>JAUMIR010000005.1:198428644-203428644 GCA_030847615.1 Gambelia wislizenii | reverse complement strand
CCCAAAATAAGGTTGAATCATTTGGTGGAAGTTTATAATTACTAGAAAAGTGGAAGAAGTGCATAAGAAGAATTATTTTCTCTCTCTGTCTTATACCACCAGAGGTCATGGAAATAAAATTAATTGACAATTGAAATTCATATAAAGAAATGGTTCTGGTGACAAGCTTGGATGACATTTTTAAAATTTAGGACTTGTCTACACCAGTGAAAAACCAACCCCCCCATCTGGCCTGATAGTGCCACACGACATGCAGCCTTATCCCCAAATCTGTGTGATAATGCCACATGACGCATGGCCCTATCCACACCAGACTTGGGGTATATCACCTAAATCCAGGTTTTAGAAAGCTCACAGTTTTCTTTGGAGTTTGCTGGAAACTCTGGAAAAAACTGTAGTGTGAAGAAAGGATCCACACTGGATTTGGGATGTGGGGAGGCAGGACAATTGCTACCTGACAGGTGCCACTTTTCCCCACCTCTTTGGCACTGCGACTGCTGGCTCTGTTCTGACCTCAAGATGCCAGGGAAATTGAGCCCTGCATGTGGCCACTCATTCTGAGGGCAGAGTGAGTGGGTGCCCTTGGTACAGCCATTCCTTCTGCCCTTAGAATGAGTGGCCACATGCGAGGAATGCAGAGCCCTACATGTGGCTGCTCATTCTGAGGGCAGAGCAAATGAGTGAGCCAGGCGCAGGTGCTCCTTCTGCCTTCAGAATAAGCAGCCACATGCTGGGAAGACAGAACCCTGGTGCAGTCACTCTTCCTGAGGTCAGAGTGAGCAACTGCACTGGGGTTAAAACTCCAGATGAATCAGGTTTGGGCTTTGGCCAAGGTGTGGCACTTAAATTGAGGGCAGGGTAGTCCTAATTTCATTCAGTGCAGCCAATGTAATCCAAATTTCTATTGGATTTTTATCCCCCGTGTAGACAAGCCCAAAGAAATGCTATTAACCATGATAGGCATAAGAAACTTCAATGAACAGAGGTAGAAAATATATGAATACCATACTAGAGGGCCAAACTATAGTGGAGTTTGTTGCCTTCATATCCTGCTCATGGCATCTGGCTATCTGTTGCTGGAAACATAATATAACACTGGACTAGTATTTTGGTTTGATGTGGCAAGGCTGGTCTTATGAAGCCAAATCGCCTTTCATTTGTTGTTGCAATAACCTTCTTGGATAGGTTATGACTGAAGACCTAGCTTTCATTTTGCAGTGTACATTCCTAATAAATCTATTGTGAAATATTCAAAACCACGCATTTCCTTAAACCATACAGCCTGTCTAAAACAATTACAGCAATTTACAATGAGAATCCAATTACTACCCTTTTTGTTATTGTGTTTTGTGCAAGACATTTACTTCTTTTTGTTTAACAAATACATTCTATCATAGCAGCAGTACAAAGTGCTTTAAATGTCAGTTCAGCAAGTAGTTTAACTAAAATGAAAATACAACAAGATCTGAAAAGGGGCTAAATGGTTACTATGGTAATGTCTGACATGGTCTAAATTGGCATTTAAAAATTGGCAGGAGGAATGTGAAGAAAATGACTAAGCTTTCTCTTTCTTAAATTGCTCCTCCTAACTCTTTGTTTTTAACCTTTTCAAAAATGCATATTTTTCTTTCTATTACTTTTGAGCACAATGCAAGGCAAACTCCTTTGGCAAAAACCCCAGGAGAATAAAAGTCTTTGTGTCTTTTTCATTTTACATCTTAAAGGTCTTCATTATGTACAGGGGCCTGAGTTATTT
Source organism: Gambelia wislizenii (assembly GCA_030847615.1). Taxonomy (NCBI): domain Eukaryota; kingdom Metazoa; phylum Chordata; class Lepidosauria; order Squamata; family Crotaphytidae; genus Gambelia; species Gambelia wislizenii. The sequence goes on along the minus strand of JAUMIR010000005.1, from coordinate 203,426,888 downwards.
TTAAAAAATGTTTGTACTGTCTTTAACCAGTCTTTGGTATTTGATAATGTTAATAATAATAATAGGGTAAAAATCTAATAGCAATACATTTCAATTGACTAGGCTTACTGTTACCATCTCTACTGAAATATCTCTCCCCCATACACAAAAATAATTAACTTATTTTCTAAGTGACAATCCTTGTGTAGGCAAAAATGGCAAAATTAATGTACAGAGGAAGGCATAAGTAGGGTTGAAAAACCTCAGGATTTGTATGACTACATTTGTTGAAATTAAAAATAAAATAAAAACACCAAGCAAGTGGGAATTGAAACAACCCAATGAGGACTGAGCATTCTTGGTGGCCAGATTAGGGATGAAAAGACTATTCAAAAATATTTGAAAAATGGTCAAAAAACATATGTTTTGAGCATCGAGGAACTCTGATGATAAGAATCCTGGACTGATGAGACTCTTTGCAGCTCAGGATTTATACTGCGCAAAATTCGCACATTGTTGTTTTGCAAAGAAAACAGCATTTTCTGCATGGAAAACTATATTTTGATGTAGAAACATTAATTCTTGAACTGAAAATGCTGTTTTCTGTGCAGAAAAATGCTGTAATTGGGGATTTATTCTGCCTAAAATTCATACATGATTGATTTGCATACAAACAGCATTTTATCTATGATTCTATGCATAGAAAACAGCATTTTATGCATAGAAATTAATATTTCTACACTGAAATATTCTTTTTCATGCAGAAAATGCTGTTTCCTACACACAAAATGCTATTTTCTGTGCAAACCAATCATGTGCAAATTTTGAGCAGAATAAGTCCCAAATTGTGAAAAGCCTTAAAAAATGGTGTGTGTTTTGAAGACTTTCTCGCAGCAGGAAGAAAACTGCTGAAATTATTCAGTGCTACCTTGAAGAAGAAACTCTGAAACGTTCCATCCCTACCACAGAGCACTGAGTTGATACTCTGTTAGAGACAAGTGATTATTAAACTAGCGCTAGGGTGATGAAATGGAATGGAATATAATGGAAATGGACATGACTGGCTGGCAGCCTGAACCGGAGCAATCCACACTAGCAATATGTCATTGTAGTTCTCACTTGTCACTGGTTTCTGTACCAGGAAACAGGTAACATGGTGACAAATTATGTATTTTTAGCTGCAGAATGCCCCAACCTCACTTTAGATCATTTCTATAATCAAATGAAAGAACTGAATGCATTTCCTCAACAAGAAGTGTCAGTGTTCTCCACTCTGCAACTGGATCCTCACAGATTTTATCCATAGCACTTTGGCCAGTCTAGCACCTGTGTAGCCATATTCTTCCTGCACATAATTACGATAGGAAAAGAGGGTAGATATTGGATTTTTTTTCATACAGTTCACAACATGCAACAATTGGGGGTAGGGTGTTTTGCTTATCACTCTCAGTGTCAAAGACACTAACCAATGCCAATTTATTTATTAACAGTGAACTCTTGAATTTTTCATCAATAATACTCTTCACTGTCTTTAGTAGGCTTTACTCCCTAGAAAGCACATTTAGGATTAGATTTGTATGATAATTCACTGCTTCAGTTATAGCCAAGGGTAGTTGTTATGTGCTTTCAAGTCAGTTCCAATGGCGAACCTATTCTAGGCTTCTCTTGACCAGAAGAGGTTTGCCACTTCCTTCCTCTAAGGCTGAGAGAATGTGATTTGTCCAAGGCCATACAGTAGGTTTCCATGGCCGAGGAGGAATTTGAACCCTGGCTTTCTGGAGTCCTAGTTCAGCACTTGAACTACTACACCACATTGGCTCCTGCTGGGTTACCAAGGCAATATGCAGTATCTGTTTAAGACACATGAAAACCCCTGTGATACCAAACTTTAAAAACTTAAAACTACAACACAACAAGCAAAAAATACAACTCTAATAAACACAAACATGCTGAAACTACATCTCAAACTTAACTGACAACAGCAAAAAACATATGAGTTGAGGGAAGAATCACATCTTCTTAGTGACAAAATATTCCATTTTTTATGTGAGATATTATAACAGAAACATTGCAAAACAAATGGTATAAACAGGCATGTCCTTATTGTGGTACAACACACATATGAACACATTCTTCCTGAAACTCCTTTTAAATAATGAAGTCTGCATATAATAGATGGCGATGGCATAAACTGAAGGCTTCACTACCACTCCACTCCACCCTTACAAATCTTCAGGGGTGAGTTCTGTGTGAGTTGGAACAAGTGACTAACATCTTTCCCCCACTCAGATCAAGGGGGCATATCATGTAAAGCCACTTTCCCCCAAAGTTGGAAGTAAAAATACATCAACAATGAACAGAATAGTTAATTTTCCCCCCTGTCCTTCCATAATGTCTACAATTTGCTACACAAAATGGTGGCTCAATCTGCCCTCTAGTAGGACTGGCCCCATTGCTTCAGAACATAGGGGAAGAAATGCAACCCATTCTCCATAAGCTATATGTGAATGGGGTAGCCTTACTGTTTTTCAACACTTTATGCTCCAAAAAAGCGATACAAAGACTCCCTGAAACAACATCTCAGGCTTGGCCAAATTGATCATCAACAGTGGTCCGCCCTGGCCTCACATCGGGAGGCATGGAGACGCACTATCCACAATGCTGCAGCCTTATTTGAGAACTCACGACGAACAAGTCTTGAAGAGAAACGACAACGCAGAAAGAATCAGAACCCAAAAACATCACCCAAGGAGACTTTCTGCTGTGCTGTTTGCAACCGGACTTGTTTATCTCGGATTGGCCTTTTTAGTCATCAGCGCACTTGCAGAAAGCGCGGGATGAGTCCTTCCTGAATCTTCGTTTGCGAAGAAAAGCCAGAGAGAGAGAGATGCATATAATAATTTGGTTGCTTACCAAGCTTGTACTTTTCTGGATGAATTATAGGCTGCCCATATTTATACAATGAAATAAATGATAAATAAGACTGGATCCCTCTGTTTGTTTATCTTGTTGCTTTTCCCACTGTTTGCTCATTCAAGTTTCCAGCCTTACTTTTTAAACCATCCTTCCCTAACAACAGTTGTCTTTCTCCATTTCCATTTCAGCCAATTCCTCTCCTAGCAATGCCTGACTCTCCCTCAGGCTACATGCCACAAGCAGCAATTATATGTACCATTAAGAAAGGTAAACAGAGGAAGGTAAAACAGAGTCATGACTTGCAGCTCATGTGTAGTGGTCTGTCCGAGATCTAGCAAACCTTCTGCAGGTTAGAGCAGTTTCTTAAAACTGCGGAGCATAACAAATACTTACACAGCATTTCTTATCTTCAAAGTGCTTTACCAACATTAACTTATTCAAAACCAATTCGCAGGGAAATGGGAGAAAACAAGAAACTGGCTTATACATTTGCTTGGGTCATGAGATAGAGAGGAATGCCTCTCATTAAAAATCCATCCTTTGATTTCATTCCTGACCCTTTTTGGTAAACACTGAAAAACAGACTGAAATTTAATTAGCATCAAGAGGGCAACAACTCACTGGAGGCTTTTCTCCTTCTGAGACTACACTGCTCATTAAAAGTATGTATGTACAACAACTAAATTCTCTGTAAAAAACAACAACAACCAAAATGGCATGGCAAGGACATAGAGAGGAAGTGGGCTTTTTTAGGTGATTGAGCAAATGGTCATGACTGTCATAAATGGAAGCTGAAACGCTTCTTCTCTCAGGGTCACCATGGAATTATTTCAAGGATCCATTTCACAGCATTAATTGCTGGTTTGATTACAATTTTCTTAGTCAAAAGAGAATTGTAATGGGGGGGAGTTGGGGAATGATTCCCCCCCCCATAATAATGTGTATTACTATAACTGAATACACTTCCTGTGAATTTAGCTTGCTATGACAAATGTCACATTCTGCATTTTTTTTTAAAAAAGTGAAGTCTGTTAGAAAATGTCTTAGCAGTAATTGAACATAATTACATTTGTTGTATAATTTTGGATGGGATCCAGTTGCTTAGGGTTTTAAGTTGATTTTAATTATGCTTTTGCTATAATTAGTGGGCCAGGTTGTGGTACCATGCTGATGAGCTCTAACAAGGCAAACACATGCCCATTGATGCACATCTGGCCTTACAATCTCTGCTTGGATTTTTTGTTTTTGTTTCATTTTATTCCATAGCTCTCTGACATTTTATATCCTGTAAACACAGTAAAAGCCTGGATTGCTGTCTACCTATGTATGTAATAGAGCAGAGACCATTTAGCACAGAATGGTACAATCAGCAGAGGAGTCTATTACTTCAATTGCAACACTGAACACTGGGAGAACATCTGTTCAGAACTCCAAAAAGTTACTTTTTTTTTTTACAACTCCTAGCATCCCCAGCACCATGGCCACCCAGAGTGGTAGTATAAAAAATAACCTTTTCAAGGTCTGCATCTATTACAGTAACCTGGATGCATAACATATTCACTACATATGGGATTCTTCACATATCTTTGTTCCATATATTAAGCCCTGACACATTAATCACTACAGTGTACCCCAAGCAAAGGGAGACATGGAACTCCCAAAAGAAGTGCTTGCAGCATATAATTGGCATTCTGCAGTTATTTTTCAATGCTGTCCTATTAGTTAGTCCCAACTAGACAGACTCATGGAATTAATTGCTGAGTGTGAAGCAACATGTAGATAAACCCCATTAATTCAACCAGTTTACTCTGGATGGGACTAACAACAGAATTCAAGACTTACATTGACTATTTTCCCTCAGTACAACTGAAGTTCCTTTGGTTCCTGGGTCTGCTGTCTGTTTTTACTGGGAAGATACAGAACTTGGTGGAATTTTGTGTGAATGGGGAATTTTGGAGAAGAAAAAAGGAAACCACAAAAGTAAGTGTACCCCCAAGGATAGGTGTGGGTTCAAAGGTGGTGTACTCTATTACCACTTATGCCAGGGAGGGATCCTCTTTAATAGAGGGCTGCATTCCCTTCAAAGTTATCTGTTGGGAGCTGCATGCTAGTAATAAGCAGGGCTGAAGGCAGAGGGGGACAGCTGTAGAACAAAAGTAAGCAATTCCAATGCTTTCATTCCAGCCCTCTTCTTCATTAAACAGGAGAGGGTATGCAAGGAACAAATCGTTCTTGCAGACATCTGAATTGAACATTTGCAGAGGCCCACATGTGGCTTGGGATCAGCACTGAGACTGATGCTGAGACCATAAGAACACATGTTTCCTACATCTGATTTATAGGGAACACTCAACATTTGGGGCAAAATTCCAGCAAAGATAATAATGGAGACTTGCTGGGGAGGAGGAATAGATTGATAAGCAGAATAAGTTGAATAGTGAATATTTTGGTTTCTTTGTTAAATGTATAGCTTGCTTAGGCACAGTGCCTATAGGCTTCCGGACAAGTATTAAACTGGGACAGGAGCAGACAGAATAGGTGCAAATGTGGTCTGAGAGAATTAGAGTTGGGGGATCTTTCCTGATGGAAAAGAATGCCGTTAGGGAAAGGGAGAAATATAAGGAGTCAAGGCAAATAGTGCCTCTTCCTACATCCTAACCTGGGTCAGGAATGGCCAGTTTCTTTCTTGGTAGGACCAAAGGAATGTACTTTGCTATACTCTTTGCTCCACTGATAACTCACAAGCCAAATTCAACCTTAGGAAAACTGGACTAATTGCCAGATTAAATTTCAATTAATGGATAATAAAATATTTGGCTGTAATTGGTAACTTGACCAGAATATTGATGTTGGTTTGATTTAAATGTGAAAGGAAGGGCCCCCAGAAATTAGTTATTTGTCATTCTTTTGGATTGTTTTACAATGTCCTGCTCTTCTCTGCTACCTCTTGCTATTGATAAGTGGCTAAACATGAGTGACTTTCTGGTTATGTTGCATCCTGATCAGTAAGGAAGCAAAGCAATGCCACAAATTATGATTAAGTCCCATTATTCTTATTTGTCTGCAGAACACTTGACACTTTCTAATGCTGAAACTGGTGTTGATTCATGCTTATTTTAACAGACCACTTCATAGATTACTTTGAGAAACCTATGACCAGTACTTGTAAGGGATTTGCTCTTAGGATGATAATTAACTAAAAAGGCTAATTGGGAAATGGCAATTGTACAGATGTTAACTTATTATTCCAAAGGCTTATCATGTAGTGTTTGAAAACAGATGCATGGAAAGGTGGAGTACCTTCACTGTCTTTTGGATTGACCAAGTTATAGATCATGTTCATTCTTGCTCATTATTTACATTATTGAATGGACTGCTGCTGGCTTGCTGTTTGTTTATTTTTGTTTACTTGTATTTGTACTATTCTAATAATGAAATAATTAAAAAACAAAGAAATAAATAATGTATATTACTACTGGGCGTATAAGACGACCCCCCCAATTTTTAAGTTAAAATATAGAGTTTGGGATATACTTGCCGTATAAGACTACCCCTCCTTTTCTTATAGGGCGAGTATATTCCAAACTCCTCCCTCCAGCCTCCCCAGGAACAGACACAAAAGACATGTGACAGAGTTCTGGTTCAAGAATACCTTTTTCTTTAGGGGCTTCTTATCCATCGAAAGGGCAGATCTTAGAGCTTCTGATACTAGTAAAGTGTATGCTAGTATGTGGCATCAGCTTAGGTGTGTCTGAGTTGAGTGTGTGTTCTGTGATGTAATGAATATTCTGTGTCAAAGTATGCAATAATTTTAAGTTTCAGTGCTTCAAATTGCTCGTGTCTCCAAGGGCTGGTACACTGCAGCCAAGTCACTGGTCAGAAATGCTGGGAGTTGCAGTTCATCATCTACAGAGCCACAGCATATCTACCTCTGAGGGTTGTTTTAAAAAATCTGTTTATTAATACTTTTTAAAACATATCACTTTATATCTATAAAAATACATAAAAAACAATATCACAAACATAAGACAGACCTATTAATAAACAAAACATAGTACTAAAAAAAGTGGGGAGGACAAAAACAAATAAACACATATACACAAATTCTGAGGGGAGGTTGATCGAATTGTATGTCAACATCCACCTCAGATAAAAAGAAGGAAGTCAGAATTTGTGTACCCTAAGTTTTAATGTGACTCTGAGAATGAACAGCCATTGCCTGTAATGGGGTCCTAAATTTTATTGTTAGTCCCAACTAGAGTAGAGCCATTGAATCCTTTGAATTTACTTACATGTTGACTCACCAGCCAGCTGTTGATTCAGTGCATCTACTCTAGCTAGGAATGACCAGCAGAATGCCAGCCAGGAATGTGTGACTGTGGCAGTACAGTACAATAATATCTGGAGGGTTGCAGTTACCCACCCTTGAACTGCTGCACTCCTTTTCCACCTACAAGCTTTGCTGGTGAAAAAAGAAAGAAAGCTAAGAGTGGCTGAATTCTCTTTCCATGCCAGAGGCTTGCCGTGAGCAGCAATGTGGAATATTCACTACCCTTTTAGCGCATTGCCATGAATAGGATCAGCAGACTACATTGGTGTGCTGGTTTGAATTACTTCTGTGAGTCTAAAAACTGATTCATGCTGGATGCAGGATAAACACTGAGGCCCTGTGTTACTGCTGGATTTTACATGTTTGGATCTATATTTTCACCAAACATTTAGAACTTTTTCTAATGTGTGAGAAGGCTTTGAAATTGAATTACTGCTGAGGAAAGGAACTTGTGTTTTCATGGCAAGTGGGAATGTATAGGTCTAAAATTTTAGATGTAGGACCTCAGGACAATATGCCACTCAATATTAATTGCTGTGCTTCTGAACATTTTGGAGGCACTTGGTTGGCCCTTGTGGAAAACAGGAAGGTGGAGTAGAGATGGGCCACTGCTCTGATCTAACACGGCTCTTCTCATGTTTTCCAGCCCGTACCCACCCTTCACGAAGCTGGGATCCTGATCGCAGTTTGGTGAAGGGCTGGGGGCTGGCTTTCCAGCCCACACCTGCCCTTCATGAAGCTGGGATCAGGACCCCAATTGTGGCTTCATGAAGGGTGGGTGGCTGGTGGTGGTGGTGGGGCTTTCCAGCCCACACATGCATTTCACGAAGCCAGGATCGGGGTCTCAATCCCAGCTTCGTGAAGGGTGGATGGCTGGTGGCTGGGGGGGGGCTTTCCAGCCCACACCCACCCTTCACGAAGCCAGGCTTGGGGTCCCGATCCCGGATCCATGAAGGGGGGGGTGGCTGGTGGCTGGGGGGGCTTTCCAGCCCACACCTGCCCTTCATGAAGCCAGGATCAGGGTCCCAATCCAGGCTTCATGAAGGGTGGGGGCCTGGTGGCTGGAGGGGTTTTCCAGCCCACACCCGCCCTTCACGAAGCCAGGATTGGGGTCCTGATCGCAGCTTCGTGAAGGGCGGGTGGCTGGTGGCTGGGGGGCTTTCCAGGCCCCTCGACCTTTTCGAAGCCAGGATCGGGGTCCCAATCATGGCTTCGGGGGGTACAGAGGGATGGCTGGCTGGGTGGGGTGTTGTCTTATAGGGTGCCCCATCATGGCTTCAGGAAGGGCGGGTTCTGGCAAGCCACCCCCCCATCCAGCCAGCTACTACCCGTCCTTCCAAAGCCACATGGGGAGCCCTATTCTGGCATATAAGATGGCCCCCTAATTTTGAAAAGATTTTGAGAAGCTTAAAAAGTTGTCTTATATGCCGGAATATATGGTAGCCACCTTCTCATTCTTCAACAGCCAAGAATGAAACAAAATTTCAACTAGCTCACTTCAAAAGGACCAGCAGTCCTGCAAACAAGATCAAATTAGAGACATACGGTAAGGTGGATAAGAAAATGCTTTGTTTACTAAATATTTTTCAGACCTTACAAAGCATGTTGCTAATCCAGTATGCTGGCTTGAAACAGGACTGCTACTATGCTTCCAAGATGGAGGGGGGTTACTGATGCATTACTCCCAAAGTAGAAATGCATGACCAAGATAAATATCCTTTATCTGACAGTCCTCTAAACAGAGAAAAGTACACATGACTACACTATGCAAGAGTGAAGTTTCTGGTCAGTCACCTAAACAAGTATATGTGGGAATCTATAGGTAGCCTGCGAATTATGAGAAATGTGGTATGCAGATTGAAAAGACTTTACAATAACAACAACACAATTGTTATTTCAATCAGGAAGATCACCAAAGAATACATTTCCACTGAGTCCAACGCCCTGTCCATCTTTTCAAATATACAAACATAATCTCCAACCACAAACTCTCATGCTTCCATTCTTTTTGAACAAAATTTCATCTTAAAAACAATGTTTATTCCAACACCAATAAACCTTGTCAGGCTTTCCAGTAAATATAAACATAGGAAACTCCTACATTTTTAACTTCTTACTTGAATGGGTCTATAACTGGACAGATGCAAAAGAAAAGGAAAGGAAAAGAGAGGGGAAGGGAAACAAATAAAGACAATGTATTTTGTGTATCATGGTGTGATCCTAATCATTTGTGCTCTAATCATCTAAAGCATCACTAAATCTGCTTGTCTATTCCAAGCAAGCTGGAACAATTGAATTAATCAACCCAGGGGAGAGGGTGAGCAGACATGGGAAAATATTGCTTGTGTTTTTGGTTTTCGTTTTGGTTGTGGTTGAGTTCCTTCATAAAAGAAAATCTCACAACACCAACCACATAAAAACCAGATTCCTGGATGCAAACTCTTTATCTTTTTACTGCCTAACAGACTCTCTTCCAGATTATGAATGTTACATTTAAGACGAGAGTACTGCAACCAAGCACCCATAATTATCAGCTTGGCTTCCTAGATAGTGTCTGTCTGTTCTAGCTGTCCATTCTCCCCACATCCCCACCCCTCTAGCATGTGTAAGGGGCTTCAATGAGAGGCTAGCCTGTGTATTGCAGCATGGAGAAATAAGAAAATGTTAAAGAGTTTTTAGATATTTACCACCAATACAATAAGAACAGAGAGGGAGAGAATGGAATTAGAACACCAGTACATTTCCCCTCTCCTTGGGTGTTGTTAGAAAGTGGGATTTGAACTGAACAGGGTAAAGCTTAATTTGAATGTCTGCTACCACTAGTCCATTCCATCTGAAGACTCCAACTAAATGGAGATCCCAGTTTCAATAACAAACTAGCTTTTGGTCATCTAGACTGATGAAGGGTCCTGAGAACTTAGGCACAACACATAAAGTTATTTCCCTAATTTTTACTGTTGAACCTCTCTATAATTTGATTATTGTATAAATCTAATTTTAATACCACAAAGGAATATGAATAATTTGCAGGTGAACATATGTATAAAACAAGGAGATCTAGAAGAACTAGCAGATTAAAGTGATTCCAGTAGAATATTTTGAAAACAGGGACTCACAGTATATAAACCCCGTACAGCCCTATGCCACCATTCTCTGAAGATGCCAGCCACAGATGCAGGCAAAACGTCAGGAATAAACTCTTCCAGAACATGGCCTCAAAGCCCAGAAACCCCTCACAAAAAAACCTATTTTGAAAACTTTTATGTGATACTTTACTTCCTGAGAGTATAAATGGAACATAATGTACTTTTGGCTCAAAAATGAGATTGTTGAGTGAATGGTGCCAATAAATGCATTTTTCTTACCTCTTCTTTTTCAGCACTTTGCAAATCCCGCCACTCCTCAGTCACATGACCAAAATCCACAGTGTTCATGGCCACTTTATACTCGCCAATTATATCATGTTTGGAGAAGCGATCAAAGTCATATACCGCCATCACTAAGGTTTTTCCTCCCAGTTCAGAATACGGCACCTATGCAAAGAGAAAAGAAGAAAGTGAGAGAAAATGACAAGTTGTGAAGTTTGCACAGCAGATCTGGTTTCACTGCAATGCAAATCCATTTCTTTGTTTTATCAGCCATCATTCCAGTTAAATTGAACTCAGGAAGAAAATATGAGGCACATTTTCCTGGGGAGTCATCTAACGGACTTATTTCTAAGACTAGAATGAAGCATTTTACAGACTAATGTGGTAGCTCACTCATCACTCTGTAGCTTTTGGCTTATGTGCTTAAAGTTAGAGTCCACTGTGAAACTAAAGACCAATTATTTGCCCCATAGATACATGAACTTTCAATACTCTGGTATGGTTCTCTCAATAAATCATTCTGTCATTTCCCCCAAAATGTGAGCCTACAGACTGATGGAAAAGCATAGAACCAGCTTTGTGTGTCTGACAAAGAGTAATTAGGGATCCCAACACAATCTTATGCATTTCTACTCAGAGGTCAGGCCCACTGACTTCAGCTGAGTTTACTTCCAGACAAGTGAGTACAGGACAGAAATGTAAATCAGGCTTTATTCTGTTATCTTAAAAATCAGGATTCTACATTTCATCTCATGGATGCTATAGTTCACCCTGTGAATTTTGTCAGCAGAAGGACAAGTTCTGGCTCATTTTCCAGCTGTTCTGATATGTTAAGGACAGATGTTTTAGGTTAGCAAGGCAGTCATTAATTATAGTTTTAATCTTCTGGGTAAATGATGCAGCTGATGCATCATTCTGAGTCTGGCTAGAAAAAATGATCTAAAAATTATTTGAATTTGGATGGAGCTGCTTTTAATACATTTCCTATTATCCACCCCCCCCCCAATACAAACAGTTCCATATGTTTCTGTAAATTTCTGTGTAGGTAAATTAGAATAAAGTTAAGCAGATGAGCATTTTACCCTGACTTGCTCCATTTAGCTTTTTAAAGCATTGGTCCCATTGTCATGTAGTTGTGTTTTTTTAAAGATTAAAATACCTGATCTCATTTCCATTCCATTACGGTAAAATGTAAATAATACTGCACACTGTAAAATTACTATAGCGCAATGTATTTTCAGTTATACCATGATCTCTGTTCTTAGTTGTTCTTAGCCCTTTTGCATAGGCAAAATAAGAGTACAGATCTGCATAAAGTGTGCATGTGCTAATTGATGCAGTAGTTTATATGCATAAAGGCAAATTTAGAAGTAATGGCTATCATTTAAGCGGAAACACATCACAGTGGAGACGATGTTCTGCTATTCAAGTGCTAATAGTTGAGGGGCAACATTTCCTTCTTATGGTTCTTCTTGGCTAAACTTGAAGTGGATTTGACAGCCCTTCAAACAGATGATGCCTCATATCCACTCAAATAACTTAACATAGTTGCTCTAAATTATAAACATGGGGAAACTGTGTCTGAGCTAATTAATTTTCTACATATGGGCTGTATGTAAGGGCCATATACAAGGGACGTAAAAGAATACTTGCATATTATATTTATTTTGCATATATCAGTGGTTTAAAGTATATATTATTAAATATATATTAAGGATATAAATAGCATTCACAAATGTGACATAAAAGCTAATTTCTTCTTCCTGGCAATGTTTTTGTACGACACATTATTGCACAGAAAACTGCATTTTGCAGAAAACATAGTTTTCTGTACAAAAATGTTTTTAAAGCAAAACCCTTTTTTATACGACACCCAAGGGGTGTTTTTTGTGTGCAGATATATTATTCAGAAAAGTCAAAAAATCCAGATAAGTGCAAAAAATGTGTAAAAATGTACAAGCCCTCTTTGATCCCAATGGAGAAGAAACTTCAGAAATTATTTGTTCTTGCATGCAAAAACAAAAAAGTAAAAACTTACATCTCTAATATATACAGTAGGACCCCCATATCCACTGATTCATTATCCACTGATTCAGTTATCCATGGTTTCAATTTCAGCACAGGTACCATAGAGTCTTCCTAGAAAATGCATCCTCTCTAGCCATTTTCTAGGTCCTGCAAGGCAACTCTATGGTATTTTAAACCAGAACTCCCATTATTTTCAATGGCATTCACCATAATCCATGGATTTTGTTATCCATGGTGGGGCCCGGAACCAATCCCCAGTGGATATGGGGGTCCTACTGTATGTAAAGTTGGACCCCCATATCAATGGAACCAGTATCCGTGATTTTGGTTACCCATGGGACACAAAATCGGAGACACATACCATAGAATCATGTGGAAAATGCTTAGAGAGGTGTCCTCTCTAGGTATCTTATAGGTCCTCCAATGCAACTCTATGATATGTTTTTACTGAAAGTCCTTTATTTTAATAGGGTTCAGTGTTATCCATTGGTTTCTGGTATCCACAATAAGGCAGGGAACCAATCCCTGTGGATATGGGGGTCTGACTGTATACAAAAACACACAATTAATACAATATCCTTGAAAACAGTTATGTACTAACACTTTCCTTTTTTTACAGATTTATGTGCCATATAATGCATATGAGCTTTAAAGATCTGTTAACTCAAAACACTTTACTTTTATCACCATCAGTAAGGAAATTACATTTCTTCATAATATTCATACTGAGGTAAATTTAAGGGAGATTTGTGACAGTAGGGCCAACAGACAGGCCCTACAATACTATCAAGATGACTACAATATCTGACTGGGCAACAAGGTGTGCATGTTTTAGCTGTACTGCCCTTATGCTGGGTGAGTCAGCAGGATGCTAATGAAGCCAGTTTCTGAGTTCTGCACAAAGCATATAATTAACAACAAAGGCACAGAAGTCTTGTGGCTGAGTTTTCACATTGATGACCTATGGCAGCAGCCCAGAAATCACAGACTGCAGACACAAAGATCTTCAGCATCTAGGGGTACCACAGAACTATTTGAAGGTTCTCTCCTGAGTGATCACTTTATTTCAAATAGCACTTTACTTTCTGATGCTAATGGTTTGAAAAGATTCATATTCTCATGCTGTTCCAAGTGAAGTTATAAACCCAGGGGTGAAATTCCTTTTAATATTTCACCTTTTAATATGTATGATCTCATAAGCACTAATTAAAAGCAATTCAGTCTTCTGAGAAGCTTGTATTTCATAGACCTTTAAAAAGAAAAAAATATATTTTAAGAAGATGAGGGCAACAGGAATTCTTGTTTGCCTCCAACTGTTTAAAAGAAATATATGTGTCAAAATGGACCACATGATTATTGTAGTCACGATTAATACAGGAGACTAAAAAGGCTTGACATGGAAGGTGTACCCCCATTATGAACACAGTGAAAATTCTCATAATTGTCTGCCAGAAGAGGATTACTGGATACATTTCATGATATGTGTCTCCTGAACTCATTAGCCATGACAAGTTAAGTGACAAATATTAATAGATGCTTCTGGATAATAAAATATGAATGTTCAAAAATGTCTGGCTGTGATTCAAAGCCCTGTACAAATGTCAACAAGCACAGGGGCCACTGAATGTTTTTTTAATCAATAGCAATAGACCACATAGTTGTGCAGTTTCTAACTGAAATAAAAGAAAACAATTACCTGTCTGTGTCCAATAGAAATACCATATGTGCACATACAACAACAATAACAACAATGGAAGGCAAACATTTTCAGTCTCTAACTATTTAAGCAAGTTTAGTGTAAAAATAGATCATTATTTGGTGGGCAGTGTTTATTATGTGGCCATGACTATATGTCTTGAATTATTATTCAGCATCACTATCCTTCTTAGACACTAGAGAGATTAGCTGTGTCTTTCCTTTTCTTTCCTTTTTTGCACAATACATATGAACTTTAACACTGATTATCCTGCTGCATTTTAAAGAAAGGAAAAACTCAGTAAAGAGCTTCTCTTCCTCCCCCTCCCTCTGTAAAAATAAAAGATTATTTTTATGAACAGCTTCAAGAGAAAACAGCTTATGTCTGCAGTAGTGGCAGGGCCTCTAGGGATATCTTTCTTGTTGAGTGATTACATAGCCTGAATCTCTTATTGTTCCTGCTTTCAAACTGGAGCTGTCATTATAAGACTAAGTATACACAGAGAAAGGCCTGTAGCAATTGAAGCGCATTGAACATTTCAGACAAAAACCCTTCAAAGTATGTTTGGCTGTACTGTCGTTACATTGCTGGCTACTTGGCTCCACATTCAGGCGCCATTGTTATGTCTCTTAAGTTCTGAAATAAAACTTCAGCACATTCTCCTACATATCTTGATTTCTTTTTCTCATTCCTACTTGATATGACAAGGGGTGATAATGTACAGCCCTACAGATGTTATTAGACTGTAAGCTCCAGCCGTCCTAGATAGCATAGACAACCATGAAGTATCATGGAAACTGTAGTCCAACAACATCTGGAGGACCATAGAATCCCCAGTCCTGCTTTTAAGACTATAGGCAAAAGGGAAAGAAAGGACTGAACTTGTATAGTCTCCACCACTGCAGTCTTCTGCAAAGAAACAGGTTATGTTTTATTATTCAGTTTTCCAGAATAAACTTGAAAAAGACTTGTTTTCATGAATAAATAGGCACAGGCTTGTGCTATCATATTCCTGGTAAAAGTTATGCTTTAAAAATTTATATTCCTTGATAGTTTATTTCAGTGATGTCAATGTCCTGCACAGACCAGAATAGAAAATGTCAGGTTCAAACCTGTGACACAGGTTTACAGGCATAGAGAGCTTCCTATTATTTTTCTGGAAAGATTAATATAGCAGGCTAAGAGATAGTGCTACAGGTCAGAAAACCCTTTCTGAAGACCTTTCCTCTGCCATGAACTCACTAGCTGGCCTTAGGTAGTCACTCTTTCACAGGCTCCATCCTTCTGCCTGCTGGTGTGTATGTTATAATACCTTAGAGGATTGTTATAAAGAATACAATTATACAGTGCATATGAAGTACTTTGAACAATGAAACTTGTTTTCATACCTGAAAAACAATCTGGAGAGGTATTTAATTCTGTCATTACTATTACCGTATTATTATTATTATTATTATTATTATTATTATTATTGTTTCATTGCTAATAATAACAGCATTTTAAAGGTATCTTTGAGCATATAGAATCATAGAATTGTAGAGTTGGAAGAGACCACGAGGGCCATCCAGTCCAACCCCCTGCCACGCAGGAAATCTTGATCAAAGCATCCCTGACAGATGGCAATCCAGCCTCTGTTTAAAGACCTCCAAGGAAGGAGATCCCACCACGCTCCGAGGGAGTGTGTTCCACTGCCGAACAGCTCTTACTGTCAAAAAGTTCCTCCTAATGTTAAGGTGGAATCTCTGTTCCTGGAGCTTGCATCCATTGCTCCGTGTTCCAGTCTCTGGAGCAGCAGAAAACAAGCCTGCTCCATCCTCAGCGTGACATCCCCTCAAATACTTAAACAGGGCTATCATATCGCCTCTTAACCGTCTTTTTTCCAGGCTAAACATACCCAGCCCCCTAAGTCTCTCCTCATAAGGCATGGTTTCCAGACCTTTCACCATTTTAGTTGCTTTTCTCTGGACATGCTCCAATTTGTCAATATCCTTTTTGAATTGTGGTTCCCAGAACTGGACACAGTATTCTAGGTGAGATCTGACCAAGGCAGAATAGAGCGGCACTATTACTTCCCTTGATCTAGACACTATACTTCTATTGATACAGCCCAAAATCGCATTGGCCTTTTTAGCTGCTGCATCACACTGTTGACTCATGTGCAACTTGTGGTCTACTATAAAGCCCCTAATATAAAGCAGTTTTCCTAGATTGCTCATTAACCTTTTAGAGCTGGGGTGGGCAAATTGTGGCCTGTGGATCACACGCAGCCCACAGGGCTGTTTTTATAGCCTCCAAGTCCCCATAGAGGTCAATATAGTTTTTGCTACAAAATGCCAAAAAATAACCTCTAGGGGATATAAATGCCATGCCCTCTGGACTTCCCAGGAATCCAAACAAAATTTTGATATTTTTTTCCAATTTTTTTGGCCTCAAAATGTCCTCTAAGGGCCCAGGAAAGCCCCCAAACATGGTCCCATGTGGGGATATTTCCCCCCAGGAATAGGTGTGACCCTCAAAGGTATCCTGGAGGGCTGGTGGGGCCCCCTAGTCTTCTATCATTTCCCACCTTTGCTTTAGAACAATTCTGAGTCAGGTCAGTAAAACTGTTCCCATTTTGTAGATAAGCACATAAGACCAAGCCTAGCATTTGGAAAAGTTTCTCTTTAGAATATAAGAAGCAGAATCTCCCAGTCATTGGCCATGGTGGCTAGGAGATTCTGGGAGCCGTAGTCCAAAAAGCAACTTTTCCAAGGTGCTGGGTGTGGGTGCCATTCAGCAATTTTAGACTTTATGACTGAAGATGTGGGGAAGAGCTACATAGCTGTTAACACGTATTCAGAGCTTGCAGTCCAGTGGTGAGGAATCCCACTCAGGTGGCAGAACACCATTCCTGGAAAGGCCTCTGTCACTGCCACTTGGCCCTTGCAGGGCCACCACAGTCTCCCACGATCACCTTATGCCATTGCACCCTCCATTGTAGAAAGCACCTCACTGCCAAGCCTCCCACACTTTGTAAAGCAGCACTGACTACACTAAGTGATTGGTGCTTCTTTAAACAAAGGTAAGCAGGCAGGCAGGTGGAGCTGTGAGAGACAGGGAGGCTAGGTATGGTGGGAAGGGGAGAGACAGGCAGCAGTGGCAGGGGGAGAGAGGTAATGTGGTATGTGAGGAAGGCAGCAATAATGGGGGAGGCAGCAGTTCCATTTCTTCCATCTCAGATAGCAAGAGAATCTGGCACATGCCTGTGTGTCTGACTTCGCTCCCTTCAAATTGTTTTGACAATGCTTTCTTTGTTGAATTTCTTACACATAACATTTGTCATCTCTTTGTCCTAAACACAGTGGAACCTCCATTCCTGGGAAAACTATACCTGCCGCATATTTGCATCTCCTGCAGCTATTAAAGGTCCAAGAGGTTTTAAGGAGAAAGGGCGACTTAAAAAGTAGTAAAGTAAAATGTTTATGGTGGGCACAAAAATAAAATGGGTAGATGAGGTACATGTGAGCCATGAGTCACATGTTGTATACACCTGCGTTATATGTATAGGCTCTAAGAAAAAAGCTCACTTTCCGTTTCTTATGACAGGAGTTATTTTGAGCTGGAAAATTGTCAGGGCATGTGCACTGGTCTACTGCATGATTTGCATAATCAGCAAAGAATTCATATAATGTACAGTAGCACCCTCATATCCGCTGATTCGCCAACTGCAGATTCAATTATCCACAGTTGGTGATGGTGGGGGGATGGAGGGAGAGGAGGGATCTCACCTTCCCATCCCTTCCCCTGGGAGGGCTCCTGTCACTGCGTCAATGATCACGGGGGCAAAGGGGATGGAGAAGTGATCTCGCCCCCCTTCCCTCTTTGTCCCCACCATAGCCCTGCCGTGGAGGTGATCATGGGGGAGAAAGGGGGGCGAGATTGCTTCTCTGTCCCCTTCACCCCCGCAATCACCACCACGGTGACAGGAGCCCTCCCAGGGGAAGGGATGGAGTGATCTCTCCCCCTCTTTCCCTTTGCCCCCATGATCACTGCTGCCAAGGGGTCATGGCAGGGGCAAAGGGGAAAGGGAGGGGGGAGAAGTGAACCCGCCCTCCCTTTCTCCCAGGATGCGGCCCCCCCAGGTGGCATTTGCTATTATCCACAGAATTCACCATCGTGGGAGGCTCTGGAACCAATCCCCCATGGATACGGGGATGCTACTGTACAAATAAGCTGTCTAGATGGGAAACTAGAATACAGCAATCCTAATAATAGTATCTACTGATATTTGAGAATGATTTTTATTTTATTTTATTTTATTTTAGTCCTCCCTTTCTTCCAGCCTTGTCCAGAGAAGGAGTCAATGTGGACTCATATCAAGCTTGTGTCATCTCCAGATTCAGCTATAGTCAATGAAGAGCTTGCACCATCTCTTCAGATTTGCTACACTTCATTAGGAAAGATGGCTTCACATGAAACCCAAATAGTCCATGCATCCTATGAGAACCTTCAACTGCTTGGTTCATAAAGGATGCAGTACAGCACAGCTCTGTGACTCCAACTGGATTATTCTGCTGCTTATCCTTTGTCCTTACTACATTTTTCATTACAGGACAATCTCTGAAATGAAAAATCTATTGTGCTATGGGTCACCAGTTAAGGAGGACACATGCAGTTCTGCGACTAAGCATGAGATTAACCCTTAGTATATATAGCAAACAAATAAATAGTGCAATATAATTATCAAAAGAATACCTTGAATGTAAATTGCTCATTGAAAACAGGGTTAAGGGTCTTCCTGTGAACTTTTGTTTCATATTTCTTCTTCTTATCAGGAAGGAGGAAAACTTTCACATAGGGATCAGATGTGCCACCCATATCTAAAGCAGGCAGCTCAGCAGCCTGAATAATCCCTACCAGAAGCTGAAAGAGAGAAAGAGATAGAAGGAAAAATCAGAACAGCAGCATTTAAAACAGCAGTTTAAAGAGAATTTGCAAGTACTGCATTTCTTGGCATCTCTGCATATACGTAAGTCCACCATGTACACAAAAACGCAGTTCCATATGTACCTGTGTGTGTGTGTGTGCGCGCGCACAAACACACACACACACACACACACATACTAGCAGTTCAGTTTATTAAAAACTAGAAACATTCTAAGAAGTGAAGAACTGGGGGGGGGGGGCGGAAACCCACAATGTATATAGCTCTAGGGAAAAGAACCCCAATTATAACAAACACAGACTTCAAGAAGCTGTTTTTAAGTAGACAAAAGGCATTTAAAGTGTTGCTGATTACAGCCATATATGGATTTTTATATTTTATTTGATGATATCACAATCAAAGAGCTTCATAATAGATTCTGCAACATTTTAAAAATGTACTCGCAATTTAAACCACATTGTTAAATAACCATGGATACATGATTACTTAAAACTAGCTGGACCTGGCATACCATATGCCATTAAAAAACTCTTCCCCCTGCCATCCTCCCTCTGCTTATTCTGCCCCCTGCCACCCCCTCCACTTTTTCTGCCCCACTGCCACCCCCTCTGTTTGTTCTGCCCCCTGTCACCCCCTACGCTTGTTCTACCCCTGCCACCTCTATGAATTTTCTGCACCACTGCCACCCCCTCTGCTTGTTCAGCTCCACTGCCACCCCCTCTGCTTTTTATGCCCCATTGCCACCCCCTCTGCTTGTTCTGCCCCACTGCTAGCCCCCGTTTGTTCTGCCCCACTGCCACTCCCTCTGCTTGTTCTGCCCCACTGCCACCCCCTCTGCTTGTTCTGCCCCACTGCTAGCCCCCGTTTGTTCTGCCCCACTGCCACCCCCTTTGCTTGTTCTGCCCCACTGCTATCCCCCGCTTGTTCTGCCCCACTGCCACCACCCTCCACTCATTCTGCCCCTTGGCCTCCACCCCCTGTACTCCAGCAAACACCACATCCACCCTCACGGTACTCACTCTTCCTCTGTGGCGGCCATGTTAAAAATCTACATTGTCCCGGCCCCAGTGTGCTGATTGGCTGTCCAACAGACCTGTGATTGGTTGGTCAGGTCTCTAAGCAGCCAATCGGCACACTGGAAATGGCAACATACCCAAGATAATTTTATATATATAGATATATATTTATGCTATTATTTGTAGGGAGAGATTATTTGGGTGAATTAATTAACAATGTATCTTAATGTTGTCCTGGTCTCCATAAACATAAATGTTCCATCTCAAAAAACAGAGCTAGACAGATAGCTGTATCAACCAAGGGAAATAAAATTTTCAAAGAAATTTTCTTTCCACATTTTATTTTCACTTAAATGTAAACTTAAAGAGACTACTGGGAAACGTACATGGACATTTTTGGATTGCCATTTCAGTCATGGTATCAGTGCTCCTACACCACTCTCCATTTCACTACCCCCCCTCCCTCTCTCTGGCTTTTCTTCACAAACGAAGATTCAGGAAGGACTCATCCCGCGCTTTCTGCAAGCGCGCTGATGACTGAAAAGCCAATCCGAGATAAACATGTCCAGTTGCAGAAAGCACACTACCACAATTTCATTACCACAATAAGGACAAACAGCCTACAATTTCTACATACTGCATATAGCTACTTGCATGCTGAAGACAGGCATGATTCTCTGACAATAGTATTAGTGCTATACATGATTTCATGAATCTTTATCCTCGTTCTTTCACTCTCTTTCACACACTGTCAGCCAAGGGCCATCAATTGGAATAAATAAAATTGTTTATAAAATACAATAGCATAGCCAATTTACAACCACAAAATCCCAGACACAGACAGATAACCAATTATAAACAAAATTGGAAATTTACACACACACACACACACACACACACACTAAAATGTAACAGCCAAAAGCAGAATTTTAAAGCACAGTGGCTGGAAGACAAAAGTAATTGAAGAGAACATGGTATTCTGGTCTTCATTTTGACAAGCCCGACCTATAGAATCAGATTTCATTTGGCCAGTTTTCTAATGGCATTCCAGCCAATTAAACAGGAATGGGTTGAGCTCTATATGATAGACTGCCAAAAGGACTCAGCATACTGAAAGTAGGGAGGAAATAAAAAGGAATAATAGAGTATGGATCCCTACTTCTATTATTGGTATGTAAATTGTCCTGATGTTGGTTAAATATTCTGTTTATATTTTGTTCTTTCACTCATAGTTTACATTTTTAGGTGTGTGTGTGTGTGTATATACTGTATATACATATACATATATTAAAGAAAAACCTTAGTATTGCACATAAAAAGGCCCACATCTCTGCTTCATAATTGTGTTCAGATACTAGAACACTCAGGCTTGCCTGTACTGCTCACTGAACACACACACACACATACACAATTAGGAAAACAGAAAAGGAGAATACATATATATGTAGAAAAAGATTGATCACACATTAGATAATGCAGAAAAAGGAAATGTAGTTATGGGATGATTAATTATCAGGGGTTTCTCTTCACATATCTGAGTAGCAGTCACTTCTTCATTCAGGTAAACAACAATATCTGTGGCAAACAATTTTTGTGGTTAGAGCATAGCACTGAACTTCTATATATTCAGATTAATGAGTCCTTGGTTGTTTTTTTTTTTGGTTTTTTTTTACAAATTATTAAATAGAAAATCCATAGCATAAAGCATCAAGTGAAAGTAGATTCTGTAGAATAACAGACCTACCACTTGATAAATGGGAATGAAAACTAATTTTGTAGGTAAGTGTTACCTTGGGAGCTATTTTAATTATAGGGTTTTATAAACTTAATTTAAATGAATGAGTAATATGGAATTTGTGTCTACTAAGCATTTCTGGCTTTTCCAAATGCACTTCTTACAGCCACTCAGATGTGTCCCGACTGAGGGAATTCAGGACTGGCAAGCGCTGGCAAGGCCAGCAAAATGGCTACCCAACTCTATCTGATTATTTTTCTTATCTACTCTCTTACCTACTGAAATGGGGCTGGGTGACAAATATCACCCCTCCCTGTTGAAAAGTAGGGATGAGTCATATTTCCTCTTTTTGTTCAGTTGCTTCCATTTTTCTCACAGCAAATTCAAGGCCTAAATAACTTAAGGCACCAGATCCTATTTGATCTTGGAAGCTAAGGAGGGTCAGCCCAGGTTAGTACTTGGATGGGAGTCCACCAATGAACACCAGGGGCTGTAGGCTGTATTTCAGAGGAAAGAATTGGCAAAACCATCTCTGAGTATTCGTTGCCTAAGAAAACCCTATGAAATTCATGGGGTCACCATAAGTCCACCGGCAACTTGAAGACACACGCACACACACAAATATGTGTGTTCATAAATATTACTAGTAGTACATCACAGTAATAAAAATAATAATAATTGCAGAGCAATCCTGTAATTGAGTGGGGAAGGAAACACTCCTATGTATCCCTACTCTAATTAAAATCTCTCTCTGGCTTTTCTTCGCAAACGAAGATTCAGGAAGGACTCATCCCGCGCCTTCTGCAAGCGCGCTGATGACTAAAAAGGCCAATCCGAGATAAACAAGTCCGGTTGCAAAAAGCGCAGCAGAAGGTCTCCTTGGGTGATGTTTTTGGGTTGTGATTCTTTCTGCGTTGTCGTTTCTCTTCAAGACTTGTTCGTCGTGAGTTCTCAAATAAGGCTGCAGCATTGTGGATATTGCGTCTCCATGCCTCCCGATGTGAGGCCAGGGCGGACCACTGTTGGTGATCAATTTGGCCAAGCCTGAGATGTTGTTTCAGGGAGTCTTTGTATCGCTTTTTTGGGGCGCCCCTCTTACGCTGACCCGTGGCAAGTTCACCGTAGAGTAGTATTTTTGGGAGGCGATGGTCCTCCATCCTAGAAACGTGCCCTGCCCAGCGCAGCTGTGTTCTCAATATCATGGCCTCAATGCTGGTGCTCCCTGCTTGTTCAAGGACAGCAACATTCGTCACATAGTCAGTCCAGTGTATATTTAGGATTGTGCGTAGACAGCGCTGATGAAAGCGCTCGAGGAGTCGTAGGTGGTGGCGATAGGTAACCCATGTTTCAGATCCATAAAGGAGGATAGACAGTACGATGGCTCTATACACACTGATTTTTGTGCTTTGCCTCAGGTGTTTATTGCTCCAGACTCTTTTGTGAAGTCTTCCAAATGCACTATATGCCTTTGCTAATCTGTGATCGATCTCTTTGTCAATCTTGGCATCTGAGGAGATGATGCTTCCCAGGTAGGTGAACTGCTGAACGGACTTGAGCACTGATTTGCCGACGGCAATGTGGGGATGGTGGTGTTCGTCCTGTGGTGCAGGCTGGTAAAGAACTTCTGTTTTCTTCAGGTTCAGTTTTCTTCAGGAAACACTCCTATGTATCCCTACTCTAATTAAAATAATAATAATGAAAAGCTCTCTCATGTAGAGTCAGGTAACTGGTCCATTTTTCTGACTATTCTCGATAGCAGCCCTCACCAACCTGCTACTGTCCACATACAACTTCCATAATTCCATGTATGCTGGACTCCCATATATGTCAGGCTACATCTCTCACCATCTACATCCATGGCTTATGGCCATGATGACTGGAGCTGATGAGAACTGTATCCAACATGTATGGAAGGCACCAACTAGGGGAGGATTGTTCTATAGCTATTGGCAGCAGCTTTCCAAGGTTTCAGAGAGGATCTTTTCCCAGCAATGGTTTGTCACCTTCATGCCAACAGGATGACCTCTTTTTTACTGCTTGGTTGTATCATGTGTATATTGGACAGGGAGTGATATAGGGGATTCACTGGCAATTACAACACATTGACTCCTCTGGTCACATGACAGAGTGAACAGGAGCCAACTTTGTGTTTAGTGGTGGCAGTAGAATTACTGCCTATGGACAATGCTGTGTTGCTCAACTGTACCATTACACAGAGTGAAACACTCACTTCAGGCAGCACATTTGAGTGTCACAGAAAGGCAAGAAATGTTTTAGTTATTTGTTATTCCTATATTTTACTGACAGGGATGGGGAGAAGTGCTTGTGGGATTTTCTCCCACATATGCCAAAACAGCCTGGCTGGCTTGTGGTAATATGCACCTTGACGTGGGTGAGTGAATGGTAAGGAAATGTCAGTATCTTCTTGTCTCACACAGCAGCATGTTTTGGGCCAAATCTGGTGTCGGTATATTGGTTTTCTTCTATACTTTTTGATCTTATACCTCAGTTTCTAACCAAGATTACGCCAGGCCACCCCACTTTAACAGAATTAACTGGTTTTTATTTTTGCATGAGCTTTTGTGGCTATAAACCCACTTCTTCAGATGTAGTACAGAGTAATATTAAAGCCTCAAGTCTTGAACAGAGATATTGTACTCTAGGGGAGTGTTTCAGTCATCTCGTTTCCTTTACCAACTCTGAAATGCAATAAGGCAATTGGGATTCCTGGTCATGGCTCTATGTGTTTCCAAGGGCTTTTTAAAAAAGAACTCAGTAGGGAAATGCAACACATGAGCTATGCCAGCACGAGAATATATGAATTCAAAGTAAGTGCTATGTAGCACATTATTTAAACGTGGAATATAGTCAAGGATTTAATAGTGATAATAAGGATTAAAGAAATGAGTCTGCAATGGTAGAATGGCAATTCTTTTAATAAAATTGCAGACGACATTTCTTCATCTTCTGAGGAAGTTCCAATCTATTTCGCACAAAAGATTTGCTGCTTTTGTCTCCTCCACCCCTTAATATCCTTTGCTCTTTGAAGATGCAAAAGTTTCCGACTGATTTGAAGAGATCCTCAGGATGTGGAGTGGTCCACTAAAGGCCTAGACTACAGAATACTTTTACACATGTGTTTGCTTTGGGAACTGAGGAGGAAAAAAAGAAGCTTTTTTATTCTTAGTCTTGTGGATTCTTTTATGCCTTATTTGAAAGTAGAATAGAAGGGGGAGTTGAAAAGATTGAAAATGGAGTACAATCATTTCGTTGAAACAGAAATATTGAGGACACATTTTGATGTGTAGGTAGCATCTGTGAGAGAATTCTTAAGAGTACAAGAGCTGACCAGAGTGCCTTCCAGGTGTTAAAAGTCACACTACAATCCTAACTGAAAAAAGGTAGGGGACATTAGTTGCAAGCCTCTATCTGGTGGTAGAAGTATTTTTCTCCTGGCTAATCTCAGAGGTCTCACGAAAGCAATCTGCTTGCAGAGCACCATAACATTAGTCATAATAAATATTTTTTCTTGAATAATGAGGGTTAACACTGTTACTTTTTTAGAGTTACAACGTTAGCACTGAAATTAGCCAATTTTGGCATAACAGATAGTATTAACCTGCGATAAAAATATTACAGGATAGGGTGTGTGAAGCTGGCCATCCTTCAGTCCCCAAAAAGCAATTCCCCCCTTTCTTCCTTTAACCCATATTCGTTAAATAAAACACATGTTAAAAATGGGGTAACATAACAAATTACCATTCCCATCTGGATAATATTAACAACAATGATCTTTTCAGTGGTTCACCAGTGGGCAACATGATGATTTACTTTTCTCCAGTAATGTTCTAAGTTCTGGGTGGAAACCCTATTATTGGTGGTTGTAGCAGATTTTATAGATGGGGCATTGATATAAAAAAAGTTTAAATGTTGGTTCATTCTGGGGACCCAAAGAACGAAAAGAGGTGTGGTGTTTTTTTTTTTAGTAAGAATACTTAAAAATTAGCATAACACTTTAAAATGTGTATGCAAATGAATCATTTACAATGTTTCTGAAATAGAAATAAAAACTGGCTACTTACTTACTAATTTGAATGCACTACCTGAAGAGGTAGTGCATCCAATGCACAGATATATTTCTTTTCATGCATACAACAATGTTTGATCACACTTGTTTCAGACCTGATTGTTTTGAAAGTCGTAATCCAAAGAATACTGGATTTTCCCTAATTTCTCCTCTTCTTTGGCTTCCTCCTTATCTTCTCCATCAGTCAACCCAGTTTCAGCATCATCATCCTTAAGGGCCTGAAAAGAACAAGGGCAACAACAATTGTCATGAATATGACTATCTTCCAAGCAAAGCCCTGAACAGCAGGCATTCGTGCTTAACCCTATAGTGAAGCCATAAAATGCAAGCATGATGGCACAAAATCATATATGTTGTTGACATATATAGTTAGAATATTCTGGTTGCACAAGAGAAATATCATAATCAGCAAGCAGCAAGGAAGCAATGAAGTAAGGAAAAGGCATCTCTTGCAGGGTATGGCAAGCAACAGTTTTTTTCATAGCCTGAAACACAAAATGTCAACTTGATATTTATATATTTACTTGAAAATCTGATTGAATCAAATTGCCTTGTCCAGTGACAAGTGTGAATAAACATGCTATTAAATAGGCAAGGTTGCAGAGTCATTCAATTGAAAACAGTTGTGCATGCTGTGAATTAAATTTCAACTAAAGCAAAGTGTTTCTGGAGGAAATACTGCCATTTTAAATCATGTTGTTGTGCAACTTCTTCATAAGATGAGATGACAAACATTTTCAATGTTTTTGTTTTCATTTGTGATGAATATGGAAGCAAAGGTATCACTACGCCATTAGCTGATGCACGTTTGTAGAAAAGAAGACCCCTTTGTTCTCTTTTTCTTTTCACTTGTTCTCAGTTTAAAGCCAGGCTGAACCAAATTGATTTAAAGACACATTGATTTTTAGCACATTTGTGGAAGAATAACACACACAAATTGGAGTGTCTCATAAAACAGCAATCATTTTTTTTTAAAAAAGGCACAGACAGTTGTTATCAACACAGATTTTATAACAGAGAAAACACTGAAAGCATTGATTTGTGCAGTATTAGAAAGCCCAAGTTTGATCAGGTATGGCTTTAAATTCTAAACATTGGCAGAGCAGTTGCATGACTGTTCATTAAATCTTACTGCAAGATATGTATGTTTAGTGTTATAGCCTACAAATCTAATACAAGACTATAATCCCACATAAATTTTCCTCAGAGTCTCTCTGGCTTTTCTTTGCAAATGAAGATTCAGGAAGGACTCATCCCACGTTTTCTGACTAAAAAGGCCAATCCAAGATAAACAAGTCCGGTTGCAGAAAGCACAGCAGAAGGTCTCCTTGGGTGATGTTTCTGGGTTATGATTCTTTCTGCGTTGTCGTTTCTCTTCAAGACTTGCTTGGCATGAGCTCTCAAATAAGGCTGCAGAATTGTGGATAGTGCATCTCCATGCCTCCCAATGTGAGGCCAGGGCGGACCATTGTTGGTGATCAATTTGGCCGAACCTGAGATGTTGTTTCAGGGAGTCCTTGTATCGCTTTTTTGGAGCGCCCCTCTTACGCTGACTCATGGCGAGTTCACCGTAGAGTACTATTTTTTGGAGGTGATGGTCCTCCATCCTAGAAACATGCCCTGCCCAGCGCAGCTGTGTTCTCAATATCATGGCCTCAATGCTGGTGATCCCTGCTTGCTCAAGGACAGCAACATTCATCACATAGTCAGTCCAGTGTATATTTAGGACTGTGCGTATATAGCGCTGATGAAAGCGTTCGAGGAGTTGTAAGTGATGGTGATAGGTGACCATGTTTCAGACCCGTAAAGGAGAATAGACAGTACTATGGCTTTATACACACTGATTTTTGTGCTTTGCCTCAGGTGTTTATTACTCTAGACTTTTTTGTAAAGTCTTCCAAATGCACTATATGCCTTTGCTAATCTGTGATCGATCTCTTTGTCAATCTTGGCATCTGAGGAGATGATGCTTCCCAGGTAGGGGAACAGACTTGAACACAGATTTGCCGATGGCAATGTGGGGATGGTGGTGTTTGTCCTGTGGTGCAGGCTGGTAAAGAACTTCCATTTTCTTAAGGTTAACTTCCAGCCCAAACAGCTCTGAAGCTGTTGTGAAGCAGGATGTTAGGCACTGCAGAGCTGCTTCTGAGTAAGCAACACTGAATATGTGTGTCATTCTACTTCTGACTGAGGGCTCATCTATATGAGCCAGGATACGCCGGCTCGCTGCTGGTGTATCCTGGCTGCATATCAGGCCTGCTGTTCCCCTGTTATTGCCTCCAAATAAGTTGGAATCAGAAGGGCACGTCAGCCTGTTGCTACAGCTGCCACCACTGCCACCAACTCCCTTGCTGTCTCTGAAGGCAGGAAGCCAGCCTGCAACATGTGACCAAGGCCCCCGCCTGTGATCAGGCTTAGTCACATGCTGTGGGACTCCTTCCTGCCTTCTGGGAGAATGAGGTAGACCAGCAGCTGCAGTAAGGGCCAGCCTGCCAGGACAGGCTCCTGCAGTCTTGTGGGACTTGATCAGTTTCTTCCTGGTGGCAATGGAGTAAAACAGGTTTTATCTTATAACAGTGTATCATGTCCCACTCTGCCTCCCCCAACCCCTGTCTCAGCCCTGAGGGTGGTGAGGACTGCCTGAGAGCAAAATGGGGCAAATGTCCTGTGTTATCATGACTGCAAGGCTCCAAGATGGAGGCAAGATGGGGTATATTGCCCATCTAGATAAGCCCTGAAGCACTGGGACATGTTAACCACAGCTTCCTTATTCCATTGGTTTTAAGGGAATTGGTCATTACTACTTTAGTTTGAATGAAGCCAAAATACATTTCATTATGTATGTTCTCATTCAGGAAAGAAAAGGTGGGTAAGAACTGCTTGCTAAAATCTTGGATAATATGACAGTATTAAACATACCTACAGTAATTGTTTCCTTTGACAGTGTGAAAATAATTTACAGTATATGAGGACAAAGAATTAATACCAGTCATATCCCCACAACTATAGTTTGAAAACTGGATCCCTTCACAGATTTATCCTGTTGCCTTTTCCTTTTAGAAGATGAACTTCAATCTCCCAAAATTTATGTATGTGCCAAAATGGCACTGATAGCAGTTTGGGCAACAGGGATATAAATTATCCAATTCCTATAAAAATAAATGAGACTCCAACTCAGTTTGCCTTCCCACATAATAAGATTAAGGCCACATATTACATAGCCCACAGTTGCTTGATAAATTATATTAAGGGGAAAAAAGATGGATTATTTTATGTTGGTTGCTTTAAAAACTTGATTGCACAAAATGGTTTATTGCCTAATGGCTTCTCTTGCAGAGCCTGTAGATTATGAAAAGTGGATGGAAGTGCATTTCATGTCTTAACAGGTTTGAAATTAAAAAACACCCAAGCAACCAAAAAAAGTGACACGAATTAACAGAAAGATTCTTCTGAAAGTGTATCATGAGTCAAAACACGTACAACCTGTGCTGGTGACCCACGTAACCAAATATGATCGGTTAGCTATGGATGGTAGCCTGGGAAAAAAACTGAGGAAGCAACGAGTTAGAATAATCACCATCAGGCCTAGGCCCAGAAATAGATGAAAGGCTCTCTCCTCCATCCTTGCCACCGCTGCCCTGGTCAGGGAGGAAGAGAGAGGCAGTATTTGCAGGATTTAATTTCCTTCCCCACTGACATTCCGTTTTCCTTGTATGTCAAGTCTTATTTAGATTTTAAGCCTGAGGGCAGGGAACTGTCAAATTAACCATTTGTAAGCCACTCTGAGAGCCTATGTGGTCAAAGAGCGGGGTATATATACTCCAAATCAATCAATCATAGCAGTGGTGTTGATTTGAAGAACATATTAATCCCTCCCAAATATAAACCTAATTTAATTCCACATTATGGAATAAAGGTGCTGGTGCTGACTTAGCGATTCCTAAACAACAGAGGCCTAGTTACTGGAAGGGATCCATCTCCCTCTACAAATCTGCTTGTGCCCCTAGATCATGTGATGATAGTGGTGGTGGAGGTTCATTGTCCTAATGTTAGGGGAAGTACTTGGGGTAATGATACATGACAGAGCCTTTCCTGTGGAGGTGTTTTGACTTTGGAATGTCCTCCCAAGAGGAACACCTGTAACTAATATTTCTATCTATTTATTCAATTACAAATATTACTTACTCATTTATTGGCTTTCTGGCACCTGGCTCAGATTCATTTGTTTACCTGGGCATTTATGAAAATCCAGTTGCAGCTACAATCAATCTCCCTGCTTTCTTTTTGGTTTTATTATAAATGTCTTTACTATACTTTATAAAACCTATTTTTACTAGCTCTGGGATTTCTATGAACACCTTGACTGGAGATCTGTGAAAGGCAGGGCAAATGCAAAAATAAATGGCTACCCTAAAGACATTTACTCAGAAGAATGCAACAATGATTTCAAGTCTGTTCTGAGTGATTTCAGGTTCAGTATGCCACTGAATGCCAGTTGCTGAGGAACAACAGAAGTATGAGAATGCAGGGGAAGGTGGTAGCCCCCTTGTTGATATGGTGAATCCACTATGGGTTTTATTCTAAACTTTGATGGAGTTATTTAAAGAGCTGAACCTATTTTGAGGGTAGGGTTCAGCACCCCGGATGCACTTTTAAAGTTCAGGCTAAAGCCCAAGGCATATTCACCATCCCATTGAAATGGAAGTTATAGTTGCCACTGTGGAAGACTCTTTGGGCTGGGAACAAACAGCAAAACTTGGAAAAGTTATTTTTAGGCCACTGGCCATGTTAGCTGGGGATGCAGGGAGTTGAAGTCCTCCACAGTAACTTTTCCATGCTCTGGAAAACAGGATGCTGGAGTGGATGGACTGTGGTTTCATTCAGTGGAGCCCCTCTATAACTTTGTTGTTGTTGTAGTTGTGTGCATTTGTACTGCCTTTTGTTTCCATTTCTGAAAGTTTGCAACAAATGACTCACTTGTTACAAACGACTAGGTGTTGAAGAGATTTCATTACATTGTTGAGTTCCTGGATATCAATTAAGTTTTTCACACATTCTTACACTAAAATCTGCTGCAGAAGAGGAATTAGTGTAAAACAACCACATCTATTTGTAAATGTCCATGCTCAAAATATTTTCCAGGATTTTGTTTTTTGCACCATAGATTTTCAGGAGAGAATCTTCAGAAACAGACTGGTAACTCAGCTATGCCAAGAACTAAGATTTGGATTTAAACCAACCAAGGGCACTTTCCCACTATACAATTGTAGTGCTATATTTGAATTTGACTGCTAGAATCTACATTTTAGAGAGGGATATTTAGAATTCTCAGTCAGAAAGCTCTAGATCCTCACCAAACTACATATTGCACGATTCCACAGGAGATAGCCATTATGGTTAAAAAAATGGAATTTGTTGTTGTGTGCCTTCAAGTCATTTCTGACTTTATGGAAACCCTAAAGTGAACCTATCATTGGGTTTTGTTGAGAGAATTTGTTCAAAGGGGGTTTACCCTTGCCCACCTCTGAAGCTGAGAAAGTGTGATTTGACCAAGGTGACCCAGTGAGTTTTCATGGATAAGCAGGGATTTAAAGCCTGGTCTCCAGAGTCATAGTCCAACGCTCAAGCCACTATACCACACAGGTTCTCTAAATTGGAATATAGTGCTATAATTGTGTAGTGTGATGGGGTCCCTGGTTTACTTACATCAACTGTCAGATCTCTACCCAAGGTGTTCAGCCAAGTGAATAATTACAAAAAGGTAACTGTGCTACTAAAAACCAGCCAGTGGTGTGAATACTCAGTGCATAGAGAAAAAGCAGAGCTTGTCTAGCCAGAGTGGCAAGAAGCTTTTTGCAGACTCTGAAGATTTCAAATCATCCCAGGTTCTTATGTCCAGAAAATGACTCTGAAACAATGAGACTACAACAACTGACAGAGTTAAATGATTTTATAACTGTATTTTTACTTTTTATGCCATATTTGATTTGCTTTCGTTCCAGTTATGAGGTCATTGGATGGAGCAATACAATTGGTGGACTGAATTGACTGGTGGTGCACCCCAAAAAGAACTTGTTTAAGTTCTTGGGAGGGGGGAGCAAAAGGGATCTAGGAATCTTAGTGGACCACAAGCTGAACTTGAGGTCCTGTCTACACAACAGAAAAAAATGTGTATGGGGGTAAGAAATTCAAAAAGGCAGTCATACGAATGTGTATGATCTGCCTACATGATAACTCCCCCCCCAATCCATATGACCCCCTTACCAAGCTGGCCGGAGTGAGTGATCTTGGCAGTGGTTTTAAATGTCCCACCACCTTTAAAAAAAAAATTCAGAAGGTGCCTGGCATCCGGAAAGCCGTGATTATGTATAAACATTTAAGAATAAAAACAAAACAAAAAACCCTGGACTTACCGGACACTTGTAGAGCCGGGAATCCAACATGGTGGCTACAGCCGCTTTCCCTCTTTACTAGTCCCACCCCCTCTACCTGGCCAGCCAATCAGGTTGTACTCCTGTTTGTATCTGTGTGAACAGGAGTGTACAGACTGCCAATCATTCGAACGGCTGTCCGGATAAATCCCTGAAATCCGGATGAAGAGCTGGATCCACCGCACACAGACTAAAGGGTAAGTTTTGTGTCTCCCCTCTGAATGACACATATTTATTCAAACAGCTGTCCATACAGATCGCTGATTTTTCAATAAATATGTGTCATTTTTCATTGAGTAGACAGGCCCTCAGTCAGCAGTGAGATGTGGCAGCTAAAAAAGCCAATGTGATGCTAGGCTGCATCAATAGGAGTATAGTGTCTAGAACAACGGAAGTAATATAGTGCCACTCTATTCTGATTTGGTCAAACCTCACCTGGAATACTGTGTCCAGTTTTGGCCACAACAATTAAGAAGGATGTTGAGAAGCTAAAACATGTCCAGAAGTGGGCAACCAAAATGGTGGGAGGTCTGGAAGTCATACCCTATAAGTATAAGCTTAGGGACCTGGGTATGTTTAGCCTGGAGAAGGCTGAGAGGTGACATGAAAGTCATGTTTAAATATTTGAAGAGATGTCATACTGAGGATGGAGCAAGCTTGTTTTCTGCTGGTCCGGAGACAAGGACACAGAGCAATGGCTTCAAACTACAGGAAAAGAGATTCTACCTAAACATTAGGAGGAACTTCCTGACAGTAAGAGCTGATCAGCAGTGGAATGCGCTGCCTTGGAGTGTAGTGGAGTCTTCTTCTTTGGAGATTTTTAAATGCTTTGATTGGGTATTCCAGCATGGCAGAGGGTCGGACTAGATGGCCCTTGTGGTCTCTTCCAATTCTATGATTCTATGGAGATGCAAATGACCTGCAAGAGTTCCTTAAATCCAAGTCACTCTTGGATTTGTTGACTGTAATCTTATATCCCAGTACTAAGACTGTCTGCACCAAACATAAAGTACAATATGGTGCTGCTATTACATTCAGATTACAGGCTCTCACTGTAGGGTTGCAGGGTCAAATCCAGATCCCTGGAAAGAGTTATGCAGTAGGTAAATACTTTCCTTCTTTCTGGTAGGTAAATGAAGCAGGAGTGAGGCTCAGTGACAAACTATCACACTTAGAATAATAAATGATGCCAAATCCCTATGTCCTGATCTAATCAAGAGATATACTCTCTGTAAAATCAAAGTATCTAGCAAGTGAGAAAATTTCAGTCTGATGTAATTTAAATGACTGAGATATTACATCTCCTTCTCTAACAAATTGTGACCTAATAAAAGACAGAGACTGTTGCAGCAATTATTCTTCAAGAAATGGGGCTAAATTTTTGATAATTTTTCAGTGCCACTGTTCCTCACTGATATGATTAAGTCAGTTCCTTTCCCAAAGGCTGAACTTAAGCAAGGAATTTGCTGTACCAATACATTAAATTCAGAGTCATTAAATCAGAACCTATTAGAAGTCTCTGGAGCAAACTCTCATCTCCCCACCCTGTTACTCTTCTTAAAAGAAAAAAAAAAATTGGCAGTAGAAAATTACAGGAGATGCTGGAGGATTGCTTTAGACTGATAAACTACTGCTGTGAAAGTTGTGATAGGAAGATACCTCAAAATAATGAACCAAATATTTTCCCAGTTACACCAATGTATTTCCTGACGTCAGTTTAGTACAACACAGCTTTGCAGGCACAGCTAGAAGGGTAAAGGCCACATAAACACCACAAGAGACCAAGAAACTGAAGGAGATTCTGATATTTTCAGGGCCAGTGAGGCCCTCTTTCAAGCTGCTTGGATAACTTTGATATGAAAGCAAAAAGGAAACCAAAACCCGTGCATAATTTTCTACGCATATCAAAACTTGAGCTTTCTAATACCTTCAGGCTTAATGTATGTTTGTTATGGAGAAAATGAAAGGAAACTCCCCCACCCTGAAACTTTTAATCCTACAAAAAAAAAAAAAGAAATCAATTTAGTTCAGCCTCTTGATGTGTGTCAAAGCTATGTATAAATCTCAGCTGAGGAGCCACGCTGTCAGGAAACTAAATATATCAGAGCTTTATACTAGGTGTGTCCAAAGAACAAAATAAACCTACCGCAAGTGACAATCCAGAACAGTCATGAGACACAACATAGATAAGGAGGACATAGAAGGAAGAAATAAAAATTAAAACATCCACACACAAACATTACTAAAACCATGGAGAAATGACCATTTGCATATGTTGTACATTTTCTACTAAACCACTTACTACCAATGAAGCAGAAATCTTATACACGCTAACTTTGGAGTAGGTGCTGCTGAACTCAATATGGCCTACTTCTTACTAGATGTGTAGGATTGCATGACAAGACCTGCACTTAATGTAAGCAGTCAGTCCCTTAAAAACTGAAAGCTTTCTCTACACTAGGGTGGGCAACCATCAGAGGGAAGGGCACTGTATTAGACCCTCAGGAGACTTTGGAGGACTAAACCCCTCTGCTCCCCCCAAAAACAGCTCCGCTAAAAAACAAAAGCCCAAAGCGCTGTAGGGAGTGGGGGACATTTTTGCCTCCCTGCCATGTTAGGTTGAGAATTTTTTGTTTACAACAGAAAGTGACACAGAAATTACTTCCTGTTTTTAAAAAGGCCTCTCCTGGGCCGAAAATGGTTCAGTCCCTCCCAAATGTGGTAAAAATGCCCCTCATATTCCCTATAAGGCTTTTGGGGAAATTTGTGTGTGTGTGTTTTAAATCCCAGCATGCTCGGAGGGCTGCATGTGGCCTATGGGCTGCACTTTGCCTATCCCTGTTCTTCACACATCAATATTTAGGCTGCAATCCTATATGCATTTACCTGGGAGAAAGTCCTACTGAAGACAGTAAAACTTACTTACAAGTAAACAAATATAGGAATGCACATTCACATATAAGTACGTGGCTGAATGGAAAAGAACTGGACTACACTTGCTAAAACTCCATCTTACACAGAATTATTAAAGCTGCAGGAGCCCTGCCCCCTTTTCCATTTGGCCACCCTACACAGAAGTAAGCCCTACTGAACACAGTTGTACTTTCTCCTGAATAAGTACATAAAGAACTGTGCTCTTAGAGACTGAGGGTGCAACCCCCTTTAACCAGAATGCTTGCAAGAGCAAGAGTTTCATCTTAATCTTAAATGCATTTGCTCTAATGCCTCCCTGATTTCAGTTAAGATACTCCTCAAGCACCTTTGTTCTTGAACTGGAAACCTAAGAAACTGAAGCTAAACTTGAAATGAAATTAAATTGTGGTAAGGGAAGAAGATTTTTCACTTCTATGTGCACTTTAAAAAATAAAAAATAAAAGGTTGCTCTAGTTGCTGTGCATATTACTGGGGAGTTTTTACAGAAAGGTTGTTGATGACCCAGGGCTCTTGGAGGTCTCTCACTCATTGGGTTGCCATAACTCAAATCTAACTGGATGGCAAACAACAACAAGAATAATAATAGTGAAGTTAGAGAACAAAGTTTAATACTGTAACAGCAGACCAGAGTCATGGCCTGTGGGAATTTAACTGGTTCTGTACATAGCAAAGAGGTGAATCTAAAAAGAACAGGAGTTATTTTTCTAGAAGAGATGGCTTGATGGAGATTGGTTCATGGACACAGAGGAGGAAAGGCCAAACTAGGGATAAGTAATGCTTTGAAAAGGTTGGATAACTAACCTCACCCTGAGTTCATACGTAAGGTGGAACAATGGTTTGTTCTGAAGTGTAAGTGGAAGTGAAGTTGAAGGCTTTCACGGCTGGCATCCATAGATTTTCCTTGGTTTTTTTTTCCAGGGCTGTGAGGCCGTGTTCTGGAATAGTTTCTTTCTGATGTTTCACCTACACCTCTGACTGGCATCTTCAGAGAAACTTCTCTGAAGATGCCAGCCACAGATGCAAGCGAAACGTCAAAAAGAAACTATTCCAGAAAATGGCCTCACAGCCCAGAACCCCCCCCCCGGCAAGGAAAATCTATGTAAGAGGAAGCACTCACCTTCTCCACTGACATGTGAACATGAAATAAGAAGGCTCACTGTGGTTTGTGCCCAATAATCTATCTGTTGGTTAGGTTATTGTTTAAACTGGACAAATGAGTGGATTCTGAGTAAGTGCCTATAGTTATATGGAAGAAATGGATTGCACCCTATCTATGAATGAATGATGTGGGTTTTTGTGCATTCTGTGATCATGAAAAATTATGTGACTATAAAGAATATGTAGACATGTCAGATAATTCTAAACGCTATGATATCTATGCATATATACAATAATTTAAAATCTTTCTCTATTTGTCTCTTATAATACCCAAACTATAGCTTGTTGTCCAACTTGGTATGTTACCTAATGGAACAAAAATCAAAGACCAGTCTACTAGGATCTAAAAAAGCTGTTTAGTGCCCTTGCACGGTAGGTGATTTTCATTCCCTCCTAATGCAGTCTCAGATCTTTTCATTGCCTGAAGATTATAACATGGGATGAAACCAACACAGCTTTAAACCAAGCCTTTTCAAATCATCTGGGTTTTCTTTACCTTTGTGTGTGTTTGTATTCTGTCCCCTTGCTTAAAATTGGAATTAACCAAGGGGTTAGTGGAGTGGTTCATCTCAGTTTTTATCTTTATCTTTTTATAGTATTTTGAAAGAAATATAACTTAACAAAGTTTCTATCTTTTCCTACTGTTTTCCTGTGAAGATTCACATAATTCCCTGTTTACTCTCCCATATTTAAGAAGATGAACATGCACGCTGCTTTATTCTGCTTAGAAAATGGGGAATAGTGGCTGATGTTGCCTTTAGGAAAAACAGCCAAGTGACGGGTGTCGCCTGGAGGGAGAATAAAATTGAGACACTTGAATCTATTTGGGGGAAGGGGAGGTGCATCTCCACAAACAAAATTAGACAATTTTGATGAGATAGCTAGGAAATTATTCAAAAAGGGGCACAAGTGGATAAATGCTGCAATAAAGTAACATCTATGAAAAAGTACAACACTTTGTGTTGTGGGAGTACAACAGTTTTTCCGATGTTGACAAATTCTGTGCAGCACTATACTGTATATTCATCTAACAGTGTTAAAAAACAAGCTATGATTTCTGCATGGTGTGTGTGTGTGTGTTGGAGGGGATATGCATGTTTCAAATGATGGGGATGATTGATACAATAATATGAAAATAGCAAGCGAAATTGCTATTAACAAATTAATGGGCCAATGTCTGGTCTCCATAATGGACTGGATGGAGGCAAACCAATGGAAACTTAATCCAGACAAGACAGAAATACTCCTGGTCAGTCGTAAGGCAGATCAGGGAATAAGGATTCAGCCGCTCTTGGATGGCGTTACATTCCCTCTGAAGACTCAGGTCCACAGCTTGGGGTACTCTTGGATTCAGTCCTGACCCTGGAAGCTCAGGTTTCTGTGGTGGCCAGGAGTACATTTTCAGTTAAAGCTTGTGCACCAGCTGTGCCTGTTACTTGGGGCGTCAGATTTGGCCATGGTGACACATGCTTTAGTTACGTCCCAACTGAATTATTGTAATGCACTCTATGTGGGGCTGCTATTGAAGAGAAGCTTGAATATGTCCAGAGGATGCAACCGAAATGGTGGGAGGTCTGGAAGCCATTATGCCCTATGAGGAGTGGGCTTAGGGAGCTGGGTATGTTTAACCTGGAGAAGAGAAGGTGAAGAGGGGACATGATAGCCATGTTTAAATATTTGAAGGAATGTCATACTGAGGATGGAGCAAGCCCGTTTTCTGCTGCTCCTGAGACTAGGACACAGAGCAACAGACTCAAACTACAGGAAAAGAGACCCCACCTAAACATTAGGAAGAACTTCCTGATAGTAAGAGCAGTTCAACAGTGGAATGTGCTGCTGCCTGGGAGTGTGGTGGAGTTTCCTTCTTTGGAGGTTTTTAAACAGAGGCTGGATGGCCATCTGTCAGGAGGGCTTGGATTGTGTATTCCTGCAAGGCAGGGGGTTGGACTAGATGGCCCTTGGGGTCTCTTCCAACTCTATGATTCTATGAAACTTTCTGCCACAACTGTAGTAAAGTTTCAGATCCAATCTGTCAACTTGTGTAGGTACCTATTTAACAACAACAACACTTGAGACTTCTGTAATTTTTTTGCTATGGAATGCACATGTATGAACTAATTTTGACAAAACTTGTTATTTAGATTTCTAAGTTTGGGGACCAATCAGAAAACTTTTGCTTATTCTCAGAAAATTCCTTTTTTGGTCTAATTTGCATGGTACTTGGACAGAAACACATTTGAAGGATGGTAGCTGCAATTGATCTAACTTTTCTTTTGTCCAGATTATTAACAAAACTATCAATGTCAATCTACACTTGGTACATTACCTAGTACTCTATATTACAGCACATCTACAGGAATGTTTGTGAATTGTTGTTTTGAATTAGTGATGGTTTCTATTCTGTTAAATAACTGAATGAAGTTTTCTACATCCTCTAAGATTTGCTTATCTCGTGTATTGTATTCAACAAGAAATAAGCAACCGATTTCTGACTTCTGGCTTCACTGGGGAAAACAGGTTCCCAATGAATTCTATGTAAATACTACTATACATTGCTATATTTATAATTATGTACAATGCTATTGTCACTTTTTGGTCATTTATCCAGGTCAGAACAAATATAATGATGAACACTTAATAATATATAATAAAATTACAAGAAAAAATATTACATAATATACAGAACAAACTTCACAAAAAAGATATACACAAAATATACATAATTTGTCCTATAAAGAAAGGACATTGTTACCATTAGTATTGTTAGCAAAGTATAAAATGACTTTGTACATGTCTCAAATAAGAGCAACCTCAAGTTATTCCTGTCTTCAGGTGGGATGGTTTAATCACAATAGTCATAGTCAACTTAGTAATTAAAAAGGAGCAAATTACAATTAGCATGTAAATGAAAACCAAATTCCTTTCCAGAGATGGAATTAAGATATCTGCTAAATCATGTTTTTGGGCTGCAACTCGTTGATTAAAGTTAATCTGTAATTAAACTCATTCAGTGCATATTCAAATAGTTTTGCAGCTATTCTATGAGATGAAAACCTGGTGGCAATATAATTTGGCTAGCATGGCTTAGACAGAAATTGGCTATCACAAAAGACATAGAGGTACTAACATCCCAAGAGTTTTTCTTCCCTCTTCTAGGTAACAGTTAATATAATAAAAACAGAGTTTGCAGCAGTTAATTTTTTCTAAGCTTAGAATACAAACACATCTTTCCAAATTCTGCTGGCTATTATAACTAGGACTGGAAAACACAGTCCTAAATCCAATTGCTAGTCCCAACTGGAGTAGATCCATTGAATCCATTTCATGCTCAGTGGAGATTCTGGCTCCGCTTGCCAAAGAACATACTTGGACAAATTATTGGAATAGAAACAGGCCACAACTTTATCAGTTATGCCTGTTAGTAAGCTTGCCACCTGCATGGTTGCAGATCTGAGCATTTATCAATCCACCAGCCAGTATATGAGCTACATGACACAGCTTGCTTTCCAGCTGTTGTTCCAGGATGATAAATATGGGATTGCACATGTGTGGATGTCATTGTGATTCCCTTGTCATCTGGGAACAGGGCAAAATCAGGTGAGCCACCTGAGCTGGGCATGACTTTTTGCCCACACTCCCAAGGCCCCTGTAAGGGGACCCTCCTTTTACTTCTGCCAGGTAGTACCAACCCTATCACCTTCCTCTTTCCTTCCGGATTCAGATCCTATGCCTAAACAAGCTACCAAAGTTGTAGCAAAAGGAAACAGAAATAGAACCACTACTCAAGTAATGACTTACAACTTTAAAAGTCGAGGGTGGGAGATTAGGGACAAAGCTCTGAAGCCAAATGAAAGCTGGAGCAAATGGAAACCCCCTTTTATATCCAACTAACTGACCTAAGTGACACCTTTGTCTAGGTGTCTGTAATCCCACCTATCAGCCAAAGGATTTGAATCTTATTGGCTGGAGTTCCCACTCCTTCCCAGAGCTCATGTAAACCATACTGAGAAAGAGAAGCCAGTTCAAACATGCCAAAACACGCCACCTTGCCACTCCACCTTGCCACAAGCAGCAACACTTCTCCTTGATAAGTCGAGAAGTGGTCTTGCTGAATGGTAAGTCAACAAGTAAATCCCATGGATTCAATGGGTTTGCTCTCACTGGAGGTGAAAACTGGATATAAACTATATAGTGCACTGACATACTGGAAGACAGGGTACTGATATATGGAACAACAGTAGTTCCTTATCTCTTGGAACACCCTTAGGGCTCAGTTTGAAAATTTGCTAAACCAGCATGTGTATGATTAGAATAAGGAGTATTAATGACAAGATGGATCAAAAGCACACTGTTGTGACATTAGAAGATAATAAGTACAGTGTGGAAAAAACTGATAAGAGTGACTGTGATATCTGCAAAAGTACAGCTGAAGCATATGCCTTAGCTTTACTGTGGCAAATGTGTGGTTTTACAGAATAACAAGTATTTTAAAATCTGACATATATTTGAAATGGAGTGCTCCTGGCTCTTCTAACTCAATATCAACTATACTGTGGGTGGGAAAATAGGAGATTTTCCCTAGGCCCCTAGGACTCTCTGGGTTCTACACCAACCTCCTCCAAACTAGAAATGCCTAGACACCCATATCCAGTTTCATAAAAGTTATTTTGTAGGGCAGAACAAAGTGCAACCCTATACGTTGTTTTAAAGAAGAGTAATCATTAATGCAATTTTCCATGTGTGGCAATTCTTGTGTTTCAGTCAGGGATACAATTGGCTAGAGCTGGGAGAGAAATCCGGGAAGGGTCTGGCCCCACAAAAATAGTTCTGGGAAACTCCATGAGGTCTCCAGTTCATGGGATTTAAATACATGGTCTACACTGACTGAGGTGTCTTTCCAGGTTTTGGACAGAAATTGTTCCCAAGCTGCCCTTGACCGGCTGAAAAAACAAACCTGAGACCTTTTGCATGCAAAAGGTATGGTCCCAAACCAAAATAACTCTAATTTTTGAGAGCATAAGATTGGCTGGCTCTGCCATTAGAAACAAAAACTGGGGAGCAGCCACAGAAGAAACAAAAGACATATCTCAAGATGCTCAAAAGATTGTTTGTTGATTAAAATAAAGTTTGACACTTATAGACCTATGTGTACTTTTAAGGCCTTCTTCAGGGCTATTTAGAATCAAATTTCAGACATTTCTGAACCAAGAACTCACAATCTAATTACTGGACAAATGAAAACATATTTTCTTTCCCTAAACACCTTTTGAGCATCTTGGATGGTGTCTCTTGTATCATCTGTGGTTCTGCCATTAACATTTCCCTGAAAAAAATAATTTCCTTCATCAGGCTGCTGTCAGAGTCTCTTTGGCTTTTAGCACAGGATTGAACAAAAAGAGGTACTGAGATCTTCAGACCTCTACTTATATGTCATTAGACATGACTAATATTAGTTCTACAATTCTGCAAATGAATCAGAATAGAGGGGATTTGGAGACATCACCATTAATTTGGTGTGTTGCTTCTTTCCATATTGGAACTGGAAAAGTGAAATGTTGCCAAACATATCATCTCTCTTCTAGGCACTTTCTGAATTAAGAAATTTCAGCCCAACTGATAATATGTAATACTGAGAGGAATAAACCAGAC
The DNA here is from genome assembly GCA_030847615.1 of Gambelia wislizenii. Taxonomy (NCBI): domain Eukaryota; kingdom Metazoa; phylum Chordata; class Lepidosauria; order Squamata; family Crotaphytidae; genus Gambelia; species Gambelia wislizenii. The sequence continues at coordinate 203,384,637 of JAUMIR010000005.1, read as the reverse complement.
ATGAAGAGAAATGGATAAAGGTGGTTGGTCACAAATTTGTTTCAGTACAGTTGAGATCATACAAAGACATCACAACATCATGACTTATGGGGAAAAAAAGGGAAACTCTGAAAGCAACTGACATAGTTACAGGCCAGTGGGCAAATATGTGCTATTGGAATGTGATGGAAGCTCACACTACAGCTGTGATATTGCCAATCTGAGGAGTCCCCCAGATTAGGATAAGCTGTGAAAAGTACTGCAGTTGCCCAAACTTGCACGGCAGCCTCCATAACTGTCTCCCCAATCCCTGCACTCCAGCAAAGTCAGCCATGCAAAGGACCAACAGTATTCTGCTAATATGAAGTAGCAGTAGCCAGTAGAAGGAATCCAGGTAAAGAGAAACCAGATTACAATAACATGGGGAAAATGTCCTTGTTCCCCTCCAACTGGGGGACCAGCATAAGCCTGGGGAAATTGAACCAGGATACATTAAATAATGAGAATAGGGGAATTTTGCTCATGGTCTGGCTAAGAACTACTTGCTAGGCTGGGTGAAATCATGTGAGATGTTGGGCCACTGAGAGATTTGGGCCATCCGCTTTGAGACTTGGGACTTCATCAAATGCACTAAATACGGTGTGTCAGCAATGCCACATAAATGTGAAAGGATGCACATACCAGATGACATAATCCTTTCGTGTTTATGTCTTGTCAAAAAGCCAATCTATTTTATTGATGGGACAAGCCATCGATAGATTGGCTGTAGTGATTTTTTGCTGGCATCACTGGTGTTTGAAACCTCACACCTTTTTTCCCACGGTATTGCAACATCAATGGCTGGTCCAGCCAGAACATTTGTGGGTGAGATTGCAACATCCAGGTAGGTGGTGCTCTTTTTGTCAACCTCCCTGGTTTACTTGGGACTTTTAAAATGTGTTTATGTGCTTTTAAAACCTTTTTCTGTGTTATTTTTGTTTTTGTTTTTGTTGTTTCCCACACTTGCATCTTCTCTTGAGAATCCATAGGATTTCATTCCAGGAAGTGAACGGAGCACTGTTCACTCCTCCATCATTGCCAGGGCTGCCATTAGATGGATGCAAGGTAAATGTGGTAAAGGAGGTTCTTGTGCCGGCATAAAAATGTCATAAAAATTATGCCTGCAAAAGAACACAAAAGGAGGGTGGCCTGATAAAGTCCTTGGATTCCCAGCCCTCACAAGACAGCCTTACCAGCAGCACCCAAACAGCAGCTCAGGAGAACAGGAAGCCATAGAGTCAGCTTACCTTACTCTCCTCCATGATGGCATACAAAAAGCATGCTGAAACTGTTGAAATGAGCTTTTTAGCTAAAAATTGCACTGTCACCTTTAATCATTCTTTTCCCCCCACAATACTGTTCTCAGTTCATCATGTTAGCAAATTCTCCTTTCTTTAATTTTTGTTACCCAGTTCTTTTGCTTTCCAACAGCCATGACTCTTCGTCAGAATGGTTTTTTGGTCAAATTTGTTGGAGCACTTCTGTTCTATAAAGAATGATTTAGCAGACCCAATCCACTCCTGCTTGCCAATACAAAACAGGTTTTCATGGCTTCACTGTTCACATTCCTGGAAAGGATAGCTTACAAATACTTTGGACTGCAACCATTTTTTTCAACAAATCTTTTCCCCAGTGAACACTATGGATAATATTCCTTCTCCAATAAGGAGGATCATGAACCAGCTGGGAGCTATTTCACAGGCTAACATCAATAGAATTTTATTAGTAACTTGAACAGGCTTTCTATAGGCAGCAGCTTAACTGTACAGAAATTATAAATTTATCAAAGACAGCAGTATCAGAAAAAAACCTACTATTCATACCACCTTTGTCTTGCATCAGATAATGAATCTCAGATAATGAATCTATCTTAATGTGGCTTAAAGGAAGTAATTTTCACCTTTTTCTCTAGAGTACAGCAGGGAAGGGAAGATTCTAAACCTTCTGATCAGAATGCCCCCACTCTGTAATTCTATACATATAGGATAGGCTTCAGCTTTATTAGTGCTGAGAAAATGGAAGGAGAGACTTAAAGATATTCACCTGTACACATGTAAATATGGGGATGGTGATGTTGGTAGAAGGTCAGCGTCCTCAATGACCCAGAGTACTCAGGAATAAATTAGACTTTTACATATTGAGTAAAAAGATCTTGAAGAGGGCTCTGTATCTGCATTTGGCTGAATGTAGTTATAAGTGGCCTAAATACCCCAAAGGCACCAGATCCTGTCTGATCATGGAAGCTAAACAGCGTCAACCATGGTTAGTACTTGGATGGGAGACTGCTAATGAATACTAGGTGCTGTAGTCCATATGTTCAAGGGAAAGAAACTGGCAAAACCACATCTGAGTATTCCTTGCCTAAGAAAAATCCTGTGAAATTCAAGGGACCATTATAAGTTGACAGGTGACTTGAAGGTCCACACACACAGGGAGTTGCAAAGCTCCTGTGGCTGAGAAGTCTGACAAAGTTAGATTCCCATCCGTAGGTGGTTTGTAACTGCATTAGCTGAATGTCGTTACAGAGCCCTCTCCAAACTGTCATGCTTAATATGTAAAGTTCCAACTTACTTCTGGGTGCTCAAAGATATGGTGTGTGTGTGGTTTATGTGTATGCCTCTGTCCACATTTAATCCTATCTGTGTCCAGATGTACGACTGAACAGGATTTAAGATTCCAGAACTTCAATACTGCTACTAGAACACAACCTGCAACTAGAAGTTTGCTTCCTAACATAACACAAACAGTAACATTTAGGATAAATTCAGCAGCTACTTTTGTAATGGCTTTCTCCAAAGAACTGGAGGGGGGCAGCGGCTGTAATTTTTGGACTTGGTGAAAATTCTCTTTCAGGGATTATTACTAGCCCATTCAGTGTACTACTACTCTCAAAGGTTTTCTTTGATAGCCAAGAGAGCTGCATTTGGCTTATATCCTTAATATAAACAGCCCTGAAGAGTCTATAAAGAGTGTCAAACAGGGACTAGCAGTATAATCCTGATGCATGTTCGCTAGGCAGTAAGCCCCACTTAACTGAATGACTCTCACTTCTGAATAAACAGGCACCGGGTTGGATTGTGAAATAATAATCTTCTTTAGTTAGGAACACCAATGCACAATTAATATCCTGCTCTGCATATTCTGGAGTTGAGCTATAGCAATGAAAACATTCTGGGGCTGCAACCCAGGAAACTCAAACTTAAATTAAGGATGTGGTAGTCCTGTACCCACTTACTATCCAACCAAAATCAGAGAAACTTAGAGAGTAAACATAAGATATGATTATGCTATGTGATTTTTCCAAAATGGATTCCTGTTGTCAGGCTACTGATTGTCTTGTATTCTTTTTCTCAGTCTCTTTCAGTAAATTTCAATTTTCAAATACATCATTAAAAAACAAAACAAAACAAGATATATACTTTACCTGATCTTTCAAGTTCTTGCCTAAATCTTTTACATCTTTCATGTTAATCGCATTCTTTCCTCCCTTTTCCTTGCCCTTCTTCTTGTTTTTCTTTTTGAACAAGCATTTCTTACACAGACAGAAACAGCAGGTAAGGACTAATAGGATTGCAACTATGGCTATGGCTATTAAGGCCCAAGGTGGCACTGTGGAAAAAACACACACACACAACAGGCATAAAATAAAGTTGCATACTGTTAGTAGTCATAATATTTACTTAAAAAACAAAACAAAACACCAATAAATGAGCAAAGACAGAACCTGCCCTTTAAGCAATACATCTAAAAATTCAAAGCAAAACCATCTCTTGAATTTCACATGATTCTGTGCTACATTTCCTCTGACATGAATAAAATGTATAATATGCAGTACAAATATGAATGATCTTCATAGACAAGTTGGAGACAACAGTATGCAAAATAATGTGGTCCTTGGGTTGAAACAATTACTGCATTAATTTCTAGATTTACAGCCATCCTTTTAACCCACCTTGCATCATGACCTGGAAAACAAAGCTAGTTTCAAGTCAGCAGGAGCTGGCTGGGAACTTGGTCTCATCCAGAGCTTAGGAAAACAAGCACATGTGATCAAAACAGTCAACTATAATGAGAAGCATTTCTCCAGTTGCCACTGCCTTTTCTTGACAGTGACTCAGACTTGGGTCAAGGTCATCCATAAGCATCAGCCAAGGGCAATGATTGCCCAGATCAAAGATAGCCATATTACTTAAGCATTCATAAATCCCTGGCACTGTCAAAGTTTGGTGTAGAAAACAAATATGTGCAGGTATACATATGCATATGCAAGTATACTTCAGTAAACAGGAAAACCATAAGTGTTCTGTTTATGCATTCAAACTGCACAGGCACTGCTGTAATACAAACAAATCTTCATAACAACTGTGATGAAAAGTTGTTCTATGTATTTTTTTAAAAAAATTCAGTGAAGATGATGTCATGAAAAAAACCAACACGAATTATACAATTAAACTTTGGTGTACTCTTTATAATAACCATTTCTATATGAAGATAAACATTTCATTAACATCTTGAAAACAGAATTTAAAGAAAACAATAATGTGTTCCCAGAGATGTGCTCAGCCTTTCAGATCCAAAATATATTCGGCTAAACAACTTACATACAAGTCTCTACAATTGCTCTTCACAAAATAGAAGAGGGAATGGAATTTGACAGATGGTGGTAGTGAATTATGAAAGGAAAATGGACAGTGAAAATGCAGGAAAATTAACTGCTCAAAGTGATGGAAATGAAATGAATACATGACAGCTGGAAGGTATATGAAAGAAAATTGATCAGCATAGATATTTGCTCATAGACTAATTTCTAACCTGAGAGGGCACTAAGGTTCAGGCCTATCTGAATACTGTATTGATATATAAGAGGGCACTCCCCTCAAATCTGTATCTGTGGTCACTTGTTCCTCTAAAATGATGGTGGGGAACCCTCTCCACTCTTTGCTTCAGATGATCTAATGCTGAACCCTACAAATGGCAACAGGACTTGGGTCAAATCTGTGAGTCATCTATCAGATTAAACCTAGTTTTTGATGCTGCATGTTTGTTTATATTGTTTTTTTCTCTCTTGCTAAACCCAGTCTCTCACCATCTGGTTAGAGTTCCTGGCATAGTAATTTTCCTTTTGCAGAAAAATTTCAGAAATATTTCCCTGAATGTGCCGGCTTCCAACATCACTTGACAGAAATAATATGAAACAGCAAGTAGGCAAGGGGATTGATGGAGATTGCATGTGTCGGGTATACTGACATGCCTGTCAGTCCCAGATTACAAAGGTCTAAATATAACATTGCCCTAGCAGCTGACTGCTGGTCCAGTGGGACACTCTTCCTTTCCCTCCCCCCTTGCATCTCCCAGCATCACCCGAAAAACTGCTCCTGAAAGGTTTCCAGGCATCCAGATTAAGCCCTAGGGGTACAGAGGGACTGAGGAGTGGGAAGTGTGATTTCCCCCTCCAGGGCCAAATTCTCACTACACAAATAGTCCAGTTTGAAACTGGATGATTTCCCAGGGCCCCTTCCTACTGAATCCTGGGATTTGAAGTTTTACAAGATCTTTAGCCTTCTCTGCCAAAGAGTGCTGGTGCTTCAACAAACTACAAATCCAAGGAAGGAGTAGGCTTTCCAAAATATTTTAGAAATGTTTTCCAACTTTGATGAAAAACACAGTATCACTCACCTGCACCAAATGTGGTGATTTCCTTACTTAGTGAAAACAACAGATGTGGGTTTCCCTACTGTATGTCCACATTTCTGTCACAAGGATGGCTTCCTACCACACTGATAAGACAGAGCACCCATTTTACTGACATAATTGATACAAGTAAAAGCCATGGAGAAGGGAATGCTACATGTGTTGCATTAGCATATGAATGTTACTGTAGAAATGGGGTCACTTGACTTCAAATTCCCACTCAGTCAGAAAGCTCACTGTAATATGAAAATGAATGGGGGAGGACAATATAAGAGTTCCTTTGAAAAGGGTGGGATATAAAGCCCCATCCCCTTTTCATTTTATGTTTTAGAACCAACAGGCAAGGACTCTCTCATTCTGTCCAATGTTCAGAAGATATTAGGCACTCTATACAGTGGGTCCTCACTATCACTAGGGTTTGGTTCCAGAACCCCCCCGGATACAAAAATCTGTGGATGCACAAGTCCCATTATATACAATGGCATATTAAAATGGTGTCCCTTATATAAAAAGGCAAACAGCAAGGTTTGCTTTTTGGATTTTTTTAAAAAAGCATATTTTCAAGCTGTGGTTGGTAGAATCTGTAGATGTAGAACCAGTGGATGCAGAGGGCCAAGTGTAGTTATTTTTAGATCTTCACCTACCTGACAGGCACTTAAGTGATTTTTGGCACTAATCAGCTGTTCAACAATAGGAAATAAATAAAGAAGGAAGCAACATTATAACAAAGTCCAAAACACTGTAGGTATTAAACTGCAAAGGTACTGATAAGCTTCAGTGAAATCTAAACATAATTAACTTCCTCTAGATCCAACCCAGAATGCTCAAAATATATCAGCTAATCATATTTAATTTAGTTAGCCATTTCTAGTATCATATCTTGCAGACTATCACCTTTATATCTCTCTTTCAAAATTTCTCCAACCTGTCCACATACTTTTTCAGCAGTGTTGCCTGGTCCTAATGACTTCTTGTACAATGTCTGCAGTGTGAACTAAGTTATTGCATATGTTGGTGGGGGAATTTAACATACAACAGGGAAAATCTGTACAATATTTAACCATAAAGATGACATTCCATACCTTCCAACTGTCCCAATTTTGCAGGCACAGCCTTGTCATCCCACTTTTTCAGCTGCTTTAAAAATACCCCCGTTTCTCTTTCCTCCACTTACTTTCCCCCTTTGCCTCCAACTTACTCCAAACTGAGTTCAAACTGCAAAGATACTCAACTGCATTCAAACTGCAAAGATACTCAACTGCATTCAAACTGCAAAGATACTCAACTGCATTCAGCAGGGAAGGGGAGGAATGGAATCTTGCCCTTTCCAAGTAGGTTCAAGCAAAAGCAAATTGCTGCAGACCTTTCTAGGTTGTCTGCTCTGCCTTATTAATAACTTTTGCTATCTTGACCACACTCTGATGTTGCCTGGCCACATGCGTCCCAGCTTTCATCTGTGAAATGTCAGAATGTGTGAAATTGCAAACCTGCTTGGAGCAGGAGGTCCTGCTAAGATCCCTTCTACATGACCATGTACAGTCGGCCTTCCATATCCACGGATTCTACATCCCCATGTAGACATTCTTGTCTACCATTAACATTTCCATGACATTCTTGCAAACAAGCTTGTAAAATGTGGGCTAGACAAGTTAACTGTTAAATGGACTTGTAATTGATTGACCGGCTGAACCCAAAGGGTACTCAGCAGTGGCTCCCCTTCCTCTTGGAAAGATGTGACCAGTGGGGTGCCACAGGGTTCTGTCCTGGGCCCAGTGCTATTCAACATCTTTATCAATGACTGAGATGACAGAATTAGGGGCATACTTATCAAATTTGCAGATGACACCAAATTAGGAGGAATAGATAATATCCTAGAAGACAGGATCAAAATTCAAAATGACCTGAATAGACTAGAAAGCTGGGCCAAAGCTAACAAAATGAAATTCAATACAGAGAAATGTAAGGTACTGCACTTAGGGCAGAAAAACGGAATGCATAGATATAGGATGGGGGAGACCTGGCTGAACGAGACTAGGTGCGAAAGGGATCTAGGAGTCCTAGTAGAGCTGAACATGAGTCAACAGTGTGATGTGGCAGCTAAAAAGGCGAATGCAATTTTGAGCTGCATCAATATAAGTATAGTGTCTAGATCAAGGTAAGTAATAGTGCCACTCTATTCTGCCTTGGTCAGACCTCACCTAGAATACTGTGTCCAGTTCTGGGCATCACAATTCAAAAAGGATATTGACAAATTGGAGCGTGTCTAGAGAAGGGTGACTAAAAGGGTGAAAGGTCTAGAAACCATGCCTTATGAGGAAAGACTTAGGGAACTGGGTATGTTTAGCCTGGAAAAATGACGGTTAAGGAGCGATATGATAGCCCTGTTTAATGTCACATTGAGGATGGAGCAAGCATTTTTCTGTTGCTCCAGATACTAGAACACAGAACAATGGATGCAAGCTCCAGGAACAGAGATTCCACTTCAACATTAGGAGGAACTTTCTGACGGTAAGAGTTGTTCAGCAGTGGAACACACTCTCTTGGAGCATGGTAGGGTCTCCTTTCCTTGGAGGTCTTTAAACAGAGGCTGGATTGCCATCTGTCAGGGAGGCTTTGATTGTGATTTCCTGCATGGCAGGAGGCTGGACTGGATGGCCCTTGTGGTCTCTTCCAACTCTACAATTCTATGATCTATTCCATGGATTCAACCAACCATGGCTTGAAAATATTTTTTGGGGAATTTTTTTTTGGGGGGGGATTTCAAAGAGCAAACCCTGCTGTTTGCCATTTCATATAAGGGGAGCCATTTTATTATGCCACTGTCTATAATGGGACTTCAGCATCCACGGATTTTGGTATCCATGAGTGGTCCTGGAGCTAAACCCCAGCAGATACTGAAGGCACACATAGATGATTTAGGTATCTGAAACATCCTCCCTGATGTTTGAAAGCTGCACAACTTCAATAAGAATGCCTCATAGAAAAGAAGGACCGGATTATTGGGGTAAGAGATTATTGCCATGGTACCTTCTTTACAAATAACAATCTGACATAAAAATGTGTAAACTGTGTGGGCTTAGCTGGATATAGTTGCTGCTTTCTGCATGATTTGTTCCACATTACAAGCAGTATCAGCTAAGCTTGAATTAATCTAACTCCAAATGCCAGCATATGAACTAAGTTTAGCTCAAGTGCAGAGCAGTACAGAATACATTATCAGAATGTACAGAACACATTACAGACTACAAATATAACTGCTGGCCTCATTTTTAAAAGCCAAAAGGCAGGCTTAACTTCATTAGATATGTAAATTCTTGTTTATTTCAGTCTTGCATACTAGAATGAAGAATGCCAAATGTCACCCAGATGGGTGACATTTTAAGGGTTTTTCTGTACTTTTGTGCATCTGCATTTTGGAACATTTTTGCAAAAATTTTGTGTGTGCAAATAACATTGTTTTTGAACCCCACCCATGTTTTGTCCAACCCCCCCCCATTGTATTTTTCACTAAATATATATTTTTTTGCACAGAAACATTGTTTTACACAAACCAAGGGTTGTCTAAACACTGAGAATAACCCTCATGGAATTAGCTGGGAATATTATCTATCTAAATGGGATTCCGCATCAATCCACTGAATTCGGAAGGAGGGGGGGCCCAAAATGGCAAAAACACTGCAAGAAAAGCCTTTCTGGCTTTTCCTGGAGTTTTTTAAAAACAGTGAGGGGAGTGCACATTCCTGCTCATTGGGACAAGCAATTCAATATGAATCACTTTCCCATAGGAGAGGAAATGCAAAGCTGATAGGCTGGAGGAGCACAGGAGTGGGGCTTGCTAACAGGGTAACCACCTGGTGCCACAATGTTGGATTCTTGCCTTAGCAAGCGATTGCTAGGGTGATAAAAGGGGTGGTTTTTTTCTTTCCTGTTAAATTGAAAAATTGCTCTAGCATGCCTTGGACATTATTTTTTCTTAAAAAAAGATTTGGCAGTGGCAAATTGAGGTACGTAAGTACAAACGTGAATAATTCACTCACAGCCGCCATCTTGCATGCAAAGCTTATTGGGGCTTATGGGGGACAAAACACCATTAAGACAAGTCACTGCTGCTGTGAAATGCCATTACTGTAAGGCACTTTGTTGTTTTTTTGCCTCATATAGATGGGCCCCTAATTTTTGTAAAAGAGAAAATTTGTGACTATTCTTTACATCTCTGGCTTTCATGGGACCCCAATAGTCATGTCAGACTAATGTAATTGTTTAATTTGGTGGCTCATCTACACTGGCATAGTGGATAACTATTAACAAACCCAAACTGAAAACAGACAAGACAAAAGTGATACCAACTAAAATGTTCTGTGGGTACCAGATCTGATAATGCCAATAAAGATAGGTGTTGCTTCATCAGAAGAAGTACAAAAGTATGTGTCCTAGGGATGGAAAGAATATTTGCCATTGTCCATTCCTGGCCAAAAAATGGGTCAGAAAAATTAATTCAGTTGTATTCACACTTCTGCACAGAAATACACATTTTTGCATGAGAAAGTTAAGGTTTTTTGGTGGGGGGAGCATATTCCTAGCATCATTTTTTTTTGCAACATTCCTGTTTTCTATGCAAAAAAACCCTCAACAATATTGCACAACAAAAATATTACATAAAAATAATCTTGTTCGGAAACAGTAGTCTTGCACAAAAATAGTCATATGGTTTGTGAATAGTCATATTGAAGGCTTTCACGACTGGCATCCATAGGTTTTCCATGGTTTTTTTCCGGGCTGTGAGGCCACGTTCTGGATGAGTTTACTTCTGACGTTTCGCCTGCATCTGTGGCTGGCATCTTCAGAGGATGGTAGGGTAGGAGTGTGTGTGGGGTTTATATACTGTGAGCCCTTGTTGGGGAGGACATGTAAATTTGTGTATTTGAATGGCTAACTTCTGGATGGAGAAATGCAAGGAGGATTAGTGTCTGGTTGGCTAATGGTCCATTGTCTGCTAGAAATCCCCCTGTCCCTGGGTGGAGTTCACTTGCATGTGTTGAGTTTTGATTTTAGTGTTTTTCAGGACTGGTAGCCAGATTTTGTTTGCTTTTAGGGTTTCTTCTTTCCTGTTGAAGTTGTCCTGGTGTTTGTAGATTTCAATAGGTTCTCTGTGCATTTGGTTGTGCAAGACTGCTGTTTTCTTTGCAAGATTTTTGCTGTGTAGGAAATTAGCAATGTTGCACAAAAAAATTACACGTGGCTGTCCTGGGATTCTCTATGTCATATGAGTCAGTATTTACTATATATAAACTGCAGATTTAATGATCTGTTCTTAATTTGTTGCAATTTTACTGATTTTTCCAGCATTTTGTTATCATTAAGGTGTCCTTATTTAAAATCAGTGAAGAATATGTCTGCAAGAGAAAGCCAAAGTTATCTACAGTGGTGTTTTACTTATCCTGCAAAGCAGGTCATTCTGAAGGATGAAAGTCACTGGGTTGGCAAAGCAGAAGAATGACAAAAGACTCAGATGTCTGGTGTTGAACAATGCTACTCTCCCAATTGCCTTGATATTGTTGAGTGCTTTTGTAAGCTTTATAGCAAAGAGTGAGTTATAATGGAGGCTTTGATTTGAGTATGTCTCTGAAACGAAAATGGAAGCCATGAAACACACAGCTGAGACAAAGAAGAAATGCTATTAGAGGAATCCTGGTCAGCTCCAAAATCAAATGTCTCATGTAAGAAATCTGTGCTGTTCTTTTTGGGGGAAATAGATTAGACAGTTACAGATATATAATTTATCTGTCCATCTATCCCTGTCTTATAAACACAATAAAACAGAGAAGTGTGAATTTCTTCTCCCTTGCCTAGTGTTTCCAGCTGTTTCGTGTTGCAAAAAATCTCTCTTCCTATAGTTGTAACTATGATAGGGGTGCTCTGCACACAATGAGAGCCATTTCCAAGATTCACAAATGGCCAAGTTGCTTTCCTTTCCCTTCCTTTCCTTTCTAGAAGCCCATTTAGCACCATTATGATGATGATTGATTGCTAGCTTCAGCTTTTCTGAACAAAAAGCATGATTTCTGATTGGCTTGGTAGTAGCACAGCAATGATCATTAACTTAATTGCAGGAACCACTGCCAAGGTGATAAATAGATTTGGTTTGCATTAGCTTCTTGAGACCAAAAGCATCATTTGATCTCATTAATCGAATCTAATCAAATGCAAAGTTACGTCACACTTAGAAATCAACAAGAATTTTCTTTGACTAACAACTGCTCATTTGGGTTTATTTTTTCACTTTCAGAAAAATGCAAAATACAGGAAAATAACAAAAAGATACATTTCAGTGAGCCAGGATGTTAAGCATTTCCCTCTTATTTCCTGTCTTTCTTTAGTATTAGCTAAAATTTATTTTTTGTGGGGGGCAAAGAGTTGAGTTTAGCATTCTTTAGTACATAATTCATCAAGTTCTGTTTATCTTATGCAAAGCAAAGAAAAATATCAATCTAGTTTGTCAGTAATTATTTTTTGGCCATGTATTACAAAAGCATTGTAGTATAATGATGAAAACAAATATTTAACAGAAGGATGTGCCTATGCGTATGTGCAGCTAAGTATGTACAGTTGTTACTATAATCAATTTTGTTATCTAATTTATATTTCCAGGACAGATGTCTACTACCATCCTTGATTTTGTTGTCCCAGAGTCTACAATCATCTCTAGTACATCCAAAATATTAGACATATTTGTTCCTTTTTCTTGGAAGTATTTGAAATATAGCCTTAACTGTCTGACTAGGATAGTATATGAAGCTTCTTACACTTTACAAAATACTGTATTGTGCCATGTCTCTGTGTGTCAGTATGTAGGTGTACTGACAGCAGGTGGGACCTTATTTTGATTTCTTTTGGGTTTTGTTTCTATAATCTAAATATGACACTGTAACTATAAGGAGGGTAAACTGAGAATATAGGAAGCTTGTATGGAGTGGCACAGCATTGTAATCTTGATCCAGAAAACAGTACAAAATGAATTATAATCACTTTTCTTTTCTATTGTTTCCCAGGATCTCATCTCCCACTCAAACATTGTTTGTATTGTAAAGGTAACATATAATGATACCTACCTGTTGGCTCAATGATCTAGACTGATACAAGCTAAGGATACAGTGTAAGGGTCTTAGCACTGAATACTTTTTTGAGAACTATGGTTGACACCCCCCTTCATATTTGGCCCTGGAAAAGGATGCAGTACTTCTAACTTTCCTTATGGTGCATCTCTTTTTTTGTGGGGAGAGGCAATGGAGTAGGCAAGGAAAGTGGTTCAAGGACTGGTGATGGAACAGGCAAAGAAATCAAGGATTCAGTTCACAGAATCTAAAGGAGTTTTAAAGTCTCCTTTAGAAAGGCTTCCTTTTGGACTTCAACCCCCATAATCTTTCAGCCAGCATGGGCATGGCTGTAGGATTTGTGAGCTGGTAGTCCAAAAAAGCAATTTTACCAAAACTCACCTCATGATTGATGTGGTTGCAAATAAAAGACTTTTGGGAGGTATACAGCACAAGTATGGCAGATGACCAGAACATGATGCTGCTTCAGCTGCAGTAACATACGATGCCCCTTTATAGTGTGTATAGTGTCTCTGCTAAGCAAGAATGTAAGAGATGGAGAGCCCAGATGAAGCTGTCATTCATTTGTGTGTATATTCTTTCAAGTCGCCTATCAACTTATGGTTATCCCATGAATTTTCTTAGGCAAGGAATACTCATAGGTGGCTTTGTCAGTTCCTTCGTCTGAAATATAGCCTACAGCACCTGGTATTTGTTGGCAGTCTCCCATCCAAATAGCAACCAAGGCTGACTCTGCTTAGCTTCCAAGATCAGATGGGATCTGGTGCCTTTAGGGTATTTTAGATAGGAACAAATGGGAAATGCAAAAAAATTTCAAAGGGATCCAGCCATTCCATGCCACCCTACCCCCAGTGTGACTTTCTACACCCTCCAACAAGCAGTGATCATGCAATGAACATATACAGTCCACATGTGGCAGTTTTTATGTTTGTGTGTGTGCACGCTTTTCTTTCTAGGGCATGCTGATGGGAAGTGATAGTTTGGATACATGAAGACTGCGCTTGGAGAACTGTGATCATATTCTGGCAAAAAAGTTAGTAACCTGTGGGCTAGGCAATGCAACTGTTAGGTGGATTTGTAATTGGTTGACTGACCGAAACCAAAGGGTAGTCAGCAATGGCTCCTCTTCATCCTGCAGAGAAGTGACTAGTGGGGTGCCACAGAGTTCTGTCCTGGGCCCAGTGCTATTCAACATCTTGATCAATGACTTGCATGACAGAAGAGAGGGTATGCTTATCAAGTTTGCAGATGACACCAAATTAGGAGGGGTAGCTAATACCCCAGAAGACAGGATCAGAATGCAAAGTGACCTGAACAGATTGGAGAGCTGGGCCAAAACTAACAAAATGAATTTCAATAGGGTGAAATGTAGGATACTACACTTGGGCAGTAAAAATGAAATGCACAGATAAAGGATGGGTGACACCTGGCTTGATGGCAGTACATATGAAAGGGATCTAGGAGTCTCAGTGGACCACAAGCTGTACATGAATCAGCAGTGTGATGCAGCAGCTAAAAAAAGCCAATGTGATTGTATGCTGCATTAATAGGAGTATAGGGTAAAGATCAAGGGAAGTAATAGTGCCACTCTATTCTGCTTTGGTCAGCCCTCACCTGGAATACTGTATCTAATTCTGGGCACCACAATTCAGGAAAGATATGGAGAAACTGGAACGTGTCCAGAGGAGGGCGACCAGGATGGTGGGAGGTCTGGAAGCCATGGCCTATGAGGCTTAGAGAGCTTGGGCATGTTTAGCTTGGAGAAGAGAAGATTGAGAAGTGACATGATAGCCATCTTTAAATATTTGAAGGGATGTCAGACTAAGAATGGAGCAAACTTGTTTTCTGCTGCTTCAGAGGGTAGGACATGGAACAATGGGTTCAAACTACAGGAAAAGAGAATCCACCTAAACATTAGGAAGAACTTCCTGACAGTAAGAGCTGTTAGGCAGTGGAATATACTGCCTTGTAGTGTGGTGGAGTCTCATTCTTTGGAGGTTTTAAAACAGAGACTGGATAGCTATCTGTCGGGAATGTTTTGATTGTGTATTCCTGCATGGCAGGGGGTTGGACTGGGTGGCTTTTGTGGTCTCTTCCAACTCTATGGTTCTATAATATATTATGGTCACAACTGAGGACAACAGTAGGGTGCTCTTTCCCACCCTACTCTGAGCATCTCCCTTAAGTCTTTAACACATTTCATTTCTATTGATTTCAGCTTTAGCTAGATCATGCCTGTTCTGTATTTCACAGGTTAGTACAGAAAAAGACAGTGGGAAAATATATTAATGTTGTTTGTCCACCTCTGTGACTGCTGCATAAGGTCACTGAAGATTTACGTACTGTATAAAATGTGAGGCTTTGAAGAATGTTCACCTTGGTCTAGAGAAACATTTCAGAATCAGTTGGCTGGCAAAGTAGATATAGGTAGACAGCCGATTACAGAAAGGAAAGTAGCAGTGATGACTCTGTGTAACATAAGAGGATTTGCACGGATTTCTTTGAAGATTCTTGTGTGCCAACCAAAGTATTAATTCCCAGGTATTTTTGGATATCTACAGTATATTTGGGTCAAAACAGTAAGTGTTGGGACCAATTTGTTAAACAATAAGTATTGGAACTGACTTAAAAGTGGGGAGGACTTGGACACCATGATTACAAAAGTCCCCCTTCCATACCACATATTTCCCTGCTTTTCATCTTAGTAATTGCGGCAATCCTATACTGCTTACCTGGAAGTAAGTACCATTAAAGGGTTATTTCTGATCTGAAATGTGTTAAGATTGCACTGTAAAACATGTATCCATCTGTTAGTATAAGTGCATAACACAAGAATATACCATCCTGCAGTTTGGGGGTGAGGAACCTTCAGCCTTTCAGATGCTGAACTCCTACAGTCCAAGGCTGTAGGATGAAGGATTAGTGGGAGTAATGTAAATTTTGGATGGAAGAACAAACATTTTCATTCTTTCCTCTAAACTGGGCAACATCATTAGAGCTTTTTGTACACTTTCAAGTTATTTTGCATTTATGAACATTGTAGTGAAAATTTTCTTGGTGCAGAAATGTTTTTGCACAGAAGTGGTATATTTTGAGCAAAACCATTGTGTTATGTGCTAATGATGTCCTTTCCAGAAGGTCCTAAATGCAGACAATGTTGCCAAAATTAACTGTTTTTTTAATGTCTACAATGGAATCTTGTGGCACCTTCAAGACTAGCTGAAAGAGGTTTGTAGCCCAATCTTTTTGTAGATTTAGGACTCATCTACATGAGATAAGATATGCTGGCTCACTGCTGGCATATCCTGGCTGCAGATCAGGCCTGTTGTTCCCCCATTGCCTCCATGGAACAGGAGGAAGTCCTGATGGGCAAGCCAGCCCATCACTGCAGCCACTGTGACTACCACCATTTCCCTCGCTGCTTCAGAAGGCAGGAAGGGGGCCTGCAACATGTGACCAAGACCCCCTGCATGTGACATGCTGAAGGACTCCTTCCTACCTTCTTGGAGAGCCAGGGAGATGGTGGTGGTAGCAAAGGCTGGCCTGCTGGGACAGGCCCCTGTGTACACATGGGGACCAATCCATTTCCTTCCAGCAGAAACAGAGTAAAACAGGTTGTATTGGGCCCTACCCTGTCTTACCCCCATCTGAGCCATGTATCTGCCCTGGGGGAGGTGAGGATTGCCGGGGGGGGGGCAAATGGAGCAAATGCCCTGCATTGTAGGTACTGCTGGTCTTTAAGATGGGGTATATTGCCCATCTAGATGAGACCTTCTCTGCTTCAACAGATGCAAGATATCTGATCTCTGATGCATCTCATAAAGTAGACTGAGTCTATGAAAGCTTATGCTACAAACATCTTTCTTTCACTTAGGGCTTGTTTATCCAAGGCAATAAAATGTGGATTGATGCACAGTAATGCAAATTCACAGCAGCTTTCATTTGTCACCATAGTTTTTTCCAAGATCACAGGCATGCAAAGCCATATGCGCCTGTTGTTCAAATGGGCATGCCTACAAATCAACATGGCAGGCATGAGTGAATTCCTTGTATTTTTATTGTCACCAGTTGCTGCCACCAAACAATATTTTTTTAAAAAACAATCAGAAATCCAAGGTGTGGAAATGCAATCTTCTGCTTAAATACACAGAAAAAAAAAGCGGGGGGAGTTGTTTTGTCACCTCAGTACACGATCGCTATGGCAAAAATCTAACATGGTAGTTCTAGGTGCTGCCTTGCTGGCAAGCTCCACCACCTGCACACATCCGACCAATCAGCTTTCCACTTCTGCGCTTATTGGGAAAGTGCAGCAAAGGGAATTGGTCATCTCAATGAGCGGGAATTCGCATTTCCTTCAGATAAGCCGCAAAGGCTTATCCCATGGAGTATTTGGAGTTTTGCCCCCCTCCTTTCGAATATAGCGAAATGATGCTGGATCCCACATGGACAAAAGGTATATGTGTATAGATAAGCCCTTAGTCTCAAAGGAGCTTCAAGATCACTTTATGCGTAGATACAGACTAACACAGCTATGTCTTTGAATATTTTTTTCCTTGGGTTGTGCATGATCAGACCACTCTTTCTTATCAAGGATGACACAATTTGAGAGTGTTCTTTAGATCCCTTGTGAGGGATGATAGAATTGTGACCAACAATGTCTATAGTTCCTCCTACATCCAACTGTAATTCTTAGTCTGTATAGGATCTTGCGTAAAGAAAAACTAATGTTCCAGGAAAGTAATGCTTTTCCTAGAGAGGCTTAGTGGATGATGACAAGGAAAGGGCCTTTTTAGATATGGCCTTCAACTTATGGAATATTCTCCATCACTATCTTTTAAGTACATATTTATCTACTCATGTATTTGATGGAATTTGACTAGGGAGATTTTCACACGGGGCCAAAATGCCCCGTTACTGCCCCGCCACCTCCTCTCCCGTTTCTGCCATGGAATAACATAAATCTTTCACACACTCACCTTAATTCCGCAGCAGGAACGGGCTCCCCCTCCCCTTGCTGGCCGGTCGTGAATGCAGCCATCGTAAGGCTGCTTTTACGACCGGCTGTCTGAAACGTTATCACGTTATCACGTGATAATGCCGGACGGTAAATTTAAAAAAATAAAACTCCCCCAAACATAAAATCAGTTCACCAAGCACAAAAACACTCTTTAAATCACATAATCAAAACAGGGAGGGTAAAATAAAGGATGCCACTTATCTGGATGTCCAGATCATACCAGGAAGTGCTCGGAATGGACCTCCCCTCCGTGGCTGTCATTTTGGAACAGGAACGGGGCTCCTGTTCGCACACCTGTGATTGCGTTATAGTGATGGAACGGGAGGTCTATTCACGATGAAAAATCATTATTACATTGTTCTGGAACAGTCACAGGAGTAGGATGGATGCAGGACAGAACGGGGTCAACGTCGTCTGAAAGGGAAAACCTTTCCCGACCCTGTTCTGTTCCTGCCACGGGATATATAGCCCGTGTGAAAATTTCCTAGATGATTCTTAAGCACTGGTCTCAGGTCTATTGGTTATCCATACTGTTTGGTCTTTGGAAGATGTGTCACTTTATATTCCATACTGTTTTTTGTTGTTTTTAACTTTTGCATATTTTATCTGTAGAACACCTAGTGTCTTTTAAATTGATTTTTAACCTTGGTATATTTTATAATTTAAGACACCTAGTGGTTTCCCCCCCCCCCCGAAAAAGGTATAAAAGGAAATAGCTGTAACAACAACATGAACATCATCCTCATATCTTAAATGAAATGATTTAGCTTTCTTGATTACATTTGTCTCTCACTCTCAGAAGCTTATAAATCTACAGACACAGGTTGTAAGAGTTTCTGGAACTTGTTGATTTTCGAAAGAAGACTCCCCCTCCCCCTCCCCAAAATTGTCTTGCTTACTAAGTACATCACAGTGTTATTGGACCACTTATCAGTCAGTACAAAAAGCAAAATCGATTGCAAAAAGCTCTCAGAGACTATACTATTTGACCTCTGCCCTTACCTGTTGCTGTCTGTGCTTTTTTGTAATTTCACATCCACAGCCACAGGAAGAGATAGGTACTGTGCTCTATCTGTATTTCTGCAGGTAGGTTTTGTTATTTGCAATCAAGGGATAGTATCAGCATTACTGATAGTTGAATCTGCTAGATTTTGTGAATAATAGCAAATTATTTGTTGCACGTGTAGCCCCAAAATGAAGAGGTAAGACACATTGTTCTGGTTTTCATAAAAGGGAAAACATTTCGAGTAATCAGAAAAGCTTACAATAACATTAATAATTGCCTTCCTTCAGTGTGCGTGCTCTGTGAAATTGAGGCTAGGCTCTTCCTTCCACTTTGCACCTCACCCTTTTCTAAAACATCACATAACCTGCCCATGCCCCTCGTATGAATATATTGCCCATATCTCTACCCCCTGTGCCTTCTAGTGTAGGGTTATTGAGACTTGCACTTTTAAAAGAGCAAAGATTGAAGGAAGTCTGTCCTCACTTTATTCCAGAGTTAGGGAGGCTCAGGCTCTGAGGGTAAATCCAGTCCTACTGGGAGTCCCAACACCACCATTAATTCATTCCCCACATTCTGTATGGTTTTATTTTTCTATTCTAAAAGGCTGAAGTGCCACCTCCTAAGGCTTATTTACCACAATTGTGAGCTTTAACTTTAAATACCCTGGTATTTTGGATCTCACCCTTTTACCTTAAGCCCCATACACCACTAGAATATTCCCCCCCACACACAAAAAAATCTGTGAAATTCAACCCTCAGGCAAAACAAGGCCCCCTTCACTTCCTTGAACTGTTGCCTCAGACTACCATCTGAATTGTTAATTTTCATATTTCCACCCTTAAACCCAAACTGTACCTGCTACAGGAGAAGATTAGTCACTATTTATTTCCCTTATCTCCACAATGCTGCGAAGCACTCTTTGATATCCCAGGGCAGACCTCTCAAGAAACTGACATTCTGCCAATCTGAATGGTGGGCTCCAACATTTCTAAACAAGGTTGGAAACAATCCCTGAGCATGCAGCAGTCTTCTACGGACAAGCAGAAATGGTTTCACATTCTTAATGCTTCTCCTAACCCTGGCCATTTGCTTTTGGTTACTGAAACACCAAAACCTGTGTTGCAGAATTTCAGTCAGAACAAAACAATGGAAGCCAATAAAAACTTGTTTTTATTCACACCAACTCTACAAGGGAGCCCTGGTGGCACAGTGGTTAAATGCCATTACAGTCGTCCCTTCACATTCGCGGGGGTTAGGGGTGCAAGACCCCTGCGAATGTGAAAAAAAAAAAACTACGAATAAAAAATAGGCTTCCCGGACCTCTGTCGCTGCCATTCTTGTGCCACTTGCCCCTTCCCCTGTGCCATCCTCTGAGTCCTCCAGGCCCGCCCGCACCCCCACCCTTTCGAAAGCAGCGGGAAGGCTTAGAAAGTCTTGCCGCTGCCCCTCGCCCTTGTGTTCATTAGCTTTCCTGCGGCTTCATTCCGTTTAGCAGGGTGGATCCAGGGGGAAGGAAAACTGGGTGTTCCGCAGCTTTCTTCCCCCCGGGGTCCCCCTGCTAAATGGAAAGAAGCTGGAGAAAAGCAGCTGAACACCCTGATTAAATTGGTTTTCCTCCCTCACAAGCAAGGGACAAGATCTGATTTAAGCAGGGCGCCCCACTTAAATTGGAACTCATCCCTTGCTTGTGAGGGAGGAAAGCCAATTTAAGCAGGATGGTCAAGGAGCAAACCAGGGGCCATTTGCTCCTTGAGCACCCGCTTAAATCGGATCTTGTCCCTTGCTTGTGAGGGAGGAGATCCGATTTAAGCAGGGTGCTCAAGGAGCAAACCAGAGCACCCCACTTAACTTGGATCTCATCCCTTTTTGTGAGGGAGGAGATCTGATTTAAGCAGGCACTCAAGGAGCAAACCAGGGGTGGTTTACTCATTGAGTGCCCTGCTTAAATCGGATCTCCTCCCTTGCTTATGAGGGAGAAGATCCAATTTAAGCAGAGCATTCAACAGGTGATGGGCAGGCGGGAGGCTTTTCAGCCACCCCCGCCCTTCCCAAAGCCGTGAGAAGCCCATCACTGCTTTGGGAAGGGACAGTGGGGTAGCGGGAGGCTTTTCAGCCACCCCACCCTCCCAAAGCCGTGATGGGAAGCCCATTGTCATTTTGGGAAGGGCAGGGGGTGGTTGAAAAGCATCTTTGCCCCAAACTCCCTGATCTCCCAGGGCTTGGATCGCTACCCCAAACAGAGCCAAGCCCCAGGAGAGTGAAGAGTTGGGTGTGTAGTTTTCTTGGGGAGCGCTCTGTTTATATCGGCTCCCCTCCCTTGTGTGTGAGGGAGAGAAGGTGATTTAAACCAGGCGCTTGCTGAAGAAACCGCAAATAGTCGGAACTGCGAAAGTGAAAGCAGCGAATGTGGAGGGGTGACTGTACTGCAAGTCACCACATTGTAAGTTCGATTCCAGAGGGTTCCAAGTTTCACTCAGCCTTCCATCCTTTCATAGGACAGTAAAATGTGTACCCGGCTTGTGGGGGCAATTAGCTAATACACAACAGAAACCGCTTAATGCAGTGTAGATGTGTAAATTGCTATTGCTTAACAATTTGCAAGCCACTCTGAAGCCTTTGTGGCTGAATAATGGTGTATAAATACCTAATTAATTAAAATTAATTAATTAAATTAATTAAAATTAAAACTGATTACATCAGCTGGGATGCAAAAAGTTTTCCTTTTTGTCAAGCCTTCTGCATCAAGATGGATAACTATCAATTGAGGAGTCGGGCAAGAGGGGCAATTCAGTGGAAGTGGCTGCTAAAACACACCATTCCATGCCATTTGATAGTTGGAACTGAACCAGTGCATTTCCAATGCGGATACCTGGGCCATATGCAGTGCCAAGACTACAATACTGTGGCTGCAGAATCTGATTTGGGGCATAATCCACTGGTCTCACCAGAAACTGTATAGGAGGAAATAATGCATTGTTCCATATTGAAGCATATGAACAACATGAACAAATTCTTCTACATAATCTAAGATAGTTATCATAATAACAAAACCCATAAGGTTCCATTCCAGTGTTCACCTTCTGCACCATTTCCAGGTGATGATCTTTACATATTAGTTGCTGAGGCTATATAACTGTATTCAAGGGAACTGTTCTTGTTTGCCTTCAAGTCATTTCCAAATAGGTTTTCTGTGGGGGGGTTTTCGGGGCTGTGAGCCTGTGTTCTGGAAGAGTTTATTCCTGATGTTTCGCCTGCATCTGTGAATGGCATCTTCAGAGAATGGTTTGGTAGGAGTGTGTGTTCAGAGAATGGTTTGGTAGGGATTTATATACTGTGAGTCCCTGTTGGAGAGAATATGTAAATTTGTGTATTTGAATAGGTAGTTCCTGGGGGGGGGGAGATATGCAAGGATATATTTCCAAATATTTTTTATAAAAACTACATTTGCATACTAACAAAGGTATTCCCAACTATTTGTAGGAAATTGCAAAAGCTAAAATAAAAATGTCCTGCTCTTTACTCTTAAATAGAATTCTTTCTTACTTTTTCTTTCTTTAATTTATATCCCACCTTTCTTCCAACACAGAATCGTAGAATTATAGATCTGAAGGGGCCTCATGGGCCATCAAGTCCAACCTCCTGCTCAATGCAGGATCTCCAGCTAAAGCAACCCGAGCAGGTAGCTGTCCATCCTCTTTTTGAAGATATCCAGAGAAGGAAACCCCACCACCTCTCTAGGCAATTGATTCCGTTGCTGAACTGTTCTTTTTACTCTTTATTTTTATTTATTTATTTACCTTATTTTTAAAGTATGTTTTAATTCCTAAATTATTTAATTGTATTTTAAGGGGGGGTGGGATTGAAGGTTTGGATGTATTTTTTAATTGCTGTAAGCCGCCCCAATTGCGTTTCGTAGAGGGGCGGGATATAAATACATTTTATTATTATTATAATATTATTATTACTGCCAAGAAGTTCCTTCTAATGTTCAATCAAAATCTATCCTCCTGTAACTTCAAACCATTAAACCTGGTCCTACCCTCTCAGGCAGCAGAGAACAGACTTGTCCTCTTCTCTCTGTGACAGCCCTTGAGGTATTTAATGAGTGCAATCATGTCACCCCTCCATCTTCTATTCACCAAGCTGAACATGCCCAGCTCTTTCAACTTTTCCTCATATGTTTTGTTCTCTATACCTCTCATCACCCTCATTGCCTTGTTCCAACTTGTCTATATCCTTCTTAAAATGAGGCATCCAGAACTAAACACAGTAGTCTAGATGAGGCCTAACCAGCAGAGAATTTAGTGGGAGTATTACTCCCCTTGACTTGGAAACCATGCTTCTATTAATGCAGGCAAAAATAGCATTTGCCTTCTTTGCTGCAGCATCGCACTGCTGGCTCATGTTCATCTTATGATCATCAATAATCCGAAGATTTTTTTTTTGCATGTAGTACTTCTGAGCCATGTATCCCCTGTCCTGTAAACACTATAAACATGGGATACAAGGCCATGCACAACCTTTTAAAAACACAATACAATTAAAAAGTTTTAAGTACAAAAGGTAAAACACAAATAAAATTTCAGTTGAAATTTTTTTAGTTAAAATGAAGGTTAAAAGTTGTTTTAAAAAAGATATATAAAACATAATAAAACAGAAGCAACACCCCACTCTATTAAAGCTTGGTCTGCTACATCATATTAAAAGCAAACACCTCCATATATAAAAAGGTCTTTACCTGCCAGCAGAATGACAGCAGGGAGGGGTCTAACTGGACCTCTTGTGGAAGGGAGTTCCACAGCATGGGAGCAGCCATGGAGAAGGCTCTCTCCCATATCCTTACCATATGTGCCTGGGATGGTGGTGGGACAAAGAGAAAGCCTTCACCTGCAGATTTTAAAGCTTGGGCATGCTCATATATAGTGATATGATTTTTCAAATAGTTTGGAAAAGGTCATCACCACCACTTCTATCCAGAAACAGATCTGCAGCCTGTGGACCTGTTTCAACCAGGGGGCCATATGATCTCCAGTCAACATCTTGTCTATAGCATTTTGAATCCACTGTAAACAATCTTGTTCTTTTTTACTGGTTTTGATTAGTCAATCAATTTAATTAATTATTATATTTTTATGCCACCTTTTGCCTGGGAAAGGTAAAGTCTAACACAAAGCATTAAGAATCCTTCCCAACAACTCATAAGGTTAAAGAATATTGTGACAAGATGAGTTATTGACGACTAGTTCATATCTTTCAGAAACAGAGTTTGGAGGAAGAGAATGGAAGACACCATCTGTTGAGTCCTGTCAGATTATCATATTGCTTTTTTTCTTTCTTACAAGATTGTATTTTTCTCAGAGCACTATAAAGCATCCCTGGATCTTACTTTGAGCAAAAAAAGATCAGAGGGAAGTTGATGGTACCTTGAAAGAAAAGAGAGAGAGAGAGAGAGAGAGCTTTGAAGAATTCATATTGGTTTGCAAGTTCTCTTTATTGTCAACCATATCCTGAACATGCCTTTACTATATTTCACCAGTTTGTTACATTTTGGCTAGTTAATTATTGGGTAATTTTAACAAAAAATATGTATGTGGATATATATGTGGATAAAGACATGGATGTTACAATGTATGTGCAAATAGGTTGCAGATAATATCTCTACACTGAATTCTTAGTGTCTACTAGAGTAGACCCACTAAATCAGTGAAATTTATGTAAGTGTAGACATTCCAAATTTCCAGTCATTCAGTTGGGTCCACTCTAGTTGAGACCACAGACCATTGCCTACTTTAACTATGAACAGGGATTTGGTGGGCCACTATGAACAGAATGCTGGACTAGATAGGCCTTAGGTCTGATCCAACATATATTTATTTATTTGTTATTTGTACCCTGCTCTTCAGCCCCAAGGCTATCAGAGCGGCTTACAAATTGTTTTAAGCAATAGCAATTTACACATCTATACTGCATTAAGCTGTTTCTAATGTGTCTTAGCTAATTGCTCCCACAAGCCAGGTACTCATTTTACCAACCTACGAAAAGATGGAAGGCTAAGTGAACCTTGGAGCCCTCTTGAATTGAACTTGCAACATAGCAGTTCTTATGTTCTCTCATCAGAAAACCATTATGTGCACAATAATTTCAGCTATTCACATTTTAGGTGAGTATAAATAAATATCAAATTTAGTTTAATTTTTTTAATGGATTACAAGTATGATCCTTCATGGACTGCATAGAACACAGAGGGAGCTTCCCATTTGTGGACATTTGCTTCCAGGCCCCCTTGTGAATAAGAAAATCTTGGATTCTTAAGACCCATATTAATCAATGGTGGAACATGAATAATATGGAGCATGGCAATCTGTGGATGTTCCAATCAGTGGATGGCTAGCTCGCAGATAAGGCAGGCCCACTGTACTTCTGTAACTTGTATTTCAACATACATAAATTTGTTAGAAGGCTATGGTTTCATTTCATTATATGTTTCAGTTTCCAGTAAGAATAAAAGAAAATTACTATAAGATTACATGGAGATGTTATTTAACCCCAGTAAGATTGAATCAAATAGATAAAAAGTACTCAGCACAGTGTTGGAGGGGATGCCAAGAATTGGGAATGTATATTCATATGTGGTGGAATTGCAAATATGTGCAGAAATTTTGGAAAATAGTAATGAAGGAAATAAGTGTGATACTGGAGATAAATATATCTTTATGCCCTGAAATAGCATTATTATCATATTGTGAAAAATACAAGAATCTCAAATTGTTAAGGATTTATTAACAAATCTGCTGACAGCAGCAAGGTTAATAATAGCAAAGAAATGGAAAACACAAGGTGAATACCAAATAGAAGAATGGTATAATGAAGTATGGAATATAGCTATAAATGAGAAATTAACAAATATGGTTAAAGAAAAAAAAGGAGGGCTAAATAAGAATGTTTTTGGTGAAAAATGGAGTAAATTCTTAGAATTTGTATTAATAAAGGGGAGAGGAAGCAAACCTGAGTTGGAAACAATGGTATTTTGGAAAGAGGGATGAATGTAAAGGGAAGTCCCTTGGTGGAGGGAATCACTGTTATATGCGTTTGTTAAGTTGTATGTATAAATTGTATGTTGTTTAATTTTAAAATTAATAAATAAAATAATAAAAATATGTTTCCGTTTCCAGGAATCAAAGAAAAATAGAACACAGAATAATAATAAAACATTAACAATGTGAACTGTATATCCATGTCTATAACAGAGCCTGCATGGTGTAGCGGTTTGGCCTACGGCTGGACTACAACTCTGGAGATAAGGGTCTGAAGCTTTGTTCAGCCATGGAAACCCACTGGGTAACCTTGGGAAGTCACATTCTTTCAACTTTCAAACCTTGCCAAGAAAACCCCATGACAGGTTCACCCTAGTGTTGCCAAAGTTGGAAATGATTTGAAGGCAAACAACAATAACAACAACAGCCATATGAATAGCAACCCTTCATAGATTGACTGTCACCCCCTCTATCCACTGGGAGTAGCTGGATATTGTCCTCAACATGTTTGTATCTCTCTGATGGGTAGGGGACTTGCAATTCGGTCTGTCAGGGCTCAGAAATCCAGACACTTCTTATCAGTTTTGTCTGACAGGGATAGATTTCCTACTGGAAACAGGGAGGCAGTGTGATGGAGGAGAAACTGGTGGATCTATTGTTGCAGGGATGGCAAATGTTTGGATTTTATCATCTCTCCTCACACTGCTGCTCGGAGATGACAGGGAACTCTGCCAGTGCTAATCCCTGGTTCTACAAAGTGTGAATCCCTATTCAGTTCAGACCAGCAGCAAGAGGAGCAAGTGGTAAAATCCAGAACAGATTACCTGCTTTTGCAGTGGTGGATCCCCTGGTCACCCCAGTGTGATTTCATTTCATTTCATTCATTTAAATATTTATATTCTGTCCTTTCTTGTGGGATCTGAGGGCAGCATACAATATAAAATAATTAAAACACTTCCAGGTTAAACAAGATAAAAACATTGTGTTCAGGAAAGGGCAGAAAAGAATTAGGTTTTCTTTTCTTTTCTTTCTTTTACCCACAAGAAAGGAGAGAGGAGCTTGTTGCAATTTTTGCTGCAAGTGTCAAAATACTTGGACAAAGTTTGCATGCTAAGCACCCTAATCAAGTTATCCCTATTCCCCCCACCCCTGCCGAAAAGTACCATCTTTCTCTCTCTCAACCACAGTTTTTGATTCCTCATTCAGTAAATCTAGTGCTGGAAGTGAAGAAGCATTGTTTACAGTAGTTGGAGACAGGATGAGAGTCTAAACTTGCATGCCTATCCCTTTGTCTGATCTGTATGTGTCATTGACTTGTGTTTTTCAAGGTTTTACTTCCTAATTGCATGCAGAGGTCACTTCCCCCTTGCTCCAAGAAGCTTTAGGAGATTATCAGATGGGCCAATTATCCCAGGACAGGGACAACAGGAGATCGCTAAAAGGCTTTCTGTTCGGACGACATCGTCCCTGTCCTGTCATGTTCCCATTCTGCTCCCATTCCCCCCTGCTCCCTCTTATTAATGATTTAAATCATTAATAGATCACCCACTCTGTCTCTGTGATGGAATCATGGGTGTCTGAAATAGAGCCCCGTTATGTTGGCATGATGCCAGCCGCGGTGGGAGGTCCCTCCTGAAGATTTCCGAGTGCGATCGGGATGAGGAGGTAAGTGACATCCTCCCCCCTCAGGTTACTTGTAATTTTTATAGTGTGTTTTGGGGCTTGGGGTTTTTTTTAATGCTTATTTTTCATTTTATTTTTAAATTTCCCACGTGATCGTTTTCTAGCGAGAATGGGTGGGAATTGCTTTACAGGATGTGAATGCAGCTTTGAGACAGCTGCATTCACTCCTGGATGGCCGAGGGGAGGGGGAGCAATTTTCATGCCGGTAAGGTAGGTGTGTGAAATTTCTTTGTTTAAATGGTTACGGGGATGGGAGTGGGGTGGGAGTGAGTGGGTGGGGGTGGAGAGACAGGGACACTATTAAAAGTCCCATCTAATAATCTCCTTTGTGTTTTACAATTCTTGGTTCAGAAATTAGAAGCCAGAAGCTAGAAGCTAAAAAGGTAGCAGACATGAAGTAGCTCAGCCTCAGTATACCTTACACCCACTCATGAACGTCAGCTTTAGGGACTCTTCTACCCAAGTTAGATAGCTCTCTTCTATCTATCTATCTATCTATCTATCTATCTATCTATCTATTTTTCCTATCTCAGATGTATTCTCTGCCACAATAAACATAAGTTTGCTTTTTAACCTTACTGGAGTATCCTGCATGTTTCTATACCTGGAGTATACTGGAATATCCTGCATGTTTCTATATGAGCTTTATACCAGAAGCTCATATTGCACAGGGGTTACGCTGCACTCTGCTTAATATAAATACCAATAATTTTCTACACTTAGCATCTCCAATGCCCTTCTGGAATAAGCAACAATTTGCCTACTCAAGTACTAATACTTCAAATTACAGGTATATCCCAGTTAATGAAGTAAATGTGTTTCTGAGCACCACTTATTTAACAGAAAATTTGGTACCAGAAATAACATGGAAAGAATAGGAATGGGTTCCTGCACCACAAAAAAGAAGGGAATTTCAACATGTTTCAGCAATTATTTTTGTCCAATTATGAATGAAACAACCAGGTCATGTGAGAAAAAAATATTCTGAAGCTTCTTGAAGCCTTCTTCCAAAATATGTCTCGGGATTCCCCTGCCCCCCTGCTTTTATCAGTTCCCACTTTTTCTTATGGTTTCCATTTTGGTGGCCAAATATATACACTTATGCTTTTTTCAAAACATACTGAGGATAGTTGATAAGGCATTAATAATGAAGGTTATCTGCTCTCCCCTTTTCTCTCTGTTTTGTTATTCCTTAATGCTCTGTAAGGGATTCTGGAAGCAGCTGCTGTTTACCTTGCCTGCTGTAGGATTGGCTAGAGAAGAATCCCATTTTTTTATAGCTTTATTGCATTGTCTTCTGTGTTTCTTCAGCCCATTCACAATCCTCCCGCTGCTGATGCTGCTAAAAAACTTTGTTAGAAAGAGGACAAGGAGGAAGGGGCTGGGCAGGCAAAAAATACTTTGTAAAAAGGAGCTTCTTTGTCAGAGGCTTAATTAACTGAGCTTATATTTGGAAAGTGTGTCACTTTAATAATACTAATAGTTAATAATACTAATAATAATACTTAATAATACCACTGTATGGTTATGCACAGAGACATGCATATCAGTATCCTTTTTATTGTATCTGCACCCTTTGAAGTACAGCAAAATTGAGTTTCATTTGTGGCAGGTTGACACAAGACTTCTAAAAGTAATAGTCCCATTGTTCCCAGTAGTTAGAATAGACTTCTTTTGTGAATAGTGGGTGAGTAAAATCATGTAAAGTTGAACTGTGACTGGATACTTGCACAGCTTGGGGCTTGATATTACTTTGTGTGACAGCTTCCTTAAGGAAAGAGGAGGAGGAGAAGGAGGAGGACACAGAAGTAGAAAGCTCTTCAAATTTAAAGGAGAGAACAATTTGCTCTGAATAAGAAGCTTCTTTCTTAAATAAATTAGCACTTATCTACTTTTCGGGAAGGACATTTATTTTCTGAGACAGACTTTGCCAGCCTTGGAGTTTATTGATTGCTATTTCCCTCTTCTATTCACTTTCTCCTGAAAGTTATGTTCTCCTTGTTTTTATTTCTTCATGCTTCATAAACTCCATTTTCTATTGCTCAGTCTCTATTTCTCATGTAGCCAGCATACTGGGTTCTGAACAGATACAAAATTAATTGCTCATTGCTGCAGATGCTACAGGTTTCAAAGAATTGTTGATTACCTCTAACAAAGTTTCTATTAGTGTAAAAGAGAGAGTGCAGCTGCCTCTTTAGTTAATGTCAGTATTCCTGCCAGAGAAACCTGATGGTCTGGGTCTTTGCTGCAGGATTAATTATGTTTAAGCCCAGCCTAATCAGTTACTTAATCATTTTGATCTTTTTTTTAAAAAAAAACACCTTTTACGTCTACTGATCAAATACAATGACCAACAATTTACATTTTTTACTGCCATTTAATATATCCATCACCCCAAAATCCAAATAATGCCCCAACAATATGGATGTCCAATTTTAAGATGGGCTGCTGAAACAGGGTCAGATGCAAGTCTGTCATTTATTTCTATGGACCCCTTCTTTTTGCCACCTCTGTGTTCACTCTATGCTTTCACTGTACAGATATGTTTTTGTTTTTAATGACCAAACCCATCTTTTTTTAGGGCAGAAGTGGGCAGTTGTGGTGGGAGGCTATTTCATCCTTGTGTCTCTTTGGTGGGCTATGTCACTGGATTTTTGGCAAAAGACATTTGCCAAAAAATTAATTAATTAAAAATCAATCCCAGACTCAATGGGAAGTGTATTTCAGATATCAATTTCAAGGTTTTTGGGGTTTTTTTGCCCTTTTAGGGGTCGAGGTATTTACACTGATGCCACTACTCCAGGTGGCATCTTAGGCCATTGTTGGGTGACTTCCACATCTCGGGGAGGGAAATGCTCTTTGGAGCTTCATATGTGAGGCCTTTTTTAGAAATATTTTCCTATAAGAATGGATGTCACACAAGCTATGAGGTACAGTACAACCTTCTCTATTGGGATCTTCATTTATTATGTTAATTTTGTCAGAAGGCATAGATATAATCACCTGTCCTCCAATAGCTGCTAGGGCATGTACATCTG
The DNA here is from genome assembly GCA_030847615.1 of Gambelia wislizenii. Lineage (NCBI taxonomy): Eukaryota > Metazoa > Chordata > Lepidosauria > Squamata > Crotaphytidae > Gambelia > Gambelia wislizenii. The sequence continues at coordinate 203,354,038 of JAUMIR010000005.1, read as the reverse complement.
AAGAGAAAATGTATCAGGATGCTCTGACTATATTTGTATGATTAAGTAACATTTGGCCAACTGCTTGCCTATCATTAATTTATTATTTTCTAAAAATTAGAAAAGGATTTATGGAAAGGTAGATTTCATTTGAGCAATTATGGGGATAATTCACATTGGTTTTCTTGATTTTGCTTCTTTCAAGTGTTTAATATTTTTGTGCATTTTCTTGTGAGGATGCTCTAATAATTTTATTATTAGCTTTTACTGATACAGAATATTTGAATATAAGCAGTTTTGTGTATATGTGTCTGGATGTGTGCAGTTCTTTTGTTACTGCAGCACAAATAAATACATAACACAATGAAAACAAACAAACAAACAAAAAACCCCAAAACAAATGTCAAGGTAGAAGATGGAGAATAACTGGCTATACAACAGCCCTTCTGGGAAAAGATTTAGATGTTATAGTGGATGACAAACTTGACTCAGTGGTGTGATATGGCTTTGAAAGCCAATACTATTTTAGTTTTTGTGTCAACAAGAGCATGATTTCTAACTCCCCCAAGTGATAGTGTTACTCTGTCCATCATTTATGGGAGATATAATTTAAGAATCATGTTGATGAGTGGAAACTATTCTATAGAGGGCTATAATGATTATAAAGAAATTGAAAGGTCCTGTGAAAGCATACTGAAGGATCTCAGCATATTTAATTGAGAACAATCTTCTGTAAACCACAATGGCTGGTGATGATTAGAGCTCTATTAAAAAGTAAACAGACCAGCATATCTTGGCCTTTTCTTTTTCTTTTTACTTTTTCCAAGTAGAGTAGACCTACCAAATCAATGGAACTTATCAGTGTATTAACTCACCATTCAACACTTGTTTTAATGGGTCTACTCTATTTTGGGCTAACCAACCTGATCCAAGCCCTCATTTGGCTCAACCTTTTTGGAGCCTGCAGCACGCTTCATCATGTGTACACAGAGTTGCAGCCCACAAAAACTTATGCCAAATGAAACTTACCAGTCAATGTACCACATGTTTTGATTACCCTCCTAAAATACTCACATGGCTACCTCTCTCAATTTCGAATACAGCACACATCTAGGTAGTGTCAATTTTCAGGACAATGATATAGGACTTTTTCAAACTGGGGACCCCCCCCCAAGGAGGTTGGGAAAAGAACGGGATGTTGCACTTACAGCACCCCATTTCAGAGGCCACCATCCTCCTCCTGACCTTCCCCCGTGCTTCTTCCATGCTGCAGGTGCCGCTTTTTATTGATGGAAAACCTCCGTCAATAAAAAGCGGTGCCCACAGCATGAAGGAAGCACGGTAGAAGACAGCGGCATGTGAAATGGGGCACTGTAAGTGCAACAGCCCTGTTCTTCTCCTGACCTCCTCAGGGGGTCTCCCCCCATTTGAGAAAGTCCATAGACCAAATATAGCAGAATAAATCCTTACCTCAAAAATTTGCTAGTGAGATTAGTCCCCACCACACCTCCTTTGCTAGCAGCCAGCCCCTACAATTCTGCCAAATGGGTTTTGGAAACTACTTATCACTGAGCATGCTAAGAGAATGGGTTTTTAGTTATGATGCATTAAAATGTGTTGTGGCTTGCAGTTTTTAGGTAGTATGGTAACCTTAAGGCAGATCACAGGAGAGCATGTTACCTTTAAACTATTACATTCTCCTACATTCTCCTAGATATCTAAACCACAGGTTTCAAGTAAAACTAGCTGCACATTTTGAAGAGATAGATGAAGATATCCCTCTTTTTGATTACAATGAAACTGAAGGCATAATTTATTATTATCCTTTTATATGCAGATCCAAATTAAAATTCCCAGTCTACCTTGTGGCTTAATTTTTAAAGAACAAGAAGATAACAGTATTATGATTGAACTTTTAATGGAATATTAGTTTTATTTCACAGTGGCATTGTTTATCATGATGACACAACAACAATATCTGTTTTAAAAAACAAATTCTATTACTGATGTAACTGGATGGATTAACATTAGCAATTATCACTGATATTTTTAATTCATAAATTTTACTCTTGACTTTAATTGAATTTTATGGTTACACTGTTAGGGTTTATTATAATGCTTGACAATCTATTTATGTAAGCTGTTACTTGAAAATTTATAAGGGTCTTTGGCTCCTCACAAGAAAGCCTTCCTTTCAGTTCAGTAAAGTCATTAAAGAAGCCATAGAACCTTTGCACAAGTTTAGCATAATCAGCAATGCAGTTAGATCCAAGCCCAGCTTCCATTAAAGTAAATGGAAAGGCAGTGAATTGCTTCAGTGGGAACCTCATCAGTCTGTTGGGGATCTGGCCAAGTCCCAGCCAAAGCAATTTCATCCTTTCTACCTTAAATTATTCCTGCTGTTTCAAATGGAAAAATGTTAAGCAGCCCACAAAATACTGCAGTCAAGCCAGGAAAGTACTAAATGTGACAAATTACTTGAAGCTGAACTTGAAAGAAAGTACATTGTGATTGTGAGGCTTCATTTCACTTAGGGCACTGCTTTTCAGGTTATCTGATTTGGGGGACCAGCAGTCATTCCCCTCTCCCCAATATATCAGCAATCGGCACCATATTTGTGCCCGTTGTCTACAACTGTTTCTTTCTTTTCTGGAAACTCACCAGGGACCAGCAGCCATGGCTCAGGGACAAGCCCCAGTCCAGTGACCACAACTTTGAGTAGTATTAATTACAGTGAAATTCAGCTGTATGGGGCTTGTGGCCTGTAGTCCACAAGTAGCCCACAAAGCTGTAGTGTCTGGTCTGATGACTTCTCCTTGGTCCCTCTCCACATCAGCTCTGCCGGTAGATAGAAAATAGCACCCCATAAAGATTATGCCCCTGCTTCTAATTTATGCACTCACATGTGTTCATATTCAGTAAGGTGGCTTTTCCATATGGCTCGTACGCATCACCAGGTGTCCCTAGGATTTTGCCAGGGAAGGAGAAAGAAGTGGCATTGAAGAGGGAAAGAGGAGATAAAACTATGACTGGGCATTTTGTTTTAGATGTTAATATTTTATACTGTCTGGGAGGGTTTTCTCCAAAATGGTTGGTCATAGGGAGTGGTTATAGGAGCGTATAAGCTATTTAAAAGCAGCATATAACTTCCCTGATGAAACAGCTTCACTGGCTACTGGGTCCATTTCTGGGCAGAAGTCATAGTCATGATCTATAAAGCCCCAGGCTAGCTGAAAGACCGTATCTCCCTATATGACCTACCTGAGTTTTAAGATCTTGAGGGGAGGGCTTCCTTTTGGTCCCACTACACCACCAACATCATCACCACCAACATAATCAGTTTATATAAGGCCACAAATGAGCTGCATGATCTAAAGTGCATTACATAAGCCTTGCAAATCTTTTTAAGGTGGGAGAATATCTAAAAGAAGCATTCACAGAAGCATTTGAGAAAAGGCTGGCTGAGATCCTGCATTTGGAGATATATGTCTGCCATGCATCTATATCTCCATAGATACATTTTCCAGTGCTACCCCCAAACTGACTTTTTAAGTGACACAGCCCCCCAACACAGCCATTTCAGTATCATTGAGAAGGGGATCAGTGAAGGCATGTCCTCATATCTTCTTGTAGTTGGATGCACTGCAGCTGGCATCCATAGGGACTTCCAGGATTCCTCAGGAAGTCCCTCCACATGATGTCCTTGTAGACTGTCCACATACAATAAAATAGGTGGACATGCCTTTGCTGACCCTCCCACTGTCCAACAACACAGAAATTATCATGTTGCGGGGGGTGCTGCATCACTCATCACTCATTTCATGGGAAATTTTGGTTGTTGCATGGTTGGTAAAGAATTCTGATCTCTGTAATGACCAAAAAAGCGGGTTAAGTTGGACTTATTAAGAGGATACCAGCTGTAGAGCTGCAATCATTAGGCTGGTATAACATAAGATACAACAATTTCAAATGTACACATTAATTTAGTAATATAAAAAGACTTGATTTTTCCTAGTATGTCAGTTTCTTCCTGCATGATGTACGTTTTATAAACAATAAGGTGATGGTGCTAAATAGTTGCACATACACAATCATTGTATATTCTCATAGTTGGCTCACAACTGCTACCACTCAAGTCACTTTTGACTGTTTCTCTCATCTAACTCTCTGTTTTAAATAAATCAAAATGCTAAGCTTGAGTTAAAAATACTTTAGGCATTTTTCTTTCATCTACTAATCTTTCTTCTAAACCCATTTTTCTTGAACTAGGACGCTGAACCCAATCTTCTGACTTAAAACCTATCAACAAATGTTTCACAAGAGAAGACAGTCCAGAAATTGGCATTCTGGAATGGTTTCATGCAAAGTGATTATCACCAGAGACATATAATCTAAAAAGACTTCACCAGACTGAAAGTTATGAATAGTAAACCTCATGCTGTCTTCTGTTTTGTTGTCCTCTTTCCCCTTGCATATACTTCGAGTCAATCTGCACATGCAAGTAACTGAACAGTGACCTGAAATAAGTGGTGAGATCATTTTAACTTAATTTTTTTTTTGTAAAAACCTTAAAAAGTGTAAAAAAAAAACCTCCAACCCAAATAAAAAGAGGTGAATCCACAGTGCACAATTGTAGCACTTTGGTATTACTTTAATTGTCATGGCTCCTACCTACAGAATTCTGGGATTTGTTCTTTGGTGAGGTACTTATGGTAGTATTCTCTAGTGCATTCCCCATAATCCATGCCATTGGAGTTCTCTGGCACAGAATTTGAAGTACCTCATGAAACTATAAATCCCAGGATTTTATAGTACAGAGCTATGACAGTGAAAGTGGTTGATACAAGAGAAAAGAGATTATTTAACTTTAATTGTTTTTTTAAAAAATATTTTTATTAGATTATAAAATCACAAGAAAAACCCAACTATCAACATACACCTGTACAAAATGAAAATAATACATAATAATAAAATCATAGGCAAATACTTATTCTGTTGTATAAAGTAATGTCACTTGTTACTTCTTGAAGTTTAAATTCAAGAATCTGGTGATAATTATACATAAATTAACCTCTATGTTATGTTATCATATAATATATTAATAGTTTGTCTACAACTTATTTTCATAATTTGATTAAAATCAAATCAGCCAGGATATTATATAAAAATAGATGATAAACATAAATGTCAAATATTTTATCGTATGACTTCTGCTATACCTCAAAAACGTATTACCACAAATCCCCCCCTTCCCCCCATAGAGGTAATATACAACTCCATTCTTCCTTAAAACTGCCCAATTATTTGGGCTCTTAAAGGCTGGATTAATCAAATGAACTCTGTGAGGGGATATGGATCATATGGAAAGCTCCATTGGCTTCCTATTTGCTTTTGGAGTTGATTTACAGCTCCGGTTTTAGCCTTTACGGCCCTGTGTGTCTTTAAGCCATGTTTTTCTCTAAAATCCCCTGCTCCCTGGTAAGCATCCCTGGGGATTTAGAACAATGTTAAACACTTTGCTCTTGATGCAACCTCAGGACATTTGGGTGAGTAAGCACAAGTGGGGGAAAGCCCCCCCCCCATCCATGGAGCCTGTGCAATAGTGGGGTGTTTCAGATTTGTATAAAGTAGCATTTCTTATGCTAGAGCTCCTTGGATTTTGTCAGTTCTCACCTCCATATCTGCTTGCTCCATTCTTTTGGGGGGCTTTTTGTAGTGATTTCTTGTATCAGTACTAGGCCTTTTAAAACCATGGAATGGTTTGCTTGTGTGGACCTATGGTTTGAAGGGCATCTGTTTTCCTGTTTGATTTTTTTAAAAAGAGATTCATAGATTTATAGTGCAGAAATTCCATTTCACTGATGCATTGTAACTCTAAATAAATAAAATAATAATAATCAAACAGAGAAAGGAGAAGAGAGGACATTTTTGTTCTAATGCCTCTTGGCATTAAAAAGAAACCCACTTAAGGATGGGAATAAAATGTTGCAGCAGGTGCTAGGAATTGTTGGAAAACAGTCTGAGACAACAGAATAGTCATTTGGATATTTTTTAAAAAAACCCTGAGAACCACAGCAACAAATACTGCAACCTCCTAATACATTTGCTCTATTGCCCTCTCAGCTGTTCCTCTAGTTGAGGTTCACTCAATTACTTCTTTGTGTCCCTATCACCAGAAACTGAAAATACTTTTATTTCATCACCCATATATTCTGGGTTTCTTGATGCCATTTTCAACATGTAGTATTGTATGTATTTTGCTTGCTACTGGTAGGTATCTGATTTCTGTTGTTTTCCTTTTAAATGCTGGCTTTATTATATTTTTTGTGATTGCTTTGAGAAATTTTGTTGCAGCTTTTTTATTTTTTAAACATTTTTTTGCCTGATGAAGAAACCTGTAGGGCTTTGAAAGCTTGCATCATGTGTTTTGCATTTGGTTGGCTAATAAAGGTATCACTTTTTTGTTTTGGTGGCTGTTGGATCTTTTTCTGTTGCAGTAATACTTTTTATTTATTATATTACATAGGTGTGTATGATTATGTTATATGTCTACTTTCAGGAAAAAAAATAGGTCAGTCAGCATGATAATTATAGCATAATTAGGATGAGGATGCTACAGCTACATTTGGAAATTATGCTAAACTGGGATGTCACATGCCTCCTAGGGTCCAAGTGCACCATCCAGGACCCCTTTCCAACCCTCAAATTCCTCAACCAGAAAAAGATATACAACCTCAGAATGACACATCATCATCCAAGAAGCCACAGAAATGATGCAATATACCATTTGAGATGTACTTTTATTCTGTGGGCATATTTTTGGCCATACAAAAGAGCCAGTTTTAGAAACCAGATGTGACTGGCCAGTTCACTGCTTTTTGTTTTGTTTTCCCTAAAACAGGCCCAGTGGGGAGAAATGGCATTTCGCCAAGGCCTGAGAGAAAACAAAAAATGGTCCTTGGACCCCCTCCCCCCCGGCCACCGTGTTAAACCACAGCTTTAAGATGGCTTATTTCAAACAAACCATAGTATTAACTATAGTTTGTCAGTTTATATGATACAAGAAGCTGCAGAATAAATCAAAATGGGAGTGAAAGTCCCAACTTCCTCTTTGTTGTGCTGGAAGAAAGGAAGAGAAGAGATGAGGAAGCTGGCACCTGTGCCTGATCATGTCACACTAAACTATGGTTTATCATGTACCTTTATTTTAGTAAATAGGAAGACACTAAGAGCAGTTAAAGTGAATGGCATGGTTCACAGTTGATCATCTGTATCTACTGGCTAGCACAATATTATCACTATTTAGCATTTATTTAGTATGACAGGCACTCTACATTTGTCCCAATATTCTATTTTCATGAGAATAAATTTGTGGGGGGACAAATAAGATGTCTGTCTGTCTGTCTGTCTGTCTTCTTCCCAGGATGGAGGCACAGTCAAAGGTGGACTAGATAGATTACAAGTAACTTCCTTGCTAAAGACTTTTGAGTTCTGAATTGCTTTTAAAGGTCTTCTCCAGGATGTCTTATTGCATATGAACAGGTTGTAAATAACTTAAGCTTAAATTTATTGCTTATTGTAATAATAGAAAAGCCATTCCATATACCATTTTCCCCCTTTGAAAGGACTTGAAATATTCTATAATGCATTATATACATGAGTAGATTAATTTTTTTTAAAAGCATTTCTATGTATGTAATGATACAAAGGGGGGAAATGAAGTTGCCTTCACCTAAATCATATTCTGAACTCTGTGCCTCCAGGACGTCTGGAGATAACAACGTGACTTATGCACTTGCAGGATCACAGCTTCACTGCCTGGTTCTAATACAAAATATTAATATTTTAAATTACAAAATATTTGATTTTAAAGATCAAAATTCCAACCCCTGCCTTGAAAATAAACTAATGAAGTACATTGTCACAGTTTCCCAGCTGCAAATGTAATCCTACTCAATTTAATAGGAACTAGCGTAACTTGACATATTCATAATGCAGCAAAATACCACCACAACCACTTTAATCGTTTTCCAGTAATAATCACAGTGAGGTGCTAGAGATGGTCTTGAGGGTCTCAGGGGACCCTTATTAAAATCCTGTCACAATGTAAAAGTAGGCATTCATTGCCTGTTTGCCAGGGTTGGCATTCAATTTTAATAAAGGCATTATTGCCTTCAGTTTGCCTCTGAAATACCTCAAAACAGATAGACAGTAATTACAGAGTAAATGTCTGTGCAATATTTGGACAATTGAATTGTGCTATATAAAAGCTTAACTTTTTTCATCATTTTATTAAGCACTCTTGCTCCAAGTGCTGTCTATTGGAGTGTTTATTATCTGTGGCTTGAACAAAGCACTATACAATAGTCTCTTATGGAAGTTCTCTTGTCTGCATCAACCACCTAGTCTGTACATAGTTTCTTTGAGCAGGTATAACATTCATAATCTGCAGAAATGCTGAAATGTTACTATTCTTAATGGCTGGCTGCTCTTATTTTTACATAATAATCCTCTTTTTTTCATTTAAATGGATTTCTTTCCTTGGGGGTAAAGCTGGCATTTTGTATGATTGCTATATGTTGGATCATATCATATCTTGCCCAGAGTTCAGAGAAGTTACTTTTCAGGGAGATTCTGGAGCTAGGGTCTGAAAAAATAATGTTTCCTTCCTCTGATCTTGTTTATGATATCCTGGATATGAGCAACTAAGAGGGTACAATATCTATATAGGACAAGGGGGACAATTTTCATCCCATGCCTCCCTAGTGGGCTACCATGTCACTTCTGGTCACAATTTTCAGCCAGTTTTGGGCTAGAAAAGTTCATGGGGGGGGGTTAGGGTATGGGGTGGTCTACTAATTAAACTGACATGTTTGTGGGCAATTTTTTCACATTTCAGGCTGTTTACAGGAGAAAACAATGCCTCAGAAATAAACGGGGGACTGCTCAAGGCACTTTTGGGATTGCCATGGGGTTTCAGGCATATGAAAGTGGAGTTCAGGGCCACGTGTCATCTGTAAGCAAAATTTTCCCCATCCTTGTCCTAGACAATTAACAATTAAATTTCCAGTGTGTAATAGGACCAGATGCTGCTAGAATCATAGAATATAATAATAGAATCATAGGGTTGGAAGGGACCGGTTTTGGCCCATCCTTCTAATCTCTTAAGGTCATTTTGAATTCTGATCCTGTCCTCTGGGGTATTAGCTACCCCTCCCAATTTAGTTTCATCTGCAAACTTGATAAGCATGCCATTTATTCCCTCATCCAAGTAATTGATAAAAATGTTGAATAGCATTGGGCCCAGGACAGAACCCTGTGGCACCCCACTGCTCACTTCTCTCCAGGATGAAGAGGAGCTATTGCTGACTACCCTTTGAGTTTGGTCAGTCAACCAATTACAAATTCACTTAACAGTCGCATTGTCTAACCTGCAGGTTACTAACTTTTTTGCAAGAGTATCATGGGGGACCATACTGTCAAAGGCCTTACTGAAATCAAGATACCCTACATCCACAGTATTCCCTTCATCTACCAAGTATGTAATAGTATCCAGAGAGAGAGAGAGAGAGAGAGAGAGAGAGAGAGAGAGAGAGAGAAGAATAGTTTGGCATGACTTGTTTTTCAAAAACCCATGTTGACTTTTATAATCACTGCGTTCCTTTCTTTTCTAAGTGTTTACAGACTGTCTGTTTAATGATCTGCTCTAGAATCTTTCCTAGTATTGATGTCAGGCTGACTGGGCAGTAATTATTTAGGTCTTCTCCCCCCCCCCTCTTTAAAGATGGGGACAACATTTGCCCTCCTCCAGTCTACTGGGAGCTCTTCTGTTCTCCAGGATTTCTCAAAGATTATTGACAGTGGTTCTGAGATTACTAATGCCAGTTCTTTAGTACCCCTGGATGTAGTTCATCTGGCCCTAGAGACTTGAATTCATTTATACTGGCCAGGTATTTTTGAACTAGCTCTTTACCTATTCTATGCTGCATTTCCCCTACTGCATCATCTGCTCCATTTCCCCCAGGCTGAGCACTGTTTTCCTTTTGAGAGAAGACCAAGGCAAAGAAGGTGTTGAATTGTTCTAATTTTTCTCTGTTGCCTAAATACCCTAAAGGCACTAGATCCCATCTGGTCTTGGAAGTCAAACAGGGTCAGTCTGGTTAGTACTTGGATGGGAAACCACCAATGAATACCAAGTGCTGTAGGCCATATTTCAGAGGAAGAACTGGCAAAACCACCTCTGAGTATTCCTTGCTTAAAAAAGAAACCCTATGAAATTCATGGGCATCACCATAAGTCAACAGGTGACCTGAGGGCACACATGTGCTCATGACCCCTCCTCAATAATAGCAAATGCCATAGCTTCAGTTTTGAGTTATGAGTGGACTGTAATATTAAGCTGTGTTAATTATTGTGAGTATGGAACATAGACTATGCTACTGGTAGTAATTTCAGAGATTGTGCCCATGCCCCCTCAGGCTGCTATATACAAGTATACCTGCTAAGAAAAGACAATGGAACACTAATTGCACTATGATCCTGAATAGCTACATACCTCGGATTACATACATACTTTCAGTCATTAATATTGGCTAAGGAGATTTTCACACTACACTGTTATAGTGTTACTATTCCACTTTAACTGCTCTGGCTTCCTCCTGTGGATTTCTGGGGTTTGTAGTTTAGTGAGGCCTAAGATCTCTCTGGCTGAGAGCTGTTAATGTACCTCCCTAAACTGAAAATCCCAGGATTCCACAGGAAGCAGCCATAGCAAATAAAGTGGAATAGTAACACTATAACAGTATAGTGTGAAAATCTAACTCCAGGGGGAGGGGAATGAAGATGTGTGAAATTACATCTTTTAAATCAAATTATTTAATGACACTACTATATACATGCCTCAAAGTTTCTATAATGCATTCAATGTACTAATTTTGCTTTGAATTGGTCTGTTGAAGTTTATTCGTTTGTACCTGATGGTTAGACATGTCTTGTGTATTTCTGGATTTTTAGTCTGTCAAGCACATCTTCCCTTTGGAATAGATACTGTTTTAAAGGAAAGTTCAATATCTCTTTTAATCTCTCTGACCTTTATATTTCTGTCTTTTCCAGCTGATCTCTCTCTGATAGCATTCCTCATTAGTAACCCTGTTTAGCCTTTCCCCCCTAAAAGTTGTAATAAGATACCATTATATTTGCCCAGAAACAAAGATTCAAAATAATAATTCCCTTTTAGTAATCTTACAGGGTGATTTTGTGTGTTATTGGAGCATTTTCCTTTTTGTGTTAGGATGAAATTATTGGATTTTTCCATTAACAAAATGCCAAGGGGGGGGTGCATTTGTCATTGCCAAACATCTTGCAATTTCCTTGTATTGCAGGGGGAAAGAACTATTGGAGCATAAGGATTGTTGTAGCCAGTCAGAGTTGACAGACTGACATGAGCACAGTTAGGTACTAATGAAACATTAGTAATCAGAATGCAAGGACTTCTTCAAATGGGGGAAAAAAACCCCAAGGAGTTCAGGAGAAGAATGGGGCTGTCGTGCATACACAGCCCAATTTCAGATGACACAGTCCTCCTCTTGACCTTCCCCTGTGCTGTGGGTGCCGCTTTTTATTGATGGAGGTTTTCCATCAATAAAAAGTGGTGCCCGCAGCACAGGGGAAGGTGAGGAGGAGGTTGAGAGGAAAACAGAGGAAGACTGCATTGTTTGAAATGGGGCTCTGTAAGTGCATCAGCCCCGTTCTTCTCCCAACCTCCTTGGGGGGAGGGTTCCCCATTTGAAAAAGACCCAAGTGTTTTGAAAGTATGAAAAAATTAAAACTGTACAGTTATGCTTCAATTGCTTTACACCATCCCCTCACTTTAATTGTATGAGTTACTATAACAAAATGACTCTAGTCATTTTATTCACACTGCAAAGAACAATGTGAGGAGCCGTCCTAAACTTTCACATGCTAGCAATGAATGCTTCACTCACAAAACTGGGGGAAAACCAGAAAATACATTTATGGACTTTATCACACTACACGGTTATAGCACTATTATTCTACTTGAACTGCTATGGCTGCCTCCTGTGGAATCTTGGGATTTGTAGTTTAGTGAGGCCTAAGAGCTCTCTGGTGGAAAGTTCTAAATGCCCCTCCCCAAACTCCAAATCCCAGGATTCCACAGGAGGCAGTCAGAGCAGTTAAAGTAGAAAAATAGCATTATACAGTGTAGTGTGATGATCTCCTATGAGGAGATAGGAGAGTATTGATTTGAGCCTACATGATTAAGATCTGTGGGGAAAGGCTTTCTTTCAGTCCCACCACTGTCTCTGGCATGTCTAGTGAGGACACAAGAGAGAGCCTTCTCAGTGGTTGCTCCAAAGTTGTGGAACCCTGGGAGGTCCAGTGGTCCCCGTCCCTGCTGTCTTTCCATCAGCAGGTGAATAACTTTTTATTTATTTGGGCCTGTTTCAGGGAAAACAAAATGGCAGCCAGTGAAATTATTTCAATGGGGAGAGGAGTGTCACATGATTCCTGTAACCAGTCTCAGACAAAGTATAGAATTAAACTATAAAAATAAGAAATGTATTATTTAATTGTAACAATTATTCATGAAAGCCTTATTCTATATAAATTTCCTTCGATGTATATCCCAGCACTTTCAGTTACATGGAATCTCCCCTTAAATGAGGGTTTAAGAACTGCAAGATAGGTGAGGCACACATAAACATAGATGTCATTTTTAGAATGAAGACAATGAATACAAGTATTTCTTATTTAATTAAAAATGATTTTTAAAAAGATTAAGGAAAGTTTCTAATGTAAAATGCTGTTGTTGTTTTTTTAAAAGAAGTACAACAAACCATATTAGGCTGCAATCTAGTGCACAATTACCTGGATTACTAGCACAATTACACAATTATCAGTGTTCAGTCCCACTGAACAAAATGGGATTCACTTCCCAGGAGATGTACCTGGGATTGCTCTGTAAGATACTGGGAAAATGTTTTTACCTTGGAAAACTGTGAGGATGTTGGTGTGTTATTTAAGGCTAACACATGGTCAATATGGTGAAATCTCTTTCCCAGTGGCTCTTCTTTAAATATGCCTTCTTCTGTTTTGCTCTCTCCTTATCCTTTTATCTTCTGTCTCTTTTGAAATCACTACCTAATGTGCAATGAGGACACAATGGTCCTCTTTTGATGGCCCTTTTAATTGTCTGGCTAGGGAGCTGTTTTTCTGTTTTGTTTCTCTCACCCACCACACTTACATTTCATCAGACAAAGGCATGGCTTAAGACATTATGGGTGAAAATGACTGTGAATGTCATGTCTTTTTACAAGCTTGGAGGCACAGGCTGAATCTGTAAAACTTGGAGGCTTAAAAGAATGATTATACTAGACATTGGTTCTCAAGCAGTCTTCCTTTAAAAAACAACAACCCTCAAAACCCTGTAAAATATATACTCCTCAAAGACAAAACACAATTGTAAAGATCTGTCCTGAAATTCTCAGAAAGAAAACTGATCTCAGTTTCTTTAGACATTTAATAATAAACTGAAGTATATTATAGGAATGATTTAATTCAGTCTTTCCACCAAGCATTTTCAGTCTTCTGTTCTTCTATATTTTTCCTAGAATTCAATGACTGTGCCATGTTTTATTTTGAAGAAGAGAAGAGATAAAGTCCTCTTTTTTTTTTTTTTTACTGTTTCTTCTTCTTCTTCTTTTGGTCATTATTTTACCCAACTGAAGAAATAATTCACATAATTATTTGAATCAAAGTTTTAACATGGCATTCATTATACAAAGCCTATTTTGTCTTTTGTAGATCTTGTCAGTTTCACTAAAAAAATCCAGCTAACAATTTCCTCACAAGAAAAGGAAGAAGTACAGTACATATTAAGGGGTAAACACAGGGTGGGAAGTCTGTGTTTATCATGGTAATAGGCTGTGGTTGTGGGAAATTTTGCAAAAGAAAATAAATGATCAGAAAAGGGGTGTGTTAACCCATCTTTTTCTTGTTGATTCCCTCCATAACACTTTTACCATTTGTTTTTATTCTAGCCAATTGAAACTGTAAATTAGCTGTGTTTGGGAGGGAACAGTGCAGCATGAAATGTTCTGATCCTCCTGCCAATTTTTGTGCTTATCCCCAAATTCACATTAACTGAAAAGCACATTTGAAAAATGTGTTTGCTAAGGCAAGATAGTTCTTTCCGGGGGGGGGGGGAGAGAATGTTTTCTCTTCAATATTAATTTAGTCAGTCTGTATGAATATTGTCTTAAGTTGGACCATGCCAAAAAATAAAAGCTAATGAAACACAGGCTTCATACCACTTTAACACCAACATTTTACAAAGCAGAAATCTTGACTGACAGCCCAAATGCTGTTTGTTATCAATTTGGCAAAAAAACAAATCTGCCAAATTGCCTAGGTCCATTTCAAACACAAAAGTCAATTATATTTTTAATTTGTTACCTGTCATTACTGTTCTCAGTGCATACCAATGAGATACTCATTAGGAAAACAAAGCAGAATAAAATGTGCCACTAGTCCCCCAAAGGTCATGTTTCCTGTCTGAAAATGACAGCTATGGAGTGAATCTCATATTGTATCACAAGCTGGGTTGTCCTCAGGTCCTCAGCATCTGGTAGCATTTATTTTAACGTAATTTATTTTAATTAAATATGTTAATTACCATATTTCTACCCCACCCTAAATCAAAAAGATCTCAGGATGGCTCACAAATAAGGCTGTCCTGTTTTCTGTATTCCTGTAACCTCTTAAACCCACTGAAACTAAACAAAAGTAATGATTTCATGCATTGGACTTGGTTGCAGGGGAAAAATGTATGATGATCCATAAGAATCTTTCTTCATGTTTCTTTTAAAATAATAATGTGTCATCTGAGCTCTTAACAAGTGGGAGAACTGATGAAAACCAGTCAATCATGGCTACTAAAGGATATTTTGTCTGACATTTTCAGATTCTTTGAAGTTCTGAAAATCCAAGTTGTGACTACTTGATGAAAACATTACCTTTCCTCAGGTAAAGCTGAGAGTTTTGGGGAAGTCTAATTTAGTCTAGTTTAATATTTATATCTCCACTTTTGTCAAAAACATAGCTCAAGTGCTGTAACAGACAGTGAACAGCGATGATCAGAATGTGGATAACCTGGTCCCATTCATTCATTCATTCATTCCATTTGCAGTCTATCCTATGCCCAACCCCCCTCCCCCAACAAAGGAAACCACATATTGAGACAACTATATTCTAACAAGCAGAAAAACCCTAGACCCTTGTGCTACTCTATCCCTTGGTGATAACTCATTATATCCATATTAATACTCCCTATTCTTTAACCATGCTTATGGGCTACGTTTGCAGCAGCTACTAAGTTTAGCCATTTTTTGCTGTTGTATAAGAATCTGCATTGCAATCCCATGCTTGCTTACTGAAAAGTAAATCTTACAATGAGATTTACTTCTTAAAGAGTATGCATAGGTTTGCATTCTTAAGTTACAATCCATTGCTGGAAGCCCACTGATCAGAGAGTGGAGTCCAGTGGAAGAGGGATAGGGCAATCTCTCCTTTCCATCCACAACCTCTCATGCATGCCAAGATGTTCACCCAGTTCCAAGGAATCCAAGGTGAGGGAGGGCCATACCAATGGCAGGTTATGTTTAGGTCTTTGCTTCCTGGACAACGAATAGGCAGAATTTGATCCTAATAAAACCATCACATTCTCCAAATCAACTCTTCAATCCAATGCAAATAATGAATGAATGAAACAAAGAAAGAAATCAAAGTACCCATATGTATTTATTTTGGTGATTTTTGAACTAGAAAAAAATCCAATAAATAGGATTCCTTAAACATCTTTGTCATCTACTGAAGCAACATCTACCTGCAAATATTTTTAAAAGCAGTTCTTGAGTGTCGCAAGTAATAATTAAGATGGAGAATGTTTCTCAACATTATTTTTACTTACGTGGAATTTTGTTCAGTTCATTCATAAATTTCTCCTTTAGTTTTGAAAATGCATCTTCTTTTGCCCCCCCTTTTCCTCCTCCTCCAGGAATAGATGGTTCTGTGACATTATTTACTATTGCAGTGGTGCCTGGCAGGGCTGCAAGGGCCTGATGTTGACTTTCTTTTGCCATTTTAGACCCAAGGGAAGCTAAGATTGAAAACAAAACAGAAGAAAAAAATGTTCAAAAGGTTAAAATGCAGCTTAGCTCAACAAGCTGGAGAGCAGTAACCACAATTGGTACAACCTGCTTACTGGGTAAATATCACATCATTACCATATTGCTTTCTGTTGGTTCATACAATATTTATTAGACTACAGGGAAAAGACTTTTCCAGAAGGTAATAGCTGCTGCATTTTCTTATGTCTCAACTTGCTTTCAACACTGCTGAGCCTTGAACAGTTATTTCTGTTGGATACCTCAGTATGGAGAGGCATCTGTTGTTTAAGCTTTGGATTCTACCCTTTCATTTTGAAAATGTAAGTAAACTCACTGGCTACAGCCCCATATATACAAACATTACTACTACATTTGCATAATGAATTGCATATGTGTCTTGGATGTGAAATATTAAGATTACCAGGAATCCTGGAAAAATAGGAAGCAATTACACCAGTAAAATTAATACACCCTCAAGCTTTCCTGAACCCTGTAAAGAGCAGTGAAACCTACTCAAGAAGAACTGTGCATTATTCAGAAAGATCAGTTCCATTTTACTCCTGAGCCACATTTACTGAAAGCAATTTTCCTTTCACTGACATTTGCTTCAGACAACATTCTGTCAAACCATTTACTTCTCTGGCTATATACTGATGAAAACACTGCTGCTGTGGGTCATTTGGCTGTATTTTGACTGGAACACCCACAGTGTTATAGTGAAATACACTCCTGCATTAACAAACTTTAAACCTAAAGATTTTTTTCATGGACATTTTGTGATAAATTTACTTGGATTGCAGTGGTAGGCTAAGGACTGTGACAGAGATGGCATTGAAGCAATCTGAATAGTACCTATGATTTGGCTCCAAACATTTGCTTTAGTTCTGAACAGCCTGTTCTGATGTTATTCTGTGTCCTAAATAACACTAATTTGAATAATCGCTCTTATTTTTTTAATTTAAGAAAACCACAGAGAAAAGGGATTTGAGAGATAACAATCATTCATTATTGCTCAGAGTGTGCAATTGTTTGTACTCTTCCAGAAAGAACTAAGCCTGTAGCTTTCTACAGGGAAATTATTTTTTAAAATTACAAATAAAACCTGAAACAGAAATGAATAACATAAGGCTCATCAAACCAAGGGGTATAAGAAGCATTCAGTTGTGAACATCTCTCTCTCTCTCTGTTTAATTATAGGCAAATCTTCCACATTGAACTCATACATACATTCCCTCAGATGTGACTGGAGCTGTTCAATTGGATAACTGCTTCAAGTTATAACTGCCTTTATTTTTCCAACATCACCCTCCTCTAAAAATCTGGTATCAGTAATTAGAACAATGGAGGCTCAGACAACCAGTTCTTATTTCCAACGTGTCTAAGATTCAAATGATAGAAGCAAGAAAAGCAAATGAGCTTTTCAATAAAGTTAGTTTATGGGGGGGACACACACAAATGAGAATGTCCAGCTTAGCTTTGATGTGCTAGAGTTGATGAGATAAGATTTTATTTTTCACAAGCTTCTTGCTCTCAATTTCAGATATCTTTTAAAGTATGTCCTACAAAACTTTCCTTTGATCTATTTATTGCTAATATATTAACAGAATAACAACATTTAACACATATATGTGTCATTTCCACTTTTGCTTAGTTACTCTTGGAGGAACTAGAGTGTATGAGACAATATGGTTTGGATCCAAAGGTTGTATGAACAGAAAGCTATCTGAAGAATATTCCTTCCTATTTTGTCTGATCCCCCTTCATTATCCAAAAGGAGGTATGGAGGATCACAGGACCATCCTGAACACTGGACTACATTTTTCCAACTGCCTTTGCTCAGTTCTGGGTAATTCTACTGTCCCATAACACGCCAGCACTAGTTCTGAAGGGTCACCCATCTATTTGGATATGCTTTTTGGGAGAGTACAGAG
This sequence comes from Gambelia wislizenii, assembly GCA_030847615.1. Lineage (NCBI taxonomy): Eukaryota > Metazoa > Chordata > Lepidosauria > Squamata > Crotaphytidae > Gambelia > Gambelia wislizenii. The sequence goes on along the minus strand of JAUMIR010000005.1, from coordinate 203,335,941 downwards.
GGAGAAAAAGAGAAGGGAAGGGGCTGCTTGTGGAACCTTTGGATCCAATCCTATCTTCTTTGTAATGGGAGATAGGTACACAGGCCCATCCCCCTTAAAAGGGATCTGGCCAACTGCCAAAACTGCCTTACTTCCTGTGACAAAGAACAAGGTGATAACCCATGAAGTTATGATAAATGAACTGAATATGAAAACAAAAGGACCAATGATCCAGAAAATAGAGTGGGAAAAGCTACTTATAGAAGACTTCTTATTGTTGGGTCGTCCTTGGAATTTTTATCCTCACAAGCCTTAGGTAGATTGGCAGAGTGCCCACGATGGGACAAGAGAGCCCATGCTTCCCCAGCTCCTCCCCAGTGCTACTAGCTGTGTTCTTAAAAGGGCTGCAGGAATTTGGTGGCTGCCATCCCTTGACTCCATCTCCACCCCACTCCCCAGGGCTGCAATTTGTCACCCTGGTAAGTCTGGGGGACTTACCAGTTTTTTAAAAAACTGATTTCAGTGGAACACCTTCTCAAGAAAGTCCCATGACACTGCAACCTAAGCAAGTAATATTTACTGTCCAAAGTTTGTGAATGACACATTGCATACTGGATGTTTTCAGACATAAAAAACACCTTCTCCACTCTGCGTTCTGGTAACTGCCAGTTATTCTAAAACAAAGCATGAAAATTCAGCTGCATATGGTTATAGAATATTATAGCATTTTCTCAGTGAATGTCAGTTAAATCAGAAACAGTTGTATGATATATCATAATTAAATTAAAATTACTTTTCTTAATTATAATATATTCCTTAATTATTTCAGGTCTGGCAGTTGCGAATGCTGGCTTGTAATGGAAGGCACAATTTGCAGTGATGACTTTCAGTTAATTAAAAATTAAGTCAAATGTTGTAATTTATTTGCCTTCAATTTTGGCATCACATTTGGAAACTGTATTACGAGTGGCAATGTAAGACACTTACTACTTTCTTTCTGTTTTCTAAAGGAAAAAATTATGTAACAAGTAGTGTTTTCTGATCTCTAGGGAGAATTCAGAGCACAGTGAATGAGATATGCACAAATGCTCTGATATTTGCTGTGAAGCCTAAAACTGCTTTATGCCATAGACAGTCAATAGGTAGCAGGCTACAGAAAAGGAAAATCTTGATTAAGAGGAAGTTCTATGAAAAACTCTGAGATCTGCCATAGTACATGCACAAGTGTGGACATACTCACAAAGACTGAACAGGACTTTGGGCACAGGAACCATAGACCTCTGGGCACAGGAACCATAGACCTAAGTAGGAGTTTGTCCTACTCACACAAGAACTATGAATGGGGATGGGATAAGGATGTGTATGCAGAGCCCACCTCTATTGTCGTTACCTATACAGCTCCTGAACTTCTTGTGTTGAGGGGAAAGGTCTGAAAGGACTTTCTCTTTGTGTTTGCATGATCAGGAACCCTGCTCATCAGAGTATCAGATTAACAGGGTTGTTGCAGAGAGCAGGTCTACCATGCATTGCATTCTGATTTCTTTCACAAAGCGGGGGGGGGGGATTACATATGTGATGAAAAATCACAGTAATTTGCAAAAGATGTGGCACAATCTCTCATCTGATGAATTGGGCTGCAGTCCATGAAAGCTTATGCTAAATGCAACATGTTAGTCGTCTGCAATGTATTTTTTTTTAACATTAACACTCTAATTCATAATGAAAATAATAAAAGGAACATACTATATAATCAAATTAATATAAATTCAGATAATGAAGAAATAGAGAGAAGAGAAGGAGAGAAAAGAAAGGAGAAGGGGGAAAAGGGGGGGAAGACACATAGCTAAAACACAACATGGCTCTGACCCCCCCACAATGCTCACAGTATGGGGCTGTGCTTTTCTTTCGGCCAGCAGGAAGCTTTCCTCCTTAAATGCTTGGAGGCTGGGTCAGTTGCTTGCTGGGAGATGCCACCCACACCTTCCCTGTGTGTGAATGTGTGTAGGAAAAGTTCAAAATGTGAGTTTTAAAGAAGCAATTTAGTTTGTTGAGACACAGAGAGGGGGTGGCAAGCATGCAGCTGTGCTTTTCTTTGAGCCATGAGGAGACATGGGGTGAAATGTGAGTTTTAAAGAAGCAATTCAGTTTGTTAAGACACAGAGAGGGGAGTGGCAAGGGGGGGACTTTGCTTGCGTGCTCACAGCATGGGGCTGTGATTTTCTTTCCTCCTTAAATGCTCAGAGGCGGGGGGGGGGTGGTTCATTGCTTGCTGGGATATCCCCTGTGTGTGTATGTGTGCAGAAGTTTCCCTCCTTAAAAGCTCAGAGGCTGTGTTGGGGGGGAGCAGGGGGGAAAGGAATTTCCGCAAATACATAAAACCGCGAAAGTCAAAGCCGCGAATGTAAAGGGACAACTGTAAATCCATAAACAGTTTCCAATCTTTCAAAAGTCTTTAATTGGTTTAGCCTTTAGAGCCCACATCAGTTTGGCCATTTGGGCTAAGTCAGCAATCTGAACAATCCATGCTTCATTGTCGGTGCTTCAGTCTGTTTCCAAGTTTGAGCAAACAATATTCTTGCTGCTGCTGCCATATATCATAGATGTGACCCATATTTACTACTCAATTCTTTATCCATAATGCCCAAAAGACATGTTTCTGATAACATTACAAAATCTACCATTAAAATCTTTTGGATTAATATAAATCTTAGACCAGTAACTTTGTGCCTTCTTACAACTCACCACACATGAAAAAAGGAGCCCTCCTTATCTTAACACCCCCAACATTGGTTTGAAACATTCTGGGACATTTTTGACAGCTTACCTGGGGTTAGGTACATCATCTTATGCAGGTTTTATTTTAAATTGCTACACAAAGTAAATTTTATATCTTTGGACTACATTTCCCCCCCAACATCCATATCAACTTTATGCCCCAAATTTTGGGTTCACCTTATCATGTACTCTTTACAGGTTCATCTTCTGTCTCTAATTTCAAAAGCCATTTATACACTTTTTAAATTACATGATTATCATCTTTTCACAACTCTAGATAAAACTCTAATGGCAATCCATGTTGTTTCACAGTATTGTGAAGGAGGGTGGGCAAATGGCAAAAAAATTCCACAGGAAAAGCCTTTGCAGCCTTTCTAGAGTTTTAAAAAACCAGCAAGGGGAATGTGCATTCCTACTCGTTGGGACAAGCGATTCAATATGATGAGCACAGGGGTGGGACTTGCTAACAGGGCAAGTGCCCAGAACTGCCATGTTGGATTCTTGCCTTAGCGAGCAATCATTAAGGCGATAAAACGGGGTGCTGTTTCCCCCCTCTTTTCCCCCCATAAATGCAAAATATTGCTTATGTTCACTGTGGAAATAGCTTCTTGTTTCTTTGAAAAAAAAAGTTCGGTGGCAGCAGATTTAAAACTGCAAATAATTCACTCATGACCACCATCTTGACTAGAGGGCATGCACAGTTTATAGAGGCTATAAAACCATTAAGACAAGTTGCAACTGCTGCAACTTGCTATTACTGCCAAGCAATCAGTTTCTTTTGGCCTTGTATAGACAAGCCCTTTATGATACCAAAGATAACCCATGCCACCCAAAACATGTTAGTCTTTAAGGTGCAACAATGAGCCACCATGGTGTAGTGGTTTGGGACTCCAGGAGACCAAAGTCTGAATCCTTGCTTGGCCATGGAAATCTATTAGATGACTTCAGGAAAATCACACTCTTTCATCCTCAGAGAAAGGTACTGGTAACCCCACCTGAAAAATCTTGCCAAGAAAACCCTGTGATAGGTTCACCTAGGAAATGGCTTGAACACAATCACCACCATAAGACTCTGTTGCTTTTGCTTTAACAGACTAATATGGCTACCCCAGGAACTACTCTCTCAGAAAATTACTGGTACTTAGAATGTAAGCTTAGTTTTTCTGGGGTTTGGATCTATTATGCACATTTTTTCTTTTATTATTATACCCAAGATGTGCTCTGTTCAACGTTGAAAATGCTACTTCCTTAGCTTTACTACCACATCTTCAAAGATCAATTTTTCATCTCATCTTTGGAAACTGCAGATATATACCTTGCCTACAATAACATGATTAATGAAATAACTTTCCCAGGTTCATAGAACTGAGTTAATCAACTTCATGTTAAAATATTGTATTTTGCAGGCAGAACCAAGATAGTCATTGCCTGTACAGTTGGGCTCATTTTCAGAAATACCACATTTGAAGGACTTGAGTATATGCCAAATTGATCTAAAGAGAAACGGCTTTCTGAGCCATTACTTACCATATCTAATCTTCTCGCTTGCCAAGAAGTAAGGGGATGACATTCAGGAAAAGTACATCAAACCAAGGACTTTAAAGCATACATTTTAAAAATCCTGAGATTATCACAGCCTGCCCAAACTGTATGAATGCACAAGATTTAACCCATGTGTTTCACCGTGAAGTACAAATACTGAAGTACAATGACAGAATAACACTAAGGTAACAGAAATAGGAGGTCCATGCCAGTGCATATGTTGTCATTTTTAATGTGTATCTTCAAGTCGTTTCTGGCTCATAGAGACCCTATGATGAAACTGTCATGGGGTTTTCTAAGGCTGAGAATGTGTGACTTGCCCAAGGTTACCTAGTGGGTTTTCATGGCTGAGCAATGATTCAGACCTTGGTCTCTGGAGTTGTAGTCCAATATTCAAACCAATACACCACACTGACTCTGGCATATACCACTTCCTAAATTTGTCAGGTTGTACTGGTCAAGAGGAAATTTTGTTCATTTCCCCTCTCTTCCTCTTCCTTCCCCACTGCCTCCAACAAATTGGACTGTTACAAATTTCAGCTCTGTTTGGAAACACATCAGAGAAAGAAGGATACTTTTCTATGTATCTCAAAATGCTCCACACTGTCCTGTGCAGGCAGTCATAGTGTCAGAAAGCTCTGGTCCCCTCAAAACAGAATCTCTATGGTCAGACTTCCTTCTCAATGTGCAGTATGTGTTTAGTGTTTAGTATCCATTATCCCTTGGACACCCTAAGGGGTCATTGCTATCAGCCAAAATAGTGAATATCCAAGTTCCTACCATGTGATCCCTCTGCCATCTTACATACTTACATTTTGTTTCCTAAACTTTAATGTACATCAATATTTCTTTACAATAAGACATTTCCTTAATATCATACCAAAAGCCAGAGAACTTGCATACAAATTTTTCAAAGGCATTATTTAGGCATGAAATTCTAATCTCATCCACTGAGACTTCTTGCTGTTCCAAAATAATTTTAGTGCAATTCTACAATCCACGAGGCAATTTACATCAATAAAATCCTTGCTGAATATGCTGCATAAGTATCAGTTTATACTCATATGTCTGGCTACTGTCAAATCAATACCTTTAATAAAGCCCACCAAAATTATAAAAAGTTACAAAATTGATTGTGAAGTCGTTAGTTCATAAAGAGGAATTCCAATGGAACTAATATTTAATGAGGTGAAAGACTATGCTTTCTACAATATCTCAGCATTACAATGTGGAAACTTTCCCTCTTGAAAGATTCTGTGGTTTATTATTTGTATCTTTCTGGTTTTTTTGAAAGGGTGACTATGGGGTTATTAGCTGAGGACTTTTTCAGACAGGACTTACTGTGCAAGAAGACTCCGGAATAGTTACGATGCTGTCGCATGGCAGGGTGTCTGTTTCGGACGATGCCATCCCTCTCTCGGCATCGTCTGTGTCACTTCCGTGTATGATTGGAGGCAGCCGCGCCATATTTTACTCACAGAAATTGTCCGTGAGTAAAATATGGTGCAGCTGCCTCCAATTTTACATGGAAGTGACACGGATGATGCCGAGAGAGGGACGGCGTTGTCTGAAATGGAATCCCTGCCTCGCAACAGCGTCGTAACTATTCCAGAGTCTTCTTGCGCGGTAAGTCCTGTCTGAAAAAGTCCTAAATCTGAAACATCTCAAGTTATGGCTTCATTTAGACATCACAACAAACCATTCTGTATCTCAGGGGAAGGACAAGTGTGGTCTGTGTTAGAGCATTTTATTTAGCTCCAAGTGCCATACCCCCCCCCCTTTTTCTTAGTTATTCAAAATGCCACCATGCCCTCTGGGCCAGGGTGGGCAATTATGGAGGACTGGGGGGCACATTATAATTCCAAAAGAACTTGAGGGGTCCCCTATCACACCTGCTCCTGCAGGGGAAAAAAACATTTTTGCCTACAAATGCCCCCAACTCCCTCTAGGAGACATGGAAGGATGCTTTGGAGATTTCCTTGGCCCCTAGAGGGCATTTTCAGGCAATTTAGAAAAAAATGGTACAATTTTATTTTGACTCCTGCGGGCCAGGGGATCCCCAAACATGGTGGAAATGCTCTCTACACCTAGAGGGCATATGTGGGCATTTTGGAGCAAAACACTTTCTAGGTTTTCTTTTACTCCTGGGGGGCCCTGGGGCCACAAAATTGCCTGGGGGGACACAAGTGGCCCATGGGCCACACTTTGTCCACCCCTGCTCTAGGGTGTGTGGGAGCAATTTCAAGCCTTAGGTAGTTCCTCCCCCAATCAGAAGTGACTTCTTGTTTTGTCTTAAAGCAGGCCAGGGGAAAAAACTCTGGTAGGTTTCCTTCCCCAACAGCCCCTTAAGCAGCACTTCTCATGCTATCTGATGAGAGGACTTGGCATGTGCCGAGGTCTGGTACTATATTTGTGCCCGTTGGCTACAACTGTTTCAATCTTTCCTTGAAACTTAACTGTGGCATGACAGTTGATGGTTTATGCACCAGCAGTGGGCCACAGACCACCATTTTAATTAGCACTTCCCTAGAGGGCATAGGGGGACATTTTAAAGTTAAAAAAATAATCAAACTGTTTTTTTTTTAAATGATAACTATACTAAAGAAGGGGTGGGAGGATGTATTATCCTGGAGGAGGCTAGGTTAATTCTTAACATGATAAGATACAGTATACTGTGATTTCTGAATGAAGACAAAGTATGCACTGAAATTCCAGAAATTGCCATTCATGGGCACTCCTTCTTGTTTAAATTGTAAAACACATGAGAATTAGATAATGAAATTGTTTATTCCATCAAGTGTTTATCATGGAAATCTTATATATCTGCACAAGCACCCTTTATTTTGTATTATGTACAAAGCATTAGATCTTTTGCTTCTAGTAGATAAAGCAAGCATTGCTTTGCTTACTCCTCCTGTTAGGCTTGTGGGGAAAAATAGCATGAGTGGTCCAAATGGAATTCCTCTTGTTAATAATTCATACAGGACAATTCTGCTTGTCAGGTATTTCTCATAGACCATCACAATATGTATGGGTATGCTCCGTGACTACTTTTATACTCTGCATATGGCCTAATTGCATTGCAAATGCATAACTGCACAATAAAAAATTCCCATAAGTCTTTGTTGGTCCATGTACTTCCTTCCCATCTTTCAACTCTGGCAATGCACCAGGACAATACAGAGATTTGGAGGTCTGTGTGCAAGTCTCACATCTTCCTCCAGCCCAACCACTCTGTACCAAATACATAAGTTGAGTTACCAGGTAACCATTATTTTAATGAGTATAATTGCATGAAAAAATATTTGTAAAAGAATGGTAATGCAATAATATTTATTGATTGTGCCATTGTTTTTAAATGCAGTATTTACTCCACAATTGTAAGAAGTGGATTTTTCACCATCTTTTTAGTATTTACGACAATAACTGCCAGGACTGTTAAAACATCTTTTCCTCCTAAACTGGTACTCTCTAAATGCTAATTGTAATCACAGCTGTAAAAGAAATTGCTGCCAAACTACACCAGAGAGTGAGAGAGTGAGTGAGAGAGAAGATACAGCAGCAGCTGGCTGTCTCCAAGTGAGAAAGTGTTATTTCCCCAACACTTTTCATTTTCATGAAAAATATGTTTAAAGAAGGCCACTTTGCTATAATCCAGCAAGGTTTTGCATTTTCTAGAACTTTTTACTTTAGCAAACAGCTATAGCAAAATCAGCAAAATTTGGGAGGGGTATTCCACACCTCGCTAAATACTTAGAACACTTTAACAACATGTTTTGTAACATTTAGTAAAATGAGCATAATGTAACTTCACTTCTAGCAATCTTTATTCTCAGCAAATTCAAATTCTTTCCCTCCCACACAAAGCATCTCCTGCTATTACTTATAGCTGGAGAACCCTGATGAATGCTTGGAGATTGTCTGACTAATTACTTGTTTATCCTGCATATAGGTCCCATGAGTCATAATCAGTAGGGGATGGTTAGGCGACAAAATTTCAGTGGGTTGCATCCCTGAAGCACTGTCTGCCAACTGAATGTAACAATGTGTTGTGATATTTTACATGCTTCCAACTGAAATGCTGTGATCCTGACGAACTTACAGAAAGAATATATACTGAAGCATGCATCATCTCCCCTTAAAACTAATAAAATAAATGGCAGTAAAATTAGATCTCTCTCTCTCTCTGGCTTTTCTTCGCACACAAAGATTCAGGAAGGACTCATCCCGTGCTTTCTGCAAGCGTGCTGATGACTAAAAAGGCCAATCCGAGATAAACAAGTCTGGTTGCAGAAAGCACTGCAGAAAGTCTCCTTGGGTGATGGTTCTGGGTTGTGATTCTTTCTGTGTTGTCGTTTCTCTTCAAGACTGGTTCGGCGTGAGTTCCCAAATAAGGCTGCAGCATTGTGGATAGTGCATTTCCATGCCTCCCGATGTGAGGCGAGGGCAGACCATTGTTGGTGATCAATTCAGCCAAGCCTGAGATGTTGTTTCAGGGAGTCCTTGTATCGCTTTTTTGGAGCGCCCCTCTTACACTGACCCGTGGCGAGTTCATCGTAGAGTACTATTTTTGGGAGGCGATGGTCCTCCATCCTAGAAACGTGCCCTGCCCAGCGCAGCTGTGTTTTCAATATCATGGCCTCAATGCTGGTGGCCCCTGCTTGCTCAAGGACAGCAACATTTGTCACATAGTCAGTCCAGTGTATATTTAGGATTGTGCGTATACAGCGCTGATGAAAGCGTTCGAGGAGTCATAGGTGGTGGCGATAGGTGACCCATGTTTCAGATCCATAAAGGGGAATAGACAGTACAATGGCTATATAAACACTGATTTTTGTGCTTTGCCTCAGGTGTTTATTACTCCAGACTCTTTTGTGAAGTCTTCCAAATGCGCTATATACCTTTGCTAATCTGTGATCGATCTCTTTGTCAATCTTGGCATCTGAGGAGATGATGCTTCCCAGGTAGGTGAACTGCTGAACAGACTTGAGCACAGATTTGCCGACAGCAAAAATTAGGTAGATCACTGCATAATACTTTACTTTGTTATCTGCACAAGTTGATGTTAAATGAGTGCAGTTCCCTAGGAATAGTATGGCACAGCAATGAATACAATGATACAGTGGGAGGATGGATGTTCTGGTCTTGTCCCACTTTTAAGGATGAAGATATCTTCTTCCATTTCCCACAAGAGGGGATTAGACAGCAGCAGATTTTCTTACTGCTATAGCCCAAGACTTGAAAAGCTGCACTGGCAAAAAATTCCTTTTCTATACAACCATTAAAGGAAAATGATTGCTCTTCATTCTCATTGCATTTAATTTAGTCCATATTTTTCATTCTTATTGCATGTTATTTGTTACTGCTTTGACCCCAAAGTCTAAGGAGTACAGCGCAAATGATTTAGAACCACTGACTTAGTTCAGATAATAATCTAAACCAGGGATGGGGAATCTTGAAGCAGGGGCCATATTACCATCTCTGGATCCCTCCACAGGCTGGAGGATGTCAGAAGATACAGCCATGAAGGGGAAGCAGAAAAGGAGTGAAATGTATTAAATGTACCTAGTCATTGTTTCCAGTGCATGACTGGCTGAGTAGGAGATTGGTTTGCATCTTAACCAACCAACCTGGCATGGCACACAGTATATGAAGGTTAATTCTCACTAATATCTCCAATAATTGGTTTGTTATGGCTCTAGGCTGAAAATCTTCAGTAGTAGGAGTTCAGAGAAGCTCACAAGTAGGATTGTCCATCTCAGATCCTGTATCTTGTTCACAAAATCTTCTTAGATTTGGAATTCTTCCAGAGACACATGAAGTCCTAGAAGCCGTTTTCCCAGAATCTTACTCCACTGAAGAAGACAGGGATTGCTTAGGGAGCAGTGAGTCCTGGTCTTTAAGAAAACAGTATAATTTCTGGAAATTGCACCATGCTAGTGCTGGGTAACATGCCTCTTATGTAGCTGCAAGATTACTAGCCATGATCCTGAATTCAAGACAATGGCCTCTGGGTCAGTATATGTGGAACTGTCCAGGGTCCTGGACCTGCTTTGCTTCATATGTTTACCAGTCGGCCATCTAATTTTAATTCTAATCTCTGGTATCCTTGATGAAGTACTACAGACACCCCTCCTCTTCTTTCTTATACACAAGGAGTGGACTAAATCGCAGTTTGTTGTCATGTGCAAATGCAGCAGACTTTGTTTTATTCTAACTAGATAATGAACAAAATCAGGATGTCAAACCATCTGTTGAGCCATGTTATTGTAATTCAAGGGGACTGTGATTTACATTAAAATGAAACTAATATATTTCACCCTCATGATATGCAAAGGAGAGTGAGAAGTGAGGGGAGTGTGTACATCCCCTCAGGATGCAGTCAACTGGCTCATTCCCAGTTATTTCTAGATCATGCTGACAATATCACTGAGGGCTCAACTTTAGAATATACTGAAATAAAAAGAAGAGTATGTCAGGGTAATATTGCTTTAAGTGCAAAAGGAAAAATGTTGGAGCAGCAGACCACAGACTAGCACAGCTGAAGTGGGTTTGATCACAGCTGTGGCTAGGCAGAGGGCTGACCAGCAAAGACTCCCATATAGCTGAACCACAAGATGCATTGTGTGTGGGCTGGTGTCATGGAGAAAGAAGAGTGTTAGTAGACATTGGAGATATTGCTGTTGAGTGTGTTCATGAGGTTTGTTGTGTATATACTGTGGTTGTTTATACTGTAACTGAAGATAAAAGCCTCCAGATATCTTTGGATGAACCTTGCTGCCTATAAGTCTCTTACTATGTGTGAAAGTGGGTGAGAGCAGTGAAATGGCTGCTAGCTGAAGCCTTTGTTCTTATGCCCATTCTGATGCACAGTTCTGCTGTCTGGCTACTCCTGGGTTAGTTTGTCCCCAGGCTGTGCCAGGTGCCTCTCAGTGGGCCTGTACTGAGTGGACAGTGTACATGTAGGCACAATATCTTTCCTTTGGAACTGGCCATTGGCAATTGGGATGAATAAAGGTATATATTTAAAGAAGACACATACTGAACAGTATCAGGGATTTTTCTTAAATATTCCCCTCCAGATTTTAAATGTTTTTGTGAAGCCAAAATATACATCAGGAAAAGCTGATGCACCATTCATGACAGTCAGTTTGTTATAGATATGGTTAGAGAACCAGTAATCTATTTCTCTTCTCCTCAACACACCCATTGGCATTTCTGATAGGGGTTAGAAAAAAATCTGTTTCATTTGTCCCAATATAACTGTCTAGGTTGCAATAATTGTGGCTGAAGACAAGAACTGCCTTGTGTATCATTACTTCCCTTTGTGTTCTACTCCAAAAAGGTCATCAAAACATTCCAAGAAGTAATTTATAATACATCATTTGATGGAAATCAACCAAGAGAATATTTTCAGCCTTTCCATTATCTGGAGATGTTGGCAGAACCTGCAACAGAAGTGGCATGGTGGAATCACTGGACTAAAAGTTGGCTCTCTGTGCCTTCAGAAGCATACTGTATTATCTTTCCTCTTGTAAACATTGCATTCACTTTCTGAGTCATGTGCAGCCATACTTCCTGGACTCTTTCCCAGCTTCTTTTATTGCCTGGGTGGGTTTGTTTTTGTACTATAAGCCAGACAGCAATGATAAGTAATTGGCCCAAGAGAAAGTCACTATATTGGAATGAATGACATGATGGATGGATGGATGGATGGATGGATAAACATAGTTTTATTACAGTTAGTTACTGCTGCAAGGGTTCTCCACCCCCTTTGAATTGCCAACACTAATCAATCTTTTAATGTCCTTCTAATAATCAAATAATTACATTTATCTAAAAGGTGCAGCATAAAGATAAAGACAACCAAAAGGTGGGAGTGACTGAAATAAGTTTATTTGCAGATTTTTATGAAATAAGACTACTCAGTCCATAACACATAATTCAAAGAAGAAAATAGTCTGACATTTTCTAATTCTCATATGATCCATATAAGACTCAACTGAATAGTCAGGTGTGCCATCCATCAAAATAGTCTTACATCCCCAATAGCAATCAGGTGAAGTTACTCTATGGAATTACGATAATGGGTTCATTATGTGATACAGAACACCTGCAGCAAAATTTTTGCTCCCCACTCCTTTTACAGTTCTCAGCACATCCCCTCAGGATGCAGTCAAACTGCAGTATCAGCCCCTGGCAAGGAAAGAAACCCACCCGAGATTATGGTGCTATGGATCAGGTTGTAGCATTAAGGAATAGTCATCAAACATTGGTTTTTGAATGCTTTTAGGTCTCTTGATCCATATTTGTGAGCATTGTTCCCAAATTCATTGGTGAAATGTACACACATCAAGCTTTATATGACAACAGAAGGTAATATTCCCTCTAGCCTTATATGATAACAAAAGGTTCTGTTCTGCTTGCCCTGTAATCTGGGATGAGCACTAAGACAGTCCAGAATATTCTCTGAGTGGGATGCTGGCTTTGAGAGGAACACAAAGAAGATAATAAATAGGACACCACCAAAACATTTGTAAAGAGTGCTAATTTTGTAGTAAACAGGAGGTGTTTTTCAACAGTCACAGAAAGTAACATTAAAACATAGTAAATTAAGTTTAACCTTACTCGTCTCATAAATATTAGCAAGTGTTTGCATATTACACAGTGGTGTTCTAACTTCTTATCCTTGAATGAAAGAAGTGACTATTTAGTATATAGAATTAGAGGAGCCTTTTAAAAATCATTCCTTGATCTACATTTCCCTTTGAGGAGTGTAGGGAGAAAGGATAGGGAAATGAGACATGAGAAAAAAGACAGGAACCTTGCAAATGGGAATATTACCAGATGTATGTAGCTGTGAGGAAAAGAAACCAATTTACTGCAGGAGGGAGTGATAGATCATTATGTGTAGTCTTACTAAGGACAGAAATTGGAGGGAAACTGTGAAACTACAGTGATCAGAAGAGTGCTGAAAGGATCAGACAAGTAGGAACTGAAGGCAACCCCCCCCCAACAAATCTTGCCAAAAATACCTGTCTTAGAATCACCATAAGTCAAAAACAACATGAAGGCCCAAAACAACAATTTTTTATTACTAATGTTGATATGTTAGATCCTGAGCCCTTTTATACTAAACAAACACAGCACTATGATTTCACTCTAACTGCCATGGCATGCATGCCATGGAATCTTGGAGCTTCTAGTTTGGAGAGGCACTAGAGGTTTCTGGCTAAGAATTCTGAATACCTTTCCCTAAACTATAAATCCCTGTTGCCATGGCAGTTAAAGTGGAATCACAGTGCTATAATTGTGTAATGTGAAAGGGTCCTGGAACTGGGGATGGGAAGCTGTTTATTTCTGAGGCAACACAGTAAGCTCTAATGCCCTAGTGGGCTAGAAACCCCAAGATTCCAAAGGATCCTGCCATGGAGGTTAAAGTGGAATCATAGTGCTATTATTATGCAGTGAGAAATGGCCTCAGACTTAGTCATACCTAGACTGACTGAGTCATAATTAACCTAAGTCCAGTTGATTTAAGCAGATTCATTTGAAAAATGACTAAGTACGGATCCAATCCTCTCTTATTATTGTCAATAAGAGAACAAAAGAACATAAGTCCATCAAGAGGGATGGAAAGGAAAGGGAGACATTATGTGGGTAGAATGTAGACTAGTGAATGTTTTCTCTAATATGTCTTTAGCCAAATGAACAAATACTAACTTAAATTTAAATCAGTGGAAAACAAAATATTACAAGAGCAAATCAAGATACCATATAGCAGATGAAACAGACTTTCAGCAGTCTGCAATACTGGTAGAGAAAATGTTTGAGAACGGAAGCATTACAAGCAGATCCCTGTTTTCATTTGTCAAGTGTGGCATGTTGAGACTTATTAGACAGGCCTCATAGGCTCCCTTTCCTCTTCCCTGTTTCAAAGGCTGAAATAGCCATTTTGTTCTCGAATCCCCAGGAACTAATCTGTACTCCCTATTCTTGCATCATTTTCACTGAGTCCTAATTGTTACCTCAATTGGTGAGAGAGACTAGTTCACACTGAAGAGTCCACTAGTTATTTAAGAGACAAAGAGAGCTATGAAGCAATCAGAGCTGCTCATTTGCATGTTTTATTTATGCTACAACTGCTTTAATGAAGGCTACATGCATAATTTTCAACTTTCGTGGCTACCTACTGTCCTTTAATATCACATTTTTGTTTTGCTAGAGCTGGTATGCCAGTTCATCTAAAGTCAGCCATTTCCTCTGCTTTTATGTTCTGCATATTTTCCATCATATTTATTTAAAAACCACTAGATGCAACCAAGGTTCACTCAGCCTTCCATCCTTTCGTAGGTCAGTAAAATGAGTACCCGGCTTGTGGGGGCAATTAGCTAGCACACATTGGAAGCTGCTTATTGCAGTGTAGATGTGTAAACTGCTATTGCTTAAAACAATTTGTAAACCGCTCTGATAGCATTCTGGCTAAAAAGCAGGATATAAATAAATAAATAAACAAATAAATAAAAGTGTAGTATCATAGAGTTTCTATATGCTACATAAATAGCTGCCAAGCGGTCATCTCAATAATTATGCCTACTCTCTCTCTCTCTGGCTTTTCTTCACAAACGAAGATTCAGGAAGGACTCATCCCGTGCTTTCTGCAAGCCTACTGATGACTAAAAAGGCTAATCAAAGATTAACAAGTCCGGTTGCAGAAAGCACAGTGGAAGGTGTCCTTGGGTGATGTTTCTAGCTCGTGATTCTTTCTGTGTTGTCATTTCTCTTCAAGACTTGTTCGGCATGAGCTCTCAAATAAGGCTGCAGTATTGTGGATAGTACGTCTCCATGCCTCCCGATGTGAGGCGAGGGTGGACCATTGTTGGTGATCAATTTGGCTAAGCCTGAGATGTTGTTTCAGGGAGTCCTTGTATTGCTTTTTTGTAGCACCCCTCTTACACTGACCCGTGGTGAGTTCACCGTAGAACACTATTTTTGGGAGGCGATGGTCCTCCATCCTAGAAATGTGCCCTGCCCAGCGCAGCAGTGTTCTCAATATCATGGCCTCAATGCTGGTGATCCCTGCTTGCTCAAGGACAGCAACATTCATCACATAGTCAGTCCAGTGTATATTTAGGATTGTACATATATAGCACTGATGAAAGCGTTCGAGGAGTCGTAAGTGTTGGCGATAGGTGACCTGTGTTTCAAACCCGTAAAGGAGAATAGACAGTACAATGGCTCTATACACACTGATTTTTGTGCTTCGCCTCAGGTGTTTATTACTCTAGACTCTTTTGTAAAGTCTTCCAAATGTGCTATGTGCCTTTGCTAATCTGTGATTGATTTCTTTGTCAATCTTGGCATCTGAGGAGATGATGCTTCCCAGGTAGGTGAACTGCTGAATGGACTTGAGTGCAGATTTGCCGACAGCAATGTGAGGATGGTGGTGTTCATCCTGTGGTGCAGGCTGGTAAAGAACTTCTGTTTTCTTCAGGTTGACTTCCAGCCCAAACAGCTTTGTAGCTGTTGCGAAGCAGAATGTTAGGCGCTGCAGAGCTGCTTCTGTGTGGGCAACAAGGGCATCATCATCAGCAAAGAGCAGCTCATGGATTAGATAGTCTTAGTGCGAGCCCTCAGATGGCTTAAGTTAAATAAGCTACCATCAGTACGGTAATGTATACAGATGCCATCTTCTTCTTCAAGCTCTACCGTAGCCCTTTGGAGCATCATGCTGAAGAAGATTGTAAATAAAGTTGGTGCAAGAACACAACCTTGCTTCACTCTATTAGTTATTAGGAAGGGCTCTGAAAGAGCATCACCATATCTGACTTGACCGCGCTGCCCCTTGTGTAGTAAGAGAATCATTTTAAGTAATTTGGGGGGGACATCCTAGTCTTTTCAGGATCTGCCACAGACCTTTCCTACTCATGGTGTCGAAGGCTTTGGTGAGGTCGACAAATGTTACATAGAGACCTTTGTTCTGCTCCGTACATTTTTCTTGCAGTTGTCTAAGGGCAAATACCATATCTGTAGTACTCCTATTGGCTCTGCTTTCAGGAAGAAGTTCTTCTGCAATAGCAGGATCTAACCTGTTCAGGAGTATCCTTGCAAGGATTTTTCCAGCGATAGAGAGCAGTGTTATACCTCAATAGTTTGAGCAATCGGATTTTGCTCCTTTTTTCTTGTACAGGGTGATCTGATGGCAGTTCCCCTTTTCCCCAGCAATTCACAAGGAGTTCATGGAATTTATCATGGACTGCATGACCTCCGTGTTTCCAAACTTCAGGTGGGATTCCATCAATCCCAGCTGCCTTGCAATTTTTCATCTGCTGTATGGCCTTAAGGGTCTCTTCCAAAGTGGGAGCTATGTCCAATTCATTTTTCATCAGTTTTTGTATCATATGTTGACTTTAGTAAATAGAGAGCTTTGGTTTCAAGAGAAATAGTTTGGATGTGAAGGGTAAAGCAGATGAAATCCCACCATATCACCATCCTTAACTATTGAAGTAAATGGGGACAAATAGATTGGGAATGAATGCACAAGTGTAACACTAACCAGACTAACCACTGGATGGCGGTGTAGATTCATACAAATACATCAAGAAGGCCAGAACTCTGTCTCTAAAAAGTGTTGTGTGTCCCTTTGTGTGTGAGTGAAATAGTAAAAAAATTCAAAACCTGCAGTCTTGAGATTTCCCCCTTGAGTATCTCCAATTTAATTGTAACATGAGTAAATAAATGATGGGTCCTACAGAATGTCACAGATGAAAGAGGCATCCTGTTCCAAATAAAGTACTCTTAAAATCTTCGAGAACATCAGTGTAGATTACGTTTATTCTGTAGGTCATGCAAATACATCTTGACAAATGAAAATGTACATGGATGGCAGATGACCAGATAAAGGCTAAACACTGTTCTAGGAAAATAGCATTTCTTAAGAAACATTTCCACAGCCTCTTGAGATTTTATATCCCACTCACTCTGAATTTTTGTTTAGTGCAATTCATTTCAGAATGAAACTCTGACTCAAATGTTTCACTCCCCATCTTACCTTTCAGTCTCCTCACTGCGCACAGCTTGTATTCAGTGATTAGGAATTCTTGCAACACTAGGAAGTTAGGATGACATACTGCAGTGTCCTTCCATCTCAGACTGGAGGCTATTCCCTCAATGGCTGTCTGGTGTAGGCTAAGTACTGGTGGCTCTTGGTCTGAGCTGTGGAGGTACCTCACTCTGACACTTTGCACTGAGTCATCTCCTTTCTTGTGTCATGGACTGCCCTGACCCTTTGGCTGACAAACTGAAAATAACCTAGGCAGGGCAGATACTATTTTGTTCAGTAGGACTTCTAGTTACTGGCAGTTTGTGGCTTCCATGTAAGTGGAGTGATGTAAATATTCTCGAGTTTTAGTCTTAACATGAGCAATTCAAAGTGCTGAACCATACGTCCAAAACATATGTCCAACACCTTGGACAGCTCCTTCAAAGTTTGAACTAAAAAAGGCAAAGTGAATTTGCTGTCCCACTAAATAGAGGCCATCAGTGGCCATTGTTACTGGTCCAGAGTTCCTTTTTTGGATAGGGTATTGCTTATCTTGACAATGTGATTCACAAGTTGGGGATTCTGCAGGATGCAGCCTTGCTCTGACATTCCCTGCTCATGTCTCAGGATAGAATCATAGAGTTGGAAGAGACCACAAAGGCCATCTAGTCCAGCCCTCTGCCATGCAGGAATACCCAATCTGTTTTAAAACCTCCAAAGAAGGAGACTCTACCACACTCCAAGGCAGTGCATTCCATTTCCAAACAGCTCTTACTGCCAGGAAGTTCTTCCTAATGTTTAGGTGGAATCTCTTTTCCTGTAGTTTGTACCCATTGCTCTGTGCCGTAGTCTCTGGGACGGCAGAAAACAAGCTTGCTCCATCCTCAGTATGACATCCTTTCAAATATTTAAAGATAACTATCATATCACCCCTCAACCTTCTCTTCTCCAGGCTAAACATACCCTGCTTGAGGATTTTTGTGAATTGTGGTACATAGTGACCAGATCTTGGAGGGTATGCATTTACCTGCAACTAGTAACTTTTGGGTAACAAGGATGTAATGAAAGTAACACAAAGAATGAAGGTACTTTACTGGTGTAAGAAATAACTGTTTCTAGATACTTTCAAGGTGCACTTTTAGAGGCATAAAAAAGGATTTTTATGCAAAACTCTTATCAGTGCTAATTTTTTTCTCTTACAAAGTAAAAAAAAGTTAAAATAATGAGCATTGCAACAAGTAATATACTAAGTTACCTTTTCAACACTGTGGTGAGGAATGTAATTGTTTGACGACTGATTCAGGGAAATAAAGAGACCAGACACAAGAGATGGAATGAAATAAAAGGGTCTTTATTTAGCCCTACCTATTTATTTTCCTCTAAAGGTCTTCAGTGGGGTGAGGCAACCTAGTGAGGGAGCAGCTGAGGCAGCAGGTGTATCCGAGACCACACCCCTCAGCTTCCCCAGGTGAACACCTGGTTCCTGGAGAGGAACCCCAATACCTGGGGTTGCTCCCCAGCCAGCGTGCATCTAGAAGGTCAAGCCAAAAGTCCCCCACCCAATCCACAAGGATTAAAGTGGAGGTTTATCTTTCAGGCCAACCCCAAGGTGGGTCTCCATCTGTCCCCTTAGGCCACACGACCTTAAGTGGCCCTTCCAGAGGCCCTGCCTTCACCAAAATTGGTGCCAAGGTGCACACTGAAATCTATGCCTCCCTCATTTTCTGTTCAAAATATGGGAACATAACCTATTCAGACACCACCCCAGACAATTTCCCATTGCCGCCTACCACAGTATGGGGTAGGTGAAAAAAAACATGGGAAAAGGGGGTAAAAATCTTTTCTACCCAGCCCTGAAGCAACCATTATCATACTATATCAGTGGCAGGAGGGTGGGTTGACGGTTTGAAGGAAAGAGGAAGAGCCAGGGGTGGCAGGGCCCTATAGAGCCTCTGACCCCGCCCCTTGCTCTCCAAGTGCCGGTGCATGTACCCTGGCACTGTTAAATGGGTCTCCTCTCTTCTCCCCTCCCACCCAGCAAAGGCAGTTCCCCCCCACATGGCTGCACCTAACGGGGGGGGGGTTTGAGCTGGATACTTCTCACAAATTGCTAATGAAGAGTGGAAATGAATTACATTTTAAATGTAACATTCCAGGTTTTGAAAGTGGCATAACCCACATCTCCTACATCATTTTCATTTGGATTTTTAAAAACATATTTCAGTTTTGTTACTAATTCTTCGCTCCAAAATGTAAATAATTGCATTAGAAATGCAAGTTTTAGAATAGAATCCATTTAGAAGTTTGTAAATTTAGATGCATTTACATTCAAAAGTGTTCATAAATATATCATTTATGAATATAGAAATTATAAATTGGAATCATTTATCTCTAAAAGAGAAGAGACCTCAAGATGGATGGGACTTTCTCAAAAGGGAGATACTGAAGGCATAATTTCAAACAGTACCAATGAGGAAGAAAAATGGGAGGTGTCTCAAGAAACCAGGATGGATGACTAAAGAACTTTCAACGGAAGTAAGTTTTAAACAGAACATGTATAGGAAATGGAAAAAGGGGGAAATCACCAAAGAAGAATTCAAACAGATAGTGAACACGTGTAGGAGTAAAGTCAGAAAAACTAAAGTGCAGAATGACCTCAGGCTCGCTAGAGAGGTTAAGAACAATAAAAAGGGTTTTTTGGGGGGGTATGTCCACAGCAAAAGGAAGAAGGAAATGGTAGGCCCACTACATGGAGAAGATGGCAAAATGCTAACAGGGGACAGAGAAAAGGCAGAATTACTCAACACCTTCTTTGCCTCAGTGTTTTCAGAAAAGCAAAAGGGTGATCAACCTGAGGATAATGGGACAGAGGACACAATAGGGGAAATCCAGCACAGAATAAGCAAAGAGGTAGTACAGGAATACCTTCTTAATCTAAATGAATTTAAATCTCCAGGACCAGATGAACTACATCCAAGGGTATTAAGAGAGTTGGCAAATGTAATCTCAGAGCCATTGGCAATAATCTTTGAGAACTCCTGGAGAACAGGAGAAGTCCCAGCAGACTGGAGGAGGGCAAACATTGTCCCCATCTTCAAAAGGGGGGGAAAGAGGATCCCAACAATTATTGTCCAGTTAGTCTGACATCAATACCAGGGAAGATTCTAGAGCAGATTATTAAACAGAGAGTCTGTGAACATTTAGAAGGCAATGGCATAATCACAAAAAGTCAACATGGGTTTCAGAGAGACAAGTCATGCCAGACTAATCTGATCTCTTTTTTTGATAAAATTACCAGCTTGGTAGATGAGGGGAACGCTGTGGATATCACATACCTTGATTTCAGTAAGGCCTTTGACAAGGTTCCCCATGACATTCTTGCAAACAAGCTTGTAAAATGTGGGCTAGACAAGTTAACAGTTCAATGGATTTGTAATTGGTTGACTGGCCAAACCCAAAGGGTGCTCAGCAGTGGCTCCTCTTCATCTTGGAAAGATGTGACCACAGGGTTCTGTCCTGGGCCAAGTGCTATTCAACATCTTTATCAATGACTTGGATGACAGAATTAGGGGCATACTTATCAAATTTGCAGATGACACCAAATTAGGAGGAGTAGCTAATACCCTAGAGGACAGGATCAAAATTCAGAAGGACCTGGATAGACTGGAGAGCTGGGCCAAAGCTAACAAAATGAAATTCAGTACGGAGAAACGTAAGGTACTGCACTTAGGGGAAAAAAAAAAAACCAAATGCATAGATATAGGATGGGGGAGACCTGGCTGAACAAGACTAGGTGTGAAAGGGATCTAGGAGTCCTAGTAGACCACAAGTTGAACATGAGTCAACAGTGTGATGCGGCAGCTAAAAAGGCCAATGCAATTTTGGGCTGCATCAATAGAAGTATAGTGTCTAGATCAAGGGAAGTAATAGTGCCACTCTATTCTGCCTTGGTCAGGCCTCACCTAGAATACTGTGTCCAGAACTGGGCACCACAATTCAAAAGGGATATTGACAAATTGGAGCATGCCTAGAGAAGGGTGACTAAAATGGTGAAAGGTCTGGAAACGATGCCTTATGAGGAGAGGGAACTGGGTATGTTTAGCCTGGAAAAAAGATGGTTAAGGAGCGATATTATAGCCCTGTTTAAGTATTTGAAGGGGTGTCACATTGAGCTTGTTTTCTGCTGCTCCAGAGACTAGAACATGGAACAATGGATGCAAGCTCCAGGAACAGAGATTCCACCTCAACATTAGGAGGAACTTTTTTTACAGTAAGAGCTGTTTGGCAGTGGAACACACTCCCTCAGAGTGTGGTGGGGTCTCCTTCCTTGGAGGTCTTTAAACAGAGGCTGGATGGCCATCTGTCAGGGATGCTTTGATTGTGTATTCCTACATGGCAGGGGGTTGGATTGGATGGCCCTCGTGGTCTCTTCCAACTCTACGATTCTATGACTCTGTGATTGATTTTAGCGGTATTCTGTTTTAATCTATGTTTCTTAGCTCTTGATAAATTTGAGATATAAGATTGATAGACATCTATCCATCCAACTCATTCAGATGCAGCAGCAACACTCCTGATAGGATCTGGTTTTCAAGAATTTGTGTTTCTTATTTTATATCAATTTGAATAGCTGCTAGTCCATTCCAGTGGGAATTGTACATTTATCATTTTAAATCCCTAAACAACTTGAGATCAAGTTTCCTTCAGCACCATCTCCTTCCCACACAATGCTGCCCACCCACTGAGGTCAACAGAAGACACCCTTTTGTATGGACCATCAACCTCTGAAGCTGAGCTTTGAAAAGTTACTTTTTTGGAACACCTATGATCTTGTTGGAGGCTGTCATGAACAAACTCCAACAAGGGGTACACACCTTGCTGTCTCTAACAGCTTTTTTTTTTTTTTTTTTTTTTTTTTTGCTGACGATCCTGTTGCAGAATCCCCTAACCACCATGGCCAGGACAGTCCAAGACAGTAACTTTTCTAAGCTCTGGTATCAAATATGGCTTATGGGTATGACGGAAACAGTGTTCTTCATTACAGGTCCTGGTTTGTCCACCTCCCTATTCTCAGAAATCCACAAAAGCTCCTTGTTACATGAGCACATTACCATGAACACCTTAAACCATTTTAATTTTGAATATTCCTTGCCTATGAAAACCCTATGAAATTCATTGGGTTGCCATAAGTTGACAGGTGACTTGAAGCCACACACCTTTACCTTTAGGTTTTCCATCTTCCCTGGGTTGATATTTCAGTGATGCTTTAAATCAACATTGTGTTTAAATTTCTTTTATTCTTGTTAGCCATCTTGAGTGCTTCATTTGAAGTGGAAAAGAAAGATAAAAATACTAAATGACTAAATCTGTAACAAGGAAATAGTTCATCCATGTTGAAAATGGAATCTATGTGCACAGAATAATCTGTGTGCCATGCCTGCAAATTTCTTTGCCATCTTTTCTCTTCTGTTGTTTTTTGGCAATCCAGGGAGGAAAGCCTATTTTTCTAATCCCTTTACTCGTACATGCCTAGTAGTTTAATTTGACACCTTATTTAACTTTTCATTCACACCTCCATAATCACAATGAGTACTTCAAAATGGTGTCTACACATAAATCTTGAATGCAGAAACAGGACATATTTAGTAAATCTCCAGACAAAAATGCAGAAAAGATTATTCTGAATTCCTCTTTCTTTTATCTGAAATGCTTCTGAGAAGTCCAGGAGACTCAAGACTGTCTCATTCCTCACATCTATCTCCTGACATAAGTCAGGCACTAGAGAAGGTAGCAGTTCCTATCTCAAAACCATGCTAAAAGACAGACTGAAAAAGAACACTACCTGTGAAAAGTGGAATGTATTTCACAGAAGGAGGTAACCACATTATCATTGTTCCTACCATTGTACATGTTTATATAACTTCTTATATAGGAAATGAGCTTATAACTGAATCAAACTATTGGTCCATCTAGTTCAGTATTGTATACAGTGGCTGGGAGCAGAATCCCAGGTTTTTAGAAAGAGACTTATCCCAAGCATACTTGGAATGCCGCCACCTTGAACATGGTAATTCATGTTCTCTACCTAGACCAGATATAATGCTTCCATTCATAGAATCATAGAGCTGGAAGAGACCAAAAGGACCATCCAGTCCAACCCCCTGCCATGCAAGAATACACAATCAAATCATTCCTGACAGATGGCCATCCAGTCTCAATTTAAAAACCTCCTCCACACTCTGAGGCAGTGTATTCCACTTCCAGGCAGCTCTTA
The DNA here is from genome assembly GCA_030847615.1 of Gambelia wislizenii. Classification (NCBI taxonomy): domain Eukaryota; kingdom Metazoa; phylum Chordata; class Lepidosauria; order Squamata; family Crotaphytidae; genus Gambelia; species Gambelia wislizenii. Next base: position 203,312,329 of record JAUMIR010000005.1, on the reverse strand, counting down.
CTGTCAGGAAGTTCTTCCTAATGTTTAGGTGGAATCTCTTTTCCTATAGTTTAAGTCCATTGCTCCGTGTCCTAGTCTCTGGAGCAGCAGAAAACAAGCTTGCTCCATCCTCAGTATGACATCCCATCAAATATTTAAACATGGCTATCATGTCACCTCTCAATCTTCTCTTCCCCAGATTAAATATGCCCAGCTCCCTAAGCCACTCCTCATAGGGCATGGCTTCCAGACCTCCCACCATTTTGGTTGCCCTACTCTGGACACATTCCAGGTTGTTAATATCCTTCTTGAATTGTGGCACCCAGAACTGGACACAGTATTCCATGTGAGGCCTGATCAAAGCAGAGTAGAGTGGCACTATTACTTTTCTTGATCTAGACCAGTGTTTCTGAACCAGGGTTCCCTGGAACTCTAGGGTTTCCCAAGAGGTTGCTAGGGGTACCTCAAGAGATTGTGATTGGGTGGGAGCAATAGCAAAATCTAGAATAATGCTTATGTAGGGGTTCCCTGAGACCTGAACATTATTTTAAGGGTTCCTCCAGGATAAAAAGGTTGAGAAAGGCTGATCTAGACACTATACTCCTATTAATGCAGCCTAGAATAGCACTGGCTTTTTTCTCTGCTGTATCACACTACCTAGGCTCTGGTGGCCTAGGTGGCCAAACAGCAGGACAAACATGTCCCCAAAGACCCATTCAGTCTGGTGATGTCATCCTCATTCCCATTTGCCTACTATTTACCTGTAGTCAGGTTGCAGGTGGAACAGTCCAAGCAGGTTATGGCAGTGCTCAGCATAGCACTCAGCAGAGAACCATCCACTGCAGTAGCCATTACAATTTTTATTTCCAGGGGCAGAGATGAGGAGAGTATGGTGCTGGCTCCATAAAACTTGAACTGGATCTACTAATGAGGTAGACCCTTCTCAAATGCATCTCAGCTTTCTCACATTCTTTTTTCTTACATCCATGCTGGAAAGTCATGGCAGGGCTCATCTCATGAAGTACTATCTCATGCATCATTTCTAAAATGAGGTGCATTTTAATTCATGCTGGCATGGCCATTCTCACACAAAAATGGTAATTTTCTGCAAATTTTTTAAAAATGTAATTTACTAATCAATATGCTCACATGTTGCTTTTTCTAACTGTTTAAATCTAATTTCATACAGCATCAGCATGGAGTGGGATATCTGTAACATATGTGTCTCAAAATGGCATCTGTACAGCACATCAGGGTAGAATTGACTATGTAGACCTAAAAAGAGCTGAGCACACTGTTTTGCTTTAACTGTGAAAAGAAGTAATTATTCCTTATTAGCGCCACTGAACCTTGATAGTACTACACAAAGTTGCTGAATAAGAGGTTTACATCCAAATGCTTGGTTTCCATTTCAAGCACACTGCTGCCTTCAGTTGATTAAAATTAGATGATCTCTTTTCACACAATCTAAAACCATGTACAATGAAAGTCTCTGGATGAGTGGACATAGGATAAGGAATGCAACCATACCCACTGTTCCTGCTCTTATATACAGAAACTGCCCTTACTCAGGAAGTGAGATCATAGAATCACAGAGTTGGAAGAGACCACAAGGGCCATCCAGTCCAACCCCCTGCCCTGCAGGAATACACAATCAAATCATTCCCAACAGATGGCCATCCAGCCTGTTTAAAAACCTCCAAAGAAGGAGACTCCACCACACTACGAGGCAGTGTATTCATTCCACTTCCGAACAGCTCTTACTGTCAAGAAGTTCTTCCTAATGTTTAGGTGGAATCTCTTCTCCTGTAGTTTGAACCCATTGTTAATGACATGATCTAGGAGTCCTAGTAGACCACAAGTTGAACATGAGTCAACAATGTGATGTGGCAGCTAAAAAGGCCAATGCGATTTTGGGCTGCATCAATGGAAGTATAGTGTCTAGATCAAGGGAAGTAATAGTGCCACTCTATTCTGCCTTGGTCAGACCTCACTTAGAATATTGTGTCCAGTTCTGGGCACTACAATTCAAAAAGGATATTGACAAATTGGGGCGTGTCCAGAGAAGGGCAACTAAAATGGTGAAAGGTCTGGAAACGATGCCTTATGAGAAGAGACTTAGGGAGCTGGGTATGTTTAGCCTGGAAAAAAGATGGTTAAGGAGCGATATTATAGCCCTGTTTAAGTATTTGAAGGGATGCCACGCTGAGGATGGAGCAGGCTTGTTTTCTGCTGCTCCAGAGACTGGAACACGGAGCAATGGATGCAAGCTCCAGGAACAGAGATTCCACCTCAACATTAGGAGGAACTTTTTGACAGTAAGAGCTGTTTGGCAGTGGAACACACTCCCTCGGAGTGTGGTGGGGTCTCCTTCCCTGGAGGTCTTTAAACAGAGGCTGGGTTGCCATCTGTCGGGGATGCTTTGATCAAGATTTCCTGCGTGGCAGGGGGGGTTGGACTGGATGGCCCTCGTGGTCTCTTCCAACTCTGCAATTCTATGATTCTATGATTAGAAAAGATGATAATGCTTGGTGACAGGGTGTCTTAGAGGTCTCTCATTCATAGGGGCACCATAAGTCAAAGCCAACTTGACAGTAATTAACAACAATTACCTTACTGAAAAGGTGTCATTCCTGTACACTTTTTAGCTCACTCACACCAATTATTGCTATAGTTATGCATTTGTATTTTTGTTTTATGATTGCTAGCTTGCCCTGGTAAATGCTTCACACATTCTTTGTCCCTATGGTATGCATTGTGCAGCTTCAGACCTTCCTTTCACTGCTGAGCATGTAATCTGCAAGAGCAACCTTTGGGCTTCAGTTCAGTTGCATCATTTGACACAGCGCTACTTGTCTTCTGCTCTTCCCTAGTAGTTGGTTGAGTACCTTCCAACCTGGGAGTCTCACCTTCCAGCACTCTCTCTGTCTCATCATCATCATAGGGACCATACAATCAATTGGTTCATCTAGCTCAATATTGTCTACAGTGACAAGACTTCATAGGCTCTGTGTGCTCAGGCTGTACATGCATCCACATTGAACACACATAAGCTATCTCATGGACGCTGATTTTTGCAGGCTGCTTGTACAATGGCTGTTTATATAAGCTGGATGTATCAAGTACTATGCAAGCACACCCAATAAATATATGGAGACAGAGGGAGGGACATGAATGTGCGTAGTGGGTGTTTGCAAGACAGGTGCAAGGTTACTAATAACAGGGTCTCCTGTAGGCCTCACATTTATAAGTTTGTCATAACTCAAAGCTGGCTGAACAGCACACAACAATAATAATGGTTAGTTCCTGAGGACATATTCTAAATCAGGGCAATTTTAGATATCACACGAGGAACTGCCAATTGAATGTATAAATGACCTGTATAAGTTTATGGTTGGCAATGCTTTTTGGTAATGCTCAGAGAAGACCATGCAATGGAGACATGTAGCTTCATCTGTAGCCTGAAAAGGTTGAAAAGATGATGAGGACGACAACAACAACAATTTCTTAGTCACCTCTCCCTGTGGATCGAGGTGAGGGATAACAGCAAATAACATAACACATAACATCAGTTAAAAGAGTATATGAAACCAATACACATTAAAACCAATCAGTAAATAATTTAAAATTTGTAATTTAAAAATAATCTGGATGGGCCTGCTGGAAGAAAGTGGTCTTTACTGCTCTTTTGAACTCAGGCAGCATATCCAGCTGATAAATCTCTTCCAACAGGTCATTCCACAGTCTGGGGGAGACCGAAGAAAATGTCCTCTGAGTAAGAGTCAGCCTAGTTTTGGCTGACTGAAGTAGATGTCTCCTAGTGGACCCGAGTTTATGGGTGGATTGTATGGGAGAAGGTGATCCAAAACATGTAGGCTTTTAAAGGTAATAACCAACCCTTTTTTCCCCCCCAGAAACTAATTGGCAGCCAGTGGAGTGATTTTAATATTGGTGTAATATGGTCACTCCTAGATGTACCAGTATACAATCTAATTGAAATTTCCAAACTTGTTACAGAGATAGCCAATTTACAGGACATTGCAGAAGTCCAATCTTCAGGTTACCCATGTGTATACTAACATCTTTAGGTCCTCCAGTTCTAGGAAGGGGTGCAGCCAGCATAACAGCAGAAGCTGATAATAAGCACTCCTGACTGCATCTATCTGGACTCTCATTTGGAGGAATGGCTCCAGGAGCACCCCCAAGTTGTGAAGACAGTCTTTCACAGAGAGTGCAACCCCATCCAGAACTGGTTGACACACCTCCAAACCCAGGTTAGGACCCTTGACACAAGCACTTCTGTCTTATTTAGATTCAGTTTCAGTTTGTTTTTCCTCATCCAACCTTATACCTCCTCCAGGCTTTAATTTAGAGGAAACACACTATCCTTAGCTGATGCTATTACTGAAGGCATAGAGAAATATATTTGGGTGCCATCAGCATACTGATAGCACCCTGCCCCATGCCTTCAGATGATCTGTCCCAGTGGTTTCATGGTTTTAAGCAGCATTGGAGATAGAATGGCAATCTAGGAAGGGCTTTACTGTTTAACTGATCTTGCGTAACTCAGAGATGGTAGAACAAAAGGGGGGCACTTGCCAATCCTTAGGAAAATAATGTTTAGAATGAAACAAGTAATAGGCAGTTATCTGAAAACAAGAAGCATAGAAAAGTTGACTTTCTGGTGTTTCCAGGTTAGTTAAAGGAAATAGAGAATTAAATTTACACATCTGTAAAGGCAGTATGATCTAGAACTTAAGAACAGCATTACAAAAGGCACAGAGGTAAGAACAGAATAAAAGAAGGACAAAAGAGAGATAGGAACAAGGGGAAGAGAGATAGCACAATAAAACCATGGACTGCTAAAAAGACAAATGAATGAGTCTTAGAACAAATCAAGCATGAAATCTCATTAGAACCCAGGACTAAACTGAGGCTGTCATACTTTAGACATATGAGATCAAGTGACTCATTGGAGAAAATGCTAATGCTTGGCAATAGGGAAGGCAGTAGGGAGGGAAAGGAGACTATACTTTAGGTGGATTGATTCATTCAAGGATGCCACATCCTGAATTTGCGAGATCTAAGCAGGGCAGTTGATGACCAGTCTGTCATTCACAGGGTCACCATAATAAGTCAAAGTTGACTTGATGGCAAATGGCAATAACAACAACAAAGACAGTACAATAGCTAGGGTAAAGAGAAGGCAACTGGGATTTCAGGGGGAAAAACACCAGTACAAGAGACTTAATGAAAAGTACCTCATAAACATATTATGGGACTTAAAGATTATTGACCCATATAGTCTGATTTATGGGATGCAACAACCAAAGAGCAGGAGTAAGCAAGAAATGGCATTCCAAACACTATGGAATATATGTAGTCAAATTTGACCAGACGGCACCAACAATCAGCCTGTACCAAATGCTGAACAGCCATAAACCCGATTAAAGTCAAGGAGTGCTTACAATGCTGGTTACCTTTGGAAAAAAGCAATTAAGAATGTTGTCACATGAAGGCGCTTCTAACAGTAGCTATATAAAAGCTATCGCTGCTTACTCTCAGCTGCCGCACACTCCACTAAACACAGCTGTTAATTTAAAAATAGAAGCAATAAATAATAACTTCCCCTGCACCTGGCTCAATTTGTCACACTCATTTTATATTTCTTTACAAGTCAAAGAGTTAATTAATGAGCTGTTCTTGGCAGGGCTGCCCCAATGGCCCCCTTCCTACATCTGTCTATCAGCTTGGCACGACTGTTACTTTAGTCAGGAGGTAGCATCATACACTTCTATGTCATTACTGATATGTTTTAGACTTTACAGGAAAACAAATGTAATGATAATCCACCACTGAGTTGGTGAATCTTTCCAGAAAGCTACAATAATCAAAACACTGTTGCTTTGCATCATTTCTGTCTTCTATCAATTACCTTGTTTGGCAGTGGAAGACTATTTCAGCACTATGCACAGATCCTTGTTCCGAGACTGTGATTCTGCCACAGATATTCTCAATGCCATTCACATGGATCAGAATCAGGGTACACACAGGGTATCTCAGGATAGGCTGGAATTTATGCAAGAGGAGCAGTGCAACCTGTGGGACATTCAACTGTAAGGCCCTTCTCACAGCCTTGCTAAACACAATAAATGTACTGCTCATTTTACTGTGGTATATCAAGATGTCTGTTCTGAAAATATTACTTTTTTTCTGAGGAACAGAATAATAGAATCATAGAGCTGGAAGGGGCCCTGTGGGCCATCAGGTTCAACCCCCTGCTCAATGTAGGATCTCCAGCTACAGCATCCCCAGAAGGTAGCCGTCCAGCCTCTTTTTGAAGACAGACTCCTGTTCTAATATCCCCCCCCACCGATATTGAGATCAGGCTGATTGGCCTGCAGTTTCCTGGATCTTCTTTTTGCTAGTTTTTTTTTTTTTTTTTTTAAAGAGAAGGATAATGTTTGCTCATCTCTAGTCCTCTGGCACCTGTTCACCCATTTTCTAAGATTTCTCAAGAATGATGGCAAATGGTTCTCTGAGTATGTCACCAAGTTCCTTCAATATTCTGGGATGCAGTGCATCTGGTCCTGCAGATTTAAACTCATTTATGTTAACTAGGTGATTCCTGGCTAACTCCCATCACAACATCAGCATTCAAGTAGTATTATTACTGGTTGGAATGATCATCTTCTCTCTGCAATCACATCTTTTTTCCTCCAAAATCATTACAGGGAATGTGACTGCATATGTGTCATAAACGATGTGGGATACCTACCCATGACATAAGTAGAGATGGATAGCACAAATTTCTTCCCTTCCCCATGCCATGCTAGAGCATCATGCCAAGCAGATTCTTAGCACTGTCAGTGTTGACAGTTCTGTTAGCTGAAACATTGAACACCTTCCTGGAATAAATTCTCTCACATAGAATCAAGTGATCAATGCTACCAGCACTGATAGCATCAACTCTTCAGCAATGCATACACAATTCTAACCCAGCAAAAAACATCCAGCACTTGGCGCCAAGAGAAACAAGAATGCTGGAACGTTCTTCTTTTTTGTTCTTTTATGCAACACAATTTTGTTGAAGTAGCTTAGTTAATGGAAGCCTGATTCTCCATACCAAGCTTGTATAATCCTCCCTGCTCTCCTTTCTATGGCCACAACTCAAAAGATCAGAAGCTCCCACTTCCATTTCAGGTTAATTTCTGTTTAGTGTGGCTGTTGAAATCTTAACTAAAGTTGGTGGGAAAAAGCCATGCTGTAAACCATGTCTCGAAGGAGTTTTGTTTCAGAACAGACCACAGTTGAGATTAAGTTCAAATGACATGACAAAGTGCCATTAATAATTTAAAAAACAGAAACAAAAAACTCATCATGGCTCTGCTGAAAGAAGAGAAGGAAGAAAGGAGTGTATGAGCCTGAGGTGAGGCTTGTTCCTGTAATGATAAACCATGGTTTATTGTGCCATCTACTCAGCCACTGGCCATCTGAGGGAAAATGCTTATTGAGATGCTGTGGGGGACTGACACACTTTCTATTGTAGTTTGTCATGCTTATTTTATTGTCATTTAATCATATACTCCAAGGAGCTCATGGCCTCTGCACTGATTTCACTTTCCATATTTAATCCTCACAACTATCCTGTGGGGTAAATTAAGCTGAGAGATAACAATTAGCCCAAAGTCATCTAGTTAGCTAAACAGCTGAGAAGATATTTTAACTCAGCCATCCTCTAACATTTAAACAATATATATATTGTCCCTGAAAAGGTGAATCTATCCTTTGTGAGAAGCAAATAAGGGACTGGTTGGGTGATTAAGGTCTTCCCAGTACTTTCTGAGCCTGCTTAAAATGAAACATTTTGAAGCAAGATTTTGCTGGGTTGGCAGCAGATTTGGCTTCTGCTGCCCAGATGAAAACAGCAAATATTGACTTGTGTTTCGACATTTCAGGAGTGCCCAGCATTGTTTGCATAAGTCTGGAACAATTTTATGCTCATGCAACCTTCAGTTGTGAATAGTACAAGAGGACTGGTGTACAATATTTAAATAATAGGTTGTGACAAATCTTGATTCCCATGTTTTTTCTAATCCCATCCAATTCACTCTTTTCCAATTGTATTCATGAGGTGAAAACATACAATACTCTATAATTTTTTTTAAAAGCCTCTGGTACTAATTATTGTATATCTAACACCATCTCCACTAAAGTACAGTGGACCCTTGGTATCTGCTGGGGTTTGGTTCCAGAACCCCCTCTGGATACTAAAATCCATGGATGCTCAAGTGAAAGTATAGTAAAATGGTTCTCCTTATATAAAATCAAGCTTTCCTTTTTGGAGTTTTTTCAAGCCGTGGATAGTTGAATCTGTGGATGCAGAATCCATGGATATGCAGGGCTACCTGTAATGCTATGTAAGTGCACTTCTTATAATCATAAACTTTAATACTATACTGACAAAATCCTTTGGGGCTTAATTTAGGCAGGGCTGCTGAGGGTGGGTTTGGGCTCCAGTTACAAAATTTTGGAAGGTGGTTCACCAGTAACAGATCTGCATGACGTACAAAGGCCACTGGTGAGTGACAGAGAGCAGGCCAACTGGCCAGGTAAGCACCTCTGGGCTTGGGTGGTGGCTTTGGCCAAGTGGGAAAGGGACCCCTGGCTGTGCAGGAAGGGGAGGGATCCAAGGATTACGTTCTTCTCCCACTTCTCTCTCCCCGCCCCCCCCCCCAGCATCCTGCAGACAGGAAGATAGTCCAAAAGCCTACTGTCAGGGAGGCTTCCTTGCAGGTGCTCCTACAGTGTTCTCTGAAGGCAGGTGGACAGATGGGATAAGGGGGAAGACTGATGTGGACACCTGGTGAGGCAAGTGGTGGGCAGAAATGGGAGAGGGTCTCTGCTACCTGGAACAGCCCAAAGCCTGGCTCAACTGGAAGCAGGAGGACTTTCCTCCTTTGCCCCCACAGTCAGATTGCTTCACTTGACAGTTATGGCAGCAACTGCTGAGTAGTACAGCTTCCTTTCCTGGCCTGCCTGGCAGCAATTTTGAGCTACTGGCAGACTAGCTAAAAATCCTTACATGTCATTAATTTACACCAAATTAATCTATCATTATTATTTTCTTTGAAATTCACTGATTTTACAATGAGTGTCAAAAAATATTTGACACATAATGATACTACTGAGAAAGACACAAGCCATATGTAACACAGGCCCTGGGCCTCCTTAGAGAATGTCAAGCCCCAGTAATCTGAACTGGTCCCCTCTCTCCATTGACCATGATTCTGGATATAGATGTCTAGGATTGTAGCCTAGGATGGTTAGTCACTGGAGGATTACAAGTGTGTCCTGCAAAAACACAGCACAAGACCCACCACCAGATCCCAATTGGATTGGCATACATGCCTGCTATACCTTATAGCAAATATTCATCTCTGGTCCTACCTTATATCTTGTTACCTACAGAAAGGACAGGCAGGTAACATTGTAGTATGGAATATATTTTCTCTAATCAGAACAACATTCCTTTAAAGCTTCTTTTATGCATTTTCAGGCTTACTGTGAAGCCTGACTTGAGATGGAGGTGCCATGCCCTGTCCTGTTGTAGACAGAAATGATCTCAGGCTGGCTTGAGGGAAAAAAAATCAATTTTTCCTATCATGAACTCTTTGCTTTGTTTTACTAAAAGTTGATTGTTTCTTCTTTATTATTGTTTTTTGCTCTGCTTCTGTCAAAAGGAAAGAGGTTCCTTATAATTCAGGTCAGGGTAAAAAAGTAAATTCGATTTGTAATTGTTTTCTCAATAAACTGTGCTTTTAATGTATAAAACATGATACTTTATGCAAAGTCAAGTTATACATAATGAATTTTAAGTTCCTAAAGTGACAAAGTGACTTTCAAACTGTAAAGGGTGCCGGAATTGAATTTATCATTCCCCCCCTGAAAATGTCCTTTTCCCCCAACCCATTCCTCATGCTTTCAACATTCAAACTTTACATCTCTAGGGCTTCCAGCAGGGGGAGCGAAGATGCAGGACCGGTCAAACAGAGCTCCGTGGGGGTCGATTGTCCAGGGATGGCAAGTGGGGTCTGGTTGGAAGACTACCACAACCCGATTATCTGGGAAGGTAAAGGGGGAATTGGGGCTTGCAGTAGCTGCCAAATTGTGTATTGGGGAGTTAAGGGGAAGTCCTATCCTCCAGTTACAAGCAGCAAGCTGAGCAGCCATTGCCGTTCCTGGAGCCTTTTGGCACTTAGTCTTCATTCCTCCCCCTACTATTTAAAGCAGAAGATCTGCTGGAAATTAAAAGACTTAGATAAAAATAACCCAAGGAGATTGGATTTACTTCCAACAAGAAGCCTTTCATCTGAGGTTAAAATCATAGAGCTGTGGATTATGTTTCATGGAAAAGGAAAAAATGCTTGCTAATAAAAACTCTGTTGATAGTACTTTGCCAGCAAAGGTGGAAATCAACAAGTCACAATAAGCTGTAGATATAAAAAATTGACATTACAGGGGTTTCCCTCCCAGGAAACACTAACAGGACTGAATATTTAAACTTTTGGAGCAAAGTTTGAGCTCCTATGTTAATAATCTTGCTGCGTAGGCAAATCCAGCCATGCAGAACTTAGATATGGGATTTTGAGGGAAGGAAGAAAAAAAAACCAGAGGAGGGGAGAGGAAGGGAAAGGCGGAGACTGGGAGGAGGCTTTAGCAGCTGAGACAGATGGAGACAGATGGAAGTCGGAGCTTGATATGGAGGATTTGAGTGGTGGAGATGGGGAGAGGTATAAGTGGTGTCACGGAGGTGGAAGTTGGGGCACCGGCAGCCTGACTGTGGGTGGAAGTGAGGAGGAGAGGAGAGACAGAATAGATGGGCTGTGACAGAGGATGATCTGAGTGGAAGGGGATGGAGCAGATGGATTGGAACGGTGCGTGTGGAGGGTGCTTGGCAGTGGATAGAACGGACGGAGCAGACGGATCAGAACGGTGCATGTGGAGGGCGCTTGGCAGTGAATAGAACGGGATGGAGCAGACGGATTGGAACGGTGCATGTGGAGAGGAGGAGCAGATGGACGGGGAGAGCAGACGGGCTGATTTGAGTCTGAGGAGCAGATGGATCGGGACAGAGCAGATGGTGGATGGAGCAGACGGGGCAATAAGAGTGTGAGAAGGAGTAGGAGCAGACAGATTGGGACGGAGCAGACAGGCCGGGGAGTAGCTGGAGCAGAAGGAGTGATCTCTGAGGGGAGGTGTTTGAGCAGACGAATCGGGGCGGAGAAGACAGCCCGGAAGGGTGTTAGTGGACCAGACGGGGCACGGAACAGACGAAGCCCACAGACGGTGGGGAAACAGAAGGAGTGATTATAGTGAACTGTGAAACAATACTGTGGAACTAAGATAAAGGAGCTGATTTGTGAGCAGCAGTGAAGTGGAGGAGGGTAACTGATAGAAGCAAAAAAAAAAAAAAAAGGATATTAATTGGAAGGAATAGCCTGAAGGCAAGAATAAAACATAATCACTAGGTAACTCCTAGTGGAGGTTATATCTACAACCTTAACAACTGCAATTGTCTATTCCGTATTAATGCTACTATTTCTGTATTAATGCTACTATAATATACTGACTCGATTTGGATGGTTGCTAAAATATAGAACTAGGGTAATACGAAGCGGATATATAGAATTCTGAAACGAGAAGGAGGGTTACAAATTGACAAAGCTTACTATTGGGAACAATAGGCCACTCTATAATTATTCCTAAGTCATAGCTGTAAGTTCATATCTAATAATTAATAAATAAAAGTTAAGCTACACAAGATAAGGTAAAAATCAATAGCCTATAGAGGAGGGAAGTAGATGGCTTCTGGGCTAAGACCCAGGGCATATACGGCTTCACAAGTGACGACAGCAAGAAGGGGATCAACAGAGATGCCACCTAAGCAAATAGACATTAACGCTCAAATCCTGGAAGAACTAAGATCATTTAAGAAAGAGATAAAGGAGGATCTGAGAGACGTTAAAAAAGACATAAGGCAAGATTTGGAGAAAATTGGCAAGAGGCTAGATAAGATGTCTACTGAGTTAAAAGGCATTAAAGATGATGTAGACAGTGAAGAGAAGAACTACAGTACTGGAAAGTCAAACAGAAAAATTCATTTTGGATTTGGAGAAAGAAAAACACGCAAGCCTTATACAAGAAATCAGGTACAGAGAGAAGTGTGTCAAATTAAGAGGAATTTCAGAAAAAAATGTACAAAAATTTGCATTGAAGGATAATATCCCCCCTTGGCAAGCTACATTAACGAACCAGAGGGATATCTTGGTCAGGAAGTTGATAAGTTATTCAGGGCTAACTCGGCCATAGCAAAGGAATGAAAATTGCCAAGAGACATAGTGATTTCATTCACAGGATCCAAATACAGATAATCCAGAAAAATTATACAGACAAGCTAATAATACAGGGAAAGGAAATTCAAATATACAGAGATACCCCGGTAGAAGTTCTTAAGAAGATGCAAGATTATAAACCACTTACGCAAATGCTAACAAGGCTTGGCGTAAACTATAGGTGGGAATGAATTGAAGGTATTTCATGTACACACCCGCAGAAAAAATATAGAATAAACTCGACAGAAAAGGCAAAGGAATTCCTGAGGAAACTTAATGACGAAGATCAAAAATACCAGCAGAGAAGACGGAGGAAACAAGGGGAAATGAAAGACAAGAGAGAACGAATGGATAATGACGGTAATAGAAACTTAGAAGAGGATGAAGGAATGGGAAAAAAATCCTGGAAAGGGAATTCCAGGAACAGGAGGATGATAAGGATGAAAATGAGAAAGATGAAATAGATGAGGAAGGGGATGAGGCTACTGCTATACCTCTGTACGGCATCATGCTTGAATCCTGCTGCAAAATGGAAGAGCAAAGAAACACCACAAATAGATGATTGGCTGGATAAGGCTTTAGAAATGAAAGACAATGATAAACTAACCTATATATTGAATAAAAAATTAACAGAGAAATTGGAAATGGAATGGTCCCCATTAACCAACTATTGCAAAAAAAGATGGAATATTAATAGGAATGTTTAGGGATAGAAAATGAATGAATGAAATAAAGGGTAAACTACCTATATAATAATATAGGTGACAATAAAGATGAAAGGTGAGAAGAGAGAGTAATAACGTAGTTAGCTAACTGGAAATATGATTTATAGATTATGAATGGAAGACACAATAAAATAACTGTGAGAAAAAATTCCCTGAGTTATTTTACAGAAGAAGTCAGTTTTTTTTTAATTTAATGTATATATATATATATATATATATATATATATATATATATATATATTTGATTTGTGTGAATTGTATGAACTGGAAATAAGTGTTTGATAATGTATAAAAATTTCAATAAAATTATAAAACACAAACTTTACATCTCTAGGAGCTTCATATCCTCTTATTGTTCTTGCTTGAACCACACCAGTATTGCATCTTGCTCTTCTACACTGGTGGGAAACCCCAACCCCCCCTCATAGCCCCCACTGGATGTTTTTGATTTGTAGTAGCCCCATAAATGTCACACACATTGGGTCTTCTCTGGAGTGTCCTGCAACACTTAAAAGCTACCTGCCAGAGATCACTGCAGACTGCTTACCAGAACAATTTGTTCTTCCCTGGGCAGCCTGCTGAGTGTGGAGAAAGGAAGGGGAGGAGGGTATGGAAGAAGGATGTTGAAAGAAAGAATGAGAAAGATGGGATGGTAAAACAGAGAAGATTATCAGATGTGGCTAATGTGGCACCAGAATAATGACATCAGAATGCAAAAGGATGCCAATATCACACAATGTCATCCCTTTGCATTCTGCTGTCATTATTCTGGCATTTCTTTTTATTGATGGGCCAAGCTGTCAATGGATCACCTGTTTCATTTTGGTACCGGCATTGCTGGCATGTGAAACCTTCTGCCATTCAACTCATGTGAATGCAGCACCAATGGCTGGTCCTGCACAAACACTTCCGGGTGAGATTGTGACACCCAGGTAAATGACACACTTTTTAAAACTTTCCCTGGTTTACTTGTAAATTTTAAAGTGGGTGTATGTGCTTCTCTGAGCTTTTTTGTGTGTATTTTTCTTTTTCTTTTTGAATTTCCCGCACTTGCGTCTTCTCGCGAGAGCAGACAGAATTTCAATCCAGGAAGTCAACAGAGCTCTGTTAGAGCTCTGTTCATTCCTGGGCTGCCTGTTGGCAGAAGAGAAGGTAAGTCTGATAGGGAGGGTTGTTGTGCCGGCACAGGGACGGGATTGGAGATTGTGGGACAGGAATGCTTTTTGCGTTCCTGTCTGATAATCTCCAGAAAGAGAAAGAAAGAAAGAGCACATGCACAGGTATAAAAGTGCAAAGGTTAACTCTTTCCAAATTAGGAGACAGCTGCCTCACCTTGTAACTTCACATTCTTTTAATAAATCAGGGTTTTATTAATGCTTTTAAAAAATACTTTGACAAAATAATTTATAAGTTATGGGATTTCCTTACAATTCCAATTTGCTTATTGTGTTTCGACAGAGGCAAATTTAGAGTAATGTGGTATAACTTAATAAAGCCATCTTGTTCTCTCTCTCTCTCTCTCTCTCTCTGCATGCACATGTGTGGTATAATATCTTTTTTCACATCCAAGATGGGGGCCATATTAGAAAACCTGAACCATTTCTCCCTCTTGTGTGTGTTTTCAAAGTCACATTTCTTTAAAATAGACAAATGAGGCCTATTTAGATTTCAGATAATAATTTATGGGTTAAGTTGTTGCAGAGTTTAATAGCTTTTATTATCCATGCATTAAGAAATGACAAACTGCAGAATTAATGTGAGACACAAAATGAAATGCTACCAGCCTATTCAATCAGATCTCATTGGAATGATAAAAAGAGAGAGAGAAAATGTAATTCATATGTGAGGAAGTACCCACATGGAGTGAAGTAAAACAATGAGAGAGTTATTTTTGACCGTGGCAGTTACTGGCTTACTAAAACTCTGGCAATCTAAAACTCTGATTTTAGTCCAAACAATAACGAAACTATCAAATACTGTAGAGTAGGACCCCCGTATCCACTGATTCATTATCAACTGATTAAATTATCCAAAGGACACAAAACAGCACACAGACCACAGAGTCTTCCTAGAAACGATGTCCTCTCTAGCCATTTTCTAGGTCCTCAAAGGTAACACTATGGTATTTTAAACCACCATTATCCTCAATAGTGTTCGCTATTATCGATGGTTTTTGGTATCCATGCCACCCCCAGAACCAGTCCCCAGTAGATAAGGGGATCCTACTATATGCTAACCCCACTCCCAGAATAGGTTCAATCATCTTGTATAGTGAAGGCCGGGGAGAGGAAGACAGCCGCCCGCCCGCTGCCTTACCCGGCATTTTTAAGTGGGCTCAGGGGCTCCAAAGCCCTGGTGCTCACTTCAGAAGGTCGGGGGAGGCAGTGCAGCCTCCTCCCCAGCCGCCCGCCCACCTGCTGCTGTCCACGGCCTTCCAAAGTGGGCACCGGGGCTCCAGAGCACCGCCGCCCACTTCGGAAGGCCAGAGAGAGGCAGCGCAGCCTCCTCCCCATCCACCCGCTTGCCCGCTGCTGTCCCCGGGCTTCCAAAGTGGGTGCCGGGGCTCGAAACCCCGGTGCCCGCTTCGGAAGGCTGGAGAGAGGCAGCGCATCCTCCTACCCGCCCGCCCACCCCCTGCTGCAGTCCCCGGCCTTCCAAAGTGGGCACCGGGGCTCCAAAGCACTGGCACCCGCTTCGGAAGGCCGGAAAGAGGCAGCGCAGCCTCCCCCCCTCCCGCTGCTGTCCCCGGCCTTCCGGAGCGGGCGCTGGGGCTCCAAAGCTCTGGCGCTGCTTCGGAAGGCCGGAGAGAGGCAGCTCAGCCTCCTCCCCGCCCGCCCACTTCTGTCCCCGGCCTTCCAAAGCGGGCACTGGGGCTCCAAAGCCCCGGCACCCGCTTCGGAAGGCCAGGGGAGGCAGTGCAGCCTCCTCCCCAGCCGCCCGCTTGCCCGCTGCTGTCCCTGGCCTTCCGAAGTGGGCACCGGGGCTCCAAAGCTCCAGCGCTGCTTCGGAAGGCCAGAGAGAGGCAGCACAGCCTCCTCCCCACCCGCCCGCTTGCCCGCTGCTGTCCCCGGCCTTCCAAAGTGGGCGCCGGGGCTCCAAACCCAGGCGCCCACTTCGGAAGGCCGGAGAGAGGCAGCTCAGCCTCCTCCCCGCCCGCCTGCCTGCTTCTGTCCCTGGCCTTCCAAAGCGGGTGCCGGGGCTCCAAACCCTGGCTCCCGCTTTGGAAGGCCGGAGAGAGGCAGCGCAGCCTCCTCCCCACCTGCCCGCCCTTTTGCCCGCTGCTGTCCCCGGCCTTCCGAAGCGGGCACCGGGGCTCCAAAGCCCCGGAGCCCACTTAGAAACGCCGGGGAGACGCAGCGCAGCCTCCTCCCCACCCACACGCTGCCTTCCCCGGCCTTTCTCAGAAGGTCCGGGGCTCCAAAGCCCCGGAGTCCACTGAGAAAGGCCAGGTAGAGGCAGCGCAGCCTCCTCCCCACCCACACGCTGCATTCCCTGGCCTTTCTCAGCGGGGTCCGGGGCTTTGGAGCCCCAGAGCCCACTGAGAAAGGCTGGGGAGAGGCAGCACAGCCTCCTCCCCACCCACACACTGCCTTCCCCGGCCTTTCTCAGCGGGGTCCGGGGCTCCAAAGTCCCAGAGTCCGCTGAGAAAGGCCGGGGAGAAGCAGCGCAGCCTCCTCCCCACCCACACGCTGCCTTCCCTGGCCTTCCTCAGCGGGGTCCGGGGCTTCTAAGGCCTGGAGTCCCCCCAGAAAGGCCACGGAGAGGCCAGCCAGGCTGGCCAGACACCCTCCCACTCCCTCCCTCCCTCTGGGGGGGGCACGGGAGCAGCATCTGTTATTCGCGGTTTTTCTACATTCGCGGGGGTCTCAAGAACCTAACCCGCACAAATGTGGAGGTACAACTGTATACCTTGGCTGTCTTTAGGTACTATGTATCTTGACGTAATTGGTCCACAAGGTCTTTCCCACCATATCACAGGCTATGTGGAAAGATAATGTAACCTACTATCAGCTTTGGTTATAATTAGTAGATATTTGTATTTATTTGCTGGGGCAGTTCAACTAAAATGAACTCTCAAAACCTGGATGTAGCCACTAAATGAACTCAAAAATGTTT
Organism: Gambelia wislizenii; assembly: GCA_030847615.1. Lineage (NCBI taxonomy): Eukaryota > Metazoa > Chordata > Lepidosauria > Squamata > Crotaphytidae > Gambelia > Gambelia wislizenii. The sequence continues at coordinate 203,295,114 of JAUMIR010000005.1, read as the reverse complement.
TGGGGAGTAACAAGTGGATAATGACATTCTGTAAGTAACATAATGCAAATTGCTAGCAACATAACGAATGGTAGTATTATTACTTTTAATAACTTTTCTCATTATTTTTTCTCGTCATTTTGGGTGGGGGCTAAAGATGCTTTCTTGGGGCATTTGTATGTTCTCCCCCTGTATTTTAGTCCATTTTCTTACTTTACTAAACATGCATTTTTTTAAAAGGAACTTTGAAAAGTAGAAGAATGAATTATTTTACCAGTTAAAAGTTATATTTCAGATTGTTAATTGCAAAAAGTTACCACCATCTTTTTAATGAATAACACAATGATTTTCTTTTAAAATTAAGTTTCTAGGATATATGAACCCATTAGCAAATTAAGGTCTCATGACAATGTGCTTTTATATAACCCAACTCTGAAAGGTAAAAATGGTCATGTATTAGAATTAGCACATTTCCGCCTGAGTTGGCAGCCCTTGTTTATGGGATCATTTCTGAGGTTAACCTGCTGGGTCTATGTTTGCAGCTTCTTTAGAAGAGCAGGAAAAATATTTTATTTCTGTCCAACCTTTCTAGTTTTTATGAAGCTGATACCTTGCCCCACTTTTTGCTATTCTATTTTATGCTGTCCCCTGATGCTTTTATTCATTTCATGTGGTATTGTTTTAAATCTTTACTGTTTGCTGCTTTGGGATGCTGAAAAGTAGTTTATTGCTTCAAGTAATAAAAATAAACAATTTTCTGTAAGAAATACACTTGCTCTGATGTGTTTTTAAAAAATGCACATATGAAAATATAAAGTGTATATCAAAGTAATCACAAAGCCATCGTTGGTTTACAGTCAATATTTGCATCCTGCAATGGAATATAAGATATACAATATAACAGTTTCAGACCCATGGCTCACATAATTTTAGATTTCACACAGACACACTACAGTTGTCCCTCCACGTTTGTGGGTTAAGCAGTCATGGATTTGATTATTCACACATTACTGTATTTGCTGCTGCCTCTGCTGCTGCCCTGTGCCCAACTGAAAAAAAATATGTTCTCTCTAGACATTTCTAGGTCCTCCAGCATGATTCTATGGTCAGCCTCTGCTGGATTTTGACCATAGCATTGTGCTGGAGGACCTAGAAATACCTAGGGCTCAGTTACATGACAGTTTTTTATCCCAGGGAGAAGCAAGATATCCTCATCCCGAGTTCATCTCTTATTGTTTACACGATTTGTCCCTTGATGAACAATATCCCGGGATTGTTGTTTACATGACAACCTTTTCTGTGACAAAAGCAAGATCCCGAGACATAGTATCCCATGTTTTGTTGTTGTTGTTGTTGTTTACAAGGGGAAAGGGTCCAGGGTATTATTTATTTTAGCTGTGAGTCAAGGATGTGATTACACATTTTTTCACCACCTTGGTGACATATTTCCTGTGGAGTTTCCCTCCACGAGTGATGCTATTGGCTGCCACAAATGTTTGTTCAGGCTTCTGCACTGGTCAGAGAAGGAAGGCGAAGGCAACCCACTCTGCACAGTTCCTTTAAAAAAATCCCAATGGGCTTGCCACAGACGTTAATGCCAAATAAATGTAAAAATCCATTTAAAGGGTGATTGACAGCATAGACACACACAAGTCTGTAAAAAACATAAGCCTCTGTGCAGGGGACAGGGGGAGGGAAGGAAATGGGAGAGGCAATCTTGGAGCCCAGATGCTGGCACTGTGAAACTCCATTTAAAAAATACAAGCCTCCATGCAGGGAACGGGGGAGGGAAGGAAACAGGGGAGGTGATCTTGAAGCCCAGAGGTTGGCAGTGTGCAACTCCATTTAAAAAATACAAGCCTCCATGCAGGGGAAGGTGGGGGGACAGGCTTTCTTGGAGCTGAGAGGTTTGCAATGTAAAAATCCATTGAACAGGGTGACTTATGGCACACACACACACACACACACACACACACCTTCTTGCAGCTGGGAGGGAAGCCTTTGCTTTCAGCCGGTGAGGCTGAATCTATTGAAAAGGGTGATGGGCCCCTCCTTCTCTGAATTCTGTGTCCACTGCTGCCCACCTCAATTTCTGGCCATCACCTACTCCCGAGATATTTTGTCCCGACCTGTTCACATATCCAATTTTCCACAACTTCCCAAGACTTCTTTAAAAACACGGGACAAACTGAGGGATGGAAAGTCATGCTCCTTAGAGGATATATGGTGTCCTCCCTTCTGAAAAGCTTGAGACCGACACGATGAATGTGTGAACAACCAGGGTTCATCACAAGTTCATCTCACAACATTTTCGTCATGTAAACGGCCCCCTTGAGAGGTGTTTTCTCAAGTAAAAAAATTAGTGTCCTATATTCAGTTTTTCCACTTTTGCAAGGATCCTGTGCCCCTAACCCATGCAAAAGTTGAGTGCCGACTGTAGTTTAATTTCTACATATAGTGAATATTCTAGGCATTAGTTCTTTATATATACCTTTCTTGCTTTTCAGTGCAATATTCTCCAATATTTCACAGATAAAAACATGGACACTATTGCATATCCTTATTTCCCATAACGTTGGAAAAGTTATTTTTGGATTACAACTCACAGAATTCTAGCCATTGTCTATGATGTTTTGAGATTTCTGTGAGTTCCAGTCCAAAAAATAACTTCTCCAAGTATTGCTTATTAAAACTACTGCCTGGGCTCCTCCACATCCTTCCCTTAGTAAAATGAAACAGAGGTTCTTATTTGGTGCCAGGCTTAATTTTTCCCCCTGTGTGAATGTACAACAGGCCATTATTTTATTGACATATCTTTCCTTTTAAAAGCTTCAGCTTTTGTCACAGTACATTAAGCTTAATAACTCTGGTAGCAGATTATCATTTTCCCCTTTTTTTTAAAAAAAGGGGAAAGCAAGAAGCCCATCATTACTTTGATCTATTCTCCAGACTTTTTATTAACCATTGTATCATTTCTCATTAATTGGGATGGGGAATTCCAGACCTCATCATATTTACCCTAACAACAGCAGCAGCAACACAACAAAATTTCATGGAAACCTCAAATGTACATGACAGTGATGAATATGTTCTGGGTATTCTGAGGAAGTATCATGCAAATCCTCAAACAGCACCAACCAACCAGAACAGTTGTGCAAAGAAGGAAAAAGCAATAAGTTATGCAAAGAAGCAGTGAAACAGAGAGAAAGATAGGATCGGGGCATACCTATGTGGGGCGGGAGGAGGCACACCCATAAGAATTCTGCCTTCCAATGACATTTTCCTTCAGTCTCCAAATGTCTAGCTTTACAGTATCTTAAAAAAAAATTCAGTCGCGAATTTAGAAATACAATTTAGGCATTTAAAGAAACTGGACTGGATTATATAGGACTTTATCAGACCAGCCTCTTTCCTGTGGTGTTTTGAAGTGGTTTTTCCCTTGGCACAATAACCCTTTTCATCATACCTTCCTGTAATATTGTGAAAAAGCAGCCCCAGCATTATCGGGGCATTAACGCTTGTGCCATCTACTTCCAGTTTGCCAGGGCATGTGATCTTGGCAGTTCTTGCAAGAAGATGTGAGCAGCCTTAAATATTAAAAAAAAAAAAAAAAACACAGCTAAATTAAAACAAAATTTGTACACACAAGCACAGAAACACACTAAAAAAGTTCAAAGTAAACCAGGGAGGTTCATAAAAGAGCGTCCCCTACCTGGCTTTCTCGGTCTCAACTGGAAGTGTTCTGCCCATTGACGATGTTTCAGACACAGGCAATACCAGCACAAAAATGCCATGGGAGATCTATTGATGACTTGGTCCATTAATAAAAAAGAACGCCTTATTTTCTACACATAATTGTGAAGGCATGATGTCATCTGGTATGCACACCCTTGTGTGTTCATTAGGTTATGATGCCATACTTGCTGTGTCTGGTAAAGTCCTATGTCACAATCTTATGTACACTAATTCTTGGTCAATTTATCAGCTGTTCTTATTGTGGTAGCTATGATTGTTGTTTTTGTTATTATTATTATTAATGTTAGTTACATCTTCCCTTTTATTCAGAGCCAGGACTCAGTGTGGCATTCCAATGAAGCAAAGAGTGTTGTTGTGTGCCTTCAAGTCATCCCTGGCTGAGCAGGTATTTGAACCCTGTTCTCCATAGTCATAGTCCAATACTCAAACCACTGCACCATGCTAACTTAATGAAACAAATGCAATACAGCTAAAACACACAGAAGGTAAATGTTAAAATGGAGTTAAGCTATCAATAATGTTTAAAACAAATTGAAACACAGAATTAAAAATAATAAAAAGCAGTTTAAATACAATATAGTTAAGATATGCAGCACCCTATTTAAAACGCATTCCTTAAAAACCTTCATTTTTCAAATGCCTGTTGGAACTATACTATCCTTCCCAGGAATGATGCTCCACAGGTCTAGTATCAAAAAGGCTGCATCTCATGCTGTCACAGATACACTTGTGAAAGTGGTGGAACTCAGAGAAGAGCCTCTTCTGAGACTCTCAGGACCCTGACAGGCTCATACGGGGCAGATTTTCACACAGGGCCAAAATGCCCCGCCACTTCCTCTCCTGTTCCTGCCACAGAATAACACAAATCTTCCACACACTTACCTTAATTCTGCGGCAGAAATGGGCTCCCCCTCCCCTTGCTGGCTGACTGTAAATGCAGCCGTTGTAAGGCTGCTTTTACAACTGGCCATCTGAAATCCTAGCCGTTATCGCGTGATAACGGCAGGGTGGTAAATTTAAAAAATAAAACTCCCCCAAAGATAAAATCAGTTCACCAAGCAAAAAACACACTTTAAATCACATAATCAAAACAGGGAAGGTAAAATAAAGGGTGCCACTTACCTGGATTTCCAGATCATACCACGAAGTGCTCGGAACGGACCTCCCCTCTGCTGCTGTCATTTCGGAACAGGAACAGGGCTCCTGTTCACACACCTATGATTGCATGATAGCAATGGAACGGGAGGTCTATTATATTCAGAGTGTTTGATGTCCAAATAAGCAGGAGGCACTTTTATCTTCAAACTCAAACAGTTGCAATATATACAAATATTTACAATCCAAGGAGAAACTGCTTCACCAGGCCTCAGCATTCACAGGAAGAAGGAAGTGAAGCTCTGTTCTGAGCTCTCATATATATATTAGAGCTCTGTTCTGAGCTCTCATATCTCTCTCTCTCTCTCTCTCTCTCTGGCTTTTCTTCGCAAACGAAGATTCAGGAAGGACTCATCCCACGCTTTCTGCAAGCGTGCTGATGACTAAAAAGGCCAATCCGAGATAAACAAGTCCAGTTGCAAACAGCACAGCAGAAGGTCTCCTTGGGTGATGTTTTTGGGTTGTGATTCTTTCTGCGTTGTCGTTTCTCTTCAAGACTTGTTCGTCGTGAGTTCTCAAATAAGGCTGCAGCATTGTGGATAGTGCGTCTCCATGCCTCCCAATGTGAGGCCAGGGCAGCCCACTGTTGGTGATCAATTTGGCCAAGCCTGAGATGTTGTTTCAGGGAGTCTTTGTATCGCTTTTTTGGAGCGCCCCTCTTACGCTGACCCGTGGCGAGTTCACCGTAGAGTAGTATTTTTGGGAGGCGATGGTCCTCCATCCTAGAAACGTGCCCTGCCCAGCACAGCTGTGTTCTCAATATCATGGCCTCAATGCTGGTGATCCCTGCTTGCTCAAGGACAGCAACATTCGTCACATAGTCAGTCCAGTGTATATTTAGGATTGTGCGTAGACAGCGTTGATGAAAGCGCTCGAGGAGTCGTAGGTGGTGGCGATAGGTGACCCATGTTTCAGATCCATAAAGGAGGATAGACAGTACAATGGCTCTATACACACTGATTTTTGTGCTTTGCCTCAGGTGTTTATTGCTCCAGACTCTTTTGTGAAGTCGTCCAAATGCACTATATGCCTTTGCTAATCTGTGATCGATCTCTTTGTCAATCTTGGCATATATATATATATATATATATACAGGACACTGCCCCCTAGTGGCCTGACTAGGCATGACTTCGTAGTTCATGCAGCATGGTTCTGCAGTTGTTTGGCCATTTTAAAACTTAGGGTTCAGTCAGACACTCCTGACAATACAGAGAACAAGGCAAATAGTACAAGAACCCAACAATGGAAGAAATAAAACCTTCAAAAGCAGGTAGGGGTAATGGCCAATGGTCTTAGATGTCTCTTCTAATGCACAGAGCATGGGAAATAAACAGGATGAACCTGAACTCTTAGCACAGCAAAGCAAATATGATTTAATAGACATCACTGAAACATGGTGGGATGAGTCTCATGATTGGAATGTAGTAACAGAGGGGTATAACCTATTTCAGAGAAATAGACCCAACAGGAAGGGTGGTGGAGTAACATTATACGTTAAAGATGTGTACACTTGTGAACAGATCTATGACTTAAATCCTGGGAGCCAGGTTGAAAGCATCTGGATAAAAATTAAGGGGGAGAGAAACAGCAGGGATGTTGTTGTGGGGGTCTACTACAGACCTCCAAGCCAAACGGAGGACTTGGATGATGTCTTCCTGGAACAGATGACCACACATTCAGACAGGAGAGATGTAGTAATAATGGGGGATTTTAACTATCCTGATATTTGTTGAAAGTACAACTCTGCCAAAAATTTAAGGTCTAACAAATTCCTCACTTGCCTTGTAGACAATTACATTGTCCAGAAGGTGGAAGAGGCAACAAGAGGATCAGCTATTTTAGATCTGCTCCTAACTAACAGAGATGATCTGGTTAATGGGGGTGGAAGTGGTGGGATCCTTAGGGGAGAGTGACCATATTATCCTGGAGTTTGTTATACAGAGGAGAGGGGAAGCCAAGCATACTCAGACATGCCTTCTAGACTTTAAGAAAGATGATTTCAGAAAACTTAGGGAATGACTGGGGGTGATCCCATGGTCAGGGATACTAAGAGAGGAGGGAGTACATGAAGGATGGGAGTTTTTAAAAAGTGAGACATTGAAGGCACAACTTCAAACAATTCCAATGAGGAGGAAAAATGGGAGGTGTCTAAGAATCTAGTATGAATTCCTAAAGAACTTTCAGCTGAGCTAGGACTCGTGGAAAAAGGGAGAAATCACCAAAGAAGAATTCAAACAAATAGCCAGCTCGTGTAAGCGGGAAATCAGAAAAGCAAAAGCCCAGATGGAGCTCAGACTTGCTAGAGAGGTTTAAAACAATAAAAAGGGCTTTTCTGGATATGTCCATATCAAGAGAAAGAACAAAGAAGCTGTAGGGATGCTGTGGGAAGAAGGTGGCAAAATGCTAACAGGGTACAGAGAAAGGGCAGAGTTACTCAACACCTTCTTTGCCTTGGTCTTCTCCCAAAAGGAGAACGGAGCTCAACCTGGAGAAAATGGAGCAGATGATTCAGTAGGGAAAATGCAGCATAGAATAGGTAAAGAGCTAGTTCAGGAATACCTGGCCAGTATAAACGAATTCAAGTCTCTAGGGCCAGATGAACTACATCCAAGGGTATTAAAAGAACTGGTAGAAGTAATCTCAGAACCACTGTCAATAATCTTTGAGAAATCCTAGAGAACAGGAGAGGTCCCAGCAGACTGGAGGAGGGCAAAAGTTGTCCCCATCTTTAAAAAGGAAAAAAAGAAGACCCAAATGTCAGCCTGATATCAACATTAGGAAAGATTCTAGAGCAGATCATTAAACAGACAGTCTGTAAGCACTTAGAAAAGAAAGCAATGCTGTGATCACTAAAAGTCAACATGGGTTTTTGAAAAACAAGTCATGCCAGACTAATCTTATCTCCCTTTTTTGGATAATTACATACTTGGTAGATGAAGGGAATGCTGTGGATGTAGTGTATCTTGATTTCAGTAGGGCTTTTGACAAAGTCCCCCATGATATTCTTACAAAAAAGTTAGTAACTTGTGGGCTAGACAATGCAACTGTTAGGCGGATTTGTATTTGGTTGATGGGCCGAATCCAAAGGGTGGTCACCAATGGCTCCTTTTCATCCTGGAGAGAAGTGACCAGCGGGGTGCCACAGGGTTCTGTCCTGGGCCCTTGTGGTCTCTTCCAACTCTATGATTCTATGTCTAACTCATGATTGTGGTTAATCCAGACAGGCTGAGTCAACATCAACACTCCACTTAAGCATTCTTAAGTCTTGGAATTTCAGGATAGCCAGTTATCCACTGACAGAATACAATCTCATCTGTTGACACCCAATGGTTAATCTCCTTGCTAAATCTTAACAGCATTCATTACTAGCCTTACCAGCATAAATAAGCTCTCTAGGGCAGCATGTAAGGGCTCTGCATTGGAGACTCACCATAAGGTACTTTGATAAGCACTATTTCTCCACTACTTTTTATTGTCTCTTACACCCACTCAGCTGATTATCTGACCAATCAAAATAACTTAGATCAGATAGGGTCACTACTTTTACTTATCTTCTTTGTATACTTGTCTTTTGGCTGGCTGCCTGTCATCAACCAGTACCTAGGAGTGGTCGAGTGATTGTGTGCCTAGGTTATTACAGGTCACCTTTTACTCACCTCTTACAGAATGAGGCTTTTGTCTGTTTTCCTCTTTCTTACAGCTGTGGAGACCTTTTTTATCTTTGTTTAAATACCAGAGCATCTGTCATTTATCCCAGACTGTAGTCAGTTCCTTAATGATCCTGACTGATACAGAGAGATGCACACAATGATCTAACTGCCTGTATTAGTTCCTATGCCATTTTTCATACACTCTATAGTAGACTTTCCCAACCTTTTTGCCCTGGAGGAACCCTTGAAATAATTTTCAGGTCTCAGGGAACCCCTACGTAAAAATTATATCTACAGCTCCCTTTTTTAAAAAAAATCTACAGAAACAGTGAAAAACATAGATTCTTATTATATTCCACATTGCTAGCAATACATATTTGATACCTGAAAGTAACAGGCCTGAAAGAGCATACTGGCAGAAAAGTATTTGTAGTGTACATTAAAATACTGACAAAATATCTTATGAAAATCCCCAAAAAGGTAATCTATAATAAAAAATAAATTAAATGAAAACCAAATATATTTATCGTGAAACATTATTAAAACCTGAAAAATGTCCTGTAGTTTGAACCCACTGCTCCGTGTTCTAGTCTCTGGAGTAGCAGAAAACAAGCTTGCTCCATCCTCAGTATGACATCCCTTCAAATATTTAAAGATAACTACATCACTGACTCTGACACAAAGTTGAGCTCTGAGCTAACAGAGCTTGCAAAAAGCAGCAACTAAGCAGGCAGGCTCAGAATCAGAGGGAGGTTATAGCTTCCTGCCAAGCTAGCATCATGGTAAATGGAAGGCTTTTTTCAATGATACAGGAGTTGGTCTCTTTGTGACTCCCACATTCAGTTACCAGGCCCACAGTTTATGAACCTTTTCTCTGTAATGCCTCCTTTACTGTAATGACTCTGCCCTCTCCAAATCTGGTTTAAAAAGAAAAAGCCCTAAGTCACTTTTATTAGAGCTCTCCCATCCACAGCTGGCACCTGGGTAGCTGGGTAGACCGGGGAACTACTTGGTCAGTTTCTCCCACTTTGGTAAGAGTTGTACAGTCTTACAATTCTCTTTCCATTGTTCTAAATTAAACATAAACCCCACCTCATTTTTCATTTGTACCTTTAAATCAGTTTTATGCAAACTAGTATGCTCTTTTGTCCTCAGTTCTGGTAAACTATAAGGGTCTGTGGCCAGGCCAAGGCAATGTGCTACACGATGAGCCTGATTAGCACATCTAAGGCAGAGCAAAAGCTGGGAGGGAGAGCAAGGTATTTGGGACTTTAAGTTCTTTGCCCACCCCGACCCATAAGAAGCCCCTTTGGTGTGAAAACTCATTCACATACAATCATTCCTCACTGGCTTCTCCATGATTTAATAATCTATTACTATTTTCTCGCGGAACCCCGGCCAATCTTTGGGGGAACCCTAGGGTTCAGTGGAATCCTAGTTGAGAAACGCTGCTCTATAGACTATACTAGGGTAAATTCTGTCCTTTAAAGTTATGTGAGCAGGCCAAGAAGTTGACAACTCAATATTCCTGGCCTCTAACACAGTGAAATGAATAGGACTATTGAAAAGCTAGTGGTTTACAAGAACACTTAAGTGGAATTGCACATGGAGCATACTGTGGGTTGTGGAGCCATAGGAAGGTGTGTTACTAAGGAATACATTTTCAAAGAAGACATTGGTCATTTCATCTATCTGTACAACTGGAGAAAAGAGAAAGTTAGCTGCGGTCATTTTTATTTAATTTGAATATACATATCATGTATTTATTTAGACTACATAATGTTGGTCCTCCATATCCACAGGTTCTGCTCCCATGGATTCAACCAACCACAACTCAAAAATATTTGGGGAGAAAAATTCCAAAAAGCAAACTTTTCTGTTTGCCATTTTACATAAGGGACACCATTTTACAATGCCGTTGTATATACTGGGACTTGAACTTCCACAGATTTTGGTATCCATGGGTGGGTACCAAACCCCAGCAATTACTGAGACCCGCTGACTCATAAACTTACTCTTCAACCAGAAGGGCTTCAAGCATAGCTTCCACATCAATAAAAACAAATAACTACCTGCTGTCAAACTTTTAAGACATGACATAAAAGGAAAAAGGGATAGAATGGAGAAAAGAAAACTCAGCCATTCTTCCTTCTTATAATGGCTGGATGTAATGTAGCCATGCTGCTGGCTTTTTAAAAATCACAACCAGCTTGAATATAAACATCTCAAAAGACCTATGGAGCAAAATGCAGTTCCCCTCCGATGTTGAAGCTGTATGGGTGGGGGACCCTTTTGGGGATGGACCAGGCTTGAGGCCTGTAATCTGGGTAATCGATGCATCTGATGATTATGTAAGTGAAGAGGGTGGAGTCAAAGGCTTTATACGGTCCTGCCTCCCCTGTTGCTTCCTCTTTCATCAACTGACTCATCTTTTCACTGTTATCATAGTGTGATATCAGTGGTTGCTTCAGGGCTGAGTAGGAATTTTTGTTTTCCTCCATTGTTGGGTCCCCCCCACCTACCCCATACTGTGGTAGTTGGCACAGGACAATTGGCTAGTGTGGTGTCTTAAAAAGGCCGTCACTGGCTAGTTGAGGGGGGAGAAATTTTAGTTTGCTGAGCACCTTGGCACCACTTTTCCATAAAGGGGGGGGGTTCCCCTGGAGTTTTCCCTTTAGGTCCTGTGACTAGGGTGGTGGTGAAAGGGCCTTCCTGTCAGGTCTCTGTCTGGGCTGAACCTGTGTTGGCTAAGGGTGGCAGGGAGTCTACCATAAGGCCTAGCCCAAGGCCTGCCATTAAGGCCCTGGCGTGTTCTGCCCAGCCAGAGGCCTGTCATAATGGCAGGAGCCAGGACGGTAGGGGGAAGCAATGGAATGCATGCCAGGCAGTTCCCAGTGCAAGTTATTATCATACACCAAGGTCAAGCAGCTGGCTGGTTTCTGAGAATAATAAGGGAGGAGTGGAGGTGGAATGTGATAAAGCTGGGAATCAAAAGTCAAGCCTTGTTTAAAGTGTATGAGCGGGGAGGAGGCAAGGGAACGAAAGTTATGTTTAATACTAAAGGGGCCTGCTTGGTGGGAAAGCTTTAGATCTGTCAGTGATGTGCTGCTGGTTCACTTCTATGTCTTTGCAATAAAGCATTTGAACTAATGATTATTGTCTAAGTGATTGGAAGTTCAACTGGACAGTTACACTTCCCTAGAGGCTGGCCTGAGAAATAAGGCCCCTCCTTAAGTCCTGTGACTTGGAGGAAGGACTTTCTGGTTGGCCTCCCAAATGCGGGCTGGCTGGTTAGTAACCAGGGTTTGGGATCTTGCCAGGGCTCAGATGTTTTGCCCTGGGGAAGTTGGGGAGAAGGTCTAGGAATTGACTTCCTGTCCTAGATGCTCCCACACCCAGTTGCCTCCCCCCATTGCAGTTTGAATGGGTTAAATTAAATAAAGTGGCCCTTTTTACCCATATCTTGTGTCTGGTCTAGTTACTCCTGGTTGTGTCTACAAACACCTGCTAGTCTCTCATTGGAGCCAATGAAATGGCTGCTGCATATGACTTGGGGGGTGGGAAGAAAAGCATTTAATGAACAGGCCTTTGCCTTGCTGCAGACTGATGGAATAGCAGTGAGCCTTCCCCAACTTCACTAAATTGATTAATAAGTAATGGGAGTGTCATGATGGAGTTCCCATAATGTTGCTTCAAGGTTGATTGCAACTCCCATCATTCTGCCAGAGAACTACATTTCTCTTTATTTGCAAACAGTATTGTCTTGCCAACATGGCATCAGGTAAGGAAAGGGTTAACTGGAAGGGAGGGTCTAAAACACCACCTCCACAGAAGCTAATGAGATGACATCAAGAACCCCAGTTTTAGCTATAACAGGGAGTATTGAAATTTTAGGGAAAGAATTTCTAGAACTCTTTCACTCAAGACAAAGCAATCCATATGCAAATGTATTGAAAACTTCCAGAGCTTTGCTCTAAAGAGTCTGGATAAAACAGAAAAAGAAATAAAAATAAAAATGAGGAGCAAGATATAATGATTTCTATTACTGCCATACTATCTTCTGTTTATTAAAAAGGATACAAGCTTCATTATTAGTTACTTTGAGGGGCAGAGAGGGAATAGGGCACTGCCAGCTTTTCTGCATGCTAGTGGCCTTTGGGAGCATTTGTTATAATAAAACACACTGTGGAAATCACTGGTTTGCTTTATGACATCTCGATTTACAAATTTCATTTATATGAAAATGACTTCCTGAAGGAGTACTGAAAGTAAGTTAAAATATGAAAAAATAGCTGCTTATAAAGTATCATTTGACATTCCTCCACATTTTACTGACTAGATAGAATAAAAAGCTATTTCTACCTTGTCGTCCATGTTGTCTGGTAGAAACAAGTAACCCAAATGAGTAGACATGGTTTACATTATTTACAAACTGGCTGCATGTTTATCTCACCAATGTGCTTGAGATGGCACATGAGGCTCTCCTGCTCCCCACTTTATCCTCACAATAACCATGTGAAGTAAGTCAGGATGAGAGACAGGGACCCAAATCACACACATTTCATGTCTCATTGTTTCACAACTCACAGGGGAACTGAATCTAGAGCACTCAAATCCCAGTCCAACTACTGCATCAGACTGGCTCTGGTTACACCGCAACCACAGGGAAAAGATGAAGGAACAAACAAAAAGACATCACAATGCTTCATTTTGTCTTCAATGCAGAAAATATTTACAAGCCCATAGCAAAGAAAGGGTAGGTGTCATGTGTTGGTATTGGGCTCCATTCTATTTGGTGTTGCAGCTAGGTAATTTTAGGCACGAAAATTAATGATCTAAAGCAAAGGTGGGCAAAGTGTAGCTCATGGGCTTCATGTGAGACCTCAAGACACTCCAATGCCTCCACTGCTACTCTTGGACCTCATCCTCCCATCCTTTCTACCTCCCCACCCAGGATCCTGGAGCAGTCACCAGAAACAATTTTGCTTTGGGAAACTGAAGGGAACCTTTCCCCCAAAACAGAACTGATTACTTCCTCATTAGAAAAGGCACTGGGGAAGGCTTTAAAAACATTTAAAAAAAACAAACAAACCTTGGCAGCCTGAAAAATAGGCCTGGGGTTTGCATGCATCTTACAGGCCACACTTTTCTCCACCCTTGAAGTATATGCTCAGTTAGTCACCCCTGATTCTATAAGGATTTGTAAATTAAGAAGAAATGATGCGGTGGCAAACAGGGTTACTCCCAGAGCACCTCAGCATGATCATGCTGGCCGAGGTTGCTGGGCCTCTTTAACTACTGTACCTCCCTTACTGCTTCTCTGGAAGGCAATTTGGCAAGTCCCTGCGCTGTGAGATCCTGGACTTAGGACTGGAGATAGATCCGTTACTTACAGCACTACTAGTACTTTTACCTCCACAGTGCCATTGTGCTGCTGGAACCAGTTCAAAAGCCATATTAGATTGTGCTGTGAATTCAGTTAATCTTCTGACTTAATTAAGTATATCTGACAGTGGGTAATAAATATGTAGGAATTTAGAACACCTCTCATTCACCAGTTGAGCCAATGGCTCTAGTTAGTACTAGCAGCTGGATCTTGGTCACATACAATTTCTTCATGATACCTTTATTTTTGTTATAAATGCTAGAAGCATATCAGTTAGACATTTTTCATCAGCTCTACACTGATCTGACAATTATTGGATTTTATAATCTTCTCTATATATGCCCACATATCTAAAACAGAGTTACTGTAGTGTTTTAGAGTTCCACAAAGGGATTATAGTTATCCAGTTTTCCTATTACTGCAACTGGACTGCTTTTCTAACTTTCAAGCCTATGAACTGGACGTATGGAGGACAGAACAGGGCATGCCCCACTAGTTTTATATCCCATTTCCCCATCTTGGGGAAAAAAGCAGGGCATAAATACAATAAATAAAAAAAATAGTTTCACCCTAAAATGCCCATGCATTCAACAGAAGGTATGAAAAGAGCTCTATACAATTTTAAAAAATCACTTATGAGTTGTATCATACTGCCTAGGGAAATGCTCCAACCAGTAGCCTTGCTGCTATATAGAAAACAAAGAGTTCCTAATTCTAGTGCTAGCAGTTCCCTGATACCCACATAAAAAAAAAATGCCAATCCTGATAACATACCACCAACAGGAAAATCACATAACAGCCTTTTATCATTCTACTAATTAACCTTTACTTTTAGATATAGATTTATATTATTAATACCTCATCTGAGATCCTGCATCAAGGAGATGGAGTACAACTTTACATTCCAGGAGTTGTGGTACATTTGTGAATTGCAACATTATCCATAAACAAATGTGAAATGCATGACTGCAATGCAATATGTGATGGCACAACCCTGCTTCAGAATATGGACTTCCACATTGGACAAAAATGTCTGAACACTTCTTCAGGGGAACATACTCATGAATAAATAACAGGATGTCAGTCATTGTGTTAGCCAGAGGCCCCAGTCTTGAACACACCAACAGTAGTTCTTTTGAGTCAACATGAACAGTATTGTGCACTAAGAAGAACAGCCAAGAGTCCACCTCAACAAACAAACAAAAAACCTATACAAATCCATCTTGCATACAATTAAGTTAGCCACTTACACAGCAACTAAAATGAGGATGGTGGATACATACTTGCTGAATATTTCCAAACATTAATTTGTATGCATAGACCTTGGGGCCTTTTTTTTTTATATAACTCCTCCTTTTGGATGGAGCTTTTCTTCTAAACAAAAAGGGACTTGTCAGTCACTTCCTGTTTGGAAGCCTTATCTGGACCTGTGACAAGTAAGAAGGAGAATGCAACCCATCCATCACTAGCCAGCAAAATGGACAACAGTGTTCCTGTTGGCTTTTTGGGGAGGTGCTATTAGCCATTTTTGGGCCAAAAATATTTGACCTCCAAATTGATGTGGGGGGAGATAGGTATGTGTGTAGCCCTCCAGGGTCCCATAGCGGGTGATATAATCTCTAACCTCTTCAGTGTCCTACCCCTTGTATTGCTATTGTGTGATTTCAAGTTGAGTCTAACTTATGGTCATTGTCCTGGGGTTTTCTTGGCAAGATTTCTTCAGAGGAGGTTTGCCACTGCTTTCCTCCAAGGCTGAGAGTGTGTGACTTGGCCCAAGGACACCCATTGGGTTTCCATGGCTGAGCAAGAATTCAAATCCTGCTTTCCCAGAGTCCTAGTCCAACACTCAAATCACTATACTATGCTGGCTCCTGCTACATATATAAACATGAATTTAGAAATTATATTTTCCAAAAATTATATGGCAATGTAGTTCATCATACCACAGTGGGGCAGGTTGTGACCAAGTGCCCACTCATTCTCTTGATGAAATATGGGTCCTGCTGATCTTTTTTACAATTCTTAGTATCTATTTTAGATTTGGACTGGTCAGCCCAACATAACCATGATGCCTTCAAAATGAAGACTGTTCCCTGTAAAGTAAGACACAAAGCCACACCACTAGCTGTGGGAAACAGACAAAGATTCCTAGGCTCCGAAGAGCTCTGGAGTTCAACATTTTGGTCTGAATTCAGTGATGTATGGCTTTGCGGGCCAACATACGAGAAGCAGAATGATATTACAACAGTGATTACATTATTTATATTTATTTTTGCATGCCTCCCCCTCTCAAAATAAAGATGCAAGGGAGAGTGAAAGAAGTCAAGACTAAGACTCTATTAAAACTATAAGCTCAAGGCTATAAAATACATTCTACATATGGTACTAGCACTGGCAGCCCACTGGCAAATTTCATACCATACTGATCATTTAAGTCTCTTTACATTTCAGTAGCTCTGTACTGCAGGAAAAAGAACCCTGTATAATTTAAATCTTAATTCAAAGCTTTGCTTGTAGCTTTTTCTGTGTGGACTTGGGAAGTCACAATAGCCATTTGGCCTACACTTCATTTTCATTTCATGCATTTTGATGATGATTTGGAGAGAAATCAGGGCCAGTTCTGCCATAAGGCAGAGTCCAGATATTGGAAGGTGGTGGTGGTGGAGGAGGAAGCAACAGAGTACTGTGGGTATAGCTATGTGTCCCACACACTCTGTAGCTGCTACTGAAGTCAAATACTGTAGAGGATGCTATCCCAGTGAAGAATGGCAGAGGATGCTGTCCCAGAGAAACCCATTCTAGTAGCAGTTGACATGACTATCACACATTAAAAAGAAAGTATGAACAGAAATCTACACATTCACAGAAGCATGCTCTGTATTTCTTCACGGTTCCCAGTGGCATGGGAATTCCAAAGTGTGCACAGCTATATTAACATGGAGCTAAATTAAACCTCTTCTGAACAAACCAAAGTCAGGGGAGAGACCAAGTAGACACAATCCTGTGAATGAATGCAGTTTGAAGCAGAGAATAGGTTCTTCTGATGGGAAAAGCTTTACTTGAAGAAGAACTTTGACTTTGCCCAGAGCAGTTAGAACATAACAGGAGGCTCCCCATAGTGTCAGAGCTGAATGATAGGCAGCTAATGAGTGACCCCTCACTCATCCAAGACATCAGAAGTGCTTTGTGGGGGAGGAGCCAAGCTTCAATGGCATAGGAAACAATTCCCAGGACAGGTGCTCAAGGTAATGGAATTAAATGAATAATTTCCCCTCAAAAAGGCATGAGGATAGCTTTTGGGGGAAGATTTATGGCTGTGAATTACTAAGGAATGTTAATAGAAGAGAAAACTGCAGTTCAAAGAAGCCTAAAGTAAACAAATAGTTACTTTCGGTTTTGCCCGATCTTTGAGCTGCCTCCAATATAACTAAAAAGAACATTTTGCTAATAAATCACTAAGGTTGGAGAAAGCAGCGAACAATTGTAGGCAAATGAAAAGGATGATTTAACAGGAGAAGGAATAATTGATCTAACTGGAGAATAAGTGGAAAGATTTTTAAAAAAATAAGTGGTGGAGGAAGGAGGGGCCACAAACAGAAGGGGAGGAACGAAAGTTTGGAGTGTTTTGATTTTCTTATGTCTACAAAAAAGAAGAAATATTGCAGGAAAAAGTTGGTTGAGGCCACAAACATTAGGTAAACCATCGGATAGATCTCATAAGAGATTAGAAAGGATATCTCTGGAAGCACAGAATAACAAGGGTGAACCAGAAGGACTACGGATGGAAAAAGAAACTATCCTTCCTTCAGGTGCCTCTGCCGCAGATCCTCCATCCCCAAGGGGGAGGGAAAGAAGAGGAGAAAGCACAGAGGATATTAAAACTCATATGGATTCTCTCTTTACAAAAATGATGACAGAATTTAGAGAAGCCAAAAAGAGAATGTTTTCAGAGTTTGTAAGTATAAGAGAAGAAATGCAGAAGGAGAGAAAAAGATCTGAAGAAAGATTTGTGGAAATGAGTACAAAAATACAAGGAATATAAGGAGAAAATGGAAGTAGAGGAAGCAATAAATAATTTAAAAAGTGGGAAAGCTCCAGGAATGGATGGGTTAGGACCAGATTATTATAAAGTATTTAAAAAGAAGTTAATACCTACATTATTAGAATTATATAATAATATAATAACAGGAGACAAAAGTCCCTCCATCATGGCAACAATCATTGATAATATTGATACCAAAGCCAGATAAGGATTTGATGGACCCGGGATCATACAGGCCTATATCATTGATAAATCAAGATGCAAAGTTATTATCAGCAATAATGGCAAAGAGAATGAATAGTTGTATGTATAAATATATATCAAAGGACCAATGTGGATTTGTGAAAGGAAGACAAATGTCAAATTTAATAGGAAGGGTGTTAAATAAAATACATATAATTGGCAAAACAAAAGTAAAAGCAGGGATATTAGCATTAGATATATTTAAAGCATTTGACTGTGTGGAATGGCCAACATTAAAAATAATACTGAAAGAATTTGGAATGGGGAAGAGGTTTAGAGGATTAATAGATCAATTGTATTCCCATAACACAGCTATAGTGATGGTAAATGATGGAATAACAAGAGAAATAAAAATAACGAGAGGAACAAGACAAGGTTGCCCACTTTCTCCAATACTGTTTGCAATGGTAATAGAAATTCTAGAAAATGTGATAAGAAATGATAATAGTATAGAAGCAATTGGATTAGAAACAAAACATAAGATAAGCTTGTTTGCTGACAATACATTGCTAACAATTAAGGAACCGATTAACGGAATAGAAAAAATTAAAGAACATTTTAAAGTATTTGGGGAGATGACAGGCTTACAGGTTAATTGGAACAAATCAGATATGATGTTGTTCAACTATACTAAGGAAGAAGAAAATATATTTGTAAAAGAGAAAAAATTAGAAGTAAGATTAAAAAGTAATATTAAGTATTTAGGAATAAATATTACAAAAAGATTTAAAAGAATTAGAAGAGAAAAATATTATGGTATTAAGGAAAGAAATGGAAAAGAAGTTGGAAGAATATAAAAATATTCAACTATCATGGTTTGGAAGAGTAGCTTTAGTTAAAATGAAAATATTACCTAAACTAATTTTTTTGTTTAGAATGTTACCAATAAAAATATCAGAAGTAGAACTGAAAAAATGGCAAAATATGTTGAATAAATATTGTAATGGAGGGAAAAGGACAAGATTAAATAAATTATTTTGGTATATATCACAGAAGGAGGGAGGACTTGGTCTTCCCAAAATAAAAAGATATTATGAAGCTAATCAATTGAGATATGTTATAGAAGGAATTGTAGGACAGGGGGATTTAGAATGGTTAGAGATAGAAACAGGGAGAATAGAAAAGAGAATATGGAACATATTTTTTGGTAATTTTACAAAAAAGGAAATTAAAGGAATTGAGAACCCATTTCTGCAAATATATGGGAAATATGGTATAAATATAAGAGAGAATTTTTGCCTATTGATTCAGTATTAACATCGGTTATAATGGGGGAAAAAATCCCAAATAATTTGAAGGAAAAAATGGGAAAGGAATTAAAGAAAAGAGGACTAGACAAAATAGAGGGATGGATAGGATGGATGAATGAGAAAGGGAGTATAAGAGAGAAATTATGTTGAATGAAAATTTCATGGTTTAATTGCATATAGTTAGAACAATGGATTAAAAATTGGAAAAAGAATCATAAAGAAACAAGGGAATTCACAAAATTTGAAAATTTGGTGAAAAAAGGTGAAAAGAGAGATGATAATGAAAGTTTGAAAGGTATTACAAGTGAATTATATAAAATATTGATAAAAAATTAGGATAAAAAAGACAAAGGGGAATATTGAAGGAGAATATGGGAGGAAGATCTGAAACAAAAAATTGGAGATTATGAATAGGATAAGAAATGGAAACAAAGACATCTAAAAATATGTTGATACGGATAAAAGAAAATTATTATAAAATAATATGGAGATGGTATTTGACACCAGCAAGATTGCATAATATAGATAAGAATAACTCTAAATATTGTTGGAGAGGTTGTCAAGAAATAGGTACATATATGCATATGTGGTGGAACTGTAAATTTGTACAGCAGTTTTGGGAAATGGTTTTTATAGAAATAGAGAATATTCTGAATAGAAATATAGAAAGGAAACCGAGCATAGCATTGATGTCAATTTATAATGGAGAGAATGGGAACCAAGCAGAAAAGGATTTAATAACAAATTTATTAACGGCAGCAAGATTAATTATAGCAAGACATTGGAAAAATGCAAATAAATGTACAAGTGGAGGAGTGGTATAAAGAAGTTTGGAAAATGGTAATAAATGATAAGTTAACATGTAGAATTAAAGTAAGAAGAGGAAGTTGGAAAGAAAGTGATCTTGATAAAATTTGGAAAGTATTTGTTAAAAAAGTATTACAGACAAAAGATGGGAGGTTACCTCCACGAGAAGAAATGAGATTCTGGAAAGATTAGGGATAATGGCTCTGGCTCTGGTGAAGGGGAGCACTGAGGTGGGGAGGTAGGGGAATTAATATTTTTGAATAGAATTATAGTAAAGAATCTATGTTAACTTTTGAAATTAGTCAATAGAAAAATTGTGATGTTTATAGTAATTTTATATGTTATACTAAATAAGTATTGATTGGATAATATAATGTATGATTATAAAATTAATAAAAATATATTAAAAATATGAAATAATTTTTTTTAAAAAAATAAAAATAAAAGAAGTGCTTTGTGAACCAACAGTTTGAACTGATCAAGACTATCACTGCCCAGAAAAAGTTCTATTCCAAATGGGAAGCTTACACAATGTATCCCTTCCTATTGATAGTCAATATTCAACTTGAGTGGGTGAAATTACTCCAGTATCCAGGAATGTGAAAGTGCCTAGGATAGTGGTTCAAAAACAAGAGTCCCCATATATTGTTGGGTCTTAGATTCCCATAATCCCTGACCATTGGCTATGCTGGCTGGAACCTCTTGCAAACTGAAGTTCAACAATATCTGGGACCCAAGTTTGGGAGCCACTGGCCTAGGAAAATGCTCCTGTGAATAGTCTCAGCACCCAGGGCAGCTGTATAACAAACAATGAGGACTTTTTCGGATGCATGAAAAGTAACGCAAGCAGCGTCGCCAGGTTGTGACGCTGCTGCGCAAGAGGGCATCCGTTTCGGATGACGCTCCTCCCAGCAGTACTGTTGCAGTACCGCTGGGACATTTGAGCGTGATTTTTTTCATTCCCAGTGTCATATTTTACTCGCGATCGCTGATAGCGAGTAAAATATGACGCTGGGCAGGAAAAAAATCACGCTCAAATGTCCCAGCGGTACTGCAACAGTACCGCTGGGAGGAGCGTCGTCCGAAACGGACGCCCTCTTGCGCAGCAGCGTCGCAACCTGGCGACGCTGCTTGCGTTACTTTTCATGCGTCCGAAAAAGTCCTATGTTTCTAATTCTAGCAAGCAGATCCTTAAACCCGGATTTTCTTAAATATGGCAATGCTAATGCATGCAACCAATTGGACAAGTTTTTGTACGTGCCCTGACAGAAATGGTACCTGTTTTAATACATCCCACAACAATTAATTTGAAGTAAAATGGAACCAGGTTTTCCATTTAAAAACTACAGTCAGTTCCTCAGATTATATTAGGTCTTGTGGGATTCATGAGCTTCCAATCCATCAGCAACAGAGCAGTGAGGGAAAGGAGATCCTTGATTCTGTGAATACTAAACAACCTTTAGAATGAATTTGTCCTGTTTTTCCTAGTAACTGACCTTTCTTTTTTACTGAATCTAATGGATTCTGCCAGTCTCAAATAGCTAAGGTCCTGTCTACATGGCAAAAACAAACAAAACCACAAAAGGCTTGCAAATGGACAGCAATCTGTTCACACAGACATTTGCACAAATGTGTATTTTATTAAGAAGGGGGTGGCAAAACTCACTGCAAAGTCTGTTTGAGGCTTGTCTGGGATTGTGTATGTATTTTTCTATAAACTCCAAATGTTGTTTGAAAATGCAACTGTTTGTACACCCATGGTTGCACAGATACGAACAGACAGCGTAATATGATTGGTTGAAGGAGCACAGGGGGCGGGGCTATTACTGAGGGGGATTGGCTGCAGCTGTCATGTTGGATTTGGCGCACGTGAGGCTGACCAGCTGGGAACAATTTGGAGAGGATGGAGAGCACAAGTGGCGGAGTGGCTCGGGGAGCTGGGAGGAAGGAAGAAGTGGCGGCAGAAGCAGCAGAAGCCAGGATTTGTGCTTGGGGTTCAGGCTCAGGCTGGGCAAGAGCTGGATGGAGCAGGGCTGGGCAGCAGCGTCTGGGACGATGGCACCAGGGCCCCCGCTGATATGACTGATTCCCAGAATGAGGGGAAGGCAAGACGGGGAGAGCTTCAGTTCTCTGCTGTGTGTGTGTCTGGGGGTGTAGAGTGTGGGGAGGCAAGGGGGCTGGAGGTGGAGGAGGAAGGGGGGCAAATATTATAGGCAGTGGGAGATTTAAAATTGTGGTGGCCAGCTGGCTAGGGGGGTCATGCGGACTTTAGGGGAGAAGTTAGACCATGTAGGCTGTTCTCAGCATTGCGAACACATGCCTTTTCAAACGTATATGTATTATTTACCCCTCGTATAGATAGGACCTGTGTCTCAGTGCTTATACAGTGTGATGAGCTTATCAAATCAATCACATAATTTCACATGGACAGCATGAAGAAGGTTGACTCTTGACTGAGCAGCAAACCACACATCTGAATCAGGGCATATTTCAGTGGTGTTTTCCTCAACAGCTATTTATCACAACGTCCAATTCACTGCATCTGTATTTACCACTTTACAACTGGATTATTAATTTCATTGAATTGGAGCAAAAATAGCTGTTTTTCTACCAGCATTTTTGTAGAATGTGTCACTCTGTGTGTGTGTGTGTGTGTGTGTGTGTGTGAGAGAGAGAGAGAGAGAGAGAGAGAGAGAGAGAGAGAAAGAGAGAGAGAAAGGTTTTCTAATTCAAAAGATCAAACATCTTTTGGGTTGTTTTATAATGTCTACCATTTTATCGTTGTAAGCCGCCCCGATTGCTTGCAGAGGGGCGGGATATAAATAAATTTTATTATTATATTATTATTAAACAGAAAATGTTAATAAAAACAGAATTCTGTCAAATCAAATAAAGTATGAAAACAAACAGAGTTTTTACTCCATGCAGTCTAAATCTGATTTAAAGAGCAATCTCCAAAGATTTCAGCTGCTGCTTGCTGAAATATAAAAGAACATACTAATTCTTCTTCATCAGTGGCTACTGTGTTCTTTCAAAACAGGATGTATAATCTTTGCTTCCAACCCAAATCTTTTTCTTGTACAGTAACTAATGTGAGCAATTACCTGATATCTAATTATTCAGACTTTACAAAATGGGTCACCTAGCCCTATGCATTTTGAATACATTAGTTACAGATTTAATAAAAGAACACTGAATAATACATCTATACATTAATCTAATACAACAGAATTATGGATATTTTAATACCCATTGAGCAAGCCTATGATCATTATTGTTTTATAGCCTCAGAGTTTAATCTAATTTTAGGGAAAACATAGGAGCACTTTTTTTCTTTTAAACACATACAGCATGATTCAGAAACACAATTCACTCCTTTTGTTTTTTCCCCTACCCAGTTAAAATTAACCCATTTATTGTTTATTCCAAAATCATCTGTAATAATATGATGAGCAAAATTTGGGATTGTCCTTGTTTTTAAAGGCAATGATAGAAACACATAATACCTTTGCATAACTTAACATAACTTTTCCTTTCTACACCATAGTAAAATAAACCTAGCCTGAAGCCAAAGAGACCATTCTTAAGCTATGCACTTAACTGGGGTTGTCTGGGATGTTTTTGTTCCCTGAGATATGTCAGGACAGAAATGATGAACATGTACATGCTAAGATGTTGTTGGAGTGGAACTCTCATTAGCCTTCACTATATGCTATGTGGGGCATGGCTAATGAGAACTGCTGTCCCACAACATTTGGAGACACACACATTCCTTACTCCTGATCATTAAGGCAGTGGTATAATGAATATTCACTAAATCCCACCCTCAACTTTTGGCTTCTTGACCCATCAAGGAGCCTGGGTGTAGACAACTACATCCCTCTGAAAGTTCCCACCAAAGGTGTAAGCAAGCATAGTGTTGAGCAATATTTCCTCCTACAAACCACACCTCAAGCTGCACTAGGTTTGCTAGAGTAAAAAACTGGAGAAAGGCTCCTGTACCTTTACTGGTTGTAAAGAAGGGAAAATTTCAGCAGGTGTTCCTTGTTACCTGGTTGCATGACAAGCAATACCTGCTGAAATTCCTTCTTTTACACAACTAATTAAAGGTACAGAAGTCCCCACCACTTTTCCACCTGGCAACTGTAAGGTACACAGAGTACAGGATAAAATTATACAGTACATAGACTCCCAAAACTGTGCAGGCTAACACCCCGTATTTTCAATCTGTAAGTCTCGGGTCCATCATTTTCTGTGCAGTTCAGAGGCAGGCAACCCTGATTGAAGACTTGATCCCTATTCTCAGTTAGTCCTACTCTCTTGTTGTTTGGCTACTTTCCCTCATCCTGCTCTTGGCCTCCTAATATGATCTCTTTATCATATACTTAACGGGCTCCCTGCCTCCAAACTGTGTAGTACTGCTAGCTTCTCGGAAAGTGATGGATTCTTCCTTCTGTGTTTTTTTCTTTTGGTGCAACTAGGAAGTTTTCCCTCTCATTGAAATGAGATATCTTTTTGCAGGAAAAAACAGCACAGGTTTGGCTTGGTTTTTTCTTTTTGTTTTGGACAAGGAGAATAAAACACACACACACACTGCTTTGTGTTAAGGCATTGAGAAGACTAAATGGATGGTTATTCTTGACCTCTGTTGGGAACAAGAAAAACAACATTCTTTCTCTAGCTAGCAAAGCCTATAGTGGGTGAAAGGCCAGGCACTGGGTAGCCCAACTACCTTTAAGATGGAAGTTTATAGAATCCCTGTTGACTTAAATTCAAATCCTTGCCAATAGAGAGATATCTGGAAAATACACTACAGTTGGCCTTCCACATCTATGGGTTCTGCATCCACAGATTCAAGCAACCATGGCTCAAAAATGTTCAGAAAAGAATAATTCCAAAAAGCAAACCTTGCTGTTCACTGTTTTATATAAGCAATGCCATTTTATATAATGTATATAATGGAACCTGAGCAGCCATGGGACCAAACCATTCTAGAACCGAACCTCATGTCAGGATCAGTCCCAAATGTGACCGTTTCCTGCCAAATTCAGTTTTACTCTCTAACCTGCTAGGTAATTGTGTTTGTCTTTTTCTGTTCTGGTTAATGTGCGTGAAGTCTAGCTATAAAAGGGAGGTGGGAACTGTAGAACTGTTGGGAACAGTTTGATAAGCACTGCAGATGGGTCTCAGCTCTTGGAAAAGAGGGGTGAGCACAGATAGTGTGAGAAAAGGGAGAGGGGATGATGGATAACCAATGGTTGTGTAGCCTGCCAGATTTGGCACATTGAAATTTGGTTTTAATGCACTATTTGTCTGTTAAGTTTCATTCTGAGTAATGACCCTGTAGGGTTCACTTTCTGGATTAGTGTGCCAATAAAGTTTTCTGTTTTGAACTCTGAAATTGCTGGTCACTGAGTCTAGGAACCCCAACAGATATTGAGGGCCCACTGTACTAGATGTAGGGAATTCTATAACTGTGGAATACCCAAATAACTCTAGGGTTATGGAAGGTACTGTTAATTATCCTAATTACTCCAATGGGATATAAGGTATGTAGGCCCCATGCAATTTAGGGCCTTCATAGTTCAAAACTGCATTTACTTAGAAGGCTGTATGGGAAGTGTATGCAGACATTGGAACAAAGAAGTAGAATGTAGTTATGACATAGGTCAATGATACCAGGAAAAGGATCTTGTTTTTCTAAGGGAAAAAGCCACTTTTCACTGCAGGTAATTATATACTATTTCTAAAAGGTAGAAAAAGTCAGTGTAGAGATAGGTTTCTAAAATCTGCACTTGGAGATATTTATTATTATTATTTTGTCTTATGGTCTCTCCAGCCTCTCACGTGTGCTTTAAATGGGAAACTGGAAAATATTTTCTGCCCACTCATGGTGATGCCTCATAAAAGGTTCTTCAAAAACACATCAAAGGCTGTAATTTCCATTCCATTTTAGAACAATTTTCTTTTTCTCCCTATGTTTTCATTTTTTTTAAAAAAAAATTGCTATGATTGCCACCCAATTTTACCCACACAGTACTGCAGGCCTAAAAGGACAATATATTCTAAAACTTCTTTCTACTTGCACTTTTATTTGCTTGGGCAACTGTTGTCGTCACTCAGGCTGTGTTGAAATTACATACAGTAATTATATCCACAAGCAGTTTACATTAGCCTGCATTTCAAAGGTAGTCTGGAACATGCAGCCTGTGAGAATGACATGAAAGTTACTCGCTGATCGTGAGTAAAATATGACGGTAGAAAGCAAAGATATCACGTTCAAATATCCCAGTGGTACTGCAACAGTACCGCTGGGAAGGAGCGTCGTACGAAACTGACGCCCTCTAGCGCTGCAGTGTCGCAACCTGGCGACGCTGCTTCCGTTATTTTTACATTGTCCGAAAAAGTCCTTTATTTCACACAGCAACCCTGAAATAGTTTCTTCATTGATTCCCAGGCTAGGGTTCATCCCACCCCTCTGCTGGGGGGGGGGGAGGTTGGGCAGACAGACCACCACAGCTCCTTGTGAGAGTTGGCTGTTGCCATCACTTTTGCTGAGGTCAGAACCGGGTGGAAACTTCAGAGCTTCCTGCAGTTTCTCTTAAAACAGATTAATAGCTTAATAAAGCAGATTTGCTGAGTGCATTGTCTTGGATACATTGCACCAGTTAAGTTTGGTTTATTTCCTTTAGTGTAGACAAGCCCTATGTAATGTTCACATCCCCAATCCAACTAAAATTAGCCATTAATAAGGTTGTGATTCTGTGTACATTTACCTGGAAATAAGCTAATTGCAAGAGAGTGGGGCTAATGTTTGAGTAAACATGCCTAGGACTTTCCTGGATGACGCCACTGATTTCAAAGGGAGTTAAAGAATAATCTTACACCTGTCTGTTCAGAAGAAAGCCCTAAACCACCTTAACTGAAGTAACTCCCTTGAAATGAGTGCAGAGGTCAGTGGCAGCTGGTATGTGCCATGCTAATGTGGTGGTGAATCACTCCAAGTTATAGTATGAAACTTAAAGCAGCTATCTAGGATGTACCCTATCCCTCCAATAATTTTAGCACACAAAATGACTGCAAGAAACACAAAACCAAAAAAAACTAAAGGAGTCACCACATTGTGATAGAAAAAATAACCATTTCAACACATTCTTATAAATGCTTTGTCATCTGTTGTCATGTGCCAGTTTGTCAAATGAAAACTGCAATCTGCCCAATTCCTTTGTTCAAAGATTATTCCTTTCACTTTTCCAGGGCTTATAAAAGCATTGCAGCTGGAGAATTAAAATATTGTATATTTTATAACCATGAACAGAGGATGACAAAACTACAAAAAAAAAATAAAATAAAAATACCTCCAAGCAGTAGAGCTATGCAAATTTAATATGAACTCTGTGCCTTGCAATATAAGGATATAGTACTAAAATCTCACAGTATCACGTATTAAGTGAATGACTGCTAATGGCAAAGAGGTATACAGAATGTTCTAGGTTTCAATTCTCCCCTCCCCAATTTTACTAATGCCTTTGAATGGTTGAAGTTTCTCCATTTCTAAACCATATGCCAAATGGAGAAACATTTTGTTCCATCTATCTCTCCATCAATAACACAGTGTTCCTTGGCATGTGGTATCAATATAAAGTCATATTGTCTCTCAGTGTTGGCTGGTTACATCATGCCACCCTCCCCCTGACATCCCTGTCTTGCAAAGGAATTCAGTATTCAGTGATTTTTTTAAGACTAAAGTTCTCTTTAGTGCACTCTTACTTGAAAACAAATCTCACTGAAATAATGGGACTTGCTTCTGAGTCAACATGGTTGTGGGCTTGAACACAGTGGTGGCATTGTGCTAGTGCAAGGTTTGCTAACACTAGTGGAAATGACTTTTGTAGTTTTCCACTGCACAACTGCCTGCCCAAGAGATAGCATGTATACTCTGTTTCATTCTACTGCTTGTGCAACAGTTAAATCCAGTAGAGTTACAATAGTAGAGTTTTTTGCTCTGCTAGTATTCCACCGTATCTGGCCATAAGCTTTTGCAGCTAGTGTATTCAAAGGGGAAAAAGAAATATTAGCCACCCCTCTATTTGTTTATGCTGAGAAAGTTTTGTAAAAGGTAGTAAAGGAAAGATTTAGCTCCATGCTCCTGCTTTCCAAGAAGCAGTGAGAGAACAAGAATTGAATTCTTACTTAGAATCAGTTCCTGGAAATCTGAGAAAATGAACTGTGAATGACCTTGCACTGAAGCAATAGCACAGTGGCTCTTTACCTTTTCTTTACCAGGGCCCCCTTTTAAATTTGTTGCCATGGACCCCCAAGACTTAACTCAAAATTTAAAAACATCACCACCACCACCATACAGTTACACCATCCATTAAGCCTTCCCTCAGAGGCCCTGAAAGGGGAGTGAAGACTTTTCTTCTGCTTCTTCCTGCAAGTTTGTGGCTGGAGTGGATTGAATGGCAATGTGCAGGCCAAGCCAGCCAGCTTTTACTTTGGCTCCTTTCACGTGGCTACTCCACTGCAGGCAGGAGGTGGGTGGAGCAGCCTTCAAGCCTTTGCAGACCCCATGTGAGGATACTGCGGCCCCCTGGGGGTTCCTGGACCACAGGTTAAGAGCCACTGTCTAGCACAATGTGGAGACAATTGAACAAATAGAACAGTCTTTACACAAGAGGATAAATGGACACAAATCTGACATTAAAAATGGCTATCCACCCACCCTGCAACTACAGTGGCATAACATTTCAACATTTCTGGACATACAGTACAGGATTTACACATCATAGTTATTGAATATGGAAATTACAAAGAAGACTAGAAAGAGAATCAGCTAAATTGAATTATATTCACAAATTCTAAGCCATTACTAGAAGTATGAACAAAGATAACGGCTTCATGATGAACTAGATATATTAACAACAGAGTCCCTGCTATTGCACATGTAAAAAAAGGAATCTTCCCAGGGAAGGCATCCCAGAAAAACTTTGCAGAGAAGGGTTGGAACCTAAGGACTGACTTTTAATAAGCAGATTTATTGCTTTTGTACATCAGCACTGACCACTGTAAAGATCTGAAAGACCTATGTCATCTGACACAGCCCTTTAAAGAATTGGAGTAAGGGTCACGACTTGCATGTTTCTGGATCTTATTATATTCTATCTCACTTCCACAACTGTATAAATATGCTTTCTTACATCATGCTTTATAATATCACTCTGTACTGGATCTGAAAATACTGCTATATTCCTTCCCTCCTCCCCCTCTGTTCCTCCTCTTTATGCTGCCATGGACTAACATGGCTACTCCTTTGAAAATTAATTAGAGGAAGGTTATTTTGGATCTATCCCAGTGGCTTATATCCTGTTGTTAGTCTTGACTATTATAGACCCTTTGAATCAATGGTGCTTACACAAATAGTTACTTGCCATGTTCACACTGAATCAGTCACTGAGCTAATGGGAGTTTAGGCATAAATCTAATTACTAGTCCCAAGTACAGTAAAATCACTGAACCAACAGAATTTACATAAATGTTATGTTAGCTCCTTGCCTATTCTAGTTGGGAGTAATGATTGGATTTAGGCCAAGCGTAGACCTCCAGATGTTGCTGGATTGCAACTCCAATCAGCCCTAGCCAGCACAGCAAGTGTTGAGGGATGCTGTAAAATGCAGTCCAAAAACATTTGGAAGAAACTTTGTCCATAATATAGTAAGAATAGCCAAATAGGATTAATATACAATGCTACAGATAGATCCCCTCTTTATAGGATGCTTTTCAAGCAATTTACAAGAGAGTTATTTGTGTGCTTTCAAGGGCATTCCCTAAGAAACAGTATGCTAATTTTGCACTGCAAGCTGTTGGTAGCAGGTCCAAGTCCTGCTACACATTAGAGTATCCTCAGGGAAAAAATTCTGAGTCAATGAGAGACAGCTTATCCCACGGTAATGTGTTATCCACCTATTACAGAATTCTTAATAATATATTTCCATGTCTTCAAACTCAATCATAGCTATGCCCGCTTGGGGAAAAAAAACCAAAAACACAGCTTTGTTTACTTACTTTCTAGCATGCCAGCAGCCTATATTCAAACCTCTGAACAATGAAACTTTTCTCATTTTCACTTCTGATTTCTTCATTTGTGTTAGATATTCAGCATGCATAATCACAGAATCAGCTTCAAATTAATGGAGAACCCAAGGCATGGTATATCAGCTAGACAGGAAGCCAAAACCAACGTAACCATATGGCAGAAGGACATAGCAGATGAATAGGAAAATGATCAGGAAAAATATTATTCTACTAGCTTGCAGCAACAAGAAGATTGCGATTGTTTTTGTTTGTATCTTCTACCCTGTGGCACTGGATCAGGAATATGACTACTTGATCTACAGAGCTCCAGTATGTCTGTGGAACCTGACATTTTGCAATAGAAACTCAGTTGTACAAAAGACATTAGGTCATCTGGGGGCAGGGGTGTGAGTTGGTCATATTACATATGCTTTGTAAGCTGCCCTGAAAATCATTTGACTGAAAGTCAGGGTATAACTGAGGTTTCAGATGTAGAATATTCTCTTTTTGGGCAAATAGTGTCTATGATTTGGATTATCCTATTAACTTTAAGGATTCACTACACTGGTGTCAGTTATCAGATCTCAGAACTGGCCTCAAATCTTTTTTATGTTTCAGTGTTAGATTTTTTAAAAAAAATCCTTTGCATTTTTTTATATAATTAGGTTGCCCCTCTGTAGAGTTCATTTCCACAAAAAACTATAATTATAAAAGTGGTATTTTGAATGTTTTTGTTGTGTTATCACAATTCATGCACTGTACATGGCTTTTAATATTCTCTCTCTCTCTCTCTCAAATTATATATATGGTACCAAGAAAAATTCATATTTCAAATATATTGGGCTGCAAAACATACTTGATGGTTTTTTTCCTCTCCCTTCTTTGATATTTTGGGTATTTTTATGCTAACATTCCATATCAAAAGAGCCACAGTCCAACCTTTCATTTGAAAGACAGTCAACCATCCATCCATCCATCCAACCAACCAAGTATTTGCGTAACCCAAGGGCAGTTTTGCAAGATGAAAGTTTTGTACATATTAGCATCTGACACTCAATCTCTATTGCTGATTGCTTCAAGTTTTAAGAATTGCAGAATGATTTACGTTGGGTGGTAGGAGATAGAATCAACAGTTGTAGCATTCTCATTCTGGAATGTTCTCCTGAGAAACTTCTCTGGCACTTACAAAAATCTCTTTCTGGGATCAGGGGTGTTACTGAAAGGGGTGGTGGTGGTCCATGGGGAAACCACTCCTTATGTTTGAACTATATTAATATTTTGGGGAAATATAATTAGGTCAAATAGAAGGCTGAGACAGGAAGGTAACTTTGGGATCTTTTCACCTGTGTATACCAGTACCCACTGTAGAGAACTATAGTTTAAAGTAAAATAAAATGTTTTTTTTTATTGGAAAAGAACACGAAAGCATTGCATACACATATACAGCACATGCCCACAAGAACCACACAAGGTTAACAAGGAGTTTAAGGCAGAAAGTTTGGATGGAGGAACAGATTTGGGAGATAGGGCAATAGTTACCAGTCTGAAGAGGAGTGAAGAACTCAGATGAAAGGCTGAGGATGGCACTGGAAGCTTCGATCTGGGAGCACCCAACAGAGAGAGTGGCAGGGTCTCGTCCACAGTGGCACACCTATTGCTATTGTTTGGAGCTAATATTTATACTATATTTCATGTCCTGAAGGGGTATTTGGGCTTAGAATAAAGCTTAGATGGATTTCTCACCGTCTAAACAAAGGAAACTGAAATTTGGCTGATTGCTGTTAATGGTTAAGAGACAGGAATTGATGGGTTTATGACAACCTTGTATTGTGGGACAGGAAGGGTGCAGAGGGAAATTCCTGGGAATATTGGGTTGTGTAGGTCACTTGTTTGTTTATGACATGACTCCTCACCAAGGGCCCCCATGATGAGATTAGCACATACCTCCGTAATGGTGTTGCTTATTAGGGGCTTTGCTTAATCCTGTCTTGGTGCGTCTGCTAGTATTTTTCCATTACACTTTCCTGGGTCCTTGTGACCTCCATTTGACCTAACCTTTTTGGTCTACCCTGGTCTACTAGACCGCTTGAAGTGTCTTAATACTGCCAGTTATTAGATATATATAGGGAGGGGTGTAGGGCATGGTCATGGGCTCATTCACCCTACACAATTGTAGTGCTATATTACACTTCAACTGCTATGGCAACATCCTATGGAACCCTGGAATTGGCAGTTTAGGGGGGGCATTTAGAATTCTCAGCCATAGAACTCTAGTGCCTCACAAAATTGCAAATCCCAGGATTTGACAGGCAGTTGCCATGGCAGATGAAGTGGCATCATGAAGCTGTAACTGTGCAATATGAGGGTCCCAGGCAAAATTTGAGTACTATCCTAAGGCTTTTAACCTAGGCTACTTTATCAAAACAAAGTTTGTATTTTGTATTTTTAAATTTTGGATTCTTCTAATTGGGCCTGTAATATTTCGACATGTTTTTACTGAATTTTTAGTTGTGTATTGTAAGCTGTTCTGGGAATTATTTTTCATATATACCGTACTAGTTTGTACTTCTGAGTTTCTTGAAATATTTTCCTTCCCCATTTCCTGTTTAAGGCTATGATTATAGGTAAATTTGGTGTTTGGGTGCCACCTAATGTATAATAAATCTCAATAAAAGAGGATCAGATACCAAAGGTACTGTTATTTATCATGTATATAACAGCTTCAAGTCTTTGCCTTCTGCATCTCATTCACAGTCTTACCTTTGAAGTACCTCTCAGTAGGTCACTCTTGTTCCAGTTTTCACAGATGGAAAGATAAGTCTGATTTAGCAACATCCTCCCCCTAGGCATTAACAGAGTTACTGAGGCATGTTAAGTTATAGCACAACAGTTATCTGCTAAACTATATTGGCTATTACTGATGTGTCATCTGTTTCTTTTGGCACGCACTATATTTGCAGGGAGATTTTATATCCCCAGTGATTCCCTAAGAATAACCATTTGGACTTCACATACAACTTCTACAATTGTTTCTTGCATTTTCATGATTCAGTGAAAGATGACTGAGTGTTGTTATACCAGAACACAGAGATAACAATACACATTTAGTCCCTATGTATTCCGAGAGAGTTTCTATAAAGTTTGAGTAAAAGGATAAAATAAAATCTTTAAGATAATTCCTAAATTTTGTGGAGAATAAGTTTTGAAACATTGGTCTTTTTATGAAAATATCTGTTTGGATGTAATGTTTAACTCTGCCATGTTTATTACCACAAGGCTTTGGAACAAAGGGTACATGCTATAAACCCCAAAAGTAATAAATAAAATAAAATAAAATAAAATATAATGAGAAAAAGTAAGGCACAAATCGTGAAGAGCACTTTAACAGAGAAAATATATAGGTAATCATGTTTTCTACAAATATATATTAATACTGTGCTTTTGTAATGGGTAATGGAGTATAGTGGCAGGAATGTGTACAGACAAAATAAATATCAGGCATGAATTACCATCTGTTTAATTGGAAAAAAAGCTGGAATATCCAGACTTAACTAAGGACATTTTCAGACCTGTCTTACCATGCTAGAAGCTTGTGGGAGAGCTTTGGCGCTGCCGTGTGGCAGGAACCCCATTCTGGACGATGCCGTCCCTCTGGTGAAATCGTCCATGTCACTTCCGTGTAGGATTGGAGGCGGCCACGCCATATTTCGCCAGATTTTATTCACAGAAGTTATCCTTGAATAAAATATGGTGCGGCCGCCTCCAATCCTACAAGGAAGTGACATGGACGATTTCGCCAGAGGGACGGTGGCGTCTGAAATGGAGTTCCTGCCGCATGGCAGCACCGAAGCTCTCCCACAAGCTTGTAGCGCGGTAAGACGTGTCTGAAAATGTCCTAAGCTGGTCTCATTGATTTCAGCATAGGCAAGATAGTGAGGTCCATCATCCAAACTAAATGTGATCTTAAATGTGTCTGAGCATTTTTAAGTATATCTTTTTTAAGGGAGAAAAAACTAAATAGCAGCAGCTGGAAGGAGGCAGCTGATAATTAACATGATCACATTAGTCACAAAGGGAGGATTTAACGCTTTCCTGGCCTACTTCTTCCATTAGGAGAAACACTCCCTTGAAAAAAGCATTTGCACTAGGAGGAAATCCCACAACAGGATTTTCCCAAAGTAAATACCAGCTTTTCTTCAAAATCTCCAGGTGACATAATTTGCATGTTAAATGCTAAGGTGTATTCAATGTCACTTCTACCTTGGCACTGTCAGATTTACACTGTTAGCATATTCACAGAATATATTTGCTGCTCAGTCATGCCACTACAGAGCCCGTGAGGCACATCAAATGTCTGAACACTATATGGAAGAATCTTGCATGTAGTAAACTGATATGGCAGGAAGGAGCTACACTAGGTGTTCTTCATTGCTTTGGATGCAGCATTATTGTTATTACCTTTATTTATATACCACCTTTCCCCTAAAACTGGGACTCAAGGTGGTTTACAATTTAACATAAATACAATAAAGTTAAAAACATGCAAAAAGTGAATATTGAAATGGAATTAAGCTATTCATAATTTTAAAATACACTTTAGAAAGAAAAAAAGCAATTTAAAAGAGTTCAGTTTAAAACACAGCGCCTACTTATCAGCCCATTCTTTAAAAGCCTCATGTCAGAATAAAAAGGTCTTTCCCTGCTGACAGGACAGCAAGAAGGGAGGCAAAAATGCCTTCTTGGACTTTCAGAGGCTGCTGGTACACTGCAGAAATAATGCAGTTTGACACCATTTTAACTGCCATGGCTCAATGCTATATGGGATTTTGGGAGTTGTAGTTAATGTTGCTGTCCTTGAGCAAGCAGGGATCACCAGCATTGAGGCCATGATATTGAGAACACAGCTGTGCTGGCAGGGCACGTTTCTAGGATGGAGGACCATCGCCTCCCCAAAATAGTACTCTACGGTGAACTCGCCACGGGTCAGCGTAAGAGAGGCGCTCCAAAAAAGCGATACAAGGGCTCCCTGAAACAACATCTCAGGCTTGGCCAAATTGATCACCAACAATGGTCTGCCCTGGCCTCACATCGGGAGGCATGGAGACGCACTATCCACAATGCTGCAGCCTCATTTGAGAACTCACGCTGAACAAGTCTTGAAGAGAAACAACAATGCAGAAAGAATCACAACCCAGAAACATCACCCAAGGAGACCTTCTGCTGTGCTTTCTGCAACCGGACTTGTTTATCTCGGGTTGGCCGTTTTAGTCATCAGCGCACTTGCAGGAAGCTTGGGATGAGTTCTTCTTGAATCTTCGTTTGCGAAGAAAAGCCAGAGAGAAAGAGAGTTTTGTGAGATATTTAGCCTTCTCTATCAGAGAGCTCTGGTGCCACAACAAACTAAAAATCCCAGGATTCCATAGGAAGGAGCCATGGCAGTTAAAGCAGTGTCAAGCTGCATTATTTCTGCCCTGTGTCAGCAGCCAGAGGCTAGGGGAAGGCACCAAGAACATGGGCCTTATCTTGTGTCGCATGGGTAAAAAGTGGTAAAAGTGGTGGAGTCTTCTTGCGCAGTAAGTCCTGTCTGAAAAAGTCCACACACACATATACACATATGCAACACACACATATACCCTAGCACAAGCATTAGTAGATATTGGCAAAGGCCTGCCAAAAGAAGAAAGTTTTTTACTGGCTCCAGAAGGAAGGCAAGGAGGGTGCCAATCTGACTTCTCTGGGCAGAGTTCCAGAGCCTAGAGGCAGCCACTGAGAAGGCTCTCTCCTAAGTCCCCACCAGATGTACCTGTGAGGGTGGTGGGACAGAGAGAACAGCCTCCCCAACAGATCGAAGAGCCCAGGCTGGTTCATGAAGGAGCATATGGGCCTTCAAACAACCTGGACCTGGGCCATGCAGGGCTTTAAAGGTCATAACCAGCTGTGTTCACTTCTGAGCTCTGGTGGATTTTTCTCTTTCCATTTTAATAGTGAAATAACATTTTAAAAAGTAGTAATAATCAAGGATTGCTCACCAGGTGGCCTTTCTCAGTTTCCAATTAGAAGGCCTCCGTTTCAATTCAAAATAATCGCATACCTTTTAATTGCCTTGGCACGTTAATGTAATATTATGTGTAATTAAGAAGCACTTTCATACTTAACAATTAATTCAGGAAATGCTAAAAAAAAAAAAAAGGTACTGGGGACTCTTCTGAACATATTCTAATTGACATATTTATCTTCCACTACGTATTCAGGATCATTATTGGCACTAAAATACAAATTCTCACCTAATTCTGAAGCTAATAGAGCTTATTTTTTTTAAAAAAAGACAACTGCATATTACATAGACTGATGCCCGTCTGTGATCCAAATAATGTTAACAGTTGCTACTGCTTTATTAGTGATAATGAATGTATTGCTTTCTGTAATTTTTATATTATAGCATGGTTTGAGTGTTCAAATAGGACATTGGGAGAACAGGGTTCGAATCTCTGCTTGGCCATGGAAACCCACTGGGTGACCTTAGGAAAGTCACACTCCCTCAGTCTCAGAGGAAGGCAAAGGCAACCCCCTTCTGAACAAATTCTGCCAATAAAACTGCATGATAGCTTTGCTTTAAGGTCACAATTAGTCAGAACTGACTTGAAAGCACACAACAACAACAAAAATTGTTCATACTTTAATTTTGGAAAGTACATTGAGGGGGCTTTTTAACCAGAAAGTCATTCTGAAAATACAATAATCTTTATGTACCAGGCTGGGATATTTTAGTTTCTCAGAGTGATGTTTTGTTGCAGAATCCACACAAAGCTTGATGTACAATGTAGGCATTCTGCAGCAGCAGCATCACCTGAAAAGTTGTATATAGTTTCCCCAGCTTTCAGTCACTTGCCATGTACATGTTTTTTTTTTACAAATATGAAACAGCCAGAACAACAATGTCCCGACAAATCTATTATTCTTTGATACTGACAAACTTTATATCTCAGATGAGGTAATGAATTGAGACTAAATACATAAAGAAAGAAAAACTCCTATGGCATTTTTGGGCAAACTATGATGCAGTGGAAGCAGAAGGGATTTTCTGTGGTAGGTTGACCCCAATTATTTCTTTAATTGGATTTCTTATTGGGATCCTTGGGAAAATATACCACAGTTCAGTCAGTACAAGTTTTTTTTTTGTCGTAAAATAAAAAATACGAAATAAAAAACTAGGTAAAGAATTCATATCCTCGAGTGACAAGAAAAAGAAAGGAATAGTAATCTATGTAAACAATAAAGTACAAACAGAAGAAGTGTTTAATGACCAAAATGGTCATTATATTAGACTGGAGATCAACATCCATAACAAGAAAATGTTAATAGTAGGACTCTATGCCCCGAATGAAAACAAAAATATATTTTATGAAAATCTACTATTGACAATTTCATCCAAAATTTATGATGGAATAATAATGCTTGGGGACTGGAATGGGGTTATCACCCCATTGATAGACAGGAAATCCGTTAAGAACATAAAATTGAATCAAGGAAAACTTCCAAAATCATTTGAAAACTTGAATAATAATTTAGAATTAATAGATTCATGGAGACACATGTATAGTAATGCAAGAGATTATACGTTCTTCTCAGAACGTCATAACTCTTTTTCGAGAATCGATTTTTTTATGGTTTCTAAGAACCTATGCAGTCTAATACAAAAAATTGAAATCCTCCCCCGGGTATGGTCGGATCATAACCCTGTAATAATGGAATTAAAGGATGGAAAAAAAGAATTTAACTGGAGATTACAGGATAACCTACTCCAAAGAGAAGACATAATCCAAAAGGCAAGACAAACCCTAATTTGGTATTTCAAAGAAAATTTAGAAGAACAAAATGACATAGTTACAATATGGGAAGCTTCAAAGGCAGTGATGAGGGGATTTTTTATACAACAAAGTTCCGAACTAAATAAGAAAAAATGAGAAATAGCAAAGATTAAAGGATGTATAAGTGAGAAAGAGATAATACTTCAAGATAATACTTCCCCAAAACACAAAAACTTTAAATGAGATTAAAATTCTGCGACAACAAATAGATCTAGAGACAGCAGAAGAATTAAGTAAAAAGATTCAATATTTAAAACAACTACAATTTGAAAATGCAAACAAGCCGAGCAGGTGGCTGGCAATAAAACTGAGAAAAGCCAAAGAAAGAAATTATATAAGCAAAGTTAAAGTAGGATCAATAATCTATACAGATCAGGGAAAAATTAAAACTGTATTTCAGAACTTCTTCATTGCACTATACGACAATCAGGGAAGACAAAAAGGGACCATAGCAACTTTTTTTAAGAATCATAAACTAAAAGAATTTACAGAAGAACAAAGAAAAAAATTTAAACAATCCAATAACCCAGACTGAAATATTTGAAGCAATAAAAAGACTAAAAGGGGGGGAAGCTCTGGGTCCGGATGGATTCATGGCAAAGTATTATCAAGAATTCATAGAACAGCTGATATCTCCCCTCAAAAAAACAAAACAAAAAAACAAAAAAACAAAACAAAAACAAAACAAAACAAAACAAAAAAAACCAACAACTATGGATAAGACTAAATATAGTTCATTTCCGGACTCCTGGACAGAGGCTAATATTATCTTAATACAAAAAGAAGGTCGCAACCCTCAGGACCCAAAAAATTACCGCCCGATTTCACTTCTCAATACAGATTACAAAATTTTTGTTTCAATATTGGCACACAGACTGAAAAATATATTAGTTGATTGGATCCATGAAGACCAAAGGGCTTTTTTTACCAGGATTTTTTTACAAGGATAATATTCGACAGGTGGTAAATTTGATAGAACATTATGAAGTTTATAACGAGAGAAAATTGGCCTTAATATTCTTAGATATCAAGAAAGCATTAGATAACGTTAATTGGATGATTATGATAGAGACTTTATAAATAATCAATGCAGGAGAAAATTTCATAAGATGGATTCAAACAATTTACAGTAAACAAACAGCAAAACTAATCATAAACGGAGAAAAAACAAAAAGAAATACAAATTCAGAAGGGAACAAGGCAGGGATGTCCCCTATCTCTGTGCTATTCTTCTTAATCATGGAAATTATCAGGGGAAAAATCAGAGAAGAGCGGAAGATAGATGGTATTAGAATAGGAAAGCACAACTTTAAAATAAAAATGTACGCTGATGATATACTAATTTCTCTAAGCAACCCGGTAGAAGATATAGAGATATTAACAAATATACTAAACGATTTTGAAAAATTAACAGGATTGAAAGTTAACAAAGATAAAACGGTAATAATAACGAGAAATATGACAAAGAGCGAGGAAAATGAGATCACGCAAAAGTCGAATTTCAAAGTAGTTAAAAAAGCACGGTACTTGGGCATCAACATAACCAATAAAAATACAGACCTATTCGAAAGCAATTATACAAAAGCTTGGACAGAAATAAAAAAAGATTTAAACAATTGGCAAAAAATTAAAACTATCTTGGTTAGGAAAGATTGCGGCTATTAAAATGAATGTTTTATCCAAGCTTCTATTTCTATTTCAAACGATTCCAATCATCCATAAAGAGGGGATTTTTAAAGGATGGCAACAAGATTTATCAAAATTTATTTGGGCAGGAAAGAAGCCTAGAGTAAAAATGAAAGTAATGCAAAACTCGAGGAGAAGAGGTGGGCTGGATGTGCCGAATTTAAAAATATATTATGAAGCTTGTTGTTTATCATGGCTCAAGGATTGGACAACACTAAATGATGAAAAATTATTAAAATTAGAAGGTTCTAACATTCGTTATGTTTGGAATGCATATTTATTTTATAATAAAGAGACAGTCAATAAAGATTTCAACCATCATCTTATTAGGAACTCTTTGATAAAAGTATGGAAGAAATACAGACCAAGATTCTGCCCCATCATGGTTGTCGGTACATGAAGCTTTTTTCAGTAAGGAAAAAATAACAGCCAGAAAATGGATTACATATAGGGATCTAATTGTGATAAAAGAAGGTCAGCAATTGATGAAGACACAGGAAGAGTTGGAGAAAGAAGGGATATCAATCCACTGGTATTTATACAGACAAATTAAAGAGAGATACAAAATGGCTCAAAAGCTGGAGGGAATAGAATTAACAAAATCATTATGGGAAAAAATAATCCAACCAGGAAATAAGAATTTAATAACTAGGCTTTACCAACAACTATTAGAGTGGAATTCGGAAGAGGAAGTCATAAAGGAATGTATGGTAAAATGGGCGCAGAATATTGGTCACAAAATAAAATTAAATGAGTGGGAAAAATTTTGGATAACCAACATGAAACTAACATTATGTCAAAGTGTTCGAGAAAACTGTTACAAGATGTTTTTTAGGTGGTATCTTTCACTGGAGAAACTGTCTAAAATGTACAAAAATATAAAAAACGAATGTTGGAAATGTGAACACAATCCGGGCACTTTTTTTCACTTATGGTGGAGTTGTGAGAAAGCACAGAGCTATTGG
Source organism: Gambelia wislizenii (assembly GCA_030847615.1). NCBI lineage: Eukaryota > Metazoa > Chordata > Lepidosauria > Squamata > Crotaphytidae > Gambelia > Gambelia wislizenii. Next base: position 203,254,253 of record JAUMIR010000005.1, on the reverse strand, counting down.
AAAGAAGTTCAAAAGTTTATCAATCAAGTTCTGTGTTGTAATTTGCGGATGCAACAGGAAATCTATCTATTAGGATTGCATGGGGAAAAATTAAGCCAAGAAAATGAGAAATTGTTTTTTTATATGGTGACAGCTGCTCGAATTATATACGTGCCCAAATGGAAAGACAAAGGAGTACCGTCAATAGACCAATGGTTGCTTAAGACATATGAATTGTTTGGAACAGATCGACTAACGATGCTACTAAAAGGTAAGACAATAGAGAAACATAGAGAAGGTTGGAGTAATTTTGTGGAATTTCTTACAAAAACATGGGGAAATTTTGCAACAATCCCTAATTAAGAAAGCAATATGTATGTGTGTGTGTGTGTGCGTGTGTGTGTGTATATACACACATATATATGTATGTATATATATGTATGTATGTGTATATATCTATATCTATATCTATATATACACACAGTTTAAATATATACAGTTTAAATAATTTTAATAAAAACATGATGTCAGCATAGGTGAAATGCATATGTATTTTATTTCAAATATATGACAAAGAAAAAACTAAAAAAAAGGGAAATATACTGAATATGAAAACTAATCGAAGGGGGAATAAACAGATACATATTATCATGACATTTTCATTCAGAAGGGGAAACAGAAATTGAGATCACTGTGGAGAAAACGCAAATATATTAGGGATAGAAGTCTAATAAAATGTTAATAATAAGACAACAAAGGAATACCAGCAATAATCATGTGAAGATCAGATAGGAGGTCAATTAGTGTGAAAGAGCATGTGGTAGAAGGGTTTGGGAAGGGATGTTTGTTTAAGGGTGGAGGGTTGGATGAAAAGTAATGTGATGTGATGTTATTTTAGATGTGTAAAAATTTTAATAAAAAGATTTTTTTTTAAATTACAAGGTTTTTTTTTTTTTTTAAATGGCATGAGGGTCAAATGAATAAATAAATAAATAAATAAAATCTGAAACTTCTTTGAATGCTTTAAAGATTCTGACATGTTTAGAACTGAACATACAGGCTAAGTATCCCTTATCCAAAATGCTTGGGACCAGAAGTGTTCTGGATTTTGGATTTTTTTCAGATATTGGAATGTTTGCATATACATAATGAGGTAGCTTGGAAACGGGGCCCAAGTGTAAAAAATGAAATTCATTTATGTTTCATATACACCTTATATACATACCCTGTAGGTAATTTTAAATACAACATTTTTAATAATATTGTGCATGAAATAAAGTTTGTGTACACTGAACCATCAGAAAGCAAAGGTATTAGTATCTCAGCTCATGTGGACAATGTTGGATTTTGGAGGATTTCAGATTTCTGGATAAGGGATATATTAGGCTAAAAGCTATATAGTGCAGCTTACAAAGGTCCTAATTTACTAAGCAAATGAACACATTTAATACTACACATTTAGGATGATAACAGCAGCTGCTTCAGCACCAGCAACAATAAAACACCTTGAATATATAATTATCACACATCTGTTGATGGAATAGCACTGGCCTCTGTGTCGGTGGTTTAGTGAACCTTCTCAAAGTTTCAGTCACAACTTTAGAGAAGCCATCCAAGGTAATGAACTTGTTTCAGGATAGATTTCAGCACCTTGAATAGCCCCTTTAAAGTTTGGACTGAAACTCAGAGCAGAAACCAGCAGCTATCACTGGATACTTCCAAGTTAAAATGTTCTCCATCATGGATTTGAGGCAGTGAATCCACAAAAATCACAGCAAAAGAAATCCATTAATCTTAAAGATGACACATGAATCCTCCCCCCCTTTTATCCTAATGCAGATGGCAATGAAAAAAAGTGACTTTTAGACTATTATTACCCCCCATATTGTGCTTTTTTGTAGTGCTCTCAAAGCATTATTATTTCCCTTATTACAAATGGTGGGACTGAAGCAGAAAAAGACTTGTGTAAGACCCCTCATGAGTTCACAGTGAGATGAGATCAGAACCTGGGATTTCCTCAGGCCACTATACCACACCAGCATTTACTAGCATTCTGGGCTTGTCTACAAGGGCAATATACCCCATCTTTCCCCCATCTTAGAGCCCTGCAGTCTTGATGATGCAGGGCTTTTGCCCTGTTCTACCTCAAGGTTATTCTCATGACCCTTGGGGCAAATATTAAGACAGGGGGAAGACAGGATAGGCCCCGATAAACTGTAATATTAAAATACCTGCTTTAAGACAGGATAGGCCCCGATAAACTGTAATATTAAAATACCTGCTTTAACATGTTCCCACTGGGAAGAAATAGATCAGGCCCCACAAGACCACACGAGCCCATCCTGTCACTGCAACTGCTGGTCTGACTCGCTCTCTCTGAAGCAGGAAGGCATCCCACAGCATGTGACCAAGACTGGACAGATGCAGGGGGCCTTGGTCACATGTTGCAGGCCAGCTTCCTAGCTTCTGGGAGGGTGAGGGAGATGTCTGCTGTGGCTGCAGTGCCAGGCTGGCATGCCCATCTGGATAGCCTCCTGTTTGGAGACATTAATGGGGCGGGGGAGGAAGACAGGCCTGATCTGACATGTTTAGAACATGTTTAGAGCCAGCATATCCTGGCTTGTGTAGATGAGCCCTCTGTCTTTCAAACAAAGGTTTTGAACTATGATGCTTCCAGCTTTTCTGGTAGCAAAGATAACCTTTGCAAAGTGTTCCCAATATGGCAAATAGTAACCTTACAGTCTAAAGAACAATAAGAAGAAATATGCAAACCTTGCCCAATGTTTTGGTTAGAAGCTTTATTCAGGAGCTTATTTTGGGAACTTCTTGACATTAAAAGAAATGTAAAAGGATGGCCTTGGAACACCTCTCAGTTCCAATGGAACCTCTATAGAGCTGGTAAGTGCTGATACTCCATTCACATTTTGTTCCAATAGGAAATTATTGCCAAATTCTAGCACATTCAATGGAAAATATCATAAAAGAAACAAGAACAACTGGGTTGACTTTTTTTAAAAAGCTCTGAGGACTATATGAAAAAACAAAAGCAAATATCACTATAAAACACAAATACTCAGAAAGGTTATTATTTGCGATTTCTCATTTTTTTTTTAAGTGAAAATGAGACAGTAGAGCACCCTCATGGGAAAAAAAGTGTGAACATAATTTCTTTTTCTTTTTATATAGCACATTTGAAAAGCAAAAGATGGATTATCACTCTCTCCTGCAAAATCTTGAAAGGAGCTTGAGAAAGTGCTGTCTTTAAAAGCTAGCATTATGCTTGCCTTTAATGTGCTGTAGCAGTTCAGTTCAAAGGGAAACTGTTCATGACAAAGTTAGGTCTATGCAGTTTTGTGAGTTAAGAAACAATTGAAAGAGGGTGATGGAGTGATGGGAGACTAGCTCAAAACATGGTACTATACCATTTGTGCATTAGAAGCTTCAAATCAAAATGATCAAAAAGAAATAATGGGAAGATGCAAAGATATCATTACTTGAAAGGTGATAAAATAGAACAAAATACTGCCCTTAGGTCTTGGTTTCGCATGCAGGTATGGTGGCCATTTTTTCCCCCTCGAGCAAATATTTCATTTCTCTAACAGTTGTGTAATTATCTGAAGTTGAGCAAGTGAAGATATTCCCACAATGGAAACATAATGATAGGAAAGTCTTCAGAAGCTGAATTGCAGTTTGTAACTGCTATTCAAGACATTGTTCAAAATAATGAAGAGAAGGTAAGTACTGTCCTTAATGAGACCCACAAACTCCACATCATATAATATCAGCCAAATCTGCTTTCTAAAACCAGTAGCTGAGTGGATCATAACAACACTTAGAGGGCAGAATAAGGTTCTACAATAATGCAAAATTAACAAGCACGTCCCCTAACAAACTGCTGCTCTTCCACGCTCCCCAAAATCCACTGCCTGAGGCAGGTGCTTCACCCTGCTTAATGGAAGCATTGGCCTTGGTTTTTCAGCTGAGGCAGCTCACAATTTATCTGTGTCATTGATACGGCTGAGCAAAGACTGGATGTAGAAGCCAGAAAAGGGTATCTGAAAGATTTTGTGCACATACCTGTTTCATATGTAATTGTCAGAACTTATCTTGCCCTTGGTTTTATCAATAGTTAAGACTGTGAACTGTTCTGGGATGTGGAAATAATTTTTAATACTAAGCTGTAATTTGCATTGAGCCTGTGGGAAAGAGTGGGCAATAACTCAGAACATGTAAGTCAGTGATTGATAAGATGACAAGTGACATACCTAAAAGCATTTCAGTCTCTCAAGGTACTTTGCTGCTACTTGAATGTTGCCACTGTTCAACAAAAGAATAGAAAGGATCACTTAAGCCTTATCTACATGGGGAATTTACCGTGGCTTGCCCCATCTGAGAGCCCAGAAGTCCATATGACACAGGGCATTTGCCCCGATCTTCCCCTGGGCAGTCCTTATGACACTCACAGCAGAAATGGGGCTAAGATGGGTGAAACTGGGGTAGGGCCCAATACAGCATTATAACAAAATATCCGCTTTACTCCGCTGCTGTTGGGAAAAAATGGAGCAGGTGATGAAGGCTGGTCACATGCAGGGGCCTTTGGTCACATGTTGCGGCTGACTTCCTTGATGTCAGGAGGTCAAGGAAAATCGTGGCGGCAGTTTTAGAGATGGGCCAGTGTTCCTGTCTGGGCTCTGGCTCATTTCGTTGAGGTAACAGGGGAGCCATGGGCCTGATCTGTGGCCAGGATATGCTGGTGGGAGGACAGCATATCTTGGCTCATGTAGATGAGCCCTTAGTGTAAAACTGTTAAATTAGTTGTTTGTTTCTTTTTCCTTAGGCCTAAATTGTGCCAGGAATTCCCCGTCCTACTCCAAAATGTTAATATAACAAATAGGGGATAACTGCAGTTACCACCAGTCACTGCTATTGTGCATACTTATTTTCTTATCTTCTGTATCTTTAAGCTTTACATAGAATATCACAAACTGTTTGCATTATGGGCCCAGTTTACATTGATCACTATACACATGTCTGTATGCACATTTGTGCTAATGTGGCCTCTGGGCAGCATATATCCCTGCCCATTTTTGCAACCTCTGTAGCCTCTCTCACTTTTCCTCACCACCATTGTCAGAAAAAACGTGGGCAATGTAGGGAGACCGATGCTATTGCAAGTCTCCAGAGAGTGTGCAACTCACAGCAAGGTGTGGTATACACCAGGTCTTCAGAGTTAAAGTTGGTCCACCCCATCTTATGTCAACATAAGTCTGTAAGGTGCCACAAAACCCTGTCATGTTTGACTCAGCTCCTAAAGAAACTGACATGCATAAATGCACTTATTTTTCTAAGAACTTTATCAGACACGGCAAAAACTGCATGATTACGACATTACAGTAGCGCTAACGGCATTATCATTGTGTTATCAAACTTGTGCTCCAATCACGAATAAGGTATTGCTTTTAATTGACAGTAGAAGCTGTCAATAGCTCTCAATCTTGCTTTTTGGGGTGGCTTTGAAGAGTGTGCAAAAACATATCCTGCTGTAATCACAACATTACAGGGTGAATGGGCAGTCCTCTTTCCCCCCTCCCTGTCCCTGGCAAGAAAACCTCTGTGTGAGAACGTGAAAACTATCCAAAGGATGCTCTTTCTATGAACTGTGTCAGTTTCTTTGCATGTTTTCAGGTTTGTTTAAATGTTTGTGTATTTGTTTACTTTGCAAATTAAGGGTTTTTTGTTTTGTTTTTAAGCATGCTCATGTTTTCTTGCGAGAACTGCTGAAATCTCACCCATGCTAAATCACAGAAGTAAAGTCCCATTCTTAAAGCGCTAGTGGTGGTCGTGCGATAATTCCGTGGTGATTCTTTTGCATGATTATAGCAATGTATGATAATATGTGTAATAATGACACTATGTTTCCGTTTCCCTCATTCATGGAATTACAGCATTTTTAGTCACTAGTCTGATAAAGTCCTAAGTGCTGCCTGAGCACAATTGCATGCAACAAAATGAAACCAAACCAGAAGATCAGACTTCTTAAACTCTGTGTCATCACTGTACATTATCTGGAATAAATTATGGTTTTCTGGAAAAGGAAGGAAATATTTGATGTTGGGGGATCATTTCTCTACTTACAGCAGGCATGCCATGAAATCTGCTACACTGTTACATGGACAGGGCTGAGAGGTTCTGGCCAAGATACCTTCCAAGCCAATCCCACACATTGCTGGTGACACCACTAGCCCACTTTCTCTCCAGTCCTCATTGGCTTTTCCCCAGAGCTGACGTGGTCACTCATTGCTTTCCCCCAGTCGTTATAAACTAGCACTGAGCCAAGTGTTGGTATAGCTCAGTACCTATTTATACAGGGAGGGCATATGTATGGGCAACTGCTGATGTCCAGGAAGCATGTCCAGTGGATTGTAGGATTTACAGCATAGCTCTGCTTCCCTCTTCTCCACATGGAAATTCTATACGTGGAGATTTCATGAATAGGATTTGAAGGAACTCTTAATGAAATGTAACCTATTTGTGACCTACCCACATCAAAATGGGCAAAATGCAACTCAAGTAAAACACTTTTATGTTTCACTGATCTCATGCAGATCAGTGGGAAATCTTTTGTGGACTCTTCTTCCCATAGCATCTCTATACAACATGACTTTAAAATGTCATTGCTCTGCCTTTCCCCTACCTACATATTTAAAAATGTCTTTGCCTCATGAAGAAATGAGTGGTTTCAGAAGCGTGTACCCCTTTGGTTGGCCTAATAAAGAAATTACCATTTTCTGGATTTTGAAACTGATTTTACTGGTTAGGTTTCCAATGAATCCTGCCTACTGAAAAAAAAGGTCCCCCCCCCAAATGTTACTTTTTTAAAGGTTCAAGGCTAGGGTTTTTAAAACTGGCGTTCAAGTTTGGGATTGGAGTAATTTAATATTCAATACTTCAGGAATGCAGAAATTTATTATATATAATCTGGTCATTTTTATTGAAACATTAGGGACTATTATTTGGGGGCTATTGTTTGAGTGCAGCTGAACTTATATACATATATTTTTCTTTGCTGATACAAAATTGTTCTAATTTGCTTCCGCCCTGCATAAATAACAAGCTCTTCACCAAAGCCCACTCACTCTAAATGCTGGATAGCACTGGTGCATTTCACCTTATCTACATATGTTACTGAAATTTTGCAAATTTCTAGGAAATGTACAAATTTTAATATGCCAGTTATGGCCTTAAAGTATAAACAGTTTTAAAAGGAACAGATAATATGGAAACTAGCTTGCAAACATGCTACAGGAATAGATCCTAATATAGCACGTTGCTGTAAGAGTTGTGACTGTGTTTGGTCCAGAATTTTTGGTACTGAAGCACCAACCATTTTGCATTTCAGACCTTGAGGGAGATAAAACCCTCATAACTCAGTCTTAATTTTTAAAAATGCAGTTGTCTACAGAAATTGTAAATTTCCCAATGTAAATGAAGAAAAACATGGAATGAAATTTCTCCTTTGAAACTAGGCCAAATAAAACTTAACACACCAGATTTTCCTTGATAAATCTTTATTGAAGTTGTACATAGAATTTGAATTAGTTTATATGGGATTTTTATACCATGAATAAGGCTGTGATTGACAGCATATGCTCAGTGTAACAGATTAGTTCTGAACAGTGACTTGGCTGACTTTTCCCACTTTCCTAACAAGTTTTCACTAGGCACAATTCATACATTCAGTCCCCATACTGTTGCTCAAGGGAGTGAAGCCAGTAGCCAAGTTCACACAGAGGTATTCATTGGTTGAACAGCTGGATCTGAAGAGAAGTTACTTTTCTGTGGATAATGGAGTTGAATTTTTATTACCTGTGTTTTATTGCTCTTTGTTTCTAGTCCTCACAAAGCCAATAAAGGGAGTGGCCTTTGTCTGCATTGAAATCCCTCAATACCATCTTAACTGATAACACCTCAGACAGAATGTGCACCCGTGACTCCAACAGCATCATGATTTCCCCCCTGTATGCTTTTTAGCATCTTTGCCTGATGAAGAAGCATCCGGTGAAGCTTCAAAACCTTGAATAATGTACTTTATGCTTTGGAGTTGGCCTCCAAAAAGGCATTGTTGCTTGTAGAGTTTAGATTTTGTTGTAATTAGAATCATAGAATCATAGAATTGCGGAGTTGGAAGAGACCACGAGGGCCATCCAGTCCAACCCCCTGCCATGCAGGAAATCACGATCAAAGCATCCCCGACAGATGGCCATCCAGCCTCTGTTTAAAGACCTCCAAGGAAGGAGACCCCACCACGCTCCGAGGGAGTGTGTTCCACTGCCGAACAGCTCTTACTGTCAAAAAGTTCCATAGAATTGTTTGAACTGTCACTCACATATGAAAACTATGGTTTGGATCCCTTCCACAGATACTCCTTGCTAGCAGATAGGGCAAGGGAAAGATGATTTTCACCAATTTCCCCTTCATTCCATAAGCACCACTTTCCATGCTGTTCTTGAGAGTGCCCTACAACAAGGGGTGGCAGAAAGAGGAGACAAAGGCATGCAAGGTCAAAGGGGAATCTCCCCGCTTCCTGTCAGCAGGAGCATCACATAGGAGAATATGATTAGTGTCAAAAACCAGCACCATTTTTGATATCTGTGTTGAAATATGGGACACTTTTCACTGGGATTTAGTTTTCTAGTAGAGAGATTAGAAACTTTCAGTACTACTTGATTTTTTTAAAAAAAATCTAAGGTTGACTGGTCCAAGGAATACTGCAGCTTTTTAATGAAGTCTGTGGAACAGGGAAACTCATTGTTTTTGCAAAAATTTCCTCTTTATGAAGCCTCCCTGAAATCACTATGAATAATGCAGAATTTGAAATTGTCCCCAAAATGAAAGGACATGGCAACATGTAGATTGCATTCTAAACATATAGGTCACATTACTACAAGCTTTTCTAAAAATGTCACCCTTGTATTTTGCTTCATTACCTAAAAAAGGCCTAAACTACATCTCCTTGTGATATCCCTGTCACTAAAATACATCCAGGAAGACATGATGAAGTTGTTCATTCTCTTCTTTGCTATCTATCTGTTCTTCTTCTGGTGCTTTGGGATGAGTCTAAAGAAGCTCTTTTTATTTGTCTAATTTATTTGCCCTTCCTTTGCCTGCACTCTGCCAGCTTAGATATGTCACCTGTAATAAGTATGAAAAATTGCAATGTGGTATACATTCTATTTTTCCCACCGTCGGCTTCAGAAGCTGTCTCCAACTACCAAGGGCAGTTCAGTGGTGAGTCCTAGCAAATCTAATTTAATCCCACTGAGTCAAAAATCCTTGGTCCTAATAGTCATTTTGAACAGCTGGGGAAAACTCATTAAGAAGAATACTCTTATATCTAGTTCATCGTTTTTAAAGGGGAGGGAGAGTGAGTCTATTTCTTGAGAAAGCCATTCTGTAATACAATCAATAATGTCACACAAATGAGTCTCTGGTGGCCTTTTATAGTGTCTGAATCTACATTTTGTTATTCTTCAAAGAACAGAGCAAACCTTAATGAAATTACAGTAATAATAAAGCAGAAGCACTAAAGAAAAGGAAAGGGAGTGGAATTCAAATTTCCGACAAAGGAATAAATAGTTATTTGTGATGTGTAGGTAACTGAAAAGAATGAACCATATTTATGCATTTATTCTTTTTTTTTAATTCTTTGGGACAGAAGCCAATTTCATCTACACAATAATTTAAATATCATATAATAATATACATAGGAGGAAGAGATCAGCTTAATATTTGTGCAAGCATTTCTGAAGGGCATCCTGGGGGCTGGGGCAGATCACCATGCAATACACAGATCCTTCTCCTGTATAATACTAGGAGACACAGTCAACCGATGAAATTAATTGGCTGTATCTTCAGGATACACAAAAAGGAAATAGGTGATCACAGAGTATGCAAATTAAGTTATAAAACTTATACCCATAAGATTTAGTATTGGCCACTATCTTAGGCAACGTAAATACAGGTTAGTCAAATTCTAAAGAATACTGCACTGAGTTCCAGTTGCTGAAGAATAAAAATATTTCCTTCAAGGCCTTTTTGTATGCTTCCTAGAGGCATTAGGCTGGCTAATGTTGGAGCAGGACACTGGATCTGATGGACAATGAGTGTGGTATAGCAGCTCTCTCTCTCTCTCTCTCTCTCATATCTTTTTCTGGTACCACCCCAACATACGACATTCTATGGACAGATAAGACTTGGGCTGGGCTACTATAATGGGGTGGGGAAGGTAAAGTTTGGAAAGAGTCCCAAATCTAAAAACCTTGCAGGGTTTGTGCAGGCATGGTGGAAGGTATATATTTTGGGTTTTCCCATGCTTTCAGTGATGATGGTATCTCTCCGATTTCTACATTTCTTTAATGGGAAGATGCCACTTTCCAGGTTAACATATCGTACCCCCACCCCTGGTTCTGTGGTGTGTGTGTTGGGGGACTGAGCAGATCCAAAGTCTCCTTGCACCTGCCCTCCCTTTGACTTTATCTCCAGCAACTTGACCATATTTTCATGGACAGGAAGAAAGATCTATTTTGTCCCATGGTCCCAGAAGCCCCCTGCCAGAGACCAGAATTCTATACTCTTAACATTTATTGGTCTTGGTGCAATTAAATTTTAAACCCTTTGCACTGCTTTTCCCCATATATAATTTATCATACACTGTGGATTTTTAAAAAGCAAAAGCTCATTCAAAGGCAATAGGAAAAGCAGATTCAGTTTATCACAATATATTGCTTTAGTACTTGTGTCTTTTCCTTAGCCTTTGTTCATTGGAGTCCTTAGTTAAGATTGTTGGAGAATGTGGAAGAGATTAAATAAAACACCAGTGAGAAGGCTGGGCAGGGGAATCTTCAGTGTATATTAACTGGTTGTTCAGTTCCTATTCAGACAGAACACATCCGTGTCTTCTTCATTACAAAGACTTGCTCAAAGCTCAAGGGGACATACTGCTTTCATCTCCTGGCAATGAGCACAATTCCTCCTGTTCCACTCCCCAGCTGCCTCATCTGCCCTTTTTCCCCACATCATTCCTTTGTCCCCAAAGTGAACTCTACTGAACAGAAATTTCCCTGGCTACTCAAATAAAGTTCCATCAGAGCTAACTGTTGACTCTACCTTTCCTTTCAGTTTTAAGTCACCATAAACCCCAGCTGTACTGTCAAAAAAGGAGGAAGAATGTTATATAGCAAACATAATTCTTATTATCCAAATCCTGGTTCATGAGCACAGGAGAGCACATTTCATGATGTATTGATACATCAGTATAGTTCATTCATCAAATGCATTTACAAAATGGCACACCAATTTAACTATTTTGTAAATCTGTGAAAGGAAACATTTACATTTCCTTCAAATGTCAAGATATGAAAGCTTGTAAAAAAAGTGGGAGGGAGAAATTATTTTCTTTCATGAAGGTTCTGAGAAAATAATTTCCAATGAAAAACCTGAATTTACAGGGATGGAAGAGTATGCTTTATGCAGTATTTTATCTTTGGTAAATGACAACAGAAATATTTTTTTCATAGAGGAGTTTTACAAGAATAGTCACAGTCAATCCATGCATATGCAAAGTTCTTTGATCCAATATTCAACCCCCCCCAAACCCATCTAAAGGAGGAGAAAAATCCTACCAAGCACTGAAGCGACCAGAAAAACTCACATTGCTCTGAGGGCAGGAGGGTGGCTGCATGATACAAGTCAAAGAGGCATGTGAGAGTGTGTTCTGGCCTTAAGCAGCCACAAATCACCACCACCCCTCACATGTTGCATTCCAGTGCCCTGCACCAGATGTAAAACTTCCTGATCTCTTACCGTGGAGGCCATCAAAATGTATTATCCCCATAGTGTCTTTGCCATGCTGGTCCAAGTACACATTTAGTGTTGTCTAAATGGCAAAAATACTCCTCACAGAATTTGAGGAGAATACAATTTGTTTAAATGGCATCCCTCATAAATCTGCCATATTTGGAAGTCGGGGGGGGGACCATAAAAAACTCAGCAGGAAAACCCTTTGCGTCTTTCCCCATATTTTTAATAAAGCTCAGTGAGGAATGTGCATTCTTGCTCATTGTGACAACTAATTTGCTTTGATTCACATTTCTGATAAGAGCAGAGGTGGAAAGCTGATTGGTTAGATGTCTGCAGTGGGAGGAGCATGCTAACAAGGTAAGTGCCCGGAACGTCCATGTTGGATTTTCACCATAGTGATAGTATGCTGAGGTGATGAAACAACCTTTCCCCCTTTCTTCTATTTATTTAGGCAGAATATTGTACTTTCGCACCTCAGATATGCTTTTTTAAAAAATACTGTTCAACGGTGGCAACTGGTGACAATAAAAATTCACTCATGCCCATCATCTTGCTTCTCAGGCATGCCCATTGGAACAGCAAAAGTGGATAGCCTCACATGTCTACAATCTTACCAAAAACCCATTAAGACAAACAGAAGTTATTGTGAATTGGCATTAGTGTGCATCAATCCACATTTCCCCCTGTGTATAAATAAACCCTAAGTAAATACTCAAGGGGTTGTATTGTATGACAACATGCAATAGAACAAAGCTCCATCTGTAATACTGGACTTATTAATCATCACTGCTTGAATAATATTAAGACTGTTAGATATTCACATATCTCCCAATTACATCAAATAGTGTTACATGTTACTTTATATATGCCATATTCCTTGTTTTCTGTGGCATCATTAAGGCTGGTGCCATCTCTTCCTCAACAGTGTCACCTGGTGTGGTTCTGCACCCCTCTAGTGCCACCACTGCATGTTCTCAATGTAAATGCTGCATATCCTTCAATTTCCACCAATATTTTCAAAAGCTTCTCCTGACTCCCAAATTTCTAGAAAATGTATCTCTATATTCAGCTGGTTTACAGTTGTCATGAGTTTGATGTTGTCTTTCAGTAAAAACCAGTGGAAAAGCAATTAATCATTCCTTTAAAATGTTTTCCCTTCTTTTCCTCAAATGTTAGTAATCTGCACCCTGAGTAAAGAGTTTAATACACTCTATAGTATGTTGATAACTACCACCCTTGGGCTAAATCTGGTCCTTTCTTCGAACTAACTGGACTGCTCCCCAGCAGCAAAATTCAGAATCTGAGGTACTTTGAGAATAGTAAAATAAAGTTGGCCCTTAAAAATTGTTTTGCATTATTGTGGTGATTTAAGGCAATCACCATGCCAGGTGAAATATTTAACCTGTGAGAAAAGATTGATTGGCTGTGTAAATACAGTTCTGATAAGAGAAAAATCAAGTATTACCACCTGATAAAATGTATAATTTATGACTGGCTGGCACAGAAAAGCATAACCGTTTAAAGCAGAAAATTACACAAGATGCTTTTTTTAAAAAATAAAACAAAATTAAATTTCAAAGTATTTCTGAGTGTTATGTTGCCATCTCCCCACGGTTCAGATTATTGATCTCTTACAGTGTAAATAAAGGTCAGGTAGTTTTAGGTCTCAATTGGGGTTTGTTTTGCTGTATGCCAATGACTGAAACACAGATTTGGGTGACAAAGGAATTGTACATTGTGAACTTTGTAGAACATTGTAGAACATTATACTAAGGGAGCCCTGGTGGTGCAGTGGTTAAATGCCAATACTGCAAGTCACCACATTGCAAGTTCGATTCCAGAGGGCTCCAAGGTTGACTCAGCCTTCCATCCTTTCGTAGGTTGGTAAAATGAGTACCCAGCTTGTGGGGGCAATTAGCTAACACACATTGGAAACTGCTTAATGCAGTGTCGATGTGTAAATTGCTATTGCTTAAAACAAATTGTAAGCTGCTCTGATAGCCTTTGTGGCTGAAGAGCGGGGTATAAATACCTAATTAATTAATTAATTAGCTTGTCACTATAGCCTGTCCAATATCATTGGTCTTTCTTGAAACAGAGCTATATGTGAAAACTCAAATGAAAGCAGCCTAATAGGAAATTAATAATCATAGAACAGTTAGAAAAAACCCACAGCCCAGTTACAGTGCAACCCTGCTCAGAAGCAAGACCCACAGATTTCAACTGGGCTTATTCCCAAATAAGTGCATATTATATTGCAGATCACTGGCTATCACAATAAAGAGATAGTTACTGTAAATGTCTGATACTTATTTTCAACATGCAGCTGAGTGAAGCTTTATTTTAGGTTGTATGCTTTTATATATATATATATATATATATACACACAGTCTTCAATTTTTAATTTTTACTGCTTTATGAGAAAGGTCTGTTAACAATGCATCTATTTATTGCATATTGCCTTGCATTAAAAATGACAGTTTAGATAAATAAGTAATGACCACCAGAAAGGAGTGTGTATTGAAGATGACCTTTTGGTCAGGAGTGGGGGTGCTATCTGGGAGAGTTTTAACAAAGTTTTTGAATGGCTGCTAAATAACAATATTTGGAATAGTTTTTGCTGTAGAGTTGGTACCTTGGTACATTTGACATTGCACTACATTGCAGTGCAATCATACTTATGGTTATTCAGAAATTAGACCCAAGACCCACAGGATTTGATGGGGCTTACTTCCAGGAATTGCAGCCTTAGTCATTTAGAGCAATTTGCTTTCCAGACATCTCTCCATAGCACCATTGCTTTCTAACTGCAGCACACTTGTTAGAAACAGTGAGAGCAGACAAGTAAATAAGATACAGAGGTGGAGTATCTGTAATATGAGAGAAGTTAAGTTCAACATAAATGTTATCATGAAAGCATGATCTGTTTCTCACAGGAAGTATTTCTTTTATGTATTCCCTCTACTTTTCTCGCCTTCAGGAAGAATTAAAAAAGAATCAGTTTGTTCCAAGCATTCCAAAATATGACCCAAATGATTTTTATGATGCTAGCAAGCCAGAAGACAGTCAAAATGAATTAATCTTCACTGCATCATGGTTGTTTATATGTGTTTGTATGTGTGTGTATGCTGGTATTTCTGGTTTTGCAAACCAGAAAACAAAAATATTTAAACATGAGAAATCAGGCTATAATTTTGCCCATTCCCTTATTACTACCCTAGCGATAATGCTGAAAAGTCAGTGGTTCACAAAGCAACAGCAACACACACACAAAATTGCTTCTCAGCTTGTTGTGGCTCCTAATGTAGAATAGTGCCACTGGATTGTGCTTCCATACAATATTCTGTCATTAATACCATAACTGTGCTAAAGCTCCAAAGGACGAAAACCCAGTACTGAAGTGGTGGATTAATTCAGGTTGCTCTTCAAACAAACAATTTATTGTGCTACTCACAGGTTCTGAAACATGTGGTGAGTCAACAATCCTATGACCATGAAAGTCATGTTCTCCTTACACTGGATTTTGTCTCAGAAGATGCCTATTACTTCCAAAAAGTATATCAACAGATCACAGATGATGTGGCTGCTGACAAGTAGCTATCATGCTCAGGGTTACTTCACTGATGCAGTGAGCAAAATTCCCAAAGACAACAGAGATGGTGGGTCACTGCCTCCCTTAGTTTCCAGCTGATGGCAAAAGCAATTCACAATTGTGTGGTTTTTACCAGGGGGAATATAATTGCTTTCTGCAAACAGGCTCCATTAATGTTTTTCAGTAAGGGATCACAGCTCAGTGGAACAGCACTTGCATTACCAGAACAAAGGCAGAGTTAGGAAACAAATTTTCACTCTCGTAGGAAGACAGAGCTGCCTGATAACCAGATGAATCCTTCCCATAAGCCGTACCTTTCCAGGTCATCTGTCAAGTACCTTTACACTCGAACACACTGCTTCTTTAGTAAATCAGCAACAAAAAACTTGATGGTACAGGATCACCAACAGTGCAGCATCCAGAAAAGGATGTACTTTATTAAAGGTTCTAAAAACAAATCAGTGCTGCAAAGAAGGAGCTTAGATGAAAAGAAGCATCCTAGAGCCTTTCACAAAGCGTATTCAAACTTTCTAGACCAGACTGCTTGAGTGTGGTGTCTTCCAGATGTGTTGGAAAGCCCCAATTGTCTCCAGACAGAATTCAATACATCTGAAGTCACAAGCTTGGAAAAGACGGTACAGCCTTTCAGAGATAGCAAAGTAAGGAAATAGATGAAGGAAGAATGTTTGATTTGGGGGAGATTGACAAGGGTCCTATGAAACTTCAAGGATAGGAAGAGAAGAAGGTAGTTATCAGTTTGGGGGATGTCAGCAAGGACTCTTGGAAGAAATGTCAGGCTTCAGATAAAAAAAATCATATATCATCTATATATATATATATATATATATATATATATATATATAATTCTCTTGGGTATGTTTCCAGTGTGCTGGTTGGCTGCTCAGGGAACTGACCAACCAATCACAGGTCTGTTGGGCAGCCAATCAGCACACTGGGGGTAGGACCACATAGATCTCAAGCATGGTGGCTGGAGCTGGAGAGTGAGTAACATGGGTGTGTGTGCCTGTGTGTTCTGGAGTGCAGGGGGTGGGGCGGGAGGGGCAGAATGAGTGGGGGAGGGGCAGAATGAGTGGGGGGGCAAAACGAGTGTGGGGGGACAGAACGAGTGGGGGAGGGGCAGAACGAGTGGTGGGGGAAGAACGGGTGGGGGGAGGGGCAGAATGAGTGGGGGGGCAGAACGAGTGGGGGGACAGAATGAGTGGGGGGAGGGGCAGAACAAGTGGTGGAGGTAGAACGGGTGGGGGAGCAGAACGAGTGAGGGGGCAGAACAAGTGGTGGGAGGGGCAGAATGAGTGGGGGGTGGGGTAGAATGAGTGGGGGTAAAATGAGTGGTGGGAGGGGCAGAACAAGTGGGAGGCAGAACGAGTGGTGGGGGTAGAATGAGTGGGGGAGGGGCAGAACAAGTGGTGGGAGGGGCACAACAAGTGGAATAGGGGCAGAACGAGTGAGGGGAGGTGCAGAACGAGTGGGGGAGGTGCAGAACGAGTGGAGGGAGGTGCAGAATGAGTGGTGGGGGGCAAAACAAGTGGGAGGAGGGGCAGAATGAGTGCTGGGGGCCGAATGAGTGGGGGAGGGGCTGAATGAGTGGGGGGAGGGGCAGAATAAGTGGAGGAGGGGCAGAACAAGTGGGGGAGGGGCAGAATGAGTGGGGGGGAGAACAAGTGGGGGAAGGGAAGAACACGCAGTGGGGGTGGTAGGGGTAGAATGAGCGGTTGGGGTGGCAAGGGGCAGAGCAAGCAGTGGGGGGGTGGCAGGGGGCAGGTTGAGCAGCAGGTGGGTGAGTTATACCCACCAGACTACCTCAAAGGGTTGTCATGCGGTCTCCTGGGCATTTTGGGGGGAGTTTTTTAATGGCATATGGTACGCTGGGTCCAGCTAGTATTATATAGTCCCAGAACAGAGAGTGTCTGTGATACTAGCATTTTCAAAAAAGGTTGCTGTTAATTTAAAACATATATTACAGTCTGAAGCCTTCTCAAGTGAAATCATTACCACTAACAACTTGAAAAGTGGAAAATGTCTTAATAGATCTTTCATCTTCTTCCCTTTTGTTTAATTTGTTCATGTGAGAATGGCTTGTAGCACAGCTAGTCTAACAGTTTGCTTTGCTTGCCTCTTTACCCATTTTTCTTGTTTATTAATGTACAGCATTCATATGCAATAAAATTGGATGGTTTACAACAATAAAAGATTAAAATACAATAATAAATCAGCAAGTGATAAAATAAAAGCAACATCAAAATTTTCAGCATCTGCAAGCAAAACAGCATAATAATATGTATAGCATCACTTAAAGTACACAGCAGATCTAATTTTAATGGATACAGTGTACAGATCTAAAAAGCCTGTGAAATTAAAAGGGCATAATTTGATGCAAAAAAAAAAAAAAAAGTACAGTGGGCCCTCTGGATCTACAGGTTCTGAATCCATGAATTCAATTGACTGCGGTTTGTCACATCCCATATTGTAAAATGGTGGCAACATGCACATTGCATGCTGAAGCATCCACATTCACTTCATCACCATTTAATAATATGAGACATGATTATCCATGTTTTTTGGTATCCATGTGAAGTCCCAGAACCAAACCCCATGGATCTGAAGGGGCCACTGTTTTAAAAAGGCAACAGGCACTTTTCAGAGCAATAAAACATTTTTTTTTTAAAAAAGATACTCAAAACAGTTTATTTTTGTAGGCAGCATCTTTGTAAATAGTATCTTTGTAGAGGGTAGTTAGAGGCTAGAGGGTAGGACTTTAAATTTGCAACAACATTTCTAAATCTTTAATTTCAAACAAAAAACTACTGTCTGGCTAAATATAAATACAGATGTATCCTGTTCATGTGCTCTGTTAAAAAGATAATTACTAAACCGAATGTGGCTTTTAACTCTGAAGCATTAAAAATGATCTTTAAGTCAGAGAAACCATATTTTATCCCTATTTTAAACTGAAAACTAAAATAAATATCCCTGTGACTGCAGAGACCTATTAATTCTTAGAAAGAAATGGAACCTACACCAATTGTCACAGTATGCAGTACTCCTGTTCAGAATTTCAGACAGACATGTCCTCTTTGAGGACAATGCATTTCACCTCCCCAACACACATCCATGTATAGGTTTCCCATTTTCTCTGCTGTAGCATTATTATGTCACTGCAGAGAATACCCAGTCTCTACAGAGCTGTTTCTCCATTTATTTTTTTGTGTTTCTGCAAACTGAAATCCGCCAGCAGCTAATATCTCCATCTTATGTTTGAATGGTGCAGTTTTGGCTATAGAAGGAACAGCACAGAGAATGGAGTCAGCTATTTGTATATATGATGTGAAAGAATTGCAGGGTGGGGAGACTTTAAACAAGACAAGTGGTGATTTAAAAATATATATATCCCACTATGGTAGATAGTATTTTTTTTAAAAAAAGTATGATTATCTGATTCAAAAATCAATGCACTAATTTGCCTTGTCAAAATAAGGCAGAATGCATGAGCTTTAATAGCAAGGGATTTTAATAGGATAACTTGGAAATGATACGGGACACTATATTTCTGTCCAGAAAAGAAAAATTAACCATGCCTAAAAATACATCTGCAGTTAATAGAAGGCAGAAAGTACAGTAAATTAAAACCTCACAGAAAAGGCAAAGTTACATCTTGGGTTTGTCCATTTGTCCTTTATGATAAGAAGCCTCCCCACATGAGATTAAACAATGGCATCGTTTTCACCCCAAAGCTGTTGCACAGTCCTTGTGCCCTAGTCCCTGCAGGTGGCAATCAATGAAACACAAATGCAAGTGTATAGATTGGCAAGTGTCTCTAATCACAGCCAAGAATGAAGTGGAGTGCAAAATGAAATGAAATGAAATAAATGACAGGAAAAGGAATGCCACATTGGTTATTTACCATGAAGGTGCATTCTGGGGTTGGAGAGAGGAGGAATCCATGACGTGTGGGATAGTTCCCCCCACCGCCCAGAGAGAAGCAGGAAATAGCAATTTAAACTTGCAGAAGCTGACAAATCTTCCTCTGCTCCTCCCCCTCCGATCTCCATGAGGCCAGTTCACTGACTAGCAAAACCCCGGTAGACAGAAATAGAGAAAGGCCGTATCCTGATTAAGGTTTGAGATCTTATCCTCCTTGAGTAATGTGTTAGAGCAGTCACTAAGGGTGGGGTGGATTCCTCCTCTATCCAACCCCAGAATGCACCTTCATGGTAAGTAATCAATGTGGCATTCTCTGAGTTGGTGAGAGGAGGAATCCATGATGTTTGGGATGTGCCCAAGGTTTTCTCCCCAGTCAGGTAGGAGTGACTGCATATTGGGGACCTAGTCCTTTATGACCTGTTGGAGCACCCTTCTTCCAAAGGCAGCACCCACTAACCTGCACTTGTCTACTTTGTAGTGTTGGATGAAGGAGGAGGGGGTGCTCCAAGTTGCTGCCCTGCATATTTCCACTATGGGGGCATGGATGAGAAAGCCGCTGATCTAGTGGAGTGCGCCATGGCTCTGGAGGGCCTGGGCACCTTGGCCATATTGTAGGGCATCAGGATACGTGCCTTTATCCATGTGGCTATGGTTTGTCTCGACGCCTTTGTTCCCATGGACGTTGGGTCGAATGACACGAAGGGTGAGTTGCAGTGCCTGAAGGGTTTTGTCCTCTTGATGTAGATCTTAAGAGCCCTGTGGACATCTACTTTGTGCTACAACCTGTCCGTCAGGTGTGATGAATTTGGACAGAAGGAGGGTAGGATCAGTTCCTGGGAAAGGTGGAAGTTGAAGACTATCTTTGGCATAAAGGATGGGTCTGGGTACAGGGCTACATAACCTTTTTAAATGTGCATAGGCATTCCCTGATGGAAAGAGACACAAACTCTGATACCCTCCTAGCTGAGGTGATGGCCACTAAGTCGGCCACTTTCAGGGTAAGAGTCTGTAGCGGAGCCATACTCAGTGGCTCAAAGGGCAGTTGCATAAGTTGTTTTAAAACCAGTGGGAGGTTCCAGGATGGAATTGGTGTCTCACTGGCAGAGCTATAATGGTGGTTCCTCTAAGGAACCTCCTCATGTGTGGGTGGGAGGAGAGTGTTCCTCCTTGAGGCAGCGGCAGAATCGAGGAAGGGCTGCTGCTTGCCTTTTTAGTGTGTTGGGCCTAAGATAAAGGTCTAGATCTTTCTGCATGAATGCCAGCACGTGTCTCACTGCCACTCCATCTAGAGGGACGGAGTTGGTCTCACACCAACGCCTGAAGGCTTGCCATGTGGCTTTGTAGATTCTTGTGGTGGATTGTCTTCATGATGAAAGGAGAGTGCCTATCACTGCCTCCTCATATTTGCAGTCTCACAAGGCTTTCTGTTCAGTTTCCAAGCAGCTAGTTGAAGCTAAGCTACCCTCGGGTGACTGAGGGGTCCCTGGAGTAGTAGGCTTTCTCTCTGCAGAAGCCGCCACAGATCCGCTTCTGCTAGCTCCATGAGGTCCGAGAACCAAAGTCTCTGAGGCCAATAGGGTGCAATGAGAACCACCTGTGCCCTTTCTTCCCTCACCCTCCTGCAGACCTTCCCAAGAAGGGGAAGGGGGGAAAGGTAGAGTAGACCTTTTGGCCAGGGGCTCCTTAGTGCGTCCACTCCCTCTGTCAGCGGGCAGTGGAATAAGGTGAAGAATCTGGGCAGTTTGGTATTGGTTGTGGAAGCGAACATGTCCACCTCCATGTTCCTGAACCTGCTCTGCAGCTGGTGGAATACTTCTGGGTGGAGCTCCCATTCCCCTGGGAGTATCTCATGTCTGCTCAGGAAGTCTGCTTGGCTGTTGTCGGACCCCTGGAGGCAACAGTCCTCTCTTCCCAGAGGAACAGGAGGTCAGTTTCTCTTTGCAATGACCGGGACGTTGACACTCCCTGCTTCACTATGTAGGGCTGTGGTGTTGTCTGTCAGAACCAGAATGTGACATCCCTTCAGGAATGGTGTGAAGTGGATCAGGGCCAGGCATGCTGCGTGTGACTCTAGCCAGTTTATGCTAGAGTATTTTTAGGTCTTTTAGGTCTTTTTCCTGGGTTTCCCAGAGTCCCTGCACCACCTCCCCTTGGCAGTGGACTTCCCATCCTCTCAGGTTCATATCTGAGGTGACTGTGATGGGATGTATCGGAACGAAGGAACAGCCCTTTGCCACATTTCTCTTGATTGTCCCCCATGCCAGCGAAGACCAGAGTGGCGGGGGAAGTCGGAGTAATAGGCATTTCCAAAGGGCTATCTACTGCTGGTATTCCCCGAGGAACCCTTGTAGGGGTCTGGAGTGGAATCTGGCCCACGGAACCACCTGGATTGCTGAGCTCATGAGTCCCAGGAGTCTGGCTAGAGCTGTCAGAGGAGCTAGGGGTTGAGCACCCAAACTCTGTGCTTCCTTCCGGATGGGGTGCTGTCTGGCATCTGAGAGACAGATCATACCTTTTTTTTGTATCTATCTAACTGCCCAAGTGTGTGATGCTTCCAGCTGGGACCAGATGGCTTTTCTTGAAGTTTATTAGGAATCCATGACTCTGAAGGCAAGATATCATCTTCTGTAGATCCTCTTGAGCTTTCTGGAATGACGATGCTCTTAGCAGCATGTCATCCAGATAGGGGTACAGCTGAACACCTTGGGCATTCAGGCAAGCTATCAGGGCTACCAAGACTTTGGTAAAACCCATGGGGCTGAAGCCAGACTGCAGGGGAGGGCCCTGAACTGAAAATGCTATTCCCCAAAGGTGAACTTGAGGAATTGTCTGCTCTCCCTGTCAACCTTCACATGCAGATATGCTTCTGCTAGGTCCAGGGATGCCAGGAAGTCACTTTCCTGGAGTGCTTCTTTGATGGAGGAGAGGGTTTCCATGCAAAAATGATTGTAGGTAATGAAGGAGTTTATTTGAGATCTAGTATCAATCTTGAGCCCCCTCCTTCTCCTCCTGGTGAAGGAGTAGACCCCCGAGAAGCATTGCTAGGGAGGGACTTCCTCTATCGTTCTGATGCTCTGTAGGTGTCGTATGGCTGAGAGGTGCAAGTCTGCCTTCTGTGGGTTCCTGGGGACAGGGGCAGGCAGAAACCTGCTTCCGGGTTTCTTGTTGAATTCTATATGGTATCCCTGAGTTATAGTGGACAGAACCCATCTGTCTCTAGTCAAGTTCAACCATGCCTCCTGGAATAGGGAGAGCCTTCCCCCTACTGGTGGGGACTTGGTATCAGAACTGCTGTCTGGCCCCACTGCTCTGGGTGTGTTGTCCTCCCCTGAGACTTCCAGAAGTCTGGGCAACTGGGCTGTGTCTGATGGTGTAGTTTGATCTTGCCCAGGAGGGTTGAAAGGAGTGAAAGTCCAACCGCCTGCTGAAGCCCCTGGGGGAGCGAAAGGATGTGGAAGGTTGGAAGGGCCTCTTAGTCCATTTCTTGTCACTTCTGCTCATGGTAGGCATCTCCTGCTTCTTATCTCTGGTTTCCACCAGGATGTCCTTCAGGACTTTTCCCCCAAATACCTTGGATCCCTTGAATGGTGTTGTAGCTAAAGTGACTCTTGAGTGCACATCCACTTCTCAGTGCTTGAACCAGATAGATTGTCTGGCCACTACTGCTGCTCCTATGGATGTTGCCGTGAACATCATGGAATCCTGTGAGGCATTGGCAATGAACTGTAGCATTCTGTAGTTCTTGGATAGGGTCCAGGTGATCCCCTTTTAGGATATCCTCCACCCAAAGGAGCACTGCTCTTGTGAAAAGGGAGGTTGCTAAGGAGGCCCTGACCACCAGAGCAGAGGCTTTGTGCACTTTCTTCAGAGCTCTCTCTGCCTTTTTTCTTCTGGATCCTTTAGGTACCTCTCACCCTTCCCTGGCATGAATGAGTTGGAACCAGTTAGGCCACTGGCAGGTTGACCATGGGGACCTTCAGGCTGTCCAGGATCTGCTTCCTTGGGAAGTAGAACTTCTGAGCTATCATATTTCCCTTCTCTCCCTGAAGAGGCTTTTCCAATTCTTCCTTGATTAACTGACTAAAGAGTAAAGGGAATGGTAATTCTTTTTTTCTGGGCTCTGGGTAGTCTTAGCACCGAGGCTCCTCTCTCATTCAGCTCTTGTGTTGCCTGATCTGTTGAGTCCCATTGGCTTGGTTTGAAGGGAAGTCCTAGGGTGACGGCTACCTTTGTCAGCAGGGGTGCAAAGTCTTCGCAGTCTTCGCAATGAAACAGCCTATCTGAGGGCTACGCTTCTGGGGAGCCTGAGTCTAACCATTCCCCTTCTTCCTTCTCAGTATGTTGCTGATTGGTCTCTTCCTCAAGGTCATAAGCTGTCCTAATGATTTCATTTATTGTTGCCTCATCTGCAGAACTGTAGCCTGACCCTTTTGATGAGTAGGGGAGAATATTGCCTTCCCCCTGGTGTTCTGCAGGGGGAGTCAGGGGACCTCTGGGGCCAGAGTGTGTGGATGACCTCTTTGTCATGGCCCCTTGAAGGCCTTGAATTGCTTGGTGGCGCTGTGGCCTTGTGCCACTGTGCATTGCACTCTCTTTCTCCCTCTACCCCCTTGCCAGGGCTTGCTCAGCTAGATACCATTGTCCCACCTCTTGCTGAGGCCTAAGCACATAGCCTGTGGTGGGAGAGTGGTTGTGCTATGGTCCCTGTCCCTGAATGTCTACTCTCTAGAGGTTCGGGGAGAAGGGTCTGAGAAAGGAGTTTCAGTGCTGTTCTTATGGCCTGCTCCAATGCTGATGCGTCCACTCTGGTCTGTTCCCCATGGGTACTGGCCCCGATGGCTATTGGTTCAGACCCACACCCTTCCTCCTCCCCCTCCTCCTCCCTCTGGTGAGGCTGTCTTGCTGGGGGAGGGAATCCAACTTGAGCCAGGCTGACTGTGCCCACCTGTGGTGCGGCTTGCTGCCAGCCTTGGTTGCGGGGTTTGGGGGTTATAATTGGGGCCTGGGTGTACCCCTCCCCTGGTGTTCCCCTCTCCCTTGTCCCTCTCGCAGCACTTCCCTTGAGGCGTCTTCAACCTCTGCATTGTTCCCAGCCATGTCCTGCTGCCTGTTCCATTCCCATTGGTTTTGCTCTTGGCTCGCCTGCTGGAGCTGCTTCAGTGGCGGCGGAGATGCAGTGGTTGTTTTGGCATCCTCCAAAGCCCACTGAAGCAGCTTCAGTGGCTGGGACTGCCTTGGGTCTGCAGCCCTCAGCTTGCTCCCAGATTTGCTGGTGGCAGCTGGATCTCCTGCCAGGCGGTTGGAGTCCCGTGTGGCCATCTTCTTTGCTTTCTTCCTTGTCTCTTTCTTGTCACCTGGAGTGATGCCCACCAAGGAGGGGTCGTGGCTGACCAAAGGAGTGGGGGGGGGAGGAAGAGAAATGTGCAGGTTGGGAGGGCTGGAAGATGGGGAAAGACAAAGGATCCTTTTTTTGTTTAATAGAAAAGACAGACCGAGGAGGAAGGTAAGTATGGTAGAGAGAACGGAGGAAAAAGGTAAAAGATGGACCGGGTTTAGGAAAGGAGGTGGAGGAGAGGCTCTGGAGCTCTGCTTTGGGTGAAGCAGGACAAAGAACTGGCCTTGTGGAGAACAGAGGGGGAGGAGCGGAGGAAGATTCGTCAGCTTCTGCAAGTTCAAATTGCTATTTCCTCTCTCTCTCTGGGTGGTGGGGGAACTATCCCAAACATCATGGATTCTTCCTCTCACAACCCAGAGAAAGGAAAGTTCACCACTATTGTTTCTACAACCACAAACCTACAGTGACAAAAAGCAGTGTAAGTACAACGACCAACACCAGAAGCAATTAGCACTTCAGTTGTCAGCAGCGTTCACTGGGATAGTAAACATCTCATACGAACTGACAGCAGTGCAATATAGCATAATATAGCACAGGATTGAACTAAAATATCCTGTATTAGTGTTGTTTTTACTAATCTCAGCCAGAAGTGGAGAAAACATGTGGCTCTCTAGGTATTATTGGGTCCCTGCAGACCCTGTCAGTATGATCATTGTTCAGGGATGATGGGAATTATGGTCCAGAAACATCTGAGGGCCCACAGGTTCCTAGAGAAATAAAAGCATCATCATATAAATATCACTTCAACTTGATTCTTGAAAACTAACAAACTTATTGATGTCTGTCACAGAACTACATTTTCTTTCGAAGAGCTACCCAATCCATAGCACAACCTTGTTCAAAAGGACAGATTTTTCAGCAAGCCTCTGACTTGGCTGGCTCCTAGGAGAGCATATTACATAAGCCAGTTGATTTCTATTTACAATGACACCAGAGAGGCAAAGAGGAACAGTCATGTTATCTCATAACTGCAGCTAATAAAAAGAGGGTCAGAAGTTTATAAAAAAGAAAATATTTACAGCTCCTAAAAAGCACTGAGCTAAAGAATAACCAGAAGGTGCAACAATAACAACAACCCATTAGCCATCATTAACAGCTGTTAAATCGACCCCACTGCCTATTTACTACTTTTGCTTCTTTATAACTATAGTGTACATTAACACTGCTTGGTGACATGAATCATGATACTATTTTAAGGGATGATGTCCTGATTAAAAAATGATGGAGATAACAAGATTAGTAGTGGTGATGGTAGACAGTATTACAAATTCATGCAAAGCATTCAGAAGAGTCATAAGCAGGGCTACTTCCTATAGCTCTATATGAGTGATTTAAATTAGAGGCTGCTGAACACAGCAAGAGATGGCCTTGGGGAGAAGAACCATGTCAAATGCCATTTGATGCTGCTCAGCCAGGCACGTATAAAGGCACATTGCGCCAATAATATTTGACAACATTGGCTGTGCTTTTTCTGCTTCACTGGCCAGCTTGTATACATTCCAGCCAAAGGAACACACAAATAGTTTATAAGTAGCTGCTCTGTCAGCATCTTCCTTCCAAAAGCTGCATCTCAATGGCTGCCTAATGAACACATCTTTAGAGGAAGGTCTTTCAAACAGAGAGAGAGAGGGAGAGAGAGAGAGAGAGAGAAAGAGAGAGAGAAATAAAAAAAGCCTGAAGTATCCAATAAAGCAAATTGACAATAATCCTGACATTCAGCTGTGATGCACCACCAAAGTAACTATGCCTCCTCTGCTTGGCTTCAAGGTTATTTCTCTTCTTCTAGCAGCTTTAAGGACAGTCCTCACAGTTCCTTGAACACAGACTGAGCTAAAATATTAAATGGCTCCATAACTGGGGAGAGGGTTTCCTGTACATTTATTTCCTCTACCTTCATTGTATGTATGTGTAGAGAGAGAAATAATGGCCAAGTAAGAAGAAAACTGCTAGGGAAGGGAGATTATAAACAGCAAATATTTTATGACAATTAGTATCACCTTGAAAACATGCCTAAAAAAGGTTCTGTATTCTCTGTCAAGATAAAACACCCGATTCATCAAGCAGAAGATGACCTCTGTTAACATTTCAGCCTTTGGCATAAGAACAGGAGACATGGTTTGTTGCAACTATTTGGGAGGTTTCACATCAAATGATCTTCCTTACTACCCTTGGGTCTTCTATTCTAACCTTTATAGGAAGCTTTTGCTGCACAGAACATTTTAAAGCAACAGATAGAATGGAAATATCTCTCCTTTGTCACCTAACCCTAATCTATAGAGGTCCTGGAGTGGGGGAGAAATCTTTGTGTAAGTAAATTGTCACATGTTCATGTCAGTGGAGAATATAGTTCTTCACTGCCATGCTAATGCTCCAATATTTAGAAAGCTTTACATTCCCATCATGTTAACAAGGAGAAGACTTTATTGCCTTTAGAAAGATACATGTAAATTCTCTACTGTATGGTTCACACTTCACACACTTGCAAAAAAACTGAACACTGCTATAATCCAAAAACAGAGCCTGCAATAAAATGTTGTAGTGCAGAGTGGCGTTGTTCAGGATTGTAACCCCTGCATTCCAGTCCTCCTCTTTCTTGGTTTTCCATTTCCCCTGTTACCTACCCAAACACCCCCTGGCCCTTATATTTAATAATTGGCAATATTTAACAATTTGGCCAACTATGATCCTCCAAGAATATAGCAAGTAAATCGGGAATTTCCCAAAACCAGGAATCCTAAGGAATAGTGCTGAGACTAAGTCACATATGCACTAGGGAGGGAACATTACAAATATCAAAGAAAGGTAGACAGGGCAACTTCTTGCCTGAACATCTGACTAATCCTGTCAGCCTTAGCTGAGATACTCAAGACTTGCAAAGAGCTATTTTACCTCTAGCTTCTCCCAAACGAAGAGGGTTGCTTCCTTCATTCTTTTCCAAAGTACCGGCACATTAAGGGCCTTTCATTTTCTAGATTGTCCATTGTCTTATCTTGAGAACCTCCAAGAAGCATTGTCTTTCACTCTAAATTCCATCCCCTGAAGGGAAGTATTGGGTATAAAAACCCCTTCAAAACCCCACTCAAGTGTGCACAGTTCATCTTCCTCTTGACACCATATCAGACTGTGTAGCTGTTCCTGCTTCAGGGACCCCCACTCTGCTGGTTTCTTCCACAATGTCAATTCCTCTGATCGGTACAGTATCACCTGAAAACAACCCTTTAATCTGTTCCTCTATCCCAATCTTTCCTATTTTGTTCACCAGCCTTGTGTGATTGCTTGAAGCCTGAGTGTATGTGTGAATTGTGTTATTAGTATTTCCTGAATAAAGATCAATTAATTGTACTATCTAGCTTAATGTCTCCTCTTGAGTACCAGTATACATAGGTTAAAAGTTTCTGCTTTATTGCCCTCCTCTCATATACTCGCCAACCTGAGTATATTAATTCACCAAATTAATATCAATATACAGGGGGTCCTTAAGACCCCCTAGCGTTTAGGGTAACACCCCCATTGCACAACACCAACCAAGATTTTGTGCCAGCATTAATCGCTGCTTGGTGATGATGGTGTGTTCTCTCCATCAGGACACTGTTTATTTTTTTTAAATTTAATCTTCCCATCATCCACATAGCACAGTGTTTAATTTAAAAAGATATCATTATAATAAAACAACCAGAAACATGTCACCATAATGTAACAAAGTAAAACAGAAGATACAATAAAACAGACAGAATCCCTCAATTACAAATGCCTGGGTAAACAAACAAACAAAAAATATTGAAATGGCACAGAAGCAATTGCTCTGTGGAACAAGTTGCACTTCTATGCATGGAGGGTTGTCATAATTCAGAGGCTTCTTTTATTTGTTGACACATGATGTAACTGGAGTGCTTGGAGAAGAGCATCCCTTGATGATCTGAAGTCCTAGGTAGTCTGGTATAAAACAGGTCCTGAAGCCCCCAGCCAATTTCTAGAGTTGTTGTAATTAGGAAAACCTCTGAGTTTCTGTGAACCTTCTGATACTTCTCTCTTGTGCATGGATGATGCTCTTTCTGCTACATCAACAACTTTCACAAGTCATCATTGAAAACAGAAGGAATGATTATTGTTTCCAAAGAAAGCCTTAGTTGTGAGGTATTAAATGACATGCCCACCATGCACAAGAAATACTAAACAGCTAAGTTGGCTTTTGCAGTGTCTAAATAGCAAAGAGGTTCCACATATATGCTCTACATGTCAGTGGCTCCTTGTGAGTTGTTTTTTCTTCTGAATGCTCAGCATCTGTGCTTTACTTTGGTTAACTCCACTTATTCTGAGGAAGCCACTGAACTCTGATGGTTCTGCTCATGGGAGATCGATTTCCTGCTATCTGGAAAAGCAGAAAGGAACTACTTAAACACGCTAGGGATACCTAGGGGTTGTCCAAATGGTGAAAAAACTCCTCATGGAATGCGAGGAGAATCCAACCTGTCCTAACAGCATTCTGTGTGATTTTGCCATATTGTGAAGGAGGGAGGCAGAAAAGGCCAGTGGCTTTCCCTGTCTTTTTTAAAAAAACAAGAGAGGGTGCACATTTCTGCTCGTTAGGACAAGTGAGTCAATTTGACTCACTTACCCAAACAAGAGGAAGCACAAATCTGATTGTCTGGATGAGTGCAGGGGGCAGGGCTTGCTAACAGGCAAGTGCCCACAGCTGCCATTCCCTCTCAAGCAATCGGGTATGGGGAAGGGAGGAGGGTGGCTGTCATTCCCACCCACCCACCCCTGGTTGCTGCTGCTGCTGCCACCACCACTACCGTGGGGCCAAGGAATGGGGTGGGAGGGCTCTCTCACCTTCTTCTCCCTTCCTCAGCTATCATTTGGGATGTGATGCTTATGGTAGCTGCTGGGAACAAAACCACCATTAAGACAAGTCGCAGCTGCTGTGACTTGCTCTTCCTGCAGGGCACTACATTCCCTCCCCCTTGTATGGATAGGGCCCTCTCTCTGCAAGCTATATGTTTGTATTTTAACAAGAGATTAAATTTTTCGGCACCTTGCAGTGATATTATGTGATTACCATTAGCATTCAGTTTTCAGTTTTCTTCTCTGATTCTCTCACCAGCTGCAACAAAAGAATCTTAATTGAACCTGACAGCCACCACACATTCTCTCCTTAAGCTGTGTCTCTCATTTAATGGTAGACCAATACCTTTGGAACATGTCTGTAGAAAAAATCTTCTCCTGAAACATTCCATTATTGATTTGGTACCTAGTAATGTTTGTCTTGTGTGGGAGGAAGGAATGAAGAATATTCTCCCAACTAAAAACTCAAGGTCCTTACTAACTTCACAGCTTTCACTGCTGCGCTGTACTGTATTTAGTCTCTATGGTGTAATAGCTGCTAATTAAAAACTATTTGCATTAAAGCTGTTGAGCTATTTCCTGTCAAATTGCTCATGACAATTTCATATTAATTACTATTATTTACTGATTAACAAAATGGCATCAGATGTTTAGAATTATTACAAAATCATTGGAATGCAACAGGCAAATGCAGGAATCATTTCATGCAAGTGATGATTTCATTTCAGCACTGAGAGCATGATTCAAACTAAAACAAGGTTTAAAATGTGTTCTTTGTATTTTAAAACTGTATTATTACTAGCACACTGAGGAACCCCACTATTCTTTACAGCCTAGGTCCAAAATAATATAAATCCCCTATACTTTTGATAGCTAATGTGCAATTTAGCTAGAAAAGCTACACTTGGGATTTCTCTCTTTCAAATAACTATCAAAAATATGAAGGGCAACAAAACTGGAATGGGGAAGCAGCTGATTTCCACTTAATCACTTATCACAGTGGTAAATTAGTGGCAGAGAGGTGTCAGGATCAGTCTGACAATGACCTTTTCCTACCAAGTCCAGTTTTATTGTTTAACCTTGTAGGTAATTGTGTTCACATTTTTTTCTGTGCTTGTTAACAAGTGTGTAGCCTAACTGTGGAAGGGAGTATGTGGTTAATGTCAGGTGTGGTTTGATAAGCACTGCAGTTGGGTCTCAGCTGCGGGAAAAGCAGGCTGAATGCTGGTACTGTGAGAAAAGGGAGAGGGGATAATGGGTAGCCAATGGTTGTGTAGCCTGCCAGATTTTGTAGACTGAAATATTGTTGGGGTGCATACATTTTTTTTTTAAAAAAATAAAGATCCCAGGGAGCAAACCCTTTGGGAATATCATCTTGAGAAAAGCTTCAGTTTACTAAGCAGAGTCAAGCAAAGACACAAAGTGAACCAGACTCAATTTGTACTGGTAAGTACTCTAAATCATTCAGTCATTAAAGTCTCTCAAACAAAATAAAGACAAGGAAAAACTTTCCTTTAAAGAGAATATCAATGCATTTACTAACAAGTCTTGCAATCTACATATTCAAAAGACAAACTAGTGTGATTAACTAACTGAAGGACTTCAGGGTTAAACTCATCCAATCGAAAGGATTCAAGTTACAATAGGATAAATAAATCAGGATTCCCTAGTATTACTTCCAGTAAGTATCCATATTTCCTTATTCTTCAGAAAAAGGTGAATGCAGGTAAGGGAGAGCTTAAACTCTCTTCTTCATGCATGCTTAGTGAGGTTCATGGAAAGAGAGATGATGGTGCAAGTGAGTGAACCTTGTGTTGAGGCTTCTCTAAAAAGAGAACAGCACACAAAGAGTAATAAAACATTTAAATCATGAGGTCATGAGATGAATGACTCAACAGCCACCCCATAGCTACAAAATGGCTAAGGTGGCTCTGAGGGGGGGAAAAGGGAGGAACTTAAGCATGCAAGGAGTTCCCTAAACTTACTAAGCAGCCAATCAGCACACTGGAAACAGCAACATACCCAAGAGAATAATATATATAGATGATATATGATTTTTTTTTATCTGAAGCCTGACATTTCTTCCAAGGTGCAGGAAGAATGCTATATTTCCAACAAATATGCTTTTAATGTGCTATTTGTCAGTTATGTTTCATTCTGAGCAATGACCCTGTAAGGTTCACTTTCTGGATTACTGTACCAGTAAAGTTTTCTGTTTTGAACTCTGAAACCTGTTGGTCACTGAGTCTGGGAATGCCAGTACATGATAAGCGGAGGCAGTTTAGTGTTGCTCAATAGTAACAGATGGCCCATCTTAGCCTCAGTGGTAAATAAAAGGCACCCTGAAGATGCTCATATGCACACTGACCTTTATTTCTAAGTGTATGGGGAATGGGGAAAAGCTGCAGTTGCTTGTTGTGAGGGAAATGCACTTTGCAACTACAGTTTTTTTTTTAAAGACCATAAGAGTTTTCTTCACTGCATTGTGGCCCAGGGCTGGAGAGACCAAGGGCCAAATCCTCACTTGGACATGAAACATACTAGGTGCACTTGGCCAATCTTTTTCTCTCAGCTTAACCTATCTCATGTGATTGATAAATGGTGCCTGGCATTTCCTAGGGGAAGAGTAGATTATAAATGTAATAATTTCATATGTGTTTAGATACCCTGCTGTGTCACATTGGTCCTCATTTGTAGAATGGGACCAATGTCATTTCTAAATGCATAATGCATCTGAAGTATATGAATTTGATCTGTGGTGTAGTCTGTGATTTTAGGTTCTGCTAGCTGTTTTTGTGATACTTCTGAATCTAGATTCTTTTGGACTCTCCATTGTCTGCTTGACTCAAAGTGGTGACCCATTGACCAATGCTTGTCCATGAATTATTGGCTGCCAGTCCTTAGAGAGTTTCCAGGAAAGAAAGAAACAGTTGCAGAGAATGGTCACAGATATGGTGCATGACCTTGGTGCATTGGAAAAAGTAATGAGCTTCTTTATGTTGATGAAAATGGGAACACGGAAGAACATCTGACTTTACAAGAGAATCTGTATATCTATGTTCACACAGATATAATTTGAATTTAATCAAAATTTACTGTGGGAATATAAGCCTGACCTGACAGGCCAGAATCAAAGCTAATATTTCTTGGATCTATTTACCCCTCACATGCTTACATTTGCTCTTGTCATTTTAGGCATAAATTAATTTGATACTTGGCAAAAGAACACTTCTTTCATGAACAACACCCTCCTCCTAATTAATGACTAATTAATGCTATGATATGGTGTCAAGGCTGTATTTCATTACAATAGTTTCTATGGCAACCTTATTTTCCCCCTTCAGAAATATTTTCTAACAAATGATAGCTCAAGCACAAAAATGCAGGTGGTGCAAGAAAATGTTTTTGAATAAAAATATACGCAGTATTGCTCAGTAAAAAAGTCCCTGAGAATGTTGGTATTGCCAGCTACAAAACAGATGCTACTTGAAAGGAAAAAAACAAGTAACAATCATGAGCATGGAAAAGCAGTAATGGACTATGTTTCACTAGTTTTTGCTGAACCAGTGCTTTGATCACTGTTCTGTATGGTCTGTTGTTGCTCAAGAACATTGGGCTTAATGCTATGTTAGTTCCTAACTTAGAGCTGACCTACTGAATCAAAGGGACTTAAAGTGGTAACTAGCAAGGCCCATCCATTTCAATGTGTCTGTTCTAGCTGGGACTAACTGGAAACTGCAGTATGTTTGGATATGGAGCTGCACTGTCTGAAATTCATCATATCCAAATGTTTTGGGAAACAGTTTCATGACCTTCCAGATTTAATGGCATGAAAAGCCTGTTATAATTCTACATTTTCTTATTCTATAATTCTACAGTTTCTAATTCTATAATTCTACATTTTGCCCTTGGAATATCCTGAAGAGTGTTATGAACACAGTAGGGCGGTGGGGGGGGGGAGAAGAATCATAGTTGAACAATGATTATGAATTTGTATCAGTTAAGAAACTGGGTTATTTGCTGCTGTGAACTTCTAGAAACCTTCTATACCAAACCTACAGATAAATGATACACAATGAACATGACTGATGACTGATATATGTCTGGTTGTTTTGTTAAGACTTCACCAACCATGGTCTGCCATGCCCTCACATCGGGAGGCATGGAGACACACTATCCACAATGCTGCAGCCTTATTTGAGAACTCACACCGAACAAGTCTTGAAGAGAAATGACAACGCAGAAAGAACCACAACCCAGAAACATCATCCAAGGAGACCTTCTGCTGTGCTTTCTGCAACTGCACTTGTTTAGCTCAGATTGGCCTTTTCAGTCATCAGTGCACTTGCAGGAAGCACGGGATGAGTCCTTCCTGAATCTTCGTTTGCGAAGAAAAGCCAGAGAGAGAGACTTATTCACTAATTTGGTAAATTAGGACACATTTTTTCACTTTCAGAGTAAAAGAAATATAAAGTAAGAACTAATTATTATATTTATTTTTATTTTTTATTTATACCCCGCTCTTCAGCCACAAGGCTATCAGAGTGGCTTACAAATTGTTTTAAGCAATAGCTATTTACACATCTACACTGCATTAAACAGTTTCCAGTGTGTGTTAGCTAATTGCCCCCACAAGCTGGGTACTCATTTTACCGACCTACGGAAGGATGGAAGGCTGAGTGAACCTTGGAATCTGCTGGAATTGAACTTGCAACGTGGTGACTTGCAGTACTGGCATTTAACCACTGCGCCACCAGGGCTCTAATTTTGCTGAAATGCAAGTAATAGACTGTAAAAACATATAACTGGGTTAGATGTTCCTCTTCATTACATTCAAAGTGGGCATTGGTTTATACATGCTGCTTTATTTTTTTCTTATTTTTCAGGGAATCTTTTGGTTAAACAATAAACTGATTATGTGACTGATATATTTGTATTAATTGGTACAAATACTGCTTATTTGTGGAAAAACCATTTAAATTTTTCAGAATGGCCTGGACTTTCAATTACAGTTTCACTGGTGGGAAATTGGAATTTAACCATATTCTTTGCCTAGCAAGCTGTGCTACCACACGTGTAAATATCTCACCTACTGAGAGAACTAGACACTATATGCAAATATTTTCCTACTGAATGTACACAGAGGTATGGTGTTTTTGAAGATGTTCATTATGCAAATCTTGTTTAAGAGGTTACTATATATCAGATCTTCATGTTTAATTCACAAACTGCAGTACTGTGTCTGTCTCAACAAGGTTCAAATGGGATAAAAGTGTGATTTGAAGCTTCCCTTATGCAGCCATGTCAGAAGTGAATATGTATTTGAATGTGACAGATCTTATTCCTAGGAAGCCTTTTACGAACACTTCTGAACAAACTGGACACCATGTGGAAGCCATTTGAAAAAACCTCTACATAGCACTTCCTCCACACTGGTATAAAGACCATCAGCTGGTCAATAACAAATGGTCAATACACTGGTACGTACTCAAATGGCTGTCTTCTTGGACCAGCTGTAATGAGATCCACAGAGCAGTAATAAATAATATGCATAGTGTCTATTAGCTTTCTTCACTTCAGACCACAGGAAAGTCCCACATGGACATGTTTCCTTCATAGAGTAGCAGCATTTAAAACAACAGTTCACAATCTTTGATCTTTCCATTCCCAAAATCCCAGTCTACAGAAGAGATTAGAGTTGAAATCCAAGGTATCTGGAAGACAAAAGGCTGGGAACCACTGTTTCAACTGTTTAATTAGAGCTTGGAAAAGTTAATTTTTGTAACACAACTCCCAGAAACCTAAGTGACCATGTTGGCAGAGTGATTCTGGGAACTATGCACCAAAAAATTGTCCATATGTGCAACTTCAATGCCTATCTAGTATGAATGTTTGCTATCAAACACTATGGACAATGGGTGTTACGTATGTCATAAAGACCTTTTCAGACAATTTGCTCCATTGATATTGACATGACTAAAGCCCTCCCAGTGACCTATACAGGTGATGAGCAAAAGTGAAAAATCTCTGAACCCTGTTCTCCAAGATGCCAGACTATTGAGGAACTGAATGTCTGCATTGCAATAGTGGCTTACAGTGGAAGGAAAAATCCCAAGACCTCAGGTCCCTACCTATTCCTCCTTGGAAAGGAAACTACAGTCATCCCCAACTAGAAATGACCCAGTTCCCTTCTACACTGTTTTCTTTTGAAAGCAGTTGCTTTTTAACCTGGTGTATTGGCTTATATCCTTGATAAGGACACGTAGCAAATTTAGGTGATGAAGCCAGGAGACAGTTCCTTACATGGATACCTAGGCCATGAATGTCTAAGGGACAAGTCCCAGGCCCAGAAGTTCTGGATCTTGGAGGAAGAAAAAAATATATCCACAGGGAGACAATACACACATACCCGTCATTTTTTTTCAAAATTGGATTTGCTTGACATAGCTGTTCTAGCAAGTAATCTTATAACACCACTAAGTATTTACATTACTGAGTTTTCTTTGTTAAATCTGGATTAATCAGCCTTTAGCCCAGGAACAATACATAGATGACTTTCTATTTGTCTCTTTCTTTAGTATAGTAGTCATTTATTCCTCCAGGCCTGCCCAATGCAGGATTCTGTATGCAAGCCTGAAGCCATCCAACTGTTATATGACAGGACAGTCTGATATGACACTTTATGACATATTTACATTCAATTATAATTGAAGGTGTGCATATTCTGTTGACTGAGGTAGGTGAGCAGAGAGGGCAACTTCAATGACCTTAAGTAATGGGAGCATATGGCTCTCCAGCTGTTGCTGAATACTGATTTTTATTAGACTCAGCAACCATTGACAATAATCAAGGGTGATGGGATTTGTACTCCACTATCTAGAGAGCTACAGGTTTCTCATCCACAATTTAAGTGAGTACTGCATTCACACATTATGTATCCTTACGTTCACACATTCTATTTTGTTAGTATACAATTAAGATGTTAACTGCATACTTTAAAATATTAAAAATATAAAAAAGGGAATACAGCTAAGGACTGTTGAAAACACTTGCATCGAGAGGTGACACACAGCAGAGAGACGACTGGCTAAGACTTCATGCTGCATGTAAACTCAATTGAAAACCTGGATTCTTTGTTTCTAATGAGCAAAGGAGGCTTCAACAATAAAGAAGCAGAGAGGTACTGTGATTAGTCCTCTGTAAATCTCTCAAGTCCCAGTTCCTCACAGTGAGACATAATGGGAACAAAAATTCCATTGTTTACTATTCCATTGCTATACAGCAGTTTTCTTGCATGGGAGATATGTAGATAAGTACAAGTGCATTTGTCAGTTAAGGCAAGTTTTGTTGTGCAATGTCCCATCTAATTTGGCCTTTACATTATTTAGTAGCTACTAAAGAAGAGCGCATCTGAGACCACAAAATAGAGGCTTATCACACTCTGAAGTAAATAAAAAGGGCAGCTGGAAAGTTCTACTTTCTGTGCTGCCCGGAAGGTTCCGCTTATTGCAAGACATTTTCATTCTTCTGGTGTTCTGCTGTTCCAGTCCTGTGGGAGACCGAGGTAAAACCACGTCTTTTTGCTAACGGATTTTTCAGGTTAGCAAAAAGATGCAGTTTTACCTCAGTCTCCCTCAGGACCAGAATAGAAGAATGCCGACATCATGCAGTAAGTCAGCAAAGACGATGGAACCTTCCAGCTTCCAGAGATTTGGACTGTACTTTGTCAGCTTACCATCTCTTTAACATGTACAGCACAGAAACACACCATATACCTTTCTCAGTTGAGAGTACAGATTGAATTATCCTAGAAAAATAATATAATATCAGTAGATGTCTAATGGAACACTTGAAAGCATGGTCTGTTTTATGGCCCTTTTGATGGCAAGTTGTATCCTATATATTTTGCTTTGGCCTTTTTCATTAATGACATCGGCATTAAATGAGAGAAATTGTATTTCTCCAGGCCCTTTCTCCTCTTTTTATATGTTCCAAAGAGAGATGTTCTTGTACTACATTATCTCAAAAAAATCCTCTGTTATGTTGGTTAATTATCAATAGTTCACTTTTTTTTAATAACTTAAGGATATTTTTAAAAGAAATATGCATAACATATGATGGTAAAGGATGTTTCAGCTCATTGTGTCGAGCCTGGATCCATCCTAAAGTCCCTTCACTAGTGACACAAAGTGGAATAAGTCTTTCAACAAATCCAAAGACTATTGAGTATTTATGCAAAAAGGGAAGCGACCCATGTTGGTCTTAAAAAGGATTCCAAGATTTATGACAGGGGGAAACTTTTATTAGGCCAACCACAATGACAAAAAAAAATGTGTGCAACCTGTCAAGTTCTCTAGAAAACTTCATCATGTTGCTTAAAAAAAGAAGAAGCAAAAGTGGGAATTGAAAAAGCTGCCTGAAGCTGGAACCATGGAGGCTGTATTGGAGATGGAATGTTGGAGGAAGTGGCGGACATTCAGATTAGGTACTAATACATGCTATTCATATTTATTGTATTGGTAATCTTCTTTAGTGCATTAGTGAGAACAGGATCCCTGTAGCATAAATCACCCCAAAGAGGAAATAAATTTCAACTGTTTGATGCCTTGAACTGCATAAGATGAATTAATAGGAGTTCCATAAAGGAAAACAATGCTGGTTCAACAACATGAGGGATACAGAAGAAAGACAGAAATTGCATAGTAATTTCAAAACCTTTAGCCAAGATGGGTAGTCCACATGAGGAGGAAGAACTGGGGATACAATTGAAGTGTTTGACATGTTACAGGACCCACATATTCAGTTATGGGCAGTCTCTGGGTAGGTTACAATACAGGATCTATTTATGGTATGAGTAATAAGGTCAGGAGCAATGTGACAGAGATGGGGTCATCACGAAATTTTAAAGGTGAATAATGGGGTGGGGGAGAGATGAATGAATTCTGACTCAATTTGTATGAAAGCTTGATAAAGTACTGTAATTTCTTTCAGAAAAGTGGGATTGCTATGGAGTAAACAGTCCATGAAAAAAGTCAAAAGAAATTCTTCTTTATTGATAAGAAGGTAGATGTGTCCTGCACTTTCAAAGCTATCACGCCACTCTATCCACAACTGAAACACATGTCAAAAAACAACATGCAAATTATTAGTTTTTTGGGGTGCAAGCTGAAACTGACTATTCTTTTCATTGAATTAATTTGACTAATACTGCTACCCAAGACTTGCTTATAAAAGTATTCAAAGAAAATTGTTAATAGATCATAGCCTGATGTTACATTATCCTTGAAAATTATAATGAAAGATTTTTCCAGTAGAGTATCTGCTCTTATATATACTGTGTAACTAAGGAAAATAGGTGGTGGAAGCAGGAAGAATCTTGCAAAGGCATTTCAGCCAAATCGTTTGCTGATTATGTCTACTTATTGAACTGAGAATATTATAGATTCATGCTCACTTGAAATATTCAGGAATGATGCATCAAATAGCTAATGCAAATCTGTAGTTCAGACTGTCTTCTCCTTTAAAGTACTATATTAACTCAACATGCTGATTTACTAAGCAGAGAAAAACTGTGAATTTTATATTTGTAAGTTTTGCTGCAGGGGTGGTCAACCTCCAGGCTTGTAGGTATGATTGGGATATACGTTCGTGGGGAATGGGATCACACATTTTTTCTACATGTGAGCAGTCACTTACTCATTAAAACTCCTTTGCAAACAACAATACTCAATGCAAACGTATGAGATCAAAGGTGTTTCATATCTCATATATTTTGTGGTTGATGTAAATTCTTTTTTAGTGTGATAGTGCTATTTCTTGTTATTCTATACGATATACAACTTACAAAGGTATAAGGTTGATGCAAATAAAGAAACTTGATAGCTGAAGAAATGTATTGGGTGGGCTAAAAATAACCTCTTTCCATATAGAATCATAGAGTTGGAAGAGACCACAAGGGCCATCCAGACCAATCAAATCATTCCCAACAGATGGCCATCCAGCCTCTGTTTAAAAACCTCCAAAGAAGGAGACTCCACCACACTACGAGGCAGTGTATTCCACTTCTAAACAGCTCTTACAGTCAGGAAGTTCTTCCTAATGTTTAGGTGGGATGTCTTTTCCTGTAGTTTGAGTCCATTGCTCTGTGTCCTAGTCTTTGGAGCAGCAGAAAACAACCCTGCTCCATCCTCAGTATGATATCCCTTCAAATATTTAACCATGGCTATCATGTCACCTCTCAACCTTTTCTTCTCCAGACTAAACATGGCCAGCTCCCTAAGCTGCTCCTCATAGGATATGGATTCCAGACCTCTCACCATCCTGGTCACCCTCCTCTGGGCACATATAGTAAGGCTATGCACACGAGGAACACATGGACTGAACTTTACTCTCAATTAAGTATGCACTGAAGTGTGCCAGGTGATCAGGGGCTGGAGGGCTGGCAATCGAGGTAATGGGCTGGTGATTGGGGGGGTGATGGGCTGGCAATCGGGGGGATATGGGGTGGCGATCAGGAGCTGGAGGGCTGGCAATCGGGGTGGTGGTGGGCTGGCGATCGGGGGCTGGAGGGCTAGCAATTGGGGTGCAGGGAGGGATGATCTGGCTGGCAGCAGCAGGGGCCTGTCATAAGGGAGGCATCTGGAAGTGTTTTGACACTCCGGACCTCCCACTAATGCTGGCATCCCACCAGCATGATGGGTACCTTTTCACATTTCCCTCATTCTGTTACAGAAACAAAATGAGGGCTCTATTGATGGCTTAAGCCGTGAATAAAAAAAAAACGAGGGCAGGACTGGAGCAGAACGAGAACAGAACAGGCAGGGAGAATGTCATGTGAAAAGGATAGCCTTTCCCGATACTCTACAGTCCCTGTTCTGCTTTATTTGACATGTCTGATAATCTCCTAAGTCTGGGATTCTTTCACTTGAAGCCTAAAACATGCAGAAGACCAAAGGTTAAGAATTGTTGCCCTTTGGATTTATGCATGTTTTAATCCTCTCCCTCTTTCTCTGCCTTTTACCCATTGGACAATGTGATGCTAGCCATTTTAGTTACTCAAAACTCATATCGTAACTTCCTTTTGGCCTCCTTGTTGCCTCATACTGCAGATGTTCAGAGCACTTTTTTGTATTACTTAATTTTTTCTAGAAGCACTATAGCAGTAAAAAAGATTCAAAGACTGAGACCTTATGACACCCCCCACCCTGTCTGTCTACTTCTCTCTGTTGAGACAATCAGATGTCTTTGTTTCTCTGTTAAATCTTTAGTTGACTAATTTTTTTTAATCATTTGCTACCCCTAGTTATAAATGATTATTTATAACAGTGATCCCACACATGCAGAAAAGGGTGCTACTTGGGATAACCTCATCCCTCCCAGCCATGTCTAGCATCTAGGATAAACATAACATGTAACACGTACACATTGTGAAACAGAGTATTCCAGAGAGAGGAAGAGAAAGAGGGAGGAGATTATCCCATCCCACCCAGCAGATGATCAGCACCATCAGAACTGACAGTAATATCATCTGTTCAGTATGCGGCAGAGGACATGTGCTCTGCTGTTCCCCAGGAGAGTCTTTGGTTCCAAGGCTTTAGTCTTCCGAAATGCAGTCTCCTCACTCTTCCAAAGACTAACAATGAGTCATTTGCTATTGCTTCTTTCACTTCAGCATTTAAGCTTTAGTTTGTAATGGCTGTTTGACAACTGAAGACATAATGTTCCAGAAGAAAAGAAAGAAACACAATACACAGAGCTTTATGGCACTCTCATTAGAGTGCCTAATCAGCTGCACACAGAAACTCTTCAAACAGATCTGAGGTAATGTGTGCTATAGTCAGATAATTTAGACAAAGTTCAATACTCTAATATTTGCAATTAGACTGCCAGCATCTAAAGGTGTGTGTGTGTGGGGGATGACCAAATGTGGCATTAGCACATTTAAATAACACTTCATGTTGCCAATGTTGGGCTGCTTTCTGTATAAAACAGATTGTGGATCAAAGGGTCAAGTAGCAGATATGAACCACCAGGTGGCCTTGCTTTTTGGAGGGGGACAGAAGCGAGGCTGTCCCTACATTAGGTAGAGTGAGACAACCACTTCATGCAGGAACTGGTGGCCATCTATAGCAGTCCTCTGGATGTTCCTCTTCGGTTTCCAAGCCATTCATTCCCTTCCACTGGAAGACAGAGTCTTGTGTTTCACATTGTTCTTGTTGTGTGCCTTCAAGTTGCCTCTGACTTATAGAAAGTGAACCTATGCAGGGTTTTCTTTGCAAGATTTGTTCAGAGAGGTTTTGCCTTTGCCTTCCTCTGAGGCTGAAAGAGTGTGGCTTGCTCAAGGTCATCCAGTGGGTTTCCTTGCTCAAGTGGGGATGTGAATCCTGGTCTCCAGTACACTATACTGGTTCTCATAGTGTTCTACATAGCTTGTTTCAGTCTCCTAAACTACCTTTCTGCCTTCTCTTCTGTCTCATTTCAGAACACTATATCATTTCCAGTACTCAAGTAAGATTTAAATGTCATCCAGGAAGCTTCTGCAAGGGGAGGGAACACCATTCTTTCCTTTGCTTAACGTAGGAATTTGGAAAGTATAGTACATGAGCTTCTGCCTCAGGGCCATTTTTGTGGGAGCCCAATTTTACCAAGCCTCCTAAAATTTCCTACCCAAACTGTTTTTGAAAAATATTTTTGACTTGGGGAGGGGACCAATTTTGCTATGTTTTTGGCTCTCCTTGAACAGTTTTATGCCTGGGAGAGACCTTCAGTTAACAAGGAAGGAAACTGGAAATAAAACACCTCAAGGAGGCCACCAAGCATGGCAAAGTTGCTCCCTTAACAGTCCCTAGGGATGTGTGTGGGAAATAGTGCAGTGGGAATGAGCTTCAGAGCTCTGCAGTGGGCCAATGTGACACCC
The DNA here is from genome assembly GCA_030847615.1 of Gambelia wislizenii. NCBI lineage: Eukaryota > Metazoa > Chordata > Lepidosauria > Squamata > Crotaphytidae > Gambelia > Gambelia wislizenii. Next base: position 203,211,725 of record JAUMIR010000005.1, on the reverse strand, counting down.
CAATCCCTGGAAGTTGCCCACCCCCACATAAGGCAATGAGAGGTATTGGGCCAGGCTTGCTGAGTTCCTGTTTATGGACTGTAATCCAGTTATAACAGGCAAAGCTGATATCTGACCAGTCTGCTAGCCTCAGTATCCATGTGCATAATTCCAAATGGTTGTTAGCAGGAGTTTTGTATTTCTGGAATAATGGCTATTCATTTCTGATCCTTGATAGATCAACTCCCCACTTCTTTTGCCCTTCACAAACCAAGTGCCATTTACTAAAGTCCCCCCATTGATGTATTTTTTTTAAAAAAATGCAATAGTATCTAATTAAATAGAGGAGACACTGTAGTGTTAAATTTCTAGGAGCTATGGGAGACATGGGGCAACCATCAAAATATGAATAGCAATTAAGATGCCAGTTATGTTTTGTTTGTTTTCTACATGATTTTCCATTCTTTTCTGTTTTTTAATCTGAAAAGATGGCTATCCATTTCCCAATATTTATTGAGTGTGTGGACAATATTTATGGTGTTGTCAGTGTAGTTAGGGGCAGATGTTGAAAAAATAATTGATGGAAATCCCAAATAAAATTTGAATATAATTAAGTCCATAATATAAATTTGACAACAGTAAAATTATTTATTTATCTATTATTTGTACATCTGAGAAGTTTTTGAACTCTAAATTTACCTCCTCACCCTTTGTTTCCACACACACTACTAAGGAAATGCTCAAAAGCAATCTTAAAACATAGTGGGCTGGTTGCAAAGGTCTCATTTCATTAATGGAAGCAGTTTTTGATTTGTTGAAGGACTATGGAGGATCCTTCTACAAATGGAGAAGTGAAAGGAATGCAATTTGCTGTATCAGAGATAGTATATTTCTAATATCAATTGAAGATGCAATTGAACTTACATCCTGGTTTTGCTCTTCTCATAGGCATCTGATTGGTCACTATGAGAACAAAATGCTGGGCTAGATTCTCCTTTGATCTGATCCTGCATGGATCTTATATGGTTAGGGATAAATATGTTTAGTATTCAATTTTCCTTTTTAGGTTACTTGGAGAATTTGGCACAAGCAGAAAAATTCATATCCTTCTAGATTTGTGCAGATACCAGGACTGGGAAACACTCTACCGCTGTTAGATGCAAACTGTGTTGTGCTCCTACCACAGACTTTTACACAAATATGTAAGAAGAATCATCTGTGGAAAGCCTATTCTGTATTATAAAAATCCATTGTTGAATCAGGGCTATCATTTTAACATAAGAAATTATTGCTCAAGACAAAATATTACCAACCAATCCGCAAAAGATTATCCAACTCTTGGGACACTGGAAATGTACTGGATTTGTTCTTTTTGTTAATTAAGAGGAAAGGTAAGCAGAATCAGAAGATAAATTAAATAATAATTGGTAGTCATTCAAAGTGCTAAAATGATAGATGACAAGTAAGATCCCCAGGGAACCCTGCAGACAGAACTATTTTGCAAGACTGGGTTGAATAACCAGTATATGTCAAAGAACTACAGAATGTAAATCTGTGTCTTAAGTTTCTAATCTGAAAAGGTACTGCTGCTGTGCCTGCAATATCAAATAAATAAATAAAAAATCAGGGCTGAAGCACTATAGTGAGCAACAGCTCCAACCAAACATAGTTTAGAAAACATCAGGATGCATTCATGCTAATACTAATGTGATGGAGGAACTCTTTTTTGGGGTATAATTTTTAGAATCCAACTATCAATAAAGTAAAAAAAAACAGCCTCAGGATTTCCATGAGATCAAAACACTTAATGTTATTTCAGGAAACAGTAGAGTCCCAAGAGCTACCACAATATGCTTTCTTTGAGAAGGGCATATCCAGTTAAGTGGTAATCTAACAAAACAAAATTAATCTTAACTTGTTCTGGGAGGCCTGCAATTAATATGTCTCCCTTCCCCATTCTTCTTTAAAATGGTTAACAAACTACTATGAAGGTTAGCTTCAAAACTAACATTGCCACCAGCTACTTACCTCATTCAATAGGGTTACCTTAAGCTCCAGCCCCCATGTCCCATTGGCCAAAAGTCCTAAAACAAAATTTCAACTAATTTTTTGAAGGATCATTCCTCCTGCCCCCCATGCTCTGATTTCAGTGAGACATTGTATGTGTATGTGCCTTCAAGTTACCCGTCAACTTATGGCAATTCCATGAATTTCATAGGGATATTTTAGGCAAGGAATGCTCAGAAGTGGTTTTGCCATTTTCTTCCTCAGAAATATAGCATACAGCATCTGGTATTCACTGGTGGTCTCACATCTAAGTACTAACCAGGTAGTGACCCTGCTTAGCTTCTATGATCAGGCAGGATTTGGAACCTTTAGGGTATTTAGGCCTTCCATGAGACATTAGGGTGAATATTTTGGGTGATATTACCACATACACAGGTAGAATTCAAAGACACAGCTGTGTTAGTCTGGAATATCAGTATACACTGGTGCCTGCTTCAAAAACAGAGTTTTATGTGCAGTCCAGATGTGATGACATTTGTAACCCTCCTGTGTTTTTCAACCACTGTTTCTGCTGCCTCCTCCCCTCCCCCTCCTTTAGGATGGAAAAAACCAAATAAGCACCTTGATCTGAAAGTTCTCTTGATTACCTTTCCAAGGTTTCAACCAGGCCAAGATGAAATTCAGTGCTGGTTTTAGACTTTAAGCCAAGGGTGGGCAGCTACACTGGATGAGCAGGACAATTTTTGTTCTGCTCTGCATCATCCCTATTTGGGGTTGATTTTCAGCTAAAAAAGAAACCATTTTTGGTTTCCACTTCTAAGTTTAGATAGGGAAGTTCTTTTGCAGTTTGGAATGGAGGTAGGGATTGGGAGTGTAAGTAGAAGATGCTGTTCTCGGATTACCCAATTTTTTATTTTACAATTTAGAGGGTCTGAGGACTTTGAGGGGGTGTTTGGGAAACTGGGGGTGGATGCAAAACAGCTCTGGGAGGTACAGTATCTCCAAACCTTGTTTAAGTGATTTTACTAAAACACAAAATTCAGAAGTCACTAGCAGCACTCTTTCCAAAGTAGAAAGTGTCTTTACAAAATGAAAATGGGGCAAAATTTGTTAATTGGGATATTTGCATTTAATCAATGAAATTTATCACATTTTACGTACATGAATATCAAATATTAATTTGAAGTTTTCTAAAGAAAAATGAGATAAAATGGTCTACTGTAGTTCTAGAAATTTGCAAAGTACGAAGAGAAAAGAAAAAGAACTAACAGAGTAAAACTGCCCATATTACCATTATTTTCAACTGGCCAAGATGAGACATTTCATTGAAGCTCTCCATTGTTCCACTAGAATCCTCATGAGCTGGTTGTTGATTGGAACAACAACCTGATGTGTTAAATTGCATGAATTTATAATACATGAATAAGGAAAAAAAAATTCATTAAACAGACTGTCATTATGAATCTTCATAGCTGTCAATTGTATGATAATCCAAAATAACTGTTGTGGTAGATGAAATTTTTAAAGCAGTTAAGTGCACGGGGATGAGGACCAGATACTTTTCCAAGACGACAAATTGTAATAGTTTCTGCACCTCCACAGCTGCAGGATCTTGATCATTGGAAATATCAAAGTCCAGTCACAAAAGCTTCTGCATTTTAGATAAGGAGATAATATTCCACTTCACTTTTGATCATGCTGATGAAGATAAACAGATCAACTTGTTCCTTTTCCTTTTTATACAGCTACTTTTAATTATTGTCAATTATTATATGTTATTTAAATCCAGTGGGGTTTTTAAGTCAAACTGGATGCCCTATCAGCCATGACCTTGTTTTAATATTAATATACCATATTTTGAATATCAAGACATCTCAGAACAACCAAAGATGGGAGGCATATCTAAGAATGAAAAAATGTACCCAGATGAAAATTCAAATATAACGAAGTCTGTGTTTGCATTACAGCAAAGGTCTGGTGTGTGTCTGCCCCTCACAATGTATGTGGTTGCTGCCAATTTCTAAAATCTGCAAATAGATTTCTCATTTGCAAGTAGATGGGTTTTCTAGTTTGTGCCTTTCTAGACCAATTAATGCAATATCTAGTTAACTTAAAGATGCAAATTCAGAAGGAAACAGGCAAAAATACATTATTTTGGTATAGAACTGTATTTGTGTCTGATGCAGCTGCTTAACCACTGAATACTCCAGATACAAGCAACCCCCACTCCCAGTAGAGTTCAGAATGCAGTACTACACCCAGAACAAAAACAAAAAAGGAGCAATAGTGAATTAAAGAGGTATCCGCTACCTAGAAGGCTTTGCAGAACAGCTGCTCTGTGAATTGCACATGGTTGATGCTACTGTTCCCTTGGTGTCATGTGGACTAACAAGAATGAGCCAAGCAGTGAATAAAAATGTCTGGTACACCCAGAAATTACCCATGTAGAAACCATCTTTTCCAAACCATGCTTCAAGTTTATAATTGCCTTCCATCCAGTTGTTTAAAAGAACACAGTTTGGGTTGAGTTTATTGAAACAAATATTGGAAAATGCCAGAATTTAGCAAGTTCCTATACATCCTTACAGAACATTAAGAAGCAAAAGAGTTAATTACAGATTATTAAATGTCCTGCTTAAACAAACAGATCAGGCAATTATTATTTATTCAGTTCCATGTTATGAATTTTAGAAAAGGCCTGCTGTGTTGGATACCTGAATTCATAAGAGCTGAGTATTTTTCTAGGAAAAAGTAGTGGTTCCAGTTCATTTACAGGAGAAAATAAATCAAATAGCCCTGCTCTTCAAACCAAACCAACTGCTACAAGTAGAGTATCCTCAAGTTTGTAATATTACTTATTGTTTAACAATGAGAAAAGACTAATTCTGCTTTCATTTCATTCCCAAGAATTGAGTCCAAATGCTGCACTAAATAAATTATGTATTACATGTGTTAAATGGCCACTGCACAGTTCCATTTCTGTAATTATATATTCATGGTTAGAACATTTGTATTCTATAATCATAATGCCATGACTGATAAATTAACTGATGGATGCTATGAATAGGTTTCATCATTATATTCTGCCTGAAGGAGGAAGGGTGATTGTATTCACTGGAGCACCAACAAAGGTTGATTAATTTCTTCTTCATGTACATAAATACATGCAGATTCTGTCTGAATGGTTTTGATATGAGTTCAATATATTCATGCCAGCTGACTGAAGAGGCTAAATCAGGGGAATTTTTGATTATGTATACAGAATAAAGAGAAAAATTCAAGCAAAGCTATGCTACCATCTGCCCATTTTACTGATCACTCACATACTTGAGCAGTGGGGATTTTTGGAAAGCTATGCATACCTCTACATGAAGTCTGATTCTAAAAAAAACCATGATCTTAAGGTGAAACTACAAGTTATCTATGTGTAGGTCAAACTTCAAATCCCCTCTGTAGAAGTTCATCCATGTTATAGCTTGCAAGCCAACACAGCTCTCATGCTACATAAATGTCTTACAGAGTAGGTGGGTGTTGATCCTATATAATCAGAAATTGGGGCTTGGTTAGAGATAGCTGCTGTACAGTAGCAAAAGTATACCAAGTGTTGGAATGACAGCTTTCCCCAGCAGCATCTTATGTACCTTTCAGAATTGCAGGAGCCATGAAGACCAATGGCAAATGCAAGCCAAACATAATGCAATGGTCGTATTTGGGGATTTTTGCTCAACTTCTTAGGAACAGTCAAAGTCTACCAAGTATTGAATATATACAAGGCAACCCCAAACATATAAACTGGGCGGAAAAATAAGGATTTACTACTCTTTTTTAATTTTATTTTGTGGCTTCATACCACTGGTAGTAGACCAAAACATTCTTATCAAGAAGATACTAATGCCAAAATTTCCCTATGTGGTCCTGCAGAGATACATTGCATGGATTATCTTGGTCTTTTATCTAAGAGGATTACAGGATAAATGAATAAAAAATCCACTCCAGTGAAATGAAATTGAGTTTGAAGAGAGGGTAGAAATTGCTCACAAGACTAATTTCTTCCATGAGCAAAAGAAAGAACAGGCTGGTCAAAAACAAAACATAAAAGTCAAACATTTTTGCCTTACAGTACAAAGAGAACTACTCACCGTTTACAATGCAGATTCAATTATGTTCTCTCTCTCTCTCTCTCTCTCTCTTTTTTCCTATGAAAAATGCACGTTTCTGTAAGGACAAAACCATATGAATAAGATTGGTTATTCTGCTACTGGTGTTTGTTTGTTTTAAATACAGTTTATTCCATAAGACTAGCTACAACCATCACCATTGACATGGCCAAGTCATGCAGCAATCTTGTGGCAGGTCCTATGGGAAAATTCAAAATGGAGAAGCAACATCAGCTGGGAACACAGAAAACTGAACCCTAAAGACTTTAGGCACTATTCTGGTAATAAGGCAAGGGCAGCCTCCCAGGTTTCTACTATTTATACCAGTCCAGATGCATGGCTGATAATTTCTAAGATGCCACAATACTTCTTCATTCTTTCCTCCTATAGTCTTATGGCTAGTTTTCAAACTCAGACTTGACTGGTAACTTTTCTTGCCATTTTCATGCTCAACGGTTTTGAGAATAAGTAGCAATTTTAGAACATGATAATATCTTCTATCATCATCATCATCATCATCATCCATGGTGGCATTGGCATTGTTGTACAAAAACTTACTATATGACAGAAACATATATAAACATATGTTCCAACTATGGAGGCAGAAGAAGAAATTGAAAGATTCTATGCTGCAGTCCAGGAAGAAACTGATCACACACCAAAATAGGACTTGTTGTTAATCATAGATAAGTGGAATGCAAAAGTAAGAAACAGAGTATAATCACCTCCAGCATTTCCCTAAGTTTACTGAAATCAGCTGTCTTAAAGTCTAGAATGTGTGTCTGACTATGCTTGGCTTCCCCTTTCTGCTGTATAACAAACTCGAGGAGAACATGGTCACTCCCATCTAAGGATCCTGCCCCTTCCACCCCATTAACCAGTTCATCACTGTTGGTTAGGGTCAGAGTTTTATTTATTTATTTATTTACTTATTGGATTTATATCCTGCCGTTCTCCAAGAAGAAATTCAGGACAGGTCTAAATTATCTGATCCCCTTGCTGCCTCTTCTACCTTCTGGACAATGGAATTGTCTGCAAGGCAACTGAGGCATCTGTTGGACCCTATATTCTTGGCAGAGTTTGACTTCCAACAAATATCAGGATAGTTGAAGTCTCCCATTACTATTGCAACTCTCCTTTCTGAATATCTAGTCATCTGTTCCAGGAAGGCATCATCCAAGTCTTCAGCCTGGCTTGGGGTTCTGTAGTAGACCCCCACAATGACATCGTTGTTGCTTGAATCCCCCATAATTTTTACCCAGATGCTTTCAACTTGGCTTTCAGGATTTAAGTCATTGATCTGTTCACAGGTGTAAACATCCTTGACCTATACTGCTATTCCTCCTCCTTTCCTGTTTGGTCTATTTCTCTGAAATAAGTTATATTCCTCCATTACTACATTCCAATCACGAGTCTCATCCCACCAGGTTTCAGTGATGCCTATTATATGATATTTGCTTTGCCGTGTTAAGAGTCATACTTTGGAATATCATGAGCACTCATGACTCACTAGAAAAGAAAATAATGTTTGGTAAGGTGGAAGGCAGTAGGAAAAGAGGAAGACTGCATTGCAGATAGATAGACTCAGTCAAGGAAGCCATGGCCCTGAGTCTTCAGTCAAGGAAGCCATGGCCCTGAGCAGGCTGTTGATGATAGGGTGACCTGGGGCTCATCTAGATAATATAGGTGATATAATGTGGATTGCTGCACATTAACACAAAATTGCAGCAGTGTTCATTTGTCTTCATGGGTTTTTGGCAAGATCGCTGGTATGTGAAATTACCCATGTTAGAAGTTCACTTGCAGCCATGCCTACAAATCAAGGTGGTGGCCAGGAGTGAATTACTTGCGTTATTATTTTCCACAATTTGCCACTGTAGCACAGTATTTTAAAACTTTAAATCTAAGATGTGGAAGTGCGACCATCAACTTGAAAAAGCTGTTTGGTCACCTTAGCGCTGCAAAAATGTACATGATCACTACTTCAAAACTCCAAAATGGTGCTTCCAGCTACTTTGTCACCGGCAAGCCTGTCCCTCATGCACGTCCGACCAATAAGCCTTCTATTTCCAGAATGCACTGCACTGCTAATTGATTGTCCAAATGGGTAGCAATGTGCATTTCTGCATATATGTATATATATATATATTTTAAAAAACCTTCGGGGAAAGCCAGAAAGGCTTTTCTTGCAGTTTTTGCCCCCCCTCCTTCTGAAAACAGTGAATCATTGCAGGATTTCATTGGGACAAAAGGTATTTTCCTCAAATTCTATCAGGAGTTTTTCCACCATCTAGACAACACCCTGGAGATCTTTCATTCATAGTTTTGTCATTAGTCGAAGTCAACTTGATGGCAGTTAACAATAACAAATTATAGCTGAGACTTAACAATAGAATTTGGGAGATTCAATTTTAAAACAATGCTTTTCATTATTTTAAAAGCAAAATAAGAATAACAACAACAAAATAAGAATAACAACAACAAAAAAAGAAATAAAGGAAGACAAGACAGAAAAGATAATAATTACAAATAACTGTTTCTATTCAGTCCTTCTCATAATGTTATATATGCAAACACAAGGAGAAGGGGAAATACTTCAACACAGAAACCAAAGTATTATTTTGCAGAAATAGCACACTATTTTTCTTTTTCTTTTTATCTAAAAGGAGTATTTTATCTAGCATGCTGGGACATTCATTCAGTCAACCATTGCTATGTCTTCAGTGGCTGTGCAGTACAGGTAGAGCTCTTATTATGATAACTATATTTCCTAAGCTACTATTGTAGCATCTGTCAATTAGATTTGGAAGATGTGTGCTTTCTTTAAAAAAAAAATCCTTCCAAACAAAATCCATTAGAAATGCCAATACTGTAAAATAAAATAACTTTGGCTATGTCCAGTTGCATTTAACAGCATGACTTTGTAGTGTATTCTGTACGTACATTTTTATAAATGATGGCTCAAAAAGATTCCCTTGAAACACTGAAGGAATCGTATACATAATTCTACCTGTCTGAATGTATCACTGATAGCAGACATGTAATATAGATGTAAGTGAAAGCAAGGGACAGAACATGTTAAGTGATACATTTAGGATTTTGTTGAATTTCAGTCAGCATACCTGCCATCTGCCTCACACAAGCTGTACATATGGGATAGGCTGAACTTATATTGTTTACAGATACTTGGTAGCAAACACTTATTGTAACAAAAACCTAGGATATAATATAAACAACTTAACAAACCCAATTCCCTCAAAAGCAAGATCCCCAAAGCTGCTTTTTTCCAGCCTGCTGAAAAAGTTGGTATTGTGAAAGGTTATCTAACATTGCAAGAGCTTCTCTTTCTGGCTCTGCTGATCCCCAAACAGCGATTTCAGGCCTATCATGATAGGTTGTAGTTCCTAACCTCGATGGGATGTTTGAGAGCTACCTTGTAGGCATTTATGAAAAAAAAAAAATAGACAATTCTGTCCACTCTAGGTCCCGTCTATATGAGGGGCAAAACTTACAATTTCCTTTGAAGTAATTCGCAACGCTGCAACCTGTCTTAATAGTCAAAAGAGCCCCCGAAACTTTGCATGACTCCAGCTAAGATGGTGGCCACAAGTAATTTACTCACCATTTTAAATCTGCTGCCACTGATATTTTTTTTTAAAACTGTTTACCATGGTGCACAAGTGATACTTCATATTTACAAAAGAAAAAAATAAGAAAAGAGAGAGAAATATCGCCATTTTATATCTCCTTACTGATCTCTCGCTTAGCCAAAAATCCAACATGGAAGCAGCAGGCACTTTCCCTATTTGCTAGTCCCGTCCCCATGCTCATCTGGCCAATCAGCTTACGCTGTCTTGTTGCAGCAATGTGAACGTGAATGTCCTAACAATCACACATTTGCATGGCCTTCAAAGCTTTTTAAAAACTCAGGGGAAAGCTGCCAAGGCTTCCCTTCAGAGCTTTATGGTGGATTTGGCTGCCCCCCTTCCAAGACATATTGATGCGAATGTCCATTTAGACATATTGCCTTCCATGCGATTGCCATTTGGATTATTTTCACCATTTGGATGGGACCTTACTCTCTCTCAACGTCAAATATTTTACATCTCAAGTTCTTTCTATTACATTTTTGGAACATATATATGTATATATATATATATATATATATATAAACTTAAACTAAATGAAATTCTCCCCGTCTGCAGCAACCATGTTCAATAGGATTATGGAGAGGATCATGTTATAACTACCTGCCATGTATCTTCTAAAGCTGAGGACCATGTGCCTACACTTATTCATCACTATGAACATAGCTGAACATTCAGAAACAAAAATACAGACTTTTAGGAGCTAAGCGCTCAAAAGATTTCCCCCTAGATGGGCAAGTCTACATTATGATGAGGTTTGCTGATTCTGAGATTTTTTATTTGGGCTGTAGATTTTTTTAAAAATGTATTTTTCAAATATGATTGCATAATCTCCAGTGTTTTTTATTTTTATTTAGTTATTTATACCCCGCTCTTCAGCCACAAGGCTATCAGAGCGGCTTACAAATTGTTTTAAGCAATAGCTATTTACACATCTACACTGCATTAAGCAGTTTCCAATGTGTGTTAGCTAATTGCCCCCACAAGCTGGGTACTCATTTTACCAACCTACGAAAGGATGGAAGGCTGAGTGAACCTTGGAGCCCTCTGGAATTGAACTTGCAACATGGTGACTTGCAGTACTGGCATTTAACCACTGCGCCACCAGGGCACAGTTTTCACAGATGAAAACTAGGACAGATGTGGCATAGCTACATTAGAATGTGTTCAAGATGGCAGGAGTTACTAATGAGGAAGAACACACAAGCTAGGAAAGGCTGCAGCAGTTTGCTCTTGCCTGAGCCTACTGGGAAGGGAAAGATTCCACCCTTCCTTTTCCTCTTCTAAGTGAATTGAATGCAAACACTTTTTTTTTTTACTTTGAACTCAGTTTGCAGCAATTGAAGTAAGCTGAGAACAAATGGGTAAAGTGGGAAGAGTAGAGAAAAACTGGAACATTTAAAAAGCAGCTGGAAAAGTGGAATGTCAGAAGGTTAACTAGGACAGTTGGAGGGTATGTGTTCACAAAGATAGGGAAATGAAAGAAGATGGGGAAAAGGAGGGAGAAATACAAAGGAAATGAATGTGGACTAAGCATATAAATTAATGTAAGCTGACCATATTTCCAAAGACACATTTTCTTGAAAGTTGACATCTAAAACATTAACTTTCATGAGTAGCTAAAGCAGTGTAAAATATAAGGGGTGTAGTTTATAGGCAGGTAGCCCAGGGGCAAGAAATGGAAAAGCTACCCTTCTGCCTCCGCCATCCAGAGAGACCTGCTCCTTTTTAAAGAGCAGTATCCCATTAACATGTATGTATGTGCACATTCATGCATGCACAGACACATACTGTACACACATACCCTCTGCATCCTCTCTGCTATTGAAGGAGGAGCAAGGCAAGATGATGACACCAGAGAGAAGGGAGAAGTCTATTTCTCTTGGCATACTGGGGTGACTGCTACTATCTTCCTCTCTCTGCTCTTCCTCTTGCCATGGCAGGGACAGAAAGGATAGGCCAATAACTGTAAGCATAAACACTTAATTGCATAAAATCCCATGCAGCCTATGGCTACAATCCTATGCCCTCTTTACATGTAACAAAGTGGGACTTATTTCAGGGCAAACTTGGTGAGCACTTTTTAAAGAACAATTATTATTTAAGGTAGTGGAATCGAACTTGCAATGTGATGACTTGCAGTACTGGCATTTAACCACTGCACCACCAGTGCAAAAAATACAAAAAAAAAAAAAATCTGGTTGAAACAAACAAGCAAAAAAATCAGTTTAAGACAACCTCCGGGGGGGGGGATTGGTCTCTCCCCCAATCGTGATAAATTGTATGCATGTGTTATCAACTTCACACCATCCACTTAGAAATAAAACAAAACAACTTTGCTGCTCTGTATGTTAACATGCTTAATTCTATATTCAAATAAATGTAAGGTGTTTTATGACTAATTGTGATTCAGACAGTCTTCAATAAGTTGTAGTACAGATTTGTGGATTAGTCTGGCAGACAGGATTTAAAACACACACTGTGAACCCTACACAACCATCACTTAAAACACTATCCGTTCAGGCCCAGATGGATTGCTATGGCAACAGAATCCCAAAGACTAGGTTTGTAAGTAACAAAAATGTAAATTATTGATGGACTCAGAGCTGCCTCTCTTGGACACTCTCTTACTAAGAAGCGAAACCTTCTGCTTATGCTTACTAGTATAGAGAGAAGGTTGATAATGCAATTTCCTCAGAACAGCAAGCACTTAATCCCAGGGGATTTCATTAAATCTTATGGCTTAAATTTTTATTCTTGGAGCAGCAGTCAGCAAGCAGAGATTACAGTAGAAATGTCACCGTTCAGGTCATTGCTCTTTGAACTGAGGAATTTGCTGTAACATGACAGAAACTACATTTTAAAAGTACCTGAGGGTGTCTAAATAGCCTTCATTTTGAACTCTGATGACAACATTAACCCCACTATGAGCAGTGGCCAGCAGTATATAGAATGGAAGCAAAAATAATATTAATACACAGTACTTCCTGGATAAGTTAAAAAAGAGAGAGGTGGGGAGAGAAAAGATGAGCAAGCCTACAATGTTTTCAGTTTACCTGTCTTTGTGCACTTTTTTAAAAAAAATATCAGGACTGTATCCAGACAAGTGAGTCCTAGTGTTACCCAATCACTATTCTACTGTAAACTACAAACAGAATCACAATTGTCTTTCTACACTACTGGGAATTAGGGCATCTCATGATATTCTCTCCACACTAGTGGGCATGACTTTGGTATCGTGGGTGAGGCAATCTGTAACTCTATACTGTACATATATAATTACAATTTTTTGCAGCCAATGCCATTTTAGGAAGTTCTTTTTAAAAATACAATAACCATATTTTAATTATATACAGTATAAGAGCATCGGAGGAAGGCTGAATCACTCAATCAAGAAAGCTACAACCATGAGTTTGCAAGGCCTTAGCAAGGTTGTTAATTACAGATGAGGCCAACCACTTGTCTGTTAGACCCATGTCTATCCTGTTTAATTAGAGCTGCCAGAGGAGGACTGGCCAATTGGGTGGTGCAGGCTATACATGCTTCTTTGAAAAGAGGGTTATGTTCCAACCTCTCTAAAAGAAGCAACTCCTTCATTGAAACCCACCTCCCTAGGTTACTATCACCCAGTCTCTAATCTCCCCTTTCTAAGTAAAATCCCAGAGCAAGTGGTGGCAACACAATTCCAGGCTTTCTTGGATGAAACAGATTACCTGGACCCAATCCAATCTGGGTTCAGGCCTGGTTATGGGGACAGAAATAGCCTTGGTGGATGAACTACACAGGGAGTTGGGCAGGGGGAGTGAGACCTTATTGGTCCTCCTGGATCTTTCAGTGGCATTTCATAGCATCAACCATTATATCCTTCTGGGTCGTTTAGCAGATATGACTGGATAGCATTACTGTGCAGTGGTTCCAGCCTTCTTGGCTGAACATTCCCATAGGGCGGTGTTGGGGGACTGTTGTTCAGCCTTTTGGCCATAAGCCTGTGGGATTCCACAACGACCACTACTGTTCCCCGTGCTTCCCAACATCTACATGAAGTCTCTGGGAGGAGTTGGGTGTCATCAGTATGCCGATGATACTCAGCTCTGTCTCTCCTTTACAAGTGATGCCAAGGAGGCTGTGGTAGTTCTGAATCATCATCTGGATGCAGTAAAGAACAGGGTGAATAGATTGAGTCTTAATCCAGACAAAACAGAAGTGCTGCTGGTCGGTAGGAAAACCAATTTGGGATTGGGATCACAGTCTGTTCAGGATGGAGTTGTTCTCCCTTTGAAAGATCAGGTTTGTCTCTTGGAGGTGCTCTTGGACCCCCTGGATACTCCTGGAAAGCCAGGTTGCTGCAGTGTCCACGAGTGTCTTTGCCCAGCTTTGGCTGGTTCACCATCTGTGCCTTTTCTTTGGGAAGGCAGATCTGGCCACAGTGGTTCCTGCATTAGTTACCTCCCAATTAGACTACTGTAATGTACTCTATGTGGGGCTGCCCTTGAAAAGTGCTCAGATGCTGCAGCAAGTGTAAAATGCAGCAGCCTGACTGGTGTCAGGTATGTATTTTAGGACTTTTTCAAATGGGAGAAAAAAACCCCGAGGAGGTCAGGAGAAGAACAGCACTGTCCCACTTACAGCGCTCCCTTTCAGATGATACCATCCTCCTCCCAACCTTCCCCTGTGCTTCCTCTGTGCTGCGGGCACGAGAAGTGCACTGCTTTTATTGACAGAAAACCCCTTCAATAAAAAGTGGTGCCAGCAGCGCCATTCTTCTCCCGACCTCCTCGGGTTTTCCCCCCATTTGAAAAAGTCCTTAGAGATCACATAACACCAGTCCTGCAAAAACTCCACTGGCTTCCAGTTTGCTTCTGAGCTCAATTCAAGGTGCTGGTTTTGACCTACAAAGCCCTAAATGACTTGGGGCCAGGATATTTGAAAAACTGCCTCTTCCCATATGAGCCTGCCACAAATTTGTGATCTTCAGAGGAGGCCCTGATGTGTGTCCCAACACCTCATGAAGTTAAGTTGGTGGGTACACATAAAAGGTATTTCTCTGTAACAGCACCTTAACTGTGGAACTCTCTGTTTAAGGATGTTAGGATAGCCCCATCTCTTTTAAGCTTCCAACTGGCAGCCAAAACAGTGACTTTCTCCATGGCATTCAATGTTTGAAATTTGCTGTTTTAACTGTTTTAAAACTGGATTCTAGGGACTTTTTCGGATGGCAATTTGTAACGCAAGCAGGCTCATCCCTGTTGCGAGGCTGCTGTGTGGCAGGGGGCAGTAAAGGATGACGTTGTCCCCCTGCTGATACTGTTCCGGAAGAGCTGGGAGGCTCCAGTGCCATATTTGGCTATTTCCTAATCACAGTCAACTTCAATCCCCAAATTCCATAGAGCAGAACCATAGCAGTTAAAGCGGAATCATGGTACTATAATTCTGTAGTGAGAAAGGGTCCAGGGTGTCTTGGAGGTCTCACATTCATAGCCTTACTATAAATTAAAGCCAATTTAACAACACATAACAACAACAACAACAACAACAAACTATTGTGTTGGAAATGATATTTTAAAAAACCCAATAACATCATAGTATTATTAGCACTCTAGCATGACTTTGTCATAGTGCTATACCCCCATTATTATTATTATTATTATTATTATTATTATTAATAGTGATAGTAAGACAGAGGTGCAGCATCTGTTAACATCATTTGAGTTTTGAATGTTTGTGATGTTCCATTTTAGAGAAAATGGGATGGGAATACTTTACCATTGTCTCTGTGGCTGGGGAAACCTTCAACATATGATATAATGGATATATGGATATAATGTCTAAGCTGTGTGATCATGGATAGTTACATCCATGGACATGGAAAGTTGTAAACATCGCTGACAAGAATAGCTCCAGGACCACACGTACAAGTGGTCATCATTCCCCTTGTACATACCTTCATGTATGCAACATGAAGTGTGAACTGAGCAAAAACATCAAGTACTATCAGTCAGTTGACCTTTTATTGTAGTGCCATTACAAACCACATAAGAAAATACATTTTGCAATAATAAAATACATGCAAAAGTCAGGTTAGCAAGTCCCCTGCACAACCTACCCCAATAACATTCAGAGTGATTGTATGAATACCTCTTACTGGCTTAGCAAACAAAGCTGTTTTCTGGGTGGCATACGAGTCACCATCTAACAGTAATCAGCATATCTTTGCAAAAGGACTCTCTACCCATCAATCTCTCTCTCTCTCTCTCTCTCTCTGGCTTTTCTTCGCAAACGAAGATTCAGGAAGGACTCATCCCGCGCCATCTGCAAGCGCGCTGATGACTAAAAAGGCCAATCCGAGATAAATAAGTCTGGTTGCAGAAAGCACAGCAGAAGGTCTCCTTGGGTGATGTTTTTGGGTTGTGATTCTTTCTGCGTTGTCGTTTCTCTTCAAGACTTGTTTGTCGTGAGTTCTCAAATAAGGCTGCAGCATTGTGGATAGTGCGTCTCCATGCCTCCCGATGTGAGGCCAGGGCGGACCACTGTTGGTGATCAATTTGGCCAAGCCTGAGATGTTGTTTCAGGGAGTCTTTGTATCGCTTTTTTGGAGCGCCCCTCTTACGCTGACCCGTGGCGAGTTCACCGTAGAGTAGTATTTTTGGGAGGCGATGGTCCTCCATCCTAGAAACGTGCCCTGCCCAGCGCAGCTGTGTTCTCAATATCATGGCCTCAATGCTGGTGATCCCTGCTTGCTCAAGGACAGCAACATTCGTCACATAGTCAGTCCAGTGTATATTTAGGATTGTGCGTAGACAGCGATGATGAAAGTGCTCGAGGAGTCGTAGGTGGTGGCGATAGGTGACCCATGTTTCAGATCTATAAAGGAGGATAGACAGTACGATGGCTCTATACACACTGATTTTTGTGCTTTGCCTCAGGTGGTTATTGCTCCAGACTCAATACAGTTAATAGAAAACTGCATTTTTTCTAGGCATTGCTATAGGGGAGGATTTCTATCCGCTATATTTGCCCAATCCACAGTGTCCATATGAAGGCATACATAGGATCAATACTAACTGCTTGTGTGTAGAAGAAAATATTATTCATGAATTGTTCTTCCCTGAGGAGCTACATATGAAGTGAAGAATCTCAACAGCTTGCTTTTTACAAGAGTTGCCAGCAGAACTAGTTTTTTTTATTGTTTTAGAATTACTATGGATTTGGAAGAGACTCTGGAAGTCATCTAATCCAGGATCGACAATATAGGATACAGCTCTAGCAGAGATGGGAGACCATTTTTGGTCGGGGGGGGGGGGATGGCTTCATGTGAGCACATTGGAAACCACCCAACTGCTAGCATGTGACCAAATGCTTATATGCACAAAACACCATTTGATAGACAAATAAGCATATTCCTGCATGTACTTATACCTACACTCATACATATATTCTCCCCTCATAGAAATTTTAACCACAATACAATTAGGCTTAAAAATACCATTTCTCACCAATGAAGGCATATTTTAGTGATCAGCTAGGAGAGACTGTCAATGAGAAAATAGATTTTCCATACTTGAGGGTAAGTAAGCAATGGAGATTCCCCCCACACACACACATCTCACAGAATAATGATTTCTCATGCCAGAACTACAGCATCCCTGAGAGAAGAACATTCAGTTTCTGCTCAAAACCTTTCAGTAAATAAGTCCTTCCAAGCACTCTGTTCCACTGTTTTAACATTTCCTCCTAAAATGCAGCTAAAATCTGCTTCCTTGAAATTTCTACCCACTGCATTCTAGTCTTGTCTTCCGGGCCAGCAGATAGCACATATGTTTTATGAAAGCCTTTAAAACATTTGAAGATAGCTATCTTGTTTCAAACTTAAATTATTCTTTCCCAGGCTAAACATCCTCAGATCTTTCAACCAATCCTGCACTTGGCTTCCAGAGTTTTAAAGAAAACATTGTTTATAGTCATGGTTTAAACTAGTGGTAGAAAAGGCGATGGGGGGGGGGAAGCTCTCTGAGTCTGGGCACAAATTACAATACAGTATTTTAACATTATTTTGACCACTACCACAGCAACAGCAACAAAAGATGCTAGCATTATATTCCATTTCTGCCCCACTTATTTCAGAGAGTCAAATCTTTGTTACATTGTTCTGCAAACAGTGCACACATAACATTGCCAAGGACAAGAATTCTGGGAGGCTTCTAGCTCCCCTTGGCTCAGGTTGATGGATTTGCCGACCTCTACAATTTCTGTTTCATTCTCAGTTTGATCCCATGTCAAAAGAGCACATCATTTGACAACCTACTACTCTGATAACTGAACCATGACAACACTTGGTTCAGTATCATAACTCCTTGATCAATAAACAATCACAGGAATCAGTGGGCATCACAGGACTCTCTTTTCAGTAGAGAAAACTGTTAATTACTTCAGTGTGACACTTTTATTTACTCACAAAATCATTCTCTCTTACAGCACTTCAGCTGAAACCAAATATACTACATAGACAATAAGTATACCACATTGCCACAAACCACCCTGTGAATCTGGAATCAAGAATGGACCACACACATTGTGTATTTCTAAAGGAGAGTCAGATATATGTGGGATTGAATTCATGGTGGAGAAATCTAATACATATTATCAGTACATGGAGACTATGGTCTTGTATATACAAGGAGGGGGATGCTAACACATCCGAAAAAGCAGGCATTCACAACGATGCAGCCTTTCTTCACAGTGAAAAGAGTCCCCCTAAACTTCACATGACCCCCTAGCCAAGATGGCGACTGTGAGTGATTTACTCGTGATTTTAAATCTGCCACTGCCAATTTTTTAAAAAAGAACAGTTTCCCATGGTGCGCACAAGCGAAAGTTCATATTTAAAAAAAGAAGAAGAAAGGGAAAAAAAGAGTGTAATAGCGCAGTGTTATCGACTTACTGGGCCCTTGCTTAGCTGAAAATCTAACATGGCAGCTGCAGACACCTTCCCTGCTTGCTAGGCCTGCCCCCCATTCTCGTCCAGACAATCAGATTATGCTGCCTGTTTGTATCTGTGCGAATGCGAGTGTTCAAACAACTGCACATTCTCATGTTGTATGGAGTTTTTTTTAAAGCCCGAACACTATGCACATGGACTTTGTGGTGGATTTGGTTGCCCCCTTCTGAATGACACATATTTATACACATATCCGTATATGGATAGCCATATGTTCGCCTCCTGTTTTGTATTACTTTGACCATATAGACAAGACCAAGGTATAGAACAGCTTCCCATGTGGCATTTTTCAGCCAGTATTTTTTATCTACTCTTTATTTAGATAATATTTCTCTTCTTCCACATATCATGGGATTTCATAGAGGCATACAATAACATCAATTTAACCAATGTAAAACAATTTTTAACAGTAAAAAAATTTAAACAGACTAAAATTTGAACATACAGTACTGTAAGCCGCTGGGGGTCATATTATGAGCTGTCCTGGATCCCACATTGGGAAAAAACCAGAAGATAAATTAAACAGCATACACACACACAAAGTAAGCCTTAGATATGTGCTGGGATTTGGTTCCAGGATCCTCTGTGGACACCAAAATCTGTGGATGCTCAAGTTCCATTATATACAATGACAGAAAAATGGTGTCCCTTATATAAAATGGAGAACAACTCAAATAAGAGGTGGAGAGAACCTGAAGATCTGTCGAAGGGTGGGAGGCTACAGCAGGGTATGCCTAGACATCAGCATAGAGCTTGTCACATGGCAAAATCAAGATTTGCTTTTTGGATTTTTTTGCATGTATGTATGTATGTGACTATGTGACGAATGTTGCTGTGTTTGAGCAAGCAGGGATCACAATCATTGAGGCCATGATACTGAGAACACAGCCGCGCTGGGCAGGGCACGTTTCTAGTATGGAGGATCATCGCCTCCCAAAAATAGTACTCTATGGTGAACTTGCCACAGGTCACCGTAAGAGGGGTGCTCCAAAAAAGTGATACAAGGACTCCCTGAAGCAACATCTCAGGTTCGGCCAAATTGATCACCAACAATGGTCCATCCTAGCCTCACATCAGGAGGTGTGGAGACACACTATCCACAATGTTGCAGCCTTATTTGAGAACTCATGATGAACAAGTCTTGAAGAGAAACGACAACGCAGAAAGAATCACAACCCGGAAGCATCACCCAAGGAGACCTTCTGCTGTGCTTTCTGCAACCAGACTTGTTTATCTCAGATTGGCCTTTTTAGTCATCAGCGCGCTTGCAGAAAGCGTGGGATGAGTCCTTCCTGAATCTTTGTTTGCAAAGAAAATCCAGAGAAATGTATGTATGTATGTGTGTTTGTGTGTGTGCATACGTGCAGGTTGAGTATCCCTTATCTGAAATGCTTGGAAGTAGAAGTGTTTTGGATTTCAGTTGTTTTTGTTTCCTTTGGATGTAGGAATACCTGTATTTGCATATACATACATAATGAGATATCTTGGAGATGGGACCCAAGTCTAAACATGACATTCATTTATGCTTCATATACACCTTATACACATAGGCAGAAAGAACTTTATACACAATATTTTTAATAATTTTGTGCATGCATGAGTTTGTGTACACTGAACCATCAGAAAGCAAAGGTGTCACTATCTCAGCTACCCATATGAACTTTGGATTTTGGAGTATTTTGGATTTTGGAATCCCGGATGCCCAACCTGTATGTGTGCATGTGTGTGTATATAGATAGTTATAAAGAGATAGCATATTAAACAATTTGACAAATTAAAGCAAGACAGTTTAAAGCCTGCTATAACAGTCTAAGACAATTTAAAACCATGCTGCTGTGCAAATTTAAGCAAAATTAATTAGGTGCCAACAACATTAGTAAAACAAACACATAAACTGTAGCAGGACATCCACTAATGATAGTTAGATATTTATTCTGAATATATGACAAATATGAGCTAAGACAGAATGTCCAATTATGACTTTTTAAAAAAACAAATAGATCTGGAAATCCATATTTAAAATCCAAGCATCTAAAGCTATCCTATTCAGTTACATAGAGTTGTGTCATTCCTTGGTAATACAAAATGTCTGGCTGAATCTTCAGGTTTGGAATGTGTACTTTATTTATTTTTTTAAAAAAAATAAGCATTGTACCCCTTCTCATGATTGTAACAGCATGGAAGAGGAGAGTGAGTCTGTACCTGCTGGCTCCACTTTTATAGCCTTGTTGCCCACACACTGGAAGACAAAATGCCTACAGATAGGTCCAGTCCAAGACATTTTGCTGCCTGAGGCAAAGATAGCACCCTTCCCTGTGCCACAAGCAAAAGCAAACTGACCTGGCAGTCTTACTTCAATAACAGTGATGGGACAATGTTTCCCACTAGCAGCTGGTAAATTTAGGGGATATGTGTCAGGCACATAATTCTGTTATTTAAGAGTTGGAAATGGCTGGTGTGTGTGTGTGTGTGTGTGTGGTATGCTCATGTAAAATAGCCAGGAGGCTGCTACCCCCCCCCCCCACCCAGTGCCTGAGGCCGCTAACTCACTTTGTCTAATGGTAGGCTCAGTCTTGACTGTTGATGTGTTGTGACTCCAGACATCAGCACTGACTTCAACATGGACTGAAAGGCTGAAAAATCAGTGATACCAAAAGAGAAGCACCACTATACCTTAGACCAAGATTTCAGAGATCCCCTGTGTCTTGAGCTGCCAAAGAGTCAAGAGCTAGAAATGCTGGAGAATCCTCCCCCCAAGCCCCAAATACTTCAGCCTAGATCAGTGTTGGTACTGTTGACCTTAGCTCCAGTCATAAGTTAGCACACCAATGTCTAAGAGCTCTACTATTCATGGAGCCAATACACCTATATGCCAGCAGCATGCCTGACCAGAGATTTTATAGAGATAAAGAACTACAAGACTCTAGGCCAAAGGTCCATTCCTTCAAGGCAGGAGTGAGGATCCAAGGACCAATTTTTGCCCAGGACCCTTTGGTTATGACATAGGGTGCGGCTATACGATCATAAAAAAATCAGTATGGGGGGCAAAAAATACGAACTGGCTATACGATTTTTTAAACCCCCTAAACTCTGTATGACTCCCTCTTCCCGAAGCTGGCTGGAGCGAGCAAGCCAAGCGGCAGTTTTAAATCTCCCGCTGCTTTTTTTTTTTTTTAAGGTTCCTGGTTTGCGGACAGTCGGTTTTCCGTATTTACAATATAACATAAAAATAAATAAACATATAAATTCACAGACTTACCGGACGCTCGCTAGCCGGGAAACCAACATGGCGGCCGCTCCCAATTTCCCTCCGTGCTAGCCCCACCCCCTCTACTCAGCCAGCCAATCAGATTACACAGCCTGTTCGTATGTGTGCGAACGGACCGTACAGACCCATCAGCCATCCGAACGGCGTACGGATTTCTCTTCGTGATCCGCTTTCCCTCCCAAATGCCGCATGTGCGTATTTCAGGGTGGAAAACCGACCCCCTCTTTTGCATTCGTGTGCATCCGAACTGCTGTTTGTACCGAAGTGCGAACTTCCGCACGCTGTACGTATTATTTAAATCGTGTAGATGGAACCATAGATTCCCCCAAAGGCCCCAAACAGAACAAACCAGATAGACGGGAAATCAGTATCTGGCTTTGGGGATTTTTTACAATGTTAGTGGAGGATAGCCTGTGACTTATTTAAAACTACATTTAGAGGCTTTCTGGAGAGGCAATTCACCCCCCTTTATAGACTAGAGAAAGCGTGATCTGGAGGAATTTGGGGGAGGTTGGTAGCTAAAGCAGCCTTGAATGTGGGCCCCTGGACCACATTTGCCCATCTGTATTTTAAGGCTTCTCACTCTGTACAAAAGGGATGAAATCTGAGAGGAATCTTCAGGACCTAAATCTCTACTCAGGCCTTCTTGGAGCAATTTGCTCAGATGGATCCACACCACTTTTTGTTCCAAGGGGTTCTTGCTTTAGGTCTGAACACTACAAGACTGGAGCCTACTATACATAGGAGATTACCAGACGTGGCAAATACAGCCTCCTTATGATGACATGAGACTGTAAAAGGGCTCCCCTACTGCAAAATGTTATGCGCCAGCTTGTTGCTGTCAAGAAGGCATTCTTTTGTATTAGCAGGCAGAAGCCACCAATTCATATCCCATGGCATTCTTTTCGTGGTACTGCTTGTGTGTGAAACTGCGCCCCACTCTGCTGGCATGATTCCAGTGTCAATGGGTGGTTCCTGCCAGAACACCTCCGGGTGAGAACACAAAAACTAGGTATGAGACACTCTTTTTATTAACCTCTCCATTTTGCTGGCAAGTTTCCAAGTGTGTTTTAGTGCTTGTGTGTTTGTTTTGTTTGTTAATTTAGGTGTTTTGAAGACTTTTAAGCATGCTCACGTCTTCTTGTGAGAACCACCAAAATCTCACCTATGCGAAAACACCGAAGTAAGCAGCATGAGCAGTCATGTTGCAATACAGTCAGAACCCCGTATCCATAGGGGATTGTTTCCAGGCCCTGCCACAGATGGTGAAATCCACGGATAATAGCAAACACACCCATTGCCATTCTTGCCACTGAGAGCCATCCCAGGGGCAAAAGAAGGGAGGGAGAACACCTCCTCCTCTCCTTTCGCCCCCCCCCCCGTCACCATTGCCACCACTGAGAGCCCTTCCGGGGAAAGGGAGGGAGAAGGCTAGATCCCTGTTTCCCCCTCCCTTCGCTTCCACCACAAATGGAGCTCTCTTGGAGGAAGGGAGGGGGCAGGAGATCACTCCTCCCCCTCCCTCCCTCCCCCCACCATCACCATCACCTCCCTCCCCATGACTGGAGCTCTTCCAGAGGAAAGGAGTGGGCAGAAGATCCCTCCTCTCTCCCTCCTCCCCACCATCACCAACCACGTATAATTGAATCAGCGGTTGCCAAATCAGCAAATGCTCGGGTGCTACTGTAATTCAGGGGAATCTGTGGTCCCGTCTACACGATTTAAATAATACGTACGGCGTGCAAAAGTTTGCGCTTCGGAACAAATGGCCGTTCGGATGCACATGAATGCAAAAGAGCCCCCCCCCCGGTTTTCCACCATGAAATACACACACACGTTGTTCGGGAGGGAAAGCGGATTGCGAAGAGAAATCCGTATTCCGTTCGGATGGCTGACGGGTCTGTACAGTCTGTTCGCACAAATATGAACAGGCTGTGTAATCTGATTGGCTGGCCGAGTAGAGGGGGCAGGGCTAGCACGGACGGGAACTGGGAGCGGCCGCCATGTTGGTTTCCTGGCTAGCGAGCATACGGTAGGTCCGTGAATTTATATATTTATTTATTTTTATTTTATATTGTAAATACGGAAAACCGACTGTCCGGAAACCAGGAACTTTAAAAAAAAAAGCGGTGGGAGATTTAAAACTGCCACTTGGCTTGCTCGCTCCAGCCAGCTTCAGGAAGAGGGAGTCATACGGAGTTTAGGGGGTTTAAAAAATCGTATAGCTGGTTCGTATGCATACGAACGACAGGCTGTTCGTATTTTTTGCCCCCCATACTGATTTTTTTATGATTGTATAGCCGCACCCTTAGTCCCGTGATTATGGCAACGTGTGATAAGAAGTGTTATTATGCCAGGATACTTACGCTGTAAAATATAGTGCCAAAATAATGTTTTTAGATGCTCTTCTGATAATCTCCACAGACCTCCTCCTCATGATTAGAATCTCTCGGGAAGCTATGTACAAGTATCAGCCTTCCTTTATGGATCTTTCACTCAATGTACAGCCAGGACCTGTGTTTGTGTATGTGTGGGGACAACAGGGACATTTGAGTGGAAGAAATAGTTAAATAAAGCTTTAAGTGCAGCTGAATTGAGCAGTGGCTCTTAAAGATGAAAAAAAATATTCTAAATTGTTTAAATTTTGAGGATTTGGGGCATGTAAATAATTGTTAAACCATTTAATGATATCAGAGGAGGCCACTGACGTTAAGGTAAGACAGTTTTGTAGGAAAATTATCCAAAAGTACATTGGAATACAAAACATAATGATGGCATCAACTCTCTTTCTAAGTCTTAATTTATTTGATACATTGTTTTACATATATCAGTGTTTCATGTCAACTCCTAAACTAAGATAATTTGCAAGTGAGCAAGTTTGTACTTGCTTCTGGGCCTGGGTGTATATACTGAATGCAAAGCCTGTTTCACAAATCTGGCAATATTAAAGTTCTAACTTAGACAAAATCATTAAAGCACATGAGTTATCAAGAAGATCTGAGGTTACTTCATTCTGATTGTAGTAATTTAAATTAATATCAACACTGCTTAACATGTCAGTATACATTTTATAGAAAAAAAATAATTTGAAATTTTATTAACAATAATTTAATCTTTGTTATTATCCTTTCAATCATTTCATGGCATATAAAAATAAGTATAATTTTAAAACTGAATCATTTTTGTTCACTTTTCAAAAATACCATGCAGCTTGCAAGATTGATATATATTAATTAAAACAATTGAGATAAACTAAGAACAGGATAGGAGGTTATTATTGAAAAATATTTCATTTTTACAAACATATACTTCAGTTCTTGAGCCAATATTATTCACAAAAATGAATGCATACTTATTATGAGAAATAATCTAAGTAATTCTATGCACACTTATTATGAGACATACATCTGAGTAAAGCAAACAGGACTACGATCGTATTGTAATCACTTATCCAGATGCTGCTGGATTCCTGTTCCCATCATCCCTATAAACAATGATGGGTGTTGTAATGGATCCCCTCTACTCTGGAGTAGGAAGCAAGATCCCTTGAGATCATCTATAGCTGCCACCACCCATTGATTTGAAATCCCTACAGCCAGTAATTCAGTAGTAAGTTACTGGGAAAACTTAATTTGTACTTTTCCACCCCTGATTCTACAGAGACACACACTCACTGAGCAAAAGGTACATATAAGAGTATGGGAAGAAGATATTTAAAAGAAGTTTTATTCTAAACAAGCAATCTACATTAGCAACAAGGTACCTCTCACATGAAGACACCTTCCTTTAGGCATTCTTAGAAGTAGTTACAAGTTACAAACAACAGACTAAAGTCATATTCAGTCAAGGATTAAAATGAAACATAATTATCCTAATGCAACTATTTAAACACATTTCCTATTCAATTCAAGAATACAGATGTTATGGATCTTTGATGTCCAGGAGGCAAGCTGGGAATCTGGACTGTGTGGCACAGCCTGCAACCAGCTTCCCAGGGTAAAGCGGACACATCAGCCCCTTTGTCTCTTTTTTCCCAACACTGTTTAACTCCAGCTGCCCCCCCCCCGTTTTTTTTAATAACTTTTCATTAGAAGCATCTTGAAGCTTTAGCCAGTAGTCATTCTCATTGGATCATTGTCTCCTGAGATCTCTGATGCTCTTCTGTGATGCTGGCCCCAATAAATGTAACTTTAAACCCAACATCTCATTAACCCTTTGGCTACCCCTCCTCCATCTGTGTTGCTCAGATAATGGGAGGGCCCATTATCACCTTCAGCTCCATTCTTTCCCAACCCTTGCTGTGTACAAAACCTGCATATTCATTTAACCATCATACACTAGGAAGAGAGGTTCGAGATCTAGGTGGTTTTATCATAAAACAGAAAAGACAGCAAAAAGCTATAACACTGCAACTGAGGAGAAATGTCAAGCTAATCTTTTTTGCAGAGAAGATGTGACTTAAAAAACCACCTCAGATATGAACCATGCAAACATGGATACTTCTACTAAGAGTGAGTCCAGCTGAACTCGGTGTCAAGTAACTGTGTATAGGATTTCAGCTTAAATGTCTTAATTGTTTTCAACAACAGAACATTAATGTAAGCCAACCATTCACCCATGAAACTCTGTAATGTGTAATACCTTAGCAGATCAAGCAATGTAATCCTATGGCTGAGTTGTTTTAATAGCCGTATTATATTACACCAAGGACAACATTGCCTGTTTTAATCTTGACTAGCCATCTAGCTGCATCATTCAAAGAAAGCTATTATGGTAGAGAGAAAACAAGCTAAGGAGCTTACAGCAAAACACAGCTGTTAAAACTAGTTTGCAGGTAGCATCTGTGGGGTTATGATGGCTAAGCACTTGTATATCAGAGTATACACACAATCCAAAGATAAATTATTCCATACTACTGTAGAGCCCCAGCTTGTTCCAGATATCACATGAGACTGCCAAAGTGGATTTATAGCAGGATAGTAGTGTCTGTGGCCATACCTTTTCAGATGATGCTGTTTCTGTCATGTAGCTGCTTCATCTTCCATCTGTTCCTGGAGTGCTCCTTCTCATTGATGGGCAAAACCTCCCAATTGCACTGCTTTACCACTATTGATTCACATGTGATAAGTTCCTCCCAGTGCAGTTCTGATATGCAGGCAGTCATGTGATGTGAATGGGCAAGATTCTGCCCCCTTCCCCCCCTTCTTGCTACTCCCAAGCAAGCTGTTTTTCTTTTCTTTTTTTATTTCTTTTTCTTAACTTAATCAATTGCTGTGACTGCACAATTGAACCAAAAATGAAAAAAAAAATACAGACCAGAAAGCATGATAGAAAGGGCATAGGGCAGGAAGGCAAGGTTATGGAGACCACAGTGCAGAAGACAAAGCTCAGAACTATAGCAGCACTATGGTGTTTTTGAAGAGCTGTGCAAAAATGACTCCCCCCAAACTAGTATGCTTGCATTTCCTACACTAATATGATTCTGGTGTCTTAGCAGCCTCATGTGATAAAGTCCTAAGGCTACAGAGAGAGGGGAAAATGCAGAAGTTATAGAACAGTATACAGACACAGACAAGGAAAGGTGTGCATGACCATGGCAGATAGTTGCAGAAGTACTAAAAGAAGGATAGAAAAGGGGGAGAATGAGACAGGACACTATAGAAATGTAATGAGATACTGCCAAAAATATAGAAGTTGAAGACTTTTTTGAAAGGGGTGATTGGCCAGGGAGAAAGGGGGGGAGAAAAGGGGGATAGGGTTGGCCACAGGGTGCACTGGGAGTTACTAGTGTAACTACTACAACCCTGACAACTCCAAGCTGGCTTCGGACTTTTTCGGACAAACAAAAAATAACGCTAGCAGCCTCGCCAGGTTGCAGAACATTAATGTTAATAAATTTTGCATTTGACCATCATATTTTACTCACGATCAACGATTGTGAGTAAAATATGACGGTCAAATGCAAAATATGACGGTCAAATGTCCCAGCGGTACCGTAACAGTACCGCTGGGAAGGGGCGTCATGCGAAACGGACGCACTCTAGCGCTGCAGCCTCGCAATCTGGCGAAGCTGCTAGCATTATTTTTTGTTTGTCCAAAAAAGTCCTTCATCTGTCATCTGCATAAAGATGGTGGTGGAGGTTTATGCTCTTTAAGCATCTAATGAAGGTATTTAGTATTATGATATTTCTTTATTTTGAAGCATTTCTGTCCAGTTTTTCTCTTTCAGAAATGTTCAACAACCAGCTAGAATTCACTTTTGTTTTATATAGCTATTTTGTCTATACATGTTGTTTGCTGTTTTGGACTACCATTGTACAGTATAGAGCTGCCTATATATCACAGAAAAAAATGAAACACAACCTCTCCTTTGTAGCTTTCTTCCTCCAACTCAAATATTTAAAAACCAAAAATTATATTCAGGGTTGGGTTTTGGAGAAGTGAATATGAGTTATGTTGAAAAAAGCAGATGACATCCATCACTGGTTTTTCCCATCATTACATTTCTGATTTTTGAAACAGGACTATGTCAACCATCCTAAAAATTATTACATCAGATAGCAAATGATATGAATGGTGTCACTCTTTGTGGATTAAATTCAAGTAATTTGAAACCAACTCCTACTAGAGAGAACAGGCTCAGTTTTTGTGAAGTCACATGCCAGAGGAAACTCAGGGAAGAACTAGGACAGTTTCTTCTCTACCATAGCAGCACAATGCAAATACAAAACAGACCAATGTGTCTTACAGTGCAGCTATCATTATTCAACCCTGTAATGAAAATCTACAGTGGATTGTCCAAGGTACAGAATGGAAATAAAAAATCCATGAGAGTACCCTAATGATTACATATCCTTAGAATCAAATAAACTGTAGGATTTAGATATTCAATACTAGATTTAGACATTATTTCCTTACTCCTTAAGCATAAATATATATGATGGAGGTTCGAGAATTTTCACAAACTAATTCACTCAACACAAGCATTACACTATTGATCACCTGCTGTTTCCCTACACATTTTGACAATCTATACGGAGTTTATCAGATGCACTAAATATGGCATGATAATGACACCAAGAGATCGGTAAAGGGCTTCCATTTCAGACAACATCGTTCCCATATTGTCACGTTCCTGTTTGGCTGTTGTTACGCTGGTATTCATGAGCTAAGCCATGAATAGATCCCCCGTTTTTATTCACGAGCTAAGCTATGAATAGATTCCCTGTTCTGCTCCTGTAACAGAATGTCATGAAGGTGAAAAGGTTCCTGGTATGATGCCAGCATCAATGGGATCACAGAATCATAGAGTCGGAAGAGACCACAAGGGCCATCCAGTCCACCTCCCTGCCATGCAGGAATACACAATCAAAGCACTCCCGACAGATGGCCATCCAGCCTCTGTTTAAAAACCTCCAAAGGAGACTCCACCACACTCCGAGGCAGTGTATTCCATTTCTGAACAGCTCTTATTGTCAGGAGGTCCATGCCAGAACACTTCTGGGTGAGATCGGGACATCAAGCTAAGTGACACACTTTTTATGACCCTGCCCAGGTTACTTGTAAAGTTTTAAGTGTGTTTAGGTGCTTAGTGTAACTTTTTGTCTTGTATTTTGCTCTCTTCTCGTGAGAGCAGCTGGGATTTCAATCCAAGAAGTGAAAGGAGCTCTGTTTGAGCTCTTTTCACTCCTGGGCTGCCCTGCCAAGGGAAAGAGGTGCAGAAAAGGTAGATCTGAAAAGTTTTCCTTTTTCCGTGTGCCAGGGACAGGAGGGGGGAGGGAGAGGACATTGTGAGACAGGAACACTTTTTTCATTCCTATCTGAAAATCTCCTACATCTAAAACTATATGGCAAAACAGCTAACAGAAATAACATCAGATTAAAAAAGATAAACAAAAAAACCCATAAAGCTATTTACAAGTTGTAATGCAGAAAAAACACAAGCAGAAAATGACAGCAAGTAGAAGACATCAAAGACAGCAAGTAGAAGACACAGCAATAAAAATTACTCCTGTATTTACAACAGTAAATTCCATATAGGAGCAGGATAAAACAATAAAAAGTCAAAAGCAAGGATAATCAGAGCCTTCATAAAGAGCATTCTGGGGGGAAAAAAAGTCTAGGTAATAAAGGAAGTACTGGTACAGGTGCCCAGCAAAGCTGAAATCATTCCACAAAACTGATGCTACTGCTAAGAAGGCCCTGTTCCATGTGGATGTCTGCCATACTTCATTCATCAGCAACATCCACAGCAAGGACTTATGTAGAACAAAGTATGCAGAATGGTGCACAAGCAGAGGGACAGCATTAAGAGTTGTCCACCTGGAATACAAGCCACAATTTTGTTGAAGATTAAGCTTTCTAGCTTCCGTTTCACAGGCAGTCAAATCCCGATCCATTCAACAGGACTTTTCAAATACAGTTGGCCCTTGGTATCTGCTGGGGTTTGGTTCCAGGACCCCCTGTGGATACCAAAATCCGTGGATGCTCTAATCCCATTATATACAATGGCATAGCAAAATGGTGTCCCTTATATACAATGGCAAAATCAAGGTTTGCTTCCTGGATTTTTAAAAAAATATTTTGAAGCCGTGGATGGTGGAATCTGTGGATGCCAAGTTCATAGACACATATGTCTGACTGTAAGTATGTTCTGAATTTCAACCTAACAAGGCAATTCTAAGTAAGATTAAGTGAGTTTAATGGGGCCTATTCCCCGTTAAATGGCTACAGAATTACAGCTTTAGCATTTTGACCCTCTGTTATTTTGGTTTTCTTTTCGTGAATGAATTTAGTACATTGGGCCTTGCTGAATGTTTAACAGGAATCCAGATGGAACAGAAATGTATTTGAAATGGTCACACCATAAAGAAATAAAAATTGGAAATTTCAGTGTTTTGAGGGAAAATGCTACCTAAAAGAGGAGACTTGTTCCAGTTGTTTTAAATATAAAATCCCTATGATCAGGTAGCATTACCAGAGGGCATCTAAGAGAAGTGTTTCTTAAATGCTAATTAACAATTAGCAACTTTGTTGCCAGATTCTATACAGCTATTCCCATATTAACAAAAGTCATATAAAGCCCACTAGAAATATTAATATGCATATGGCAAATATTTGGATTGTATTATCTCAACCAATGAACCAAAAATATTTATATTTAAAGTGTTTCTGAATCATTGTGAGAGTGTTTAGCTGAACATCATTTACTCTAATGTTTCTGCCCATTGAGGAGAAGTTTCTCTTTAAAAAATATAACTGGTACGTTATCATACAGCATATATGTTTATACCTAATTTTAGCCACTTTATGAGAACTTTAAAATGTCTACATCCACGTGGTACACAAAAGCAGAGTGAAAGAGGGGGAAAGCATTTTGACTCTTCCCATTAATGTATGGCGTAATTTTCTGAGATTCCTTCACTGCAATTTGTAAACACATTAACAAAAGCTATAAAAGAAAAGCAATCTGTACTACTCATAACCCAGAAAAGCAGTGGGGAGGACTTGGGAAACGTACCTGATTTCTGTATTATCAATATGCTGGAGTACAATGTACCGTAGAACTGAAAATCACTTTCAGCAATATGCCATTAATCTTTTTTACTGGACACAATAAGGATTTACAAGTGCAGCTCCATTCATTTGTCAGTTCCAGGGATGCGTTTTCAACTTTCCTGTGAGCCTGTTTCCATTCTACATATAATTTTTCTTTTCTTTTTTATGTCCTAGCTATGGGCAAAGTGTGGCCTGAGGCTTCATGTGCATCCCTTCAAGTTGCTCATCATCTTATGGTGATCCCATGAATTTCATACAGTTTTTTTAAGGTAAGGAATACTCAGAGGTGGTTTTGATAGTTTCATTCTCTCCATACAGTTCCCAAAACTATTTTGCAGTTCCCAGCTTCCCTTGATTCTTTGCAACTGGTCTTTTTTGGGGGGCATAACAAAATTATGAATTGCATTTCTGGAAGCCATGTTTTAAATAGCTCACAAGTTTGTCCTATTCAACATTTAAAAATATCAATTTTTTTTCAAAACTGGGTATCTGGACATTTTGGGGGGAATAAGTGGGTATTTTTGGCAGGATGTATGCCTCCTGGAGGGTAAGTCCCAGGGGCAGAGGTTTTCTGTTCTGTTGAAGTTGTCCAACCCTGATATCTCTTTCTACACACACACACACACACACACACCCCAACAACTTCAACAGTCTCAATTTAGCAGGGACAGTTCTGATTCATTCTCTATTGTCTCACTTTTCAGCTGCTTTTAAAATATCCCACTTTCTCCCTCTTTCTCCTGCTTTCCCCCTTAATTCTCAACTTCAACTGCTACAGACTAAGGAGATTTTCAGACGGGGACAAAAATAGCACCCCCATCTTGCTATCTCCTTCCCCGACCCCATCCCGGCACAATAACAAACAATTTTACACTTACCTTAATTGTGCAACTCTCCCTCCCCCTCAGCTGCCCAGGAGTGAATGCAGCTCTCCGGAGCTGAATTCACTTCCTGGTTTCAAATCCCGGGCCATTCTCGTGAGAGGATGAGTGTGCAGGGAATTCAAAAATAAAAAGTCAAATACAAGGCAAAAAATGACATCAAGCACAAAAACACAGTTAAAAAATACCAAGTAACCTGGGGAGGGTACAAAAAAGGGTGTCACTTACCTGGATGTCCCGATCGCACCTGGAAATGTTCTGGAATGGACCACCCACTGATGCTGGAATCGTGTCAGCATAATGGGACACCTTTTCACTCACCCGTCATTCCGTCATAGAAATGGAATGTGCAATCTATTCATGGCTTAAGCCATGAATAAAAAGCAACGAGGGCAAAACAGGACTAGCACTGGAGCATAACAAGATGGGAACAATGTCGTCTGAAATTCAAGCCCTTTTGCAATTTCCTGGTGTTTGTGTAACACCATATTTAGGTCATCTGATGATCTCCTAAATTCAGCATGGGAAGAGGACAGAAGCAGTTGGAATCTTGCCTTTCCCAGTTTGCTCAGTCTGCTGAGCAGTTTGCTCAGGTAATAGCAGACTGCTACAGCATCCCCTAGCTTGTCTGTTCTTCCTCATTAATAACTTTTAACATCATGACCATACATGTTCCAGTTTTCATCCATGAAATGTTGGTAAAATACACACAAAGATACAGAAATATTTCTGCTGGGTCTTGAGCACTTCCAATTGCATGAGGGAAAGGCTGGATGCAATAGCAACATGCACTCACACACTTATCATTTATTAAGTACTACACATTTTACAAATCCTCTGAGCCATTGTTCTCAACCTTTCCTTTACCAGAGACCCTGTTTAAATATCTTTTGTTGCTGTGGACCACCAAGACTTAAGATTTTAAACTCTAAATTATATTAGTATTTAAAGTTGCACATCAAGGGTCTTCAGATTTGGAGAGAAGGGAGAAATAAGTAAATATACACATTCCCATTATAATATTTTTATTGGAATGAGCTCATAGAAATTTAAAATAATAATAATAATAATAATAACAATAATAACTAAAGATCTAACCATGGCCTAATATTACTTGTTAAGTTTAATTAATTAATTAATGAGAAGGCTGGCACTGCATTTCACTTACAAGCCTTGTTATAGGGGGCTTAATAGCTGAAACTTAGGACTTTTTCAGACATCTAAAATGTAATGGAAGCAGCCTCTCCACGTTGCGAGGCTGCTGCGCTGCAGGGCGTCCCTTTTGGATGATGCCCGTACCTGCCGGTACTGTTGCGGTACCGCAGGGACATTTGAGTGTTATATTTCGGCAATTTTTACTCACGAAAGTTGATTGTGAGTAAAAATTGCTGAAATATAACACTCAAATGTCCCTGCGGTAATGCAACAGTACCGGCAGGGACGGGCGTCATGCGAAAGGGACGCCCTGCAGCACAGCAGCCTCGCAACATGGCGAGGCTGCTTCCGTTACAGTTTAGATGTCCGAAAAAGTCCTTATATTCTAAATTCTGACTCTATGTTTTTCCAAATGGTTTCTATGCTTAAGATAAACAAGAGCAGAGAATGATTTTTCACAAAAGTAAGTCATCATGAAAGGCATCAATACTTTCATAGCCCTCTTTGATAGTTCTGGAAAATCAGCTTGTAAGTGAACTCAGAAAATTGGAAAAGCCTGTTTCTTGAACTGCAATTTCAGAGCACCATCCATGGATATTTCTATGAGCTTTTCCTCCTCTGCTCTCTAGTTCATACACATTAAGTGAAACTGGATCTCTAATCCAGTTTTTGCTTGCATCAGGAACAGGAAAATATTCATGGAAACTATGCTGCAAATGTTTCAAATATACTGTGATAAGTCATGTGATCTCCTTAGACAACCAGATCCAAATTTTGGCAAGAAACAACTACACACCTATGTACAGTTGTATGAGAATGCAACAAAAACCTTCTGATCAAAAATTGTATATGGGAAGCTTAACTCCCTTTTCTTCACATAAAACATGATTTATTTATTTTTTGGTCGTCTAGTGTTGCATAAAATTACCTTTTTTTCTTTAATAAGTGGAAATAAATGGCTTTGTTTAGATTTGTTTTTCAGTTTAAAGAATATCCATAATTATAGAAAACACCATTCGTGTAACCAATTGTTAGCTGCCTTGAGTCCCTATATTAGGAGAAATATATATATAAATATAACAACAACTACAACCAAGGACTTTAAGAATGGTAAATCTCTTTACAGATTAGTCAACAGAAATCATCGTAAAGAGCAAAAAAGCATGCTTACTTTGAGCCGTTATCTGCCAGTTAGACACAGTACTTTTGTTAGTAAATAAATGTCTGGTTGTCTACAAAGGATTCTATTTCTTCAGAAACACTAACATCCCCCTTTCTCATCATGGTCAACTAAAATGAACATTTTGCATTAGCTAAGTAACTGAATGAGGAAAGTGTTTCATCATTATTTTACAGTCATCTGTTCACATTCGCGGGGGTTAGGGACAGACAACCCCCGCGAAAGTGAAAAAAACCGCGAATAAGAAACGAGCCTGCGGGCGAGAGGCTTTCCACCCCAGTCCCTTCCCAAGGCGATGACGGGCTTCATGAGAAGCCCCTCACTGCCTTGAGAAGGGAGTGTGGTGGAGAGTGGGCGTTCCAGCAGCTTTCCACCCTGCCTTCCCAAGGCAGCGATGGGCTTTGTGAGAAGCCCCTTGCTGCCTTGAGATGGGAGTAGGGTGGAGAGCAGGCGCGCCAGGTGCTTTCCACCCCTCCTTCCCAAGGTGGCGACAGGCTTCATGAGAAGCCCCTTGCTGCCTTGAGAAGGGAGTGTGGTGGAGAGCGAGGATGCCAGCGGCTTTCAAACCCCCCTTCACAAGGCAGCGACAGGCTTCGTGAGAAGCCCTTTGCTGCCTTGGGAATGGACGGAGTGGAGAGTGGGGGGCAGACAGCTTTCCGTGAATAATCAAAACCACGAATGTGAAAGTCACGAATGTGGAGGGGCGATTGTATATAATTCCCCTACCCTTGAT
The DNA here is from genome assembly GCA_030847615.1 of Gambelia wislizenii. NCBI lineage: Eukaryota > Metazoa > Chordata > Lepidosauria > Squamata > Crotaphytidae > Gambelia > Gambelia wislizenii. The sequence goes on along the minus strand of JAUMIR010000005.1, from coordinate 203,176,165 downwards.
TGAAAGCCAGATCCTGAGCAGCTGAATGAAAAACAGTAAGGGTTCGTCTACACTGTAGAAGTAATATAGTTTGACATCACTTTAACTGCCATGGCTCCATCTGAAAAAAACTTTGGAGTCATAGTTTTGTGAGGCGCCAGCACTCTGGCAGAGAAGGCTGAAGACCTTGTAAAACTACAAATCCCAGGATTCCATAGGATGGAGCTACAGCACAACAGTGTAGATGCATCCTAAATGGCATTAGAGCTGTAGTCCTAAGCTAGCTCACTTTTTATCTTGCCCCTTTTCTCTCTTGGAATTTTCCTGTTACTGGAAACTTGTGATCCAGAAGAAGAGACATAAAAATGGGAAGCTACTTTCACTAAGATTCCTTCCCCACTCTCCATTTATGTCTGTATATGTGATTGATAATTCCTTAGTTTCTGTCATTACACCAGGCCAAGCTCAGTGTGATAAGACAAGTTACATTACAGAACAAATCAAAAGCTTCATCATCCACTCCCCCAGGTCCTCCTAGCCTTTTCAATCAAAGATCAATATCACTATACACGTTCTGACATACTAACTAGAGGTAACTCACACCAGCTAAGCTAGCAGTAGCCAGACCAAGTCACCAGACCAATCTTTTGCATCAAGTGGGCCAGCCTACTCACAACATGGCCAACACAATTAATTGGAAATAGATTCTGCAAGTTACAGCACAAAGATTTACTCTCAAGTAAGCACAAAAGGGTTTGCAGCCTTAGCCTGTTTCAGTTAAGGCAAAATGACTTGTGACTCTTCCAAAAGCCAGTCCACCACCACCAATAATAATAATAATAAATTTTACTGCAGCATGAGCTCCATCCCAGTGCCCCCAGGCAAGAGCCCCATCATATCATCAGGTACCTGGAGCTGCCCTGCCTTGACCTCCCTTCCTCTTCCACCCAACCCTTTCTAGCAAATCCCTTGATGCTGTGAGCCACCACACATGTAGCCCTGGGCATCCAGCAACATGCAGCACCCAAAGCAGGTTCTCCAGAGCCCAGTCATGTCCTGCCCCAATGCCTGAAATGGTGAGGCAAGGTAAAGTAGTATTTCTTGTGTGCAGGGAGGGGAAGAAACTAAGAAATTATCTGGGTGTGGGTGGAAAGAAGTACTAGTGCAATTGTGAGTTAGGAGAGAAGGCAGTAATCCAGGCAGCACATGCACCAAGGCAGTCCCCACCACCTGCGCAGATGCTGAGAAAGAAGGCCTATGAAAATGGGCTCCACTGCCTCTCTCATTGTCTCAGAAACCAGCCAAGGTGAAGGGCAGCCAACAGATGGCTGACTGGCAGTTTGCCAAGAACTCATGGCTATAAAGAAGCAACAATTGCAGGGCAGAATTTCTAGACAACAAAACCAGTCCACAAAGGCAAGAGAGTAGTTTAGTTTACCAGTCCACTAGTCAAGGTTCATGGTTAACAGGGTGTCCAACACAATCCAAAGGTTGTGGTCCAAGCAAGGCAACAAGAGTCTTCAGGAGCAGAGGTTTCCCACCAAAGTAGTCTGATAATCTCTGACAAGTTTGCAGAGCAGCTGTGACCTTCACACTTCTTCCTTTTGGTGTCTATGTTCTAGAAAGGTTGGTAAGACCTGGTCCAGATTATTTATTATTTCTCTATCTGAGGGGTCAGGCCTCTCTGCTGGGTCTAGATTATCTGCTCTGCCCCCCTCTGCTATCTCTGAGGGGCCAGAAAGCTCTGCTGGGGTGGGTGCTGATAACTCTGCTCCAAAGGGGTCAGGAATCTCTGCTGATAAACCTACTTCCTGCTGTAAATCCTGCTCTACTGCTCTGTCCTCCTCTGGCAACTGCCAAGAACCTCAGGGGCAGTTGGGACAGGGCCACAGCATCTTGGAGGGCTGAGGCACAGGCAATGTATCCCTTCCCACTCTTGACTGGATGCCATTCCCCAGTCAGAGGGTGGGGACAAACAGAGAGGAGTTGTGATGTCAGACTCTCAGCATTTTCATCAATGCCTCTGTTTCACAGAGGCTGAGGGAGGAGTGAAGGCCACTCACACCTCACATCACAGCCAAGAGCATGCTCATGTGCTCACTATCTGTCTTTTAGTAATCAGTTTCCTAGATGTTAGGGACTCTTTTTTTTCTCTTTCCTTCGCAGATTCCCTGTGAAGACATTTTGATTTGTAAGCTTCAAGCCTTTCCTGAATAGAACAGTCCATTTTAATGGATGCTTCTCCCTCTTTTTATGTTTTTATGTTTTGATTCTATAGTTTTAAAGATTTAGGGTAGTTATTTTATGTCACTGGTGAATCTGCCAGTTATTTTAAATATATACACTATTATATGTAATTTTAAGGGGGGTAAATTGTTTTAAGTTATTACTATTGTTATGGATTTGTTTTTATATCCAATTGTTGTGAGCCGCCTTGATTGCCTAATAGGCAAAAGGCAGGGTACAAAAATAAAGTTGTTGTTGTTGTTGACTCCCCTGGTAGTCAACAGACTACAGGTTAAGAACAGTTGCTCTGAGCAGTATTTAGTCAGTCTGCTTGCCTCCTTTTTCTTATGTGGTTCCTTGCCCTTCTTCATTTACCTTTGTCAGATATTTCTTCTCTATCACCTTCCTGCCATTGTTTCATTGAACCCTAGCCTGGCATTTGTGGCTCTGCACATTCAGATTCTCTGTTTATGGCATGATAGGACTTCCTGGCAAATTGTTCATGTGCCAAAGCAGAGTTTGGGGAAGTTACTTTTTAGACAACAACTTCCACTGTTCTCCAACTTATAGTCCAGAAAGGAACTTTTCCCAGTTCTGTGGCAGAGAACTTGCTCTTCATCTCCATAGTACATCCTAACATCCAGCCTTCCAGTTGTTTGAGATCTTCTAGATCAGAGGTGGGTAAAGTGACCCTCCATTTGGCACTGAGGCTGTTTTTGCAGTCCTCAGCTCCTTCAGACAAACAGACTGCCCTTTTATAGCCCCAAAGAAGGGTGAATTGATGTTCTTGGATGTCACCAGCAGTAGTATTTTATGTTTTAAACTGGTAGCAGTCTCTCTGCAGTGTTTAATACAGTAGGACCCCCCTATCCACTGATTCATTATCCACTGATTCAGTTATCCACAAGACACAAAACAGCACATCTACCATAGAGTCTTCCTAGAAAATGTGTCCTCTCTAGCTATTTTCTAGGTCCTCCAAGGCAACTGTATGGTATTCTAAACTGGAAGCCTCATTATTTTCAATGGCATTCATTATTATCCATGGTTTTCAGTATCCATCGGCCCCTCAGAACCAATCCCCAGCAGATAAGAGGGTCCTACTGTAAAAACTACAGAAGGAACAAGAGACTGATCTTACAAGCTTAAAACAAGCCAATTACCACCTTTTCTACCAATAAACAACATTTTTTGTGCATATTGGGGCATGTCTTTTTTCTTCTGTGGATTCCATTGGATGATCCTCAATTCTTGCTTTTTTAATATCAAAAGTTATCCATTTCACAAAACCAGAAGTAACTTTTGGCCATCTCTGTTTGGGGTTTTTTGGCATCCCCATAGGGTCCTGGGGTAGAAAATTGGCCCTGGATTGTCTGTAATGGCCAACCTCTACTCTAGATTCTGTTCTGAAGACCAGGTTGTCTACACACATACCTATGAGTTCCTTCACAGCATTAAGACCCTAGATACTGCTAGGAGTGTAGTTCTTCACTAAGTTTCTTCTCAAAGGCAGCTATGAGTAATTTTAACAATTTTCTACATGTTGTGCGGAAACCATTTTTAAAGGGCTATTCGCAATTCAGGATTTATTTTGTGCAACATTCATTCATGGTTGTTTTGTGCAGAAAACAGCATTTTATACATAGGAAACAGAATTTTCTGCATAGAAAATAATATTTCAATGCAGAATTAATAATTCCTGTGAAGAAAATGCAGTTTTATGTGCAGAAACATTTCTGAGGAAATCAACCATGTATGAAATTTAGGCAGAATAAATCTCCCAAATGTAGCATTTCCCCCACCAGAATCGATATTTATGCATGAAATATTATTTTCAATGCAGAAAATGCTATTACCTACACAAAACAACAATGTGTGAATTTTGTGCAGAATAAGTCCTGAACTGCAAAGATTCCCATCAGTCCAGATTTACTTTCATCAGGCTTTCTCAAAACTTGAAAAACATGTTATTGTTTTTTTTAATCAAATATTTTCAAATATTTTCTTTCCATTGCTAAACTTCTCAGATTGCTCTCATTCATAGGATTGTATTACTAAGTTATCAGTATTCTATTTAATTAAAAAAAGTTTACTTAGGAGTGTTTGCACTATTTGTAGCATACAAGATGAGTTCGCTAATGTCAAAGAACTACAACTAAAGAGCAATCCCAGTACAAGTACATTTTACAGAAAGGTAGTGACTGCTCCCAGGCTGTGGAATTCCCTTCCATGGGAGATTACTGCCTGCTTTACTTTTACCAGCAGACAATTATTTTATTAGTATTTAAATAGACATTTGATGATTAATTGGTTGCAGAGGGGTTTTTCATTGAGGGAGTGGTTGCAATATGTTTGTCTTTATTGGTCTTTTTAAAAAATGATTTTATATTTTTAAAATTGATGATATTAATATCATAACTTGTTTAATTGTGTTTTAACTTTTTTGTTATCAGGCTTCTAGCTCTATCTTAGTTTAACTTTTTTGTAAGCCACTTTAGGTTCCATGTCAGGAAAAAGATGGAATATTAATACATTAAAATAAATAAATAAATTCTAAGTATGATCCTGTACATGTTTACTTAGAAGTAAATCTCTGCGAGTTCATAGTATCTTGCTTTCCAAAACATACATGCACAGGATAGGAGCCTCAGGTAATCCCTATTTTTAGGCCTTTGGCTGCATGTCCAAAGATTTAACAAATACCTTTGCCTTTAGCCCCATTCAGGAGTTACTGTAAGCAATGCAATTAACACAAAAGGGGAAAGGACTGGACCAAGTAGCCCAGTCTCTGAAGTGCACATGTGTACACAGGTTATCTCAACATCTGTGCAGGCACACAAGCCAATTGGAATGTACACAAGCCATATAAAAAAATCAATGGTTTTTGGATTGCCCTCGGGGTCTGGTGTTTCGCCCAAGGGAAGGCTGAGGAGGCTGGTCACAGGTTGATGCTTGGGCCTCAGCTGAACTTTCCCCTCACTTTGCTTATCCCCAGGCCCCAATTCAGTTAAATAGGAAACAGGTCAACAAAGTGGCCCTTATTCAACCCATTTACTTGTGTCTGGTCTTGTTATTTCATGGTTGGTCATCAAATGCAAAAGCATCCCTCCTACAAACATGGATTTTGCCTACATGGATCTGAAGATGATGCTATATGACACATGTAATGTAAGGGGTCAGGTTATTAAGAGGCCCATCCCTGAATCTCTGGTGGTTGTATTAATACTTAATCAAAATCTTGTGACCCACATCTGGTCATATTAGAATATAAGCTACTTGGAAAAAGAACACTTTCAAGAGAGAAAAGCATGATGTTGGTAGAATGCAAACTAGACAAACCAAACAGCATTTTACAGTGTCTCCTGTGAACCCATCTAGGAAGTTCAAGAAGCACAAGAAGGTCCATGTGCACTTTGACTCTCTAAAGGAGCATGTTTTCTGTCTGGGACTTCACTGAACCGTGCTGTCATTTCAGTTGCTTTTAAGTGTAAAGATGTGTGATGGGAAGAAATGCACAACTTTAAAAATTAGATTTCAGCATCTGGCAAAGGAACAATCATCAGATAAGGGTGGTATGAAGAGTGAAGGCCCTTCATGTTAGGTAAAAAGGAAATTTAAAGGTGTATGTCAATAAATCAGCAACTGCACTGCCTGAAGTGAGCTGTCATGTTTGGCATTTATATTGCTCCAATAAATACTTTCATAAACAAAACACAATCAACCAATTTTAATCAATTCCTCCTATCATCCTTGGAGTTTGCAGGCTATTTTTCTAATCTCAGCTTTCCAGAAACATTGTATACAGATAGCCGGCATACCTCATATTTAATTTTTTGTCCTTCTGACTAAAGTTACAAATTTTTTGCTTCAAAATGTAAGACAGTGGCTACAACTGTAGTTGCTGGACATGCTTCATGGCTTCCCAATTTTCACCATAGATCAGTGACTCTTAACCTTTTCTTTATCAGGTCACCCCTTTAAATATCTTTTGTTGCCATGGACTCACAAGACTTAACTCAAGATTTAAAACCCTGATGATGATGATGATGATAATGATAATACAATCACACCATCCAGTAACCTCAGAGGCAATGGAGGGAGAGGAAAGACTTCTCCTGCATCTTCCTGCATGTTTGTGGCTGGAGTGGATTTAATGGCAATGCACAGGCCAAGCCAGCCAGCCAGACTGCCTGCCTGCCTGCCTACCTTTGCCTTGGCTCCTGTCACGTGGCCACTCCACTGCAGGGAGGAGGTGGGCCAAGCAGCCTTCAAGCCTTCGTGGGCCTCCTGTGAGGACACTGAGGGCCCCTGGGGGGTTCAGGGACTACAGGTTAAGAACGACCACCATAGATTATAACTTTAAAACACACACACATCATTCTATGAATATAAGGTTTTATTTATCTGTTCATCAGTTTATTCAAGCAAGCATCCCTCAAACAATATAGCTTCATTTTGACTACTGGGTATTATGGAAGTGTCACTTCATTTCCTAGAACATCCCTGGTTGGTGCTGTTCCAGGTGTGCTGGTGTACATGGCCTGCCAGAAGTTTTTCATTGGGAGAGTATCAAAGTACATTCTGAAGAGTGTCATGACTGAGGAAAGCCTTGGACCAATTATCCCTTGGTCTCTCTGTTGGACTTGGGCAATGAGTAAACAATCCTCTGCCCAACCAGACCCTGGAGCTGGAATAATGATTTTCCCTCCCTTTGATAGGCAGGGTTGGAAAACACAGAAAATCCAGAATGAAGGACTACTCCTTAGGTTTGCTCTAGCAGAAATTTCTCCAGTACGTCAAGAGTGGGTCATAAAGAAAATTTAAAACAGACACTAAAGATCAATAAAACTGTCACATGGAAATTAAAATTACAGAGCATCAGTGCTCTATGGATTAAAATGGTGGTCAAAATGACAGGTCAAAAGGTCTAAAAGTCAAGTATCAACAAAAAGCTTGTCATCTGATTCTGGAAATACACAGAATTTGGTACCAGATGAGGACTGAAGAGTAGCCTAGTTATTACATCTGGAGCAGTCAATGAATGTTATGAATTCTTTATCTTTTCTTTTCAAACATTATTTATTTATTTGTCTTATACATTTATAACCCATCCTTCAGCTGTATTTTTGAACTTAGTTTACAGACAATTTATCACAAAATGAACACTAAAAAGTAAAATTGTGACCACAATCATAATAAAAGAGTACCAAGTTTAAGGCGCTGTGTGTGGTTAGGCTAAATAATGCAGTAAAGCTTCTTTTTCTTTTTCTGTCTTCTTTGTCATCATCAGAGTCAGTGAAAGAGTAAACAATAACAGTGGAAACCAAGATTAATAGTAACTCAGCAAATAACAACAACTTTAAAAATTTCTAGCATTTAAAACGCATGAGCAAATACAAAGGTTTAATTTTGATACCTAAAGAATAACAGTGATTATGTCAGGTGGGCCTCCATGGGGAATGGAACATTGGTACTCACCATGAAGTTTCCTTTTCAGCAGTGATGGGGAGGGAGTCCTTATCCTGGGTATTGGCTCCACCTCCTACAAATACAGGCAGCATAATCTAAAAGAAAAACTTTTAACACAGCTACCAGGAGGTGGAGCCAACCCCAACCTCCCCAAAACAGTTACACAGCTCTGACCAATAACCTAAAGAAATATATATTAAAAACACACATAACTACCACAGAAAAAAAAGGGGGGGCAAGGACTCCCTCCCCATCGCTGCTGAAAAGGAACCTTCACAGTGAGTATCAATGTTCCATTTTCCAGCAGTGAGGGGAGGGATTCCTTATCCTGGGACCTAACTAGTGGTCCTATTAGGGTGGGAAATATAATACAAACTAATGAAGCACCTGCTGCAGAACTCGCTGCCCAAAGGTCGCATCAGCAGATGCATAGGCATCAATACAGTAATGCCTAAGAAATGTTGAAGGTGAGGGCCACGTAGCTGCCCTACAAATCTCTACAATGGATGACGTTCTTCCCAAAACAGCTGATGTTGCAGCACTGCATGTCAAATGAGCCTGAATACCATCTGAAACAGGCAATGCACTATGAGCATACACCAGCTCAATACACTGAGGCAACCAACGAGCAATGGTAGACAAGGACACCTTCTTCCCCTTAGTTATGCCTGAGAATGCTACAAACAAGGCACCTGACCTACAGAATGCCTCAGATCATTTCAGGTAAGTCTTCAGAGCCCTCCTGACATCCAATATGTGCCAGTTTTGTTCCTGCTCCACTGTAGGATTCAGACAAAAAGATAGTAATACCAACTCTTGTGACCTATGAAACACAGAGTTTACCTTAGGAAGAAACGAAGGATCCAGGCATAGTGCCACCGAGTCCTTTTGAAAAATGCATATATCTTCCCACACTGACAGCACGCCCAGCTCAGAAACCCACTGAGCAGAAGTCACTGCTATAAAAAATGCCACTTTTTACATCTCTCTCTGGCTTCTCTTCGCAAACGAAGATTCAGGAAGGACTCCTGACTCTTTTCCTTGTTTATGACAAATCCTTGACTTTCCAGACATCAGATTGTCCTCTCCACGTCCCGTAGTGCCTTGTCCCGTGATCTTGCCCTGATCAAGATGTCATGCAGATAGGGGTACAAATAGACGCCCTGTTGCCTGAGATGAGATACCAAGGCCACCAAAACCTTGGTGAACACCCTGGGTGAAGAGGACAGCCTGAACGGAAGCGCTCAGTACTGATAATGGTCCATCATGAATGCAAAGTGAAGAAATCTCCTGTGCACTGGATGGATCATGATGTGGAGATATGCATCCTGAAGATCCAAGGAAGCCAGAAAATCCCCTTCCTGGAGCACCTCCAAAACTGAGCAAAGAATTTCCATACGGAACCTGCACTTTGCCACCCAATGGTTGACCCCCTGCAGATTCAGAATGGCCCTCCAATCCTTGTTCTTCAGCACCAGGAAAAGCAAGGAATAACTTCCGCTGAATCTCTCCACTGGTGGGAGTGGTTCTATCGCTCAAATGATCAAAATGTGATCCATGGCTTTCCGCATAAGCCAATACTTCTCTGTGGAGTTGGTTTGACACGATTGAATGAAGTTGGGAGGAGGCTTTGCCAAAAAAATTGATAGTGTAGCCTAGCCTTATGGTTCACCGAACCCAGGTATCCGATGAGGTATCTTCCCATGTCTGAGCAAAGCTGGCCAATCTGCCCCACACCTGAGGGCCCACATAGTCAAAGGGACTGTCCAGGCTTGCCCCCTTACTTTGGGGCCTGAGCTGGGGAATATTTGGAGAAGGAAGCAGACCGTCCCTTGCCAAAGGTCCTCAAGGACCCCCAAGAACTCTAGTAAGAAATCCCTCTGTGTGGCAGACCTGTAATACTGTGGGTTTGAAGAAAAAAACTTCCGCTCTTTTTTTGGGGAGAGATGGCAGAGCCTTTGTCTTGTCCTTAGTCTCCACCAACTCCTCTTCGAGGGTCTCACCGAACAGCTTTTTACCTTTAAAGGCACAGACTGAAAGGTTTGCTTTGGCTTTGTTGCCTGCATGCCAATTCCTCAGCCATAACTGATGCTTTGCTGCCACGTTAGCTGCCACAGCATGCGAAGAAAAATGCAAAGCGTCCAAACTCGCATCCACCACAAAGGCAGAAGTCTTTGACATCTTATTAATCCCCTGGCAAAATTGTTTTTTTGCCATCTGGCAAGGCCACCAGCAGGGCCTTGGCCCACCTGATGTCGCCCTTGAAAAAAATGGAAGCTGCCGCTGTCACCCTAATGGCCAGAGTCAAGGCCTTGTGGGTTCTACACAAGAATGCCTCAATTCGCTTATCCTCAGGGCCTTTAAGGTTCTCATCCCTGTCCCTGGGGAAAAGCAACCCAGACACAGCCCAGCAACTGGGGCATCAATGGCGAGCAACTTAAGGAGGTCCACAACCTCATCAGGTAGGTTGTAAAAGGCCTTCACAGACATAGGTTGTGCCTTAGCCACCCCTGGCTGTGCTCACTCACACACCATGGCATCCTTAATAATGTCTGGGAAAGGCATGATGTTATTAGAACTTCATCTGGAGGGCACCAGGGGTCTCAACTCTGGAACCTCTTTGGAGGTATCCCCTGCCTTCCATTCAGGCCCTTCAAGGCCCAAGGCATTCATGGCCTTCTTGAGAAGAACTGGAAACAATGAGGCCTCCAGTAGCCTGGTGGAGGAAGGTTCATTCCCATCCTCCTCCTCATTAGAGGAAAGCTCACCCTCTTCCCTTGAGGTGGCATCCCAATCCCCCTCCACACCTCCCTCCTCCCAATCAGGCAGGGAGTGCTTGCTTTTATAGGCCCTCTTACAGGGGGGCAGTAGTTCCCCGTCATGGCTGGTGCCACGTTCCGCATCCGCCTCCTGCACCACCAATTCACCTGCAGGGACTTCCAGCCATCTCCTTTTTTGCTTTGTTCTTACCCCACTAGGCCCCGCACCCCCCAGGGATGCATAAGGAGAAGAGAGGTCCCTTCCCCTGGAAGCCTCCTCCTCGTGGCCCAGGCCCCCCGCCACCACTTGCTGCCACAGCCTGGCACGCCACAAGTGTGATCCATTCAGCCAGCTGTAGTGGCAAGTGCTTACACTCCAGCATGAGCAGCGGAAGGTCCTGTCTGCTCTCCTCTGCATCTCCCCTGGCCAGCAACTCACCAGGCATGGCCACCTCTTGTCCAGTGCTGGGTGGCAATGCTTCCAAAGCCACCATGTGGTCCATCCCTGAGATCGGGACCTCATCACGCCATGGCAGTGCCGAGCTCAATGGCAAGCCTCCTAGGAGGCCCTGGAGCTCCTGTCCTGCCTGCTGGACAGCCGGCACAGCAGACTGCGTGACGGTCTCATTCTCCTCTGAGGAGAGTTCCGCGCTTTGAATAAGCTTCTTCATGGCCACCATTATCTTTGCTTTGTTCTTTGTTCTATCCCTCACTAAGCTGGCCGGAGCAACAGAGATCCTGACCTGCTTGGTTAAGAGGCAGAACAAGACTGGGGAGGTTGGGTTGACTCCACCTCCTGGTAGCTGTGTTAAAAGTTTTTCTTTCAGATGATCCTGCCTGTATTTGTAGGAGGCAGAGCCAATACCCAGGATAAGGAATCCCTCCCCTCGCTGCTGGAAAAGCTATTGTATACTTGGGATTCCACAGCACAACCCCTAAAAGTCCTCCCTTAGAGACATACATATCACCTCTGACAAAAGAGGCACACATAGAAGAGTCTCTTTGACCTTACACCATGGGCAAATTGATATGGGATTAGATGCATAATCTCTTTATGTGGCATATAAATACTTGGAAGAAAAGGGGCTTCTAATACTGAAATTAAATATTCATTTGCATCCAGTACAACTTGTTGTTGCTTTAAAATTTTAGCATGAAGCACAGTGCAAGCCAGCATATGAATCCTGAGACATTTCTCCTCTACCTTTTAAAGTGGCCACACTCCTAAAAGTAATGTTAAAAGGTAGACTTACATTGCAAATGGAGTAACATTATTCCCCAAATAACTATTATCATTATACTTCTGCTATTTGAAAAAGGAATTATTTACAAGTAATTAGTTGTGTGTAGCTAGTTACTTCCAGGATTTATCACCTACACTATTATAGTACTATTATTCCACTTTAACTGCTATAGCTTCCTCCTGTGGACTTCTGGGGTTTGTAGTTTAGTGAGGCCTAAGAGCTCTCTACATACCCCTCCCTAAACTGCCAATCCCAGGATTCCACAGGAGGCAGCCAGAGCAGTTAAAGTGGGATAATAACACTATAACAGTGTAGTGTGATAATCTCCCCAGGCTCTTTGTTTTGATGATGTATTAGTGATAGCAATTTGGCTGTTATTACCCATCCAGGACACCCACCCACCTTCACATAAGGCATTCAGATTGGCAGTGGGTCCCATGTTGTCCACTTCCCTGCTGTGATTTATCAGAACAAGCAAGTTACCAGTGGGGGTTTCAGGCGATACCAGCTAATGCTTTGAATGTGGCTATGAGTTTTACATGGAGGGTAGATAGTGTCAATTATGGCCTCTTCCTGAGCAGCCTGTGAAGGAAATGAGTTATAGTTGTTGCTGGGCAAATTTCTGGGCTTTGGGTATGAGGTGTGCTTGGCCCTCCCTTGCTGATGCCAGATGCATGCCTTCTTCCAGTGGGAAAACTGGCCCTGGTAACCATCATTCTAACTTCTGAAGGTGACCTGGACCCCTGAGAAATATCTTAACCACTTGATAAAGAGCATGACGTTCTTCAGACCATTTAGGACTTGCTATGTCAAAACCAACATTTTGAATTAGGCTCAAGACAAACTGCTAGTCTATCAATTTATTTAAGCATTGTAAAATCTGAAACAACAACAAATCACTGTATAACACAATATTAGCAACATGATTAAAATGCCTCAAATAGGTTTGGGAATTTGTTCAGAATCAGAATTGGAACATAAGTAATTTAGATAAGAAGTCCTCCTGGTTATGTGTTTGAACACTTGTTGCCTAGCCCCCAAACTGTGCACAGCCTGTGCACCATTAGAATACAAACAAACAATCCTAAAATAATAATGTCATTGTCTTTTGTATTTCTCTGCTAGTCCCACAAGAGGCATCATTCTTCTGTCAACTGCACAGCGAGGAGATAAGGTATTATCTAACCAGCAGTAAATACTTCCATGCAGTGCTATTCATATAGTCTGCCAAAGAAATTCTAACTCTATGCCAAAGAAAGCCAAACTCTGTGCCAAACAGAGAGAAGCTCAAATACTACATACAAAACAAACCAACGAAGCCAACATAATGTATGTAAATTTGCTTATTACAGATAGGCTCATTATGCTCATAATTAATGCCTCATGGACTACAGAGGATTGTAGTTCTTGCAGAATTTTAGAAATCTTTAGTAAAAGAAAATTGATGACAAAGTGAGAACCTTATGTAAGCATGGGACAAAACAGATTACTGTACAGTTAAAAAAATAGCCCTTGTAGTTAAGAACATTGGCGATAACAGTGGTTAATCTTATAGATGTACAGATTGCCATCTTTACTCATCAGAATCTGGAATTCAAGACCTCCCCTTCAACAGCAGATGATGTGCATAGCAACAAATGTTACTTTTTATATATTAAAATGTAGCCATGCTGGCTAGAGGATTCTGGGAGCTATAGTCCCAAAAAGTAACCATTTCAAGCTCTGGTAGAAATAGTTACCACTGAGACCTAAGACACAGAGATGGTCCAGATGATGAAATAAATCCTCTCAGAATTCAGGGACTGAGCTGGAGATGGCTATTGAGAAAATCATCTACATCTTTTTTGCGTATGCAGCCCGTGAAGGCAAAAAGGGGACCCTGACAGCTGGCAAGTTCAAGGAGCTGGTGCATTCACAGCTCCACAACCTCATGAAGGACATTGGGGACCTTGGTGAGAAGATGACAAGCCTGGAGGTCAACAATGATCAGGAACTGAAGTTGGGGGAGTACTGGAGGCTTATCAGGGAGCTGGCCAGAAGTCAAGAGAGAAAAAGTGGGAAAAAGAAGTGACAGGGATGTGTGGGAGAGTGAGTGGAGACTGGGTGGGTGGGTCTGAGACGGAAGGAAGCGGACATCTTAGGAACAAGAAAGTTACTGGGAAATATAAATCAATCTGTCTGGAGGTTGCAGTTTTGAACTAAAGTATTTTTCTCCAAAAACAAACAAACAAACAAACAAAGAAAAAAGAAAGAAAGGAAAGAAAGGAAGGAAGGAAGGAAGGAAAGAAAGAAAGAAAGAAAGAAAGAAAGAAAGAAAGAAAGAAAAGAATTCTGAGAGAATTCCATGTGTCCAAATGGGATTCCACAGCGAGACCACACCGCACCAGGCGACACTGTTGGAGGGAGGAGTGACACCAGCATTACTAATGCCACATCTTATGCTTACAATTGCCTAAAAAGAGTTGTAGTGCTACTTCTCAGTACCTTTCAATCTCTCCTTCTTTCCTGAAGAAGTCCTCATAGCATACTACAGCTTTTTTCAACCTGGTGTCCTTGAGATATGTTGGCCTCCAACTTCCATAATCTCTAGTCACTATGGAAATTATGAAAATGGCTGCTTTAGTCTATGAGATCTCTTTCCAGGGTAAATGTTCATTTTCTCTGGAAGTAAATGACAGGACTCCACATGTTTGCTAATTAAAAAAAAAAGTTGTCAAGTTGAGATTCTCAGCAATTTTTTTTTTAAAAAAATCACCCTTTAACACATACAGAAAATTCCTCATGTCGTAACATAATCACAGAACACAATAAGTCTTCCTTATATGTAACATTAATGGACAGAATAGTATAAACCTACACAAAGTGCCACCCCCACACATCATTTAATACCAAAAGAATCTGCACACACTTACCTCCATAATTAAATGGTCCAAACAAAACCTCATGGGAAGAAAAGGAATGACATCAAATCAATATGTTGAGACTTCTCCTCACTAATTTAAGCTTTAGTTAATGGCATTCTTTAGTTAATGGTTCTGCACCATGTTGACAGGATGAGACCTGCGCCATTGTATTTCTTTATCACAGTCTCAAGGTAATGTAGGAAGTCCAGAAGCTCATTTTGGTAGCTTCCCTCTTCACTAATTTCAGGAAGGGTCATACCAATGTAAAAAGAAGCCATACTATGGTTTCTGGTCTCATTTCCAGGTTGTTGTTTTTAAACTTTCCATTGCATTGCACAGAAAAGCACCCAACACTACTTACCACTACTATAGTATTAAAAGGGCATTAGGATTTTTCAAACTAAGAATGTGAGAAACAGATATGGGACAGTTGCCACACATTTTGTGTATTATGTTGTAAATAAACCTATATAAACAGTACCAGGTCCAGGGTTTCCAAAAATGCAGGTTATACTCATTCATGTTCTGCTAACTATTTTGACTATCCTAATGTGATTCCACACATGTAATAATGACATGCAGAAATGCTTCTGCTCTAAATGGAAAGACAGCTTCCAGAACCATGAAACATTTCCAAACATTTCACCCAAATGAATGGGGAATGTATTTGTGTTCAATACTTTATACATACATTTTCAAGAGAAAACTGATTAATGTTGATTTAAGGAAGGGCTTGTTTAGACAAGCTTCCCTCCCTGCAGTCCAGATGACTCAGGGCTCTTGGCCTGATTCGCCTCCGGACAGTCCTGACGATGTCTGAGGCAAAGCCAGGGGGAAGCCAGGGTATACAGCCCTTTAAAAATGTTTTTTAAAAAACTGAAAAAAACCAACATTATGTGGGGAACCCTGGATGGTTCCAGTGCAGGAATGTAGGGTCCACATTTGCATGCTGGCCTGTATTGATGGCCACCGCTGGTGCTGGTGTCGCTCTGAAGCCATCTCATCCCTCTAGCCACCATCCATGTGACATTCTCTGAAGCCAGGAATCCAGCCCACAGCACATGAGCAAGGCCCCCTGCATGTGACCAGGCTTGGTCATGTGCTTAGGGCCTCCTTCCTGGCTTCAGGGAGTGCAATACACAACAGCAGGGGAGGTGCCCACCGATACAAGCTGGTGTGTGAGTGTGGACTTCTGCCCATTTCGTCATGGTAATGGGGGAGGGGGGATCCAGGCCAAAATACACCAGCCAGAAGGTGATGTATTCTGGCCAGTGCAGACAAGCCCGAAGTTTCTTGCTCATCTGATAAACTATGTTATCTGATAATTTTATACATTACCAAACATTTCAATATGTTTGAAAACTATAACAGCCATTTGTTCTTCAACAAGACTTTCTTTCTTTCTTTTTTTCCTTATGCACGTTCAGTTTTCACTTACAAATCTCCTGCAAAGTAAGGCTTATCTTTCTTTGAAATCTATTTAATAAAGGGATGTGAATCAAAAATCTTTTCTAAACCAAGTAATATATTTTTATTATATGCCACTGCTTACTTCCAGGTATGGGTTTATTGATTTCCATTTCAAAATTAATAAAAGCACTCTGGGTGCTGAGACACTGATAATGACTACAATAAGTAGCTGTTGATTTAAGTATTCCTTTCAGAGCAAAGTTCTTATAAAATATAAATGTTGACTTTCATCTTAGTGAACCTGGGTTTTGACCTGTCTCAGCAAACACAAATTTTGTAGCTGAAAATGTTTGGCAACTGACTGTGACTTTATATTTGCAGAGCACAGGAACCTCCAGTACAGGTTTAGCAACTTCCTATTAATAAAGCATAATTTTATTAATATTTCATTCTCTGCTAAAATGAAATTGGGGTGGAGTGAATGGAAATAGCTGCAAGCTAAAGAAGGCTTATAATGATCATTAACCATGAAGGGCATTTGGCTTGCACTTAATGAATGATACTTTTTGTTCTAAGTAATGTGCATTTAGATAGTAGTGTAGGATTCTGTGCTTAATTTACAAATTCCAAAAATATCTAAGCTAGGTGGGGGGAATGTTTGGTCTTCCAAATATTTGGAATTTCAGTTCCTAGAAGCCCCAGCCAGCACGACCAATCATAAAGATTTTTTTGAAGTTTATAGTCCAAAACACCAAAGGGCCAATGGTTCCTCAGTACAGATCTTGTGTCAGATTACAAATATATGTAGGGTAACCCTCCAAATCTATCTATGAAGCCTGGGAAAGATATTGGAGTGCAATGTGAGTGAATGAAGAAGAATGAAGGAATTCTTCAGTGGCTTGAAGTTTTATCTAAGCCAATAGTTAGAATGTTCACCTTAGATCAAATGCTAGCATTACATCTTATTCTGGACCATGATCTAGAATCTTCAGCAAGATTATCAAGCAAAAAGAATCTTCTGACTTTGTAATACAAATCACTGAAGAGTGTAATGTACATCCATATGAGGATATTGTAAATCCTGTGGCATCAACTATTCCATGCTATACTGTTTAGGCTGCTCAGCTTGGTAGTAGGGACACAAAGTATCAAGCCAGTTCTTTGTAGGCATCTCTGGTTCCCACTTAGCTCCAATTCAATGTGCTTGTTTCAAATTTTAAAGCTTTCATCCCATTTGTCCTCCTGGGGTTTCATATTTGGTTTATCCTTGCAGAGGTAGAATAGGCATACTATGATTCTATATGTTAGCTTTTATGACCTGTCCCATGTTTTTGCAACTGTGGAGATCAGTCCTTACCCAGAGAGACTTCTACTTTCTCAGAGTTAGCCTTGGAGGACCTTGTTTAAGCAACACAATTCTACTTGAGACCACAAAGCAAAAATGAACCATGTAGTCTTGTTCCTGATTAGACTAATTTAGGTAGGTAGTAATTAGTCTGTGAAAGTAACTGGAATTCACAGATACATGATTAAAAAGCTGTTCATTTACTTTACTGGTAAAGGCTCCTGCTTTCGTGACTAATTAATATTCCAGGGGTAGAAATAATATTAATACATAATTTATTTTAAGTGCAAGACTGTGTATGAGCATGGAATGTAGAAAGTGATGGCTGGCCTTATAAAATTACGTTGGACTTTGCTTCTCCAAATGTAGCTTTACAACAGCTGTGGCAACCTAGTGCTGTGCATCACACAACAGCAGTTTACATCACTGTCTGTTACAGTTTTTACAAAGTAGGAATGGAAAGAATATTCACCACTATCCATTTCTTGTCTGAAAAACAGGGTTACCAACACTTGGAAAGCTCAGAGGGGGAAAATGATACAGTGATAAGAATCTTGCATTGTTTCCCCCCAGTATTCCTGCATCCTGAAGTGTTTACACAGGGAGTGGGTGGGTATGAGAATTGTGGGGATATGCACAAAATGCTGTTTCCAGGCAGCCGTGGGGGGGGGGACGATTTGGTGCAAGATAGCTGTTTTCTATGTGTGCAGAATCTTATACAAAAAAACCCAAAACCAACAACAACTTCCCTCCCAAAACAGCAATCTTGTACAAAACAAACAAACAAACAAACTTGCATACCCAAAAAAACCTGCTGCAAAATGTAATGCACAATGAAAAAACCTATCCAAAAAAATCTTCCATAAAACCCAGAAATCTTGCATTAAAAAATAGGCATGTAGCTTTGCTGTGCAAGATCGCTGGGTTTTTTTGTTTGTAGAAAACAGTGATCTTGCACCAAAAACACATGAAGCTGCCTGGAAACAGTGTTTGTTTTTGGCACAAACACTCACAATTCTCACACACACTCAAAAACACACTTTAGTTCTACACAAAATAATTTTCTGAAACACTTTTGGATGTATGAATACCAGGCAAGAATTGTGCAGAAATATGTTTTCTCTGCAGCAGGAGAAAACTGTGGAAATTATTCTCCCCACTTGCACAAATGAGATAGTCAAATATTATCATTCCTAGTACAAAGACTGATATTTTTGTTCTTAATGTGAAAAACACTTTCTGCTAAAATAAGACACAAAGATAAAAGTTTATGCAAATGAAGCCAATTCTTTTGGCACATGTGGAATCAAATCCTTTAGCATCTACCCTGTGGCATCCTATGGCTCTTTGTCCCAGTGCCATTTATAGTATCCTGTTTAAAACCAGACATCAGGGACAATTGTAATTCACCATTACATTGTTCAGTATAGAATGTTATCTGCCAGGTAACATGTTGTGATTTTCTGTTTACTCATGTTAATAAGTTACAGTGTTGCCATGCCTAACACTTGCTCCCACATGATTAATGAACTGTTTTGCACAGGTCAACAGCTTTCACCTGCCATTGTTCATAAACATCAAGGAGATAAACATTTATTAGAACATTTCTAGATAAAATTGTTAAGAATTCTCAATATACTAGGCACCTCCATACACTTCATTAGAGAACTAATTGGCAGGGCACTGTCTTGAGCATTAGTCAAGCATGCTTGCTAATATGAGATACCTTGATAAATTCTTGGATCTGTGCAAACAGCTTATGCTGCTTCATATTTTTCCTTAAGGCTCTTCAGATAGTTACACTGGAAAGGAAGAGGCAAAGAAGACCACAGAGTCACTGTCAGTCTCCAGGGGGGTGTAGTTCTCATTGAGAAGTTTTGCATGCTCACAAGAGTCTTTGTCCTTTCCAAGAGTTGCAGAAATAATATTTCCAGACTCTGAGAAAGACTCATGCATTTTCCCTCTCTGTGTACAAATAAAATCTCAAGCCTCAGCAGTTTAATTGATTAAAGGACCACATGGAAGAATGCCACGTTGGTACTTACCGTGAATGTGCATTCTGGGGTTGTAGAGAGGAGGAATCTGAAAATTGTTACAGATGGGTTATTTCCTCTACCACCCAGAGGAGAGGCAGTGTCGGGCTCATCCCTGAATTCTGGGCATTGGAGTGGAATTCATGGAGGCCCTGACATGTAGCTAGCATTTTCTCAGGCTCTTGGAATGCCTGAGAAGATGAGCCAGGTCTCCTGGTTGGCATGGTAACGCAATCCTACCAGGAGCTCAAGGCCACGCTTGCCGGCTACTCTTGCTCCCCCGTGGAATAACTCCCGCCCCGCTCTGTCTGTTCTCACGCTGGGTGCTTTTTATCTTTAAGTTGTTCATGTTAACTTCAGTAGCAGCTTTGAAACTGTTCCTTACACAAGCTACTCTTCCAATAAAGAGATTTATTGAAGAACCCTGAGTTTGTGTTCTGTGTACATCACAGAAAGCTGCTACTCCCTACTTTTATTTTTTTTTCTCTGTCCTGAAACTGTGGAGCCTTTGCCTGCAATGTCTGACGACACAGAGACTGGCACACAGACGGACCAAGATCTGATTGCAGCCAGCGCCAGAGAAGCCGAGGCCTCGAAGCAGGAGGCCGGGGCAGAGGGGGGTGCTGGAGCTGCCGCAGCTGGAGGCACCAGCCGGGACCGAGACCGCCGGAGGGCTGCAGTATTTCGACCCTCCACTGAGCCCTGGGAGCTGGGGATGGAGCTGGCTCCAGGGAGGGGCAGCATGCCAAGCTTTGGCACTCCGGTGCGAGAGGTTTTGGGCCCTGCCTGGCCATGGGCAGGGGCCGGACGCCGAGAAGACCGCCGGTCCCGGTGGGACAGACCCCAGGGTGAGGGGCCTAGAGAGCCAGAAGCGAAGTTTTCCTTGGCAGAAGTTGGAACTGAGGTTCTTCAACTGAAACAGCAAATGGGTGAGATACGGGAGGTGCTCCTAGAACTCCTGCACAGAACCCCCCCAGCTCCACCAGCACCCGGAGGGGCCCAGCCTCCCCCATCGCCACCTGCGGCTGCCCAGGCACCCGGGGATGGAGTCCCCGCTCAGCCCCCAGCTGTACCTGGCCTGCCGGCTCCTGGACCGGCTCCCCCGGGGGGGGGGCTGGGCCGGTTGAGCCGCAGGAGCGACCCCGGGGCTGGAAACACCGGCACCTGAAGGCGAAGTTTGATGGGGATCCAGCAAAACTACCCTACTTCATGACTCAAGTGGTGAGTTACATGACCCAGTGGGAAGGGGAGTTCCAGTCTGAGGCTGAGAAAGTGCAGTATGTGTCCAACCAACTGGAGGGAGAGGCGGCCCAGTGGTTGGTGGGTCTGTATGATATGGGAGCCCCTGAACTGGGTAATTACCAAGAGTTCCTGATGGCTCTCAGGGCCCAGTTTGACGATCCCTTAAGAGGGAAGCGGGCTCGAAGCAAGCTTAGGAGCCTGAAGCAAGGCACGATGCCAGTGGCCGAGTACGCAGCTGAGTTCCGCCGCCTAGCCAGCCAAGTACCGGAGTGGCCAAAGGAGGTCATTGATACCGTTTTTTCTCCTTCCCACTTGGGACTAGCTGTCCTCACTCGGAGCAAAGCCAAAGAACAGACATCCATTGATAGCCCTGCTCAGGTGCCGGGTCCTACTGAAAGTGGCGGTGATTCACCCTTGGCGCCGGGACCGGTGCCACAGCCCTTGAACCCCGACCCACCTTCCCCCGATCCGGGGACCCGGGCAGTGACCCCTACGGCAGATGGCTCTGCCACGCCCACTGTTTCTCAAGGGAAGGAAGGAGGGTGGCATGCTCAATTGGCCTCGGAACTGCCCCTAGACCAGTGGTTCCTGGCTCACCCCAATGAGGTGACTGTGAAGGATGGGGTGGCCTGGAAAGGGGATCGCCTGTATGTTCCTGAGGCCTTGAGAGCGAGTATTCTCAAACAGTGCCATGATGTCAAGAGTGCGGGACATTTTGGGTATCTCAAAACTTTACATTTGGCACGCAGACAGTTTTGGTGGCCCCGCATGAGGAAGGAGGTGGAGGATTATGTAAAGGGGTGTACCACTTGTGCAGTGTCAAAAGGGGGGTCAGGGAAGCCCAAAGGTTTGCTCCACCCTCTACCTACCCCAAACAAGCCCTGGGAGGTCATTAGCATGGATTTTATTGTGGATTTGCCAGAGAGTAGGAAAAAGACGGTTATTTGGGTTGTGACTGATTTGTTTTCCAAGCAAGCGCATTTTGTGGCCTGTAAGAAACTCCCCACAGCCTCCCAATTAGCCAAATTGTTCATTCAGCATATTTATCGGATTCATGGCATTCCGGCCAAGATTGTGTCGGATCGGGGGGCACAATTTACTTCGCAGTTTTGGAAGGCTTTCACAAACCTTCTAGGGGTGGAGCTTGGTCTCAGCAGCTCCCATCATCCCCAATCGGATGGACAATCGGAACGAACGAATCAGACTCTGGAACAATACCTAAGGTGCTATGTGAATTTCCAACAATCTGATTGGGTTGATCTTCTACCTTTTGCTGAAGTGGCCTACAATAATGCCACTCACCAGAGCACTGGGCTCTCGCCGTTCAAGGTTGTGTCTGGGCATGATTTCGGTCCCCTCCCCTTGTTGGAGGG
Source organism: Gambelia wislizenii (assembly GCA_030847615.1). Lineage (NCBI taxonomy): Eukaryota > Metazoa > Chordata > Lepidosauria > Squamata > Crotaphytidae > Gambelia > Gambelia wislizenii. The sequence continues at coordinate 203,154,182 of JAUMIR010000005.1, read as the reverse complement.
GTCTCCCAACTCTGACCCCGTTTCGGTCTCCCAGTGGAGTCAAAAGGTCAGGGATGCGTGGCCTCATGTAATCTCGGCCTTGGACTTTGCCAAAGCACGCTACAAACATTATGCTGATCAGAAACGGGACCCTTCCCCCAGATATGCAGTAGGAGATATGGTTTATTTGTCCACCAAATTCCTTAAGTGTCCCCAACTCTCAAAAAAGTTGGGAGCCAAATACATTGGACCTTTTCGTGTTGTTAGGATGATAAATCCTGTGGCTTTTGAACTGTCTTTGCCTAAGTTGTACCGTCATGTACATCCTGTGTTTCATTCCAGCCTGCTCAAGCCCGTGAACCCTCCGGACAAACACCACCCGGCTCCAGAACCTGCTCCTCAGCCGATCCTGGTGGATCAGGACCAACATTTTGAAATTTCTGAGATTCTGGACTCTAGACTTCACCGGGGAGGGTTACAGTATTTGGTAAAGTGGAAACACCTGCCTTTGGGCCATGCAGAGTGGGTTGCTTCTGAGAATATCAATGCCAATCGCTTGTTGCGAAAGTTTCATGCCCGCTTTCCCGATAAGCCTGGTTGATGGAAAAAAGGGGGGGTTTGGTCTTCTGGGGGGCAGTATGTCAGGCTCATCCCTGAATTCTGGGCATTGGAGTGGAATTCATGGAGGCCCTGACATGTAGCTAGCATTTTCTCAGGCTCTTGGAATGCCTGAGAAGATGAGCCAGGTCTCCTGGTTGGCATGGTAACGCAAGTCCTACCAGGAGCTCAAGGCCACGCTTGCCGGCTACTCTTGCTCCCCCGTGGAATAACTCCCGCCCCGCTCTGTCTGTTCTCACGCTGGGTGCTTTTTATCTTTAAGTTGTTCATGTTAACTTCAGTAGCAGCTTTGAAACTGTTCCTTACACAAGCTACTCTTCCAATAAAGAGATTTATTGAAGAACCCTGAGTTTGTGTTCTGTGTACATCACAGGCAGGAAGAACAACTTTAAAACTTTCAGACTTAGTCATGTGATGGCTTGGCCATTGGCTCCACCCCCCTACCAGCCCTCACATAGCCAGTTCTCTGACTAGCACAGCCCCATACAAGGAGGAAAAAAGGTTCACGGGCAGTCGTTTGGGCGGGGTGGATTCCCCCTCTCTACCAACCCCAGAATGCACATTCACGGCAAGTACCAATGTGGCATTCTCTGGATTGGTGAGAGGAGGAATCCAAGAATTGTTACAGATGGGATATGCCCAAGCCTCCAAGACCTGGGAGGGAAGACTGCCCAGATACTTAGTCTTGAATTACTTCTTGTAGGACCCTGTGGCCAAATTTGTCTATCTTGTAGTGTCTGATGAACGTTGACGGTGTAGACCACATAGCTGCCCGGCAGACCTCCAGGATTGGTGTGTTGGAGGAGAAGAACACTGAGGTAGCTGCAGATCTCATTGAGTGAGCCCACACATTGGTAGGACAAGGCAGCTTGGCTGAGTCGTACACTGTCATTATGCAAGCTCTGATCCAGCTAGCGATGGTTTGCCTAGAGGCCTTCAGGCCATTGTTGCTGGATTGAAGGACACAAACAAGGAATCTCAGCACCTGAAAGAGCTGTTTCTCTTTGTATAGATTCTTAAGGCCCTTCGCACATCCAATTTGTGCCACTCCTTTTCCTTGGGGTGGGAAGGATTCGGACAGAAAGATGGGAGGACAAGGTCCTGAGCACAATGGAATGGAGAGATCACTTTAGGGAGAAAAGAAGGGTCTGTTCTAAGAATACCTTGATCTTAGCTGAAGATGCAGAGGTGTTCCCTCACTGACAGGGCCGAGAGCTCAGACATTCTGCGGGCAGAAGTGATCACCACCAGAAAGGACACCTTTAAGGACAAGATCCTGAGGGTCTTTCCAAAGGGGTTCGAAGGGTGTTTTGTCAGCTGGCATAGCACTAGCGGCAGGTTCCTAGGAGGGAACCGGTGCCTAGTGGGAGACGCCAAGGTTGAGGCTCCATGCAAGAATCTCCTTACGTGAGGATGTGAGGACAAGGATTGACCCCTTGGCAGTGCGGTCACAGAAGACAGGACTGCTGCCTGCCTCTTCAGGGTATTTGGTCTAAGCCCAAGGTCTAGGCCCTTTTGCCTTACCGATATGTCCTCAGGGTTGATCTTTGTTGATGCACACCATTTTAGGAAAGCTTTCCAGGTGGCTTCATATATCCTGGTTGTAGACTGATGGTGCAACAAAAAGATAGTAGAAATTACTGCTTCATCATACCCGCACTTCCTGAGTGTTTGGTGTTCAATTTCCAGGCAGCTAGGTATAACCATGGGATGTCCGGGTGAAGCAGTGGTCCCTGAGATAATAGATCCGGTCTCTGAGGAAGCAGCCAGGGTTGTTCCTGAGCCAACTCCATCAGGTTTGAGAACCAAGGTCTTCTCAGCCAATAGGGTACAATCATTACCGCCTGAGCTCCCTCCTCTCTCACCTTCCTGAGTACCTTGTCTACCAGAGGAAAAGGCAGGAAGAGATACAGGAGGCCCCATGGCCAGTAGAGCATCCATCCCTTCTGCTTGGGGGTGATACAGCCTGGTGAAGAATCTGTGAGTCTTCATGTTATTTGGAGAGACGAACATGTCGGCCTTCATCTGACCAAACTTGTCTATCAGCTGGTTGAAGACCTGCTGATTCAATGACCACTTGCCTGGAAGAATCTAATTCATGCTGAGAAAGTCCGCTTGCAGGTTGGATGAACCCTGAATGTGTTGTGCTGAGATGGAGGCCACCGTCTCCTCTGCCCAGCCAAACATGAGGTCTGCCTCGGACTGCAGAGTCCTCGACCTCATGCCTCCTTGTTTGGTGATGTAGGAGCATGTTGTGGTGTTGTCGGTGAGAATCCTGATGTGCTTTCCTTTTAGCAGCCCTTGGAAATGAATGAGTGCCAGGTGTGCTACCCTTAGCTCCAGCCAGTTTATGCTGTGGACCCTTTTCTCTGGGCTCCACTTTCCTTGGACTAAGTTGCCTTGGCAGTGTGCACCCCACCCTGACAGACTGGCATCGGAGACTACCGTGATCTGATGGGAAAAGGTCCAAGGGGATCCCCATGCCAGGATCCTGCGCCTTGTCCACCACTGAATGTATGATCTGACGTTTGGGGGTAGGCAAAGCAGCATGGGTTTCCTGAGCAAAATCTGAGGTTGGTATAGATTAGGGAAGGCTTCGGGGTGTGTGTAAGTGAAATCTGGCCCAGGGAACGATCACGATGGCCGACACCATGAGTCCCAGGAGACAAGATAGCTGCATTAGTGGAACTTTGGCCTTTGAGAGGACCAGAAGGGCTTCTCTCCTGATCACCTGCTGGCGATCCTCTGATAAGAATACCAGCCCTGACCTGAAGTTGATCATGGGCCCCAGGTGTGTGATGGTCTGGGAGGGAACCAGGGAGCTCTTCTTTAAGTTGATCAGAAACCCGTGTTCCTGGAGACAGTCACCATGGTCTCTAGGTCCTCTCTTGCTTTCTGTCTGGAGGGAGCCCTCAGAAGAATGTTGTCCAGGTAGGGGTAAAGATGAATGCCTTGTAGTCTGAGGTCGGCCACCACTGCTACCAGCACCTTTGTGAATACCCTTGGGGCTGAAGCAAGACTGAAGGGTAGGGCTATGAATTGGAAATGAAGATGGTCCACCACGAACAGGAGGAAACATCTACTGCCTTCCTCAATCAAAATATGGATATGGGCCTCTGCAAGGTCCAGGGAGACCAGGAAGGATAGAGTCTCCATTCAGAACCGCCTGTATATGAGGCTCTCTCTCATTGGTATGCTTCAGATCGAGGATTGAGTGGGAGTCTTTCCCCTTCTTCAAAACTGTGAATAACACGGCGTAGATGCCGCAACACCTCTGAGAGAGAGGCAGTGGCCCTATGGCTCTGGACTGTAGAAGGTGGTCTATCACCTTTTGCTATATCTTTCACTTCACGGGGTTTCTTGAGAAATTTGAGGGAATGAACCTGCTGGTTGGCAGGGTGTCGGACTGCAGGCAGTAACCTTGAGAGATAGTGGAAAGGACCCACTTGTCTGAGGTTGTGGCCTCCCAAGCCTGATGGAAAAGCTGGAGGCAAACACCGACCGGCGCCATACACGAGTCAGAATTGTTGTTGGGTCCCTTCTCTCTGGGCGTTGAACGTCCTCTGTGGTTTGCCTGAGGCTGGGTGGATCCTCCCTGCCTGGCAGAAAAGGAATATCTGGGCCAGGATGCATGAAAAGGATGAAAATCCCTCCATTTGGGAAAACTCCTGGGGGACCTGAATGAAGAACTAGACTGGAAAAATCTCCTAGGGCTCTTCTTGTCTGCTTTTTTAGATAGACAAGGCATTGCCTACTTCTTATCCTTGGTTTCCATGAAGATGTTATTGAGCACCTCTTCACCAAAAAGGGTGGAGCCTCAGAAAGGCTTTGTGGACAGGTTCACTCAGGTATGAGCGTCCATGTCCCAGTGACAAAGCCAGTTTGATCTCCTGGCCACCGTGGCTGCAGCTATAGCCCTGGAGGTGAAAGTCACTGCGTCCAGCATGGCATCTGCCACGAATTGTAGGGCCACGTATACTTTCGACAGATCCTTTCGTAAAGAGTGGCGATCCAAAGATTGCTCCTGAACAACATCCTCAATACACAACAAGGCTGCCCTAGCACAAAGGTAAGCAGCCACCAAGGCCTTGAAGGCCAGAGCTGCTGCCTCATGATGCTTTTTAAACAAGTGTTCAATCCTCTTTTCTTCGGGGTCCTTGAGGAACCCCTCACCCTCCTTTGGTGCTACAGATCCCAAAACCAGGCATGCCACCAGTGCATCGACCAAAGGGACCTACAGCTTATCCAGGAAGGACTTTGGAGGCGTATAAAGCTTCTGGGCCAAGAGGGTACCCTTCTTTCCTTGCATGGGCTTTTCCCATTCAGCTTCCAATGCCTTCATGAAAAAGGCTGGAACAGAACCTCTGACTGTTGGGCCTTGAGCAGCTTCAAGACCGTGATGGCCCTCTCGTAATCTGACTGGGTTTGTGTGTCCTGTGCTTGGCTCAAGGACATGCCCGTGATGGATGATACCGCAGCCAGCAGAGAAGAGAGATCTTCCAAGTGGAAGAGATGTTCTGACCCCTCTGCCTGGGGGGTGTCATTGTCCGAACATTCGCCTTCCTCCTTATCATCAAGGGGGAGGGGGGTGTCCTCATCTGAGCACTCCTCCTCGTTAAGCCCCAATTCATCACCTGATTCAACTTCAGACTCAGCTGAGGAATGGGGCGAGGGGTTTCTTCTTTTAACTGACCTATGCCTTTGAATGCTGCTAGTCCCTGACTTGGACTTGGAGTGACAGGCATTGTCATCGCCCTCCTTCACCTGCAGGAGGTGGACAACTTGCGTTAGGAGGGAGGCCACTGAAGGTTCCTGGGGCCTATCACCCTCTTTGCACAATTGGGCTCTGGAGGGAGGGGGAGAGAGGAGCAACTGGATGATGGATCGGGAAGTGTGTCTTGTGCATCCTCCAGAAAACAGACCCTTTTGGAGGTCACTTTGGTCATCCTTTGGGGCTCCTTCTCCCCAGCCTCTAGGGCCTGGGAGTAGGCCTCCATAGCAACACGAATTGTGTGCTGGGTGGCTGCCCTACATGCTTGGGCTGAGGGCCCTCCCCATGGCTCCTCCTGGCTGCCCTGCTCACAGCCCTTGCGGCTAGCATTAAGCGCTGCTGCGTGGCCAATAAAGCCTTCCCTTCAGCCGTTTGTGCTGCTGGCATCCTCCACACCCCCCCTCCATGGCAGGAAAAACCTCTCCGGGGGAAGAAGAATAGGGAGTTGAATCCTGAACCCCATGCCTCTCTCGCTGATTCGGCCCCCGCACCCACAACCAGCAAAGGGCCCTGGTTATTTTCCTGCATCTCCAATGGGGTTCCTCTGCATCCAGTCCCATCCGGTGCTGGTCAAGGGGATTTGAAGTCCCGGTGGCTGCTTTCTTGTTGAGCTCTACACTCGCTTGCTCGGTTCGATCCAGCGGCGGGGGAGCGGTTGCAGTGGAGTCAGAGTCCCCTTGCGCCCTGACTGTCTGCTGGGCTGTGGCCAGTGACACAGGTGTACCGAGCTTCTCCATTCCCCCTTCCACCTGTGGGACTGTGTCTGGTGGTGTGGGGGAAGCTTGCTCAGCCTCCGCTGCCTGTTTTTCAGCACGGGGCTGCTTGATCTTCTTCTTTGGGTCAATGGGACCGAAGATCAGAGAGCAGGGCAGGAGAAAGGAGGAAAATAAGGAAAGTAGTCCAAAAGGGATTTTTTTATGGAAAGGAAGCACTAAAAGAAAAAAAAACCCTCAAGGTCTGAAGTGGGAGGAGAGGCTGGATTAGAAGCTAGCAGCTAGAAGTTAAAGAATAGAACAGGGGGGAAAGACAAAGGAAGAGACAAAGAAAAGCATTCCTCTCTGGGTCCAGGCAGGAAGAACTGGCTATGTGAGGGCTGGTAGGGGGGTGGAGCCAATGGCCAAGCCCTCATGTGACTAAGTTTGAAAGTTTGAAAGTTGTTCTTCCTGCCTCTTCTCTGGGTGGTAGAGGAGATAACCCATCTGTAACGATTCTCGGATTTCTCCTCTCACCAACCCAGAGAAGGGCTATGACATTTCCTCTCCCATCTTTGCAAGTTTACTATGCAATCCAGCACCTCATTCTCCTGTCAAACAGCAAGATTGAGAGATCGCTGGCTTTTGACTTCTGGGATGCAGTGAAAAATCATGCATACTGCTCATTTCACAACTTCCTTGCTACAGCAAAAGCTCTGTGCGCAAGTGACTGACACTGCTAGAAAAATGTGGGGAAATGGTAGAAGATCTTTATGGCTACCTCTGCTCACCAGGTTGCAGAAAGTAGAGCATTGCTGCTAACAGAATGGCTGGAGGAAAAGCAAACTATCTCTCCTAACTTACATCTCTGTCAGCAGGAGTATTGCACAACTGAGCAAGTAAAAAATCACAGAGCATTGTCTCTATCCCACTTTTTCAGTCCACAGTATTGTGACAGCTCTATGTGATATATGTCCCACAACCATATATCACATAAAGTATCCCTTCTCCCTACATCTGCTAATATATTTGTCAGTATTAGAACCTTCAATGGAAGGAACATGTCAACACTCAAAACATCCTGCTTAGAAAAAGCTGTAAGAGTCTTCACACTTTGGTACTTCATTGCGGACAATTTGTTCATGCAAAAACGTGTCTTTGAATATAAAATATCTATGCACACAAACATGTGAAGAAAACACATGCAGGACAGAAAACAACATTTGCATAGCACATGGATTCCTGCAGTGAAAAACTATATAGTTTTTTTCCGAGTTTCCTACATTAGTCTTCTATTGAAAAAATTCAATCTTTTTGTACAGGAATTAGTATATTTTGTGTAAAATACAGATTTTCTGCAGAACTGTTTTCTGTTCAGGAAAACATGTATTTTTGCAGAACAGACACACCCCCCCCCCGGATCTTGAAGAATGGTAGATCCGGGGGAGGTGTTTTAATGATGGGCATGGAGATGAGCGCAGGGGTTGGCCAGGGCGTGGATACGCCCTGGTCAGGAGGAGTCAGGGGCGGGGCTGAGGCAGGGCCTATTTTACCCCTTGCCGCCCCTGGCTTCCTCCTCTTTTTCCACTGGATCGAAAGGAGAAGGAACATCCATCGTTTGGGGAACCGGTACAGCCACGAGGGAGAGCTAAGTGGCTGCTGATTGTGCCTTCTTGTTTACTTTGCTTTTGGCGATTCTTGTATTTGCATTGGATTTGTATTTTGTATTTGATTGCAATTTGAATTTAACTTGTTTTAGTTGTGGTTAATTTCATTTAGTAGTTTGTGTAGTTTTAATTTGTAGTTTAATCTCATTAGTAGTTTTGGTAGGCTTGTAATTGTAATTCGTTTTATTAATTACTTAATTCGTATTATTGATTATTAATTCGTATTATTGATTATTAATTAAGTTTTAGTTATTGCTGCTTCCAGTGGGTTTGTCCTGCCCCCCCCGCCACAAGCCCCCCGCCCCAAGCGGCCCGGCCTGATCCATCGCCCCTCCGCTGATACGTCGCCCCTCCGCCGGGCGCTTTGTTTCAATCCTCCTCCTGCCACCGCCCCTCCTCCGGCCGCCTTTGTTTCCCCAGTGCCGGGCGCTGTTGTTACGGGGCAAACATCACGAGGACGGGCCCAATCCTCCGGGCGCCTTGGTTGCACAGGTGCTGCGCCACGTGGGCGGGCCCGATCCGGGGCGCCTTTGTTTTTCCCGGCGCCGCGCCACGTGGGCAGGCCTGGTCCGGAGCTGTGTCATCGCCCCTTCCCCGGGCGCCTTTGTTTTTCCCGGCGCCACGCCACGTGGGCGGGCCCGGTCCAGAGCTGTGTCATCGCCCCTTTCCCGGGCGCCTTTGTTTTCCCTGGCGCCGCGCCACGTGGCCGGGCCCGATCCGGGGCTGTGTCATCGCCCCTTCCCCGGGCGCCTTTGTTTTCCCCGGCACCGCGCCACGTGGCCGGGCCCGATCCGGGGTCGTGCCATCGCCCCTCCTCCAGCCGCCTTTGTTTCCCTTTGTTCCCCAGCGCGGGCGCCTTTGTTTTAGGACAAACGCCACGAGGCCAGGCCCAATCCTCCCCCGGGCACCTTTGTTGCCCCGGCGCCGCGCCACGAGGCCGGGCCCGATCCAGGGTCGCGCCATCACCCCCCCTCCGGCCGCCTTTGTTTCCAGGCTCCGTGCCACGAGGCCGGGCCCGATCTGGGGCAGCACTCAGGGCCACGCCATCGCCCCTCTCTAGGAGCCTTTGTTTTCAGGCTCCACGCCACGAGGCCGGGCCTGATCCGGGGCCGTGCCATCACCCCTCCTCTGGGGGCCTTGTTTTCAGACTCCGCCCCCGAGGCCGGACCCGATCCGGGGCCACACTGTGTGGCTGGGCCTGATCCGAGGCAGCACCTTTGCCCCGTCATTTGGGTTCCAACTACCTGTTAACAACTTTTAATTACTTTTAATAACTTTTAATTACTTTTAATAACTTTTATTTACTCGGTTTTAGGAATTTTATTTACTTTTAATTTTAATTTCTTTAATTTCTTTAATTGCTGTTTTCTCTACGTACTTTGTTTAACTTTGATTTATAGTTCAATTACTTTTTAGTTACTTTTAATTACTTATATGCCTTTGTTTAAGTAATTTTAGTTAATTTAAGTTCAATTTCATTAATTTTTTTTTTAATTCCTATTTTCATTACATACTTTGTTTATTACTTTGGACTGCTTTTAATTGCTTCCATAATTTTCTATTAAGGAATTTGTTTACTATTTGAACAATTTGATTACCTTTTCCTATTTTAACAATTTTAATTGTTTACTTCCAATTTTAATTGATTACCTTTTACTATTTTAACAATTTAATTTCCCTTATTTGGTGGCAAACGGGGTCTGAGGTGGAATGGTCTAATATCTTTACTGTTTCAGGAGCGGCGTGGCCCTCCCCCGCATGTCCTGGTGATCCATCTCGGAGGCAACGACTTGGGCCTACTGAAAGGCCGAGCTTTGGCATTACAGGCTCTTGCTGACATGCGACAGATTAAGGCGGCGTGGCCACAGGTCGTTTTGATTTGGTCTGATATCATTCCACGACTCTCTTACCCAGGCGAAGGCCCACCTAAGTTGTTGGATATCGCCCGCAGGAAAGTGAACAAAGCTGTGCATAAGGCCATGGATGCTGGCCTTGGCCATTTCATCCAGTACCCGGGCATTTCATACAAACGCCCAGAGCTTTATAGGGTTGACGGGGTCCACTTGTCAGACATGGGGATCCAGTTATTTCTTGAGGGTATGCAGGAAGGGGTGAGGGCCGTATTGGCCTCCTGTGTGGGGGATAGGGGCTAAGTCGACACTTGCCCCTATCAGTGGCTGGGAGTGGGGAGATGATGATATGGCGTTCACCTATGGCAACCTCGAATTGAGTGGAAGGATAGCCCTAACTGAACTGCACCGGAATCCGAATGGATGGGGTGCAGCAAGGTAGGCTACCCTTAGGGCCGGCTTCAGGTTGCGATCCTTCGCAGAAGCCACTCGGCTTAAGGATTTCATCCTGGGGCAGGGCCCTCCAGCAGATGGCGCCCAAAGGGAACCCCGGACACTACCGGGATCCCCATTGGGGCTCAGGTGAGTCGCCCAGGGACTCTAGGGGTTAGGTCAGTTGTGATCAACTGCCTAGACGCCCCCGCAAGGGATCTCCCCCCTTTTCATAAATTGGCATACCCCAAGAAAGCTACATAAATAGGAAATATCAATAAAGTGGCCCGTATTTCAACCCAATCTTCTGTGTCTGGTCTCGTTATTTCATGCGTCAATCATTAAATGAACTTTGCCCAGTGAACTGCTGAGATATAAATAATGCTCAAAAGTTGTGCCATCCCCTCCCCTGCAATCTTCCAAAGCAGGGAGAAAACTTTTGAAATAATTCATTCCTACACATACAAATGAAATAAATGATGAGGGAGGGAGTGACCAAGGCTCAGTCCAATTTTCCTATAATCTACCAAAGGTACTGATTTATACCTAGAGATTTTACTACTTTTGTTATACTTAAGCTGTGAGAAGATAATGTTTTTCATTTATTCATCTTAACTCCAAAATGCTATTCTATAGGATTTGTGCTTGGTTTGTGTTTGTTTGGCTGCTTCCTGTCAGTGCTCATAAAGCTTCAATTCAGTGCATTCACTCAAGTTCAGATTGTTTACTCATATCTTCCTCAGCTTGGTTTGATTGAATGCAAACCTTCAAGCTTCAGGCTGATCCACAGGCTTGCTGCACTTTTTTCCTCTTGCTGTATAAGTCTGCATATTTATTTCAGTTCAGTGGGCAGGTTTTAAGCAGTGTATTTGTCGTGTTTTGTAGCCCTAGAGCACAGGTGAGTAACCTGCAGTCTTGAGCTTAACTTCATCAAAATAATAATAATAATAATAATCTATGAGCAAACATCAGTTCAAACCTCTTTCAAGAACCAGGTGTATTTCAGTGGAGAGGAAGAAGACAGAGGGAAAATGGATTGGCAGGGAGGACTGGAGGAACGATGGAGAAAGAAAGAAGGAATGGCCTAATCCACTCTAGAAGATTACCTCCATATGAATGGAGAAGATAGATCCATGATCCCAGCTCTACAGTGCGAGTGGTGAAATTTAATCATTTAAATAATTACACTTATATTTCCTCCAAGATCTCAGGGCAGTGTACACAGCTTCCCCACCACCACCATTTTAAACTCACAACAAGATTGTGTGATAAGTCAGGCTGAGGTTGGATCCACACTAGCCAAATAATTCAACCTTACCTTGATATCAGTCCTGCCTTTTTTTTAAAAGGTTTTTTTGATGTCTGGGAGCTTAAATGTGATTTTTAAAAACTCCCTTTTTTATTCCACATGAGCTGGGAAATTTTTATTCCGCATGAGCTGGGAAATCCAATTTTTAGCAATGTGTGTCATGCACTCCATGCTGGATCCATGGTGGAATTGGGGAGAGGGGAACTTACAAGGTGGACAGTTTTGTGGAAGGTCACGTAGGCCAGATATTCTGCGACAGAAGAAGGGAAGGAGGAGGAGGAGGAGGTAACCTCCATTTTGAATCCACATCTGGCAAAGAAGCTTGGTCTTGCCAATTTAATTTTTAAAAAACTTGATAATTCCTGCATAGCATGTGTTCAAAAATTGGCATTATTATTAAAACTTGTAGTTTTGCTTGCATCATATAATGGCTGGATCTAGTGAGCCAACCAAAAAAAAAAAAAAAAAAAAAAAAAAAGGAAAAAAGGAAAAGGAGCCACCATTTTTTCCCCATGTACGGTCACTTCATGAGCCCCAGGGAAGAAGCCGTCCCTGTGGACATTCAGACTGTACAATAATAATAATCATAAATATAATATAATATATAATAATACAAATAATATATAATAACAATAAAAAATAATCATATGGGCCATATTGTTGGAAAGGTCTGTTGATTCTGCAGTTATACTCTGTAGTGCCTAGATGTACTGTTTCTGTACAGGTGGATCGTGTGAATATAAGCCCTAATGGGTCACTAACCTTATGCTTAAACAAAAATAGATCTCACTGGCTTCCATGAGATTTACTCCCTAATGAGCAGATTTCACAGTAAGACTGAGCACTAAGCATGTTCCACTAAACTCTATAGGACTTACTTCTTAATAAAGGGTCATGGTCCATGTCCCACTGGGGGAAAAATACACAACATCTAGCAAATTAAAAACAGATTTGTACATTTATTATGCATGTACAGTATGAATTTGCTATAAGCCCTGGTTGCTGACACGGCTTCTGTTATTGAAAATTTAAATTGATTTTTCTTTTGGAGTTTTGTTTACTTTCAAAGTTTGTCTCCTTTGTTAAGTTTTGCACTGAAAACATAAGAGACTCTCTAAACACCACTGCAATTATAACCAGGACAAAAGAAACACAGCTGAAAATACAGCAGCTGTTTAAATATGAACTATTCTACAAAAGGCTGAAATTGTGTTTAAGGAAACATTTTAAAGATTACTGCTATTACTAAGCATTATGCAGCACCAAGAGTGTGCTGGGTGACCTTGTGTGCTGACACAAGGAGGAAAGGATCCTAATAGCAATATCCTAGAAACTGGGCATAATATTGCACTTTCGTTGTTGTCACTGTGTGCCTTCAAGTCATCTTTTACCTACAGTGAATATATCATGGGTTTTTCTTGGCAGAATTTGTTCAGAGGGGAGTTGCCTTTGCTTTCCTCTGAGCCTGAGAGTGTGTGACTTGCCCATGGTCACCCAGTGGGTCTGCATGGCTGAGAAGGGATTCAAACTCTTGTCTCCCAGTGTCCTAGTCCAACACTCAAACAACTACACCATGCTTGTACTTTGGAGATTTTCAAATGCGGCCAAATGTCCCATTCCTGCCCTGCAAGCCCCAGTCCCGTTCCTGCTGCGGAATAAAGGGGAAATGTTCAAACACTTACCTTTTTTCTGTGGCAGGAATGTCCTCCCTCTCCCCAAGCTGGTGGGCCGTAAATGCAGCCATTGTAAGGCTGCCTTTATGACCAGCAACTGAAATCCCGCTCATTCTCGCAAGAGAATGGGCGAGAGGGAAATTTAAAAATACCTTCCCAGCTGTCAAAAGAGTAAAGTAAGCACAAAAACACATACCAAAAAAAAAAAAAAAAAACCTGGGGAGGAGGGAAGGGTGCCACTTACCTGGGTGTCCCGTTCCTGCCCGCAAGTGTCCAGAACGGATCTCCCTCCTGCAACTGTCATCGCGGGAGAGGAACAGGACACCTTTCAGACCACCCATGATTCTGTTACTACAATGGAATGGGTAGTCCAAAAACGATGTTTCCCCGTGATGAAAATATCATGGGGAAATGGAGAATGAGAACAGGGGAGAAACGGAAAAGGGTCAATGTCTTCTGAAAAGAAGACTTTTCCCCGACCCTATTCCGTGTCTCCCATGGATTAAATTGCCCATCTGAAAATCTCACCAGATTACTATGTAGAATATAATCCAGCGTGTATCCTATTCAGCCCTTGTGATATCATAAACTTATGATATCCTAACTGCTAGGGATTCACATTCATGGTAATGAATGACCGAACATGACCCCCAAAACCTACCTTTGTAGCATGGCAGTGTCCCAGATTTTGGAGGTGCTGAAGATCAGAGAGCTGGGAAATGATGTTCACATCACACTTCTGGTTATGGGGTGCAGTTGTGACAAGCAGTTGTGCCAGATCCCCAAAGGGATGTCTCCTGCTGCCTCTTCTCAAGGCCCCCACAACTGGCAGACCACTGCAGTTGTCATTTCCCAGCACTCTGGTGTCAACTATGCTTTGGTAAGGGTGCTGTCAGGTTGTGAAGATGGGTGGGGGTGGGGGTTATCAGTTGTAACTATGATGATAAAGCTTCACCACTGTAGTTATGATGATGACACAGGATCTTGGCCAATCCATTTTTACCTAATTTCCACTTTGCGTACAGCTGAAGATACAGGCAAGAAACAACAAATCATAAGACTCTGCCTATAGACCAAAAGCATTTACAATATTTTACAAGAGAGAAATAGAAAATGACTTAATTTATCTCAATTTCAGCTTAATGCTTAATGAAGTCTCCCAGCCAAATCAAAGTGATGTAAGGTCAAAAATGCTGTCATTTATATGAGACTGAGAAAAAGAGCTATAAATGGGTTTATTTGGCTTGACTGACATTGCACTTGTTATGAGACTTGATCTGGCAATAAAGATTTGTCTATCTATCTATCTATCTATCTGTCATCTGTCTTTATATTTACTGTCTATTGGTGGATTTTAAGAAGAACAACAGCATAATCTGCAGACAACTCATTGTTATAGCACCTTGGGTGGTAGGAAAATAATTTGCTAAATCCACTACCTATTAATCAATCAACATTTGATTTTTCCTTGCCATTTCCCCAATCTATGAACTGCATCTCTCTTATCTTTCAGGTCAAGAAACAATGCAATTTTCTACAGTCATTAGAGCATAATGATCATGATCTGAGGTTGAAAAGCATTCTAGAAGTCTGGTACACTAAGGTACTAAAAGTTAAAGTGATTGTGAGAAATCTGATGCACATCCTACTAAGGACACAAATAATACAAACACTATTAATAATATGCATATCACAGTATCTCTCACAGACATTTCACAGTCATTGTCTACTAAGTGAAAGTCAATGTAAACTAGAATTGTATTTTGGAAACTGATCACAACATAGGAAGCCACCTGATACTGAGCAAAGTCATTATTCTATGTAGCACAGTCTGTTCCACTGTGACTGTCCAGAGCTTTAGCAGGATTATCTCTGAAACCTCCTGTTCTGGTATATCCTGGTGGTCTCCATCCAGGTATTCACCATGATTCAGTTTACTTTCCAAAATCAGATGAGATAATATGCATTCAGAACATTATGGTGGTACTGGAATAGAGTGATCCACCAAGCCATTTGAAAATGTTAGAAAATGATGATCTAGCAAAATTGTGGTCCATACAGTGTTGCACAGTGGTTTGAGTGTTGGACTACAATTCTGGAGACCAGGTTTGAATCCCTGCTCAGCCATGGGTACCCACTGGGTGACGTTGGGAAGTCACATATTATCAGCCTCAGAAAATCCTGTGATAGGTTTGCCTTAGGGATGCCATAAGTTGAAAATGACTTGAAGCATACAGCAACCACCATACATTAAACAGATGTTATTGCCTTGTCAAACACCCCCACAAATATAATCCAGATTAAAATCAATATAATTAATGTATTTCTTCAAATGGTTAAACACGCAAGGGTACTCTGAACTAGGAATGGAATCAAAGGCAAACGTATATAAATCAGTAATGTCTAAACTACTGTGGGTATTTTTGTTTGTTTGTTTACAACACTGTTACTAAAACACACACTTTTTGATATTTCATAGTGGAAAATAGGCATATCTATATTACAGGTGGTCATTACAGGATTATAGTTTGGCAGTAAGCATACTACTTCTATGGAGCTGGTGCCACACCTCACCAAATGGCAAAAATATGAAAAAGCTGTTAATTTAGGCAGTTATTCACTCAACATTTCATTCCCCCAATTGATACCATTCTGTTATAAATCCCAGTATTATTTGGCATAAAACTCGGATATATTTTAATGCTGTAGCTTTGAAATTCTGTTATTATGGTTTATATTTTAATCTATTGCTTTTGTGTTATATCTTATTTTGTAGTTATATTCTTGTTAGCCATGATGACCATTCTTTTTTGTAATTATATTAGATAAATAAATAAATCTTATATATGGATACTTCATTTGTTAAACCTTTATGCTCAAAGCAAGTGGAAGATAAGTTACTAAGATACAATATGTAAGAAATGAAGTTCTACTTTAGCCCTAATATTTGTGCTGATTGAATAATCTGTATACTACTCAGAATATGATGTCTGAGGAATGTGCCATCCGGTCATTCTTTTCCGGTCAGAGTTTCTTGGGACTATTTTCAGCTGTTACAGTCTGATGACGTGGACACAATGCTTGAATTAGCCTATCCCACAACATATAATCTTGATGTTTGTCCATCTTGGCTGATAATGAATTGATTGGGTGGGTCCAAGGGATGGTAAATGCCTCGTTTTGTCAGGGGAAGGCACCTTCTGGCTTGAAGGAGCCTTTAGTATACCGCCTCCTCAAGAGGACTCCACTGGACCCAGGCATACTTGAGAACATGAGTGAGAACTACCCTGCAGTTAGTTAGTTAGTTATAGTTTATTGATTAGTCAATTGACCATATCAAAATAATTAACATCGAACATTATAAAATACAGTGAAATAAAGTAGGTAAAATTATATATATATACTACATTAAAATAGGATATAATGAGATGCAATGGGATGAAATAAATAAAATAGTAAAATTTTAAAAGTTAAAAAAAACGTTGTAAAAGTAAGGTAAGGATTATGAGAAAATGCCAAAACATATGGTAATAATTTATCATTTTATAATGGAATAGAAGATGATAACATACAAAAGTGATATACGCTTAAGTAAGTTCATCAGCTTTGCATACAACCCCGATGTGTTCAATAAAACATATTTTCAGTTGTACATCCCTAACTATAAACTTAGCCATTTTAATGACTACACATGTATTTGCGCCCTGACAGAAGTAAGATAACAGTTTATTACATTCCCAATATATAGTTCTGTCAAGTAGTGTCTGTAAGTACTGGGCCCTTATTGGGGCATATAATTGCAATTGAATAGGACATGTGCAATGTCTCCTATTTCAGGTGCTCCACAAACACATAGGAGATTTTCATACAGGGAAATTATTCGCCAGGGAGATCAGGAGAGAAACGGGGCTGTTCTGGTAGCAGCGCCCCGTTTCTCATGTCCCCTTCCTTCTCGTGATCTCCCATCATCTTCCCTCAAGGTTCGTTAGTAAAAAATAACAGAACACACTGGGAGACAAATAGAAGCAGCACGGAGAGAAGACGATGGGAGATTGGGAGAAGGAAGGGGGCATACGAAATGGGGCGCTGCTACCAGAACAACCCTGTTTCTCTTTTGACCTCCCCAGGGAATAATTTCCCCATGTGAAAATCTCCATGTTCTCTCAGTGGATGGCACTTGATGAAATCGTCCATATTTAACCATAGAGTCTAACTGCTCAAATCTTGCTCTAGTTACAGCTATCCTATATTACTGAGTCAAACACATTTTCAGATAGTTTTTTTTTTTAATTTGAAAAGACAATTTATTTTTGACCAGCCATTTCAATGACCTGATGTTTGCAAGTGTCTCTATATCGGTTTGGGCATTCACATCCAAAACCCTTTGTTTAAATATTGCTGCAGCCAAGTTGCCAGCTGAAAATAGGTATTGTTTTGAAAAATCAAGATTTGAAGAAGCTGATTAATCCATGAAGCATGTTGAAGTTGAAGTGTGTCCATTTAACTACCCTACTGCTAATATCACCCTTTAAAGCAAGGAGTGTTTAAGAGTCTGTTGGCTAGGAAGCTTTAGATATTCTTGGAAGAAACATTATCTGGATCCATTTGAGCCTGGTTTCACATCAGGATGTGCTATTGAAACAGTCTTAGCTGGCCTGATTTATGATCTACTCTAAGTGAAAGAAAGGGACAATGATACTCTGTTGATCTTCCTGGATCTCCCAAGGGCTGTTGCCACAATTGGCTCTGCAGGATGAAAGTAGGACTTACTGTGTTATGGTGATTCTGTTTCCATCTAGAGAGGTGGTTTAAGAGATTGACATGGGGGAATTCCTGCCCATCCCCATGGCGATTAAGCTGTGTGGTATCACAGGCTTATGTCATATTCCCCTCTCCTGTCTAATATATTTATGAAGTTGGTGGGAGAGGTCATTAGTACTATTGAGGCACTATCAGTATTCTGATCATTCAACTCTACTTCTCCTTGTCATCAGAGTCATCTGATACTGTGTAGGTGCTGAACTAGTGCCTGGATTCCATAATGGGTTGGGTAGAGGTCAATAAACTGAAGCTGAATCCCTATAAAATGGAGACTCTGTGCGTTAAGTCACCTGCTGTGGATGAGTTGCACTCCCCCTGAAGGAGTGCTTGGGATTAGTCACAGAACCATCACTGCCAGGCCCAAACAGCTGGAGCTGTTTGGATTGGAGTGCTTGGCTCCAGCTTTAACTGGTCCAACAGCTACAGACTTTTCTGGACAGGAATAATCTGGATAAAGTAGCTTATACACTGGTTGGCTCCCAACTAGACTACTGCAAGGCACACTAAGTGAAGAATCCTGAAGATGACTCAGAAGCTGCAGATAATGCAAAATGCAACAACCAGATAATTGACTTATAAAAACCATTTAACACCAGATGGAAAGGAATTGCAGTAGTTGCCAATATATTTCTGGTCTGAACTTAAGGGGCTGGTGTTAGGTTTTTCTCCCCACTCCTGGGTAGGACAGGCAGACCCCCCCCCCAATTCTGTCTGCTGCCACAACACAATAATTAATACCTCAAAGATCCAGTGACTTAGCAGGAAGTTACTGAGGTTTAACTTGCCCCTTCTTACATCTGACTTTGCAGAGGTTTTCCCTTCTCCTCCTATGTGAGATGGGAATTCTATGTACGCATACATGCACAAACAGCATAAAAGCACATGAATAAAGATTGGAAAGGAGTTCTTTTTAGGAAAGTTTGTATTCTAAGCAAGCAAATTGTACATTAGCAAATGGCATCCTGTACGTGAAAGGCATCTTCCTTCAGGCGTTACTTAGGAGTAGTCACAAAGTTATGAAACAGTCTGAAATCATATTCAGACAAGGTTAGACAGAAAACATACACCCTAACATGAGTAGCTAAACATTCTTATTCTACTCACAATATAGATGGTATTTTGGGTCTTCGGATGCTAATAATAATAATAATAATAATAATAATAAAATTTATTTATACCCCACCCCTCTGCTAAAAACAATCGGGGCGCCTTCCAACAATTAAAACATTATAATAATGACTAAAAACACCACCCACCCCCACCCACCCCCATAAAAAGACATGCTCATGGATGCTCATGGAAAGCTGGGAGTCTTGACTTCCTTACCAAGTCTACAACAAGGCTACCCTAGGGATAGTGAGCTGGCAGCACCTCTCCAACCCCACTATCTGTTCCCAAATGTCATCTTCACACCATGTTGTTCCATGTTTTATAATGTTCATCTTCAAGGTGTCTGAAAGCTTTCACACCTTCACAAGCAGGTAACCCCCTCCCCCATAGGATGATGGTCTGTTACAGTTTTTGCAGATCCTACAATATCTTTTATTTATTTATTTATTTATACCCCGCTTCTCAGCCACAAGGTTATCAGAGTGGCATACAAATTGTTTTAAGCAATAGCAATTTACACATCTCCACAGCATTAAGCAGTTCCCAATGTGTGTTAGCTAATTGCCCACAAGTACCCACAAGCCGGGTACTCATTTTACCAACCTATGAAAGGATGGAAGGCTGAGTGAACCTTGGAGCCCTCTGGAATCCAACTTACAACATGGTGACTTGCAGTATTGGCATTTAACCACTGTGCCACCAGGGCTCCACTGGTTGCAATATTCCAATACAATAAGTAGTGCTGATTCTAATAAATATAACCTATCCCTTTGTCTATCTGGAGGTGAGCCCATGGCAACATCTATTATCACAGTTAGGAACAACTTAAATCCCAAAGCAGCATGGAAACTCGATATTTCATAGAATCAAGAGTAGGAAGAGACCACAAGGGCTATCCAGTCCAACTCCCTGCCATATTTGAAGAAGCTTATCTCCCCATATATGCCTACCCAAGAATTGAGATTTGCTGGAGGGATCTTTGTCTGTGTCCTACCACTGGGAGCAATATGCTGTGGGACAATGTGGAAGAGGGCCACTACTGTGCTACATTAATTATATACTGCCTCCTGACTGGTACTAACAGCTTCATTCTGGTGGTAAGTCAAAACTTTTTGTTAAAACCGGTGGGTCTTATGATTTTGTCCAAATCTATATGCATACTGTATATAGTTTTAGACTGTTCTAACTTTTAAAATTATTCAATGTCTTCAATTATTTAATAAGTTTTTAGAAGGTTTAAATTATTTTTATTTTTTAAATTTTAATTTGTTTTCACTGATTTAATTCTGTGCCACCCAGGCATCTTATGATATAGGGAGGGATGTAAATATTTTAATAAATAAAATTTTAATAAGGTTGTAATGCACCTTACATTTCAAACTAGAGTTTATCCAAGAAAGACTATATCCCTTACCTATTTAGTATCTATTTTCAGCTTCAGAGACCCGAAAGTATAATACACACCGTAATGTGTTTCTGAAGGCTGTTTTTAATTGTACATCATTTACTAATGTGATGGACTGCAGAATGCAGGTATTGTAACCATGATAATGAAGCTTTACATAACATTTTTCAATCTGGAGGATAAATTTGGCCATCAGTAAGAAACTGGCAAAACCATAGTTTGTTCTGGCTAAACAAAAAATGTCATTCATGCATATGTAACACTTATGACATTGATAAGACAACTCTCAACTTCTCTGCTTTTGGTGGAACATTGTTTGGTTGGCAATCTAACAGCATAGCATCTTAAGTGTGATGTTTGTCTATGCCAGCCACACCTGGCATAGGACTGCCAGGTTCAAGAATAGAACTGTTTTCCTACCTCCTGTCCTCTGAGTACTAATAATTGGAGTAGTATGAGCTAGAAAATCAAGAAGTAGATTGACATGTATTCATTAACAATACAGTACGATCCCTGTATCCGCGGGGGATACAATCCATTACTTCCTGTGGATACATGAAACTGCAGGTGATAGCGAATGCACTATTTTTGTGCTCAGAGCAAAATTAGAGCATTCACTATCTCTCTCCCCCTCAACCATCTGCTGCCCTGTGGGGGGGGGAGTAGCTGAAGTTCTTCTGTTTTGTCACCTGGGAGAAGGAGGGGCAGTTTCCCATTCTTTACAGCAACAGAGCTCTTCTTGCTCTGCTTCAACCCCCAAAGACTGAGGCTGTTTTGCAAAGAGCAGATAAGTGAAACTGTGGATAAGGGATCCATGGATACAGGGGGGGCTTACTATATTATTGAGATTGCTGAAAACCATGATTTTCCTTTAAGTAGCAGCTAGATGGAGCCAACCTTATATCCATTATAAAGTGTGATGTACAACATTAATGGATGTCAAGATGTCTGCTCATGGAAGCATCGTCAGTACATACCCATATGTACATGCAGGAATAAATATGCAGGAATAAATTCTGCATTCAATTTCAAGGTTGTTGGATTCATTGTTGTTGGACATTTTCAAAGAAATCTGCTGCTCTAGGATTAATGGCTTAGAGTTATTTCTTATCTGGCACTTCTTGTCTTTTTACTCAAAATGATAGACTGTCAAATTATGTGTGGGATGTAATGAAAGCACACGGTAGGTCACACAGCCTAGGTATGTCTAGGTTAAGAGAATTCAATCTCAAACTGATTTTCTCTCTCAATGTTTGCTGGAATTTCCATTCCATTTCCCCTATGGTTCATGTTCTCCTTTCCTCTAAAGCCCTATGAATATCATGGAAGTGTCTGTTTTCCAGTGTCCAGTCTCACCTCAAATCTTCTTTATACCCTAGCCATTTTTGTAACTATCAATATTTAGTGTAAACATTTCCCTCAAGGCACTTCCTACTTTTCTTCTTCCCAGTTATTGATTGTGATATGTTCTGTTCTCTTTTCCAGCTTTTTCCAGCTGTTCACGTATTACGTTTGGCTGTATCATGCTATCTTCTTGTTTACATCAACATCTCACTTCTTATCTCATTACAATACAGTCTAATGTGCCAGTCCTAAGCAAACCCTTCTAGTTGGAAATTCATTCAACTAGAACCAATGATATCAGAATAGATTCAGATCCATTCAGTTATCAGCTTAGGAAGATATCCTACTCTATTTAAAGCAAGTGAAAGGTTTCTACTGTTCATGTATAATGAGGGTGGAGAACCATGACTTCTATAGCTGCTTTTTTCTGCACATCCCATCAGCTCCACTCTCTATGAGCTAATGGTAATGGCTTGTGGGAGTTGTAGTCTAAAGCATCAAGGGTTTGTGGTAATTAAAATCTTAGAATCATAGAATCATAGAGTTGGAAGAGATCACAAGGGCCATCCAGTCCAACCCCCTGCCATGCAGGAATACCCAAACAAAGCACTCCCAACAGATGGCCATCCAGCCTCTGTTTAAAAACCTCCAAAGAAAGATACTGCACCACATTCTGAGGCAATGTGTTCCACTGCTGAACAGCTCTTACTGTCAAGAAGTTCTTCCTAATGTTTAGGTGGAATCTCTTTTCCTATAGTTTGAACCCACTGTGCTCCATGTCCTAGTCTCTGGAGCAGCAGAAAATAAGCTTGCCCCATCCTCAGTATGACATCCCTTCAAATATTTAAACATGGCTATCATATCACTTCTTAACCTTCTCTTCTCCAGGCTAAACATACCCAGCTCCCTAAGCTGCTCCTCATAAGGCATGACTTCTAGACCTCCCACCATTTTAGTTGCCCTCCTCTGGACACATTCCAGCTTGTCAATATCCTTCTTGAATTGTAGCACACCTTGGAGGCATAAGCTTGTGGAAGAGAACCAGGACAAGGACCACCACCACCAGCAGCAGTAGGAGCAGCTTTGTATGTCTTTTCTATGATTCAATTACAGATTTTTTATCCAGCCCTAATGGTTGTTCAATTTCTATGTGAATGACCAATAATTTCTTTAATGGTTTCCATTGAGCAGTGATCTATATACATTGTGATTGTCTGTCACAGACAGACAGACAGACAGAAATCTCTTCCTGGTATATTCACATTACTTCAACTTTGATAACCATTTGTTTTAATTAATTATTTGGCCCACAATAAGCCTTTTATTATTACCTTGTGAAAAGGTTTGCAGTGCTGAGTACTTGCCAAAATACTCAAATAATGCAAATGAAGAAATCATGATCCAGCTGTGGTAACAGAGGTGTGTTCTCCCCTGGAAAACTTTTTTGGGGTGTGTGAGAAAATCTTTGAAAACTGTAATTTTCAAGAACTTAATCACATTTTTGGATGTATTCTACACAAAATTTCCATGTGGTTGTTTTGTGCAGAAAATATCATGTTCTGTTCAAGTACCATCATTTTTTGTGCAGAAAATAATATTTCTGCACAGAAAATACTTTTTCTATGCAGAAAATATGGCTTTCTGTGCAAAACAGCCATGCACGGCACAAGTATCAAACTGTGAGGCTTTGTTAGTTCAGGATTCTACTCATTCAGGTTTCCTGACACTCAAGAAATATGTTGTATTACCCTCTCTGAATATTTTTGAATACTCGTTCCATCTCTACTTATCATAATAGTTGTCATATTGTAAGAGACACATATGTTGGGGAAATGCAGTTACGTAGCACATAAGATGACTTTTCAGGATAAAAAGGATACTGACAAAGAATACCAAGAGTTGCCATGCGTATGAGCCACAGAAGCTATACATCATGGTCCTGGAATGCAAAGTACTCACATTGTTTGGTTCTACTGTGTGGGCATCTATTAAATTCATTACCACAGTGATAGAGGAAGCAATCATGCTGAACTAACACCCAACCTGCTCAAGTAGTTTTACAGCTACATCCCAAGGCACTCTCATTAAGGATATGTCCAGAAGTAGATTGCACTGCTGTGTATAAATGCAACTTCCTAAACAGGGATTTTTTTCTGTGAAAGGTAAAAGAACAGGTTCACCTCATTGCTAAGGAAGAGCAGATTATCATTTGTACTGCCATCTTGGTATCAAGCAATAAGATCAAATAAATACAATATAGTTAATGTCATACAGACTGCTTCAGGATATGCCCAAATGCAATAATCTAGACGAGCAATGGATCAAGATTAAACGTGAGCACATCAATATTGAAAATGTTATGCTGGAAAACAACTTGAAAAATCCTGAAGCAAGACCATTTGCAAAATGATTTTTTGCTCCAGGCACAAAGCAGTAGCAGGACTTTGTGCCATGAACTATGATGAAAGAAGCACTATCCTAATTAATTCTGGACAGATTTACAAAAGCACTAGTTCTAAACCAGAATTATTTTACTTCCAAACCTCCTTTAATCTTTCCTCCTTACTTTTGTCCTGGAGACTGGAAACAATAAAAAACAACAACAACAACAAACTGGAATCTGCGACCAGTTTGGCTACAAGACACCTTGAATATCAAGTAAGTAGATGCTGAGTTAGATTTAAAGTTAGGCATACCAAACTGAAACTGAATGAACGAGAGCTAAGAGTTTGGGGCTTTTTCACATATAAAGGAATATAGTTCCTTAGTAACTGAGGCAGATGTCAAGAAACAAAATAATTTTCAAGGTGGTATCTGAGTATTTCTTGCCTAAGAAAATCCCATGAAATTCATTGGCTCACCATAAATCGATGGGCAACTTGAAGGCACACACACACACACACACACAATGGGCAGAAAACATGTACCTCTAAATTCCTGCAGATTCAAACATATTTATTTTGTGAAAATTGGCCTTGGCATTCAGAATCTTTCATCTTTGATCTAAAAACATATATTGTTACTCTTGTAAACAATATTGTAACTAGAATACGGAGTAAATCATTCATGTAAGTAAACTGTTGTGTGTGTGTGAGGGGCAACGAGACAAAAAGCATACCCTATTACAGGATTAGTTTAATTATTTCCCATACTCAAACACAAAATATAAATGACAGTTTCTGTTTTATCACATAAAAAAAATTCTTGTGTAATACACTTACTTAAAATGCTTGTAAATATTGGTACCATAAAATGATTTTTAAGAAGCACCTCTTGTAGCATAATGAACAATGGACCATGCTTGCTACAATATAAATAAATAAATAAATATCTCTTGGAAGTACCTTGTGGTCCTCGATTTTCAACATCTGAATTCTTACAGTGTACAAATTATTAATACAGAAGCAGAGCTTAAAGTTAAACAACAACATGGAGAAACTACCTAGAGCACATCTTTCAGTTAAGCCAAGCAATCACATTTAATCATTGAAAAGCAATCATGAAACAAGCATTAAGTATTTCAGGAGAGGGAGGACATAAATATATAAGAAATAGTCACACAATAAACTTTACACAACTTCACTCAAAGTGGTGGTCCCTGGACTGGTGCCAGTCCCCATGCCATTGGCTGCCAGATCAGTTATAGCAAATGGGAACAAATATGGTGCTTGTCCCTGACACATTGGGGGAGGGGGGACAATTGCTGGTTCTTCACATCAGATAGCCAGAGAAGCACTGTTTTTCATTATAACTGTGATCTCAAAGTTGTTCAGTGTATTATATCAGGGATCGGCAATATTGGCTCTTAGTCTGATTTTGCACAGCTCCTGTCCTAATTTCACCCTGCCCCTAACATGTGTTTAGTCCAGGCCTCCACATTTTGTCTCCATTCCAGCAACCATTAACTGGGGAGAGTAAGAGGGGTGGAGAGGATGGTGTGGAGAGAGGGAGAGAGAGGGGGGGAGAGAGAAAAAGACAAAAAAAGGAAATAAAAGGAGGTGGCAGAGAGAGACATAGGGTGGGCTAGCTTCCCCCCCCCCCGAGTTTGGAAATATTTCATTTTAAACATGTTGGCTAGGGGAAATTGGGAGCTATATTCCAAAAAAAGTATGTTTTCCCCAAAGCTCTGCACTTATTTTCATTCTGGCCTCATTCACCACTGGCCTAGACACCAGCAGAATGAGGACCCCAAAACATTACTCAAAATGAAAACAGACACTAACAGAATCTGGCTGCCCATCACTGTACTAAATGAACCAACAACAAATTTATATCAAGACAACAGAGAAAGCCATCATATTTCCCATCACCACGTATGGGTGTGAGACAGTGAGGAAAGCTGATAGAAAGAAAATCAACTCATTTGAGATGTGGTGCTGAAGAAAAGTGCTGCAGATACTGTGGATGGCAAAAAAAGACAAACAAAGGCATCCTAGAACAGATCAAGCCTGAATTCTCCCTGGAAGCTAAGATGACTAAATTGAGACTGTTGTACTTTATCACAAAAAGGCATGATTTGCTAGAAACAATAATGCTAGGAAAGGTGGAGGGCAGTAGAAAGAGAGGAAGGTCACATACCAGATGGATAGACTCTATTAAGGAGGACATGGCCCTGAGCCTGCAGGTCCTGAGCAGAGCGACTGAGGATGGGGTCTTGGAGGTGTCTCATTCACAGGGTTGCCATGAGTCAAAGTCAACTTGAAGGCAGTTAACAACAACAAAAAACAGAATTCCAATCTTGGTATAGCTCATCTGCAACATTCTCACAAGTGATATGAAGTTATTTACATTAGACTAATATAATGATCATCCATACGTCCTCTAAGACACACGTTTTCCTGCCTCTAAGATACACGTTTTCATGTTTTGCACCTTGTCTATATTCACTATAGATATCACATCCTGATTAGCATTCAGGTTGAGCTTCTATGACCTAACAAGAAGAAATAATTAAATGGTCAAGCCAATTCAAAGGTAGTCTGGGTGCAAGATTCATGGTATATTTAGAAGCACTGACAATTTTGTCCCTGGAGATTTTCAGATGCCAAAAATTAGCTTCTTGCCACGCAAGCAGCCTCTGGAACAGTACCGAGGCTGCTGCGCAGCAAGGGTCAATTTTGGACGACACCGTTTCTCTCTCGGCGGCGTCCGTGACTGTTGCGGCCAGCACTGGAGGCGGCCGCGCTGTTTTTTACTCACGGAAGTTGTCCATGAGTAAAAAACAGCGCGGCCGCCTCCAGTGCTGGCCGCAACAGTCACGGATGATGCCGAGAGAGAAAAGGCGTCGTCCAAAATTGACCCTTGCCGTGCAGCAGCCTTGGTACTGTTCTGGAGGCTGCTTGCGCGGCAAGAAGCTAATTTTTGGCATCTGAAAATCTCCCCTATCTAGGTCCCACTATACCAAATATCTCACTACTATTATAAATGTAGCGTAACAAATGGTGTGTGTCTTACTGTTTGGGAAACATAACTTATTTCACACCAGAAAATTACCTGTTGACTAATGGAAACACATAGATCTCTGTCCACCACCTGCTTAGTGTGATTGCTTATTTAATACATTGGAAGAGAATAGCACTTTCCTTCAAAATCACCTCTTGCTGAAGTTAATGAACACTACGTATTGCAATGTTAACTAGACTCAGATTTATTTTCCCCACTGTGTTTATTAAATGCTGGCAGTAATTACTCTTCTTATTGTAAATAGATCTTCCCTCTTAATGGGGAGTGACATATTATAAGGAGCCCCACTTGAATAAATGGGTTACTTCCTGACCATAACTTGGTACTGTATTGTACAGTACAGAATTGGGGAAGAGAAATTTGGGGTCATGTGTTCCAAGAATTTAGCTTTTGTCTTAGCCATTAATCTATCTTTTTAAAAACTTCTGCTTAAGCTCACAATAATTGCCTTGCTGGAGATGATCCAAACTAGCATTCTGTTTCCAGCAGTGCCCAGCCAGATGTCTCTGGGAAGCTCATAAATAGGACATGGTCATTTATAGCCATCAAGGCTGTTTGTCTCCAGCAAAGGTAATCAAAGATTTACCTCTGCCTCTGAATGTGGAAGATGCATTTTAACCACAATGATTAAGGCAATAGTTCTACTCATGTATTAGTCTAATTCAGTGGCCATACTGGCTTGGGGTTTCTGGGATCTGTAGTCCAAGGAAGTACTGTGCTGGCAGGCAAAGACTTTTAAATTTAAACAGACCTTTGGCAGTCAAAAGTTTGTACAGAAAAGTATTTTAATGGGATACATGTGTTGTACTTTTATTCCAGTCACTATGCTTTTAAATGTCTTAAATTAGTGTTGTTTTAATAGGATAGTTTATGTAACTGTTTTTAAACTTTATGTTAGAATCATAACCATTGTTTTTAGTTGTACTTTTAATAATCCATTATTTATTACATTACATAACTGACAAAATAAAGAAATATGATGTGTGACACCTTGGCTCCAATGTTGGGAGAAATATTGGATACATACAGTGTTGTGTAAATAAGTAACATTAAGTAGCTTTTCCAAGCTCTGATTCCTGTCTTCCCAAACTCGGGATGCACCAGAAATGCCACACTTGACTAGAGGTGATAGAGGTTTTTACTGAACATATTTGGAGAATTCCAGAGCTGGGGGAAAGCTGGTCTGATCCTTTCAAAAGCCATCCCAATGGCTGGCAACCAGCACACCTTCCTTTCAGTGTTTTATGTTATGGATTTGTTACATTTCTTTCCTGCCTTTGCTCCAATGTGTTTAAAGCAGTGTACAGTTGGCCCTCTGTATCCATGGATTTGGCACAGCTTGAAAATACTCCCCTGCCACAAAACAAACAAACAAACCCCCAAGAAGCAAACCTCGATTTTGCCATTTTATATAAGGGACACCATTTTACTATGCCATTGTATATAATGGGACTTGAGCATCCACAGAGGGTCCTGGAAACAAACCCCAGTGAACACCAAGGGCCTACTGTACATGGTTCTTCTGTTCACAACAGCCATGAGACATAGGCCAGAATGAGAACTCTGTAAGGATCTGAACATGGATCTCCAGTTTAACCCGCTAATGGCTACAACAATTTAGGCTTCTTATTCACTGTTCTAAATATAAGACTTTACTGGATAACACAATGAAAATATCCCACACAGAATTTGCCTGGAATATGAGCTATCTTAATAGGATCCTGCATTGTCTTGTCGTATTGTGAAGAAAGGGGACAAAAAGAGGAAAAACTGTGTGAGAAAAGCTTTTGTGGCTTTTCCCGACTTTTTAACAAGGCTCCTGTGATATGCGCATTTTTGCTCGTTAAGACAAGTGATTCAACATGAATCACTTCCCCATACAAGACAAAGCACAAACCTGATTGGCTGGATGAGCTCAGGGGGCACGGCTTCATTACAACACCGCTGCCACCATGTTGGATTTTTACCTTAGTGAGTGATCGCTAAGGCCGTAAAATGGGTATTTGTGCTATATCCCCCCCTCTCTCAGAAAGGTAGAATATTGCTTGTGCACACCATAGAAATAATTTTTTTAAAAAAAGGTTGGTGATGGCAGATTTTAAAATGTGAGTAATTTACTCATGGCCACCATCTTGGCTACAGGCATGTGAAGTTTAGGGGGGCCTGTAAAAACCATTAAGACAGGTCGCAGCTGCTGCGACTTGCTATTACTGTGGAGCAGTCTGTTTATCCCATTTGTGTAGACAAGCCCAATGTTTTTAGAGAAATGTGTATTTTATGTGGTTCATATGTTCATAAACCCTAACTGCATTCTTTTGTTGGGACTGTACCATGTGACATTGCAGCAGGCTCACTGCATGTATGAGGTCTGTCTATTAAATATGACTGTGTTTCTATCTTTCAGATAAATCAGGGAGAAATGATTGTGAACGCTTGAATGGTGACCTTGAACATGTCTGAACCTGCTTGACAAACGTCAACTCTCTCAGCCGTTCAGTTAATTGTCAGTCGTCGTTGTGTTGTTTGCATTGTGTGCCAGAAAAATGCTAAGTAAATGATGTAGTAAAGAAGAAAACAGCAGATGTGTTGAAACAGCTGACAGAAACCAATCTGCTCCATGCCTTCGAACAGTGGAAAAACAAGACTGCATAGGTGTGAGTGTGTGAACAGGGAGTATATTGAAGGGGACAAGCATTAGAATTTTAATACATATAAATAAAGGTGGGTTATTTTATCAGTCTTGCTATTTAATAGACAGACCTCATACAAATATTATGTATAAAATCTTCTTGCAGTTAGAACTAGTACACCATAATAACTAGGTTTCTTATGGTGGTGTATGGGTAGTATTCCCTGTACATCATGCAGAATGGTGAGGGGTGCAGAGGGTCTGAATGTGTGTTGGAGCATGCCTTGTCTACGCACATCTTATGATATAGGCCAGGGATGGGGAAAGGGAAGTCCACAGGCCATATGTGGCTTAAGCAGCATTTTTTCACCTCCCCAAGCCTCCCTCATAATAAAAAAGCCATTACTAAAATTGTTCAGTGTGATCAAATAATGATGTGGCTTACTGCTGAATTTTGGTGACAAACAGCTGCTGGTCTCCAGCTGCCCTCACTTTACATCCTCCCACCACTAATCTGCTTCTTTTCCCCTGCTGTTCTCTTTCCTTCTGCAACTGCCACTACCACCATAACACTCTTTCCTTTGCCACCACTTGCTTTTGACTCCTCTACCTTCCCTCCCTCACTTCCTTCTTACTCTCTGCCATGCATGACAAGTGGCTCCCTTAAAGAGGATCAAATGGAAGGGTATGCTTCATGGGGAGAAAATGTTCATGCATTTCATGGGGAGCTAGACTTGACGATCTTTTTATATGGTGGATTTAGACTCTTCCAACTCAACAGTAGCTTTTGTGAGACAAGGAGCTCCCAAATACAAACAGTAATCCAGATGTAGGCACACAGAAGATTTACAGAATGGCACTGTGATGTGTATTGTTTATTTTCAGTCCCATTCCTGATATTTCCCAGCATTGAGTTTGTCTTTTCACTAATGCAGCTCACTCAGCTGACATTTGCAGTGTGCCTTCTGCTATGAACTTTTCCTTTCCCTAAGCAGTCATAGTCAATTTAGGATGTGAAATATTATTTTTGTAATTTTTCCAATGTCTATCACTTTACATTTATTTCACTGGATCTGCATGCCCAGTCATCAGATCTGGGGACTGCCCAGAATATTACCATTTGGAATAAAGATGCAATTATTCTATCGCCATTTGCTAGCTTCTAAATGTCATAGATGAAGCAAAAAGCAAGTGTCACAAATAAAAATGGTCTTAATAAAACATTTTATTTAGGACTGATGAATATGCCAAACCAGGATACAAGGAAAAGTCAGTTAAGAAGGCCTATCCTAAGCAGATACATTATTGGGATTAGATGCTACAGAGTAAATCATACTGGAAACTTTAAAAAGCACTCAATTTGTATATTCCCACTTCATCCAGGAGCTGGAGCCTGTTATCGGCCTGCTGGCAGTCTACTTATCAGCCTGTTGGCAGCCATGCTGGTTGGGAGATTCTGGGAGCTGCAGCCTAGAAAGAAACTTTTCCAAACTCTGTGACTGAGGATACAATGTGGTCCAGATTCCTAATCACACAGAGCACCTACATGCATGCACAAGCATGTTCTTATAGAGATTCCTCACACCACAGCACTTGGTAGAGGTTCTGGCCCCACTTCTCACCTCCCCATGATTACAATTTACCCACCTTTTCAAGAGCTGAAATAACCTAATCTTCTATTGGACATGGTTTGAAATGTCATGTCAGTTTATCATGGCAAAGTAGCATACCTATATTTATTTATTGATTAACATCTCCTTTGTCCTGTTTGAGTGGACACTTGTTAGAATTAACATAAGAGGAAACAGAAACACAGATCGAGATGCTGCTAAACCCAATGGTGTAGAACAATAGAAACTGTGATTATTTTAAAAAAAAACCAAAAATGAATAAAACTTTCTACTTTACATGTTAGATGGCAAAAGATGGAAAGTAGCTAGACAAGGAGATATCAGTATTAAACTGAATTGCATTCTTGATTCCCAATAGTATCTTTCTATGCATTATTCTGTTGACTGAGCAGTGATTGCTCAGATGAACACACAAATGATAAGTGACATAAAAGGGAAAAAGCCCTAATTAAACTGTCAATCGTCATTAATAAGTTGCATTATCTTTTATGAGAATTAACCATTTAAAGGTGACAGCACCAGACTATGAATAATTTAGGAGTGCCATTCTGCTCAAATATGTGAACAGCATGAGGAAGTTGTAAATCTTCTCTAATTTGTACAGTAAACAAAACAAAACAAAACAAAAACAACTATCTCACCAGATCTTGAAATTTGGCTTTCTCAACAATGACAACATAGTAAGAAGGGAAGGCTAAAACAAGAAAGCAGAGAAAGACTACTTAAGATGCCCCACCTCAAATAATTTTCGTATTTAAGGACAACGTCTTGACATGTGCTCCTCAGAGGCAAAGAAGTGGAAATGTTTTGCTCTCCAGATGCCTGGGCTTCACATCCCATCAGCCACACCACGAATGGTTCATTATAAAGCCAAAAATCTGGATTGCAAAAAAGGTCCCCACCCTTGTTTGATCAAATCTGGTGTCGGGATGTCAAGAATAATTACAATTTTTTCATCCTCATTGAGAAAAAGTGCCTTCAACACATAATGCAAGTACACATTTTTTCAGATATTTTGTTTTGGGACTTCTTTGCAGCAAATTTGTTTATGCAGAAGCATTGTAAGTTTTGCACAAGACTTCTTCAAAATAGTGCATTTGTGCAAAATACAACTTTTTGCACATATTTTGTATTTATTGCATAGACTAGTTTTTGTGAAAATAAAAGTCTTGAAATGTAAAAAGTCAGCAGAGCCAGCTTAATTCTTACATATTAAGAAATGTGTTCCCAAATAGCAGGTTTCTTTTCAAGATCTAAATGAATGATGAGATCTTGTTACTGAGAAACAGAAAAGCAGAAAGACTTGAAAGAAGACGGAACAGGACAGGTACAAGGGAAGGATCATCAAAGTGCAATAAAAGCAGTTAGCCTTGGGTGGGGGGAAAGATAAAGTGCCTTGCTTTTTGAAATACAAGTAGAGAAGGGACACAAGTAGAGAAGGAACACAATATACTTCTCATGGGGTAGTCAATCAGGTACTCATGTTTCGAGGAAAGGGCAGTAATTCAAAAGCTTTATATCTAACCAGGAAAGCACAAAGTGTAGACTTCCTTGAAGGCCTACATTCTAATGAATGTAGCCACCAGCTCTCACTTTGTTGTATTTTTACACAATTGAGATCTGGAAGCCCACATTGAATTCAAACCACCAGCTGTTATAGCAAGGTTGGACAACTTCACAAGTTCCTTGGTCTAATTTTAAACACCAAGTGGGTGTATCATGGGCCTGAAATGGGCCTGAGATGACCAGTGGTTTCTTTGTCATAAGTGAAGTGCCTATTGTGGGTTTTATTCCAGACCTCAAAGAAATATCTGACATGCTGAACGCTATCCTTCAAAAATCTTTATCACCTTTGATAGCTCCTTCAAATCCAGAGCAATAAAATACAGAGTGGATTCATATCACCATTGACATGGAAGCCATTGGCAAGCCCTGGACAGACCACACTAGAACCCAGAATGGAAATCATCATCAGCATCACCACCATCCAATATTTTTTAAAAAATAAATTTAATCAACATTTTTGTTAATTATACTTCTGTTATATGTCCAGTTTTACTTTTTAAAATGTGTGTGAGAGGCCCTCCAACTTCCAACTCTGCCCCCCCACCCCAATTACTGTTCCTGGAGAATTCCAGGAGAGAGGGGGCACTAGGGAGGCTCTAGAGGGGTCAATATGATGTGACAATAGCCTTAGGAGACCATGTCTGACTCTGACACATAGACTTCAGTTTCCCCGTCCTGATGCTATAAGGTAACAGCCACAACTTGAAATAATTATTATTTTTTGGTTTATAGTTCTCAGAATCCCCATCTAGCAAGGCCACATAAGGTCAATAGACAGATGACACAACATACAGTTCCATCAGGAGTGTGACAATGTTATTGGGGAGGGGTTGGGGAGGTCTATTACTGGCTACGTTGGCTCGAGTTCTTGGGAGCTATGCATTTGGATTTAATTTGAAAACAGAAAGCCACTGTCAATCATACAATTCAGGCTACTGCAAAATCTGAGCAGCGTCTCAGAAAAACTGAAAAAGAAAACGAAACACACCAACACATGTGCTGTATTTTTAAAAAATATTATTGTTAGGGTTTAAAATGATTTTATATCATTAAAATAATTGCTTTTTTAATATGGTATCTTATTCAATTATTTTAACTTTTTTAGTACTAATTCATGCACCTTGTTTTAACTCATATGTGAACCACCTTGGGTCCCATTCAGAGAAGTGGGATATAAATTAAATAAACAATTTTGTTATTTCCTAACCTGTGCCTATATATTGAATGCCAACCCTTGCTTATAAAATGATTTTGAGCTTAGGTGAAATTATATCCAGATCTAACCACGTAGACAACAAGTCACATAATTCTTTAGAGGTGAATCCCATTCCTTATGCAGCATGCTTTGTTCACAGCTAAATTTCTCTGTTTACTCATCCTATTTAGCTGCCTGCAGAATACATGAAGATTAAATGATGTGAATTTGAACTATGCTATTGGGACAGAAATAAATAGTAAGAGGTTGTACAATTCCTCTGACAGAAACATATAATCAAATGAAGACATGTTTCCTTAAAATTTGTTCCTCTGTTCCTGCAATGTAGACTCCTTTGCACATATGGTATCATTATATCATGTCCATTCTTGAGCTGCACAAAGATAGTCTCTCAAAATTCTTCACCTTATTTTTGTGCACAGAACTCTCTTTCTCTCTTTCTGTGTGTGTGTGTGGGGGGGCTCACCATCAGCAGTGGCACTAGCACAATGTCTTTCTTTTTTCTTGACCCTTGCCTAATAATTATTTTGCAGAATCCACAGTGAGTTAGGCTTAGTGTTATTCAATTGTGGGTGGAAATAGCTGGTTAGAACGAGAGCCACCACAGAAAAACATGGTGGGGAATATTCAGAGAAAATTCAGCAGCATAATCTTTTTTCACAGGGTGAAATAAACACTTTTTGGGGAGGGGATCTCAAAATAGTCTTCTGAAATTTTTTTGCTCAGCTGCAGAAACACAAAAAGGATCCCCTTTGATTTCTGCCTTCTGATGCCCAAACTGAAATAATTCAGATTTTGTTAAGATAAAGGAACACTGCATTCTGCTCAGTTCTTTGCTTACTGTGAGATAACTGTGAATTTTGAAAACACACTTGCAAAGCTAGCAAACCAGATGTGCCTGATGGTCTCACCTGCTGTCCAGATATAGACCAGAATAAAAACAAGAGTCACATTTTATTCATTGCAAAATGCAAGACATATCAATGCCACTGCACTTTCCAGAAATGTTTTCCTTCCCCCCTTCTTTCTTTCAGCAACATTTTTCAGAAAGCGAAAACCTATCAGGAAGTTCCCCAAAGGCAGGGAAGGGAGTATGTTCCATATAACGGAGCTGGCTGCCTTTGTTCCTATCTCTACTGTGTCCATTTTCAACAGAAACATAACATCAAAATCACACCTACTGAAAGAGGTCTAAGCATCAGTGTGCCACCTGTGAATCATTTTATTATGGAAAAATGGCAAACCTTCCTCCCCTCCCACACCCCATGAATTCAGTTTGACTGAGAAGCCACTCTGATTAGCCCGACTCAATTGCATGATTAACAATAGCTTTTTGTTTAGGAAATGAATCCAAACACAAATGTGCATGGTAGAAGCACAGTGTAGATAAATGTGATAATTAACGATATATCTGCAAACTAACTAGGAAATGTAACAGGAAATCCCATAGGAACCATTTTCATTTCCTTCTTGTTTGGATGATGATTTGTTTTGTTGGCATGCTGAAACAGTGCCGTGTGATCTGCACTGCCTTGAGATATCAGAGCATTAAAAAAAAACCTAAGCTACAAGAAGCATTTTATATTTTTCCTCCAGTATTAGCTTGATTTTGATGCAATGCTTTGAAGGCTGCCAGCCTAACCACTGTATGTAGCGACTTTGTATTTTCTTGCTTTATTACATTTTCAGAATTTTTAGAAAAGAGACAGATAAGCACCAATACAAGCCACTGTTATCAATATCAAGGAGACACACACAAAAGATATTTGAACAAAATGAAATTTCCCATGTCAATAGCAGGCAGGCTGCAGCTGGAAAGTGCTAGATAATTAAATTGAGGAAAGTACTGCAACTTTTGGACATCTTATAGGGGGATATGATGTGTCTCACACAGATAAGAATTTGCACTTTAAAACGCACACTTCATATCGTATTATTTAATGATACAAAATTAGATACAGTTCTTTTTCATTGTGACATCTTGTAACCAGTCATGAGTTATCATTGTGGTCAGTGTCTTCTCTCTGAAGATATCGTACTAATCATTATCAACCACTCTATATTAGTCCATATTTGATAAAAAGTAAAAAAAAAAAAGATGATGAACTTGTACTGGCTTAGTAACGGCGCAAGGCAATGCGTGTGTGCTCAGAAGCAAGTAGCACTGAGTTCAATGGTCCTTACTCCTATGTATGTATGCATGGATTTGCAGACTAAGTCTTAATTTTTTTATCACTTCTACAGGCAAGGGTGAGAATGAAGAAGTATAATTAAAGCAGGGGTGAACAACAGTCATTGGCCCTTGGGGGGATGCCCCTACTACCCTGATTTCCTTCCTTCCTTCCTTTCTTTCTTTCTTAAAAAAAGACCTCCCAAATGCCTCACAACACCACCAGGGGGTGCAGGAGCAATTTAGCCCTCTCTTACAGGCCTAAAATGCCTGGGAGGGAAATAAGAAAAAATGTCTCCCACACCCCCTAAGGCAAATCTGGGGCATTTTTTTTTAAAAAAAAGGAAATTGTCCTAGAATAAATATGGATATTGATACACTGCATAGTGAATGACCCCAAAATCTGCATGCAAGAATGCAAGAATACATGGAGATTTCTATCCCTAGCTTACAGTGTAGTCCCTCATGAGGATGCTTTAGGAATTCCTCCTCCCCACCCCCTAAATTCTGACCCAAACTAGTCAGTCTGCTGGGAAGATCAGGGCACAGTTATCCTTTGGATTTTTCACTTCTCTGAAACATATGATGAAATTCTTGTTCAAAATTATTATAAAAATGTACATAAAATTGTATTTTAGGATAAGATAAATGTAGAAATGTATAGTTTGTGAGAAAACACATTAAAAATATGGCTGTCAATCAAAATTTTCAACACGTTTTCATTTAGCTTTTCTTTTTAAAATCACAAATTAATTCAGAAACAGGATGAAATGCTTTGCAATGAACACATGCAACAATGAAGTGGAACAGAAATTAGTTGTTCATTCCTGTTCCTATAAATGTCTACTCTGAAGAAAATGATTTGTCTTTCGGTACATCTCCATGCCTGTGTCATCTTTCTGAAATACTTCTAGCCTTCTGTTTTGACTTTGACATTACTTTCAAAACCCATCTTCTTATAGCTTAGGGGTATACGTACATTAATAATTTGCTTAATAACATTTTGACTGAGGATCTGAAACACAATTAGGTGTGCAGGCAGTGTTTCATGCTATCTTTCATAAGGGGACATCATATTCAGCTCCTAAAACATTTGTCAATGTGCATATAAATGAGAGAACTTAACTGCAAGACCAGACAGAAACACTTCTGATTTATTGAGCTCTTTGTCATGTTCCTAAAATATGTCCCAGAAGTTAAAAAGAGCAATATTGATGGCAAAAAATAAAAATAAAATATTAGTATCCATTATCGCCATGATTTCACACCTTCTGCAATCAATATTTATTTTCAGCAGGTGGGAATACTGAGCAAAATAAAATACTAAACTTTACTCAAAGAGAAAAGAAAAAATCCCTTCTAAGTTATATATTTCATTCTTTGTGAGTACCTTGGAATGATGTTTCCCACTGATGTATATGACAGGACCGGACTACAGAAATACAGTTTTTACGGGAATATGGCTATCACTCAGTTCATAGCTATAGGCATCCATGTCTCAATTCTACAAAATGCTAACTTATAAATAAATCTTATTCACTTAAGGGAGGTACATAACTGGACATAATGGCTGAGATACAGAGGTCTCATACATGGGGGCTCCCACTGCTCAGTATGGGAGAGGTCACTTCCAACTGTTCAACCAGAGATGATGGCCATAACCTAACATGACATTAATTTTTTACATTCAATATGCCTATTAACAAGGGGATGAGGAGAAGTCTCTGATTATTATCAGGATTACAATCAGCAGTGAATTTAATTTTCTAGTTTCTTTTCATTGCTCTGACAAAAAAAAATGTCCCCTTGAAAAAGATGCATAAGACAAAAATTAGGGAAAATGTGAGTATTCTTTGTATCCCTACTAATTCACCACTAAAGATCACTGCTGTTCTTCAATAAGGCAACTGTAGCCTTCCAGAGGTGAATGTCCTGACAACCTAAAGAAGCAAAAACTGAGGAGCATCCATTGGAACCCACAGAAGAAACTGGAGACACGTCTTGAGATGTTCTAAAGATAGTTACTAGTTTTTGTCTTGTCCAGTAAATGGGTTGAAATTTCCTGAGCCAGAAATTTTTAAACTTTGATTTTCTTTTGAGCATCTTGATATATGCCTCCAGACTTTTTCTGTGGCCTGTCAACCTAGCCAGTATGGCTAATAATTAGGAATGATAACATCTGTAGTCGGGTAACATTTAAAGGGTTGCAGGTTCCTCAACTATGTTCTATGTACTCGTGTTGCCAGTCCTCTGCTCCTAGCAATATTACTTCTCTATTAGTGGGAGGTAGTGACATAAAGTGGCTCTTTCTAACCAAGTGATAACCTATGGCAATAATCTAGAGAAAACTAATGAAACAAAAATGAAAACCTCTGTAGAATGCAAAGTATGAGTTTGATTAATCAAATTCCTGGACAAAGCTTTCCAACAGTAGTTTAAATTTCTCACTTATGACTATCAAGAAGTATGTGTTAGCTGTAACTATGTTCCTTCATTAATTATCTTCCCATGTACTCTGTATATTCTCTTCTATTAAATTTGAGCCACTGGGATAATTTATCTTGTCAATAACATGGATAAGAAACTATTTCTTATGTGTGCACTGCCTTGTGGCGATGGGTGAGTTTTTTTATTTTTTTAAAAAATGAAAGATTGAGAGAGCTGGTATTTGTCTTATGGAAGAACCTTTCATTTGGAAATCTTCTTCCTAAAATGTAAATACAAGTGCTTGCTTTTGTGGGTTGGTGTGGGGTCAGTAATAAGAACTATTTATCTGAGCTGAATTCACATTGTAGGCTATTTCTTTCAAGACAAGAAATATTTCATCTTGAGGGGCACAATTAAAGATCAATACAAACTCAACCAACTACTATCCTTAACTCTTCATTGTATTTGGCTACACTGTTTAGTGATCAGCACATTGGCATGCTTCATGAAATTACTTATTTCAGTTAAACATTTTAAAAAAACATTTAACAGCCCACGTCAGAAGAAATGCAACATTTTTAAAAAACAAAATGTAACAGTGATTGTTTACGGATAATGAAAATATTTGTTCTCCTTAGAAGCAATTTCCATTCAGGTAAAAATACATCAAATTAAACTATTTATTGTATGAGGGAACCAGGCAATCTTAGCATACATTCTATAAACAAACCCTGGTACCTACTTATTTGAACATTAGGCACGTGGTATTCAGCATGGAGGCCAATATACTAGCATTCATCTACCATTACCTAATGAAATACATGGCAATGTCTACTTTCCCCCCCTCAAACAAATCTAATCACTAGTTGTCTGTAATCACTTGAATCACTCTAGGGAAAATAAGATTAAATTAGTTAAACATGATTCTGAGTATCTGGACATAATTAACGTGCATTAATGTAATCATTATTAATATTATGAAATGTCAGCACTATGGAATTCATTTAATGTTTCTGAATATTTAAAGATGTAATAACCTGAATTAAAAGACTGTCATTTGGAGTTAGAGCCAACTTGAGTGCAGTGTAACCACTGTTACCCGAATTACTGGGGCCTGTGGGATCCACTCATGACACCTGAGTTATGATATTATATTGGGGAATTTTAATTAGCTCAAAAATATGGTTGTGAGAGGCTAGGTAATTTCAGAATCTTTACACCTGTGTATATCAGTACTAACTGAGGTGACTCCAAGCCAAAATTAAATAAAAATGTTTTTTATTGGAAAATAAGCATGGTACCACTCACACATGCATTTACTCTTCAAGCAATCACACAAAGCTAATGAAGAATTAGGAGGAAGTATTTGGATAGAGGAATAGATTTGGGGGATGATGGGTTATATTTAACCTGTCTGGAGAGTAGATATTCATGCAGCAAACAATACTTACGCTGAAGGCTGGGGCTCACACAGCAGACCAGCAGAGTGATGAGGTGAGAGAAGCTGTGAGCACTTTGGTCATGTTTTGGGGGTAAATTTATACTCAATATTGTACCCTTAAGGGGTGTTTTAAGTGTAGAACAATACTTGAGTGAGTTTTCCAGAGTTAAACAATGGAAGCTCCAGCTTTGTTAATTGTTGTTAATGCTTGGAACATTAAGACTGATGGGTTTGAGACAATCTTCACATTACCTTTGCAGAATAATGGGATTTCCAGTCACCTGTTTGTTTTGGGGTATGACTCACTGCCAGGTGTGTCCAGGAGAAATTAGCACATTCCACCCTATCAGCTGTCTGAGGGGGATTTGCTTAATCACATCCTGGGCATGTTTGTTTTTAGAGAATTTCTGATGAGATTTTCAGATGGGGAAAATAACCCCTGCAGAGATAGGGAGAGAAATGGGGCTGTTCCGCTGCCAGCGCTCCATTTTGCACACCCCTGTCCTTCTCCTGATCTCCATTTGTTCTCCCTCTGTCCTGCTTTCATTTTCCTTCTGCTATTTTTTACTAATGGAAGTTCTTCATCAGTAGAAAATAGTGGAAAATAGTGGAAGGAAAATGAAAGCAGGATGGAGGGAGAACAAATGGAGATTGGGAGGACAACAGGGGTGTGTGAAATGGAGCGCTGGCTGTGGAACAGCCCCATTTCTCTCCCAATCTCCGTGAGGGTTATTTCCTCCATCTGAAAATCTCCTAAGACAACTTAATTAGGTGACCTTTCCCTGAACCCTTCTGGGGATGGCCTGGTCTACCATGGGCCTACATGAACAATTCTTGCCAATTGATGGATTATTGAAAAAATCATGAAATATTAGAAGGGAGGGAGTGTAAGGGCA
The DNA here is from genome assembly GCA_030847615.1 of Gambelia wislizenii. Taxonomy (NCBI): domain Eukaryota; kingdom Metazoa; phylum Chordata; class Lepidosauria; order Squamata; family Crotaphytidae; genus Gambelia; species Gambelia wislizenii. The sequence goes on along the minus strand of JAUMIR010000005.1, from coordinate 203,113,072 downwards.
TGTAACACAACTGCTTCTCAAAATGACAGTATTTCCATTCACATCAGTCAAACTACTCTGGAAGAAATTATCTCTGTACTAACCAACAATGTAAAAACTTCTTACCACCTTTTCAGATATTAAAGATATCCTCCATGTGATTTGAACTTGTTTAAACTGCAAGTGTTGCATATTGCCCAAGGAATACATGAATATAGCTGCAAGATACTGTTCTGTGCTCCCCAGTTACCATCAGAATGTTTTAGAAGATGGATCTATGGATGTCTCATATCAGTAGTTCTCAAACTTTGGTCTTCTAGATGTTTTTGAGTTCAACTCTAGTAAGCCAGTATGGCCAATGGTAATGGAACTGAAGGGCTGAAGCTGAAACATATGGAGGACTAAGGGAGAGAACCACTGTCTTGGATCACTGTCTTTGGTCCTCCAAGTGTTTTGGACTGCTGCTCCCAGAAACCCCACAGACTCTAAGAGCTGAACTCCAAACCATTTGAAAGAGAACATTTTAAGAACCATTGTCTTAAATTGTGTCCTCTACGTCAGGAATGGGGAACTGCATAAATTCAAGATGTTATTGGAGCACAACACGTCTGTTATGCTTTATACTTGATAATTATGAATCACAAGTAGACTTTTGATGCTTAAGGTAGAAAGCTGCCTATTGCCAGAGTCTGGATACATAAAAAGAGGCATATATTGAAAAGGGTAGGGCAAAAGCCTGATGGGAGTTACAGTCAAACAGGTCTAGAGAACACACAAGGCTCATCCCTTTTCTATATGAATGCCTCCAAGCAAGAGGAAGGGGGCAGCTGGACTATATGTTGAATGCCTGAATCTTTACAACATTTGAACTTGTCTTGATCTGAATGGAAGCACTCATGGAATATTGCTTTGACCACAGACTTTAATGAGGGTAGGCAAACCTTGCTAGTATGAAGATTATTACATTTAGCAAGAAGTAATTATAGAACAACATAGATGAAACTGATACTACTGTATACAAATTCTGGTATCTATCTATCTACCTACCTACCTACCTACAGCTCTCTGTGTGAAATGATATGTATGATGTTTTATTTTTTGATTTTGATAGTTTTATATTGCACACGGTTTAGGCACTGCATATTTCAAGTTACCCCAGAAATCTCACACATAAAAAACATTTTTGGCTAAAACACATTAACAGGACCACTTTATTATGAGGTGGGGAAAACGAAGCAGTGATATGTGGTTACCGAATATTAAGATCCACCTGGACAATAACAATGCTTTCTGCCTCTGTATACATCACAAAAGAAAACTTGTGTGTCACAAAAGAATAACCATTTATCACTTCAGATATCTGTTGTATTCCTGTATATGTACAGGTGATATAGAATTGATATAAACCAATGAATGAAGGAGTCTCAAAACACAAAGACATATGCCATAGCATTATTTTTTTTAGCTGCAAGACTGGTGAAGATCATCTATAAAATAATGAGCCATGAAAAAACAGCATTTGATGAATCCTAGACCAATAGAGACATGGGAGGGGTTAAGGCATTAGACTGAGGAAGCAGAGGTATACAAACACTCTTGATTTTTCATGGTGTATTAAAAGGAGCTGCCACCACCACAGCAAAAAATATGACCCTTGTGTGCTGGGAGGTGATATGGAAATACCATAAACAAACAAGCAAATACCTTATATGAATGGCATCAATACTGTACTCTCATCACAAGGAAAGTTCAAGTGACAGTTGAATCAGTCTACGTTTGGGTTCTTTGATGTGCAGGTTATTTTTCCTGTTTAAAAGAGGTAAAAACAGTTACTTAGGTGCTGCACATCTGTAAATAACAACCACTTGAAATCAAACCTGCAAAATTTTAGGCACAAAATGAATCAGATTGTAAAGTTTCAGTGTAACAACTTCAGGAGAAGGACATAGATTTTGAAGAAGAGAATGTACAAAAATAAAAATGAAAGGAAATCAATGACATTGACTAGTCTAATGCTTCCAGGTATGGCTATTATTGTGCAATTGCCCTGCATTCACAAAATTTAACAGGATGCCCAGAAAAAGTAATCTTTTACATGGAACCCTCTGTTTCCTCCCCCTTTTTCTTCTTTTTTCTTACCATAGAAAATTTGTTAAGAACTAAAAGACAGAACAGTTGCACAATGTTATTTTATTGTTAGCATACAATCATAGGATCATAGAGTTGGGAAAGACCACAAGGACCATCCAATCCAACCCCCTGCCATGCAGGAAGACACAATCAAATCATTCCCAACAGATGGCCATCCAGCCTCTGTTTAAAAACCTCCAAAGAAGGAGACTCCACCACACTCCGAGGTGATGCATTCCACTTCCGAACAGCTCTAAGGAAGTTCTTCCTAATGTTTAGGTGGAATCTCTTTTCCTTTAGCTTGAACCCATTACTCTGTTTCGTAGTCTCTGGAGCAGCAGAAAACAAGCTTGCTCCATCCTCAATGTGACACCCCTTCAAATACTTAAACATGGCTATCATGTCACCTCTCAACCTTCTCTTCTCCAGACTAAAGATGCACAGCTCCCTAAGCCACTCCTCATAGGGCATAGGTTCCAGACCTCCCACTATCCTTGTTGCCCTCTTCTGGACATGTTCCAGCTTCTCAAAATCCTTCCTGAATTGTGGTACCCAGAACTGGACACAGTATTCCAGGTGAGGTCTGACCAAAGCAGAACAGAGTGGCACTATTACTTCCCTCGGTCTAGACACTATACTCCTATTAATGCTGCCTAGAATCGCATTGGGTTTTTTTATCTGCTGCATCACACTGCTGACTCATGTTCAGCTTGTGGTCAACTAAGACTCCTAGATCCCTTTTGCATGAATTGCCATTAAGCCAGGTGTCACCCATCTTATACCTGTGAATTTCATTTTTACTGCCCCAGTGTAGTATTCCTACATTTCTCCTTGTTGAAATTCATTTTGTTAGTTTGGGCCCAGCTTTCTAATCTGTTAAGGTCATTTTGGATTCTGATCCTGTCCTCTTAATTCAGTGTCATCTGCAAACTTGATAAGCACACCCTCTATTCCCTCATCCAAATCATTGATAAAGATGTTGAATAGCACTGCGCCCAGGACAGAACCCTGTGGCATCCCACTAGTCACTTCTCTTCAGGATGAAGAGGAGCCATTGATGACTACCCTTTAGGTTCGGTCAGTCAACCAATTACAAATCCAACTAACAGTTGCATTGTCTAGGCCACATGTTACTAACTTTTTTGCAAGAAAGTCATGGGGGACCTTATCAAAAGCCTTACTGAAATCAAGATACACTACATCCACATGTAGTGGATATTCCCTTCATATATCAAGTTGGTAACTCTGTTAAAAAAAGATATAACATTAGTCTGGCATGACTTGTTTTTGAGAAATCCATGTTGACCTTTTGTGATCATGGCATTCCTTTCTAAGTGCTTACAGACTGTCTGTTTAATGATCTGCTCTAGAATCTTTCATAGTATTGATGTCAGGCTGACTTGGTGGTAATTATTTGGGTTCTCTTCCCCCCCCCTTTTAAAGATGGGGACAACATTTGCCCTCTTTCAGTCTTCTGGGACCTCTCCTATTCTCCAGGAATTCTCAAAGATTATTGACATTGGTTCTGAGATTACGTCTGCCAGTTCTTTTAATACCCTTGGATGAAGTTCATCTGGCCCTGGAGACTTGAACTCATTTACACTGGCCAGGTATTCCTGAACTACCTCTTTACCAATTCTGTGTTGTATTTCCCCTGTTGCATCATCTGCTCCATTTCCCCCAAGTTGAGCATTGTTTCCCCTTTGGGGAGAAGACTGAAGCAAAGAAGGCGTTAAGTTGTTCCGCCTTTTCTCTGTCCCATTTTAACCTTTCGCCATCTTCTTCACGCCATTTCCTTCTTCTTCCTTTTGTTATGGACATAAGAAAAACACACACCCTTTTTATTGTTTTTAATCTCTCTAGCAAGCCTAAGCTCCATCTGTGCTTTAGCTTTTCTGACTTTCCCCCTATATGAGATGGCTATTTGTTTGAATTCTTTGGTGATTTCTCCCTTTTTCCATTTCTTGTACATGTCCTTTTTAAGTTTTAGCTTGGTTGAGAGTTCTTTCGACATCCATCCTGGTTTCTTTAGACATCTGCCACGTTTCCTCCTTAGCAGTCAAAGTTCTGTGCCTAGAAGCACCCTGACAGTTCTTTTGAATAGTAATTATTATCAGCATTAAATGACCTAGTAAAAAAATTAGGTTGAAGAAAGTGAGTGTCTCCTTGCCTTTCTTAAGAATGTGCTGTAACTTGGTAGTACATGATTTGCATTAAGGGAGCCCAAGATTCATTCTTTCATTTCTCTCATTAAAAGAAACTCAGGTAAAAGGCCTGGCAAGAGACTTCTGCTTTAAACACTAGAGATGCATGGCCGACCAAACAGAACACTACAGTAGGACCCCCATATCCACTGATTCATTATCCATGGGACACAAAACAGCACACCTACCATAGAGTCTTCCTAGAAAATGTGTCCTCTCCAGCCATTTTTTAGGTCCTCCAAGGCAACTCTATAGTATTTTAAACTGGAAGTCCAATTCTTTTCAATGGTGTTCTCTATTATCCACAGTTTTCGGTATCCACCCCCCCCCAAAAAAACCAATCCCCATTGAATATGGGGGTCCTACTGTACTTGATCAGATAGCTAAATGTCCTGGTTCAATGGCCAGTTCAAAAAGATGCATTTTCCAGAAATTGTGGCCGGGTAGGTTATTTTTTGGAATTAACCATGAAAACTCTGATACTTTTAGTAATAATAATTCCTGAACCTATTTGACAATGACACATGCATTTTAAAAATATGATCTCATAATTTTGTTCATAGTATTTTCATGTCCCAAAAGATATAATTTTGTTAGTTGATATATTAAATTTATTTAACTGCTCAGTCCTGTGTTCCTCATTTTTCCCACAGAAAAAAAAAATCAATGTAATAAACTCTCCAAAATTATATAAAGTCATCCATTTGCTTCCATGCTTTGGCTGGTGACCTTCTGGACCATTTTTAACAGGGCTCCAAGAACTCTAACAGGGCTCCAAGAACTTCACAGGTGTTCATGACAAAGTCTCTTTGAAGAAAGAAATATCAATAGGGTTAAAACAGCTGCTAATCAGACAGAAACTCACTGAGCAAATCTTTATTTTGGGACACAACTTAGAAATCTAATATTGTAATGGCAGTCCGCAGATGGTCATTCATATCCAGCCCAGTAAAGAATATTCTGTTAAAAGATCTGGATCCTACCCAGGATCCATTGGCATACACATCCTTCAACCAACAGGAAACATTTTTCTACCTTTGACACAACACAGCAAATATATCTTGCTGTCATTAATACTAGTTTTACAAAAACAGATACATGTTTTTGTGAAATGTGATCTATGGGCCCGTCTGCATGGTAAAAAAAATACGTACCGCTGTTCAGAAGATCAGTCTTCCATATACACAGCTGTTTTGATTCATATGTGTTATTTGGAAGGGGGGCTGGTGAATCCCCCATAAACTATGTGGATTTGGCATTCAGAAGGATTAGCAGATCTCAGCCTAAAATCCGTGCAGCCGTTCAGATGGTTGATTGTCTGTACCTTCTGTTCACATACATACAAACAGGCAGTGTAATCTGATTGGCTGGTCGAGTAGAGGGGGCGGTGCTAGCAAGGAGGGGAATTGGGAGCAGCCACCATGTTGGATTTCCAGCTAAGCGAGAGTCCGGTAAAATATATATTTTATTTAAAATAATATATTTTAAATAAATATATAATATAACATAATATAATATAATATAATATAATATAATATAAATAATTATTTTATTATATTATATATTTTAAAAATATTTAGTTTTATTTTACATTGTAAATAGGGAAAAATGACTGTACGCAAAGCAGGAACCTTTTTAAATAATTAAAAAAAGGGCGGGAGATTTAAAACTGCCACTTGGCTCACTCACTCCAGCCAGCTGGGGAAGGGGGGATCATACAGAGTTTAGGGGGGGTAAAAATTGTGTAGGCGGATCGTAGGTATTCAAACAACTGTCTATTCGCATTTTTTACCCCCCATACAGATTTTTTTTAATCGTATAGATGGGCCCTAAGTTTCACATGCTTTTTCAAGTGTTCCCATAGATTTGAAAGAGTTCCATGCAACTCCTTTGGATTACAGAATGAACTTATCTTACTTATTACATGAACAATGCCCAATCCTGGGTAATGAAATAAAGAAGACTGATGCATGTGTGGATGCTGCTAATAAGAACAAATGTAGCAGGCAAATTGGCCTGCTGTTTTCATTTATATTATAAAAATCAGCACCATGGGAAGATTATGTCCTTTGCTATAACTTTTAGTGCTCAAAGTACTGGGTTTTTAAAAAAAATTGTTTAAAAAATGGTATAAAATCTCACTCTTAGGATCAAATTACATGTTACATGGAGTAAGATATTACTTTGCTCCATTTTAAAAAAGTTTAAATCAGCCTGGGAAGGTTATGAGTCAGAGCAGAGGAAAGAAAGCTGGAGAATAACTAATTTTCTCTTCTTTCTCCAAGTTTTTTTCAGGTCAGAATCATCCTCTGCAATCTGCTAGCAATGCTGCTGTTATTATTTATTAACATTACATTTCCCCATAGATGTTTATTTATTTTGAAACTAATTTTAAAACATAGGCAATAAAAATCAGAATGCATGTAAAAATAGTACTAGATGGCCAAAGTAAACTCAATGATGATATTTACTGGTTTATCATGAATATGCTTGTGAAATGGCACTAAACCCACCTAAGCTGAAATTCATTTTCTAATGAAATATTATTATTTTTTTAAATATAGCTGTCAGAATCCCCCCTCCCAGGCAACATGGCTACTGACCTTACAAGAAAAAACTGGAAGATATAATCTCAAAAAAATAACTTTTCCAAGCTCTGGTTATAAAGTAAATGGCCTGAATCCACCTGCAAAGCCCATGAGCAGCTTTTCTCAACCTTTTTACCCTTGTGGAGCCCTTGAAACAATTTTCAGGTCTCAGGGAACCCCTGCCTAAAAATTATTTATATCTACAGCTCAAAAAAATGTTTATTTTTTTTCAACCTTAGTATCTCACAGAACCCCTAGCAACCTCTTGTTGAACCCTGGGTTCCAGGGAACCCTGGTTGAGAAACCCTGCCAATGAGAGTAGATCCAGTGAATCCAGCAGAGTTGCAAGTCAATATTTATGTAGTCCAGTTGACTCAATGAGTTTACTCTTGTTGATAGTAGCAATGTTGTGTGCAAGTCAGGAAAAATGCAGATAGAATGCTTGGACTGATTACAGAGATATAAATAACTGGAACCCCATGCAATGTGCAATTGCTAAACTTTCTGTTCACCTATTTGGATACATAATTTATTTTGTTATTTTTTTCTTTTAAAAAAATCTACATTGTTCCTTAACCCACAAATGATTTGGCAGTATGTATGTATGTGCCTTCAAATTACCTATTTTGACTTATGGCAACCACATGAATTTCACAGTGATGCACAAAAAATTGGGGTGGGTGGGGGGATCATACAGTTAACAGCATGCCTATTTAGAAGTCAGTCCCAATGAGATCTGTTAGGCTTCATCCAATGTAAACTGATATAGGATTGCAGCCCAAATTATGGATGAGAATCATTCAGCTCTGAAGATTTTGTAGATTTGCATGTCCTAGCAGTCGGAACCAGGTTAGCAAATGGTGAGGAATACTGGGAATTGTAATTCAACAACATTTAGAGGACCACATATTTCCCAACCCTGGCCTAAATCCTTTCACTAACTCCAACTAGAGAAAATCTACTGAAATAATTGTAGAGTGCCAGGGCCCCAGCTAACTTAACATTTTCCTCTGAAATTTCAGTTCTGAAGTCTCATATGGTTTCTTAAAATTTGCCAGCAGGGAGCAGAGCAATGTCTATGAACAAATCACAACTAAAATGGAACATATATACTAAAATGGTGTTAGGAAATAAGTTGGTGAAGGAAGTTCTTGGACTTTCTGAAATGTATAGCAAAGAATGTTAATGAAAGAATGTTAATGAAAATAAATATCTTTTAAAAATGACTGATTGTATATTAATAATAATCTAGTGGGAAGTTACTTTAAAAAAAAATTAGCTGTATAATTCATACCAAAATCCCAGATTGTAATTCATTGCCATTAATGCAGCAGGCTTTTTTAAAAAAACCAACTCATTATGTTACTTGCAAGCATTATTCATTGCCTTTCATGCACTTTTTTTTGGGGGGGGCATCTAAATCAATAAGATAGTGGCCTAAAATTTGTGGCAGTTGGGAGGAACATCCTCAAAATACACTAGAAAACAATGTTAGCTTTCTCAAAGTAATAGTGTTACTAGTTGTTACATTAAAAAAAAAAAGGAACACCGTTATGCCCTGTAAACAGCTAAATTGTCTAACAATATAAAATGAGTATTTGAAAATGTAGAATCTCTCTAAAATGCAGTGCCACTGACTTCCTCTGAGGCTGAAAGAGTGTGACATGCCCAAGGTCACTCAGGGGGGTTTCACACCAAGTGGGGTGGGTGGGGATTTGGACCCTGGTCTCCAGAGTTGTAGTCCAGTGCTCAAACCACTACACCACACTGGCTCTCAACATCATATTTAAAACAACACAAATGTAAAACAATACAAAAGCCAAAATAAATGTATAAATATAAGATTTAAAAAACAATTTAAAAATTTATAAGTTAAAACATTAAACATTAATACACACACACATGAACAAATCTTGCTAAGAAAACCTCATGATAGAGTCACTATAAGTAAAAAAAAGACTTGAAGGCAAACAACAACAAACATGGTTCCTAACATTTTGTTCATAACACTTGTCTAGTTTGTTCATCCATTATCACATCCCATAATTTATTTTTCCATTCCACTACAGAAAAAATCCAGTGTACTCTTCCAATTTTTACAAACTACCACCCAAACTCACAATCTCATGAAATAATTCCAAGTTTATGAGAGAAGGCCTAGCTATACTGCCATTAAACAGTAAACTAATTTTTGGTGAAAAGTCAGTATCTTGGGTTGTGATTTTATCCATCTCTTTATACACTCCTTTTTGGAAACATTTTGCTGTCATTGTTTTGAGAACAGAGAAACAGAATCACTTGCCAATCTACTGCAAAGGTTACCCAGAGTTACTCAGAGATCTCCAAGCAAATCCTACCTTCTGCCTACCCTTGATTTCATCAGTATAATTCCAGAAGAGATGATAATGATGCTGAGTATATATATTTTTTAAGCACGGGATGACAAAGTGCTACCTGAAATTGTGCAACAGGATTCAAAGTCAGGTTTAAGAGGGATAAAAAGTCTCCTCTATTGAGTCAAGCTGGTGGTCTCTTTTATCAACGGTGCCCAGTGCTGTGGTCCCAAAGCTACTTCTCAGGAGTTTTAAGGGTGAATGCTTCTACCCTTCTTGCCTAAATTACTCAAACTGGAAATGCCATGGTTCAAACCTGGGATATGGAAGACATTTCACTCTCACCATGGAACTACAGTATAAGCCTGGCCTGTTGCAACTCAAAGTTAATGTTTAGTGCGTAAGATTTAAAAAGAAAAAAAGGAGAAGGATTTAGTGGCAGTTTTATGGAAAAGATGGGAAATTAAAAGAATTTTAAAGGGCATGATACTGCAAAAGCTTAAAGGGCAAGCACCAAGGCAAAACTGTTATAAAGTTTAAAGAAAAAGAATAAAAGGCACAGTGGTAAAGCTATTGCAGCTCATAAAATATCTCTTCACTGAAGAAGCCTTCCTTTTCAAGGCCCTCAAGAGGAAAAGAACACTACATTGCCCCTTAATTGGACATGTGCTAAATGAATTATCTGATGGGGTTAGAAATATATTGTGGTACAATTCAGTTAAAGTGAATTGCTTAATGGTGCAATCTTGTATTTTCCTAAACAAGTATTACTGGGTTCAATGTATACTTCCAAGTATCCATTGTAGTCTTAGTCCTGTAGATAAAATTTAAACATGTGATACTGGGCAGTATAATTTTCCCGCAGTACTGGCATATTGCTAGTATCACACTATCTTTCTTATCAGTACAGAAGTGGTTTTCATTCTGAAAGAAGGTGGGCAGAACACACACAGGCAATTTACCAAACCACCTCTCCCATACTACCTTGGCTCCAGAGATAGTATGGAATCAGGCATACATAGGGGTGACCTCTGATAGGAGGCTGCAAGTTAACTATGCTGGGCAGTCTTTACACTCTACCAATGTTGAACAGGATCTCAGCCTTATACTTCCACTTTTCTTCTCTGAAATTCTGTCACTTTTTTCTAAGGCAACAGCTGTAGCTGATCTGCTTAGCCATGTCTATATAGTTTTTTTCTCTCTGGCTTCTCTTCGCAAACGAAGATTCAGGAAGGACTCATCCCACGCTTTCTGCAAGCGCGCTGATGACTAAAAAGGCCAATCCAGGATAGACAAATCTGGTTGCAGAAAGCACAGCAGAAGGTTTCCTTGGGTGATGTTTCCGGGTTGTGATTTTTTCTGCGTTGTGGTTTCTCTTCAAGACTTGATTGGCGTGAGTTCTCAGATAAGGCTGCAGCATTGTGGATAGTACCTCCCGATGTGAGTCTAGGGTGAACCATTGTTGGTGATCAATTTGGCCAAGCCTGAGGTGTTGTTTCAGGGAGTCCTTGTATCGCTTTGTTGAAGCGCCCCTCTTACGCTGACCCATGATGAGTTCACTGTAGAATACTATTTTGGGGGGGAGGTGATGGTTCTCCATCCTAGAAACATGCCCTGCCCAGCGCAGCTGTGTTCTCAATATCATGGCCTCAATGCTGGTGATCCCTGCTTGCTCAAGGACAGCAACATTCGTCACATAGTCAGTCCAGTGTATATTTAGGATTGTGCGTAAACAACGCTGATGGAAGCATTTGAGGAGTCGTAAGTGGTGGCGATAGGTGACCCATGTTTCAGACCCATAAAGGAGAATAGACAGTACAATGGCTCTATACACACTGATTTTTGTGTTTCGCCTCAGGTGTTTATTACTCCAGAGTCTTTTGTAAAGTCTTCCAAATGCGCTATGTGCCTTTGCTAATCTGTGATCAATCTCTTTGTCAATCTTGGCATCTGAGGAGATGATGCTTCCCAGGTAGGGGAACTTCTGAACGGACTTAAGCACAGAGTTGCCGACGACAATGTGGGGATGGTGGTGTTCGTCCTGTGGTGCAGGCTGGTAAAGAACTTCTGTTTTCTTCAGGTTAACTTCCAGCCCAAACAGCTCTGCAGCTGTTGCAAAGCAGGATTTTAAAGCGCTGCCGAGCTGCTTCTGTGTGGGCAACAAGGGCAGCAGCATCAGCGAAGAGCAGCTCACGGACTAAATAGTTTAGAGTCCTAGTGCGAGCCCTCAGACGGCTTAAGTTAAACAAGCTACCATCAGTACGGTAACGTATATAGATGCCATCATCTTCTTCGAGCTCTGCCATAACCCTTTGGAGCATCATGCTGAAGAAGATTGTAAATAAAGTTGGCGCAAGAACACAACCTTGATACACTCCATTAGTTATTAGAAAGGGCTCTGAAAGAGCATCGCCATATCTGACTTGACCGCGCTAGCCCTCATGTAGCAAGATAATCATTTTAAGGAATTTGGGGGGACATCCTAGACTTTCCAGGATCTGCCACAGACCTTTTCTACTTATAGTGTCGAAGGCTTTGGTGAGGTCGACAAATGTTACATAGAGACCCTTGTTCTGCTCTCTACATTTCTCTTGCAGTTGTCTAAGGGCAAATACCATATCTGTAGTACTCCTATTGGCTCTGAAGCCACATTGGCTTTCAGGAAGAAGTTCTTCTGCAATAGCAGTAACTAATCTGTTCAGGAGTATCCTTGCAAGGATTTTTCCAGCTACAGAGAGCAGTGTTATGCCTTGATAGTTTGAGCAATCGGATTTTCCTCCTTTTTTCTTGTACAGGGTGATGATGACTGCATCTCGGTGATCTGATGACAGTTCCCCCTTTTCCCAGCAATTCACAAGGAGTTTGTGGAATTTATCATGGAGTACATGACCTCCGTGTTTCCAAACTTCAGGTGGGATTCCATCAATCCCAGCTGCCTTGTCATTTTTCAACTGCTGTATGGCCTGAAGGGTCTCTTCCAAAGTGGGAGCTATGTCCAATTCATTTTTCATCAGTTTTTTTTTTTATCATATGTTGGATAGCTGAGCCTTGGACTACTTGGTTGGCACTAAAGAAACTTTGAAAGTGTTCAGCCCATTGATTCAGGACGGAGGCTTTATCGGTAATTAATGTTTGACCATCTGTACTGTATAAGGAGCTTTGGACCTGATAAGTAGGACCTGCCTTAAGAGCTTCATGAAATCCTCTAGAATCCCCCAGATCTGCACAGCATTGTGTCTTTTCTGCTATATTGATCCACCACTTGTTCTGTATGTCTCAGAGTTTTTGTTGAGGTTTACTACATGTGAGATGGAAAACTGCTTTTCTTACATAGCAAGTTGGCTGGGCGAGGTATGCCTGGTGAGCAGTTCTCTTCTTTGCCAACAGCTCCTGGATCTCTTGGTTGTTTTCATCAAACCAGTCTTGATTTTTATTGTGGGAGAACCCGAGGGATTCTTCCGCAGACTGGAGGATACTGTTTTTGATATGTTGCCAAAGCAGTGTAGGAGAAGGCTCTATAGGATGGTTTTCATGTTTTGTTTGCAGGTTTGCCTGGAAGTTGTCTCTCATGGTAGTTTGTTGAAGATTGTTGATTTGGAGTCTCTTCTTTAACATGCCACCCCTCTTACGTTTGAACTTAAGATGAAGATTTAGTTTACATCTGACGAGGCGATGATCTGTCTGGCATTCTGCACTGGGCATCACTCGCATATGGCGGACATTGTGAATGTTTCTCTGGTGGACTAGAACATAGTCAATGAGGTGCCAATGTTTGGATCGGGGATGCATCCAGGTTGTCTTCAAGCTGTCTTTCTGCTGAAAGATTGTGTTTGTAATAGTCAGCTGTTGTTCTGCACAGAACTCTAGCAAGTCCGTTATCATTGCAGTTTCCAACACCATGCTTGCCTAAGACACCTTTCCAGGCTTCGGAGTTCTTTCCTACTCTGGCATTGAAGTCACCAAGGCTAACAATTTTATCTTTTACAGGGACTTTTTGTATGAGGTGGCATAGGTCTGTGTAGAATTTTTCTTTCTCTACAGGGTTGGCTTGCATAGTTGGGGCATATATACTAAAGAGAACAACATGTGGGAGGCGTAAGGAAATAATGCGATCAGAGTGTCCTGTTGGCAAGGTTTCAAGTTTGGAGGCAATGGAGTTTTTAATCATGAAGCCTACTCCTGAAAGATATTTTTTGGTTTTGGGTTTGCCAGACCAGTAAAGTGTGTAGTCGGCGCCGTGTTCTTCAAGGCTGCCTTCCTCATGGAGACGAACTTCACTAAGAGCAGCAATGTCAATATTAAGTGATAGTTCATGGGCTGTTAGAGCAGAATGACGCTCAGGCTGTCCACTATCGTCAGAGTCTCGCATGGTTCTGATGTTCCAGCATGCAAGCGTCAGTTTATTTACACCTTGGAGGCTGGTGTGCGCCTTTGTTTCTTTGCCTTGGTTTGACCGCATCAGAAGATTCCCGTTGGCCGCGGCTAGCCAACCAGGTAGTTGGGGATGAGCTTTCATTAGGCCACCTTTTCTAGGCCCCTCTCCATATGGAGCAAGCATTGCTCTCCTTAAAAAAGGCTGCTTGGTCGTTCAGGATGCTGCCGAACAAGACTGGCATCTCCTGGGTCAGCCTCGAGCGACCAAAGTCCTGAACCACCTGCATGCAGGGTTGGGTCTGCGGCTTCCAGTGCGTCTTTACACCTGCCATTTAGTCCCTTGCCTATCACTACAGGGCTTTTTTTTTTTTTTTTGGAATTGGATTTGTCCTTCAAGCCTGTGCAATGGATTTGTCTGGTGGAGCGTAGTGTGCACAGAACTGGCCTCACCCTTTAAACCAAATGTTCATCTGCTGGCCTTGCAAGCATGGATGGAAACAGTGAGGTCCTCGGGCTGCAGGTTTGATTAGAGTTTCCTTTTCTTAGATGGTTGACCTTACAGGATTGGACGAGCACCATCTGCCCGGGTTTGGGATTGGAGTTTTCCCTCTCCTAGGACAGTTGCCATAAGGCTAGAGAGCCCATCCTGCCCTTTGATGCTCTTTGTCAAACCCTTCAGTTTTGACCTGTCTGGCATGGGAGACCCTACCGGTGGCTATTGTGCCACCGCCAGCATAGCTCAAAACATCATTAGGGTATGCAAGCCTCTCTCCCACAACAAGGATAGCTTTTTAAAATTTACTTTTTAATAATGAAATGTTTAAATTGTCAAGCCATTTGCTATTTTCCTGTACAGTTTTCAGTTGATATTGATATTGAGAACGCAGCTGTGCTGGGCAGGGCACATTTCTAGGATGGAGGACCATCGCCTCCCAAAAATACTACTCTACGGTGAACTCGCCGTGGGTCAGCGTAAGAGGGGCGCTCCAAAAAAGTGATACAAAGACTCCCTGAAACAACATCTCAGGCTCGGCCAAATTGATCACCAACAGTGGTCCACCCTGGCCTCACATCGGGAGGCATGGAGACGCACTATCCACAATGCTGCAGCCTTATTTGAGAACTCACGCCGAACAAGTCTTGAAGAGAAACGACAACGCAGAAAGAATCACAACCCAAAAACATCACCCAATGAGACCTTCTGCTGTGCTTTTTGCAACTGGACTTGTTTATCTTGGATTGGCCTTTTTAGTCATCAGCGCGCTTGCAGAAAGCGCGGGATGTGTCCTTCCTGAATCTTCGTTTGCGAAGAAAAGCCAGAGAGAGAGAGTTTTAGTTGCATGTCCAATATATGAACTGCAGAAATCTTAATTTTGAATCTTGTAGAAGGAAAATAAAAACTGGGAAGGGGAGTCTTTAAATTTATGAGAGAGTGCTGCTGTAGTGTGATGGCCTCTCCATGGACGTGGGAAAAAGACAGCAAAATACCAGTCTCAAGGGAATGAAGGGAAGAAAAGAAATTTCTAGGTGCACAGGAAAAATGTTATTTATTGATTCCAACAGGTTTTGAAGAGTTCTCCCACAGGTGCATTCTTCAACAAACAATTTCATTGTGGTATCTGCAAGCTGTTTTGAAGAGTGCCCCTAAGGAAGAAATATACTGGGCTAAAACACACACAGACTCAAACCACTCTACATTGTTATTGTGCACCTAGAGATTTCCAGCCTTCTTTTCACTCTACAGAGCTGCCTATACTCATAGTATGTTGAGTTCTTCCACATAAATCACATAATGTATACGGAGAGCATTTTCAAAAGATGACATAGCACAATTGCCTCCCAGTGGCAGGATATAAATGGATTGATGGCACTGCTTCTCTAACAAACACTTTCAGACCACCTTGACTAATGGATGAATAGATGAATTGCTTCTGGAAATGTACACAGTGTTTGCTTCTTAGCTCCTTCTCCTAAAGCTCACATATGTTGTATGTGGTTTGTGTCCTCTTAAAAGACCATTTATTTTCATCAGTTCTATGTTGCTTTTATTACTCCTTAAGTGTTACAATCCAGAGTTTAGTTAAAAATATCTCAGTAAATACAACAACTCAGTTATATAAATAATTCCTGTTTACTGTTGGGAACATATTACAGACCTCCTTGCTTAGGCGTTCAATAGACATTATCACAATGCACACATGGTGGACTACATATAAATAAATCTACAGATCAATATAGAGTGGGTATATCAATTTCATGCTATTTCTCCTGGTATTCCTGAAAATTCTACCGATGATAAGCCTGCACCCTGCCTTTTCTCAGAAAGATTTTCCAACCAGATCAACTCATTTACTGGCTGCTGAAAGACAAATTTTAAGTTTAAACTGTAGTTGTGACCTTCACTTCTGAAAAACAAAATAATTCTCAGATAAATCCATGGGTGTAAATAAGCCCTGTAGAGTTGTCAGAAACAAAACTGTGCTTTCATATTACAAGGCAATAAAACACAAGCAAACAAGTTGACATTTTAAAGGGCATGTTTTGATGCTTGCTGCTTTCCTATTGGTGGGGGAACTCATTAACAAATTATGAAAATTAACAAATTATGAAAATGAACAGATATGACCAGCTTGCAAACTGTAACACAAGAATAGCAGTTAATGCAGATAGATGGAGAGTGTGCACCACAACATAGCATAACTTTAGAAGTCTATTTTTCAGCAGGTAAAATAAGAATTTCCCCCCAAATGCTCTTATTGATATTGCCCATTCCTGAGGTGTCACCCTGAATAACAAAAAACAATCCTTGTACTAGAAAGTGTTTAAATCAACAGCTAATTAACTAAAACGCACAGGAAAAAATGTCTTCTATTCAAGACAGAACCCTGTACTAAATACTATTTTCTCAAAAACAGTGAAAAATCTTGTGACACTTTAAAGATCAACAAGTTTTATTTGACATAAACTACAGCCTGTTTTACCAGCTGCAACTTCATTATATCAAAGCAAGCATTTTTCTGTACATACCCAATGTTTTCTTTTCAAGTAGCTTTTGTGATCCTTTGGCGGATTTTCGGGACAAATATCTACGGCATACAAAAATCTGCCAGCAACATAAAATCTGAAATCACACAATCCCAACAAATCTCACAGACTATGAATTTGTCATGTACACCCAGGTAAACCTTTTTCACAGCTCAGGATCAGATAAAGAATTTAATTAGCTCCTCTGAAAACTATTCACATTAACAGAGCAGAGGGAAAAAGGAAGATATGCCACCAGTATTTAAGGCTTGTTATAAAACGAAGTGAAATTTTCATACACACAGACACAGACACAGACACGGGGAAAGAGAAAGAGAGGGAGGGAGGGAGGGAGGGAGAGATGAATATACATTTTTTCATCTCTTATAATAATCCATTTCTATTGCACATACATTGCTTTCAGTAAAATCTGCAGGCTCTTCTGAAGTAGAACGTATCAGGAAAAAAATTAGTGTGGATTAGGTGTCAAGGTCTTTTGCTACTAGTGACAATCTGTGATTTCTCTCTGCTTCCCCTCCATCCCCACCCACCATCCCCACCCAGTTATATTCTCCCGCACCACAACCCAAGCCATGCCCAAGGATCTCCCACACTCAGGAGCATTTTGGGGTGGCCATTACAGCAGCTACAGAAGGGAGATGGGACCAGGAAAACTGTTCTCCAGGTAGCCTTCTGTATATGGTTTGCAAGTATACAACACAATAGCCTGACTGGATATAATTCCTCTCCCACCCCCATCCTTCTTTCATTTACCCTGGATCTTTCAGGTAAAAAGTAATGTGTTGTTTATTGGTTTGACTTGTGAATCATGACAAGGATTGGGTCCAACAGTCCCGTAAGGTCATCATCTATTCAATGCTTGTACTGATTTCTGATCTGTGTAACATTGTATAACTTTCTGAACTGTATTAAAAATTGTATGTGATGAACTGTACTGTATATTACTGTGTGTATTGCAATGTATGTACCCCGCCCCGATCCTGAGGGGAGAGGCGGGTAATAAAATAAAATAAAAAAATAATAAATAACTCAGTATTATATTAATGCTCACTGTAAACATAGCCTCTGTGATCATGGCCACAACTTTCCACACACTTGGAGAGCAAGGACAGGAATAAGCAGTCCCTTTCCAATTAACATCCTTATGTTGGAATCTTCTTCAGAAGCCTCATGAGGGTTTTGCCTCCTCTTATCTTTTGTAACAGCTCAACGTGCGTGCAAGTCCCTACCAGTCATGTGCAGAGGGCCAAGCTGTACTATATGTGTAGGCACATGTGGCCTGCATAAGACTGCTAATAAAGCACTCACACACAGTATGTGTCTAAACTACAAGTCTTTACTTGTATATTTGTGTATTTATTTGTGTATTCAGTTGTTGGTGGGAGGATATGCGAGGGGTATGTACACAAATTTACATATAATCCTCTTCAACAGGGACTCACAGTATATAAGCCCCACACACCACCATTCTCTGAAGATGCCAGCCACAGATGCAGGCAAAATGTCAGGAATAAACTCTTCCAGAACACAGCCTCACAGCCTGGAAACCCCCACAAAAAACCAATGGATGCTGGCCGTGAAAGCCTTCGACTTCACACCTGTTTTGTTTTTGAGAAGACCGAGTATAAATACAATTAATATAAATAAATGATTTGGGTGAGCAGAATTTGGTTTCTCAGCTCTGCCTAGAACTTCTGGGGTGCTTTGGTGGTTGGGTCACTCTACTAGCCTCCACTGACCATTTAACTAGAATTTATTTTATTTTATTTTTTATTTTATTTATTTAGTTATTTATACCCCGCTCTTCAGCCACAAGGCTATCAGAGCGGCTTACAAATTGTTGAAATTCTGACTGGTTGTGATCTATGTCACAGGATTTGCTAGAGAAGTAAAGCAGATCCAGGCTCTGAAGCACTTTATATATTTCTTATTTCTCACAGAAATAAGAAATAATAACTTTACTTCTCTTGCAAAGTTTCTATTTACCAGAGTGCTCATACAATTTCCACTTCCTATTCACTGCTGTACATTCCAATTCAGTGCAGGTGGAGGTGAGATGCACTTTCACATGTCTAATTATGCACTTCACCTTAACTAAGCACTTTGAAAGATACACACTCTAATTACAGATTAGTGTCTTTATTTTACCAAGGCATATATATGCATGGAAAGTTTGGGAAATAAGAAGGTACAATCTTAGTAGTCTGTTTTGGGCAGAAAAGATAAGCCCTTCTTCTCAAAGGAAAAGCAAAGCTGGAGGGTTTCCTACCTAGATCAACAACGGGAGTGGGGTGTCAATAATAATGATATAGATGTTTTTATATATAGCATCTAGCAACTGTGTGTTTATTTATGCTCCACAGAATATTTTGTTCCCTATCTCCACCACAGATAAATTGTTTGAATGTTATTAGTAGCTCCACATGATAAAAGGCTTTGTTTCTTATTAAATCAACAAGCATACACAACAGTACTCCAAAATATTTTAAAAAGGTGTATTCCTGCTTCTACATTTTAGTTTTCTTTTCAGTGCATCTTTTGATCCTACAATCTGATATACCTTTAACTAGGTATATTAAGCCTCGTGGAATTCAATGGGGTTCACTTGTATATGTTTATGTTGTTATAACAAGTCTCTTTGTGTGCTTCTTGCTGATATGCCATTTAATCCCCCTGTTCCTCTGAACACTTCATCTCTATTCCTTTTTTTTCTCTGACATCTCTGACACTTCACACAGCATACAAGCCTACCAGTTACTGCTGTTAGTTCTGTTACCTGCTTGACACTTAAGAGCCCCTAGGTTATAATCATATGGGGCAGTTGACAAGACTTGCTAGAACATTTCAAAAGCCTTCAAAGGTTTTCAAATGGAGACAGGCCTATGTGGCCTTCTTAGAACCCAGAAGCTCCTTAACCAAGGCAGGTGCCAGTTGAAGCTACTTTGCCAGGACAGATATACAGTCTGTGGTCATTACATCATTGTTCTAACAACCATCCCAATAAAAATAATACTTTTTCCCTGTCACCTGCCATTAAGTAAAGGGGGAGAAAAACTATGCCTCTCCAGATATTGTTGGACTACAACTCCCATGTTTTCTAGAAGTTTGAGTCCACTAGCATCTGGAAGGTCAAAGGCTCACCATCTCTGATTTGGTATTCACCTTCTGGCCATGAACTATTTACATGAGTACCTGTCAAAATGGCTTTAAAGAGAGATAAGGATCAATTCTTGAAAGATCTTATAAATCTCCTAGTCACAATGTAACTTCTAGAATCAGAGGTTGTATTTCTTTAAATACCAGTTACTGAGAAGCAATTCACTCTCTCTCTGTTTGTGTGTGTGTGTGTTGAGGACGTGTACTTTTGTCTTCATATGTTGGTGGAGGGCTCCACTCAGCCGTCTATATTGGTCACGGGAGAAACATGATGTTGGCTGACATAGACGATTAGTCTCCTCCCAAGCTATTCCCTAAAGCATCTGGCCTAGCAAACTGTTTAATTCACTCTTTTTAAAAAGTCAAAAAATCCATTTGTATACCCAGCCCATATTTTCCAAACTTCTTCTATTCAGATTTGTCCAGATCTCTGCTCAGACAAAAGACTAATCAGATGACCTTCGGAAAACTGGCGTCCTAGCTTACTTGGGTTTCAGAAAACTATTCTGAAATATGGGAATGAGACATCAAATGTATTTGGCATTGAGTGCCTGAAGCTGAAACACATTGCTAAGTTATGAGTCATATGAAATTAATCTGAGCAATAAGTGATATTTTCAGATATTTGCAAACAATTTGGCATGCCAGTCTTTTGTCAAGAACAAAATTAAGCATGTGGGGGAAATTAATTAAAGAAAATTAATCTCAAATTGCCTAAATATATAGATTTTCTACTCCAAAGATTAAGTGGTAATAGTTACTCCAATAACATGGAGATATTACTGGTGACAAAACGTGACTTCCAGTATAGCCTCTAAAGAGCATCAATCAAAACAGAAGGATGAGTCACTGCAATCCATACTGAATTGGAAACTAATAGGGAAACAGCAATTTACAGTACAATAGCATTCACAGCAGTGGCACATGGAGTCCAGGTTCTTTAAGTATTCTGTAAATAATAACTCTGAAAGGCACAACTGACATAGAGAAAGGACTCAGTGATGAATCATCAGGTAGTTTAAGTGAAATTTTGCCTGATTAAATGCATTGTTTTGAAACCACCTGCATACCACTGTCTGATGTGCAAGGACAGATTGAATTGTTCAGAATCTTAAAAAAAACACACAGACAAGTTCAAAAAATGTTAAGTTTCATTATATTATGAAACTAATGCCAAACTGAAGTGCTGCATATTGAGAGATCCTAATTATCTCTCTTATGTTATTGCTGAGGCTTTAATCCCAGCTACTGTTAAAGATACATTTAATTCAGATTCATCAAGCTTCTGAATGCTTCATGTCTCACACAGGCTTTGTCACACCTCAGGAAAACATTTTTCTTCATCTATTTCTGCTAAAAAGTATTTCCTAATTTTCAAGATGTCTGGCAGAAAAAAAGACACACTACATCAAGTTTTGGACCTTTACTGTCTACCAGAAAGACGTTTGGGGGGGGAGGTGCTCTAATTTTTTAGGATGTGCTTCTCCACATCCACAAACTTCTTTGTGCTAGAGACAGAACTCAAGATTCTTGAGGCCTCATTGTTCTGATGGCAAGATACTATCTCAGCTTTCCTCTGACTGAACAATATTGTCAATATGCCTTTACTTTCAGCAAGTCTGACTTTCTGTTGTTTTATGAATAAATCTCCTCAAAGAAAGGGAGGATGCTTCAGTTCTTTCTTTAGATGTGACAGAGAATGGCAGAACTAAGAAGCGTGAGGTTTCTTGCTACACAAAATATCTTCATCCTGTCCAGAACTGCTCAAAGTACAGTGCTTTCCAGAGGGATAGCCATGTTAGTCTGTTACAAAAAAACAAAACAAGAGTCCTGTGCCATCTTAAAGGTTAAAACCTTTATTATAGTATGATTTGTTGTACCCAATATGTCACTTTATCACAGTGGTGGCACTAGGTGTGTGTGGAGAGGCCAAATCACACCAGGTGACCCTGTTGGAAGGAGGGGTGACACCGGCCTTAGTAACACCACAGCTTTATCAGACACGTAAATTTCTAGCAGATACGCAGTACACATCATTGGGGGTGGCCCTGTATACTGTGAGGGGAATTAAGTACAGAAGTTACTGATAGGGACAACTATGTTGCTGACCCTGATCATTAACAAAATGGTTGCTGATAGCACAAAATTCCTAGCACTGGGTAAGAGAAAACTATTATCCTAAACTGTAATGCACAGTCTCTTGACAAGCATCATTACTAGCTTAGCCATGAGAAAAAACAAGACAACATATTCTGTATCAATAGTCCACAGAAGACCCATTCACAATCTAGCCCAAGCTCTCTACTTTTAAACACAATTAATTTCAAGGGTGAGTTCATTACATGCTCACATATTGAGATTTAAAACTAATCAATTTTGTTTGGATTGTACCCAAGTGCAGACATATCAAGTTGTAAATTACCTTGTTTTCAGACATAGATCCAGGCATCCAACATCAGGTAAGTTAGAGTCACCCATCAAATAGGATACTTACAGTCACTGATATTTTAAGGCTGAAACTTGGAATAGATGAAGGAAAGGAAAATTTATTCAATCCACCGCCACCTTACACACACACACACACACACACACACACACAGATGCTATTTTAGTTAAAGAGATGACATCAATTAAAATCTTCTGAACACTACCACTCTAATGTAAATATCCAGAGAAGAGTCTTGTATTTAGGACAGAACTACATGTTCCTATACTTTGAGGACTGTCCCTGGACTTTATTTCTAGTTCAAAAATAGCCGCCTTGGATTCCATTCTGGGAGAAATGTGGCATATAAATGAAGTAAATAAATAAATAAATAAATGGCTTCAGGTTGAGTGAAGCACTGACATGAAGGGAAGGTACTAGTTAACTATTTTTTTAAAAAAATCATTTACATCTCATTTTTCTTACAAAATTAATCAAGCTGACTCACAAAAAGATTAAATCAACATGTTCACATAAAAACACAAAATGTTATAATACTAACATTCAGTTACAGAAGTTGTAACACTAAGGACTTTTTCAGACGGCGATTTGTAATGCAAGAAGGGTCGTCCCTGTTGCGAGGCTGCTGCACGGCAGGGGAGCCATTTCAGATGACACTGTACCCCTGCTGATACTGTTCCGGAAGAGCTGGGAGGCTGCAGCACCATATTTGGCCATTTTCTAATCACGGAAGTTGACCGTGATTAGAAAATGGCCAAATATGGTGCTGCAGCCTCCCGGCTCTTCTGGAACAGTATCGGCAGGGGGACAGCGTCATTCGAAATGGCCCCCCTGCCGCACAGCAGCCTTGCAAAAGGGACGAGCCTGCTTGTGTTACAAATCGCTGTCCGAAAAAGTCCGAAAACACAAGTGAATGAAAAATCAGCTTTAACACGCTTCAGAGAAAAGGATAGTATAAAAAGGACAGCATCGCCTGTAAATAGCCTCTACCTAAGCATCTCATCAGTTGCCCAAAACCTGCAATGCTAATAATAAGAATACTAATAGATTGGTTTATTTGTGGAAGAACAAAAAGGAAGGGGCTAGCTTAGCCCAGTCACAGAAGGGAGTTGTAGAACCTGGAGGAGCTGGATGGCTGCCAACCAGTTGCTTATAATTGTTTGCCGGCCACTGGCAATTTGTGTATGCTATTTCCTAAAGGGTAACTTTATGTATTGGCCCCTATATCTTGTATTCTTTCCATGCTGGAAAGTAACTGGAGGAGTGATTTGTAATGGGAAAATGTTCCACAGACCCATTACCTCTTGTTGTTTCTGAAGTTTCTTGCAGATACATTGCATGGTAAAAGAAAACAGTGGCGGGAGGACAAGGCATGAGATTAGTCATTTATCTGATAAACATTAGAAATAATGTCACCATTGGGCTTCTTCGCCCAGGCAACCAGTCACCTCCAGATGTTTTAGACTACAACTCTCAAAATTTCCAGCCAGCATGGCCAATAGTTAGGGATTCTGGAAGCTGCAGTCCAAAAGAACTGGAGCCTCTTGCTTACCAAAACTGCCCACTAGATGACCTGCATTCTGTGCCTAGTGCTATGTTGGTAAGCTGGGTGCTTTACTTTTTTGAAACTTGAAAACAGAAAATGAATCTCCAGTCCTGTGCAGGAATCCAGCAAATCTATTATTTTTCTTTATTCATCTAACACTCAGTAACTCATAGCTACCGATCTAGGTTCTTGTTGCTCTTGTTCTTTGCCATAGTCAAATGTGTTTTATGGTGACCTCCAAGACACCCGTGTTATTAACAGCCCTGCTCAGGTCGTGCAGATTTGGAGCCCTGGCTTCCTATATTGAGTCCATCCACCTGTAATGCAATCTTCTTTTTTTCCTATAGCCTTCCACTTTTGCCAACTTTATTTTTTCTAATGAGTTATGTAATCTCACGATATATACAAAGCACCTCAGTTTATTCATTTTGGCTTCTAGGGAGAGTTCACACTTGATCCATTCTTGGACCCATCAATTTGTCTTTTTGGCATCCATCATGACCAAACCTCATGCTACTTTCATGCCAGGAAAATTGCTCTCTTAATAGTTTAAAATACCTTTTGTACTTCTACCAACCTTAAGATTTCCAAATATACTAATACCTCATTTTTATTTCTTAGTGACCTAATTTTTCTCAAATCCTGACAGCACTTACTACTATAGTTCACTATTAGATTGTTTGGGTTGAAAGATTTCTAATCAAAAGCTTTCATCATGAATAATAAACCTTAGAGAAAAGCACCAGAGAAAGACTTTTGTCTTGTCTCTACCAGCAAATATATATGTACTCATGACACAGTTCCCACATGCTTTTTTTGATTATTCACATCTTCATCAGTGTTTTTGCAGGAAACTCTGGATCTGAAAGAATTATGGTTTGCTTTGCATTTGGATTATTGGCCATGGTGTTTTTGTGGTGGCTGAGGAGGGCTTTCAGTGTGAGGCTGGGGGAGTGGCTTCTGGTGGATGGGATTCCTTTCTGGTACATTTTTAAAAATTTCAATTGTGTGCATATCTGGATAAGCACATCTCCACTTATCCCGTAATACAGTACTCTGGGACAACGTATATTCACATATTCGCATGCACAAGTGAACAGAAACAAAACAATGGAGCAACCCTGGACATGTTGCTGGAAATAGTATGATGTATAGGACACGTGGTCAGTGTAGGACCACCCTTTTATTCTGACACAGATTACACTGTGGCAGGATACTCCAATCTAAAATTGGAGAAGCCCAGTGTGTGTGGCGTTTACAGTGGCTGCTGCAGATCAAAAACATCTGCTGCAGCTAAGAGGTAAGTGTGGGGTTTCCCACCAGTGTAGTCAAGCCCCTAATTGGATAGAAATTGAGTAAGAAAGGAAGCCAAGCCCTGAGTTTGGGTACTCTCGTGTTGTATGAGATTAAGAACTGAGGCCAGGACCATATTGATGTGAGGAAGGGAGAATAATAGCCCATTTAGAGCTTTGAAATTGTGCTTTCATAGGACTGACATGCTGGAAGTGTTCCAGTACTTGGAGCCCAGTGAAAAGAATGACCAGGGTACCTGAGGGCTTTAGGAAATAGCAGGTAAAAATAAAAACAAATAATTGTTGTTTGGTGAAGAGTACAGAATTTGGGCAATATATATGGGTTACTTTGTCCTTGCACTTATAGTGGGAAAAACACTTCAGCTGTTACAGCACAGATAGAATTGTCCCATGTGGAGACTTATATCCAAGTGAAAAAAGTGACACATGAAGCAGTCCTAAGAACAATGTCTCAGTCAAATTAAACTGACGAGAGCAACATATGCTAAACCTGGGCATTAAGTCCAGACAGGTTGGATGCAATATGTGCTGTGTGGTGGAATCTGCCTATTGACTACTTTTGGCCAGCAAAAAATTATTTCCAGATGTGAGCTGGATAAAGACACACTAGTGAAATCTTCAATTTATGCATGGATGTGGTTAGAGAGGGTGGGGGGGCAGTGACAGAAAGAGAAGTTGCTTAGTGCACATCTTGAAGAAGCAGGACTGCCAAGGAGGGAAAATAAAAGTCTGCTGTGGGTTATTAGGGGAGATATCAAAGGAATCTACAAAACACAGCAGATAGTATCCACTTAGGTCCAAAGCAGTGGTGGCTGGTGGCTCTATGTCATTGGGGCACAGAATCCAGGTTTTATTCCAGGCTTTAAAGAAACTCTCCAAGGTGCTAACTCTGATTTCATACCCACAATCATTATCTACTGATTCAATTATCCATGGGACACAAAACAGCACACCTACCAAAGAGTCTTCCTAGAAAATGTGTCCTCTCTAGCCATTTTCTAGGTCCTCCAAGGCAACGCTATTTTATTTTAAACTGGAAGTCCCATTATTTTCAATTGTGTTTGCTATTATCCACGGTTTTCTGTATCCATGCCCCCTCAGAACCAATCCCCAGCAGACACAGGGGTCCTACTGTACTAAAATTCATCACTCCAATGACATGTAAGCCATCAGCTACCAATGGTTCAAACAAGTTAGTTGTTCTTGATTTATTCTATGGGCCTGCCTGGCTAAGGAGATAAAAACAAATCATTGAGTTTTACCATTGAACAACATTTCAGTGTCAAAAGTATGGGAACCAGATAATTATATGTAGTAATTTACATTCTCTTTTCAGGATGCATGTATTGAAAAAGTCTTGCAACTTTGGTCTTCTGTGCAAATTCTCCAGATGTGCAATATGTACATCCTGTTTACATGGGAAAGGTGAAGGCCTGGAAGTGACCAGAGCTCAGTGGTAGAATTTGCTTTGAATATAAATGTTCCCAGGCTCAGTTCTTGACATCACCAAGTAGGGCTAGGAAAGACACCTAAGTTTGAAACTCTGGAGAGTCACTAGAAGCCAGTCTTGACAGTACTGAGCTAGATAGACTATTTATCTGAAGGCATCATCCAATTTTCTAACGAGAGAACTATGAGGAAAGAATAGAGAGTCAAACTGATCCTGTCTGCACAAAGAGTACAGTAGTATGTGATTAAACCAAAACCAGATCCTCAGGAAAACAATACCTTTATTAGGACCTACTAAAATGCCATAAAAATGTTGATGCTTTTGGGCTCTCCAAAGATCTTCACCAGGCTAGGTGGTAGGAAAGATTATAGGGATGAAGAAGAAACAAGAAGTCCAATGTTTCATTATGACCATGAGGTATGCAGTTAAACTTGGTCCCAAGATGGAGATGTGAGACTAAGTCACTGGTAGTGTGTAAAATAATACTGGGATGCTGGAATGAAGAATAGCATGTCACAGTGTTTTTCTATACAACAGTTAGGAAGATGAGAGATAGGCCTCTAAAGATGGAACTGAAATTTCTGAAGAACTTGCCAAAGATACTTTGTAAACTGGTGCTTAATTTAGAATGGGACTCTACAATCAAACTGGAGTGATCTGATTTATTTGCTAAAATCAGCTCCCCCATGAGTTCTCTCAATACCCCCTTCTAAGAAGAAATAATAATGCAGAACCACAAAAGCAGAAGTATGCATCCTCTCATTATGCAGACTTGATTAGAAACGGCAGTAACCATTTACTTACAGTGACTGACAGCGACATGTCAGAACTAAAACAAAATAATGGGGAGTAATTAAAAATGACTTCATTATTTCTTGGAAGATGGCTGTTAATTTGAAGATGAAATAATATCATTGCTACTAACTGCATATTGATTAGGAAAGAAGACAGGAAAGCAACTGTAGCTGGAAATTAAATGCTATAATAGTGAAAGAATAGAGGGTTAATCCCCTTCCAGTGTCTTCATGAAGAAGCCATTTTAATAAAGGATGCCTTTGAATTATGTATTGTTTATGGTCCCTGGAACTAAATGGCTAAAGGAATAAGAGAATAATATATTATGTTAAACTGCTTAATCCCCTGAAAGAGATAATTGTGTAGATTATACACACAAAAATTAAGGTTACACAGTGCAAAATATTAAAACTGAATTTAGGGTGGTGAGAAACTAAGAATAATGGAATAATCAGAGGCCCAGTATAAGAGATAAAAAGATTTCAAACATATGTAAATATTGTAGGAAGCACCCCTCGCTCAATACCCCCCCCCAATTTGTATTGCAATTTCCCCAGATCTTTAAACACGGATAAGTCTAATTGATGAGAATGACAATTTCTTCTGACTGAGTCTAGCACTAGGCTTTTTTCTGCATAGCATTAATTTATTGCCTGGCTTATTGCAAAGCTAAGTGGAAGAGTGAAGTAGCAGCAAAGTAGCAGCAAGTCTACTCAAAAAGGTGATACTCTACCACTAAAGTCTGATATGGTCACATACTGCCAGGAAGAGAATATCAAAACAGGCAGATATTATATCTCCTAGAACCACAATTATTCTGTAAGAGAAGGAATTTTGACCAATCATTTTTATAGCAGAGATAGAACTGAGCTATAAACAATGCTTTACTGATGCAAACTGTTGTCAGAATAATAATAATAACAAATGAGTTGACTAGCTCATATTGAACAAAATAAAACAAATCTAGCTTGGCCCCTTGCTTAATAGTTTATAAAAATGTGAAGCATCAAGCTTATCTTTATACAGTATCTTGGATAGAGCTTGGAAAAGATACTGTCTTTGGACTACAGCTCCCAGAACTTTCCAGTTAGCACTGACACTAGGGATTACTGGAACTAGAACCTAAGAAGCAACTTGTCCAAGACTGGAGTCTGGTCATGCAAATTCCAATAGTACTTGACTGCTGGGATGCTGTCTCAGATAATATTAGGAGCAGGGCATCCCTAATTTTTCCTAGAAGTGTGGGCTAAAGTAGAGAAAGGAGAGTATGCAAGACTAAGGAGATTATCATGCGGTACCCTAGAAACTGGGACTGTCCTACTATTCCACCACCACTGCTACACTCCCACCCCACCCCTGTCCCTGTAATGAAAGAAGAGAAAAATGTTCAGACACTTACTTTGCCATGCGATCTGGAGTGCTCCCCCTCCTCTCAGCAGTCCGGGCATGAATGGAGCTGTTGCAAAGCTCCTTTCACATCCCGGAAAGCAAAACCCACCCATTCTTACGAGAGAATGATCGTGTGGGTATTTTAAAAATAAAAATAAAAATACAAGAAAAAAAGTGACAGCAAGTACAAAAACACACTCTACACTTATAAAGCAACCTGGGGAGGGGAGAAAAAAAGGTGACACTTACCTGGCTGTCCCGATCGTACCTGGAAGTCTTTGATACAGACCTCCCGGTGATGTCACATTCTGCTGGCATCATGCCAGCAGAATGGGTCATCTGTTCACTCGCCTGTCTTTCCGTTATTATGATGGAATGGGCTTCTTATTGATGGCTTAAGCCATGAATAAGAGGAAGCGGGGGAGGAATAGGAGCAAAATGGGAACATCACAGGACAGGGACAACGTCATGTGAAAAGGGAGCCTGATAGCAATTTCCTGTCATCCCTGTCCTGGGATGTTTTGACCATGTGATAATCTCCTAAGGCTTGCATTGAATTTCACTCTGGGTAGAATATAAGGGAGAGGTGTAGCACAGAGAAGCAGTAAAACATAGTGGATGTTAATCCCTCTACAATTTTACATATAAGGTTGTTAATTTTCATTACTTCCCCATTCTTTATAAAAATTAGCCTCACTTTTGTTTTTGTCATTTTTTTTCATGGCTAGTTCTCTGCACATTTTTTTCTTGTATAGCACTCTACAAGTTCACACAGATTCCAATTCTTGATGAACATACATAGCAGGGGTGGAAAACTCAGGGAAGGGGCTTAGGGTCACACTGGCCCCTCCAAGGAATCATGGAGGCCTTCCCCCCATTTGATTTTTTTTCACCATCTAATTCCCTGAATGCCCCCACCATTTGTTATCCTTTTGCTCTCTTTGGGCTGTTTCAGGCTCCAGGAAAGCCTTTTTTCTAAAAGGAAGTGATCCTGTGGCATCACTAAAGCAGGTTTAACCTCTCCCCCAATGGTGTCAAGTGTTGTTTGCCCTCTCAGCACCACCCTAGTGCTGTTACTGAAGTGATCCAGAAATCAACTTACAAGGCACTTTCTTTTGAGAAAAAAGTTGGCAAACAAAACATGACAAAATTCCCCCCAGACCTCTTGGATAGGGTATTTGGGGCAAACAAAGTTTTAAAGTTTTTTTTCCTGAAACTTTTTGGGAGACTGTGAACCACAAAATAGCGGAGGGGTTGGGGCAAGTGTGGCCCACATGCCACACTTTCCCCACCCTGATATAGAAAAATAAAATAAAATAAACCTATTAGGGTAATACTTTCAGTTAGGCCAAGCCAAAGTAGTATGAAGTTTTGGCATTCTCCTGACTTCTTCAGCAGCTGAGATGGTACCCAAAGCAAGAAGATGGCTTGAAAGGAAAACGTGTGGCTGATTTGGAAGCCATATTTGAACAGTGGGCTGGATGTTCCTAAGCACCTCCACTCACTTATTTCACATGTGATTAAAAAATATAAAATATATATATCTTTTTTTTTCTTTTTTTTTTTTGGAGGCAGGGATGAGCTTTGGTTATATGAATCTTTTCCAGAAGTAACACTGAAGGCAAATTTCTTGTGTAATTCAGATCAATAATAACTTTGAACATTTGGTTTTCAAGTGTGATACCTGTCTTTGATCTTGGAAAATACAGAACCTATTCAAATAACCCATCGGCTTTGATAACCCAACACTAAATTTACATTTAGATGAGATCCCTTTGAAAAAGAACCATCCCACGCTATTCAGAAACTATTAAAATGTTTGGATTTGGAGCCTGCTTTGCTTTATTTACCCTTTGAATGTTGGCTTTGATAAGAGTTCTGCTGATCCATTTTTTAAAGCATATTTCAATAGAAGTATGCCTATTGTTGAAATTTTACTATTGAGCAATAACAACCCTGAGAATACTTTGCTGTTCAGCTATTTTGCTTGAAATTGTCACATCACCATTTCTTTAGAATTTTAGTTAGAAAAAGGTGGGCTTTTTTGTTTTTGTTTTTTTGTTGCTGCTCATATGTTCTCTCTTATTCATAATCAGCTAATTGGTTTTACTCTTGTTAGGATCTGCAACAAGAATCTAAAGGATGAGCTGCACAAAGAGAGCAGCTGTTTTGCTAATGTGATTGTACATGGCTGCACCTCCTGGAAAGAAAAGATTTATGCCCCTGGAGCAATCTGTCCTCTTGGTTTGAAGGTCTGTTTACTCAGCAAACAAGTAAATCACACCTAAGGAGAATACTCTCTAACAAAAAAATAATAATATCACAAATTCTTTACACACTGGTCATATTCACTAATTAGGCTCTATTGATTTTAAGTGGGGAAAAGACAGATAGGTGAATAGTGGAAGACCGATAATAGAATGGGGAAGAAAGAAATGCTGTTTATTTCCTTCAGCAGTTGAAATAGCAGGATACACCACAGAAAGTTAAAACCATGGCATACTCTCGATAATATAATGAACATGCTGGAAAGAAATCTGCTATACTGCTACTAATTCAAACTTCATGGTTGGTTTTCTTATCAGAAAAAGCCACATTTCCCAATTTCTCTTTTCAGCACTACTTTATCCATATTAAGCCCAGAGGAACAAGCAGTCTTTCAGACATGGTTTACTGAGTATTGACATGATTAGTACTTAGTCCCTGATGTTCATGTGAAGTGAATTGTTCCATCAGTGTAAAACAGTTGCACAGAAAGCTAGTCTGTCATATAGCAGGCAGTGAATATTAAAAAGAAACTTTTCATGAAGGAAAAACATTGCATCTCAATGGAAAAGCAGGTGCTCAGTATCCATAAGATCTCTAGTATAGTCTGTCTCCTGTGATTAAAGTTATCTCTGAAACTTCTTTCTGGATTGGGACTATGGAAAGATATGAATATTCAAATCACATTGTGCCCTACCTCCTTTGCTATGATTTTATATGAAAGCCTCAGATTCTTCCTTTACTAAACTCTCATTCAAACTTCTAATCAGAATTGACGTCAGATTAAATCTGACTGACCACTGGACAGTTATCCTAAATAAAATAATTTCCTGTTTTACAAAATATAGTTTAAAATTAATTAATTTCTTCACTCCTTCAGCATTTCAGTCCTTAGAAAACTTATACTGTTACTAAATCAAATAGGATTGCCCAACTTAAACCTAAATCAAGGTATTAAACAAACAGCAGGGAAGTATGTTCATTTTGTTTTTATTTATTTAATTAATTCATTTATATCCAATCATTTCATCCAATAAATGGATTTGAGGCAGTTAACAACATATTTAAAAACAATACAAATTAAAAACAACACAAAGTAGTTAATAAAAGTATAAATATCAGAATCATTACTACTTGTAATATGCTTCTTTCAAATGAACCCCAGCCCTGCTTTCGAGATTGCTCATACAACTTTATTCTATAAATTTGCTGTAAGATAGCTATGGGAGAACAGGTATAACATAAACAATTCAAAGTTACAGAGAATGATCCATACCCCTTTAACACAAAATTAAAGACGACAACCTTGCCTCATACTTATGGTGTAGTTGGAGTATATATCCCATGCTGACACTTGACAGTGGACTACTCAGCAATGGGGTCACCAGCATATTTCAAAGCAATGGTGAAATACAGGACTCCCATCTTGGAAAGAAGATGGGATATAAATCAAATAAATAAATACTTAATCAACTAATTTGCAATGTCATGCTAGAAGAGTTCTATGGATACCGTGGACTGATAAAAAGACAAATAAATGGGTACAAGAGCAAATCATACCTGAACTCTCCCTAGAAGCCAAGATGACTAAACTGTTGTACTTTGGACATATCATGAGAACACATGACTCACTAGAAAAGATAATGATGTTTGGCAAGGTAGAAGGCAGCAGGAAAAAAAAAGGAAGACCACATTACAGGTGGATAGATTCAGTCAAGGCAGCCCTTAATCTGCAAGACCTGAGCCAGGCTGTTGATGATAGGATGACTTGGAGGTCTCTCCTTCATAGGGTCACCATAAGTCAAAGTTGACTTGATAGCAGTTAACAAGAACAAGTCAACAAGAACATAATAGAAAAATTTAAAGATTACAAAAAAGTATCAAATATATGCATATGCCTATGCATATAACATCTGTGAATTTTAGGAGAGCATTCAGCTATGGTTATCACATGATAATCACCACATGATAATTTTACACACCTGGAAATGATGCAATATTTCTCTCTATTAAATCTTTTTTTATCTATTCCATCTTTTTATAGAATCACAGAAGTATAGGTAAATAACATTCTAATTATTCTGATTTTTAAAAATGCTTATCCTCTCTAAAGGTTCATTCACATACGAATGTCCTTAGTTGAATATACTGTACACATCATGGGAGGAAGGAATCTTGTGGTAATGCCAAAAGCCTTCCTTTTTGAAGTTGACACCACACCCTCAGACAAACTGAAGGTGGTCATATTTCAAAGCGAGACAGTTTCTCAGCAACTACACAATAAATTTTAAAAGAACCCGAAAGCATCTGCACTTACTGGCTTATAGACATGAAGTAATGAAGTAATATGCTCTCCTCCAACACATCCTTTGTGCTCTGTACCTACACAGATGCCCCAGTCCTACAATGGTTTGAAAGTGAGGGTGTCCGTTTAGGGATTAAAGGCTAACCATATTCTGACTTCATGAATAATGCCACCTTTCTGTTTTGTGCTTATAAGGATTTTTGTATGAGTTTCAAATCTGTCAATTGTTAAAGCATATTATGCAAACAGACAAAAAGAGCAGCTGTTCTCTTGACGCTCCAGAAATATATAATGCCTTCTTTTGCAAAATTTGCTCCAAGAATTAACTAAGGGTGGCTAGTAATTCAGACCTGAGCCAGTTTTCCTAATATTTCCCCCTCAGTGGTTTAAATTATTCATCTCTCTGATCATCTTAATCTAACATGCTAGAGGATAATAATTTTAATATAATTTTTATATTATCTCTTCAAATCAGCAGGTTTTTAAATAAATACATCAAGCAGAGATTGATACATATATATTATCCCTACATAGAATATAAATAAATAAATTCTTCAAGTTTTGGTCATAATGAGAAATTTAATTCTCTTACTTTGATTTCAGAGCCTGCCAGATCAAGATACAAATTGCTGCACTGACTGAAATAGGCAGGAAAAAGGATTTTAACTATTGAATCAATGATATTTCTAAAGGACTATATAGATTTGGCTTCAGACTCAGAATTAGGCACATAAACTGTATTCAGCAATTCTCCCCCTTTCACATGATGACATAAGCTTGTTTTCTGCTGTTCCAGAGACTAGGAAGATTTTCAGATGGGGACCATATATAGTGTCTTGCTAGCTATTTCCTGCCCCACTCCTGTCCCTGCTGCACTTTTATTTTTTTTTCCAGACTTACCTTTCTAGCGTGACATAAATGGCTCCCCTTCCCTCCGGCAGTCCAGGAAGTGAATGGAGCTCTTGCTGAGCCCCATTCACTGCCTTATTTGAAATCCCGGGCCGTTCTTGCAAGAGAACAAATGCAGAGGAAATTCAAAGTTTAAAGCA
The DNA here is from genome assembly GCA_030847615.1 of Gambelia wislizenii. Classification (NCBI taxonomy): domain Eukaryota; kingdom Metazoa; phylum Chordata; class Lepidosauria; order Squamata; family Crotaphytidae; genus Gambelia; species Gambelia wislizenii. The sequence goes on along the minus strand of JAUMIR010000005.1, from coordinate 203,078,705 downwards.
AGAATCCCTCTGGCTTTTCTTTGCAAACGAAGATTCAGGAAGGACTCATCCCGTGCTTTCTGCAAGCACGCTGATGACTAAGAAGGCCAACCCGAGATAAACAAGTCTGGTTGCAGAAAGCACAGCAGAAGGTCTCCTTGGGTGATGTTTCTGGGTTGTGATTCTTTCTGTGTTGTTGTTTCTCTTCAAGACTTGTTCGGCGTGAGTTCTCAAATAAGGCTGCAGCATTGTGGATAATGCATCTCCATGCCTCCCGATGTGAGGCCAGGGCAGACCATTGTTGGTGATCAATTTGGCCAAGCCTGAGATGCTGTTTCAGGGAGGCCTTGTATCACTTTTTTTGGAGTGCCCCTCTTACACTGACCCATGGCGAGTTCACTGTAGAGTACTATTTTTGGGAGGTGATGGTCCTCCATCCTAGAAAAGTGCCCTGCCCAGCACAGCTGTGTTCTCAGTATCATGGCCTCAGTGCTGGTGATCCCTGCTTGCTCAAGGACAGCAACATTACACTCTAAATTAAACCAAAGCAGCTAAACACATGTTAAAACTCCCAAGTAACACGGGGCGGGGGGGGGGAAGTGTGACACTTAGCTGGTTGTCCTGATCACACCCAGAACTGCAGCTGGCATCACACTGGCATAATGGGGCACAGCTTCAGAAACAGAACGGGCAATCTATTGATGGCTTAAGTCATCAATAAAAAAGAATTAGGGCTAAACTGAAGGGGCATGGGATGAGGGTGACGTCGTATGAAAACTTGACCCTTTGGTGATCTCCTGCCATTCCTTCAACACCATATTAAGGGTGTCTGATAATCTCCTAGAATGAGAACCAATTGATTCAAACTACAAGAAAAAAGATTTTATATAAACATTAGGAGGAACTTCTTTACTGTAAGAATTGTTTGACTAGATTACTACGGAGGGTGGGGGACTGTCCTTTTTTGGAGGGTTTTAAACAGGTGTTATATTTGAATCTTTTAGGAAACTTTTAGTTCTGTATTCCTGCATGTCATGAGGCTAGACTTGATGGCCCTTGTGACCCCTTCCACTTATAAGATTCTGTGACTCTATGGCCATCATATGAGTAGAAGGGCAAACTCAATCTCTTGGCTATACCCACACAACCCCACCCCTTGTTTCTCTCCCCTTTACACATATTTTGGGGCTGAACTGCTTTAACTGAGAGGTAGTAGTAGGCTTTCTGTGTGATTTGGAACTACAGCCCAATATATGGAAGGTTGGAGGAATATTGAAGGGAACACAAGTGAAGGGACAACATGTTTGGTCCCATAATCACACAAGAGTTAAAATACCTACAAGTAGGCAATAGATTCTCCTACGCATGAGCAGTTTGGCTGAGTAGTGAAACTAGCAAAGAAGTATCAAGACACTAGGCTACCATGGCTATTAAAACTATATTTTTTCAAACATACATAAACATAGGTTGTATCTGTATTCAGTTTGATTCATGTTAACATTTCCCAATATCATCAACACATTCAGGACAGTGGGCTAGTATCTGATTATGTGAAATGAGACTGATTTTGTGAACTAGCCCTCAGATTCTATTGACTTATGTTCAAGAAACATTAACAAATGATGGTAGAGGGTAAGAGGAATGTATCTGTTTGCCAATTTTTTTTCCCTGGATGCTAATGAAGACATATTGAATATTATTGTAAGACCCAGTTAGAGATGAGCCACTGAATCAGTTATCAAAATTTTGGCTTAACCAAATTATTACTGATTCACTGGATCTAGTCTAACAGGAAATAAAAATTGAATTTAGGCCACTGTGATCCCATAACCAATTCAGTGCTGGAAACATGAAACATACCTATATACCTAAAATGAAATACAACCAATATAATCGGTGGGATTAAGCAAAATTAATGAGGTTGCCAATCTACAACATTATTATCCAAAGCATCACATCCCATGGAGATTACATATTCTGTTATTTTGCAATCTAAAAATATCTTATAACATAGATCTCACTACATAGATTACAATCTTCAATTGCTGTTTGCAATAGCCAAAGCCTTATCTAATTTATCCCTCAAAACCTCATAATGGGCATATGTGGGGAATGTCAAATACTGGTACATCTAACATAATACTATTGGATGTGATTGATAGAAACTTTTCAGTACTGTAGAAACGGATATCTTTCTTAACCCTACTTCCAGAGGTATTAGCGTTGATCTTGCCTCTGTCTGAAGGGAACCCTTAAATTTTCCCAGTTCAATTGTAAGTAATTAAGAATACTTCATGAAGCTTGACAGACAAGGATAAAAAGGAAGGGGAGGAATAAGGATAGCACATGGCTTACTAGTAGTCCAGTAAGTTTAGAAGAACTAAATAATATCTGAACCTGGCTACATAAACTACAATAGGTTACATGGAACAAAATACATAGTATAAAAACATAGGGATTTTTTTTATCAAATAAGAATTCTATAATAAAAAATATGGAATATTAGACATATAATACACATCACTTCCTTATTTCTTTATTTGCTGGCTTGTTTATTTTTTATTTTTTATTTATATCCTGCCTTTGTCCCAATATGGGACTCAAAGCAGTTTATAGCATAAGTTAAAAACAAAGTAGAGGTAAAACAATTTGTAGCATACACTAATTTAAAACCGTTTAAAAATATTTAAAACATACTATGAAGATGAAAACAGAGCACCATCATTAAAAAAACTTTCTGAAACAGCCTGCTAACAATCAAAGCCTTGCCTAAATGAAAAGGTCTTTGCCTGCCAGTGGAAACAGAATGGAGAGGGGCCAACCTGGTTTTATATGGGTAGGAATTCCATAACAATGGGAGCAGCCACTGAGAAGGCCCTTCCCCATGTTCTCCCTACATGTATCTATGTTATGGCAGGGCTCAGAGAAATCTGTCCTGAGGATCTTAAAACTCAGGTAGGATTAAGTGGGAGGGACACAGTCCTAAATCATATTGGACCCAATGTCATTGTAACACTTTACTTACAAGGTCTCATTCAGTCTAAGACATAATCTGCTAAATTGCTCTACCATGTGCTGGTTTCGTCTTTGGCAAAACCTTGGATGCCCAAGTGAGCTTTCAAAGATAAACAGCATCATAGTAAATGAAACAGGGTGAGTGCAACTAAACCTAGAGCAGACTCTTTTTTTCTATATCACTATGTTACTCCAAAATAATAGCATCTTTGATTTTTTAAATTTATTTTTAGTTCAAGCTTACACTCATAACTCCCAAACTGACCAAAATATTTGTTCAGAACTTCCATTGTTCTTAAGGATCAGAAGTTAGAAAGAAGACTTCTTCAAGTTTATGGTGTTTACTCTAAGGACATTATCAGACACAGCAAAAATCACAGGATTACAATGTCATGGTAGCATGAATCAGCCCCACTATCACACAACATCGTCATCTTCACATTATTACTCTGTGATCCAGCCAGGATAAGCCATCAATAGATCATCAATAACGCTTTTTCACGCTATGGACTGTGTGCAAAAACACATCCTGTTGTAACCGTGAGATTACAGTGTGAATAGGTGGTCTTCAGCTAGGAAACATCCAGGTGAGAATGCAAAAATGAAGCATTTGAAGGAAAGCATTCAAAGGAATGAATGGTCCCATTTAGTTTGCACATTTTTATGTTTGTTTCAGTGCTTGTGTGTTCATTTACTTTTGTTAATTAAAGGGTTTTTGGTAATTTTAAATGTGCTTGCATCTTCTCATGAGAACCACCAAAATCTCTCCCATGCCAAATCACAAAAGTAAACTCCCATTCTTAAAGTGCTAGTGGTGGTTGTACAATAATTCCATGGTGTTTCTTTCACATGATTACAGCAATGTGTGATAGTAAGTATTGTAATGCCATAATCTTTCCACTATCTTCATTCGCAAAATTATTAGCCTTATAATGTCCTGAGTTATCTACTATTATTGCTCTGGTGCCATTATATTCTTGTTAATTCGAAGATCTGGAATACTACCCCATGAGATTGGGAACCCTTATGAACAGCCTCTGTTCTCTCTCCCAGTGAAGCCCAGTTCTGCAAACACTGCAAGAGGACTTAAGGACAAGAGTACACTTCAAGAGTACTATACAGCCGGGTGTCATCAGCATGCTGAAGCCCAGATTTCTGGGGAATTTTGCTCAGTAGTATCATATAAATGTTCAAGACATTGGAAAACAGTAAAAACACCAAGGTTATTTTATAAGCAATGGAGTTATACAGAGTAGGAATACTTGGAATTAAGCTGTCCTTTAATTCCCCCTTCCAAGATCTATCCTCAAAGACTGCAATCACTATACAGTACTCTCCATTCCCACCCTGGTAAGGTGACCCAAAACGTATCATGGTAATGGGTATGAAAAGCTTCTGGGTATCTAGGAAAATTAATAGTATTGCTTCCCTTTCCCAACTTATGTGACATACTTACATTTTTAACTAGCGAAGTTGTAAACACAGTAATATAGGCAATGGCATCAAATTCATATATATTAAAAACAATAATTAATGCTAAGAAGAGGCCCAAATATCCTATATGAATAGAGTCCTAGCAGCTGCATGATATGCATGCAAAGTTTGAGGTATCTAGAATTCATGGTTTTAGAGTCATGGTTCTGGCAGATACACACACTTTTATTATTATAGATTCTTCCCCATTTGATGGGTTTATACCAAGTTCGAAAGGAAATGCAACATATTGAATACTGATGCTTTGTGTGAAAGAAAATGCAATGTTTCCTGACACATTGGGTCTCCTTCCTTGGAAGTCTTTAAACAGAGGCTGGATGGCCATCTGTCAGGGATGCTTTGATGGTGATTTCCTGTGTGGCAGGGGGTTGGACTGGATGGCCCTTGTGGTCTCTTCCAACTCTACAATTCTATGATTCTATGACATTTGAATACTGTACTAAATATGTTGGAAACTGAACTATGCCTAGTAGACATTATTATGCAAATCAACAGTTGAAACAGCATTCAGGACCATTTTGAAAAGAAGAAGCAATGACTAGCTTACTATGGTAACACAGTTGCTTAAGGTATGCATTCTCCTTAAATTTAAATTATCAAAGCAAATTACTTTTCTCTATATACTTTTTCTTTTTTAATATCCTTATCAATATCAATTCAAATCAGCCATTTCCTAAAAAGACAACAATCAAGAACCAAATAAAGCACACTTATATATGATTAATGAAAGCCATTATAATAAATTGATTTAGGTGAATTTGGTATGTTTTAAAAGAAAGAGAGAAACTGCCTATAGTGGTTACTTCCTGTTCAGTCAGTTTGTTATACCAAACAAACTTCATGTTATCACCTTTTGGAAAAGTTTAAAGGATATATAACAGTTCCAAAATATACTTTACATGTTAACCTATTAGGAAAATTTCTACTATCCTATACTGTTAGTTGCAAGTAACAAACCTGTACTTAAGTATCTATTTATAGAGTAATTACATTGGTGAGAACAGTGTAATTGGAAGTACTTAATATGAAGTGGTCAGATGTCACTGATGTTAATCTCTTCCTGCGTTTGTCTTACATAATCGCAGTAATACAACAGAGTGATGCAGATCAAGGCTTCAGGATATATTCTCCACTTAATTCAATACTGTGTTAGGACTTTTTCAAACGGGGAATAAAACCACCTCATCGAGATCGGGAGGAGGATGGCATTCTCTCACTTACAGCACTCTATTTCATACAATGCTGTCCTCCTCCCAACCTTCCCCCGTGCCGAGGGTGGGAGAAATGTGCTGCTTTTATTAATGGAGAATACCCAAAGCGGCACATTTCTCAGGAAGGAAGCATGGGGGATGGTTGGGAGGGGGACGGTGGTATCTGAAATGGGGCTCTGTAAGTGTGACAGCCCTGTTCTTGTCCCAACCTCCGCGGGTTTTTTTTTCCCCATTTGAAAAAAATCCTTAGTTTGTATGGTATCATACTGAACAATTATTACTGTAATTCACCTGTAATTCAGAATGGATGCTTTTCACCATGGTGCTCATACACTGATTCTTTATCCATGCACTTATATTTCTCTAAGTGACTATGGATCTTAGTAACATAGGCTGCTTTTGTTGGCAGTCACATGGGCCTGAAGGTTCAGCAAAAGTGATGAAATAACCCCCTCTGCAAAGCATTACATTTATTTTTTATTTATTTCCTTATATGCCATTCTGGATCAGAACCTTATGAAGCAGGGTGGGAGCTAGGATTCAGCCCCCTTGGTTGTGGCCCCAATATAGATTGGAGTATCCTGAAATCTATATTCCCCCCCCCCACAAAAAAAAGATCAATTGCTTTTCTAGGCTAGAGTTCTCTAGGCTAGAGATCTGCTTCAGAATCCTGTCTCTAAAGGAACAGATTGCCCACCTCCAGAATGTCCCTCCTCCCATACCTGGAACATAAATTCTTCAAGTAAGGTGTCTCTCCTTTTTGTCTGTAGAGTAAGAAGATACAAAGGAAGCCAAGGCTTTTAAACTTTAATACTTGTATATAAGAGAGAATTTTAGAAGCTATAGCTTCCATGTAGAGACCAGGAAAGCTGCAGCTGATGAAATTAGTCTGCAATCCTGTGGGCAATTCTAAATTAGTATAAAAAAGTGTGAGTTTTCATGATACAGCTCCATGGGTTTGCCAGTTCTCATGCCTTCATATCTACTTTTTCTTTTCTTTCTGAGAGTTGTTTGCAGTAATTTCTTGGATCTGCACTAGAGCTCTTCCAAAGTTTTTTCTTTCTAAGTCAAAGCATGCTTTGCTAAGGTGGTCCCGTGGTATGAAGAGCAAATTTTCTCGTCACTGATTTTTTTAAAGAAATTATAGCGCAAAATTTCCTGATGCTCTATAGTAGAATATTTTTAAAAAACAAATTAGAAATGAACATACTGTTCTTCATCATGGTCTCTGTGAATCACACAGTTGGGGTTTGTGCCTGTGCAGAAACAGCATTCAGAACATTCTAGAGCAATCAGTTAGAGCTTTTGGCAGTAGCCGCACCCATGGGTGTAAATACCCCAAGCCCGCCAAAAGTACCTCTGTTCTTTTCCATCTGCTGTGTTTGCAGCAATGGAACATTCTCCAGTAGCAGCTTTTTCCTGACTGTTGGATTCAGAGATATCTACGACTACTCATTTCAAGCACTGTACAGTTTGTAATGCCAATATATTGAGTAATGATGGACACTCCAAGTGCCTCCTTTGTCTTGGAGAAGCTCATGTAGCCTCGTCTTGTGAGCATTGCAAGGCCAAAAAGAACTGACAGTCAAGATTGAAGGCCCTCCTTTACAAACAGTCTCTTCAGCCTGTTCCAGCAACTTCTTCAACACTGAGGGATTGAGATCATGGGCATCAGGCATCCAAAACTTCCTCAGATGACTCCCATAAGCCTTTGACTTCAGAATCCAAGTCCCGAACTTCCAAGCGTATTTGGAGCGAGGAAGCTGCTTGCACGCCCACTTCAGGGGATCACCATTGTGATGTCCATGAGCCTTCAACATTGAAACATGCTGAGAGTGAGACAGCTGCCCACTCTGACCCTAGCATAGATTCAAAGCACCCTTCATGCCTGAAGGAATCTGATCCTACCAGAAATCCTCTGACACTGGGTAAGTCTCTTGAAACCGAATTCTCCTGGTCCAAGTGGAAGAAGGACAAGATGAGAAAGGATCGATCTCCAGAAAGTCCTCTTCTATCTTCACTTCTGCTTTTGACCAGGCCTCCTTTGCCAGAAATAACTCCTATTTTTACCCCAGCTTGAATCTCAACACTTGTCCAAGTACCAACCAACACTGCTCCACTGAACATCACCCAGATTAATCTTCCACAGGATTCTTCCTCACAACAAGTTTCAGAGCCATATGTTCTACTGACTGAGCTGGTGCCAGTGACTGTGGTTTTGGATGCAGCTCTTCACCCTCTCCTCAGGCTGCCCCAATAGACCTCAGACACTAAGAGAGATGTCCAGAGGTAGTGAACATAGACCTTGCTGTGACACTTCCAGATCCAGTTCTCAGGATACTGAACGTAGACCTTGGCACAGCTCTGCAGCCCTTCAGAATAGACATGATTGTTTGTGTTCAAGGGGTCACCATTGAGATTGTTCGGGGCCAATGAGTCATCGACACCATAGATCCTATTCTCGCGGTTTATCTTATGTCAACCCTGAGGCAGCCTACTGTTATGACCCTTACAAAGGTCATGAGGTTTGGATCCCAAGACCACTGACTGAACCCTTCCTCAATCCTTTTGCCATCAACAATCTATATCAAATTGTCAAACCTGAACTGGAATGACTATTGCCACACCCAAAACCTAACTCCATCATCGCTGAGGCTGCATAATCTAAATCTCTGCAGAAAACACACACAACATCGGTGGATAATGAAGGCAGAAAGTTAAATCAGATGGCAAGAAAATTCTATGCCTCAGCAGGTCTTGGAATTCAAATTAGCAGTTACACAGCTTGTATGTCAGCTTACAAGCAACTTCTATGGGAGCAAGTCTTTCCCTACCTCGAGAAGCTGCCAGACAAGGACAAGCGGATGGTGGAAGTTTTGTACAATGAGGCTCATTCATTGGCTAGCCACCAAATCAACTCATCGATGCACTCTGTGGACTGCTCCGCAAAGACACTGGTAGGGGTTGTCACTCTTCATCAACATGCATGGCTTTGATCATTAGGCCTGTCCTCAGAAACACACTCTACTATTGAGGATATGCCGTTCAACAAGGAAGGGCTCTTTGATAAGGAGACAGACAGTAAGCTGGAGTGGACTCACAAGATGAGGAGACTGCCAGAAAATTTGGCCTTCTTACTCAGCCTCGATTCCAAATGAAACCTAGGTATGGATGGTCCCATCCCTCTTTGTCACAATGATCACCCAGTCCAGTTTAGCCCAGATGTTAAAATTCAGATTGTTCTGCTCCTGCTTTACCATCAAGAAAACCATTCTCTTGGTACAGGCCTCCGCTTCCAAAAAAGAAGCCTCCTGACTCTGGCAAGTGTCGGCTTTGACTTCTTCCAAGACCTTCCTCCACCTTCTACCTCTGGACTTTATTTTAGAGACAAGCTTCCTCCCCATCTTTCCAACTGGCAAGCTATAAGAACAGACTCTTGGGACTTAGACATCATACATCGTGGCTATACCATTGTGTTCAAACACCTTCCACCCACTGGTTTGATTTCATTTACCCTTCCTTCTGATGTTCTTTTACAAGCGGTCTCTACCTTGTTTGAGGAAGGGGCCATTGAACCTGTCCCCTCTTCTGTTTAACACCTCAGTTTCTACTCCTGTTATTTTATCATTGAGAAAAAAGACAGAGGTCTTTGCCCCATCCTAGATTTGAGAAAGCTAAACACATCCATTCAAAGAAGTTCTGGATGGTGAAAATTCTAATGATCCTTCCTTTGTTGCAACAAGGGGATTGGATGCCAACTCTCGATCTCAAAGATGCCTATTTGCACACTGGAATTCAAGAGTGTCAACGACACTACCTGTTATTCACTGTTGGAGAAAGGTTCTTTAGATCCCATGTACTACCTTTGGGTTCTCTACTGTTCCATGAGTCTTCACAAAATGCATGGCAGTTGTTGCTGCATGGCTGCATCAGGAGGAAATTCAAGTCTATCCATAATTGGACCACTGGCTATTGGTTGTTCTGACTCGTGACAAGCTACTTGTGGATATCAACTATACATTCTCTCTGCTGGACTCCCTTGGTCTTGTGGTGAACTTCAAAAAATCTTCCCTCGAGCCTTCCCAAAGGGTCGTCTTTATCAGGGCTCTCCTCAATTCAACATAAATGAAAGTGTTTCTTCCAGACAAGTGCTACAACAGGTTGCTTGAGCCTCTCCTTTGCTGCTTCAAGAACAAGAATGTCAGAGCTTGACTTCTCCAGGTCCTCCTCAGATTCATGGCATCCACAACATTGGTGACACCATATGTAAGGCTTCGTATGCACCCTCTCCAACTCTGGCTTGTCCATGTCTTCGACCCTCTATGAGATCGACAATCCATCACATGGTTGGGCATCTCACAATGACTGCAGCAGACATGATGCAGTTAATCTGTCTGGGAAATGGCTGCGCTGGGTACTGCATGGGCCACATGTGTGGACACCCCCATTGCAGTAATGGAACTCACTGTTTTCTCCAGAAAAAACACAGCAAGCAGTGAGATTCTTTTTACCATGTGTCCACTCTGTTTTAAGGGGTATTTGCCCCAGATTTTCATCGGAACTGCCTAGACATCAGGACAGTTCAGACTAGGATTATGGCAAAACTCCTGCATCATCCAGACAGCTGGGCATGGGAGGGAGGGCATTTCATTTGGCCCATCTAGACAAGTCCCAGTTATCCATTCTTTCATAATCAAGCCATCTTATGCTCAGTAACACCAGGCAGCAGTAGCACTTTCACTGTGCCTTTTACTATGCCCTTCACACAATGTCTTTGCTCCAACTGAACCATATTTTTCCATATCAGCAGATGTGGAAGTAGGGATCTTCAAGAAAATTGTGTGGGAATTTTTTAAAAAATGCTAAAAGTTTGTACCTATAATTTGGCTTCTTCATTTGCTTCTCTTTTTCTATATTCATTTGCCTCTCCATATTCTAGGGACAGTTCCTGCTGAACTCTTCAGAAGCTTATAAACCTTTTCCAAATAGGATCAAAACTAAGTGTTACAGGCAATGTTGTTTATCTTCTTACACTGCTGAACAAAACTGGGTCAAGCCATTATCCTTGTGTGGCTATAGAAACCATTTTATCTTAGTGCATTCCAACAGCAGCCAAGTGAACTAAAAGTTTTATTAAATATTTAAAAAGTTTAAAACATTTAAAGAACTGTCATGATTATTTAACTTGGGTAAAGCCCAATTTTGGAATCTTATTTTTGTATCTCCTTGGTAGCATACAAAAAGAAATCACCCACAACTTTGTTGAGAACACTATGTTTATCACTAAATAATTTTTACTAACTCATTAAAAAAAAAAAAAAGACTGCATGAAAATGAAAAGAGCCCAGTCTATTTTTCTGGGTTGTTGAAACAAGTATGAATGCTCTGTATCTCATGAAATTGCAGCCATAGGTGAAAGCAGTCATCTGGTGTGAGAGGCCACTTAGTCAAGTGGACTTGCTTTCACTTCTACAGAGGAGCTGAGTTGCAATATGGTATGATTTGCCGCTAGGCCTATCGTAACAGAAATCTAATTCCACATATAGATGTAGTTGTCTATTTACATATAGGTATTATAAACAGGGCTCTTTCTGTACAGGTATTAAAAATGCAGTTCCACTCTGCTGTGGATCACTCTGGCAAGAACGACAAAACAACTGAACTATTGATAGATTTACATAAAAGAACTGCTAACACAAGTCTCTGTTCTCTCCAAATATGAATATTTTTAGCCTCTTTCTTTCTAACTTTCATTAATCTGAATACTCCTTTTTGGCAGGATTTCCTTTATCTTCACCAATCTTTCCAGGTTGTTGTGAAGCTAAAGACATTGCTCTTCTTAAAGAGACAGAGGGATACACATGTAATGAATAAATATTTCCTCCATTGTCTGATTGAGTGCATTTTAATGAATATGGCTAAAAACAAACAAACCATACCTTAGGAATCTGTTTCTAGAATGTAACAACCTATTATTATTATTATTATTATTATCATCATCACTAGGGCTGTGATAATAAGTAACTAATGTTTCAGGTTCTTGCCATCTAACATGTAACAAACTACAGGGCTTTTGTGTTGCTACTGTCATTTCTAGCAGTGATGTTGAGGACAACAGGGTTTATTAGTAAGACTTTGGCTTACAGCAGATGGAAGATTGTTCCATAGAGGAGTTTTCCCTGGAGAGAAATGAAAGAAAAACACAAGATGGAAGGAACTGGCAGGAGCACATGCTGCAATATGCTGCATTCATGGCAGTTTTATTATGAAAAATCAAGCAGTAGCTGGGCAAATTGTCTCCTTTTGGTATATAATTTATACCAAATGATAGTATAAACTGTATATAATGTCACCAATGGTGACACTCCTATCCCCTGTCACCATTTGTCAGGCTGGTGGGAACTGGAGCTCAAAAGGATCTGGGCCATCACTGTGTAAAGACTATCCAAGGAAAGATGAAGGTGGGTAAATAACAGAATACAAATGCTAATATATAGTTACATCAAGGAGAAGATTGGAGCATACAAAGTTCATTGCAAAACCATTGTGGTCTCTGCAGTGCTGCTTTTAAAGAATCATCACATTTTTCACCTACATGCAGTTTTTCAACCAAATACAGATCTGAAAGGATTAGCCAACTTGGCTGGTGTTACCCAGAAGCAATGTCCAATACATAGTATGTGTTATTGACCACTTCAAGGGAACTGGTAACAGGGTTCACATTGAGAGAAAAGAATCATAGAGGAACATTTTATATAAAAAAATACTAATGCCTTATCTAAAAGAAAGGCCTGGTTTAATGTGTACATTCAAGTCATCAGGGATTTTCCAAGTCTTCATTTTTGGGTTCAAAAACTTTTAACAGTTGTTGCTTCTTAAAGATTTCACAGAACCTTGTTTCTTGAGAAGTCCATTATAACTAGCATCACAGAATCATAGAGTTGGAAGGAACTACAAGATCCATCTGCTCCAACCTCCAGTCATTCAGGAATATCCAATTAAAGCACTCCTGAAAGACATCCATCCAACCTCTGTTTAAAGACCTCCAAAGAAGGGAAATCCACCACCCTATAAGGCAGTCTGTTCCACTGTCAAAGAAGCTCTTAAAGTAAAGAAGTTATTTCTAATGATTAGGTGGAATCTCTTTTCTTGTGATTTGAATCTCCTAATCTCTGTTCTAATCTCTAGAGCAGCTGAAAAGAAGCTCACTCCATCTTCTACATGGAGTTAATGATAGCTGTCATAATGTGGAATGTGAGAAGCACAAGTCAAGGGAAGTCAGACATAGTAAAAAAGAAAATGGAATGTATAAACATAGCAAAACTAGGGGTAAAGTGGACAGAAATGGGGCATCAGTTGGATAATTGAACAGTATACTACTCAGGAAATGAAAACGCAAGAAGAAATGGGATGGCATTAATAGTGAGGAGAGATGTAGCAAGATCAGTCAAAGGATACAACGCAAACTTGAATCATAATCATGTCAGTAAGACTTCAGGGAAGACTTATCAACATTATCATAATCCAAGTCTATGTGCCAACCACAGAAGCAGAAGAAGAAATTGACAGACTCTATGATGGAGTACAGGAAGAAATTGCCAACACACAAAAACAGGATTTCTTGTTAATCATAGACAACTAGAATGCAAAATTAGGAAGCGGAGCAGAATCAAAAACTATAGGAAAATTTGGACTAGGATCAAGAAATGAAGTAGGAGAGCAACTGATACAGTTTTGCAAGGCCAACAATCTATTCATCACAAACACTTTCTTCATACAACCAGAAAGGAGATTGGACACATGAACATCACCGATGATCAATACAAAAATAAAATCTATCTATCTATCTATCTATCTATCTAATTCTCTTGGGTATGTTGCCATTCCCAGTGTGCTGATTGGCCGCTTAGGAAACATACCCAACCAATCGTAGTGCTCCATTGGCTGGCCAGTCAGCAGCTTGAAAGCGTTTTTCAGCACCACCTTCTTGGCCTACAGCCACATCTTTGCTTGTTGAGTTGCAGTAACTGAATACTCAGCCAGCTCCCCTTGCTGTCTTAATATGCATGCATGGAGAAAAATAATGTTGCTTTCTATACATCCCCCACCTCTTCTTTTTTCTCCTGTCCTACCTTGCAGGGTAGGTTTCCCCCTTCCTCCAAACTTCACCATTTCTGCACCCAAAAACTTGAGCCCTTTCCCCCCTCCTTCTGTCAGAGTAATATTGCTTTAAGTGCAAAAGGAAAAAAAATGTTGGAGCGATAGGCCACAGACTAGCACAGCTGAAGTGGGTTTGTTTACAGCTGTGGCTAGACAGAGGGATGACTAGCAAACACTCCTATATAGCCAAAGCACACAATGCATTGTGCATGGGTTGGTGTCATAAAGAAAGAGGACTGTTAATAGATGTTGGAGAAATCACTGTTGAGTTTCTTAATGAGGTTTGCTGTGTATATACTGTATTTATTTATACTGAAACTGAAGATAAAGACCTCCACATATTTTTGGATGAACCTTCCTGTCTGTAAGTCTTTCTGTGTGTGAAAGTGGGTCAGAACTGTGGAACAGCTGCTAGCTGAAGCCTTTGTTTTTTTGTGCCCTTTCTGCTGTGCAGTTCTGCTCTTTTGGTTACTCCTGGGTTAGTTTGTCCCCAGGCTGTGCCAGGTGCCTCTCAATGATCCTATACTGAGTGGACACCTTTTGCCCTGAGGAACTGACAGGTTACCAAAAAACAAAAACAACCTGGAAAGGGCTGGGAAGGAAGTGAATGGCTGCCCTGGGGTTCCAGGCCCCTTTTTCCCTCCTTTGGGGACCCCTTGGGGTCCTCTGGCCATCCCTGACTCTGTTTCCTCTGGAGAGAAAAGCTTTCTTTGCAAATGCTGCACTAGACAGGCTAGCGCCTGCTAAAAATAATCCTCTGGCCAGTAGGTGGAGCCAAATACAACGTGGGAGGGGAATAGAACAGAACAAAGTGGGATCTCATTGGCCACCAGCTTCCCCCCAGTGGGAATCCAGCATGCTGCCCTCGAAGGGCAGTTGGCGTCGGAGCCAAAGGCTGAGGCTCCACAGTCTTGTGGGTGGGGCAGAAGTGAGTCCAAAGACTCACACAAAAGTTAGAGGTGACCAATCTGCCCCTTTCTGGAGAGACTCCTTCGCTCCCTTCTCTATTCATTTCTATTTTAACAAGTGGTAAACAAGGGTCCCTGGACCCCCTCTTCTCTTAATGAGGTAGAGCTTTTGCATACTACTTTCTCCAAGTATCTAAGCCAGTGGTTCTTAACCCGGGGTCAGGGGAACTACAGGGGTCCTCGATGTTCTCACATGGGTTCCATGAAGGTTGGAAGGCTGCTCAGGCCACCTCTTACCTGCAGTGGAGTGACCATGTGTATTAGTGTTGTTGTTATCAGGTATTGTTATGACAATGCAGAAAGAATCACAACCCAGAAACATCACCGAAGGAGACCCTCTGCTGTGCTTTCTGCAACTGGACTTGTTTATCTCAGATTGGCCTTTTCAGTCATCAGCGCACTTGCAGAAAGCACGAGATGAGTTCTTCCTGAATCTTCATTTGCAAAGAAAAGCCAGAGAGAGAGAGAGAGAGAGAGTGAGTGAGTATCAGGTATTATTGTTATTATTGTTGTTAGGGTTTTAAATTTTGAATTAAATCTTGGGGGCCCATGGCAACAAAATATATTTAAAGTGGGTCCCTGGTAAAGAAAAGGTTAAGAGCCACTGGCGTGATTAATTGTATTATTATTATTATTGTTGTTGTTGGGGCTTTAAATCTTGAGTTAAGCCTTGGGGGTCCATGGCAACAAAGATATTGAAAGGTTTTTTTTTTTGGTAAATAAAAGATTAAAAGCCACTGTCATAATTGTATTATTATTAGTAGTAGTAGTAGTAGTGGTGGTAGTAGTAGCAGCAGTAGTATGTGCCCTGCTGGGGTCGCTAGCAGTGGTTGCAGCATGGAGCTTGGAGTGGCAGTGTTCCTTTCACATGGTTCAGCTACATGATATTATTTTAGGGGAAATAAATATTATTTTGGGGTGATGATTAGCTGAGGGAGTTAGAGGAGGGAGGGGCCCTTGTGAGGCTGGGGGTGTAGATGTCGATTGAGTGGCAGGAGTGGACTATGAGGTGGAAAGGGAATTTGCATGTGGGTGGTAATTGGCTGAGGGAGTGAGCGGATTGGTTGGGTATATTTCCTAAGCTGCCAATCAGCACACTGGAAAAGGAAACATACCCAAGCCTTCTATATAGATAGATGGTTTATTTTGTAAGAATTGTGTCAATGAAGATGGACCTCCCAACTAATTAATTGGATTTTTGGAATAGTAGATATTTACTCTGTTATAGAACTAGACCAACTTTTGATATGGGTTTTGATATCACCAGGCACCCAGGGGATCACATCATCACCCCGCTGCTCCTGATGCTGCTGTGATGGGACCCAGACAGTCAAGTGGTGGTGGTGGCAGCAGTGGGGGCAGGGCATCAGAGCAACTCACCCTTAAAATACCACCAGCATATGTTATGTCGGGCACAGCTAGTAGACTATATAATTGGGAACAGACCATGGAGAAGGGGGGGGCAATAGAACACTGTGACTGAGAATTCAAAATACAACTCCCTAAACTGCTAATCGCAGGATTCCATAGGAGGTTGCTATGGTAGTTAAAATGGAATCATAGTACTATAACTGTGTAGTGTTAAAGAGATGCAGAAAATGCCCCCCCCATAAAACCTCATATAGCCTTCCTAAAAAAATCTAAGGCTGGAAAACTTTCTGGAGTAGTTTTACAGGTAATGAAGAAAGCTGTAGGTGGAATAAATGGGAATAAAATCCTACCATGCTAATGGTTGCTGTGTTAGATTTAGAATTGTATCTCCTAATACATAAAAACATAAATATAATCTTCTAAGCTTAAAAAAAAACATTGCTATCAAACCAGTGGTGGCACTAGGGTGGTGAAGAGAGGCCAAACCATACCAACTGACACCATCGGAGGGAGTGGTGACACCGGCCGTAGTAACAGTACAGTATCAAACTAATTTTGAAACATCATAAGCATGTAATCATTTGCAAAGCAGAATAAACACACTTGCATTTAGTAACTGTTTTTTCCTACTTACTACTTGCCTATCAAAATAGAGATTTTTTTTAAAAAAATAGTCCTTTAGTGCTCCACACAGGGCCGGTTTAAGGCACCAGCAACATCAGCATCCGCAGTGGGCCCCATCATTGGGGGGGGCATAGTAACTCTCCTCCTGCAAAAACATTATTAGTAATAATCTGAATATCCTGTACTGTGAATAGCTTAGGTTGAGTTAGGTTACATTGACCTGAGATAAACATATGGGCCTCCCAAAATAAAGCATTGCAGGGGGACCCCAAATTCCTTAAACCCGTCCTGGCTCCACAGGCACTATGTAAGATCTTCTTCACCTTTTACAGTAGCCAGATGATGGAAAGAAAAAATCTAGAAGTCCTGAATGGTCAAATTCTGCTGTTAGATATACCACTGAAAAGAGAATGACAATCCCATGTTACTACATTGAGTGTGCTCTGTATGCAAAAAATTTTAAGCACTACACAACATGGTTCTTTATTTTGCTGAACTGCTTGTCTCTGCCTTAATGAAATTATACCCTCACAGGTATCACTAGCATTATATAATGAAAATCCCAGGATTCCATGTAAGATGTGTTAAGTTGATAAGTATGAAAATAGAGGTGCACTAGAATGGGGTGGGATGAGGTCAGGTGCCAGCATATTACTAGTTGTGGGTTCATTTCAGCAAAGAGATCTTATACATTACAATTTACGTTGGCATGCAATGTGAAACTCATGGAATTGGAATATATAGGTCACATTAATTAAGGGATCATCTACGTCCACCAGCGTATCCTGGCTGTTGATCAGGCCTGTTGTTCTCCTGTTACCTGTATGAAACAGGAGGATGTCCGGATGGGCATGCCAGCCCCACCATTGCAACCGTCCCTGCCATCATCCATGCTCTCCCAGCTTTGAGGAAGCTGGCTGCAACATGTGACCAAGGTCCTCTGCATTTGACCAGTCTTAGTCACATGCTGCAGGACTTCTTCCTACCTTCCTGGAAAGTCAGGGAGACAGCAGCAGCAGCAAGGGCTGGCCTGCTGGGATGGGCTCCTGTTGACATGTGGGGTCTGATCCATTTTTGCTGGTAGTAACGGAGTAAACCAGGCATTATTTTAAAAATGTTGCATCAGGCTCTATCCCACCTTCCCCTCGTCTCAGCCCCATATTTGCCCTGGAGGTGGTAAGCACTGCCCAGGAGGAGAATGGGGCAAACACCCTACGTCTTTAGGACAGCAGGGTTCTAAAATGGGGGCAAGATAGGGTATGTTGCCCATGTAGACAAGCCCTAAGTTATAATGCATGCTTTCTATCTGACCGTGTCTCACGAAACAAAAAAAATATAAATAAAGAAATAACCTCTCTAAAGGTGAGTTGAGCGTATTTGCGACTGACATCATGTACAATGATGAATAATATTAATAATAAAAAGTTTCTTCTTTATGGATTTGAGTTAGGAGTATGTTTTTCAAAACAGGTCTTAGCAAACATTGTTTTACATGCAGAACTATCCTATATATGTAGGTAAAAGTGCATAGGATTACATCCTCAACCTGCCATTATTTAAATGCTAGTAAATTGGCCATTGCAGCTTTCTAAATACTTTATAGACATTTCAATGAGGCCTACAGTTTAGGTTCCTTATGGCTGCTACACTCTACTGCCTCCTTCATGACATATCTGTTCTGTTCTAGAAAAACACAAGGAGTTCTCATTCAAACTTAACATTACAGAAATGATAGAAGCAGGCAGGAAGTCTCTGGTGTAGCATTTTGCCTCTATTAGTCAAATGCTGAATTCCTTAAGTATGCATCAGAGGATAGAAGTGAATAGAAAATACCATATGTCAGTTTTACAGCTATAATTTACAAAGTTATTTAAACTTATGCAAATTAAGGCATTAAAGCTGAAGCTTATAGCTGCTACTTTATCCTTAGCTCTGCAGGTGACTAGGTAGAGCCAAACATATGGCATGCAAGCTTTCCCACTGTTCTTGGAACTCTTGGTGCCTAGATATGCTTTGGACTTAACAGCCTTATGTTAATTACTTTGTTTCTAATCTTCACAGAATAAAATGTTCTTATTCCCTAAATGTCTTGAGTGCAAGATACTTAGAAGACCACCTCCTTGCCTATAACTAATGATACTTTCAGATATCGAGTAAAACTGCCCTTGTAAATCAGCTGATGCAAAGGCATCATGGTTCTGCAGGTTGCCCAGAACTTCAGCCGGCAAATACAGTGGTCCTGTTCAGACATAACAAGCTTAGTCTGATAAACTAAGGGTGCATCTATACGATCATTAAAAAAAAACCCGTTTGGGGGTAAAAAATACGAATAGGCTGTTGTTCGTATGCATACGATCCGCCCACACGATTTTTTACCCCCCTAAACTCCGTATGACTCCCCCTTCCCCAAGCTGGCTGAAGCGAGCAAGCCAAGCAGCAGTTTAAAATCTCCTGCCGCTTTTTTTTTTAAAGTTTCCTGATTTGCTGACAGTCGGTTTTCCCTATTTACAATATAAAATAAAAATAAATAAATGTATAATTCACGGACTTACCGGACTCTCGCTAGCTGGGAATCCAACATGGTGGCCGCTCCCAATTCCCCTCTGTGTTAGCCCTGCCCCCTCTACTCGGCCAGCCAATCAGATTACACAGCCTGTTCGTATGTGTGTGAATGGACCATGCAGACCCATCAGCCATCCGAACGGCGTATGGATTTCTCATCACGATCCACTTTCCCTCCTGAACGCCGCGTGTGCGTATTTCAGGGTGGAAAACCGCCCCCCCTCTTTTGGATGTGTGTGAATCCGAACAGCTGTGTGTACCGAAGCGCGAACTTCTGCACACCGTACGTATTATTTAGATCGTGTAGATGGGACCTAAGATTTGCTGGACTGTCAGTCAGTTTTCTACTCATGGGCTAACTCCATGATCCTCCTCTTTCCTCCTAACTATACACACTCAATTAGAACAAAGCTATTATAGTTTTGGAAACAAGAGATTCCCGTAATGTCTGAATCAGGAAAATGAGATCAAACTGCTCACTGTTCTGGGACTCTCATGGGCGAATTTGGAAAAAAAATAGATGGGTGGATCATCAGTGACCTTAAATAGATGTATATTCAGGGAACTCAGAAAATTAAAGTTTTCTTAGTGTATGGTGCAACACATAGGAGATTTTCAGACCCGCCAAAATGCCTGTCTGCCACGCGAGCAGCCTCCCGAAACTGCTGCGCGGCAAGGGTCTACTTCGGACGACGCTGTGCCTCTCGCGAAACCGTCCGTGTCACTTCCGTGAAGCTTTGGACGGCTCGGCGCCATATTTCAATCTCGGGCAACCTCTGTGATTGAAATATGGCGCCGAGCCGTCCGAAGCTTCACGGAAGTGACACGGACGGTTTCGCGAGAGGCACAGCGTCGTCCGAAGTAGACCCTTGCCGCGCAGCAGTTTCAGGAGGCTGCTCGCGCGGCAGACATGCATTTTGGCAGGTCTGAAAATCTCCATAGTTATCCTCTTAATGTCAAGTGACATTTTAAAAGGCAGACATAGTTCTTATTTTTACGTTATCCATTTCCTTGTGAAAATGATAATGTGTGAATAAATATCATATACTTTTAAATACATGCATACACAGGATGATTTGGCTCCTTGGAATGTGTTCACTACCTATTTATTACAGACTTTTCCTATCATCACTTAATTAGAGTAAACACAGGGGACATATTAGAAACATGCATGCTACAGTAATCTGAATCTATCACTAAAAAAATAATCATTTAGGAAATACATCTTTAGAGATTGTTACAGGAAACTTGGAGCTAGTTCAGATGTTTCTTTCTCCAGTTCATTTGTTGAAGAAATATCTCGTCTAACTGAATTCAGGTAATCAGTAAAACTGGAGAAGATAAAAAACTGTAGAACTGTTCCACTAAAAAAATTACTAGTCAATCATTTCATATTATCTGGTCATTTATTTCATTCTTATCATTATGTAAGTAATATTTCATGAGTTAACACTCTCCACTATATATAATTACTAGAACTGCTAAAGATTGAAATAATGTAATCAATAGCAAACTGGTCACGCATGTGAACATACAGACATAAATGAAAATCAGCCAATGTGACTAAACATTTCTCCATTAAGATTCTACCCTTTGAAAAAATGGAGCAAAATATGGCTTTTCATTGGCCTTATCTGCAAGATGAAGTCTATTTGCAAGATTAAGGTGTTTTTTTTAAGTGTTCCAAGGAACATCTGATTTTCATTTTAAACATTCAGTATAATTTCTCGGTGGATGATTGGATGAATGGTGAGTTCATACCCTCTTTAAATAACGGCAATTGTTACTTTAAGAAAAACAACTACATCAACTTAAAAGTATATCATTATTTTGCATATGAATTTGGCCAAGAAGTCTTCTGCCAGGATTGTAGCAGTATTTGTTCCTGATCACAAAAAACAAGGTTCAACTTTCATAAAGCAGAATTTAAGTAGAAAGCTTCTATATGCCAAAGCTGTCACTCCAATTGAAATAGTGTTCTACATAGGCAGTAACTCATTGTAATGTACATTATATCTGTCAATTGGTTCTTGTGAAATGAATAATTTCACCAGTATGGAGAAATTTCACTAGTATTCATTGTTTCAGCAAAGCTCATATTGATATTTCCTGTTGTCCCTGAAATCTGTGACTTAATAATTGGACGTTATTCCAATGACATATAGTGCATGGAAATTGTAAAGAGAGTTTGAATCACTTATTTTCAGTATAAAACTCAAAAGAAGTATTAAGTGGGAAATGTTTTAGGAGATTATCAGAGGTGGAGAAAAATAGCATCCCCAACTCATTATCTCCTTTCCCACCTCCTCTCATTCCCATCCCGGCACAGTAACAAAAACTTTCACACTTACCTTATAGCACGTCTGCCCCCTCCCGTTGGCAGCCCAGGAGTAAATGGAGCTCTCACAGAGCTGCATTCACTTCCTGGAATACAAAACCCAGCCATTCTTGCAAGAGAATGATTGCGCATGGAAAATTCAAAAAGAAAAAAAAAAGAAAGGTTTAAAAGTAAAACAAAGCACAAAAACACTCTTTAAAAATACAAGTAACCCAGGAAGGTTACAAAAAAGTGGTACTTACTTTGTTGTCCCGATCACACCTGGAAGTGTTCAGCACAGACCTCCCACTAATACTGGCATCGTGCCAGCATAACAGGGCACCTTTTCACTCGCTCATCATTCCGTGACAAGAACGAAACAGGTGATCTATTAACAGCTTAAGCTGTAAATAAAAAGCAACGAGGACAAAACAGAAGGGGCACAGAAGCATGATGACTACAGAACGACGTCAACTGAAAGGGAAGCCCTTTCACAATTTCCTGGCGTCCTTGTCACACCATATTTAGTTTGTCTGATAATCTCCTTACTCTCTCTCTCTCTCTCTCTGGGTATGTTTTAATGTTTTAAACAGCATTTAAAGATTACATTATTTTAAGAACTGAAAAAATCAAAGTAACATAATCACTTTTAAAAAGTTGCCAACAAGCTTGTTTAAAGAATTATAAAGATGTTGGGAATACACTGTCTCCGCCCCCCCCCCCCACTTGTGAAATGATATCAAGTTCTGTCTCTAGGTAACAGGCAGAAGTAAGTGGCAACCAAAATAATGGCATGTCGTATAACAGATTATCCCATCTTGGTGAAACCATGGCTGTAACAGGTCCTTAAAAAGGATATTTGAGTGAGGTAGGACAGGTGAAGGGAGAAAAGAATAACTGGGACTGGAATTAACTACAGGCACCGATCACAACTAGCTTTCCTTTTCTTCAGAGACAAAGAGGTGCTGTACTTAGAGAATGTAGCCTTAAATAGAATAAACTATGCTCCATATGCAAAGTAATTTAATTCCTGTCTGGCTTTTGATGGCTCACAGCAGATAGGTACAGACTTATAAAATTAAAACAGAAATGTGATATTGGGCCCACAGAGTGAGGTAAAGAACAGGAACAATAGAGGAGACATAAAAAGAGGTAAATGAAAATAGGACACTTTGTTAGCAGCCTTAGTAATTGGGCAGAAAGACAACTGAGTTAAAGTGGCAATTGCAGACATTCTGACTGTTGACAAAACAAACTACTCAGTTCTGCTGGGAGCAGAGAACATCAAATTACCACAAGTTAAGCAGGTAACTCACAGCAGTTCCAACATGGATGTACAACTGATAACCAGTCTTTGTAATATGCAGGCTGTGTCCAAAGTCCAAAGCTCCTTAAGGTGGGGAGATAACCATGCTTTCTCCTGTGTTGCAGTCCTATATGGGGAAATTTACTTTTTGGATGACACCTCCCAAAACCCCTCAACCAACATTGCCACTGGAAGTCATAATCTAAAAAAGATACTCTTCCTAACTTTACCTATGCCAAATCTCCAGATGTGTGTGTATCTGTACAGCAACACATATCACTGTTATGAGAACAGGACAGTTTCCCACCAAGGCCTGTACAACCAAGCTGAAAAGATTATTTCCTGGGTCAATTGACTGGCTACTAATAAAAAGTTCATAGGAAGTTTCGGGGAAATGCATATTACCAAAGCACATTGAGTAAAACATCTAAGATGTTAGAATGGTTGGGTAGATGGGCAGGTAAGGAACCAACAGATGATTCCTGAAGCCTACCACAAACATCCTAAGGGGAGATTAAAAAAGAGGGGAGTCTCTGTGCCCCCATTATATCAACCAGACCATATACAAAGAAAAAAGAGAGAAAAAGACCATGTAAGCTAATACTAGCTAGCACTCATGCAGTAAGCTGCCAGTGGCCACATGCAGTCCATCCCAAGAGGCCCCGTCTCCTGACCCCATGCAGAAATCCATCAACGTCTACAATCCTATACCCATTTCTATTGGAGTTAGCTTCATTAAACTCAATAAGACTTATTTCAGAGCAGACACATAGCAGGATTGCATTGCAAATGTATCATACAGAATAATTCACGTGACAGATCGATTGGATCAGTAATGGAAGCCACCACCTGAGCTTGCAAGACCTAAGCAGGGCTGTTGATGACCAAGGCTCTATAGGGTCACCATAAACCAAAGCCAACTTGACAGCAAATGAAAACAATGACAACAACATTGAATACATTTTAGTCTCCACTTCAAATGAAACTAGGCAAAGATTTCCTTTGACCAAGCTGTGGATAATAGCCTACAGGTTCTGTAAACAAAACATTATTTGCCTCCTGTGACTTTTCTTCACTCATTGTGAGCCTGCAGTTAGGAGCAATGGAAAGAACTGCATGAGCAGAAATCACTTATGCAGCTCAAATTTTTATACATTACTTTGTTTCTATGGCAATTGATGGATTGGGGGGAAAGGACAATGTAGTGCTATTGAATTAATAATTATTACATCCTGCCTCTCCCCACCCCTCCCCCACCAGATAAATGTAGCAAAGTAACAAAATCTCCACAATATTATTTCTTTTCCTTCCTAGTTATAAATATGACATTGGCCTCTTCTGTCAACTTTAGATGCCTGAAAACAATAAGACTGAAATAAACTAACCTTACCCAAAGGCCTGAAATCTCTCTGGAGGCCAGTTAGCTTGCTTGGGGAATTATTTATGCTTCATCATCCAAGAAAGTGTCAGTTGATTAAGATACCTAAACAATAAAAACTAATTATATTTTTTTTTACTTAGTGATGCTTACAAGCGGTGCTGTTTAAAAGCTGTATTCCCTCCCTCCCACATCATTTCAGAAGCAGAATTCAGAAGAATCTCTCTGCCGCACCAAATGCTTGAAAACAGGAATGAGTAAGATGTGTTAAGCCTTCACCTGACAAGACATTTCACAGCAAAGAATAAAAGAAATCATAGGAGAACACAGCAGGCTTAAAGAGCAGGAAGAAAATCTGGTTGGCAGACATCACAGCATTTTTCAACACAGAACAGTTTATCTATCTGTTCTGCTGCTACTGTCTTTTGTTATTATCATGGCTATCAGACATTTAAATAGCTCTGTATAAACTGTATTTGGAGTGTGAGATTGTTGAGAAATCAGTGCACTGTGTCTCACTTTATTTCAAGGCTAGACTCAAAGTTTTTTGGGGGGAGGGGATTCTTTTTGGACAAGGACACCCAAAATCCCCCAGTTAGCAGGAAATGCTTCTAAGGTTTGCCAAACTGGACCTTACACAGCAGAAGCCTGAAATGTAGGTGCATAAAATTAAACATTTCAGCTGAAGAATGGTATAGGGAGAGGGGAAAAGTTTGCTATTAACTGCCCTCAAACTGACTTTGACCTATGACGACCTTGTGAATGAGAGACCGCCAAGTTGCCCTATCATCAATAGGCCTGCTCAGATCTTGCAGATCCAGGGTTGTAGCTTCCTTGATTGAGTCTATCCATCTGGAATGCAGCCTTCCTCTTTTCCTACTACACTCTGGGATTATCTACATGGGATAAATACCCTGGCTTGCCGCCATTCCAGAGCCCGGCACAGCATATGATGCAGAGCTTTTGCCCCAATCTGCCCCTGGGCAGTCCTCACCACACCCAGGGCAGATACAGGGCTGGAACAGGGGCAAGCCAGGATAGGGCCCTCTACTGCATTATAAGAAAATATGCAGTTTAATCCACTTTTGATGGAACAGATTGGATCCTGCATATCTGCAGGAGCCCATCCCAGCAGGCCAGACCTTGCTACCGCTACCAGCTGTCCTTGCTGTTTCAGGTCTGGGCAGCAGGTCTGCAGCATGTGACCAAGGCTGGTAACATGCAGGGGGCTAGCTACACGGTGCATCCGGCTGTCCAGACCCAGCAGAGGAGGGGAAATGGTGGTGGTGATGGCTGTAGCAAAGGGCTGGTGTTCCAGTTGGACTCTAGCCCATTTTATTCAGGTAATGGGGGCAAAAGGGGCTGCCTCCACAGCCAGGATATAACAGCAGGGAGCCAGTGTATCCTGACTGGTGGAGCTAAGCCATCTATCCTACCAAGCACTATATTCTTTTCTAGTGACTCATGCTGTGATAATGGGAAAAGCTGTATCATACATGTCTTCTCAAGACAGTCTCAGTTTAGTATCTTGGCTTCTAGGGGAGAGCTGAGGCTTGATTTGCTCTAGGACCCATTTATATGTCTTTTTAGTAGTCCATGGTATCTACAGAATTGTTCTCTAGCACCCCATTTCAAATAAGTTGATTTTCTTCAAATCAACTTTCTTCACTATCCAGCTTTCACAACCATACATAGAAATGGGAGATGTGATGGCATGGACCATCCTAACTTTAGCATTCAATGATATATGGTTACACTTCAGGATCTTGTCTAGTTCCATCATAGCTGCCCTTTCAAGTCCTATTCTTCTTCTGATTTCTTGACTGCACTTTCCACTTTGATTAATGACTGAGCCAAGGTATGGAAAATGTTGAAATGTTCCAATGACTCAAAATGTCCCATTCATATCCACGTTACATGGTCACCCCAAGCATTGCAACATTTATATGTTCCATTTTTTTGTTTTACTATGCCTGGCTTCCCCTGATTTATGCTTTTCACATTCCATGCTCCTTGACTATGTGTTGTGCAGCTTCAGATTTTCTTTTCACCTCTGAGCATGTCAACAGCTGAAAATTCTTTTGCCTTGAGTCCTGTTGTGTCATTACGCACTGTGATAATGTGAGACTACATCTCGCAGCATTATCTGCAAGCTCAGTGATCAGGTATCTTCCAGCCAGAAATCAGGTAATCAAAGGGTTAACAACTCTAGGGTCCAGGGCCAGTTTAAGGCACCAGCAGAGTCAGCATCCACAGGGGCCCCATCATAGTGGGAGGGCATAGTAACTCTCCTCCTGCAAAAACATTATTAGTAATAATCTGAATATCCTATACTGTGAATAGCTTAGGTTGAGTTAGGTTACATTGATCTGAGATAAACATATGGGCCCCCCAAAATAAAGCATTGCAGGGGGCTCCAAAATTCCTTAAACCAGTCCTGCTAGCATCAACAATCAATGATGTCAGGTCACTAGAGACAGGACTGACCAATTAGGACTGTCAGGGTGGCAATTTGAAAAAGGGATAAAGAAGCCTCAGAAGCCACGAGGCAGCCAGAGTAAAATGGGGCCTTCAGATGAGCACATCGCATCTTGGCAAGATAAACCAAGGATGAAGGACCTGAGAAAGAATGATGTGCAGCCTGGTCTAACAGACATGTGGCTCCAACCTCCTTCCTCTGAATTCCCAGACCGGACTGCAAGTGTGTGAGTAGATTAGGGAATGTTTTTAGTTAGCTTGCTTTAGAGATTATGTTTAATTTTCCACTTTGGCTGAATGCTTTTGCTATTTCTGTAAGTTCTAAGAATCTGCCTGGAAAGGGAAGAGCCTTTTCCATTAGAATTCTGCAGGTTATGAGCTTTGCTTGAATAAATGAATAAGCTTTCTTTTCTAACTTTCATAAGCTGATGCTTCATGTGCCTATTTTTGCTTGGTCATTTCCTCTTCTTCTGGGAGAGAAGATACATCCCTGCAAGGGTGGGGAGGGGTGTAACAAAGAACTAGAACTCCCACAGCTTCCCTTTGCACTGTGTAGAAAGGGTATAACTCAAAGAGTAGTGGCAGCTATTGATCAACAGGTGGCACTGTTGAGGGAATTTCCAGGCCGAGGAATTCCCAAGATTGTGCCCTAGAATATCAGCAAAGGGGCTCTCCAGCTAGAAGGACCCCCAAGCTGATATTACAGGCACAGTGCTACTTTTAGTTGTCCTCTGATCCTCCCCAGTAGCTTGCTGAGTTACTTCCACCCTGGGAGTTTCATCTCTCATTTTGTTTTGGATTGTCTCATCATAAGGTTTTCACGGTATAAGATGTTCAAAAGGGATCTACTGTGCCACATTCTATGCAGTACTAGCAAGTTTTAGGTATGGTCCACTGCTGTTGCTCTAAGAGATCCTTCCATCAGTATCACACACACACAAAATACCACTGCTACCCAGTAGCTGTTTGGCACATTTAGTCTGGCTGCTCAGTAAAAGCCTGTCTGGCAAAGGAGGCTCTACTAGCAGCATTTCTACCATAAACATAGCCTCTTGCCTCACAGGAGCCCACAGTTCCACCAACCAGGTGCCATGGTGAGGAGGGAAACAGTAGCTTAACCCTTTCTCTTTGGAACAATTTCTCCAGGGCTCTTAGAGATCTCTCATTTATAGGGTTGTCTTAGTTTGAAGCTGACCTATCAGCAAGTAACAACACCAACAACAACACAGAATACGCATTAGTGTTCCATACAAATGAAAGTAGGGAAACAATTCCCTTTGGAATAATTTTTCACTCAAAATGCTTCTCCCTAACTCCTTTTCCACCCCCTTGAAAAGCAGCTTAAGGAAACAATTTTGGCCTGGGAAACATCTGGAGAAGAAAAAGTTAAGAAGCAGTGTTTTATCCTCCCTGCCCCACTTTTCTTGGCCATTCCTTCACTAAAACATGTAAGCTCCTGCTGATGCTTTTTATTCAAAGAAAATGGAAGATTACTCTTCGCTTCTGGTCAACAAAGGTTCTCTTACCCTAACTTCAAAGTGGCTCAAGTTCATGACCTCTTTTCATTATGCACAAATGTAATAGGGGAATGCACATTCAGTGAAATGGAATTCTTAGAACATTTGATTCCTTCCAACAGGGAAAGTCCCTTTGGTGCAGTTGATACAGTTTTGTGCTTTAGCCACCATGGAGAAGATGAATGTTATTTTATAGGAACAGAGCCAAAGAGCTCCAGTTGTAGCTGCCCTGCAGAAGCTCAGAAGAGATTATGATTTAACAGACCTACATTTACAGCTTAAATTTATGGAGAAAATCATTTCTATAGTGAAGATTTAAATTTTTAACTTAATGTTAACTGAAAAGTGTCCCTACACCACACCAGTGGAATATTTTAGCACCAATGGATTTGTATTGAATTTCATTGTTTACAATTAGATTTATCATGGGAAATTTGCATATGTGCATAATGGTGCCCAGAATAGTGTGGCAAGAAAGATTTTCTTCACTTCTATTTATTTCCTCATATCCTTCTATTCACATTTGAAATTTGCAGGCACCTTACTTTATGTTCAGTCAGTCAATTCAAAGTTGTGTTCAATTTTCTGATCTTAATCTCCAAGGTTATTGTTTCCTCGCCTTGCCTGTGCTCCCCATTTTTATTTCAAAACTGTTTATGCATTCCAGTAGTGCTTCAAGAGATACTCTTCAAAAGCATTCCTCCCTCCACCTGGAATTGCTTCTAACTGTGCAGAAGCCTGAAGAAAGAACTCATTCAGTTTAGTGGCCATGCAGGTTACATATATACCTGAAGACAAATAATGGGCAGCATGATCTAGATGTACTATTAGTGAGACATAGGGTTTCCTAACATGAAATTATCGAATTATTATTTTTGTTTGTTTGCATTTACTTTCAACACAACTACTTTAATTTTTATGGTCTTAAAAATACCACAAATGATTGATAACAAAATGTATCAAAATATACAAACATTCTTCTCAGAAAAAATGGACCCTTTTTGTTCCTTGTATGGTGGGACCCAAGTTCTTTGACAGAATGATCAATGGGGCTTAAAGATATAAGGGTTAGAAGCACTGTCATGTACCACTACTGTATTTCATGTTTACTTGGATGTAAGTTCCCCTGTATACAATAGATCCTTTTCCTAGAAAATCATTAAAAAGTTTGTAGTTTAATTCTGTTCTTGATTTCTCAGAAGCCCCACTGAGTTTAACAAGACTTAATTCCAAATATTTTTGTACAAGATAGTAAGTGTGGGATCCATTTATAAATTAATGAGAGCAGTGAAACAGGTGGTCCAAGCTATCTGCTTGCTTACATGTTAATCATTTTCCACTCATGCATGCAGATGACATTATGTATTATTAAATTCATATTTGTTAAATACTATATATTATTAGGATTGTTTGGTATTTTACTTGCAGAGTGCCTAATGCTAATATTTCAGCTATTGAAGAAACTCTCTGAAAACATGTATTAGACCAAGGAGATTATTAGATGACCTAAATATCCCATGACAGGGATGCCAGGAGATTGCGAAAGGGTTTCCCTTTCAAACGACATCGTCCCTGTGTCATTATGCTCCTGTACCCCTTCCATTCCATGGGTGATCCTTTTTATTCATGGGCTAAGACATGAATTGATCTGTTGTTCTATTTCTGTAACAGAATGACAGGTGAGTAAAAAGGTGCCCTGTTATGCTGGCATGATGCCGGCATCACTGGGAGGTCCATGCCGAACACTTCCAGTTAAGATCAGAACATTGAGGTAAATGACACACTTTTTTTTTTACCCTCCCTGGGTTACTTGGGATTTTTAAAATGTGTTTTTGTACTTGGTGTAATTTTTTACCTTTTATTTTTATTTTTATTTTTGAATATCATGAGAACGGCCAGGATTTCCTTTCCAGGAAGTTAGAGCTGAATTCATTCCTGGACTATTGGAGAGGAGGGGACACAGTTTTTGTAGTGCTATCGAGGCAAGTCTGACATTTTTTTTTATTAAACTGTTATAGGACAGTAGTGGGGTGGGATAGGAGAAAGTGAGATGGGGACACTATATTTGTCCCCATCTGATAATCTCCCAACACACACACACACACACACACACCTATCTTACTGTTTATTCACTCAAGAAATCTATTTAGGATAGTGTGGAGGATGGGATCACTAAACACAGCTACAGAAGCCTACAGAACTGGCCTCAGTACCATTTCTATAACTAAAAATGGAAAAGCAAGAACATCAGGAAGTAACCTTAGAAAGGAAGGAGAAAAAAGAGTGTGAGAATAGGAATCTCCACATCTATGAAGGACAAGTGGGGAATAAACATACCCAGCCCTTCTACTTAACTACTTCCCTCCTTCCTCAGGTGCAGATCACTTGCTACATGCTCTCGTACCTCTCAACACATCCTATCTCCACATCTCAAACTAGCTGCTCTCACATGTCCCAGGACTGTGCTATCCAATTGCCAGTGCTGAAATGAGATTCAAAGGCCAGTACAGTCTGGTTCCATAAGTAGAATGGAAGGGAGCAACAGTTTGTCCTTTGCCTGAGGCAACAAAGTATCTTGGGCCAGCCCTGTTCTCTGTGTCATGTCTAATCTAGTCATTTGAAAATTATTTGATGCACATCAAAAACAATAAAGGATGTGTTTAAAGGTGTTGAAGAAATTTCCAGGAGAGCCCATTTCCTCCCTTCCTATAGCCACACTCAGTGCCTTCTGATTTTCCTTTAAGATATAGATTAGTCTGTATTATAAGAAATATTAAAGTTCTGTTCTTTTCATTCTGCATTTAAAATATATTATTTATCAGCCTCCTGGGCTCCTAAATGTTTCATATTGCTTTTAAACTGCTTCCTAAAAGCTTGACAAATAACAACACTTATTTCACATGCTCAGTCTTCCATGGCTTTCCTGCTTAAGGGACTTGGCACTTAGAAAGAAGGTATCTTCATGGTGATTTTGTGAGGGAGAACTGAGGTAAGCATTCTATTGTCAATTTCAGACAAAACAGAATAAGTATTTAAAGTGTATTTCCAGATTGAAACCATCTGTCTGTGTTTTTTCATCTGACCCCATTTCCCTTCTATAAAGATTCATCTTCTTAAGTGCACAGGACAGAGAGAATATTAGCACAACATAAATTACAGGCAATGTCTGCCAATAGTCAGACAAAATCAATGCACAGATATTACTATGAATTATCAGTGAGAATGAAACCAATGTGTTGCATCCAGACTGATGTAAATACAGCCAACTTCCATATGGCTTGCATCACTCCATTATGTGTTGGTTGAATTATGTAGTTGTTTGTTCAAGATGTTGACAAAAATGTTTTTATTCTTGCATCAAATACTGGGGTCCAATCAGATCAGGGCATTAACAATATATCATGTTCTGGCTGGGATAATTTTTTTCATTCTATTCATATCAAAGAGAACTATTTTGACAGCAATAATCAAGGTCCAAATATGGGAGAGGGATGAAGAGTACAATTTACTAGGACCTGGAGACTGGGTAGGAGGGGCAGCCCTAGCTGCAGCACCATTATCACAGTGAAAGAACTGAGTTTAAATGGAAATTTATTTACCTGTATCTATGCACCTAATTTCTGGATCTTGTGCAATTTGATGAAGCTAATCATAACCAGGCAAGCAACATTCTAAACATTTCTAATCCTGGCTGAAAATGGGGCAAGGGTAGAGGATAGAGGGGATCAGTGTGGTCTCCCCCACCTCCTAGAAGTTGCCCACCTGCAGTAGACAATACTGAACTAGAGACAAAATGGGCTGAATTGGCATAAACAATAGCTGATGGTCCAAGTACCTTTTTACACTAGTATTAGACTCCTGTTTGAGACTGGCCTACCGCAACCACCTTAAATTTTGAGTTGCTGATTAACATTGAAGCATAAGATTAAACATGGATTTATTATTTTAGTGATATTTACTAAAGTCAAAATTATACATGACAATAGTCACACTGGTCAGAGCTCAGAAAAGTTACTTTTTAAAATCTCCCATAATTCCCCATGCTGGCTTGGGGATTCTAGGAATTGCAGTCCAAAAATAATTTTACTAAGGTCTGTTCATGCATATTTATTTCCAAGTACAGGAAGCCCCCACTTATCCAACAGCTTAAGGACTGCAGCAGTGTCAGAAACTGGAATTGGTCGAAAAGCAGAAGTCATGTAGGGAACATGAGGGAATTATGGTTGCTCACCTGGGACTGTCTGCACCTGTCTGCGATGCTTGAAAAGTCTCTCAGTTGTCTTGGTGACTCCCCGCCCCACCCACCTCAGCTCATTATGCAAGCAGTGCACATGAGAGCAGTCAGTGCCAAGCAAGCCTTTGTAATCAAGAACTGCTAAAAGAATGGATTCCTTGTCTAATGAATGGAACTTGTCCTTAGTTTGTAAGCATTGAATGAGTGAGTTGTCAGATAATGAGCCATCAAAAGGCAGGGGCTTCCTGTACTTTTTAAAAACCTAAGGTTTTACAAAACTGTTAGTGAAAGAAGATGGGTTGAGCCAATCATTTCTCCTCTGGCTGATTTCCTTCTCAAATACTTTCATCAGAAGAAAAGCTACTGGATTATAGAGCATCCTTCGTTTGGATTATTAAACCTTCATCCTTTGGCATTCCTCCATTCAGTTCCCGTAAACTACCTTTGAATTAAAAAGAAAACAAAAAACACAAAAAGGTAAACATATCTGTATAGTTGGCTCTATATCTTGGCTATATCAGTATGTCACCACAATGTCATAGGTCATGACATTTTGCTGGCATAATTCTCCCTGATTCCTATCTTATTTATTAGCACTGAAATAACTAGCTCATAGGATCAGAGGTATATTATCACAGATGGGCAGGCAAGTCTCTGGAGTGGTTGAACAGTTCAAAATGAGTTTCTAGTTAAGAATTAATCTTTAGGGACTGGTGCTTGCAACGATCTGGAAAATGGTTGCACATACTGACCTACAATTGCATAACAGATGTAGTAAGAGCTTAGTTCTCAGAGCACATACCAGATTTTCTTTGTGTCTTTAGCTGAGATCCAGCAGACAACATCCATTACTAATGCTGCATTCATTCATAGTTTTCTTTTTTAAAAAAACCATACACACACACCTGTACTTGTTATGTATAAATTTCATGGCCTTGAGCACTGTGAATACATATGTGAAGCCATATGAAAAGTACCATGTAACAAAGTGCATTCATTTGTGATTAAGAAGGTCAGCCATAATACAACGTACCGTACATGTTTATTTTGTACTGTTCTTGGTATTGCCCTAGTACCTTTTTGTAATCTGTTTTATTGTTCTAAAATCTGCACAAGACAGCAAAGAAGCAAAAAAGCCCAATGGTAGGTGCAAGCTGGAAGCACATGACACACTTAACGTTAACAATAACCCACAACTCCTGCTTTTATTGTAAGGAGTTCATAAACTGTATGTCCTTTTGGCCAAACTGAATTAAGAGTAGATATACTTCTTCAGTAAGCAAAGCTGAAAACTGCAGATACATGGAAATGCCTTCCTATCATGTTATCTCTGTGGCCAAGAATATCTTTAAATTGGTCAGTTCAAAAGCCTTGGCAGAAAATATGATCTAATCCGGAAGCACGGTCTTACATCAAGATATATATACTTTTGTACTTTATTTGTAATTGTTGGTTTTTTCTGTATCTGATTCTCTATTCTTCATCATGTTGACTTTATTCTTCTGTGTCCAGCTGTGGACAAGTTTACATAAGACCACTAAATGCAGTGTACAAACACGAATCAAGGAACATGAGAGACACTGCAGACTGGGCCAGCCAGAAAAATCAGCAGTAGCAGAACATGTGATAAAGCAACCTGGACAGGTTCACAGCACATAACAGGGGTTCACAGCATATAAACTCCACATACACTCCTACCCAACCATTCTCTGAAGATGCCAGCCACAGATAATAATAATAATAATAATAATAATAATAATAATAATAATTATACCCCGCCCCTCTGTTAAAAACAATCGGGGCGGGCGAAACGTCAGAAAGAAACTATTCCAGAACACGGCCTCTTAGCCTGGAAAAAACCCAAGGAAAATCTATGGATGCCGGCTGTGAAAGCCTTCAACTTCACAATTAAGAAGCAATTAACAAGCAAAGTTCACTGAGTTCTTCCTCTCTCACTTTCTCACTATGAATGTCATTGTTTTCTCCTGACCTAGCTCTAACTCTTCTCCCTTTTGACACTTGTGTCACATCTGCCATTGAAACTCTGTTGCATGTAGGCTTCCCAAAATGTACCTTGCTGTTTCTAGCCCTCCATAGCATTCTCTCTCCTTGTTTAATGAAGAATAATTCCCACCTCCACCTTCTCCTGCTCCATCAGTGTTAATATACATATCAAACATACATACATACACACACACACACCAAACTTCTGCAAATGATTCTAAGATTTCTTGCATTACCAGACACACATGCATACATGGACATTTTGATGCACTTATAAATCTGAAAACATATGACAGTAGTCAGTACCATTACTATTATACCCACTATAACAACTATATAGGATATCACAACAGATGAAGTCACAACAGTAGTACACGATGTGTCCAAAGTTTGAAATCTTAAGTGTTGGCAGCTATTTCTCACTGCAAATGTATATAGCGGCACAAAACATCACATGGCATGCAGACTCTCCTGCAGTCTTGGAGTAAGCTATATAAGTAATGTCCCATCTGCCTGAAACATTGTACAGTACATAGGAATTAGACACAGTTATATGGAAACTGAACTAAATATAACTGAAGAAGTTCATCCTGTACACTGATATAGTGGATATTACTATGTAGCTGTGCACCTACTGACTCGAGCCAGTCTATAGGTTCACATATTCTATAAAGTGGACTTTAAAAATTAAACTTGTGAAAGAAAATGGTGTTTATGTGCTCTCAAGTCACCTGTTCCCCCATGAATTTCATAAGGTTTTCTCAGGCAAGAAATACTCAGAGATAGTTTGCCATTGTCTTCCTCTACAGCACCTGTTCCTGGTGGCTTTGTATCCAAGTATTAACCAGATCTGGCCCTGTCTAGCTTCCAAAATGAGATGGGATGTGGTCTCTTCAGGATATTTAGGCCTGAAAGACAATTACCATAATTTTAATGTTCCCCTGCCCAACACACAATTTGACAAGTATTATCATAGCCATCAATCTATCTGACTGGTTGCTTAGATTAATTCTTATTAACATTAAATAAATAGCAGAAATTGTTCGGGATATTTTTAAAAGCATTTAAGATTTTAACACTGTGAAGGTAAAGAGGTACTGATGGTTGGGGGTGGGTGGGAAGAATGCCTTTAAGAATAGCTATCCTCAGACCTCATTTATAAATCCAGTCATTAGTATTCTGATCCACAGAGAAAAAATGGCAACCAGAATTATCTCTGGTTTAATGTTTTCCCTGGTTGAATAATTCTGTTATGATTTTCAGAGGGTATATTTCATCTTTATAACAGTTAGATACTACTTGGGGTTATTGATGTTGAAATTGGAACAAGTGGAACTAATCTAGAATCCTGAGTTGCTTAATCTTTTGTACTGTAATTTTAATTATTCTGGTATTTTATTATGCTTTTAGAGAGAAAACCAGCCTTTGACAGGAAGATTAGAAAAGATGCTCATATCTCATAATACTTTTTGGGTTTCACAGTAGGGAGTGTGTGTCTACAGCGTTATTTCTTCTGAATTAGCTTTGTGTTGCCTTCATTATTTCTGTAAATTGGCAGATAATAATCCAAAAATATTCATGTCATGCTAGTCTTCTCACATTTAAGCAGATATTGTTGCTAAACAACTTTCCAGATGTGAATTGTCAGTTTCACAGGAGCTCATCTGGACAAAAGGTATTCTGCCTGCATTCCTTAAGGATCTTTTTTTCATCATCTAAATAACCCCCCATGATAAACTATATATTTTATTCCCAAACATGCATTTCTACCATAATACACAGATGGGGAATGTGTGAACAACCAAATGGTGGTGGACTACAACTCCCATCACCCAATTATGCTGGCTAAATCTGATGGGAGTTGTAGTTAAATGACACCTGGAGGGCACATGTTCCCAAATACCATGACAGCAGAACAGATTCCAGTTAAAAGCTTATGAACAACCTATGTCTTTAAATGCTAGAAGAAGATGCTAGAAGTTTCCTAGTAACTACTACTGAGAACCATACTAGTTATGCTAATCACTATTGATCACCTTATCGTCTGTAATCTTTCTGGCCCATTTTTGCAAAATTCTATATTGTTTTATGAAACATCTCACTAAATGAGCTCTTTATATTTCAAAAGAAAATCAAGTTTTCAAAATGTGTTAAATGCTTAGGGAGCACATATCTCTCTGTATTAAAAACATTTTTGTTAAATTTCATTCTTGATGGGCTATCTCTCTTGTTTTGGACATTTTTTTTTTCTTCCCAGGGAATATTCGTATCACATTCATGCTTCACAAACAAAGTAATATTGCAGCTAGGTGGAATTTCATTAAACTGTATTGTTAAATTCTTTTTTCAGGTTGTTCAGATTGCTGTCTGAGGTGAACAGGAAATGACATCCATCCCCAAATCAAGTTGCATAGCATCCAAGACTGGTCAAGTTATTTTGATATACTGGTTTTTCTCTCAATAGCACCTCTCCCAGGGAGTAAAAATAGAGGAATACTAAATTAAGTAACTATTTGCTGCTCTCACATGAGACTCAAAATCAGCTATGAGAAGAAGCTCTTTCATTATGTTTGATATGAAGGCTGGCCTTGTTTCATTTTTCATGGAAACTGAAAACTTACATGAGCATTTTTTGGCATGACATCACAAAGTCTGGAGTCAACTGTTATTGTTCTCCTGAATTGCTACATGGAATTCCATCTCAAATCATGCTAAAGAAAGTCCTAAAATTCTAACAAGTTACTGAAGAAAAATGAAAAACAAGTCTATTTTGGCTCTGATGGTTCTCCCAGTCATAATAATGACTGTATCCTTTGGTTGCTTCAGTTAAAGATGTATTTCTTTCCAATTAGGAACCAACAAGCTTTTTGGATGCCTGGTGAGAGAATCTTGCAAGATCGTCAAAGTGCTTTTGATCATGTTCACTAAATTTTTAAAGTAAACTTATGTAATTATTCCTTATGTACTGAGCCATAAATTGCTGCAGCTTCCCAAGACAGGAAGACAGTATTGTGGAAACATATTTCCTCTGTTAACTATACAAAGTCAAGCAGTACATGCTGACGTTGTAATCCTTTCTTATAGCTCAGCTGCCCACAGCCACTGAAAAGCCTACTTAACCTCAAGATTCACCTTACAAAGGAATGGCCAGACAGTCACTTTGTATACCAGCTACTTTAGCTCTACTCCCACCCACAGGTTTAGGAGGGTGGTTAGATTATCACCATGTGTTAACATGTTCAAGCATCAAAAAACATGTCCACAGGCTAAAGGAGACATAATATCAACACAAGGCTGTAAACTTGCATCCTTTAACATCATAGATAACAGGATAATTTCCAGGATCAAAGTTACAAACTTCTGCATAAGATTTCCCAACTGTTTAGATGAGCTCTACAAAACTATGTTTAAAGCTAGAATTAAGAGCTTTTATTCTTAAATGATTTTTTAAATCCCTTACCACTGCTTAGGGCTTCTTCTGGTATTAATATTTTAAAGAAGTTTGCTGCAGTAAGAGGCAGATATAAAAATCAAACCTCATTCAAAATTCTAGATGGGAAAACTGTGAAACAAAGAACACATTATAGGCAAACATTACAACAAATAGTCATTACAGTTGAATTACCCAAAGTAACTGTAATTTCTTGAATTCCCATTGATCACTTTTTAATAGTTGCTGTTACATTGGCTACACATTGGATAAGAGCTCCTGGCAAGCAGGCTATAATCAAATGCTGTCACTTGGTTTTGCTTGCTGGGATTAAAATCTCAGCACCGGCAAAGTCTCTTCCTATACCTTCTAAGAAATGGTAATAAATTAATATTCAGAATTGCAGATTTCCTCTATAACAGGCAAGCACTGACTGTTATTGATATTACTGAACTACTTACAGTTGAGAAACTTCCAGAGGGTATATTCCCACTTCTTTCAGATTTTTTGTAAGGTGGAGATATAAATAAAGATTCAGTACAACTAGATGGTGTATCCTTGAAATAGGCCTAGCAGTAGATTCCCAAGAGTAATTCTCCAAGATTTTAAAGAATTTTACTGCTTTCCCCCCATCTCCCCTGAGCCAGGAAGACAGTTACAGAGCATTCGTGTCAATTTCCCCAAAGATATTATCTTTAAAAAAAAAAAAAAGTAGATAGGACTAATTTTACAATATATTGCTTAACAGACTGAAATAATCCAGTGATTAGATTCCAGTTGTGTGTGTTTGTTTATTTTATTGCAATGTGCTTTCTAGTATAGAGGCCCATTTTAATACAAAGCAGAAGCCAAACAGTATAGAAACTGTGGGTTGACCAAACTTAATAGATTCTTCAGAACATTTATCTACTGTATCAGGCTGTACTAAGAATTACAACAAAAGACTCTATATAAAATGCTTTCAACCTCAAAAGTGTTATATTAATGCTAACTGTTCTTATTAAAATGGGAATATTCTATTTACTTGTCTTTAAGATAAATGATGTAGTTAGGGTCAACTGGTTTAAACTGCTGTCATTCAAACCTGAATGACTCAAACTGACAAGAGTTCCTTACTTGCTCATCTATTTTTAAATCATTCAGTATAGTGAGATAATGGCAGGGTTCATTTCCATTAGTTTATATGGTGCCATACAAACAGGGAGAAATGTATTCTGTGCATTGGTGTGCAAGCTTATCTAAAGCAGCACTTCCAAAGACTTTTTCTCTTAGTAATATATTTTTATACAGCCCAACACTTGCTGAAGAAAAATAAGAATAATTCTGCAACTTGCAGAAACATAATTTTATGCAAGAGAATACTCTCACTTTATTCATCTGTGATAAATGTAGGGGTGCCCCCCTTCCTCTGGGCTGCTGGATATATAAAATCCACAAAAAGCAAGCCAGTAAGTGACTAGTAGAGATGGCTGCATCTGTCAGTTTCAGCTGTTCTGTTTCTAATTTTTCCAGCCTAAGTTTATTCTGTCCCATTTCTACTCCATTTCTTCACATTAACATAAATTCTTGTATGCGTTTGTGTTCCTTTCCCCTAATATATATATTTTATATGCAAATTTTCTTAATATATTGCTATCCCAAGCAGTTTTCCTTACTATAATGCTGTTTTGTATCTCCCTTATTGCACACTACATTTTTACATAATTTACTATGTAATGCATCTTATTTATTGACTTGAAGGAGTATGCCACAAAATTTTGAACAGTGAGAACAATGAAAGATAACTGGATTTCAGTTTACATATTGATTGGAGAAAGGCAAATTTGGTAATATAGGGCTTGTCTACATGAAGGAGGGGGGGAAACAGACTGCTCCACAGTAATACACCACCTTTCCCAAAAAGAACTTGCTAAAGCAAAAAATCCAATGTGGCAGTAGCGGGCGCTTACCCTGTAACCCAGTCCCACCCCCTGCTCTCATCCAGCCAATCACGTTTGCACTGTGTCCTGTATGGGGAAGCGATTCATGTAGAAACACTTGTCTTAACAGGCAAAAATGCACATATCACTGGAGGTTTTTTTTTTAAAAAAAAGTCAGGAAAAACCGCACTTTTCTCATGTACTTTTTCCTATTTTTGCCTCCCCTCCTTCACAATATGACAAGACACTGTGGGATCCCATTAAGACAGCTCTTTTTCTGAGCAAATTCTGTGAGGGAGTATTTTCACTGTGTGGACAACCCCTTATAGAAAATTATGTAAAGCAAACAAAATCCTACTGCATCTTAAGTAATATTTGTCCCCATACATAGTTGCTTAAATGGGATGGGAGTTTCTTAAATGTGAGATACTGAAGGCACAACTTCAAACAGTTCCAGTGAGGAGGAAAAATGGGAGGTATCTAAAGAAACCAGGATGGATGACTAAAGGACTTTCAACTGAGCTAAGATTTATAAGGGACATGTACAAGAAATGGAAAAAGGAAGACATCACCAAAGAGGAATTCAAATGAATAGGCTGCTTGTGTAGGGAGAAAGTCAGAAAAGCTAAAGTGGAGAACATGCTCAGGTTTGCTAAAGAGGTTAAAAACGATAAAAAGGCCTCTTTTTTGTTATGTCCATGGCAAAAGGAAGAACAAGGAAATGGTAGGGCCACAGTATGGAGAAGATGGTGAAATGCTAACGGGGACAGAGAAAAGACAGAACTACTCATCACCTTCTTTGCCTCAGTCTTCTGCCAAAAGGAAAATCATGCTCAACCTGGGGGAAATGGAGCAGATGATACAGTAGGCTGCCCCTGGACCGTGGACTGTCCTGCTGGAAGAGGTTCAACAGCTAAACATGCTGTCTGATTTTAAAACAGAATTAAAAAGCTATCTCTTCCAGCAGGCCTACCCAGTTTATTTTAAACTATGAATTTTAAATTGGTAATTCAGATTAATGGATGATTTTAATGTAAGGGTTGTTTTAATTCTATGTGTTTTAAACTATGTGTTTAAATGGTTTTATGTTTTAGTTATACAGTATATTGTATTTTAATTCATGGTACACTCCACCTGAAGGCCTGAGGAGAGAAGGGTATGAAATAAATAAATAAATAAATAAATAAATATTATTATCATTATCATAATCATCATTTACTACACTTAGACAGAAAAAATGAAATGCACAGATATAGGATGGGGTACACCTGGCTTGATAACAGTACATGTGACAAGAATCTAGTAGTCTTACTATACCACAAGCAGAACATGAGTGAACAGTGTGATGCAGCATCTAAAAAAAAGAATGTGATTCTAGGCTGCATCCCCTAGACTGAGGGTAGTAATAGTACCACTTTGGTCAGACCTCACCTGGAATATTGTGCCCACTTCTGCGCACCACAATTCAAGGATATGGATAAGCTGGAACATGTCCAGAAGAGGGCAACCAAAATGGGAAAAGGACTGGAAATTATGCCATATGTGGAGTGACGTAGGGACCTGGGTATATTTAGCCTGGAGAAGAGGAGGTTAAGAGGTGACATGATGGTCAGTCATCTTTAAGTATTCAAAAGGATATCATACCGAAGATGGAGCAAACTGTTTTTCTGTTGCCCCAGAGATTAGGATCTGGAGCAATGGACTCAAATGACAGGAAAAGAGATTCCACCTAAACATTAGGAATTTCCTGATGGTAAGAGCTGTTCTGCAGTGGAAGTTGCTGCATCAGAATGTGGCGGAGTCTCCTTCTTTGGAGGTTTTTAAACAGAATCCGGAAGGCCCTCTGTCAAGAGTGCTTTGATTGGGTATTCCCACATGATAGTGGGTTGGACTCAATGGCCCTTGTGGTCTCTTCCAACTCTGTAATTCTATGATTCTGTGATTTTAAACCAGAGTTTCCCAAACACTCTGGTCTTCCAGGTGTTTTGGACTTCAGCTTCCACAATCCCTGATCATTGGCTAAGGTGGCTGGGGTTCTGGGAATTGAAGTCCAAAATACCTGGAGGACTAGAGTTTGGGAATCAGTGTTCTGAACCATCTTGTAACTGACAGGACCATTTTATAAACACCTACTCAGAAGTAAGTTCCACTGAGTTTACTCCAAGGTAAGTGGGTATAATATTGCAGCTGGCATGTAAATTAAATGAAAAGAAATCCCAAAAAGTATTTAGGCAGCTCTGAGAACCATTGTAGTATATATAAATAGCACTATATATGTACTATTAGCAGAAAATAGCCAAGACTTGGAACAATTACTGAAAAAAGTCAAGGAAAAAAGTACCAAGGCACGTTTACAGCTGAAAATTAAGAAAACACAGAAGGTGGTGTATATAACTTTAAAGCAGACAATGAAGACATGAAATAGTTCAAGGTTTTCTATACCTTGGCTCAGTCATTAATCAGAATGGAGACTGCACAAAATCATAAGACAACTAGGACTTGGAACGGCAGTTATGAGGGAAATAGACAAGATCCTTAAGTGTAAAGATATACCATTGAATAGTAAAGTTTGTACTGTCCAT
The DNA here is from genome assembly GCA_030847615.1 of Gambelia wislizenii. Classification (NCBI taxonomy): domain Eukaryota; kingdom Metazoa; phylum Chordata; class Lepidosauria; order Squamata; family Crotaphytidae; genus Gambelia; species Gambelia wislizenii. The sequence goes on along the minus strand of JAUMIR010000005.1, from coordinate 203,036,156 downwards.
GCCACTGTATTTCCCATTTCTATGTATGGTTGTGAAAGCTGGAAAGTGAAGAAAGCTGATAGGGGGGGGGGGAAATCAGTTCATTTTAAATGTGATGCTGGAAAAGAGTTTAGCCCGGAAGTTTACTTGACTTTTTTTAAAATAAATATTTTTATTAAACTTATTCATTCCATATAAAATGTACAAAACTTTATAGCAAAGAAATATCTAATACTGCATCCAAGTTAAGTCTTTCTTGATTTAAATAAAATTGGTTTCTTTGCTACCATCCAAATGTGTGTCTTCATTTACATTTACATCATTGCCTTATTCCAGCAAGTACAACAACAACAACAAAAATTAAAAGGATTACAAAACTAGATTATTAGCATAGATAACTTCCCACCACCCAGTTACTGAGAGTAAACACAAATTTGTCGTTAACTGCCATGAAGTCAACTTCAAATTATGGTGACCATATGAGTGAGAGACTTCCAAGTCACCTTATCCTCAACAGTACTGCTCAGGTCTTGAAGACTCAGGGACGTGGCTTTCTTGATCAAGTCTATCCATCTGTAATGCAAGCTTCCTCTTTTCCCACTGCCTTCTATCTTACCAAGCATTACTGTATTTTCTAGTGAGTCATGTCTTCTCATGATATGGCCAAAGCAAGACAGTTTCAGTTTAGTCATCTTGGCTTCTAGGGAGAGTTAAGATTTAATTTGCTTTAGGATCTTTTAATTTGTCTTTTTAGCAGTCCATGGTATCTGTAGAACTCTCCTCCAGTATTCCATTTCAAATTAGTTGATTTTCTTATCAGCTTTCACAGTTACTTCACTTTTTAACACTGGAGGTTCATCTTCAGATGATTCTTCCTCAAATGAAACTGTCAACTCATGATGCAATCTTCCTCTTTTCCCGCTGCCTTCTGCCTTACCAAGCATTAGTGTCAATCTATGAAAAGATGCAGGTAAGAAGATGATGATAATAATGATGAGTCTTTGCATTATATCCTTTGACCGCTTTTGCTACATCTCTCCTCACTATTAATGCCCTCCCATTTCTTCTTATATTTTCATTTCCTGGGTAAAATACTGTGTAATTATCTGACTCAAAATGTCCCATTCCTGTCCACGTTACTTGGCCACCCCAAGTATTGCTGTATTTATATACTTTTTCTTGTTTTATTGGGTCTAGCTTCCCCTGATTCATGTTTCTCACATTCCATGTTGCTATATGTGTTGTGTAGCTTCAGACTTTCCTTTTGTTTCTGAGCACCTGAACAGCTGAATATCCTTTCAGCTTGAGTCCAGTTGAGTCATTAGCCACAAAACTACTTGCAGTTGTCCTCTGCTCTTTCCCAGTAACTTGCTGAGTCCCATCCAACCTGGGAGTCTCATCTTCTGGCACTATCTTTTGTTTCATTTTGGATTGTCTCATTATAGGGTTTTCCTGGTAAATGACATTCAAAAGGAGGTTTACTTTGCCTCCTTCTGCACAATCCAGGCAAGTGTTACCTATGGTGCCACTGTCATCATCTCAAAAGATCCACCACCAGTGTCCTCCCCCCCCCCCACACACACACTACTACTGCTGCCTAGTAGCTGTTTGCACATTTGTGGTCTGACTACTCAGCAAAAGTCTGTCTGATATGGGAAACCCTACCAGCAGCACACAATCCCACCATCATGGAAAGATAGTGTTGTTGGTGAGAAAGACAAATGCAAGAGGTCAAGTCACTGAAATAAAGCATATTTTGATTACATGATTCAGGCTTATTATAGAAAACTCCTTATACAAAGAGTTGCTGTATCAGAACCACAGGGACTTCTACCATTTAGTTAGACAGATAGTCAAGGGTCAGTTTATATGTCTCCATTGGGGAATCTGTTATCTACTTGTACTAACACTGGTTGCCTTATAACAGAGTAATCAGCATTCAACGATTTATTTGTTCCCTGCATTGAAAACATGCATTAGGGAAAATGGATTTCTATTAATACATTGCATTTTCTTAATGAGGATCATATCAACTGAAGAAAGATGCTAATGCATCTTCTCTCCTCACTTTTCCCTCCATTTTTATCCCACCTCTGTTTTGCTTACTCCCCCCTTTTTTTCTTTTTTTCTTTCTTTCTTTCTTTTTTTTTTTTACCTTTCCTATTGCATAACACCCCATCCTGTTGCTTCTCTACATCTTATTTTGGTTTACAGGAGTACCATTCCATTATTTAATTAAACCTGGGTTTTTTTGACACATCAGGTCTCCTAAGAAATGGCATACTATCATGGCCTGGCATACAGTTTAATAATTACCTACCACTTTTCACAACTCTTTGAATGTTTATTCAGAAGCAAGTCACAGTGTATTCAGCAAGCCTGACTTTACTCCAAGGAAAGCGTGCATCAGACTATAGCCTTAGACAGATACGTATGCTTCTCCTTCTTCCAACTGAAATCCATTTGCAAATATGCTCTGCAATACTTCCCTGCCATTCAATTTGTGGCAGTCACTACTGTACGTCCTATTACTTCTGCTTATTATACCTCCATTACATTAGCAAGGTTGAATTAACAAGATGGCACATCAGACTAATGGGAATCCAGAGTGCCCAAAGAGCAAAATGGTGTTGGAACTTTGTTTTACCCACTGTGAGATATTCATATATTTGCCTACTAAGTCAAAATCAAGCTGTGAGATAATTCCACTCAGAACCAGGAGTTTCAAATGCAGAATTACTCTCCTAGCAGCACTATTTTGCATGCAATAATTATTTAAATAGATTATCAATTGAACAACTTGTAATCTATTTATAATATGCAAAAGTAACTATGAAATAACTTCTTGGTTTCTTTAAAATAATAATTATAGCCAATATTGAAACCATAAAAGCAGAAGCAATTTTCTTATATTCTGAAGCAATGTAAACTATTGTTATTATTTAGAGCCATGTCAGTTTATTTACCATCTCATATTCCACACTGGACTAATTTTACAACTTACAAGGCATTACTTACAAGTTCATTTCCCTATGCAGTCCTTTGCATTGCTCAGCATTGGCTGTGTGATTCTTCCTATTGAAAATGTTAACCTCACAAGCTGTAATTGTATGCTTTTCTTTAGCTTTGCAAAGATAAAGCAGGATTTAAAGACCATATTCAACTAACCTTCTAATACTGTAAAAGGTCACTTACTTGTTCTACTAATTCTAACTTTAAAGTGATTGGCTTATTTTAAAGGCTCTATTCTTGAATCTGACTTCTTTTAAAGAACAATGAACTAAACTGAGATTTTGTAATAAATCCCAGGAAAGAGGCTGAACATTTTCAAAATGGTGTCCATTTTGAAATGCACTGGCAGCTATCTTGGTGCCTGATCCTACCTATGGCTTAAGTACTAAAGTTCCATGAGCAGTGATATTCCTGTTCAGAAAATTGACAGGGACAGCTTTTTCTGAATCCCTCTTTTCCTTGAAATTTTGCGGGGGTGGGGGGTGGGGAGATGTTCTGGAATACAATAGAAATTAGTATGGGGAAATTTGCTACTATAAAAATGGTTAACAGCTTTTATAGATTGATCCATATAAACATATAAACAGCTAAACTTGGCTAGTACCTTATTTCAAGATTTTTTTTTTAATGTTGACGAAAAGTCAATTTGTTCCATTAATTAACTTCAGAAATGTTGCCTTTCACTTGTGGAATTAAAGAATAAGCAAACAGCTTTTATTAATTGTTATCAAATAGTTAATGCACTACATTTAGTTACAGAGTATATATTTGCATTTGGTCATGTATGAGAGCTAAACCATCAAGTGCCATAATAAAGCGAAAAAAATATTTTCAATAAATCCAAAATAATAAATCTGTGTTCCAACAAAAGTAGACTGAATGGTATATCACAAAATAAGAAAAACAATTCTGACATATTTATGACCTTAAATAGTGTCTGGCTGTTGCTGACTACTGAATACAGGCAAGCCAAATAAACACAGGCAAACTCTTTAAATACAATGTGAGTCACTGATCATCAAAGAAGAAGGTTTTCTGGTTACATTGAAGGAGAATATTTTTCTGGTCAGATTCAGGCTTCTGGGTTGCTTCTGGACCCAGTATCCCATTTGGAAAGTCAGGTTAAAGCAACATAAACTAAAAATTCCTTTCATCAACTCCATATAGTGAGAAAGCAATGACTTTTCCCTCGCGTCATGCATTCTTTTGTAGCCTTAACTATAAGTCTCCATAATAGTAACTACAGTATGCATCTTCAGATTTCAAGTGGTCTTTTTCTGACGTTACAGCTGGAGATATTACACATCACCAGCTACTGCCTTTTTTCAACTGGAGAGGCCAGGGATTGAACTGGTGACCTTGTGGATGCAAAAGGCAGCCTTCACCAGCAGTTCTACATACAACAGCTGTCTGTACTGTAAGGCACTGATGATGAGAATACCTTTAAAAAACTTCAGACGGTATATCCAGTAAAGAAGATGGTTACTGTCACCCTGTTGGCTTCTGTTGATACTAGCTGCTTCAGCATCTATATTGGTTTCATATAGATCAGCTGTCTAAATCACGTGACCCTCAATGTTGGGAAACTGCAGCTCCCAATATACCTCACCACTGTCTATACTGGCTAAGGCTACCAGGAGTTGTAGTAAAATCACATCTGAAGAACCACAAATTTCCACTCCTATAACAGGCTAAGGATGGAAACTGTGCAGCCCTCCAGATGTTTCTGGATTGTAATTCCCACCAGGCCTAGCCAGAACAATGAATGGTGAGGAATGGTGGGTGTTACATGCTGCAATATTTGGAGGGTCACATGATTCCCACCCTGCTACAGACTCCTAGGCAGACAAAGGCAATTCCAAATAGGCTTGAACCTAAATTCTAACATTTTCTTACCAGTATTACAGACCATTTCTTTCCCTATGCTACCCTTCTATACTGAAGAGAAACCAAACGCTGCTCTCATTGTCAGCATCAATATTATGTTTGAACTATAAGGTCTGTAACTGGCTCTCCCATAGCTATGGTACATTACTCTGAAATGTATTAAGGCTTGCATCTGAGGGCTTGTCTACATAGGCCAAATAAAACAACTTCGCTTCATTTTACAGCGAGCTATCCAGACAACATGCGGCTCGAATCCAGTTCTTTTCAACATCTCATGGACTTAATGCAGACCAAAAAGAGTTGGAATTTACTCAGGATTTGAGCAGAAAAATCTGGATATTTGTGTGTCTGTGTGGAGTGTGCTCCATAGCAATGTTGTGTGGGGCCAGGGGAGGAAGAGTTTAGGAGGTGGGTGGAAATGGTCTGGAGGAGGTTCCATGAGCCAGGCGATCTCTTTCAATTTCACCTTTTAGCAGTTCCTTTTAAAAATATATATATGCAGCAGTTGTTTGGAGATGTGCATACCTGCATACCCATATTGTTATTAGCTGCATGTAGCTCACTTAAGAGGATGTCCGAAGCTCCTCGATGTGGACATACATGCATGTACATTCATAGGGATAGATGAAAAAACAGAGTGACCATGGTTGTGTGGACACGCATACTGCAAATTACCAGACCAGGGGGAATTCAGAAGGGAGACCTGTGTGGACAATGTTCCCAAACTTGCCTTGGTGTGTGCAGTGATCGTGCAGACAAGCTCATAGTTGCTGCAGGCCAGGATACCCCAAAGGTAAGCTGGATTTTCCTGTCAGTGTAGATGAGCCCTTAGTATTTTCAGGAGACCATGTACTAATCTGTTTGAGCTGGCATATGCTAGCTCAGGTTTAATTATGTCAAGGTGTTATTTTTAAAATGAGTTTAAAATGTATTTATTTAACAGCTCTTGTTGGACTGCATCTTTCCTAGTCTTACAGATATATCACTGAAGACTGTCAATATGAACCTCAGGAGATGAGGACATATGAAATTGACCTATGTATCTGTACAGCTTTATCAGGGTCCACCACGCTATTTGGCAGGGTGAGGCACCTGCCTCAGGCACCAGATTTTAGGTGTTATGAAAAAACAGCAAAATTATTGCTTAATGAATTACCAATGTATTCCCCTCACCACCATCAGGTAGTGACAGAGAGAAGCTTATGGGGTTTCCTACTTCAGGTGCCAAAATTGCATGCCTTGCCTTAGCTGCTGACAGGGAGGGGCAGAGATTTCCCTGGGTGGCAGAGATGCATTTCCTGCTCAACCTTAGATGAAAAAAATGTCTTGAGCTAGCCCTGATTTTCATATTAGCTTTTATAATTAGACTATGCTACTTGCTAATTGGGAAATATATGCCTGAAGGATATTCTAACATACTATTTAAATGATGATGTGAATCATATATGCCAAGCTTCCTCAGCAGTAACAGTGAAGATATGTGTGGAAAGTATTGCAGAATGAAATGTTTTACTCCACACATTCCTATTAGTGACACTGTGAGGTTACATTAAAAAGGCTTACAAGTAACAATATGGAAACAATATGTTAGCTCCTTGTTATCATTAACATTTGTTTTCTACCTATTAAATAGTGCATAAAACTTGCTGTCACCTTTTCATATAGGTCAACATACCTTGAAGCAACAGAATTTTAGTCAAAATATATAAATGTGTTCTGGTTCCATTGCAGCAATGATTGTGCTGTGTCAGTTGTTCTGTGATGATGAAGGATATGTTCTTTCATGTATAAGAAAGCCAATTCATTACTGTTCTGTTTATCAAGCTGTTCCCCCCCTCAGAGCACTCTATACCTGGCAAAACTAATTATTTTACAGTAACTTACTTTTCAATCAAGATATTTAGCAGAATTTAGGCAGCAGCACTTAAGTGCAATTTTACATATTTACTCAGAATTAAGCCCCACAGAATTGAAGGTGGCACACAGTTAAGTAAATGGCCACGGGATTTTGAATTTGCATATCTAAAATGCAGGTAAGAAACTATCCCTCCATTCACTTTTCAGAGAGCATGATAATAAAATCTAGGAACATTTTTTTTTAAAAGTAACACTGGTAAAACAAAATAGCTGTGGTTGCAAAATGAATAGCTAAATAAATAGGATCCTTGAATTTATATGTATTTATATGTAAGGAGACGTTAGATGGAGATTCATAGAAAAAAAACTTTGGAATATATAAATTGCAATAAGTTCTATAAAAAACGACAACTGATACTAAATTTAAGCTCTAGGACGCCTCTTAATACAAGATATAAGGGGTTAAAAATAAAGGCATTGAGAATAAACTTGACTTGAAAGAGAACAAAAAAGATCAGAGGAGAAAGGAAAATTAACATAAAAAGCAAGGAGGAAAGGATAAAGGATAAAGTTAAACTAAAAAATATCAAAAATCATTGAGAGAACGAATATATTGAAAAAGCAGTGCAATAAGGTGAGTCAGTTATGGCTTCAAGATCCAGGGCATACACGACCTCACAGATAACTTTGACAAGGCGAGGGTCTATAGGAATGCCCACAAAACAAGGAGATATAAACACACAAATATTACAAGAACTGAAATAAATCAAATGGGAAATGGAGGATTTTAAAAGTCTGAAAAAAGAACTAAAATCAGACATTGAGAAATTGGGTAAAAGATTAGACAAATTAACAATGAAAATGGAAGAAATGAAAAATGATTTAGAGGACGTTAAAAATAGAACACAAGTGTTAGAGAATCAAGCAGATATATTTAGGACAGAACAAGAGAAGGAAAAAAATTGAATTTAATACAAGAATTGAGGTATTGGGAGAAATGTATTAAATTAAGAGGAATTCCGGAGAAGACAATATACAGATAAAATCTTTAGAGTAAGTACAGTGGCCTCAAAAGAAAAAAAAGTCCCAAGAGATATAGTAATTACATATATAAAATCATCAATAAGAGACGAGATCATACAGAAAACCTATCAAGGAAGATTAGAAATAGATGGCCAGGAGATACAGATTTTTAAAGATACACCACCAGAAGTACTTAGAAAAAGACAAGAGTACAATTTTCTAACGCAAAGACTCATAAATAAAGGCATTATTTATAGGTGGGAATGCATCGAAGGGATCTCATTTAATTATTATCAAAAGAGATACAGAGTCAATACAACAGAAAAAGCAAAAGATTTCTTAGAGGAAATTAATCAAGACGGAAAGAAATATGATTTTAAAAGACGTAAGAAAAAAGAGGAAGGGAAAGTTAAGAAATCAGACAAATAACCTGATAAAGAAAAAGAAGGAACAGGGGAGGAAGAAAATAAACAAGGAGGAAAAAGGAAGGGGGGGAAAGAAGCAGAATCAAAAGAAGACAAACAAGAAGAAATATAAGAAGATATTTTGAGTGAGCAAGAAGAAGACGAAGAAGATGCAGAGGAAAATGAGGAAGAAGAAGAAGAAGAAGAGATAGAAGAAAAAGAGGACAGAACAAAAAGAGGAAGAGGAAACAGATACTGGAGATCTAGAGTAGAATAAATAGATCAGGTACTATATATATATATATATATATACACAAAGCAACATGACATTCTCCATAACAACATGGAATGTGAAAGCATTAAATACACCTGAAAAAAGGAGGAAAGTCTACCATTACCTTGAGAAACAAATGGCAGACCTAATAACTATTCAGGAAACTAGAATAAGAGTACAAGATGTAATCTATATAAACAACGAGAAGTTAGGGCAATTATTTTATTCAGCAAATAACAAGGAGAAAAAAAGAAGAAGCGGTTTACGTAAAGAAAAAATACAAAGTAAAAGAGATCATGACAGACAAAAATGGATATTACATAGGGGTAGAAATAAGATTACCAGATTCGAAAGTAATACTGATAGCGATTTATGCCCCATTAGAGAAGAAAAGTTGATTCTATAACTCATTGGGAATGGAAATGGAAAAATTAAAGGGTGATAATATTATAATTACAGGATACTTCAGTGGAGTTCTAGATAGGCAAAGAAACAGGACAAATCAGGAAAGAGGCAAGAAAAATCAAGTAATCTACCAGTTATTTGTAAAGAGATAATGGAGGAATATAAGCTGACTGATGTATGGACGTATAAAATAGGGAGCGAGAAAGGATATACATTCTACTCAGAGGTTCATAATTTGTGGTCTAGGATTGATATGTTCTGGGTAGCAAAAGACATGAGTATGAGAATAAAAGATATGGAGATACTGCCGAGAGTAATATCTTACCACAATCCAATTAAAATGACATTGAAAATAAGAAAGAAAGAATACATATGGAAATTGAAAGAAGCATTATTGAAAAGTTTATACAAAAAATGAAGAAAGAGATAAAACATATTTTGAAATAAATCATACAAAAGAAATTCAGAATAAAATGATATGGGATGCATTTAAAGCAACCATAAGAGGGGAATTACTACAAAGAAGAGCAGAAATAAGTAAGCAGAAGAAAAAAAAGGTAAACTATTAGAAAAATTAAAAGAAAAAGAAAATATATTAAGACATAATCCCAAAGAGAACGATTAGCAGCACCAATAACAACACAAGAAATATCCTCGGTTATAAAAGAAATGAAGGTCGGGAAAGCGCCGGGACCCGACGGTTTCACGGCAGAGTTTTACAAAACATTTGAAGAGGACATTATCTTTCACATGCATGAAATATTTAATAAGATCAAAGAGGAAGGTATCCCAGAATCATGGGGAAAAGCAGAAACATTTTTAATTCTAAAGGAAGGAAAGGATACACCAGACGTTAGAAATTATCGTCCAATCTGTTTATTGAACACAGACTACAAGATCTACACAATGATTTTGGCAAACAGATTAAAATGGATATTAACAGATTTCATTCATTTAGATCAAAAAGGATTTCTCCCTGGAAGACTGATGGCAGATAATATAAGGATAGCTTTAAACGTATTAGAATATTATGAAAAAAATAACCAAAAAAAGCAGCCTTAATATTTGCAGAGGCAGAAAAGGCCTTTGACAACCTTAGATGGCCATTTATGAAGGGAGTAATAGAAGAGATTGGAGCAGGACAAGACTTCTGCAGAAGTATAGATCTGATATATATCTTAAGCAAAAAAAAATGCATAATAGTAAATGGTGAAAGATCAAAGATATTTAATATACAAAAGGGAACAAGGCAGGGCTGTCCGCTTTCCCCACTTCTTTTCATTTTAGCTATGGAAGTGCTTAACAAACAAATTAGAGAAGACAAATCAGTACCAGGACTGAATCTTAAAGAAAATGAATATAAAGTTTTAGCCTATGCAGATGATTTGCTACTAGTTGTACAAGACCCTGTGTTGCATATAGAGAATTTAATGGAAATTATAAATAAATTTGGAAGGTATCTGGGTTCAAAATTAACAAAAACAAAACGGTTATAAGTAAGAACTTATCAAAAAATGAAGAAGCACAATTAAAAAACAAATCTGAATGCAAGACTGAAACTAAAACTAAACTAAAACAAAATATCTAGGCATATAGATTAGCAAAAAAATAAAGAGTTATTTGAGAATAACTATAAAAGAGTATGGAAAGAAATAAAAGATCTAAAAAGATGGTGAAAAATGAACCTTTCTTTGCTACGGAAAATTGCTACCATGAAGATGAACATATTGCCAAGGATGATATTTGTATTCCAGAATTTAGTAATCTTGAATAATGACAAGCCATTTGCAGAATGGACCAAAGACTTAAAAGATTTCATTTGGAACGGCAGCAAGCCAAGAATAAAATGGTCAAGCTTAATAGATACAAAGATAGAGGAGGGGCTGCGCTCCCAAATTTCAAGATATATTATATGGCATGTGGTATAAACTGGATTAGCGATTGGATAAAATTAGAAAACATCAAATTAATAGACCTGGAGTGCTACAATTTGAGATATGGGTCCCATGCGTACTTATGGTACGAAAAAGCAAAGATAGAAAAAGAATTTGAAAACCATACAGTGAGAAGGCCTTTAATGAAGATATGGAAAACTATAAAACAAAGATTCTATCAAGTTATTCCCTTATGGTTGTCCCCTGTAGAAGCTTTTCAAACTAAATGGAAGAAAAAGGAAGACTGGCTCAAATATAAAGACTTATGGGTTAGAGTTTCGCTTAAAATCAAGAGAGGAATTGCAAAGACAAGGAACTAAAACACACTGTTTTACATACTACCAAATAAAAGAGATTTGAAGAAGATAAAAGAAAATATGGCTTTATGAAAGAGCAGAACGATATAGACAAGATAATATGGGGAACCGGAAAGAAGAAAATTACAAATTTATATAAAGCAATGCTAGGAAGAGAACTAGAAAAAGATCTGGTGAAGGATGTCATGATAAAATGGGCAAGGGATATAGGTGATCCCATAAATTTAGGAGAATGGGAGAATGCTTGGAGTAAAACAAATAGATTTACGGCAAACCGAGATCTCAAAGAGAACTATTTCAAAATAGCAAATAGGTGGTATCTAACACCTGCAAGATTAAGTAAGATTTACAAATTAGAAAATAAGAAGTGCTTGAGATGTGAAAAAGAAGTGGGATCTCTACATCACATGTGGTGGGCTTGTCCAGTTATGAAGAAATTTTGGAAAAAAGGTACATAGAATAATACAAAGGATGTTGGGAATAAATTTTGCAATGCAGCCAAAATTGTATTTACTAAACATAACCTCAATGTTAGAAAGACAGATACAAAAGAGTATTGGAGAGTACTATTGTATATAATAATGGCTGCTAGAGTTCAGATCTCAACCAGATGGAAAAAGAAAGAAGCTCCAGAGTTAGAAGAATGATTAGAAAAAGTATCAGAGATGAAAGACAATGATAAACTGACAAGAATAATAAAGAAACAAAATATGGAAGAAATGAATAAAGAATGGAAAGGTATAAGAGAATATTTGATTAAACGTGGGTATTTGTAAAGAAGAGTCACAAATTATTGCTAATTAAAAAGTGATAGTAAAAGTATAAGAGGCAGGAGAAGCTGTAAGGTCGATAAGGTTAAATATTATATGTAAATTTAAATAAGGCAAATTACAAGTGGAAAAAAATTGCTGGATAATATAGAAATATAAAGATGAATTAAATAAATGGTTTTGAGAAGCAAAGATAATGGAGAAAAAGATCAGCATAAGAAAATCTTTGGTTTTATAAGCCTAAGGAAGTCATGAGAAGGGGAAAGTAAGGAAAATAGTAATTTAAGAAGTAATGCATTATACCGATATTATGGTTATTTCTTGATTTGATGATAATTTAGTAATGTAAAGTTGATTAGCTGTATTGGAATATAAGACTTTTCTTTGATGATTTGTGTAAACGAAATGGTATAAATTGCTTGATGTGTATTTAAAGCTCAAATAAATAAAATAATTTTAAAAAAGAATTTATATGTATTTTATGAGACCATCTTTTAAGAGAGAGCCATTGTGGTGTTGGACTAGGACTCTGGGAGACCAGAGTTTGAATTCCCATTTGACCATGTGTCATGATGGCCTGGCCTGCCAGCCCATCATGTGGCATTCATCTCCAAATCTATTTCACAGCAGTGGAATTCAGTTCCCTGGATTCCATATCATCAAGTATGGCTAAAGGGGTAGGAACCTCATTTCCTAAACATGACATCACATCACCTGACTGGAGAGCGACTCAGAAGTTGACAATGCAGACCCAATCAGTGACCGCAAAGACTTTAAAAGTTCTGACCTTTCCTTTGTTCTGAGAGACCACATGCTTGAGACTCTGGCTTAGCCATCTGCCTGAGGGCAGATGGAGAGAGCCAAATGGAGTAATCAACAAAATGCAAACTGTGATAACAAAAGGTTTGGGGGAGCCAACCTTTCTTAAGGGCTTGAAACACCAAGGCCCTAAAATGATATCTGAAGCCCAGGAGGAGGCTTCTATCCCAAAAAGGACTCCGAATTCCATCTCCAGAGACTAAGAAGGGGCCGGCTAAGGTGAGCCTGACCCCATATCCCCTTGGGGACAGAACGGATGATGATGGACAGCCTAAATTGTAAGTTATCAATAACCTTAGCTTAGGGACCATTTAGCTAGTTTGCATTAGTTTTATGATTTTATTTTAGTGGTCTGGTTTTAATGTATAATTCTGTAAATCCTAAGCTGAAGCCTGGGGGGAATGCTTTTCCTTCCTGTTAACTTTGAGCCTTGGAACTAAAATTAAATTCTATTTACTTTTCTCTCTATAAGCTTGCCTCACGTGTCTTCTTGGTCAGCTATCTAAACTCCTCTGGGAAAGAGGAAAGTGTGTTACTGATCTTTTAACACAACCTGTCTGGTTTCTCACTGCACCAGACATTTAAGGGGTGAAAACTCAGTGAGTGGTGGCAAAATGAAGAGGAATCCCTTGGGTTTGGGATTGAAAAAAGGGCCAACCCTGGACTTCAGGCAGCAGAAACTCTAGAGTTGGCCTTCACACCATGGAATTCCACTGAATGACCTTAGGCAAGTCACTCTCTTAGCCTTAGAGGAAGGCAATGGAAAAATACCTCTGAACAAATCTTGGGAAGAAAATCCTTTAGGTTGCCATAGATCTTAAATGATCTGAAGGTACACAACAAAAATATCTCCTAAGACTGATTCCATTTGATTTTGGTGAATAGGCATACATATATCCACATAAAATGTAAGTTTCTTTTCAAATATACCCAGAGGTTAATTATAAGTTCAAAGACTCAATGATGACCAAATATGAAACAGTTACTTGTCATCTAGACACAGGATTATATTCTGATTAAACAAATGTAGAAGACAAAATTGCATTGAAATGATAGTTTCAGAGTATGTATACAGGAAATCATTTTGGCAGTACAGTCGGACACCAGGCTTAATGTGGATACTGGAAACCACGGGTAACAGTGAACCCTATTAAATACAGGAGTTCCAGTAAAATACCATAGAGTTGTGTTGGAGGACCTAGACAATGCCTAGATAGGATGCACTCTAGGCATTTTCCAACATGACACTATGGTGCGTGTTCCCTATTTTATATCTTGCAGATAACTTAAACTGTAGATATTGGCTCCACAGATATGGGGGCCTGACTGTATTTTAATGGATTTCCAGCCTTTCTTTTAGGGATTATGGTACCCTCCAAATCCATGTTAGAACAAATTAACACAATAGTTTAAAATTCTAACATTTAAAATGGCAAATAAAATGGTTTCATGTGAACAAGTTTGAATGAGCAATATATTAACATGAGAAACCATACTAGATTGCATCTAAAGTCCTTGTTGTGCAAGAAGAAGGCACTTAATCTCATGCGGGGGGGGGGCAGAAGCTAATTCATAGAGCCCTATTTTTAGTTCATATCCTACTTAAATTGCTCTGATCAGAACTGCAGAAGTAGAAAACCTGACATGCATGCACAACATACACTGTGTGAACAAAGCATGAGTAGGGGGTGCCTTTTGGATAAGTGGCTGAAAAGTTAAGAATCACAGCAAGCTTGATAAAACCACTGTGAACTCAGTCATGTTTGGATTTAGTAGAAATATATTTCTTACTACATTTTGCTATTACAGTTATCCCTTCATATTCGCTGGGGTTTGGTTCCAGGACCCCCCGTGGATACCAAAGTCCTATTATATGCAATGGCATAGCAAAATGGTGTACCTTATATAAGATGGCAAAATCAAGGTTTGCTTTTTGGATTATTATTTTTTAAAGAATATTTTCAAGCCGTGAATATTTAAATCCGTGGAAACCAAATCTGTGGATAAAGAAGGGACAACTGAACATCCTTATCAAGATCATGTACTGAGTGCAGAAGCATGCAGAAAAATGGACAAATTGATGACATAGAGCATCCCAATAATGACATTTGTATTTTTCAACTGATATTAGGATAGCAATGGTTGGAGATTTTGAAGAGAAAGAGCAACAATGAAAAAGAAGCCCTCATCACATTCTTTATTCCAAGGGGAAGTGTAATAGCTGTATTGTACCAGGATTGAATGCAAAAGGTCTTGCGTCCAGTCCCTAGCATCTCCAACTAGGCCAGGGTAAGACCTTTGTTGAAAATCTAGTGAGTCACTGCCAAACACTATAGGCTAAATGGACCAACAGTCATCTGACGAGTTATAAGGCAGTTTATAAAAAACACAACTGATGTCACTGAGGCATTTCACACTTAGAATTAACAGCCAATGGCTTTGAACCCATTTATTCATTTAATTTATAAGTTGCTTTTCTCCCAGAATGGGAGCCAAGATCCATGTTAATATTTTGCAATTTAGACAGCACTCTTAAGCCCACTAACCTGGAACAAGTCCCACTGAACACAGTGTAATTGGCCTCTCAATAAGCACTCACAGGTTTGGACTATCAATAAGCGCCCTGCCATTGTGTTTAACAGCAAGCACAGGCCGTGTGTGGTCTTAATTTGCATATTTACTGAAAACAAATTCATCTAATATTTCAATTAGATTCTACCAACAAATCATCCAGTAAAGAATACTTTGTATTCATCCAAGTGTAACTAAATTATTTAATACTTTTTAGTAAAATAATTGCTAAATATATATTTATGCCTAAATAATGTTCTCACTGCAGTCATGCTGATGTAGCCTTGCTGTCATGACCATGGGTAGATGTTTATGATTCTTGACACTGCCATGCAGCATTCATCTTAACTACTACTTACTACTGCTAATCAAGCAAAGTTTTAGAAAACATTATTACTTAATTGTCATTATTACGGTATTTGCTACTACTAAATATAGAATGTTAAACGCTAAGATATGTGCACAAATCTGTGCCCAATCAAGGGTCCTGTCTATATGGTCAAAATAATGTGAACGCGATGTGAAAGATCGGCAATCCATTCAAACAATAATTTGCACAAATACGTGTCATTCGGAAGGGGGGCAGCCAAATCTACTGCAAAGTCTGTGTGCGTCATGTCCGGGGCGTCATAGAGATTTTTTGAAAAGCTCCGTATGACTTCTGAATGTGTGACCATTTGAACACTCACATTCTCATAGATACAAGCAGGCAGTGCAATCTGATTGGCTGGACAAGCACAGTGGGCAGGGCTACCAAAGAGGGAAAGCACCTGCGGCCACCATGTTGGATTTTCAGCTAAGCGAGGGTTCGGTACGTCATTTGAACAGCAATCTCATACTCTTCTTTTTAAATGTATTTTATTGTAAATACAAAGTTTTGCTTGTGCACACCCTAGGAAACTGTTCTTAAAAAATTGGCAGCAGCTGATTTAAAATCATGAGTAAATCACTCACAGGCGCCATCTGGAGTTTAGGGGGACTCTTTTGGCCATACAGACAGGTTGCATCGTTGTGAACACCTGCCTTTCCGAACATGTTTGTATCTCCCCTCCCCGTATAGACCAAAGTTTTAGATGGGTGTGTTATTGTAATTTTTAAAAGAATATGTAGGTCATATGGAAGTGTTTCCATGAAATGGAATTCAGAACATAAATTTCATTTTATTTTAAAAAGTTGAAATAAAATTGCTAGTCCCAACTGTAGTAAACCTAATGAATCAATCAGATTTACTTAAGTGTTGATTTACCATTCAGGAATTGATTCAGTGGGTCTACATTAACTGAAAATAGCAATTGGATTTACATCAGGAGTTCTCACCAATTAAGTCCAAGCTGCTGGTATACTCTTAAGACTTCAATTTGAATAGGTTGGCATAGGACAGGTAAATATAAAATAGTTCTTTTTTTACTTTTGTGTTAAGCTATAACTAAACAGGAAATGTAGACGGCACCAAGATTTGATTCACACCTTTATTCTCAGCTAATGCTCAAAGAAAATGTTCAGAACCATGAAAGATATACTTATTCAACTGTTAACCTTAAAGTCTTTCAGTGATAAGGGAAGGCAAATTATTGTGTTAAACACCATTGTCAAAACTATTCTCTACTAGGAAAATGGTGTGTGTGTGTGTGTGTGTGTGTGTGGCCTGCTGGCCCAAAGACAGTGTTATTTCCAGACAGCAAGTCAGACAGCATAACAACAGGCTTGCAAAGGCAGTGGGGAGGAACACAGAGGCAAAAATAATTAACAATTATTATTTTATTTTTATTATTTTACTTATTTCTATCCCACCTTTCTCCCTATATCTTAAAAGCACCAGCAGTCCAATCTTCATTTGTCAGCAAAGGCCTGGTGGCATAAAAATATTTGTGCAGCCAACTGGGAAATGACAGGATTTAGGAGATTTGGACTAAGCTACTCTGTAACACAAATATGTAAATATTTGAAGGGATGTCATACTGAGGATGGGGCAAGCTTGTTTTCTGCTGCTCCAGAGACTAGGACGCAAAGTAAAGGAGACTCCACCACACTCTGAGGCAGTGCATTCCACTGCCGGACAGCTCTTACTCTTTAGATGGAATCTCTTTTCCTGTACAGTAGGACCCCGTATCCACTGGGGATTGGTTTGGGGGGGCGTGGATACTGAAACCCATGGATAATAGTGAGCACCATTGAAAATAATGGGACTTCTGGTTTAAAATACCATAGAGCTGCCTTGGAGGACTTCGAAAATGGCTAGAGAGGACACATTTCCTAGGAAGACTCTATGGTAGGGGTGCTATTTTGTGTCCTGTGGATAACTGAATCAGTGGATAATGAATCAGTAGATACAGGGGTCTTACTGTAGTTTGAGTCTATTGCTCTGTGTCCTAGTCTCTGGCAAAAAAACCAAGCTTGCTCCATCTTCAGTAGGACATCCCTTCAAATATTTAAACATGGCTATCACCGTCAGGGTAATATAGTTTTAAGTGCAAAAGGAAAAATGTTGGAGCAACAAACCACACTAACATAGCTGAAGTGGGTTTGACCACAGCTGTGGCTAGGCAGAAGACTGACAATCAAACACTCCAATATAGCAGAAGTGCAAGATGCATTATGTGTGGATTCATGTCATCAGGAGAAGGAGTGTTGGTGGATGTTGAAGAAATGGCTGTTGAATTTGTTAATGAGGTATGCTGTGTATATAACTGTGTTTGTTTATACTGCAACTGAAGATAAAGGCCTCCAAATATCTTTGGATGAACCTCACTACCTATAAGCCTCTTATTGTGTGTGAAAGTGGGTCAGAGCAGTTAAACGGTTGCTAGCTGAAGCCTTTGGTTTTTGTGCCCTTTCTGCTGTGAAGTTTTGCTGTTTGGCTACTCCTGGGTTGTTTGTCCCCATGCTGTGCCAGGTGCCTCTCAGTGGGCCTATACTGAGTGGACAATCATATCACCTCTTAACCTTCTCTCCTCCAGGCTAAATATACCCAGATCCCTTAGCCGCTTCTCCTAGGGCATGGCTTCCAGGCTTCCCACCATTTTGGTTGCCTTCCTCTGGACACATTCCAGCTTGTCAATACCCTGGACATGTTCCAGCTTATTACTATCCCCATAGTGCCTTCTAGGGGAGAGTTCAGGCTTGATTTGCTCTTAAGATTCTTTTTAGCAGACCATGGTATCCATAGATTTCTTTTCCAGCATCACATTTCAAATGAGCAGATCTTCCTCCTGTCAGCTTTCTTCACTGACCAGCTTTCACACTCATACATAGAAATTGGAATACTCTGGCCTAGGTGATGTTGACTTTATTATCTAATAATATTTCTTTACACTTAAGGATCTTGTTCCTTCATGGCTGCCTATCCAAGTCTTAGTTTTCTTGTGATTTCTTGACTATAGTCTCCATTTTGATTAATGACTGAGCCAAGGTATAGGAAATCTTTAAGTATTTCAACATCTTCATTAAAATAGTTATGTAAATCATTTGTGGTCATTATTTTTGGTTTCTTAATATTCAACTATGACCCTGCTTTTGTACTTTATACCTTAACTTTCATCAGTAACCATTCCAAATATCTACAGTATGATGTCTTAAATTGTTGATGTTCCTTCCCCCAGTTTCCATGCCTGTTCCTCAGAGTCTAATCCTGTTTTCCACATGGCTTATTCTGCATATACAATAAACAGAGAGGGTTATAAAATGAAACCTTATCTGCTCCCCTTGTCAATTGGATCTCATCCAAGGAGAAAGGTGGGGTATAAATCCATAAACAAATACATTGTAAACCATTCTGTTTCTCCATATTGAGTTGTTACATTGGCCTCTTATCCAGATAGGTTATGCACCAGGATAATCAGATGTTGTGGCACACCCATTTATTTTACTGTGACCCATGATTTTTATTTATATTGTTTTTTGTTGTTCTGTGCCTTCAAGTTCTTCCCAACTTATGGTGACTCTAAGGCAACCCTATTACAGAGTTTGCTTGACAAGATTTGTTCAGAGGGAACTTGCCTTTGCCTTCCTCTAAGTGTGTGAGAGTGTGACTTGCCCAAGGTCACCCAGTAGGTTTCCATGGCTGAACAGTGCTTTGAACCCTGCAACAAAGTCATAGTCCAATGCCCAAACCACAGCACCACCCTTTATTACCCAATACCTAATGCTCTTCTAGTTTGACTATTATTAAGAATGACTTTACAGCTGGCCTTCCACATTCACTGGTGTTAGGGGCACAGGACAGCCATGAAAGTGAAAAAAAAAACCCTACAATATATCTAGGTCCCCTAAATCATATTTAATACACACAAAAACTATGATCTATGGATTCAACCACCACGGATGCCTTTGAGGCAGCAGGGTTCCTTTGCAAGGCAGAAGTGGGCAGATGGTGGGGCTTTATGCCACTTCAACTGTTGCCCTATGCCATTTTTATTAGGGACTTACAAGCCTTGACACATGTTCATAGTTTCTCTCAGTCTTGCAAGGCTTGCAGTCCATGGCAGGGGTTTGGAATGGATGGCCCCTGTGGTCTCTTCCAACTCTATGATTCTATGATTCTAAAACCTTGCTCCATGAATAATCAAATCCACAAAATTTAAATCCAGAAATGCCGACTGCATTTCCCTACTTTCCCCGCAGTTTCTGTCACTAATTTCTAATATCCTTAATTAACTTTTCCCCTAGGTAACTAAACTTAATGATTCTTGTTAGTCTCATTCACATTAGCTTTGCCTTTGTTAGGAAGCTGTTGGTGTAAATTTGACATTTCCTGCTGTTAAGGGGAATACCTGCAAACTATTAGTCCTAAATATTTTGTCTTAATCCTGAAATACCAAGATATGCTTCTGTTTACTGGGGACTTCCATAACTAAGATTCCATAAAAGCATCCAATTCATGTAGTGATGCAACAATGGGGGGGGGGGAGAGAATAAAAGCATCACAGCCATGTAGGCCACAATTCTCCAAGTATAATATCACCCAAGAATAGTACTTCAAATGCTTTGTCCACATCTTGATGGGGGAAAGTAGGGTTGCCATAAGTCCTGGAAAACTGGGAAAATCCTGAATTAAAGGGACGGAAAGTTGTCCCATCTGGGTGGGTTGCTGGAAGCAGAAGATCCTGGATTCCAACTCCAGGCTCACTTTCTGCAGGCTCTGGGGTCACATGGTGGGGGAGTGCAGTCTAGGCGGGAGAGTGCAGAAGGTGAGAGTCGGGAGAGTGCAGAGCAGGCAGCAAAAGAGAGAGCAAAGGAAGGAAAGTCAAAGGAAAGAAGGCCGGCAGTGGAGTCAGACTCAGAGTAACTTTACTTGCATATGTGTGGTGAGTCTCTGGCCTCCTAGTCCACCTGCCCCTGCCTTGGATGATGGGCCATTGGCCGAATGGAAAGAGTCTTCAGAAGGAGATGGGGGAATCTCCCTTTCTTTTCCAAGCCCCACAAGCCAAATGGAAAGAGGCTTCAGAAGGGGAGGAGGAAACCTTCTTTCCTTTTCCAAGCCCCATAACGGAGCTGGAAAGAGGCTTGAGACTGTAACATCCATAAGTCCCCCAGCCAGCACCAGCTGGGGGAGTGTAATAAAAAGTAACTTTTCTAAGCTCTGGGGAGGAGTAGCAAGTCTTTAGTTCAAATGCCTCTGGTTGCTAACTGGCACCTTTTTAAAAAAATGAATAATGGCATTTTACTGTTTTTACATGCATAGCCAACCTGAGAGCCAATGTGGTGTAGTGGCTTGAGTATTGGATTAAGACACGAGGAGACCAGGGTCAAATCCACACTACACAAATAATCTAGTTTGAAATTTCTTCCTATAGAATCCTGGGATTTGTAGTTTTACAAGGTCTTTAGCAAAGTTCTGAAAAATACAATTGGTACAAGACACCTTAACCTTCTGAAATATGCAATAAAGCAATGTTAAATGTTAAAATATGCTATTGTTGTTTTGGTCTTGTTTTTTGTCGATAGTCTACCCAATCCAGTCCTGTATACTTTTGTCCTGGTCTTGTGGCAGAGAATTATGGCAACCCTAGGAACAAGGCATCATTATGCTGATGATTCTATCCCTCAAACTCTAATCACTGTTAACTAATCAATATTTTGAAATACCGTATATTCCGGCGTATAAGACGACTGGGCGCAAAAGACGACCCCCCCCCCAATTTTTAAGTTAAAATATAGAGTTTTCCCCCCCCCCCAGCAGCCACCTGGCTGGAAAGCCTATCCCCCACCAGCCAGCCAGCTCAGTGGCTATAGATGATGGAATAGTCTGTGAAATTAAAGGACTGAGAACAGCTAAAAAAGCATGGGATACTTTGAAAAATCTCTGTGGTGTTCAATCTTTGGAAAGTAAGGTTGCATTAATACTGTAAGTTGGTTAATATGAAGCTATCAAATCCCAAATTTTTGAATGAGCACATTAATGAATGAGCACATTAATGATTTTAGAGCCACAATGGTAGACAAGAGAATTTCACCACTAGTTTTGTTCACTAGACAAAACTTGAAGCAGAATGATAAATCTGAATCCAGAAATTCTAATTTTAGGCTAACTTGTCCTGAAAAGAAACATTATTTTGACTCTCCTGAGCTAAATGGGGGGCCATTTAACTCTTCAAAGGCAAAGCAGTCATTCTCACAGCAGGAGGAAGGATCTGCTGGGAAAACTGCCCAGGCCATTTTACACTTCAATCATTCTCACAGCAGGGGAGTATGATTACTGGGGTATAAGACCACCACCCCCCACTTTTGAGGAGATTTTCAAGTGTTAAAAAGTAGTCTTGTTTGCAGCAATATACGGTAACTATCTACAGTGCCTTATAAAAGTATTAACCCCCAACCCATAACTTTTCTACATTTTGTTATATCACAACCTGGAATTAGAATTTTTAGCTCTTGTGTACTCGAGATACTCAACAATGTGAAGGGACAAAATCAACAAACATTTTGGCAAACACACACAAACCTTGGCACTTATTAGTTCCCTTCTTTGCTGTGATATGCCTTAATAAACTCTGGAGCAACTTTCAAACAAGTCTGGAAGAAAATTGTGCAGAAATACAATCAGAGTTGGATTATTTTGGGTGGGGCAAACACACTCACCCACAAACTATGAATATCCTTTGGAGCCTTATTAAATTCACTATCACAAAATGCAAAGAGCATGGCTCAGCTGACTCTGCCTAGATGGGGCTGTTCACCAAAACTCAGTGATCAGAAAAAGAGGCACAGTCAGAGAAGCTAGCAAGAAGCTAGTGCTGAAGGAGCTGGAGAGATTTCCAGTGGATTTTGTAGAAACTGTGCAGAGGACAACTAACAACTGGATGCTCCCCAAAGCAGAGCTTTATGGAAGAATGAGAGGAAAGCCATTGCTAAACAAAACCATATGAAAACTCATAGGTTCAAGTGAAAGTCACCCAACACCTAACAAAGATGTCCTGGAAATTCTCAACAGACATGCCCAAAACAGGATTAAGCAAAATCCCTTAGTCAGGGCCATCAAGGTAGAATGTGCTTATCTATTCTTGGACACTCTTGGCAGTGAGTCATACTCCAAAACAAACAATGACAGAAACCCCATTATTCACAAAATGTCTTTCCTCAGACCTTTTCCTCTCCCACAATAAAGAGGCTGCCATAAACCCATCAATCTATGTCTCAGCTATTAGCAGCAATTTCCGAAGTCAGAGTTTCCTTTGTTTAACTGTGGGAAACCCATTTAAGCATTGTTTTACACTCAAAACACCCCTTCAGGATATGAAATTGGGTATAAATATTAGTCCCTAAATATTAGTCCCAAAGTGTGCACAGTTCTTCATACACTGTCACTCTGCCGGATCGCTGTGGCACCCTCGTATTCTCCTGAGTCTTCTTTGCTGCACGAACCTCTGCCCTTCAGGACTGGTAATTATAGCCCATACTTTCCTGAATTCTTGTCAGAAGCAATCTTTGCCCTCTCTTAATTAAAAAATGGCTGTTTGGGGCTTGCTTGGTTAAGCTCCTCCAATACCCCAAAATAATCATGGAAGTGTATGTGATTAGACTCTAAAATTATGTACAGACAGAAAAGGATGCATACCAATAACTTCTCCATATCTCCCAACCTTGGATCAGATGATGAAAGGAACAATCAATACTTCCAGATATAAAAATCAAAGTCCTTTATAAAAACACAATTTCCTATTAGAACGTGGAATGCACTGCCACAAGATAAGATGGCTATTATCTTAGATTATTTTTTAAAGGAAAACTGAATTGAGGATAGGCCTACCAACACCTTAACACCTTTTACCAGAGACAGTTACAGTGAACCTCCATATACAGAGGCAGAATGCTGGTACACAGCAAATGTCGGTGAACAACAAGAGTAGATGGATGAACAGTAAATAAACAGGGACATTAGCTCATCTATAGCTACAGCTCTCTGCACACTTTCATGGAGGTAAGATCCACTGACCACAGCAGACCTTTGTTTTAAGTAAACACATGCAGGATTTTATTGCATGACAATAAAGAGGGCATATCTTCTATGCCTGGCTAGTTTATAATGAACATAGCTTTCAGTAAGTTCATCAGCTCTTATTGTTTCTTTTAAAATCAGCAATCAAAGCCTCAAAAAGATATTGCCAATTTCCTCTCATGACAAACAAAAATAGAATAATCCCTGCAGCATACTATGGAAACCCTGAGTTGGGGACAATTATTTAAGACTATCCAGCTCAATGCAAACTGAACAAAATTATAGTCTGCTGCTTCTTGAGCTGTAGTCGAATATGAAATACAAATTTCTCCCCCACAAAACATTAATTTTTTGCTAAAGTCAAAGGGCAACTCAAATCTGGTAGCTGGTTCCTATCCTCCCCCCTGACAATGTATTTAATCCTCTCAAGTTTCTTATGAATATAAGCCATGAAGGGAACAGAAAATATAATTGTGAATACCAGTACTTGAATTCTCTAGGTCCTTTTATAACAAGCAACAGGAACAGAACCAACATCACACTTTGAAGTGATAAGATTACATGAGCAATGGCAATATTTTCCCCATGGGAAACCTGTAGTTTTTGTTGTAGTTATTTAATGTGATAACCGTCCAATCCAATATATTTACAGCTATTATTTTTACTACTGCAGCATGGCAGAAATGCTACATCCTTGTTTCAAATATTGAACTAAAGCTATAGACAAGTTTCAGAGAAGACAGGTTATAGACTGAATGCATACAAAACAAAAACAGATCTGTCCCAGATATTTCAGTTTTCAAAGTAGTCTTCTCAGTGTAAAAAAATATTTACTGGTTTTATTTTCTTTCAGAGGGATTTTATTTAAATAGAGATTTAACCAAGAGGCACTGAAAAATGTATTACTTATGAATGCAACTCAGTTCTGAAAGAGAGGCATAGAACTATATGAGCCAAGAATCATCTGACTGAGATGCAACAACCAACTTTTTTTAGGCCATAGTGAATGGACTATGAGTTCACATCTTCTTCCTTTTTTAGTCCTCTTATTTTCCCTTTTCCCATTCCCCTTTCTTCACATCATGCCCTACATTTCTCACTCCTTAGTTTTTTCACAATTTGGCATACCATCAACACAGGGTCAATTATGGTTTTGTGTAAACCACAGTTTACTCAGTCTAAAAGATAAATGTAAGTATTAGTTTGTTTATATAGTGTTTTCCCATACTAATATGTGCAAAATGGATGGGCTGAATCAGAATGGACTTTATCAGATTATTATTAATGTTCTTTTGACAGCATATTTTTTGGCATTTTTATGCCAGAAAAAGAACCCCCCCCCCCGACATACCTTGAGAAGTGGCAATGAGGCTTCCCCAGCACAAACAGAGAACAAATAGAGCTCCATTTACTTCTGGGGCTGAGATCTCACTGATTCTCATGAGAAAATGCGAGTGTGGCAAATTCAAAAAGTTTAGCAAGACAAATACATAAAATGCAGACACAAGCACAGAAACACACTTTAAAAATTACACGTAAACCAGGAATGTTCATTAAAAAAAGTGTCCCCTACCTGGTTGTCACTATCTCACCTGGAAGTGTTCTGTCGTTGATGCCATGAGCACAATGGCACAAGAATTCAAATGTAGGCAATGCTAGCAACAAAGCACCAGGGGAGATCTATTGACGGCTTGGGCCTTCAATAAAATATAATGGCTTTTTGACAGTACATGATTGCAAAAGGACGACATCTTCTGGTATGCATACCCTTTCACAATCATTAGGCATCGTTATGATGCCATATTTGCCAATATATCTTCCAATTAACAGTTTACCTAGAATTCCTATTTGATAACATTGTTTTTCTATTATTTATTTCTCTGTCTAGCTCATTTGTGCAAAACAAAAACAAACAGTGGGCAAAGAACATTTTAAATATTCACTCTTACATGCAAAAAATAAAGTAAGTGTAGATTTACATCCCTAGCTGAAAACAAGTCAGTTGCTATTCATAAGCCACAAAGATGTTTTCTATCATAGTTAAAATCTAGCCATACAGGGGCTTGGCCCTTCCCTCTTTCCTTGCCCCCCTGCTTCCCTATTTGTCAGTCTTCTAAGCATTCCTCTCAAAACTGTCTCCCATGAACCTTCTTACCTCCCAGCCCCACTCCCCACTCCGCTCAGGTAGCAGTAGAAGAGGGCATCTCTTTATCTTTTGCTTACAATGGCAGGCAATAGATGAAAGATTTAAAGCACTGAGTATTTATGCAACTGAACAATTTTTTAAAAAAGTTTTGGTCTAAATTCAATTGTTATTCCTGACTAGAGTTGACATAATGAACCAATGAGTACTTGATAAGTTAACATGTATTTAAGTTTCATTGAGGGAATAATTCTACTATAGTTGGCATTGACAACTGGATTTAGGCCACAGTTTGTAGTATCTGAAGTCCAATCTTAAAAGTACTGACTTCAGTAAGCATTAGCAATCTGTTGTCTCTACATAGGATAAGTTGCCAAATGAGGGTTTTCAAATCAAAGGGAATAAGAATGAACTTTCCACTTATACCTTCATGGTGGAACTATAGTATCAACACTAGTGGCACTAACCTCATTATAGAATCATAGAATCATAGAATTGTAGAGTTAGAAGAGACCACAAGGGCTATCCAGTCCAACTCCCTGCCATGCAGGAAATCATGATCAAAGCATCCCTGACAGATGGCCATCCAGCCTCTGTTTAAAGACCTCCAAGGAAGGAGACCCCACCACACTCCGAGGGAGTGTGTTCCACTGCCAAACAGCTCTTACTGTCAGAAAGAATGAGAAAGAACCTCATTCTTCAGTGGTCAAGTGGCTACCTCATTAAACCGCTGAATAACCACAATGAGCATGGGCAGTCAACAGTCCTGTATATAATCAACTTTTTTATTAAGGACATCTTTGTTTTGAGAATGAAGATGACATATATTAGGCTTTTAGCATGTTGAGAATGATGGCTATTTATTGGCTCTCACATTACTGCATTTGTATCAGGATTTCATCCCCCTCAACAAAAGTTTGCAGTAGAACCAATACAAAAATAAGTACACTGTCAAAGAACAACATAGAGCATGAACAGACGTGCTACTTTCTATGCTATTTTTGGTGAGACCTGAAGACAGAAGAAAGGAGTGTGAAGGAAAATTGGTGGGTTACAGGACATTATAGACCTTACATGGAAATAATGGGAGATGCTACTGAGAACATCTCAGAGGGCAGCATGATACAATCTTTTAGAAGATTGTGAATGGAACGTGGAAACCATGCAGCACAGGTACTTAGGACGGGAAGTTTCAAAATTATATCCAGAGGTGTTCATTTAATGGCCATCTTGTCTTTAAAAACTTCATTAAAAAGTGAATCTCTGAGGCAAAGTGCATTTTTTTAAATTTTTTAAGAGCACATCTCCAAGCATTGTTTTACCTCAAGTACTGTTTAGACTGCATACCACAAGTTACAGCCATTTAAAATCATTCCTATATTTTCTACATTTACAGAATTTCAAACTCAATTGCAGCCACAACACAATAAGAAGAAATTGGCCACAATTTCAAGTAAAGCTTGGATTTACAATCATGAGCTGGCAGGAACATGCTTGCAAATGGTAATGCAGTCATCTTCTATGTGAATGTGCCAGGCTTCTCTGAATTTGTGCACTTCTTATTGGCTGACCCTTGGAACAGTATTATTGCCGATGTTGAACGGAAGCAACTCCAAAGCCTTTTTAGCTGGAAATAAAAGCAACATAATGAGCAGATTTGCTAAGGGATGGCTATTGAACCACAGTGAAAAGGCTAGCATCGCCAGCACCTAAAGATGCCTTTCAGGAGGAAGCCTGCAGCTGAACAGATTGAGCCATGTATCCCAATCCTTGCATACATAGGAGCCATCTGGAAAGAAACATCTTGTTCTTCAAAAAGCAAATGATGAAAAGGAAAAGTCAGAAACATAGGCTCCCTGATCAAATATAAAATGATGGGTGCTTATCTCATTATTGCTCATGTTTTAAGCTTTGCTAAGAATGTAGTATTTATCTCACCTCCACACTCTAAAGGTTCCACCCCACTTATTGCAACTGGCTACCTTAACAGCACCACATTTCAAAACAGTATTGGTTTGACCAAATGCCAACACTGAATCTATGCAGCAAGAGCCATACTAATGCAACATATGGTCTATCTCGATCCAGAGAAGACTTTAATTTTCAGATGTTGATAATGCCACAAAATGGCAAGAGGGGGAGCTTTGGATAAAATAAATCTGAAGGTTATCTCCTTCTTCTACCCTTGAAAGAATCCATCATGCTGCAAGCCCCTGTAAATGCATATCTTACAGTCAATGCCTTTCAGAGAGAATAGGACAGGATGAACCATATATGGGAGATGTTTGCCAAAAAATAAACAAGAAAAGAAAAGAAAAGACAGAAAGAAAGAAAGAAAAAGCAGATTTTAATCATGTGAATTTTGCACAGTATTCATTAGGGTCTATTTTAACAAGATCAAATTCTAGAATTGGTACCTCAGTAAAAATAACTTCTTGTCATCTCAGGAAAATCTACTTAGATGCAACAAAATAGATTAATATTTAATATCTGTATTAAGTATCTGTCTAGTATGTGTATAGCAGCTTCTAGGGAATTGCATATACTGTACAGTAAAAGTTTTAGTTAGCTATTCAAGTGGTATTTACGTGACTCAGAAGATTCAAGAGAAAGTAATATTGTAACCCTCTGAAACATAATTTAAGCAAGTAGTGATAATATAAAATTGGGAAACTGCTGCAGTATATTCCCGTTAAAGATGTGATGGCCCTTGCCCATGGTTAACGTGATGGGGAGATGAGCTTACCTGCTCAGCATTCACCTCAGGCTCAGTTTAAAAGTGGATCGCAAAGAGAAATCCGTACGCCGTTCGGATAGCTGACGGGGCTGTACGGTCCGTTCGCACACATAAGAACAGGCAGGGTAATCTGATTGGCTGGCTGAGTAGAGGGGGCAGGGCTAGCACGGAGGGGAATTGGGAGCGGCCACCATGTTGGTTTCCCGGCTAGCAAGCGTCCGGTAAGTCCGTGAATGTATATGTTTATTTATTTTTATTTTATATTGTAAATACGGAAAACTGACTGTCCGCAAACCAGGAAACTTAAAAAAAAATGCGGCGGGAGATTTAAAACTGCTGCTTGGCTTGCTCGCTCCAGCCAGCTTCGGGAAGAGGAAGTCATACAGAGTTTAGGGGGGTTAAAAATCGTATAGCCAGTTCGTATGCATACGAACGACAGGCTGTTCGTATTTTTTGCCCCCCATACGGATTTTTTTATGATCGTATAGCCGCACCCCATGATGGCTCCCTAGGACTGCAGAACAGGGAAATTTATGTAAAAAAATAGTAACTTCAGAAGAGCTACATGGTAAGATACTGTCTGAGCTCCATGACCTATACTAAGGACTTTTTCAAATGGGGACAAGTTCCTGCCCCACAAGCCCAATCTCGTTCCTGCTATGGAATAAAGGGAAAATGTTCAAACACTTACCTTTATTCTGCGGCAGGAATGTCCTTCTTCTCCCCGAGTTGGCCAGCCATAAATGCAGCCGTCTTAAGGCTGCCTTTACGCCCGGGAACTGAAATCCCGCTCATTCTCTCGAGATAACGGGTGGGAGGAAAATTTAACCCCCCCCCCAAAGTCAAAAGAGTACATCAAGCACAAAAACACATACAAAAACATAAAAGTAACCCAGGAAGGGGGGGAGGGTGCCACTTACCTGGGTGTCCTGTTCCTGCCTGGAAGTGTCCTGAATGGCCTCACACACACACCCGCCATGGCTGTCATCACTGGAGAGGAACGGGACACCTTTCAGACCACCCATGATTCCATTACTACTACAGAACAGGTGGCCCAAAAATGACGTTTCCCCATGATGAAAATATCACAGGGAAATGCGGAATAGGTAAGGGGGAGACATGGACAAGGGTCAATGTTTTCTGAAAAGAAGAATTTTTCCTGACACTGTTCTGTCTCCCATGGATTAAACTGCCCATCTGAAAAAGTCCTAAGAAGGAGAAGGGACTATATGCCTGTCTCTCCAGGAGAAAAACAGAATTGCAATATGTAGACTCTCTTAACATAACATTTACATATATATACATACTTACATTGCAACAGATGTATTTTAATAGGTCCTGCCAACTTGGAACCATGAAGAGCAAATCAGGACTCACAGGAAACCACTTCTTACCTACACTACTGAAATCCTCCCCTGCTGTCTATCAATCTAAATAAATAGATGGGGGAGGGAAATCCTAAAAATGATGAATGATGCCCTTCTCCTAGGAAAATATGCACATACAATTTGTGTATACACACACACAAATTATATATGCATGTTATTTAAATTATATATAATTTAAATTAAATTAATTTGTAATTATTTTTAAAATTAAATTATAGGGTGCACATTTCCTGAGCTCCAAAACACTATAAGTTGTTGGGGATTCAAACAGGTTAATTCACAAATCCTTCTGGTGCATAAGTACATATTTTTGAAAACACTTCCTGTATTTTATGTATAATAATTAAAGTTCAGCAGATCTCTGTCAAATCCTTACATCTCAAATACCCAGGAAGGATGAAGAACTGAAACATTGAAAGAAACTGAAATGATAGCCATGTTTAAATATTTGAAGGGATGTCATACTGTGGGATGGAGCAAGCTTGTTTTCTGCTGCTCCAGAGACTAGGACATGGAGCAATGGCTTCAAACTACAGGAAAAGAGATTCCGCCTAAACATTAGGAAGACCTTCCTGACAGTAAGAGTTGTTTGGAAGTGGAATACACTGACTTGTAGCATGGTAGAATCTCCTTCTTTGCAGGTTTTTAAACAGAGGCTGAGTGGCCATCTATCTGTCAGGAATTATTTGATTGTATATTCCTGCATGGCAGGGGGTTGGACTGGATGGCCCTTGTGGTCTCTTCCAACTCTATGATTCTGTAAGCATAATTGGTATGGCAGCCTGAAAGATTTTAAAGCTCATCATATTTATTTATTTATTTATTTATACACGCACGCACACACGCGCACACACACACACACACACAGAGCTGATTTATGGTTTGTAAAATATTTAGCTAACTACCAAGGCATAACACATTACTCTGAAAGAGGCTGGAAATCAGTGAGATTTTTTAGAAGTGGATGCTGTCAACAAGAACAACCATTTTGCTATGATAGTTTTTCACAAGTTATATTGAAATTTTCCTCCTAGGCCATTTTAATTTAACACTTTGCTTTAAGCTGGATGTAAAAATATATACTCCTATGAAACAACTACCAGTATTGAGAAAGAAGATGAATATTATAAACTCCAGATATACTTTATACCTTATTCTCTGAGCAGCCAACTTTCCTGCTTTATGTTTCAAAGCTTCCCTCCCCTCCCCTCCCCTGCATTTCCTCTCAGTGCTACATTTAAATGTACTTTCACACCCTCAGGCTTTAGCATCACAGTATGTTGCCATTTAAAGAACTGAGATGTCATGAGTATGTTGGGGTCATGTGTTACCAAAGCATGACTGCTTATTAGTGTTTCAGTTCCACCCATAAAATGGACTGGGTCTCCTGGATTATCTCTTGGACAAACTGTGCCTTTATTTTAGCTTGAACTGTCTGAAAATGCCTCCTCAAATAAGTAATCTTGGTACCATAGACAGAAGAGATGTGGTACATGACCTACAGGTCCTCTAGCTTGAGGTCTATGCTACCTGACAGCATCGTACCTACAGAAAAAGTGGTTATCTAATAGTAGCTGCAAGCCTACACCCACTGTACTGGGAGTAAACTGCAGTGAATTCAACAAAACTGGCTTCCAGATAGTCATGTAGAAGATGGTGCAGTAGTATTTTCAGGGCTTGTCCACAGGTATATTGGTGCCAACTGAAAATTACCCATCTATTTGCCCCATATTTGGCAGTAAGCAACTTTTTTTCATCCATGATCGTATATTGGAAGTAGTTTAGATGCCTCTTGGGCCAGATAAGTGAACCTCTTGGGGCAAATAAGTGAGCATTTGTTGGTCTCTTGGGGAAGATAAGTGAACATTTATGCCCATAAACATTTACTGGATATTACACATGTAGGAGGAGAGAGAGGACCACATTTTAAGTTGGATTAGTTCCAATTTATCACTTTCTAATAAGCTCATAGTAAAAGTTTTAATTACCATTCAAAAACCCAATTCAAGCATCTGGTTTGCCCACTTTTGACAGCTCTGCAGGGATTTGTCAAAAGCACATCATTTTCTTTATAATAAGGCAAAATCTGTATATGAACTTTCAGCTCTGAATAATGTGGCTTATTTTTAACTATCTAGAGCCTTCTACCATAGAGACTTTAGAATAATACCAGAAGCTAATCAAGATCTGGCTAAATACTGTAAATCAGTGGATCACAGCATATTAAATTAACATTCCTACTGTCAACATGAGAGCCAGTGGAGTGTGGATAGTATATAGGATTTGAATTGGACACTTTCCCCTTGAAGTCAGCGTGTGGCTTTGAGTACTGCTGTTTCTCAGGTTAATCAACTTCACCTGGCTGTTACGAGAAAAACATGGGATGAACTTACGTTAACTGTTCTGAACCATTTTGGATAAAAGGATAAGATCAGAAAACATACTGGAAAAGAAGAAGTGGTATAAGAACAATGTCTGATCTGCTTAGTTCCATCTTTATTTATTTTTATTGACTCTCTATATGTTTTAGCCCCAAACAGCATAGCCAATGGTAAGGAATCATGGGAGTTTTTGCCCCAAATGTCTGGTGGGCCAAATGTTTTCCAGCTCCGATCTAATTCAAAATCTAATCTGGTTTGTTTAGGTGTTCAGCCAGGTTTGTACATCCAGCCTGGTTTGTTTGGGAAACTCCCATTTTCTCTTATTGAAATTTTTTGTAATTGTGCTTTCAGATCGTAAGCTGGAATCCAAGTTCATTTGAATCGATTCCCCCATGCATGACAGCAGCTTTCCCTTCCCTTCTTTTCACATGTAGCACACACATCCCAAACACAGATACTCCAAAGCTGCTCCAGAGGGGCTCTGGAGTTATTGAGGGAGGGTATGGGGAATTCAATTTGTTCAGCTGACAAAAACATACTATTACATACAATCCATAGATCCAGACTGTTCACATCAGCAGGCCACTTTTAAGAAACAGCCATCTATCGTGAATACTGTTCCTTCTAAGTATTTATGACCAGATAATCTGACCCAATATTTTCTTAAAGTTATTGAAAACAGCATTTTGAAAGTTCAGAGTGCACATCCAACTATACTTGGCTTTCCCTTTTCCTGTATAATGAATCCCAGGAATACATGTTCACTCTAATCTAAGGTTTCCACTGCTTCTATATCATTAACCAATTTTTCCATGCTAGTGAAAATCTGGTCCAAACAAATCAATCCCCTTGTTGCTTCTTCCACCTTTTTGAAAATGAAATTGTCAGCAAGGTAAGTGAGGAATATGTTGAACCTTACATTCTTGCCAGAGGTTGACTTTCAACAAATGGTAGATTAGTTGAAGCTGCCCATTAGTACTATCTCTCTTTTTTTAATGTGTTGGTAATCTGTTATAGGAAACCATCATTCAAGTCTTCATTTTGGTTTAGAGGCCTATAGTAGACCTTCCATTATGCTGTCACTGTGATTTTGCTAGCTTACACAGTGCGCCCGCCATATCAGTGGGCTCCCAATCCACAGACTGAACTGTTCATGGATTGCCATGCCCCATATTATTCAATGGCAGCTATGTGAACACAGACATGTTGAAACATGCACATTCACATCACCACCACTGAATAATTTGGTCTTGACTATCCACATTTTTTTGGCATCTGCAGGGGTCCCAGAACTAAACCCCCATGGTTATCAAGGGCCCACTGTGTGTGAGTGGATGTTTCGTTTGTCTTCAAGTGATTTCTGACTATGGCAAATCTATCATGGGGCTTTCCTGGCAGAATTTGTTCAGAGGGGAGTTGACCTTGCCTTCCTCTGAGGCTGAGAGAATGTGACTTCCCCAAGGTCACTCAGTGGGTTTCCACGGCAGAGCAGGGATTTGAACCCTGGTCTCTTTGATTTGTGAAATCAAAGGGAAATTCAAACCAGGGGTGGGGATGCTCTATGATCAACAGCGAAACATAATATATGACCAAGATGAAATAAAAAGATGATGGAAGCAATACAAAGAAGAGCTATATAAAAGACATGAAAGGATAAATGACACATGGGAAGAAGAAACATATGAAGATGAACCCCAACTTTTGGAAAGTGAAGTGAAGGCTGCACTCAAAGCAATTGGGAAGAATAAATCACTAGGAACAGATGACATACCAATTAACTGCTACCATCTACAGGGACAGAATCTACTTTAGTTGTAACTAAAGTAGGCCAACAAATATGGAAAACAAAGCAATGGCATACAGATTAGAAAAAAATAATATATATTCCTATCCCCAGAAAAGGAGACACAAAAGATTGTAGTAACTACAAGACCATTGCATTAATTTCTCACACAAGCAAAGTCATGCTCAAAATTCTACAGCAAGGAGTTCTTCCATATACAGAATGAAAAATTCCAGAGGTGCAAGGTATCACATTGAAAATCTATGCTGGATAATGGAGCTCACCAAGGAATTCCAGAAGAAAACCAGCATGTGCTTTATAAACTACAGCAAACCCTTCAACTGCACAGATCACAAAAAGCTATGGATTGCTCTTAAATAAATAGGTGTACTATTACATTTCATCGTCCTGATATCTAACCTCTACTCGGGACAGGAGGCTACCATTAGGAAGAAAATCAACTCATTTGAGATGTGGTGCTGGAGGAGAGTGCTACAGATACCTTAGACTGCCAAAAAGACCTATAAATGTGTTCTAAAACAAATCAAGCCTGAGCTCCCCCTGGAAGCCAAGATGCCTAAATTGAGACTTGTACTTTGGCCTCATTATAAGAAGGCATGATTTACTAGAAAAGACAATAATGCTAGGCAAGGTGGAGGATAGTAGAAAGAGAGGAAGGTTGCATACCAGATGGCTAGACTCAGTCAAGGAGGCCATGGCCCTGAGCCTTCAGGACCTGAGCAGAGTGGTTAAGGACAGGGGGTCTTGGAGATGTCTCATTCACAGGGTCGCCATGAGGTGAAGTCAGCTTGAGGGCAGTTAACAACAATTCCCAATGTCCTAGTCCAACATTCAAACCACTATATATATATTAATCCAAATTCTCTCAACTTGCCTTCAATAGTTCAAGTCATGGATCTTCTCACACAGATAAACATCCTTTACATAGGGTACTCCTTGTCCCTTTTTTGTTTGAAAAGGTTATTTTCCTCAATTGCTACATTCCAGTCTTGAGTCTCATTCCCCACCCCAGGTGTCAGTGGTGCCTATTAAATCATATTTCATAATTCAGAAACCTGCTATCAAATTATGGGAGCACCATGTTGCTCCTAAAATAAGGCTGGATCAGATTAACTGCATTCCATCATTATAACTAGAAACCAGGGAGAGGAAAATAGCTTCTAGTCCTTGTACTAGGAAAACAGCTCAGTGGATTGATTTGGGGAATGGGGGGGGGAGGGGTTGTGTAGGATTTTGTGGGGGGAGGGTTGGTTAATTGAATATAGTATGACGCCAAGCAGCATGCTCCAGGGACTTTAGCATGCTAAGGAAGTGGTAACATCCCTGGTTTCCTGTTGCACCACTGCACTAGAGAATGCTAAGCATGGAACATGGGCCTAATGTGACCTAAGGATATTATAATTCTAGCATGATTCCAGCAGAAACAAATCTTTTGTAACAATAAAAAACTTAAGAAGAGGGCATCTTCTCTACCACTTTTTTTATACAATAGCTTACTGTGTTTTGCTACAGAAGGAAACAAATATCTGGCATCTATTGCTAGCATTGAGAATAGAGATGGAAAATTCCTGGCAGAGGGGAAGAAATGTTTCTTGTCACCTTGGTATAACATTGGGTTTTAGCTGGAATGATAGCACCCATTACTTGGTTGTTTTAGCTAAAGCTGATCTGAGCACTGGTTGATCTCTTCCTTTTTGCCTACATTCCAAGCCACTGGTAGTTACACTTCTCCTGGGAAGCATTTTGAAGGAGGTGCCCTTTTGGTGTTGGGTGTTACAAGAGCACTGTGGGAAATATCTAGCTATGCACCTGAAGATCTCCATTTAGGAGTCTCTTTGGTGAATAGGTTGTGCCTTAGATCTGATGTCAGGGCATGACTTCTTGATCTTTGCTTCTGGGTCCTTCTGATCTATCTGGCCCAACCTCATCTAGGTTGGAGTTCAAACTATTATCCTGGCTCTGGGTCATGACCAATGTCATTCACTACAGCTAAGGGCAGCAGGTTAGTTTAAGTAGTTCAGATTTGTCTCTTCCACACTCTTCAGCACCTGCTGCCTTAGATGGATCCTTTACTCTTCCAAATGGTAGGACTGGTCCTTAACAGTCATAATCTTTGGACAAACATGGTGAGTGTCTCTCTACCAAAGAAGGATGGCATATTACGCAGACAGTCTGTAATTCTTGTTCTCTGCAAAAACTGTGAAGGAAGAAAGAAGAATCTGCACAGTGTACAAACTTGATTTATACTGGGGAGTTACATTTTTATTTTTATCTATCACCTGTGTTCTGGCATATTAATATAACCCATGATAGTGAAAGACTGGTAGGGCATAAAAGAAATAGAAACTGGCTTGCAAAACCTGAATTGTTCTGCCTTATAAAACTGATAATGGAGGTACTTCTACTGGGAAACAGCTATAATAAGCCCTTTACATAATTGTATTTCAGCGGTAATTCAAATGATAGTAACCTTATTTCGTTAATATAAGGTATATCTTTCCCATTATAGCCTTGGTATTATATCCATGCTGGTATGGTTAATGAAAATATTAAATGACAACCCATTTACAAATTTCTATACCAAACAAAGCATTATTGGAGCACTGACTGGCAAATTGCTATTTGGTCCAATAGAACAGAAATCATGATGCATTAAGGAAGGGTAGCCACTTATGTTTAAAAATACACAAAATGAATCACAAAATGAGTTTTTTATATGGTTGGAGACACTAAAGCTGGGAGTCTTAAAATTAGACTAGCATAAATATATAGTGCATGTTCCCTCATTAATTTGGACCCTTTTCTCCCAGTTACCTCAGACTCAAGTTTAGTTCTATATTGTTCAGGCCACAGACAATAGACCCAACTTTTTGCCCAAGTTTAGCTGTTTCTTCCCCCGCCCACCACTGACTGCAGTACTTGCCACATAGCTAGGTATCTCTCCAGTTACAGTTCTGTTACAAGAAGTGCCAACCTATGGTTCAGCTACACCTACATCATTAACTTGCACTGGAAGGAACTTCATTTCTGATGAAGCTCCATGAGAATGAAGTTTATATCGTAGTTTATCCAGTACAAAAACCATTGTCTTTGGAAGCACTTTGCTTTTTCAAAGACTCTCCAAAAAAGAAAAGGTTTTCTCCATTTAATTTGCTTGCTGCTTCACTTAAGCTTCTGGGTTTTTTTCTTTTAATCTTTTCACTGCTGGTCCTTTTCGTTGACTTCCATATTTATTGGATTATTATCCAAAAATGGGGCTCAAGGTGGCTATAATCCATAATCGTGACATGGATAGCAGAATCCATATACACCCAGATCATGTCCTGATGGACAAAAAGAGAGAAAAGCATTTAAGCCAGGCAACGTGTTGCTTTGACTAACCAATGGAATGTCCCTCATAAGCATGTGGGTCACATATTTATTTGTTCATACTGCTCACCTCAAGAAACAACCATGCTTTCACAAATGAATGGGAGCTAGAACTTTAAATAGCATACCTTCTAACCAAGGGAAGCCCAGCGTCCATTTTAATGATCCAATGTACAGGCTTCATGAAATTAGCCCAAAGCCAATGGGAACTGTAAGATGACATATTTTTACCACACAAATGTTTCTGGTTCTAAAAGTGGGTTTTCAGGGAATATACTAATACAGTGGCTCTTAACCTGTGATCCAGGGACCTCCAGGATCCCACAGTGTCCTCAGAGGGGATCTGGAAAGGCTTGAAGGCTGATTGGCCCACCTCCTCCCTGCAGTGGAGTGGCCATGTGACAGGAGCCAAGGCAAAGGCTGGCTAGCTGGCTTGGCCTATGCATTGCCATTCAATCTGCTACAGCCACAAACTTGCAGGAAAAGCAGGAGAAATGTCTTCCTTCCCCCTGTTGTTGTTGCTGCTGCTATTATTGTTGTTGTTTTAAATCTAGAATTAAATCTTGGGGGTCCACAGTAACAAAAGATATTTAAAGCAGGTCCCTGGTAAAGAAAAGGTTAAGAGCCACTGTACTAATATATGCCAGGCATTCTGAAAAATGTTTTCAAAGCTAAACTTCTCAAATACTTGCAACTACTTCCAGTCGCAACTAACTTTAAAAACAGAAGCAGAAAAAGAATGTAAAGAATGATAACACTTGGGCAGGTCAGTTGAGCCTCGACTGTCTGAATAACGGACTAAAAAGCAGGTTTTGTGTTCCTATTCAGTGTAATTCAAAAGCAGTATTTAAAGATCACTTAAATGTACCTGGAAGGCTCATTTTGGGGACTATATTTCTAAGGAAGATAGAATGTTCAGTATATAACCCCCATATCCAACTGTGCCTGTACACATGCACACAGATACTCTGCCTATTATCAAAGCCAATGGATATATGCAAATATCTGCCCATATAAGTGGTCTATTCATATGAACAGTGTCACATCAGCAGCTATATCTACAAAAGTTCAAAGCAACTTCTCTGATCAGGAGCAGTGGAAACAAGAACATTTTTTTACAGTAGGAGATGAATCAGCTGGCCGGTTCTTCTGTGTGTACCTCCATGGATTACACAAGAAAAGCACTCAAATGAGAAGTTCATTTTGTGAAAACAGCATTTAGTCAGCATAGAGACAGAGGAATCATAATTATGGACTTTATCAGACACAGAAAATACAGCGCCATAAGGATGCCACATAACCGTGAAAGGGCACACAGATCAGATGATGTCGCCCTTTCATGGTTATAAAGAGCCCCAAAGCTTTTTAATTGATGGCTTAAGCCATCAATATATACCCCTGCAGCTTTTTTGCCAGCATTGCCGGCATGCGATACCTCTGTCCCTTTAAATCTCGGATTTACTCCAGCAATAGCTGGTCAGGCATGAACACTTCTGGGTCAGATCAGGACATCCAGGTAAGTTTCACTCTTTTTATGACCCTCCCTGGGTTACTTGGAAGTTTTGTGTGTGTGTGTGTGTGTGTGCTTGGTGTGACTTCTTATGCTTTATTTTTGTTTTAAAGTTTGAATTTCCTGTGCAATCAAATCACACGAGATTTCAAACAAGGTAGTGAACGGGGCTCCATTCAATTCCTCTTCATTCATGGAGGAACCTTTGCCACAAGAGGAGGTGAGTGCGGGGGGAATGTTCTTTTGCTGGCATAAAAAGGCTTTTTTTTTTTATGCTGGCAAAAGAACGTTTAAAACAATGTGTATGATAAAGTCCTATGAGAGACTTAAGCAAGAGCTTAGGTGAGCAACACAGGTAACAAAAGAAGCTGTAGTATATCAGGTCAAACTATTTGTCCACTAGCCCAATAACTACTTCAACTGGCAGTGGATTTCCAGACTCTCAGGCACAGGACTCTTTTACATTACCAGTTCGCTGATTCTGGAGATGTCAAGGATTAAAACTGAGAGTTTCTGCATGACCTGTGACCCATTCAATCTTTGGCAAACGTTTGTGAGCTGAAGTTATTTGTTTTGAGGCATGCAATGGCTGAGATATTCAGCAAAGTCCCAGTTGGACTATATGAGAGCTAGGGAAGAATAGTACACATTTCTCTGTCCCACCTGCTGCTCACCAGTGCCTATTGTGACTGTTTCCACCAGATGCTTGGAGAAACATCAGCAGTCAGCCATCCTGACTGTATGCTTTTTTGTATTTTAAATACATTATAAGGTGCCTAAAGGACTTTGGTTTGTAAGCAGTGTATAAATATTTCAAAGAAATAAACAATACTAAGTACAAAAAATATAGCCTGAATACCAGTCCTAGATTATCAGATGCAGCAAATATGGTGTTATCACGATGTCATCTTTTTGTGTTTCGCTGGCGCTATGGTCTCATTTCTTTTTATTGACAACTGAAGCCATCAATAGATCACACATTCTGTTTTGGTGACAGCATTGATGGCGTGCAAAAACTCGGGCCATTTAAATCCTGTCACTGCAGTGAGAATGGCTGGTCTGGCATAAACACTTCCAGGTGAGATCAGGACATCCAGGTAAGTTTTGCTCTTTTTATGACCCTCCCCAGGTTACGTGGGACCTTTAAAGTGTGTTTAGGTGCCTGGTGTAACTTTTTATGTGTTTATTTTGTTTTTATTTTTAAATTTCCCACTCAATAAAGTCTCATGGGATTTTGAGCGAAGAAATGAATGGGGCTCCATTCACTTCCTCTTTATTGCCGGGGAAGCCAAGTGCAGGGGGGAACATGATTTTGCTGGCATAGATTTTTTTTTTTATGCCAGCAGAAGAACAATTTGGGGGGGGGGTCGTTCGATAAACTCCCTAGAGTAGGCACACTCCTATCACTGTATAATATCCTAGGCCAATTAGACGGTGAGAAATCTGAATTTTTTTTCTCCCCAAGAGCAGTTCACTCCTACTAGCTCTGGAAGTTTCAAGTGACAGTATCCTTCTGTCAAGAGCTGGGCTGTCAGGGCAATGTGAGAATGAGCAAGTCATCACACTTGGTTATTTTTAAAAAGCAGGAGTTTGAAAGATTTAAAATAGTTAATCAAACCAGAAATATTCACCGCATGACCCTATACATGTTTGATTGCAAGTAAGCTCTGCTGTGATCACCTCAGTAAGTGTGGTTAGGATTAGAAGTTCAAAAATGTATCACTGTTAAGAAAGGAAACAGTCCACCTTATTGTAAACAGACCGAACTTAAAAAAAAAATTAACAGATACTGTACAGATACTGTACAGTGAACTAAGTATTGCTGACTTTACTGGCCTGTGCACCCTTCAAAATGTGTTCTATTAATGCATTTCTATCTTTATGTTGAAATGCCTTAACAGTTTTGGCTCAAGTTCAAGGAAGGACAGAAATGGGAACCATTACAACAAATACCAAAATCTTGGAGAAGAGGCACTCCAGTGAAAAAGAAAGGATGAGGCACACAGATTTATCAATGCAAATCTGTCCTTCTTCATCAAAATATTAAAAAATATATCATACAATGCTTCTCAAACAAAAATGGTTCCTTTTTTAAGTAAATACATCCTGCTTGAAAATTAAACTGGAAGATGCTGACAATGGCAAAAATGATGACAACAATGATTAAAAAAAACCAGTTTCTATACTAATTCCCACATTTATAAATATCTCAATGTAATGTACAACAAATAAAAATGCTTAAAATATATTGAAATATAAATATTAAAACCCAAACATTAAATAATCCATTAAAACATCCCTCAGTTAAAACACTGGAAAAAAAGGCTTAAAATGTAATTTTCAAAGTGGACATTGTAGTCAGTAGGGAAAGACATGAGTAAAGAAGATGGGTTTTAATAGCATCTAAAGGACAGCACCTGAATTCTGGGAAGGAGTGCATTCCAAGTGGCACCTTCCTGAGTACCAGGGGGAGGGCATTTCAAAAAGCAGGGAACACACTAGATACACTAGATAGAAGTGGACACTAGAGAATGTCCACTTCTGGGTGACTCTGGGGTAGCAATCTGCAAGTTGCAGGGCAACCAGCAAGGCTAGCAATACAGCCCTCAAAATCTGATAATTATCATTAGGAATGAAAATGAAAACAGACCATTGTCTACAGAAGAACATTGGTTAGAAATTATTGTATCATTTAAACATACTTGAGTACCCAGAAAAGCTAAAACCACACAGGACTTTTTCAGACGGGGGGAAAAAAACCTGAGGAGGTCGGGAGAAAAACGGGGCTGTTGCGCTACAGAGCCGCATTTCAGACAGACCCGTACTCCTCCCTGACCTTCCCCCATGCTGTGGGTGCTGATTTTTATTGACGGAGGTTTTCTATCAATAAAAAGCGGTGCTTGCAGCACAGGGGAAGGTTGGGAGGAGGTCAGGAGAAGGATGGAGGGAGGACTGTGTCGTCTGAAATGGGGCTCTGTAAGCACAACAGCCATGTTCTTCTCCCGACCTCCTTGGGGTTTTTTAATCCCACCTGAAAAGGTCCACAGTTTTTTTTAAAAAAAAGATTTGGCCTTAGCGATATATATGAATATATATTTGACCTTTGTAATTTTAAACTCTTCAGTGGTCCTCAGTCATGTTTCCAAGAATAAGATGAATCCCTCTTATAAAACACTTGATTCTTTCCTTTACTCCAGTGGCTGATTCTTATGTCAGTTGAGTTAGTCTAAACTCCAAATGAGTTATCAAAGGTGTAGAACCTACTTTGGGGATAGGATTCAGTATCTTGGATAGCTCCTTTAAAATTCAGAATAAAACCCAGAATGGACTCATGGCCCCATTGACATGGAAGCTGCCTCTGTTCATTGCTGCCAAGTTGGTGTCACCTAACCAATATTCAGTTAAGGTTCCAACCATCAGCATAATGGAACTTCCTTTCCTTTGCCTCTTCCCTGCACCCTCTAAACTGCCTGATAATTAAAATCTGGTTTTGGAAGGGCATCCATTCACTCAGTGGAACTTACCTACCAGTCCTCCAGAACAGGTTTTGGCTTACACTTGGGGCCACAGTGGGAAGGTACCTGTCATGTACTGAATTCTAGCAGTTCAGAAATCCAGGCTTTTAGTATTAACACAGCAATACTTTATTACAGAAACTGCAGCAAACATCATCCATGGACTTTCATTGTCAGGACAGATCTGTCTTCATTAGTACAATATATTTCAGGCATAGCAATTTCAAACATTTTGGTGGGCTACAATCTTATTTATTAATTAAGCAAAGCATTCTACTGTCTCAGGCTAACTTACTATTGTTTCTACCCATTGTTTTCCCACCACATTGACTTTGAGCATTCCAGCACTAGATAATCAAACAGTAATGCAATAACAAGCAGGCAAGATATATTTTCCCCATGACAAACTATACTACTACCCATCCTTTCTACACCATACAATCTCACAGCAGGCAAGCTGGTTGTACCAGCGCCAGACAGTGCCCACCCAAGAATTCCATCAGTACAAGTATTTCATCAGATCCTGGCCTAGTTATCAGACCTTTAATCTGTTAAACTAACATGGTTGGCACAAATCTCTAATGAGCATCACAGAATGTTAGAAAGAGAATACCAACTTTATACTCTAATCTCAACAATATGTTTGTCAATATTTAACAAGCAATGCTTAATACGTATATGTTGCTGTGCAGATGGTACAGCTGGTTCACAGTTATTTTCAGCTAGCGTAAATAGGCAAGATAAACTTAAGTTAAAAAAAAACACAAACAGAAGTCTGGACAATAGTGATCAAACCAAACACATTAGGTGTCTTAAAGCTTTTCTTCTCATTTAAGTAGTTTTCATGGAGCACTTTTCTTTTAGCACTTAATCAGGAAAATATCAAAGAAGAGACTTTTTAATAAATGTTAGCATAGAAAATAGCATTCCACTTTGTAAACCGTTATAAAAATGTACCAAAATATAATATCAGACTGTCAAAAGCCCAAAGAAGTGCACAGAGTGCCTCAATGATTATTTGACC
Organism: Gambelia wislizenii; assembly: GCA_030847615.1. Classification (NCBI taxonomy): domain Eukaryota; kingdom Metazoa; phylum Chordata; class Lepidosauria; order Squamata; family Crotaphytidae; genus Gambelia; species Gambelia wislizenii. Next base: position 202,992,599 of record JAUMIR010000005.1, on the reverse strand, counting down.
TCTACTGCGGTCTTTGAACATTTTCCTTTTTGTCCACTTGCTCTTTCCACTAGATAATTTAGAAGTTCAAAAGAGATCATGGTATTTTTAGTTTACTATTATTCATGGATCAGTTACACCAGAATTGCAAATGCAAGTTCAAGGGGTTATCACCTCATTCTCTGATACACTCTACCTGAGCTGCTCCCTTCCTCTCTCCCTCCCCACATACCTTCCAAAGCTGCCCTCCAGAGCATGCATTATCAGCATGTGCCAATCATTTAGTCTTTATGCTGGTAACTCTTAAGACTAAAAGTATTTTTCCATGGAAAGATAGAGAAAAATGTTTTCTGGTTCCTCTCTCATCTGATCAGCATCATTCTAAGTAGATTACCCTGTCTAGATGCTAACTACCCTGCCTGGACTCTGACATACACATACGTACAACACAGTAGACAACATGTCAGCCATGTGCACTACACACAGATGATTTGGGTGGGTGGGTGTATAACCAGTCACTCACCCAATCCTCATTCCCTCCCCATGTCCTTCCCCCTCCCCCACCACCTCCATTTTTCTAACAATCTGATGCCTGAGCTGACCACAAGCATAAATAGAACTTCTCCCTTCAACTAAACTCTTTCACAGTTCACACCAGCTAGTGTGAGCCACACCATTCACACCAGCCACCTTTTGGAGCAACTGGGCTGCCAAAGCTGCCCTTTCCACCCCAACCCCATGCACTCACATCAGCTCTGGAAGCAGCAGCTGTTTCTTTCATTTGGGCAGAATGGAGGAAGGTACAAAAACAAGGGTTATTTTTTAAAATGTGTCTCTTCCTCCCCCTCCTTCCCCTCCTCCTCTCCCTCCCTCTCTTCCAGCACCTTATACCCTTACTCATATCTGTATAACACCCCTACAAGCCAGCACCCTTGTCACCTCCCCTCCCCAATTCCTCAGAATGAATCAGAACACACACATTATGTGTAACAGGCAGAAATCCCATTATGTTACACACTGAAAAGCAGTAAATTACATCCCTGGCCATTCAAGGCAAAAATGTACACTGTTCAGCTCATATACACTCCTCACTGGTATATTAATGTATACAAAGCATGCATGGACATCAGGGAAATGGGAATGACATTTCCTATTCTGCTCAGAAGTGCTAGACCCTGCCACACACGTAGCTATACTAAAACTAGGGATTAAATCCTTTTACAATAAGACTGTAAAGTGCTGCCTAATAAGTGTTAAGAAGAAAAGAAGGGTAGTCTATCATTTGGTACAGTGATCGTACTAGAGTGAGGACTCGCTGATATGACATGAGTTGAATGTAAAATTACATTAATTACAAACATTCAGCAATTTATTTGTCTAAATTATTTGTACTTATTCTGGTTTATTCTGAATCAGGCTACAGGTTTTCTAATCAGAAAGTTAAGGAGCAAAAAGGACAATTTGCACATTTTAGTTCAGATCATAAGCTTACATCCAACTTCATTTGAACAGACTTCCACATGTGTGACAGAAACTTTCCCTTCCCTTCTCTTTTCATGTAGCAACCCCCTCCCCAACACACATACTCCAAATCTGCTCCACAGGGGCTCTGGAGATATTTGAGGGAGGATATGGGGAATTCAATTTGTTCAGCAGACAAAAAGATACTGTTACATACAGCCCATAGATCCAGATTGTTCACATGTAGAATGACAATTTTATTACTGGTTGAGAGGCCATTGAACCATTAACATCTGGTACCTATTTCAGAAACTTTAATGTCCATAAGAAGTTTCTAGATTGTATCCAACAATGACTTTGCACTAATGGAAAGCAGTTCTGCTCATACAAGGCAAGGCACCTATTTTTCCAGTTCCCCACTATCCCCCGCAACCTCCAACCTGTAAACACGCATAGAATCATAGAGTTGGAAGAGACCACAATGGCCATCAAGTCCAGCCCCTCCCATACATTAATACAGTTGTCCCTCCATATCTATGGATTTGGTATCCACGGTTTTAAGTATTCATGGCTTGAAAATATTCTTAAAAAAAAACAATAATTTAAAAAGCAAACCTTGATTTTGCCATCTTATATAAGGGGCACCATTTTGCTATACCACTGCATATAATGGGACTTGAGTATTCATGGATTTTGGTATCCGGGGTGGTGGTGTCCTGGAACCAAACCCCAGTGAATATGAAGAGGCAACTGTATACAATCAAAGCACCGCCATCCAGCCTCTGTTTAAAAACCTCCAGAGAAAGAGACTCAACCACATTCTGAGGCTGTGTATTCCACCAGTGGACAGCTCTTACCATCAGAATGGTCTTCCTAATGTTTAGGTGGAATCCCTTTTCCTGTAGTTTGAACCCATTGCTCCATATCCTAGTCTCTGGAGCAGCAGAAAACAAGCTTGTCCCACCCTCAGTATGACATCCCTTCAAATATTTAAACATGGCTATCACGTCACCTCTCAACCTTTTCTTCTCCAGGCTAAGTATACCCAGGTCTCTAAGCTGCTCATCGCAGGGCATGGCTTTCATACCTTTTACAATTTTGGTCATCCTCCACTGAACACCTTCCAGATTGTCAGCATCCTTCTTGACTTGTGGTGTCCAGAGCTGGACACAGTGTTCCAGGTGAGTTCTGACCAAAACAGAACAGAGTGGTACTATTACCTCCCTCAGTCTAGACACTATACTCCTATTGATGCAACCTAGAACCACATTTGTTTTTGTTCTACTTTGACTACTAGATCCCTTTCACATGTACTGTTGTCAAGCCAGGTATCACCCATGCTATATCTGTACATTTTGTTTTTTCTGCCTAAATGCAGTACCTTACATTCTCCCCTGTTGAAATTTATTTTGTTAGCTTTCGCCCAGCTCTCCAATCTGTCATATTCAATTTGGGTTCCTGTCCTCTGGGGTATTATCTACCCCTCCTAAATTTTATCATCTTATAATCTGCAAATTTTATAAGCATGCCTTCTATTCCATCATCCACGTCACTGTTACTGAAGGTTTGAGAGACCTTCCATATCATACGAGATATAGTGAAAAGCATGCTAGTAACTGGGGCTATTCAGTGAAAATTGAATATACTGGTTTTTGGAAGGGTAAGTGCCTTCCAAGGGCTTAAATATCCCAAAGCAACCAGATCCTATCTGACCTTGGAAGCTAAGGAGGGTCAGCCTTGGTTAGTACTTGAATGGAAGACTGCCAACAAATGGCAGGTGCTATAGACTGCATTTCAGAAGAAGGAACTGGCAAAACCACCTCTGAGTATTCCTTACCTAAGAAAATCCTATGAAATTCATGGGCTGACTGTAAGTCAACAGGTGACTTGAAGGCACACACACACCACACATGCCCTCCACTTGTGCATAGGCAGGACTAGACTCAATTTCAGCTCCTTAAATCTACAAGATTCAACCTGAAATTTCCAAGGTATACATTAATAAGAACGCTTACATCAGAATGCTGAGTGCTGACCAGCATTTTGGAAAGAGATGGGTAGCAGCTTTCTAGACCTAGATATTTACAAAGATGGAATCCATGCTAGATTTGCTTCTTACAGTTAGTTACTGACAAGGCACTTGGAGGGGGGTTAACAGAACCATACTAATGAGAAGGTCAAAAACAGCTGCATGTTTATGTTATGCTGTTATAAACTTGGTTCAAAAGAATCAGCAAACAGAATGTGGCAGCAAAAAATAATGAGTGTGCAATACACAGCTTTCTTTATATACTAATTTTAAAAATAGCAGTGAAGGATTAAGGGACATTAAGAGCCTTTCCACAAAGCAAATAAACAGAAAGCCCACCACCAATAGTCCAGTCTTTTCAAAGTATTCAACAGACCTGTTCTCCTTTGTAGAAATTATTTTATTGATCATTGTATAAGGAACATACCACATGATAGTCAATCTAAGGGCTCAGCTAGACGGGAGAATTAATAGCGAATAATATCGCCTTACCTCCCTTTCGCTGCAGTGCCCATTTGTGCCCACATCTCATTAGCAGGCTTAGAAGGGAATATTTCACAGTTTACATCCACAGGGGAAAAAAGCCAGCCGTGAGTGCATTGCGTCTGGAAAATCTCCTTCCAGTCACTTCCCCCTTTTTTTTCTTAAAGTGACAGATGTGGAAGAGCTGTTTTCCGCTTAAAAAAAACTTCTTACTTTTGCTCTGCTACTTTGTCAGCTGATCAATTGTGCTGGCAAAAGCAACAACAATGGTGACTCCAGCATTGCAAGCCTTCCTTTGCAAGCTCACCCCCTCCGAGGTCCAACCAACTGGCTTTCAGCTCTGCTGTGTTCCCTTTTCGAATCGGTTGTATAGATGACCTATTATGCACATTTTTGCACATTTTAAAAAAAATATCGCAAGAAACAGTGAAAGCTATTATTGCGGTCTATGTAGAGTTTTCAGCCACCCTTCTTGATATGGTGAATCCTGGCAGGAGCTCATGTAAGCTAAAGGTATTCTGCCCACATTCTTGGTGGATTTTTCCATTGTACAGATGAGCCCTTAGTAAAATTGTCTATCAGCTATAAGGAAAAGACATAGAACAACAACAACAACAACACCAAAAAGCATCCAGCCTAATACAAAAGCAAACAATAAAAGATAAATTAAAACCTCACCAAAATTTCATTGTGACTTCATCAAGTTTGGAATTGCAGATTACAATCTATATAACAGAGTAACTGGAAGGATGTTCTCCATACTGCACCAAAATAATCATCGAATCACATTCATCAGAATCTTCTAATCAAACAACTTAACTATGTATTCCCTTCTTAGTATAAGTTTGTGTAAACATAACTACTGTTTATCCAAATGTTTTGGCTCTTGGCATCTGGCAGTTTCACTAAAGTTAGAATTTCATAGCAGGTGAAAAACAAACAAAAAAACAAACCATTATACACCATGCACACCCAAATAAATGTGTAGACCTGATGCTAAGTCCCACTGAATTCTTTATCATCAATGAACAATACTCTTTAATCTTTGTGTGTGAAATGAGAAGATTTGAAACATGCACACAGGCATTCTTGAACAGCACCTCCACCAAAATCCACTGGAGAACGGACCAAATACTGTGTATATTGTTGAATGCAGTTTTCGTGGTTGCACTTTCATATAGCAGAAAGATATTAGCAGTTTCAGGATACATTTTTTTTTAAATGTTTCTTATCAATTCTACTCAATTCAGTTGGCTGCTTGATGTATGTCTCCACATATTATTACCTAATGTCATCTCTGCAAATGAATGGGGCAAACATCAAATGAAGAAAATAAAAATACAAAAATAATATATTTCTGAATATAGACCTTTCTGAAAGACATTTCTGAAAGACCATGCATATAATGGTGTGTATACTTTCATTTCACACTACAGATATGCAAAAACTATTAATTGAAAAGATATTTCATAAGCAAATAAGTGTCTAGTTCTGTGTTAAATACTGTATTTTTCATGTTGAACATTGCCGAACGTAACATCAGTCCATGTTGTGTTCATCTAGCATGGGCTCTTCAAAAATATTAAGCCGTATCAGATATTCAGTTATTCATCAGCTTAATCATATTTTGTGTTGTTTTATTATTCTGTTATTTTTCTCTCTCTACTAATAACCAGGAACTGTGGCTGAAGCAGAAATGAATTCCAGAAAGAATCTGCATAGAATCTTCAAGGACTGAGAGGCACAGCTCCCTCTAGAAGAGAAAAGAAGAAATTCCCAGTGGATGTAGCTTAAAGGAACTGGTGAAAACAAAAACAAAATATGACCGAGAAGAAAATGTTGCAATCCCAGAGCCATTTTTAAATCAAGCTGAAACAACTTAAAACTAGTATTGTCTTAGGGTTTGGGCTACAATCATCAAAAGGATTTTTCCACAGTGGTCTCAACCAAAGTCAAGTGAACTATCTGTCAGGTAAGGTACTTGAGAAGTAATGCTGAATTACCTTTTGAATTAGTATGAAAACAAGTACTGTACATACATAGCCATTTCAAATTGTAAAAAACTGAATGACATGTCAGAAACAGCATTCTTTTTGCAGTTAATGTAATACATACAGGACACATATGCTAATATCCTATTTTTGTTTTGAACTTCACATCAGATTTCTGGAATTTATTTATTTTTTTGGAGTAGGCAACTTTTGTTATCTTGTTGATACAAATGAGCTCTCTTCACATGGAACATTTGGATGGACAGCATATTAGTGCTATCTAGATCTGTTAGCTTCACATCTAAAGTATCACTAGAAATTTTATACAGATGTTATCTTCTTTTTATATTTCATATTAAGTATGTATGCCACATTTGTGACAGCGTGCACTATAATGTTGTACAAGAGGCAATATCTGAACTATTTTAAAGCCTTCTCTAGTTGGTTGTCTCTTCCAACTCTACAATTCTATGATTCTATGATAGCATTTAAAAACTTGCATCTATTGCTGTACAGATTATTTATGCACATTTAAAATTTCTTCCAATTATTTCTTTGCATAATGCTGCATTTATTAATTCAAGCATTTTAAGAGTGAAATAGTCTTTGTAAATGCTATAGGTACACAATAGTCCAAGCCCTATCTCCAAAAAGCTTCCCATGTGTATATTTCTAATTAAGCTCTTTTGGATACATTATAATGCTCAAAACAAACAACTCTAGAGGACTAAAACACCAAAGCAGTCTGATATTTTTTTTCTTGTAGAATTCTGTATTAGGGCCATTGAATCCATTAGCTCTGAAAAATATATGTATAGAGTATCAACTCAGGAAAAAGGGTGTCATTATAATACTAGAGATAACATCCTGATAGTAAAATATAAATAAATAAATAAATTTATATGTGAAACAATAGGAACACTTGAAAGTCAGCTTTCATAGCAACTGTACGCTGAATGCTGATGCTGACCTTTCAAGTTTTTTAATATCTTGATCTCCAAATATTAGATATAATTGAATTTGCTATATTTGAAAATCATTCCTCATTGTATAAATAAAAATCAACCACAACAGCATAAATAAATGATTTAATTTCCCTCTGAAGTACCATCAATTAACTTTGTGCTTTCTAGAGAGGCAACTCTTAAAACATGTCTTTAAATCCTGAATAACAATTTAATATTCCAACTGTAAATGCCCAGATCTACTGTTAACTTTTATTTTATGCTTATAATTTTGTTATTGTAATTAGACAAATATGGATATTCCTCTCTCACATCTCTTACAGAGTCCCTTTTTAACTCTGTAACTTCTGTCAACCTCTTCTATTTAGTCCATGGAAGATTCTTGTATTGGATTCATGGTACTTGTAAAAACAAACAAAAAAGCCAATATTGTTCCATTCCTTCCACGTCCAGAATTGCTCCATCTGCACAGACACTCTTTTTTTTTTTTGTACTCCTTATGAACAAGTGCCAAAAGACCTAAACAACATATACATTTGTTCAATGAGAAGGGAAAATAAAGCCAGGCTTTGATCTGTGGGATAAAACACCTGATTCCAAATTAATATCCCTTAAAACAGAGGTAGCATGTTAGCATCAATCATGCATAAGGTACTCTTAAGCATTCTTTTAATGTGTAGGCAAATTGGGCTGGTATGAAATGGGTATAGAGAAATATTTTATGTTTTTGCAAGTGCAAAAGAGTTCACAATTTCCTGTAGAATGCCATTATCTGCCTCCCCCACCCCATTTCCCCCTCTCTTTACAGAATCTGCCTGTTGTCCTGATTTTTTTTATTGCAAACGATTAAGATTCATAGACCACTTAAAATGATGTGGACTTATTGATTTCAGTGGGAATAAACCTGTGCAGATGAGTACTGTGAGTGGAAATCTTTATACTTCTCAGTTTTGGGTTCATACATATTTCAAATGCTCCAAGACAGGTGAACAGAATTCTGCCTTCATATATATATACTCTTCTCTAGACATTAGCAACAAACAACAACTTTTTAAAAGGCAACAGCATGGGTGGTGGTGTGGAGAATGGCTCCTACACATAAAACTAGGTCACATTTAAATACCGTAACCAAATCTTCTGCACTTTCAAGACTTATTGTAATAAATATGCAAGTATTTAAGGGACAAGATGTCATTGTTTTTGCTGCAACAAAATACCCGTCTGACATAGGTCAAGTTTATAAGAGACAAAGTATTTCTTAAATCCTCTTAAAGTCTGTTGAGCGTTTTGCTTTCTCTGCCTGTCCTGACATGAGTTCATATAAAGCACACATACACTGGTGGAAAAAAATAATTCTTTACATATTTATCTAGACAAAATATATCCTTTATATCACATACTATGGGTTTAAAACATAGGTTTTACAATTAACACTATGATGCTTTTTGTTGACTCAAATTTATAATCAGCTTTTTACATCTGCTTTAGAATTAAAAATAACTCCCCATTAACAGTACTCTTGAAGAAACATAAAACAGATACAAAAGTAGAAGAGCTGTTCACAGGCACAAAACATGATCACACAAGTAAGGGTCATGCTATGAGTTACAGAACCTAAGTATCTAAAATTATGGTACAGACTCATAAAAGAATAATATGTAGGAAGGGAAATGCTGCTAAAATATAACATTTCGTGAGAAAAATCTATGAGTTCAGACACAGCTAAGCACATAGATACCATCTTTAGTTACAACTGGATATTTTTTTAAAAAAAGCAAAACTTGGCATTTCCCATGCTAATCAGAGGTTTATATTAGTCAACAGATTGTGGCCAAATGTGTTTTTCTAGTCATTTAGAACTCCACTTGGAACACTTTCCAGCAACATTTACCTAGGAGACTTCTTCCTACCACTTCCACTCTGACTGAAATCACTCAGCTGGGTCTGATGAACAATGGTAAAAAGCAGCTTATATTAGTGTTGATTGAATTGCAGATTGTTGAAACTGCCATGAAGGCTCATTCTGAGGAGTGTGTTTAATGAACATAGGTTACTCCAGTAAGTGGCTCAGTATCTTTTCAAGAAAACAAGCAGTGTGCTATCCTTCAAAATGTCCTTTCATAACTTTGTAACACCTCCTTCTTTAACTTTTGCTAACACAACATGTAAGCCTACATACATTCCATTTCTGCCCACATTGCTAGTGCCATAATACCATATGGCTTAAAGAGATTATCTACAATCCATTATACATTATCTGTGGAAGAGAAAGTACTGGGAGAATTATGGAATAATTATAAACAGGATGCTTTTAATGACGATTTAAAAAATACAAATCCACCAGCTCTTATAGAGGTAGGCAGGTCCATCATCTCTGTAGTTTTTTAAATCTCAAAAGCCTCATTTTCATCACCTACCACCACGACAACGAAAACCTTGCATATCCTTTGGGGAATACTGCTGGAGAAACTATATCTGCATCTAACCTACCCTGCAATGAATCCAAAAGGATGGAAGCAAATCCTGGGCAGCCAAACTACGGTGTGTGGGGTGGGGGAGTAGTCATACCTTCTGTTGGCAATTGCTGATGCTGAAACTCTTTCCCTTCACCTCATAAATCATTGGCAGAAAGAAAAGGGAAGTCGGGAGGCCGATACTTAAAAACTGATAGGAATTAACTTTTCTTTGGTGCCCCCCATTGCTTTCCCCCTTGTTTCTTTGGCGAAGAGAACAAAAACAAGTGCCAGGCTAGAAGCTGATTCGCCTGTCAGGAAGAGCTGGGAGGATGATGTTTACTGTGGTATAAGCAGTTTTACTGCCTTGGACTGTTTTTAGCCCCTTTCTGTCACTGGAGAGGAGGCAGAATTCATCCTCTTCCACTCTCCCTCCCCACCCGCCCCCTTCTCTCTCTCCCTCCCGCCCTTCCCTCCAGCTCCTTCCATTTCACCCCATGTCACCCACAAGCTGACTTCTCCTCCACAGAAGAGAAACCACCAGGTGGGTGGGAGGCTTTTTCGGGGCAGAGTGGGTGGAGATTGCCAGACATCAACCCAACCCAGCTTCTCTTTCTCCCCCACCCTCCAGACACACACCCAGTAAGCACGCCCTGGACCAACCGCTCCCCCCTCCCTCCCCAGTTCTCAGGAGAAGGACCATGTGCTCCCCACACTGCCCTTTCCTGAGGCCACCGGGGTCTCCTCTCTCTCTCTCTCTCTCTCTCTCGAGTCGCCTCCGCCACATTCACACGCACCGCAGACCTCCAAGTCGCCACCGCCGCTGCCATGAAGCGAAGGCAAAGGCAACCCAACCCCGGCGCTCCGGTCCCGCCTTACCTGCCAAGCAGAGACAGGAGAAAGAAGAAGAAGAGGAGGAGGAGGAGGCCGTCCTTCAGGGCTCTTCTCTCTCTCTCGGCGGCAGCCAGGAGACTCTCCCGCCCGCTCTCTGCCACTCCCGGGATGGGAGACTTCTTCAGTCACCAATAATTGGACGAAGTCGACGACGACAAAGCAGCAGCGCGGGGCTGAGGCGCACCACCTTCCCCTCAGAGAGGCACACACATCGCCCGAGCGCGCTCCCGCGGCCCCGCGGGTCCTGTGCTGAGTGAGCCTCCCTGCCTGCCTCCCTTTCCCCTCCCTTCCCTGCTCTGGCTTTGTGTTGGGGGTGAAGTTTCAGCCGCGACCGGCTGGAGGGCTGGCTGGCTGGCTGGCTAAGAGGGGAGGCGGGGGGAGGCTAGAGAGAGAGAACGAGAGAGGGAGGGAGGGAGGGGGCGCGGAGCCGAGGCCAGAGCATCACCGCTCTGCAGCTTCGCCAGGAATCCCTCCACGGAGGGAGAGGCGGCTCATCATGCCCAGCCCGCGGGCTCCCGATTGGCTGCGAGGCGGGGATTGGGTCCCCGGGCGCCAATCAGCTGCCGGGAATCTGAGGTGGGGCTCGCGCTGAGGGAGGCAGCATCGCCCTTCCTTGCTGGGGCGACGTTTTACCTCGGCGGGCTCCCTCCTCCCGCGCCAAATAGAGAGATACACACACACACACAACACACACGCGCGCGCACGGCCGCGCAGGCATAGAGGCAGACGGACACGCGCGTGTATACACACGCAGGGAGGGAGAGGGAGAGAGACTCGCCTTCCGCGCGCGGGGAAGGGGGGGCGGCTGGGGAGGGAGTTCCCCACGAATGACAACCAAGGGCATCTCATCCGCCTTTGGAAGGGACCAAGTGGAGGGGTTTCCGTCCCCTCCTTCCCTCCCTTTTGTCCACCCTGAGCTCTGTCTGCCAGGGGAAGGCAGTCGCCCGGGTGACCTGATTCTCTCCCCCTCCCCTAGCCTTCCTCCCCCTTTCCAAATCCCCCTTCCCAGAAATCGCAGGCCATTGACAATATGGCATTTTAAGACCAACAAGGAGGAAAGAGAGAACCAGCCAGAACTGGGGGTGGGGTGTGGCAGCCGGTGCGAGGGGCTCCCCACGCCAGCAGCAAGAGAAATGCAAGCAGACCCTGTACCCAAAGAGGGACTGCAGTTTTCCCCAGGCCCCTGAACCGACTGCCCTCCTGCCCTTTTCCCTGCTTCTTTTTTCTTTGCAATGGCTAAGCAATTTGGTGGAAGCAAGGGGGGAAGGAAGCCCCAGTACCTTAACACACACACACCCTTCCCCACTATTCAGGACTTCTTGGCTATCCTATTCCCATTGGGAATGTAGTAAGAAGTGGGCTCTTCAGTATGAATATTATGGACTTTATGCTTTTCAGTGGTTAAAGGAAAACAGGAACAGACGTTTTCTTGACAGCTTTGGTTCATTATGAATCGATCTGATAATTGCTCTGTAAAAGGTAATTCACAACACAAGTTGGGTAGAAATGCCCAATTAGACACTAAAACAGAGCTATCCGGCATCTCCAAGGAGCTATACAAAATATTCAGCAAAAAATACTCTTTTCACAGAGAGGGTGGAGGATATTGTATGCTATGCTTTTAGGCACATGTTAATAATGGGGTGTCAAGATTTCTTGAGAGCTGTTGAACCCAACAGATTTCCTTCCATGCAATTTTTTTCTACAGTCTATATAGCTAGTCTGTATCTATATCTAGGCATCAATATTTCTATCTAGAAGCATCAGAAAATGCCTGGGTTTGTAGATGTATATATTGTTCTGTTTAAGTTTCTGTCACAATATTCTGCTCAAAATTCTAAATGATTTATCACATGTTAAATTTTAGACACAAAGATACATTCTACAGCCCATCAATCAAGTTGCATGGTATTGTTTACTCCAGTTCACTCCAGTTCTGTACAATATGAACTGAAGTGTCGAATCCAAACTGTTTGATAACCTTTGTGCAAAATCTTTCTGTCCATGAAACATGATAAGGAGCTGTCCTAAGAATCAAATTAATGGTCCATAGAGCCCAGTGATAGACTGTAGTCCTCCGGGGACTTTCTAGAAGATATGTTTCTAACTCTTGCTGGCTGCAAATATCAAGGGTTGAATTTAAGATCTAGAAGAGTTTTGCCTGACAGAAGAAAAGGCTTTAATTTGAGATCTCAAGGAATCATTGACCATTCTTGTGGAAATGTTGCCAATGCAGAAGGAGGAGAGTAGAGCTGTTTATGCAGGAGTCAGTATGGAAACTGCAGTAAGGAATTGGATTATGCCCTAAGTCATCCACTTATTAAGTATGGAGAATAGCATACATGTTATACATTTAAATCCAATTGTCAGTCCTAACTATAGTAAACCCATTGAATTAATGAGTCTTCCATAGGTGTTAATTTATGAGTTGTCCAGTTATTTAATATGTCTACTTTAGTTGGAATTAACAATGGGATTTGGACCCATTTATTTATTGTGTTTACACCCCAGCTTTCTACCCAAGAACTCAAGAAAAGAAGTCCATAGGTGTGCAAATGTCTTTCCTGGAGTAATTCTTGAAACCAAGCTCAAGTGTTTCTCAGTGAATTTGTGCCCATAGAAAAGGCAGACAGAGATGGACAAGGTTGATGTAGTCAGATTACCACACTGAGGAGCACTGGTTTCTCGAGAAGGTCCTAAACTATTGCACATAGTCAAGACACAAGCATATCACAGGAGTTTAATTTTCTGGTACTGATGTGTACAAGTAATGCAAAGAAAAAGAACTTCTCTACTTCATTTTCATTACAGAATTTTAACTAGCATCAAGAACACTAGAACACAAGCAAAGCAGGTACATCAGACAGTTGCATCAGCTAGAGAAAAAACTCTAAATCAGTCTGAAGTAGACATGTAAATGTTTTTAAATTTCATTTTTTGCAGGAATGAATGAATAATGTCACTCTTTTTTCTCCTAGCTGTGAGAAAGTTGTCAAAAACTGCATAATTGTTGAAGACTATTTGCATTTTGAGAGCTATTATGTACAAAAACAGCATTATGTGTTCAAGAAATATTTGCAGTCTGGGTCCGCAAAACAACTCTCCTACACAGAAAATGCTGTTTGCTTCACAGGAAACTTGTTTCCTGTGCAGAAAGTGCCCTTTTTGGTGCAAAAAATGTATCCAAATGCATTTATTTATTTATTTTACAAAAAATAAATCCTGAACTGCAAAGATTCTTGCCTGTCTAGGATTCTTCTCATCAGGGTTTTGTGACACTCAAAAACCCATTTTTATCATATTAATTCCTAAACCTGGGGGTTGTCGAAATGGCAAAAATATTCCTCATAGAATTTGAGGAGAATTTGTTTTGTCTAAATGGGATCCTGTATCAATACACTGTATTCAGAAGGATGGGGGGGAGCAAAAACAAATATTCTGTGGGAGTATTTTTTTTAAAAAAAAAATCTCTGAAGGAAATGTGCATTCCTGCTTGTTAGAATAACTGATTCGCTTTGATGCACATTCCTGATAAGAGTGGAAATGGAAAGCTGATTGGTCAGATGTGCGCAGGGGTGGAGCTTACCAGCAAGGCAAGCTCCCAGAACTGCCATTTGGATTTTCACTCTAGTGATCATGCACTGGGGCCATTTTTCTCTCTTTTTTTCTGTTTGTTTAAGTAGAAAATTGCACTTCTGCACCTTGGATTTATTTATTTATTTAAAATACTGTTTTGTGGCAGCAACAGATGACAATAAAATGTGAATAATTTGCTCGTGTCTGCCATCTTGATTCACAGGCATGCCTGTTTGAACAACAAATGCATGTGGCTTTGCATGCCTACAATCTTAGAAAAACACCATGAAGACAAATGAACGCTGCTTCAAATTGGTGTTAGTGACATCAATCAACATTTTATTGCCTCTTATATATGAGCCTCTGATTGACTGAGTTTCTCATCTCTAATCCTCATTCACTTTGCCACATCACAGTTCTCTAAAGGTTTAACTATACCAACTGACCACCAGCCTTATTCAAATCCCTTCAAACGTTCCACCAGTCACAACTCCCAACATGCCATTTTCTCACTCTCTCTCCTGCCACTCCTTACCTTATTATTGTAATACCTAACACATTAAACAACATTTTCCATAAGAAGTCCATGACATCACAAGCCAGTGCTACTTTCTGGCTGTTTTGTCATTTCTGGTCTATGTATACATGACTGCAGTAGTATGGTTGCTACCAAAAACAGCATCCATACCAGTGACCCTTCAAACAGTTCTCATCACATATGTAAATTGCTCAAAATTTGCTTTGGCACTCTGAAATAGAAGGAATACCACTGGCACGAGCAGCTGGCTTGTTGGTGTGAATGTGTTGAACCTAACATTGCTGTGTCAACTTATGTGGACAATATTTACATCTCTGACAGCTTTGCATGGGGTTCCATTTCTTTGGAAACAATTTTCAGTGGTAATTGCAGAATCAGTTACCACTGATGGAGACCTGGTGGTGCAGTGGTTAAATGCCAGTTCTACAAGCCACAAGGTTATGGGTTCAGTCCCAGAGGGCTCCAAGGTTGACTCAGCCTTCCATCCTTCCATAGGTCAGTAAAATGAGTACCCAACTTGTTGGGGGCAATTAGCTAAAAACACACACATTGTAAACCACTTAGGGGGTGCCTTGGCACAGATAAGCAGTATATAAATATCAATGCTATTGGCAGCATTGCGATTATAGAATCTCAGACTAGACATTAATTTTATTTGGAAAAGATTCCATTCACTGGGTTGGGGAAATGTTAGGACTTCAGATGTTTTGGACTTCAGCTCCCAGAAATCCAAGCTGCATGGCCATTCATAAAGGAATGTAGTTATGGAGGGCCAAATGTTCTCCATCCCTGCTATAGAAAAAATCTTTATCCTGCTATAATGAATAGGTGATGGCTGTCAATGAATACACATTCTAGATTGCTTCCCGAGTTTAAGAAAATTCCAATAGAGGATATATGAGGAACATACTTCTATTTTATTTTATCTATTGGATTTATATCCTGCCTTTCACTCAAGATGGGATTCACAATTTAGAATAATTTGCAAAGCTTTGACTCAATTATCTTCCATGTGATGAGATGAATGAACTCCTCAGCCATGTAGAATATGTATGTGTCACCACAACAGAAAAGCACAAATCGCTGCTTAACACATTACAGTAGAAGCAAGAAAAAAAATGCATGGACTACTTTAATACCCACTATTGTGATGCCTCCTGGTAACATACCAAGCCACATGTAGTACCATTTTTTGGTAATATGCCTTGTCTTTGTATCACTGTTCCCCTTTTCAAATGTTGTGCTGTTACATTTCTTCCAAAGCTTCCTTTTATTTGAGATTATCTAAAGGTCACTGGGCATATATACTGTATCATATTGACTATATTTTAAAGTATGTGGGATGAAATTTCTGATGCAAACCTAGCTACATCACCATTAAATGTCTGCTGTCTGGCTTTCATGCCTTCATATTCCAAAAAAAGCATTCAGGCAAATATCACTATTTTGCCAGGTGTTTACTGCTTTTGATAGCAAGCACAATTATCAGGGGATGTGTTTTCTGTTGTGCTACTAATTTCTGATATTAGCTGCAAAGTTTATGTTACAATACTAGTATTCAATAGTAACTAATGACAACTCACATTACATACATTGAAGAAAAATACATAGAAGGCACAGCAAGGGGGTGAATTATGGACTTCAGATTAAGCAATCCAATTATTCAGTCTCATAAAATGCAGAATGTTATAAATTAAGCATTTATGAACATAATTTTGGAAAATAATAAAGACAGATAGTTTTGGGCTTTTTTAATGCTTGAAAGTGAATCTCCCAATGTATTTCTATCCTGCTTGGCTCTAAAATTATAATGATAATCAAGGTGTTTGGTGTATCTTTTTAACAGGGCTTTCAGACACAGAATAACTGCTGCACCACTGAGAAGACTAGCCTTGTGGCCTAGTTTTCAGAAGTGCTTATCACTCACACATCAAAGTCAGTGGGTGGATGTTTCAAGTATTCAATATTTTCATCTGGCTTCAAAAGTGGAGAATAGATTACTCTAATTTCTCTGAGGAAAGCATTTCCAGTGAATATTATATTTCACAATGGATGCATCTTGATGATTATAAAGGTTCAAAGTGCTTCTACATTGATTTCCATGAAGCCCTACTCAGTAACTGCCAACCATCTATAGCTTGTCTAAAATGCCTTTATGCTCATTTATTTCCTTTCTCTTATTTCATGTCTTCCACGTCCATCACTGTTTCTTTTTCCATCTTCTTGTTTTACAGATTAAGTCTCTGATCTTCCTGTACTGGCAGCTGCTAATGTGTGTATTGCACTGACATGATGTCTTGGCATTTCTATGGACTCTATAGAGCAAAAACAGCCACAAGAATAAACTGAGTAACACCAGCAGCTAATACCACAGCATCCATGACAACATCACCACTACTAAGCAATTGTAGTGATGCACACTGATGATATGTACCACATTATGTATGCACAGAAGAAACCAGTAAAGGTACAGAAACAGTGGAGCACCCTCATGATATTACCCTACACAGTACATGGTGGTATAGTGGAGCCAGGAAACACAGTGTCAAAAGACATGGGACTTTTTGATTGGCTGGGATGAAAACATATCATTTTCTACCTTCCCAACCTTACCTGAAACAAAATTCACAACTGAAAAAAGAATGCAACTTCCCAGATGCTTTCCCAGTACTTAGTCCTCAACGGTAATTACTCAGCGCATAAAGGCAATTGCACTGGACTTCTGTATTGAGTTATTATATGCTGTACTCCTTTTTCTAGCTCTGAACCTGGGGTTCATTAATATCTGAAGAGCAAAGCTGATAGCTGAACTTGTGTTCACCAGTAAGGATCTCTGTGGTCTTTAAGGCTTTAACTGATACATGGTGGCACCTTACACGTATTGGTTGTTCATGACAAGCAGGGCTGTGTTTTTGTACATTAAATATTTATTTTCTGTTTCCTGAGTGTAGAGTACAGCAGGCACTTCACTTACCTGTTTAGGAAAAGGTGGCTGTTTATCCACTAACAATTTCTCCCTAATTCAGTGTAGTACAGACATCCAGCAGTGATTTGGACTCAGGCATAAAGAGTGAGGGACTAGTAGCCCAGTGTGAGCCCAACAGCAAGGAACTCTCCAAGCCCTATCTCCCAGAGACTGTGAGGCAGAGTCTACTAAGAGTCTGGCAACTTTGTCCCCAAGGCGTAACATTTCAATGAGCCTTCTTGCCACTGCAGTGCCAAAGAGAAGACTTAGTGCCAGGCTCCCTCATTGGGAGAGCACCCTCTTTAAGTTTCTACACAGATTCCTACAAAACCTGAAAAAGCTAGCAAGGGCCAAAAAGCTTAAACCTGCTCAGTTTAGACAGCTGTTACTGGAAGAAAGCCTTGAGCTCTGTCCAGGGTCCTGAATGACCTGCCTTTGTCTCTCCTTGTTTGTCAGCATTGCTTGATTTGGAATTCAACTAGGATTCTAAGAACTAGTCACAAAAATCGTGTGTGTGTGTGTGTGTGTGTGTGTGTATCTCCAGTAAACATATAAAAACAATACAAATATAGAAACAAGGCAAAATAATATAGGCATATTTAAATCTAGTAGAATTAAAAGTTATGGTAGCAATTGATTTGATTTGGAACAGCAATTTATAGAAAGATGTTAACTTCTTCTCTCTGTATTACATACAGACTGAATAAAGCACATCCCTGTCCACTTCCACATATTTGGCCCAGGAGGTAAAATGTTACTGGCATAAACACATTCTTACGTTTTTCCTTTTACCCCAGTTTAAGGTCTCTTTTTCTCATGTCTGTGCCCCACCCCCAAAAGCTTATATGTTTGGAAGTGAAGAAGTCTGCTTATCACACACAAGCAGTGCAAGGAGCTTTCAGCTCAGGAAGAAAAATTGCAGTGAAGATAGTGCTTCTTTCCCAGAGTATAAACAAATTGATATTTACTCGTGGAATTAAAAAACAACATTTTGCCACACTAATGAAAACATACAAGTCAGTTTTGCTTTCCTTCAGACTATCTCAAAAGATCTTTTTAGCAGATAAGCTTGCAATAACATTCTGACAGAACAACTGGGGAAAAGGTTAAATTGATGACCTGAGGAGGTTGGCTCTTTGCCTTCTTGCTAGAACTGATTTAAACTGTGCTCCTTCCAAAATGTTTTTAAAAATCCGGTGATGTTGACATTTTTAGTTTAGGAAACTAGGCTTCCACTTTTCTGATGATATAGCAGGATAGAGTTGAAAAGATAAGAAACTGTAGCATAGAGAGTCCAGATTACTTAACTTTTTTAAAAAAATATGCTATTCACTGCAAAAAAAAATCATATGTTGTTCATCTCCACTTATCCAAGCTTACCTGGCTAGGTATGAACTGTGTAAAGGACTAACTTGTTTTCTAGTCTGTCAGATGCATCCACACTGACTGAATTTGAACCCACTCCACTAATCTGTAGATCTGCTTTCAAGATACAAGTTAATTCTTATCCTGGTGCATAACAAATCTGCTGTCTAAGGAGTAGCAATGTAACCGAATCTACGTTGGACAAGACTCCACATTTTAATTTCATAGTGTCATATAAACTTTGCTTTCATCTCTGTTTAAATCCTGTTGCATTCTGGGAACTCCTCAGATCTAGGATTATCTTAAAAGCATTTCCTTTTCTTGGAAGGAAAAAAAACCCCAGGCGCATTCTTTTGGCAAACAATTTGCTTCACAGTATACTGTAATAGAGATGACACAGTAGAGTCTATGAAGAGAACTCTATGAAAATCTACTTTATACCTCATATTCATTTTTCTTAATATTTACATATTAATGTTGTATTTATTTTACAGATGATACCCTTCTGACAACCTTAAATGTACCACACAAGTTCTAATTATTACTAATAATTGTCATAGATTCAGCTTTCATAAAATGATATATTTAGTGGTTTGGATCTACATTAAGTTCAATTGCTAATCCCAACAAAAATAGATCTCCCGAATCAGTGAGTTTTACAACAGTGGTGGCTTACACTTCAGCAACTGATCCAGTGAGTCTACTCTAATTAGATTTATACATAAAGCTACAATTCCATATCCACTTACCTGGAAGTAAGCCCTGTTAATTTATATGGTACATAATTTTCAGTAGATATCTAGGGATGCCCTGTAAATTAGTCATGTTGCAATCCCACTGAAATTGTAGAACAAATTTTCTGTAATAAAGAGCATGACCCTATACATGTATGCCTCTTCAGAAATACTATCCACTGAGTTCAAGGGGGCTGCAGACAAATAAGTGGGTGCTGCAATCTAATTCAACTATTATGCAGACATCCATGTGCATTTATACCGAGCTGTTATAGTTTGAGTTTGTACAGTTTACAGCAATGCTGAAGAACAATTTATTTATTACACTTGCATCCTACCACCTTTCTATCATGGAATTCAAGGAGTACGCAGGCAGTCTCCCATCCACCCTACCTTGTAATTCAGATCACCTTGTTCCAGAAACAGAAAATAGGTCCAGTTGAAAAGCTTTACGGAGTAATAGCATCAAATGATTCATGCAAGTAATCCAAGCCATATGTTGAAAAACAAAGAGTTCCAGTTTCAGCATGCAAACCTTTTCTTCTGTTCTCTCCAGTCAGTGATCAGAGATAAAAGAATATTTAAAGCCATTTAAACTGTGGGTAGAATTGTTGTAACTTTAAACTCTAAACACTAAGAGTTCAAATAAATATAAGGAATATCTATACTGTAAATTGAAGTGTTTCTCTGTTTCATTATATAGCTCCACATGCTTTATATTCAGATATGTGTGCATTATCCAACAAAAGCAGAAGGAAGACCAAAGTAAGGTTTTGGTCCTAAAACCATCAGTTGCTCTGGACACCTCCCAAACAAAAAAAGTTGAATTTAGGTTTTGCTCTAAAATGCACATTTGTGAACTGATATTTAGGACTTAAGTTGAGACCCTGAACATTTTATGCAAGTTTAGAACCAAGTGGCAAACTTTGGCTTTTGGAGAATATGACTCTTATAGGCCCATGTTGCATGGAATTTCATTTGAAACAAAATTTGAGGATTGTATTGTGACAATGTTTAAAATATTTAAATGGTTTCTATGTAGGTCAAACTTGTGTCTCATCCATGTCATAATAAAATTACCAACACTAACCTAGGCAATCCTGGGTAAATTTCTTAATATAATATATTCTGTGTATTTTGATTTGTTCTTCTTTCTCAACATGACTAATTGACAAGAAACTTAAAATGTTTTACTCTTCATATCTGAACTTAAAAGTAGCCCAGCTATTTTTCTCAAGTGGTAATCTGCCAGGTATGAGTGTCACATTAAGCTGAATATTGTTCATGCTTTGAGATATCCTATGGTTATAGTTAGAAAATTCCTCCATGGGATGATTGCATTTGCTGTTTAGTAATGGTGTAACTACTTTTATTTTAAAGGAAATTTCCATTGAGTCCAGGAGTTAGTAGCTACTGAAGACATCAAAACTGCAAGAAATCTGAGAGATATAAGCAGTGATCGAGAGGACCACACCAATGGCAAATAGTAGTAGTAGTAGTAGTAGTAGTAGTAATTTTTTACCCACCTCTTCTTGTGGATCCAGGCAGGGAAAAACACCTAAACACATATGAGTAACATAATTTTAGTTAAAAACACATATCAGTTAAAACTTATCAATTCACAGGGAAGCCATTACTCAGATGACAGTTTGTGTGGCAAGATCCTTTTCGGCCTCATGTCAAGCACACTGAGTACTCACAGTAGGAAACCTTGATGATAGAAACGATGAAGAAAGGTCACTTTGTACATAAAGGGAACATTGGCACAAAACAATCAGGTCTGACAACACAGCACATTTGTGATACAGCCTTTGCCTCAGTGTGCACGCATGCACCTGTCTCTGAGGACTTATGAGATGCAATCTTGAGGTTCCTTTGCCTGGGAATCCCCCTTGATTGCACCTCCTTTGATCTAGCTGCCACCACCCTTTGAATTTTACACCCCCTTACAACATAGTCCAAGGGAGGCTGTGGGATTCCCTTCTCTGTTTTCTGCCACTTGCAGAGATTTACCTCCCCTCCCTTCTGCCCTGAAGAGGAGAGGAATGACTGAGCAAACAAGACACGTGTAGGCATCAGCTGAAGGAAGATTGGAAAACGCTTATTTATTCCAAGCAGAGTTCATCACATGCAGATAATTCTCATGGAAGGCTCCTCCCTCCCAGGTACATTCGTAGAAGTTACAGGTATAGTTAAGCTTGCAGTTAAGCATTCAGCCAAGTGGGAAAATAACATAATTCCCTAATGCAATCTAGCTAATACATTTCCTGATCTACTCACTGGCCATGCAGTTCAGTCTGTTGAATTCAGAGGGGCTGAGAGCCAGGGCTGTCTAGGCCATCTCCAACAGCCTTCCTTCAGAGTCCATTTGTTCTCTTTGTTCATCTCTCTGCCTCGTGGCCCCAAGGCAGTATTTATTACCTCTTCTTCAAAGCATCTCAAAGGTTTGCCATTCTGGAATCTTTGATTGGTCATTGTATTTTGTGACCTGTGACATCTTTGATGATGCTAACCCCAAAGGTGTTACCTTTCTCCAGACCCTAGTTAACCCTTTGCTTACCTGATGTTGTGCTGGAAGATAGTGGGAAATGGGGTCACCTGCTAACACTTTTCTGCCCAGATTCCTAACAGGTACTTTGCCTTTGGGATACGAGCACACAACAGCAAATACTAGCAAATCATAGCATCATAGAATTAGAAGGGGCTGCATCTAGTTCAGCCCCCTGTCATGAAGGAATCCACAGCAGAAGCACTTGTGAGAGACTAGGATCATAGAGTTGAAAGGGACTGTAGTCATCTTTCTTCTCTAAGAATGAGAGCAGCCATCTTTCTTTCCCACAAGGAATGGGGTGATCTACCGTGGCTATGATTCTGAAGATTGCCAAGCTGCTGCTTGACATGGAAGCAAAGGTTTTGGGGTGTGGGTGGAGTTAAAGAAACAGAAATGTTGAACTGTTAATATGTAAAGGTAAATCCTAATATTGGTGAATTGGTCATTTCTGTTTAAATTCCCACATTTAAAAAATGTGAATATTTGAAAATTCAAAGGAACATCAAGTGAATGTTGACAGTTGTGATTATCACTATTGTATTTACTTGTGTATGTCTAAAATGGGGAAATAGATATCACTGGACATTTCCAAAATGTGGCAAATCCAGGATTATTTTAAACCTGAATTTATGTAGTACATCATGTGCCCATCTGCAAAGGATGCCTGGATTATCTTTCTTACTACCTCTGGTTCAGGAGTTCTGTGAAACCCTCTTAGTGCCTGATATTAGCAACCATTTTTCGTATTTCACAATCATAGGTAGTGTGTGGAGTCTGAGAGCTTCTATCCCAGAGGAACAAGAGTATTTCTTTAAGATAAATTCCTTCAAGGCTGACTTCAGCAAGTAATCTAAGCTATCAAAGACATCAGCTGTAGAAAATCCCTGTACTAGCCCAGTGAGCAGGTATCCCCGATACTGAGAAATAATTTTTTTTAAAAAAAATACAGTTTTAATCATTTCAGTGAGTGTTAGACTTATAGTATCAGATTACTTTTTTTAAAAAAAATGTGCATCACAGGTACATTTTTCTTTTACAGTATAAGTTTTATTTTTTCCTTTCCTTGATGCCATTAAATTATGTGTATCTAGTTATTTCTCAGAGGCTGAAGATCAATGGCTCAATATAACATTACAACAGTGATTCAAGAAAACTCATCAAGTCAGATTTTAATTTTACAATATTTTAGTTAATAATGTCTATTAAAACATCCATTAAAAGTCCATCATGCTAATTTAACTGGGAAAGCCGAATAGGATGCCAATGGAATGCCTCCATTAAATTAATGTAAGGGACTTCTAACTGATCCCTTAAATAGATGTTGTTATTAAGAAGAAAAATGTAATTTTAATTAAAAAAGGGCAAGGGTTTCATTGAAGAACAAAGACATTATTATGTAAAACATTGTGAGATAATCACTCTAGAATACTTTTAGCAGTAGTCTCTGTGGGCTGGATCCAGGCCCAATTTAGTCATATATAGAAAAGATCCAGTTTAATCAATCAGAACATTAACCACAACCACTTTGTCTCATTGATGGTAGTGGGTCTGTTTTAAGCATGAATAAGTCTGGATTTAATCCTTTCTGTTCCAAAAACTGTTTTCATCTTTTAGAAAACAGGACCCAAGCCATTATCGTCTAAGAAAGGTCCTTCTGATAGAAATTGTAGATTGCATAATGTCATTACAGAAGTTAATATCACGTGCATGTTATGAGGGGGAAAAAAGATCTATTTTTGTTATTTCATTTGGTAAGAATGTGGCAAAGACAAAGGACTGGATAATAGCCATTTTCAGTCCAATCTGGGAGAAAAGAGGGATATCAATCAAATAAATAATCAGGAAATTTTATAACCTAGGCCCATATAACATTGGCTATACTGTACAATAAAACCGTTTTCTTACTAGATTTTATAATGCTGTTACTTAATGGATTTACATCTAGTCTTTCACTCAAAAGGGAGTCAAACAGTTATATGAAGAAAGGGGGTTGCATGGTTGGGAGTGACAGAACTTGGAGGGGAGAGAGATTTAGGAGATTATCAGACACCCTTAATATGGTGTTACATGAACGCCAGGAGCTCACTAAAGGGTTTACCTATCAGACGATGTCATCCTTGTCCCTTGCTGGTTCCACGCTGCCCTCGTTTGTTCTTATTCATGACTTAAGCCATTCTGTTTCTGTCACGGAATGATGGGTGAGTGAAAAGGAACCCCATTAGACTGGTGCGATGCCAGCCACAGTCGGAGGTCCCTGCCAAACACTTCCGGGTGCGATCGGGATGAAGAGGTAAGTGAGAAGTAAGTGGGTTACTTAGGATTTTTTAAAAGTTTGTTTTAGTGCTTGTTTTACTTTTTTACCTTGTATTTTCTTTTTTATTTTAGAATTTCCTGCACACTTGTTCTCTTATGAGAATGTCTGGGAACTCAAACCAGGAAGTGAACGGGGCTCTGCTTGAGCTCCATTCACTCCTGGCTGCCAATGGGAGGGGTCAGTCATGTGATTAAGGTAAGTGAGAAATGGGGGGTTATCATGCTCGGATGGGGATGGGAGGGGCTGGGATATAATATAGTGGAACGGGCACACTTTTTTGGTCCCCAGCTAATAAGCTCCGTAGGGTGTATCTGCACTGTAGAAATAATGCAGCTTGATACCACATTAAGTGTTCTAGCTCCATCCTATGGAATCCTGGGATTTGTAGTTTATGAGGAACCATCTCTCTCTCTGGCGGAGAAGTCTAAAGACCTTGTAAAACTACAGATCCCAGCATTCCATAGGATGGTGGTACAGTGCCTAAAGTGGTGTCAAACTGCATCATTTCTACAGTGTAGATGCACCAATAGTTAAAGTTCTCTCTACTGTTCCCACCAAATATACCTCTGGGGATGGTAGGACTGAAGGAAGGGCCTTTGCTGAAGATCTAAAAATCTAGTAGGTTTATATGGAAAAGCAGTCTTTCGAAGTCATATAAAGCTTTGTACATGATTTATAGCACTTTAAATCAGCCCAGAAACAGACTGAAAGCCATACATTCATACATACAATCTGATGTGTTAAAAATCAGTGGGATTCTCATATGTTTAATTTTGTTCTGTGGCATGACTTTTCTAAAACTAAATTATTGAACAGAATATGTTAATTTGGGAATGGGGGGCATGCTTTCAAAGGTTTGTTTTTTTAAAAAAAGCTCTTATATGCTAATCCTACATAGCCAAGGTAACATTCTGTGCATTTTTAATCCGCTTCTCATCTATAGCATCAGAGCAGAGTATGAAAAAAATATATACTGAAGTGAATTACAGTGATTTATTAAAATGCTTTCCTCTAAAATGAATAGTAAGGCAGAGCAGTCTTTCTGAATGCTGAAGAGGTAAGTGAGAATCTCACTCTTAATTTATAAGTTGCCATTCACTGTCAGTATGGAACTGGAATAAATTGTAGAAGCAAACATGGGGATGAAGTGAATGCTCATAGTTGCTTCTTCAGCAGAGAACCAGTCTTATATCAGTTTATAGGCTCATATTTCCTGATATTTGTCTTATTGTGTTATGATCAAAGAGCTACAATGGTGTTTGGGAAAATACTACGGGAAGAATTAGGTTTGATGATTATGTAAACTTCCCAGGAGAGGCAGCTTCCGTTATGCATCCTGGTGTAGAGTTTGCATATTTCTAAATATAACAGGTTCTCATCTGGCAATCCCCTGGAGCTTTCTGCATGCTCCAGTCAGTGCACAGCCGTGTCTGCCATGGCAAACTCCTGAAAAGTAACCAACTGCTAAAGTAACAACATCCACACATGTAATACATTTTATAATGCCAGCCAGCATTTTGTCATGAGCTGGTGAGCAAAAGATGTCTCACAGGCAAATGTAGCATCAAACAGAGACATATTGCACAACTCTTCATACTGACATAAAGGAAACTGAGTAGGGCTCAGCTAGATGGGAGAATTAATAATGAAAAATAGTGCCTTACCTCCATATCACTGCAGTGTCTGTTTGTGCCCATGACTCAGTCACAAGGTTGCTGGCAGGGAAAATTAGCTGCGTTTGCAGTTCACACAGAGCATGCCCCTGAGAAAAGATGGTGGCTGTGAGTGAATTGCCTGATGAAAACCTTCCTCCAACCTCCCCCCCCCACCATTTTTGTCTTTAAATGACAGATGCAGAAGAGTGATTTTCCACTTAAAAGATTTTTATTTTTTTTTTATTTTTTTTTGCTCTTCTGCTTGAACGATCGTGCACATGATCGTTCACCCAGAAAAAAAACAATCACGACTCTGGCCACCTCATCCCTTGCAAGCCCACCCCTGTCGAGGTCCAACCAATCACATTTGACTTCTTTGATATGCCCCTAATCAAATTGGTTGTTTAGACATGCAGTTATGAACATTTTGCATAATTTTAAAAAAGCTTGCAAGAAACAGCAAATGCTGTTATTGTGAACTATTTGGAGTTTTCAGCCCCCCTCCTGCCCAATATGCCAAATCCTAGCAGGAGCTCATCTGAACAAAAGGTGCCCAAATTCCATATGATTTTTTTTTTTGGTCATCTAAACAACCCCTATTACTCTAAACGTAATGAATCTGGGACTGGGTAGAGATGAGGAGTATTTGTTGAATCAATCAGGGCGACTCATGTGGTAATAGCCTTTAGATGACAAGATGAACAAATATAGAAGGTGGATAGATGGCAACATTATATTTCAGAATATATGATGTTTGATTTTATATTAGAAAGAAGAATGGGGGATATGGGTCAATTGAAAGGAGGGGATTGGTTAAGGAAATGGAATAAACTAATAGAAATGATTAAAGAAGAGGAGGAGTACAAAATTATAAAAAATATAATTAATACAATTCTCCATATCAAAGGTAAGGGGTTTTGAAGAAATAATAACTTATTCTTAAAGAGGGTGGGAATGGGAGGGAGGGAAGGGTTAAAGAAGAAAAATATCAATATATAGGTTATTGGGATAATAAACTTGATTGTTATCTGTTAGTAGTAATGGTTTGTATTCGTTTTGGGGTATATAATTTTTATATGTTTGAATGTAAAAATAATGTTTGTTAACTATCCCAAAAATTCAACAAAAGTTTATTTAAAATATTGAAAAACTTCTTCAAACTGACAATATTGTTAATGTAACCTGGAATATGCTAACATCAAGCGATGTTGTGGCATTTCCATCATTCATGGTGAAACAGAGTTTCTAATATAAAAGACAACACTCCTGTCTGCCAATGGGTTGTAAACAACAGGTAGCATGTCTGACCCTGTCATTAGGCAGAGTGAAGCAGCCAACTCAGGCACTAAATTCTGGATGTCCTGAAAGGAAAGCAAATGGTTAATTATTTAACTTGTTAATATTTCTTTTACTCTCAGGTATGGAAAGAAGTCCCCGAGGGTTTTTCTGTTTCATGTGACATAATAACTTGGCTGGCTTTAAGTACTATGTACCTTTACATTAGTGGGAGGATTAAGAAGCATTTGCTTCTGTACCTCATGTGGGCCCTCTAGGGCCAACCCTAACAGTCAGAAAACCTAAGACTGGATAGGTCTTAAAACAGTCTGCATAATGGGATTCCTATAGACCTAAGCAGTAAACCTAGCTCTTATTGTTTGGATTCACATAGAAATCACTTCCTTCAGAGGCCTGCTTACAAGTCCCATTACAGGAATCGAATGAAGTCTAGTCAGGGGCCTATGGTACATTCCAATGATTCATAAGTTGTAGGTTACTGCAGTCAGAGAGAGAGAGAGAGAGAGAATTAAAAGATCCATAATCTGACTTGATACAATGGGTCCAAAATCCATATTCTAAAGAGAGCTTTTCTGTATAAATAGGTTAATTTGAAAATTAAATGCATGAGGTCTGTGCAAATAAATCTTAATGCAAATGACAGTTGGAGAAAAGTACTAAAAAGGAACATCCAAAACTTCAGTCATAATAGAAAAATGTATCTTTTCTTAGAGATGGCAGTGCCTAAATCCAATACCACACTGGCAGAACTACATTCCCTTTCCCTACCCTCTCACACTGCAAAACCTAAACTGTCTCGTGAAATCTTTGGGTGGTGCACAGGGGCTACAAGGCAGGGGGAGATTACCCTCCTCACTGGATTGCATTGTTCTACCAGCAGAAATGCAGTACTGGATACTGTGTGCTTTTCAATGTCTGAGAAATTCCACCCAGTTACAGGTACCCCTGTAAGCCTTGATCTTTCCTTTAAGAATCAAATTGAAATGATGCTTCAGAACCAACCCCCAGCAAAAGTTATGTAACCCAGATGCTCTGTGATGTGTCATAGCAGGCTGGGTCAGGTTGACAATGAGGAGTTAAAATTTGGCTCAAGCAAGTTTAAAGGGCTTTCTGATTTCTTCACACACTTTAGATGGAAAAAAAGGAGACTCACTAGATTGGAATTGCCTTAGTCAACAAAGTTTAAATAACTCCAGTTATCATAAAACACAGAGTAAAAATGTTGTCAATAATTTTTAAAATGTCAATAATTAATGTCAATAATTTAAAAATTATCACCAATTAAAATGAATGAACATGCATAAATATGAATATAAAAGAAATGAATGCAAGAGTGTTTTAACCACTCACACCAGTGCTGTATTTCCCTCTTGGAAATCTTCCTTGTTTCTCCGGCCCTCTTCTTTCAAAGCATTGCAATTTGAGGTTCTTACATTTATTTTTAACACAAATCTCATACATTTTGTTCTCACTTACAGCTGACACTCTGCACAGCCACACTTTCATAGAATCAAAGAGTTGGAAGAGACCACAAGGACCATCTAGTCGAACTCCCTGCCATGCAGGAATACACAATCAAAGCATTCTGGATAGATGGCAATCCAGCCTCTGTTTAAAAACCTCCAAAGAAGACTCCACCACACTATGAGGCAGTGCATTCCATTGACGAACAGCTCTTATCATCAGGAAATTCTTTCTAATGTTTAGGTGGAAACTCTTTTCCTGTAGTTTGAGTCGATTGCTCTATGTCCTGATCTCTGGAGCAGTAGAAAGCAAGCTTGCTCCATCTTCAATATGCAGGGTTGGTTTAAGGAATTTTGATGCCCCCTGTAATGCTTTATTTTGGGGGGCCCATATGTTTATCTCATGTCAATATAACCTAACCTATTCAGAGTACAGGATGTTCAAATTATTACATAATTTGCCACCAATCAGTTTTAAAAACTATATTATAGGCAGGAATGCAGGAAAAAAATTCTGAGGTGGCAGGGATTATGAGGTGGCGGGATTATGGGCGCTGGGGTGCCAAGGAAAGGTGGAAGTGAAGGGAGGCTCCCTGGCTCCAAAGACATTGTGAACTCTCAGCTGCCAGGATGGCCTTCAGGGCACAGAGCGAGCTCGAAATAGTGCAGTAAGACAGGCTGCCCCACAGGAATGGAGCCCAGGCCTGTGGAGGGATTGGGACCCCTTCCCTGCCTCCCCTTTCTTCTTGCAGGCTTTCTCAGGGATCAGGAGGGCTTCTTGGGGAGCCAGTCCCCAGACTAGGCAAAAGTGGCCTGAACTCTCCTCCAGGTGGCCCAAACTCTGAAGGATCTTGCAACCTCTCTCTTGGGAGGAGGCCTCCGACAGGATGACAACTCCCTTGTGTTTCTCCATGATAGTATGAGTCCCCCTCCCTCCCTCCTTCTCTTTGCTGCCACTGCCCTGGTCATGATTCCCCTGGCCAGCCTGCAATGCTCCCTCCCAGTCCGGGTACCAGGGTGGTGGGGCTGCTGTTTCCATCACAAGGGGGGGAAGGTGGTGACCCTCATCGCCCCCCTTCCTCTTCCTCTGCTGGGCCCCTGACACCCCTCCTCTCTCCACAGGTGATCCTGAAGTTCTGGCAGCCCCTTACTAGCCACTACATGTTAGCTCGTCAGGTGCCTCTGCAGTGACAACCCAACCTGGCATCGGGCATTGGCAGTGACCTCAGGGCTTGGGTGCCAGTACCGATGCAGGGCTCAACTGCTTATGATGAGAGTCTGACACACCTTCCCCTACCCCTTCTCTCAGCTTCCGCTCCTCCCCTCTCCCAATCCCTCCCCCTAGCAGCACTCCATGAAAAATAAAACCTGCCGCCTTTAAAAGCAACTGAGGATTACGATGCCCCACACACACAATGCTCCCCCCCAGCTGCACGTGCTGCGGGGCCCTTAAATCAGCCCTGTCAATATGACATCCCTTCAAATATTTAAACATAGCTATCATGTCCTCTCTTAACCTTCTCTTTTCCAGGCTAAACATACCCAGCTCCCTAAGCCAGTCCTCACAGGGCATAGCTTCCAGATCTTTCACCATTTTGGTAGCCCTCCTCTGGACACACTCCAGCTTGTCAACATCCTTTTTGAATTGTGGTGCCCAGAACTGGACACAGTATTCCAGGTGAGGTCTGACCAAAGCAGAATAGAGTGACACTATTATTTCCTTCAATCTAGACACTATACTCCTATTGATGCAGCCTAGAATTTCACTTCCTCTTTCATTTCTAGTTCTTTTCTGGGACCTCTAATGTATATGTTTGGGGAGCCAAGTCAATACAGCAGGGATAGGGAATGTATCCTCCAGATGCAATTGAACTACAGCTCCCATCATTCCCAACCCTTACACATCGTGGCTATGGCTGACAGGAGTTGCAGTCCCTCAAGATCTGGAGATAATTCTTTCATGAAATAAACAGTGCAAGGAGCAGAACTCTTGGAAATCAATACTTACTCTTCAAAGTGTTTCTCTACCTCTTATGCTATACAAATCCACATGCTTAATCTAAGAGCCACCCAGGTTGGTGTGTTAGCTAATGGGACCAAAATGAAGACCACTCAAAAGTGCAATGTGGCAAGGGCAAGATGAAGATTGCAGTAAAGTTTGGACCTTATCCATCAATTACTTTATTTAAAGCCTTTGGATTCCTGTATTATTTTGTACACCAATTTTGACCAAACTGATATTTAGACATCCTGAACATTTTCAGACTAGTTTGGTACTTACCACCAAACTTCTGTTGTTAGTTTTTGGTCCATTTCACATGGAACTTAGTGTGAAAGAAATGTTAAGGATTGCTGGTGGTACCAATCAAACTTTTGTTAAATTCAAATCATAAATGAAACCATCCACCTCAATCTGTGCAACACTGACTAAATTTCATAGAATTTAAATAAGGGGAGCTGTTTGTGAGGATGTTAAACCCAAAATGCAGTGGGCCTATCCCTTATAGCACTTTAGCCAAGACAGTTGGCAGTGAACAGACACCAGCCTAATCCTATTCCTGACCAATTGGGTGCGTGGGGCTGAAGGTATTCTGCTTAAGTTTAAGAGACTCCAGACATGCATTGACTTTTTCACCCTCTGACGTGAAGAAGGGTCCAGGTCTCCTGGGGGAGAGCATCTGGAAAGGACCATTGAGAGAGAGAGAGAGAGAGAGAGAGAGAGAGAGAGAGAGAGCTTCCCCTTTTCTGGCCTATATATAGCCCCTTTCTAACTTGGGGGCTGTCACTTGGAGTGAAGGCAACATCTCTGGGTGGGGAATATTTTTCTGTTGGATGATTCAAAAGGCCCCATGTGCTTGGAGTGATGAGTGCAAAGCCCAAGGTTTGTTTGCAAAGGGCAGATGTGAATGTGACCTATGTCTTTAATCTTCTGGGCACTGGTAATGCCTCATAGATAGTTTGGGAGAGATGGACAATGGAACTGTACACCTTAAGACAATGCAAATCATGTATCCTCTTTGAAATCCAAACAAGGTTGCCCAATACCTTATAATGGGCATGATGGTGGTGGTGTGTAATGGACCAATCCCAACATCCCCTGAATCCCCACTGCAAAGACCATAATTCTTCACTTTGGTTCACAACTTTGGTTCACTGTGAACAGTGTTTTTATATCAAATTTGGCTAATATGGCTTTGAGGGCAACTAGGAAATAAACTCTGTGACTTAGTCATACGCCCTATGACATAGTCAGAAACAAGCAAAAGGGCTTAGGAAGGGCCCCCATAAAACTTTTCCACAAATTCACACCTGGATGAATCTTCTCTGAAATGGAAAACTTAGTCCTCCTTTGTGTCATCAGGAGAGACAGGTATCTTACGAACTTTTTTTAAAAAATAATATTTTTATTGTTGTTTTACAACATAAAATTATGCACAAAAAAGAACCATTCATTTTGAGTCAAACACATCTTTCTATTCATAATGCACATATTAATTTTTAACAAAATCCAGTTCCTTCTTCCTTCATTCCCAAATTGATTTTTACATCAAAATCCTCCTTCCCTTTTCTATATCCTCTCTGGTTTCCACATTTTTCTGTTTTATCTATCTTCTTATGATCAAATAATCTTCTATGCCCATTGTTGCTGTCTCCCCCCCCCTTTGTCTTTCCAAAGAGGGACTAGTATCTGCCATTCTTCTACATTTTTAAAAGTTTTCTTGTCATCTAACAAAACTGTCATCCTATCCATCTCAAACATATCGTATAATTTCATAATCCAATCATCGGTCGCTGGTATATTTTGACATTTCCATTTTTTTGCTAATAGTATCCTGGCTGCCGCCATCATATATAATAATATCCTCCAGCATTTACCTTGGGTCCCTTTTTCTACATTATGTATCATGTTTAATAAGAAGATCTCAGGTTCAAATGGAATATCCATTTTCAATATTTTTTTGATTAATTGATGTATCTTTTCCCAGTATTTCCTAGCTTCATTGCATCCCCACCACATATGATAATATGTCCCGATATTTTTCCCACACTTCCAACAATTTTCCAAAGAATTTTTATATATCTTGGCTATTCTTACTGGTGTTAAATGCCATCTAAAAATCATTTTGTATATATTTCTTTTACATTGTTACTTTTAGTAAATTTTAGATTTTGATTCCATGATTTTTCCCAATGCTCTAATTGAATATTATGACCAATATCCTGGGCCCATTTTACCATATTAGGCTTAATTTGTTCTTGTTCCAAATTGAGTGTCCGTAATATATTATATGTTTTTGAGAGTAATTTTTTTCTTCCTCCATATATTAATATCTCCAACTCTGTTTGGTCTGTATCTATACCTTCAAATTTAGTATCCTTTTTGAACTTTCCCCTTAATTGTCTGTACAATAACCAGCGGCATTCCAAACCTTCCCCACTTAATTCTTCTTCCTATGTTTTCATCTTATAAATGTTTCCCTCTTTTTTCAATATTTCTTTGTATGTTAACCATTTATCTTTATAGATGCTTTCCCTCTTATAGAATGCTTCTCGGTTGGAAATCCATAATGGAATCTTCATATATAGTTTCTTCCTATATCTCAGCCAAACATTTATTAAGGAGCGTCTTATATAATGATGACTAAACTCTTTATGGACCATTGTTTTATTAAACCACAGGCATGTATGCCAGCCAAATCTTAAATTAAAACCCTCCAGGTGTAGAAGTCTAGGGTTTTCTAAAGTTATCCATTCGAGTAACCACTCTATACAGCTGGCATGATAGTATGTCTGGAAGTCTGGCAGTCTTAAGAATTTCAAACATACAGAAGGAAATCCATTGCTATGCAGATTAAGTGACACTTTCACATCCCGAAGACCAAAGAGGCTCTGCCTGCCAATCAAAGAGGTAACCAAATTCACTTCAATCTTCCAGATCCAAACTATTCAGATTTGCTCTGTAAACACTTGAGAACTATTTGAAACCATATATTTATTTTGTTCTCAAAGGGGTATTTTCCTATAAAAACCCCTGGAATCTTATGATATTTGGTTCAGTCCCATTTTCCAACCAAAGCTACGATGTTTTATCCTTTAACCCCCCCCCCTTCCAAATTAACCTCCCGGACCTTGAAACGACTTTCAGCTGGCTTCAGGTGTTCCTCACGCACTTCCCTTAACCCTAACTCTACCGTACCTAAGCCTCTTCCTCCCTGCTCTTGTTGCTGCTACTTGAAGGTAACACCGCTTCTCTGGGAACACAGGCTGCTAGATCAGATGTAGTATTTTCCCGCTGTTTAGCTTTTCCTTTCTAACTAAGTTGCTGCCTTACTCTGAAAGTTTTGTTTTGACTGCTAATTGAATGTGTGGGGTGTATGAATGGTATTGTTTTTCAATAAAGTTCCATCTCTTTATTTTTAGAACACAGTGTCATGTATCCTTTCTCCACTCCACCCGTAGACATAGGGGTGTAAGGTCCTGTGCTTATGCAAATCTCTCGTATACCATTTGAGCTGCTTCTAATTCCCCATTGAAGCTAAAGAGATAGTGGGTGGAATTCCCACTCCCACACAAGATTTGCATAACAGGTGGTGGTGGTGTACCAGTTTGAATCAATTTGGCAAGGTCTCCTATTCAGTGTAGGTAAGCACTGATTGCCCTCAATGAGACTATTTCATTGTCAGCCATTTTTTTCTAGATTGTACTTTAAAATGAGGTCTGAGTTTCCAAGGTGGACAGGGGATCTGGGCTTTTCACCACCCTACCCTTCCAATACTTTCCATTATATGCCTCTCACTATGCATGCAGACTCTGGCAATAGGCTGCTTCCTGCCTTAGACATCAAAAGTCTACTTGCAATTCATATTTATCAAGCATAACCTGTAACACTGAAGGACTGAAAATTAACGGAAAGGTGCTTCTCCACTGCATTAAATAATAAAAGCATATTTACATCAACACAAATAATTCAGCTCTCTGGTGGTTAGAGTGTTGTACGGGGAATTGGAAGATGTAAAGTCATGGTTATAAGTTGAATGTTATGGTAATTTCCTTACAATGAATGTAGATACTGTCAGGGGATGATAGGACACACAGTCCTCAGCAGAAGCCAAAAACTAACTCAGCAGACTTAGTAGCAACCTGTTCCCAAGAATACTCACACATAGAGTGTTTGACATCCAAATAAGCTGGAGGCACTTTTATCTTCAAAGTCAAACAGTTGCAATATGTACAAATATTTACAATTGAAGGACAAACTGCTTCACCAGGCATTAGCATTCACAAGAATAAGAGCAGGAAGTGAGCTCTGTTCTGAGCTCTCATTATATATATATATATATATATATATATATATATACATATATATATATATATATACAGGACATCGCCCTCTAGTGGCCTGATTAGGCATGACTTGGTAGTTCATGCAGTCAGCCATTATGACTCATGCAGTTGTTCGGCCATTTTATAATGGAGTTCAGTCTCTAACTCCTGAGAGATACCACATCCGTGGATGTGTAGTGATGCCAATTCGCAGCAGCATTTGTCTCCATGGGTTTTTTTGACAAGATTGCTGGTATGCAAAGCTATCTGTCTTTGATGTTCACATGGGCATACAGTGGCTCTGAAGCACCAGAGATGCTTTTGTTTGATAGCAGCCCATCCTTCAATTTCATTTTAGTTTCCAAATTGACCTTGAATTTCATAAGCAATAAAGAATCATATCACCCAGCTTTGGATACAGCAGGCAGCCTGTATAGGTACATGATGATCTGCTTATATTGCAGGTGTCTGCAGTTAAGTACGGTTGCCAGCTTTTTCTCCCACGATTCTTTATTTTTAGAAGGCTTCAAGGTAGGGTAAAATGGAGTCCATGATTTTCCCCCCCTGAAAGTGAAGATGAAGTGAGAGAGAAAATATTGCCTCTTACACTTCAGCCACTCCATAACTTTAAAGGCACAGATGCCTTGTTACAAACAAATAAATAAATAAATAAGGGAAATAAAAAGGAAAAGATAGTGCTGCATTTCAGCATGTTCCATGTAATCCCCTCACTTTTAATTTCTTCCACTTACACACATGTATTCTCCCTGTCTTCTTATCTCTTACCTGTTTACATTGGTATTCCAGACTGTGCATGTATGCATACATATTACTAACTGAAGAGATGGATGCCTAATGTGGGGCCCTGGAGTTGATCTTGTTCTCTGCTTAGCAGATTTTTTCAACAATGACCCACTTGATCATTGTATGAACTATAATCTGTGTTTGAATTGGAATGAGAACAGCCATTCTTTTAGGATGTACCCTGGGAATAATATGTTTACAGCAAGTTTCAGCAAGGCCTTTGGGCCTTGAATCATGGAACAGCCTAGAGGCTTATAAGCAATTCCTGTTATGCATTCAGCAGGGCAGAATACAGCCGAACTTCTAGAATACAGCTGAGTTTCTGAAGTTTTAATTTGACAGCTTATAGATAGATAGATAGACAGACAGACAGACAGATAGATTCACAGGAGCAGTGGCCTATTAGTTCTTTCTCTTTCTGGCAAAGCCTTCTCTAATACCAGATTCTTTACATTACTACCCACTCTTACATTTTCCCTGAGTGTATTATGTTCAACCAAATCTTCCCACCTCTGAAAACCCAGC
This sequence comes from Gambelia wislizenii, assembly GCA_030847615.1. NCBI lineage: Eukaryota > Metazoa > Chordata > Lepidosauria > Squamata > Crotaphytidae > Gambelia > Gambelia wislizenii. The sequence goes on along the minus strand of JAUMIR010000005.1, from coordinate 202,956,234 downwards.
ATCTATCTTATTTTTCTATCCCTATAGATTCTGACCACTCTCTTACACCATCAAGCCAAGCTGCTTTTTGCCTAGCTTTCTGCTCAAGTTTACATTTCAGTTATATACATGCAGTACAAAATTATATGAACACGTAGGGCACAGTAAGAGAGGGGAAGCAGGATAGGAGAGAAGGAGAGTAGTGCAACATGACAAACTTCAAAACATGCCCAAAATATGCTGACCCTTTCAGTATCCCAGTCACATTAGTGCAGTAGTATTTTCTTTCTTTCCCTCTATTTGATTGATAGAAGGCTCTGAAATCCAATGTCATTCTCATCAGATGCAAAGGTTTCTGCCAAAATGATTTCAGCCCAAAATGTGAGATCGTATTCCTAAGGCAAAAGCACATTTGCAGCAGCTATTGTAGAGCCTGTGCAAAATTGGACTCGAAGAGGATACTGACAGAATGCATGCATTAGGCAGGGCAAAATCAGAGGTACTGAGATCAACCCAAATCACAGCAATTGCTCAAGAGAAGGAGCCACTAGTGACAGCGTTAAGCAAAGCAACAGAATCACAAGATCTTAATATGGGAATGAGAGAGAAGAAACAAGGATCAAATGAAGAGGGGATCTGTAATAAGACATTATAAGAAGCAGAAATGATTTCACAGAGAGGATGGTGGTTTTGAGATTCAGACAATCTCAAATGATATACCATAATTACCTTCCTGTTTTATAGAGCCAAATTCAGTGGTGGCTTATGGATCTTATGTCAGTGGGGCACTAAATCTACTCCAGATTTTAATTCAAAGGACTTTGTGAGATCAGGCAAATATGGAGTCATAACACCAATTTACATAACTCCTTCAAAGGAGTTAAGTTACTCGAGCTATTTGGTGGGTAGGAGGCCAATGTGGCTTAGTGGTTTGAGTGTTGGACTACTGACTTTATCAGACCACAACCCCATTAATGTTCTTTTGCCAGCATATTTTGTGGCATTTTTACACCAGCAAAAGAACCCCCACTACCAGACCTACCTTGAGCAGCAGCAATGAAGCATCCCTGACATAAATGGAGCACGAATGGAGCTCTGTTTACTTCTGGGGTTGAGATCTTGCCAATTCTCATGAGAAGATGCGAGCATGCAAATTTAAAAAATTAAGCAAAATAAACACATAAAATGTACACCAAAGCACAAAAACACACTTAAAAAGTCCCAAGCAAATGGGGGGGGGTCATAAAAAGAGCATCCCCTACCTAGCTGACACGATCTCATCTGGAAGTGTTCTGCCAATTGACACTGTATTCACTGAGCACAATGGTACAAAGTTTCAAATGCTGGCAATGCCAAAAAAAAAAAAAAAAAAAGGAGAGAAATTGACAGTTTGGCCCATCAGTAAAAACAAATGGGGTTTGGACAATATATGATTGCGAAAGGACGTCGTCATCTGGTATGCATGCCCTTTCATGATCATTAGGCATTGTTATGACACCGTATTTGCTTGGTCTGATAAAGTCCTGTGACTCTGGAGACTGGGGTCCGAATGCTCAGTTGGTCATGGAAACCCACTGGGTGACCTTGGGCAAGTCACACACTCTCAAGCCTTCAGAAAACTCTGTAATAGATTTGGCTTAGGTTCATCACAAGTTGGAAATGATTTGAAGACACTCAGCATATACACAAGATAGGGCTCACCATCTTGGATACCTTCCTTATAGTCTGGACTAAACCCAGAGCAGATTCACTAACATGAAAACTTCAAGCTGTTACTGGCTGAATGAATGCATGTGTTCTCATCACTGACTGAATGCAGTATTAAATAACTTCATACAAATATGAATTAATCAGCGAAGATAATTTCATGAGTAGTGCTACTCAAAAATGTAGATTCTATACATTTGTGGTTCTTTTCTTTAGGAGCTGTCCAGGTGGCTGGAGTTAACCAGAGAATGCTACTACTTGGAATAATTTGGCTAAAGAAAGACAAGCTCAGCAATAGAGCTAGTGTGCTTTAATTGTTAGAATTCTGGACCAAGGCTGCTGACACATCACAGAAATAAAGCAGTTTGACACTGCTTGTGAGTTTCATGGCTCAATAGAGACTTGAATTTGGAACTCCTAAAACTAAGGCTGTTGCCACAGTGCAGAAATAATGAAGTTTGACACTACTTTAACTATCATGGCTCCATCCTATGGGATTTGTAGTTTGTTGTGGCACCCATGCTCCCTGACAGAGAAGACCTCTCACCAAACTATAAATCCCAAAATTCCATTGTGTTGAGCCATAGCAGTTAAAGTGGTATCAAACTGCATTATTTCTGCAGTGTAGCAACAGCCTTAGTTTTAGGAGTGCCAGATTCAAGTCTCTATTATGCCATGAAACTCACTGCATGACCAGCTCCTACTTTCTTTCTCTAAGCCTGATCTATTTTGTTGTGAGGATAAAGCAGGAGAGTAATGTATGCTGCCTTGCTTGAGATCACTGGAAGGAAGGTAATACATAAATGCAATAAATAATATAAATAAATGAAAATCAGACTAAGGAATGACAGGCGGCATAGCCTATGTTAAATGTTGGTTTTAGAGGAAACTTTTATTTGCATGTCAATATAATCTCCAATTTTTACAGTAATGTTTGTGATCAGCATTCTCACATCCTAGCATTTATTTGTGATATTACTGTCACATGCTGAAAATCACAAGTTTATTTATTTTCAAGATAAGGTAGTTTATGATTCTTTTCTATACAGTGATGCCAGCACAAAGAACACTGTATAATACAAAGGTAACTGGAAGGTGAGAGGTGTGTGCAAGTGTCAGGCCTAGAATATTATGCAGTGGTACTCATTTTATCTACAGGAGAGCTGAACTCCTAGAGTTTCAATCCTTGTATTACCAGGTAACATCACAGAAAATTTCTTTGAAAGTAGGTCATTCTCTACCTCTCTATTAAAGAATGAAGCATCTTTTGTCTTCCTGCACACAGTAAATGGTTTCAAGATAGAAGAAGAATTTGATACTTTAAGAAAAATTGGCTTCCTAGAGTTTTTTCTAAAGTTAAAATAGGGAGAGCTGCCAAATATTCAGAAGAGTTGTGTGTGTGTGTGTGTGTGTGTGTGCGTGTGTGTGTGTATGTGTATAGGGGAGGATATCTACCTCAATGCTTTTGAAACCACTATCCTTCTATTCCCACAATGCTGTTTATTGTTATACAAAAGATTTTGGCAGCATATTTCTATATGAAGGGGGAAATGTCCTTTGCTTCATTTGTTTTGATAACAAAACTCGGGAGAAGACTGGAGGGGAGAGTATGAGAGTTACACGGTAAGCCATGGTATTACATAAGAGGTGGAAATGGGCGTATGGGTAACAGATGGCTAGAAGTACAAATCTGCTTCACTAATAAGCTATGGAATGTCAGCAGATGGCTGAAAAGCCAGTAGTCATATCTGTTCCCATAAGCTCTTAAGACACCATGGAACCTTAAACGGAGCTACCACTCACTCAAGGAACAGTAAGATGGCATTTTGAGGGAAAGTTGGAGCCATAAACAAATACAAGATCAATGGCTTTGGGGGTGTGGTGATCTAAGGTGTAGGACTCTTGAAAATAAAAACTTGGAGTCGTACCAAGCTTAAAAGATACAGTTTATTTCATAGATCCTGTCTTGCCTACAGCCTTGGGCAGACTGCTTTTGCCTTGCAAGTGCAATATGAATACAAGGGTAGACTTTCTATGCTTTGCTCAGGTCATTTTGAAAACCTGGCCAGGATGAAATAATGGATCTTTTAAGATATGTTTTATAAGGCTAAAGCATTCCATTGCAAAGGTTGAATGTAGCTGAGTGTGCTTGGATCTGTGTCTTTGGAATAGGTTTGCACAATGGATGCCACACTGAGAAGAGTTTAAGAGACAGAGCTAGCTTATCCCACTCATGATGTACAACGTCCTGGATTCAGCTGCCAGCAGAGAAGGTATATGTTTAGACTGTAGCTCCCTCAGAGCAGACATGCTGGCTGGGGGATTCTGTGAGTTGGAATCAAAAAAGTAAATTTTCCAAACTCTGGCATTCTCCTAAGATCTAGGAAAGCCAATGCACCCACAACAGACAATACCAGTCTAAACAGACAAATAATCTGTCCTAGTATGGGACTCTACTAAGACCCTTCTTAGAGGTTCTGGTTAATTTATAGGATAGTTGAAATGGATGATACAGTATATGAGCCAGACCTAAGATTTTTGCTTTTTTCTCAGTCTCATCCTATAGAAACAAAAAGAGAGAATCTGGTTATTAATAATGTTTAAAATAACAACAACAGAGTATAGTCCTTGATCATGCTAAATCTAGTCAGACAAGTCCCAATGAATTCTACACCAGAAAATATGCAGACCTTTATTTGAGCATATTAAATTTTAAACATTTGAAATGGAAAAAGAACTGTATGTCGGAGGCTGAGAACCAATGTGTAATTCCATATGAAATAGTTACGCTTACAGAAAAAACACACGTATACACACACACACGCTCACACACACACACACATATTTATTCTGCATATTGGATGTATTTTTCCGTCCCTTCATTTAATATTCTGTTTTAAACTTATTGCTCTGCTTGGGCCTCTCTTGATAAATTCCTTTTACTTTTTGCTCTCTCTCTCTCTCTCTCTCTCTCTCTCTCTCTCTCTCTCTCTCTCAACAGCATGGCATGGTTGTTAGTGTTCTGGGGGGTGGCAGTGGAGGGTAGCATATTGTCCTCTTTCCCCCCTGAAAAATACTGCACTGTATTACTTTCATGGGGATTACCACTTCAATATTGTCCCTCAATATTGTATCATATTGTCCCTCAACTAACCAAGCATAAATACATGGACTTGCAGAATTAATATAAGGACTGGAGAAAGCGCAGCACTGGAAATACTACTTGCCTGTCAGTGGGACACCAGTTGGCACTGGAACTGGCAGTGCAGCAAGCTAAACATTTGTGAGCATTTCCTTGGTAAAGGAAGACATATTATTTTCTTTACTTGCTGGTATGATAGATGTAGACTCTACAAGTTCACAAGTCCAATGGCTGATAATACCAAGGCAAGTGTATTGTTATCCATTCCCAGATTCTACCACAATGGCCAGATTGAAGAACACAATCTCATCTGGACACTGATCTGTTTCATCACTAGTTCAGTGCTACATCATATTATCAGAAGCAAGGAAGCTGCCTGCACCAGAGGCAGGCATATGAGTTTGCCACACTACCTTAGTGAGTATGAGATGAAAGGTGGAGAAATGATTCTTGTGCTAATCTCTTTAATCTACTTGGTGAATAGTGACTAGCCACCTATATATGTGAAATATGGAGAAATGTAAACTGGTAAGCATTCCCAAACATGGAGCTATTATACCAGCCTTTTCAGGACTGGTATACCACATCATTACAAACTGAAAAAGTTCTCCTTACACCTGTGCAATTTGCTTAACATTTTTGTACCTTTCTATACCTCTTGCAAAAGGAGGCAAGTAATTTTCTTCTGAGTCTTGCTTAAATTGATACACTGGTATCTGCCAAACAAGCAGTACAAGAATGTAAATCACACACACAGGCGCACAGTGTATATGTGAGAAAGAGAGAGAAATGGAGGAAGGGAGGGAGACTGGCCACACTTGAGGAAACTATAAATAAATATTAACAGAATGATACAATGCTGAGGGATCAGCTAAACACAGTGGGGGAATTTGCTGAGAAGCAGGAAATTTATATGCATATAGCTATGCCAAGTTGGTATAAGCAGAACCTTGTAAGCACTTGTACGATTTCTCCCTGGAAAACAGGTTGCTTTTATATACATATTTGTACCATGTTGTAACAATAATAGTAAGGATACCTTTTGTTCCTGTTAGAGCAAGTAAACTACATTCAACTTAGTTATTCATGAAATGAAGAGAAAAAGATGTAGCCTGAACATGGGTAGGTTACAGATCACCAGTTAAAAATCAGCCCAAGGAACTATCTTACATTTTCTTCCCATCCCTTTGCTCAGCTGCAGAATATCAAGCCATAGGAGCAAGGAAGGAAAGTGGACTATCTCCCCTAGGAGATAGTTTGGCCTTGCCTACACTGGGCAAATAAAATGATCTCACCTCGTTTTATCCAGAAGCTGTCTAGTTGAGGTACAGCTTGAATCTGGGGCTTTTCAGTATTTCAGGGCTTTAATCCACATCAGAAAATGTGGGTATTTACTCAGGATTTGAACTGAAAATCTAGATATCCATGCATGTGTGTAGACTGTGCTCCATTGCAATGTTGGTGTGGGGCTGGGGGATGAGTTTTTGGTGGGCGGGTGGGTGAGTGGGTCAAAGAGGTCAGGAGGAGGCAGGAAATGCCTCTGTCCTGTTTGTTTTTCACTTTTCAGTACAGTCGTCCCTTCCCATTCGTGGGGGTTAGAGGCGGAGCACCATTGCAAAAGTAAAAATAAATGTGAATAAAGTAAAAAGTAAAGTATAGTAAAAACTGCACCACCATGCACCCACACCTGCCTGCTCACCCTCCTCTGACAACACACGCACACACACGCACACGCACACACCTTCCTCTCCCCCTCCCTGGGGGTAGAACCAAGGCCAGGTGGAAGGCGAGCATGTTGTTGGCTCCTCCTTGTTGGCTCAATTCCCTGGACTTCTGACCTGCTGAAAACAACTTCTGGACTGGCTGCTAACCACCAACCACCCTTGTGCATCTTCTTTCATTTTGATCTGACAAAATGAAAGACTAGGAGTTAACTCTTTACTCAATAGCTTCTGCTCTTCAACAATCTCTTGGACACTTGCTGACTGGTGTTACGATGCTGAAGAAGCCAGGCATAGTCAGACCACATTCTTGAATTTAGGAGAGCTGATTTCAATAAACTCAGGGAAATACTGGGGGTGTTTCCATGGTCAGGAATACTAAAAGAGAAGAGACCTCAAGATGGATGGGACTTTCTCAAAAGGGATATACTGAAGGCACAATTTCAAACAGTACCATTGAGGAAGAAAAATGGGAGGTGTCTCAAGAAACCAGGATGGATGACTAAAGAACTTTCAACGGAGCTATGTTTTAAACGGAACATGAATAGGAAATGGAAAAAGGGGGAAATCACCAAAGAAGAATTCAAACAGATAGCGAACACGTGTAGGAGTAAAGTCAGAAAAGCTAAAGCGCAGAATGAGCTCAGGCTTGCTAGGGAGGTTAAGAACAATAAAAAGGGGTTTTTGGGGGGGTATGTCTGCAGCAAAAGGAGGAAGAAGGAAATGATAGGGCCACTACATGGAGAAGATGGCAAAATGCTAACAGGGGACAAAGAAAAGGCAGAATTACTCAACACCTTCTTTGCCTCAGTGTTTTCAGAAAAGGAAAAGGGGGACCAACCTGAGGAGAATGGAACAGAGAATACAATAAGGGAAACCCAGCTCAGAATAAGCAAAGAGGTAGTACAGGAATAACTTCTTAATCTAAATGAATTTAAATCTCCAGGACCAGATGAACTACATCCAAGAGTATTAAAAGAGCTGGCAAATGTGATATCAGAGCCATTGGCAATAATCTTTGAGAACTCTTGGAGAACAGGAGAAGTCCCAGCAGACTGGAGGAGGGCAAACATTGCCCCCATCTTCAAAAAGGGGAAAAAAAGAGGATAACAACAATTATCGTCCAGTTAGTCTGACATCAATACCAGGGAAGATTCTAGAGCAGATTATTAAATAGAGAGTCGGTGAACGTTTAGAAGGCAATGCCATAATCACAAAAAGTCAGCATGGGTTTCAGAGAAACAAGTCATGCCAGACTAATCTGATCTCTTTTTTTGATAAAGTTAACAGCTTGATAGATGAAGGGAACGCTGTGGACATCGCATACCTTGATTTCCATAAGGCCTTTGACAAGGTTCCCCATGACGTTCTTGCAAACAAGCTTGTAAAATGTGGGCTAGACAAGTTAACAGTTCAATGGATTTGTAATTGGTTGACCGGCCGAACCCAAAGGGTGCTCAGCAGTGGCTCCTCTTCGTCTTGGAAAGATGTGACCAGTGGGGTGCCACAGGGTTCTGTCCTGGGCCCAGTGCTATTCAACATCTTTATCAATCACTTGGATGAGGGAATTAGGGGCATACTTATCAAATTTACAGATGGCACCAACTTAGGAGGAGTAGCTAATACCCTAGAGGATAGGATCAAAATTCAGAATGACCTGGATAGACTGGAGAGCTGGGCCAAATCTAACAAAATGAAATTCAATATGGAGAAATGTAAAGTACTGCACTTAGGGTGGAAAAATGAAATGCATAGGTATAGGATGGGAGAGACCTGGCTAAACAAGACTACGCGCGAAAGGGATCTAGGAGTCCTAGTAGACCACAAGTTGAACATGAGTCAACATGTGATGCGGCAGCTAAAAAGGCCAATGCGATTTTTGGGCTGTATCAATAGAAGTATAGTGTCTAGATCAAGGGAAGTAATAGTTCCGCTCTATTCTGCCTTGGTCAGGCCTCACCTAGAATACTGTGTCCAGTTCTGGGCACCACAATTCAAAAAGGATCTTGACAAATTGGAGCATGTCCAGAGAAGGGCGACTAAAATGGTGAAAGGTCTGGAAACGATGCCTTATGAGGAGAGACTTAGGGAGCTGGGTATGTTTAGCCTGGCAAAAAGACGGTTAAGAGGCGATATGATAGCCCTGTTTAAGTATTTGAAGGGGTGTCATGCTGAGGATGGAGCAGGCTTGTTTTCTGCTGCTCCAGAGACTGGAACACGGAGCAATGGATGCAAGCTCCAGGAACAGAGATTCCACCTCAACATTAGGAGGAACTTTTTGACAGTAAGTGCTGTTCGGCAGTGGAACACACTCCCTCAGAGTGTGGTGGGGTCTCCTTCCTTGGAGATCTTTAAACAGAGGCTGGATGGCCATCTGTCGGCGATGCTTTGATTGTGATTTCCTGCGTGGCAGGGGGTTGGACTGGATGGGCCTCATGGTCTCTTCCAACTCTACAATTCTATGATTCTATGATTCTATGTTCATCTTCATCATATTGGCAAATCAATAGGAAGGTAGCCTGTCAGTCATCCTACCCAAAGTGTTCCCCATTTCTCAATTCCTGGTTAGTCTGGAATCCCTTTGTTTACATCAATCAGAACTATCTAATGACAAATGTTTCTTTTATTCAAATGGCACCTTCAAAGTTTTTTTTTCTATAACCCCCCCAAATCTCAGTTCATTGGTCAGATCCCACTTTCCTCCCAAACCCAAGTCACTCCATCCTGTATTCCCCCCCTTCTCATAACCTCTTGCCTTCCTTCTAAACCCCGATAATGCCTCTCTGACCCCTGCAGCCAACTCAGGTGCTTCCTTTCCACTTCTATAACCTTAACTCCCTTTCCTAAGTTCTGCCACCCCCACTTTTGGTACAACTGTTGCTGCTGCTACTCGAGAGTAATTTTGCTTCTCATGAGGAGAACCTAGCTTCAGGATCAGGTGCAGTATCACCCCTAAAGCTTTAGTCTAAACCCACTTCTAACTCTTTCCTGCTGCACTTCAGTAGTCTTGTTCGTTTGATTAAATAAGTGTGTGTGTGAATGTCCTTTAAGTCAGTTCAATAAAGGTCCATTAGTTATTTTTATCCTCAACTTCATGTTTATTCTTGGCTCCTCTGGTATACACAGGCTTAAAGATTCTAAACATTATGCAGCTTCTCACGCTGCCATTTGAATTGCTTTAATTCCCCAATATAAGACCCTACATGTGGACATTTTCCACAGACAAAAGAGTTTTGCTTAATAGAGGCATGGAGCCCTACTGTGATCAACTGGTTTTGCTGGTATTTATCACTGACCTGTTGGCTGATGGTTGCACCAGCTGGAGTGGGCTTCCCTCTCCCACAGGGCATGCATCTAGGTATGGAAGGGGAAAAGTTGGTTTGAGTGAAGGTCCTCATTTAAGGCCTCAAGGGCCTCGAAGAAATGGCCCTTAAGCACCTTCAGCTTGGTGCAGCATTGCACCACGGGTTAATTAAATCCTTGGAGCCTCAGGGTATGGGCAGTTGCAAAGTAAAACTAATGGTTCTGCCTGTTGGTGTCACTAATCACCCTCTCAGCAGCACCTACCTGTAGCAGGGTCTCCAAGAGGATGGTGGTCTCCTGTGTCTTCCAGTAGGTGATCCGCCATGGTTGCCTCTGGGCTGCCATTGTGTCGCTGTAACAGCCAGCATACAAATGAACATTTAAATGATCAACTGACATTGGGGGCATGGGCCCAGTTAATTGGTAACGAATCCCAGCCCAGTTGGAAAGTTTCAAATGAGGGTCCCAGTGACATTTTCTAGGGTGGTTTACTGTAACCATCTATTGGCCTCCAGGGAGAGTGGGCAGAGCAGGCAATGGTTTCCATTCAGCTTGATGCTTTACCATTGCTTTGGGGTCTAATGGTTCACCACTAGCTTCTGGCTGTATTCCCCCTACAGCCAGCAATTCTCTACCCATAGTAACCTTTTCAACTCTTGTTGTGCTGTGTGCATTTCCCTTCACACACATCAGAAAGAGCAGGTTAGAGCAGCCCGCATATATGCCCACTTCTGAACAGGTTTCTCGTCAAATTGATCATCTTTATTAATGCATATTGATATGAACAGCACATACATCAGATAAGATACAAGGAGCCCAGTAATCCCCAATATATCAACCACCAAGAACAGGGAAGACTAACATCCTTACAGACCAAAAGCACTCTGCCAGTGCATCCCACACTGCACCCCCTTCATTTTTCTTCAGTTGCTTCACCACAGTTCCCCAACGTGTCCAGCATGCACCCAGGCACATGATGAAGAATGTTGTCAAGCACCCGCCTCCTCATCATGCAAATTTGCAAGATCATGCATGCAGCAATGACAGAGGGCACATTATTTTCAGCTACCTCCAGTGAGATAGTCAGGCATCTCCAATGTGCTTTCAAGTGGCCAAATGCCCTTTCCATCATGTGTTTTGTGCAATTCAGGCACTTGTTGAAGAGTCCTGCTTATCAGTGAGGAAACTCTGGTATGGCTTCATGAGTCACTTTTGGTTCCAGTCTCTCCTACCAAACTCTGCATCCATGAAGCTGCCCATGTTATCTGTGGTTCCCTGTAGCAGGATGAAGTATATGTGCTTCCTATTCATGAATTGCCCCCCTTGTCTCACCAGGGACACAATCTAGCAATGACACCCATCCTCTGCCCCCCACCACCTGTGGGAATTCCAGTTCAGTGAACCTGGCCATTATCTGCTGCCAGCAAGTTGGGAGGGGAAGAGAGAGACATGACAATTAACATATACATACAATTATATGAACATTAATGGATTACATAGCAACTGAAAATGGGGTCGACAACTAATACAATTATCAGCATAGCAGGAAGACTATTGGGGACACTGCATATAGAAATGGGGGATGGACTGACAATTAATGCAATATATCCAGATGTTGGATATACTACCAATGACCTGTATGGGAATGTTGGACTGGTAATACGAGAACTCACAGGCATTTCCTAGGTAAACAGTGTGAGGCAAAAGGAGCAATTGCATGGCCAGAATGATATCCATGAACATGTCTCCTACAGTAGACTGGCCAACTCCAAATTGCTTGGCTGTGATAAGAGCAGTGGTTTGCAAACATACAAATAGTGATCAATACTTGTTCCTCCACTGGGGAAACCCTCCTCATGATGGTGTCTGACTTCTGCACTTCAGAACACTTCCACTGTCTTTGGGAACGTAGAGTGAGGCATTCAGAAATGGCACAGCCATTGCTCTTCTGCCCATACTGACAAGATGAAGTTGTCCCACCAGTCACTGCTGCTTGGGTACACCCACTAATGATGTGGCCATCCGGGCACTTGCTGTCTGATTGTGGCTGTGCTTAGAGCACCCGAAATGGCTGCAATACCCCCATCACAGCTGCATGGTGGGAACTCTCTCATCTGCTGCTGCTCTTGTTCGTTAAGCATTCAGTGTGCCCTAATGTCCAGCACATCGCTCACTGTGACAGTGGGTTACAGCATGTGTGATACTGCCAGGCAGACCTCCAGAGGGTGCTCCATGTCAATGCTGAGCTAATCTGTCATTGTGTGGTGATGAGCAGACAAGGCAGTGGAAGATTGTGTGGGCAAAGTTGACTCTCCTGATTCCTGCCCAATTCTGTGAGCCATCTAATGCGGATGCACATGGGTGGGATAAGGGAGGTGATTGGTGCCTGGCAGCTACGTGGAAATATGTACATGTGCATGCAGGGGGTGGACAAAAACCCTGGATCAGCTATGGCTGTGTGACCACACATACTGTGATTTATTGGACTGAGGTGAATTCAGAAGGGAAAACTGTGTGGCCCCCAAACTCACCTTAGTGTGTGTGGTGATCATGTAGACATGGTTGCTGCAGATCAGGGAAACCCAAAGGTAAACTAGATTTTTCCTGTCAGTGTAGATGAACCCTTCTTCTCCATTAGAAATCTGTCTTTTACATCCTAGCAGGCCTGGCATCAGCAGGGGAGAATATGTCCTGCGTGGGGCACTGGAGCTGACACCATCATCTCTCATTATGAAAAGATATATTTCATGATCTTGCACTCTGATGAAAACACTGAGAATATGGCTGTAGCTTCCACCATCTTTTTGCCCCAGAATGCCTGTAAGCACCAACAGAGAACATAATAGGGCCCAAAGATATTCTGAGGTAATTTATTTGTACCATTTATACCCCAGCTGTTAGTTGAAAAAGGCTTCCAGAATGGTTTCCAAGTGATGTAGTAATGACAGCCCCTGTCCTTAGGCTTTGGAACACACAAGGAAAGAAGGATGGAAAGGAGGAGAGCTGGAGGAATTAAGTCCAATGCTTACAATAAACCAGCTACTTGGAAATAGTTTAAGCAGCCTGCTGAAAGGCAAAGGTATTTTACTCTGCCACTGCTTTTTCTCTGATCACAGCTGCACTGTGTCTGAGCGGTCAGATGGTAAAATGGCTTTACAAGCTGCTGTGCAAGCAATCAACTGCTGGTTGCTCAACTCAGTTGAGAATTGCAGGAAAAGAGCCATTCTGCAGCTGCAGTTTGAAGCTGAAGAGTGGGACTCTCAACCACAACAAGTAGGTCTGGCCCAAAGCAGTGGCAGCTAGGAGCTGGAGGGAAGGGGCTCTCAGAAGTTATTGGGGCCCAGGTACAATGGAGATGTGGAGGCTTGTTGGCAAATTATAGTTGAGATGGTGCAAATCTGTTTTCCTAAATCAGGGATGGTCAAAGTATAGCCCTCCAGCTGTTGCTGAAGCAGAATGCCTATCCAACTGGCATAGCCAATGGTGAGAAATGCTGGGAGTTGAATATTGGGAGTGTGGAGAGTCACAATTTGCTCACCCTGGGGTCAGCTACACAACATTTTTTTATTGTGATAGTTTGCACTTTAGCGAATTTTCGCACCAGTGCCACATAGTTTACATGATTTACTGCAAAATTGGTTGGTTGGGTTAGTTTTCAGCTTTGTAGTTCACACTGACAAAGGTGGGGGTATGTGGCCTCCCAAGCACACCTAGGGGAAGATGCTGGGAAGCTGACAGTGAGGGAGGGAAAGAGAGAGAGAGAGAAAGAGCTGGCACCTTTCTCTCCCTCTTCTTCCCAAAGTGAGAAGGGTGGGAGGAAGGAGGGAGCCTTTCAGCCACCGAGAAGCCATCTCCCATTGCCGAGAGCTGGGAGAAAGAAAGACAGGTCTTGGGGGGATGATCACCCAGCCGCCAGAAGCAATGGAGTCACAGATTCTCCCTTCTCCCTGCTTCCCTCAAGCCCCACTTCCCCTCACCCTCTCTCTCTCTCTCCCCCCCCCCCTCTCTCTCACACACAAATGTGATCACAGCAGGGTGAGGGAGCGAACGGCTGATGGAGCAGATCACTAACTACTCAATCTCTCTCTCTCACTCTCTCTCACACACACCACACACCACACAATACATACACAGAGGAACAGTAATTAGTGGGGATCCCTCAGTTGCAGCAGCCAAGCAAGCCGAGATGCAGACTGCTGGGCAATTGGGAATAGCACTGGTATAACAACAGTGGCTGGATTTTTTTGTTTGAGGCGCCTCACATCTCTTGAAAGTCTGCTCCCTCTGCAGTCAGTCCAATCATGGCTCAGCTCTGCTGTGGCTGTTTCAGGAAATTACTGGTATTTCCCACAGACTTTTGCGAAATGGCAGTTCACACAATCAATAGTGCGCTAAGTTGCGCAGGTTTTTAAAAAAGTCGGGAAAAGTTGCAAAAGCCTGTATTATGCTACTTTTGTGGGTTTTTTAGCTCCCCCCCTTGTGAATGAGGCAACTTTGTGGCATGATGTGTGGGAACTATTAGGAGTCTGAGAGAATTCTTCATGGATTTATTTTGCCATGTAATTGATCCCCCTGTCTTATCTGCTGGGCAGAGCACCACCACTCCCATCCCTGCCTGGTGTGATAAGCTTGCAGGGATAGGCTACCAGTGATGAGGACAAGAAACAGTACTCTGCTTGTGTTAAGCAGAAGAGTGCTAAGGAAGTGCCTATAGCATTGTTACCCAAAATGCTAGTGACATGGAAATTCCATGTGAGATTGAGCTATTAATATTTTGGGGAAATTAGCAATAACTTGGTTTAGCAATGCAAGAGGGGGTAACTAGGGGACCGTGAACCTATGTATACCAGTACTAGCCTGGAAGGAACACACACAAAATGTAAAAGTAATGATGATCTTTATTCAGAATTCAAAAATAACACCAGTCACACACACAGTCACACAAGAAGCATTCACACCAGACTAGCCAGAGTGAAATGAGAAGGTTTTTGATAGGGGAATAATGGGATGAGGTTTGTGGGTGATACCACCTGTCCTGTCGTTCCTGGGGTCTCAGAGCAGGGGTTCTGAAGGCTTGCAGCAAACTGGCAGCATGGAGGGAGGAACAGTGGCTGCTAGTCCTGGCTACACAGAATGACAGAGTGTCCACATGAAAGGGATCTGTGCACACTTGAGTGGAGTTTTCAGGGGGTTTAAATAGGAAATATTTGCCTTTTGGGGATGTGATTTTGGGTGAGAAACAATGCATTCCAGGAGTGTTTCATGATTGAACAATGAATCTCTGGATATGTTAGCTACCCTATGATGTTGTGTTGCTTGTTTTGACTTGAATAACAGTGGCTACCTTCTTTAGTACCAGGCTTGGGGATCAGGATAGGTGTTGTTTACAGCCAATGATTATTCCAACTATAGATAATAAGATTATTGTCTGGCACAGATGTGCTCAGGAAATACATTCTTACCTTAGGTTTGGAATTTGCCATGGCACTTCCCTTGGGCAATATATGACTTTGCTATTTTTAGTGAGTGTCTTTGGGATTTTCAAGGTGGTTTTTGGTTTGCTAAACTGTCCTCCCACATGGAAGGCCACATTAAAGCCAAATTATTAAATATCTGACCATTATTGGGGTGCACGGGGCTGGGGGTGTTCTGGTTGGTATTAGCATCTGCCCCAATCTTCAATTCAAGATGGAGTGGCAATGGGTGGGGCCAGAGTGAGCTTGTCCAGGGCCTCTCAAACCAAGCACCATCCCCACACCCTTTGAGCAATAGCTTATATGTAATGCATAGTGTGTCTCTCCCTCTTGTTTTAGAGTTTTGATTAAGTGTTACAAATGTTTAATAAGCTGCTAAAATCACCTTGGAGACACTAGTGTGCTGAAAAGAGATGGTTGGGGATTGATTATAGGGCCAGATTTACCCATATAGCAGGGGAACTGGAAAACATTTCTCTCTCTAGAAAAGAGCCATGAAATGCAATCCATTTCCCTATTCTACTTTACTAACCCTACCAGAAAACATACAACCTAACACAATCTTATGTTTTATTCCCCAAACCACTAATGCTGTCCCAATGCTGTTTATCAATATATTCTCACATTCCAGAAAAGATTGCCCTTCTTAGCAAGTAGCACCAGCAGCCAAAACTGATTTATTAGCCTGTACAAATTTATATACATCAAGCACAATCTAGCTCAGGTTAAGAATATTTTTAACACTCTCCTGTGTAAACCAATAAGATGCATATGTGTTTGAATAAATTAAGAACAAAAGAAGAGTTCAACTGGGTCAGACCAAAAGATTATCTATTTTTTTTAAAAAGATTATCTAGAGTTTAGCATTCTGTTCCCATGGTTGCCAACAAACAGTGCATGAGAGAGCAATGGTATGCAATGGTCCCACTCATGTTCTGGCCCTCATAGGTATAGTGTCTGTTATACTAGATAGCCACCATGACAAGTAGCCATTGGTAGCTTTATCCTTCATGGATTTAATTCCCATTAAAGCAATCCATGTTGCTACAGTACTAATCACTGTATTCCACAGTAGCAAATTCCATAGTAACTATGCATGGGTGAAAAAGTTAATTCCTTTTACCTGTTCTGAATATCCTACTAGTCAGCATCATTATGTGATCCTGGGTTGTTATAAGAGGAGGAGAAAATTTCCTCCCTATCTCCTTTCTCCACAATATATGTGGTTTTACATGCTTCTATCATGTCCTCCTTTAATCACTTTTTCCTAGGTTACAAAGCCTCTGATACTGTAATCTTTCCTCCTACACAAATTGCTCCATTCCCCTCATCACTTTGATTACCCTTTGTGCCACCTTTTTTCAGCTCTCCAAAATACATTTGAGGTGCCATGTAAACAGCGTTTATCATTTGTGGGCAGATCTCCTAAATATGATCAAACTACTCTTACCTCTAAGGTAAGAGGTATCAACATGGTGTGACCTTACTGAGAAATTTATACATGCCTTGAAGTAAACTGTTAAACATTAATCATTGACACAAAATAACTTATTAACCACTTCTTGATGACCTGTTGGTGGTTCTCTTTCTGTCTCTCAGTCCCCCACCCACATGATCTTCAGAAATTCATGAACTGGTTATTGAATTTCAACAAGAGGTTCATGAATCACTTAAATGCAGGACTGATTAAATAATAACAAGCCTATTTCCATAGAAATTGCCTCATTATTATGCTTTCAGGTGATAGTTATATGTGTATATAGAAAGACCACCACTTCTGCTGAGAGGCAGACTCTTTGCAGGGTAACCTCCATCAGTTTTGAAAAAGGCATTTCTGGAAGGAATAACTGCATATTATTGGTTTAAGGCATTTTTGCTTATAGTTTCATATGTTATAGTTTATAGTTTTAAAGGTATTGTTACTTATAGTTTCATGATATTTTCTATGTTATAGTTTTAAATTACAGTTTCATGATATTTTCATCATTGTTGCCAAGAACAAGGTGGTCTCTCATCTGCCAATCTCTGAGGCTTCAGGTGAATGCAATGAAATCTGTAGCAAACTTTCAGAAGATATCCCACTCCTGCTACTGCGCTCCAGTTTGGGATACTTGACAGTTGGGACTGGAAAATCTGTCAGTTTTACTTTCTCCTGCAATCGACTTTTCAACATAGGTTTTCTGTGGTTTTTTTCTGGGCTGTGAGGCCATGTTCTAGAAGAGTTTACTTCTGACATTTTGCCTGCATCTGTGGCTGGCATCTTCAGAGACTTTTCAACACCTTAAGTTCTTTCTCTCCCATATATGTGTTTTGTGAATTGAAACAAAACTTTCACCCATCTATACTTCTCAAATTCAATAGAAACAGCTATTTCCAGCATGGATAGGAGCATGTTGTACCTGCTTGATGGATATGTGTTAGAGAAGATGAGCTTGTTGGGGGGAAAAGAGCTTGAAACCCTACTTCTCAGTACTAATATGATGGTCTACTAAGCAATGGTAACTTTCCTATGAAAGTTGCACAGCTTGCCTAGAAACTGCATAGTTTTTCAAAAACCATGCAGTTTCTCTTGAGAACTGCACAGCCTTCCTTGAAAACTGTGAAGATTTCAGCATGGAAATGAAACTGCATAACAATCAGCCAGCGAAGGCTGCACCTGCAGTTAACCTGAGTTTCTTTTACTGCTGCATAACATTTGGGATATGCTACATTCAAACAGACAGAGACTGCTGCTTGAAATAGCCAGTTTCTTTTTCTGCTGTATAGAATTGCTTGTCTTCCGTTCCCCAGGACAATTGCAGATCATAGTGTATGGAAGTATAAACTCTTAAAACTTATTCAAACTCAATCTCCCTTTATGCCTCTCTTTGGTTTTCTTTCACTTTTTCCCACCACCCCAAACTGTCACAATGTCAGTCCCTTCATCATGTTGCTTGTATAGGGGTATAGTGCTGAATTGCAAAACCATTATAAGTGGGTGGTGTTTTTTCCTCAGAAAGCTATGCAGTTTTTTGTGCATAGTGGAGACCATGATCATAGGTTTTTACTGTAAAGCTGTAGTTTCTCATACTCCTGCATGGTTCTCAAAAAGTGCAAGTTTATGTTGTGGTGGGAACAAAAAAAATTCCTGCAAAATTGTGGGAACTTTTGACAGGATTCATAGAATCATAGAATCATAGAATTGCAGAGTTGGAAGAGACCACGAGGGCCATCCAGTCCAACCCCCCTGCCACGCAGGAAATCACAATCAAAGCATCCCCGACAGATGGCCATCCAGCCTCTGTTTAAAGACCTCCAAGGAAGGAGACCCCACCACGCTCCGAGGGAGTGCGTTCCACTGCCGAACAGCTCTTACTGTCAAAAAGTTCCTCCTAATGTTGAGGTGGAATCTCTGTTCCTGGAGCTTGCACCCATTGCTCCGTGTTCCAGTCTCTGGAGCAGCAGAAAACAAGCCTGCTCCATCCTCAGCGTGACATCCCTTCAAATACTTAAACAGGGCTATCATATCGCCTCTAAACCGTCTTTTTTCCATGCTAAACATACCCAGCTCCCTAAGTCTCTCCTCATAAGGCATTGTTTCCAGACCTTTCACCATTTTAGTTGCCCTTCTCTGGACACGCTCCAATTTGTCAATATCCTTTCTGAATTGTGGTGCCCAGAACTGGACACAGTATTCTAAGTGAGGTCTGACCAAGGCAGAATAGAGTGGCACTATTACTTCCCTTGATCTAGACACTATACTTCTATTGATACAGCCCAAAATTGCATTGGCCTTTTTAGCTGCCGCATCACACTGTTGGCTCATGTTCGCATAAGTTGCTTGAGGAATCAGAAACTCCAAATGCAATCCAAATTTCTTTTGGAAAACTGGTAAATTACTATTCCATCCCTATTGCCTACACAGGGATTCAAATCACCATGTTTTTTAAGTTAAGCATTCAGAACCTTGGGACTGGATGGGAGAGTCTCTTTGGTTTCAGTTTCTCTTGCATTCTGTTTTTTCTTTCCATTTCAAATATGAAATCTGCTTACCAAGAGAGAAATGGAACAAAATTCTGCTCATCCTTTCTTGACAACTAGTGGAACAATCCTACCTTAGCATACACTGGACTGAGGATAATATACCATCTTTATGCTGGCAAAACTCTTGCTGTATCATACGCAGTTTCAGAACCAGAAAATATAAAAACAGCATAAAAGTGGCAAACTCCCAAGGTTCCTAGAAATACCAATAGTACAGTATTCCTAGGCTTAGTGGTGATATCCACATGCCTTCCACAAAGGCAGAGAAGCTCCTTTTTTTCAGTCCATGTTTTATCTTATATTGTCTCTCATGATGCCACATCACTAACATTCAGGACATCATGTCCTAAACCCTATTGATAGTCCCAGCTAAAGTAGACTTATTAAATTAATTAGATTTACACCTGTGTGGACTCACAATTGATTGAATAGATCTACACTAGGTAGACTAACTGGCAGGATTACAGCCAAAGACAACCAACCAGTGGCCAGACATTTGTATAGAGTGTGTGCATGTGTTTGTATGCACTGGAAACAAAATAAAGCCAGCTGATACAAACACAAAGTTCTGAAAAGGGCTTGTATTAATTAAAATGCTCAAAATAGTTTGGAAAAGCCTATAATTCCTTCGCTGTGGCAGATTGATAAATTGTGCTATCTCAAAAGGATTGGGAAGTTATATTATAGTAGCCAAGTAAACTCTGTGATGTTGTAAAGCAGAAATAAAATGTATAAACATACTCAGGAGGTCATTGGTTCAAATTCACACAGGAGAGATAACATTTGACCGCTCTTCCACCCTGCAATGGAAAAAAGACAAAAGAAAAACTCAAACAGCAAAAACAGACAAAGGAACACTGTGGTGCAGTGTGCAAAGGAGGTACAAAACATGCTCCAGAGGTTGCAGTTCAAATAAAATGTGCTTTTAATGGAATAAGGTACTGGTCTGTTTTAAACTTCTGACAATTTTCTTCTTGTTGTAATGGTATTCATCCATCCATCCATTCAATTTATATCCCACTTTGCTCCTGGCATGGGGCCCAAAGTGGCTTACAATAATTTAAAATAAAAGTTTAGCTAAAATTTTATTTTTGCTGTTGTTAACTGCTGTCAAGACAACTTCAACTTATGGTGACCCATGAATGAGAGACCTCCAAGTCACCCTCTCCTGAACAGGCCTGCTCAGGTCTTGCAGACTCAACACCATGGCTTTCTTGCCTGATTCTATCCATCTAGAATGTGGTCTTCCTCTTTTCCTATTGCCTTCTACCTTACCAAGCGTTATTGTCTTTTCTAGTGAGTTATGTCTTCTCATGATATGGCTAAAGGACAATAGTCTCAGTTTAGTAATGTTGGCTTCTAGGGAGAGTTCAGGTTTTATTTACTCTAGGACCCATTTATTTGTCTTTTTAGCAGTCTGTGGTATCCATTGAACACTTGTCCAGCATCACATTTCAAGTGAGTTGATTTTCTTCCTATCAGCTTTTTTCAATCTCCAGCTTTCACAACCATACATAGAAATGGGAAATATGATGGCATGGACAATCCTACTTGATGATAAATCTTTACACTTCAGGATATTGTCTAGTTCCTTCATAGCTGCCCTTCCATGCCCTAGTCATCTTTTGATTTCTTGACTGCAGTCTCCATTCTGATTAGTGGTAGAGCCAAGGTATGGAAAAATCTTGAAATATTTCCATGTCTCCATCATCTACTTTATAGCTATGTCACACAGGACATAAGGAGTAGGTAGAAGACATTGTTATTGTCATTTTGAAAAGTGTCAAAAGAGTATTGAATGGATAGATATACTGAAGATACAATGAAGATTGGAATGGTACCTGTTCCTGGTGATTTATTTCTTCAAAGTGCTCTGAGTACAGCTTAAGTCCAGAGTTCTTCTGGCTCCTGGTCAAAAAACAAGTCTGTTAAAAAGCACATGGTTAAAACCAGTTTAAAATACATTTAAACCATAATTGAGCATATGCAAAATAAAAGTGCAGCACAACACTTTGAAATGTCTTTCTGCCATGTGATTAAAAATCAAAGGCCTGCCTAAATAAAAAGCCTTTGCAGAGAGAGATTGTAAACTAGACCTCTTGTGGAAGGGAGTTCTACAGCCTTTGAGCAGTCTCTCCCATGTCCTCACCAAACATGCCTGTGATGGTGATGAGACCTCTTCCAAAGATCTTAAAACTCAGGCTGACTCATTTAGAGAGATTCAATTCTTTAAATAATCTGGACCCAAGCCATATAGGATTTAAAGGTCATAACCAACACTTTGAATTCTGCCTAGAAACATACTGGTAGCCAATGAAGCTCTTTCAGTAATGAGTTATATGATCCCTGTACTAACCAGCCCTGGTCAGCAGACTGGCTGCAGTATTTTGGACCAGCTGAAGCTTCTGAACATTTTCCAAAGGCAGTCCCATACAGAGTAATCTAAACAGGAAGTAATCAAGATGTGTTTTACCATAACCTGATTTAAATCCTCAAGGAATGGGCAGAGCTGGTGCACTAGTTTTAACTGTACAAACACAATCCTGTCCAGTGCTGAAATCTGGGTATTGAGTCTTAGATCCAGAGTATACACAAGCTGTGAACCTGAGATATCAGGAGGAATGTAACCCCACCCAGCACCTCTGTCTTGTCTAGATTAAGTTCCAATTTGTTCACTCACATCCAGTCCGTTACAGACAACAGACACTGCTTTAATACAGAAATGATCCCATTGTTAGAATGGCTGTGCATTAGAAGTGATTTGTTGTCTATTTTGAATTATTTACACATATGTCTAGATTCTATTCCATGCTCTGTTGGGGATACTTAACATTTTATGTCAGTTTGCAATCTTGTAGTTCACCTTTTTTTGCCAATATTCCAAAATCGGTTTCCATTCTTTTTTCATATGCTCTCTTTTTTACTTCACAGCCTATTTGTCAGCATATCTAATTCAAGCATGTTTATCAACTTATTTTTCCATTTGTTAATAGTCAGGCGATCTTTCAATTTCCACTTTTTAGCTATAATTAGTCTAGCCGCCGTGATCATATAAAGTATTACCCTTCAGTAAATATTACTTTTCCCTTCTTCTTCCTTTTCTATAATGTTTAGTACCCCGTATATTCCGGCGTATAAGACGACTGGGTGTATAAGACGACCCCCCCCAATTTTCCAATAAAAAATATAGAGTTTGGCATATATTCGCAGTATAAGACCACCACCCCCAGTTTGGCTGGCTGGCTAGATGCAGGGCCAGTTTAAGGAATTCCCCCACACACACAATGCCTTATTTTGTGGGGCCCATATGTTTGTCTCTGGTTAATCTAATCTAACCTAACCTATTGACAGTACGGGATATTCAGATTATTACTAATAATGTTTTCACAGGAGGAGGGTTACAAAGCCCCCCCCAATAATGGGCCCTCCTGGGGTTTGCAGGGGCTGTGGGGCCCTTAAACTGTCCCTGACTGGGTGGGCACAGGTGGTGGAGGGAGGGGGAGGCACCGGCAGCTGCCCCATGGCCACCAGGGCCACCACCAGCAGCAGTGGCAGGAGGGTGGGCAAGGCGCTGGCAGGAGGGGCTGCCCAGTACTCTCCAGCAGAGGGGAGCCTCCCTTGGTGGCGTCAAAGGGAGAGTGGGGGAGGGGGCTGCCCGGGTCCCAAAACGGAGGGCTCTGCAGAGGAGGGAAGGGCCAGGGCCAGATGGGAGATCCAGGAAGCGGTGGTACCCCTCCTCCCATGGGCCCGGAGCCAGTGCCGCTTCCCAGGCACTGTGACTCATCATGGCCGGGTCCCCCTTGGCGGGCCTCCCTGGTGCCTCTGTCTCTGCCTGGCTGGCCACTCCTGGGCACTGCTGCAGCTGCTGCAAAGGACAGGAGTGGGAGGTGGTAGCCGCTACGCCATGCAGGGAGCCGCATCCGTAGGCAGTGATGGGGAAGCAGCACCGGCAGGGCAGGTGGGGAGGCCTGTGGGGCTGGAGGAGCGGCTTCGTGGGCGGGTGAGGCTGGCTAGGCTGGGGCACCCCGCCAATGCAGATTTGGTGGTAATGGTTAAACCGGCCCAGGCTAGCTGGTTGGGGGAGACTTGCCAGCTGATCCGTTGTTTCCTAACTCATGAGGATCTCCTACTGAGTTGGGAAAGTGAACAGGATCAGCTGGCAGAGCTCTCCCAGCTAGCTAGCCAGCCGCTATATTCGCCCCTCTTTTCCACCTTCGGTTGCTCCCCAAAGGGGGTGAAGGCAGAGAAGGGAGCTGAATGAACCTGGTTTGCCTCGGCCACTACCCATTCCCTCTATCTTCTTTCCCTTTGCAAAGGGAAGGAAGACGGAAGGGATGGGCAGCGCCTGTGGCAAACAGCGGGATTTGCCCCTCTCTTCCACCTTCCAGTCAAACTTGACTTGAAGGTGGACGACAGGGGTGAAAATACCTGGTTTGCCTCATCCGCTCCCCCTCCCTCCCTCTTCATTCTCTTTGGAAGGGAATGAAGACGGGGGGAATGGGCAGCGTCCGTGGTAAACCGCGGGATTTGCCCCTCTCTTCCAAATTCCAGGAAGGTCGATGACAGGGGCAAAAATACCTGGTTTGCCTCGTCACCCCCCCCTGTCTTCACTCTCTTTGGAAGGGAATGAAGACGGAGGGGATGGGCAGTGGCCATGGCAAACCGCGGGATTTGCCCCTCTATTCCACCTTCCAGGAAGATGGACAACAGGGGTGAAAATACCCAGTTTGCCTCATCCACCCGCACCCCTCTGTCTTCATTCTCTTTGAAGGGAATGAAGATGGAGGGGATGGGCAGTGGCCGTGGCAAGCCGTGGGATTCACCCCTCTCCCACCTTCCAAGAAGGTGGATGACAGGGGAGAAAATACCTGGTTTGCCTCATCTGCCCCCCCTTCCCTCCATCTTCATTCTCTTTGGAAGGGAATGAAGATTGGAGGAAGCAGGGTCAGCCATTGCAAACCGTGGGATTCTCCCCTTCCTTCCACTCCTTTGGGGTGGAGCCGCTCCTTTGGGGAATGAACACACAGGAGATAGAGCAGCAGCTGCAGCAAACCGCAATGTTTACCCCCCTTCTCTGTCTTCTGTTGCTCCCAAAGGGGGAGAAGACAGAGGAGGGGGGAGAATGAACCAGTAAACACTTTGCCTCACCCTCCTGCCTGATCTCCTGCCTCTTCACTCCGTTTGCGAAGGGAGTGAAGAGGCAGGAGATCAGATGGCAGTGAAGCAAAGTGTATCCGGCGTATAAGATGACCCCCGATTTTGGAGGCTATTTTTCAGGGTTCAAAAGTTGTCTTATACACCAGAATATATGGTAAATACAACTTGGCGGTGAAATCCAGATTAATTTGTAAAATTTCCTGAATACTTTCATGAACTTGCCTCCAAAATGTCTAGATCTTCGGGCATCGCCATCACATGTGTATCAGAGATCCCTGATTCCTTTCACATTTCCAACAGTTGCTCAAAAACTTTTGGTTCATCTTGTTTAATCTAACTGGTGTCAGGGTTGAGTATGCTTTTATTGTGAGTCAGATAACTGTCAAATGTTAAACAAGCAGGAAGTCATAGAATAATTCTTGTGGTAAAATACATCAGGAAAGAATTGATATTGATATTTGATATCTCTCTCTCTGGCTTTTCTTCGCAAACGAAGATTCAGGAAGGACTCATCCCGCGCTTTCTGCAAGCGCTCTGATGACTAAAAAGGCCAATCCGAGATAAACAAGTCCGGTTGCAGAAAGCACAGCAGAAGGTCTCCTTGGGTGATGTTTTTGGGTTGTGATTCTTTCTGCGTTGTCGTTTTTCTTCAAGACTTGTTCGGCGTGCGTTCTCAAATAAGTCTGCAGCATTGTGGATAGTGCGTCTCCATGCCTCCCGATGTGAGGCCAGGGCGGACCATTGTTGGTGATCAATTTGGCCAAGCCTGAGATGTTGTTTCAGGGAGTCTTTGTATCGCTTTTTTGGAGCGCCCCTCTTATGCTGACCCGTGGCGAGTTCACTGTAGAGTACTATTTTGGGGAGGCGATGGTCCTCCATCCTAGAAATGTGCCCTGCCCAGCGCAGCTGCATTCTCAATATCATGGCCTCAATACTGGTGATCCCTGCTTGCTCAAGGACAGCAACATTCGTCACATAGTCAGTCCAGTGTATATTTAGGATTGTGTGTAGACAGCGCTGATGAAAGCGCTCGAGGAGTCATAGGTGGTGGCGATAGGTGACCCATGTTTCAGATCCATAAAGGAGGATAGACAGTACAATGGCTCTATACACACTGATTTTTGTGCTTTGCCTCAGGTGTTTATTGCTCCAGACACTTTTGTGAAGTCTTCCAAATGCAGTATATGCCTTTGCTAATCTGTGATCGATCTCTTTGTCAATCTTGGCATCTGAGGAGATGATGCTTCCCAGGTAGGTGAACTGCTGAATGGACTTGAGCACAGATTTGCCAATGGCAATGTGGGGATGGTGGTGTTCGTCCTGTGGTGCAGGCTGGTAAAGAACTTCCGTTTTCTTCAGGTTGACTTCCAGCCCAAACAGCTCTGCAGCTGTTGTAAAGCAGGATGTTAGGTGCTGCAGAGCTGCTTCTGTGTGGGCAACAAGGGCATCAGCATCAGCGAAGAGCAGCTCACGGACTAGATAGTTTAGAGTCTTAATGTGAGCCCTCAGATGGCTTAAGTTAAACAAGCTACCATCAGTATGGTAACGTATATAGATGCCATTGTCGTCTTCAAGCTCTGCCATAGCCCTTTGGAGCATCATGCTAAAGAAGATTGCAAATAAAGTTGGTGCAAGAACACAACCTTGCTTCACTCCATTAGTTATTAGAAAGGGCTCTGAAAGAGCATCGCCATATCTGATATGGATATTTGATATGGATATTTGGTATATTGTAAGATACATTGAAAGATGAATATTATGTATATATTACAGATATATAATAATAAAAATAATAAAAAAAAGAAGTGATTTGTTGTTTTATGGATTTGTATACTGAAATTTATTTTCTTAATTTCAGTTGTGATCCACTTTGAGATTATTTTTGGACCTCAAAGGCAGTATATTGATACTTAAAATAAATAAAATATTTAAAACCAACCAACCAACCAAAATATTATTTTTCTAGCTCACTGTTCTGGTGGCTGAGGGCAGGGTAGATAAGATTTCAGGGACACAGAAACAAATATACACATGTTCCCATGGTCACTGGTTTAAACAACTATGGGGGAAATGTTTTATGTTGTTGTGTGCCTTCAAGTCATTTCCAGCTTATGGTAACCCTAAAATGAACTTATCATTGGGTTTTCTGAGGGCTGAGAGTATGCTACTTGCCCAAGGTCATCCAGTGGTTTTTAATGCCAAGCAGGGATTTGAACCCTGGTTTCCAGAGTTGTAGTCCAATGCTCTAACCTTATCAAACATCAACTGGGAAAGTCTGGAAGGGTGTAGGCAGAAGTGGCAAGGAACACACAGTTCTCAGGCATCAGGAGTCTCACCAAGGAAATGGCTTACTGGGCTAGAAACCACACAAACATATAATTCGTTCGACCCCACAATGGCAGTAGGGGAGTGAAGCACCAGGGTGATGGAGGAAGCCAAATGTATGCATATTGCAAAAGCTGCAGGTGGTGGCATATAAGGGCAGGAGGGCACATCACACACACCATGAAAGAAATCCAAAATCCAAAGAAACCTCAACATGTGCCACATCCTGCTAAGGAGAGGACCCCCAAACTTTTTCATCCCCCAGTTTCTCAGATTCAGAGAGGTTGCCATTATCTGGAGCCATAAACTCCTGGCAATCTGACTCCTTTGTGTCCAGTTCTTCAGATTCCAGAGGGTAAGGTATGTCACATGATGAAATGACCTTTGTTTTCAGCATCTGTTAGGATCATTTTCCCCTGATGCCACATGTACACACTAGGGATGGAACAAAATTCATCAGTTTTCTGACTAGAATGTAGAGTTCCTGACCATTCAAGAAACTTACGGTGGAAGAAAAATAGCATATTGAAAGTTTTGGGGACTCACCTATCCCCCCCTTGGCATAACATAAACTGTGCACTTTTTGAGAATGGCACAAACGCCCGAGAAACTGCACAGCTGTGTAGTAAAAATCTAGGAGCCATGTATATGAGGGGGGAATATGTGCACTGATGCATACTCATGCAAATTCAAAGCAGGATCGACTTGTCTTAACCATGTTTGGCAAAATCACAGGCATGTGAGGTTATCCACTTTTGCTGTCCCAACGGACATGCCTGCGATTCAAGATGGCAGCCACGATTCACCTTTTTATTTTCATCAGTTGCTGTTGCTGAACTTTTTTTTAAAAGCATATCTAATGTGCAAAAGTGTGATAATATGATATTCCATATAAATAAACAAAAAATAAATAAAACAAAAGGGCTGTTTCATTGCCTCAGCACACGATTGCTAAGGTGAAAATCAAAGATGGCAGATCAAGAGTTCTTGCCTCCTTAAAAAGCCACACCCCCTGCTCCAGTCCGGCCAATCAGCTTTCTACTTCTGCTTTTTTGGAGCTATGCAAATAAATTCGATTGCCAGTCCTAATGGTCGATTATGCACATTCCCCACGGAGTTTTAAAAAAACATCAGGGAAAGTCCCAAAGGCTGTTCCATCAAGGTTTATGGTGGATTTGGACCCCCTCCTTCTGAATATGGTGGAATTACGCAGGATCCCATTAGGACAAGTAGGATTCTACCTAATTCTAAGAGAATTATTTTCACCATTTAGACAGGCCCCTACACTTACACACCAAACTTCAGCTTTCTGAGAGAAAAAACAACCCCTCACCCACTTGTGTTGTTTTTCACTATATATTTGGGGAAAGTACACAAAGTGCAAAACTAAATTGCAGGCTGTATTTCTATACAAACAATACAGTTGTCATACCTTGCCCTCTGGAGTCAGAGGATTCAGATGAAGATGAAGAGGCAGATTGCCAGGAATTTGCAGCTCCTGAAGATGGTGGCCTCTCTGAACCAGAGGAGCCAGGGATGAGGCAGAAGGGTGTCATGCTCTCCAGCAGAAGGTTGCAGATGTTGTGGACCTATTGCCATCATTCATTGGGTGACAAAGAAAGAGAGATTGTATCATTCCCAGCAGTTGTTAAGTAAGAGATGCTGACCTGATTAGGTACCTGATGTCTTGAAACAGCTGCCCATAAATCTTTCAGTCACTCCCTGAAAGCTTTGTTGTTTTCAACCCTCCTTTGATGACTAGCAGTGCTTTTTGGTATTCCTGTTTTGCTGACCTTGGACTGGCTACAATTTAGGACTGTTTTATTTCTTGCTGGCTTTGTTAATGATTTCTGGACTGGCTGACAACCTCTCTATTGCTTTTCCCTTCATCCTGTGGGATATCCTGTGACTGACCTGGACTGAATTAACTCCTTGCTAACTCTTACACTCCAACTACCTGGTTCCTGGTCACTTGGTGACTGGAGCATAGAACAGTGGTGAAGGGTTTAACATCATAGCTGCAGCCTTTCTTGTTTTGAAAGTTGCACAATCCAAATGTTACACAGCAGGAAAAGAAACTTGGATCGACTGACTCTGCAGCATGGTTTTGTTGTGCAAGATTGCTGTCTTTTTAATGTAGAATGCAGTGATGTTGCACAACAGAAATCTTGAATGACAAAACCTTGTAATCCCCCACAAAAAAATAGGTAGCGTTTTTGTTGTGCTTTTTTTTTTTTTGGTGTTCTATGTAAAAAACCAACAACCTTCCACAAAACACACATGTGACTACCTGAAAGCAGGGGTTTTTGTTTGCAAACTCCACAATTTTAATGTTGTGCAATTTCCTTTCTATACCAAAAGATCCACAGTTTTCAGAGAAGACTGTACAGTTCTCAGGAGGAGCTGCATGGTTTGCAGAAAGCTACACAGTTTTCTGGGCTAGCTGCACAGCGTTTGTAGATAAAGCTGTGCAGTTTCGCATCACTGCAGGAAAAAATTCCTGAGTGTCTCAAAGCTATGGATGAAAAACTGTTTCATTGTTTTTGACATCCATCTGGACCCAGAAAAAAATTGAGATTTACCATCACTAGCACACACTACTTTGGTTAGAAGCAAGAATTACCAGCCCTGGACCAATTGCATCTACATACAAAAGGTGCTCAATTGGCTTCCATTAGCAGGCCAAAACTTTGGGTGCTACATGCATGCATATGCAGCCAAATTCAGTGGGACATGAAAGGCCTCACTCTTGCATTACATGTTAAAAAAACCTGTTCGTTGTCTTGTTTTGGCATATTATTTTAACATTATATTATCTCTTTTTTTCTGTGAAACCATCTTGGTTGAAATGTCATCTGTTGTAGAAATGTTATGTTTGTGAACCCTAAACTTCCAAGTCTTAATATGGAAGGGACAAAACCCAACTGCTTTTCCCTGTTCTCTGTCAATATCTTGTGCTATTGACTATGAATATATTTAACACAGTCTAGACTAATTTTCATTTCTTTTCAATGTTCTCAATCAAACACTGAAGTCTTTTCATAGACCCACATTTCAGCCTTGCTAGCTTGAAAGAAACAATTTGGCTGAAAACATTTATGAACCACTGTGCTTCATTTATTAAGCTTACCTTGGCACTTTGGCTGGGTATTGACCTTTCAGAAAAGAGCATTTGCAACGTGTATAGTAAAATTAATACTGCCAACAGAGGGAAACTTAAAACATATTAATAGAATCCACATCTTTTTTGGAACCTCAAAAAGAAAGCTCATTTTGTGTGAGTCATTTTGCAATGAGGAGCCACCCACCATTGCTCAGTCCATAAACCACCACTGGGTATGCCTAATAACACATAATCCCATACATTCTGAAGATGGCATTCACTAGTGATACAAGCCCAGAATGAAATCCACTTTTAATTAATTAATTAGTCATGGCATAGGCAGGAGAACAAAATAACTGAAATGTCTTCATTTTGAGAATCACAGTGGGGTCTCCCTGATTATTACTAATATGATACACTGGAGAACCTGTGGCCCTCCAGATGTTTCTGGATTACACCCCTCCCCTAAATGCCACATCATAGTACATACTAGCTTGTGTTGGAAAGAATTGCATTCCAGCAACTTCTGGAATAATTAAAAAAAACACCTAGAGGTTTAAAAAACAGTATTGAGAGGTTGGTTTTTGTCTCTTATGCGCTTGGACTTAAAATTTATTTACTAACATGATATTTAGATAGCCAAAATGATATACAAATAATTATTCAATTTAACTAGCTCCCAAAAGGCAAAAATGTGGAGGACGACAGATCTCTTAAAGAAAGGAATTCCAAATATGGCTGTTGCTACCAAGAAGGCCATAACTTCATGCCAGCACCCCAGAAGCCATGCTATTTTAGGGAATCGCATGTTGAACCTCATTGTTGTTGTGTGCCTTCAAGTCATTTCCAGCTTATGGTGACTCTAAGGTGAACTTATCACAGGGGTTTCTGAGGGCTGAGAGTGTTTGACTTGCCCAAGGTCACCCAGTAGGTTTCCATGGATTTGAACCCTGGTCTCCTGTTACATACT
Source organism: Gambelia wislizenii (assembly GCA_030847615.1). Classification (NCBI taxonomy): domain Eukaryota; kingdom Metazoa; phylum Chordata; class Lepidosauria; order Squamata; family Crotaphytidae; genus Gambelia; species Gambelia wislizenii. The sequence continues at coordinate 202,925,330 of JAUMIR010000005.1, read as the reverse complement.
GGCTTCTTCAGACTCAGTGATCAGCAGTTTCAGGGTTAAAAATAGAAAACTTTATTTGGCATAGTAATCCAAAGAGTTACCCCTACAATATTGTTGCTCAGAATGAAACCTATCTATGAAGCAATATGTTAAAAAGTATTTACAATCTTCAAAATCTGATGGGCTATACAGTCATTATTATCCATCATCCCCACTCCCAGTTCCTAGCAGCAGTGGGCACCTCCCATTTTTCTCACAGCAAAGACTAGGTGCAAACTTTAATCAAACAGTTACGGACATAGATCATATCCTCCCTTCTCCCAATTAGACTACATACCCGTTAGCAAGTACAAAGGACTTCAAACACAATTAGCCACAAAGAAATATAACAGAACTGTACATGGCAGGAGAAGGTCATGTCCGGTACAGATGCTGACCTCTGCAGAGTCATAGTCCAACACTCAAACCACTATGCCAAGCATAGCTGACCTTAAATCCCAAGAAGATCAATACTTTGTTCCTTCCTAGTACCTTTTATGTTAGTACTAGCTATACCTGGTGTAACATATACCATTATCTATACATATAAAACACACTACACACACACCACACTACACACACACCACATGAGGAAGGATGCAAGAGTCCCAATGCCACCATGTATAAAAAAACACCACACTACACATACACACACGCACACACACCACACATGCCAGGATGGGAGAGCCCCTCTACTTCTGCCATCATGCAATCACACACACACACCCATGCTACACACACACACCCCATGCTGCACATGAATGCTACACCCCATGGGACACATACGCACCATGCTACACACACACTCAACGCTACACACACACCCAATGCTACACATACACCCCAATGCTACACCCACCCCACAATACACACACATACTCACGGCACAACACATACTCTCCCCACACCGCCACATACACACTGCCATGCTGTGACACATGCTTCCCCACACTACCGCTCCACCCCCTGTGCCACCACACACTCTCCTCCCATGCTGCCACACATGCTCCCCCCATGCCACTGCCACCCTCCCCCATGCTGCCACATGTGCACCCACCACACTGCTACATGTGCACCCCCCATGCCACCTCACACCCCCATGCCACCATACAGGCCTCCCATGCCACCACGCTTTCCCATGACACCATAGTCACGTCCCCCCACACCCATGCTACTCGCACCCACACCCACCAACAATGTATGCAACAACGGAGATCCCCTCTGCTGCCACCATGTTTAGAAAGGACTTAAACTTCCACATGTTTTTGTCCCCAGTGAGCTGATTGGCTGCCCAAGAGAGAGCTTTGATTGGCCGCTTAGGAAACTTACCAACCAACCAATCAGCACACTGGAAACAGCAACATACCCAAGAGAATTATATATTAAATTGTATTATTGACTGGAATTTGGACATCTGGGTCACTAGCAGCTAATGCAGAAAGTTGAAAAAACTGTAATATGCTGACTCCTCCCTGATTGATGGTAGATGCAGGAATAAGGAGACCGGACACAAATAAACAGAACACACATATAACTGGGATATAAAGGGGCACTTTTATTTAGCTATAACCTATTTAACCCCATTCTGAGAGATCCACAATGGGGGAGCAACCTAGTGTGGTAATTGTTGGGACAGGAGGTCAACTCTAAGACCCCTTCCCCAAGTTCCCTTGAAAACACCTGAACCCCAGGGAGAACCCATAAGCTGGGTTGCTCCCCAGTCAGTCCTCATCTGGAAGGCCAACCCAAAAATCCCTCCCTCAATTTGCACAAATTCAAAGGAGCGGTTTATCCCTCAGGACAGCCCCAAAGGAGGTAACTTTCCCCACCCCTCAGTTCACATATACCAAATGGGCAGTTCCAGCTCCCCCTTTACCTCCAAAAGGGGAAGGTGCCAAAGATGCTCACCAAACTAACAAAATCTCCCCCTCTACCTGCCAAGTGATCACCTATTTAAAACACCACCATAAGCCAATTGTCAAGTCCACATCCACAGTGTTGGGTAGGCAAAAAGACCCCAGGAAAAAGGGCAAAAATTCCTACCTGTCCCTGAAGTGACCAATTACATCACACTGATTCAGTGGTGGGGGGGGTGGGCTGATCAAAGTGACAAAAAGGAGGAGGCAGAGGGGGCTGAGCTTAAATCCCTTCTAGCCCCACTCTCTGCTCTCCTGGCAACAGCCAAGGGGCTGAGGCAAAGTTACAGACCTCCATCCTGCACTCCCTCAAAAGGGGTTCCTACAGCGCAGTTGTGATCTTGCTGGGAACCCTATTCTGTCAGTACAGTATATAGGTGGCAGTATTTTGCACCTGCTGCAGTCGCACACAGTGCATATTGTAGTAGTCCAGTTAGGACTACTGTGGCCAGGTTAACCCACACCAGGAATGTCCATGGTCGGTGGATCAACCTCAGCTGTCCATAGGCATTTGTCGCTTCCATTTCATTGAAAATGCTCACTGGAATAAGCTTCACTGGCATTAATGTTGGTTGGGCTGCTACTGGAAATTTATAGGAAATTGCAAAATCTTTGTGGTTGTTTTTATTTTCAACATGTTAAACCATCAATATGATCTGAAGACTTATGCCTGACTTGACTGACTGACTGACTGACTGATTTATGTCAGCACCTAAATGCCATACATATGATACATACATATAACATCAGTAAACCATGCATTTCACTACAGTTACCTCAAAAGGAATGAAAAGAACAGGAGGCTTAAAATTAGAGTTTTAGAATATTCCCAGATATCAGGATTAATTGCAAGTTTTCAACAGGTCTGATATCTAAAAAGACATGCCAAGACTCTTTTTGCTCCTAATCTACCCATCTAGAGGAATTAATAAAAACAGCACAGATGGCATAGTCCAAACCAAAGGATCATATACTATAGCCCTAGCTAATATTTTTTTCCTCTGGCAGTACTAACTCCTTAATTTCATTTTCTTAGGGAATCTGATACTTTATTCCCACCTTGAGGTTATAAAATTAGTTTCTACACCTACTGCATGGGAGCTGTCTGTTAGTTAGAGCACAGAGACTAAAGACAAGGAATCAGATGAAAGACAGGTAATTATGTCCAGGTAATATGGGAAAGATCTCGCAAATTTTCTTGCTGCTTCATCTCTTCCTGGAACAAAGACCCTCCAGGGGCAAAACAGTTAATGTGTGCTGTTTGGGGAACATAACACTAACAAAGGCATTTTGTGTTACCATTTAAGTATGGTGGGTTGTCATTTTACTACTTATCACAACATGTGAACAGCAACTGAAATTTTTTAACACCTAATTGAATTCCATTAAAGGGACATTCTTTTTTCTCTGTTTTTGAGGCAGGGACTGTTAGCAATCAGTATCACCAGACTTGTTCTCAGTGCAAAAAACTCAGTTTAGACTATTCAAATGTATTAACCCATTATAGAAGAAATGTAACCTGACTGTGTAGTGACTATTTATGTAGTTGCATTGGTGTCATGGGACTGCTGTGTGTATGTATATTCCTCCTGAAATAAAAAGAACTTTTAAAAAATAAGATCTTACACACAAATCAACATAAGACACCTGCCACAGGTGGTAAATTCAAGAGGATGAAATGCGGCACTGAGATATTGGAGGACAGAAATGATTTGCTATGGAACCCCAAAGCTAGCTCACTGCCCTGTTACCCTAAGAAGTGGAGGTGCTTTAGAACCCCACCTGTGATGCCAGAATCTCTATTATTATTTGGGGGAATTATTAGCTTGGCCTGCAAGAGGAGGGTAACTTTGGGGATCTTTTCACCTATGTATACTAGTACTAACTATACTAAAGAGGAGGCTCCCTCTGAGGTAAACTAAAGTATTTTATTAGAAAAACATAGGACTTTTTCAGACCAGCAATTTAATCCGTGGGAGACACGGAACAGGGTTGGGAAAAAGTCTTCTTTTCAGAAGACGTCGACCCTTTTCCATGTCTCTCCCATCCTCATTCTGCATTTCCCTGTGATATTTTCATCATGGGGTAACATTGTTTTTGGGCCACCTGTTCCGTTGTAGTAATGGAATCATGGGTGGTCTGAAAGGTGTCCTGTTCCTCTCCCACGATGACAGCCGTGATGGGGAGGTCTGTTCTGGACACTTCCAGGCAGGAACGGGACACCCAGGTAAGTGGCAGCCTTCCCCCCTATATTTTTTTGTGGGGGTTTTTGGTGCCTTGTTTTTATTTTTGATAGTTGGGGGGGGGTTATTTCCAAATTTCCCTTCCACCCATTCTCTCACGAGAATGAGTGGGATTTCAGTTCCCAGTCATAAAGGCAGCCTTACGATGGCTGCATTTATGGCTGGCCAGCTTCGGGAGAGGGAGGACGTTCCTGCCATGGAATAAAGGTAAGTGTTTGAACATTTTCCCTTTATTCCGCAGCAGGAACGGGATTGGGGCTTGCGGGGCAGGAATGGGGCATTTGGCCCTATTTGGAAAAGTCGATAGACTAACACACAAGAATTTACACTCTTACAAACTGTATGAGGCCATCAGAAAATGAAGTGGAAAGTCCTATGTAGTGAAGGAATTTAGACTAGCATCTGAGGGTGGCACAGTGGAGCCCTGATCCTTGATGCATCAAGAAAGAGAGTGGCTGGGTCCCTCTGCAATACACTTTGCTGTAGTGGGGGCAGTTATATTTATAGCCCATTTCATGCCTTGAAGGCATGTTATGGCTTTAACAATGGCTAGATGGCTCTTCCAAGAGAGAGAGAGAGACAAAGGAAAACAAAACTCAACTGATTGCTTTCCTAGCTGGGAGACAGGAATTGACTGGTTTATGACAACCTCAGAAAGCTGGACAGGAGGGAGTATAGGAAATATTTTCATAGGAATAGATTTGAGAATGGTCACTTAATAGTCTGGTTGAATAATTGCTGAGGCACCCAGGAGAGGAAAGCAGGATTAGCACATACTTCCTTAATGACTGCACAATCCTAATTTGGGAGATTATCAGACAGACCCTTTGGATCCATTTCTGTCCCACTACCCCCACCCACCCCCTCCCATTCCTGGCATGGAATAAAGGAAAAAGTTTCACACACTTACCTTTATTCCACAACAGGAAAGGGCTCCCCCTCCCTTCCCTGTCCGGTTGTAAATGAAGCTGTCACAAGGCTGCTTTTACAACCGGGAACTCAAATCCTGGCTGTTCTCGTGATAGAATGTCTGGGAGGGAAAGTTAAAAAAGAACACCCCCCCCCCAGCTGTCAAAAACAAAAACAAGTACTAAAACACATTTAAAAAAGAAACAGCTACCCAGGGAGAGGGAATTTTTTTTTACTTACTTTTCTGTCCTGATCGCACCCGGGAGTGTCCAGCAGGGACCTCCCGGTGATGTCACATCCTTTTGTCATCGCGGGAGCACGATGGAGCTTCTTTTCACTCGCCCATCGTTCCATTATAATAACGGAATGGGCCTCTTATTCATGGATTTTTCCATGAATAAGAGGAAACGGGGGAGGAACAGGAGCAGAATGGGAGCATCCCAGAACAGGGACGACGTCGTGTAAAAGGTAAGCATTTTAGCGACCTTCTGTCGTCCCTGTTCTGGGATATTTTGCCTGTGTGATAATCTTCTTCGGCTTTCCTGCCATCATATTTCTAAGACACATCCCAGGTCATTGTGACCTCCAACTGACCTTTGGTTTGCCCCAGCCAACCTGGCCCTGAAAAGTATCCAATATTTCTAATTATGAGATACCATGGGAAGGCGGTAGCAGGACATACTAACAGCCCAAGATTTGGTGGACAATGCTGTCATTCATTAAATTAAGATTCAAGTGCCACACCAAACAACTTTTATAAAGTGGAGAGATACCATCTTGTTTACTTCCAGAAGCAAAATGTCTTTGGACAGCGTGAATAGTTGTCCAGACCGTGTATATTTCCTTTTCCAATTTATAAAATTTACTGCCATCAAAACTCAAGTCAATGGCAGGGAATGGGAGTCACATAATCTCTGAAACAAGAAGTCTACTGAGCATCAAGTGTTGGCTATGAAGGTTCTGAGTATGAATTTAGAAATATTTTGCTTACAGTATAGATGTAACATGTTCTAAAGAGTACCAGTGTGGTATGGTGGTTAGAATATCAAACAATCCAAGTTTAAGGTACTACAGAGCCAAATTCACTGAGCAACAGGCCACTTTGTCTCTCTACAGGCCTCTTGTGAGGATAAACTGGGAAGGAGGAGAGCATTATATATTATTTTGTATTCACTGAAGAAAAGACAGGATTTAAACTTTATGAAGACTAGGCTCCAGCACTGCATTCTGTGTTTGTTTTGTTTTCTGGAATGCCATAGTATGAGTCAGGGTGGACAGCTGAACTGAGGAGATTTTCAGACCGCGTTTCAGCGTGCCTAGCGTGGGAGGAGCTTTCGGGAGAGGGACGGCAATCTTGTGCAGCAGGGGGGCATTTTTGGACGCCGTTGTCCCTCTCCCGAAAGCATCCGTGTCACTTCCGTGAAGCTTCAGAAGCCGCAGAGCCATATTTTAATCACGGAGGTTGCCCGTGATTAAAATATGGTGCTGAGGCTTCTGAAGCTTCACGGAAGTGACACGGATGGTTTCGGGAGAGGGACAACGGCGTCCGAAAATGCCCCCCTGCCACGCAAGACCGCCGTCCCTCTCCCGAAAGTTCCTCCCGCGCTAGGCACACTGAAACGCGGTCTGAAAATCTCCTCAGAATGGGGGCCAATTCTAACCCCTGTGGCACCCAGGTGAGTTACAACAATAAATTTCAGGTGACCTGGAAGTGATGTAATATTACCTTGGGTGTCAAAATTGGCCCCATATCAGCTGTTTGGGGCAGTTTGGGGAGGGCACTGCCTCTCCCATATAACTGAATCATTTAGGCACTGTACCAAGGAAATTTTCAGATGCCTCTTTCAGCGTCTTGCCGCGCAAGCAGCCTCCGGAGCAGTAACGAGGCTGCTGTGCGGCAAGGGGTCCATTTTGGACGATTTTAATAACTCATGCCTTTCTAATAACAATAATGCTTTATCATTCACTATTAGTGAACAAGTGACAGAGGAAATTGTAAGAATTAGCTAAGAGAGCTTTATTAAGATTAATCCTCTAGCACCTAAATTGGTGACAATGTGTAATTTTCCTCTTTGCAGCCCCTGTGATAATTTCCTCCATTTATGCTGCATGAAAGAGGTAAGCGATATTTTTTCATGTTTTTGGCGTTAGGTTCAAAGAACAAGCTGTTTGCCAAGTATTAAACATCATTGACAGCAAATAAAGTCTGAAAGGTTAAACTTCCACCAGGGTCTTGCTTGTGACTCGCTGAGCAAAACTGTACCAGTCATCCAAAGAAGGGGAAAACAGCTTCCTGTGCTTATCTAATGCCTTTCTTGATAGATGACTGATAAGAAAACACATTAATGATGAAGAACAAGGTTTGTTTTGGGGTTTTTTTAATCACAACATAGCTACCCTGGCAGGGTGAATTTTGTGTAAACTTTACGAAAGATATTGCAGCTTCAACTTGACATACAATGACTGAATATTTATTTATATTATGTTAATTCCCTGTAGACTAATTTTTAAATGAACTCTTATGTCAATTACCTCATTTATTTAAACTACACTGTGCTAAAGGCCAGGTTAGGTAACAACAATGAAACATACACAAAACAGCCAACACAATACTTCATGCACAATACTAAGATTTTAGAAAGTGCTCCTTTAAGCATATATTTGTAATATCTGAAATATATGTTGCAAAGGGATCTTGTAACAGTTTGAGACTAACTAAGGGGGAAATTGTAGCATAAGATTTCTTATGAGATTTTCAGATGGGGGAATCACCCCCCTCCCCGATGGAGGTTGGGAGAGAAACGGGGCTGTTCTGCATCCAGCACTCCATTTCACACACTCCCAACCTTCTCCCAACCTCCATTTGTTCTCCCTCCATTCTGCTTTCATTTTCCTTCCACTATTTTTTACTAACGTAAACTTCTGTTAGTAAAAATTGATGGAAGGAAAATGAAAGCAGGATGGAGGGAGAACAAATGGAGGTCGGGAGAAGGATGGGGACATGTGAAACAGAGTGCTGGAAGCAGAACAGCCCCATTTCTCTCCCAACCTCCATGAGGGTTTTTTACCCCATCTGAAAATCTCCATAGACAAGGGCTTGTCTACACTGGCCAGATTATATCTGCTTCCTGCTGGTGTATCGTTTGGGCTCCAAGATGGGGGCAAGCAGGGCCGGTTTACGGAATTTTGGGGCCCCCTGCAATGCTTTATTTTGGGACCCCCATATGTTTATCTCAGGTCAATGTAACCTAACCTATTCACCATACAGGATGTTCAGATTATAGTAGGACCCCTGTATCCATGGATTCATTATCCATGAGACACAAAACAGCACACCTACCATAGAGTCTTCCTAGAAAATGTGTCCTCCCTAGCCGTTTTCTAGGCCTTCCAAAGCAACTCTATGATATTTTAAACCAGAAGTCCCATTATTTTCAATGGTATTCACTATTATTCATGGTTTTCAGAATCCACGCCCCCCCCCGAACCAATCCCCAGTGGATAAGAGGGGCCTACTGTATTACATAATTTGCCACCAATAATTTAGTTTAAAAACTATTTGATAGGCAGTAACATAATATTTTTTGTTTATTAGCAATTAATGTAATGGTGTAGATTTCCTCAAAGAAAAGAAAGAGTGGACTACAAGCTGACCATGAGTTAGCAGTGTGATGCAGCAGCAAAAAATGTCAATGCAATTCTAGGCTGCATTAATAGGGGTAGTGTCTAGATCAAGGGAACTAATAGTATCACGCCATTCTGCTTTGGTCAGACCTTACCTGGAATACTGTTTCCAGTTCTAGGCACAACAATTCAAGAAAGATACTGAGAAGGATGGTGGGAGGTCTGGAAGTCATTACGCCCTATGAGGAACAGCTTAGGGAGCTGGGCATGCTTAGCCTGGAGAAGAGAAGGTTGAGAGGTGACCGGATAGCCATGTTTAAATATTTGAAGGGATGTCATACTGAGGAAGGAGCAAGCTTGTTTTTTGCTGCTCCAGAGACTAGGACATGGAGCCATGGGTTCAAACTACAGGAAGAGAGATTCCACCTGAATATTAGGAAGAACCTCCTGACAGTAAGAGCTGTTTGGAAGTGGAATACACTTCCTTGGAGTGTGGTGGAGTCTCCTTCTTTGGCTTTTTTAAAACATAGTTTGGATGGCCATCTGTCAGAAATGCTTGGATTGTGTGTTCCTGCAGGGCAGAAGCCGATCGGATGGGATGGCTGTTGGGATCCCTTCCAGCCCTATGATTCTAGGCTGCATTCAGAGCCTGGGAAAGTTAGTCTTGGATTACACCTCCCAGAATTCCCCTGCCAGCACCCTTCTCAAGTTCTGGTTGCATTGTTCTTTTTCTAGCATTCTCTAGCCTAGTGGTTCTTAACTTGGGGTTCACAACATCCTCACAGGGGGTCCACAAAGGCTTGAAGGCTGCTTGGCCCACCTCCTCCCTGTAATGGAGTAGCCATGTGACAGGAACCAAGGCAAAGGCTGGCTGGCTTGGCCTGCACATTGCCATTCAATCCACTCCAGCCACAAACTTGCAGGAAGAAGCAAGTGTGCCTTTGAGGGAAAGTTTAATGGATGGTGTAATTGTATTGTTGTTGTTGTTAGCTATTATTATTAACTATTATTATTAGGGTTTTAAATCTTGAGTTAAGTCTTGGGGCAACAAAAGATATTTAAAGGGAGTCCCTGGTAAAGAAAAGGTTAAGAACTACTGCTCTAGGCCAATGCCTCTCATATAAAACTAATGGGATACTGGTGTTTTAGTGACAACAATAAAACCATTGTTCCCAGTAATATTATTCCAAATTTTAATTTATATTCTTTATATTCTTCTGTTAAAAGAGCTAGAGTGTTGTAGAAGTTTCAGCATTGCACTATGTCTATGGAGACCAGGGTTTGAATCCTTACTCAGCCATGAATACCCACTGGGTGACCTTGGGCAAGTCATACTCTCTCAGCCTCAAAGGAAGGCAAAGGCACACCCCCTTTGAACAAACCTTGCCTAGAAAACCCCATGGTAGGTTTGCCTTAGTCAGAAATGACTTGAAGGCACTTAGGCAAACACACACAAATTCCTTTTGCAGGTTGAACTCAGTTGGCAGCAAGGGGAGGAAGCTGAAGAAGACCAAGGGGAAAAGGGAGGGAGGGAAGGGAGAGAAACCAGGACGTGTTAAGAGCAGCTGGAAAGATGGGCTGGAAGGGGATCTATGTGGAAGGAAGGAAAGGGAAGAAAGAAAGAAAGAAAGAAAGAAAGAAAGAAAGAAGCCCTTTCTGAGGGAAAGAGACAACCCTAAAATTCCCCCCCCCTCACACACACACTCACCACCCCTCTCTGACATGCCTGACTGACTTGCATTCTGCAGCAGCAAACTCCCTCCAGCTTCTGCCAGGGAGGGCTGCTTCTTCTTTCTCTTTCTAGTCTTTGAGACACTTTTTTTAAAAAAGCCAGCAGGAGGGTTTTGGAGGAGGGGGGTAGGCGGGGTCTACAAAGCAATGGCTCCTCCCGGCTGTTTCCTGGCTGTCTCTTTTGTCAGATAAGGAGGTCAGCAGGGGGCCCCCCTTGACCTTGGGGCCCCCTGCCAATGCTGATTTGGCAGACTGGTTAAACCGGCCCTGGGGGCAAGATGGGGTCAATAACCCATGTAGATAAACCAAAGGGGTGCATCTGCACTGTAGAAATAATGTAATTTGACATCCCTTTAAGTGCTGTAGCTCCATCTTAGAGAAAATGGGATTTGTAGTTTTATAAGATTTTTAGCCATTTCTGCCAAAGAGTGCTGGTGTATCACAAAACTACAAATTCCAGGGTTCTGTAGCATGGAGCCATGGCAGTTAAAGTGGCATCAAACTACATTATTTCTACAGTGTAGATGCACCCTTGGTCTACTTCCTCAGATGCATGGATAAGATGTATGTAACTGTCCCAGCAAAATCACTGGAAGGATCATTAAAAAAAAAAAATTAGGCTACCTTGTTACATTCAGACTGTTAGCAATTCAGGTGGTTAGCAATTGTACAATGGTTAGCAATTGGCTAGTTTTCACCTCTCTGTGGATTTAGATTATCTGCAGATTTAAAAACATGTACTAGCACAGGACATAGTTGAATGAAATTGCACCTTGCTTTGCATTGCAGAGGTTCCCATGTTCTAATTCCTGTCACTGGCAGTGAAAAAAGACGAAGAACCAAGAAATATGGAGACCTCTGCTGAAGAAGTTGGAAACTTCTCCTTATGCTCCTTATCAGAACAGACAGTAATGGGCTGGATCAGGAGTGGGCAACTTTCACAGGTCTGTGGGCCAATTTTAACCACCATCACCTGGACCTAGTGCAGGTTGCGCCTCTACAAAAAAAGTGCTTTTACAACTGTCCTATCCAAAACTGGAAGTGACCAGAAGTTACAGTTTTGGGGAGAAAGAAACACAGAAAGGACACACTCTTCTTGGAGCAAGGGTTGTTAGTGGGGTGGGGTGGGGATCAGAAAAGAACAGCTACTCCTACAGCTTTATAGGAGCAGCAACTCTTTTTGTTTGCAAGAAAAAAAAAAACCCAAGGAGTTAGATGTGGTGTTGTGGGTCCAAGGCTGGTCTGGGACCCACACAATAGGTTGTGTATTGCCCACTCTGGCCTCAATAGGTGAATCAGTCCACCTGTTATAAAATTGATTCTTATGTTCTTGCTAGACATAATGGGTAACAATCTGAATACATATACATATTTGTAATTTGATTACTCTGCTTGAGATATGCAGCACTCTCTCACACCTTTCTCAATTGGAGCATCATGCCTGGATTTATTTATTTATTTATTTAGCCATTGGGTGCTGGTGGTGAGTGTGCATTTCTGTATCATCAGGCAGTTTTCCTCCTGTGAAACAGATATTTTATTCTGATTTAAGGAGAAAAGCTATATGATTTGGGGGCTCAGATTCCATTTCTGCCTTGTACAGTCTTCCCTTCTAATTCGCGGCTTTCTAATTCATGGATTTGAGAATTCTCGGATCTGCAAGGCCACAGGGAGAGGAGGTGGGTGGTTTTCGGCTCCCCCCCCCCACAAGGAAGGAAAGCTGACCAAACCAAGTCGGCAGGCTTTCTGAGTGGCTTGACTGGGAGAAAGTGAGTCACCATCTCCCCAGCCAAGCTGCTCGAGGCCTGAGCCAGCAAACTTAGGAGATTTTCACATGGGCTATATATCCTGTGGCAGGAACAGAACAGGGTCGGGAAAGGTTTTCCCTTTCGGACGACGTTGACCCATCCTACTCCCGTGACTGTTGCAGAACAATGTAATCATGATTTTTCATCGTGAATAGACCTCCCATTCCGTTGCTGTCACACAATCACAGGTGTGCGAACAGGAGCCCCGTTCCTGTTCCAAAATGATAGCCATGGAGGGGAGGTCCGTTCCAAGCACTTCCTGGTACAATCTGGACAGCCAGGTAAGTGGTACCCTTTATTTTACCCTGCCTGTTTTGATTATGTGATTTAAAGTGTGTTTTTGTACTTGGTGAACTGATTTTATGTTTGGGGGAGTTTTATTTTTTAAATTTACCATCCGGCCGTTATCACGTGATAATGTGATAACGTTTCAGCTGGCCAGTCATAAAAGCAGCCTTACGACAGCTGCATTTACGGCCGGCCAGCGATGGGAGGGGGAGCCCGTTCCTGCTGCGGAATTAAGGTAAGTGTGTGAAAGATTTATGTTATTCCATGTCAGGAACGGGAGAGGAAGTGGCGGGGCAGTAATGGGACATTTTGGGCCCGTGTGAAAATCTCCTTAGTGAGTGGCTTGACTGGGAGGAGGTGAGTCGCCACCTCCCCAGCCAAGCTACTTGAGGCCCAAGCCGGCAGGCTTACTGAGTGGCTTGACTGGGGAGGAGGTGAGTCGCCACCTCCTCAGCCAAGCTGCCCAAGGCCCGAGCCTGTAGGTTTTCCAAGCGGCTTGACTGGGGAGGAGGCGAGTCACCACCTCCCCAGCTAAGCTGCTCAAGGCCTGAGCTGGCAGGCTTATTGAACAACTTGACTGGGGAGGAGGTGAGTCACCACCTACTCAGCCAAGCCACTCGTGGCCTGAGTGGCATGGTGGCAGTGATGAGGCGAGTATTTGCGGTTTTTTCATTTTTGTGGGGTTTTTCCATCCATAACCCCTGTAAAAATGAAGGGACAACTTTATTTAGTTCCCAGCCCAAGTTGTCTTATCAGTTTGCCTTCTGAGAAAATGGTGCTAGAGGAAAAAAAAAGTGGCTTCTGTGTTTTGGTGCTCAGTCTCCATTTCTGCCTCATTCTCATGTTCCTGGGGAAGTTATTTTTCATTTAGGCTGACCAGTTTGGCTGCTGGCAAGCTGATACTTTATGACTAGCTATCAAAATCACCTCTGAAGTATTCCTTGTCTAAGAAAATCCTATGAAATTCATGGGATCGCCATAAATGAACAGACAACTTAAAAGACACATGCACACTTGCTCACCTGGCAGAAATTTTGTGAATGAGTCAGCCCCCCACAAGCCATCCTGTAGGATTGCCCATGATATACTCTCAAACTTTTGAGACAGAAAGTTTAAGCTTTAAACTAGGCCTTACTCAAGATGCCACCATTTCTCTTATTTACATACTCTGAGGTGGATAGAGTTGAGGAGACAAATGTTATGAGTTTCAGTGCAGCTCAAAAACTATTCTGTTAGGACTTCCTCTTCCATGCTGAACAGCTTGTGAGTTTTATACTCCTTAGAAAAGCACTTTCATAAACATTTCCCTGTTCCTACAGAAGGCAGTTTGGTAATTTTCTACTCTGAGAATTTTGTTCATTCCACTCCCTACCAAACACCATGACTATAATGTGGAAGTGGCAGGGATAAGGGTCTACTGCTGAATTTGATCATGAGAAACTAGGTAAGCATAAATACTTTACAACCTAGTATAGCAGGGCCTTGCTTTAATGCCATAGGGTGCTTTTCATCTTGTGCTTCCATTATGCCTGAGCTTAAGACACTGTTTTAAGGTTTTTGCTTTCATGAGCAAGAAGTGTGTTCACAAAAGGTTAAATTTTCTTTTTCCATTTAAGTGCATTCTGAAGCGAGACAGTTCAGAACTGCATGAAATTGATATTCACCCAAAAGCTGCAAGATGCCTTGGCAGGGATTAGTTCATCTAGTATTATTAAAATAATTTCGGGGGGGGGAATAGAAATGTTGCAGAGGGAAAGAAATAAAGAAACACCAACAGCTCTGCTTGGGTGTAATGCAGCTTCCTGGGGAAAAAAAAAAGATAAGAGCAAAGGAGGTAGTAATAATCTTCCAATGACTGTACCCATGGAGATCCAGCCAAGAGGCCCCATTGGCACAACTCAGTTCTCACAGAGGTTGCACCTCTGAGAGAACTACAGAGGTTATTTGATTGCATATCCCAGCATTCCTCACCATTTGCTAGCTTAGCTAGGGGAGATGAGGCAGTGCATTCTGATAACATCTGGAGGGGGCATGATTCTGTTAAAGTAGTATATCTGTTCCCCCTTCTTCCTCTCTCTTTGTGGGGGGGGGAGGCAGCTAATTGGATAAATCATATCATAAATTCACTATCAGAAACAGCAGTATCATAGAATCATAGAGTCCAACCCCATCCTGATTCTCTTGCTTTGTTGTCACTTGAACCCATTGGTTCAAGAGAAAACAAATTTGCTCCACCAGCCTTATCATATCCCATCTCAACCAAGGTTAGAGTTGCCAGATCTCAGGGCCCGATCCCGAGTCTCCAGTTTTCATAGGTCATCTACAGGCAAGAGACAAGGGTGCAAATTCTCCAGTTTGGGGGAAAGGGCTATGTACAAATCTCCAGCTCAGCAAGGCTTAATTGATAGGTCACTTCAACTTGTGAAGACTCTTCAATGCATCTATTTACTTAGTTAGCTTCCTCCTTCCTTCCCAGTTGTAGTTCCTGGCCTCATCCACCACTCTACTTTACATCCACCTTCTAGTTAGAAGCAATAGACTAGAGTACATTTTTTATCCTATTTTCCCAAGCAAATAACACACTGTAGTTGGTACCTAGGGCTAATTCATAATAACATCAGTAGGGTCTGTCTCTAGGGGCTCATCTACACGGGCCAGAATCTGCCGGCACCCTGCTGTCACATTCTTCCTGTGGATCAGACCCATTCCTCCCCCACTGATGGCACAAAATGGGATGAAATCCAGATGGCCGTGCTGGCCCAACCCTGCAGCCACCACCACCCGCATCCCACTCACCAAAGCCAGGAGGCCGGTGCGCAGGAAGTGCAAGGCCCCTTGCATGTGACCAGCCTGGTCACATGCTGCAATCCTGCTTTTGGTTTTGGAGAGAGCGCCATGCACAGTAGCTACAGTGATGGGCTGGTGTTGTGGTGTGGGCTCCTGCGGTCATGTGGGGCTTGATCCAATTTTTTTCTGGCTGAAGCAGGTTTTCCTAGGTATTTTTTTAAAAAGTGGTATAATGGGCTTTACCCCATCTTGGCCACATCTTTACCTGGAGGGTTGTGCAGACTC
Source organism: Gambelia wislizenii (assembly GCA_030847615.1). Lineage (NCBI taxonomy): Eukaryota > Metazoa > Chordata > Lepidosauria > Squamata > Crotaphytidae > Gambelia > Gambelia wislizenii. Next base: position 202,909,721 of record JAUMIR010000005.1, on the reverse strand, counting down.
CCTGGTGGGGGGATACTCTGCATTGCCTAGAGTGCAGGGCTCCAAAATAAGGCCAAGATGAGGTAAATAGCCCATCTACACACAGTCTAGGTCTCAGGTTTTGGCCTTGAAATCTCAGAACCTGGGATGATCTTGATCTGATCACCTTTGCCAAAGTGGTCCTTCTAGGCACCTGTGCCTCCTACAACTGAAGCTCTGCATCTTACAACAGCTCTTTAAATAAGGCTGCAACAACTCAGTTAGTTCCAAACAGATAAGTGCAGCTTTATGAGAAGATGTCCACTGCTAGCTGAAGTAATATTACCCTTTACCACCATAAGCCAAAGCCCAAATCAGGGAAGGAAAACTGTTTAAAGGTAAAACAATTGGTATCACTGATCAATGTTTCATATTACCAATAAAAAGCAAAAGCTTGGCTAGTACAAATGGCTTCCTAAAGAAAACACAGCCCCTCTTCTTTTAACAAACTCTATCCCTCCTGGAGCTCTATGATTTGGCCCAGGGGAAAGTTTGGACTTTTCAGACAGGGCTGTAATCACAGAATTACAGGGTGCCAGTACTGCAAATGGTATGGTGACTATGGGGTTTTTATATTGTAAGCCGCCCCGATTGCATTGCAGAGGGGCGGGATATAAATAAAATTTTATTATTATTATATTATTATTATCATCTTCCCATGGTCAATGTGTGCTCCGTTAAGTCACTTTTAATTGACAGGAAAGTCCACGAATAACCCTCAATATTGCTCTTTTTGAAGTATAGATGAGTGTGTGAAATCACATCCTGCTGTAATCAATGCAGTTGCAGCATGGATGGGCAGTCCCCCTCCCTTTCCCAATGAGAACACAGGATGCACAGTTTTTTTTTTTAATGAACGGTCATCTTTTCTTTGTACATTTTTATGTTTGTTTAAGGCTATTGAAGAGGGAATAATATTAGAAAAGTGTTGGTGGGTGCTTGGTTTTCATTCTTCTTTTAAAAACAATTTTCTGTACTAATTGATGGTCTTCTGAACTGTTCCTTTTGTCTATAATGTCTTTGGACTTTTTTGGACAGCGATTTGTAACGCAAGCAGGCTCGTCCCTGTTGCAAGGCTGCTGCGAGGCAGGGGGGGGCATTTTGGATTATGCTGTCCCCCTGCCGATACTGTTCCAGAAGAGCTGGGAGGCTGCAGCACCATATTTGGCTAGAAAATGGCCAAATATGGCACTGCAGCCTCCCCGATCTTCTGGAACAGTATCGGCAGGGGGACAGCATAATCCAAAATGCCCCCCCCTGCTGCGCAGCAGCCTTGCAACAGGGACGAGTCTGCTTGCGTTACAAATTGCCATCTGAAAAAGTCCTTTGAGTGGTGCTATATTACACCATTCCAAAATTTTAGTTGTATCTGGGGTGGGGAATTTGGGGGAAGATAAAACAAGTGTCAGTAATTTGGTTTTATTGTAATTGTATCTTTGTAGTTGTAATTTTATTGTTTTAATATCTGTAATTGTCTGAAATGGTCAATAGACTAATTCAATAAATAAACTAATACTAATGTTTGTTTAAGTGTTTTATTTGTTAATTTCTTTCATTATTTATGTGTTTCTCTTGTGTTTAAATAAAGTTGTGTCTCAGTCAAAATTTCACCCATACAAAATCATGGAAATAAAATCCTGTTCTTAAACTGCTAGTGGTGCTCATGCAATGATTCTGTGGTGTTAGTATTGTGCAATTACAGTGTATTATCACGCCATTATGGTGATGTGCACTGTAATCATTCCAGTATATTTCCACTTTCCTCAATAGTGGAGTTACAGTGATTTTAGGTGCCAGTTTGATAAAGTCCCTTGACACAAAATGTATCAGGGTTTACAATTTGTTTTTCACTGTGTCTCTTGCAAGGCTGATATCAGGTGATATCCAACAGTAAACTTGGATATTTCAGGTGATGTGGGTACAACTCCTTACAAAGTAAGAGCCACCATCAATGCCACATTTATATCCCCCCACCCCTTCTCAACATCTTTTTTTCACTATAGTCTCAAATGGAGTGAACACTGTGGACTTTTTCAGACGACCCTTACTGCGCAAGCAGCCTCCGGAGCAGTAACGAGGCAGCCACACGGCAGGGGGTCATTTTCAGATGCCGCCATCCCTCTTTCGTGACCATTTGTAGCACATATGTGAAGCTTTGGAAGCCACCGCGCCATATTTCAATCACGGAAGTTGCCCGTGATTGAAATATGGCACGACTGCTTCCAAAGCTTCACGTACATGCTACGAATGGTCATGGAAGAGGGACAGTGGTGTCCGAAAACAACCCCCTGCCGCTCGGCAGCCTCGTTACTGCTCCAGAGGCTGCTTGTGCAGTAAGGGCCATCTGAAAAAGTCCCAAGTCTTTATCCTCATTACTGAACATTGGAAGAAACAGATGCTACATCTGGTACTCCAGACCCCCATAGACTCTTCAGGACATCTGAGTTCATCCATCAGATATCAATGAACTGAGTCCTGAAGGCTGCTGCAAGAACATCAAGTAGGCTCCCAATTTTCTACTTATCTGAGTCATACTATCTCCCGCTACTTACACAAAACCATTCTGAAGTTAAGGGTTATTATGTCAGAGGAACTCAAACCTAGAATGAGTTTTAACAGTCATGCTTTTTTAATGGTGTTTGTTAGCCAACAAATCACTAGCAGAAAAAGAATACTCCAAAGGATGTTCTCATGCTCTGTAAGCAGGGATTACCAGCATTGAGGCCATGATATTGAGAACACAGTTGCACTGGGCAGGGCATGTTTCTAGGATGGAGGACCATCGCCTCCCTAAAATAGTACTCTACAATGAACTCACCACGGGTCAGCGCAAGAGGGGTGCTCCAAAAAAGCGATACAAGGACTCCCTGAAACAACATCTCAGGCTCAGCCAAATTGATAACCAACAATGGTCTGCCCTGGCCTTACATTGGGAGGCATGGAGATGCACTATCCACCATGCTGCAGCCTTATTTGACAACTCATGCCGAACAAGTCTTGAAGAGAAATGTCAACGCAGAAAGAATCACAACCCGGAAACATCACCCAAGGAGACCTTCTGCTGTGCTTTCTGCAACCGGACTTGTTTATCTCGGATTGGCCTTTTTAGTCATCAGTGCACTTGCAGAAAGCATGGGATGAATCCTTCCTGAAACTTCATTTGTGAAGAAAAGCCAGAGGATTAGGCTAAATTAATGATGACTCTTGTGGAAAGAAGTAACAAAAATATTTCCAAATTGTACCCTAAAGTCTACAGTTAGTAAAGTTAACAAAATAACCTTGAAAGAATTATAAAAGGAGAATTTTTAAAGTGATTTTGCAAAAAGATTGATTAGGAAGCCATATTGTGTTGTCAGAAAGAAGAGATACACAATGAATGTGAGCAAAATACAATTTCTTACAACTGTCATTTTTTTAAAAGGTGGAATGATTCATAGCAGTGCAAATGGCCATTTCTCAGATTGTAGTTATTTCCTCTCATATCAGCCTTCAAAAGTAAATAGCTTTACAGAATACGCAAATAAAGAAAAGCAAGCATATTTTCTTTCTAAAAGGAAGCCACTCAAATATTACATAATTAAACTAGTGAAATGATTTTGATCAATCAACAAAGAAAAAGAGAGACCTTGTTATATGTGGCCCAGTAGGTGAACTTTTCACAAGTATGTTTCAGCAGATCTCTCCTGTGTTATTCTGATGTCTAGATAATTGGCCATATTGGTCTACCATAAGCTGACCTGGTGAAGTGACTGTTTTCATATGCCATGACAAGCCATGGTGTGATTTGTTGAAATCTGGCTTGCTGAGATATTGTGATGAACTCTGTCAACATCCACTCACCAGAACAGCAGGCATCAGTTGAAATGCTTTATTGTCTCAGGATATGGATGTGAACAGTAACAATGCATTAACAGATCTGAGCATTGGGTGCCAAAGGCCCTTCGTTAATACATTCCTTAGGTTTTGTTTCCCCTCCACTCACCATCTGGTTATATGGTACCATCAGCTCCATGCAATACTCCTTAAACATTCCCAAGAGAAACTGCCTTGACGTACTGTATAGCCTTTCACTAACACATACCAATCTTCCCCAGCCTCCCAATGTGCCCTCTGCTCATGTCATGTCTCTGGTGTGACTGCTAGTAGGCCCAAGTATGCTAATTAGCTAACTAATACAGCAAGCAAAGCTTCCTAAATATCTATATGGCACCAGGGACATGGCAGATATGTCATCGTGCCTCCATTAACAGGTTGCCTCCATTAACCAGCTGCAAACCACATTCTGAACCCATGGTTTATTGTTGGCTTATCAGTTCTGGCTCATCAAAACCATGGATTGTCCTGACTTCCAGATCTGCAACTCTGGCTTCTTACTGATTTTATTCCCAAGCTATCTTCCCTGAAAGAGAAGCTGTTAAAAGCAGGAGAGAAACAAGCCAGATATGGGGGAAGTGGGAACAAGCCATGGTCGCTTTGGCCATTTAATGTGCAGTTCATGCTTTTAGCAACAATGCAGGCTTAATAAAAACTGGTGGGATATACACTCACTGGAAATTTATACTATAAAGACCTAGTATGGTATGCTATAGCCTGCAGGGGCCAGCAATGAGCAGGCTAAATGTAGCTGGCAAGCATATCTGGATTATGTCTAGGAGAAAAGCGTGGGAAGGACATGTGAAGGATGAAGTCTTAGCTGTATGGGGAAATGTGTGTGAGAACCACTAACTATATAACCCATGACTGTACTGTATCTGTACTGAATAACTATATCACCTCACTCTCTGTCTCTGCATTTGACTTGCATTTTGCTCTCAGACTGTGCATTCAGTCTGGACTGTACAGTGCAAGACTGCACTGTGTATTATGCTGTGTTATATAGTCTGCATGATGGGAGTCTCATGCTCATTGCAAGTATTACTATAATATGCTTTAGTAAAGAGGAATAATTCAGACACATGTCTGTGTTTATGTGCTCATTTCTTTGGCTGATGATTGCAACTCTGCTACAACAATATTTGCTGCCTGGTCCTCTTTATATGCTCAGAGGCACCAGTGTGCTACTGTGACTTTTCATAATTTAACTATATGCTCAGAGAATGGATCTTATCACTGAGCATCAGCACCACAATTATGGTTAATTAGAGCTGCTGGTAGGTGGCTACCATGTCAATGAGGCAAAGAATAAGCTCTGGGTTATAATCTGAACTTTTTTAAAGTGCTACTCAAAGTACTGAATCTTGGATAGACCCTTTAAAGTCTGGGATGAAACTCAAAGCATCAGCCTACTGATATGGGATCCATCAGTAGCTTACTTACTTATACCACTGTAAGGCATGGTTCTTGAATGACTTGTTAACATATAAGTACCCACTTATACTGCTGCAATAATGTTATCCAGTCTACTCTTCCTATAAGAATGCTGTGTCATGCAAAGTTTTTTTTAGGAGGGGAGTATGGTATGATAATAGTTGTTCACATAGGAAGTGAGATAGCCATTCACCACAGTTTTCTCAAAATAAAAGTAACTTATGGATGTGGTACAGTGAAGGCTATCCTACTTCCTATGGCTTATGGAACAACAATTACCTCATGAACCTTATGGATGTGTGCCAAATCCTGTCTTATCTTGGAAGCCAAGCAGGGTCAGCCCTGGTTAGTACTTGGGTGGGAGTTCAACAATGAATACCAGGTGCTCTAGGCTATATTTCAGAGGATGGAACTGGCAAAACCACCTCAGAGTATTCCTTGCTAAGAAAATCCTTTGAAATTCATGGGATCACCAGAAGTTGACAGGCAACTTGAAGATGCACACAGGGACAGAGCAGGACATATTTACTTGTCAAATAATGGATGTGATATTTTTAGTCACTATGTTATCCTCTTCTTTCCCAGCTAACGGATAATGATACAACCTTGTTACATTTCTGCTGCACGTTTCACTAGTAGTCTTTGGTCCAAGTCAGAGGGCAGAATTGTTCCTTATCTCACAGTGGCATCATGAGGCCCTTTCCCTGCTCAGACTACAGATTATTAGTGGCACCCATTACAGGAAAGTAAGAAGCTGGTTCGTAACAATTCAGACCATTGGTCTATTTAGCTCAGATTTGTCTACACTGGCTGGCAAAGGTTTTCCAAGCAAGTTTCTGACAAGTCTTTCCCAGTCCTCTTGATGCTAAAAGGACTGGGGCAATTTAGAAAATTTGAAATTTACCAGTAAATCTGAAATATAATTAGTGCCACCAGCAAATGACTACATTTACATAATTCACTACAAAATGTAAACATTCCCTGAGTTTTTGACCTTTAATGCAACAGATATGTGAATGACTCAATTTGACTGAGTATCTGTAGCAGATAAGACACAGAAGTATTTTTCCCTTAGGAAAATGGATGAATTGGAACATGGCTTACTGTCGCACTAATGATGTTAGTGCAATTTCAAGTTACATGAACCTTCACCTTTCTGGAAAAGTCCATTCTGTTCTAGATAACTCTAAAAAAGTGGTAAATTTTAAGTAAGAGGATGGGAGGGGATTAACAGTGGAAATTATTTAGTTTTAGTGGCTTAACTTTAACTAACTGTTGGGATTGAGGAGATTTTCACATGGGCTATATATCCCGTGGCAGGAACAGAACAGGGTCAGGAAAGATTTTCCCTTTCAGACGACATTGACCCTGTTCTGTCCTGCATCCATCCAACTCCCATGACTGTTCCAGAACAATGTAATCATGATTTTTCATCATGAATAGACCTCCCGTTCCGTCGCTATCACGCAATCACGGGTGTGCGAACAGGAGCCCCGTTCCTGTTCCAAAATGACAGCCATGGAGGGGAGGTCCGTTCCGAGCACTTCCTGGTACGATCTGGACATCCATGTAAGTGGCTCCCTTTATTTTACCCTCCCTGTTTTGATTATGTGATTTAAGTGTGTTTTTGTGCTTGGTGAACTGATTTTATGTTTGGGGGAGTTTTATTATTTAAATTTACCGTCTGGCCGTTATCACGTGATAACGTGGTAACGTTTCAGATGGCCAGTCGTAAAAGCAGCCTTATGATGGCTGCATTTATGGCCGGCCAGCGAGGGGAGGGGGAACCCGTTCCTGCTGTGGAATTAAGGTAAGTGTGTGAAAGATTTATGTTATTCAGTGGCAGGAACGGGAGAGGAAGTGGCAGGGCAGTAACGGGGCATTTTGGCCCCGTGTGAAAATCTCCTGAGACTCTGTAGTTTAGAACATAAAACCTGAAATATGATAAGAAAGGACAAAGACTCAGGATAATATTTATCATTCAAACAGAGAATACTCAGAATACACATGGTGAATTAACAGGACTTTTGTGAACAGCAGGCAAATTTCAATGGGATCCATATTGGTAACACATTCAGGTACCACCTATAAAAAGACAGCCTGACAAAGTATAGGAAATTTTGCTCACAGACAATTTTGTTTTTGTTTTCTGATCCCATTTTAAGGATGATTCCTTGAAAAAAAAAACCCACCCTGATCTTTTACATATGGTGACTCTATAAAAGGGATGTGTAGGCTTAGAGAACTCCATCTCGTTTTCAATGTATACATATGTAGATATCCATACATAGAGCAGGAATTCTATTCATCTTTATTCAAAATGAAAACTTCCCCCCATCTTTGTTCTACCTAGGGCTGTCACTTATGTTTTTTATCTCTTCTTTTATGCTGGTCTCCTTTTTTTTGCTCTCTACTCTGGCATTCATTTGGCTTGTACTAGCTTCACCCAAGTTACAAAACCTTTTGTTCCTTTCATTCCAGCACTTTTTCTCTTCTCCTACTTTTTTTTCTTTCTTACTGCTCTTTTCTTCCACCTTGGTGTTCATTTAGCCTTTTTACTTCATAACATCCCCTATTAACAGCAGCCAGGAGTCCTCTCTTCTATTCTTTCTTTGGGTTGCCATAGTCTAGGGTTGACTGGCACATGTACACACATCACTAGTTTCTCTCTCAGAACATTCCTTTTACCATTCCTTTATAAATATTGCTTTCAACATTGCTCTTCTAACATATGGGTTGATTTTCTGAGATTCTTGGCATGTAAAGCAGGAGGGGGACAATCTTCAGTCCAAGGTGTTTCATGCATTCCCATGATTCCTTTCCCCCCCCCTTTCAAATGCCACCATCACACATGCATTTTGTGAAGACACAGGAGAGAGCTTTCTCACTGGCTGCTCCCACACTGTGGAATTCCCTCCCATGGGAGGCTTCGTTTCCCCACCACCACCACTATATGCTCTCTTTTCTCCAGCAGTCAAACAACTTTTTATTTTAGGCAGGCCTTTGGCTCTTACTGTGGCAGAAGGCATTATTATTATCATTGTTATTGTTATGCCATCACTGTGCATGGTGCTTTACAAGTAAAAGAACAAGAAAACAGTTTCTAATTAAGACTTGAGCCCAAAGGAAAAGGGGGTGGTAGTGTAGAAGATTAAGTCCAGCAGATACTGCTTTTTCTTCTCTACCTTGTTGCCCAGGGCAGTGGCAGTTGGGATGGCGGGAGGGCACTTCAGCTTCTTCTGGACCTAGACATCATTAAACTGTGCCTGCCTCTTCTGTCCCTCCAAGGCCAGGACAGTGGCCATTGGGATAGAGAGAGGGCCTTTCATCTGCTGCAGGGCTTAGGCATGATGGAGCAGTGCCTTTTTCTTTTCACTTTAATGGGATGTATTATCCTTTTTACTAAGTTCGAACATGTTTTTCCACTGTTTTAATTTTTCAATTTTTTTAAAAAATAAAATTGATTATTTAATAGCACTTAAAGTTTCATATCAAATAGGTTTTAACACTTTGTTTTAATTTATTGTAAGCTGCCAGACTGGGAGAAAAGTGGACTAGAAATTAAACAAATTCCTTCCTTCCTTCAAATATTCATATCCTGCCCTTTTTCATGGGATCTGGGACAGTGTACAATATCAAAAATTTAAAGCTCTTCCAGATTAAAACTATAAATAATCTAAACAGAATAAACACAAACTAAACATGACATCATTGAAAGCTACAACAATTTAAAACCATGTGCATGTACAATGTGCAGTAAGGTGATCCCCAAAGGCTTTATTAAGAAAACCATATTGTGGCTTGGCACCAGAAGGAAACTGATGTTGGTGACAGTTGGACCTCCAATTGGAAGGCATTCCCCAATTGGGGCACCACATTCAAGAAAGCCTTTTCTCCTCACGGAGTCCCTGTACCTTTAACTGTTGGTAGTGTAGCTATTCAATAGAAATGGTATTCCCAGGAATGGGGACTTCTTCAAGTTTGGAATCCTACTTGACATAACTAAAATTCCCCAGCTAACTCTGTGCTCAATGTTGTTGCTCTTGTCATCAGCAACATCATCACATTTATTTCTATGCCACTTTTTCATGGTCGTCCTTTGCCTCCCTCCTTGCGGTCTGGAGACCACTCTAGGTCGCAGGCTGTTAGAAAGCCTGTGACGGAGGATGAGGGGTGGGGCCAGAGTGTATAAAGGCATTCCTGCCCCGCACCTCCTCCTCTTTAGCTTCAGCGATCTTGGAGAGATCGCTAGCGTTTTTTCACCTGTTGGGGAAGTGTCGGGCTTTGGAGCCTTTAGAGTACAGCATCAGGCTTTTGCCTTTGCTAGGAGCCAATTGGATCTGCGGTTGGGGAGGCTTGGCTGGGTGACCGGCCGAGTGGTCAGCAGGCAGGTTTTGGTCTTGCGCCTTCCGCGGAGGGCTGTTTGCCCGGTTCTGTACCATCTGGGGCTTTCCCCCGTGGTTTTTTCATCCCAATCCTCTCCAGCCACTTGCCGCTTGGCCTCCCCACGAGCAGCTGATCGCAGCAGACGGCTGTCCAGTCCGCCGTGCCCTGCGACGACCAGGGCCATCACAGGGAGTACCTGGGACACGGGGGGGGGGAGCATCACTGCCTGTCTGTGCAGGTTGTTGGGGGGGGTTGTCATTTGCCTTAAAGTTAGGTTTTTTCTGTGGTGTGCAGTTAGTTGGGTTCTGTGTTTGCTGGGAGTGGGAGTTGGGCAGTTCGTTCGGCAGGCCACCAGAGGGCCAGGATCTCCTGGAGTTAGTGCCAAGCATATTGGTGGGCCACCAGGGGGCCATTGGTCTCTATACCCATTATTCATTGTTGCCTGTACTGTTAGGCGGGCCACCAGGGGGAGCTAACTGCCTTGGCATCACTGCCTGCAGTTCTTTAGGCGGGCTTCCAGGGGGCCTCTACCCCCCGTGGTAGTTGGGGGCGATTTTGAGGACCTTATTTTGTGAAACAGTCACCTGACAGTCTGTCAGCCATTTCAGGCTGTCTTGGTGGTTTTTATGTGACTGGCGCTGCTGATCTTGTCCCATTGTAGTACTTCTGAAGTGAATAGTAATACAGTTGTCCCTCCACATTCGCGGCTTTGACTTTTGCGGTTTTGATTATTTGCAGATCAAGGAAGTCTTCCCCCCTACCAAATGTGCAGCTCTCATTGGCCTGGTCTTTGTTCCCTGGGAGAGGAAGGGAGCCAGAGAGTGAAGGAGGGAGGAAGGGGGAGACAAGGTCCACTCAGGCTGCTGCTCTACTGCCGAAGGGGTGATGATGCAAGTCACTTGCCCACCCCTGGATTCCCCCCATGCCACTGGCTCCACCCCCCCTCAGAAAAGCCCCATTTTAAACCCATTCAGCTGGCCACCGCAGGGAGAGAAGGAGGGAAAGAGGTCTGCAGCTGAAGGAAAAAAAATCCAGACACCAAGGGAATGAAGGGGGGTGGCCAGAATGGGGAAAAATCCATTTTAAATCTTTTGCAAAGTTACTTATAAAGAAACCAATTCATATTAAGTCCTTTTTCTTCCAGTTGTTCTCTAGTATTTATTTGTATGTTATCTTCTATATCTTTACCTATTAAGTCTTGATATTTTATCCAATTTTCGTTTCTTTTCTTCGTTCTACCAAAAAAGGCTTTTTCAGGAGATACCCATAAAGGGATTTTTCTATAATAATTTTATTTCATATTAGACCATATTTTGAGGAGAGCCTTTCTTATCACATGGTTTTCAAAATCTTTATTCTCCCTTTTTTTCCCATACCACAGGTATGCATGCCATCCAAAACAAAGGTTGAATCCCTCCAAAACCAATAACCTATTATTGGTTAGAGAGATCCAATCCTCCGTCCAGGATAGCGTGCACGCCTGAAAGTACAGTCTTAAATCCGGCAAGGCACACCCTCCTCTGTCTTTCTTGTCAAGTAAGATCTTCCACTTTACACGTTGTCTTTTCCCTTGCCATATGTATTTAGATAGTTCTTTCTGCCATGTTTTGAAACAATTCATATTGTGAATAATATGTAAATTTTGAAATAAAAACATAATCTAGGTAGGATATTCGTTTTAATTGTTTCTATCTTTCCTAATAAGGATAGATTAAGCTTCGACCATTTTGTCAAATCATTCTTAATTTCGCTCCATAATTTACTATAATTGTTATCATATAGGTCCAAATTTCTTTTTGTTATCCATATACCTAGATATTTAATCTTCTCAATTTTATATCCAGTATTATTCAATATTTGTTCTTCTTATGTTTTAGAGACATTTTTGTGAGAACTGTAGTTTTCTCTTTGTTCACTTTGAACCCCGCGACCTCTGCAAACTCATTTAACATCTTTCCTAACTCTTCTATTTGGTTTATAGGGTCTTCCAGAAAGATTGCTAAATCGTTAGCATATGCTTTAATTTTGAATTCTTGGACCTTTATTTTTGTACCTTTAATTTTTCCATTGTTTTTAATGCTGTTAATTAGTACCTCAGTTACAATAATGAAAAGAAGAGGTAACAATGGGCATCCTTGTCTCGTCCCATTTCTAATATTAAATTTCTCTGTTCGTTCTCCATTTACAAATAACTGCGCCTTTTGATCTTCGTAAATTAAATCTATCCACTTTAAAAATCTCTCTCCTATATCCATATTGGCCATCACAATTTTCATAAAGTTCCAGTTCACTTTGTCAAACGCTTTTTCAGCATCTATGAAAATCATAGCGAGACTTTTCTCATTGTGAGTTTCATAATACTCCAACAGATTTATGATAGTTCTAATATTCTTTGCATGTCTGTTTGACAGAAAATCGCTCTGATCTTCTTGTATTATTTGTGAAAGTACCTTTTTCAGTCTTTGAGCTAATATGAATGTAAAGCTTTTATAATCGCAGTTTAAAAGTGAAATGGGCCTATAATTTTGAGGTTCCTTTAGATCTTTTCCTTCCTTTGGCAGTAGAGATATATAAACTTCTTTCTATGTTTCAGGAATCCCTTCTTCTATTACTTTATTTAACAGTCTATATAGAGGTATTGCAAGTTCATTTTCCATCTTTTTATAATATGTTGAAGTAAATCCATTAGGACCTGGTGCTTTCCCGGTTTTTAATTTTGCAATTGCTTCAACTATTTCTGCCATTGTGATGCTCTTATTTAGACTTTCTTTCTGCTCAATTGTAAGTTTCATAATCCTTTGTTTTTTCCAAATATTGTTCTATTTTCTGGTTATCCACATTTTTTAATGCTTTATCATTGTATAACTTAGAATAAAAGTGATGAAAACTTTTCTTAATCAGATTGATATCCATCACTAATTTTCCTTTATATTTTTTTTCATTGACGATTTTCTTCTCTTTCATTTTTTAAAGTTTTTGAGCCAACCATTTCCCTGATTTATTGGCTGTTTCAAAATGTTTTTGTTTCATCATTCTCATCTTTGCTTCTATTTCTTCTACTATCTGGGATTGTATTTCTTTTACCAACATACTAATCTCTTCCTTTAACTTTTCATCACTCGGCGATTTTTTAAACTTATCTTCTCTTATTGCAATTTCCGTTAATAGATTTTGAAGTTTTTCTTTTTCTTTTCTTCTTTTTTCGATCCATTGTTTTATAGACAACCCCCTCATGACAGATTTACTAGCTTCCCAGATAGTTTTAGTACTCATATCCTCAGTGGTATTTTCCAAAAAATACAATTTCAATGTGTCTTTTGCTTTTTTCAGTACCTCTTCATCATTTAATAAGCTATCATTTAACCTCCAACTGAATTCTCTTTTTCTCTCAAACAGATTCAATTGTATTGGATTATGGTCTGATATCCATTTAGGTAAAACATCCATGCTCCTTACCATTGTTGTTATATTTATGGTTATCAAGAACATAGCTATCCTGGAGTATGTACGGTGGGCATCTGAATAGAAAGTGAACATTTTTGCATCTTGGTATTTCCACCTCCATACATCCAGTAAATTGTGTTCGCTCATTAATTCAAAGAAAGCATTTGGGAGTTTACCTTGCTTTTTCTTAATGCTTTTATTTGACATTCTATCTACTGTCAGATTAATTACTCCATTCCAGTCTCCTAATAAAATTAAATTTTCTATCTGAGCCTTTTCAATTTCTGAATTCAAATTATTGAAAAAAAAATCTTTGTTTCCTATTGGAGAGTATACTCCTATTAAGAGTACTTGAAGGTTACCCAATTTCATCTCGACCCCTATATAGGATCCTTCTGAATCTTTAAAGAGTTCTTTTGCATATGTTTTATTTATATATAAACTCACTCCTTTATTCTTTTTTGGATTGGATGAAATGAAACTTTGCTCTAGTTTAGGGTTTTTGAGATATTTACAGTGATCTTCCTTAATTCATGTTTCTTGTAGGCATATTATATCATTATGTGATTTTTCTAGGTAATGAAAAATTTGTTTTCTTTTATAGTTTGAATTTAATCCTTTCACATTCCATGATATTATTTTCAGTTCCATCCTGTTCTTCAGTTATAGTTATTTATTTAATTTATTTAATCTATCGTATATTAGTCTTCGCCTTCTTCCTCTCTTTTGTCTTCTTCTTCACTTAATTCTCCTTTACCCTCGTCTACCTCTCCCTCTTCCCCTTCTTCCTCTATTTCTCCTTCTTCTTCTTTCTCTCCCACTTCTCCTTCCTTATCTGAACTTTCTCCTGATTGGTCTTCTAACCTTGCTTTTCTTTGTCCATTCGGTTGTTTATCTTCTTGCTTTCCCTTTTTATTTATTTCTCTATGATGTTTTTCCAATTTTTTGCAAAAATTTCACTTTCGAAATTGAGTTAATTTTAATTATTTTCTGTTGATAGGTAAAAGAGACACCCTCTAATCTTTCCCATCTGTATTAATGTTTCTTTTCCTCAATTGCTTTGTGAGGAATTTGTATTCTTGTCTCTTCTTCAAGGTTTGTAAGGATATATCTTTATATATTGTTATTTCATTTTCTTCAATTTGTAACTTGTTTGTATAAATTTTTTGTATGACTTGTTCTCTTAATCTATTCCTAACAAAGCATTGTGAATTTATGGGACAAAACAAAGCACCATATAGAGGGGATTATCAGACATAGGGAAATGGGGCAAAAAACCATGTCCCAACCCACTTCAGAAGAATGTGACGATAACAGAAAGGGTGGCGTTATCAGACTCCCATGTCCTCAGCTGTTCCCAGGGTATAGCACTGGTGCGGACAAGGCTTCACTGTTTTATTGAAAGGGCTAAGCCAGCAATAAAAAGGTTCAGTTCTAGTGCATGAAATAAATGGGAAGCCTGGATCTGAGCAACTGCAGATCTTTCATTGAAGAGATGAAGAGTCAATATACATTTCAGCACCCCATGTTCTGAGTAGCAAGGATTCCTCATCCTGCTGTGGTGGAATGAGGCTCCACACCTCAAATTAGACCACAGGTTGCCAGTGATAGTGTGAATCAAAGTTTGTGGAGGGATGGAACCGTCTTTCAAGAGGCATCTGTGAACTCCACCATTTCAAATACTATGACATATTTCCTGCCGGAAGCAATTTTACTTAGGAAAAAGGTGAAACCTGGGTGTAGCTCATAGGTTGTGATGATTGTACATTTGTCTGTTCCAATACATACTTGGATGCTGCATTTATTTGTAGGTTTCTATTGCACATATACCATATATACATGTATAAGAAATAGATACATGGTATGTGCGGATTTCATGAGGCCTGTGTGTGGATTTTCCTACATGGAAATGCATGTTATTTGAAACAGACTCTGACCATGACAAATGATGTTTTGTAGCATTTTCCATGTTATTTCTTTTTGATAGAAGTATAGTGTCTAGATCAAGGGAAGTAATAGTGCCGCTCTATTCTTCAAGGGAAGTAATAGTGCCGCTCTATTCTGCCTCGGTCAGACCTCACCTAGAATACTGTGTCCAGTTCTGGGCACCACAATTCATAAAGGATATTGACAAATTGGAGTATGTCTAGAGAAGGGCAACTAAAATGGTGAAAGGTCTGGAAACCATGCCTTATGAGGAGAGACTTAGGGAGCTGGGTACGTTTAGCCTGGAAAAAAGACAGTTGAGAGGCGATATGATAGCCCTGTTTAAGTATTTGAAGGGATGTCAGGCTGAGGATGGAGCAGGCTTGTTTTCTGCTGCTCCAGAGAGTGGAACATGGAGCAATGGATGCAAGCTCCAGGAACAGAGATTCCACCTCAACATTAGGAGGAACTTTTTGACAGTAAGAGCTCTTCTGCAGTGGAACACACTCCCTCGGAGTGTGGTGGGGTCTCCTTCCTTGGAGGTCTTTAAACAGAGGCTGGATTGCCATCTGTTGGGGACGCTTTGATCAAGATTTCCTGCATGGCAGGGAGTTGGACTGGATGGCCCTCGTGGTCTCTTCCAACTCTACAATTCTATGATTCTATGATTCTATGCCCATGCTATGCCCCCAGAATATTGAAGGACAATGTCATCTGATAATGTTGCCCATTTTTGTTATCATTGCGTTCTTCTGGTGCGGTTTTTGCTGCATCTGATAAGCTCCAGAGACTATCCTATTACTGGGGATGGACAGCATTATAGCTTGTGAATTTAACATCAGCACTCTGCACCAGATACTCATGTAGAGAGGTGGGCGTGGAGAGTGAGGGACAATGATGGCTCTGGCAAGTTAGAAACTACTGTGTGGTTTCTTCCCAAATAATTGTGGGCTTCTTCCCCCTCCTCTGGAATACCCAGATATTTATCTCACCTCCCTTTCCCCTTCTCAAGACCCTTTGTCCATTGACCCTTTTGCTGTCCATATCTCTTCTTTTCTGATTCCCTTGCCAGTTTTCCTTGCTGCCACTCTATCTCACAGGGTTGTTGTGTGAACCTGCAGTTGGGAAGAGTGGGTGAGCAGATGCAAAAGATGAGCCTCTAATCCCAGGTTGTGTTGGGATATTGCTGAGGTAACCAGATCAATTGTCAGTTTTATTAAATATGCTAATCAGTTAAAATTGGTGTTCTTTAAATACAATGAAGGTTAGGAATATTTCTAGTAGCAGTTAATCACAGCTTATATAGTAGGGGTATTTAAAGTGAAAATTGTTACAGTGATCAGTTGTTTGAAGTAGTTAGTAAATGTGTCCTCTTTTTTCCTTTTCAGGATATGGCAATTCTATCATAAATAGTTATACGTATATGAAAACGTGTATATAGGAAAAGGCGAGGCCCACCAGGCACCTGGGTTACATACCAGTAAGACAAGAAACAAAAGTTTCTGCAGCATAGTCTTCCATGATTTCACTACCTGCAAGCATTTGGATTAAACTTCACAGCTTCCTGCTCTTGAAGAGACCTCTTACTGCTGAGGCAATCTATTAGTACCAAGGAGCTGTCTAAGGACTTTATCAGATGTGGCAAAATAATAATAATAATAATTTTTTAAAAAATCACACATGATAGCCATGATAGCACAAATGGGTCCCGCTATTGCATGATGTCGTACTCCTCCTGTGTTTACTGTGTGCTCCAGACGTGAATAAGGCATCGCTTTCCATTGATGGGACAATTCATCAATAGCTCCCAATATTGCTCTTTTGCGGTACTGAAGAGCATGCAAAAACATAAGATTACAGCGTGAATGGACAGTCCTCTTTACCCTGTCCCATTCTTGGTGAGAAAACCTCCAGGTGAGAATGTGAAAACTATCTACAGGGTGCTCTTTGTATGAACTGTCCATTTTGTTTGCACATATTTAGGTGTGTTTACATGTTTATGTGTTGATTTACTTTGTTAATAAAGTTTGCGTGTGTGTGTGTTTTTAAGCATGATGTGTCTTCTTGCAAGAACTGCTGAAATCTCGCCCATGCTATATCACGAAAGTTAACTCCTGTTCTTAAAGTGCTAGTGGTGCTCGTGATATAATTCCGTGGTGTTTGAATCACGTGATTACAGTGTCGTGCAATAGTAAGTGTAATAATGCCACTATGTTTCCACTCTCATTTGTGGAATTACAGCATTTTTAGCCACTAGTCTGATAAAATCCTTACTCCCAAGGATCCTGGTGTCTGCCACCTAGTGACTCAATATGGTGCTGACAATTTTTAATAAATACCAAGCTAAACACTAGATTTCAAATGTCCAAGTTTTGTGGTCATGGAGCTATGACATATCTACCTCTCTTCTTTTTTGATTATTATAGCTATATAGAGGGAGCCACAATAAAATGATCCACAAGTATCTGCTTTCAGATGACCTTTAGAAATGATTGATACATTTCAAAGGTCAAAAGAAAATAGGCAAGGTAGCTTTTGGGATTACTTTTCTAATTCAAATAATAAAGCTCAATATCTCCATAAGGACTGCAGGGTGGTGATATCAAACGATGGACAATATGAGCAAAGTGTTGCATCACATTGGGGTGTCAAGCTGATAAGTGAGGTTCATTTAGTTGATAGGAAAACAGGGGGTGAGGGAGCTGTGAGATGCAGCATTTCATACTTTTGTTTCAACTGTAGCTAGTAACTCATGAATGGATTAGTAGAGATGATTCCAATGAACAAGAACTGGACAGGTTTGAGGTGTTTTATATATATATATATATATATATATATATATGGGGACAACCCTACAGTGAAAGAATGTGGACCTCATTATTTTAGTCAATTTATTTGTATTTAAAACAAAATAACCCCAAGATACACACCCTCCAGGTCAACTTAGGATGCACACCAAGTTTCTAGTCTGTTGGTTTCATGGATGTGGAGCTATTAAAGACACACACATACACACCGATGATGATGATGATGATATAGAAAGAGGTCAGAAAGAAAAGAGCATAACTAAATGATTTCAGAACATCCAAAATCAGTATCAATGACAAATTATGAACCTTAAGCTCCAAGTGTATAAAAGAATAATTTGTTAATGATGTCAAAATATTGCATGAAAGAATAAATTTCACAATTTAATTTGAAAGTGCACTGATGGAACAGTTCATATTTTAAGTATTCCCTATAACAGCCAACTTAGATGGCTCATTGCCTATGCATTGGTACGCCAAACAGGGCTATCAAGAGACACCCCTAGGTACTTTGTAAATTAAAAGAAAAATACATCTAATATCAAATATTAAATACAAAAGAATAAAATAAAACCCTAGATGCATTGACGAGCACCTTTAATCTCCTAGAATATAGGAAATGATGAGATGTTGGGAGTGGGGGAGGGAAAGATAAGGAAAAGAAAGAAATAAAACCAAGGATGGGCTCTGTTGTAAATGCAACAACAGTCAGCATTGAAAGAGTCAAATGTATATTAGGTCTTGCCTAGACAGGCAATTTACCCTGGTTTCCTCCTGGCTTTGAGCCCTGCAGGGCTCTTGTCTCGATTCCCCTTCGGACAGTCCTGACAACATCTGAGACAAAGCTGGGGAGGAAGCCAGGGTAAACCCATTTAAAATGTTTTAAAATAATGTCTGGGAAAACACATGTTATGTGGGAAAACTTGGATGGGTCCAATGGGGGAATGCAGGGCCCATACCTGCATGCCAGGCTGAATCAACAGTCACTGCTATGCTGCTAGTGTCACTCTGCAGCTGGGAAGGAGTCCCCCAACATGTGATCAAGGTCCCCTGCATGTGACCATCCATGATTGCATGCTGAGGGCCTCCTTCCTGGCTTCAGAGAGTGTGATGCATGACAGCAGGGGAGGCACCTGCTGATACCAGCCAACATGTGTGTGCAGTGGCTGGCATGTGCGTGTGGACTTCTGCTTGTTTTGTTACAGTAATGGGGGGGGGGTCCAGGCCAGCTCCATGGTTAGAATACTCTGGCCAGAAGGCAGAGTAGTATGGCTGATATTGACAAGCATTTAGAGAGAGCAGCACAATAGGGGGAATGGCCCATGGTCTTAGATGTCTCTATACTAATGCACAGAGCATGGGAAATAAACAGGTTGAACTTAAACTCTTAGCACAACAAAACAAATATTATATAACAGGGATCACTGAAACCTGGTGGGATGAGTCTCATGATTGGAATGTAGTAACAGAGAAAAAGGAAGGGAGGTGGAGTAGCACTATACGTTAAATATGTGTACACCAGTGAAGAGATCCATAACTTAAATCCTGGCAGCCAGGTTGGGAGCATCTGGATAAAAAATAAAGGGGAGAGAAACATCAAGGATGTCATTGTGGGGGGTCTACTACAGACCTCCAAGCCAAACTGAGGACTTGCATGATGCCTTCCTGGAACAGATGACCACACATTCAGAAAGGAGAGATGTAGTACTAATGGGAGATTTCAATTATCTTGATACAGTTGTCCTACCATGTCCATGGATTTGGAATCCACAGATTTAAGTATTCACAGCTTGAAAATATTCTTAAAAAATAATAATCCAAAAAGCAAAGCTTGATTTTGCCATCTTATATAAGGAACGCCATTTTGCTATGACATTGCAAATAATGGGACTTGAGTATTCACAGATTTTGGTATCCATGGGGGGTCCTGTAACCAAACCCCAGCAAATATGAAGGGACAATTGTATTTAAAAAAAAAATAAGGTCCAACACATTCCTCACTTGCCTGGAAGACAATTTCATTGTCCAGAAGGTAGAAGAGGCAATAAGGGGATTGGCTATTTTAGATCTGATCCTAGCCAACAGTGATGATCTGGTTAATGGGGTGGAAGTGGTGGGTTCCTTAGAGGGGAGTGACCATGTTTTCCTGGAGTTTGTTCTACAGTGGAAGGAGGAAGACAAGTGTAGTCAGGCATGAATTCTAGACTTAAAGAAACCTGATTTCAGTAAACTTTGAGAATTACTGGAAGTGATCCTGTTATCCAGCCTTAAAGCCCCTCCCTCCAATAATTCCTAATTTGGCAATATTGGACAGTTCACGAGGTCTAAGACAGATCAGACCAACCAGAATTGTGTTCAACTGAAGGTCACCCAAGGCCTAATGAGGTTGTCTTGGAAATTCCTAACAAACACATCCAAGAAGGAGTTAAACAAAGTCCCATAGGGTTAGGATAATCAAGGTGGAATGTGTTAATCCTCTCTTGGGTGCACCTGACAGTGAGTCATATAGTGACCAGAATCCCCATTACAAACCAAATATATTTCCTTACACCTTTTCCTCTACACAATACAGAGGCTACTGTAAGCACATCAACTTTGATGTTTCAACCATTAGCGGAAATCAATGAAGCCAAAGTTTCCTTTCTTTAATTCTGGGAAACCCATCTAAGCATTGTTTTACACTCAAAACACCTCTTAAGAGTATGATATTAGGTATAAATATTACCCTCAAATAATAGCCATGTGTGCTACAGTTGGAAACTATCACTCTGCCAGACTGCTATACCACCTTTAGCTTTAAGTCTGAATCTTTCTTTGCTGCATGAACCTCTGCTCTTCAGGACTGGTAAATATAGCCCATTCTTCCCAAATCTATTCCTCTATCCCAATATTTATGACTTGATTCTTCATTAGCATTCTGTGGTTATCTTACAAGCATGAGTGCATGAGTGAATTCTTCTGTGATTATTTTCCAAGA
Organism: Gambelia wislizenii; assembly: GCA_030847615.1. Lineage (NCBI taxonomy): Eukaryota > Metazoa > Chordata > Lepidosauria > Squamata > Crotaphytidae > Gambelia > Gambelia wislizenii. Next base: position 202,888,856 of record JAUMIR010000005.1, on the reverse strand, counting down.
ATAACAATTTTTATTTCATTTTGGCTTGGAGTCTTATCAGTGAGTACTTGTATACACATGTGTAAAGCTCCTGTAAGTTATCCGGCCTCTTGCTGCCATACCTTTGAGCTAATTAAAATTCCCCAACTTAATGTCATAATTTTGCTGTCACAAGTGGGTCCCCATGGACCACAGCAATTCAGGTAATTATCCCATGGTCATAAATACTAAAAGAGAAGGAAGTTCCTGATGAATGGGAGTTTCTTAAAAGTGAGATATTGAAGGCACAGTTTCAAACAGTTCCAATGAGGAGGAAAAATGGGAGGTGTCAAAAGAAACCAAGATAGATTTCTAAAGAACTTTCAACTGATCTAAGATTTAAAATGGATATATACAAGAAATGGGAAAAGGGGAAAATTACCAAAGAATTCAAATGAATAGTCAGCTCATGTAGGGGGAAAGTCAGAAAAGGTAAAGCACAGGGGTGGAGCTCAGGCTTGCTAAAGAGGTTAAAAACAATAAAAAGGGCTTTTTTTGTTACGTCCATAGGAAAAGGAAGAACAAGGAAATGGTAGGGCCACTGCATGCAGAAGATGGTGAATGCTAACATGGAAAAGAGAAAAGGCAGAATTACTCAACACCTTCTTTGCCTCAGTCTTCTTCCAAAAGGAGAACAGTGTCTGACCTGTGGAAAATGGAGCAAAAGATGTAGTAGGAGAAATGCAGCACAGAATAGGTAAAGAGGTAGTTGATACCTGGCCAGTATAAATGATTTCAAGTCTCCAGGGCCAGATGAACTACATTCAAGGGTATTAAAAGAACTGGCAGAAGTAATCTTAAAACCACTGTCAATAATCTTTGAGAATCCCTGTAGAACAGGAGAGGTCTCAGCAGAACGAAGGAGGGCAAATGTTGTCCCCATCTTAAAAAAAAAAGGGGGGGGGGGAAAGACCCAAATAATTACTGCCCAGTCAGCCTGACATCAATACCAGGAAAGATTCTAGAGCAGATCTATAAACAGACATTCTGTAAGCATTTGGAAAGCAATTCCATAATCACTAAAAAGTCAACACAGGTTTTTCAAAAACAAGTCATGCCAGATTAATCTTCTCTCTCTCTTTTTTTGGATAGAGTTACAAACTTGGTAGGTGAAAGGAATGCTGTAGATGTAGTGTATCTTAGTTTTAGTAAGGACTTTGACAAGGTTCCCCATGATATTCTTACAAAAAAGTTAGTAACATGTGGCCTAGACAATGCAACTGTTGTTTGTAATTGGTTGGCTGATTGAACTCAAAGTGTAGTCACAAATGGCTCCTCTTCATCCTGGAGAGAAGTGACTAGCAGGGTGCCACAGGGTTTTGTCTTGGGCCCAGGCTATTCAACATCTTTATCAATGACTTGGATGATGGAACAGAGGGCACTTTTTTAATCAAGTTTGAATTAGGAGAGGAGAGGTAGCGAATACCCTAGAGACAGGATCAGAATTCAAAATGAACTTAACAGATCAGAAAACTAACAACATTAATTTCAACAGGAAGAAATGTAGGATACTACATTTGGGCAGTAAAAATGAAATGGACAGATATAGGATGGGTGACACCTGACTTGATGGCAGAACATGTGAAAGAGATCTAGGAGTCTCAGTGGACCAAAAGATGGACATGAGTTAGCAGTGTGATGTGACAGCTAAAAAAGCCAATTTAATTCTAGGCAGTATTAAATAAGAGTGTGGTGTCTAGATCAAGGGAAGTAATAGTGCCACTGTATTCTGCTTTGGTCAGACCTCACCTGGAATACTGTGTCCTGTTCTGGGCACCACAATTCAGGAAGGATATGGACAAGCTGGAAATTGTCCAGAGGAGGGAGACCAGAATGGTAAAAAGGTCTGGAAACCATATCCTATGAGGAGCAGTTTAGGGAGCTCAGCATGTTTAACTTAGAGAAGAAAAGGTTAAGAGGTGACATGATAGCCATGTTTAAATATTTGAAGGGATGCCATATCGGGGATGGAGCAAGCTTGCTTTCTACTGCTCCAGAGATTAGGACACAGAGCAATAGACTCAAACTACAGGAAAAGAGATTCCACCTAAACATTAGGAAGAACTTCCTGACAGTAAGAGCTGTTCAGCCGTGGAATTTGCTGCCTCTGAGTGTGATGGAGTCTCCTTCTTTGGAGGTTTTTAAACAGAGGCTGGATGGCCATCTGTCAGTAGTGCTTTGATTGTGTATTCCTTCAGGGCAGGGGCTTGGCTATATGGCCCTTGGTGTGTCCTCCCACTCAATGATTCTATGATTCAAGCCATACATGGTTTGGTTCCTGGTTACCTACAGGATCACATTCACCCATATAATCTGCTCCAAACACCACCATTCCCACATTGCCGTCAGCAACTCTGTACTTAAGTCTGTTCAGCAGTTCACCTACCTGGGAAGCATCATCTCCTCAGATGCCAAGATTGACAAAGAGATTGATCACAGATTAGCAAAGGCACATAGTGCACATAGTGCATTTGGAAGACTTTACAAAAGAGTCTGGAGTAATAAACACCTTAGACGAAACACAAAAATCAGTGTGTATAGAGCCATTGTACTGTCTATTCTCCTTTATAGGTCTGAAACATGGGTCACCTATCGCCACCGCTTACGACTCCTCAAACACTTCCATCAGTGCTGTTTATGCACAATCCTAAATATACACTGGACTGACTATGTGATGAATGTTGTGTCCTTGAGCAAGCAGGGATCACCAGCACTGAGGCCCTGATATTGAGAACAAAGCTGCGCTGGGCAGGGCACATTTCTAGGATGGAGGACCATTGCCTCCCAAAAATTCTACTGTACGGTGAACTCGCCACGGGTCAGCATAAGAGGGGCACTCCAAAAAAGCGATACAAGGACTCCCTCAAACAACTTCTCAGGCTCGGCCAAATTGATCACCAACAATGGTCCGCCCTGGCCTCACATCGGGAGGCATGGAGACACACTATCCACAATGCTGCAGCCTTATTTGAGAACTCACGCCGAACAAGTCTTGAAGAGAAACATCAACGCAGAAAGAATCACAACCCGGAAACATCACCCAAGGAAACCTTCTGCTGTGCTTTCTGTAACCAGACTTGTCTATCTCAGATTGGCCTTTTTAGTCATCAGCGCACTTGCAGAAAACGCGGGATGAGTCCTTCCTGAATCTTCGTTTACGAAGAAAAGCCAGAGAGACTAGACACTCAGATCATCTTGGGGCCATCTACTTCAATCAGCTAGAGCTAGACTGACTGAAAGACAGAGAACATTTTCTTCAGCTTCCCCCAGATTGTGGCACAACCTACTGGGACAGATTCATCAGCTGGAGTTGCTGTCAGCATTTAAAACAGCAGTAAAGACCATTCTCTTCCAGCAGGCCTATCCAAATTATTTTTAAATTATGATTTTTTAAGTATTTATTGATGGATTTTAATATGCATTGTATTGTTTTTAAATGCTCTTTTAACTAACATTATGTATTATGTTGTTCTCTGCCTTGACCCACAGGGAGAGCCAGGTGAGAAATAACAATAACAATAGGGCCTGACTCTCACTCAACACCAACTCCATACTGTTCTGAGGTGAGTGATGGCTGTGTTGGGCCTTCTCCCCTCCCTCTCAATTTATTTCCACATTCATTCCAGTTCAAAACCACCACAGCTGCTTTCAGGAGTCAACGTTCAGATGGAGAGCAGATGGCACTCTGACGCCTACTGGCATTATATACATGAGGAGGCCACCCCCTGTTGCTTAATTTTCTGTTTTTGCTTCTGGTTCTGTATGGATAATTGGACACTGGGGCTGTTCTGTTTTTTTGTTTTTGTTTTGTTTTTTGCACACTCGTGAATGCAAAATATACATTGTCCCAGAGTACTGTATTACTGGATAAGTGGAGATATGCTTATCCAGAGATGTGCACAGTCGATTTTTTTAAAAAGCACCAGAATGGAGTCCTGTCCACTGGAAGCCCCACCTTCGGCTTTGCCCTAAAGCCAATCCATGGCCACCACAGGCCTTATAATCCAGGTTTTCCCCTCAAATGCTGAGGAAACCATGAATCTTGTAGACCTGGATTTTCCTTCAGAAACCCTGATGAAGATGCAAGTCATTGCAACCATTTTGTGGCCACTGCACCACAACTACGGGGTGAGTACAGGGTTTTCTTTGCCCATGTAGACAAGCCCCAAAACCCAGCTTTCCATTCTGCCTAATCATAGGGCTGACTCTGACTACAGCAGTTATTGGATTCAGATTTGGCCAGGCTTTTCCCTGTGCTTTTAAAAGAGAATTTGTATGTAATCTTCGTGTAATTTGAAGTTAAAAACAAGTACTATTGTGCCTTTGGGTCCAGATAGTGTTTTCTTCCTCTCTTTCTGTGAGCTCCAGGGTTGCACTACTTGGAACCTGCCCAGTCCTGATGCTCCACTAAGCACACATGATTTTCAGTAAGGACCCAAGGCTGGGGAATCCTGCTCTTGCTACTCATATACTGTGGCTTGGGCAGGCCTGGTCTTCTTTAACAGTAATGCTAATGGTGGGGAAGCAAAGCAGAGCTATTTTAAGCATTCCACAATTCAACAGTGCAAAATGCAACAAAGCTGTTAATGTAAATTTAAATGGGCAATTCATAGTGAATGCTATAAAATGATATAAAAAACTATCAAGTGCTGGTGATTTTCCATATATGTCCAAAGTACATCTAGTTCCAAGAAAACCAACCAACCAAAAAAAAAAAAAAAAAAAAAAGGACAAAGAATTAAAAATAAGAACAAAGCCTGTGGTTACTTTAATTCACACCCTTCAGTTAAATCAGCCTTTCTCGTACTCCCTGCTAAGTAAGTGCAGTGTACATTTTTTGCCAGCTAGGCCCCTTTGGGTGATTATATCTCACAGTTCATAGAAATAGCCAAATTAGCTATAATTATACCTTCTGTGTACAAGTTGAGCATGTACTTCATACAGGTGCAGCCGCTGGTGTGCAAAGCATTCAAAACAGAGCAGTGAGATTATCGAATGCAGAAGGCACCTACTGGGTGTAAGACTCTCTTACAACCTGAAACAAGGTTTGCAGAAACAGAAGCAAGCTGTGCTCTGTTCCTGAAGACAGCAGCTCCTTGTTCCCAAATACAGGAACATGCATTGACAGAAAAGGACAAAACATACTTTGTGGACCTTAGTTTACCTCTGCGTATTGTACAGAAATAAAAATGCTCATTGTGTCCAGATGTTGAGCCCATACAGGAACAATTCACAGGAACACAGCTAGCTGGTAGCATCTCACATCCTAAAACTTGTACTGGCACATGTGGTGGTAACTCTGGAATACATTTCCTCCAACAGCAACACAACATTCCAGTGCTAGAGCTGAATAACACATGTGCCTGCCCATTTATTGTGAACTGGAAACTCCTCACAAGCTTTTACCAGCATTCTCTCCAGATTTTGAAGATGTCATTGGTGGGCCTTCCTCTCTAGTTGGTCCACCTCCTCCTTGCTGTCATTCTCTTCTCCTCACCTTTTGAACTAAGTCCACAAAGTTGCACAGAGGAAAGATAAGTGGAAGCTCTTGATTTTCCTTCTCACTCCCATTATGGCTCACCTGCTTAGAGGAGAGAGGTGAACAGGTAAATAATGTTGCAAGGTAGAGAGGCAGTAGGGTAGTGGTGGTGGGCTGGTTGCAAGAAACACATACTCCCATGTTGCAACAACTTCACTGGTTACTGATGTGTTTCTGGGCACAAGTGGTGATTTTAAAGCCCTATGTGGCTCATGTCCAGATTATCTGAAAGAACATACTCCCATCTATCAGCTTGCTAACTTTTAAGGTTTTCGAGAAGAGCTTTCTCTCCATCCCATCACCATCACAGGTACATCTGATGAGGACACAGGAGAGAGCCTTCTCTATGACCACTCCCAAGCTGTGGAATTCCCTCCCAAGGGAGTCTTAGTTGGCCCTTGGTTGGCCCTCTCTTTGTAGCGGCAGAAAAATATCTTTTTATTTAGGCTGACCTTTGGTTCTTAACTTTCTGTAGCAGAAAGTTTTTATCCATTTTTACTATACAGGTCACCCCCCACATATCCATGGGAGGTGTATTCCTGGACTTACTGTTTATAAGTGAAACCATGGTTAATAGCAAACTCTATTAAAATAAATCACTTCTGGTACAAACATACCATGGAGTTGCATTGGAGGACCTAGCAATTCCTAGACAGAACATTTCTCTAGGCATTTTCCAGTGTGATTCTATGGTATGTGCCCCTAATTTTTCAGCTGTGGGTAACTGAAACCACAGATATTGGTTCTGTGGACATGGGGGGGGGAACCTGTATTTTAACATATTTTAAAACTGTTTTTATTTAGTGTTTTTAATAAAATTGTTTACTTAGTGGTTTCTAAATTTTTGTATCAAATAGGCTTTACCTGAAGTTTATTTTAATTTGTTGTAAGCAGCCTTGTGTCCCATACTAGGAGAAAGCCTGGATCTTAATTAATTAAACAAACAAACAAATAAACAAACAAATTTTGTAACTGTTCTTAGGATTTGATTGAATTAGGGCTAAACGTCATCCACCAAAGTTGCAGACCCTCGTTTGACTTTCCTTTTCATATCTGGTTTATATTCATTTGCTTTCATTCAGATGCAGAAATGAATTACCTGCCTTGATATAGATCAGGATATTTAAAAGTGTTAAGCTTCTGGGCACATAGCAAAACCCATCTCTTTCCCACATGGATAAATGTATGTAGGATATTTTATGATTAGTTTTAATCTATTGCATCAGTAGTTGCCCACTGGGTTTCTCCCCCTTCCATTAAGCAGAGCTTTCCCCTCATTCTCTGTGACAACCATGAGTCAAGCTGACTTATGGATAAAGCTGACTTATGCTTTTAAAAAGTAGAAATGTAAGGAGCTAGTAGATTCTTTTTTTACTCCAAGCTTCCCGGAGCTTGAAAATTTACCTCCAAAAAGGAATTAGTTACAGCAATTTCCCTAAGGCTTCAAATGCTACATATTGTACGGTTTTAAAAATAAAAGTAACATTTAGTTACTTATGTGAAAAAAACTAAATTGAAATTTGGGTCCAACTTACCTTCGGAACCACTTCCTCCCATACAATCCTCCCCGCGCACTCCAGTCCTCTGGGAGGAATTTGCTTCAGCCAGAAAAATCTAGGCTGTCTGCAATCTCCCAGAGGGCCTTTTCGGTAATCGCCCCCAATTTATGGAATGGCCTGCTGAATGAGATCCGTCAGATGACGAGCTTAAGGAGGTTTTAAAAAGCACTAAAGATGGATCTCTTTCAGCAGACCTTTCCTGATTAGATCCTGGCCTCACGAGCTGCGTCTCCTGGCCTTTAAAAAAAATCTTGTATATATTTGTTTTTAATATGATTTTAATTAGATGGTTTTAATTTCATATAGTTTAATGTATTATTATGGGGGAGGGTGGGGTGGGTGGTGATTTTAGTTGTTATTACAATGTTTTAATTGTTGGAAGCTGCCCCGATTGTTTTTAGCAGAGGGGCGGGGTATAAATAATAATAATAATAATAATAATAATAATATGGTGATGATTGCATCACTATTTCAATTTTGTTGTTTCACATAAGTAACTAAATGTTACTTTTATTTTTAAAAATATACATGGTAATATGAAGCCAGCATTTTAATCTAGTAATATTGTTCTTTTAACACAGAGGCCACAGTCCTGTAGCTAGGAAACTAATTTAAATGTTCCAGTTCCACTGCAAAATGATGAACTAGCGCTATAATCTGCCTGTAACATAGTTACTGCATTAGCTATTACAAATAATTCATTACTTCTAATGAGCTAATTTCAGGCTCTAGACTTTTTGGATATCACACAGGGGCTTAGCACATTCAAAAGAAAAGCAGCAGTGCAGCAGTAACATTTTGTCTTCCATGATGCCTTACTGCATGACATTGTTGTCTTCTGGTCTTCTTTCGTTCCAGTTCTGTGGAGGAACAACATAAAGCCATACCTTTTTTTAAATGGGTTTTTCAAGTTAGCAAAAAGATGCAGTTTTACCTCAGTCCCCCCATGGGACCAGAATGAAAGAACAATGATATCATGTCGTAAGGCAGCATAGAAGACAGAATATTCCTGCTGCACTGCCACTTTTTTTTTGTAGTGTTATAGTCCATGTACTCACACACGGGACCTATGCTTAACTGTATGTGCTGCAGCTATAGGATACACTCCAGGTACCTTAGTGCCAGTGTGTGAAGGCATTCAAGGCTTGAATAAAGCTTCGGTTGTTCAAAGTGAATCAATTGGAATCTCTGGGAGCAGTGCAAAAGCTAGGATAATACTTTACTTTAATGGAAACTCCTTCCAAATTCAGGTGGGATTTGATGGCAGTCTCTTTTGCTTCTGAAGTACAAGATCTTCAAGTAGTTTCCCAGCATCAACCTTCTGTTTTTGTGTGGGTGGCGGAGGGATGCCCCAAATAGGTTGCCCACCTCCCTGACCACACCACATTGATGTTGCCAAGTTAGGAACATCCCAACTCTTAGGACTTTATCAGATGCGGCAAAAATCATGTCATAAGGACATGACGATAACACTAAAGGGTGAAATTACCAGACGTTGTCATCATTCAGCCATTCTATGGGCATAGCATGGGCTTAGCCCATCAATAAAAAAGTGACACCTCATCCACGCCCTGGGAACAGCAGAATGATGAGGGTGTCTGATAATTTTGCCCTTTGTGCTGTTGTCACATTCTAAATGATGCAGGTTTTTTTTTTTTTTTTGGCACCGTTCACCTTGTCTGATAAAGTCCTTATGTTTTGGGGCTCAAATGTGAGATCTAGTGATGGTCCTTGATGATGTCATGTGGTGACAGGCCCTGGTGATTAACCATGAAGTTCTGCTTTGAGCAAAGTTTCTCAGCTGTTTTTAACAGCTTTGAAAGTCCTGTTTTTAATGACACATGGGAATTGTAGTCCAACCAAATAAAGTTTTACAAGCAACAAGAATGGATTGTTCCCACAAACCAATGACCATTACTAGCCACATTCTCTTTTCATTTCAGTTTGTGGAATCCCAATGTAACAATCATACTGGTACCACCACCACCATCACCATTACCACCACCACCACTACTACTACTACTACCACCAGCAGCACTGATGACACTAATAATAAAACATAAAATAATCACCAGATATTTTGAAGAAAGGATGTTGATTGTAATCATGATGGTAATGATGATGATAGTCATAGGTAATCCTATATATATACTCAGAACCAGGTAGTCATCTTCTATTTCTCTGCTTTGATTATTATAGTAGTGCTATTTATCACTGTGCACAAATCCTGAACAGTTGCATTCAGGGTTCTGATCCTATTTCTGTCCCTTTACTTTTATTCTTCAGGTTCTGTTTTGGCACAATAGTTGGTATATGCTCTTCTTTAGCTTTACTTTAATTTTTGATATTAGCAGTTCATGGTCTATACTGCAATCTGCTTCTGGTCTTGTTTTAACAGAGAGAATGGAGCTTCTCTGTCTTCTGCTTTCAATTATGTAGTCTGTTTGATTTCTATATTGGCCATCAGGTAATCAGGTGGTGTACAGTCGCTTCTTGGATTGCTTGAAGAATGTGTTTGCAATGAACAAGCTGTTGGTTTCGCAAAATTTAACCAGTCACTCTCCTGCTTTATTTCTTGATCCTAGGCCAATTTTTTCTGCAATCCTTGATTGTACTCTGTTTCCTGCTTTTGCATTTCACTTACCTATGATTAACAAGAAATCCAGTTTTGGTGTGTGGTCAGTTTTCTCCTAGACTCCAGCATAGAATCTTTCAATTTCTTCTTCTGCCTCTGTAGTTGAAGATTAAAGTTGGATCATGGCAATATTGATGAATTTTTCCTGAGGTCTTATTGATATGATTCCATCAGACTTTGCATTACAGTAGGACTCCCTTATTTGCCAGGGAATGGTTTGGGGGGGGGGCGTGGATACCAAAAACCATGGATACTAGCGAACACCATTAAAAAGAATGGGACTTCCAGTTTAAAATACCATCGAGTAGCCTTGGGAGACCTAGAGAATGGCTAGAGAGGACACATTTTCTAGGAAGACTCTACCATAGGTGGTTTTTTTTTTTTTTTTGTCCTGTGAATAATTGAATCAATGGATACAGGGGTCCTACTGTACATCCTTTGACAGCTTTTGCTACATCTCTCCTCACTGTTACAGTGAGCCCTTGGTATCCACTGTGGTTTGGTTCCAGGACCCACCGTGGATACCAAAATCTGTGATGCTTAAGTCCCATTATATACAATAGCATAGTAAAATGGTGTCCCTTATATAAAATAGCAAAATCAAGGTTTGCTTCTTGGAATTTATTTACTTTTTTGAATATTTTCAAGCCATGGATGATGGAATCCATAGATGCCAAATCCATGAATACTGAGGGTCATCTGTAATACCACCCCATTTCTTCTTAGGTTTTCATTCCCTGAGTAAAAACACTGTTTAATTTTCTGACTCAAATTATCCCATTCCTGTCCACTTTAGCTTGGTCATCCCAAGTATTGCAATGTTCATATGTTCAATTTCTTGTTTTACTATGTCTAGCTTCCCCCTGATTCATGCTTCTTACATCCTATGTTCCTACAATATGTGTTGTGCAGCTTCAAACTTTCCTTTCACCCCTGAGCATGTCAGCAGCTGTACATCCTTTCAGCTTGAGTTCAGTTGCATCATTAGCCACAGCGCTACTTGTAGCTGTCCTCTGCTGTATACCAGTAGCTTGTTGAGTGCCTTCCGACCTGGGAATCTTATCTCTTGTCTCATTATAGGTTTTTCATAGTAAAAGACATTCAAAAGCAGTTTACTGTGCCTCCTTCTGTGAAGTAATAATGCTAGTTATGGTGTAGCTGCCATTGTCTCTGAGACATCCCTATCAGCAGCACTACTACCATCAGCATAGCCTCTTGCCTCATAGGAGCAGGCAATCCCACCACCATGGAAAAGTAGTGCCACAGATAGGAAATATATTAGAATAGATTTCTAAATAGGGATAATGCTACATGACCTCTTGGCTAAGCATGCTGGCCCAGCTTTCCTGGGCAAGGGAAAAAACATTTTTTACATTTATAGCTAATTTGAGACAATATTGGCAACATATATATGGTGGGGGGGAAGACTTATCAATGAAGCATTGCATACCACTACATGTAATACTTGGTACTACTGCAGCTGAGTAATTGCTAGGCAACAGAGAATAGATTAATCATAGAATCAAAATGTACAGCTAGTCTCTTATGCTAGGTTTTTCTTTGGCAAGGCACAAAAATATTTCCAGTATTTACTGTTCAGAATTCCAGGCATTTTTAGAATGCAGGAAGAGAGGAATCTCTTCAATCATTTCCAAAATTCACAAATAAATTTAAAAATACCACATTACAACATGAAAATGAAAAATGAAGTGTCCATCTCTGGGACCTTTTCTGCTTAAACTGCAGAGTAATTTGCTCCTATGTGCTTGTGGAGCAATTTCTGTTATAGTTTATGTAATAGTGCCACACTAGCTGTGCATCCCTTAGGTAAAGGAATAATCATTGGCAAGTAATCAACATTTTCACTCAGGCCTGGTTTTCTGTAAGGTTACTGTGCTGAGAGGTTCCCCCCCCCTTTTGGTAATAATGAAAAAGTGGTGTTCTGGTTTGAAATCTGAGGGCACACGGTGCACAGAAAATTAAGGGCTTGTCTAGACGAGAAGATATAAGGCTGTTGCTACTCGAAATGCAAATGCACAACAACGTTCATTTGTTTCCATGTTTTTTTGGCAAAATTGCTGGTATGAGAACCTATCGGTGTTTGATGTTCACACGGAGCCATGCCTGCAAATCAAGATGGTGCCCAGGAGTGAATTGCTCATGTTATTATTTTCAACAAGTTGCCACTGCTGCACAGTAATTTTTTTACCATAAATCTAAGGTGTACAAGTACAACCTTCCATTTAAAAAGCTGTTTGGTTGCCTCAGGACAGTGAAAAAGTGCACGATCATGACCATGGAACTACAAAATGACACTTCCAGCCACTTCATTGCCAGCAAGCCTGTCTCTGCGCACATCTGACCAATCAGGTTTCCACTTCTGCTCTTCTCTGGGAATGTGCTGCACTGCAATTTGGTTGTCCTAAGAAGCTGGAATGTACATTTCTTCCACATTTTTTTTTTTTAAATATCTCCCATGTTGTTTTTGGAGTTTTTGGCCTCCCCTCCTTCTGAATATGGCAAATCACCGCAGGATCTCATTGGGACACAAGGTAAATCTCTTCAAATTCTATGAGGAGTTCTTTCACCATCTAGACAACTCCTAAGTACTGAAGTCCTACTATTTCAGTTGGGTAGTTAAGTATGTGCTTAACGCTATCCTATTAGAATCAGTAGGATGTGAATGTTAACTTCAGCTGGATTGTAAGCTATTGTGGCTTCCATGTCAGTGGACTGGGGAAACCATTCAAGATTTGAGTCTGAACTGAACTGAAAGGAGCAATCCAAAGTGTTGAGACTATTCTGGTGATAGAGTTTAGTGCTCTGGATGGCTCCTTTAAAAAGTAGGCAAAAATCTAGATTAGACTTCCTGCCCTATTGTCATGGTTGCTACCAGTTGCCACTGCCCATATTGGAGAGGGGATAAGTGGGCATACTGGGAGCCTCAAACCACCATTGACTTTAGGCTAGGTATTGTGGATGTTATCACACATTACATTACTTGCATAGGTTACACTTTTGCTTGGTTAGTTTTGGAACACTTGCTAGATGTCTGCAGTTTGTGACTATTCCATGCAGAGTGGGGTTGAGAGAACTAACCATTTTCTTCTGTACCACAGTCTGGACAAAAATCCCCCCTGAAGCTTCTATTTTCCCCAGAAAGGAGCTGCACCATTGCTGCACCACTGCTGTGTTACTGTTGAGTTTTTAATTGGGATCTTAGCATGAGTTCTCCCTCTCTGCACATGACAATCACAATCCTGATCTCTCCCATAAAATCATAGAATCATAGAGTTGGAAGAGGCCACAAGGCCCATCCAGTCCAACCCCCTGCCATACAGGAATACACAATCAAAGCACTCCTGACAGATGGCTATCCAGCCTCTGTTTGTAAACCTCCAAAGAAGGTTTTCTCTCTGAGGCAGTGTATTCCACTGTTGAACAGCTCTTACTAATGTTTAGGTGGAGTCTTTTTTCCTGTTGTTTGAGTCCATTGCTCTGTGTCCTAGTCTCTGGAACATCAGAAAATAAGCTTGATCCATTTCAATATGATATCCTTTCAAGTATTTAAACATGGCTATCATGTCTTAACCTTCTCTTCTCTCTCTCTCTCTCTCTCTCTCTCTCACACACACACACACACACAAACATGGCTATCATGTCTTAACCTTCTCTTCTCTCTCTCTCTCTCTCTCTCTCACACACACACACACACACAGAGAGAGAGAGAGAGAGTTGGTTGCTATAAAAGAAAGCAACATAACATGTAGCTTGGCCCAAAAGCTTCAGTCCTTTGTACATGAATTTGAAAGTAGGTCCTCTTGACCTTAATGTGATTTGGACTTAAATCCATGTCTCAACTAGAATAGATTCATGGGCTCAATGGGATATTAAATGTTGATTTACAATTCAGCAACTAATTCAATAGATTTACACTATCAGCTAGAGGCTACCAAATGGATTTAGACAACTCCAATCAAAACTCCATGGTTTTGAAGGCTTAAGTGAGTTTGAATTGCATCCTACTGGCTTGCTCTTGGCTCCCACCAGCAAAGCAGCAATGTCATGGGGTCTCTGCAGTGTATCCTCGTGTCCTCTGAGGATACACAGGGTAATGAAAACCTATTATTGCACACACACACCCAGAAGCAGTCAGGAGAAAGTTTATAAATATAGAGTTCCGCAGCTGGAACAGGGAAAAACTGGCTTTGGATGTTCTGGATACAAAGCTTCTCCATTTTCTAGACAAGCCAAATCTCAGTCCATTAGTTACTTGTTCAAGTCCTGGAGCTGGTGGAGCTCATTTCCATCCCACTGTTGATAATGAGAAGAAGGCAATTGTGCATGCAAAGATCCAGTGCAACCACCTCTTCCATCCAAGACACACTTTCTCTCTTGGCTGCCACAAGACAGCAAGACAGCAAGATGTGGTGGGAGAGCTGCCATTTGCTCTTCCCTGGTCCCACTTTGGATTGTTTTGTTACTTCTGAGTAGCCATATATTAGTATATTAGACTGAGCCACATTGAACACCAGTTCCTCCATGTATGCCAAGCATCTTCAGCAACGACACCTGTGCTCTCCACCACAAAGATTACACCAAATATTCCCATTCAGCAATTTAACTATACTGCAGTTGTAGGTCAGCTAGCCCTTTGCTGGAAGAACATTAGAAGTGATTGATAGTACACACATATCCTTAGCCTGCTGCTTCTCTTAAAAAAAAAAATTAAAATTCAGACCCTTGATAATTAGCTCCTTTTGTCAAAGCTTCAGTTATAGTTTGAGAGGGAAACATTCCTAAATGTCAAGAACCATGCAGTCTGATAAATATGGATGACATTTAAAAGCAGGGTAGGTATTTTCTACAAAATCACAAGAGACAAGAGGGAACAGAGTGTGATTTTTAATAATATTATTGTTATTTTCAGAGCATAGAATGCTACTTTTTAAGAGTAATTTGTTGCTTGTTAGACATTGGCTTTAAAAAGTAGCTTGGCAGTTTTAGTAATTATACATTGTTAACGTATTAGTGTTTAATACCGGTAACTGTTTAATTCCTTCTTAAAAACAAAATACAAAAATGACCCCTAATCCTCAAAAATGCCCCTCAATTAGTATTTCAGGAGTAATGAATACAGATTACTCCTGCTAATACTAAAAAATCTAATGACATTAACAGTTATTGTGTTACTTTTAAAATGTAATGTAGTTACTAGGTAATATTATTAACAAGAAAGTAATGTGCTATAAGTAATGTTACTATATCCTAGCTCAGATTTTTTAACCCCCTCCCTCCCCCCCCAATTGTCTTTGTGGGTGTGTGTTCCTACCTACTCAGGCAGTCTAGGTTGCTCACCCTTACTTTTACTATTAAGCCTTACGTGACTTCTACAGAGTGCTGATTGATGAACAGAAATTGATCCCTGCATCGTCCCATTAGCAAACACTGAGGAGATTTTCAGACCGTGTTTTAGAGTGCCTAGGGCGGGAGGAGCTTTTGGGAGAGGGACGGTGATCTTGCGCAGCAGGGGGGCATTTTCGGACGCCGTTGTCCCTCTCCTGAAATCATCCGTGTCACTTCCGTGAAGCTTCGGAAGCCGCAGAGCCATATTTTAATCACGGAGGTTGCCCGTGATTAAAATATGGCGCTGAGTCTTCCAAAGCTTCACGGAAGTGACATGGATGGTTTCGGGAGAGGGACAACAGCATCCGAAAATGCCCCCCTGCTGCGCAAGATCGCCATCCCTCTCCCAAAAGCTCCTCCCGCCCTAGGCACTCTAAAACGCGGTCCGAAAATCTCCCTAGTCTAGGGACTTTATCACATGAGGTTGGTATTTAGCAATTAGAGCAAGATGAATGAACTTTGGATTAGTATAGAAGCATAGGAGATTTTCAGACTACACTGTTATAGTGTTACTATCCCACTTTAACTGCTCTGGCTTCCTGCTGTTGAATTCTGGGGTTTGTAGTTTAGTGAGGCCTAAGATCTCTCTGGCTGAGAGTTGTAAATTCCCCTCCTTAAACTGCTAATCCCAGGACTGAACAGGAGCATGTTTAGCCACAGCAAATAAAGTGGAATAGTAACAGTATAACAGTTTTGTCTGAAAATCTAGATAGAGTTGGAAGAGACCACAAGGGCCATCCCCCTGCCATGCAGAAATAAAGAATCAAAGCATTCCAGACAGATGGCCATCCAGCCTCTGCTTAAAAACCTCCAAAGAAGGAGACTCCACCACACTTCGAGGCAGTGTATTTGACTGCTGAACAGCACCTACTATCAGGAAGTTCTTCCTAATGTTTAGATGGAATCTCTTTTCCTGTATTTTGAGTCCATTGTTCCATTTCCTTGTCTCTGAAGCAGCAGAAAACAAGCTTGCTCTATCCTCAATATGACATCCCTTCAAATATTTAAACATGGCTATCATGCCCCCTCTTAACCTTCTTTCCCCCAGGCTAAACATACCCAGCTCCCTAAGCCGCTCCTCATAGGGCATGGTTTCCAAACCTCCTATCATTTTGGTCGCCCTCCTTGGACACATTTCAGCTTATCCATATCCTTTTGGAATTGTGGTGTCCAGAACTGGACACAGTAATCCAGGTGGGGTCTGAGTAAGAAGATTATCAGACGATCTTAATATGCCACCACAGAGACAACAGTAGATTGCAAAAGAGCTTCCCTTTCAGACAACGTCATCCCTGTGGCATTATCCTTGTGGCCTTTTCCATTCCCCCCCCCCCACTCCTTTCTATTCATGGGCTAAGCTGTGAATTGACCCGTCATTCCGTTTCTGTAATGGAACAACAGGTGAGTGAAAAGGTTCCCCATTATGCTGGTGCAATACCAGCATCACTGGGATGTACCTGCCAAACACTTCCAGTCGAGATCAGGACATTGAGGTAAATGACACACTTTTTTCCCCTCCCTGGGTTACTTGGGGTTTTTAAAATGTCTTTTGGGGCTTGGTTTTTCTTTTTGATGTGTGTTTTTATTTGTAGTTTTAAATTTACCACGCAAATGTTCTCTCTCTCATTCCATCCTTATGGTTTGAACAACAACAACAACAACAAAAACAAAACAGAACGCTCAGCTTTTTTATAAGAAATAATACAGCCTACATTTAGGTCTTACACAAGGGATAGTATCTTTTTAAGAAAGGGACAGTTTCAATTCACTTACCTGTTCCTAATCAGGTGATGTGTGTATATATATATATATATATATATATATATATATATGGAACACTTAGAACATGAAATTTATCCTTTGACACAGCACATCAGCTCTATATACATTCGATATACCAGGAAGGTAAATATAATTAAATCTTATTTCCGTTCTTTGATGTTTACATATGATAAATATTCTAACTTATACTTTTTATATAGTTTGCCAGAAATTTATGTGGAACTTTAATATTATACATATTTATAGATAGTATAAATATCTTTATAATATTATAAAGAAGACTTTTATTTATGGTTGAAACAGGGAAGGAGAAAACAACAGTAATCTTCCCGGGATTCTCCGTCAGGATATTTAAACCCTAGCTGGGGCTTCTTATTGAGCCAACCACTACTTTCCACAGAATGGCACTTTGAACTTTGTAAAAATGTTTTTGGTACTCATTACCGAAGTGGAAATACTAATTTGATATACATTGTTGTCATAGTAACGGCATAAGTTGATTGTTATATTGTTAAACATAGGGCCTTTTTGGTAATCGCCCCCAAATTGTGGAATGGCCTGCCGAACGAGGTCCGTCAGATGACGAGCCTGAGTAGCTTTGAAAAAGCACTAAAGATGGATCTCTTTCGGCAGGACTTTCCTAATTAGTTCCTGGCCTCAGGAGCTCCTGGCCCTTTTTAGAATGCTGCTTATTTATTATTTATTATTTTAATGTAATTTTAAATCAGTTGTTTTAATGTATTTTGGTTTAATGTCTTTTTATGGGGGAGGGTGGGGGTGGGTGGCATTTGGGGATTTTAATCTGTATTGGTATTTTAATTTTTGTAAGCCGCCCCGATTGTTTTTAACAGAGGGGCGGGATAATAATAATAATAATAATAATTAAAACTTTGGTTACGGTAACTCTGATTTGACGCTTACTTGGATTCATTCCCACCAAACAGCAAAGCTATTGATTATTTTCACTTTTTGACGCTTGCTTGGTATTGATTTCTAACAAATAGTGAAGCTAGCAATAGCATTGTAAATATGAATACATGTTGTGTTGTTAGTATCTTTCTTATGGATCCAGTGGGATCCTTTAGATAGCGTATATATTCAGTCAAAATACTGTGAATTTTGGATATTGCAAATAGTGAAAATGTTTTAGCTACTGTATACACACTTTGGATGTTGCTAAACATTGGATATTGCTAAATATTGGATGTTGCTTATATTGAACCATAAGTTATATACAATGTGACTTTATAGAACACAAATACACACGTTTTAAAATTCAAAAACGTTTATTATAGATATATCACATAACTTAGTGGTGTGATACATTTCCCAGTTTTCATCAAGTGTAGTATCCTACGTTTCTCCCTGTTGAAATTCATTTTGTTAGTTTTGGACTGGTTTTCTAATCTGTTAAGGTCATTTTGAATGTAGATCCTGTCTTCTGGGGTATTAGCTACCCTCGTAATTTGGTGTCATCTGCAAACTTGATAAGCATGCTCTTTATTCCATCATCCAAGTCATTGATAAAGATGTTGAATAGCACTGGGCCCAGGACAGAACCCTGTGGCACCCCGCTGGTCACTTCTCTCCAGGATGAAGAGGAGCCATTGGTGACTACTCTTTTGATTCAGCCCATCAACTAATTACAAATCCACATAGCAGTTGCATTGTCTAGCCCACAAGTTACTATTTTTTATTTTTTTTTGGAAGAATATCATGGGGGGTGTTGTCAAAGGCCATACTGAAAACAAGATACACTACATCCACAGAATTCCCTTCATCTAACAAATATGTAACTCTATTAAAAAAAAAGAGAGAGAGAGAGAGAAGATTAGTCTGGCATGACTTGTTTTTCAAAAACCCATGTTGACATTTAGTGATCACAGTATTCCTTTCTAAGTGCTTACAGACTGTCTATTTAATGATCTGCTCCCAAACCTTTCCTAGTATTGATGTCAGGCTGAATGGGTGATAATTATTTGGTTCTTCTTATTTTTTCCTTTCTAAAGATGGGGACAACATTTGCCATCTTCCAGTCTGCTGGGACCTCTCCTGTTCTCCAGGACTTCTCAAAGATTATTGCCAGTGGTTCTGAGATTACTTCTGCCAGTTCTTTTAGTACCCTTGGATGTAGTTCACCTAGCCTTGGAGACTTGAATTCATTTATACTGGCCAGTATTTATCACATAACTTCATGCCTATCCTGTTTCTGCTTTGCATTTCATTCATTTCTGTTGCTCATCTTTTCATTGATGGGGGAAACCTCTCAATGGCTTCCAACATTGCTACTATCCATTAGTCCCCCTGGTGCAACAGCTCCCTTCTGCTGCAGTAACAATATGACAGAAGTCATGTGGCATGAGAAGGCATGATTCTTCCCCTCTCCCATCTCCGCTCACTATTCCTAAGCAGGCTGAGGTTGTTTTTACTTCATGCCTTTCATTTTTATTTTTATTTTTACTTTTTTTTTTTGCTGTGACTGCATAATCATGGCAAAATGTCATATATATTTTTTACCATTTTCCCATAATCACAGAATTATGGTAAAAATTAAATAAATAAAAATACATGAATGCACTGAGTAGGGCATATGGCGGGGTTACGAAGCCAGTGAGGAAGGGACCATGGATTGCCAAATCAGCACACTTGTGTGATTTCAGAAAAGTGTAATACTGAACATTTTCAAATCAGTATGTTCCCATTTGCTTCACTAAAGTGATTGCTGTGATAAAACAGGCTGGTGTGATAAAGTCCTAGGCCTTGAAATGCTGCATGGTTATCAGAAATTCAACAGGGGAATTTGTCCTGGCCAAAAGTTAGTCTGGAAAAGCCTGACTACAGAAGCAGGATTCTTTTTCTTTTCTTTTCTTTCTTTTTCTTTTTTCTTTCTTTCTTTCTTTCTTTTTTTTTTTTTTGCGGGATCTTGCTGCTTTCATCAGAATCAATTATTTCCTTCGCTCCTGCAACTCCTAAGCACTCTTAAAAATACTGCTTCAGGGGGCTGGAGGGATGATGTGAGTGACAGTTGTACATCATTGGATACTGAAGTACACTAGTATATGTTAAATATTCCCCATTTTCAATTTTCAGTCATAGGAAATTATTTCAGTAGGATAAACATTTCTCCCACAAATACTTTGTATGACTATCCACCTTTTCATGGCACTGTTAAGTATTACTGCCTTTAAGATAATAAGAGAAGGTTTTTCTTCATGTACCTTCAGTATATTAGGAATGCAATTCTTCTTTAATTTCATTCTTGAAGGAAGCAACAAGTAATTTTAGCAATTTTCTTTCTGCTGTAAGAGAGTCTTGGAAAACTGTACAACTTTTGAAAACTACTTGCAGTTTTGGAATAATTCTATGCAAAATTTTCAAATGGTCTTTTTATGCAGAAACCAGAAGTTTGTGTTCTTGAAAAAAAAATGCTGTTCCCTACACAGAAAATGCTGTTTTTTGCACTAAAAAGAGCCATGTGCCAATTTTGCACAAAACAAATTTTGAACTCTTTTCATTTCAAGATTCTCCCTATCAGTATTTCCTGACATTGTAGAAACACATTTTTTGACCATTTTAAAATATTTTTGAATTTCCCTGTGGTATCATATGTATCATATGTAGAAAAAAGGATAGACCTTTCTCTTTTGTTGTACCCCAGCTATGAAACAGCCATGTATTGAAGAGAAGGGACCCTATCATATCATCGTTGGCTCACATGAAATTTAGGGTTTTGCTAGATGTTATGTGATACTTACATATTTATCGATGACTTAGCAAGCCTGCCATTTCCATTTCAGGACTGAATTTAATCAGAAACCTGATGGACTGGAAATAAAACTTTAAAAACTTGGATGTTTCTCCCCCACATCACCCTTTTTATCATCTATCCTGATGAAAACTTCTTGAGGATTCAAAAATTGCACACTTTTGCAGAATTGGGGTTCATTCTAATAAAGTTTTGCTTACCTGTGGATTTTGTTACTTTCCTCCTCATTAAAGTGTGAATAGAGCTGAATATATATAGTCAGCACCAAGTCAAAACCTATTTGTGCAGGAATTTCAATCCATTTTTAAAATTCACTGAGATGAGCTGCCCATTTTATGTTTTTACTGACAGTTACTATGTAGCTGATGCTTCATTGTTTATATTTTATACAATATGGTAGCACCCCATTATCCACAGGGATTGGTTCTGCCCCTCCCCCGTGGATACTGAAATTTATGGATAACAGCAAACACGGGATGGGAAAAGGGAGGTGAGTTCTTTCCCGCTCCTCTCCCTGTTCACCTCCGCTGTTGACACTGCTTCCACCAGAGCCATCATGGGGGAAGGGAGAAGTAAAGTGAGATCTCCCCTCCTCCTCTCCTTTCAACTCCCATCACCACTGCCACTGCTGGAGCCATCATGGGGGAAGGGAGAAGGGAGGCAAGATCTCCCCTCCTCCTTTCCCTTTGCTCCCCCATCACCTCTGCCACCACCAGAACCCTCATGGGGGAAGGGAGAAGAGAGGCAAGATCTCTCTTCCTCCTCTCCTTTTATCCCCCCCATCACCACTGCCGCCACCAGAGCCCTGATGGGGGAAGGGAAAAGGGAGGTGAGATCTCCCCTCCTCCTCTCCCTTCACCTGCCATCAGCAGTGCCCCTTCTGGAGCCATCATGGGGGAAGGGAGAAGGGAGGCAAGATCTCCCCTCCTCCTTTCCCTTTGCTCCCCCATCACCACTGCCGCCACCAGAGCCCTGATGGGGGAAGGGAAAAGGGAGGTGAGATCTGTCCTCCTCCTCTCCCTTCCCCCTTCCCCCTCACCATCACCAACTGTGGCTAACTGAATCAGTGGATGGTGAAACAGTGGATATGGGGTCCTACTGTATTACATGTTTTTGTACAATTTTATGTACTGAGTTAGTATTTATAAGATGAAGTATAAAATGATGGAACAAGCACAACAACAATAATTGCTTGAAGCAATTATTCTCCATGGCTTCTGTTTCTTTCTCATTCCTTGAGAAGTCTCATTGGTACTCTTGCCCACTCATAGCACATGATGAAGCCATTATCTTCTGGTACATGATGAAAGGCAAGTGAGGGTAATTGAACAGAGTGTAATTCAGATGAATAAGCAAACATTTTTACAAGAACTGAGAAAAGAAACGCTGAAACAAGAGTTGAAAATATTTATGAAAAAAATAGCTAGTTCTAGGGCACACATAAAATGTAGAATCTTTCCATGTTTATAAATTGATTTATAACATGATTTGCATCTGCCATGGCTCTCTCTTCTCACTTCAAAATGGGCTCTCCAAAGCAGGCTTAGATAGGTGTTTAACATTTTATGTACTAATCAATAGGAGGTTTGCAAAGACCAGCTTTTAAGAACCCATCTCCTGCATCCTCATGAGGAGAAATCATGATACAGTAACTAACTGTGCTTTCTTGTAGAGCACAGTGCATGATGGAATAGCCAGATGTAGATGTTTCTTGTATATCACAAATGAAGAATGCAGTAGGAAGGTGAAATAATATAATCTAATTTTATACATGGTTAAGCAGAGCCTACTAACTAGGAATTATAGTAAAAGCAGAGGGCAAATTACTTTGGGATGGGATAAAGATGGAGATTGCCATTCGTCAAATGCCACCATGATTCAATGTTTTAACCCTCAATCAGGCAGACACTTCCATTGAATGTCTTAATCTGGGTTATTTCTGATCCCACTACGATTCCAATGTATTCCGCAGTTTCAAATGCCCTATTTATCCTTATAATTGTACTTGATATTCCTTTTCAAACTGTTTTAAATTAGTGAAATTAAATTTCATTGCCTTTTAACTTTTGTATTATCCACTGCTTTAAATATATTTTGTTTTAACTTATATTGTGAATGGCTTTAGGTCCCACATTGTGAGGCAGGATGCAAACAGGTAAATGAATTGTCCACAGGAATATTTGTGGATGCAAAAGTGGCTGATATTTGAGGACGTCCTATGGGAACAGGCAAAAAAAAAATATGGCTAAGAAAAAAACATTCTACCTCCTGTAAACAAGTGTCTTCTGGCTTGAGTGTTTGGATATCATGGGATACCCTTGGTTTTGCACCTACCAACATTCCTGTGGACAACGTGAAGTCGAAGGCTTTCAGGGCCGGCATCCATAGATTTTCCTTGGGTTTTTTTTCTGGGCCATGTTCTGGAATAGTTTCTTTCTGACTAGATAGAAAATTAGAAAGAAACTATTCCAGAACATGGTCTCACAGCCCAGGGGAAAAAGAAACCACAAGGAAAATCTATTCTTGTGGACAATTTGTCTATTTGCATCCTCCTTAAAGTTCCTCTAATGATAATGCTGTAAGATGCCAAAACTTGTAGGTTTAGTTCTTTGCAAAATTTGCAAACACACACACACTGGGGGCACTAATAATAATCAAAAATGTTATATTGACTTTCAGTTACCATGACAACCTTGTCCCTCACCTGTCCCTCTAAAACATTACGACTTTTTGCAAAGTGCCAAAGAACCACATATTGCTTAAAACTACAGTAGTGATAGTAGCTGAAGATGAAATGGGAACTCAGAGGGGTACCCAATCCTACTTTTTCTTCTGCTGTTCCAACCAACTAAGCATAAGACATAATCCTGTCTTATTCTATAGGGCAAGGGCTCACCTTCCCTCAGAGAGATCATATGAAAAGTCAAGCTATAGTGACCTGCTTCTCTCTCCCTAAATCCAGGTTATTCCTCTAGCCTTCAGTAGCTATAAACCTAGTGAGAAAGAAAGAACATTTATATCTTTTTCTTTCACATATGGATTTGGGCACAGAATGATCCTGGTGTTTCATAAAATGGGTGCTTCTTAGCTTCCACACTGATGCCCATAGGAATGTAGAGGTCTTCCAAAGCAATAGAGACTGCATCAATTTGCTAGACAGTTTGATGGCATATGCATTATCATGCCAACACTTTTTTTAAAAAAAAAACTGCCATGATCACAGCAGAGAGCTTATAAACTGACAGATGGTGGAGCTTGAAGCATCTCAAGAAAACATATATGTCTGAAGCCTTGCTGCTTTATTATTCTTTTTGATGGGATTCCTGGACATCAGGAAATCTATTTTTACCTGGAAACAAATAATTGTGAATATTCAGCCACTTTGTGCTGTGATCTCAAAAGACTTTAGACTTAATCAGATGGACAAAATACAGCATCATCATGATGCCACATAACTGTGAAAGGGCACACAGATCAGATGACATTGCCCTTTTGCAGTTATGTCCTGTCAAAATCCTGTACCTTTTAATTGACAGCTTAAGATGTCAGTAGATCTGCTTTTGTGCCGGCATTGCCAGTGTGCTGGTTTTGTGCCGGCATTGCCAGCGTTCGAAACCTTGGGCCACTTAACTCTTGTCACTGCAGAGAGAGTGGCTCGTCGTCCAGCATGAACACTTCTGGGTGAGATCAGGGACATCCAGGTAGGTTTCACTCTTTTTATGACCCTCCCCAGGTTACTTGGGACTTTTAAAGTGTGCCTAGGTGCTTGGTGTCATTTTTAATGGTTTATTTTGGTTTTTATTTTTAAATTTCCCACGCAATGAAGTCTCTTGGGATTTTGAACTCCGTTCACTTCCTCTTTATTTCTGGAGAGCCCTTGCCAGGAAAGGAAGGAAGTGCGGGGGGAGCGGTCTTTTGCCAGAATAGAAAGGGGTTTTTTTATGTCAGCAAAAGAATGTTTTTAAAATGGGCCATCTGATAAAGTCCTTTATGTATGGAAGGATGCTCTGGCAACTTCCTGCACCACAGTCACAGTCATAGCTGTGTTTCAGAGGCAGCAACAATGTCAACTTAGGTGATGATAGAGTGCTTGATGGACTGTCCAAACTCCAAATCAGACTATGAACTAAGCCCACACAATTGAGATTCATATAAAATGAAAGAACTGAAAGATAAAAATGCCTTCCACCATAATGCTGCTGCTGTTGTTTTTACTAGATAGCATCTGTTTGTCAATTGAGGGCCATGTCAAGCTGCTGCTTGAAATACAAGTTTCCACTGTGGTGTCACAATTGCCTTGCCAGAAATGTCAAACTAACCAGAACAGCATGAAAAGCCACTGCACACAGAGAGTGGTTATGTGGCCCTGCAACTATGTGGGACACATTTCAAGAAGCAACCAAATTGCAAAATGTGTGTAAGAGCTTGATTTAATACTCAAAGTTTGAAAGAAAAACAGCTCTATAACTTTTCAGTTTTACACGGAAAGACTTGAATATAGAAGGCATTGTGTGTGTGTGTGTGTATATACACACACACACACACACACACAAACTACATATGTAGAAGCCATGATGCCATCATGGCTGATGGTTCTCTGTAACAGTCCTTAGAGCAGAGGTGGGAAACATGTAACCCTCACTCAGTTTTGAAGCCCCCAGCCTCCTCCCAGACCACATGAACCCAGCTAAAAAAGGCTGCTTTGGAAAGCTGCTTCTAGAGCAGTGAGGAGAGATGATGTTTTTGTAGTTGTTGGACTTTATCAGACTGTAACTTTAAAGTATTCTTTTGCTGGCATAAAAAAATCAATTTTTATGCCAGAAAAAGAATGCTCCTCCCTGCACTTACTTACAATCCTAGCAAAGGCAGCCCTGACAGTGAAAGAGGAAGTGAATGGGGTTCTGTTCACTTCCTCCTTTGAAATCCCACAAAATATTGCGGGACTTCATTGTGCAGGAAATTCAAAAAGCAAAACAAAAATAACGAAAAAAGTTTTTATAAACACAAAAAGACACTTTAAAACTTACAAGTAACCCGAGGAGGGTCATAAAAAGTTCATCATTACCTGGATGTCGCAATCTCATCCAGAAGTGTTTGTGCCGGACTGGCCACTGATGAAATAAGTATTGGGGGGGGGGGAAGGACGCAATGTTTCAC
Organism: Gambelia wislizenii; assembly: GCA_030847615.1. Taxonomy (NCBI): domain Eukaryota; kingdom Metazoa; phylum Chordata; class Lepidosauria; order Squamata; family Crotaphytidae; genus Gambelia; species Gambelia wislizenii. The sequence goes on along the minus strand of JAUMIR010000005.1, from coordinate 202,862,994 downwards.
ATGCCGTCTGTGCCGGTAAAAACACCAGCCGGGGGAATCAATTAAAGTTTTAAGCCGTCACTTAAAGCCATGGGTTTGGGGGAGAATATAGCTGTGAAAGGCTGACATCATCTGAGATACATGCCCTTTCGTGGTTATGTGGCATCGTTATGACACTGTATTTGATGTGTCTGATAAAGTCAGTTGTTTCAAAAAGGAGAAGTGGGAAAAGTGCATTTTTCCACAGTGGGTGCTCGGGAGAATTTCCCACTCAAAAACCTTAGAAGTTGCCCATTCATGTTTTGGATGCCTCTACAAAGAATTGAAGATTGTCCTTCTTTAGCAAGAAATGTCATCAAAATACATTCCAACAATTTCATTCAGAGCTAGTATGAGTACTGTACTTATATGTGATGTAATCCACCCTGAATGATAATAAAACATAGTAATTAAACTATTTCTGTCAATATTGATAGTAATTAAACTATTTCTGTCAATATTGATTGTAATACTGAGATGGAAGCAATATGTGATGATACACACATCATTCAGGAACATACACACAGAGAGACATGCACATGAACCTTAAAAGATGTGAATCTACATATTTAAAACATTTGCAAAGCATACTGTACCGCATTGGATTTAGAACTTACCTTTGCTAGGGAACACTATATGATTGCTAGAAATAAAAAACAGAGACTTTGAAATGAGGATAGGTTGTAAATATAAAGCAGCCCTGAAACTCTTTTTCTGTAGCCTTAACAAGCGGCAGAGCAATAGAGAAAATCACAAATGCATTGCTTCAAAACCCGATAGCCAGTACACTACACAGATAGGTAACAGATGCTATAATGATAGTAACAGAAGCTCGTTCTGCAACAATGGACAACTTTTTTCCCTTTTATCATTCACTAAATACCAAGACTATGTAAGATAAATCCAATCTTTTTCTCATTCCATGGAATCAGCAAACCTATCCAAAGTTACTTTATGGTCAACATAAAAAAAACTCAGATATCTAATTTCAGATATATTCTAGCTGTGGGGCCTACTGAAACCATGGTTTTGCTTCCCCCCCCCTTAAAAAGAGAAAAACATGGCCTTTTCCTAAAACTCAGTTATTAGCTAAATAAATGAAGCACATTGCTAACAATCTAATAATCTTTTCATTTTCCTGCTGGGTTTTGCCAAATGCCAAGTTCCCTTGTGTGTGTGTGTGTGTGTGTGTGTGTATATGTATGTGTATATATATATATATATATATATATATATATATTTCCTGGACTGACTATGTGACAAATGATGCTGTCCTTGAGTAAGCAGGGATCACCAGCATTGAGGCCATGATCTTGAGAACACAGCTGCACTGGGCAGGGCATGTTTCTAGGATGGAGGACCATCACCTCCCAAAAATAGTACTCTATGGTGAACTCGCCATGGGTCAGCGTAAGAGGGGCGCTGCAAAAAGCGATACAAGGAGTCCCTGAAACAACATCTCAGGCTTGGCCAAATTGATCACCAACAATGGTCTGCCCTGGGTTCACATCGGGAGGCATGGAGAAACACTATCCACAATGCTGCAGCTTTATTTGAGAACTCACGCCAAACAAGTCCTGAAGATAAATGACAATGCAGAAAGAAACATCACCCAAGGAGACTCTCTGCTGTGCTTTCTGCAACTGGGCTTGTTTATCTCACATTGGCCTTTTCAGTCATCAGCACGCTTGCAGAAAGCATGGGATGAGTCCTTCCTGAATCTTCGTTTGTGAAGAAAAGCCATATATACATATACATATACATATATATATATATATATATATAACTATTTTTACTTTTTGTCAGGACATTACCAGACTAGTGTCTAAAAAAAGGGAGCCCTGGTGGCGCAGTGGTTAAATGCCAGTACTGCAAGTACATTGTAAGTTCGATTCCAGAGGGCTCCAAGTTTCACTGAGACTTCCATCCTTTCGTAAGTCGGTGAAATGAGTACCTGGCTTGTGGGGGCAATTAGCTGACACACATTGGAAACTCCTTAATGAGTGTAGATGTGTAAATTGATATTGCTTAAAACAATTTGTAAGCCACTCTGATAGCCTTGTGGCTGAAGAGCAGGGTATAAATAAATAAATATGCTGTAATTCCACAATTGAGAAAACCCAAAACATAGGGGCATTGTTACACTTATTATCTCATGCCACCACAATTGCGTGATACTACTACAACGGAATTATCACATGACCACCACTAGTGCTTTAAGAATGGTATTTTACTTTCATGATTTAGCATGGGCCAGATTTCAGTGGTTCTCACGAGAAGACACAACTTAAGTTAAAAACACCCAAACCCCCTTGATTTTCAAACTATGGAGATTTTCAGATGCCTCTTGCCGCCTCTTGCCATGTAATCAGCCTCCGGAGCAGTAACGAGGCTGCTGCGCGGGAAGGGGTCCATTTTGGACGATGCTGTGCTGTTTTTTACTCACGGACAACTTCCGTGAGTAAAAAACAGTGCAGCCACCTCCAATGCTAGCCGCAACAGTCACGGACGACACCGAGAGAGAAACGGTGTTGTCCAAAATGGACCCCTTGCCACGCAGCAGCCTCGTTACTGCTCCAGAGGCTGCTTGCGCGGCAAGAGGTGTCTGAAAATCTCCTATATCAACACATAAACACTTAAACAAACCTAAAAGTGTGCAAACAAAATGGGACAGTTAATTTAAAGAGCATCCTATAGATCATTTTCACATTCTCCCAGATATTTCCTCTCTGGGAAAGTCGGGGGGAAGAGGACCGCCCATTTACTCTTGTGATTACTGCAGGATTACAATAGGATATGTTTTCACATGCTCTTCAATACCAAGAAAATAGTGATATTAAGAGTTATTGACGGCTTGTCCCATCAATCAAAAGGGAGGCAATATTAGCAGCTGGAGCACACAGTAACCACAGGAGGACAATGATGTCATGCAATAGCAGAAACTGTTTTTGTCTACCATGACTTTATTATAGAGCAATTATAGCCTTGTCTGATAAATCCTAAATCCCTCAGGGTTGGGTAATGCTTGCAATGTTTAGGTCACAAGGTCCAAACACCTTCAGTTTAGTTCATGATTAAAAAATAGTAGATATGAGCCTGGCCAGGCCCCAAGATGCTCAGGAGAGGCCCATCTCTCAGTCCCATCACTTTTACAAGCAAGCCTTCTCTCTGGTTGACTTTAGGCTTTGAAACTCCCTTTCCAGAGAGGTGAAATGGTCCCCTCTTTACTGTCCTTCCATCAGCAGGCAAATATCTTTTTGTGAAGTCGAAGGCTTTCATGGCCGGCATCCATAGATTTTCCTTGTTTTTTTCTGGGCTGTGAGGCTGTGTTCTGGAAGAGTTTATTTCTGACGTTTCGCCTGAATCTGTGGTTGGCATCTTCAGGAAATGGTTGGGTAGAAGTATGTGTGGGATTTATATACTGTGAACCCCTGTTGGAGAGGATATGTAAATGTGTGTATTTGAATGGCTAGTTTCTGGGTGGAAATATGCAAGGAGGATTAGTGTCTGTTTGGCTAATGGTTGGCTAATGATCCCTTGTCTGCTGGAAATCCCCCTGTCCCTGGGTGGAGTTCATTTGTAAGTGTTGAGTTCTGATTTTAGTGTTTTTCAGGACTTACATCCAGCTTTTGTTTACTTTTAGGCTTTCTTCTTTCCTGTTGAAGTTGTCTAGGTGTTTGTAGATTTCAATAGCTTCTCTGTGCATTCCGACATGATAGTTGTTGGCCTGGTCCAGAATTTCTGTGTTTTTAAATAACATTTTGTGTCCAGGTTGGTTAATAACATGTTCTGCTACTGCTGATTTTTCTGGCTGGCCCAGTCTGCAATGTCTCTCATATTCCTTGATTCGTGTTTGCACACTGCGTTTAGTGGTCCCTATGTAAACTTGTCCACAACTGCATGGTATGCGGTAAACTCCTGCAGCTGTGAGAGGGTCTCTTTTGTCCTTCACTGAGCATAGCATTTCTTGGATTTTCTTGGTTGGTCTGTAGATCATTTGGAGGTTGTGTTTCCTCATCAGTTTCCCTATTCTGTCTGTGACTCCTTTGATGTATGGTAAAAATACCTTCCCTTTGAGTGGCTGTTTTTCTTCTTCATTCCTGTGTTTTTTTCTGGGTCTGGCTGCTCTTGTGGTGTCTGATCTGGAGTAACCATTAGCCTTGGGTCCCAGTTTAGATGCCTAAGTTCATCCTCCAGGTAGTGGGCTTCACAGATTCTTTTTGTGTGGTCTACAGATGTTTTTATTGTGCTTCTTTTTTCCTGGGTGGTGATTCGAGTTCTAGCGTAGGTATCTGTCCATGTGTGTGGGTTTTCTGTATACCTTGTGGCCAACCATTAGCCAAACCGACATTAATCCTCCTTGCACATTTCCACTATATTGAACTAGCCGTTCAAATACACAAATTTACATATCCCCTCCAACAGGGTTCACAGCATATAAACCCCAGACACACTCCTACCCAACCATTCTCTGAAGATGCCAGCCACAGGTGCAGGCGAAATGTCAGAAATAAACTCTTCCAGAACACGGCCTCACAGCCCCAAAAGAACCCCAAGGAAATATCTTTTTATTCTGAGAGGCTTTTAAAACAAAGTTTGTAAAGAGTGGTCTGAGAGTGCTGTATTGTTTTATACTGAACTACTCTTAATTGCACTTTATCTTTTAAATTGCATTTTATCTTTCTTGAAATGTAAGTTTAAATTGCTTCAATATTTAAATGGCAAATGGAATGGTTTAAATCCATTTTAATTTTCACTTTTTATGTTTTTAGTGATAATAATAATAATAATAATATTTATTTATACCCCGCCCCTCTGCTAAAAACAATTGGGGCGGCTTCCAACAATTAAAACGTTATAATAATGACTAAAAACACCACCCACCCCCACCCTCCCACATAAAAAGACATTAAACACAATAAGATTAAAAACTTCTAGCTAAAAAACACATTAAAAACAAATATATACATAATTTTTAAAAAGCCAGGAGACTGAGTTCCTGAGGCCGGGATCTAATTAGGAAAGGCCTGCCGAAAGAGATCCGTCTTTAGTGCTTTTTTAAAGCTACTCAGGGTTGTTATCTGACGGATCTCATTCGGCAGGTCATTCCACAATTTGGGGGCGATTACCGAAAAGGCCCTCTGGGAGGTTGCAGACAGCCTAGATTTTTGTGGCTGAAGCAGATTCCTCCCAGAGGACCGGAGTATGCGGGGAGGATTGTATGGGAGGAGGCGGTTCCGGAGATAAATTGGACCCAAGCCATTTAGGGCTTTAAAGGTAATAACCAACACCTTATACTGGGCCTGGAAACTGATAGGCAGCCAGTGGAGAGATTTTAGTATTGGAGTTATATGATCTCTCCGAGATGTTCCTGAGACCACTCTGGCTGCCATATTTTGTATTGTTCTTCTAAAAATTGTAAGCCCATTAAGCCCCTTCTGGGAGAAAGGCAAGATGTAAATATGATGATGATGATGATCGATAAAAAATAATTAGTATTAGTTATCTAATTCCAAGGTGAAAAAAATTAGATCAATAATTAGTAAGGACTTTTTTTTTTTTTTTTTTTTGCATCCAGATTATTTTTCTGTGTTCTTATCTGTCCTAAATATGGGGTGGGGCAAAAATTCTAATAGAGGAGCAAGAGAGAAAAAGAACAGTGTTTTGGATGAGGTCAATGAGAAATGAGGTTTTCAAAAATTTGTGTACGTGCTTCCTTCTCTCTAAAATCAAAACAGACAAATAGAGTGGGGGAGAGTAAAATCATAAATGATGTTTTTTCTTACTTCATTCTGTTAAAGCTTTTAGCACAGGCATTTGATTTAAATTTAAATGACAATTTAACATAAGCTTAATAGTTATTTCCCAACCTCTGATGTAAATGCAGCTGAGTTGTATTGTTTACCTTACAAACAGTTAATTAAACACATTATCTCTTTTCTACTAACTTTCCTATCTCTGACTCTCAGACACTTCTGCTGGGTTTCTCCTCTCAAAACTGGGTGACTATCAGATGTTAGTGGAACATAGTTCTACCCAAAAAATATTACTTTGGTGGTAATGAATACAAAGTAGATATAAGCTTTTAAACATGTTTTAAAAACTAACATGCAGTCAATAGCAACAAAAGTAGTGTTGCTGTGGCCCGTCTCTTGTAAAAGGCAACAAAAGGATTCAAAAGCAAAGTAATAACAAGTAGATTCCAAATATGCCAAATATTGTATTAGATGGTTATTTGGCTAACTCACTGGACAGACAGGTTGCCAATTAGAAAATTATGGTCTTTATCAGACCAGGCAAATATGTTGTCATAACGACATCTAATGATCGTGAAAGGGTGTGTATACCAGATGATGTCATCCTTTCATGAGTAGATATTGTTAAAAACCTGTTCCTTTTTATTGATAGCCCAAGCCATCAATAGATTGGCTGTGGTGCTTTGTTGCCAGCATTTGAATCCTCGTGCCGTTGTACTGACAGGAATACAGTGTCAATGGGCAAACACTTCTGGGTGAGATTGTGACATCCAAGTAGGGGATGCTCTTTTTATGACTCCCATGTACTTGGAACTTTGTGAATGTGTTTCTGTGCTTGTGTGTACTTTTTGTGGTTCATTTTTTAATGTATTTTTGAATGTCCCGCACTCATGTCTTCTTGCAAGAACTGTGGAGATTTGGAACCCAGAAGTAAATGGAGCTCTGTTTGTGCTCCGTTACTGCTGGGGAAGCCTCTATTATGTTGCTCAAGGTAAGTCTGGTGTGGGGGGGGTGTCTTTTGCCAGCACAAAAATGTTTAAAAATATGCTGGCAAAAGAATTTTTATGGAGGGTAGTATGATAAAATCTGATGTCTGTATCCATCAGCATGGTAACTTGTGGAAAAGGCTGTTAGATACTTCAGGTTACCTGGTAAAAATGTGTGGGATCATGTTGCTTCTGTGCGTTATGTTATCTATGATTCAATACATAATGAATGTTATAGATTCATGACCAAAAATTGGGTGAATTCTAGCAGTGTGTGTGTGTGTGTGTGTGTGCATGCATACGCACACATGTACTTACACAGTTTCAAATATGGCTCAAATAAGTCTTGAGACACGATGTCAGGATGACAGATAGGTACCATGGTAACAGTATAGTTTGCAAAGACTTCATATAGATTCCAAATGACAACCTAAATTCATTTCCTCAAAACCATCTGTCCTCAAAGTTGCTTAAATAAGCAAATCCGGAGATTTATTTTCAAATACAAACACCAAAGTCAAAGTTAGTTTGAATGGTGGCTGAGGTGATATATGATCTTAGGGAAAGGTTTCTATCACAGAAAATAACTCAGCAGCTTATAAGGACTGTAGAAGGTCTGGGGAAAATGAGTGAGTATTGAAGGAGATGTTTTGACCTTACAGAAATGTTACACTCATAGAACTCTTTGAAATCTGATTTTGATTTTGATTCTCTAGATTCTGATAAAGGTGTGCAGCATTAAACTCCCCGATCTGTGTTAATAATATTCACATATCTGTGTGAAGTCTTGCCATTCTTTATAGACAGAGAATATAATCACCAATAGAGAAGCATTTTTGTCTTGAATTATGTTCTAGCTTCTTAAAAACAGCAAAGCATGTTAAGATCCATAGTAAAAACTTTTATAGACACTAATATTCCTAAGATTTGTAAACAAGTCAATTCTCTTTTGTCATTGTACTAGATTGCCATTTGTCTTGCCTTAGCTCTAAGTGTGCTTCTACTTTGCAGTTTTGCATAGTAATTAAGCTTAAATTTTATATGAGCAGGTGATTGTGTAGTACAGGTCTAAATTCTGTATGAGTGGGTGAACATTAGTCATTATGATCACATTATAAAGAAGAAAGTTCTGGTAAATTTCCATTATGTCTAGTAATTCATGTTAGAAAGAAGAAATCCACATGGCCTCTCTATTATGTCCCAACATGGGATTCTCTCCAAGGAAGCCTCGGGAAGAGCACAGTTCTAAGAGTAGGGATACACAGTGTTTTTATACCGATCACAAGACTTCACTTTCTATTGTTGGTCATAAATTTTTAAGGCCTCCTGTCCAACCTTATGAGGCTGTCACAAAACCATCAATGATCTATCTCTCCACAATTAAAGCAATCAGTTGAGTTTTGGTTTCCTTTGTCTATTCTATGGGAGAACTACCCAAGCTTTGTTATTGCTAAACTCACTCCTCCAAGGCAAGGAACATTAGAACTCCAACAATAGTTAGGTGTGTCACTATTGAGGTGCCACAGTGGATGAACCCAGACACTCTTTCTCAGCATCCCCCCATATTGGAACCTCCTGTGTCAACCTCAGATGCCTGTCAGAGTATCGGCACTGCTCTTTGAGATTGGTAATTATCACCTTATCTTCCTGGACCTCTCTCCCTCTGTCCAACCTTTCTGTCTTACTCTGCTATAGCCTAGTATGGGTCTTAAAAACATGTGTTGTATATGTTAGTTCACCTTTGTGCTATTCCAATAAAATACATTGTTTTGCTTTAACTGGAGTGCTCTCTACAGTTAAAACTGGTATACATAGGTGCAAAGATCCCCAAAGTTACCTTCACTTACAGGCTTCCTTTTTGAGCTAACAATCCCCCAGATAGTACAGGAGATTTTGGCATCATGGGTGGGACTCTAACAAACCCCCTACCTCTTAGGGTAACAATTTTTCCACTTAAAAAATGGACTCACATTTACCATTATCTCCCATGGGACCGGAAAAGAGGAACAGCTGTCGAACACCAAGTCATGCCTTAGTCATGAGGTAAGGCAGGATGGGAGGAACTATTATCAGGCTGTACTGCCACTTCTCTTCCCATGTGTGATAAGTCCTTTAGTATGCTTATTTCTGATTCTCTGTGAAAAAGGGGGAAAAAGCTTGCTTTTCTTGCTTACCATGTGCAGAAAGGAGTCAACAACTCCAACTTTGAGGGGTGAGGTCACATTACATAGGCAGGGTTTAACACTTTCCTCCCATTCTACTGTCCCATTGGAAATATCCCCATGGGGCTGCTGTGCCAGCTACCCACAGCCAACTGGGTTTGATGGGTGGACATGTGTGACCACACTGCTTGCTTTCTTATTTGCTGCTGCTCACTAATCCAGCATTGTTCCTCCTCTTGGAACATGGCTGTATGTTGCTACATGTCCCTCACTTCAGGAAGCAAAGCATCTGTGCCATTGACATCCCCTATTTGTTACTCATGACATCATAGAATCATAGAGTTGGAAGAGACCACAAGGACCATCCAGTCTAACCCCCTGCCATGAAGGAATACACAATCAAATCATTCCTGAGAGATAGCCATCCAGCCTCTGCTTAAAAACCTGCAAAGAAGGAGACTCCACCACGCTATGAGGCAGTATATTCCACTGCCCAACAGCTCTTACTGTCAGGAAGTTCTTCCTAATGTTTAGGTGGAATCTCTTTTCCTATAGTTTGTACCCACTGCTCCATGTTCTAGTCTCTGGAGCAGCAGAAATCAAGCTTGCCCCATCCTCAATATGACATCCCTTCAAATATTTAAACATGGCTATCATGTCATCTCTCAGCCTTCTCTTCTCCAGACTAATCATTCTAACACAGACTAACCTTGACTGTGTTCATTTTCAACACTGTTAGTGTTGAAGAAGTTGCATAAAATCAATCCCCAGTGACATAGGTTGAGAAAGTACACTCACTCACCAGATGTTGCCAAATAAATGGAGTCAATGGAAATGTCATGCTAGTGGACAGAATTTCTTATGTTCTTTGGAAAACACTAAATTCTGGATTTTGATTTATAATTGAGTAGCGTGTGCAATATTTCCAAGAAGTAAGGGTTCAGTTTCTATAAGGAATGTGTCAAAGTTTTCATGGGGTATGTTCTCCCTCTCAACTTTGAAGTGGCAGAGGAAAAGAAATCATTATTATTATCATTTTGATTGGGCAGAAAGCTCAAGATTTTTGCCATGCAATTAGCGTGTTACACACATTTTGGATAATAACCAATGGCCACTATTAGTGGTCAAGATAATGGTTATAGGGGTTAATTTTTCAACCCCTGACTAGGTAATCAAGGAACAGGCAGATGCAAGTCAGAGTTATGTCAAAGGTAAGTCAAAGATACATACTGAAAGATAAATAAATCACAGAGTCACATCTACTCATTACAGTAAAGATAATTTACAAGATCAGACAGAAGATAAGGTTTGCAAGTGTTGTTCAGTCTGGTGCTGTGAAGTGCAGTCACTAAAAGAAGCTGAAATAGCAGAGACCAAAATTTTACATGAAACACTCCTCCTTTTAGTTCCTTGATTGCATCAATTTGCAATTGTTTTTGTGTGCCTCCGAGTTGTTTCTGACTTAAGGCAACCCTAAGGCAAACCTATCACAGAGTTTTCTTGGCAAGATTTGTTCAGAAGGGGTTTGCCTTTGCCCTCATCTGAGACTGAGAGAGAGTGACTTGCCCAAGGTCACCCAGTGGATTTCCATGGCCGAGCAGGGATTCGACCCCTGGTCTCCATAGTCATAGTTCAATGCTCAAACGCCACAGTACAATACCAATCTTTAAATAATTATGCTCTATTCATAAAAATAATTGGTTCATTTAGGTAATATGGCTTCTAAAATGAATGATATGTCCCATCTTGCAACTGGATATTTGCAGATTACCAGCCTCTTCAGAGAAGCATTTTCTTTTTCCCAAGATGTTGAGCTAATACAGCCAGTTACCCCAAACAATCTTCCTTTACTTTCCTATCCAGCTGGGTGTCTTAAGGCCCCTCTTGTGTGACAACAACCATACAAAATTTTTAGAAGCAGGAGTCCTGGTGGCGCAGTTCGATTCCAGAGGGCTCCAAGGTTCACTCAGCCTTCCATCCTTTTGTAGGTCAGTAAAATGAGTACCCAGCTTATGGGGGCAATTAGTTAACACACATTGGAAAGGGTTAATGCAGTGCAGATGTGTAAATTGCTATTGCTTAAAACAATTTGTAAGCCGCTCTGATAGCCTTGTGGGTGTAGAGTGGGGAATAAATAAATAAAACAAAATAGGAAATTGTAGACACCTTGTAAATTTCTACATTCATTGTGGGGAGGGGATCAGCAAAACAATGACTCTTATTGTAGAAAAGAGGCCTTTATAATAGAATGGTATAAATTGATCAGTCTAACCAAACTAATACATCCCAGAATGAAAGATGGGGGCAGGGGAAGAGAAGAAAAACTTGAAATCTTAACCTCTGGCTTGGTACTGTGTAGCAGGGAGTTGAAATAGATAATCTTTTGTCCCTTTTCAGTCTAGGAATCAACCAACTAGTAAAACCAAGGTAATTATTATCAATGTGACTAAGCAATTAAATAAGAGGCTTGTTGTTTGTTCATGTAAGATTTTTTTTTTTTAAGTACAGGGCTCAGGAGCATTTACAATCACCATCTTTTACAATTTTCTGCTCATTCTATTTCTTCCTTGATTGCCTTCTCATTGATTCATGCCATTCGGTCAGAATGACCAAGATAATCAAAGTTAGGAGCCTTGAAAAGGTCAGCATTAGTTCAATTCATCATCATAATTTCCCAGACCTTCAGCTCCTCATGCACAGTTTGGTAAAAACAGATTAACAGGAAATGAAATGTGTACATTGGGTCTCCACTCTCTTGATCAGACCTGTAATAGGCTGCCAAGTAATAAAAGAAGTCCGTAATATAAAAGTCCTACATGCTAGAGCAACATTACATTTCTAAAGTTGGGAATTCCCTTGCAATTTTTAAAACTGTGATTTCTAATGTAAGCAGATTCAATTGGTGTAATAATGCCATCTGTTTCCTTTGCCACCATAAATGGTGCAAAGACTGGCATTTCACTATGAGTTTAGGTAGAGAGAAGTTAGTATTTTGAACTAAGTTTTTTTTTTTTTTTTTTTTACTGTTTGCCTGAGCTTTGTCCATGTGTGAATGAGCCATATTACTGGCACTGTCTTCATAGTTTCTTCACATTCACATTCTGCACATGAAGCAGCACAGGGACCATAAGAAGACTCCAATAGAAGCATAGGAAGGCACCATCAGCAAGTAGCTCCTGTGACATCAATGGTTCAACATACAGTAAATGTTGTGGTGTTGGCTAAGGTGCTGGGGTAGAGACAGAACTTGAACACATGCTGCCTAATGTATTTAAAGTTATTTTGCTGTGAAGAATTGGATATTCTTCACTCTTGATTTACTGTCTGATCTTTGTAACAAGCCACTTGTTCCTGTACTTGCAATGGATCAGTGTCTTCTAACTGAAATAAACACACAATTTCTTATTTAACATCATTCCTCATTAACTTTCAAGAAAGAAGCATTTGAAGCATGAGTGAGCATTGACATTGGGTGAGAGTTGAAAGTAGAGAACAGAGGTTTGGATCAGTGAGAAAACTTAACTGAACAGTTTATAAGGTAAGGTTGTATGGTTTAGGTTAGCTTTTCCCAACCTGACAGTTTCCAGATGTGTTGAATTCCCACCATCCCCAGCAAAAAATAATAATATGGGATTTGTAGTCCATCTGAGAAAAGTGCCAGGCTGGGACAACAACTTTAAAATTACCATATGTGTGTGTGTACATGTGTATGAGGACACTTTTGCAGGAGCCAGGAACAAAATGTGATCTCTGAGAAAACTCCCCCGCTATTCTCTATAAATATCATGATTTCTTCAAAAACCAATTAACAAGCAATTAATTAATTAACAGAACAATTACAACAATCAAGGTTAATGGAACTGCATTAACATTCTCAATTCTGGCATTCAATAGTAACAAATTAATTTTCAAACTTAGCATTCTGAACTCTGATAGTAAAAGTTATTTTGACACAGAAAGCAGCAAGTCCCTCAAGCATCTCTCTCCATCTCTAGCAGTAAAAATAAAATAAAATACCACAGTAACATGTTAAATTACATACACACAGAAATATAGAACTTTCATAACCCCCCCCACATCTGCTGCTTAAAATAACTGTTTCACTCTACCAAATGGTAGAGGTGATCCTGCTGGCCGTCATAGACCATGCTCCTGACAAGTATTTGAAAACTGTTTTCTAAGACATTAGAGGCCCTCAATATATTTGCTTGTCTTCCTTTCTCCATATTGTTTCCCAAGGTTTTCTATCCTCATGTGGACAAGAAAGATTACTTTCTTAAGATGCATATGTATAGTTATTGGCATCACACCCAATAAGACTTTGAGTTTGGACTATTCTATAATACTTTTAGCTGTACCCAGTGTAACATATGCCATTAAAAAACTTCCCCAAAAATGCGTGGTAGACCTCATGACAACCCTATAAGGTAGGCCAGTGGATTTTTATATTCTTCCTCCCCCTTCTCAATGTTCCACACTTTTCCTGGAATTGCTGAGGGTGACTTGGTCTGTTACCCTGCTGCTGCTGTGGCTGCTGCCAGTTGACTTTGTGGGTCTGGTCACAGCCTGTGACTGGTGAGTGGCTGAGGGAGTGAGAGAAGGAAGGGGCCCTTGTGAGGCTTGGGGTGTAGATGCAGATTGAGTGGAAGGAGGGGATTGTAAGGTGAAGAGGGAATTTGCATTTGGGTGGTGATTGGTTGGGTGTGTTTCCTGAGCAGCCAATCAGCACACTGGGAAAGGCAACATACCCAAGAGCAGTTAGTTCAGAACCCAATGATAAAATTGGCAAATTGGGACTGAATAGTATCACTCTATCACACCAGTGCTTTGCCAATGTCACAGTCTCCCAGTCCATTTTGGATCTCAGTCAAAAGTGCTTTCTTTTAACATTTAAAGCTCTAGTTGGGTTTGGAATTCTTTGAGAATTCCTGTAAAACAGGAGAGGTCCCACCAGACTGGAAGAGGACAAATGTTGTCCACGTCTTTTTAAAAAAAGGGGGGGGGGAGCGAAAGAGGACCCAAATAATTATTGCCTAGTCAGCCTGACATCAACACTAGGGAAGATTCTAGAGCAGATCATTAAACACACAGTCTATAACCACTTAGAAAGGAATTCCGTGATCACTAAAAGTCAACATCGATTTCTCGAAAATGAGTCATGCCAGACCAATCTTATCTCTTTTTTGGATAGAGTTACAAACTTGATAGATGAAAGGAATACTGTGGGCGTAGTATATCTTGATTTCAGTAACACTTTTGACAAGGTCCTCCATGATATTCTTGCAAAAAAGTTAGTAACCTGTGGTTTACACAAGGCAACTATTAGATCGATTTGTAATTGGTTGACTGACCAAACCCAAAGGGTAGTTACCAATGGCTCCTCTTCATCCTGGAAAGAAGTGACTAATGGGGTGCCACAGGGTTCTGTCCTGGGCCCAGTGCTATTCAACATCGTGATCAATGATTTGGATGAGGGAATAGAGGGTATGCTTATCAGGTTTGCAGATGACACCAAATTAGGAGGGGTAGCTAATACCCCAGAGGACAGGATCAGAATCCAAAATGACCTGAACAGATTAGAAATCTGGGGCAATACTAACAAAATGAATTTCAACAGGGAGAAATGTACAATACTACACTTGGGCAGTAAAACTGCAATGGACAGATATAGGATGGGTGACATCTGGATTGTTGGCAGTACATGTGAAAGGGATCTAGGAGTCTTAGTGGAACACAAGCTGAATATGAGTCAGCAGTGTGATGCAGCAGCTAAAAAAACCAATGTGATTCTAAGCTACATTAATAGGCTATAGTATCTAGATCAAGGGAAGTAATAATGCCACTCTATTCTGCTTTGGTCAGACGTCACTTGGAATACTGTGTCCAGATCTGGGAACTACAATTCAGGAAAGATATTGAGAAGCTGGAACATGTCCAGAGGAGGGCGACCAAAATGGTGGGAGGTCTGGAAGCCAAGTCCTATGAGGAGTGGATTAGGGAGCTGGTCATGTTTAGTTTGGAGAAGAGAAGGTTGAGAAGGGACATGATAGCCATATTTAAATATTTAAAGGGATGTCATACTGAGGATGGGGCAAGCTTGTTTTCTATTGCTCCAGATACAAGGACACTACAAGGGTTCAAACTACAGGAACAGAGATTCCACCTCAACATTAGGAAGAAATTCCTGACAGTAAGAGCTCTTACGAAGTGGAATACAGTGCCTCATAGTGTGGTGGAGTCTTCTTCTTTGGAGTTTTTTAAGCAGAGGCTGGATGGCTGTCAGGAATGATTTGATTGTGTATTCCACCATGGCAGGGGTTGGATTGAATGGCCCTTGTGGTCTCTTCCCACTCTGTGATTCTATACCTAAAGGATTATCTTTCTCTCTCCATCCAAATGCCCCTGGTTAAAGTTTTAAACTCTTTCTGATGTGAAGTCGAAGGCTTTTACGGCCGGCATCCATAGATTTTCCTTGTTTTTTTTCCGGGCTGTGAGGTCATAGGAATAGTTCTGGAATAGTTTCTTTCTAACATTTCACCTGCTTCTGTGGCTGGCATCTTCAGGAAATGGTTGGGTAGGAGTGTATGTGGAGTTTATGTGCTGTGAACCCCTGTTGGGGAGGATATGTAAATTTTTGTAATTGAATGGTTGGTTTCTGGGTATAGAAATGCAAGGCTTGTTAGTGTCTGTTTGGCTAATGGTTAGTTGATGAGGCATTATCTGCTGGGAATCCCCCTGTCCCTGTGTGGAATTCCATTGTAAGTATTGATATTTGATTCTATTGTTCTTCAAAACTGGGAGCCAGATTTTGTTTACTTTTAAGGTTTCTTCTTTCCTGTTGAAGTTGTCCAGGTGTTTGTGGATTTCAATGGCTTCTCTGTGCATTCTGACGTTATAGTTGTTGGCTTGGTTCAAAATTTCTGTGTTTTTAAATAGCATTTTGTGTCCAGGTTGGTTAATAACATGTTCTGCTACTGCTGATTTTTCTGGCTGGCCTAGTCTGCAATGTCTCTCATATTCCTTGATTCGCGTTTGCACACTGCATTTAGTGGTCCCTATGTAAACTTGTCCACAACTGCATGGTATGCGGTAAACTCCTGCAACTGTGAGAGGATCTCTTTTGTCCTTCACTGAGCATAGCATTTCTTGGATTTTCTTGGTTGCTCTGTAGATCGTTTGGAAGTTGTGTTTCCTCATCAGTTTCCCTATTCTGTCTGTGACTCCTTTGATGTATGGTAAAAATACCTTCCCTTTGGGTGGCTGTTTTTTTCTTCTTCATTCCTGTGTTTTTTTCTGGGTTTGGCTGTTGTTGTGATGTCTGATCTGGAGTAACCATTAGCCTGTAGGGCTCAGTTTAGGTGCCTCCATTCATCCTCCAGGTAGTGGGGTTCATAGATTCTTTTTGCACGGTCTACCAATGTTTTTATTGTGCTTCTTTTTTTCTTTTTTTTTGTCCTGGGTGATGATTGGAGTTCTTGTGTAGGTATCTGTCCGTGTGTGTGGGTGTTCTGTCTACCTTTTGGCCTAACTGTTGGTTTGGTTTGCAGATGACTAGGACATCCAAGAATGGCAATGTTCCTTCTGATGTGTTCCCTGACTGACATGTGGCAAGATGTGTGACTGTATACAGAGTCACCTGTGGAAGACCTTAAGCAAAGTACTTTCTTTGACTTCATGTTGGCAGCAAGGAAATACCTTTTTATTTGCCTGGTCATTTAATTGGTCTTACTTTTAAAACAAGTTTTAAATATGTTTTTATAGTGTTGCCTTAGTTTGTTTCCTCTTGTTCTGAACCTCTCTAAGAACATGATGGTAGGATAAAATATTTTAACTAAATTAAGAAATAAAAAATACAGCGTAGTTTGTATTTCTTAATATTGACTTTCATGTTACTGCTTTATGCATTATGCTGCTTTTGTTTACTGTTGCTACAGCAGTGTAACATTAGTGTTCACTGAAATAAATGTAAAAATGAATTAAATGTATTTTGGATGGGGTCAGCTCTATTGTGGGATGCAGCTATAGGCATGATGTAACCATCGTGGGTGCCTATCCATGTTGGGATCACTTTATTACTTGTCCCAGTAAGCCATGACCTCAGGTCTCAAAAGCCTTTGTTAGCAGTCTAAAATTTTTAACAGCCAGGGGTGTAGCTATGTACTGGGGCAAAATGAAGGCAAATAAGAATTCTGCCCCAATGCAATTTTCCTCCAGTCCCTATTTTTCTAGCATTGCAGTAACTTAAAACTTCAGTTGAGCATTTAGAAATACAGTTTAGGCATCCAAAGAGGCAGGGAAAGTTACCATGGAAATGTGAACACATCAAATAAAAGAGTTATATGTATGAACAGTTTTCAGTGGAGATTATCAGACAGGAATGCAAAAAGTGTCCCTGTCCCACAATCTCCACTCCCTTTCCTCTCCCACCCCAGTCCCACCACAATCACCCTCCCTACCACACTTACCTCCTCTCCCCTCAATCAGGCAGCTCAGGAGTGAATGGAGCTCTAATGGAGATCCCACGGTTTCTTGTGAGAAGTTCCGACTGCAGAAAAATTAAAAAGGAAAAAAACACCAAAGAAGTGACGGCAAGCACAAAAGCACACTTTATAAAATACAAGTAACCCAGGGAGGGTCATGAAAAGCATGTCACTTACCTTGATGACGTGATCTCACCCAGAAGTGTTCTGGCAGGGTCCTCCCATTGATGCTGGGATCTCACCAGTGAAACGGGGCACCTTGTCGCACACAGGAAAATCTGTGACAGGAATGGAATGTGGGATCTATTGATGGCTTTTCTCATCAATAAAAAGCAGCACCTGTGGAACAGCAGCAGAACAGGTGCATAACAAGGAGGGGTGTCATTGTCTGATAAGGGAGCCCTTTGGCGATCTCCTGGCATTTCTTTAATGCCACTTTTGACACATCTGATAATCTCCAATGTCTCTCTGCAATGGTAGAAATTTGAGGAATGAAGGATAATTTCATCCGGTGGGGTAGAATTCTTATTGGAAGACCAATGCTTTTATTTTGCCACCCCCATAGTTACACCCCCAATATCAGTTAAGTATGATCTGTGTTCCTATCTAATGAGACAGTGTCTGTCTTTCAAAAACTTGTCTCCAGCAAGTTAGTTTTCACCAATGCGACTTGACGTGTATGTGGATAGACAACAGACAGGCCATTTAGTTTGTACCTTCCATCTCTTTTAGGAATAACATGGTGATAAATCTCATCTAAATACAGCCAATATTCTTTATAAAGCTGAAAGCATTTCGTTGGTAGTCAAGCTATAAAGAATTTGGACTCCATGATACTTCAGTTGGCAGCAATGAAAGATGAGGAACTACTGAAATGTCTGTAGGGGAAAAGTTTTGCTTTGTGTTTGCATGAATAGCACATTTGCCCCAGATTGTGTCATAACAAGAACTTTCTTTTCAAAAGAGGAAACTGTTCAACAATCTATTATGCTTTCAGGCACAGATGGAAGGCAGTCAGAAATGGAATCCTCTCAGCAGTGCTGTGCCACATTTTTGTTTGGAATGATGTATCACATTTCAGTTGCCTCTTCCCTTCATCTTCCTGGTGGAAGACTCACCTTTGGAATACTGATGCACATTAACAGAGGCAAAATTCAGCTCAGTTTTAAAAGAAAGTATTTGATGCCTGGCCATGTGAACTGAAAGCATGAACACTTGTTATAACAGCAGATCAGAAGCATAAGGAGAAACAACAAATTCAAATCACTCTAATGGAATGGATACAAACTACATAAAGTAAATGTGCTTCAAGTTTCTCATGTTTTCAATTGTGATAGTGAGTACTTAGCAATTTCAATATGTGGATACAAGCCAGTGCTCTTTTAAATATGCAACCAGGCATTAAATGTGCAGTTCCAGGAGCAAATGTACAGTACCAAAAATTGTGCAGTTGAAAAATGCATGCCATGCAGGAGTGGTTGGTAACAAAGCAAAGTGCTTAATCCCAGAAACTACAAAACCCCAGACCCTGACCAAAACCAGATGCTAATTATTTGCCCTTTCCCACTTTCCACTCTGTGGCAATATCCTCACCTCTTTTGCTTTTTGACCCTTCTTCTTAATGTCTGAGGAGGCATCCACACTAGAGAAATAATATAGGTTGAAACTGGATTATTTCCATGGCTCCTTCCTATGGAATCCTGGGGCTTGTAGTTTGCTGAGGCACCAGCACTTTTTGCCAGAGGAGGCTAAAGACCTTATAAAACTACAAATCCCAGGATTCCATAGGAAGGAGCCATGTTTCAACCTGGATTATTCGTGTAGTGTGGATTCCCTCTATATTAGTTTGGAATCCTATTCCTGTTTATAACTTGTGGAAAATACAACATGAGAAAGCAGCACTAAAAAGGGCAGAAGAAGCAAGCTAAATACTTCTCAGCTGTCATGAAAAATGACAGCTAAGGCAACTTCAGCTTCATTCTAGATTCATAGCATAGAAAAGTGAAGTGAACGTAACCTGTTTCAATTCCTGGCATTATTTAGATAAATGTGCATAAGGTCTGATACGAATGTATTACAGTTATAATCTGAGCTGCTTATCTTTTCTTACTTAATATGTACCACATCTCATTTCACTGGCTTGCACCACAATTTTATGTGGAAGGTCTTCCTCCTTGCTTTCATTTAATCAACATCTGGAACATGTTCAAAATATTAAGGAGAAAATCCTCCAGAGTTAAACACTTCAAAGCACAGTGGGAGAGTAAAGCATACCCGTACCTCTCTCCTGATGAAATTGATACATCTTTAAAATGTTTCACTTTGGTGGATTATGCCCCACATCTTTAAAATATGCACTATAGTCTCTCAGTAACAGCAGTACATGGAGAAATGGTTGTTGCAATGGATTTACTCTGGCATCATTGTTCCAAATGCAGCAATCTAAACTTAAATCAAAGTTGTTATCGTCTAACAACTACATTGTTGCTTGGCTCCCAGTGGAAATCTCTGCCTACTAACAACATAAAACTTCCTCTATGGCTGGAATTTGTAGACATTTCGGTTGACTGTCTCAGAGAGGCTGCACAGCTGATTGCCTATAAAGATAGAATTGCCACACATCTTGAACTGAGGAACTATAATCAGTTGCAGTAAAACAACATCAATACTGGAAGCAAAGTGGAGAGCATCTGGATAAAAATTAAAGGGGAGGGAAACAACAGGGATGTTATTGTGGGACTCTACTACAGACCCCCAAGTCAGATGGAGGAATTGGATGATGTCTTTCTAGAACAGATGAACACACATGCAGAAAGGAGAGATGTAGTAGTGATGGGTGACTTCAATGATCCTGATATTTGCTGGAAATCTAACTCAACCAAAACTTCAAGCTCTTGGAAATTCCTTACTTGCCAGGAAGACAATTTCATGGTCCAAAAGGTGGAAGAGGCAACAAGGGAGTCAGCTATTTTATATCTGATCCTAACCAACAGGGATAACCTGGTTAATGGGGTGCAAGTGGTGGGATCCTTAGGTGAGAGTGATCATGTTCTCCTGAAGTTTGTTATACAATGGAAAGGAGAAGCCAGGCATAGTCAGACACACATTCTTTCTTGGGGCATAGAAAGACGCACTGTGTCCACCACAACCACCTGCAGAGTTGTTCCACGTTGACAGGACACCAAGGAGAAAGTTTTCTGGAGAGACTTCTGCAAAAGACTTCAGGCTGAGAAGGAAAAATTCCTTCACCGCAGCACACTGCCTTGAGCTCTGGCTTGCCAAATAAAGACAGCAACAAGGCCAGCCTTCACTCAACTTGAGGGCTTTAATTTCTGTTTGCAGTATATTTACAATATATATATAGAGTATAGGACAGCCATCTCTAATACTCATAAATCTCTCTCAAACCAACAAACTGCTTCACCAACCACCATTCACAACAAACCCACACTGGAAATAATTCCCATCTCCTTTTTATAGGCAGTTAAACAATGCCTGTTACATCAGGCATCTTAAGTGTGCATACTCTCAAGTGCTAACTCACACACACACCTGCCACTGGAGCTTAACTACTTTCATTACTAAGCTTACAGCTCCATCTTGTGGTCACATCCATGTCATTTCCTGACATTGCCCTCCAAATGACATGTGGTGTGTCCCATGTGTCATTTACACCTATCCTTTTATATACTGTGACCTTACTCGCTGATACCTGTAGAGTCTGAGACTCCATTCCCATTATTTACAATGTCACAGTGTTTTCCTAGACCTTGATAGCCCATGCTATTGACCCACCTGGCTCTGGCTTCCCTGGTGCTATCATTTGTCAATTTCCTTTTACTTACAGGCCTGACCATCCCACCAAACATATCCTGGCTATACTCTGCCACACGCACTAGAGCTTTGGTTTTCTTCCACCCCCTCCTGCTTAGTGCATGTTTTCCTAGCTCTTCCTGGAGTGTTTTCAGTTTTTTTTTTAACTGCTGCCACAGAAGAGGCTTGTCCCTGCTTTACTACGAAGAACTTTCCTTTCTGAGATCTCATGGGAATCAGGAATGTACCTTGACCTCCCTCAGCTGGACATCTGGGATTTGTAGTTTTATGTTGGATCCCTTTCCGCCCAAACCACTGCTGCAAATTACTACTTAAGAATTCCCCACCTCTGTCTGTCACAAAAGTGCCAACTTTGTAGGGAAACTCCCTTTCAACAGAATTGACCCATTTTTTGATCATATCAGCAGCTTCACTTTTGGTTTTGAGCATTGCCACATAGGTAAATCTGATATGCCTACCTACTATCAATAGGGTAAACCTTTTACCCCCTATACTCTTTACTTGATGCGGCCCTGATAAATCTGCATGTACAACCTGAAAAGGCCTCTGGGTTATGCATTTGCTCACCTTCGCTACAGGGTAAGCCTTGACCTTTACCTTTTTGCAAATAGCACAGTCCAGGTAACTTTTACAGTTCTTTACCTTGAACTCTGGGCAAACCTTCTCTAGGTTTCTCAAACCTTTGAAGCTTATATGGCCCATAACTCTATGAAGGTAATGAGCACACCCATCATGCAGTGGCTTATTTGTTACTTTCCCACACTGCACCTGTGCTACCATTTGATAAATGTGATTTTTCTTTATGGCTTTACCACATACTACTCCCTCTTTGGACACAATCCCCTCATCTCCTTTGAAAAGGATTTCATATCCATCACTGGTTAGGGATGCCACACTTATGAGGCTATTTTGTAGTTTTGGTGCACACAGTACATTATGAAATACCTTGTTTAAACCAGGGATTAATACAGACCCTTGAATCTCTACACTGCCAGATTCACCATCTGCAAATACCACAGTGTCCACTGGTGCTGGCTTTGGGTTCTGTAGTTTTTCCCTATCAGGGGTCATATGGTGAGAACACCCACTGTCCAAAATCCAGACAGACTGGTCCTTTTTCTCATTTACAACTCCCTCTACAGTAGTAGGAAACCCCCTCCCATCTTGGGGCTTGTCTTTTCTTTTTCTTTGTGAGTTCTGTCCTTTCTTTGCTGCAGAGACCTTAGGACACAGTCCAGTGTGGAAGCATTGCTGTTCAGCTAGCCTGTTTAACAACTAGAGTTTAAGAGCTCAATTTTTTCTCCTTTCATTTTAATAAGCAAGGCAGTTATTATATTAATTATGAGCTATAACAAAATTGGAGTTACTTTGATTTAGGTCTCATCTACATGGGCCAGGATACGCTGGCTCCCCACTGGTATATCCTGAGCACAGATCGAGCCCCATCCTCCCCTATTACATCCACGAAATGGGCCAGAGTCCAGACGGACACACCGGTCTGTCCCTGCAGCCACCACCACTGCTGGTGTCCCTCTCTCTGATGGCAGGAAGCAGGCCCGTGGCACATGAGCAAGAGCCCCTGCATGTGACCAGCCTTGTGACCAGCTGCAGCAATGGGCTGGCATGCCGGAATGGGCTCCTGTAATCACGCAGGGCCCGATACATTTTTCTCTGGCTGCAATGCATTTAAAAAGGTATTTTTTTTTTAAAAAAAGAAAGTTTTATCAGGCCTTATTCTGTCTTCCCCTGTCTTAGCCCTGCCTTTGCCCTGGGGGTTGTGAAGACTGTCCAGGGCAAAACAGGGCATTGTCTGGATTGCAGAGCTCCAAGATGGGGCAAGATGGGGTAAACTGCCCATGTAGACAAGCCCTTAGACAGAAGAAAAGAAAGGAAGACTGTTCAATAAAACAGAAACCTAACCTATGGATACCTAACCTGTGGAAACCTTGAAACTGCTTAGTCAGATGCTACTACATGTTGAATTGGACATATTGCTTTGGAGCAGAGTTAAAAGCTGAAGTGTTCATCCTGTCAACGCTGAAAAAAGGAGGGGTGATAATAGATATAATTTACTTTGACATAAAACAACAGAGAAGTAGAGCTTCCTAGTATGTTATGGGGATTTTCGAAAACACAATTCCCTTGTAACAAGATCTAGTCATGTTTTTAAGTGATGCTCTTGCTTGCAGACAGTCTCCAGTACATGGATCACAGAAGTAACATAAAGTAGGGTACATGATTGACTACCTTCCTACTGAGGAGATGGACTTAGGAAAGGCCAACTGAATATGGAATCATTTCTTTACCCCTAGAGTGGATGTGCCTTTATGGTCTGAGTCATTGTCAAAGCTGTGTGATGAAGTACTTTAAACTCAGCTGCCCTTAATGCCTGTGACAGATGGATATAAACAGAGACAGTGGGTACCATACACAGTCATTTCAGAGGTTTTGTAAGTATAAACACACACAAAAAACCCCTGTAGGATAAATTCTGAGACAAATCCCTTGGCTATGTAACCTCCACCAAGTACAACCTGGAGACCTCTCATACTTCCTGAAGAAGATCACAAGGGGCCATCCTTCAGCACAGTCGTAGATGAGTTTGTTTCCCTCAGTTTTATATTCATTGCCACATTTTTCCAGCTCACTAGCAAGCTGCAGGTCTGTCTAGAATAAGAAATGCAATGCTTTTAAATGCTAAAACTGAATTTGGCATCCTTAACGGTTCCTGCTATGGATTTGTTCTGGTGATCAAGTCAGTTTACCCATCCACTCACAGCTATTCTAATATCAGCCTGGCAGATAAGAAAAGATCAGGATTCACTTCACAGTTACCATTTTAAATGGAAATATTTATTCCAGTGGAAATGACCAAAGATAAAAGAATTGGGTTTAAAAAAACAACAACACCATGGAGTTCTTTGGGGTAGAGATTCAGAAAACTAATTATGGTATTCAAGAATACCACCTAAGAAATGAGTTATATAATTATTTCATGTTAAAATGATGCTATTATGAATTAAGATATCATAAACGGTGATTAGTTTCTTGCCTTGGCAAGTCCAGCCCAAGATGTTTTACTGCCTGAGGCAAAAGCTAGCTTAAAGTTTACAGAGCAAGACTGCATGGTACATCAGCACCACATCAACAACTATCTGCTGTCTGAGGCAGCTAGTAATATCTCACTCTGCCTAATAATAGGGCTGGTCCTACTGGACCTGAATGCAAGGTTGCCTCTTGTTATTGCTGCTTTTTCTAATTCTCCTTTTTTTTTTTTAACTAACTTACTTAATCTTCTATGCCAGGTGCTGTAGAAAAAAACAGAAAAACACCAGTCCTTATTCACAGGATTAAGGACTTTATCAGACCATGCAAATACAGCATCATAAGGATGCCTAATGATTGTGAAGGGGTGTGCGTACCAGCCGACATCACCCTTTCATGATCATGTCCAGTTTAAAAACCATCCTATGTTATTGACAGCCCAAGCTGTCAATTGATCCCTATGGTGATTTTGTGCTGGCATTGCTGGTGTTTGAATCCGCATGCCATTGTACCCATGTGAATGCAGCATCAATGGCCAGTCTGGCCAAAACACTTCCATGTGAGATTGTGATATCCAGGTAGGTGGCATACCTTTTATGACTCTCCCCAGTTTACTTAGGACTTCTATATTGTATGTTTATGTGCTGTTGTGAACTTTTACTTTGTTATTTCTGTTTTTATTTTTGAATTTCCCATGCTATGTATTCTCATGAGAACCCACAGGATTTCAATAAAGGAAGTGAACAGAGCTCTGTTCACTCCTCATTCATTGCTGGGGAAGCCTTTTTGTGTGGATAGGAGGTAAGTGTGGCATTGGGAGTTCTTTTGCCAACATAAAAACAGCAGAAGTTATGCTAGAAAAAGAACGGGTTTGGGGGTGGTGGTCTGATAAAGTCCTTGGTCTTTTTTAAAAATAATAAAAAAAGAACCAAACATGAGACACACAGATAGCTGTTGGAGGGAAAGGGAAACATATTTTCCTTAACTGGCACAAAGAGTAAAAGAAGGATAGGGAGATGAAGAAAACAACAGCAACCAAAGAATAGAAAAAGAATTTACTAAATTTAATAGAGAGAGAAAGAAAGGTTGAGTTTTAAAAAATGTTTAAGATGGGCAAAAAAGGAGAACTGCCAAATATTTAGAGGAAGAGGGCTCTGCCATGTTGATGGGCCATGAGAGTGAAGGCAGAGGGACAAGAAATAATTTTATTTTAATAAAATTAGTGTTTGTTGAATCTCCATATGAACAAAAAGAGAGAAAGCAATGAAGTTAAATAAAGAGAGGTAAGACCATGATGAAACCCAAAGGTCAAATGGAGTTTAAAATTAATATATAGTCTTAAAAGACCTAGGGAATAGAAACATAGCAAGGTATAATGTGATTTACACACAAAGAAAAGAAAATTAAACAAGCAGAGTCATTGAGAAACAATGTTTAAGCTTAGAAACAGGAAAAAAATGGACAAAAAGGGAATTTTTGGTATCTAGTGCAGATCTTTGGTATATTTTTATCTTGTGCTTCCACTGCCCCCCCCTTGTTTTCTTACTGTTCTATTGTCTTGTTAGATCATAGGGCATGGCTTCCAGATCTTTCACCATTTTGGTAGAACTCCTCTGGACACCCTCCAGTGTGTCAACATCCTTTTTGAATTGTGGTGTCCAGAACTGGACACAGTATTCCAGAATAGAGTAGCACTAAACTTCCCTCATTTGGGACACTATAACTCTCTTGGTGCAACCCAGAATTGAATTGGCTTTTTTGTCAGCTATATCATGCTGTTGACTCATGTTTGGTTTGCTGTCTACTAGGACTCCTAGATCCCTTTCATATGTATTGTTTTTAAACCAGGTGTCACCCATCTACTATATCAGTGCATTTCATTATTTTTTTTGTGCCAAAGTGTAGTACCTTACATTCCTGCCTGTTAAAATTCATTTTGTTAGTTTTGGCCCAGCTCTCCAATCTGTTAAGGTCATTTTGAATTTGAATCCTGCCCTCTGGGGTATTAGCTACCCCTCCTAACCTGTTGGTGCTAGTCACTTCTTAACATAGGCCAAGTACAGTGAATTCTGCTGTTTTTTGTTAGTAAGATACTCTGTTGATCATAGATAGCCATGCTCTTGTTCTGTTCACTTCTAGAAAAGCCAGCTCTGAATGCTAGCATCTGTATAACTATGTCAGGAACGTCAGGAGGGTCTCAAATTTCATCTCATCCACTTCTATTACTGTCAATGTACTTTTCATTATGATTTCATCACGATTAATTAACCAGATTTGGGGTAATATGAGGCACATATTTGGTATGCAAAACCAAATCAGTTGTACAACTGATGTTTCCTTGCAGCTGCTACTTTTTATGCTGATAGTCAAGAGTATAGATAGCTTATATTAGGCTACACCAGCTGTCTGTTCCTAGCCTGTTGGCATTCTGCTATTTGATAAGTATGAGATTGCTCTAAATGTTGCCAGCACTGGCTCTAGTGGGTCTTCTTGCTGAAAAACTAGCTGACAGATAAACATCCAGAGTTGGCAGTGGGTTTATTTAAGTGTGCATACTAAACAAGAAAAGATGCACTGGGCAGTATAGTGAATTGATGGTATATATACTGCTTCCTTGCCAAATAACAATCAGTTATTATTTAGAATTTTTAACAGCCCCTACACACTTCTGAAGAGTACACCTAAACATGTACAACACTTATCTCAGTCATACAATGACACTTGTTAGGTAGCCATGCTTGGTTGTTTGCATCTCTCTGTTGTGTGTACACTCTATGCTTCCTTGCTGGTGAGCCACACTTTTCCTGTGATTCTCTTGGCTCTGTAACTCCCTACAATCCTTCCTGGGGGTCTGGTTTTCTGGTGAGACCAAAATAGGACACACACACACATACAGAGTCTTAGATCTGATCAAGTGGGGAGGTGAAGAGGGAGGGGATAGCCACTAATCACATGGCTGAACATTTTAATAAATAAAAGATAAGTAATAGAATACAGTATTTTATTTTTTCTTTCTGTCGTGCGTGTGTGTGCATGCGTGCGTGTGCATGCGTGAATGCACGTATTTGTGTGTACCTTTAAAATTCCCTCCAACTCATTGGGGTGGTGAAGGAGAAAAGGTAATTGGATGGGGAGGCATCCAATCAGTGCAAGGTGGTTGTTAGATTGACAGGCAAACAATAACAGGTATGCAGGGAAAGGGAGGGGAAAAAAACAGTGAAGCCAACATAGCAGTGTGGCTGAAGATAATGTGAACTAGAGGCCCTGTGGCCAACCTTGCACCAAACTGAATTTGCCATGGCAGAAATGTGTGGTGTTAATGAGCTCACTGCAGAGCAAAACAACAACAACAACAACAACACATGACTACTAGGTGAGTATGTGGGTTTTTGGGGGGTGGATAGTGCAGACAAGCCTTATGTTTGAAATTTGCCTGAAATAATGACTTATGTTTTCAGTCTCCTGAATTTTCTAAATGTATATGCAAAGCCATAAAATATTAATATTGTCATAACATTAAATTATGTCAAATATGTTTGTGTTGGCATGTTTCATGTCTAGAATTTCTTAGCGTTTTCACAAACCATTAATAATGATAGTTGTATAAAAAAAATCTGGAAGTTAAAAAAAATGTTATTTTTGAAGGCAAGGTTAAGACTGAAAAGTAGTGCTAAATATGGGCCTTGTTATAATGATAAAGAATGTACAACAATGTGTTCATAGAATCATAGAATTGTAGAGTTGGAAGAGACCATGAGGGCCATCCAGTCCAACCCCCTGCCACGCAGGAAATCACGATCAAGCATCCCCGACAAATGGCCATCCAGCCTCTGTTTAAAGACCTCCAAGGAAGGAGACCCCACCACACTACGAGGGAGTGCGTTCCACTGCCAAATAGCTCTTACTGTCAAAAAGTTCCTCCTAATGTTGAGGTGGAATCTCTGTTCCTGGAGCTTGCATCCATTTCTCTGTGTTCCAGTCTCTGGAGCAGCAGAAAACAAGCTTGCTCCATCCTCAACGTGACACTCCTTCAAATACTTAAACAGGGCTAGCATATCGCCTCTTAACCGTCTTTTTTCCAAGCTGAACATACCCAGCTCCCTAAGTCTCTCCTCATAAGGCATGGTTTCCAGACCTTTCACCATTTTAGTTGCCCTTCTCTGGACATGCTCCAATTTGTCAATATCCTTTTTGAATTGTGGTGCCCAGAAATGGACACAGTATTCTAGGTGAGGTCTGATCAAGGCAGAATAGAGAGGCACTATTACTTCCCTTGATGTAGACACTATACTTCTATTGATGCAGCCCAAAATCGCATTGGCCTTTTTAGCTGCCGCATTACATTGTTGACTCATGTTCAACTTGTGGTCTACTACGACTCCTAAATCCCTTTCACACGTAGTCTCATTCAGCCAGGTCTCCCCCATCCTATACCCATGCATTTCATTTTTCCACTCTAAGTGCAGTACCTTATATTTCTCTGTACTGAATTTCATTTTGTTAGCTTTGACCCAGCTCTCCAGTTTATCCAGGTCATTTTGAATGTTGATCCTGTCCTCTAGGGTATTAGCTACTCCTCCTAATTTGGTGTCATCTGCAAATTTGATAATTATGCCCTCTATTCCCTCATCCAAGTCATTGATAAAGATGTTGAATAGCATTGGGCCCAGGACAGAACCCTGTGGCACCCCACTGGTCACATCTTTCCAAGATGAAAAGGAGCCACTGCAGAGCACCCTCTGGATTCGGCCAGTCAACCAATTACAAATCCATTGAACTGTTAACTTGTCTAGCCCACATTTTATAAGCTGGTTTGCAAGAATGTCATGGGGAATCTTGTCAAAGGCCTTACTGAAATCAAGGTATGCAATATCCACAACGTTCCCTTCATCTACCAAGCTGGTCATTTTATCAAAAAAAGGGATCAGATTAGTCTGGCATGACTTGTTTCTCTGAAACCCATGTTGACTTTTTGTGATTATGGCATTGCCTTCTAAATATTCACAGACTCTCTGTTTAATGATCTGCTCTAGAATCTTCCCTGGTATTGATGTCAGACTAACTGGACGATAGTTGTTGGGATCCTCTTTTTTCCCCTTTTTGAAGATGGGAACAACGTTTGCCCTCCTCCAGTCTGCTGGGACTTCTCCTGTTCTCCAGGAGTTCTCAAATATTATTGCCAATGGCTCTGAGATTATATTTGCCAGCTCTTTTAATACTCTTGGATGTAGTTCATCTGGTCCTGGAGATTTAAATTCATTTAGATTAAGAAGGTATTCCTGTACTACCTCTTTGCTTATTCTGAGCTGGATTTCCCCTATTGTGTCCTCTGTTCCATTCTCCTCAGGTTGGTCAGCCTTTTCCTTTTCTGAAAACACTGAGGCAAAGAAGATGTTGAGTAATTCTGCCTTTTCTCTGTCCCCTGTTAGCATTTTGCCATCTTCTCCGTGTAGTGGCTCTACCATTTCCTTCTTCCTCCTTTTGCTGTGGACATACCCCAAAAAAACCTTTTTATTGTTCTTAACCTCTCTAGCAAGCCTGAGCTCATTCTGCACTTTAGCTTTTCTGACTTTACTCCTACACGTGTTCGCTATCTGTTTGAATTCTTCTTTGGCAATTTCCCCCTTTTTCCATTTCCTATACATATTCCTTTTAAAACTTAGCTCCGTTGAAAGTTCTTTAGTCATCCATCCTGGTTTCTTGAGACACCTCCCATTTTTCTTCCTCATTGGTATTGTTTAAAATTGTGCCTTCAATCTCTCCGTTTTGAGAAAGTCCCATCCGTCTTGAGATCTCTTCTCTTTTAGTATTCCTGACCATGGGATCACCCCCAGAATTTCCCTGAGTTTATTGAAATTAGCTCTCCTAAAGTCAAGAATGTCAGGAAATGACATGGATGTGACCACAAGATGGACCTGTAAGCTTAGTAATGAAAGTGGTTAACCTCCAGTGGCAGGTGTGTGTGTGAGTCAGCACTTGGGAGTATGCACACTTGAGATGCCTGATGTAACAGGCATTGTTTAACTGCCTATAAAAAGGAGATGGGAATTATCTCCAGTGTGGGTTTGTTGTGAATGGTGGTTGGCGAAGCAGTTTGTTGGTTTGAGAGAGATTTATGAGTATTAGAGATGGCTGTCCTATGCTCTGTATATATATTGTAAATATACTGCAAACAGAAATTAAAGCCCTCAAGTTGAGTGAAGGCTGGCCTTGTTGCTGTCTTTATTTGGCAAGCCAGAGCTCAAGGCAGTGTGCTGCGGTGAAGGAATTTTTCCTTCTCAGCCTGAAGTCTTTTGCAGAAATCTCTCCAGAAAACCTTCTCCTTGGTGTCCTGTCGACGTGGAACAACTCTGCAGGTGGTCGTGGTGAACACAGCATGTCTTTCTATGCCCCACCAAGGGTTATGGGCCCAGTGTCCACATGGACAAACCTTGAGAAGCTGTGGGAGATATAGTTCTGCAATTGGTGAGCTGTTTTGTCTTCCTGGAGGGCTGAAGAGAAAAGTCCTGGAAAGGAGTGAGTTAAGTGTGTCTACTCACAGACTCTGCTCTTATCTGTTTGCATTGGGAAACTAATTCTTTTTGGCAGCCTGCTTGGATTGTTATCAGTGTGTTTGTTTGCATCTGTTTCAGTCACAGACTCTGTGCAAACATGGAAAAAGCAGTCAGGTTTGAAAAGCTGTCTGATAAGACTTCCGGTGGTGAGGGTGTCATGAAAGGTTGAGACTCACGGAGCTCGTGAGCCTCGACAGTGTAGTGTGGGGAAAATTCCCCTAAAAAAACTTGAAAAGAGGGGCAAAGTTTGCCTGGGGAACAGGCAATCGGAGGGGGCCAGTGAAACCCCGCTGACCAAGCCAGCGAGCTGAAGAGGGGTTGAAAAGAAGTAAAATCTGCCCTTCAGCCGCGGACGCCTGGGCGGGTTGGCTTACCGCACCCACACTACTGCTACTGCCTTAGGCTTGGGCAGACAACAACGCCACCACTTTTAAACATTTTTTTTAGAAGACTTTAAAAGCTGTGAGTAAGCAAATTTACTTTTGAGATTCCGTGGGGGAACACCCTGAATTTATGTTAATTTCAGTTGTGGGACAAAACTCCCGAGTGCTGTAACTTGGAGAGTTAATAGAAGCAAAGGCATCTGTGAGAGTGGGTGAGGCGGAGGAGCGGAGTAGTAGGAACGAAGCGATGAGGAAAATATAGAGCGCAACACAGAAAGGAGAATTAAGAGGAGTAAGAAGCAGAGTTGGAGTGTTGAAATAAAATAACAAAGTTTGGAGACCAGAGAGTAGAAAACGGAGAATGGAGGACTCAGCGGGGAACGAAGAACGGGAATCATAACACGGAAGCTGGAGGACTAAGCAGTAAGACTTAAAGACATAAAGATACATATAAACATACATATAAATATATATATATATTTCAAAAAAAGGAAGAGTAAGAAAAAACAAAAGACATAATAATATAAGAAGGAAATATCAAAGCGAATTAAAAGGAGAAAGGAGGAAGAAGGAAGAAGAACAGTGAACGGAGAAACTGGTGGAGAACCGAATCCATAGAGACTGGGGTTTAAATAAACCAGAACTAAAATTAGGGTAACGTAAGGGGGTCTGGAGAAAACTATAAGGGAGAATTGTAATGTAAGGTGATATATTGAAATTAATGTATTTTGTGAGGTAAGCAAAGGAGAAACTAATGTATTTAGGGGAAAAGGATATAATATTTTGGGAAAAACAATTTAAAAAGTACAACTAGAAAATAGGAAATAATAGGAATATTCGTCTAAGGATTGGAGGAAAGTCTATTATATAAGACTACTGTGGGAAAGGTGCCGGGGGGGGGGGAAGGAAAAAAAAAAAGAGAGACAAAGTTTGAGAAGAGAAAGAAGCTTGGGAAAATATATAGCAGCTGCATAGAAAAAGGGAAAGATCGAGATTGGTGACTTATAAGAGGACCGTACGGATAAGATGAAAATAATGGAATATTGAAAATAGGGGGGAGATAAGTAAGTAAGTGATGTGAAGACTATATGGGGTACGGTAAATATGTATTCATTCTGATAAGGTTATAACATTGTGAACTGCATTCAAAAATATCTTGATAAGATTGGGAATATTGAAGGACAATTTTCTGAAGAGAGAGGTGGAAAAGGTGTGGTAATTTGGCAACTTTGAGAAGGAGGAATTTTTGAAATAACAGGAAATAGGCTATTGAATTATCAGGAAATAGGCATAGGAAGTAAAGGTTAAATAAACGGAGTTGGTGATACTTACGGAAGAGGCAAAATATTAAAATCAGATCAAAATAAGCTAATCAAAGCATGCCAACCTCGAGAAAAGCTTTAGCTCAGGCCCAAGCTCAGATACAATCTACACGAAGGACATCTATAGAAATGGCAACAAAAATAACGGATAATAATCAGATGTTGTTGAATGAGTTTAAAAAATTAAGCAGAGAATTAAAAACCGAAATGAAAGACCTTAAAGGAGAAATAAGAACTGATATTCAGAAACAATTAGATAAATTTGGGATGCAGTTAGAAGAAACTACAAAAAAAACATAATTAAATTAAACAAAGAAGTACAAGAACTACAAACTAAAACTGGAGATTTGGAAAAACGAACTAAACAGTTAGAATTTCAAGCGGAACAAGAAAGCAACAGGAAAACAATACAGGAGTTAAAGAACAGGTCAAAGTGTGTAAAAATAAGGGGGCTAAGGGAATTACAAAACGAAGATCTATCAATGAGACTTATTCCTGAATTAGCTGAATTTATTGGGTGGTCTCCAGAACAGTTAGATGTAGAGGTGGACAAACTGTATAGAATCGACTCGTGGATTGCAAGAAAGAAAAAATTACCTCATGATATTGTGATATACTTCATCCGGGAAAGAGTAAAAGATATAGTTATACAACAAAGCTTTAAACAAAACTTAGTTGTAGAAGGGGAAGAGGTGAAAATATATAAAGATTTGTCAACACAAGTTTTGAGGAAACGGAAAGAATATAGCATAATAACTCAGGTGTTATGTAAAAAAGAAATCTCGTATAAATGGAATAAAGTAGAAGGCATAACATTTACGTATAGAAATAAGAGCGTGGTGATTAATTCTATTGTAAAAGCAAAAGATTTCTTAAAGAAATTACAAGGTGAATATACGAATAATAAGGAAGAGATAGAACAAAAAGATAAAGGAAAAGAACAGATACAATCACCTGTACAGTAGAGACACAAGGGGAGAGAACAGGAGTGAGGAGGAGAAGGTAACCAGAAAGAGTTAAGTGAGCAGGGAGAGGAAACGCAGGAAGAAGAGAAAGAGATATTGAGAGCAGATCTGGGGGAGGAGGAGGAGGAAGTAGACGTAGAAGAAGAGATAGACGAGTCAGAACAAGAGGGAGATAGAGAAGTAGAGGTTTCAGAGGAAGAGGTTTTTGAGTAAGAAATAGCTAGAGCGTTAAGAGACTCTAAATAACATTAACAAAAATAAATAAATGAATAAATAAATAAAGATGAAAGAAAGAATAATAACATGGAACGTTAGAGGTCTAAATATACCATCCAAAAGAAGAAAGATATTTTATTACTTGGAAAAACAGAGGGTGGATGTCACCTGTTTACAGGAAACACACATTAAGAAACAAGATCAGAGATATATAAGAAATGCAAAATTGGGAGAATTGTATACAACAAATTATAATAAGAAAAAAAGAGGTGTGGCAGTATATGTTAATAAAAAATTTGTGTCAAAAGAGATATTTAATGATGTGAATGGACACTATTTGGGAATAGAGATAAAATTTCCAGAGAGAAAGGTACTGTTGGTGGGAATCTACACACCCCAAGAAAACAAAAAAGAATTTTTTAGGAAATTATTGGAAAAAATCATGGAATATGATTATTTAGAATACATATTAGCAGGGGATTGGAACGGGGTACTAGATTTACCACTAGATAGAACTCCAAGAAATGTCACAAAGAAGAACAATCAAGGAAAACTCCCAAGAATAGTGTGGGAAATTATGGATCGGTTAGTAGTACAGGACATATGGAGGATAAAACATAAAAAGACTACACATATTTTTCAGAATGGCATAAATGCTGGTCTAGAATCGACATGCTTCTGATATCCAAATCACTCCAAAAAGAGGTAGAGAAAGTGGAAATCCAGCAAAAAATAATCTCAGATCACTGTCCAGTATTAATGGAATTGGGCAGGAAAAGAAAACAATACAGTTGGAGGTTGAAAGATATACTAATTAAAAACGACGTAGTAATAGAAAGGATGAAAAAAATAGTGAAACAATATTTCGAGGGTAACCTGGATAAAGGAGTAGACACAAGTACAGTGTGGGATGCTGGAAAAGCAGTGATCAGAGGACACTTTATACAACAAGATGTGAAGAGAAATAAGAAAAAGAAAGATTTAGAGAGTAAGATCTTGGAGGCGATTACTGAGAAAGAAAAAGAAATAAAGCTAACACCAAAAAATGATAAAGTAAAAAAAGAATTAGAAATACTTAAGAGACAATTAGATACAGAAATGACTTCAGAAATATGCAAAAAATTGAATTACACCAACCAAAGATATTTTGAACATTCAAATAAGCCAGGAAAATGGTTGGCGTACAAATTGAGAAAAGAGAAAGAAAAAAGACTGATCACAGAGATTAAAACCAATAAGGGAAACATCACTAGACAAAAAGATATAATGAGGGCCTTTCATGAATATTATACCAAATTATATGAAAAATATCCAGATACGAAAGGGATTGAAGAAGAGATAAAAAGATACATAGTGAGAGAAGAATTACCACAGATAACAAATGAACATAGACTGGAACTAAATAAGCAAATTACAAAGGAAGAAATAAGGAGGGCGATAAAAAATATGAAAATAAGCAAGGCACCAGGCCCAGATGGCTTCTCAGTCCTATATTACAAAATATTTGAGGAGGAATTGATAAACCCACTATATAGGCTATTTAATGAATTGGATAATGAGAAAATCCCAGACTCCTGGAGGTATGCTAACATAACCCTGATACCAAAAGAGGGAAAAGATACAACATCTACAGCAAATTACAGACCAATATCCCTCTTAAATATCGATTATAAGATATTTTCAAATATATTAGTAGAAAGGCTTAAGAAGGTATTAAAAGAGTGGATTGGCGAAGACCAGAGTGAATTTCTGCCAAAAAGACAAACAAAAGATAACGTAAGACCTTTGTTGAATATATTGGAGTATTATGAAAAACACAATGAAAGGAAGCTGAGTTTGATATTCGCAGTCGCGGAAAAAGCATTTGATAACGTTCGTTGGGAATTCCTCTTTGAGGTGTTAGAACAGATGAATATAGGAGAAAATTATATGAAATGGGTACAGAAAATATATGACAAACAAGAAGCTAATATAATAATAAACGGAGAAAAGACATAAACGTGTCAAATTAATAGAGGTACCCGCCAAGGGTGCTCACTATCACCATTGCTATTTATAATGGTGTTAGAGGTATTGAACCGAAAAATAAGATTGAACCAAGATTTTAAAGGAATGAGAATACAAAAGCAAGAATTTAAATACAAAGCCTATGCAGATGATCTGGTGTTTATTTTAGATAACCCTCTAGAGAATGTACAAAAGCTTTTAGTAACAATAGAAGAATTTGGGAATCTAGCTGGGTTAAAGCTAAACAAGGAAAAAACAATCGTACTAAATAAAAACTTAAGTAAAAAAGAGGTACAAAAGATGAGAGAACTAACAGGATTTAGAACAGAAGATAGGGTAAAATACCTGGGAATAATACTAACAAACAAAAACTCAGAATTACTAGAAAATAATTACACCAAAACATGGAATAGAATAAGGGAAGATCTAAATAAATGGAGTAGATTAGAACTCTCACTACTTGGAAGAGTTGCCACAGTAAAAATGAATATTATGCCGAGGCTATAATACTTGTTCCAGAACATCCCAATTATATCAAATGATAAAGTTTTCACAAAATGGAAGAAAGATTTACAAAGGTTTATCTGGGCAGGGAAAAAGTCCAGAGTAAGGAGGGAAACCTTAATCGACGCTAAAGAACGGGGAGGGTTGGGTCTCCCAGACTTGCGAACATATTTTCATGCAAATAGCTTAGCATGGGTTTCAGAATGGATAACCTTAGAAAATGAAAGACTTTTGCAACTGGAGGGCTTTAACCTACGGTTTGGTTGGCACACTTACTTATGGTTTGATAAGGCATTAGTTCATAAAGATTTTAGCCACCATTACGTAAGACGAGCATTATTAAGAGTTTGGTTGAAGTATAAGAGGATACTCTGCCCAAAGATACCATCCTGGCTGTCAGTGCATGAGGCTTTTCATAAAAGGGAAAATTTATATAATAATAGATGGCTGATGTACAAAGAAGTGTTAAAACGGGAGGGGAACACAGTTAGAATAAAGACTCAAGAAGAATTAAAGGAAGAGGGAATAGACTGCCACTGGTTCCTTTATAGACAAATTTTGGAGAAATTTAAGAAAGACACTAAGACAGAAGAGATAGAATTAGAATTGACAGAGTTAGATAAAATCATACAAGGAGGAAAGGAGAAAATTGTGTCTAAAATTTACAAATTACTTCTAAAAATTAATTTAGAACAAGAGAGAATAAAAACACATATGGTAAGGTGGGCCCAAGATATAGGGCATGAAATCCAACTTGAACATTGGGAAAAATCATGGGGTAAAAACTTAACATTTACGAGAAGCTACAATTTAAGAGAAAACTACTACAAATCGCTGTATAGATGGTATTTGACTCCTGAAAGAATATCAAAAATATATAAAAATTCATCAGAGCTGTGTTGGAGGTGTAGGAAAAACAGAGGTACCTATTACCATATGTGGTGGAGATGTGAGGAGATAAAGAAATACTGGAATAAGATTCATAAGATCATCAAAAAGTCACTAGACGTGGATTTCCACTGTGAACCGGAGGTATACCTATTAAACATGTTACATAATGTAACAAAATGGAATACAGGGAATTTTTCAAAGATCCTATTATATATGATAACAGCGGCTAGGCAATCTGGCAAAGAATTGGAAGAACCAACAAACTCCAACAGTAGACAACTGGTTACTCAAATTACATGAGTTGTATGGAATGGATAGATTGACAATGTTGTTGGAGGGTAGGAAAACCCATGAAAGTTACAATGATTGGAAAATTGTAACCTCACTCTGGAAAGAAAGATGGGGAGAAAGTATTGTTGTGAATACAGAGTTCTAACTCTTAAAGAGAAAGAAATGAAATATATAATATAAAGTAGAAGGCAAATAAGTGGAAGTTATTGAATAGAAGCCACAACAGAATCAAAGATAGCGAGGTAGAAAAGCGGGAGAGAAAAGGTATGTAACTAATGACACGGGATTAAAAGTAAAGAGGAAGTAACGGTTGTAGATGCAGTGACTGTTGATAAATATATGGATATGATTGTATAGTATGATTGTATATTATGGACGGAAGTGGGTAGAATTGTATAAAAGCGAAATGGATGGATATGTACAAAATATGAAATGGGTGATTTTATTTAATGGAAAAATGGACAATTATATATATATATATATATATATATATATAAAAGAAAAGCTGTCTGATAAGAACTATGCTTCCTGGAAAATTTACATGTAGCCTTTGCTAATAAAGCAGGACTTATAGGACGGTGTAAAGAAACAACCTGACCCTGCTAATGAAGATGAATTAATAGGTGACGAGAAAGCTAGAGCTACCATTATTCTAGCTGTAGAACCAAATCAGTTGAATAATATCAGAGGTAAGAGGTCAGCATTTGAAGTCTGGAAAGCTGTTGAGAATGTCAACCAACCAGCTGGAGCCTTGTTAAAAATGCTGTGCAGTAGAAAGCTGTATTGTTGTAAACAGCAGGAAGGTGAATCCGTGCTTGAACATTTAAAAAGGATGCAGCTTAATTTCGCAGAGTGCAGTGAGCGTGGCATCCAAATAGAAGAAACCCAAAAAGCTTTTATACTCCTGAGTAGTCTAAACAATGAATGGGAGTTTCTAATGTACAATCTCCAAGGAGTAGCCGAAGCTGATTTAAATGTCGACCTTGTGGCATTCAGAATATTGGAAGAGGCACAGAGGAGAGACTCAGAGGAGAGCTTCAAGGGAGTGACCAGCTGGAGGAGACAACCAACCAACCAATCCACGTCCTTGTCTGAGGAAGGGAGTGCTGCTGTCTGCAGAACACGGAGATGTTTTTCCTGTGGAGAGACCAGACATTTGATAAAGATGCAACTTCAAAACAGGGTTAAAGAATAAAAATTATAAGTGATAATAGTTGTCATTTACATTATGGTGAAGCAACATTATGGAAGATTTATCCAGTATGTAACAGTGATTTTCTAAATCCACATTTATTGTGGATTTGCATTCTTTTTTAAAAAATCTCATAATGAAGCATACAAATTTTAAATGCCAGAAAAATCACCTTAGGTGCCCTGTGAACACGATTTTCTCAAAATGACATACATTAGGAATGGAAATATTTTTTTCCATTATCACATGCAAGCTCAAATAATTTCCAGAGTTTTCTCCCTGCAGCAGATATTTCTCATCTGGTATTCATACATTTTGAGGTGTTTGGGAGAAGTTATGTTCAGAAAAACAATTTGATTTTTGCATGATAATCATGAAGGTTTTTTGTGTGTGTCAACATCATTTCCAGATTGCTATGTGTTTTGTGTGTGTGTTGTTTCAATTTTTTTCCAACATATTTTTCAGTGTTTTTAGATACCCACATTTTTTAAAATGCAAGAATGCTGTTTCTTCTGCACAATAAAGCAATCTTCCACTTTTTAAAAATGTGGCAACCTGGAATGTGTCAGGTGGTGTTGTGTTGTATGACAAATGTATTTCTGCATAAAACCATATTTTTGCATGCAAAGTATTGTTTCCAAATAGCCCATTTTTGTACTGATAACTACATGTTTTTGTGTGTGCAAGATGTCTGGCGAAAAGAGAGAAGCAGACAAGTCTAAATGCTCCAGTTTCTTGATTCAGAAATGTGTGAAAATTCCCTCTCTGCCTTTTTTACTCTTTGATATATAGCCTTATTCAGCCCTAACCAGTTTAAGAGACTTCTGCTGGAAAAGCAAAACTTGGATGGTTCCTTAAGGCTGGGCATGTCATTTTTGCCTTGTAAGTCTAAATCACTGCTGCAGAATATATTTACAATTTTCTCTATAATTTACTAATTTGGTGAAAGCAAGTGCTGCTTTTTCACAGTTATGTTCATAATAACCTGTCTATTCATTACACCCATATATTTGTAGTAATCCATGTATGGTTTTCACACTATAAGCAGAAGATTATAAATAGTTGTGACTCATATCTGGATGATTCTGGTTCCTGACCAGGCATCTGCTCTGGCAAAGGATCATTATATATGTTCTCCTGATTCCTGACCTGACCTACACCGGAGCCTCTTATGACAAGGCAGCCTAAAAAATGGCAAATTAATGACTATAAGTTCAGACTACCAGGCTTCATAGTCCATTTCAATGTTAATGCATTCCCAGACATATTCTTAACCACAAGCCAAAGTTACAGCCTAAAAGAAAAACATCCAGAGATGTCCTCTCCAGCTATACTGGACTAATTTAGACTTTTTCTAAAAACTGATTATTACTAGTCATGGGAAAATTTCAGGCAGAAAAACACATACTAGAGGAAAAGAAACAAATCCAATTTAACTTGATTCCCCCCCCCTCTGAATACTTATTCATACAGGATTGTGTAGGACAAACAACTCAAATTCCGCCAACATTTCACAGATGAAAACCGGAACCCATGCGGTCAAGCAGCAGCAGAGTGTGGTCAAGACAGCAAAAATTATTAATGATGAACAGACAAGCTTGGAGAGGCTGTAGCCATTTGCTTTGCCTGAGTCTATAGGAGAAGTGCAAGATTCAGCCCCCTGAACTCCTCTCCTCTCCTCCCTGTTCAGTTAGCTGAGTGCAAACTACTTTTGCACTTTGAACTCAGTTTTCAGCAATAGAAATAAGTGGAAGACAAAGGGGGAAAGTGGGAAGTTGGGAGAAACTGGGACATTTAAAAAGTAGCTGAAAAAGTGGCACAACAGAGGATTAATCAGAATTGCCCTTGCTAGACTGGAACAGTTGGAGGGTATGCACTCATAAAGATGCCTGCTGTGAAAAACCAAAATGGTTTCTCCCGGTTAACTCGCCTAGCTTCCTTGCGCAGACACTTTCTGCACAAGGGTGCACAACAGCTGTTCACGTATCCTAAAGTCAAAACAACCACCCCAAAATGACACCATAAGGATGGAGATGGGGACATTCCAAGGGGAGATTTTACATAACATGTTGTTTTTGACTGCAGCTCCCAGAATTCTGCAAACAATATGCCATGGGATCATCTTGGAGTTGTTGTTCAAAAAAGTTCTCCAACGAATACATATTTCTGTAAGTTGCTGGGGTAGGAAATACACATTATGATTGTAACCACAATCTTGTTTAATGAACAGTTGCTGACAGTTGCTGACCAATTCAGATAGAACTGAAGATTTGAGTCACTGTGAGGCCAGTTGTATTGTTGTTGTTGTTAACGGTGATCAAGTCAACTTCAACTTATGGTGACCCCATGAATGAGAGACCTGAGAAAGAGTCACTCTATAATCAACAGCCCTGCTTATGTCTTGCAGACTCAGGACCGTGGCTTCCTTGACTGAGCTATCCATCTGTAATGCGGTTGCTACCCAAATTGCATGGGGTCTGTGGGACCCACTTGTGACCTATGAGTTATGGTATTATATTGGGGAATTTTAATTAGTTCAAAGGTATGATGGCAAGCAGTCAGGTAACTTCGGGATCTTTACACCTGTATATACCGGTACTAACTGATGAGACTCCAAGCCAGAATAAAATAAAAATGTTTTTTATTGGAGAATACTCACAGAAACATTCACACAAACACTCATGTTTATAAGCAAACATACAAGGCTAGCAAAGAATTAGGAGGGAGTATTTAGACAAAGAAATATATTTGGAGAAGGGACTATAATTAACTGTCCAGAGAGCAGAGATTTGTGCAGCAAAAGAGGACTCAGACTTGACCCTGAGGGTCACAGAGCAGACTCCAACAGCGTGATGAGATATGAGGAGCTGTGCACATGGTGGCACAGCAAACTGGCAGAGTAAGAGTTGGGGGGGGGACACGGTGAATGCTTTGGTTATGATTTGGGGTAATTTTTATACCCAATATTATACCCTTAAGGGGGATTTTGAGTGTAGAACAAAGCATGAGTGAGTTTCCCAAAGTTAAACAATGGAAGATCCAGCTTCATTGAGTACCGCTAATGGTTGGGTTTGAGGCAACCTTCACATTATGGGCAGGCAGGGGTGTGAAGGAAGACCTTTACAGGATAAAGCATGTTCTGGTCACTTGTTTGTTTTTGGATTGTGACTCACAGCCAGGTGCATCCAGCAG
Organism: Gambelia wislizenii; assembly: GCA_030847615.1. Classification (NCBI taxonomy): domain Eukaryota; kingdom Metazoa; phylum Chordata; class Lepidosauria; order Squamata; family Crotaphytidae; genus Gambelia; species Gambelia wislizenii. The sequence goes on along the minus strand of JAUMIR010000005.1, from coordinate 202,821,196 downwards.
AGATTAGCACATTCCTCCCCAACCACTATCTGAGAGGCTTTGCTTAATCCCATCCTGGGTGTGTCTGTTTTTGGGGAATTTCCAATATCTCTTCATAGGCTTCATGTAACCTTCACTAGCCCTAATGTTTGGGTTGCCCTGTTCTACTGAAAACCGCATGAAGCATCTAATAAGCAAATTATGAATTATTGGAGGGAGTAGGGTATAAGGCCAGGAAACATGGTCTTCCTCTTTTCCTACTGCCTTCTACCTTTCCAAGCATTATTGTCTTTTGTAGTGACTCATGTCTTCTAATGATATGGCAAACGCATGACAGTCTCAGTTTAGCCATCTTGGCTTCTAGGGAGAGTTCAGGTTTGATTTGCTCTAGGATCCATTTATTTGTCTCTTAACAGTCCACAGTATCTGTAGGACTCTTCTCCAGGATCACATTTCAAATGAGCTGATTTTCTTCCTATTAGCTTTCTCCACTGTCCAACTTTACAACCCTACATAGAAATGGGAAATACGATGGCATGGATAATCCTAACTTCAGTATTCAATGATATACAGTATAATTACCCTTCAGGCTCTTGTCTAGTTCCTTCACAGCAGCTTTCACAAATCCTAATCTTCTGATTTCTTGACTGCAGTCTCCATTCTGATTCATGGCTGAGCCAAGGTATGGAAAATATTGAGCTATTTTCAATGTCTTCATCATCTACTTTAAAGTTATGTAACACAGTTGTGTTGCATAGGACATAATGAATAAGTAGAGGACATTGGCTGTACCTGCACAATAGAAATCATCCAGTTTGACACCTCCTTAACTACCATGGCTCAGTGCTATGTAATTCTGGGATTTGGAGTTTTGTGTGATACAGTATTTAGCCTTTGCACTCAGAAAGCTCTAGTGTCACAACTACAAATCCCAGGATTCCATAGGACAGAGCCATGGCTTGCAAAGTGGTGGCAGCTGCATTATTTCTCAGTGCAGATGCAGCCATTGCTGTCATTTAAAAGGTGTCAGAAGAGTATTGAGAGAATAGATACCCTGAAGATCATCTTGACACATTTTCTCAGCATTTAGCTCAGAGGAAGATATTCTATTTGACTAGAAACTAATTGGTGAAATCATTTTTTTCTGGATTGATTCTTGTGACATGTTTGCATGGCAGAAAAAACTGTTTTTACATATGGCTCCAACCCCCTTTCATGCCATTAAGAACCCTGCTAAGCCAATCTTACCTGCAAAATGATCCTGTAATACAACCCTGAGGTCTTTGAAAGAAACCTGGGATGCAAAGGTGATAAATATAAAGAAATAGCATGGATCCACAGCTAGTGTTGCAGAGCATCACCAGTGGGGAGTTAGTCTGTAACTTCATGGCCAATAATGAGTAGATCAGGGAACTTTACAGAGGGCAGGACCAGCCAAAGGAAATAGGATGATAAGGAGAGGGCCTCTCCTGTTCTCTGCATCAAGGTGCATAGTAATCAAGCTGGGCATCTGAAACAGAAGTGTCTTTCACTGGCAGTAAAACCAGAAATAAATTACCTGGCAAGCTCCTTCCCTAAGAGGACCTTTTGGTAGAAACGGGCCTGAAAGAGTGTCTTATGAAGTAAGTGGTTGGGTGCTTAGGAAGTGTAAGACATATTTCAATCAATTTCCAGTATATGTCAGAGGACCATTGTATTTAAAGGCTGGGAGAAATAACAGACCTGACTGTCAGTACTGAAAGCACTTATCTTATGAACTCTGCTTACAACCATTTTGCATTAAATGTCTCATTAAAAGCTGACAAAATACTATCAATTGCTACAGTAGCTCTACAATCCAGCATTGTCTGCTGCTATGTGATGATACAAATACACTTGTTCTATGTACCTTAATTTGCTAGGGAAATAATTGAGACAATAATTGAAGAAAGATTGAATATATAATTGTATGTTTGCTTAATGATTCCCAGCTTGGGTTGCACTATGTACTTTGATTTGCCATGGTAACCAGGAATTGGATTTGTGACAGTCTGCATTCTGCTTTAAGTGGAACTGATCAAGTCAACAATTCTAAATTTTGAGTTTGATTTGATGGCTTCCAGTTGACAATCTATTACACTGCACATGTTTTCCAGTAAGAATAATTAGGAGTTACAGCTTGGCTAAGGTATAGGAAAAAGACATGATCAGTGCTTTTTAAAACCCTAAATCTTTTGTATTACAGGCATACCTGAGTTAACACAACCTCTGACAAAGAAGCTCCTTTTTCAAAGGCTCTTTATGTTTACCCAGCTCTCCTTTTCCTCCTTGTTCTTTGTCTAGATGGATTTTTTTTAGCAGCACCAGCATTGGGAGGATGGTGAAGAAGGGATGGAGAAACAGAGGCTGCATCTGCACTGCAGAAGTAATCCAGTTTGACACTGCTTTAACTGCCATTGCTCAATGCTATGGAATCCTGGGATTTGTAATTTGTTGTGGCACCAGAGTTCTCTGACAGAGAAGGATAAATACTGTATCTCACAAAACTACCTTGTCGCCTTCCTAGGGAGAGCACTCACAGCACAGGGCTTCATGTGGCCACCATCTTGTTTCTGGACAATGATCCATGTGGTTTTATTCTGTCATGTAGAATGTGCCACAGGCTAATTCTACACCTCTCTGGGGCTTGCTATTACTGGCATGGGGACATTCCAGGCAATTACATTTCCCAGCAACATGAAATTGCCTAGCAGAATTCTTCAGAATTCCAGCTTCTCAGGGGCAAGGCAGTGAGCTAGTGCATCACTCTTGATCACTCTTGTTGCAAGTAGGAATGAGCCTCTATACTGGGAGAAAGGCAGGATATAAATAAATAATAATGGCTCAATAAACCACTGACCTGCTGCCTGTGGTTTGTTTATTTTAACATCTGAATCTGGCATTCTGGTTTGTCTCTTGTCTGACAAGCTAGAGAAATCATCCATTCTTGTTAATTCTGGGGTTTGTTGGGGAGACACAAGCCAAACTGCCAGGTTTTGATAGAGGTCTAATTGAACCCTTTAGCCACAGTGGCAGTGATTACACAGTATGCAGAACTCTAAAGAATTCCAGTTTGTGGTTGTGTCTGAATGTGGTCATAGAGAAGATTTGGTGGCCATACTAGAGCCTTACCTAGGATGCATCTAGGTTGGTGAAGTCTTTATAAGCCACTTTCTTGGCTGGAATCCTGTTGGGGCACTGTATATTCATAAGTAGACTGGCACCTGCTGGAATTAGAATTGTGCAGCTGCACAAAGTCCATATCCTGTAGAGAGCTGCTGTTACATTACTATGTACCAGAGCTGGCAAAATAACCAATGCACATTGGTGTCCAATGTACAATGGGACCAATGCAAAATGGGTTGATGTGCATTGTTACTGATTCGCAATGGAACCGATGCACAACAGAACCAATGTGCATTGCATTGGTCCTGATGCACATCATATCAGTCCCAATGAGCATGGGTACCAATGCATATCAGGCATTCTTGCTGGTGTCCCATTAGGCATCTTCACAATTCAGTAACAGGGTTTCTTAGTGCCTCTGCAATGTAGTTCAATATATGCAAGGATATGTAACATAACAGGTCAAATAGGATTCTGGTGGACCTTCTACTTTTAGATGTTCCAGGGCTTCTTTCTAAAATTAAATGAAACTCATTCACCTATTAAACTTTGGCTCAAACTAATTCCTGAACATCTTCCTGTCTGTTGTAATTACAATGCACACAATCTAATAGTGCACAATCTAATCGTGAATATCCATAAGGGCTACTTTTAGAAAGGATAAAAAAAAGTAATTTTGTATTGTATCGTGTATATGTTTGTGTAAGTCTTAATTGGTTTCTGCATCAAACTAAATTAGCAGTCTTATTCATACCATAGTTTCCAAGAGAATGATTGAAGTGTATGAGAGAGTAATTTAAAAGCAAAACTTTCATAAGCACTTTATTATCCCCTGCAATCTCTCTCTACATGGCATTTTAGGCATTTGAGCACACATGTCACTATTCTGTTTAATCCCAATCATTAAATGATAGTCATGATTAATTATTTTTCTACAGGGACATTTCAAGACCTTTATAAAGCAATTTTTATCTTTGAGTGTAATTATGGTGCACACTTTTCCATTCTGCCTCTTTTGTAGAACAGGCGGGGGGCAGGGAATCTGATGTCTGAAGACAGGTAAAACTTTGGATCATTGTGCTGTGATTGGAGTTGATTTATTAAGGAAATAAGGATGTGAATGAACACTACTGTTCACAAAAGTGAAGAAAACTCAATAGCAGCTTCTTCTTCTTCTTCTTCTTCTTCCTCGTTCAAAAAAGAATTCTTAACACTGATGTGATTCTATTAATTTATTTTTAGTGCCTACTTCTTGTATAATAAAATAGTATTGGTGAATTCCTTTCATCTCACATTACTGAAAGTAAAGATATATGTTGGTAAAGCAATACAAATCTCAGTGTACAGTGAGCAATTAACAGTATATACTTAGGTGTTATTGTGCAGCATAAGGCAATGATGATTATGACCAGTGAATAGAACACCAAACAATTTAAAGTTGGTCAGAAAGAAGAAAATAGAGCAATACATTGAAAAAGGCTATTTATTTAGTTAAATGTTTTTAAAGCACTGTTTACGTAGATCAAGGGGGAAGAATTATGTGGCATTGAAAGGCTTGAATAAAATTAATTAATTAAATATAAACGCAGACAAGCTGGCAAAAGGGTTCCACTTCATCCTGGATAGACATGACTACTAGGGTACCTTAGGTTTTTATCCTGGGTCTAATGTTATCCAGCCTCTTTATAAATTACTTGGATGATGGAACAATGGATAGACTTATCAAATCTGCAGATGGCAAGAAAATTAGAAGAGGTAGCTAATATCCCAGAGGACAGGATCAGAATTCAGAATCAGCTTGACAGATTAGCTAGCTGGACCAAAACTAACAAAATGAACTTCAAAGCAGATAAATTTAAAATACTACATTGTCAGGAAAAAATGAAATGCACAAATATAAGATAGATGATATCATAAAATATCAGCAGTACACATGAAAAGGATCTAGAGGTCCTAGCAGACCAATACCGCAAGTTAAACATGGGTCAACAGTGTGATGCAGTGTCCAAAAAAGCCAATGCAATTCTGTCAACAGAAGTATAGCATCCAGACTGCAGGAAGTAATAGTACCACTCTATTCTCTTTTGTCATACCTTACCTGCAGTACTATGTGGACCTCTGGGCACCACAGTTCAAGGATATTGAGAAGCTGAAATGTGTCCTGAGGATGGGGACTAAGATGGTAAAAGGGCTGGAAATAAGCCCGATAAGGAGATCTAGGGAACTGGATCCGTTTAGCTGGGAGGAGAGGAAATTGAGAAGTAATATGATAACCATCTTTAAATATTAAAGGGATGTCATGTACAATATTTGGCTGATGGGTGGGACCAGAGTAAAGCTAACACCTAGTTTTCACTCTGGTGCTAGATGCTGGGATATATAGGTAAGCTCCAAGAATCCCAAGATCACTTTATTTTGGATCATTGTCCCACTTACCCCCCCCCCTTGAAATGGAAAAAATGTACTGTGTGTTGTCTTTTGTCACAACTTTGCAGACTGTTTGCATGGGATCTGGATCCAGGAAGCAAGTCTGTGTCTATTGGCAAGATCAAAAAATTGGTAGGAAGTCTCCTTGTGGGATTTTGCTGGTGTCAATAGAAGGCATCACTCCAAGCTCAAGGGGGTGTAAGTTTGCCCCTCAAAAGACAAGGGATATACACAGTGGCTTCTTTCCAAGTGGAATCTTGGACCTGTCATTCCTGGTGCTGCCCAGCTAGCAGACCTGGTGTTGCTTCATCAATCAATGGGAGGGTTGGTCTATGCCTAGATGTGGACTAATGTTGTTGCCAACCTTTTTACAGTTGTAACTAATAAAGTTGTGGCCTAATTTTCTCCAGTTATGTGTCGTGGGTGTTTTGTGTGGTAAGTGGAGTAACTGACCACTTATAGATGGTGTGGTATGGTTGGATCCATAATGACACTACCATAGATGCATTGTGGGAAATTTAACTGTGAATATTTGCCAACAGGCAGGCCTGCAGTTAGAGGACCATCAACATAGGAAGGGGATTCTCCTAAGGAACTCTGCCAAGGAGTTCCTCAAACCTAACTTTAGTTCTGTTGAGAGGTCAGTTAGAGACCTGTGAGAAGAAAGAAATGTTTAAAGGCTTGGAAAAAGTCTATGTCTGAAGGTGTACCTAAGTCAATGTTCTAGCCTAGAATCACATCAACAGTCCCTGCTATATTGTTTTCATTACTAGGCAGAAGATGGGACTGTCATTTTGATGCATATTATTTCTGTTTTGCGGTTCCTCTTAAAGCCATTATCTAAAAGGTTAAATGTGTTCAACAGAAAATAGAGGAGAAGGAGAGACACCTGTGTCCAGAACTGAGCACCTGTCTTTAAAAAATAATAGCCAGATCAAAAATGAATCAATTAGTGGCCTTGTAGCACCTAGGTAAGTTGGCAAGGTTTTTATTTTCAATGGAATGTTCTCTGAAGAAGGAGAAGACAGCTGTGATCAACACTGTGCATTTCTGGAATTTAAAAAAGAAACTCTCAAGAAGAAAGTAACAGATTATTTTTATTCCACCAAATCTTAGTCGGAAAGTATTTTAATTTGTGAAATTAGTGATATAAAACTTAAAAACATGCTGAGTGGTGTTTAGGAGCTTATTAACAAGTTATCAACCATGTAAGCAATGTTATGACTGCACTTGTACCAATAATTATTTGTGAACACCATGGATAGAAAATGAAGATTCAGAGATGTAAATAAATATATTGGTGTATTTTTATTTTACAGAGATGCTTGGTGGATCCCTCTCCTTGTGCATTACAAGAGGTATCTTGTACACAGGTTGAAAACAAACATGATAATATGCTGGGAACCAGGATAAAGATGCCTCCAGAATTTGAGGCAAGGCACAATTGGTGGACCCGTGACAGAGAAAAGACAGGATGCAGAAACTAAAAATTCTATCGCACTGCTTCTAATCTCCTGTGCAAAGTGAAAGTGAGGATACTTCTGGTACTGTGGACCAGTTTTGAGTCTTGATATATGCCCACTCTCACCACTCTTTAACTCTGGGAGATCTGGGTTGGGAAAATGAAAAGAGAACAGAATTGGACAGGTCTCCCACATAAGAACTTTTCTGTGATTGAGAAGATTTCTGTTTTTCATATATTCTTATGTACAATTATTCTCATCGCTATGGGTGCAAAATGTGTGCATATGTATATTAATAGGACTTCCTTTTTAGCATTTCTTCTGCAACTACACTGTTGTAGCACTATTCCACTTTAACTGCTATGGCTACCTCCTGTAGAATCCTGGGATTTGCAGTTTAGGGTGGGGCATTTAGCATTCTCAGCCAGACAGCTCTTAGGCATCACTAAATTACAAACCCCAGAATTCCACAGGAGGCAGCCATAGCAGTTAAAGTGGGATAATAGTGCTATAACAGTATAGCGTGATAAAGCTGCTACTGCTCCACCCATTTCATTTTGCAGAATTTAGCCCTTTATAAACTAGTTTACTCCCATCTGTTCCTCCCTTATGCTACAGGCATCCTGCTGTTACCTGTAGCAGATTTCCCACTAAATCTGTAGCATTACGACTTAGAGATGGTGTGGTAGCTTTTCTCACAAAACACACCATAATGGCTGCATTAAGTAGCAGAGTGTCTCTTATAGAGCAGCCTGAAAGCCATATAAAGCTCAAAATCCAGACATTTGAAAATACATTTGGGAATATTGTTTAAATTAACAAGATTATTTGTCTTAATGCCATTTGAGGGATGTGTCTGGTGGTACTTATTTATCTTCCTATGGTTTTCCATATTAAATACAGCTCATTTTGTTAACACTGTGGGATTTCCTGAAGACTTACTGCTGTGTTGTGATCCACTCTAAACAATTGTCACCAAATGAAGCTGGAAGCCACGGTGTCACGAACTGCACAAAGAGGTGGGGGGAAGCAAGGCAGATGATAAGGGAATAAACAAGACTGTGTGTTTATTTAGCTTCAAATTGTTTGCATTCAGCTGAAGTTTTTCTGTTGAAATGGCTGCTTTCAACAGTATCTCATCAGCATACCTTCCTATTACTTATAAAACTGTAATTTTAATGCTCTGCATAATTGTTTTTATAAATATTTTTATTAGAAAGTTTCAAATATATCCAAAGAAGGAAAATGTACAAAGAAAAATAAAAGAAAATTTTATTTCTTTTAAATAAGAAAGAAGAAAAATAAATAAAAAAGAAAGAAAGAAGAAAAAGAAAAAGATTTACCTTGACTTCTGACTTTCCTAACAATGGTTATACATTTTAGTAGATAAAATGATATCTCCAGCTAAAACAAATATGCTGTATAATTGTTGTGGGATTTCATTCGCATTTCAAAAGTTGACATTTTGCAAAGGCCAGGGGGTGGTGGTGTTGAATATAAGAAAAGTTCTGGGAGTCATACTACGAGAGAGCTTATAGTGCGACATCTTGTTTTCTGCCATGCCAAAGTTATGTCTCTGGGAAGCCCACAAGCATGTCAAAATCCCTCGCCCATGGTTGTTTCCCAGGACATGGTGTTCAACAGCAGTGTCTGTGAAGCTGGAAGCTTCATAGAGTTATCATGACCTATAGCCAGGGGTACACCTGCTCCATGAAGGAAAGCAAGTGCCAGTCAAACAACAAACTAGGGATGTGAATCTTCATAAATTCCATTTGCAAGAACAAATACTTTTACAATAAGTCCTTGAAAAAGTTGCAGCTTTAGGATTTATTCTGCAAAAAGGCCACCCTTTTTTTGCACAGAAAATGGCCATTTTTTTTGATAAAAGAATATCCATGTTTTTGCACAGAATAAGTCAAACTTCAAAGATTCTTATCATACCCGGTTTTCTGGCACTCAGGAAATCCATCTTTTGTCTATTTTCAAATATTCATTCTGGCCTCATGGAAAATGAATGCTATCTTTCCTTACAGGGCCACTGATGTTTTATTTTGTTTTACTTGAAAGGATTTTTTTCCCCCACTGCTTGATTCCAACCAATTTAATTGGATTATGTGGAGACATCACTGAAGCTAAATGAAACTGTCCAAGTATATTCAGTCCCAAAGTTGGGTGTGGGGGAGGGGGGATGCTGTCCAGACAACTCCCTGTCTTGCCACAGTACTGTGGGAGTTTAATTGCCTAACAGAGCTGTGTGATGAAACTACTCATCCAGCCCTACTTCTGTGCTGTTATGCATGACTATCCATGGAAAAGTGTGGGCAGTTTTATGGATTCAATTGAAAGCAATGCAGTCAGGATTAATAATAGCTGCATTTGAATATGCATTTATCCAAATGTTGATGTCATCCATCCTCAGTGCATTATTGTTTTCAGTGGAATGCACATTCCCATTTCATGCTGCTCCAGGCACTTCATTCAATTGCAGAGGTGGGCAGCACACAACCTGTGGGCTGCATGCACCCCATCCCCACATCAATGTTTTTGGCTTCCAAGGCTCTGCCTTGCCACTGACAAATTTGCTGTTGTGGCAGCACAAGCAGTACGAGAAAAATACACCTCTGTCACCTTAAAACACCTTAAAAGCCCTTTCTGCACACTTTTTCAATAACCATGCTGCCAGAGCAGCCAGCAGGAAGCACAGCTCAACTTCTAAATGAGGTAAATGGGTGAATGTGGGTCTTGTTTGAAGGGGAAGCCTCACCTTTTCTATGACTGCAGCTGTGGGGGGAAATGACCCTTGATATGTTCAGAAAGTACCAATAGGGCCTCTAATCTTCTGAAAGTTGAGAAAGCAGTGTCCCAGTTGTTTGGTAGGTCTACACTGTATAGAAATAATGCAGTTTGACACAACTTTAAGTGCTGTAGCTCCATCCTATGGAATCCTGGGATTTGTGGTTTTACAAGGTCTTTAGCCTTCTCTGCTAAAGAGTGCTGGTGCCTCACAACACTACAAATCCCAAGATTCTGTAGGATGGAGCCATGGCAAAATGGTGTCAAACTGCATTATTTCTACAGTGTAGATGGACCCTCAGTCAGAGGAGTAGTGAATTCATTCCAGGTTTTTAAGCTCATACTTTGAAAGAGCTATCCAAGGTTCTTAAACTTACTTCCAAAATATGCTTAGCATCTTGATTACCTCCTCAAGACTACCAAAAACCTGGAGTGGATTCACTGCCACACTGGGATGGGTACCACCAGCCACCACTGCACAGTTGAGTCCCGCCAACTGCTGGAAATGCAGTCTCTCCTCTCTGTGATGAATATTTAACAGATTTTCATGACAGCCAGATCTCTAGATATCCATATGTATTTTGTGCATACAGCTGCTACACTTGAAAATGCACTCTGGTTGGGCAAGATACATCCTTGTGTCTAAGAGCTTTCTAGATATAAATCTAAACAATGAAAGAATTCAGTCTCATCCATGATTCTTACAGTGCACAGGACTAACCTGTGCAGTCCCACCCACTAATTCTTCCATAACATGGAGAGTTTCCAAAACACTCCATAAAGAAACAGACCTTGGGGAAATAGAAGGTTACCTTCTATTTCCCAAGCCCTGTTTCCTTATGGAGAGTATTGGATCCAGTTGCAATGGCCTGTGCAGAACAAATTACTATATAAGGAACAATTCTGGGAGCAAAAATATTTGTGAAATGTGTGCTTTTCTTCTTCCCAGTATTAGTAATTAGCCTAATTATCCGTATGCCTTCACTGCCTTCAGAACTGCCATCATCACAACTACAATTAGTCAACTTAGGTCAACTGTTGATTCTCTTTAGCATCATTATTTAGTGAAGTCACTCTAAAGTAATGTTTACTGCATACCAATTAAGTGACTGAGAATATTAGGACAGGAAACCCGAGTTCCTTCAAAGACATAGGAAATGGTAGTTTTGGAAACAGCAAATCTCTTTCAGTGTTAACGCAAAAGAATGGGAGGAGCATTGATAATTCCTAAGTATATACTATATTATATACTATATGGACACCAACAAGAAGATCTGGGAAGCAAAGGGGTTGAAAGCTAAGCAGGTTAGCTACTTTTAAAGACAATCCCAGCCTTTTATCATGCCTGCTTCCTTGCTTTCTATAGGCATCCAGTCTCTTCCTTCCCAACTGATGACTAACTACCATTGCCGACTGATTTCTGAATAGGAGCCTCCTACTGTATTATTGGAAGGATAGGAAGACATTTGGATGCTTCCCACAGGAAGCATGAAACCCAGCAAGAGAGGAAGGAACTTTTAACTCTTTACTTCCTAGCTCTTCTCTAGAGTGGTCCATACAGTATGCAATTAGGAATGATAAAGTTATACCAGTTCAGTGGAGTCAGTGCTAAAACAGATTTTCCAAAACTACCATTTCTAGCACGTAGATTCCACTTTTGTTATCTGGATTAAATTTATTTAGGATACAGAGAAGGGGTAAGTCATTCCTGAAAGATCCCAGGTATATTATAATGACAATATCATATATTTGATAGGATGTTTTGCTTAGCACAGACTAGACATGGACAATAAATGTTATGAAGGGCTATGTGATTTTTATGTGTATACCTCACAGTACGTCAAGGACTATTTCAAGAATGTCAGAGTAGAGAAATAAACATTCACAATAAGAATATATTAAATCCTATCAGGGTCTAAATCCAGTTGCTGGGTTCAGCAAGAGTAGACCCACTGCATCAGTTGCCAAAAGGTAAGGTATCACACATGTAAATCCTATTGAATCAAGGGGTCTACTTTACTTGGGACTAGGAATTGGATTTAGGTTCCAGTATATTTGCCACAAACCACAGCATCAGCCATGTTTATGTAAGATAAATGTTGTGTGCATTAGATCAATTATAAGCCATCAGAATGGATTATACATTTTGAACAAATCCAGTTGTGTAGCTGAATCTTGGCAAAGACCAGAGAAATTTATATAATGGTGCATCAGCTCTCTCTCTCTCTCTCTCTCTCTCTCTCTCTCTCTCTCCCTCCCTCCCCCTCTCTCTCTCTGCTCAATTATTTAGAAAGAATTTTGTAATTTTTAATCCTGATGACATCTCCCATTGATTGTAAATATTCTGGATTTAAATCTATAAATCCTATACTGTTTGAAAATCATAGAAGTGCTACCAGTTTTGGAATCACAACATCTAGAAATATAATGAACCTGAACGTAAGGATTGTTTTTGCTTTTTTGTTTTATTTTGTTGTAGCCCTTAGATGCACAGTCTAACTATTTTATTATCATCCCTTTATGTTATTGGATGTTATAATATATACAACTATTTCATTGAAGCTTATATTTTTTGTATTGATGCTACCCTGGACTGTAGTATTATAGGCAATGGAATCTCATATCTTCAATTACTTCCCCCCATGTCCTCTGCATTACTGAACACCATCTGTCATGAAGGCCACACAGTGGTAAGTCTGAAATTCTGGCAATGATTTCACACAGAAGAGCAAAAGAAAGCTTCACTATTAGATACAGTTATATAAAATAGTGCTCTATGTTATAACTATACACTTACTCTGAGATTTCTATAAAGGTTTAGAAAGTTAAAGTTAGAAGTAGGACTAGTTTTTTAAAAGAGGCCAAGAGCACAAGTTGCTGCATTCCCGTCTCGAATCCCATCTTGGGAGAAAGGCTGGATATAAACCTAACAAAATAAATACAAGAGTACAAGTACACTCAGGTGGAGTGTAAGAAAGTTAATATTTTCATTGGCTCTTTATTCCCTGGTACAATAGACAACTATTTGACACAGCAGCTAATAATTTATTGAAACATCTATCTAATATACATTCCCAAAATTAAACATATGGAAAAAAGACATAGGAGATTATCAGACACATTAAAAGTGGTGTTACACGAATGCCAGGAGATTGCAAAAGGGCTCCCTTTTCAGACAACATCGTTCCCCACTCGTTATTTACCCATTCTGCCACCGTTATGCTGGCACTGCTTTTTATTGATGGGAGAAGCCATCAATAGATCCCCCATTACATTTCTGTCATGGATTTCAATGCATGCAACAAGGTGCCCTGTTATGCTGGTGAGATCCCAGTGTCAATGGGAGGTCCCTGCCAGATCACTTCCAGGTGAGATCAGGACATCCAGGTAAGTGACACACTTTTTATGATCCTCCCCAGGTTACTTCTACCTTTTCATGTATGTTTTTGTGCTTGCTGTCACTTCTTTGCTGTTCTTTTTATTTTTTAATTTCCCGCAGTTGCAAGAATCCAGAGGATTTCAATCCAGGAAGTGAAGGGAACTCTGTTAGAGCTCCATTCACTCCTGGGCTGCTGGAATGATGGGAGAGAAGGTAATTATGATGAGGAGGTTGATTGTGGTGTTACAGGGACGGGGTGGGGTGGGAGTGTAGATTGTGGGACAGGAACACTTTTTTTCTTTCCTGTCTGATAATCTCCACAAAAGGAGAGGGGGGAAGTATACTCAGGTGTAAAATACGAATCCACATTTAAAAAACAAAACAAAACAAAAAAAACCTTACCCTGAATCAGGTGTTAGTAGAAACTCAGAGGTGGCAAGATTTAATTGGATTGGGATTTTTCTACCTCCTGAGAGGCAACCACTCAACAATCACATTCTAGTGCACCAAGGATCCCATTTCTATGCTTCAAAGATCACCTTTTCCAAACCTTTCCACAGTAGGAACCACATGCTCCTGCTTTCTACATTGCGTAAAATGTTGTTATTTGTTTCAATGATAAATAAAAGAAGCTAGAAATAAATCAGCTTAAAATTTCTGAAGAGGAATTGAAAAAAAGAGAAGAGTAATTGAGAAAATCAGTAGCCATCAGGGATCACAGTCAGATGGAACAAAAGGATTAGCCATGGTGGCTCTTGCCACAGCCTCATCTTATGCAGCTGTGTTGGCACCATATCTGAGGTCCATATGCATAGCCTTCACATCCAATTCTTCACATTGCTGGATAAGCACATCTTGTATTCTGACAGTTTATTTTTATATACTGAATGTAAACTTGCTTTATATTAATATAATGCTTAGGTATGATCTCCTCTCATATTACTTTAAATACAGGATGCATTTTCAGCCTCTACATTTATAGTAATGTTTGATTTATGTAAGAGGTTTTTTTTTTACTTGGACTAGCATTTTAGCACATTCTTTACAACATCAACTATGCAAATTTGCCTAGAAGTAAATTTGATGGAATTAAATTAGGATTCTTTCCATGAAAGTGTACATACGATTATACCTCTAGAGTTATAGAAAATGCACTAAGGAATGGCCCACACTGAACTCTGTGTGTGTGTGTGCGTGTGTGTGCGCGTGTGTACATATACACATATACAGGCAGGCAGACAGACAGACAGACAGACAGACACACACACACACACACACTGGTGTATAGACATATGTACACTTTTTGCTGCATAAAACAATTTGCCTGGGCTATGTTGTACACATGAAAGTATACCCCAGCCTCATCAATGTGATTCATGTATGTTTGGGGGAAGTAGAGTTCATATGCAAGTGATACTCCTACATAAGTGTACATGAACAGATAATACTACTACTACCACTAAATGTACTATATATACTCAAGTGACCTCAAGACATATATAACTTACATCTTAGGGCAGTTTAAACTGGCCATTTACTTGACAAACAAGCTTTTTTGGCTTCTGTGTTTATTTTTCAAAATGTAATCTACATCAAGAGCTCTGCTAGAATTGAATTAAAATAATCCAGCAATATACTTTTTCTTAAGTTCTGAAACTAACATTTCATTAATTTTCAGAGACAGATGAGATTCTGTTGAAAACTAACTTTATGTAGGGATGGCATATTCCACTTTTCATTAATGATGTTTTAAAAGACATGTTTCTTTGCTCTAACAGAGCATATAATTTCATGAGAGACTTCAGCACTAAAGAATTTTTGATTACAAAGCATTATGTTCTCATTCCTATCTCATGATCTTGCCCTAAAGTATAAAACAATTTCTCTCTCTCTCTCTCTCTCTCTCTCTGAAAAATGAATTTGGGAGACAGGTTTATAACATAAGCATCTCTGTGAACCGCATTTTGAAACATGGTTAGAAACACAACTACTTGGGCGATGACTGTCTGGGCCACAGATCTTGACAGCTTAAAAGTAGCATCTAGAAGCTTATTTCAGGCTGCATTTACACAGAAATGGTAATTCAAATATTAAAATGCTGAAGCAAATACCTATGAATGTTGCAGGTAATGATAGCAAATGATCTTCGAGCACTTAAGAGTTTCTGTTTGCGTGGAGGGCAAAATCGCTTGGGTCCAACCTATCTTCGGGACCGCCTCCATCCATATAACCCTCCCTGTGCACTCCGGTCCTCTGGTAGGAATCTGCTGTCACCTTTAAAAACTAGGCTTTCTACGACCTCCCAGAGGGCCTTTTCGGCTATTGCTCCCAGATTATGGAATGGCCTGCCGGATGAGATCCGTCACATTACCACCTTAAATAGCTTTTAAAAAGCTCTTAAGACAGATCCCTTCTGACACACCTTTCCTCAATAGATACCCTGGCCATCAGAGAGAAAAAATCTTATTAGTCCGATCCCATCCAGCTTTTTATTGTGTTGTTTTTAGTATTTTTAGTAATTATTAAGTATGTTTTAAATGTTTAATTATTTAATTGTATTTTTAGAGGTGGGTGGGATGGAGGGGTTTGCATGTATATTTTAATGCTGTAAGCTACCCTGATTGCATTTTGTAGAGGGGCAGGATACAAATAAATTATTATTATTATTATTATTATTATTATTATTATTTTCACTATAGACATTAGTCACCCCAGTATCTAAACATGGGGGAAAACAAGTTTTGAATCTCCTCATTTGGTTAGACTTTGGTGTGTCTATGTGTTGGTGGGGAGCGTGTACTCTGAAGAGTGTGTGTCTGTGAGCATGTGTGTTAAAATGAATGTGTGGGGGGGAAGAGTGTACGTATATTTGCACTTGTGTGATCTTCACAATCCATACCAAATGGTTCCCTCAGAATTGAGAAAGATATGCATACTTGCTTCAGATCATTGCTTTATTATTAGTGTACCCATTTGATCTGAGGCTTTCATGCTTTTTATTGTGAATTTGAAAGCTATGCACATTTGTTTCTATTTCTTTTATTTCTGAACATGTTATAAGCAGAATCAAATGAAAGACCTGTGAACCTTGGAAATGAACTCTATAAGATGGCCAGAACTCATGTGTCTCTCATGTTGAACTCCTTTTGGAAAGAGGTATGGGCTTCTTCCAGAAGCGCAAACTGTCCACATTCTGAAGTCGAAGGCTTTCACGGCTGGCCTCCATAGATTTTCCTTGGTTTTTTTCCTGGCTGTGAGGCTGTGTTATGGAAGAGTTTATTTCTGACGTTTCGCCTGCATCTGTGACTGGCAAATAAACTTGTCCAGAACATGTTCTCACAGCCTGAAAACATACCCAAGGAAAATCTATTTCCACATTCTGTTTAGGTCATTTATAAGGTTCCTGTCTTCACAATACAAAGATGTGTGTGGCAGATTCATCCATCTTCTGATTAATTATAAATTATTTTAAGTGTTTTAAAACACTTATGCTTTACATTATAATGTAATATATAGTGTAGAGTGAGCATAGTACAGGAAGCCTTTCGATGGCTTGTTATCTGACGTCTCATTCTTTTGATGCTTGCAAATTAAGGACAAGTTCCATTCATTTGACAAGGAATCCACTCTTTTGTTAGTTCTTGCCTATGGAGGCTTGCTAGAGACTAACTACACATGCACGTGTTGCTTGCAAAGTGAGCTGGGGGGGAAGTCACCAAGCCAACTGAGAGACTTTGCAACCAGTGCACAGCAGGTGGGCACAGGTGCACATGGGCACAGGTTTGTATGGGTGCACACAGATAGCCCTAAGCAAGCCACTGTAATTGTTACCTACATGTTACCTATATGGGTTTTGCTTTTCGACCATTTCTGATTTCTGACACTGCTGCGGTCCCTAACCTGTTGGGTAAGCGAGGGCTTTCTGCATAGTGATTTGAGTGTTGGCCTTGGATACTGCTAGACCAGGTTTTGAATCTTGCCAAAAAAGCCATAGGATAGGGTTAGCATTTGTTGGAGTTGACTTAAAAGAACATAACAGTACATGGATTTGCATTTGAACTGCTTGGAGACTCCTACTGCGAGGCATCACTGGAATTAGAACTGGTCTCTTTGAAAGTGATAAACATTCAGAACCACAATTTGTAGCCTCTTTTTGAGAGCAAAATACTGTATACAGTTTCTGAATTAAGGCTGCCAATTTGGTCCTCCTAGACTTGATGTTGTTGTGTGCTTTCAACTTTTTTCAGACTTATGGTGACCCTAAGATGATCCTATCATGGGGTTTACTTAGCAAGATTTGTTTTTTGGGGGGGTTGCCTTTGCCTTCCTCTGAGTGTGACTTGCTCAAGGCTACCCTGTGGGTTTCCATGGCTGAATGGAGATTCAAACCCTGTTCTCCAGAGTCATAGTCCAGTGCTCAAACTAGCACTCCATGCTGACTGCTAGATTACAAAGAGAAAGAAATGGCTTGTATTTTCAGCTCAGTCTGTTTCTAGGCAGATATTGTCTTTCTAATTCTGGCAAATTTTGCTTTGCTTGGATCTTTGCTGCCTTTGCCCTTCTTCTCAATTTCGGATTCCTAGCCTCCCCATTCTGACCCACCTCCCAGTAGCACCTCTTTCTCATGCCTACCACTCAGCCCTGGTACCTGGTCATCAGCAAATTTTAACAAAGTAGGCCAAATGACAGCTTTAAGCATAGGTGATAGAAGGTACAAGATTTATTGTTTCAGTTGACCTTTCTTAGAGCATTGTACCAATTTGAAGGATACAGAAGATTTTTCAGGGGGTAGACCAGTTAAGACAAACTCCTAGACACCTGTTACAAGCCCCAGCTAAATTACGTTTCACCCAAGAAGCTACCAGATCACTACCTAGATAACATCAGTCTTGGAATCCCTGAACATTTGCGGAATTCTCTTTCTCTTGGTGCCTTTAAATCTCAATTGCAAAATTTTCTGTTTTCCAAAGCTTTTGGAATGTTAGTTTGATAGTTTTTAAAATCTTGTATATATATTTTAAAATATCTTCATTGTTAATACATATTAATATAAAACAAACCATAAACATAAAAAAATCTAGTAAGAATGAAATAAAAGAATATATAAAAAGAAACAAGCAATCTTGTAATCTTGTATATTTTGATTACGTGTATTGGTCAGTTTTTTTATATTATATATTAAGTGCACGAGTTACCACGCAGGAAGATTGCTGACTGGAGCATGAGCAGAGTGCCATGGGGGTCCATTGTGTCCGTGGCATTCTCCTTCTTCCCAGGGGCTCCATGCATCTGCAGTGCCTTCTGGGTGAGGCAGAAACTGCAGCCAATGAGTTTAAACTGCATCTTGAACTCATTGGCTGTAGAATCTGACCAGAGTGAACTTCTGCAGTCTTTACCCTGGTCAGATTCCATGGTATTTATTCCGCACACCTCCTGCTTGCCAACCAGCCAGTTCTCCTCAACATGTATACCTACCACCCATCCACCCACCCTCCCTATCTTCTTGTTTTGATGTGGTTTTGTTAGTGTTGCATTGTATTGTGCGGGATTATGTGTTTTCTCCTATGTTACTTTGTCACAACTTTGTGAAGAGTGGTCGGCATGGGTCCTGGATCTGAAACATTGCTCACCAGTGTCCACTCAGCATTGGTAATGTAGAGGAGTCCCCTTATGGGACTTGGGGGTGTGATACACAGATGGTGCTGCCCAGGCGTGACCAATGCCTATCCGGCACCCCTGGTAATAGAGGGTTACACTGGGCTCTGCCCATGTGGTCCTCCAGTCATCCCAGTAGACCGGTGGCAACCAGTGGATGGGCTCATCGATCAACACTTTAGTTGGTTGATGACCAGATACAGAACCATGCCTTGGCCAACCCAGCTACAGCAGTAATCAATAAAAGTTGTGGCCTTTTATCTTCCACTAATGCTGGTCTTGTTGTGTGTTGTGTGTTGAAGTGACTTCAACCTTGGACAAGCAATACACACACACACACACACACATTGCTGTTTCATATTTGATCACATGTATTGGTCTGTTTTATTTTTATATGTTCTTGCTGTTTCATATGATACTATTGTTGTTGGGGTTTTTTTTGGTAGGACTTTTTCAGATGCATGAAATATAACGCAAGCAGCCTCGTCGCGTTGCGAGGCTGCTGTGCTGCAGAGCATCGGTTTCGGATGATGCTTGCCCCTGCCGGTACTGTTGCGGTACTGCAGGGAGAGTTGAGCATCATATTTCGTCGATTTTTAAGCATGATCAACTTTCGTGCTTAAAAATCAACAAAATATGATGCTCAACATTCCCTGCGGTACTGCAACAGTACCGGCAGGGGCAGGCGTCATCTGAAACCAACGCTCTGCAGCGCAGCAGCCTCGCAACGCAATGAGGCTGCTTGCGTTATATTTCATGCATACGAAAAAGTCCGTAGTTATCATTTTGCAATTATATTTTATAGTCTTATGTTTATTAGTCCTTCTTTTCCTCCGTGTATGCTTATGTATACACCTACTTTAGATTGTATGCATTTGGCAGGACCCAATGTTTTATTTTGTTTTGTTTGCTTGTTTTAATGTAAAGTGCCATGTACATAGATGGTGCTATATAAATAAACAACAGTAATAAATGACACTAAGAACAGTAGTTGTTTCAAGAACTGTGAAACAGTGTTCCAGCTTCTAGATTTCTCTGTAATAATTACATCATATATTTCTCCTCCACCTTCCCCAAATTAGTGCCTGAGCTCTGCAGTTTCCTTCCTGGTAAGCTGTCTTTTCCCCTACTTCTGGTTTAGTGTTGCAGGATGAAATTAGCCATGGAAGTCAAGTGCCATCTGGACCAGTCCAGAGCTGAATCTCATCATTCTGTATTATGAATATAAAGCACCCTACTGGCTTTTTAATATGCATTTTAAAAAAGTAATCACATCTATGCTTAGCTGGGTTGGGGAGGGGAAAGTTGTATGTGCCATGAACATAGACCTGAGGATATATATAGCATCAGCATGTTCCTGTGGAAGATAATACTTATCATTAATACCATGCATCACCTGGAAGTATTTAACTGTAGTGTGCACTTTTATAATTAGTACAAACTTTCAAAAAGCACAGAGATAAACTGACTGGCAAAAAACTTCATTCTGTGCAAAAGTTGTGACAATTTAAATACTAAAAAAGCTGAGGAATGCCATACTCCTGCTCTTAGCAATCAATTCCTCCTGCTCTTAGCAATCAATATAGTAGCCTCAACACTGTATTTTAAATGTGAAATTTACTCAGTAGACAATACCATCATTAGCAATGTGTTTTGACACTGAGATTTCAAACTCATTAAACAGATATATTCTACCTATATGAATACTTTTATCTGTATTTAGCTTACTTGTTCCAAGTTCATTTCTGAAGCAAATCACCAAATGAAAGACAGTTAATTAGATACTGAATTAGAAATCCATTGACTTTGTAATTAAAAGTGTGCTGTGAAAGAAAATGCATCTTGTATACCTAACAGGGAGTTCCCACAAAAACAGCCACAGGACTACTATGGAACACGTAGTGTTTTCAGAATGCTGCATGTTAAAAACAACCACTCATAAATATTTTTAGGTTGGAAAGGTGTCTCTCATTTTGACAGGTCTGCAGAAAACTCAAGATCCCCCAAGGATGTAAAAACCCATGCATTATATTTTTATGTAAGCAAGGGAATCTTGTAGTTTAATGGTAGACGCAGGAATAAGGAGACCAGACACAAATAAAGAGGCCACACATATAACATAAAGGGATATAAAGGGCCACTTTTATTTACCTATAACCTATTTAACCCCATTCTGACAGATCTGCAATGGGGAAGCAACCTAGTGTGGGAATTGTTTGGACAGGAGGTCAACTCCAAGACCCCCTCCCCAACTTCCCTTGGGTGAAAACACCTGAACCCCAGGGAGAACCCATAAGCTGGGTTGTTCCCTAGTCAGTCTGCATTTGGAAGGCCGACCCAAAAGTCCCTCCCTCAATTTGCATAAATTAAATGGAGGAGTTTATCCCTCAGGCCAGCCCCAAAGGAGATCACTTTCCTCACCCCTCAGTTCACAGGAACTAAAGGGGAAGTTCCAGCTCCCTCTCGTCACCTCCAAAAGGGGGAGGTGTCAAAGGTGCTCACCAAACTACCATAGAACTATATGAGGCATACCTGCCATAAAAAAGGGGCAAGTGTCTGCTTATCCCCTTTCCCTCACCAGATGGCAGCCAGGTTAATTACGGGTACATCTAGGAGAGAACATATAACACCGGTGCTTAGATCTCTTCACTGGCTGCTGATCAGTTTCCGGGCACAGTACAAGGTGTTGGTTTTAACCTTTAAAGCCCTACATGGCTTGGGTCCATCTTATCTCTGGGACTGTCTCATCCCATATGATCCCCCCCATGCACTTCAGTCCTCTGGGATGAACCTGCTGCAGCCTATGAAAACTAGGCTGTCGCAGACCTCCCAGAGGGTCTTCTCTTCTACGGCTCCCAGACTATGGAATGGCCTGCCGGAAGAGATCCGTCTTATCACTACTCTCAATATCTTCAAGAAAGCGCTAAAGACGGATCTCTTCTGGCAGGCTTTCCCGGAATAACTTCACTGCTCAAGTGGAGCTGATTGCCTACTCGCCCCCCCCTGCCGCTATTGCCATTTTTTGTTCTAATTTGTATATTGCATTGTATTTTATGTTTGTTTTAATTCTCTACTAGTTTAATTTAGTTTTAAGGGGTGGGAGGGTTAGGATTGGGAAATATTGTTTTAACTTGCTGTTGTTTTAATCTTGTTATACATCGCCCCGATTGCCAAGCAGAGAGGCAGGTTAAAAATAAATAATAATAATAATAATTATTATTATTATTATTATTATCCCATAGGTACCCCAAATCACCATTGCAGATGTCCCAGAAAATTAAATGCCCTATATCAAATAGAAACACCTCATCAGCCCTATGAAGAGCAGGCTTCTTAAATCATTACAGCAGGCCTCCGTATCCATGGGGAATTGGTTCCAGACCCCTTCATAAATAACGAAATCTGTGGGTAATAGTGAATGCCATTGAAAATAATAGGAAGTTTGGTTTAAAATACTCTGCTTTGTTTTCCAAGGAAGATGAACCCTCAAAGGGGGAGGGGGGACACATGACAGTATTGTTGCCATGAAGGTATTAAAGAAGAGAATGCTTTCTGAAAAGAGAGTGAGAATTCAACATTAATTACAGTTGAACATATAGGGATAAAAAAACAGACTTTACAGGAACTCCTGGGCCTGGATGATGATGATCATGATGATGACTACTATTATTGACTTGATTTATATTCTGCCTTTTCCTCAAGACTGGGACTCAAGACACCTTACAAATTATAATGATTACAGTACAATTAAAAATATACAAATTAACCTAATATTAAGCTAAATAATTATAAAACATACACTTTAAAAGGTAAATCATTTTAAAACATACATTGTAAAAGACAAAAATTTTTAAACAGTACAGACTAACTTTTCTCTCTGGCTTTTCTTCGCAAACGAAGATTCAGGAAGGACTCATCACGTGCTTTATGCAAGCGTGCTGATGACTAAAAAGGCCAATCCGAGATAAACAAGTCCAGTTGCAGAGAGCACAGCAGAAGGTCTCCTTGGGTGATGTTTTTGGGTTGTGATTCTTTCTGCATTGTTTCTCTTCAAGACTTGTTCAGCGTGAGCTCTCAAATAAGGCTGCAGCATTGTGGATAGTGCGTCTCCATGCCTCTCGATGTGAGGCCAGGGCGGACCACTGTTGGTGATCAGTTTGGCTGAGCCTGAGATGTTGTTTCAGGGAGTCTTTGTATTGCTTTTTTGGAGCGCCCCTCTTATGCTGACCTGTGGCGAGTTCACCATAGAGTAGTATTTTTGGGAGGCGATGGTCCTCCATCCTAGAAACATGCCCTGCCCAGCGCAGCTGCATTCTCAATATCATGGCCTCAATACTGGTGATCACTGCTTGCTCAAGGACAGCAACATTCGTCACATAGTCAGTCCAGTGTATATTTAGGATTGTGCTTAGATAGCGCTGATGAAAGCGCTTGAGGAGTCGTAGGTGGTGACGATAGGTGACCCATGTTTCAGATCCATAAAGGAGGATAGACAGTACAATGGCTCTATACACACTGATTTTTGTGCTTTGCCTCAGGTGTTTATTGCTCCAGACTCTTTTGTGAAGTCTTCCAAATGCACTATGTGCCTTTGCTAATCTGTGATCGATCTCTTTGTCAATCTTGGCATCTGAGGAGATGATGCTTCCCAGGTAGGTAAACTGCTGAACGGACTTGAGCACAGATTTGCCGACGGCGATGTGGGATGGTGGTGTTTGCCCTGTGGTGGAGGCTGGTAAAGAACTTCTGTTTTCTTCAGGTTGACTTCCAGCCCAAACAGCTCTGCAGCTGTTGCAAAGCAGGATGTTAGGCGCTGCAGAGCTGCTTATGTGTGGGCAACAACAGACAAAAACAATCTGACAATTATACATGAACTGAATAAAACGGTCAGTGTCAGGTTCTCCCATCTCCAGAATTTCTTTTTAAAATCCGATGTTCTTTCCATTTTGAATGTGTAGAAATTTACAAATTCAGGTAAGTTCTTTTCAAAAGATTACTGAAACAACATTCTGAGTATGTGAATATTCAGGCTGTTTCTTGCAGCAGAAGATGCCCTTCAAGCAAACTGGGCTGAAGCCAGGAGATGGCACAGAACAGATTGCAAACTAGTGAAACTGATAGAGCAGTGGAACTGCATGCTCAGCAACCTGGTGGCAGCATTTTGGGCCAGCTGCTCTTTCTAGACTTTTTTTCAAAAGCAGCTTCAAGTAGAGAACATTGCCCTAACTCAAACTATATATAACTAAGACATTCCTGGAGCCAGAGCTTCCTTTCCCAAGAACTGTTGTAGCATAATCACTCTTGGCTGCACCAAAAAATGGTCCAAGAAACATTAAAACTGTGCACCTGATGTTTTCAGGAGATTACAACCCCATCTAAAAATAATGTGTATTCCTGTTCCTGGACCAGTTATTCCACTGACCAGCTATTCCACTTCTCTCTTTGAATTAAGCTTTAACTTGCCCTGATTAAGTCTATTACTGTTCCCAAATCACATACTTGCTAGCAGCATTGGTAGATTATGCAGAGCTTGGAAATAATTAACAAATCAATTTATTTTGTTGCCAATTTACTAGATTTTTCTAACAAAATGGCTTAACTCACTAGATTGCCTGATTAATGCAGACATTGAGCTTATGTGTTAACGAGTTAGGCTGTTTTAGAACATTAGAATTAATTAGCATAGGTGAGTCTTCCTCTGACAGATGCAGTAAGACACAAAGTCATAA
This sequence comes from Gambelia wislizenii, assembly GCA_030847615.1. NCBI lineage: Eukaryota > Metazoa > Chordata > Lepidosauria > Squamata > Crotaphytidae > Gambelia > Gambelia wislizenii. The sequence goes on along the minus strand of JAUMIR010000005.1, from coordinate 202,796,627 downwards.
GGAGAAGAAGGAATAGTACTGGAGAAAATGCTCACCTGGCTCTGCTGAGAGGCAGGCTACTTGGCTTGCTGTACCACTGCTGTCTTGAATAGTGAAATAGAAACTCAGCAAAATAATAGCTGGGAAGGAGCTGTAGAGCTGGGATTAGGAAGTGATATAAGAAGGAAAATGAAGGGGAGGGGGAAGTCCTGGAATGAAACAGAATGCAGTGGGGTGTCTTCCCACATAGGCTGGCCTATCCGGTATATCCAGGATGTGTGCTGTGACTATCTTCAATTGTTCTCCTCTATTGATTTTCTTCTGGTTTCTATTATATATTATTGTGTAATAGCATTGTATATTATTACTATTATTTGGGGTCACTTGGATAATTAAGTGAATTTTTTTCCTCATTTCCATCTCCATTTTCCCCTTCTTGCTTGTTCCCACTTTATTCCCCATTTTGCTCCCCATCCAACCTGCTTCAATAGATTACATGCTTTGAGGTGAGATTGGAGCTATTAGTCTGGACCCAAAACATTAATTTAGCTAAATCCATGCCATAGTGGTTTGAGTATTGGGCAATGGGTCTGGAGACCAGGGACTGAATTCCTGCTTGGCTCTGCAAACCCACTTTAGTCTTGAAAAACACTAAAATCATAACTCAACACATGCAAATGAACTCCACCCAGGGGCAAGGTGATTTCCAGCAGACAATGGACCAACAGACACTAATGGACCATTAGCCAAACAGACACTAATCCTCCTTGCATATTTCTACCAAGAAACTAGCCATTCAAATACACAAATTTACATATCCTCTCCAACAGGGACTCACAGTATATAACCCCCCACCACACACTCTTACCCAACCATTATCTGAAGATGCCAGCCACAGATGGCGGCCAAACATAAGAAATAAACTCTTCCAGAACACGGCCTCACAGTCTGGAAAAAAACCATGGAAAACCAATGGGTTAATTAATGTATCTTAACTAATGAAATCACTTCCATTGTTAGTGTTTGGTGGTGTTGAATTAACTACCAATTTCTAATGTTCAACAGTATTGAATTAATTTTTAAACCTAATGTTCAAAGGTCTAAGGTTATGTGATAATATCCAGAGCCTACAAAAACAAATGCACCCCCAAGCCTGAAAAGAACTTCCAAGGAAGATTTTGAAACAGACCAATAACAATTATATTCAAAACTACTAATATCTATCTGATAGACAATGACAAATCTGAGCAATTAAACTCAGTGGATATGGCTAGACACATCCTAAATAAAGACACAGCACTATACATAAAGAAGTATTTTCTTGTTTTCATATGAGCTGCAAACTTTCTCAACTTTTCATTAGCAGGATCAAAAAGATATTTTGTGGATATGTCACATCACAAATCAGGATTAGCGGCTCCCAAGCAATGTGTGAATGATTAAAATTGGCTGAATTACTTTTGTAATTATTTAAAGCAACTTCTAATCAGGATTTAAGAACCATAACCATACTCTCACTTTTAATTACAAGCTGATGCTTGAAGGGCTTAGCTTGGCACAAGTGCTGCAGACAAATTCTCCTCACAAATAATATATGCTGAATGGTCCACCCATGATAACAAGATGTCATTGTAATTAGTATTTCTCATTCCAGATGAAATACTTCCTACTTTTTTGGTGCTATTATACTGAACCTATGTGGAAGGCTCTCTCAGTGTGGGAAGATTTTACTGTGTGAATCAGGTCTTAGTTGCTGATGGGTGGCTTGAACAATAGATTTGGCTGTTTAGTTAAAAATAGGAAATGCAATGTTTTCAAGAACATGAAAGTAATCACATTTATTTGAATATGAAATAAACAGCAGAAAAAGCCACTGAATAGCAGCTGAATTTCCAATGGTTTCCAAGTGGCAAAAATGTCCTCTTAAATCTTTTTATTTCTTTTGAAAAATACAAGTAAGGACCTGTGAAAATGTCATGGATAATGAGAGGAGAACACCAACCCTCTCTGGAGGAAAAATACAATTCAAGGCCAATTTTACATCAGCCTTTAAGGAGATTATCAGACTTGGCAAAAACTGCTATAGAAGATTGCGATGAGAACAGGAAGGGGTGAGATTATCAGACGACATCATCCTTCAGCTTTCCGGGGGCATAGCACGGCTGTGAGTAAGGCATTCCTTTTTATTAGTGGCTTGTCCCCATCAATACAAAAGGGAAGCCTCATCCGCAACAGTGTTATGCCCCTGGGATGGCTGAAGGATGTGGCATCTGGTAATGTTGCCCTTTCTGTTCTGCTCCCATTCTTCTGATGTGGTTTGGAATGCAGGTTTTTGCCATGTTTCCCCATGTCTGATAATCTCCTCAATTGCAAGGTAACAATCCTCCTATAGGGCTGGGCCACATCTGGCTGATTTGCTGGACAGCAAATCCCATATTCCCTCACCACTGGCTATGCTAAGCTAGGACTGGTGAGAGTTCCAGTCCAGTGACATTGGGAGTGGAGGACTACAATTTGTACATTCCTGGTTTGGATATGCCTTATAGACAATTTCAGGCTATCTGCAATCCGTTGATAGCAAGGATGTTCCCACCCTCTGAACTGAGAGGCCCTCAATTTAGACATCAGGCTGAAGTCTAAAAATAGCACTTCTCTTGCTCCTCATCCTATTAGGGGACTTGTGCTGCAGCCTTGCCCTTGTATCACTAGCTGGATGTCAAAATGGCTAAAATACTTCTCACAGAATGCACAGAGAATATGAGCTGTCTTAATGGCAACCCAGATCATATGGCCATATTCAGAAGGAGGGGGGATAAATATGCCATACACTCTGCAGGAAAAGCCTTTGCGGCTTTTCCTTGAGTTTTAAAAAAACAGTGGGGAAGGCATGTGAATTCCTGCTCATTGGGACAAGTGACGTGAATTGATTTGCTTTCCCATATGAGCAGAAGCTGAAAGTTGATTGGCCAGATGAGCATGGGGCAGGCCTCACTAACAAGGCAAGCGTCCAGAACTGCCAATTTTTTTTCACCTTAGTGAGCGAATGCTAATGTGATAAAACAGGGGTGGGGTGTTTGTTTTTGTTTTTGTCTTTCTGTTAAGGTGAAATATCTCTCTATCACACTTTGGGAATATTTTTTTCTTTAAAAAAAATACTGTTTGGTGATGGTAAATTGGTAAGTAAAAATGTGAGTAATTCACTTGTGGCCACCATCTTTATTTGCAGGCATGCCTGTTTGCACAGCAAACGTGGATATCTTCACATGCCTATGGTCTACCTGATACCCCCCCCCAAAAAAAACCCTCATTAAGACAAATTGCAGCTGCTGCGAGTTGCCTTTACTGTGGAGCAATCAGCTTCTTTTTGCCTTACATAGACAAGCCCTGATTGGGTTTGTGGAAAAGATGCAGTATGATCTGAATGCCCAGTAAAGACCTGCAAAGGTAGATACTCTTTTATACCTTGATCTCATATATCTTGGGCCCATTCCTACTACATAATTATGACTCCATTATTCCACTTTAACTACTAGGTTCTATCCTATGGAATCCTGGAATTGGCAGTTTAGGGTAGGGTGTTTAGAATTCTCAGCCAGAGAGTTCAAATGCATCATTAAACTACAAACCCGTAGAATGCAACCATAGGCTTGTCTGCACTGCCTTCCAGCTGTTGTATTCTGGCCCTGGAGCTGGCCCATTCCCACCCACCCCCAGTTACCATGACGAAACAGGCAGAAGTCAACACACACTTGCTGGCCCATATTGTCGGCCACCTACTCTGCTGTCTGTGTCACACTCTCTGAAGCCAGGACGAAGGCCCTCAGCATGTGATCAAGGCTGGTCACAAGAAGGGGACCCTTGATCATGTGCTGGGAGGGGTCTCCTTCCTAGCTTCAGAGCAAGGTGAGCAGTGGTATTGGAAGCATCTGGATATGCAGCCTGGGCTGCAGGTACAGACTCCTACGTTCCTGGGCTGTGCCCATCTGGGTTTTCCCACATAATGCAGGATTTTCCCAAGTATTTTTTTAACTGTTGTAAAAGGGCTTCCCCAGCCTCTCCCCAGCTTCCCCCAGCTTTGCCTCGGGCATTGCCAGGACTGTCCAGAGATGAAATGGGGAAAAAGCCCTGCATCGTTTGGACTGCAGGGCTCCAAGACAGCAGAAAGCCAGAGTATATAGCCCATCTAGACAAGCCTCATTGCAGCTAACATGGAATAATAGCACTATAATTGTGTAGTATGAATGGACTTTAAGTACATCCATGCATGGCATGGCATGGCATGGCATTCCTACTGATTAAAACAGGGAATGGAGTTATGTCCATAGTCTACAATGTGCCTCGATTTCAAGGAAGCTACAACCACATCACTTTGCAGTGTCCTATGACATCTCAGACATCTTTCATTGACATCAGCAGTCTTTGGCTGCCATTGGTTTAATTTTAATTTGACTTCCATACATCAGAACACATCTTATACTTTTGGCAGGCTTCCACTCATCCTGCAACAATAGTCATAACAGCCTCTGTAATTTACATACATTCCATTACCTAATTTTATTGCACCTCACAGTCATCAGCAGTCCTAACAGGCATTTACTATTTTTTCATCCTTTGTAGCTATATACAAGTGCCATTTCCCCACACAAACTAGACACCTGTCCCCATTGTTTACCTTACTTTCTTTGTCCACCATCCATCAGTCATGCAGTAAAGATATCAGTACTCCATTCCCTCCCTGTGAAACCTTTGAATGCCTCATATGACCTCTGGACTATACCAGAAATATCACTGGGTTGCTAATTAGCTTTCATCAAGATAAATCCTGCCCCAAAGAGAAATGTCCCCAAGGACAGAGGATCTGATCCCTGTGACTTTCAAAGCAAGTCTGCTCCGTGCATCTCTTTCTTCTTTTTCTTTTGCAGGCCTGTTTAATTAAACCAAATTTGAAGAGGGAAACTGTCATTCATAGCCATAAAGAGGGGTGTATATACTATTTTGTCTTCCACCCACCCACCCCCACACAGACATGTGAGAGGCTATCTAGATGTGGGGAGATTTTAATGTGTGAATCAGCTCTCAAAGTAGGCTGAAACATCACCATATTGTGGTTTTGCTAAAGCAGCAAATAATTTCAACGAGGGACATTTAAGACTGAGAAGCACCAGATTAGAGGCAGTGTTTTATTTACTAAAATGTATTATTGATTAGAAAAATCCCATTCTGAAGTCTGAGGTCTAAAATAGGTCAGACAGGAGTAATCATGTTTTTCAACTGAAGCTCTCTACAAAATGCATTTGTTCTGATTTTTGCTGCTTCCCTTTGCTTATTAAGCAAGAGATTTGTGGGCAAAGGTAGAAAATGGATACTACAGTGATGAGAGCCTCACCCTCTGCAGCAACACAGGGAAATGTCAGTCTCTGCTGGGTACATTAAGGCAGTGTGCATTTTTAGCTCACAGATGTGTGCAGTCAGTGGGCGGGCAGCAAAAAAACCCACAGCCATGCCTGGGGAGAAGTGTCACTGCTTCAGTGCTTCCATTCCCTTCATGCAACACCCTGCAGCTCAGTCATCTTTCTGCTTATTCCCTTATCAGAAGATACAGTTTCTCCAGTAGCGACCTATGCTTGGTGCCTGAGCAGGGAGAGGTTCCCAGAATACTAAGTAAAGCCAGCTGTATGGGGTTATAAATCCCTTAGGTTAAAAATGACCCATGCAGTTTCCACACATCACAAATCCCCCCTCTAGGTATCACTGTCCTGCCTATAATATGTCCTTCCTATTTGCCAAGGAAAAGCAGACCCAATCCTAAACATATTAAGCCCTTGGAAATCATGAAACCTTGAACATCTTGAAACTCATCTTTGTCTTATTTCACTGGAATGGAGGAGCTGCTCTTACTTCTCCCCCCACTCTAACTTCTCCAATAGCTTTTCTTTTACAGTATTTCCTTGTATTCCATCTATCAGGCTTGGGAGGGCCAGAGGCAAGTAGTTGGTTCCATGTGTAGTTGAACAGACAGATGAGCTGATGGATGAGGAGACTGATAACAAGGTATTCCTGTTGTTTGGTTTATGTCTCAGCAGTGCAGAACCAGACAAGATCCTGTGGTATTGTAAGGCAAGATCAGGACTTTGTTGGCTCCCTGTGCTCATCTAAAATCTATAGGAACCAAGATCCCACACAGGGGTTACTTAGTATACATTTATACAGTTATTCATTGATTGTACTGTGCAGTCTTTGCATTGAATGGCAATGTTGCACATTTGAATATACACTTGAATGTGCAACCAAATGCACAACTGAATGTACATCCTTCACACACATGTAACACATGTGCAACTCTGCTTCCAGAACCCTGAAATGAATGGAGATGTTCTGCATCAGACACAAATAACTGGCCAACTTCAGCACCTCAGTGTGACACAATTGAGATCAGGCCTCCAATTCCTTCCACTTGCAAGATGTTAAGGTGGGCTAAAGAAGGACCTGAGCACAACTGCTAAAGTCCCCAGTTTAGAACAAACCTACCCTGACTTTTGTAATGCCTTGTCTTAGCACACAAATCTTGGCAATTCCTATCATTCATCTTAAAAGTCAGGGGTGTGTTATGATCCACCGAGGTTGGTTTTGGCTGCCTCTCTGCTACTGATTGCTCTTCCAGTGACAGGGAAGGATGTTGTCTGCATATGCTTTCCATTGGGTGCATCTACAATGTAGAAATAATGCAGTTTGACACCACTTCAATTGCCATGGCTCCATCCCACAGAATCCTGGGATTTGTACTTTTGTGAGGCATCATCACCCTTGCAGAGAAGGCTAAATACATTGTAAAACTACAAATCCCAGGATTCCATAGGATGGAGCTATAGCACTTAAAGTGGTGTCAAACTGCATTATTTCTACAGTGTAGATGCACCCTTTGTTTCTGGTTCTTGGGATGCTATTAAGGCAGAAACACAGCCACCAGATGTCCTGGGAAATCTCATTACAACATTCCAGGCAGCAAGGAGGGAGAATGAGGAAAAGAGTCCTCTCTTTTCCTGGAACAGCAGTAACCCCTGTTGCTGTAGGGTTTGGAAAGACTCACTAAAGAGCTGTGGAAGGGGTCAGGCCTCATCATGATTTTGGTAATGTCAAGCTCCATTTTGGCTCCTAAGGAAGCTTAGAAATAATCAAGTTGTTTTCCAGCCTTTTTGAGAAATGTCTCAGTTAGGCAAACCCTATTATGAACTGAGAAGGGGTGATGGGTCACCTATCACTCTTTAAAATATTACAGGATGCTGCAAAAACGCCTACAAAAAATCCCTTCTTCTCTCTATAATTCTTCTAAAGCAACACATCTGAAGCTAATATACTGTTTCTACAACTCACATTTGCTGTGTTCAGACATAATTATACAATGTGTTTTACTTTATGGGAACAAACTGCAGGGAGTCTCAGGTCTGCATATGTCTCCCTTTCTTTTACCATATGAAGGAACTTGAAAGGTTATACAATCAACTGAAGCTTCCTATGGCACAAACTATGGCTAATCTTAACTATGGTTTACTGAAATATGCTAGTTCCATATCTTTGGTTAGGAATTAATAAACCTTAGTTAAGACTAATCACAGTTTGGGTGTCAGACATTATGGTGTACCCCAGTTGATTTTTTAAAAAATGGAACTAGAAACTTTCCATTCTCTTCATGGCTCTGTCAAAGAAGAAGGGGAAAGGAAGTGAGTAAATTTGATGCTCACTGAACTCATAATCCAAACATATGTTGCCCGAATATGTGGGGTCCCTGGGGATCCACTTGGCCACTGTGAGAGGGAGGGTAACTTGTGGGAGTTATACACCTGTATACAATACAGTACTCACTGCACTCTGAGTTTAACATAAATGGAAATGGTTTTTATTGGAAAATAAACATGGAACCATTCACACATGAACTCATACAAGAGACCACACAAGGCTAAGAAAGAATTAAGACAGAAAGATTTGGATAGAGAAATATATTCAGGAAAATGGGCTATAATTAACTGTCTAAAGAGCAGAGATTTGTGCAGCAAAGAAACTCAGACTTAGATATGAGGGTGCCATAGTAGTCTGGCAGAGTAATGGCACGAGAAGAACTGTGCACCCTGGCTATTGTTTGGGACTAATATTTATACCAAATTTCATATCCCGAAGGGGTGTTTTGAGTGTAGAACAATACTTGGATAATTTCCTACACTTAAACTAAGGAAACTCTAGCTTTGTTTATTGCCACTAATGGCTGAGCTATTAAGGTTGATGGATTTATGACAGCCTCCTTATTGTGGGAGGGGAGAGTTGCAAGGAAAGACATTTGTGGGGATGCCCAGGGATAAAGTGTGTTCCAGTTACTGTTTTTGGAGTATGACTCACTTCCAGGAGCATCCAAAAGGGGATTAGCACATTCTACCTTGATGACATTGATCCTCAGGGGCTCCGCTCAGTTCCTTCTTGGGTGTGTTTGTTGGGAATTTCCAAGAGACATCTTAGTTAGGTCTTGGGTGACCTTCATTTGAACCCAATTTTGGTTTTCCCTGGTCTACCCAGACCTTGTGAGAATGACCAATATTGCCAAATTGTGGATTACTGGAGGGAAGAGGTGTACGGCCAGGTAACACAAAGCCAATGTGGCTTTCATAGTGCCACTTCTGACATCTGTTTAGGGATGGAGGAAAGCCTAAAGCTTTATTTTTTATAGTTCTGAACTTTCTGCATCTTTATACTACAAATGAACATCATTATGCTACCAATAAACATCTTTTTACTACAGATGAAAAGCATTAATTGTACCTTTTCTGAGTCTATTAGCACTTAATGATTAATCCAGGAAGAATTTTAATACTGAATTTGAGGTCTAATCAGTTTAATTGACTCTGTTTATTATGAAAATCATGACAACTTTTTTTTTTTCAATTAGTAGACCAATCAAACCTAAAACAAAAGCTGTTTCCAGGCTTCTCTGAAGTTACCAGCAAAATAATATTCTTCAAAATAATAACTCTTCTAAAGGTAACACAGTCCTCAACACATTTCTTGTAAGATGTGGCACCACTATGTCTGGTGTCACATAGCCCCCTGACAGTGTCACTTGGAGTGGTTCAGCCTCTCTCCCTAGTGCCTCCACTACTTGGAAGGTTGAAGCCTAGGGTAGGTACTGTATATCTCCATTTCCCCCCGGGGGGCCTGTCCATCTGATCCTTTCCGTTCCACACCAAGCATAAGAAGCAAATAACCCAACTCAGCATTATACAAAAGATGAATAACTGCTTAATCTGTCCTTAAAAATATTTATTGGGGGACTAGTCACCTCCTGTTTATTCCTTCCCCACCCCTACATTGTTCCTTTCCATACCCACCACTAATCTGTGATGGTGAACAGGGTTTTCCTTTCCCTTCTTCTAACATTCTAGACTAAAATATGGAGTGGGAGAGAGTGATGCAGGTGGGCGTAGAGGCAGTTTGACACTTGACTATGAAAATTGCTATTCACTGCAAGTGAACAGTAAATTACAAGGCTGCTGTTAATTCTTTGAGATATATTTTTAAAAAGCCAGAAAAACACTATTTCACGAAGAGTGTAGCTGCATGGCATACTTCCAAAGGACAGAACTAGATAGTGCTTGAATAAATGTTAACTCAAGATTTATATGGCTCATCAGGTTGTGTTTTTTTAAATATATATATATATATATATGGTTTAAATAATATAATTTTTAATGAATTTATTTTTGTTTATTCTCCACCTTTCTCCCAATATGGGACCCAAGGCAGTTTTACAACTTAGAGTAAAACAGAGCACAGCTAAAATAATTTGTTCTTGTTCTGTGCCTTCAAGTCATTTCTGACCCTAAGGAACACCTGTCACTGGGTTTTTCGTGGCAAGATTTGTTCAGAAGGGGTTTGCCTTTGCCTCCCTCTGAGGCTGAGAGAGTGTGACTTGCCCAAGGTCACCCAGTGGGTTTTCATGCCCGAGCCTGGATTGGAACCCTGGTCTCCAGATTTAAACTAATGAAGCTATATTACTAAAAATATTATTAAATGAAAACTGTTTAAAGGTGTCTAAAACATAACTAACTATTGAATGGATACATGAAACCACTGGGAGATGCTGCCTGGAGATTTTGAGTCCAGTGGCACCGGTATGCTGATAGCATGCAATTCTAGTTCTCCTTTGCACCTAACCTGGTTTGGTTATAAACCAGTGTCTAGCATGGGTAATGGGCTGGATGAGGGCAAACAAACTGAAAATTAATCCAGATCAGACAAAGATGTTCATGGTCAGTTAAAATTCAGGTCAGTGAGTAGGGATTCAGACTGTGCTCGTGGAGTTACACCTCCTGGAAAACACAGATGCACAGTTTCGATGTATTCCTGGACTCAGCCTTGAACCTGGAAACCCAGATTGCCAGGAGTACATTTGCACACTGAAAGCTAGGGCACCAAATTCACCAGTTCCTGGTACAGAGAGCAGCATCCAGGCTGCTAGCTAGGACTCGTTACAGTGTCCATAACAACTTCCTTGCATAATAGTTCCACACTGGCTATCAGCTGTTTGCTGGTTCTGACCTATAAAGTCTTATGTGGCTATGGTCCAGGCTATATGACAGACTCTATCTCCCCATATGAGTTTGCTCGGGCCCCAAGATCTTCAGAAGAAACCCTTCTCTTGTTGTTTATTTGTTGTTTGTTTTGGTGTTGTGTGTTTTGCTATATTGCTATATTGAAATTAATAAAAGTTATTTAAAAAGAAGAAGAAGAAGAAACCCTTCCCTCACTCTCACTACTTTCAAAGGCACATCTGGTGGAAAGTTCTCAGTGGCTGCCCCTGGTTCTGGAATTCATTTCCAAAGGAGGACAGAATGACCCCCTTTTTGATGTTCTTCCATCAGAAGGCAAAGAACAGCAGTAGTAGCTGCTAGTTGTGTTACTCCTTTGCCCACAGATGCTGATTCTATAATTTACATTATTGAACAGCAATTCTACACTCCTATTGAACATGTTGTTACCATAAGCAGTGTGTGTGTGGGGGGGTACGTTAGAGTCCCACCAGTGATGCCAAAATCTCCTTTAATGTTTGGAGGAATTATTAGCTCAAATAGGAGGTCTGCAAGAGGACTTATAGAATCATAGAATCATAGAGTTGGAAGAGACCGTAAGGGTCATCCAGTCCAACCCCCTGCCATGCAGGAATACACAATCAAATAATTCCCAACAGATTGGGAATCTTTTCACCTATGTATACTAGTACTAACTGTAAAGGAGGCTCCAGTTAAAGTAAAACAAAGGATTTCATTATAATAATACAGAAAGTAAACTAATCTATACAACATATGGTCTTACAAACCATACAAGGCTATAGCAAATCAATGCAGAAAGGATAGATAGATAGATAGATAGATAGATAGATCTGGGAAGAAAGGGTGATAGTTACTAGTCTTGAAGAGAAGAGAGTTCCGCGCAGCGAAGATATTCAGACAGGCGTCAGAGGGTGGCACAGGAGGTTCTGATCCATGGTGTGCCAAGAAAGAGAGTGGCCGGGTTCGTACACTGTGGCACACCTAGCTATTTTGGGAACTCTAATATTTATACTCTGTTCCATTCTTAGTTAGTAATAACAAAGCTTGGCTGACTTTCCCATGGAATAGACAAAAGAAACTGAAACTCAATTGATTGCTTTAACTTTAATTGCAGAGAGACAGACATTGATGAGCTTGTGACAACCTCATAAGGTTGGACAGGAGAGGGTGTGGGGGGAAGATTTCTGTAGGGTATGGCATGAGAAATGGTCACTTGATTGCTTGATTGAATTATTGCTTGAAATGCCCAGGGTTGGAAGAAAGGATTAGCACACACCTTTTTAATGATTGGGTTGTTAGCATAAACCCATTATAGTGGCTTTCTGCTTAATCCTAATTTGGGCTTTCCCGCCATTATATTTGTAGCCACATCTCAAGACATCATGACCTTCAACTGACTTCTAGTCCGCCTAAGCCAAAGTGACCCTCAGAAGTGTCTAATATGTCCAGTTATGGAATCTTGCGGGGAGGAGTAGTAGGCCATGCTAACAATGTTTTGTCCTCACAAGGACCATCAAATGAATATTTGCATAGTACATGTTTTCAAAATTGCACAAAATACTCAAGCCAGGTAGGCCAAATTTCACTTAATGACATAAACTAGATGTAACATTAAATGAAGTTTGGCATTTAACATGTTTTTTTTTAAGTAGAATCCACTATAGATTGGATAATCATTGGGATGCTAGCTAGGCAAAAAAAGAGGGAGAATTTATCCTTTCTCTTCAAGGAATTTGGGAATGAATATAGGAAAGCAATCCACTAAGAAATTTAGGAATTGGATGTATCCTTTCCACCCCACTGAGGAAAATACCTCCTCTAAAGCTGCTACTGACACCAGGAGGAAACATATCATTTGAAAATCAGTGTCAATGGAAGATTTTGCACTAATACAAATAGCAGAATCATAGGAAGGATTTTCCCCAGGCAAGAGAACAAAGAATTAACCCCCCTCCCAGTTGTGAGCTTTATAATTATCTGTCTTCCCAGCATGTTTCTTTAATTATATAAAAAAGTTATGTGCAAAAAACAAAACAAAAACCCACCACCAATCAACACTGTGTTTTCTGGCCTTTCAAATTAAATATGAAGGTTGAAATAACCCTGGATGTATTTCACAAATAGTGCTGATCCTAGCCCTGAAAGGCACTCAGCTCAAAGTGAGTGGCATTACCTCACCATGATAACCTTTTATCCAAACAACCTTTTGAATGTTTGCTTGCAATCTGAATACCGCATAGCTAGATTAAACCCATAAAACAGCATAAGAAACCAGACTCCTTTGTACTTGAGATCTCTTTCACAATTATAACACTTTGATCCCACTGGCTGCATTCTATGGAATCCTGGCATTTGTAGTTTGGGGAATCACTGGACCGGTGGGTTTCAACCTTTGGCCCTCCAGACGTTTTGGACTTTAACTCCCAGAATTCCTGGTCATTGGCTATACCAGCTGGAACTTCAGGAAGTTGTAGTCCAAAACACTTGGAGGACCAAAAGTTGAAAACCACTGTATTAGACCTCTGTAGCACAGAATTCTACATAGCTTCTGAAACTACTAATCCCAGGCTTCCACAAGATGGAACCATGGCAGTTAAAGTGGGATCAAAGTGCTGTAAATGTATAGTATCAAAGAGACTCAAGTTACCCAAACTGCTAAGCCATCTGTAAAAACTTCAGGAAGATTTAATCTCTTATACCTCATTTTAATTGGCAGAAATAGGATGTATTTGTATTCCACCAAGGGAATACAAGCTCCAATTAATTTTAATTAAGAATGAAATATAAATCCTTAATACTTAACATCTTAACAAAGTAGTAAAGATTAAGAAATAAGTAGAAAACAATATCTTCACTGCTTGGTTAGCTTATTATGTTCTGAAAATTAAAAGCTGATATATGAATTTTGTAGTATATTGTACTTTTGCTATCAGACATTTGTACTAGCTTGCTTAGTTCAATTTATACAGTAGGCTTGCATATATAGATACCACCTGACAACTCAGTCTTCAAATAAATAAAAATACAGACTATATAAGCAGACAAATTATAGACTCATACCAGAGGAATGTTTAATGTCAAAGTTTAAGTCAAAATCAAAGGCGTTTTTAAAGTCTACATGAGCCAGGACATGCCAGCTCCCATCTGGTGTATCATGGCTGTGGATAAAACCTGCTGTTTCCCTGTTCTCTCCACAGAATGAGAGAAAGTCCTGATGAGCACACCGGTCTGTTGCTGCAGCCATTGCCACTGCCACCATTTTCCTTGCTGTCTCGGAAGGCAGGAAGGGCCCCCGCAACATGTAACTGAGGCCCCTACATGTGACCAGCCTTGGTCACATGCTGCAGGTTTGCTTCCCACCTTCCAGGATAACCAGGGAGGTGGCAGCAGTAGTGAGGGCCAGCTTGATTTGTTTCCTCCCTGTATAAACTGAGTAAACCAAGTATTATTTTAGAATGCTGTATCAGGCCTTTCCCTGCCTTCCCCCAGTCTCCACATGTGAGGACTCTCTGAGAGCAGAATGGGGCAAATGCCTTGCATCACCAGGACTGAGGGGCTCTGAAATGGGGGCAAGACAGGGTTCTAGACAAGCCCTTTGTTGTGTCAGGCATGCAAAGTTTTTGAGAGGTCAATCTCTCTCTCTCTCCCTGTGGCTTTTCTTCGGAAACGAAGATTCAAGAAGGACTCATCCCGCACTTTCTGCAAGTGCGCTGATGACTAAAATGGCCAATCTGAGATAAACAATTCTGGTTGCAGAAAGCACAGCAGAAGGTCTCCTTGGGTAATGTTTCCGGGTTGCGATTCTTTCTGCGTTGTCATTTCTCTTCAAGACTTGTTCAGCGTGAGTTCTCAAATAAGGCTGCAGCATTGTGGATTGTGCGTCTCCATGCCTCCCAATGTGAGGCCAGGGTGGACCACTGTTGGTGATAAATTTGGCCGAGCCTGAGATGTTGTTTCAGGGAGTCTTTGTATCGCTTTTTTGGAGTGCCCCTCTTATGCTTACCTGTGGTGAGTTCACCGAAGAGTAGTATTTTTGGGATGCGATGATCCTCCATCCTAGAAATGTGCCCTGCCCAGCGCATCTGTGTTATCAATATCATGGCCTCAATGCTGGTGATCCCTGCTTGCTCAAGGACAGCAACATTCGTCACATAGTCAGTCCAATGTATATTTAGGATTGTGTGTATGGTCAATAAACAGCACACATATCATGAGTTTATTGCAATATCCCAATGATGGAACCTCAAGAGCTGTTGTTTCCCTTGATTTTATTTTTTTTTAAAAAACTAAAAATGTTCAACACTCTTTTTTAAAAAATTCATTTTGCAGTTTCCAGCAATTCTAAATCCAAAAACATAGAGCTGTAGTGTGTTAACCATGGGAGAAAAAACAGGTGTCAGAACAAAGACTAGGACAGGATGTTACATTCTATCTAGTTTTTGGTCATTATATAAAATTACTCTGTTTTTAAGTAAAATGGTCACATTTACTGCCTTACAATCATCAGTTCTAAAAAGCAGTTATATTTTTGACAATTTTATGAGTAACAGAAATATGTGGTTGTGGGGATAAGTAACAGCTGGGGTTGGATTTTCACGCTTTGTCACTCCCCCTCACCAATATACCAAACTATAATATCTCAGAGAACCAATATGTGGTTTCATGCACAATAGCATGTTATAATGCATATCTTTTCTCAGGGACCACCTTTTTGACTAGTTCACATACTAATTTCCTCTCAGATCAAAATGTGTGCTATAACATGCACAGCTATGAAGAATATGTCTCTCCCATTGGCTGTGGAATTTTTCCTACAGTTTACCTTTGTTCTGTATTTGGTTGAGTCATTAAATTAAGACTGGAATTCTAATTAGTATTGGGGCTCACCTCATTACTATAATGGGATTCTGGAACTGGTGAAGAATTCTCCACGGAATAGAGAAGAGTCACATCCAAATTCATTGAATCATAGAATCATAGAGATGGAAGAGACCTCAAAGGCCATCCCATCCAACCCCCTGCTATGCAGGAATACACAATCAAATCATCCAGCCTCTGTTTAAAAACCTCCAAAGAAGGAGACTCCACCACACTACGAGGCAGTGTATTCCACTTCTGAACAGCTCTTACTGTCAGGAAGTTCTTCCTAATGTTGAGGTGGAATCTCTGTTCCTGTAGTTTGAACCCATTGCTCCATGTCCTTGTATCTGGAGCAATAGAAAACAAGCCTGCTCCATCCTCAGTATGACATCCTTTCAAATATTTAAATATGGCTATCATGTCCCCTCTCAACCATCTCTTCTCCAGACTAAACATGCCCAGCTCCCTAAGCTGCTCCTCATAGGGCATGGCTTCCAGACCACCCACCATCCTGGTTGCCCTTGTCTGGATATGTTCCAGCTTCTCAATATCCTTCCTGAATTGTGGTGCCCAGAACTGGACACAGTATTCCAGGTGAGGTCTGACCAAAGCAGAATACAGTGGCACTATTATTTCCCTTGATCTAGACACTATGCTCCTATTAATGCAGCCTAGAATCACATTGGCTTTTTTAGCTGTTGCATCACACTGCTGACTCATGTTCAGTTTGTGATCCACTAAGACTCCTAGATCCTTTTTGCATGTACTGCCCATGTGTCACCCATTCTGTATCTGTGCATTTCATTTTAAGTGCCCAAATGTAATATCCTACATTTCTCCCTGTTGAAATTCATTTTGTTAATACTGGCCCAGGTTTCTAATCTGTTGAGGTCATTTTAGATTCTGATGCTGTCCTCTGGGGTATTAGCTACCCCTCCTAATTTGGTGTCATCTGCAAACTTGATAAGCATGCCCTCTAGTCCCTCATTCAATTCATTGATAAAGATGTTGAATAGCACCAGGCCCAGGACAGAACCCTGTGGCACCCCACTAGTCACTTCTTTCCATGATTAAGAGGAACCATTGGTGACCACCCTTTGGATTTGGTCAGTCAACCAATTACAAATCCACCTAACAGTTGCATTGCCTAGCCCATAGGTTACTAACTTTTTTGCAAGAATATTATGGGGGACCTTGTCAAAAGCCTTACTGAAATCAAGATACACTACATCCTCTCTCTCTCTCTCTCTGGCTTTTGTTCGCAAACGAAGATTCAGGAAGGACTCATCCCACACTTTCTGCAAGTGTGCTGATGACTAAAAAGGCCAATCTGGGATAAACAAGTCCGGTTGCAAAAAGCACAGCAGAAGGTCTCCTTGGGTGATGTTTCCGGGTTGTGATTCTTTCTGTGTTGTCGTTTCTCTTCAAGACTTGTTCGACGTGAGTTCTCAAATAAGGCTGCAGCATTGTGGTTAGTGCATCTCCATGCATCCCAATGTGAGGTCAGGGCAGACCATTGTTGGTGATCAGTTTGGCCAATCCTGAGATGTTGTTTCAGGGAGTCCTTGTATCGCTTTTTTGGAGCGCCCCTCTTCCGATGACCCATCGTAAGTTCACCGTAGAGTACTATTTTTGGGAGGCAATGGTCCTCCATCCTAGAAATGTACCCTGCCTAGGGACCTTGTCAAAAGCCTTACTGAAGTCAAGATACACTACGTCCACTGCATTCCCTTCATCTATCAAGTTTGTAACTCTTTCAAAAGATATATTAGATTAGTCTGGCATGACTTGTTTTTGAGAAATCTGTGTTGACTTTTTAGTGATGATGGAATTGCTTTCCAAGTGCTTACAGACTGTCTGTTTAATGATCTGCTCTAGAATCTTTCCTGGTATTGATGTCAGGCTGACTGGGCGGTAATTATTTGGGTCTTCTTTTTCCCCCTTTTAAAAGATGGGGACAACATTTGCCCTCCTCCAGTCTGCTGGGACTTCTCCTGTTCGCCAGGAATTCTCAAAGACTTTTCATGAGTATCCAGAGATGCTCATCGGATACAGAGATACCATGTGATGGCACCCAGAATGCAATTAATATAGGCCAGTCTTTCTTTTTACTAAAATGGTTCACAGTAAGATACTAGTGAAGACTAGGCCACAGAAACGTGGAAGATATCAGTAAAAACCTATTGAAAATTGTGGATTTTAGATATACACTAAGCATTAGCCCTAGTCATTAGTTTAGTAATATGTAGCAAATTCTTGGTTCATAGATAGTGAGGTGCATACTTGCCATACCCTCCTGATGTGTTTTGCATCAGTTTGATTGAATGGTGCTTCTATTCCCACACAAGGAATCTTATACTCAGGATGCCAAAAGCTTGAATAGGAAGGAATAAAAAAAGAAGCAGCTACTGAAGGAAAACATTTATTTGAGCTTGGTGAATATTTTTAAAGATCCTTCATAGGGTGTTGGATAGAAAGAAAGGAGCAATATTTCATATTCTCCCACTCTGAAACATAGATGTATATTGGGTGGGTGGAGAAATCAAAGAACATCTCTGCCACTCTTACAGTTTGTAAACCATTTAGTATTAACATCCCAAGCTGTTGTGGGCCACATTCCAGCATTTTTGGGAACTGGAGATCCTTATTCCAGTTCTGAGTAGCTGAAAACTTACATGTGCTCTATTCTGTTTTCTGTTTGATTCACACTAGAGGAAACAAATTGTGACATACTCTATCAGAACACCAAATGGTTGAGGAATAAAGAATTCCTTGAAACTCCCACTTCCAAAGGTTGAACATTCACTTTGCCTGTTTAAAAAAACCCGATTGTCTCTACTCCACAGCAGGGACTTTCTTAGAATCCTTTGCCTATAAGCATCAAGCCATTAATGAGAAATGGAAACAGCTACAGACTGGAGAGGACTGGGGCTGAGGCTTTAGATGTGTGGTAGATCCTAGATAGTTTTAAAACTGAACTTAATGGTCTGTCTTCTTCATCTGCATCCCACATTTATATGATCATATGCATTAACTTAAGTTATGATGCATATAACTAATATTCTTCCCCTTTCTACCTCCACCATGCCATTCTTTACAACTGTTTCTACATTTCTGACAAGTTAAGACCAATAACAAACAAAAGGCATAGAAAGAAGGGGGAAAGCGTGGAGATCTAGCAGTACCTTTCTGATTAAATGGTTTTAAATCTTAAAGGTGCTGCTAGAATCTGACCCTTCCCACTTTATGGTGAACAGGACCAGTTTAAGGAATTTTGGGGGGGGGGGACCTGCAATGCTTTATTTTGGGGGTGCCATATGTTTATCTCAGGTCAATGTAACCTAACTCAACCTAAGCTATTAACAGTACAGGATATTCAGATTATTACTAATAATGTTTTTTACAGAAGGAGGGTTACTACGGGGGCCCCCACAATGATGGGGCCCCCTGAGGATGCTGACACCGCTGGTGCCTTAAACCAGCCCTGATAGTGAAACACAGCTCTCTTTAAAAAACAAAAGATTTTTTTTAAAAAAACCACCCCAAACCCTATAAAAGATAGCTTGTTCCAACTGATTGAAAATGTACTCGGAACATGTCCTGTTTCACACTTTAAACTTCAACCTTTGCACCATCATGTTTACAGGGATAAAACTGTCTCCTTTTCTGTCCTGATATTAAAGCACATTTACTTGGGAATAAGTACCATTTTGTTGTACCAATGGCTAATAGATACTTTCCAATAAAAATCATAAAATGGACACCTTTAACCAAGTAAGTGCCCAAGCTGACATGGATGCTTTGAGTCTACTGGCTGCTGTACCTTTTACTTGCTGTTCTCTGGATGGTCTTTTGAAGGGGGACACTCATTGTGTGGCCCTGGCCCAAGTATGAGGACTAGCCCCAGCTATTACACTGGGCATTGCTTAGATTTGGGGTATAATAATGTGAAATGGGTAGTGGAAGAGTAAAGGAAATGTGAAATTTTAAACTGAATTTGGTGCCAAATGAATTCTGATTCAGAATCAGAACCTTGCAGCAAGCTCTAGAGTTCACATGATCCCTCCTCAATGCATTGGAAGGACATGTTGGGTGGTTGAGTAGGGGGGACATGGAGCCTCATAGGTTAGTCATATTCAGATTATTCAGATTATTATTAATAATAGAAAACACTGTAGCCATACACCTTGGTGCCAGCATCTGTTGTGAAAATGTTTCACCATCTGCATGTTTGGACAGTGGTGGGAAAGACCTCATACACTGATGTATGCATGTAGAGCTCCTCCATGTGAAGCTCCTCCATGTGACCAGGCCAGAGTCATTCCTTGTGTGGAAGAGCTTTGCACACATACATTAGTATGTGTATCAAACACTTTCCTGTTCTCTACAAATATGTGGCTAGCAGGACAGAGCTGCCAATGTACATGACAGTGGCCAGGGCAAGCCTCTATGGTCCTGCAAAGTCCCCTTCATATTCCTCTACCACATGTCTGTATGGGAGGGGGTATTTTATATGAATCACCCTCCTGTTATGCAATAAAAGACCTCTCTGAGCCACTGGATGGATATAATTTGTACATTTGAACGGTCATCCAATACTGAGCACATTTGAAATACGGTTAAGTGTTCCTTTCCTCTGACAAGCTAGAGAGGAAGCAATAAAAGAGGCAATCTTCCATCTGTGTGGCTCTAATCAGTGGTACATGTCAGCAAACATTTAACCACCTGATTCTCCTGAATGCAATACATTGCTCCTGAGTATTTACAGAATTGCCTTCTTTCATAACTGATTTAACACAGCTAGGCAGGAATTTTATTGCTGGCATATCCTGGCGTAACCTCCAAAATGCAATTTTCCCTAGTCATTGTGGAAGAAGGTATCCAGTACTTCCTTGAATAATGACCCCTGCATGCAACCTCAGCTTGAGGTACCAGTCAATGGCCAAGGAACTGGCCATCCAGGTATAGTTTTCCAGCTGGGAAAAGGGAAGAGCCATTGCAGTGATTAGAGTTCTGGAAGAGTGACAGCTCTTTCTTTTTCCTACATGAAGAGGTTCCTCCTTCCACCCAACATGGATTAGCATCTGAAGCTGAGGCTGAGCACAGTAGAGTTTTTCATTCCAGAATCTCATCTCCTTCTTACAAAATTTACATTGATTTAATTTTTTCAGAAATTAAGACCCACATATAAATAGGTAGGATAGTGTTGGAAAGTGTGAAGTGCAAGTCCATGGTTAGACCTTGTCTTGCTCATACAGCCACCGTATGGTCTCAGGAAATTCAGTCCTCTCTGTTCTTACATCTGTTGCATTATAGCTTACCTTCTGAGGCTGTTAGAAAGATTCCTTGGATCACGGCTCTCTCCAAATGTTATTGGACTGCATCTTCCTTCAGCCCTAATCAGCATAGCCAATGGTAAAAGAAGACAGTACACTAGGCTGGCAACATCTCGAGAGCCACCCATTCCTCATCTCTTCCTTTAATAATATTTCTGAAGCATTTGGCAGGGAGCTGTCATATCAACAATTTGTAAGCTACTCTGAGAGCCTTTGTGGCTGAAGAGCAGGGTATAAACACTCTAAATAAATAAATAAATAAATAAATAAATAAATAATAAAAGCACAGTTATTTTAAAGGTAACTGCTGTAAGTTGCCTAGGGAATTCCATCTCTTATATGTACTTTCCTACTTCTTTATCTCACCCTCCATTTAGCATTTATACAGTATGGCAGGTGGATCAACATTAGTATAATTTTTCCATATTTAATTTCACAGTAAGAATTACATCAATGAAGAGGCCTAATATTACCAAACTCTTCAGCAGACTGGTTCAGTGAATGATTCATCAACAATAGCTATCCGTGAAAAACCTAAATGCCTAGGTTTCACTGAAGAAAATGTCAAGCACCGTATCACAACAAACATGCCAAAACTTCAGATTATCATGAATTACAGGCATACCTTGGGTCTGCTTACAGGAAGAGCTTCCTTGCACACACACAGTCTACTCCAAGGTTGTAACACAGTTGTCTTTCTGAAATAGACACCTATACAAAGTTACGTTTTGGATCTGTAGTCCTAAAAAACCATATTTTTTAGTCTCTATATGAGACATATAGAGTTGTGTTGTATAGAGTAATGGGATGTACTGTATATAATTCCTGCAGTATGTTTTCAGAGATGATGATGATGATCATCATCATCACCCCACCTTTCTCCCAGTTTGGGACTCAAGGTAGCTTTCAAATGAAAATTATTACAATTACATAATTGTACAGATTCATACAATGATTACAACTACAATCTTCCTAATAAATTCTCTAGCCCTTGTGGACAAGGCAAACATGCCTGATCATACCTTGTTTCTGCTTGCCTGTTTCTCTGTCTCTTTCGATGAAACCTGAATACTAAAGTGGCTTGGCTCAGAGGCCTCTAATCTAATGGAAGGCCAGCTGCCATGAATACCAACATCTACTCCTTTACAGGTTTCTGACAAGTAGAAGCAACCAGATTCTAAAGGTTAAATAAAAGTAAAAATACTTTGGGTCATAATCCACCAGGAAGTTATCCTATATAAGCCACCTTGGAATTTGTTAGAACCATTCAAGAATTCAGTAGTACCTTTGTGCCATCAATAAACAATGAAGTAAATGGCTCTGTGTAGGAGGAGACCTTTATTTATGTCTAGAAGACTTAAAAATCACAATTTGACATGGAGAGGAAGGAGATGTCAAGGAATGACAATAGGACTGGGAATTTGTTCTGGAAAGTTAGGGAAGAGTGGAGTAGCAGAGAAACTGAGGTTGACATACAAATATGTCCTTCTTCAAAATTAGCAAACAACAATTATATCAGAATAAAAGTTGAATTCAAAGAAAATGTTTTGTTTTCTTATCACTTACCAGAGCTCTTTATAGTGTATGAGTGTGTGCAAGTGTGCATGTGTGTGAATTCCTCCAACAACCGTTTCCTCTTGCAGCTTGATGAAATTTCAAGGAGGTGATGCTGCCTCCTAACATCTGGAAACCAAGATATGGAATGATCAAGTTTAAGCTGCACAGTGTTGATCTGGTTGTATTTCCTTCCCCTGCTATCTTTGGTGACAGATCTTTGTACAGGCTTGAATCCATACAGTGAATCTTATAGAACTTCCTCCAGGCAATGGCACATGGAAAGCTGTACAGCCAAGATAGCCTTATTTCATCAAAAGGCACAGTCTTTAAAAGATTACACTTTCTTTTCAAAACTCTTTTTTTATGGCTTAGTAGCCAGAACTATATCCAGGAACTGTATTCCTCAGAACATTACCTCTGTGTCTTATATTCAGCCAGCTATTATGCCTCACCCTGAGAGCTTCTTCCTTGTGTGTACTTCTTTTCGAATGTCGTTCTGTCCACTTCCTACATTTTGACATTATTTTGTTAATGTGCTTTGTGGCAAGTACATTTAGTTTTATAAGCTGTCATGTTAATGATCTCAAGTGACACTGTCACTGACATATCCTATTGAGGAAGAGCTCAATGGTACAATGAAAATGGCACAAATGTGAATATTTTATCCACTCTTCACCCAAAATGCCTTACAAAATCAGTACAGCTCTACTCATGCCATCAGCCACCCTTTTCAACCTTATTGGAAATACCAAACTCTTATGAACCTGCATCGACCATTTCATATACTAAACTTTTTCAGAGATTTTTTCACAGTGAGCTTTTTGTTCCAGAAACTACTCTGGCTTCCTCCCTCCCCCACCTCTTATTATTAGGATGGCTTCCTTTCAGACTGTATTGATCCAGCTATCAAAAGGGTAGCTTCATACAGACATATGCATCCTCTGATGTCTTGATGTCTTATTACCCAGAGGGTACACTCAGATGTAAGAAGCCAGAATTCAAGAAGCCATGGGTCCTCAGTCTGTGGTTTGCTTATTGTGACATGCGAACCCCCTAAGAAACCAGGGAACTAGCCCATGGTTTGTTATGTTTCTTGCTTGTTGAGGGAGAGACAAGCCAGAGAATGGAACCCTACTGCACAATGTATCACAGTAAACCAACTGCAGACTGAAGATGCATGTTTTGTTTACCTACTTCTGCTCCAAGTCGGAGTGATTGGGCTGTGTGCAACAAGAAACTGCTCAGAATTCCCTTCTTTGGAGGTTTTTAAACAGAGGCTGGATGGCCATCTGTCGGGAATGATTTGATTGGGTTTTTGTGCATTGCAGAGGTTTGGACTAGATGTCCCTTGTGGTCTCTTCTAACTCTATGATTCTATACTATCTATGGTAAGCCAGGTTTCTCACAAGAGCCTGGCTTATTGTAACCTCAACCCAGCCAGTAACTGACAGCTGAACATGGGAACTGTCTCTGCCAAAAGAAATCAAATCTGAAGTGCAAAGAGGCAAAGGCTCTGCCAGAAATGTTTGATTAATGATGACTCTGTCATGAAATCAAGTCATCATGCAACACAGTTATAGTGCTTTGATTGCGCTTTAACATCCATGGCAACATTCTATGGAAACTTAGGATTCACAGTTTAAGGGGGGATTTAGAATTCTCAGTCAGAGAGCTGTAGTGCATCAGAAAACTACAACCCCCAGGATTCCCTTGGAGGCAGCCATGGCAATTAAAGTGGAATCAGAGTGCTGTAGCTGTGCATTCTGAAGGGGCTGCTGATGTTGCAGCCATTTAGTGATTGAAAAACATTAATGGGAGAAGATCTCTATCAACTAAGTGTTCTGTTCATGAAAAGCAAGAAGCATCAAAGGGTCCACTTCTTATTTATTTATTTATTTAGAATGTTTATAGGGCCTTTTCCAAAACATTTTGAAAATTTTTGCATATCAATATAATAGAATGCTATTAAAAACCATTGGCATTAACATTAAAAATAGTAAATTGTATTATTCATCAAAAGTGTGATATGGCAGCCAAAAAAGGCAATACAATCCTAAGTTGTATCAATAGAAGTGCAATGTCCAAATCAAGGCAAATGGTTGTGCCACTCTATTCTGTTTTGTTCACACCTCACCTGGAATACAGATCAATCCCCCCCCCCACCATCCACAGGGGATATGTTCCTGGACTTACTGTTTGTAAATGAAACCGTGGATAATAGCAAACCCTATTAAAACAAAGGACTTCCGATACAAACATACCATAAAGTATGACCTAGGAATTCCTAGAGAGGACACTTCTCTAGGCATTTTCTAGCATGACTCTATGTTATGTGTTCCTATTTTTTCAGCCATGGATAACTGAAACCATGGATATTGGTTATGCATCAACATCAAATGCGTGTTGGGGGGAGGGATCTGTACTGTGTCCATTTCTTAGCATCACAGTTCAAAAAGGATATTGACAAGTTGGAAGGTGACCAAGATGTTCGAAGGTCTGAAAACTAAACTTGATGAGGAACAACCTAGGGAGCTGGGGATATTTAACATGGAGGAGAGAAGACTGAGAAATGGCATGATAACCATCTTTCAACATCTGAAGTGATGACATGAAGATGGAGTGAGCTTGATTTCTGCTGCTCCAGAGACTAGAACATGAACCAACAGATTCAGATTATAAGAAAAAAGATTCCACCTAAACATTAGCAAGAGTTTTTTATTAAAAAAACCCACAAAACTATAAGAGCCATTTGTCTCTTTTTGAGCCATAATCCGGGGCAGGGGGAAGGGCTCTCTTTCTCTGGAGCTCTTTAAACAGAGGTCGGATGGACATCTCTCAGGAATACTGTAGTTATGTATTCCTGCATGGCAGAGTGTTGGATTAGAGGGGTCTTTTGTGGCCCCTTTCAACTCTTAAGACTCTAAGGTTCTATGATTCTATATTAACAATAGCAAACAAAAAGAACAATACTTGTGTTATTACTGAAATTGTATTTGCATTGTTATTTTAGTAGTAAAATGTCATTTATTTTGTTGGCTGCTCTGGGCATTTTCATTGCAAATCAAAGGGCAAGGTATAATAGCAGCACTCAACACATTGGCCAGAGCTTGCGGGGGTGGGGGAGGCAAGGAAGGAGCCAGCCCTTTTTTTTTTTAATATGATGGTGGAAGTAGTGATTATCCAAATAGTAAGGGGTGGGAGGAAGAGAAGGAAAGTCCTAATCAAAGTGGAGAAGTTTAGGTTGATTATGGGTGTGAGGCAGAATCACCAACCACATGTTGATTATTTTTGGAAACTGTGGGTGACTTAAAAAAAAAAAACTTTTCTTTTCCTTGGCCCTCGCCTAGCTCTGCATCCCTTTTATTTTTGGTTGTCCATTGTTATTTGTACATTTATGCGGAAGCTGCCTCATCTGTTTATTCATTCATCTAGCTACTGTTGTCAGTTTCATTGCTTCCTGGTATGTTTCAGTGTGCCTGAACTGTGTTATTATTATGTTTAATTGAGTTTTAGGGGCTTTCAAACACTGCTTACTGGATTTTAAACTATTGTGAATGTTCTTAATGTGTGGAATTGTTGTTGAATTATTCGTTAAATACTGACATTAACAAATTTACAGTGCAGTTCTATATACTCAGAAATAAGCTCAATTAAGTTCCAGTAGTATCATAGCATTGCATTCATGTTGGGAGCATAGGACTGCATCATTGGCAATGCTGATTAGATCACGACTTGGTTTTGTTTGTTCACTGTATTGAGTATAAAGCGCTGTTTTAATATTTTGATTATTCTTTAGTATATTTATTACATTGTGACCTCTTTGTTTTTCTGGTATTTGTTTTTGGCAGCTTTCCTTGAGAAGGAAAAGAAGGTAATAAGTAATAAACGAACATGGACGAAATGAACGATAATTATTAAATAATGTCTTTCCACATGACTTCCAGTATCCTGAATGTCTAGTCTCCTTCTTCTTTTATGCATTCCATTCTTGGTTCCGTTGAAAACAGAGAAAAATAATTCAAACCTCTAGATAACATAAAAGATGTGTATGTATGTGTATATCTATATATACACTATATATAGATATATATTTCAGTCTAAAGGTCACCCTAACCTTTCAGCTAAGGGCAACAAGTCTGGTTCTGTTTTGAACTAACATCTTCCCCTCATAAGTTGGTAATGATTGGATTTGCCAGGGGTGGCACAATCTTCTTGCCAAATCATGGTTCCCACGTAGCAGAAACCATTCCAGGCACTGGAACTAGTAATATTAAAACCATGTCAATAGATACAGTCCATCTCAGGTTTTGTATCAGAGAGGGATTATGGAAATTCATGGATAACAACCCTGCTAGCCACTATTAGCCCTGGAGCTCATTAGCTGGTAGGCCAAATGCTATGTCTATTTGGGATTCTAGGAGTTGTTAATGTAAAAAAATAAACATTAATGGGTGGGCTGTATTGTCAGGTAAACAGGACTGTTGCATCCATGGTCTGTGGGCCCTTTCATATGTTTCTGTGATTCCACTTTAACTGTCACAGTCTCACTGCAAATCCTGAGGCTTGCAGTTTAGGAAGAGGTATTCAGAGTTATCAGCCAGAGAGCAGCAGTGCCTCACCATAGTACAAACCCCAGGATTTCATAGCATGCAGGCATGACTGTTAAACTGTAACTGTAACACTATGAATGTTTAGTGTGAAACAGTTGTGAGCTTCCTAGAGTTATCTCCATGGCCTGTCCAGGAAGCAAACTACCGGACTAGGAAGTCTTCTAGCCCCAGATCTTCCAGATCAGCATCAATATTCATCCTTATTTATTGATAACAGACTCTGTTAAGCGTTTCCATTTAATCAATTGCTTTAGTTAGTTTTGACACTGAATGACTCAAGCTGGGGCTAACATTAATCTTTTCTGCCTCCCATGATAAACCTCTCCTAAGTCTGTCCTGCTCACACTAGTGACACATCATTTTTCAATGTCAACTGGCACCGCTTGTTGTGATAAGTCACACTTACTGGGCCAAGGGCACTGTAAGAGTGCACAGCATTTAAAAACTTAAGGGGAGAAATCACCCATTGGTTAAAAATGCATTCACACAAGAAATATTTTCCCATGAAAATTATTGCTATTAGAATTTAGTGATATAATATGCACTCCGTGGGAATAATCAGATGCCATTAAATACTGGTTAATCTAGAGTCTGCAAGGACACTCTCAGAGAGCTTTGTCTAAACAACAACAGCAACAAAGATAGGATTTTGAGACACTTCCCCAATTGATTTGGATGCATGAATATTCCAAATCCTGGCACAAATTGAAGAAATGTTCAAACGGGAGCAGATCTATGAACTTTATTGATTTGATCTGTGCCAGTTACAAACAAGGAAGAGTGTGTGTGTGTGGGGGGGTGTGTCTGTCTTTTTATATGTGTAGAGGAGCAGAATCAGAGCCTGCCAAACCTCTTTATGCTACCTTGCTTCAAATAATTTTTCACCTCTATCTAGACCATTTCCAGAGAACGGAAGAATGCTGCAAGCAACACATAGGCAAGGTAAGGCAGGGGATAGAGGACTGCTGTGTTCTCCTTGTCTGTCTGCTTCATTTCATGCAAAAATTATACCACCCCCAAAAAATGTTTTCAGTTATGTGTGATGACTTCTTCTTCTTCTTCTTCTTCTTCTTATTATTATTATTATTACTACTATTACTATTATTATTTCTTATCTGCTTCTCCCCATGGATCGAGGTGGTGAACAACAGATTTACACAGAACAACTAATATCAATTAAAAACATATCGGTTAAAATACACAAACCCATTAAAACACGTGATATTAATTTTAAAAACAAATAAAGCAAATACATATTAAGAGAATTTAAAATTCAAACTTTAAAAACCATCTGGGAAGGCCTGCCAGAAGAAACTGGTCTTCAATGCTATTTTAAATCCAGACAGTACTGTATATTCAACTGTTGAATCTCCTCTGGCAGTTCATTCCAGAGTCTAGGCGTGGGTGAAGAAAAAGTGGGTGACAGTTGCCAAGCTAGTCCTGGCTGACTGAAGTAAATTCCCCTCAGAGGACCTGAGCATACAGCGTGGATTAAAGGAGAAGGAGATCCTGTAGGTAGCCTGGATCCAAATCATGTGTGTGTGTGTGGGGGGGGGGTTACAACTGCCAGCCACACATTTGTTCCTTGCATGGTTTGTATCACTCATAAAACCCACCTGAAGGTCTTCTAAAAGCTCCAGCCAATCCCCCACCTCCTGTCTGCTTCCCATGGACCACATCCTCCATCTTGCCAAAATACTGCTTCTCTTCAGAATACCTCTCAACATAGCAACCAGAAGTGACATCACATTGCTTCCTATCACTACTTCCTGTCACCCAGATAATATGGCGGGGGGGGGAGATATTTTGAGGGGTGAGGGTTCTGGGAGTGTTTTGTGTGTGTGTGTATGTGTGGATAGCTTTCTGTGCAGTTCTGGGGTAAAAGTCACTTTTTTTTTTTTTACAAAGCATTGGGGCTTGTGGGGGATTTGTGGGACTGGCAAGAGGCTTCAAGGGCCACAATTTCCCCACCCCTGCCCTAGTGTGTCAAACCTTGAGGCTATATACCAGCCTGTCAGCACAAAATCTGTTACTCACAAAGTTGCGTGGATGTTATCTGTGCTTTCAAACCACACATTGCAAATATGTGCAATTTTCCCCTGGTCTTTTCATTCTCAAAGAACACTCTATTGGAAAACAACCTTAGCACCAGTTTTCATCCCCCCCCCTCCCGCAAGGAGAGTATGCTGCATTCCATTTAGAACTTTGCCCTCTTTGGAAGTTTTTGTATTATTTTACTAGTGTTGTCTCCTTAAAGTACAGTACTATAAGGACAATACTACAGTATTATGCTACCATAACACTGGTTGGTTTAAAAAAAACACCAGCACAATAAACACACTGGTAGATAGCACAAAAAGGATTTGTGAACCTCACTATCTGGAGGATGAACTGAAGCACCTAAACCAGTGATGGGCAACCTTTTGAGCTTGGTGTGTCAAACTTCGCCAAAAAACTGAGCATAATTCGGGTGGTGGAAATTACTTTGAAGAAAAAACATTATTTCGCGATATTTATTGTTTAAATAACATACATGCATACAGTTGCCCCTCCACATTCACAGCTTTCACTCTCACAGTTTTGTTTTGTTTTTTATTATATCTTGTTTCCAACCGTAATTCAGAATACAGCATACTATATACATCTATATATATTTTTCAATATATAACAATATATATTGTTTCCGTATATAACAAACTCAAGGTGTTAGTGTAGGTGGAAGGTACATATTTTATAAACCCACGTTTATTCAACTTTCATTCTCCTACCCTCTTCCCACTCTTTTCTTCTTCCCTCCTCCTTTCTTACTTCCCTTTACAGTGTCACCTGAATGTCCATATTAGTCTCTTCCTTTTCTCCTCCCTACCTCTATTATTCTTG
Organism: Gambelia wislizenii; assembly: GCA_030847615.1. Taxonomy (NCBI): domain Eukaryota; kingdom Metazoa; phylum Chordata; class Lepidosauria; order Squamata; family Crotaphytidae; genus Gambelia; species Gambelia wislizenii. Next base: position 202,766,813 of record JAUMIR010000005.1, on the reverse strand, counting down.
TATTCTTTATTTTGAAATAAGATTGTAGCTTATGCTTTAATGTTCGGTGTCTTATTTCTGAAATATAGTACTTATAAAACCATTTTTAATTAACTTGGTGGCTTTATATATCTTGTTTCAGTTTATCTTCCTCTTCCATCTTTTCTCCCATAATTTCTGAATCGGTTGCCATTCTTCTTCTAGTTTTTCCATGTTTGCTTTGTTTAATATCTATGTTAATTTGTCGTTTTCTTGCATTTCTTTAAGTTTCATCAACCAGTCGTCTATCGATGGGATTTCTTTATTCTTCCATTTGGATGCTATTATTAATCTTGCTGCTGTTACCATATACAATAAAGTTCTCCTGTGTTTTTGTTTGAAGTTTGCTTCCAATTCAGATGTTATATTCAGCAAATATAATTTAGGGCTCATAACTAGTTGGTTGTTATACATTCTTTGAATTGTTTTGTGAATTTTTATCCAGAATTTCTTGATTTTTGGGCATCCCCACCACATATGATACATTGTACCTACGTCTTTGTCACATCTCCAACAATGATTGTTTTTTGTTTTATACATCTTACTGATTCTTGCCGGCGTTAGGTACCATCTGTTCGTTAATTTGAAATGATTTTCCTTTAATGCCAAACATGCTGTAAAAGTATTTGTGTTTTTCCACGCTACCTCCCACTCTTCCAGAGTTATTATTTCTCCTATCTCTTGGGCCCATTTTGTCATTGCATTTGTAATCTTCTCTCCTTCTAATTCCCTTTCCAATAATAGTTTATATAATCTTATTATTTTTTTATTTTCCTCACCCCAGATTATTTTGTCGATTTCTGTATCGGTTATCTCTAGTCCATACTTTTTTTTGTCATCTTGAAATCTATTTTTTATCTGTAAATATTTAAACCAGTTCATCTCGATGCCTTTCCTTTCGAGTTCTTCTCACGCTTGAAGTTTGATTCCTTCTCCTCTTTTCCAAGGAGGAGCAACCATGTCTATTAAATCTTTATATTTCAGCCATTTTTTTGTGTTCTCCCATCTTCCCATAAAGGCTTCGTGTGGGGACAACCAGATTGGAAGTTTAAAATAGAACTGTTTTTTAATCTTATTCCATATCCTATATAAAGCTTTCCTGATTAAGTGGTTTTCAAAGTCTTTATTTATTTGTACTTTATCATAGCCCAAATATGTGTGCCATCTGTAGCGTAGTCCATGTCCTTCTAAATCATAGAATCATAGAATTGCAGAGTTGGAAGAGACCACGAGGGCCATCCAGTCCAACCCCCTGCCACGCAGGAAATCACAATCAAAGCATCCCCGACAGATGGCCATCCAGCCTCTGTTTAAAGACCTCCAAGGAAGGAGACCCCACCACGCTCCGAGGGAGTGTGTTCCACTGCCGAACAGCTCTGACTGTCAAAAAGTTCCTCCTCATGTTGAGGTGGAATCTCTGTTCCTGGAGCTTGCACCCATTGCTCCGTGTTCCAGTCTCTGGAGCAGCAGAAAACAAGCCTGCTCCATCCTCAGCGTGACATCCCTTCAAATACTTAAACAGGGCTATCATATCGCCTCTAAACCGTCTTTTTTCCAGGCTAAACATACCCAGCTCCCCAAGTCTCTCCTCATAAGGCATTGTTTCCAGACCTTTCACCATTTTAGTTGCCCTTCTCTGGACACGCTCCAATTTGTCAATATCCTTTCTGAATTGTGGTGCCCAGAACTGGACACAGTATTCTAAGTGAGGTCTGACCAAGGCAGAATAGAGTGGCACTATTACTTCCCTTGATCTAGACACTATACTTCTATTGATACAGCCCAAAATTGCATTGGCCTTTTTAGCTGCCGCATCACACTGTTGGCTCATGTTCAACTTGTGGTCTACTAGGACTCCTAGATCCCTTTCGCACATAGTCTCATTCAGCCAGGTCTCTCCCATCCTATATTTATGCATTTCATTTTTCCGCCCTAAATGCAGTACTTTACATTTCTCCGTATTGAATTTCATTTTGTTAGCTTTGGCCCAGCTCTCCAGTCTATCCAGGTCATTCTGAATTTTGATCCTGTCCTCTAGGGTATTAGCTACTCCTCCCAATTTGGTGTCATCTGCAAATTTGATAAGTATGCCCCTAATTCCCTCATCTAAGTCATTGATAAAGATGTTGAATAGCACTGGGCCCAGGACAGAACCCTGTGGCACCCCACTGGTCACATCTTTCCAAGACGAAGAGGAGCCACTGCTGAGCACCCTTTGGGTTCGGCCGGTCAACCAATTACAAATCCATTGAACAGTTAACTTGTCTAGCCCACATTCTACAAGCTTGTTTGCAAGAATGTCATGGGGAACCTTGTCAAAGGCCTTACTGAAATCAAGGTATGCATTCTGTCGTTGTTCAATTTAATCCAAGTCAGAATCCAATTTAGACCACAGGCTATGTAATAAAGTTTCAGATTTGGTAGGGATGCACCACCGCACTCTTTATTCGCAGTTAATATTGACCACTTTATTCTTGCTTTCCTCCCTCTCCAAATAAATTTGTTCAATTCAAAGGTCCATTGCTGCAATATCCTGTCGTTTTGAAGTATTGGCAGATTTTTGGAATATGAACATTACTTTTGGCAATACAGTCATTTTAATTGCGTTTATTCTTCCAAGTAGTGAAAGCTCCAGATTTTCCCATCTCCTCAGACTCGATTTAATTTCTTCCCATGATTTCTTATAATTGTTTTCGTATAGATCAATGTTTCTTTTGCTCAGCCAGATCCCCAGGTACTTCACTTTCTTTTCGATTCTACAGCCCGAGATTTCCTTTAATCTCTCCTCTTCTTTTATAGTTAAGTTCTTCGTTATCATTACAGTTTTCTCTTTATTCAATTTAAATCCAGCCATACTTACGAATATATTTATCTGTTCCAGCAAGTTCTTGATATTTTCTATGGGATTTTCCAATATTATTGCTAAGTCGTCAGCGAAGTCCTTCAATTTGTATTCTTGACCCCTTATCTTTAATCCTTGTATTTGTTTTTTGCTCCTTAATTTGTTATTTAAACAAATTAAGGAGCATTTATTATCAAATGTGCTTTTTGCGTCGCATATATTGTTTTTATGCCTTTGACAATAACTTCACCCAATTCCAATTTTTCCAATAATTCTATCATAAACATCCAATTTATATTGTCAAAGGCTTTTTCGGCATCAATGAATATTAATGCAGCTTTCTTGTCAATTGCCCTTTCATAATATTCTATAGCATCCACCATTGTTCTGATGTTATCTTGCATGTGTCTTCCCTTCACAAATCCTGTTTGCTTATCATGTACAATTTCTTTTAATATTTTATTTATTCTGTTTGCCAAAATTGCTGTGTAAATCTTGTAGTCTGTATTTAAGAGTGATATCGGTCTATAATTTGCTGGGTTTGTTGTATCTTTACCTTCTTTCGGAATCAGGATGATATTTGCTTCTTGCCAAGTAATTGGGATTCCTTCTGTTGAGATGTTATTCGTAACTTGTTGGAGCGGGGTTACCAAATCTTCTTGAAATTTCTTGTAAAATTCTGCAGTATATCCGTCCTGTCCTGGAGTTTTTCCTGTCTTTAACTGATTAATAGCTTGTAGTACTTCTTCTTTACTTATGGGCAGTGACAATTCCTTTTTCATGTCTTCCGATATTTTCACATTTAGATTCTCTTGTATGTATTCTTTTATTTTCTTTTCATGTTCTTCCATTTTCTCTGGCCTAGCATATAATGATTTATAGTATTCTAAAAAGATTTCTTTGATTTCTTTTTGTGTGTTATATTTCATGTTCCCCACTGTTATTTCTGTTATTAATTTCTTCTCTCTGTCCTTTTTCAATCGATATGCCAGCCATTTTCCCGTTTTGTTAGCATTTTGAAAATAATTTTGTTTTGCCCATTTCAGTCTCTTTGCTACTATTTCAACCATATCCACTTTTATTTCATCTTGAATCAATTTTATGTCTCTTTGAGTCTTTTTATTTTTTGGGTTTTTCCTTAATTCCTCCTCTTTCATTTTCAACTCCTGTGTTAATTTTTTGTCTTTTTCTTCTTTGTTTCTTTTAATTTCCGTGCCTCTTTGTAGAAAAATCCCCTTTAATGTTGCTTTAAAAGCATCCCATCTTACTTTGTGCGATGTTTCTAATTCTTTGTTTATTCTAAAAAATTGCTGTATTTTCTCCCTTAGCCGATTTACAAATTTTTCATCTTTTAACATGTCTGTCTTTAATCTCCATGAGTATTCTCTTTTCCACATTTTTAACTTGATTTCTATGAGGTTATGATCTGATAGTACTCACATATTTCCATTTTTTGGATGCATGTTAATAGGCTTGATGAGGCCCAGAACATATCTATTCTAGACATTGATTCATGTACATCAGAGTAAAATGTGAAGCTTTTCTTATCCTTATGTTTTGCGATCCATACATCGTCTAGGTTGAAATCTTGTTGTATGTTTTCACATATTTTTGGTAGGTTTCCACTGGTTGTTTTTTCAGATGGGGATGATCTGTCTCGTTTTGCTTTCAACACACCGTTGAAGTCTCCGGCCAGTATCATTTCATTTTCACTGTTTTCTCATAATTTTTCCAGTTCCTGATATAATTTCCTATAAAATTGGTCTTTCTTTTGAATTGGAGAGTAAATTACAATCAAGTTTATTTTTCTATTTACCAATGTCAGTTCCACGCCGACATAATGACCTTCTCCTTCATTTATAATTTCTGTAGCTTCCAAACTATTACTTACATAAACTGCAAATCCTTTTTTCTTTTTATCTGGACACGTAAGAAACAATTGCCCTAATTTCTGTCTGGTTAACAGTTTACAGTCCTTTTTTTCTTATTCTTGTTTGCCACACGACTCAGGGAATAAAGAGACCAGACACAAGATATATGGGTGAAATAAAGGGTCTTTATTGAACCCTACCTATTTAAGCCCTCTATGATCTTCATGGGGGAGGAGGCAACCAAGCGAGGGAGCAGCTGAGGCCGTAGGTCTAACTGAGACCTTACCCCCAGCTTCCCCTGGTGAGCACCTGAGCCCTCGAAAGGAACCCCATCACTGGGGTTGCTCTCAAGCCGGCCTGCATCTGGAAGACCAACCCAAAAGTCCCCCACTCAAGCCTCACAGATTAGGGTGGGGGCTTATCCCTCGGGCCAGCCCCAAGGTGAGTCTCCTTCCCTTCCGCTAAGTCCCATGACTTTATTGGTCGTTCCAGAGACCCTCCCTACACTCAAATAGGTGCCAAGGTGCACACCAAATCTGCGCCTCCCCCAAATTTTAGGCCACAAGCGCTGCAGCATGAAAAAGCAATTTTTCGTAGGGTGAAATGCAAATGTCTGGCCAGATGGCAAAAAGACCCTGCAGGATCCCTGGGGAAAACGGGGCCCTGCTGTCCTTTACTCTACCTCTCTCCCTGACCCAACCATCCAAAACTTTGCGTATTGTAAAATGATTAGTAGTGTCTTCAAACTCACAAGCCTTCAACCAAAAGGCCAGAGCAGACAACTTTGAACAAATGGATTGTGGAGCCAACCCTCTATGGTATAAATGGACACAAAACTGTAACAAAAGCGACACGGGTACATATGTACCCGGACGCCATCCAAATTGAAGCCCAAACTGGCTGAACTCGCGAACAGCTCTAGTATAGCTCCTTCTAGTGGAAGGTGCTAAGGACATACCTAAAGCCCTGATCACTTCGACCTCCCAATCGTCCACAGGTCTGCTGGCATCGGCTCGCCTTCGAGCATCGCGTCGGGAGCCAACTCTCTGAAGCGCTCCATCTGCATGCGGGAAAGAGCATCAGCAATGCCATTGTCAACGCCCGCCACATGCCGGGCAACAAACAAAATGTTGTGCCTAAGGCATTGCAAAGTGAAGGCGCGAACCAATCGCATGACCCGGGAGGATCTGGAAGTTAAAAAGTTTATGACGTGGACGGCAGACATATTGTCGCACCAAAAATGTACAGTGGAATTCGCCAGTTCTGCCGCCCAAACATAAACGGCAACCAAAACTGGAAAAAATTCAAGGAAGGTAAGATCCCCAACGATGTCGGATGAGACCCAATCTTGGGGCCACCTACCTGCACACCAACGACCCGCAAAATAAACACCAAAACCTATAGCACCAGCAGCATCAGAAGCAATCTGCAGTGCTCCATGTAATTTTCTATCTTCCCGCCAGAATGAAACCCCATTAAACTGCTCTAAAAAGTCCAGCCATACCTGGAGGTCATCACGAATATCTGATGTGATGCGAATCATATAGTGGGGCTGGAAAACCCCCTTAGTAGCGTCGCTTAAACGACGCAGAAAAGCCCGTCCGGGCGCCACTACTTTACAAGCAAAGGTCAGGTGTCCAATTAGAACCTGAAACTCTCTCAGGCTAACCTTCTTATGGGCCATAAACTCAGAAACCCTCCTTACTAAGTCAACCACTCTAGTAGCCGTCAAACGGCAGAGTTGATTGATCGTGTCAATTTCAATGCCCAAATATGTAAGCTGCAGTGCTGGACCCTCTGTTTTCTCCGGGGCCAAAGGAACACCTAACTCCTCTGATAGTAGCTCAAACTGATGCAATAAATAATTGCATCGGCCAGAGCTTGCTTCCCCAATAAACAGAAAATCATCCAGGTAATGTACCACTCCGGACATACCTGTTCTAACCTTTAATGCCCATTCTAAAAAAGTACTAAAAGTCTCAAAGGCATTGCACGAAACTGAACAACCCATGGGTAGAGCTCTATCCATATAAAACAGGCCTTCAAAAGAAAAACCCAAAAGCTCAAAATCCCCCGGGTGCACTGGCAAAAGGCGAAAGGCAGACTTGATATCGCATTTGGCCATCTCCGCACCCGGGCCATGCCTACGGACTTCCCGAATAACAGCATCAAATGATGTGTATTTAACTGAACACAACTCAGCAGGGATAAAATCATTAACAGATTCACCTTTCGGGTAAGACAAATGATGAATTAACCTAAACTCTCCCGGTGCCTTCTTAGGTACCACCCCCAAAGGGGAAATACGTAAATTGGGCACCGGTAACTTGGTAAACGGACCCGCAACCCTACCTTCCAAAACTTCCTTCTCAATCTTAGCTCTGACTATCGACTCCATACCCTTAATGGATTTCAGATTATGGGCTTTGTAGGCCCGTTGAGGGCCTTGAAAAGGAATTTGAAACCCAACTTTAAACCCATTGTATAAATAACTAGCAGCTTCCCTATTAGGATAAAACCGAAGCAAACGGCTCAAAACTACCAACTTAATTGGGCTGGGACCCCTTTTGAGGTGGAGCACTGCCTCCCGCACCCTTGGGTCCACCTTGACCTCCCCTTGAACCCCGAAAGGAACCTCTTGCACGAGGGCAGTTACAAAATGAGTGCAAAGCCCCACAAATGGAGCACTCATGACTAAACCTGCAGGGCTTTCTACTGCAGCCCCCCTGAGAAGAGAAGTCCCAGCACAAAAGCTTCTGACTTAACAATAACCCCAGCCAATATCAAAAAACCTGACAGCCAATTAGACCAGGTACGCTCAACTTTTCTCTTCTTAATCTTCTCCTTATCTTTCTCATCTAATTCCTGTTTATCTTTCCTCTCCAATTCACGATATAACAAGGAGAAGACATCAACGTACTCGCCCTTAATAATTTTCTCCCGAGTGGATTGTAATAGGTGATCTCCCAGTGGCAAAGCCAAATCACCAAATGGGATGGCACCATAAGCCACGACATCATAACCAGTCGATGGCGGGGGCCCTAAAACTGCCTGGGGATTGGATGGGCCAACTGAATATGGTCCCACCCCCCATGGCATCCAGCTGGACTGTGCCAAAGACCAACCCGGATATGGTGTAGCACTGCCTGACTGCGCCAAAGACCAGCCCGGATATGGTATAGCACCACCACCAGATACAAGAGCCCCATCGTCATGAGTGGCCGTTGACATGCCCCCCCAAGGCCAATACACACCTGTCATATGTGCTGCAGAAGTATCAGCAAACTCACCTCCTAATTCCAATGGTCTAGCGTTATCTCCCGCTTGGTCCCCAGCACCTGATGGCCCTTGCTCCACAGGATTGCAGACTTCATTGGACCCCGACGCTCCACCAGGCTGCGTCATTTTTTCAAGTGCATCTAAACGAACAAGAATAGCGTCAGAAATTTTACGTTTCGAACCATGCCTTACCTCCATTAATTCAGGTGCCTTGGGAACCCCATGAGCCACCTCCAATTTCCCAATCTGATCCAGTATAGCATGCCACGGAATATCCTCTTCGCTATCACTGGAAGAATTGACTGGCGCAGGAAGATGAGGTTTGCTATGCTTAGGAGCAGGACTCTTGCCCTTGCCACCCAACTTACCCTTCTTAGGTGCCATACCCTTATTATTAATTATATTATTCTTATTCTTATCCGTATTATTATTATTATGCCCAAAGCCTGTAATTATTATTATGCCCAAAGCCTTTTATTATTATTATTATTGCTTATTATTATTATTATTATTGTTATTATTATTAATCCCCTGGAATTAAATTCACCACCAGGGGGCAGTGCAGGCAATGTAATCCACCAGAGGGCCCAAAAGGCTGCACCACCACAAATCGCCCACTAGAGGCCCCCACAGCCCAAAGCCACGAGGCAAATAGAGGCCTAAAGAGAAGTCAGGCTGCCTGACGAGCAGTCAGGCTGCAGAGGCCTGAAATCAAGCCCAAAGGTAAGAGGGCCTAAAAGGCCACCACACCCCCAGAAGGAACAGGCCCAGAGACCAAGGGGCCTAGGCAACAAAACGCTGCAGGCCAGGGGGGGCAACAGCCACTGCACCCCCAGAAAAAACCAAGGGGGGGGAGAACAAAGCAGACACCAGCGGGGGGGGGGGAGAACAAAACCAGAACCAGCCCCCTAAATACACCCCCCCAACAAATACCACCCCCCCAATTCCCCAGCAACAGTCACTCCCAGTCAAAAATACTCCCTGTCACTCCCAGTCAAATTCTTTAAAAGAAGAGAGAGAGTGGGGAGGGCGGAGCAGCCTTAAATAGGCTTCTAGCTTAGCCCTGCCCCATCTCATGACGTCAGAACGCCAGCCTGACGTCCAACACTGGTCTCCACCCCTCCCCTGCGGCAAAGACCAATCCCCACCCGAAAGCAAGCTTAATGGGAGGGGATTGGGATTCTTGTAAGCAGATAATATCTGCTTTACATTTTTCTAATCGTTGAAGAATCTGATTTCTTTTTTGAGGCCCATTTAGGCCTTTAATATTCCATCATCTTATCGTTATTGTCATTTTTTCTTTTTTCTCAAATCTTCTTTTCCGTGTTTATTTTATATTTCCTCTTCTGTTTTTCCTTCTTGACTTTGTTGTTCTTTATCTTCCTCTATGTCTTTCCCTTCTTCTTGTTCCTCCTCTTCTTCCTGCCTTCCTTCCTCTTCTTGATCTTGGATCTCAATAAGGTCTTCTCTTCTTTGTCTTTCCTCCTCTACATCTTCTGAGTGTTCTTCTTGCTTATTTCTCTTTCTTCTAAATCTCTCTTCTGCTTGTTTCTTTTCTTCATTTTCTAGTTCCGTCAAAAAATCTTCCATTTTCTCAATAGTAATTATTTTAAATCTTCTTTGTTCATATGAGAAAGTTAGTCCTTCTATTCGTTCCCATCTGTACATTATATATTTCTTTTTTAACTGTCGTGTCAACTGTTAGTATTCCTGTCTCTTCTTCAGAATTTCGTTTGGTATGTCTTTAAAAATTTGAACGTCTTTCCCGTCAATCTTTAACTTATTTGTGTAGCTTGCTTGTATTATCTTTTCTTTCATTCTTGTCTGATTAAACACAATGACCATGTCTCTCGGGAGTTTTTTCTCCTTTGCTATTATTGAGTTCACGCAGAATAGCTTATCTATACTTTGATCCATTTCTTCTTGTTTGATTTCCATGAACTCTGCTAAATTTGAAATTATTTTCTCCCATGTCTCTTCTCTTATTGTTTCTGGTACCCCTCTTAATTTAATACACTTTTCTCTGTATCTTAATTCCTGTATTAAAATATCATTTTTTCCCTTTTTCTTGTTCTCTGATCGTTGTCTGCAGTTGTTTTGATAATTTCTCTGTCTTTTCTTTGTTTTTTCCATTTTTATTTTAACTTCATTAACTTCAATCTTCAAAGAGTCCAGTTTAGTGTCTAGTTTCTCAATATTGGTTCTCACCTCTTTCTTAAAAACTTTCAGGTTTTACCTTATCTCCTTTTTGAAATTCTTCAGTTCCTCCAGGATCTGAAGGCCGATATCCATTTGCTTGGCTGGTGTTTCCAAAGAGCCTCTTCTTGATGTTACTACTTGTATTTGAGTTTGGCTGCCCGCCATTTTAGCTCTCGTACTTGCCGCCATTTGCAAAATATATAATTCTTTGTCTAAAGCTATAAACTGATAGTATTAAACTTCTGGTTTCCTGAATATATTTTGTTTTATCTTGACCCTTTACTTTACTGTAAGTGCCTTAATTCTTCATTCACGATGCACATTACACATCAATATACTTCACTTAAACACTAAATTATCTATATAAATGTCAATCCTGGGCACTTTATATTAGCACATTTACCATATAATGTTTTCTTATATATATGCTTGTATAATATATATGTTTATGTTTGTGCCTTTTGTTATGAATATTATAAATAATTCTTAGCTTATTGTTAATTTCCTGAAATATATAGGTCAGTATAAATCAGTAATTTATGACCTAATTGGACCCACTTTCCTGTTAATAAAATTTATGGATCTTTCCTTGCCTACCCCTCCCGTTCCAATCTAGACTCTCCCTTCACCAAATACTCTTAATTCCAGAATTAATTAATAATTAATTAATACATCACTTTCCTTTCCCAATATATTTTCTATTAATTAATATTATCAGTTAAATTGGTGTTAAAGACCTCTGTCATTTGTAGATATCACAAATTTCTCCTTTTTTTCTCCCTCTTTTTTTTATTCTTTCCCCAGCTTGTATTTAATTATTGTACTTCAACTGAAGTCCACTGTCATTTGTAGATGTCGCTGGTTTCCCTTTAGTTAATCTTTCCCCAGCTTACAGAGTTACTGCGTCTTTAACTGACACTTCTGTACGGCCGCGCTGACTCAATGTCTCTGGCCCTTTACGCGACCTTGAAAATGCTGACTCTCCCTCCACAGTCCACTGTCCAAAGCCGCATCGTCCTTTCCTCTTCTTTTCTTCAACCCTCTTGTTGTATCTAATCCAAAGCATACAGGTTCTACAACTCCAAGAGTTTCAAGCAAGTCTTTTAACTTTTAATTTCATCCTCTTGTAGGACTAATCCTAGCTTATGTCTGAGGTCACGTATATTCTCTGTTGTCACTATCCTCCTCCCTCCTCTCTCCTCCCTCTCAAAACATGGTGATTTCTTCATCGTCTTCCTGGACTAATCCCTTTTGAACTAGATTGTGACACTTCTACCTCCGTGATAGATGTCACTCAAGAATGAATTTTATCCAGTCTCTAAATACACATTTTAGAATTTAAGTTTAAGTTTAAGCTTAACAGAATCAAATTCACAGTATTGTAAATTAGTCGCAGCTTTTATTTCTTTTGTCTGATTTTCTATATCCCCTCTCTCAGCACATGTTCTGCTTCGTTTCACCTCTCTCTCTGCTGTCTCGCCTTTTTGCTTCTCCGTGCCCACTAGTCTTTTTCTAACTTCTCACTCTCTCTTTCACTTTCAATAGTTAATTGTTGTAACAGTGTTTCAGCGTAACTGTTACAAGATTGATTCTATATTACTAAATTTGCTTCCCCATTCAGTCCATCCACCACTATTCACTCACGTTTCTGCTTGCGAAAAGATACCGATCTTCATATAAAGGATCCCCAAGTATACCTCCAAACCGATGTTATATTCCAACGCTTTAAATTCAGTCTTTTTAACATCTGAGAGTTTATGAGGGTTTGATCCACGGATCTTCCCAGTACCTCAATGGTTGCCAATCTTCCCCTGTTGATCAACCTTTCCCTCTGCCAAAACCTCCGTTTCAGCGGGGTTCAAGGGATCAGACCGGGATCTGCCAGCCCCACTGGGTTGTAATCATAACTGGATTACACCACTGTTTGGGTAATTCCCCAAATTTGAGATACAGGACGGACAATACTCGAGCGGAGCCCCGTCTCGAGGTCCTTTTCCCTCAGCTCTCAGACCGGAAGTCTCACTCTTGCAGTTTTGATTATTTGTGGTTTGCTCAGCAAGCACCCCATTTAAATCAGCTTCTCTCCCTTCCACTCAAGGGAGAGGAGCTGATTTAAACAGAGTGCTTGCTGCTCAGCTCCCCGCTCTTCTGAGACATAGATCTATTGCGGGGGGGGGAGAGCCAAGCCCCAGGAAAGCAGGGAGTTGGCAGGAAAGGTGCTTTTTACCCCCCACACACCCTTCCCAAAGCCGCTATTGAGCTTTCTAAGCCTTGTTGCGGCTTTGGGAAGGTGGGGTGGCTGAAAAGCCTCTACGCAGTGCTCCCTCCACCCCTCCCAACCTTCCCGAAGAGGCTATATGGGGCTCTCAATCCCCAGAGCCTCTTCAGGAAGCTCAGGGAGAGGCCGGCCAGACTCCCTCCCACCCTTCCGTCACCTTCTCCAGCCTTCCTGAGGCGTCCTAGGGGTTTCAAAGCCCTGGATCCCCCTCGGGAAAGCCGGGGAGAGGCTGGACAGATTCCCTTCCACCGTCTTCTCCGGCCTTCCCAAGGTGGCTCCAGGGTTTCAAAGCCCTGGAGCACCCTCCAGAAGGCCAGGGAGAGGCCGGGGAGATCCTGCCCACCACCTTCCCCGGCCTTTCTGAGGCAGCTCTGGGGTTATGAAGCCTCAGAGCCCCCTCGGGAAGGCCGGGGAGAAGCCAGGCAGAGTCCTGCCCGCCCGCTGCCTTCCCCGGCCTTTCTGAGGTGGCTCTGGGCCTTTGAAGGCTCGGAGTCCCCTCAGGAAGGCTTGGGAGAGGCCAGGCAAAGTGCCTACCACCCGACTGCCACCTTCCCTGACCTTTCCGAGGTGGCTCTGGGGCTTCAAAGCCTCGGAGCACCATCGGAAAGGCCGGGGACAGGCCGGGCAGAGTCCCTCCCTCCTTCCCGCTGCCTTCCCTGGCCTCCAAGCCCTGGAGCCCCCTTGGGAAGGCTGGGGAGACGCTGGGCAGTCTCCTGCCCGCCGCAACCGGCCTTTCCGAGGCAGCTCTGGGGAAGCATGGCAGGCCTCAGGGAGGGGGTGGCCAGGTGGGGGAGAGGCTCCATCCCCTGCCTCCCTAAAGTGGCAATTGGGGCTTCGTAGCCCTACCCGCCACTTTCCTCACCCTCCCACCCTCCCTAAAGTGGCAACCGATCACCACTTTAGGGAGGGGGGAGGTTGCGGGGGGAGGCCTACGGTCACGTGTCAACCCAAATGGCTATGTGTGTCAGTGCTGACACGCATGTCATAGGTTCGCCATCACTGACCTAAACTGAGCTCTACAGGCTAATGGTTACTCCAGATTAGACATCAGGAGAGCAGCCAGACCCAGAAAAAAAACAGGAATGAAGAAAAACAACAGACCCTCTCACAGCTGCAGGAGTTCCACATACCGTGCAGCTGTGGACAAGTTTACATAGGGACCACTAAACACAGTGTGCAAACACAAATCAAGGAACATGAGAGACACTGCAGACTGGGCCAGCCAGAAAAATTAGCAGTATAGAACACACTATAAACCAACCTGGACACAAAATGTTATTTAAAAACAGAGAAATTCTGGACCAGGCCAACACTATTATGTCAGAATGCACAGAGAAGCTATTGAAATCCACAAACACCTGGACAACTTCAACAGGAAAGAAGAAACCCTTAAAGTAAACAAAGTTTGGCTACCAGTCCTGAAAAGCACCAAAATCAAAACTCAGCAAATGAAATGAACTTCACCCAGGGACAGGGTGACTTCCAGCAGACAATGGACCATTAGCCAAACAGACACTAATCCTCCTTGCATGTCCTCCCACCCTAGGAATTAGCCATTAAAACACACAAATTTACATATCCTCTCCAAAAGGGACTCACATTTTATAAACCCCACACACCCCTACACCATCATTCTCTGAAGATGCCAGCCACAGATGCAGGCCAAACGTCAGGAATAAACTCTTCCAGAACATAGCCCCTCAGCCCAGAAAAAAACACACACAAAATCCAATAAAAAAGTAACTTGATCTGGCTAAATTTCTCTATCACCCCCCCACCACCAACAACAACAACTTTATTTATGTTGTCTGGACATCTTGCCTGGAATAGAAGTTTTTGATAGCCTATGATTTACACATGACAGATTTAGCAACAGTATAGAACTTAGAAAAGTTACTCTAGAGAGCTACAATTCCCAGAATCCTCCAACTAGGTTGGCCAACAACATAACATTTCCAAGCTCTTACATTAACGACAGGGGAACTTGGTAGCAGAGAATATGCTATGCTAGCATAGCCAGTTAAAAAGATCAGATAGCAGGTAATGGGAAAAATATCTTAAGTCCTAGAGATCCATTCAGTAGACAATGCCAAGCTAGGTGGACAGTTCTGACCTCCAGCTTTCTATGCTCCTATTGAGCCCCTTAAAATGCTGTCACATTGCTTTCTCTTTGTTTCTTGTTGTTCTCAGTCAAACACAGTTATTAATATTTCACCTTGTCAAAGCTAGAATCGCTGCATCATGACTTGCCTATAGGTCAATTAGGCATTTATTGCTTAGCTATGATGTTTACATTCCACCTCTCCTCCAATGAAGTCAAGGTAGCATAAATATGTTCCCACCTCTCTACTTTATCCTCACAACAACCATGTGAGGTAGGCTAGGCTGAGAGAAGAAGGGTGGCCCAAGATCACCCTGTTAAATTATGGTTCACAGGAGAACTGGGGACTTTATAAGGCCACCCTTCATAAAAGTTCTTTTGTAGGCATATTTTGCTGCATTTTTATGCTGATAAAAGAACCACCCTACCAGACTTATGTTTGCCAGTGACAATGGCTTCCCTGGCAGTAACAGAGCATGAACAGAGCTCTGTTTACTTCTGGGCTCCTGATCTTGGTGATTCTCATGAGAAATCACTAGCACAGCAAATTTGAAAAAAACAAACAAACCCCAAAACACAAAAAGTTCACACAAGCACACACACACACAATAACTTTAAAATTCCCAAGTACATGGGGGATTTCATTTAAAAAAGTGTCCCTACCTGGCTGTCACGATCTCAAGTGGAAGTTTTTGTCCATTGATGCTGCATTCACATGAGCACAATGGCGCGAGGATTCAAACGCCGGCCATGCCAGCAACAAAGCAGAACAGGAGATCTATTGATGGCTTAGGCCGGCAATAAAAAAGCACTCCTTATTCCCTACACATGATTGTGAAAGGATGTCATCATCTGGTTATGCACACCCTTTTGCAATCATTAGGTGTCCTTATGACACCATATTTGCTGGGTCTGATGTCAGATTTCCTGCCTGTTTTGGTTTTCTAAACTAAAGCAACATGTCCTAGATCTCAGATTTTCTGAATCTGCATCCAGCACTCTAATGAATAAATTACATTGCCTGTTTTGGTTTTCTAAACTAAAGCAACATGGCAAAGATCCATCCCATGACTCAGAAGGCAAGGGTGATCCAAGTGAGGAATTCCTCATCCCCTCAATATAAAACAATTTTTATGACTAAATATTTGACATGAGTAGAAGTATGAGTCACAAGCAATTTTGTTTACTTAGCATTTTCCACCTTGTGATCTCTCTCTTTCTTTCCAGTCAATTTTAGGGAAGTCACCAGTTTATGAGATCTGCAGCCTTTTGTTCTCACTCCAGCTGCAATGCCACTCAGTTTGAAAGCTCCATTTCCATATTTGCCATTTCATAAAAGACAAGCAGCTGCAGGAGGAAGATTATAAATTAAAGGCAGTTTCTCAGGAAGAAAGAATGAAAGAAAAGAAAAGAAAAGAAAGAAAGATGGATGCAGTAAAAATTCAGGTGGATTCTGCTGTTTTCTGCTTGCCAGTTAATAAGGTAGAGCTTGAAGCAACTATTCTGACAATATCTTTGTGTTTACAGGTAATACTACAAGCTGAGCCCCATGCTGACAGAACAAACAAATATAAATGGAATGAACAAGAGAAGAAATGAATTTGAATTCTGGTTCATGCATATATCTATATTCTCATGAAGGAACTGGTATCACTTCCATGCAGGAACAGAACATTTTGGCTCAGCTGTTTTGAGTTAATCTTCCACCTTTCTTCTAAAGATTATTCCCATTTAAACTGGTTAAGTGTTTTCTGCTTTAGCCCAACAATGTGTCAAGGCTGGCTGCCTTCACTAGCACTTACAATAGTCCCACAAGCCTATGTTCCAACATATAGATTCTTGATGGCAATAAAGCTGATGTTCCAATTAGCTTTTGCACACCAAACAGCACATACTTTCTCAGAGCTTGGAAACATTCCTTTTGGGGGGCTACAACTCCCATAATTTTCTAGGACATTTTCAGACATGTCTTACTGCACTAGAAGCTTTTGGGAGAGCTTTGGCGCTGTGGCGCAGCAGGGACTCCATTTCAGATGACACTGTCCCTCTGGCGAAATCATCTGTGTCACTTCTGCGCCATATTTTATTTACAGACAACTCCCGTGAATAAAATCTGGTGAAATATGGCATGGCTGCCTCCAATCCTATACAGAAGTGACACAGACAATTTCACCAGAGGGATGGCATCATCTGAAATGGAGTCCCTGCCGTGCAGCAGCACCAAATCTCTCCCGAAAGCATCTAGCGCGGTAAGACATGTCTGAAAATGTCCCTAATCATCATTGCACTTTGTGCATGACCAGACACTGATTCAGCTCTAATGCCAGCATGATCCTGCTTTGCTGATAGATATAAGAGTATCCATAAGTCAGTCACCATTAGGAATGGCTGCAAATTTCATTTCAGTTCATGGATTTACGAAAATCTACATATTTCTTCATCTTCAGGCAATGTAAGCTAGTGGTTCTGATGCTAGTGGAACTGCATCTGTTCCAGGTTTTAAAATGAATTTTAAAGGGGCTGTCTATTACCCTGACCCCAAGCCCCCTCAAATAGTTTCAGCACCTTGGCTAGATCCTTTAAAATTTGAACTAAAACCTGAGGAGATTCACTGGACCACTGATACTGGAGCCACCAGCCACCAATGTGTTCATAATGGAACAAAGTAGAGATGTTAAAAGATTGCATATGGGAGAAATCAAAATTGATATCTAGGTCCATGGCTACAAGTGTGCAACTCTTTAGAGTCTGGGATTGAATCCCTATCTACCCAACCATGTTAGTGCGGAATGAGGGTTGACATCACTATTTCTTCTGAGACGCTCCTCATTTTTAGTGCCTGTTTTTTTTTAAAAAATAAATGCAGTTACAGTGTGGTCCTTTACATATGTCAAACTAAATTTGAACTTGGATTGTGAAAATGGGAAATTTTGTTTCAGCTATGTCCCTGAAGAATTCACCAACATTTGCAAATTTCTTTGTATTTAGGATGGGGGGGGGAGAAAACTTAAGGTCAGCATCCACTTAGTGACATACACAAGTGTAAATCCAACACATACCTCCATATGGCCTTTTTTGTCATTGCAGAGGTTCTCTTCCCTCTGCAATGACAAAGCCACCACCCCCTCCACACACACACACACTAGGACTCACCGTTCTGCTGTGATAGCTCAGCCGCAAAGCCATTCAGTGACTGGTGGAAAGTGAGGAGTAACAGAGATGCCTCTAGCTATGTCTTCGTTGCCAGATACAGAATTATATTATCCACCAAGACCTCCAAAGGATCCCAGCAGATTCCAGTGGGTGATGCCAACATTCTCCATTTGGCTTTGGGGGCATAGCCAGAGGCTTTGCTGATCCCCACCCTGCTCTCCACCAGCCACTGATAGGCTGTGGAGAGAGCCTGTTGCAGTAAAATGATCACTCCTTGGGATGATGAAAGGGGAGCTATAATATGGTTCTTCCTGTAGAACTTTTAGACTATGCTAAGTGATGTAGGATTTCAGTCTACGAGGTCTTTCTATTAAATAATGATACAGTGTTTCTACCTTTTAAACAAATCAAGGAGAACTGATTGTGAATGCTTGAGTGGTGACCTTGAACATGTCTAAACCTGCATGAAAAACATAAGCACTCTCAGCCATTCAGTTAATTGTCAGTTATCATTTAAAGCAGCTGTGTTGTCTGTTGTATGCTGGAAAAATGCTAAGTTGAAAAGTTGATCAACATGTCAACTTGATTTTTTTAGTAAACATCAATGTAATCTTTTCAAATATGTACTGAGGCCTATGGAGAAGACTGCATGTGTTGTGCATATGTGTTTGAGTGGCAGAAAAGATTCAGAGAAGGATGTGAGAATGTGGAAGATGATGAATGCCCTGGACAATCTTCCATTTCAAGAACCAAAGAAATTGTGGAAAAAATCAGCCAGATTGTTTGAGGAGACTGCCAACTCAGTGTCCAAATGATAGCTGAAGCCATGAACATTGGCAAAGACACTGCATGGAATTTTTTGCATGAGGAGCTCAACACGAGAAAAGTTTGTGCCAAGATGGTTCCATGGTTCTCACACCAGAGCAAAAAAAGTGCTGCAAGGAAATTTGTGCTGACATTCTGCAGCAACTTGAGAAGGACCCAAACCTTTTTCAAAAAATCATCACTTGTGATGAAACCTGGATCTTCCAGTATGATTCTGAGACAAAATGACAGTCAATGCATTGGTAAACACCATAATCAAGAATGAAAAAAACTTGTCAAAGCAAGTCTACATTCAAAGCCATGTCATTGTTTGTTTGTTTTTGACATCAGGGGTGTAATTTTGGCAGAATGGGTTCCAGAAGGCAGAGCAGTGAACCAGCATTATTATAGCGAAGTTTTGACAAAGCTGAGAGAAAGAGTCAGAAAAAAAGGCCAAAACTGTGGGGAAATGGTTTCATTCTTCATCAAGAGAATGCAACTGCTCACACAGCACTTTTTGTGAAGCAGTTTTTGGCTGATAAATGCATTATTTGAACTTCCTCCATATTCACCAGATTTGGCACCATGTGCTTTTTTTCTTTTCCCTAAAATGAAATTGGTTCTTAAAGGAACATGTTTTGAGTCAATTGATGCAGTAAAGAAGAAAATGGCAGATGTGTAGAAACAGCTGACAGAATTCGATCTGCTCCATGTCTTTCACCAGAGGAAAGCAAGACTGCATCGGTGTTTGAGTGTAAACAGGGAGTATATTGCAGGGGACAAGCATTAGAACTGTAATACATATAAATAAAGATGGGTTAATTTATCAGTCTTGTTATTTAATAGACAGAATCGTATAAGAGAAAATGTAACTTGTCAGATTTTCCTGTCCCTACTCATCATACAATGGGAGCAGGAGGTCAAACACAATGTCCCAATGAGTCAGTCTGTGGGCCAAGTGGTATAATGGAGCTGGACCTTGCATTGTCATGTCAAAGTGCTAGGACATTTTGATGAGCGGGGAAATGATGTCATCTGAAACCTCTCCCCTCAAAACTGCTAGAAACAATTTGTTGATAGGGTTCGACACAAATCCCTGCCCTTTTAAGCTCTCCTGAAGGGCATGGCTATGGGAATTGTCACCCATAGAATTGGAATTAACTCAGCAGTTAACTTGTTAACCTGTTAAATTATTTTTTTATTTGGCAAACTATTTCACCTAACTTTCTAGATTCCCCAATTAATACTGAAAATAAAAATATGCTTTAGTGAAAATTTGTTAGAATTCACTGAGGTGAGCATTTCTTCATCTGTTACGTTCAGTAAAACAGAAAAGCCTACTGTTTCAGGAGAACAAATATTAGGATTTGAGGAAATGTGTATCTGACTGTTGTTAGGCAGAATTTTCTCTGCGATTTCTTTGAGAAGACAGCAGGGAGTTGGGGTGAAAGAACTCTCTGCTCAGATGGGCGGGCTAATGGAACAGAAGGACAACTAGGTTTGGGAAACAGGTAGAAAATAAGAATGCAAAGGAAGAAGAAAAAGTGAGTCATGTAAGGAAGTGTGGGTCGATTGGAGTGACGTGTTTGCTTAGCAGGAGATCAAGACATTCAAGCAGCCTGGACCCTTTCAAAATCCTTCCTCCAATTGGTTTTTATGGAAGGAAAGTGTTTGAAGTCTTTTTTTGAGGGGGGTACATTATGACTCTGGTATAATATACAATTATTATATAACATTTGGGTTCCATTCAGAAAGTCCTTTTAGGCCTAAAACTTAGTTCATTTCTGTGGCCTATATGAAAGGAAGGTGTTTGGAGTCTTTTTTTAATGTATGTCATACTTGTATGATTAAATGAAAAGTTCCTCAAATCCATCACCTAGTTCTTTCTTTCTTGGTTTTCCTCCTCCTGCACTCTCTCTCCAATCTCCCCATTCTGTTTTTTACCCACCCACCACATCCTTCTTCTTACCCACCTCCATTTGATTATATGAAGCCCTGGTGATGCAATGGTTAAATGCCAGTACTGCAGCCACAATGTTGTGAGTTCTATCCTACAGGGCTCCAAGGTTGACTCAGCCTTCCATCCTTCCATAGGTCAGTAAAATGAGTACCCAACTTGTTGGGGGCAATTAGCTATAAAACATTGTAAGCCTCTTAAAGAGTGCTGATAAGTGGTATAGAAATATAAATGCTATTGCTATTGCTTACAGTAAGATGGGTGCAAAGAAGAGTGTGCTTGTTAGACTACCTGACCCTTAAATTGCAGATGTCATGGATTCTATTTGGGATCCCTGGCTCCTTTATGAACAACCTGTGCTCTACCACTGACCTTTGCAGACCACACTTCTTCATTTGGAATAGAGTGGCAGAAAAATTGTGGGGGAAAATAGTCTGCATATGCTCAGAGACTCTCAAAATCTCAGATTAAAAACAGGTCCTAATTCACCAACCAGTCTTTGTAGCTAAATGCTTATTGATGTATGTGTGGTGGATCAATAACCTCTACTGAAATAAATCACTCCATATTAACCTTTGATAGCAAAGCATTTGAAGAATAAATGAAGTCTATGTGTTGATGGAAGTAGAAAGAAAAGAAAGAGGCAAGTGAATTGAAAAATTATAAAATGAAACTGAATTATAAAATAAAATCCCATGCCTTGGAACAATCTTTTCCAACCAGGCAGTTCCCAGATGTGCTGGACTCCCACCATTCCCAAGCAAGAATCTATTTTGGGTTTTGTAGTCTATGTGGGAGAAAATTCCAGGTTGCAGGCAAGCAGATTTAAAGGACAAAAAGAACCCTTCTGAAGGAGCCAGTAATAAAAGGTGCTCCCTAATGTCAGCAGTGACAACCTCCATGCCATTCTCTTCGATCATTGAAGTAAGTAACAATAACTTAGCAAATTAAACTGAGTTGTTAATATCTATGCTAGTGAATTCGTTTTCCAGTTTCTATTGTTTAACACTATCAAATTAATTTTCAAACCTAAGATTCCAATGTCACCATGAGAGCCTCCAGTTTAAAATGTTTTACTCCTGCACTGGACCTATCTTGATCACCCAAGGACTAGTAGCATAGCAGTATATTAGGCACCTAAACTCACTACTGTGTCTCCTAGGTGGTTGCAAGCTGTGAAACAGAGGTTCCTGGTTTAAAACTCAGCTTAGTAATGCACTCTAGGTACATAGGACATGATCAGCTCTCCACCACAAGCTCTAGTGTAGAAATTATTAACACTGGCCTGATTTGTATATGTATTTATTTCTTACATTTTCCCCATCCTTCCTCCAAGGAATTAGGGGTGATGACAACTCTCTTATCTTTGAAATAACCACACAGGTTAGCCAACAGCCCCATGATTTCCCACCTGCACATGATTTTGAACCTAGGTTACCCTGACTTTTGTCACTTTCTCACCACTACATCATATTGGCTCTCTTAATAACAAGATAAGATGTATGCGATTTTTTGAGCACATCAGAAAAGAAAGATCAATCAATGATCATGAACTTGTGAGAACAGATGTCAAACTATACATCATTCATAAGGTCATCAGCTTGAGGATTCACTACATGGGCAATTTACCCTGTCTTGCCTCTTTCTTGGAGCCCTGCAGTCATGAAGATGTGGGGCTTTTGCCCTGTTTTACCCCCTGGCAGTCCTCATGACCCCAGGGCAAAGATGGGGCTAAGATAAGGGGAGGACATGGTAGGGCCTGTTAAAATGTTCTTAAAAATACCTGTTTAAATATGTTCCAGCTGGGAAAAAATGAATTGGACCCCACATGACTGTAGGAGCCCATTCCGGCATGCCAGCCGATCACTGCAGCTGCCCTTTAACTTGCTCTACTGTAGCCAGGAATGGGGCCGGCAGCATGTGACCAATGCTGATCACATGCAGGAGGCCTTGCTCACATGCTATGGGCCAACTTCCTGATGTCAGAGAGTGGGACATGGACAGCAGCGGCTGCAGTGATGGACTCCGGCCTGTTTTGCTGAGCTAACAGGGATGGAACAAGCCTGATCTGCAGGCAGGATATGCTGGTGGGAAGTCAGCATATCCTGGCCCATGTAGATGAGCCCTAAGTCTTCAGTACATTACTACCTGGGCCTCATTTCCCTATGTTACATTGCGTGTAAGGAATCAAAGTCTCCAGGCATAGCTTTTATGCTGTCTCTAGCTCCTCCTTGTTCTTATCTCCACCTATTAGGAATGACTCCTACCTGGCCTTCTGCTTATGGCCATTAAGTATCCAATCACTTAAGAGTGTAACTGGCCACTATTATTCTGACTACCTGCCATCAGATAATAGCATCATATGATTCAGTATGATTAAGGACTATCATACAAAATGCAGCACACCTTTTTGGTTTTCCCATTGTTTTTTGTTTCAGCTGGACTCTCCCTTTCTTTATCTTATTGAGGATAGTTAGCATGGCTAACCACCTGGACAATGTTTCTTCTTTAGAACAAACAACCTTAACTCAGTCTAATTTCTTGACTTATACACATAGCTTGTTTCATGATTTGCTACTAATAATACAGTGTCAGAGCCCTAAAATATGGCACCTAGTCTATAACAAAGAATACTTTACATTTTAATGAGATAAAAATTAATCAACAACTGAACTGGATTCCCAAAAACCCTGTTTTTGAAACCTGCTCCCTGCTGTGGGTCTTATGTTCCTTCCAACAGATGGTAAAGTTCTGAGATAATTTCAACATCACTGCCCATATATTGTTTCAAAGACTGTAGTTACGCGGGAGGTTTTATTATGATAAATTGTGCTTTAGTGCTTTTCCGCACCAGTGGTGGGTAGTTTACACAGTCTATGGAGGAAACAGCTGTATTTTGTTGCTCTTTGTTTTCTTCCGCTTTGAGATTCACACAGCCAAATGTGGTGGGGGCGTGGCCAACCATTGGAGAGAAGACAAAGGAATGTCATAGGAGTGTCTTCCCTGGCCCCAACTCCCTGTGCTTAACAGCTGATGGACAAAGAATGTCACCCTTTGCCTCTCTCCCCCCAGCTCCTTGCCCACAAATCAAACTCCAAACAGAAGGTTTTTTTTCTCCTTGCTTAACAGCTGATTGACAAAGGGGCCAGTTACACAACAAAATAAAGCAAGCGAAATTCTGGATTTCCATCCTTTCAGAACAGGGGTGAATAGTTCTTAAGATTTATGGCTCATTTGGATGAGTTTCAGCTGTAGTTTACACAGACAAAGGTGGGGGGGGGATGGCCAGGCAGCTCAATCATTATCATTAAAGCCAGGCAGACGACGGAGAGGAAGGAAGGAGGGGGCAGTGCGAGGGTACCTTCGTCTGCATATAAATCAACAAAAAAGGAGGGAGACCATGGAGGAGATGAATAATTAAGTGGGAAGGAAAGCAGACACACACACACACACACACACACACACAAGCAGCTGGCTAGGATTCCTTTGCTCTGCAATCCCTGTCAGCTGTGCTTTTCCCATGCTAAAAGCAAGCCGGTTGGCTGGATGTTTAAAGCAAGCAGTAGACACGAAGGATTTTAAGATTTCCTGGATCGCTACTGAGTCTCCCTCCTGGCTCCACATCTAGCCAGCCCACCCCTTCATCATAAGAACCAATCACAGTGCAGCTCTGCTGCAACTGTATCGGGAAGATTGCTGGTAATTCACACGGACTTGTCGTTCACACTAGCAATAATGCGCTAAGTCGCACTACTTTTCAGATAAACTGGCAAAAGCAGCAACATCCCCTGTCATGCTACATTTGGGTATTTTGACTTCCCCCCTTCTGAATGAGGTGATACTGTGGCTCGATCCATGGGAACAATGAGCAATCTTAGCGGTATATTTAGGGGAATATTTGCCCGTGTAAACACAGACAAAGTGTCCTGATGTCTAGAGAGAAGCAAAGAAGTCTGTATCACTAGGTGTCTAGGGCCCACTGAGAGTTGCACAAAGTTGTTTAAATTCACATGTTTAAATTCACTTCCCTCAGCAATCAAAACCTAATAAAACTATTCAGAACCGCTCAACAATCTAACTCAAGAGCAAAAATAGAACAATATGGATTTTTTTTCTCCAGTTTTCCAGAGAAATCAGCATTCCTTTTTTAACTGCAATTAATTCAGCTCCTCCTAGTTTGTACCATTTATGCAGCACTACAGATACCCATGGTGAACAAAAAGTATTTCAGGGGTCTTGAGCCATTGCTATCTAGGTGAATATTTGTTCAACAGGAAAACATTCCAGTATACAAACAGTGGGATTTGAAGTCATCACTGAAGAGTTGTGTGTTGGCTATATGGGGGAGGGAATAGGAAGATATGTTTCCCTGAGGTGTTTTGTCTCTGTACTGCTAATTAATACATTGTTGATTAGGGCCATGTGTTGGAGACAGCTACACTTCAGGTTGTGACAGTTTTTCCATTATAAATTCCTATTTATAAATCAAAGAATATAGCAACATAATTTCTCAAGCTACCTGTGAATGATGTCAAGGGAGGAAGATTAGCAACACACAATCAAGTGGAAGTCAGTTGTTATCTAGTAATGGATGTGCATTTTCCTTCCCAGTGAATTTTAACAAGCTAACTTGCTTTTGCATTCAATTCAAGGTGATGCAAGGAAACATTGACTCTGGTAGGTTGAGGTATTTTGGCAATCAATTTTTTCTTCTGTACACTTTGGTTGGTAAAATCTTGGTCATAGTGTTCCATTAAGGTTAAGCCATTCACCTTTCATTAGCTCCATTTTAACCCAGCAGGCAGCATAAGAAGCTGTAAAAGGAGAAAGGATAACAAAAAACAAAACAAAAACAAAGAATGTTTATGGTGTAAAATGTAGAATGGATATACCCTGTATGAATTGTTGAGGTGAATAAGATTGTTGACTCTTTGGGAACAACTATGCAATAGTGGAATGTATATGATAATGGGGGGTGCCATGAATGCTGTTTTCTATGTGATCAAACATTTCTCAGGACTAGATGGTGGGCCAAGATGTGTCAAAGATCATATCAGCAGCTATCATGGTGAAATTAGCCAGCATGCTAAGTATACCTGCTCCTTCTGCGGCAAGACAAACATGAAGAGGAAAGCAGTGAGCATTTGACACTGTGGCTCATGTATAAAAACTGTGGCTGGTGGTGCCTGGACATACAACACCAATTCAGTAGTGACAGTGAAATCTGCTGTTAGAAGACTGAAGGAATTAAAAGACCAGTAAAGATGCATAGCATTAAACGTTGAGAATGTGGAAGAACACTGAACTCTGTTAGAAGTATTTCAGGCTATTTTTTATAACTGGAATTAGTTCAGTGATACAGTCCTTCATCAGCTGTTCATTCCAGGCTATATGACAACAATTATTTAGTATTTCACTTTACTGGGTAGATAGCCACAGTAGTGAAATGTACTGTGAATCACCCCACAACCACCACAAAGGTATGTAGATAACATATCTTTGTTTTGAAAATATGCATCCATTTTCAAATCTGAGTGCCTTCAAA
This sequence comes from Gambelia wislizenii, assembly GCA_030847615.1. NCBI lineage: Eukaryota > Metazoa > Chordata > Lepidosauria > Squamata > Crotaphytidae > Gambelia > Gambelia wislizenii. Next base: position 202,740,766 of record JAUMIR010000005.1, on the reverse strand, counting down.
TCTGAAAGCCACAGATTATTTCTTATGTAGTTATAAAGTGAGTATATTTTATCAAGCTGCTATATGTCTTCTATTTCATGTTTAAGACAGACAGAGAGAGAGAGAGAGAGAGGGAGAAACAACCACTCCGTTAGAAATAGAAATCCTTTTAATCCATCAAGTACTGACAGAGTAGGAATTATTCTGGGAAATGTAGGCGTAACAATGCCTCAATCTTTCCAGCACATTTTATTTCAGGTGATTACATACCCATTAACTTTGTCCTGTTAGGCACAAATATGACTTACTACAGGTAAGCAAACATCAGTGTCAACAAGATGAAAATTAGACTTGGTTGAACCTTTGCAGAGCCCCCATTTTCCATGAAAAACAAAAGCCCCTCTACAGCTCCAGTTTGTTTCAAAAAACAAAGTTACACAGTGTTCATAAAGTACTCAACTATCTCCAATATTGAGCTCAAAATTAAATTATACTACCATCTGAACACATCTGATCTTGCTGATTTCAGAAGCTAAGAAAAGTTGGGCGTAGTTAGTATTTGAACAAGAGACCCCCAGGAAATACTAGGGATCCCCAGGTAGGACTAGGAAATAATCTGCCTGAAACCCTGAAGAACTATTGCTAATCAAAGCTGATAACACTGAGTTGGATGGCCCAATCATTTGACTCAACATAAAACAGCTTCCTATGTTCCTAAGGGCCCATCCTGGAGCCCTGGAGTCCATATCATGCAGGGTTTTGCCCTGTTTTGGCCCTGGGCAGTCCTGATGATGGCTGGGTTGAAGACAGGGGGAAGATGGAGTAAAGTTCATTAAAACATTATCAAAATACCTTGGGAAACCTGCTTCATGTGGAAAACCCAGATTGGGCCCCATGGGAATGCAGGAATCCATACCTGCCAACTGGCCCATATCAGCAGCAGCAGCAGCCGCCATCTCTGCCTCTGGTGTCTCTCTGCAGCCAGGAAGGGGGTCTTCAGCATGACATCAAGGCCCCCTACATGTAAACGGCCTTGATCACATGCTCAGGGACTCCTTCCTGGCTTCAGAGAGACACCAGTGGTGTCAGCGACTGCAGATATGGGCTGACATGCAGGTATGGACTCCATCCCATTTCATGTAGGTAATGCTGTGATACTATAAAGAGAAAGATAACTATTAAGAGTGTAGTGGTTATGTTACCCAAAATGGTTCTTGGAAAATGTGGAGTTTCTTATATGTTGGGAAAATTAGCAGCAACTCTACTTTAGCTATGTAAAAGGGGGTAACAAGAGGATCTTGAAAACCTTTGTCTACCAGTACTAGTCTGGATGGAATACACACACATGTGAAATTAAGTATGGTTTTTATTAAAGAGTTCAAAAATAACACCAAACACACACACATTCACACAGAAAAGCATTCACACAAGGCTATAGAAAGCAGTTGGGGTAAAAAACTTGGATAGAGGATAGCAAGAGGATTTGTTGGGGGTGATACAACCTATCCTGTAGTCAATCCAGCAGAGTGGATGGAGGAATCTGGGGTGGCCACACAGAGGGACAGAGCGCCCCTGGAACTGAGGTCTGTGGGCACTTGGGCATATTTTGGGGGGTGATTTATACCTTCAAACACACCTTAGAGGTTTGGGTGTTTCATGGGTTGAAACAATAGATTTCCTGAGCCTTCATGGATTGCACAATGAGTTTTCTGGTCATGACAAAAAGTTTGTAAGATGCTAATGTGTTCCTTAATGTCCAGTGATTGGATTTTAAAAGCTTGAGCAACCTATCTTAAGGTTTTGGCAATTAAGGAAAGGAAGTTTCAAAATCAGCAAATACAAAGGTTTCATTTCATCCATTGTCCATTGACATCCATTGTCTCCCTTTCCTGGGAAATGTGTCCTTTTTGGCTTTTAGCCTTAGGCTTTCCTAAGGCAGGGCATTCAAATGACCTTTCTGAGACCATACTGCGTTCTCCCTTGTGGAAGGCCACATTAATGAACCAATTAATAATATGTCTGTTTATTAATACACAATTTCTGAGGTCTCTAGAAGTAGGCTGTTGTCATGATGGAGTTCCATCATGCTGCCTTAAGGTGCAATTCCCATCATTCTGCTAGAGAACTATAACTCCTTTTGTCTCTAAACAGATTGTCTTGCCAGCATAGTATCAGATAAGAAAAGGGTTAATGGGGAAGGTCTCAAGCACCACCTTCAAAGAGCTAATGAGCTGACATCATTACCATTACACCATGTGACTGGACTGACCAATTACAGCTTTAAGCCCGGGAAATGTGATGAGGATTTAACTGCTTTTGTTTGCAACCAGTGTGTGAGATTGGGAGAGATTCTGGAAGGAGATGTGAGAGAACAAAGACTGCTATGCTGGTAGAGCAAAGCCATTCCATCCCTGGCTTAAGCTCCCAGCAGCCTGAATAACATTGCAAGGCAACAAACTGCAAGTATTTAGTAGAGATTAGGACCTGTTTAGTTGCGTTAGGGGATTCTTTTTAATTTCTTTACTTTGGTTGCATGTAGCTAAATTAGTAACTGAATGTAACCTAAGTAATGTAATGCTTTGATATTGATACTCTGTATTGCTATCACTTTAAGCCTGCCTGCCTGAGGTCAGGGAGAATCCTGCCTCATGTGAGATTGTATGACTGCTCACTTGAATAAAGTAAACTTATTAATCTTCCTATACTGATGCTTACCACGTGCCTTGCTCTTGACTATGCTACTGTGAGCCTCCTCTGGGGTTAGGAGGAGGGAGTTAGTTGATTTTATAGTGGCCAGGAATGCCACTGATTATTATAGACTACGCACAACTTCCCACTGCGCTGTGCGTGAGAAAGGGAGGGTCCCAAGGGGAAAGAAACCCCCCAGTTAACTCAGTGGGTAGTGGTGGCTACTGGATGATTTGGGGGGCTGTAGGGAGCATCCTGGAATGAGGATACTCAGGACTAACCCTACAGGGAGGGATAACCTGGGGCTCCTGGGAAGTGAACCCAGGTTGAGCCCCTGACAGGTGTAAGCCCTGCTTAACAGTTAAAGGTTTGCTTTATGGTATACTGAATTGTATTCAGTCACATATGCATTCACTATGCTGCAGTATCCATCAAAATGACCCCCTCCATCCCACAATTTAGGAGTAACACACTCTTGCAATTTAATAATAATACTGCTAATTGTACTAGATTATCTAATCATTGCTGAGGTGGTGTATATAACACCCCTTAGACACATAAGAAAAATGCTATATGTTTTGATTATTATATAGTTACTGGCCTAAAACTTATTGCTAAACATGAACAAATGTAAAACCACGGAATTAATTGGATTTATTCGTATGTAGACTGACCATTCAGTATTTGATGCAATGGGTCTATTTTTCTAACCAACAGGATTCCAGCCATTATTAATTAAGTTTTGGTGTGTCCCAACCCATTTTTTTAGATTTTCTGCATTACTTTGTTTTAATCTATTTTACAAACTGCTTTCGTTCCATATTGGGAGAAAGGTGGGATAGGAATTAAATTAAATTAAATTAATACAATAACTATCTAGCTGAACTAATTGGATTAATATTGATTTATGGCCTTGCCCTACAACTTTATGAATAATGAAAGTTTAGGTTATAGAGAAATTCTCTAGCAAAGCAAATAGGTATCTCTTTAATAATATTTCAGATTCCTTTGAAATTAATGCCTGAATCAATCTTCAACATTCTGTTCATACTGAGCATCTTTGTTGAAACAACTTTCCATTCGTTTCAAAAAAGAATGAACTCTACAACAGCAACTGAGAAGTAAATGGGTGCCACACAGGCCAAACAATCTCACAATCTCCAGTCTTGTTACCAAGGCATCTAAATTACTAGGGGGGATACAATGAAATATTATTGCTGGATAAACTCTGATAATGAAATCCTCAAAGAACATGTGTCAATTTTTCAGAACTTCCTTGTATTCTGAAAAAAGGAAATAAGCCAAAGCAAAGCACATATGATAAAAACAGGATATTAATGTTAGGTGTCTTTTGGAACCAGGTGAGGATGATGCCGTCCTGTGTATTTTTGGCGTCCTTGATTGCACTCTTACTGGGCCTTGTTCTACCTCCTGGGATGCTAAACCAGGGCCATAATCAGAGAAAGGATAGCTAAATGTGCTTAGGTAATTGTTAATAAGCTACAAAACCTATTATTTTGTACAAAATGCACAAAATTTTACAATTAAATTTATGTCACACTACCATTTAAATTTTAATTAAATGCCTGCACTAAAAGACTTGCCAGAATAAAGCTGAAATATACCATCCATTATTTAATCGCTGCACCTCTCTGCCCCATTTTGAGCTTTGGAAAGAAGGAAATAGATGCATGCATTTTTCCAAAACCCTATTTCTTATCAACTCCACCAAAAACTATTCTCTTGGTTTTATTTTCTTCCTCCCTTGTAGTCTTGTTGTTAATGATGTGTGCCTTCAAGTTGTTTCTGACTTATGGTGACCCTAGGGTGACCCTATCATGGGGTGTTCTGAAGCTGAGACTATGTGACTTGCCCAAGGTCACCCAGTGGGTTTCCATGGCTGAGTGGGGATTTGAACCCTGGTTTCCAGAGTCATAGTCCAATGCTCAAACCACTATGCCATGCTAGCTCCTCATCCCCTGCTTTTTCTTCAGTTTACTGAGGGGTTGTCTACACTGCAAAATAAATATGAATGGTGTGCAGAAGATCAGTAATCTGTTCACACAGCCGTTGATAGTTATACACGTCATTTGGAGGGGGGTGACAAAACTCACTCTAAAGTCTGTGAGTGGCTCTTCCGCGCCTTTCCCCATATTAATCCGTAAACATTCAGATTGTGTGACTGTGTCTACAGCCACGGTCACACAGATTTGAACAGGCAGACTTCTGATTGGCTGATCCAGCACAGGGGCTGGGGCTTGCAAAGAGGGAAATCAGCTGTGGCCGCCATTTTTTTAAAGGTATAGCAGAGCAGAGCTGGAGGAAGAGGGAGCCAGAGCTAGCAGGAGGGGGGAGGAGGAGGGTGGCTGTTGGTTCACTGAATTGCTTGTCCAGTCCCAGCATCCTCTCCTACTTCCCTTGGCTGGCTGGCTATTGGGAGCAGAGCACATGGCAGTGTTTCCCACTGCAACAGCAGAAATGTCAGGAAAGCGACTGAAGAACTCTTCCCCACCTGCTTTCCTGCCTACCTCTGCCACCCTCTCTCTCCTCCATACCTCTGGCTACTAAGATTCTGCACCCTTGGAGCCTTGAATGCAATAGGTATGATACGGCAGGCAGTGGAGGGTTCCAGTGGTGGGGAAGGGGTGGCGGGAGTGCATGCAAGGTCCCACTGGATCTCCAGCCCCAGTTTGGGCACAGGTGGTGGGATGGTGAGGCCTTGGAGGGTTCCCTGTGGCCTGGTTGGGAGGGTGAGGGAGAGGGAGGAGGAGGGCTGCCGTGTGCGGACAAAAGTGGGTGAGGGGTTCACAGGCACGACGCGGGAAGAGCCTGGAGGAGCCAGACTTGCCCCCCCCCATACACTCTGCAGCACACTTGCCAGCTGGGCTAGGGGGACCTAAAAACCATGTAGGCAATTGCATTCGTGCGAATGCCTGCCCTTCCGTGTCTATATGTATTTCCCCCCTCGAATAAATGAGACCTGAGTCATATGTGGATCCCAGCAAAAGTCCAAGTTTTAAAAACTTCAAAATTTATTTTTCTGGATGGAGGATGGGACTCTATGCAGTCTGGTGTGGTCACACCTGGGCACACCCAGAGAATCTCATGCCCTTCCTTTCTTCCTGCCTTTACAATTGGGCCAATAAAACATCTGGCTTCATAAGCCATCTTTGAAGGGAAGCTCAGGAAATTACCTTGGATTTTATAACCTAGTGTTATCATGTTATCTGTAGTTTCCCATGGAAGTTCCTTTCATGTAACATCACATCCCTAGGCTAAGGCCTCCTTTGATCTCAGTGACTGAGTGTATATGGTACAGACAAATGGTTAACTGTGTACATGACATAGAGCCTATATAACTTGTAAGCCCTGGACAAAGGAAAGAGCTTCTGCTCTTTAAGGAGAAGCTTCTTCTCATTTTCATCATGTCTCTCTGTTGCTCTCTGTATCTATCTACCTGTCTGCCTGCATTGCTTTGACTGAGATGCAGTGTCCATTGTTCTCTCCTAATGTCTCTCTGTCAGCATGCAAACTCTGAATAAAATCTCTTTAGCATTTTGCCTCTGGATCGCGATGCTTACTTGTTACTTGCTGTAACATGTGGCGCAGCAAACAGGGACTCTAAACTTTTCTCACCCTGGAACCAAGACTCAGCTTTTCTCACCCTGGGACTTCGCAGACCTCTTCTCATCTTACCTCGCTCGGCATGAGCTAAGTGGCCACTTAACCATCAGATTCAACCGATCCCCCCAAGGTAAGTATGGGCGCTTCCTTGTCAGGAGAACAGGAGAAGCATGCAGAGGAACTCTTATTTCTTTTACAAAGAATAGATCGCCATCCTTCTTGGGATGCAGTTCAAAGGCTGGTCCTTGAACTTGGGGCAAAATGCCCATGGTACCCCCCAAAAGGATCCCTACAGCTTAAGGACTGGGAGAAATTAGGAAGGGAATTGCATGCAGAACCTAGGGCTTCAACTGAAATCTTACAGATGTGGCATCTTTGTCGTTATGCAGTGGAAAAAATTGGCTGTGAACCAAAAACTGTAGAGCTATCCACTTTTCCTCCAACTCCTCAATCCCCTTTGTTTATACCACCACTGACTGCCACTTCTGTTATTCCAACCAATGAATTTCAAAACTCAAAAAGTAATAGTGCAGTGGAGGGGATGGCAGAAGGATGTAAACATGACCCTGCCACTCCAGCTAAGGAATCAGCAGAAATGCCTGCCATATGCAACATGGAAACTAAAGATCATCTAGTCAAACCTGTAACTCAGGAAGGAATGGATGAATCTTGCCAGGATGATGGGAATTGCAGTGATGATAGGGATTCAGATTGGGAGGATGCAGAGCTCTCCAAATGGGAGAATCTCAGTTTTGAAACCCCTGTGGCTTGCATGGCCTCTCCCAAACACGCATCCATCCACAAACCACGCCATAAGCCCCAAGTGGTTTGGAAAACCTTCACTAAGGCAAAGCCTTGCTCTAAGAAAGCACAGGCAAAATCAGTTCCCCACAAGACATCAAAGAAAAAGGAAATGACCTTTAAAACAAAGATTAGAGATGCAAGTGAAGTTTCACAGATGCTTGCCCCAGAAATGGATCACACAGCACCCAAAGTGATCCACTTGTGTGCCACCCCAAAGCAGGTACTGGAATGGCATAGCAGACCCCCAGATGGCACAAGCCAACTCTCTGCCTTGAGCAGAGCAAGCAATGCTTGTGAAGCTGAGATAGTGTCACCCACACAGACTCAAATTTCAGGGAAACTCTCCCTAGAATACACAGGCTTTCCTTTAGGAACAAATCTACAGGATGGAACACAGGACAGAGCATCCACGGAGAATGGTGAGTATGATTTTTTGTGTGTTTTTAAAGTTAATTTAGCATTTATGGAGTCCACAAATTTGGGAGGTCCCAGTAAACCAACTCTGTTCTCAGAGCCTCCAGATTTGGAAGTTCCCTGTCTGCCAACCTTGAAATCCATGCTGAAAGGTCCTGAATTTCTAGATCTGCCCCTTAGTCTAAAAGGTCATCCAAATGGACCCCGAATGGGCAATGTAAAGTATGGACCTGAAGGGAATCTTTTGCAAGTTCCCCTTATGAGGACCCCTCAGCACAACAGCCTTGATGCCCCACATCACAGGGAATGCGCCGCAGAGAGTGAGAGCACTCAGAAAAGAGAAATAGTGTGTTCCAACCTCACAACAGCAGTTTCTCTCCTGATTTTGGATAAGGGAATCCAAACCCTTGCTGCAGAAGTCCCCAATAGAAATTCTGTGGACTGCAATGTCCATGAGGCTGCAACTTCTCTAGTTTCCTTCACAATTGCAACATGCAGCTCAATTTTAACCACATTTCTAAGGGTAATGGCTTCAAGTGCCAAACATCACTTAGATGAGCCGCTGCAAACTCCAGCCAGTCCACAAAAAGCACAAGCCCCCTTTCTTGAAAGTGTTCCTGGAAACCCTGAACAGACAAAAGCAGAGAAATTTCTTTTCCTCTTTGCCATTCCTCAGAAGCTGTCTGAGTGGAACGGCAGACCTCCAAATGAGGCTGCCCTAGCCTTTCCTAGCCTTTCAGAGGCTGAGACAGTGTTACCACTTGTGATGACTGAAAAGATGTCTCTTGACTGGAGAGATGCCAAATCTTTTGGGAATTTGCATTTAATTGCTAACAAGTTTATCCCATGAATGTATTTTTCTTCTGTAACAGTTGAGTGAGAAAACTCAAGATATTTTTCTTTTTTCATTTCTTTCTCCCCCATCTTTTGGAATGGTATCCCCCATAAGGAAAGCTGGAATGGTATCTCATAAGGAAAGAAGTCCTCACACCCAATCATTTGTAAATAGTTTTGTGCCTTTCTTTTGTCTTCTCTCTGTCATGCAAATTGGGGCATTTGGAGGCCCCAGACTCATGGCATGCAATTGTAGTTCTTTGAATTGGGAAAACTTTTTTTTTCTTTTTTAAGCATGTAGGAGGAAGTCAGAGCATGCACTTTGACATCCTATTGATTCCCTGATCCTTTCCAGAGATTGCTGACCCATGAAATTTTGCTGCCTGAAGTTCCCCAAAGTTACATGTTAATAACTGAAATTTGATTTTCATTTGGATTTTTGTTCAACATAGTAATTGATTTTAGATATTTTTGCATTCTCAGATAGTTCTTTCATGAATTCCCACCTCTGTAAGCAACTTATGTTTGGAAAGAGAATTCCATTGTTTTAAAGGGAATTGCCCTATTTTCCATTTTATGTCTTGTTATTTTACCAGATGGTCTAAAAGCCTTGTCAATGACTCTTTTGTCTGATCTTTGGGGACCCCAATAACTTTTTTCCTTTGCAGGTCCTTGTAGAATTTGTGCTCCTTTTAGCCATTATTTTTGCTTTGTTGTTATTGTTGTTATTGATTTTCACTTTAGTTAAATGAGTTACTCTAAAGCCCATGATGTTTTGGTTAGTTATCCCTCAGCTATTGTTGCCATTAATGTTTTTGCATAATTTCTCAAAGCTTTTCTCAGAAATAGGTGTTTCAGCAGCACTAGACAAGACTAAGCCTGAAATTCCTGGAAGCTGCCAATTTTTTGGACTGCCCTGATGCCCTCTCCACAGCTGGGGAAGGAAAATTGCTCAACTGTTGCTGATTAACTTTCATAATTTTTATTTTTCTTTGTTTTAGAGTTTTGTTCTTTTCTACACAATTTACATATATCTAACATGCACTGATTTTCCAATTACAAAAACAGGAATTTGAATCCAACCCTGAGGCAAAGTTGGAGACCCTACAAGGACATCCAGACTGACCCCAAAATTAAAACTTTGTCCTGCACCTTTAACTTTGGCATATGAATAACTGCATTTTACTTCTTTTCTCCCTTTCTTCAAAGACTGATGTTATGTTTTGTGATATGCATCTTTCTCTTTCCTAATCTCATGACATTCTTTACAGGTCAACTTATTGGGCATAGTCACTCAAAGACTTTTGAAAAACAAAAACGGGGGAGTGTGCCTCCTGTGCGCTCCCTGGTAGTTATTCAGTCAAACAGCAATTGCATATTGTATATTTACATTATGAATTATTAACTTTTTCTGATTTTTCCCCAATACAGAAGCATTTCTGGCACATTTTCGCTCCCATAACCACAGGTTCTGAATAGCCAGCTTCCAGATCCTGATCCTGAACTTCAATCTCAAGCCTGCAACAAGTGATTCCATATCAACCAAACCATTGTCCAGTAACTTGGGAAGATATTAAAGGACTGTTCAAACACAAATTATATTGACTGAACAAACTAAAGGACACCTGAGAACTTTTGTTGCAGCAGTTTGGACCTACTGCTAATTCAGCAAAACACTTTTGTACCTTATCTGCTTATTTACAGTCACTCCTATAACTGCTAAAGAGACTTTTACATGACTGTTTTTTATTCAACATATGGACACATCTGGATGTATATTATTTCTGTTTATCTCTTCTATTGTTTCTAACTCCCTGTTGGACAATATATATTCCATGTTTGTAAAGCCTGATCTAATTCAAACCAAGGTTCCATTGAGTTGCCAGAACATGATTGCCAGCCCCATTAATTGTTCAAAATATGAATATGTATCCTTTAACGATGCTCACATTATGCTGAATATGTTTCTCTAGCTGTCAGTAGAGCTAATATTATTTGCTTTACCTGCATCATCACAGATATGAACTTTTTATAGAACAACAGTTGCATTATTTAAGGAATTTGACAACAACTAAACAATTTGGGTTTTAAAAAATAAAGAAGGGGGACATGTGGTCACACCTGGGCACACCCAGAGAATCTCATGCCCTTCCTTTCTTCCTGCCTTTACAATTGGGCCAATAAAACATCTGGCTTCATAAGCCATCTTTGAAGGGAAGCTCAGGAAATTACCTTGGATTTTATAACCTAGTGTTATCATGTTATCTGTAGTTTCCCATGGAAGTTCCTTTCATGTAACATCACATCCCTAGGCTAAGGCCTCCTTTGATCTCAGTGACTGAGTGTATATGGTACAGACAAATGGTTAACTGTGTACGTGACATAGAGCCTATATAACTTGTAAGCCCTGGACAAAGGAAAGAGCTTCTGCTCTTTAAGGAGAAGCTTCTTCTCATTTTCATCATGTCTCTCTGTTGCTCTCTGTATCTATCTACCTGTCTGCCTGCATTGCTTTGACTGAGATGCAGTGTCCATTGTTCTCTCCTAATGTCTCTCTGTCAGCATGCAAACTCTGAATAAAATCTCTTTAGCATTTTGCCTCTGGATCGCGATGCTTACTTGTTACTTGCTGTAACAGTCTGGACTCAGGAGAATGAAAAGACATGGATGAAAAGACAACCACCTTCTTCCAAGCTTGTTGATTTAAATTCTTTAACTCTTGGAATTAACTAAACTGTCATACTCTGATCATGAACTAACATATGTGATTGGGATCCTGTGAGCTAGACATTGTAGCTTACCAGCCTCGATGGAATAACTAATGTACGAAGCAGTTTGGCTAAAATCCAGGATTTGGGTAAAGAACCGTTAGGATAGTATAATATTTCTTTACTTAGTGGTGACTCTTATTTCATTAATTAACAGTCAATAACTTTTGAGTATTAATTAATTATTAAATTCTGGAATTAAGTTAATAATAAAATAATTCACCACAGTCAAAGAGGGAAAGAAAGACAGGGGGATGACAAAGTTTGGGTCCTTGTTTCTAGTGCTAGTCTGTAAAATGAACTGATGAATGAAGTATCTTGCCTAGTATTTTTTTAAAAAAATATTGTTTTATTTTAAATATTAATTTTACTCTGTTAATTGATAGCCTTTGGCTAACTAATAAATTTTGTTCATTCACTCATAAGAGTCCATCCTAACTCAATCACTTTAGTTTTAAAAAATTAATTACGTTGCCCTTTTCCATTACAAAATTTCCAGCTGATAACTGAATTGGTTTACAGTAGTATTATTCTGGTCACAATATAACAATCTAGCTGACAGCTCCTCAGTTGTTGCTACTTTATAGTCTTATCGAAAGAAACTCCATTTTTTTTTTTAGGCCAAGAAGCTTATGTAAGTTTCTCTTATTCCTTAGATTCTTCTTTTTTCGATCATTCTACATTCGATCATTTCATTAATGGGTAGCTATGAGGAGCCTGGTTTTCCCCAAACCCTACACTGAAAGCAGGTTCAAATGTATGTGTTTCACCACAGTTTATCAATGAATCATAGAATTATAGACTTGGAAGAGGCCACGAGGGATATCCAGTCCAACCCCCTGCCTTGCAGGAATACACTATCAAAGCACACCAAACAACTTGCCATCCAGTCTCTGTGTAAAAACCTCCAAAGAAGAACACGCTACCACACTCTGAGGCAGCACATTCTACTGTTGAACAGCTCTTATCATCAGAAGTTCTTTCTAATGCTTAGGTAGAATCTCTTTTCCTATCATTTCACTCCATTGCTCCAAGTTCTAGTCTCTGGAGCAGAAGAAAACAACTTTGCTCCATCTTCAGTACACATTTTTTCAAGTATTTAAACATGGCTATCATGTCACCTCTTAATCTTCTCTTCTCCAGGCTAAACATACCCAGCTCCCCAAGCTGCTCCTCATAGGGCATGGCTTGCAGACATTTTACCATCTTGGTCACCTTCCTCTGGACACATTCCAGCTTGTCAATATCCTTCTTGAATTGTGGTGCCTAGAACGGAACACAGTATTCCAGATAAGGGCTGACCAAAGCAGAATAAAGTGGTACTATTACATCCCTTGATCTAGATGCTATATTCCTATTGATGTGACTTGGACTATGGAGATTTTCACACTGGGGCTAAAAGCCCAGTTCTGTCCTGCCGCCTCCACTTACCTCCATTCCGCTGCAGGAACGGGCTCCCTGCCTCCTTTCCAGCCAGCCGTAAATGCAGCCATAAAGCTGCTTTTACGACCGGCCAGGGGAAATCCTGCTCGTTCTCGTGAGAGAACAAGTGGGAGGGAAATTTAAACTTTAAACCCCCCCAGCTGTCAAAGTAAAAAATAAAATGAATAAATGAATAAATAATACAAAGAACCCGGGGGGGGGAGGGTGGCACTTACCTGGCTGTCTAGATCATTGCAGGAAGTGCCTGCCATGGAGCTCCTCTCCCATCCCTGTCATTCCAGAACAGGGATCTGGGTCCTATTCACACACCCACGTTCCCTTTCAAAATGGACCCGGGTGCCTAATAACAACTTCTCCCCATGAACAATATATCATGGGGAGAAAACTGAATAATGACAATTTGGCCACAGAACAGGGTAAGTGTGTCTGAAGGGAAAATCTTTCAGCGCCCCTGTTCCATGCCAGTAACGGGACAAACATCTCCTATCTGTCTATCATCTGTCTATCTGCCTATCTATCTATCTATCTGTCTATCTATCTATCTAATTAGGTATCAATATTCTTTTTTTTTTTTAAATTTCCAATTGGACATAGAAGTGGACCTTAAAAGAAACAGACTTCATGTACAATGTGGCTTTATTCTGGCTGAAGTAAGGCTAGATTCCACACTGAATTGATGATATGGAAGTCAATTACACCTATAAGAAGAACAGCTAGATTCTAGGAAGGGAAGAAAATAGCATTAGTGCCAGAAAGGAGACTGTTCAAGGTGGTTGGGGTCACATATGAGATGGAGAAAGATGGCAATGGAAAGCTACAGCAAAAGAAAATGTTTTCCTGGTTTCAGGGCAAACACTTACCATGATAAATAATTGTAGGACTGAATATTACAAAGTGTCTTGCTTTGGAACAATTTTTTACCAATAAAAATTGGTACCTAACCAGAGAGGTCTATGTTGTTTGTAGGGTAGATACCTGAATGCTTATTCACTCAGAGTTTATCACAGGAATGAAGGAACCTTTACCTTCAGAAATGATCTGTATATTCTCTGTCTGCAATTTTTGGGCCAAACTTGCTTGGAAATTCTCCTATGTGGTGAGTGTCTTTAAAATTATGATAAGCTTGAAAGTATATCACAAATCCAATTCTCAGCAGAGTAGAAGAAAGGTCAAAGTCAGACAATGTTCATTCTGCTTCAATCACTTCACATTATTTAAAAAACTGTTACAAGAATAGTGAAATTGACAGGCTTTTAAGCACGGGGACCATTTTTATTATTTAGCTAATTTGTCTTGGCTTTTAAGAAACTGCACACATTATTGTTAAGTCACATGATAGAGCACCTAATACACAATTTAGACAGCATGCATTAGTGCAGTGGAATATTAATCTCGAAATAAAGTCAATTTCTTTCCTGTACCTAAAAAAACCCCCCCAAAAGCTATGAAATATACTTGTTCCCTGGGCTTACTAATATACATAGTACAGAAAATTGCAATTTAATTGAGCTGATAATAAATTTTAGCAAGAACACAGCATATATTATTCAGAAAGAAAATTAGTATGTCACTTATTATATAAGATGGTACCCACTAGATGCCCAAGCAATATCTGTATTCTTCACTTATCCTGGCTTCTTCACCTCCATTCACAGCCCTTGAGCAATAGAAAGAACTGTGAACACTTATCCGCCAAGCACACCTTTCCCTTTCTCATTTAGTAAGAGAATCAACAGCTCCTAACAGGTGACACAGTCTGAAATTTATTGTTATTTCTGTTATAATATGTGCCCTCAATTAACATCTTCTTGGCAGCATCCTGACTGTAATGGAGATTCTTTTGTATCTCGGGTGGTCAGGAAGCATGAATAAAGCAAGGAAAGCATTGGTTTCACCCCTCTTCATTTAATTTCATTTGGCCTTATAGGGATGTGGTCTGAAATTATTACCATTCAGATAACTTATCATATGAGACAAGAGACAAGCAATGTAAAGAAGAGAGAGTAAAATGCTTTACATTGCTACCAGGAAACAATTAGGCTAAGCAGTGCATCAGGAAAATTGTCTTGTGATTGTTAACCAACTTTTCATGTTAGTTCTTTTCCTTCCCTTCCTTTTCCTTCCCACATGATTGTTGATCCTCAGGTGACCTTTAGACTTTTCACATGCTGTTGCTCAAACCAAAGGATCAAGGATTGTAAATGTTACAATGTTTGCTTTATATCAGGCTTTCCATGTAAAAGCCTGAAAAGATTTGACAAAACTATGACTATGTATTACTCCACTAAGATTCTGCCTAATAAGACCTCAAGCGTTAGAAAGAAAGGGATGGGGGAATCCTTATATCACTTTAAGAACCCCCCTTTTCATCATTGTTGTTGCTGTTACATAGACCTAAGGCTCATGGCTAGAATTGATTCTTTTTAAAATATGTATTTTATTAAATTTCTTAAATTAAAATAACAGTACATATCTATATCTACATATATATCTATTTACATACCAAACATACGATCACTAACAATCTGTAACAATCTACAAACACATAACCTATAACATATAACATATAACACAACATAACATAGAACATAGAACACAACATAAACTTACATTAATATTAAAAGTTGCTTCCCGTCCTTCGAATATTGGATGATTTCTCTAACATTCACAACTAGAGATTTTCAGACAGGAACAAAAAAAGTGTTCCTGTCCCAGAATCTCCACTCCCACCCCATCCCATCCCTGTCACACCACAATCATCCTCCCCACTGCACTAACTCCTCTCCCATCGTTCCGGCAGCCAAGGAGTGAACAGAACTCTAATGGAGCTCCCTTCACTTTCTGGATCAAAATCCTGTGGATTCTCAAGAGAAGATGCAAGCATGGGAAATTCAAAAAGAAAAAGAACCCAAAAAAGGTGACAGCAAGCACAAAACACACTTTAAAATTAACAAGTAACTTGGGGAGGGTCATAAAAAGTGTGTAACTTACCTGGATGTCCTGATCTCACCCGGAGGTGTTCTGGCAGGGACATCCCATTGACACTGGGATCTCGCCAGCATAATAGGGCACCTTTTTGCTCACAGGAACATTCGTGACAGAAACGGAATGGGGATCTATTGACGGCTTATCCCGTTAATAAAAAGAAGTGCTGGCGGAACAGCAGCAGAACAGGTACATAATGAGGGGGGAACAACATCATCTAAAAAGGGAGCCCTTTTGCGATCTCCTGGCATTCGTGTAACACCACTTTTAATGCATCTGATAATCTCTTAAGTCTCTATCCTCTTACTTCTAATTTAATATGTTTCTACCATTTTCCAAACCTTTACTCCTATTAAACAGTTTTAAAGTATATTCTTCAAATTTAATTTGTTTTACTTTGAGAATCTTTGAAAAAGAATGGAATGTATTATATAGATATCTAGAAAAGAAATGGGGTATAATACATTCCATTCTTTTTCAAAGATTTTTGGGTTTTTTTCCCTTTCATAATGTTATTAATTTATCTACATCTGCTAAGTTCCATAATTTCAACATCCATTCTTCTTGTGTCGGCATCTTCTCTTCTTTCCAGTAGTATGCATATGTCATTCTCACTGCTGGTATCATATATAAAACTATTTTTCATGTTCTTTTTTAACAGCCTCATCCACTAGATTTAACAAATATTGTTCAGAATACATTTGAAATTTTATCTCTAAAATTTCCTGCACTGCTATATGTATTTAATTCCGGTAGTCTTTTGCTATTTTACACAACCACCAGATATGGTAAAAGGAACCCACAGCTTCTTTACATTTCCAACATTTATTGCAGTTTTCTCCATACATTTTTGAAATTCTTACTGGTGTTAAGTACCATTCGTAGTACATCTTATAATAATTTTCTCTGAGATCAGCACTCAATGTAAATTTTAGTGTTTTTATCCATGTTTGCTCCCATTGTTCTAATTGTATTGTTCATCCAACATTTTGCATCCATTTAATCATGTATTCTTTAACAATTTCATTTTCTGCTTCCCATTTTAACAATATTTTATACATTTTCCCTATTATATGATTATCTTTTGAACATATAATTTTCTCAAAATCTGAAGTTTTAGTCTCAATCCCTTCAATTTTGTCATCCATTTTCTATCTTTCCCATATCTGTCTATATGAGTACCAGTACCACGTATATCCTTCTTTTTCTAGTTCTTCCCTGGACTTTATCTTACAATTCTCATTGTGGATTTTCAATGATTGTTTACGTTATCCAACCTTTCTGAGATATATTTTCCTTCCTGTAAAAAGCTTCATGGGGTGATACTCACAGTAGTATTTTATTATAGAACCTGATCCAACTGTATTATAAAATCTGGTCCAACTATTTCAAGAGGATTTAACATGTAAACTTAATCCTCAAAAATAAGAAGCTAAACATTTTAACCATTTAGGTAAGATTTGGTTTGATAAAGAATTTATGCAAAAGAAAAAAGCCCTTAGAGATTCATTTCTTGAGTGCAGGAAGTTAAACTTAAGAAAGGTCTCTCCAGCATATCTCCAGTTAAAAAAGGAATATAAGTCCCTTATAGTATTATAGTATATAAAAAGAACCAATTCAGTCAAAAATCATGGTCCTTATTGCTTAGTGCCTCATTAAATAATGACACAAAAAGCTTCTGGCAACTTGTTTCTGGAGCTTTATGCTCCAAGCTCCTAGCTGTGAGATTCCAGCTGATGTCTGGGAAATCACTTCAGAGAATTTTTTTTCCTGTGGGTAATGAAAATGAAAATATTTCAGCTGTATCTAATGAAATAATTATTTCTATGACACCTCCTTGGAAGCCGGTTTTCATAACTTAAGTCAATGACTTAATTTTACATCTCAAAAATGGAAAGGCCCCTGGAAATGACAATATTCCTGCTGAATTTATTAAAACTAATAGCCACTGGTGGGCTCCTCTATGTGCAGCTCTGTTTACCCAGATAAATAACTCTGGATTGGTTCCAAACAGCTGGAAAGTAGCAATAGTAGTACCAATCTATAAGAAAGGCCAAGCTAATAACCCTGGAAATTATCGGCCAATAAGCTTATTATCCATTATGGGTAAACTTTATACACATTATCTTAATAACAGACTGACCTCTTTCCTAAATGATAATAACATTCTTTCTGAGGCCCAAGCAGCCTTTAGAGAAGGTTATTTCACTTCTGACCACTACTTGGTTCTTGCACACCTTGCAGAGAAATATTCAAGACCTGTGCATGGTAAGCTCTTCGTAGCTTTTATGGATCTGAGGGCTGCATTTGATTCTATTCCCAGATCCAAGCTCTGGGCCAAGTTGGAGTCTATATTAACAGATACCAGACTCTATAGCCTAATTAAGGCACTTCGTATAAGATGTGGTAACCAAGCCCAGCTCTCCAGAGTTATACCCATGGTGAGAGGTGTAAGACAGGTATGTACTCTTGCCCCAACCTTATTTAACATCTATCTAAATGATCTAGTGGATACCATGATGGATGAGAATGGCCACTTACCTAAATTAGGTAATAAGAAAATCCTTGTTATGCTTTATGCTGATGACACCGCAATTTTTTCAAGATCTAAAAAGGGGCTTTAACTCCTATTACGGAAATTTTCAGATTATTGCTCTGAGAATGAGCTGAAGATAAATATTGCAAAATCTAAAATTCTTTTTTTTAAAGGAAATTTACAATATCTAGATGGAGTTTAAATGGCTGTCCCCTGGAACAGGTCAGAAGCTTTCAATACCTTGGGCTTGTTTTTCATCATAAAACCTTATGGTCCTTTCAAAGATCAGCAGCAATCAGCAAAGCCCTAGGTTGCAACTCAGCCATCTTAAAAAATGTTCGCACCAGGGGGAATCATTATGTACCTGCTGCTATTAAGGTGTACAATGCTAAGATTATGGCTAAATTGCTATTTGCAGCTGCAATTTGGATTGATGGGTTTAATTCTGAGCTAGATAATTTTTGTGCCAGATTTTTAAGGGCCCTCCTTCAGATGCCAAGATGTGTTGCTAACTCAGTTTTAATGCTTGAAATGGGCGGAAACCCTCCCTCTATGAGGGCGTAGCAGACAGCCATGAAACTTTTCACAGAGTCATACTATTCAAGCATGGTAAGGGTCTACTTAGCCATCTTACAATGGACACTTATGAAAGCAGATGGCCCAAATATATTGCCCAAAAAGCAACCACAATTGGGCTTTCCCCATCCTTCCTTCTAAACCTGGGTTATGACACAGCCTTGAAAACGGTTAAACAAAGACTTCAGGACATTACCTTTTGTAATTTGCAGGCTAAATCCTTTCTGTCATGCTCACCTAATGCATTGCATATACCATATTCAGGTTCTTTTGCTCTGGCTATTTACATAAAGAACTTGACTGCGCAAATCTATCGCATATTATTTATGAAGGCCAGATGTAATGTTTTTCCTTCAGCAATGTTGTATGGTAGATCTGCAGGGCTGCCATTTGTATCAAGGCTCTGTCCATGTGGGTCGCAGGAGGTGGAAACCATGTCTCATATCCTACTATCCTGTGTCCTTCATTCTCAGAGTCGTAAACAACTGATTTCTCCCTTGCTATGCCATCTACCTGGCCATTCGGAGAGGTTCTATGTCAAATTCTTACTAGAGGATAAATATCCTAATATTCCCTTGTCAGTTGCTAAGTTCTTATCTGTGGTCATTAAGACCAGTGAGAGGGAAGTTAATAGTTGAATAAGTTGGATGAGCTCCAAAAAAGTCTATCAATAAGTATCCTAATTTTATTGGTTTGTATTATGGTTCTACCTATTAATGTACACCATGTCTGTTACTTGATGTGTCTATGGACTGTATGAATAAATTGATTGATATTATAGAACCTTTTCTTGTATTTCAACCAAACTTGTAACAGTGTTTTTCTAATATAGTGTTCATTAAATTCTCTGTTAGTTGTTAATTTAGCATACCACATATATGCATGCCAAGCATATTGAATATTAAATCCTTCCAGACAGAATCATCTTTTGTTCTCTAAAGTAACTCACTCTTTTATCCACATGAAACAACATACCTGGAAGTATAATTTCAAGTTCGCTAGATTTTGTCCCCCTTGTTCTTTTGTATCTTGCAAAACCTTTAATCACACTCTTGTTTTTTCCCCCAGACCAAATATATTTAGATATGTTCTTATTCCATTCTTTAAAAGGTGTTTCATTAGTCAAAATAGGTATTATTTGAAATAAAAACTGTATTTGGGGTAGTATGGACATTTTAACCACTGTGATTCTACCTTGGAGAGACAATTTTAAATTTCCTCATCTCTTCATATCATTTTTAATTCCCTTCCATACTTTTGTATAATTGTTCTTAAACAAATCTGAGTTTCTCTTTGTTATTGTTACCCCTAGGTATTTAATTTTTTTCCTCTGTTTTAAAACCTGTATTAACTATGAACTCCTTCTCTTCTCCTGTTGACATATTTTTAGTTAATATCACCATATTTTCATGATTTATTTTAAATCCTGAAGTTTCTCCATATTCATTTAACAAACTTTATACTCCTCAAGGGATTGTCTAAAATGATTACTAATTCATCTGCAAAGCCTCTTATCTTATAAATATACTCCTTTATCCTCAGGCCATAGATATTCTTTTCCTACCTTATACTCCTGTTTAACACTTCCAAGGTTAACAAAAATAGCAGGGGTGACAATGGGCACCCCTTTCTTGTACCTTTTTCTATAATAAGAGATTTAGTTTTCTTATTATTAATCACAATTTGGGCCTTTTGTTCCTCATATAGTAATCTGATCCATGTATTGAAGTTTTTCCCAAAATTCATCATATCTGAAACCATCTGGACCTGGTGCTTTCTGCAATGTTAATCTTTTAATGGTTTCTGATATTGATATTAATTGGTTCATTCTATTTCTGTATTCTGCAATTTGGGGGAGGTATTGTTTTTTCTAAATATCTTTTTATTCTCTATTCTGGAACACATTGTTTTTTAAATAATGTTGTGTAATATTCTTAAAATATTTTTTAATCTTTTCCTGATCTGTATAATTTCCCCCCTTTTCTTTAATTTCCAATATAAATCTATTTTCTTTTTCTTTTCTTAACTTGCATACCAGCCCTCTACCTGGCTTATTGCCATTTTCAAATATTCTTTGTTTTGTTTATCTTAATTTCTTTTCTATCTCATTTGTCCATTCTATTGATATATGTTTTTGTAACATTTTAAATTCCAAATTAATCTCTTTTCTATTTGGGCTAGAATTGATTCTGAGTGCTAAGGACTGTGGCACACATATGCTCATTGTGTAACCGTTCAGAAAGTCATCATGTCAACATAGTTACAATACATTAAAGATATTATTCCCTCTATTTTGTTCATGTTTTCCTACTTGCCCTTCTGTTATTTCCAGGTCTGCCATAGGAGGGGAATGGGGCTATTTTCTCTGGGACCACAAACATTTCTTCTGCTCCTGTGTACCATTGGCCCCTAATCCAGTGTCATGCCCCGTGAGTTTGATGAGGGTATGGAATAGAGGAGGAGGAGGACATGGCAGGGAATGGCCCCTGGCATAGGTTTATCTACACCTGTGCCAGCAGGGAACCCTACCAACCTGGAGGCTCAAGAAGAGGAAGAGCCTGGTCTGAGTGGGTTGGCACCAGTCCCAGCAGAGAGTCCTGCCAATTCAGATAAGGACAGAGAAGAAGTGACAGACTTAACACCACCATCATACACCCAGTGGTGAGCTCAAAAGGAAGCTCGAAGGAAATCTCTGAGACTTTATGAGAAAAACTTGCTCATTAAGAAGCACCTGACAAAGCCCTGATTGCTATATATATGCTTGGGAATCAATGGAGGCTTTGTCAGAGATCAACTGATCTTCCTGGAGAAAGCTTATTGATTACTTCGTTGCCTTGATCCTTGCTGCCTTGACTCGTGCCTTGGACTGTTCCTGATTACTCTGCTGCCTGTTTTCCACTGACTCATGGACTTGTTTTGACCCATGCAGCCTGCCGCAAGCCCTTGACTTTCTTGATTGTGTTGGCATTCCGGTGTGCTCATTCAAAGTTGGCCACCTTCCCAGCTACTTGCTGTTTGTATATACTTTGCTGGCTGGTATCAATCTTTTCCAGACACTCAGCCCTGCCATGTGATTCACTAGATACCCTCCCATAGGTCTTTGTAGGACCTTCAAACTCACATCCACCTTAGCCCCATAAACCTTCTGGTCATCCATGATCATTTCCACCTAATTCCACAAAATGCATTTAAATCAACAGTGGGAGGTAACATAACCTTCCAAATACAAACACCCCCTTTTAATTGAAAAAGGATCATGGCTGTGGGACAAGGGGACCTACAAAGATCAAGCCACTTCATAGATGCTCCCAAATGAGCACCCAGCATAATGCATTACAGGAAGCAGTACTAAATGAGGTCTGAATGTCTGAAGGAGCCACATTTGTTAGAGATAAAGCTCCATTACACACAACAGGACTTATGTTAGAGTAAATATGCAGATGCTTGCCTTGCACTGTTATACTGTGTATTCAGGAACCACCAAAAAGTAGTCATGGCTCCATTCCTGAGAGATGAAGTGTGTGGAAAGCAGTGAAGATACTATGGTAGAGACACTCTAAGACCACTTAAAGACCTCTTAAAAACAACAAAATAAAGACTTCTCACAGATTTGGAAATGAGAGGAGAAACAACATTTTGGGTAAATAATGGCCACAATGTTATTGATTGCTGACCAGATCTCCAACGGAGTAGAACCCATTTGATTGGCCCATTCTGTCATTGTGTAGGGATATGGTGGTGTATGCCATTTTCTGATACTAAATTGATTCTCACAGTTTGGGGTGATAGGCTTTGGTGTTCTCTTATTTATTTTCCTGAATATTCCTTGTCCTGAATATTACACAGTCAGCCAGTTTAAATTTTTACATGCGTTGAAATCACTTAACATATTTTGAAAAATAATGGCATTTTATCTCCTTTGACAATAATATGGCAACAATGAACAACAGTACTCTAAACATTTAATATCAATAACCTTTGCTTTTTAAAATCTATAGTGGCCTGCAAGTTTTGCTTGCTCTCTTCCTTCAGACCTCTTCTTCAGCTGAAGAGCTCCCCCCCCTTTTCTCTTTCTCTCTTAAACAAAGCTGCTGTGATATTTATAGCATAACACAAGGCACTGAAATAGAACAATAGCTGAAATGGACTCAGCATGGCAACTGATGCTAGGAGCTTCATAAGAGACAATATTTCACTCATTTGTCCTTTATTAGTGCTTGGATTTTATAGAATTTTTCTACAAGCTCCTACTTCAGTACTTCACTAAAAGTCAAATTCAATGTCTAACTAATCCTATAATGTGTTATCTCCCTACCTGGATTATCAAATTTGATAATCTTTAAGGAGAATATATCTATCCAACTATCTGCATTTCTGAGAGCTGAGATCTGCTGGAGGTTCCCTCCTGCATGTCCATTTTGTGGGAGTGATATGTCATGCAGGGACATGGGAGCAGGTCTTTGTTTCCTCTTCGAGACTTGATTGGTACCAATGTTGGTTAATGTTTTCTGTTAAGAGCAGACCTCTCTCCCTCCATTCCATAAATAATTTTTGTGTATGTTTTCCCCATATTCATTCCTGTAGGCCACCTTGAATTCCAGCTCTGGGGAAAAGGCAAGATATAAATTAATCACCACCGCTGCCTTAGTTCTGCTGCAGGCAATCTTATGATTCCAGCATGTCAGCATCTAGTTTACATATGTGTAAGATAGGTACTTGGCATTCTGGGGGGGGGATAAAAAAGGAAGTATTTGCACTCCTATACACCCTCCAAAATACATAGCCAAGCAACCCTGTTATCCATATCTACAGCATCCATGGCAATACCACTGGGTCCCACCATGTCAACCAGCATGGATGAAAGTAAGAGGAAAATACCTGATATAATCTCATTCCACCACACCACATAAAGTACCACTCAGAGAAACCCCTGAGCCTAAGTTTGCCAGGTCACCAGCTTCCCATTTCCTGAGATTTCTGAACCAAATCCTGAGACCAAGCAATTAGACTTTATGATTTCACAGAGACAAGTCCTTGTAATGTGGTGTGTGTGTGTGTGTGTGTGCACATGTGAGGAAGGGAGTGTGTGAATTCCTGGCACTATCTCCTAAACAAATATCATATATACCAAAATTATAGCACTATGATTCCACTTTAACTGCCATGGGAATATCCTTTGGAATATCAGGATTTGCAGTTTGGTGCTCAGTATTTAGAATTTTCAGCCACAGCTCAAGTGTCCAATTCCAGAATTACATAAGACATTGCCATGGTAGTTAAAGTACTTTAATTGTGTAGTGTGAAAGAGCACCAAGGGAGTGGAGAGCCAACAAATCACATTCCCAGAACTTCTGGGAGCTCAGTTTGCCCTCCAAGTATAATTTGCCCCATGCCCACATTATCAGAACTGTTGCAACACACATAGAAACACTATAGTGTTGAGTCAGTGAGCCCTGGCAGCAGTTGGAAGTAGGAATGAGATAAGCATCCAGGCATTAAAGCTTCCTCACATGATCAGGCCAAACTTTAACCTCTTCCAGCACAGTTTGTCTCCCTATCTGGAGAACCAGAGAAGCACAGTTATTCCCTGAGATTTTAGCTCTGACACCTGGGAACTCAATATAGCACCTTCCACATTAGCACTGGCAGCAAGAAACCAGCAACTGTGAACCTCAAGGAATTTCTGTGCAGGTGTTAAGACAGTGATATAGATTCGCAACCAATCCTCTTCACACAGAGGTACAGAGTTCATAATCACTGCTTTGATTGTATAATCACTCAAGTTGTGCACTATGATGAGGAAGAAGGAAGGATACAATGGATCCTTTTACAGCTGATCTACAACACCACCATCCCCACATTTCCGTCAGCAAATCTGTGCTTAAGTCCATTCAGCAGTTCACCTACCTGGGAAGCATCATCTACTCAAATGCCAAGATTGACAAAGAGATCGATCACAGATTAGCGAAGGCATATAGTGCATTTGGAAGACTTTACAAAAGAGTCTGGAGTAATAAACACCTGAAGCGAAGCACAAAAATCAGTGTGTATAGACCCATTGTACTGTCTATTCTCCTTTATGGGTCTGAAACATGGGTCATCTATCGCCACCACTTACGACTCCTCGAACGCTTTCATCAGCGCTGTCTACGCACAATCCTAAATATACACTGGACTGCTTATGTGATTAATGTTGCTGTCCTTGGGCAAGCAAGGATCACCAGCATTGAGGCCATGATATTAAGAACACAGCTGCGCTGGGCAGGGCACGTTTCTAGGATGGAGGACGATCACCTCCCAAAAATAGTACTCTACAGTGAACTCACCATGGGTCAGCATAAGAGGGGCACTCCAAAAAAGCGATACAAGAACTACCTGAAAAAACATCTCATTTGGCTTAGCCAAATTGATCACCAAAAAGGGTCCGCCCTGGCCTCATATCGGGAGGCATGGAGACACACTATCCACAATGCTACAGCCTTATTTGAGAACTCACGGCAAATAAGTCTTGAAGAGAAAAGACAACGCAGAAAGAATCACAACCCAGAAACATCACCCAAGGAGACCCTCTGCTGTGCTTTCTGAAACCGGGCTTGTTTATCTCACATTGGCCTTTTCAGTCATCAGGGCGCTTGCAGAAAGCGCAGGACGAGTCCTTCCTGAATCTTTGTTTGCAAAGAAAAGCCAGAGAAAGAAACATAGAGATCTCCACTGGTTCTCACTCCCATGGGGTAGGTGGACAAAAAACATCCAAAGAGCCCTTTGCCAGGACTAATGAGCATCCCTCATTAGTTCCCTATATTGAGCAGAGAAGTGGGAAAGAAGGAGACAGAAATCAAAAGCCATCTGGGGAGTGTAGGAGCAAAGCTCAACTCACCTGTCAAAGGCATGGAAAGAGGAAACAACTAGGGCTAGAATCCACAGTAAAAAGATCATTTTTCCTCCACTCAACTGTAGCAGCACATATAAGATAAGGAAATTCACATGGCATTCTTCAGCTGCCTGCTTACTCACAAATCCCACAGTATACACCAAGACCATGTATGTTACACATGCAGCCTGTGGAACAGCAGCGTTCCCATGTGTAAGCCAACAGATAACACTGGCTGTTGAAAGAGGAATAGTTCCAGAGATCACTTTCCTCTTCCCTCCTCAGTTCTTTTTCCTTTTGTTTCCTGCCTACTAGACTGTGAACTTGCAAGAAGGGACTGTCTCAATATTTGACTATATCTAGTATGGGAACCTTTTCTTTTCTAGATGGTTTTCATAGAATCATAGTATCATAGAGTTGGAAGATACCACAAACGCCATCCAGTCCAACCCCCTGCCATGCAGTTTTGAACTACAACTTCCATATTCCCTGACCAGCAATCATAGTGGCCAGGGATTCTGGGACTTTTGTCCAAAACATCTGGTATAGTATAGGAGAGATTGCATGCTTCTGATTTATCCTGAATGGCAAAAGACACATTGAATCTATTATCTGATGAAAAACATTTAAGAACTTACAGTATGTTAAGCAGTTGAGTATGTTTATTTTACAGACTTTTCCATGTGTGAGAATACTAAGTAGGTCTTTTGTTACCAAATTATTCCTGTAGGAGGATAATACACATGGAAAAATGCATAACTGAAAATCTGTTAGGAACCAGAGAGGAATTAGGAATCTCTCCTGAGAGATAAAGATATATAATTGCTTATGTGATTTGCAAGACATCCTCTTCCCTTCAAACTTACCCATGACTACAAGCAATGTTAGTAATTATACATTTTGATAATGGAAAACTACATCAGTTGGGGCTTAAATAATGGACATAATGATTGTGCTCAAGAAGTGAATAACATCTCAAATGATTCATTGCAATTTCCATAATTTAACCCTTTAGCTAAATGATATCAGTCTAGGGTAGAAGACAAAAGATAACCTTCCCTGAGAACCTACAAACAATACTTAGGTATCCAAGCTCCATGAAATGGAAGTTGTATAAATTTTTGTAAATTATTTTTTTAAGGGAACCCTGGTGGCACAGTGGTTAAATGCCAGTACTGCAGCCACAAGGTTGCAAGTTCAATCCCAAGGGCTCCAAGGTTCACTCAGCCTTCCATCCTTCTGGAGGTCAGTAAAATGAGTACCTGGCTTGTGGGGGCAATTAGCTAACACACATTGGAAACTGCTTAGTATCTAGCATGCTATAAAGTGGTGTAGATGTGTAAAATGCTGTTGCTTAACAATTTGTAAGCCACTCTGAGAGCCTTTGTTGCTGAAGAGCGGGGTATAAATACCTAAAATAAAGTACAATAAATATATACATAAATTGTAAAGTCTGTAAATCAAAAGAACAATAACTAAACTAAGGAGAGTACTACTAGATCAGAACAAGGATCTACTATCCCAGTAATATGGACATCTGGTTGGGGGGATTCTGGGAGCAATACTCCACAAAAGTAACTTGCCCAAGCTCTAGTTGGTGTCCTACTTCCAGAGGTGGTTGGCCCGATGCTCCTGGGAAACTCACAGCATGGACATTAAAGACCCCCTTCTATTAAGGTAGTTATTTAACATGAATTTGTTTAATTCCAACCATCACTACATCTTCTGCATCATCTGGCAGCAAACCTAAAATGGTCCAGGGTAGCCAAAACATGGTAATAGTGTCCTCCATGCCTTGGGAGGGTGTTTGGGGGTAAAACCTTTTTTTTAGGTCATGACCAGCCCTTTGAATTGTGCCCAAAAATGAACATGTAGCCAGTGAAGCTGTTTTAACAAGGGAATTATATACCCCCTATGGACAGGGAGCCTTTTTTTTCCCTGTTGATCTCCATATCACAACAGTGAAAATCTGTTGGGCTCTGTATTCTAATATGTTGGGGTGTAGAAAGACGCGCTGTGTCCACCACGACCACCTGCAGAGTTGTTCCACGTCGACAGGACGCCAAGGAGAAGGTTTCTGGAGAGACTTCTGCAAAAGACTTCAGGCTGAGAAGGAAAAAATCCTTCACCCCAGCACACTGCCTTGAGCTCTGGCTTGCCAAATAAAGACAGCAACAAGGCCAGCCTTCACTCAACTTGAGGGATTTAATCTTTGTTTGCAGTATATTTACAATAAATATACATAGAGTATAGGACAGCCGTCTCTAATACTAAAAAATCTTTCTCCTAACCAACAAACTGCTTCACCAACCACCATCCACAACAAACCCACACTGGAGACAATTCCCATCTCCTTTTTATAGCCAGTTAAACAATGCCTGTTACATCAGGCATCTCAGGTGTGCATATTCTCAAATGCTAACACACACACACCTGCCACTGGAGCTTAACTACTTTCATTTCTAAGCCTACAGCTCCATCTTGTGGTCACATCCATGTCATTTCCTGACATAATACCCAGTCTGGGACCATAACCCAAAAAGGGCACAGGCAGGGCATGTGAGTGGGGGCGGGGAGAGAGAGAGTCATACATGCATTCACCTATGCACACATCCACAAAACAAGAACATTTTTTCACTTCCCCTCCTTTCTCTTTCTTACTCAAAGCTATGAAGACAGGGAAAATACAGGAATATTAAGTGACTAAGATTGCCAGCCATAGAGTGTGGAGGCCAGCTTATCTCTGTATGAGTCTCTTGTCTCTATGCTCTGTGTTTTGGCTTCTAAGCTGGTGAACTTCCATGTCTGTCCACCACCTGGTGTCTCTGGACAAGCAGCAAAATAAGATAACAGCAGAGAAAATTGAGGGGATTGGAGAAGCTGCAGATGTGTTACAGTGTAGCTCTTCCAGCTATTCTCCATGTGAATTGCTGCTGGATCAACTGCTAGGGTGTTGCCTAGGTGGTGTAGTGTGGCTAAGGAGGGGTGCCAAAGTCTGGATGAAGCAGCATCACATTTAGACTACAGTCTGAATGTAACCCCCCCACACACAAATAATGACTCACTTCAGTCCTATTTCAATCCCGAACGATCCTGTGGAAGTCAG
This sequence comes from Gambelia wislizenii, assembly GCA_030847615.1. Taxonomy (NCBI): domain Eukaryota; kingdom Metazoa; phylum Chordata; class Lepidosauria; order Squamata; family Crotaphytidae; genus Gambelia; species Gambelia wislizenii. The sequence goes on along the minus strand of JAUMIR010000005.1, from coordinate 202,712,138 downwards.
GTTTATCTGTTTTGTTGAACTCCTCATGTATAGTAACAACAGCCCCTGTCTATCCTTTCTATATGTTTTCTATCTATTGACAATCATAATTTACCACTGATATTCACTTTCCCACCATACAAGATATTAGCTATGGCCATTATGTCTCTTGTCTTTTCTACCCAACACTCAAGCTCCTGTATTCCAGAGACTAAGGCTTCCTATCTTAGCATATAACTATCTACTGATGTTTTGTTCTAGATGTCCTTCCCATGAGCAATTTCTCCTCAGCCCTTTGGTCTCTTTAGAAATACGTCATTTCTTTTCATCTGCTCATTGCCAAGTTTCTTCTACAGCCACTTTGAGGGCCTGTCTGAAACATCATCCACTTTAAGAGATGAGTCACCCTGAAGTAGATGCGCCTGTCAGCGTCAACATGTTCTAATGGGAGAACACATTGCTGTACATAAAGAAGTCCATAAGTCTGATATAGATGGTAACTAGCAATATAACAGTTATACCATTATCAGTTCTGCACAGCAATAAGCACAGTGTTCTGAATCCCCCTCCCCTCAAGAGCTTTTCATGCTTCACTATGAAGCCACAAACAGGCCTTCTTAAGGAATTATGAGTATTTACTGAAAATGTCTGATAAATTGTTTGGCTTGGCTTGACTGCAGCAAAAACATGCCATATGTTGTTTTAGATGCCATGCTATTTACCTCTCACAAATTACCAGGCAAGCCCTGACCCCAGGTTCACGATTTGAAGTGTAAATCAGAATTTACTGGTCACAAGCCATTCAAGGAAGTTAGGCCCAAAATTGTGAAATAGTTATTCTGCCAGCTTGGATAGTTCCATATTCCTCAGTACCTAGAGAACAGAATAGACTTCCCAAGGGCACGTAAGTTGTTCATCTCCAGAAGAGAACAGTGAACAAAATAAGCATAAGTGAGCCTTTGAAGAAAAGGTATTTTTAAAGAGCATGTCCCCCACTGCATTCCAAAGCAGAACCTGGAAGGTTAGTTTTAAGATGAATCTATATAAGGACATGCTGACGTCATCCATAAGTGAGCAGTATTAGGTGGCACCCAAAGCATCATCCAAACATTGTTCAGTTATGGATAATTTTAGGATCGTATTATATTCATTCTTCTCAAATGTAACTTTCCAAACTCTTCTCCAAAGACATTAGAGCAGTAGAAGAGCCCTGTTGGATCAGACTGAAGCCTTATCTAGTCCAGCATTTTTTTTCAAACAAGAACAAACCAACTGACTATGGGGAGTGCACAAACAGGACACAAGGACAATTGTATCCTCCTGCCTCTCAGCAGAGACATATTGCCTTTGATACTGAAAGCAATGTACTGCTATTGTGACTAATAGTCATCAATAAACTTGCCCTCCATGGCTGTGTCTAATCCCGCATTTGAGGTTGGCTAGGCTGGTGTCCATTGCTACATGTTATGCTAGTCAATTTCACAGGGGTACTATGCTCTGTGTGAAGAATGCCCTTTTGTCTGTCTTGCATCTAGAACCCTTCAGTTTTTGTAAGTAACCTTCGTTTCTGGTATTAAGGCCAAGAACATATCTCTGTTGCTCCACAGTTTTATAGACTTCTATTATGTCTCCCCTTATGGACCATATTTCTACAAAGTGACACACTTTATAACCTTCTGTCATAGGTAAGTTACTTCAGCATCTTGATTATCTTTGCTGCACACTTTTCCAGCACCATTTTCTGCAGCTTTTCCATTTCTACAATATCTGTTTTCAGATATGAAAAGTACCAGTGTTATCTTCAACCATGTAAGCCTTTATAAAAAGAAATAAAACATTTTTAACAATGCAAAAATTGTGATTTTCTCTGTAGCTTAATAGCTCCCTTCAGATGCTTTGCCTGAACATCAGCACCAATGGATGTCTGTTCCATAAATGCAACACACTAATGATTTGGAATAACAATCATGTATAATTTCTGGAATTGGGAAGAGGTAGGATTCAGAGAGGAGGATATAGAATAGCATTGGCCTGGTACCTTCCAGATGTCTGGGTTATAGCTAAGACATCTGGGGCTTATGGGAGATGCATCCCAAAACATCTGGAGGGGCTCTGATTAAGTTAGAGAATATTGATCTAGTGTCTCCTCTGCACAGCATCACATTGTTTTACTGATATTATAAAGGATAGCCACCCTGTTCACATGTTTGTACCAGAGAAGAGGCTGGAAGGACATTTTATGTGACAAAGCAAGAGAACAGTTTTCTCTACTAATTTTAGGATACCAAGGTCTGCTAGGTGCATGGAACCAAATGCTATCAGGATTCAATTGAAGCTGATCTTTATGTGGGGATCATAGTTTTAGATTGTGGAGGTTTATCTTTTTCAAATGTTGCATAGTGCTCTAGGTATATATTCAATCAAATTGATCTTTTGGCTTGTTTCTATCCTGCAGTTCAGCCACCCTCTCAGCATTGACCTTCACAAACAGCATAAACATGCCCAGTGTGTTGTATTACTATATATAGATAATGAGTTGTCACCTTCAGGTCACGATACATAATTCTCCTTGGAGTAGAAATTGCAATAACAAGAATGGTAACTGCACCAAGATCCAGTTAACAGTTAGGTACAGAATTGTTTTTTTTCCCCCAAGACAATGAAAACAGAACTGTTAAAACATTTTATTATGAATTAGGTATGTAAATTCATAATAATTTGACTGCTAAAACATAATACTAAAACCAAATGGAAACATTTTTCCCTGTTGGGTGTTATAAACAATAACTATACATAGCTTTCTGAAAATGAAGCTATAAAATGGGTAGTTTTTAACAAGACCTGCCAGGATATTTAAAGGAAATGGATCTTTTAAAAAAGGAATGAGTCATCCGTAATTACAAGCGAAATCTTATAAAGCTGTTCTTTGTCAGGTGCACATGCTTAATTCTCTAAATTTTAATTTTGTCAGATGGATGTGGTGGTGGTGGTGGTGAGATGCTCCAGTAATATTTTTAAACTTTGAGATGAAAATCAGAAAGCTTGATAAACAAATATGAAAGCAACATACAGCTATCATGACGAGTGAGGACTGGGCTTATTACCCAAAACTGGATTGGAGGCAGCTTCTTTCTCATTCATTTTGTCTTGTAGAATCACACAAGCTATACCCCACCCAGTGGTGCATCTATGACTGGATTTTGGGAGTCAGAATTCAGGAAGACTCCTAGTGAGACTACAAGATAATACAGACAACAGCAAACAGGCTCAGTAGCACCCCCTGGGCTAGTATGGGCATGCTGGGGCCCACTGGGGCCACTGCTGCTCACTGCAGTATCCCCGTCAACAACTCCCTGTAAATGTATTTAGTAGAAAAATCAAACTCTGTTTTATGACTGTGGTCATGATGGCGTTATGATTTAAGTTAATGTAACCTTTTTTAAAAATGTGATTGCTAAAGACGTGTTTGTATGTTTTACTTTAATGTGTAAGAAAAGCAGTCTGGAGGCATGGAATGACAGGAAAAGGGGGGAGGAATATTGGGGCGATATTTCACAATGGAAGTAATGCATATGGCTGTTTTATGGTGTTGGAAGGTAATGAGTCTAAAAATAAAATTGTATTAAAAAATTCCAGGATCTAGTCCTTTAAAAACAACAAGAAGTATTTCCTTTTAAAAGGAGTTAAAAATCATTCAGTCACTTTGACTTCACGCTTTATGCAGAGTGCGGTTAGCAAGCAGGCTTAAGCTCAATTATCATTTGAAAGTGTATTCAAAGATCTGGGATCCCCCAGTTAAATTAGACTCATTACAAAACAAAGGAGTCAGTTTAAAATGCAAAACAAAGTTTACTGAAGGTATATCAGTCTCAATCTACATACTAAAACAAACTTAAGAAAAGGTCCCTAACTGACTAAGAATGGGTAGGAAAGACTCACCAGCCTACAGCCATGGCTGGGTTCCGATGCATCATGGCATGGTTACAGGAAAGCTTAAGATGCCTCCATTCTCATTGAGGTCAGATTCAGAAGAAAGGCAAGTTACACAAAAGCAATCAAATTCAAATTAGGTCATGTGTTGAATCACCTAGCACTTCCAGTTGGCTAGAAATGCTCAGTGAAGTAAGAGAAGGGAATTTTGGGAGAACAAAATGCATGCAGGGAAAAAACCCTAGACTTATCTAAGATTGTGAGTGAGGTACACAAGATTGCTTTTACATTACAATGATTATTTCCCCACATACAACAAATGGCATCTCTCTTCCCTACCCTCAAAGTCATTAAGTTCAGGTTGACCAATTACCTAGCTGCACTAGTATTGCCGCCATATCATCCCTTCTTGTTAATTTCAGCTGCAAAAAAGGCTGCAGATGAATGTTTTCCATTTTGTTTCCTGCTACAGTAATTCTCCTAACAGAAGTTCCAGAGCAGATTCACAAGGTTAGAAATTCATAATATTTATAAGTATAAAGAGTGAACAAGGACAAAGCAGCCAGCCAGCCTTAGTTCTAAAGTGCTATGCAGCATCCAAGTTCTCAAGATAGTTCTGCTTTCCAGAAATCTCTAAGCAACCTTTTGGGTTTTTTTTTTCCTGTGAGCTCAAAAATTTAATTATCTTTCTCTGGACAAACTCACAAAGTTCTCTATGCACAGCAAACTGCCTGTTGGAGATGGTGTCTTTCATATCATGGTGTAGTGAATCTGTTCTGGAGTTATCCAAGGTGCTGTTCTGGAGTTATCCATCCCCCAAATAGATTTAGTATCTTGGCATTTGTAAAAGCTTCCCTTAGCCAACATGGCTGGCAGCTAAAACAACTACAGGCTTCTAGGAGGTGCAGTACAAAAGGAACCCTGCTGATCTCTGCTGTAGCCTCCAAATGACTGTAACCCAGCTATCCTTATACCTGAGGTTACTGACTTCTGTTACACTTCAAGACAGATATCTTACTGGCATCTCTGCTTTTGAGATTGTGTCCTCTCCACACTACCAGATGTGAGCTGTGCTGTTGTGTCTTGTCCCATCTCTTTCCACATCTTTGGTAGCTGCTGATAGAAAAAATGTCCCCTTGTCTCCTTGTAGCCGTGCTTGGTGGGGAATAGAGAAATGATATGAAAAGAAATGACCTTTCTAGATTTCATGTTCTGGTATTTAGACCTAGAGGCTTCATACTTCATAATGTCTGTTTCCTCCTTCATCTGGTGTCAGTTGCTAGTATATAAGAGCCTTGCTCAGTAAGACCAAAGGCCTGTCTAGTCCAGTATTTTTTCCCCTACAAGGATGAACCAGATGCCTATGGTAAGCCCACAAGCAAGAAATGAGAGCAACAGCCCTCTCTTTTTGTTGTTTTTCAGAAACTAGTACTCACAGGTTTACCTATCTTGCTACAAGAAGCAGAATATATTCTCATGACTTTGAAAGTTTATCTTCCATTAAGTTCTCACCTTTTAATCCATCTACATTGGGTTAGAAAGCTCAATGTGAGTACCCACAATGACCAGGCAAATGGTGGGATATCAGCTGACATCAGTCTCCTCTGAGAGGCAGTGGTGAGGAAATACACTTTTTAAAAAAATTTCCAATATTCTCAGTACTGGATGAAGCAGCTACAGGTATTGTTATGGCCATTCTCTTCCTTCAAAACATTATAAGGCGACTTATTTAATTTGTCATAGGGGTTCCTACTAATTTTTTTAAAAAATCACTATATTTGCTTTTATTGACACTCAAAGAGAGCAGTGGACCTAATTACACTACAAGCAGTAGACAAGTAAAGGCCTATAATGTCCAAATAATGGCAAGTAATAAGAAGATGAGCCAAATACCCTAAAGGCACTGAATCCTGACAGATTTTGGAAGCTAAGCAGACTTATCCCTGGTTAGTAATTGGATGGGAGACTGCTGATGAATGCCAGGTGAATACCACCATAAGTCCACAAGTAACTTGAAGGCACACACAATAAGAAACATGGCATTATGTGTTTTTATGCCTCTACACATCTTTGCCTCCCTGTTATGCCCTTTGTCTAACTTTCATATACCCTAAGACTTTCTGTTGAAATACAATGAGAGATTAGCAGTGAGAACTGTGGACAGATTAGTTAACCATCTATTCCCAGTATGGATATATTCACTTCAATTAGTAGGCAAGAGATATTTGGGGGTGATGCCATCTGTCAATACCTTTTATCAAGCCTTCTCTTATCTGTTCTCTCAGTCAACAAGTCCAGCCAGTATCATCAGTCAGAGCAAAGAATTTCTTTTCTGGAACTCTATGAATGATCCTCTCACACATAAACAAAGCAGGCACCTACCCTTTGGTTTTTATATGAAGGACTTGGAATGCGGCGCACTAGATGAATCTGAAGAATATATCATGATATTCTAAATTACATAGTGAAACATAAACTAAGGCATATTTTGAAAAAGTGCATCCATTTCATTTGTGCCATTTTTCCCCACACAGCATTAAGATGAGGTTGACATTGTGGAGCCTAGTTCTGCAGAATGATGCTGTAGGATGCCCAGATGGTTAAGAATGTGGGTAATGTTGAAAGTGCTGGACTGGGACATGAAAGATCCAGGTTCTAGACCTTGCAGAGCAGTGAAATTCAGGAAAACCTTGGACCAGCTGGTCCCTCTCAGCTCATGTTTTCTCTGGGAGAAGAGCTGTATAGAGCCATAAAATTATTTATAAATGGATTTTGCTTGCTTTATCCCAGTATACAAGGTCTATGTGCTGTTCTTGGGGCAGAAGTAGAGAGGGAAATGCTCAATTTCCAGACACTGAACATTTATAAAAATAAAATTGCCACTTGTCTTAAAGGTCTTACCATAACAAAAGCAAATGAAACCTCCTTGGCTAACTTGTCACATACTTTGTAACAGCAGCATTCATCGCTGCATATTTCTGACTCAGAATTTCATCACACGGACACTACGGTGCCATTCAGTGCATGTCTTGCCTTTGGCTCTGAATTAATATGACCCTTGCTGCAATCCATCATCTGACTAGTGAAGCTTGGAGCTCTCTCAAGTAATAAATTAATGAGACTAATTAATATGTTGGGGAAAGATCTGCAGATTGTTCATACTTCTGTTAACATGGCAGCACAACTGTAACCAGAGGTTACAGGCCATATTTTGATCAATAAAGTAAATGGAGTGACCAACACACAGTAATGTGATGTTGTATTTTTAAGTACAGGTTGACCCCCATATTCACAGATTCATTATCCATGGTTTCACCTATTCATATCTGACAGCATATGTTCTCTTTAGGCATTTCTACATCCTCCAATGTGATTCTATGGTCAATTTCCAGCATTCATCTTACTGAAAATAATGCCCCCTATTATCCATGGTTTCAGGTATCCATGGGAGTTGTAGCCCTTCACCTCTGGCTCAAACTCACCACCTTGTTATGCAGCAGAGCCAACCAGCTTAGATCAGTGGTTAATGCTTTCCTTCAAAGCAGCAGAGTTTCAGAGAATAGGCTGAAGATCCTGACAAACTCTCCAAGCCTTCTCACTCTTCTCCAGGTGTCTCCAAAACGTCTCCAGGATTCACTCAGGCAACTCAGTAGTTTTATATAAAACCTACTTTATTCTTCTATATAAATATACTATATGGTCAACAAATCACAATCTCTATACACTACACCACCTCTACTCCACCTCTACTCAACCACAATACATTGGCAAACATTGCAATTTTATAGCCATTGTTTATCACCACCCACTAGTTAGTTTCCACCCAGTGGGTGTGTACTTCCATTCTGATTGGTCCACATAGTTCCACCCATGCTTAAGACCAACCCATGTATTTCAACATTTCACCTTGTACACTTAATGATTCTCAGGTGTTTCCAATCTGCATTCAGTACCTCTGTCCTTGGCTCTCAGGCTTCTAGATTACATTAGCAGTTTCACCTGTGTAGCTTCATAATTGCTCTTGCTTAGTCATTGTGACTTTCACATACATATTTTATTTCTTTCACTGTATGTCCCATGTTGCATTTTCCTTAACATATGTGTGTGTGTGTGTTAGAATGTATCTTCTGCAGATACAGGCATTGACCTGTACAGTTACTCATCATGGTAGTCTCATACCCTAGTGAGGGTTCTTTTTTTACAAAAAAGAAAAAGAGTGTGGATAGCTGTCTTGGTCTTACAGCCTGGCCCAGCGCTATTGTGCCTTGGTCCCAGAAGCTGGTGAGAGGTCCTCCCTCCATTTCAGTTGCCACTGCTGTGACCTCCAAGGGAGAGAAGGGCAGCCAGCATCTGCTGGACTTAGTCCCCTCTCCCATTGCTATCCCCTTTTCCTTGTGTGTTGTATCTTATTGATTGTAAGCCTGAGGGCAGGGAACTCTCAGATTATTTGTAAGCCAATCTGGGGGCCTTTTTGATGAAAGGGAAGGGTATAAATTGTTAGTGTTAACACACTGGTACCTCTGAGCATATCAAGAGGACCAGGCAGCAAATAGTTCTTGTAGCAGAGTTATCAAACATTAGGCTGAAGAAATGAGCACACAGACACAGTAAATTAATATTTACAATGAGACTAAAACTGCTAACAAACAGACTACATAACACAGCAGACTTATAGTACAATCCTGCACTGTACAGCTTAGACTGCATGTGCACAGACTAAGAGCAAAATCCAAGTGCAAGGCAGTGTTTTGGAACATCTAGTTATACAGATACAGAAACAGTACATTAATGGGTTATACAGTTAGGACATTTTCAGACATGGAAAAACAGCTTCTTGCCGGGCAAGCAGCCTCCGGAACAGTATCGAGGCTGCTGCGCGGCAAGGGTCCATTTTGGATGACGCCGTTTCTCTCTTGGCATCGTCCGTGACTGTTGCGGCCAGCACTGGTGGCGGCCGCGCTATTTTTTTACTCACAAAAGTTGTCTGTGAGTAAAAAATAGTGCGGCTGCCTCCAGTGCTGGCCGCAACAGTCACAGACAACGCCAAGGGAGAAACGGCATCGTCCAAAATGGACCCTTGCCGCGCAGCAGCCTCCATACTGTTCCGGAGGCTGCTTGCATGGCAAGAAGCTGTTTTTCCGTGTCTGAAAATGTCCTTAGTGTTTCTCACACATGGGCTACACAACATGTTCCCAGGCAAATAAGGGTTCACTCCCCAATTTCCGTTCCCACAGCAGCTGCTTAGACAATATCTAGATATGTTACTTGGTGCCAATTACTACGTTCCTCAAACTGAGCATTTCTGGAAATTACAACCTTCCCATTTCTAGGTGTGAACCTGTATGCCTTAGAGCCAGTTTCATATCCCACAAAGCACAATTTTTGACATTTAGGAGACCCCTTTCTCCTGTGGCTTTGGGAATGTGCACCCAAGGATAGCTACCAATTAATTAATTAATTAAGTAATCTAAATAAATTAATTAATATTAATCTTTATCAATAAACAAATTCTGGCAGTTTTAATTTCCACCAGGGGTAGGTCCTTTGTAAAGCTAATGTCCTATGTTTAATTGTTGACTCCAACTGTAGAAGACCCATTCAGTCAAATGAAGCTACATAACTGTGGTTTTATGAAATTCTCATTGATGCAATAGGGCTACTTTATTTGGGAGCAACTGGATTTAGGCCAATGCGTCTTCATCATCCAGTAAAGACAAAGCCACCCCCACTCAAGTACCCCCACTTTGTGTTACAACTGCGATAGTTTGTAAAAACATATTCCTGCTGGGGAGATCTACTTCCCACTCTCCTACTGAGTTAATTAGGTTTATAGGTCATAGAGAAGCCTGAAGTGGGTGGGGAATGACATGATTGTCCCTCCTAACAACAAGGTGATAATACTTTTGTCTATAAACCTTGCTTCAGCTACACCACAACAGAAAACAATATAGACAGAGGAAAGAAGAGGTAATTGTTGGGATACCTCCATACTGAATGCAGTAGGTGGGAATGGTATCACCCTTAAAAATACCATTTATGTCAGATACTCACACATAACACATCCAATAGTCTGGAAACTATTGTGACTAAATACAGCCCCCCCACCAATTGGTGGGCTAGCCATCTGCAGATTGGAATGTCCATGGATGGCCATGCCACATATTATTCAGTGGCAGTATGTGCATGAGGGTGCATCAGCACACAGCTGATTAATATGCATTGATTAATATGCGGCTTGAGCATCACTATTTTTTCGCATCTGCTGTGGGTTGGACTGAATCTCCTCAGATGGGAAGGGGCCACTCTATACATTCCCCCAATAGGTTTACAATAGTATTTGTGACACAAGATGCCTTTTTATTCAATTAAAGGTATATTGAACATATTATAGAAAAAAAGTTTGAAAGTATAATAGCAAATCTCAAAGAAATATTTCTTATTCAAGGAAGGGGCCCACATTAATCAGGGGAGCAAAACCCATCTTGAGGTCTCTTGTGTATTACAATATGTACTATCACTGGGACAAAAGAGTAAAAATAAGATTGGCCTTGCACATGCCAAAGTCTATAATAAAATGTTCCTAAAAATGACTTGCCCACCATTAGGGCATGACTTACTTGATTAAAAGAAGCAAAGCTATAGTTTATAAGAATTCTGATCATTTCCCCCCTGGCAGCCAGCATTGTTGAAAGGTTGAGAAAAGTGGGAATTCTTATCATTCTAATTCAAAAATCCAACATCTTGCTGATTGTTCTGTTTTTGGCAAAGTTATTGCACAGCAAGATGTGAAGTGTTTGATGAATAGATTAGTACAATAAAATGCAAAGAAATACGTCAGGCAAAGAGAGAGCCAATTTCCAGAATCTCTAATGGCAAATGTATTCTCTGTAAGGTTTCCCATGCTTTATAATATCTAGCTTGTGACTCATCCTTACATTTCCCTGGGTTACTTTTGGCCAAGCTGGATGTGATACAGGAGATACCTTAACTCGCTTTCCTAACAGGTTTTGGGAAAAAAATAACAGAAGCCATGGAGTTGGGGAGGACTTTGGAGTAGAACCAATCTGCCCTAATACTTTTCAGAATGCTCAAACTTTGTGGTTGGAGAGATACTCACTATCTATTGTTCAACATTTGAAAACTTCACTACCTTATCTACATTTGTTTACTCTATAACCGTCACTTCTGTTTAGATGTGTGTGTGTGTTTGGGGGAAATATAGATTGCCTGCATTAGCTTATACTTAATTGATTAGTCTTTTATTCTCATTAGTGTTCTTTCTTTTCTTTTCTTTGATGACCAACACATGAAATAATGAGGCCAGACCCAAAGCTTGAGTTAAACTAGGTGTCACTTTATTTATTCTATCACCTATTTAATCTTTATTCCTTGAGATATGCAAACTAGGGGGGAAGAACCAATGCAGGAAAAGCTGGAGTCAATGGTCTCACCCAGACTTACCTCCCAGTTTCCCTGGGTGAAACACCTGAGCCCTAAGGGGTTTCCCATCAACTGGGCTACCCCCTCCCCAGGCATCATCTGCTGGAAGGCAAAACCCCAGGATGAGACACCTCAAGTAGCATGACTTCTGGTGAGAGCTCAACCCTCAGGCCAGCCTCAAGGACAGTCTACTCCCCACCCTCAAGTCACGTGACCTGCAAGGGTAGTTGGATAGAGCCATCCTTCACCCAAAAGGGGTGCCATAGGTTTACATTCAACTAATCCCTATTTTCCCCACAACCTGCCAGTTGACCACCTATTTATGACACCACCCTGAGGCCAATTCTCCAAGTCCCTTCTAACAGTATGGGGTAGGCAAAAAATCCTGTGGAAAAGGGGGAAATACCTACCTAATCCATAGGCAACCAGTAGACTCACATTGTGACAGAAGCAGGAGGGTGGATCAAATTCAACCAAAGGGGGAGGAGGGAAGGGGAAGCCCTTGTTTAAATAGCCTCTGCTCTGCTCCAAATCTCCTACAATACAGTGTGAGATGCTGTGACACAATTAAAGGCCTCTCACCCTGTGAGGCCATCAAAGCACGCACGCACGCACGCACACACACACACACACACACTACACTGTGCTGCGGGGGGGGCGTGTTCATTCTTTTCAGTTTACATTCTTTTTCTTTCCTCCTCATTTTTTCATTTCTCATGTATTAGCATGAAAAGAAAACTTTTATATTTGGTTAATTTGCCCTGGTGGCGCAGTGGTTAAATGCCAGTACTGCAAGTCACCACATTGCAAGTTGCAAGTTCGATTCCAGCGGGCTCCAAAGTTCACTCAGCCTTCCATCCTTTCATAGGTGGGTAAAATGAGTACCCAGCTTGTGGGAGCAATTAGCTAACACACACTGGAAACTGTTTAATGCAGTTAGATGTGTAAATAGCTATTGCTTAAAAAAACAATTTGTAAGCCACTCTGATAGCCTTGTGGCTGAAGAGCGGGGTATAAATAACTAAATAAAAAAAAATTATTAAAAGCACAAGTGCCTCAATCCAGAACCTGACTTCTTGGTGTTACAACTGGGTTAGTTTGTAAAAACATATTCCTCCTAAGGAGACCCACTTTCCACTCTCCTACTGAATTAATTAAGTTTATAGGGAATAGGCAAGCCTGAAGTGTGTGGCAGAGTCAGTGGGCTCAATATTTAGGAGATTATCAGACAGGGCTTATATTCCGGGGAAGGAACAGAACAGTGGTGAGAAAGGGGCTCCCTTTCAGATGACGTTGAGCCCCTCCATGATATTCCCGTCCTGTCCCCTTTCTGCTTCCAGGGTATTCTATTCACAATGAAACATCATGAATAGAACCCCTTTTCCATTTTCTTCCATGCCTGTCACGGAATCAGGGATGTGGAAAACGGATCCCCATCCCTGTTCCATGATGACAGGCATGGGGGAGGAGCTCTCTTGCAATCACTTCCTGCCACAATCTGGACATCAAGGTAAGTGGTACCCTTCTACCCCCCTCCCCAGGTTGTTGTTTTTTATATATATATATATTTTTACCATTTATTTTTCGACTTGACAGCTGGGAGGTGTTTTAAATTTCCCTCCCGGCTCATTCTATCATGAGAACAAGCAGGATTTCCCCCAACCGGTTGTAAAGGCAACCTTACGACGGCTGCATTTATGGCCGGCCGGGCAAAGAAGCAGGGAGCCCATTCCTGGAGCAGAATGGAGGTAAGTGTGCAAACATTCACCTCCATTCCATTGCAGGAATGGGATTGGAGGTGGTGGGACAGAAACGGGCATTTGGGCCCCATCTGATAATGTCCTTAGTATCTGTGGGCAGGAGAAGAAAGCCTCTAACCATGAGCTTTGATTTGAACTATGATCTGGATTCCATGATCCAAATACGTGTTACCAGACATCTAGATGACACAGGTCCCCTTTCTGAAACCAATGCAAACTTACTAGGCTGGTGGCTGGCTACTAGAGAAAGAAGTTCTCTGTGGGTTGCTGTGGATTGTCGTCTTTGGAGAAATCAATCTGCACCTACTTTGTATTCTTTTTCTTGGTGAGCAATTCCTTTATAAAAAAAACATCCCTCAGCCATTTTAGGAGTAAGGTGCCTTGATTATTTTTTAATAGATTTTGTTGTTCTGGCTCTTTTGAAGTATTAAGATGTATCTGTAGTAATTTTATTACACATTTTGTCACTTCAACACAGATGCCATTTATACATGAATTAACCTACGAGAGGTTTATTGCAAAATATCCATATTTGAGATTATGAAAAACAAACTAGGTTATATGCAAATCAGGACAAAATTTATCCGTTGCTCTCACTATTTTGCCTCTGGAATGATTGCTATCCCAAAGAACTTCACAGTAAATCTTATACATGTCTGCTGAGAAGTAAGTCTCACTGAATCAAGTGGGCCCTCCTCCCAGTTAAGTGGATATAGAATTGCATCCTACTGGTCTCTTCAGAGTACATAGAATTCTCATGGACAGCAAAGAAAAAACATGGTAGATAATCTAGGGTTACACATTTTTCACTACGCAGTTTTATTCCTAGCACATTACTGAAATGAGGGTGTAAGTTGTTTTAGCATCTAAGGAATTTTGCAAAATTTCTTCAGCTCATCTTATTCTTACTTTTACCAGTTTACCGGTCATTCTAGATGTAAGTATGCCCTACTACCCTAAGTGGTCTCTAGAATATTCAAAATGTTTTGGTTTACTTGACCTAGCTGTTTAATATCACATGTGCATAGTGTTAGTTTTGAATAAAACACTTTGAACTATCTTTGGCATCACTCCTCCCCCCCGATGGTGTCACCTTGGTGTGAGTCATCCTCTCCTCACACCCTAGTGCCACCACTACCTACTGCTCTTTTTTTCAGTGTTAGAACCTATCCATACTCTTTCCATGTTATTTCTACCTCTTGTACCAAAGTTTCTGTTGGAAAAGTAAAGCCCAGGAACATATCAACTTGGTTAACTGAGGTACCGTATACCTGTATTAGGGAACTAATTTTAAGCAAGGACAGACCCACCTTTAGGGCTTGTGAAAGTGAAATGTATTCTTTGAATACATTGTAGATCATTGTAGATACAGTGGAGAAGTCTTAACTTGGAGATATAAGCAGGTCTGGCCCTACTATTAGGCAAAATGAGGCAACCTTGTCAGGCTGCTGATTTTGGATGTCATCAAGCAATGACAAATTGTTAGCTATTTTGTTGTTGTTGTCGTTGCATTTTTTTAAATCCCACCAAGGATAAAAAGGGATGCTTATGGGATTTTCTGAGCCATGCACGAAAATAACTTTGGTGACTTTGTCTGGGTGGAAGGCTCAAGTGTGCATTACCATCTGTTTCTCTACCTCAGAAAGCAACATGTCATGATACAACCCAGACAGAAGGTAACAACAGTGTTCTGTAACTTTCTCTTCTGCTATGTTCTGAAGTCGATTAATCCTTGTCTTGAGGATCTGTTTTGCTCATGAAAGGTATTTCAAGACTTCTTGTTTATTTACTGCATTAAATAATCCTCTCAGTCATCTTTGCAAGAAACCCTTATGCTAGGCCACTGTTATCAGCCATGTTAGAGATGGAGCTATGGTGAGAGTGGCTTTCCTTAATCAACTGTCTTCAGGCTCCTGGGCTTGTGAATAGCCTAGCTGCTGATTAAGGAGAGTCAGTCAGATTGTCCCTTCATGCAGAGTTTTTGGGCCAGTCTAGAGCTTTTCTTAATATCATTAGCAGTTCCCTTAAGCTTGGAGAAGCAAGCTGCAGTGAGCCAGATAAGGCACCGGCCACCCCTGGAGGTCGTCTGACAGTAGGGCTCCTTCTGGCTGACAAAGCTCTGCTTGATTCTTATTGCATCGTGACTGATAAAACACCTGTCAGACCCTGCCCTTGGTATGAAATCATATACAAATATTAGCACTCATTTAAGATGTTGTGCACATCAAGTAAAGTAGTTGCCAACACTTGACAGAACTGTTTCCCTTATGTGTTCTTAAATTAACTTCCAAATTAAAGCTACATTTTATAACCCATAGTAGACTGTTTACCTGTTTCCTGTAACCTTGAGACTGTTTTGCTTGATTTCCAACTACGAGAAATATCCATTTTGCAAGAAACTCCATAGTCTCCATACTCAACTCACTATGGTGCTTTCTTGCCCTCTCCTTTCTTTCTCTTTTTCTATTCTCTCTTCTGCCTCCACCTTCTCTCTTTCCCTCAGCTCACTCTGCTCCCCCTCCCTAAGCAGGTAGGTAGTCTCCCTCTCCTACCCTCTCTCTTAACTGTTGAAGGACTTCATGAGCCTGCAGTAGGAAACACTACACAGAGCTGCCTAGGAACCTTCTATAGAAATGAATATTCCAGGCCTGCCAGCAGTTTCATCTCTTCCCATAAGAGAAGTTTAAGGATGTCTGCCACCTAGTAACTGAAGAAGGAAGTGCAGGCTAAAAGTGATTTTAATTAACTGAAATTAATGGATCTATTTTAAAAACAAAAAAGCTGATGTGCACACATCTAGACAGAGTTTGTAATGGTTACTTTTTATACTATAACTTCCAGAATCTCTTTGCTGAGGGACTCTGGGAGTTGAAGTCTACAAAAGTAACATTTCCAAACTCTGCTCCTAGTTTCAAGCATCTTTGTTTCATAATCTTGGTAGATACAGGCACACAATATACATTAGCAGTTTATTTTACACTAATGAGCTAAACACATACATAACACTAATATTTTCAGTCACTTCTCAGAACAAGAAACTCTATAGGTCATCAGTAGCCCTGCTCAGGTGTTCCTAAAGTATGTCACTTAAATACATGAAGAGGGCAGCTAGTCTTGCTTGTACAATAGTAACATATCTGAGGAGGAGAGACCATTCTACTTGTGGACATCCACATGAGCAAGAACATGAGGAAATTGCTTATAGCTCATGTGAAGAGTCTCCATGGGTGGAAGTGTCTCATGCTTTTACATGAGAAAAGTGCAAGATTGGCCAAGCTGGCTGAAGATGATGGATGTTGTAGTCCAAAACATATAGAACATATAGTCCAAAACAGTTTGCATGTTTCTCCTGTAAACAAAACTGAGCTAGATAGATTAATGACCTGACTTGCTCTAAAATAGCTTGCTTTATTCACACATCAGCTTTGGTCTATATTCAGATTTAAGTAATGTACTCTGGCTAAAAAGTAATTCAGATTCACCTTGACTGATTCCAGTTAATCTACAAACAGAGACGTAGACTGCTTCACAAATGTAGCAGGCCTACAAATTGAGGCAGCCATCTATTGAAGCATGTCAAATGCTTGGTCTATCCAGTTAAGCTAAGGAATTTGCTACCGCAACGTGTAATGATGACCACCAACCTGGACAGCTTTACTCAGGGATTAGACAACTTCATGATAGGGCTGTCAACATGATAGCTATACTTAACTGAATACATAGTCTGAATAACACTTACTGGGGAATAGAAGTAGGAGGATGCTATTTTATCTTGCTTGTGAGCTTCTCATAAGCATCTGGTTAGTCACCCTGGGATCAGAATGCTGGACCAGTTAAGAATTCTGCCTGACCCAACATGACAACTTTTATGTTTTGATTATGTTCAGACAGCAGACTGTGGTGGTTTGCTGTACATGGTGAAGTTGACAAAACTCAGCTTGATAAATTGCTGCTTGTGGTCACAATGGTCAAGGTAAGACCACAGCCAATGACACAAAACAAACAATGGCATATTATTAACCATGACCTAAGGACAAATATCCTTCTTACACAAATAATTAGATCACGGGGAACAAAACTCTTCCAACGGATCCTTTTCTAGAAAAGTCTTGTGTGGCATCTGATCTCATGCCCAGATGAGGACAGCAGGACAGATCCTGACTACAGTGAAATGCCATCATAGAACAAACATAGAACATGTAACAAGTAATAAGTGCTTCCCAACGATTTGATAAGCTTTGTGTTTTGCTGCCTGGCTCTGGCTGCAGCCATTAATTGTCAAACAACTGGCAAGCCACAGAACATGGTTGTCAGGCTGCGTTCAGCATGATGGTTCACCATTACCAGCCAGGTTTTTCTGCTAAAAAGCAATTCATCCCCAGTATTCCTTGCAATACAATTTCATTTTGCTTTGCAACATGCGCGACTGTATGTCATGTTTAATGTGTGAAGCTTAGAATTAAGGGATGCACAACAAATTTACTGAGTTTGTGTTTTGATGCAGACATCCCCATTTTGTATTTTACAAGTCTACCAATGGAACAGAAAGCATTTTTGCTCCCAAATCCCTATGGAACTAAGACTTGTGATGCATTTCAGATGGGGAAAATGTGCATGGCACCATGTGCATATATGCAAAATATGACTAAAATGCCTAGAATTCAAATATGGTCAGACATACACTTTAATCAGTGGAAATGTGTACAATGAAAATATGTACACAATGAAAATGTTTTTAAATGTACACAAAATCTCTCTCTCTCTCTCTCTCTCTCTCTCTCTCTCTCTCTCTCTCTCTCTCTCTCTGATATCACAGTCCAATGTGAGGTGCAGCTGGAATGGAAATACTGTTAGGGAACTGAGAAAATCTGTGAGATTGTGCACCCCTACTCTGAATCCATAAAAATTATATTTCATCTCTTTTGTCCCCTTTCCATACAACAGAATCGAGTGGGTAGCATTAAATACCAAAGCTGTTTTCTTTTCCCCCTCCTGCTGTATTTTGTAGGCAAAGAAGATTAGACATTCATGTTGCTATAATCGCCAGAAATGGGAAGCTGCAGCTGATAAGCTTGGCTTCCTATATAATCATTTCAGGTAAGCTGGTGACAGCTGAAATCAGATACCAGGGACAAGCAGCTGTGTCTTGTAGATGGTTGAGTTCTTTCCCCCTTTTTCTTTACCATTACAGGTAAAATTTGCTTTCTGAAAAAAATGGGGTAATTTAAAGATTCAGTTAAGTTACACTCTTTCATATTATTCACACCCAAGGATTTCTTTTTCATCTTTACTAATATGCCTACAGGGACTAAGGGTATTTGGCTAAGAAGGCTATTTGCTATACCCAGAAACTATTAAAGGAGGACAGCAACCCTTCCCACCACATTCTGAAAATGCACTTCCTGTTTTGCTTTTTATGAACAAATACATTTATTCTCATGCTATTTCTGAATTGGAACGATGAGTAGGTCATGGACTTATGAATTAGCTGGAGGGCTGAATTCTTATCAAGAAATGGAGGTGGGAGGGAAGACGACTGCCTGTTGTGATCTGTATGCTTTTCTCTAGTTAGGAGAGGATAGAAATAACGTGCAGTTGCTGAACTATGATTCTGTACTTTGTTTATGAATAACCATTCATTTTAGGACTCTGCAGCTCCAAAGCATATAAGTAGCAACACACGAGGAATGGTTGTAGGGGTTGTGGTACATGATTTTGGGAAATAATAGGGATATCGAGTGTGGGTGAAATGAGCAGGAGATGCCATGCCAAAGTTTTCTACTATAGAAGAGATTCCATAAATGAGAGTGAAGGAATGGATGGTTAATGAAAGAAAGTACTAGAAACAAAGCCAAGCTAGAGGAGAGCATGATGTAACACAGGGGTAAAGTAGATATACTTAACACAAACTTACAAGAGGTGTTGTTGCAAATGGTAAAAGATATATGTTAGTCATAACACATACTTGTCCTTAACTTCATATGTTGCTCTGTTTGGGATGGTCATTGGAAAATGAAGGGGTTGTCCAAATGATTAAAATATTCCTCATAGTATTCATAGAGAATACAATGTGTCCCAACATGATCTGAAGGTTATCTGAACAGATGACGGGGGCTATAAACTCCACAAACTGTGCAGTAAATGATTCACAGTTTCCACTGAACTTTACCAGAAAATGTGTATAGATGCACATTTTCATGCATGTGGACATTTGAATTCACATTGCTGCATGTTTTCACCCGATCACCCTTTATAAGAGTGTGTAGACGCTCCAGTCAAATAGATGTGAACGGATGCCAATAGGTGAAAAATTGTAGAGACAAAACAGCAAAAATGTGCACCCACTTGCAGTATGCCACCATGTCCAGACAAGCCCAAGCATGGGTTCAGTTTGCAAGTCTGATTGCTGGAGCACATATCTCTGAAGCAGTAACTCCATTGTGACAGGAAACACATGTTAATTTCAAGAAATACTCATTCACACCTGGCTAAGAATTCTAAATACCCCTCTCTAAACTGCAAATCCCAGGATTCCATAGATGGGAATCATGGCAGTTAAATCAGAATCATAGTGCTCTCTCTCTCTCTCTCTCTGGCTTTTCTTCGCAAATGAAGATTCAGCAAGGACTCATCCTGCACTTTCTGCAAGCGTGCTGATGACTAAAAAGGCCAATCTGAGATAAACAAGTCCAGTTAAAGAAAGCACAACAGAAGGTCTCCTTGGGTGATGTTTCCGGGTTGTGATTCTTTCTGCATTGTCATTTCTCTTCAAGACTTGTTTGGCGTGAGTTCTCAAATAAGGCTGTAGCATTGTGGATAGTGTGTCTCCATAGTGTGAGGCCAGGGCGGACCATTGTTGGTGATCAATTTGGCCAAGCCTGAGATGTTGTTTCAGGGAGTCCTTGTATCACTTTTTTGGAGCACCCCTCTTATGCTGACCCGTGGTGAGTTCACAGTAGAGTACTATTTTTGGGAAGCGATGGTCCTCCATCCTAGAAACGTGCCCTGCCCAGCGCAGCTGTGTTCTCAATATCATGGCCTCAATGCTGGTGATCCCTGCTTGCTCAAGGACAGCAACATTCGTCACATAGTCAGCCCAGTGTATATTTAGGGTTGTGCATATACAGCACTGATGAAAGCGTTCAAGGAGTCGTAAGTGGTGGTGATAGGTGACCCATGTTTCAGACCCGTAAAGGAGAATAGACAGTACAATGGCTATATACACACTGATTTTTGTACTTTGCTTCAGGTGTTTATCACTCCAGACTCTTTTGTAAAGTCTTCCAAATGCGCTATATGCCTTTGCTAATCTGTGATTGATCTCTTTGTCAATCTTGGCATCTGAGGAGATGATGCTTCCCAGATAGGTGAACTGCTAGTTGTGTAGTATAAAAGGATCCAAAGGCTATAATGTTTGGCTAAATTGTGAGCATAAAGCCTTCTTAGAAGTTCATTTTTTGAGGAACTGCCCCAAAAAGTGGAAATACTTTATACATTGCTGTCACAAGAACTAAGAGTTGGTAGTTTTCACCTAATGGAAGCAACATTGACCACATTAACCAACCATGGTGGGGGGGACAACAACACCATTCATCCTGGGAGTACTTAAAAAAAAAAAAGCTGTCATGCCTATATTGCTGGTTGTATTCATGAATACGGACTTATGTTTACCTGTTGCATTTACCATATATGTGTGAAACTGAAAGCAGTTAATAGTGTTTGGCATAGGGAGACACAGCTGCACAGCAGTGTATGTGTACATGTATATGTGCAGGTCTCTCACTGAGTGTATATACAAACTGCTGCTTGTGAAGTTTACCTTTTGGGGCAATAGCTCTCAGAATCTTTTTTCTAGCATTGCTACTTGCTGTGCTGGCTAGGAGATTCTAGGAGCTGCAGTTCAAAATAACACTCTAATTCCATTGCCTTATCAATAATGTTTATTTCCTAATTTTAAAGCCTTAAGTGATAATCTCCAACTACCAAGTATTACTGTTCCATGTATATGGGGGCTTTACTCATCTGTTTGATTTCTGAGTCAGGAACATTTGTCATCTCATTAAATAAAAGTTGGATCATTTTGCATATTTTTCTTAAAAAAAATCAAATTATTTTATGTAAAGGTAATGCAGGAAGGGATCTTGTCTGATCCTAGAAGCTAAGCAGGGTCACCCATTGTTAGTACTTGGATAGGAGAACACTAAAAATACCAGGTGGTGTAGGCTATATTTCAGAGGACAAAACTGGCAAAACTACCTCTGAGTATACCTTGCTTAAGAAAACCTTGTGAAATTCAGGGGGGTGCTGTAAGTCAACAGGCAACTTGAAAGCACATATACACACACACATTGCAGGAATGGCCTGTGCTGACATTGGTCTCTTTTGGGAGGCATTACACTCTATTGTTCACTGATCCAGCTCATTGCATATTAGAGCCACTGGAAATATGCATCCAAACACAAAGTAGCCTCCAGTAAATACTGATGCTTGCAGACATCCTACAGTATATCTAGTCAGACCTTAGAACAATACTCTATTTATATGCCAAACTGGCTGGAGAATTCTAGTAGTTATAATCCAAACAAATCTTTTTCTGGCCCTATCCTACAAAAGCAAGAGAAGCTTTATTCTAGATTAAATGTGAATCAAATTTCCAGCAGAGACTAGTTAATAAACAGGAAGTAAAATGCCTCTGCATATCAGCCCCAGGGCTACAAAGGGGTGGGGAGGGTAAGAGGGGAAGAAATAATTTAGCTTGTTAGATATAGGGAATGCAGATATTCTAAGCCAAATAGAACTCCATAATATAAGAAAAATCCTAGCACGTAATCTGTCTGTTAGCAATCCTATACACACCCACATAGGGAGGTAACTGCTGTGTCAGCCTTGGAATATGCTCCTTGTTCCTGATTACATGAGTCTTGTTCTATGAGAATTGTACCATATTTCCTCTGAAACGAAGAAACATGGCACATAAGGCTGCCAGAGACTAGCAGGCTTCCTCTCTCCAAGAGATGCACTGAGAATTATGATCTTGGAAGGCAAGCACTGCCATCTGGGGGATGAAAAGCCAACAGCTAAGCTGCAGGCCGACAAGCAAACATTCACAAGGCACACTTGCATGGACACAAACATAAAGAGTCTCATGATAGGCTCCTCCTAAACTGCTCATGAATCAATGGTCTCCCCTTGGAGTATTATGCCTTCAAAGTGGTAACATTATAGTCCACTTGGATACAGGAAGAACCTCCTGCCCCCTACAAAGCTATAAGTGACGTTTGGCCTTTCCTGTGCATGCCTATGTTTCTGGCATTCAGCAGTGAGCTAAGCCTCCTGTAATGAATTCAGTCTCATTGCTTGAAATACTGTATTATTCCCTCTTTGCTCAATTATAGCAGTAAACAAGGGCAGAGGTGATTTGCTGAACCCAGCTAAAAATGGCTCAGTCTCCAGCCCTGCAGTCTTTTGAAACTCATCACAAATAATAATACAGAAATTACCATACCCTTATCTCTTGTCATCCTTGTGAGCTCATTGTTACAGCCTTTACATCTGGCATTTATTTCACAGCACACAGCCTTATCCCTGTAAATAAGCGGTTTCTTTGTTCCTCAGCAGAGGGCCTGTAGTTTGGCTCACTAATCAAGAAATGGTGAGTGTTCTCTTCCAAAAGCTATTGATTTTGCTTCGTACCTTTCTACTCCTAGCTGAAAGTTGGGTATTCAGGGGGTCCCTTTGCAAAATGGGCTATAGGTTCAGAAAACGGTTTTTCAGTATCAAAGAAAATGGCTCCACACTGTCTTGCTGTAGCTGTCAAAAATGCACGTATATTGTTGCAACTGTGTTTAGCACTTCAAAACAATCAGATTCATGCACCTGTCTATTTTGTCACAGTAACATTTTGTGGACTTGATTCAATTTTTGGAATAATGATTCAGGTGAAGAGCAAAGAATTCGATGTTTGTACAATACTGGGCTACATGGGAACCTAAACTGCCTGAGGCTACTAAGAGATGGTAGGGACACAAGACAAAACAAAATACATTTGAACATTTTTGTTAGGCATACAGTTAGGCATACAGTTTGTTAGGCATATAATCTTTTAAAGAATTGTATAGAGAACATAGACAGAATTTTATTCCTGATGAGATTAAAGTTAGGGCTGTGATTGAAGTTTGGCTGAATACTGAATTACAGGGCTGATTTGATCCGGTCAGGGACAAATATTTCAGAGTGAACAGGTTCCAGAATGATCCATGCTACCCAGAAGGACTCTGGATTTTTCCAGAGTGCTTGGAAGTAATGGATATTTCAGCATAGGGATGGGAAACTCTGGAAAAGAACTTAATTCTTCCATTGTGAAATGGTCATAGTTTCCATTTTCACTTCCATAGGGGAGGGCAATTTGACAATTTGAGGGCAATTTGACAATGCAGTTTTCAATCCATGGCAGGAGTCTTTTTAGCATGACTGAAACATCAAATTGGAAGCTTTGGTAGGAGGGTTGGTTTTTGATGTCACTGAAACCATATATTCTTGTTTCATACTTTTCTAATGACCCAGCTGCTCAGATGATAGGTAGAGGCTAGAAAGAGACTTGAAAGCTGTATGTACATTTATTTATTTGTTGTTAGCTTAGAAAAGCAAGGCATTTTCCCCCATTCTTCTCTTTTCAAGCTCTTTGAGAGAGATTGCATAGGAGAATCCCCTCTCCCCATTTTTTAAATGTATCCGCGCCATTTTTTACTCACTGAAGTTGTCCGTGAGTAAAAAATGGTATGTCTGCCTTCAATCTTACCCAGAACAGTCAGGGATGACACCGAGAGAGGGACGGCGTCGTCCGAAACAGACCCCCACCACACGACAGTGTTGTAACTGTTCCAGAGTCTTCTTGCGTGGTAAGTCCTGTCTGAAAAAGTCCCTAGTTTCATTTCACATGTGCATATTTTTAGTTTTGCATAAAAGGTTTGCTGAAACGTGTTAACTGCTCTTCATTTTTGTGGTATGGGAACCTATTCCTTTTCTTTCCATGTTATTTTTGCCCCTGGGAGCAAATGTTCTGTTAAAGAAGTAATGGTAGGAACACATCTGTTTTGTTAACTGAGGTATACTATACCTGTAATGAGAAACAGGGCCTGAGAAAAATAGGGTGGGACAGGGAATCCCAATATGTTGGTCATTATTTTTCTGTATCTGTAACATCCTTGCTTGTTGACATTCCTGTGTCCTTGAAATCATTCAAAAACTGTGAAGGACACTCTTACCCCTTAAGGGACAACATTATTTTTCTTCTATCCATTAGGAGGTTTGCAGCTTCTTGATATGAACCACACCTGTGCTTCCCCTTGATGCATTTCTTTTCACCTGGTTGGCAGCACAAGCACAGATTCCAGTGTTTTATTTTTCTTTACCAGACAACTGAAAAGGTGAGGCTGTGTTTATCTTTCACAATCTTTTTGCAACAGTCAGAGACCAACAACTCAAGTGAGTTTGTCTCAGAAAGGTAAGGTTTTTTTATTCTTTCCAGTTGTGAAAATGGGGGTGGGGTAGTATTTCATCATACAATTCCCTGTATCATAAAATCATGTCTGCCTGGGTAGTTTTCATTATAAGTTCATAGTAAGACTATTGGTATCAATTTGTGTGGCTTTGAGTTTTTGCTTATGCTTTATAATACTACATAATGTCCCTGAAGAAGGATTTATATGTGAAATGGGTTGAGTGCAATAAGTATACTTCTGAGCACCTGAAGGCTTCCTGTATTGTGCCTTCCTAGTTGGTCCCTCATCTTGAAATTATTTTTAGCTATCAGTTTTTGATACTAGGGTACTTTCATTTCTTGAGGTTTACTATTTTTGCATTTTCTGAAAGAGATATACATATATCTATAAGCACCAAAGAGCGGAAAGCAAGTAAATATCCTAAAGGCACTAGATTCCATCTGATCTTGGAAGCTAAGCAGGGTCGACTCTGGTTAGTACTTGGATGGGAGACCACCAATGAATACCAATGCTGTATCCTATTTATCAGGGGAAGGAACTGACAAAATCACCTCTGAGTATTCCTTGCCTAAGGAAACCTTATGAAATTCATGGGGTTGCGTAAGTCAACAGCAACTTGATGGCACACACACACACACGATGTTGTTTGTCCAGTCACAAAGAATTCTGCTTTCATTTTAATATATGTATCACATTTATGAAATATTTATTTATATTTTTATTTAATTTCTATCCTGCCTTTCTCCCAGTACAGGAACAATATAATTCCAGTATATAGCTTTTATGGGGAGAGTAAAACATTAAATTTTCAACCAGATGTAACTTGCATTATCATTTTAATAACACAAATGCAAACAGCATTCATTATATGTTGCTAAAAGATGTAGACACAGGATAGGTGTTTTATTTATGTCCCCAAGTGTTAGCTTTAAAGAAGACATATTTTTCAGTCCCTTGCTAAAAGTTGCTCTTTGCTTGCAAACAGTCTTGAACAGGAAGACACAAGGTTCTATGGGTATGAGGGTCTAAACTATGGACTTTATCAGACGAGGTTCATACCGCTAAAATATGCTAAAAGAGGAATTTGAGAATGGTGAGATTATCAGATAATGTTGTCATTCAGGTGTTCTGGGGGCATAGCACTGGCACAGATGAGGCATCACTTTTTTATTGATGAGCAAAGCTGTCAGTAAAAAGTGACACCTTATTCAGTCCTGCACTATGCCCCTGGAATGGTTGAATGACAACATCATCTGATAATTCCACCCTTTTGTGTTATCATCACATCCTTATGATGCAATTTTTGCTGTGTCTGATAAAGTCCTATGTTTCCACAAGTTATTGCCTTTTGACTTGGTTGACAAGGAAGTAACCAACTAATGCTGTTTTCCTGTTGAGGATGAAAAGGAGGAAGGAGGAGGGAGGAGAAAAAAGAAATGTGGCAGCACCTTTAAGACTAACTGGTTTTTATATTTGCATGAGCTTTTGTGGATATAAACCCACCTTGTTGGATGAAGTACAGAGGATGGTGAGAATGGTGAATATTCGTCCTAATGAATATCAGGCTGTTATACACACAAGAACTACCTTTGATAGAACAAACCAGAGTTCACTTGAAGTCCAAAAATCTCTTTCCAGTGGCAACCAGTCAGATGCTTGTGTTAAATACCTGAAACCATTAGTCTGAGGATAAGTTCAGTAACTAGTGAAGGGAATTCATTGAAATGCATGATGAAACAACTGAAAATTACACTCAAAATATGAGCAGTGTTAACTGGGCAGCTCATTCTTGTTTTGCTTCAACTGCTGGCATACAAGAAGAGGTCTGTGCCATGTCCACCAAGTGGAATTCAGTACAAATAATGTTTATCTCTCTGGTATGTCTGCCTTCAGGGTTGGCACTAGCTCCAATAGGAAGACAAGGCAGTCACCTAGGGAAACCGTGTCCTTTATGGTAGCTCCAGGCTTGAATAGATATCTATCTACTTGCCAATTTCTCTCAAGCATACTAACTATCACAGGTACTCTGGCATGAACAAGCACATTTGATTCTACAGGAAAGCCAAGCTTTTGGAATACACAAAATGTTAATGGACACATTTTGTTAGCAGTTGTGGCTTCTGATCTGAGAGTTTGGCCTTCAGAGTGCACTTTTAAGGAACACCTATACTCAGTCATAACCTGCTGAGGAAAGCTACGCCTATAGAATTTCTGTTTGTCACAGACAGCTGTTAAAGCCAAGGCACAAAAAGTTACAAATGTTATGGTTCTTAAGAAAAATGTAATGTAATATTCTTTCACTCATTTTCATTTCCAGTTTTACTTTGGCAAGATTTGTATATACATATATTGAATATCTTTCTATCTATCGACTGATCTACCGCACTACATAACCCACCCACCCTGATTGCTCCTATTCCTCAAGATATCTGATGTGGCCAGAGTAGCACATATCTTAGTTACATTCTGTTTGGATTACTGTAGTGTTCAGAAACTTCAATTGGCCCTAAGAGTTGCAGCCAGATTGTTAACTGGGGAAGGCTTAAAAGGACCACACAACTGTCAGGAGTTAGAGACTGAACTCCATTATAAAATGGCCAAACAACTGCAGAGTCATACTGAGTCATAATGGCTGAATCCATGAACTGCCTAGTCATGCCACAGCTATAGAAGGAGAGTTCTTATTGGTGTGTAAGATCATGTAAGCCCTGGTGGCGCAGTGGTTAAATGCCAGTACTGCAAGCCATCATGTTGCAAGTTCGATTCCAGCGGGCTCCAAGGTTCACTCAGCCTTCCATCCTTTCGTAGGTCGGTAAATTGAGTACCTAGCTTGTGGGGGGCAATTAGCTAACACACATTGGAAACTGTTTAACACAGTGTAGATGTGTAAATAGCTGTTGCTTAAAACAATTTTTGTAAGCCGCTCTGATAGCCTTGTGGCTGAAGAGCGGGGTATAAATAAATAAATAAATAAATAAATAAAAATATAAGCCAATGCCCTGTAACTGTGTATATAAGAGAGCTCAGAACACAGCTCACTCTTCTTCTTGTTGTGAATGCTGATGCCTGGTGAAGCAGTTTGTCCTTCAATTGTAAATATTTGTACATATTGCAACCACTTGACTTTGAAGATAAAAGTACCTCCTGCTTATTTGGATGTCAAACACTCTGTGTGTAAGTACTCTTGGGAACGGGTTGCTACTGAGTCTGCTGAGATAATTTTTTTGACTTCTGCCAGGCATTGAGTATCCTATCATCCCCTGACAATAGCTCCCTTGCTACAACAGCTTCTTTGGCTGCTGGTCTGTGTCTGGGCACAATTCAAAGTCCTGTTTATGACCTATGAAGCTCTCTATGGCTTAGCTCTGGGCTATCTGAGATCATATCTTCCAAGATGAGCCTACCCAGACCCTGAGAAGACCCTATCTCATGTCTGTAGCAGCTGTGCCTCTAAAGGTATTGGGACTGAGATCCTCAGGAGAGATTCTTCTCTCAGTTTTACCACCTTCACAGCTATGGCTGATGAGGATGTGCCATATGGACGTTTTGGTGACTGGAACTTCCTTCCAAGGGTGATTAGAATAGTTCCCTCCTTCCCTCGTCCTTTCATTGGCAGAAAATTCCTTTTTTTTTATCACAATGTGCTGTGGAGAATTGAAGGTTTTAAAAGACAGGGTGTTTATGAGAGTGCTGTACTCTTTTAATTATACTATTTTAAAATCATTTTAATTGTATTTTTTAAATTGTTTTCAGTTTTGTTGATAGTCTAATTTCATTTCAATGTTCATCTTTTGTATGTTTTTAATATATTGTATTTATTTTAATTTGAAATTTGCCTTGAGTCCTGGTTTTGGGAAGAAGATGGGGTATAAATAAAAATAATGGGAAAAGAAGACAACTGTGGTTCCAGCGGTGATAGGTGCTCTGGGAGAAAAACATTATGACAATTATGACAAAACACTTGAATGAAATCACCATAGATAGGATCATAACAGCACAATTACAAAAAGTGAAACTATTTGGAACTTGCCACACTCTCACTGATTCTTAGATATGTTCCCAGACTTACTGTGGATACCAGAAACCATGGATAATAGTGAACCCTATTGAAATGAATAACTTCTGGCACAAGCATACCATAGAGTTGCACTGTAGGACCTAGAGATTCCTAGAGATAACACCTCTGTAGGCATTGTTGGTATGATGTACCAGGAACACACGCTCTCGTTTACTCAATAAGAAAATCTTTATTCAGCAAGGATACGTATGTCATGAACATGGCCAAAGCAGAAACTGAAGGCAACACCCCCCAATCCCAGATAAAACCCCACAGCACGAGAATGGCATGCAGGGAGGTTTCTAGCGCCCAGACAGCTCCAGGTGGCTGACCTTGAGCTGTCTTGGAGAACAGCGTTCCCAGGCCGAAAAGGGCGGGCTGGCCCATGCCCAAGAGCTGAGAGGCCCACACAAGGCAAACAGGCCCAAGCCCTTACCAACTTCATGTCAGGATCCTCCATGGAGTCTACATAGTACCCAGACTTCAGGGATGAGCCTGACATACCGCCCTCCCAACAAACAGCCCCCCCCAGCTCAGCCGGACTTATCAGGAAAGCTGGCATGAAACTTTCGTAACAAGCGCAGAGTATTGACGTGCTCAACATTAACCCATTCAGCGTGACCCAAAGGCAGGTGTTTACATTTTACCAAATACTGTTAAAAAAAAACGTGCACACGAGAGTCCAAAATCGCAGAAATTTCAAAGTGTTGATCTTGGTCCACCAGGATGGGGCGGGGTGATGACTCAGGAGCTTGATGGTGATGGTCCGAAGGGCACACAGGCTTGAGCAAGCTGGAATGGAACACAGGGTGGACGTTACAGTACATTTTGGGCAAGGATAGTTCAAAAGCCACAGGTTTAATTTCCCTAATAATAGGAAAATTCCAATGTACTTAGGCCCCAACTTCTTTGAAGGTTGTGGGCTCTTTAAGAATTTAGTGGACAAGAACACCAAGTCCCCTACAGCATATTGTGGGGTAGGGTCCCATCTTTTATCAGCATAATCCTTGTAGCGAGCTTTTGCGAAGTCCAGAGCTGCAACTACTTTAGGCCATGTCTCCTTAACTTGGGTACTCCACTGGGTTACCTGGATCGGGTCCTTGGAGGTCCCCTCTCCTAATGGCAACGGATTGAAGTCCTGGCCTGAAACAATTTTAAAAGGAGACAAGCCCGTGCTTTGGTGAATGGCGTTATTATACGCTACTTCAGCAAAGGGTAAAAGGTCAACCCAATCAGACTGTTGAAAATTGACATAACATCTTAAATACTGTTCCAAAAGTTGGTTCACGTGTTCACTCTGCCCATCAGTCTCAGGATGATGCGAGCTGCTCAACCCCAACTCAATTCCCAACAAGTGGGTGAATGCTTTGAGCCCCCCGATCTGAAATGATCTTAGCAGGCACCTCATGTAGCCTATAGATGTGCTGCACAAACAGCTTGGCTAGCTGGGCGGCTGTCGGTAGTTTCTTGCAAGCCACAAAGTGCGCTTGTTTGGAAAACAAGTCAGTCACAACCCAAATAACAGTCTTTTTCTTACTTTCTGGCAATACAACAATGAAATCCATGGTAATGACTTCCCATGGTTTAGTAGGAGTAGGCAAAGGTAGCAGCAAGCCTTTTGATTTTCCCCCAGCTCGTTTTGACATTGCACACATGTGGCACCCCTTCACATTCTCCTCCACTTCCATCCGCATTTTGGGCCACCAAAACCACCGCCTAGTCAAATGTAATGTTTTCACATACCCAAAATGACCTGCACTCTTTACATCATGGCACTGTTTGAGGATGGCAGTTCTCATAGCTTCTGGAACATACAGGTGTTCCCCTTTCCAAGCTAAACGTTCCCGTAGAACCACCTCTCTTGGTGAGCCGGAAACCACAGGTCCTTCGAGAGAGCTACAGCCAATTGAGCCTGCCATCCACTTCCCCCCGTCTGAGACTGGAGGTGACAGCTCTGTGGAAGAGAGGAACGGCGCCACAGGGGGGGTTGGGATCTCTGAGGGTGAGCCGTCAGGCTTCCCTGCACCACCTTTGTTGGGGCCCACAGAGGTGCCTGTATGGGTGTGCTGACGTTTAGCCTGACTGTGCGTGAGAACTGCCAACCCGAAATGGGATGGGGAGAAGACTGTGTCTATCACATCCTTTCACTGACTGTCATGTTGAGGAAGCCTGGACAAAGCGTCAGCCAAGAAATTATTTTTTCCCGGAAGGAACTTCAGGGTGAAGTTAAACCAGTAAAAGAAACTGGCCCACAGAATTTGTTTAGGGTTTAAGCGCCGCGGAGTTTTCAAAGCCTCCAAGTTTTTGTGATCTGTCAGGACCTCAAAAGGCTGGGAAGATCCTTCCAGTAGATGGCGCCAAGTCTCTAAGGCCATTTTGATCGCCCCTGCCTCCTACTCCCACACTGGCCAGTTCCGCTCAGTCTCATTGAATTTCTTGGACAAATATGCACAAGGCCTGAGCTCCCCCTCCTCATCCCTCTGCAACAGCACCCCCCATTGCCACGTCTGAGGCATCAACCTGAACCATAAAGGGCCAGGAGGGGTCTGGGTATTTTAAGATGGGGTCTGAGGTAAAGAGCTTCTTCAGTTTGTCAAACACTCTTTGGCACTGGTCCATCCAAACAGTCTTTTGGGGAGGCTTTTCAGCCTTCCCCTTCCCAGCATGCTTCTTCCCCCCCACCCCTTTTGTTTTCAACAGATCAGTCAAAGGTAAGGTTACCTCAGCAAAGTCAGGGATGAAAGACCGGTAAAAATTTCCAAACCCCAAGAAGCTTTGAAGTTGCTTCCTGGTTCTGGGGCCTCCCATGCAAGGACCCCTTGTACTTTCACTGGATCCATTTCAATCCGCTTGCTGGAGATACGGTACCCCAAGTAATCTAAGCGGCTCTGATGGAATTCACATTTTGACATCTTAGCATACAAATGATTTTCCCCCAGTTTACTGAGCACCTTTTTCACCAGTTTCACATGGGACGTATAGTCCTCAGAATAAATCAGCACATCATCCAAATAAACCAGTACTCCTTTGTATAAGAACTCCCTCAGGACACCATTAATCAAGTTTTGGAAAATCCCTGGCCCCCCACTGAGTCCAAATGGCATTACGCAGAATTCAAAAGCCCCCAGTTGACAGTTAAAAGCAGTTTTCCACTCACCCCCTCTCTAATTCATACTCTGTATTACTCCTCCCGCAAGTCCAGTTTGGTGAAAATCTTTCCCTTGGCTAAATGAGTCAGGATGTCTTTCATCAAAGGGAGGGGGTACTGATTTGTCAGGCTGATAGCATTCAAAGATCTATAGTCTATGCAGAGACGAAGATTTCCATCAGATTTGTGCCTGAGCAACACCAGGGGCCCCAAGGGGGAGGTCGTGGGTCTGATGAACTCCCGGGCCAAGTTTTTGTCTATGAACGCCCGGAGAGCGTCCATCTCCGCCGGTGTCATAGAGTATATCTTAGGTTTGGGCAGCTCAGTTTCAGAAACTATTTCCATTGCACAGTCAAAAGGCCTGTGGTGGGGGTAATATGTCACATTCCATCTCTTCAAACACATACTGCCACTGTTTATATTCTACTGGTAACCCTTTCATTTCCCCTTGCACCAAAGCAATTTCACAGTTCCGTGGCTTGGCCTCTAGAGGGCTTCCCCTCCCCAGCGAACTCTTGCTCACCCTGTGTTCTCTCACACACAAAGGGTCTGTAAAAGTCACTGTCTCTTTTACCCAGTCTATGGTGGGGTTATGGAACTTCAGCCAGTTTAAACCCACTACTGCAGCAGGGACTAACCCTGGGGCTATTACAAATTGGAGCTCCTCCTGATGGTTCCCATCTTCATCTGTACTGGGCCAGTTATTCGCCTTGCAGGGGCCCCCTTCATCATCCCTCCATTCATCTGTGACAGCCATACTGGCATGTCTAGCTTGATGGTGCTAACTGCAAGCTCCTTGACCAAGGAGGGGTGAATTAGTACTTGGGTGCTCCCACAGTCCACCATTAGCATTACTTTCTGGGGAACCCCATTGTTTGCCACCCCTATTCTGGCTTTTATGAAAAAGGGCCCTTTACCCCACTCACCACAGCACTTGGGTGACCTTCAGGGTTAGCCCACCCTCGGGCACTTAATAGGGCGGGCTGGAGCCATTTCCCGCCGGCTCTGCCTCAGAGGAGGACCCACTGTCATCCGGTTCCTCTGAGGACTCTCCTGCCAGGTGGGCTGGGATCAAGGCGCATGCTGTTGCCTTGGTCTTGGGCTTGAATGGTGTCCGGGGTGCCGGTTCCTTCCCCTCTGCCTTCTTTGGCCTCACCTCCACCTGGATGTCTCGTGGTTGTTTCTTTGAGCATTCGGCTATGCGGTGTCCACTCTTCCCACAATGCAGGCACAAACCTTTTCTCATCCTTCGTTCCCTCTCCGACTCCCCTGTCGTGCCACCACCTGGTCAGGCCGTCTTAACTTTCTTCCCGGTGGACCCTGTGGCCTTTCCCCCCAAGCCCCTGGCATTGCCGGGCCAGCTTAACACTTTGTTTCAGGGTCTCTACTTCCCCAGCCAGCTGGGTTGTGGGGTTCCCTTGGAGCAATGACCACTCTAAGATGTCTGCATTAAGGCCATCCTGGAAATACTGCACCTTGGTAGCTTCGGTCCAGTCCAGGATCTGACTGGCAAGGTGGCGGAATTCGGAGGCATATTCGGCCACACATCTCGACCTTTGCTGTAGTCGCTGGAGCTCGGAGCATGCCCGTCTCATCCTCAGGGGATCTTCGAACTGAGCCCGTAAGGCCATCATGAATTTGTAAAAGTTCCCCAACTCTGGAGCTCCCATGTTGTAGAGTCCCACCAGCCACTGTACCGCCTCCCCCTCCAGTTGGTTTGAAACACACTGCACCTTCTCAGCCTCGGTCTGGAACTCCTCTTCCCATTGGGACATAAACCCCATGACCTGGGTTAGGAAGTATGGCAGTTTCTCAGCGTCCCCATCAAAAGTGGCTTTCAGGTCCCGTCGCTTGAGCCCCCAAGGTCTTTCCCACATGGCTCGACTGGACCAGCTCCCCCAGGGGGTGCTGGACCAGGAGCCTGCGGGGACGGGTCCCCAGCGGGCGGCCCAGGGACCCCCCTACTGGGGCTGGAGCTGGCAACTGCTGGTCCTGTGGGGCCTGGCCTCCTCCTGGGGCGGCTGGTTGTGGAGGCGCTCTCTGCAGGATCATCTCCATCTGCTGCTTCAACTGTTGTACTTCTTCCTCCAGTTCTGAGCATGGAGGCCTTGCCCTGGGCTCTCGATACCCCTTGGTTAGAGGTCTGTCCCACTGTAGGGACCTGCGCTCTTCCTAACCACGCTCTTCTGGCCAGAGCCAACTGGCTCCCATGGCCATCCCAGCTCCACTCACTGGAGTCTTAGAGAAGGGTAGGCTGGCCATCCCCAGGGCCTGCCTGGCTCCCAGCTCCACGAGGTCGAGGGGAAGGGTCAGCCTTCCAGCCTTCCACCGGGCTCCTTGGCTCTGATCTTCCTCCGGCCCACCAGCACCATCCCCTGGCAGGTCTGCTCCCTGGCCACCACCTGCAGCCAGGTCTTTCTCTGTTTGGGTTCCAATCTCTGCGTCGTCAGCCATCATGGGTAGAACTCCAAGATTAACAATGATTTGTGAGTTTCGGCTTACTGTGATGTACCAGGAACACACGCTCTCATTTACTCAATAAGAAAATCTTTATTCAGCAAGGATACGTCTGTCATGAACATGGCCAAAGCAGAAACTGAAGGCAACACCCCCCAACCCCAGATAAAACCTCACAGCATGAGAATGGCATGCAGGGAAGTTTCTAGCACCCAGACAGCTCCAGGTGGCTGACCTTGAGCTGTCTTGGAGAACAGCGTTCCCAGGCCGAAAAGGGCGGGCTGGCCCATGCCCAAGAGCTGAGAGGCCCACACAAGGGAAACAGGCCCAAGCCCTTACCAACTTCATGTCAGGATCCTCCATGGAGTCTACATAGTACCCAGACTTCAGGGATGAGCCTGACAGTTAGGTCCTCCAGCATGACTCTGTTGTCAACTTCCTGTGGAAGCATGTCATAGAATCGCACTAGAAAATGCCTAAAGAGACCATACTTTTTCAGACACAGGTAAGTGAATCTGTGCATACCAGTCCCATGGATGCGGGGGTTGTACTGTAATCCAATAAACGATGGTCCATAATTCTAGTCAATAACACCTGGTAGACTGTGAAACTGAGATAATAACAGAAAGAATTGCCATTAATCACCAGATTTTGTAATGATTCCCACCATTACAGATATATTGTCAATTTTGGTTCAATCCACAGTATTATCACAACTCACAGTCAGTTACAACATATCTTCAGTTAATGTCTCAGTGAGGTTGTATCTTATTATTCCTCATATACCATATTGTTATAATCAGGGGAATGGGTTCTCAGCTCCTTGGTTATACAGAGGCAGAGAGTCTCTGTTCTCAACTGTTCTTTAAAAAGGACAATATTCTCTTCTTTTCCTAGCCTTCTGTCCCTCCTGTCAGTCTTTCAGTTTCTTGATTCATTCTGATTCACCATTCCCATATTTTCCAGTTTTTAGGAAAAAAAATCAAAATAAAAAAAATAGACAGTATTGACAGACTTTGGGGGGGGGTGTCTTGTGCTACATAGGGATCTGATAGGATAATTCTTTGTTGTCACCCTCCAATCAGCACCATATCTTATTTTGCTTGGCTCTACACAACACAGCCATGCTGAAGCCTTGTAGGTTTTGATGACCTACATGTGCTATGGCAAAAAAAACCCCTGATTTCCTTGCTTTGGGGAAAGGCTGTTGCATTGTGTATAGCCATGCAAAATAATATGTAGTGCTGGCTGGACTGGGAAAGATGATCTCTGGAACTAGCCTTCTGGTTTCTTGTGTAGTAGGGGAAAAGCTTAAAATAAAGCCTGGTGGTCTTTGTGTATAGCAATTGAATTAGCTGGCCAGCAATATGAATGTTCTTGTGGAATAATCATCCATCCTGATAGTGCTGACAGCAGCTTCCAGGCTAACATCACAGTCCTAACTCAAAAATGTGCCAGCTGTAGAAGGTCAGGAATAGGCAGAAACTTTTGTGCTGGCTGAACTGGCCTTTTGCCAGCTGAATGGCCTCTATGCTGATGCAACCCTCTTCTGCCAACTGATCTTTGAGATCAGCTGGCAAAGGGAACTGCCAGCACAAGCACTCTGGCAGTTGAGACCAGTGTACAGAAGAGCTGGAGAAGGGACAGAGTGAGGGGAGAGTTAACTTAGGCCAGTTCCAAGGGGTGCAGCTACAGTGACAGCAGAAAGTTAGACGAGGGCCAAGGCAGTCATAAATGTTTTCCAACATTCCTAGGCTGGGAAGGTTTTGGATTCAATACACCTCTAGCTGGCCTAGGAATCAGGGACCCTTTCACACTACACAGTTATAACACTCTGATTGACTTTAACTGCCACGGCTGCATCCTGTGGAATCCTAGGGTTTATACTTTGGTGAGCCACTAGAGCGCTCTAGCTGAGAATACCTTTCCCTAGCCTGCATATCCCCTATGTCCATTATTTCCAGTGTAGTCAAAATGACATATAATGAGAAGTAGGTAGGTAGGAATGGACTGATAGAGATTCTTCAATTGGACTTTCAAAAGACATTGGACAAAATACTTTAGCAAAGATCCCTGAGCAAATTCAGCAGCCATTGGATAAGAAAAGACCAGAAACTGTATAAAGAATCAGAAGTTCATTGTATCTCCAAAAATGCTGTAGAACTTGAGAAGGTAGAGAAAATGACAACCAAAAATGATTAAAGTCAGGAGCAACTCCCTAAGGATGAATTGTTTTCTTGTTTGCTGCTGTTAAGGTCAGGAAAAGACCAAATGAGAGGGGGCATGACAGAGATATATGCAGTTATGCTTAACATGGAGAATGTCTTACAATATTAGAACTTAGGGTCATCCAATAAAGCTGAACTGGGGAAAGTCAGAACAGATAAAAGGTAATATCATAGTTTGCATAGTTAAGTTTATGGAATTAATTATTACAAGGTGTAGTGATGGCCGCTCACGGGCAGCTTTACAAAAGCTATGAAGTCAAGGAGGACATTGTGCTGTTGTACTCTTTGGCTTAAATTTTATGGGCAACTGGTTGGCCACTGTGAGCAATGAAAACCAGTCTATATGGATCTTTAGAATGATCCAGGAGGAGATACTCTTGAACAGAGAGCCACTGGAAAGAGATGGTTACAAGTAGAAGAACATAATTGCTAGTTCACCTTGGAAAGAGGCCCAGAAAACAGCCATTTCTAGCTTTGCCTGAGGCACTTTTCGGAGTCCAGTCATTGAAGAAGGGTCTTTAAAAAGTGATTTTGTGTCATAGGCTGCCTGTTTGTAATACCTATCACCTTTTTGGACTGTAAAAGAGGAGCTTTAATTGGGAAAAATGTGTCTGGTTAAAAAAGAACAAGGGTCACGAACTCCTGCTGTAGTGTGTGCCCGCAGGTAGGAATC
Organism: Gambelia wislizenii; assembly: GCA_030847615.1. Classification (NCBI taxonomy): domain Eukaryota; kingdom Metazoa; phylum Chordata; class Lepidosauria; order Squamata; family Crotaphytidae; genus Gambelia; species Gambelia wislizenii. The sequence continues at coordinate 202,674,965 of JAUMIR010000005.1, read as the reverse complement.
AGCCCAGCTTTGTTAAGTAGGCTTTTTCTGTGAACTTGAAGAATTCTCTGTAGAATTCTCCATTGTGCTCATAGCCACATCTTTCCCACTTTCCTCCCCAATCTCCTTCCCCCCTCCCCTCCCTGCACTCTATCTGTGAACCAGTTCTAATACAAGTCTGATCCATCTGAAATAAATCTCAAAAGGAGAAAGCCTTTCTTATTTCTTTCATCAGGGTGAGGCAAGGTGAAAGACAGGGCATGAGCTCTTTGAATGGCAGAGCAACCCCACGGCAGGTCTACGATCAGGTCAGTCTCTGGCATCCACTCTGAACAGAAAAGAGGCTAAAGATCCCCTAAGCTCCTCTTACAGCGTATAAAGCCATCCTGGCTTATAGTGTCCTAGATATTTTTAGTAACATCATGGCATTTTTCCAGAGAAATAAAGCACACCCACATACGTCTTTGTGCGCACATGTGTGCGTGCACACACAAATCCCAAATTGTAGAAGAAGCTACAAGTCAGAGGATGCAGCTTAAACCTTGTGCTGTGAAATCTCTAAAGGACAAAGTGTGTGTTGGGGGTAATACACAATATGTACAGTCCTATGCTATCACCTTTGTATGGATTAGAATCTTTTCCCAAAAAAGTTGATGAGACAGTAAAATATATGCCTACTAACAAGTACATCTTGCTGATGTCAGTTGGGCTTATTTCCATTCCTGGTTTTAGTGGAAAGGCTGGAAAAGTTCCTTTTTTTACTAGTTGCTATAACTCCTAGGGAATTGTAGTTTAAAAAAATGTTTCCTGGCTGTGAGCAACTGTGCCTAAAATTCCAGTTACAGCCAACACAAGTGGTTTTCAGATTCTGAAAAGAGCTATTAAGTATCTCCTGATCAAGCTATTCTGCCCCCCCCGCTTTTTGCTGATCCAGTAAACCTTAAACACACACACACACACACACACAGAGACATAAAGTACATCTTATCCCTATCACAAGTGGACATTTCTCTTTTATCCGCACAGACTCCTATCACCCCACCACAGAGAAAAGTAGATGACTTTATTTCTGTTTACCTGATAGACATTTTTTTTAAACTGCAGACTGTTCTGTCTTTTGGAACTTCTTCTAAGCATCTATTCAGTCCCTTGGCTGTCTATTGAACACAGCAATAGGATTAGTGACACCTCATTTCTTCTGTCCTCCGCAATCAGCTGAGGAGTTGGAAGAAGAGTATAATAGCCCAATAGTGGAAGTTGCATGGGGGTAGATTGATTCTTTTACCCTGAACCTCTCCTGCCAATGGTGGAAGCTGAACAGATTTCCTCCAGTTCCCTTGGAGTTTCATAACTTGTTATTCATTGTTCCAGGATGTTGCTCCTGTCACATCACGCTGACTGGAGACAGGCCCATTTACTTTTTCTCTGTCAGAAAATCTACAGTGAACAAGAAAGAAGGTCTGTCATTCTCCCTTTAGAAGTCAGCAGGAAAAAAATGGAAAGAAAATTACAAAAAGAAAGTTGTCTTAAAGAAATATAATTGTTTTCAGAGTACAGAAATAACAAGGGGCTCGGCTCATCTCCACTGAAACCTGCCACCCTGAGGACAATATGTGTTGCATCCAAAATGTGTTCTCACAGATGGCAGGGCTCTTCTCATCTGTAGAAAGATTAAAATCAATTGGAAGGGTGGACAGAGGGTGGCCTCCCCGTCACATAGACCTCCAAAGTTTGTTTGTTTGTTTGGTGACCCACCAAGGAAAAATATGCTCTTGAATGTGGATGGCAGATGATGTCACTTGGTTTTGGTGGCAAACCATGAAAATATATACCTTGCAGCATATCCCAAATGGGTGAAATTAGACTTTTGACTTAGAATAATATAGTTAGAAGGGACCACAAAGGCCATCTAGTCCAAGAGCCAGAACAGAGCTGGAGGTGAGTGCCAGGGGCTGAAGAGAGAGGGAAAGTCAGGAATCACCACCTCCTTCCTAACTTTCTCACCAGCAAGAGATTTCAGAACAGAACTCCAGTCAGCACAAAGTTCCACACATGGAAAAACAAGTTGGATTCAACTCATAATGTCATATTAAAGGGAGGGTCCATGAGAATAATGAGATGCAAAATAATGGGGGCAGATGGTTAAAATTGCAAGGAATAGCTTCTTAGGCTGCTTTTCACAAAGTCCTTGCCATCCAGTTCTGAGTCACTATAATAAACCTGCTAGAAATCCAACAAGATCACATATCACTAGGAACAACAATGTGCAATGGGAATGGTTTAATTTGGAATGCTGAACAACCACATTCAGGCTCAGGGGAGGAAAGCTTGACCTGGAACATGGGAATATCTGCAACTAGAGAACTGCAGTTCTGGGAGAGAGTGTATGCTCTCCATGCATAATATTCCAGGTTCAAATACCCAGTTAAAACTCATTGTTGCACAGGAACTCCTAGCCAGCGCAACCAGTGCTTAGATATTATATGAGTTGCTGCCCAACAAGATACAGAGAGCCACACATCTCCTTGCATTATGGACATCAAGTGTGTGTATCTAGATATGTGCAACATAAGCAGTGAAATCTTAGTTAATCGTATCCCCCTGGGATGCATGACAACAAAAGAGATGAAATATATCTTTTGAAATAGGCTTTTGTCTCCCTAGCATGTTTTCTTCTTAACATACATAGCTCTGAAATGCAGGGGTATGTTGAATGGAGGTTTCTGTCCATCGTGGAGCAATAGGACAGCATCTCTTCTATTGGGTCAACATTGTCTTGGCCTGGATAAGAAGTAAGCCACCAGCTACATTCACAAGAATAATTCCAATGTTTTCCAAACTCTACCTTGGAAAAAGAAGAGCTGGTACTGTCAGTTTGCAGAGGGTGGCATGCTGAAGATACATCATGGCTCATAAAGCTATGGTTTTCCATCTTGATAATTCATCCTGCAGGAAAACCGTGGCTTTTGTCATCTGGCAAACAATTTTTAGCTGAATCTTTATCTAAAATAGATGGAGGCAACTGTAGATAGCTGAAGGAATCTAAAATCCAGTATCTCTGCTTAAAGTAAGCTACTTTAATATTCTTGATGCAGCTGTATGGCTTCCTTTGTTCCTTTCCACTTTTCTATTGTTTTCACTTTTGTTGAATGCCTAGCCATTGATTAACTTTTCTTATATCTCTGTAAAGTTTTCAAAGACTGCAAGTTCTAAATGATATTTGTAGTCAGAAATAAAGAGCCAGACACTAAACTGAGGCTGCATGTTGTTTACTATTTTATTTAGCACCTGCAGGCTGTAAATAATTGATCTTGTCACTAGCAATTACAAGGAAAAGGCCATCATTCTTTTCTGTCTATGGAACTAGTTTGGCTGTCCTCCCTGTGGTCATGCTGGAGCCATCTATCCACAGTGGAGCCCTGTGATTTAGCACATAGACCCAGCATAGGTCCTGTCTCCAGCAATTGTCCAGAATCTGCCAGGTGATCCCAAGCCCACCCTCCCCCTTCCCATGTTACTGGTTACAGCACCTCCCAAGCTCTCAGTGGATGAGCCACCTCTGCACATGACTTCATCATGTTTGAACCCTTACTTCTCTTTCACTTTCACTATTTAATGTGTTGTGAGAAAACCCACCTGCTGCCCAGCCTCCATCAAGATATTTGCCACAGTCATGTGTCACTACCCTTGCACTGCCTTTGTTTGCCTGCCTACTTGGCTTTCCTGTTTCTTATCAGATTTCTCCCTTATCTACAATGCCTTCAGCTGAGCTTAATTGGAGTCTAGAAAGTACCCTCATTTTCTTCTTGCTCATTGAGCTGAAGTTAGTCTACTTTGGTTCCCTCAAAATAAGTGATGTGAAGGCAAGGTCTTACTAAAGTTGCCCACTTGGGCTCAAACATGCATGATGTTCTCTTGCATGATATACCATAATTACACCAAACCTGAATGTCCGAATTCTCATCTGGTGCATAACACAAAGAGGTTATTTTGGAGATTATGACTATCCACCTTTTTTTCCTCTAGTGAGGCTCAATCTGCAAATGATATGACTAGTAATCTTTCTGGTGTTTTATGTCCACCTAGAATGGGGTGGGCAACTGCTGCCAGGCTGAGGGCTACCATTCAGGTTGCCCAAGTGCTTAGGGATGCACTTGGGGGTGGGGGTGGGTTGAGTGGTTGTTTTATTTCAAAACCCCATGAACTGGCTACATACATGTCAAATAGATTCTACCATTTGTACGCTGCTCTGATAGCCTTTGTGGCTGAAGAGCAGGGTATAAATACAATAAATAAATAATAATTAATGAAGATAGCTAAAATGAATTAAAATGTTTCCCATTAATGATGATTACATTCATTTAAATCCCCCATTCATTCTTAACCAATAACATCTCTCTAGTTGTTGCCAAATTTATATTTATATATAAATTAACATTAAATGCATTTAAACTGACTCTAGTATGATCTTGGCTATGGTATACACTAGCCCACTGAGTACAGTACAGTTCTGACTATAGTTGATTTAGTGGTTTGTTGCTGAATATTGGAGTCAAACTGCAATATTGATATTAAAAAAAGAGAATCTGGGGAACAGTGTTGGGGTGTAAAAAGGGCTTGGAAGCCACATGTGGCCCACAGCCACATTTTGCCCACCTCTGCAGCACAGTGGGATGTGCTGTCCTGATTCTCAGTTCATCACATCAAGCCATGCAGGTCCCAATAATGAACAGCCTCCCCTTAATTAAACCAAGAGCAAGGAGGACACCATCCATATACCTGGTCAACACAGACAGCACTCCAACTACAAGAGTAGGCCAAAACACTGGGGAGAAAGCAATTCCCTAGGATCAACCCTTCCTCCAGAAGATATGACCCACACAAGCCAAGCAATGTGCAATAGCTCCCAATCAAAATCTCTACCACTTACAAATCCTTTGTCTCATCAGCATTTTGTCCTCTTTTCCTTGTGATAACTAGGCTTTAAAGTCTGCCCTTGTACTACATAAAACTGCCAGCTTCAATTTATCTGAAATTTGGGCAGCTCAGTCCTCTCAGGAGGGGCAACTGTGACTGTTGCTTTCATCTAATTTGTCTATTCAACTGTTCCCTGCTTTTTAAAAAGGGTAATACCACTGCATATACAACTTGGTAGGTGAAATCTTCACATAATGGGTTACTATGCCTGCAGCTTTTATCCAGTGCTGACAAACCAATATGAAGTTATAACCTCTTGTTGTTTTCTAGTTACTGTCAGTGGGAGTCATAGAATCATAGAATTGTAGAGTTGGAAGTCACAAAGAGCTGGATTACCAAACTGAGATTTGGATTCAGATCAAGCAAGATTGGGTGGCCTCTGAAATAGTCGCATATGTGTTGGCCTGTTTTCTAAATCACTGAACCGGAATGTGAACTGAATCTTGTAGTCGGTGCACACCCTTCGCAAAGACCTGATGCTTTGTTATGTAAACATGCTTGATTTCTCAAGCATGTTGCAAGCATCTCTACAAGATGATTTATGTCACAAATAAGACAGTAATTATAGCATTTATTTTAAATGGCACAATTTGTATGCATGTAGGTTGTTTTGAAAAGTGTTTTCTTTTCCAGCTTGTTAATACTGTTTAATAGTCCTATGCATATTAATTGTATTAATCATATTGCAAGAACGGGGAGGGGAATACTAAAACATAAATTGTGACACACAACATATTTGTCACTCAAGATGACGCAGGTCCAAAGCCCACTATCATCATTGAAAAGAATTCTGAGGCACTTTCAAAAGGGCGTCACTTGACCAGCAGGTGTATTTTCCTTCCAGAACTGCCAAAAATGCAGTTGGCTAAAGCCTTTGATTTAACTGCTGTTCCATTCTTGTACAGTACATTTATTTGAAAGTTTTGTTTGTAACATGTTTATCCATTGAACATGAAGATGTCAGAATTTGTTAACTAAGAGAACATGGCCAGAGCCAATAATGGGCAAAATGACCCATTTTCTCTGCTTTTCATTACCCGTCCATATCCTTTGACGTCAATTAACTTATTCTGCCTCACATTAGTATCAAACAAGAAATAATCCTACATCAATTTTCTGTTTCTGCCAAATCCTTGCCACCCTGATCTTCTGATTTCAATACATTTATTGGATCTGTTTGCTTCATAGTTTCCCAGCTCCAAATAATTAGCTGAATGCCCTTGAACCTAACATTCTGGATTCCTCATAGGTATTTTGGTTGTCAAAAGAAATCTATCTTTAGTCTTTACTGTCTCTCTGCTTTGCACTGAGTTGTAACACCTTTGTCTTCATAAAGCAATGCTGGTCAAAAGACCTATCAATTAGTAAATAATATATTTATAATGTTTTAGTTACCACCAATCTGACACTGCAAGTCCCTTAACTGCAGGTGGGAGGAACATTCTACATACAGTCATCTAGCCTGAGCATAAGAAACCATGGTGGGACGGACTGAAATGTCTACTGCTCTTCTCTAGGGCCCATTATCTCTAGGGCCTACATCTATACCCTCTATCACCACTAAGATTATGCACTTCATGGATGATGAGGGCAAAGCATGAATACAGTTTTTACTATGGGGTCTACTCAGGGCCAAAAAGTGGAACATAAATGTTTTATTCAATATTATAAACAGAGCTATTTACACAGGTTGAATTACATGAATTGTTCATTTACAAAGACAACCACCTTTAGCAATCACAAAGCTGGAGCTAGACTTGGTCATACTTTGAGTAGGCCCATTTAATTCAGTGGGACATCACTTAGTTGTGACTAAGTCTATATCCAGTCCATGGTCTACAAGGAAGTATATGAGCCCATCTTAAGGATGTGGTAGATGGGGATACTCTATATGGGAACAAGTAGATAGAATGGTTGCTCTTTACTTGGTTGTAGGTTCTGGCATGGTTAGTGTAATGACCTTCAAGACATCAGAGTAAAAATGACTGTTGTGGACATTCAGGACATTTTGAACTGCAAAACTGAGGTACATATTTATTGTCAAAGCCGTTATATTTCCCAAGGATACTGAGATACCAGAGTGAATGTTGGCATGTGAATTGAAGACAAAGCTTAATGTTTGTTGTCATGCTTCATCTTCTGAGTCATTGTCCAGAATCCCCCAGGGCAAGTGAAATTCTCCAAACCATGAAAACCATGTTTGAACCTATGCTTCATCTTCTGAGTCATTATCCAGAAATCTCCCAGGGCAAATGAAATTCTCCAATTCTGTTCTTTAAATTTTTTCCTTGAAGTTATAGACTGCTTAATGTCACGAAAAGCCAGGACTATAAAGATTAAAATAAGCAGTAAGTAATCTTGCAATCCACCAAACTGAACATAGCCCACCCAACATTCTGGCTTGGTAACAGAGCTATTTATTTTTTGTGGCAGGTGGCCAGCAGGGATGGGAAATGTGTTATGTGCTTACATGCACATGTAATGTCTAAGAGAGAGCGAGAGCGGGCATACACTTTCTGAATGATAGCCCACTGCCTGCCTTGAAAGAATCAACAAATAAGGACAAAAGGAGAGCTTTAAAAGGTGTGTATGTCTGGGGAGAGAGGTTGGACCATAACTCCCAGAAGCTCCCAGCCAGCCTACCTAGAGATCATTCTGGCTGGGGGATGCTAGGAACTGTTGTCCAAAAAAATAACTTTTCCAAGCTCTGTACAAAAGCGTACTCTGAACATTTTCACGGCATGCAGAAAGATTGACTCTTGCTCCCCATCTGTTCTTGAAATATCTCTTTGTACAAGAAATGTACAGAACATGAAAAATATGGGGGTTAGAGACTGTTTTTAAAGTAATTGCACCAATTGGTCTTTGAAGATTGACTGCTTCAAGTGAAGCAAATAGACAATTCCCAGCAAGATGAAAAAATCCCAGGGAGCTGTATTTATTAGGCAGACATTTTTAAAAGACAAGTTACTCCACATTTTCTTTTTAATATTGATTAGATAAACTCTGCTGTTCTTTTATTCATGCCAAAACAGAATTGAACTGAAATGCATACGAAGAATATTGGAGGAGAAATTGTCAAAAGGACAAAAACTGCATCTGTAGCCCTGAAAATGCTGCAAAATAACTGAATTTGGGCAGGAAATTGAAAACTATAAAAGAAAAATAAGTACCCATATTTCACACAACAAATAGAAATGTAATAATTACTATTCTAAGAGAAATGGCAGGAAAATGATTTTGATGATTAGGACTAATTATCCATAAATGGCTAACTAGCCAAAAATGTGTATGAGAGAGGATTTGTGAAACTTGACAGATCACACCAGTCCCCCACCGGATCACTGTATGAAGCTTGGGTGATGCTGTCCTGAAACAGCAACCTCATTGCCAGTGAGGTTATCGCACCAAATGTGATCACTCATTTGGGAGGCCCTTAGAGAGGGTTGGAGGTTAAGGCCATCTCACTGTGACTCCCTATCTCCATAAATAGTGGAAAATGTTGTTGATAACCGTCAGACTACATGCCTTTTTTGCGCTTTCAGAGTCTAAATCCATAGGAGGTGGTTTTATTACTGCTTCTCAGTGGGCCTTTTGAGACTGGTCTTGAAAATGGACAAAGAAGAAAGGGTTGGAGATGACAATTATATTCAGGGAGTGCAATTCCAATCTGGCCAGTACAGGGAAAGGTGGTTAATGCTACTGGTTGTCCATCTCTTCAGTATGGGGCATTTATTAAAATATTTATATCCTGTTTTATTTCCAAGAATCTCAGGTCAAAGCAACTTTAAACAATGTAATAAAACAATGTGAAATTATGAAGCAGTGAAAAAAAAATACAGTCTAATAATATACAGTATTAGAATATCTAGCAAATTAAAACAATTAAAAATATGTACATGTACAAATAGAATAAAATCATTAGACCCCACAGGCTTTAATTAAAAAGAAAAGAAGTGTTTTAACTTGGTGCAGAATGAAGCCATGATGATTGGAAAGGCAGTTCTTACAGTGTAAAGATTCAGCATCTCAATACTACAATCCATTTCTAGGAAGTCTATGCTTATCCGGGATTTGATTTGGGACTAAGAAAGGAAAGGAAAGGAAAGGAAAAAGAGTTGTTGTTGTTGCTGTTATCTTTTATTTCTATAGTGCCATCAATATACATGGTGTTTTACAAGAAAAAGAACAACAAAACAGTTCCCTGCCCTCAAGCTTACAATCTAATGAAGACATGATACAAAAGGAAAGGGGATGGCAGTAAGGGACGGGATTAAGTCTAGTAATTACAAAAGGCGAAAGATTTATACGATCTGAAGAGAAACCAGAGTATAAGTCTAGTAATTACAGTTGAATTACAGTAAGCAGAGATTTGACAAAGGAAAGAATGTTAATGTGTCTATCCATCCATCCATCCATCCATCTATCCAGCTCTATCCATCAGATTCCTCCATGGTATAGCAGGCTGGGCTGAAGAGGTATGTTTGTTGTTGATATGTGCCTTCAAGCCATTTCCAGCTTATGGGAACTCTAAGGCAAACCTATCATGGGGTTTTCTTAGCAAGATTTTTTTCAGATGGGGTTTGCCTTTGCCTTCCTCTGAAGCTGAAGTAGGAGATTGATGATGCAGCAAAAACTGTATCAGAAGATTGCGAGAAGAACAGGAAGGGGTGAAATTATCAGATGACATCCTCCTCCAATGTCCCTGGGTCATAGCACGGCTGTGGGTAAGGTGTCCCTTTGTATTAGTGGCTTATCCCCGTCAATATGAAAGGGAAGCCTTGTCCATGGCAGCACTACAACCCCGGGATGGCTGAAGGACACAGGTGTCTGATAATGTTTTCCTTTCTGTTCCTGTCACATTCTTCTGATGCAGTATGGAACATGGTTTTTTGCCGTGTTCCACCATGTCTGATAATCTCCTGAGTGTGACTTTCTCAATGTCACCCAGTGAGTTTCCATAGCCAAGCTGGGATTCAAACGCTGTTCTCCAGAGTTCTAGTCCAACACATCAGACTATTACACTGTGCTGGCTTGAAGAGATACTTTAGTCCATAGAAATTCACTCTCATTGACCAAATGCAGCCTGTTAACTCAGAGTGAAACCTGCTGCAGTTAGTTGGGTGGGAGAGTGTAGGGATTCTTTTGGCATACATGCAACTTCCCAGTATAATTTGTGGCTTTGGCAGTCATCCTAGATTTTTGGCCTTTAGGTTTGCAAATTATTTGATGGTATTTTGTTCCCAAACCTTGTGTGTTTGACTATTATAATCCAGATTGTGTAGGAAGATTCTATGCAGAAATTGCATCTGTCCTGCAGAAGTAGTGCCTATCCTGAAACAGATTATAAAGCAGGATCATGTTGAAATGTGGTTGGTGCATTTTTGAACATTATTCTTATTGTCAATATTTAGCACATTCCTTATTGTCACCTATAATGATCTAATAATTATTTATTCCTCTTTGCTATTCACACACACACACACACACACACACACACTATATATACCAGTATCTATCTGCAGTTGTGTATCTTGAGCTACTTTCATGGTGGCTCATTCAACGGCTTCTCTCTGAGCATGGTGTTTAATCATCTCTATTGCTCAACAGTCCCCCTTCCTGAGGTAGCTAGAACAGTCTTAGTGTTGGCACTGGATCATCCCAGGGTTATTGTTCTAGGGGTTTACAGCATTCATGTTGAAGTTGCCCAGTTAAGAGTGATTTTGTGTATGTCATCACAACCATGGACTTGTCCCAGTTACAATCTGAGGGGCACTTTCCGTTTGATGTTCTGTTCAGGAATGCCCTGAAAGTTACACATGATTCTGCTTCCGTGGGAAGAGCACTGATTTGTATTTGACTGGGTGCAAGTATAGGCCTATGTAAGGATACTGGTTAGGATAATTAAGATGGTATTATCTGGGTATCTGATGAATACAAATGATTTTCTGCATGCGCTTAGAGATCTTCCTGCCTCATTAGTTGGTGGCACTGTAGAAGCGCTGACTATTCTATGGAGTATGGAAATGGCTCAGGTAGCTGATGCTGTCATTCCTATATGTCCTCTCCCTCTTAGCAGAGTCAGGTCAGTTCCCTGGTTTAAGAAAGAACTGAGGGCAACATAATAGAAGACGTGTCAACTATAGCACAGATGGAATAAAACTCAGGATGATTCAGACTGAACACAGGGTGAAGTTGACTTGGGGAAGTACTCCAAAGCAATGAGAGAAGCATGGGAAACTTCTATGCCACCATGACACACCCACACAAAAATAGGTTGACAGTGCTTCATTGTATAAAGTGAAGCCTTCTTCACAAGAAAGATGGAGCAGATGGTGGCCTGCTCTGTTCCATTCTTTATTTATAAAATCACTTGTTCCACCTTGTTATGGACTTCAATATTGGAGCAGTTCAGGTTGATGTAATTTCAGCACTTGCTGTCCAGTTATATTTGATTCTTTGCCACATATTGTTTTTAAGAATGTGGAGTGGTGAGATTTGCTAGCTCTTTACTTGACCCTTGTACTTGAAGGCTGATTAAATAAACCACGGAAGGACTATTGCCATTGGTAAGGGTGGTGGTTAGTATCTCTATGTAAGAAACATATTTTTTGCTATTAAAGAAAGTTTGAGCCTGAAGAGTTAAGTAACTATGCACCCATCTCATATGTATTATTTTTGGTCAAGGTGTTGGAGAAGGTAGTGACCTCAGAATTACATGTGTCTGGCCAGTACTGATTAGATGGATCAATTTAAGCATTATTTTCTAGGATATGGGACTGGGATTGCTTTGGTGGATGACTTACGCTAGCTGTGGCTGTGAAGGGTGACCCTATTAATTCTCCTGGACCTATTAGCTGCTTGTGATACAATTAACCATGTGATTCGTCTGCACCAGCCTTTGTCCACTGGTGTATTTTACAACTGTATTGATATATATTTCCTCAAATCTCTATGCAGTGTATTTCAGAGGTTTTAAAGTGGAGCAATGTGTTATGCTCTCTTAAAGGCATATCTACCGTATATTCTGCCATATAAAACAACTTTTTAACCCTGGAAAATATCCTCCAAAGTCAGGGGTTGTCTTATACGCCCAGTCGTCTTATATGCCGGAATATACGGTAGCTGGGAGAACTCTACCTTTCCCCTTGCTGAAAGTGCTGCTGAAGAGTAATAGTGCAAGATGCTTTGCATTAAAACATATTCAGATGGTAAAAGGAGTATTTATCTATTACAAATAGAAAAGTGGGTTATTATTCTTTTTTTTAATGGACATACTTAAAATGTGAAGAAATATATCACATGGAGTAGAGAGCCCTTATTTCTCAGCCTCATTTATTGACATGTTGTCTAATTAATTACCTGCATTTCACTGGATGTACCCTGTGCAGGTTTGTGTCAGCATGAACCCATGCATTCAGTGTTCCTAATTAATCATGTCACTAGTTGCTCAAATGTTTAGAATCCTTGCCAATTATTTGAATAAAATAATGTTACTTTAATTAAGCCTATGTAGATGATGGAGTCAACAAGTACCTAGCATTGCTTCTAAATACTAAAGAACTATCCATGCATCTTATCAAATTATGGATATGAAAACCTGCATACTTAAAAATAAATCTAAGATTTCTCATTACCATGACAACGATTCAATATTGCACTTTATTTCCAGTGAGGGAAGAGGCTAGTAGCTAAATTGCACATTCAGAGGAAAGACCATCAGAAATAAGACAGAAGGGAAAAATAAGAATTGTGTTCCAAAAAGTCCCAGACAATCAACACAGTAAAGGAACAGCAGTCTCTGAAGGAATCATTCATTGTGAATTGATGCATCAGAATTCCTTAAATCATTCAATTTACTATTCATTTAGAAGATTGTTTTACCATGGAGGGTAATAAGGAATGCTTTCAAAAACAAGTTCTTTATTTGAATTTTCATCACTCTGCACAATGTGCCCCTCCCTTGCTCCACAGGAGTTCAAGAGTTAAGCTACCAATTACACAAACAGCGGGGAAGATGAAGTACACTGTCTCAATAGCTGCATGATACAAAAGCTCTCTAGGCACTTGCTTGTTTAACTTAAGGGGGGGGGGGAGCACAAGGAGGCAACTTCTTAAGTTTCAACCTCTGTATCCAGCAATGTCCAAAACTACTATTTTTCATTTAAAACTATTTTAAATTTAATACAAAACAATCTAGTAATAAAGAATTACAGTGGGCCCTTGGTATCCATTGGAGTTTGGTTCCAGGACCTCTGTAGATACCAAAATCCGTGGATGCTCAAGTCCCATTATATACAATGGCAGAGTAAAACGGCGTCCCTTATATAAAATGGAAAAATCAAGGTTTGCTTCTTGGAATTATTTTTTAATTTTTTTTTTCAAGCTGTCGATGATTGAATCCATGGATAAAGAATCCGTGGATGTGGAGGGCTGACTGTAGTGTAGGGAAGTCAGGGGTGTAGTTATGGTGGCAACAAAATTGTCTCCCATCAGAATCCTTCCTCTTTAGGAATCCCATAAGAATCCCCCAATGAAATTTTTCCTCTACTCTCCAAATTTCCAGCATTAAAGTAACTTGAAACTTCAGCTGAACAATGGAATAACAAGACCAGAAACAGAGTTGGGTTAAATAAGGGGCACTTTATTGTCCTAGAATCTATTTAAACTGTGATGAAACTGGAAGGAGCAAGAAAGGGGGAGCAACCAGATGCATGTTCACCCCTTCACAACCTCCTCAGCCTTCTCTTGGGTGAAACACCTGAGCCTTGAGGGTAATCTAGTAACTGGGTTGCTCCCTGGCTGATCATCTACTGGAAGGCAAACGCAAGGCACTCCCACCCAAATCCCAAGACTCTGTAAGTGACAGCAAAACCCCCTGGTCCATCTCCAGAATCCCAGGACTTAGTGAGGCAGTTCTAGAGTTGTACTCTAAACCAAAAGGGATGTCATGAGTTGTTTTGAGAGTTTGATGAAATAGACATACCACAGCTGGAGCAGAATCCTGAGAGCCAACCATGTCCTCTGTCATGCCCTGTGATCCTGATGAGGGTATAGAGAAAGAGGAGGAGGAGAACATGGCAGGGAATGGCCCTAGGGACCCTGGCACAGGTTTATCTACACCTGTGCCAGCAGGGAACCCTGCCAACCTAGAGGTTTGAGCAGAGAAATAGCCTGGTCCAAGTAGGTTGGCATCAGTCCAAGCAGAGATTCCTGCCCATTCAGATAAGGACAAAGAAGAAGAGAAGGACTTACCTCCACCATCGTATACCCAGCAGTGAGCTCAAAAGAAAGCTCAAAGGAAGTCTCTGAGACTTTATGAGAAAAACCTGCTCATTAAGAAACACCTGACAAAGCCTTAACTGCTTTATATATGCTGGGAGAGGTGATGGAGGCTTTGTCAGAAATCAACTGATCTTCCTGGTGAAAGCTTCCTGCTGACTTCAGTGACTGGATTCCGGTTATCTTGACTTCTGTTACCTTAACTCGTGCTTAGACCTTGGACTGTCCCTGACTACTCTGCTGCCTGCTCCTGTCAACCCATGGACTGTTTTGGACCCACTCTGCCTGCCTGCCTAAGCCTTTGACCTTTTGGACTGTGTTCCTGGACTAAATCTTTGATTGTGTTTGCATTCCTGTGAGCTAATTAGCAGTTGGCTACCTTCCCAGACTAGTGCTGTTTATACTTTGCTGGTAACTAGTTGCTTTCCGGACATCCTCCTTTACTCAGGCTGACAGCCACTTAAGTGCTCCAGAAAAGGAGTTAGGAGAAAGAGCTCCAAGTCCCTGGGAATGATGAAGGCTTTGGCATTTGGCACAAACCCAAGCTCTCCCCTGCAGGTGAAGTGAGAGGCTTCACACACATATAGCTGTGAATATAGTCTGCAAGTTGGGTGTGTCTGGCTTGGCTGGCTGTATAAGTCTGGGGCCTTCCTCCATTCAAATTACTGGGAGCAAACTTCTAATTTTCCCTTTTGAACATGAAGAGGACCTGCTCACTCCTCAAACAAAAGAGGTAACAAGCCACTCCAGTGAATAAATGTTAGCCATTTGGGGGTTTTTCTCTAGCTACTCCACAGTGACCAACTCACTCAGCCCCAGTTGAGCCCAAAAATGGCTACTTCAGTCCTGGTGCACTGCCTAGTAATCATAATATGGCCACAGATCAGGACCTGTCACATCTCCACACCACACCTAGAATCTAACAGAAAAACTCAGTGTTAGTAAATCCCACATGCCCAGCATTTGACAGCATGCACATACCCCTTGAAAGCTGAAGATTCTACTGCCCAATCCATTGGATCAACTTGCAGGCTGAGACCCATGCCAAAAACCATGGAGGCAGCTTCAATCCTAAATGAATGGGTGCTGACTTAACACCTTGCAGGCCCAAGCTCTGCAAGGCCTTAGAGGTGACTATCCACTGATACCTGATAAGGGGTGAAAGGTTGGCATGACAAAACAGAGGGCCCAGCCTATCCCCTCTGACCCTTTATAGGCCTGCAAAGCATTAACAGGGCATAAGGCCTGATAAGGGCACACCACAATATGACTGTTGTCCCTACCCGCTTTTGATCCATTTAGGAATTCTTAATCGACACCTGCTGTTCTGACAGAGCTAAGTCCCCAAAACTGAGAGCCCTTCCTTTTTGACAAGGCTACTAGTTTGCTAACTTGCAAGGCTCAAAAGAATGCTGTCAAGGCAGCCATGTGGAAAAGAAAAGCCTTGTAGCTGGAGATACAACTAATCCCCCAAACCCTTGAGGACCTCAGGGGATAATGGACATGCATCCCCTTTCCTGGGCCCACCCCTACAAGGCCTTGTGAACCCTAAAGTCACCTGTGTTATCTGTATACCCCTGAGCCTTTGCAGTTTGCAAAGGCCAGTGCTGACAGCCAAGTCCTGATAGAGTATCGAGCCAATTCCTGCTCCTCAGGGAAACACAATATTGCAGAATATGCTCGACTGTTATGGCCCAAGTGACCTGGAGCCCACTCACTAACCTATAGTGCTCAAACTCCCTACTGGCCTTCTTATAACTGTCCCTAGTACTAGGAGTTAATGGGAGGCCTATGGCTCAGACAACCTCACCCTTCCAAGGTTCCATTGGTCTTTGGGGATCAGAACCAGACTGCCATCTCCTTCCAGATGTAGTTCTCTGAAGAATTCCATCTGTTAGCAGGAAAGAGCATCAGGTATCCCATTGTCCATACAAGCCATGGAGGGCCATGAACAAGACGTTATAGTGCAGTCACTGAAAGACAAAGACTCTGACCAACCACATGACCCTGGGTGACTTGGATGTCATGGAATTGATAACTGAAGTGCAGCTATGTTATCAAGCCAGAAATGGACAGAGGAGTTGGTTAGCTAACTCCTTTGCCCAAATCTGAACCACTACAATTATTGGGGGGGGAAAACGCCAAAAATGTCAAATCTGAGAACAAGCCTACTTTAGCCCACTCCTTTGGCTATTTCTGGATGTACCAATGCACCTGAAAGAAAACCCCAAACCCTGAGCACCCTGCAAGCAAAATTTAAGTGGCCAGTGTGTTCTTGAAACTCCCTAAGCATGGTTTTTCTGAGCCCCAAAAAGATAATCACCTTCCTTTTTAAGTCACTCAGTTTCTCCTCAGGAAACCTGCAGTTCTGCCCCATAGTGTCCATTTCAATATCCAAGAATCATAGAATCATATAATTGTAGAGTTGGAAGAGACCACGAGGACCATCCAGTCAAACCCCCTGCCATGCAGGAATACACAATCAAAGAATCCCTGACAGATGGCCATCCAGCCTGTTTAAAAACTTCCAAGGAAGGAGACCCCACCATGCTCCGAGGGAGTGCGTTCCACTGCCAAACAGCTCTTACTGTCAAAAAGTTCCTCCTAATGTTGAGGTGGAATCTCTGTTCCTGGAGCTTGCATCCATTGCTCCGTGTTCCAGTCTCTGGAGCAGCAGAAAACAAGCTTGCTCCATCCTCAACGTGACACCCCTTCAAATACTTAAACAGGGCTGTCATATCACCTCTTAACCGTCTTTTTTCCAGACTAAACATACCTAGCTCCCTAAGTCTTTCCTCATAAGGCATGGTTTCCAGACCTTTCACCATTTTAGTTGCCCTTCTTTGGACACGCTCCAATTTGTCAATACCCTTTTTGAATTGTGGTGCCCAGAACTGGACACAATATTCTAGGTGAGGCCTGACCAAGGCAGAATAGAGTGGCACTATTACTTCCCTTGATTTAGACACTATACTTCTATTGATGCAGCCCAAAAATGTCCTTTTTAGCTGCCACATCACACTGTTGACTCATGTTCAACTTGTGGTCTACTAGGACTCCTAGATCCCATTTGCACATAGTCTTGTTCAGCCAGGTCTCCCCCATCCTCTATCTATGCATTTCATTTTTTCACCCTAAGTGCTTAGTTAACATGTACTTAGCCTTTTTGTTTGTGTGTGTGTGTGCACCATGGGAACCACCAAATCCTTTTAAGGAATACAATTCCCTCATTACTGAGTTACATTGGCGTGGTAACATTTGGCCAATGAACAAGAAGTCACCAAGACAATGGATAATCCCTCTCTGCCTTGGCCTCAGCTTAAGGGCCCATTCCAGAATAGTGGTAAGAACTTTTCAAAGGCAGAGCATGACCCTGAGCACCCCATAGGGAGAGCCAGGTCTATGTAAAATGCACCCTCAAAGGAAAAAACCCAGTAACTCCAGATCCCCCAGGTGAACAGAGAGAAGGCAAAAAGCAGACTTAATGTCACATTTCACCAATTCAGGCCTAACCCCATTCTTATGCACCTCACACACCACTGTGTCAAAAGTTGTGTAGCAAACTGTACAAAGTTCCATGGGGATGATGTCATTAACTGACCCTTTTAGGGAAATACAAGTGGTGAATAAGCTTGTATTCACCAGATGTTTTCTTCGGAACAACCCACAGAGGCAACACTCTCAAATTAAGCACAGGAAGAAAGGGAAATGGCCCAACTACTCTACCCCTCTGCCACCACTGCCTTATGAATATTGTCCCTAACAGCTGGCTCCAGGCCAGTCACCAAATGAAGATTTTTGGAAAAATAAGATGTATGGACTCCTTGTGATGGGATCTGGAAACTTCCCTAAACCCCTCTCTCAAGTAACCAGCTGCCACCCAATCAGAGTGGAAGTGCAAAAGCACCTTGAGCCAATCCAACGTAATTGGGCTGGGTCCCTTTTGCAGATGCTGGGGATACCCAGTTCCCTTCCCACCAGATTGCTGTTATCTGTTCTCATCAGTTCCTCTTCCTGTTGGACAGTTTGAAAAGGAATGCACCATGTTGCAAATGGAACATTTGTGGCAGAATTTGCAAGGGTGGGGCATGCAAGAATCCTGCACACCAAATTCCCAGCAGCGCTTCCTGTAGGTGCTAGCAACAGTGTGGCTCTTAGCATTCATCTCTTCTTGAGATTTCTGGACTATATGGCTGCTGTGTGACCTCTCTTCCAGACTAGGTTGTGCAGGGGTCATTAGCTGCATCTGCAATTGTGAATGCATTTGATCCCACCTTGGGGCAGAGCTCATTGCCACCTTCATTCTGAAAGACTCATTGTAGAGCAACCATGCAGGCCCAGAAAAATCCACTCATGTCCTCATATATTTCATGTCACTCATATATTTGGATGAGCAAATAAAGGTTCCAGGGCTGTGCAATGATTCCCACATAAATGAAAAAACCTGAGAGCCAATTGTGCCAAGTTCTATCAATCTTGTGCTTATGGACGTTTTCCTTCTCCTTCGAGCTGTCTAAATGGTGGGGGGGGGGAATCCTCATGGAATCTGCAGGGAATACAAACTGTCTTAATGGGATCCCACTTCAATGCACCATATTTGGAAGGGGAAGACTACAAAAACTAGCTTGGAAAACCTTTGCTGCTTTCCCCAGAGTTTTTTAAAAGCTCCATGGGAAATGTGCATTCCTGCTCATTGGGACAAGCAATTCAATATGAATCACTTTCCCATACAAGAAGAAGTAGAAACCTGATTGACTGGACAAGTGTGGGGGTGGAGTTTGCTAACAGGGCAAAGGCCTCCTGCAACCATACTGGATTTTTTTGCCTAAGCAAGCAATTGCTAAGGTGATAAAATGGGGATTTGTGTTATTTTTCTCACTTGTTTTTTCTTTGGAAAGTTGAAATATTGCTTGTGAGCACTGTGGAAATAGATTTTTTTTTTAAAAAAAAAAACAGTTCTCCGGCAGCAGATTTAAAATATGAGTAATTCACTCACTTTTATAGACCCTTCTCATTGGCCTTTCTTATCTAGGACCTCCCAAACTTTTTTCTCCATCTTCCTGTATAACAAAGAAAAATATGTCTACATAGTCGCCTCTCAAGATTCTGTCAATGGTGGACTGTGCTAGATGGTCACCTAGGGGCATAGCCACATCCCTATAAGGGATGGCTCCATAAGATACCCCAGCATATGTGCTAGTGGAGGGCTGCTGCAGGGTCCCTGAAATGCCATAAGACCACTGTTGTGGGTATGGTATCTGATAAGGCACCTGTGGGCCAAAGTAAGGGGAGAATTAACCCTGTGGAATCACTAGTGTGCATGTCGCCAGGAGGTGTAGAAGTGTCAGGAGACTCAGCTGCCAGCCTATGTTCTGTGCCTCTACTCCATAACCCGAGCCATTCATCTTCACCATCTGTCACCAGAGCCGGTTCATCTGCCTGAAAGTGCTTTCTCAAAGCCTTTAAATGAGACATGACCATAGCATTAAAAGTAGCATTGCCCCTTCCCGTATCCTGCTTGGAGGCCCAAACCATCAGCTGTTTGACAGGAAGATGAAGTCTCTCAAGCTCCTCGAGCTGAGCTATGATGGCTGCCCTATCTTCTGCTTCCCCTTCTTCATCTGAGGATTGAGAGGACTCTGGAGATGGACACTTGAATGGTGGCTTCCTAGCAGGGCCATTCCCCTTAGAAGCACCACCCCCTTCGTTGATGTCAAGTGTACTGAGCTAGAATGCTATTCCAACAGGGACTTAATCACCATCCCCTGAGGGCTTATTCCTACTAGTCCAACACTCAATTGACTCAAGGCTGAAATAATACTAGTCCTTTGACAAGGTTCCCCATGACATTCTTGCAAACAAGCTTGTAAAATGTGGGCTAGACAAGTTAACTGTTAAATGGATTTGTAATTGGTTGACCGGCCGAACCCAAAGGGTGCTCAGCAGTGGCTCCTCTTCATCTTGGAAAGATGTGACCAGTGGGGTGCCACAGGGTTCTGTCCTGGGCCCAGTGCTATTCAACATCTTTATCAATGACTTGGATGAGGGAATTAGGGGCATACGTATCAAATTTGCAGATGACACCAAATTAGAAAGAGAAGCTAATACCCTAGAGGACAGGATCAAAATTCAGAATGACCTGGATAGACTGGAGAGCTGGGTCAAAGCTAACAAAATGAAATTCAATACGGAGAAATGTAACGTACTGCACTTAGGGCGAAAAAATGAAATGCATAGATATAGGATGGGGGGGACCTGGCTGAATGAGACTACGTGCGAAAGGGATCTAGGAGTCCTAGTAGACCACAAGTTGAACATGAGTCAACAGTGTGATGCGGCAGCTAAAAAGGCCAATGCGATTTTGGGCTGCATCAATAGAAGTATAGTGTCCAGATCAAGGGAAGTAATAGTGCCGCTCTATTCTGCCTTGGTCAGATCTCACCTAGAATACTGTGTCCAGTTCTGGGCACCACCATTCAAAAAGGATATTGACAAATTGGAGCGTGTCCAGAGGAGGGCGACAAAAATGGTGAAAGATCTGGAAACCATGCCTTATGAGGAGAGACTTAGGGAGCTGGGTATGTTTAGCTTGGAAAAAAGACGGTTAAGAGGCGATATGATAGCCCTATTTAAGTATTTGAAGGGGTGTCACGTTGAGGATGGAGCAAGCTTGTTTTCTGCTGTTCCAGAGACTGGAACACGGAGCAATGGATGCAAGCTCCAGGAACAGAGATTCCACCTCAACATTAGGAGGAACTTTTTGACAGTAAGAGCTGTTTGGCAGTGGAACGCACTCCCTCGGAGCGTGGTGGGGTCTCCTTCCTTGGAGGTCTTTAAACAGAGGCTGGATGGCCATCCGTCGGGGATGCTTTGATCGTGATTTCCTGCATGGCAGGGGGTTGGACTGGATGGCCCTCGTGGTCTCTTCCAACTCTGCAATTCTATGATTCTATGATTCTGTGACTCCAAGTCAACAATCTTCAACAAGCTACCATGAGAGACAACGTCCCGGCAAACCTGCAAACAAAACTTGAAGACCACCCTACAGATCCTTCTCCTACAGTGCTTTGGCAACATATCAAAAACAGTATCCTCCAGTCTGTGGAAGAATCCCTTGGGTTCTCCCACAAGAAAAATCAAGACTGGTTTGATGAAAACAACCAAGAGATCCAGGAGCTGTTGGCAAAGAAGAGAACTGCTCACCAGGCATACTTTGCCTAGCCAACTTGCCATGTAAGCAAAGCAGCTTTCCATCTCACATGTAGTAAACCTCACCAAAAACTCTGAGACATTGAGAACAAGTGGTGGATCAATATAGCAGAAAAGACACAATGCTGTGCAGATCTGGGTGATCTTAGACGATTTTACGAAGCTCTTAAAGCAGTGTTTCAACCTACTTATCAGGTCCAAAGCTCCTTATACAGTACAGATGGCCCAACACTAATTACTGATAAAGCCTCCATCCTGAATTGATGGGCTGAACATTTTCAAAGTCTCTTCTGTATCAACCGAGTAGTCCAAGGCTCAGCTATCCAAATATGATACAAAAACCGATGAAAAATGAATTGGACATAGCACCCACTTTGGAAGAGACCCTTAAGGCCATACAGCAGATGAAAAACAGCAAGGTAGCTGGGATTGATGGAATCCCACCTGAAGTTTGGAAACATAGAGGTCATGTACTCCATGATAAATTCCATGAACTCCTTGTGAATTGCTGGGAAAAAGAGGAACTGCCATCAGATCTCCGAGATGCAGTCAACATCACCCTGTACAAGAAAAAAGGAGCAAAATTCGATTGCTCAAACTACCGAGGCATAACACTGCTCTCTATTGATGGAAAAATCCTTGCAAGGATACTGCTGAACAGATTAGTTCCTGCTATTGCAGAATAACTTCTTCCTGAAAGCCAATGTGGCTTCAGAGCCAATAGGAGTACTACAGATATGGTATTTGCCCTTAGACAACTGCAAGAGAAATGCAGAGAGCAGAAGAAGGGACTCTACGTGACATTTGTCAACTTCACCAAAGCCTTCAACACTGAGTAGAAAAGGTCTGTGGCAGCTCCTGGAAAGATTAGGATGTCCCCCCAAATTCCTTAAAATGATTATCTTGCTACACGAGGGCCAGCACGGTCAAGTCAGATATGGCGATGCTCTTTCAGAGCCCTTTCTAATAACTAATGGAGTAAAGCAAGGTTGTGTTCTTGCTCCAACTTTATTTACAATCTTCTTCAGCATGATGCTCCAAAGGGCTACAGCAGAGCTTGAAGAAGAAGACAGCATCTATATATGTTACTGTATTGATGGTAGCTTGTTTAACTTAAGCCGTCTGAGGGCTCGCACTAAGGACTTTTTCGGATGAGCTTTTATACCGCTAGCAGCCTCGTCCCCGTTGCGAGGCTGCAGCACTGCAGGGCGTCCCTTTCGGATGACGCCCTGCCCTGCCGATCCTCTTCCGAGACTGTTGCGTAACCTCTGTGACGCTGCTGCGTTATAATCGGCGGTTTTCTAATCACGAAAGTTGATCGTGATTAGAAAACCGCCGAATATAACGCAGCAGTGTCACAGAGGTTATGCAACAGTCTCGGAAGAGGATCGGCAGGGCAGGGCGTCATCCGAAAGGGATGCCCTGCAGCGCTGCAGCCTCGCAACGGGGACGAGGCTGCTAGCGGTATAAAAGCTCATCCGAAAAAGTCCTAAGACTCTAAATTATCTAGTCCATGAGCTGCTCTTCGCTGATGATGCTGCCCTTGTTGCCCACACAGAAGGAGCTCTACAGTGCCTAACACCCTGCTTCGCAACAGCTTCAGAGCTGTTTGGGCTGGAAGTCAACCTGAAGAAAATGGAAGTTCTCTACCAGCCCACAGGATGAACACCACCATCCCCACATTGCCATAGGCAAATCTGTGCTTAAGTCCGTTCTGTGCTTAAGTCCGTTCACCTACCTGGGAAGCTCATATCCTCAGATGCCAAGATTGACAAAGAGATCTATCACAGATTAGCAAAGGCATATAGCGCATTTGAAAGACTTTACAAAAGCATCTGGAGTAACAAACACCTGAGGCGACGCACAAAAATCAGTGTGTATTTTGAGCCATTGTATTGTCTATTCTCCTTTATGGATCTGAAACATGGGTCACCTAACACCAACACTTACAACTTCTCAAACACTTTCATCAATGCTGTATACGCACAATCCTAAATATACACTAGAGTGACTATGCGACAAATGTTGCTGTCCTTGAGCAAGCAGGGATCACCAGCATTGAGGCCATGACATTGAGAACACAGCTGCACTGGGCAGGGCACGTTTCTAGGATGAAGGACCATCGCCTCCCCAAAATAGTACTCTATGGTGAACTCGCCATGGGTCAGCGTAAGAGGGGCGCTCCAAAAATGCGATATAAGGACTCCCTGAAACAACATCTCAGGCTTGGCCAAATTGATCACCAACAATGGTTCGCCTTGGCCTCACTTCGGGAGGCATGGAGACGCACTATCCACAATGCTGCAGCCTTATTTGAGAGCTCACGCTGAACAAGTCTTGAAGAGAAATGACAACACAGAAAGAATCACAACCTGGAAACATCACTCAAGGAGACCTTCTGCTGTGCTTTCTGTTTATCTCGGATTGGTCTTTTCAGTCATCAGCGCACTTGCAGAAAGTGTGGGATGAGTCCTTCCTGAATATTTGTTTGTGAAGAAAAGCCAGAGAGTTATATGTCCAAAGAAAAGGTGCAAAGTACCAAGGGAATATGAACAGGACAAATATTAGAGCTCTAGCTGTGAATGATTTTCAATGTCTCATAGAATCATAGAGTTGGAAGAGACCACAAGGGCCATCCAGTCCAACCCCCTGCCATTCAGGAGTATCCAATCAAAGCACCCAAAGTCAGGTTAAGCATCCGGCCTCTGTTTAAAAATCTACAAAGAAGGAGACTCCACCACACTTCCAGGCTGTGCATTCCATTGTCAAACAGCTCTTACTGTCAGGAATTTCCTCCTAATGTTTAGGTGGAATCTCTTTTCCTGTAGTTTGAGTCCATTGTTCCTTGTCCTAGTCTCTGGAGGTGCAGAAAACAAGCTTGCTCCATCCTCAGCATGACATCCCTTCAAATATTTAAACATACCTATCATGTCACCTCTTAACCTTCTCTTCTCCGGATGAAACATATCTAGCTCCCTAAGCCGCTCCTCATAGTGCATGACTTCCAGATGTCCCACCATTTTGGTCACCCTCCTCTGGACACATTCCAGCTTGTCAATATCCTTCTTGAACTGTGGTGCTCAGAACTGGACACAGTATTCCAGGTGAGGTCAGACTAAAGCAGAATAGAGTGGCACTATTACTTCCCTTGATCTGGACATTACTATTGATGTCCCTTGACCTAGACATTACTATTGATACTATTGGTGTGGCTTTTTTTTTTTAGCTGCTGCATCATACTGCTGACTCATATTCAGCTTGTGGTGCACTCAAATTCCTAGATTCCTTTTGCATGTACTGCCATGCAATGCTAGAAATTTGGAGACCAAAAGAAAAAATCATGGGGGAAAGAATTTTTATTGAAGGCAATGCCCTTGTCCCCCCACCCGCCAATAGCAAAATTCCTGAGGGAAATATAGTTGAAACCAGTTTATATAGAGGCTGCATAGACTGTCAAATGCAGAAAGAGAAAGAAAAACAGGGTTGCTGGAAAATGAGGAGGTAGCTGTGTTCTGATTTAAAAGGTGTACAGTTGTTCCTCCACACATGCAGGTTAAGCATTTGCAGATTTGATTATTTGCAGATTTTATCAATATGTTCTCTCTAGGCATTTGTAGGTCCTCCAGTGTGATTCTGTGGTTACCTTCTGCTGTACATTGACCATAGAATTATGCAGGAGGACCTTCAAATGCCCAGATAAATGTTCTCACATGGGGGAAAAATAGCCGGCGGATATTCACGGTTTTTTCCACTTTCACGGGGTTGCTGTGCTCCTAACCCCTGCAAAATTTGAGGGAAACTTTATGTTTTTACGTGAACTCATGTCTTCTTGCGAGAACCGCCAAGATCTCGCATCTGGCTAACATGGAAGTAAGTGGACATTACAGCGTTAATAGAAGGCAATGAGAAAACAAAAGCTACTGTTACTACTTTAATTCCATTCTTAAAAGTGGTGGTTGTTTGATCATTTCAGTTATAATGCCACAATGATTCTGCCTTCCTTATTCATGCTATTACATTTTAACATGCTAGTCTGATAATGTCCTTTCTCTGACAACACTACATTGAACTTAGGCCTGTACCTGTAATGTAACAAGTAATTATGTAAGCTTTTTGGGGGTGTTTTTGGAACTGTTTTGAGAGGTTATTTTCATAGTTGTGGCGGTGGCCTGAAAATTTGTTGTATTTTCTATCACAAGCCTGCCCCTTGTGCCATTGTGATATTTGTTGAAATGTAACTAGAAGTGTCCACTTACTTAGGAGATTTTCACACGGGCTATATATCCCATGGCAGGAACAGAAAAGGGTCGGGAAAGGTTTTCCCTTTCAGACGACGTTGACCCCGTTCTATCCTGCCTCCATCCTACTCACGTGACTGTTCCACAACAATGTAATCACGATTTTTCATCGTGAATAGACATCCCGTTCCTATCACACAATCACGGGTGTGCGAACAGGAGCCCCGTTCCTGTTCTGAAATGACAGCCATGGAGGTGAGGTCCATTCCGAACACTTCCTGGTACGGTCTGGACATCCAAGTAAGTGGCACCCTTTATTTTACCCTCCCTGTTTTGATTATGGGGTTTAAAGTGTGTTTTTGTGCTTGGTGAATTGATTTTATGTTTTGGGAGTTTTATTTTTTAAATTTACCTTCTGGCTGTTATCACGCGATAATGTGATAACATTTCAGACGGCCAGTCGTAAAAGTAGCCTTACGACGGCTGCATTTTACAGCTGGCCAGTGAGGGGAGGGGGAGCCCATTCCTGCTGCAGAATTAAGGTAAGTGTGTGAAAGATTTATGTTATTCTGTGGCAGGAATGGGAGAGGAGGTGGCGGGGCAGTAATGGGACATTTTGGCCCCGTGTGAAAATCTCCCAAGTTTTGAACAGTGAGAAAGGAAAGAGTTACTTTTCAAACCTATAATTTCAGCAGTAGTCAATTACTTTGGGAACCATATGACTGTAATTCATTATTTTTAAAAAAGATACTTTTCATGCTTTGCATGTGAGCCATAAGTAGAAATACGGGTCATAATCCAACTGATTTGATTTAGGTACTCAGAGCCTGGTGGGATCAATTTAATTTTGTCATGGATTACTTC
Organism: Gambelia wislizenii; assembly: GCA_030847615.1. Lineage (NCBI taxonomy): Eukaryota > Metazoa > Chordata > Lepidosauria > Squamata > Crotaphytidae > Gambelia > Gambelia wislizenii. Next base: position 202,648,416 of record JAUMIR010000005.1, on the reverse strand, counting down.
AAGTGAATTGGAATGATGCAGTGTAGATGATATAAATATAATCCAGATAGTCCAGTAGCGAAAAACATCCTTATGCAATCACTAAAAGCTCACAAGAAAATTGGTTTGACCCATTGCCCTGAATAGGAAGTTCTAAAAGCAGGAAGGCACCACAGATATAAATCAAGATAAATAAACTCTTGCCTATATTTTGAACAAAGGGACTGTAATCCGCCCCTTCTCCCATTATTTATGTGGCAGAAAGGACACTTATGGGACCAGTTGTGGAGCATATATGTTTCACCCAGAGAACCTCAATCTGGAATGAAGTAAACATGAATCTATGTGTCCTATGATGAGCAGCTTAGGGAGCTGAGCATGTTTAGTCTGGAGAAGAGAAGGTTGAGAGGGGACATGATAGCCATGTTTACTGGTAAATATTTGAAGGGATGTCATACTGAGGATGGGGCAAGCTTGTTTTCTCCTGCTCCAGAGACTAGGACATGGAGCAATGGATTCAAACTACAGAAAGAGAGACTCCACGTAAACATTAGGAAGAACTTCCTAACAGTAAGGACCTTTTCAAATGGGGGGGGGGAACCCGTGGAGGTCGGGAGGAGGACGGTGCTGTCCCGCCGGCAGCGTTCTGTTTCGGACGACACCGTCCTCCTCCCAACCTTCCCCTGTGCTTCCTCCGTGCTGCAGGCATGGGAAACACACTGCTTTTATTAATGGAAAAACCCCTTCAATAAAAAGTGATGCATTTCTCATGCCTGCAGCACAGAGGAAGCATGAGGGAAGGTCGGGAAGAGGATGGAATAATCTGAAACAGAGCTCTGTAAGCGGGACGGTGCCATCCTCCTCCCGATCTCCGTGAGGTTTTTTTCCCCCATTTGAAAAAGTCCTAAGAGATGTTTGGATGTTGAATAAACTGCCTCGTAATGTGGTAGAGTCTCCTTCTTTGGAGGTTGTTAAAGAGAGGCTGGATGGCTATCTGTCAGGAATGATTTGATTGTGTATTCCTGCATGGCAGGGGGTTGGACCTGATGGCCCTTGTGGTCTCTTCCAACTCTATGATTCTATGATTCTATGTACTGCTCCCAGACGTTTTCAGGAGGAAATTCATCCTTTTATTTTTGGCTAGAAGAAAGGGTTGTCTGGAGATTCTGATGGTATCAAGGGCCATGAAACTAGCCTTGGGGTTAACATACCTCAAAGTGCCTCACTTTGCCTACCTTTCATCTACAGTTTTAAATATGCTTTTGAGTTACGTTAGATTATCTATCTAGGCATAAATATTTACTTGCCTAGCTCTCACAAATAGTTACTTCATTAACAGGCAGTTAAAGAGCCACACAAAGATAGTAGACTCATTTTGAAAAATATATATATATATAAAATCTTTTTTCGTCCACAGTGTGAATTAAATCAGTGATGAAGAGCTTATCTCAACCACTCAAAATGGAAATTCTGTTCACATTAAATAGTAGTTCTAGAGAGGATAGTATTTTATTGGCATCATTCAGATTTTAATTTTTTTCTCCTATGCTATATGAAAAGGCTATAAATATTAAATTGATTTAGGTTTTTTTTTTATTTTTTTAAAAGAGTGTTGCTGTGAATACTTACATTTACTCCCAGAGGTGTTTGTTGAATATAACTTTGAACAAGGGTATGCTTTGTTCCTACAGTATATAATATTGCACAAAATGGTGTGTTTTTTTAAAAAAAATCATGGAAGATTGCAGTTCATTGGAAACAATGTGGAGACTGAGTGACAGGATACATCTTAAAGGGAACTTAAAATAACAGCAGACAAGAAGAAATAGTCCTAGGAGAGGCAGTACCTGGCAACGTTAGATTAGGTTAAATCTGCAAGTGAATTCCCCTAGACTCAATTGGCAGCTTCAAAATCTTGTTACTTTTTTATTGCCCTATTCATTCTGAGACCCTGCATTCTAATTTCTACCATGAGGATATATTTGCTGCTCATTTACATGTGAAGACACAGAATGGTACAGTAATAATCCACGCACATGATAGGCAGCAAAACTGCAACCTGCTCACAATTTTAAGTTAAGATTTTGATGCCTATCTGCTAGCAATTTGCATTTGTAACAGATGAATTGCATCTCCTTTCTGCCCAACTATATCAGAAACACTTTTGCTGCAATTGTATGCATGCATACTAGGGACTTAGCCTCTAAGGGCCTTACCTCTGAGTAGACATAGGAGTGGGACCAGTGCATAGGAGTGGGACCAGTGCAACCTTCCAGATGTTGGATTGCAACTCAGAGGTGACCTAGCCAGCATAGCCAATGGTGAGGAGTGTTGGAAGCAGTCATTTTAGTAATATATGTGAGGGGCTGAAACATAACCCCCTCTATGTTAAAGAATAAGGGGCTTACCACACTTGGAAGAAAAGCAGCAAGGTTGCATGAACATTCCATCTTTCCTGCTGCCTTGCCACATGATGTGGTCATTCTTCTGGCATTCTTTCATTCCAGTCTCATGGAGGACCAAGTTAAAAGTGTCTTTTTGTGTCTGGTTAGCAAAAAGGTGTGGTTTCACCTTTGTCCTGGAATGAAAGAACGACAAAGAATGACTGGAATGAAAGAATGACAATGTCATGTGGTAAGGCAGCATGGAAGATGGAAAGTTCCTGCTGCCTTGCCACCTTTCTTTAGAGTGTGGTAAGCCCCTAAATGTGTTGTTGTAGTATGCCTTCAAGTTGTTTCCAACTTATGGCAACCCTAAGGAGAACCTATCACAGGGTCTTCTTGGCAAGATTTGTTCAGAGAAGGTTTGCCATTGCCTTTTTCTGAGGCTGAGAGAATGTTATTTGCCCAAAGTCACCCAATGGGTTCCATGGCTGAGCGGGGATTGGAACCCTGTTATCCAGAGTCATAGTCCAACACTCAAACTACTACACCATGCTGGCTCCTTAAAGACTGAGGAGATTATCAGATGTAGTAAAAAGTACCTGAGGAGAATGCCAGGATGGGACCCGTTTTCACACAATGTTGTGCTTCTGCTCTAGTGCTTCTGCAGTTACTAAGGTGGTGCTTTTCATTGATGGGAGCTCCCCATCAATGAAAAGTACCACCATAGTAACTGCAGAAGCACTGGAGCAGAATGCGACAAGCATGAGGACATGTGAAAATGGGTCCCATTTGTGGGAGAGGAATGTCATCCTGGCGTTCTCATCAGGTACTTTTTTACTGTGTCTGATAATCTCCTAAATGTACCAGCATGTAAATACTTAGTTCAGAGTATATCAAAAGCACCCAACATGGCACTACCTTACCATGGTGATGGGACTGAATGCTCCTGTGAGGCAATGCTGCTAAGTAGCAGTGCTGCTGGCAGGGTCTCCCATGTCAGATAGGAGCCAAACTAAATGTACAGAACAGGTACTGGGCAGCAGCAGTAGGGGTGGTGGTTGTGACACTGATGGAGGATTTCTCAGAGACAACAGCAGTCTCACCATAATTAACACTTTTTAGTGTTAACACTTGCACAGGAGAAGGCGATGATAAACCACTCCTGAAGCCTTCTACTTTGAAATCCCTATGATGAGGCAATCCAAAATTAAACAAGAGATAGTGCCAGAAGATGAGACTCTCTGGTCAGGGGGCACTCAGTGAGCTACTGGAGAAGAGCAGAGTACGAGCAGTGCTGTGGCTAATGATGCAACTGGACTCAAACCAAAAGGACATTTAGCTGTTGACATGCTCAGGGGTGAAAGGGAAGCTGCATAACACATATAGGAACATGGAATGTGAAAAGCATAAATCAGGAGAAGCTAGACATTGTAAAACAAGAAATAGAATGTATAAATATTACAATACTTGGGATGAGTGAGCTAAAGTTGACAGGGATGTAACATTTTCAGTCAAATATCTACAGGATGTTTTACTCAGCAAACAAAACTCTTAAGAAGAATTGGGGTGGCATTAATTGTGAGGAGAGATGTAGCAAAAGCAGTCAAGGGATATGATACAAAATCTGATTAAATAATACCAATAAGACTTAAGGGGAAAACCCTTAAATATAACCATATCTGAGTTTATGCTCCAACCACAGGGACAGAAGAGGAATAAATTGAAAGATTGAATGCTGGAATCTAGGAGGAAATTGATCAGACACCAAACAGGATTTATTGGTAATCATAGAAAAATAGAATTGTAGAGTTGGAAAAGACCATAATCAATAGGTGATTGGAAGGCAAAAGTAGGAAACAGAACAGAACCAAACATTGTAGGAGAAATTGACCTAGGATCAAGAAATAAAGCAGGAGAGTAACTGATTGAATTTTGTGAAGCCAAAAGTTTGTTAATTGTGAACACATTCTTCAGGCAGCCAAATAGGTGACTGTATACATGGACATTATCTGATTATCAATATAGAAGTCAGACAGACTACATAATTATTAGAAGCAGAAGATGGAAAAGCTCCATTCTGTCTGCAAAACTGGGTTTGACCCTAAGGAAGGAGGTGTAAAATTTGAAGGAAGGAACACCAACAATTTAAGATATGCAGATGACACCATACTACTAGCAGAAAGTAGCAAAGACTTGGAACAACTACTGAAGAAAATCAAGGAAGAAAATGCAATGTCAGGTTTATGGTTGAACATTAAGAAAACAAAAATAATGACCACAGATAATTTACATAACTTTAAAGTAAACAATGAAGACATTGAGATAGTCAAGGATTTCCTATATATTTGCTCAGTCATTAATCAAAATGGAGACTGGAGTCAAGAAATCAGAAGAGGACTAGGAATTGGAAGAGCAGCTAAGAAGGAACTAGACAAGGTCTTAAAGTGTGAAGATATATACCATTGACTATCAATGTCAGGATTGTCCATGCCATTGTATTTCCAATATCTATGTATGGTTGTGAAAGACAGTGAAGAAGATTGATGAGAAGAAAATCAATTTATTTGATATGTGGTGCTGGAGGAGTATTCTGTGGTTATTCTGGACTGCCAAAAGGTCAAATAATTGGGTCCTAGTACAAATCAGGCTGGAGTTCTCCCTGAAAGTGAAGAAGAATAAACTGATATTGTCATTCTTTGCACATATCATGAGAAGATATGACTCACTAGAAAGGATGATAATGCTTGGCAAGCTGGAAGGCAATGGAAAAAGGAAGACTGAATTCTAGATAGATAGATTCAGTCAAAGAAACCACACCCCTGAATTTGCATGACCTCAGTAGGGCTGTTGATGGCAGGGTACTTGGCGGTCTTTCATTTATAGGGCTGCCATAAGTTGAAGTCCACTTGACAGCAATTAACAAAACAAAAAATAAAAATAAAAATGAACAGCCACATGATACTGACATTAGTAAAACAGTGTGTTTTCTTTACTTAACAAATGAATTTTGTTTCTTTTTGTTTGTTTGTTACTTGTTTTCTCTTAATGCTCTTGAAAATGGGCATGCTACTTACCCAAGAAGACCAAAGTAAATTAACAAAAAGAAGTTAAGATGCATACTCCACAGAATATAAAAACTTACTATTGTTCTTAAACAACTATCCAAGGCATATGTTTGTTTTACATCATGTTACCTGAAACACTTGGGTCCATTGGGACCCTCTAAAATATTGATATTAATTTGTGGAATTAATATACTCGACTTGGCAATGCGAGAGGGGATAATGAGCAGGGCCTTGAGACCTATGTATACTGGTACCAAGGAGGAGATGTTAAGCTAGGTAATACAATTAATTACTCTTTATTAAGAAAATAATCATAACAATATTCAGACAGAGACTCAGGCTTCAAACACTCATTCACAGGTAGCAAAATAAGTAGGAAGTATTTAGATAGAGGAATAGAGCAAGGGGCTATTCTTGATACTGTACCAGTCAGAGAAGCTGAGATAGTGGAGAAAACCAACAGACTGGGGGTCCGGAAGTAGGAATTTCTGACATAAAGTCAACACAGTCTGACATGGAATCAAGAGGAAGATGAACTCTGCATGCTTGAGTGGAATTTGGAAGGGGTTTTTATATCTAATATTTCCCTTCAGGGGAAGGAATTTAGAGTGAAACACATTGCTTCTTGGAGTTTCTCAGGTTAAGAAAATGGACACTCTGGAAACGTTAATGACCCTTAATGTGTTAATACCTTTGAAACTGGATAAAGGAAACAACCCTCATTGTTTGTGGGGAGGTAGGGGGAAAACAGCTCTTTACAAACCTTGAGTACCTCAGCTAGGTTTGATTGGATTAGCTAGATGTTCAGGCAAGAAGTTTCCCTGTAGGTTACCTTTCTTTGGAATTTGTAATGGCCCTTCCCTAGTGCATACATGATTTAATCTCAGTGCTAGTCCTTGGGATTCCTGGTTTTGGGGAGTTGCTGGTTTACTTGCCACACCCTTGGATGGCCACAGATGGCCAAATTATTAAATATTGCCAATTATTAAGGATACAGGGCAGGGGTGTCAAGGTAGGTAACAATCTTTTCTAGAAGACTCAAAATGGAGTAGGCCTAGGACTTCATTTGAAGTACAAAATATCCTAAACATGCACACCAACTTTCATTCCAATGTCTAACTTTCATTCCAATGTTCCATATCATGAGGAAGAGATGACATTGCGGTTTTATTTTAAATTTCCCTCCCTCCTTGAAAATGTGTGCAGGAATGGAGGTGAACATTTCATCCAAGGGTTTCTATGTTCATTGGGGTTGATATATTACATACAAGTGGCAAACCTGGAATTTCAATTAGACTAGTTCAACCTTGGTGGTTTTTGTGACTCCCTCAACTCTATCTGCCTACCTTGTGTTATCTCCACCTATTGTGAACTCAACTCTGCTTACACATAGCTCTACATTCAGTCACCTGACCTGCTCTTCAGCACAGCAGACTCACTAGAATTCATACATTGTATTTTTTCTTTGTACATGCTCTTCTCCCAATTTCTTTCTCTTTGATTGTTATCGGTCTAGGGATTCATCAAGTGTCTTAAAATGTTTTAAATATATATGCATCAATATTCATGGCTGCTCAGTGTTGTCCATTGATTTGGATTTGGAGATCTGCAAGGAAGAACCTCCACCTTGGTTTCATTATGTTGTCTTAGGCAAATCACTGAGGTGTATAGTTGGTGCATTTCCTTGGAAATTAGACACACTGAATTCATCTAGGCTTACATCCAAGTCTCTCTCTCTCTCTCTCTCTCTCTCTCTCTCTCTCTCTATATATATATATATATATATATACTGGTGCCTTAGTTTCTTTTTCCTTTCTGTAAAATAGAAATAATAGAGACCTGTACTGCTAAACTGTTGTCAAGCTGAACTGCACTCAAGTTTGTAAGCCCCATTGTAAATACATAGATACAATAGTATCCCTTAAAACCAGGAACAATAAATGCTGTTGGTTCCCCACCCCCACCTTCCTAGTAAAGCATTCTGTCCTTTTCTCTTCTTTTCTTGTTGCTGCCCATCCATAAATCATATGACTACATGTAAATACCCAAGTGTTAAAAACTGATTTGTTCAAATGTGTGTCTGAGATTTGCTCTAAGCAAGCATCTTTCTTAGATTTCCGAGAATTCTTAATCGTGTTTCCTACAAACAAGCCTGGACCTGCTGACAAGTCAGAGAGTGAGGAAGATATTCAGAGGGTCAGCACTTAGATTCTTTGCTGTGTACATTTCTCTAACACTTCAGAATGACATTTGGAGCTGGTGATGGTAGAAAACTTATTTATTTGTTTAGGGCAGTGCCAGTGTTTTCGTTCTGCTAATATACTTTTATATAAATGTGAATACTGCTTAGATCATAGTGTAAGGCAGATATTATGCACACAAAAAATTAACAGAATTTTGGCAGCCATCATACACTGCTGTGTATGGCAGAATGAGGTAGCTGCATATCTAGCATTCCTGTTGCGGAATAAGAATGTTCATATAACAGAGATGGCTGTAAATATAACAAGGACTTGAGAGGAAGAGATGTTTTTACCATCCCTTATTTCTAAGGCACCTTGTTATTGAATATGTAGCTCAGCTATCTGTGACTGAAATGACACAGGGCATACAAAAAATAAGGAAATTATAGAATGCTGATGACATGCAAATATATTTCTCCATGCCTTCAAAAACAACTAAGGAGTGTGTCTCCTCTGAATGAATGCTTGGAGAAGATAATGGGCTGGATGAAGAAACACAAATTGAAACTGAATCCACAGAAGACATAGGTGCTTATTTTTAATGGTCCTAATCTGGGGATGAAGGTGTGTCAACCTGTTCTGGATGGGGTTACACTCCCCCTGAAAGACTGTGTTTTCAGCTTGGGAGTGCTCCTGGAACTGTCTCTCCAAATGTCAGCTCAGATAGATGTGACAGTCAGGAGAGCTTATTGTCAGCTTTGCCCGATACACCATCTGAGACCCTTCCTAGAATTGCAAGACCCAAAGATGGTAGTGCACATGCTGGTAACCTCAAAGTTGGACTTCTGCAATGTGCTGTGCATTGGGCTACCTCTGTACCAAGTTCAGAAACTCCAATTAGTTCAAAATAAGGCAGCCAGATTGGTTATAGGTACATCCAGGAGCGAGCACATTACATCAATATTAAAATCACTGTATTGACTGCCAGTTAGTTTCCAGGCAAATTTGGTTATTACCTTTAAAGCCCTACATGGTTTGGCTCCAGGTTACCTGCAGGATTGCCTCCTCCCATACAGAACACTCTGGTCTTCTGGGGGACATTTACTTCAACCGGCCAGGACTAGACTGGCAACTGTCACCCAGAGGACCTTTTCATTGGCCACCCTCAGACTGTGGAATGACCTGCTGGAAGAAATCTGACAGCTAAATAGACTGTCTGAATTTAAAACAGTATTAAAGACCTATTTAGCAGGCCTAACCTGTAGTTTTTAAACTATGAATTTTATAGTAGTATTTTAAGTTTATGATTGTGTTTAGTGTTAATGATTGTTTTAATTCTATGTATCCTATGTGTTACAATGATTTTATATTTTAGTTATATACTATATTTTAACTCTTATTGTATCTCACCTTGAGCCTTAGGGAAAGGTGGGTAAGAAATAAATTGAAGATGATGATGATGATAGTGGTGGTGGTGGTGGTGATGCCTTTACACTGTGGGAGAAAGTTGGTCATGTGTTTGTCCCCTTCTGGTTAATTTCCTGGTTAAAATTTCTGTGCCAAGTCCCCCCAAATGTGAGGAAATTGCTACCCAGAATACCAAGGAATGAAGGAAGGAAGGAAGGAAAAATATAATGTAATAAAAAGCACACACTTAATATCCAAGGGAGGTGCAGTGAAGGTTCAGCCCTTTCTGGTCTTACAGGAAGTCACTGCTCCCTCCCACATCAACTGACCCCTGATTTAAACTGAAGAAGACTTCCATGTACAATGTAAGCATGCATGTTACATTTTGAATACCACTTGGGTGCCGTTTACACGATGAAAATGTAGTGGGAAGAATTCGTGTTGAACCCTGGCTGTTTACACGTACTTCGGGTCGCGTACGTGATTTTTGGAAGGGGGGCCGCCTTTTATCCCTCAACCTGCAGGACTTCCAGTCCCGCAGTTTGTGCCGTTTTTTAAAAAAGTCACTGGAGGATTCGGAAAATCGGAAATGTAAACAGCCCGGGACAAGCTATCTCGGTACTAGGGGATGACTGGAAATGGTGACTGGGGGCAGGATCAGTGACCAGAAAAGGAGGGGTCAATCACCCGTTCAACAGATCCAGCCTCACCAGCTGAAAACAAAGGCAGCCCTTACAGCTGCATGTAGGTTTGTGTGTGTGCGCGCGTGTACTCAATCACCTTTTTAAATGGATTTCTACACTGCAAACCCTTCAGCTTTAACCTGTTCCTCAACTGCATGTTACAAAGAGATTGTGGTGGGCAGAGAGTCATCCATTCATTCCCTGCCTGGATCCCCTCTCTGGGTCTGAACGGATAATCAAACATTCATCACCCCTCCCAAGGCACAGTAAAATATTCCAGCGTCTGAGCGAATGAATACACTTTCATTTCCTCCCACACAAGGCACAGTAAAAAAAAAAAAAGCCAGCATCTGTGTCTTTCAAAATGCCTGTGTGTCACTGGCTTGAAATCTTCACCCTGCAGCTGCCTCTGCTTTAAGCTTTAACATTTTAAAGAGACAAGGGGAATACCAAGCCTCTCCTCCCCCCCCCCACTCAGCTTGATTTCAAAAGGAAAGCACAGGGTTTAAATGTTCCTGCCTCTGAGCGAAAGATCACATTCTGGGTCTTTCAAAATGCCTTCTGCCTCTGCTTAAAGGGTTTACATTTTTTTTAATATGTTTTATTTGTGCTTCAAAAGGTAGACAATCTTAAACTGCATTACATTTACGTTACATTGCATTTATATATATACACATTCATTCAATTTAATTTACACTTTACAATCATCACTTTACAACCGTCCTAGTCTTTCAATCATCCTAATCTTTCATTACCTCCTCTTTACCTCCATCTTAACTCTTCATTACCTTCTCTTAACTCTTCCCTTCTCCTACCTCTCCATCCATTCTCTTTTTCTTCTATCCCACCCATCCCATCCATACTTTCCGAAAACTTACTCTCACCATCTCACTTGCAATACCTTCCTTCTTTTCATCCATAAAGGGTTTACATTTTTAAGAGACAGGATAAACACAAGCCTCTGTTCCCTCCTCCAGCCTCCCAGCCAGCCAATAGCATCGCTCGTGGCACGGAACTCTAAAGGAAGTACGTCACCGAGGTTGTGAAAACACGAGTAATCGCATCCTTGATTGACAGCCAAAAAAAAAAATCCTGGTAGACTAAACATGTTTAAACAACAAAAGCATGGGATATAAGAGTACGAGACCAATAAAAAGAAACGGAACTTTTGACATGTAAATATCAATCACGGGATCTTCCAGGATTTCCTGAAGAGTGACAAAAATCGTCTAAACAGTGTGGGACGAATACGGGATCAGGAAGTCACGGTAAGCCCCACAACAAAAATTGTCGTATAACTGGCACCTAGGTCTTAATTCTGTGACATCTGTTTCAGTTTGTCTCTAGATTGCTGTTGTTGCTTATCCCCTGCTAGGAGAAGTGCCATCAGGGAGATTCAGATTGACAAGCAGTCACCTGGTCACTGTACAAGCTATATGTCCCATGACAATCTTCTTTATGAGTGGGAAAAATCTAAACAGCTGCATGCTAAGCTATGTAAGCTTTATTGTCTGGAACTAGGGTGTGCCAAGTCTGGATGCATACTGCTGATGAAATTCACAATATGTACACACACACACACACATACACACACAGATATTGGTTTCTCAACTACCATGGCATGCAGAACCTGATATTTATCATTCAGTCTCCGTTTCAGAAAATTTTATTAAAAGATTGGTTTTTCTAATCCTAGCAATAGCAATCCTGCCAATTCTCCACTTTGAAAAATAGGTCAGTAAAATCTGTGTTGCCTGAGGTTCCTGTCATCTTTGAAAAGCAATGAAAGAGGAACTGTCTTCAAAGGAAGAGAAATGTAGCAAACTCTATACGAACAGGATCTAATAGGTGCTGGTCACTGGGAAGCTGAGTCTGGATCTAAAAGATTCAGAAATGAAAGCATTGTCCCACATCACATTGATGATGTTCTGCCTCTCTCTTCCCTTCTTCCACAGTGCAATGTCACACTTCAGTCACTGAATGCATAAAAATAGCAGAAGCATGTAAGTGGACTCAAAATGTAGGTTGGTCACTTAGGGCAATCTGAGGCATAAAATAGGGGAAATCTGTATTAATGTTATCTTATATCCAGTCTGGAATGGGTGCTACTGGAACAAAGGGCTCACCCTTGTGCACCACACAGCCCCTTGTAATAATTTTCAGGGAGGTCTCGGGAAAAAATTTGGGGGAAGTTGAAAGATAGGAAAAATCCAGTTCTATGTATAGATAGCCACTCCTGCAACACTGGATGGGCTCCACTGTTCTGGTGCTCAGAAGACAGACAGTGTTAAGTGTTTTCTACTAACCATAAAAACTTCTTGCTTACTTACTTTTGGGGATGGGGGTGAGGGTAAAAGTTTTTGGTTTTGTTTTTGTTTTTTTGGCAAAGAAACAAGCTTCCTTCCACAGCTAGAAGTGCAGGGAGAGACAAGCAAAGTGATTAAGGGCTTGGAACAACCCTTAGGAAAGGATACAATATTTGGGGGTTGCTTAGCTTAGAACAAAGAGGATGAAGCAGAGACAGGTAGACTTGTATATGTGTGTGTATGCACCTTCAAGTCATCTGTCAAGATATGGTATCCCCATGAAGTTCATAGTTTTCTTAGGCAAGGAATACTCAGAGGTATTTTGTCAATTCCTTCCTCTGAAATATAGCCTACAGCACCTGGTATTTGTTGGCAGTCTCCCATCTAAGTACTAACCAGGGCTGATGCTGTTTAGCTTCTAAGATCAGCTAGAGTCTCGTGCCTTTAAGGTATTTAGACCTTATACTTGTATATACTCGAGTTTTTTATTTATTTAATTTATATCCCATCTTTCTCCTGAGATGGGATTGAAAGTGTCTTACAATAATTTAAAAGAAGGTTAAGCTAAAACATTAGTTTACAAATATTAAAAAAGAAATAACAATATAATTTTTTGAAAAAATTATTTTAAAAAACAGTTAAAACATTTAAAACATTCCCAGTAAGAGATTAAAAATACATCACACTACTTCATGGATACACTACTGCTCCATAATTAAAATTTAAAGATCTGCCTGAATAAAAACATCTTCACCTACAAGCAGAAAGAGAGCAGTTCATTCTGTATTAAACATATTAGGAAGTGCGAGTGATATGAACAATTTCTTCTCTTTAAAGAAACTCCCTCTCCTGTTCCCACAGAAGACCCTGTCATTAGGGAAAGTGAGCTCCCTCCCCCCATGCAGGAACAAAAGAGTGGCTTATGTGCATGTGGAATCCCAAGTCTGTCATTCCAGCAGGCAGGCTGGGTGAGTTGGTTTCCATAACCAGCTGACAGGTGGGTTGACCAAGGCCTGGATCTGGACCTATGCTGGAACCAAGCCTCTGCAGCTATAACCAGTATAATGTTGTGGCCTTTTTTTATCCCAACAAATGCAATTTATGTCATTATTGCTAAGTGGAGCCCAAATCGACACTGAACCAGCGAACAGAGCTGTTGGAGAACAGGTTGGTGTGTGCCACATCACATGCTCTGCTCCTCCCTGTTACCCTAAGAGGTGTGGGGGGGGTGATGGAGTCCTACCCACAATACCAGCATGTCCTTGAAATTTGGGGAAATTATAACTCAAACTTTTTTTAATAACTTTTTACCTATGTATACCAGCAATAAGTGTAGAGAACACTCAAAGTTAAACAAAGTATTTTATTTGAATTAACACAGGGGATATAGTAACATAAAAGACCATACACTCTTAAGAACCATACAAGGCTATTGGAAAGTAAGGAGTGAAGGGCTGGATAGAAAAAAGTCAGGCATGGAAGAGTGATAGCATTCTCAAAGAAAGGTCTGTGCAGCGAAGGGACTCAGACAGCATCTGAGGGTGGCACAGGGGAATCTGGTCCATGACATACCGAGAAAGAGAATAGCAGGGCCCATCTGTGGCACACACAGCTAGGGTTGGAGCTAGGATATTTATACACTATTTCGTACCCTGGAGGGGTGCACTAGTTATGACAAAGCCTGAATGGCTTTCTCACGGTGCAGATAAAAGGGTCTGGAACTGATTGCCTTAGCTCTGGAGTGATAAAATACTGATGGAATTTACAACAATCTCTTACTGTTCAGACAGGTAGGGTGTATAGGAAAGATTTCTGTAGGGTATGGGTCAAGGGATGGTCACTGATTGCAAATTTGAAGGAGCCTAGGGATGGGGGAAAGGATTAGCATAGACCCATTAATGATGGGATTTTCTGAATAATCCTGTCTGGATTTTCTCACCATCATGATCCTGGACACATCTCAGGTCATGGTGACCCCAACTGTCCTCTGGTCAGCTTGAACCTGAATGTCCCTGGTCAGCGTGACCCTAAAAAGTATCAAATATGTGTAGTTATGAAATCTCGTGGCAGGGGTAGTAGGGTATGCTAACCCCATGATGTCATCCACTTTTCCAGACATTATAAACATTTGCCCATGTAGTTGCTTCAGTGCATCCAATATGGAATTTCACCTGTTCAGGTTTGGAATACTCAAATATATCCCACAGTGGTTGTGGGTGTACTCTGCAGTCTGTGCTGATTGGTTCACACAGGGGTGTGCTGTGTTAAATTATCCATTCCTGCAATGGAGAACAAATAATTTGATCAACTTTCTCCCAGCTGCCTGAGAAAATATGCAGTTTTCACAAAGGTGTCACAAGGGGAAAATATGCAGTTTTCAAAGAAGTCCCCCAAGAGGGAAAACATCTCCACTGGCAAGGGGGGTTCTCTACAGCCTCCCCACATGACATCAGGAGGTGTAGAGAAGAGAGATAAGCAAGGATTCTTCATACCCTGGCTCCCCTTTCCATGATCCTCTCTAAAGTCACCTCTTCCCACTACCAGAAGCGTGAGATGAAGTCAGGTGAGGACTGGAAAGGCTATAGCCTTCCTTGATTCTTGTTTGGCTCCCCTTGCCCATCTTCTTACAACAGAGTAGTGAGGAGCCAAGGGAGGATTGGGGAGGCTTTAGCCTTGATACTGTATTCGGATAGCTGATTCACAAAGAATAGGTATCATTTTGTGCCAGCTGTCAGAACCCAGTTCATGACAATCTTCCTTGCCGAATTCCTCCTGCTACCCTCCTGACTTGGAGGGGAAAGGAAATAGGTGAGTCTTGGATAGGGATAGGAATAGTGCTTGAGTCTATTGAAGGAGTGGGGAGAATGACAAAGGAGCTTGAGGAGGATTCTCCTCAATGATATTTTTAAATAGGCAAGTAGGCCCTCATTATGTTTCTTCCTTCTTGAGTATTCACATATTCTTACAATCCCTAGTTTGGACCTCATCAAGGAACAAAAGTGTTTCTTGAAAACTATAGACTAGAATGTCTGCTGTAATATGGTGCCAAACAGAAGGATTATTCTATTTCAGCTGCTTCTCCTCCCACACACATTTTCCCTCTCTACCTCATCCTTTTCATAGTTATGATCACTGAAATCCACAGCATCCATCACTGGTTCTTGAATCTTGAAAACCCAAAATGCTTTGACAAAATACAGTTACTGCCAGTGGTAAAGCAAATGACTTTACTGTGAATTTGGAACTGGGTATAGCAGTTTTTGTGCCTTTGCAAGGATGCTATCGATTTTGGGTTCTTTAATGCAGTTGTTCTTAACCTGTGGCATGGGGACCCCTAGGGGGCCATGATGTCTTCACGGCAGATCTGCGAAGGCTTGAAGACTGCTTGGCCCACCTCCTTCCTGCAACGAAGTGGCCAGATGGCAGAAGCCAAGGCAAAGGCTAGCTGGCTAGCTTGGCTTCCACATTGCTGTTCAATCCACTCCAGCCACAAACGTGCAGGAAGAGCAGAAGAAAAGTCTTCCCTCCCCCTCCAGTGCCTCTGAGGGAAGGTTTAATGGATGGTGTAATTGTATTGTTGTTGTTTTAAATCTTGAGTTAAATTTTCAGGGTTTGTGGCAACAAAAGATATTTAAAGGGGGTCCCTGGTAAAGAACAGGTTAAGAGCCACTGCTTTAAGGCACTTGTAAGCCAATGCCACAGACTCGAGTTAAAAGTAGGTGGGTTGATCCAGTGATCCAGGAAACTCTTCTTGCACCAGCAATCTACAATAGGTGCTGCATATAACATGGCACCTCTCCACTCATGTAGCGTTTGGGCAATTGCTTGTGATCTACTCAATACTGTTTCTCAGAGTCTTGAAATACTTCAGGGATATCAATCAATCAGCCTTTATTGTTCTGGTCAGTGACCAGCAATAATATGGGATATGTTTACTGGAGCAAGATGTGAACCAAAGTTCACAAAGTATCTTTTCCAGAAGCTAAAGAGGCAGTGTCGCTTCTGCAAGTTTAACCATTCTGCTATTAACACCAGCGTAGCTGACAACTGGTCACCCTACTGCTCATTGCTCCAAATTTATCTGCTCTTCTCTTGGATGGCCATCCTTACTATGAAGACTTTCCTGCCCACGTATCTTTCCCTTTATTCTAATT
Organism: Gambelia wislizenii; assembly: GCA_030847615.1. Lineage (NCBI taxonomy): Eukaryota > Metazoa > Chordata > Lepidosauria > Squamata > Crotaphytidae > Gambelia > Gambelia wislizenii. The sequence continues at coordinate 202,632,255 of JAUMIR010000005.1, read as the reverse complement.
GTAGTATGTGGGGAAATCATTATTGTAATGCAATGCAACCTTGTGTATCCCATGTTAAGTTCAGTTTAGGAATTTTCCCTGCATGCATCAGTTCTTCCACTATCCCTTTTCTGAACTAGGCAATTTCAGCCAACTGGAGCAATGGGTCATTCATCACATGACCTAATTTAAATATTATATGACACTTTATCTAAGTTCCTTTTAAGTTAAGGCTCCATGCGGCTGTAGCCATGTATTTGAGTCCTTTTAGTCAAGTCACAATGTAGCCCACACCGCCGAAGGCTAGGTGAGTTTGTTTATCCTAGCCTAAATCCTCTTAGTTGGTTAGGAACCTTTTAAGTTTGTTTTAATATGTAGATTAAGATTGATATACCTTCAGTAAACTTTTGATATGCTTTTTAAACTGACTTTGTTGTTTTAATAAGTCTAATTGATCAGGTGATCAGACCACACATTTAAATGTTAATTGAGCTGTGTGTGCATTCTCTTTAACTCTGCTGAATTTGAAAGAAAAGGTTTTTACTTTTAAAGAAGATATTTTTATTTTTAAAAGGGTTAGATCCCTGGAATTTTTAATACACTTTTTAATTTTAGACTCATACCTCCCAACACTAATGACACCCAGAATTTCTTTTAATTCTCAAAGACAAAAAAACTGAATGGAGAAAGAAAGAAATACTAAGACCAAATTGCAAAGAAAGAATCTTCACATTCAAAAGAAATTCACAAAGTAATGCTCAGTTCCTGGACTCTGAGCAATGTCTATCTTCAAATATTATTTCACATAAGATGCTGAGCTTCTTTGGAACTGTGTGATAATAGCTACACCTCACAATTAAGATTTCTCCCATTCTGGGCTAGAAAGATTACAACTGTTTCAAACTTATATGATGGTATTTCATTGAAGCAAGAAGTAGATGGCTCTTGATGTTCCTCCAACACTTCATATTCTTCTTTCAAGGCAATGATGCCTATAGTAGTGACAGCAACAATGATGACCATGGCAGAAGATAAACCCATTGGTATTGCCATTTAAATCCTTTAAAAAAAAGAAAAAAAAGAAAACATAAATCATAAACCAGGTACTAAAATAAAGACAGCTATTTTCTGTTTCTGGCCAAAAATACACTTTCTAAAACACTGGAAATCAATATATATATGTATGAATCAATATATATGTATGAAATCAATCAATTTAGTATATTTATGAAATGTTTCCTGATTTTCTGAATCATGTTATGCCTTGGCCAAATGAACTTTGAATCTTCCCTTCTGTCTGTCTCCCTGGCTGCTCCATGCCACTGTCCTTCCCCCTGTTTCTCAGTTGCTCTCTCCTCCCTCTCTTCAAAATTCTTCACCTATGCTTCTGTTGTCCATATATCCTCATTGCTGTCCTTCTCCCATGTCCTATGGCCTCTTCCTCTTTATACGGTCTCTACTCTGTAATTTCTCTGCATGAGTTTTCATCTAGGCACTTTCTGCATTTCTCCCTTCTGCCCTTCTCCTAACTTACCTCGCTAGCTCCATGCACACCCTACCATGGCTCTCTCATTTTCTGCATACAGGCCTTCCTTTCCCATGTGTACTTCAGTGTCACAAGACCACATAACCCAGGTTTCTGCTCTTCCTGTTCCTCCCTCTTTCTGGTTCTGTGTTACTAGATACATTGCTGTGTTACTAGATACACTGCTGCTGAATGATGCGGGTTCCACCACCAGCATGAAAAACACTGGGAAGGATAGCGGGGGGATAATAGGTGGGGGTCCATGACAATCCCTTATTGTTTCACCCCAGAACTGTGGCATCACTAAGGCTGGTGTCACCCCTCCCCCCAATGGTGCCACCTGGTGCTGTTTGGCCTCTCTGCATCCCCCTAGTGCCACCACTGCCCCAGAATGCTGAAAATACAGGTATAAACAATCTCCAGTTTCCCCCAAAATTGCTTTAGATTTTGTCAAAGGAAAAGGTACCTGTCCAGTTCTGGGCACTACAATTCAGGAAGGATATTGAGAAGCTGGAACATGTCCAGAGCAGTGCAACCAGGATGGTGGGAGGTCTGGAAGCCATGCCTTGTGAGGGAGATGGGCATGTTAAGTCTGGAGAAGAGAAGGCTGAGAGGTGACATGATAGCCATGTTTAAATATTTGAAGGGATGTCATACTGAGGATGGAGCAAGCTTGTTTTCTGCTGCTGCAGAGACTATGACATGGAGCAATGGATTCAAACTACAGGAAAAGAGATTCCACCTAAACATTAGGAAGAACTTCCTGACAGTAAGAGATGTTCAGAAGTGGAATACACTGCCTCGTAGTGTGGTGGAGACTCCTTCTTTGGAGATTTTTAAACAGAGGCTGGATGGCCATCTGTCAGGAATGATTTGATTGTGTATTCCTGCATGGCCAGTGATTGCACTGGATGGTCCTTATGGTCTCTTCCAACTCTATGATTCTATGATTTTAAGTTTTTTAAAGGTAATTAACATAATTAACATTAATGCATTGTTTCTGATCTCTGAATGGAATTGCAGGTCTATTGTGTTTTTCTCACTCTCATAATGCTAGAATGTGGAGTCATCAGTGAAGCTAAATGGCTGGAGCCTGAGGACAGATAACAACAGAAGTACTTCAGACTGTGCATAGTTAAATTTTGGCATTCTCTTCCCTAGTATGCCTTGGAACGCCAGGGGCTAGAAACCACAGCAAGAAAAGGCAACATAGGTATCTGGCTGGGCAAATTGGGAATCAGGTTTCTGAACAGGGTTTTGGACTGACTCAGAAGGGGTCTTCTTGAGACCATGTATTTGGACAATGACCAACCATAATTGAAATCCAAGGACATGGGACTCCTTTCCAGTAGTGCTGCTTGACTCAATTGTGTGTGTGTATGTGCCTTCAAGTTACCTGTCAACTTAGGACAACCCCATTAATTTCATAGGGTTTTATTAGGCAAGATTGCAAGAGTTTGTTTCAGATTTGCAGCTCTAATGCATACATTCTACTTTCAGAGTTAACTGCTACATTCCTATTTATTTCATCAATTGGGTGTCACTATGTAAGGGACATAAATAGGAGGGTTCAGCAAGGATTTGCTAGAGAATCAATTCTTTTGAAAAGATGTTGTGAAAAAGATTCAGAGGAAATTCCTAGGTAACATGGTAGAAGCCAGAAAGTTTGAGCCTAGAGTGTGTACAAAAATGGTTATGTCATTAAATACAGTTGGAAGGCACAGCATATGTGCTGGAGCTGGTCTCGGTTTACATTTCAAGTTTATATTTCAAGTATCCTTTACTTGTTTCCAGTTTTGCCGTGCACAGTTTTTGTAGCTGTGACCTGCAACAATTGTCAGCTTTCACTTTTGACTCTGATATTGTCATAGTGATTTCTTGGAAAGATGGCATTTGTGTCTCTTATATCTGTCACACTAAGCAGTACAATGCTCCCTATTGATTTGCAGAAGCAAAACCACTCACTTTGTCTAGACATGACATTTACTATTATCTCTTTGCAAAACATGATGATCTAAGGGCAGTAGAAAGAGGACTCCACTATTGATTAAAACAAGTTGAATCCATTAAAAATGCTACTGGTATTTCCATTGATCTGTGGCATTCCCTTTCTTTAGCCATAAAGAGAATAGACATTTACATTGCAGTTCTTATTTAAATGTTCCATACTTTAGGAGCATAGTTTATTTTTTGCTTATATTCTAGGTTCTGTGTGGCTGGTAGCTATTATGATCTCAATCTTATAAAATGCCTGTCTGGCAAATTTGCGGGGGGAGCGAACCTGGGACAAATAAAATCTAAGTATTGATGTTTCACACTGATTAGAGCTGGCTGGCATTAGAAGGAAATTACTATACTACTGTGCTGTCAACAGTAACAACACATGAAATATTGAGAACATAATGAGACTGGGTTGAGTAAGACTGCCCCCCAAAACAACAATGTCAGTATAACTCCCTGCTCTTAATATTAAGCATGAGGAAGAAATTTGTCTGGTACAAGCTAACCTAATTCACAGTTGTTGAACTAATAGGTGAACTGGAACTCAATTGTCAATCAGTTTTTGCACTTCTCCAAAATATTTCCTACTGCACTATTCTCCCCCCCCCCTCCCTGTCGCTGCCAAAAAAAGTTTCCTGCATGGGCCTTACGTCTTTGTAAGTGGAGTTACATCTCAAGAAATAGAATTGCTCAATTGTGTAATGTCTGTATCCGGTACAAGGTTGCTGCTATGTTACTATGTAGCAGAGCTGGCAAAGTGCCCAGTGTGCATTGGTGCACAATGAGCATTGGCATGCAATGCACATCAACAATGAGCATTGGCATGCAATGTGATGTGCATTGGGTGTTCGTGCCATTACGCATCTTCACAATTCAGTAAAGGAGTTTCTTACTGCCTCTGCTACATAGCTAGGTATCCATAAAGTTATATAACATAGCAGGTCATATAGGATTCTAGTGTACATATGTTAGGGGAAAATGCTTGTAATAGGGAGAATGCATAGAAAAATACACCTGTGCTCAGAACAAATCTGTGCTGCAAAAATTCAAAAATTATAGGAAGTAAAAACAACCCATTTGTCCATCCCTTGATAATGTCTGAAAGCAGGATTTTGTAAAGGGGTTGAAAGGCAGTCATGTTCACCCTCTGTGTTTACTGGTGCCCTGTAAGAATTTATCTGCATTTGGAGAGTTTGTGGCCTGTAATTCAACCCCAAGGTTTGCACTGTGTTGGGCAGTTTTGTGGATATATTGAGGGAACAATTAAGCTTTGGTATGATCTCTCTCTGGCTTTTCTTCGCAAACGAAGATTCAGGAAGGACTCATCGTGCGCTTTCTGCAAGTGCACTGATGACTAAAAAGGCCAATCCGAGCTAAACAAGTCCAGTTGCAGAAAGCACAGCAGAAGGTCTCCTTGGGTGATGTTTCTGGGTTGTGATTCTTTCTGCGTTGTCGTTTCTCTTCAAGACTCGTTCGGCATGAGTTCTGAAATAAGGCTGTAGCATTGTGGATAGTGTGTCTCCATGCCTCCCAATGTGAGGTCAGGGCAGACCCTTGTTGGTGATCAATTTGGCCGAGCCTGAGATGTTGTTTCAGGGAGTCCTTGTATTGCCTTTTTGGAGCGCCCCTCTTACGCTGACCCGTGGCGAGTTCACCGTAGAGTACTATTTTTGGGAGGCGATGGTCTTCCATCCTAGAAATGTGCCCTGCCCAGCACAGCTGTGTTCTCAATATCATGGCCTCAATGCTGGTGATCCTTGCTTGTTCAAGGACAACAACATTCGTCACATAGTCAGTCCAGTGTATATTTAGGATTGTGCATATACAGTGCTGATGAAAGCATTCGAGGAGTTGTAAGTGGTGGTGATAGGTGACCCATGTTTCAGACCCGTAAAGGAGAATAGACAGTACAATGGCTCTATACACACTGAATTTTGTGCTTCGCCACAGGTGTTTATTACTCCAGACTCTTTTGTAAAGTCTTCCAAATGTGCTATATGCTGCCTGAGAGCTCGCACTAAGACTCTAAACTATCTAGTCCATGAGCTGCTCTTCGCTGATGATGCTGCCCTTGTTGCCCACACAGAAGCAGCTCTGCAGCACCTAACATCCTGCTTCGCAACAGCTGCAGAGCTGTTTGGGCTGGAAGTCAACCTGAAGAAAACAGAAGTTCCTTACCAGCCTGCACCACAGGATGAACACCACCATCCCCACATTGCTGTTGGCAAATCTGTGCTCAAGTCTGTTCAGCAGTTCACCTACCTGGGAAGCATCATCTCCTCAGATGCCAAGATTGACAAAGAGATCGATCACAGATTAGTAAAGGCATATAGCACATTTGGGTATGATACAGCCCCTGAAATATCCAAGGACTCCAAGTAAAATGCTGCTGTCAACTGAGCCTTTTGTCTTTTCAATTTTATTTTATTTATGATATTGTTAATTGCATAACTGCTGTGTTGTTTGAACAGGTACTGCATGGTAGTTCTTGCATGCAGTACTCTATTGATATCAGGTAATATTGCATTCCAAATTTTATTGCTATTTCAGCTCTAGCAGCTCATCTTAAACATAGAATACACCAATTGAAATCTTCATGTGGCAATTCTTCAATTTCCTTGTCGAAGAGTAAAAGTATAATATTACTAAAGATTCTATGAAAATAATATTTTGTCTTATAATTGGATTGAACCAGCTTAGAATTTTATCTCAAAATTCCAAAACTTTGGGGCAAAAGACCCACATGTGTTCTGGGTTATCTATGCACTCACATTGCCTCTAACAACAGTGTGAAACTACATTATAGCGGGCTCTTGATATCCACTGGGTTTTGGTTCCAGGGCCCCCTGTGGATACCAAAATCCATGGATGCTCATGTCCCATTATATGTAGTGGCATAATAAAATGGTGTCCCTTATATAAAATGGTAAAATCAAGGCTGACTGTATTAACTTTCTGTAGTTGAACAGGTTTTAAGTGCCATTCCTGAATTGTTTTTTTCATTAGTCCTCTGGAGAGAGTGGATACTGGTTTATACGGTGGCATGGTCCAAATTTTTCTTGCTGAAATGATTTGTTTTTTTTTACATTTGATTCCCAAATTAATTTTGCCTTTTTTTCTGTGTGCCAAATGAGTCCTGTATGATGGTTTTGTAAATGTTTCAAACTAGCCCTCTGGATTTAGGAAAATTATTTGCATAAAAGGTTTTGGGCATGGTGATGACTTTTATGGCTTCTGAAGTACCCTTGAGCATTCTAGCATGTACCTGGGAGCAGTATTATCCCTGAAGCAGATTTTCCTCTCCCCTGTGTATCAGTGCTTTCAAGTTTTCCAAGGCCCATAAGCCAGCTTCTAGGTATGCAAAGGGGTGTTCCTTCAAAAAATCATAAATAAATAATATATTAGAAAACAGCTGGATTTGATTTTTCAGAAGGTGACAATTCATCAAATAATTCCACACAATGGAAACAGCATGACCCTTTATACCGCCTCTTACAGGAGCTTTATTTATTCTTCTGATGTCAGGCTAAAATTTCTTCATTTTCTAAGTAAAATGCCAAAGTACTTTGACCCTCTCCAAGAGAGCTGGTTAAGAACAAGCCTGTCTTTGAAAATTTTTCTAATGAAACCCTGGTGCAGTATTAGAGTGAAATGGATTTGCTGCCAAAGTCTGATTTGCAAGCTGAGTAAAGCTGTATGAAAGGAAAGGCTGTTCAGTTTTGTTAAATAAGAATAAAGTGATGTAACGTATGATATATTCTTGGAAGAGGGTAGTATAAGAGAAATGTCTTTGTAAGAAGTGAAAGGGAAAAAATACTTTCTATATATTAAATGTCTCCCATTACTGCATACTCAGTGTGTAAAGGTGTGGGGTGAAATAAGGACCGTTCCATAAAAGATAGGATAATGTTATAATTAAAGGTGGTATAAAGAATTTTAGGCACATGTTGGTATCTCCATTGTGCAAAGCTCTTTTCTTCCTGTTAGGAAGCAATGCAAACAGCCTTTTAATATTTTTCCTCTGGTTTTGCTTACTTGAAGTAACGTAGGCTGCAAAGTGACTAAGGATGAAAATTTCTACTTTTTTTGTTCTGTGTGCAAGAATGGAAAAAATTTCCTAAGCTTTCTTCATACTGGCTGAAGTAGCAAGCATAAATGTGGGAATGAATCTGCTCAGAGGTTCAGGCTGAACTTTCAAACAGTTGTCCATGGTCCTGAACCCTACCTCCCTTTAAAGTTCTTGCTACTGGCAGCTGAAAGCCACTCTGAGTCAGTGGTTGCAGAAACCATGGACTTTCCTTCCAGTTGGGAGTGGAATGGAAAGAGTCACCACCATCAAGGGCAAAATTTGGTCCAAAGAATGGAAGTCTTTCTCCCCACCCCACCCCAAGTAAATAGTTAGTGTCTAAAGGTATAGGCAGAAAGGAACTTTAAGCATTAGCTGGCAATTATGGCATTAAATCCTTGTGCTACTGTATAGAAATGCCTTGTCCCTGATACATGTTTAGCATTACAGTAAGTTGGCAGCTATTATTTGTGCCTATCTATGTTCACAGGACTCTAAACCTCTAGTACAGCCTTCATAAGTAGCCATGCTGCTGGGGTGATGGGAATCACAGTCTGACGTATCTGAAAGGTACCATATTAGGGCAGGCTGCTCTAGAAGCTACTTAGTGCAATCTATATTCCATACAGAATTTAAACTGAACCTCCAAGTGAATTATTTCTGCTTCTGAAGTAGAGCAAACATTCCAACTAGGTCGGCATTTTGGAGAGGATATGAATCCCAGAATATCACCAGGGAAGTTGACACAAAGCTCACAAGCAATTTTTCACAAAAAAATTACAGAGGCTTATACCTTTCTCAGGGGGAAATACAGAGGCTTATACCTTTCTCAGGGGGAAATTTTCTCAGGGGGAATACAGAAACTAAAACCAGTGATTATAGATTAGGTTTTCTTAAAAATAAAAAGAAAGGGAAAAGGAAGAAAAGGGACTAATACTTATATGTTCAAAAGATGAATGACCTATAAAGTCTACCATGGACATTTGTTGTGATGAGTTGGATGAAGACCCTGACTTGAAACAATATCAACAATCATTCCAAGGTTTCTAACATATGTGTTGTTGCTGTTGAGACAGAACAGTTACAGCAGTGACCTCTAATCAGAATGAACAATAGAGCTATATGTGGAAAACTGCCACATAAACTGAACTAGAATAGCTATCCAGGGAATACTTGAGGTTGGTTTTTTCGCTTCTTCCATATTTGAACTTGGCTTCTTTCCTTTTTGCCTTTTTAGGGGAAGCTCACCTCTTGGAGACAACTTCCAAATAGCAGTTTATTTAGCATCTTTCTTTATTTTCCAGTGAAACAAACAAGCAAACAAAAGATGGAAATACAAGGAACAAAATTACAACAGTGAATATAAATTCTAAATAAGATCCTACAGGTTTCTGCTGATTCTCCATCAAGTTGCAGGGCTCAACTGTACTTATTAGAAAATAATTTATTTTTAAAAGTGTCATCTTAGACTGCAAGGATGTTTGTCAAACATCACAATTAAACATGCCAAAGAAGAAGCCATGTTTTGTCAAAATGCCCATTTAACCCACCCCTGCTTACCCTGTCTATAACCCCCCTCCCTTTTAGCTTTTTCAATTAAAAAAAAACAAAAGAAGTAGACAGATACATGCTGGTAAATGCTAACTGTCCATATTCACATAGAGACACAGCGTAGTCTCTGAGCCCAATATACAGAGAAAGAAGGAGAAAAGCTAGATTCTATGCATTACTACACAGGAGCCTAGCACTCTCAGCTTCCAGCAGAGCAAAGGGAGAGGAAGGTTCTTTTTCTTCCCCACAGAACATGGTGTGTATTGATTCCATTTCACAGGGGTTTTTTGTTTCAAAACAGAGGGATTAAAAAAGTGAAATGGGTAAAGATTCTTTTCTACTGCGTTCTGCTCAAGATATGTTGTTCTCCAAAATTATTTGTGAGCCGTGGTGAAGAGGAGAGGGGGGGGGAAAGGAGAGGGGGACAAAAGACTTCAGAAGAACAAGGTGACTGGGCACAAAAGAGTTGGGGGGGACAGGGATAGACAGCAATGTGTTCCCAGGAATTGGAGGAAGGGGAGAAAGGGGAGGCAGGATAGAAGGTATTTAGAATCTGTCAGTGTTCAGTCATTTTCTCCTTCATCCTCCTCTCCTTCATTCTCATCGTCTTCATCTTCTTCACCCTCATCTTCATCACCTTCCTCATCAATATCCTCCAATCCTTCCTCCACTTCCTCTTTAGCATCATCCTCTTCTCCTTCCCCTTCTTCAACATCTGTATCAGGAACAAAGTAGTACTTCAATGGATTTGGTCATATGTCATCTTGAATTACCTCTCCTAATTCATCAGCACCTGCATCAGAATGGTCAGTGAACCAAGTGAAGAAGTTTTCTGGTTTTTCATGATGCCTCTTTCTGCTGACGTTGTTCTGTTTCTGGCTTGAACACTTTGTCAGATCCTTCCCAGATTTCACTGGATTTTGATCATGGGTCCCTACTCTTGTTCATATGGAACTCTTTGGAGAGCAACCTTATTTTCAAAATACGGATTTTCATCAAAATAAAAATCTATTCTGTATCCTGATTTGATGTCTTCAAACTCCATCACCACAACTCTGATCAAATAATGCAGCACTTCTTCATCTTCTTCTCCCAACAGTGAGATACGTGTGGGTGGTTGACAAATGTTGTCACCCAAAAATTTGGAATTTTGGTGATCAATTCTGACCTCTTCTGGAAGAATGGTTGGCAGAGTTTGTTGTATTTCTGTTCTACTTTTAAAATTTCCTAACTGGCTTGTTCATTCAATCTGTCTATTTCATTCTGTACTTCATCAACATGTTTGATTGCTTCCTTTGCTTTTTGTCTGAGATCTCATCAGCCCCATTGGGGTTGGAGTTGAGCTCCTTCTTGCTGACTTTGGCCAACATGTTGGAGAGAGGGGGGTTGGGGAGAAGGGAGAAGAGAAAAGGGGGAGCGAAGGCTCTGAAGGAGGCAGTGACAGAGACAGAAGGCAAGGCTGGAATCGGGCTCGAGCTGGCGCCTCGAGCCGCTATCACCACTCCTCCTCTTTTTCTCATTCTCTTCTCCTCTTGGTTCCTCTTTCTCCACATGAATGTCCTGGGAACAGGGTGGCAGCAGTGCCTTGGTGCTACTCACTCACTCCACACAGCTAGAGTCTCCTCTTCCTCTTGATGGTTCTGGCGAGGAACTGCAGTTTATTTAGATAAATCCATGGTGTAGTGGTTTGACTTTTGGACTGTTGGTGACTTTCCTGAACTCACAGTTGCAAGTGCTTGAGGAGCAGCAAGCTAGGGGTGCAGGATCAACAGAACACATTGAGACAAAGGACCTAGAGACTCTAGTCCATGCACTGGTAACCTCACAACTCAATTTCTGCAATGCTACCCTTATACCTAGTTCGGAAACTACAATTGGTGCAAAATATGGCAGCCAGGTTAGTCACCGGGAAATCGAGGAGGGAGCATATTACTCCAATCTTGAAATCCCTTTACTGGCTGCCTATCAGTTTCTGAGCACAGTATAAGGTGTTGGTAATGACCTATAAAGCCCTACATGGCCTAGGTCCAACCTACCTAAGGGATCGCCTCCTCCCATATAATCCGCCCCGTACCCTTAGATCTTCTGGGAAGGGTTTATGGTAACCAATGAAATCTAGATTAACAATAACCCCCCAGAGATCTTTTTCTGTCACTGCTCCCAGAATATGAAATGCCTTGCCAGAAGAGATGCATCAAGCAACCAGCTTGGAGAATTTCAAAAAAGCCATAAAAATGGATCTCTTCCGGCAGGCCTTCCTTGAATAGAATAGACCATTTTAATGGATGATTCTCCCTCTTTTTATGTTTTTTGTTTTTATGTTTTATGCTTATGTTTTTATGTTTTTATGTTTGATGTTATAGTTTAAGGTCTTAGGGTAGTATTTTATATTAATGGTGAATTTGCCAATTATTTTAAAATACGTATTATTATATGTAATCTTAAGGGGGGTAAACTGTTTTAAGTTATTACTGTCGCTATGGATTTGTTTGTTTTATATCCAATTATTGTGAGTCACCTTGATTGCCTAATAGGCAAAAGGAGGGGTACAAAAATAAAGTTGTTGTTGTTGTTATTATTATTATTATTATTATTATTATAACAAGGGGTGCAGTCCTAGGTTGTCACCAATTGTCCATATCAGATGAAAGAGAAGTCATTAGCCAGTCCATAGTTCAGTCACCAGTTGTCCATACCAGATGCCAGGGAAGTCAATAGCCAGTCCAGAGGTCAATAGAGTCAGGTCTGAGCTGCAGGTCTTCAAGGGGTTACTGCAACAGTCCAGAAGTCAGTCCTAAGTCAAGGCAAAACAGGAACACAGGAGGAGTGCAGTAGCTAAGACAGGCAGTTGTTGGCATGGAGGCTCAAAGGAAAACTGCTGGGAGATTTATTGCCAGATTTTCAAGGCCAGGTGGGCCTCATTGATAAGTAATCAGGTCAGTGTTTAGTATTTAAATGATGCTGAGTGTGGAGTTTCTCCATCCTGCGTTCAGAGAAGGAAGGTGGCATGTCATCTGGATCATCTATCATTGGTTGGTAGACTGTTAGAATCTTAGAAACATAGAATTGCAGAGTTGGAAGAGACCACAAGGGCCATTCAGTCCAACCCCCTGCCATGCAGGAAGTCACGATCAAAGCATCCCCAACAGATGGCCATCCAGCCTCTGTTTAAAGACCTCCAAGGAAGGAGACCCCACCATGCTCCGAGGGAGTGTGTTCCACTGCAAAACAGCTCTTACTGTCAGAAAGTTCCTCCTAAGATTGAGGTGGAATCTCTGTTCCTGGAACTTGCATCCATTGCTCCATGTTCCAATCTCTGGAACAGCAGAAAACAAGCCTGCTCCATCCTCAACGTGACACCCCTTCAAATACTTAAACAGGGCTATCATATCGCCTCTTAACCATCTTTTTTCCAGGCTAAACATACCCAACTCCCTAAGTCTCTCCTCATAAGGCACGCCATTTTAGTTGCCCTTCTTTGGATACACTCCAATTTGTCCATATCATTTTTGAACTGTGGTGCCCACAACTGGACACAGTATTCTAGGTGAGCTCTGACCAAGGCATAATAGAGTGGCACTATTACTTCCCTTGATCTAGACACTATACTTCTATTGATACAGCCCAAAATCGCATTGGCCTTTTTTAGCTGCCGCATCATACTGTTGACTCATGTTCAACTTGTGGTCTACTAGGACCCTGTTCTTCAGGGTGAAGTATGTTTTCTCTATCTGCTTCAGCTGCCTTCTCAGAAGGAGTAAGGGCAGTCTCTTCAAGGTGAACCAGGATTTCTCTGTCTGCATTGTCTGCATTCTTTGCTTCCTCCTCCTCCTCCTCCTCTTAGTCTTTGGCAAGGAGGTTCATGACAGTAACCTTTGGCAAGTCACACTCTTTCAGCCTCAGAGGAAACAGAGGGCAAATCCCCTCTGAACAAATCTTGCTAAGAAATATAATAGGTTCACCTTAGGGTTCTATAAATCAGAAATGACTTGAAGGCACACCACCACTGCTGCCACAACAACAACAGTTGAGAAGAGTATGGAATACATGCTCAGTGTCTGCTAGTTAACAGGCAATTAACTCTATTGTTCAGTTGCTGATGCTGTATTCTTTTGCCATATAATGCAAAACTATACAGCATCAGCAATTGAACAATAGAAAAGGCTCTGACAGTAACACAAACTAACCAGCCGTGAGCAAGTGTTATTTCTATACTAAACATGTCATACTTATTACTTGTAACACAGTGGTGTTCTAACTGGTATCTCTTATCAGTAGAACATGTCAAGATGTCTTGGAATGTCCTTGCACAGGTTTAACTTGAAATTCCTAAGAGCTTATAATATTTGCTATATCTAAGCAGACTTTTTCTTCAGCCTGACTCTACTTTGTTTAGGCCTTATGTCTTCAGGCAGAGAAACAGCCTGACTTGGCATAAGGTGAATAGGACTTTTCTGACCTTTCCTCTTCATCTTATACTAAGTCAGACTGTCTCCCTGCTTAACCTGGTCTCCAGATTCTCAGACAGACAGGGTGGGCATGTTGTGGAGACCTGGACACACCCCGCCAAATTTACCCAATTATTCAGTCTGTCTACCTCTCTACTTATACTGCCACCTTCCTTTCAGGATTCCCTTTATCCCTTCTTTGGACTGAGACCTGACTTCCTGTGGATAGTATATGTGATTCTTTGGACTCAATTGGTAAGCGTGTCTAATAGACGTCTGTGAGGAAAATAATTCATGAGGAGTCTGGATTTTATAAATAAAACATAAAGATTGGTTTATTAACTGAATGTGGTAACAGCAATGCTTTAATGTGCCTCCAACTTTCCTAATGGTGAAATATCTCTTAGTCCCACTCTGTGGTGACCAATTATATGAAAAGCTCAGATAATATTTCTTTGAGCCCTTGATAACAAAACCAGAAACTACCAGACTCAATCACTCCTTCTTAAACTCTTAATTTCCACTCACTACAAAATCCATTCAGCCTCAACACTCTCTCAAACACAGACTATACTTCACACAGTCATCATTCAACTGCACTCAAAAGCACACAGACAATAACTCCATTTTAAACTCAAAACTTCAAACTCAAACTTGAAACTCAAAACTCAAAACTCTCAACTGTCATACCCATCTTTCAAAATTCTAGGAATCCCTTCCCATAACAGTTTCCTGCTCTGGGATTGGCTCCCTCTTGCTCTCTTCCCATTCACTTAGCAGCATTCTATCAACCTCTCATTACACATGTGGCCTGTTTCAAAGAGTTCAGTCCTCTATTTGAAGGGCTACCAGAGGGTGGCTTTCTTTTTAAATGCACTACCTATGATTCAAGGACTGTACAGTGCATGTCTAATTGAAGCAGAAATAACCTGAATAAGGGAGGGCATTAAGGATCTTGAGTTGCTGATGTTCTTCTTCTTGACAGTTTTCTGTGGCCCAAAAGAAAAAAAAAGTTTGTCAAAAATTTTTTTTTAAAAAAAATTCTAACTGTATACCCAGTGTCTCTCCTTTTTTCTGCTCTCATGAATTACTATGATATCTATTATCACAAATTAGTATTCTGATTATTATGATATCACTAGTGGGGAAAAACATACCGCTTAGTTTAAATTACTGATTATAAATCCACTGAGTACTAAAGGAGGATGCTTCAGGAATTTGACATTTGCAAATTCTAAATAATAATAATAAAAAAAACCCTGATAGTTTTAGTGTGTTTCATTCACACACAGAACCTATTTATGGATCATATTAAGAAGAACTTCATCATATTATGCAGTACTCCCAATGCTGTGATTCAGTTTTTGGCTGAAATGAATTAAAATATATTTATAAAAGAGAAAGTGCATGCAGTAATACAAACTTTGAGAGGAAATAAAAATGCATAACCTTAAATCCAAGTGTTAGGCCCAAGTAGAGAAACCCATTGAATCAATATCTGAATTGCAAATCTGCATTTAAATCACCATCCCATTGATTCAGTGGGTCTAATCTAGCTGAGACTAGCAAGTAGCCACTTTTAAGTGAGTATTTTAATAATAACAATAACAATAATAAAAATAAAAATTATTTGTATCCTGCCCCTGTACAAAATGCAATCGGGACAGCTTACAACATATAAAATATACATTCAAAACCCTCCATCCCACCCCACCCCCTTAAAATACAATTAGATAATTCAGAAATTAAAATGTACTTAAAAATATTAAAAAATAAACAATAGACTGTGGCTGTAGTGAGATCGGGACACAGTTGATTATCTTTTTCTGACTGGAAAGGCCTGCTGGAAGAGATCCAGCTTAAGAGCTTTTTAAAAGCTATTTAGGGTGGTAATAAGACAGATCTCATCCATCAGGCCATTCCATAATCTGGGAGCAATAGCCAAAAAGGTCCTCTGGGAAGTCGTAGAAAGCCTAGTTTTTAAAGGTTGTAGCAAATTCCTCCCAGAGGACCTGAGTGCACGGGGAGGATTATATGGAAGGAGGCGCTCCCAAAGATAGGTTGGACCCAAGCCATTTAGGGCTTTAAAGGTGATAACCAACACCTTGTACTGGGCCCGGAAACTGATGGGCAGCCAGTGAAGTGATCTTAAGATTGGTGTTATATGGTCTCTTCTAGATGTACCCGAGACAGTCTGGCTGCCATATTCTGTACTAATTGAAGTTTCCAGACCAAGCACAAGGGTAAGCCCATGTAGAGTGCATTACAGAAATCAAGACGGGAGGTTACCAGAGCATGTACCACGGTCTCAAGGTCCCCGACTTCCAGGAAAGGGCACAGTTGGCGTATTAGCCGAAGCTGATAACAGGCACTCCTGACCGTCGCACTTACCTGATTCATCATCTGGAGCAACGGGTCCAGGAACACCCCAGACTGCAAACAGAGTCCTTGGAGAAGAGCATGACCCCATCCAGGACTGGAGGTTGTATCCTGATGCCTGGGTTTGGGGCTGCTACCATGAGTACCTCTGTTTTGTCTGGATTTAGCTTCAATTTGTTTTCCCTCATCCAGTCCATTACTGCCCTAGGACAATCATTAAGAGAAGAGACACCATCTGAAGTCAGAGCTGAAGACAGAGACATGGAGAAATATATATCTGGGTGTCATCAGTGTACTGAAATATGAATAGTTGTACAGATTTATTTAAAAAAAACAACTTATTGCAGAGGGAACAAACAGACTTAATGATGAACATACGTAGAAATGACCTAGAAACAGACTAAGCAATCTGTCCATCACTGTTAGAGAGGATACGGGCCTATAGCACTTTGGTAGTGCTAAAATATAAAATGGTTGAACTGAACCAGAGATTTTGTTTGTTCAGTTGGGTAGTCCCTTGCCTTTGAGAATGTTGATAAGGAAAGGAAATTGTATGCACATATATTTTTTTCAATATATAGAATTGCTCTGCTAAACTCTCATTAAGGAAAGAAGACAGAAGTAGCAAGGCAATATCCTCCTTTAGTTGTGTGTCCTTGGAGAGGAATTGGTTGGACAACAGTGTCCCTGTTGAATTTTTATTTTTTATTTTTTATTTTTTTGACAGGGAAGAAGTTGAATCTGCTGAGTAAAACTGTGGCGTTTTTTATTCTAAAATCTGATTTTGTGCAATGAAGCAAAAATTATATTTCCAGCACAGTGGGAACTGATTTGAGTGTATCCACAGAATCTACTGAAATGACACCCAAATGCTTTTTTGCAGCTATTGGGAGTTTACTGCAAGCCTCTATGACTAATTTGGTAATTGAACTGTAAGTACATTGCATACTGTGCCCTTCTCTGGCTATTCTGTATAATGTCAAAGGGTCATAGCTTGTAGGTATATCACATGCTTTGCATGCAAAAGATCCCAGTTTCAAATCTTGGCCTCTCTAGATTTGGTTGGACATCAAACAGAAGATCGTGTCTATAATTCCAATGAGCTGCAGCCAATCAAATGTAGACTAGGCTTCTCCATCCTGACACCTTTTGGGTTACATCTCTTATTATCCATGATGGCTGGAGTAGTGGAAGTTGACACAGAAGAAGGATACTAGGTTGGTGAAGGCTGGGATAGACACTACCTATTGAGATGAATTAATGGTAAAAGATAGCTTCCTGTGTCCCTAATGTGAATTAGCAAAACATCCAAAAGGAACCATAAGGACATGTAGAGCTTTCAATATTCTGACAGCTGTATTATTTCAGTAGCCTGGCCTGCACTAGAAGTACTGAATTCATCCTATTAAAATCAGTGTAAAGGGATGAGGTCTCCATATTATTCTCTTCCACTGAAGAGCTCCTTAATCCTTTGCTTACCCTCTTGCTCCATAGGTAAGCATCCACCATGCTAAGAAACCAGATGAGTCATGCATAACTATTTCCTTACCTCCCTCATCAAAGTAAATTGTGTGAAGTATGGAAGAACAGCTCCTTTCAGCAAAGAAATTGGCTTTTAAAATGTAATAACGCTGTACACTGAAACTAGAAAGGTTTCTCTTAATTTGTCTTATTTTTAAAAATACTAAAAAGAAGAAAACCACTGGTCGCACCCTTTACCCTAATGAAAGCCAGGCAATTTCTAAAGGCTATTTTCCTTTAATACCACTCAACAGCTAAAACATAGCAATTATCTCAAAATGCAACTGTCACTGAGTGGAGGAAAGAAGGAGCACAGTCTTGAAAACCTATTATTTCCTCAGGAACATTGAAGTATCTTTCCATTCCTATTTTCTTTTCTTTAAATGTTGCTTCTCAGTTTTTCCTCTTTAATGTCCTTTGTGACTTTCTGATAACTTTAATAGTAGGCACCTATGTGTAAGTTCAAGGACAAACTTACAATACATGTGTAAGTTCAAGGACAAACCTAGTGATACATATGAGTTCAAATATTTGTGTTGAAAACATTTCCATACCACCCTTCAATATAAATCGTACTAAGGTCTCTTGTGTGATAGATATCTATATCAAAATATCCCTCCCTCTCCTCTCTAGTGTGTGTGTGTGTGTGCACGCGCATG
Organism: Gambelia wislizenii; assembly: GCA_030847615.1. Classification (NCBI taxonomy): domain Eukaryota; kingdom Metazoa; phylum Chordata; class Lepidosauria; order Squamata; family Crotaphytidae; genus Gambelia; species Gambelia wislizenii. The sequence continues at coordinate 202,614,126 of JAUMIR010000005.1, read as the reverse complement.
CACACATGCACCTTTTTATGTGCCTTTATAGAAGTTTACATTTTGTCCTTAATATATGTAGAATACAGGTAAGCAAAGTGCAGGTGACAAAGATATTTTTGAGGGCCCCATCTTTGAAGCCACCCCATTTTTAGGGGCTTAATTTTTTTCCTCAAGAACAACTGGCCACAAAATGCCAAGCAGCCCCCTCCCCCTGAAATCTTGCTGCTGCCACCATTTGCGTAGAGAAAAGAGGTGTGACGAGGAACACTTTTTGGGAAAGAAAGATGTTTTGCTCCTAGTACTAGTTAGCTCCATCCCTGAGAAACTGTTGGAAAAATTTCCCTGGGGAAATTTCCTGAAATGGTCCCCTCTGCATTATTTTTACACAAAAATCGTGTGCAGAATTAATATTCAGAGCTATTTGTGCACATCTCTAGCTTGTATTAAGCACCTTGCAATTTTGTGCTAATGATATTTTCCCTTTATTAAAAGTTCAAGAATGGGTGGCATAGAAACCTTAGCTCCTATTATAGAAATAATAGAAACCTTAGCTCCTGACCAGGGAACCTGAGAGGACATACATGGGACAAATTTATAAGGGCTCTTGTTGTCACAATGAAGACATGGTAGGAAATAACTTATTGACAACCTGGTGTCCACAAAATGCTAAGCATCATGATGATATTAGGAGTGACATGTTTTTCCGCCTATTATTTGAAATAGCACCACAGCCACTTGACTACGATGATCTTGACATTTTTGTACTTTTGGAACATTCTAATCAGTTAAAAAGCAGGGATGAGTTCAGGTTTGTTAATGTCGTTTGAGCAGATGGGGAGGCAGACGGTGTATAAAATCATGTGGCAGAGGAGAGCAAGAGAAGCAGCTTGCTTCCATGCACTGCTGCTTGTAGGCGAGGGAAGAGGGTGTGTGTTTTTTCTTTAATGTGATAGGAACCTGGATCAAGCAGTACAAACCCCAAAGCTGTTGATAATGGAGTCAGCTGTAGTTCCGTAGACTTCAAAAGGTGCAGGGACCAGCTCCAAAAAAAGAGATGTCATCATCTCAACAGATTGGGCTAGAAGGTCTTTATTTCTGTCTTCAGATGGTTTGATACTTAGTGGGCGGGGGGAGATTGAAGAATTTCATACCTAGATGAATGAAAGAGAGGTTGGGAGAAGGGACATGAACAGTGGCTAAAGGACTGGCAAAGGAAGTAGGACAGAGTAGCAGGGTTTCATGAAACAGTGGGTACTATAGATGATGCACTGATGAAAGGAGGGGTTAAAGAAGACAGTGAGGTTGAGGAAAATCCCAACAGAAGGCAGGAATGGAGTAGGTGGAAATGGAGTAGGTGGTCAGAGGTTTGGAAGCTTGAGAACTTTGAATCATGGAACCAAGAAGAAGTAGGATTCCTAGCTCCAGAACTTGAGAGGGCTATGAGAATTGCAGATTTTTTTTAAAAAAAACACCACCAGGTATGGTCTAGTTCATAACTGGAACTCTAGAACAATGGTTGCCTGATCTTTTTCCTTCAGTGTTGGTGCTGGCTCTTAATTCCAGAGAGAAGGCCATCACCATTCAGGGAGTAAGGTAGGATCTCGCATTCCATGTTCAGAGCTGGAATCTACAGTTGAGCCACAGTGACAGCCTTAGGTTTCCTCTGTGAAAGACAAGTCTTATAACAAAGGATCCAGTCTTGATAACAGAGTTAGTAACTTCTGCATGCCTACAGTCACTAACTGCTAGTTTGCATTATAGTGACTTCCACTTGCTTGTTTTACTATACCCACCCTCTTCCTGCATCATTCTAACCTAGAGTCATTTTATTTTTCTACTCTTTCTCTCCTCCATTACATTATGCACTTGATGATGGTCAAATATTGTAAGCAAAACTACTTTTATATGTTATACAAAGAAGCTTACACTTTTTTTCCTCCTAAACCCTCTGTGTGCTTGGGTTCATGTGGAATGTGTTCTTATTCAGCTTCTGCCATCCAATTTGATCATTCTGCTTGAGAGATCCAATATTATCTCTCATATTTCCCAACAATAAGAACAAGTCAGAGTATTTGGGCCAATGAATATCTGGGAGGAAATTATTTTCATTTGCTCCAAAGGATAAAACCTGAACCAGTGGGTTTTAATTACAAGAAAGGAGATTTTGATTAAACATTAGGAAGAACTTCTTGGTGGTATGAACTGTTCAACAGTAAACAAATAGGCTTTAAAAGTGATTGATTTTTCTTTGTTAAGGTTAGAGCCATGTATCAGGGTTACTGGGGCAAATTAGTGTGTGGTCAATCAGCCATATATTCTCATACAACCTATGTTTCTTCCTCTGATAAATATATGTGTCTATTCAGAAGAAAAACCAACTGAGTTTAATTGCAGCTGTTTCCTAAGAAGTGTGCATAGGATGCAGCCTAAAATGGCCCAAAAGGGCAAAAAGCTCTGCTTATGATCCCAAACTCCTCCTAGGCTCAAGGCAAACTCTTACTGACCGATGCATTTCTAAGCATGGGTAGCCATGGATGAAGAGGATAAAGTCATCTTAACCCAATGTGGAAGTGTGAGTGGGAGAGAAGAAATCACGTAAAATGGAGCTGCTTGATGTTTTGCCAGAGGTTAAAGATCCCCCATTAAAATATTACAAATCTGTAACTCTGCACCATTTCCCCCCCCCCTCATTTTTTTAAAAATACACCATGTAACTGAGTGGTCCTAAGGGATCCTATGACCATCAAGAATATTTGCAAGGAAAACTATTCTGCTTATAAGAAATGGGAAAGGAAGGCAAGATTTAATGCTTATCCTTCACTCTCATTTTTCTCTTATTGCAAATTGATTCCCATTTTCCCGATAATGTTCTTGAATATTTAACTGTGACATCTGCTAGGCTTTATGCTGAATAGTATCTTTAATATGTTTGACTCCCCATCTGAGACATCTTTCCTCTCCTAAAATATATTTATCATCAAATTCTTTCTTTTCAGTCTGATTTGGTTAACAAATTCACAGTAACTCAACATCATTAAGGGCTGAGGGCTGTTCAGTGACCTACATGAAATGAGCTGGTGATCCCAGTCCAGCTGTTTATATCACCTCTTCTAGCTGACACTAATTAGTACCATAAGTAAGTGATGAATATGATCCACCGGGAACTTCTACGTAAATCCCTTTGAATAGAAGTTGAGCAAAACTAGTGTGCTCTTGTGCAGCATCCATTAATTTCTTTGGTGGTGTATATGCTGAAGGAATTGTCAGAAGTTTATGCGAAATACCATATTTCATTAAAGCGCATACATAACATTACAGAAGGAAAATTAATGTAAATTGCGAAAGAAGATGACCTGAATCTGGTGAGCATTATTGTCTCCTCTTTACCACAGGAGCAAGATTTAAGCCAGGCTTCCACAGCCTTGTTACCTTCAGATGGGTCAGACTGCAATTTCTATCAGCTACTGCAATTATGGCCAATGGTGACCATTCTGTCTGGGCAAGGTGGAAGTTGTCGTCCAAAGTTATAATCCTGTTGGTGCATTACACTAGTAGTTGCACTTTTCCCAAGGTTTCATACCAATGGGAACAAAGCTGTATTGTCTGCCAATTCACTTCCAGTCTAAATTCAAGATACTGGTGATGACATTCAAGGGCCTAAATATCTTGGGGCTTTGATACTTGAAGGAGAACCTCTTCCTATATATACTTGCTCAAGAATTGAGAGCTGCTGAAGGGGCCCTCTGCCATTGGGTGGGAGTGATACATCATGTGGGGATGTGAGAGAGGGGCCATCTCTTCTGTGGTACCCAGATTATGGAGTGCTGTCCCCTTGGAAGCTTGGATAGCACCAACTTTTATTTCTTTTAGGTGCCAAGTTAAAACATGGTTTTTTATTAAAGCCCCTGTAGCCCAATCTAATATTTTTTAAGTACACGGCTTCAACTGCTTTAACCTTTTCTACTGTTCTAACTTACGCTTTAATCCTATTTAAATTATTTTATAGTTTTTGTCTGGAATTGCTTTAATTGCTGCTGTTGTTGTTGCATGCCTTCCCATTGTTTCTGACTTATGGCCACCCTAAAGCAAACCTATCATGGAGTTTTCTTGGCAAGATTTATTCAGAGAGGGTTTGCCCTTGCCTTTGCCTTTCACTGAGGCTGAGAGAATGTCACCTGGGGGGGTTCCATGGCTGAGAGAGTACTCAAACCCTGGTCAAACCACTACACTACATTGGTTCTAGGATGTCATATATCACATTAGAGGATGAACAAGTAAATTAACTTCTGATGTTGTGGGTGATGTAATGTTGCTGCCAGAGTAGATTTGGACAGAATTGTCATCTGGGTTTGTGACAGGATCTTTTCCTTATATTTTTATCTATGTTATGTATTCAGTTGTAGGTGAGTGGATGGGGCTATCTATAAGCAAGTAAGGACCTGCCACTCAGAGCCTATGAGAGGGCAGTATTATTTTCCAGAAGTGGTTATAGCTCACTGATGATGCATTTGAATGGTCTCAGCTGGGGGCTGCAGGCAACAACTAGTAGTGCATTGGCATGTTCTGGTTTTGGTCTGCCTTACAGTAAATTGTTCCTGGGTACCAGTCTTGCCTTATTCAGTTCCTTCCTTATTTTTTCAGCTCCTTGGGTGGGGTATTATAATTTGAGAAATGCCTGCTGCAGCAAATCCATGAGTTTTGAGTCCCTCTCTTGTGGGTCTGAGTAGATGTCATCAATTAATCTCAGGTTGCTTGAAGGTGCATATGCTGAAGAAACATTTTTTTGCGTCAGCCCTGAAGATATTTGCTGTAGGGGCATGCAAGTGCCATAGAAGTACCATTAATTTGAAGGTGCATGTTATTCCCAAAAGTGGAGGAGCAATGTATGACTAAAAAGTGAATGGTGGCTAGGTGTGTTGTAGGCCCATTCTTGATGGCTTGAGGTCCATCCTTGTGTGGGACATTGACCTACCAATATTTCTGCTTGTACTGTATAGTGGCTTGGATGTGATCTCTGGAATGTTGCAGATAGACACTTAGGTCTTCTGGGGGACATTTGCTCCAGTCAGCCAGGACTATGTAGGTTGGCAACTGTCGCCCAGAGGACTTTTTCTTCATCTGCCCCTAGACTCAGGAACAGCCTGCCAAAAGAGATATGACAGCTGAATACACTGTCTGAAATTAAAGCAGCACTAAAGACAAGTCTCTTCTGGCAGGCCTTATGAATTTTAAATTATGTATTGATTGTTTTAAAATGTCTTGGTTTTACTTATTCATTTAAACTTATATATGTTTTTAACTGATACGTGTTTTTAACCACTGTTATGTTTATGTGTCAATTTGTTGTTCACCACCTCGATCCATAGGAAGAGGTGGGTAAGAAAATAACAACAACAACAATGATGATGTCAGGTGTATCCCTCACAAAGCTCAGAATGCTACTGGCATATGGTCTGAGAACTGAGTCCATATATCTAGATACCCTGAAAGTTAAGGTTCCAATGGCTAAGACAATGGGCTATGCTGAGTTGCCAGGTTTGTGTATTTTAGGGGTTGCTAGATTCTGCCCTTCTTTTCCTGCTTGTGCTGCAACACACTAATGTGGCATCTTTTTGCTAATCATATAAAGAATTTCTGCTTGAATCACTGCCTCATTTAACAGTGTATTCTGGCTCTGTTGAATGGTGTGGAGACTGTGGGGAGATGAAGATGAAGGAACTGAAAGCTGCATGCAATTAATTACATGTGCAGTATATAAACTTGGTGATGGTGGTGGAGAGGAATTCATTGTAAATCAGACACAAGACAGCATCACTCCAAACTCCAAAATCTGGGGTGAAATTCAGAAAAATCCCTTATAAAAAACTAGTTCAACTCTATCAACTGGAGAAAAATCCACATAGCTCATAGCTCAGTGGATTGTTCATTGAAAATAAAGGATTAACAACAAACACCCTGCTGCTACCAAGCATCTGGTCACCAGATTGCTGTTAGCCACATGCAGAATCTCACTGTATATTCAGAGCTGAAGAAGATCTTCTTGGGGATATGAAGCTCAGTTTGTAAAATATGATGAGGTTAGACAAAAGAGTGTTCCAGTTAATACAACTGATTTAATACAAATTAGAAATGGGATCATTATAATTGTTGGTAACCTCAAAGCAGCTTTAGTCCAAAATAAGTGCCACTGAATTCATTTGGTAACCATGCCCAGAAATGCATTATAAATGGGTCTATTACTCACGTTTGTCTGCATGTGGAAGTGTGCCTCTGTGGCATGCATACATGGACAACTGACCTCTAGGTACACCTATCTGGCTCCAAGTTACAGGTTCCAGTGCAGAGAGTAGGCTTATTCTGCTTCTGTGTGTTTTGATATTCAGACCAATATATTTGTGTCAAAATAATACCTGGAAAGTTACCAGACCTGTCTGAATAAACTAGTCTTCTGCTTCCAACTCCAGCAGAGCTGGAGGTAATTTTCTTTCCTGGGTGCTGCTGTAGCCTCTCTCTTCTAATAAAAATGGAGCTCCCAGGTTTTGAAGTTGGCTGCAAAGACTGTTTTTGAGAGTTTGATGTTGGTGCCTAAAATAGATCTGGGGATGCCCTCTCTGTAAACATCTGCTCACATGTCTCTTAGCAGCAGCACACATGGGTGGTTAACCTTCCATAGCTCCTAAAGGCATGGAAGAGATGTCTTATCCAGTTATTTCAAACCATTTTGCCTCTAAAGTGAACTAAATTTAAACACGCTTTCATGTTGTGGCACAAAGACACAAGCTGAGGGTCCACTAATTCTGTGAGTTGTCTTTGTTGAGTGGAAAAATGAGGAGGAGGTGGGTTGTTGGGTTTTTTTTTAAAAAAAAAAAACAGGAAATTGCAACCTAGTTGTAGATTTTAAAGGCAAATAGAGCTTGGAAAGAATTACATTTTAAAGCTATAACTCCCAGAACCTTCCAGCTAGAATAGTTGGGAAATTTAGTCCATTCTCTCTCTCTGTTAGTGTAGATCTTTGGCAACATTCTTTTTTACCACAACAAAATATAAACATATTACCTGAAGATTCCAGTCGTTTTATGGGGGGTGCGGCAGAGGATTTATGGCCCTGACATTTATTTTATTTAGTTAAAATAATGATAAACCACCTTTCATCTAATGAAACCAAAGACATTTCTAAAATGTAATAATGAAAAATTAACAACAACAACAACAATAATAATAATAAAAATAAAATTTATTTATACCCCGCCCCTCTGTTAAAACAATCGGGGTGGCTTACAAAAATTAAAATACCATACAGATAAAATCCTAATAAAACCATAATAAACTTCAATAACCACCGCCCCCATGCCCCAAGCAGGATATACACAAAAGACAGTAAGAGCTGTTTGGCAGTGGAATGCCCTGCCTTGGAATGTGATGGAGTTTCCTTCTTTGGAGGTTTTTAAACAGAGGCTGGATGGTCATATGTTGGGAATGCTTTGAGTGTGTATTGCTGCAAGGCAGGGGGTAGGACTGGATGGCCCTTGTGGTCTCTTCCAACTCTATGATTCTATGAAAAGTGTCAGCTATATTAATCAATGTCATAAACCAATATAAAGTGCCTGGACAAACAACTAAGTTTTAAACTGGTGCAAAAGAGTTTCAATATAACGTCAGCTCCAGCCACACCTCCAGTGGCAGAGTGTTTCAGAAATACATTTGGACTTGGGGGCAGACAGTGAGAACACTTTGTTCTCTTTTGGGTGGATTCTGTCCTGGGTCCAGTGTTGTTTAACATATTTACAAATGACTTAGGTGATAGAATAGAAGACATGCATATCAGATTTGCAGATGACACCAATTTTGGGGGCAGGGGTTGCTAATACTCCAGAGGACAGGAACAGAATTCAAAATTATCTTGACAGATTGGACAGTTGGGCCCAAACTGACAACATTAATTTCAGCACAGATAAATGTAGGGTATTATTTCTAGTCAGGAAAAAAAAGAAATGCACAAATGTAGAATGGGTGACACCTGGCTTGAAAGCATGTGAAAAGGATCAAGAGGTCTTAGGAGACCACAAGTTAAACATGAGTCAAGAGTATGATGCAGTGGCCAGAAAAGTCAATGCAGTTCTGGACTGCATCAACAAGAGTACAATATAGCATCCAGTTCAAGAGAAGTAGTAGTGCCACTCTATTCTGCTCTGGTCAGATCTCATCTGGAACACTGTGCCCACCTAAGGACACCATAGTTCAAGAAGGATATTGGCAAGCTGGAATGTATCCAGAGAAGGGCTATCAAGATAATCAGATATCTGAAAACCAAGCTGTATGAGAAACAACTTGGGGAGCTGAGTATTTTCATAACTTGAGAAGAGAAAGCTGAGAGATGATGTGATAGCTATCTTTAACATCTGAAGGCATGTCATGCAGAAAAGCAAGCTTCTTTGCTGCTGCTCCAGAGATCAGAACACAAACCAATGGATTCAAATTACAAGAAAAGTGATTCCATATAAACATCAGGAAGAATTTCTTTACTGGAAGAGGTGCTGGACTGTAGGAGAGTGGTGGACTCTCCTTCTTTGGGGGGGGGGCTTTATACAGGTTGGATGGACATCTTTCAGGAGTGTTTTAGTTATGTATTCCTTCATGGCAGGGGGTTGGACTAGATGGCCCTTGTAGTCCCTTCCAGCTCTAAAATTACATGATTCTCTGTCCTAATACTGTTGAAAATGGTCTGCCTAGATTTTCTGAAATCTGGCTGAGACGTTTTTCTGTGAATTGCATACTCATGAGAAGGAATTCATCAAGGACAATATTACTTAAAAGCATGTGTGTGCATGCAGAAACACACACACACACAATCTTCCCACTATATATCAGGCAAAAGAAACTATTATGTACTTAGCAACTGTTTGAAAGTAGTTACTGCTCATGTTCCTTTTAAAAAAGCACATAGTGAACAAACAATTGTGTGTGCTCCTCTACCCACTCTTTGTTCTTAGCGAGAACATCTATGGAGACAGTTTTCCCTCAGTTCCTCTCCCATCCCATCCCATCTCTTGGTTGCTAGCACGGTAACTTGGCTTTCCTCCAGCAGTTTTCCACCCAGGCTTTGATGATTTCTTAAGGGAATGAAAGGATAGAAAATGCAGAATTCTCTGGAACGTTCTAAATGAGGAAATCCATCAGAGCTACCAAAAGCTTTCTTCTCCAACCTCAGAGTGATTCCTATTCTATGTATGAATAATAGAAGGGGCAAGTGAAAAATAGAACTTTTGAAACAGAGACAGAATGTGAGGCTAAGATAGAGTAGTGATGTGTCATTTTTATAGAGTACTGCCCTTTATCTGAAGGTATCCAGGAAAGAAATATGGCTATGTGCACCAGGTGACACAGCAAACCAACAGAGTAATGGCATCTGGAATACTGTGCACACATTGGTTGTGTTTTGGGGTAATATTTATACTCAGTATTATACCCTTAAGGGGTGTTTTGAGTAGAAGACAATATCTGAGTGTGTTTCATAGAACTTAGACAATGGAAGCTCTGACTTTGTTAATTCGTGTTAATGGTTGGAACAATAAGACTGATGGGTCTGAAGCAACCTTCTAATGTTGGTTAGGAAAGGTGTGAAGGGAGATCTTTACACAGTAATGGGTTTTCAGATCACTTATTTGCTTTGGAGTATGACTCATGGACAGGTGTGTCCAGGGTAAGGGTAGATAAGCACATTCTTCCCTAACAACTTGTCTAAGGGAGCTTTGCATAACCAGTCTTGGAGGTCCTGGTCAACTGGGACACAATTTAACTGTCATTAAGCGCCAGATCTATGAATTGATGCCAATTAATGAATTACTGCCAGTTTATGAATTATTGTAGGGGCAGGGCTGTAAGAACATGTAGCATCTTACCGAAATGATGGCTGGGACTCTTCAAAGCTGGAATCATTTTGGTTAGTCCCGGCTAGTCCCACCATTCAAATGTTGAATGTTGAATCAACATATAGGTAAATCCCATTGATTCAATGGGTCTGTTCTACCCAGGAGTAAAAACAGAATTTAAACCAAAGTGTCCTTTCAGTTTAAAATAATAATTTAAAAGGTGTTTCAACTTGGACCCTCAAACACAGCTCTTGTTTCTTGGCCCTTTGTGCTTTCGGGTAGCTTGGGAAAAGATTTTTGAATGGCAATATTCTTGTTTTGTAAGTAGAGCAAGTTCCAGTTGGTAGTGTCAAGCTGTTGAAGTAAAAACTTAAAAATAAGGATTAGTTTACACAGCTTTAATTCATGCCCTTTTCTTCTACAAGAAATACAATTGTTTTCCTGAAAAGCAATTAAAGTTAAAAAATAGTTTGAATGCAAAATTGATTGGTGAACGTAATAGAATCCATTAACATTATAAAACTCTGGCTACAGAAGTATCTTGAAGACTATTTATGTAAATGGAAGGGACTGAAAAATATTTGTCCTGTAAAACATGACAAATGGCAATAACAGCTTTGATGGAAGAAACAATCAATCCTACAGGAGTCATCCTGAATTTTGATAGCTATTTTCTTCTAACTGGTAGCTTTGGTATAAGGTATACACATTTGTCTAGTCCCAGATCCCATTGGCTGCCAGTGAGCCACTGGGCCCAGCTGATAATATTAATGTAATCATCATCATCATCATCATTATTATTACCCATCTCTCCCCATGGATCAAGCACTAAATGACCTAGAACTCATGTACTTAAAGGTCTACCTTCTGGTGATTATTGGTTAAGATCAGCCAGGGAGGCTCTGCTTGTGGTACCTGAGAATACTGTAGCAGGGCTTTCTAAGTGATGGCATCCCTTTTATGGAATTCTATTCTGTTAGAGTTCCCACCCTCTTTTCTATCAGGTACAAGTTAAAAATATAAATCTATTTATACAAGCCTTTGGGGAACAAGAAAAAGGTTAACTGGTTTTATCCTGCTATTTGTGATATTTTTATTACTTCTTAGTAGAAATTTACAATTTTTCATCTTAGATTTTTACAATGTGTGGTTTTAATTGTTTGTTCTTATATAGATTGTTATCTGCCCTGAGTGCCTGTGAGGAAGGGCGGGTTATAAATCAAATAATTCCTCCTTCTTTCTGTTCTAATATGAACAGGCTTTCAGTGCCCCCCCCCCACAAATGCTGATAAGTATATGGAGTGTGTGCTTGCAATTTCAAAATTAACCGAGTTTTTGGCATTCCATGTGGGCTCCCATAGACACCCCCCACCCCTTCAGGTAACAAAAGGGACCCTCATGTTCTATTATCTTTATTCCTTTAGGATGCTTCTTTCTTGTTAAATTTGAAATCTCATTTATTAATTGGGGGAATTATTAGCTCAATGGATGGCTGCAAAAATCAGGTAACGTTCGGGACCTTGTGCACCTGTGTATAACAGTACGCATTGCAGAGAATTCCAGTTTTATTTATTTATTTATACCCCGCACTTCAGCCAGAAGGCTATCAGAGCGGTTTACAAATTATTTTAAGCAACAGCAATTTACACATCTACACTGCATTAGGCAGTTTCCAATGTGTATTCGCTAATTTAAAGTAGAATAAATGGTTTTTATTGGAAAATAACACAGAAGGTACTCTCACACACAAGAATATGCTCACAAAACCACACAAGGCTGATGAAGAGTTTAAGGCAGAAAGGTTGGATAGGGGAATAGATTCAGGAGATAGGGCAATAATTACCAATCTTGAGAATATCGAAGCCTGAGTGTGGCACTGAAGTCTGGTCCAGGAAAGTGCCAACAGAGAAGTGGCTGGGTGTCTCCTCAGGGGCACAACGGCACACTTTGCTATTGTTTGGGGACTAATATTTATACTGTATTTCATGTCCTGAAGGGGTGTTTGGGCTTAGAACAAAGTGCAGATGGGTTTCCCACCATTTAGACAAAGGAAACCGAAACTCTACTGATAGAGTTTAATGGCTGAGAGATAGGCATTGATGGGTTTATGATGACCTCCATATTGTAAGATATGGAGGGGTGATGAGGACTATTTTCTGGTGATAAGGGTTGTTTTGGCCACTCGTTTGTTTGTGATATGTGACGCAGCACCAAGGGTGCCCAAGAGGGAATTAGCATATATCATCTTAATGGCTTTGGTTACTAGGGGCTTCACTGAAGCCTATCCTGGGTGCGTCTGCTAGTATGTTTCCATGACACCTTCTTTAGGTCATTGTGACCTCTGTTTGACTTCACCTTACTAGTCTGCCCTGGTCTACTAGACCCCATGAAGCATCTTAATATTGGTAATTTATGAAATATTATAGGGAAGGGGGTGTAGGGCATGGTAACACCCTCTCTAGTGATTCCATGTCTGTCTGCTGGCTTTTTGCCAGAGAGGATAAGGAATGAGCCTGTCATTGCAAGGTATGTATGTCCTTTACGTGTCTATCAGAACTAAGGAGATTATCATACTACACTGTTATAGTGCTATTATTCCACTTTATTTGCTAAGGCTGCCGCCTGTGGAATCCTGGGATTTGCAGTTTAGGGAAAGGCATTGAGAACTCTCAGCCAGAGAGCTCTTAGGCCTCACTAAACTACAAACCCCAGAATTCCACAGGAGGCAGCCAGAGCAGCTAAAGTGGAATAATGGCGCTATAACAGTGTAGTGTGATAAGGTCAGGAAATTCATTGCAAATTTCTCTGAGGTGACTAGAAGACAGGATTTTAGTCTGAAGTCTGCATTATAACTCCCAGTGGCTGAGTTGTGTAAGGGACATGATCCCATCAATGTTACAGATGGTGTTGGGACTTTTTCTGTTTTGCAGACAAAGAGAGTCATGTGCAAGCATGCCTGCTTTTATTTGTAACTTCCAGTTGATACAATATACACGTTGCAGTTGCAGAAAATGTTCAATTAAACCAGTGAAACCATATATTACAATCTAGTGGGGGGATGGTAGTTAAAATTATGAATTCATCATCTGGATAAAAAGTGTGTTGAAATAAAATGGTTTTATTTTCAAAGAATCCTAATGCATGTCAATAAGGATAACATTCTGCAGGTAGTGACCACCACTAAAATGCCTTGGCAAATTTGACACAGTCAAAATGGTACAACTGATCTCCCAAGCCACCTGGTAGCTCTGATGGTACAGAAGTGTAGAACAGAGAAGGGTTTTCCACGTGTAGTTTATCTGTACCTTCCAGTATGTCTCAGCATTAGCTATGTTAGCTAGGGCTAATGAGACATACAGTCCAGCAACATGTGAAAGACCCATAATTCCCCTTTATTTAAATGTCTATAGCAGTATTAAATGTCTGTACCAGGGATTTAAATGTCTATACCAGTATTGAAATTGAGCTCCATTCACCCTACCACACTACACAATTATAGCACTATATTCCATTTTAACCGCCATGCCAACATCCTATGGAATCCTGGGATTCCATAGGAATTCTCAGTCAGAGACTCTAGTGCTTCCTTAGAATGCATCCATTCCATAGAATTAAAGTGGAATCTGAGTGGAGTGGAGTGTGAAAAGTCACCTAATCCCTAGGGCAGCTGTATTTAGAAATATAGTTTATGCATCTATAGAAAGAGCTCAGTCTCCTGGCTTTTTAAAATTATGTATATATTTGTTTTTAAATGTGTTTTTAGTTAGAAGGTTTTAATTTTATAGTGTTTTATGTCTTTTTATGGGGGAGGGTGGGTGTGGGTGGTGTTTTTAGTTATTATTATAATGTTTTAATTGTTGGAAGCCGCCCCAATTGTTTTTAGCAGAGGGCGGGGTATAAATACATTTTATTATTATTAGTAGTAGTAGTAGTACTGTGGGAAGTTACCCAAAGAAAACACAGAAAATAAAGCAGTTCCAGGTGTGAAGGATTTTCAATGTCTCACTCTCTGTAATGCTAGAAATTTGAATTTTCTTCAGGGAGGTAGAATTCTTTTTGGTCTTATCACCTCCCCCAACCCCCGCATAGCAGCACTTCTGATGATTGCTGGTTTCAGCTCAGCCTTATGGAAAAGTACCATAAGGCAGCATCATACCCTCTAACATTTCACAGATGAAATCCAGGACACATGTGGCCAAGCAACATCAGGATGTGCTAATGATGGCAGAAATTATTGATCATGAAGAACACACAAGCTAGGCGATGATGCAGCAGTTTGCTTTTGCCTGAGCATACTGAAAAGTGAAGCCGTTTTGTCCCCCGGCCCCTGTTGAGTTAACTGAGTACAATCCAGTTTGTGTTGCAGACTCAATTTGCAGGGCTTGAAGAAAGCTAAGGACAAAGGGAGGAAATAGAAGGAGAGAGAAACTGGGACATTTTAATAGCAGCTGAAAAACGGGGTGGCAGATGATTAATTGTCAGGGGCTCTCCCTGACAAACTGGGATGGTTGAAGGGTATGCAGCACTTCATCCTCCAGCAGTTAAAAAGTGTGTGTGGGGGCCTATCCTGGACTTTGAGCAGATGACTGTTGCTGTAACCCAGACTGTGGGCTGCATCATCGTCTGCAAAACAAACTCCCCACGGAGCAGGAGGATTCCTATATAAGAGTATTTATTTATTTATTTTTCTATGATGTTATTATTGCTCCCCTGTTTGTTATCCTTTCCCTTGAACTGTGCTAGTTTACTTTCTTTTGTAAATAATCTAATTGATTAAACATTACATGTGAAGGAAATTCACAACCGAAAGGCAGTCAAAATATTATGTTGTATGATAAACCTGAGTGCAGCTCGAAGGAGGCTCTTGACAACAATGTGATCACTCAGTACTATTTATCAGTGTTTACTTAAGAATGTAGTTGAATGAGGAACAAACAAAAAGCAATTTAATGTAGCTGACAGGCCACATGGCCTGCTCCTTGCATAGTTTATCTTATATGACAGATTCCATTTTCTGCGACTGTTATTATTATGTAGAAATACATTTGTATGGTGAGAGTGTTTTCATTGCTACAGAATTACCCAACTTAGTGGTAGCAGCATTTATTATCAATGATATTATTCAATTAGGGCAAAATAAACCACTCTCTAAGGAATTATAACTGGAACTCTGCTGGGGAATTACAAAAGTGCAACCTAGAGTTATGCATTAGTAACTTTTTAGTACTGACAATCCCTACACATTCCCTAGTTTAAGGAACACATAGGGAATGTGAAAGTCCTTCAGTCCCCACCGACCGAGAAACAGCCACTGCGATCAATGGGTGTCCATTCCCCTCTTGCTTGAGAAGCAGCTGACTGATGTTCCCATCTTTTACCTGGCCTTACACCCCCTCCCTCTAATAATTAATAGTTTGGCCTATTGGACACTTTATGAGGTCTATGGTAGACCAGGGTCAAGTGGATGTCACTACGATCTACGAAGTTGTCACAAAAATTCCCAACAAATATGTCCAGGACAAGATTAATGTGAAACCCCTTAGAGTTGTTAAGGAAGAATGTGCTAATCTTCCCTGGACACACCTGGCAGTGAGTCATACTCCAAAACAAATGAACAAAGGATGAACAAAACAAAGGATATCATCAATGCTTGCTTCAGGTAAGGACATGTTCCATCTTGTCTGAAGGAAGCGGCTGTTAGGCCGCTTCTGAAAAAACCTTCCCTGGACCCCCTGGTTATGAGTAACTACAGGCCTGTTTCTTTATGGCCATTTCTGAGCAAGGTGATCGAGAGGGCGGTTGCTCTTCAACTCCAAGCTGTCTTGGATGAAACCGATATCTCGACTCACCTCAAACTGGCTTCAGGACAGGCTTTGGGGTTGAGACTGCCATGGTTGCCTTGAGCGACGATCTGCGTCTGAACATCGACAGGGGTAGTGTGACCCTGTTGGTGCTCTTAGACCTCTCAGCGGCTTTTGATACAATATATCATGGCATCCTCTTGGACCGCCTGAAGGGGTTGGGTATCGGGGGCACTGCATTGCAGTGGTTCTGGTCCTACCTCTTGGGCAGGTCCCAGAGAATGCTGCTCAAGGACAGTTGTTCGAACAAAAGAGAACTCACCTGGGGAGTTCCACAGGGAGCTGTCCTGTCTCTGATGTTATTTAACATCTATATGAAGCCGCTGGGTGAGATTATTCAGAGTTATGGAGCTGGGTGTTATCAGTATGCTGATGACACTCAGATCTATTTCTCCGTATCTCATTTGTCGGTCTTGAATTCCAATGACATCTCTTCTCTCAATGAATGTCTTTGGGCAGTAATGGGCTGGATGAGGAAAAACAGATTGAAACTGAATCTGGACAAGACAGAGGTGCTCATGGTAGCAGCCCCAAAACCAAGAATTGGGTTGCAACCTCCAGTCCTGGCTGGGGTCACACTCTCCTCCAGTGACTGTGTTCGCAGTCTGGGGGTGCTCCTTGACTCATCGCTCCTGATGATAAATCAGGTAAATGCGACAGTCAGGGGCGGCTGTTATCAGCTTCGGCTGATACGCCAGCTGCGCCCTTTTCTGGAAGCAAGGGACCTCGAGACCGTCGTTCACGTGCTGGTAACCTCGCGCCTAGACTTCTGTAATGCACTTTACATGGGGCTACCCTTGTGCTTGGTTCAGAAACTACAGTTAGTACAAAATATTGTGGCCAGGCTTGTTTCAGGAACATCTAGGAGGGACCATATCACTCCGGTTTTGAGGTCCCTCCATTAGCTGCCTATTGGTTTCCGGGCCCAGTACAAGGTGTTGGTTATCACCTTTAAAGCCCTAAATGGCTTGGGTCCAAGCTATCTCAGGGACCGTCTCCTCCCCTATAATCCCCCCCGTGCACTCCGGTCCTCTGGGAGGAATTTGCTGCAGCCTCAAAAGTCAAGGCTTTCAGCTACCTCCCAGAGGGCTTTTTCTGTTGTTGCCCTCCAACTATTGAATGGCCTGCCGGATGAGATCCGTTAATTGACATCTTTGGACAGCTTCAAAAAGGCTGTCAAGATGGATCTCTTCCAGCAGGCCTTTCCAGAATAGGTTATCCTGGCCTCGGGACCCCCCCCCACTCCTTCAGGAGAGTCCCCCACAGCCTCCTTTGTTAACAGAACTGAATATCGCTGGGAATCTGCTGTTATTGCTAAATGTAGTATGTGTTTTATTAAATGTTTTAATTGTTGTTTTAATTTGTAAATTGATTGAATAACTTTTTAAGTGGGGGAAGGGAGTATACTGTTTTACTTTGTATGTTTTTTAATGTTGTGAACTGCCCTGATTGGGTTACCAAAGGGCGGTATATAAATAATTTTTACTATTATTATTATTATTATTATTATTATTAAATAGTGACTGAAATTCCCATTATCTACAAAATACTTTCCCTTGCACCTTTTTCTTTCCACAATATGGAGCCTGCCATAAACCCATGAACCTTAATGTCTCAACGAATAGCAGCAATCAACGAAGCTGGGGTTTCCTTTGTTCAACTATGGGAAATCAATCTAAATATTGTTTTACACTCAATACACCCCTTAAGGGTACGATATTGGGTATAACTATTACCCTTTAATAATAGCCATGTCAGCTACAGTTGGATGCCATCACCCTGCTGGACTGCTGTACCACCCTCAGCACCAACTCTGAGTCTTCCTTTGCTGCATGAATCCCAGCTCTTCAGGACTGGTAAATATTGCCCATATTTTCCTGAATCTATTCCTCTATCCAAATCTTCCTGCTTTAATTCTTCATTACCCTTGTGTGGTCTCTTGTGAGCATGAGTTCATGTGTGAATGCTTCCATGTTCATTTCATCAAGTTGTCCATCCGTGATGTACATTTGCATGATTCTATGCTGGCTCTCACATGCAGATGACTTTTGTCCCCAGGCATGCAACAGTTCAAGCTATGGCAAAGCAGATGGGTTGTCCTGGAAGGATATCTCATGCTGTGACAAGTCCAGCAGTTCTTACAATGCTGAAGATTCCTTTTTGTTTGTTTTTTAAAAAACCATTCTAATTCAGTTTAACATATGAGAAATTGCTTTTGAAAAGGATATAAAATTGCAGAGAAATTCTCATGGTTGTGTTTAAGGCACAAGTGGGGATGGTGTGGCCCTTCAAAACTACAATTCACACCATTACTTACAATTGACTAAACTGGAAGTTGCAATTGAACAGTATCTGGAAGACCAAATAATTTCCACCCCTGGTTTGGTGCTTCCTGTGCTTACTTGATTAATGGGACGGAATGTGCAGGTCCTCTCTTTTGCTGTACTAGTCATCTCTGCTGCTTCCAAAAGATCCTCAAGCCCAAGGGAAGTGATCAAGAAGTAACTCTTCCCCATGGGATATTTTCAGATCTGGAAATATGAGCTGGTATTCAGTATTGCTGTAATTGATTTGTCACCTAAAGTAATGAATCTGTAACTGCTCTGTATTAGGATGTCACTAAGAAAGGGACATTGCAGAGTATGAAAAAAAAAAAACCCTTTACCTCTCCCCCAAAGGTGTTAAGGATGTATGCCATAACCATTTCTAATGTCCTGCCTTTGACAAATTGTAAGAGAATCTATTCCTGCTCACCCCCTGTTGAGAAATTCAGTTAAATATGCCAAATTTATATGCCCACAAATATGGTAGAGAATTTTGAGAACTCTTTTTATAACTGAAGTTCTTAAGATTGTTCTTCTTTGATTTTTCAAGCTCTATCTTGGAGGATAAGACATAGGTGCAGCATGTTACTATATTCCATAACCATGAGCTAGTTGCTCATGCGGCCTGGAATATGCACAATAATATTTCTATGTTATTGTGATATTTATCTTTGACATCTTATTTCAGACATTAAACTCATTTCCCCTCTCTTTGTTCCCTTGTTTTGCTCTCAAAAAGTTGTCATGAAAGATTACATAATAAGAGGATACTTGGATGTCCAAATAGTTGCCTTAGCTCAAGAAGGAAATAGTCAAGCTGGCATCCTGTTCAGTAATTAGGTTGTCATAAATCTGCCTTACAACATCACAATTGCTCTTTATGGTCATTACACATGCAACAACCAAAACTCTCCCCCAAGGCATACCTTTCCAGCAGCACAATTCCTCAGCCCACAATATGGTGATTTCCATGTTTCCAGACAGTGGAGAGATGAGTGGAGACCCAGCAGACTGCAAAGGCCTGTTTACAGAACATACAACTGCAGGAAGAGAGCCAGATGTATCTCTACTTATCTCCCTACTCCAGCAACATGGAAATGATTGTGTTGGGAGAGGGTTACCCTGATGAAAAGGTATATTTTGAGGGGTAGCATTGGGAGCTGTAGCTATGTCTCCTAATGTAGGATCTCAGCTGCAACATATAGATATTACTTTGAGATTATCTAACAACCCTACCTTCTTAAGTGCAAAGACAACAGACTCAGTTGTCAATAAATAATTCCACTTTAATGGCAAAGTAATAATTTAGACAGATACAGTGTGCACACCTGCAAAAAATATATGCAAGCTGGTTTACAAGCTAGAAGAACAATAAATCAATAGAAAATACATCATCCAGTTAAGTCTGATGACACCAAATACTTATTATTAGGGCTTTACAAAGACTACAAAACTTTTCAGATGATTTATCTCACTGTTTCTGTCTATTTACATGATATGTTACATCAAAAATGTACAAAATATAAAATGTATACAGACAAATGTTTCACAAACAAATTTTTAAAGTTGTAAACTAGGTGGATTCACCGAGATGTATTGCAGGGAATGTTGTATTACATGACACACATATATAGGTTTTATGTGAGTGTGTGCATGTATGTTGAAAATAGCAGGAACTAATGGTTTGTTTGTTGTTTTAGACCACGTATATCATAAAGACCAGCTGTTTTAATATTTGCCAGAGTGTGGCATGCCACTTAACAATATGAAAAAGTAATCTAATATTTGGTGCCTGACATAATTCTGACTACATTCTGTGTGCATAAAATCAGAGTTGTATTTATTGGGGCAATAGCACCATGCAGGAGACCTGTATCTTCAGTGATGCAGCAAGAAAAACTGCACTGGTTTCAGGATCTGTGTGTGATAAAATAGAAGGCTACAAGATGGTCATAGGAGTTTGTAGCACCACTTACATGTCCTGAAGCTAGCCATTGGCTAGCTAGAACCAAAAGTGTTTCACCGCCACACACCAGGCAACTGGGTATGCTCGAAGTGGGTATTTCAGGACTGTTACTCCAACTGTACGAGTCCATATCTACACAATGCCATAGCCCTTGGATTATCTGAGTTAATTTGAACCAGCACATCCAGTTACTCTGATCAGTTTTCATTCAGTCAGGTGTAGCCTGCCAGGATAGTTAACAGGATAGTTTTTGTGTTCTCCTAAGATGTATTGGCTTCATAATGTAAATTGAAACAAGCTCACTCTAGCACAGATAGCTCCTGCATAGTCATAACAATTTTAAGTACAAGACAAACACACCAGGTGAAAGAAAAATAGATTGTACGGTTTGCGCTCTGGATTTGTTTGTAACATACAGGTCATCTCAGTAAATGTAACATCTCTTTAACACCAACAGGATAAAATACAGTTTCTTATTTTTTGTTGTTGTTGCTGCTGTTTGTTTGCTTTCATTTGTGCAAGGCTCTTTTTTTTTAATATTTACAATACCCCTCCCAGTAGACTGTGCAAAACCAACCCCCTCCCCTTTTACAGTATAAACTTTTCTCTCTTCCACAGTGGATATCACTGTGTCAGTGTTCATAATGCTGAATTTCTTCATGTACAACAACTGCAATTAAAACAACATGCTTCAAACTGGGGAGAAAAAGAGGAGGGAGAGGGAACAAAGAAAAAATTGTGCTCATGCTGCAACAAGTGTACCCAGCTCTGCTGGGTAATTCCGCCCCCCCCCCCAAATATTTCTCTTTCAATCAGTTCTTTCCATAGAACAAAATGGATTTGAACCGACCATTTTGGGTTTTTGTCTTTAACCATAGTTAATTGGGAGTGGCTTCTGGGTCACTTGAGTATTTTAGATAGTAGGCAATCTATCCACACAAGATAAAAAATACTATCTATCTATATATCTATATCAATAGTTCACCCTTCCAGCCACCTCATTTTTACAAATCATGGTATACAGACATGAAGCTTCTGTGTTTATGGATGCTCTCTCATTAGTAAATGAAGAAAGAAAACAGTGTAAATAACCAATGGTTTAACAAATTAAACCAACTGTAAAACTGTTCTAGAAATTGGTTTTAAGGCAGTGAGACAGCACCATAGGAAATGTTCTCTTTTATTTTCCCCCACTGAAAAGGCTCAAAACAAACAAAGCCCTAAGAAAGCCTTTAGTCAGTGTTGGATACGAAGTCAAGAGGTGGGCAGGTGTTTATAAAATACCCTTGTGGTTAAAAACAACTTGTATATAAAACAGATGATTTTTACACAAAAAAAAAACCCAGAAACCTTGGTGGACCATATCACTGCAAACATGGCAGTTTACTATCAAATTGGCACTTATCCAGCATATCACAGTAGTGTTTTCCTAGCAATTGCACAATACTTTTGTGCTTATTGAGTTTTACTATCATTTCGTTTCCCTCCCCCCCCCCCCCAGAATTCATTTTGGAATGGGCAGCAGTGTACAACCGAAACACTACCAGAGTCCTGTAATGTGTGCCTCTGGGGCACAACAGAGGTTAGAGGAGGTGGATCAAGAAGACCACTAATGCAGCACCTCAGAGTAAATTGAAGTGTAAAAGAAAAGACTTCACTGTAAACTTTTGAGATAGGAAGAAAAAACAAACCCAAAGAGATTCCAGTTTGGCTAACAAATGTGCAATATGCTTAGTTGCCCCACTGTGAAAAGGCCTTTTCCAGTTGATTGATGGAGTCTCACTCAGCTCCATTGATACTGAAATGTCTTGAAATTAAACTAATTCAAGCTTTCCTTTTTGATTTGTGTTCCTGACTTTTCAGAGTGAAGCCGACTGCCTATATATGACACAGCTTTTCTTCTTCCTTGTTCTCTCTCTCTCTCTCAGTCTCTCTCTCAGTCTCTCTCTCTCTCTCTCTCTCTCTCTCTCGCTCTCTCTTGGGGCGCCCTGACTTACTGCTTCAGTACTGGCAGAACCTGAAGCGGGAATGGTTTACCAACATCATCTAACCATGCCTAGCCCCCTCTAGAGAGTTGATTCAAGTGAGGGGTCTAAAATTTCATCATGGTGACTGGTAGTATCACTGTCACAGCTCTGTGTGCTTGAGTAGTTGGCTGCCTCTTTGAGACGCATTAGCATGTTCATCTGAAAAAGAAGTAAGAAAAGGCTTGTCATTGATGTAATCATTAACACAACAGTGGCTCTGTTTTCCAGAGCCCTACAATAGGCAAAAAGGATTGGATGGTCATGATAAAACTTCACAACAGCACAGAGTTTGGAACACTCAAAACTAAGATGGCTTCTCCAGGGCAAACCTTTGATTTCCTCCTCCCTCTTTTTTAAAGGCCTTCCTGAATCTTCGTTTGCGAAGAAAAGCCAGAGAGAGAGAGAATAGGCAGGAATGAATAGAAACTAGGGGAAGAATCCAAAGAAATGGGCATTGAAAGGTGTGTAAGGGAGAGGGAGCTCTTGATCTGAGCTAGTTATTTCCCCAATGCCAAGATTTATCTAAGTTTAAAAAGAAAAACAGACACTGCTTTTTGTATAAGAATACACTGGGGAAGAAAAAGAAACATGATCGCTTTTACATCTAAATCCCAGAGAAGGGGGTGGGGTGGGGTGTATGAAGTGGTATGAGCTGAAGCCAGCTGCTGAATACAAGAGCACCATCTGCTGTCCAGGAACTGACCTTGGCAAGAGAAAACAGCACACCACAGCTGTGAGGCTGGGTTCTAGTGAAGCCTTTAAGCACATCTTACTTAACATCAAGAGCCCCAGGGACTCCTAAGATGCTCAGTGCCTAAAATTACCATAATTATAGCTGATATTTATAAAGCTTCCCTCTTGTCATGGTGTTCAGGGAACTGATCTACATTGACAGCATTTTAAAATGGTGCATTATTTAAAATGAAGTGCTATGCTGTCTCCCATCAAAAACATGTACAAATAGCACTATGCTTCAATCCAAATATTCTCTCAAGATCTTTTCCCTATATATACCTCTAATATTGTCTGGATTCTTTTGAGCTTCTTTCCCCAAACACTCTTGATGTGTTCATTTATTGCCACTGCCTTCGCCAGAGTGTCACAAATGCCACTGTTCTCTGTGCAAATTATTGGGGGTGGGGGGTTAAACACAAAACATTTTGCAGCCCCCCCCACAAACAGTATGTTGTGGTGTGTCATGATGGCCTTTCTCACTCAGCCCAAGAAAATTTGCAACTAGCCTTTATATCCCTAGGTGATAGTTACCTAATTTGTTTCACACTGAGGGATAAGGGAGGATATTATAAAGGTTTATAAAGATCCAAGAACAATCTGTGCTAGGACTTTTAGACTGGGTTACTGTTAAGAGTGGCTACTGAAAAGAGACAGTCTGCCCAGAAAGTAAACCATTATAAGCACAAGATTTCCAAGTTACTATACATCTGGGTTTAGTCTGAAAGCCCACAGTTTTTGCACATAAATTTGTGTCTTTGGAAACAGTATAAGGTGTTTTTTTTGGGGGGGAGGGGTTCACAGTGGGATTTGAAAATGGAAAAATCATCTTTTTGTTCAAAGCCCACCATTTTTGCACCGAACAACAACATGTCTCTCTGGAAACAGTGACTGGCATCCTGTTCAGTCATTACAATATCATATAACAGACTACAATCTCATAACTTGCTCTTCAATAAAGTTACCCTATGTTGTTTGATCAACTGCAGACTCCTGGCCATTCATTCAACCTATAGATAGTAAGAGGCATGCTACCATAGAAACACCACACAATTGACATATTTGGGATAAAAGGTACATCCCTGGTTCAGGAAGAAAGAACTAAGGGAACCATAGAAGTTGAGATGGTAGTAACAGAGGGTGAAGGCAGCTAGGCCAAATCCTCAGGTAAAGAGGGCTGGCACTTTGGAGTTTGCTCTCAACCACCTTGTTGTGAGTTGTCACATAAACTCTTGGTGGCAACATCACAGTGGCATCATCAGACATACCTGAGATGAGTTAAATCTGACAACTAAGGATCTCAGCAAGTGTTCCTGCACAAAACTCCCAGTGTTTTAAAAAATACATATGGGTTGGCATCCTGTTCATAAATTACAATGGCATAAGTCCAATTCATGCTATTGCAATTCACCTTTATGGTTATTGCACAGGGATGCATCCAGCTTTTTTCCTATAGCAAGGCATGCTACAACAGGCATCAGTTGTCACAGTGCACCCAAGCTACTGAAAAAGAATTGGATGCATTCTTGTTCATTCCCATCTTCTCCAGCAACATGGACATAGCCACGATGGGCTGGGAGCTGTACTGTTGCTTAAAGGTAGCTTTGATGGGGATAGAATCAAGAAATACAGACACAGAGATGTAGCTATATCTCCCAATGCTGGATCTCAGCCATGATGCATAAAGAATGATTTTTGCACTAAATTTATTTAATTAATTAATTTATACCATGCTTTTCTCCCAGCACAGGGCCCCAAACCTGTGTATGTCTCTGGAAACAGTGTTTTTGGTACAAAAATATATGGTGTTCTTGCGCCAAATCATGTTTTTATTACCCAAATAGGTTGCAAAACATGGCCACTATCCCCCCTCAACCCTCCAAGCCTATGTGTATTTCTGTCAAGAACAATTTTCCAAAAACTTTGAGAAATGTAAACACTGGCAAAAATGGCAAAATTCTTGTTTCTGTGTCATACTGTCCCATTTTTTTTGCTGGAAAACAAACAACAGAGTTCATGCACAATTATTTAGGATGGAAGACAAACAAACAATGTGAAACGAATAAAAAGTTTTCATTTTACCAAAGGATCGCCTTCTGACTCTGTTTGTGGAATGTGCTTTGAGGTGGTTCCTTCTTTGGCAGATGCATAACCTTCATAACCAACATCTTCAGGTCTTAATTGAAGTAATGATGACCAGTCATGCTGCAAAGAACTCCATGGGCAAGTCTCTGCTATCCATTTTGAGGGATCTTCCCAAGGTGCTCGTTTACCATACATCTAAATGACCACCCCAAAATAAAAATAAAGGCCAGTAAGGGACTTACATAAAGAATTCAGTTAAGGGACTTATGTTTTCAGAAGTGGACTTACATCTGTGGGAAATAGAATTGAGCAGTTTTGCAATGTCCACATTTAGCAAGGGGTTGCTATGACAATATTACATAGGTGAGCCAGTGAAATGCCTGGTGTGCAGTCTGATCAATGCACAATGGGACAGACACCAGCTAGGAAGTGCCAATACACATTGGTAGAAACAATGTGCATTGAGGCACTCTTGCCAGTGTCCTAATATGTATAATTGCAATTCACTAACAGGGTTTCTTAGTCCCACTGCTACATAGCTAAGTATATATAAAGTTATGTAACTTTGACCACGATAGAAATTCTGGCCAAACAAACATCTTGTTTCTTTCCATTTGAAGAATGCTGGAGCAAAAGTTTTAATCAAATATCTTCTAGCTCATAATAAAGAGAGATGGAGTTGAACACTGACTGGTTTTGTTTCAGTTTCAGGCCACAAAAACTCACACCCACCTCCTAGTATTTGTGGCCACCATTTTTGCTTCCCCTGAAAGTTCTAGAATAATGCTACATTGGATTGTAGCATCATTTCAAGGACCATTTGCAGGGGGAAATAGTAGCTGTCAGTGGATATCTTGATTTTTTGATTTTTTTGATTTATTTTTTTTTAATTTTTGCTCATTTGATTCAGAATGCCTCTATATATTACACCGTATTGTTTTGGATGTTCTGTGAAAGAAAAAAAAATGGTACAGGTTGAGTCTACCTTATCTAGAATTCCAAAATCTGAAACAGTCCAAAATCCAAAATTGCCCACATGGGTGACTGAGATAGTGACACCTTTGCTTTCTGATGGTTTGTTTACACAAACTTTGTTTCATGCACAAAATTATTCAAAATCTCTGGCTTTTCTTCGCAAACGAAGATTCAGGAAGGACTCATCCCGCGCTTTCTGCAAGCGCGCTGATGACTAAAAAGGCCAATCCGAGATAAACAAGTCCGGTTGCAAAAAGCACAGCAGAAGGTCTCCTTGGGTGATGTTTTTGGGTTGTGATTCTTTCTGCGTTGTCGTTTCTCTTCAAGACTTGTTCGTCGTGAGTTCTCAAATAAGGCTGCAGCATTGTGGATAGTGCGTCTCCATGCCTCCCGATGTGAGGCCAGGGCGGACCACTGTTGGTGATCAATTTGGCCAAGCCTGAGATGTTGTTTCAGGGAGTCTTTGTATCGCTTTTTTGGAGCGCCCCTCTTACGCTGACCCGTGGCGAGTTCACCGTAGAGTAGTATTTTTGGGAGGTGATGGTCCTCCATCCTAGAAACGTGCCCTGCCCAGCGCAGCTGTGTTCTCAATATCATGGCCTCAATGCTGGTGATCCCTGCTTGCTCAAGGACAGCAACATTCGTCACATAGTCAGTCCAGTGTATATTTAGGATTGTGCGTAGACAGCGCTGATGAAAGCGCTCGAGGAGTCGTAGGTGGTGGCGATAGGTGACCCATGTTTCAGATCCATAAAGGAGGATAGACAGTACGATGGCTCTATACACACTGATTTTTGTGCTTTGCCTCAGGTGTTTATTGCTCCAGACTCTTTTGTGAAGTCTTCCAAATGCACTATATGCCTTTGCTAATCTGTGATCGATCTCTTTGTCAATCTTGGCATCTGAGGAGATGATGCTTCCCAGGTAGGTGAACTGCTGAACGGACTTGAGCACTGATTTGCCGACGGCAATGTGGGGATGGTGGTGTTCGTCCTGTGGTGCAGGCTGGTAAAGAACTTCTGTTTTCTTCAGGTTGACTTCTAGCCCAAACAGCTCTGCAGCTGTTGCAAAGCAGGATGTTAGGCGCTGCAGAGCTCCTTCTGTGTGGGCAACAAGGGCAGCATCATTGGCGAAGAGCAGCTCACGGACTAGATAGTTTAGAGTCTTAGTGTGAGCCCTCAGACGGCTTAAGTTAAACAAGCTACCATCAGTACGGTAGCGTATATAGATGCCGTCGTCTTCTTCAAGCTCTGCCATAGCCCTTTGGAGCATCATGCTAAAGAAGATTGTAAATAAAGTTGGTGCAAGAACACAACCTTGCTTCACTCCATTAGTTATTAGAAAGGGCTCTGAAAGAGCATCGCCATATCTGACTTGACCACGCTGTCCCTCGTGTAGCAAGATAATCATTTTAAGGAATTTGGGGGGGCATCCTAGTCTTTCCAGGATCTGCCACAGACCTTTTCTACTTACAGTGTCAAAGGCTTTGGTGAGGTCGACAAATGTTACATAGAGACCCTTGTTCTGCTCCCTACATTTTTCTTGCAGTTGCCTAAGGGCAAATACCATGTCTGTAGTACTCCTATTGGCTCTGAAGCCACATTGGCTTTCAGGGAGAAGTTCTTCTGCAATAGCAGGAACTAACCTGTTCAGGAGTATCCTTGCAAGGATTTTTCCAGCAATAGAGAGCAGTGTTATGCCTCGATAGTTTGAGCAGTCGGATTTTGCTCCTTTTTTCTTGTACAGGGTGATGATGACTGCATCTCGGAGGTCTGATGGCAGTTCCCCCTTTTCCCAGCAATTCACAAGGAATTCGTGGAATTTTTCGTGGAGTGCATGACCTCCGTGTTTCCAAACTTCAGGTGGGATTCCATCAATCCCAGCTGCCTTGCCGTTTTTCATCTGCTGTATGGCCTTAAAGGTCTCTTCCAAAGTGGGAGCTATGTCCAATTCATTTTTCATTGGTTTTTGTATCATATCTTGGATAGCTGAGGCTTGGACTACTCGGTTGGCGCTAAAGAGACTTTGAAAATGTTCAGCCCAACGATTTAGGATGGAGGCTTTATCAGTAATTAATGTTTGACCATCTGTACTGTATAATTCAAAATATTGTGTATATAATTACCTTCAGGCTATGTGTATAAGGTATATATGAAACATAAATGAATTTTGTGTTTTGACTTGGGTCCCATCTTTGAGATATCTTATTGTGTATATGCAAATATTCCAAAATCCAAAATATTCCAAAATCTAAAATACCTCTGGTCTCAAGCATTTTGGATTACGGGGATACAACATGTAGTTGGCAGCAACATATACTATATATATGCAAAATCTGAAAGTAACTTATTAAAGTGCTACCTGAAGTCCTTCTCTCACAGCTTCCATAATATATGGTACCAAGGAATAATTCCAGAGGTCTGTGAACCACACTCTGGAACCATCAACATCTATAGGGCAGGGTAGAAAAAGGCGAGGACCTGAGAAAAGATCACATTTGATAAAAATGTTTGCTGATAAAAGTCATTTACAGTATAACAGAAATTGCATGTTCATTATTTAAAACATCAAAAATAATAGAAAATATTTTTTCTGTATGTAGTTTATATGCTCATAAAGTATGAGAATATGTCTTACAAAAACTGCATTTATAAAAACAAATTCCTTTATAGGTTCCAGTTGGCCTTTGTTTATGTTGGGAGAAATAATACACAATACATATCTTAAGGCACACTATTTCTCAAGTATTCTGAACAATAGCTCACTTGCTCGACTATATTGCAGCTGCTCACAGCTGCTATGTGGTGACTGCTAAAATGAGTTCTGGCCCTTTGGGTTTTATAACCTTGGTCTCTGACCTTTCTGTCTCCATTGTTTCTAGTAATGTTATTGGCTGATATATTTTGATGCCACAGCCAGGTCAGGGCAAATGTTGCTGGGAAAAAATGTGGAAAAAATGTGTGTGTGGAGAAGGGGGAATATACTTCTCCTATTGTTTTTTTCTGGCCTGCACATATCTCATCATACTTAATTGCTTTGATATCACAAGAGGGCAGGGAAGTTTAGGATTAGGCAGTGTAATGCTGAGGAGGACAAATCATGTCAGGAATTAGAGACTAGTTGGCTGGGAAACAGTTAAGTTTCAGCCAGGCTCTGTGTTAGAGCTATCTTCAAGCAGCCTTGAAGAGCTGCCAGCTGTTTGTGTTTCATAGCTGGAGAATTTTTTTTTATTCAGACAGAACAATGGCAGATACTAGCCATGTTCATTTTGAGAAACTGGCTGATGGAAATTTTCCAGCCTGGAGTTTATATATGGAGGCTTTATTAATTAAGGACAATTTGTGGCATGTTTTGGAGAAACTGTGATCCCAGAGGGTTCAGAAGATGAAATAGCAGTGTTCAGGCTAGTAAACCAGAAGACTAGAGCTGCAGTTCTCTTATCGCTCAGCCCCTCCCAGCTAATACATGCAGCTCAAGCAAGGACAGCCTTCCAGCTTTGGGCAGCTTTGAAAACAGTCCATCAGAATTCATCCTGCCTCTCAAAGATGATATGGACTAAGAGACTTTATAACACAAAGCTGCACCATGGATGCTGCATGAAAGCACTTTTGGAGGAAATGAGGCAGCTGTTCCAGGAGGTGGCTGACAGAGGAGTGGACATTCCAAGAAGCCCATAAGTGTTTTATTTTATTGGGCAATTTGCCAAAGGAATGGGAATTCCTAATGTACAGTCTGCAGACCACCAGGGAGAGTGATTTATCTGTAGACCTGGTAGCTGGGTATATTCTGAAAGAGGTCCAATGCAAGCAATTTGATTCCCGGATGGAGGGGAATAAATAGCCACAAATTACCAGACGCAATCGGGAGAGCACTGAAACAGAGGCACCTGTGGAGGAGGGAGCCTGCAGCTATGTGAAACACTTTTTCAGATGCAAAAAGCCTGGACATTTTAAGAAGGAATGCAAGATGCCTGTGCTGGATAGGAGGGGTGGCACAGCTACAGGGCAAAGGAGGGGTGCATCCTCTCAGGCTGCAAGCCATGCCTTCATAGCAAAGTACCATCCTGATGGTACTGAGGGAAGAATTTAGTTACTTGATAGTGGGGTGACACACAACATGGTGAATGATTTAAAGCTGTTAAGCAATGTTAAAAATGCTTCAATAACCAATATTACCCTTGCAGATGGTGCTCCCAGCAAGGTGCAGAAGATGGGCACTGCATATGTGCCATCTTTTGGTAAAGATTTTAAAAATGTGTTATGTGTTAGCAAACTGGAGAATTGTATATTGAGTGTGTCCCAAATGACTACTTATGGTTATAAAGTGATATTTGAGGGGGTACACTGTACAGTAACAGAAAAGCATAACACGAATAATGTCTGTGCAAAAGGGATAAAGAAACATGGGTTGTGTTACATCTTGCCTAAAGGGAAGGTGGCAAATGTGAACCTTGCAGACAATGTGTCCCTACATGATAAGTGTGTTCATTACTACCACAGGATAATGGGCCCTGCTAGTTACAAAAGGGTTAAAGGAGCTAGCAAATGTGTGCCCTGGTTTAAGCATGAAACACTGTCCAAGATTCTTAGAAAGTGCTGTGTGCAGGAAAGTTAAGGTGAAGGCTTTCCCTATTGCCAAAAAGACCCAGTGTGTTACCAAGAGACCCTTTGAAGTTGTCCATGCTGATTTAACAGGCTCCTATAAGCCCACTGAAGGGGGTAATGGTATTTATTTGTGATAGTGGACAGACACACTAGGTGCAAATCAAACCTTTGAATTTGAGTTCTACCTGAAATACAATGAATTGGAAACATTGGCTGGAATCCTATATGGGAGTTACATCTTTGTAACTGGACTTATGTCTGTGAGAATTAGAATTGGGCAGTTTTGTAACATTCATATCCAGTAGAGAGTTGCTGTTGCAGTACTATGCAGTGGAACCAACAAAGAAACTCAGTGGTACCCAATGTTTTTCAGGACTGATGCACAACAGGGACCAATCCACTATAGGACTTGATACTGGGGAGTGGCAAGGGTCAGAACGAGTGGTGGGGGCAGCAGGGGGCAGAACAAGCGGTGGGTGGGCGAGTTAAACCCACCAGCCTACCTCCAAGAGTTGTCATGAAGTCTCCTGGGCATTTTGGGGGGAGCTTTTTAATGGCGTATGGTACACCAGGTCCAGCTAGTTGAGGATATACTGTATGTATGTGTGTGCATGAACATGTATATGTGCATCCACTTATGTATAAACAGTTGACATGATACAAACATAGTACATAATATAACTCAAAGTACAAAAGCGAGAGAATGACATTGCATTTTGCTGAGGTTGTTGATAGTGACTTTATACATGTTGGGACACTGGCTAGAGAGTGCCAATGTGTATCAAGCTCTACTGATATGCAATAGCACACCCTCACCAATGTCCCATTACATATCTTTGAGTTTGCTGACAGGGTTTCTTAGCACCTCTGTGTAGTTAAGTAGACATAAAGTTATGTAATGTAGACTGTGATATAGGATTGTGGCCCTTATTTGAATTAAATGTAGTTACTTTTTGCAGGACATGATTTTCCAAGATATCCTATTGGCAGTGGGTGTTGAGTGGTTTCTAATAGCAATAGGCAGTGACAGCCCAAAGGAAATGAAAATCGTATTAAAGAAAGACAATCCTGTGATGCTGTTTCCCTGATCTGCTCTACTGGAGGATGTTACTCGTCTCAACATCCTTTAGAAACAAGGAAATGAATCCTATGAGTCCTTGGTGAGCTGACAACTGTTGTAAAATTTTCACAAGGAAGGAAAAAAATGAAGAAAGAACTCTGCCAATATACTGCAGTTGTGAAGTATACGTCAATGGTTTTGTATCTTTTAGTAAGGACATTTTCATTAGAGCAGTATAGTACGAAGTTCACAAACACAACTTCCAATTCAACCAGCATCCAAATATTTCTTTAGACACAAAAGGTCAGCTGTCAATTATTCTGACATCAGGGAAATGAACCGAAAGTAAGCCTGTAAGTTTAGATAAGCCTTGAGGTTCAGTTTTGACCTTTAATTAGCATTATTAATTGAAGAAGGACCTCACCAATGGTTACATCAGAAGAACTGTGCGTTTCTAAGAAGCTGTTGAGATGATGCCATGTCTTAGGAATCCAGTCAATAATTTTGATGAGGTCGTTATTGCGGAAATTCCTCTCTATTTCTGTCTCAATCAGTTTCCTTCTCAAATACCTAGATAAGAACCCTTTGACAGGTTCCATGTGATTAGCACACAGCACCCACCTACAAAAAGATTTTAAAAAATACAGATAGAAATAGTGGATTCAAGATACACAAACTGCACCATACACTCAAGCTGGCAGCAGACTTAAGATGAATAAAAATAAGTCTCCTTTACATACATATAATTAACCTATAAGCAATTATTTCTATAAGCTGATGTGATAGCCACTAGCAAATGGCTAGAAGGCTTGTAGTCTCCTTGAAAGATATAACAGCATCCTCTGTGTTAAAGGGTAATATATCTCTGACCATGAGATGTTCAGAATTTACAACAGGGATTGGATCTTGACCTGTGCTCTCTTGCCTGTGGCATTTGGTTGCCCACTGCCAGTAAACAGGCTCCTAGACTATGGATCTGCCACAGGAAGGTAATTCTCATGTTTCTAATTAAAAACACAGAAATAATTCTTCAGTTTCAGATCCTCCGGTCAGTGATAAAGTAATTCAGTCTTAATATAGCACATCCCATTGTGGTTTGTCCAATGTTGCTAAAAGTTATATCACTTGCTGGACATCCTATATACAGGTGTGTCAGAATGAGCAAATATTTATACTATCTGAGTGCCTGATCAAAGGGGTGAAAGTATCTTAATTTACTATAGCTAAGAAAATCTGATATGCTAAGAGCCATGATATTTCATTTATTAATCAGCATCTCAAAGCTTATATACATGTGATGACTTTCTAATCTACCTGACCACCAGAGGTGTAGCTATTGGGGTGTATGTGTATGAATGGTTTTGTCATTCCTCAAATTTCTAGCATTTCAATAACTTAAAACTTAAGCTGAGCATTTAAAAATTCAGTTTGGGGCATCCAAATAAAAAGGAGCAGTCAAAGATACTAAGGGAATGCAAACACAAGAAATATAAAACATCTATATGTGAACAGTTTTCAAGAGCTTATCACATGAAGGAAGGGAAGTGGAAGTAAAGCCCAAGAGTTGTGCATCCCACCTTGCCTTATCACACAATATTGGCGTGTTTCAGCTGTTCTCCCATTTCAATTCCCTGGGAGATGGTGGTAAAGGTGGATCTTTTTGCTAATGGTTTTTTCTAGTTAGCGAAAAGACTTGCATTTACCATCGTCTCACGTGGGACCAGAACAAGAGAACAGCTGAAACACGCTGACATCATGTGATAAGGCATGGCAGGCAGCACTATTATCAGGGTGCACAGCCGCTTCCTTCTCTCATGCGGTATCTCACAGTGTCTCACTCCATGGAATGCTAGAAATTTGAGGACTGAAGGGAAATTTCATTTGGGGAAGAGAATTCCTTTGTGTGTGTGTGGGGGGGGTATTCTTGTATTCCACCACCCCCATAGCTATTCCCCAGATACCCATATTAGAAAGAACAGAAATTCAATTGCTCACTTTTTATAATGAAAAATAAATCTTCCTGAAAGTTTTTAAAATTAGCATTTCAGGCTGTAATCCTATCCAGACTTATGTTGAATTCAGTGGGATTTCGGTAGACATGCATGGGATTGCACAAGTAAAAAGAACATTTACCTGAAGTTCTGATGCAATTCTAGGTTTGGTGAAGATGAAACTCCCTGGTTCATTGTGCCAATAATATAGGGGCTAAAAACATTAAATAGGGAGAGCTGTTAATTAATTAATTTAACACATTTCTACCCTGTCTTTTAACTTTAAAAAAAATCAAGACTTATCAAAGAAAAATAACAAATCATTATTAAAATCTAATAAAATTATAGAGCCCATAAAAGCAGGGGGGAGACAGAGTACAGTTGTCCCTTTACATTCGCGGCTTTGACTTTTGTGGTTTTACGTATTCGTGGAAATTCCTTTCCCCTCCCCCTGCTCTCCCCAACACAGCCTCTGAGCATTTAAGGAGGAAAATTTCCTGCACACATACACACACAGGGAAGATCCCAGCAAGCAACCAACCCCCCACACCAGCCTCAGAGGGTCTAAGGCGAAAGAAAATCACAGCCCCATGCTGTGAGCATGCAAGCAAAGTCCCCCCTTGCCACTCCCCTCTCTGTGTCTTAACAAACTGAATTGCTTCTTTAAAACTCACATTTCGAACCTTTCCTACACACATTCACACACAGGGAAGGTGCGGGTGGCATCTCCCAGCAAGCAACCGACCCAGCTTCTGAGCATTTAATGAGGAAAGCTTGTGTGCTCAGAGTATGGGACTTTGCTTTTCTTTCGGCCAGCAGGAAGCTTTCTTCCTTAAATGCTCAGAGGCTGGGTTGCTGGGAGATGCCACCCACGCCTTCTCTGTGTATGAATGTGTGTAGGAAAAGTTCGAAATGTGAGTTTTAAAGAAGCTGAGTTTTAAATTCAGTTTGTTGAGACACAGAGAGGGGGTGGCAAGCATGCAGCTGTGCTTTTCTTTGGGCCATGAGGAAACATGGGGTGAAATGTGAGTTTTAAAGAAGCAATTCAGTTTGTTAAGACACAGAGAGGGGAGTGGCAAGGGGGGACTTTGCTTGCGTGCTCACAGCATGGGACTGTGATTTTCTTTCCTCCTTAAATGCTCAGAGGCTGGGTCAGTTTCCCTGTGTGTCTGTGTGTTTAGGAAGGGCTCCCTGTTAAACCCTCAGAGGCTGCTTTTATTCGTGTGTTTTTTTTACTTTCGCAGGGGTCTTGTTCCCGTAACCCCCGCAAATGTGAAGGGACGAGTGTATAGCAGGAAAATTCATGAAAATCAGCCTTATTATCCATTCAAAATCTGAGGAAAAGTGAAGTATTTTATACCAGGCAACTAACATTCTACAGTTAGTAGGTAGGAAACTTCCATAGATGTGGGGGGAATCTTCACTGTGCCCCTTTAACTCACAGGGGACTGCATTTCAATTGAATACTAGCAACAGAGGAGTGGGGGAACAATCTGCACTTAAAACACAGTTGTGGAGAACATGTTTCCCAGATCTTCCAGGAAGTAGTCATTATATTGTTTTCAAGGGCCAACTGCATCTTTTTTGTTGCCACCACCACAGCACAAATAAAATTCAGTGGCACAGCACTCTCATACCCCCTCCATGACAGATGGTGCATGGAGAACACTTGTAAACAAGGAGACAGCCATAACTATTAAAAAAATATTATTATTAAGCTTAAACTGCAGGAGGGAATAAAGATTTTTTTCCATTTTATTATAAGCTAAAAAGATTTAAAGCAATATGGTAAAAATGCCTAGTGTTGCTGCACTGTTTGGCATTCAACTCCAGGAGAGTAAGGTCTTCAACAAGGTCTTTGTTTCAAAAGATAGGTTTCATAATTTTATTGTTAATGTTTAAGTTTAATTTTAACCTCATGGCCTAAAGGTACATATACAGCACTCAGGATGAAACATACTTAACAGATAATAATGGGATTGTGTTGCTTATTTAAAGCACAAAACTAATGTTTTGTTGGATTGATTGTACACAAAAAATACTCTTCCATCCTATCATCTGCTTTACTAATCTTTATGTTCAGACTATTTCAAAAGAAGGTAAAGAGTAAACCTACCATTTGTTATATTTACAATTAAGGAAACCATTGAAGATGTCACTCAAAGAACCAACATGATGGAGGTTGTCAAGAATTATTACCACAGGGAGGTCAGCACTACTGTTATCAGCACTGCACTGTTCAGCCAAATTAGCAAGATACTGTTGCACATCCTTATAGAAAAGAAGAGCAATAGAGTGAAAAATAAGTATTTATACTGATGTGCTCACATTTATCAACCTTCTGTTAAAACTGCTGCTTCAGGATTTTGGCAATCTGAACCTGAATCTTTTTCTCTAAGTGCCTTCTCAGTCCAAAGTTTGATTATTAGAAATTGTACTCAGAGGACTGCACTAAATAATCATGTGAATATACATATATTGAACCCCTGTAGTGGCCCTGCATTTGTTTGCTCAACCCTACCCTCTTCATATTAAACAGGAGGTGTAAAAGGAAGTTATACATAAGTACAGTTATATGCAGATAGGAGAGGCATCGCTCCTGGGCACCAGCTACTGGGGCCGCCTGTTGCTACCTGGCTAGTTTCTGTTCCGACAGACAAGATGGAGACAACAGATGAGCTTGAGAGCCTATTTCTACTTTTTGTTCATGTACTACCAGGCTCTAAGCTATGCCTCTAGTAAGTTCTTTCATGGGGTTACGATATTGATCAGGCAGAGTTTCTTGACTGTGTTGGTAAATCTATGCAAGCGTGTGTAGCAGATACTTCGACCTCTCTCTGAACATGAAGAATTTGTAGTGAGGCAATATAATTCCCCTTTCATGTACTTGATATGCACACAATCTGTATATATAATTCTCTTGGGTATGTTGCCATTTCCAGTGTGCTGATTGGCTGCTTAGGGAACTGACCAACCAATCACAGGTCTGTTGGGCTGCCAATCAGCACACTGGGGGTGGCACCATGTAGATCTCAAACATGGCGGCTAGAGCCGCAGAGTGAGCAATATGGGGATGGATGTGGTGTGTGTGTGTGTTCTGGAGTGTAGGGGGTGGGTGGGAGGGGCAGAACGAGTGGGGGGGCAGAACAAGTGAGGGGAGGGGCAGAGTGAGGGGTGGGAGGGGCAGAACAAGTGGGGGGAGGGCAGAATGAGTGGGGGGCAGAATGAATGGTGGGTGGGGCAGAACAAGTGGGGAGGGGAAGAATGAGTAGGGGGGTAGAATGAGTGGTGGGAGGGGCAGAAATAGTGGAGGGGACAGAACGAGTGGTGGGGGTATCAGGGAGCAGAATGAACAGTGGGGGGTGGCCAGGGCAGAACGAGTGGTGGGGGATGAGTTAAACCCACCAGCCTACCTCCAAGTGTTGTCATGAGGTCTCCTGGGCATTTTGGGGGAGCTTTTTAATGACGTATGGTATGCCAGGTCCAGCTAGTTGAGGATATACTGTATGTATGTGTGTGCATGAACATGTATATATGCATCCACTTATGTATAAACAGTTTACATGATGCAAACATAGTATATAATATAACACAAAGTACAAAAGTGGGAGAATGACATTGCATTTTGCTGAGGTTGTTGATAGTGACATTATAGTCAGGAGCCAATTGGGTGTGTAAGTTGGATCCCATTGCCATTAACCGCTGTCTCTTCTGCAACCCCATCACCCATTCACACTTAAAACCTGTTATGGAGTAATGGAGAAGATGTTTAGAGTGCACAAGGGCTGCAGGAGACTCAGTGATTCTGAAGAAAGCAGTAGGATCTAGCCTTAACTATATTAAAGCAGGCAGGAAGATGTGATTTGTGGTCCAGAATTATGGGGAAAATTCTACAGTTCAAAAAGTTGAAAAAGTTCAACTTCTGTTTAGGAAAAAAAAATAGTTGTGCCAGCATGTAAATGCTGTTGATGCCATTCAAATACATTTACTCATTTTTGCAAAGTGTTCATATTTAGAAATTGCTATTGTATTTACACTGGCTGGAAAATGCACAGAAGCAAGGGGATATGTATTCATGGCTCTATGGGTGCTGCCACACTGCAGAAATAATGCAGTCTTACACCACTTTAACTATCATGGCTCCATCCTATGGAATCCTGGGATTTGTATTTGTTGTGGCACCAGAGCTCTCTGACTCAGCAGGCTACATATCTCACAAAACTACAAATCCCAGAATTCCATAGCATTGGCCCATGGCAGGTAAAGTGGTGTCAAATTGCAATAATCCTGCAGTGTGGCACAGTCTTTGTCTCTTATTTCTTACCTTGCTTGATTTGTGATCTACATTAAAAATAGCAATGGCATCTTCTGTTTTCTTCCTTCCAGATTTAGTTATTACATACTCAGCAAGCTTGTTGGCTAAATAGGTCTTCCCAGTGCCACTGGGTCCTGACAGGATAATTCTATGATGCTCCATCAGTAAATTAAAGTACCGTTGACTAACTGGTTTAGGAATTAATGTATCAAACACGAAGCTATCCAAACTATTCTCTTCCACACCTAAAGAAGGAAGAAAGGAAAGAAAGAAAGAATATACTGTATATACATAAATTCATGTCCTCAGTGTTGTTTTCAGGAAAATAAGGAATAATTTACAGTAAGAACTGTCACTTGTTTCAGTGTTCTTCTTCTTGTACTTGTTAGTGGATAACAAGTGGATAAATGTCCCTGATACAAACCTTTCTTCCAGATTTTGAAAAGCACTGGAAGTGTATGCACTTTTCCTCGAGGCCTCCCCCCCCAAAAAACCGTGCCATAGCCACATGACTAGATGAGTAGGAGCAATGTAATAAAAGCAAATTTGAAGGGAAAACTCAGTGAGGTAGTGATGTATCTCTGAAATGTTTGAGTCGTTTAAAAGAAAAAGGTCAAAGTGAAAGCAGCAAGGATTAGCAGGAGGGAGATATCACACCAAATGACACAAAGTCTTTTTCAAGACCCTCAAAACAGAATGGCCCTATGGCTATATGAAATATTTAAAGTCCCTGTTTGAAGTGGTAGATTCAGAATTCTAATCCCTCATTCTTATATCAAAATTCTGTTCTGTTCTAATTTTACATACTAAGGGAAGAAACTCAGCATTGAAACAGGAAACTGGGGTCATGTCGTGGTTAGGATAAAATACTTGAAGTTTGAAGGTTAGATCTAACGTGTCCTATACTACACGAGTACATCCTCTTCACCCACCAGTAATCAGTTTTCTGTGTAGTGCTTTGATGTCATCACATGAGACATTTTGGGGATTTATTTGGTCAGGACTGATAAACAAATACACCCAAATCAGTCTGCACTTTGCCAAATGCTAGGATATGGTTTGGGGAAAATAGTATAACAATGTACATATATACATAGCATGTGGAATAAGAAAAGACACTGAAGTATATATTTTTCTTTGCCTTTTTTAAAAAAAATCATAAATTGATTCAGAAAAGAGATGAAATGGACTTGTGGACATTTGTTCAACTGACATGGGTTGGAAATAGATTGATCTATTGAACCTTAACCATCACATCCACCACATAATATCTGATTGGGGTCTCACAGAGAATTAGAATCTGAACCACACCTTCAAATTCAAGGTTGTTAGAAAAGGCAGCTTTGCATCTCCATAAGCAATGTGCATCTTCACTATAAACATAACATTTACAAATGTAACTATAAAAATAATGTTTTGTATGTTTTTTAAATCCATATGTATTTTTACCTGTATCTCTTTTTATTCTGTAAGTCGCTGTGAGTCTCAGCTTTGGGGGGAAAGCGGGATATAAATAAATAAATATAATACAATACAAACATGCCAGATGGCTTAATGCAAGCTTTGAATCTGCTTAATAGTCCAAGGTGAATTTTTACAGTTTTCTACCAGATAGAGGTCCCATTTGCTGGTGGGGTTATTACATTTTTGAAGCTCATTTCACAACATTAGATTTACTATTAGAAATGGATGTACATATTTGACTATTTCATCCGTGCCATATACAGACCAATAATTTCCAGTTTTCTCCCCACTGCAGAGAAAACAAATATTTCTTCAGAGTTTTCACCTGGTATTTACACGTTCTGTAATGTTTCAGGAAACTACTCTGAGCAAAAATAGATTTGGCTTTTGTGGCATTAAAGTTCTAGTTTTTTGTGCACCCCCCACAAATAACCCACTGGGTGGTATCCTGTTTGGTTGTTACAATTGTTTAGTATTCACATTTACAATTGTGGCATCATTGCCACAACTGCAAATGCTCCCCAAATCCTTAAAAATCCAGGCTACTGTACCAAAGGATGGAATTATGTGGTGCTGGTGAGCACGGTGCTCAAGGATGACACAGCTAGCCCAATCCCATGAGCAAGCTGCAGTGCAATGAAAAGTTGTAACAGGTCCCCACAGGGGTCCCTGCTTCTGTTCATCACACCACCACTCACTGGTGGGATGGGGGCTGGTATATTACCCTCCAGTGCTGCAAAACTCCATCCTTCAATATGGCTGCCTGGATTTTAATGTACGTTTTGGGGTATTATTGGGATATGGAGCATAGCCATGACATCATAACTATGTGTCTGATGCAGAACCAAGGCCACTGTTTCCAGATGTGTTTTTTGTGCAAGATTGCTATGTTTGGTGCAGAAAACAGAAACCTTGCACCAAAGAACCATGTGGATCTTTTCTTTTCTCTTTCTTTCTTTCTTTTTGTGTGCAAACTTGCTGGGGTGGAGGCGTTGGTGCAGAAAACAGCTGTCTCACCCCCAAAGAACCATCTGGCCATCTGGAAATTGTGTTTTTGTGTGCAAAAGAACATTTTCTTTTGGCATAAAATACTAGTATTTCTGTGCAGAATATTTCCCTGAAAAATGTAGGGATGTGTGAATGCTAGGCAAAAACTGCAAAATTCTTCCCAACCAGGTTTTTTGATTGTCAGGAAACCCATTTTTTTCAGCCAGGAAATGAATAGTAGTGACTATTCTTCCCATCCCTATTACATTTTTATTGACAGAAACTGGATATATTTGATATGCTAATTTTCACTTAATCATTTCGGTATTTGCAATATTAAGATATTATACTCAGTGCTGAAAAAAATATTGAAGAAAAAATTACATTTTCGGTAGACAGAGAAGAAGAGGGAAATAAAAGAAAACTATGGTGTTACCTTTAAGGTTCACGGTGATTATATTATTATCTCCAACCAGATATCCACAAGGTAGAAGTTCAGGCACGTCTTGGCTATGCGATCTAATTACATCTCCTATACAGTAGCTAGCTATACAGTCTGAGCCTAAACCAAGGCTAGTACCTGGATCCACACGGAAAACATATTCCTAAATTAAAATTTAAACAAAAAACCATAAGCAGAGGGCATTATACATGACAGGATAGAATAAGTAAATGTACCCACATCTCCAAATGTCATGCTTATTTCCTTCATTTGCAGGTAAAGGACATTTGCTATGTTTGAAGTTTAAATGTCAAAAAGCAGGTTCATAACACAAAGATATTTCCCACTGGATCTCATGCAATCTTCAAATGTTTTGACATTTATTATATCATAAATATATATAATATAAAGCATCTCATGCAGCATGAAGGAAAGGAGACCATATTAAAGTAGGAGCATAACAATGGATTAAACTAGAGCTAGCCAAGCTGGGGCCTTTGCCTCCATATTTTTGCATATATTGTTTGCTTTTTGCACATGGTAAAAGGTTTGCTCTCAATAATATGTGTGATGGTCGCTCAGATAT
Organism: Gambelia wislizenii; assembly: GCA_030847615.1. Lineage (NCBI taxonomy): Eukaryota > Metazoa > Chordata > Lepidosauria > Squamata > Crotaphytidae > Gambelia > Gambelia wislizenii. The sequence goes on along the minus strand of JAUMIR010000005.1, from coordinate 202,572,856 downwards.
ACATTCCAATGCACATAACTATGATGGGTTATCAGAACAAGAACAATGCCTTGTGGCTTTTCTTTATTGTCGTCACTACATTGCCAAGTCTGAGTGTCTCTAGTTCCCTTAATGCGGAACATCATGTGAAGGGGCATAATGCACAGAAAAGTGCTGAGGGGTCACTCCTGCCCCATTTCCTAAAGTTATGCACTACTGCCAGCCCCACCTCCAACACTCATACTTTGATCATAGACACCTGCTTAATCAGGGTTCCAAAAATGCAGAGAGCTACATGCATAGGCCTTCTTGTACAGATGTTGATGCCTAACACATGGATGTCAGGAGCAAGGTTGGCTGCAGCATATAACATTAGGGTGAGGGTTACCCAAAATCAATACCTGAAGCAACTTCCTGGTTCTGAAAAAGTTTAGGGCTGGCCCAGTAGGACGTCATAGACCAGAATCCTGTATTCTAGTTACAAATGAGTAATCTGGAGATATGCACTTATGACTGTATATATTCATTGTCCCTACATAGGTTCTACTTTACAGATTACTTTAGGACCATGAAAGTCTCCCAATCCCCACTTACCATGCAGCAGCCATTGTGATTGATGGGGGTCCATTCCCCTGTTGCTTGGGAAGCAGTTGGCTGCCATTCCCACTCCCACTCAAGCAAGAGATCTCTGGTGCAAGGGGGAATTGCAACAAGGACCTGTTTCTGTCTGTTGCATTGGGGATCACTCACTGGGTGGGGGGTGGAAATGGCAGCCAGCTGCTTCCCAACTGACAGGGAAATAGAAACCCGTTGATTGAGGGGTCATGTCAGGATCTAGTGCATAACACTGTAACTATAGTACTTATGTATATGCAAAAAACATGTAGGATTTTGGCCTAAAGTCTTATCATGAACAACTATTCCAAATGTTTCATGCATCTTTGAAGACAGAAACAGCTTTGTTCCACACAGCAGACATGATCCAGGTCAGAGTGCTATGATAATTAAAACAAAACAAAACAAAAACAAAACAAAAACAAAAACCATCAAGGATGAACATACCGTATATTCCGGCGTATAAGACGACTTTTGAGCACTCAAAAGTGCCCTCCAAAATCGACAGTCGTCTTATACACTGGATATACTTTGCTTCACCTGCCTGCCTATCTCCTGCCTCTTCGCAAACGGAGTGAAGAGGCAGGAGATGGGGCAGGGGGGTGAAGCAAAGTGCTCCTCCCTGCCCCCCGCCCACCCTCCGCGCATCCACCCCCTCCCGAAAGCCGTGGAACCGTGGATTTTGGGAGGGGGGTGGCTGGAAAGCCCCCTCCTCCCTGCCCCCCGCCCACCCCCCCCGCGCAGCCACCTCCCCTGCCGAAAGCTGCGGAATCGCGGCTTTTGGGAGGGGGGGTGGCTGGGAAGCCCCCTCCCTGCCCCCCCACCCCCCGCACATCCACCCCCCCTGCCGAAAGCCACAGAATCGCAGCTTTCGGGAGGGGGGTGCCTGGGAAGCCCCCTCCTCCCTGCCCCCCGCCCACCCCTCCTGCCGAAAGGGAGGGGGTGGCTGGGAAGCCTCCTCCTCCCTGCCCCCCGCCCACCCTCAGCCCAGCCATCCCCCTTGCCCAAAGCCTCACTTTGGAGAGGGGGGGTGGCTGCGAAGCCCCCTCCCCCCAGCCACCCCGCCACCCTCCGCCCAGCCACCCCCCTTCCCCAAAGCTGTGCTTTGGAGAGCGGGGTTGTCTGCAAAGCCCCCTCCCCCCAGCCACCCATCCACCCTCTGCCTACCCACCCCCCTTCCCCAAAGCTGTGCTTTGGAGAGGGGGGTGGCTGCGAAGCCCCCTCCCTCCACCCCCCCAGCCAGCTGGCCATCCGGCATTCCCCAATCCACCAGGAGACTGGGCAGCCTCCTGTGGGTTGGGGAATTGTGGGAAGAGGGAGCCCAGAAGGAGGGATGGGGCTGTGGAGTTAAATCGCTAGATTCGCTCCCTCTCCCTTGACGGTGGGGAGAGGGGGCGAATCCCGGGGTTTGGCTCCACAGCCCCGCATCCTCCCTATGGAGCCAAACGGGGCATGTTCGCCCCTTCTCCCCACCTTCTTTCAAGGTGGGGAGAGGGGGAGAATCTAGGGGTTTGCCGCGGCCGCCTCCGCTTCCCCTGCCTTGGTCACCTTTGGAAGAACCAAGACGGAGAGAAGGGGGCTGCTGAGGCAAACTGAGCATTTTCGCCCCTTTCCTCCACCTTCGAGTCCAGTTTGACTGGAAGGTTGAAGAGAGGGGCGAATGTTGCCCTGCCAGCTGATCCTGTTCGCTTTCCCAACTCACGAGGAGATCCTCATGAGTTGGGAAACAATGAGGATCAGCTGGCAAGGCTCCCCCAGCCAGCCAAATTGGGGGGGGGGTCTTATCTGGCGAATATATGCCTAGGCCTAGATTTTTGGCTGGAAATTGGGGTGGTGGTCTTATACGCCCAGTCGTCTTATACGCCGGAATATACGGTAGGTTTCCTTTCTACCATTGTAGATTCTCTCCTGTCAATTTGTAGATGTTTGTCACCTATCCATTTTGTTTTGGTGTAGGTTGACCTCAGTATCCATATGACAATTTAGATGGGAACAATATGTGGTGGACAACATCCTGGCCTAAACAGGAATCCTCCTACTGAAACTCCATAACTATAAAATAATTCTTAGACTCTTGGAAGACAAATTATAAAACCAATCAGCATTTCTGAATTAAAAAATTACATATTGGTCACACTGCAGTAAAAAATTTTTTCCAGTAAAGCCACCTATCAATTGTACCTAAAATTTAGTTTGGAAGAGATGTGAATTTCACTGAGACACAACCAGACTGAGACTAGTCACTATAACTGTGCTGTTAGCATGCCCTACTACCCACTCCCTGTGAACTTCCATAACTGGACATATTGAACACTTTCTGAGTCACATTAGCTTAGGAAGATTAGAGGTCAGTTGGAGGTTACAATGACCTGAAATGTGTCTAGGAATTTAGGATTACGCGGAAAGCCCCCATGATGGGTTTAGACTAACAACCCAGTCTTTAAAGCGGTATGTGCTAATCCTTTCTTCCAACTGTGGGCATTTCAAGCAATAATTCAATCAAGTGACCATTCCTCATGCCACACCCTATGTAAATCTCTCCTCACACACACACACACACACACACACATGTCCAACCTTACAAGGTTGTTGCAAACCCATCACTGTTCTATCTCTCCACAATTAAAGCAATCAGTTGAGTTTTGGTTTCCTTTGTCTATTATGTGGGAGAGCCATCCAAACTTTATTACTAACTTTCCCCTCCAAGGTATGGAATAGAGTATAAATATTTGAGCCCTAACAATAGCAAGGTGTGCCACAGTGGATGGACCCAGTCATTCTCTTTCTCAGTGATCCCCAGATCGGAACCTCCTGTGCCACTCTCAGATGCCTGTCTGAGTATCTTCACTGCTTTTCAAGAGTGGTAACTATCACCCTATCTTTCCAGACCTCTCTACCTCTCTCACTGTCCAACCTTTCTGCCTTATTCTGCTATAGGTTTGTATGGTTCATAAGAATGTGTGTTGTATATGTATATGTTTACCTTCTGTATTTTTCCAATGAAACACATTGTTTTACTTAATCTGGGACCTCCTCTATAGTTAGTACTGGTATACATATGTGAAAAGATCCCTGAAGTTACCATCCTCTCACTGGCCTCCTGTTTGAGCTAATAATTCCCCTAATTAGATTTTGGCATCATGGGTGGGACTCTAACATACCCCTTACCTCTTAGGGCAACAGTGCCACAACTGTTTTACTCACACTCCATATGGAAGCTCCTATGAATCAATGCCCCACCAAACAAAACATTTTTTCTTCACAGAGCAAAGTAGGCTAAAACATGTCTCTGATATGCCACTTTCTTGTCTTCAGGAAACTGGCATCTTGGGTGAAGCTGCAGTATGAATGAAACCCTTGGAAAGACAAGCCTTAATACATTAACTAAATCCCACAGATATGGGCAGTCTCCTAACCTTGACTTCTATCTTGTTTCTCATTCCAGAAATAAATTAAGAAACAAAAAGAAAGGTAAAGGATGACACCTGAAGATAGCATGCTTCACTGGAGCAACAGACTTTAAGAAAGCAAAAGACGTCTCAAAAAACACTATTTTGATGGAACTTGAGCAGCATAAAATGTGAGGCTTCAGAGTTTTGAAACCCATGGGATGGAAGCACCTGGGATTTTTTCTCCTGTTCTCCACAGTGGAAAGGACCTTTATCCTTCCCTGACAGCCAGTGCATTGCCCTTTAAGAAAGTCCTCCTTTCACTATCAAAGATAAAGTACAAGTCTAGAAATGGCACAGCCCACTAGTTGCTGCTGAACTGTAACTCCAAGCAGTTCTAGTCAACACAGCCAGTGGAGTTATAGTCTAATGACATCTGGAGAGCCACACAATTCCCATACTTGATCTAATTGTTTAGACAAAGCAAAATAATCATCAGAGTAAACAGGAGGCAATGCTCCAACATCTGAACTGGCTGAAGTCTTACCTTGAAAATCCGTCTGATTACACCATCCAACACATCCCATTTTGTTTTACCACTGACCCCGATAGAGCCTATCAAATATGCTTGTATTTTTTGGTCCTGCAAATTTAAGAGAGGAAGTGAGCAAATGGGAGAAAGGGAGGAATTTCACTGTTCAAAATTGTTAAAGTATTATTCTGTCAGCCTTGTTTGACTGTTTTCCCTATAGAATAAATTATACTTCTTGGAAAGATGCTTTAGACAGCAAAACAAAAATAATTAATTCAGAGATCTCATCATAGTTTATAATGGCTCCCTTGCTTATTCCTTCATTCAGCAACAGTTTTAAGGATAGACAGATAACTATATTTCTAACCTTAGAATACAAAGCTATGTCATGTGGAACTTCCATGAATGGATAGCAAAGCAAATTACTTTGTTTATAATCAATTAGTGGGATTGCCAAGATGACACAAATATAGATACATGATGAGAAAAATAAAATGTGCTGCATTCAATGTTGCCTGTTGAACTCTTAAATGAATACAGTACTGGGTAGCATAGAACAGTGTTAGTAGAAGCAGAAGTATAATTATCTTGATGGTTACAGCAATAAAAGTGGGAAGTCATAGTACCTGGGATCGACCATAGCCCTTGTTTATTGTAACTATAATTTTAACATTCTGGCCTTCTTTGTGGAGCATTCCATCTGAAACATCTTCCAGTAAAATATCTAGCAAGCAAGCAACAAATACATATGTCTTTAAACATATATATTTAATTTGGCAAAAGATATCCACTTCATTTTTCATTTTATATATAATTCTAAAGTCTACTTCTGCCTCTTTAAATGGCAAAATATATGACTCTAAAGACCTACAATCCATAGAAACTGCCACTTCTCCTTTAATCTTCTAGCAAAACCAATACAGGAACAATGGATAATTATACACTTTGTATGCATGAACTCTACTCTTTTGGTGTCAAATCTCAGTCAGGCAGTTTTGTGTGGAAGTTCTTCAGACTGAGTAGTATCAGTGTATTAGTCAAGTTAATGAGAATGTACAAATAAAATGAAAGTCAGCTTCTCTTTCATTACACATCTAAGAAGATTCATATACTAAGAGACAAATCAGCATTTAGGCTCTGGTATAATCAAGCACAAACAAAGGCAATCCATTGGGTTTGAACGCAAGGTGGCCTAAAGTTTATTGGCTTTGCCATTTGTAGAATAAGAGGGAATTAAGAAAGGACAAAAGCAAGAAGTTCCATAAAGGGGGACACATTCTGGTAGCTTTCCAAGGATATTCATTAGAACTGAAACAGAGAAGGTGACATTTGGCAAGTGAGATTTATACACTCCCTATGATATCAAAAAGAGGAAGAGGATAGTCAGTTAAAATGAGAGTGGATGTCTACAGAAATTTTAAAAATTAAAACATAGATAACAGAAGGCAACTGGATTCTGCTCTCATTACCAAAAGTTGTCTACCCCATTTGGGTAAGGATACTTCAATAGCTTGGTACGCTACATGGGTTTACTTTTGGCTGCAGAACTCAAAGAGGAGTCCACATTTCCATTAAGAAGCATAATTCTGACATCATATCAGATAAATAAATAGTAGTTTAAGGCAGGAAAAAACATTCTTAAAATCTCTTCATCTAAGACTTGTCATTGTTGCTGCTTTTCTGTACCTAATATGTTCTCCTCCATTTATAAGGCAGAAAGCAATATGATAACTGTTCGATTCACTCTTTGTTTCTGCGTATGGGAATTCCAGAATATCATAAGTGGCTTTTAATATCTTTTTTTCCAGATCAGTATAGTATTTGGATCCAGTCTTGGCCACACAATAGAATTTTGGGTGCTTGAGCCAAACAGCTGGATGCAGAATTTCTCAAGCTTAGAGAAGAGCTATTAAAAAATCCATTGGACTTAAGTCAGTCATGACTAACTTGGCCCATTTATTTTAATGGGTTTACTCTAGTCTGGAATAGGGACAGAAGAACATTCACATATTTTCTCATCCTTGACAAGAGAGCATATATCTGCCATAATGCTGCAAGACACAATATTGGGGTGAGAGGGTCACCCACTGTTAAATTCACAATTTGACACTGCACAAAAAAATGTGCAAAAATAGTGTACTTTGAACAAAAAGTGCACAAAACCATATTTTACACAAACAAAATTCTCATCAAAAGTCCCCAAATGCAATAAATCATTGAGAAATGCATAAAAGCTTTCATAATCTTGATCTGCAGGAAAAAAACCTTTTGAAAGTTCTTTGTTCCTGTGTATAAATACACAATATAAAGATTTTTATAACTGGATATAAACCAAATGTTCCCACTGTCTCATATAAATCCCAAATGTGTGACGAGTATGACCAAACATTTTTGCTGTAGGGCAAACTGGAAGTAAACTAGTGGTGAAGAAGGTAAATGTGACACACACACACCCGCCAACACAGACAGATCACTCTTAGTTAATCTCCCCTGTGAGGGTGGGATATTGATTTTAGTTACAGAATCATAAAGATTCTGGAATGCTCTGCAAGGTTTTCCAAATGCATTACTGGCATTTCTGTTGATGCTCCTGGCCCTGTATGGGATAGTGAGATGCGTAGGGCTATGTCCTAGAATAATAGAATCATAGAGTTGGAAGAGACCATAAGGGCCATCCAGTCCAACCCCCTGCCATGCAGAAATACACAATCAAATCATTCCAAACAGACAGCTATCCAGCCTCTGTTTAAAAGCCTCCTAAACAGACTCCACCACAATCCAAGGCAGTGTATTCCACTTCCAGAAAGCTCTTACTGTCAGAAAGTTCTTCCTAATGTTTAGGTGGAATCTCTTTTCCTGTAGTTTGAACCCATTGCTCTGTGTCCTAGTCTCTGGAGCAACAGAAAACAAGCTTGCCCCATCTTCAGTATGACATCCCTTCAAATATTTAAACATGGCTATCATGTCACCTCTCAACCTTCTCTTCTCCAGACTAAACATGCCCAGCTCCCTAAGCCACTCCTCATAGGGCATGGCTTTGAAACCTCCCACCATCCTGGTTGTCCTCCTCTGGACACGTTCCAGCTTCTCAGTATCCTTCCTGAATTGTGGTGCCCAGAACTGGACACAGAAGTCTGACCAAAGCAGAATACAGTGGCACTATTACTTCCCTTGATCTAGAGACTACACTCCTATTGATGCTGCCTAGAATCGCATTGGCTTTTTTAGCTGCTGCATCACACTGCCTACTCATGTTCAGCTTGTGGTCCACTAAGACTCCTAAATTCCTTTCACATGTACTGCCATCAAGCCAGGTGTCACCCATTCTGTATCTGTGCATTTCACCATGATTACTAAAGACCACCTTCTCCTGGTGTCATGGAGCTTAGAGGGCTCCCTGATTTTTTTTAAGTGCATCAAGCAATGAAATAGATTGAACATCAGCCACACAACAGGTAGCATAATTTTCATATTGAATGGGATCAAAACTGAACAAAAGTACATGATCATGTCTGCCGTATTTCTCTGCCACTATTGCATATTCAGTCACCTCATAAAGTTCTTCCAGGCCAGGAATAGATTGATGAGATCTTATCTAGAAACAGAATGAATTCTGCCCTCAGAGGAGCCTTAGGACAGTTTAGCACAATACTTTGAGGGCAAAATTGCTCAGGTTTGTAGTGAAATAGATTCCACAAATGTTGCCGGTCCTCTAAAAGAGTTCAGAGCAATTGGATCATGAGTTGTGGGATTAATTTTATTTAATGCAACCTAAGACATGGATTGGATTAAGTTGACTAAATGCCTGTTTTTCCCATGCCATTCTTGGTTGGTAAAATCTAGCAAAGAGGAGTTGACTGGGTGGACCCAGAGGGCTTTGTGCCAGATGTTTCATTATGCCTCATTACGGGAAGGCATTGTGCCCACTGAATGAAGAAAGCTAAGGGACTATCCTTTTTTGAAGAGCCCCCTTCCTGGATCCAGAGGTGTTAGTTTTAACAATTATAAAGCCCTAAACACTGAGATACAAAGCCCTGAACATGTGAGGATCCAAATAATTAAAGGATCACCTGATCCATTATGCACCCACCCAGGATTTAATATCAGCTGGGGATGCTCTACTGGTGGTGTTCCAGAACAGTGAAGCTACAAGTGGCTGTGTTTTCTTGCTTGTGTGTGTGTGGGAATGTGCCTTCAAGTCACATGTTGACTTATAGCAACCCCATGAATTTCATAGGGTTTTCTTAGGCAAGAAATGCTCAGAGGTGTTTCTGTCAGTTCCTTCCTCTGAAATACAGCCTAAAGAATCTGGTATTCATTGGTGGTCTCCCATCCAAGTACTGGTTAGGGCTCATGCTGTTTAGCTTCCAAGATCAGGCAGGATCTGATGCCTTTAGGGTATTTAGCATCCCAGTAATGGAGCATCCTACCATCAGACATCCAGCTGTTCCCAGCTGTTTCATCTTTCAGACATCAGTTAAAAACATCTCTATTTGAACAAGGTTTCAGGAAATAATGCAAGTGATTAATTTGCTTTGGCTGCTCTCTGTATTGCTTTTAACAAATATATTAGTAAATATTTGTAATGTATAATTTTAGAGATTACTATTTTAGATGTATGTAATTTTATTATATTTAGATATGAACTTGCAATTTGTGATTTTAACTAGATGCTTTTATGTCAGATTGTAAACCACCTGAGCTCTTAAGAGGCAGGGTGGGTTAACAACTCAAATAAATAATTTTGTTCATTTCCATGTTTTTCTTTGCTTTGCCTCTCTAGCCTTCTAATAACGGAAACAGCACATAATTTTTTAACATCAATAACCTTATTTACTTCCTGTTTTGAAAACTTAAGGCCTCATTTGCATAATGAACAGCATTTCAGCATTTAAAATGGTAGGGCAATAAACATAATAGGGCGATAAAACATGGCAAGGCAATAAAATCTGGAGAAAACAGAAAATATTGTTTATTTACCTGATGTAACTGAATCAGTGATGTTCAGGTTATTCAAAGAGAGCCCTAAAGACTGCCGTGAAGAAGAGGAAGATGTGCTGCTTGAAGACTCTGAACTTGGCCGGGTGGGTTTGCTAGTGTTTGCAGTCTCTGCTTTTAAGCGATCATTCTCAGCTTTCAATATCTCAATTTCATTCTAGTATTTAAAGTACAAGAAATCAATATTTAACAGTGGGATAGTGATGGTGGGATAGAGGAAATTTAACATTAGCGAATGAATTATGAATTTTCATAATTTCTCACCTAAAGCAAAATAGTTTTCGTAGCTGTTGTAAGGAAGATCAAACTAGAATTTTCAGTAGCACATAAGGTGAAACTTTTATGTGACACATTTTTTATTTACCCAGTGCATTGTTGTAGATGTTGCCTCTTTGGTTCCATGAAAACTAATCTTCATAAAAATAGATAACTGGAACTTCAAATTAGTTGTACCATTAGGCTGAATCTAATTTGCAAATCAAAGAGGCTGAACATTTCATTCATATCTATTCCTGTACAGTCTGCATGTCATTGCCTTTGTCTGACCTAGGTCTCCTCTACTAACACTGGAAGATATGGTGAACATATAACCACCATTAGCAATGTAGTATAGCAGGCTTGGAGTAAGGTCATAATGGTACAGAAATATGTCCTGCATTTCAAAGGTACCTGTGTGGTAGGTCCAGCAGAGATGCCAAACCATAGCCCTGAGAGGCGGTAACAAGAATGCTCACTTAAAGACAAGAAAAGCCATTTTTCCCCAACTAAACCCAGGAACATACATGATCCAAGGAGGTTAACAGTTTTAAATTCAGTTATGGTAACTGTGGGTTTTTAAGTACTATTACATGTCCCCAGCTGCCCACACAAATATCTATAAATGAGACCCTGCTGTATGTATATACGCAGGCTCTGTCTGCATGACTCTGCATGATCAATAACAAATACTTAATATTCCCAGGAAAATCATTCCTAGTTAAATTTTATGCAGTGTTGAATGATTACCTAATTGATACTAATGACATGGGGATATATGTGGTGCTAGGAAGTGAGGTCTTAGCTCAAACCAACATGTTGGTTGCTTCATGAAGTTCAAACAATTGCATGCTATGGAAATGAAATTATATTTTAATCCCAAATTTGCAATGTCCTAATGTTGCAGATTTATAAGATTTTGCATTTACATTCTCATCATGAAGAAGAATAAGAAACTGAAAATGACAGCTTAGAAAAATTTTTAAAAATCAATTAGGCAAGAAACTAATTAAGCAGCTGGGAAGAGGTAGCACTGCCAAGCAATGGATCACCATGGTGCTTCTAAAAATTGCCAAAAAATACACAACTCCTTCCAGTAGCTTTTGGAGAATGGCAAGAATCCATAAGGCATCTTGGGTAGCTAATAGAAGGTTGGATCCTGACTTATTCATTCAAAAGTTTGATTATCTTATCTTTCTCTCAGCATTGAGATACAGTGCAGCTTCCAGCATAATTTTAAAAGATTTAAAAAAGAGATATATTATATATTCTTTGATTTATAATTAACATTCCATGCTAATAACAATTAAGCAGACATCATGAGGATGTCTAGTGCACTAGCTTCAAGTGCACAAATGCACGCCTGGCCACCACTGAAACAGAGGTTCAGGGTTGAATCCTAGAATACACCCAACTGAACTTGTGGATGCAGTTCCAGAGCCCAACCCTTCACCAAAAGGGTGCCAAGGTGTAGACCGTATAAAATTCTCCCCCTGTTACCTGCCAAATGAATATTTAACAATCCAGCCCAAGCTAATCAACCCAGTCCTGCAGTTACAGTGTCGGGTGGCGGGGGGGGGGGACAGGTTAAGGGGGGGGAATCCTACCCAGCCCTGAAGCAAGCAGATAAATTCACATTGCACAGAGGGTGGGTGGATGGGTTGCAAGAACTAAGCAAAGAGGCATGTGAGGGGGAAACTGAGACTCAAATTCCCTCCCCCCCCCACATCATGTGTTCTTTTTGTGTGAAAGTGCCAAGTGCAAGGCATTCTGGCTTCTGTTCAGGGGGATCAAATTGTCCCTTTCCCGCTGCAACCTTTAGCTGCGTGGGTATGGGGACACTGAGAAGAAAACTGCTAAAATTACTTGCTGCTAATTACACTCTTTAAGAATGTAACTAGCAAAGATTCACATTCCTAGATGAGAATATAATAGGATCTTGACTGATTGAAATAGCTTTGCTGGATGACTTGGAGCAGTGCTGGCAGATATTTTTTTTTCCACTGCCAAAGTCATCAAAGAAGTAGGTCTTACTATGAGTTTGTTGTGTGCCTTCAAGGCATTTCTGACTTATTGCAACCCCAGCATGGGGTTTTCCTGGCAAGATTTGTTCAGAGGGGGTTTGTCTTTGCCACCTCTGAGGCTGAGAGTATGTGACTTGCCCAAGGTCACCCAGGAGGCTTCCATGGCTGAGCGGGGATTCGAACCCTGATCTTCCAGTATCCTAATCCAATATTCATAGAATCATAGAATCATAGAATTACAAGTTGGAAGAGACCACGAGGGCCATCCAGTCCAACCCCCTGCCATGCAGGAATACACAATCAAAGCATCCCTGACATATAGCCATCCAGCCTCTGTTTAAAGACCTCCAAGGTAGGAGACCCCCCCATGCTCCGAGGGAGTGTATTCCACTGCTGAACAGATCTTACTGTCAAAAAGTTCCTCCTTAATGTTGAGGTGGAATCTCTGTTCCTGGAGCTTGCATCCATTGCTCCGTGTTCCAGTCTCTGGAGCAGCAAAAAACAAGCCTGCTCCATCCTCAACGTGACACCCCTTCAAACACTTAAACAGGGCTATCATATCGCCTCTTAACCGCCTTTTTTCCAGGCTAAACATACTCAGCTCCCTAAGTCTCTCCTCATAAGGCATGGTTTCCAGACCTTTCACCATTTTAGTCGCCCTTCTCTAGACACACTCCAATTTGTCAATATCTTTTTTGAATTGTGGTGCCCAGAACTGGACACAGTATTCTAGGTGAGGCCTGACCAAGGCAGAATAGAGTGGCACTATGACTTCCCTTGATCTAGACACTATACCTCTATTGATGTAGCCCAAAATTGCATTGCCTTTTTTAGCTGCCACATCACACTGTTGACTCATGTTCAACTTGTGGTCTACTAGGACTCCTAGATCCCATTCGTACGTAGTCTCATTCAGCCAGGTCTCCCCCATCCTATATTTATATATTTCATTTTTCCGCCCTAAGTGCAGTACCTTACATTTCTCAGTATTGAATTTCATTTTGTTAGCTTTGGCCCAGCTCTCAGGTCTATCCAAATCATTTTAAATTTTGGTCCTGTACTCTAGGGTATTAGCTACTCCTCCTAATTTGGTGTCATCTGCAAATTTGATAAGTATGCCCCTAATTCCCTCATCCAAGTGATTGATAAAGATGTTGAATAGCACTGGGCCCAGGACAGAACCCTGTGAAAACCAATGGTCACATCTTTCCAAGATGAAGAGGAGCCAGTGCAGAGCACCCTTTGGGTTCGGCCGGTCAACCAATTACAAATCCATTGAACAGTTAACTTGTCTAGCCCACATTTTACAAGCTTGTTTGCAAGAATGTCATGGGGAACCTTGTCAAAGGCCTTACTGAAATCAAGGTATGTGATATCCACAGTGTTCCCTTCATCTACCAAGCTGGTAACTTTATCAAAAAAAGAGATCAGATTAGTCTGGCATGACTTGTTTCTCTGAAACCCATGTTGACTTTTTGTGATTATGGCATTGCCTTCTAAATGTTCTAAATGATCTGCTCTAGAATCTTCCCTGGTATTGATGGCAGACTAACTGGACGATAATTGTTAGGATCCTCTTTTTCCCCCTTTTTGAAGATAGGGATGTTTGCCCTCCTCCAGTCTGCTGGGACTTCTCCTGTTCTCCAGGAGTTCTCAAAGATTATTGCCAATGCCTCTGATATTACATTTGCCAGCTCTTTTAGTACTCTAGGATGTAGTTCATCTGGTCCTGGAGATTTAAATTCATTTAGATTAAGAAGGTATTCCTGTACTACCTCTTTGCTGATTCTGTGCTGGATTTCCCCTATTGTGCCCTCTGCCCCATTACATGTTCCATTTAAAACTTAGCTCCACTGAAAGTTCTTTAGTCATCCATCCTGGTTTCTTGAGACACCTCCCATTTTTCTTCCTCAATGGTACTGTTTGAAACTGTGCCTTCAGTATCTCCCTTTGGGAAAGTCCCATCCATCTTGAGGTCTGTTCTCTTTTACTATTCCTGACCATGGGAATCACCCCCAGTATTTCCCTGGGTTTATTGAAATCAGCTATCCTAAGGTCAAGAATGCAGGTCTGACTATGTCTGGCTTCTTCTTTCCATTGTATAACAAACTCCAAGAGAACATGATCACCCTCACCTAAGAATCCCACCACTTGCACCCCATTAACCAGGTCATCCCTGTTGGTTAGGATCAGATCTAAAATAGCTGACCCCCTAGTTGCCTCTTCCACCTTTTGGACAATAAAATTGTCTTCCAGGCAAGTAAGGGATTTGCTAGATCTTGAAGTTTTAGTTGAGTTAGATTGCCAGTAAATATCAGGATAGTTGAAGTCACCCATCACTACTACATCTCTCATTTCTGCGTGTGTGGTCATCTGTTCTAGAAAGGCACCATCCAATTCCTCCGTCTGACTTGGAGGTCTGTAGTAGAGTCCCGCAATAACAGCCCTGTTGTTTCCCTCCCCTTTAATTTTTATCCAGATGCTCTCCACCTGGCTTCCAGTATTGATGTCATGGATCTCTTCACTGGTATAAATATCCCTGATATATAATGCTATTCCTCCTCCTTTCCTGTTTGGCCTGTTTCTCTTATAAAGGCTATACCCCTCTATTCCTACATTCCAATCATGTGACTCATCCCACCAGGTTTCAGTAATGCCTATTATATCATATTTACTTTGTTGTGCTAGGAGTTCAAGTTCATCTTGCTTATTTCCCATGCTCTGCATTAGTGTAGAGACATCTAAGACCATGTGTTCCCTTTTCTTGCTGCCTGTGCAAGGGGTTTTTTGCCTCCCACTGTTGGGTCATTGCGCTGTCTTGTTTCCTCTATGACAGTTTGACTATTTTCTCCAGCCCTTTTGCCTTCCAGAATACTGTCTCCCTCCCCTATGTGACTCAGTTTATAGCCCTCCTGATCAAATTCTTGAGACTGTTGGCAAAAACGTTTCTGCCAACTGTTGTGAGATGCACCCCATCCCTTGCCAGAAGTCCCCCCTCATGGAACTGCAGCTCATGATCCACAAATCCAATAGTTTTCGGTGACACCATCTACGGAGCCAGTTGTTTATTCAAACCATTACACTATGCTAGCTATGAGCTACTTATGTACCTTGCATTGATTTGATAGGTTTACTTTAGATTTAGAGTTTACAATAAGATTTAGGCCATTCTGTTATCAAAGGCATAAATATTTATGTTAACACTATGGGTCTTCAGTCACACTCCTATAAACAGTTATTGTGAATAAGTCCCACTGAAGTCGGTGGAACTGACCTCTGAATATGCAGATATTGCATTGCACAATTAATTACCTTGTATGAGCCTACAGCTAATTCAGTTTAGCAATCCAAGCAAATATTCACTCACAAATCTAACTAGCATACTAGCTTGGGAGCTTGGATACTAGAAGAAGACGATAACAGAGCAAAAGCAAAAAACTGGAAATGGTAGAATTTAGAGGCAAAGGTTAAACGGCCATGAAGACCTTCAACTCTTGTGAAACCTGGAAACAGCTAACATCCTTCTAAAGCTCCAAGAACCACTCTGCCTCCTTTCTAAGTAGATTATTCCTTAGTAACATTTTTGCAGAGAAACTGACAATTATAGGGGATCATTGCCAATGACTGTGACAGGCAAAGTAGGACATTTCAGAAAGAGACAAAAAATCTAAGGATCTAATTCTGTTACTTATTACATTATTTCTTCAGTCCCAGCTAAATTATTTCCACTGATCCCATTTCTTCCTTCTATTCAGCCCAGAGTGATTGTAGTCTACAGGTTCAAAATAAATGGCTTTGGTGAGTAATGCCCTAGTCAATTGTTCCACTGCTCTGACCTGCATGCGGTTCATGGCTTCTCGAATCTGGTCAAGATGATGTGCTGAGCTGAGGGCCTCAAGACGGATATCTGTTAACTTGAGTTCTTTCTCCCTGAGCTCATTTTTCAGCTGCAGAATTATTTCAGCTTCTGCCTCTGTGCATTCACAGATCCTAAAAAAGAAAAGAGAAAGTAAAGAGGCAGCAGATTAAAGGAATGTTTACTCTAAATGGTACCATGCCATTGTTCTGTGCCAAAGAATAGAAATGGATTGGTGCTGGTGATTCCTAGGAGCAGAACAGAGAATTTAATCAATGCAATGTGAATGGGCTTCATTTAAAAACAAAGTGAGAAAATATCTAGATAAACCTTTTTGGTATAGTTTTTCTATTTAGCCCTGAATTTTTCATTTATCAGCACAATTATTCTGCATGCTTATTTTTTGATCATCCAAAAGTGGAGTACCATTGTATTTTACAAAGCAGCTGTTGGTTTATAACACAGCTGTGTTAAAAGTGACCAATTTTCCAACACCAATGTTGGAAGTAAAGTACTGGAGGTGAAATGAACAGTTAAATTAACTCTGGCAATGTCCTTTGTATAATGCAACACAAAAGTACACCACTGATTTGCTTGTGTATTATTATTCTTGTTGACTCAGTATTTGATATCAATCACTTGTTTATGGAATGCAACTTATGAACACATTTCATTAATATATATTGTTGCTTAAGGTCAAGTCTGGTTTTAAGAAATGTTATAACTGTGTTATTTGATACTTCATTAAACGTATAAATCATCACTTGATGTTGGATTCAATGAGTCATATATGTGGATATTTAAATTCACCACCAGGGCTGCTTCATACATTATAACCATGAGGGGATCTTGAAAGAATGATTCCATATGACAGTAACTCCACACTGTGAAAACCGTAATCAGTATAAGGGATGTTAATTCTGTTGTTGAGATTCTCTGTATACTACACCATGCAGGTTTTCACCTAGCTACGTGCCTAACTGCAGTATCACATTTCCTTGCACACCCATATTGGGGGTGACAGATGATGCTTTTCAATGTACAGTATGTTTTCCCCCCAGAGGACACATGGGAATGTAAACTAGTAGCCTGGTTCCATTTTTACAGCCTGCCTTGCTGCCACTTTCTTGCTAGCAAAGGACATAAGCCAACAATCTCCTTGCTCTCTTCTCCAGGCTGGAAAATGATTCATGTGCAAAATGGAAAATGTCTCTGCATATTAGTTAAGATAGTAGAAAGTACAGTACTTGCACATGAAGCTCTTTTTCTAAAATCAGATAAGTAATTAAAAGTAAAACTAAAAGTAACTGAAAGAAATTGCTTTCCTCTTGAAACATATACGAAAATATGTCTTTTTAAATTGGTATGTGACTCCAGAACAGCATCCATCTGCATAACTCACATATTAAAACACCACCGTATTATATTCAGTATTGCATGAATACTCTAAAGCTGGTAGTATAATCTAACCCCAAATCTGCTAGTATCACCCCCCCACCCCCCATACACACAAAGGAATGACTACAAAAACTTGGTGGGGGTGGGGAGAATAATTGATACCAGTAACTTCATTTTAGTTCTTGGGAAATATAATTTGAAACCCCACATGCCAGTTTACCGGGATCTATGCTTGTAGATCACGTGACCATTTTGTCTTTTCTTTGGAGCCCAGATTAAGGATGACCTGCATATACATGCATTAGACAGACAGATGCAAGTGGAAGAAAGTAAAGGAAATGGTTTAGAAAATGTGAGTCAGGTTGAAAAAAGGAACACCCCCACCCACCCATACACTATGCAATAGAATGAAAACATAAGATGATTTGGTGGGAAATGAATGATAAAATAAACAATAAAAATATATCAGAACTTCGATTTTAGTTACGCCAATCATCATCAAGTGAATGGATGCCTCTCTGCCACAAAATCAGACTGCAGGTAAATGTCTGAAAGCATAATCCCCAGAAAGTGTATGTAGAATCGAAACCTCAATGTTTAGAATGCTCTTTCATGTCAAAGGCTTCCTACACAGTCAAATCTAGCATATTACAAGAAAAAAATATATATCTGAGACACTACTTTTAAATGTGCAGGAAGTTTTTTTGACATGACAAAAAAGTTCCAGTCTTTCAATCAAAAGCATTAAGGTGTCTTCACTTCATTTTAGAATGCTTAAGCAGATGACTAGGAGCAATATAGTCAATCTATTTTAATACATCAGTGCACTCCGTAAGGAAAGCCTATGCTTTAAGGCAGCCTTTCTCAACCTTTTTACCCTAGAGGAACCCTTGAAATAATTTTCAGGTCTCAGGGAACCACGGCCTAAAAATTATTATATCTATACCTAGGAATATGTTTGAAAAACACATCTCTCAGAAAACCCCTAGTGACCCCTCAGGGAACCCTAGGGTTCCAGGGAACCCTGGTTGAGAAACACTACTTTAAAGTATATAAAGGCAATTAGCTTGTTTTGCATTGTATTGCATTGGCTTTTATACTTCTGGTTTGGCCACTTGTTTTACAATTGTATTGTACTGGTTGTATTACGCCTTCCTTCCCATTCCAAAAAAAAAAAAAAAAAAAAGACTGCATGCCTTTGGCAGAGCTGGCTGTCTCTTATTTTTTTTTTATTATGTGAAGTGCCATTACATGACAGCGACAACAATTATTATTGCTTCCCAAGCCAAGCCACACAATGCTCTGCAAATGGCAAATGTCCCAGAGAGCATAGGTCTTTTGATGGTCAAAATCTCAAGCTAATTGGAGTTACCCATGTGTAATGAGAGTGGATACAGAAATAAAACTTGAGAGAAAAATGTCTCTCTCACTAACAGAAGTACCTCTTCCCTGCCTTAGGTGTTTTTGGATGCAGTTCATTTTGCAATGTCTACTCACAAAAAAACCTAAATACCCTAAAAGCACAGAGTCCATGTGATCCTGGAGGCTAAGCAGGGTCAGCCCTGGTTAGTATTTGGATGGGAGACCACCAGTGAATACCAGGTGCTGTAGGCTATATTTCAGAGTAAGGAACTGGTAAAATCACCTCTGAGTATTCCTTGCCTGAGAAAACCCTATGAAATCCATGGTCTGGGAGAGAGTCACATCCTCTCTTCTGCATTTCCTACTCTGTTGACTGGGTCTTATTTATGCTTATAATCTATATAGCAATGGGGCACACTTTAACAATATTTATCTTTCTTCTCAATCTACCTATGTGTGGTGTGGGTGGGTGTGACCATGTGTATATTGTGTGCGTGCGCGCACATACACACACACACACACATGCATGTTTCACCAATTGAGGATTACATCTTGTGCATCTGATTGGATTATGAAAGTTTATGCCACACTGCATTCAATTGTTTTGAAACCACTATGAAACCTCTGTTGCGTCTGGATAGTGGAGGAATGTCTGAAAGGCTTTGCAGCAAAACAAAAGAAAGACAGGGGACAGCCACAGAGTTATGATATTTGCCTCTCCCCCTCACCACTCCATAAAAAGGAAAGGAAAGAATGCAAGATCCATATTTTGCCAGAAAGCTGTAGAAACAAGTGTATGAAGCTAGAGAACAGCCAGAATGTTGGACTGGTTTTCTAAATAGTGAATTAAGAGGTCAGAACTTAGAAAGAGGCAGTAATTACTTGGAAGCACAAGATCAAAAGTTCCAAGGTAGTGACAATATTTTATAAATCACTACACCAAAGATTGTTCCTTTAACTACTAAGTTTATCAGAAGCAATGTTTGCTTAAGAAAGTCTTGTGCAGAAAGTGAAAAACATACGCAGATGTTGATTGGGATGGCTTTATTGATGAAGATGCACACTCTCCAGAGCTGTGGGGTAATTTGGGTGAAGAAGGAAGAGATGAATCTGTAACTTCTTCTATGTCCGAATGTGAGGAAGGAGGCTTTGCCGATTTCTTCTTCCCAAAGGCCTGTTTGAATGAACTTCTTAACTAGGGGGGGAAAAAATAAGAAAAGAGAATACATTCATTTGGATTATCTTTGATGGTTTGGTTCACTTTATATTTTGCTTTTGCTGAAAAGTTAGTTTGCAGATGCCAATCTAGCCACTGCCTGAGGTCAGTATATAGATAAGCAGGGTATTAACATGTGCAACACAGTATCTTTAGGAACATGAATGAAAGAGTGCTTTTTGAAATCAACTGAGCACAGTGCTATGGAAAAGGTGCAGGGTCAAGTAGTACAGCTAAACAGATGCTCATTTAAAACCCTACACTGCCTGTGGAAGCCTATTTCTCAGGCATTCCCTGTAAGGTGACCAGTCTTAAATAGCCACATTGTTTAAAATTAATAGTTTTTTAAAAAAGACATTACATTCCAATCAATACGATTATGTGCATCATTTGTGTACAACTGTTTTTCCTTTAAAAGTTTGAACCTATGACTTCTCAATAGCATAGATTAAAAATAAGCATATTAAAGCTGCAATATGGTGCTTGTCTTTTTTGCTGACAAGAAGCTGAAAGGATTGGGAAAGAGGAGATATTTACTGCAGTTCAGTTTTAAAGAAGCAAGTTCATATGTACAAGCATTGCCTTTTTTTTCTTTTTCTGTAGAAGCTTTTATCCATTATTGAAAGGGACAGAATAGCCAAAGCGCCATTTATTTCAGAAACTGAGATGGCAAAAGTTACATTTGCAATGAGTATGATGCAGTTATTTCTGAGTTGTCAAATACTTCTGATGACTCATATCAAAGGGGGGAAAGTCTGTTTCCCCACTCCTTCCAAAATGGTTGCTTTGATCACACAAATTATTCTTCTACAAAATATTGGAGTACATTTTTTTCTACAGACATCAGTTCAAGAATGGGAGTGTAAGCACTGATTGATTTATAGTAACTTATGTTCTTTCTGGTTTCCTAATAAGAAAGAAATGGATTTTGGCGACACTCCCCCTTTCTAGATTTCAAAGTTGGAGGCAAAATGAATAGAGAGGGGAAAAAAACTAAGGAGACATAAAGAATAATCTGTTTTAGAAGGGTACAAAAGCCTACTGCCAAAATGAATAGCAATCATGCCAAGATAGAGTTCTTTGAGATGCATGCCAAATTTTCCAGGGGTTTATATTCACCTCACTTCCTCTAGAGTTCACCTTGCAGAAACATGAAAGAGTGTGCAATTACAAATCAAGGGAATGAAGTTGGAATCAGTATTTTTAAAATATTACCTGTGTAATAAACATATTTTAAACAACAAAAGTAAATTATCCCATTATTTCAGCAAAATCTAAAGTCCTCGTGATAAATACACAATCTTCTCTATTCAAAAGCTTAATATTTATTTTTAAACATTTCCTTCAGATTTCCTCCATTGCATATACTAAAGTATTCTGGACATTTGACCCATCATATAGAATAGACAGAAAAAACTAGAAAATGTTGAAGCTTGGACATGCATTTACAGTGATCAAAATATATTTGGTGTGCAAATATGACTACCTCACAGATGCAAATGAATCCATATCAATCTAGCCAGAACAGAAACATATACCGAATGGCACTAAGATGATGAGTTATATAGGCCATCTTGGTTTTTTTTATGAAACTGGGAAGGGGGATACAGAAGGATAGCAAAACAATGTTTCTAAATCTGTAAATCACTTACCCAATTCTTCTTTTTCTTTTTCTTGGAGTCAGCATCATTACCACTGCCCATGCTTGAATGGCTAGTGCCGCTATTGATGCTGGAAACACTTTCTGAGGAATGTTGCCGCCTTATTCGCAGATCTATAATACAACGAGGGGAAAAAATCAGTGTGGAAATATCTTTCCTTTCAAGGCACCTTGTTGGTCTGGAGTTTCACAGTATTGTGGATTTTTTCATTCCACTGAAATGGTCGAAGTTGGTCAGGCTCCTATGGATTCGGACAACCCCAAACCCTTCATTCACTTTATGGTTGGCAATGTTTTTGGTACAACTACAGCAGCCTGCATAATGATGCTCTACTATATATCATGACTGTTCTTGGATACAGTGACTTGGAGCCTATCTTTTCTTCCAAATGGTGTAGGGAATATCACAGATGGAGATGGAAAGTGGCAGGAATTATCCTGCCATAATGAAAGGTCCAAGCGAACATGAATAATTAAAGCAAATCTATCCCTACCCCACAGCTCCACTGACTTCCATCAATAAAAGTTAAACACACACTTTATCCTGTTACAGGTATCCTGTTACAAGCTAGAATCCCTTAAGACAGGTAGCAACCCACAATGAAGCCACAAATATAGGGAATAAAAATGTTATCTAAATTTAGCCAGTGTCAAAAAGAGCAATCTAATCTCCTTCTGCTGTCTCCTGGAGGTGGTTAGAATATAGTGGGAACAAGTTCCACAAGTGTGGAAGAAATTTGCTACCAGTAGGGATCCCTCTGCATCCATGGACAGATTTGCAGGTGGAGCACTGCTGGCAATGCAAATCTAGAGTCCCAAAATGGGGGCTGGGGTGGAAAATAGACCCTATTATAGAAATGCTGTATCCCAATCCATTTGTTGTTGTCCAAAAAAGGCACAATCTAGGTCTATAGCTTATTCCCCTCTCCATTGTTTTCAATGAAAGGGTGAGAAATTTAAAGATATACTGGGCTAAATACCAAGCAAAACCACTTTTGCTCAGACTTTCTGTCTTGGCAGGAATGCACAAATATGGTTTTGGATGTGATGGCTGCCCCCTCCCACCTATTCCTCTTGACTCTCTAGGCCATTCACCTTTCTTAGAGGATAAAGATTTTTCATACTATATAGCCCTTCCTGTACCACCCCAAACAGCTTCTTGCCTTCTTCTACAGCTTTACTTAGAATAACTTTATCTTTCCTCAAGAGAACTGTGATGAGCCAAGAACCTCCTTGGTATTCTGTGGCATATAAGCAATACATTTGAATTTTTCCAGAAGTAGATACACCAGAAATACAGCAACGTATTTGAGAATATGTCAAAGCCAAAGGTTAGACTAGTTGTCTTTTGACTACAGTGATCATACATCATCTCCTCAGATGCCAAGATTGACAAAGAGATAGATCACAGATTAGCAAAGGCATATTGAGAAAACAGCTGCGCTGGGCAGGGCACATTTCTAGGATGGAGGTCCATTGCCTCCCAAAAATAGTACTCTATGGTGAACTCGCCATGGGTCAGCGTAAGACGGGCGCTCCAAAAAAACAATACAAGGATTCCCTGAAACAACATCTCAGGCTTGGCCAAATTGATCACAAACAATGGTCCACCCTGGCCTCACATCGGGAGGCATGGAGACGCACTATCCACAATGCTGCAGTCTTATTTGACAACTCATGCTGAAGAAGTCTTGAAGAGAAACAACAACACAGAAAGAATCACAACCCACCCAAGGAGACCTTCTGCTGTGCTTTCTGCGACCGGACTTGTTTATCTCGGGTTGGCCTTTTCAGTCATCAGCGCGCTTGCAGAAAGCGCGGGATGAGTCCTTCCTGAATCTTCGTTTGCAAAGAAAAGCCAGAGAGACAGAGAGACAGAGACAGTGATCATGATGGCCCAGGTATTCTGGGAGCTGTACTCTACAAAAGTAACTTTTCCAAGCTTTTGTCAAATGGTGGCACAGATTCCATTCCTCTAAACAACATAAAACCAGTAGTTTAGCACTGCTCTGGAATGCACACCTGTTCTCAGTGCAACAGGAGAAACCAAACAAAAACACTGTACCTTTATGAGTGTGGTCAGGGCCATTCAAAGCTCCTTGAATAGCAGCTTGTGCAGCTGAGTTCTGGGCTTTCAGCATTTCAATGGTTTCTCGTAGTTCTATGAGCTCCGATTCCTTTGGAAACAGCAGGAAAAGAGTCAAAATGTATCAGAATAACAATGATTCCCCCCCACCTCTAGAATAACAATTCACAATACATTAATGCTCTGTTGTGGGTGAAAAGGTGGAGAAAATTCAGTTCCATGTTTGCTTCTCATCCCAGCTAATATACTGTGTCAAAATCCTCTGTTTGGAAATTTTTAATCTCTACAGTGCTCCACAATAAGAATTAATGTTTTAAGGGGAGGAAATATAAATATTCCTTAAAACATGTATTCTGTTTCACAAGAAGTGCAATGACTAAACTCCTCTCTGGTAGGAGATCATTTAACAAGCACAGTTGAAATTTAAACTGCTTAGACTATTGCCACTTCTTGTTCTCATTTTATAAATGGGGATTAAAGTTGCTAAAGGAATTTAACCTTAGCTGCAAGGAGAAAGGAGCAGGAGAAAAACATGTACCCAAATGTCTGGGAAAGCGTATTGAGGTCAAAGTATAATTTCTTTCAGAAAGGCTGTAGCATTGCAGAATGTGGACTGATCAAAATGGAAGAAACTTCTTTTAGAACATTTTTATTTAAAAGGAAACCTAAGTGATGTGGTTTCCCCATTTCCCCTATTTCAAAATGAATTGTATATTTGTTCCTCTACTGGGCACGGGCTAAAGGTAGAGTGAATCTACTGTTAGGTTTGCAGGGTTCCCTAATTAAGTCAGAGTCAAACTACAGTAGAACCCCCGTATCCACTGATTCATTATCCACTGATTCAGTTATCCACTGGATACAAAACGGCACACCTACCATATAGAGTCTTCCTCGAAGATGCCGAGAAAAGCATCCTCTCCAGATGTTTTCTAGATCCTCCAAGGCAACTCAATGGTATTTTAAACCAGAAGTCCCTTTATTTTCAATGGCATTCACTGTTATCCACAGTTTTCGGTTTCCACAGGGGGTGGGGTGGAGAACCAACCCCCCACAGATATGGGGGTCCTATTGTAGAAGTTATGGTGAATGCATATTTCCTACAATTAACCCCATGTTCCCTTTTGCAATGCAATTTCTTTAAAGATATGTGCATCAGAAGGAAGGACTGAAAATTAAGACCATATTAATGTCCCAAGACTAGTCACAAGAAAAAGTATGTTAAAGGCAAGATAAATAGATGAAGAAATCACACATTATGACAAATCAATGTCTTTCTTGTCTGCAAAAGTCATTATTCACATATTGTCTAAACTGACCCCCAGATTCAATTCTGTATTATTCCATTGTTATTCCATTGTTCAGCTTATCAGCTGCAGTAAGTGCGTGGTTCTGAATATTTGGGTTCCCTGCCATTTAGGCACAGATCCCATCTGATCTTGGAAGCTAAGCAGAGTCAGCCCTGGTTAGAACTTGGATGGGAGACATCAATGAATAACCAGGTGCTGTAGGCTATATTTCAGAGAAAGGAACTGGCAAAACCACCACAGAGTATTCCTTACCTAAGAAAAACCTATCAAACTTGTAGGGTCTCCATAAGTCAACAGGTGACTTGAAGGCAACACACGGGATGCAGGGGATGTGCCATTAAAAAAACCAAACCCAAACAAGTGGTCCCTTGGTATCCGCTGGGGTTTGGTTCCCTGCCCCCCCCCCCATGGGTACCAAAATCCATGATACTCAAGTCCCATTATATACAATGGCATAGTAAAAGGGTGTTCCTTATATAAAATGGTGAACAGCAATGTTTGCTTTTTGGATTTTTTAATTATTATTTTCAAGCCATGGTTGGTTAAATGTGTGGATAAAGAATCACAGATATGAGGGCCAACTGTTCAATGTTTGTTTACCCTAAAACTGCACTACTACAAATTACCCTGCAGACTAGTTCCAACTCCATACTTGTAGTTTTTTTTCAACTGTTTACATACATTGCTAAAAACAAATAGTTTCAAGGGAAAGCATTGTTTTATTTTACATTTTGTTTTCATTTGTTTCATTTTTCATTTTTATTTGAGCTGCAATCATCCATCCTGTTTGTGGTTTTCTTTTTAATATTTCAAATAGATGAACCGGCCAGTTTGGGTGTTGGCCACTCAAATTGCATGAAATCAGGAGGGATTCTACTGCTCTGCCCAATTGCCAAGCAAATGTGACTCTTGGCCACTCTTCTTTTCACAGCTGATCCCTAGAGAACTCATCTCCCTTTCCCCGGATGCTTCACTATTAGTTCAGTGGTGGCAAAGAGTCTGTTGTTTACCGCTAGATCTGCACCTTCCCACTGGAATGCAGCCCTTTCCCAGCAGCTGCTGTATGTGGCCCCCAGAAGCGCCAAACCTCACCCCAGAGCATCTGATATGCAGAATTTCAGATGGGTAGGACAATGGGCTCTTCTTTTTAAAGATGCACAAAGGCTAAAATATGACCAACACTGTATCTGCCAAGCTACAGCTCCCACTTTTTCAGTTTCAACCTGTAACATGGGAACCACTTTAAGGTGTTTTCCTTTATTACTCTTATGCAATTTTTACTTTGGGGGTTGGGCCGATGCAAGCGTGTATGTAAAATGGTTTGAACTGAAAGTCAAAAGCAAACTCTCTTCAACCAATACCACCCCAGAGGAGGTTTGCTAACAAGCAGAAAACTGTCTGTTCCCCCATCCCTAAAATATTTCTTTTGTCTCATATTTAGTATTCTGACAATGTGGTCAGAATGGAACAAGCACTCCCATTGATTTATGACCACCTTTTGTTGTCAAGCCTTTCAATACAGATTAAATCCACAGTCACAAATGTTTTAATTAAAAACTGGAAATGAAAGATTTTATCTTCACTCTGCCCACTGATATAGCTACACTAAACCCGATGGTGCGCAATGTTATTCTTATTGAGCTTTTATGAAGCTTGGATAGGAAGGGTCATGAAAGAAGGATGCCCCCATCTGTTTATTCTTACAGCTGTCCTTTCACTCAGCCTTCAACATAAACTTTAATATAAACCAATGACTTTTCCACATTACAGCATCTGCTATTTCAAACATACCTTTTGTTCAGCTGTCATAGTTAGGCTTTGCAACCGGCCTGTCATATTTCCTAAGCTCTTTTCAAAAGCTGCCACAAGATGGGCCTGTGGGGGAAAAAAGGGAGGGGGGAGATGTTCAAATGTCACTGCACTTCAAATGCACTGTAGAAAATCTATAAAAAATTATGCTGTAATGTGTCCTTGCTGAGAAACTACATGCTATTGTCATAATTCCCAGCAAAAGGTTACTTCTACTTATCCTCTCACCTTTCTACAGCTTTAGGTTGCACCTTTATAGTCCCTGGGAGAAAGGTGGCTAAGGAAGAGGTAACAGGAATGGTGGGCAACAGCATACCCTGCAACTGTCCCAATTTGGCCGGGACAGTCCACACTAATCTTCAACTGTCCCGCTTTTCAGTTGCTTTTCAAATGTCCCAGTTTCTGTTTCCTCCTCCAACTTTCTCCCTTTGTCTTTGCCATGGGTCAGTGTAAGAGGGGCGCTCTAAAAAAAGCGATACAAGGACTCCCTGAAACAACATCCCAGGCTCAGCCAAATTGATCACCAACAATGGTCCGCCCTGGCCTCACATCAGGAGGCATGGAGACGCACTATCCACAATGCTGCAGCCTTATTTGAGAACTCACGACAAACAAGTCTTGAAGAGAAACGACAATGCAGAAAGAATCACAACACGGAAACATTACCCAAGGAGACCTTCTGCTGTGTTTTCTGCAACCAGACTTGTTTATCTCAGATTGGCCTTTTCAGTCATTGGCGCGCTTGCAGAAAGCACAGGATGAGTCCTTCCGGAATCTTCGTTTGCAAAGAAAAGCCAGAGAGAGAGACTTCCATTGCTAGAAACTAGGCTGAAAGTGCAAAAATAGTTTGCACTCTGTGAAGTCGAAGGCTTTCACGGCCGGCATCTGGACCAACCAGAAAAATCAGCAGTAGCAGAACATGTGATAAACCAGCCTGAACACAAAATGTTATTTAAAAACACAGAAATTCTGGACCAGGCTAACAACTATCATGTCAGAATGCACAGAGAAGCTATTGAAATCCACAAACACCTGGACAACTTCAACAGGAAAGAGGAAACCTTAAAAGTAAACAAAATCTGACTCCCAGTTTTGAAATACAATAGAATTAAAACTCAACACTTACAAAGGAATTCCATCCAGGGACAGGGGGATTCCCAGCAGATAATGGCCCATCAACCAACCATTAGCCAAACAGACACTAACGAGCCTTGCATTTCTATACCCAGAAACTAACCATTCAATTACACAAATTTATATATACTCCCCTACAGTGGTTCACAGCATATAAACCCCAGACACACGCCTACCCAACCATTTTCTGAAGATGCCATCCACAGATGCAGGTGAAATGTCAGAAAGAAACTATTCCAGAACACAGCCTCACAGCCAAGGAAAATCTAGTTTGCACTCTGTTAACTCAGCAAGGGGTGGATGAGAGGAGCTGGCAGAAACTTGCCCTTCCCACTCTGTTCAAGCAAAAGCAAACTGCTGCAGCTTTTTCCTTATTGGCCATCTTGACTGCACTCTGATGTTACTTGGCAGCACATGTCCTAGTTTTTATTTGTGAAATGTTGGAGGGTATGCAATAGGTGGTTTTTCAGATATTGCTGGACTGCAGCTTCCATCAACCTTAGCCTACCTAGTGGTGATTAATATTAGGAGTTGCCATCCAACATCTGGAGGCTGTTGCGTTACTAAGGCCAGTGTCACCCCTCCCTCTGAAGGTATCATCTGGTGCAATTTGGCCTCTCCACACACCCCTAATGCTGCCACTGTCTGGAGGACTCCACTTTACCACCCTAGTGTACAGCATAGGCTCTACCCCCATGATTGAGAGCTGTGATTGGCATATGGAGACATTCCAGAGGAATGCTAGAGATGGATTTGGAGCCTTGAGGCTTAGAGTCTGGTATTAAGGTCCACCCATTCCCTTTCCACGCCTTCAGGGCAAAAGTATGCCAGCTCCACATAGTTTGTATCCCTACAACACCAGCCTCCAGGATTTAGCAATAAGCATTGATATTTATATACCACTTATCAGTACCAAAGCACTCCCTAAGCGGTTTACAATGTGTTAGTTAATTGCCTCCAACAAGCTGGGTACTCATTTTACTGACCTACAGAAGGATGGAAGGCTGAGTCAACCTTGGAGCCCTCTGGGATTGAACTCATAATGTTGTGGCTTGCAGTACTGGCATTTAACCACTGTCACAATGTATTGAAGAGGGCATGGCTCTCAATAAAGGAAATGAGATCAAAATACAGTATGTACTGGTCATTACAAATTAACTTGAAATAACTTGGAAATGAAATTTCTGTTCCTATAGTTGAGTTCTGCAATGACATTTCCAGTCTGCAAAAACTTTTTCTCATTTTCTTTTCTTCAGACAAATATGACATTTACAGATGGGGAAATTATTTGAGAAGCTAAATGGGGTGAGTAACATTTAGCTGGTTTACTTCCACTGCCCTCCTCCCAGGCAAAGTAAACTACCTGTAAAATACTATAAAAAGATGGGTTTTTTTTTCAATGCAGAGATCATATCTCTATATATAATGCTCTTGGGTATGTTGCCATTTCCAGTGTGCTGACTGGCTGCTTAAGAAACTTACCAGCCAATCAGAGCTCTCTGTTCGGCAGCCAATCAGCACACTGGGGGAAGAAACATGTAGAAAGCTTCAAGCTTCTAAACATAGCGATGGTAGAGGGGCTCTCCAGTGAGGTGTGTGTAGCATGGTATGTGTGTGTGTAGCATGGGGTGGGATGTGTAGCATGGTGTGTGTGTAGCATGGGGGGATGTAGTGTGTGTGTGTAGCATGGGGTGTGTGTAGTGTGAGGGGGGTGTACCATGGGGTGTATGGGGTGTGTCTAGCATGGGTGTGTGTGAGTGTAGCGTGGTGTGTGTGAGTGTAGCGTGGCGTGACTGTATATGCAGTTGCATGGCAGTGGGCCTCTCACATCCTGCCATGTGTGGTGTGTGTGTAGCATGGTGTGTGTGTGGTGTGTGTCTGTATGCATGTTTGCATGGCGGTGGCAGAGGGGTTCTTGCATCCCACTACATGTGGTGTGTGTGTAGCATGGGGTGTGTCTTCGTGTAGCATGCTGTGCGTGTGTGTATGCAACTACATGGCAGTGGCGGAGGAGCTCTTGCATCTTGTCGAGTGTGGTGTATGTGTAGTGTGGTGTGTGTGTAACATGTGTATGTGTGTAGCATGCCGTGTTTGTGTATGGGCAGTTGCATGGCAGCAGTGGAGGGGCTCCCATGTCCTGGTGTGCATGGTGTGTGTGTTTGTAACATGGTATGTGTGTGTATGCACGGTTGCATGGAGACAGCAGAGGGGCTCTCGCATTTTGCTGTGTGTGGTATGTTTGTAGCGTGGTGTGTGTGTGTGCATGTGCAATTGCATGGCAGCGGCAGAGGGGCTCTCATGTCCTGGTGCACATGGTGTGTGTGTGTGTGTGTGTATGTGTGTAGCATGGCCTGTGTGTGTCTGTATGCATGGTTGCATGGCAGAGGGGCTGTCGATATGAAACTAGCAGTACCTGGAGTAACAAATGCCATTATAGCTGATTTGAAAGGTTATATTAATGCATCAAATGATCACACTCTTGACATGTTTCCTAAGTGGCCAATCAGCAGAGTGGGAATGGAAAAATACTGAACCATTTTATATGTATAGATAATGGTGTATGTTACGTCGGGTATAGCTAGTTTCTTGGAATTACTTATTTCAAGTATTAGAGAGAGTGAGTGGACATTTGGTGTATATATTATTCAAGCAATAAAGACAATATATTCAGCTCAAAAGGCCCAGATGTTAGTAAATGGCAATGCAACAAGATCAATTGAAATAGAAAGGGGGACCAGACAAGGTTGTCCTCGCTAACCTTTACGGTTTATTTTGGCACTGGAGACCCTGGGTTGTCTAAATGGTCAAAATAACCCTCATGTAATTTGCTAGGAATCCTAACTGTCTAAATGGGATCCCACATCAATCCATACTGCTCAGTAGGAGGGAGCCCCCAAATGGCAAAAACAACTCAGGAAAAGCCTTAGTAGCTTTCCCCGTAGTTTTTTTAAAACAATGAGGGGGTCCGCATTCCTGCTCGTTAGGACAAGCGATTCAAGAGGAAGTGCAAAGCTGATTGGCTGGGCCATTGTGGGGGAGATACCTACTGCTGCCATGCTGGATTTTTGGCTCAGAAAGCAATTGCTAAGGCAATAAACGGGATGGGATTTTTAATTTTTTGCTATCCTTTTAATTTGAAAAATTGCTATATAGCTCCAGTGCACTTGGAGGTGGCAAAGAACTAACGTGAGTAAATCACTCGCAGCCACCATTTGGCATGCAAAGTTTATGGGACCTTCTGGGGCCACCACCACCCCGTTAAGATATGTCGCTGCTGCTGTGAAATGCCATTACTATGAGGTTCTCCATTTTTCTCTCTCTCATATAGATGACCCCCCCCATTGAGAGATATTAAGAAAGATGACAATCTATGGGTTAATCATTTGTTTGTTTGCTTGCTTGCTTGCTTGCTTGCTTGTTTATAAAAGAACAGGACAAGCTGAGAGCTTATGAGTATGGTCTTGCAATAACGACATAAAACCCATTAGACTCAATGAAGGCATTTTTGGGGAGAAACAGGGTGTTTGAGACTTAAACTGAAATTGTGGCAAAATAAAATTACTGACTGTTGCTGCATCTGGACAGCAGGAATAATCCAGTTTGACACTGCTTTAACTGCCATGGCTCAATGCTATGGAATCCTGGGATTTGTAGTTTGTTGTGGCACCAGAACGCTCTGACACAGAAGGCTAAATATCTCAAAAATTACATATCCCAGAATTCCAAAGCTCTGAGCCACGTCAGCTAAAGGAGTATCAAACTGGATTATTTCTGCAGTGAGGATGCAGCCTAAAATATGAAGAGAATGAACTAACGGCTCTTTCAAATGTTAAAGTGGAAAAATGGGGAATAAACATTTCAGAGTTACAATTACAAAGAACAACAGTTTATTATTTTAAAACAATTATGAAAAAGTCTGGAAAGAAATTAAAAGAGACTGTGTATATAAAATTTACTTTGTGCAATAATTTAAAAGAAAACCTGTATAAGATGATGTATAGATGGTACCTAACACCAAGTAAGCTGTTGAAAATGTCCCAGAATGTTTCAAACCAATGCTGAGGACATCAAAATAAAGAGGGCGCCTTTTTCATGTGCGGTGAATTGTAAGAAGGCAAAAAGTTACTGGTCTAAGATGTATATGTTAATCCAAAAGTTTTTAATGTTAGATTTTGTAATGTTATCAAAAATGTTTATTTTGGGCATTATGAATAAAGAATTGGACAGTAAATATGGATGACTTCTACAATATATGGCAACAGCAGCAAGAATATTGTTTGCTCAAACTTGGAAATGGACTGAAGCACCAACGATGGAAGAATGGATTGTTAAGGTTTCTGACTTACGGTAGCCCAAATGGCCAAATTAAGGTTGGTTCTAAAGGATAAGCCAATTGAAAACTTTTTGAAAGACGGATTTTTTTTTATTTTTTTTTTTGCGCAATAAGAAATCTAACAACATAATAATGTGCACCTATGGTTATTAGTAATTTTAGAAGAATTTTTAAATTGTATCTGTAATGATAGAATAATATATTTTTTCTTTTCTTTTTTTACTTTTCATTTCCATCAGGACTGGGGACAGACACCTACTGTGTATTAGTTATTCAGTTGGACCCCCATATCCAAGCAACCTATATCTGCAGTTTCAGTTATCAGTAGCACACCTACTATAGAATTTTCCTGGAAAAATGCCTAGAGAGGTGTCTAGGTATTTTTTCTAGGTCCTCCAAGGAAACTCTATGGTATATGTAAATGGCATTTGCTATTATCTATGGTTTTTGGTATCTGTGGTAAGTCCAGGAACCAAATTCCCCATGGATACATGGGACCAACTGTATGGCTCCTCCCCCCCCGCTTTTCCTCCTTCTCCTGTTTTTCCCTTATTTCTTTTTCTTCTTTCTGTTTCTTTCTAGATGATGGCCTGCATCCTAGAAGTCTCAAGAAGAAACAACATAACATGAATTTGTGATATGTGGTGGTGTGGAGGCTGTCTGCAGGCCTGCTAAGAGTCCTAATTTTAAAAGACAATGAATGAGGGAAAAGGAAGGAAACAGCCAGTTTCCAGCCACAGGAGGACACAGGGATGCTAAGGTCCATCTATATGAGGGGGGGATACGATCTCCTCTGAAGAAACAGCAATTTGCAGCTGTCTTAATGGTCAAAAGAGCCCCCCTAAACTTGGCATGCCCCCTAGCTAAGATGGCAGCCATGAGTGCTCACCATTTTAAATCTGCCGCCACCAAATAAAATAAAATAAAATAAGAAAAATAAAAAATGTTTACTATAGTGTGCACAAGCGATACTTCATATTTACAAAAGAAAAAAATAAGAAAAGAGAGAGAAAGATTGCTGTTTTAACTTCTTACCAATCTCTTGCTTAGCAAAAAATTCAACATGGCAGCAGCAGGTGCTTTCCCTGTTTGCAAGCCCCTCCCCCCAAGCTCGTCCGGCCAATCAGCTTACGCTGCCTCATCTCAGCAATGTGAATGCGACTATCCTAATGAATGCATATTCACAAGACCTATGGAGCTTTTTAAAAACTCTGAGAAAAGCTCCAAAGACTTCCCTCCAGAGCTTTATGGTGGATTTGGCTACCCCTCGTGTCTGAATGAGATGTATTGATGTGAATGTCAATTTAGACAGATCACCTTCCATGTGATTGCCATTTGGATTATTTTCACTGTTTGCATGGGACCTTAGTATTTTATTTGCACTGCTTCCTTCCTTTGCCTTCTCAGGACAGCATTATAAAACAAAATGTACTCAAATCTGAGAATATGGAAAACTCTATATAGTAAATGGGGTATGTGTACCCCTTCAAGCATTGTCAGGCTGCAACTCACATCATTCCTCAGTATTAACTGTGGTGGTAAAGGCTGATGGGAGGATGGAGTCCAATATTTGGATGTTTACATATTCCCTAGTCCTGCTGTACATAAAACCTACAACAGGGGAAAGTATCCAATGTCTTCACTAAATAATATTCTGCTTTGTCTTCCTGGAGTTTGAGGAATAAAATTAGGTCTGCCATCTATGGAGTCTCAAATTCACAGGTCTTAGAAACCTTGATTCTTTCAGCAAGCACATATTTCAGAAAGAGAAGTCAGTGCGAGTAATAAGAGTCCACAATCATAAAAATAACTATGTAATGCATGATCCAGAACATAAATTGTTTCACTAATTGCATGAGGCAGTGAAGTATTAAAAATTAAACCAAAAAGCACTTTTTAAATAAAAACCCAAATAATGTTCAGCATTAAAATGGACAATTACATTCCAAAAGTGAAGGCACATCTGCTGCATTTACTCATACCAAGATTGAAAATGCTTATTGCTAGGCAACTGTCACTGCTACAGGGAAAAAAAATAGACTTCAAAAATTTAAATTGGGTTCTTGTCTTGCACGATTGGATTTTATATTTAAAAACTAGAATAACAGCCCATTCTTTTTTCAGTATCAGCATATGTAGGAGAGGTCTTGGGTTTACGACAGTATGAACAATGGAGAGTGGAATTTTATGCTTTCTTTCCAGAGGCTTGTAAAGTTACTTTTTTGTTTGTTTCACAGGCTCAGGAACTTTGACAAGCTCTGCTTCCTCCCGAATCAGTATTTTTAGTTGAAGAAATAATTTTATGTGAATTGCTAACGCTGCCATCCTAGCCATGAGAAAGGTCTTGCTAGACAAGCATTGGGTTTCTGTTCTCCCTAGGTTGCTATTCTGCTAATGTACTCCAGAGAGCACCACCTGTGAAGACTTGCACCAGGGAACACAGCCTGTTGTTCTGGGTGGTTTTCTTCATGGCGTCAGAAGTCCAGAGACCCCATGATCTCAGTGGATATTGCTGGGATATTGTAGGAGTATGCTGAGATATGTGTGTGAGAGGAACTGCATGTATACTCATACATAGGAGTGTGTTTGTATCTATGACAGAGCATGTGTGTGTGTGTGTGTGTGTGCGTGTGTGATTTATAAATAAATAAATAAAAATATGTGTGCACATGGATCCTCTTGTGTTGTGTTCCACTGTGCTGGTTTGAGCTGAAACGCTATACATCTCTGGGCTAACAAAACACCATAAATGCAAGGAACAAAAATAAACCAGAGTAGGATGTTGCAGGAAGTAGCAATGCCTGGCTTGGAATCCTATATTGTTGGTTCACAGGCATAATTTCTAATATTCCCATTGAAGTTAATTAATATGGACTGTGCCAAAGGATGGGTCCCCTTTTTCTCTCTCCCTACAGCCATGAAGACACATTTACAACTACCTCCACAGCCAATAATGGAACATCACCAACAGTATATAAAACCCAGTCAGATTATACACATCTTGGCTATCAAGGCATACAGCAAATGGTCATTGGTCTGACACCTTGGTGATGAGAACAGGGAAAACACATTATGCACAGTTTTGATAACAAACTGGGAAAGTTGTATTGCCAACTCAGGTCTTCTTCCATGGGAAGGACAGGTTTATCTCTTCTCTCCTCAACATTAATGGCTCCAACGTGGATTTACCCCTCCCTGCTGGGCTCTAGCCATGTATGGAAGGTGATTTTGGTTCTGTTCATTGTGGTCAGGGAAGAGATAAGCCTCATGTTCCCTGGCATTCCTCTAATTACACCTGAAAAAATGGTATATAGTTGCATACTTGTATTAAGGAATATGTAGTTTAGCTTTCAGCATAGAGTACTAGATTTTCTAAGAGCCTTTCTATTATCTTTTGCACTGTTTTTGGCAGGACCAAGAAAGATGGGGCTTTTCTACCTTACACAGCTTCAGTTTTGACTTCTATCACAGAGAGAGGTGTTGGAAGGAGACTAAACTATTTGTATCTGATTCGCTTCAAAATCTTCTGTATCAAATTCTGTGTCTTTGTTCATCCTGCTGAACTTACTGTTTCCTGTTTTCCATGGCCAAGTCACAACTTTAGCTAAATAATTGCCTTCACCAGGAATATGTTGTTCTAAAAACTACACTTTTGCATCTGTGAACTCATCACCTTCATGTGGGTTGAGATGCCCATCAAAAAGGAAATTCTGAATAAGCCTGGAGCTAAGGAATCTGAACGAAATTGGGAATGCTATCCAATCAAAGTCTACAGTATGAATTTTTAAAAAATAACAACTATCCTTTATTAAAAAAATAGTGCTGAGATATTCCCTTCAGCAGCACAGAAACAAAAAAAGGGGGAAAAAGGGGGAAAGTCAGTCTTCAAGTTGAAATAAGTGTAAATCAAGACATCAGTAGCAGCTGGAATTCCCGTATATTAAACTATAAAACAGGAAGATGCCTTGGGCTTTGTCAAATGAAATAAATAACCAGATACTGAAGCCAGCACAGGAGTCTCGGATAAGAGCATTCTGCCTAAGAAACAAGTGATAAAAACAACTGCGGGACTCACCTCACGGCTCGTTTGCGCCGGGGGAGCCCGCCGCAGCACTGCGTGGGGCGGCATGGGCGCCGCCATCTTCCTCCTGAGCCTTCTCCCAGCCAGCTTCGGCTGGATGGGAGAAGGATCGCATGACAGCCAATCAGGAAGAGGCTGCCCCTTCCTGATTGGCTGTCTTAGAACACCCCCGGCCAATAGGAGAGCAGGAATTTCCAGCTCTCTGATTGGCTGGGAGGCGGAGACTGCTGCTAGCAGTCTTCACTCTGGTCCGGCAACTGGGGATAAAATCCCCAGCGCGAGCCGGGCCAGAGCAGTTGGCTCCGTGGAGCCGAAGACCCAACCCACCCACCCTAGATAGATTATATATGTATTAGCTAGAGCTTGCATGTTTTTGTGTATTTCTTGTCACAACTTACGAGGCGGCGGTGAGCATGGGGGGGACCATTTTGTGGGAAGGGTCTTGGGGGGGAGCTGTTCCCCCCCGCCTTATGGTGGGGGGAGGGCTGCCCCCCTTCCCCTCCAGGGTAGTCCAGTGACCTGGTCACGTGTTTCCGGTCACATGTTTCTGGTCATGTGTCTTCCGGTCACGTGCTTTCCGGTCACTGGTTCCCGCTGGTCACGTGTTTCCGGTCACGTGTTTCCGGTCACGTGTTTCCGGTCACGTGACCCATTGACTGACCAGGCTTTTTCTGGTCCACCTCCATGCTCATGCGCCAACCAGGCAACTGCCATCCACAAGTTGTGGCCTTTTCTGCCACCTTTCTCACCTGTACCAATACACTTTGTGAATCTTATGTTGTTGTAGTGTCATTATTTCTGGGTCTATGGGGAAGGGAGGGCTGCGGTCGGAACGGTCTCACTCCGGCACGCAAAAGACATGCAAGCAAAATTATGAGTTCCAAATATTTTGTTAGTATATAAGAAAACAAGAAAATGTAAAAAATATTAATAAAATGTTTTAACTTTTTAGAATTATACAGTTTTGCAGATTGTACATACAGTCAGACCCCCGTATCCACAGAACCAATACCCACAGTGTCAGTTATCTCTGGGACACAAAACAGCACCCCTACCATAGAGTCTTCCTAGAAAATGCCTAGAGAGGTCCCCCAAGGCAACTCTAAGGTTTTTTAAACCAGAAGTCCCATTATTTTCAATGGTGTTCATTGTTATATGTGGTTTTTGGTATCCACGATTTTTGGTATCCGTGGGGGAGGGGCCTGGAACCAATCCCCATGAAATCAAGGGTCCTATTGTACAAATCTGCACTATGAGTTGAGTCAAGAATTAGTCCACTGATAAGACTAATCTAAATTGCAATGATATAAATCAGATTAATATATGAATTAAAGGTGAAAGATTATGCTTATTTATATTGTGTAAATGCTTTTGAGTATACAGGCACAGAAATGCATCATTACTCTGAATTCAACCCAGTGAGTTCAGAGCCAAACCTGTCTTATATATAAAAATGCAAAATGAACACAAATAAATAGCAAATACCTACTCTCACATTTAGTGTTATACTTTTTTAAAAAAAGTATTACTGTCATGTCCAAACCAATACATAAGATGATACAGGAAGCCCTTGCTTTTCAACATTTCCTTATCTGATAACTTGCTCTTTCAATCTTTTAAAATTATAACCAGAGTCCATTAATCCGACATGTGGTCCACTCTTTCGACCATGTGCCAAATTAATGGGTTCTGCTGTTGCTATGGGGTAATTCTAAGGACAATTCTTGCTCTGGTGATTCTAAGGAGGGAGTGTAAAGACATACTAGAAAAATAAAAGGAAGAGTGTTCAAATAGCAATTGATCTTTATATCATGTGGGAGAGGAGAGGATGAGGAGGGGGGGAGTTGAATTTGGCAAGTGGAGGGCTAAGTCAAGGGAGTAAGGAAGGGGTTGAAGGCAGGGAGTGGAGCTGGCAGAAGCAGGAAAAACTGCTCCTGCTGGCCAACCCCCCCCCCAAAAAAAACAGATTGTGACTGCAGGAGCCCATTCCTGCATGCCTGCATACCGCTGTAGCTGCCCTTCGGTGTCGCTCTTCTGCAGCAGGAAGCAGGACCATAGCATGTGACCAAGGCACATGTTGTGGGCCAGCTTTCTTGCTTTAGAGTGAGCAAGAGAGGCATTGGTGGTGGCTAAGGTGATGGGCTAGTGTGTCCATCTGGACTTCCTCCTATTCCGTGCAGGTAATGGGGGAGGAATGGTCCTGATCCATGGCCCATGTAGATGAGCCCATAGTCTGTTATTGACATTTTTCGGCAGCCAAAATGCATTTGGAAGCTAAAAAAGACTGGGTTATAACTTCAACCAATTCCACAGTGGTCTGGTCCCTAACCTGTCAGATATGTGAGGACTTCCTGTACATTAGAAATAAGATGAAATCCATAAAGCAACACATGTAGTGCTAAGCTATGACTGAGACATTGGGAGGGGGAGTAGTCATCTCAGTAGTGTTAGGGTAGCCACATACTCCATTTTATGAACAACACTCTTCTTTTAAAGGACTGTCAGAGGATAATCTTTTATTTGAAGGTATCATCTGTTAGAAAGTCAGTCCAATTCATGTCCAGTTTAAGAATAAATAAGTATTGAGTAGGAAGACAATTGTAGGTGGAAAATAGGCCACCTAGTCACAGTTTTCCCTATTATGAAAGGATTTATTTGCAATCTACTTTAATTATAGCAACTATATCTCAATTGGTTTTGTATGATATAAATTAGCATATGCAAACACTGTAAGAATCAGTGTCTTCTTTTGTCTTCCTTTTTGGTGATGCTTTTGGCCATCCTAACAACACTTTTAACAGAGTAAAGAAAATTATGCTTTTCCAAAATTTGGGATGAATTAAGAGCCAGAGGGCTTTGCTAGATGATCTGCTACTGGATCAATTTCAGTTGAAAGCTATAAAAAATGAGCTGGCATTTAGTACACACAACCCTTGAAGTTCTTCACAAATTCTGGAACTAATATTGTGAGCAGAATAAAAACTAGAAGTTAAATAATTAACAATTTGCTACCCCTTCATGACATCCCTTATCTGGTGCCTGAGATGGTGCATTCATTGTGTCTTGAGATAATCTGAGATAGGAGAATGTGAGCAGGGCAGGAGGAAATCCTGCTGCAGCTATATCTGATTGCATGCCAGATATAACATTGGGACTCAGCCCTCCCTCCCCCATTCACATTCTCAAAGGGAAAAATGAGCAGAGCTGGGGAGAATCCTTGTGCTACCTCATATTGGTCATAATAGCAAGCTTTCCATGCCTGTCTCTGTGTCAGGGTACTACTGCTTTAAGAAAAAGGAAAATATTGAAGCAACAGAATGTATACTAGCACAAATGAAGTGGATTTGGTCACAGCTTTGGCTAAGCAGAGGGCTGACATGTAAACACTCCTATATAGTTGGAACCACAAGATGCACAGTGTGTGGGCTGGTGTCATAGTGAAGAGTAGTGTGGTTGTATGTTGGAGATATTGCTGCTAAGATGATGTGGTTTGTTATGTATATACAGTGCGACTGAAGATAAAGGCCTCCAGATATCTTTGGATGAACCATGCAGCGTGTAAGTCTTTTTCTTGTCTGTGAAAAAGGGTCAGAGCACTGAAATGCCTGCCAGCTGAAGCCTTTGTTCCTAAATTACTCTTTTTGCCCATTCTGCTGTGCAGTACTGCTGTTTGGCTACACCTGGGTTAGTTCGTTCCCAGGCAGTGCCAGGTGTCTCTCGATGGGCCAACAGTGAGTGACACTCTGTACAGAGGATATCAGGCCTCCTGGCTTAGACCACACCCTTTAACACATCACAGGTGAAAACCGGGGTATGTGTAGCCAAGCTACATCAGAATGTTGTCAAGAGGGAAGAAGTTATTAACAGTGTCATTCAAAAATAATTAACAACCAGTTCTGTCTACATTTTTGCCTCTTTTTTTTTTGCCAAAATCCTCTTAGACAGATCAACAGCACTACTTGAATAAAATTAATAAGCTAAATTGATGTTTCATTATTATACTTCTGACATAAACAGCTAAAACCGGGACAGTCTTCTCGAATGAGAATTACAAAGATATTGTAAACAAGTCCTGTAAAGGATGCGCTTTCCAACCCTAAAATGAGAGACATCTGTCAACCCTAAGCCTTCACACACACACACACATACAAACACAGAGAGAGAGACACACCACAACTCCCCTCTCAGAAGAGAGTGACGGGTCAACCACCCTGATGATCTGGCTGTGTTTGTGTATATAGACAGAAAAACAGTGAGGTTTTATCCACACACACATTCAAGCTAGCTGGGCAAGGAAAAGAACTTGATGTAGCAGAATTGAGAGCCACCACACCAGTGCTTGCCAGGTTGTTTTTTCTCTCCTTCTCTTTCTCTGTCTGCATTT
The DNA here is from genome assembly GCA_030847615.1 of Gambelia wislizenii. NCBI lineage: Eukaryota > Metazoa > Chordata > Lepidosauria > Squamata > Crotaphytidae > Gambelia > Gambelia wislizenii. Next base: position 202,532,438 of record JAUMIR010000005.1, on the reverse strand, counting down.
GTAAATCTACTATGTCTCCAAGCTGGGAGTCTCTAAGTCTGCTTGCCTTCCTCCTTCAGTATACAACGGTCCCGTCTACACGATTTAAATAATACGTACGGCGTGCGAAAGTTCGCACTTCAGTACAAACGGCTGTTCGGATGCACACTAATGCAAAAGAGGGGGGGGCGGTTTTCCACCCTGAAGTACGCACACGCGGCGTTCGGGAGGGAAAGCGGATCGCGAAGAGAAATCCGTACGCCGTTCGGATGGCTGACAGGTCTGTACGGTCCATTCGCACACATATGAACAGGCTGTGTAATCTGATTGGCTGGCCGAGTAGAGGGGGCGGGGCTAGCACAGAGGGAAATTGGGAACGGCCGCCATGTTGGTTTCCCGGCTAGCGAGCGTCCAGTAAGTCCGTGAATTTATATGTTTATTTATTTTTATTTTATATTGCAAATACGGAAAACCGACTGTCCGCAAACCAGGAACCTTTAAAAAAAAAAGCAGAGGGAGATTTAAAACTGCCGCTTGGCTTGCTCGCTCCAGCCAGTTTCGGGAAGAGGGAGTCATACGGAGTTTAAGGGGTTTAAAAAATTGTATAGCCAGTTCGTATGCATACGAATGACAGGCTGTTTGTATTTTTTGCCCCTCATACAGATTTTTTTATGATCGTATAGCCGCACCCAACATTCACTCAGTGATCATCTACAGCTGCTTGACTTGATTTGGGTGGGCTCTGAGTTCCCTCTCTCCACCATCTCTACAACCTCCTTCAGCCAACTTATTGATAATAGATGCAGGAATAAGAAGACCAGAGACAACTAAAGAGACCACACATATAACTGGGATATAAAGGGCCACTTGTATTTAGCTATACCCTATTTAACCCCTTTCTGAGAGATCTGCCATGGGGAACAACCTAGTGTGGGAAGTTGGGGCAGGAGGTCAACCCCCAAAACCCCTCCCCAGCTTCCTTGGGCAAAAACACCTGAACCCAGGGAAAAGCCATAACCTCTGTTGCCCAGCCAGCTTGCATCTGGAACGCTAACCCAAAAATCCCTTCCCTAATTCGCAGGAATTAAAGAGAGGGGTTTATCCCTTAGGCCAGCCCTAAAAGAGGCAACTTTCGCCACCCCTCAGTTTGCAGGAACTAAAGGGACAGTTCCAGCTCCCCTCTTCACCTCCCAAAGGGGAAGGTGCCAAAGGTGTACTCCAAACTACCAAATCTCCCCCTCTACCTGCCATAGAAAAGGAGCAAATGTCTGCTTAGCCCCTTTCCCCCACCATATCATCCAATAGGGACCTCAAACCACATTGTAGATTTCTCAGAAAAAGTAAATTTCCTGCATCTAACAGGTGAAAACCCCATCGGCCCTATGAAGACCAGGCTTCTCAAATATTATATCAGGGTATAAGGGCTATATCCTGCACTAATCCTAGATCATTCCAACACAGATGGATAACCATGATATCAAGAGCAGCCGCACAGGCGCTCCTAGAAACACACAGGCACTCACAACAAAAAGGAGGCAGAAAGCGGCTGGCCTTAAACCCCTTCTAGCACTGCCCTCTGCTCTCCTGGTGATGGTGCAGGTGCTGAGGCAACATTGCAGGCCTCCATCCTGCACTCCATCAAAAGGGTTCCTACAGGGCAGTCACGACTGTGCTGGGAACCCTTTTTTGCTTTGGTGCTTTCCTTCTCCTCCAGGTAATGGTGCGTTCAGAAGGCAGCAAGACTGGTCAGGGAAAGTTGCAGGGCTGGCAGAGGGAGGGAGCCCAAGGCCAAATGCTGAGAGGCATCTGTTTAATAACTGGCCCTGGTGAACTGGGGAGAACTGGCTGAATGACACCACTGGATATTAATGAGAAAGAACTTACAAGTGAGGACAGGCTGCAGCAGTTTGCTTTTGCCTGAGCTGGCTGGGGAGGGCAAGATTCTACCCAATCCTCTCCTTTCCCCCTGCTGTGTTAACTGAGTGCAAACTAGTTTTGCACTTTGAACTCATTTTTTGGCAACTGAAGTAAGCAAAGGGTAAAAGTGGGAGAAGGAGAGAAAAACTGGGATATTTTAAAAGCATCTGGAAAAGTGGGATAACAGAGGATTAATCAGGGTTAGCCCTGCCAAATTGGGACAATTGGAGGGTATGGTTTAGTTCCAGAACACAATTCAGCCTCTGGGATCAATCCAGTTTCCAATCCCTGCTGTAGAACAAGCTTTATACTGCTGGTTTCACTGACCTGTGGAAACTGTCAAAAATTATGATCCAAAAATACATAAGCATGGAGAAAACCTGTGTGCCAGCAGTCTATAAAACCTTCACATTTGTTGCATTCAGTATTTCCCCTTTATTGAACAGCATAAGCAATACACATCCACAGGACTAAATATGTAATTTGTGCAGTGAAATTTTAAAATTTTATTTTCTTAGTTTCTGCACAATTAACCTAATGGCAGTCAATTATATTTCTGGCTGCTTAATTTTCAATCCACACAATTTATTTCTATTTCTTTTCTTTGATTTGATTTAATTTAATTTAATTACTATAGTTTTACTTTTTATGTGTTTTGACTTATTTTTTCATTAAGGACACCTGCTCCTGAATCTGAATTTCTAGTATTTGGTCTTAGAACTAAAGAAATAGAACTATTTGTTGGAATTTTTAACTTCAGTAGGTGCTAAAGTTTAAATAGCAGTTTAAATAGCAGTTTCAGCAGTGATTCAGCTGTCCTTCAAAAAAAGAGAAACAGAAGTTGGCCTTCATACACTGTTCTCTGTACTTTTTTTTATTTAACTATTTAAATGAATATGTTAGCATCAAGGCTGAGGTTTCCAACCTCTGGTAAGCCTTAGCCTCTCTCTCTCTGGCTTTTCTTCACAAACGAAGATTCAGAAAGGACTCATCCCGTGCTTTCTGCAAGTGTGCTGATGACTAAGGACTTTTTCAGACAAGTAAAATGCAGCGCAAGCAGCCTTGCCACGTTGCGAGGCTGCAGCGCTGCAGGGCGTCCCTTTCAGATGACGCCCGTCCCTGCCGGTACTGTTGCGGTACTGCAGGGACATTTGAGTGGAATATTTTGGCGATTTTTGCTCACAATCAACAAGCAATGTGGCGAGGCTGCTTGCACTGCATTTTACTTGTCCGAAAAAGTCCTAAAAAGGCCAATCTGAGATAAACAAGTCCAGTTGCAGAAAGCACAGCAGAAGGTCTCCTTGGGTGATGTTTCCGGGTTGTGATTCTTTCTGCGTTATCGTTTCTCTTCAAGACTTGTTTGGCGTGAGTTCGCAAATAAGGCTGCAGCATTGTGGATAGTGCATCTCCATGCCTCCCGATGTGAGGCCATGGCGGACCATTGTTGGTGGTCAATTTGACTGAGCCTGGGATGTTGTTTCAGGGAGTCCTTGTATCGCTTTTTTGGAGTGCCCCTCTTACACTGACCCATGGCGAGTTCACCATAGAGTACTATTTTGTGGAGGCGATGGTCCTCCATCCTAGAAATGTGCCCTGCCCAGCTTTGTTCTCAATATCATGGCCTCAATACTGGTGATCCCTGCTTGCTCAAGGACAGCAACATTCGTCACAGTCAGTCCAGTGTATATTTAGGATTGTGCGTAGACAGCGCTGATGAAAGCGTTCGAGGAGTCATAAGTGTTGGCGATAGGTGGCCCATGTTTCAGACCCATAAAGGAGAATAGACAGTACAATGGCTCTATACACACTGATTTTTGTGCTTCTCCTCAGGTGTTTATTACTCCAGACTCTTTTGTAAAGTCTTCCAAATGTGCTATATGCCTTTGCTGGCTGATGGAAATTATTCAGCATGGAGTTTATACTTGGAGGCTTTATTAATTAAGGACAATTTGTGACACGTTTTGGAGAATGAAAGTGTGATCCCAGAGGGTTCAGAAGATGAAATAGCAGCGTTCACACTAGCAGACTAGAAGGCTAGAGATACAGTTTTCTTATTGCTCAGCCCATTCCATGGCATGGAGATGCAGCCCCCAAAGACAGCCTTTCAACCTTGGACAGCTTTGAAAACAGTTCACCAGAATTCATCCTGCCTCTCAAAGATGATATGGACTAAGAGACTTTATAACACAAAGCTGTCTACTGGAGGCTGTTTGAAAGCCCATTTGGAGGAAATGAGGCAGCTTTTTCAAGAGGTGGCCAATAGAGGGGTGGGCCTTCCAGAAGCCCATAAGTGTTTTATTTTATTGGGCAGTTTGCCAAAGGAATGGGATTTCCTAATGTACAGTCTTCAGTCCACCAGGGAGAGTGATTTGTCTGTAGACCTGGTAGCTGCGCATATTCTGGAAGAGGTCCAACACAAGCAATTTGATTCCCACGTGGAGGGGAATAAATAGTCACAAATTACCACACGCAATCAGGAGAGCACTGAAACAGAGGCACCTGTGGAGGAGGGAGCCTGCAGCTACGTGAAACTCTGTTTCAGATGCAAAAAGCATGGACATTTTCAGAAGGACTTTAAGATGACTGCACCGGATAGGAGGGGTGCATCCTCTCAGGCTGCAAGCCATGCCTTCATAGCACAGCACCATCCCGACAGTACTGAGGAAAGAATTTGGTTACTTGATAGTGGGGCCACGCACAATATGGTTAATGATTTACAGTTGTTAAGCAATGTTAAAAATGCTTCAATAACCAATATTACCCTTGCAGATGGTGCTCCCAGCAAGGTGCAGAAAATGGGCACTGCATATGTGCCATCTTTTGGTAAAGATTTTAAAAATGTTTTATGTGTTAGCAAACTGGAGAATTGTATATTGAGTGTGTCCCAAATGACTACTGATGGTTATAAAGTGATATTTGAGGGGGAACACTGTACAGTAACAGAAAAGCATAATACGAATAATGTCTGTGCAAAAGGGATAAAGAAACATGGGTTGTATTAGATGTTGCCTAAAAGGAAGGTGGCAAATGTGAACCCTGCAGACAATGTGCTGCTACAAGATAAGTGTGTTCATCACTACCACAGGCTAATGGGCCATGCTAGTTACAAAAGGGTTAAAGGAGCTAGCAAAAGTGTGCCCTGGTTTAAGCATGAAACACTGCCCAAGTTTTTAGAATGTGCTGTGTGCAAGAAAGTTAAGGTGAAGGCTTTCCCTATTGCCAAAAAGACCCAGTGTGTTACCATGAGACACTTTGAAGTTGCCGATGCTGATTTAGCAGGCCCCTATAAGCCCACTGAAGGGGGCAACCGGTATTTATTTGTGATAGTGGACAGACATACTAGGTACACCTATATATACTTACTGAAGGAGAAAAATCAGGCTGCAGACAGGTTCCGTGAGTGGGTGAACTCAGTGGAATGTGATTTTCCTTCTCATAAGGTTTCCGGTCTAGTGACTGATAGGGGAGGGGAATTTTTATCCAATAGTCTGCAGACATGGATGTGTAGGAGGGGTATTAGACACAAGACCAAAAACCCAGCTTCTCCAGGGGGAAGATGGGCTTGCAGAAAGGAAAATTGGGATGTTGAAGTGCATGATGGAGTGCATGATGAAGATGCACAAGCCCAAGCTGGGCTGTGGGGGGAGGCAGTGAAGACTGCTGCTTACAATTTAAATAGACCGTGGACATCTAGCATCAACCAGACCCCATATTGTCTACTGTATGGTAGAGCACCAAACCTCAAGCACCTGAGGGTTTTTGAACAATTTGCAAATGTACTGATTCATCCGAGCCTAAGGAAGCCTGGGCAGCCTAAAACCAGGACCATAGCTGCATTTCCTAGGCTATGAGGGTAATAAGTACATGTTTTCTCTCCATCCTGGAAAGGTTACTTTCTCCAGGAGTACAAACTATGAAATGCACTCAGGGTGGGACAGATTGCATTGCAATCAGGAGGTGTTTGTTCCCTTGAGTAGAGATGTGTCAACAACTCCCAAATGGAGGAGTGGTAATGCCTGATGATGATGAAGGGCAGGTACAGGAAGTAAAGCCTGACACTTCACATGCCAGTCCAACACATATACCACCACAAACAAACATTGAGCCTGACACAGGGAGAAATAGCAGCAGCAGTGCAAGTGAGAATGAGTGAGACAGAACTAGGGTGCTCATCCCCAGAATGTCAGCGAGCTTGAGAAAGGCTCCTGACAGATTTGTTGTTCAGGAAGCCAGGCTATGCAATGTCGTGGCAGAGGAGCCTGCAGGTTTTCAGGATATCCTAAAACTTCCCCAGGAAGAGCAGGAGAAGTGGAACACAGCCATGGACTCTGAGTTCAAGACACTAGTTGAGAGGAAAGTGTTCCAGGTAGTTGAGAGGCCCAAAGACCAAAAGGTTGTTGGTTGAAGGTGGGTATACAAGCTTAAGGACATGCCTGATGGGACACAAAAGTGTAAGGCATGCTTAGTTGCGAAAGGCTTTTCTCAGGAGCACTACACCAATTTTGACAAAATCTCTTCACCCACAGCAAAGCCAGAAAGTCTTAGGTTAGTGTTAGCTGTAGCAGCCAAGAGGCAGATGGTTGTGCAACACTTTGACTTTGAAACAGCATACCTGAATGCTGATCTTGAAGAGACAGTGTTAATGGAACAGGCCACAAGGTATGACAGTGCAGGTGTACTTGTTGCGCAAAGGGCTCTACAACTTGAAACAAAGTGCATGTTGCTGGAACAAGTGCATAGTTTTGCTGTCACTAGGTTACACAAGGAGCATCACAGACATCTGTGTGTACACCAAGGGGGCAGGTGATAGTGCTGTCATGCTAGTTATCTATGTGGATGACCTTTGTGTGGCGGCAAAGAGTGCCAGTGATGTCAAGAAAGTGCAGGTGGAGTTAGAAAACCGGTTCAAGTTGAAGGACTTAGACAGCCTGAGATGTTATTTAGGCATAGAGGTAGAAAGAACCATTCTTGGAGAATTTTTCCTAAGTCAGAAGAAGAAGATTGATAGTCTTGTGGCCAAGTGTGAGCTTAGTGAGGCTAAGGTGGTCAGAACACCAATGACCACTGATTTTGGGAACTTGGAGTCAAAACAGGAAATTGAAAGACCAGATCTGTACCACTCAGTGGTAGGCAGTCTGTTGTTTATTGCAAATAACACAAGTCCTGACATCAGTTTTGCAGTTGGGGTGCTCAGCAGAAGAGTCTCCAAGCCAAGAAGGGCGGATTGGGAAGCCCTGAAAAGGGTAGTTAGATTTCTCAAGGGGACCAGGGACATGCGTTTGAAGTTGACAGGAAGTCAGGTGACCCTGGAGTGCTATGTGGACAGCTCTTTTGCTATAGAGACTTCAGACAGGAAGTCAGTGACTGGGATGGCGGTCAGGTATACAGAGAGCCCCATAGTGTGGAGATCAAGAAAGCAGAACTGTGTGGCCATTAGTACCACTGAAGCTGAATTCGCAGCCTTGTCTGAAATGGCAAGTGAGGTACAATGGGTAAGGCAGATGCTTGCAGACCTTGGGGAGCTGTGGCAAATGCCTGTTGAGGTGCACAAGGACTCACAAGCCTGCATAGCTATGGCAGAAGCAGAAAACCTGAAATGCAGGGCCAAGTACATTGCGGTACGCTACCAAAATGTGAGGCAGTTAATACAAGAAGGTGTCTTGTGTCTGAAGTACTGTCCATCTGAGGATAATGTTGCAGACCTGCTCACAAAAGCCCTTCCAGCAGGAAGCCATGAGGAGTTGGCAAAGAGGCTGGGCCTTGTCACTAGTGTGTAAAGTGAAAGGTGTCAAAAGGGAAGGTCATACAACAGACAATTGATGTCCAACAATGTATGTTAATGATGTTATGCTGTGATGATAACGTGTGTCCTGCACAGTAGTTTGACCATTTTGGGGGGATTGTCAGGAGTTAGAATTCCATTTTAAAATGGCCAAACAAACTGCAGAGTCATGCTGAGTTAAAATGGCTGACTCCATGAACTGCCTAGTCTTCTTTAGCTACAGCAGCAGGGTTCTTATTGCTGTGTAAGATCATGCGATTGAGTAAGCCAATGCCCTCTGACTGTGTATATGGGAGGGCTCAGAACAGAGCTCACTCTTCTTCTTGTGAATGCTGAGGCCTGGTAAAGCAGTTTATTCTGGAATTGTAAATACTTGTATATATTGCAACTGAGTTTGAAGATAAAAGTGCCTCCTGCTTATCTGAACGTTAAACACTCTGTGTGTGAGTATTCTTGGGAGCAGGTTGCTACGGGGTCTACTGAGACAGGCTTTTGGGCTTCTGCTGGGGATTGAGTGGCCTATCATCTCCTGACAAAGTGTCCCCCCCCCCAGCTGGGGGCAGAGATCTTTTGGGAAGGAAATTATGAATTAAATGGATGGCTAGGAAATAACTATATGGTCCTGGAATGGCGCATGCCTTTCTCCCTCCAACCCAACTAAAAAATAGCATCATCTATTCTGTCTCTGTGTAAGAAAAAAATATATAAACAAGAGTTAGAATCAGGATGTTCAAAAGAGAGAGAGAAAGTAAGGGGAGTTATGGCCTTTGTAAAGTGACAAACTTTTGTGCTTGGATGCCTCTTTCTGTAGGCCTCACATGAAGCAGGGCATATTGATCTGGGATGCTTGCCCCAACCTATGTTCAGTTTGTATATTTGGAAATAAACTCAAAATACTGCAAACTGTCACAAGCTTCTAGTGACCTCTTCTGAAAGGAAAACATAAGCATGGAAGCACAGTGCCTTAGGATCCTCTCATGGCTCAGGGAATTTGGGTCTAGCATAACAATAATAAATAAATGTTCCCTAACAAGATTTTCCCACTTATTTTCAAAGTAAAGAAAACAGCAGAAGAGGAAATAACTTGAAAGACTCATTAGTTATGTTCCATGACACCTATGCATCTGACCTGTTTCCATCACACTGAGAATATATGTTTCTCTTAATTCCAAGACAGACAACATTTTTTTAAGTTATTGTTCTGCTGCAACATAAACATTTTCCCTCTTGATTTATATATTTGTTGCATAGGACTATGTTGACAGTTTGCAAGTAGATTCATGTTGAAAGGACCAATTTGAAATGTAACACTCTACATTTCCTCTCACTCCAGATTTTTGCTGCCATCACTCTAACCTCTGAGGGAGAAGAATAACATCTTTATTATTCCTGGGCTAGCATGGCTGGTGAGACTCCCCCCCCCGCAAATCCAATCACCATTGCTCTTGCCTATGAGGGAGAGGAGGAGCCAGCATTTCATGAACTTAATTCCCCCCCTCCCGACACACACACATCACTCCTTTTTTCTTTTTGTGTTCTATCATATTTTGATTGTAAGTTTGAGGGCAGGGAACTTGTTCTACACCAGCAGCACCGCCCTAGCTTGGGAGGCGTGCTATGTTCTGGAGGAAAGTTAAGCAGATAGAAATAATCATGCAGCAGTTTTGGTCTCGAGTAGGCTACTTTTTAGTGAAGACAGCAGACAGAAAGGCAAAAAGCAATGGCTTTTTGTTCTGGTTAACCAATATAGAAATGGACAAAATCAAGAGAAATGCACCCACCCTTCAGAGCTGCACATGCTGAAAGGGAAGGCACTGCCCCAAATTTATCTCTCCCTTATATGGGTTAGCTTTCACAAGCAGTATAAGGAAAAATGAAAGTCTTGAGTAGAGCTTGTTAAAGAAGAAAAATGTTCTCAGGCCAATTAGTTGGGGCCAGGTGCTCTCAGACCCAAACATCCTTATCTTATAGGCCACCCTGTCTCTCTCATTCCCAGGAGAAACCTCTCCTTGACCTTCTCAGAATCAAACAAGCCCTAGTGTGTTCTCATGAATACTGAACCAAACTTTTTGGGGCTAGGCCTGCACCCAGGGCATAACAGAACTGTAAAATCAACTATTTGTAAACTGCTCTGGGAGCCTTTTGGTTGAAGTGTGGGGTATAAATAACAGATGATAGATAGATAGATAGATAGATAGATAGATAGATAGATAGACAGACAGATGATAGATAGTAGGTATACTGTTTCTTTACAAACATGAATCTCACTTCAAATACTCCATTTTCAGTGATAACATGAATATCTTCACAGGATCACTATGGTTTAAAATGCTGGTTAAAGCCATGCAGAAATTATGAAAAGCAATAATAAATAACTTACATTTGCTGACAACTGTGAAGTAAGGGTGGCGACCTTTTCCTGTGATGCAACCAACTCCCTTCGTAGTTTATGGATTTGCTGGGTATAAGAGCAGACAAATTTGACTTGATAATATGCTTGTATGCTATTATGCTTTAACTACAGATCATTTAACAGTCTAAATTACTGCAGGAAAAAAAACAACCAGTTGGCATTATTTGTTCCCAGTATTTACACATGCACTAAATACAGTATATTAAAGGCTCAGATGAAAGAACATTAGGAAAGCCCTGCTGGCTGAGGCCACAGGCCTGTCTAGTCCAGCATCCTGTTTTCCACCATGGCCAACTAGATGCCAAACCTAATGTATAGTTATGATGGCTTTGAGAGCCTGATCTGTTATGAATGCATCCAGTCCTTTCGATCCATCTATATAGGTGGCTATCAGCACATCTCATACAAATGGATTGTGCAAATAAAATACAACACCTGCCTTATTGGCATTTCTTTCTCTCTCTGCCTCCCTCCCTCTCTTACACACAGCAGAACAGAGAGAGTGAGAGATAAATATATATTTATCAAGAACATTTGTCTAAAATTTATGAAGGATGAAATTAACTCATATACATAAGCATACTATTAAGTATGTGAAGTAAGAATTTGATGCTTTATATACCGGGTAGAATAATCACTCAAGAGCCCTACAGAATGAACAAAAGGTGTCAGCAAAAGCCCAACCAAATGTGTATCACACTTCACAGTCATAGTGACATAGGAAGGTGCTTTACACTAAGTCAGGCCCTTGGTCCATCTGGCCCAGTATTATCAACATGAATTGGCAGCAACATCCATGCATGTGCCAGGTAGAATTCTTTCCTAGCTCTTTCTGGAAATACCAGGAATTGAATCTTGAACTTTCTGCATGCAAAGGATGTGCTCTACCACTGAGCTATAGCCTTCCATGCCATTGAACAATGACTGAAGGCTAAAGTGCTAACTGATTATGGGTTTATCTACATTGAGGGGAAAAATCCAGATGAGATTCAGACTACTTTGGCCCACAGCTGTGCTGCATGAAATTTGGACTACTCTGGTGTGGATTTAAGTGCCACACCTCACCTAGTGAAAGCATGAATGTGCATCACTTGTCAGCAGGCATGTCTACACAATAATTCATTCAGATTTTTATTCTGAGTACAGCTGTGGGTCTGCCACCATGAAGCACATTCATGGTGTTACCACCACTGGTGTGGGCTGGAAGAGCAACAGGGCTCTGCCTTCCTAGTGCATAATCTATCATGTGGCTGGCTCTCATTCTGACCTCAGAGAGAGAGAGAGAGAGAGAGAGACTAAGTGCCAAGGCTCTGCCTTCCTGGCACAGAGTGTTCTGTCTGAGGTCAGAAGGCACAACCAGCCATGTCAGCATGCCGAAAAGGTAAGGCTCTGATGCTAGTTGTGGCGCTAGTTGCTTTCTCTGAGGTCAGAATGAGTGGCCAGCCTCACAATAGTGGGGCTGGCTGCTCTTTCTGACCTCAGAGAGAGTGATTGTGCACCAGGAAGGCATAGCCCTGGTGCAAAGTTGCTCCCTCTGAGGTTAGAATGAGTGGACAGCCTTGCAGCTACCTTGCACTGACCTCAGAGTGTGTGATTATGTTCCAGGGCTCTGCCTTCAGAATGAGGAAGTGGTGCTGAAGAGGGAGGAAATGGTGGCTCCTAATGCAGTGCTTGTCCTGTCTCCACACCCCTGAATCCAGGGTGGATACATTGTTCATACTACAGTTTTCTCAGGAATTTCAAGCAAACTACAGAAAAATATGAGTTTTCTAAAACCCAGATTAAGGTGGTATACCCCGAGTTTGGTATGGATAAGGCCATATAGTGTGTGGACATCACACCAGATTCGGGGGTAAAGCTGCATACTGTGTGGCCTTATTGGGTCAGATTTGGTGTTGTGGGGGGAGTTCAAGCTTTTTCAATAGTGTAGACTAGCACTTCATTTCATTACTGTGTTTTCCCATCAGATAACGTGGATACTCATAGGCATACTGAGTACCAGGCTAGTCAGGAAATTCTAAGAGTTACAGTCCAAAGAAGTAACATTTCCAAATGTTGGGGAGGAGATTCTCAGTTGCTTATGACATCATTGGTTTATGCAAGGCTGGTGAGCTTAATGAAAAGTCCTCATATGTATGGTAAAATAGTATACACAAAATATTAAAGTAATGTAATGTTTACCTCTGAATGTGCTTTTTCTTCAGCCTAGAAGGAGAGCAAAAGCAGGCGGCGGGGGGTTAATACACACACACATCTGAATTGTATATAGTTAAGCATATTAATAATAGCTTCTAACTTGGATAAAATTAATTCTCAGCTGTAATTGTAGAAAAAAATAGACATAAGAGGCCTTCTTGAGCTGATTGTTTAATCTCTACTTTGTCTACAAATAGGGTACCACAGAATGCTAAGGTCCTATTGTAATCCTAACATAAATACCTGGGACCAAGTCATATTGAACTAAATAGCAATTACTTCTGAGTAGATGTGCATGAATATCACTTTCAGTCAGTATAGTGTAGTGGTTTAGTCACGTTCTCTCAGCCTAAGAGGAAGAGAGCCAGCATAGTGTAGTGGTTTGAGCATGGGACTAAAACTCTGGAGACCATAATAAATAATAATAAATTATAAAATTTATTTATATCCCGCCCCTCTACAAAATGCAATCGGGGCGGCTTACAACAATTAAAATATACATCCCAAACCCTCAATCCCACCCCCACTTAAAATACAATTAAATAATTCAGGAATTAAAACTTTTTAAAAATACAAAAAATAAAAATAAACAATGGACTGTGGCCGTAGCGAGGTCGGGAAAAGCCAGATTTTCTTTTTTAGAGGGTTGGGTATCTATTCAGGAAAGGCCAGCTGGAAGAGATCCATCTTAAGAGCGTTTAAAAAGTTATTTAGGGTGGTGATATGACGGATCTCAGGGTTTGAATCCTTACTTGGCCATGAAAACCCATTGGGTGACCTTAGCAAGTCATACTCTCTCAGTGCCAGAGGAAGACAAATACAACCCCCCCTCAGAACAAATCTTGCCCCCCCAAAACCTGTGATAGGTTCACCTTAGTGTCACAATAAGCCAGAAATGACTTGAAGGCACACCACCACCACCACAACAGAAAGGAAATGACAAACCTTTTCTGGCTAAATCTTTCCAAGAAAACCCTATGAAAGGGTCACCATAAATAAGAATCAACTTGAATTCACAGAAAAACAATAGATACGCACAGTGTCCACTTGATTCCTACCCTTCCTTTAAGATCTGCCGACACAAAAGTATATAATTGAATTTATCAAGGTATGGGGATGTGCATCTGAGAGTTACAGTTCAATAATATCTAGAGTGCTGCATAATTCCCATACCTCTAATAGATCAAGGATAGGGAAAAGGCAATGCACAAGTTGTAAGGGAAGACTGAAACTCACTTCCACCCCTAATTTAGACCTAAAGCTTTTCTGAAAAGCAAAATACAGATATTTTAACCTGAACATGCAGGTAGGAAATAAGTAGTGAGGATGGTCTAATATCATAGGAGAAAGCAGTTTTTTTATGCTCGACATGTCCACCACTGATATCAATATTTTGCTTGATGGTTCCACTAGAGTACCATTTCTTGATTAGGAACTGCACACTTAGGTGAGCTTCAGCCCTAGGTGTTGATAAGAATCAGCAGGAGAAATGCTGATCAAGGGTTATGTCCTTCAAGTACATTTCACACTATGGATCTATAATCTAAAAGCCTCTCTTGCCCTTAACAAAAAGGTTCTTCAGCTTCCATTATCACAGCTAGATATTCAAATGCTGAACAAGAAGTGTTGTCAAGTGGTTAGAAAGCAAGATGTGATGGGCTCAAGGAACAGAAATCACAAGAAGGCTTTTTGCATGCCATTTGTGATATGATGAGGCATAATTGGCCTGGCCACATGCAAAAAAATTATTGTTGCATAGTCCTGTAATTCAACCCAGTCCTGAAATGTCCCAACATATTGAGGGTTCTATCACACAACACAGTTAGAGCAGTATGATTACATTTTAACTGCCATGGTTCCATCCTATGGAGTCCTGGGGCCTGCAGTTTAAGATAAAGAGTTCCAATGCCTCACCAAACTATAAAACCCAGCATTCCAAAAGATGGAACCACGGAAGTTAAAAAGATATCATAATGCTATAAATGTGTAGTATAAAAGAGTCCTCGATAGTACAGGTTACATTAGTATATATTGCTACTGAAAATATTTGTCAGTGTAAGAATATTTCAAAAATACAACCAGTCATAGAATTTCAATCATGCTCAACTATTTGCATTTTTAAATGGGATTAGAATTTGACATGAAAATATATCCAAATCCAGGTGGGACAAGTCATATCCCCTGCTTCACATTACAAAGTTATCAATTATATAAATCCAAATATTGTCCTAAGTATACTATTAAATTATGCAATTAAATGCTATAGTTTGCATCCTGTTGGGAATTTGTGATATCATAAATGAACTTACAACTGCACAGTTTAGAATAGTTGTGTCATGCAATGGTCATATTCCCAGGTAGGGAGTGTTGTTGTAGCTGCACAATCAAGACCCTTGCACAAGTGGAAGGAGCAATAAAACTGCTGTATAATTGTTACGATGTGCAACCTTACAGCACTTTGGAGGACAAGCTGCCCTCATACAAGGCAGTGCACAACAGAGCCATGAGGCTCTGGAGGAAAATGGAAAGTCATGGGTGTATTGTGCCTGGCTGGAATCCCACCCCCACATATGTTGCAGTACCCATTGTGTGGTGGAAACCCATGTTGCATAACAGAACATCTTGCACAGCACCCCATTGCACACCACCACAATTCTCTAACATGGTTGTGTATTATATCAGTGGCATAGCTCCCTCATCACGAAGTTATGCATTGCAACCTGTAATGCAGACTCTCAGCCTACATTTTATATCTCCCCCTGCCCCTGCTTGTCATCCATATTTGAATACCATTTTAGTTTCTTTTAAAAATATAAATGCAGTTTGGGTCATAAGATAATATGTAGATTATGGGGGTTTGGTCATAAAATGTAAACTATATATATGAAAATATGAAAATTTTCTCTCTCTTTTTCATGTTACACCCTTAATTTACATCTTTATAAAATCACTATTTTTTAATAGAATTTGGTATTTTACAATTAGAGGAGGAGCGTGTGGTAAAGACCAGTTTGGTGGCATGAATTTATACATGGGCAACTAATGACCACAAGAAGAATCTTGGCTTAGAAAAATTAATTCAGTTCATGCAGTGATAATGTGTTTCATGAACAAATGGACCTGAAGGCTTTAAACACGTCTGTACACCCAATGAGCCATACTTTAAACAAAACTGAGGCAGGGCTTGAAAGAACCAGACATGTATACATGTATACAACATTTCCACACATGCAACCCAGTGAATGAACTCCAGTTTGTCAGAACATATACAGCGGGCCTTTGGTATCCACTGGGGTTTGATTCCAGGATCCCTTGTGGATACCAAAAACTATGGATGCTCTAGTCTCATTATATACAATGGCATAATAAAATGCTGTGCCTTATATAAAAAGGCAAAATCAAGGATTGCTTTGGGGGTTGGATTGGGATATTTTCAACCCATGGATTGTTGAATACATGGATGCAGAATCCATAGATACAGAGGGCTGACTGTACATGGAAAGCTTGTGCTATGCTCTTCCAATAACTGATAGATAGACAAACAGGTAGGCAGGCAGGCAGATAGACAAACATATTGGCTGGCCCAGCCAATTCTCAACTCTAAATTATCCAGGCTCCCCTACCACAACACAAATTAAGTATTTAAGTGATATTTACTTTGGTGTATTACCTACTGTAACATAGTTATTGCAGCTGCAATTTTATTGTGCTTCTAATATTCATCACACTTTGTTTCAGAGAAGATATATGGCTAATTAACATCACCTACTGTCTGATTCTCTAAATATCATTTTACGCTAGAAACCAAAACAGTGTCCTCAAAGCAACACTGTATTTCAGAGTAATCTTTCACACATTGGTAAGCCTCTAGCAACACAGCAAAAGTAATCCACCAAGTGGCCAATTACTGTTCTACTGGCTCTTAGAATACAGAAAAACTGAAGAAGAAATAAGGCAGAATGGCAATGAAACAGCTGTGGGCAGCACACAATTGGCCCCTAGCAGATTTTGTACAATTTGGCTTTCAGGGGAAAACACAAAAGATTTTACAGAGAGCCAAATTCAGCTAAGGGAGGCACTGCTATTTTGAAAAATATAAGGAAAATGTTAAATTCAAACAGCTGCAAGAGTTTTGCATTGTCCCACCAGTGTCAAACATTCGTCTCTGTTTCCTGGAACTATTTAACAGGCTCCCTAGCTTTTTACAGGTCGTACAATTTGAAGAAATGCAGTCTTTTGTATATTGTCAATACTTACTGTGGAGTAGAGTGAAGATGTGCTGGAAACTAGTGATAATGAGGACCCATGTACTAAAAACCAAGAAACAGCAAGAGCATTATTACAAAAATATTGATGAAACAACAGGAGTTATTTGCTGTCAGGCTCAATAAATGGAACATCTCTTTTCAAATGAAAACAATTTTCTACAAAAAGAAAGCTATTATGGAGGCTATCCATTTAGAAACACACACTGTTATTCCTCTTGAACCAAGAATTATTTTTCTCTACAGAAAAACACTTAAGGGAGATTTTAATGGTGTGCTTTATTTTCTACTAGTAAACAACATTTACCTCACTTTGATAGCTAAACACAATTTGAATATTGCTCTTGGCAAATGAATGTTCTGTAGAGCAAATTTGTGACTTCTAAAATGTTGCTTGGAATCCAAATTGTCTTTAAGATGGAAGTGAATCTTCCAGGCACACAACTCAAGGGTGCAACTCCATTTATTTTTAAAAGCCATTCACACAATTGCTAATTGATAGTTTGGCCCTTAGAATCAACAAGACAACCTAATTTCATCTCCACTCTATAATATCCACTAGATTAGAGTCCTCCCTTCCAGGTTTTGTTTTGTTTTTAAACCCTGATGTATTGATTTGTGCATTTTACATCCCAAAGGTTTCCCAATGTAGCTAACATAAGATCAAAAACAAAAGACACCACGTAAAAAGTACACGGGACAAGGAGGAAAGATAAATAGTACAAAAACTAAATCGTTCCAAAAAATTACTAATAAAAATTAATTATCCCACCTTGATCCATAAGGAGAGGCAGGTAAGAAACAACAACAACAACAACAACAACAATAATAATAATAATAATGATGCAAAAAAAAAAAAACCAACAACACAAAAACAAATCCCAACTGCTTTTCCCAGAATAACCCTGAGTCATATTTTTAGATATTTTTGGAAAGGTATTCTTACTGCTTCGCTTAAAAATAATTTCTAAATTGGTTTACCAATTAACATTCTTGGTTTTTAATTCATTAATACTTCATTACTTTTACTAGTTTAATGTCTAATGCAACCTTGTTATATCTATTATATGAGGTAAATAAGGGTGAGATTAACTTGGCCAAAGTCAACTTTAGGCTACAGCACAGATATGGCGGGGGGGGGGGAAGGTCCATGTGAAAATACTCTGCACATTGTATGAGTCATGCAAAGTTACGGTGGAATATTGCTTTTTGTTTCCTGACATGCTTGTATCAGTGATTCTGATCCTCTAGGCCAAGTACTAGCAGTATGGTATTTCAAAGAAACATCATTTTAAAAATCATTTTAAAAAATATAAATGTAAAACATCATTTTAAAATGATCATTTTAAAAATGTAACATCATTTTAAAAATGTAAAAATTTACATCTATAAAATGTAAAGACCCATCGCTTATCAGATCAATATTTCCCATTCATGCTCACACAGCTCAACAATATCCCTAGCTTTTTAAATATTGATATCCCTAGCTAAAGACAGATGGCCAAAGCTAGCTTAGTGTGTTGGAAACTGTGTGTTAAATTGTAAAATCAGCTGGGGCTGCTGCAATGGCAAGAGAAAAAAATGGCCTGTTAGGCTTGGGCTGCTGCCAAACATAGACAAAAACACAAGAGTGAGAGCACTGGAGGAATGGGGGAAAGGCACCACTGGCTTTGTGTAGTTAGGCAGTGTGGGAGGGCTTAACCAGGCAAGTAGCCAGCAACCTTGCTACAAGTGGTGATGAGGCAGAGAGAGCAAAATGAATGCTGTTGATAGTAAAAGCCAGGGAGTGCTGAGCAGCCAGGGTGACATGGACCATCATCCCTGGTGGAATGATAAAGAGCTGCGAATCACAGTCCCAGGAAGAGTCTGAGTAGGTAGAGCATATCTGCAGTTGTTAGAGCTTAAATCAAAGAGAGGCTATAAGAAGTCTTATGTAGGCATAGACACAACCCACTGAATCTAACTTTTATGTATTATATTATTGTGATTATTTTATGTTGCAGCTGCCTTCATTGCAAAGAAAGTTCTCTTTTTTATGAAAGAAAAGGTGGAAAAAATTATTGGTGACTAAAATAAATGAAGAATCATTATGACATCTCCTTGCCTTTTGTTTCATCATAAACAATCTGTGGTTGGGGCTCCACATCTTGTTAGCATGGTACTATGTGGTAGAGTTTATACAGACATTTACACTTCAACTTCCATATGTCTGTTAAAAACACAATTCTCTTCTACTGTATTTATCACATTGGCACCCCAGTCTTCCTCCATGCACGTGGAGATTATGTCGAGCTTTTTATACAGACAGGTTTTTGGCAACAGGTCAGCTGTTGAGGAAAGGATATTTACCAGGTGGGTACAGTATTGTATTTACTGACATGTTATACATTTTAATGTAATTGCATTTTAATAGATGGCCTTGTTTTGTACTTTAATTGTATTTTTATTCAGTCTTACTGTGAGGAACTTGAGTCCCATATTTGGCTAATAGAAGATATATAAATTGAATATTAATCCAATACATACATTACCTTATTTTATTCTCCAAGTAACCTTATGAAGCTGTTACATTGAACAAACAAGACTGCCTTAGCGTCTTGTTTAAGCAGAAATTTGTAATTGGAATGTTAAGTTTGGAATGTTAAGTTTGAAAATTAATTAAATGATATTAAACATTAGAAGTTTGGGAATAAATTAATCACCACAAACACTAAAAATCTAAATCATTTAATTAGTTAAATCATTGTTAGTTAACCTAATATTTAGAATTCTTGTTTAGGAGCAGACCATGAAATGTATAGAGAATAGCATGAAAGCTGTTGCTGTTGATTCTAAGATCACATTTTGTTATTGGCAGCTTTAAAAGGGTTCCTTTTGTGTTTCAAAGTTGCCTTTCTTCAACCTAGAATTTTTTTTACCACCCAGGCAAAGTATGACATCCAGAATATAAATGTTGCCTGGGAACAGTGTGACTTTCAAAATGTCTCTCACATTCATAAAGTTTATCCCAAAGTATGGGATCTCATCTTACTGTTCAATCAAGTTTTGTTGCTGATTTTTTTCTATCCCTTCCCATTCTTGACAACATATACAGTGATTACTTGCCCTTCAAACACCTTATTTGTTGTGGGTTAATAAAGAACAATGTTAAAGCTTAGTAAGGAATGATGCGTTTATTACAAATGCAGCAATAATTGGCTGGTTACAAAGCCTCTTGTGAATCAAGAGTGGAGAATTCCTAATCAGGAATGTTTTGAGTGCATATGAAAATACACAGAACATTTTTTCTGCACAACTTAATCACTATATGTTCTCTGTCTCTCCACTCCTATTAAGAAAGCTGATCTGCAAAGATATTTGTTAGAATATATGTTTTGTACATATAACTCAATGGAATGTACTTCTGAATAGATTTGTTAAAAGGAAGATATATGTAGGAAAATGTGAATTTAGCTAGCCACACCTTTTGGCACCAACTCTACCAAGATCCAATTTTACCAAACCACTCAAAGTATGTAATCCACTGAAGAAGGGAAATAGGAGAAAAAGAAGAAACGGGATGGGGAGAATGGAAAAAATTGAAGAAAAAATGGGGATAGGTTAACAAAATTTTATATCGAATTATCGAAGTGAGCAATAATAAGCATACTAAAGGATTATGAAGGGGGTTGATGGGATTTACTTTTCAGTAGATATGGGGAGTGCATGGATTTTGTTAAATGAAACTTCTGACTCCAAATTAATAGCTCCAGTCTCACCAAAAGTCGCCAAGCATGTGGCTCACTGAATCAGAGTGTGGGTGGAAAGCAGAATGGGGGGTGGGGAGAGAGCTGGAGAGAGGAAGAAAATGGGGGAAGATGTGAGGAAATCTTTCCACTTAATTATCCATTTGTGTAACCCTGTGTAAGCAGCTATGATCACACTAAAGATTATTGTATAACACATATATAATATTGTATAAATACATAATATCCACAACAACATACATAATAAATAATATACACTAGAAACCAGAAATATACAATAGAAACAAGGAAAAAATCCCCAGAGGGTCCTGAAGAGAGTCACAATGCACACACTCCCAAAGGGCAGGGGCATCAACCTTTCAGACTTTAATCATTCCATTAGGACCATGACTGCTTGAAGGCTAAGTAAACAAATCAATCCCTCACTCCATCCTACCTTCCATACCAAGAGCACTCTTTATTACTTCCTTTCATCTCCAATTGCTCCCCAATCCTAATCTTCCTCTGCTAGACTCTGCTGCCTAGCAAAAGAGTGATGTGATGCCTTTCCTCCAGTCCTAATCCTTCTTCTCCCTGAGACTTCCTGTTTCATTGACTATGCCAGAGGAAGAACAATCCACTCTATGAAATGTAACATTCTAAAATAAGCTTCTCATTAAAGCATAAGAGTAATTTTAGTGTTAACCAAAAAACCTAGTGATTTTAGCCACATTGCTAGAAAAGTCTATTGAATTATCAGTTTAATATGTTAATTGGCCACTATTTCTAAGTTACAGGACTCTGGATTCAGATCTAACCCTGTCAGATACTCTGCCTAGGTTTTGATTTGATGCCTGACCATGGGTTGTTACAAATGTGAGCTTGCTCATAAACCATGGTTTTGCTGGGCCAACAAACCAGCATCAGAAAACACAACCTGAAGCTGGTTTGCAAACCACAATGTGCTGTTTTGAATAAACAGACCACTGGAAAACCACTATTAAGGCAACTTTCTTAAAAGCACCATGGTAACAAGAGTTGTTCCCAATCAAGAGTAGTTGTACTATGAAGGCAGGAGTGAATTTAGGAAGCAGAATTCTGAATAGATGAGAAGCAAAAGCCAATGATCAATTCAAAAGTGTGGTTTGCCTATTGCACTGCATGAACTCTAATTATGGTGTGGCTGCTTAACTCTGCTTAGCACAAACCATGGTTTTGTATTATGCATGAATGTAGCCTCTGTCAAATATACCTTACATGCTCTTACCTTCTTCCATGCTATCCCTGAATGAACCAGAATGACTGATTGCACGTGGTCTGTCTTCTAAAGATGTGGCACTACCACAAAGTTGGGAATCATCATAGAGATCGAAAGAAGAATCTTGTGCAGGGATGCTATTTGACCTCATCATACTGGGACCAGGAAGTTTGAACTGGGATAAATTTGTTGGACTCACTGCAATAACAAACATAAATTTTGCTAACAGACCATTGTACCTCAGAAGAAAAACAGTACCAAATGACATTTTTTAATGAATAATTTCAAACAGATTGGTTCAACATACACATATTTGGCTTACTTCCTTCTGTCAGTATGTTCTATCACTTAGAATGGCATGTATCATTATTCTTCATGCAAGAATGAAGAATTTCAAACGCTTTTTCTTTATTGGTCAAAATGAGTTCTGGCTTATTTTTCAATAATTTATTTGCATTTCAGAGCTTTCTCTGAAAAGTTCATTTTCACAAAAATTGTACTTTTGTGCAGAAAACTGTATTTTCTGCAAAATATGCTGTCTTATGTTAAAAAAAACATTTTCTGTGCAAAACAGTTTTTGCAAACAAAGCTGTCACAAGAAAAGGGAAATCTCATCACGATTGACCATTTTTATTGGGGTGTTTCAATGTGTCAAGACACCTTTTCTGACATGAATGAAAAAAATCTGAGTATTCTTTACTTCCCTACTTTAAACAGATTTCTTTTAAAAATATTAATGCTTTTCAAATGTTGTATTATAAGTATTAGTATTAGTATTAGGCTGTCACTAGTTCTGTATTATGAAGGTATTTTGGTCAAGATTACAACTGCATCTCCTTATGCATCTTTTCCTCCTTTTTTCTCTACCTATACTTGCATTTAAGTAGGAACCTGGGTTTTATACGCAGGCTTTATCTAAAAGAGAAGTAACAGATCTATCCTCAGTTCAAATGCTAGATTTACTTGGAAAATTGGTTTTAAGAAAACTTTCATGTAACATTTTCAACCCTTCTAGTCAGGGTAGAACTAAGGCCAAGGAAAATAGAATTCATCTGTCTGCTTTCAGACTATGTCAAATACTTTGAACTGATGTGGTAGACCAAGACATTTCCAGCAGTTCTGGCTGTGTCTGAAATAAAAATGTCTGGAAGAGTTTTTGCTTTTTTTTCTGAGAGTCATTTAACTCCATAGGAAAATGGTCTGCACAGAAAAGAAATATTGGATGTTAAGGAAACCTTTTGCAATAAGCAATTGCACTGACTACCACACTCCAGAAAAACAAATCCATTAGTATATCTGGATTCTTTTTTTAATCAAAGGAAAAATGTATTAAAGAAATTTACAGAAAGTTAAAATGAGCAAAATCCATGTTATGTCTGCTAAAAACTGACATCACAGTACTCATATATGTTTATACTTTATCTTCATTTGGACACTAACTACAGAAGTAAAATGATAATGAAATTTCCTGGAATTGTTTTTAATTAAAGAGATCTGGGACTTAGGTATTAACTCATAAAAATATAAGGAAGATTCCAATTAATTATTTGCAAATATAATATTCAAATTTATGCACAAAATATTTATTCTTCAGGTTCCCCCCCCCTTTTTTTAAATAAAAAAATGCTTTGTTTGCCCATATCAGACAACTTTTGGTGGATGAATTGGTCTTCTAGAGTCTATACACTTTTATTAGGAAGACCAGATTCAATTATAACAAAGCCAGGGCTAGACACAGATCTATTAAATGGCATGGTACTCAAGGAGGTAACTATTAGGAATTAAGGGGCCACATTGTCCCCTCAGGGGACTTTGGAGGGCTGTACCTCCATCACATCTCCATTTTTTCTTAATTTGCCCTCAAATGCTCACCAAGTCAATTTCTAGGTCGTGTCCTTTTGGAAAAAGGCCTCTCCTTTACCCATACAGTGAGCCCTTGGTATGCACTGGGGTTTGGTTACAGGACCCCCAGTGGGTACCAAAATTCATGGATGTTCCAGTCCCAGTATATACAATGGCATAGTAAAATAGTGCCCCTTATATAATACAGTACAGCAAAATCAAAATCTGCTTTTTTTTGGGGGGGTAATTAATATTTTCAAGCTGGTTGAATCCATGGATTCAGAATCCTCGAATATGGTGGGCCAACTGTACCATATCAAAATTCTGTCCCATACCACTTGGGATGATTGAGGGCACATTAAAAAAAACCCAAATAATATTTTGAGAGGAATGTGAACCACAAGAAAAGCCCTGGAGACATGCATCCCATGGGATGTACTTTCTCCACATCTGTCATAGTGTGAGGTACTATATCATTTCAGTACAACAGAAACATCTCCATCTTGTCTGAGGAATAATAAACACAGTTATGCTATGATGCTTTTATACAGGTAATTTTAAGATATTATCCATGTAAGCTATCACCTTCAGTAGTTTTAACTAACTACAAAACAAAGCTAAAAAAAGAACAGACCTTCTTATTTGATTTCACAGGCATACCTGCATTTGCAGAAAGCACCTTTACATGATTGGGATGTTTATTGGCAAAAGTGTATGCCAGCTTTTGAGAGAGCAGGAATATTCCCACTTCTTAGGTTACATTTTAAGCATCCTATTCTCAATTTGGAGCAAGGGGGGGGGACTTCTTTAAAGAGTCATATGCCAGAGCCCAAAAGTAAAGTTACAAGGTGTCATGAGCTAGGATTTGGACTCGGATTCTGAGTCTGAAGAAGAGACTCATGCAGCTCTCCCAGTTGAAGAAGAGACTCGTGTAGTTCTCCCAGCTGGAGAGAAGTCTCAGCCTGAGGAGGAACAGAGCCAGGGCTCACCTGCAGATGACTTGGCAGAGAACACAGCTGGGGAAACAGCATGGCCCCCAAGTCCACGGACTCAGCGCATAGAGTGGAGAGGAGAGCAGAGACGCTCAGTGAATCTCCTTATCAAGCAGCAAGGGAAAGGCTCCTGATTAGAGTTAGCTGGCACCAGCCCATTTAAGAGCCGACTTTGGCTAGGGCTGGTTGCTGGGACCAACTTGCCTACTTTCTGGCTAGCATTCTTGTTCATGGCTTCCATGACTTTGACCCCTGGACTGCCTGGCAACACTACTTGTTTCCTTAAACCCAGACCAGCCGTTTGCCAGATGGACTTCCAGAGGCAAAGACACTTTCTGAGTTCTCTTGATTTACTGCCATTGCTGAACTATATCAGAACTCTAACCTAATTGCCTCCTCCCTTGCGAGCTGAGCCAGGACACAAGTAATGTGGATACCCTTTTTTGCAACAAAGGTCTAAAAAAGCTACATTTCAAATTTAATAGCAACTAAGAGTGAAAGTAATTTACTGGTGTAACAAGTAACAGTATCTAGTCACTTTCAAACGTTCTTTTAATGGAATTATGAGAGAAATTTTGACAGAAATTTTTCATGTTTTACACTACTCCTTTGTTAATCCTAAGTCTTTTTTCATGCACAAATACCCCCCCCAAAAAATAAAAGAAAGGAGTGTAAAATAATAATGACAAGGTCAACAAGCAACATTATCAGGGGGCTGTCTAAATGGTGAAAATACGCCTCATGGAGTGTGAGGAGAATCCTATCTGTCTCAAAAGGGATCCCACATCATATCACTATATTCAGAAGGATGGGGGCCAAAACCATTAAAAACTCCTTTGCAGCTTTTCCTGGAGTTTTTAAAAAACAGTGAGGGGGGTGAGTATTCCTACTCATTAGGGCAAACAATTCATTTTGAATTGCTTTCCCATGGGAGAGGAAGCTCTAACTGATTGGCTAGACAAGTGCAGGGGTGGGGCTTGCTAACAGGGCAAGCGCCCAGCATCTCCATGTTGAATTTTTGCCTTAGCCTGGCTAGTCGCTTGGAGAGGGAGGTGGGCGGCATTTCTCCTCCTCTTCCTCCTCTAAGTGGCTGGCTAAGTGGCTACTGATGTTCCATTCCAGCCTTGGAGGATGGGGAGGAATGCTAGCCCCCCCCCATGCAAGAGGGCATGCAAAGTTTATGGGGACTGTAAGACCCATTAAAACAAACTGCAGCTGCTGTGACTTGTCCTTAGTTTGGGTCACTCCATTTTGGGGGCTCATATAGACAGGCCCCGTGTCACTTTTTTAACATTGTATCGAGCAATGGCAATGAAATACTTTTCAAAGACTCTAAAGGTAACTGGAACAAATTACTTTTAAACAGTAACTTTCCAAGCTCTGACATAAGCACATTTCCCTTCATAGGATAGAAGAGAGAATTACATGATTTATATGGATGTGCATATAGAAATTCAAAGCTTTCTATGTTAGAACAGATAAAATGATGTGTATGACAGGTAAAGCATCACAGGAATATTTAAGATGAGAGGTACATTTGAACTAGAGAGGAAATAATAATATAATGGTTGAATAAAAGGAAAGGGGAGGTGGGAAGCACATATTTTATTAATGGATTGTATAACATGCAAAACAGAAGACGGTATATACACACACACACACACACACAATCTTCTATTTTGCATGTTATACCATCCATTTTGTATTTTGGCTGTTATACAATCCATATATATATATATATATACACACACACACATAATATATACAAAATGTTTGAACAATGGGAAAACAAAAATAACATACAAGCTTCTGTAACACTAATTTTGAAATAAAAAATATATTTAAAAAAGAGATGGTGGGGGAAAGGATGCTGAGCTCATTATGGCTATTTGTTACTGTGATTGGTCAGCGAGGATATATTCCCATCTTCATGCACTTTTGTGGACCAACTTGCTATTACAGAGGGAACTGGGCTGGTATATATGTTCCCAATTGTCTGGATTCCCACTGTGCAGGGCCAATGTTCAGACTGTCCCTAGAATTCCCCCTAGAATTCCTGGGAATTTGCAATACCGCTAACAGACTTTTACTTTGAATGGATTACTTCTTTTCTCAGAGATCCACAAAATTTTTCAGAGTGATTACAGGGCAAGGAAGAAATCTGCTACAGTAGGGTTGAGAAGCATACATCCCTTAAAACTGTGTTGGACTGCAATTTCCAGGATCCTTCACCACCAACCATGCTGGCAAGCACTAGTGGAGAGTGCAGTCCAACAACATCTGAAGAGGCACACATTCTCTGTCCCTGTGCCAGAGAGCCAGTCCCACTGACGTCCATGAAACTTACACCTGAGCTATACTTTGGAGTTCTCAACAAATGCACAGCTGTTCATAATATGGTCAAACATAGTATGAGCAGAAAAACATACGTATGTGATTAAGGCAGTTGAAATGATGCATTCTTCTGCACAGACTTCATTAGCACAAAATGAGCACTACAAAAGAAAGTTGTAAGTGTTTTGCTTTTTACCTAAATTGGAAAAGTATTTTCCAGTTGCAGATGAAGACATAGCTGTTGGAGAGATTAGGGGAGACTGATTTCCAGTGTCTTGTAGACCTCCAGTAGAATGGGAGCGCAGCCACTCTTTCCCTTCCTCTTGACTGGCCTGCCGAGAGGATGGAGTGTACCTGAAAAACGTCACCACTTGTACACTTAAAACTTCCACAGGCAAGATACAAGCTATTCTGAACAAAAAGTTAGTAGTTTTCTCGCTAGTATAATTGTATAGTAGTTTCAGCTGATTTTGAAGAGGATACTTGGCTTCATGTCACCCAAGAATCAGACAGACAGACCAAACAGACAGACCAATGAACAACACCAATTTGCGTATGCTGGAAAGAGACATGAAAGAAAACTGTTAAGGAGTTAAGAAAAGGTTGCAAAATCCAGCACAGAAAAAGGTATAAAATTGACTTTCAGGCAAACAACAGAGCTGAAGAATGATAGGCTGGTAATGAAGACTAGAGACAAGTGATCAATTTGTACATGATAAAAAGTGAGCATAGTATACAGGTAAGCTGAGAGATGGAGGAACAGAATAGCCACTGTTAAAACAATGCCTTTCATTTGTTAGTCACTTCTAGCAGAACAGTATGCAGTGTTTGTTTCTCAGAATGTTGTTCTGCCCTGTCGGCCCTCACTCCCAGATACAACTGATAGATTTAAGGGAAAAAAAGAAATACTCACTTGTACAGAAATAGGTACAGGAACAAAAGCTTTGGAAACCAAATCTCTCACTGACTTTTTGGCATTGTGACCAACGAAAAGAATGCAACTGCAGCAGTATACTGCAGCCCACTGACCAGACTGTGTGGCAGGGGCTGAGAAAGGCAAATTCTTGAATGGATTAAGCTGGCAAATTAGCATGTGCAGGCATTTCAGACAGTTCAGGTTTCATCTCAAGAGCTTGCATTTTTTTTTTATTTTTATTTTTTTTGTCTCAGTTCAGCCAAATTACTCCCAAACCTACAAATTCTGCTTGGCTATCTGATTTAAACAAAAACCAAAACCTAGGGGGTGAAAGAAGCTAGTCTGTAGCCATGTTGTTTGGGGGATTCTGGGAAGCAGTAGTTCAAAAATTGAACTTTTCCATTCTCTCAAAAGAGCCATGGGATTGGGATAAAGGAGGAGAAATATTCATTTAAAACTCTGCAATTCTGGATTATACCTCTCTAGATTTTTTCCAAGAAAGCAGATGAAAGCTGAAACTTAGTTGGAAAACCACAAAATCATAGTACATATTCATAGGAATGAGCTAAGTGTTTATATTTACATTTTTTAAAATCTGATTTTTTTTTCACATTATGTTATCTAGTTCTTTGGTAATGATCCTCAGTGTTACAAAACAATGTAGGAAAGTCTGCTAATAAATTTCAATCTATGAATGGTGGGTAGATTAGCATTTGGGGATCAGGGTTTGGGTTTTGGGGGGCTGAGAGAGAGAGAGAGAGATTCATAATGAAGATCTGATGTTCAGACTGATTTTTAAAGCACTAACTATTCAAGGCAATCCCCCACCCAATGAGAGGTGTCTATTTTTCCCCCAGTGGTTCTTATGGTGAGGCCTGGGCTTCAACAGGATGCAGGGAAAGAAAGAAAACTGTTGGCTGTAAAAGAACTGTGTTCACCTTTCTAATTCCAGGAGATATATTAAAGTGCTCTGCTAAATAGCAGTATAATCAACATTACTAGCCAGTGATTTTTTCAAAACTGAGCAAGCAGGGAATAGAAGCTGGGAACAGTTTCTAACATTTTAATTTCACAGTACCCTTGGAAACCTGACCTTAATCTGCAGCATCAAGAGAGTGGCAACCCAGTATGCTACAATTCAAGTGGAACAGAAAAGGTTTCTATTCTTTCTCCCTGAAAGTATCAGTGCTGATATTATTAGGCAACTTGCCAACAGTACTACTAATTCTCTCAGTAAGTTAGAAGCAAAGCAGAAGTTCATTTAACAACACAGGTATCTGGGAAAAGATGATACTCTGATTTGGACATGAGGTGGCATTTTAGAGGAAATCAGCCTGTACGATGGCAGAGGGCAAGTAATATGGAAAGGTGTTATGGGAACCAGGCATCAAAACTAGAGCCATCTGAAGTGCCATTTGAGTACCTATACCTAAAAGTTTTTCCCCAGATGTACCAGTACAGAGACTTCTTGGGCCTGTCTAAATGGTGAAAATAATCCTCTTAGGATTCTTGCTTAGAATCCTACCTGTCTTAATGGGATTCCGCATAATTCCACTGTATTTAGAAGGGGGGGGCAAATCCACCATAAACCCCAAGGGAACAGCCCTCGGGGCTTTTTAAAAAAACTCAGCCATTTTGAATCGCAGGCATGCCTGCTGGAACAGCAAAATTGGGAAGCATTGCACGCCTGCAATTTTGCCAAACACCATTAGGACAAGGTGATCCTGCTTCACATTTGCATGAGTATGCATCAATCCACATATTTTCCCCTTGTACAGAAAGGTCCCTTGATAAATTAAATGTTTTCTGCCTAAGAAAGGGGCAGCTAGCTTCACACAGGACAGGGATAAAATCTGGATCTCAAGGGAAGCTACTCTTCTGTTTGTAATGGAGTTGAAATGATATTACTTGTCTTTTTTGGTCCTTTGTCCCTAGTCCCCACATGGGCAAGAAGGGGAGTGGCCTCTGTCTCCATTGAGATCCCCCCAGACCATCTTAACTGACAACAGAAGGAACATCTGAGACAAAATGTAGGCCTGTGACTCTAACATCATCAGTTTTCTTCTCCGGTATGATTTTTAATATTATCGCCTGATGAAGAAGCCAGTGAAACTTCAAAAGTTTGCATGATGTATTGTGTGCATTTTAGTTGGCTAATAAAGGTATCATTCTTTTGTAGATTTTGTATTTTGTTGAGTAGGGATGTAATTCTTTGCTAATTTCTCTCTCAAAGGAAGGAGTGGGTAATTTTAGCCCATGATATCACTAAAGCTGGTGTTATCCCTCCCACCAACAGTATCACCTGGTGTGATTCAGCCTCTCTGCACCCCACTAGTGCCAGCTCTGGTATTAGCAATTTTCTCCCTGCTATAAGAAAGTTTGTGAAAACTGCAGTTTTTGAAGACTATTTGCAATTCAGGACTTTTTTTTGCACAAAATTTGCATGTGGGTATTTTTATGCAGAAAACAACATTTCTGGGCAGAAAGCGCTGTTTCCTGCATAGAAAATGCTGTTTTCTGTACAAAAATGTTCATATTTTCTGCAGATTAAATCTTGAACTTCAAAGATTCTCATCAGCCTGAGATTCTTTTGTTAGCGTTTGGAAATACTCAAGAAACATGTTTTTCAACTATTTTTAAAAATATTTTTAAATATCCAGATTTTGAATGACAATCCCTACATTAGAGTTCTTACACAGATGAGATATCTCAGGAATCTGAGAAGATAGTGAGATTGTTTTACTAAGAATAGCATAAAATCCCCTAGGGCGCTTTTGCACAGCCCTAGGTTGTTATTGGATTTGGTTCCAAACCATTTTAAGGAAATACATTTGAACAATATAAATCTTCTAATTTAAATAGAGAACTTGAAGTAGTTAAAATGCAATTTCACAATTACTTTATTAGACAAGCAATTTCAGCTGTTGAAGAATAAAAAGAGAAGAAATTTTTAAAGAATTACTCAGAAGAAATTGAAATCAGATTGTGTATTTTTTTTAAAAGAACAGGATACACAGTGACAGGAAAAGGATGAAATATTATCAAAAAAGTTACAGAACAACAGAAACATCATATACCTTAATCCCTTTTTGGGTAGTGTATTTCTGTCAAGCTGCATGCTGTTAAAACAAAGAAAACCCCTAAGGACACACAATAAAAAGAATGCTTCAAAATTGTAAGTTCTAAAAAAGATTTCTTTTTAATCATAAAATACCATTTGGAGTTATTTTAAAATACCCTTTAAAATGAATCCCATATAGAAAAAAATTGAAGTGTGAAGAGCCTGGCAAGGATTATCTTGCCCTTTCCTTTCAATGGAGGGGTTCTCCTATGGTTTTATACAGAAAAAGAAGATACATGAATATCCATAATCATATTCACTCCTAGCCCTAGTTATCATGGGATTTGAACTGTTGGACTCTTTGGTAGGACCACTAGGACTGCAAACTTAGTATACTTACCATGTTCCAGTGTTCTGTGCATTTTTTATTTCCCCCTTTAAACATCAGTCTCTTAAGCAATTGAAAAGTCCCCTAAGTTATATGGAGGTAATGTTATATGGAGTTAAATTTTGAAATTGGTTTAGACAAATGAATTGTGTGTCCAAGGGAGATGCCTGCCCCCAAGTAAATAACCGGACACAAAATTAACATTTTTGGCAATAAAGGGCCACAACTTTATTGATGACAGTTGCAGTTAGTTGGCACAAACACATGGGTCTGGATCCAGGTATCGACCAACCTGCCTGTTGGTCGATGAACCCACTGTCAGCCTGCATGCCAACAAATGGATACCAGGAAGGGGAGGGAGTCCCCGCAGGCCCAGTGCCTGCTGTCCAGCCTTCCCCCCCCCAAAGGGGCACCCCAGAAGGGGCATGCTCTGAGATGGCATTTCCTCCTGGCCAATGCCCCCCCCCCCCCGTTCCCCAAGAGGGGATCTCCATAACCTCCCAATGATGAAGACCCCCAGGACAGATGTCCTTGGATCCAGGACCCAAGCCAACTGCCCCCCAAAGTTGTGACAAGGGAAGAAAAACATGCAACACAGAAAAAAAACAATCAAATGTCCAAAAGG
Source organism: Gambelia wislizenii (assembly GCA_030847615.1). Classification (NCBI taxonomy): domain Eukaryota; kingdom Metazoa; phylum Chordata; class Lepidosauria; order Squamata; family Crotaphytidae; genus Gambelia; species Gambelia wislizenii. The sequence continues at coordinate 202,500,745 of JAUMIR010000005.1, read as the reverse complement.
GTGGGTGGGTGGGTCAGCTCAAAGAGAGCAACTAAGGAGTGTAGCAAGGGGACTGGGAATTTATATCTGGTAACCGGACCAGGGGGAAGCCACAAGAGGAGGCTTCCCCTCCAGCCAATCAGCTTTCAGCCACACGCTCGCAGCTGATTGGCTACCGGGTGGGTACACCTAGCCAATCAGTTCAAACCCAGGCTTCAAGCTGATTGGCTGCCACTTTTGCCTTCCTCCCAGCACAAGCCGCAAAACCTGTGGGGGAGAAGATGCTCAGCACAGCGATAACCATGCTACCGATATGCGGGGGGAGGGGCTCCCCGGACGCAAACAGCTGCCAGGTAAGCCCAGCAGCCTTATTATGTTCACTGTCCAAACTTTCTTTCATATGGGTTGGAACTGGGCATTCTTACATAGTTACAAAATATAATTTGTGCAACCTGTACCTGCTATATTTAACAGTCCCAGTGACTCAAACGCTGTTCATGCCTTCCCTTCTGCCCATAGAAGGAAACTGTGTGGAGCAAAGAACTGCTGAGGGTCCCACTCCTAATGATGAATAATCTGCTAGCTATGCCCTACACCTGTATTTCAAGCATTTAACAGAATATCTGCTTATGTGCATATACCTAATTTCACCCATGGGTGGAAAGTTTTGACAGTGCCTAACAAACATTGTGTTTTTCACAATTACAGTAGGGGTGCACCTCATTATGCCATTGCTTGGACAGTGGGGAAGAGACTGCCTCAGAGAGTGGTTGACTGTTCATCTTTAGAGGTCCTTAAACAGATGGGCATCTTTCAGGAATGCTTTAGTTTGGATGGGCATATTTCAGAAATGTTTTAGTTGTGTATTCTTGCATGGGAGGGGGGTTGGACTGGCTGGCCCTCATGGTCCCTTCCAGCTCTAAGATTCTATGATCCTGTTGTGGTAGGATAAGTTGGCTAGGAATAAGATTTATCTAGACAAATGGAGAAAGATGGTGATATATTGGCATTATTGTCACCACTAACACCAACTGAATACTTGTTGGTATGTGCAACAATAACTCTTCTACTATTTTTTTTCCCAGTGGAGTGCAACAAACTTACCTTATTTAACGTTTTAATGGTTGGCTTCTACCTAGTTTCATGAGCCTGAAGGAAAAACGGTTTAGGGGATGCATGTCATAATGATGGCACACAGCTTAAAGAGGAATTAATCTGCTCAGTGCAGCATTTACATGTGCAAGGCAGTCATTAAATGGCTTAGATTGTCAGCCAGGTCACACAACAGGAGCCACTGCAGATAAAATCTTCAATTCATCCCTGTGTAGTTTGAGCCAGAGCACCCTCTTCTGGAGCAGGTTGGTGATCTCATACAAACAAGGAGTGAAAAGCTGAGTGGAATAGACTATGTCAGAAGGTAAAGTGTTGGGAAATTGAATGCTACACCTGATGCAGACTACAGTAAGTATATCCATGGTGATTGCTGATTATTATAATATACACAAGTATAACCACAAAGTTGTGAAAGTGACTACTGAAAATGGAATGGTGACTATTGTGGATATTATAGCTGTCAAAACCACCTTGTAAAACTTGGAAATGCTGTAGTCTGGTGGGATGATAATGTGGACTCTGCTTGAGTGCATGCAGTCTTTAATACTTAATTTGCTTGATGGGAGTTGTCAGAATTGCCATTGTTTACAGGCAATTTTGATGCCCGCTTACTAGAAAAACCTATTGTCCAGAAATGGTATCAAAGAAAAGCTGCTGACTGCTGATGTCCATTTGTCAGGCAGAGGTTCATGGTTTTAGTGCTCAGTGGAGTACATCATGTCTTTTGGAACTGAAAAGGGCCTCACCATCAAAGGACAAATCATCAATGCTATTCCTGTCTTACTGTGAGAGACCAGTAGAGCACTTTCATTACACAGCATCAAAATTCTAGGGGTTACAATCAACTACAGGTATGGTTGTGTCGATATGGTGCCTTGCTAGCTGCAGTGCTTCTGTTCAGAAAAAATGTTGTCATTACCTTCTTTACTTCAGGAAAATATGCTGCCATTCTCTCCCACAGGAAAAAAAAAAACACCCCTGAGTAACATTCCATATAGAAAGCCAGGGGAAATGAGTCAGGTTTACCTCTGACAAAGTAAAAAAAAAAGACCTCCTTGAGCTTAAGTTTATTGTCAGAGTATGATGGGATATGCAGTCTGATAAATTCATGCTATAAAGAGATACAAAGCAAGCAAACCAACATGCTTGCCTACAGGGGGCATACTGGTGTAAACAAGGCTGCAGCCAGCTGGCCTATGTTATGGGAACATAGCCTTGAAGGCTTCTAATCTGCATGAGAGCTGTCTGTATGTCTCACTGAGGCAGGCTGTTTACTATATGTGTTTTGAAGCTCCATAACCAGTTCTAAGCTGCCTGTTGGACTATGCAGTGGCTGAAACTGCTACGCTCTGATTATTGCCACAGAGAGGATTCTCTGTTGTTTCTGTATATATCTTAAATGTTTCAGTAAAGTTTAGTAGTTTAGGCACCACCAGAGTGTCTGTATGCTTTATTGGACGTCTTATGGCTAATGCTGGGGCAATTAGATATTTTTCTGCTACTCTGCTACAATTTTTTGCTATCTGGATCTCTCTGAGCATGTACAGAGTGTCCAGTGCACTATATCACATCATTTATAGCCTTCTTGGTTAACAGAGGCTTGGTGAACAGGGGCTGTATACTTTGATGAGATTCAGTCTGTGCCACCTCCAGAATAACAGAGTCTGAAGGCCGATGTACTGCGGACACTATAAATACACACACTTCCTTCAGACAAGAAGCATTAATGAGGACTTGGACTAAGAATCCCTGACAACTTTAAGCATTCATATAGCAACCTCTGTTGAAATGTTAGAGCAGATTAGCTACTACATGGGGTATTTTAGAGTGCTAGAGACTGCTGAATTCACTGAATGAACCATATAATGGATTTGTTCAAAGAATGGACTTTTCTGGTGGAGAAAGTTGAAACCACCAAAATATCTTATTAGGTAGATAATGACACTGAAGACTTAGAATTAGATTGATAGTCCACCGGATCTGCCAAAAGACCCTTCTGATTTGGGATCCTGCAGAAATGAGAGCAGTGGATTGGGATGTCAGGAAATTTGCAAAGTTGCAGAAGTTGATAGTATCACTGGAATTTTTTGCACCAAAGCAATCAGATCTGGTGATACATGCATTAAAGGGAGTCACACGAATGTAGACAATACCAAAGCCAAGAGCACTAAAGCAAGTTAAGTTGTTCATGCCAACACAGAGGGCATTGTATGTGTGTTTTCATGTAAACTGCATATGCAGGAAGTAACAGAAATGCAGTTATAATTTTCACAGTTAAGAAAGTAAGGATCACTTCCTGCTCACGCTGACTCAAACAAGCGAGCTGACAAGAGGGATGTCCAGAGGTTTGGGGAAGGCATTTGTAGCTGAAGCAATGTCACTGAGCTCCTAAATGGTCACAGGATATCTACAATTGTATCCGGATAATGGATATCTACTTCTGCAGTATAAGCAATGTTGGATGTTATCCACAGAGAATCATACACTGTGTTATGATGCCACAAGTCATTCCTTGCTGAGCAATGAGATGATCCCCAGCCTGTGCTTGGGCAAATGATGATCCTATGTGTAGAAAACAGATTTGGAACAGAGCTTGCAATATTTATGCTGCACCAAAAGGAAACTGTAATAAGATGCCTACATTGAATTGCATGAGTTCAGATGATCCCTTATGGAAGTCAAACAAGCAGTAGGGAGGGAACCAAGGTAGATCATCACCTGGGTGGCATGAGATCAGGCCTACCACAGGGTGACAAATCTGGAAGCAGGTTTCTAATTTCTTCCTGTATGTAGACCCTATAACATGAATTTCATCAGAAGAGTGTTAGGTCAAGAATCTGTTGTCTTCTGTCCAACACTAGAATAGTAAATGACAGCAATGTGGTGAAGTGAAAAAAATGTGGAGAATAGATAGTGCAGTTGCCATGGCTACTGATGACAAGGAGATGACTACTACCACTATCACTACCACCACCACTTAGGACACTCCATCCATCCAATGAGAGAGAGTTAGAGTTGGATTGGGTGTTCTAAGCTACCTTGGTTAAAAGTTCACATTTATTTTAATCAACTAAGGAAGTAGAAGCCAAAATGTTTTGTGTATTAATTGAAGTATGAAATTCTGTTTATTAATTACTCTAATAAATATTATTTTTGTGATTAATTGCCCTTCCAAGAGCCAGAACAAAATTTTGGCTTGTTTGACTTTAAAAAATTCCAACACAAAACACTTCATTCCTACAAAAACTGAGAGCCAGAGAGAATGTACCATTCAATGCTGCCCGAGTAGAGGTTGAAAATGAACTGAGTGCAAAGGTAGAAACCACATCCTTTGAGTGTGAGCAGTGGAGGTGCAGGCCTGTTTCCTTAAAAGCTCACTTCTAGTATGTTCCGAAAAAGATTCCATTTGTGCACAAAACTGCATGTGTGATTCACAGAGACTATAACAGAGAAACTAAATTCTTCTGGAATATATGCTCTCAGTTTGAAAGGCCTTGGAGAAATCAACTGTATTATTGTGAAACAAGGATAATAGAATTATGACATTTTTAGTTATTTTACTTTTACTTTTCACTGGCATAGTTGGTGGGAAGGCAGGAGAAGGCCTCTGTGGGTGCTCCCACATTTTGGAACTCCTTCCCTAGGGAACACAGGATGGCTTCTTCTTTGTTGTCTTTTTGGTGGCAGGTTAAGACCATTCTTTTCCAGCAAGACTTTGGGGATTTATTTTTAATCAAAAAAAAGGGGGGGTTATGGTGGTGTCCTGTTTTAATATTTGTTTTAAATAAAGAGTTTAAATGGTTTTAATTCTATTGTTGTTTAACACAGTTATAATCTCAATTTTGTATGTTTTTAGCTATATGTGTTTTTATTGTAATGTTCTGCCTTTTGGTATGCCACCTTGAGTGCCAGTCTCAAAGAAAGGAAGGACATAAGATGGATGAATGGACTCTCCCAACATTAGTAGGGGCTGGTGGTTTCGTTGTCAGTTTTAGTCCATTCAGGAGTTTAGTACTAAGTTTAAAATAGCTGTCCAATGTGCTGACCTAATGGTGAGGATAGAGTTCACCTCCTTGGATTGCTCCTTTAAAGTTCAGAAAACCCAGAGTGCCTTGAGTGGAAAGCATGTGCTAGCACTGCCTCACACCACAAGTTATACTGAAGACTTTTTTTTTAATTCAGGGTCTAATAATATACTGTAATTGCCTTAAGGCACATTCAAGGTGCATTTCTGGCTGCTTCCATTTTTGTGCCTCAGTTATGATTAGGGTTGCAATACTTCCCTCCGTCATTAACTCACCTTTCAGAAAGGGTAGATCTCACGCTGCCAGTCCTCATGAGCAGGCTCTGCACCTCTTGAGTGCTTGTAGTCAATCCTGACAGGGAGCCATGGTGGCTGAGAGGCAAGTCAATAGATTCAGAGCTCGTGTGGAGGCTAGTCATTGACTGGTAACTTGGTGTATCCTTACTGCCAGCAGAGGAGCTACTCAGGTTAGCAGCCCACACAAGACCACCTGATGTGAAGGAATGGGCCGAGGCTGGACTAGAAGCCAAGGAGTGACTTAAGCTGACAACATCTGTATTTAAGTCTGAAGGTTTGCTGAAAAGGGGGCTACTGCTGCCACTCTGCCCACCTGCGCTGCCCATGCTGCCTGTACCTGAAGATGGAGATTCCAGGCTGCCTTGCCGCGCTAATGTGGTGCTAGGGCTAGGCATTGCAGATGTGGATTTTGCCCCTTCCGTATTTGGTGCAGGGGCAGTTTTGCTGCTCGCTTTAGCACCAAACAACCTATAAGCAAACAAACAATGTCAGTGTTAGAAGCCAAAGCTTCACATAATAATACCCTGAAAGCTAAGGTACACACATCATTAAAACAGCTAGTGTAACACCCTGTCCCCAATTAATTGGCTTCTCACAATCAAATCTTCTTAAACCCTGTATTACTCTGATGTACTTATTTTATTATTTCAAAGCATTCATTCAGGATTTGTCCTCTAAGGGGTACAGACTTTCTCATGGAGATCAAAAGTACAAAAATCCTGTGTTATATGATGGCATAAAAAGATTAGACTTTCACCCAAATCCAACAATTAGTTCAAAACTTCCAACAGCTACTGTTAAATTATCATCATCATGTAGCCAACCACAGTACACAAGTTTCTTCTCACATTCTGAAATAATGATTTCCTTTTATATGCAATTGTACCTTTCCTATATGCAAGATATTATCTTGATCTCCTATCCCAATGTGCAGGTGTATGCAATTTTTTTTAAAAAAAAATGGGGAAGGGGAGGTATGTTTGAAGTATGCTAGAGGTATGCGGGAGGGTAACACATTCTATATTCTGAAAATACCCTCCCTTTGCAAGGCTGTGAAAATCTCCACTTTTAAAGAGGGTGAACTATTCTACATTATTATGATCCCAAGCAAGAAAGTATGCTCCGAATTTATAACACAATGTCTTAAAAGAACTAAAGATGACACAGCATAGTATTTGCAATATGGGAAAACCTGATACACCTCTCATGCAAAAATACTGTGTTGACAAATGGCCACAAGAGGGCAGCATTGACTTTAGTTCATTAAGCCATGATCTTGTTTCTTAGAAATGTATGGATTTGTAGGAATTTATGTCTTGATATGATGTATATTGCAAAGTGTCTAATTTCAGAAAATGTTGATATCCGGATATTAAATAGAAATGTAAAACAACACGTTGGATTAACTCCTATCTTCTGATTGGAAATAAGCAGGACATTGTTTTTAATCCGGTTTCCTGTTTTTATAACATGCACTATTAATGGGAAATTATAATCATGTGGGAGAAGAATATATCATTCGTACTTTAAGATTCCTTATCAGGAGCCCTTTCACTTTTTGTTAAGAAATTTTGTTAAAGGAAGAAAGTTCTCCCATTTAAACATTACCCACTATTTTTTTTTTTTAAAAAAAAAAGCATACTGCCCCAGTTCAGAAGTTGGGGAAAGTTATTTTTTGGACTCCAACTGCCAGAATAACCCAGATGGCTTGGCAAGCAGTTCTGCTGGCTGGGAGACTCTGGCAGATATAGATCTCCAAAAATAACTTTCCCCAGCTTTGATTCAGATAGATGGCAGTCATATGTGGCTGTGGCTGTGGGATTCCAGGTGCATCCTCCTTAGATGGATGGAGTGGGGAACTGCACATGCAAATAGCTGTTCTGCATTAGCTTTCTCAGCCCACAGCTATGCTGGTGTAGCCCCATTAGAATAGCATCCACCAGCTGTTCAAGACTGGATATAGTCCCTCCTCTGGACCTTTCTCCTTTCAGGACAGCTGGTGGGCACTCTTTCAGAGTCTCTAAACTGGATTATGTGAGCACAACTGTGTGTAGCTTTTAGACTGAGTCACATACAAAATGCCTGTAATTTTAGACTGAGCCCACATACAATTTCTGTAATTTTCATAGTGTTTGAAACACACACACACACACGTATATGCAATAGAGCAAAGCTTCTTAAACTGTGGGTCACGACCTCATATAAATGTGGCAGTCACAAAAAAATTAGTAACAGTACATTTGATATGTATACCTATTTTATATACCTATATACCCGGGGTCACATAAAAATTTATAGGGTGAAAAGAGGTTGCCAGTGGAAAAGTTTAACAAGCCCTGCAATAAAGTAGCAATGACATGAGGGACTGTCACTGATTACTTTGTCAAAGGCATACTTGAAAGCCTCACTAATTGTCCTCGAGAGCTTTAAGGGCCTGTCTATATGAGGGGAAAAAATGTGGATTGATGCACATTAATGCAAATTCGAAGCTGCTTCTATTTATCTTAATGGTTTTCTCGCAAAATCGCAGGCTTGCAAAGCTATTTGCTTTTGCTATCCCAACAGGTATGCCTGCAAATCAAGAAGGCAGGCATGAATGAATTACTCACAGTTTTATTGCTGCCAGTTGCTGCCACCAAACAGGTATTTTTTTAAAAAAAGCATATCTAAGATGTGAAAGTGTGATATTCTGCCTAAATACATTTTAAAAGGAAAAAAATGCTGTTTTGCCACATGATTGTTTGCTCGCTAAAGCGAAAATCCAAGATAGTAGTTCTAGGCGCATGCCTTGCTTGCAAGCTCTGCCCCCTGCCCACATCTGACCAATCAGCTTCCATTTCTGCTTTTATCACAAATGCGAATGAATGTGAATCCAATTGTCCAAACGAGGAGAAATCTGCATTCTCTACAGAGCTTTTTAAAAAATACGGGGGAAGCTGCAAAGGCTTTCCTGGCAGAGTTTATGGTGGATTTGTCCCCCCTCCTCCTGAATATTGTGATCCGATGCAGAATGCCATTAGGACAGAGAGGGTTCCAAGTGAATTCTATGAGGATTATTTTGACCATTAAGACAACACCCAAGACAACACTTTGCACAAGAACTAAACTTTGTACTGCAAAATCTGAATGAACTGATCATTAGCTCCTTTAACATATAGCTACTCCCTTTAGATCAAGAGCTTGTCTAGATGGGCAATTTACCCCAGGTCCCCCCTGTGTTGAATCCCTGCAGTCCAAACGACATAGGGCTCTTGCCCTTATTCAACTCTGGACAGTCCTGATAATGTTCGAGGCAAAGCTGGAGTAAACCCTTTAAAAATGTTTCAAAATAACCCCTGGGAAAACTCACACCATGCAAGAAAACCCAGATGGGTCCAGAGCAGGAACATAGGAGTCCATTCCTGCACACCAGAACATCTTGCTGGACTCCTCTGTTGCCACCGCTGATGTTGCTCTGAAGCTGGGAAGGAGGTCCTCAGCATGTGATCAAGGCACCCTGTGTGTGACTAGCCTTGATCACATGCTGAGGGCCTCCTTCTTGGCTTCAGAGACTATGATGCATGACAGCGGTGGAGGCACCTGCTGATACCGATGGCATATTTGTGTGGATTTCTGTCCATTTCTTCACAGTAGGTGGGGGGGGCTGGATCCAGGCTAGCTCCAGGGCTAGAATACTCTGGCTGGAAGGCAGAGTATTCTGGCCAGTGTAGACAAGTCCCCACGTTGCAAGTTGCAACCACATTGTAAGTTGGATTCCAGAGGGCTCCAAGGTTCACTCAGCCTTCCATCCTTTTGTAGGTCGGTAAAATGAGTACCTGGCTTGTGGGGGCAATTAACTAACACACATTGGAAACTGCTTAATGCAGTGTAGATGTGTAAATTGCTATTGCTTAAAACACATTGTAATAGCCTTTGTGGCTGAAGAGCGGGGTATAAATACCTAAAAAAAAGTCCCAAGTCTCCTTTTGTTGAAATCATGTGTGTGTGCATGTGTGTGTGCGTGTGTGTGTGTGAGAGAGTAAATTAGAGAGAGAGAGACAGAGAGACAGACAGTGATTTCTATATCCCAGAAAGACTCTCATTTTTCCATATGGAAAACAGAATGGATAGTGGTAAATAATATCCATTGTCAGGATGCGCCGGACACTTTCTGTGGTTATTTTCATATTTCAATATGACTAGGCCATGAAGCCCTGGTGGTGCAGTGATTAAATGCCGGTACTGCAGCCACAACATTGTGAGTTCTATTCTGCAGGGCTCCAAGGCTGATTCAGCCTTTCATCCTTCAGTAGGTTGATAAAATGAGTACCCAGCTTGTTGGGGGCAATTAGCTAATACATTGTAAACTGTTTAGGGAGTGCTTTGCATGGATAAGCAGTATAGAAATATAAATGTTATTGCTATTGCTAGGCCTTAAGAATGTTAAGAACTCTGCTGGATCCTACTAAAGTTTGCATCCAACAATGTCACTGTACTAGATTAGTATAAGGCACAAGTCTAGTGAGACTGCATGAGGTTTAAGCTCTTTGGAGGATGGCTTTCTCTTGGCCCATCACGGGCATGTTTGGTGAGGATTCAGGAGAGAGCCTTCTCAGTGGCTGCTCCTAGGCTATGGAACTCCTTTCCATGGGAGGTTTGGTTGGGCCCCTCTCCGCAATCTTTCCTTTTAATTTAGGCAAAACTTTGGCTCTTTTTCATATGGCAGAAGAACTTTTAATGGGGTGTGCTTTTACTATTTTCTCTTTTTTATTATTATGTTTTAAGTGTGTGTTTCAAACTGTTTTAACTTTGTGCTGTTAATAGAATTGTTAGTTATTTTTTTTTAAAAAAAAATTATTTATTCGTTATCTATACCCCGCTCTTCAGCTACAAGGCTGTCAGAGCATCTTACAAATTGTTTTAAGATTTCAAAAATGATATTTTAGCTGTATTTTGTTTTTATGTTGTTCTAAACTGCTTTGAGTCCCACACCAGGAGAAAGGGAGGATATAATATAAATAAGTAAGTAAGTATGGTTTCACATTTTCAGGGAATAGTACAATTTAGTTCTGGGGGGATTTTTCACTGTGCTAGCATTATATTGAGTTTAGGCTTAAAGACCTATCTAGGCCAGCATTATGTCCCCACTATAGCAAAACAGGTACCTATGGAGACCCTGTGAGCAGAAGATGAATGTTTTAATAACCTCTTGCTTGTATTCTCCAGTAACTGGTATTTAGGGACATAATGCATGAACAAGCAGCCTTTCATAGTGTTATCCTTTTCATTAGTCTAATCTGGTTTTAAAGTTGTCCAACTTGGTCATAGCATTTCTTTTTAAGCTTTAAGGATTTGGATGTTCAGTTCATTTTTAACTGAATAATAATGATTAACTACATTTTATGCTGCCGTTTTGACAGTTCATGGGTATCTTTTAATGTGCATTGAAGCTGAACGTTTTACACTGCTATTTTAGTTAATTTCTTTTACATGTTCATTTTTATGGGTTTCATTCATAAACTCCTTGAGAGCACTTCTGACTTGAACAAGTGGTATAAAGTACTCTAAATAAATAAGTGAAACTTGTTTTTAAAATCCCTGCCAACTCAAGCTTATAGATAAGGGGGGGGGCATCCAATTGTGATACTGCAGGTAGAACAAAGTAAAACTGGGACAGAATTCAGAAACATTACCCCAGCCCAGTTTGGAATGTCTCACCAAGATAAGGCAGGCCTCTCCAGATCTGACTCTGGGCTTGTACTGGCTTTTTTTTTTTTTTGGTCACCATTGCTGCCAACTAGCCCTCTGTTCCCTTCTCCTCTTACTAACTTTAACTGATTATGGGGCAGGCCACTAAGATGACTCTCTTCCTCCTTCCATCAGACACTTAGAACATTGTGAGTCAAACACCACAGGCTAAATTCAAAGCATATTGACTCTCTCTTCTTCTTTTTAGTTACATGTACGTGGGAGGGGCCACAGTTAGGGAAGGTTTGAAACTTTTCTCCTTGTCTGCCCATTTTCCTAAATTCATTACCCCACATACAAACACAAAGGGAAAAGAACCAATGAAGGCACCATCCTTTTAAGTCCCTGTGTGTGTGTGTGTGTGTGTGTGTGTGTGTGTGGAAGGAGGGATAAGCAGTTGGATATTTTAAGTGTTCTCTCCCTAGCCAGACAGGAGCCTCACATTCTTACTAGATGATGATGGTGGTGGTAGTGATGATGATGATGATAGCCAGATGTACACCATATATATAGTATATTGTGTAACTTGTCCCCCAGTAACATTAATGTTATCCAGGTTGAATCCTAGAACTTGTCTTTCTCTGAGGCTTTTGGCTCCATGCTGTGCACTCTGAAGCTGTGAAGAAAACTGCCCTCTTCCAAAAGCTAGCTGGCAGCAGGCAAGTGCCAGTGATCTCAAGTTCTCCCTTCCCCTTCTTTACTATTCCTTCCCCTTTTTCTTCTGACAGAGTTTCCTTCTGCCTAGGGTGCTGCTGTTTTCATGGTCCAGGCTCTCTGAAGGGGAGGTGAAAAGACAAGGGAGAAAGGCCTTGGCTGCCATTATCACTTGAGCAGCTGCCAGGAAGATTTGATAGAAGAGAAGGGAAGGAGAAGAATGGCATGGAATGGGGGATGGATGGACAGAGACGAATCATGCTGTGGGTTCCTCAATTTAAAACAAATTGTGTGTACCGGGATGGGTGAGGAGGAAAACAGACAAACTGGAGTATTTTTCTAGTGTGGATTTGGCCTTTAAAAGACCAAAGGCCATATGAAACTATGCAGTCTCAGCTGCCTGTTGGAACTCAAAAGATATAAAGTCAGTCTGAACTCCTTCCAGAGGAAAGTCCATGACTGAGGTGCTGCCTTGTCTTGGGTATTCATCAGCCTAGCCTCCCAGGGTTGTGGGACACAGTACAGGGCCTCCAATAAGGATATCAAATTCCAGACAGGTTTGTATGGGAAGAGGTTGTCTTACAGATATCATTACAGATAAATCATTTGGAGCTTTTTTTAAAAAAATTGAATAATAGATGCAAAAAATACTTGCCAATGGGCAAAGTGTCTTATCCATTGAGACACCCTGTTAAGAAAATGGTAACCTGCCATGAGATTTTTTTCATATTTGCAGTAGTGAGCACTTACTATTAGATTAGGTGACCACATGCAATTTGGGAGAGAGGCCCAGAGAAAGAGGGAAGGAGACAGGTTTGGGATTCTGTAAGCTATGGAAGCATTTGTACATGCTGACTGTCCCTAACTGGGAGGTCACTAAGGCATGGATCACTCCGGCCAAATCCACCTTTCCTAGTAAGAGTCACAGTGTAAATCTCATGTGGGGCAATAAATTTTGCTGTTGGGGGATTTAACATTTTGCTTCCACCTATATGTTCAAATCCAACTACTACAGAATTCAGATATTACAAAACGTGTTATGCCTTATACCTTATAACTTCATTCCAAAGGAAACCATGCCCACAAACATCAATACATTCTGGAAACATTCACTCCTCACATATTGAATGGCAAATACTTTCCATGGGAAATCCCTTACCTTCTAAATGTGGGCGAGGCGATATCAGGGTATTTGGAACCTGGCTGCCTGAGACCTGGTGTTGTTCCACAGGCATTTGCTGAGGTTGGGCTTGATTTTGGAGAGCTGGACAATGACACGCTCTCAGAGTCAGACACAGCCACTTTTTCTTTCTCTTTGTCTGTCTGATTGATGGTAACTGGGCTGGAGCGTCCTGAGCCAATCTTGGTAGGCTCCCTCAGTTTGTTGGTAGCAGCTGCCCCTGCAGATTTGCTGCTGACATTGGAGTCAATGCTACTGGTGCTGGATCTGTGTCCGCCTCTACCAGGAATCCCACTAGTACTTGATTTTGAAGGACGTGGCAAACTTCGGTACTGCAGGGTGGTCTTGGAGCTCACATGCAATACACCATCATCTTGATTCTGTGAACCATCTAGGCTGGTTTTCCTCCCTGCATTTGACTTTCCACCAATTGCAGAAGATTTAGGCATCTTTCCCAAGGTTGCTGAGCCACTTGTTATAGTTGCACCACTTGCAGTGATCACTGTTGAAGAGCCAACCCCAGCTTTTTTGAAACCAAAAGAACCTGTTGCTGTTGATCGGGTGATACCTGAAGGAGGTTTTTTCCCTTCATCTCCACTGCTTTTACCTGCATCTGAAGGAGAACGTTGAATAGAAGCTCCTTTAAGAGGAGTTTTTCCTTTTTCTGAAGCCTTTGCATCATCTGTTTTTCCTAACAAAAAGGACAGTTTCAGTAATAATCCATGATGTCTCAAAGCATTTTCAGTAACATATATGCATGCAGATTAATAATTTTGTTGTTTGTTTGTTTTTTAAAATATATGGGCAGAAGTTTGTTTGACCTCAACTGGAATTTCTTTTCAATAGTCAGGATGAGTGACACAGAAAACCTCCAACCACAATTCCAGCATGAAATGCACTTATATTGTCAGTAGACACAGTTTGTCTGAGAAATATAGTTGATTTACTGGGTCCTATTTGTTTTCTCTTGCTTCTTAGCATAAACATTACATGGGCCGCAGATGGCTGCATGCTTCCCTCACACTCAGAATCCATTGAGCTCCTATAGTGTGACTGCAATTGAAGTAAATATACACAAAGTATATTTGCACCTTGCCTAAATACCCTAAAGGCATCAGATCTTGGCTAATCTTAGAAGCTAAGCAGTGTCAGCCCTGGCTAGAACTTGGGTGAGAGACTGCCAATGAATACCAGATGCTGTAGGCTATATTTCAGAGGAAGGTAGTGGCAAAATCACCTCTGAGTACTCCTTGGCTAAGAAAACCCTATGAAATTCATAGGGTCACCATTAGTTGACAGGTGGCTTGAAGGCACATGCACACACATATTAATACCAGGGTGAGAATCACAGGTCCTCCAGCTATTGTTCAACTTCAGCTCACAACATTTCTCACCATTGGGTATGCTGGCTATGGCCAGGGCTGCTGGGACTTTCTATTCAACAAAATCTGGAAGGCTGCACAATTCCCATTGCAGATATATGCAACAACCCAGATCTTGCCTAATGTTAAGATCTAGACCTATGTTAGCAGAGAGGACACCAACCAACAAATATGAAAACCATTAAATGTATTAGCAAAAGAAGGGGGGAAATGCTGGAATACAAATAAATCATACTTCCTTTCATTCAAACAGTAAATACTTGATCAGAGCCATAAAGCATTTGCAGTGAACGCTATATCCTAAGGGATGCTCAAGAGTTTTGTTTTGTCTGCATTTTAAACTTGATCTGCAGTTCTCAAACTAATGTGCAGATTGGAATATAGTTATCTTTTGGATTTCACACTTCTCTGAATTGTGTACTTTCTGCTCAAGGAGAATACCAAAATGTGAATCAAAAATATGTGTTTTATGATATTTTTTTAAATGAAATGTATATTTTAAAAAATACATTTAGGGATACATATTTTGTGGAAATAATATATTAAAAGATGTAAAAACAGATATATACTTGTAATCTCAAGATTGTTACCACTTGAAACAAACATAAATATATATTATATTAACCATTACTCGCATTAGAATTCTTGGTAAAGCCTATTCCAGCATATTCAACCTTTATTAGGCATTTGAGGCAAAAAGGTCTCTTAATATAATAACAATACTTAGCTTTTATATAGGTCAATTTGGTTTGCCTTATAGCTTCTAATAAAACACCTCAAAACTATTACATAGGAATAATTTCAGGGTTGTTTCAAATTATTGATTTTAACTTTGTTCATCATCTGTGCATTTTCAGTTACCCATTATGAACAGAGCATACACTGCTATTTTAAAGCAATTTCCACAAAAATCTAACCTTATTTAGCAGAGAGTGAGTACTCCGGGCTTTTGAAATGCACCTCAAAGTACAGCAATCATCTACATAATAACTACTTAATTCCCTATTGCAGGCTCTCTCTGCTCAAAAAACAAAACATGTGATATGGATTTTTCCCCCTCCTAACCCACTCTCAGCTTCTAATAATGAGAACAATGACTTGGGGCATTTTTGGAAACACCTACAGAATTGCTGAACTCCTTTCTTACCAGGTGTCTTGAGAGTACTTGTCCCTGCTTTTTGCCTGGATGACGTTCCTACTTGTGCAGTCATGCCTCTTCTCCAAGAGCCTGTCTGAGAGACAGACAGAGGAGTTTTCTGCCCCCCCTTCTCAGCATCTTCAAGAAGTCCAGAGGGATGACCCTTCCATTTCCCACTGCTGTCGACATTGCTGTCTAAATCTTCTTCAGGCTTCTTCAGTTCTTCACTGCTGCCCCATGGTTCTCCATCTGTGACCGAACGTTTCTCTGAATCAGTCTTCAGCTATGAAAAATATGGATATCATTACAATTATTCAGGAATTTCCCTTTCTCTGTCATTCCTTACGGTGAGAGAGTTGCAAGCATTAGGAAAAAGAAACAAGTGTTTACTTTTAACATTTTCTCCATTTTCTCTAACGGTCTCTGAGAAGTAATCTTCTTCCATTAATTTTCAGAAAACAACATTTTTTTAACTACCAGTGCTAAATGAGTAATCATAGGAAAATGTCTTAAAGATTTTAAATCCTGGACCAACAAAAGATGACCGATTCAATCAGTGGTAACATGATAATTAGCACTTATTTAAACTCCATTGATTCAATGGGTCTACTCTTATTGGGATTAAAAAGTTGATTTAGTCCATAGGCTTCACTTCCACAATCCCTAAAAGCTCATTTGATGCATGTTGAAACAGTTGAAGTAGAATTCTAGGTCTCCCAGTTTGCTTGACATAGTTTGCTCATGATCTGAACCATGGCATAAATCCAATTACTGATCACAATTAGAGTAGATGCATTGAATCAATTATTGAATGGCAAATCAACTCTTGTATAAATACCACTTTATCTAGTTGAGATTAGCTATACCATTGATGCCTATTAATAACCTGTAGGAAGGTGAAATGGAAGGCTGGGAGTCTGAGGTAAGTATTAACTTCCCACCCCCTATCTTTTCCTAGTGTCTGTACATGTTCCCATGCTCACACACACTGGACCAAGAATAACTCTGGACTCTGTTGGCCCTCTAGCAATTCTCTGCAAGTGAGCGCTGTGTCTGTGTGGATCATGATTATATACCATTTACACTGCAGCTACTTACTATAGACAGCTACTAATGCTGCTTATATATGGGATAGGAGAAATACTGTCTCCTCCAAATTTTTAAGCACACTGACCAAATTGCATTAGAAAATAGATGCACATTTTCATGCTTTTAAAAAAAAAATCATCCCAGAAATTCAATGGAATGTCCTTCTGATCAAGTATTTGTTAAATTGATATGAACCAGAAACCAGTATTTCCCTTGTTCTTAACTGCTATGAGGTTGACTTCAACTTATGGTGACCCTATGAATAAGAGACCTCCAAATCACCCTGTCATCAACAGCCCGGCTCAGGTCTTGCAAATTCAGGGTTGTGTCTTCCTTGATTTAGTCTATCTAGTTGGAATGTGGTCTTCCTCTTGTCTTACTGCTTGCTGCCTTACAAAACATTATTGTATTTTTTAGTGTATTGTATTTTAGTCTTCTCATGATATATCCAAAGTACGGCAGTCTCAGTTTTTTTGGCTACTAGGGAGAGTTCAGACTTTATTTGCTCTAATACTCATTGATTTGCTTTTTTAGCACTCCATGATATCCACAGAACTCTTCTCCAGCACCACATTTCAAACGACTTGATTTTATTCCTATCAGCTTTCTTCACACTCCAGCTTTCACAACCATACACAAAATTTGGAAATACAATGGCATAGACAATCCTAACGTTAGTATTTAATGATATATCTTGACACTTCAGGATCTAGTTCCTTCCTAGCTGCCCTTCCAGGTCCTAGTCTTCTTATGATATCTTGATTGCAGTTTCCATTCTGATCAATGATTGAGCCAAGGTATGGGAAGTCTAGAACTATTTCAATGTTTTCACTGTCTGCTTTAAAGTTATTATTTTTTGTTTTCATTATTTTTGTTTTCTTAATGTTCAACTGTAACCCTGCCTTAGCACTTTCTTCCTTGACTTTCTTCAGTGATCGTTCCAAGTCTTTGCTATTTTCTGTTAGTAGTAGGGTATCATATGCATATCTTAAATTGTTAATGTTCTTCCTCCAATTTTCACACCTCCTTCCTCTGAGTCTAATCCTGCTTTATGTATGATGTGATCAGCATACAAGTTAAACAGATGGAATGATAAAAATACAGCCTTACCTGACCCCTCTTGCCAACTGGAAACCATTCTGTTTCTCTCTATTCTGTCCTGATAGTAGCCTTTTGTCATGAGTACAGATTATGCATAAGGATAATTAAATATTGTGGCACACCCATTTCTTTAAGAGCAATCCATAGTTTTTCATGATCTACACAATCAAAGGCTTTGCTATAATCTATAAAGCACAAGTTGATTTTCTTTTGAAATTCTTAGGTGTACTTCTTTATCCAATGTATGTTTGCAATATGAACCCTAGTGCCTCTTCCTTTCCTGAACCCAGCTCGGACATATGGCATTTCTCACTCCATATATGGTTAAAGTCTTTTGTTATAGAATTTTGAAAACTGCTTTGCTTGCCTGACACATTAATGCAATGGTCCTGTCGTTTCTGCAATCCCTGGTATGATAGATCCATAGAAGAGCCTGAAAAAGTTAAATTTTGGACTACAACTCCCAGAGTTCCCAGCCACTGTTCTATTTTACAGTTTGTTAAAATAATTTCATCACATTTAATATACAGTTAGCTTTAAAATACAAAGGGCTAGTGGAGTATCTTTAGTTTGCCTTCCTTTTTTAAAAAGATGCTTTATGTTCAAAGTATTAAAAAAAATGAGATTCAGATTCCAGAAGATTTTTAATATGTGCAAAAGTACTATCAAGTACTGAAGTTTGTTTTACTGAAACATGGGTCTTAGGTGAACCAAGTTAGGGTACAATTGTTCTTGAAAATAGCCAGAGCAAAGGGGGCTTTATAAGAGCATTATCCTTATGCATGTTATTTCATTTATAGATAATATTATCCAACTGCCTCAGTTGGCAGCGATGGCCCAGGTTAATCTTCTGCCTCCCCACTTTTTCAGCTACTTTTAAAATGTCCCGGTTTCTCTTTTTCCTCCCACTTTCCCCCTTTCTCCTTAGCTTACCTCAATTGTCTTCAAACTGAGTTCAACGTGCAAGAATAATTTGTATTCAGTTAATTGAATGACAGGGTAGAGAAGGGAGGAGTGGGTGGTGCCTCGCCCTTCCAGTAGAGTCATTAGGGTTCCTCCCTTTTTTTTCAGGCTCTCCTAAACTCAGTACATAAATCCCAGGGTTTCTCTACATAATATCCCTCATTAATATCTTTTGCCCTCTTGTTGTCTGGTCACACCCATTTGAACATACTCAGATGTTGCTCAACCACATGTGTTCTGGTTTTCATCTGGAGGATATGAGAAAGGTGTGTGCTGTGCCACAAACAGGATACCTCTATACTTTTAACACAAGCCCACACACAAAATGCAGTGCAGAACATCATTTTGGATTCCTGGAAATTCCATGCTGTGATCACTAGAAACTTTGATGGTGTCATTAAACCCCAGCTGTGTTTATTACTCTTCCCAGGCCCTTGATTGTGAAATATGTTGTCCTTTCTAGTACATGAAGACACATACACAGAAGGTGGCACTTGCTTGCATTGATTCAATTAAGTGTTTCATTATGGTTTTATGACAGTCCTCTATCACAAGATTGCCATAATTATATCTATAACTTGCAGGGGGACAATAACAGTTATTACAAATGAAGACATACAAACAAAATTGGTAAGGGAATAAACACAAGTATAAAGTGGAAAAGAAAAGTTTGCATGTGCAATTCCCAGCTGAAGCGGCTGTTTGGATTCATCATCCTAGTTCAGACAGAAATAGAGAAAATTCAAAACACCTACATGGGAATGTGCATTCTTTCTTGACGAGGCAGTAATATTGGAGTAAGAGCTGATTGATGATGTGGTGTTCAGGTCATCAGTGCTGATGTTATCCAATGTATCACTAAGGCCACTGCTAACTGAGCTGCTATCATCCCAGCTATAAGAGAAGTAAAAAGAGGGAGAAGGAATGAACATTCCATTTAATTACCCCATGAAAAGACAGACTAGGAATCAGCTGGTTATTGGTTGCCTTTGGTGGGGCTAAAAATTAAACAATACCTGCTAATTTACCATGTATTACAGCATGTTATTTTAAAGGTGTTTCTAATTAACCATTCATTTATTGCTAAAAATGCCTCACTGGCAGTTCAGTCAGTGAAGATGGAGAGGTCCTTCAAAAATCCAATTTCGATTTTTACCAAGACCAGGTATCAGTTTATAGAGCACCCTGCGCCATGGTCCACTGCAGCACATTCTGCTCACTGCCAAGGGGGATTCATTAAAACAACCTGAATTTCTGGTCTAAGCTTTATTATTAGCTTGAAGCACTTCGATGAATTTCTGAGGGAAAGAAAAATAAAAGAAATATTTCTTATGGCTATAGTCGAACCAGCTGTCAAGGGCAATTCATGCTGTAGGTGGTAGACTGAATTTCCAGTTTGTCCACTGCATATTTTCTAGTCAACAACAACTATGCCTGAAGGGTGAACTTTTGTAGCAATGAGGAGATATATATGGAATGCATGTGTGTGTCAGAGAATGACAAGTACATGTTTTCACTAAGCTTGCACAGTTTATAACAGTTCAACACACACACACACACACTTCACCAGCCATAATGATTTGATAGCCACTTCCTGTTTCATAGCCATTTCCTGCTTTGGTTTGTCCTAGAAAATTATCTTTAAGATATCTGCTGTTTTCTGTAATCCACCATCCTGCTTCTTTTCTTATCTTACATTCTTTCCTTAAAATTCTTCATACTTTTTTTTTTTGCCAAAAAGCAATTACATTGACATTTCACCTTTAGTGAAATAGGTAGGAAGTGACTATTCTAGACTCAATCAATATAGTTGCTTCCCATTCCCAAGTAGAGACCAATGGGGAAAAATCAGCATCTCAAAAAAATAAGTTTGGGAAACAGTGGCTTGAACAGTTGTTAAAAATGCACAATTCCACTATGGCTAACATGATAGATTTCAGTGTAATGCATATTCTTTTGAATATTACAAACTTAATCACTATGGTAATGGTTGTGTCACATTTGAAAACAAAATATATTTCATATAAAACTTGAAAAAAAATCATTTTTCATCTCTTTTGCTTGGTTAATTTTTTTTCAATTTTTCTTATGGATACCTCAACATTCCATTGATTTTTTTTCCTTAACCAAGAATCCAGAATTTTTCCAGATTTTATATTTTTCTCAAAATACTTCTGATTTGTATAAACCATGGAATTTTATGATATGCTCAACTTTTAGCTGCAAGTATCAAACTGAATTAAAGTTGATCACAAGCTTAATAATCAAGCTTATGGCCCAAATATCATTAAAAGAAGAAAACAGTCCAGTAGTTCCATTGGATTTTCCAATTGTACAAGGGATAATGCATGCATGAGCTACTGGACCATAGATCAGTACTAGAGAAGATCATCCACATCATTGATTTAAGTAATTGTAATTGTCCTGCCCTACAAGAGAATTCCAATACACGCCAATACAGTACAGTAGAAGAGAAAACTTTGTCTTCTCCTCCTCCATTTTAAAACTAGGCTTCCAACAGTACTATAGTAATTGCGTTAGCAGAACTATACTACTGGATACTGGTCTTCTTCCCTCCTCTAATGCAAATATATTTCCTAATAAATGATTTCTGTATTCCCTTCATGTCCTATTCTTATCAGAAACCAAGTATATTAATATTCCCCAAATCACACTCTTGCAGATATGGATAGAAATGTATAAGCCTGATTTTTTAAAAAATAAAACTTTTCAGAAAACAAGTTTTTCTCTGAAAAAAAATGGAATAAAACCTGTTTTGTTTATTTATTTTACAGAAAATTGGTGAAACCTCACAGGCCTTCACATCTTCTGATATGGGATACCTTTTATCTTGATATGACCTTTTATTCTTATGGAAAGAAAAGTACCCATCTGGCTTTTAACCCATCTGGCTCCCTAATAACAGGGAAAGGTTCATCTCTAATTATGAAGACAATTTCTACCGGTCTTCAGTCATTGATCTTTCAGTTCCCATAACTGAGTTTAATTGAGGCAGTACATTCTGATACATAAATATAATCCAATCTCATATAAAATGTACATATTTCCAAATGAAGGTACAATTTCTAATCACAGTATGAAAGTGTTACCAACTGTAAATATTCTACTGATCCAGCTACATCCTAACAACTTTGGGGATTAATATGTAGAGTTTGATCAGACTCACCCAGCACTAAATCGCTGAACACTGTACATCACCTGCAAGTTATATCCACATCAATGAAACTATTTTTAAATATGAAAAAGCTCCCCTAATCTAGGCATATAAATTATTAATGTGATCAACTCTTTTTCTACAATCCCCTTTAGAAAAAAAATACATTTCCTTTAAATGAGCTTCCAAATCAATTTTCCCCAAATCAATAAATTCCCATTCATGATTTTTTTAAAAAAAACCTCAGTTTTAGAAGCTTCTCTTCAGTGTAAATGTAACAATTATTTTCCCCACATATCTCAAATCTGTGTGTAACTAATGGTTTACTTGAAAGAAAACAATGTAACTTTTATTACACCTTATTTTTTTAAAAAAAACTTTTAACAGGATGTGCTTGTAGATCTTGTAGCACCTTCAAGACTAACTGAGGAAAAAAGTTGGTAACATAAGGTTTCATAGACTTGGGAGAAAGGCAGCATATAAATTAATAACATAAACAAACAAATAAATTCATCAGATGCAGCAGGATGATTAACATTAACATTCTGAAGTATCAGGATCTTCACATTGCGGCACCCAGATGCTGGAACTCACTACCTTCTTTTTCCAACTGTCAGCATTAAGACTGGCTGAGGTTATGCTGGATAGCAAAAGGGGCAAACTCATTATGAAGTCCTTCCCCTGAGCCCCACCCAGTTTTTGTTTTGTTTTTCAAAATGCATGAAGGCTTACCAGTCTGGTATGCATTTCAAGAAACGGGAATACGTATTCAAAGTTACTGTTATCATGAGGTTTTAACTCTTTCATTTTTTTAAAAAAATCATATAGTTCTGTACTGATTTGTATTTTATTTATTTTTTTAATTATACTTCCCTGCAAAGATACAAACTGCAAAAAATCTTTTGGCCACAGGATTGAAGCCGAACAATTCCCTTTCTCCTCATCACCAACCATCTGTATCAGGTTCCAGACAATCTATTAGGGCTATTTATTGTGGTTTGCATTCTGTCAGTAGGAGAAACATTTGCATTTGGTCTATTCATGTTCAGGCTAGTTTGGCTATTTTCTTTTCTGAAACCAAAGAGTTTTCATGCAATAACACAGTGCAGACATGATTCTTGGCTGGTTTAAGTAAGAGGTGACCAGTAAAAGTCAGATCCATGCTGCTTGATGAATGGAATTAGATCAGCCAGATTTTCAGTTGATTTGCACAGTCACAGTGGCAGGTGAAGCATTTGCAGTATGCTCTCATGGGCATTACTGCCACATCAAGACAAACACCACACTATGAAAGGGTGTTTTTTCACTTGAGTGTACTACATTAACTTCTTCTGTGACCCTTCTTGATGTCTAAGAAAAAGTAGCTGTTGCCTCATCCAACAGCTGTTCCATGAAAAACACGCGCTTCCCAATCTATTAAAAGAAGTTGGATGCCACTTTGAGGTAGCCAGACATGATGGAGCTGGGTGATTAGAAACACTTTAAGAGAGAGAAATTAAATCATTTTAGGAATGTTTAACAACTGCTGTTTTATAAAACTCAATGCAACTTGCATGATTTTTAAGTTTTTGTTATTCCCCGAACAACATCATTGCTAACACTCCTATGCACTCTGAAAAGCATCATTATTTTAGGTAAGCACTTGCCTGTAAAGGAGATAAAATAATTATCTCAAACAAGAGAGTGCCATTAATCCTGTTTCCAGATTTAATCAGCTTTCTTGAAACATATGCAATGAATTTATCATTGTGCCCTGCTGTTGGAAGTGAAATTCGAGCACCTCACATTCCTGGAGGGGGCAAACTACTTGGTAGAAGACATGCAAATGTAAATATGGGAAATTAGTGGTGGTCTGCAATTAAAGCATAAATGGGGATACTGAATCTTCTTCCCTTCCTTTTTTTTCCTTCATGGCCCAATTTCCCAACAGCTGATTTTTTTCCCCAAAGTGCTGTTTTCTCAGGTATTGGGGTATGAGAGGCAGAAAATGACCTTGTGGGGAATGGACAGACCTTGGAAAAGTTATTTTTAGACTACAGTTCCCAGGATCTCCAGCCAACACCCACCGGCTATAAACATGCTGCATGCACTTTAAATCATCCCATTCCAATTCACATGTGATGGCTAGAATTGCATTTAATCAAATTGAACTTGGTCTTAAGGCCAAGACGTCATTTAACTGATGATGGATTTGCTGAAGTGTCTAAAAGCTGTTGCCTCAGTGAAAAGTCTAAGGGAACATCAGAATCAGAACCCAAAGTCCATATTGTGGCAATATGGCAATATCTTTATTAGGACAAAGACAAAAACATAGCATTCTTTGTACAAGCTTCCCCTGCTGGAGAAATGTATGGAGATTCTCAGACACATCCAAAAACACAAGGGGAGCACACGACAACAATGTTATTGTCCCGTGAATGGGTCCTGGTTTCAGACATCCTCATCATCATTATATGCTGCTTCTGTGCTGCAGCAGTGAGCAAGGCATCACTTTTCATTGATGGGGAGATCCCATCAATGAAAAGCGATGCCTTACTCACAGCTGCAGCACAGACTGAGCACGCGAGGATGACAGCATTGTCTGAAAACAGAACCGTTCATGGGAAAGTGACATTGTCCTCATGTGCTCTTCTTGTGATTTTTTTGCTGCATCTGATAATCTCCTGAGTTTCAAAAGTTTGCACAAAGAATGCTTCTTGTTTGTCCTAATAAACTTATCATTACCATAATATGGATTTGGGATTCTGATTTAATGTTTGCTTAGAATGTTTTCACCAGTAACAGTGATATGATTTTAAACTTCCAATATCTAATGCTGGAATGGAAAGCCCCCAATGGTTTTTGGACCCATTAAATGGGTTCTTCTCCACTTCTCCTTCTGAGTTCACAAGTGACACCGTTGTCTGGGCTGAAAGTAATTTTCCCCATCACTTCTAAAACCACCCTTAAAGTAAAATACAGATCACTTCTTTTTCATGCCAAATGTTGGAAATGTTAGTGTTTTTTTTTACTAAAACTCATCATCAGTGAGCATGGCCAGTGGCTGGGAAAACAGCACGTGTATGGAAAGAGTTTAGTGGGACGGGATATTATAACTATGCCCTATGTATGTTAAAGTATCCCATCCTACTTAACATGGGACTGCCATGCTTTCTGCAGGATATTAGGAACTATAGTTCAAAAAGTGACTTTACCAAGCCCTGGTTTTACCATTTCAGTTGGGCACAGTGCACAATGACAGAAGCAAGTGTCCTGCTTTACTGATCATTAAAATGGCAAACAATTCAGGCTGCCAGGCCTCACAGCCAGCTTTGCTCATTAAAGAGCTAGCTAAATTTAGCCTACAGCCTGAAGTAGAACAGGAAAATTATTTTATAACTGATTCACCAACATCCTTCCAAATTATATTTTATTAAGTGAGACAGGTATGAAAATAACAGGACTCCTTGACTTAGAAAAACCCTTTGGAATGTATCAAACTAGCAAAGGCTGTCCCTCTCACCATGACACGAAATCCAAGCCACTGTCCATCTTTACTGTCATATTTTTGGCATGGCTGCTAATGACTCATAACATAGCAGCACTAACCCCATCTAGTTAGATTCAAGATGGCAGAGACTGCATAAAAATCAAACCCCAGACAGTGTAAGTCAAACTAGGCAATGAATCCTTCTTGAAGTTTACAAGGGCCGTAAATTTTGGTATAGCTATTCTGTCTCCATAGGTAAATGCCCATGAAGTCCTTTAGACTCATATGTTACATTCCTTTCCACAGCAGAGGTAATGCATGACCTGTCATCTTCAAGCATGACAGGCACTGAAGTGTGGGGTCACAAAATAGATTTAATTAGCATTTTCACAGCTAAATTGTTTGGAGCTACAAAAAAAAAAAAACTAGGAACAAACAAACATAATCATTTTGTTTATTACTCCTTAGGGTTGCTTTTTCATGTAGGGCGAGAAACATGACAATACTCATTTAAGATATATAATGAAAATAAACAAGCCATTTTCCAAATATCAATAATTGGATATATTATTTGCCATCAAACCAATGTGTTTTTTTACTTGCTTTTGTCTCTCAAATATTTATCACATACATTAACAAAATGTGCAGAGCCAGGAGACAAACAATTTAGAATTAAGATTATCCTGAAATAAGGTACAGACATTATAAAGACAATATAGATGTAAATAATTGGCTGAATTAATTTTCACTGGAGTCATTTTCAGCTGTAATTTCCCTATGAAATACTTGTACTGATGGAATATTACAGATGTCTGACAAAGGAAACTGTTGGACTGGTAACAAAAAATGCTTTACATATATTGCCATGGCTGGAGAAAGGCAGGGAATAAATAAAATAAAATCAGTCAATCAATCAATAAAATATGCTACTATTTTTATTATAAACTGGCAAGCAGCATAATATATAAATGCATTCCAAAACAGCAATAACAATAGCATTTATATTTCTATACCGCTTATCAAATCAAAGCACTCCCTAAGTGGTTTACAACATGTTAGCTAACTGCCCCCCACAAGCTGGGTACTAATTTTACCAACCTACAGAAGGATGGAAGGCTGAGTCAAACTTTGATCCTTGTAGGATCGAATTCACAACATTGTGGCTGCTGTACTGCCATTTAACCACTGCGCCACCATGGCTCATTCCTTCTATTTTAATTTGAGATACATATTACACATGAACATATGCACACTATGGGTTTGCCTAGCTGGGCTATATACCCCATCTTGCCACTGTTTTGAAGCCCTGCCATACAGATGACGCAGGGCATTTGCCCCATTTTGCCCCCCGGAAGTCCTCATGACCCCTGGGGCAAAGATGGGAGGAAGATGGGGTAGGGTCCATTACACTGCATTTTAAAAATACCTGGTAAAGTCTGCTGCAGCTGGCAAAAAATGGATCGGGTCCCCTCATGACCACAGGAGACCATTCCAGCACGCTGGCCCATCACTGCAGCTGCTCTCTTCTATAGCCAGGAAGGAGTCCTGTAGCATGTGACCAAGGCTAGTCACATGCAGGGGGGCTTGTGGGCCAGCTTCCTGGCTTCAGAAAGAGCAACACTGGTGGTGGTGGCAGCAGCTGCAGAGACCAGCTGGCATACCAGTCTGGACTCAATCCTTTCTCATGCAGGTAACAGGGGAGCAACAGTCCAGATCCGCAGGAAGAATACACTGGCAGGAAGCCAGCACATTCTGTCCCATGTAGATGAAATCTATGTTAAAATAAGGGAATAATTCCATCAAGAAATCATACACAGGAATAAAGCTTCTGCTATAATGATCTCTCATATAGCTTTAGTTCAGCTACAAAACATGCTGCTTGCAGCCAAGAGACTATTTACATTTTTCACACACAGATGCTGACAAGATAATTAACACTAGTTAAATTTAAGCAATGTGCAGGAGCTCTGAAGTAAAATATGAGCTACACAATTTTAGTCACTTTATTTCTTGAAGAAATTGACTTTTTTCCTTTCTATTTTAAGGGGAAAATAAATTTCTACTTCTTTCAGCTTAAACTAACCAAGCCACTTTGTTACCTAAATAAAGGTTCCATGAAATGCACATTCAATAATATTAAAATGAAAGCAGTAACATTTTTAATGTTATGTTTCATTAATCGGCTATTGACTACCTCTGGCTTGCTTTATCTGGCTGAGTTTCATAGCATTGAAACAAAATTAATCAAAAACATAGGCCCATACAAAATATATTGCTGTACTAGTGCAAAGTCCGTTGCAATAGCAGATACACATTTTCAGTTAGCAGAAGGACAAATTCAAAGGCATTTGTTATTACTCAAATGGTTGTAAAAATCAATTGTGCAAAACCATGTGCAATACTTACACAACTGTTTTTGTAGCTGGATATATAATCTCTGGTTCTGCAACTTCTTGCACAAATGAATGAGCAAAGTTGTAATCCAAGCACAACTGTGATAGTGTCTAGTGGCACCTTGAAAACTATCAAAATTTATTTGACATAAGCTTTCTCGGATTACAGCTCACTTCATCAAATGCAAAGAGTATTGCCTCTGTTGTAAGTTATTATATCAATGGCTGGGTGGGAGGATATAATTAGTGAAGTAGGAGAGAATGGAAATATAATGAGTACAGACATTTATCATTACCTTTATTGATTATTAATAAAGAGTAGGAAGGCAGCACAGACATCCTAGTACACATGAGCTGGCCGATTAGCATATGTGTTGTGAGGAAAAGCTGAGCAGGACAGAGGAAGGTAAGCTATACTATTTTCGAGTTAATATGAAACATTTAATCCACAACTCTGAGATGGCTTAGGTTCAGGCTATCTAACAGACAGACTCTGTCTCCCCATATGAGCTTGTCTGGACCTTAAAATCCTCAGGCAGGGCCCTTCTTTCAGCTACACTACCTTCACAAATACATTGGTGAGAATACAACATAGTTCCTTCTTGGTGGTTTCCTCAGGATCTGAAACTCACTCCATCCTTGCTGTTCTTCCATCAGCAGATGAAGACCTCTTTATTCAGGCTGGCTTTTAGAACTGAAAGCTTTTAAGGAAAGGGCTTGAAAGAAGGTGCTGATTTTTTTTTTTAAAAAAATAATCCTTTTTAAGTGCATGGTTTGATATTTTTAATAGTTTAGTTCAGATATAATGACTTTCTGCACATTTCTAAATACTGGTCACCCACTGTACATATCCATAGAACCAATATCTGCGGTTTCAGTTATCTGTGGCTGAAAAAATAGGGACATACACCATAGAGCTGCATTGGAAAATCCCTAGAGTGGTGTCCTCTCTAGGAATTGCTAGGTCTTCCAATGCAACTCTATGGTATGTTTGTACTGTAAATCCTTTATTTTAACAGGTTTCTCTATTATCCACAGTTTCATTTATAAATGGTAAGTCTGGGAATGTATCCCAAGTAGATACAGGACCTGTATATTGTAATCATTTTAATTTGCAAGCCACATTGAATTCCAATCTTGGGGGAACGGCAGGGTATAAATAAATAAACAAAAAAATAATAATAATACATCACAACTTGCTTTTTTCCTTCAATTACAGTCCCCCTCCCACTTACTTTCCTGTGAGTTTTCCCCTGTAAATCAGATGGCAGTCACTCTCAGGAGATTTAATGGTCTTTAATACTGTTTTGAATTCAGACAGCATATTCAGCTGTCAAATCTCCTCTGGAAGGGTATTCCAGAGTCTAGATGCATTTTCATGGATCTGTAGTTTGTTTTTGTTTTTTTGTCATCAGTAAAAAAACTACAATGATCTGACAAGAATACCACTAAAAGTGTTTATGCATGACAAAATGCCACTGCTGTTGTTGTTTTCCTTCTACAACATCCGGAAAATATTGTCACTTTAAATGGTTTTCTTCTTCCATTTATTCCCACAACCCTTTGCTGACAGGTAGTCATAGCCCAAGGCCACATGGTAAATCCCATGACCTAGCAGGAATTTGAATTTGGGTCTTCCTGTTCCAAATGCATACTCTAGGCATTATTCTACAGTGGTTCTCTCAGAAGAGTGGTTACTATAAAACAAGGTAATGCAATGATTAATGTCTTGAATTTCTATAATCTGAATAATAATTAGGACAAAATTTGCATAAACTATATATACTAGCTGGATCTGGTGTACCATATACCATTAAAAAACTCTGCCCTCTGCCCCCTCCCCTCCACTCATTCTGCCCCTCCCTCTGCTCGTTCTGCCCCCTGCCCCCCTCTGCTTGTTCTGTCACCCTGCCACCCCCTCCATTCGTTCTTCACCCTGTAACACCCCTCTGCTTGTTCTGCCCCTGCCATCACCCTCTGCTCGTTCTGCCCCACTGACAGAAAAAACTGTATGCAGAACGGAGGGGCAGAACAAGCAGAGGGGGTGGCAGGGGGGAAGAACAAGTGGAGGGGTGGCAGGGGGAAGAACAATCTATATATACTAGCTGGATCCAGCATAGCATGCACCATTAAAAAAAATGTTCCCCCTGCCACCCCTCCTCCACTTGTTCTTGCCCCCTGCCACCCTCCTCTGCTTGTTCTGTCCCCTGTCACCCCCTCCGCTTGTTCTGCCCCCTGCCACTCCCTCTGCTTGTTCTTCCCCCCTGCCACCCCCTCCATTTGTTCCTCCCCCTGCCACCCCCTCCGCTTGTTCCGCCCCCCGGTCATTCTTCCCCCCTCTGCTCATTCTGCCCCCCGCTGCTCTTTCTTCCCCGCTCTGCTCATTCTGCCCCATGGACCTTACCCCCTGCACTCCAGCACACACCACATCCACCCCCATGGTACTCCCTCTCCCTCTCTGGTGGCCATGTTTGGAATCTACATGGTCCCGCCCCCAGTGTGCTGATTGGCTGCCCAACAGACCTATGATTGGTTGGTCAGGTCCCTAAGCAGCCATTCAGCACACTGGAAACAGCAACATACCCAAGGGAATTATCTATCTATCTATATCTATATATAGATATATAGATATAGATAGATAGATAATTCCCTTGGGTATGTTTCCTTTCCCAGTGTGCTGACTGGCCACTTAGAAAATATATCCAACCAATAACCTCCCTCCTCTCACTCCTCAGCCAATCACTACCCACATGCAAATTCCCTCTCCACCTCAGAATCCACTCCTGCCACTCGATCTGCATCTACACCCCAGCCTCACAAGGGCCCCTCCCTCATCCTACTCCCTCAGCCAGTCACCAACCACATACAAAACAACACAATATTATTTTCCTAAAATAATAGCATGTAGTTGAACTGTGTGAACCTTTCAAAACTGCTATAATGTCATATGTTATGCTGGGTACAGATAGTTACATAAATTTGCCTAATATGCAAATTAGATGCTCAGTTTTGCAGGACTGGGATAATGACAACCCTAGGTGCAATTACCAACCAGATTTCAGAAGTTTTTCTATTAAGGAAACAATTCTACTTAAGCCTACTTAGATGTAAGCAGAAATTTATTTGATTTACCTATATAAATGATAGTCCATATTATTTTATATTTGTTGTTGTTAATTGCTAAAGCCAGCTCTGATTTAAGGTGATTCTATGAAGGAGAGACATCCAATACATCCTTGTCATCAATAGCTCTGCTCAAATCCTGCATCTCAGCTCCATAACTTGAGTCAAACAGTTGTGGTCCTCATCTTTTCTTACTGCCTTCTACTTTACCAAGCACTATAATCATTTCTAATGAGGCATGTTGTCTCATGATACAGCCAATGTATGGTTGCCTCAGTTTGGTCATTTTGGCTTTTATGGAGAATTCAGACTTTATTTGCTCTAGGAACTGCTTTGGCAGTCCACAGTATCTTCAGAACTCTCTTCCAGCACTACACTTCAAATGAGTTGATTATCTTCCTGTCAGCTTTCTTCACTGAACTTTGAACTGAGATAAGGGGGAAATGTGATATATTGGAGACTTGGCCCTTATGAAGAACCTCAAAGTGATACCTGAAGGCAGATTCCCAAGTCTCTCAGATATAGCAACAGGAGGCAGAATCTGGATCCAACTCTGGGGAAGTTCAGGAGTAGACCCCAGTATAAAAAAAATCATTTCTTGATCCCAGTGCACTTTAAAAACAAAACACCCAAGGGAGAATATACACCCTTTTTCTGTGTTCTTGTTGCAACCAGTTTGGTAATCTCAGATTTTGGATAAAATAGTCTTACATACTCTCTTGAAACTTTAGATGGCAATGTCACATATTCCTCAATACAGGGAGGCTGTCCACCTGGTCATTCTGCTGAGCAGGGTTCTGAACTTCTGTCCTCTCCCCACAATCTGCTCTGACAGTAGTAGTCTTGGAAACTGGCCTCAAAGGAGGTGAAGCACGTATGCTGTTTTTCTGACCAGCTGGCTATCCCTGTTTTTGACCATGCCAGGCATCCTTTCTTAGGCCCCATCTATACAAGTGGGGGAAATATTGTGCCCTGCAGTAAGAGCAGTAACAGTGGGTTTTTTTCCCCAAGCAGCCCCCATAAGCTTTGTGGCAGGATGACAATGGTGTGGGTGCAGAAGGAGGAGAGCATGCCAGCCACCCTCCTACCTTCCTCGGTCTCTGCGGGTGATGTTAGGATGGTGACAGAGGGGACCAGGGGAGGGAGAGAATATGGCAGCCACCCTCCCCCCTTGCTCCGTCTCTATGGAGGGTGGCGGGATGGTAACAGTGGGTACTGGGGGAAGTGGGAAAGGGTGGAAGCCACTCTCCTACCTCCCCCAATCTCCATGGGGGTGACAGCAGCAGCAACAACAACACAGGTGGGAAACTGAGGAAGGGGAAAGAGGGTGAGAAAGCCCTCCCCCTCCCTCAGTCCCCATGGGAAGGCAGCGGCTGGGGTGGGTGGGAATGACAGCCGCCCTCTCCCTTCCCCATTCCTGATCACTTGGGGTTGGGGTTGGCAGCTGCAGGAGCTTGCCCTGTCAGCAAGCCCCACCCCTGAGCTCGTCCGGCCAATCAGCTTTGTGCTTCATGTCATATGGGCAAGCAAATCAAGGCGAATCACTTGTCCTAATGAGCAGGAATGTGCACCCCCTTGCAGGTTTTTTTTTTAAGTTCACAGAAAACCATGAAGTTTCCTAGCACACAGTATATGGCTGTTTTGTCCCCCTTCTTCTGAATAGGGTGAATCACTGCAGGTTGCCATTAAGACAACACGTTTTCTCTTCAAATTCTACATGGATTTTTTTCAACATTTAGATGTGAGCTCAATTCCTGTTATTTGCTGGCTGACAAGGAAGGGACAGCAGGACCCTCAGTAAATTTACAGCCATAGCATTGCCCACCCTGGAAAAGTATAGACATTGTCAGTAAATTTCCATCAAAACTGATTAATTCCTTAATAAGCAAGCAAGGAATTATGCATAAAAGATTAAACCATGCTATAATTAAAACCAGATATTAATATGGTTAAATGATGATAAGAAACACATTTCTTCAGGCCATTCCTTTTATAGAGTTATCACTTTGTTCTTTTAATAACTACAGTTAAAGAATTTTTTTCACTCTTATTTAAAATCTGTGAAATGCACCATAGCAAAGTCTGTGGAAAAGGTGAAGCTAATGTTCAATGTCAAAATGCTCCAGAGAGAAGAAATGACCTGTAAGATTTTTTGAACTGCATATACAGGTGAATGTTCCTAGAACTCTCTCCTGATAGTCGTATGAATAATATAGCTGGCATAAACAGTACAGTCATCCCTTCACATTCACGGGGGTTAAGGGAAGACAGATGAGGGCACTAATGTGCTGCCTGATTGGGTGAATACAGATGACATCATTGTATATGGTTAGAGTGCACAGACCCTCCTGTTTCTTCTGGTGTGAGAATTAGGGCTCATCTACATGTGCCAGAATATGCTGGCTCCCCGTCAGTTTGTTCAACCTGTGGATCTGGCCTGCTCCTCCCCAGTTACTGGCATGAAACGGGCTGGAGTCCAGACGAACATGCTGGCCTGTTCCTGAAGCCACTCCT
This sequence comes from Gambelia wislizenii, assembly GCA_030847615.1. NCBI lineage: Eukaryota > Metazoa > Chordata > Lepidosauria > Squamata > Crotaphytidae > Gambelia > Gambelia wislizenii. Next base: position 202,467,424 of record JAUMIR010000005.1, on the reverse strand, counting down.
GCTGCCCTCCACATCACACTCTCTGACATCAGGAAGCAGGTCCACAGCATGTGAGCAAGCCCCCCTGCATGTGACCAGCCTGGTCACATGCTGCAGGCCCCCTTCCTGGCTATGGAAGAGAGAGGCAGAGGGCAGCTTCAGTGATGGGCCAGTGTGCTGTAATGGGTTCCTGCAGTCTCATGGGGTCTTATCTGGGTTTTTTTGCCAGTGAAAGTAGGCTTAAACAGGTATTTTCTAAAAAATGCTATAATGGGCCCTACCTCATCTTCCCTCCGTCTTTGTCCCAGGAAAAGATGAGGACTGCCTGGGGGCAAAATGGGGCAAAAGCCCTGTATTTTCAGGACTGCAGGGCTCCAAGATGGGTGTAAGAAGTGGTAAATATCCCATGCAGACAAGTCCCCTGAATACTCAAAGTGTGACTTTCAGTTAAGGCAGAGTCAGGTTTTCTCTGCCTTCTCTGCCTTCTGTTGACTTGAAGAGGACAGATGAGGAAAAAGCAGACAAGTCAGTAGTGCAGAGATGGATATGCACCTTAACTAAGTCTCATTATCAGATTTTTTAAAAAAAGGAAACATGAACAGCTAAAAAAGAGAGAAAAAGGGAGCTTTAAAATGCATTACTAATGGAAATCCACCAGATTAATATAATCAATGATATGCATTACAGGAGGATAGGTTCATCCAGAGACTGATCCTTTTCCTGGAAACAAGTGCTTAATGTAATTATTATTATTTTTTTATATATATATGTTTTATTTGTGCTTCAAAAGGTAGACAGTCTTAAACTGCATTACATTTACGTTACATTGCATTTACATATATACACATTCATTCAATTTAATTTACACTTTACAATCATCACTTTACAACCATCCTAGTCTTTCAATCATCCTAATCTTTCATTACCTCCTCTTTACCTCCATCTTAACTCTTCATTACCTTCTCTTAACTCTCTTAACTCTTCCCTTCTCCTACCTCTCCATCCATTCTCTTTTTCTTCTATCCCACCCATCCCATCCATACTTTCCCAAAACTTACTCTCACCATCTCACTTGCAATACCTTCTTTCTTTTCATCCATCCTTTTTACTTCCTTTAGTTCCATCCGATCAAGATATCCTTTTTGACTTTTTTCCCCTTTATCTCCCTTTTTCCTCCCATCTCTAGAAATTTAAATCTCATTATCTTCCTTTACCTATCTTTTAATCATTTGCTTAAAACTTTCTTTCACTTTATATCTTGCTTTCCTTCTAATATATTAGCTTCCCGTTTCAGTGTCGTTTTGAGTGTTATGTTATTTTTATTTTTACATCATTTAGGCCCATCCTTATGTTAATATATTTCTTGTATATATATATATTTTCCCCTGATTTACACGTGCTCTTTCATATTCCATCTTTTCTTCCAATATTCACGGACTGGAGACCATTCTTCTTCAAGCTTAGTCTTCTTTCCCTTATTTATAATATAAGTAAGTCTGTCATTTTCCTTCATCTCCCAAAGTTTCAGCAGCCAATCTTCAACCGAAAGGTTGTCTTTTTTCTTCCAGTTGGCTCCTATTATTAATCTCGCTGCAGTTATTAAATATAGCATTATTCTCCAGTATTGCCGAGTAAAGTCCTTTTCTAAATTCAGTGTTATATTCAATAGATATAATTTAGGATCCATAACAAATTGAACATTGAAGATTTTTTGAATTATTTTATGGACTTTCATCCAGAATTTTTGTATTACTGGACACCCCCACCACATATGGTACATCGTTCCTATGTCTTTTTCACAGCGCCAACACTTGTTTTGTGTTTTATAAATTTTACTAAGTCTCGCAGGTGTTAAATACCATCTGTTTACTATCTTAAGATGGTTTTCTTTTAAGGCTAAGCATGCCGTAAATTTGTTAGTTTCTTTCCAAGCTTTCTCCCATTCTTCCAGGTTTATAGTTTCTTTAAGATCCTGCACCCATTTAATCATTGCGTCTGATATAATTTCACTCTCCAAATTTCTTTCTAATAATAATTTGTAATATTGGGATATTTTGTGTTCTTTCTCTCCCCAAATCAGCTTATCAATCTCTGTTTTAGTTATTTCAAACCCATATTTACAGTTATCTTCTCGAAATCTCTCTTTAATTTGCAGGAATTTGAACCAGTTCATATATATGCCTTTTGCCTCTAATTCTTCTCTTGAATACATTGTAGTATCTTCTTCTTTTTTCCATTTCTCTTGATTAATCAAATCCTCATATCTTAGCCATTGATCCTCCTTCTCCCACCTTCCTAAAAAAGCCTCTTGTGGAGAGATCCATATAGGTAGCTTGGTATAAAATTGCTTTCTGATATTTTGCCAGATTCTTTGAAGGGATTTTCTTATTATATGATTTTCAAATTCTTTATTTATTTGTTGTTTGTCATATCCTAAATATGCATGCCATCCAAATCTAAGCAAGTGTCCTTCTAAGGTTAATATTCTGGAATTTTCCAATTTTATCCAATCTGATAACCAATTTATTCCAGACGCAATATAATATAATTTTAAATTTGGTAGAGAGGCGCCTCCTGCTTCCTTGTTTGCTGTCAAAATCGATCCTTTTATCCTCGCTCTTCTTCCTTTCCATATAAATTTGCTTAGGTCAGATGTCCACTGTTGCAATGTTTTTTCATTTGTCAAGATGGGTAAGTTTTGAAAAAGGAATAAACATTTCGGTAGAACATTCATCTTTATAGCATTTATTCTCCCGAGTAAAGATAAATCAAGTTTATTCCATCTCTCTAAGTCTGCTTTTATTCCTTTCCATAACTTATTGTAGTTGCTATCGTAAAGTTCGATATTCTTCTTATTGATCCATACTCCCAGGTATTTAACCCTCCTTTCAATTTTACATCCTGATATCTCCTTCAACTGTTTTTCTTCTTTCAAAGACAAGTTTTTAGTTATTATAGCAGTTTTTTCTTTATTGAGTTTAAATCCGGCTAAATCCCCATAGTTTTTAATTAATTCAAGCAACTTCTCTATATTTTCTAGTGGATCTTCCAAAATTATGGCAATATCATCCGCAAATGCTTTTATTTTATATTCTTGATTTTTAATTTTAAGACCAGGTATCTGTTGATTGTTTCTTATTTGATTGTTTAGACTTTCTAGGGCCAGAATAAAAAGCATTGGCGACAGTGGGCAGCCCTGCCGCGTTCCTTTAAAAATATCAAATGTTTCTGTATTTTCTCCATTTATTATTAATGAAGCTCTTTGGACTGTATATATCATTTGTATATTTTTGATAAATGTCTCTCCAAAATTCAATTCCATCAATGTTTTCATTATAAATGTCCAGTTTACATTATCGAAAGCCTTCTCCGCATCAATGAAAATAAAGGCAGCTTTCTTATTGTTAGCTTTTTCATAATATTCTATGGCATTTATCATTGTTCTTATATTACTTGACATTTGTCTACCTTTTATAAAGCCAGTCTGGTCCTCGTGAATTATGTTCTTAATTACACTGTTCATTCTGTTCGCCAATATCATTGTAAAGATTTTATAGTCCACATTTAACAATGATATGGGACGGTAATTAGCAGTATTGGATTTATCTTTTCCCTCTTTTGGTATAAGAGCACGGCAAATCAGTGCTCAAGTCCGTTCAGCAGTTCACCTACCTGGGAAGCATCATCTCCTCAGATGCCAAGATTGACAAAGAGATCGATCACAGATTAGCAAAGGCATATAGTGCATTTGGAAGACTTCACAAAAGAGTCTGGAGCAATAAACACCTGAGGCAAAGCACAAAAATCAGTGTGTATAGAGCCATCGTACTGTCTATCCTCCTTTATGGATCTGAAACATGGGTCACCTATCGCCACCACCTACGACTCCTCGAGCGCTTCCATCAGCGCTCTTTACGCACAATCCTAAATATACACTGGACTGACTATGTGACGAATGTTGCTGTCCTTGAGCAAGCAGGGATCACCAGCATTGAGGCCATGATATTGAGAACACAGCTGCGCTGGGCAGGGCACATTTCTAGGATGGAGGACCATCGCCTCCCAAAAATACTACTCTACGGTGAACTCGCCACGGGTCAGCGTAAGAGGGGCGCTCCAAAAAAGCGATACAAAGACTCCCTGAAACAACATCTCAGGCTTGGCCAAATTGATCACCAACAGTGGTCCGCCCTGGCCTCACATCGGGAGGCATGGAGATGCACTATCCACAATGCGGCAGCCTTATTTGAGAACTCACGACGAACAAGTCTTGAAGAGAAACGACAACGCAGAAAGAATCACAACCCAAAAACATCACCCAAGGAGACCTTCTGCTGTGCTTTTTGCAACCGGACTTGTTTATCTCGGATTGGCCTTTTTAGTCATCAGCGCGCTTGCAGAAAGCGCGGGATGAGTCCTTCCTGAATCTTCGTTTGCGAAGAAAAGCCAGAGAGAGAGATAAGAGCAATATTTGCCATTTGCCAAGATTCTGGTATGCCTTCTTTTGATATCTTGTTGAAAACCTGTTGAAGTGGCATAATCAATTCTTCATGAAAAGTCTTATAAAATTCTGATGTAAAACCGTCTTGACCTGGTGCTTTTCCCAACTTTAGCTGTTTAATTGCTTGCAGTATTTCCTCAACATCAATAGATTGGTCTAGCTTTTCTTTCATGTGTTCCTTTAGTTTCGTTTTCAGATTTTCTGCCAAGTATTTATCCATCGCTTCTAGTTTTGCCTCTGTTTCCTCCATTTTTGCATATAAAAGTTTGTAATATTCCACAAAACTTTTCTTAATATCTTTTTGTGTATTGTACCTTGTTTCTCCAACCTTGACTTCTGTAATTAGTTTTTTCTCTGTATCTTTTTTCAGTCTATATCCCAGCCAGCGGCCCGCTTTATTTGCCCTTTCAAAGTACCTTTGTCTCATTCTTTTTAATTTTTTCCCAATTGATTCAGTTATGTCAGGTTTAAGAGTTTCTTGAATTAATTTTATTTCCATCTGTAATTTTGTGTTCTTTGGATTTTCCCTCAGTTTTCTTTCTTTTTCTTTCAGGTTATTTATCAATTTTTGATTCTCCTCCTGCTTATGCTTTTTCATTTCAGCTCCTTTTTGAAGGAATATACCTCTGATAGTTGCTTTAAAAGCATCCCAAGTTGTTTTTTGAGATACTTCTTCCTTGTTTATTTTAAAAAAATTCTTGTATTTCCTGTTTAACTTTTTTTACAAACTGTTCATCTTTTAACAGTTCATCTTTTAATCTCCATATGTAGTTTCTTTTTGGATTCAGCAATTTTAACTCTATAGGATTATGGTCAGATAGTATTCTTTCCATTATTTCCATCTCTTCAATTTTTGTTAATAATTCGGTTGATATCCAATACATGTCAATCCTTGACATAGATTTATACGTTTCTGAAAAGAAGGTGTATCCTGCTTTTCCATTATATTTTTTTGTCCATACATCTACCAATCCAAAATCTTCTAGCATCTTTCTACAAATTTTTGGAAGTTTTCCATGAGGTTTCTTATTTGAATTTGTCGTTCTGTCTTGTTTTGCATCTAGAACTCCATTAAAATCTCCAACTATTATAATATTTTGTTTATTCAATTTTTCTATTTCTTTGTATAATTTTTTGTAAAATTGAACTTTTTGTTCTATCGGGGCATAGATAGCAATTAATATTACTTTCAGGTTAATCATGTTTATTTCTATCCCAATGTAGTGGCCTTCTTTATCGTTTAATATCTCTGTAGCTTCATAGTTGTTTTTGATATAAACTGCAACTCCTTTTTTCCTTTTTTTTGCATTTGAGAAAAAACACTGTCCAAGCTTTGGTCTTATCAAGAACTTGTTATCTTTTTCCCTAATTTTAGTTTCTTGTAAGCAAATAATTTCAGCCTTGCTCTTTTCTAGTAGATGAAAAATTTGATTCCTCTTTTTGGGGGCATTCATGCCCTTCACATTCCAGGACCTTATTGTTATCACCATCTCTAAATTGTTTCCTCCTCCTCGAATTCTTCCTCCAGTTCTTCTCCTTCAGAGCTGTCGTCTTGTCTTGTCTCTCCTTGCCCGGATCCCTCTTTGGCAGAATCTGATTTACCTTCTTCCTCATCATCCTTTTTTTCTTCTTCCATTTGTCTTTCTTTCCTTTGATCATTCAGTTGATTTTCCATTTTTTTCCCCTTCTTTTTAAATCTGGCTTCTGCTCTCTTTCTTTCCTCTGCTTCCAGAACTTCAATAAAGTCTGACAATTTCTCTGCCGTGTTTATTCTTTGCCTTTTCTGATGATACATAAATGTAATCCCTTCTATCCTTTATTTTTTTAAAAACTTCTATTTTGTGTTTGCTTTAGGGTCTTTGCTTTCCCTAAAGATGTATACAGCCAAGATTTGGCCTTTGATCCCACAAATTCTAAGATGAGCAATACTGATCTGATGCTCTTATCAATAAAATTCCTTTTAAAAAATAAAATAACTACCAGGTCATTGACATAGAAGCCAACAAACATTGTGCATTTCAAATATGAATATTTATATAATGGGGTTTGCCTAAAACAACTATTAGGTTTAATATACTAGTCTATCTCCATGAAGAGTCTGTCACATTGGACATGCCCTGTAGAGCATTTACAACTTCACTTAAAAACAATTAAATTTTAGATGGAGAAAATTTTTCAAGCAGCATTAAGCAGAGCCATTTTAGAAGATTCCCATTAAAATTCTATACTGTTTTTCAAGTTCATCAACTTCAGGCAGGTAAAAACTAAAAGATGTGAAGGGACATACAGTATACTAGCCTGGGAGCAATTGGCCTCATCCTTTGACAGGAAAACACACATACACAGAAACTGAAATGCCATCAAGCTAAAAATGATAAGGGAGTGCCAGAGTGGGGAGAATCTTAAGTGCTTTTCCTGTGCTCTTGGAGTACTGGTGATATGTGATATAATTACCTTCCCAAGGCAGCAATAAAATCCTTGATGCTCTTATAAATTATGTCACCTAGAACAGTGCTTCCCTAGCTATCTTGATGTGGGAGACTAGCAGTTATTTTTTCAGCCATGTACCAGGGACCAATACTATATTTGTACCCATTGGTTACAATTGTGTCTTTCTTTCCTGGAAACTCACCAGGGACTGGCTTGAGCACTGGACCACCACTTTGAGGAGCACTGACTTAATAAATAATTACATGAACAACTAGGCCTCAAGCAGCTTCCACACTCAGTGTTCATGTGCACTTGTCATCAGTAGATGGCACAATTTAATTCATTACTTAAAAAAAAAACGGATTTACCCAATTTGCACCTCATGGGATGAGATGTTGAACTGAATGCAATGTGTGTGTGTGTTTTAAATCCATGCATTTCCAAGTTTGTGATGTGTTCCATTAAAGAAGACATGCACATGTTTGAAAAATCCACTCATTCAATTCTAAAATGCTCTATGACATACTTTAGTCAATGGGCACATGTGCTTAAAAAGGCACTGCAAGTATTGTGGGGTGGGGGAGTTTGTATAGACTTGGAAAGAATAGGATTGGAGTGGAAAGATGAGAATCCCAACAAGTTCTTCTCTGACTGGCAACTTAGGTTTGGCATGTGCACCATCCACCAGCATTAAAATAGAGGCATTTATCACAGCAACCTCCCACTAAACTCTTCTTAGAGTGTCCTGTTTCTTGTTACCTTTTTTTGCTGCTAATGAAGTTGAAATGTTATTGCCTGGATTTTATGACTCTGTCTCCCAGTGCCCACAAGGCCAAAGAGAGGAGTGGCCCCTGCCTGTATTGATATCCCACCAGACCACCTTAATCAACAACAACAAAATTACAACTTCTTGACAAAATGTAGGCCTGTGACTCTAACATCATTTTTTCTTCTGTATAATTTTTAACACCATAATTTTTAAGCCATCAGAGGTTGGAAAGCTTGCATGATGTCTTTTGTGCATTTTTCGTTGGCCCAATAAAGATATTGTAGTATGTGGGGAAATCATTATTGTAATGCAATACAATCTTGTGTATCCCATGTTAAGTTCAGTTTAGGAATTTTTCCCTGCATGCTTCAGTTCTCTCACACCCCCTTTTCTTTAGGTATTTTCAGCCAACTGGAGCAATGGGTCATTCATCACATGACCTAATTTAAATATTATATGACACTTTGTTTAAATTCTTTTTAAGTTAAGGCTCCATGCGACTTTAGCCATGTTTTTTGAGTTCTTTCAAGTCACCATGTAGCCCACACTGCTTAAAGGCTGGGTGAGTCTTTTCCTACCCTAAACCCTCTTAGTTAGTTAGGAACCTTTTAAATTTATTTTAGTATGTAGATTAAGATTGATATACCTTCAGTAAACTTTTGATATGCTTTTCAAACTGACTTCTTTGTTGTTTTAATGAGTCTAATTGACTGGGTGATCAGACCACACATTTAAATGTTAATTGAGCTGTGTCTGCATTCTGGAAGCTTTAACTCTGCTGAATTTGAAAGAAAAGGTTTAAAGAAAAGAAGATATTTTTATTTTTAAAAGGGCTATATCCCTGGAATTTTTAATACATTTTTAATTTTAGACTCATACCTCCCAACAGATATCACTGTTTTGTGGATTTTGGATGTTGTATTTTGCTGTATGCCCAACTGCTGGATATGTTTTCTGTTTCTTGTTTCTATCCATGCATTTTCCCTCACCATTTTAGAAGTCCTTTACAAGCTCCCCCAGAAGGCATGTTGGGCAATTTTAGTTAAAAAACAATTCAAAGGGATATTAAAAAAAATCCAGGTGGGGCATGGTGGGGGGATGTGGCCCTCCAAGCCCTATAGCTGCTAATGTGTTCCCTTAGCCCCTGGAAATTGACCACCCTTTGCTGTATATAGTGGTTCTACCATACACCACAGCTACTCAGGACCTAGGTTATCTTTGCTCCTCTACCCACAGGGCTCATTCTGATCTGTGTGTCCCCCCAGCTTCAGTTTTTCTGTAACTTGGTGTGAACAAAATATGGAGACCAGACAAGAGAAGGGGGCACAAGGGAGAGAAGGACAAGCACTATCTTTATTTTTGCTCCTCCCTTTGATTTGCTTTCAAAGTGTTAAGGCCTGCTTTGCAGCTTCAAAAGTTGTCAGTTTAACATTGTAATGAATATTTAGATGATCTATTGCTCCCGGAAAAATCAGCCCCATTCAACTGACAGGAGCAACTGAAATTTTGTCTATTAAAAATTGTACATGGTAATGAAGTACAGTAGAGAAGCTTTAAACTGAGCGGCTTCACTCATGCACATATAGAATTATTTTTCATTTACTAAGAGAGACGTTGATGTGATCATGCACACAATCCATGTTTAAAAAAACCCTGAGTGGTATCTCTATCTTCATAGGCATAATCTGAGCACAGCAAATGGGTTCTAGAAATGGAGAGCTATGAGAAGAACAAGTAGCAGAGAACAGATGCCCCAATTTCTTGTACATTTTTTTTAATCATCAGAAGATAGGAGGGAAGGAACATCACGCATAGTCAATCCACTGAAGACTAATGAAAAAAAATTGAGGGTGTATGTGCCACCCAGCCCTATATTTGAACAAGATTCATTATAGACATAACTGAATCCTATCTATAGAATGCATGGGCCACAGAGGATAAATCTAACATATTAGACCAGAACTGGGCATCTTCAGCAAGTTCTGCAGCTAAGTTTCTGCCCCAGGACCCTTCAAGGCCACATGGACTACCAAAAATACCACTTGAAAATTATTATTTTTTAAAAAATATATATTAAACAGCACTGTGGGGGCCTACAACTTACCACATATATTCATGTGCAAGTTGACCCCATGCATAAGTTGAGGGTAGGGTTGGGAGTCAAAATTATGGAATTTGATATGATCCACTGTTAAGTCGAAGGTGGCAATGCTGCCACCACGTCCCCGCTGCTCTGCTTGCCTCTCAGCACTCATTTGAGGGGAAGTGCCAGAAAGCTGCCGTTGCCATCTCCCGACTGTTCCCCTCACCTCTCAGGAAGTGCCAAAGAGCCGCCTCCACCACCACCACGTCCCAGTGCTCCCTCTCTGTTCCCCTTCACACACCTATCCCCTCCCCTCTCAGTTTGGGCTCTGCAGGTCAAGGAGCAAGTGTTACATCTCTGCCACTTTAAAAACAGAGCAAATAAACAGATCCTTCAACCCCTTCCCTTTTCCCTGGGACATCCAAGAGCTTATTCCATCCAGGGAGAGCCTCCTGTAAAAGAAGCACCAGCTTCCCCCACTCTCCCTGCCATAGCGGTGGCTCTTGGGGATTTCCCTACTGCAGTGGGGAGAGAGGGCATCAGGACTTCTTTTAGGACCTGCTCTGCTCTCCCAGCTGCAGCAGACAAATCCCAAAGAGACTCTGCTGCCACTGCCATTTTTTCAAGCAGGATTTCCATACCAACCCATGTATGTTGACCCAGGGTTTTTTGGGCCCATTTTTTGGCATAAATTATTTGACTTGTACACAAGTATGTTTGGTATTTAAAAGATGAAAAGCTTTTGGTATTTAAAAGATGAAAAAGCTCCTGCATACTTCCAGAACAATAAATTTATCCTGTTTTAGAGTACAGAAATGGTACTCTTGGAAGTCTGCAAGGATGAAGGACCACCAAAAGAGGCAAAAGGAAGTGGCTGTTTTTAGCCCATCCCTGACACAGACATATTTAAATGCTGCAAAAATGTAATATCCACATCTATGTCATATAAAGAAGAACTATACTTTATAACGCAGTGATACTTTCTCACATTGTTTCATAGCCTACTTTTACCTTTCATTTTGGTTCACATATGGGATGCCATAGAAACTTGAGTTATTATCCACCTTTACTTTGTTGCAAAAGTCTAATATGAACAAAGCAGTCCTTTGTACTCTAATTGACTCATTAAGGCAAAATGCATTCATCACAATGTTGTCATCACAACAAAAAGCCTGATCTCAGCTGAATTAGAATCAGTGGCTTGTGCATGGCGGCATATGTCAAACAATTATATTGAAAAAAGGAAACATTGAAACTAAACATTATTTTCTATTTGACACATTCATTTTTTAGTTTTAAATTTTATTGGTTATTTTTACCTTAAGATGTCAGACTATTCCAATTAGATTAGGGATACATTAATAGCGTACTGAAACAGACAAGACCATTAATAATGTTTCTGCAATTATTTCCCCATTCCCCATCTTGCTTTTAGATTATGGAAAGAACAATATCATTTTATAATATTACCACTTTTACTTTTTTTTTCCATTCTGGAAAAATAAGGCACCACTTACTCCAAGAAAGGGTATTTTCTGGGGAATAAATAATAATAAAACCCTCTTCAGTTTGCATCTGGCATCATTATTAGAATGGAGAGCACAATATACTTTTATTGGATATTTAGAAATCGAGATTGGATGGTATATATGCATGTGCACAAGTGTAAACAGAATGCAGATGAAAAGCCCTGGGAAGCTTTCTGCTTTCCAGCAGTACACCCCACTGATACAAAAAGAATCCCTCTGTGACCTATGTTGAATTTAAGGCACAGATGACATGTTTACCAGTGGAAATTTTCCTTCAATGCTATGGGGGTGGGGTGGGGGACAATGCTGAGATTTCTGGGTAAATATGAGATGGTAGCATTGCTGTAGGAGAGTGCATTTTGACACTGCCTCTTTCCAGAGCAGCTATGCTGTCTGGCAGTGCAGTGGTTTCCAGCTGTTCACTCCCTATGTGTGTTTGCATTATTAGACAATACCCAGACAAATAGCTTTTAGATTCATAATATCCCTGCTTTCACATTTAGAGAATATCACTTAGATTTTTTTACCCTTGTACTCTGCCCCCATCTCATCCTCTATGTACACATCAAATATCCAGATACATATTGGACATTCAAATCTGCCTAGTGTGTGACTTTTCTATTTATTAATTGAGCAGCAAAGGTCAGCCAAATCCCCTTGCTGAATATTTTAACATTTTTCTACTTCTACCCTGTCTTTGGAGCCTAAAGGTTCCCTGAAGTATATGGATATATGAAGCTCAGATGAGTCAGTACTATGTTCTCTAATTGGAAGTGGCTCTCTAGAGTCACTGGTGGGTTTTGTTTCATTTTGTTTTTTGCTTTTGTTTTGCAAATGGCTAACTGAGGGTTCTCTCCAATCATGTTCCAAGTGTCAGCGATGATATCTTGGAGGAAGACCCTCACTGGGGAAAACTGGTCCCAGTCTTGAACTTGTCAACTGTCTGTGCTGATCGACAGTGAGTGAGGTTAGTTTGCAAAGATGATTTTTCCCAATTTGTTGGGGGCAATTAGCTAACACAGTGTGATACTTAGGGAGTGCTTTGCGCTGATAAGCGGTATAGAAATATAAATGCTATTGCTTTTGCTTTCAATTATTTCTCCCTCCAAACAAGAATCCATCATATAACAGCAGCTGAGAACTTCTCTAGGCATTCTTTCAAGAACTGATGTATTTGCAGACAGAGCAGAAGCAGTTGCACAAAGAAACTAAACTGCCAAATCTGCTTGTTCATGCATTGTTTGAAGAATCACCTCTCCTTCAGTGACAACAGATACAACCTATTTAAGTGAGGTTTGAATGGACCCAGAATATATTGAAGGTTTGGGATTTTTTTTGGCCATACCTGCCCTAGTGAGTTTGTGACCCAGTTTTATCATCATCTTCTTTGCCACTGCTTCCTCCTCTTCCTTCTCCTTTTGGTGTTCATTATTTGATATGCCTAAATGGCTTCACAATGCCCTCTTATCATTTCTTGGTACAGCCATGACTGATAATGATTTTCCCAGAGTTGGCTTGAGAAAGGTCTAATGAAGTGAAAGCTTTAGAGCCAATCTATCTCTTCTCTAGTTCATTGCATTCTGTGACACTGATAGTCCTGTAGAAAAAATCCTAGGGGCTCAGTTACACAGCAGTTTTTATTGAGATAGTTTGTGCTTTAGTGCATTTTTGCACCACTGCTGCATAGTTTACATGATTTACTGTGAAATTGGTTGATCTGTTTTGTTTTCCATTTTCTAGTTCACACAGACAAAGATGGAGGGTGTGGCCTCCCAAGCCCATCTGGGGGAAGATGCTGGGAAGATGAGAGTGAGGGAGGGAAAGAGAGAGAGAAAGTGCTGGCACCTTTCCCTCCTCTGATTACCAGAGGAATGCCTGCTAGTTTTCATGCCTTAGCAGGGAGTGCTCCCTCTTCTTCCCTAAGTGAGAAGGGTGGGAGGAAGGAGGCAGCCTTTCAGCTCTAAGGAGCCATCCCCCCATCAAGCCCACCTTCCCCTCACCCACTCTCCCCCTCACACACACACACACACACACACACACACACACAAATGCCATCACAGGAGTGCGAGGGAGCAAATGGCAGGAGGAGCAGATCGCTACTCAGTCTCTCTCCCCCCCTCTCTCTCTCACAGAGAGAAAGAGAGAGAGAGAGAGAGGAACAGGCTAACTGGGGATTCCTCAGCCCCAGCAGCCAAGCAAGCCGGGAGGCAGACAGCTGGGCGATTGGAATGGGTATAGCGCTGGATGGATCTTTTCCATGGCTGGAAACAACAGTGGCTGGACCTTTTCATTTGAGGCTCCTCCATCTCTTACAAGTCCACCCCTTCCCTGGTCAGTCCAACCAATCACAGCTCACCTCTGCTGTTTTTTCTGGAAGATTGCTGGTAATTCAGAAAGACTTTTGCAAAATGGTAGTTCACACAATCGATAGTCGCGCTACTTTTCAGAAAAGTTGGGAAAAGTAGCGAAAGCCCTTATTATACCACTTTTGAGTTTTTGAGCTCCGCCCCCCTTCTGAATGAGGTGATATTGTGGCACGATGTGTGTGAACTATTAGGAATCTTAGCAAATTCTTCACTGACTTATTTTGCTGTGTAATCAGTGCCTAGGTGTATATCAGGGCCAATATCATGGTCAATATTGTCATTCCCAGGGTGCATCCACACTACACAAATAATCCAATTTGAAACTGAGTTGTTTTCCATGGTTTCTACCTATGGAATCCTGGGATTTGTAGTTTGGTGAGGCACCATCACTCTTTGACTGAGAAGGCTAAATGCCTTGTAAAACTACAAATCCCAGGATTCAATAGGAAGGAGTCATGGCAAATTATCCAATTTCAAACTTGATTATTTGTGATTAGGCCCTAGTCCTGAGGCTGAAGATTTAAATGCTATAGGTAATTGCATGTTGCCATTGAAATTCTTTTGCCAATTACAAAGATCTATAGATAGCCTCTGATGCAGTAGCTGTTGTTGTTGCTGCTACTGTTGTTATTGTTTGTTACTTGGTCACTTGATCCAGAGCTTTCTCCCATGTATATAGGTGGAGGTGAGAGATCACATTATTCAAAGCCTGCTTTGTGAACCACTGACAAATTGTGCAGTTGTAGATATCTCCCAAGCAGTAGAGGCATGTGTGTGTGCATGTGTGCCTTTAAATTGCTTGTCAACTTATGATGACCTCATTCATTTCATAGGGTTTTCTTAGGCAAGGAATACTCAGAGGTGGTTTTGCCAGTTCTTTCCTCTTAAATATAGCCTACAGCCTAAGAAAAATACAACCCAGAGCTGACTGCTTAGCTTCCAAGATCAGATAGGATCTGTTGCCTTTAGGGTATTTAGGCATAATAGAGGCTTAGGGTCTGCTTATCCGACTGAGCTACATTCCTCATACCGAAGGTACAGTACAGCATTTAAACAAGATGGTAGAGGCCAGCCATAGAAGGCACAAACAAGCACTGAAGAACAGTTTCACAGAAAGAATCCATGAAGAGTTTTCAGAAGAATCAACATCAAATGACTAAAATTCAAGTGGAGAAGTTCTCCTGAAGAGAAGCTCCTCATACGAGTTACAGAGGCCTCAAAGAATCAGAGGCAATTGCACAGTTGTTTCCTTTCTGTTCATATCACATTGATTCATATTTTTGCTAGAAGAGAGAAGGTTGGACTCCCATCTGATACTTGTTTAAAAAGTAACCAAAAATGGATGGAAATAGATTGCCTTCTGTTTCATTCTAGGTATTTTGGAAATTTGAATATATCCGTACCTCCCCTTCTTCTGGAACCTACTATTTGAACCCACATTTCACTTCTGAGGAATAATATCCTACAATCTGTTCACATTTTCTTGCAGTCCTTGTGCCAACACTGTTTTGCTTTATACTGTAGATGATTCATGCATGCTTTGATTGCATTCTGTGACAGCTATCTTTGATACTGCCTTTTAAATTTCTGAACTGCTGTTCGAAGCTATGAAAATCAAGTTGCTGGAAATCTTTAAAAGCACCAAAAAAGCTGACATTAGCGTTTGCAAGGTCCTGCCATGATTCAGGAATATCGATTAGAGACTATAAAGCAGAAGCAAATTCCTTCTGTGCCAGAATGCTGCTTTTGCATTTCAGTGTTGATCACAATATTGCACCTGCAAATGAGAATTTATATTGATGGTGATTTCCTACTGATCTCAAATTTCTGATCCCACTATGGTATCAAATGGATTGCACATAATGCTTCAGTGTTATATATATATGGAAACACATTTCCGTATACAAAAATGTCTGAACTGAGGAATGGTGTGCATATATTTAAACCATGGCTTTGGTAAGGTAAATAAAAGAATACCATCCACATTAGAGGGGACAACACCCAAATATTATGGCAATAGAAAAGAAGAGCCTAGTGAGAGATAGCAATTAAAAGTGGGAATGCAGAGAAAATGAGTGAAGGGCTAATTTAGAGAGATTCCAAAGATGTCCAAATCAAAACTGGTTCCTTCTGAAGTAGACCAAATCTGAATATGAATCCTAATGAAACTTCATTCCCACAGTCCTCAGAATAGATGGATTCAGTTCAAGGTTGCAGGAGTGGAGTTGCGTATATGATGGCATTGTGCATGCACATGAACATTCACATTCAGGGTACACACTGCACAATTTATAGTACAATGATTCCACTTCATCAGCCATGGTTCCGTCCCATGGAATCCTAGAATTTGCAGCTTGGGGAGGCACTGGAGCTATTAACTTGAGAATTCTAAATGCCCTCCACCAACTGCAAATCCCTGGATTCCACAGGATTGAACCATGAATGTGAAAGTGGCATCATTATACATTGTATTATAATTGTATAGCATGAAAGTGTCCGAGGTATGCATTCCATTGTGCAACACTGCCATTCAACACAAGGGTTGCATACTACAATGTGCAACTCCATACACACAGATTTATGCTATACAACTTTGATGCAGGATATTGGTTCTCATTACTTTAGTTCTTTGAAGCCCACAAACTGCAAAGGTACAAGATTCCCTGCATCTTCTGAGACTTGGCAGACTTGACCCTTTCAAGGATTGAACTACCCCTGTAAATTTCTCCCAGTTCTGCCAATTTTTTTTTAAATGAAGTTATTAGTAGATCTCTTCTTTAAAAAAAATTAAAAAGGCATAGTACAGCCTTCGAGTGATATCAAATTATAGGTAATGGTGGAAGATTTTTGATTTCCAAATAATTACCTAGATTTGGGTTCCACTTAATCGAGCAGCCTCCACATCAGCTTAAGACAATCAAGAGTACTAAATTAGGCAATCAGGGTCTTAACTAAATCTTGTGGGCTGTGCATATTTGAACCAATAATTTTGTTGAATTTTATCTCTTTCAAAAAAAAAATCCTCTTGCAAATAATCTCTTGTCAAATAATCATTCTGTACTTGCTAAGAAATTAGGAAATCTGACCAACAGTCTCATGTGTGATTTCACAATTATTTAAGTTTTTATAGAGCAACAACAAAAAACAGTACTCTAATCCTAATGTTAACATTTTAAAAATAACTACATTCACAATGGCGCACAGTTTTCACTTCAGTTTCCAAGTGTGTATTAGCATTATATATGCACTACCTTTCCAGGCAGGCTTGCTATCCTTCGCTGCCTTATGTGCTATAAAATATTGTAATATTATTACTCTGTTTGTTAAGGTCATGTTTGCTTAACATTTTGCTCAGATTAGCCAGAAGTTGACACTGAGAGCTTATGTAATTTTTTTAAATAAAAAGGCTATAAAACAATTTATGCAGAAATAATGGCAGTACAGAACTTGAATTGATAATGCCCATCTACATACTAAACACCACAGCAGTTGCCAGAGGTGATTGGTCATAAAATTTCCAAGCTTTTTTCAATACCATAAGTCTTTTAAGAAAACAAGGGGACTTGTTTAAAAGGCAGTAGTATTTTACAGATAGTTGCAGCAGTTGGGAACATGTGCCTTGTTTCCCAAATTGGAGGGTTGAAAGCTGTTTCAGATCTAGCTGGGTTTCTACATATAACATGTAGAACATTTAGGTATAGAAGAGGGATATGAAAACAAGCTAGGAAATGCTGGAAATGCAGCAATGCTCAGTGTTCAAAGAGTTAAATCTGTTTTTGGCCTTGTCTACACTATTGAAAAAAACCGAACTCCCCCTGAATCTGGACCAATAAGGCCACACGTACGATTAGTGTACACACCGTACAGCCCTTTCTGCACCAAACTCAGGGAATACCACATTAATCCAGGTTTCAGAAAGCTTTCAGTTTTCTCTGGAGTTTTCTTGAAAGCTGTAGAGTGAACAGTGCATTCACCCTGGATTTGGCAGGTGGAGAGCACCTGCCTGAGGCACCACCATTCCCAGCCCCCACTATGTGCCATTCCCTCATTCTGAGGGCACAGCCCCAGTGCTAGTCATACTCTCTGAGGTCAGAAGGAGCAGCCAGCCCTGCCAATGCATGGCTGGCAACTCATTCTGACCTCAGAGAGAGTGACTAGCACCAGGGCTGTGCTTTCCTGGCACATAATCACCTGCTCATGATGGTGTGGCTGGCAGCTACTTCTGACCTCATAGAGAGTGACTATGCACCAAGGTTCTGCCTTCCCAGAATGATGGTGTGGCTGGACACACCTCCTGAGTCCAGAGAGAGTGATTGTGCATCGGGAAAGTAGAGCACTGGTGCATAGTCACTCTCTATGAGGTCACAATAAGTGGCCAGCCTCGTGATCGCTACCACAGACCTCACAGACAGTAACTAGTGCCAGGGCTCTGCCTTCAGAATGAGGAAGTGCCATTGAGGAGGAGAGAAAATGGCAGCAACTCAGGCAGCATGTGTCCTTCCTCCCCACCCCTATACCTCAAGGAGAAGGTATGCAGTGTGAAATACTGCCAATGCAAAACAGTACGGAGAGCTTCACTGGGGGTAAAAATCCAAATGAATTATTGTGTAGACAAGCCTACTGACAAGTGATGCAGATGCAGGCTTTAGCCAAGTAAGGTCTGACACTTAAATCGCAGCCTCAGCTTCAGACCAAAGTAGTCCAAAGTCCATCTGGCTTTTTACTCCCAGCGTAGACAAGCACTTAGAAAGAGCAGTATTAACCTAAAATCTCCTCATGTCTTATCCACCTATCCTAACCTCTCTTATAGTATTATTCTTAAGGATCACTCCACCTCTTCTCTCTACCTCCTTTTTCCTCTTTCACTGCTCTAAAATTAAAACTAACTCAGTCCTCTTCCTATTCTAGCTTAGCTTAGCCTAGCATCCTAGAGAGCTTTCCTATCTCTAATGGAGTTTCTATAATAAAAGTTCAGTTTATTTCCTATAGCCATTGGTGTCAATGCTCTTTAATCACAGTAGCTAACCATTGCATTCCTGCAGGAAAAGGGATCTGGGGTTTCCTGGGGGTTTTACTGCAACTCTGAGAATCCTTGAGTCAGCATGGCCCCTTGGAAAATCCCTGACTTATAGCATATAAAAAGCACTGGTACAAAACAAATCTGTTTTAATAAATCATTGCCAGTACACCAGCCAGTCATTTTGCCTTGTCTTCTAATATCCCAGAGTGCTCTTATTTCCTGTAAATGTCAACTTGAGTTTCAATACAAAAAGGACAACAAGCAAGATTTTACTTGTGAAGTAAAGTGGTATTGAGAATGAACAAAACCAAGGACTGGCAAAAGCAGTAAATCGATATAAAAGGAGCACATGTCTTCATTAATAAATTATTATATGGACAGCCCTTCCAAAGGATACTTAAGGCTTGTCTACACTGGGCTCCCCATTCTGACCTCTGTGAGAGCTGTTGGATCCAATACAATGGCAGCCACATGTACTCGGGATGAATCCATGCTGGAGTCCAGCCGGGCCAGCTGGGCTGACATCACATCAATCCCATTGGCTTGTCCCCTTGTCCATGGTGCCACGGCCACCACTGCCTCACTGGCCAAGTAACTCCCTGTGACAGCCTGAATGTTGCCATTGCTGTCTCTTCTGCTAAGGTCAGAATGGGGAGCCCAGTCATGTGATCAACAAGGAGGTGAAGCTCTCCCTCCTCCTTGTTGATCACACAAGTGGCCCATCTGACCTTGGTAGAAACATCAGCTCTGCCCAGGTTCTTGCAGGAAGCTGTTTTGCTGGTGAGGAAGCAATGGCAGCAGCAGCAGCTCCAGAGAGGATCCATCCCCTTCACTGTGTTGTTCAGCACAGGATAAGGGATATGGCACCATGTTTGTGTGTGGACAACTGGATCAGGCTGAATTGAATCTCATCTAGTTGTTCAGAGTGCAAAAGAACCGCGAGGCATTCTGTTTCCTGTGGTTTCACTTAAAATGGATTTAACAGCTACGTGAAGTGGATTTTCTATGTGCATCATCTGGACACACTGCACTGGATCTGGGGTAAGTTCAGTTTATTTCCTTAGTGTAAGACAAGTCCTTAGGTGGCTAAGAAAGCAAAAGGCAGCATTGAATTATTCTCAATCTATCTAGAATAGTACTGGCAACTCTGGACTTGTCTACATGGGCTGTACTCACCCCTTAATTCATGGCACAGTTGATACATGACATTTGATGATGCACATTTTCACCAGGGTTTCTGTAAGAAACCCCAGATCTGTAAGTTTAAGAGTTTGTTCTGGATTTGAGGGGAAAAACTGGAATTTGGGCCATGTTGCAGCTGAGGATTGGCTTTGGAAAAAAGTCAGGTTGGGACTTCTAGTGGACAGCACTCCATTCTGGCACTTAAAAAAAAATGATTGTGCACATGTCTAGATAAGCATAGCTCTGCTTAGCCAATAATACGGTACCCTGGGACCACATATATTTGTTTATTCACATCCATGAGTGAACAGAAAACAACAACACTGGAGCAGCCCCAGCCATATGGCTGGAAATCGTTCGACATATAGGACATGTGATCTGACTAGGCCCACCATTTTACTCCGACCCAACTAACAGTGAGGTAGGATACTCTGATCTATCATCAGAGAAGTCTGGTGAGTGTGGCATTTACAGTGCCATGGTAATAGAACTTCACAGCAGAAAGAAGGGGCTATTTTGGAGAACAACTTCTCCTTCCTCTCTCTTCTCCCAAACCACAACAGCTACAAATGTTGTGGATCTTGCACTTCACACAGAATGGCTGATAGATGGTATTAGGAGAGGAGACAGCAGTTGCAGTGCAGTGGTTGTGGTGTAGTTTTAGTCAGGGAAAAGGGGGAGGGTCAAAGCAAAAATTAGGTTACTAAGTAGGAAGTTCAAATCCAGGATCTCTAAAGCAGAATTTACTGACACACAAGATAAACATGTTGGAACACAGGGCTATAAACATATTTCTTCTTATTGAAAAAACATTTAAAGGTAGCAGTTGTGCATCCAGGAACTGTGGCTGTTTTGAAAATAGGGTCAGAATGTGAAAACGTTTTCCAGGGCACTGCACACAACACTTTGCTGAAGCTGGTGACCAATTTTCCCCCTATATGTTAGCCCTGGAAACACTACCATCATAGCCTATCCTCTTCAGGGCATTCTGGCCTCATTTTTTAAAGTGTGCAGCAGAAGCCATGCTCTACAGATATTCAGAGTGGATTTCACCTTTTATAAAAAGGTCTTTAAAAAGAAGAAAAATGGTTTAAATTTCCCACAGAACTATGATTTTATTATTCTACCACTGCCTAAAAATTACATGACTTTCTACCCACATCACATGTAGGAAACAAAGCTGTTCTGCTAGGGGGAACATTGTCTGAGCTCAAAAAAGTTACCTTTTTTAGACCACACCTCCAAAAATGCCCTAGCAAGTGGCTCTGCTCAAGCATTGCTTTAAAGGAGAAAATATTAACTATGGGACAAAGAAATAGTCGAACAAAATGTAACAGAGCAAAAATATTGCATTAAGTATTTCATTTTGGATTCCATGTTGGGAGGGTTTTACCTAAAAGGTGACCAATATGTCATTTAAATATATAAACATGGGAGAGAAAACAGGTTAAAGAATGTGTGTGTGTACTGAATACATGTAGCTTTTGACAAAGTTGGGGAGTCAAAGCAAACACCATTCATTAATATTTGTTTCCTCTAATTTTAAAAAAACAAGCAGCAAGAGAGCTTCCAAATGATATTTTAATAAACTGTTCAAAGATCAAAGATTAAAAATGGTATTCTCAGTAGAACAGAGGATGGCAGCCAATTAACAACACACAGTCAATCAACTCATGCAAATAGAAGATAAGGCCAGTTTTTTTAAAAAAAAACCACCAACACCATCCATATGGGAATAATAAAATGATTCAATACATATACCAGAGAAAAATTAGTGCTAGAACAAGTTAGCCAATAAATTAATAAAACCACATTTGAACAACTGCAAAACAGTGCAGCATTGCAATTAGAAGCTATTTGAAGATAGCTATGTTCAAATTCACACTTGGAAATATCCAGATTCAGGGCCTGTCTACACTGCAGAAATACAGCAGTTTGATACCACTTTATCCACCATAGTTCTATCCTATGGAATCCTGGTGTTTGTAGTTTTGTGAGGTATTTGGCCTTTTCAATCTGAGAAATCTGGTGTTGCACCAAAATACCAGGACAGAACTATGTAAGCACAGCTTGCACCCCACTTCCAAGGCATCCCACTTCTGGAATGTTAGCCTTGGCTATAGGCCTCAGAAACTGGCCAACTTGGTTCATTACTGTGGCCTTTTACAAGGGAAAAAGACAGGATGGTCTCAAAATGTCATTTTTGGCTTTTCCCTGGAAAGTAAGGCCTGGGGCTAAGAAGCCAAAAGACACATTCCACATGAATGGGAGGTTAATGGATGGAGAAACCCGTTTGTACTTGCTTAATTTGAAATTTCCTCTCCTCAGTTCCCAACCTAAAAGAAGTTGCTCAAAGCTGTTAAAATTCAATCATTGGACATTAAGAAACACATTTAGCATCTTCCTCACCTTTTGTCAAGACCGGGGAAACTCATTGTGCAATCCATGAAGGCCCATGGAATTCATTGTTTAACCCATGAAGCAACCAATCCCCTCAGGTGTATTTGGAGGTATAAAAGACCCCCCAAAATATGCCTCTTTGCACACAGCCAGTAACAGGGTGACACTCTGTTGCGCAGTTAGCCACACCCAGTTTCCTCCATCCACTCTGCCAGATTGACTACAGGACAGATCTGTATCACCTCAAGATCCTCTTGCTACCCCCTATCCAAGTTTTCCTACTGTTTCTTTCTATAGCCTTGAGTGAATGCTTCTTCTGGGTGAATATGTGTGTGTTTGGTATTATTTTTGAACTCCTTAATAAAAAAAACCATACTTAATTTTAAATGTGTACTAAGTATTCCATACAGACTAGTACTGGTATAATTGGTTTTCAGATTCTGTTGTTACCCCCTCTTTGCATAGCTAAGTCGAGTTGCTGCTAATTTCCCCAACATATTAGAAACTCGATATTTTCTTGGAATTTTCCAAGGAGCATTTTGGGTAACAACTATGGTGGATAAAATGGTGTCAAACTGCTCTATTTCCACAGTGCAGACAGGCTCGTGATGCTAACAAAGTCACATTGGCCTTTCACTGTGTCTCCGCCCAAACTACATCACAGACTTGTTAGGCTAAAATGGGGATGGGTATATTAGAGAACTAGTTTTCCCTGTTGGTTCTTATATAGGCAAACAAACCCCTCCCATTGTGAGAGCAGCAATAACCTGCAGGTGCATATATTATTACTCCATCATCATCTTTATTAGTGTCATCCTCTTGACTTATATACCCCACTTCCCATCAGAATCAGGAGTTAAACCGAGTTGCAAATTAAATCAGATACAATGTGGATAAAACATCTAAAATATTACTTAACTGTAATTAAATTAGCAACAGCATTAAAAACAAAGTAAACAAGGAAAAAACACAATTTAACAATGCGTTAAAAGAGTAACAACAACAGAGATATCAAAGGTCTGCCAGAATGAAAAAGTCTTTGTCTGCTGGTAGATGGACAGCAAGGGAGGCACCATTCTAGCTTCTCAGGGAAGAGTGTCCCAATGCTTAGTAAAAGCCACTGAGAAGGCCCTCTCTTGTGTTCCTACCAAGCACACCTATGATGATGGAGGGACTGAGAGAAAGGTCTCCTCTGAGGATCTTAGGACCTAGACAGGCTCATATGGGAGGATATAGAAAAGGTATACAGGGCTTCACATGTCACAACCAGCACTTTGACTTGCACCTAGAAACAGACTGGTAGCCATCAGAGTTGTCATAACAAGGGAGTTACGATTATACAATTCCTGTAATCAGCTCTAGTTAACAGTAAACAGATCCAGCTGAAGGTTCTAAACACTGCTCAAAGGCAGTCCCATGTTACAGTAATCCAAATACATTAAGGCATGTGTTAACATCTCAATGAATGAAGTCAGTTGGTGCACTAGTGTTAATTGTGCAAATGCACTCTGGCCACAATAAAAGCCTTGTGGTGCAGGGTGAAGGCTGAATCATGGAGTGCAGGTATACCTCTGTAAATGAAGCAGATTATGTTCTCAGGTATGGAGGCAGAAATAAGAAGGAAAGAATAGGGGTAGGTTCCTACACCACAAAAAGGAAGAACACTTCAACATGTTTCAGTAATTTTTTAAAATTCAAAACTAACAATACAGCCGGACCCCCATATCCATGGGGATTCAGTTCCCAGACTTACTATGGATATTGGAAACTGCAGATAACAGCAAACCCTATTAAAATAAAAGGACCTCTGGTAAAAATATACCATGGTGTTGCATTGGAGAACCTAGAAGATAGCTAGAGAGGATGCCTCTCTAGGCATTTTCCAGCACAACCTTATGGTATGTGTTCCTATTTTGTGTCCTGTTGATAATGGAAACTGTGGATATTGGTTCCACAGATACTGTATGTAGATAAGGATTGAGACAACCTGGCCAGATAAGATTTGCATAAGTAAACACTTAAATGCCTCTTTCAGAATGCATCCAGGTATTATTATTTCCTTTCACCAGTCTCCATTTTCTTATGATTTACATTTTGAAGGCCAAATTTATAGATCTATCTCTCTGAAAAGTGCTAGGGGAGCTGGTGAGGCAGGCTTATTTGCTCTTCCCCTCTGCGTGTGTGTTTTGCTCTTCAGACATACTCAGTAAGGGGTTCTGATAACACTGCCAAAAGGTCATGAAGTGTAGGACATGCCACTGTTTACCTTGCCTGTTGTGGGCAGGCACACACAGCTGGAGCAAGAGTAGAATCCCATCCTTTCTCAGTTCAGACTTAATTGCAACCTGGCACCAAAAGTCTACGTTCCTCTAACCCTTCTTCACCATCTTTAGCTGATGCTCCTAAAAAACCTTCCAGCAAGGCAGAGGACAAGGAGGAAAAGGGAGGACTGGCTGGGCATAAAAAAGACAGCAAAAAGGCTTGTCAGAGGCTTTGTTAGCTGAGGTATTCTTGTACGTCTAAACTGCAAAGCTTTGTCTTTGGGGTAGTTTAACCTCACCCAGCACAGGCTAAATCCCTATTCCCTGAGCTACCTTTTGAATTACCAGGGGCATGTCTTGTCAGGGAAAATAGATATCATAATTAGAAGTTTATCTCCCCCCTTTGGGTAATTTTATTCACCAAGGCACTGAAGACGCCAGCTTGTCTACTAGAGCTCATAAATCTGTCTCTTGATGTTATTTTGTCCTTCGGGGTTTGAGAGCGAGAAACGAAACTAAGAGTCCAGTTTCTCTGTTTCACTTCTCAGAAGGATTGAATATTTTGGAAAGGTATTTAACTGGGAGGGGATTTTAGAGCTTGTGTGTGTCTCCTGCATTTGGGGGCTCCTTTTCTTTCTCTTAGCTCCTAAGAAATATTGGAGCATACAGAAGCATGGATGAATGTCTTCTGCTGTCTATTTTATTTTCATTTGCCTGTTAATAAAAAGCCATAAAAGAGATTTTTGATATGGCCTTTTCTTTTGCACCAGAGGTGTACAAGCCTTTGCTCAAAAGCCCACACTATTTCGCTGCAAGCATCTCTGCTCGGATGGGCAGAGAGTGAACGCACTCTGAAGCCTTTTATGACATGTCTGTCTTGTCTGGATTAAGCTTGAGTTTAATCACCCTCATCCAGTCCATTATTGATGTCAGAGTTTAGAACTGAAACAGCTTCCTACAAATTCAGTAATCATGTTCAGTACAATAACAATTAACACAAAACAAATTTGCAAGGCCAAGTACTGTATATCTCTACAACTTACTCATGTAGAGGATAAAACACACTTTTTACATGTTCCACAAGAATGCTACACTATTTAGTGTATTTTTATATTTATAGGGATCCCACCTAAACATTAGGAAGAACTCCCTGACAGTAAGAGCTGTTCAGCTGTGGAATTTGCTGCCTCATAGTGTGGTGGAGTCTCCTTCTTTGGATGTTTTTAAACAGAGGCTGGATGGCCATCTGTCGGGAAGGATTTGATTGTGTATTCCTGCATGGCAGGGGGTTGGACTGGATGGCCCTTGCGGTCTCCTCCAACTCTATGATTCTATGAAATGCTTCTTTTTGGCTATAAATAATATTTGGCAGTGTATGAACAAATTAAAATGCAGTTCTAAAAAAAAAACGAACAACGCAAAGTCCATGATAAGAACATACCATACAACAAAATAAAACACACTTACTTTATTAGTTAGCCAAAGCCCCAACTGCTTCATTCAGTGACACATGCTATTTCTCATGTGTGTAATTATGCCAGGGCATTTTCTGTGGCTACAACAAATGCATGAAAATTCCTAAAAATTAGTATTAGAGAAGAGACACCACTGCTGATCTTCCGTTATTTGTTCAAGAATTGGTTTTCATACAACCTTTCCCTAACATACCATACCCTCCAACAGTTCAGAGATGGAAACAGGGACATGCATGGCCAAGCAACGTCAAAGTGTGGTAAAGGTGGGGAAAAGTTATTAATGAGGAAGAAGAACACACAAGCTAGAAGAGGTTTCTCTAGTTTGTTTTTGCCAGGGCCTACAGGGAAGAACAAGATTCTGACCTCCTCCTCTCCTCTCCCCCTCCCTTATATCAGATGGCAAAATCAAGTTTTGCTTTGTGGATAATTATTTTTAAAACAATATTTTCAAGCCATGAATACTTAAATGCATGAATACGAGATTCGAGCATACGGAGGGACAACTGTATATCAGTTTGATGAAATAAATACAATATACAGTTGTCCTTTCATATTCACTGGGGTTTGGTTCCAGGACCCCCCGTGGATACCAAAATCCGTGAATACTCAAATCCTATTATAAGCAATGTCACAGCAAAATGGGGTCCCTTATATAAGACAGCAAAATCAAGGTTTGCTTTTTGGATTATTATTTTTTAAACAATATTTTCAAGCCGTGAATACTTACATCCATGGATATGAAGGGGCAGCTGTATATCAATCTGATGAAATAAATACAATATACAGTTGTCCCTTTATATTCACTAGGGTTTGGTTCCAGGACCCCAATGGATACCAAAATCCATGAATACTCAAATCCCATTATATGCAATGGCATAGCAAAATGGGGTACCTTATATAAGATGGCAAAATCAAGGTTTGCTTTTTGGATCATTACTTTTTAAAGAATATTTTCAAGCCATCAATATTTAAATCCGTGGATACCAAATCTGTGCATATGGAGGGACAACTGTATATGTTAATTTTAAATGGCCACTCCCAGCACAAAAGAGTCTCATGAACTGAAAGTCACAGTTCAGAACAATGGCAATGGTTGCACAGTACCATCTTAAATGCCATACAGAACTACTTCCTCAGAAGTACCATCTTAAATGCCATACATACTACTCCAGTTCCCAACTTCCCTTCAGAACAATGACATGTTTAAGTGTATTAAAAGCCACCAAGAGGTTGAAAAGAATCAACAATGGGTGCATCTATACGATCATAAAAAAATCCGTTTTGGGGGGTAAAAAATAAGAATAGGCTGTCGTTCGTATGCATACGAACCGCCTACACGATTTTTTTACCCCCCTAAACTCCATATGACTCCCTCTTCCCCAAGCTGGCTGGAGTGAGCAAGCCAAGCAGCGGTTTAAAATCTCCCGCCGCGTGTTTTTTTTAAAGATTCCTGCTTTGCAGACAGTCGGATTTCCCTATTTATAATATAAAATAAAAATAAATAAACATAATTCATGGACTTACCGGACTCTCGCTAGCTGGGAATCCAACATGGCGGGTGCTACCAATTCCCCTCAATGCTAGCCCTGCCCCCTCTACTCAGCCAGCCAATCAGATTACACAGCCTGTTCGTATGTGTACAAACAGACTGTACAGACCTGTCAGCCATCTGAACGGCGTACGGATTTCTCATCATGATCTGCTTTCCCCCCCGAACGCTGCATGTGCGTATTTCAGGGTGGAAAACCGGGCCCCCTCTCTTTTGGATGCATGTGAATCCGAATGGCCGTGTGTACCGAAGCGCGAACTTCTGCACGCCGTACATATTATTTAAATCGTGTACACGGGACCAATGTTACACTCCTTCTATTTATCTCCCATCAGAGATGACCAAGGCAATCTCTGATTTCGTTTGTGTGTGTGTGTGTGTGTGTGCACGCATGCATGCACACGTGCACACACACACACACACACACACACAGGGAAACAGGGGCATATATAAAAAACCTGGGCTGCAGTTATATAGCAGGTTTTATTATGATAAATTGTGCTTTAGCGCTTTTTTGCACCAGTGGTGGGTAGTTTACATAGTCCATGGAGGAAACAGATATATTTTGTTGCTCTTTGTTTTTTTCCGCTTTGAGATTCACACAGCCAAATGTGGTGGGGGCGTGGCCAAGCATTGGAGAGAAGACAAAGGAATGCAATAGGAATGTCTGCCCTGGCCCCAACTCCATGCTTAACAGCTGACGGACAAAGAATGTCACCCTTTGCCTCTCCCCTGCCCCTGTAGCTCCCTGCCCCCAAATCAAACTCCAGACGGAAGGTTGTTTCTCCATGCTTAATAGCTGATCGACAAAGGGGCCAGTTACACGACAGAATAAAGTGAGCGAAATTCCGGATTTCCATCCTTTCGGAACAGGGGTGAATAGTTCTTATGATTTATGGCTAATTTGGATGATGTGGGTGAGTTTCAGCTTTAGTTTACACAGACAAAGGTCGGGGGGATGGCCAGGCAGCTCTATCATTATCATTAATGCCAGGCAGAAGACAGAGAGGAAGGAATGAGGGGGCATTGCGAGGGGAAGGAAAGCAGCCGAGAGCACACACACAAGCAGCTGAGATTCCTTTCGCTCTGCAGTCCCTATCAGCTATGCTTTTCCCTCTCTGTCCCACGTGAGCACACACAAACACACTAAAGAAGGATCAATATCTCTCTGAAACAGTAATTATGCTAAAAGCAAGCCGGCTCATCTCTAAGCAGAAGACAGGAAGGATTTTTAATTTCCTACCGCTACTGAGTCTCCCTCCTGACTCCACATCTAGCCAGCCCACCCCTTCATCATAAGAACCAAACACAGTGCAGCTCTGCTGCAACTGTATCGGGAAGATTGCTGTTAATTCACAAAGACTTGTCGTTCACACTATCAATAATGCGCTAAGTCACGCTACTTTTCAAATAAACTGGCAAAAGTAGCGAGATCCCCTGAGACGCTGTATTCGGGGTTTTTACCTTCCCTCCTTCTGAATGAGGTGATACTGTGGCACGAGCCATGGGAACAATGAGCAATCTTACCAGTATATTTAGGGGAATACTTGCCTGTGTAAACGCAACCCTGGAGGTGACAGGCACTGGGAGCTTATTGTCCTTTCACAAGAAAGGCTCATCAGGTATTAGATCAGAGGGGCTGAGTAATGACTTTATTAGAAAATAATTTCAGTGTTTTCTTTCACTTTGAAAAGCATAACTATACTCAATTTATCACTTCATTTTAATTCCTGGTTTTTCCTCATCAAATCTTTTCCTTGACTTATGCTAATTTGTCATTAAATGTACTGTATCTGGTGACAAACAAAAGAAACATTGAAAACAAGAGAGAAATCACCACTTTAATTTTCAAGCAGTAGGAAGCCACTCAGAATCTATCATCAGTTCAAAGACTCTTGGTATCAAAAGGTTCAGAGCATGTATTACCCTAAAGCCTATCCTTTTCATCAAGTGCAGGAATCCTAACTTTAAAAGGAGAAAAAGGAAGAAACCAAACATTCTCTGCCATTAAGAAGCTTCAGACTCCCTTTAAGTGGCTTACTACCAAACATACTACAGTTTTCCTAAAAGAAAGCATTTTCAACATTTTGCTAGCAGCAATTCATTGCTCTAAGGTACTATTTTTGATAATACCAAAAGGATAAAACATTTCACACTCTGACTGCCACAACCAGAAACAGCAATTTCATAGTGAAAGAGACATCTTCTGCTTTAAAAATAATGAAGTAGTTGGAGTGTGGCTTCAAAATCAGGGCTTCTTTTAAAACATATTTCTTAAAAATCTGCTTAAAATACTCAGTAACTACAGAAGTACACATTTTGCTTTTTCATCTTCTAAATAAGATAATGTTAATTTTAAACTCGACTATGGACTTTATCAGATGCAGCAAAAACCAGATCAGAAGAACACAACGGTAACAGAAACAGCTGAAATGATCAGACGACATCGTAGTTCAGCCATTCCAGGGGTGTAGCTTGGGCATGAATAAGGCATCACTTTTTATTGATGGCTTAGCCTGTTAATAAAAAACTGAACTACATCCAGTACTACGCCCCAGGAACGGCTGAGGATGCGGGTGTCTGATAATGTTGCCCTTTCTGTAATCGTCCCATCCTTATGACATAATTTGGAATGCAATTTTTTGCCATGTCTCCCCCCATCTCATAAAGTCCTATCATTATACAAATATGTATGTTCCACAATATTTCACACAGGCAGTTTTTCCCCATATTTTGTCCTGAGAACCCTTATTTAGAGAGAGATAGCACACGATACCACCCACACCAACTACTATAGGCCTCTTGTATTGCAAAACAGTCAAATGCATGGAGTGATAGTACAGGTTGAGCAACCCTAATCTTGAAATCCGAAAATGTCCAAACACTAAAACATTTTCTTGCCAGATGCCTGCTTCCACCTTTGAGGCGGTGGCTGCAGTGCCCTTGCTCATTCATCTCAGATCTTCAGCCTTGCATCTCATTAGGTCACTATTTGTGTTGTTTATGAGACATGACACCCAAGAGAGAGACTGAGGATCTAAGAGACAAACATTTTGGAATGCCACAGCCACCATCTCAAAAGAAGAAGTGGGCAACTGGAGGCACAATGTTTTGGTTTACCACCATTTCACAGATCCTCAGTCCCTCTCATACACAAAACAAGTAGCAAACAAACAGTATGTGAGGCTGGAGAGAGATGCAAGGATCTGTGAAATGGTGGGATGCCTATATGTATATGTATAGGCATCCCACCATTTTCCACAGTTCCTTGCATCTCTCTCCAGCCTCACATACTGTTTGTTTGCTACTTGTTTTGTGTATGAGAGGGACTGAGGATCTGTGAAATGGTGGTAAACCATAGCTGTTAGCTACAGCTAGATGAGATCTGAGAAACTATAAACAAGAAGTTGAGGGTCAAGATCAGAGAGTTCCTACCACATGAGAAAGAGCATCATTAAAAGTCCCAGCACTATGTTCAACAGAAGGAATAGCCCAATGTAAAAACAAAGCCACTGTTACAGACCACTAATATCCACCAAGAAATATTTTATCTTATTTAGTTTATCTAGGCATACCACCAGCTAGATACATCTGCTTTACACATTACAATTCAAATGCAAAGGTCAGGACTTTGCTGTATCTTGCTAACAGATGTAGCCACTATTTGTCTAAGGGCTGTATTACATTGAATTTAAGTGACAGTCGTACATGATATTGGAAGCATATGTACTGATGTTCCAGTATTTGTCTGTCCTGCTTCTAAGCAGTGTATGGCAAACTGGACTGTCCAAAGCATCTCCAGGAACCTCACCAGCAAAGAGTTATGAAACATCCTCCAGCTCACAAACTTGCAATGTTTGTTTTTTTCCTAGCAATGTCTGCATTGTGAAAAACTGGAACCTTTCATACTTCATGGCTATAGCCTGTCTATCAGTCAGTGAGTAGAGTTAAAGCTATAACTCTAAATGGGAGAAACATGGAGAAATTCACTTAATTTCTATGCCTAACATAACAGGCCTAGAAATCTTTAACATGCTATCTTATATCCAAATGCTCTGGTATACAGGTAGTTCAGTACATGCATATTTACAAGCTGGTTGCCCGGGACTTACCGGGCAGCCGCTTTTGCGGTCAGAGTCTCCCCGCGCCCGGGCAGCTGCTCCACGAGGCCGGCATGGGTGCTGCCATGCCGGCCGTCTCTCTCCTCTCTCTCCCCGGCCGGAGAGGATCGGAAGCCAGCCAATGGGAGGGAGGCAGCTCCCACCCGATTGGCTGGCCCCGGCCAATCAGAGTCTGTGCTCAGCGCAGCCGCTGATTGGTCAAGGGGCGGGGCTAGTCCCCAATACAGTCCGCCGGCCGGGTATAAATTCCCGGCCGGCTCTCTGCCTCAGCAGTTGGCTCTTGTGAGCCGAAGAGGACGGAGCTCTCCTGGGAGCTCCCGAAGAGGAATAGAGCCGTCGAAGGGTACACAGAAAAGCCGAGGCCGCCGGAGAGAGGTGACCGGTTGGCCTCGGTGCGGACAGAAGAGGGGTGGCGGCGAGGCCAGAAGGAAGGAGGGGCAGCGGCAGGCGGCGGACAGTGGTGGACGGCGGTCCCAGCGGCGGCGGTACCAGCAGGGGCAGAGGCCGGTCCGGCTGGGCCAGGAAGGCTCCTCATAGGGTGTGGGGCACAGCCCGGCTGGGACAGGCAGGCTGCCTTGAGGGCGGCCGCCGCGGGGACAGGGCTAGCAGGCCCGGGGGGACGGCAACGGGTCTTCGGGCCCGGTGGCCATCGGAGGCCGGTAGGCCAGGCAAGACCAGCCCCGGGTGTCCGTGGGGGCAGACCTGGCGGCGGGGGTGGTCGGGCTAGTGGGACCTCTAGCCCGGCCGGACCCAGTGGAGCGGCGCCACTGGGGGGTACCCACCCAGGGATAGCCAAACGGGTGTGCAGGGGGCAGCCCGTTCGAGCTAGCCCGGCGGGGGGGCTCAGGGCGGTAGGCCCAAGCCTTGTGGGCAGGGTCTGTAGAACCCACCGCAGCGGGGCCGGTGTAAGGCTCTCCCAGAGGGGACTATAGAGGGCGGACAAGCCGAGAGAAGGGTGGACAAGCCAAGTGGAAGGCTAGCTCGGCCCGAGCAGCCTTGATTGGGGCAGACAAGCCAGGAGGAAGGCAGCTCGGTTGAGCAAGCCTTAAGTGGGCAGACAAGCCAGGAGAAGGGTGGACAAGCCAGGAAAAGGCAACTTGGCTCTGAGCAGCCACATTTGGGGGCGGACAAGCCAGGAAGGAGGCTAGCTTGGCATGAGCAGCCTTAGTTGGGTCGGACAAACCAAGAGAGACCCTTCCAGCAGGGAATCACCAGGCATACCATATACAGATCAAAAGAAACAAAAAAACAAAAACACTTGCTGTAATCACTTTCACTTGCTGTAATCACTTTCAGGCCATCTCAGGCCTACTTTTGAGAGAAATCACTACTCCATCCTGGTGGGTATGCTGCCTAAGAAGAAACCACCATGCTCGGCAGCCATGCCACCCAAAGGGAAAACAGCATCCAGCAGGCCCGCCACCCGGGCACAGTCTGGCCGAACACCCAAGTCATGGGTGGCCCTGGCTCCTCGGGCTCGGAAAGCCAACCCCCCCTGCCAGGGCGGCGGGCAGTCGTGAAGCCGTCGAGCACATCCGCGGGGGCTCCACGGCCCCAAACCTGCAGGAGCTCACCTGAGCGGTGTCACTCCTCGCTGAGCAGGTTGGGGAACTGAGTTCCGGCAGTGGGCAGGAGGCTGACGCTGTGGCACCAGCCGCCAGGCCCTCAGCGAATCCCAAGGCTGCAGACCCCCCGTTGGCCAAGGGCCGGGCCACACAACAGTCTGCTAGAACTGCGGGGTAACGGGGAAGACGCGGGTCCCCTTCTACAAGCGAGGTCAGCGGGGCGTCCTCCGATGAATTCTCACCAGTACGGGAGAGCAGAGCCACGGCAGGGAAAGAAGCCAGGAAGGACAAGGAGGGCAGGAAAAGACAGGCCAAATGGAGGAAGAAGGGATCAGACAGCGAGGGATCCTCAGGTGAGTCCTCGGATGAGGAGATGGACCGATCGGGGTATTGGTCCACAGCGGCTTTGGTTCCAGGATTGCCATCTTGGGCCATTAAGGCCAGGGCAACCTCGGAACCAGACTCTGCCAGACCATCCAGGGCTTGGCGGGACGGGGCTGCCACCTCGGGGCACCCCGCTCCCAGCCTTTTCCAGGATCACAAGGACCCCCCCAAGATCCATCTGGACAGGAAGACCCGCAGCAATATCCTCAAAGGATATTATGTGGACGTCTTCACTCTCCTGAAACCTGAGGGGGAAGTGGGTAGCACCCCTAAGTCAGAAAAATCTTCTGACAAGAACAAGCCAGACCCAGTGGAACGTTCGTTCCCTAACTGGCTTTCAGGGTTTACTGTGTTTATGGGGGTAGTAGGCATGACTTACCCAGACAGGGGTTGGCACCTGGCCAACCACCTGAGCAATGTGCTCAAGGCCAAGGCCCTGGCCAGAGAGGAGGCAGCCATTGAGTATGACACCGCCTTCCGCAAGAGGGCTTCTAGGAACCCCAGGGCCAGGTAGGATCTCATCAATGACAAGCTTTGGCTCGTCATTGTGGGGTCACACATAAAGGGCAAGCCTGATGCGGGCAAGCCGCCTCGCAAAAAAGATGCCCGTCGGTTGGTCTGTTGGGAGTACAACGCGGGTAAGTGCCTGCGATCCCGCTGCAAGTTCGAGCATTTCTGAGAGAACTGCTACGGATCCCACCCCAGGTCCAATTGCCCTCGACCTGGCGCCCACACCCAGCCCTTTTGCTCAGGTCGCCCTGCTTCCTCCGGCGCCAAGAGGGAATCAGGGTTGGGCAGTGGCGCCGGACAAGGAAGCGGGAAACAGTAGAGGCGGCCCCACAGGGGGCCGTCTAGCCTTCACTCCCATGAGGCTCCAAGCTCTATTCCCGCTCCTGGCCTTGTATCCCAACAGGCAGGTGGCCTTGTACCTCAGGGAAGGGTTTTCCTCTGGCTTCAGGATCCCCGCTGCGGGACCCAGGCTGGCCTCTGAGTCGGGTAACCTTAAATCCGCCTCAGAGCTTCCTGAGGTAGTGGCGGCCAAGATTGCCAAGGAATGTGCAGCAGGGAGGGTGGCGGGCCCCTTCCCCATTCCTCCTTTCAGCAACCTTAGGGTTTCCCCGCTGGGAGTGGGGCGCCAGGCGAATTCCGCTTGATCCACCACCTGTCTTACCCCAAGGGAGCATCCGTGAATGATGCCATACCGCCAGAGCTCTGCTCTGTGCGTTATGTGTCATTCGATCACGCTGTCAAGCTGGTCAGGTACTGTGGCCCAGGAGCCCTCATGGCAAAATGCGACATCCAGTCTGCCTTCAGGCTGCTTCCAGTCCACCCGGAGGATCACTGCCTGCTGGGATTCAAGTTCCAGGGGCAGTGGTACTACGACATGGCTCTGCCCATGGGGTGCTCCATTAGCTGCTTCGCCTTTGAGGTGTTCTGCACCTTCCTGGAATGGGCCCTGCGCCACAGGACCGGCTCAGCACTGGTCACTCACTACCTGGATGACTTTCTGATGATTGGGGCAGCTGGGGGGCCAGATTGTGGGTCTCTGCTTAAGTCTTTTCAGGAGTTGACCCAGGAACTAGGAGTTCCCCTGGCACCAGACAAGACGGTGGGCCCAGCTAGCAGCATCACCTACTTGGGAATCATCCTGGATTCAGTAGCGGAAGTTTCTCGGCTGCCCGCGGTCAAGCTGGTGGGCATCAAACAAAAACTGCTATGCCTCTTAGGACAGAAGAAAGCCTCCTTGAAGGAAGCCCAGTCCCTGCTGGGCCACCTCAACTTTGCCTGCAGGGTGGTGGCTCCAGGCAGGGCTTTCTGCAGTAGACTGACCAGGATCACCACGGGCGTTAAGGCCACACACCACTGCATTCGGCTCACAAGAGGGGTTAGGGAGGATCTCAGGGTGTGGCTTAGGTTCTTAGAGGGCTACAATGGGGTCACCTTTTGGCAGGGGGAGGCTACCCCTGGGGCTGGGTTTCAGGTCCACTCCGATGCGGCGGGGGGATTGGGTTTGGGGTCTTCTTTGACGGCCATTGGTGTGCCCAACCTTGGCCTCCTGCCTGGAGGGAATCTGATGTCATTCGGGACCTCACGTTCCTTAATTTTTTCCCTATATTAGTAGCGGTTCATCTGTGGAGGGGCGAGTTCCGCAACAAGCGAGTGTGCTTCTGGTGCGACAACCAGGTGGTGGTCCGCATCATCAACTCCCAGTCTTCCAAGTCTGACAGGGTCATGCGACTCGTCAGGGAATTCGTGTTGGTATGCCTGACTGCTAACATTTCCTTCACTGCACGCCATGTTCCAGGTGTGAACAACGAAATATCGGATGCTTTATCTCGGTTCCAGGACAACAGATTTCGAGAGATGCCACCGGAAGCGGATCCTACGCTGGTTTCTTTCCCAGCCGACCTCTGGCTTCTTGGGAAGGAACGGTGCTCTGGGGGGTCTTCAGCTCCCTGGCATCTTCCACCCAAGCCAGTTATTCCTGGGCAGTCCGGCAGTTCGACTCCTTCCAGAAGCGCCACGGACACTCCGGCTCTGGGCCGACCACGGAACGAGAGGTGCTCCACTACATCGGGACCTTGAAGGAAGAAGCCTCGCTTCCAGGGCCATCTCCCTTCACCTGGCAGCCATCTCCTTCTTCAGCAAAGCAGCAGGCCACAAGGACCCATGCGGTTCCTTCCTGATTCGCAAGGCAATCGAAGGGTGGCGCCGCATGGATGGAGGCAAGCCAGACTCCCGCAGACCAGTCTCGTTCGGGCTCCTGTGCAACCTGATCTTGGCATTGACGGATGTCTGTTGGTCCAGGTATGAAACCTCCTTGTTCCAAGCTGCTTTCTCAGTGGCTGTCTTTGCAACACTACGCATCGGGGAGCTGGTCTGCGGGGCCAAGACATCTGGGTTTGGGCACGCCCTCCTGTGGTCAGTCGTGGTGCTGACAGCCGGATCCCTACAGCTGCAGCTCCGGAGGTCCAAGAATGACCAGCACGGAAAGGGCTCCATGATCCGGCTCCGGGCACTGAAAGGATCTCCTGCTTGCCCAGTATGCCTCCTGAAGCAGTACCTGAAGCAGCGGCCCGAGGCCTAGGGCCCCCTATTTATCCACAAGGACTTTTCTTTCCTGACGCGCTTCCAGTTTATCAGCATTTTTTTGGGCTGCCTTACAGAAAACAGGATACCCACCAGGCAAATTCTGTGGTCATTCTTTTCGGATTGGAGCAACCACCACCGCGGCAACGGAAGGAATGTCAACTGCAGACATCCAGCACCTGGGCAGATGGTGGTCCAAGGCATTTAGGTCGTACATCCGCCCGGGACTCGATCTCCTCCACGGATAGGGCCTAGCAGCAGCCCCCTCCAGGCAGGTTGATTTTCTCTCTGGTGATAGCTGCAGGGTTGGTGGTATCCGAGCTCTCGCTCGGCTCTGTTGGCGGTGGGCATGAGTTTTTTGTCCCGTCTAAGGGGGGGGAAGCTGGGAGCTACTGTTGGCTTACGGGGTCCGGGGGCTGGAGCCGGGGCAGCTCCCCCTCCTAATCTTTTTGGGCACGTGATTGGTCACGTGTTGTTCACGTGAGCTCCACATTTTCCGGACACGTGACTGGTCATGTGACTTGGCCTCATGGCCCGGCACGTGATCCGTCACGTGATCCTCACGTGCCCGAGCGGCTAACTCATGCCCAGACCAACCTCCTACGTCTATCACCAGACAGAAAGTTGTGGCCTTTCCGCCAACCTTTTCACTTCTTGTAAATAAACTATTCTGTGCATGTTACTTTGTGTGTATTCTCGTGATTTGGCTGGAACGGGGCGGGGGGGCTCCTCTACTCTCGGTCGCAATAAATATGCACACACCATTTAAAAACTAGTACATAATGAAGCACAATATTATTCTATTGTCTTTCACCTTTGTATTTTTTTAACACTATCATTCCTTCCCAACAGTTTCCAGGTAAACAGCTGGTTTATTTTGTACATAAGCAAATAATATATGCCTCTTGAAAAATGAGGAATATATTTATCCAAATGTTTAAGGCTCTTACAGCATATTTCTAGCTAAAACACCATAAGGAAAGGCAAATACCTGCTCTATCAATTATTATTCATCCCAAGGCAGTGCAATTATTTTCAAAGTTACACATTCCTTTAAAATCCAATAAAGCAATTTTTCCTATAATGATTTTACCCAGTCAGCAGTATATAGTTTAGCCAACCATTTTATATTCTGGTTTCAATCTGAAACATGTTCCTAGGTATAATAATTCCAAAGTGACTAAACCTTTTAACTACATAGGTGCCCATCCATAATTCCTGCAAGATGTAAAGCAAAATTTAAATGAATAAATCTGGCCTTTCCTTCTATCCAGTCTATGACATGCTGTGCCCCAAACTATAGAAATATTATCTGTATAATACTTTCAGTATTAGTTTCAAGATGGATCTTTTTTTTTTTTTTACTGCACTAATTTTCAATTAAAGTAAGCTATTTATGAATTTTTCTTTTCTAAAGAGATTTGTCTTCTGGATGAAATGATCCAGTTAGCAAGTTTAATTACCTCTACTCTTTTTATCTACTATTAAAAAGATTTGTTAGTAAATCTAATTGGTAATTTTACACATCTGAAACCTTCTTGGATTATAAAGAACTCCACCCATTTGATGAAGGAAGAGATGATGACCCCTATAGCCCTGCAGCCAAGGTGCTGGGTTTATGCATTAGATCAACTGATGGGGACAAATCAGGAACTGTTGCCATTTTCAATATTATCTACATCACTGGTTTTCAAATTTGGAGTTTTGTGCAGTTTTGTTGGACTTTCAGTTCCCAGAATTCCTGGCTGTTGGCCAGGCTGTCCTGAGCTTCTGGGCACTGAAGTCCAAAATGTCTAGAGGACCAGAATTTAAGAAGCACTGGTCTACATAATGTGGTAACAAATATGACAACATATATTAAAAAATAAAAAATGGCCCACAGATTAGAAATGCTCAATA
The DNA here is from genome assembly GCA_030847615.1 of Gambelia wislizenii. Taxonomy (NCBI): domain Eukaryota; kingdom Metazoa; phylum Chordata; class Lepidosauria; order Squamata; family Crotaphytidae; genus Gambelia; species Gambelia wislizenii. The sequence goes on along the minus strand of JAUMIR010000005.1, from coordinate 202,428,821 downwards.
TTCATTCCAGTCCCCCAAAAAGGGGACACCAGGGATTGCAGTAAGCACAGGACCATTGCATTAAAACATTGTCCATACCTTGGCTCAATCATTAATCAAAATGTAGACTGCAATCAAGAAATCAGAAGAAGAAGACTAAGACTTGGAAGGGCAGCTATGAAGAAACTAGACAAGATCCTGAAACGTCAAGATATATCATTGAATACTAAAGTTAGGATTGTCCATGCCATTGTATTTCCAATTTCTATGTATGGCTGTGAAAGGTGGAATGTGAAGAAAGCTGATAGGAAGAAAATCAACTCATCTGAAATGTGGTTCTGGAGGAGAGTTCTATGGATACCATGGACTGCTAAAAATAAAAAATAAATGCCCCCTAGAGCAAATCAAGCTTGAACTCTTCCTAGAAGCCAAGATGACTAAACTGAGATTATCATATCTTGCACATATCATTGAGAATACATGACTCACTAGAAAAGACAAAAATGCTTGGTAGGGTAGAAGGCAGTAGGAAAAGTTGATAGACTCAATCAAGGAAGTTACAGCCCTAAGTCTGCATGACTTGAGCTGAGCTGTTGATGATAGGGTGATTTGGAGATCTCTCATTGATATTGTTGTCATAAGTTGAAGTTGACTTGATAGCAGTTAACAACGAACATATGGTTACAATAATTTTGGTTTTCATATATGGGCTATCACCTCTGAGTGCCTCAGCTATTCTGTTGTACTGGAAGAATGACTCATATTTTCAGAGAAATTAAAACCAAGAAGTTAACAAATTTGTGCTGGAATGCACTAAATGTTATGCCAATGAAGCTGGAATTGAATGGAACAAAGTGTTAGATTGTGCCATGCAAATCAACCAATTAGAAATTGCCCTAGCTGCAACATCTAAAATTTCTTGGAATTTAAAACTACAGCTGGTTCAGCAAAATTGATATTTGAATTATATGGGACACCACTACATTGTTTTAGGAAGAAACTGACTACTACAGCTAAATGCTGACAACGTAATATAGATGTTCCTTGTGACATACGATATGGGCCTGCCCAGAGCTAATGTTTTTCTCGCTGGATGTACTGCAATGTATTAATTTTGTATTCAAAAATATCTTTGATATTTATCAATAAATATGTTATTTTTCAACTATATTCCTGAAAGTTGGAATTTAACTGATGGTCAGCATGGTTGGATCCTGTGCCCTCTTACTGTAGGCAACAGAGTCTTCAAGATTGGAAAGACAAATATTCATCCATCATTCAATGGTCAGAAGAGCTTACTGCTTTAGCCACAAATGAACATGTAGTCTACATATGTCAGCACCAAGTAAATATCTTTTTAGACATATGATCAGCTCACGTTAATGGATAATACTAGTTCACATTGATACAATTCCCCCATTTCTCACTGGATGAACACCACCATCCCCACAATGCCATAGGCAAATCCGTGCTTAAGTCCGTTCAGCAGTTCACCTACCTGGGAAGCATCATCTATTCAGATGCCAAGATTGACAAAGAGATCGATCACAGATTAGCAAAGGCATATAGCGCATTTGGAAGACTTTACAAAAGAGTCTGGAGTAACAAACACCTGAGGCGAAGCACAAAAATCAGTGTGTATAGAGCCATTGTACTGTCTGTTCTCCTATATGGGTCTGAAACATGGGTCACCTATCGCCAACACTTACGACTCCTCGAACGCTTTTATCAGCGCTGTATACGCTCAATCCTAAATATACACTGGACTGACTATGTGATGAATGTTGCTGTCCTTGAGCAAGCAGCGATCACCAGCATTGAGGCTATGATACTGAGAACACTGGGCAGGGTATGTTTCTAGGATGGAGTACCATCGCCTCCCCAAAATAGTACTCTATGGTGAACTCGCCACGGGTCAGCGTAAGGGGGCACTCCAAAAAAGCAATATAAGGACTCCCTGAAACAACATCTCAGGCTTGGCCAAATTGATCACCAACAATGGTCCGCCCTGGCCTCACATCGGGAGGCATGGAGACGCACTATCCACAATGCTGCAGCCTTATTTGAGAGCTCACGCCAAACAAATCTTCAAGAGAAACAACAACGCAGAAAGAATCACAACGTGGAGTCATCACCCAAGGAGACCTTCTGCTGTGCTTTCTGCAACCAGACATGTTTATCTCAGATTGGCCTTTTCAGTCATCAGCGCGCTTGCAGAAAGCATGGGATGAGTCCTTCCTGAATCTTCGTTTGCGAAGAAAAGCCAGAGAGAGATCACCCTTTCCCAAAATTCAATAAAAACATACTAAATTATAGCCAATGGCAAAGGAAAAAAATGAAATTATACATTCTAACAATTAGATACAGCTCAGATTAAGGTTATAAATTAAAAAAGAAGCAATCTGCAAGCAGTCTGTTGTAATAAACATTTGTTGTTAAAAATCTGGTAAGGCAGAAAAGCTTCTGTTATCAAAACTGATTGAAGAGGGTGCTCATCTTCAACAGCAAAGATCAAAAGGAGATTAGACATGACATAATTTAGCTACATGAAACAGAAAGTGACAGATACGAATGAAACAGAACTCTTCAAAAAAGAGGTTAACACATACAGTGTTTTGTTCTCAGCCATAAACAATGACTTGTGTTCTCTGCAGTGACCTGCATTTTTTCTTCTTTCACTAGATTCTCATGGCCTGGCAAAGTGATCTATTTTTATATCAAGATTCTGACACTGGTCTTTTCTTTCATGTTTGTTCTTCTCCCTATTCAACCTGTGTTGTTTCTGAGAAATCTTCTTCATCTAAGTTTAAACACAAAAGAAATCATCAGACTAACTGACTGACTGACTGACTGTAGAAGATGCTTTCCTTGCCTTCCAAAGCCCTCCATGGACTTTCCCCCACTCCTCCAGTCTTAAATGTCAATATTTTTTGTCAATAACTCAGATTCCACCAACTCCACCCAGATCTTTCCTGCTTTCTCTACAATGTCCACCAGTATTTTCTTGCTATGCCCAGAATTGCCTCACTGAGCATCTTACTCATTTCTTTGAAAGCACTCCTCAAACCCACCTTTTCTCTTCTATCTTTGGCACATTCCCTTAATCCCTTTTCATCTACTCTAACAAAACCTAACTGTGTGTGTCTGAAATTAAGGGGTCATTTCCTCATATTTATCCCATATTTCCTCATATTTACCCTTTCTTCTTCTGATTCTTCCTATCTCATATTTTAGATTATGAGCTCCATAGAGAAGCAGAGACTTCTATTACTTTTGCCACAAGTAAATAAACAAACAGTCTTTAATTTTACACAAATTATTGTAGAATTTATGCTTTTTTAAATGAAAAACCAACATGTCATATTTTTGGCCAATTTACAAGACTGAACACTAGTGCTGCACCCTCTTCACCAATTGCCCCTACTTCTCCCCAAGGCTAGTTTTGGCATTCTAATCACTTTGAACAGGCATACAGTATGGATGAGAAGTCTACCAAGAGCCAGATACCCTACCTGAAAGAGTCTTTCAGGGAAGGAGGGGCACAAAGAAAGTCAACACATGGAAACAAGAGTGTTCAAAGAAACGTTGCTGCCTAAATTGAGAGACTCTTCCATTCTAGGTAGCAACATGGACTAAGAGGTGAATCCTAACTCAATACCGAATCCTAATCAGAAGATGCAGGTTAGCCTAGAGGGTTCAGGACAGGGCACAGGGCTTCCACAACTCTATCCAGTAGCATAAGGGAGCCCTGGTGGGACAGTGGTTAAATGCCAGTACTGCAAGTCACTACATTGCAAGTTCGATTCCAGAGGGCTCCAAGGTTCACTTAGCCTTCCATCCTTTCATAGGTCGGTAAAATGAGTACCCAGCTTGTGGGGGCAATTAGGTAACACACATTGGAAACTGCTTAATGCAGTGTAGATGTGTAAATTGCTATTGCTTAAAACAAATTTTAAGCCACTCTAATAGCCTTTGTGGCTGAAGAGTGGGGTATAAATACCCCCCCCAAAAAAAATCCCATGTCTCCTTTTCTTGAAATCATGATAGCCTTTGTGGTTGAAGTGTGGGGTATAAATACCTAATTAAAAAATGACTGGAAGAGTCTGCTTCTTCTCTCCTCCACCACTCAATTCTGCATTGGCTGCCTGAGGCAGCCCCCCTACCGTAGCTAATAGAATGGGAGCCACTGATGTCAGGGCAAATCAGGAATGGGAAACATTGGAATTTCCACATGTTTTGGACTTCAACTCTCAAGGAGGCAATTGTGGGAGCTGCAGCCTAAAACCAAATGCCCTCTATCAACAGCTTAGAGGAAGGTATCACTTCTGCTGTATAGCAGCACCCTAGCTTTGTACAAGTGCAAATAGTGCCAAGCAGAATGAAAAACCTAGATAATATTCATAGACATTAAATAAATAGAAACACACATAGTTCACAAAAATCAGATTTTCTCAAAATCTTAAAGTAATTAAGCCAGGAGTAACTTAGTACATTTCTACAAAACTATCAGTCTAATGAGAGACCTACTATAGATTTGTTTTCTTCCCATTGTAATTAGTTGTAGTGAAACCAGAAAAATGCTGGCACTGCAGGTATATTGAAAGCACAGTACATATCTGACACAGCTGGCTGCACTGCACTTATCAATAATTTCAGCTGTAATAATGGGCTACAAAGGAACCTAACTCTTCTAAATCTTCCCTCAACTAGGATAATCGAAATTAAAAGGAAATGAAAATCTAGCCTTCAAGCAAATAACTTATAATGCAAGCATGGGAATAAAACAGAATCAAGAAAACAAACAGAATGGCCTATACCACTGATGTTTTTTGTAGCAGCAAGTCTCTGAAGATTAGAGTTCAAGGGATGGAAATGATACAAACTGCAAACCTGTAAATATCTCTGTTAAAACTTCCTGTATTTTCATACTTTATCATCATTTTTTTTCTTTTGCTGTAAAAAGGACTTTTATTCTGAGCAATTTTAATTCAATAAAACCAGGTAGGTTTGTTTAAAATGCAGCTTAAGAATTAAAGAAAAAAACAGAACACCAAAATAACCATTTCTTTGTTGTTGTTGTTGTTGTTGTTGTTGTTTTGTGGCTATATACTAAATGTATGTACGTATGGGCCCAAAAACATTCATAATAATATCCTCCCCTTTATATTTCAAAATGGATACACTACAGTAAGTACATTGAAGTTAGAGAAAGGAAGATGCCAGTTTCTTGGGAATCCACTGTCTGAAGTAACTGCTTCACATGTTTTTTCCCCCCAGGGACAAGTTAGTCCTGCTTATAATTAAATCCATACTATTATACCTTATTTATATTTTTATTTATTTCCTGCTTTCCCCCAGGATGCAAGAGAGCTTACAAAGGTTAAAACAGATATAGCTAAAAAGCCACATCATACAAAAGCTACAGATGTAAGTAACCTAGAAGTAGAATTAAAACCATGACCATTAAAAAGAAACAAACCCTACAGCAGATTCTGAATGCCCTTTCTCCCCTAAGCAAATAAGCTCTCAAAGGCTTTCCAAAACAACATCACCTGCCTACAGAAGGACAGCTAACTTCTCTAAAACTAACGTCTCTAGGAAGAGAATTCCAGAGCCTGGAAGCAGCCACAGAGAAAGCCATCTCCTGTGTTCCCACCAGAAGTACCTATGAAGGTAACAGAGATAAGGGCCTCCTCTGACGATATCAAAACACAGGCAGATGTTTCTCATTCTCATATGGGAGAATACAGTCTTGAGGTAACCAGGACCTGAGTTTTTACAGGCTTTTAAGGTTTGAATTGAATTGTGCCTAGAAATAGACTGGCAGCCAGTGGAGCTGTTACAAGGGAGTTGTGTGCTTTCTGTAGGCAGCACAGGTGAACTATATAGCTGCAGCTCTTCTTCTGCAGTTTCCAAGCACACTTCAAAAGCAATCCCACATACAGTGCATTACAGTAAACCAAATGGGAGGTAACGAATGTATATATCAATATGGCCAGGTATAATATTTCTAGGAATGGGTGCAGATGACACACAAACTCTTTGCCCTAAACTTTTCTCCTTTCATTTAACATTATTTTGATAACAAAACAGGATCTTTCTGGCATTGCTAGTCAGTTGGGTTGTGACCTTAAGACCTTTCCTTTAAGATATTTTATTTTGCTTACAGTATTTTGCACTACATTGCAGAATGGATACCCAAACAACATATGCCTCAACTAAAAACATATAAAAGATCAATAACCTATTTCATGTTGGCTTAAGTTCCACAAAACCAAGGAGCTGGAAGGAAATGTTTATGTCTTCATAGATGTGCTCCATGATCAGTAATGATGTTGTACAATATCGCAGTTTGCATGCTCACTTTCAAGTTATTAGCTCAAGGAGATGTGACCTTTGCAAGAAACAGATTTTGAGGATGATAGTAATGGAACCCTTTGCTTGCAACTCACCTTAACTAAAGAGGCATTCCTATATACCTATGCCTCCTACACTCACTGGTATATTTTAAACAATATGGTCTGCAGTTATGTTTATTTAAACCAACAATAAAAAACAAGATATGAAATATTTAGAAGCTCTTTCTATTAGTTTTCCTTTTAAAAACAACAACAGCATAATAGAACCAGATGCAAAATAGAATCAAGATTTAGCACAGGATAATAAAAGTGCAAAATAACTTGAAACTAATGGAAACAATTATTGGAGGATGTTAGAATGAACAGATGTTTTTTGGGGGGATATAACAACTGAAAACTGATAAAGAGAGTGGTAACAATAAAAATAATTGTATAGTAAGATGGCTTTAAAGTGGCAGAGTCTTTAACAATACCTTTCTAGAGGGTTTTTTTTTTGTATTGTATTGTATTGAAGGAAGCCCAGATTGTTATTTAACTGTTCATAGCCCAAACCATGTTTGGCTAGATTGCCTAAAGTCCATGGTATGATTTATGCCTTAATGGCACAGAAATTTAAGACAGATGTAAACCAATTCAAATATCATGCACTAAGATATACGGATGCCAATCTAGCCTATCTTTTACGAGTGAAGTTCTTCTAAAAAAAAAAAAAAAATCCTGGCCAGGAGCTATTTGAGAAGGGCTACAGAATAATTCCCTCCAATCCCTTTCTTACTAATCAGGTGATTGTTCTTTTCCCTTTTTATTTCAAATACCACACAGTCCTGGTTGTTATGCATGTGTCCTTTTGGGTAAAAGTGGAACTTTCTTTCCATCTTGGCCCCTCATCTTGGCCCAGAAAAATAGGCAATATAGGCTGAGTGTCAAGGATGACAAACATATACACCCTTTCACCCTTTGGAAAACCTTTATGTCAATTTTTGTATGACATGCAACAGTGGCTGGTGGATTTCACGTCACTGAGGTGGTGAATCCTCTCTTGGATTTAATCCAAACTTAAAGAGAACTATTGACAGTGCTAAACCCATTCTAGATACAGGGTACAGCACCTTGGTACAGAGGGTACAGCTCTTTTAAAGTTAAGACTACAATCCAGAGTGAATTTACCAGCCACTATCATGGAAACCTTCAGTGACCATTGATCTGATAATTAATTTGCTGATGTTTGAATGTATCTTTTCACTTGATTTTTCACAAAATGAAGTCACTCGACAGCCAGAGAAGATTTTAAAGAAGCTAGAGTACATAGCCAGTCTTTAAACCAGTGACAGCATTGCAGCAACCACTCTCTCACTAATTACCAAGAGCTCATGGGAACAGGGAAGAAACTGCCAATGTAATGAGACACAGATGGTCAGCCATGAAGTCTGGGCAGGCAGATAACATTTACCAAACAGAGAATCAGTCTTAGGACTTAAAACTCTGCAACATTTCAGTGCTTTTACTGTTAAGGGCAAAATATTCAAAAAGGACAGAGGGACTGTAATTCATAAGAATGTGGTATCACACACACACACACACACACACACACATTAAAGTTCTCTGATCCTACTAGATTCATATGCAGTGATGTTGAGTTTCCTGTTCACTCCCTTTAAAACTCTCATTTACAGGGGGAGAAATGATACTTCTATTCAAGCCCATCTGTTAAATCAGATAACAATATGGAGTTCAGAGTCCAGAGTAAAAATAGTAGATTTGAGGCTTATTTGTAATAAACTATTACACTGACTGTCATTTGGCTGAACAACTCACCAGATTACCCTGAACTGAAGAACTTGAGACAACTACCAAAACCACTCTATAGATGATATAAGAATGTTAAGGAAGGTATAAACCAGTATCTGGAGGCTACAACTATATTTTCAAACTGGTCAGCGGGCACCTGCCCTACACAAGTGCAATCACTATGTCTCTCACACACATGGTTGAAGATAAGATGTGCTATGAAGTAAAAACTACAGTACATTCAAACTCTATTCTCCTAAAACATCAGTTTATTGCTGGTCACCTTCCAGTACCTGAGAAGAAAATTAACCAAATACTGATAATGCACATTGTTGCTAGAAAGCTTCTCCAACATCCTTTTCTAATATCCCATTTCATTATCTCATGGTGAAAATCAAGCAGTTACAGCACTTAACAAACAGTAATTTTTGGAACCCTCTTGGCTGCTACTGTCTTGGCTGATACTGGACATGCTGATAGTAAGAAATTGTATTAGGACATAATATTTGTGCTTTTCTCCCTCTGCATTCCAATCACCAGCTCTAACCTGGATTCTCCTTCTGTTCTCATATTTAGTGACATTCAGATATATAAAATATAGGTTCATTCAGATATATAAAATAGGCCAGGCCTTGTCTTGGGAAACTTCATGAGCAACCCCAATACTTATTAATTTTATTTATATCTTGGTTTTCCCCCACAAGCTGGGACTCAAGGCAGTTCATAACAAGCTTCACTAAAATATACAGACAGACAAATAAAGGTTATAACATTAAACCATAATTAAACACATTGGATTGTTAAAATACCATTGAATCAAAAGCAATTCTAAAAAAAAAAATCAATAAAGGTATAGACACCTAATTAAATGACCCTTCCTGAGAAAGTAGTCAACTGTCAAAAGCTGATTTAAATAAAAAGACATTTGTTTCTCTGGAGAAGGACATCATGGATGCAAAGAGTCTAACCATCCTCAGAAGGGAGTTTCACAATCTGGGAACAACCACCAAGAAGCCCTTCTCTCAGTTTTCCAGCAAACACGGGGCTGGCCAGACCAGGAGAAGGACCTATCAAGAAGATCTGGTTGCCCAGGGAGCCTTGTATGGGAGAAAACCATCTTTTGAATAGCCTGGATGTAAGTTGTAATAACAAAAGTGGCAACTTCTTTAATAATTTGATGTTCTTTAATTTTAGACATACATAAAAAAGAGGTGTTACCTGTCTGCATCCACAGTGACATCATGAACCCCTCTTTGAATGACATCTCGGGAGGCAGCTATATCTGGTATCCGGTTCAAACTCCTTGTGTACAGGTTGAGCCCTCCATCTGTCATGTAACTGAAAATAAAAACACAATAACACATAAGAAAATGCTACCATCTGGTGCTACTTATTTATACTGTACAGTCAATGTAGCACTTTTACAGAGCTAAAGAAAGAGACGACATTTTTTTCTGCACAATTTATAGCATGAAGCAGGGTTTTGTAAAGCTGTCAAAGTAAACCTCATTAAATGCCAAACTAGATATGATGGGTATAATTGAACAGGATCCCCCCCCCAACAGCTTTAAATCTTTAATAGCAATTATCAGACAGGGCCATAGTGCTAGGGTGGATGCTTTGTATGCACTGGCACAGGGATGTTCTATCTCTGGCATAGAGATGGAAAGAATATATTTTTTAAAAAAATGAAAAATATTGGGAAAATGGTTGAAAAACAGACATGTTTCTCAAGTGTTGGAAAATTCTGATGAGAATCCTGGATTGATAAAAAAACTTCACAGAATGTGCATTTAAGCACTTCAAGAGTTACATGGAATACTTATGCTGTAAGGGCCATATAGTCACAAAGCGAGGAGTCGGGTAAATTTCTGGACTCACCTAAGGAGGCCATATCTCACATGCAACAAAGTTCCACATGACCTGTTGACAATGACATAGGTTTTGCTATCACAGAGTTATTGTTGAACTTAATTTGGTGTTTGTTTTTTGTTTCATCTTCTTTTGATATTTATTGATGTCTGGTTTGATTTCTAGAGACAATGTGTTAATTTTAGTCATGAGAATAATCCTCTGAGTGAATTAGATAATGGATTCATCATATGTCTATAAACTCTAAAGTCAAGTGTTGAGATTGCCTTCACTAGAATCATGTTTGGCAGTATTCTTAGGTTAGGAGAAGAGTCCTAAAATTTGTTTTCCATGTGACACAATATTCTTTTATAAAAATTATATTCTGTGATATATTCTACAGGATAAAGGAATAATGAATTGGAGTTTTCATGTGTAGAATTACAAACTCAAGAAAATGAAGGAGAAATGCAAACCCTAGACTTGAAGGTATTTTGATTCTTATATGGTTAATGCATTAATGGAGAGGTTGAACATATGAAACAGGCATCGTATTAATTCCTAATTACTACTGGATTCTCATTCCCCAAGTGTTTAAACTAATTAAAGTGGGAATGAAAGAGGAAAGAGTGATAAGACTTGACATGCCTGAGTGAAGCATGAATTTTCAGTGCTTATTATTATTTTTTTCATTATTTTTAAAAAAAGAAACAAGAAACTGTACTTCTGGCCAAGAACACCGCTGCTTACTAATGTTTATCAAGGCTGTCTCATTACAGATGTCAAAAAAGACAATTTATTCTCTAAGGTGATAAAACTAATTACTACATTTTTAAAGACATGTAATACCAAAAACAAACAAACGAGCAAACAAACAAAAACCCCACACAACACAATGACCTGTTAATCAATATGCAACAGAAGGAAAATATTCCAGGAGGAAAAAGTTGTTGGGTGAAACAGTAGATAGGCTGTTGGATGAAACCAACAGCCTATCTACGGTATTTCACCATGCTGTTTTTCTCAGAAGTCAAAGAAACATACCTATGGATAACCCAAATGCAGAACACAAAGGCAGTGTCACTCTCCCATTTGTGTCCCCCAAAAAGTGGTAGGCATACTGCTTTTGACACTAGATATAGTCATCATGAATATCAGCCATTAAGAGCATTGTCGCCTATGTATGGACTCATATTACTTTGAACACTTTACAGTTGTATGACTATTGATATCAGGGATAGAGCAGAATTCAAGATAACAGGATCTGTTTTATTTGTTTGTTTGTTTTAAGCATAGCCCAGATTCCACCAATCAGGCACAAAGCTACAAAATTGTGATTTGGGCACAGCACCACTCAGAATCACAGACACCACCCCATGAAACATACACTCTCATGGAGTGATTTCATTATATAGGTACAATCCATACATGGGTAGAGGACTTAATAAAGAAACAAGGGTTGGCTACTTGTGGATTTTTACAACCTAATTGTGTGCACACCGCTGCCGATATAAAGTCAGATCTGGAATAGGATACCTTTGTAAGCTTTAAACATGATCACCCTGTAAGATGAATGATATAGTGCTATCATTCATGAGAAGAGCTTTCCATATTTTCCATGCTTCCCAGTTTTGGAAAGGATTTGACTCACATTCTTGTAAAAGACAAGCAAATGTCCCTACAGACTTCTCTGTACTACATGGGGAGGTTGAGCACTTACAGGACAAGGCCTGCACAGATCATGGCATTGGGGGTAGGGTAGTGCCTATGGCCTCATATGTCTTGTCATTTTCACTATTCAAGTGTAACACCTCAATAGAACTTGGGTAAGTAAGCGATGAATTATATAGACCAAGACTAAGTGGCTGAGAAAAATTCTAAACAGGCTTACTTAAAAATAATTGCCTTTTAGATCATAGCCTTGGTGGGAGACACAGAGACTACATTTCTCTAGCTGAGGATAGGGTCCCAAGCATTGAAAGGATGACAGGCAGAGAGTTTAAGAGAAAATGTTAAAGAGAGAGAGTGGAATTAACACTGTCTCTTTTAATAATAATTTTAAAAATCCCCTAATTCTTCACACTCATTTTTTCTAAGCCCACATGGTTACTACTCCTTTCTTTCTCTTTCATACACACCAATTTCCTCCCTCTGTCACATAGACACACTTCTACTTTCTGTTCCCTTTGTGCACACATGAACATACTCACACTCCTTTTCTATGCTCTTGACCGTGTTGTTTCATGCTTGAACATGTGCACACACATATGCAAACACTCCTGTTACACCACCTCTCATGAATATATAAGCATTATCTTTCAGAGGCTGTACAGCTCCCTTTTTCACCAAGACTTTGGGGCTTTTTGTTTCTGTTCCCTGAAACATCCACTTATCTATGGTATGACAAATGTTCAGGACATAGAGAAAAATCAGCTTAAACAAATCTTGTTTCATCTTCTTCTGAGTTCTTCTGTGTGAAATTTCTCATTACATCTGAATATCATGAGCTAAGTCTGCATAAGTACCTTAAAGGCACCAGATCCTCTCTGATCTTGGAAGTTCAGCAGGGTCAGCTCTGATTAGTACTTGGATGGGACACCATCAATGAATACCAGGTGCTGTAGGCTATATTTCAGAGGAAGGAACTGGCAAAATCACCTCTAACTATTCCTTGCCTAAGAAAACCCTATGAATTCTAGCTTCTTTAGTTGCTAAAGATGAAACTGAGCTGCATTGAAGGTGACCCTTTAGAACACTCTGCTTTCATCAGTCTTCAGTGGATAATGGTACTATCCTCTAGATTGAGGCCATGTGGTGTTAGGGTCTTAAGTCTATAAATCTAGGAATTCTCCCATTTCTCCAAGATGCCTGAAAGAGATGGCACCACAATACCAAACAGGGACAAATTTGAGAGGTTGTGATGTTCTGGGATTAAATGCCTGGCCATTGGTTGGTCAGGATTGCACACTTGTAGCTCCCGATGCATGTATGCAGGCCTGTGGTTGTTTTGCCCATGTTCTATAGATAACATTCTCTATATATGTGCATTGATCACACACACACACACACACACACACATTGCAATATCATTATTTAAAATCCAAGAGCAAAGGAACTCACTATCTACTGTTGTGCCTTTTCAGCACAACTCAGTCCTAAATTTGGTATAATCACAAGTAGACTCAAAGGCTAATCTCTATGTCCATGTCAGCCTTTCTTTCTCTCATTTGATTACCACATGGTGTTCAAGTTCCTTTTAACTTGCTCCACTCACTATGAAAAAAACCAAGCTATGAAATAGTCTCCTTTGGTTTCTTAACCCTTCTATGTGGAAACTCAGCATGGCAACTCAATGAATTATCTTCTCCTTTGATGCCAATCTTTGATTTCTGTATCCTAATGCCAAATAAGACATGATGCAAAAGATCCATCAGTACAATCAAACACAACTTTTTACCTATATCTTCCCGTACTCTTTCCCGATAGAAACTGCCAGAGGCAGGCTGGGGTGGGGGAGAAATCTATTATTAGCTCTGCAGGAGAAAGAACCAGGTGTAGATGGTGTACCTATCCTTCATCCTCTCTGTGGCATAAAAAAAATGTATTACAGTTACTTAAAGAAAATCAAATTTAAATAATGTTTCCCAGAGCACTACTTCCTTGATCTTTAGAGTAAATGTGTGTGGCTTCTTATTAATATTTTTTAATGGCTGGCTTCATAACATACACTCATTTAGTACTTAGTGGTGTGATTCTTTTGAAATGAAACATAAAACCTATATTCATTCATTTACATGTGCACCAGGGACTACTGCACAATGGGCTACGGTAGCCCATATATGGGAAACCTAGGCTTGTCCCATCATCAGTGTCTATGTGTTGACTATGAACTCTGAGGAGAAACACCTGCATATAAGCAACCCCATCTATTACTACAGTACTCAGCATATGTGTAAGAAGAGAATAGAGCTAAATTGAATATTTACTTTGAAACATCAATGAAAAAAAATCATGTTCTATATCCACAAAAATCCATAAACTTCTCTGATGAAACTGAATCTGAATCTGTATTTTAAGTAGGTGATACTCCACTACAGAATGTTCCTAGAACCAGATTTCATTCCATATTGGCACATTTCATTTTCAGCCAACAAAAAACCTATAGGTTGTCTATATGGCAAAAATACTTCTCATACAATTTGAGGAGTATATGTTTTGTCTAAATTCGATTCTACACCAATCTGCCATATTCAGAAGGAAGGGGGGCGGTCAAAAACACCAAATACTCTGCAGGATAAGCCTTCACTGCTTTTACCATTTTTAAAAAATCCCACAGGAAATGCTCATTCCTGCTCATTGGGACAACCAATTTGCTTTGCAGAGAATTCCTGATAGGAGTGGAAATCGAAAGCTGATTGGTTGGATGTGTGCAGGAGGTAGAGATTGCTGGCAAGGCAAGCACCCAGAACCATCATGTTGGATTTCTGCCATAGTGATCGTGCGCTGAGGCGACAAAATAGCCTTCTTTCTCTCTCTCTCTCTCTCTCTCTCTCTCTCTCTCTCTCTCTGTTTCTTTATCACATTTCTGCACCTTGGATATGCTTTTAAGAATACTTTTTGGCAGTGGCAACTGGTGATAATAAAAACATGTGTAATTCACTCGTACCCATCATCTTGATTCACAGGAATGCCTGTTTGAACACAAACGCATACGGCTTCGCATGCCTGTGATCTTGAAAAAAAATGGAGACAAATGAAATCTGCTGTGAATCAGTATTAGTGCATATCAATCCACATTTTATAGCCTTGTATAGACACACCCTTTGTGTCTTTATCCAAACTTTTGGGGCCAAGTGTCCACAGCTTGCCTCTGCTCTGCATATATTTTGTGTCCTGTTTTCTGTTACTCTGTTGAATCTTTTAAAAATGTTTTTTAATTGTTATACTGTAATTTGTTTTTATTGTTGCTCCCTGCCTTGAGATCTCCAAATAAGGTGGCATACAAATCTTTCAATGAATAAATAAGCTCTGCATCATATATAATGCTTATTTTTGCCACAAGAACACACAAAGAGTCTAATGCAGTATTTAAAAAATGAAGCATAATTTTAGAAACAGGAATAATGTTGGGTGAAACCATTTCATTATATCCTTTCTAAGAATTCTCAGGATATTTATGTATCTTCTAATAATAGATGAGTCAATATAAACATTCTCAGTAGGATAGGGGAAAGAAAAGGGTTGGTGATTTATTTTTCCAACAATAAATCTGTATCAGAGACTAATCAGAAAAAGTTATGAATAACTTTGTTAGACAATCATTTTAAAGATGTCTAGTTGTCTATTCAGGTAGCTCAGATAAATATGTTGTGCTTAAATACAAACATTGTACTTCACTATCAAATTGCAAATAGTCCCTAATATACATAAAGAAGACACAAAGAAAAATAAATCCTACTGCATAAAGGTAACAAGTGATATCTTTCCATCAAGAAGCGTATTCATGTGCTCAGCTATAATATGCACAATTGTAAAATCGCAGAAAAGCTTGCTACCTAGTTGATTGTATTGGACAAGCAGCAGTATAACATTTATGTTATACAAAGCTTTATACAGCTTGGGACCCCAAGACTCAACAAAATGTCCCTCCCATTATGAACGTCTCTGTACCCTGAGGGCTTCTTCCAAATACTTCTGAGGGAGGTTTGAAGATTGGCAACAAAAGAGATGAGGATCTTTGTTTGCCCCCCCCACACACACACACATCTGTGGAATGCTCCTCTTTGCAACACCCAACTAGCCTAGACCTAGGGCTTGTGTACACTGGCAAAAAAATATAAATAAATGCAGATTCACCCTGAATCCAGTGCTGGCAGTCCAGACAATGTACAACTACTTCTGGGAACAAACTGCATTTTTTTTTTACTTTTTGCTCTAAGCAAAGTCAAGAAAAACTCCAGGGTTTTCCAGAAACTACAGAGTGACCTCAGGTTCTGTTTATATCTGGACGGGTGGATCAGGTTTGATTTAGCCCGATACAGTTGTTCACATGCAAACAGGGCAACATCTCCCTTACCATCTTAGGGAAGGGGATGAATCTCCACCAGAGCTGCCACCACCTCACCAGCCAAGGAGCTCCCTGCAAGAGCCTGACTGACAGTATCACTTCTGCTAAGGACAGAACAGGGCACCCATGGAAAGGGGTGGGGGAGCTGAAGCTCTGCAGAGTCAGAGTGGAAAGTACAAGTTGAACCCTGTAACTTCCCATTGGGTTACACTGAAAAGAGAAATTGAACTCAGTGGGTGGTAGTGGCAGACCCCCCTCCTTATTGATCACACGTCTGAGCACCCTGTACTGAGCTTAGCAGAAGTGATGCCACCAGCCAGGCTCTCACAGGCAGCTGCTTGGTTGGAGAGGTGGCAGTGTCAGCAGCTCCGAAAACAGGAAACAGGCCACCGGGGCTGATGTGGTGTCAACCCAGCTGCCCCAACTGGACAATAATGGCCACCACACCAGATTCAGCTGGTGGGTCAGTGTGGCTAACCTCATGGTGTATCTGGGGCCAGTGTGGAACATAAAGCTCTGGACTGGCTCCGGATTTAAGCAGCCAGTGTAGATGAGCCCATAGTCATCATTATACCAATGGTTATGATACTTCTCTATGTCCACACATTTGATTGCCAGTCAACTGCTCTTATAATTTGTTACTCCTTTGAGTGTTTCTCTGTGTTGTTTTGTATTTTGTATCATTTCCCTCCTTAATTCCAGTATATTTTTGTGCTTGTAAGATGGCTTGAGTCTTTTTTCACAGGAAGCCATCTAAGCATTTAAAAAGATAACTGTAAAGTGATTTTGTTTAATCCCATATGACACACATGTCCTGTGATAATGAGCTCCCCCATTCTGGGCAGTACAGCCAACCAGGTAAACAAAGGGTTAAGGGTGTATTAGGTTAAGTTATAGTTTATGGCAGTCAGCATCAGGAGATAGCTACCAATGAGATGACCATCTGGAGGGAGCCTTGAGATGCTTCTGTGAAAATGGGACAAATACTGCCTCTGGGGCCATGAGACAGAGAGGAGAATAAAGAACAAGAGAGACCTGAGCCAGGAGGATGTCATCCCAGCTAAGGGGGGCACTTGGTAGAGGCTGGGCTGAAAGGCCTAGACTCCCAACCCCCATGAACATCCAGCACATCTGGACTGCACCCTTGTGGGTAGATTAGAGAACTGTCTAGCTTAGTTGTGTTAAGGCTTATGTTTATTTTATAAACTTGGCTGGAATGACTAGGCTTATCTGTAACTTGTAATTTCTAAGTGTGCCTGAAAGGAAGGTGCTTTTCATGAAACAGTATCTCTGCTATGATGCTATGTAATCTGCTTAGAATAAACTTCCTTTAAAACTCTCCTTAGCAGCACTCTATCTTCACATGCCTCGCTCAGCTCTCTTTCCACAGGGGTGGGGGAAGCTGAAGCTCTGCAGAGTCAGAGTGGAAAGTACAATTTGAACCCTGTAACTTCCCATTGGGTTACATTGAAAAGAGAAATTGAACTCAGTGGGTGTTACTGGCAGATTTTAGTGTAAATTGCTATTGCTTAAAACAATTTGTAAGCCGCTCTGATAGCCTTGTTCCTGAAGAGCAGGGTATAAATAAATAAATAAATAAATTTACTCTGAAGTTCTTGGGGTGCATGTGCATGCACATAGGAGATCTCCAGAGCTTCACGTCTATTGGCAAAAACAGCAAAAAGATTATAATACACAGCAAAAAATAAAAAATAAAAAGGAGAAACTGAATCAGTCCTGCACAAATCCAGACTCTGATCATCAGTCAGGTGTTAAGCCCACAATGGGCTTCTAATCTGTTACCCTTTTGCTGCCTGTATGAGTACTAGGAAACATTTAGGCACTTGGCAGTACTACATGGCCCAAGTATTACACTATATGAACAGCAACTGAATCATAACTTTGTTATATTTATTTCCAATTCTAAGGTGGCGTCTGCCCAGGGCTCAAGTACAGAAACAATGCACCATGATTAGTTATTTATTAAACTTATACCTGGCATTTCTGCCAAAAACTGGCACACAGGGGGCAGTGCAAGATAAATTGCTGCATAGCTGTTTAATTCTTTCTACTAAAAACCATTTCAAATAAGATGAGTTTCCAAAATTAATGAATATTATAGTAAGAGTAGCAGATAAATATTGTTAAAACACTGCAATAAAACTACCCCAGAGGAGTCCAGAATAAAATATTTTTAGGGCCCTTTTAAGTTCTAGGCAAGAGGGAACCATGGTGATCCACTGTAAGTATTGTGCACCATAAAGAAAGTCCTGATCTGATAATGGACCTTCACAAGAGAAGGCACAATGTGAATTGTCATTTTGAATACACAGTGTTTATACATTTAACTATAGCTTGTGCTATACATGGGTCTAGAGTGAAGAAATATAAACTTACCCACTATTAATGTCATCAGCTCGGAGACTTTTCCCAAGAATATCCCCATCACTCATATACCCTCCAACATCAACATCAGATGAAATATCCAGATCATTGTTTCCTTTTTCACTCATGTCAATCTGGGGTATGTTCCCAAGGCGAGAAACAGCTGCACGGCGAAGAGGAGTTGTGTACATGAATCGAGAAGGGTCAGTGTGGATGAAGCGACTCGCACCACTGCGTGGGTACCCGGCACCTAGGGAAGGAGCATCACCTGCCTGGAGACGAGGACTAGCTTGTCCAAGTCTCCAAGTCACCGGAGAGGATCGACTTGTCAAGCCTGGAATGCTTCGCCCATTCACTTCGGTTGTCACAGTACTGTCAAATGTGGTCTCCAGTGTGCTGTCAAGCAAAACAAAACCAATGAACTGTGCTTTCTATACTTCTGAGTATAGCGGGGGGTGGGGGAGAGAGAGACAGAATAAAGTTGCACATGGAAACAAAAGCAGGCTTATGAAAAATGGGTTCTTATGAAAAGGCATCACCCTGATGGATGCAGATATTTTTCTGCAGTGTCGAAAGGTGATCAAGAAAAGTATAAGTAAATAAAGATACCAAGTCCCTTTCCCTGCTCAAGATTTTATAAAACTTTCATTTTATGGGAGATGGGTTTTTAAATGAAAACATGTGAATTATGTGAAGAAATGAAATATCACTGGAAAGATGGTTTTCTTATAGAGTTCATTCCAAAAATTAAACAGTTATGGCTTTGGATGTGTGATGAATCTAGTCTGCTGGACACACACACACACATCTCTCTCTCTCTCTGTGTACCTGATTTCTCAAGTTCACACCACCTAGAAAGAGACATGGGCCAGAAATACTTTATGCATACATTTCAAGATCTGAATATATGTGTCAGATAAAATGTGCAGATCTGAAAGGTAATGAATACAAATGGGCTTTAATCCAAGCTTGGGTAACCTTTAGCCTAAGGGCCAAATTCATCTTCACAATTGTTCTCAAGGTTTGGATTGCTATGGTAGGTGCCAAAGGGTAAGATCAGAAACATTAGCATATGTTAGCTTAAAGCTCTTATTGTCAGTAACCAAGCCTTAAGAAAAAGATTTCAGCTTATAGAATGGGGTTAGGAGGACCATAAAAAAGATGGGAAACCAATATATTATGTAAAGTGGTGTTGATCTGTGGAACCCTGGAGTGCTGGATTGGACCTCATAACCTGCAATTGCCCAATTGTCATTTGGTCATTGTTTTTTTCCTGCAAAGAATGGAAAACTCACCATAATGTTTATAAACTGGGCATTTTCAAGAAACTCATGCAGTTTTACTTAGAACTGTGCAACTTTCTAAATAGCAACTGTGCAGTTAGAGGTCTGCCTCTGGCCATCGCCATTTCATTTCGCACAGCCTTTTGAAAAAGAGGGACAATACAGCACAGGAATGGATGGATCAGATACTAGGAATTAATAAATAAAGGTGTATTGCATATGGGAGCTTTAGGGCTGGGTTTCTAGTCTAGTTTGATAGAAGGGCCAAGGCGTGCAGCAAAAATCACCATCAATCCCCTTTCACCCTCTAGTCTAAGGAACCCACAAATAATTGGCTCTGAGTATGTACACCTCTACTTTTTTTTCCCTGCTCACCTGCTCTGATTCCTTGACTCTTTTGGATCCGTGCTAATTCGCTTCATTGCCACCAAAGCTGCTCCACTCTCTTTGTCTCCTCTACTGTTGCTCTTTCTCAGCTGCCTACCCAGAATTGGAATAGGCAGGCAGGAGAAGAAAGAAGGGGAGCACAGAGCCCTGAGAGTTCCGGGAGCATGTTGCTTGCATACACACACAGACACACACACACACAAACAGAACAGCTGAGAAAGAGGGGTGGAGGAGGGACGGCAGGAAAGGAGCAGCCTTGACAGGGATGAAGTGAGTTGTCAGGGATGAGAAGTCATTGGGAAATGGGAGTAGGCAGGCAGATCAAGAAAGAAGGGGAACAATGGCATTTCTTAGTGTTGTAAAATACAGGTCACATGGAGCTTTAGGCCCTACCAAGAGTAGTCAGATATTTTTTTCTCTGCTGTTTCTCATGTATCACCACTTTTTCTCCTATTTGTTTTTCCTCCATGTTGAATTGTTCCATGTTAGTATCAGCCATAACAGGAACATGAAGTGCTGATGAACAGCATATACACATGAAAAATTAATATAATATTCTGACTGGTGACATGACTTATAGCAGTAGCGAAGGTAACAGATCACACAGAGAGCTGTGAAGCAGTTCCCAGATCACAATACTGTACTTTATAGAAGCCAAATTATTTCAAGTTTGAACTTCCCTTGTTACTGGTGTGAATTTCGATTATTTCAGTAAACTAATTATTAAGACTAGCCCATTTGCCCAGTTTTGGACTTAAGGCTACATTTTGTTTGGCTTAAAATGGAAGCAAAAACTTCCAAGCTTATCATGAGTGTGCCTCAGGAGGTCCATGGGAGTGTGAAAATTCAAGATTTGAACAGGATCATTCACATAAAAGTAAATGATTGGTTAGAATTACGTTCAAACTAGTCACAGTTAATTTTGCTCCATTCTTGAAGAATATTTACAATTACTTTTATTTTCTAAAATAAGTGGCTACAACCTATATTTTAAAAGAAATTTCTAAATCTGTGGGTTTATGAATGGTCCTTTCAGTGATTAGGGATTTTCTCAGTTTAAGGATTTTTTCAGACGATCTTTATTCCGAGAGAAGACGTCGGGAGAAGTTCGCAGCTATCCTGTGGTAGGTGGTCCTTTTCGGATGCCGCTGTACCTCTCCTGTCACCGTCCGTGACAGTTCCGGCGTGTATCTATTGCCACCGTGCCATTTTTTATTCATGGACAACTTCCATTAGTAAAAAATGGCGTGGTGGCAATAGATCCACGCCGGAACTGTCACGGACGGCGACAGGAGAGGGACGGTGGCATCTGAAAAGGACCCCCTGCTGCGGGATAGCTGCGAAACTCTCCCAACGTCCTCTCTTGGAATAAAGGTCATCTGAAAAAGTCCTAAGTCTTTAAAACTGCTTTCTTGAAGCCCGATATTCTCCTAAATCCTAATACCTCAAGGAGAAAAAAGGAGAAAGCAAAGCCAATAAGGGTATTCTACTGAAGAAACATCCCTCTTGATAAGAATACCAAACAAACAAAAAACACAGTTCAAAACCCTGGCATTTTTCTTTGTAAGAGCCACTTCACAAAGTCCCACTCCTGGTTCTACATCATCACAAATAAACCCAGTAGTAAATGTTACCTGTGGCTTATTTGAGTTCCTCTAAGACTGGACATGGTTTCTTCCAAGTTCTGCCTCAGATCTGCTATGTTCTTGACAGTTCTCATTCGTCTTGCTTCAGGATCTTCCCCTGAAAAGAAGTGTATATATATATATATAGGTAAAACAAACAGTATTTTATATATGCGTTTTTAAAATAGCGTTTTATATGCTTTGTGTGTTTGTAAACTGGTTTGTGCCAGTGTGGTCAGCATTCATCACACCAGACCAGGAAGCCCTGGTGGCGCAGTGGTTAAATACCAGTACTGCAAGCCACCACGTTGTAAGTTCAATTCCAGAGGGCTCCAAGGTTCACTCAGCCTTCCATCCTTTCGTAGGTTGGTAAAATGAGTACCCGGCTTGGGGGGGGGCAATTAGCTAACACACATTTGGAAGCTGCTTAATGCAGTGTAGATGTATAAATTGCTATTGCTTAAAACAATTTGTAAGCCGCTCTGATAGCCTTGTGGCTGAAGAGTGGGGTATAAATAACTAATAAATAAAATGTGAATAGCTATCACTGGTAATAAAAAGCTCACATATTTCCTATACTGACAACATCATTCTGACTCATGTACATACAACAATTTTTATTTTTTGCATTTATATCATCCCTATATCCTGAGATTGCAGGACAGCATATCAACAAAACCAATTAAACTGTTTAAAATAACATAAAATGTAAAATAATAATTTAAACAAGACTAAGGGTATACTTAAATAATCTAACATATTAAAACAGATTTTAAAATTTAAGTAGTTTAAAACTATGTGCAGTTTGGAATAAACCAATTAAGTTACTTTAATTTAAGCAAATTTTTAAAAAAGCCTTAACTTAGAATTGAAATGAAGCCAGTGTTGGCACCAATCAGCTCTCCAAGAAGAAGAGACTACTCCAAATTTGGGGTGCTACAGCAGAGATTATCCTGCTCCTTGTCCTTCAATATCATATTGCCCCCACCAGTGAAACAACTGACCTGGAAGAAGACTAAAATAGGTACAGATACTGTTTCTTCCAAGAATACCTGAAGTTGTCCAGGTACCACAAGCTCAACCACCTTACCCAAAAAGGGGATACAACTGATAGGGCACTTCCCACAGAACTCTGGGTCCAGGGCGGTCCTCCTCAGGACTCCTTCAAGGTGGCAGGCACCACTGCTGATAGAGTGAAGTATTTAGCACATTCTGGACCCACTTGATCTGCTAGATCTTACAAGCCAGGAGGGATAAGGGACAAGCTTACATGTAGCAGGAAAGATTTATTCAAGCATCTTATCCCCATCATCAGGGTATAACAATTGAAACTGATTCCAAGAAACCTGAATGATGGGCTAGCGGACATTACCCCAGATTTCTGCAATAATTGTGACATCAAGTTGTGATGTCACAACAAATACAATTGACCTAGTGCCTAGCAAGTGACAAAGTGCCTAGCAAATTCCTCACAGCTGCAACCAAGGGTTTTACTTCTGGTCTTTCTCAGCCTGATCTCAATAGGCTGTTCACCACTTGAAATAGCTCCACTGAGTGGCATGCTGAGAATGAAATAGCTGAAGCATAATAAGATTTATTTGTTTATCTATGGCCAGCCTCACTGATGTATAACAAGTACAGTGAAGCTTCCTTGCTAATCTCTGGTCATACACACTCTGAAACCTGTCTCCTAAACACTCTAGCCATTGCCCATCTGTTTCATTGTCTGTAGATAATTGGCAAGTGAGAGTGAATTTTGGGCCCCACAGCACTGGGTTGAGTGCTTAGGTGTGACTGTATTGATGTCTCTTTCCATCTCACAATTTCAAAATGACACCAAAGCCTCTACTGAATTGCCAGCCCTGTCAGTTAGAAAATCCCTCATAGCACTCCAGAATACTTCAGCTTCCATTAGTCTCTGGGTGGGTGGAACATATTAATTTGTCCAACTTCCCTGCAGGAAACTTCTGTTACTGCCAAAACAAACTTTACAAGTGTTCTGACTATGACAATAGGGGTGTTGAAACCCCCCACATTAGATCATTCCCCCATCCACCTAGCAGCAAAACCCAGGCCTGCAGTTCTCAAATATCACCTCTGAGTCCATCTCAGTCAGCTCAGGCAAGGAGCCAGAAGGAAGGTGGGGGGTATAAGCAGTACAGTACAGAATCCATGTTTCATCTCTCAGGCTCAGTACAAGGTACAAACCCTCCAAACTGGCACTTGGACAAATCAGTTTGCTCATGAGGAAAATTTATTCCTTATGTATGATGGCAACTCCACCCCACTGCCTCTTCAATCTAGGTCAGCACTGTACTGAGTACTTAGGTGGACAAAACTGGGACAGGTCTATTCCACCAGGAACATCCACCCAGGTTTCCACAATGCATACCAAATTGGACCTTTCATTCACAACTAAGTCATGGCTGGTGGCTATTTTATTGGGGACCAACCTGCCATTCAGGAGCATCACCAACAGACTAGTAGAAAGGTGAGCTGGATCTTGAAGAATGGAGGAAGAACCAAAATATGAGATCAATTTTGCCTTACCCCTACCTGGCACATCCAATCTCAGCACCATACCTACCTCTGCCTGAAGTTATATTAATAAAGCCAACCCCATCCCTCTCCCTCCCCCTTGGATTCACCCAAGCACCTGTGCAAATGTACAAATAGAAGATCATGATGTATGGAATCTCTATGTGCACTTGTACATAAATTATTAGTTCTGAAGAATAAGCCACCCAGCCAGTTCAATGGTATTATGAATTTTCTCGTCCCCATGTGTAATAATCTTGTATGAGGAATAGTTTTAATAATATAAATCATATAGCCAGATACCATGTTTGGCCAAATCTGTTCATTGGTGTTCCGCATTGGGGACAGTAAGAGCTTTTTGGCAGTGGAATACACTGCCTCATACTGTGTGAGAGTCTCCTTCTTTGGAGTTTTTAAACAGAGACTGGATGGCAATCTGTTGGGGATGCTTTGATTGTATATTACTGTAGGACAGGGGGTTGGACTACATGACTCTTGTGGTCTTTTCCAACGCTACGATTCCAGTCATACACCAAGGAGTGACATTCATGAATTCAAACTACTTGTTCTGCTTGTGTTTACCCTCTCTTTCCATTTCCCTTTTCTATACAGACATAGAAAACCTCTTTTTGCTAGTCATTGTAAGCAGCTTTCCCAAAACTGCCATACACATATATAGCCCACTGTTAGAGATCAGAGAGAGAGACAGTTATTCAGTTTCTAGTTCATTGCTTGGTTTGGATCTTTGTTCCCATAGATGGCAGAACTCTGTAGCTTGAAGGGGAGGAATGTAAGCAAAAATGTAAAGAATCATGAATGTTGTGAAAATATTCACACAAACAACACAGAGAACACAAAACAATTTGGCTTTGAGAATCCTTTAACTGGAAGGAGGCAAGGAAAGAACCTGTCCAAGAATGAATAAAGATCTCTTGTAGTTGACAATCCAATGAAGAACTGAGCCTACAAAGATTTTGAAATTTTAAGAAAAATATATTTTCTGTTTGGTTTAAATCCTATAAAAATCCACAGCTCATTTCCTCTGTTGCTCAAAATGAACAGTCCCTAAGTACTCTGTTATACTCCAGTGCCTAAAAGAAACCAAGAAAGACTCTTTTCAACTTTCCAGTTCAGCAGCTGAATAGTTTTCAGGTGTATGTTCTCTTATGTTATTGAATGTTCTTGTTGTTCATCAACGTTATGGTGCTTGTTCATACTAAGAGAGTAAAATTTGCTTATTTATTTATTTAATTTATATCCTGCTTTTCTCCCAAATAAGTCTCAAAGCAGCTTACAGTATAAATTAAAGCAGAACATCTAGGCAAGGTATTGAAGTACATAATGGCCTCCCAGCTTCAGGGGTTTTTGGATGAAACAGTTTATCTAGATCCATTTCAAACTGGTTTCAGTCCTGGCTATGGGACAGAGACAGCTTTGGTCACTTTGGTGGACAAACTATGCAGGGAACTGGACAGAGGGAGTGTGTCCTTGTTGGTTCTGCTGGAACTCTCAGTGGCTTTTGATATCATCAATCATGGTATCCTTCTGGACTGCCTTGCTGGGATGGAACTTGGAGGCACTATTTTACATGGCTCCATTCCTTCCTGCAGGGGTGAACCCAGAAAGTGGTGCAGGGGGACTCCTGTTTGACTCTCTGGCCAGTGGCCTGTGGGGTCCCTCGGGGTTCTGTTTTGCCCCCATGCTATTTAACATATACATAAAATCACTGGGAGAGATCTCCAGAGTTTTGGGGTGTGGTGCCATCAATATGCAGATCACACCCAACTCTACTATTCCGTTACATCCTCCCTATACAAGGAGACTGTCTTACTGCTAAACCAATGTCTGTCATCAGTAATGGACTGGATGAGTGCAAACAAATTAAACCTTAATATAGACAAGACATACCCTCCCCCACTCTAGTGTGGGGTGCAACAGTGCAGCACAGTCCTCCAAGTCCCCATGTTAGGCCAATGTTGCTCCCAAACGTCTGGCAGCTGCCCTCCCCTGATTTAGATGAACCCTCAAAAGCATAAGAGATGAGAATTCCTGCTTAGCTTGGCAAGGTTTTTCTGGCTTGCCATGCAATTCCTTATCTTAAAAATACCAGCAGCTAGCACACACCTTGCCTCTCCCTAACACATTTTCTGAGCTCTAAAAACATTATTTTTGAGTAAAGAAGGCCTCGTTGATCAATGATGATTAATACCTCTGACTGACCTATTCTTTTATTTTGTGTGATGGCCCACATACAACCTCCCTATTCATTTATCAGGCCTCATCTGTTCTCTTATCTTGTGTGCTAAGCTTAACATTACATGACCATGAGATCACAAATTTGTATAAATTCATCAGAAATCTGACAAAACCACCAACCACTTGAGAGAGTGCACACATCTACATTATATAGAGTTGCACATAAATCCAATCTGTATCCCAACACAAGACAATATACATTACATAAATTCAGTGTGGTGTATTTTAGTTGAGACCTAGATACTGGTAAATAACTATTGTTCTTTTCAAAATATCTGTAGAGAGGTGCTTACATTTCTTTCGTATGAAGGAGGAGGAGGACGTTGCATGCTTTTCTCAATGGGTAGCCACTGTTTCATTACCACCTTACCTTAATATTGCTGTGACACAAAATATTTCCTTTGTGCACAATCACCGCTTATGCATCACAACACAGGTAATCTCTCTATGAAAATATGCCCATTCCCCAGTTGAATCATTATTAGGGAAATGTACTGCCTCGCAAAAGTCAAACAGAAAAAAGAATTTCCTCCAAGTCATAGAACACATTGGTGGCAGAAGCAAGCACAGATTTTCTGATTTACCAAGTCTATAATCTCTGGTCGATAAGTATATTCAAATTCTGCATAAACCATGCCCTACAGATAGCTGTAGCTCTAATCTGAACATAAGTGTATACCCACTGGGAAATCTGCAAAAGATAGAGTGAGAGACTTGGCCAGGGAGGCACAGAGTTACAAAAATTTAATTATACAAAACCTCTGAATTCAACACTTTGAGCAGCCCACGCTTCTGAATGAAGGGAGATGAAAAGTGCAACCAGCTGCAGATAAATCCTTTGAAGCACCTTTGGCTGTGGATTATTGATGCCTACTTGCTTGCATGGATGCAGTTGGTATGTGAAGCCTTGGCACTCTCAATTTCACTGAAAGCATGTATTTATGTATAAGATTTCTGCAGGGAGTATTATGAAGCTAGAGCAGAAAGTAGGGCATAGTATTGCCTAAATAAATCAAACCTTATTAAGTTTGCTGGTTGCCTAAGTTTATACTAATGAAGTGGAAAGTTATTAGCACAGAATAACACAGTTGTGAATTAATTGCCAAAACCTACACATATACCTGCCTATGAGACCAGTCACACTGAATAAGGCCCTTGTAGGTAGAAGAAGGAGCAGAAACACCATCATGCCATCCTCCAAAACTGAGGAAAAATGTTGGTATGACTACATGGCACTCCCACATATTAAAAGAAACAAAGAAAAAATAAGAATGAATTGAATTGAATTCACAACCTGCTATTTCTTGTTGTTTTAAGAAGCACTGATGCAGATATAACCCATTAAGAAATCAGGTGTTGCCTTTCATAACACATGTCCCAAGTAGCTTTTCTTTAATGAAATCTCTATACCTAAATGAAAGGAAGGAATATGAAGAAGCTCTGCCTTATAACACTGACCACAAACCCAGTTGTGTCTCCTAAGATTACTGTCAGTAAAGTCTCATCTAGGCAGATGTGCTAGTGCTTATTTGCCCATGTCAAGCAAAAGTTAACTTACCTAAAAAATCACTGTAAAGTACTTGTTCTAAGTCCCCAAGCATTGTTATTATAACATCCTCATCAAGCTGTGCAGTTCCCTCACGTAAGCAACCTTCCTGTTCTTCCACCCAGTTCCGGCTGGTGAAATTTGGCTGAAAGGGCACCTTTGCACCAACTAACTTGCTCCTTTCACCAGGTCCAGATTCTTCTGTTGGGTAGCCTTTGAGCCTTTTGCTTGATTTTCTGTTTCCAACAGGTGGGTGCTCTTCCATTTCCCAGGTTGACTTGTTGCTGGCATAGTAAAGGGAGTGTGCTGATTTTGATAGTGCCTTGGAAAGCAAGCCTTTGCTTCCAGGTTCTCTCTCCCTCACATGAGGAACCTGGCTGGACCTGGAGGCATTTCCAAACCAGTTTTCTCTGTATGAACATCGCCCCTTTTCACCCTCACTCAGAAGAGTAAGATTGGTCAAAGATTTCTGTTTCCGAAGACAAGCACCCCCATTTCTTGCATCCTTTCCCTTGAACACAGAGAGCTCAGCTGGTCGTTGCATAGTTTTAGCCAGTGGTTTGCTTCAAATGATGTTTCACATTTCTTAGATGCTCAGGAGACAAAATCTTCTAGCTGCATCAGAAGCTAATGTTTTAGCAGCATGCAATTTATACACCATGCAGCTCTCTTCTCCACCGGTACAAAAAGAGAGAGAGCTTAAGCATCCAGCATACATGCTGCAAATGACTAGACAGGCACAGTGTTTTTTGTCTGAATTTATGTCGCTTTTGATGCTAAGCCAGTTCTTTCCAGTCCTGTTAATCTGCAGTACTTACAGTCATTTTACTTGAATTTCCTTCACAAAGAAGAGAGTTGATCAAACACTCTGCTCCAGCACAGAAGTAATCCTAAAAGCCAGCGATGCTTCTCCCTCTTCATCCAATCATCAGTCTCATCAGACTGAGGGGCCTGCATCCCTTTTCTACAGCCGCTGTAGTCTGAAATCCAAAAGTATAGCACAAGTGCCGACAACCATGCTTCTCCTACGCTCCCTCATGAGATCATGGCCGATTCCTGTGCACAGCACTTTACTTTAGATGGCCTGATAGAGATGCAAGTGCAGTCAGCACGTCAGAGCTCAATAAGAGACAAAATTAACCAGCAAAGCAAAGCTCAGGAAAAAGCTTCCTTGCATTTTAGTATTCAACCTGCATTCCCAGATCTGTGACTGTTCTCTGCTACTGCAGTGCATGTTCCTGGCTGCCATGGCAGCAAACAGCTTGGCAAATTAAACCAGAAGGACCCAAACCTCTGCCCAGTTTTGCACTGTCAAGGGTTTCAGGACACAGCCTATGCTAAACAGGGATGTCCCCACATAAGCTTTAGCACACTCTGGAATATTATCTTTCTCTCTCTGTAAGGTAAGATTTGGAAAACTACTTTCTTGTCACAGTTACCCCTGATGCAAGCAGTTTAAAGCAAATTTATGAATGACTCTCAAATCTTGCTGTATATGCTGAATAAGCCTTTTCCCTTAGCACATTTTTTTTAAAAAAAATCAGGAAGTGAAATAGTCATTATTCTTTTATTTGCAGAGAAGTGAATGATAAAATAAATTATTTCATTTCCACCTTGAACATAATTGGCTGCTTAAGATTTATATTTCTTCTTCATGGTCTCTGTGAATCCACACATAAAGGGTTAATCCTGCGCCTGCGCAGTAGCATACAGATGACCACTCGAAGAACTACAGTTACAGGTAAGCAACCTGTCCATCTTTAAGGAACATTTAAAATGTTGAAAGAAAATGTAGTTTTTGCCATCTTTGAGATTAAACAAACGAACAACTTGTTACAAGAAATAGTTTATCAACTCCCCAAAAATGTTATTTTGCTTTTTGTACAAAACAAAGGCATGAACACACACACACACACACACACACATCATATCAATACTATAAGAAAAAGGAACTTGATGATGGCAAGGTATTTTCAACCCCAACATTGAATCTTATAATTAAAAATTGTACAAAAAGAATTCCATTTGCCAAAGGTTATTATGGACTCATCTTTGAACAGAGATTCATACACAAATAGGAAAATTTTATCCAAAAAGCACAGTTGCCTTTTATCTGCATTACCTACAGATGAGTAAGACTTCTAGAATAAGAATCACACTTCTTTCTGCAGGTAAAGAAAAAAAATGGGCCATTTCCACTTTCATTAACTCTTATGACAGAAGCAAACAATGTCAATGACTTGGTTTAGATCTTAAACTATTGTTTGAAATTCATTTAAGAACCCAGTTGATTGTGATCTTGGTAGCTATCATATTCTGCTAGGGAAGCAATTAATCCAAGTTATGATTTGGCTCTGGCTCCTCCCTTGTGGAATGTCAAGAAGATAGGAAGGAAGATGTCATGGAAAAACAGGTTGTACCTATTTTAGTATATGAGCATTGTACATCCAGATTGGATTGAATATCATCAAATGAAGATCATAACTGAAAGCCAAATGAAACCACAACAATATGTTTTGCTTTTCAGAGATTAACAGGTAACATGAGAAGAGAAATACAGTTGTCCCTTCACATTCGCTGGGGTTTGGTTCCAGGACACCCCGTGAATACCCAAATCCGTGAATACTCAAGTCCCAGTATACTCAATGACATAGCAAAATGGTGTCCCTTATATAAGATGGCAAAATCAAGGTTTGCTTTTTGGATTATTATTTTTAAAGGATATTTTCAAACTGTGAATACTTAAATCTGTGAATGCCAAATCCATGAATATGGAGGGACGACTGTAGTGGAAAATACCATCTAAGATCATGAGTAGACACAACCTGCCTTTCATGTTAGCACCTTGTAATAAACCTGATATATATAACTGCTAATGTGATAAAATTATGATTATTTCTCCAACAAACTCAGTGAAGCAAAGTAAAGATTATCTCTGTGAATATTTTTATTTGATAAAGCAAATGTAAAGCTAGTGAGAAACAATTAAAGATGGTGGAAAAAGAAGTTCCATGTTTTTGTTTCTTCATTATTCCTCTATGTGTCAACATAATATGTTCAATGTATAGGGAACTGAGCATAAAGTTGTCCCTTCCCATTTGCATCTTTCCCATTCATGGTTTTGTGTATTCACGGTTTGTAGCTACTGCTGGAATACATCAACATTACTGTTATTGCAAGACCTTGTCCTCCTTCTCCTCCTCCTCCTCGTCCTGGAAAAATCACAAACTCTGCACCACCATGATTCTGCAAGATTTGCAAAGTTCCTTCACCTCCTGAGAAGACTGACTCCACCCCCGCCCCATCCTCGACCTCTCCCTTCGCTTCCTCCACTCCAGCCAACTACATTGCCTGTTTCTCCCTTTCCCACATTTGAATGACAATGGAGTTTTAAGGTGGCGTAGCAAGGTTTAGCTCCAGATCATGGTGCACAATTCATACCGGTTTGGATTCCAGGTGAGCACAAGATGTGGGGTGTTGTTGCTGGCCAGGCAGAGGGGGTGGGGGAATGAGCATGGGAAAGTTTTGTGTGCCTGAGAACTGTTGCCTTGGCCATGGCGGAGACTGTGTTTTTTGCTTTGGTTTTGGGGGAGATTGGGTGGAATGGAATAAATTTGTTAAGGCGGTGCAGGTCAATTTGGGAGCCAGGACAGCAAGAGGCACGGGGTGTTGTTGCTGGCGGGGAAGGGGGGGAAATGAGGGTGGGAAAGTTTTGTGTGCCCAAGAACTGTTGCTGCCACAATGGCAGAGACTGTGCTTTTTGATTTGGTTTGGGGGGAGATGGAGTGCAATAAATTTGTTAAGGTGGTGCAGGTCTATTTGGGAGCCAGGACAGCAAGAGACATGGGGTGTTGTTGCTGGATGGGAAGAGGGAGGGAATTGAGGGTGGGAAAGTTTTGTGTGCCCGAGAACTGTTGCTGCTACCACCGTGGACACTGTGCTTTTTGCTTTTTGTTTAGGTGGTGCAGGCCGATTTGGGAGCCAGGATAGCACCAGACATGGAGTGGTTTTGTTGCAAGGACAGGAGGATAGAGAGAGTTGCGGTCTTGTTGATGGTTGCCATGCCAGCAGCTGCTGCTACTAACATTTAATTTGGAGTGGAGGAGGGCAGAGGGACTTTGCAGACCATCTGAGGCATCATACAAAGGCAGGAAAGGGAGTGTCCAGGAAAGCAGCCAAATGCTGGCAAAAGTATAAACAAAATCTGGGAAAGCAGCCAACGCTTAATAACAAGGCAGTTTAAGTAAAGCCCAGATAGGAGTTGACAGAAACAAGCAGGGATATGCAAAGAGTAGTTTAGCAAACAGTCCAAGAATCATAGGCTTACAGAAGTCAGTGTGGGTTCCAAAAGCAAGTCCGTAGATCAACAGGATCAGGCAACAGCATAGTCAGTATCAGTCCAAGGTTTAAACAGGAGTCAAGGAAGCAGGAACATGGAGTCAAAGATAACCAACAGGAAGCTTTCACCAGGAAGATCAGTTGATCTCTGACAAAGGCTCCATGGCTCCCCCATGACGTATATATAGCAATCAAGGCTATGCCAGGTGGTCCTTAATGAGTTGGTGTTTCAGATAAAGCCTCATCGATCTCCTCCTAGCTTCCTATTGGGATCTCTGCTGGCTGAAGGAAGGTATGGATAAGTCTTTCCTTATCTGACTTGGCAGGGCTGTCTGCTGGAACTGGTGCCAACCCATTAGGACCAGGCCCTTCCTCTTCTAGAGTGGCTGAGTTCTCTGCTGGCACAGGGTCCCTAGGGCCGTTCCCTGCCATGTCCTCCTTCACTGATTCCATACCCTCATCAGACTCATGGGGCATGGCAGGGAGGATCTGGTGGTGCTGTTGGCAGGCGAGGAGAATACCGCATGTTTGAGGTGGGGCTTAATTTATTCATGTTTTTTTCACTTTTGCAGTGGTGCTCCGCCCCCTAACCCCCACGAATGGGAAGTGATGATTGTATATATTATGAATATAAGTATGTGTGTATGAAAACAAAAAAATATTCTGGAGCTTTTTTCTGGCGCAACCATATCTATTGAAGCTCAAGCTCAACCCTCTCTGTCTCTCTCACACCCACACATACACCAACACTTCAGATAAAAGAGACAACATAATTAAAATGTTAATGCAGAACTACTGGTTCCTGCTTTAGTTTTACAACTGAAGAACATGCAATAAATACATGCTAATGATATATTTGCATATCTACACTATAGAATATATTTCTTAGATATGGCAGCAGCCACTGGGCCACACCATGTGGGGACTTTTAGATCATATGAACTGGATTAATTTCCTGTATCAGCACACAGCCATACTGGAGAGATACTATAATTTTCTCTTGTCAGTCCAATTGTTTGCAATGTCATTTCAGGGCCAAAACTTCCCTTATAGGACATTATCAGACACTTGAAAAAAGTCCCAAAGGAGCTCGTGAGAACAACATCACCATACTGGGAAGGGTTCCTGTTATCACACATGTTATCCTCCTGATGTGTTTGCTCCATCCTCCCTC
Organism: Gambelia wislizenii; assembly: GCA_030847615.1. Taxonomy (NCBI): domain Eukaryota; kingdom Metazoa; phylum Chordata; class Lepidosauria; order Squamata; family Crotaphytidae; genus Gambelia; species Gambelia wislizenii. The sequence continues at coordinate 202,395,245 of JAUMIR010000005.1, read as the reverse complement.
TATGCTGCAATGACAAAAAAGGTGCTGCTTTTCATTAGCAGAAGTTTCTGCTAATGAAAAGCAGAGAATTTTTCATCACATCTGCACAGAGGGAGGATGGACCAAGCACACCAGGAGAATGGTGTTGTATGATACTGGAACCCATTCCCTCTATAGTGACATCATTCTTTGGGGTTTTTCAAGCATCTCCATAGTGTTGATTCAACATACATAATTTCTTTCATTGCAAAATGAATGAATTTCTCTAAAGCTGAATGTTAGCTGACTGTGTAGTAACATCAGGTGCATGCTTTTAATTAAATACATAGAACACTTATTTTAGAATAAGAGATGGGTGATAAAGCTGCAGCATGCATGGTAGTCTATGCAAGCATTTGTATGTCATGTGAGAGAATGTTCCAAGTAAGTAAACATACCCCATTTTGTATTCAACCTTTGCTACACAAATTACTGTGTAGCACTGTTAAATAAGCACATGACTGCATGTTGCTTATGTGTTGTGTATGACACAACAAGCTCTCAGTTGTTACAAACTCTTAAATAGTTAATTTTACATGTCCTCATGATGTATTCTATCCATCTGCAGCACTGGCAAGTTTACAGGACAAAAATGTGGAATATGAACTTCTGGGTGTTTATATGATCTGGAAATTGTATTTTCTTTTTGAGAAACAGCCTTATAATAATGATGATAATATTTCCATAGAGTACAAGGTTTTGAATTTACAACTTACAATTTAAGATGGCTGAATAATATAAACAATAATCTGAGTTAATACTAAAATTAAACATAAAATTTACCAATATTTCACAGTAGCTTGACCCTTAACTTACAGCACAGTTCCAGGCAGGTACACAGAAAGATGTATCAGTTTCCAAAATGATAGCCATTTTAGTCTGCTGCACTGAACACAACCAAGTAAGTGACATTTAAAATGTAATTTCCCAAACAAAACCTTCTGCTCTTTCATTTCAAAATATATGTTTATTTACAGCTTACAGTTGTAAGCTGAACTAGTGGTGTAGGCAGAGAAATCACTGAAAGAAAGAGTGAGCCCCCATAACCATGCAGCCAACAGGTGCTATGGGGAAGGGGGCTATTTTTAATGGCCTCCCTGGGAAGAGACCTGTTTAATCTGTGTTTGGTGCTTTTGCACCAAGCTAATCATGTAAGGGACGGTGGAGACTGAGAGGTTAAAAGCCTGTGCCATCCCCCGCACGTGTCCCCCATTTCCATCATCTGGCCTAGCCACCTGCCCTTTGTGCAGGTGAATTTGTTTGGTCACTTCAGGGCTGGGTAGGAGGAGGTAAGTGCTGTATTATCTGGCCTCGTGGGGAAAAGGGACTAAGAGGACACTTGTCCCTTGCCTGTGACAGGTAACAGGGAGATAATTCCATAGTTTGGTACCTTGGCACTCCTTTGGTGAAGGGTGGGGCTCTGGAACTATCCACGGGTTCTGCAACCTAGGAGGGAAGGGGCCTGCCCTTGGGGCTGACCTGGGACCTTGTTCTCTCTTATAAGTCTCATGTCTTAGAAGGGAGCAATCTGTGTTTGCCTTCCAGAAAGGACCAGCTAGGAGCAGCCCCATAACTTGGTCAGGTGTTTTCACCCAAGGGAAGGCTGAGTCACAAGGATGACACCTGGTCTCAGCTGGACCTGCACCAAGTTGCTCCCCCTCTGTTGCTCATCCACAGATTGCTTTAAATGGGGCAAATAAAGTGGCCCTTATTTAACCCAAGTTCTGTGTCTGGTCTCATTATTTTGGGGTTGGTCATCAATTAAGCAACCATGAAGAAGAATGAGGCATACCTTTTTTTCCCCACAGTGGGATGAGCCACATCTACAGTAACTAGAACAGCAATTCAAAATGTGCTTCTAGCACAGTCCAGTCTATTTTACTGTCTCTAACTTAATTAAGACTATGGTTCCCTAACATAGCAGATTTTAAAATCAAAACCTAATATAAAAGGATGTACCAATGTCAGGGAGGACTTACTTTACTGATGGCAGCAGTGCATAGCTTTGAAAATAAATACCAGGCTAAGGATCCATGATCTATAAATTATTCTTGCCTAAACTCTTTTTATGCCTCAAGGAAGCTGGTTGTCAGACTCTAGGAACTTCCATAATTTTGCTCTCACAAGAAAGAACAAATTGTGTGTTCATTTTTCTCCCCACTGTGAGAATGTACCTGGCCCCTCACATACAGTGTAGTTGCAGGAGGAGGGCAGGAGGCAGCCAATTATTGCTCTGATAGCTGGAGGTACAATGATGGAGGCATTGCCAGATTCCAGAGGATGAAATCATTGTCATGTGTTTGGCTATCAGATCATAGCGAGGGATGATGCTCAGCTGCCTCCCAACTTTCCCAGGCCATTACATGATTGTGATTTGACCTAAACAAGGCAGTATATTTAATCCTAAAATGGTAGCTTTAGGAAAATATGATGATACTGTGATTCTGAAGGCCAAACTTTTCAAAGCAGGAAAACCAGGGACACAGGAAAATTATGAGTCTTAGGGATGTGTGTGAGAGGAGGGTTTTAAAAATATAAAATGGGGTGGGGGGACCATTACTTCTCAGTATGGTGATGTGAGCAGTGGCTTCTCAGCAAAGCTAAGGCTTTGACCAGGATTCTCCTGGTTGGGGTTTCCCAATACTCAAGAAACCCCTTTTTCTTTTTCTTTTTTACCCTCCCAATTATACTAAGAATCTTTCCATCCCTTTATTAGCTCTATCTGGCTACAAATTTCAGCTAGGAGAAGTTAGTTCTCAAGGTTTTGGGATATCAGGAATACCCATTTCTGGATTAAACTAGAATATACAGTCTTTTAATCACAGAAAGTAGAAATATGTTCAGATAAGTATTTAACAGGAGAAGCATCTTCATATTTATGACACAACTGGTATTAAAGAGGTTGACACATGTGTGACATATACACAGGAAGAAACAGAGGTAGGTAGCTGCCTTCTACCAAGTCAGACCACGTGTCTATCTAGCCCAGTACTATAATCCCAGACTGGCAATGCTTCTCAAGTGTTTCAAGCAGGATTCTCTCCTAACCTGGGCATCCCTTGTGGTCTCCCATTCAAGCACTAACCATGCCCCATCCTTGCTTAGCTTCTGAAATCACATGAGACCAGTATGTTCAAGTTGCTCTTGTGTCCTAAGTAGTGCATCACTAGCATTTGGCATATGCTGAAAGACATGGTCCTCAAGAAATGTTTGGTATCAGGTCATATCACTGCATCTAATTCATGGTTAGCACCATAACAATGAGAGTGAAGAACACAAAAAACAGAAACACAGAGCAATTTCATAAACCAGTTGAGGACAATATAAAGGTTACATTGATTAGCAAAAATGCTACTGATTAGCATGAACATGAAAACAAGCAATATGTCTGGCAGGAGCAATGTTTAAATGGCTTTTACCCTATCTGCTAACCTATACATCTGCTGCATCCACTTGCTGGTTCATCCACTGCCAGGAATACACAATTCTGGAATATGCATGGGATCAGAGTCTTTTAAATGCTGCACCCACCACATGGAGAATTGACACAGGAAAATGTTTTTCGGCAGCCACTCAAAGGGAGCAGTATTGTTTAAATACAGAATGAATGATCTCAACAATCATCTCCCAAGATATTTTCAGTAGCAGCTGTGATAAGATGGCAAATGGCTAACAATGGCTTTTCACATCAGTTCCTTTAAGGAACAAAGTAACTGCAGATATCAAGGTAAAGATTGTAGCCACATACTGGAAGAGGTAATAGCAAGATAAAAACTACAAAACAATCCTGTTTTAATGCCAACAGGTATTTCCTGATAGATAATATTCCTAGGATGATGAAATACCTTTAAGATTTATATGAAAACACCTGTTCTATAATTGAACCATTCTGAAAAAAATGCACTGCAGAGCCAACACATGGATGTTCTCAATCTGCTCTTCAATTCCATTCCAGCCAATAATCATTCCTGTTCAAGAAAACTGTGGTGCATTCTAGCCTTTCTTCACTCATTGCTCACAATGTTGCCAGGCAGCTATAAATGACACGTATCTGTCCCCCCACTGTAGTATTTTCAATTTACCATGAGCAGCTAACTAAACTGTCACTAAGGTATTTGTAAGCTGTTCACTCTAGTGCCAGTGACATTCCAAAAATGAGACTAGAAAGGTCTTTGATCACACTCTGGTGCTCATTTCCACCTTCTGTGTCAATTTGGAGAAGTGTAAAACCCATTACAGCTAAGAGACTGGCTACTTGCTTACCTATCTGCCCATCTGTCTATCTGCTCGATCATTTCTGCTAACTTCAATGAGAGCATATGCCATCTGTAAGACCCTACAAAAAACCTTTGGAAGAAGTTGTTTGCACCTGGATACTTTGAGCATCTACAGCACAAGCTCAACTACACAAAAGACTGGAGAATAGATGCCATATTCAAAAGATCCACATACTAGGACAACGAACAGGAATGTTTACTGAGCAGGGTTAGACAAGTGCATCAGGGACTAATTTTCAAGCAGGCCACAGTTGTCCATTATTGACCAATTATCAACAAACAATGTGACCCAAAGTGAACAGAATGCCATTTGCACTGCCAGGGTTTTTGGCTGAAAATCAGGCAGTTTTCAACATGTAAAGAATGTTTTGGGTTTTTAAGAGGTTGCTTTGTCCCATAATGCCACTTCGAGCAATATTTGGGCTATTTTGCACCCCCACTTTCTTCACATAATTTCTTGTCTGAAAAAAAAATCAATAGGTGGCTTTGGGGGATTGCAAGCAGCCCAGAGACAATACTTGTTCCCCTGGATACAAAGTCAAACCAGAGACTTTCCAAGTATAGTACAACCCCCATATGCATGGGAGATATGCTTCTGGACTTACTGTGGAAATGCAAAACCATGGATAATAGTGAACCCTATTGAAATGAGCAACTTCTGGCCTAAGCATACCATAGAATAGCACTGGATGACGTAGAGCTTGTCTACACTAGTGAAAAAACCCAAATCCCCACTGAATCTGACCCAATAATGCCACACGACATGTGGTCTTTTCCCTTGAATTTGGTGCGATAATGCCACAAGATGTATGGCCCTATCCACCTTGGGGAAAACCACCTCAATCTGGGGTTTAGAAAACTCACAGTTTTCCTCAGAGTTTGCTTGAAACTCTGGAGAAAACTGTGGTGTGAACAATGCATCCCACCTGGATTTTGGGGGGTTGGGAGGAGAGGAAGGACAAGAGCTGGCTGAGGTGCCACCATTTCCCCCCCACCTTGGCACCACTTCATTCCAAAGGCAGACCCCTGGCACTAGTCCTCTCTCTCTCTCTCGCTCGCTCTCTGAGGTCAGAATGACTGGCCAGACCTTCCATCCCAAGTCTGGCCACTCCTTTTAACCTCAGAGGGAGTGACTAGCAGGGGTCTGCTTTCCAGCACACAAATGCCCACTCTGAGGTCAGATGGAGCATCCATTTCTGCCATTGAGAAGTTGGCTACCCATTCAGTAAGAATGACTAGTGCCAGGTCTCTGCTTTCACTGAGCTCAGAGAAAGTGATTCTGCATTGTGAAAGCAGAGCTCTAGTGCTAGATGGTCTCTCTGGAGTCAGAACAGGTGTCTGGCCTCATGATGGTGGGGCTAGCTCCTTCTTCTGACCTCAGAGAAGGTGATTGTGTGCTGGAAGAGCAGAGCCACAGTGCTAACAACTCCCTCTTAATTCAGAAGGAGCAGCCAGCCTCACAGTAATGGGTTGCAATCTGAGGTCAGAAGGAGGGGCTGGTCTGGACTGGAAAGGCAGAGCCCTGTCACTCTTCTGGCCTGGGGGCAGCACCAGCAATGCCACAGAGGTGGCTGGCTAGGAGTGGCCGGGGACCCACAGCTTCATGGGTGATAAAAATCCAAATGCAGATTTGGGCTTTGGCCAAATAATGTGTAGTGCCAGAGTACTCCAAAGTTCATGCACCACAGCTCTGGGTCAAAGTAGTCCAAATTTCATCTGGACTTTTACCCCCACTGTAGATAAGCACCTAGAGATTCCTAGAGAGAATACCTCTCTAGGCATTTTGTAGGTTCTTCAAAGCGCGACTCTGTGGTCAACCTCCAGTGGAAGCTTACCATAAACCCATGCTGGAGGACCTAGAAAATGGCTAGAAAAAAACTTTTTTTGGATGCTGGTAAGTGAAACTACATAAAACATAATTTAAATGTGAAGCAATAAAACAAACCACAGCACCACCTACTCTTCCTCAGTAAACAAAAACACAAAAGATTTTTCTCTACCTGCTTTCCCTACATCAGACTTCATGATCTAAGAATCAGATTGTGGTCTTCTTTAACAATCACTTCACTATACTAAAACTTAAAAAAAAAAAAGTCAGCCACACGTCAAATGGAAACATATTCTCTTGATTCTAACTCCTTAATAATTCTGGGATCCCCCCCCCCACTGCACCTATTGCAGCATTTCTATTCTAGAAAGTGTATGTTTTTAAATGGCCTAGTTTAAACCATGATCTAAAATTAAAACAAAACTCAGCCTGCTTTTCTGTGTAAAATATAAGAATTCTAAGGTACATATTACACAATAGGCCAGATATTGTATTTGTTATCATGATAATAATATTTGTGACATGAACATTTACTGCCTATCGAATGCAAGTAAACCTTGTATCCTCAATTAATTATTAGCCCTTGTGTCTGAAAATATTTCCGTACACAATCTTCAAGCAAACATACCTCTCTTTCAGACTCTAAGACAAAGCCCACATTTTCAGAGTGAATGTTATCAAAAAGTCTCCTCTCATAGATTCAACGAATGTCAAACAGAAATCCATTAGACTAGATACACAGTTACATGACTGTAATGGATTGGTGGGAGTGGACTTACTTACCCCATCCTCACCCTTCCTTTCTATAGCAATCCCCCAAATGCTACACAGATAATCAGGCATCTGCTGAATGGAATGGGCTTTGTGTCTGTGTGCACACGCATGCGCTTTGGAACTGGGAATTAAAGGAAAACGCTCCTAAAATTGGGGCAAGACTCTTTTTGTGGGTGTAAACTGTTCATGGAAAGGATTCCTACACTATTTTGAGGGACCTTTTCCTTCTCCCTCATCTCCCCTGTCCCAGAACCAAACCCAATTAGAAGGCCTCTGTATAATACTAAAAAGAAACCCAGTTTTGTCTATCCAATTATGCACAAAATATTCTGTAATCTAACCCATTACATTCACCAACTACTGCCCTTCTCTGTAAGTAAATCATCTTTAGTGTAAAATTGATTCTAATGATGTCTCTAGTTGTAAGCCAAATTGTTTTAGCAGTTGCAGTCTGCAAATTATATATACTATTCAGGAAATAAATGAATTACAAAATAGAACTTTGCTTTGATTACTTCCTTCTCAACTTTTTTTTTCCTGGGTTGTTATCTTTTGCTCACTCATTTTTATAGAGAATTCAGACAATAGTATTGTCGAATGGTTGCTGTCTTCCTATGTTCCCCCACCCAACCTGATTTGTGTGGAGGAGTACACACTGAAGGTAGCTGTAAAACAGAATTACAACATTCTGCCCACCATGAACAGCCAAGGCATTCTGAAGCTTTGAAGAACACTTATGTCCTTATTTTAAATCCCCAGCACATTTTATATCTTCCTCTTGAGCATGGGAGGGTAGATGTGAATAGGTTTTTTGACAGCCCTTTCAGCAGCTTTTCTTTAATGGCATAGTGTCAATTTTGTTTGCTTGTTTTTTAGATACTATAATAGCTCTATTTCCATATAAAAATGGAAAGGGAAAAAATGCATGGACATCAGTAATTCTGTTCCTTTTGGAACAGAAATTTACTTTTTGGACAATTAAGAGGAATTAATTTTAAGGGACACTGTTCAAGGGACCATTCATTAGTGTTCCCCAGCATGTTAACAGAATGAGCAAGACCATTCAATAGGATCCTTCTATTTAACAGGGAAACCTCTCTTTGCTGGACTGGATTAATTTCTGAATAAATGTTACAGAGAAGCATTATTAGGAAGGTAGCAAGATAGGTCTATGTGCTATGTGGAATCTCTATTTTTAACCCCACTTACCCTACTTTCCGTAACTATGCAAAACTAGTGTTAATGGACTTTAATGTGGAACCAGCTATAAATCCTCTACTTAAATTGATCTCTCTTTTTTTCTTGATTTAGGTCATGATTTTATTTACCATGGTTTAAATCAATCTGTCTTTGTGACCTACATTTTGCAAATCCAGAATAGAAGACAGTGGTCAACATTACTGTGAATTCAGAGAGACATACAGGTACACAATTTGTAGCTTTTTCAAAAAAAAAAAATCAAAATACTTCTATACTGCTTTCCTATGCAATATTCAAGTTGGTTCAGCACAATGTGAGTACAAAACAACAATATAATGTTTATATATTACTCACCCGATATTTCCTCTAGGCACTGTTTGGCAGTCTTACTATATGCCAAATCCATTTTTGTCGGACTGGTGCAGGAATCAGCAGGTGGGAGAGAGGTACTATCATTTTCTGAATGAGTTCTGAAATTAATGAAGGAGACTGACTGTAACATCTGTAAAAATCATGGCACTAGTAACTGCTAATCCAGTGGATAGGGGAGTTATATACATTTCCTTTCCTCAGAATCAGGATTCTAAAAATATGAGTATATTTCTATATAACTACAGAATACTACGTTCTAATAAAAAAATTAAGGATTTTGTCCATATGGTACATGGGAGGAAGGTTTACCAGTATGGCATGTTTTTACTGCAAAGAGATAGCTCAACTAGGTGTCAAGAACTAAATATCTCTGACAAATTTTTGAGAACAAGCAAACAAGTGGTGAGAATGGGTAATTATATCCATGGGTTATGTAAGTAAGCATGCATATGTTTAGAATGCTGAGGTTCTAAAAGATCTGCTGTTTGGGTGCCTATCTATCACAGTATGAAACAGGAAAGCAGCAATGTCACTGTTAAAGGCCACCATTGCAATAGGACTGATAAGGTTTTTATAGCAGAAGATGCCACCTTTTTGCTTAGGTTTGTTCATAAAAAAAAACACTCTAAATTCTTTCAACAGTTCATGTGGCTAAGGTTATATCATTTCTTATTTCATGCTTGCAGTCAATAATAAAACATTTCCAAACTTTCCATTGAGCAGGAGTGAAAAGAGTTTTGGGACTTTTTTGATTATTTTTCACAGTTTTGGACTTTTTGGTGAAAAAAAATCATCAAAGAAATTCATTTTGTGCAACCTCCTCAAATATTTTTATGCAGAAAAGATACTATTTTTCTGCATAATGTACAATTTTTTAAAAATGGCTTTCTGTGCAATATTTTGCCTAGTGGATTTTTCAAAAAGATGTCTTGAAATGTGAAATATTTCAAAGTGGCTCACTATAGAAAGCCCCTGCTTTTTGACAGCTCATTATCTGACGACTTGATCTTTTGACACTTGCAAATTAACAAGTTCTGTTCATTCAACAAGGAATCCATGCTTTCAACACTCTTTCTTGCCTAGGGAGTCTTACTGGGGACTGACCGTGCATGCACATACTGCTTGAACATGGATTCTGCTTCTCCACCAGTTTCTAACTCTGCTGCAGTCCCTAACCTGTCAGATAAGTGTGGGTCTTTCTGTCTTTTTCAATGGATATCTCAATGTGTCAAGACACCCTTTATCACTGATAATAGCCTTGCATCCCATTCTGGAAGAAAGGCGACATAATAAATCAAATAAATAAATAAATGGGGGGAAAACCCCTATAAATATAATTCACTTGCCTAACTAATGCACAAAACCTTATCACGCTTTCTAGGGGCTCTGCATCACTTGAACACAGTGGGATTTACCTGTGAGTAAATCTCTGTAGGATTGGGCTGTAAATGAAATTAATGTTTTCAGAAAAAAATGAATTAAATTAGAAACTAAATAAAATTATCCAAGCCACAGGAAAAAATGATGTAAAGTCCATTTATGTCCTTGGAACTTCAGTTATCCATGAAAAGTGAAAGAAGTACAGAATAGACTACGGTCTTCCCCGCACATTTGTGGGTTAAGCATTCATGGATCTGATGATTCATGGATTTGATTAACATGTTCTCTCTAGGCATTTGTATGTCCTCCTGAATGATTCTACATCCCTCTTTGGCTGGAAGTGGAATATAGAGTTGTGCTGGAGGACCTAGAGGTTCCTAGGTAAAAACACAAAAAAGTGTTTGCGGTTTTTATTTATATTTCCAGTTTTTCCACTTTCACGAGTCTAGTACCCCTGACCCCTGTGAAAGTAGAGTGCCTATTGTATTTCATAATATTTTGAAAAGATAAATTTGTAAGGAACTATACAGTCTCTCCCGCTGTAGCTGGAATGGTATTTTTACCATTACGATTTTCATGTATATTTTAAAAACTATATCTATCATATTTATCATATATGATATTGTATCATAGACAAATACTGTTGATGTAAGACATAGAGATTTCCCTCTAAATATCCCAGTTTTGGTGCATTTGGGTAATGGTAAAAGACCATGAAACTAGAGGTCTATGAGAACGGGCAGTAAAAACACAAAATTGTTTTCGTTATTCTTTGAAAGTTACATGTAATAAATTCCAGAGTCTTGATAGATGGAATTTGATATTGGAATTATATATAGGGAGAAGAAAACCCAAATTTAAATACCTTTGTCTCATCTGTAGAGGTAGTGAATATTTGGAATGTTTAGAACTACAACAGTGACTATTTGGCTGTCTTCAGCTGAAACAGAGGACACCTTGAAATGCTTTTCTAAAATCATGTCTTTCACAAAATAACAACCTGTCAGTTCTTTTGCTATGTTTACTACTTCCAAGATGCTTATCTAATGGGTTTGTTCAAAAGCATGCTGAAATGGATGAGGAAGCACATCTCTGAGCTGAATGCATGATCCAATAATACTTTTAAAATGTTTTAAAGGCATCATAAACAGAAACTGGCATCTTATAAAATATAGTGTTTGGGTTTTATTTTTATGTTTTTATTTCCCAAGAAATGATAAAGATAGACAGTTTTCTGTTATGCTCAACTTCATCATTTCTTTGTACTCATTTGCATTAAAACAAGGGTGTGCCCAGAGCTTGGGAAAGTTACTTTTTGGACGACAACTCCCAGAATACCTAGCCAGCAAGGCCAATGACCAAACTAGCTGGGGGATTCTAGAAGCTGTAGTTAAAAAAAGAGTAATAAAAGAGAGCATGGCCAGGCCCTGCAGATGCAGCACCCTCCACCATCTTGCCCTCCTCCACTCTTTCTGACCTGCTCCCAAAGAAACAACACTTTGAGGAGCAGGGGGAAGGAAGATCATGGCCTGACATCTCTCCTTTAGGCTCTAAGAGTCTTGGAAGGAAAATAAAATATGCTGCCGCAGACAGGATATGGGCCTGGCAGTATTTGACCCAGTCAGAATTATGCTGGCTCATGTACTCTCACATCTGCTAAGCTTGTTGCTAGGGGCTGGGTGGGTAACCAAGGGTAATACTTTGGACCACTCGGCTAGGTGTACTGCAATGGATGGCTGGACGAAACTAAAACTAAAATGGTATCTATGATTAGGATCTTCATATATATATATATATATATATATATATATATATATTCTTCACAGTAATATATATATATATATATATATAGAGAGAGAGAGAGAGAGAGAGAGAGAGAGAGAGGATTCTTCACAGCTACCCCCATATATGTGTGTGTGTGTATGTAGTTATGAAGAAGACACTAATTCTAGCAGGGCTGTCACTTTGGAGAGGATTTTAACCCCTTTCTGTCATTTTTCCCAATTAAAATCAAACACACATACACATACACTGGTATTTGCCTCACTGGAGAAAAATGGCAGTACATTACTATTTCCATTAGTGGGCAAATGTAACTGGAAAAATATTCCTGATCAGTACAGTCCCAGTTTGACCATCATCACCCCCAGCAGCTGCTATGAACTTAATGAGACAGAGGAGATCTTATTTACAGTCTCCCATGAGATGTCTACTTTATGGCTTAAAGCAAAGATGAGGAAAACGTGGCCTCCCAGATGTTTTTGAACGGCAACTCTGAGTATCCCCGCCACTGTTTTTCCTGGCTAGGGCTGAGTACCTAACATCTAGACTACAAAAGTTGCTCCATCTGCCTTGGAGGGATGGACCTTTTGAGACTCAATGTATTCAGTACTGAATGCAGAGGAAGGCTGCTGGGAAGGAAAGAGAAAGGAAGGGAACATTGGCTTGTTATGAATGTCTGCCCCCACATTCTGATCACAAAGCATACAGAAGTACAGTGCTTCTCACACACATTTTCTTTTTAAGCAAGTTATTTAATCCAAATCAAAATTCTTGTTTCTCTAGTTGACCAGTTACATTAACCTAAGTTAAACAGGAAGATAAACTATATTCAGAAATGTTATCTTCCTAGTCTGTGTTCTGCATTCTGCCCTCAATTAACCCTACAACTTAATGACTATTCTTGCTGTGTTCACTGAGAACAGAAACCAGGTCATTGTACTTCCTCTGTTAAGAGCCATTATTCTGTGTCTGAACAACCTTGCCCACAAATATCAAAGATTTGCTTTAGCTATTCTCTGACATTCCAAAAGCTATGCTATTAATATGCCTGATAGATCTTGACAGGTTTCATGGCTTCAGCTGCTTCGGATGGCTTTTATGGATTATTTCATTTTAGATTTAAGGTATCATCACAACCACAACAATGTAGAGTCTTAGGGAAAATGAATTGCAGGATCACCTTTTTATAAAATTAACAAAGAAAGAAGTACCAAAAAATGTGACTGCTTATTCTTTTTCTTTCAAAATCTTTCCCCACTTACTGTAGCTCATATCCGATATACCATTACATGATGTACCACCAGCATTATCCTGCTTGACCCGAAAAGATCCACTCAAAATTGGCTCAAAGACTTTGGACTATTTTTGTTGGAAATCTTTAATGCTAGGTTTGACAGGCAGTGTTTGGCCCATTGTCAATTTAATTTCACAAGAATGAGTAAGTGACTTAAACTGTAAATGTATTGGAGTGTTCATGCTTCTGATTTTCATTACCATTATGAATACTATATCCCAAGATAGTAGCAGAACTTTTAAGAGACAGATCTGGAATGGAAGGGGAGCAAAGAATGATTGATAGGTGGACAAAATTAGCTAATGAGATGTCTAGAAAAGAAGTAGGGTTCAGACCAATGTCTCTGTTTCTACAGCACCTGCACAGCCCATTGAACAATAAAAGGGAGATGATCTGCAAGAACTGAATCTTCTCCAGAACACCCCACTCAAAACAGCACAGACTTCCTTCAGTGTAATTGGATGTAGCTGATACAAGAGTATAAAACTATACAAATGGATAATGTGTTAGCATGCCCAACTAGCCCTCTCTGTGAGTTTCCATAACTGGACATATTCGACACTTTTTGGGACCACATTGGCTTAGGCAGACTGGAGGTCAGTCAAAGATCACAGTGACCTGAGACATGTCTAGAATTTAATGGTGGAAAAGCCCAAGTTAAGATTAAGCAGAACACCCCGATAATGGTTTTATGACAACAACCCAGTTGTTCAGGGATATGTGTTAAACCTTTCTTCCAGCCCTGGGAATTTCAAGCTATAATGCAATGAAGTGACCATTCATCATTCCATACCCTATAGAAATCTCCCTCATACCACCTCCTATCCAGCCTTATGAGGTTGTCACAAAACCATCAATGTTCTATCTCTCTGCAATTAAAGCAATCAGTTGAGTTCGGTTTCTTTTCTCTATTCTGTGGGAAAGCCATCCAGGCTTTGTTATAATCAGCACACCCCTCCAAGGCATGGAATAGAATATACCTATTAGAGCCACAACAACAGCAAGGTGTGTCACAGTCGAGGTGTCACAGTGGACAGACCTGACCACTCTCATGCCCTAGATCAGAACCACCTGTGCCACCCTCAGACACCTGTCTAAGTATCTTTGCTGCACAGAACTCTTTTCTCTTCAAGACTGGTAACTATCACTCTATCTTCCCAGACCTCTCTAGCTATCTATATATCCAACCTTTCTGCATTGCTCTGCTATAGCCTTATTGTTCGTAAGAACGTATGTTGTATACGTGTTAGTTTACTTTCTATATTATTCCAATGAAATACATTGATTTACTTTAACTGGAGCCTCTTCTACAGTTAGTACAGGTATACATAAGTGAAAAGCTCCTCAAAATTACCCTCTTCTCGCAGGCCTCCTATTTGAGATAATAATTCCCTAACAAGATTTTGGCCTCACGGGTGGGACTCTAACGTAACTCCCCCATCTCTTAGGGTAACAAAAAGAAGAGTCCATAGCTCAGTGTAGAACACATGCATTCTATAATGCACTTTGACTTCCACTTACATAGAAACTTGCTCTGTTAAAATCTATATGATCAGATCAGATTTTTGTCTTGAAGCCCCATTAGCATGCATGTTCTACCCATTTCTTGTTCAGATGCTAGATTTAATTTTAAAAAACAACAACAGCAACATGTTTCTAAGTGCACAAAAAAAAAGACATCATTGGAAACAAGCCAATAAATAATATCAAAATTTATTTTAGACCTCCTGTCCATCCAACTCTTGCCTACCCATTTGCAGCACTTCAAGGATTCTGGACACGAAATGAATAAATTATTTTGTAATTTGCAAAAGCTGTAAAATATGTGTCTGGTCATCTGCAAGATTTTTTTTTTTTTTACTTGCCAGAGGTTCCTAAACCAGTGTGTTTATAAGCTCAAAGTAAAGGTGTTTTCATACATGAATCTTGAAGCAGCTTTTGCTTAAATCAGTTTGTAATGCAAATATAAAATCTACATCAAGCAGACTGCTCATTTGAATTACAAATGCTTCTTTTCCGCATTAGCAAGAATCACACATTCACATAAATAGCATAAGAGAGGCTCAAAGGTAATTTTCAGCCTCATATGTGAAATCAGTGTTAGAATCTAGAAGGAGTTGAGGAAGGGTGGATTAGTACTTCCGGAGCCAGAATGCCCCCAATAGTTTATGACTCATATTGAACAGGTATAAAAATTGGGTTGATTTTTATCTGAAAAAAGATTACTATGGACATATTGGGCATTAAACCCAATGTAGTGAAATAATAAAGACTGTGGCTTGGCTATAAACCTTCTCGGGCTCATTTGGTGGGAACAAGGGGGAGGGCCTTCTCAGTGGCTGCTCCCAGACATTGGAACTTCCCCCCTAGGAAACTGGCATGGTCCTGTCCTTGCTCTCCTTCCATCAGCAAATTAAGATATTTTTATGCTGTAAGGCTTTTGGAAACTTACTGGGGTGGGCTTTTAATGACTGACGCATGGAATAACGAGACAAGACACAGAAGACTGGGTTGAAATACGGGCCACTTTATTGTTATGTTACCCATGTATTTGTTTATTTCTTAGGGTATGTGAACTAATAGGGGGAGACCCAATGTGGGGGCAGCTGGAGCAGACGGTCATGAGTGACCTATCCCCAGCTTTCCTGGGTGACTCACCTGAGCCCTGAAGGGGATCCTGGCACCTAGGGTTCCCTTCGGGCGCCATCTGCTGGAAGGGCCGACACCAAGTTGCAAATCCTCAAGCCGTGTAGCTTCTGAGGAGGATTGCAACCTGATGCTGGCCCCAAGGATAGCCTGCCTTGCTGCATCCCATCTGTTAAGATGCCGGTGCAGTTCAGTAAGGTCCATCCTTCCACTCAATTTGAAGTTGCCATAGGTGAATGCCAGATCCTTGTCTCCCCACTACCTGCCACAGATAAGGGGCAAGTGTCTACTTAGCCCCTATTCCCCCCCCCCCATTAAGAGAGGCTCAAAGGTAATTTTCAGCCTCATATGTGAAATCAGTGTTAGAATCTAGAAGGAGTTGAGGAAGGAGGGATTAGTACTTCCAGATCCAGAATGCCCCCAATAGTTTATGACTCATATTGAACAGGTATAAAAATTGGGTTGATTTTTATCTGAAAAAAGATTACTATGGACATATTGGGCATTAAACCCAATGTAGTGAAATAATAAAGACTGTGGCTTGGCTATAAACCTTCTCAGGCTCATTTGGTGGGAACAAGGGGGAGGGCCTTCTCAGCGGCTGCTCCCAGACTTTGGAACTTCCCCCCAGGAAGGCTGGCATGGTCCTTGTCCTTGCTCTCCTTCCATCAGCAAATTAAGACATTTTTATGCTTTGGAAACTTACTGGGGTGGGCTTTTAATGCTATGCGATGCTGTTTTATGGTTTGTATGTTGTCTTCTAATTAATTCTAATGTTTTTAAATTTTAGTATTTTAACTTAATTAATTTTAATTTTTTTTAAAATTAAATGTATATTTTATTGAAGCTTTTGTATAGTTTCAATCTGTGTGGTTTTAAACATGTTGTTAGCCGCCTTGATTCTAATTATTGAGATCAAGGTAGGATATAAATGAATAATAATAATAATAATAATAATAATAATAATTGGAAATCCTAGGTGAAAATCCTGGGGCATACATAAGGTTTATTAGTTGACTATAGGCAAATTATTTTTCAGACTAATGAATAGCTTGAAAGGAAGATAATTCTTATAAGCCATTCCCTGGAGGAAGTGCAGGATGAAAATATGACAAGAGAATGCAAACACTTATCTTTATATATTCTAAGGGAAATCACTTGGCTCTTTTTCACTTTCTCCACCCACATGGTATTTTCATGTCCCTGTAAACCATGGGCAATTGTTTCAAAAGCTGTGACCCATAAGAGAATTTCGACATGTCTCCATTCAGAACAGAATCTAAATTTTAAATTCTTTCTGGCATAACACAATTCTTCATATTGAATAAATGGCATGATAATTGAGGGCTGGCTTCTTTAAAGAATCAGTTAATGGTTTATGCAAACTTCATCCTCAAAATAGTTTAATTTTTGTTGGAGGAACATTGCAGAAAGAAAATTATTCTCATATTTATCTCTGTCTAAGGACTTGTCTAGATTGGCAATTTAACCCAGTTTCCCCCTGTCTTTGGAGTCCTGCAATCCAAACAATGCAGGGCTCTTGGCCCAATTCGCCTCTGGGCAATCCTGATGATGCCCAAGGTAAAGCCAGGAAGAAGTGGGGTAAAGCCATTTGAAATGTTTTAAATTAACACACAGGAAAACCCATATTAAGTGGGGAAACCCAGATGGGTCCAGTGCAGGAACACAGATGTCGATGCCACTGGAATCACTCTGCAGCCGGGAAAGAGAGCCCCAGAATGTGATCAAGGCCCCCTGCATGTGACCAGGCTTGATCACATGCTGAGGGCCTCCTTCCTGGTTTCAGAAGGAGATATGTGCAATAGTGGGGGAGGCGCCTGCCAATATCGGCTGGAGTGTGCATGCTGACTCCTGCTTATTTCATCACAGTAATGGTGAGGAGGGGGTAAATGGGCCACAATATGCCAGCCAGAAGGCAGAGTATTCTGTCAGGTCCAGATAAGCTCTAAGTCTTATTTCTTAGTACATTATGACAAAGCATAACATTAGAGACAGATATGAGCATATTTCCAGTTTTTGCATGTAAATTTTGCATATATTCATTCATAAGTATATTCTGTTCTAGCCACAATTAAAAAAAGCAAACCTCAAACCTTCTGTAACTTTGAAAAATCCACATGAAAATTCCTATTTTATGAGTTATTTTGCCACAAAATATGCATCCCTATATGTATATTCTCTTAAAGTAAACATTTCTAATTATATCTGATCCCCAAATACAACTTTCCCAATTCATTTTTAAGTAAATATCTGCATTGCAAGTTTTAGATAAATGTGAAATCTGATGGACAACTACATTCTAATTCACATATTCATCCAAAAAGTGCAAATGAAGTCTGTTTGTATCAGAATTCACACAGATAAATACATTACCCCCTTAAGAATTATGTAAACATTTCAAGATAACATACCACATATATGACATTGCTTGTTTCTCTTCTTTACCACCTCTACCAGAAGCCATCTGGGTTCACTAATGTATTCCCTGCTCTTTTCAGCTTAGAAGAAGGTAATGTCCAAATCAGAAGATAAGTGGTTTTAAAAATCTTCCTCCCCCTCTGCTGCTGAATTACTGCAACAGCTTTCCTGTCAAGCCTGCCCATTTCTGGATCCCTAGACTTTCAGTGTTCTTCATTCAAGGACATAGCGGCATAGTCTCTAGCAGGCACAGCAACAGATCTGCCAACAGAAGTAAACCATGGCTACTCAAAGAACACATCCCATGACATAACAAGCCAGATGGCTAAAAGTAGATAGCTAAATGACCTGGATGACCTAAGATGGACAAAATCACCTCCTATTTGGCCTTGAAAACTGAAATAATGTTCCAGTTGTGGATGTGAAGCCACAAAAATATATTATTTTGAAATGCTTGCTGATAAAATAAAACAAAGGACTTTTTCGGACGTCTTAAATGTAACGGAAGCAGCCTCGCCACGTTGCAAGGCTGCTGCGCTGCAGGGCATCCCTTTCTCATGACGCCCGTCCCTGCCGGTACTGTTGCGGTACCGCAGGGACATTTGAGTGTTATATTTTGGCGATTTTTACTCACGAAAGTTGATCACTGTGTCACTCTGCAACTGATACCAGTGGTATAAGACCAAGTGTGGTGTAGTGGTTTGAGTGCTGGACTAGGACTGTAGAAGGACAGAGTTTGAATCCCTCTGGGTGTCCTTGAGCAAGTCACATTCTCTCAGCCTCAGAGGAAGGCAATGTATTTCTAATGCTCTGGGTGATGTTATCAGCCCCTGCAATATTTCTCCCAGAGTAGCTGTGGATTGTAGCTGATCACTAGGGATGTTCTACATCTACAGTCCCCAGCTAAGACAACTCAAATGCATCATCAATGAGATACAACCAGTTCCGGAGAATAATACAACCCTCCCACAAGTTCTGAGAGGTAGGCCTTTATTGGCCTACAGAGAGCCTCCAAATCTTAAACAGCTACTCACTTATAACAGGACATAACATAAAACGTAATGGTAATACAGAACAAGAGTCTGAAACAAACCCAAATGACAATTCTGTCCCCATATCTATTCTTGGAGCAATATCACAGTGGCCAATAACATCAGAGGTACATTTACGTGGTATTCCTCCAATGTGATACATGCCAACCTATGCCATCAATGCCACTCTATGCTTTACATTGGACAAACAGGACAGTCTCTATGCAAGAGGATTAATGGACACAAATCTAACATTTAAAATGGCAATGCCCAAAAACCAGTTGCAGAACATTTCAGTCTTCCTGGACATACAGTATGGGATTTAAAGGTTGTGGGCCTTGAAAAAGGCAAACAAAGAAAGACTACAATGAGGAACAGCTGAACTGAATTATATTGAATTACAAATGCCAATCTATTAACAGGGGTATGAACAAAAACAATGGCTTCATAGCACATTATGTATATTAATACAAGAGTCCTCCCTACGGTAACAAAAAAGGAATCTTCTCAGAGAAGGTCTTGAACCCAAGGAAACTGACTTTTGGTAAGCAGATTTATTGCTTTCACACATCAACACTAACTGAACACTGTAAAGATCTGAAAGACCTGTATCACCTTACACAACTGTTTGAAAATTTAGGGCATACTTGCATGACTTGCATCCTTCAGGATCCTATTACACTGCATCCCACTTCCACAACTGTGTAAATATGCTTTATACCTTAGCATTTATTATTGCTCTGTACTGCATCTGAAGAAGTGGGTTTGCAGCCGGCACCCCGAGTCCCTCCGGTGGTGGCCCCTGCGGCTGCATGGCCTGGCATAGGGGCCGCCATTGCCACTCCTCCTTCCCAGCAGGCTCAGCTGCCAGGAAGGAGACCGGGAGAAGCACCACCAATCAGGGCAAGCCTCCCTCGCCCTGGTTGGTCCATTTCAGGCGGGAGGAGGGACTTCTGGCTGTGCTGTGGTTTCTGTGCTGGGAGGGCCAGTATATCCACAAAAGCTCATGAAAAAATGAAAACCAGCTAGTCTTAAAGTTGCTGCTACCTTCCTTTTCCCCCTACCACCTTCCTCCTTTTTATGCTGCAAGAGACTAACCCAGCTACTTCTTTTAGAAACAAACAATTAATGTAAAGTCTGTAATTTCAAACCTTTACATTTATTTGTTGAAGCGTGGGGCTTGTTTAAATAGTTGTTTCTATTCATCCATGTTTGTTTTGAAGCTATGGTTTATAGAATCATATATATTCTTTCAGCACGTCCTGTAAGCCCCCTCTAATCTTTAACCAATTTTTATCTTCAGTACAAGTTGCTAACAATAACTGTTAGACTGTTTAACTTAATAATAAATGTATTCTTCACTGTATTCCATTTATTCTTTTTAAACTTTAATTTATCCAAAAGGCAAAGCTAAAAGTATTAGACTGCTGACATTTCAAAACTGTATTAAACTGCAATATTAAAACATGTCTTAATAATTCCAGAATTCACTATATTTCCAGAATATATTAACTATATTCCCACCCATGCACAATACAGTATAAGCCCACCTTGATCCATGAAGATGGGGTGGAACGGCACAAACAAACAGATTCCATAGCATTCCAAAGCATTTAAAAAATAAGCACATAGGCTTGGGCCAACCAAGTAAAATGGCAAGGCTGGCTCTCACACAGCTCTCATCCAGCAGCAACTCCACAGCCAGGAAGGAGACAATAGCCTGGTTTGCACCAATGTGTGCATGAGTTGTAAGGAGCCTGAGGGAAGCCTTATTCCCCCTTTTCTTTCCTCTGTTCTTCTCTACTCCACTTATTGTTATATTTAGATCAGAGACTGTGGTTTAAAACAAGCTTGTTCTGAAACTTACCAGAGCTTCTGTTAAGATATTGGACTTTTTCAGACACTCTAAAAACCCGTCAGGGGAGGGCGGGAGAGGTACGTGGCTATACCATGGCAGGGGGTCAGTTTCGGACAATGCCGTCCCCCTCCCATCGTCGTCCATGTTACTTCTGTGTTCGATCTATTGCAAATGTGCCATTTTTTATTCACTGAAGTTTTTTGTGAGTAAAAAGTGGCACGTTTGCAATAGATCAAACATAGAAGTAACACGGACGATGACGGGAGGGGGTCACCATCATCCAAAACTGACCCCCTGCTGCGGTATAGCCGCGTACCTCTCCTGCCCTCCCCTGATGGGTTTTAGGGCATCTGAAAAAGTCCACTGTCTCTGGTTGAAACATAATGGCAAGCCAGCATTCACCAAAGCATTTGTTGCCTTTTTGGGACCATTAGCAGGCATTTTATGTGGCTTTGTGGTAAAATCATTAGAGTCCCCTTTCTAATCAGCTATATTTCTGGGTTGCCATTTGATCAACCTCACTCATTTCTCTTGCAAGTTGAAAAACTACAGCTCTAGTCATGGGGCATCAGGCCATTTGGCACTGTCAGCCATCTCCTTAACAAATTGGCTACAACATGACTGTTCTTAATAATGAATTATACAGTAATTCCACTTTTTCACATTTCCTTTGATCAGAAAGATTTTACATTTCCCTGCTTTTTCTCTGAATTAATTTCCAGTGCCTCAGCCCTGCATGGAATTGTTCCACTTTCCTCCACTTTCTTGTGGTATATGGGTACATTCCGAGTCTGAAAAAAAGTACCTAATTATAGGGGTCGTTTCCACGGCAAAATAAATCCTCAAAGAATGCGACAAGAAGCCTGATAGTTCCCACGCATCTCGAAGCAACAGCGCCCTTTTCAAAAGGAGGGGGTGCAAAAAAACCATAAGTTGCGCAGTATCTGCTTTCGCTAGTTTTCCGCACTTTTTTGATTAAGTTCGCGAAAATGCGCATACTTTACCGTGGGAACTAACGATCGTGTAAACTGGCATCTGCCTTTTCGAATTACTGTGAGCAGAGCTGAATCCTGATTGGTTGGAGTGCTTTATCCGAATAGACTGAGGGGTTGGAGAGAAGAAATTCACCCTCCTTCTGCTTGCAACTCACTTTGGAAAACGGAGCCCTTCCTGTCTATCTTTTGGGGGGTGGGGGGGTGGGAAGATGCTTCGCTGCTTCGCTGGGGTGTGTGGGGGTGTGGGTGTGTGTGTGTGTGCTGGAAAACAGCCGATCACATGTTCGTTCTTTTGTTTGTTTGTCCTTCCATTCACTTGCCTTTATTCAAGCCTTCGGAGGGAGGGAAACCAAATGAGGCAAGCCCTAGTTCTGTGGTGTGTGTTTGTGTGTGCATGCATGCATGAACGGAGTCTGCTCCACTATGCTTTTGCTTGTTCGTGCTTTCATTGACTCCTTTCTTTACAAAAGCCTTTCAGGGCTGGGGAAGATGGGGGAGTTTGTCAGATCGCTCTTTCGATTGCTTGTTTGTTTGTCCTTTTTCTTTCCTCTCATTATTTATGGTCTCCATGACCCCCTCCCTGCTCCCTCCCCGCCTCCTGCCTGACTTTAATCATCTGGAGGCGATTCCCCCCCCACCTTTGCCTGTGTGAATTAAGCAAAACAGAAAGTGTCTGGATCATTCGAAACTGGCAGGCACCGTGTGATTTATGCGCTCCTGATACGAAAGGATGGTAATCTGGAATCTGGCGAACTTTTTCCTGTCGTGGAACCGGCCCCATAGATTGTGCTTTCATTCCTGTCTCTGTTACTTCCAGGATCTAAAGGTGGAGTTGACAGTGGTCAGAAAATATTGCCTAAAGTTGACTCAGGTTTGAGATGTGTTGCTTGAGGAGAGTTTTCAAGATGATTATTAACTGGTAGAGCTTAATACTTGCAAGATTGATCACAACTCATAACGCAGGAGATATGGCCTATGGTTGAAAGGGTTGCAATGAGAAAGGGACTTCTTACATGCCTGCCCAAGCATTCAAGTTTTTATGGCACAATCCTGTATATTTTAATTCAAATGTAAGTCTCAATATGCTCACATGTAAGTCCCACTGTGCTCAACTACACAGGACTTTAGCCTTAAGCAGCAAGTAGGTGAACTTTTCAGGAGAAATATGCAGTTGTCACATTCCAGACAGTCTAAATTTTGTACTGCTCCGTTCAGTACACAACACCATATAAAGGGATTTATTGTTACTCCTGTTTATGACAGAAAAAAAATAGATCTTGCAAAAAGACAAGAAAAATAGAAAAGGAAAAGTCTAATAAAAATGCCATAGTGGAATCATGAGTTTTACAATTTATGGGGGCTCCTCACCATGAAGAACATCCCACATTTAATAAACAAAACTTTGGACCTGGGTAGGCCTTGTTCCTTTTAACACGGAAGCCTCTACAGGTTCCCACAGAAATTGTTAACAAGCTCCAAAAGTTTATTTCTGTGTCTACTTTTCCAATCAACATTCATTTTTAATCAAGAATAAAGAAGTGTTCCATATCATTGCTGATGCTAAATTGGTTCCACAGAGCCATATTGTTAGAATAATTAAAATATTTAAGGTTATGCTAAAATATTTTAGGCAAGTTATTATGGTGATGTTCTGCTCACTGTAATTAGTTTAAAATGTTTTGTAATCATTGCTCATAAAGCGTTAAATGGAAATCATCGTTATATAGGAGAAGAAATTATTTTTGTTCCTACAATAAAACAATATGTGTTTCCCATTCAGCCTCTTTTGCTGAATAATGAATAATGCTCCTATGCAGTCATTTCAGCTCTGACTTGTCAAAATCCACTAACCTTACTATCTCTAATTTTCACTGGAATGCCACACATTGTTCTCTCATGATAAAAAAGCAAAATACAGTGGGTTCTTGGTATTCACATGGGGTTTGGTTCCAGGACCCCCAGTGGATCCCAAAATCTGTGGATGCGTAAATCCCATTTACAATGACATAATAAAATGGTGTCTCTTATATAAAATGGCAAAATCAAGGGTTTTTTTTTGGGGGGGGGATATTTTCAAACCATGGATGGTTGCATCCATGGACACAGAATCTATGGATACAGATGGCCAACTGTATTAAGATCCTTAGTTTTGCATAGATTTCTACTGTATTAACATTTATGACAAAAAATATTGATAAATGTTCCTGAGTGTGTAGGTGGGGGTGGGTGGGTAGGGAAAGGACAATCGCTATACAGTGATTTTCCCCTGTCATTCTTTCATGATTAGCCTTCTTAGAATGATATTTCCTTGTGTTCAGCTGTGTATTTCACTATTAATTAAATCAGGAACCTTTTTGAAAATAATTTTAACTTAAGGTCAGCTCTAATAAAATCATGATAGTCTTTAGAAATAGTCTGCCAGGTTTACAAATCAATGTAATTATGAAGCATGGTAAATTAATCTTACCTGTAAATAAATGGTGCTACTGTGGCCGTATTTGGGTGACTGTATTGCTGTTGCTGAGGAAGTTGGACAGTACTGTTCCCTGTCGCTTGCCCAATGCTTGTAGCCATTGAAAGAGTGGTGGATGAACTTGGGGTAAGAGTTGTACTAGATTCTTTTCCTTCAAAAGATGTGAGACAGGAAGGAATACCTATTTTCTCATTAACCTGGGATTTTGCTGTTGATGGGGGTTGATTTCCTTTTGCACTTCTCAATTTTTCAGTTTCTTTGCTTCCTGAACATGATGGTGAAGTACTTTGCTTCGATGCTGGTACTTTTGATCCAGGTTTTGGTATTCCACTAGATGAAGGTATTAAACTTTCCTTCTTGGCTGATGCAGCCTTGTTCCCTTTTGGGATCAGGCTTGCAATTTTTGAGGTCTTTTTTGCAGGTGTCTCTGTGACCTGGTCCTTCTCTTCCTTTACCATCTTTTCAGTGCAAACTTTATTTTTGTCCCTGCTCTTTTCCTCTTTGTCCTTTGGCTGTAGCAAAGACTTTTTATTGCTGAGATTTTTGCTTCCAGCTTTCGGAGGAGTTAGTTTAGGTGATATTTTAGGGCTGCTGCTGGTGGAGCCACCACTGTTAAGCCCACCAGTGAAGCCATCTGTTTCACCACATTCCAAGAAGGTGTCATCTTCCCTTCCACTGTCACTTGGGCCTGAACCTGACGACAAGGGAGGCCGCAAAACAGTCCTTGCATTAACCAGCTTGAATTTCTCCAGCATGGATTTCTGTCCAGATGAAGGAGTTTTGGGTCCTTCAGAAAGGGGTGGCTTCAGCCTGTCTGAAGGTGGTGGAGAGGTTGCAGGGCTAGGCTGCTTGACAGACAGCATGGTGGAGGTGGCACTGTGTTTGACATTCATGGATTTGCTGCGCCAAGGCTTGCTGGCACTCGGAGAGGGGATGGCAGAGACCAGCTGCTGCCCAGTGCTGGTGGGATGATGTACATTTCCATTCATGCCTGCAGATGGGTGAGGACCTTTGGGTGATTCTACTAAAGAGAGGGAGAGAAAGAGGGGAGAATGGATTAAGAAAGTTATATTTCCCAGGCTTCCTAATATTCGTGACTATAAAATCTCATCCCAATAAGTTGCATATTTGAAAGCTCCACTTGAACAAAGTCCTTCAAAAGCCTGTTCTTATAGAACAAATTTTTTTGCTTCAGAATTTCTGTTCCCCAATCTTTCAGTAATTGGAATATGGAAATAATCATTTTGTTGCTGAAGGGAAATTACATACATATTACATATTGTAATTGTTAGGGGTTTTTTTTTAGTTTAGCTGTTTTTGGTTGGAGTAAGCTTCACCCCCCACCCCCATAATAAGCATTTATGATTATAAAGGGATATAGGACAGACCTGGTGGGAAAGAGAGCAACAATAAGTATCTCTTGAGAATTGAATTATCACATTAAAAGTTCAGTTTATGAAATTACAGTCCTGTCCTGGCAATTAAAAAATCCTATATAATTTCATGCAAAGATGCTGGGAGCTAAACCAAGATATTGCCCTGGAACTAAAATTTGGGCTGTGCTATTAGGTTTATAATACCTCCTATTGAGCAGCCTAGTACAAGTCTGTATCATGAAAAAACAGACTGGAAGGTTTGTGGTAGGAATGAAGGAAGAATCATCTGCAGGGCCAGATGAATGACATCCCAAAGTACTGAAGGATCTTGCTGATGTACCCTCTGAACCACTTGCCATCATTTTTGAGAAATTTTAGATAACAGGTGAGATGCCAGAGGACTGGAGAAGGGCAAACATTGTCCCTCTCTCCAAAAAAAGGTAAAAAGAAGATCCAGGAAACTACAGACCAGTCAACCTGACCTTGATAACAAGAAAAATATTAGAACTGATTATACAGAAGTCTGTCTGCAAATATATTGATGCAATGATCAGGAGCAGCCAACATGGATTTGTCAAGAAAAAATCCTGCCAAACTACTTTTATATCTTTTTTTTTTCAATCAAGCCACTAATTTAGTAGATGGTGGGAGTAGATGGTTGGTGTCATTTATCTGAATTTCAGCAAAGCATTTCATAAGGTCCCCCATAATGTTTTGATTAGTAAACTGATTAAATGTGGAATTGATGGGAACAATGTCAGATGGTTCCATAATTGGTTGAAAAGCATGCGCAAATATGCATCATAGGTGGCTGTGCTTCACACTGAAAGGAGGTCTCAAGTGGAATGCCTCAGGGTTCTGTCCTAGGGCCACTACTCTTCAACATTTTAATCAATGACTTAGATGACAGGGTAGAGGCAATCTTTTTCAAGCTTGCAGATGACACAAAACTGGGAGGGGTAGCTAACACTGGAAGATAAGAACAGAATTCAAAAGGACTTTGATAAACTAGAAAATTAGGTAGAAATTAATAAAATGAAATTCAATAGAGATAAATGAAAAATTCTACATTTAGGACACAAAAACCAGATGAACAGGTATAGGATAGGGGATATATGACTCAGCAGTACTACATGCAAAAAGGACCTTGGAATTATTGCTGACCATAAATTGAACACGAGCCAGCAGTATTATGCTATAACAAGGAAGCAAATCCTATTTTAACCTGCATTAACAGAAGCATAGTTTCCAAGTCAAGGAAAGTAGAATCATAGAATCATAGAATTATAGAATTGTACAGTTGGAAGAGACCACAAGGGCCATCTACTCCAACCCCCTGCCATGCAGGAATACACAATCAAAGCATCCCTGACAGGCGGCCATCCAGCCTCTGTTTAAAGACCTCCAAGGAAGGAGACCCCACCACGCTCCGAGGGAGTGTGTTCCACTGCCGAACAGCTCGTACTGTCAAAATGTTCCTCCTAATGTTGAGGTGGAATCTCTGTTCCTGGAGCTTGCATCCATTGCTCCATGTTCTAGTCTATGGAGCAGCAGAAAAAAAGCCTGCTCCATCCTCAATGTGACACCCCTTCAAATACTTAAACAGGGCTATCATATCGCCTCTTAACTGTCTTTTTTCCACGCTAAACATACCCAGCTCCCTAAGTCTCTCCTCATAAGGTATGGTTTCCAGACCTTTCACCATTTTAGTTGTCCTTCTCTGGACACACTCCAATTTGTCAATATCCTTTTTGAATTGTGGTGCCCAGAACTGGACACAGTATTCTAGGTGAGGTCTGACCAAGGCAGAATAGAGTGGCACTACTACTTCCCTTGATCTAGACACTACACTTCTATTGATGCAGCCCAAAATCGCATGGGCCTTTTTAGCTGCCACATCACACTGTTGACTCATGTTCAACTTGTGGTCTACTAGGATTCCTAGTTCCCTTTCACACATAGTCTCATTCAGCCAGGTCTCTCCCATCCTATATCTATGCTTTTCATTTTTCTGCCCTAAGTGCAGTACCTTACATTTCTCTGTATTGAATTTCATTTTGTTAGCTTTGGCCCAGCTCTCCAGTCTATCCAGGTCATTTTGAATTTTGATCCTGTCCTCTAGGGTATTAGCTACTCCTCCTAATTTGGTGTCATCTGCAAATTTGATAAGTATGCCCCTAATTCCATCATCCAAGTCATTGATAAAGATGTTGAATAGCACTGGGCCCAGGACAGAACCCTGTAGCACCCCACTGGTCACATCTTTCCAAGATGATGAGGAGCCACTGCCGAGCACCCTTTGGGTTCAGCCAGTCAATCAATTACAAATCCATTTAACAGTTAACTTGTCTAGCCCACATTTTACAAGCTTGTTTGCAAGAATGTCATGGGGAACCTTGTCAAAGGCCTTACTGAAATCAAGGTATGCAATATCCACAGAGTTCCCAAGCTGGTAATTCTACCAAGCTGGTAATTTTATCAAAAAAAGAGATCAGATTAGTCTGGCATGACTTGTTTCTCTGAAACCCATGTTGACTTTTTCTGATTATGGCATTGCCTTCTAAATGTTCACAGATTCTCTGTTTAATGATCTGCTCTAGAATCTTCCCTGGTATTGATGGCAGACTAACTGGACAATAATTGTTGGGATCCTCTTTTTTCCCCTTTTTGAAGATGGGGACAATGTTTGCCCTCCTCCAGTTTGCTGGGACTTCTCCTGTTCTCCAGAAGTTCTCAAAGATTATTGCCAATGCCTCAGAGATTACATTTGCCAGCTCTTTTAATACTCTTGGATGTAGTTCATCTGGTCCTGGAGATTTAAATTCCTTTAGGTTAAGATGGTATTCCTGTACTACCTCTTTGCTTATTCTGTGCTGGATTTCCCCTATTGTGTCTTCTGTTCCATTGTCCTCAGGTTGGCCACCCTTTTCCTTTTCTGAAAACACTGAGGCAAAGAAGATGTTGAGTAATTCTACCTTTTCTCTGACCCCTGTTAGCATTTTGCCATCTTCTCCATGTAGTGGCCTACCATTTCCTTCTTCCTCCTTTTACTGTGGACATACCCAAAAAAACCCTTTTTATTGTTCTTAACCTCTCTAGCAAGCCCGAGCTCATTCTGCACTTTAGCTTTTCTGACTTTACTCCTACACATGTTCGCTATCTGTTTGAATTCTTCTTCGGTGATTTCCCCCTTTTTCCATGTCCTATACATGTTTCCTATACATGTATAGTGTAATAGTCCCACTATATTTTACACTGGCCAGGCCTCATCTGGAGTACCAAGTTCAGTTCTGAGTACCTCATTTTAAGAAGAATATAGACAAAGGAGAAAGTTCAGAGAAGGACAACAAGGATGATAAGAGGTAGGGAGAACAAATAATATAAGGAGAGGTTAAAAGAGTGCATGGCTGCACTCTTTAAATAACCCAAGAGCTGTCACAGGGAGGAGGGTGCTGGACTGTTCTCTGCTGCCTCAGAGTGTAGGAACAGGTCTAAAGGCTTTAAGTTACAGGAGGGTAGATTTCAATTGAACATTAGAAGGAACTTCTCAACAGTAAGAGTGGTTCAGCAATGGAAAGAACTGCCTAGAGAGGTGGTAAGGTTGCCTTCACTAGGCATCATCAAAAAGGGGCTGGACAGCTACCTGCTGGGGATGCTTCAGCACTGAGCAGGGGATTGGACTTGATGGCCCATGAGGCTCCTTCCAATGATTCTAAGAACTAGAACAATATCCTCAGGTGGCTCAATGTTTTGACTACTGTGAAATCAGCCAGGTTGCTGTGTGTAAATGATATAAATGGTTCTGAGAGCACAGCAGGAAAGGTGTGCCCCTCTTGCCTCATATATGACCCCTCAATCTATTGTGATGTTGGGATTAGCCATTTGTAACTGCATTATCATGCCTATCAAAACAAGTGTGAGGACTTGAATAAGACTGCCAGACTCAGTTAACTTTCTAGTTATTGGGGAAAGGTTAAGTTGCCCATATCTGTATAACCTAGGTTGAGCAAAGACATAAGGTCCAAGACCTCCTTAATATTCCCTGAAAACATATTTCCTATGCATGCACTATGTAACACAAAAGTTGAATAGGTCTGTGGTAATATCTGAATACTCTATATGAATAAGAAAACTTTGGAGTAGACACGTACGACTTTATCTGACCACTCAAATACAGGATGCCTAATGATCCTGAAAGGGTGTGTGTGCCAGACAACATCACCCTTTCATGATCATATATTGTTTAAAAACTGTCCTATTTCATTGACGGCCCAAGCTGTCAATTAATCTCCCGTGGTGATTTTCTGATGGCATTACCAGCATTTGAATCTGCACACCATTGTGTTCACATAAATATGGCATCAATGGGCAAACACTTCTGGGTGACATCGGGACAGCCAGGTAGGGTACACTCTTTTTATGAACCCCTCCCCGCATTTACTTGGGACTTTTTAAGTGTGTTCTGGTGTTCTTCTGAATGTTTTGTGTATTTATTTTGTTTGTTTTTTTAAATTTCCATGCTAGTGTCTTCTCATGAGAATCAGTAGGATTTGAAACCAGGAAGTGAACAGAGCATTGTTCACTCCCTGTTAGTGCCTAGGAAGCCTCTTTAATGCAAGCAAGGTAAGGGCTTATGGGGGAAGTTCTTTTGCCTGCATAAAAATGTCACAATTTATCCTGGCAAAAGAACTTTTGAGGAGGGTAGTCTGATAAAGTCCTTAATCACTACATGTGGCCTCATGTGTGACCTTAACATATACGGTTATTTGTTCTGATGGTATTTGATGGTCCGTAGTGACCACTTTGCTAGTACAATGTTACATATTAACTATTGCAAAGGAATATACCACTAAAAATCTTTAGTATACTAATTTGGACCAGAATGTTAGAGCACATACTTCACACAATCTAGATGGTCTCTGTTTAATCCCTCATACAGTAAGTGCTACCAGGGCAAGGAATCTGAAACCCTGGAAAGGTGCTGTCTGTCAGACTATGCAATGCACATGTATTAAATACAAAAATTGGCTTTCCATGTTTAGATTTTTCTGCTTTATACAGCATTGTCAGTAAGGGTAGATTTCTTTTTAACCTTTTACTCCTTCTGCACAATTCTGCTGAAGATCACACCTGAGCTGTACCAAGGAGAATTTTCAGCAGAATTGTTTTATAGGTATAACTCTGCTCTGGCCCATAATAGCCCTGATCCAACCCCCCTTTCCCCAGCACCAGAATGTCTGCTATTTAAAGTAAAAAAATAAAAAAGCATGCAGAAGGGGAATGATACATTTAATGCAATAATAGTAGATTCCTCATGAAAAGGCAGCTTCCTGTGTGAATATAATTTTGTGCAGAAAATAAATAGCTCTCTGAGCCCATTTCTGAAACTAACATCTTATTCCACCCTCACTCATGTTTAAGATGCAGGATTACAGACTTTATAATCACAATGTCTTCTGAAAAGCAAAGCAAGCTATATTAAAAACCACATGCACTGATAATGAATCTTTCTAAATTAAGCCTATATTTCCAAATGTAAATCTGAACCCGCTATCTGTCCATTTACATATTGTGTAGAATTGGGGGGGGGGTGTTCATATTGATCAAGCTTTAAAAAGTCACCAGTTATGGTTGCTTAAACACTTGTATAATTTAAATATTTAGATCATGTGTTTCCAGTAGGCTTAAATAACTTCCTCCCAGGATCTGTGCTATTCAGTTCTACATTACCTTAAAGGGTATGAGTAATATATCCATACACACAGACATGCATAAATACATACATATGGAAAATACTTCTAACCTCCATATACAGCTCAGGGTTCAATTCTGAACTGTTCATACAAATAGAAAAGCAGGTTTGAAGAATCCAGTGAAATACACTAAGAGTTGTTTGAGCAGGCTTTTAGCAGCATTTTTATGTGCTAGAAACAGAAATTGTGCAACATTCTGCCTCTTCATGCTCATATATAATTTTATTGATTTAGAAAACATCGGTAACTAATTTCAGCCAAAGCTATTTCTAATACATTCTTCAAAATACTATCTATAGATCATGCCTCTGGTTGATCTCATAATAGAACCTTTTTCCAGGTTTACCACTTCAGCCGATGAAATATCTACAGATTGCTGCATTTATTTTATAACCACATTTCACCACAGAGCTAGCTGTGCTAGTCTCTCCACCTCCATGTTTACTAGGCTACTGCAAATTTAAACCTGAAACAACACTAATGGGCTGATCGATTTTTCAAAATAAGAGTCTTCAGGAAAGAATTGATGCAAAGTTATGTGGTACATCTACTCAGCACATATATCAAGAACATCTAAATATGAAAATCAAAAATGTCTCACAAGTGCTTCAGAACTGTAAGGATTCTGATGTAGCCCACAGAAATTATTAAACCATGCAGTAAGAGAAATTAAAACATATTTTCTTTAAGTCTTTTGGTACTCTTGTGTAAACCCCCTCTGAAGAAATCTTGCCATGAAAACCCCAAGATAGGGTCACCTTAGGGAGGCCATATGTAAAAAAATGACTTGAAGGTACACAACAACTACTATCCTTGTGGTAGGTTTATACCCATGAATCCTATCCATGAACTTGAGTGTCATTTTGGTTAGTTTTAAATCCCACTGATTAATCTTGTAATCAAAATATAAATGCATTCCCTTTTAATTATTAAGATTGCTTAAAAACAACTAACAACTGAGTACCCGGCTTGTGGGGGCAATTAGCTAACACACATTGGAAACTGCTTAATGCAGTGTAGATGTGTAAATTGCTATTGCTTAAAACAGTTTGTAAGCTGCTCTGATAGCCTTGTGGCTGAAGAGTGGGGTATAAATAACTAATAAATAAAAAATAAAATAAACAAGGCAAAAATGAGGTTGCATGGCATAAATCTCTACATGCAGAGTTATATGTTAATTGTGCTGTGCAACACTGGTGTTAAATGGCAAGGTTATGCAACCCAACCAGGCCACCAAATGTGCAACTGAATGCACAAGCAATTGTGCATATGCATCCATTTGCAATGGCACCCCATGTGCAAGTCCACTTGTACTAAATGTAGCCATTCTACATTAGACAAAAATGTCCAACCACTTCGTATAAGAACATACACCATACATCGGATACAAGCAGGATTCTGGCCATGATTTTGGACTCTCATTTGATTGTCTACATCAGTGGTTCTTAACCTGTGGTTCATGGATCCTGGGGGGGGGGCGATTCCTCACAGTGGATAGATTTTCAGACAACACTGTTATAGTGTTACTATTCCACCTTATTTGCTATGGCTGCCTCCTGTGGTATCCTGGGATTTGCAGTTTAGGGAGGGGCATTTACAACTCTCAGCCAGAGAGATCTTAGGCCTCACTAAACTACAAACCCCAGAATTCCACAGGAGGAAGCCAGAACAGTTAAAGTGGAATCTGGCTTTTCTTCGCAAACGAAGATACAGGAAGGACTCATCCCGTGCTTTCTTCAAGCGCGCTAATGACTAAAAAGGCCAATCT
This sequence comes from Gambelia wislizenii, assembly GCA_030847615.1. Classification (NCBI taxonomy): domain Eukaryota; kingdom Metazoa; phylum Chordata; class Lepidosauria; order Squamata; family Crotaphytidae; genus Gambelia; species Gambelia wislizenii. Next base: position 202,361,981 of record JAUMIR010000005.1, on the reverse strand, counting down.
GAGATAGACAAGTCTGGTTGCAAAATAGTAACACTATAACAGTGTAGTCGGAAAATCTCCTGGGTCTGTGAATCCTTGAAGGCTGCTCAGCCCATATGAGAGGAGCCAGGGCAAGGCTGGCTAACTTGGCCTGCACATTGCTCTTCAATCTATTCCAGCCACAAATTTGCAGGAAGAAGCAGGAGAAAAGTCTACCTTCCCCACCAGTGCCTTTGAGGGAAGGGTTAATGGATGGTGTAATGGTATTATTATTATGGGGGTTTTAAATCTTGAGTTAAGATTTGGGAGTCCACAGCAACAAAATATATTTAAAGGGGGTCCCTGGTAAAGAAAAGATTAAGAGTCATTGGTCTACATAACAAATGCTCCATGGGTAATAGGTCTTCTCACTAATGATCTTAATAATAAACCATATTTAATTCCAAGCAAAAGCAGAGAACGAGAGATTTAACCCAGAAAAGAAATAAATCTTAATATTGTGTAAAGAAAGAAGTCTAGGGAAAAGAACCACTGAACAAATCTTGATTGGTTCAATAATATATAAAACCCAAGTGAAGTAATGCCCTGGAATTTAAATAATCTTTTCCAACTATATATGAGGTCAAATCTCTAATTTTTCAGCTTGCTGAATACTTACAATAGACTAATGATGCTTTTCAATGACTTCTACTCCCACCTTGTGGTACATTGGTACATATCACTTTTTTTAAAAAATGTTTATACTTGTGTGTTCCTTTAGTTAAAAATAATATCAATATTAGGACAATTGCCAGTCAAGCCCAACAAAGAAGTGAAGAAGAAGCTGTAGGAAATTGGAACATGGTAAAAATCCCACTCATTTCTTATAACAGGATGCCTTATGATTCAACTATTGCATTCAAAACTGGCCACATTCAACGTCAACTCATCAAGTTTTCAACTCATCAAGACTTCCCAGTTGAAATCTATCCAAAGGACAGCTGGTTAGGTTTTATATGCCATCCAACTGCAACTTAACACTTTAGCCATTGTCTACTATAAATAGGGCAATCCTCAATCTAACAGATGCCTTAATAACATGGTGCTTATATCTCAGATTTGTTAATAATCATGTATACATGTTCCAAATTATCGTAGAACATTTTTGGTCCTGTATGCTCAGTAAGGCAACACTGATTCAACACTTACCTTTTTCATTTCCATTTGCATATTGTGGAGGCTTGGTTTTGTCAATGCTATTAAAGCTCTGACTTCTTCGATTTAAATTTGAGGCTCCCTGGACTTTGGTACTGCTGCCTGCAGCTGGCACCCTTGAGGGTCCGGGAAGCCTGGAATAGTATAGTCAGAAATAAATTTGATGCATACTGTAAATACACACAAGACAGGAATTACAGCTGATCAGCAATGATTTGGCAATAAGGCAATGATAATGAACAGCAACATAATTCGTGGTTAGACTCAACACTGCCAATGTGAATGTCTGTCTTAATAGGTATGAGGATGTGTGTGAGATGCTGTGTGGCACCACAGACAAACACATATGGATCCTTTGCATTTTCCATTCATAATGCAAAAAAGATTCTCCCATTTTCTTCATACAACCTTTTATTATAGCAATTCACTTCCATAAATTACTATAAGATAAATGTGACAAAGCTAAAACAATCTAGGCATATAGCCTATCAAGATATGTACTCTAGATATTGATGACTGAGTTTCATTTCCTCTGTGCTCCCAGAGTTGCAGATATTGGCAACAGATATTAGATGATGAGGTGATGAATTGATTGACAATGTCACCATGTTCATTACTGCAAATGAAAACTCTTGACTGAAAGTGATCCATCCATCCTACAAGACTATAGCATAGGCTATGTATTTTTCACTTGTTGGTATTTGCTGCCACCCTCTGTAGCATCCTAGATAGCAAAGTTAAAAATTAATAAAGATGTCACTGGCTGTAGTATGTAAAATCCCATACTGTATACTCTTTGATTTGGTCCTCTAGTTTAGTTATTAAGGAAAGCTAATCTGACTTAAATGCTGCCCATAAACATGAATATCCCCAGAACAATGCTTAAAAGTAAGAATCCTGATAGAATTTTAATGGCAGGTTATCAGATTCGGATCAAGATTTTTTAAAAAGAAAATGATTAATATCATGTGATGTTACTTTAAATATCCCAAATGGCATTACCATGGTAAAATGCTAATAACTGATTCAGGTAGGAAGGTGGAAAAATAATACAAAGGGAAAAAATTAAAATAACAGATATGGGGATGATTTTTGGATTTCTTTTTAAAACAGCTTTGCTTACTGTGTTGGTACATCAACAAAGCTGAAATCAGGTTCACCTTCCTGCACAGAAACTATGAACAGTCTTAGGCTATAACTGTTAGACCATTTATTCCATCGCTTCACTTCCTCTGAAGAGGTAACTGGAAAATTCCAATAATGTTAGATGTCTAATAATGCAGCAATACTTTTCATCTCCGGCTCTTGACTTCTTCTTTTGGTATCTGTGCTTGGAGCACAGCAGATTTTTTCAACTCTAGATCTTTTATGCATATTAAACTTTATCATGGCCTATGAGCACAATTGATCTATACTTACTGATGATTCATTCACCGCTGAATGCAATAAAAATAAATTAAAAATCTCTCCTTGTAACCAGGGAAGCTAGCAAACACAAAAATGACCAAAAGGACATTTATATTTGTTTTCTAGTTGTAATTCTTAAATTAAAATTTTAAAACAACACACACACATATTCTGGTACCTTAGATCAACTTATTTTCCATACATAGACATTTTTTCCTGTTTGAGTCACTCCTCCACAGAATCATTTTAAGCAACAAAGGAAATGCAAAGTGTACGTAGAGTAGCAAATAATTCACAAGCAACAGAATTGTGGTCAAAATTTCACTGACACTGTTATAAATTGATAGTGTTAGACAAACAGCTGTTAGCTCCCAGACAAGATGAATAGTGAATGAGACAAGAGTCCACAATTAATGAGATTAAAAATCTAAAATCACAGGTGCACAACAACTGCACTCTGGTATAGCTCATTTGAGATCATCACCAGTGGCTCTGTTGGTGTTATTGAACTGAATATACATTGGATTACATAACCGATAGTTCATTGTCAGCAATGAACTGCACAGCAAACAGTACAATCAGTTTTTAAAAGACTACATATAAACTGTCAGAGAATACCACAAGAGGAGTGAGGAGTCCTTATTTAGGAAACAAATGCATGGATTTTAGTGCTCATAAGAGAGAAGGCTGCAAGCCTTAACAGAGACAGGATAGGCAACCAACATGTGGGTCATCTAAGGTTGTAAGATTTCCATTTGTTTCAGAATTGTTTGTTATTGTACTTTATCCCAGCTTCACAAAAACAATAATCGCTCCTAAGAAAAGAGATTTGATTCAAAACATTTCAGACTGGATCAGCACTGGTTATTCTATTCCAGTCATTTTGAAATTCTTTCTATGGAAATCTAGGAAGCTGCCTATTTCGACACAGACTTAGCTTAAGGTTGCAGGCTGAAGTCTCTGTTCACTGTACCTGGAGACCACCAAGGTTGAACCCTTTGCGTGCAAAGAAAAAAACTAATGGCAAACTAGTTTTAAAACCACCATTCTTTTCCATTTGAAAGTCAACAATTAGACCACTTTAGTAGAAAATGTACCGTTGTGCTCCTCCAGGGTTATCAATAGTTTCTCCTAGTTTCAGTTGGTCAGTAAACTAAAAAGATGAAGATTTTGAGAGTTGGTGGAAAAGTTTGGTGATCAATCAATGTCACTTTTCAATTCTAAACCAAATCATTGGAGAAGACAGATGTAGTATTAATACAGAGTGATGTAAATGGAACCATTACAACTGAATTGATAGACAAGTATATGAGTCCCCCATATATAACACCTCTTCTTTGTTCATTTACTCACTGCCAACCTTCTTTGGATGATGAAAAGTAATAAAGCATCCTTTAGAGAAGTGCCTGAAATAGGAAGTTTCCCAGCTCAGGCACCCAACTGCATTATGTTTCTTTAATGTTCCCCAGATGAAAAAGAAGCAGCAGGAGACAGGCAAAGAGCAAGGGACAATAAACTAAATTCCATTGTTAGTCCCAACTAGAGTAGAATTAAGACTTACAAGACTTACCAACTTTCCGGTGATTCAATGGGGCTACTCTAGTTGGGAGTAACAAGAGGATTTAGTTCAGTGTCAGTGGGATGGCATGACTGACAGCTGGATTTGCTTGTATGCTTGTCTAATAGCAGTTCAGTTGCAAAGGTGGCCCTGCAGCATAGTTGAAGAATATAATGGAAATCTTTTATATGATATTTTTCTCTAGCCTATGTGTTGAGCAAGAGGCTGAGCACTAAAATCCCTCTTGAACCTTGACAGTTCATTAGAATAAGTTATTTTACATGCAGTATGCTAAATTGCAACACACGGATATGCCTATAGCTATTATATAGAGCTGTTATTTTTTGGTAGTCATGGGCAAGGCTTTTCCACTGGCCAACAAAAAATTCTGCAAAGCTTGCATTTAAAATATGATGATAAAGAGCTTAATGTCTATGTTGCTTTAAAGAATAAAATTGCCAGTGGGCAGTGACTCCATTAAGCATCACTAGCAAGCAATAAATTAGAGATATTAACTGACCTAGAAGGCTTTTTTTGACTTGTTGCAATTCCACTTTGATTAGACTGAGTTGCATATCTGGCTGTCAGACTGTATGAGAAGAAACAGAGAAATTAAATTAAAGATATTTTTTGAATATGCATATAAGGCATAAACTTACCACCAAATGATGAGTTAATGTAATGCAAATAGAACACAGATAGAAAACAAAATAAAGGAAGAGTTAAAGGTAATGTTTACACCATGAATTTTCAAAATACGGACTATGGGGTAATGCAGTCCATTGTAAACTCTCCCATTTCTGAGAATAAGGATCACATTGTATTGAACCTAAGGTTAGTAAACTGTCAACATTCTGTTTTAAAATACCAAATGTATTTGTGCCTACCTACCTCTAAATTGCAAGCATAAGCATCTGCTCTAAATCTTGTAGTAGGGTACTACTGATTTGAACATTAAAGTGATTGCCTGTGTTCTAAAAAGCCAGTCTTTAAAAAGACATCCAAGATCATTAATGAGAATCATGTGTCATGAGTTTAATTTGGAGTTACATTTTAGAATTGTATATAGCATTTTAAAACTGTTTCATATACCAATAACCTTTTTTTTAGGAAGCCCTAATTAGAATGCCAGACCATAAGTATAACACTGCATAGCAGATGGATCTGACTTCTCATTATCATATGACACATATATCCAATTACAATAGTCACCCTTATCTGTGGTTTTGCTTTCTGCGGTTTCAGTTATCAGATGTCAACCATGGTCAGAAAATATTACTGGTATAGGGTTGGTTGTATACTCTCTACAGTTTCAGGCATCCTCTAGGGATCTTAGAACATATATCCCCTGTGGATAAAACTGTAAGTTTAACTGTAAGCCCAGCTTACAGTTAAGAGAAGCATTCTTGGACATGGAATAACTGTCCATTTATTCTGAGAAAATGTGAAACAGTGAATTGGGATATGAAAACTATAGAAAGGTGCAGAGGAACAGAACAAGTGTTGATAGTGACCAGAGATGTGACATGAATTGCTCCTGGGACATGGCATGACAAAGGATATGATATGATTAGATAGCTTATTAGGTGGTAAAACTGTTCCTGGACTGTACCACTTCAGAAGGCAGGTGGGCAATCATGAGGGTCAATGTTTTAGGGTAAAACAGGAACTAATGCTTACAGGAAGTTAGGTGCCACTGTTTCTTCCTGATGAGCACAGGGCAACATGCAGCCATACAGGAAGAAAAGTAGGATGGGGAAAAGGTGCAAGGAGATACCAGGTTGTCCTGACTTAAAGCCAGAAGAGGCAGTATTAGCAGATATTTGGAATCAAAGCTACACATAATGATGGAGTCTGGAAACTGTTAGGGAAAGAGAAGTCAATGGGTGTGGCCAAATAACTGCCTGAGCTTCATTGACGTTTTCCAATTGGAGGAACAGCAGGAAGAGATTGCAGTGTGGGAAGGAAGGTGTTGGCAAAGAAGAACAAGACTGACAGCTTGAACAAGCATTCAGTTTGCTGGTATACTTTCCTGTCAAATTGATTGGAAAAAAGAGAAAGAACTAAAAATGTCAGCCCTATGATGAAAAGTTTAGTGTAAACCCAGTCACTTTAACATGATGATATTCAACATGAAGAAACACGGACAATTAGTTTCTGTGTGATAGGCTGGCATTATTTTCCAGACACTTCCTGAAAACAAAGATGTGTTCATATGGAAAAGAGCTAGGTAATTTGCATGACTCACAAATGGAGCTGGCTACTAACTGAATAAAAGGACATTGGGATGACTATGGGGAAGGGTGGAGTCTAGACCACAGTGCAATGGACTACTTGAAGCCAAGTAAGATCAAGAATCAAAGCATCATCAGGGAAGAATATAGGCCTGTGGTGAATACTAAAGTTGATACTGAAGCCATGATTTATTACTGAAGTCTGGGTTAATAAATCAAAGTGCCTCACAGAATTAAAAACAGGGTGCAATGCTAAGCTGATATGCTAGCATTCTGAAAAGCCAAGTATGACCCTAATTGTAAGAGTAAGAATTTTATTTTATCATCTGTAACAGTTTTTCATTTATATGAGAATCAGCACTGGAAAAATCCTGAAACTATGCATAGAGCCAAAAATAAAAACCTCCAAATATAATATTTTCTGTTTCACTTTCTCATTCTTAATGTGATCTCATATTTACACATTTGTAAATGGAAGCAAGATATGGTGCTCCTTTGTGATGGAAGCAAGATATGGTGCTCTCTTCACAAAATATGAAAACAAGAAGAAAAGGACGGGAGACAAGTTGTCATGACATATAATGTACTATAACAGGGGTGAGCAACTGCTATGTTGACAGACTGCAACTCCTATAAGTTCTCAACAGTAGCTATGCTGTCTGGGGCTAATGGGAATTGCAGTCTAAGAACATTTGAATAACCATAGTTACCTCATCTTGTTCTATAGCAACAAGAAAATGACAAAACACTCCAACAGCTTAAGAAGAGAGTGATAGGATAGCCATACATTTAGAAGTTTTCCTGCAAACAACTCATTAGAAGGAATGGGAACTACACAAGAGAATTATTATCTATGAAGGAGAAATTTATATACGTTTTCTGAATATTTTGAGTTACCTGGCTCCTGTGATATTTTCCTTTTACATGGGACAGATGTTCATCATTGGGAAAATCAAACTGGGGCAATGATACACAAACTGGGGCAATGATAATGATACACATATCAATCAGTCTCTATATATATATCAGTCTAATATATATATATATATATATATATATATATATACACACACACACATACCAGTCTATTATATATATATATATATATATAGAGAGAGAGAGAGAGAGAGAGAGAGAGAGAGAGACTGGAGAGCTGGGCCAAAGCTAACAAAATGAAATTCAATATGGAGAAATGTAAAGTACTGCACTTAGGGTAGAAAAATGAAATGCATAGATATAGGATGGGAGAGACCTGGTTGAACGAGACTATGTGCGAAAGGGATCTAGGAGTCCTAGTAGACCACAAGTTGAACATGAGCCAACAGTGTGATGTGGCAGCTAAAAAGGCCAATGCGATTTTGGGCTGTATCAATAGAAGTATAGTGTTTAGATCAAGGGAAGTAATAGTGCCGCTCTAGTCTGCCTTGGTCAGACCTCACCTAGAATACTGTGTCCAGTTCTGGGCACCACAATTCAAAAAGGATATGGACAAATTGGAGCGTGTCCAAAGAAGGGTAACTAAAATGGGGAAAGGTCTGGAAACGATGCCTTATGAGCAGAGACTTAGAGAGCTGGGTATGTTTAGCCTGGAAAAAAACCGGTTAAGAGGCGATATGATAGCCCTGTTTAAGTATTTGAAGGGATGTCATGCTGAGGATGGAGCAGGCTTGTTTTCTGCTGCTCCAGAGACTAGAACACGGAGCAATGGATGCAAGCTCCAGGAACAGAGATTCCACCTCAACATTAGGAGGAACTTTTTGACAGTAAGAGCTGTTCAGCAGTGGAACACACTCCCTCAGAGCATGGTGGGGTCTCCTTCCTTGGACATCTTTAAACAGAGGCTGGATTGCCATTTGTCAGGGATGCTTTGATCAAGATTTCCTGCGTGGCAGGGGGTTGGACTGGATGGCCCTTGTGGTCTCTTCCAACTCTACAATTCTATGATTCTATGAGGGTTCATAGCCACATCTCTTGGAAGGTGCAGCTAATAGTGGCTATCATTTTCTCTCAATATCAGTACTGGCCTTGATATTTTGCTACTAGAGTTAAAGAACAAGATGCCCTTCACATTTAAACTACAGAAGCAAATTCTTCTGGTGGATGAGTGCAACTTCAGCTTGGAGGACTGGATAGTAGGACAGCTCAGGAGGAGCAAAGCAACTATAGCACAGCTGTATCTCCCAAACTTCACTGTTGCTCCCCATCTCAAGAATCTTTAACCGGATGCTGCCTATTGCACTCTGCCTTATAGCAGGTCTAGCCCTACTCATATCCAATGAAAAGCCTGAGTAAGACCAAAATCAAGTCCTCTGGTATCATAGAATATTTTGTATGCTTCCTAGCAAACAAAATTGTAGCCTGTTTTCATATGGCTCTGTGGAGTAGGGATCCGCTGTTTTCACTTGCAAGTACAGCACATGCATGGTTATAGTCTTCCTCCTGCTAAAAATGTATCAGTATTCAAAATCTGTTATTTATTTAAGGCAAAATCCCAAAGACTTTACACATACAATGAGACTTTTCCTCTTTGTCTTCCCCCTTTTTCTTCCTGTACCCCTAACAAATTTTTGCATGGAGTGTACAAGGAATGGGAGATCTTCCCAATCTACTCATGGAAGCCTTTCCATCAGTTGGAAGTGGTTAATTGGATAATTATTTTTTATTTATTAAAATATTTTTACCTGCCTTTACCTTTATGGATATTATGGTTACAAACCATCATATAAATACAGCGGACAGTAAAAGCAATGCAAAGTGATCATTAAAACAAATGAAACACAACAAATATAACTTAAAATCCAATTGAAAATGCCCAGGAAAGAAAACAACCTGTTAGCAGAAGAACTGAAATGTAAAGACATATATCTAGAAGGAGAATATTCCGTGACTGGAATGCTAAAACAGTGAACTATTTTAAATGTTGCCTCTTTCATTTTGTGTGGCATGTTTTTCAACATACAGGATCCACCTATGTTCAGCCTACTGGCCTATCTGAATATCTGAACACAATCTGGTGGAACTGTCCTTCCTAATTAAGAAACACAGAAATCACATGCAGAAAGCTAATTTATTCAAAATTAATGCACAGTTTTCCTTTAGCATTACTGAGCTCCCCACTGATGAGGAAATGCCCCACAGTTTTCTTTGAGATTCAGCTGACAACCTTATCTTAATAAACATATATATATTTTTAAACAAATCTTGATTTTTAAATTCTAGAGTTAAATTGTCCTTGTCACACACTACTTGACTACATACAAGAGAAGATAAATTAGGGTCATTTCCCAAGTGGTAGTGATTGTAAAGTAAAATAATTATATCTATTAGTCACTATAACCATCTATAGGCATGAATGGCATTACAGCAGCTCACAGGTTTATAGAGGTCATATATAAGCCATATCAGGACGATGGGGAACACCTAATTTTTATGTTGAGGTGATGGTTTGAAGGCTAAATTTTGCATCCCCAGAGCAGTCAGTTATGGTTATGTTCAGTTAAACTGTGTAAAATAAAGTGCATAAAAGAAATTAAACAGGGGAAGGAACTGGGTTTTGTTGCTGCATGCCTTCAACTTGTTTCTGACTTATGGCAAAACTAAGGCACTTACTAGAAGTTAAATTAGTTAGGATTCTTCAGAATAAAATGTAACTTCTGCGTAGTATTTCAGCATAAGAATTTAAGATGAGTCCTGCTGATCTTACCATAGATCTACAGTGGTCCCTTGGTATCTGCTGAGATTTGCCTCCAGGACTGCCCCACCCCACCCCCATGGAAACCCAAATCCATGGATGCTCAAGTCCCATTATATACAATGATGTCGTAAAATGGCATCCCTTATATAAAATGGCAAAATCGTGGTTCATTTCTTAGCATTTATTTTTGGGGGAATATTTTCAAGTTGTGCATGGTAGAATCTGTGGGTGCCAAATCTGTGGATACAGAGGGCAGACTGTACCTAGTTCAATATTTCCTCTTTCGAGAGGCCACTCAAATGCTTATGGGAAGCCTGCATATAAGCACACCTTCAGCCTCCCATTCATATTCCCCAGATGAGGCATACTGCCTCTCATATTAGATGTGTTATATAACCATTATAATTAGTTGCTACTGGTAGACTTACTGTCCATGAATTTGTCTAATCACTTTTTAAAGCTGTCCATGTGGGTGGTCATCACTAACTCTTGGAGTAGCTCACTGCATAGTTTAAATATGTACTACAGTCCTGTTCAGGAGCCTCCTGTCATTCTTTCTTGAACACAGCAGCAAGCCAGCTCTTAGCCTGGCCCCTCTCCATCACACAGGAAGTAATGTAAAGAAGAGGGAATCCCTTCACATGGAAGCACGCAAGCTTTTCATGTAAGCAAGCACTATGGGAAATCAGATATATTGCATGGGGAGCCTCCACATGATTGGGAACTTCTCATTTTCAGAGAAGAAAATGGTGACCAAGGGTGTGAGCAACCACTTTATATTTCTCTATCATGTTATCTTTCCACCAAGCCCATGTGATAAATAAGGCTGAGAGACAGAGAATGACTCAGGCTAACCCAGTGAGCTTCATGGTGCAACGAGAATTGGATGCCCTAGCTCATATACAAAAAGAATGGCACACAGTCCTATTATAAAGTAAAAGTTTGCTATAGTTGGAACACTCTGACATTTCCTAAGTTCCGCTGTGCTCCTGACACCAGTGAAGAAAAAGAGAGTTTTGCATTTATCACAATCTCAAGGTTTTAGTCTGAACTTTATGGTACTTATCCAAGGGGCTGAACCTGTTTGAGGGATAGGGTTCTGCACTGTAAATAACATATTCTTTAAAGCTCAGATGAAAAATCCTGAACAGATCATTTCCTATCTGACAATGCCTATCTAACTACTGGATCTCCCCATCCAGGGATAGAGCTCTCTTTTGGACCTTAGAGATATCATCTATATGAATTGTACCCTAAGAAATAAGACTTTGATCTTTTATAGAGAAACCACAATAGGAGGCTCAAGCCACTCTCTAGATTGCATTAGAATACAACAGCAATGTCGTATGGTATCTGTGAACTATAGGGAAGGTTGGGTGGTTCTATACCTAAACATACCTGTCAAACATATCAGTCTCATGCAACGTCACACTTGACAGTTATTCTAGGTTAGAGAAAATATAAGTAGACAGAAGCACTGCTGCACTGTGTTTATAAGCACTAGGCATTTTGCTAACTCGAAAAGTGTACAGTTATTTCCTTCTTATGGGATTATTTTACCTCTACATCTAAACAGTTCAAGACTTGGCTCTTCAAACTTCTTGTGGTTTACATGAAAAGGTAAGATGTGGCCTTGGACTCTTGATATTGGATTTCAAATTGTATTTTCATGGTTCATTATGCACTGCAGGCTATCAGTCTTAAGGTTATACTGTTCTCCTGCATCAGAAATTGCTGTGTTGTAACCAAATATATCCTTCATATCAGGCATCAGATGGTCCCTAGTCTCAAGATAGCCTTTTTGGGACATGGAATATTTTATTTTATACAAATGTGAGGAAAGATGGTCTATAAATCCACATACTACATAAAATGTTTGTTGAATTGACAAGAAAAATGGGACTATTACCCACTCTAGACAGCAGAGCATGCACATCTGTGACTTAAATCTGTCAATGCTATCGCATGTTAAAAATACTGTCACCATTGCCATGAAGTATCCATTAGTATTACAAACACAGGTTAGCATTTGTTTCAAAATGTCTTAAAAGTTTCTAGGTAGATGAGTAATAGTATATACAAAGAAGGAGTGGAAACAGGGCAGAACTAAAGTTAAAGGTGCTTTAACCCCCATTTAGTGTTCACAACTGTGTCCATAAGCATCTTACCATATATGCCTATACACATCTACTCAGAAGTAAATAGCTTTGATTCAATGGGGCTTACTCCCAAATAGGTATGTATAGGATTGCAGGAGTAGTACCATAAGAAGCTGTCTTGAAAGTAGTCAGACCATTGGTCTGTCTTGCTTAGCACTGCCTGGATTGAATGGCAGAAGATCCCCCAGGGTTGGAAGTCTTTCCTAGAACTACCTGGAGATGCCACAGATTGAGCCTGGAACCCTTTGCACATAAAGCACTTGCCCTACCACAGGGATCTATACATTGTTGTTATGTGACTTTGGCCATTATCAGATGCAGCAAAAACCATAGATTACGGTGTCATCCTAGCGTAAACGGGCCCTGCTATCACACAATATCATTGTCCTTGCATGGCTACTCTGTGCTCCAGCTGCAAAAAAGGTGTTATTTCTAATTCATGGGACAAGCCGTCAATACATTGTCAATAGTACTTTTTTCGCACTATTAATGGCAAGCAAAACCATGTCCTGTTGTAATCATGAGATTACAGCATGAATAGGTAGTCCTCAGGCCCCAGCACAGATAGTGAAATCTGTGAATAGTGAACACTGCCATCACTGGAACCCTCCTGGGGAAGGAGAACCCACCTCCTCCCTCCCCCCCTCCCTGCCCACTAGCTCCACCATGCTGGAACCCTCCTCCTGCCTGCCCAGTACACTGGAACCCCCACACAGAGAGAAGGGAGGGGGAGCTGAGCTCACCTTCTCCTTTTCTCCCCTGCTCACCAGCTCCACTGTGCCAGAACTCTCCTCCCAGCTGCCATGCCAGAATCCCCCCATGGATAAGGTAGAGGGGAGGGGAGTTTGCCTCCTCCCTCCCTCCCCCCCTCTCACTAGCTCTGCCATGCTGGAATCCTCCTTCCATCCACTGCACCAGAACCCTACCATGGAGAAGGGAGGGGGAAGCAAGCTCACCTCTTCCCTCCCTCTGCCGCCTGCCAGCTCTGTTTCACCGAAACTCTCCTCCCACCCACCATGCCAATCCCCCATGGAGAAGGGAGAGGGGAGGGGAGTTCACCTCCTCCCTCCCTCCCCTGCCCACCAGCTCCGTTGCATCGGAACCCTCCTTTTGCCTGCCCACCATGCAGGAACCCTCCTCCCACCCACCTGCCATGCCGGAACCCACCCACACCCCCGAGCTCTCCTCAACCTCCCTCCCTCCCCCTCCCCCTCCCCCCACTGACACCATCCATGGATAATTCAATCCACGGATGGCAAATCAACGGATGTTGGGGTGCTAGTGTATGTATGTGTGTGTGTGTGTGTGTGTGTACCTCAAAACTGTTAACTTCTCAGAGCTCTTTTCACTGACATTATTTTGTCATTTTTTTCTTTTTACAAAACTCTTATTTTGCTAAATACTGTATTTATTTAATACATTTTTACTTTGCCTCTCAGGAGACGTATTTCTAGGGCAGAGACCATGGAAAATAATAATGTACATATAAAAAACATTTCCAAAAGTTTTTTTTAAAAAAAATACTAAACTGTTAATTAGCATAAAAGAGAGGCAAAAATATAAACTGAAGTTAAGAAATTAAGGGCAGCATAAAACAACACAGGAATCAAAAGGATCCTTCAGATAAAATATCTTTCTATATTTTCAAATCAGTAAAATTAGATGTGTATAGAATATAATAAAGGCATGAAATAATTGTATGAGGCCATTATTTAATTCACTGTTTTTAATAACATTTATCGCAGTCCAAAATGTACATTACACATGACTACTGTATACAACAAAAACCCAGCCTTTTCTGTTCTGTAGGGTATTTCTGAAAGGTGAGAAAATAATGCATTTTGAGAAGAGTGGGGGGGGGATGAGTAGGGGCAACAGTGGGGGGGAAGTGGGAGGGAGGAGATTCTGTGGTGGGGCTCGTGGAGGTGGCAGGGAGGCTTTCCAGGCCTCTGCAGCATGATGGCTGTAGCCGGCATGTATCAGAAGTGGCTGCAGGGAAGGGAGGAGGAGACAGAGGTGGAGCATGGGACAGGGAGGGGGGAGGAAGCCAGCCAGCCAACCAGCCAGTGAGGGAGGGAGGCCACGCAATGGAGCCTGGCTGAAGCCCCTGGCACCTGATCATGGTGGCAGGTAAGGATGTGGGTATGGTGCCACCACCTCCTCTTCCTCCTCCATACCCCCATCATCCTTACCTGCCACCATGGTCAGGCACCAGGGGCTTCAGCTGGGCTCCATCATATGGCCTCCCTCCCTCACTGGCTGGCTGGCTCCCTCCCCCCCTCCCTGGCCCACTGGCTAGTAGAGCTTAGCTGCTGGCAGGTAAGGACTATGGGGCTAGGGAGAAGGAGGAGGAGGCATCACCCCACCACCACCCAGCCTCCTCCTCCTCCTCCACCACCCCCCTGCACATCCACCACTGGTATCAGGCCACTGCCACATCCTCTTCCATCGCTGATGACGGGGTGGGTGAAAAGGAGGTTGGTCAGTGGCAGGGTAATGGCAGCAGAGGGAGGAGGAGGAGGCCCGTCAGTGGCAGGGTGACTGCGATGGTGGGGCTTGTAGTGGTGGAGACCTAGGAGGCCATGGCCTAGGCAGTCCGGGTTGTGGCGGCAGCCTGGGCTATAAGCCTCCCTTCCCTTTGCCCCTGCAAACTGGCCTCATCCCCTTCCCTCCTTGCCCCCGTGATCGCTGTGGTGGTGTCACCATGGCAGGAGTGAAGGGGGCGGAGGAGTGAACTCGCCCCTACTTTCCCCCCGTATGGCCCCCACAGGACAGAGTTCTCTATTATTCGCAATTTTCAGCATCCGCGATGGGGCCTGGAACCAATCCCCCACGATTGGCGGAGTCCTACTGTAATCTGAGGACAAAGGGTGGGAAGTGGGTTGCAGAGAGAGAAACTGGGTCATTTTGAAAGCAAGGGTTTAGCTACATGGGAGAATTTAAAATGAAAAATAGTTACTTACCTCCCTTTTGCTGCAGTGCCCATTTGTGCCCATGGCTGATCAGCAAGCTTGGAGCAAAATAATTAGCAGTTTTCACCCCACAAAACAGAAATGGTTGCCATGAGTGAGCTGAGTCTGGAAAATCTCCCTCCCTTCCCTCCCCTTTCTTTCTCTTAATGAGACAGATGCAGAAGAGCTGTTTCCCATTTTAAAAAAAAGATAATACTTTTGCTCTTCCCCTTTACGGGGGGTAAATGATCATGTCTATGAAAACAAAACAATGGTGACTCCATCATTCCAAGCCTCCCTTGCAAGCCCACCCCCTCTAAGGTCTGACCAATCAGCATTCAGCTCTGCTGCATCCCCTTTGCAAATCCGTTGTACAGATGACCTATTTTGCACCTTTTTCACACTTTTAAAAAAAGATTGCGAGAAACAGCAAAAGCTGTTATCGTGGACTGTGTGGAGTTTTCATCCCCCCTCCTTCCAAATATTGCAAATGTGGGTCAGTGTCCATGAGGACCACTAGCATTCTCCTCGAACTGCTTGAGGATTTTTTTTTATTTATTTTTTGCCATGTAGCCAATCCCCAAGTGAAAAAGTGGGACAGCTGAGGATTAATTGGGACTGTCCCTGCCAAACTGGGACAGTTGGGTGGTATGTGATTTATGATTTATGCATATCAAATATCTTTCAATTTATCCTTAAATTTATTCCTTGACTTCTTTAGATGCTGCCTTCAACCGTTAACATGACAAAACTCACAAGTGCTGGTCCAGTGGGGTTTGCCATCCCCATTTGCTACATCTATCAAAAATGCAAAGTAAAACATGAGCCATAGTATAAAGGCCTTGGTGGAAAACTGCCTTAAGAACCAACTATCTGAATATATTCAGTTTTCTAAAGTAACACAGTGAACTTTAATGAATCAACCAAATCCATCTGGCTCCCAATCTGTGGCCTCTATGTCTGTACGTGATAACGTTGGTTTCTCGGCATCTTGGAATTTTGCTGGCAGCTCCTTGAAATCAGTTACTGACTAATCCGTGAGCGAGAGGAGCTTTCCATCTGCATGTGTTTTCTCTTAGTATCTGAGTGGTTGAAAGATCATCACCATAGCAAGCTCAGATATATGTTGCAATGATGAAATACAACTAATGGAGCAGGTCATAAAATACTGTATAATGCAATCACTGCTGCCATGCATTTCCACTGATAAATAAGGCCATCAGCATTGTGTGTGGTGGTGGGGTTTAAAATAAACAAAAATGAAACCATGACTAATTTGCAACTAGACTAGAGGAATGGGGAATTCAGTCAAAGTTGTCGATACAGCCATGTTCATTCCATTTCCAGAACAGAAGTTTACTAATGCCCCCAGTATTTCTTTTTTTAAAAAACTGCATAAACATTATCAAAATGCATTCTTTACATATTTTATCTCTACAAATGTACTCCATCACTTTCGAGACATCACTTTTGAAGAACTTTCATTTCTAAACATGAACCACTTCTTGTAATTCAATTTGTATTTACAAATCCTTGGATAGGCAAGGAATCGTTTTTCTCTAATTAAAGCAGTAAGGCGTCATTCTTCTTGTAGGGGACTAATGAGGTTTCTGCACTTAAGGAAAAATAATGTTTTAATTAAAAACATTAAATTAAGTTTTGCATAACTAATTCCATGCCCTATTTCCATACTATGCAGAATGTGAATTTATTCACAAATATTTTAATTTTGAGATCTGTGAGCTCCACAGGTATCCTAACAAAAATAAGCTGCTGATTTTCACATTACACAAACAAACTGTTAAACATCCTGTCTGTTTAACACTGAGGTGGGTCCTTAGGACAATAGAGACAGTTAGTGTTTCATCTTCCAAAAAAACAAGCCTTTGGGAAGTGTACAGTTTCTAGTGGAGAGCTTGCCACATGTTTGTCAACCTCTACAGTGACCTACACTGAGCAAGGGCCCAGCAAAAGGTAATTACACTGATTAATGCTTTTACAATCTACACACCCTCATACAGAAGCATAACTGTGCTGCCAGATTTCATTTTCATTTTGTTTTATTGGTGCACAAGGTATGGTTCAATAGCTAGTTTGCACATCCCAATAAATCAAGATAAATGTGGACAATATTTTCCCCTATGAACCCCTGTAGCTACAGTCATTAAATTAAATTCCTCTGCCAGATTTAGAAATGTAGTTAAAGCCACATAAAGAATCTTGCTGATCATTTGACCTTTAGGAAAAAAATTACATCCTGGACTCAGCAATTATTCTTAATTTAATTCAGATACAATCTATTTTCAATAATGTAAAGTTTAGAATGAATACTATATTTGTTCATTCAAGCACAAATTAAGACAAACCATCTATGATATTAAGATGATGAACAAGTAATTTAATTGATGCAACTTTCCATTTTAGCATGTTCACAATGGAAACTTAAGGGGTAACAGGCCCCAAAGCATGCTTTTCCCCTTGTGCTTATAGTCACTGGAAACTTCTTTGGAACTCTCCAAGCAGCAGGTTATTCATTTTCATCTCCTGTGGTTCCTGAACCTCTACCAAAGTGAATTCTTACATAACTCCTACAACATCCAAAGCTTCCTAGGCACTGACCTTAGGAACAGCTAGTGGCAAAGTGTTTCTAAAGGCTAGTCACTCAGTATTTTTACAAAAGTTCTGGCAGTCAGCCCACAAATCCATATTGAAATATATATATAAAGTCACAACTAAATGCAATCAAATTCATAATGAAAATGGAAGATGCTTTTGATCAGATTTATGAAAGTCAAGAAAATAATGATAGATAGATAGATAGATAGATAGACAGACAGACAGATAGCTAGATAGATAGAGCCCAATAATGCTGTTAAAATTAAAAAGCACAATTATTCCATGGCTAATTTCACACAGTTTTTTTAAAAAAAGTATAAGCTACGAAAAGTCAATAGCATAATATTAAATACTGGACCAGTCAACATAGGGATACCATACACAGCCAACATGCAGGTTGCTGAACTACTGTTATATTATTAAAATATATCATTTGTATACCACTGTTCATTTATACTTTTCAGACTTTCTTGATTTTCAGTTATATATTTCAGACATTTATTTATGACCAAGTGTCCAGGCTCACATCAGACTGGATCAGAATTAGCAGAGACATATTCCAAAAAAAAAAAAAAAAAAAAAAAAAAGTTGGGACATGTCTCGGTTCATTTCTAAGCCAATCACAATTCAGCTTGGCTTACCCCGCCCCGCAAAGCTTTCTCTTTCACCCATGAAACTTACTTCCCTACCCTCCCATCTATCTTTATGTGCAAACCCATCTACTCTTTCACTTTAAAACATTTTTTTCTGTCAGGGTCAGTGATGGCAATGGCAATACTGTATAGTTACAGTGACAGGGAAGGTCCCAATGGGGATAGGATAATGTTGTTTCCCCAACTGCTACTGTAATGGTTGCATTCCTTGAAGACACTCTCTATTGCAAAGGACTTCAGAGTATACCAGCACAAGGCATCAACCACAGAAAGAAGGAGAAAAGCTTTTCTTCTATTGCTCTAGCCAAAGTACTACTGCTGCTGCTGCTGCTGCTGTTGCCACCACTCTCCCAGCAGTTTAAAAGTCACAGGGGGATTCTGTGTATCCTAGTCCAAAACTTAACTTTCTCAAGCTCTGATTTAAAGGGAGGAAGAGACTGGTATAGGATATGGAGGCACAAGTTGGGATTCCAAGCTGGAAAAGACAAGCCTTAGCTTAACAAGTTCTATTTAGATTAAATGTCACTGTCTTTCACATAAATAATATCAAGTTAAATCTAATGGGAAAATATGTGCATGGTTGCCCCATCACATTTTCATATTTTAATATGTTCAGAAGTAAGGATCCATTGATTTATAAAACCTGATCACTTGGCTTCTTCTTATTCTTGCATAGGATTTTGACCTCCACTGGGAATACAGTGCATGGCAACTACCAATAATTCCACAGTGGGTTGTTTTTTGACAGCTAATACCCAACCCCCCCCACACACAAAACCTATTGAGATAATCTATTTAATTTCTTGCCTTTGAAAGATATAAAAATTGAATCTATGTGTAATTATGAGAGTAACATGTTCAGCTAAATACATATTAGTGGAGTGCAGCTTTGTTATAATCATGAATTATGTTCATTTGACAACTTGAAACAACATTCCATAGCATCTACAGTTTGTATTTTTTCTTTATTGTTCATTCTACAGTTAATTGTAACAAAATTTAATTAAAATAAAATGTCTTATTCTTTTAAAAAATAATGAATTATGTTCAAATACTATGTTTTATTCAGTGCATTTTTGCCTGTGCTTATAAAAGAACAGATCTGTTAAGGACCACATTACTTAGTAATTGCTCCATTCATGCCAACAGAATGCCACATTGGTTACTTTAGCATGAATGTACATTCTGGCTTTGGTAGAGAGGGGGAATCTAGAAGTATTTTCTCTTGGGCTATCTTCTCCACCACCCAGAGAAGGAGGCAGGAAGAATTTTAAACAAAGTCACATGAGAGCAGGGAACCATTGGCTCCTCCCCCTTTCCCAGCTACCATGGAACCAGTTCCCTGACTAGCCAAGCCCAGCTTAGAACAAAGGGAAAATGGAAGACAGTCATCAGGGTGGGGCGGATTCCTCCTCTCTACCAACCCCAAAATGCACATTCATGGTAAATAACCAATGTGGTATGGAAGTGGCTCAGTGCTAGGTGCACCGCTCTCAGCTCCAGACAGTTTATGCTGTGTGTCTTCTCAGCTGGGTTCCACTTGCCCTGTGCTATTTGGTCCTAGCGGTGGGTTCCCCAGCCTATCAGGCTGGCATCTGATATTACCATGATCAGATGAGTCTGCGTCCATGGGGACCCTCTGGCTAGGTTCTCAAGTTTCATCCACCAATGGAGAGACTGTGGGTGTAATCTGGAGCAGAAGAGCCTTGCGCAGGGATATTTGCATCTGGTATTGGTTCAGGAACATCTGGAGCGGTCAGGTGTGGAACCTGGCCCATGGTACCACTAGAATAAAAGAAATCATTAGACAAGAGAGTTCCATGAGGGAACCCTGCTCATGGTGAAAGCATGTAGCGCTTCCTTCCTGATCATCAATTGTCTTTCTTCTGAAAGGAAGATCATCCCTAAGTGGGTGTCAATCAAAATACCCAAGTGCGTGATGACTTGAGTAGGCTCTAGAGTGCTTTCCTTGAAGCTGATCATGAAACTGTGTTCCTGAAGACACTGAATCATGGTTTGCAAGTCCTCTCGGGCCTTCTGACTAGATGGGCCCTAAGAAGAATATCGTCCAGGTACGGATAGAGATGTATGTTCTGAGCCTCAGATGTGCTATCAAAGAAACCAGTACCTTTGTGAACACCCTGGGTGCTGATGCAAGACCAAAGGGGAGGGCCCTGAACTGATAGTGTTGTTGGTCCAGGGAGAACGTGAGGAGTTGCCTGCTGTCCTTGGATATCAGCTCATGCAGGTATGCTTCCACCAGATCCAGGGAGACCAGAAAATCTGCTGTGCGCAGGGCTTCCCTTATGGAGGTCAAGGTCTCCATACAGAAATGCTTGTTGGTTGGTACACATCAGATGGAGTATTGATCGGGCATTCGGTCCCTTCTTCGGAACCATGAAGAAGATGGCGCATACACCCGAGAATCGCTGTGAGGGCGGAACTGGTTCTGTCGCTCTTATCTGTAGGAGATGTTTTACCACTAACTCTTTTATCTCTAGCTTTTAATGGTCCTTTGAAAGGGTTGATGGAACAAATCTGCCATCCAGCAGGGCATCGAATTGTAAGCGGTATCTGTGAAAGATAGTGGAGAGAATCCACTTGTCTGTTGTTTTCAACTCCCATGTGTGGTGAAAATGTTGGAATTGACCACCCACGGGAACTGTTTTGCAGTCAGAACTGCTGGCAGGCACCACCCCTCTAGGACTGTCCACCTCCCCTATGACCTTTTTGGGCCTGGTTGGGCTCACCTTGTTTGGGGGCGAAAGAAGATCTGGTTCAGGTGGGATGAAAGGAACGAAAATCCCATTGTCTACCAAATCACCTCGGTGATTTGTATTATGAGCCAGACTGGAAAAACCTCCTAGGACTCTTCTTGTCCTATCTTTGGGACAGAGTTGTCATGGCCTTCTTTTTGTCCTTTGTCTCCACCAGGATGTCCTTAAGGGCTTCCTCTCCAAAAATACTCGGACCTTTGAAGGGGTTGTGGCAAAATTCACTCTCTAGTGGGTGTCTACCTCCCAATGTCACAGCCATGTAGACCTTCTGGCCACTGCTGCTAAGGCCATGACTTGAAGAAAAGGTAGCTGAGTCCAGTGTTGCATTCACGAGGAACTGTAATGCCATATAAACCTCAGACATGTCCCTTTGGAGAGAGAAGCAGTTGAGACCCTTGTCCCGCAGAATGTCCTTGATCCATAATAGCGATGCCCGGGCAAAGAGGGACCCTGTTGTCGATGCCCTGAAGGCAAGGGCTGCTGCCTCATAGTTTTTCTTCATGGCACTCACTATTCTCCTCTTCAGGGTCTTTGAAGAACCCCTCACCCTCCTTAGGTGCTACAGATCCCAAAACTAGAGATGCTACCAGTGGGTCGACCACCTGAACCTTCAGCTTCTCCATGACCTGTTTAGGAGTCGTGTAAACCTTTTGGGCCACTAAAATGCCCTTCTTCCCATGCATAGGCATTTCCCATTCCCCATCTACAATTTGCATGAAAATTGATGGGAAGGGAACTTGCTTGCTTGATGCCTTGGGCAGCTTCAGGACTGAAGTGGCCCTTTCGTTAAATTCTGTTGGCGACTGTCTGTCTTGCAACCAGTGTGTAGAGTCCAGGGTAGAAGAGCCCCCTGCTAGCAAGAAGGGAAAAATCCTCCAAATGGAAAAGCCTCTCTGAATTTTCTGTCTCAGGGGCATAGGTGTCTGAACATTTGCTCTCCTCCCTATCTGAATGGGCATCTGTGGTCCCAAGATACAAATCCTCAGAGGCCAGCAAGGTTGCTTTGTCTGATGAATTAATTTCAGACTCTGCTGAGGAATGTGGGGAGGAAACAGCCTTTCTCTTTGTCTGGCGGGCCCTCTGGATTCCACTGGGACTTGTCCTGGCGCTATCCTCAGCCCTGTCCATGCCCCCCTCCATGGAATTTAGAAGACACACAACCAATAGGAGGGTGCTTACATTATCACCAGTGTTGGCACCAGAAGTGGGGTGGGGCGGGAGGCCGCCCACCCTGGAAGATGCCCATCCTCTATCCAGGGGAGGAGGTAAAGGGAGTCCTCCCTGAAATGCACGTGCTTGCAAAAGCACTGGCTGTGGGTGTGCTGTGACCACCATAACTTTCCAGGGCATGGGAGTAGGCCTCCATGGCCACATGGAAAGCATGCTGTCTGGCTGCTCTCCTTTCCTCTGCCAAGAGCCCCGCTCCAGTATCTAGGCCACCCTGGCAGAAGGCTGATGGGCCACTTGGGGATGGAGGTAGCTGAAGATGGTGGCCACCATCTTCTGCAACCACGTGGTTGCTAAGAACAATGGAGGATTTCCCCATCTCCCCCCTTCGGACACCCGATGAGAGGGGATGAGGTGCAATTGTGTGCTCTGGGAGACATCTCCAAACATGGGACGTATCCTGTGGAGAGGGGTGGGGTGGGAGAGCCGGTACCAAGAACCTCTGTTCCTTCTCCCAGACTGAGCAAGTGGTGTGGTTACTTCACTTGGATGAAGGGTCTTCTCTGTGCTGCTCCTGCCTCCCTCTCCACTTTGCGGGCCAGCTGGGACACCACTTTGGAGCAGGGGACACTCGACTCTCACCTGTTGAGCAAGGCTCAGCGGTGGAGGAACTGCCTTGCTAGGGCGAGTTGCGTTCTGCTCCCAATCTGCCTGCAGAGCTATGCTCGGTGGCAGGGGAACCCTGGGAACCTCGTCATCTGGCCGCTCCTGCAGGACCACATCCGGTGGTGGAGGGGAGACCTGAATGGTCTTTCCTTGCTGCTTTTCACTCCTGGGCTGTTTGGACTTCTTCTTTACTTCAATTTGAGCCATCTCGATGGAGCAGAGTGCCAGAAAAGCAGGGGAAGGAAAGAAAAATGAGGAAGGTGGCAGGAAAGGCTGTAGCAAGAAAAAAAGGGTGTTTTTTTTTTAAAGGAAGCATTTAGACTAAAGAGGAAGTGGCAGAGAAAAAGAGGATTCAGCAGAACAAATAGAACAGAACAAGAACCTAAGACTGGGAGAAACACAGAAGCACTCTTCTCTGGGTGAGGCAGGAAGTAGAACTGAGTCCGTGGTAGCTGGGAAAGGGGGAGGAGCCAATGATTTCCCACTATCATGTGACTTAATTTAAAATTCTTCCTGCCTCCTTCTCTGGGTGGTGAAGTAGATAACCCAAGAGTATTACTTCTGGATTCTTCCTCTCACCAACCCAGAGAATGCTAACTAGATTAGTTAGACAAATAATGTCTGATCTGTATTTGTAGGGGGGAAAAGTCCAAAAAGAAGTTTTCACTGTACAAAAAGAAGTTTTGTTTTTGCTTTTCAACATGTTTTTTCCCTTCACCCTTTCCTATTATGCAACAATATGAAAAGCACTTTCCTCTCTGTAGTCTGACGTGAAAAAGCCTCTATATTGCTAACATCAGTCACCAGAACCATTACTCAAACCTTTCTTATGTGCAGCATAACACATTTGAGGGCAAAACCATCTTTGCCCAGATTGGAAAAGGGCATTTCTCTTGGCTACCAAGATCAAACAGTTCAACCTATTTGCTTTAGCTATTTATTTGCTTTAGCTATTTATCTTCCAGCCCATGCCTTGATCCTTGCCTGGCCAACTGTTAACTTGGAATTGCCTGTATCCATTTCCTGTTACTACATCAGATCACATCATCTGTCTGCCTCACTTCTTTATCTGCCACCTCCAGTTTCCAGCATCCTTGGACAGATCTCAGGTTTAAGTTATGTCAAATAATTTTCTGTTTGCTAGCCATGACACTTTGATCTTCTGGCATATTATTCCACAAATCTCTGCCCAGACATTTCCTCAACCTGAAATCCTGCTAATACTCAGTTCTTTTGTCTGCCCAGCACTAACTTGTATTATTACCATCATCTATCTTCTTTCATCTGTAATCTATCCTCTTCCTCATCATTATTTATGTCTCACCTCTTCCCTTACAACAAGGAATGAAGATGGCTTACAACCTTAAAGCACATATCTCTCTCTGGCTTTTCTTCGCAAACGAAGATTCAGGAAGGACTCATCCCGCGCTTTCTGCAAGCGCGCTGATGACTAAAAAGGCCAATCCGAGATAAACAAGTCCGGTTGCAAAAAGCACAGCAGAAGGTCTCCTTGGGTGATGTTTTTGGGTTGTGATTCTTTCTGCGTTGTCGTTTCTCTTCAAGACTTGTTCGTCGTGAGTTCTCAAATAAGGCTGCAGCATTGTGGATAGTGCGTCTCCATGCCTCCCGATGTGAGGCCAGGGCGGACCACTGTTGGTGATCAATTTGGCCAAGCCTGAGATGTTGTTTCAGGGAGTCTTTGTATCGCTTTTTTGGAGCGCCCCTCTTACGCTGACCCGTGGCAAGTTCACCGTAGAGTACTATTTTTGGGAGGCGATGGTCCTCCATCCTAGAAACGTGCCCTGCCCAGCGCAGCTGTGTTCTCAATATCATGGCCTCAATGCTGGTGATGCCTGCTTGCTCAAGGACAGCAACATTCGTCACATAGTCAGTCCAGTGTATATTTAGGATTGTGCGTAGACAGCGCTGATGAAAGCGCTCGAGGAGTCGTAGGTGGTGGCGATAGGTGACCCATGTTTCAGATCCATAAAGGAGGATAGACAGTACGATGGCTCTATACACACTGATTTTTGTGCTTTGCCTCAGGTGTTTATTGCTCCAGACTCTTTTGTGAAGTCTTCCAAATGCATAGGTAATATACACATACACACACACACACACAATCATCATTCAAATGTAATCAAACTATCTGTACCATCAAAAGCAACATAAAACATCTATTCAAAAAACAGAAAAATAATACAGCACACTATCCTCATAAAAACAATCAATTTCACAAACTCCGTCGAAAAATATTTTTGTCTGCTGATGGATGGATGACAAGGCAGAGGACAGTCAGGCCTCCCTAGGAAGGGAGTTGCAGGAGTTCATTTAAAGCTTAGTTTAGAAGATTAGTGGTCCCTCTATTACCATATATTCAGCATTTTCATCAAAAGACAGATGTGGTTGTTAAGAGTGTATTCATAACTGCTTTATGTATTATTCAGAAAGGTATGCTCGTTAATGTTTTAAGAAATGAAACAATGCTATCTTTCTCCTCCCACTGAAGATAATGTCCAATGAAATAATGTGGTAACACAAGTTTTTGCTTCTTCTATGTACTACTTAGTCCCTTTATTTTGTAGTGAATAAAAACATCTGGGAGAGGAAAAGCAAGCCTGTTCCTCTAATGTTCACACACACACACACACACACACACATATAATTTTCTTGGGCACGTTGCTGTTTTCAGGATGCTGATTGGGTGCTTAGGTGTCAAGATCTGACTCTCCTCACAGGACTAGGCCCCTGGTTGCAGCAGCCAACACAGCATCTTTGCAGACTCAGGCCCTGGTTGTGGGAGTCTTAGGAGATTTTCGGACCGCGTTTTAGAGTGCCTAGGGCAGGAGGAGCTTTCGGGAGAGGGACGGCGATCTTGTGCAGCAGGGGGGCGTTTTCGGACGCCGTTGTCCCTCTCCCGAAACCATCCGTGTCACTTCCGTGAAGCTTTGGAAGCCTCAGCGCCATATTTTAATCATGGGCAACCTCCGAAAACACCCCCCCTGCTGCGCAAGATCGCCGTCCCTCTCCCGAAAGCTCCTCCCGCCCTAGGCACTCTAAAACGCAGTCTGAAAATCTCCTTAGAAAAATCAGGGCCAAGCAATCAGATGCAGCTGGCTACATTCATGCAGCACACCTGAAGCAGCCAGGGGAACTGCTATTTGAGAGTGGCCTTTGGTCCTCAGTCTTGGCTACCACAACAGGGTCTTCTGTGCTGTTTGTAGCTGGATCTTGGCCTTGGGGCTTCTGTGCTATCTGTAGCTACTCCTTGCTCTTGAGCCTTCTGTGGTGTCTGCAGCTGTGCCTTGCTCTTGGGCCTTCTGTGCTATCTGTAGCTGCACCTTTCCCTTGGGCCTTTTGTGCTGTCTATAGCTGCTCCTTGCTATTGGGCCTTGG
This sequence comes from Gambelia wislizenii, assembly GCA_030847615.1. NCBI lineage: Eukaryota > Metazoa > Chordata > Lepidosauria > Squamata > Crotaphytidae > Gambelia > Gambelia wislizenii. The sequence continues at coordinate 202,335,530 of JAUMIR010000005.1, read as the reverse complement.
GGTTGAAACATGTGGAAAGCTTCAAGTCCTTTTTAAATATGGTGGTGGAGGAGCTCTCACATCCTGGCACGCATGGAGTGTGTGTATGTGGAGTGTGGGGTATGTAGTGCATGGGGTGTGTAGTATGGGGGTGTGTGTTTGTGTGATTGCATGGCAGCAGGGGGGGACTCTTGCATCCTGGCACATGTGGTGTGTTTAGCATGGTGTGTGTGTATGTGCAGTTGCATGGTGGTGGTTGATGGACTCGGCATAAAGCTAGCCATTATAAGTGGTTTGAAAGGTTATGTATTAATGTGTCAAATGATTGTACTCTTGACATGTTTCCTAAGTGATCAGTCAGCAGAGTGGGAACAGAAACATACCAAAGTGTTTTATATATGCAGATAATGGTGTATGTTATGCTGGGTATAGCTAATTTCTTAGATTTGTCCAGCCATATCACAAAATATTGTTCTGGTTCTTTTCTGCAGTGTGGAGAACAAGATCTTACTCTTGAAGGAGGAAGTTTTTCATCCCATCTCTACTTCTCTAGCCAACATTCCTCACAAAGTACAACCCAGAGGTTAAAGGCCTATAATATAAGTTGCTATTGAAGTAACATTTATATTCAACACAACCTCTGCAATCCTGTGCACACTTACATCAAAGTTTAGGTGTATATCCAACTGAATTTAGTTGTATATCCAAGTGACCATGCATTATACTCTAAGTGGTAGAGTCTTTTGTCGTCTTTCATGGATCTTAAAAACCCTTGTCATAGAATGAATTTATTTAGTCCCCCTTGTTATCCGAAGACCTACCTGGACTGCATATCTTGCTGTGTTTTGGGCTGGCCAATTTCAGTGGAAGGTGGTGAATGAGAGACGTGTTGCTGGAGTTCAACCAAAGACTGATAGTACTGCTGCTGTTGGTGTTGTTGCTGTTTATATCGAGACAAACTGAAAAACAGCCCTAAAATGGCTTTCAAATTTCCATTTCTTATTTCTGCAAAAGAGAAAAAAACATATCAAACGATGGTGTTAATGTCTCATCTTCACAGGTGTACACAACAGGCACTGCATAGATTAAACTAAAATATCTAAATTGTCATTGAATGTCAATTTTAGAAGCAGCTGCATGGTAAATTTCTGTATTTCATATTTCTCTCACAAGTAAATTGCTCATTGGCTCACTAGCTCCAAGACTATTAATTAGAAATATATTAGAGGATATTTCAAATAGTGAAAGTACACAATAACTATTGAAAGCCTATGGGCTTCTTGATCATTTTTGGTGGGCTATGTTAACTATAATGGAAACTCTGTGTGTGTGTGTGTGTGTGTGTGTGTGTGTGTGTAGGGGGGTTCAAAAAGTTTCCCTTTATTGAGCAATGACCAAGTTATTTAAGAGGGTTTTTCTGAACTCTGGGATTCTGCTTGACTTCCTAATGTGACTGTAACAGACCATTTCCCATACTCTACACAGTATTTATGCAACACAGGTACCTGGTTAATCAGTTAATCAATTCTTCTAGTGTTGCTTAGATTAGCTATAGGACAAGAAAACAGAATCAGAAAGAGCTTGGCTTTCAGAAGCTTCAAACTCTAAAACCCCACAATCTTTTGGTCTTGCTTTCCTTTCTGTAAAAGTGGCGGAGAAAAGCCTATTTCACAGCAAAGAGGTTAGCACTAACTAGTGAACTCGGAGTGACTGAATGGCAGTGCCAGCAGACCGGCATAATTTGTTTGTGAATTTGTGTATTCTCCCAAGAGCTAAATTGTAATATTTTTAATGGGTTATTTCTTTTTCTGTAATTAAATCCATTGATTTAATAACAGAAAAAATAATAAGCCACTAAATTTAATAACAGAAAAAGAAATAATAAACCATTAAAAACATGTGCCGATTGCTAGTTTCTTTGGTTGTTGAATCCTTCACCATCCATCAAGAAAAGAAACAATATCAACTGGAGGAAGGAGGTGATGTCCTACACCAGTCTTTTGCTGATTTAGTCTTCAAAGAACCTATATCCCAGAGCCAGAAAGCCTTAAGTACACAGAAGACCAATGCTATATGGAGACCTAGGAGATTATCAGACACTCTAAATAAGCAGTTATAACACCAGGAGATCACTAAAGGGCTTGCCTTTCACATGATGTCATTCCCTTCTTGTAATGCTCCCGCTTGGCTGTCATTATGTCAGCACTGCTTTTTATTTAATATTATTTTAAGGGGTGGGTGGGCTAGGGTATTGTGAGTATGGGGTTTTTATATTGTAAGCCGCCCGGATTGCGTTGCAGAGGGGCGGGATATAAATAAAAATTTATTATTATTATTATTATTATTATTATTATTATTATTGACGGGCTAAGCTGTCAATGGATCCCCTATTCCATTTCTGTCATGGAGGTTTGTGCAAGTGAAAAGGTGCCCATTTTTCTGGTGAGATCCCATCATTAATGGGAGGTCCCTGCCAGAAAGCTTCCTGATGAGATTGGGACATCCAGGTAAGTGACACACTTTTTGTACCCTCCCTTGGTTACTTGTAATGTTTTTAGTGTGTTTTTGTGCTTAGTGTAACTTTTTTCTTTTCTTTTTTTACTGTATTTGGGTTTTTATTTTTGAAATTTCTGCGCTCTCGTCGTCTTACAAGAACAGCTGGGATTTCAATCCAGAAAATGAAAGGAGCTCTGTTAGAGCTCCATTCATTACTGGGCTGTCCTCTGGATGACAGTAAGGTAGGTCTGAAAAGTTTTGTTCTTGTGCTGGGACAGGAGAGGAGATTGTGGTTCAGAATGAACATTTCTTTCATTCCTGTCTGATAATCTCCTGAGAGTAAAGCCTTTGGCAGTGCTAATGTTCCTGTAATGCAAGGTTTGGGAAACGGGACTAGGGAATTCTACATTCCCTTTGCTTGCACTGTAGCAGAACTAAGGCGGCTTTCAACACCCTTCCACTCTACACTGAAGTGAACTGGGGCAAATATCACTGCAAACAGTGGTGACAAGGGAATAATGCCTTGCAGAAGTATTAATTCACTTTTATAATTATTTAAACCTACCACAAAGGTCATGTTTTAAGTTAGAAATCTCATGATGGTCCAATATTAGAACTGAATGGCAACTATACTGTGTTCATGGGCATTACACAAGAGTAAAGTATGAAATGCTTACTTTTCAGGGCTTCCACCCTTAATCTCACCTCTCTCTCTCTCTCTCTCTCTCTCTCCATATTAGCATTCTGCTTGAGTCATCCATCCAAAATTAAACTCAGTTCCCAAAACACAGAAAGTAGGAATCCACAGCCAAGTTGTTGGTTTTTACATCCATATCTCTCAGTCTCTTTGATCAAAAACCCTTGACTACATCAACAGTTTTGGTTTTACTTCATCATGCTGTCAGAAGGGGCCAAGATCCCTAAATGGTCCTGGTCTTTATTTTGTTCCCTAGAAAATTTGTTCATTGAACTACACCATGAAAATCTTATATCTTATAATTTATAGATAAGGAGCAATACTGGGAAAAAAGATTATCAGATTTAATTAATTTTTTTAAAAAAAAATTGTCTGGAAATCAGCTATAAGCTCCTAAGGTAACATTTGGACATTTTTTTAAAAAAGCGAAACAATGGACAGACAAAATAAAGTGCAAATACATGTAAAACCTTTCTTTGCTTTAGAAATACATCCAGGGGGAAAATGCAATTATGATTTTAAAACCTTGCTTTTCAACACCTATGAAATAAAATCTGATGTTTCTGTCTGCAAATTTAAAAATATTAGGAGATCTGGCCAGAACGGACTGTTATTCTTTTTCCACAATTGTGAATCCTGCAGAACTGACTGTGTAATACACAATATATTTATATTCAGGCCAGATGTTTAGGCTTTGTTTTTGTTTCTTAAGATGGCAAAATCATTTTATAGCTGTAGAAAGCTTTGTTGGTGATTAGATGTAATATACCTTTTATGGCCATGATTTAGTAACCCTGTTATGCAGCAATAATAGCTATTTCCTTCATAGAAACAGCTTGCAAAATAAATATGTACACAAAAAAGTAAACAGCACATTTTGCATATAAGTCTGTTTTTTATTGATTTTTCTGAAACACTAAGAGGTCAGAGCTACATCATGAATATTACATTACTAATTATGCAACTTATTTGATCAAGTTTTATATAATTATTTCACATCTTCTCTTTCCACCAAACAGGTGCCCATAAAGATTGTGATGGTGGAGACTTGTGGTAACCCTAAGGTGAACCTATCACAGGGTTTTCTGAGGGCTGAGAGTGTGACTTCTCCAAGGTCACTCAGAGCATTGTCATGGCTTAGTGAAGGTTTGAACCCTAGTCTCCAGAGTCATAGGAAATTATCAGACTAGTCTAAAAACACTGTAATTCCACAAATGAAGATAGTAGGAACATTGTGGTATTATAACACTTATTATCACACGTATCTCTAATTTTGCGAAAGAACCACACAATGACCACTAGCACTTTAAAACAGGAGTTTACTTCTGCAATTTGGCATGAATGAGATATCAGCGGTCCTTGCAAGAAGATGCAAGAGTACTTAAAACTCCAAAAACACCCTCATTAACAAACTAAATGAACACACAAGCACTGAAACAAACCTTAAAAAACATGCAAACTAAACAGGACAGTTCATAAAAAGAGTGTCCTGTGCCTCATTTTCGCATTCTTGCCTGGATGTTTTCTTGCTGAGGACCGCCCATTCACACTGTAACTTTACAATTACAATGGGGCGTGGTTTTGCATGCAGCCTATACTGTGGGAAAAGTGCTATTGACGATCTACTGATAGCCTGTCCCGTGAATTGCAAACACCTTTTTCACGGCTGGAGCATGGAGTAGTAATGCAAAGATGATGATGTTGTGCAACAGCAGGGCCCATTTGCACTACCCTGATATTGTAATCCCACGATTTTTGCTGTGCCTGATAATTTCCACAGTCCAATGCTCAAACCATGCTGGCTCCTTATATAAAGATATGTGCATCTGTATGAGGATGCAGCTTGTTTCACTCAGATCACCCATAATAATTGATAATATCTTTTGTGTCTATAGGAATATTTGCACAAACTACAAATGGAAGCATATTCACCATCCTTATATATTAAAATGGTGGCAGGGTGGAACAACCATTTCATCTGCCCTACTGTTAGGCAGAGTGACCTCCAGCAGCTAGTTTGGGCTGTAATGGAAGGACAGCCTGGAAATGGAAGACCTGTTACTGGATTTTTTTGCCTCCAGTGCCAAAAAACCCTGAGTTGGCTCTGTGTACCAGACACCTTGACTTTTTGGTGGGTGAAGGGTGGTGCAGAGGAAGTTTCATTTCTATATGTGCCCCAAGCAGCCAAATATCTTTAGTTATGTCCTGAGACCCTCTCTGCTGTATTATAAAGGGCAAAGAGAAGAGTGCCAAGAAAGTAAGAATATTGCATTACACCAGTAGATAATACTGTATTACCCCAGTAGGACTGCGGTTTATTTTTATTTATTTCTAGAGACAGATGAAAAATATCTAATTTACACATATCTCAGGTTAAATTAAAACAGTCAACAGAATAAATCTATTAATCTCTCTCGATGAGTAAATTGGGTTATTTTCCATAAGGCTTACTTAGGAAACTGTGTGTAAGATTACAGCGTCAGGTTTATGTAAGGATTTTTTTAAAAAAAGAAATCAAATAAAATAAGGCATTTTAGAAATCAAGCTTTAATAGAAATAGCACAACTTTTTTTTAAGACAGCAGAAATGCATTTCCAATTCTATATCATTTGTGGTTTTGCAGTTCTATATATAAAAGAGAGGTAAAATGAAAGTGGATAAAATCCCAATGCATTATGTCATTCTGCAGATGATTATATCTATTGTTTGCTTTTTAAGTGTTCGTAGATCCAGTTAACATCACCAGTTCACTAAAGGATGTCCTTCAGTAACCCCAGAGATTGGCACTTCTTCTAAGAACATTTATACTTGCTTTACTCTTCCAGGATATACATTATTATTTATTACATGAGAGCAGCAGCAAAGAATGCCGACTTCAAAAATACTTTCATCTGTAATAAGTTATCATAAAGATATACAGTAGTTATTACAGATGATTAGTGTGCTGGTAACACAGAAATCCTGCATAACCTTTTCCTGATGTGAAATATTTATTTCAAACATGGAAAATTCATGTCATGCTATAGCTATTGTATGGAATCTTTCTCTTGCAATTTGTTTAAAATGTTACTTAATTTATTATTGTTTTATTTAAATTATTTCTATATCATCTCCCAACTCACAATGGCTCCTGAGGCAATGGACAAATAAAAACTGATTGAAACAATACAAAGATTTTTTAAAAAAAACATTTTAAAAACACATTAAAATGCTCTTTAAAAGCTCCTAAAAGCGGTCTAAAAACTTTAAATACAATTTCAAACACAAAACCTGAAGTGAAAAGTGAAGTACAAAAATATAGCATTTAAACGTTTGAGAGTTTATTATGGGTGAATCCAATTTTACTCCCAACTAGAGCACATCCATTGAAATAACAGGACTAATGTGCTAATTAACAAGTCCTATTTGTTTAAATAGATGTGTGTTAGTTGGGACCAAAATTGGATCTATCATATGGTATTAGTTGAATGATAACAGCTTTGGGGAAACAGATATTTGTATGGTGCATCCACAAGGCAGAAGAAATACACTATCCACAATTTTCAAATCTTAGAGAATAATTTTGCAATATATCTAAATACTTATAATGCACTTTTACACCAGCATAAAACATAGTTCACTGGTATGGACCTGAAACATCTGAAAGTAGAAGGATGGAGGGATGGAAGAAGGGAGGAAAACACCTTCAAGGATCATGACATTAATGTATACTGGCTCGTGAGGATGAGCTAGAACTATTAAACTTACCAATATTCTCCATCTATATATAAAACTCTTGGATATGTTGCCTTTCCCAGTGTGCTGCTTGGCTACTCAGGAAATACACCCAACCAATCACCACCCACATGCAAATTCCCTCTCCACCTCACAATCCACTCCTGCCACCCAATCTGTGGCCCAGATTGGTACCCAGACAGTCAAGTGGCAATGATGGTGGGACACTGCTGCTGCCGCTGCAAGAAAACTGACAGTCAACTGGCAGTGGCAATAGGCTGCCTGCGATGGGACCCAGGCAGTCAACTGGCGGCAGTGGCCACAGCCTTGGCAGCAGCAGGGCAATGTAGTGAGTCACAATCAGCAATTTCGGGAAAAGTGAGGAAAACTGAGAAGGAGGAGGAAGAATTTAAAAACCCACAAGCCTACCTTACCAAGTTGTTGTGAAGTCTACTGGGCATTTGGGAGGGTTAGCAGCCTATGGTACAGCTAGTTTAAATTAATATACTTTATTGCCTTTTGAATATGTTTTAGAAAAAAAGCTATCAGCTACTTGTCACTTTATGCATTGCTCGTTTATATATCAACAAACTAAATTACTGTACAGTGGGCCCTTGGTATCCACTGGGGTTTGGTTCTAGGATCCCCGTTGATACCAAAATCCATGGATGTTCAAGTCCCATTATATACAATGATGTAGTAGAATCTTTTCCCTCATATAAAGTGGCAAAATCAAGGTGTGCTTTTTTGGGAGGGGAGGGGATCTGAATATTTCCAAGTCATGGATGATTGAATCCATGGATGCCAAATCCATAGATATGTAGGGCTGATTGTATATACACATGTATAGAAATTTTAGACAAAAAATTGCCTCCCAAATCTGGGTTTGTCTACCCAAGAGTTAATGTAAGTAATGTACCTTAACTCTTATCATAAAAGAAACCACCCCCTTTTCTGAGTAGAGTGGTGAAAGGTGAGAGCTTAGTCCATCCCAGGAAAACCTAAAAGAAGCACAACCCCTCTGCTCTTTCCTCCGTGGTGCCAGTTCTGGCCTTTTTGAATGCCTGGGCAGGAAAATGGTGGCGGTTCTTTGGTGCTTCCCCTCAAAGGCGCACTGAAAAAGTAGATGTGTGAGTTTTCAGAGCTTCACCTACACCTGCTCACCTCCCCTACATATTGTGCAGCCACCATTTATCATAGATCCCTCTTCAGCCAGCCAGTCTTTAGGGAGAGAACAAACAGTTATGCCTGCTGGAATTTTGTAGGTTCTTTGGCATCGTTTTCATTTGCTTTGTCCATTAAATCCTTTGTTACACGATCATATGTTTTACCCTTGACTTATCCATGGGTCATATCAAAATCCATAATTTTGGCTCCAAACCATGTCCTCAACGTATACATGAGGTTGACTTTTACAGTACTTCAAATCTCTCAAGAGACATAAGCTAATGACTGTGGAGAAATGTCTGATATTTGTCACAATGTCATCTAACAGTTTCTGGGGAAAAAAGTTGTAAATCAAAGCAGGGACTAGTCATCTCTGCTAAAGAAATAATTTCTGTCTTTGCAGAAACTAAAGTGATGAAGCTACAAAACTGAGAACTCGCAAATCCTCCCAAAATACTCACATAATACTCAACTTCATGTTACTAGGAGTCACTCCTAATTTACTAGAGCTACTTGTAGAGCTACTTAGAAAGGTACAACACAATGTAATAAATATAATATAAGCACCATGTAACTCGGCAGACAAAAATGAATTCCAATCTGATCTTTAAAATAAGTGGAATACTAATACATATAATTTGTCTAACCTACATCAGACAGTGATTGAAACACACTGAAGAGCAAATTTTACAAATGAAATAATATTCTCAAGAATATGCTTTCAAACTCCAATATTACATACTGTATTTAATTCTGAACACAATCCATGAGAACAGTTCACAGCCATTACATGAGATTTGCTAAAACAAGGCATCAATAGGCTGTGGATTGTTGCCTATTGCAAGGAGCTGCACAGTAAGTCACATCTGTGACTTTTTCAAAGATGTGGCGGGAGGAAGAAATGGCAACAGCATATACAATGAGAAAGTTCACTTTGTATTAGGTGTTCACTTTGTTGTACAGTTATAATTAATAAATATATTTTCAAAGGAAAAAACAAAGCAGTTAGTAAAGAGCAAGAATCTTTTCCAAAATGGTCAGCTGAAAATATAAGTTCAAGAAGCACTTTTCAAAAAGTGCTTTTCAGAAAGCATTTCACTAATTCTGCTGACATTGTGTTTTTCTTACCTTCTGCAGAAAGACCTTGGACATTTACGCCTCTGGCTGCCAGAAAACTAAGGCAGACATCAACATTTTCAACCTGCAAAATGAACATGAAATAGCAAAAACAGTTAAAGGCTATTATACAAGACCGACTTGACTGCAGCAAATGGATTGAAGGAAATGAATACTTTACATTCATCACATACTCCAGTTCTTTAGTAAAGTTTAACAAGAATGATTACTGCTAATTGGGCAGCTGCTATAAAAGCTTTCATTGTCCACTTTGGCGCTTAACAACAATTCATAAAGGGTTGATCCAGAACGGCATGCTGCTGACAAATCAGCAACCCACCTACTTACCATGAAACTGGATTCTGTGCACTCAAATAAGGAACAATGAAAGCTTCCATAAAGAACTGAGAAGTGAGTCCAAAGATATGCATGACCAACTGCTTCAATGGGGAAAAAAATCAACCAAAAACAGTTGACAAATATGTCAAAAAATATGCCTGGAATGAGCTGAGATATTCATAGTAAACATACTCTTTAAAAAAACTTTATATATGAAATCTCTCTTCAATTCTTTGGATTTCAATTTTGGAAAGAAGTTCAATTTATAATAGCTTTTGATAAAGTCTATTTTTATTCAAAGGCTACCTTAATACCTTATTTATTACCTAACATCAATCTTCCACAAGGTGACCTCCTGAAGGGTTGGACAATCATCACTAGCCTAGCTTATCACCACCAACCAGCATGCTTGATGGGAGCTGTAGTTGGAAAGACCAGGTTGAGGATGACTGCCTCTCATTAACTGGCATGGCAATCTACCAGAATATATGCAATACAACTGTGTTGCCATGATCCAGAATCTATAAGGGAGCCAGTCAGAAGAAGCAGTTACCACATACAGTTAAATTCTGGGTTGAAATTGAATACAACATTTAATTTCTTTCAAAACAACAAAACATACAATAACCGTCTGATATTCAACATGATCTGGACAGCATAGCAAGAAAGGAAGAGGGAAAGCGCAACAAATAGAAGGATAGTAAGTTCAAAGAAGAGTAAATAAATCCATGTAAGGAATGGCTACAGCAAGCACTTATGATGATAAATCATTCCATAACACTATGGACTTTTTCGGACCTATACTGTTGCGGTACCGCAGGGACATTTGAGTGTAATATTTTGGCGATTTTTACTCATGAAAGTTGATCGTGAGTAAAAATCGCCAAAATATTACACTCAAATGTCCCTGCAGTACCGCAATAGTACCAGCAGGGATGGGCGTCATCCGAAAGGGACGCCCTGCAGCGCAGCAGTCTTGCAACATGGCGAGGCTGCTTCCGTTGCATTTTACTTGTCCGAAAAAGTCCTAAATATGTACTAGAAGGAAAAAATATAAATAGCCATTACTCTTAATAGACATTACTCTTAGGTGTTGTGTATACAGTAAAGAACAGCATGTGAATGTACGGCGATTCATTCAAACAGCCATTCACACAAATACATGTCATTCGGAAGGGGGGAAGCAAAATCCACCACTAAGTCCATGTGCACCATGCCCAGGGTTTCATACGGATTTTTTTAAAAGCTCCATACAACATGCAAGTGTGCAATTGTTTGAACATTCACATTCAAACAAATATTAACAGGCAGTGCAATCTGATTGGCTGGCTGAGGATGCAGCTGTAGCCACCATGTTGGATTTTTGGCTAAGCGCGGCCATGGTAAGTCAACCAAATGGCCATTTTACACTCTTATTTTATTTCTTTATTTGTAAATATGAAGTGTTGCTCGTGTGCACCCTGGGAAACTTTTTTTTTTTTTAATGGAGGTGACATACATAAAATTGTGACTAAATCACTTGTGGTGGCCAGGTGCTAGGGGGTCATGTGGAGGTTTTTTTGGGGGGGGGTCTTTTGGCTGTGTAAGCAGTTCACATCATTGCAAATGCCTGCCTTTCTGAATGTGTTCATATTTTCCCCCCTTCCACAGACAAGGCCTTAATGTGGCCCTTGTTTTTTCAATAGGAGTATAGTGTCTAGATCAAGGGAAGTAATAGTGCTACTGTATTCTGTTTTGCTCAGACCTCTCCTAGAATACTGTGTCCAGTTCTGGCCACCACAATTCAAGAAGGATATTGACAAGCTGGAACCTGTCCAGAGGAAGGTGACCAATATGTTAAAAGGTCTTATAACCATGCCCTGTGAGGAGCAGTTTAGGGAGCTGGGTATGTTTAACCTGGAGAAGAGAAGGTTGAGAGGTGAGATGATAGTCATGTTTAAATATCTGAAGGGATGTCATACTGAGGATGGAGCAAGCTTGTTTTCTGCTGTTCCAGAGACTAGGACCTGGAGCAATGGACTCAAACTACAGGAAAAGAGATTCCACCTAAACATTAGGAGGAACATCCTGACAGTAAGAGCTATTATCAGTGAAATGCACTGCCTCATAGGGTGGTGGAGTCTCCTTCTTTGGAGGTTTTTAAACAGAAGCTGGATGGCCATCTGTCAGGGGGGCTTTGATTGTGTATTCCCGCATAGCAGGGGGTTGGACTAGATGGCCTCTGTCATCTCTTCCAACTCGATGATTCTATGATTCTAACTTTCATGAACCTTTTACCTACTTAACTGATGAAAAAACAAGAAAGGAATAGCCCACATCTGTCCATGAAACAGCTTTTGTGTCAATTGTCCAATTATTTTTGGTCCCTTGAAAATGAGGGGGCTACATATTAAAGAGCTGTAATTCCTAAACCCTTCGTCCAGGTTGGATGCGAATACTCTCAAATTAAAGCAGAGAGGGCACTTTAAGCCCATATTCATTATTTAACTGTAACTTGAATTTATTTTGGTAAACATCTGAATTAAGAAAATTTGTGTCAGTGTCCAATTATTTCTGGACCTAACTGTATATGAAAGCATGAAGGTTTTCCTCTCTACTCTGCAGTAGATATATCACTGCACATCCCAACACCTTACCTGAGAATGGTGACAAATAATGACATACAACTATAGAACTGTACATGTCACTATAAGGAAACGAAAAGCTTCCACCATGCCAAATCTAATTACACAAGTCACTAAAATCTCTTCTCAGCCCTGACAATTAGAGGACATCCTATGCCTACAGAAAATCCACTAAAAGTAGGGGGAGAGTCATGGAAAAGTTGGCAATGACCAAAGCCGGTTGATTGAATATTTTATGAATCCCAGGACCACATCTGAGGGGGAATACTTTCTCTTTGGCCTGTCTTCTGGAAGTGGCTCTCTACCCCCCACCCCACACATAGAAACAAGTCAGCATTGCTGATCAGTCCTCAGTTGTTTCCAACCAGCAAACCACTGTTAAGGATCTGGGCCCCTTGCTAAGACACAGAAGGCAAAGATGGGGGACTTTCCTACTTGTCCATCAAAAGAATACAAACAGCTATCCAAAAAGTGAAGACTTTTCTGAAATGCAATGCTTCTCTAAAAAAAGAAATGAAACTAGAGAATTATCATGGTATTCTCTTAGGAATATGTCACTTGTGTTTTATGGTACTTCAAAACTGTCTTTTAAAAAATCAAATCAAAGTATACCTTCCAGGAAAATTTACTCAACTAGTGGAGGTTAAAGAGAAGGAATAAATGTTTTCCCTGCTGCTGCTACTGGAAAATTACTTTTAAAGAAAAGAAAAAAGAAACAGTTTGAACATGGCACATAGAAGAAGCACTTTCAGATTTATACTAATACTCTCTTTTTGTCATGTCCCTGGTGCCTTAGGGATATATAGGTAGCTTTCACTGCTGTATTAGGTAGCTTGTTAACATTGTTGGGCCTGCTAGTAATCGCACCAGGGTCTTGACATGGGCAGAAAGTATTATGGGAGGCTGGTGTGGTTGGTATGTGTTGGTGGAAGCCTGCACAGCTCATCAAGATAATTTCTCTTGGGAAAGTTTAAGGAGCGAATCATGGGGCTGATAGTACCAATTAGCCAGGTGGTGGGTAAGGGAAATCGAAATCTAGGGAATGTATTAACGATGGGCTTTTGGCACCAAGAGTAGATCTGTCAATGAACTGTTACTGTATGCATCTATATCCTGAGACAATAAAGCATTTCAAGCAATGCTTGTTGTTCTGATGAGTGGATGTTGATGGAGTTCATCACACATTTTGTGCTGCTTTTGAGGAGGTAAGAGAATTTGACAAGAGTTTAGATGGCTACATTTTATGCAGAAAAGAAGTATAGTATATTAAATTAATGCAATAAAAAACCACAAACATTTATCAAAGTAGCTCTTCCTATTCCAACAAAATAGACTCAGAAAGGGCTACTATCACCTGTCAAGGATAAGGGTGAAAACACCTTTTCAAAATATATTTTTGTATACCAGCATAAAGTAAATAATAAGATGGCTCTCACAATAAAATAATCTGGTCTCATTCTAGTGATGCTTTCATATAAAAGTGAAAGACCTAATTCAAAATTATACTTAGTGCCTGAAAATGCCATTTCATATGATATACAGTATGACCCACATATTTGTGGGGAATACATTCCTAGACTTACTGCTGATACTGTAAACCACAGATATAGCAAACCCTATTAAAACAAATGACTTCCAGTCAAAGCATACCATACAGTTGTGCTGGAGGACCTAGAAGAAATCTAGAGAGACAACCTCTCTAGGCATCTTCTAGGTCCTCCAGCATGACACTATGGTCAGCTTCTGCCAGAAGCATACCATAGAATCACAGTGGAGGAACTAGAAGATGACTAAAGAGACCATATTTTTTCAACCACAGGTAAGTGAATCCATGGATATGGGTGCCATAGATATGGGGGTTGTACTGTATAAATGAGGTAATTATATGAGGATAAACTTAGCATAGTTATTATCAAAAGTACACATGCTATGAATATCTATTTTTATGAAGCGGATCTTGGCTTGAAGTTACATTTCAAAAGAATTTTATTCCTAAAACCCATTATGATGTTTAAAGAGTAATATATTTATATTTTTTAGTCACAACAGTATTTGAAAAGTAATGCATTGCTTAGACATTACTATAACAATACTGCTGCTTTTCTTGGTCAAAAAAATACAAAATCAAAAAACAAAATGGCTTAAAACTTACAAGGGAAATCCATCCAAATGGCAAAAAATACCTTTTAGATATCAATTTAAAAAATAACTATTTGTTACACCACTCAAGTTCATCCTTTATGTAGATTTTGAAATGTGACTTTTCCCTTGCCCTCATTAACAAAAAAGGGTGACCCAAAATTAGCATGTGATATTTTGCACACAAAACAACATTTTCTGTGCAGGAAATAGCATCTTTTTTGTTGTACAGAAACATCTTGAGGGGAGGCATTCAGGGACATGACCCTTTCAGGAATTATAGGTTATGTTTGACCTCAGGTAATGGGGAAACTACACAGTAGTTTTCACTCATGGAGGATACCACTCCTGTTATTCTAAACAGGTCTGCAGACTGGGTTTCACTGGTTGACAGGATTGTTGTCCCATGCATGGATCCATGACTCTTGCCAGGGCAAGCTTTTCAGACATCAGAAACAAAGCTGTGGCCTTAATTCCATTCCAATCACTGTATGCTTGTTCTGCTTTGCAACACCCTGGCCTTTATTCATTGCTAGGGCCACAATCTAGTTCTAGGATCACTACAGTGTGAGAATGATATGTAATGTTATAAGGGCTCAACTAATAAGACCTTAGACATGATGGTGTTGGCATTCCATCATTATTTGCAGAATAAGGCAAAGTAGAGAATGGGAAAAATGTAGCAGGCAGGCAGGACAGCTGCCAGAAAATCCCCAATTCAAATATCCCTTCAGACTTGAACTCATCAGGCTAGGGAGATGATCAGACTGGCTTTATAATCTGGGACAGGGACGCAACAGGGTCATGAAAGGATTTACCTTTCAGACGATGTCATCCCTCTCCCGTTCTCCCTCCTTTCTGCCCCCATTCTGTCCCCATGTTTTCTCATTAATGGGGAAAAGCCGTTAATCAAAAGCCCATTCCATTTCAGTAATGGAAACACAGGCATCTGAAATAGAGCCCTGTTCTGCTGGTGCAATGCCAGCATCACTGTGATGTCACTGGAGGTCCCTGAGGAACACTTCCGGGTGCGATTGAGATGAGGTAAGTGACATCTTTTTTTTTTAACCTTCCCTGGGTTCCTTGGGATGGGGGGGTGTTTGGGGGCTTATATTTTTTTACTGTTGACGTTTCTTTTTCTTTTTAAATTTCCCGCGCATTGTTCTCTCACAAGAATGGGCAAGATTTGCTTTACAGGACATGAATGCAGCTTTGCGACGGCTGCATTCACTCCCAGCCAGCTGAGGGGAGGGGGAGCAGTTCTTATATCGGGATTAGGGTAAGTGTATGGAAAGTTTTGGTTTAAAGTGGAACAGGGATGGGAGTGGGGTGGGAGGTACCAGGGCAGGGATGGGTTTTAAGGGCCCATCTGATAATTCCCTAACTTTTGATCCTCCAGTCCTCATCATGATACTAATGCTGACCTACCCTATCAGCCCGTTGTAAAGGATTGCTGAGATCATGCTTATAAATCACTTTGAATGCTTCAAATGTGCTGTAAAAATGCTGGATAATAAATTATTGGGGTTATTTTTCACTTTCATTTCTATTCTGTTAAATGGGGAAAGAATCTTTTAAAATGTAATCATTTTAAAACTTTCAGTGTATACATAAACATTGTTTTAATTACCTTCTTCTTGCCTTGGCAAACCACAATTATCCTTTGAACTCAGCCCTCAATAGCCTCAAACACTTTTTATTCATACTGACAAGCAGATGAAAATAATTTACATTTTGCAGTTTCACAAGTTCAAATATACTTTAGCCAGCTTCCAAGCAATCCATATTGTTTCAATTAGAACTAGAATGGGTTGCTGAAATCGTTTACCTAACAAATTATGGGATTAATGTAGAATCAGGTAAAGTTTTACATCTTACCACTGCAACTGAGCAATACTGCCTTTCTTGTTAGATATTAGGAATGGTAGGACAGTTACTGTATCATTATGACACCAAACATTAAGGAAAAATCAATATGGATCTTTTGAAATGTGTCCCTCTGGCATCAGTAAATTACTTTCTTATAGAAACCTGTGATCAATTGTTGTTTTCTATGAATTGGTTCACATTTCCTCCCAAGTTATTTTAATTAGTTGCAGTCCTAGACTTATTCACTGAAGGTCCTGTTAACTCAGGAAGATTTACCTCTGAGTAAACATGCTGAAAGTAGACTTGCGTTTTTAGAACTCTAATGCTACAATTCCTAATGAGCACTGCTATTTCAGGTAAAGAAGGCTTGTGTTAAAACTGTGTCAACAGACTGCAAAATCTAAAATTCAATGAGATTATGAGTGAAGTAAGTACCATGAAAACTTCAGTTTCAGCAAAATTAACAGTGCAATGCTAAGTATAAACATCTAGTTGGAAATAAGTCCCTCTGAGTTAAATGGGGCTTTTTTCCAGGTCAATGGGTACAGGATTGCAACCTTAATATTGTATCCGCTAGGATACTGAGTGAACTATATATGTGTGAAAATATGTGTACACTAAGGACATTTTCAGACAGTGCTAAACGGAGCTTATCGCGGGATGAGCTCCTGGGAGAGGAACGCCGCTCTTGCGCTGTGGGGGGTCATTTTCAGACACCGCCATCCCTCTTCCGAGATCATCAGTGTCACTTCCGTTAAGCTTTGGAAACGGCCGCGCCATATTTTAAGCGCGGAAGTTGCCCGTGCTTAAAATATGGCACAGCCGCTTCCAAAGCTTAACAGAAGTGACACTGATGATCTCGGAAGAGGGACAGCAGCGTCCGAAAACGACTCCCGCCGCGCAAGAGCGCTGTTCCTCTCCTGGGAACTCATCCCGCGATAAGCTCTGTTTAGCACTGTCTGAAAATGTCCTAAGCTGGTCAAATGATAATACTTAAACTACAGCAGGTCAGATGTAACCTGCTGAAATAAAAAAGGGACACGTAGATTATCAGATAATCAGATCTGATCAGATTAAATAATCAGAAAGAGAGGAAGTTAAATTTCTTACTATGAGAGACCAATTGTTCTCTTCATCATCTTTCTTTCCTACTATTGTACTTGGGGGCTGACAGTAAAAGCTGTCTACAACTTCCGGGGAGGAATAAGGGATTCTGCATATAGATCCAAGCTTTAATATTCATTGGGGAGCCCTTTTAAGAGACAGAAAACCAAGATTGTTCCAATAGTAAAAGCACAGACACAGAAGACTATTTATGGTTTAAGATTCCAAGAGAATGTGTTTAACAAAACATGATGCAAGAAGCCCGCTGAAGCTTAAGCTGTTGTGGCTCTTGTTGGTGCTTGATGGGAGAGAGGGAAACCTACATGCACCATTATGATCTTTATAACGGAAGAAAGGCATGATATAAAAGCAATAGATAAGATAATACAGAATTGTGTCAGCCCAGGCTGTAATTCATGTTGAATCTTCAACCTAATCCTATAAATACAGTTGAACAGCTAAATGGAAAGAAAACAAATACTTCTAGTTTTCATTTTCTAATTCAGCAAAAAGGTTAATCATCTCCCACTGGTGTGCTTGAACTGAATAACCTCAAACTACATTGAATACATTGTCTTGATATTCTAAAGAAGGGAAACCACTAAGTAAGGTAGGGTAATATCCAGTGACTGCCAGCTAATAGATTTGCATGAATAATTCACTTGTAATTTACATGAAGAATTCACATCATTACCTTATCTTTTAAACATTTCAATTTATTATCATTGATTATGCTTTTACTAAGAACAGCTTTCAGCCCCTTCCTGTGGTGGACTTTGCCTTCCCTGCTTCCAGCCATAATGAATTACAGAATGCACATAGGGTAATTAATAACGAATAATATAGCTACCAATGGTAACACCTTTCCATAGTACTGGGATTGCCTGCTCCTGTGAGGCAAGAGGCACTGCTGATGGCTGCAGTATTGCTGGTAGGGTCTACCATGCCAGGCAGGCTTTTGCTGAGAATCCAGACAAAATGTGCCAAACTGGTACTGGGAAACAGCAGTAGTGGGGGGGGGGATGACACCGGCTGAGGATCTCTCAGAGATAAAGGCAGTGGCAGCATAGCTAAACTTGTTAGTATTGCACAGAAGGAGCACATTAAACCACTTTTGAATGTCTTTTACCACAAAAACCCTATGATGAGACAAACCAAATTGAAACATAAGATAGTGTCACAAGACAAAACTTCCTGGTTGGATTGCACTCAGTGAGCTACTGGGGTACAGCAGATGACAAGTACAAATAGCACTTTAGCTAATGATGCAACTGGGCTCAAGCCAAAAGGACATTCAGCTGTTGACATGCTCAGAGGCGAAAGTCTGAAGCTGCACAACACACATTATAGGAACATGGAATGTGAGAAGTATGAGTCAGGAGAAGCTAGACATAGTAAAACAAGAAATAGAACTATAAACATTGCAAAACTTGGGGTGACTGAGTAAAGTGGACAGGAATGGGACAGTTTGATTCAGATAATTACATAGTGTTTTACTCTGGAAATGAAAATCTAAGAAGAAATGTGGTGGCATTAATAGTGAGGAAAGGTGTAGCAAGAGCAGTCAAAGGATATAATGCAAATTCTGACCGAATCGTATCAGTAAGACTTCAGGGAAAACCTCTTAATATAATGGTAATCCAAGTTTATGCTCTAGTTACAGATGCAGAAGAAGAGGAAACTGAAAGCTTCTCTGCTAGAGTCAAGGAGGAAACTGCACACCAAAACAGGGCTTCTTGTTGAACATTGGAATGCAAAAGTAGGAAACAGAGCAGAATCAAAGACTGTAGGAAAATTTGGCCTGGGATTAAGAAACAGAGGGAGAATGACTGAATTTGTGAAGCCAACAGTTTGTTCATCACAAACAAATTCTTCAAGCAACCGAAGAGGCAACTGTATACATGGACATCACCTGATGACCAACATAGAAATCAAATAGAATATTTAACAGGAAGCTGAAGCTGGAGACACTCCATTCTCTATCCACATAAACAAGACCAGGAGTAGATTGTGGCAAAGACTGTGGACTGCT
This sequence comes from Gambelia wislizenii, assembly GCA_030847615.1. Classification (NCBI taxonomy): domain Eukaryota; kingdom Metazoa; phylum Chordata; class Lepidosauria; order Squamata; family Crotaphytidae; genus Gambelia; species Gambelia wislizenii. Next base: position 202,316,254 of record JAUMIR010000005.1, on the reverse strand, counting down.
AATATCAAAAATTAGAGTGAAGCTAAAGAAGAACACTAAACCAACCTTTTGCCAAAACACAACCTGAAGAACATCCCAGTAGAATTTAGAGATTATGTTAAAAAGGAGAGATTTGCACTATTAAGCCTAATGGACCAGGAGCCAGAAGAAATCTGGACTGAAGCCAGGGACATTGTCAAGGAAGAGTGCAAAAATCAATCAATCTATCTACCTATCTATCAGATTTATATCCCACCTTCTTCCCAGATGGGACCCTATTTGCAACCAAAAAGAAAGAGGGACCTCAATGGATGACAGACAAAACTCTTTAAGCAATTAAGGACAGTCAAGTAGCAAAAGGAACAGCTGACAGAAATAGAGTCAGAACTCTGAATGCAACAATTCAATGATTTGTGCATAGGGAAATACAAAATGAGAACAAAAAGAAAGAACAAGAGACCTCTTCTGCAAGATCTGAGAAATCAAAGGGAAATTTACACCAGGAGTGGGGATGCTCTACAACCAGCAAGGGAACACATTACATGACTAAGAAGAAATAAAAAGCCAATGGAAACAATACACTGATGAACTATATAAAAGAGATAAAAGTACAACATATTCATTTAAGGAAGAACCATTTGAAGATGAACCTCCAATTTTAGAAAGCGAAGCAGAAGCTGAACTCAGAGAACGTGGGAGAAATAAATCACCAGGAATGGATGGCATACCAATAGAGCTTCTTCATGCTACAGAATCTACTCTAGTTCTAAAATCTATCAACAAATGTGGAAAATAAAACAATGGCCCACATGCTGGAAATGGTCAATATACAGTACATTCCCCAGGAAACAGGACACTAAGGATTTCAAGAACGACAAAACCATTGCATTAATTTCCAATGCAAGCAAAGTGATGCTCAAGAATCTACAACAAAGAATTTTACCATATATGGAGCAAGAAATGCCAGATGCCCAAGCTGCATATTGCAAACATATGTTGGATAATAGAGTGCACCAAAGAATTTCAGAAGAAAATCAACCTGTGCTTTATAGATTATGGCAAACCCTTTGATTGTGTAGATCATGAAAATCTATGGATCCTTCTTAAACAAGTATCTGTGCCACAACATTTGATTGTCCTGATGCATAACCTGTACTCAGGACAAGAGACTATAATCAGAATAGAATACTGAGAAACAGAATGGTTTCCAATGGGCAAGGGGGTAGGCAAGACTGCATTTGTTCACTCTATTTATTTAACTTGTACTCTGATCATATAATTTGTTAAAGCAGGATAAGACTTGGAGGAAGGAGGCATGAAAATTAGAGGAAGGAACATCAACTAATTTCCATATTGAATGGTGGCACTAAGCCTTTAGTGCCCCTTCCCTTTGTGCTTGTGTATGTGTTTGTCTCTTTGGTATACATAGGTCACAGGTTGAAGAGAGAGATGGTGAATGGAGCTGACAAAGAAAGAGAAAATGAGAGAGGGAGAGAAAGAGAGAGAGTGATTCAGATTAGCCGAATTTGGGAAGTACAGTTGGCCGTCCATATCCACGGATTCCACCATCCACGGCTTGAAAATGTTTTTCAAAAATCCCAAAGGCTAACCCTGATTTTGCCATTTTCTATATAGTGCCCCTTATGCAAAATAGCAAAATCAAGGTTAGCTTGATATAATGGGACATGAGCATCTACGTATTTTGCTATCCATGGGCATCTGGAACCAAACCCCAATGGATACCAAGGGCCCACTGAATGTTTATTCAACATGCACTGTATGTTTATTCAACATGCTATCCATCCCCTTTCTCTCCAGTTCAGTGGTTTTCTTTAGAACACATTTATTTTGCATTGAATAGTGATTATTCAGTGCTTAATGATTTTTTAAACACCTATTCATAGTTATGCAGCTGTGATCGGTTATTGTAAAACACTATGTAAAATATACAGTTGTCCATCCGTATCCATGGATTTGGTATCCACAGCTTGAAAATATTCTTTAAAAAATAATAATACAAAAAGCAAACCTTGATTTTGCCATCTTATATAAGGGACACCATTTTGTTATACCATTGCATATGATGGGACTTGAGTATTCATGGATTTTGGTATCCACAGGGGGTCCTGGTACCAAACCTCAGCAAATATGAAGGGACAACTGTAGTTTCTTTCACCTACCATGTCACTTTCTGCTTAATTCCTTCCCTCCATCCTCCCGCCCATATGTACATCCAATCCCTTTGCTCCCATCTTTACAAGATCCTTCTGATGATGATAGCCTAAGTCACGTTTTTCTTGAGATTTGTTGATTTCCAGTCACCTTTTTCAGTATTCTGCTTCTATTTGTTGACTCACCATCTCCCACAAGCAGTTTATTCAATCATCAGAACTAACCAAAACATCTACTGAATTTGCATTTTACTTTGATACATAGCTTCATCTTATATAATTCACAGTCTTCCAAGCAATAGCAAATGAAATATAGTAATGCATTTTTGAAGGTGTGCAGTAAATAAACCAGAAGTCTGTCTAAAATGTGGATGGTCTTAGCCACAACAAAGTAACTCTGTAGATGAAACTATGTGAGGTATGTTGGGGAGGTACTTCTGCAGAGAAAAGAATAATTCCAGGTATGCAGAAGATCTTCTAGACAGGCTTTCTGAGGAAGTGATGCTGAACAGAAGATTATATTTTGTCCCAAGGACATCAGCAAAAATGAAGACATAATACTGCTGAACATCAAAATTTGCTAATGTAATTTTGAATGCCCTGTTTGAGAATAAGCTGGAAGTTGTTTTTATTCCATCCTTGGAATCAATGGACAATAAACAACCAGACTACTGCTAGTTGAAGGAAGGGTTCATACAGCACATAGCAAAAAGTGTCTGTTCCATAGGCCCTTGAGCATGGTTGCCCTTCCTCCATTGCAATACTTATTATCAGTAAATGTATTTCTAATTCAATATCACACATAGCAAGGATACGTTTTTGCCTTTCTGTAAAACTGCATATTTTCAAAGCTAGGAGACAGAAGTATTAAAAATATTCATATTGTAAACCAGTCTTGTCATTAACTACACACCATGGGTGAGCAAAATTTATTTTGGCTTGCAGACAGACCTACCACTCCTATTCATGGGTAACATGCTGCACAGGTACCATGTGAAGCTAGGCTTGCTTGATCTTTGTGGGTGGCAAAAAGTGGCATTCTCCTCCTCCTTTCCTTCAATGATTTGATCATAAGCTTTTATGGAGGTCAAAAGGCTAACCCAAGAAAAAATTTGAAAGCACCTTTGACTTTTCATTCTCTTTTATTGTACATTCCAATGTAATTGACAGTAAGGACTGAGACAGTAGAAGAAAAATCTAGATGGCTTCAATTTAAGTTCTTAAAATGTTTCACAGTAATGCTCTCCAGAATTATATCCATTTGTAGATCTTTTTAAGCTTTATCCTGCTGCTAATCACTGCTACCACTCCTGCTATAAATGATTTGGAGTCACAAAACAAAGAAGATAGTTCCAAGCAGAAACAGATGAAACTGATTATCCTCAAAGGTTTAATCACATAGAAAGCTCCCTGAGGTGTACTGTCATTTGACCCAGCAGAATCTGGATTGTGTTAAACAGATAAAGTAGCATTTCCATGCTACTCTCCCTGCCTCAGGAACTGTTACATACTATTAATATTTACACATTTAAATTTTACTGAAAAATTAGGGTGCTTTCTCATGCTTCAATGGTCTCCATTTACTGAGGGCCACCAGCCTCCTCTTCTTCATTTCCTGCTTCTATATTACTAACAACGTTGTTATCTTTTTCAATGTAAAGCAGGCCTAAAAAATGGGTTGGCTAACTCTAGCAGCAGAGCACCAGGAATTACGGATTGCATCACTTTCCCATCAGGCGGTGAACCTTAGCAGCTGCTGCCTCCACTATCTAGCCACCTTCACAGCCAGACCCCCGTAGCAAACCATGCCACTCTCATTTGCATGGTTCTGCAGCTCTTTTTCCTTGTTGCTCATTTGGCTCACCATGAGAAGGAGCACTGGCCACTTGAGGCAGCCAACATGTCTTCAGACAGAACTGCCAGGACCAAGCTGGCATTTTTTTAAAAAAAGAATTAGATCAAGGCAATAAGGAGGGGGAGGCTGACAGGGGTAGTCTGCAAAGATGGGGTTCAGATATCAGGGGGGAAATGGATGGCAATTAATATATAATGATGGGTACACCTTGTCTCAAATGCACATGCAGAGAAATGCCACTTTGAATCCCAAGTTTGGGAAAAAGGAGGGATATAAATAAATTTGATGATTATTATTATGATGATGCATGACTGTACGTACTAAGGCTGGAGGCTAATACACGTTTACCAGGGAATAAGTCCCATTAAACTCAGTGCACAGGACAATCATGTTTTCCAATATTCTTCTAAACACAAGTAGGTTAATGGAGCTGAGAAGTAACTCTGTCTCCTGGTCACAGGAGGAGCTTATTTCCTAGTTTGTGGCACATAGGATTCCTGCCTATGTTATCCAGCACATGGGCTGGGATAACAAATTTGGTGGACATTTAGGATAACCCAGTGACTAGATTCTTCCTATATTCCAAGCCAAAACTCTGCAAGCAATATCCAACAACACCTGTGATAATTTGAAATCCACTGAAGTCTATATGTAATTGCTGCTCCCATACCACATCCCTTCACTCCATGCTGCTGACACAAACTATAGTGTGTGTGGGGGGGTAGTCTTAATGTGTTAGGAAGGCAGAGGTATGGATACAATTCATTTTACATACTGATCTTTCCAGTCTTTGAACCACTGGAAGCTTAAATGACTCCAGAGGTTCCTGCTGAAGGAAGTGTTTCTAAGATTACAACATTTTCCTTTGGCTCAAAGTCACCCTGGTATTTAGAACAAGCCTGTTTAAAATAGTGACCAAAACCCCACAGTAACAAGTTGTCTGTTCCTTTTAGAGCTCTTGACATGGACTATAGCTACAGCTAGGCTAGCTTCCCAGTACCAAGTTCAAGCAGTTTTCTTTAGAGAGCTTTTAGGGGGTCCCTAAGATTGAGAGGTTCCTACACTCTTCTGTTCAGCATAACAAGCTCATGCTGAATCAGAGTATTGGTCCATCCAACTCAAGATTGTTTAAGCTGAGTAGCAGAAGCTCTCCAGATTTTCCAGATGGCAGTCTGCCACAGACTTACCTGGAGTGGCCAGGAACAGAATCAGGGATTTATTTGTAGGCAAAAGGAAAGGGGTGGGGAATGCCCTTTTATACAGCCCTTCCCCAACAATGAAGAAGTCTGTGGCTCCTTGGACTTCTTTTTTGTGGTTTTTTAAGTTTTATTTTTATTGTTTATTGGACAGTTTATATTAAGTGTTATGTCTGCTTCCTTCTCAAGCCTATTCCAGAAAAGTGAGACCTAGGAGATTATCAGACGCAATCTACGTCAATGAAAAGTGACTCCTTATGAACCGCTGCAGCACAGGATCAGAATGCAACAAGGACATCTGAAAACGGGTCCCATTCGCATGACAGGCACTTCATCCTGGCATTCTGCTAAGGTACTTTTTGGATGCATCTGATAATCTCCATACTGTTAATTCATGAAATAAACAAAGTTAAATGTAAAATCTTTTAAAAACACAATTCTCGGACTATCTCATATTAGAATATGCATGAGGAATAGCATGTGGGGGTATCAGTACCACCCTCAGGCAGCTGCCTAGGCTCATTGTTGGTGCCTTAAATGTCCCACTCACTTGGGGGGTGGGGGGAATCTGCTCAGCATTTTGTGTAACAACACATGCCTGGGATAAACTACAATTTAAATTTCTGATAATACGTTTAATTTGGAACTGTTTCAAGCTTTGTGAAAAAAGTGTGGTAGCTAGTCCTAGTTGTCTGGCTATTCTCAACTTGCCCACCCATACTCCCACCAATGCCTATCATTTCTGTCCACCAATGCCAGATAAGCCTAAGAGAGCTTCATAGACAGAGGAAGGGTTCTACTAGAGTGCTTTGTAAAGGGCCGCTGCAAACCTGGGGCAGACACTACATGTTCAAATATATTGCCACTTTTTTGGGGGTGGCGACTTTCTGGACATAGAATGCTAGAATATCATGCAAAATCATGATTATTAGAGCTACTGTCAGATTAGAACCATACCCCTAATGTACAGGGAATTTTTTAATAAGGAGGATCTGGCATTTTCAGCTTACAATCTATAGTGGTACACTCTCATGCTCCCCACACCCACTTGTGGTTTATGGTTTTGTTTACTGCCCTTGGATCTTGATGGCAATTAACAACCCAGCCCTCAACTTCAGGCTGTTATTAGCTCATATTATGCTCCCTTTTCTTGACATCCTTCCTGACCTCTCAGTAATGAACTTGGCTTCCTTGCCCATGGTTCACACACATACCCACATAGCCAGCTGGACTCCACTCCAAGTAAAAGAAGTGTTTGCCACTCCATATATCCAAATGTCTAATTGTTCTTAAAGATAAGTCCAACAACCTCATTTTTTCCCAAGCAGAGCAAAAGTGCATTTGCTAAATGCCAGACACATACCCACTTTTTGAGACCCCATAGAATCATAGAACTGTAGAGTTGGTAGAGACCACAAGGACCATCCAGGCCAACCCCCTGAAATCAGTGAAGGTCCTAATGCTTATCCCACCAGTAACTCATTTACTGTAAGTTTCTCAGATAAAAAGAGAAAAGTCATTGTGCCCTTTCTTCCAAGTACAGCTTCCACTTGGTCCTGCATTTCACTTTAATACTGCGCACTGAACATGATGATGTTGGTACTGATACTATTTTGAACATCAGGAGGCATTCTGGACATTCTTTATATCTTTAGCATGCTAACATATTTCCTTTGAAAAGATCATATAAATACACTATGATGAAACCAACATATTTTTTCTAATCCTTCTGTTACCCTAACAGAAATGTATTCATTCCTGCAGCCAACAGGTGTGCCTAGAATATTTCTATCATCTATTGCCTTTATAGTTTTACAAGCCCAGCTAACAGAGTTTGAATATGATGCATTTGTCAGCTAGATAATACATTTTTTTAAAAAATGTAAAGGTCAATAGTTTTTTAGATTTCATTTAAATCTTTATTTTGAAGTGTACCAATTCTATTCATTTACAATGTCAACTAAGATAGGTCATTTTACATTATCCGTAATAATGTCACATCTGAAAGAAATGTATGCATAATCATTACAACCCATATATGGAAGAAACAGGATTCTAATAAAAGCTGCTTAAAGTACTTCCAATGAAGAATGACCAGGGACCCATTCACACTACACAATTATAGTACTATAGTTTCATATTTAACAACAATAGCTGCATTTATGGAATCCTGGGCTTTGTAGTTTGGTGAGGCACTAGCACTCTCTGACTAGGAATTCTAAGTATCCCTTCCTAAACTGCAAATCCCAGAATCCCATAGAATGTTGCCATGGCAGTTGGCTTCATGTGATAGATGGCCTTGATGTGTGAATACAATATGAGGCTGAGGCATTAAGGCTCTTTTATGACAATGCACAATCCCATTGTCCTATGATATGTGAATTCTACCCACATTGCAGATTTAATCAATAGGGTCACAGAAGTTTCAACTGAATTTTGTGTGTGCATGTTACATTAGAAGATTGCATTAAGTAACAGGAACTTAAAAATGAACAACAATTAACAAAGTAATACTTTTTCAAACTGGAATACGTTGGATTCTAATTAAATAAGAAATAAATACAAAATTTAAATTTAAAAAAGTTTGGAAAATGTTTAAAATGGAAGACAATGGAGTTATCTGTTTCTACTCTTCCTCTTTGCAAAACAGTTCACTTTTCATGGAAGATATAACTTTTGAACATTTCTTTTTATCACATAATATAGTACTCTACAGTGAACTCACCACGGGGCAGTGTAAGAGGAGCGCTCCAAAAAAGCGATACAAGGACTCCCCGAAACAACATCTCAGGCTCAGCCAAATTGATCACCAACAATGGTCCACCCTAGCCTCACATTGGGAGGCATGGAGACACACTATCCACAATGCTGCAGCCTTATTTGAGAACTCAGCCGAACAAGTCTTGAAGAGAAACGACAACTCAGAAAGAATCACAACCCGGAAACATCACCCAAGGAGACCTTCTGCTGTGCTTTCTGCAACTGGATTTGTTTATCTTGGATTAGCCTTTTTAGTCATCAGCGTGCTTGCAGAAAGCATGGGATGAGTCCTTCCTGAATCTTCGTTTGCGAAGAAAAGCCAGAGAGAGAGAGATTCCTATGACATCTATAATTCATTGTAATTAACATGATACTGTAGGAATTTAATCACTCTGTATGTAGAATAAGATGTAATAAGCGAAAATAAACAGAAGATGAGTCTGCAACTACAAATTGTAAGCAATATTGTACATGCTCTGACTGTGCCCCACACAACACTAAGGTACATTAATAATCAAACCCAGAAGTTATGATAAACACAAAAAACCAACAGAGTACTTGAATCTACCATTACTTTACCATCATTGTGCAGTCACACCTTGCCAGAAACAACTATCTATATCATTCATCTTAAATCATACAAACAGAGGTATTTAATTGGGGCGTTAGGAGAGTCTTACACCTTTAATAGCTCCATGAATTGGAATATTTTGGTACGTGAAACTTCTTTGATCAATTCAGTACCTCAGAAGATGAACTTCAGCTATCAAATGTTATTTTATACTGTATAACCTGACAAATTTGTTAATACACAGTAGCTGGGGCTCAAATCCACCACTACTTAGAGGCAATTTTCACTCTAAGCCTGCATGCAAAACTAAATAATCTTCAAAGCTATTTGAAGTCCATATGAAAAACCTGGAATTCTGGGAAGGGTTGTCTCACATGATGTTTTACGTCACTTTCCAAAATAACCATCAATTAATTTACTGGCTAAATTATTATTTCTAGTGTAACAAATCAAATCAAAATTTAATAAGTGAGTCCCAGTTTTGGGAGGAAGGCAGGATATTGCTACTGCTGTTACTACTACTGCTACTACTGCTACCACCACCACTATCCCACCTTTCAAGTAGAGACACCCCTTTCCCCTCTAAAACCAAACTCATGCACACACAGCTATCATAACCATGTCAAAACTAGGAAAATAAACAGTTAATTTAAAAATAAAAACAGTCAGGCGTGCTTGGATTGTGTGTTCCTGCATGGCAGGGGGTTGGGCTGGATGACCCTTGTGTATCTTCCAACTCTATGATTCTAAGAGAACAAATATATTCTCTATGCTCTAAGGGGCAGGCTTAGAATCAATGGGTGGAAATGGAAGGAAAGAAGATTTTGGCTAAATCTTGGAAGAAATCTTGGCTTCAGCTTACCCACTGTGTCCTATTTGTACTAAGTAGATTTAAGGGTGAGGAAGAGACACTGGCCCTTCCTTTTTGGCAGACATGCAGTTATTCAGCATGTCAGAAATGACAGCAGGCCAATCAACAAAGTTTGTGTGGGAAGGTGGAGCTTCAGGCAGCAGGCCAGGGCCCTTTCTGACTATGCAGTAAGAGAGCTATTCAAATTCCCCTTTGATTGCCATGGCAACATTATATGGAATCCTGAAGTCCATAGTTTGATGCACTAGACCTCTCTGGCTAAGAATTCTAAATGCCCCTCCATAAACTGGAAATCCCAGGATTCCACAAGAGGTACCCACAGCAATTCAAGGGCCCCAGAATGAGAATATGTCACTATATTCCACTGTCACATTACAGACTGGGACCACTGTAGACCTGGCCCGTACTACTCAGCACCTTTGTTGAGCAGAGATTGTTGGAACTCTCCAAAGTTAACAAAAAATAGAAAACCCTGAAACAGAAGAGCACGAGCAAAGACAGAAGAGTGTGGCCATGACTGAGTCAAAGCTTTATTGGCACAGAAGAGTGGGAACAAGGAGATTGGCCAGGAGTTTGAGACTCTAAGCCCCAACTGAGTATAAATGCCTTTTACTACAGCATAGTTTATTGCTTCCTTCATGCATGGATGGTCTGTTCGAATGCTGAGTCTAGTGATATACCCATCCCGAACTCCTACCACTGCATGTGGCAGCAGCCATCTTGTACTGGCTCTGAGCCTGTTCTCTGAATGTCTGCAATGGGGTCTCTCCAGCATGCCAGCTCATTCCCAGATATGGGGGAGGGGAGAGACATACAGCAGTTCACACCGCAATGAGACCACCCTACCCAAGACCCTCAAAGTGTTCTCCCAGGAAGTAGGCTGGGCAGCACATCAGCTAGAAAGCAGGCTGGTCAGCAGTTTGGCTGAATGCAATGTTGAGTCCATTTGTAATGCTCTGTAACAATGCATCTGACCATTGTTGTACTCTATCTTCAAAAAGAATAGGGTATTTTATCCTACAGTCTGAACTGCAACTTTCTTCCTCTGGAACCTGGTTTTTAAAGAATTAATAGATAATTTAAATTGAAAGCATAATGCCCAAGGAAATGCCCTAGACAAAAATTGAGAGAAGTTTTACAGTAGGAGACCAGCTAGGAGTTTGAGACTCTAAGCCCCAACTGCGTATCTGTGACACATAAGAGGTTTCAAAGGGTCAGTCACTCCTAGAGGAAAGAATATAGGAAAAGACTGGACAGAGTACGAATCTCAAAGAGGAAAGTTTCTGGAACATAACTTTGTTTTCTGTGATGCCATGAAAATAATTCCTGATTGTCTTTCACATCTTTGATTTTGCTATATCAGAATTTTCATTTTAGTTGAATTTTCAATGCTTTGTGCGTTCATGTTGGGTAACACCTAACACTATTCAGAAATACATCATCAGTGTCAAAAGGATATGAATGGATTTGGCCATTTCATGGTTTAATCCACAAAGCTTTGAAGTTTTGACTTCTCTGAAGCTAAACATTTCCTTTTAAAAACAAAGTCTTAAAAGGATGACTAACCTAACTGCTAGTCTTGACAATATCCCTTTAATAAGAAGCAGACTCGTTGCATAAAGGCCACACTGGCACTTTTAAGTATTTCCAGATTTTCAGTTTTTCAGAGTCACAAAATATTAATTAATGTTTGTTTTAAAAAAAGACATAATTTAAAAATAATATTGTGTGTTTACAGTGTTTATTTGCTACATACTTTTTTGGTGCCATGTTTTCTCCTCAATAATAGCTGTTGCCTGACACCTATTAAGAGAAATGAGTGAAGAGGAGAACTGTTGATTAGCAAATTAAAACTGAGGAAAAGACCTAGAGAGGATGCTACATTTTCATGGCCACTTAAAATATTATCTGTTTCTGTGATGTGAGGGAGAGAAAAGTGATGCAAAATTGCACAAGTGCCATCTAAATTCCTGACAATACAGGTTAGTCTATAGAACAAGGTATCAATGTCCAGGAAGAGATTAAGCAGCTGAATGCAACTTTCTCTTTGGACAGCACTAGAGTACCCATGGCTTTCCAGATATTGTTGGTCTTCAATTCCCATCAGCCTCACAGCATATCCAGTGGTCATCTATGATGGGATTTGTGATATACAGAGCCACACTTTCCCCACTACTGCCATAGAGTATCGTAAATGGTCTTTAAGAAGTCTGTTGTCTTTCAGATATAAAAATACACAGGAAATGAGATTAGCACACACAAACACAAGGCCAACAGTGCCAATACTTTCATGTACTGCCAGAGGAGAGCACCTGCTGTGAAGAAATTATACTCTCTGTTACAGTGCATTTGCTTCTTGTTTCTATTGGTAGATTCCTTTAAAATTCGACAGAACTCAAAATAAAATGGCTTTTCTCTGAACACCTGACAATGACATTGCAACGAAAGTCCCAACGTTTAGATTTAAAATATTTGGCACCTGTTATGGGTAAAACAATAATTAGAACAGGAACAGAAGCTGAAATAAAAATTCCCCAGGTCCACTGATTCACCCTGTTTATACCATGATAAACCACATGGGGGGCGGGGACTGTCTTGGGACCTATGTTTTCTGTAATCAGAGAAGACTTTTCTAGTCTAGGCCTTATATTTCTATATTCCTTAATTTCTGAAAAGGCGCATTTGACCTTTCAAGAAGCAAAAATACATTTCCACAAACGTCAAATGATTAGTTCATTGATACCCTTTAACAAAAGGCTCGTCTCTCCTCCCCACTTATGTCTTCATGTAGAATATATTTCTTGGCCTGACCTAGTTCTTCTCATCTTTAACTGCATTGCAGAATACTGAGACTCAAAACTGAAACCATTAAACTAACCTGTTTCCTTTTTCCATCCACCAGTTAAACAGCAATAATAGTTACAGCACCAAGTTGATGTCTCCTGTCAGATAGTCTGTTTGTGCCCGCCCCCCTCCCAAAAAAAACCTGATCTGTGAGAAAAGCTAGAGCATGCCATCTCAAATGTTTCAAAATTCTTGGGTTTGCTTACAGTATAATTTCACCTCTATGAAATTATAGAACTTTCAATGAAATAGCACTTCCCACAGCAGCTGGTCTTTGTGATGCACTGCCAATGCATACCACACATCTGAAAACACAACTACTTTGACAGGCTACAGGGTATTCTGTAGACCAGTGGTTCTCAACCTGTGGTTCGTGGACCCCCAGGGGTCCTCACAGGGGGTCCAGAAAGGCTTGAAGTCTGCTTGGCCCACCTCCTCCCTGCAGTGGAGTGGCCATGTGACAGGAGCCAAGGCAAAAGCTGGCTGGTTGGCTTGGTCTGCGTATTGCCATTCAATCTGTTTCAGCCACAAACTTGCAGGAAGAAGCAGGAGAAAAGTCTTTCCTCTTCTCCATTGCCGCTGAGGGAAAGTTTAATAGATGGTTTGATTATATTATTATTGTCAATTTTATCAGGTATGATGATGATTATGGTAATGATTTTAAATTTTGAGCTAAGTCAACAAAAGATATTTAAAGGAGGTCCCTGGTAAAGAAAAGGTTAAGAGCCACTGCTGTAGATTTCAAAACGTATGAGTCTTTCTGAAGCAGACTAAAAGTCTGTCTCTAGCAGCATCATGCTTCTAATAGTTGTCATATAAATGGCTCCAGGAAATCCACAAATCGAACATAAAGGCAAGAGCCTTCCCACTGCTTATGTCCCAGGATTTGGTATCTGGAAATAGAGTACCTGTAAATATGGGGGTTACATAGAGCATCATGGCTAATAGCAATTGGTATACTCTCCATAATTTCATCTAACGCTTTTTTGGGAGAAAGCAAGTTATTGCTCTGAAATCCACAAACTAATTAGGGTTGGAAGTGAGTGTTAAAGAACATGTCCTTTTCTCAATTCTGAACCTACCATCAGTTTAATTGGATGACACTATATAATACAGGTCGACCCATGTATCTGTGGGGCGTACATTCCAAGACACACACTCCCTTTGAATACCTGAAACTGTGGATAATAGGGAACCCTATTATTTTCAATATGAAGAACACCAGAAATAGGCCATAGAATCACATTGGAGAACTTAGAAAAGCCTAGAGAGAGCATATATTTTTGGACATGGGTAAGTGAAATTGTGGATACTGAATCCATGGATACAGGGGTCAACCCCATAGCAAGTTAATGGAGACCATGGGGAAAAGTGGAAAAAGAAGCAACCGATGTTGCTCACAGCACTGCGGCAAGAACTTCCTAGACTAAAGCAGGCATACTGGGTTATATTCTCCCTGAGCTGGGATTCTGGGAGTTGAAGTCCAACTGGTCAAGCATTTGATCAGAGGTGCTTGCATCTGAAATAGCTTACCACAAGCTTCCTAAGGGGGAAGCTTCTCTTCCCGCTTTCAGCTTTGACTAGTACCTGAAGTTCAGAGAAACTATCTCTTCTGAATTTAAGTGCAATGTATTGGATTTTCCAAGTCATTTTCTTGAGAGTGTTGTGCTCAATCTTCCACTTGTCTATCTAGATTCTGAGTAATACACAATATTAAATCAAGGATACTGGTATTTCCTCTTTTCTTACATCCTTGACTAACTGTTCAAAGCCACAATAATGTTTCCTACCAAGAAATATCATGTCTTTATGAGGTGAAGAATGTATATCTATTCAGCACATGTGAAGATAATTTAAAGTTTCACATTCTCCCTCTTAGCTGTCCCTCAGTTTTTCTTCATCTCAAGATCACCATTGTAGCTTTGATCAGAGAGGAGACTCTCTGTGGCATCACTAAGTCTGGTATCACCCCTTACCCTGACACCATCACCTGGTGCGTTTCAGCCTCTCCGCATCTCCCTAGTGCCACCACTGGAGACAGTATTTCCTAAGGTTGTGGATTGCCTTGGGTCCCATTCTGGGAGAAAGGTGGCATATAAATCAAATAAATAAAGTTTTTATCTCTTTTAGAGTCTGATATTTCTACTCACAATGATTCTGTGACTAAACCAATTTTTCTTACAATGAATTAATTCTCCCTATAATGAACAGCATGCCTTATCCCATTTCTTTATTTTTTATGATGGAAGTTCTGCCAGCTCTTCAATATTCCTATTATATTGATGTTCTTTCGGAATACTAGGTATTCTAACGCATGTAGCTTAGCTTTGAGTCACTAGTATTAGCCTACACACTGATAGATTTTACCTCTCTTCATATGCCTTTGTGGAATGGTACTCTATTTATGAATATTTTGTTTTACAGTTGTCCCTCCACATTCATGGATTTGGCATTCACGGATTTAAATATTCATGGCTTGAAAATATTCTTAAAAATAATAATCCAAAAAGCAAACTTTTATTTTGCCATCTTATATAAGAGACACCATTTTGCTATGCCATTGCATATAATGGGACTTGAGTATTCACAGATTTGGGTATTCATGGGGGTCGTGGAACCAAATCCCAGTGAATGTGAAGCAACAACTGTATTTATAGCATACCTTTCCTAAAACCATTTAAAAACAGCACACAGCCACACAAACCATGCTTTTTAGTCTCACAACAATCCTGTAAGTTAAGAGATAGTGACTGGCCCAAAGTCATCCAAGGAGGTTTAGTGCTGACTAGGAATATAAATAGTATTGTCACTATTTATAAAAATCAACAGCAGCATGAAGAGGGAAAGGGGGAAACAATGGTCATAGACATTTTAGATGCAGACGATTGTGAGCATATCCACACTACACAGTTACAGAAGTTTGATATCACTTAAACTGTCATGCAGATATGCTCAGAATTTTAGTAAGGAATTCTTTGCTAGAAAGCTCTAGTGCTATAATTCAAGACAGTGGACCAGAGATTTTTAGAATGTGTAGTATAGATATACTCTCTGAAATTACTCCTTATTTCTTCACATGGTGGTTGTCTAGACGAGAAGATAAAATGCAGATTGGTGCATTATCACAAATTCATATCAGCACTCATTTGTCTCCATGGTCTTTTGGCAAATCTATTGTATGTGAAACTATCTGCATTTGAAATACACATGCAGCCATGCCTGAGAATCAAGATGGTGGCCGAAAGTACAGCAACTTATTTTTCTCCACACGTGTTGTCACCACCGCATGTTTTTTGTTTGTTTACTTGTAAATCAAGTGTGTGAGCAAGTGTGTGTGAGCAACTGTGACTTTCCACTTATAAAAAGCTCTTTGGTCACCTCAGCATTGCAAAAAAAAAAAAAAACACTTGATAACACAAAATGCAAAAATGGCACTTCCAGCCACTTCCTTGCCAGCAAGCCCGCCCCCAATCTGCTGTCCACTTCTGCCCTCACCAAGAAAGTACAGCATCCTGAATTGGATGTCCAAACATGTAATACTGTACAGGTGCAATACTGCACAGGTCCAAGCATTATTTCAAAAACTTTGTGAAAATCCGCAAAGGCTTTCCCCCCACAGTAGATGGAGTTTTTGGCCCCTCTCCTTCCAAATACCACAAATCTCATACCGCAAATTCAAACAGAACTTATTTTTGTTGAATTCTATGAGGAGTATTTTCATCGTCTAGACAAACCCAAGGTTCTTTGTCCTAGAAGCAGACCTTCTTTGCATCAATAACATTATGCAACATTGCACTTAAAGGTGTTTATGCAATGGGATTCTGAATTTAAATATTTCACAAGATTCTTCAAAAACAATGATGAAAACCGTATAAGAAAGAAGATGAAAATAATTATGTCAGTTCAAATGAACAGATTTTTTTCTTATAGATCATCACCAACTGCTGCTTAAAGTTTTGATTTCACAAGCAGGCTGTCAATAAACAGTTAATTTTAGCATCTCCAGTTTTCTGTATCATACTAAATGTTAGCAGGCCAACATTCTAAGATCTACCACAGTTTTCATCCAAAGTGTGTCATTATGCCTTTAAGCAATAAGAAATACCGTATATGTGTCTATAAATGTCATAAAATAAACAGCAACATATAGGAAATAAATTAACTAAGGGAACTGGGAGAACTAGCATTCCAATTACCATTGTTACAGTACCCTGAAATAAACTTTTTAAACTGCTACTGATATTTAATAATTGCTACAAAAAATAAGATTCAGTTCTGTATTGCTGAAAAATTGTTTTGGAATATACACAGTCTACTAGTGCTTCCTGTTTTTATTCCTGTCTCTTATAGCAGAAGTAAGACATGCTTCAAGACTCAGAGTTACATCTAAAAATCATAGTGATTTAACTGAACTTCATTGTGGATAAGCAGAAAGGCTATTTAATATTCATTAAAAGCTGGCAAACCTGGTCTTTCAAACCAGTAGTCCAGACACAAAGACTCCACTTACAATTGGTTCTGTTCCGTGCTGTCTTTAAAGTGGCTTTGAAATGAAATTATCTGTATACATCTGAAGAATACAGAAATTTATATTAACAATTAATCTATCTTGAAATGCTTATAGTGTTCTCTTCTCAGCTACCTTATGTTTTCTGAATCACTTTTTGGCCAACAATCAAGTCTATATTTAAGAAAAGCCCCCCCCTCCCCCCAAAAGTAATCAACATTATGAAAAATACATAGCCAATAGTACATGTCCCAGTAAAATGTAGACATGACATCACAACACAGTGATATTGTTTTTATTCTTACCATTTGAGATTGGCTTCGAGGACAGCCATTGATATCTTCAACCTTTTCATTTGCTGAAGGAAAACAGTGAGAGTGAAAAAGAGTAACCAAGAAGACCAGAAAAGAGAAAGTAAACAGACATACACATGAGTATTTTGTAGAGACCGAAACTTTAGTCTTAAGTATGCTAAAAGCTTACAGTATAGTAACACACTCTCTGGTTAGCAGCAGTTCCTTCCCATGCACAAATCATGCAAAGGGGAAGTGCAAAGGAGGTTGCTACTAATTCTCCAGCCCCTGCCAAATGACTGCTGACATGAAATCTTCCACAATTGTCTTTGTGGGATCAGGATACAATTTCAAGGCATCACAGAAAGTATAAACCACCCCAGCTAATAAAATGCACACATTGGAGACATATGGCTTAATGAAGCATTCATATCAGACAATGCCAAGTGTGTGAAACATAGTTCTGTGGCCACTAAAAGAATGGTGAAGCAGACACTTAAAACTCCCATTAATGTTGTTGTTGCTGCTGCTGCTAAACTAACAAATGGGAGGGGATACAACACACATTTCCAGAGAATTTCAGAGGTTGAATTGGATTTCTCTATTCAGTGCACATCTCCCAGTTAAGTTTGCTCAGACAAAAATTAGAATAGAACAGCTCAGATCCCATGTCTTACCAATGATCTGGATGATTTCTGCTAGCAGAACTCCATCTGCAATGTCCTGTTGCAAATCCTTGATGAGTCGTTTGTGGCCAGATTTTGCTAAATAGTGATTAGCCCAGTCAGTGTATATCTGCAAAATAGAGGGGGAAAGAGAGATGATAAAAATTCTTAAGACAAATGTTGGCTTATACACGAACAGAGCTCTGAAGAACATTCCTGTTTAAGGAGTCACAGAAAAAAAAAACAACTTTAAACATTTTTTTTAAGTCTTCCTCTGACACATTTTTTATTTGAACCTTGAATGAATCATTTTATTGCACAATGAAACATCATAGTCACTGTGACCAAGTGAAAGCCCCTTTCAGACTGCCAAGAAAACTCCTGTCAAATCTCAGTTTCATTTTAATCAAGTTCGCAGAAAGAGGCTTAGATTGAAAACTTTGTTGGATATTTGTGTTACTTTAAGCATCCAATGTAACATTCAGCTTTCTAAGTTATTGTTATTTTAAGAGTATATAATTCTTTTAAAACATTATGATTCTCTAGTACCTTCCTACAGTTCTGTTCTGTGGCATACCCGATGAACAGAAATACACGTTCATACATTACTACCAGCATTTTCTGCGAAACTAAAAACACTTCTCTTCAATTTACTAATTATGTGTGCACACAGCATATCTAGAGAACACCTATATGGCAGCTGCCTGTGATTCCAGGAGGCAATTTAGTAGTAATGGGAAGTGCCTCTCAAAAAGACAGCTGCCTTTTGACTTATTCTTTCCTCCAGGATCCAAACAAACAAAAGAAATAGGAATTTAACTGTGCATGCAGCATGATCTGGATTGACCGACAATCTGCGTCTGAGCATCGACAGGGGTAGTGTGACCCTGTTGGTGCTCCTAGACCTCTCAGCGGCTTTTGATACAATAGATCACAGCATTCTTCTGGATCACCTGAGGGAGTTAGGCATTGGAGGCACTGCTTTGCAGTGGTTCCGGTCCTTCCTCTCAGGCAGGACCCAGGGAGTGCTGCTCGGGGACAGTAGCTCCAGTAAAAGGGAGCTTACCTGTGGAGTACCACAGGGTGCTATTCTGTCCCCAATGTTATTTAACATCTATATGAAGCCGCTTGGTGAGATTATCCGGAGTTATGGAGCTGGGTGTTATCAGTATGCTGATGACACTCAGATCTATTTCTCCATATCTTGTTCGTCGGTCTCGAATTCTGATGGCATCTCTTCTCTCAATGAATGTCTTCAGGCAGTAATGGGCTGGATGAGGAAAAACAGATTGAGACTGAATCCAGACAAGACGGAGGTGCTCATGGTAGCAGCCCCGAAACCAAGAATTGGGTTGCAATCTCCAGTCCTGGATGGGGTCACACTCTCCTCCAGTGACTGTGTTCGCAGTCTAGGGGTGCTCCTTGACTCGTCGCTCCTGATGACAAATCAGGTAAATGCGACAGTCAGGAGCGCTTGTTATCAGCTTCGGCTGATACGCCAGCTGCGCCCTTTTCTGGAAGTAAGGGATCTTGAGACCATTGTGCACGCACTGGTAACCTCACGTCTTGATTTCTGTAATGCGCTCTACATGGGTCTACCCTTGTGCTTAGTTCGGAAATTACAGCTGGTACAAAATATGGCAGCCAGGCTAGTTTCTGGAACATCTAGGAGGGACCACATTACTCCGGTTCTGAGGTCCCTCCACTGGCTGCCTATCAGCTTCCGGGCCCAGTACAAGGTGTTGGTTATCACCTTTAAAGCCCTAAATGGCTTGGGTCCAAGCTGTCTCAGGGACCACCTTCTCCCTTATAATCCTCCCCACGCTCTCTGGTCCTCTGGGAGGAATTTGTTGCAGCCACAAAGACCTAGGATGGCAACCACCTCCCAGAGGGCTTTCTCGGCTGTCGCCCCCAAATTGTGGAACGGCCTGCCGGATGAGATCCACCTATTGACATCATTAGACATCTTTAAAAAGGCTGTCAAGACGGTTCTCTTCAGGCAGGCTTTTCCGGAATAGCTAACCCCGGCCTCAGGAACCCCCTCTGGAGGTTGCTTCTGCAGCTCCAAACTGATGCTGCTCACTTGGAAGGGTTTTTAATAAATTGTATTATATGCTGATTTTAATTTGTATTAATTTAGTAATGTTTTAAGGGGGGGGAAGGGATTTTGAGTTGTTTTATACTGTGTACTATTTTATTGTTGTAAGCCTCCCCGATTGTTCACAGAGGGGCAGGATATAAATAAATATTATTATTATTATTATTATTATTATTATGGATGTGCCCTGCAATCATTGAAAGCATGAATAAACAAGGTAAGGTGGGTGAGGGCTGAAGATCTCCAAGTGCATGAATTACAAGATGTAGGGTGCAGTATGAATGATATCCAGCTCTTAACAAGTAATGTTCACATGTGTCATGTATATATTCATACTTGCCCACTCAAAATGATTTCCAGCACATAAGTTCCATCAGCTGCCTTTATTGAAATCCTGCTATACCTTGGAAACCTTTGTCCTTTTATGAAGAATAAAGTGTCAACAGCTACTAGTCATAGGCAATGTTTTAAATGGTTTCAATTCTACAGTCATTTTAATGCTATTTTATTTATCATTTTATTTGTTTTATCAAAATATTTATATCCCACTTCATATCACAATGGGTTTGTCTACACAATCAATATACCCTGTCTTGCTCCTATCTTAGAACCCTGCAGTCCTGATGATGCTTTTGCTCAATTCTGTCAGGATATTAGGACATACAGTAAGTAGATTTATTCTGTAAAGAGCTGAGATGTAGGAAACAGAGCTGCAGCTTGCTAGCTGGGAAAATGTGTCAACATTGGGCCCCTCTACACGATAAAAAAAATACGTACAGCATTCAAAAGATTGATCATGTGTACACACAGTTGTTCAGATGCATACATGTCTTTCGGAAGGGGGGCTAGCGAATCCCCATAAACTACATTGATTCGGCGTTCGGGAGGATTAGTGGACCTCGACCTAAAATCTGTACAGCCATTCGAACTGTTGATCGTCTGTATACCCCGTTCGCACACATACAGACAGGCAGTGTAATCTGATTGGCTGGCTGAGCAGAGGGGGTGGGGCTAGCAAAGAGGGGAATTGGGAGCAGCCGCCATGTTGGATTCCTGGCTAAGTGAGAGTCTGGTAAGGCCATGAAATGGAGATGTTTTACATTTATTCATTTTTATTTTATTTTGTAAATATGGAAAGCCAATTGTCCACATAACAGGCACCTTTTAAAATTAAAAAAAAGTGGCGGGAGATTTAATTCCTCTGCTTGGCTAGCTCACTCCAGCCAGCTGGGCAAGGGGGGGTCATATGGGGTTGGGGGGTAAAAAATCGTCTAGGTGGATTGTATGCATTTGAACAACTGCCTTTTTGAATTTTTTACCCCCCAAACAGATTTTTTTTTTTTTTTTTGGTCGTGTAGATTGAGTAACTCATAGCCCAGGAGCTCAGCTGGTACAGAGCTGACTGGGGGAGGTGCTAGGAACTCTGCAGAGCTGGGTATTTAGTTTTGTCCTATAGAGTTGAACTAAGCAATTCTGTGTTGGATTTTACAGAGTGAAGATGTTTTCCTTTGAATGCTGTATATATCTGTAAATACTCTTCATTATGCCCAAGTAAAAGCAGTTAACACAAAGCTATGTGTCTATGCCTTTATTCTTATGCCTGAAGGAACAATGCTGCTATTTATTATATGCTGCCTGGGACATGTTTAGGTTCCCAGTGCATGCTATCACCTGACAAATTCTGCTCCCAGGGAGTTCTCATCTTCCCCCATGGGAAAGATGGGGCTGAAACTGGGGAAAGAAAAGGTAGGGCCCTTTACCCTGTTTTTTAAGCATACCTAGTTTAATCCATTCCTGCCGGGAAGGAACAGATTGGGCCCTGCATGTCCACAGGAGCCTGTCCTAGCAGGCTGGCCCGTAATTGCAGCTGGTGGTCTGTCTTGCTCTTCCAAAGCTGGAAGGGATCCCACAGCATGTGACCAAGGCTGGACACATGTAGGCACCTTGGTCACATGCTGTGGGCCAGCTTCCTGGCTTCTGGAGAGCATGGGAGATTGTGGTGGCAGCGGCTGCAGCAATGGGCTGGTATGCATGTCTGGACTCTGACTTGTTTGGAGGTGGCAACGGGGGAGAAATGGGTCTGATCCACAACTAGGATATGCTGGTGGGAAACCAGCATGTCCTGGCTGGTGGAGATGAACCCATTGTCTCAGGGCAGTGTTTACGTAAAATCAATATAAACAGATTAAAACAATTAAAAAAAATAAAAATAATTTAAATAGGCTGAAAACATAATAAACAAGTTGACACACTAAAAGAGATTAAGAAGATTAAAACTATTTTAAAACATGTGCATAAACATTTTGGAGTGGATCAGCTAGGCAGTAAAGGCTTTAGAGAACAGTCATGTTTTCACTTGGCCACTAAATAAAGGCAGTGTTGGTGCTAACTGGGCCTTCAATGGGGGACTGTTCCACAATGGAGGGTCACAGGAGAGAAGGCCCTCTCCCACACCCCACACAGTGGATTTATCTCATTGGTTGGATACAGAGGAGGGCCCCTCCAGCACACCTCAATCCTGGGGCTGGTATATATAGAGAGGACATCCCTTCAAGTATCAAGATCCCAAGCCATTTAGGGATTTAAATGTAATTACAAACATGTTGCATTCAGACCAGAAGCATATTGGTAGCCAGTGTGATTCTTTCGAGATTATATAATGTCTACATGGTATTCCAATCAACAACTGAGCTAGTGCCATTTGCACCAACTGCAGCTTCTGAGTCATCTTCAAGGGCAGCCCCAGGTAGAGTGCATTACAATAGTCCAATCAAGAGATTATCAGCATACGAACTACTGTGGCTAGATTATTATTTTAAACAAAACTTTCTAAACTTTTTTTTATCCACATGTGTTTTTTGCTTTTGTTTTTTATCTTGTCAGCTGCCTTTTGGGAGAGGGCAGGGTATAAATAAACCAATACACAACAACACTGTATAACACAATTCAATATATGTCACTACCAATATCAGTGGCAGTATGACTCTCAATACCAGTTGCTTGGATTCACAAGCACGAGGGTGCTATTGCACTCATTTCCTGCTGGTAGGTATCTAGTTGACTAATGTAGGAAAAGAATGTCAGATTAGGTAGGCCTTTACTCTGATCCAGCAGGACTTTTCTTATGTTCTTTGTGAGTATACTGAAAGTGCCATGCTTGTACAATAACCCTATTCTAGAGCAATTGAAAATGAAGTGATAAGGGTGTGTTTATGAGTGAAGTTAAGATTGTATTTGTCATTCACAATCCTTTGCGTTACTGTATTTCTAGTTCACTGTACACAAAAGTGGTCCAGCTTCTTGCTCTGATTAGACAGTTTCATTTGCCTTGTCACCTATGTTTAAATGTGCTGAAAAGCCCACAGAAGACTGTGAAAGTAACACATACATACAGGTCACATTAGTACTCCTTATATTCTAGAAATATACTGTGTTGACAGTTAAGAGCAAAGATGTTAACAACGGAAAGAACTTGGCAGCTTGGGCAGGAGACCGATTGAACCAGAGATGACAGCTAGAAACAAGAAGGAAACTTTGCTATCTGGTCTGAACATAGAGAGGTAGCTACATTAGCACATAGCCTGTGTCTCATCACTTTGAAGCCCAGCAAATGCATTAATAAGGTAAAATTCTTAGACTAGAGTCCACATCATCATATACAAAGGGATAAACAAATTAGCAATGCATCTTACAAACAAGGTCATTCACAAAACAAAATTCAGAATCCACAAAAAAAGTGATACCTTTATTGGCAAATCAAACTGCAAAACACATGATGCAAGCTTTCAACGTTCTACTGGCTTCTTTATAATCATCAGAAGAAGCCAGTAGAGCTGGATTTTGTTTTGCTACATTGTCAACACAGGTATCCCTGAATATATTTCCAAGGCCATTCACACTAGTCATGTGCACTACTTTCCAATGGTGACCTCAGAATCCAGGTTTTCTAAGCTCAACAAAAATAATAAAAACAAAAACAAAAGCAGCATAGAATAAACATAGAAGATCAATGGTGTGAGTATGACATTGTGTGGTTCAAGAAGGATATGTGACCATTCCAGAATAAATTCATCATTAGGAAGCACAGAAGGAGAGGGCTTGAAGCTCAGACATAAAACACACAGTTTGGATGCAAAAAATAATAAATAAATAAATAAATAAATAAATAATTTCCATTCAGTCTCTCACACTGGCAAGTAGGGCTGGGAATGACTCCTGCCTAAAACCCTGCAAAGTAGCAGCCAGACATTATAATTAGTACTGAGCTAAATGGACCAATGCTCCAATTCAGGATAAGGCAGGTTCTGCTTCCTATGTTCCGTTCATCTTTTAAGATCTGAATTCCTAGTGACTTTCTTCATTTTAACAAAAAAAATAAAACCTCCATGTGCTAATTACTCTCCCTTCTGCTTGTCTTTTTGCCTCACTTGCTCATTCAGACATGACATTTTCTTTTTAAAGTATTTATAATACAGAGGTATTTGCAATTTAAATAAGCACCTGCTCCCCGTTCTACATGCCTCTTAACACATTCTTCTAATGTTTCACTGCTGACTCCCATTCCCCATGTCATTTGCATTCCAGATGTGGTATTTGTTTAATCTGTATTTTCCATCACGGGCTTCTATTTTAAAATAGAACTATCAGCTACAACAGCTGATAATTATCTAATGCTTCCAAGCTACACAGTTTTATATTTCAATTTCCAATTATACTGTAGGAAGTAATAGGCCAAGCCAAAGTGAGAACATGGCTTTGTGCATTCTTCCAGTTAGCTCCTTTACTATTCTTATTTTGAAAGAAATTCCTTACAAGCCAACACATAAATAAACTCACTGTTCACTCCCACATCCAGCATGGGAATGACAGAAATGATGTTTCAGATAAAAGGGTGTGAATCAGCCCTTATTTAAAAAAACATCTATTTTGTCAGAGTGCCAGTTGCTGTGAGAGGCTGTACCTCATCAGTGAAAGTGGAGAGGTATCTTCATTGACAGAACATGTTTTCTTGTTTATTTGTTCATTTAGCTTTCAATTATCATTCCTTGTTACAAATTTTACATTGATGGATAGTCACCAAGGTTATGTCTAAAGGAAAATGTGGAAAGCATTAGTCATTGCCAACTGTCTTCACAGAGTCATGATTTAACTTTGCTAATGCTTCTCAGTAACCAAACTTTGGAATGAACCGTTGACTTACTCATTTCCTTAAAGAGTTCTCTCTTAACTCCCTGTCCTTTATGAAACAACATTCAGCACAAATTGCTTACACCATACATGGGAAGCCAGAATTATCTGAGCTCTAACAGACTGATTTCAACAAGATGACAGCATAAAAGAATAAATTCTGCATTTGTGTGGTCCCAAAGTGTGAGAGAAGTAGCACATAACTGCTTGCAATACGAAACGCTAGACAGGAGAGGGCAATTTGAGCAAGGAAGTAACTTCCTCTCGGTATTATCGTTTCAAGCATTCTTGAACTATTTGTCATTCTACTTTAGAAAAGCAAAGGAAATTATACTATATCTGATGTCCAAATATAGATACACATTTTGCACATAACTACAATTGGAAAAGAACTGGAACAACACTTTTTGGGGTTGGAACAACCCAGAGATTGAAAACAGTTGAAGGTTTGCAAATTATTTAGGGGGATCATCCTATTTGTGCAGTAAGATCTTCGGTGCAATCAAATCTTACACCAGGATGTTCGGGTAGCCCAGACGTTCACATATTCCTCTGCTAATCCCTTTTAGGAAACCGGGCTCAAGGCTACAGAGAAGAGGCATACTTCATGTATAATGAACTGGGTAACTCAGGGTCCTTGTCAGAGGTTGACTCCACCATTTCTGCCTTGGTGTTACCACTTCACACTGCCTCTAAAACTTTGGAAGACACAGTTTTGCCCCTGCAATATACCACATTCCTCTGCTTTCAGAGACTTCTCAGGGGTTTATTCTCCTCTAAAACATGCCCCATGCTACCAGTGTACCTGATTTAAGAAGCAAAAAGTGGATGCTGTAGGGTTGCAAAAAAATAAAAATAAAAATGGGCAGAAGCATTCCCATCCCTGCTTTATTGTATATATGGAGGTGACTCAAACAAGAGCTGTCTCTTTAATATAGAATATACAGCCTTCTTCATGTGTTATTCACATGAAGGAACAACAGGTATACAAAAGGGGCTCTGGGACCTATTTCTGCCCCTTAGATGTTGATGGACAACATGGGCAATGGAGAGATGTTTCTATCACAGAGACTTCTGGCATGATTCGGAACCTTAGAACTCTTGCTAACTACTGCATCAGGGAGATCCTGATCTGTTCTAAACCCTGTTATGTCTCAAATTGCAAACTCTAGTTTAAAGTTGGTTAACCAACCAAAATACTAATCCAAGATTTCTGTGCTGAAGGTGGAACAAAAGCAAATAGAAAAGGGACAGACATGAAGAATCATATGCTCATAGATTTTCCTTGGGTTTTTTTTCCCGGGCTGTGAGGCCATGTTTTGGAATAGTTTCTTTCTATCCTCACAGCCTGGGAAAAAAAAACTAAGGAAAATCTATGGATGCTGGCCGTGAGAGCCTTTGACTTCACAATCTTATGCCCATTCCCAGCCAGCCTGTCTCTACCCTGCTGGGATGTTTTACCAACTTTGTGCAGTGATGTGTGACTGTTCTAGTGTCCACCATGGCTTGCACTGGCTGCTGTGACTCCCCCCCCCCAATCAGCTTGTTGGTTTTCAGCCAATCAGCTTGTTGGTTGGCCTGATCAGTGGGCAGTCATCTTGGGTGCACCTAAAGAGGAAGTTCCAAATGTGCCCGATTAGGATAATATGCCACAAAATGCCAATCACTGGGACATCTTCCTGACCCACCCTTCTTGTTTTGTCTGTAGATTGCTCTGGGTTGTCTTGCAGTTGCTTGATGATAGAAGTTGGGAAGGAATTTTACCCACAGCACAGTGATGGCATTGTGCAAGATCCAGTTCTGTGGGTAAGAGTGGTATGTATGACTGTGGCCCTCATTTTGAGAACAAAGGTTTTCAGGAATATGATTAGCTCAGAGGCTGTTGGACCTGCTTCCTGCAGGTAAGGTAAGGTAAGGTAAGGTAAGGAGAGTGACATTAGCTCAGGTCCATTTGGGCTCCAATATCCTGCCACTCCTGCTGGCAGTGATGAGTTTGTTTGGCAGCAAGCAGGTGATG
Organism: Gambelia wislizenii; assembly: GCA_030847615.1. Lineage (NCBI taxonomy): Eukaryota > Metazoa > Chordata > Lepidosauria > Squamata > Crotaphytidae > Gambelia > Gambelia wislizenii. Next base: position 202,289,240 of record JAUMIR010000005.1, on the reverse strand, counting down.
AAGTGCCTAGATCTATTGTTCTATTCTGGGAGAAAGTATGTTAGCTGTAAGCAGGGGAGTTGTAGCAATTTCATTCCAACAGCATGTTAATGTTTTATTTCTGCCCTTCCTATGTGCTCTTTTCAGAGCCCCCCTTTAGAACTCTTTAACCAGGGGCCCATCTATACTACACAACTACAGCACTATATTCCATTTTAACTCCTATGGTAACATCCAATTGAATCCTGAGATTGTCAGTTTAGGGAAGGGCATTAAGAATTCTCAGCCAGAGAGCTCTAGTGCCTCCCCAAACAACAAACCCCAGGATTCCATAGGATGCAGCCATGGCAGTTAAAGTGAAATATCACCTTATATTTGTGTAATGTGAGTGGACCCCAGGCTAGCATGATTCTGCAAAGCAATCTTCCTCCATAACAACTAAGGTCCTAAATCATTGTAGACAACAAGGCCAGTTTCTCACTGGTGTTTACAGGACAGAATACAACCTGGAAGACAGTTGAGATGGGATAAATCCTGATCACCAGGCCACACATTATGGTCATTAAAGGCAGAAACAACCCACCCTAATGGAAGGTCCTAGGGCATAACTTTACCTATGTAAATAGGGGAAAGGCTGGCATAAACACCTCCCTTTGTGGACAGCATTTCACTGGGGGAAACTTGCTAATGATCCCGAACCATGTGGATGAAGTTAATGCTTCACTATTGGGCCCCATAATGGTATAGAAATCGAATGTATACAACCTTGGACACTGGAAATAAGTATAATTCCCATCCACATGTGCTCATGCATGTCCTTTTGCTTATACATCATGAGTTGTAGTTCATTTCTCAAGAATCCATAGCCATACAACCAAGCAGATAAACACATAGAGGTGTTATATTAATATAGCACACCAGATTCCACAGTTGACTCAGATTTGAGAATCTAGCCAACAAGAACAACAACAAAAAGCCACGCTTTCTTGGCTTTTGTAAGGGTAGGGTTGTGTTGTTGTTTTTTTTTGTTTTTTTACTCCAGGCAAGATAGTTTATTGGGCTGTTGTACCACTGTGCCATGACTGTACAGCCAAGTACAAGCTACAGCCAGGTTCCATGAATACAAGAATCTGTACATTTTCCACAGCAAGCAAATTTTGGACAGCCTTTCCAGGAACAAATTTTGGCAGCCAGTAAGAAACTCAACAGATATAGCTGCCAAGCATGTACCAACCTTTGGCTGCCTGATACTCTGACCCTTCCATAACCTCCATGGGTCACGTTAATGAGAGCTCAGAGACAACTTTTCCCCCTGAGCTATGAAATGAAAGAGGCAAAACTGTTAGAGACTCAAAATTGCCCTTTGCAGTTTCCTATCTTATTTCTAAGACAGACCATCCAAAATCACAGCTGAAGAGAATATGCTACCTGATTATGTGACTTTGAAAAATCCTGACTCCTGGATTTAAACTCAGCAGAGAGGTAAAATTTATTGTAAAACCTTGTCAATCAACTTAATCTTGAAAGTGCAAACCATTTATTATTTACATCTATTCCAGCCAGGTCTCATATAATGTGGGGGGGACCCAACCCTGGTAGCAGTAGTTGATAACTAATGGTAGGAAATGATTGTGAAAATGCCATGTTATTGATTCTTCTGGACTGTAGTGGCTTTTGATATTATTGCCCATAATATCCTGGACTGTTCAAATTAATGTCAGCAGGCATGATGTGGCCCATTATTCCTCATGGAATCATCAAAGAAAATGGTACTAGATTATTTCTATCCTACCCTGTCAGCATCTATATGGTGCCACAATATTCCATTATGTCCAATGCCTTTTAACATCTGTGTGAAGTGCACTGCAAGAAATCATCCAGAGGTCTGGGCTAAAGTATTAGTATGTGAATAATACTCAGCTCTGACATCTACATATTCCATGGTGGCTGTGGATACTTTTGAAACAGTTTCTGGAAATATTTTTGAAATTGATAAGGGTGAACAAACTAATCCAGACAAGATCGAGGCACTTTAGACAGAGAAATCTACTTGTCTTATAAGATGCATATCCTCTGAAACACAAAGTGTGCCATTTTGGAAGCTTCTTGGACTAAAGCTTGATAAATTTAGATAAGTTGCTGTTGTTATTGTTGTTGTTGTTGTTGTTACTGCCTGAATCCTCAAGCTAGCAAGGGTCATATTGGCTGGAGGAATCTGGGGAATTTGAGTCCAAAATAACTTTCCAAACTCTCACACTAATTGAGGTAGTTCAGGCCACAGTGTCTAGGAGTGATTTTTTAAATAAGTTTAGGTTCATACTACAGCTGTGCCCTTGGACAACACAACCTTGCCTTCATTGATTATGTACTACTGAAGTCTAGAGTGGACTACTATAATGCACTCTTTGCAGGATAACCTTTGAAGATGGATCAAAAATAGATTATCGTTGTACACTGTTTTATATAAGTTTTAAAAATATTTTGTACAGTCCTCAAAGAACATTTCTTAGCCGGTGGTTTACAAGTACATGAAAACATTTACAAATACATAAATGAGCAAATTAAACAAATTTCATCTGGTACAAAATGCAACCACTTTATTGTTGAAGGAGATAAGTTGACCTGATCATAGGATACATAAATTGTACCAACTGCATTGGTTACTAGTCTATTTCAGAAACTTTGGTTTTAATCTTTAATATTTAAATGCTTTTAGACCAAGCTACTATAATGACTGTGATAACAAACAGTTGTATCTACATTGCAACCCTGAGAAGTAAGACAAGCTGCAAAACATCCTTGTAATAAAATTAGCTTTTTAGAACGTCCTTTAAACTCCTTAATCAGTTTAGCATGGTTCTGCAAAGCAATCCAGGGCATGGATGCCCTCATACTAAGGAGATTTTCAGACAGGCAAAAATCGCTCCTTGCCGCGCGAGCAGCCTCCCGAAACTGCTGCGCGGCAAGGGTCTTCTTTGGACGACGCTGTGCCTCTGGCGAAACCGTCCGTGTCACTTCCGTGAAGCTTGGGACGGCTCCGCGTCATATTTCAAGCACGGAGGCTGCCCGTGATTGAAATATGACGCGGAGCCATCCCAAGCTTCACGGAAGTGACACGGACGGTTTCGCCAGAGGCACAGCGTCGTCCGAAGAAGACCCTTGCCGCGCAGCAGTTTCGGGAGGCTGCTCGCGCGGCAAGGAGCAATTTTTGCCTGTCTGAAAATCTCCTAAGAGAGTAGCTAATCAATTCCACTTTCCAATTCAGTATCCGTATTAAAAATAAACTAAAGCAGAAAAATATTAGGATTGGTCAGTTATTTTATTACCTAGTTAAAGCCCAATCTTATAACATCAGTTCTATTCTAGCTGTATGAAAGCTATTTCAGGGCAACAGAATTGCTTTTAAATTCTTCTGACTCTGTCACTTGTTGGATACATAACAGCTCTTTGAGATATTAGGTCAATCACTTAAGATGAAAAAAGATGCAGGCAAGAAACAAAACATATATGTCTTACACTGCAATTTAGTTTGTTTTATGCCTCTGAGTACTAAGTATATCATAATTCACAAATGTTACTTTCTGTTCATTACTGAGCAAATGTGCAGCATCAGTGTGCCTTCCATACGCCAACATTTGCACTCTTTAGCATTTTTTAGCATCCTTAAAATGCAGATTAATAAAATGAAATTTCAGAAATGAGCAACAGAAATCTTGAGTGTACCAAAATAAGTAGCTGAAATCTTTAGTGTCGTATTCATGAGCAGCCTTTGAAGTTTGTAATGCAATGTTGTATTCATGAACAGCCTTTGAAGAAAGCCAGCATGGTATAGTGGTTTGAACATTGGCCTATTACTCGATAGGCAAGGTTCAAATCCCCACTCAGCCATAAAAACCCACTGAGTGACCTTGGACAAGTTCATACTTTCTCGGCCTCAGAAAAGAAAACTGCCTCTGAACAAATCTTGCCAAGAAAACCCTGTGATATGTTTGCCTTAGGGTCTCCATAAGTCAGAAACAACTTGAAGACAAACTACTACTGCTACTACTACTACTACTTTGAAGTTCATCCATACTACCAAGGGGGAGGGGAAAACATATCATTTAAACTGATGAACATTTTAAACTGCCTAGCATCAAAATTTTGTTGGAATGGAGCCTGGATCAGAATTTAAGAACAACTGAATCAGTGCTGCTTTCCAGGCACCCTTTTTTCTCCAAGATACAGTTTGTGGAGCATGAAGCCTCAGTGACTACAATCATATTTATAGTAACGTGTTGCTTACAAGAGTGGTCACATTTGAAAGAGCACAGAGATGCTGCACACTATATCAATTTCTCTCCCTTTTCTAATGTTTTCCATCCAATTTCCACATCATTCCAGTTTTTCAAAAAAGTCTGCATTAAATTTCTTACATATGTTTGCACACATTTCCCTAAAGACACACATTTTTGCAAACCATTTTTTAAAAATATATAATGCTATTTGTACTTTCACCCCAACCTGGCTCATGTGTGGTTGTGTGCCGTTTCTGTAACAGATACTCCCAGCTCCACTTTTTTTTCATTAGAATAACACCTCCAAATTCTGAAAAGTACAAATTACCATGGTTCAGTTTGCATATTGATTTCAGAAGATTTAAATTCTGATAAAAACATGAACCGAACAAAATTGTTCCCCATCCCTATCCTTAGTAGTTGTAGCTTATATGAATGTAGCTTTTATAAAACTATAAAAGAAACCCAGTCACATTTTGCATATGACCAGGGTCATCACAATGTGTGTGTGTGTGTGCGCGCGCGCGCATGTGTGCAAAATGAGGGCTTTCCCTCCAAATAAGAATTCTGACCCCCAAAATGGAGTTTTCCTTCAATCGCCAAGTTTTTAGCATTGCAGAAAGGGAGACACTGAAAATCATTCATGCTAGAATTCTTATATTTACTGTGTTCACATTCCATTGGTAATTTTGTCTGCTCTGTTGGATACTTTAACTGTATTTCTAAATGTCCAACTGAAGTTATAACATGATAAATTAGAGGGCTAAAGGAAGTTTTCATTTAGAGGGCATAATTTTTACTGGGAACCATGCCGCCATCCCCTCTCCAAATAGCTACATCTCTGCATATGGCCACCCTACTGTTTTCCATTTTACCGGTTCCTGGCAGGTATTTAAGCATTTAAGTCAACAAACCACCTTGTTATTTTTGCTTTATTTTCAAGTTTTTACTAAATAACATTTTTAAGTCATGAAAACATTTAAAGCCAATGACAGTATGGATGTTTCAAAAAGAATGTGGCATAAATAAACACAACATAATCTAGCCATCCTTGGCAGTAAGAGGAAGGGGGGGAACCCAAATCTGTATTATTATTGTAATTTTATTAGGGCACCTCAATATGATTTTTCAAATAATATTAACAAGAACGTTTGACACAATCTGTGGTGTATGCCTTCCAAAGAGACACATATCCTGCAAATCAAAGAAAGGGAGACATTTTGTGTGTGCCCTGGATGCTTTATTCTTTTATTCAGAAGGCACAAAGGTCTTGTTCTTTGCAATGAATAGTTTCTCTTGCAGTACCTGAAGGCCACCACAGGGTGGAGCTAGATCATCATATTGCAGCTGCAAAAACCAGGAGGCCCAACAGCTGATGTTTTCCAGTCTTGTCTTACTGAAAATAATGACTCTTCAGACAGTGACACATCACACAGCTGTTAATTGTGGTATTGAGTGTCAGCAGGTTTTTTTTAAAGCAGTAGCTGTCAAAATGATCCCAAACAAAGACAAGCATTACTTAAACTGAGTAATCATTATAAAAAACATTGCAGATTGGTTTTAGATCTCTAGATCTAGATCTAGATTGGTTTTAGATCTCTAGATCTACCATCTAGACTCACTGTCCAGCTGAACCATAACTATAGACAGTTGCAATAAAAAATATAGCTCATGTTGACATATCTTGTGTATGTGCATTTACAACTGGGATCACTGCAAGGGAAGAGAGATGTTCTTCTCCATGACACAGTGATCATATAATCAGTTTTGCATCTTTCAGGTAAGTACTTGTAGAGTTGCTGGATTGAAAACTGGAGAAGACTTCTGCTTGTGTGGCAAGCAACACCTGCTGAAATTCCCTCTTCTACACAAACACTAAAGGTCCAGGAGCCCTCTGCAGTTTTCACTTTGGCGACTGTGAAGCTCTGGAGGTCTCCTATGTGCATGCACATGCTTCCCAAGAATTCCAGAGTTAATAAAAAAATCTGCATCCACTACCCATTGACTTCAATTGCCCCTTCAATGTAACTCAATGGGGGGTTACAGGTTTAACTTGTACTTTCCACTCTGACTCTGCAGAGCTTCACCTCCCCTCTCCTGTGGAAGGAGAGCAGAACAAGGCACATGAAGATAGAATGCTGCTAAGGAGTGCTTTAAATGATGTTTATTCTAAGCCAACTGCATAGCATAATAGAGATTACTCTTTCATGAATGGCACCTTCCTTTCAGGCACACTTAGGCATTATAAAGTTACAAATAACTCTAGTCATTCCCGCCAAGTTTGTAAAATAAATATATGCCCTGATGTGACTAAGCTAGATAGTTCTTTAATCTACTCACAAGGGTGCAATCCAGATGTGCTGGATGTTCATGGGGGTTGAGAGTCTTGCCCTTTCAGCGCAGCCTCCACCAAGCACCCCCTGTAGCTGAGACAAGAGTCCCCGTGGCTCAGGTCTCTAGCTGTTCTTCTTTCTGCTTCATGGCCCCCGAGGCAGTATTGATCACCTATCACCTTCACAGAAGCATCTGGAAGCTCCCTCCAGGTGGTTATCTCATTGGTCAGCTATCTTCTGAGGCTATCCCCCATAAACTGTACTTTAACCTAATACATTCTTAACCCTTTGTTTACCTGGTTAGCTGTGCTACCCATATAGTGGGAGAACCCATTATCACAGCAACGCTAGTGGGGGAGAGAGACTGCTGTATGTAGCAGTAAGCACCAAGTGCTGGTCAGGCCTTGAATGATAACCAAAAAAAGGGCAAGAACATTATGTTCTGGTATGAACAGTAAGATTTGTTTCTCTCTCTGACCAGAAGACCATTTGCTCATTTTTTTTGTCTAGAAGGTATACAGGGATTTATAAATCTCAGTTTAGATCAAGGGTTTCTGACCTCTAATGCTTTAATAAGACAAAAATATTCTTTCTTAATCTAAATTATATATGGAAAGGAATATTGCTCTTGTGTGGTAGTAACCAGACTGGAAGGACTGTGGGATCCATTCAGCCATGATGAGAACAAATTCCTGGAATCAGAACCCCACCTTTCAAGTGTATGTCAAGAGAGCCTGAAGTATAACCATACCTTTCTTAAAATACCCCCAGGTCTCATTGTTTTCAATGCTGGGCTTTCTTTCTCATTTAACTAGGAATCTGCCAGCAACTGTATTACAGTTTAAGGGGTTGTACATTGTCATTTTACAAATTTTGTTATTCACACACCACAGGCAGATGTTGACCCTGAGTGGAACAAAAAGATACCTCCTTTAGGCTAGTACTCTACCTTGTCACAGGCGTTGGTCCCAGTCCAGCTGAACCCTAATCCAAAACTGCTTATTTCACTGATCATTTGGTGGATGGAAGGGAGACTAAACCATATATTAGTTCTCCATTTCATCACAGATAGATGGAGGACTATATCAAATCTCCTCTTCCCCAATGGATGGATGGGATCATATGCATACTTTGGCACCTGGTCAGGCCAGCACTGCATGTATAGCACAGGCATACCCTCCAACATTTCACAGATGAAAACTGGGACATGTGTAGCCAAGCAAAATCAAAATTTTGCCAAGACAGCAAAAGTTATATATGAGGAAGAACACAGAAGCTAGGAAAGACTGCAGCAGAAAGGTTTGCTTTTCCTGAATCTACAAGGAAGTGCAAGATTCCGCCCCCTCCCCTCTTCTCCCCATGCTGAATTAATTGAGTAAAAATTGGTTTGGGCATCCCAACATCCCCAGAACTCCTACTGCAAAGATCATAATCCTTCACTCGGGTTCACTGTGCTTGGAAACAGTATTTTGATATCAAACTTGGCTAATCTGGCTGGACGGGCCCTCCAAGGGCTACCAGAAAATAAATGTACTCTGTAACATAGTCATGAGTCAGGCTGAGGGCAAGCATGGATTGTGCCTGGGAAGAGGCCCCCCATAAATTCCACACAAAACTCTGAAAGTCTTGTTCGCTTGATAGATGAATGTGTGGGGTATGTATATGTGAATGCTACAATTGTTCAATAAAGTTCCACCCATTGATTCTGGATGCCTGTCTCCTGTGTATTTCCTTTGCTCCACTCGTATACATAGGGTCCAAGGTCCTTCAGGGTTACGTGAACCTCTCGTATGCCATTTGAGTTGCTTTTGATTCTTCATTGAAGCCAAAAGATCTCAAGTGGCTTTTCCACTCCCACTAGTGTTCTGCATAACATTTTGCCGCAATTGAAGTCAGCTAAGGACAATGGGGAAAAGTGGGAAGGGGAGAGAGAAGCTGGGACATTTTGAAAGCAGCTGAAAAACTGGGATGGCAGAGGTTTACGTAGTCAGGACTGTCTACCAAATTAAGACAGTTGGAGGGTATGGCATATGTATACATGCAGGTGCCTCTCCACTGAGGGTTACTGCACAGAAACTTAAACATTCATATTCCTCTAACTCTGTATTATTAGGTCAAGCCATTACAAATCCTCTCGTTTAGAAGCAATCTGCACTAGGAGAAAGTACTAAAGTGTTAGCCAAGTCATAATCAAGCAAACTGGAGGTTTTAGTCTTGACAGGTAGGAGGAAAATCATCTAACTGAATGACAAATAATGAATGCTCCTTGTGTTGATGTTAGTGGAAATGACAGAACACAAACAAGGCTTACTCAATATGCCACATTTAATTACAAAACATGCTCACTGGAAAAGCTATGGAAGTATGTTAGTCCGTTAATGTTTACTGCCAATGAAGGGGAGCAATGCTAATTCATAGGACCTAGGAGGGCCTGCTTGTCAGTGGAAATCTGTCAAAGACTTTATTTGGCAGGGAGTAGTAAAATATTCATTTTTAAAAGTTTTTATTATCAATTAACTACAACAATACTGAAAGAAACTTGGAACAATTATTACCCTATGTCTCATGAGCAATTACAGATTTAATTGATAAAAGACACAGCTTGTTCTATGGCCCTGTGCTAACAGGCAAAAAAAAATATTAAAAATTGAGGAGCCAGCCTAGAGATGTCTTGTAGGTTAGTTGGGGGAAGAGAGAAAAAGACAGAAATGCAATGTTAAAGGGAAACGGAAATCAACATGTTTGTTACAGCACACTGCAATGAACCAGAGGAGTAAACTACAGGTCAACCCCTGTATCCATGGGAGATAAGTTCGAAGACACCCTCCCCCCGGATACATGAAATCGTGGATAATAGGACCACTATTACTGTATTTTCTTTTTTAAAATTAATTTTTATTAAAGTTTTAACATTTAAAATCCATATAGACATCGGCATAAACATATAACACTAGACAATACATATTAAAACACACAGCCACACATAAATAACCTTGAAATTCTACCTAAACATACCCCCTTCCCTATACATAAAAGACAACGAATCTTCCCACATCCCCTTAAACAACTTCTACAATAACCCAGTATTTCTCCTCTTCTTCTTCTACTCTGTCTCTAACTCTCTATTTGTTACTATAACAATAATTTACATTCCTATTGACATTACTATATTTCTTCTCCTTTCCCCTTAATAGAGAAAAGCAAATTTCCCTTATTATTTTCAATATTCTTTAACTGTTGAATCCCTCTATATATCTTAATTGTTTTATATAACTCAAATGGCTCCCACGTTTCCACAATTTTTTTCCAATAAATTCCCTCTAATTAAACATGTTAATTTATCGATCTGTGCCAAATCCATAACTTTTTCCATCCATTCCAAACATGATGGTATTTTCTTTCTTTTCCAATACCTTGCATACACTACTGCTGCTGTTATTAAGTACAATATTAATCTACTATGCCTCTTTTCATTTGTATTCTCTAAATCCACCATATTTAATAAACATAATTCTGGTCTTAAACCCTAAATCTGTGCTTAAGTCCATTCAGCAGTTCTCCTATCTGGGAAGCATGATCTCCTCAGATGCCAAGATTGACAAAGAGATGAATCACAGATTAGCAAAGGCATATAGCACATTTGGAAGACTTTACCAAAGAGTCTGGAGTAACAAACACCTGAGGCAAAGGACAAAACTCAGTGTGTATAGAGCCATTGTACTATCTATTCTCTTTTATGGGTCTGAAACATGGGTCACCTATCGCCACCACTTATGACTCCTCGAATGCTTTCATCAGCGCTGTTTACACACAATCCTAAATATACACTGGACTGACTATGTGACGAATGTTGCTGTCCTGGAGCAAGCAGGGATCACCAGCATTGAGGCCATGATATTGAGAACACAGCTGTGCTGGGCAGGGCACATTTCTAGGATGGAGGACCATCGTCTCCCAAAAATACTACTCTATGGTGAACTCGCCATGGGTCAGCGTAAGAGGGGCGCTCCAAAAAAGCGATATAAGGACTTCCTGAAACAACATCTCAGGCTCAGTCAAATTGATCACCAACAATGGTCCTCCATGGACTCACATCGGGAGGCATGGAGACGCACTATCCACAATGCTGCAGCCTTATTTGAGAACTCACGCCGAACAAGTCTTGAAGAGAAATGACAATACAGAAAGAATCTCAACTCGGAAACATCACCCAAGGAGACCTTCTGCTGTGCTTTTTGCAACCGGACTTGTTTATCTTGGATTGGCCTTTTTAGTCATCAGCGTACTTGCAGAAAGCACGGGATGAGTCCTTCCTGAATCTTTGTTTGCGAAGAAAAGCCAGAGAGAGAGAGAGAGAGAGAGAGAGAGACCATAAATGAAATGTTGTTCCTGTTTGTTCCTGTACATTTCCAGCATCTATTTGAAACCTTTTAAAACATTTTCGCCAATTTCTCTGGGCTTAAATACCAGTCATATAACATTTTATAATAATTTTCTCTCAATTTAGATGAACACGTAAAATTTAGTCCTTTGTTCCATCTAAATTCCCATTGTTTCAAGACAATATTATACCCTATTTTCCTTGCCCAATTTATCATACAGCTCTTAATCTGCTCCTCTTCTGTCTTAAATCTCAATAATATTTTATAAATTTTACTGATCACCTGTGTTTCTTCTAATAATAAAATCCTCTCTATTTCTGACATTTGTCCATCAAATTGCCAACTTTTAAAATCCTCTTTAATTCTTGATTTTATCTGGAAGTATTTTAACCAGTGTAAATTAAAACTTTCTTTTTCTAACTCGTTGTTTCTCTTTTATCTTCCATTTCCCTGCTTCCTTCTTCATCAAACCTTCATACGTCAACCAATCATACTCTCTTAATTTATGCTTACAAAAAGCCTCCTGAGGTGACTGCCACTTTGGTCTCCCCAAATTTATTCTTTTCTTATACTTCTGCCAGATCTTTATTAAAGCTTTTCTTATGCTATGGTTTTTAAATCCTACATTTACTTTTACTTTCCCATACCATAAGTACCCATGCCAACCCATCTTCAATTCATGCCATTCTAATTCTAATTCCTTCCTATCCTCTAATAATATCCACTTTTTCAACCATCTTAAGCATGCTGCTTCAAAATATAATTTTATATCAAGAACACCTAGGCCTCCTCTATCCCTAGCATCTATCATCATTTTCCACTTTATCCTTGGTTTCCTCCCCACCCAAATAAATTTACTTAAATCTTTTTGCCATTCACCAAAAACCATATCTGACTATATAACTGGAAGCATTTGAAAGAGGAACATCATTTTGGGCAATACATCCATTTTTATTAGCAAAATCTTGCCTAATAGTGATAATTTCATATCCTTCCATCTCACCAAATCTTTTTTTATTTCTTGCCAAACTTTAACATAATTATTTTCAAAAAGCTGTTGGGTTTTCATTGTTAAATTTATCCCTAGGTATCTCACTTTTTTTTTAACTATTTCGAATCCTGATAATTCAATTAATTTTTCCTTATCTATTTCTTCCAGGTTCATCACTAACATTTTAGTTTTCTCATTATTCATCTTGAAGCCTGCATTAATACCAAATTCTTTATTTTTTGGTAGAAGTGATCTAATTCCTGATACGGGTTCTTTTAGTATTAATATTAAGTTGTCTGCAAATGCCTTCAACTTAAATTCTTCCTTCCTTATTTTAATACCTCTTATATTTTTATCCCCTCTTATCTGGTTATTGAGTATTTCTAAAATTAGTATAAATAATAAGGGAGACAGTGGACTTCCTTGCCTTGTCCCCCGTTCAATTCTTATCCATTCCAATGATTCCCCATTAATTATTATTTTAGCAATCGGTTTAGAATATATTGCATGTATCCATTTATAAATATTATCCCCCAACTTCATTTCTTTCATTACTTTTAGCAAAAATATCCAATTAACCTTAACAAAGGCCTTTTCAGCATCAAGAAATATTAGAGCTCCTATGATATCATTGTGATAGTTAAAATATTCTATTACATTGATAATTCTGCTCATATTATCACTAATTTGCCATTCTGGTCTTGTTGAATAATTTCTTGTAAAATTATTTTAAGTCTATTTGCTAATATTGATGTATAGAGCTTATAATCCACATTTAATAATGAAATGGGCCTATAATTTTTTAGTAATAAAAGGTCCTTTTGTTCCTTTGGTATCAAAACAATGTTGGCTTCTTTCCAGCTTTTAGGTATCATTTTATTCTGAATTATCTCATTTATAGTTACCAATAATGGCTCTAGGATAATAGGGAACCCTATTACTGTATTTTCAATGAGACAAGCACCAGAGGTTGGCCACAGAATCACATTGGAGGATGTAGAAATGACTAGAAAGAACATATTTTTTCAGACATGGATAAGTGAAACTGTGTATAACAAATCCATGAATACGGGGGTCAATGTATAGTTCAATTTGCATATCTATGTTTTTCTGTGTGTCTCACATAGCTAGAATCAAGCAAGGAAAATATGAAGCCTATTCTTGTATTCTGGAGTCAAGTACACCAGACATCTAGGATTGTTTTGGACTGGGCATGGGATGCTTTGTTTGGTGCACAAGATATATACCTTCTGGGGTAAAATAGCAAATTAGCTCCATGGTTTATACTTGTAGTTTTCCTTATTTGCATCTTAGCCTCTTAAAATGGCAACTCCATCACAATATTTCACGTGATGACATGCTCAGAAGAAAGGATTTTGGAAATTCAATATCATTGTCCCACTAATGCAAAATCATGATGAATATGCAAAGCGTACACTGAAAAGATTATTCTGCTCTATTTTAGTGCAATTAGTCAAAAGCTATCCTGAATCTTTAACAGCAGAATACTCAGTCCCAATGCTATTTGTGGGGTACTAGAAAACATTTGAAATTAAACTGTATTTCTTTGACTCTACTTTTAAATTCTGTGCAATTCCTTCTGTGCATTTGTATTGAAACAAATACAGATTCAGTTATTGTTAAGTGATGTCTCACAATACCGTGCTGCTTTTCTGTGTATTGAAAACTCGGGTATTCCTCAGACAGGCTAATATGCACACACAGTTTAAAGAATTAAGGCAACAACTGTTTAAGGAATAGGAAACTATATTTTAACACAACTGGCACAAGTATGTAATTGCCACAAGTAAAGGCAAGCTGCCCTCTCTCATTGCATACAATTTTAACTTCCTAAATAAAACAGATGTTTGTTAATCTACTGTGTCCATTATTTAGCTGTGACTGTGAGAGTTTCTCAGCTGGCCTTTAGCAGCTATTCAGTAAATAGCTCCTTGTTGTAAAAAGAAATAACACCAAATTGTGGTATTTATTCCATGCGATGAACTAAAGATATATTAACCTAAGAAATAAACCAACACACAAGGCAGTTCCTTTAATTTGATTCTGCAGAGGGGGAATGAATAAGACTGAGAATATGAATCCGCTGGCAATTAAGCAACAATTCAGAGTATGCCCATTGACTCTATAAGCTGTTTAACTGGTATCAATAAATGATTGTTCAAATTTTGACCTAATTCTGCAAAATATTTTGATGAAATATTTTGAAGATTCTTTTTCTCCAAATGAGCAAAAGCTTACCTATTCAACAATATAGGGAAGTGCTGAACAATTCTTTTTACTTTCTGAAAACATAATTGTCTTTCAATGTGAACCTTGTTACTGTTAGACCATATAGCCTTCCCCTTCTCCAAAACAGATGCTCTAATCCTTTTGATCATCATCAGACTTCTAACACCAGTATAATAAACACTGAATTCGAAATACAGTACTTCTTGCTTCATTTAAAACATAATTCAGTTAATTCCTTCCAAAAAAAAAAATCAATGGGGTTTAGAAATTAGAGTGCTGTACAGAGATCAAAGACTTTGTGAATCAAACTCCAACTCACCTAAAGATTTTCCAGTTTTACATAAGTTGTACTTCTCAGACACAATTGCTCTTCACAAATGAAAACTGAAATATGCACATTATAAATTTGTTGCATAAAACAATTCACATCCTAAAACCAACCACATCACACTGGTTCTAAGGTAGATTGCCAATATAAAACAATAAATACATTGAATTAATCATAATGAACATTTTGATTTTTAAGCCAGTGTTAATTTAACTGAATAAATAAAACAAGACAGTCAGACAGACAGAAAGTCAGGTAGGTAGGCAGGCAGGCATCCCAGAACTATGTCTGAAATTCTTACTTGAAAATATAGGCTTGTATCCATGCTTAGACTGGACTAACTGAAATAACTGGGACAAAGTTTGTCATGACCAACATTAACTTCAGCAGATCTCCTAAATGAAGCTAGATCTGAATATAAGCCAGAGGATATTTGAGGCAGCCTATGCTTTGCAAAATGAGATTCTGATACAGGTCTTTTTCTACAAGATGACTCTGAAAACATTTCATTTTTCCCTTGCAGAACTAATTGATTTATAATTACACACAATTAATAAGATTCTATGTTTTGATAGCTAGACGCACAATTCTAACACACAATAAGATTTTTTGCACTGATCTAACACATAATTAATAAGATCCTATGCACTGATAGCTAGACACATACAATTTATCTTTCTGTATAATCTACACCTTGTTCTACCATTAGAGCAAACATTTATATAACATCTCAAAAGAGGGAATACCGTACATAGCAATAAAGATATCGGTATGCATATAATTTGGATATCGTAATCCATATGAATAGATACAAATTCAGAAATAATGGCTATAATTTAAATAAAAATACAGCACATCTCACTGTCGAGGAGAAGTTCATGACCAGGTGCCCTACATGATTGTTCAACAGGACCATCTTTTCTCCTTATGCTAACTGTTGATGTGCTCCTGTTAGCCTTTCCTACTATACTTTTACCAAAGCCCCACTAGTGTAGTTGTATAAGATCCAGTGGAGAGAGGAGGAGGTGACCACCTGGCACAGCAAGCAGAACTGGCATCTAATCAGTGGCAGCACTAGCGGCAGCACTAGTGAAGAGGTCAAACCGCAGCAGGTGACACTGTCAGCAGGGACGGTGACACTCACCTTAGTAACACCACAGCATCTAGTGATTTGTCAGAGGTGTGTTGACACCCAAATAGTGCCTGAAATGATGTCAGTTGGTCCTATGGAATAATGGTCTTTTCACAATGGCTGGGAAGCATTTCTGGAAGAAGGTCTGTGATGCCTCCTTGCACAATTGCAAGGTTGGGAAACATGCCTCTCTCCAAATGTTATTGGATTGCAACTTCCAGTGGGATGACTAGGGCTTCTGGGACTTGCAGTCCTACAACATCTTAATGGCTACGTAACTCTTCCCCATGATATATAAGAACTGCTCACACAAACAGGAATTCCACATGCTTTGTTGTATAACAGGATCCTGGTCCCATAAAACTTGGATATGGGCTTGAAGCTTTACAGTAAAGCAAGGATGGAGAAGATACAGCTTTCCAGATGTTGTTTAAATGTAATTCCCAGCATCCATGCTATTGGCTACGTTAATTATTACTGACGGACAATGTAGTCAAGCATATTTGGAGGATTACATATTCCCCACACCTAAATTAGAGATTGACTTCCAAACTGAGGAGTCTCTGCTGATAATGCTACAAATAGAAGGTTCTCCTCTGTAAAGTAGGACATCTGCCACTCTATTTATCATTCATTTTTTAAAAAAATATTTAGACAGCCAATCAGCCAAAGGAGACAAAGCAGATAAACCAATGATCTGACAGCCATTATATGAAACCACTCCTAGGTTCTCTTTCTACTATCCTGTCTAGAACCTTGATAAATGTGGCTGCTACTTCCTCAGGTTACTGCCCAGGCACCCGAAAAGCCCAGTTAATTTTTTGGATGGCCTGAAGAGGTCTTGTAGGTTGGTATGGGAAAAGGCATAAAACAACCTAAGGGTTAAAACCAACACTTTGAACTGGACCTAGAAATCAGTTGTAATCCAGTGAACTATAGTAATGATGAAGCATTGGAGTTCTGTGTTCCTAATCTCAGCAGTTGCATTTTGTAATCACTTGTAGTTTAATGAACACACACAGAAGCTATTTCAGCAACAAAACATTGATGTTAACCAAGGCATGAATGATATGACGAAGACCATCTGGTCCAAAAGGAACAGTTGGCATACTAGTCACAGCTAGTTAAAACACTACCACCTAAACATCCAGGACCAGCTCTGATTACAAGAACATTCCCAGAAGATGGACCTGATTCTTTAAAAATAGAAACTCTTTTATAACAGTTCATTCATCTGACCACTGAATTCATCCCAAGTACATTCAGAGTTCCAGTTCCATCCCAGACCCTGCATGATTGACTATGAAGACTAGTAAAGCTTCATCACCACAGTTGTGATATGCTACAAGTAGTTATCAACACATAACATATAAATTGGATTTTTGTTTGATGGGAAGTACAGTACTTTCATTTCTTGGCTGAAGGGTATTGGCAGGAAACTTCTGGAAGGCTTTGTCTGGTAAAATCTGGATTTCATATATATTAATGTTTTGCACAGTGGCAAAGAATTATTTCAGCCCAAACAAATCTATACTATTTATCTTAGATATATCATTTTACATTCTATGAATGTATTTCTTAGAATAGGGTTTAAAATCATAACACAGTAACTTACTCATATAGACCTTCTTCCACTGAAATACAGTTATGACTCTTTTCTTAACCTCAATTTCCTTTTGAAAACAATGTAGGTTCAGGACTAATAATCCTATTAAAGAACTGACATGCTCATAAGTACCGCTCCCACCTCCAATTTTTTTCATGACTTTTTTTGGCCACATTATAAAAAAAATATTTAAATATACTCATATTTCCAATCTGAAATTATAACTTTATGTATTTTCTCATATTATAAAGAAAATTTCAAACAGTGCATCTGTCAAGAAAGCTCAGACTCTATCTAATATAGATAACTAGATGATAGAATGGAATGGAATGGAACAGTAAATAAATAGCTTGATTACTATTGTTATAGTAAAGATTGCAAAAAGACCATCCAGTGGGGACGTAAAGAATGATCACATTTTTCTCATCCTTCATAAGAAAGGGAGTCTTGACACATTGAGTTGCCCAATAAAAAAAAAAGAGTTGCCCAATTAAAAAAGGAACCCTTGCAATATTTTTTTTCATTACTGATTTGTTTGTGAAATTTTTGTTTGTGTAAAAACACTGAATTTTACACAAAGCTATTTTTGCACAGAACAGAGTACATTTCAGACAGAGAATGGTGTTTCTCGTATTATTATTTTTAAATGTCTTTGGGCAAATGAAATTTACAGCAAAAAATACAAAACTGCAAAAAGTAATTTTAAAATAAACAAAAATGCTTGTAATCTCACCCAGCATGTAGAAAATCTTTGAAATTCTTTGTTATTGTAGGTGAATATGAAGTAAGTGATTTACATTTCTACCATCCACAACATTGTGGATATCCTGAGACCTTTTGGTATTAATGGGATATAGATATTTCATCATCATTAACATCATCCTTGAAAACAAAATCTGTAAAAAAATACAAAGTCCAATAATTCTATGGGCATGAAATGCTAGCATAAAAGAGAGCTCAAATTTTCACATGAACGCATGGTTCCATGGTATTATACAACCAGAGAATACACATTTGTGGAGATCTTTTGCGGACAACACAAAATTTCCTTCACATGGGAAATTTCACCTTTGAAGTGTATCCTCTCCTTTAAAAAAAATAATAATTAAATTTTATGTGCATTCTTAAGTAGTATACAGTCCACCATTTTATCACAATTTGATGGCTGGATGGGTGCTTCTGATCTAATGCCAAATTATACTGTAGTTTGCTACTATGTAAACAAGCAACCAAGGAGCCCTGGTCTTGTGCACACCCTCCTGCCCTTGTACATGTGATGATACTTTACCTTCTTTCCTGAGGAGCAACTTAGAAGACATGGGTATGTTTAGATTGGAGAAGAGAAGGTTAAGAGGTGACATGATAGCAATGTTTAAATATTTGAAGGGATGTCATAGTGAGGATGGATCAAGCTTGTTTTCTGCTGCTCCAGAGACTATGATATGGAGCAATGGATTCAAATTGCCCTTGTGGTCTCTTCCAACTCTATGATTGTATGCTTCTATGAAAATGTGTACAGGTAACACATGAATATGATTAAGAGAGGCAAAGGCCTCTTTCCCATCTTGTAAAAAAAAATGACAAACGATAGTTTGCAAACCAAGATCAGTGGCCAATTGCCAGGAATTAAAAAGTACAAGATGCAGGGGGGGGGGGAAGACCATGAAAAAAAAAAGAAGGCAAAGCTTCATGTTGCTAGATCATGTAATTCAAAAACATCATGTTGTGCTTCTAAACCAAATCATTGCATTTCCTTCTCTCTGTCCACTTTTGGGGGAAGAATGAGAACAAATTGCTCATATACTCACCCACTAGAAAGTGGGCCATTCAGAAGGCTTCCTGCAACTACTGGGATACTTTTCTTTAATTGGCCCTGGTTTGAGGACCAGAGCATAAAACCAGAGTTTTAATGGCAACTCCCACTCTCTTTTCTTGGGCCACCATGTGCTTGTGTCAGCCCCTCTGTTTGGGGCTAAATAGGAATTCAGGGGCAACATTAAGTATGTTTGATCACATTAATTTTTGCCTACTTCATGCTCTGCATGGAGGTCAATTTACTTTTCATTGATTGGCTAACTGAACATCTGGCTCACTGTAATTGGATTTTTCAGCTTTCAATAGATTCTGATCTGTCCAAATCTCTCCTTCTTTGGAGGTTTTTAAAGAGAGGCTGGATGGCCGTCTGCTGAGCATGCTTTAATTTTGTATTTCTGCATGGCTGAGGGCTGCACTGGATGGCCCTTGTGGTCTCTTGCAACTATGATTCTATGACTGTATGATTCTACAAAATGGTATTCCTTGAATATTGATCTGGCTGCTTTGAAATGAAGCCATGTGGCTCATTTTATCAATATTAGGTGCATGTATTAGCACAGCACAGGGTAGAGAATGTTATGAGGTAAGGGTCAGCAAACAGCTAGAGCAAAATATATTGGGACTTGGCCTTAACCCTTTGACAGGCTGGCTCTGGGAGCATTTCCCACCATTCACCTGAAACTCAGAATTCCCATACTTTTAAAGCTGGCTCTGCCAAAAGCCTCACTGCTGGTTTAGGCCCATTTTAAAATCCATTTATCTCTCATATGACTTCATCCCTGAAAGAAAGGTTAAAGCATTTTTTTAAAAAATCATGCTTTATAGGAACATATAGAGGACCATGATCATGCTTGGGATAGTTTTGTTTTCCCTCCAGTAGGGATGTAAATCTTTGCTTTATTTCACACTTGCATGGAAGAATGAATAATTTCAGAAGTTTTCCCCCTGCTGGATAAGATTATTAGAATTTTTCATACTTCAGAATTTCTTTTGCAAAACTAATTTGTGTGAAAACTTGGGCTTTCTGTAAACAACAACAACAACAAAGACACCCATGGGGTACGGGCAAAAGAACTTTTGTGCAGAAACAGTGGATTTACGCAAAATATGTTTCTCTGTAACATTTTTTTCTGCTAGGTTGCGGTGGGACTTTTTTTGCACAAAACTAAGTTTATATGTGCAAATGGTTTGTTTTTTAAAGGCCCTGAAAACTCGCTCTGAATTCTAACCCAAGAGGTTTACAATGTTCCTGTACCCTTAATCTGTGGAGTCTGATATCACAATATATCTAAACTCTAAACTCTAAAAGATTTAGCTGATGAGACAGAACTATCCGTGTCTGTTATGTAAATAAAATGTCTTGCCTCTTTCCCAGTTTTAAGCAACGTATTTTAAATAGATGCCTGTGGCAAGAAACAAAGGAACTATGTTGCATGTTTTACAAAAGGATTTTAGCGAAATCTTGAGCTTTTGTATCATTTAACAATGTTCATTATTTTTTATGTGATGCACAGCACCTCAGGTTTAAAGAAAGCAAAAACCAACCGTAAAATGATATGATTTGTTCTGTTCTGCAAAATTACCATATAAATGGCATATACAAACATCCACTCACCTCCCAGGAATTATTAGGAAACAAGAATCTAATTAAAACTATAGTTAAAATTCAGTAAATCATGGTTAGGAGCATTATTTATTATCTAGGATTTTAAACTGTCTGCCTTTGTCCTAGAAGTTTCAGGAAGAAAACAATTATAAAGAAAACTAAAAGCTGCAATTAAAAATAAAAAATGTTAAAGTACAAATATTTTCAAATTCGTATAACTATAAAAAAAACTACCAGAAAAATTAAAGAAGGCATGAACCCCTTCCAGAAAATATTTAAGGATGTTCTACACATTCAAGTTTTTATGTAACTTTATGTGATTAACCTGTGATCTACACATTATTTAAGTTGTTTTCATGAGAAAATGTTGCACATGTATAATTATGGACTATTACAAAATTATCCTGCATGCACGCAACACACCAATGGAAGGTCAAGTGAAATACAAAATCTCACAAACTGATACCAAACAAGGATGGAAAGAAAATCCAAGGGCAATTCAAGAAAATCAAGACTGAGATATTTTCACACTGCTAGCCATTATTGAATTGTTGTTGTTGTTGTTGTTACATTTTCTCTTGATCTTTAAGTGAAGCATGAAAAACAGTTGTCTTTTCTCAAAATAATTTTCTCAGAAGCTGGGTGTTTGTTTGTTTTTTTGTAACACTAGCTTCTAAAAGGAATACTACAGACACACACACACACACATATATATATAGTCCAGAGAAGGACTATAAATCAACAATAGAGCATATGATTGGCAGCAGGGATGACAAAATGCTATCATGGGAGAGCCCAATTTTCACCACAAAGAAAGAAAAGAAAGCTACTATCCTGACAAAACTCTCCCTAACTCACATGCCAATGGTCTCATTGTAGCACGTAAACAACAATTATTGCCAATGAGGACTTTTCCCCCAAAGGCTATTTGCAACAGAGGGTGCGGAGATAATCTTTTTGGTTGAGGTCACACAGCAGGGAAGGGAACTGAAGGGATAAACTTTATCTCCTCAAATGATAGTCCTCTCCTCAAATGTGATATAATTTTTTTAACTAGTTAAAATTTTAAAAAATATATTGAACATTACGCAGTTTAGTCCTTAGTTGTTTATTGTGCAGGAGAGGCCAGCAAAGTGTGGCCAGCAGGCTGCATGAAGCCCACAAACCTTTCTTGTTGACCCTGAAACCTCTGAGGTCTTCAGACAGCAATTATACTTCAAGAAATACATGGTTAAAATTTGGTGGCAAAAGCAAACAACTGTTGTAAAATTTAGAACAAACATGTCAAATTTCTGCATTGTATATTTTGTTAGACTGATGATAAATTTATTTGAAAGGGTTTTAAAAGCTATGTTTGGAGCTTTAGCCCATGGTAATAAGTTGATAACATCTTCTGTTTGGGAATCAAAGTGCTGCTAACCACCCACCCTTAAGAACCACTTTGAAGGTCAATAAATATTGTGAAATTGCTAAAAAAAAGATATAAGAAGAGAACAAGCACTGGAAATAAATAATGTGGAGTAATAACTTAAACTGTTTGCAGTTATACATGAATGCACCTATGTATGAGTGGCTCTTATATTGTATGTACTCATGCTTGAACATCAATCACAGAAGGAATGATAGAATAGATGACACTCAGTACTGGGTAGAAGAAACCTACCAAAACATTTTTATACAAGCCATTTTATATAAGAATGCATCCAAATTCCCACTAGTACAGGTAGAGCTGCTCTGCTCACATAAAATCTTAGAGCTGGAAGAGACCACAAGGGTTATCTAGTCCAACCCCCTGCCCTGCAAGAATACACAATCAATGCATTCCTGACAGATGGCCATCCAGCCTCTGTTTAAACACCTCCTAAGAAGGAGACTCCACCACACTCTGAGCCAAGGCATTCCACTGCTGAACAGTTCTTACTGTCAGGAAGTTCTTCCTAATGTTTAGGTGGAATTGCTTTTCCTGTAGTTTGAGTCCATTGCTCAAACAAGCTTGCTCCATCCTGAGTATGACATCCCTTCAAATATTTAAACATGGCTATCATGTCACCTCTTAACCTTCTCTTCTCCAGGCTAAACATACCCAGCTCCCCAAGCCGCTCCTCATAGGGCATGGCTTTATGCTATTAATTGCTAATTCCCCAAACTCTGTCTGCAGCTCTTCTTCCTGTCATGTGCCCACTCATCTAAACACACACAGTTAAGCTTGTAGTGCATCAGGGTCCATCATAATCCTGCCATGTACAGCTTAAGTACTTCTGCTTATGTGAATGAAAGATTAGATCCAATTCCCTGTGTACTGAACAACTTCATGATTGAAATTTATCTTCAAAATGAAAACCACTGAACTCAGAGAGAAATTGATTGTCCCTCCAGCCTGAGATCATTGTCATATCATATTTTGAAGGCAGTCCAAACCCATCAGAGTCTATTAAAATCTTCGTATTCATATCCATAGGGTTTGGATCTTGCAGCAACTCTGCTTGATAGCTGATTTGTGTGGTCTCTTGGGTGGCCACTCAAGGCATTTAATCTCATATTCAGTCAACAAAAAGTTACCTAGCCTGCTAATAGACACATAAAATTAAGCTGATGTCCCTTGCATGATATGATACCCAGTAGGATTCATTTCCAAACAGTGGAGCTTTCATTAATGAACAAAGCAGATGCATGCCTCAGTCCCAGCCTCCTATCGTGTCAGATCGAAGCACAGTAAAATAACCAAATTTATTTTATAACAAGGCTGTAAAATTTGATATGAAAAGTGGTAACGGCAATCTTGGAAATCTAAAATGTCTTTTGCAGGTTTATGAACAGAATAACTTTTTCCACGAGTTTATGTTACAGAAGAGCCCACTATAAAAACCAGCAGTGTAGTAATCACATATCCAGTTCCCTCAGCATTGGGGGTGCAAGCGCACCATTATTTATTTCTATGCATGTGTACTTATTAGAGTCTTGAAATTTGGCAATATAAATCAGATTTGCCACAAAACAGCAGTTCTCTCTTTCTTCATGAAAGGGCCTGAGTTGTTTTAAGAGGCTTGTGGTAGAATATCATTGGGATGTAGAGCACTTGCACTGGCCAAGTGAAATGTTTGGCTTGGTTTCTTTAAACAATATTCCCCTCCCCCACTTCTGTGGCAATCCATAATCTCTTTGGATACCAATAGCCATAGATGGCAAATTGTAATGCAAAACTCTTCAGCTGTTTCCAAAACAATGAGCAAAATCCTAAAGCAACTCTGTCTGTGTCTTCGAGGTGGAACCCTGCAAAGCCACTCATAACAATAAAGTGGGATGGTTTATCCTCTTTTCTACTAATTTGAAGTATAGGGAACTAACTGACTTACTGATTGTTCACTTTTGTACCTCACGTTTTTCCTTCAAAGAAGAAAATCTTCAAAGCAGCTTACATGACACTTTTTAAAGATCTGAAAACACATCTACAACAAGGTAAAAGCAGCACCAATGACAAAAACATCAAGAGCCAAAGCTAGAAATCAATTTAAAAACTAAGCAACAGAGTCAAATGCTTGTTTAAAGAGAAATTTCTTCAACTGGTGGTGGAACATGGGTAAAAGATGACCTAGCTTTGCCACTGATAAAACCTACTCATACACTACTACCAGCTTGAAAGGCATCACCACATGGGGTGGGAACAAGAGCTTAGCTTAAAGTGAATAGGCAGGGTCACATGAAAGAACACAATCCTTCTGGGCAACTAGTCCTAAACCATTAATTTAAATAAAATAACAACTTTGAAGAGGACTTGAAAATGAACTGACAGCCAGTGCAACTGACACATAATCATATGATCTCAGTGTTGTGGGTCATATTATTAGAGGCTGGGTGATAACATTGCCCAAGTAGATGTGTGGGCAGAATTGGCATATGGGTTTGTGGCAAGATCTTGTCTATGCCTCCCCATCTATGTTATGTGTCCTACTGTAGGCAACATACATTTGACACAGGAGAGCTGTCTGTAGGCAAGTAAAGGCCTGCCACCAAGAATCCTTGAGAAGGTAGTATTATTATCCAGAATTGGTTGTAGCGCATTGAGGATGCATCTGAGTTGTCTCAGCTGGGAGCTATATGTGGCCACTAGTGGGGTTCTGTCATTTCTTGTTTTTGGTCTGTCCTGCCTGACTATATGGATGAGTCCAGGCTTCTTCTGGTTGCTCTTGAGCACAAAGTGGAGAAGGAGTAGCCTCAGCCCCAAGTGCAGGGCTTCTCCTGCCTCCTTTGGTACTCAAGAGCAGGTGGAACAAATCCAGACACACTACCACAGTGGCTAGAGGGATAAAGTTACATCTAGCATTCCCTGGCTGTTGCAGAAGGAGGTACTGGAACTCTTTCTACAAGGTCCAAAGAAGTCTATACACAGACTTTAGCCCAGATATGTCACCAAAAGAAGGATGGCCAAAGTTTCGAAACCAGCTTTTATAACTCCAGTCGATCAATCCATAATACTAACCAGCAATCTGTCTAAGTAACAAATGGTCAGCCACCAGCAGTTATAACAATATTTTTCAAGAGTAAATTCTCTTCAGAAGATGAGTTTTGAGGTGTAGAATATGGAGCAAACAATAATGAGAACTGAATTCTCAGTAGTTAAAGATTTCCAAAAGGCATTAAGAGTGACGAATAACAACTGATTCCCATTAAAACGAATAAATATAAAATTAAACCTGATTCCACATAAATAAACTTACAGGCAGTCTGCTTGGATGTATCATTATTGAGCACATTATTTATGCTTTTCTTTTTATTTATAGAAACATTTAAATATCACCCTTAACCCCCCACCCCTGGCAGCTAGCCCCTCAGGGTGGTTCAAAACAATAAGAACACAATCAAGAAATTGAGAACAGGAAAACCATTCTAAAAACATACAGAATAAAATAGTGTATTTTATTACAACTTTTGCCATCTTGTTTTGATTTGGTAGTTAGCACATGATTTATTATAAGCTTTATAAAATTTAGGCCACCATATTATTATCATTATGATGTTTTTGATCATGAGGTTTCTCTGCCTCACTTCAAAACTGCATGTAACTTGTTCTGTGTGAGGGCTACGCTCTTTCTCTGGCATTTTACTTTGAAAAAGAAAACAAGTGACAACATAAAGAGAGATGGTCCACATAAGAATCTTTCACACATATACAGTAAGACCCCCTTTTGATGACCAACCTCGAAATAATGAGCCAGACACAGAGATGGGTTAAAACAGGGGCACTTTATTTGACCTATAACTTAATTAATGAATTGTACCTGGGAGAAAAACCTAGAAGGGGGAGCAACTTGATGTGGGACTGGCTGAGGCCAGGTGTCTTCCCATGACCACCTCCTCAGTCGCCCATGGGCATCACATCTGACCCCAAGGGCAATCAGCCCAGCCAGTTTTAACTTGAAGGTAACCTGAGGCATTCCCTCCCAGACCCCATAAGAGAAAGTGAACTCCCCAGGTTAGCCCCAAGAGCAGCCTCCTTCACAAACCCCCAGGATCCAAAGAGGCCACTCCAGAGCCCATCCCAACCCCCTTATCTGCAGGGGATACATTCCAGGGCCATCACCACCCTCATGGATTCCTGAAACTACAGATAGTACTGAACCCTGTATTTTTGCTTCCCCGTGGCCAGGAGGAGTCCTCCCTGCTAAATTGCTGCCCTGTGGGAGATGAGAGTACCAATCTGCTCCCAACTTTCCTCTTGTTGTTTCCTCAACAGACACTTGCACAACAACATCCAGTTAACTTCTGGCCCAACCATCACACTGGACAACCAAGAGTTGCCCATAGACACTTCTGGTAGTGGCGACTGCAGGTAACTGAAATAGTGGAAAGCAATCCTGCAGATAAGGGGGTCTTACTCTATAGCTAAATAACACAAAAATCACTTTTTTGTTCAACAAGTGAACAGTTGTTACTCTATTGTTGTGTAGGACTAACGGGTCTGTCTTCCAGGTAGCATTTCCGTTGATTGGACAGCAACCTTTTGCCAGTTTTCAAACACTACTATTTTTTCCCACTGGTATAATGTATTTCTTCCCCCTCCCCAATTAGTATAACCATGGCCATATTCCAGGGCCTGGAGGGCAAGGGCCAATATCAGCCCCACAGAAAGCCCCAAATACGTATTTTTTTCTCTGTAGTTGTTCTCAAAATGATGACCAGAAGCCAAATTACATCACTTTCTATCAGAGGTGTTTGGGGTTATGGGAGTGTTGAAGTGGGAATGTTTTCATGCATTTGGTGAATATTCTGTGTAATTTTGCACACACACACCAGTTTTTAAAATAATGTGGGGGTGTGGGAGGGACTGGTGGGGCACTTGTGTGTGGTTTGAGGGGCTCCAAAAGTGGGGCCCAGGAGCCCAATGCAGCCCATGGACTGTACTCTTTCCAATCCTGCCCTACTACAAGAAGAAGAAATGTACAGACAACACAGAAACTGGCCGTGTATTCCTTAAGGCTGGAAAATCAGAGTAGAATAAGAGGTTACACACACACACACACACACACACACACACCACTGTATCATCAACGCCGGTTTATCTGCTATCATCCTCATCTTTCTCCAAAGAACTGCGGCTTAGCAAATTAATTCCCATCTTTTGCTTTCTCCCCTCCATACATGCTTTCTGATTGGATACTTGAAGACCCAGAATTCAGCAGTGTGTAAAGTGCATATTTATCTGTAGGGGCTTGACAGTTGTCCAAATCATTAGTAACGAGGACAGTTGTGAGCTGTAGTCTAAGCCTCTTTAAAATAGACAATAATTGGTCAGTTTTTTTTCTGTTTTCCAAACAAAATATTCCAGCCTGTTTTCAAATGCATATGGGATAGTTTCAGCAAATTATGTTATGGTTTTTGCTTTTTCCTGTAACCATGCATACTTAACACATAGACAGTTTCCTGCTTTTTCTGCATATTTTTGGCATAATTACTGGGTAGATTTCTAATTTCCCTGAAAACTGACCAAAATGTTGTGTTCACTTCCTGTATGTATGCTGGTTGTCACATATTTGGCTTTATGCATTTTACTTAGGTTGCTTTTTGTAAAAACAAAACAAAACAAAACACCAAGATATTATATTATAAAGCAAATGTTCAGAAGGCATTCAAGAAATATGAATATACATTATTGATTTTATAAGTTTAGATAAAAACCAGAGCTTGGAAAGGTTAATTTGTGGGATTTCAAGTCCTAGAATCACTACAGTCCTTAGAGTCCTAAAAGGTACTTTTACAATCTCTAAGTCATATAGATACTATTGATCCATTTGTTTGTTACCTGAATTGCGTGGGTCCATGAAGATCCCACTAGAGTCCGAACTCTAATGTGTGGAATTTTCATTCATTCAAGAGGCCAAGTAACTGCAGGATATTTTAACCTATGTATATTGGTAATAACTGTGTATACTGGTGAAATAAAAAAGCCCTCTGACTCAAGGCCAGAACGTACAATTTAATGGTTTTTAGTTGGAATTTCATCTTAACAGCATTCACGTCAATACTCAAGCTTCGGCAATCACACAAGGCTATCAAAGAAAGTGGGAAATATTTGGATAGAGGAAAAGAGTAAGGGGATTGTGGTTATACTATACGATAAGAGGAGCAGAGATTTGTGCAGCAGAGGTGCTCAGAATGACATTCTGAGGGCCACACAGGAGAGCAGCAGAGTGGATAGGTGCAAGAAAGCTGTGCACTTGGTGCCATAGACTGATGGGGGAAGGGAGAGAAGCTGTGCACACACTGGTGGCATTTTAAGGTGATATGTATATTTGATATTTCCCCTGAAGGGATGGGGTTTAGAGTGGAATAAATTATCTCGGAGTTTTCCAGAACTGGACAAAGGGTCCTCCAGATGTGCTAACGATTGTTGATGGGATAGACATTTGGAACTGAATGGGTACAGGCAACCTTCCGTTGTGATCTAGGGAAAAGAGGAAAAACCTGTTTTGCAATCACTGAGTGCTTGGCTATCCTTGATGGGATTAGTGGTTGACTCATTTCCAGGTGTTCTCTGGGTATGACTTGTTTAAGGAATTTCTGAGACCTCTCCCTAGGTTGTGCATGACTTCAGCCTTGGTACCCAGGGCGTCCCGGTTTACTTGCCTACCATATGGCAGGCCACAGCCAGCCAAATTATTAAATATTGCCAATTATGCGCTATTAAAAAGGTGAGGGCTTTCAAGGCAGGTAACAGGTTGAAGAAGTGTTGTGGAACAGAAATAGGAAAAGCATTTTGGAAAGGGCATTCTGCCTATTTTGGGTCTTGGTCTGAATAAGTGCATTACACAAAATTAACACTTCACAAACTTAATAAAACATTGTATACGGACAAGGAAACCTTTCAATGCTTGTACATCTACAGCAATGTGTAAACATCAATTCTCAGCTTTGACACATGTGTTGCCACCTCACATGCATTCAGTGTTTCATCAGAAAAAAGATTTTTTTTTGAAAATAACACATTTGAAGGAATTTCAGGTGGACAGCTTCCCCAGAAGTTTGCAGAGATGTTACAGCTCATTAGACTTTATTAACAGACTGAATCATTGCAATAGGATGACCTGAACAATATTTTAGTTATTTTTATTTGGTTTACATAAGTATTTTGTATATGGAAAATAGTGTGTTTTAAATGTATTTGCTTTTTTTTTTTTTTGGAAGCTTTACAATATACTTTAAATGCATTGATGGGGGCATTATTTTTGTCATTAACTATGAAAACATTTTTTTCCACCGAAACGCTTACAGTAGCCAATGCCCAACCCCTTCCATAACTGCCCATTTTCTTCTCTGCCTCCCCCCAATGAAAATAACACACATGGTAACACACTGTCTTACATGAAGATGATCACTAGTTAAATCCTTGGTGTATCCAGTTAAAAGAACCTGGTAGCAAGTATCTGGACTAGGAGGCTAAGACTCTGGACAGCCAGGCTGATGGGAGTTCCAATCCAACAAGGGTCATGGCTTCTCCATCTCTCATCCAGAGGGACATGTTTTGCTGAAGAGGAATCATCATAGCTTCTATAAAAGTTAACCCTTCTCATTAATGATGCTGTGTCCATTGAAAAGTTCAATAAGTATGTGAATAGAAGTGCTCCAGTAAATGAGCTGCAAGATTTACCCTGCACATGTTTTGAGGTCTGGGGCAGGGAGGCTGCTCCAGCAACTATTCAGCATGGTGGCTTGTCAGGTTTCTCCTTCGCAGTGGGCTGTGTGGCTCAGCTCAATAAGGGGAGAAGGCAGGAAGCTCAGCCAATTAGTTCAAAGCTGGCTTGAATTCATTGGCTGGGGGTGCTAAATCAGAATGAGCTGCTTGCAGTTTTCACTCTGGTTGGGTGGGTGGGGGTATTTAAGTGACTGCTCTCCCTCTCAATTGTCAGTTCTATCCTAAGCAGCAATGGTAATGGTTGGGGGTCCCCTTATGGGACTCAAGGGATGTGGTTGGAAAGGGTATTGCACACCTGTAGTCAGATGCCTTTCTGTCAACGCCTGGAGGGAAGAGGATCTTGCTGGGCTACTGCCCATGGCAATCCCCTTCTTGCCTTTGGTTTGGTTACAGGAGTAGGGAGAGTTATGGGCTCATCAATCAACACGCTGGTTGATCAATTCCTAGATCTGGACCCTTGTGTGTTCCAACCCATCTACAACGGTATCAATAAAGTTGTAGCATATATATCTTCCACCTATTACTTGTGTGATTGTATTCTGCATGCGGAGCGCTCTCACCCCTGGACACGCAACGTTACTTAATTGGACTTTCAGAAAGTTTTTGCCAAATTCTTACACTTTTAAGCAAACAGTAATAATAGAGTAAGAGGAGAGATTTTCCTATGGATGTTTTAAAAAATAGAAAGCACAGGATCAGAATAAGCAGATGAATTTCATTAAATGAACCCTTCAAAATTGAAGAATGAATATTAAAATGCAGATGTAGTGCAATAAAAGCATACCATGATGCACACTAGAAAGGGAAACCACCAGATGGGATCAAAGCTGGCAGTAACTAATCAGGAAAGGAAAGGAAATGTGGGATTTAGGTAGACATCTTGATAAAAATGCCATCATAGTATGTAGTGAGAGTTAAGTAGTTTAATTCTATGTTTGGGATCACTGGGAAAAGATTGCAAAAGAATCCTGGCATGAGGACTATGCCAGAAATTTCAGTGAATGGAAAATATTCATTGTATGAATAGATTCAGTTATGCACCAAGGCAGTCTCTAGATACCATTATGGAAAGCAGAGACAGGTAGATGAGTATTTAGCTAGGCACTGACATATGTATGTGAATTCCATCTGGAGCCCATCTCCAGTTAATCATGCAAAACCCACAATGTGCTTGAGCAACCATAACCCTCAGAAACTAACAAGTATTTGGACAGCACAGGGGAAAGATGAACCAATAAAAACTGTTTCTCCTCTCCCACTGATGGGACTATGCCATGAATGGAACTCTGCTTGGGAGCATGCTTGCTGTAAGATCAAACCCAGGTCTCTAGGTCAGTGTTTCTTAACCTGTGGTCCACGGGCCCCTGGGTCCCCCAATGTCCTTACAAGGGGGTCCACAAAGGATTGAAGGCTGCACAGCCAACATGACAGGATCCAAAGTGAAGGCTGGCTTGGCCTGTGCAATGCTGTTCAATCCACTCCAGCCACAAATTTGCAGGAAGAAGCAGGAGAAAATTCTTCCTTCCAACTCCCTGAGGAAAGAGTTAATGAATGGTGTGATTGTTGTTGTAGTAACAACAACAACAACAGACTATTCATTAACCCAGTGGGTTTAACTATTAATATTGTTAGGGTTTTAAATCTTGAGATAAGTCTTAGGGGTCCATGGCAACAAATGATATTTAAAGGGTGTCTCTGGTAAAGAAAAGATTAAGAGCCACTGCTCAAGGGTATTAACTTGAAATGAGATTTATAAGGATTCAGTGCAAGTTCATAACAAGAATACCAAGGTGTCGGAATAAAAGTATGATTGCAGGATAATGTCCACTATAAAAAAAGATAAATTATTTTCAGCCACATTTTGATTCACAAATTTTTAAACGAGTTCCTGCATATGTATTCAGTGTAGTTTTGAAAAAGGAGTAGCAGTGAGCCATAATTAGCTGTGTTTATTCAAATTTGTTTTTTTTCCCCATTACACTCTTATGGGCCTGCATTACAAATCTGTTATAAAAACTGTATGTTATTATAGTTCAGATATTTTCAATTTGGTAGGAATCTCTGAAACAACATCTCAGGCTCGGCCAAACTGATCACCAACAATGGTCCACCCTGGCCTCACATCGGGAGGCATGGAGACGCACTATCCACAATGCTGCGGCCTTATTTGAGAACTCACGCCGAACAAGTCTTGAAGAGAAACGACAACGCAGAAAGAATCACAACCCAGAAACATCACCCAAGTGGACCCGTTTATCTCGGATTGGCCTTTTTAGTCATCAGCGAGCTTGCAGAAAGCATGGGATGAGTCCTTCCTGAATCTTTGTTTGCGAAGAAAAGCCAGAGAGATTTATTTTATTAATGGGGATTACCCTGATTTTTAAACTGATTTAATTGCTGACTAGAAGACACAATTGTTTTAATATCCACATGGTGCAAGAAGCCCAAAGTAACCATTCCATGTTTATTGAACAGTTTCGGCTGATCATACTGGTGTTACAGTACTTCATTCTTTATTGAAAGTAATTTCAGGAAGTTTGGTTTCAGGCCAATTGTACAGCAGTCCAAACAATGTAGCTGAAGGAAGGAAATTTAGTTTCTTTGGGACAGGATCATAAAATTCATAAGCTGAATTGCACATGAATTGCTCATTCAGACAACAGTATATCAGGAAAGCAGCCTCACAGCTGCACATTTCTACTTGCTGATCTGTTGAATATATGAAATCAAACCAAGACTTAGTCTAATATGAGAGAAAATCAATAGACATGCCTTGGTACTTCTAGAAAGTTTTCTGTACCGGTATGGAATCCATTTTAAATGAGCAAGGAACATCTGGGAAAATCCCTTTAGAGTTACAGAAAGCCAAGTTTAACCATTTTTTTTTTAAAAAAAACCTTCATGGAATTCCAAATCTTTTACTGAAAAAAAGACAACAAGGAAGAAAAAGGAAAGAAATTGACAGCAGCCCTGTCTACATATGTGGGAGTTAACAAAGGAATACTTCAGAATTTGCAAAAAGAGGACTTTATGTTAAAATTATGACAGGCAGAGTGAATAGAGACTGTGATCACATGGAGTAGGTTCAATTTTAAAAACCTAGTGTCATTCAAATTTTATACCTATTATTCTATCAAACTGCAGGAAAAAAAGTGTCTCAACTTTATACAAAAGCATGATGATATCACAGTATATTAATCAATGCTGAGTAAAAGTGTCTCACAGCACAATCTCGTATAATTCTACTTGGAAATAAGTCTGATTGAGTTCATTGAATGTACTCTAAATGCAGCCTTAGGGGTTGTCTAGACCGTGGAAATACTGCTCATAGAATTTGAGAATACCTTTTGTTCCAATGAGATGATTCACTTTATTCAGAAGGAGGGGGGGCAAAACTCCAAAAACTACATGGGGAAAGCCTTCGTTGCTTCTCCCATATTTTAAAAATATTGTGTGGGAATGCGCATTATCGCTTGTTTGGACAATTGATTTGGGACACTGCACATTCTCAGAGAAGAGTGGAAGTGGACAGCTGATTGGTCAGATGTGTACTTGGGGCAGGCTTGCCAGCAAGGAAGTGGCAGAAAGCACCATTTTGGATTCTCAAATTGTGCATTGTGTGCTTTTTTGCTGCTCTGAGACACTAAAAACCCACTACTAAATGGTATTTCTACTGAAGATGACCTACTAAATTCAATCTGTGAAATTTTAGCCATATCTTTAATTGATACTGGTAAAAAAAACATATACTGTAGCAGTAGGGGGGGCTTCATGAACTCAAGAAAAGCTGTTCATTTCACATGGACTTTCCTTTAAAAAAAAAAAATCAGCCAATGTAAGTATTTCATTCATCAAGTTAATATAACAGTACAGATAAAAAGGAAACATTTGCATATCAGGTTGTAAGACACAACTGGTGATTGTTTCAGTCTATGGTTTTCTGTCTTATTAAGCTATTAGTCCATCTTGTTATCTCTCTGGTAGGTACAGAAGAACTCAGCAGCTCAACTGTGAAAGGTGATTACCATCTTTTTAAATGTCAGCAATTTCCTTAACTAGAGAAACCATGCTACCAAGCTGTAAAGATAACATCTGAATCTGATAATTCTTCAAAAAGAAGTACAGTTTCAGTGGTTTGGCACTTGAAAACACAACTGTAAATTCCATAGATGAGATTCAGAATAATGGCCATTCCATCCCTTCCTAGTTATTTCCCCAGAGAATAAGTGCACTTAGAGGAAACAGTGGATTTCACCCTAGCCTTACATACAATCACTAAGACATCTGTAGGAAATCCTGACAGAAACAGATGTACACAGAAGTTCCTGTTCATATCTGGAGAGCACTTCACATGTATAATTGCATGCACAGATTCTAAAGAGGTTCTTACTAATGTGTGCAGGGTGGGTGTAGCATCCCTCCAGTCAGTTTCATATAGATACTAATGACTAAGCAGGATACTTGTCAAATCAGAAAAGTGCGTATAAGTGAAGGAAGTGTACACAGATAATATGAGCTACACATACTAGTATTTCATTCCAAACTCCATTATGAACTTTTAGAAGTGACAGTTGAAACAAATATACAAATGTCTACTCTGAAGTGTCCCACTGAAGGCAACATGGTTTACTCCAGATGAAGGGGTATAAAAGTAAAGGCATAACAAAAGCCCTACAGGATCAGACCAATATAATATATAGTCTTCTTAATAGATCTATTGTGTAGAAATGTACCACTTGATTACATGCTACAGAAGGAATTACTTCCTTTTGTCTGAACCAACTGCATGGTAGTGCTAATTTTTAGTTATTTTCATGAATTAGTAAGTACAAATGATCCATTTTTCCTTTTTCCAAAAAGGATGAGAAAACAATTTGCCTTTCTTGAAAGTGACAGGAAGGAGTGAGGAGCTGCACTCTTTTACTGAGTAGTCATACTGTTAGCCCAGTGGAGAAGTCAAGTGAAGGAGGGAGAGAGGAACAAGGGAAAGGATAAGCATTAGCCCTGAACCTGGTTAACTACTACAGTTGTCCCTTCATATTCACTGGGGTTTGGTTCCAGGACCCCCCGTGGATACCAGAAACCATGAATACTCAAGTCCCATTATATGCAATGGCATAGCAAGATGGTGACCCTTATACAAGATGGCAAAATCAAAGTTTGCTTTTTGGATTATTATTTTATTAAGAATGTTTTCAAACTGTGAATACTTAAATCTGTGGATACCAAATCCGTGGATATGAAGGGACAACTGTAGTAGCAACAAGATGAGAAAGGGCATGCGTTGCTGCTCCATAATTAAGGGAAGAAAAATTAAATGGCATCTCAGACTAAATGAACAGCCAATCACCCTTCTTGTAGGGTCCCTTCTCACGACATAATTGTAGCACTATGATTCTACCCTAACTGCTATGACAACATCCTAGACCTAGGGAATCTTGAGATTTGCAGTCTAGGGAGTGACATTTAGAATTTTCAGCCAGAGAGCTCCAGTACATCTAGGGCTGCAATTGTATCATGTGAAAGGTAGAGGTAGTTAGGAAGGCAGGGGTAGATTTTTGCCTCACATTACCTTAAGTGAGAGGTTTCTTTTAAACAAACTTTCTTTAGCAGTTTCTTGGGGGTGGAGAACAGTGCATTGTCCCTTTCCCAAGCAGACAGCTATGGCTTGTCTCCTACAGTACTATGAATGGATTTCCCAACAGAATCTATCTATCTGTCTATATAAAACTCTTAGGTATGTTGTGCTGATTGGCTACTCAGGAAACACACCCAACCAATCACCATTCACATGCAAATTCCCTCTCCACCTAACAACCCACTCCTGCCACTCAATCTGCATCTACACCCCCAGCCTCAAGGGCCCTCCCTCCTCTCACTCCCTCAGCCACTCACCAGTCACTGACTGGGACCCAGACAGTCAACAGCTGGTGACAGTGGTGGAATGTCGCTGCTGCTACTGCAATGTAATCCAGGAAGTGAACTGATGGCAGCAGCAGTGGCAGGCTGCCTGCAGTGGGACCCAGGCAGTCAACTGGTGGGGCAACAGACCAAGTCACCCGCAGCAATACTGGGGAAACTGTGAAATGCTGAAAAGGGGGAGGAGGAATTTATAAATCCACTAGCGTACCTTACAGGTTGTTGGGAGGTCTACTGGGCATTTTGGAGGGAGTTTTTTAACAGCGTATGTTATGCCAGGTACAGCTAGTTATCATTACAATTATTAAAAACTTTCATTATTATGAATAGACTAAAAACCCAATCTTGAAATGTAAAAATAAAAATAGAACAGTAAAATAATTGTTTCTTCACATCAACAATAATACTATAAATGGCTGACACTTCAGAGAAAGTCTGTATCAAAGCAGAATTCTCAAGGAGACATTTAAATGTAAAGACTAGATTTCTGACAAATATCACCCAATGAGAAAAAGAAACAAAAAATGGTCAAAAAAAAGGGGGGGGAAACTAACATGGCTTCATATGGGCTAACTTGGCAAAATGTATTTTGTATTGCCTTGGTCTTCCTTCATGGTATATCTTGTTCCCTAAGATGCCAAGGGGATGGAGAATGAGGTATGTGGCAAGGACTAGGGAAAGTTTGGTTTCTGACACACTGCAGAAATAATGCAGTTTGATACCACTTTAGCTATGGAATCCTGGGATTTGTAATTTGTGTGCCACAAAATATCTCATATTTTGTGAGATATTTAGAGAAGGCTAAATATCTCACAAAACTACAAACCCCAGAATTCCATAGCATTGAGTCACGGTAGTTACAGTGGTGTCAAACTGCATTATTTCCAGGTATAGTCAAAACTTCTGTTCAGTTTGTTAGTGATGAAATGTTTACAGCTTTGCAGTAGTGACTTAGCAATCTTGACAAACTATATTAGAGTGTACACGCTTGTGGCTTAGGGGTTTTGTTCTGTTCAGATTCTGGTCTGTCCGGGTGTGAGAAATAAAGCTGGATCCTTGTTTCATCAGACTTGGTCTTATAATTTCTCCTAGATTTATAGGGAAAATAAAGTCCCCTTCAATACTTTAAGGTAATGTTACCTTAATGTTAAAACTTAACGTTAGTAATATTTCGTTTTCTTCTTCCCTTTGTACAGAACATGGGAGAATATTCTATATTTCAGAATATTGACACTGCCCCCTTTAAAAAAATTATGGCACATATTTGATCTTTTTCTCCTGAACCTACTATGCTAGCTGCTAGTCTTCAGTAGATCTTCTTTATAACACAAAAGGCAAGTTTGCCAGCTCATCTGCAAGGGAAAACAAGAGGGACCAGAGAACAACACAATGTTCCCTTTCAGTCCTCTTAAAAAAAAAAAAAAAAAAGGATGAAACTCATGTTGAAAACAATCCCAATTTCTTAAACATTTCTCTATACATACAACATATCTGTGTAAACAGGAGACGGTCTCCAAAATGGATTTCAGAAACATTTGAGTTCTGTTACAAACATCTCCTCTTCATTTTACTTTGCATTTTGAAAAACAGATTTTCTAAATATGTAAAACATTTTGGATCAGTACTTTCCTTTTGGGAAAGCATCCAACAAAAGGAAAATGGGGCCTCTATTACTGGCAATGTCTTACAAATTGGTGTAAAACCACAGTGCAACAGTGGTGGCATAGTTGAAGTAGTCTTACATTGCAGACATATGATGGACTTCACTTAAGTGTTCTGGAATCATTCTTTTAAAGAATCATCTTACATCTATGTGGTGAGTATCCAAGTCAGTTAAATCTACAATATCATGGGATAAGTCTCTCGTGTGCTGCTTTTTTAGGTAAACCTTCCTTGACCATGTCATTAATAGCTTGGATGAATCATATTTTTTAACATGGGAGATCTGCAGATCACAGTTGAGAAGGGGAGTGTGATAAAAGTAAATAATTTTAAATCAGCCAAAGCTCCAAGCATCACTAGTTTATAACTTATGAGATTGAATCTCATGTTTCAGAACCTGACCTCATCAAGTCCTGTTCATAAATGTGAACATCTTGGGCCAGAAAGTATGTGTTGGGCCGTGTATGAATTGTGTGGTACTCCAGATGTTGTTGAACTACAACTTCAGAGCCCTAGCCACCATAGCCAACATTCAGGAATGCTGGAGAGCCACACAGTTCCTGGTGCAAGGGAATAGTGAACAGTGCATTACTGTTCTCCATATACAATACAACCAGATTAATCCTCTCCATTCTTGCTCAGTCTGTCTATCTATCTATCTATCTATCTATCTGCCTATTTATATTCTTCAGCATGAACAGAGATGTCAAAACTAATCGATTTAATTGTTACCAAGTTTCTCAATTTCCCTCCTGCATTCTCATTCTATCTCATATCTGTACTTGATTTCAAGACTCACAGCATTTGCTCTTATATATTCTTAAAAAAAAATCCTATATGCATTTTTGTATGTATTGTTGCAGTGCAGGTATTTTTTTATTGCCTAGAACATGAGTGTGTGTGTGTGTGTGTGTGTAATTTTATGCTTTTTTTAAAAAAATACATGCATGGTTTATTCGGTGCACATTTTCACATAGAAAATGCAGCAGAAGCTTTGCAAATGTGTTTATTTCTGAAGCAGGATGTGTTTAGTCCTGTTTAGAGTTTGGGGAATTGTGATAAGGACATTTTGATATGGAAATGGGGATACAATGAATTTTATTCCCATTCTTAAACTTGAGGATCTGAAGGGAAATCCTAAGCCTGGACAGCTGGATGCACTTAGAAGTCTTTCTCTGCTCAGGAAGTCCAATAATGCAGAGGTCCTGATTACATGGAGTCTTCTATATGCATTCAGCTGAATGTTCTTAGAATCCCCCATGGACCTTCATGCTTAAAACTGTGAAGGACTTGTACAGAAGGAGAAAAGCAAGCATATCCTCAGTCCATAGTATAATTTGTGCCCACAGTCTGGCTGAATGCCAGAATAAGCTCATCTCCATGATGATTCAAGCAAGGGATTTGGGAATGGCAGATAAATTTAGCTCCCCAATATTAATGTCTGCCATATTTATTACTGCACAGGGAGCCACTTGTACTAATCCAAGAAGTGTTTCATAGCAAAACAAAAAAGAATATAAGGGCATATTAATGCAAATCAAATATACTGTGGGTAGGTTTTCATAAGCTATAGCTTACTAAATGAGATGCATCAAGTTTTACATTAAGTTTTGGCTTCCTGTTTTTATACAGCATCAGCTTCCAGAATATCTGATCAAGGGCTTTCTGAGGCTTTAATCAAGAGAACAATGTTGGCTCCAAAGAAAACCTACAACCACCAATTTCAGAAAAGGCAACAATAACCTAAACAAATTTCAATAGAGAACACATTATTTTGCTTCTATATTGTCTGAATCCCAAAGAGTGTGTGTGTGTGTGTGTGTGTGAGAGAGAGAGAGAGAGAGAGAGAGAGAGAGAGAGAGATTATTCCTTTACAAGAAATAGTTATGGGTGGGGTGTTCTTCAACAGCCATGGCTGCCATCCACAAACCAGTGATTCAAATGACCCCTGCCAACTGATTTTCCCACAGAACAATGTCCCCCCTCCAAAAAAAAATGCAGCCTGTATCCTCTGTCTGAACATACTATACTATACTATAAAATATCTGCATGTATGTATGGACTTTATCACATGAGGCTGCTAAAGTGGCATTTCAGCAGAATAGTAATGAATTTGGCATGTACTTATCAGATGACATTGTGGCTATCCTGTTGCTGCTTCACATTCTAGTTCTTACTGTTGCACCCATTTCAATTGATGGGGAAAATCACGTCAACACTTGCCAAAATCTCTATTGTTCCACTGCTGCACCTGGTGTGATAGGTCCCTTTGCTTCAGTTATGAGATGACTGCAGTCATGTGGCATGAGGGGGCCTGATTCTCTTCTTCTCCCCCCTCTCTCCCCCTCCCCCTTGCCATTCTAAAGCCATACACAACCTGCTTTGAAATAGCAAGAGGGAGGGAGGAGAGATAGGGAGAGGAGAAGAATCAGTCCCCCTCATGCCATGTCACTGCAGTCATCCCAGAACTGAAGCAAACGGAACTATTGCACAGGAGGTTGCCAAAGCATCACAGGTACATAAATGAATAGAGGTGTGATAATAAGGCTAGTGTGATAATGTCCTGTGTTATTCTATACAAATCTACATGCTTGATCTCAGAGCCATCAACTTTGGTGCACTATATAATTAGACCAAAAGAAAGACTAGCAAGATTTTGGACTT
Source organism: Gambelia wislizenii (assembly GCA_030847615.1). Lineage (NCBI taxonomy): Eukaryota > Metazoa > Chordata > Lepidosauria > Squamata > Crotaphytidae > Gambelia > Gambelia wislizenii. The sequence continues at coordinate 202,249,109 of JAUMIR010000005.1, read as the reverse complement.
TTCTACCAACTTGTTCAGGTACTTTCTTGAACAAACATTTCACATGTCCCCCTTTCCCCTCTAGAGTTCACATTTATTAACCAATTTTGATTAAAAATATTTATTGCTTTATTAATTGTTTATTGGCTGAGATCCAAAACACTTTCATGCAAGTTTGGGACTAATCAGCAAACTTTGCATTGTTTTGTAAAATTGCTGGTTGTGGTTCATTTTGTGTGGAACTCAGTGTTAGACACAGTCAAATCATAAGTGAAATTATAAACATCTGCCTAGGAAACAGCATAGATTTTGTAGTAACAACATGAGAGTTTGCTTTAAACCCACTTATATACTTTGTCTTAAAAGTACACCAAAACAAAACAGAACTGGATTCACAGAATCATAGAATCACAGAGTTGGAAGAGACCACAAGGGCCATCCAGTGCAACCCCCTGTCATGCAGGAATACACAATCAAATAATTCCTGACAGATAGCCATCCAGCCTCTCTTTAACAACCTCCAAAGAAGGAGACTCTATCACACTACGAGGCAGTTTATTCAACTTCCAAACATCTCTTAAGATTTTTCAAATGGGGGGAAAAACCTCACGGAGATCGGGAGGAGGACAGCACTGTCCCGCCCACAGAGCCCTGCTTCAGATGATCCCGTCCTCCTCCCGACCCTCCCCCGTGCTTCCTCCATGCTGCAGGCATGAGAAATGCATCACTTTTTATTGAAGGGGTTTTTCCATTAATAAAAGCAGTGTGTTTCCCATGCCTGCAGCATGGAGGAAGCACAGGGGAAGGTCGGGAGGAGGACGGTGTCGTCCGAAACAGAACACTGCCGGTGGGACAGCACCGTCCTCCTCCCGACCTCCACGGGATTTTTTCCCCCCATTTGAAAAGATCCTTACTGTCAGGAAGTTCTTCCTAATGTTTAGGTGGAATCTCTTTTTCTGTAGTTTGAATCCATTGCTCCATGTCCTAGTCTCTGGAGCAGCAGAAAACAAGCTTGCTCCATCCTCAGTATGACATCCCTTCAAATATTTACCAGTAAACATGGCTATCATGTCCCCTCTCAACCTTCTCTTCTCCAGACTAAACATGCTCAGCTCCCAAAGCTGCTCCTCATAGGACACAGATTCATGTTTACTTCATTCCAGATTGAGGTTCTCTGGGTGAAACATATATGCTCCACAACTGGTCCCATAAGTGTCCTTTCTGCCACATAAATAATGGGAGAAGGGGCTGATTACAGTCCCTTTGTTCAAAATATAGGCAATAGTTTATTTATCTTGATTTATATCTGTGGTGCCTTCCTGCTTTTAGAACTTCCTATTCAGGGCAATGGGTCAAACCAATTTTCTTGTGAGCTTTTAGTGATTGCATAAGGATGTTTTTCACTACTGGACTATCTGGATTATATTTTATATCATCTACACTGTATCACTCCAATTCACTTGAAGTAATCCATGACAAAATTAAATTGATTCCACCAGGCTCTGCGTACCTAAATCAAATCAGTTGGATTATGACCCGTATTTCTACTTATGGCTCACATGCAAAGCATGAAAAGTATCTTTTTAAAAAATAATGAATTACAGTCATACGGTTCCCAAAGTAATTGACTACTGCTGAAATTATAGGTTTGAAAAGTAACTCTTTCCTTTCTCACTGTTCAAAACTTGGGAGATTTTCACACGGGGCCAAAATGCCCCATTACTGCCCCGCCACCTCCTCTCCCGTTCCTGCCATGGAATAACATAAATCTTTCACACACTTACCTTAATTCCGCAGCAGGAACTGGCTCCCCCTCCCCTCGCTGGCCGGCCGTAAATGCAGCCGTCGTAAGGCTACTTTTACAACTGGCCGTCTGAAATGTTATCACATTATTGCGTGATAACAGCCAGATGGTAAATTTAAAAAATAAAACTCCCCAAACATAAAATCAATTCACCAAGCACAAAAACACACTTTAAACCCCATAATCAAAACAGGGAGGGTAAAATAAAGGTGCCACTTACTTGGATGTCCAGATCCTACCAGGAAGTGCTCGGAATGGACCTTCCACGGCTGTCATTTCAGAACAGGAACGGGGCTCCTGTTCACACACCCGTGATTGTGTGATAGCAACAGAACATGATGTCTATTCATGATGAAAAATCGTGATTACATTGTTGTGGAACAGACATGGGAGTAGGATGGATGCAGGACAGAATGGGGTCAACATCGTCTGAAATGGAAAACCTTTCCCGACCCTTTTCTGTTCCTGCCACGGGATATATAGCCTGTGTGAAAATCTCCTAAGTAAGTGGACACTTCTAGTTACATTTCAACAAATATCACAATGGCACAAGGGGCTGGCTTATGGTAGAAAATACAACAAATTTTCAGGCCACCCCCACAACTATGAAAATAACCTCCCAAAACAGTTCCAAAAACACCCCAAAAAAGCTTACATAATTGCTTGTTACATTACAGGTACAGGCCTAAGTTCAATGTAGTGTTGTCAGAGAAAGGACATTATCAGGCTAGCATGTTAAAACATAATAACATGAATAAGGAAAGCAGAATCATTGTTGCAATATAACTGAAATTATCAAACAACCACCACTTTTAAGAATGGAATTAAAGGTCCCACTACAGTAGCTTTTGTTTTCGCATTGCCTTCTATTAACACTGTAACGTCCACTTACTTCCATGTTAGCCGGATGCGAGATCTTGGCGGTTCTCGCAAGAAGACATGAGTTCACGTAAAAACATGACTAAAAGTAACAAACTAAATATACAGATAAGCCCTAAAACATACATAAAAACTTGCTAGCAATACAGGACAGTTCATTCTAAAAAGCATCCTATTGATCACTTTTCACATTGTCACCTGGACATTTTCTCAGTGGCAACAGGAATGAGGGAAAGAGGACTGCCCAGTCACACTCTATTCTTGTGATTATAGCAGGACTTGGTTTTGCACATGCTTAATGTCAAGAAAATAGTGATATTAAAGATCCATTGATGGCTTAGCCTGTGAATAAAAAGTGACACCTTATTCACAGCTCATGCATACACTGGCCATGAGAGGAGGAGGACGTTGTCTGATAATTTCAGCCCGTTATGTTACTGTCACGTTGTAATGGCACAATTTTTTCCTTGTCTGATAAAGTCCAAAGATTACAGAGAGTTCTGTTGTTTTCTTCCAGGTGCAGAAGCACTAACCCTTTGGTTCATGTGGTCCTTGGGCACTGTATCCTTTGGGCAACTACTTGTGCAACCAGTTCTGCTATTGTTTGCACAACTGGGAACTGTGTTGGATTTCTCATTTCTGGATAGCTCAGAATTAGAGATCCATAAGTACAGTGTTGTTTGTGCTAACCAAGTAATACTATCAGATACTGGTCACAGCATAGCAGCATTTAAGTTCTGACATTACATTAAGTGTGTGTGTGGGGGGGAGGCGTAGCTAATGTTTGTGCAAGCCAAGAACTGTGAATGAAATTTAAGGGCAGATTCAGTTCTTCAAGATGGAACTTGAGGGCTGCTGTAGTTATCAGTATTTCCTCAGAGTTTTCACACAGTCAGATGCAATATCCTTTCCTCATCTGCTGTTTGTTCATAAATGTGTTGGATTATACATTGCAGAAACAGACAGACACAAAACTGCACATTGTACAACTGCATATTGTGGTCAGGAAGCTAAGGTCAGTTTGTGCCAATTTGGATTATTCCCAGTAGCTGAGGAAAAACACAATAATATAGTGTTCACAGTAACAAAAACATATGCTCCCTAAGATGAAAGGAGAAAGCAATTTAAATATTCAGTGTTCTAACAGTTATAGTTTTGTGGCAGTTCCCTTTTTAACTCCACATTGTAACAAAACAACCCAGCAGAGGTCCTGATACACAAATTGTTTCCTTTCTTGGTAGGAAAAAAAAACCTTGAAATTGTTTCCTTCTGCAAATTTAAATGTAATACAGTATTTCACATGCTGGGGAAATGCACTCTTATATTATATTTGTACAAATGCAATGTTGTGTTCCATTAATTTTGATGAACCAGCATATGTTATATACGTTTCTTAAAATATATTTGCTGCTACAGCAAAATACAGTATATTAAAGTATATTTTAAGAAAGAATATAAATTATGAGCTGAATACAGTTTCTTCAGGATGCTTTAGACAATTTGGGTCTTTGAAATGTTAACATCTTTAAAATACCTTTTTTTTAAAAAAAAAGTCTCTGTATCAAACAGTATCCAACTGTTTATTCCTCAACATTAGTATAGCCATAGAAGACACAACTTAGCTGATTTACATACTCAGAACCTGACGTAAATCCTATTTTGATTATTGTCCTGAACCTTTTGGACAAGACACTCCTTTATACTCTTAAATCTTCCCTTCTCAAAAGCCACTCATGTACCTGCTTTGGCTCTCCTGGTTGTTTCTATTTGCCAGGAAGAGGAGTAAGAAATGGGATGCTCTCTTGGTCTGCAGATCTGGATAGAAATGAATTCTGCCACTTGCAGAAGAAACAGCAATGGGACTGGTAGGCATGACAGTGGGAGCAAGTCTTGATCCCACTGACCTTGTGGTTCTCAGAGGTTAGCTGCATTGACTTGTGCACAGTTAAATCAGTACACTAGTAGAAGGTCTGCTGTACAAATGGCTGTGCATTTTCAAAGCTTCCAGTGTAGTCATTGTATAAAGCAGTTGCACAACTAGTTGTGCAACCAGTTCTATCACTGGTTACCTAAGCTTTTTTACTACCATTTTGCAAAACTGCTGATGGAAAAGGTCTGACTCATTTGCTCCCACTAACCTAGTACAAGACTATTAGTGGGGGATTTTCATTCCATTTCTGTTATATTAGATCTAAATCACTGGCTAAAAGAAGCTTTCTCTGGTGGACATCCAGGACTGCAAAGCTAGCTGCCACTTCCTGTGTGCAACTCTAGTCAAAGCACCACAGGTCTAAAATCTTGTCCGTTTACTGCTACAGCAGCAAACTGGGAGAAGCAAGAGAATATACCAAGATGTAGCATTTTTTGGCTTCAGGCGGCTAATATTATTATGGTAGTCTGAGGTGTTTTTATCCCTTGCTTTGCACTTTGCCTCATCACTACACTGGGATTCCCAAGGTATCCTATTTTGTACAGGATATCTCATATTTGGAGTCTGGGAGTCTGGTTCTATATCAGGCTTATATGGGGTGTCCCAAATCACATATTCCTCAACTTGTTGAGAGCAGGCACAGCCAAACCGCATTACATACCAGATGCTGGAAATCTGCTGGAATCATACCTGGCTTGGAACCCGCTTTTCTTCCTCTTCTCCAGCCAAAAAGGTAGAGCAGACCTAAATTGCACCTCATGTGCAACTCTCTCAGTCCCCTATAAAGCTAACAGTAGGAATAATGGGCACCACTCATTGTGCAACAGACAGAACCCCCCCTCAGAAGCCATTTTGCTGTATGCCAAATGCTCTGGGTGGCTCTGTTGGCATGAGCCACACTCTCAATAGATCAATTTCCAAGGGCCCAACATAGGGCTGGAAAAGAATTTTGCATGAAAACCTGGAGTGCTGCTGCCAACGTTATACCAGGCTAGAGGGACAAAGGTCTGGTTCATTGTAAGACAACTTGCTCTGTTTCATATCTCAAGAAAATTGGGAATAATTTTAGCCATACTGTGATGTGTGAAATTATTTTTTACCACTATTACTGCATCACCAACATATCTGTGTATATAGTAGGTGATACTGCACTTTATCGTGTATACTTTAAAAATTAATCTCAATAAGGTACCATGATTATGACAATTTTCCTGCATTTCTTGATTTGCAAAACCAACTGTAACCTATTATTATATGATAATATACTACTGTTACCTTTCAAAATGAAGAAATCATCTCAGGATTGAGTCACTATGTTAGTTTCCAAAGAGTGCAAGTAGGAGAGAAGAAGCAAAAAGGAAGATGGTAAGATAAGAGTTCTACCATTGTGAACACAATGGTTGAGAGAAGGAGCTAATATCTCAGGGGAGAACTACCAACTACCACTGCATTTTGGTGTTACTGCCATGGATTTTATGCCACAGTCTGACCTGCTAGTCTGTTTGACATGACACAGCATGTAGAGTGTGGCTAAGCAAGACCACTGCACAAATCATTGCACCTAGCCACAGTGAAGTGTCCATGTTGCTGACTAAACCTTTGAGCTCAGTCACCTAGTGTGCTATACTAAGTGCCTTTAGACTTGTACAGTGCTATTAAATAACCATCTGCAGTTAATTACTTCAGAAAGAAAGGTTGTAATACTAAGTGCATGGGAGTAAATTAATTTTAAACAAGCCAGTTACACTACTGAAGGTTCACATCCCATCAGTAATTTCCTTCTAAATGAGGAGCTGTATCACACCTTTTCAGGCAAATGGAATCAGCAATGTCAAGTTTGCCTGGCAGCAGCTCTCTTCCTTTCATGCATAAGGCTGAGCAACAGATAAGCTTTTTTTTAAAAAAAAGGGGGGGGGAAACACTGTTCCTGTTTTGACTTTATTGAAATGCTAAGAGTAACAAATATTCAGGGTCAGTTGCAAAGCCAGGTTTCCTGGATTCCATTTAGCCTAGACATTCTTCACCGTTCTGCAACCTTACAGCCTGGTTTCTAAATAAAGCTACAGTTGCCCCTTCATATTTGCTGGGGTTTGGTTCCAGGACCCCTCGTGGATACCAAAATCCATGAATACTCAAATCCCATTATATGCAATGGCATAGCAAAATGATGTCCGTTATATAACAAAATCAAGGTTTGCTTTTTGGATTATTATTTTTTAAATAATATTTTCAAGGCATGAATACTTAAATCCATAGATACCAAATCCGTGGATACGGAGGGACAACTGTATTTACAATTCTGAAATATTATGCTATTGCTTTGGCATACACAATGAAAATGTAGTTTCTTTTACTGTGCTCTTCTGTGCAACCAAGAAGGTGTCATTACTGGGCAACTAGTGGTATCCACACGCATTGGTGAACAAGAGCCAAGTTTAACTTGGTGCTGAAATGAGGCCAACATCAGGACCAGCCAATTGAACCTCAAGTGGGAAGGCATTCCACAGTTGGGGCACAATGGCTGAGAAGACTGTATCACAACAGGGTGGGACACAGATGAGAGCTCCCCGAGTAGATCTCAATGATCAAATTAGCAAGAAACTGAGATAGTCTCTCAGTCTCAGAAGCCAAATTTAGGGGTTGTCTATATGAGGCAAAAAGACACAGATTGCTCCGCAGTAAAGGCAACTCACAGCAGTTGTGATTTGTCTTAATGGGTTCTTTTTGTGGGGCTAGGTAGATTACAGGCATGCAAAGCTATCCACATTTGCAGTGCAAACAAGCATGCCTGAAAATCAAGATTGTGGCCACAATTGAATTACGCATGTTTTTATTCTCACTAGTTGCTGTTGCTGAACAGTGTGTGTGTATGTGTGTGCATGTGTATATATACCATATCATATCTAAGGCATGAAAGTGTGATATTACGCCTTAACAGAAAAGCAAAAAACAAACAACCCCCCATTTTATCACATTAGCGCTCACTTGCTTTTAATTTTTTTTATTTTAAACTTAAAAACATACAACAAAAATAATTCATTCTTTCATTTATATTAAATGATACATAATTTTCATTCTTAATTATTGACATAAATTAATTTCTCTCCACCTCACTACAAAGTGCTCCCTACCCCCAGGACCATCTATGCCATTTATTTATTCCATTTTCCAAAATTGCAATGATTATCTTGGAGGTGTATGCCCCTTTTTTCTTAAAAAAAAACAAAACACATATTCTACAAATGGCTTCCATATTTCATCAAAATTACAACTTTTCCATAATCCTTTTTTAACTTTCAGTCTGCATGTTAATTTATCATTAATAACAATATCCCAAACTTCTCTATACCATTCCTCTATTTGATAAATCCTTGAATCATCCAGTTTCTGGGTATTAGCACTCACTTGCTAAGGTGAAAAAAAAACATGGTGGTTCCAGGCCCAGGCCTTGTTAGAAAGCCCCAACCCCACGCTCATCCGGCCAATCAGATTTCAGCTTCTGCTCCTTTGGGAAAGCAAACCAATTCACGTTGCTTGCCCCAAGGAGCAGGAATGTGCACCCACCCCTGCTGTTTTTTTAAAAAAAATATAAAATACTTGGAAAAGTCACAAAGGCTTTTCCTGCAGAGTATATGGCGTATTTAGCCCCTCTCCTTCTGAATACAGCAATACGATGTGGGATGCCATTAAGACATGTTATATTCTCCTTGCATTCCATGAGGAGCATTTTCACCAATTAGACAACCCCTTAGACAACAATCAAGAACTAATACACTGACCACAGTTGTTTGAAAATCTGTTATTGACAGCTGAATCTAGCAAGTGAACAAAAATCGATGAGATACTTCACTACATAACTTCAGTGACCTCACACTGTGATTGGAGAGTGCTGGTGAGATGCTTGCCCCAGGTTTCAAGTTACACCTATAAATGCACAAACTAGTTCTCATTCTTGTCCACTGCATCACACCACCTTGGCATTTCCCTCATATGGTCATATTGGAGACACACCATCTGCTTTACCCAGTTATTTTTGACTTCTGAAATTTCAGACTGGCCCTAATCATTTTGGATCATGTTGATCCACTCCTGAAACAAATTGGGCCAACTGGTCTGGTCTGGACCTGGTCTATTTAGACCTAAATTAACCTTTTTCATCTCAGGCTTCAGCCAGATTAGTTGTACAGCCCTAACACCTCAGCAAAATTTAAGCAACCCCCCTACCCCCCCCCAAAAAAAAAGGTTCCAGAGAAGTAATTTTGATTCTGAACATTAACCAGTAATATTTATAACAATGGGTTGATTTTTCAAACAAAGCTGAAAGGACATTATCCATTACCATTAGCAAGACAAATGTCCCATGCAATGGTTCATATTGCAGTCTATACATTCACATTCTGTACTCAAGTACCATTCTCTTTAAGGTAACATATCACAAACACATAGTCTTCTCTTTAAGGCAACCAGGAGTGTTTATAAACTATATGAACCACTGGAGGGCCTTTTGAATTATTCTGAACAATCTGCATTTGCAGAAGAAAATCCTGTTTACTGGCTGGTATCCTTGTCAGGAAAGCCTATTGTTGCTGTTAGTGGTGAGTAAAAGTTTTACATGCTGATTTATGCCTTACTCGCTCTAAATCATATATGAGCCATACAGGTCCTTTCCTGCTAGATGAAAGCATTCAAGAGCACTTGTTAGGAAGTTGGATTTCTATGCATGACCACCCCGATTACGAAGATGGGGTGCTTTTACAGATGTCCTATAAATCAAAGCCTGATGCACAACAGGAAGAAGAGGCTGCCAAGTCCTTGGGAGTCCAGCACAGCATCATCAAGATGCTGAGCCAGGTGCTAGAAATGTGGAATGCAGCTTTCCTGAACAATATTTCGGGGCGGGGGGGGGGGATGCTCAAGAGATTCCATTGCCTCCTCTTGAACTCATTTTCCAGATTAACTCCAGCTGCATTAATTGGATATTTTCAGCTGAATAATAATTTTGGAAAGTGTTGAAATATGGACATTCCTAATGTAAAAACTGGCCACAGAAGATCAGGGTAGAAAGGGAGGTTCAGGTCTCCATGAAAATTTATCACAAATTTATATATACTATGGGAGTGACCTTTATGTTGCAAAATCAGCCCTACTGGTTAATTCACTTAGGAACAGGGAAAAAGCAAAGTGGGAAGATGCGGCTGTGGTGATCACTCTCACACCCATTTTTCTGTGCAATTCACTATGCGGTGGAATACAAGAATAGGCTCATCCTAGCATATCAGGTAGCCATCAGTCACAGAAAGTTTTCATTATGAGTTCCTTTACCAATGCAGTCTACTGGGCCCCACCCCTCAGTTTTCCCTACCTCCATCTAGATACAGAAATGTCAGTAACAATTATTCTCAACTCTGGGGCTACTAAAAAAAACAAACAGCTTACAAATTAAACAGCTTGCAAATAATCTCCAAGACTAGCAGTCCTGAACCTGTAGATTGGGCACAGTGTTTTCATAACCATTACTAATTATTAACACGGTTGGTCCCCCATATCCATGGAATCAGTATCTGTGGTTTCAGTTTATTTGTGGGACACATACCATAGAGTTGCACTGGAAAACACCTAGAGAAGCATCCTCTCTAGGCATCTTGTAGGTTCTCCAATGCAACTCTATGGTATGTTTTTACCAGAAGTCCTTTATTTCAATAGGGCTCGCTGTTATCCATGGTTTCTGGTATCCACAGTAAGTCTGGGAACCCAGTCCTCATGTATACAAGGGTCTGACTGTACATTTTGCAACATGGGGTGCGGCTATACGATCATAAAAAAATCCGTATGGGGGGCAAAAAATACGAACAGCCTGTCGTTCGTATGCATACAAACCGGCTATACGATTTTTAAGCCCCTAAACTCCGTATGACTCCCTCTTCCCAAAGCTGGCTGGAGCGAGCAAGCCAAGCGGCAGTTTTAAATCTCCCGCCGCTTTTTTTTTTTTAAAAAAAGGTTCCTGGTTTGCGGACATTCGGTTTTCCGTATTTACAATATAAAATAAAAATAAATAAACATATAAATTCACGGACTTACCAGACGCTCGCTAGCCAGGAAACCAACATGGCGGCCACTCCCAATTCCCCTCCATGCTAGCCACACCCCCTCTACTCGGCCAGCCAATCAGATTACCCTGCCTGTTCATATGTGTGTGAACGGACCGTACACACCCGTCAGCCATCTGAACAGCGTACGGATTTCTCTTCGTGATCCGCTTTCCTTCCCAAATACCACGTGTGCGTATTTCAGGGTGGAAAACCGCCCCCCTCTTTTGCATTCGTGTGCATCCGAACTGCCATTTGTACAGAAGTGCGAACTTTCGCACGCCATACGTATTATTTAAATCATGTAGACGGGACCATGGTTTGAGTGTTGGACTAGGACACAGGAGACCAGGCTTTGAATTCCTGCTTGGCCATGGAAGCCCATCTTGGGCAAGTCACACTGGAGATTTTCACATGGGGAAAATAACCCCCGGGGAGATCGGGAGAGAAACAGGGCTGTTCTGGTTGCAGTGCTCCATTTCGCATTCCCCCTTCCTTCTCCCGATCTCCCATCATCCTCCCTTTGTCCTGCTTCCATTTCCCTCCTGGTATGTTCAGCTACTTTTTTTTACTAATGAAGGACTTTTGTTAATAAAAAATAGCGGGAGGGAAATGGAAGCAGGATGGAGGGAGGACGATGGGAGATTGGGAGAAGGAATGAGGCATGCGAAATGGAGCGCTGCAACCGGAACAGCCCCGTTTCTCTCCTGAACTCCCCGGGGGTTATTTCCCCCATGTGAAAATCTCCACTATCTCAGTCTCAGAGGGAGACATGGGCAACCCTGCTCTGAGCAAATTCTACCAAGAAATCCCCATGATAGGTTTGCCTTAGGGTCACTATAAAGTCAGAAATGACTTGAAGACAAACAACAACAATGGGATCTTTTTTTCTCTCCCAACAATAATGTTGCAGTGTTTATATCCCTTAAATACATAGTAAATGACAGATATAATAATAGAGTGCTTGTAAACCTGTAAATGGGCTTCTCTGAAAAAGTGGACTTTTTCTTTCTATCATGGTAGGACCCAGGTTCTTTGGTATAGTGACTGGTGGAACAGAAGATACAAACAACTGAAACTCTCCTAGACAGATATACAAGTTTATCATTATTAATACTATACTTTGTCAGCTTTTCTCATGTTTTATACATCCAGGCTTATAGACATGGTTATTAGTTGGCAATTCTTCAGCCTTTGTACCCACAGACTCTATGATCCCACTTAACCACTTCAGGATTAGGTTGCCTTTGATTTGGCTTGCTTATTTTCTAAGCCTTCTAAACTTGGTTTATACAGTGCTTGCATAAGAGCCACCAGAAATCTGTATGCTTCACACAGGGGAATTATCTGCTTGCACTTACCAGACAAAACATTGTGAATTCCTTGACTGAGAATTTCAATATGTTATGCAATCTTTCAACGAACTTTCTCATTCCAGTAAAAACATTAAAAAGGCCAATGACCTAAGAAACCATCACAGCAACTTAAAATTCATTGAAAGGACCCAACTGTCAGGAACATTAGCAGCAGCTACTCGTGCCACAAAAGAGGACTAAGCAAAGCTATGTTTCACTGTGCCAATATGAAGCTGAGCCAGCTAGCAAAGGCTGGCCACTGCATGGCTACATACAGCTGAATATAAGCAAAGCAGACACTTTTTTAAAAATTTGAGAATTAATTCAACTGCATGTTAGAATGAGCAACAGGTTTCATCCACACACACACACAAGAAAGGTGTTGAAACTCTTAGGTTTGTGCATGCTAAGATAGAAATGGTTATCTTTAGAAGACAATTATTATTATTTCTATCCCACTTTTTTCCCAATTTGGGACTCAAAGCAGCAATGTGAGGAGATGGGAAAGAATTTAAAGTGATTCTTAGAACAGTTTCTTCTCCCTTTCTCTAAAAAGTAACTTATGGAAAACCAATGGAGAGAGGGAAATAGTATGTGGAATGTAATGGCCCAAATTCACCAAATTATTTACTGACCCAGAAAGAAGAGTACTAGAAGTGGTTGTGTTACTCATTTTTATCATCCATTAGAATTGAATCTGAAATATCAAAAGTAAAATTTTAGAGGAGTTGCATAGATTTTTGTTTATTTTATGTGACTTTTAAGTTTAGGTGGATTTTAATTTGATGCTAGTTTAGTATCTTTTTATGGGGGAGGGTGGGGGTTGGTGGGGCTTAGGGGTTTTAGTCTGTATTGCTGTATTTTAACTGTCATAAGCCACCCCGATTGTCTTTAACAGAGGGGCGGGGTAATAATAATAATAATAATAATAATTATTATTATTATTATTACCCCGCCCCTCTGTTAAAGACAATCGGGGTGGCTTATGACAGTTAAAATACAGCAATTATTATTATTATTATTAGATCCCAAGTAGAAAAATGTACAAGTGAGTGATTGAAAGGAAAAATAACCTCTCCTCCATTGCAGGTCTACACGATTTAATTCACAGAAGAAATCTGAGATTATTTTTTTTTACTGACCTATGATGTAAATAGCAAAAATGTGGAGACATAGATGGTCTGTACACCTGGCCTACTTTCATTATCCTGTAGATAGCAATGATAATATCAATACGTAGCGAATATCAGGGTTTTTTTTGTTTGTTTGTTTTTGTTTTTACAATTACAGTCTGTTGTTATAGTTTTTTTTTACACAGTGTCTACATGGAACTGAGCTTATGTGAGGGTGCTGCAGACAACACACAATGAAAAAGCTATCTGCAGGATTATTACATATCATGGTATATACATCCTCTCCATTGACACCCCCTTGTCGTGGGAGAGAGGCTTGCGTACCCTAATGACGTTTTGAGCCGTACTGATGGTAGCTTGTTTAACTTAAGCCGTCTGAGGGCTCACACTAAGACTCTAAACTATCTAGTCCGTGAGCTGCTCTTCGCCGATGATGCTGCCCTTGTTGCCCACACAGAAGCAGCTCTGCAGCGCCTAACGTCCTGCTTTGCAACAGCTGCAGAGCTGTTTGGGCTAGAAGTCAACCTGAAGAAAACAGAAGTTCTTTACCAGCCTGCACCACAGGACGAACACCACCATCCCCACATTGCCGTCGGCAAATCAGTGCTCAAGTCCGTTCAGCAGTTCACCTACCTGGGAAGCATCATCTCCTCGGATGCCAAGATTGACAAAGAGATCGATCACAGATTAGCAAAGGCATATAGTGCATTTGGAAGACTTCACAAAAGAGTCTGGAGCAATAAACACCTGAGGCAAAGCACAAAAATCAGTGTGTATAGAGCCACCGTACTGTCTATCCTCCTTTATGGATCTGAAACATGGGTTACCTATCGCCACCACCTACGACTCCTCGAGCACTTTCATCAGCGCTGTCTACGCACAATCCTAAATATACACTGGACTGACTATGTGACGAATGTTGCTGTCCTTGAACAAGCAGGGATCACCAGCATTGAGGCCATGATATTGAGAACACAGCTGCGCTGGGCAGGGCACGTTTCTAGGATGGAGGACCATCGCCTCCCAAAAATACTACTCTACGGTGAACTCGCCACGGGTCAGCGTGGGAGGGGCGCTCCAAAAAAGCGATACAAGGACTCCCTGAAACAACATCTCAGGCTTGGCCAGATTGATCACCAACGGTGGTCCGCCCTGGCCTCACATCGGGAGGCATGGAGACGCACTATCCACAATGCTGCAGCCTTATTTGAGAACTCACGACGAACAAGTCTTGAAGAGAAACGACAACGCAGAAAGAATCACAACCCAAAAACATCACCCAAGGAGACCTTCTGCTGCACTTTTTGCAACCGGACTTGTTTATCTCGGATTGGCCTTTTTAGTCATCAGCGCGCTTGCAGAAGGCGCGGGATGAGTCCTTCCTGAATCTTCGTTTGCGAAGAAAAGCCAGAGAGGTATATACATAGAATCATAGAATCATAGCATTCGAAGAGACCTCAAGGGCCACCCAGTCCAACCCCTGCCATGCAGGAATACACAATCAAATCATTCCCGACAGATGGCCATCCAGCCTCTGTTTAAAAACCTCCAAAGAAGGAGACTCCACCACACTCCAAAGCAGTGTATTCCACTTCCGGACAGCTCTTACTGTCAGGAAGTTCTTCCTAATGTTTAGGTGGAATCTCTTTTCCTGCAGTTTGAACCCATTGCTCTGTATCCTAGTCTCTGGAGCAGCAGAAAACATGAGCTTCAATGTCAATACTACATTAATAGTTTTCCAGATAGGATTATGTAAAAGTGGGAAGTAAACCTCAATGAACAATGAAATCATTAATTTTTCTGGCACTACTTGTAGGATTTTGAACATGCTGCTCAAAAAGTACCTAGTGTAGCATCTATTCAATTGCACATGCATATGCCTGAAGCAAAAGACCACTGCCATCATATTTAGTACGGTGAGAACTAACTGGTGAAAATCTGAACACTAAAGCACATGCACTCACACATCTCTGGTAGCTATATTGGTCTCTTCTTCTCCATGGTGAGTGGACGCGGCTTTACTGGTGTTGTGTCCTTTGCAGAGGGTGACCTGTTAAGTTTCAAAATGCTCTTCTTCCAAAAGGGCAAGACATTCCATGGCTCTGTCATTCTCCCTCCCTTATAGCAGGGCAGAAATGTCCAAGCACAACATAGTTATGATTTTGCACAGTTACAATAGTTTCACAGGATATTGTTGTGCCTTAGAAATCAGTAAAGGCAATATTGTTATTTAGTAGATGTATTTATCATCATTCTCAAGGTAACATACATGGTGACCTATGGGATTCCAGGGGGTGTCTCACATATCTAGCAATCTGTTCCTCTGTTGGCCAGCCAGATGCCAATGTGAAGTCCACAACAAAGACATGAGTGGATTGAAATTCTTTCAATCATGTTCCATAACAGCTGCTACATGTAGCCATACTGTATCTGATACTGGAAGTGATATATAACCATCAGACATTTTCTTCTGTGAATATGTCCCATCCTCTTTTAAAGGCATCCAAGCTGGTACTCATCAGCCACATACCTAATTAATTCTAGCAAGATGGTTGTAACAAACCATCCTGGAGAAAAGCACACTAAAAAATAAATAAAGAAAATAGCATTTAATGACCACCTAATAGAGTGGAACAAACGTATCCACTCTGTGTCCATAAGTTCTATTGACTTAAGTCATTTGGAAATCAACACATAGCTATGATAAAACTGATAGATAGGAGACACACAGAGAAATGGTTTTGTTTGTTATGTGCCTGTTACACAAACTGCTAGTGTCCATCGAAAATTCCATGCATGTAAAGGTCTTACTTTGGGTGATTTAAATTAACTCAGTTAGCGTGTGAGAGGTCACATAACTGCAGGACCTTTTACCAGCCTATATCAATACTAACTGGGAGCCAAGGAGCCAAGGAAAACAAATAACCTTGAAATCTTTATTGGAAATTATTTAAAACTGTATTTGCACCACATCCATTCATCCAGCACACAAACAAGACTATCAAAGAAAAGTAGGAAGCATCTAGATAGAAAGTTAGATTGAGGGTTCAATAGGCAATACTGTACAACTCCGAACTGAAGAACTCCTTGTGAGTAGCGAGCAGAGGTAAATTACTCTTGAGTAGCTTATGAAGTAAAGTGGCAAACAGTTGCAGAGAAGGCGAGGGAACGTTAGGGATGTTACAGAAGCTGAGAGTTAGTGCTGTGGGGAAAGGATCATTTTCAAAACTGATGGATGACAGGCAACCCTCTCTTGGATGTAGATACTATATGTAGATAAGGAAGACAGGCCTCACATAACAATGAGATTTCCAGCTAACTTTTTGAAGTGATCCTGAGGATGCTTCCTCCTGGAGATGTTCAAGGAAAGACATGACATTATTTATTGCAAGCATCAAAAGAATTCCGTTTCGCTTTCACCTGAGGTGTGAGACCTATTGAGGAATCTGAGATGTCCTATCCTTCAGGCTAGTACTTTATGGTGAGCATAAGCTCCAGCCTGACTTGAATCTACCATCAGCCTTGTGGATGGCCAGATATTAAATATATCTCAATTAAACATGTATCAAAAGGCAAATAGTGGGGGCTCTCATTACATGACTTCAAGTAAACTCTGACTTATGGCAACCCTATCCCAGGGCTTTCTTGCCAAAATTTATTCAGAGGAAGTTTGCTATTATCTTCTTCTTATGCCAAAAGAGTGTGATTTCACCATGATCATACAGTGGGTTTCCATATTTGAGAACGGATTTGAATCCTTGCCTCTCAGAGTCTATGTCTAACACTCAGATCACTACACCACACTGGCTCCTACATAGAGAAATGACAGATATTTGAAAGACAATCTTCCATAGTTCTGACCTGATCATCCCCCTCAAAAACAAAACAAACAAACAAACAAACAAAAAACCTCTTGGTTTCAGATTCACAACGTCTCTCACTTATCTGTCCCAGAACTTATAACACAGGAGTAAAACCATTACATAATTTTGAGAGCTTAATTATTCAGGTACAAGCTAATCCTAAAGGCTTAGCTTCTAAAATATGTAATGTTTTATTAGACATTCACTACAATAATTTAGAAGGAATTAAAGATATCTGAGAAACAGACCTTTGCATTATTATAGAACAAAGAAGTTTGAACTTCATATTGCATAATAAGCTTATGAAGTCTTTTTTCTTCTAAAACCAGGGAATACTGCCTTAAATTATTTCAAAGGTGATATTTAATTTCATTGTGGTTGAGTTATATCAACAATACTTCAAGCACTCAGCACTGGATAGAAACTGGAAATTTACATGCACGACAGCATGTGGCAGTTCTGGTCAGAGGCTTTTCCAGAAAGGGAACATATTAGCAAAAAAAAAAAAAAAAAAAAAAAAAAAAAAAAAAGAAAGAAAGAAAGAAAGAAAAAGAAAAAAAATACATACACATTGCTCCAGAAATAAATTCATTGTCTGTTTATTTTGGACATAATAGTAAACTGCAATTAAAAAAATTGTACTTTCCTTTTTTTAAAAAATGTAACTCTGATAAGTTTAAAACTGCATTGGCCTGAAAAGGGGGTCAAAATTTCAGTGAAGAAAAAACTTCCAGAATCTTTCCATTGATGGAAAAATTGAAACAAGTTATGGTGATGAGAAAAGCTCAAAGCCATTATACCTACTAGGAAGTGTGACACCTCTTTATTATATTTGTAAATGATAATAGGTATGTATCTATTCCTCCAATCAACACAGATCCCTATAGAAAGATACCATGGACCAACATGACAATACAGGTTCTCCTCCCCACATCCATGTTCCTGAATGTACCATGGATACTTTAAACCATGGATAATAGAGACCCCTATTAAAATAAACAACTTCCAGCCCAACTTCTGGCAGAATCGTACCATAGAACCATGCTAGAGGATCTTAAAAATGCCTAAGGAGGACATATTTTTTCAGACGTGGATAAGTGAAACCATGGATACCGATTCTGTAGGTACAGGGGTCAACCTATATCATTCTTTTAGGGGCCTTACAATATTGGTAACTCTGGCTAACTTTTCTGTTATTTTCTTTTTATTATTATTTTTTATTTATTTATACCCCGCTCTTCAGCCACAAGGCTATCAGAGCAGCTTACAGATTGTTTTAAGCAATAGCAATTTACACATCTACACTGCATTAAGCAGTTTCCAATGTGTGTTAACCAATTGCCCCCACAAGCTGGGTACTCATTTTACCGACCTACGAAAGGATGGAAGGCTGAGTGAACCTTGGAGCCCTCTGGAATTGAACTTGCAATGTGGTGACTTGCAGTACTGGCATTTAACCACTGCGCCACCAGGGCTCCATTTTTTCTATTGCTTCTGTTAATTGTTGTGAGGTTTTTTGTAAATGTATTTACAAAATACATACTGCATATATATTTCTTTTCTTTATCTGAAACATGTTGATGCATTTAAGAATTACAAATTAATTTAAAATGTTTTTTTAAAAAGATTTGATGAGAAGATTTTGCTTGTGGCACCCCAGAGTGCTTTGGCATCACAGCAT
Organism: Gambelia wislizenii; assembly: GCA_030847615.1. Taxonomy (NCBI): domain Eukaryota; kingdom Metazoa; phylum Chordata; class Lepidosauria; order Squamata; family Crotaphytidae; genus Gambelia; species Gambelia wislizenii. The sequence goes on along the minus strand of JAUMIR010000005.1, from coordinate 202,230,399 downwards.
GCAAGGCATGGATATCTTGGCCCTGGCATGGGCGGGCTTCTTAGCCAATCCACCCTAGTTAGGTAACTTCATTCTATCAGATATCCATTTGTTGTCTCCCCACACCCTCATCTTTTAGGCACCAGCTTAAACATATTTGTTTGTTATTCCTACTGATGCTTGCTTGTGCTACCTTCCCTGTATTTTCTCAGATGTTTACCCACATGTGACTTTATATATCTGAAATTACTGATTTTAACTGTGGTGGGGGTTTTTTTAACGCATATTGTTAGCTACTCTGAGCTCTTAAGAACTACATAGTGACCACCACCACCTATTCTGCATATTGTTTGGGAACTTAAAACAAACTGCAAACACAGCAGTTCTGAGCTAGGAAGAAGCATCTGGGGAGCCATGGACTGATTTCTGCAGCTGTATTCCAAGTCAGACTTGGCAGTATACTAGTATCTGGAAGCCAACAAAGGTGTCAAAAGTCTCCAAAAATCAGGAGGATGATACACAAAGGCCAAGAGGAAGCAGCTGGGTGGCAGAACCAAAACAACCTGTACTGCATGTACTGACATGTGGAAAACCCAAATTTATCTTGGAATTCAAAGCACTACAAGGCTATAGATAGAAAGCACCATGGGTTTCCTACATGTCAGTCATAACACCTTTCTGATAAGTAAGGTTAACAACTGTAACAATTGCTAGAGTTGCATTTCTAATTCACTTTAAAAGCTGAACTAGAATCTGAAAGCAGCAGCCAAATATAAATGTAAACCAGATGATTAATTCAGATTTTCCATTATCTTTAACAGATAGAGTCATCATTTTCCCTCAAATATGAGAGTTCCCACATATCCAATTATATTCCATAATTGCCCAAACACAAGCAGATTTTCCTTGCATTTGGAAATTCTGACAAGACATTACACTTTGAGTGAAAGAATTTTTTTATCTCATCTGTGTCGCTGGAAACATTCCTAAAGGTATAAAAATACACACTTGTAATACCATGTGTTTAATGCTAATACCCTAGGAAATTTATCTAGGAAGATAACTGAAGGTTTGAGGAGCAATGGTGTAGAATACATAGCTGATTTTAATAACCTGTAAAATAAACTGCATTCACAATAGAAGTTTATCACTAGTTTATGGAGATTATCAAACATGCCAAAAACGGTGTTATAATGGCACCAAGCGACCGCAAAAGGGCTTCCTTATCAGACAATGTTGTGTCCCAGTGTTACACAAGTGTTCTGCAGCTGTTACGAGGGAGTTCTTTTTTATCATCAGGGAGAAGTCAAAAATTGATCTCCCATAGCATTTCTGTTCCGGATTTTCAGGTGTGCAAGAAGGTGCCCCGTTCTGCTGGTGTGATTCCAGCATCAATGGGCAGTCCCACCAGAACACTTCTAGGTGTGAATGGGAAAACTAGGTACTGTATGCTCTTTTTATGAACCTCCCCATCTTGCTTGCAAGTTTCTAAACATGTATCTGTGCTTTTCTGAACATTTTCTTTTTTGATTTTGGTGTTTGGGGGCTTTTTGCCACGCTCACATCTTCTTGAGAGACGCGCAGAAATTTCGTCCATGGAGAAAGATGGAAGTAAGTAGCATGAGTGCTCATATTGCCAGATTCTTGGGGTGATTTTTGTATCATTACCATGGCAGCATGCAAAAACATGTATCATTCTGCCAGAACACAAATGCTGTAAAATATAGTGCCATAATATCATTTTTAGGCACTTGTCTGATAATCTCCTTAATCTAGAGTAATCTCCATATGCCTTACTGCTGGAGTTGCACTTGCTCATCAGAGGAAAGTTTGTTCTGGAATTCAGAATAAATGCTTGAGATCTCCCTAAGCAGACATCCATGGGTAAAACTTCAGAGACAGGTGTCTGGATCCAACTGGTCGTCTACTGTCTCACTTACTGATGATGGGTCAACATCTATGTAAAGCCTATTGATCCAATTGCTCTACTCTAGCTGGGACTACCAACTACCAACAGGATTCAGTTCAAGATCTCTCATGGTCAGTGCCAGAAACTCTGAACATCTCCCATAATCCCCATTCACCATTCTGGCCATAGCTTCCCATTGCTGCTCTGTGCAAAGTAATTTAGTTTTCCATATCTTCTTCTTGCAAGGGCAAGGCAAAAAGAAGCAAGAATATTTTATTCTAGGTATATCTAGACCTCAGATGGGTTTAGCAACCAGTCTCTTGTTTCAGAGAATTGTACAGCATCTCTACCACCAAATTCTCAGCACCACACTGAACTTAGAGAATCAATATAGGTTTGTAGTACTGGAATATATTTACAGTTGAAGCTGTTATAGGAATAAACTAATACTATTTGAAAGGAAGGCACAAATACTGTATTACCTTTAGAGCCAGAAATGCTACTGAATACAAGAGCCATCAATTTTTTTTTGGTAAAGAGTATTCGGTCACAGCAAAATTTAATATTTTATGCATAATTGCAACCCAACAGAACAATCTGTAATAGATATCAGCCAAAGTACTTAAATTTGGCTGATTTAGAGCCATTGTATCAATTGACTACAGTCTCATTAAAATCAAGGGGATGACACTTTAGTCTTTAACTTTTTTAATGTAAAAGTCCCATGTATTTCAGAAGGAATTACTATACATCAAATCAATGGCCTTAGGACAACCATTTAAATTAAGAGGATAAGTTTATTGATCTGTAACCCAAGAATTCCTCACCTCAAAAATACATAAGGTCTGATCTCATTCAACAATGTTAACTGATGTTCAGTGTTAGTTGCAAATAAGAAAGGCGTCTGAGGATATGGAGGTTGGATTAAGACTTCCAGAAGAAAAATTCCACTCATGGAATGGGGCGCTCTTGGATCTCACCTGAACATCTCCTCCAGATGTTCGGAGACCTTCCTCCTGCTTCTGTTTATGGAAACTGTGGATCCAATTCATGGAAGAAGCCCTTCTGGGAACAGAAAGGCACCTTTGGATCTTTCACAGGCCATGGACTATGTATGTATGCAAGAGGCCTGGGAAGGTGACAACTGCTACTTGCATAATGGCATGAGGGAACACTCACACACCAGCCAATCAGTGTTACTGGAGTTGGTGGTGGGCATGTCTCTGCACAGGATGTGCAAACCATTGCTCAGGGAAAAACTCAATATCTCCTTGCACACTACGGACATTTTCAGGCACAACTTCTAGTGGAAGAATCGAGCAGGAGAGCTTCGCCACTGCCACGCAGCAGGGAAACTGTTTTGGACAATGCTGTCCCTCTGCCGAAGCCCTCCATGCCATGTCCGTGACGGAATGGAGGAAACTGTGTCATATTTCACTCACAGGCAACAATTGTGAATGAAATATGATGCGGTTTCCTCCATTCTGTTACAGACATGACACGGAGGGGTTTGGCAGAGGGACGGCATCATCTGAAACCGCTCCTCTGACGCATGGCAGCAATGGAACGGTTTTGGAATATATCCTGCCAAAAATCACATCTGAAAATGTCCTAAGTGTTAAAAAGTAGCTATGCTGGCATAACCTTTGCTTATGCCAGTGCAAATCAACAAGGTTTCTAACCATTAGGTATAGATAGAGAGCTCAGTCCAGAAAATGTTAACAGCATATCCCATTAAGAAGAAAGAGGTATAAGCATGTTTCCATATATGTCCTTTTCAGTCATTTCTATTCATGCCTTAGGCAAGAAATATTTTATATATTAGCAATAAAAAAATTGAAACTACTTATGTTCAGGGTATTTCTTTTACAAGTGAGGAACATGGAATTGCCCTTTTGAAATCAATGGTCTACCCATGTTGCCAAATAATAACACTCAGAACCAAAACAGCTTCTCTGTGGTAACCCAGAAAGATAAGATATGATTTCTCTGTGTGTGTGTTTTAAAAAACATTATTTACCCTTTTCATTTATCAAGAAGTACACAGGGTTCCATCATAACTAAAATTCAGCATATGTATTCCATTAAGTGTATGCAAAAGTTTTACTTCCATCAAAACTTTTGGTAAAGAGGAAAACAAGCAAAAAACTGGTACTCTTTCTCAGCCTGTGTTTTATTGGTTGTTGTTGTGTGCCTTCAAGTCATTTCCGACTTATGGTGACCCTAAGGTGAACCTATGATGGATTCTTCTTGGCAAGATTTGTTCAGAAGCATTTGCCTTTGCCTTCCTCTGAAACTGAGCGTGACTTGCCCAAACTCACCCAGGGGATTTCCATAGCCCAGTGGGGATTCAAATCCTGGCCTCCAGAGTTGCAATCTAATGCTCAAACCACTATACCACATTGGCTCTGTGTTTCATTTTAATAAATGGCAACTTCCTGGTAGAATATTCCCTCTATGGGTAAGTGTGTGTGTGCACGCCTTCAAGTCACCTGTTGACTTATGATGACCCCATGAATTTAATAGGGTTTCTTAAGCTAGCAGTACTCAGAGGTAGTTTTGCCAGTTCCTTTCCCTGAAATATAGCCTACGGAGCCTGGTATTCATACCAAGGGATTTTAAAAGAAAATAGCAAATGCTTCTTAATTTCTTCAACAAATTGGATTTTTTAAATTAAATTCAGAATATACAGTAGGATGCATGACAGAAAGCATAATATTCTGCTTATAATATTATAAGAGGACTTTTTAAATATTTATGATTCTTAATAAAGTGAGTTCTTTTTTCTGATGCAAAAGTATATTGCTATATAAAAAGCGCTTAACCATTAACAACAATAATCAGAGCATCCTGGACCTATCAGAAACAGAGACTGCAAAAGCCTGTGCTGTCTCTTACTGGTAAATGTTTTATAGAATATCTATTTTTCTGTTTTCTGGAAAACATGTAGCTATATGGGCTGAGAAACATTTTTTAAAAAATATCAAGTGTTTGTTGTTGTTCTTCAGTCTGGAAGCACTTCCCTCTGGGAATCAGGGTGAGCGTGGGAACTGTGTGTTTCTTAAAATACAGCACGCATAGACCAGCCAAATGTCAATATTTCCTTAACCACTGTCATTTGACAGCTCTGCTTATCTGAAGCTCTGCATGAGATGCAAAACAACATACAGAATAAAAGAGGATAATTTACCCCCTCCCCCATCTAGCTCACTGAGTATATTGCATATACAATTCTCACACCCACCATAATATTAGACAAACACTAAGTATAAGTAGGTCACTCTCTCCAAAGTTCATCTCTGCAGGTAAAGTTCAGAACTAACCTTGCTATCCTCTGTCTCCTTGGTTTTTCCTTGGAGTGCTTTGACTTCTCCAAAATCACAGGCTGACTTTAATGCAAACTGACAAGAAAGCATTGAGCCCTCTGCCCCAGGAAGCTCCAGAGACTTTGATGAATATTGCTGTGACCCGCTTGTGCCAAGATTTGGTATCGGATGGGCAGTATGAACAGGCTTTGACCCTATAGGTGGCTGTCTTAGCTTTGAGGCAACACCAAGGACAGACATGGCTTTTATAAATGTCTTCACTTTCTGCCAAAAAAAAGAAAAGAAAATTGCTTCTCTGACCTCAGCAGAGTAGACTTGAGCTTCAGCAGATTCCAGAACAAATGCTTTAAACAAAAGTTATAGTCATCTTTTGAAAACTGTAAAAACAATATAATGGATTTTCACGAAGAGGCAAGTCTTTTCGTTCATCCCTGTTCTTTCCTCTCCGGCACAAACAGTACTGAGTGAGTCAGTGGCTGTGTAAGACTAAACTCTCCTTGGGGCGTGAACTTTCCTTGAAGGTAACTGCCACAAAGCCGCCTGTCTGGGATTAAAGAGCACATAAATTTGCTGTTTCGTCTCTTTACACCCTTAAATTGCTGTGCATTAGCAGAAAGAAAGAGAGAAGATCAGAAGAAAGAAACATCTTCAGTTCTAGAGCACTGAGTCTACAACTCTGGAAACAGACCTCTTCCTGAGTACATAAATAACCAGCCCACATTTTTTTAAAAAAATATCATTTTGAAAGGGGGGGAAAACTGAATCCAAGTGATGGCCAAAGCAAGCAGCTGTTAGTAGTGTTTTTAGCCGGAAACAATCACAGCAATGAAGCTGTTTGTCCCATTCCTAGCCATTTTTCACTGCTGACAGAATAAGCTACACTGTTTCATTCCTTGTTCTTCCCATGAAATCAGATTAAATTTACACAGACAAGTAACAGTTACTGATTTCAGTATTAATGGTGCAAATGCCTTTGCTGTGATAAATCCATTCATATAAGAAGGGTAAGAGGAAGCAAAAGTATAGGCATCATTACTAGATTTTGCTCTGATAAATTTCAAAAATATCCAATTCATTTTGGAATTTATTATGTAGATTGTCAACTATTTTGACTAAGTGCAGACAGTAGACATTTCATAATAAATGTGATATTTTGTCATTAACTCATCTAAAGAGTCTAAAACTCTGCTTTACTGACATTTATTCAAAAACAAAATGTGGAAAGATTATTGATCAAGTAGGACAAACATTATGACTGTAGTCCTCTACTCATTTATTTTGAGCATGGCTGGAGCAATCCCACTGACTTAATTTAAAAACTCCCCTAGAACAACCAGGTTAGACCTTTTGGAAGTACAAAACGATTTAAGCACAAATATTATTAGAATTTACCAAGTCTATACTTGCATAGACATACAGTATTGTGCATGTGCATGTGTGTGTGTGTGTGTGTGTACTAGGGATAGAAAGAATGTTCGAATATATTTGGAAAATGGCCAAAAATCATGGTTTTTTTGAGTGTTGAGAAACCCTGATCGAGAAGAATCCTGGACTGATGAGAATATTCACAGTTCAGGACTTATTCTGCACAAAATTCACACTTGGTTGTTTTGTGCCGGAAACAACCATTTCTGTGTGGAAAATATTTCAGTTCAAAAATATTAATTCCTGAGCAGAAAATGCTATATTTGGGGATTTATTCTGCATAAAATTCATTTATGGTTTGATTTGTATACAAAACAGAATTTTCCATGCATAAGACACATTTTCTGCACTGGATTCATATTTCTACATTTAAATATTATTTTCCACACAGAAAATGCTGTTTTCTGTGCAGAAAATTATATAATTGGGGATTTATTCAGTGTAAGGTGGACATAGATGATTTGCACAGAGCAATTAATATTTCTGTGTTCAAATATTATTTTCCAAGCAGAAAATGCTGTTTTCTGTGCAGAAAATGCTGGTTTTTGCACTAAACAACCATGTACAGATTTTGCACAGAATGGGTCCCAAATTGCAAATAGCCTTCAAAAACTATGTGGTTTTTGAAGACTTTCTTGCAGTGAGAAGAAAACTGCTGAAATTACTTGTTGCTACCTTCAAGAAGAGATTTAGTGTAGAGTTACATTCCAAGTGTGTATGTCGCTTCACCTCTCCAGTCGACTTATGGTGACCCCATGAATTTCATGGGGTTTTCTTAAGCAAGAAATACCCAGGCACAGTTTTGCCAGTTCGATCCTCTGAAATATAGCCTCCAGCACCTTGCATTGGCAGTCTCCCATTCAAGTACTAACCAGGGCTGACCATTCTTAGATTCCAAGATCAGATAGGATCTGGTGCCTTTAGGGTATTTAGGCCTCTTCAATAATTATGATAACTAGTGTGCACAACCGGACAGCAATTTGGGCTTGGAATCATGGAAGCTCTGGATTCAAGAACCATTTCTGGTGTGAATTATTGTGAAGCCTTGTTTATATCACTGTCGCTATTCTTCATGGGAAACACACAGGCCTACTAAAGCTACAGTGAGAATGAATATTGTAAAGGCACTTGGGAATTCGAAAAGCTTGCTAAATAGGAAAAGAAATGCCACAGTAGCGCACTGGTACCTCTGAGCATATCAAGAGGACCAGTCAGCAAATAGATCTTGTCTATTTTGTAGCAGCGACAGCAGATATCAGGCTGAAGAAATGAGCACACAGACACAGGGATTGTGACTAAACTACTTTCCTTTAATTCTGCATATCAAAGAAATATATACAATGAGTCTGGGATTCCAAACACATATACGACGTGACACAGCAGTCAGAGCTGTACTACCCAGTACTGTGTAACATAGAGTGCACAGTCTCAGAGCAAAAATCCAAGTGCTTACAGTGGGGGAAAGCATCAGGTTATACATGTCTCTCTCTCTCTCTGGCTTTTCTTCGCAAACAAGGATTCAGGAAGGACTCATCCTGTGTTTTCTGCAAGCACGCTGATGACTAAAAAGGCCAACCCGAGATAGACAAGTCCGGTTGCAGAAAGCACAGCAGAAGGTCTCCTTGGGTGATGTTACCGGGTTGTGATTCTTTTTGCGTTGCCGTTTCTCTTCAAGACTTGTTCGGCGTGAGTTCTCAAATAAGGCTGCAGCATTGTGGATAGTGTGTCTCCATGCCTCCCAATGTGAGTCCATGGAGGACCATTGTTGGTGATCAATTTGACTGAGCCTGAGATGTTGTTTCAGGAAGTCCTTATATCGCTTTTTTGGAGCGCCCCTCTTACGCTGACCCATGGCGAGTTCACCATAGAGTAGTATTTTTGGGAGACGATGGTCCTCCATCCTAGAAATGTGCCCTGCCCAGCACAGCTGTGTTCTCAATATCATGGCCTCAATGCTGGTGATCCCTGCTTGCTCCAGGACAGCAACATTCGTCACATAGTCAGTCCAGTGTATATTTAGGATTGTGTGTAAACAGCGCTGATGAAAGCATTCGAGGAGTCATAAGTGGTGGCGATAGGTGACCCATGTTTCAGACCCATAAAAGAGAATAGATAGTACAATGGCTCTATACACACTGATTTTTGTCCTTTGCCTCAGGTGTTTGTTACTCCAGACTCTTTGGTAAAGTCTTCCAAATGTGCTATATGCCTTTGCTAATCTGTGATTGATCTCTTTGTCAATCTTGGCATCTGAGGAGATGATCCTTCCCAGGTAGGTGAAATGCTGAACGGACTTAAGCACAGATTTGCTTACGGCAATGTGGGGATGGTGGTGTTTGTCCTGTGGTGCAGGCAGGTAAAGAACTTCTGTTTTCTTCAGGTTGACTTCCAGCCCAAACAGCTCTGCAGCTGTTATGAAGCAGGATGTTAGGCGCTGCAGAGCTGCTTCTCTGTGGGCAACAAGGGCAGCATCATCGGTGAAGAGCAGCTCACGGACTAGATAGTTTAGAGTCTTAGTGTGAGCCCTCAGACGGCTTAAGTTAAACAAGCTACCATCAGTACGGTAGTGTATATAGATGCCGTCGTCCTCTTCGAGCTTTGCCATAGCCCTTTGGAGCATCTTGCTGAAGAAGATTGTAAATAAAGTTGGTGCAAGTACACAACCTTGCTTCACTCCATTATTTATTAGAAAGGGCTCTGAAAGAGCATCGCCATATCTGACTTGACCACGCTGGCAAGATAATCATTTTAAGGAATTTGGGGGGGACATCCTAGTCTTTCCAGGATCTGCCACAGGCCTTTCCTACTCACGGTGTCAATATTAAGCCATGATAGTTCGTGGGCTATTAGAGCAGAACGATGCTCAGGCCGTCTACTATTTTCAGAGTCTCGTGTGGTTCTGATGTTCCAGCATGCAAGCGTCAGTTTATTTACACCTTTGGAGGCCGGTGTGCCCCTTTGTTTCTTTGCCTTGGTTTGACCGCATCAGAAGATTCCCATTGGCCGCGGCTAGCCAACCAGGTACTTAGGGATGATCTTTTGTTAGGCCACCTTTTCTAGGCCCCTCTCCATATGGAGCAAGCAGTGCTCTCCTTAAAAAAGGCTGCTTTGTCATTCAGGATGCTGCCGAACAAGACTGTCATCTCCCGGGTCAGCCTCGAGCGACCAAAGTCCTGAACCACCTGCATGCAGGGTTGGGTCTGTGGCTTCCAGTGCATCTTTACACCTGCCGGTTTTGTCCCTCGCCTATCGCTACAGGGGTTGTTGTTGTTGTTGTTGTTGTTGGGATTGGATTTGTCCTTCGAGCCTATGCAATGGATTTTTTCTGGTGGAGTGCAGCATGCACAGAACTGGCCTCACCCTTTAAATCAGAGGTTCATCTGCCATGACCTTGCAAGCATGGACATAGCAGCGAGGTCCTTGGGCCGTAGGTTTGATTAGAGTTTCCTTCTCTTAGATGGTTGACCTTACAGGGTTGGACGAGCACCATCTGCCCGGGTTTGGGATTAGAGTTTTCCTTCTCCTAGGATGGTTGCCACAAGGCTAGAGAGCCCATCCTACCCTTTGATGCTCTTTGTCAGACCCTTCGGTTTTGACCTGTCTGGCATGGGAGACCCTACCAGTGGCTATTATGCCACCGCCAGCATAGCTCAAAACATCATTAGGGTACGCAAGCCTCTCTCCCACGACAAGGGGGCGTCAATGGAGAGGTCAATGGTTATACATGTACAAATACAGTATATACATGGGTTATACAGTCAGTGATTCCCATACACATGAGCTACTCAACATGTTCCCAGAGAGATAACAGAATCACTCCCTTGCTTCCATTCCCACAGTAGCTGCTAGACAGTATCTTGTTATGTTTGCCAGCTGCATGTAGCTAGCTCACTACTGGCCCCTGCAGGCAGTAGCACATAACACAATATAAATTTCTCTGTGACTGCATGTCCCAATACCCTGACAAGAAATGGGTTAAATACAAGATTAGATCTACAGTATTTAAGGAGACTAATTGAAATGCATGTCACTTGCTGTTATTTGTCATCAAGTTGACCTTGAATTATGATTGACAGACCTCCAACAGCTCTAGTCATCAACACCTCTGCTCAGGTCTTGCAAATTCAGGGCTGTCACTTCCTTTTATTAAGTCAATCCACATTTAATGTGGTCCTCTTTTCATCCTGCCTCTACTCTGCTGAGCATTATCATCTTTTCCAGTGAGTCATGTCATCTCATCTCATGGTATGTCCAAAGTACAACAGGCTCAGTTTAGCCATTTAAGCTTCTAATGAGAATTCAGGCCTCATTTCCTCCAGAACCCATTCATTTCTCCTTTCAGCAGTTTGTGGTATCTGTAGAATTCTCTGCCAGCACCACATTTCAAATCTGTATTTTTTCTTCTTGTCAGCTTTCTTTGCTGTCCAGCCTTCACATCATTATATACAAATTAGAAATTGTTAGATACAGTTTATCTTAGGTGACATTGATTTCAATGGTTCTAATCTAGGTAGCACTGACATCGGATTTAGTTCACTGAGCCAGATAAAGAGCATGAACACATTGCTTGTAATCTATTTTGTTTGTACTGCATCTTATATTTTACTACGACCCGAGGACCTCACTGCTACGTCCATGCTTGCAAGGCCACAGCAGATGAACCTTTGGTTTAAAGGGTGAGGCCAGTTCTGTGCATGTTGCGCTCCACCAGAAAAATCCATTGCACAGGCTCAAAGGACAAATCCAGTTCCAAAAAAGCCCTGTAGCAATACTTACAAGGGCTTACTGCCAAGCCTTGAGTGTTGAGGGTCTTCAGTGTCTGGTCTACTTTATACATCTGACAGTTTTCCTGATGTATTAAGAGACTTCCAGAATGCTGCATCACAGATTTGATCTTCAATTTAGCATGCCTCCACAAAACCAACCAAGGGTGTGGTGCCTTCTTCCCAGCTGCATAAGGAAGCAATCAGCTGGCCAGGGCATGAAAGTCTCCAGATTTGGCCTTTGAGAAGGAAATTGTGGGAACTGGGCAGCTTTAATGTGAGAATTAAGAGTTGCAAGACAAGAATGAAAAAGATGGTGGCCATCTGCAGGTCAGCTGGGTGGCTAGAAAATAGGCAAGGATAAGGCAGCTGGGAGACATCTGTAAAGGAGCTGGTCAAAAGGCAGGCTGCCCGTGATCATATGTACTTTCAACTGAGGTTCATGAGCCTGGAAGCTTCAGAACTAAGTAAGGACTGGAACAGAAAATGAAGAATCAGCAGGAAGTCAGTCCAGACTTTTGAATGTGCTCTCAAAGACACATTTGTTCAGGAAACTCTGAACAAATTTTAATCAGTCCCACCCACCCAAACAAGATTGCTAAAACACAGTAACAGGCTTAGTGTCACCTGACCTTTGTGAAAGCTTTGTCAATCCTAATTTAATCTGTGTGATTTGTTTCAAGTACTGCCTGAGCTGCACCAGCTAGCTCCATTTAGCAGAGATGAAACAGATGCCATAGATTAAAATAACTATCTTGTGATCTAGAAAACTGTTAAGTTTTCAAGAGAGTGCCTATGTTAGCCTACTGCAACAAAACCAATCATCTTTCAGCACTATAGTATTTATTGAAGTATGATAGCACACTTTATCACATGCATTTCACAGTGCAGATAACATATAGCATTCAAATATGTTAAAGCATCACTTGTTGTTGCTGTCTGTTTTTCCAGTTTATGGCAACCCTAAGAGAAACCTATCATGGGGTTTTCTGAGGCTGAGAATGTATGACTTACTCAAGGTCACCCAGAGGGTTTTCATGGCCAAGCAGAGTTTTGAATCCTGGTCTCCAGAATTGTAGTGCAGCACTCAAACAACTATGCCACACTGACTCCTAGAGGATCACTAATTAGGAATAAATAAATGGACTCTTTGAGTGGCAAAAAGTCTAATAGATTCTCCACAGTCATCAGGATTTAACAATATATAGCTTGTAAAACCTGAAGGAAAATATCAAAATGAACAAGGAATAATAGTAAAGGCATGCGCAACAACAAAACTGGCCTATTGGTTTCACAGTACAGTAGCACCCCCACATCCACTGATTTGCCATTTGCTGATTCAATTATGCACGGATGGTGACAGTGGGGGATGGGTGGATGGGGAGGGAAGGGATGGCTCTGGTGGCAGTGGTGGGGAGCATGGAGGAGGCGGAGGACGAGGCCTGGGAGGCCACAGCACATGATGGCAGTGGTGGGGTGCGTGGCGGAGGAGGAGGCCGTGATGATGTGGTGGTGGGACATGTGGTAGTAGCAGCAGTGGAGGAGGAGGAGGCCACTTCGGCATGGTGGTGGCAGGGTGTGCGGTGGTGGCAGAAGCCTGGGAGGCTCCAGTGGCATGATGGCAATCGCAGGGCATGTGGCAGGGGAGGAGGCCTTGTGGGCCACAGTGGCAGCAGGGTTGATGTTGGTGGCGGGGCACACAGAGGAGGAGAAAGCCTGGGAGGCTGCGGCCTAGGTGGACCAGGTTGCAGCGGTGACCTGGGCCATGAGCCTCCCTCCCTGCCTTCCTCCTCCTCTAGGACATTCACTATTATCTGCAGAATTTACCATCTGTGGGGGACCCCGGAACCAATCCCCTGCAGATGTGGGGGTGCTACTGTATGGTCAGTTGGCAAAGCTGAATGAAGAACTCTAGTTGATGCTCTCCTGCAAAAGAAACAGGAAGAGCACATAGCATTGCAGAGCCTAAGAGCCTTATAATGATTCCACAGAAGGAAGCAATGTAAGCAAGGAACATCCATGACCTAATTGGAATTAGAATGCTTGTGTCTTCCTAAAGAAGCCCATCCAGGAGTTTTAGGAGAGGCTCTTTTCTTGGCCCCACCCCCTCTAGAAGCACAGTTGGTGGGAACACAAGAGAGGTTCTTTTTAGCGATTGCTCTCAGGCTTTGGAACTCTCACCCTACAGATGGCTCTTCTTTTCCTTCCGTCAGCATGTGAATTTTTTTTCTGTTCCAACATGCTGTATATAGAAACTCATGCAAGGGCGCTTTATAGTGTGCTGTTTTACTGAGTTTATCTTTCATCTTTTTAACAGATTTGTTTAAACTGGTTTTAATTCAGTAGATAATTGAAATGCATTTTAACAATTACTTTTTTATGCTTTTGCTTATATATTTGTATATGTTTTTATCCATACTTTTGTAAACCACCTTGAGTCCCAAGGGAAACTCAGGAAAATAAGCAGGATATAAAGAAAATAGCAACAACTATGATTGATGGGATTTCTGTTATCCCATTTGGTCAGGTAAAAGGAGGGTACTCCTGAACCCAGCATTTTTTCCTCAGAGTTCAGTTGGGTTTTTTTATTTCAATATCTTTCCCATCTGTAGCTAACAATGTTACTCTCCACCTCTGTATTTTCAACCACTGAATGGCAGGCATATTGGGAATAGCTGCATCTATAAAATTTGGTGAGCAGAGTTGGTTTTGAATTTCCTTTTGTTCATTTTTATTGAAACTTTCCAAAATATGGAAGCCTCTTCATAAATTTGATGGAAAGATTAACAATTCAGTTAAGGAGAGAGCATGAAACTAATACATTCATCTATCACTAATGTTCAAGTCTACTGTGTCTATGCAAAACAAAAACAAAATCTCTGTTGTTTGTTGAGATATAAAGAATATATTTTTAAAAGATCTGCTTCAGTCTGACTCAGATGCTTTACTACTATTCTATTTGCTCTTGTGTAATATGGAGCCAGCATAGTGTAGTGGTTTGAGTGCTGGACTACAGCTTTGGGGACCAGCATTCAAATCTCTGCTCAGCCGTGAAAACCCACTGGACAAGTCACACACTCTCAGCTGTTGAAAGCCCTGTGACAGGTTCACCTTAGGGTTGCTATAAAGTCAGAACTTATTTGAAGGCAAACAACAACCATATGTGCTCTTTCCACTTTTTTCACCATTCAGTCAAATTAGCAGCAGGTATTATATTAGTACGTAAAAAGTATGTGTGCAGACTTTTGGTTAGTATAATGGCCTCCCTTTTCCTGGAATATTGCAATTTTGCTACAATAGATGGGGCATGATCTTTGTCTACATATGGAATGACTTCCATAATAGAGCCCCTGTCTGCATATGTTGTACATACACACTGTGAGGATCAGTCTATTATAGGGAATTCCTGGGCTATGCGTGCTTTTCATTCCTTATTCAGTTTGCCCCACTCTGCTCAGTCAAGGAATGGTTGTGTCTACTATTGTTCAACCTATGAAAGATTGGACCATTTTGCTGCCTCCTTACCATAATGAATAAGTGTACCTTATTTTTTTTTCTGTCAAATGTGGGACCAAAATGAGGTTGAAAAGCTATTCATGGGAGGTTTAGATGAAGTATAAGCTCCTCTAGCTATCTCCAACCCACCACCAATGCCATCTTTCCTTTAAAAAAAACACACCAAACCTGAGTTTGAAGACAAATTTACTGATTCTGTGCCAAGAAGTTAGGAGGTGGCAACTAATGCTTTCATGTTCTAGAAAGGGATTTTTTTTGCTCCAAGAATATTGACTCAGAGCTCTTTGATGCTGATCAGCTTTTGTTACTGTGGGTTGGGTTCAGAGTTTCAAAAATCACAGCTATGCTGGCATTCGTTTCTGGACTACAGTACTGAAAATTACTCCATAAGGTTCCCATTCGTATTTAAAGTGGGGGGGGGGCAGAAACATCTGTTGTAGTCATGAACAGCCTTGGCCAACTTAGCAGCAGCAGTTGGATACTTTGAAGTCAAATCAGTTTTGCTATCACCAACAGATATTCTTACAGTCACTGGAAATTCCTACACAGAAGGACTGCAAGTCAAGTCATACAAAATTATATGCAAAACAACAGGTGAAAGAAGCCATTTGTGCTTATTTGAAAATGTGAAAAGACTGAGACAGTTTAACAGCCTAGTACAGATGCAGAATAGTTCAACTTACTTTAACAGTATGACCCTTGGAGACATGCAAGTATGATTTCATGGAGTTACAAATGGGTCTAAATAGAGAGTATAGCAATGAATCTTGATTGGAAGATTTAGTACTAGGTCAAATGCTAATTGCTGGATTTCTTTCTTTCTCTCTATGGAAACCACCCCTGGGTATGCAGAGCAATAGAGAGTGTAACTCATGAGCCAGAATTTATACAGATGCACAGTACTTATGTGTTTCTATTTGCAATGACAAAAAGTGGACATTGCAGCAAAATCATAAGCATTTATTTCTGCAGAACCATATGATTCCAAGCATAGGAGTACAAATAATTGCACAGAAAACATCTGTTAAAATGACCCATATGTTAAATGATAAATTCAAAATAATAGAAAGGACTTGTTAAGGTCAACACTGTCCTATAAAGTTCTACTCAACGATAAGACAGTACTTTGAATGACTTCTGAATCCAGAAATGTACCGGACTGACTCTGACAGATTTGAGAGCTGCCTGAATTGAAGTAGGATTGCTGTGAAGCAGACTAACCTTAAATCTGGATGTGTGTGTATGTGCCTTCATGTCACCTGCTGACTTCTTGCAACCCCATGAGTTTCATAAATTGTTAGCAGTTAGGATGCAGAGGGACTCACAGATACTGACAGCGTGTTACCAAAAATTGCTTTGTGACTCAAGCTTTACAGTAAAAAAATCAAACAAACAAAAACAGCCTGGGGAGAGAAGGAGAGATGGGTATAGCTGCAGTGGTAGGGAATGGGGGCTTTGACTACTAAATAAGAATTCTGTTCACCCAAATGAAATTTTCCTTCAATTCCCAAATTTCTATCATTGCAGCTAGAAACTCTGATCTCAGGAGTTATAGTCCAATGCTGAAACCATTACACCACGCAATATATATATATATACACACACACACACACACACACACACTCACACTCACACACACATTACATTTATTTATTTATGCAAATAATTTGCATACCTATTTCTAATTAAAAACCTATGTGGAAAATACAGTTCTTCATATCCATGGATTCAGTATCCACAGATTCCACCATCAATGGCTTGAGAATATTTCTTAAAAAAAAAAAAAAACTAAAAGCAATCCTTGATTTTGCCATTTTATATAAGGGGATTCCACTTTACTACACCTTTGTATATTGAGGACACAGCTGCACTGGGCAGGGCATGTTTCTAGGATGGAGGACCATCACCTCCCAAAAATAGTACTCTACGGTGAACTCGCCACGGGTCAGCATAAGAGGGGCACTCCAAAAAAGTGATATAAGGACTCCCTGAAACAACATCTCAGGCTCAGCCAAATTGATGACCAGCAATGGTCTGCCCTGGCCTCACATCGGGAAGCATGGAGATGCACTATCCACAACGCTGCAGCCTTATTTGAAAACTCATACCAAACAAGTCTTGAAGAGAAATGACAACGCAGAAAGAATCACAACCCGGAAACATCACCCAAGGAGACCTTCTGCTGTGCTTTCTGCAACTGGACTTGTTTATCTCAGACTGGCCTTTTTAGTCATCAGTGCACTTGCAGAAAGCGCGGGATGAGTCCTTCCGGAGAGTATATAATGGGACTTGAGCATCCATGGATTTTGGTATCCACAAGGGTTCTAAAACCAAATCCCAGAGGATACCAAGTATACTCTTTTTGGAAACTCCCAGACTATAAAGTCTGTTCTTGCTAGGGCTAACATTCCACCCAGCTATCCAGGTTTACCTTATTTCTAGGGATGCCACCAGTGTCCATTTGGACCATCATCAAGCCTAGATTCTTAGCTTTCATTACAAAAAAATGTCTGCAGCCCTTATAGGAACACAGGGCAATTTGTACAGCCGCTCTTCTGTGCAGCTGTTTTCCAAGAAAAAAGATTGCCCCTCCCTGACTTTGAGTGTGTTTAGCCAACAAATGACATCTCACACCTATGGTGGATGGACATTTACAACTCTGTAGGAAAGGTTAGCTTTTGGAAGAAAGTCTAGTTGAAGTCTGTTTTGCAGAACCCCTTGCAAGGACTGCTCAGAAAGCAATGGAGCCACTGGAGTGAAGGAGAAGACATACAACAAAGCAAATACAAGCTGAAATACAATTATGGAGCCTTCTGTTTTTCTTGACTTGCTTGATGAAGCATTGGTATTTGATGTCCAACGGGGGGGAAACCCAAATGTCATTGTATGAGGGGGGAGTTAGGATTTTCCTACTACTTGATGTGGGAAGAACAGAGCAACCTCCATTTGCTACCTTCACTCCCCACCCCCATTGTTGCTCCTGTTTTAATCTTCCTTTCCTATCCCTTGTACTAGTTTCTCCATCTAAACATTTATTCTCTCTCAAGGGCAGCTATCCCTGAAAATTTAATCTAATTTTACCAAATGTCCCCAACCTTTTTTTGTCAAAAATAATCAAAATTGAAAATCACAGAGCACAAAGAAGTCCACGCTGATGTGATTTGTTTGAAATTTGCCTGATATAATCCCCTCCTATATGGTTATTACACCTATAACTTTCATCCATTTCTGATAGACTTTTTAAAAGCTATGGTTCTTTTCTTGATTCTAATGACAGTGAAAGGGAGACATAAACATTTGGATTTCTAACTTGAGAGTTGGACCCTGCTCTAATCAATTACTGCTGGACTATGGTAGATTGTTTTCCAGTTCTCTAAATTTGGGGTCTAAATCCAGTCTTGTGGACACCCAGTCTTGCACACCCTGACTTGTAGCTCTCATCTGATTCCTTCTGGTGCTTTGAGCCACAATCCTATACATTCTGAACAGCTTTGCAATTCAAGGGGACTGACTACTTGTTGGGTAAAAACTCTGAACTGAGTTCTGCCCACATACCCCCACATTTGCCTTCAAGCCATGTACATTATTATTATTCTCTGCAGGGATGTGGGGTCACCACTTCAACCATAATTTAAAGTTCAGGAGGCAGTTCCCATCTGAAGGGAGAGGTTTTATCTCTTCCCCTGGCTCATCTCTTCCATTCCAGGAAGAGGGGCTTGAAGAAAGTGATGGAAGCGCTTGATGGAAGTGAGGGGTGAGTGGATAACAGGTGAAGGCAGAGCTGCAGAGACAGGGGAAGAGGGGGAACTCCCTTCAGCCAAGGACTGCCTCCTAAGCTTTAAAATGGTTGTGATGTTGGCAGTGGTGGGACAAAAATGCAGAGAAAACCCTGAATCCAACATACTCCAAATCTAGGTAAAATACCCCAGAATGCCCCAAAATCTGGGCCATGTGACATATGGTGTGATTGCTGCATATTCTGGGGAATTCAGGGTTTTTAACAGTATAGACCAGCCAAGCAGACACTCTGTCTATGTGAGTGTCTTTTGTTCTGTATTTGGATCTGGCTAGGCGACCTACACCTCAAAGCACTCTATGGAGATTATCAGACGGGCTTAATATCCTGGGACAGGGATGCAACAGGGTCGAGAAAGTGATTCCCTTTCAGATGATGTCGGCCCTGTCCTGTTCTGCCCCCATGCTGCCTCCATTCAGTCGCTGTTTTTTTTGTAATTATTATTATTCATGGGGGAAAGTCATTAATAAATCACCCATTCCATTTCTGTAACAGAATCACGGGTGTGCGAACCAGTGCCCCGTTATGCTGGCACAATCTGGGAGGTCCGTGCCAAACACTTCCAGGTACTATCAGGACATACAGGTAAGTGACACCTTTTTCGTACACTCCCCAGGTTACTTGGGTTTTTTTAAGGGTGTTTAGGTGCTTGGTTTAATTTTTTGAGGTTTGGTTGTTGTTTTTTAAATTCCCTGCGCAATACAGGGCTCCCTGGAAAGTCCTGGAAGTTCCGCAAACAACACTTCCAGTGGTAATTGGGACATTCAGGTAAGTGACAACCATTTTTGTACCCTCCCCTGTTTACTTGGTGCATGTGTGTGTGTGTTTAGGTGCTTGGTTTAATTTTTTAAGGCTTGAGTTTTGTTTTTTTAATTCCTCATGCAATGCAGGGCTCCCTGGAAGGTCCTGGAAGGTCCATAAAGAACACTTCCAGTGGCCTCAGGGAGACCTT
This sequence comes from Gambelia wislizenii, assembly GCA_030847615.1. NCBI lineage: Eukaryota > Metazoa > Chordata > Lepidosauria > Squamata > Crotaphytidae > Gambelia > Gambelia wislizenii. The sequence goes on along the minus strand of JAUMIR010000005.1, from coordinate 202,210,733 downwards.
CTATTCACTTCCTGGACTGCTGGAGAGGAGAGCAGCAGTTTCTGTTGCACGATTAAGGGAGGTGTCTGGGGGAAAAAATCAGTTACAGGGTCGGGAGCAGGGTGAAAATCAGAAGGTGAGACAGGGATGCCATATTTGTCCCTGTCTGATAATCTCCTATTATTGCTTGGTCAAAAAGCATGAAAAGAAACTTGCTTTCTTTTATTCCATAGATGAACAAAGTGCAGCTTGCCTGATGCCTGCATTCTCCCAGCTCTTTTTTTGTAGTCCCCCACACATTTTTTTAAAAAAAATAAACATTACTCTTTGCTATCAAAATTTGGAAGCAAACCATTAAATGCACTACAATACATGAAGAAAACAATGATATTAAATATCCTGTTTACTATAGGCAATGGGGCAGTCAGTATCAAGGTCTATATTATATTATATTATATTATATTAACTATTCAGTAAGTATAATTACAACTGAAGTTCACTTTTATAGAAATATAAATTAAATAACAATTGATAAAGTTTGAGAGGAGATTTTATTAATTATGAAAAGTATAATCAAATATTAATTTATATACTATTGATTTCATCTGTTAATACAGTTGGCCTGCTACTTTCACTAGGGTTTCGGGTACATGACTCCTTGCAAAAGTGGGAAAACTGCAAATAGTGCCCCACAACCATATTTTGAGACCCAAATTGGGGGGAAAGTGGGGTAGAAATAAAGATAACAACTACAGCTGTCCCTCAGTATCCACAGATTTAAGTATTCATGGCTTGAAAATATTCTTAAAAAAATAACAATCCAAAAAGCAAACCTTGACTTTGCCATCTTATATAAGGGACACCATTTTGCTATGCCATTGCATATAATGGGACTTGAGTATTCATGGATTTTGGTATCCACGGGGGGGTCCTGGAACCAAACCCCAGTGAATATGAAGGGACAACTGTACAATTTGTGGATCAACCCACCATGGATGCCTTTGAGGCAGTGGGGTTCCTTTCCCAGACAGAAGCAGGCAGCTTTCAATGTTTGCTCCTGCTTCCTCTGCTGCCCTATGTCATTTGTCTTGGGGACTTACAAGCCTTGCTGCACGTTCCTAGTCTATCTCAGTCCCATGAGGTTTGTAGTCCTTATTAAAAAGGGCACAGAGCAGCATGGGGGCAGCAGCAAATAATTAGCTAACAATCAAATCCACAAAAGTGAAAGCCACAAATGTGGAGGGCTGACTATAATGAAATGTAAGTATAAAAATAACATATAAATGTAAAAGTAGTCTGCTTTATGCATTTTTTTTCATTGTAAAAGTCTACTAAACTCCACAACTTCCCCTTGGGCCACGTCCACTGGGTTTATGGTCCTGAACAACTTCCCCACCTTGTAGTCGATAGCACTGTAGAAGTTGTTCACTCCTGTTTTACATTCTTATGGAAACCTATGCTCTTTTATTACTTAATTCTGAAGATCACAATACTACTTGCTCCACATTTTACCATTTGTCTGTCTTCAGTATTTATGCATTATAGATAGGAATTTCAATCACTAATAGAAGATTACTGTTCTAGGACTACTTAGATCTAATACCACTGTTTATACCATCTGTGTAGACTGGATGAAAGTAGCAATGCTTCAACATATGTTTGTGACAGTTTCAGGCTAAATCCACACTACACAAATAATCAAGTTTGAAACGGGATTTTTTTTGCTATGGCTCCTTTCTATAGAATCCTGGGATGTGTAGTTTTACAAGTTATTTAGCCTTCTCTGCCAAAGAGTGCTGGTGTCTCAACAAACTACAAATCCCAGGGTTCCATAGGAAGGAATAATTGCAAATAATCCAGTTTCAAACTGGATTATTTGTTTAGTGTGGATTTGGCCTCATTCATCTCTACCTCTTGGCAAGGTGAATTGCAGGTAGACCTGGTGTGTGTGTGGCAGCTGCCCCCTAGTCTGCCATGCTAAGGGTACCTTATTTTTTAGGAAGCAGCTTTCAGGAAGCACAAAAGAATGCCATACAAAAGCTATTCTGAAAGATTATACCATGGATAATACCTTCATTTTTATGGATAATTATCCATTACGAAAGTGTCATTGGAACTACATTCATGTACACTCATACTTTTAGAAGTTAATCTACATTTAATCTTTAGCCTCCAGTTCAGATACAAATGTGTTGTTACCCAAATTGTGTAGGATCCGTGTCTGAAATTATTATGGGGGACATTTAATTATCACAATTACAGCAGCGAGAGGTCAGGTAACAATGGGAACGGAGGAGACTCTAAACCAAAACTTACAATTAAATTATCCTTATTTGAAATTAGCAGTAACAGCATTCACAGAAACATACATTGAGTGGATTAGTGAAAGACTCACCTCTGGGTTTTAAGTTCTGATCTGAGTATTTGTTTGGGGAATTTCCAAAGGCCCTTCCTTTGGTCATACATGACTCCAGCCTTGGTATTTGGAGGTCCCTGGTTTACCTGCTAACCACATGGAAGGCCACATAAAGCCAAATTATTTACATATTGCTGATTAATTGGTATTCCAAGATGGGGGTTGTCAGGGTAGGTAACAATGTGGAAAGCCCATCCAAAAGCCCTATGAACTTCCACATCACCTGAAGAAAGCTGACCTAACAAACAAAGGGGGTCCACACAAGCCAGATTCTAACAATCAGAAAGGCTGAACATTTGATTTACTTCCTTTTCTCCTGGCAATACAACAGAGAAAAAGATCAAAGAAGTTCAGGATTCTTCACCTTGTTGCTGCTCCTTAATTGAAAAGCAGTATTTAACCTATTTCTATATCCAAGAGAAAGGGGGGAAGATCCATATGCTCACCTCATCTTGTAGCTTGCATTTCTGTTGAACACATGTTAATATTTGTTTGAAGATTTCATTTTGGAACTCATTTTTGGGGGGATGAAAGCAGAAACCTTTTTTATGATTTGATGTACTGTTTAGGACCCCATGAAAAGAAGCTTTTGCCTACAACCCTGTGTAGTCTGTCCTGGGAGCAAACCTCATTGAACACAGTCTTATTTCTGAGTAAATATGAGAAGTATCACATTGAAAGCAACACATTTCCTAGTTCCACTATACACCCTCCCATCTGTATAGTAAGAGACAAGTAACTGGATACCTTCTTTGTTTTTTTTCTATTTCCAAAATCATATATATTATTGATTGGTTGACAGATGAAATATAAATAAAACAATAAATAAGATGTTTGACAGACTAATAATACAAGGCATCCAAGAAAATATGCATATTTTTGTAACCTATAATACTAATAGCCAGTTAAAAACATTTTATTAAGTACAGCAAGTGAAGCAGCAGCATTTGTGTTGATATTTCAATACTTTGAAAAACAAGGAATATCTGTTAAAGAAGAAGGGTAAACAGCTTCCATAGGCAGCTAGTTCCAAGGCTGCAAAGTTGTTACAGAAACAGCCATGCCTTAGCCCCCTTTCTCTACTCCTGAGAAGCCACAAGGACCAAGAGCAATGCCTCTCTGTTACATTTCAAGGAATTGAAAGACTCCTAGAGGAGGAAGGGTGTTTCCAGAGAGACCAAGAGATTCTGGTCTTTGGATATCATGATTTGTACCCTGAATTGGTTATGTAGAAGATATACTGGCAGTGAATACAGCCTTATATTAGCTGCTCTCCCCATCACAACTTTCATTTACAATTGGATATAAATATACAGGCTAGTAAAATTCTGTACAATATTCAAAACAGGAAAAAGAATGCTGCAATCAAATGTGCATTATCTCCTTCCTTTTCCCCTGAAACTCACATGCCAGTTGATCATAATATTGGCTTTAAATCAATGCAATCCTATTGAAGTTGAAACTGAATTGAGGAAAATGTAAATGTTCCTGTTTTAATCAACTTGTGAACTACCCTGTCTGGCTCCCATGTGTGTGTTTAAAATTCAGCCCTGTTTTCTTGGCAGTTCACCTCATGTGTTTTATCTTTTACAAATGAGAGCAATCAGAACAGCAGACAGCTGTGGAAGAGAATTTCTGATCCTGCAGATGTTGGTTTCCTCCTCCTTCCTGTTGCTAAGTAGTCTACTCAGAGATATTACCTTACAGATGTACCCTGCACTTTAGTAAGTTTATTTATTTAATTGGTGTAGCTTCATACCCTCCAGTATTACAGATGAAAACATCTGTGTGGCCAAGATGGCAAGACCAGAGTGTGGTTGAGATGACAAATGTTATTAATGAGGAAGAACAAACAAGCTACAAAAAGCTGCCCCAGTTTGCTTTCTCCTGACTACAGTAGGACCCCCCAGGTCCTCCAAGACAACCCTATGGTATTTTAAACTGGAAGTCTCATTATTTTCAATGGTGTTTGGTATTACCCATGGTTTTCGGTATCCACGGGGGCTCACAGAACCAATCCCCAGTGGATACGAGGGTCCTACTGTACAGGGAAGGACAAGATCCTGCCCTCCTCCCCTCTCCCCCATGCTGAGTTAATTGACTCAAACTACTTTTGCACTTTGAACTCAGTCTGCAGCAGCAGAAGTCAGCTGAAGACAAAGGGGTAAAGTGAGAGGAGGAGAGAGAAACTGGGGCGCTTAAAAAGCAGCTGGAAAAAGTAGGACAGCAGGGAATTAATTGGGATCTGTCCCTGCCAAATCAGGACGGTTGGAGGGCATATAGCCTTAAAGTGGGAAACCAAAAATAACATTATCCATCATCTTGCCCCCCGCTGTCTGTGCATTTAGAACTTTGCACCCTCACTATCTACCTTTACATGTGTACATTCATATGAAAGACAGAGACAGATAGTAATATACAGGCAATAGCTGTGCACATGTATTTTAAACAATCACTTGTGCTATTTACAATTAGAAAGGATCAATAGTCACTATGAAAGTGAACAGACTATTTTTTTTTAAAAGAGCGCAAAAGAATAAGCAACATTCTGTTGTGTTCAATTGGACCTCCTCCTCAAGAAAATATAGTGCCATTCCATGGAGCACTTTCCCCCCAAATGACAAAAGGAACACTGTTACACTGATGAGATTGGTTGAATACATTCATTGCCTTAAAACAGTGACTAGTTTTTAATGGGATCAATATAGACCAGTAAAATTAACTGAAGTCCACAATCAGCCTTGCTTGAATAAGCCTCCTCTGTCTTTTGAGGAGGTTGGGTTTTTTTGTTTGTTTGTTTGTTTGTTTTTTGAGAGTAGGCACAGATATAGAAGGTTGTATGTACTTCTACAGCTGCAAGTATCCCAGAAGGGAAAAACTATTGGCCTTTGCATCTTTAAATCCATCCTTCCCCACCCCCACTCAAGTATTCTTAGATTTTACCCGCCCTTGAATATTAATCCAATATTTGGGAGGTATGTTCATTCATCCTCCTGAAAAGTAACAAGAACACTCTGTCCCAATACTAGGGACTTTATCAGATGCAGCAAAAATAGTGTCATAACAATGCTTAATTAATGCAAGAGGGCACACATATCAGATGACATTGCCCTTTTGCATTAATGTCTTGCCAATATGGTGTACTTTTTATTGACAGGCTAAGCTGTCAATTGATTTCCCATGGTGCTTTTTTGTCAGCATTGCTGGAGTTTGAAACTTCACACCATTGTGCTCACATGAGTACAGGTACAGCATCAATGGGCAGAACACTTCCAGGTGAGATTGCAACAGCCAGGTGCCATACACTCTTTTTATGAAGCTCGTTGGTTCACTTTTTAGTTGTACAGTGTGTGTCTGTGCTTGTGTTTACGTTTTGTGTCTTTCTTTTTGTTTATTTTTTGAATTTACCATGCCCGTATCTTCTTGTGAGCATCAGCGAGATCATAGATTCATAGAGTTGGAAGAGACCACAAGGGCCATCTAGTCCAAACCCCTTCCCTGCAGAAATACACAATCAAAGCACTCCCGACAGTTCTGGGGAACTTTCCACCAAGCAATGCTGGATTATCCCATGCCATACTTTAGTGGCCATGTGTTCTGGTCTTCTCTTTGAAAACATCTCCACTTAAAGGCTGTATGAGTATGTCCTGCATTTTCTCCAGTGAGCTTAAGGTAGTATACGTTGTCTTCCTCTCCCTATATATATTCACAAAACCCTGCAACAGTAGGTCAGGCTGAGAGAGGGGGAATTGCCCAAGATCACCCAGTGAGTTTGTTGGTTTGGTAGGGAATAGATCATAGATCTCCCAAGTCCCTGCCCATCACTCTAATCACTATATATGACACTGGTATTATATTATACCATTTAGCACGTGAACAGCAGACTGAACAGATCCACAAGTCACCTGGTCACAGTCTTTCCCCAATACAGTGAGATGTAGATTGTACTTACACCAATCCAACAAAAGTCCCTACAGCCAGAAAACCCAAGACATATAACCAAAAACCAAACTGAAGGGTTCTGCCAAAAAATAACCAGGATAAACTAATCCCACTTCCAATCATAAAAAGGCAACAATAAAAGGATAACTAAACCCTGGAGCAGAGAATCCAATAAAATTAAATTTCTAAAAGGGTAACAATACCCCACTGAAAAAGTGTGCAAATGCTAAAAATAAAATATTATAATAATAGTTAATAATAAAAACTCAAGGCCAGACGTGTTTCGACAACAGTCTTCCTCAGTGGCCTACAAGCATTCAAAATATATAAATGTATAGCAACTCCTCAGCTCACACAACGTGACTCTGTTCAATTCAAAAGCAACAATGTCAGCACGCTCATCCAAGATCAGGTCCTGGATCAAGGGTGGTTTTCCATTTACTGGCCTGGTGTTAACCAGCAGTATTTTCAACCTGCGGGGCCTGTCACCAAGGCACTCCAGATTATTTCTGTGGGGGACAGTTTAGGGGCAACCAACCTCTGTGGCTCTCTCCTTTCCTAAACTGATAGCTCAATCTCCCCACTCTGTCTCTCCCTCTACCTACAGTATTAATATTACAAAGGCTTTCTTTGTTGCTGAAAGTTAAACTCAGAAGTGCCCTAGGTATGAACCAATATAAAATGGATATGCTTTTTAAAAAAAAAAAAATAGCTGTACTTGATTCCCATGGTATTCAAGGGGGAAATTTCAGTAGGTACTTAACTTTCTAAGATGTCAATAAAAAATTTTCCTAACAAGGTGGCCTGAACATTCAGTTACCTATGGATTAAGTCCCTGTGGTTCAAAAGTTAGGTTCACAAATTCTGAAATCTGTCAGAACTTTTTAGGCTCTTTATATTCTACTATAATCCTGTAAGGCATGATAATGATCCTCTCACAAACTTTTCTTCCTCCTATTTGACATTGTACCTTTCATTTTATATCTCTTTGCCTTCTGAAAAATTTAAAGAGACACTTGCCCATGCAACCTTTCTGCCCTTTCAGACCTGTTGCTTTCTTACCAGAGTCTGCTGTCATTTGTCGACCACCACAGTTCCAGGTACCTGCCAAACATACTGCAGGATATATGAGATATTCTATTGTGACCTAACTGAATTATGTAGTTCAGTAAAGCTAATCAAAAAGCAATGTTTTAAAAAAAGAGATATGTAGATAATATGCTTAAATATATCCTTAGCTTGTGATAAGGATGGAAAACAGCTATTGTAAACAAAATTTTGAACCTCAGTGCGATGTATATTCTACATTATTTTGGGAATTCTTTTTAGTGGAAAGTGAAGAAATAAATCAAATAATACTTGCATCATCAGCAGAACCCTTCATTTGAACAATGCAAAAATCCTATTTACTTTTCTCCTCCCTAATTTTTGAAAAGAGGCTTCAATAAATCTGGTATTTGCATAGGGAATATACCTTATTTATATTGGTGAAAGGGGAATGCACTGAAACTATCTACAAAATATGTACAGAGTAGGTCTCCTAAATACAAATGTTTATAACAACTTGATGGCACAAGTGATCATCTCTTTCTTTGCAGACAGCTGACAGTACTGGGTATAGCATGGTTATGAATGTGAAGATTAATCAAGTAAAGGGCTTAAATCCAATTCCTTGTTCTCACAAGAGTAGACTGACCCATTGGATCAACTACTGAATGGTATATGAGTATCACTGCAAATACTGATGATGATGATGATAAAATTTATTTCTATCCCACCCCTTTGCAACGCAATCAGGGTGGCTTACAGTATAAAAACTCCATAATTACCTCAATACCCTAACCCACCCACCACTTAAAATAATATTAAACTAGAAAAGATTAAAAAATACAATAATTAAAAAAAACATACAGCAACTAATCACAGCAGCATATAATAATTCAATGGCAGCTCAAAGGGGAAAAAAAACACCAGTTAAATCTTTGGGCCGGGATAGATATTCAGGAAAGGCCTGCCGGAAAAGATCCATCTTGGCAGCTTTTTTGAAGCTGTCTAGAGTGGTAATAAGACGGATCTTGTCCGGCAGGCCATTCCATCATCTGGGAGCAGTAGCAGAGAAGGCCCTCTGGGAGGTCACCGATAGCCTTGTTTTCATAGGTTGTAACAGATTCCTCCCAGAGGACTGAAGTGCGCAAGGAGGGTCGAGCCAAATTTAATTGGGAGTACAATTGGATTAAAGGCATGAATTCTCCATTCCCTACCACCCAAACTATGACTGGTGCATAAAGAAATGAGCAATGGTATCCTGGAAAGTTACTTTGATGGTGCTGTAGGAAGTAGGAACTGGAAGGCTTAGAGAGCATTACACATGAAATTCCACAGACTTCAATATGATGAGCACATGTCCAAACCTGTTCTTGGAGTGCAATTAATCTGATTTGTTTATGAGATGTATAGGATTAAATAAAGTTATGTCCTCAGTACTATAAACATTTTAAATACATAATTGTGGAATAAATACCACTTGGCACTTCCAGTCATGCATTTAAGAAATTACAGTGGGCCCTTGGTATCTGCTTGGGTTTGGTTCCAGGACCACCCCCACCACCCCGTGGATACCAAAATTTGTGGATGCTCAAGTCCCAGTATATACAATGGCATAGTAAAATGGCCTCTTTCCCTTTTTTTGTGGGGGGTGGGTGGGATATTTTCAAGCTGTGGATTATTTAATCTGTGGATTCAGAATCCATAGATATGGAGGGTGAACTGTAATATTCTATACATATCAATTTCAGGGCATTGAAAATGGGCCTCTTGTACTGGTCCAGGAAGTGGTTTAGTGATATGGTCCCAGAGAGTCACTAAATAAGACTATCAATTTTGTGGGCTTTTATTTGATATCTAGCCAAGAAATTAAGACATCTCTTTCTGGAACTGGTCAAAGATTATATTACATTAAAAGGTTTCATTCTTAAAAAATGTACATCACTTCATATAAAACCATAAACTATTATCTATGGAGAAACAAATCTTCATAGGCAGATGAGGCCAGAACTGAAGTTTTGTAGTCATTTGCTTGCTAGTAAAAACAGAGAGAAGGGAGAGTGTGTGAGATTAAGTTTATGGGGCAACTCTTCTATAAACTGGTTATACATGCTTATTTGAAACACTACTGAAAGAATGGGTACAATAGTTCACATGACAGCATGAAAAGTTACATAGTGATTATACAAAGTCAAAAAATATGGGAATGTAGAAAAATACCTGGATGAGTTTACAACTACAGTTGTCCCTCCACATTCATGGATTTGGCATTTACAGATTAAAATATTCACAGCTTGAAAATATTCTTTAAAAAAATAATAATCCAAAATGCAAACATTGATTTTGCCATTTTATATAAGGGACCCCATTTTGCTATGCCACTGCATATACTGTAATGGGACTTGAGTATTCACGGATTTGGGTATTCACGGGGGTTCCTGGAACCAAACCCCAGCGAATGTTTAAGGGACGACTGTAAAGGTTTCAACTAGGTAACATAAATAAAGTACAGTTAAGTCAACATTGCAAGTTAAATTTTAAATCTGTATGAATAAACACAAAAGTTCTAAATACAGTACTATCAAATCATTTATGGTGTTGGAAAAGCTACTTCTTTTGGACTACAACTCCTAGAAACCTGCAGCCAGCATGCCACTGGAGCCCCCACACAATGTTAACACTACATACTTTTCTATAATTGGAACAGAATTCATGTGGCGAGTTTCACCTATACAGCACCAAAAGGTTTTTCCAGATGCAGAACTTCAGAGACTCCTTGGGGTTGCCTACACGATGAAAAAAATCCTCAAAGAATTTGCTATGAATCCTATTGGTCCTCACAGAAGATGACCCACATTCGCACTATTCGGAGGGGGGCTGAAAACACCACATTGTTCGTAATAATTGCTTTTGCAGTTTATCGCGATCTTTTTTTAAAAGTGCATGAAAATGCGCACAATAGTTCATCTGTGTGCCCCAATTCAAAAAGGGGCACACAGCAGAGCTTTAGCCTCATTGGGCAGACCTCAGAGGGGGCGGGCTCAGAAGAACAGGCTTGCAATGTGGCTGCCATTGTTGCTCTGTGTCTCTGTCCCCCCTCCTTCACTTATGAGTACCTGGCCCCCTTCTTTCATTTTTGTAGGGATTTTCATACACACACACACACCCCTCATTCTCCTCACCTCACCTTCACAGCAGCACCGCAGCCACTGCCACAGCTCTCTGCAACCCATTGCTCTCTCCATCTGCCCCCCCTCCTTTGGCCATGTGGCCATAGCAGTGATCCGGCAATCTGGCCTTCAGCCGGTAACACACACCCGGCAGCTGATCTAGCCATGGCACTCGCCTACCCTTCAGCCCTGGTGGCATGCAGCAATCCCACTGTCCAGTCCCACTGCTGACTATTTGGCTGCACTTGAGATGATATGCCCATCAGCCTTTGGCCCTTTGGCTGCTCACCCCCCACACACACACACTTCAGCCATGTGGCTGCGGTGGTGATCCGATCATCTAGCCTTTGGCCGGTAACCCCACTACCACCACGGACTATCCAGCCATGGTGCTCACCCTTCCTCCATCACAACCAGCACTTGGGGGACTCAGTCCCACCAAGGTACAGGGAGGCAGCTACTCACACATCTGTGGCAAGGGAAAGGCTGTGGGGGACCCACTCCCCCTCTTAACAGGCAACGGCAGGAGAGAGGAGGGGGGATGGTCCCCCTTGTCCCGTCACCCTGATTCCTCTTCCCCAAGCAGGATGGGGGTTGAGGAGGAGCCACCAGAGCTCACCCACGAACCTTCAAGCAGCAGGAAATAGCTGCTCCATGTAAATAGCAAAATTGCTATTTTTTCCCTTCAAGCCAATTTTGGATGTGTCGTGGAAACAAATGGGCACTGGAGCAAAAGGGAGGTAAGGCGACATTTTGTGGACTTAATTTTCCCGTCTACTGACACCCTTGATAAACTCAATGTTCTCTGCCAAAGAAAGGAGCAATTAGCTTTGCATAAGACAAGGACAGATGGATCTCAAGAGAAATCACTTTTGTTACCTGTCTTTTATTGCTCTTCCTCCCTAGTTCTCACATGTCCAACAAGAGGAGTGGCTTCTGCCTAAATTGAAATCCCTCTATACCATCTTACCTGAAAAACATCTCAGACAGAATCTAGGCCTGTGACTTGAATATCATCACCATTTTTCTCATGTAGGATTTTTAACATCTTTGCCTGATGTAGAAACCAGTGAAGCTTTGGAAGCTTGCATAATGTATTTTATACTTTTGAGATGTTCCAATAAAGGTATCACTGCTGGTGAATTTTGGATTTTGTTGTATTTTGCTTTATGGTCAACATGGGTACCCGTGAATATTTTTTTTTTAATTCATATGAAACATTTGCATGTGATAAATTTCAGCACCCTACACCAGCATCTACTAACATGGAGCATCCAGATATGTCAGACAACACTACACTACCTTCATCTCCAGCTAGATGGAGAGAAAATGATGAGAGCTGTAGTCCAACACATCTACCAAGCACCATATTATGGAAGGTTGCCCAACAAATATGACTATCTCAGCTAGCTTTATTATTTCTTTAATGTGTTTCAGATTCTCTGTACTCTCCTTAAACAAATTTGAAGTTATACTTGCTGTATTCTTTGCTTTCATCTTGACTTTTTAAATTGGGGTTGGTGGACATGCTTGCACCATTTCCAGTCAGTAGATCCATAATTCAAGCTCTCCATTCTGCATGACATACAAATCCAGCAAACATTGGCTATTGTCATACAGATTGGCCCCTGTAACCACAGAACCAATATAAATGATGTGTGTGACCCATAAGGTGCACTTTGCCCATTCCTGTTCTATCTCTAAGGCAGTAATTCCCAAACTTTGGTCCTCCAGGTGTTTTGGACTTCAACTCCCAGAAGCTCTAGCTCACTTGGTCAACAGTTATGAATTCTTGGAGGTGAAGTGTACAACACCTGGAGAACCAAAGTATGGGAGTAACTGCACTAAAGTATCCTCTGCAGACCTCATATATTCTACACTCATGACAGTGATAGAGATAACCCTACAGCACCAGACGTGAACAGTGATAGGGATAGCCCTTAGAAAAGCATGCAGAAATTGAAGAGTGGATCCTCTCCATCTCTCTGGCTTTTCTTCGCAAACAAAGATTCAGGAAGGACTCATCCCACACTTTCTGCAAGCGCAGAAATAAAAAAGTCCGGTTGCAGAAAGCGCAGCAGAAGGTCTCCTTGGGTGATGTTTCTGGGTCGTTATTCTTTCTGCATTGTTGTTTCTCTTCAAGACTTGTTCGGTGTGAGTTCTCAAATAAGGCTGCAGCATTGTGGATAGTGCATCTCCATGCCTCCCAATGTGAGGCCAGGGCGGACAATTGTTGGTGATCAATTTGGCCGAGCCTGAGGTGTTGTTTTAGGGAGTCCTTGTATCTTTTTTTGGAGCTCCCCTCTTACGCTGACCCATGGCGAGTTCACCGTAGAGTACTGTTTTTGGGAGGCAATGGTCCTCCATCCTAGAAACGTGCCCTGCCCAGCGCAGCTGTGTTCTCAATATCATGGCCTCAATGCTGGTGATCCCTGCTTGCTCAAGGACAGCAACATTCGTCACATAGTCAGTCCACTGTATATTTAGGATTGAGCGTATACAGTGCTGATGAAAGCGTTTGAGGAGTCGTAGGTGGTGGTGATAGGTGACCCATGTTTCAGATCCATAAAGGAGAATAGACAGTACAATGGCTCTATACACACTGATTTTTGTGCTTCGCCTCAGGTGTTTATTACTCCAGACTCTTTTGTGAAGTCTTCCAAATGCGCTATATGCCTTTGGTTAATCTGTGATTGATCTCTTTGTCAGTCTTGGCATCTAAGTTTTGTGGCTGATTGAAGAATTGGACCTGACTCTACCTGACTCTACCAGGTCCCAGCCCAATGCTCTGAAGTCTAAATGAGACACCACCCTTTCTTGTTATTGTCTTGTTAACAAGAACCCCCTTTTCAGATCCTAAAAGTTGATGAATTAATGGACTTGGACAAGCTCACTACCTACCTGGATAAATGGGAAGATGACGAAAATGCCGGAAATGGAATGAGAAAAGTGGGGGGGGGTTTCTTAAAAAAATAGCTATAATTTAAATTAAAGTTTTAGAAATTAAGAAATGAGGGGGAAATGGGGGAGGAAGAAAAACAGTGGATTGAATAATTAAAATGATGTATATATGAGAAACAGATGAATGCTGACATTAACTAACATTTATGAGGAAAGGAAGTCATCTATAGTTTAATTTAACAAGATATAGGTTAATAAGTTACATGTTTACAACTAAAAGTACATTTATTAATTTTAGGTTAGGTTGTTAAGTATTACAGTAAGGTTGTTATGTCATACAAATATAAAAAGTCACTGTAAATAGATATATTGATGATGTATGTTCTACAATTAGGAAAAACAATGTATGAAATAATGTGGAAAATTTAATTTTTTTAAAAAAGCATGCAGCCTACGCATTGAGATTCACTAGCATGTCAGCCATTATATGTTTTCTCCAATAGAATTCCAATGAACATTGCATTGTTGGAAACAGGGCTGGCAGAGTAAAGACTGGAAACAATGCCTGTACTTTCAATGATCATGCAGAAGAAGGAATATCAGCAGGTGTCACTTGTTACCTGGTTGTGTGACAAGCAGCTCTTGCTGAAATGCCCTCTTCTGTCCAACCATTAACAGTACAGAAACTGTCTGCAGATTTCAATCTGACATCCCTAAAAATATGCACTGCACACTGGTTACTCCATTTACACATGCTTTACATTCTTTCAGTGTTGTCCCTCACTCCCCAAATGCAGGAGAATTAGCATCAGCAGGCACAGTGACAGCCCCTCCTTCTGGTAGAAATTACTGATTATCTGGAGCTAAAAATAAATCGGCTGCGGGACTTACCTTGGTCCCACGGCCGGTGTTGCGACTGGGGGGAACCCCCCGGTGTGTCGCCCATCCTTGTGGTGGTGCCTGGGTGCCACCATCTTGGCTGGGCATCCTCTTTCCGTCCGGCTTGCGCTGGCCGGACAGAGGATCGTAGGCCAGCCAATCGGGGAGAGGCTGCTGTTCCCTGATTGGCTGGAAAGCTCAGGCCTCGACCAATCAGAGGCACGGGGCCCCCGAGGCCTCTGATTGGTCGAGGAATGGGAGACTGCTAGCCGCAGTCTCCACTCAGGTCCGGCAGCTGGGGATAAATCCCCAGTGCTCGGCTGGACCTGAGCAGTTGGCTCTTAGGAGCCGAAGAGGTTGGAGCTCCAGGGAGAGCTCCGAGAAGCCCTGCGCTGGGAAGAAGAAGCAGGAAGGAAGAAGAGGGGGCGGCGCAGTGGGAGAAGAAGCGGTGGCTGGCACAGCGCGAAGGAGAGTGGCTGGAGGACAGCAGCAGAGGCCGGCACAAAAGTGGGCCCAGCGGCAGCAGGCCAGGTGCTTCGAAGCTGGTAGCCTCCGGAGGTGGTTGGGCCTCGGAGGCTCAGGAGAGCCACGCCAGTGCAAAAAAAGCTGAGGGGCAGCTCCAAGAGGGTGGGGTGGCCCAGCGAGGCAGCTCCCAGCACCCACTCACAGGAGTGGCCAGCGGGCCAGGCAGCAGCAGCGGGCCAGGCGCTTCGAGGTCGGTAGCCTCCGGAGGTGGTTGGCCTCAGAGGCTCAGGAAGGCCGTGGCAGCACATAAGAGCTGAGGGGCAGCTCCGAGAGGGTGGGGTGGCCCAGTAAGGCAGCTCGTAGCACCCACTTGCAGGAGCGGCGTGGCCAGCGAGGCGGCTCGCACCGGCCATAGCCCACACGGGGGACCCAGGCTGTCAGGGCTAAGGTCAGGGGAGCCAGTGGGGCAGCCCGCACTGGCAACCCACCTGTCAAGGGGAGCAGCCCAGGGCAGGAGAGGGCGCGGGGTGCCAGCGAGGCGGCTCCTGGCATCCGCAGCCGACAGAGCAAGGGGCAACTGCTGGCCCAGCAGGTGGGGCTACAGCAGGCGTTGGGGCCCTGAGTGGAAGGGCATCATGCAATCAGGCAGGTGCCATCTGGGCTTGTGGCTGAGCCAGCCCTAGAGGCAATAAGGGGAGGCTTCCCCAGGTGAAGAGGCAGACAAGCCACAGGTAGAGCAAGGGCAGTGGCCCAACAGGAGATTGGACAAGCCAGTGAGGGCGGGCAAGCCAGTCAGGGCGGACAAGCCAAGCAGGCAGGCCCAGGCATTAGCCACTTAAGCCTGAGGTAAAGAAACCAGAGCCTGGGCTGGTCAAAGGGCAAGCAAGCCAAGGTCGGGCTGAAATCACACACACACACACACACACAAGAGCTGAAATCATTTCGACCATTATGCCCACCAAGAAGAAGTCCCAGCCCAGCAGGCCGGTAACTTGGGCTCAAACCAGAAAGGCACCCAGGTCATGGGCTGCGCTGGCACCTCAGGAACGTAGAGCTACGACTGCAAGCAGAAGCACCTCGCGTGCACCAGCCAGCACTCCCGAGGCCGTCCCAGATTTCCTGTCTGGCCCTGAGGCTCCCAACCTACAGGAATTAACCAAAGCAGTGACATTCCTGGCTGAGCAGGTGGTGGAGCTAAAGTCCAGCAAGGAACCTGAGATTGGCACCCAGGGAGCGGGACCAGTAACAAAGAAGTCCACCAACGAGGGGGCTGAGCCTCAAGGCAGGGCTGAATCACCCTCCCAGTCGGCCAGGACGGTGGGCCATCGGCGTAGATGTTGCTCCACATCAGGGAGCAAGATCAGCATGGCTTCCTCTCCGACTTCGTCACCAGAGCGAGGAAGCGGCAAATCCAGAAGGAAAGAACAAAAGGGGGAGAAGCCAAGAAGAGGAAGCGGCACGCTAAGTGCAGAAAGAGAAAGGATTCAGACAGCAAGGGATCTTCCGGTGAGTCCTCTGATGACCCGGTTCCGGTTCACAAGCATTCTTCGGGCGGCACTGCGACGGCTGGGCTGTCCTGCTGATGAGTTTGGGAGTCACTCCTTCCGCATTGGGGCAGCTACCATGGCTGCAGGGGAAGGATTACCAGCATCTACGATTCAACAGCTCAGCAGATGGCGTTTCAGGGCCTACATCTCTTACATTCGGCCAGAACTAAACCTTTGTTTCTAACAGGTCCTGCACCTAGTACTTCCTATCAGAAGGCCGGCCGCATTGGGGGGTGATAGCTATCAGGTTGGCGGAAGCCGAGCAGCATGCTTGGAGCTCGGCTTAGTGGTGGTTAGCAGGGGGGGGGTTGTGATCCAAACTAGGGATCAGGGGTCTCCGGTAGCAGGACTAGGTCATCCCGGGGCATGTCAAGTTCTGGGCACGGAGACCCTAGGGGGGGAGGAGGATGGGATCCTCTTCCCCTTCCAGGTTTGGATCATGTGACCCGGTCACGTGACTTTCACGTGAACGGTTAGCAGGTGGGCTAACCGAGTGTCATCAACCAACATGGGGTTGGTTGATATCCAGTTTCCACCCATGCTCAGGCGCCAACCAGGCAGCTGTCATCATCACAAGTTGTGGCCATTTTATTGCCCATCTTATTATTTGTATTTCTATCCCATGTTGTATCTTTTCCATGCTTCATGCACCATATTGATTATTCCAAATATATTTTTCTGTATTTCCTGCATGTTGTCTTTGTTGGGAGTCATTTGGAGTGGGGTAGGGCGACTGGCGGGGGGGAACCTTCTCACCTCAGCACGCAAAAACATTTTTAATTGGATTCCCTTCTGAAAATGCTAGGTGAATCATAGAAATTTGTTTCTTAAAGACCAGCACCATCTAGCCCATCCTCAAAGACACAGCATTAAACTTTTTTGAAATTAGGCTGTAAGTATAGAAACATTCTACTTCCAGAAAAGCAAATTGTTTTAAGATGAATACCTCAAAGTTAAACTGCCTTGCAGAGCTTGACTCTTTCTGACATCAGGTTTTGGAAACAAATGCCATTGATCAGTTTATATACTGCACTTACAAGAAGAGAGCAGCTTGCAGCCTTCTCTGGAACTGCTGGATGGTGTACAGTTTCTTTTTCATAATACCTAGCAATGCCACTGCATGTTTTCTCACATGCAGATCTCCTTAACCTCAAGTTTTGCCGCCACCAACCAGCTGAAACTACCTTCTGCTCCCTCACAGTGGGGTGGTGTCATATCCACAAAAGCTGTGGGAGGTTTCTACATTGAAGGAAGGCAATAAGTGCCATGATATGAATTTGTCATATATTCCCCTAACTCTTAAGGACTCTCAAGATTAACAGAACTACACCTAAGGACCCACAGCTCTAGAGTCAGGCACTGACAAGGATCAAATAATAGGGCTCGTCTATACGGGGGGGGCACGGATTGCTTTGAAGAAATAGCAACTCACAGTGCTGTGACCTGTCTTAATGGTTTTACAGCCCCACCTAAACTTCACATACCCCCCTAACCAAGATGGTGTCCATAAGTGAATTACTCATGTTTTTAAATCTGCTGCTGCTGAATTTTTTTTTAAAAAAATTACCATAGTGCACATAAGCGATACTTCATATTTACAAAAGAAAAAGAAGAATAAAAGAGAGGAAAAGATCACCATTTTATTGCCTTACCTATCTCTCGCTTCGTTGAAAATCCAACATGACAGCAGCATGCACTTGACCTGTTTGCAAGCCCCATCCCATGCTCGTTCAGTCAATCAGCTTGTGCTGCCACAATGCAGGGATACGAATGCAACTGTTTTAATAATTGGACATTTGTATCCCCTATGGCTCTTTTAAAAACTCTGAGAACAGACACACACACCCCGGACCTGAAGAATGGTAGATCCGGGGGAGGTGTTTTAATGATGGGCAAGGAGATGAGCACAGGTGTTGGCCAGGGCGTAGACACACCCTGGCTAGGAGGAGGCAGGGGCGGAGTTCTGGCAGGACCTATTTTACCCATCGCTGCCCTGGCCTCCTCCTCTTTTCCACTTGATCGAAGGAGGGGAGAATATCCATCGCCTGAAAATTCTTCTGCTGCCGAGCCCTGACGCAGTTTACCGTGGATTTGCCTGCCCCTCTTCTGAATGAGATGTATTTATGCAAATGTCCATTTGGACAGATGACCTTTTATGAAAATTCCATTAGGATTATATTCACTGTTTGGACAAACCCTTAGATAACTGTATAACACAGTGATGTTTATCCATAACACTTTGGATTGTAGAGAACATTCTTCACTGACCACTCTGATGCCATTGCTTGCTCAGCTTAGGAAAAATATTATGATCACCAGAGATGAAATACAGTCCCAGTCAAATCCACCCAAAGTCCTTATATAGATGGCTTTCAGACACACCCTGTTAACTAGATTACAGTTTATGAACATTATTTGTTTGGTGCTTTCCCCCTGCTCCCAGATCAATAATCAAACTCAGAAAGTGTTTTCTTCCATTTTTAAATACTGGATAATGGGAATGTAACATTTTAATTAATGATATTCTATTGATAATAGATGGGTGAAAGAAATAAAATTAGAGTTAGCAGGCACTAACATAAGAGAACTTTTAAACACTGAAGGCAAGGCCTCCTTATCTGATCAACTTAGGGCTTGTCTAGACAGGCAATTTACCCCAGCTTCCCCCCTGTGTTGGAGCCCTGAAATCCAAACAACACAGGGTTCTTGCTCCGATTCACCTCCAGACAGCCCTTACAATGTCTGAGGAGAAGCTGGAGGAATCCAGGTTAAACCCTTTAACCTGTTTCAAAATAACCCATGGGAAAACTCACGTCATGCAGAAAAATCCAGATCGGTCCAGCACAGGAATGCAGGACTTTGTACCTTCATACCAGGCTGTATCACTGGATGCCTCCACCACTGGTATCACTCTGAAGCTGGAAAGGAGGCCCCCAGCATGTGATCAAGGCCCCCTACATGTGACCCAGACTTCATAACATGCTGAGGGCCTCCTTCCCAGCTTCAGAGAGTGAGATGCATGACAACAGCAGAGGTGCCCATTGATAAAGGCCGTCATGCGCATGTGGACTTCTGCCAGTTTCAATGCGGTAATGGTGGGGGAGATAGGCCAGCTTTGGAGATAGAATATGCTGGGTAGAATACAGATGATTACATAGGTACATGACATTGTGTTCAGAGTGTGTCCCCCATCTGATACCATGTAATATGCAGTTAAGTAAAGCTAACATGGAAACTTGCCTTTGAACCCAGGAAAATTACTTAAACCATGTCCACATACATCCTAGATGGTTTAGACAGCTAGTAAGCAATCCATGGCCTGTGAGCTCATCCTTCCAGCCACCGCCACCACATTTGTTGTTCCACCATTGAATTTCAATGAAACAGTGGCAAAATATGCATGCATGCACGCACATGCGCACACATCCAATTTTCCATTAAAGGGATGGTTGAAGGTATCATTTACTCTTGGGCCTGCTTAGAACCAGAATTTTGCTAATTAATTTTATAGGATATTATTTTGTAGAGAAAGTACAGCTTAATTGTAAATAGCTCCCAACACTACACTCATTCTTCTTGCAGAATTACAAGCTGGTCTAATAAAGAAGAGACAGAGAAGGAGTCATGAATGGAGGGCTTTTTTTTAGGGGGGGGAAGTCTAGTACAGAACATCTGAAAGGTATCTTAGTTTTTTATTACAAATAGATCTGAAATAGCTATATAATAGCAATGGTCAGTCTTTATCACAGTATATATAAAAATGCACTGCCCTTTAATTGCTAAAAATAGATCTAATTGATAAAACTCTAATATGTGGAAGAACATGAAGAGGGAGTTATCTGCAAAGATGGATAACTACTTTTCCTTTTATATTAAGTTTTATCCATTTAACAGGGGAAACACAAGTACTTAACATTGGCCAAAGGCCTGCATTTCCAATTCATCACTTTGCTTTAGCCATTTGCTCCTTGTGTTCCCACCCTATCCTCCATTACAACAATAAGGCAGGGGCTCTGGGCAAGCACTGCAGACTGACTTAACCACATGTCTGCCCTGGAGTTTGTTGACTATGGACCTTATAGTATTTCTTGGCACAATGAGGCATAATCATTTTCAATTTCCTCTCCTTGATTTATTCCTTGTCCTCAAGAGACATGTACATTAACTGCTATCTAGCACACACTTATCTTTCCTTATACTAGAATTGGGACAATTGCAATGTCTCCAGCCAATTTGTAATAACTGGCTGAAGCAAACTTCCTCAAAAGAAACGAGTGTCCATACTGTATCTCCACTTCTAATATGTTTGCATAGCTCTATGATTTTTAATCATGAAAAGAAACTCTGTTTCATGATTTTTATCTTTTTTTAAAAAACTAACCAATTAGCCTTTTGTAGTATATGACGAAACTAAAACCATGTCTTCTGGTGTTTGAAAAAAATGGTGAACTCAACATGAAGGAAACAAAACATTTGCTTTTTTTCATAGAAGGTCCCAAGTTTAATCATTGGCACCTTTGGCAAAATGGTTAAGGGACAGATGATGTGAAAGATTTCTGCAAGATATTCTAAAGAGCCACTGGTGGACAGGATAGATGGACCAGTGATTTGACACAGGCTAAAGTTGCTTTATCTGTATGTGTGTGCACGCACACGCATGCACATGTGTGTGTGGTATTTTAACATACATCTCATGAAATAATTATGTGTCTTGGCTACTTCCACAGAACTTTTAAGAGTCAGTGACATTTACACACTTTCACTGGCTTATGCCATATATAGTTGCATATGAATTGTGAACATGAAGCAAGAATCCCTACTAAAATCCAGAATATTCAACTCAAACTACATGCTGCCTTTCCTGAGTAGTTCTGACCTTGAGTACTGCATGGCTTTTGTTTTTCACAAACTGTGTTAAAAGCCTGATATCATTTAGGACTCTGGTGCGGTTCCACAGGGGTGGAAACAGGACAGTCCTCCAGATTCTCTTGGATTACAACTCCCAGCAGCTCAAGACAGAATAGGATACTGGAAGCTACTGTCCAACAATATTTGGACATTCATAAAATTCCCACTTCTGCTTTAGCCCTCTGACTGAAGCTGTGGTCTTGTCCTGATTTGTACTCTCCCCCCCCTCCTCTCTTGTGCTTGAAATTTTAAAAAGTTCAGTTTGCTTCAATTGGTCCTTTTTTGGCAATGCAAAATCTCAAGATAGAAAGTGTTATATAACTCAGACTCTGGATGTGGGGCAATGGATTATTCTTCTCTGAACAGAATAGTGCAAGAGAGTTAAATTGTGGCTTGACTCTTAGAATTGTTGTGCCAAACCACAGAATGCTCACTCCAGTACCAATGCAAGGACAGTGACAAAGACAGGTACTGACACTACACCATCAGTGCAGTGAAAAATTCACAGTAGTCAGATATAAGGGTTTTCCTCACATATAGGACTTACAGGAAAAGTTTGTTTTTGTTGTGTTCCTTCAAGTCATTTCCAACTGATGATGAACCTAAGGCGAACCTATCACAGGGTTTTGTTTTTATTTATGTTTTATTTATTTAGGTATTTATACCCTGCTCTTGAGCCACAAAGGCTCCCAGAGCAGTTTACAACTTGTTTAAGCAATAGCAATTTATACATCTACACCACATTAAGCCATTTCCAATGTGTGTTAGCTAATTGCCCCCACAAGCCAGGTAACTCTTGTTGGCAAGATTTGTTCAGAGGGGGTTGCCTTAGCCTTCCTCTGAAGCTGAGAGAGTGTGACTTGTCCAAGGTCACTCCATGGGTTTCCATGGCTAAGCAGGGTTTCGAATCCTGGTCCCAAAGTTGTAGTTGTGCCCAAACCACTATACCACACTGGCTCTCACTGAAAAAAGTACTTGGAACTTTTTAATGTTTGCAGTCAACCAGTGGTACTAGAAAAGTATCATGATAGTGACTATATTGTGTCTCATACCACCTCCATCACATCTCATAGCTCACTGAACCCAGGTCAAACCATCACAGCTTCTCTGGAAAAAAAATGATTCTGTATTTTCCCTTCCCCTTGGCTGATATTAGGAAACCCACTTGCTTGTGGGACGATAGCCAGGAACATTAGCCAACATCTGCTGCAGTACTCCACAAATTATAAACTTTAGAACAGTCTTGTCTTGCACTGATATTTCAAAGGAAAAGAAATATTTATTGCTTACTTTGCAGTTATACTGAGAAACAATCAGAACTTTAAAGCTAATTATCATTTCCCTGTGAAGCAATAAAAACTGATAACATAAAATTAGAAATAAATCGTTCATAATACTGGGAGAGACTCTGAAATGAGTCAGGGTATTTTTAACAATCAAGAGAGAAAATGGCAGGGCCCTATCTATACTGTAATATGTCTTTAAGATTTTCAACTCATTTTAGAATCTGGTTTCAATAGATTCTCAATTCTGGTTGATTCCCAATTGCCTGTTTTTATAACACTGGAAGTAAAAAAGCCAACAAAAATATCTGGCAACTCATTTTGTACTTGAGTGGAACATAGGGAACCAAAATCAAGACAGAATAAATAGTCCAACTCAGGTCTGTCACTTTTGAAAATAAAAAGGATCTGCCAGTCACCATACAGGTAAAAAGAACTTCTGTTATATTGTGGAGTTACTATAAAACAGAATCGATCACTTCTTTCTATAATGTGCAAATTTGGAAAAGAAATAAGAGTGGGATATGACTACAAGAAGCAGGAATGTTATATTTAGCATAAATGGTTCTTGAGGCATGCATTTACATCCTTTGTGATATCTCCTCCGTCTGAGATATCTTAAGCTGTCTGAGGGCTCACACTAAGACTCTAAACTATCTAGTCCGTGAGCTGCTCTTCGCCGATGATGCTGCCCTTGTTGCCCACACAGAAGCAGCTCTGCAGCGCCTAACATCCTGCTTTGCAACAGCTGCAGAGCTGTTTGGGTTAGAAGTCAACCTGAAGAAAACAGAAGTTCTTTACCAGCCTGCACCACAGGACGAACACCACCATCCCCACATTGCCGTCGGCAAATCTGTGCTCAAGTCCGTTCAGCAGTTCACCTACCTGAGAAGCATCTTCTCCTCAGATGCCAAGATTGACAAAGAGATCGATCACAGATTAGCAAAGGCATATAGTGCATTTGGAAGACTTCACAAAAGAGTCTGGAGCAATAAACACCTGAGGCAAAGCACAAAAATCAGTGTGTATAGAGCCATCGTACTGTCTATCCTCCTTTATGGATCTGAAACATGGGTCACCTATCGCCACCACCTACGACTCCTCGAGCGCTTTCATCAGCGCTGTCTACGCACAATCCTAAATATACACTGGACTGACTATGTGATGAATGTTGCTGTCCTTGAGCAAGCAGGGATCACCAGCATTGAGGCCATGATATTGATAACACAGCTGCGCTGGGCAGGGCACGTTTCTAGGATGGAGGACCATCGCCTCCCAGAAATACTACTCTACGGTGAACTCGCCATGGGTCAGCGTAAGAGGGGCACTCCAAAAAAGCGATACAAAGACTCCCTGAAACAACATCTCAGGCTTGGCCAAATTGATCACCAACAGTGGTCCGCCCTGGCCTCACATCGGGAGGCATGGAGACGCACTATCCACAATGCTGCAGCCTTATTTGAGGACTCACTGTTAAGGAAAATGCAACATGGGACATACAGTGAAAGAAATAAAATATGTATGTGAAAGTCACAGTGACTAAGCAAGAGCAATTATGAAGCTACACAGGTGAAACTGCTAATGTAATCTAGAAGTCCTGAGAGCCAAGGACAGAGGTACTGAATGCAGAATGGAAACACCTGAGAATCATTAAGTGTACAAGGTGAAATGTTGAAATACATGGGTTGGTCTTAAGTATGGGTGGAACTACGTGGACCAATCAGAATGGAAGTACACACCCACTGGGTGGAAACTAACTAGTGGGTGGTGATAAACAATGGCTATAAAATTGCAATGTTTGCCAATGTATTGTTGTTGAGTAGAGGTGGAGTAGTGTGTAGAGATTGTGGAGTAGTGTGTAGAGATTGTGATTTGTTTACCATATAGTATATTTATATAGAAGAATAAAGTAGGTTTTATATAAAACTACTGAGTTGCCTGAGTGAATCCTGGAGATGTTTTGGAGACATCTGGAGAAGAGTGTGAAGGCTTGGAGAGTTTGTCAGGATCTTCAGCCTATTCTCTGATACTCTGCTGCTTTGGAGGAAAGCATTAACCACTGATCTAAGCTGGTCGGCTCTGCTGCATAACAGAGTGGTGAGTTTGAGCCAGAGGTGAAGAGCTACAACTCCCATCATCCCTGACACTCACGACGAACAAGTCTTGAAGAGAAACGACAACACAGAAAGAATCACAACCCAAAAACATCACCCCAGGAGACCTTCTGCTGTGCTTTCTGCAACCGGACTTGTTTATCTCAGATTGGCCTTTTTAGTCATCAGCGCACTTGCAGAAAGCGCGGGATGAGTCCTTCCTGAATCTTCATTTGCGAAGAAAAGCCAGAGAGATATCTCCTCCCATAGAATGGGAGGCAGAGCCAACAGCTGCATAAGAATCTCCTGGAAGGATCCATCCTGCCCCAATACCAAACTAGAGAGATCTGTAGGACCCCAAATCTTAACGCATTAAAGAAATAAACATCCTGTGTTTATTGGTATTATATGCCAATATGAATATGAATTGCCTTTGGAGGGATCTACTTCAAAAGAGAGTATAGGAAAAGGGTGATTACAAGTAGAGATAAGTAAGAATTTTGTTTCAGTTTGATTTTGAATCACCAATATTTGCAAAATTAGAATACTGGAGAAAGTGAAATGGAGGGCAGTAGGGAAAGAAGAAGACCCCGTTCCTGATGAATAGATTCAATCAGGGAAGCCACGGACCTGTGTCTGCAAGACCTGAGCAGGGCAATTGAGGGTAGGGTGACTTGGAGGTCTCTCATTGATGGGGTTGCTATAAGTCAAAGCCAACTTGAAGACAGTTAACAACCACAATAAAGTAGGAGGTGCTAGGCAGCTTCACTTTTGCCTGGCAATTCAAGCCTGGTGGGAGTTGCCTGGTGGCTAGGAATGGACTGTTGGAGTAAACTTTTCTGTTAGCTACTTGCTTTACAGTTCTCATAACTAATTCTCATAAATGACATGTGGAACATAAAGGACATGTGGATTGTCCTAAGGGACATTTTTATTCATCAGCTAGTTCTGTCTCCTAGCTCCATAGGAGAAGTCTTCTCAAATGTAACCAACTCTTGTTATCAGCAGCTTATTGCACAAGGGAAGGACGAGACAGTTCACCCCAGTAATAGCACTGCCCACCTTGACTTATTGCACAATGTCAGTATGTTTCAGTTGTTTTCCCATTCCTGTCCCATGGGGGAAAAAACTGTTAGCAAAAAGACCTACCTTTACCACACTCTCCCCCAAGACCAGAATGGGAGAACACCTGACATTGTGTGATAAGACAAGGTGGGACGTGCTACTCTAGGGCTTCACTTCTGCACAGAAAGTGAAAAAAGTGAAGAAAGCAGAGAATAATATTTAGTTTAAATTAACTTGACACAGTTCATAACTGGTATCAACAGTACAGTCAGCCCTCTGTGTCCATAGGCTCTGCCTCCATGAATCCAACCAACCATGGCTCAAAAATATTTGGGGGGAAATATCCAAAAAGCAAACCTTGCTGTTAGCCATTTTACATAAGGGTAAGGGACACCATTTTACTATGTCATTTTGTATACAGTGGGACTTGAGCATCCACAGATTTTGGTATCCATGCAGAGTCTTGGAACCAAACCCCAGCAGTTACTGAGGGCCCATTGTAAAGTGAATTCTAAAATTATCTAAAGTCTCCTAGAACAATGCTTGCATTAGCTTCATACAATTAAATCAGATGTTTGATAACAGTTTCTGGCTGGAAAAGCACATGCATCTAATACACAGTTGTAGGACAATGTGGGCATGGGTAAAAATTAGTATTTTATCCAAACATAAATATTTATTGCTATGCTGAAATTATTACCTATACAGTAGGACCCCTGTGTCTGCTGAAGATTGGTTCTGGGGGGTCCTGTGGATACCGAAAACTGAGGATAACACCACACACCATTGAAAATAAAATAATGGGGCTTCCGGTTTAAAATACCATAGAGTTGCCTTGGAGGATCTAGAAAACGCCTAGAGATGACACGTTTTCTAGGAAGATTCTATGGAAGGTGTGCTGTTTTGTGTCATGTGGATAACTGAATCAGTGGATAATGAATCAGTGGATACAGGGGTCCTGCTGTAATTTTTCTTTCTTTCTATGAAAGATGATGTGAAGAGAAACCAAAGAAGCCAGATCTTTCTATTATCACCACACCTTAAGAATAGCATCCTTATATATTTATATTGCTTGGACTGTTTTCCTGAATGCATACTTACAACAGTTTTTTTAAAAAGATTCCTCAGTATAACAAAAATAGATACTATTATTCAATATTGAATACATTATTTTTGTTTAATCATGAAATAGATACTTTTGAACAGCTGCTGTGAAGGCAATTTTTTTTGCCTACTAGGAGTATATGACTGTTATATGGTTACAGACTTTGATTTATGTTTCCATGCCTTTTCTTGTTTTCTTAACAGCTAAAGTGCATGCAAGCAGCTGGTCACATTGCACAAAGTAACCATAATGTATGATTTGAAGGAAGAACGCAGTATGTACTATTAAAATAATATGAGTTGGTATTTTGGGGCTTGTTTGTTTGTTTGCAAATAGTTTATTTACTATGTATCTGCTTCACTTAACAATTATTTGTTTTTTGCAAGAAAAACATTTCCTGCAACATAATCCCATAGAAATTTACAAAGCCCACCAGCAAACCAAAATTAAAAGTGCTTTGTAATAAGTTGTGTTATTGTTAAAAGGTTTTAGAAGCGGCGGGGGGGGGGGGAGAATACTAGTACTTTGTTTTTCTTAGAGTGATCTCAGAGTTCAAGAGTAAGTTAGTTTCACATAGATTTTCACAATACACAACAAGGCTATAACTATTGCAGTTTTTCTTCAGCTGGCATTATGGACAATTAATGCAGAAATTGTTCTCTAAAAATATAAGTACTCTTGTAAATACCAGGAAAAAAATATCTCACCATCTTTCAGGTAAGAACAAAAATATGCTTGTTCTCATGAATGGGAACAAGAAGAACTGCAGAGGATCTGGTATTTCTGTCTTTGTTCTTGGAATGGTATGAGATGGCATTGGCAGCCTTTTATTGAGCTGTATTGCTGCCCTCCATAACAAGAAAAGAAAGGACTTGACTAATCTTCTACATGGGACATAACACAGTCTTTGTGACTAACTTTCTCTGAATCTAATCTAATGGAAACGGGGGGCGGGGTGAACCAGCATTGTGAAGAATCCGTGCCCTCCAGTGTACACATTCTGTGAATTTTTGACCAAGGCTCCCTATTCATAAAGCTGTACATGGGTGAGGGAGTGCTGGTCTGGTGCTTAATACTTCTGCATATTCATGAATGTGCAGGTGACTGGCAACAGAACATAATGAAAATGGTTTTCATTCTTAATTCAGCTTGTTAAATACCAGAACCATATTTTGATGAGAATCATAGAATCATAGAACCATAGAGTTGGAAGAGACCACCAAGGGCCATCTAGTCCAACCCCCTGCTATGCAGGAATAAGCAATCAAATAATTCCTGACAGATGGCCATCCAGCCTCTGTTTAAAAACCTCCAAAGAAGGAGACTCCATCATACTCCAAGGCAGTGCATTCCACTGCCGAACAGCTCTTACTGTCAGGAAGTTCTTCCTAATGTTTAGGTGGAATCTCTTTTCCTGTAGTTTGAACCCATTGCTTTGTATCCTAGTGTCTGGAGCAGCAGAAAACAAGCTTGCTCCATCCTCAGTATGACATACCTTCAAATATTTAAACATGGCTATCATGTCACCTCTTAACCTTCTCTTCTCTAGGCTAAACAAAACCAACTTCCTAAGCTGCTTCTCATGGGGCATGACTTCCAGAACTTTCACCATTCGGGTCACCCTCCTCTGGACATGGTTCCAGCTTGTCAATATGTTTTTGAATTGTGGTGCCCAGAACTGGACACAGCATTCAAGGTGAGGTCTGACCACTATTTCTTTGGTGAATGTAGGAGAACAAATCAGACCCATATAAGTCACCATAGTGATGAATATGGAACTATATGTACATGTATTTTATAGGAATGAGAAGTAAAGTAGTCAGTTTGAAGAATAAAAATCTGCCTTTGCTGGATTGCTGGTTCCTGTAGGGAACCGTTGTCATGTTGATGAATGTGCTGTTCTGGGTCAGAGCTCAGTTTGACAAAGTAGACTATTAACAGTTTGTGACTATCTTAGCTAAAAATGTTGTTGGTTCTTGTCAGTTCTTCTGCCATCAACACAGACAGACCTCCATATCCATGGGACTAGTATCCATGGATTCACTTATCTGCATCCAAAAAATATGATCTCTATAGGCATCTTCGAGGTCCTCCAGAGTGACTCTATGGTATGCTTCGTCCAGAAGCTGACCATAGAGTTGCGCTGGATGACCTAGAAGATGCCTAGAGAGGTGTTCTCTCTAGGCATCTTCTAAGGCATGACTATACAGTATGCTTGGTCCGGAAGTCATTCATTTTAATAGGGTTCACTATTATCTGTGGTTTCTGGTATCCACAGTAAGTCCGGGAATATCTCTCTCACAGACATGAGTGGGGTGGGGTGTGTGTCTATCTGTAGCCCTGAAGGAGGAATTTAAACCAGTACAGTGTAGTGCTTTCAGCATTATACTATGACTGGAGACCAGGGTTCAAATTGCACTCAGCCGTGGAAACCCATTGGATGACCTTAGGCGAACCACACTCTTTCAACCTCAGAGGAAGGCAAAGGCAAACAAAACAAAACAAAACAAAACCCTCTGAACAAATCCTGCCAAGAAAACCCCATTATATGGTTGCAATAAGTCAGAATCAACTTGAAGACACACAACAAACAACAATGAATTTATCACATATCAGTTATGAGGTATGTGGTTTCAGGAACCATTCAAGCAATTGACAAAAGAAGTAGTGTTTGAGGTACAGACACAAACAGTATGGTAGTCAAGAAGACCACGACCACAACCAATGAAATTTAATAACTGGTTAAGCACAGGGACCATGGCCACTGGGACCATGGTACCCAAATCTAAGAGATAAGGTAATGTTTCCTTATGAAGTCTAACAAACCACAGCATGTTCAGCCCAAAATAGCTCTTTGCTCACCATGTAACTGAAGGATAAAGTAATCACTAGAAGCAAAAACCTCTCTGGAGTTATTGGGATCTCAGTGAAAAAGTAAGATCTGAACAAAGCGTCTTGTGTGTGCTCAGCCTTTCATTTGAAAATGTGAAATATGGCAATGAAAAGGAAATAAAACCATATGTGCATTATTAACCAAGGGGTGGAATTCACTAAAGGCTACTTTTAAGTTATTTCATGGAGTTGGGGGGGGGGGCTTGAACCAGCTCAGTTCCCCCAAAAGATAGAAAACACAAGTTGGATATGAAAGATTGCCTTTAGTTATTTGTTTTGTATTATATGCATGATAGTGGTGTATGGATAACATTAAGATCTGGAAGACTGACAGCACAACCAAGATGAGGGACCTATAACATTTTTTTAATCATTTACACTGTTTTAAATCTGTTAGATTGATGTTATTGAACACTGCCTCTAGATTTCTAGATAGAGGGCAGGATATAAAAAAAATAAGTGTCTTTCAAGCTCTTTTTACTCAGCTCTTATAAAATATCCTTTGTAACCTAAGTCTGGTTACTTTAAAAGTAGGCTGCTAACCTCAAAGTTGTAAACTAGTTTGAGCATATGATGGCAAGAGAGTGGAATATAATTTTGTGCCAAATTAAGTCATATGCTTTTACTTTTATCTAATGTTGCAGTTTGCGGAGGCACACTTCTTAACCAGGCGTAAACTGAGACATATAAGTGAGGCCCAGCATCAGCACCTGACATATTTGGGTAGCTGGTGGGATGCACTGGCACAGGCCTCTCTCTTCTGAAGAGCTTGGAAAGTTTCTTTTTTCAATTATAATTGAGCAGAGACAATTCGGAACACTATCGTCTTTAACTTCTATTCTCTGCTCTTGTGGTATATACTAGTGATTGGCCTCCCTCACTACTACCACCGACTGCACTTATACTGACATGCTTCATATGGAAGATGAGTGGCTCTTCACTCTATTCAGTATTGGGTAGTGGTAATTTTACATTTTCTTTGGGGGAGCGCTGTAGCTCAGTAGTAAAGTAATAAGAGTATGTTAGGCCCACATATAATGTGAGGGATACATTCCAGGACCCTTCACATAGAATCATTTTCGTGTATAATCTGGAACCCTATTTTTCTTATCCAAAATGAATGATGAAGTGTTCTCTCTAGGCATTTCTAGGTCCTCCAGTGTGACTCTATGGTTATCTTCCAGCAGAAGCGTACCATAGAATCACACTGGAGGACTTAGAAAGTGCCTAGAGAGAACATTATTTTTGGTCACATATAACTGAACTTGCATATTATGAGCTCGCCTAATATGTGGGATTTGCATTATTCTACATCCCTACATTCAGACCCCTAACATCTCCAAGTAGGCCTGTAACAGATTCCTAAAACCTTCAAGAGCTGTTGCTAGTTTGCATAGCCAATACTGGGCCCAGATTAACCAAGATATGACTCTGGAGATTATCATATGGGTCCAAAAAAACCCATCCCTGTCTCGCCTTCTAATTCCCGCCCCGCTCCCATCCCTGTCATGATTTAAAAAAAAATATCAGACACTTACTTTTAAAGCAGGGCAGAAACTGCTCCCTTCCCTCTGGCAGCCCAGGCATGAATGGAGCCCTCACACAGAGTTCCATTCATTTCCTGGAAAGCAAATCCAGGAAGGACAGTGAAATAAATAAATAAAAATAAAACAAAATGTAAAAAAATTAAAACAAGTACACAGACACACTTTAAAAAAAACAGGTAAACAGGGGAGGGTACAAAAAAGGCTGTCACTTACCTGGATATCAGGATTGCCACCAGAAGTGTTCTCTATTTACCTTCCAGGAATTTACAGGGAGCTGGCATTGCGGTGGAGATACAAAAATAAAACCAAAACAAAATGTCAAAAAATTAAAGCAAGTACATAGACACACTAAAAACACACACACAAGTAAAGAGGGGAGGGTGTAAAAAAGGCTGTCACTTACCTGGATGTCAGGATCACCACCAGAAGTGTTCTCTACTTACCTTCTAGGACCTTACAGAGGCAGGTAGCCGGTGGAAAATTTAAAAATAAAAATACAAGCAGATGTCAAAAACTTAAACTAAACACTAAAACACACTTAAAACTTTACAAGCAACATGGGGAGGGTACAAAAAAGGCTGTCATTTACCTGGATGTCCTGGTTGTAGCCAGAAGTGTTCAGTACAGACCTCCCAGATCACGCCAACATAACAGGGTACTGGTTCGCACACACATGAATCTGTGACTGAAACGGAATGGGTGATCTATTAACAGCTTAAGCCGTTAATAAAAAAAATGGAGACTGAATGGGGGCAGAATGGGACAGGGACGACATCATCTGAAAGGGAAAACCTTTAGCGATCCTGTGGCATCCCTGTCTTGGATTATAAGGCTCGTCTGATAACGTCCTCTGTATAAGGCAGGCAGCCATGTTCCTAACACCACAATGGTCTACATCAGAGTATGACAAAAGTGACTATTCCCATCATCTAGTCTCTCTATATGTTGACTACTCCCATTATCTAATATCCCTATATGCTAGTGTTCCTATATGCTGATTGTCTAGGCATCAAGGTGCTTGTAAAACTCCATCACTCACCATTCATCTCTCTTACTGTTAGTTGGTTTCTTTGTATTCAACTATTCTTCTTTAAAGCTGGAGGGTAGCCTTAGAGCTGGCCATATGAGAGAGTGGTAAAATTTGACTGCTTCTCCTCTTTTTCCTTTTTTGAACCACTGTGCAATATCTTCCTTTGTGGTTTGCAAACATTTAAGGATGGACATTCATTTGTTAACAAAGTGACTTTAATGTCTCAGGTGAAGGAGAACCAATGTGAACAACTGTGGCAGGTCCAAAGGCCAATTTTGTGCCCATGGAACCTCCAGAGCAACAACCATCACCAAAAGCAACAACCAAACAACAAAGCTAGAAGTATCCAAAAGTCCAGGTCTGGTTGTGGGTGGGTTATGGTGGTTGATGATGTTAAACAGGGCAGTAGGCCCCCCGTAAGTTAAAAGATGAATTGCCACTCCAGGAAAGACAACTCACCTCTCCCTCCTTTTTTTAACCTGAAAGAGAACAATCTGGGAAGTCTGGAGGATTAAGAAATGCAAAAACATATTGGAGGATTGCATGCTGATGACCCCACAGCATAAAAAGGAGGAAAGGAAGGGAAGGAATGTAGCAATACCCTTAAGACTCTGTACTGCATCTGAAGACATGGATTCCCTTACTTAAAACACAGGTCAAAACAATCTGACAACTTGGCTATCTTTATGTCTCTAAACAATCTGGTTAAGCCAAATCAGGTTGTTACGGGCCAAGGTGGTGATCTGGGGCAAACTAATTTATCAGATGATACAGTACTCCATGTTGCATTGGGCATATACAGGACCGGTTCTATTTGCTCTCCAAATCCACTGAGATTTTAGTGACTAAGGATATTTTCAGACAGCGCTAAACGGAGCTTATCGTGGGATGAGCTCCCAGGAGAGGAACGGCGCTCTTGCACGGCGGGGGGTCATTT
The DNA here is from genome assembly GCA_030847615.1 of Gambelia wislizenii. Lineage (NCBI taxonomy): Eukaryota > Metazoa > Chordata > Lepidosauria > Squamata > Crotaphytidae > Gambelia > Gambelia wislizenii. The sequence goes on along the minus strand of JAUMIR010000005.1, from coordinate 202,177,530 downwards.
TCGGATGCCGCCATCCCTCTTCCGAGATCATCAGTGTCACTTCCGTTAAGCTTTGGAAGCGGCCACGCCATATTTTAAGCACGGAAGTTGCCTGTGCTTAAAATATGGCGCGGCTGCTTCCAAAGCTTAATGGAAGTGACACTGATGGTCTCGGAAGAGGGATGGCGGTGTCCAAAAATGACACACACACCCCGCCGCTTCCTCTCCCGGGAGCTCATCCCGCGATAAGCTCCATTTAGCTCTGTCTGAAAATGTCCTAAAGCAAATAACCTGAAGATATAGATAACGGCAGAAGCAAATCACCATAGAGAAACTGACAATGTTAAAAAGAAATAGCCACATTAATCTCTTATAGCATAAAAAGGGGGAAGGGGAAGGAAGGAACATTGCAGCACCTTTAAGACTGTGTGGTTTTTATTTTAGCATGAGCTTTCATGGAGATAAACCTATTTTTCCCCAAATGCAATACAGAGTGAATCACCATAGAGAAACTGACAATGTTAAGCGTTCCAAGAAATAGCCATGTTAGTTAGTCTCTTGTAGCATAAAAAGGAGGAAGGGAGGGAGAGTGGGAAAAAGAAATGTAGCAGCACCTTTAAGACTCTGTATGGCATCTGAAGATGTGGGCTTATATCCACAAAAGCTTATGCTAAAGTAAAAACCAATTAGTCTTGAAGGTGATGCAACATTCCTTTTTCCCCTTCCCCTCCCTTCCTCCTTTTTATGACAATGTTAAGAGGCTCATTAGAAATACCAGCACTATTAGAGAAGCATTTTTTTAAAGGCTCACTATTTTGAATATGTTTATATATTAAATCTGCTGGAATATGAAATATTATTAGCTGCAGCAAACAGCAGATGTGATTTTGCAATTTTTATAGTTAATCAGAATGCAGAGAAGTTTGAGGGTTCTAACCACACTTTCAGACCATAGTGCCAAAGAAAAGACTGTCAAGTGTTTAAAACATGGCGATTTATCCAGCTGCATTGTGTGGTCTCTGGGTTAAAGGAAACCCTTTAAGTTTCCTCAGCAAATCTGCTTGTATATTGCAACACTGCTTATAAACTGGGACATTTGAAAGGAATTATTTCTAAACTTTAAGGGTATAGGGAATTAGCCACTGAAAATGTGTACAGGTAACACATGAATACAATTAAGAGAGGGAGATGCAAAGTAATAGAACAAGATTCTCTAAACCATTAGAAACAGAGCTGAAAATTAATCTGCTGGGATAGAAGTAACAAGAAAGAAAATAACAAAAAAAAATCAACAAAAAAGACATTAAAAGCCAAGTGGGTCACATAACCACATCACATTTGCCATGAAAAGCCCAATCACAATCAAACCATATAAACATTGCTGAAGCAGTGGTAGTTTAGTGTCATAGTCTCAAGTATAGTAGGACCCCCATATCTGCTGGGGATTTGTTCAGGGGGGGGCTGTGGATACCAAAAACCGTTGATAATGATGAAAACCGTTGAAAATAATGGGACTTCTTGTTTAACATACCATAAAGTTGCCTTGGAGGGCCTAGAAAATGGCTAGAGGGGGACATATTTTCTAGAAAGACTCTATGGTAGGTGTGCTGTTTTGTGTCCCATGGATAATTGAATCAGTGGATACGGGGGTCCTACTGTATAACCTAAAAATGTGTATCTGGACCATTGTGGCGATGATGCTGTGGGGAGGATACTCCTTTCATGGCCTCCATGGTGAGAGACCAGGAGGCTTTGCATCTGGCGCAGGGCACAAGAATACAGCATGCCTCTTTGAATTCTATTGTGCAGTTCAAACTCAGCACTGCTGTTGCTGCATTGTGGCTATTGATTTCTCTGCTGACTCCACTTGGTGTGTCGTTTCCTTGTCTGGGTGGTGGTTTGGTTCTTTGCTGTTGTGTTTCTTGTCATGTGTGTATCATGCTTGCCTGGATCATGTCTTGGAGCTCTGTTTGACTCTACAGCATGACTGTCAGTGCCCCCCCCCACTGCATTTAATAGTGTCCTTTATTCTCTTGCTTTTTTGTGTACGTGTCTTATACATCCCCTCCTCGGCATTTAATTTTGGTTCTTGCTCCCCTTTCAGTTTGTGTCTGCCCCTCCACCCAATTATATCTGCCTTATTTACGTCTATTTGGTTTTCCTCCCTATTCAGTTTGTACCTTCTTCCTCCTCAGTTTGTGGCTGTTGGTGTTATATCTGTTGAGTCCTCAGTGTTTGTGTGTTGTCTTCTGTGTGTTGGCTCAGTATTCCATTTGTACACCAGAAGGTGAGAGAGACGTCACACACAATCTGGTTCTCTGTTGGCCTTGAACTGGCTCTTCAATGTATTGTAGACCTGGTGTTGCTTTGTCTGGGGTGGGTTTAAGATACCACCTAGGAAATGTTCAGGCAATTCCAAAGGTAAGGGTCTTGTGAAGAAAACCCCTGCAAAACGTCTGCCATTGGTTCCCCTTAGCTCTGCAGGTGAGGAGGGGGAGATGGGTGAGAAGGAAGTGGTTTTAGCCAAGCTCAAGGAGTTGGGGAAGAGAACAGCTGCAAGGGCTAGTGGTCAGGTTAGCACTCCTTTCGGCATTGCCCAAAGGGTAAGGGAACAGGTATCTCCAAGAAGCAGGCAGGCAGGCAGGGATCAGGAAGCCCTTCCATACTTGCAAAAGGAGCCCAGCCCGAACAGGCTTGACAATTTGGAAGTTCTTTTGCATCTTTACCCTGACCATGAAGCTGCATGCTATTTGAGGGAGGGATTTAGGGAATGTTTTTGTTTTCCTTTTCGAGGTATGCATAAACCCTATTTTCCCAAGAATTTGCACTCAGGCTTAGAGGAGATGTTTCATGAAGAGATTGGTAGGGAGGGAAGGGAAGGGAAAGTAGAGTTGTTGATCCTTTCACTTCTCCCCCAAAACCTAATTTGAGGGTGTCACTTTCAGGTATTGTTTTTAAGAAGGCACTTGAATAAAAACTTATTCATCATTTATCCTTCCCTAAAGGTGAGTCTGTTACTGATGCTATTCCTTCAGATTTCTGCACAGTGCATTACATGCCTTTTGATGCAGCTGTGCATGAGGTACATAGAAATGGAGTTGAAGGGGAATTGGCAAAATGTGACATTAAGTCTGCATTTCATCTTCTTCCTGTTCATCCAGAGGATTTTTTTCACATGACAGTTAGATGTATTTATTAATGCAAGATTGAGAATAAAGAAATGTAACAACAAAAAATAAATGTGTTAAACTAGCAGCAAAATCAATTAAAAATCAATTAATACATAGATAGGTTATCTTAACTTTTTTAAGCTACAGAGGTGTGGACCAGGGTTGTTGTTTTGTAATCTTGATTTCTCTCCTCTTATTAGGTATCAGTTTTGGAAAGTTGCTTCAAAGGCCTTGTAGAGACTGGGCATGCACAGAGTTAAATTTGACACCGATTCTTTCAGGATTGGGCTGCCTCAACAACTCTTGCTATGGACTTGTGTCCTCTGTCTGTTCAATACATGAGGTGTTGGTGATCAGCTGCTTTCAAGGGGTATGTGTGTCCTCTTCAGTGCTGATTCTCTTTTACTAATGCTCGTGTTCTTCTTTAGTTTTTAGGTCTTGTTAGTAAGACAACAGGTTATGACCTGCAGCCATAGTATGGTATACTGGGTGGTGTGCAAGGCCTGAAGTTGCAGCTTTGAGGCTCAACAAGGGTTGAGTGAGTTAGCCACAATGGAGTGGCTGGAGAGAAAAGGCCTCTGTTGGAATGGTTTGTTGCCTCTTTTGTTTGAGGAGTGCACTAGGCTTGTCTCCTCATGTGCTAGTCATTTGCATCAGTGGGAATAACATAGGCAAGGCCCTTATTTTACAAGCTCTGTGTGATTTTCACATCATTAACACCTGGTGGCCAGGTGTTAAGCTGGTCTGGTCTGCCATTTTGCCATGCCAAATTTGGCATGGTGAGGGAGACCCATGATGTTTGGATACAGCCCAGAAGAGAGTTAATACAGAGATACAGAATACACTACACATATGATTGGGCCACTTTCTTGCTCATCCTGATATTCATTTTCAGTGGCCAGAGCTCGACAGAACTAATGGAAGTTACCTGTCTGAGGAAGGCAATTTGGTTTTCCTGAGAGACTTGAAACAAGGGGTGAGCACTGTATTGGCTGGCCTGGTGAGGAAAAGGGACTAAGGAGACAACTGTCCCTTGTCTGTGGTAGGTAGTAGGGATTGAATTTAAGAGCCTGGTGTACATCTTGGTATCCTTTTGGTGAAGGGTATGGCTCTGGAATGGCCTCCACAGGTCCAAGGACTTGGGGGTGGAGGAGGAGTCTACCCTTGAGGCAGACCTGGGTGTTTTGCTCTCATATAAGGTCTTGGGACTTGGATGAGAGTGCCCTGGATTTACCTTCCAGTAAATGGCTTAGGTGTCTTGCCCAAGGCTGAGTCCAAGGGAAGGCTGAGGAAGTAGTGTAGGGCAGACACGTGGCCTCAGCTGGATTGCTCCCCCCTCTTTGCTCCTCTCAAATCCAATTAACTTAAATAGGATATAGGTCAAAAAAAAAAAAGTGACCCTTGTTAACCCAACTTTCTGTATCTGGTCTCATTATTCCATGGTTGGTCATCAAGTCCCTGGTTGAAATCTTACCTTAATTATGAACTCATTGAATGGCTATTATTTCAGGCTCTTATGCCACTCACCACCTTTCTCCCAGGCAACTAACAATACTAGCTTAATTTCCAGGAATGTTCAAGATTTTCTGAAATAATATATGTGAAGTGATCTGAGATTTAAGAAAGCATTATAGAAATGCCTACTGCTACTATTATACATACCATATCTTGGCACCAACAACAGAAAATCCATGTTAACACCCACATTATTTCAGTATTGATTGCTTTTTATACAGGATGAGAAGTGGCTCTCTGATGATCAAGTACTCTAACTTTAAATTATAAATCACAGAGAATATCCACGGGGCTTTGTACCAGTTTTATCAGCTTTTAAAATTTAGTGATACCTCTGAGAAGGTAGCAGCATTAAGGCAGGCTGGCAGTATGCCCTGACACATCCAGAGCACTACTTAACATTCAGGCATGTCTACAGCTTCACTTGCACTATAATTGGATTGAGTAAATTCAGGAATCCATCTAATACAACCCTAGTTAGTCTTCTTTCTAGGCATGTCTAAAGAGATCTGGGTTTTGAGAGTGGTTTCATTTAGTTTTGCAGATTTGTACATGGAGCACAGTAACAGAACAAGATCAAATTCATAAACAAAATGTACAACTAGGAATTCATAGCAGTCTCTCAGTGTTGTGTGGGCAGAATGGTATTTAAAAAACTAGGAATGAAGAAAATCTTATAAGAATTGTGTAGGCAGGAAGCTAAAAGGTGTGAGTAGATGGGTGAGTAGATTTGCAGCTGTCTTCCAGGAACATATTCTTAAAATTATGAACCCATTTTGTGCAAGATCAGGAATTCATAAATATTGCTCGCATGGTATTTACCTTCCATTAGGAAAAAAGAGAGTGGGGAAAAATAACCTCAAAGCATGAAATAAATTTGTGTTTCCTTACAGAGTTTTGTTCCATATCTCAAAGAAGTCCTCACAGTAGGCACAAGCAAACAGCATGACAATACAGTACTACTTCCTCGTACAGTATTCTATTGATTGGCATGCATCATAATTTTAAGAAAAGGTTTTGCTAGAGTTTTAGAAGACAAGATTCATACAATGAATGCTGCGTACGAACACTAGTACATTGACTAAGCCATACAATCTATTTTTTGATGTTCCAAAATTCAGTTAATACTAAAGCACTCTAATAAAGGGTGCTTTATTATTTACTCCTTCACCTGCTGTCTCATCCTGCTCCTCTTGGCCTAACCCAGCCTCCATCCACGCTTCCTGCTCTAGAGAGCTGGAATGGAGAGGCTTTGGAGGAGCTGAAGAGCCCCTGGATCACTTGGGCCTTCTTTTCCATGTCCAAGGGCAAGTCTACTCCACACAAAAAAACTAGCACAACATACCTAAGTGGATGAGAAATGGTCACAACTTTATAATATAATTACAGCTGTTGGCCTAGGCATGGGTCCAGATGCAGGCATCAACAAACTCAAGTGTTGATTGATAAGCCCATCCCTCTGCCCATGTGCTGGACCTATGGTATGACAGGAGATGGAACCACATGAGCAGGAGCCCTGTGCGATCCCAATGTCACCAGGGGTACCATAAAGGTGCCTGTCCCCACTTGGACAACACCATGTTCCGGATCCAGGACCTGTGCTGACCGCCCCTTCCCAAAGTTATGGCAAAACCCCCAAAGATGTACAACATGATTACTATGCATACATAAAAGTGTATTACCAAAAAAAAAAAAAAAAACCATACACAAGCACAAAGCTGCAACCCCACCAGCCAAGTAAAAGAGGGAGGGCAGGTGTGTCAACACTCCAAGAGAAGCTGACCAGCAGGCGAGGGAGCCCAGCTATCTGACTAGAGTGAAAATTGCAGGCAGTTCACTTGGGTCAAGATTCTTCAGCCAATGAACTCCAACACAGATTTGAACTCAGTGCCTGAAGCTTCCCACTCCCTCCCGGAGGGCCAGCAGGCACATGTTGTCCTCTGGGACGAAGAAGCCAGGGCTCCACTATGAGGGAACCACCAGTACTTCATTTCTGCCCTGGACCGCAACTACTATCTGTGGTAAGTTGCACAAATTAATTCTTGTTCTGGGCAAGCCTAGACATGTTTGCCAACCACACCATTTCCTGGCTCTCTTAGGGGGAAAGAGAAGGGAAGAGAGGGGTTGAAGAAAGGCATGGCTTGAGGAAGATGTAAAGAGAGGTAGTGAGGACAGAGGCTAATATTTTTATTTTTAATTTTTTTGGAAGTACTAAGATGGGGATCGAAGCAGGCAGGAAAGGAGAAAAGAGAGAAGTTAAGCTGGGTGTATCCTATCAGAGTGGCAGGCAGGAATGAGACTGGCCTTACTGAGGATTACTCCCCCTAGTGGGCACTCTCAAAAAGGTCTGAACTACAGTTGTCCGTCCGTATCCACGGATTTGGTATCCATGGATTTAAGTATTCACGGCTTGAAAATATTCTTTAAAAAATAATAATCCAAAAAGCAAACCTTGATTTTGCCATCTTATATAAAGGACACCATTTTGCTATGCCGTTGCATATAATGGGACTTGAGTATTCATGGATTTTGGTATCCATGGGGGGTCCTGGAAGCAAACCCCAGTGAATATGAAGGGACAACTGTATTTCTGCCTATCGGGAGGAGCAACCCATACAATCATGTTCCTCTCTTCACTGCTGGGAAATGCATGGTGTGTCTACTGGAACTAGTTTCACTGAGCAAAACCTTGCCATGACAAGGGTCTGAATGGTCTCTGCTACTGAGAAAACAGTCCCAAAATCTGGCCTTCCAGTTACTGCTCACCCTTAGCTTAATGCCTTAAAATAGTGATTCAGCTCTTTGAAACATCATGTAGACAATGAAACGATGGAAAAAACAGCTGGCAGAAAAGGTCACCACTGTTGCCAGTGAGAAAGCTCAAAGACTGAATGCTATCATATAATGTTGCTCAAACTGGATATTACAAAGGAGCATTTTGTTCATCAACAATTATCCTAAAACCAGTAAAAAATGTAAGCTTTGTTACTGATTAGTTCAACTGAGTCAGGGAATTTGACTTTAACCTAACTTCTCAAATTACTATATATCCATCAAATGCTAATCTTATAATAATAGTAGTCAGAAGCAACCATAAATTAAAATAAAAAGCCTAACATAATCTGCTGCTTTGGGTGGACATTTCCTGAAAGAATCCAACTCCATTTGATGACCTTTGTCCAAACTTTACCCAGGCTCAGCTTACATATAGACTTCTAACAATTCTGGTTTGTCGAAACCTTGTACTGTACTTGGTTATCATCAGTGTTTTATCCAAAAGTTTTTTTTTTTTACTAAAATAAATTGTATAGAAACCACAAATGACAATGTGAAATTTTCTGAAACTCAGCGCAAAGAAGTTATTGAGATAACCACAACTCACAACACTACAAAAATAATTATTCTGAAAGCTAGTTGAGTATTTAAATTTACAAAACAATGTCTTATATTGTACTTTAAGAAGTCTCAACAATTTTTTTTTATGATTGAGTTAATCAGGAATTAAATATATGTGTGTATTGCACTTCTTCTTACCTTCCCAAAAACTAAAAATAAGGATGACGCAAGTCAAATGACCAGAACAGGAGACTATAGTCCTCAAAGAAGATAAAGAGACTGACCTAGGAAGAACTGTGGGGAAAGGTTAGTGTGTTCATCATTGCTATTATTATGTTGATAGCAGTTTATTAGAACAGTTATTTCTGAAAGTATTTACTTTTAAAAATTATTTTATTTAAACATTAAACATTGAACATTAAACTTAAGACAAACCAACTGACATATGTAACCAACTAACACTAAACACTAAGACAAGAATACTTACATAAATAGAATCACACATACATACTTGTTTATATACATATCTAATATATATATATATATATATACACCTAACAAATGATTTCCATCATCTCCTTATCTATCAGGTTGCTTATTTCTCTCATTTACTGCTACCCACTTAATTGTAAAAAATCTCTAATTCTGTTGTCATTTACCAAATTATTATTAAATTCCTTTTTGTTACATTATTTATTCCATGGATATAATTATTAGATCTCCCAATTCTCTTTCCAAAGGGGAATTAAATCCTACCACGCATCCATATTCCTCCGACTTTCCCTAACACCTAACAAATTAGATAGTCTATCCATTTCATACATGTCCGGTAACTTTACTCTCCAATCCTCAATTAAAGGAGGGTTTGTTTGTTTTTTGCTTTTCCACTCTTTTGCAAAAATCAGTCTTGCAGCTGTTACCGCACAGAGTATAATCCTGCCATACTTCTTCTGTATTCTATAGTCTATATTATGTATCATATTAAGTAAGTAAATCTCTGAAAGTATTTACAGTTCCCTCATTGTGTGTAAACCCTGAAACACAGGTTTCCACTTCTATGCATTTTTTAAAAAAATCAGACCATTCTCTCCAATGTCAGCAGAAAAAAAAGCCACACTCCAAATTGTTAATATTATAATAATTGGTTACAGAAATAGAAGCTCAAGAAAAAGCTGAATTACTTTAAAAATAAATTGGTTGTGGAAGGCAGAAGGCACCTTGGAATTGCAGCTGTCACTCAGAGACAATGGCTGCTGACACACTGCAGAAATAATCTAGTTTCACACCACTTTAACTGTCATAGCTTCATCCTATGGAATCCTGGGATTTGTAGTTTGTTGTGGGACCAGAGCTCTCTGATAGTGAAGGCTAAATATCTCACAAAACTACAAATCCTAGAATTCTATAACATTGAACCATGTCAGTTAAAGCCATGTCAAACTGGATTATTTCTGCAGTGTCAGCAGCCAATGTCTTAACTACGAGTATTAGTAGAATTCCTGGGGAATAGATCAGTTACCAGCAACTGCAAAGTATTACTAGGATTTAAAGCACCACATTTCTACAGTTTTGAGGTAGAATTTCTATTATGTCAACCAAATGCAAACAAAGTGGCATCATAAAGAAGTTCATATCTTAGATTAGATGGGTTTTCAGCCTAGACTTCCTATTGGTCTAAAACTGGGGTGTAATGGGATCCTGAATTGAAATTATGAAGAGAAAATGGGGAAGGGAACCTAGGGCTTGCCAAATGTTACTGAAATTCTAAGCTTCTTGACTCTTTCTGATGCTGACAGAAATTGGAGCCCAATAACATTTGAAGAGGCCAAATCCTTATGCCTGCCCTATATGGTGTGATAATGGTATCGTACCTTTCTCCTGGTCAATAAGGGCAAATCAGTTCCATGGGTGGTAACTTACTTCCAGGTAACCAAGGGTACACTTAGGGGCCAGCATGGCACAGAATCTTTTGAAGATCACAAGAGTCCGCACTTATCCAATGGGACCCACTGTACAGGTCTAAGATCTTTTGGAGCTGAAGGGTTTTTATTTTATTTTTTAAGAAAAAGAGCAGCACCTTCAAGACATGTGTCAGAAGCTCAGAAGGAATGAGGGGCAAGAAGAGAACAGGGTTTGAGGAAGTATGGTTCAAGCTGGACAAAATGATCCAGACTCCCAGCATCCCTTCTGCCGATGGACATCAGGAAGCCAGATTATGCCTTGGGTCCCACATTAGGAGAAAGGTGGAATATTAGATAGATAGATAGATAGATAGATAGACAGAATTGCCAATTGCAATGTCAGCAAAATAAGGAGTTGGTGGCAACAGTTGTTTAGGAATTACAGGCATACTTTGGTTAACAAATCCTCTGAGAAAGCAACTCTTTTTTTACAGAGGATTTTTATGACCGCTCAGTGCCCCCTCCCCCATGCTCCTCCTTCTCTGATGCTGGATGTTGTTGTTATTGTTGTTGTTTTAGCAGCCCCAGCATTGGGAGAATGGTGAAAGAGCTGGAGAAATAGAGACTTGGTGTTGGGTTGCAGCAGTGTGTCTGTAGTAAACAATTCAATAAAGGTTGAGCTGGGAAAGAATGAGATGGAATGGAATGACAACTTCCGCTACCTCCATAATCTGTTACTGAACATAAATGGACAGCAAAATAGAGACAAAGTAATAGTCAAGAACACACCTACTTTGTTAACTGAGCTACACCTGTACTTAAAAGTGGAGACCCTGTCTTCGTTGGCACTCTGAGGTCTGCCAACCACATCCAGGTACAAAATAGCATCTTAGGAAGGTGAACACAAATTTGTAGAACAAAGTGCCTCTTCTTGTTATACACTCAGCCTAGGAAATTGTTTTCATTTCCATAGTTAGTATTTGCATGCAAATCCTTTCACACTTATACAGTATCTACCCTTATTTCACCCAAAACGTGTTTGCCTAATTTAGGGGTGTGGGATTAAACAATTGGAAGTCAGAAATACCTTGCTGATCTACAGTAAATCATCAAGAGACCTAACAAAAGATCTGATCTATATTACACCCACACCACTCTACATTTTAGACAATGAAACAATTATCATTAATCTACTGCAGACTTTGGTGTTCATTAAGGGAAAAAAAACATGTTTACAAGGACCTGTAGCCTCCAAGTGCTCTGAATTCTAGCCATTACTGCCTCCAAGTGCTCTGAATTCTGGCCATTACCTTCTTGGCTTCTATGCCTGACTCAAAAGGTCACCCAAAATATTTACTATCTTCCAGAGTAATCCAAAAGCTAACATATCTTGAATAAACACAGAGCCCCCAGAACTATTTTTAGATGTAGGAGATCAATATTGGCATGCAGGTTGTTATCAGTTTAGCCTATTTGCAGGTAGTTACAGGTGAAGGGCAAATTACTTTTCTCATCCATTATTACTGAATCATCCTCAAATCCTCTTACAAGCAGAATGTATACTTAGATGTCACCTCCATGTGTTCAGTGTAACTTCTTCACAAGTAAGTGAAGATTTGGGGTAAAACAGAATTGCTATACAAAAGAGACCACTTCATGGGTTCAAAGTACAACCACTGTTTAGTCACATTGTTTCATCTTTGATGCGTCTCAATGGGGCTATACATTAGGGTGATTCAAGATTTATAGCATTTTGCATGAAAGCACAGCAAGAATCCATAGACAGTTCATACTTTTTAATTAATCTGCACAGTACTGTTAATATTGATACACCCATCCCAGGAAGACAAGCACAAGTGGGATAAACACTTTGGCAAAGGTCACAGAGCAGTTTGGAAGAAAAGCTGGGAAAAAGAACCCACTAATTTTCTCTGAGTTCCATGATATCCCTGGTAGACTAAACACTTTTTGTCACACAATATATAGAATAGTATGTTAACTGCCTATTGATACATAACAGAAGCACTAGCCAAGAAAAAAAAAACTGCAATTACCCAAATGCAAAATTGCACTTTGGATTTCATTCTCACATGACAAAAAGATAAGACTGTATACATACAGTATTTAGATAATGCCCAGTAAGCAAGGTTATTGGTTGATTTGTCATACTTCTGAGCTACTGTCACTTAATCATATATCTAAATAAGTCAAGCCAAACATTTAGAATCATTATCAAGACTGACATAGCTGGGCTAACTTGCTCTGTATGAATAATTGGGAGATTTTGATTGATGAAACATTATTTTATTTATGGGTCTTACAGAGCTTCCACAGCCAGTGATGGCACTCCTTTGACCCAAAGAAAATGTATTACTGTTAACTTCTTCCCAGACCAGAAAATATAACAATATTGCACAGTGTATTCCATATTGTTAAAAATGGGCACTAATTAAGTTAGATTGTCATGGTTCTTTAAATTGGCCTTAACATAGTGTTACATCTGACTATTTGATGATAAGATAACCCTCTTTGTTATCTGTTCTCAAGCTAAGATGTTATGTCATTTATACATTTATAGCTTTTTCAAGTTTAGCATGTCTTTGGAAGGTATCCTAATGTCTGTGAAACATTTGAAGTTGCACGGCAGGGGTTGGACTGGATGACCTTTGATGTCTCTTCCAACTCTATGATTCTATGATGTAAAATGAAATTGCTTCATAAAAAAGGAGAAGTGTTTCTTCCTACAAGTTTTTCCCCTTCAGGGACATTGAATGAAACTTTGATTTCAGCTATAAGACCTGAATATTCTGTAGATGTATCTATATTGGTGTAAAAATCTGGATTTAAACTAAAGAAAATATTTGTGAAAATTTAGAAATCCTCACAGCAGAAAAATATCCCATTTTCCTTGGGCTTTTTTCCAGGCTGTGAGGCCGTGTTCTGGAATAGCTTCTTTCTGACGTTTCCCCTGCATCTGTAATGGCATCCTCAGAGAATGGTTAGGTAGGTGTGTGTGTGGAGTTTATATGCTGTGAACCCCTGTTGGGGAGGATATGTAAATTTGTGTAACTGAATGGTTAGTTTCTGGGTATAGAAATGCAAGGCTCGTTAGTGTCTGTTTGGCTAATGGTTTGTTGATGGGCCATTACCTGCTGGGAATCCCCCCGTCCCTGGGTGGAATTCTTTTGTAAGTGTTGAGTTTTGATTCTATTGTATTTCAAAACTTGGAGCCAGATTTTGTTTACTTTTAAGGTTTCTTCTTTCCTGTTGAAGTTGTTCAGGTGTTTGTGGATTTCAATAGCTTCTATGTGCATTCTGACATGATAGTTGTTGGCCTGGTCTAGAATTTCTGTATTTTCAAATAGCATTTTGTGTCCAGGTTGGTTTATAACATGTTCTGCTACTGCCTTCAACTTCACAATACACCATTTGTTTAAGAAAAGCAAAACATTTTGGTACAACTAGCACAATTTCAGAGGCAGAGTACAGACACTGTTCCTGAAGAGCCATAGAAAGTGCTAGTGCAACTAAACCCTTTGAGGATGTGTATTTAAGAACAACTGTGCTAGATCAGACATCTAGTACAATGTTCTCTTTTCACTGCGGACAACCAGATGCAAGCGGAAAGCCCACAAACAGCAAATGGGAACACTAGTAAAACCACTGATGTGTTCCAAACTGGCACTGAGAAGCTCTTGATACTGGACATAATAAGTAGCCATGTTGATTCGTTGCCACTTATAGCCTTGTCCTCCATGAATTTTGTCTTAAGCCCTTTCAGAAACATCACTATATCTTGCAGTAACAAAACCTGGAGTTTAACTATGTGGTATGTTTTTCCTTTGATTGCTCCAGTATCTCCTATCTTTTAACTTCAGTGGATGACCCTGGGGATCTAATATCATAAGACCAGGAAGGAAGATTTCTCCTTATATAGTTTTTTCCACAACAAGCACAATTTAATACACCTCTGCAATGCCACTTATTCACCTTTTGTCTAAGTTTAAAAGCCCCAAACATTGTAGCTCTTCTTCATAGGGGAGTTCATTGAAACAGACACAGAATCTTACAAACACAACGTCTACTTATAAGTGCCCTCCATGGGTTTAGTATTATTTACGCCCAAGTAAGTGCATGTAGGATTGATTGTAGGCAGCCTTTATTATTCCTGGGAGGGATCAATGAAAATAACAGTCATAAAATGTCTTAGTGCTAGAACATTTAATACATTTTTGGTTGATAATTCCTGAGGGGCATAACTACATAGGAGTTTTGGTGGTCCAATTTTGCCAGATCATTTCAGAGGGAGGTCTTGGATTCCCTTACCTAGTCTTAGGGCAGGGCTCAAGCCTCCAGATCTGAGGTCTATGGTTCTAGTTAATACATGCATCTTGTCAGATCTTCATTTGTGATTGTGTTTGGTCCTCGGCTCAATCTATTTTTTGGAGATGGAATCATAGATCCATCTCCGGATTGGTAGATCTATTTGTCCGCAGATGGAATCCCCTTAAGGCCAATGGATTCCATCCACAGACACAATCCTTTGGCAACAACCCAGTTTATGAGTGCATATGCTGGCCTAATTACTGGTAGTTGTGGTGGTGGCGGCTAGCTTTGCTCCTAAAAGAATCACTTCTTTTCTCTCAGGAAGAGCTACTATGGTTCATTGGCTGCCTAACCTTACTGCCCTAAAGTAACAATTATCCCTTCAGTCTCAATTTCATTCTTCATGAATATGTGAAGAATGCCACACAACATTTGTGTTTTTTTTCTCCCAGAGGCTTATCTGTGGGTATTCTGATTGTATTTCTCTAGACATTCATGTCCAATTCATTTGCTTTGGCCCAAGAGCAGCATTTTTAAGTGGCACCATTCTAGATAACTTCCAGGTCTGCAGAGCTTTTTACCCTAAAGGACAAATGGCTTTATGTGAAGGACAACAGTTTGCACAGGGTTTGCCTCTGAACAAAAGCACTGAGAGAAGTTCTTCATTGTCCACAGCAGATCACACTTCCAGGGGACCTGTTTATTGATCACTCCTCTTTGTCTTCCTAGAAGGTGGGCTGGGTGGTTGGTGTTGGTTGGTGGGTAGGTCAACTGACAATTTCACATGCCTGTGCAATGTGAAAATCCTACTTCTTATGATCTCTTTCACCAAGGTTCTGGTGTCCTTTACCCAACACTTTTTTTTTTTGTCTCTTGTCCACCCTTCTCCCTTTGTCACTGTCTTTTAAATATTGCAGCACAAATCATGGGAAAACGATACCCACCGAAGGAAAGCACAGTCTTGAAGAAAGAAGACAGTAGAAAATAAGAGGACTTCACCACATTTGCCATGCTCAGAAAGAAGCATCCATTAGAATATTATCTTGCTCAAATTAGTTACCACCCTACTAAGGTCTAATCTGATAACAGTTGTTTTGGAAAGGGAATATAATCATGTTCCATATAACATCCACAGTTTTTGTTGCAGAGGATAAACTGATAATAAATAATAATAAAATTTATTTATATCCTGCCCCTCTATGAAATGCAATTGGGGCGGCTTACAACAATTAAAATATACATCCCAAACCCTCAATCCCACCCCCACTTAAAATACAATTAAATAATTCAGGATTAAAACATTAAAAAAGTCTTTCATGTTATCTTTACAAATTCCCCATCCACGTATCTGTTAGAAACAAATTTCTTTGCCATCTGCTCTGTGGTCAGGAAAATTGGCTAGATCTTCAAAAGAGCTGCGCTTTGTTAGCAAATAGATGTCTAAAATTTGGATATCAAGGAGTATTATTCCAATCAGCAACATATCCCTTTGCATCTTCTAGATCTTGTTCTTCCTTTACTAAATCCCATGATGTGAACAGCTAGACATGAGTTCTATTTATTAACCACTTTATTTAGTGTGTGTCTGGGTTTTTACCATAAGATGGAAACAAAACAGGACGGGACTAAAAACATGGGACCAGTTGCACATAATACAGGGAATGAAAGTGAGTTATTCCAATCCAATTGCTTGTCAACTACAGTTGATCCAGTAAATCAGTTGGAACTTGGTGAATCAAACCCTTATCAAGATTAATTGATATAACATTTGGAATTTGGTCAATATTGGCAAGATGGCAATTGTGTCCTATAGTTTAAAAACAAGGAGGCAGAAAAGCAGGTACTATGGGGATAACCCTCTCTTAAGTATATGGTGCCTTCTACTCACATAAAAGCAGTCTTATACAATTGTCCCTCCATATCCACAGATTTGGTATCCACGGATTTAAGTACTCACGGCTTGAAAATATTCTTTAAAAAAAATAATCCAAAAAGCAAACCTTGATTTTGGCATCTTATATAAGGGACACCATTTTGCTATACCATTACATATAATGGGGCTTGAGTATTCACAGATTTTGGTATCCACGAAGGGTCCTGGAACCAAGCCCCAGCGAATATGAAGGGACAATTGTATCTCATACTGCAGAACTGCATGAGAACACTAAAACTAAGTGGAAACCAGCTTTCCTGGGGCACAGGCAAAAGTGTTTAAATTCTTCAAGAATATAAATAGCAAACACTTTGGCTGCTGCTTGTACAAGTGTTTGTGAAACTGTGCTAGAGGTTATTGCAGACCCAGACCACACAGCCCCCCACCACCCTCCTGAATAAAACACAGACACACAATTTCTATTAACTTTGTATTGACTACAAAATAGCAAAACTTCAGAATATAATATTAGGTACAGGTTAGTAAATGTGAATACATGTTGAGGTAGATATGAGTAAATACATTTTGGCAATAAAACGGCCGCAACTTGCAAGCTAAATGGTTGGCGGCAATGTATGGGTCATGATCTCACCGCTGCCCACCCATGTGGGCAGAGCTGGGGTCAGTCCCTCCTGATCCTCTTTAGAGGATACAGCCAATGGCCGAGCCGTCCGCCCGATGCTCTCTCCTCCCCTGTAAACAAGATCATGTTAGCAAACTTAGCAGGGGCCTCCTTTGAACCTAAACTTGAACTTGACGGAGACCCCTGATTCTTCCTACCTATCACGACCCAATACATCCGCCCGCAAATTGCAACTTAGAGTAAGCACCAAGGGAGGGTGGGCGGGTGTTCTCTTAGGCGCAACGGGATGCACTGCTGCTGCCTCCATTGCCACCTCCAATCTGGGCAGTTTTTAGGCCCAGATTCCCGCCCTTACCTGGCCAATCAGGGCCGAGCGAGTCCGTCCCTGATGGTCCCCTTTCTTTCTCCCTCCCAACCACAAGGGCTGTTGGGAAGGAGAAAGGAAGATGGCGGTGCCCATGGCCATGCCATGCGGCCAGCCCCCCCTTCCTGCCAGGCGACAAAGCCGAGCGGGTGGGGGCGGGGCAGAAGGGCTGGTGATCAGGGTGGCCAGCCGGGCCGCAAAAAGGCCTGCCGGCCAGCGGCAAACCCCCTTCTTGTTCCACAACTGCAGGTTCTGATGCTGCATGGGACATGTTGATTGGGGAGGGGACCAGAAGTTCACCAAACTGAGAAGAGAAATTGTGGATTTCTCCTGGTGTCCCTCCAATAGCTCTCATTAAGGAGAGATTTCTGTCAGTAAACTGGGAAGGGAGCGGATTTTTAGGGGTTTTTAAGGGTTTTTTTTTTCCATATAGGATTAGTGGCCCCTGACTCTGCTTCAAAAGATTAGGCTGCACTTTGGAATAGTGTGGGAGTTGATCTAGGGGACAGCCAAAATATGAGGGAAAATACAGAAAGAAGCTTCTGTCAGACTAAAGAGTCTTCCATCAGGGGGGCATTTTGCAACTTTAAGAATCATGTGTTTCAATATTTGAAAAGCCTACATACATCCAAGAGGAATAATAATGAAAACCATATGAAAAACAAACCTGTCATTTTTATTGTAATCTAATTATCAAAAACTCAAGGATGTGACCTGACATATATGTTCTGTGACGGAAACTCTAAACTTCAAATAAAACATAGCTGCAGGAAACCTGACAGGCATTGCAACCATACAGATTCTACATTTGTAGGGTCCACAGCATGATACATGTCTCAGTTAGAAAGAGCTTCTCTCTATTTTAAGTACTATCTTTAAAAAAAAAAATAAGAGAGAAAGAACAATGAGATGCCAAAATTTGGGGCTATACTGTACATGTTTGTACCATATATTGACAATTTATTGATGCCCCCCCACAAGGTGGATTTTTCTGACTTCCTACTATTGCATATATTTGGGGGGCAGGGGTGTCAAATGAGTTGTATGTAGATGGATTCACAAAATTCCTCACCCTATTCTGTGGGCAGAGGAACTAGCAGGCAATTTCACCAATTTCTCTAGGGACAGTCAAAACTCTACAACAGCTTCTCAGAGAAAGAGTTCATCATTAGTGGCAGGAGCTCAGCCTTTTTTCTCTTTTTTGTTTTTTCCTTCTGTCTTTGCACGTTGTAGCTGAAACAATAGTGTTTGAGTCCACATAACACTCTAGTGTCACTCTGGGGTATTTGGGGTCTCCCAAACACTACAGAATATTTAGAGGAAATCCTGGTAGTCACCTATTCTTTTGTGGAGTGGCAAGAGGGAGAAAAAGAAAAATCATATACCGTACATATCCAAGAAATTGCAGCTCAGCTTTCAATTAAATAAACCATTAAAAACCTGATAGGTTTCGCTATTGCACTTTGGCAGTGAGAGGAAACAGCTTTCACAATGGGAATACAGGTAGAGCCAAGTACAATTTACCACTGCTCTGGAATCTGAGTAAAGCACAGAAGTCTTTTCTATAAAACTTAAACCACAACACATCACAG
Organism: Gambelia wislizenii; assembly: GCA_030847615.1. Classification (NCBI taxonomy): domain Eukaryota; kingdom Metazoa; phylum Chordata; class Lepidosauria; order Squamata; family Crotaphytidae; genus Gambelia; species Gambelia wislizenii. Next base: position 202,158,831 of record JAUMIR010000005.1, on the reverse strand, counting down.
GCAAAGAAGTTGCCGCTTAGCTTCAGTGTCATAAGGGAGGCTGTTTCATGTTTTACACCAAAGGGATACACTCTGCCAAGTTTAAATTAAGAACAAAAGCCAAAGTTATATAGCGCATCACTTGTGGATTTGGCAAAAGGAGAAAAAAGATTGCCTCAAAGCAAACTCATACCTTTTATGGAAACCAAATATTGACCACACTTGGCACAGAGAAAACTGCATGGACAAACAAAACTGCTGGAAAAACAAATCAAAATTACATAGGAAGCTGACACCCATTCTTTAAGAGTGGAAATGCAAAGGCAAAATGAGTCATAGATTTTGAATTTTTGGACAAGATAAGCTCATGTGTCTGCTAGCAGTGCATGATTTAATTTGTAATGAAACATGTAATAGTTCCAATATTGCTCCTAAAACTCTAACCAAATACTCAAGAAGGAGGACAGTTTAAAATAAGCACTGATGTGGAACAGAAGATGCAGATATTGTGGCACGGAAGATAACTAATTTGCATGCTAAGAAAAACTATTTCAGTAACAAATTATACCAAGATTAAAGGTCAAATATAAAAAGCATATTGCTAATGAGCTCAGACCTAATCAGTAATATGGCTATTTAAGAAATGAACTTCAGGTGGAAATGGCATTATTAGAGTCTTTTTAGATGTTTCCATTGTTTCTTCTTCCATTTCTTCTCCCTCAACCACACTTTTACGTTTTTCTGATACATGAACCGCATACATATGTTAAGCAAGAGCAATGATTTCTCTGATAGATGGGATGCAATGAAATGAAAAATAAGCATGCCTATGCCATGTTTAATTCATGGAATTTGAGCACTTTAAAGGGCTGTTTACATCATCTCGTCTTATAGCTGCAGACATTTGCATGTATGCAACTTGTAACACAACTAAGAGTAGCATTTATAAGATAAACCATTTACGTGACTAAATCATGACACTCCTAGTAAATTTTGATACTAATACAACTCCACACACTACAATTTTGCTGTTATGTTGACTCAGACTTATGGTGACTGTATCATGGGTGCTCTTGGCAAGATTTATTCAGAGAAGTTTTACCCTAGTATCCCAGAGTTCTACTCCAACACTTAAACCAGTACCCCCCAAAACTGTGCTACTCAGGGTTGGCCCTACCATTAGATACCTCAGGCATCAGAGGTATCTCAGGCATTAGATACGTCAGGCATCAGAGGTAGCTACCTCAGGCATCAGATTCAGCATATCATGAAAGGGCAGAACATTGTTAACTTTTAATTATTAACTACTAGAGAATTAAAACATTTGAGGGATTTTTTAACCACTTTTGCAAAAGTAACTTGGTTGGCTTTGGGTACCATACACCTTAACTTGGGTGGGCAAGAGGCACTCTTTGTTACTCTGTCTCAGTTGTGGCCCTGGTGCTGATGTGGTTAAAATCTGTTCAAATTACTTATTTTACACACACAGTTTACCCATAGCTTTAAATCCGAAGGAGTAGCACTATGGCTGGTCACCCATGCTTATATACTACAAAATACATTCACTGAATTACATCAACAAATTTGGATATTGATTGTACCAAGGAAAGAAGTACAACTATCTTTAATTCAAATGGGACAAAAAATTCAAAAGGTTAGTATCCCTTATCCAGAAATCCAAAATACTCCAAAATTGTTCATGAGCAGCTGAGATAGTGACACCTTTACATTCTGATGGTTCAATGTACACAAACTTTGTTTCATGCACAACATTATTAAAAATATTGTGTATAAAATTACCTTCAAGCTATGTGTATAAGTTGTAGCAGGCTTTTGATGTATAATTGCGGCTTTTATCAGGGTGTGTTTTTATCTGTTTTATACTTTATAGTAGCTATACCCGGTGTAACATACACTGTTATCTACATATATAAAATGCTTCGGTATGTTTCCATTCCCACTCTGCTGATTGGCCACTTAGGAAACATGTCAAGAGTACGATCATTTGACACAATATATAAACTTTGAAATCAACTATAATGGCTAGTTTCATTCTGAGAGCCCCTCCGCTGTTGCTATGCAACCACACATACATACACACACACTACTCTACACACACACACCAGGATGCAAGAGCCCCTCCACCACTGCCATGCAACCACGCATACACACACACACACCATGTATGCCAGAATGTGAGAGCCCCTCCACCACTGCTATGCAATCGCAGAAACACCTCATGCTACACACACTACACACATACACTATGCATGCTAGGACGTGAGAACCCATCTACTGCCGCCATGCACAAACACACCCCACGCTACACACACCACACACACCCATGCCACACACATGCATCCCCCACGTGCCAGGACACGAGAGCCCCTCCACTGCCATGTTTAGAAAGGACTTGAAGCTTTCCACATGTTTCTAGCCCAAAGGCCCAAGAGCAGCTACAGACAGCACAGAAGGCCCAGGAGCAGCTACAGACAGCACAGAAGACCATGTTGTGGTGACCAAGACTGAGGGCCGAATGCTGCTCTTAAACAGCAGTTCCCCTGGCTGCTGCAGGTATGGTGCATGATTGGCAGCTGGTTGCGTCTAATAGCTTGGCCCTGGTTCTTCCAAGACTCCCACAGCCAGGGCCTGAGCCTGTGCTCAGGGAAGCTAGTCATGCAAGGAGAGGTAGATCCTGATACCTAAGCAGCCAATCAGCTGACTGAAAATGGCAACATACCTAAGAGAATTATATATAGAGAGATGTTTTAATTGTTCTCTGAGTCAGGAGAAAAGTGGCGTAGAAATTGCACAAATAAATAAATACATTTCATGTTTAGACTTGGATTCCATCTCCAAGATATCTCATTATATATATGCAGATGTTCCAAAATCCAAAAAAAAAAAAATCTGAAATCAAAAACACTTCTGGATAAGGGATATTCAACCTGTGCAAAAAGTCCATCCAGCATTTATTTCAGCTTGCTACAAGCAAAATATTCCTAGCTCCAAAGCATTCTGGGTAGAGCAACATCTTTGTCAGAAAAAGCACTAAGTGCCAATGTACATCATTTAGCACTACTATGAATATACTACCATTGACATAACTCCTGAAAAAAGAACGGATTTGGACAGAGTTTTGATTATCTTGATCTACTTTTCTAAAAGGCTACATGTGATACATGAGATAGAAACAAAAATACCATTGTGACTCTTGGTTTATACATGTGGGTTTTAGGCCACACTGTTTGAAATGGTTTCTGTGCATTCTCACATATCATCTAACAGAGCAATATAACATCTGTTGACTTCTCACTTTTGCTCAGCAATAAAAGTAAGTACACACAAAACACATAAGTATAAAATTAAATATAAATGCTCTGGTGAGTCTAATAAAATGGTTCTGACAAAAATCCTGCCACTTTATAATAACAGTCTAGCTACTAAAGATAGAAAAATGAGTAAGGAAGGGATTGCTTTGAAGAATCACACACATACAGAAAGACACACCTCTCTCTCATTTTTAAGTGAACCCATGAATCAAAATTGTTGTGCAATGTTTTTGTGTTGTGATGTGTTGGATTTGGATTCCTTGAGTCCTTGTATTTTGCACATCTGCAATAATGTTGTATTGTACTGTATTGTATTATACTCAGCTTCACATTATTCTACAAAACTTTTCCCCTAAAAGAAAGGCAGCCATCTGAAGTGCATTTGGAAATGTTATCCTTTTTGATAAACTAATATATCTTCTAGTATTAGTTGTACTCAACTGGGCTGTGACACGACCATCTACAAGACATCATTAATTCAAAATGTATAATGGTCTACATATTTGAAATAAATGAAATTAGAAAAATACCAAACTGATATGATCACCATCTATATGACCCACAGCCCTTCTCCCTTATTCACCTGGAAACTGCTTTGATTGCAAATCAGCCTGAAATCAAATATTGGCAAATGAGAGGAACACTGATGGCCTAAATGCAATGTAATGATAGCAGAATGAAAGTACCCACTAGCACAAGTGTGCTGGTTTATAAAATTGCACAAACAGTTTGGTTTTAAAAAGCAGTACTGGATAAAAACCTTGTATTAGCTCTTAAAATGTGCAAATGCAAACATAATAGGCATTCAGCTAGTACAAAGGCATTGGTGGATGTAGGCCACTATGTTTATACATGGGTATCATAATTTAACATAAAGTGTATCACAAAACATACAAGCCTTATTTTCAAATCAGAAATAATTTACATGACTTAAGAGTAATACAAGTATTCAAGAAGAATCACTAACATGGTTATTAGTAGTATAAGGATTGAGAAGAAAAGTTTGACTTCCTTAAGGAGCAAATAGAGCATTATCATCAAAGGAGAAGTTCTGTGGATTTCATAGTCCCAAATTTTTAGATTAACAGTGCTTGGTGCATAAAGTAAGAGTAATGTAATATTTGTGCCTTCAGGTCTCCTGTTGACTTACAGTGCCCCCACATATTTCATAGGCAAGGAATTCTCAGAAGTGGTTTGCCATTGCCTTCTTCTGAATATAGCCTAGAGTACCTAGTATTCCTTGGTAGTTCTCCATCCAAGTATTAACCAGTACTGGTCCTGCTTAACTTCCAAGATCAGACAGAATCTGGTGCCTTCAGAGTATTTAGGCATTAAAGTTAGAGTAGGGACTGTACAGAGGGCCAGCATGGTGTAGTGGTTTGAGCATTGGACTGTGGACTTCATCACACTACATTGTTATAGTGCTATTGTTCCACTTTAACTGCTGTAGCTGCCTCCTGTGGAAGTCTTGAGTTTGTAGTTTAGTGAGGCCTAAGAGCTCTCTGGCTGAGATTCTAAATGCCCCTTCTTAAATGGCAAATCCCAGGATTCCACAGAAGGCAGACATAGCAGTTAAAGTGGAATAATAGTGCTATAACAGTGTAGCATGATAATCTCCCATGACTCTGGAGACCAGGGTTTAAATCCCTGCTCAGCCATAGAAACCCACTGGATGACCTTGGGCAAGTCACACACTCTCAGCTTCAGAGGAAGGCAAAGGCAAACCTCCTCTGAACAAATCTTGCCAGGAAAATCCTGTGATAGGTTTACCTTAGGGTCACCATAAGTCAGAAACGACTTGAAGGCACAGAACAACAGGAACTGAACAATAACATATCTTCCAATACCTTCTTGTGAAGGCCATGAAAGTATGGGCACACATACATGCACAAGCATGCACACATTCTCTTGAAGATATGTATTCAGCAGAATGATCATCCATGGAAATTTTTACTTCTTTAGAAAAATAATTCCCAACTCTATGCAACCTAGTTTATTTAAAATTAGGTATAATGGTCCAAGTTTCAACACCAAAGCTCAGATTTAGGCTACTGATCGTTACATTTTCATTCAACTACTGCCAAAGCATTTGCCCACTAAATAGGTAGGCATTTTTTTATATTAAGAGGGCTGAACACATATCATCTTTTCAGATGAAAAGAAAGCTCCAAATAGAATCTGAAACACCTATAATAGTGACTCCCAAGTTATCAAAGTTTCTCATGCTACAACAAACATAATGATCTCAAAGCAAAGAATAAATGCCCATTTGACACAATCACTGATATATTAATCACAACTAACATTCTAACACCTTGTATATATTTATATTAACTATAAATCTTCTAATAACTAATAATCACTGCCACTGCATATAAAAATCCACAAAGAGAACACTTATATCATTTCTGATTATTTGAAAACACAAAATGTTTTCTTTATTTCCAACTCCCTGGGCTGCACCAATTCCTACAATATTTCTAGGCTGGCCCACTATTAAGTGTTATTCTGGCAACAGAAGAAGGTTGCTTCTTTCAGTCTTCTTTGAAATGTCATGGCTCTCTGACAGCCTTGATGTCTAACAGAGGGAATCAGATGATTTGTTTCACTGAAATAAGTACACAGGGACAATGTTTGATTAAATCAATCCTTTCTCCTAGAAAATATCAGGATTAATGCCTTGTTTGCATTTATATGACATTATGCATTCCAAAGAGAAAGTGCTAAGTGTGTATGAAGTCTCAATATCTCTGATTATATGAAATGCATTTTTAATGTACAATACCAGACCATAACAAACTTTATAATGCACTTTTATGCATGTTGCCCACCAATGGCACTACCTTTCCATGGTGCTGGAATTGTGTGCTCCTGTGAGGCAAGAGGTTACAATGATGGGAGTAGTGCTTCTGGTAGTATCTCCTGTGTCAGACAGGCTTTTGCTGAGAAGCCAGACTAAATGTGCCAAACAGTTACTCAGCAGCAGCAGTAGTGGGGAGCAGGGTGACACTGTCAGAGGTTCCTTCAGACACCAGCAGTGGCACCATAGCTATCACTTTTTAATGCTGTACAGAAGAAGACAACTACAAGTAGCGCTGTGGCTAATGATGCAACTGGACTCAAGGTAAAAGAACATTCCACTACTGACATACTCAGAGGTGAAAGGAACTCCCAAAGCTGCACAATACATATTATAAGAACATGGAATGTGAGAAGCATGAATCAGGGGAAGCTAGACATAGTAAAACAAGAAATGGAACATATAAATACTGTAATCCTTGGGATGAGCAAGCTAAAGTGGGCTGAACATTTTGAGTCAAATAATTAGATAGTGTTTCACTCAGAAAATTAAAATCTAAGAAGAAATGGTGTGGCATTAATAGTGAGGAAAAATGTGACAAAACCAGTCGGGGATAACAAAGTCTGATCAAATGATATCAATAAGGCTTCAGAGAAAACCCATCAATATAAACATAATCAAAATTTATGCTCAAATTACTGAGGCAAAAGAAGAAGAAATTGGAAGATTCTGTGCTAGAATCAAGGAGGAAATTGATCACTTACCAAAACAAGGCTTGTTGTTAATCGTTGGCAATTGGAATACAAAAGTAGGAAACAGAGGAGAATCAAAGATGGTTGGAAAATTTGGCTTGGGATCAAGCAACGAAGCAGGAGAATGACTAACTAAACTCTGCAAGATCAACAGTATATTGATCACAAACATATTCTTTTGGCAACTGTATACATGGACATCACCTGATGACCAATACAGAAATCAAATAGACTGCATAATTGGAAGCAGAAGACAGAGAAGTTCCATTCTCTCTGCAGAGACAAGATCAGGAGCAGATTGTGGCACAGACCATGAAATGCTAATAAAAAAAAATCAGAGCAAAGCTAAAGAAGAATACTAAAGCAAGCATTTGCTAAAATACAACCCGAAGAACATCTCCTTAGAATTTAAAGATAATGTAAAAAAAAAATAGATATGCAGTATTAAGCCCAATGGAGCAAGAGCCAGAAGAACTCTGAACCAAACCCAGGGACATTGTCAGGGAGGAATTCAAAAAGACACGATCTGCAGCCAAAGAGAAAGAGAAGTCTCAATAGATGACAGATGAAACTCTTCAAGCAGATAAGGACAGATGAGAAGCAAAAGTAAAAGAGGACAGCAACAGGGGCAGAATCCTTAAGGCAACTGTTCAGCAACTTGCGCACAGGGACACACAACTACTATAATAATCAATGCAGAGAAATAGATGATGACAACACAAAAGGAACAATAAAAGGTCTCTTCCACAAGATCTGAGCAAACAAAGGGAAATTTAAACAAAGAGTGGGGATGCTCTACAACAACATGATCAAGTCAAAATAAAAAGCTGATGGAACCAATACACTGAAGAACTGTATAAAAGAGATGAAAGACAACAGATGTATTCAAGGAAGAATCATTTGAAGATGTACTTTCAGTTTTAGAAAGTGAAGTGAAAGCTTCACTCAGAGTACTTGGCAGAAATAAACCACTAGGAACAGATGGCATATCAATAGAGATTGTTAGAATCTAACCTAGTTCTAACTAAAATCTGTGAACAAATATGGAAAACGAATGGCCCACAGATCAGAAACATCCAATATACACTCCAACCCCCAAGAAAGGGGGCACCAAGGATTGCAGTAACCACAGGATTGACCATTGTGTTAATTTCCTATGCAAACAAAGTGATGCTCAAAATTCTACAACAAATACTTTTACCATACAAGGAGCAAGAAATGCCAGATTTACTGGCTGGGTTCGGGAAAGGATAAGACACTAGGGATCATACTACAAACATACATTGGCTAAGGGAGCGCTCAAAAGAATCTCAGAAGAAAATCACCCTGTACTTTATAGATTATAGCAAAGCCTTTGATTGTGTAGATCATGAAAAATTATGGATTGCTCTAAAAAATGGGTGTGCCACAATATTTGAGTATCCTGATTCATAACCTGTGCACAGGACAAGAGGCTACCTTCAGGACAGAATACAGAGAAATGAAATATTTTCCAATTAGCAAGGCTGCTTTTTATCATGCTATCAGTTTAACTTGTACACTGAATGTATCATATGTAAAGCAGGATTAGACTCTGAGAAAGGAACTTTAATGGTTTAAGATATGCAGATGATACCATACTATTAGCAGGAAAATAGCAAAGACTTGGAATGATTACTGAACAAAGTCAAGGAAAAAAAGTGCAAAGGCAGGTTTACAGCTGAACATTAAGAAAACAAAATTAATGACCACAGATAATTTACAGTACATTACTTGAAAGTAGATGATGAAGATATTGAAATAGCTTAACATTTACCATACCATTGCTCAGTCATTAATCAGAATGGAGACTACAGTCAAGAAATCAGAAGACTAGGACTTGGAAGGACAGCTATGAAGAAACTAGACAAGATCAGAAGTGTAAAGATGTAGCATTGAATACATCTGCCCTTGGAGGGAGAGAAGAAGCAGGCATAACTCCATCAGGCCTGGGCCCAGAAGCAAATGAAATGCCCTCCCTCCATCCCAACTGCCACCACCCTGCCCTTGGAGGGAGAGAAGAACAGCAGTATCTGCTGGGTTTAATCCCTACCCCCACTGCCATTCCCTTTTCCTTGTGTGTCATGTCTTATTTAGATTGTAAGCCTGAGGGCAGGGAACTGTTATATTGACCATTTGTAAGCGGCTCTGATAGCCTTTGTGGCTGAAGAGCAGGGTATAAATACAATAAATAAATAATAATACTAATAAAAAATACTAAAGTTAGGATGGTCCAGGACATCATATTTTCCATTTCTATGTGTGGTTGTGAAAGCTGGAGAGTGAAGAAAGCTGATAGGAACAAAATCTACTTATTTGAAATGTGGTACTGGAGAAGTGTTCTACTGATACCATGGACTGTTAGAAAGACAAATCAATGGGTCCTAAAGCAAATCAAGCTTGAACTCTCCCTAGAAGCTAAGATGACTAAACTGGGACTGTCATCCTTTGCATGTATCATGAGAAGACAAAAGACAATAATACTTGGTAAGGTAGAAGGCATAGGAAAAGAGGAAAACCGCATTCCAGATGGATATCAAGGAAGCCATAGCCCTAAGTCTGCAACACCTGAGCAAGATTGCTGATCACAGGGTGACTTGGAGGTCTCTCATTTAATAGGGTCACCATAATAAGTTGAAGTCAACTTGATGGCAGTCGATTCTGGTTTCAACACCAACAAGAATTCATTGTGCCAAAGTCAGAAGCCATGGAAGCCGGAGGTATCTGGTGTCATACAGTCCAGGGTCAAGGAAGTCATAAATCAGAACAAAGTCCAGGGAGTCTTGATGGCAAAGTTGTTAAATTGTCCAAGAGTCATAAATCCATTACATACAAGAACTGAGTTGTCAAGAGGTGAACTGAAGTTGCATTCAGCAGTTTGGCTGAAGAAAGCTGCCTGCTTATAAAGGAAGCAAGCTCAGCAAACGACCTGATTCCAAGCAGTATTTAGGGAGTATGTTTCGCAGTTGTGTTCCCCTTTATGCCTTGAACACAGCCTTTTGCTCTGTCTGTGGAATGAGCCAGACACCAAAGCTTCTGCCTTTCTCAGGTACTGGGGAGCCTTTCCTCCAGCTCCTTTTCCTGCTCTGAAGCCTGCTGAACCAAACCAGGACTTGGCTGGCTGGCTATCAGGCATTCGCTCCAAGTTCCCCACTGGTATACTTGCTTTTTTTCCTCCTTTCACATTTCTGTTTTCCTGCTTTGTTATATTGTAACTGAGAACCCTTTTTAAATGTAAATAAAAAATTAAGTTTTTTACTAAACCTTCAGAAGTAAGGTCTGCTCCATTCAGTAGGGCTTACATGCAGATAAAGAGATATAGTATTACAGCTTTCAAGACAATTTATTCCTTTTTAAAAAATTACATTGGAAGATGAACAGCTGTATTTCCTCCACTATTAGCCTGAAAAATATATGATTGACATCACTGTGTCAAAAGCTTGAAAACCATTATTCTACCATGAAAAATTTCATATACTAAATTTTAATTTTATCCAAGTGTGCTCTATTTTCATTTTATTGGTGACTCCATAATCATTAAGTATGCATACTTTTAAAAACACAAGCTCTTTACTCTAGAGAAAAGCAGGGAAAGTTAAGGAATCTTACATGGTCACTTGATGTTAAGTTCACTTCCAAATGCACATTACTGATTTGTTTTCCTGATTTTATTTCAAGACTCTTCCACAATTATACTGCATTTTTAAAATAAAATTTGGCTAGATTTTATTTGTGTTTATCATTATTTTCTTTAAATTATGGCTCACTTGGGAAAGCTGTCCACATTCTTCTAAGCACAAAACACGGCTGGTAAGGCTTACTCACAAATTACATGGGTGTGTGTGGGGGGGGGAACTGATAGGACTAAACAGCTGTTCTAACAGCAATACTTTGCATTTTTAGTAAAATAAAAGAGTGTAGTTTAACACTTCATTTTTTCTTTTTTCCAGAATAAATATATACTTTCTGAAAATTAATACATTACAGCTACAATGGATCACAAATGGAGAGAATATTTCCAAAACAAAGGTAAAGTAAGAGCAACACAACATCATATCTAACAAATTATACAGATATGATCAACACTGTAAAGTTATAGATACCTTTTGGAATCAAGTCAAACTGAATATAGAAGGCTAGATCCTTATTACCAGAGGAAATAATTCCAGCATTGCTCACTAACACCAAGAGGTTGCGTTTAACTAGATTTCTAGTAATCTAACGATAGTTAAAACTTACTTAATTAGATCCTTACTTATCTTAAATTAAAGACCACTGATACAGAATAGTTAGGTTCCAAGATGTTGTTGCACTGTTAATGTCATTATACTTGCCCCTTGGCCATAATATTGGGATAATGTGAGTTGGAGGTTGAAAGTAAGGAACAAGAGAGAAGTGTTTCCAGAAGCCTTAAACCATTCAAAAGGCTCATGTATCTCAGCCACAACAAGCAAGCATACAACATACAAACATAAATAGATTAAGCTAGTTTGTTTTTTGGTTTTAGGTACCAGTTGAAATTAGTTAACATCTGTGTGACTTGCTAAATGAAACAAAGGCTGAATGGAAAGTGGCCAGTTTGGAGTCCATATGAAACAAGTCTGATTAAGTATCCTGAGGTTCTGATTACTGAGTAATGATGGTGGATTAGGCTTTGGTCTAAACCTCATAGATTCTGTATTGGTCCCATGTTTCAAATGGCTTTTTAAAGCCTATGTTGCAGAACAGTGGATTACTGAGAATTGCAGGGTGGGATGGGAGAGAAGATGGAGGGGGCAATGTATTTACTCAAGTCTTCCAGACCAGAAAGGGAATCTTATAAAATGGATCATGTTGTTTTTGAAGGGTAAGAAAAGTATAAGGGACCAAGGAGACAGCTATAACAGATGGGATGCAATTCAAGGACTTCACAGGATTCAAGGATGTCCATGTTCAAGGATGTCCATGTTTGGGCATCTGAACTTACAAAAAAGCAAGAACCATTTAAGCTGAAAAGCACTGCAACAAGGCATTGAATTTGAGGTCCCTATTCCCTTTTTTTCTGGTGGTTGATGCAGGTCATTTTTCTTAAATCTCAGTTGTTTTTCCTGGTTCATAAAGATCACAAACCATAATTGCCATTTATTGTATAGTCAGATCATCATCATGACTACTAGCACATTTCCAGGTATATACCTTCAAAAGTGGGGGAGTACCATGATTAAATACCACAATACATAAAACATTAAAATAGAATTAATATGGCATAAACAACAGCACCAACACTATGGACTTTATCAGACCACCCTCTGTTAATGTTCTTTTGCCGGCATATTTTAAAACGTTTTTATGCTGGCAATTCGGCTCCCCATCGTGCAGCAGAGCTGCTGGGTAATTGAGCCATCCTTTTCCGCCCGGTGGTTGGCATGGAGACCACTTACTTGTCGCAGGCTGCACACAGCCTGCGACGGAGGCTGAGGGGCGGGGCCAGAGTGTATAAAGGCACTCCTGCCCCTCACCTCCTCCTCTTTGGCATTGAGCGATCTTGGACCCACCCTCCCGCCGCTTGAATAGTATGATAATTGATTGCTTCGGAGCAGGGTAGGAATTTCCTCCCCCCTTTTCTCAGGGTTTTTTTCACCTATCCCATACTAGGATGGTGGCATTTGGGAAATTGGCTTGGGTGGTGTCTGAATAGGTAAATTCCCTTTTGCTAAGGCAGGGAAGTGGGAGGCATAGCTTCGGTGTGCACCTTGGCACCAATTTTAGGTGAAGGTTAGGTCTTGGGAAGGCCCACTTCAGGTTGTGAGGCCTAAAGGGACAGAAGGAGACCCGCCTTGGAGTTGGCCTAAAGGATAATCCTTCACCCCAATCTGTGGGGCTTGGGTGAGGGACTTTGGGGTTCACCTTCCAGATGGGGGCTGGCTGGGGAGCAACCCCAGACAACTGGGGCTGCTCTCCAGGGAACAGGTGTTCACCAGGGAAGGCTGAGGGATATGGTACAGTATAGACCTAATGCCTCAGCTGGTCCCTCACCAGGTTGCTTCCCCCTGCTGAAGATATTAGAAGGGAATTAAATAGGTCAAGTTAATAAATATACTTTATTTCACCCCATTTCATGTGTGTGGTCTCTTTATTCCGCAATCAGTTGGCAAAAGAACCCTCACCCCATGAGACCTACCTACAGCAGCGTCAATGAGGCTTCTCTGGCAGTAATGGAGCAGAAACAGAGCTCCATTTACTTCCAGGGTTGAGATCTTGTCAAGTCTCACCAGAAAACACTAGTGTGGGAAATTTAAAAAATAAAGTCAAATAAACACACTAAGCATTGACTCAAGCACAGAAACACACTTTAAAAGTCCCAAATACACAGGGGTGGTGGTTATATAAAAAGAATGTCCCCTGCCTGGCTGTTGCAAACTCATCCAGAAATGTTTGCCTATTGACACTGCATTCACATGAGTACAATGGTGCAAGGCAACAAACTGCCAGGAGAGATCAATTGACAGCTTGACCCATCAATAAAAAGGAACAGATTTTAGGCTTTACGTGATCACAAAAGGATGATGTCATCTGGTGCTCCCTTTCATTAGGTGTCCTTATTGATGCCATATTTGCCACATCTGATAAAGCCTTATATGAACAGTATCAGGAATAAACAATTGCCAAAACAGAATTCCTTAAAATGAACCAAAGACAGATCAGAATTTGGCTCCCACACTGTGCTGCAGAGCCTGCAGTGTGGAAGCCCCTTTGCGGGCCGGGAGGAGAGAGGAGACCCTGTGCCTGACGCCGCTGGCATGAGCTGGCAACACGAGGAGAAGGGCGGGGCCAGAAGTTATGAAAGGAGGCCCCCGCCCTCTCCTCAGCCTCTTTTGTTTCGGCGAGCGAGAGGAGAGGGCTTTGCAGCGAGGCCGTGACTGGTGGCTCAGCAGTGGATGCTGAGACGATCTTTCTTCGTGGCTTGGCCATGCAGCTGAGTGGGGCTTTGCCCTGGCCCGGACGGGCCTTGGTTAAGGGCGCGGGCAGGGCAGGTTTAGGAGACGGGGGGCATTTGAGGCCATTCGTAGCTCTCACGCCGGCTCCCACACGGGTCCAGGCCTTACCGCAGCCCAAGCGCTTCTGCTGGGGGGGGGGACACGGTGAGTGGCGGGGACGGCGGCAGGCCAGAAACCCATCCGTCCAGCGGTATGGACGCACAGCTGCGGGTCTTAATGGCCGGGCCTGGTCTAACGGCCTGCTTTTGGTCACTCTCGGCGGGGGTAGGTCAGTGAGGCTTTAAGGCCCAGCACACAAGTGGGTTCCCTGGGCAGGTGGTTTGGGGTAGGCCCAGCCCCCCGGGGGAGTTTCTTTTAGGCCTCATAAGGGGCTTTTGGATGCTTTTGGACCCTGCTGGGGGATATCTGAAGGGAATAAAGGCCTGGCAGGGCCTGGGGCCTAGGCTCAGTGTGGCTTGGAGCCTATTTAGGCCGGGCTGGGTGATATCTGCCTTTTTGTTATTATTATTATTATTATTAATAATAATAAATAAATAAATAATTGTGGTTTCCAGTGGATTCCCTGCTAGCATTGGCCTAGTTCGTTGAGGTCTTCAAGGGCCATCTTGGGCCTCTGGAATAGGCCTCTGGCCTGGTCCTCAGGCCTACCTGGGTTTCATCAGGGCAATTATTCTGGCAGACATTAATTGACTTGTTGTTCCACATCTGGGAATTAATATACATACACCTCCCCTCCCTTCACTGGCTAGAGCAGTTATTCTGTGTATGCTGGGGAAGGGATTTCAGTGAATTGTCTTCTGGCCTGGCCTGGTTCAGCCAGGGGCCCAGGCCACGCCACTTGTTCGTGATAATAATAATAGTGGGTGAGGTAGGATTATATTGGCTTTTCTTGTCATTGTTCTACTTTTTTAGTGGTTCTGTCCCAATTCAAGGGAGGATTGTAGTGGATTGGCTTTTCCAAGCTTGTTGCTGGTTAGGACTAGGATAAATACAGATATGGCTCCTAAGAAGGGTAAGCCTGGAGGTAAGGGAAAGGGGCCTGCCCCTAAAAAGAAGGCACCTCCTTTGCCGGTGCCTCAATAGTCATCATCTAGTAATGAGGAGGAAGAAATCGCATGGGAAGGAGTCTTGGATAGGATTCACCACCTGGAAAGGATGCAGGGCATTGAGAGTGGGGATCCAATACCAGGGGTCAAGCATGCTGTAAAGAAAGGTAAAGTGGCTAATCAAATTCTCGCCCGATTAGATGCATTGGAGAAGAGGATACGGGGTGATGACAATTCAGATCTGGGGCTCCGGATATGAACATCGGCCAGCCGGCTTGCCTGGACGGGGAGCCTGAGCCTGGGGAAATTCCAGTTCCTCCAGATGAGTCACAAACCACTTTTGCACCCCACACCATGTTGAGCTGGCCATGGGTGGGCTGGGCTAGCGCGATACAGCAGGGGGTGGACCCACAAGGTGGACAATGGGGTTGGCCATTCACCCAGCAGGGTCAATCCTGGGGTAGACCACAAGGTTCACCTTGGGGTTCACTCACATTTGGGGGTTTTGGGTCCCCACCTGGCAGCATAGCTCCTTCGATGGGTTCCGGCCAGGTGGCGGGATATGACACGGCGGCGTATTCCGCAATCCCCTTTGGGGAGATGTCTCTCCCTCTTGGGGATCATTTACTGCAATCCACTAGGGACAAAATACTTTGGGGAGAATATGTTGATGTATTCTCCCTGTTGTACCGGGAGCTGGAGAAGAAGGATAAAGACGAGTTGGATGATAAGGAAAAAGAGAGACTGAAGAAAAGGAAGGTGGAAAGAACGTGGTCCAATTGGCTGACAGGATTTTTGCTCATGGCCGGGGTCATTGCTAAGGCACAACCGGAACAGTCGGCCTCCCTATTCAAAAACATGGATATTATACACAGGGCGTACGTCGATTTTGCGGGCCCTGGGTGGCTCCTTTATGATGAGGCCTTTCAAATGAGGGCAGCCATTTATCCAGGGTTATGTTGGGATATGATGCATCCACAATTATGGATGCAGTTGATGACCCCGGCAAGGCCGATTCAGGGGGAGCGTACGCATAGTGGTCACCTAATTAAGACACCTGCTGCCTCAGGGACTGGCGACAGGATGCTCTTTTGGGAGTTTAGCTCCCACAGAGCATGTTCTAGGAAGCCCTGCAGATTTAGCCACGAATGCTCTATTTGCAGGGCTTCTCATTCCTTTAGTAACTCCCCAAGAGGTAGGGGACAATTTAGGGGGGCAAAAGGGAGCCAGGGATCTGGTAAAGGGGCTGGCTTTCTCAATCAGCCTCAAAAAGGGCCCCAGTCCAATTAAAGTGGAGGTTCTTGATAGGTGGCTGGTAGCTTACCCCAATAGAACAGCGGCTGCCTATTTATTGCGGGGTTTTCATTTAGGTTTTCGTATTCCATACCAAGGGGCCCGTCGTCCCTTTAGGGCACGGAATCTTCAATCAGTAAAGGGGAATGAGCATATAGTTAGGGAAAAGATACGTAAGGAGGTAGCTGAGAGTAGGGTTGTTGGCCCCTTTTGTATGCCCCCAGTACCTAATTTACGGGTTTCTCCTTTGGGCATTGTACCCAAGAAGACCCCAGGGGAATATAGGCTTATACACCATTTGTCCTATCTGAAAGGGGATCAGTAAATGATTCCATCCTGCCGGAACTATGTACAGTTAGGTATACTTCTTTTGATGCAGCCGTTCGTGAAGTCCGGAGGCATGAGGTGGGAGCAGAGATGGTGAAATGCGACATTAAATCCGCATTTCGCCTCCTCCCTGTCCACCCTGACAACTTTGGGCTGCTGGGGTTTCAGTTTGAAGGGTGTTTCTACATGGACCGTGCTTTGCCCATGGGCTGCTCGGTTTCCTGTAATGCATTTGAAACATTTAGTACTTTCTTAGAATGGACCCTGAGGGTTAGAATGGGACAGAGGGGTATAGTACACTATCTAAATGATTTTTAATTGATAGGGGAGTTGGGGACAGGCATTTGCAAGCAATTACTGGAGCAATTTGAGCAGATGGTGGGGGAACTTGGGGTTCTCCTGGCCCCTGAGAAAACTGAGGGCCCGGCTCAACAATTGACTTTTCTCAGCATCGAAACTGATTCCGTTAACCAGCAGTGCCGCCTCTCTGAAACAAAAATTTTCGAGTTACGGGATAGAGTTCAGCAGTTCAGAGGCCGGCACAAGGCCACCTTGAGGGAGTTCCAGGTCCTCACTGGACACCTGAATTTTGCCTGCAAGGTGGTGGCTCCGGGTAGAGCTTTTCTTCGGTGCCTCTGTGATGCCATTGCGGGGATCCAGCAGCCACATTATAAGATTCAGATTACGAGGGAGATTGGGGCTGATCTGCAGGTTTGGCAAGAATTCTTGGACCACTTCAACGGCATCTCATTTTGGCGCGAAGAGAAGAAATTGTGTAATGCTTTTCAGATTTCTTCAGATGCAGCAGGGTCTATTGGTTTTGGGGTTTATTTCGGGGGCAGATGGTGTGCTAGTAAATGGCCCTCAGATTGGATAGGGACAGATGTTACTTTAGATCTCACGTTCCTGGAATTTTTCCCCATTCTGGTGGCCTCCATCATATGGGCGAAGGAGTTGTCAGATTCGTCAGTACATTTTTGGTGCGACAGTCTGGCTACTGTCCAAGTCATAAATACTCTCACCTCAAGATCGCCGAGGGTCATGAGGCTGGTCCGGGTTTTTACCCTGCAGTGCCTTCATCATAATATCTTATTTGTGGCTAAGCATGTGGCGGGCGTTAACAATGCAATTGCTGACGCTCTTTCCCGCATGCAAATGGAGCACTTCAGAGAGTTGGCTCCAGAAGCGGAACTCGAGGGCGACAGAATGCCGGACAGTTTATGGCATCTTGGGAGCCAGAGATATGGAGGGCGTTAGGTATGTCAGTTGCTTCTAGTACAAGGAAAAGTTATGCTAGGGCAGTGCAGGAATTTGTGCAGTTTAGGGATCATACAGGGTTACAACAGGGGTTGAACGTTCCAGTGGCACACCTTATGAAGTTCTGTG
The DNA here is from genome assembly GCA_030847615.1 of Gambelia wislizenii. Taxonomy (NCBI): domain Eukaryota; kingdom Metazoa; phylum Chordata; class Lepidosauria; order Squamata; family Crotaphytidae; genus Gambelia; species Gambelia wislizenii. The sequence goes on along the minus strand of JAUMIR010000005.1, from coordinate 202,140,921 downwards.
TCTTTTTGTATAGGAAGGGACTTGCTCCACAAACAATCAGGGGTAGGTTGTCTGCCACTGCTTTTTGGTTAAAGGCACAAGGAGCTATAGATAACACAGGAGACTTTCGTATTCGGAAAGTCTTGGAGGGTTGGGTTAAGGAGAGGGAGAGGAATGCAGATTCCAGAGCCCCCCTTTCTCCTGCCATTCTGAAGGGGTTTATCAGGTATGGCAGGGCGTTTGCGCCTCGCCATATGAGGTGCTGCTGTTTCATGCGGCGGCCCTTATGGCGTTTTTTGGGGCTTTGCGGAATAAGTGAATTGGTGGTAGCATCAGGGTCTGACACTTCTGGTAGGGCCCTAGAATTCAGGGACGTGCTGGTGTGTGATCAAGAGATCATATTCACCGTGCGTTTCTCGAAGACTGATCAGGTGGGGTGGGGCAGGAAATCAAAATTATTTCATTGTAGCAATGCTGATCTGTGCCCAGTTTTGGCCATGCAGGAGTATTTGCGGGTGCAGGGGAAGGGGCCGGGCCCACTGTTTGTACATGCTGACTTTTCCCCCCTGACTAAGTACCAGTTTTGGGCAGTGACGACCAAGGCTCTGACACAGCTCGGGCTGTCGGGTGTCCAGTTCGGGACACATTCATTCCGCATTGGAGCCGCATCTACAGCTGCAGCAATGGGTATGGACCTGGCATATCGGAGGTATGTCCGCTTACCACTTCACTAACTTGTCTTTCCACTTTTGTCTTCCAGGTGGTAGACCGCTGACGGTGAGATGCCGGGTGCTGATCTGCGGCCACAGTATGGTTTACTGGGTGGCCCGGCAGGCTCGGTTAAGTAATTTTGGAACTCACCTCAGCCTGGGAGACAAGGCACCATTGAGTGGTTGGGGAAGAGAGGCCTACGGTGGCATGGCCTCATGCCACTGCTATTTGGGGAGTGTCGGGGGTCTCCGCCAGACCTTTTGGTCCTCCACCTCGGTGGGAATGAATTGGGTCTCCTCAAAGGGAAGGCTCTGGTCATTCAGGCCTCATATGACTTGGATTTGATATGGTCAAGGTGGCCTGCGGTTACCATCATATGGTCAGCTATACTGCCCAGACAGCTGTGGCGAGGGGAGGGGAACCCCCGTTTAATCGACCGGTCCAGGCAAAAGGTTAATAGGCAAATTAGGAAGTTTTTGGTTACAAGGGGGGGACATTATTTGCAGCACCCGCAGATTGTGTTTGAGAGACCTGAGCTCTACAGAGCAGATGGGGTACATTTCTCAGACACAGGGAACTTAACATTTTTGGGTGATCCTCAGCGGGGGTTGAGGGACGTATTGGACAAGCTAGTGGGGGATTAAGGGATGAAGCGGATGCTTGCCCCTTATCTTGGCGGGAAGGGGGGAAGCGTAGATTATGGTGTGCACCTATGGCACCGATTTTGGTGAAGGGACGACCTCTGGAAGGGTCCCCTTAGATTGTATGATCTGGGGGAACAGAAGGAGACCTACCTTGGGGTTGGCTGAAGGATAATCACCTCACCTTAATCTGTAGGGATTGGGTAAGGGACTTTCAGGTTAACCTTCCAGACACGGGCCAGCTGGAGAGCAACCCCAGGTCCTGGGGTTGCTCAACAGGGCTCAGGTGCTCGCCAGGGGAAGCTGGGGGCATAAATCCAGAAGGGACGATCCGCCCCAGCTGCTCCCACACTAGGTTGCCTCCCCCTGCTGAAGATTTAAAAGGAATTAAATAGGCAGGGTTATAAATAAAGAACCCATTTTATTTTTAACCCAATATTCTGTGCGTGATCTCATTATTTCTCTGAGTCGGTCTGCAATAACATCTTCAAGCATCTCCTAAAGAACAGAAAATAAGAGGCAACATGTACAGTATCTCTCTGGATATTCCAGAGTTATATGAGAGCCCCACCAAAGAAAAGGCCTGGTTCTTGGTATATCCCAACCTGAGAGCTCTCACAGATGAATCAGAGAGTGGGGCTTCAGATGCCAGTCTTACAGCTGTTTCCACTTGAACAGCTTACAGCTGTTTCCAATTTCAAAGTGGATTATTTGTGTAGTGTGGGATTTTGCCCCAGTCGGGATAACTCAGACCTACACCAAACTCCTAAAATTTTAAGAGCCAAGGAATAATGAGACCATCCTCAGGTCCAGATCCTTTTAGATTATACAAAGCCTTACAGTTTATACAGTAATTTCACTTGATGCTAAAGTCTTACAGTTTATACAGTAGCCTGCGACCTGTGCCCAGAACTGGGACTTAGTTCCAAGCACTACCTGGAATAAGGCACACTCACAATAAAATTAAGGAAACAGATTTACATGGGTTAAGGGAAAGGCTATCTTTATAAACCCAGAACACACTTGGAGAAATATAAAACAAAGGTAAAGCAAAGCTAACTATGTGAAGTTGACTAGGCTAAGCAGGATCCGGGAACACAGTGTACACAGAGTCCAAAATATTCCAAGCAGTAAGAAATAAAGTAGAGTTACCATATTTTGTAAAGCAAAAAAGAACACATGTTTTCCGACTGACTACTTCAAACCACTGATTGCTATGTTGACTCTGCCTTTAAATACCTCTAGTCTATAAGCTGTGATCATTGCTAAAAGTCCTAACTTTCATTGTAGTTTCCCTTCATTGTAACCTTCATTTGCCTTCCCTATCTTTCTCCCTTCCTCACCTCTTTTTTAACAGCTGCCTCACCTACTCCACCAAGCTGCCCTGTTCCTCATAGAGCTTAATCCCAAACTGATTAAAGCTCAATAGCGGCACCTTAACTAGGGCCAAGAAACAAATGGGAAGCCAATGAAAACATGTACAGGATTGGTATATTATGATCAAAACAGGTACAGATAAGTCTTGCAACCCAATGAGGTACCATGTTACACAAACATGAGGAGTCACTGGCTCAGGATCAAGGAGGTACTTCTCCCTGTGTGGTTCCAAGGTTCCCCTCATGAATGCAGAAGTGTATAATTCCTCCAGAGAACTTCAGGGACCTATCCCTCTTCCTCTGTTGCTCATCCAGCTTTTTTCCTCCTCTCTGATTCTTAGCTTCCATTTTCTCCTACCCTACTCTCACTTTGTTACCATCTGCTTCCTCACCTGCCCTCACTTTGTTACTCTCTCCTTCCTTTCTATTTCTGAAGTTCATGTGCCTCATTTCCTACCTCAGTTATACCTATTAAAATCTGCTGACAACACTTCCCTGTGAGCATTTACTATCTGCATCATTAAATTTAAAGATGCTGTTTAAACATTTGCCATTCAGTTTCTATACATATTTACTCAGAAATAAGTCTCACTTGGTTCAGTTGGGCTTGCTCCCAAGCAAATAGGGCTACAGTAACTGTGCTTGAGACGTTTGATATTTTAAAACCATCCTCTCTCATTGGCATGATTTATAAACATTTAACAATGGAATAAGGAGGGGGGGGTGTCCCTGAAGGCAAAGTCAGTCCTCACACATTTACAGAGCAGATCAGGGACACAAACATACTATCATCAAAAACTCAGGAAAGAAAAAAAAACTTAGCTTGTGTGGAACAGTTCCCCAGAGAGAGACATTTTGTAAATGTTTAAAAACAGTTTTGTCATCTGCCATGTGGGTTTTTTTCTGCATGCTGCACCCATCAGCCCATGCTGAGTTAGGGGAACCTTTCTGTATCATTAACTGCTTTAAACTAGATTGTTACACACAGAATAGAACTGAAGATATACAACTCCATTTGAAATAACTGCCTTTGAGAACTGGTCAGCTTAAAGTCTGTTTCATGCCAGAGTGTAGAATATGTACTTGGGAGACAGAAGCATGCTAAGCAACATGTTCAAAACCTCTAGGTTTTCTCTTCTCACAATGCTAATCCAACCTGACTTTGCAGATCATCTGCCAATTCATTCCAGGCTTTGCATATATTTCAGACACATGATGCTAAATCCTCTAATCTTATTAAAAGGAACAGCACAGAATATAAAACAAACAAATGCTTTTGCTAATAATCTGAATTATTAAGAGTCAAATGAAAATAACCATAGATTTCCTTTTCATCCCCTCCTCTCTCTCCAGTTCTATTCAGTTTTGACAAAATCCTAGTAAAGGGAAGACTAAATAAGACCAGACAAAAGTCATCATTGTATTTGCTAAACCTGAGGATTAATTTGGAAAGCACATTGGATAGAAGTTAATTTGAATCTAATTTAGTGGAATAATCTAGATGTCAGAAGGGGTTGAGCCCCTTCAAAAATAAGTCTGACTTCTCACACTTAATAAAGCATGAGGAGGCATTGTGGTATTATATGGGTTTTAGTCAGAATCCTGGACAGGAAGCAAAGCCTACTTTATTTTTGTTCAAACTCTGGCAAACAGTGGAGAATTTACAGAGTTCAAAGACATACAAAATGCCTAAGGACATTCACGGCCTATTATCTGTTTTTAAACAGCCATACCATGGTTATACAATCATGACTAATATGTCAAATTAATGAATAAAACAGTTTTTTAAAAAAGACATCTCTCTCTCTCTCTCTCTCTCTCTCTCTCTCTCTGGCTTTTCCTCACAAACGAAGATTCAGGAAGGAGTCATCCCACGCTTTCTGCAAGCGCGCTGATGACTAAAAAGGCCAATCCGAGATAAACAAGTGCAGTTGCAGAAAGCACAGACATACAATGTAGTTAAACAGAGAATCACATCTGCCAGTTCTCATTCCTCACAGTCATTCTTAATGCTGCCTTGCCACCAACATAACCCCAAAGAGCAGCTGGTGTACATACACCTATTACAAAGAAACCTTTATAAAGCTGGGAGGGTTTTTTGGGAGAAGGACATGTCAGGTTTCCCAGGACATAACCCCAGTTTTCTAACTCCTTTCTTCTATCTTGGGCCTAACTGACCACACAGTAAATACAGCTACCACCCCAATCATCCACCTAGTAAGGCCAAATCCACACTACATAAATAATCCAGTTTGAAACATTATATCCTAGGATTTGTAGTTTTACAAAGTCTTTAGCCTTCTCTGCCAAAGAATGCTGGTGCCTTACCAAACTACAAATCCCAGGATTCCATAGAAATGAACCATGGCACAAAATCCAATTTCAAAGTGGATTATTTGTGTAGTGTGGGATTTTGCCCCAGTCGGGATAACTCAGACCTACACCAAACTCCTAAAATTTTAAGAGCCAAGGAATAATGAGACCATCCTCAGGTCCAGATCCTTTTAGATTATACAAAGCCTTACAGTTTATACAGTAATTTCACTTGATGCTAAAGGCTTACAGTTTATACAGTAGCCTGCGACCTGTGCCCAGAACTGGGACTTAGTACCAAGCACTACCTGGAATAAGGCACACTCACAATAAAATTAAGGAAACAGATTTACATGGGTTAAGGGAAAGGCTATCTATATAAACCCAGAACACACTTGGAGAAATATAAAACAAAGGTAAAGCAAAGCTAACTATGTGAAGTTGACTAGGCTAAGCAGGATCCGGGAACACAGTGTACACAGAGTCCAAAATATTCCAAGCAGTAAGAAATAAAGTAGAGTTACCATATTTTGTAAAGCAAAAAAGAACACATGTTTTCCGACTGACTATTTCAAACCACTGATTGCTATGTTGACTCTGCCTTTAAATACCTCTAGTCTATAAGCTGTGATCATTGCTAATAGTCCTAACTTTCATTGTAGTTTCCCTTCATTGTAACCTTCATTTGCCTTCCCTTTCTTTCTCCCTTCCTCACCTCTTTTTTAACAGCTGCCTCACCTACTCCACCAAGCTGCCCTGTTCCATCCCACCCCACTCAGCCACCTTGCTTGCCTAGCTCACCTTCCCTCTCTGGGTCTGCCTTCCTTCTCCCCACCCACTCTAGGCTGCCACCATCCCTTTGTCAGGAAATGACATGGATGTGACCACAAGATGGAGCTGTAGGCTTAGTAATGAAAGTAGTTAAGCTCTAGTGGCAGGTGTGTGTGTGAGTTAGCACTTCAGAGTATGCACATCTGAGATGTCTGATGTAACAGGCAGTGTTTAACTGCCTATAAAAAGGAGATGGGAATTATCTCCAGTGTGGGTTTGTTGTGGATGGTGGTTGGCGAAGCTGTTTGTTGGTTTGAGAGAGATTTATGAGTATTAGAGATGGCTGTCCTATACTCTGTATATAATTGTAAATATACTGCAAACAAAGATTAAAGCCCTCAAGTTGAGTGAAGGCTGGCCTTGTTGCTGTCTTCATTTGGCAAGCCAGAGCTCAAGGCAGTGTGCTGGGGTGAAGGAATTTTTCCTTCTCGGACTGAAGTCTTTTGCAGAAGTCTCTCCAGAAACCTTCTCCTTGGTGTCCTGTTGATGTGGAACAACTCTGCAGGTGGTTGTGGTGGTCACAGTGCGTCTTTCTATGCCCCAACACCCTTCTCTTAGCAGAGCTTTTGACTGAGCCAGCAAGACAGAAATGAGGGGGTATTGGCAGGTATCTGGCAGGAGGTAAAGCAGCAGTAGACTTTTTTTTAAAAAAAATCTGCCTAAACAGAAATTTTAATTATATAAAGGAGGAGCTATCTAGGTAAAGGAGGGCATATGGTAACCCTACATAAAGACAATCACAAAATGTGGGACAATAAGCAAAAGGCAAAAGCTACTCATAGGCTTCAGAACTAGAATGGCCCCAGTTAAGCAACCAGGAGGCCTAAAAAATAGAACTCCAGCTCTGCCATCTACATATTAATTCACACAAGAAAGCCTTTTTATAAAAACGCTCCCAGCAGATGAGTCTGATTACAACCTTGACTAAGGAGTTGTCCACACAGTGAAAATACTCCTCACAGAATTTTCTCAGAAAACAAGCTATCTTAAAAGGATCCCACATTGTCTCATCCTATTGTGAAGCAGGGGGGCCAAAAAGAGGAAAAACTACATAAGAAAAACCTTTTGTGGCTTTCCCAATTTTTTTTTAAAAAAACTCCAGTGATATGAGGATTTTCACTCATTAAGACAAGTGATTCGACATGAATTGCTTCCCCATACAGGACACAGTGCAAACCTGATTGGCTGGACAAGCACAGGGGGTGGGGCTGGGTTATGGGGCAAGCATCCGCTGCTGCCATGTTGGATTTTCATTTTAGCAAGTGATTGCTAAGGGGATAAAAGGAAGGTTTGTGCTATCTTTTTTTTCTCTCTTTTTCGAAAAGGTGGAATATCACTTGTGCACAAATAAAAATAGTTTTTTTTAAAAAAAAATGTTCAGTGGCAGCAGATTTAAAAACACAAGTAATCCACTCACGGCCACCATCTCAGCTACAGGCATGCAAAGTTTATGGGGGCTGTAAAACCTTCAAGACAGGTCGCAGTTGATGCGACTTGCTATTAATGTGGAGCAGTCTGGGGTTTTTTTCCTTCATGTAGACAAGCCCTAAGCCAAACCAAGGCCTGATAGGTACAAATGAAAAATAGACTTAAATGTGCAGGCTATCTGGGAACTAGACATTTCTCACAGAAAATCCAGTTTTTGAGACCACATTGATACCACTTTTAAGATGGTATCATAATTTTCACCTAAAATTATGGAATAGGAACTTGTTGCCCAGGCTGATATTGATGATTCAGAATGAAACAAAAGTTTGAGTGGTAGTACCTACAAACCTTAAAATTTGTGGCATACTAAAATGGACCAAACAGCAAGTTTTTTTAAAAATAAAAAAAGGAAGGAAGGAAGGAAGGAAGCTAACTGAAGTTAGGTAATTTAGCTCAAACTTGTATGAAAACATGATCTCAGCCTAAATCTAAACATCAACTTTGGTCAAAACTGGTTCATAAATATGTATTCTAGAGCACAAAATATGGGAAATCTGAAGTTATAGTTTGGAGGGTACATGAAGTATTTGACAGAACAGGCCCAAAACTTCACTACAGTTTTAATTTTGGCATTAGAGAATATACCAGGTCTGGTGACTCAGGAATTTTTCACACTACACAATTATAGTGCTATGATTCCACTGTAAGTGCCATGTTTTCATTTAGGACTTTTTCAGACAGGGCAAAAAACAAAAAAACAAAAAAACCCATGGAGGTTGGGAGGAGGATGGTGCTGTCCTGCTTCCAGTGATTGGTTTTGAATTACAACGTCCTCCTCCCGTCTTTCATTCATGCTGGAAGGACGAGAAAAGTGTCACTTTTTATTGACTGAAGTTTCCACCAGTAAAAAGTGGTAGAGGGAAAACAAATGGACAGAGGGAGAACGAATTAAGGATGGGAGGAAGACGGTGGTGTCTGAAAACGATTGCTGGAAGCGGGAGAGCACCGTCCTCCTCCCGACCTCTGCAGGGTTTTTTACCCCATCTGAAAAAGTCCTTAGGGAGGAACACTTAGAATTATTAGCCAAAGCACTCTATGCCTCATCAAACAAGTCTCAAGATTTGTTTGAGGATGCAGTCACGGCAGTCCCAGGAGTTAAATCATAATGCTACTATCTTCATTGTGTAGTGTGTAAAGACCTTCTGTGATCAAGCAGATGAATTTATGAAGCAAAACAGACAAGACAGATAGAATGCCACTTTTTTTAAGCAAACAGAATATTGCACTTCTACTTCTAGGAACACGGAAAATTCCAGGGATCCTTTAAAAAGCTGTGCTCCAAGAGATCGGTTGCGATCTCCCTGCTTGTGCCTCTCATCCATCCCACCACTTCATTAGGTTCCCAAATCCATTAGCTCAGCATTTTAAAAATGATTTTATTTTAGCCAACTGCTAACTCTGGAAATGACCAGTAGATGGCATGGGCCACATTCAAGACAAGTCAAAACTCTGCATGTTGCTATGGAAATGTACCTTAAGAACTCTGTGTGTGTGTGCAAGAGAAAGAGAAGGATTCTGTGTTGATCTGCCATCAGAATAGTAACATCTCCCTTCAATATAACATTTACTGTTCATGAGAAGTATTCCACTCCTTGTGCTGGGAAAATATTTTGGATGGCAAGAAAAGCCAAAATCCTGATTGAAAGTGGTTTAAAGGGCTTTTGATCCTTAAAAAAACAATTAATGGAATATTGGATCCATATGCTAGGTAAAATTTTAATTCAGAAGCTGACTTTCCAAACTGCATTCTTTTCATGCTAGCTATTACTTCTAACTCATCTACCATGCAGGTTCTGGAGACAACAAAGAAAAAAGCATCTAGGCTTGGCTCAGTTACCAAAATGTCTGAAATGTTCATGAAGGTTAAAACCCTATATTCACTAAGATTGTTTAAATGAGGGGTAGGAATGATGCAATCCTCCAGATTTTGGACTCCAGCACCCAGCATTCCTCATCATTGCCTATGCTGGCTTGTGCTACTGGGAGCTACAGTTCAACAACATCAGGAGAGCCACTCACCTCTCCCCTCTGGTTTTAATTAAGTGAGTCCTTATTTCAAAGTGTGCCTCAGGACAACTTAAGGTGGTGTTAAAAACAATGCTTTTATGATCCTGCCCCCAAACCTCTCTCAGGTCTGGTTGGAAACACCCTCCTGTAACCTATAATTCTCTGTGATTCACTGAAGTTGAATCTATTCAGATCACTGAGGGTCATGCACAGTGAAAAGGTAAGGGGTAAACCTTTCCTGTGGTTTAACCTTAAGCAGTTGAACAGGTTGTTTCTGCAGCCTGCACATACCTATGGCATCATCCTTTTATGCTGCTAATAAACCACACTAGGTACACTGCAGCAGTCTGTAATCATCCCTCAGTCACTGCTCAATGTGGATCTCAACAACCTCTCAACCCCCTTACTGTACTCAGGACGTGACATTACTGTTAGGACAGAATATGGATTAGTGAGGAAGTCAGGCAAGACTGGGCATTTTATCATGCTATCTGTTTAACTTGTACACTGAATGTATCATACATAAAGCAGGGTTAGACTCTGAGGAAGGAGGCACTGAAAACTGGAAGAAGGAACTTAAACAGTTACAGATATGCAGATGACACCATACTACTAGCAGGAAAATAGCAAAGACTTGGAAAGATTACTGAAAAAAGCGAAGGAAGAAAGTGCAAAGGCAGGTTTACAGCTGAACATTACGAAAACAAAAATAATGACCACAGATAATTTACATAACTTAAAGTAGACAATGAAGATGGAGATATTGAAATAGTTTAAGATTTTCCATACTGTGGCTCAGTCATTAGTCATTAATCAGAATGGAGACTGCAGTCAAGAAATCAGAAGACTAGGATTTGGAAGGGCAGTTATGAAGAATATGAAGAATATCATAGAATCATATAACCATAGAGTTGGAAGAGACCACAAGGGCCATCCAGTCCAACCCCCTGCCATGCACGAATTACACAATCAAACCATTCCCAACCTCTTTTTAAAAGCCTCCAAAGAAGGAGACTCCACCACACTACAAGGCAGTGTATTCCACTTCTGAACAGCTCTTACTGTTAGGAAGTTCTTCCTAATGTTTAGGTGGAATCTTTTTTCCTGTAGTTTGAACCCATTGCTCTGGGTCCTAGTCTCTGGAGCGGCAGAAAACAAGCTTGCTCCATTCTCAGTATGCCATCACTTCAAATATTTAAACATGGCTATCATGTAACCTCTCTTCTCCAGACTAAACATGCCCAGTTCCCTAAGCCGCTCCTCATAGGGCATGGCTTCTCAGAAGGATAAATCAGAACTGGATATCCTTTGGCAGCTGACAGGGCTTCCTGCTAATACTTGTCTGCCCCTCCCTTTATTTGGGCAGTGTCAGGCATCTGGATCTGGTACAATTTAAATTTCCCACAAATTAACCAGTACTACCCAAAGTCCTGCTGCCATGGTCAGGTGTAAAGACCCCCACCACCCATTGGACACTTTGGTTGGGGTTCTTCAAAAAAGAGCTAGTACTGACTAGAAGCTCTAGTTTAGGATGTTCGTGGGTTGAATTTTTATGTTGCATAAGTGGCCTGGTACCCACATACAAATACTTCTCCACAATCTTCATGTGTGGTTTAGTGGTTTAGTGCTTTGAGTGTTGGACTATGACTGTGACAAGAGCAGAGTTCAACTCCCTGCTCAGCCATGGAAACCTAATAGGTGAGTTTGAGCAAGTCACGTTTTCTCAGCCTCAGAGAAAGGCAAAGGGAAACCTCCTCTAAGCAAATCTTGCCAAGAAAACCCCATGACAAGTTTGCCTCAAGGTGGTCATGATGCACTCTTGGTATCTAACAATGTCATTCATATAGGACCTCAGGCATAAGCACCCAGATTCTTTGGACAACTGCTTTGGTTCAACCCTGATGTCAGCTTGAACCCCGTACAACATGGCTGGGTCTAGGAGGCACTGTACTTCTCATTTCAGGGCTCCATGATACCTAAAAATGTCATATGGAACGTGTAACTTTCCAAATGTTGTTGGCCTGCATCTCTCATGAATCCTAGCCGTAGCCAATGGTGCAGCCAATGGTGCAGAATACTGGGAGTTGCAGTCCAGCAACATCTGGGGGGGGGACTTTATCCAGCCCACCCTAGTTTAATGATAGGCTAAGGCTATTGTAATTAAGTAAAATTTATTGTTAACTGTTGTCAAGTCAGCTTTGACTTACGCCACTCTATGAATGAGACACCTCTCTCTATTGTCAGTAACCGTGCTCAGGTCTTGCAGACTCAGGGCTATGGCTTCTTTGATTGAGTCTGTCCATCTGCAATGTGGTCTTCTTCTTTTTCTACTGCTTTCTACCTTGCCAAGCATTATTGTCTTTTCTAGTGACTTATGTCTCCTGATGGTATATCCAACAGTCTCAGCTTAGTCATCTTGGCAGTCTGTGGTATCCACAGAACTCTTCTCCAGGACCACATTTCAAATGAGTTGATTTTTTTTTTATCAGCTTTCTTCACTGTCTAGCTTTCACAACCATATATAAAAATTGGAAATACAATGGCATGGATTGTGCTGGTCAATGACAGTAATAAAGAATTCATTCATTCATTCAATGGCATGGACAATCCTAACTTTAGTATTCAATGATACATCTTGACAATTCAGACTCTTCTCTAGTTCCTAGCAAATTAAAATGGTGCTCTCCTTATAATGATTACAGCATCATGCCATCATGTACAGATCAATCCAATGGGGGAGTCACCAATATAGGGAAAATCACACCACTGAGCACTTTGCTGTGATGATGGGGTGCCAGCCCAAATCCAGAGCCAGCCCTTTCCAGAGCAAATGATTGCTTCAACCAACATAACTGGTTATTTTGGTAGAGTAAAAGCCTTGCATGTACTGTCATAGAGGATTAGATCATCTTGATGGCATTTCAACATTAAAACTACTGTTAAATATGAGATCTGGAAAAATGTCTGGCTGTACATGTTTTTGGTGTAAAAGCAATTATATCAGCATTCTGGACCAATATTTTTCTTATCCTAGATGTATTAGGGGAAAAATGAATGAATTTTCAAGACACAAAGTGTCACAGTCTTTCAAGCATCCAAGTATCAATTCATTGAAAACTGAAAAGGTTCCTATCAAAATGTTTAAGTCAAGCTTGACATTTAGTTAAATGCTGCCTTCAGAACTGGAAATGGAACTACAGTATATCATAAGCACCTGCTAACTAGAAATACAAAACACCTACTACATGGGAAGCCTTTGATGATACTACACAGGGCTTGGATCCTACCATCTGTTGAGAGAAGCTACAGAATGTTAATCAGTTTTTTTAAAAGTTTGCAGATAAGTTATGTATAAAAGAAGCATTTAATATATGCAGGAAAAAGGGTGTTTACTCCATCAAAGTCCTTATCTATATGGCATGCATCTCAGGATCAGGAAACCCTCAGGAAAAGCCTGAGATTTGGTACAGGGTCTGCAGTGAGCAGAGACAATAACTGGAAAATCCATTTTCAGACATTCTGTCCCTTCCCTGCAGCTCCTTGTGACATTCAAGAGAGGCACTTAGTGGTGTGCAGGGGGCTCCATAGAGGAGAAAGCAATCAAAAAGTTTCCTCTGTGAAGAGATGCAGAATCCTTTACATGGGATGTTGAATATAACACGATGACGATGATACGAGTAAAGGATAATTTCACCAAATGTGTCATTGTAATCTACCTGAATTACTGCAGTAAAAGACAAATGCCCAAATTCAAGCTCCCATATCCTTATTTATATTAAAATTGCATGGGATCATGGTTGCATTTCCCAGCCCCAGTCCTACCTCCAGAACATGGGATCCTGACACTGGTCCTAGCATGCATTCCATCATCTATTTATCCTTTATCCTTTTTTTAAATGACACTTACAAACGTTACCAGAACAACATTGTACATTTTCCACAATGCAACTCCCCCCCCCAAGTATATGCACATTGGAGCACTGCACTGTAGACAATAAAAATGGTGAAATTGGTCAGTGCAACCAGTCAGTTTGCAGCTTCTGACAGTTGTCCGACAGGCTGACAGCTTACTTTCTTATCATAGAATCATAGAATTGTAGAGTTGGAAGAGACCACAAGGGCCATCCAGTCCAACCCCCTGCCATGCAGGAAATAACGATCAAAGCATCCCTTACAGATGGCCATCCATCTTCTGTTTAAAGACCTCCAAGGAAGGAGACCCCACCACGCTCCGAGGGAGTGTGTTCCACTGCCGAACAGCTCTTAGGAGATTTTCACACGCCGAAAATATTCCCTCCAGAAACCGGGACAGAAATATTTCTGTCCCAGAAGCAGCGCCGCGGTTCGCACGCTCACCTCCCTCTTCCGTTTTTCCGTCGTCCTCGATTTGGGTTTTTCCCTCCCTCTTCTGGAATATTTTACTAACGGGAGTTTGCCGTTAATAAAATATTCCGGAAGAGAGAGGAAAAAACCCAAAGCGAGGACGACGGAAAAACGGAAGAGGGAGGTGAGCGTGCGAACCGCGGCGCTGCTTCCGGGACAGAAATATTTCTGTCCCGGTTTCTGGAGGGAATATTTTCGGCGTGTGAAAATCTCCTTACTGTCAAAAAGTTCCTCCTAATGTTGAAGTGGAATCTCTGTTCCTGGAGCTTGCATCCATTGCTCCATGTTCTAGTCTCTGGAACAGCAGAAAACAAGCTTGCTCCATCCTCAATGTGACACCCCTTCAAATACTTAAACAGGGCTATCATATCGCCCTTTAACTGTCTTTTTTCCAGGCTAAACATATCCAGCTCCCTAAGTCTTTCCTCATAAGACATGGTTTCCAGACCTTTCACCATTTTAGTCACCCTCCTCTGGACACGCTCCAATTTGTCAATATCCTTTTTGTATTGTGGTGCCCAGAACTGGACACAGTATTCTAGGTGAGGCTGACCAAGGCAGAATAGAGCAGCACTATTACTTCCCTTGATCTAGACACTAGACTTCTATTGATGCAACCCAAAATCGCATTGGCCTTTTTAGCTGCCACATCACACTGTTGACTCATGTTCAACTTGTGGTCTACTAGGACTCCTAGATCTCTTTCGCAGGTAGTCTCGTTCAGCCAGGTCTCCCCCATCCTGTATCTATACATTTCGTTTTTCCACCCTAAGTGCAGTACCTTACATTTCTCCGTATTGAATTTCATTTTGTTAGCTTTGGCCCAGCTTTATCATGGATCCAAATCATCAAATATGCATCAGTCTAAGACCTGCTACCAAAGTGTATGCATTTCAGAACACATTTACTAAATGCCATTGCCACACACAGAGACATCAGCTGACAATATTTTCTCAAAAAATGTTGCAAATAAGCAGTTTCCTTGAGAGAGAGAGAGAAATAACCAAGGAAAGCTCCTATCCTCTTTTCAGCTAAAAAAGATTACATTTTCCATGTAATCTAATCAAATTATACAGTTTAATGTATTTTATTGACCTTTTTGTTCTGTCATCTTATTGCCGCTGCTGCTCGCAAACCAAGGAAGAGAGACAAGGCACCAAAGCTGGATTTCAAACCGGGTTTTAACTTTATGTTAAAGCAATCTGCAATGGGGAAAGCAGTCAATCTAACATCAAACAGGACAAGCCTGGTTGTCATCTAAAGAGTGGGAAATCACCTCAGCTCCAAGGCAATGTTTCCTTGTGTTTGATATCAGCCATATCTCAAACAGGTATGCAGGCCAAGGCAAGGAGGGTTGCTGTCAGGCAGCAGGTTGTTTGGGTGAGGTCTATCAGTCATATCCCAATTCTATGCCCCCTATAGGAAGCCTCTCATTGGACAACTGTGAGGACACCCTAAGTGAGCAAATCTTTCATTATGTGATGTCTCAAAGATATTAATCAATGAGCTGAATTTACAAACCACCCCACATCCACACTTTTTTTTTTACTCAGACACGAAGAGGGTTCCTAAGCTTAACCCAAAGCTGAATATGATATACCAAATACAATGTCAATTAAACAATGATCCAAATACTCGTTAGCCAAATTAATAAAGATTTATTATACCATGGTTCAAATTGCCATACTAACATTTTCTGAGATGTGGTACAAGGTTTTTAAAAAATCCACCACCACCCCAGTCAGGTGCAACATGAAATATGCAAAAGATATGTGTGATCTCTGGCCAGTTTTGACAATCTCCTCAAGCATTGCCATTTAGCCCCAAACAGGGTGAATGGCAAAGCCCAAAAGTGATACATAAAATGGTTGGGATCCTGCAATAAAGGTCTTCTGGAACACAGGGGGAGATGGGGGCTGCTTTTCCACCCTGACATATGGCAGTCCTGCATTGGCTGGCCTCATTTCCATGGCATTTCCTGAGAAGAAGAACAGGGAGGAGAGGCAAGTTGGCATAAGTTGCTGGGAGAGACAGGCAAACAAAGTTTGTCCAAAGGCTGATTACTCCACAGCTGATAACAGAGGCACAACACAGTCAAGCCAATTGCAGACAAAGGAATCAAGGCAGCAGGAAGCCAGACACTTACTTTACTATCAAGCAAAACACGGGTCCATAAACCAAAAGTCCAATAGTGTGTACAAGGTCCAGGTCTGGCAAACAGAGTTCAGAGTAGTCCAGCAGAATCCAGGTCAGGCAAAGAGAGTCCAGAGTAAACAAACACAGCCCAGTTGAATACAGCAAGCAGGAACACAATGGGTACTCAGGTAGGTCAGATAATGTCCTGGAGGGCAGTGTTGCATATTTATAGAGCAGCACCGAACGTAGCTGCTGCTTAACAAATTGCTGATTCCTATAAATACATTGAGACTGTCTCAAGCCCTTCTTTTGTTGTCTTCATGGTATGAAGGTAGGTATAGGTAAGTTATCCTCTGTATCTGAAGAGGCAGGACCCTCTGCCAGAGCTGGTACTGTACTATTATCTGTGTCTGGAACATCCTCCTGCTTTGGTTCAGCAGGTCCTGGCATGTCCACTGCTTCAGTCTCTGAATCAGAGTCCATTTTCAAGTTTTGGAAGCAGGGCATGACATGCAAGGAGAATATGGGTTTCCACGGATGTTTAGGTAAAAGGGCTGAGGTGGTTAATAGCTGAGCAGTGGTTGAAAGCACTTGTTCCTTCTGGCCTCCCTTTTGCCTATGGTATCATCCTTATAGGAGTTATCCAAGATATGCTTCTTTAGAAACAAAGGAAAGGTCCTCTTCTTCCCAGAGCATAACAGAAAAGAAAGACAGGCCCTGCTGTTACCTTAAATGCTTGGGGGTCTTAAGGACCCTCTAAATATCGATATTAATTTGGGGAATTAATATACTCAACTTGGCTATACAAGAGGGGTTAACAGAGCATGACCTTTTGATCTATGTATACAGTACTGGTAATAAGGAGACATTACACTAAATAGTACAATTATTAATTTTATGGAGAAAGCAGTAATAACAACATTCACATACATACACTTAGGCTTCAAGCAATCACAAAAGGCTAGTGAAATAACTAGGAAAGAATGGGATAGAGGAATAGAGATGGGAGGTTGTTTTCTGGTGATACTGTACCGATCAGAGGAGTTGAGGTCACAGAGGAAACCAACAGAATGAGGGTCCCGAAGCCGGAATGGCTACACAGTCCGATGTGGATGCACTTGAGTATGGTTTTGAAGGAGATTTAATACCCAATAATTTCCTTTAGGGGATGGGATTTAGAGTGAAAGACAATGCTTCTCAGAGGTTCTCAAGGTAAGACAATGGACACTCCAGATATGCTAACGACCCTTAATGTGTGGATACTTTGGGACTGAACAGAGGAAGCAACTCTTTCTGTTTGTGGAGAGGTAGAGGTAAGATAGCTCTTTACCAACTTGAGTATCTCTGCTTAGGCTGATGGGATTAGCCAGATGTTCAGGCAAGAAGTTGCCTTGCAAATTATCTTTCTTTGGAATTTAGGGCTGGCCCCTCCTTAGTGCATACTTGACTGAGTCTCAGTGCTAGTCTTTGGGATTCCTGGTTTTGGGGAGTCTCCAGTTTACTGGCCACGCTTTGTGGAAGGCCACATTTGACCAAATTATTAAATATTGCCAATTATTACTGGGCAGGGGGTGTCAGGGTAGGTAACACTGCCAACCCTACAAATGGCATCCAAAGAGTAGAATGGGGCAGCATATACTCTCCAGCTAGAGCCATTCCAACAGTAATGAGTATGCTGAGAGGTGACCTGGCCCTCTCTTCCACTTCTCCTCACAGATAGCTGCATAAATAATACAAAATGAAATACCGTATGCTACAAATGAAGAAACCAAATCATGAACATCTTTCTGAAAGAGTGTGCAAGGGCAGAACAAGCACATACATCACTCCACATGGTTTGGCTCACTTTCAATTAAAAAGACGGTTCTATGACATCCTATACACACTTAATTACAATGGAACACAGAGACATCAACAACAAAAAATAAAACTATACTAAAATTAATTTCTGCTGGCAAACCAAATATGGAACTGTACTTTGAATTTATCTTCAAAAACAACAAGAAGAACATTGACACTAATTTTAAGAAGTAACTTACCTGAAAACCTCTAGGATTTTTTTTTAACTACAGGGAGAAAGGGGGAGGGTAATAAATAAGCATTCAAAGGATTATACCTCAGAATAACAGTAATATTCCTCAAAAATCTTCCTTTGCATTTCAATCCCTTTCATGTCTAGTTTGCATATTTCAAATGTTAAACCATACAAAAATAAAAGCTTATGTTTCTAATTAGTTGTCTACATAGTAATCAAAACTGCTGCTTATATGCAAATATTATCATTTGTGTGTTAAAATTAGAAGCACTTGCTTCTTCCATACCATGACAATGCTGAATGATTCTGACTGTCTACATTGGAAGTTTCAAATAAAATTAGATTGAAAATCAGGTAAGTAATATAAAAATGAAATATAATGAGTTTCTTTTTCTTAACAGGTACTCTATAAAGACAAAATGCTGTGACAACTTAGAAGAAACTGGTTTATTCTGGCAGAACTTTCTGTACCCTACTTCAGATACATGCATTAATTAGATTTTTCACATAACAAATGTGAAGGTCTGTTTTTGACAATTGGTTAAACGTAGGAAAATGCAACCATGAGTAACAAAGATTATGATTCAGATCACAGCTTAGATATGTGAATCACAGGGAGAGGACACCTCAATATTACCCTGATTCATCATACAAGATAAATACCACATCCATGATTCTGGTAAGAAATTCCTTAATTGCAGATTGGAAAATAACATGATCTGGAACCAAGCCCCTGGGTCTATTCCTACATCTGGGGCAGCCACTGGATCCATCTCCACAGAGCATCTCACAGCTCCTCTGAGCTGACCAGGAGCTCTGCTGGTGCCAAACTAGGATCCAGTACTGGTGACAGTCCCATTCAATCAGCGCAGCTACAAGATGAGTGATTGTAAAATCCAGAGTTGATTTGCTACCTCTATGGTGTTGGATCTTGTCTTATACATCTTATTAGGCTCATGGGATTCAGTATAAGGTTGTCTTCATGTTCCAGTCACAGAACTATGGCATCAGGACATGGAAAGAGTCCATGTTCCAGTCATGGAGCTGTTATGAGCTATGCTCGATGATTATGGATTACAAGTAGACTTTTGATGCTTAAGGCAGGAAGCTGTCTATTGCCAGAAGTCTTCATGCATGTTGGAAGGGTAGGGCAAAAGCCTGGATCCCTGTCCATCTTGGAGAAGTCAAGCCTCATGTTAAAGTACAAACTGGAATTTTCCTTCCCCTTCAGTTGATAAGGAAATGGTCCAATTGATATGTTCAGGAGAACAATGGGTGCCTAATTTTGTTTTTCTCCACTGAATGGAGCGTTTGCCAGACTGTCTCAGACTGGTACACCCTCCACCATTGTGAGGTATTCTGAAGTTTCCAGTGATATTGGGCAACCCTGATTGGATTTCAAAGAGGATACCTGGTTGGCATTGTCTCAAAGTGTGCAACTCCATTGTTTGTCTCTCCCAGGCCATCTAAGAGTTCTTTCCAGTCCCCTGAGGGTAACAGGCAGAGGTCACATTCACATCTGACCTTTGCACATATCTGACCTTTGCACTTAGCACTAAGCACATGCCGCCTTTCAAACCTTCCAATAGAGTAACATTCCCTGCCCAGAGGTGTCTCCTTCACTCCAGAAGACAGCCCCCATGTTGGAAAAGGGCTATATACAAGCCAGAAAGCATGAGGGTTGGTCGCTTGGCTCCACTCACCACCCCTTCTTCTCCCATCTTCCAGAAGCTCTGCCCAAGAAGACCTGGAATCTTGTTTGCATCAAGAGGGTGAGAAAACAGACTATAGGCTCTTAAACTCAGCTATACCCCTCTAGTCCCCTCCTCAATTGGTCAGGAGTAGCGTCTCATCATCTGTGTCATTTCCCCTCTTTTACTTTGAGAAACAGTTTAGAAACAGTTTGTATTGAACATAGACCCGTTGGTTTCTGTTGCTATCTTCTTAATAAAGAAATAGTTGTTTTTGCTGCAAAATTAGCTTGGTCTTGACAAAAATTTCTTTCACATGAAGTCACTCTGGTTAATTGGCCAATTTAAAAACCTTTAACCTGCAAGGTCCTAAAGTGTTAGTGCCTGGGAGAGATTTCCCCCCCAGAACCAGTTAAATCCAGTGCACTGCTCTTAAGAGAGCACCCCCCCAAGTGCAGGTAAGAGGCCAAAGTGGCCACCTTAGAGAGGGTGGTAGCCTCTTAAGGCATCAAGAGTGATAGCCTTAGAGTAAGGATCTTCTCCCATCACTATACTGACTATGGTTTCTGTAAACCATGCCTCCTCCTTACTGGATCACCTGGCCTATGACTTAATGCTGCACAGGCTATCCTGACCTGTGGCCACTGCCAGCCATGGCATTTTAGGAGCAAGCAGTCTCTTGTGGAGGCCACACTCCTAAGACCCCCCAGGCTTCAAAAGAACCACAATTTTAGTCAAGGTAGATAACTAATACCCTTTTCTTATAATCCCAGCCTGAACACTCATTCACAGGGAGGAATCTCAATCCTCTCAGTTGGTCTTCACAGTTCCAAGTGGCCTTCACTTCTGGGCTAAATAGGAACCATTTAAATGCTACATTGTCCGCTGCCGCTGCCCCACTGTGTTCCAAAGGCCATGATGGCAGCCTTCCTCCATTACTAAGCAACGGAGGAGATGCACATTGCCCATGTGTGAATCTCAGCTGTAGGTGTTGCCATCTCCTTACAGTCCACTCAGAAATCATCCCCAGGGAGGGAATGATTGTGATTATGCTCTCTGCACAATGCTGGGCCTCTTCAGCACATAGCAAGGGAAGCATTTTGGCCACCCTGGGAAAACAGACCTATGGTGGTCTGCTGCACGTCAGGTGACTGCTACACTAGGGCAGACACAGCTTGCAGTCCTTCAGTACAGACAGCCAGCTGAAGAAAAGACTCCTAAAAGAGGCACATCCTTGGGAGCTGTCAGATGTGCCACATAAAGAGTTAGCCAACACTGTAGCTGTTGCCTGACAGCCCCTTTTCCATGTATACACTAGGAACTGGCTGATGTGCAACACAATATATAAATTATCCCTCAGTATTTGTTTTCTAGTGATGAACTCTAGACTTGATAAATCATATTTGAGACCAAATTTCAGTATACTGAATATATAGAATGTTGAATGAAGAAGCTGAATGTTTAATTTAGAAATTATTTCTGTGCTACTGCAGATATTGTTCCTGAAATAATGTTGGAAGAGTATTATTTGGCTCTAGGAGAATAATTATAGCCTCATTCATTATTTACAGTTGTAGATGTACATAACAAGAAAATAAATGCTATTCGCTTCATGCTGCATTTTGCATGATTTAGAATGTCTTTGGTGCATAATATATGAAATACATAAACTTCTATTTGTAAATATTATTTCTGTTGGACAATACAGCTTTGGTTGTGTACATATGCCATGTGGTTAGGAATCAAGCATCCTTAGGCAGTTTGAACTGAGTCCTATGTGATCTTGGTGATACAAAGCATGGTCCAGAATTAGGAGGATGGAGCAAAGGTATGCAAACTGGCAGTTATTTTGCTCTGTAATGTGCCTGTCAGTTCAGTATACAAAACAATACACGTGCTTTGTAAATCTGCAACAGGCAAATATCTTCCATCCGCCTGGAAAAACTCAAGTCTCTTTTCAAATACTCAAAGGAAGAGCCTTTTTCCTTGACCATATTCTAACAGAATCTTGCTGTGAAACACCAGTTCTTGAAAACACGCTTACCACTTACCAGTAGTGTTTAGTAATGTGATCACTTTCAATCATTCATAAGAAATTACTAAGGTAGCTATTACGATATACTGAATCATTCATGCAACATGCTAAGCACAAGCCGCTTGTCATGCAAGCTGATTTGAAGAGATTAAATTTTAAATTCAAAGTGCATGTGAGGTGTAAAGGCAATTACTCAATATCACTGAAGCTTAACTTCCTTCCAAAAGGACGAGAAGCTCATTCCTTGCAGAAGGAAAATTGAACCGAGGGTCTGGGGTGGGGAGTGGGGATGAAAAGGAAGAAAATGAACCAAATCCAATCATCCAAAAATGTAGCTTTAACAATTAGATGCCATTCACTAAACCAAAACCAGTGTTGTGTGGAAATGAAATAGGGTTTCATTTGAATATGAAGACATCTTGCACCAGGAATGAAGTTGTTTATTTTATTCCTAGCAAAAGGGGGAATTTAACACAAATCACTCATAATTGAAAAATTAAAGCTCCTGTATTTAAGAATCTGTGTATATATAGGGAAAATTATCAAAAGGGTAGTATCTCAACACGGACTTATTTTAAAAGACCAGTTTGACAGTGCTATGAAAACACATATAATTAATTAGTTGAGGTTGGACAAACCAAATTTACTATAAGAAACAAGAGTATGTTAAATCAAATTGTGCAGACTTTATCCTTGGCTTTGCAAGACCTTCCTTTTCAAACTCTAAGTAGCCCATATTGAGAGGTTAAATTCATTTGTGACTTTAACATTTTGTATTTCAAAGACATCAAATACTTCCTGAATTCTTCCACTCTTAGTACCTTAAAATACAAAATTCTTGCATTACAATTACAGGATTGGATTTCATAATTTAGTGTAATACTTTAAGCAATAACCATCAGGGCTTTGACTCAATGACAAGTTAATTATTCCATGGTCCAAGAATTCATTTGCAAGACCATATTAAACTGTAACTCTGTCATGGCTGTCTTTCATTTATCGAATACTGTCATACTGGAATAAAAACTATAATGGAATTGGGTTAATAAAAGCAGCATTAAACTAACTAGTGACATCTAAATCAGTCAATAATAGCAGATAGTATCATATTTGATGAAAACTGTTAACTATTCACACCATTCATTGTTATGTCTTTTCCTGGTGATGTATTTGAAAACACAATTCAGTACAACAGAAAAAAAATTATAGGAATATTCCTTTGTTTTCTTGGCTCTACCATATCACCCTTTACTTTTGAAGAAACATTTCAAAATCCAAAATAGCTGTATGAAGTGGTAAGTTCACACTACTTTGCAGTTCAGCCGGCAACACATTGGGTTCATAATATATATATATACCATAACAACCTTATCACTAGTTCTGTATTAACTTCAGTATGCACTGCTCTGTCCATTGCACATGCTGTTTCACATTCGAGATGCCTGTTCAAACAGAGAATACAACTTGCCTAGCCAAATTGCAGCAGTCCATGTTGGTACTTAAACACATACTCACACTCATGGCAAAGCTGATGCATAGTGTTAGATTTTTAGTTTCAGAAGTGAACATGCTTATGGCATCATTTTATTGTTTTGATGAAAGAACAACTGAAATTTTAAGACTTGGAAGTTTCTCTCTTCTAACCATTTGCTGTCTACTGTTTTCCCTCTGAGCCAAATTGAATAAATTATGCAAGGTCAATGGGGATTTATTAAGTGTCCTTGGAAATTTGCAGACTGCCAAACTACGTATGTAAACCCTGTTAAAAACTCACAACCAATGCAGAGATTTTTGGTGTAGACAGAGTTTGTATGCTACTCAAGATATTTTACAATTTAGCCTCCTGTTTATAGTGCATGTGCCAAAATTTAAGAACCTTTTGCACTTTTCCCCACTTCTATTTTGGATCACTTCATGAACTCACCTAATGATGTAAGGTGAGGACAAAAAAAAATTAATTTTTTCAACCACAGGATAAGGACAAACAAAGTTTTTGGAGGTTCTGTTCATTGTGTTAGTTTCCATAATCTCTAATGGCTGAAGTTCAATATTACTCAACTGGTGCACTTTTCCCTACAGGGTTAATACTGCTCCTAAATAAATGTACAGATGTTTTCTATGCTGATGACCATAAAACCATACTACAGCTAAGGCCTACAGGAACTGAAGTGCACTGTATAAAATAAAAGACTGTAAACCTGGTTACCATAAGATAGATTAAATTCCTCACAGAATAGACTTTATATTATGTTCCCATATCTTCCAGCTGTTTCCCTCATTTTACAGCATGATCCTACTGCTATCCAGATGGAAGATAAATCAGCCAGTTTAATTAAAGTCCCTTGTTTAAGAAAGCATTGGGAAATCCTCTCTCTCTCTAACTCACAAACACACAAGTTAATAATTCTTTTAGACAGATAAATGAAAAGGTAGACAGATCATTATAAAATTACTTCTTTAAAATAATACTTTAAATCTTGAAAGTTTCATTTGGCAAAGTTTTGCTTTATGCATACACACACTTCTGATGATGATGATGATGATTAAAAAATCAGACAAAGTACAGAAAACCAATTGATTCTAATCTTCAACTGATCATATTTAGATGTTGGTTAAAGCTGCCCTTATATAAAACCTTGGGAATGGGAGTAATTATCTCTAGAGTCACAATAACAGTTGTGTGGAAAGCTCTGATGCACAGGGAAACACCAGTTTGCATAAATAGAGCCTTCACAGAAGTGCTGCATGGGTGCAAAATGGATGGTGGCATGCTATATTTCCACAGAGATTGGAGTAAGAAGCAATTTTACATGTGAATGCATTATGAAGTAGGGTGAAATTTCTTCACTTATCTACTATAAAGGAAGACAGATCTGTCATCTCTTCAATGTTTCAACATATATTCTGAAAGGGATGGAAATTTAGGCAATCAAGATGTGGTAATGTGAGGAAGCATATATGGTTCAATCCTAGTTTGCCTTCTGAAAGCCCCCTCAGCTCTTTGATAATCTGCTCCAGGGGGTTGACAGGATCAGGGAAAACAAATTCTCCAACTGCTGCAGTTTGGCAAGGGCACTCTGGATTAATCCTCTGCTGTCCCACTTTTTCAGCTGCCTTTAAAATTTTTCAGTTCTTCTCTCTTCCTACCACTTGCCAGTTACCTACACTGCCAGTTACCTACCATCTTGTAATATCAAATAATTGGCAATATTTAATAATTTGGCTTAGTGTGGTCACCCACGTGGTTAACAGGTAAACCAGGGAACCCCTAATACCGAGGCTGGAGTCATATGTAACCAAAGGAGGGGCCTCTGGAAATTGCCCAAATACTCAGGTCAGAGATTAACACTTGGGTCATTCACTAATCCACTCACCAATAGCAGAGTCCTTGATGTTTGTAAAATGGGTCCTTCCTTCCTTCTCCCCCTTCCAATCCTTGGCAGCTCCTATTCAATCCCAAATGCAGCACCTCCTAACGATCATCAACTCTTCTGGAGCACCCATTGTCTAGTTCTGGAAACCGCCAATAAACATTGTATTCCATTCAACATCCCATTCCTTCAGGGCAATTATTCCATATAAATATAACCCTAAACCACCACCCAAGTGCACACAGTTCCCTTTCTGCTCGACTTCACATCACACTGTGTAGCCATCTCATAGAATCATAGAGTTGGAAGAGACCACAAGGGACATCCAGTCCAACCCCTGCCATGCAGCAATACACAATCAAATAATTCCCAACAGATAGCCATCCAGCTTCAATTTAAAAACCTCCAAAGAAGGAGCTCCACCACACTACGAGGCAGTGTATTCCACTTCCAAACAGCCCTTACTGTCAGGAAGTTCTAATATTTAGGTAGAATCTCTTTTCCTGTAGTTTGAACCCATTGCTCCGGGTCCTAGTCTCTGGAGCAGCAGAAGACAAGCTTGCTCCATCCTCAGTATGACATCCCTTCAAATATTTAAACATGATTATCATGTCCCCTCCCAGCCTTCTCTTCTCCAAACTAAACATGCCCCTCTCCCTAAGCAGCTCCTCATAGGGCATGGTTTCCAGCATCCTGGTCACCCTCTCTGGACATGTTCCAGCTTCTCAATAGCCTTCCTGAATTGTGGTGCCCAGAACTGGACACAATATTCCAGGTGAGGTCTGACCAAAGCAGAATACAGTGGCACTATTACTTCCCTTGATCTAGACACTATACTCCTATTAACACAGCCTAGAATCACATTGGCTTTTTTAGCTGCCACATCACACTGGTGACTCATGTTCAGCTTGTGGTCCACTAAGACTCCTAGTTCCTTTTTGCATGTACTGCCCTCAAGCCATGTGTCACCCATCCTATATCTGTGCATTTCATTTTTACTGCCCAAGTGTAGTATCCTACATTTCTCCCTGTTGAAATTCATTTTGTTAGTTTTGACCCAGCTTTCTAATCTGTTCAGGTCATTTTGGATTCTGATCCTGGCCTCCAGGATATTAGTTATCCCTCCTAATTTGGTGTCATCTGCAAACTTGATAAGCATACCCTGTATTCACTCTTCCAAGCCATTGATAAAGATGTTGAATAGCACTGGACTCAGAACAGAAGAGTTGCCATTGGTGACTACCCTTTGGGTTCAGTCAGTCAACCAATTACAAATCCACCTAACAGTTGCACTGTCTAGCGCACAGGTTACTAACTTTTTTGCAAGAATATCATGAAGAACATTGTCAAAAACCTTACTGAAATCAAGATATACTACATCCGCTGTGTTCCCTTCATCTATCAAGTTTGTAACTCTATCTTGATAGATGAAGGGAATGCTGTGGATGTCTTCTTGTCTTCTGGACCTCCTTGCTATTTGTGTACTTCACGATCTCAGCTCTGTAGGATCAGCACAGTATAAACTGCAGCCCCCTTACTCTATTCCACTATCCAAAAACTTCCTACTATCTTCAATAGCCTTGTGTGATTGCTTGAAGTCTGAGTATTTGTGTGGATGTTGTTGATACTACTTTCCAATAAAGATAATGTAATTGTACATTTTGGCTTAGATTCTCCTCAGTTACTACCAGTATACATAGGTTAAAATATCCTGCCACTACTCAACCTCTCACATGCCATTTTTAAAGCTAATTAACATTCCCCATAATAATTTTCTACACTAGTGGGATCCTCACAAACCCCACATAATTCAGGTAACATTCCCCCTTTGGCCTCAGCTTACTTCAATTGCTGCAAACTGATTTCAAAATGCAAAAGTAGTTTGCACTCAGCTCAGCAGAGGGAGAGGAGAGGGAGGGGCCAAACGTTCCCTTCCCAGTAGGCTCAGGTAAAGGTAAACTGCTGCAGGCTCTCCTAGCTTGTCTGTTATTCCTCATTCATAACTTTTGCCCTCTTCACCACACTGTGATGTTGCTTAGCCACACCTGTTGGTTTTCTTCTGTAAAATGTTTGAGGGTGTGAGAAAGGGATTTGTAGGGGTTGCAGATGGGAATGGAAATTGCCCTCTTGCTTACATGAATGGTGAACTAACCTTTATCTTCCTTTTTATCTAATATTTTTCACTTGACAATATATAGCAATATTAAACAAAACAGAACAGTTTCCCCTTTCGTTGCCCTCCCTCCCACTCTTAGCCACAAACAATACAGAATGTGGTAACAATTTATATTCAGTTAGAAATGTGAATGGTAAATCCCTTCATTGTTTAACTTTATTTCTTTCTCTTTGCAAGTATATTTGACTATTTCATCACAGAGTTGTCAGTCTGTCTGTTATTCTATGTTAACATGTCTCTCCATCAACCTAAATCAGAAATAACTTAGAATCCAACCCAAAACCATCTTCCTTATTGATGACAATTCACTTTCAAGTAAAATAATATTAAGGCTTTTATGAAATGGTTTCATTTTGTGAGCCACTGCATTGGTAAAGAAGAATTTTAGGATACAATTGCTCAGCAAAAAAAATACAGCAATTTGACAATGACTTAGATTATGAAGCTCTTCAGGATTTCATTGGCATTCACTTAGCCACATGCACTGTAACAATGTTGTGTAAAGTTGTTGACTGTCTCAGGAACTGGGTGGAAAGTGGCCTATGCAGGCATACTGGCAGTTGTCTTTATGGCAAATTAAAGGCATGACAGCTAAACTATGTTACAGTCTCTCATAACCAGTATGAGAGAGTAACTTTTTTAAAAAATTTCATCACAATTGAGAAGTTGTATAACAGACTTACCAAATATGAAATGACACTATAGTCACAATGGAGTAAGATGTTTCCTTTGTATTTACCATTCACATGATTTAGGAGCAGGGTCTTTTATACTGTATATTGATTCCTAACTTTGCAAAATTCCTAACTTTGAATTTTTTGGCCAAGGAATAATGTTAAGAATCTGTACCTTTCATTTTAACCAGTTAAGATAATGTCTATGTGTATACTACCTACAAGTTAATGCATGTCCATTTCCCCCCCACATACTCCCAGTAACAAATGAAAATGCAAACTACACAGTTGGTATGAATGGATGAAAAAGATTTATCCCTCAAAGCCCTGAACATCTTAATTATAACAGTTTAATGTTATGTACAAGAAGGCTTTTAAAAATAATAACTACTAATTTAATATAAGCTTTGAAACAAAATTCTGCATTTAAACAGGTGTTAATAAAACCTGGAGACTGAAGAAAAAAATGAAAGCATAGAATACTAAGCTGCATCATTATTAATATTAATATTAATATTAATATTATCTTGCAACACTTTATATAGGATTGTCTCACATGCACTCAGTTTTGCAACAGCTATGAAGGACTGAGATAGGAGTCAGGGGTTCTCAGATAGAGGCCAGTAATAGGACAAAGTTGCTTACAACACAGGTGCTTCTGGGGATGTGAATAACAGTTGCACAGAGTTGCAAAAATCTCACTACTCAGTTATTACTTCTATCGGGGTTTCCTGACTGTTTTTATTTGCATCCCTAATCAAGGCCACCTTTTAACTGAGCTATAAGGCTGGGCAATCCACTGCAAGGATACAGCAAAGATGAAACCTAATTTACTCCTCTTTCTCTTTTTTCTGGAGCAGGAAGTCAAAATCAACTCCCTTTCCTCAGTTTTGAAGTGGCAAAGCATACACATGCACAAAAACTTTCAAGTTTTCAAGCACTGGCTCCAGTTTGTTATAAGTGGCAGAAGCTATCCATCAAGGCAGGCTATCAAACCCTTGGCAATTCTCATACAAAAAATGAACAAATGTAATTAAAATATTCATATACACAATTGTGAAATCAAATTTCATTTCAGTTATTCATATCAGCTTTGCTATGGCAAATATCCACAGAAAGGCACCTTGAATGACAGTTCTGAGGAAAGGCAGGATATAAATGAAGTGAATGAATAAGTGAAGTCCACAAGCCATACGTGTCCAATAGCCTGGATAATATAACTGAAATGAGGGCCTCTCTTGCACCAAAAACATATTATGATGAGGATCAGACCTGCCAAACTTTTGATGTTTTAAAACCAGGGATGGAGAAGATATAAAATGAATGGCTGGGGCACATTAAAGTTTGATATCCCCCCCCAAAAAAATCTATAGGTATATCTATATTAATGACACTACATTGTCAAGATTGGGGGGGTATATAGCAAGTTCCGATTATTATTACCCCATGATTTTTATAACAAAAATTTGGAAGTGTGAAGTGAATGTGCAGATCAATTATTGAATTCTCCTTTATGTAACACCTTACAAAACCCTGCTCCAACTATAAAACTTAAAACATATTTTATCATTCCCTTCTGTGCCACTGGTATCCAAGTATATCTCTCTCCAGCTTTTCTTCGCAAACGAAGATTCAGGAAGGATTCATCCCGCGCTTTCTGCAAGCGCACTGATGACTAAAAAAGCCAATCCGAGATAAACAAGTCCGGTTGCAGAAAGCACAGCAGAAGGTCTCCTCGGGTGATGTTTCCGGGTTGTGATTCTTTATGCATTGTCATTTCTCTTCAAGACTTGTTTGGCATCAGTTCTCAAATAAGGCTGCAGCATTGTGGATAGTGTGTCTCCATGCTTCCTGAAGTGAGGCCAGGGAGGACCATTGTTGGTGATCAATTTGGCCAAGTCTGAGATGTTGTTTCAGGGAGTCCTTGTATTGCTTTTTTGGAGCGCCCCTCTTACTCTGACCCGTGGCGAGTTCACCGTAGAGTACTATTTTGGGGTGGCGATGGTCCTCCATCCTAGAAACATGCCCTGCCCAGAGCAGCTGTGTTCTCAATATCATGGCCTCAATGCTGGTGATCCCTGCTTGCTCAAGGACAGCAACATTTGTCACATAGTCAGCCCAGTATATATTTAGGATTGTGCATATACAGCGCTGATGAAAGCATTCAAGGAGTCGTAAGTGGTGGCAATAGGTGACCCATGTTTCAGACCCATAAAGGAGAATAGACAGTACAATGGCTCTATACACACTGATTTTTGTGCTTTGCCTCAGGTGTTTATTACTCCAGACTCTTTTGTAAAGTCTTCCAAATGCACTATATGCCTTTGCTAATCTGTGGTCTATCTCTTTGTCAATCTTGGCATCTGAGGAGATGATGCTTCCCAGGTAGGTGAACTGCTGAACATACTTAAGCACAAATTTGCCGACGGCAGTGTGGGGATGATGGTGTTCATCCTGTGGTGCAGGCTGGTAAAGAGCTTCCATTTTCTTAAGGTAATATTAATGACACTACATTGTCAAGATTGGGGGTATATAGCAAGTTCCGATTATTATTACCCCATGACTGTATAGCAAAAATGTGGAAGTGTGAAGTAAATGTGCAGATCAATTATTGAATTCTCCATTATGTAACACCTTACAAAATCCTGCTCCAACTATAAAACGTAAAACATATTTTATCATTCCCTTCTATGCCACTGATATCCAAGTACAGACATAGGTCAAAACCAGGGCTTGGGATTTTTTTTTTTTTAACTACAACTCCAAGAAGTGGTCATACTGGCCAAGTTCTAGTCTAGAAGTCATGTTTTTGAGTTCTGAACAAAACAAAGGAGGGCTCCATGCAATATTAACTTAATAATAGTGTTCATTTAGTATATTTTATTATTAAGCAATGAGCAATATAAACTTCTAAATACTTGTTGTACTCTTTGATGTAAACAAGATAATATTAATCCTATTAAAGTTGCTTAAGTGGAGAGCTAAAGAAAGTTTCAATTCCTAATCAAACAATAGTTAATTCCCTTATGCAATTCAGTTAAATTACAATTAATTTACAGTGAGAATCAGAAATACAGCGTTTCAACTGACTGCACTGAATTGTACACTGGAACCTTATGTCATTGCAAACTTTACCTAAAATTTTCTGTCTGGTCCAACTGCCTCCTTGGACTTTAATCTGTCACTCAGGCTTCAGCAGAAATGTCCCTCTCCTTTTCTGCAGGCCCTTTTCAGCTCTCCACTAGAATTAATGTAGGCTGACTCTTGTTGTAGGCCAATCACAGTCTCACTGGTGATCTTCCAGGATGATGCAAACTCTTCAGCTTCTCATTCTTTCTTCTTCAGCTTTTACTCTCCACCTGCACCGGTTGAATGACTGCTGAGCCTTCAGCCACATCTTCATAGTGGTTACTATTCTATCAAGACCACCTCATTTAAAATTTAGCATCAATAAACTTTGGAATGTTTGATAAACCAACAACAAAATTTAACCAATTTGAAACTTTCTTCCCCTACATAAAACTGATGCCTGTCTTCTCAGATCATTCCTATTAGCAGGTAGTAACAGCAATCATATAATACGTATGTAAAATGTACTTCTTTTCTGAACCAGACCTAGACTAGGAGACAAACCATTTCCCCTTTTCGGAGCTAACTTCTTAAGAAAAAAAGACATAATAATTAGCTTCACCTTTTACTTCACAATTGCATAGTTTCTCCAGAATCTGGACAGCCAAAGGCTCCGCACCTCTGTTTTCAGCTCTTGGGTTTCCAATGTCTGTCAAAGGAAGAGTGTTCCTACAGCTTCTCTTTGACTGTTATTTGCAATGCAATCTCATTCATATCTACAGGAGCAACTATGTGTAATATGACTTACTCTCAGGTGAATCTGTTTATAATTCCAGTCTCAGTTATTTTATACTAAGAGATTAATAATCCACTGGATTTCCAGTCCATTATATGCAGACTACTAAAACTGCACAACTGCATGCTGAACAGAAGCATTTTAAAGGTCTACTTCATGGAATTTATATTGTCTCAAGAGGTTTTGCTTATATTCTTATTTAGATGTGAAAATACTATTTGATATTTCATGCACGTCTCATGCCTTAATATAGTCCCAGCTCTGCCTTTCATGCTTAAACTCATTAAGCTAACAAACTGGGTTGTTCCAAGTTACCATTATAGTATTCCCTTCATTGGTTTTTGTTTTTCAGTCATGCTTATTTCCATGGACTTATCTACAATGCACAAGAGGAAACATGGTGACATTCTTTGCAGGATACACTATGCCAAAAATCTTTATGTGAATGTCTTTATATCTCACACACAACATACAACACAAACACACAAACACACACTTTTGAGTACAGTATTACCTTACCTTCTTTACTTTCAAAATAAATATTTTTACCAGTGAGTTTCTCTCTTCTCCCCATTTTAGATTTACAATTTTGGATGTAAAGGATTTTACCTTTATAAGCAAGCCACAATTATGAAATATGGTGCTAATATAAGCTGTTAAAATTTAAGCATGGCCTAACTGGTATATTCTGGCTTGCTGCATTATTTTATTGATAAAATGATCACTGCTGTGTTTGTCTATATAGCAGAAGAATATTCTGTCCCATCTCCTGCTCAATACAGAGAGTCAATTTATTGTTTAATGTTCTTGCACTAAATAAGATGGTAAGATACTGCTATTAACAACTAAATGATGGTTCTAAGGTAAAAGAGGCTATAATAAAATTACCTCCTAAAAATAATAAGTGCCCAAAAGTTAATTCAATGTTTATTGGTTAATTGCATGTATATTTGTTTAGAGATATTTAAGATAGCTAGAATTATAGTACAGATATAATGCCATGTAGTCATAGCTGAAATAATCACTATAGTACAATCATACTTGAAGCCTAATGCAGATAAAGGCAACTAGAATAAATTCAACATATATCGGGACAACAGGATTTTGCCTGCATGCACACAACCTGCCTTCTCTTTATGTGTATACAACAGTACATTTATACATTGTTATGTGTAAATGTCTAATCTACACAAGCTTTCTGCATAGTTTGGAAGTATAATGCCTTCTGAATAACACAAAACTAAGACATGAAATCAAAAGACATGGGAATGGGTTGATCAATGTATGATCCTGTAGTCGCAACACACATATGTGAATAGATTCAGTATTTTTTTGTGTGGAGGAACATATTTTAACATAGGTTTTTCAAGTATTCAGATTATTCACATATTAGATTAATCTTCTTTTCTATTCACAGTTATTAATATCTGCAAAAGTGAACATGATCTACATCTGTTTTTGGACTGATGAGTTGCCTTCTGTTTTCACTAAGCAGTTGAAAAATTTCAGTGTCATAAAGGGGCTGTGTAAAATATACAAAAAATAAGCAGCTGTGCACCATGCTTTTCTTTGGGTAAAAGAGGCAGAGAGGTATAGTAAACCAATGCAACAACATAACTGCTAATTCAATAAAATTGAAGTGATTATAAAAAACTTAAGAGGCAAGCAAATTTCAGCTTGCCAGCAGTGCCCTCTCACAGAAACAGACAAGCAAATAAACACTGAAAGATGCTATCTCGTACTTAACTTCTAAGGTTAATCCAGACAGCCCATATCTCATCTTCCATGAAGACAGAAATCCACCCAAGTAACCAGAGAAAGATATTTTGGGGAGATCACGGTGGGGGAATCTTATTATTTGATAAGGTGGTCAAGTGGTCTCCATTTTTTAAAAAAAGTCTTTAAAGCAGGGTGAGTACCTGTGCTTCACATCTGGTTGCTGATCAGCTTAAAAGAACCTCTCAATGAATGATGCAGGGAACTTTGCTCCAGGATGGCAAAATTTCAATCTAATCAACATTACATTAGGGGAAATTGATGCCCCCTAAACCCATTGTTTTTCCTGACTGCTAGTGAGATGCTAAATGCCTTACTTTACTGTTGTTTTAAAGAAAGCCAAAAAAAAAAAAAAGGGGGGGGGAGAAAGAACAAGGGGAACTCCTCAAAAGGTCAGCATTTGATTTATTGCCAGCTACCTTGCAATCTGAATGGGATCCCTGCAAATATCATAAAAATTCTCCTACCATCTTTGCAGGAGAATGAAGGTTCTCTAATAGTAAGGATATTTTAGTAACATCTACTGATGATTAAAGCAGAATGGAAAATATGTTTCCAAATATCTGCAAGAATATAAACCTATACAGATTCCCAAGAGGTTCTTCTGAGTAGTGAAGTACAGAATATTAATAAATTCTCCTCTTTGATGGGAACAGGCATCTCAATATGTCAGGACTGTCAACTGATGCAAGATTTTTGCCTCTGCATGAGAGCACAAAGTCAAGCACTTTTTCTTCATTGTAGGAGGTTAACTATAATGTTTTTGTAGGCACAGAAGGCTAAAAGGGAAATGTTAGAAGAAATAACCATGAACAATGAAACACATTGTTGAAGTAAAAATATCCAACCCTTGATTGACCGAGTCCCTGGGCAGTGTACTGCACAGACCAGTACAGGCCCTCTATGTGTAATAGTAATAGTAATAAAATTTTATTCAGTCTTTGACCAGTATAAAACCAAAGCATACAAATAACATATCAGTATAACAATAACAAATTAAAATATAAACTAATAATGGACTATATATGTACAGTATCCAAACAAATCTTACTACACAGTGATAAAATGTCCATTTGTCAGTTGAGGGCGCAATTTACAAACAATGTAGCAAAATTTAGCCACCTTGTGGGATACTGTGGGGTCATTGTTATCCAATAGAAAGTGTAAATAAGCAGAGTCAGTTTTACCTGGGAATTTACTCAGTAGTGGGCTAATCAGTTGGTGGCGAATGTCCCTATAAAATTGACAATAAAGAAGAACATGCTCATTGGTTTCCACAGCACCCGAGCCACATGGACAAAAACGAAATTCAAAAGGTATTTTTTTTTAATCTACCTTCCAACATAGCCGTGGGCAACACATTGAACCGTGCCAAAGTTAGAGCCCTTCTAAACTTCGGGAGAGTGACATGGGATAAATATGGAGCTGGGGAGGGGACCAAGACTTGAAAACTAGACAAGTCATATTTTGAAAGAGTAGCAGAATCCATGTATCTTTCTGCTTCTATAATTTTTTGTTTAATGATAAATTTAGCTCTATTGGCATCAAGCTTTAGAATTTCATTTTTATTGAGACCTAGCTCATTTATTTTCTTATGAATAGAAATTTCCCAAGAGGATTTGAAAAAATCCAGAAAAATTAAATTTGTCAAACCTCCAGGGGTTTTATGCAATTTTTGCCAATAGGTGAGTATACTGATCCACAGACTAGATTCTATTTTAATAAACCCAGCCTCCCTTCTAAGAACAGCATTCGGGACACAAAGGGCGACCTGAAAGATTCTCCTAAGGAACTTAGTTTGCATGCGTTCAATTACATTGATGTTACAATATGGTCCCAATTGGGCTCCGTATAGAAGTTGAGGACGAACCTTGGCATTGAACAATTTGATTGCGGCCGGGATGAACTGAGCACCTTTAGTGGAAAAAAAACTTAGAATAGCCGTTATGGTTCTTTGGGCATTGCTGATGACAAGTTCTGAGTGGGCTGTTCTCCTACCAGAGTTATGAAAAACAATTCCTAGATATTTAAAAGTCTTAACCTGCTCTATGTGTTGTCTATCAAGTGACCATTGTATCAATTTGGGGCAATGAGCAAAAGTGAGGATCTTAATTAATTATTAATTTCTCCTCTTTGCAAAACAAAGCAAGAGAGTTTAGGGCTCTTTTAAGTCCAATGGGCCCTCTGTGTGTTTTCAGCTAATTCAAGGAAGGCTTTGATTCCAGGCCACTGGAGAAGATGGCATCAAACATCCCTCACCTTTGCTTTCCCAACACTATTCCTAAAGCTTTACTCTACTGCACAGTGCCATTTGGGCTCTGCTTCCCAGAGGATAACGTAGAGTCAGCACTATCTACAGTCTCTTGGAGTTTTAGTCCTATGCAATATAATGCCAGAGGGCAACCTTCTGTCCTCCAGAAGTTGGACTACAACTCCCATCAGTCCTAGTGAGATAGTAATGGATGATAAAAGTTCCAGTCAAAAACATCCGGAGGACACAAGTTCCTCATCCCAATTTAATAAAACAACATCATTCTATTGCATTGCATAAAAACTGGAAATACAGGTTAAAATTCAACCTTGTCCAAAAAAGAAAGCAGGGAGCTTTTAAAGGCAGGATTAAGCAACAGGCCCCAAAGTTCTTTCCTCAGTCTGGTTCAGGAGAACGTGGTCAGCATCTCAATTACAATCTCACAACAGGCCTTAGAACAAACACATCCCTTCTCTAGACCAGAGATTTTCAAAAGTGTTCTTGATAAGCTCCATTGAGATGGTCCATGAAAGACCTGGAGGGTAATTAATACTATATGTATTTGTCCCTATACTTGATTTATTTATTTTTCTAACAGCAAAGATTGTGATACTAATTGCCAGGGCTCAGTTACCAATAAACCAGCAAAACTGTAGCCTAGGGCCCATGGTTTTCATAATATTGTCTCCCTGCCATCTATAAAAACAGGCATATTCACCATACTAGAATGTCAAGACTATATTAAAATACAAGTGATGCATGTACTTGAAAGAGGGAGGCAGACCAGTTTGCCTTCAGGTTTTATGATAGCAAGAACACAAAGCCCTTAAGACTAGTAAAGGATCAGGGTGAGGTAATGGGAGCAAGTCTACATCAGTGTCAGGAGGGTCTGAAGACTAATCAGTCTACCAGGTATCCATATGACATGCAAAAGTCTGAAAATAAAAAATTATAGTTATTTTGTGTTTTTTTAGTTAAAGTCAATGGAAGATTATTGGCAATGTGGGTTTCCAAATCTCAGTTCTCAGTCCAGATCTGATCAAACTGGGTCTGGATTGAATTGGACCCATATCCAATTGCCATGATAGGCTCCGAACCAAATTCAGAGGGCTGTGTAAAGCTGTGTTCAAAACTCTGTTGTTGAATGACTATATATAGGCTTTGCAACTTCAGTTTTGTCATATTTGTCATTTAACAGCAATTTTTATAAAATATTCAGTTATGTTGCACATCCTAGAAAGATAACAGAAAGGGGAGAACTGCACTGTACAAAATTTTATTCAGTTCATAAAAACTGGTAAACGTAAACATAAATTAGATTACGCTACAGTAATAAAAACAAGTGAGCTTCCCAAAATGATCTCCCATAAATAAACTAAATGAACCCAATTAAAATTAAGATGGCTTTAACTGTACAGCTTACAAAATAAAAACAAAAGATAAGATTTCTAAGTCGATAGTAACCAGAGTATGATTGGCAATGTGATCTCTTAAAACTGTGACCACATTTGCTTCTTTATCAGATTTGGACCATTTTCCCCATCCTGTGTTAGAAATATAATAAAGCCAACTATAGTAGAAAATTTGGCCTTTGCAAGATAATTTATAATGTGGCTACACTCACCTCAAACTAACCTCATCATCAAGAAATAATCATAAATTAGACTTAATTTTTCCTCTTACAAAGAATATTATATTTTTAATAAAAATATTTACAATATGCTCCTAATGAGTTAATTCATTCTAAACTTGGAGGGAGAATGATATACAGTAGGACCCCCTTATCTGCTGGAGATTGGCTCGGGGGGGGCATGGATACTGAAAACTATAGATAATAGCTAACGCCATTGAAAATAATGGGAGTTCCAGTTTAAAATACCATAGAGTTGCCTCAGAGGACCTAGAAAATGGCTAGAGAGGACACATTTTCTAGGAAGCCTCTATGATAGGGGTGCTGTATCCCATGGGGGATACATTCCCAGACTCACTGCAGAGAGCAAAAATAGCAAATAATAGCGAACCGTAGATTATCTGTGGAAGTTGACCATAGAGTCATGCTGGAGGACCTAGAAAATGCTTAGAGAGAACATATTTGGGGGCATGTGGTTAAGTTAAACCATGGGTACTGGTCCCATGGATATGGGGGTTGGTACTGTAATACATTTCATGTGAAATCATTAACTCTAAATGTCTTACTATTGTGATGCTAAAGGGATTGAGGTTCTT
Source organism: Gambelia wislizenii (assembly GCA_030847615.1). Taxonomy (NCBI): domain Eukaryota; kingdom Metazoa; phylum Chordata; class Lepidosauria; order Squamata; family Crotaphytidae; genus Gambelia; species Gambelia wislizenii. The sequence continues at coordinate 202,102,956 of JAUMIR010000005.1, read as the reverse complement.
TGAGATCCATCCTACGACTCATTCGGATTATAAATGCACACTGGCACAATATACAGATGCTCCCATGCTCTGTTTGCAGAAAACTTGTTTTTGGTGTAAAAAGGAATGTTTTTGTAAAGGAAAAATGCTCAAAACACTGCAAACTACACTATTCTCTGCACAAAATAATATTTTCATGTTCTGTGTACATGTATATTTTTGCACACTGAAATTTTCTCAAAAGAAATCCTGAATACAAAGAATTTCACAGCTGTTCTCCTTTTTCACAGAGGGCTGTTTCTTGTGTCCAGACACACTTTTAAAAAAAACTATATAAAAAAAACCCCAAGTATACTTCACATCCCTTTTCAGTTACCCTTCTTCACCACAAACAAGAAAATCTATAACTATTCAATATATCATAAACCTACTACCATAAACTCACTACTGTGTGCTCTGAAGGTACTTATCGCTGTTGACAATCACATTTTACAACAACAAGATGAGTACAATTTATACTTCTTGGGGGCAGGAAAAATAATCCTAATGGCTCGCTATCTGGAAAAGGGGGGGCAATGATCTAGTCCCCTATGTGGACAAGACTAGGGGCACAAAGAATAAGGGAATATTCTAAGAGATAAGAATTTGTAATATATTGTATTAATGTGGGTAGATAAGACTTTGAGAATTTTTTAAAAGTACTCTTGCTTTGCTAAAGAGCTTTTAAATTAACATCACACAGTATCTGATAGTACGATATCATGAAATTATATTGCTTCCCAGAAACCATGGTAATATGACTTTTAATGAAAATTTATGGAACTAGGCAAGTCTTGTGAGGTTTTTAGTTTTTTAAAAAAATATATAATTGTTATTACTTGAAAAACATTTCAGAAGTTGTTACACTGTTCCATGTCCTCCATGCATAACAATAAGGAAAAGCTGTAAAAGTAAAGAGACAAAGGTTGCCCTTGGACTGTCCTGGGGAAACATTTTATCTGTGAATGGCTTTTATTGACTAAATGCAATTTAAGCCACCACTGTTATTTGAAACCAAAACAAAGATAGCTATCCGAAAGATACGTAAGTTCTTCCTTGTACTGTGATTTGGATCCTGATGAGATCTTTCATGTTACAATGTTCTTCATGATAATCTACAAAGGCAGGATTATATTCACAATCAGCACACTGAAGAAATAAAAAAGAAATAGAAAAAGCATGAACTGCTTATTTTTACTGTTTTCAAAGTCATCAAATTAATAAGAAATATTGAATGAAATGTAGAAAATTTATTTGCATTGGCAATTGATTTTTTTAAAAAAAGTTTACATTCTCCAACTAGAATACAGTCTGCAGAGGTGTCCTAATGTGACATGACTTTTTGTTATAGGATTAGAAAACGTCCAAAAATCCCACTGACAGGGATATATATTTACCAAATAAATAAAATAAACCATGATATCATGATGTTATGTTTTATAGGGTTAGCTAAAGGCTATTATATGCTGCCTTACTCAGTAGTAGGATTCATATGTACTTTGTTTAATTTGTTGTAAACTGCCTTGGGTCCTATATTGAGAGAAAGGCAGTATATAAATTAAATAAATAAGTAAGTAATTCAGATTATACAGACGAGTAAACAAACACAGATTAGTTATGTTAGAATTCCAGTTTTATTAAGAATTCTAATTTTCAAATACAACACATTTTCACACTTCTAGATAAGCTGTGGAGTCAAATGCTTCTCACAACTTCGCTGAAGACAGATAGCCAAACATCACAGGATGAGGCAAGCTTCTAAAGCTAACTGGTTGCCTGTATAGGCACATAGAGAAACAAAGGACTTTATCAGACCACCCCCCATGAAAGTTCTTTTGCTGGCATAAATTGTGGCATTTTTATGCTGGCAAAAGAGCTCCCCACCACCACCAGACCTTACCTTGTTCCTGTTAAAAACGCTTCCCAGGCACTAACAGGGAATGAACGGAGCTACGTTCACTTCCTGGTTTCAAACCTCACTTAATCTCACGAGAAGATGCTTGTGCGGGAAATTAAAAAACAAAAAAAAAAATAAACATACAAAAAGTTCAGGAAAGCACCAAAACACACTTCAAAAGTTCCAAGTAAACGGGGGGGGGGTGGTTTCATAAAAAGAGCATTCCCTACTTGGCTGTCCCAATCGAACCTGGAAATGTTTGCCCATTCATGCTGCATTCAAATGAGTACAATGTCATGCAGATTCAATCGCTATGGGGGATCAACTGATGTTTAAAAACTATGTTTTTTAAATAATATATGATTGCAAAAGGGCAACATTGTCTGTTACATGTGCCCTGTCATGATCATTAGGTGTCTTTATGATGCCTTATTTGACTGGTCTGATAAAGTCCATAATGTTTTGTTATGCGCTTTAGATATTAAAGATATCTAACATCCACACAAAGCAATAATGAAGAATCAACACTGCTACTTCAAAATAATAATATTTTTTTATGTTTGCTTTTTGTTTTATGTTTTATGTACAGTACTTAATGTAGAAACTAAGGATAACTAAAGATGTTTGTATACTGATAATATGAACTTGAGATGTAATAAAAAAGAGGTTTAATAATTATTATATTGTTGGATTGACCTTGAAAAAAATAGTAAAGCCACATGTTAGCATTTTATTTATTTATTTATTTATTTGTTTATTTATTTTGCACTTGTCCTGCGTTAACTCCTCTCGCCCCTTGTATTCTATGGCATTTGCTTTCTTCTGTCTCTCCACATTTCACTCCATAACTGCCTTTCATATCTCACTTTTGCATATAGAGTACACCATTTGAATAACCTTCAGGAATCCAGTTGTCATGGTAAGCTTCATTATACTAAACTGAAAGTCAAAGTGTAAAGTAGGATACAGTTTAAGAAACTGCATCACCCTATACTGTCCTCTGTATCTCTCATAACCATGTAACTGTCTCATTTTTCTCTGTATGTTCCTATACCACATCTGGCATCCCAGCCCACTACTGTCTTTAAAAGTTCATCACTATAGTTCCTTCCCGTGCCATTTCCCCCTAGCTTTCATACTGTACCCTTCTTCATGTCCTTCCTGATTGCACTGTGCACCTTTGTTTCCTTTCCTCATAGGCTTCTTCTTCGCAGCAGCAGCAGCATCACCATCATCATCCAGCTGTTGCTGTTACATCTTCACTAAGGACACTGTGGAAACTATGGCTTCTCCAAAAAGGGACTTCAAAGCCTAGGAGCAGGCACAGAGAAGGCCCTCTCCTATGCTTATACCAGATGTAGTGTGTGAAGATTGTAGGACGGAGAGAAAGGCTTCCCCATGAAAACTCAGTTGGCCTCATATAGGGAGAGTACAGCCCTTTAGATCCAAGCTGTGTAGGGCTTTATAGGCAATAATCAGTGGTTTACATTGTGTCTGGAAACTAACCAGTAGCCCGTGGAGCTGTTCTAACAAGGGGATTGTGTTCCACGAACAACCAGTCCCAGTCAGTAACCTGGCTGCAGCTGTTTGGACTAGCTGAAGTTTCCCAACACTCTTTAAAGACAGCCCCACATAGAACACATTTTCATAATGTCTATGGGAGGAACTAAGGTGTGTGTCACTATGGTGAGCTGAGAGTTCTCCAGATGCCCCTAAAAGCCCCCAGGCAGTGTTTTGCTATGTTTGGGAATTTACTTTGGCCATTTTGGGCCTAGGAGAGGCCTTTAAAAAACAAACAAACCAATGGTCAATTTTTGGATCACTTCCTGTTGAAAAAAAATGCCTTTCACGGGTATGAAACAGTCCAAACAATGGTAAAATTAGATATTCCTTGGGTTTTTTCCAGGCTGTGAGGCCATGTTCTGGAATAGTTTCTTTCTGATGTTTTGCCTGCATCTGTGGCTAGCATCTTCAGAGAAGATGCCAGCCACAGATGCAGGTGAAATGTCAGAAAGAAACTACTGTATATTCCGGCGTATAAGACGACTGGCGTATAAGACCACCACCCCCAATTTCCAGCCAAAAATCTATGCTTACGCATATATTCGCCATATAAGACCACCCCCCCCCACAATTTGGCTGGCTGACTGGCTGGGGGAGCCTTGCCAGCTGATCCTCTTTGTTTCCCAACTCACGAGGAGATCCTCGTGAGTTGGGAAAGCAAACAGGATCAGCTGGCAGGGCAACATTCGCCCCTCTCTTCAACCTTCCAGTCAAACTGGACTCGAAGGTGGAGGAAAGGGGCGAAAATGCCCAGTTTGCCTTAGCAGCCCCCTTCCCTCTGTCTTGGCTCTTCTGAAGGGGACCAAGGCAGGGGAAGTGGGGGCGGCTGCGGCAAACCCCAAGATTCGCCCACTCTCCCCACCTTCCTTGAAGTTGGGGAGAAGGGGCGAACATGCCCCGTTTGGCACTACAGCCCCGATCCCTCCTTCTGGGCTCCCTTCCGAAGGAGCCCAGAAGAAGGCATCAGGGCTGCAGAGTTAAACTTGGCATCTTCGCTCGCTCTCCCCACCTTCCTGGAAGGTAGGGAGGGGGAGCGAATCTAGGGGTTTAACTTCACAGCCCAGATGCCTCCTTCTGGGCTATCTTTGCAAGGGAGCCCAGAAGAAGGCATCGGGGCTGCAGGGTTAAACTTGGCACCTTCGCTCGCTCTCCCCACCTTCCTGGAAGGTAGGGAGGGGGAGCAAATCTAGCGGTTTAACTCCACAGTCCCGATGCCTCCTTCTGGGCTCCCTTTGCAAGGGAGCCCAGAAGAAAGCATCAGGGCTGCAGGGTTAAACTTGGCATCTTTGCTCCTTCTCCCCACGTTCCTTGAAGGTGGGGAGAGGGGGAGAATCCCGGGTTTGGCTCCACAGTCCTGTGTCCTCCTTCTGGGCTCCCTTCTGGCCTCCCATTTTCGCCCTTTTCCTCCACCTTCATGGAAGGTGGGGGGAAAGGGCAAATCTAGCAGTTTGCCTCGGCCGCTGCAGAGGTGATCAGGTGGTGGCCGCGGCAAACCGCAATGTTCGCCCACCTCCTCTGTCTTCTGTTGCTCCCCAAAGGGGGAGAAGGCAAAGGAGGGGGGCAAATGAACTGCAGAACACTTTGCTTCACCCCCCTGCCCCATCTCCTACCTCTTCGCTCCGTTTGCGAAGAGGCAGGTGATAGGCAGGTAGGCGTCTTATACGCCGGAATATACGGTATTCCACAATACGGCCTCACAGCCCAGAAAAATACCAAGGAAAATCTATGGATGCCGGCTGTGAAAGCCTTCGACTTCACAATGGTAAAATTCTCCTGCTGCTCTCTAGGGGGCATTAAGGGTCACTTGGGAAACAGGCGGGGAGGTCCTGCATAGATCCCCTAGGTCATGATAATTGCCCACCCCTAATTTAAATGGGTGATGTTTTAACACAGATATAAAATCCTTTTCCCCTAAAAAAAATTTTTTAAAAAAGATTTGTTTCCTTTTTTAAAAGCCAAACTGGTGTGAACCAGTGGTGGCTTTTGCCCCATGGGAGATGAGAACTAATCCATTTGGACCAATCGACAACTTTCAGTCAATGCCTTTGGATATATTTTATCCTAGCAGCTATAAATATTTCAAGACATGATATATTACTAACCATTATATTACATATAAACATGTAATGTGTTGCCTGGGGGGGGGGCGCGGGGGTTGCTTAGTCACATAGGAAAAGTTTATGTTGTTTAATTATTATGTGCCCAAATTTATGTGAGTGTTTTCACAGAGCAAGATTTTTAATCCCAAATGATTAAGACAAGCAGCACTTATGAAGAATAATAGAACAAAATATCAGCCATGAATCCTTAGCTTTTCATACTTTCTCTAAATGAAGTCAGTCTGCAGGGATTTGCACAGTTTCAGTTGTTTAGGAAGAACGGAACAATCTATACTGATGAATAATTAAGATAATTCAGGACAAGAAAAGGGTCAAACATAAGTTTCTAAATTTCTCAAAGGACCTATTTTTAAATTAATTTCATCTCCAACTAATTAGAATATTCACTGTAGGTATCACCAAAAATTCTATCAGCTATAGTGGAAAAGTTTTTAAAAGCATAAATTAATTTTTCAATGTGTTTCAATGTAGAGGGAATAGAAGCTGTGGGAATAGAATAATGACTCCTCTGGTTTTAATCCAACAAGCAAGTGGGGAAGCAATTCCCTAGGACAAGCGTTTTCATTCCGCGCAGGACTCCTTCACAGACTGCTTCCTGAACAAGATGAGTGGCATCAGGATTTACTTTTAAGAACCTGAAATAGAACTAGGGCCAAGTCCACATTACACAAATAATCCAGTTTGAAACTGGATTATTTTTATAGTGTGGCTTTGGCCTAAAACAAAGGATCCATTTTCAAGAGTACTTTGCAGCATCAAGGCCACAGCAGACTAAGACGAAGAGTTTGGGGCTTCCAATTTTTTTTTTAAGCTTCTGGAGTCTGTAACTCCATCCCAATGCTAAATTGTCCAAACATTACTGAGAGCCAGATTTTTACCAGCAAAAGGAAAGACAGAAGGTTCCTGCCAAGGAAGACCTACAGGTACCCAGTATATGCATGTCAGCTGACAAGAAACACGAACCTATTAAGAGAATGTTTTTGTAAAATGTCAATGGAAACTTATTTTTCTAAGCCTCACTGGCAAGCAGGGGTCCAGTTTATGGTCAGTAAATGGCAGGGGAGAGAGCAACCTTCCCTCAAGAAAAGCTGCATTCAGAATAAGAAACCCAATCCCACCTGTTGTTATACAACTGTAATTAATCTAATCCACATGCTACACAACGAGCAAGGCATGTAGTTTGGACTTTGGTTTCCACAGTTATTTTATTTATTTATATACATTATTTATATATTTAATTCATATCCTGCCTTTCTCCCAGTACGGGACCCAAGGCAGATATGGGCCCAAAGAATTATGGACTATCTCTAGCAATTACACATGAAAAGCTTAAAGAGGCAATGACCAAGCCTGGTACTATTTTGTTACTGAGCTTCACAGAAGCCTATGCCTCAGCAACCAATGCCCTGAGTTCGGACATGGGCATCTTCATATTCAGCCTTACATTTTCTTGTGTAGTCCTCATTCTCAGAAAGCTCTCAGTTTCTCACCCTAGCCCTGGCAATATCTATACACAGTGACCCATCTGCCTGCAACTACTTCTGTTCCATCAGTTGTCATCCCAAAGCTGTTGGACCAAGAAGCGATCCTCTCTTCTTTACATATAGTCAACCATCACTGTTGCACATCTTAACTACTTTTGCTTCTAAATTTTGAATGCCAATTATTGCTTGTTGTTTTAAATTCAATACATAGATTACTTGCTTGCAAAATTCTTCTCAATTGTCTAGGGGAAAAATAAACCTGGTATTTCAAAGAGTAAAATTAAGGGGTGTATCCCTTTACTGCACAGTCCATGTGGGTTTAAGTTTGTAATACTGTCCTTTCATGCATTTTGGTCTGTTTGATGTAACCCAAATTTCTTCTGCCATTCTAATACAACTTTTTTCTACCATCTTTTTGTTTGCCATGGTGGGCGGGGTGGTGGTGGTATCAGTAACTGTCCTCATTTTCAGTTCTATTAACTTGTATATCCAAATGCTAGAAAACAAGATAAGAGTGTTGGAGAATGTACAGTTTCCTGTGCTGCTGTGCGCTCACTGGTAACTTTGATTAACTGTTCCTCAGCTGTAGAGTGCATCTGCACTGTAGAAATAATGCAATTTGACACCATTTTAAGTGCTGTAGCCCCAGACTATAGAACCCTGGGATTTGTGGTTTTGAAAGGTCCTTAGCCTTCTCTGCCAAAGAGTGCTAGTGCCTCACAAAACTACAAATCCCAGAATTCTGTAGGATGGAGCCATGGCAGTTGAAGTGGTGTCAAACTGCATTATTTCTACAGTGTAGCTGCACCCATAGTTTCCTCAACTGTAAAATGGGAATACTATTGAAATACCTCTTTTACAAAAGGAAGCACAAGCAGAAGGGTGAAGGAAAAATAAAATGAGGGTTGTAGATTACATAATAAATTACACCTTTTAATTAAATGATAACAAGGGCAATTGTTTGTCAAGAATAGCAAGTGTGGCCCATTTAATACTCATAAGATAGAGATAACTGGACCATGTGTGCAAAGTGCTAACAGATGTCTTACCAAATAAAGCTTAAAACTGAAAGACCCTAGGGATGCAATTAAAAGAAACAACAGACAGAGGGAATGTAACTGTAGGGATAACTATATAATAAAGATTACCACGGAGTGTATTAGATGGAAAGCTGTCACTCTTAAGACTGAAGAGTACTGCTATCATACGGTTGCACAGAAGGGTAAAAATGTAAAATATAAGACTGGATAAAACACAGAAGGAATGTAACATATGTATAGGTACATGTCTTCTATGTAACCTATATATAAAAATGTAACATGACAAATAGGTATGTTAAGCATATTTTCTTTGAGGCAGTATAAGCTGAGGCCCCAGACCTTATGGAAATGCGTCCATAGGAAGGAGACCTTCAGTGACCTGTGTCATCTACATAGTGTGACATAGCATTAGGACCACAAGAAAACAAGGAAATACTTGTATTGTTATTTTGTCATTTGTTTAGTATTCCTGTTTTACAACACAAAGCATTCTTAGCATTTCAAAATGAAGACCTAATTAGACAACAAATTGGTTGAAGATATTTTAAATGATGAATCATACTATTTTCTGGTTTTATTTTCACACATCAAAACTTGCATTCATAATTGACACAAGGCAGTTAATGGAACAGACTAGAGTTGCTATGGCAACAGTGATGTGCTCTACCTCTTAAGAAGGAGAAAATAAGGGAATACGTAATGCACTCTAAGCAAATGGCATTCATACCTTTCATATAGGTTACTAATTATAGGAAACACAATCTGTGGTTTTTATTACTTATTTTCACAACATAAAACCTAAATAATATTAAAGACAAAACTTAAGTCAATAGTACATTTAATTGCAACCACGACACACTGTTGATTTCCTCGTAGAAGGCTGGTTTAATTCCTAATGAAATGCTAACTCATTTACAAATTCTTCTTCAAAACTCAATTTCATGGTATCCTCAAACATCTGCAGCTCTCATTTCATTCTAAATTGGACCCAAAGTATTAGCAAGTCTGAGCTTAAATTGACAATGAAGAAAACTTTTCCATGGTCAAACAGAATTGTATGCCCTTGTGGAAAGATTATTCAGAAAGAAAATGACTCTAGAAACTCTATTTGAAGTTCTTCAGCAGCTACTATTTTTGTCCTGCCTAAACACAGAACACAGCCTAGTTTTGAAGTTATTAAACCTGAAGATAGTGTCCTAAATTTGCTTATCATTACTTCAAGGATAATAACTGAGACAGCAAGCCAAAGGCAGCCAATTAGTCTCAAGCTATGGGATCTACTCCCGACCTAACTTTAGAGCTCTGTACTACAGTCATATGGAGAATTGCATGGCTAAATGTAGTTATATAATTCCTTTGATATGTTAGCATTTCCAATACCATGTGGAAGTATAGATAAACATAGGATCAAAATCCTCAGATTCAACCAATGCCATTGTTTACATTCACAGAATTAGTCTGGCACAATTGCTTTTATATACAACTCATCCATCAGAAAATGAAAATACTGTACTGAGTTTGATTCCTTTGGGGAATCAGTGGTGAACAGTTTCTCTTTTACAAGAGGCAGCTGGAATTTACCAAGTGATTACTGAGGAAAGAATTCTGCAGTGTTGCAGATGAAAGACACCAGCCAAACCATGGCAATAGAAATCAGGATGAATACTAAGGCAAAGTTGTGAATACTCTTTGAGAGGATCTTTCCAAGGCGGTGCTTAAAAGCAACACAAGTAATCCGAACACTAGCAGTTAAGAACTTGATGCTCTCTTCTTTTACTAGTCTCAGATACCATCTTTCAAAGCTTCACTGGCTTCTTCATCGGGCAAAGATATTAAAAATCACATAGGAGAAGTGATGATGTCAGACTCATAGGCATACACATTGTCTCAAATGTTACTTCTGCTGTCAATTAAGAGGGATATTAATGCAGATAGCGGCCACTCCCCCTCTTGGTCATGTGGGGACCAGGGGTAAAGGCAATAAAATAATACAGGTAATAAAATTTCAACTCCATTAGTAACAGAAAAGTAATTTTCCATTAGATTCCGGCTGCCCGTATCCTGTGCTAACTGCTCCTTTCTTAGGCAGAGAACATTGAATTTTTCAAGAAGTCCCTCTATTGTTACCTCTGGAAAAACTTTTAGGAGCTGTATAATAAAACTTGCCAATAGTAGCCCAAATGAAAGTTTTATCTTTGGTCCTAAAAACCTCAAAGAATTAAGTCCTAGGCCAATTAGCTCCTTCTTGTTAAAGTTTTCCCTGTTGTGGCAAAAAGTGGTATCTTCAAATCCAGGAAATTTATATCAGGGGTAGCGTGTTGGCCATGCGGCAAAATACAATAAAATCCAAAATCCAAGACAAAGCGATACTTTTATAGACCAACTAAAATGCAGAAAATACATCATGCAAGTGTGACACACAGACGTACCAACTGAATTTATGCTACTGTTCAGCCTGGCCACATCGTCACTTATGCTACCACCAAATAAATATTGGTGGAGACCGCAATTCCACAGTTGCCACCATTATGATGAGCTTGAGTAGCTTTAAAAAATCACTAAAGACAGATCTCTTTCAGCAGGCCTTTCCTGATTAGATCCCGGCCTCAGGAGCTGCATCTCCTGGCCTCTTTTCGTTTTGCTGGCTGATGATTTTTGTATTTGTTTATTTATGTGATTTTAGTTTAGGTGGATTTTAATTTGATACTAATTTAATATCTTTTTATGGAGGAGGGTGGGGGTGGGAGTGCTTAGGGATTTTACTTAGTATTGTTGTATTTTAATTGTTGTATGCCACCCCAATTGTTTCTAACAGAGGGGCAGGGTAAAAATAAATTATTATTATTATTATTATTATTATTATTTCAAACTTCCTCCCTATCCCTTTCTTGGACTGGGGTTTGATTTAATCTGGATAGTACTTGTATCAGTGTGTGTTTCCTCACACGGTTAGTGTGGCAAATAAAATACCAGTAAGGGAAAATAAATTCATGAAGAGTCTGGATTTGATCAACAAATCATAAAGACTGGTTTACTGGTTGAACAATATAACAAATGTTTTGGTCTTTATTTCCAACTTGGTTAAATTCAAACTGGCTACTAGTCCCACTTTGTCGTTATCATATAATTTCAGAATTTGCCAGACTCATTGGGAGGTTCTTTCTTTCCTCTCAGTCTGTATTCTAATCAGCCTCTATTCCTATTAACGCTTATTCTCACGGCACATACATTCCCTCAGCTCCACTCACAGCCATACACATATTCTAGCCCTCTCCCCTTTACATCACATCTTCAACTCTTTCTTTCAACTGTCATCTATCTCCTTTCACTCTAGTAGACCTTTCCCATACCAGTTTTCTGCCACAGGACTGGCTCCTTTATGCTTTCTTCCCATTCGCTCATCAACATTGACACGCTCTCCACAGCAAAGGAAACAGTGAATAATTTTAACAATTTTCTTCCTGCTGCAAGAAGGTTTCTGAAAACCATGTAATTCTCAAAACCTGTTCATTATTCAGGACTTATTCTGGGTTGTTTTTACACAGAAAACAGCAGAAATATTATTTCCTGCACAGAAAATGCTGTTTCCTGCTCAGAAATGTTGCTGTCTATGCAAATCAATCATTTGTGAATTTTGTGCAGATTACAACATTTTCTAGGCAGAAAATAATATTTCTGTGTAGAAATATTATTTTCTGTGCACAAAGTGCTATGTTCAGCACAGAAAATGCTGTTTTTTTCCACAAAACAACCGAGTGTGAATTTTGTGCAGAATGCATCCGGAACTATAAAGGTTCTTGTCAGTCCAGGATTTTTCTCATCAGGGTTTCTCAACACGCACAAAAAAACAAACCATGTTTTTTCCAATTTTTTTGAATATTCTTTTTATCCCTAGGGGAGAGTGGGGTTCAGTTGTTGGCTTCACCCCTTCAACAGATCCCCATTTCCTAGTCTTGAAGCCCTCCATTTGCTGGTAATGGGTGTTACCCTAAGAGGTAGGGGGTGCATTAAGAGTCCCACCCATGATGCCAAAATCTCCTTTATTATTTGGGGGAATTATTAGCTCAAACGGAAGCCTGTGAGAGAAGGGTAACTTCGGTGATCTTTTCATTCATGTATACCAGTACTAACTGTAGAGAGCACTCCAGTTAATGTGAAATAAAGTATTTTATTAGAGTAACACCAAAGTGAACTAACATACACAACACACATGCTTGAGAAACATATAAGTCTATACCAGAGTAATAAAGAAATATTAGAGAGAGAGAGATTCACAAATATAGGGCAATAGTTACCGGTCTTGAAGAGAAGAGTTCCATGCAGTGAAGATGGTCATACTGGCATCTGAGGGTGGCACAAAGAATCTGGCAAAGTGTCAGTGTCTGCCTGTGGCACATTTTACTATTGTTGAGGGGGGGGGTGATATTTATACCCTATTTCATAACCTGAAGGGGTACTCTGGTTATGACAAAGCCTGGATGGCTTTCCCATGGGATAGACAAAAGAAACCAAAGCTCAACTAATGGTTTTAATTGCTGAGATATAGAAATTGATGTGTTTGCGACAGCCTCACAAGATTGGACAGGAGGGGGTATAGGAGAGATTTCTGTAGGAATAGATTAAGGAATAGTCACTTAATTGCTTGAATAAATCATTGCTGAAATGCCCTGGGCTGGAAGACAGGATTAGCACATACCTCCTTAATGACTGTTTTTACTAAGGGGTTCACCACATAATCCTAATTTAGGATTTCTTGCCATTATATTTATAGACACATCCCAGGCCATTGAGACCTCCAACTGACCTTTGGTTTGCCCCAGCCAACCTGACCCCAAAAAATGTCTAATATTTCCAGTCATGAGATATCATGGGGAGAGGGGTAGCAGGGCATACTAACAGGGGACTGGGTGAAGGTCTGAAGCATACAACCTGCTCTGTACAGCTGGGATTGCTGAGTAGTTGGGCTTCTAAATCACGGGTGGAGCATGTACTTATTCAGGAACTCTCTCTGGCTTTTCTTCGTAAACAAAAAATCAGGAAGGACTCATCCCACGCTTTCTGCAAGCGCGCTGATGACTGAAAAGGCCAATACGGGATAAACAAGTCTGGTTGCAGAAAGCACAGCAGAAGGTCCCCTTGGGTGATGTTTCTGGGTTGTGATTCTTTCTGCATTGTCGTTTCTCTTCAAGACTTGTTTGGCGTGAGTTTTCAAATAAGGCTGCAACATTGCGGATAGTGCGTCTCCATGCCTCCTGATGTGAGGCCAGGGCGGACCATTGTTGGTGATCAATTTGGCTGAGCCTGAGATGTTGCTTCAGGGAGTCCTTTTATCGCTTTTTTGGAGCACCCCTCTTACACTGACCCGTGGCGAGTTCACCGTAGAATACTGTTTTGGGGAGGCGATGGTCCTCCATCCTAGAAACGTGCCCTGCCCAGCTCTCAATATCATGGCCTCAACTCCTCTGCTGCAAATCCAACCCCCAGGAGATTATCAGACGGGGACAAAAAGAGCATCCCCATCTCACTATCTCCTCTCCCGCTACACCCCCCCCGCCCTGGCCCAGCACAATAACAAACAGTTTTACATTTACTTTAATCATGCTTGCTTCCCTTCCATTTGGCAGCCACAGAGTGAATACAGCTTGCATGAAGCTGCATTCACTTCCTAGTTGAAATCCCAGGCCATTCTCATGAGAGGATGAGTGCATGGGAAATTCAAAAAGAAAAAAGAAAGCTTAAAAAGTGACAGCAAGCACAAAAACAGACTTTAAAAATACAAAGTAACCCAGGGAAGGTACAAAAAAGGGTATCACTTACCTCGATGTCTTGATCACACCCAGAAGTGTTCTGGAACAGAACTCCCACTGCAGCTGGCATCATGCTATGGGAATGGGGCACCTTTTCATTCGCCTGTCATTCCATCATAGGAACGGAATAGGCAATCTATTCACAGCTTAAGCCGTGAATAAGAAGAAACAGGACCAGCATGGGGGCATAACAGGATGAGGATGACATTATCTGAAAGGTAAGCCCTTTGGCAATCTCCTGGCTTTCCTGTAACAGCATATTAAGGGTGTCTGATAATCTCCCCAGAATGGTGATCAAGGGTGTCAAAGAGTAAGCAAGACCACCGGAAAATGCATTTCAGCTCTCCTACAAATGTCCAGATTTTACATATGCCAAAGAAAGATATGCCAGAGAAAGACTATTAGGCTTTGTATGTCTCTGTAATAAAAAATATGACACAGACAGAATATTCTGTTTGTACTTTGGAATGGTTAAATCTTCACTATTGGAGTAATGACTTTGGGAGCTCCTTGACAACACCATTCTTTGATCCTGACAGTACTCAGTCTGGAGATGCAGTTCTGCCAGCTTGAAACTTGAAACACTTTACTAATGAGCACATGTGTTGAAGCACTATCCATGACAGTATGACTATGTGAATTAGTTTATGACTTTCTGAGAATAAGCTAATCATTTTAAAAAAATAAACAAACCATAAGTCCATGATGAAATGCTACACATCTCAGATCAAAGAAAAATTAACATAAGGTAAAACAAGTCCTATTAGAAGTCAACTTTGTTCCTGGAATCTTATATTATCAATAAACTGTCTGACTGTTTTGTTTAGTTTTTGTCTGTTGCTCAGAATTAATGTTTTCATGAAACCTCCCAAAAGAGGGATGGTTATTTCAAATAATAGAGGAGGGGAGAAAATAAGCATTCCTTACATCCAATGAAGTATACCAAAAGGCATACAAAGTCATTACAATAACTAAAACCTGAGAATGCCCCATGAAGAAAGATTTGCCTTGCCATGACCAAAAAAAAAAAAAAAAGTTCTATACACTTTGTCTTCTTTTATTTAAAGTCCTAGACTTCTGGCCAAGATAGCATTCAAATCAGAGGACAGAAACAGTTGGGGAGGGGAAAGAAATGTGACAGTTCATTCATACAGTTCCTTTACTCCTGGTTTATTTGAGCTTCATGGTAGTGTCAAACCTTGTGTTTTAGACTGGAAATCAGACCAATGTTTTTTTGTTTTATATATTTCAGATGGAAGCCAGATAAAAAGAAAGCTCCAGCTATCCCTTCCTTGATGGCTTGAACTCTTAAAGGTAGAAGGGCTGGAGGGTGTAACATTTTTATAGTTATTTTGCATTTACTCAGTTATAATTGCTTTATTTTCCATTTAATCATAGCTTTACTAGTTGTGCCTTAGTCAAGGCTTATATCATTTTCTTATTCACTAGTCATGTTATAGTTGCTTAAAATTGTTATTCTGTAACCATTTTTCCTACAACCATTATCTCATATATTATATTATTGTGTTATAATTATGCATTCCTTTTTACCACCTTTTCTATAATTTCAATAAATTTTACATTTGCTTTACTTTTGAGTATGCTGCTGGTTCAAAGATCATTGGAGCTAAATACCAAGAGTGGTATAGAAAAAGAAACCCAAATTTTCACTTGTGTCTTCGAATCATAGAATCATAGAATTTCAGAGTTGGAAGAGACCACGAGGGCCATCCAGTCCAACCCCCTGCCACGCAGGAAATCATGATCAAAGCATCCCCGACAGATGGCCATCCAGCCTCTGTTTAAAGACCTCCAAGGAAGGAGGCCCCACCATGCTCTGAGGGAATGTGTTCCACGCCGAACAGCTCTTACTGTCAAAAAGTTCCTCCTAATGTTGTAGTGGAATCTCTGTTCCTGGAGCTTGCATCCATTGCTCCGTGTTCCAGTCTCTGGAGCAGCAGAAAACAAGCCTGCTCCATCCTCAACGTGACACCCCTTCAAATACTTAAACAGGGCTATCATATCGCCTCTTAACCGTCTTTTTCCAGGCTAAACATACCCAGCTCCCTAAGTCTCTCCTCACAAGGCATCGTTTCCAGACCTTTCACCATTTTAGTCGCCCTTCTTTGGACACGCTCCAATTTGTCCATATCCTTTTTTAATTATGGTGCCCAGAACTGGACACAGTATTCTAGGTGAGGTCTGACCAAGGCAGAATAGAGCGGCACTATTACTTCCCTTGATCTGGACACTATACTTCTATTGAAGCATATATTCTACTTCTATAAGTAGAATAGAATTCTACTTATATACGAATTCTACTTCTATAAGGAGAATATTCTACTTCTATAAGGAGAATATTCTACTTCTATAAGGAGAATGTTCTACTTATAGAAGTAGAATATTCTACTTATAAAAGTAGAATTTTTTTTTTATGTATACATCTCATCCTTTAGTCAGCTTACTATACATCTCTTCTATTCATTCATTTTGTATGTTTTCATTTCAATCATATTCCCAGTCTTCCCTTCTCTTTCATAGTTTTTTTTCCCTCCTCCTTCCATCCTCCCTTTCTTCTGTCTCTCTGTCCCTATATCACACTATTCATACAAATATAACCATTCTTCTCCATTCTCTCTTTTTCTCTCATTCCTTTCCTCATCTCTCTCATTCATGACTTCCTATCTAGTTTCCCCATGTTTCTCAGTATTTATCTATGTGCATCGTTTAATGTTTAAATAGATATACATATATAAAATGTTTGTGGATTTCTACTTCTTTTTTGCTTTCCCTTTAGTGTTAGTTTCATATATTTATGTGGTTTCTTGAATCATTTTTTTTTTACTTCCCATTTCGCCTTATTTGAAGATTAGAGTTTGTTTGACATTTGTATTTAATGTTTAGTATTTAGTTCACTGTCTTCCAGTTTCTCTCTCTCTCTTCATCTCTCTCTCTTCCTTTTTTTTTTCTCTCTCCTCTTTATGATTAATATTCATGTTGCTGTTACGGATCTATATGTGTGCAGACCCATATTTATCTGCTTATATCTATGTAGTACGTAAACTGTGGGTATCTAGCTTATTCCACATTAGTTTTTGACTTTTGTTTGCTTTCTAATGTATTGTGGAGTTTTTTATTCTTGTTTCCATATATTTTGATACCATGATCCAATCTTCTTTGAATGTCCCTAAATCTTTTCCTTTAATTAACGTTGTCAATTTGTCCATTTCTATCATTTCGTATAGTTTCTCAAGCCATTGATCTCTGGACGGCGTTTCCTTTTGTTTCCATTTATTAGCGAATATTATTCTGGCAGCTGCCATCATATAAAAGATCATCTTTCCACTTTGTTTTTCTAATTCTTGGTCTATCATTCCTAACAAGTATATTTCTGGTTTTAGTGGAAGCCTGATTTTCAAAATGTCTTGAATTGTTTTTTGAATCTGTACCCAATATTTTTTAGCTTCCTCACACGTCCACCACATGTGAAAAAATGTTCCGTTTTTACTATCACATTTCCAACAATTCGGTTTTGTCTTCTTATACATTTTTGCTAATTTGGACGGTGAAAGATGCCATCTGAAATACATTTTATAAACATTTTCTCTGATATTTTGCGATAGTGTATACTTTATCCTTGTATTCCACATTTTTCCCAATTATGTATCTCAATTGGATGACCGACGTTTTGTGCCCATTTTATCATATTTTCCTTTATTGTCTCCTCTTCAGTTTCCCATTTAAGTATTAACTTGTAAAATTTTGAGATCATATTTTTGTTTCCAGCTTGTATTATTTTTTCCAATTCTGACCTTGTATCCTCAAATCCTTCTAATTTTATATCAATCTTAAATCTCTCTTTTAGTTGCCTGTATAAATACCAGTGACATGTAAAACCTTCTCTTTCTAGTTCCTCTTGACTTTTCATTCTGATGTGACTTCCTTCTCCCGTTAATATATCTTTGTACATGATCCATTTGTTTGTTGGCACACCTTCTCGGCTGAATAGAGCTTCATGTGGGGAAGCCCATAATGGAATCTTAATACATAATCTATTTTTATGCTTTTTCCAAATTCTCAGTAAAGACTTCCTAATTAAATGATTGTTAAAATCTTTATTCACTTTATCCTTATTATAAAACATGTATGCGTGCCATCCGAATCTATTATTGTCTCCTTCCAATTTTAGTAATTTGTCGTCTTCTAATATAACCCAATCTTTAATCCATAATAGGCAGCATGCTTCATAGTAAATTTTCAAATTCGGGACATTTAAACCACCTCTTTCTTTGGAGTCTTGTAGCACCTTCATCTTTACTCTCGGTTTCTTCCCTGACCAAATATATTTCGATATTTCCCGTTGCCAATCGTTAAACACTTTTTCGTTATGTATTACTGGAATTGTTTGAAACAAAAATATCAATTTTGGTAGTATATTCATTTTGATCACCGCAATTCTGCCCAAGAATGAAAGTTTTAAATTTTGCCAATTCTTCAGGTCCTTTTTAATTTTCGTCCATATTTTCTTGTAATTGTTTGAGAATAAATCAGTATTTTTATTTGTTATTTCAATCCCCAAATATTGAGTTTTCTTGACAACTTTCCACCCTGATTTTTCCATTAGGTCATTTTTTTCTTGTCTTGTCATATTTTTTGTTATTATTACTGTTTTTTCGCTGTTAACTTTTAATCCTGTTAATAGGTTAAACTCTTCCAAAACCTTTAGTAATGTCTTGATCCCCCTGGTTGGTTCACCTAAAGATATGACCAGATCGTCTGCATACATTCTTAGTTTATATTCTGTTTTCCCCACCTTGATTCCTTGTATCGTGCTTTCTTCTTTGATTCTTTTATTCAATAATTCCATCACCATTATGAATAGAAGAGGGGACAGCGGACATCCCTGCCTCGTACCTTTTCTAATTTGTAATTTATTCGTCTTTTCCCCATTTATTAGCAGTTTTGCTGTTTGGGACCAGTAGATTGCCTCTATCCAGTTTGTAAACCTCGGCCCCACATTTATTGCTTTTAAGATCTCAAACATTACTGACCATTTAACATTATCAAAGGCCTTTTCGATGTCTAAAAAAATTAAGGCCAGTTTCTTGTCTCCATGGTTCTCCGCATATTCTATTAAGTCTAGCACATGTCTTGTATTATCTCTTAAATACCTTCCCGGTAGAAACCCTCTTTGTTCCTCCTCAATCCAGTCTTTCAAAACCTTCTTTAATCTGTGGGCTAATATATTTGTGAATATTTTATCATCAACATTTAACAAAGATATTGGTCTGTAATTTTTTGGTTCTTGTGGGTCTCGGTTCTCTTTGGGGATTAGTGTTATGTTAGCTTCTTCCCATGATTTGGGATAATTACCTTTTTTGATAGCTTCCAATGTCTTTTTCAATGGTATACTGAGATGGTCTTCCATTATTTTATAATACTTTGGGGTGAAGCCATCCGGACCGGGTGCCTTGCCTATCTTCAATTTCCTTATTGCTTCTGTCACTTCCATTATCGTTATAGGTTGATTCAGGCTTTGTTCTTGTTCTTTTGTAAGTTTAAGTAAATCTTGTTGTTTTAGGAAATTTTGGATATTCCAAATATTTCCGCTTTGATTATATTGTTTCCCATATAGATCTGCAAAGTAGTTTCTGAAGCATTTTTTTATTTTTTCCTGATCTGAAGATATTTCTCCTCCTTCTTTTACTTTGGCGATATAATTTCTATTTCTTACTTTCCCGAGTCTATATGCAAGCCACCTGCCCGGTTTGTTTGCTTGTTCAAAATATGTCTGTTTTATAAATTGCAGTTTTTTCTGCAGTTCCTCCGTTGTTTCCATTGATAATTGTTTTTGTAATATTTTAATCTCCGTGCTAATCTCTTTTTGGGAAGGATCTCTTTGAAGTTGCTTTTCTTTCTGTCTTATTTCTTCCTTAATCCTTATTGTTTTCTCATTTTTCTTTTTATTTACTTCAATATTTTGTTGTATAAAGAACCCGCGCATGACTGCCTTAGATGCTTCCCAAACTGTGATAATGTTTGTTTCTTCCTTTAGATTTTCTTCGAAATACCATTTTAATGTTTGCTTTGCTTTCTTTATTATTTCTTCTCTTTGTAAAAGACAATCGTTTAATCTCCAATTATATTCTTTTTTTTCTCTTTTCGTCTCTAATATTACTGGATTATGATCTGTCCAGATCCTTGGGAGAATGTCTATTTTCTGTACCTCTTTGCACATATTTCGAGATATCATAAAAAAGTCTATCCTCGAGAAAGAATTATGTCTTTGTGAATAAAAAGTATAATCTCTGGCTTTTTCATACTTATGCCTCCAAATATCTACCAGGGATAGATTCTCTGTCATTATTTCAAATGTTTTTGGCAATTTCCCTTGTTTTTCTTTCACTTTTTTTGCTGATTTCCTGTCTATTTCTGGTGATATCACTCCGTTCCAGTCCCCACATATCAGCACTCTGTCGTGTTCATAATCTAGTATTTTTCCCATGAGTTTTTGGTAAAAGTCACTTTTCTTGTCCAATGGTGCATATAATCCAATAATTAATGTTTTTTTCTGCTGTATTTTTCCTATTACTCCAATGAAATGCCCCTCTGGATCTCTGAATAATTCTTCTGCTTGCACCTCCTGTTTTGTATATATTACTACCCCCTTTTTTTCTCTTTAGCCAATGATGTAAATTCTTTTCCTAATTTCTTATTTTTGAGTAGATGAGCATCTTCTTGTTTTATATGCGTCTCCTGTAAACAAATTATATCTAATTTTTCCTTTTCTAAAAAGTGGAATATTTTCTTTCTTTTTTCTGGTATATTCAATCCATTTACGTTCCAAGTTCCAATCCTTTGATTTCTTTTCGCCATTTTGTTTCCTCAAATCTATGTTCCCACTGCCCCTTCCTCTTCTTCTTCTTTACTTTCTTCTTCTTGAATTTCTTCTTCCTCTTCCTCCTCTTGACCTAAATCTCTGTCCTTTTCCCCACCTTCTTCTTCTTTTCTCACTTTTGATACATCTCCATATTTTATTCCTAATTCCTTCCTATACTTCTCTAAAAATTCTTCTGCTTTTTGGGGGGTGCTGATTTTGAAGTTCTTCTGTCTAAATCTAAATGTCACTCCTTCTAACTTCTCCCACCTGTATCTGATTCCATTTTTCCGTAGTTCAGATGTCAATAAATTGTAATTTCTCCTTTTCTTCAAAATCCTCAGGGGAATATCCTTAAAGATCATTATTTCACTTCCTTCTATCTGAAATCTCTGTTCAAAATTTCTTTGGAGTATCATATCTCTAGTTTTCTTTCGAATGAAATACACCACCACATCTCTAGGTGTATTTCTCTGCTTAGCAATTCTCGATGATATCCTATATATTTTGTCAATTTCCCATTCAAATTGAGATTTTGTTTTCCCAATGAATTTAGCCAATCTTGGAATCAATATTTTATATAAGTCTTCGTCTTTCTGCTCTTGGAGTCCTCTGATTTTTATGCAGTTTTCTCTCCATCTTAACTCCTCCAGTGCTTTTTGATCTTGTTCCTCTTCCTGTCTTGTCTCTAACCTCTCTGTCCTACCTTCCAGTTTCTCCAGTCTTCCTTCTATTTCTGTGACTTTCCCTTTAAGTTTTGTCGATTCTTCCATTATTTTATCAATTGACTCTTTAACTCCTTTAAGTTCTCTTTTCATATCTTGTTTAAGTTCAGTTCTCATTTCTTTAAATTCAGCTCTCATGAGTCTTATTTCTTCTACTAATGATAATTGACTTTGTTGGTTGAGTTCAATCGATGGTCTTCTTGCTGCTTGCACTGGTACTTTCTTTGTCGTCATTTTCCCCCCTTTTACTCCCCTATTCTCTCTTCCTTTAACTTCTCCTATCTCTATTGTAGTACTGATCTTTTATCTGTTTTCCCCCTCTTGTGATTTCCTTCTTCTATTGTTCTCTCTACTTGTTTCTCTTTATATTTCCTCCTTCTGCAATAGCTCCAACTTATATATAAATGTATTGTTTCTTATTATTTAATGCTGATAAGTGTTATTTATCTTAAAACTCTATCTCTTCAAATCAGGGAATATGGTACGACTCAGTTGTCACTTCTCCGCCTTTTATCACTAACTGTTCTTGTGTTCTGTTACTTCTGTTTTGATTTCTGATACACTTTCCAACAAACTTGTTGGTTTCAATTCAACAAGTACACTTGTTGGTTTCAATTTTTCTGAAGATACAATTAGTACTTCCAAGACTAATAGAAGTAGAATACTTCTTATTCTACTTTTATTTTTACTTATAAAAGTAGAATAAGAAGTATTCTACTTCTATTAGTCTTGGAAGTACTAATTGTATCTTCAGAAAAATTGAAACCAACAAGTGTACTTGTTGAATTGAAACCAACAAGTTTGTTGGAAAGTGTATCAGAAATCAAAACAGAAGCTGTGGAAAGAAGAAAAGTCCCATTCTTCTTGGTCCTGCCAAAAACAGTAGAGAAGGTAATAGAAAGACTAACGTCATAAGATGAAATTAGAAGTGAGTGGAACAAAGAATTAGATTGTCATGTGCAAATCAGCCAAATATCGCACGGATTCAATATTTAAATTCACTTTAGGGTGCCCTGGTGCCCCAGTGTTTAAATAACAGCATTGCAAGCCACAAAGTTATGAGTTCAATCCCAGAGGGCTCCAAGGTTGTCTCAGCCTTCCAGCCTTCCATAGGTTGATAAAATGAGTACTCAGCTTATTGGGGGCAATTAGCTAAAAAATAATGTAAACCGCTCAGGGAGTGCTTTGGCACTGGTAAGTAGTATATAACTATCAATACTACTGCTATTTAGACTTAAAACTATGTTTGGTTCAGCAAATATTGGTGTTATGGGTACACTTGACACCACTACAGACTTTTTCGGACATGTTAAATGTAACGGAAGCAGCTTCGCCACGTTGCAAGGCTGCTGCACTGCAGGGCGTCCCTTTCGCATGACGCCCGTCCCTGCCGGTACTGTTGCGGTACCGCAGGGACATCTGAGTGTTATATTTCAGCGATTTTTACTCACGGTCAACTTTTATGAGTAAAAATCGCCGAAATATAACACTCAAATGTCCCTGCGGTACCGCAACAGTGCCGACAGGGACGGGCGTCATGAGAAAGGGACGCCCTGCAGCGCAGCAGCCTCGTAATGTGGCGAGGCTGCTTCCGTTACATTTAAGATGTCCAAAAAAGTCCTACATCTACTTAAAAAGAAATTGGCACTTCCGCTACATACTGGTGATTAGTGGCAGCTGGAGGCTCCCATGTCAGCGGGGCAGTGAATCCATGCCAGGTTTGGGCTAACTTTAAAGGAGCTAACCAAGGTACTGAATGTTATCACTAAATAGTTCAGCACCTTGGAGACTCCTTTAAAAGCTGGATTCACCACCCCATTAGCATGGGACACACCAGCCACCACTCCTGGTGATGTAATGCAGATCATGTTTCCATGTGACATATGATACAGGTGTCCCATGCAGTCATTCCATTATGATTAGATGTGCTGCAATATAATTTTGTATTTTTAAAAAATAAACACCCTGATATTTGAGGATGTATATGTACTTTTAACCTATATTGCCTCTTTTCCTACTAGGGAATGAAGATAGGGAAAGGTCCAATTAGCCAGATTCAAAGAGACAGAAGAACCCAATGAATAAAAGGCAATTAGCCCAATTCAGAAGCAATAACATAATGCAGTGGCAAATTTAATTTAATTAAAATAAGATGAAAGCCCACCCACACCCTATTGGCCCAGTATGAAGTAAGAAAGTGAGGTGATCCTCAGCCAATTCTGATAGCTCTGTCCTAGGTTCTTGCTTGGTCACAAGTATAGTAACTGGATAAACTGGATGGTGAGTGCTCTACAAATACTGCACTAAAACAGTGATAGGGACAATGATTTCAGAGATCACCCCATGTGTGACAGTCCCCTTATTGCCTGACTTCTGCAAGGGAGAAAAAGGAGCCTATTGAGTTCATTCCTTCCCCACAAGTAGGAAGCAGGTGGCAAAAGAACCCTCCACTGTCCATTCAAAGGAACAGCAACCCTGTGACTTAGGACTTTTTCGGATGAGGGTTTATAACGCTAGCAGCCTCGTCCCTGTTGCGAGGCTGCTGCGCTGCAGGGCATCCCTTTTGGATGACGTCCTGCTGATCCTCTGCCAGTACTGTTGTGTAACCACGGGGACGCAGCAGCGTTATATTTGGTGATTTTCTAATCATGAAAGTTGATCGTGATTAGAAAACCGCCAAATATAATGCTGCTGCGCCCCTGCAGTTACGCAACAGTACCGGCAGAGGATCAGCAGGGCAGAGTGTCATCCGAAAGGGATGTCCTGCAGCGCAGCAGCCTCGCAACGGGGACAAGCTGCTAGCATTATAAACCCTCATCCGAAAAAGTCTTTAGACTGTAACAGATGATCAATGTGGTTGGATCCTTACTGTAGCTTTTAAAAGGTTGTAAAGAAAAACATTCACTATAAAGTCGAAGGCTTTCACAGCTGGCATCCATAGATTTTCCTTGGTTTTTTTCCAGGCTGTGAGGCCATGTTCTGGAAGAGTTTCTTTCTGTTGTTTCACCACAAATGCAGGTGAAATGTCAGAAAGAAACTCTTCCAGAATAAGGCCTCACAGCCCAGAAAAAAACCAAAGAAAATCTATTCACTATAAATAGTCAGAAGATCAATGCTTTACCAATGTAGGAACATATATATTCTATGGATGCAGACTCTAAATATCTTTTTGGACATACAACCAAGTTATATTAATGTTGTATTAATGCCTAGCTCAAATTCACATTCTATGTATTTGTCTTCCCACCATTTTCACCCTTTTTCTTTTCCCTTTTCCATTTCTTTGCATTCATATTTTTAAAATCTAATTTGAAAAAGCTCCTTGCCATACAGGCCAAGGGTAAATTGTGCTTTTGAATTATCTTTCTTTCCACTCCAGATCTGATACACATCCATTCTTTATTTTTCAAGTCTTTTCCTTCAAAAAAATAAATCCATCTGAAAGGTAGGGGATACACAGGGCCATAACGTCCTTGCAGAACAGAGCAAAAATGCCTCCATTTAAACAGAACAAGAATCTGTGGAAAACCAGTGCAGTAGCAAGACTTTCTAAGAAGGGAAAGAAACAATTATTAAGAAAGGGCAAATTAAAACAAAAGAAAACAAATCTATATAGAAGATCAAAACAATCAAAACTAAAACTGACCTGGTTTGGCAAGGGCTCTCTCACATTTTTTTCAGCTTGCATCAAAAACCAAGCTGACAAATCTGCAAAGTTCTCAGTAATTTTTGTCTCTGGCAAGCAGATCTAGCTCTTCAAGTTAGTACCACCATAAAAGCAGCTCAGCTAAAGTAACTCTTAAAAAAGCGTGTTGCACTCTTTCCAGTGCACAACAAATATTTGTCTGCCCACAAAGCCTTGTGTTTCCACATAACGTGAAATTAACTGAACAAATACTGTAGTATGCTTCTTATACAGTTGTCAGGGCACAGAAGTGAGAAGGGGTTCAATGTCATCATGTTCTGCTTATGGGTGTTCCAGAAAAAAAGTAGATAATGGAATAGGCATTTGGATGGACTCTGCAGAACTTTCTTTGTGTTACTTTTATGAAACATCTGCAAGACTTTCCACCCTTTATTTTAAGAAAACTTTTCAAGTTACACAGAATGAGTTGGGCTAAGCTGGTAGAGATTTGGAGCTCTATCATTTTATACTGTGAATGTGTTGTGGTTTTTTAAATGTAGAAATGAAGCACATCAAGGAGAAAATGTTGGCATAGCTGTCTTCCTAATAATTTTACCTAATGTATGGAGCTCCCGTATACGGTAGTGCTTGCTAAAATACAACACAACCACCATTCCATCTGTAGGCTTCTACCGTCATATTCTGCACAATGTTTTAAGTAGGAAACTGGCTAAACATAAGGAAGGAATTAGTTACAGAACCACTGAGCAGAGCTTGCCATAGTGACACCTGACAGTTTTCATGGGTCTTTCATTATCTAAACAAATGAAAAGTTCCCATCATACTTTTTGAATTAATTGCCGTCAAAATATGCATGAATGTCTCTCTTGCTCTATGTTTCTTTTCTGCTGCTCCAGAGACTAGGACATGGAGCAATGGGCTCAAACTACAGGAAAATAGATTCCACCTAAACATTAGGAAGAACTTCCTGACTGTAAGAGCTGTTTGGAAGTGGAATACACTGCCTCAGAGTGTGGAGGACTCTCCTTCTTTAGAGGTTTATAAACAGAGGCTGGATGGCTATCTGTTGGGAAGGATTTGATTGTTTATTCCAGCATAGCAGGGGGTTGGACTGGATGGCCCTTGTAGTCTCTTCCAGCTCTATGATTCTATGATTCTTGATCTGCCAGGTCAACATAGCAGAATTGCATTTATATAGTGTTTCTCCTCATATGTACAGTTAATTGCCTTCAAACAGGTTTTCTTATTAGTCTCTACAACAATCAATCCCTGTTCAGTCAATCCCCCACCCCCTGTTCAAACAACAGTGGTTTCTGTTGAGAAAGGAGAATACAGAAATAATTACAATCACCTTTCTGGCTAGTTCTCTAAGATATTAAAAGCATCTATCCCTTGAACAGCCCACAGACAATTAATGCAATAGATCATGTGTGACCTAAACTGACAAGGCACACCATCCAAAGTCTCAGTAAAACATCTTTAGAGCAGAAACTGCCTCAGTTAAATTTTGAATATGATTTTTTTTTTAAAAAAAAAAAAGCATTCAGGTTACTATACATCATAATCATATTACCCTTTTAAAATTCATTTCTTGTTCTTTCTTTAGCAAGATTAAAGAAAGTGAGAAGAAAAAGAACGATGATATATTGAAATTCATATGTGACTTTTTAGTTAGTGCTAACAAATTTATGGAAATAATTCCCAAACCTGCAGACAGGGGAAAACACTGTATGGAAGATTATTTATCTAGTTCAACATAAAACCAGGGAATTGTGTAGTTCTGGGAATCAAAATGCTTAATACTTATTTTGCCATTAATTTAGTGTATGAATTTCACCCTTTATTCCATCACACTGTGACTCAAGTTCTGTAGCATCACTAAGGCTGGTGTCACCCCTATCCCTGTCACCTAGTGTAGTTCAGCCTCTTTGCACCCCCTAAGTGCCACCGGTGCTCAGGCTGCATCTGCACTGCATAAATAATACAGTTTGACACCACTTTAACTGCCTGGCTCAATGCTATGGATTTCTGGAAATTGTAGTTTTGTGAGATATTTAACCTTCTCTGTCAGAGAGCTCTGGTGCCACAACAAACTACAAATCCCAGGATTCCATAGCATTCAGCCATGTCAGTTAAAACAGTGTCAAACTGGATTATTTCTACAGTGCAGCTGCAACCTCAGTTTATTCATTTATCTACTGCTAAAAATGCCATCCTAAACAAGAAGGATGTACAGTAAGAGCCCCGTATCCACTGATTCATTATGTACTGATTCAATTATCCACGGGACACAAAACAGCACATCTGCCACAGAGTCTTCCTAGAGAATGTGTCCTCTCTAACCATTTCTGGGGCTTCCAAGACAGCTCTATGCTATTTTAAACCAGAAGTCCCATTATTTTCAATGGTGTTTGCTATTATCCACGGTTTTCAGTATCCATGCCCCCCATAACCAATCACCAGTGGATACGGGGGTCCTACTGTATTTAGGTAGCCTGATTAATCAAGACATGTTGAAATCTCAGAGAAAACATAAAAGAGAAATATGCTCCAGCATTTGTTTAAAGTTAGGGCAATTATTACCTTGAATTATTCAAGGGGCTAACTATCAACTCTAACCAGAATTCCTCTAAAGATTTTCTCTATATGAATATTCCATTTTTGAGATCGGTTGCTTATCATATACTGTATTGTGAACATGTAGTTACATGGAGAAGTGTGGGGACAATAAGAAACTATTTCCCTGATGTGTGCATTCATTTAAAATCTCATACATATCTATGAGTGAAATAAGTTTCAGTTCACTCAATCAGACTTCCATATACAGAATCACACAAGAGATTATCATATTGCACTGTCATAGCACTATTATTCCACTTTAACTGCTATGTCTGCCTTCTGTGGAATCCTGGGATTTGCCATTTAAGAAGGGGCATTTAGAATCTCAGCCAGAGAGCTCTTAGGCCTCACTAAACTACAAACTCAAGAATTCCACAGGAGGCAGCCATAGCAGTTAAAGTGGAATAACAGTGCTATAACAATGTAGTCTGATAAAGTCCACAGTAAATAGGGCTTACATGTCACCTGCACAAAAGGTGAGATTGCATAGGCTACATGCTTTCTCTACTGCCCTTTTCTTCTATGTGACCCCACCCCCACAAATGACGACAGGAGATCTCTAAAGGGCTCCCTTTTCACATGATGTTGTTCCCCACTCATAATGCCCCCATTCTGCTGCCGTTCCACCGACACTGCTTTTTATTGATGGGCTAAGCCATCAATACATCCCCCGTTCTGTTTCTGTCTCAGATTTGACAGCATTGGAAAAGGTGCCCCATTTCATTGGCGAGATCCCAGCATCAATGGGAGGTCTCTGCAAGAACACTTCCTGGTGAGATTGGGACATCAAGGTAAGTGACACACTTTTAAAAACTTCCCTGGTTTACTTGGAAGTTTTAAAGTGTGTTTTTGTGCTTGCTATCAATTTTTTGGCTGTATTTGGGTTGTTATTTTTGAATTTCCTGTGCTCACATCTTCTTGTGAGAATCCGCGGGATTTCATTCCAAGAAGTGAATGCAGCTCTGTTAGAGCTCCATTCACTCCTGTGCTGCCCTGTGGATGGTAGTAAGGTAGGCCTGAAAAGTTTTCTTGTTCTGGGACAGGGATGGGAGAGGGGCGTGAGAGGAGATTGTGGGACAGGAATGCTTTTTTCATTTCTGTCTGATAATCTCCCTGATCAGTGAAGCTGCCTTAGTACCATGTCTGTTAGAAAGCTTCCTATATGTCCTAAATTGACTTTTCGGGGCCCACACCCAAAGAAAAATGAGGAGGGGTATACAAAAAAAATCACATATACAGACACATATACCCACACAGCAGGGTGTGCAAAAGCAAATTTTAATTTTTTTAAGATTTGTATTTCCATAATGTCTCTAAGATTGCAAAAATCCAGCAATAAAGTTATTTAAGGATATGAATAGATATGCCATCAGCTTATAGAGCAGAGCAAACATTAATCTTCCCAAACAATTTATGTGTCGGTAGAAGGAAGAAAAGAAATTAGATTTAAAAAAAATGAAACCGGCTCTTATAATAGAAAAATGTATTTGTGTTAATTTGCACAAAAATAGTTTTTAAAGGGGAAGGCAAATGAACATTACCAAGAAGTAGAAGACAGCTGATGGTTCTCTACCAAACCGCTGGTGTTCAGTTCACCCCTACAAATCTCCAAACAGGATGGGAGTGTTAATATGAAAAAGTCCATTACTTTTCATTCAGAAACTAGTTAATGTCACTGACACAACTCACCCCAAAGAAGGGAAGCCTATCAATATTGTTCCTATCCCAATACTCTTTCCTGGTGTCACCAATTGCAGCTACACCCTCAACCTGCTGAATTAGGATAGGTGCCCCTAACTAGCCAGTTTTTAAAAAGAAAGCAGAAAGAAAAAGAAAAGAAAGAAAAAGAAAGGCTGCCCTCCAAGAATCCCCGTGAGCCATGCCTACTTCATTTTGCTCTGTTTCATCTCATTTGCAATTCTGTAGGATGTTGTGCACAGTTTTACCTTGTATGTAATTTTGAAGGCGGTTGCACACAGTTCTTACTTTGGTGTTTAACCATACATCACCACCACAAGTATAGTTCTGGGTGCAGAATACTAACCAATGCACTCCACAAATAAACAGGTGCTTTAGACAAAGAGACTGAGATCTGCATAGTTGTCTCTGTGATCTAAGTGAAACCTCGGTATTAAAAGAAACTATTCTTTTGAATACCAGGACACATGGGAGAAGTAACAGTATGACTGATTGCCAGATTTGTTGTGATGGGGAGGGCTTGAGTGAGAGGAATCCAATAGCATAACACATGAAGATTGATGGAGTCAAAATGGTCACAATACTATTGATTAGAGGTGATACAGCAGGACTCGACTACCATATGGTGGTGGGGACACCCACCCACTTTCACCCTTCCACCCATTTGTTGCATTGTTGTAGCACTTCTAGGTCACATTTTGACTGGTTTGCAATCAATATTGAAGGTCTCTGTGGGTTTTCAATGGTTGTAAGAGGGAACAGGAGCCAAATTGCTGTATTTGGCATGTTTTCAGTGATTTTTCAGGTAACCCCCCTCCAATAAACAAATGTGGAAATATGGGGGGAGGGAGAAGAGCACAAAGTAGGAACCAGGGGTTGTGTGTTAGAGCCTTGGTGTGCAGTAAGGTAACCTACTCAAAACTGGCTGCTGCCAGTACAGCCAAGAAGGGCTTATATGCTCCCTAGGCAGACCAAAGTGGCCCACATCCACTCTGGGGAGTGCCACTGATTGGATGACTGTTCTATCCAGTTACTAGAAGCCCATTTGGGGCACAGGGCTCCTTGAGAAGTAGCTATGCCACCACGAGCCAATGATGGTGGCCTTCTTCACCTCCACCCTCCCCATTGCCAGCAGATACAGGCTAATGGTCAGTCTGAAGTTTAGGCTTCTTTTACAACTTCTTTGTGGCTATCTCCATGAGCACCATCAGGATCAGAATGCAGAACTTAGAACATTATCAAATGCGGCAAAAATCACAGGATGATGTTATACTAGTGCAAATGGGCCCTGCTATCGTATGACGCCATTATCTTCACATGGTTACTCCATGCTCCAGTTGCAAAAAAAGCCATTATTTCTAATTCACAGGACAAGCCATCAATAGATTGTCAATAGGACTTTTTTGCACTATTCATGATGTGCAAAACCATGTCCTGTTTTAATCGCTAGATTACAGCATGGATGGGTGGTCCTCAGTGAGAAAACTTCTGGGTGAGAACATGAAAATGAAGCACAGGACACTCGTTTTAGTTTCAATGTTTTTATGTTTGTTTCAGTGCTTGTGTGTTCATTTACTTTGTTAGTTAAGGTGTTTTTGGAGTTTTAAGCATGCTCGCATCTTCTCACGAGAAACTCTGAAATCTCGCCCATGCTAAACCATGAAAGTGAACTCCCATTATTAAAGTGCTAGTGGATGTTATGCAATAGCGATGTGAAATAATAGATGCCATGATGTTTCCACTATCCTCATTCATGGAATTACATCATTTTTAGGTGCTCGTCTGATAACGTACCAGTAGGTACGCTCTTTTTCTGATCCAGCAGAGCTCTTCCATCTCAGTAGTACAGCACTAAATATCTATCTGTTACACACCAATGGTATATAATACTGAAACTTTCAGATTTTGGAGTATTGCATAAAGGCTGTAATGCAGCTGAGGAATACTCTTGATGAAGATGCAAAAAGAGACCTAAGATCTAAACAGAATTTGGGAAGTTAATCTGAGGTGTTCTGGGAGTTGTAATAAAAACAAACAAACAAACATCCCTAAACTCTACATATAACAGTGATTCAAGTATACTGAGTAACAAATTCTAAGTTTTATATTTCCAAATATAGGAATGTCTCATTTTGGAGTTTTCCATAGAATTTACTATTACGCATTTAAGCTATTACAGAATTAACAAACATAAAATTGCTTGGCTGGCCCACAAAAAGCATGTTGTTGTTGTTTTAAAAAAATGTGCCTGTATAAATTTAATTAGAAGCAGATCAGCTCCTCTATACGTTTCTACGAACATTTTGTGAACACCAAGCTCTGTTTGTGCATTCCCCACCCCATCACAAAGATTACTTGGTTTGCAGTTGCAGGGATTATTCTACAGTGCTGTCAATGCTCTTTTTCCTCTCAACCTTTTAATCTCTAGGTTTGTAGCAACAGTTTCTCTTCAATTTGTGAAGCAAAGTAATGTAATTTGCAGATTCAAAGCTGCCCTGGAAGTTAAGGAGCTTTCAAAAGTATGTTTTAGATAAGTAATCTATAATACATGATTCATACTCACTTTTTTTTTTTTTTTTACAGCTTGGCCTGTGAGTCCTGCCTTGGTGGGGGGGAATCTAATCAAGATCTCTTTTTTCATGTCTGTAAATTTAAATACTTATAGGAAGAAGCTCTTCTGTCTTACATATAAACAAAATCAGATTCACTGATTATTTAAACATATAATTCCACTCAAATGATCCTTGATCATCCCTCTAAAATAGAGATGACAAACTTCTTTCTATCCCATCATGCACAACTCTGTTCATCAAAACCTAAGGGCATGATATACTGGGTCAAATTGAGGGCCTAGTTAGTCCAGTATTCTGTTCCCACATAGAGATATAAAGACCCAGAAAAACCAAACCAGAAAAATTGTGAAGAAAGTTTTCTTCCATTTTTAAGCCTCCCTCCTTCCCTACCCCCCCCCCAAAAAAAACCCTGGAAATTTTTAAAAACAGATCATGGCACAATTTCTTTTAGAATGACAGGGTATTCATATAGTTGTTGCTGTTGTCATTTCTGACTTATGGCGACCCTAAAATGGACCTATCACAGGGTTTCCTCAGGCTGAGAGTGTGAGACTTGCCAAAGGTTTTTGGGTTTCCATGCCTCAATGGGGATTCGAACTCGGGTCTCCATAGTCATCCAGCATTCATACCATTATGTCACTCTGGCTCATTCATATAGTTACTCCCAAAAAAATATTTCTTAAAAGCTACCCCACAGGACAAAATCCAACAGACTTCACTTGAACAACTGAAATGACCCACAGCTCACCCTGAACTGCCCTCCGACCCCCTTTCTCTGGCAGACATAGATTTCAGAGAGACTGCTTTTTGACAAATTTCCTATAGCCAAGCCTTAGTTCTACAATCCACTGCCAACAATGTGAGGAAGTTATGGCCTGGTTTCTGAATGTTTCCAGCCAGCACACACCTTGCAACCAGGTTTTCCTCCTTTTTAACCTTGCAAAACTAGCTAACTAGGGGCTCTCAGCCTGGAACCCCCAAACTAGCTTCTCCTCTAAGGAAACCCTTAGTGCCTCACTGAAGTGTGCCCTCTAGAGGCCAAAATGCTGCCACCACCCCCTGATTTTAGAATTATATTAAAATGTGATTACAGAGGGATAACCACATCATATAAGCTTTCCAGCCTTAAATGAGATTTACCAGCTAACTCCTCCCTTCTGTTCCCCAGAGAGAGAGAGAGAACCTGTAGCAAAGTCCTGAGCAATCAGCTCATGTTATAGGCTTGTTTTTAGATAGGAAAATGAAAAAGGTTTTATTTCATTGTTCATGCAAGTAAGCAGTTAAACAGAAATCATATCATAGAGAAAAAAGCCTTTCTCTCCAGGTCCAACTTAGAGTTACAAAGATATAGTAGAAGATAAGATTACATCCCCTCAAGGAATAAAAACAAATTATATGATCTAATGCAATTTAGCTAAACACATTTTCCTAATTCTAAGAAAAGTTCCATTCACATTTGGAAGATTCATCAGAATCAGTCTGTGTTCCAATTGGGGTGGGCTGGGCCTCATGCTTATCAGAAGTTGGCCTAGCATAGTCTCTGAGGTGATGGACGCTCAGAGCAAATGCAGGAGGTCTTCTCCATATCAGACCCCAGGACCATGTGGTTCAAACAAAGAGCTGCAACTCTTCAAAACTCCATTAGCCAAATCTGATTGGCTGTTCATTAGCCAAATCTGATTGGCTCCCCAGTCAGGTGATGTAATGGCATGATGATGTCAGCTTTATTAGATGAGTCCCACCTCCCACTTCTCATACCCCTTAGTTTACCTGCTTCTGAAGATAAGAGAAGTAGTGTTTACAGATACTGGGAAATGTAGTTCTGGCAAATATAGTTCTGGCTCCATGATGGGAGTTGCAGTCACTCCATCATGACAGCTACATAAGAGGAAGGCTTACTAGAAAAACCCTATGTATAATATCAGATCACTGTAAATCCTGATCTTGGTTTCCTTTTCTCATTTCATTTTATCAGAATTAGTGCTTTATATCTGCTTGACTCTATGGAGAACCAGAGGAGACAAATAGTTTTCTTTGTTTTATGAATGTGGATAGTGGCATAAAATTATTATGCTTGGTATACTGAAAGTATAGTTTATTCAGACAGTTATTACAAATTGAATTGAGTTTTTAAAATTGACCTTTTTTTGTTGTTATTATAAACTGAGCTAAATTGTCCTGAGCTGTAAGAAACCCATTTGGATTTGCCAGTAATAGGGTCAGATTTTTTTTTTTTTAAGCTGGGTATTCATTTTACCAACCTATGAAAGGATAGAAGGCTGAGTGAACCTTGGAGCCTTTTGGACTGAACTTGCAACATTGTGGCTGCAGTACTGGCACTTAACCACTGTGCCACCAGTGCTATTAAAACTATTATTTTTAATCTAGCACTGTTTTTAACGGGATAGTTTATTTAATGATTTTTCATATTTTTTAAAAAATATTATTTGGTTTTAGCTGTTATTTTCTTTTAATCTATGCTGCAAACTGCCTAGGGTCTCATATTGGGAGGAAGGTGAAATATTATGCCAACAAACAATATTCTATGGATTGGTTTAACCCCCTTTTAAAGGCTTCCATGTTGCTAGTCATCACTACATCTTGTGGTAGCAAAATTGATAGTTTGACTTGCTAGTATTGCATTTTGCTATTTAGACATTCCTTCTGCTGGTTTGGAAAGATCCTTCTGGAAATCTTTATTGTCCCTTTTTGCTTCCGTCACTATTTGGTGTATTTACCAAATCTGCCTGCCATATTGCTCCACCATAAATCTAGATCAGTGGTTCTTAACCTGTGGTCCATGGACCCCTAGGGGGGCATGATGTCCTCACAAGAGGTCCATGAAGGCTTGAAGGCTGCTAAGCCCACTTCCCCACACACCCACACACCCCACAATGGAGTGCCCACATTACAGGAGCCAATGCAAAGGCAATCTGGCTGGGCTTCCACGTTGCTATTCTGTCCAGTTCGGCCACAAACTGGCAGGAAGAAACATGTGAAAAGTCTCTCCCTCTGGTGACTCTGAGGGAAGGATTCCTGGATGGCTTAATTGTTAATGGAATAATAATAATAATAATAATTTTGAGTCTTGGGGGTCTGTCGCAACAAAAGATATTTAAAGTGAAGAAAAGGTTATAACCACTTAAGTAAGTTAAAATATTGGTCCAAAAATTGTCTTTGGAGGGCCCCATTCTTTATATCCGTCTCTTACAAGAACTTTCCATTTATTCTTTCTCTTTGCTTCCTGTTCTTTAACCAGTTAATAGTCCATAATAAGAGCCTGAAAGTTCAAGTATATAGTTTTACTGGCTCACCCTGACCTAATGTACCTCATTCCTCACTATTGTCTATATTGGCTGGGGCTGGTGAGAGCTTCAGTCCAACAAGAACAGAAGGGCTAAATGTCCTCTACTGATGTTGTAAACAAAAGAATAAATAAATAGAAGAAAGACATATGTTTTTAAGTTGTTCTATATTTAATATTTTATATAATTTTATTATTTCTTTGGACATGCATTTTTTTTCTCCATATGAGAAAACAGTAGAACAAAGAGAATAATAATTTGCATATTAATTGCATGTAGGACTGTAGACATGAAATATTTAACTCTCACACATCTTCTCATTTTGCATTGCATAGAAGAAAGCATGCAGTATCAATAAATACAATCCAACATACTACTAAATACCATTTCCCAAATTGTGAATCTTGGTGCCTCATCTTAAACAATTAATTCATCAAGCCAAATATAAAAAGAAAAGACTGAAATCATTTTCCATTGCATATACTGTACATTTCTAATACCTCTAATATATGATCAAGCATTCCTCTCCAATTGCCTCCTGAATATACCACCCTGGTGAATTTCCTCTCCCAGAGAGGCCTTCCATTATATCTTCTGGAAATAGCAATAAAACAGCAATCCATCAAAACCACGGAGCTCCCATAAAATAAATTATCTGAACACTTACTTCGGAAGAGAAATCACTGATGGCAACCAACTTAATGCAGGAAAGGCTGGACATTTACTTGCACAGAGAGAGGGTTTTATTGCGCTTTCTTTGTTGCCCATAAACTGACAGGAAACAATATTTACTTTCTGCAGCAATCTGCATTAAAGCCATTACTTTTAAAAACAGTCTCATTAGAAAGAAATATAAGGCCTTTAACTACAGTTAAATCTTTTCTTGAAGCTGAACTTCCACTTTCCAGCATTCCAAGACAAATTTTCTCCTAATTAATGGTCACACAGACAGCTTTGGATAAGAAAAACATTGAGTTCCCATCAATACAGAACATATAAAGTAATATTTTATCAGCCACATGTGGCCACAACAGCCCTTTTTCATGATCAGTCATGGAAAACATGGAAATAAGTAAGTGAACAACTAGCTCAACAACCAAGAGGGCTTTGAGAATGTATTTATCTAATAACAGCTATCCATATTCTGTTGCTGGTGGTAAAGGAGATCTGTGTTAGTTCATTGCAGCAAAACAACAGAGTTGTGCAGCACCTTGGTAGCAAACAGATTTATTATCTGATTAGTCTTGAGGAAGCAGTCAACTCTTTTCTGTTTCATTGTTGTTGTTGCTGCTGCTATGTATTGTTTATTGAAAGGGTGGCTACCCATGTCAAATGGCCAAACACCTTTGAAAATACAATGATAACAATTCCAATCCTTTGTTCACTTTCCTGGAAGTTAGTATCCTAGAATGTACTGACTCTGTTTCACAATAAGCATGCATACAATTGAACACAATGCATGCAATACAAGTCTCATAAAATAATCCTCAACTCACTTACAAAGACAACAGGTGGGAATTGTTGGCTTTCCTTGCCATTGTCTATGCTAACTAGGTCTGTTGGGAGTCACAGTACAACAACATCTGGAAGGTTGCACAATTTTAATCCCTGGACTGTCCTCATACCTAGACATTCCTCTGTGCTCTTTCAGGATAACCAAATTTGTTCTGCAAAGTTTTCCCTTTGTCAATTCGACTCCATGCATCTGAGGAAATAGATTAAGTCTTTGAAAGCTTATGCTGCAACTTCTTTCTCTCTGTTAGTCTCAAAGGTGCTACAAGATCCCTTTGCATACTGATAATCTAGACAGCTATGCCTTTGAATTGTTTGTCAACTCAGTTATTCATATTATTCTTGCAGAAGGAAGAAAAAGAAAAGCTTAGCTGACTGTGCAAAAAGGCTCCAGACAACATAGTTACGGTGGGTAAAGCAAACCTAACCATCAATATGGTTATCTTCTATTATCTTCTTCAAAATCAACACAGATGAAGATCAACAATTGTGGTTTTTTTCAGTCTTCTATCACACTCCAGAACAGAACTGTAAACTCCAGATTGTGATGGTCTCCATGACTGCTGTACAGCCAATACACTTTGTGATGTGCAAATACTTGGAAGTATAATAAGTGGGAGGCAACACACAGCTATTTACCAAAGAAGACACAGTCTCACAGATAAGCAAGGTGTCTCATACTTCAAAATTTCAGTCTTAACCCTCATAGATGAAAGAAACCCCTAATAATGAGCTCTGGGGAATTGTTATGAGTAGCTTTCTTTTGCACAAAACATGCAACCAATTACTACTGTTATTTCCAATTAAAATTCCCCAAATAAGGAAACAACTATAAATCCTGAAAGAAAATAATTACATATTGCAATTTATTTGTAGGGACATGTAACATTAATGATAATCTGGGACAATTTTTCTAGCTCAGTAATGAAATAGCTTCTGCTGAAGGTTATGTCCCTCAGTTAAGGACCATTATTTGTTTCATCCACTCTACAAACAACCATAGCATGTTGCTTGGATGCATCAGTGAGTACTGTAAGCAAATTTCCTTGTCCATCTGCTGGTTTCATTATTCAGTGTTCTACTGCAGAAGTAACAGCGTCCTCTTGAAGGAGATATTTGTTTCAGCAAGGAGACAGCTAAGGCTAGGTTGCATAAACATAGCCAATTGCAGCCCTTTTAGTCCATATCATACCCTGATGATTTGGCACATTGTGAACCGTTTACTTTATCTCAGAACACATCAGTATATTTCCAAGATCTATCAGGAGGAGGAACCTTCCCCATCCAAGGGCACTAGCTTTCCACACCGAATGGTTCTGGCCCCACCAAACACTGTGCTCCACCCAAACACCCAGAGCCAGAAAACATAAGATGGAATGATTATGAAATAAACTCAGATAATTAAAGAAAACTGATACTATCTGGGGTAATGCCAATGAATTCTGATGTCCCTCCCACTGGGGAAAAATGCTGTTTTCGCATGTGGACCAACCTATTGAAAAACAGTATCATGTATGTGAACCTTCAAGTCACCTGTTGACTTGTGGAGTCTCCTTGAATTTCATAGTTTTGTTTTTGTTTTGTTTTTACACAGGAATACTCAGAGGTGGTTTTGCCAGTTCCTTCCTCTGAAATGTAGCCTACAGCACATGGGACTCACCCCAAAATGGGCTATGCTATTTTTTGTCCCAATATATTACATTGTTTGGGACAAAAATAATTCCCATGGCAAACTGAAGCAATTTGTCCCAGACTTTTGTCTGTAAAGTAGAGTTGTACATGACAAGTAGCTGAAACGTGGGAATATCATTCACAGCTCTTCATATGAAAACATCATAAAATGCCTACCTTATAAAATGCAGTGTGAATTCCACAACAAAACATGACTGCAGGGAACTAAACCATCTTTTCCAATTGGATGAGGGTTAATGGACATTCTTGCATACCTTAAATACCACTGTATCTAGAAAATACCTGTGATTAGCAGGTATCTAGAAAATATCCGTGATTAATGCTATTTGTAGTAATTTTGCCTTTCAGTGTTCTAACATTTGTGGACTCTAAATGAGGTTATTAACATCAAGTTCATACACAAATCTACATCAATCGCACATTTAAAAGTGTGTCACAGATAGAAAAGATCCAGTTTTAAGACCAAAGTGACATATGGTCTACAGATGCTAGACCAGGCCACTGCTTACCTCCCTGCAGCCCCATCAACCAAAGTGCCTTTACATGAACCAAAATGAACATCCTGTTTGTGATGATACAGAAATAGCAGCAAACAATAACTCAAACAATCTTTGGGATAAAATATGAATCTTGAAAGGAAGGAAAGGTCAGGGGAAGAAGGTTACTGAGGGGCTGAATGGGGGAGGCAACGAGGTTATTTAAAGGGAAAATGAAACTGGGGAAAATGTTCATTATGAAATAAAGCTCAAAGACTATGGATATTATCAGACGGGCCCTTAGGGTCCATTTCTGTCCCACTACCCCCCACCCGCCCCACTCCCATTCCTGCCACAGAATAAAGAAATAGTTTTCAGACACCTACCTTAATTCCATGGCAGGAATGGGCTCCCCCTCCCTTCGCTGCCTGGTCGTAAATGCAGCCATCGTAAGGCTGCTTTTACGACCGGGCAGCAAATTTTAAAAGGACCCCCCCCCCCCAGTTGTCAAAAAAGAAAACAAGCACCAAAACACATTTTTTTAAAAAACAAAACTCGGGGAGGGAATTTGTTTTTTAATTATCTTATTGTCCCAATCGCAGCTTGAACTGTCCAGCAGGGCCTCCTGGTGACATTATGTTCAGTTATTGTCCTGGGAGCACAACAGGGCTCCTGTTCACTCACCCATCATTCCATTATAATAACGGAACCGGCCTCTTATTCACAGATTTTCCATGAATAAGAGGAATTGGGAGAGGAACAGGAACAGAACGGGAACATTCCAGGACAGGGACGTTGTCATCTAAAAGGTAAGCCTTTTAGCGATCTCCTGTTGTCCCTGTCCTGGGATATTTTTACCATCTGATAATCACCTAAATTTCACCTTAGCACACTGTCAGCTGATCAGCTAAATTCCCCCAGGCATGCAAAGCTATAGAACAGATAAAGGAAAGTTTACACTGAAAACCAATCTGGATTGACAGAACACTCTCAGCAAAGAAGCCCTCTGGGGGAAAATACCATATCACAATGAGTGTATTCAAATTCAGACGTTTGTGCTTGTCCATTTAGCATTTTATTAATTTACAGTATATTCAACAGGCCCAATTTCACTCTAGAAATACAAAACTGATTTTCAGTGCAAATGATCCTGTGATCTAAATTAACAAGAAAAAAATGTAAAGTGAAAGCATGACACTTTTTCCATACTTGCTCCTGAAGGAAAATGCAGATTTGTGTACCCATACCAAATAAAATAAAATAAAATAAAAATGACAAGATTTTTTCCCCTTGTGTATGGAAAGAGTTCTTTGTGTATAGCAATAATGGAAGAAACTTGATTAGATATGCAGTTGTGAAAGAAATGAGACAGCAAGTCCAGCGTGCATCCTGTTTGTCAATAAAGTAAGATGGATTTTCTTCTTTTCTTAACTAGATACAGTTGAAGCTGGTTCTCATTTCAGAAACTTCAAAACACTAGATGTCACATCCCAGACTACAGCTGCATCTGAGAGTGCCGGTTTCAGCAGGAACTACAGACTTCAATTCTGCAGGCCTGTCATGCTTTTTTTTAACACTAATTAAAGTTAAGTGCAAAAAGCTCAAATGCCTGCATACATCTGTGGTTTTAAAACTGTCCAGAAATAAAAAGATAAATAGCATACTACTTAAGTAGTCAGACTAATTGCAATGCTTACACAAATTCAATAAACTAAATTATAGGTAAATTATTGCCATGCAACAGAGTTTAACCAACGCATGAGTTTCCTTGTCTCTTCATTTCTTATGACATATACAAAGCTAATGTTATTTCCCAAAGATCGCTCCAAACAGAGGGACTATTTGCTTTTATTTCCTTACTTATTTATATTGAAATATTTCTATCCTGCCCTGTACCAAAAGTTTTCACTGTGGGTTATAGGCAGCAAAACAACTTAAAGCAATGTAAAATATGTTAGTACAGTCTAAAGATAGTATTAAACAATCTAAACTGATTCAGAATAGCTTAAAACAATGCATAC
Organism: Gambelia wislizenii; assembly: GCA_030847615.1. Classification (NCBI taxonomy): domain Eukaryota; kingdom Metazoa; phylum Chordata; class Lepidosauria; order Squamata; family Crotaphytidae; genus Gambelia; species Gambelia wislizenii. The sequence goes on along the minus strand of JAUMIR010000005.1, from coordinate 202,061,883 downwards.
AGGATACACTATGTCATGGCATTAAAACCTAGCCAGGCCATGATCCATACTAACTGAGATTCTGGCAGAAAGCCTGACATCAAAATGATGCCCATGTCAGTTCCAGGCTGAGATGCCACAGTAGGGAAAGCACTTCCCTGCAACTCTACATAATGTATTGCTCCTGCTGTTAGGACACAGAGGAGGGCCTCCCCAGCAGATCTCAGTACTAGAGCAACAGTACAGAGAGAAAGCCATTCCTCCAGGTATGACATTCCAAGCCATTTATGGTTCTATACATATTCACCAACCTTTTGAATTCAGCTTAGATGTGTACTGGCAGCTAATACCATCTCTTCAGAGTATCACAGAGGTGTTTTTTTTTAAGACTTCCCTGTTAGCAATTTTTGTTGTTCTTGTTGTGTGCCTTCAAGTCATTTCTGACTTATGGTAACTGTAAGGCAAACCTATCACAGGGTTTTCTTGGCAGAAATTATTCAGGGGGGGGGTGCCCTTGCCTTCCTCTGATGTTGAAAGAGTGTGTCTTGCCCAAGATCACCCAGGGGGTTTCCATGGCTGAGCAGGGATTCAAACCCTGGCCTCCCAATGTCCAGCACTCAAACCACTACACCACACTGCCTCTTGTCAGCAATCTACCTACTGCGTTTTGTACTAGCTGCAGCCTGTATGCCTTCTTCAAGGGGAGCCCCATGTAGAATGCATTGCAGTAGTCCAAACAGGAAATCACCAGTACGTAAAACTGTCGTCATGTTATTCCTGTCCAGGAAGGACAGAAAATTGACAGGCCAAGAGAATCTGGCCCCAGGTACCCCAAGCCAAAGAGTTTACCTGGCCTCTAGAGACAGGGATGGATCCAGGACGATTTCCAGACAATGCATTTGGTCCTTCAGGAGTACAACCCCATTCAGGAGAAGCCTTTTGCAAAACTCCAACATCTGGGAACTAGCAATCCACAGATCCTCTGTCTTATCATGATCCAGCTTCTGTTTATCACTCTGCATCCAGCCTATTATATCCATGCATCTCCTTAGCACCTGCGCAGCCTCATATGATTCTCGTGACAAGGAGAAATCAAGTTGGGCATCCTACGAAGCTTCATATAGAAATGGGGTGGAATAGAATACAGTAACACCCCACAGCTTAATAATGATGGGGCTATTAAGCCTTGAAGCCACATTATTGTAACACAGTATCTTCTACTGACATCCTGCAGAGCTGGTCCAATAGGATACCATGGTAACAAGTATCAAAAACCATGGAGAGATCCAGAAAGATCAATAGGGTAGCACTACCTTGTCTCCTCCAGAGCAGGTTATTAGTCAGAGAGACCAAGACTGTTCCTGTGCCAAACCTCAGCCTGAAACTGAACTGAAATCCTGAAGCTACCCAGTGACAATGTACATGCACAAGCACCTTGTATCACAAGAGGATATCCAAGCAGCAGTTCTCACATGTATTCAGGTAGATCCTCTTCAGGAGAGGCTGCACCATCCTTTCTTTCAAAGCAGCAGACAGCATTCCCTGACACAGTAAGGCATTTACCACCCCTTTGGGCCCTCCCAAACAATTGACCTTTGCTACAATAGACAAGTGCCACATGGTAGGACAAACCAATTCAAGCTTCTTGGCCATGTGATCAGACTACAACTGAAATTGATTCCAAGAAGACTGACCAGATGGTATGTTGGGTGCCTCCACAGACACTACCATCAGGTTTTGTGACATCATGTTCTGATTGAACTAGGTGTCTAGTTAACTGAAGGTTCCACTCCTGGACTTTTTCACACTGAGCTCAACAAGCTCTTCATCACTAAAACAACTCTACTCAATGACAGGTCAAAGATGAAACAAGTGAAGCAAAATAAGAACAGTTTATCCTTCTCACCATCACATTGTAAGCACAATGAAAGCATCTTGTTAATTTTCAATTGCATTCACTTTTTGACCTGTGCTTTAGCCACTGTCCTGCCTGTCTCATTGCCCACAGACATTCTGTAAAGCAAGAGGCACCAGAAGCTTCACAATGCTGGAATGGGTAATTGTGTTAACAGCACTTTTTGTCTCACCATTTTATAGTAATGGGCTTTGTCGAATCGCCAATCATGTCAGCCAGAAAGTCCCCAGATCATTCAGGACTAATTGGTTCATGGCCCAGAAGGGAGGGTCAGCAAAGATTCTTGTAAACTTTATAAGAAAAAGAAGGTCCATGAACCCCTTACTCCTGCGCTCACACACACACAAATACAGATTGTCCTCTGTGCATCCAAACAACAAAAAGCAGGTCTATCCCCTGTGCAGTTAAACAAAGCTGTAACCTACTACATGTATTTTTCCAGTGATGTCCTAAAACAACCTCATGGTTGTCATGGAAGACAGAAAGTCCTGGGCAGACTTCATCAGAATAGCCTTGGTGTTCATGTGGAAGTCCTACAGAACTGCATCCTGGAGTCCCCAACCCTCTTTCTGAGTCCACTTTGGTCAGCTCAGATGGAAAACTGTTGGACAGTAAGGTGTGAGATATACCAGCAGCTCTTACCTGTTCTGGGTAATTGGCCCAGCATAAAGTACAAACCCTCAAAATGAGTGCCAAGGCAGATGGGTCTCCTAGTAAAAGGGATGGAATCCTTCAGGATGATGGCAATTCTTTCTCCACATCCCTCCAATCTATATTAATGCACAGTGTACTCATGTAGGCAAAGTTGAAACAGATCTTCTCCACCTAGAAAATCCATCTAGTGCCACTCAAAAGTATATATCATTGAATATTTGTTATCTCCTTATATTAAAAGAGAAAAAGGAAGGAAGGATAGACAGATGGAAGTACATAGAATGCGAACAAGAGCAAGGGATATGTATTGATATAAAGTGGCCACATCTCCAATAAAGCACTAAGTTCTTCTGACCACTGAATGTTAAATATTTACCTTTCCAACTCTGGAGTGTAAATCTTTTTGCAACAGTAAAAGCATGCAGGATTGAACAACATTGACTCTTCATTAAATTCCACACCACAGGAATGTAATTTTAAAAAAAAATGTGCATCTACAGATACAAAAGTTTTTCCTCATTCAAAATTAATACATTGCAACACATCCAATAAAAAGGGAGTAACCACTGAGTATGCCTGTATCATATGCCACAAAGAAGCATTACATTGCCAACATTCAGTTAAAGCAGTATCTTATTTAAAGGGCAAAATAGTGTTAGATAGACCCAAAACATCCATTTTTGCTGGACAAAACATATTTTTTTGTCTAACAAGGTTTTAGATCATGAAGCCAGGACAGTTTCCCATTACTTACCATAATTTGCACAAGACTACCTATCTCTTTGTTCTACTCACCTCTAACTTCATTAACATCAAATTCCAACAATCACTATTTCTTTCCGGGGTGTGTGTAATTATACTTTAAAATCCAATAAAAATAATATCTTTATATTAAAAAGCACATATAATTGTTTTTATTTTTTTAAAAAAAATGAGATTTATTCTCTCATAGTAACTAGGCAACTACATGATCCTAATCACTAATAGAAACACATAGAACTCAAACCTGGATCAAAAAAAAAAAAGAGGAAAAAAAATGAAAAGCAACCACAGCAAGTAGACCTTGACAACTTTTCCTTGGAACAGTAGTACCCTGTTTTTTTCTGATAATAGTATTATCAGTATTATACTGGGAAACTACATGACAATTGTGAAACTTGTGTATTAATATTAAATCTGCAAGGGAATAGTCTATTCCCCTAGACAGATCAAACTAGGAACAGGTGGTTAGCCATTTTCTAGCCGTTTTTCTTATCGGTTGTACATGTATTCACTCATAAGTCCATTCAGCCCCATTTCTGCATCAGTCTGCAAATTTTCAAAAAATGCCCCAAAATACACATACTGTTTATTTTTCCTAACACACATATGGTATGTACAATTTTTCCTAATCCATATTTTTCTATCCCACATTTGCAGTATAATATTCAAAGTGGACATTTTAAAGTAACAATTTTAGCGTGTATGGTTTACTTGGCTTGCACATTTCTAAAACGGGATTTTGAAGCTCAGGTCCCTATATCATGTGGTATAGATAAAAATTCTCTCGTTCCCCCACCTTTTTTATTATTCAAGTTCATTGTGTCCAACTTTTCAGCATCTGAATTAAAATAAATCACAAACATTTTAACATGTGGATGCCTCAGTCTCATTAAATTACTTGCACAGGCACAGCAATGTCACAGCTGACACTGGAGCTCAGATCTAATAAGGACTATCACTGCAAAGCTTTTGGCAGGAGTTGCAGGCTGATGAGCTCAGAGACAGACTGAGGCCTTTTTGCTGTTTACAGCCACAGAGAGATACAAACAGAAATGATCCCGATTTTTTCCCAATCCTCTTGGCACCTGTGTTAATATCATGTACTGTTCCAAATGACATAATGCTGGAGATTTAGACTTTTGATGAACTGCAAGCACATTTTCAGCATGATGAATATCATCCACTTGTACAAAATTGATTCAAATCTATTAGTATTCTAAAAAAGAAAGAAATTACTCTAGTAGTATGGCACATGAATAATTAACACTTTCACTGCACTCTCCAAACATCTTTCTTGTTAAGTCTTTCTTTTTCCAGATATCATTTAGTTATAAAGAGAGAATATAATGAAGACAATGACCTGATTTGCATGTCGCAAGGACAGGAACTAACTAAAGTGACAGTAGACATTTTAAAATAAGATCCCTCTTGGTCACTGACAAACAAAAAAGTGGGGCTGGAGGCAGACCCAATGGTAGGGAGAGCCAAAGCCACCAGCAGACAGAGATGGATTTATCATGATACTATTCCAAAATAAATTCGCCTTTTATAAATAATCCCCATTACATTAAATCACAAGTCTCCAACTTCTTTGGGCCTGTGCACACACCAGGAAATTTGAGGAAATGGTATATTTGCTGCTGTAGAAAACACAATTTGAAAAAGTGTAGTAGGCACCACTATTAAAATGTTTATATTGCAGATGGGAACATCACAAAATCATGTAGGCCTCATAAGCAACCAAAAGTCTCCTAGCCTCCCATTTGCAACCTGCCTACTTCTTCATAACTCAGACTGATCCTATACACATTTGTTCAGAAATATTGTAAGTCCCATTGGTGCTTACTCCTAGTAAATTATACTTAGATTGTAGTCTAAGAAGTCTAAGAACCACACGTAATCCAATCTTACAAGAAAAATCTTGGTACAGGTCACAAAGACACCTTGCAAATTTTGCAGCATCAGTTTAGCTCCCTTTTTAACTCTCTGCTGGATCACATAACCCCTCTTTCCATGCAATAAAGTAGTTTCCAGATGAGGGGAGAAGTGTTAGAAGTAAAAAAAGCACATCAGCACACGCACACACACACACACATTTTCTTACTCAGCTTCTAAAAGGTCCCTCCCCAAATAGCTGCAATTTCCAACTAGCTGTTTTCATTTCCAAACTCCCTGGCCAGTACCGCTCTTGAGCCCTTTGGAAAAGCAAAGTTCCCTGTTGCAACAGCACAGCATCTGATAATGCTGTATTTAGGACATTGAGCTGACTGCTATTAATTTCAAGACACATTTCTTTTCCTTTCCCTCCTGTAGAAATGCACCCATGGTGTATAGGAACAGTTGCCATTGTCTTTGTTGGGCCTCTATAAGTAGTGTCTCTCTCTCTCTGGCTTTTCTTCGCAAACAAAGATTCAGGAAGGACTCATCCCATGCTTTCTGCAAGCGCGCTGATGACTAAAAAGGCCAATCCAGGATAAACAAGTCCGGTTGCAGAAACCACGGCAGAAGGTCTCCTTGAGTGAAGTTTCCGGGTTGTGATTCTTTCTGTGTTGTCATTTCTCTTCAATACTTGTTTGGCATGAGTTCTCAAATAAGGCTGCAGCATTGTGGATAGTGCATCTCCATGCCTCCCGATGTGATGCCATGGCAGACCACTGTTGGTGATCAATTTGGCCGAGCCTGAGATGTTGTTTCAGGGAGTCCTTGTATCGCTTTTTTGGAGCACCCCTCTTACGCTGACCCGTGGTGAGTTCACCGTAGAGTACTATTTTTGGGTGTCAATAGTCCTCCATCCTAGAAAATAAAAGGATGACAGGAACTATTTTTGGGAGGATGAGATTATCTTGAGTTATGTGTTGTTCACCAGGTCCAACTGTGAGGAGAGCAATTAACTTCTCCTTAATATGCACATCATAGGTGTGCTTTCTGAACCAGTACTGATTCTACATGCTCTAGTGTCAATGGTGATTATGAAAATATTGGATCAGTTTCATCTTATATACCAGCTGTTCCCTCTCAGGGGTAAGACAGATCTGGCTATAGACATTTATGACATAGTAACCTCTTGCCTGGGCTGGTCTGACACTCTATGTGGATTCAAGATGGCTGGTGGCTTGCATGTTAGTGAAGCGGTGAATTCTCTCCAGGTTTCAGTCAGAACTTTAAAAGAGCTATCCAAGATGCTGAAGCTTTTCAGAACTAGGATTCAGCACCCTGGAAAACTCCTTGGAAGCCACCGGCTGCTACAGCCCTTGAAAAGTATTTGGAAACTACTGTGTGCTGGTTCTTATCTTTAAAGGACCAAAAACTGCATGAGATGTGTGCACTGTATTTACTATCCGAAGTCCCTCCACTGATCAAGGTTTGGCAGGATGGCCTAACAAACAGGGCCTTTTGCTGATGTTCTGGAACATGCTTCTGAAGCAGTTGAACATGGCTGCCTTATCCAGCACCAGAAAATGGAGGGACTGGCAAGAGACAGAACTGACTTCTTCCTTCCTTTCTTTCTAGAAGCTAATATGTTGGATATTTTTATTATTCTAGTTTTGGTAGTAAATGAGTTGTTATCATAGTGCTTTGCTATTAATCAGTTTATGTTCTCTTGGTGATAAAAATGCCAGTGGCTATGGACCTAACAAACTGAATATCCACTGTACCACTGGTTTCTTCTGTGACCATACTGTAAATAAAACCTCTATGCCTTCTCTCTTCAGCTTGTCTCCTGAGAAATGTCTTTCCTTTCAGCATGTTACCAGATAAACATGATGATTGTGGCACTAGATCCATGGCATCAATGCTTCCTGCCTTAACTTTTTTGAAACCATGTCTTGTTTCATTCTATTGAACTCTGTGGTGATGTTGCCTTTCACCACTTCAGTCACTGTCTGAAAACCAAGGGCAACCCCCAAGCCCCCCCCCCAATGCCCTTAAATGCTCTTAAGTGGGAGTGGGAGCATTTTGTCATAGGAACAGGAAGTTACTTCCAAGTCACTTCCTGTTGTAAACCTAGAGGATGTTTTGAGACAAATATTTTTCTGATTTTTTTTTTTAATTTTCATTTTATTTTTATTTTTGCAGGGCAATATAGAAGCATGTGCAGCCTTCCAAGGACTCCTGGGGAAGTCCCCCTGCTGTAGAGAAAAGCTTGCCACCCAAACATATTGCACACAAAATTATAAACTACTGATTTCAGTCTTTAGATCTAACTGAGATGACCATTAGCAAAATCCCCTCTCTCCTCTCTGGCTTTTCTTCACAAACAAAGATTCAGTAAAATAGCTGCTTCTTATATTGGTGGGCACATTGAAGCATACCTGGCAATGGAGGTGGCTGCAGACAACAATACTCTAATGGCTTATCTTGGGCTATCACTTATATTTCCCATAGTGCCCTCATGTGTTGCTACATTTGGGACACTGTAAGAAATTAAAATGGTTGTTTCCAGGCTGCCAAGTGGGGCCCACAATCTATATTTCCCACAGTGCCCAGATCAATACATTAGAGCATTACAAGAAATGCAAAGTGGTGACTTTGAGACCTCCTCCCCAGTGTCAGACCATCTGGTGCCCATTGTCCACTGGGGCAGTTCAGGACAGATAACAGTAGTGGACCTTGGCACTACCGTTGAGTTGAGCAAGAATGTGATCTGCCAACAATGGTGCTGAAAGTCTGATTTTTCTGGGGACCATCTGCTTCTGTTGGCTGCTTGTGTCTGTTGGGCATGCCAATGACACAAGGTTATTCATGACATATTTATTTGTCTGCATATTTATTTCTAGTCATACACAAGATATTTCACACTAATTACATGGACAGTGTTGCAAGCCAAGTAACAGGAATAAGTCCTGGCCTCTTTAAAATAATCACTCTGCTTTTCATTTTCCTTAAGAAACAGGCTCTGTTTACCACACTATTGCTGAATATATAATAAAAACACAAATAAATGGTTCCTAAAGCAAATCAAAACTGAACTCTCCCTGGAAGCCAAGATGGCTAAACTGAGATTGTCATACTTTGGACATGTCACGAGAAGACATGATTCCCTAGAAAAGACAATGTTTGGTAAGGCAGAGGGCAGTAGGAAAAGAGGAAGGCCACATTACAGGCGGACAGACTCAATCAAGGAAGCCACTGCCCTGAGTCTGCAAGACCTGAGCAGGGAGGTTGAGCATAGGGTGACTTGGAGGGCCACTCATAGGGTCACCATAGGTCAAAGTCAACTTGATGACAGTTAACAACAAGAAAAATACTGCTGAATATTCCAGTACAGCAAGCATTCGTACATTACATTTCACTGAGTACACAAAACTCATGTTTTACATTTTCCTTCAGGCTTCTTCAGAGTTTGGAAAAGTTTAGGAGTTTTTTGGGGTTTTTTAAAAAAAAAACTATAATTCCCAGAATTTTCCAGCCAGCATGGACACTTCAAGTTGCATATGTCCAAAAAATTAATTTCTCCAAGCTCTGAACATCCCCAGATCATTATTCCATTTACACTGCCATATGGCCAGCATTGTAGAGGTAGTCTCTAATCAGTTTATCTAACTCAATGACAGGAACTAAATAATTAAAATCAATTAAATTCTCAATTAATAAGCAACTACATCTATTTTAAAACTAAAGTGACTGAGCAATTTGAATTTGCGCATGAGCTTTATTCCAGAATTAAGTTACTAATTAAGTTTTTAATTAATTAGATAAGAGGCAGTGCTAAATAGCCAACAAATTTTACATTTACCAACGTAAAATTCTTTAATCAAAGCACAGTTCTCTTGGATTTTTTCAGAACTACTTCTTGCATTCATAGAATCATAGAATTGTAGAGTTGGAAGAGACCACAAGGGCCCAAATTTTCACTTGTGTCTTCGAATCATAGAATCATAGAATTTCAGAGTTGGAAGAGACCACGAGGGCCATCCAGTCCAACCCCCTGCCACGCAGGAAATCATGATCAAAGCATCCCCGACAGATGGCCATCCAGCCTCTGTTTAAAGACCTCCAAGGAAGGAGACCCCACCACGCTCCGAGGGAGTGTGTTCCACTGCCAAACAGCTCTTACTGTCAAAAAGTTCCTCCTAATGTTGAGGTGGAATCTCTGTTCCTGGAGCTTGCATCCATTGCTCTGTGTTCCAGTCTCTGGAGCAGCAGAAAACAAGCCTGCTCCATCCTCAATGTTAGTCCCTCAAGACTGAGGAATTACAGTCCTAGTTCTCAGGATTCAAACTACTTATTCAAGACTAGTTCCAGTGGGAAGAATTATGTTAAGGGCTTTTGAAGTTGGCAGTCTAAGTAACTGGTCCTCCTCCACCACATTTCTAAAAATGATAAAGGAGCCATATTACTGAAATCAGACATTTCTTATGCTTCTACAACTTTCTGAAGCCCTCCAGACTTTACAGATATAATACGGAGGGCTTCAGAAAGTTGTAGAAGTAGTTGAAATCCATGAAATGTAATGGCAACAAATAAAAAAAATACTAAAGAATATAATTTTAGACAACTTTCCTTTGCTGTTTTACTAAATCCATGTGCAAGACCCAACTAGAGCATTAATTTATTAATGTATTTAATTCATTTCTATCCCGCCTTTCTCCCAATCATGGGGTCCAGGGTGGGTAATAAAGTATTTAAAAACAATACAGATTACAAACTATACAAAAATTTGGGTATCGACATAAAAGTTATTTAAAAAGCAGTTGAACAATGTATAAAGTTAAAACATTAGACACCTGAAAATTCATTAAAATACAATACAAAGCATAACACAGCACACCACAAAAAGCTCATCCCATTTAGTTTTTAAAAGCCTGGCAGCATAAGAATGTTTTCAATTACCAGCAGGAGATCAGGGAAGGAGCCATCCTAGACTTCCTAAGGAGGGAGTTCCAAAGACTGGGAGTGGCCACCAAGAAGGCCCTCTCTCTTATTCCCACCAAACAAGCCTGAGAAGGTGGTGGAGCAGATAGAAGGGCCTCTCCAGAAGATATTAGAGCTCTAATGAGTTCATAAAGGGATATACAGTCCTTCAATTAGCCTGGACCCAGGCCATATGGGGTTTTATAGGTCATCACCAGCACTTTCAGTTGAATTGTGCCCAGAAATGGACAAGCAGCCAGTGGAGCTGTTGCACCAGATGACTGTATGCTCCCTATAGCTAGTCTGAGTCAGCAATCTTACTATAGCTCTTTGGACTAACTGAAGTTTCTGAGAACTTTTCAAAGGCAGCCCCACATAGAGCCCCTTACAGTAATCCAAACAGGGTGTAGCCAAGGTATGTACCACTATGGCCAGATCAGACTTTTCAGGAACAGGCGCAGTTGGCATACTAGCTTTGACTGTGCAAATGCACTCCCAGTGACCACTGAAACCAGGGGGGCGTTTACACGATGAAAATGTCCTGGGAAGAATTCGTGTCAATCCCTGGCAGTTTACACGTACATCGGGTCGGGTACGTGATTTTCGGAAGGGGGGCCACCTTTTATCCCTCAACCTGCGGGACTTCCAGTCCCGCAGGTTGTGCCGGTTTTTAAAAAAGTCACTGGAGGATTCGGAAAATCGGAAATGTAAACAGCGTGGGACAAAAAGTCTCGGTACTGGGATGACCGGAAATGGTGACTGGGGGCGGGCTTAGAGCTCAGGGACCAGAAAAGGAGGGGTCAGTCACCCGTTCAACAGATCCAGCCTCACCAGCCGAAAACAAAGGCATCCCTTCCAGCTGCACGAAGGTTGATGTGTGTGTGCGAATGTACTCAATCACCTTTTTAAATGGATTTCTACACTGCATGCTACAGAGAGATCGTGGTGGGCAGATCCTCCCTGGTTCTGAACAGAGAGATCGTGGTGGACGGGCACAGTAAAATATTCCAGCCTCTGAGTGAATGAAAATCCCTTAAATTTCCCCTCTCTGTGTCTGTGTGTTTCAAAACAGCCTGTTTGTAGCTGGTTTGAAGCATGAACTCTGCAGCTAATCTGTGTTGTAAGGGTTAACATTTTACAGAGGCAAGGGGAATATGATGCCTCCCTTCCCCCCCCCCATCCCCCTCACTCGGCTTGATTTCAAATGGAAAGCACTCTTTTCCTGCGTCTGAGCGAAAGATCTCAGTCTGGATCTTTAAAAATGCTTTCTGCCTCTTCTGAAGGGGTTAAAATGTTCAAGCAGCAAGGGGGAATAACAAACCTCTGCCCCCCTCTCTCCTCCCCCAGCCAGCCAATAGCATCGGTCGTGGCACGGAACTCTAAGGGAAGTGCGTCACCGAGGTTGTGAAAACACGAGTAATCGCATCTTTGATTGACAGCCAAAAAAAAAAATTTTAAAACCTAAACAAAACCGGAACTATGGACGTGTAAATATCAGTCACGGGACCACACGGGATATCCATATCAGAGACATAAATCGTATAAACAGCGAGGGGCGGATTCGTTATCACTTTGTCCCGGTAGGCAACGGGACAATTTCTGTCGTGTGACTGGCACCCTGGGCCTCCGATCTCAAGGCTGAATCCAGGAGTACCCCCAAACTGAGAACCTGTGTTTTCAGCAGGAGTGTAACACTATCTAACACAGGCTGAATCCCTATTCCCAGATTTGTCTTGACTGGCCAGGAGCACCTCTGTCTTGTCTGGATTAAGCTTCAATTTATTCACTCTCATCCAGTTCATTATGGCTGACAGGCACTGGTTTAACACAGAAACAGCTTCCTTGGAATTAGATGGGAAAGAGATATAGAGCTCAGTATCATCAGCATGTTGGTGACACATGACCCCAAAACTCCAGACAACCTCTACCAGCATTTTCATGTAGATATTAAATACTGTTTAGGACAGGAACCCCGAGGGACTCCACAGGCCAATGGCCAAGGAGTTAAACAGAAATGACCCAGCACCACTTTCTGATAGTGCCCCTCTAGGAAAGAATAGAGCCACTGTAAAACATTACCTCCAGCCCCCTTCCCAGTGAGGCAACCAAGGAGGATACCATGGTTGATGGTATCAAAAGCCACCAAGAGGTCTAGACATACCCTGTCCAGTTCTCAGTGTAGGTCATCCACCACGGTGACCAAAGCCATCTCTATCACATAACCAGGCCGGAAACCAGACTGAAATGGATCTAGATAATCCATCTCATCCAGAAACCCCTGGAGTTGTGAAGCCACCACATGTTCTACTACCTTGCCCAAAAATGGGATGTTGGAGACAGGCCTATAATTATTCAGTATAGTAGGATCCAGGGAACAATTTTTCAAAAGAGGTCTTTTGAAAACAGCCTCCTTCAGGTGTGTTGGAACCTTGCCTTGTTGTAAAGAGGCATTAATTACTTCCCTTATCTACTCAGCCCATCCTCCTCTGGCCTGTTTAATAAACCAAAAAAGAGCAAGCGTTCAGTACACATGTGATGGTTTTTGCCTTTCCAAGGATCCTCAGGCTGCACAAATTGAAAAATTATCCATCAACACTGGACAAGCAGGGCCAAGGTTACATTCACCTGATGTGTACCAACTCTGGAGTCTAAATCATAGCAAACCTGAATACTTTTATCTGTGAAATGGTGGGTAATCCTTTGCAGTTGGCTGTTAGTGGTTTAAATTATCCCTTGTGCCAGATTATAACAGATCCCTGACCACCTGAAACAGCTCCACTGAACAGTTCTGTGAGGATGCAAAAGAAGTATTTTTTTGCTACCCTTATTGCCCCACCATAGGCCTTCAGATAGATTTTTCGCCTGCTTTTGGTCAGACTTGCTCTGAGTTTTCTGCCACTGTTGCTTTAGTTTCTATCTCACTCATTTTATTGCTGCTAGCTCATCAGAAAACTGGTGGTGGGGAGAGGTTGGTTTAGTTCCACTCCATGAGAAGGGATGCCTAGGAATGATCATTTTCCCATTCCAGAGACCAACCAATGCTTCAACAGGAATGCCTGTCAAGGCAGCCGGAAACTCTCCAAGAGTCATCAGGAATCCATCTGGATCCATAGACCTCCTAGGGTGGACCATCTTAATGGGTCCCTGTCATGATGGAGTCCATCATGCTGCCTTAAGGTGCAACTTCCATCATTCTGCTAGAGAACTATAAATCCCTTTGTCTGTAAACAGATTGCCTTGCCATAGTATCAGGTAAGAAGAGGGTTAATGGAAGGGAGGGTATAAAACATCACCTCCACAGAGCTAATGAGATGACATCATTACCATGACACCATGTGACCTGGACTGACCAATTACAGCTTTAAGCCCGGGAACTCTGATGAAGATTTAACTGCTTTTGTTTAAAGCCATTTGGGGAGATTTGGAGAGATTCTTGAGAGAGATGTGAGAGGGAGAACAAGGACTGCTATGCTGATAGAGCAAAGCCATTCCATCCCTGGCTTCAGCTCCCAGCAGCCTGAATAACATCGCAAGGCAACAAACTGCAAGTATTTAGTAGAGATTAGGGCGTGTGTAGCCACATTAGCGCATTCTTTTTAATTTCTTTACTTTTATTGAATGTAGTTAAATTAATAACTGAATGTAACCTGAGTAATGTAATGCTTTGATCTTGATACTCTATGATTGCTATAACTAAGCCTGCTTGAGGTATGGGAGATCCCTGCCTCATGTGAGATTGTATGACTGCTTTCACTTGAATAAAGTAACTTTATTAATCTTTCTACAACTGATGCTTAACATATGCCTTAATCTTGACTATGCTGCTGTGAGCCTCCTCTGGGGTTAGAAGGAGGGTGTTAGTTGGTTCTATAGTGGCAAGGAGTGCCACTGATTATCAGAGACTACACACAATTTCCCACTGCATTGTGCGTGAGAAAGAGAGGGGTCCCAAAGGGAAGGAAAACACCCCCCCCCATTTGATTCAATGGGTGGTGGCAGCTGGAAGGTTTGTTTGTTTGTTTTGGGGGTCTGTAGGGAGCATCTTGGAGTAAGGCAACTCAGGATTACCCCTACAGGAGGACTAACCTGGGGGTCCTGGGAATTGAACCCAGGTTTAGCCCATGACTGTCCCCCACTTCTGCAGAGGTTCTGAGTCCCAGGATGTCTAAATCTGACCCAGAAGTGATCTATCCATGACTATGGAACCACAGAAAGATCATTATCATCATATCCTATACAGAAAACAAGGTCTAGAGTGTGCCCAGCAGTATGAGTGGGGCCAGATACCACTAGGGACAGACCCATGGTTGCCATGGTAGACATGAACTCCCAGTAGGGTAGCCTCTGCATGGATGTTGAAGTCCTCCAACATCACAAACCACGGGGACTCCATAGCAGACACTCTGAATCAATTAGTGAATGATAAAGTCAACACTTCGTTCTGTCAATTCAGTGCATTTACTCTGAGACTAGCAATTGGATTTAGGGCAAGAGTGGGCAACAGTGGAGGAGCAGGGTTACTTTTTTGCTCTGAACCTTCTGCAGGACCACATTGACACACCTGACTTACCTAGAAGTGATGTCACTGCTGGTTTTGGTTTGGGCCAATATTTGGCCAAAGTTTTTCAGGATATTTAAAAGGACGAGGAAGGGGTCTAGGAAGACTGTTCAGGAAAAACCAGCACATTGTCAAGCAGTTTTGAGCCATTTGGGGAATTTAGAGATGAAAATAGCCCAATTTAAAATAATAATTGGGGAGCTCTAGGGGCTTTGGTGTGGCTTCAATGGCTGAAAAATTGGGCCCCTGCAGGCCACTCTTTTCCCAACCCCAATTTAGGCTATAATCTTTAAAAGTTTTTACAAAGGGCTTTTTATGCCTGTCTATTCCCCCTTGTCTTCCACATCCTCTGTCTAGCAGGAATTTTTTTTTTTCACAGCATATTTTTTTCACAATATTGGGGTAATGGTAAAGGAAGGATGGAGAAGCACAGACTTTCTGTGTTGGGCTGCAACAGCATGTCTGCAGTAAACAATGCAATAAACAAAGTCTGAGCAGGGAACAGGAAGGATTCTACTCTATACTGTATGGCAGTGGTTCTATAGAGCATATCTTGATAGCAGATTGAGATAGAGTATTTTCAGGATCTGGTCCCTGTATTGTTGGTTTCGTTATTGGAAGTGTTGCTGCTTTCTTCTTGGATAGGATTCTCCTCTAGCCAGGCAATGTAAACAACAGCTGCCCCTTACTACCCATGTATCTTGATTTCAGTAAGGCTTTTCACAAGGTCCCCCATGATATTCTTGCAAAAAAGTTAGTAACCTGTGGGCTAGACAATGCAACTGGTAGGAAGATTTGTAATTGGTTGACTGACTGAACCCAAAGGGTTCACCAATGGCTCCTCTTCATCCTGAAGAGAAGTGACTAGTGGGGTACCACAGGGTTCTGTCCTGGCCCCTGTCCTATTCAACATCTTTATCAATGACTTGGATGAGGGAATAGAGGGTATGCGTATCAAGTTTGCAGATGACACCAAATTAGGAAGGGCAGCTAATACCCCAGAGGACAGGATCAAAATGCAAAATGACCTGAACAGATTAGAAAGCTGGGCCAAAACTAATAAAATGAATTTCAACAGGGAGAAATGTAGGATACTACACTTGGGCAGTAAAAATGAAATGCACAGATATAGGAGGGGTGACACCTGGCTTGAGGGCAGTACATGCTGAAGGAATCTAGTAGTCTTAGTGGATCACAAGCTGAACATGAGTCGGCAGTGTGATGCAGCAGCTAAACAAGCCAATGCGATTCTAGGCAGTCTTAATAGGAGCATAGTGTCTAGATCAAAGCAAGTAATAGTGCCACTCTATTCTGCTTTGGTCAGACCTCACCTGGAATACTGGGCACCCCAATTCAGGAAGGATATTGAGAAGCTGGAACATGTCCAGAGGAGGGCAACAAGAATGGTGAGAGGTCTGGAAGCCATTCCCTATGCATAGCGGCTTAGAGAGCTGGGCATGTTTAGTCTGGAGAAGAGAAAGTTGAGAGGTGACATAATAGCCATGTTTAAATATTTGAAGGGATGTCATACTGAGGGTGGGGCAAGCTTGTTTTCTGCTGTTCCAGAGACTAGGACATGGAGTAATGGGTTCAAACTCCAGGAAAAGAGATTCCACCTAAACATTAGGAAGAACTTCCTGACAGTAAGAGCTGTTCAGAAGTGGAATACACTGCCTCATAGTGTGGTGGAGTCTCCTTCCTTGGAGGTTTTTAAATTGAGGCTGGATGGCCATCTGTTGGGAATGGTTTGATTCCTGCATGGCAGAGGGTTGGACTGGATGGCTCTTGTGGTCTCTTCCAACTCTATGATTCTATGATTCTATGCATGAATAGCAAAAGTAAGAGAAAAGGGGATAGTAGAGGATTCTGCCTCACTGGCTGATCCCAGCATGTTAAAAAGGATAGATCTGTAAACTTGGCCATCAAAATGGAAAACATACAAAAAGTGGAGGCTGGTGAAAGAAAAAAAATCATCCCTAGATGCATTTTGAAAGAAGCCTTCAGGTGGTCTCTAAAAGGTTTAGAGTGATTTTATTTGCTTATACAAGGCCTATCTGACCTTGTTGTTTCATTTCACCTGTACATATTATTAGTTCTGAATAAAAAGTTTACCAAAATATGTTCAATTGCTCTTCTTTCTTTCAGCATAGAAACCTTTTCCTATTCTTTCGATATTATTTCTTCCTCTGGTACTGAAGTTTCTGTAAAAGAATAATGCCCAGGACACATGTATTCTAACTGAGGTATACCTGTGTTCTCTGAAATGTATCGGTATGGATCTATTAGGACTTTATCAGATGAGCCAAATCTCACCCAAAAAAATGCCATTTAGGACACAATGATAGCACAAAAGGCAAAATTATCAGACATCCTCATCATTTACCTGTTCCCACTGTGTCATGCTGGTGTGAATGCAGCATCATTATTTTTGATGGGCTTAGCCTCATTCATAAAAAGTGATGCCTCATTCATGCCAGTGCAATGCAGCAGGAATGGGTAAGCAATGATGTTGTCTGATAATTTCAGCCCTTTGTGCTATCATCACATCCTAATGATGTGGGTTTTGCTGTGTCTGATAAAATCCTTAATCTCTTTAATTTTAACCTGCAAAATTACAATGAAAAGGGAGGAATCACCACATACCTGATTTATTAAACCATAAAATAGATGGTATAGTACTCTACGGTGAACTCACCATGGGTCAGTGTAAGAGGGGATCTCCAAAAAAGCGATACAAGGACTCCCTGAAACAACATCTCAGGCTCAGCCAAATTGCTCACCAACAATGGTCCCCCAAGGCCTCACATTGGGAGGCTTGGAGATGCACCATCCACAATGCTGCAGCCTTATTTGAGAGCTCATGCTGAACAAGTCTTGAAGAGAAATGACAACGCAGAAAGAATCACAACCCAGAAACATCACCCAAGGAGACCTTCTGCTGTGCTTCCTGCAAGCAGACATGTTTATCTTGGATTGGCCTTTTTAGTCATCAGCGCGCTTGCAGAAAGCACGGGATGAGTCCTTCCTGAATCTTTGTTTGCGAAGAAAAGCCAGAGAGAGAGAGAGAGACCCAGATGGCTATGAATCTGACTTTGAAGTGTGTTTATTTCTCTCTCTCTGGCTTTTCTTCGCAAACGAAGATTCAGGAAGGACTCATCCCGCGCTTTCTGCAAGCGCACTGATGACTAAAAAGGCCAATCCGAGATAAACAAGCCCGGTTGCAAAAAGCACAGCACAAGGGCTTCTTGGGTGAAGTTTTTGGGTTGTGATTCTTTCTGCGTTGTCGTTTCTCTTCAAGACTTGTTCAGCATGAGTTCTCAAATAAGGCTGCAGCATTGTGGATAGTGCGTCTCCATGCCTCCCGATGTGAGGCCAGGGCGGACCACTGTTGGTGATCAATTTGGCCAAGCCTGAGATGTTGTTTCAGGGAGTCTTTGTATCGCTTTTTTGGAGCGCCCCTCTTACGCTGACCCGTGGCGAGTTCACCGTAGAGTAGTATTTTTGGGAGGCGATGGTCCTCCATCCTAGAAACATGCCCTGCCCAGCGCAGCTGTGTTCTCAATATCATGGCCTCAATGCTGGTGATCCCTGCTTGCTCAAGGACAGCAACATTCGTCACATAGTCAGTCCAGTGTATATTTAGGATTGTGCGTAGACAGCGCTGATGAATGCGCTCGAGGAGTCGTAGGTGTTTATTTAATGTAAAGTAAAAAATGTGATTAGACTATTGAACTGAGATTTGGGAGGTCTAGGTTCAAGTACCTACAGAACTGTGAAAATTACTGGGTAACCTTGGTCACTCCTCATTACTGAGCTTCTTGTGAAGATGAAGTAGGGAGAAGGAAAGCCACGCACACTGCTTTAATATCATTGGGGAAAGGCAAGGTAAAAATGAAAATTAAAAAATAACCAAATAAAAACCAACATAGAGAGTATGTTTGTGCAGTAGTAATTGTAAACACAGCACACACCATCAAAAATGAGGATTAAAATACTATACATCCAGTTAAGCAGTCATACATGCCTGTATGCCTGACTATTAATTTCACCATCAGGTGGTTTAATAAATGCAAATACCTATAGGTATAAGTCACCTCCTCTCCTGTATCCATGGGGGATACATTTCTTGACTTACCATTTACAAGTGAAAGCATGGATAATAGCAAGCCCTATTTTAAAAAGGACTTTCAGTACAAGCATACCATAAAGTTGCATTGGAGGACCTAGCTATTCCTAGAGAGGACACCTCTCTAGGCATTTTCCAACTTGACTCGATATTATGTGTCCCTATTTTTTCAGCCGTGGATAACTGAAACCACAGGTATTGGTTCCGCAGATATAGGTATTGGTTCCACAATGTCTATATGTGTTAATCTTAGTTCATTAGTGCAGCATGGTAGGTTAATTAATTCAAGGTAAAAATATTTTAAACCAACAAATGCTGAGGACAACTTGGAAATTGGTGCTGTTCTTTGCAGAGAGGCTTCCACATCTGTCCTACATAAGTCAGTTTTGAAGCACTTATCTCTGGGACTTTTGCTAGAGAAAGGTAGTTCATAACTATATAAAGAGAGAGGCTATAACTATCGCTACAGACAGGGTAAAAAGATGAGGTTTTAAGAGAGAGAGAAAGGGGAAGCAAGATAAATGTTTTTGATGGGATGAATGAGAAATTGGGTTTCCTAAAATTCGTGAAACTGTTTCCTTGGTTAAAAAAAGGGATGAGGGAAGTGAAAAAGTAAACTTCATTGTGAAATGTCAGTGTAGACATTTAACTTAAATTTATTATATTTTATGCTTTCAAAGTAAATTGCATTAACCATTTTCTACTAACTTTCCTGTCAATGGTCTAACCATTGCAGATGCAGTCTTTAACTAGCTTTTTTTAAAAAATCTGTGAAGCATAGAAGCATCTCTTTCATCAGTATGCTCCAAAACAATTACAGTTCTCAATGATCCAAGACAGTTTTCCCACTCTTAATATTCCACACTCTTTTCCAGGTGGTTTCAGTATGCACAGACCTATACACAATTAAAGAAACTCACACAAGGACACAAAAAACCCTGAAGTGCTTAACAAAAAATAATTAGAATTTCACAGTTCCAGAAGGTCTTGCACATGCAGTTGCAAGCATTCTCTCTTCTAAGAATATTATCTCCTTCTGGGACAAGAGATCAAAAGTGATAGTAATCTTGTCTGCTGACTAAGATTAAATGTTAAGCTTCTTAAAATATGATAATGGTATGAAATATTAAGAACAGCTCTCAAAATGACTTTTCCTCATATTTATCAGGTTGAAAATACTGTTTTATTTTAATTAAAATGAGCTGTCTTTTCTTCTCTTTCCAAACAAGTGAGATCTTCACTTTTAATGTGTGTGTGTGCGCGTGCTGCGTAAATAATGGCATGGTTTAAATCCCAACCTGTATTAAGTCTCCTGTTACTTTATTTGTATCATATAAATTCTGATGAGGCAACTAGCTACAACAGTGAAATGCCTTCTTGTCAGGTTATGTCTCATCTCCCAGGTTCTTTGAGTGCTGGAACAAATAGAAGCTGCATTATTTTTCAAGCCCTTAAAGAGCACCACTCCAGCATGAGAAATAATAGAAAAATATTGTATATGTTTTTGGATTTCAGCACAAGGAGAAGATAAATTATTTATATATTAATTACTGAAATCACATATACTCAACCTTTCCTTTTTTAAAAAAAGCTCAAGGCAACAAAAAATCAGTTAATTAAAATAAATATAATAACACAAAAATACTATGCACAGCAGATCACATTCATACACAAAATACAAAGGAGTCATTTAAGGAATCAAGCATTTTCCAGCAGTAAAAACAATTAAATGTAAACATTAAATACAAATAATATAGCGGCTCCAAAGCCATTCATAGCCATAAAGTGTGAATAAGGAGGGAGTTTTCAACTGTCTGGTAGTTGGATAGGCTGGATGGGTGCCATTTTTTTACTGGTGGATTTCTATCAATACAAAAGGACCTGCCAGAGAGAGAACACGAGGGAAAACATTCACCTGGATCCAGTCACCACCTGAGAGTGAGCAGAAGGAACCTCTGTGAATACGGTATGAGCAGGCCAGATACACTCCCTCCAGTTTCAGGAGAACCTTCTTCTGAGGATCCTCAACCTTTTGTGGGGTGGGGGGGAGTGTATAAAGTGACCCAAGTGGTGGCTGCTGCTAGAAAAGGGAGAAAACCTCCTTGCACACTTCTTCTCTATATATTAGAAGAACCCTGCATTATTTAAGATTCAAGTCCAGTATTTTTAGCAATTTATATTATACAGTGTATATTATATACAGTCAGAACCCCATATCCATGGAACCAATATCCACGGTTTCAGTTATCCGCGGGACACAAAATAGGGAATGCATACTAGTTGCACTGGAAAACGCCTAGAGAGGCATCCTCTCTAGGCATCTTCTAGGTCCTCCAATGCAACTCTATGGTGTGCTTTTACCAGAAGTCCTTAATTTTAATAGGTTTGCTGTTATCTGCAATTTCTAGTACTGTATCTGTGGTATGTCCAGGAACCGAACCCACATGGATACGGGATACAAGTGTGTGAGTGTCTGTATATACATACATACACAGAGAGAGAGAGAGAGAGAGAGAGAGAGAGTATATATAGCATGTTGTATATAGTATCATTCACACCAATCAAAGGTCATTTTTTTCCTCTGCACTTTCTATCCACAAGGAAATATACAGTCATACTCCTGTATCCATGGATGTTTGGTTCCCAGGCTTACCATGGATACTGGAAACCATGAATAACAGCAAACGGTATTGAAATAAAGGGACTTCCAGTTACAAATACCATAGAGTTGCCTTGGAGGACCTAGAAAATGTCTAGTGAGGATGCCTTTTTAGGCATTTTCTAGGAAGGATCTATGGCAGGTGAGCTGTTTTGTGTCCCACGGATTTCTGCAACTGTGGATATTGGTCCCGCGGATATGGGGGTACGACTGTACATAGAATCATATAAATCACTAACAGTTTACTGTGAACTAAGTTTATTATAAAGATTATATAGACTCTGACGTACAATAATTGGTTATTACTGAATCAAGAGGGGCCTGACAGAGCTTTCAGAGGTACTTTTAGAAAGTAATTTGTTCCATTATTCACGACAGTGTTTAAAAAGTAACATCTTTCTGGTACTCATTACAATGACAATAAATGTTAACTTGCATTACTTGTTGCACTGCTTTTTACTTTTTCATTACTTTATTATTCTGTAAGGAGGGGGGGAAAGTTAGGGTTGATAAGAAAATGGCACAATTTCCTGTCAAAATGCCTTTTAAAATGCCCTTAAAAGTTTTGAAGGTAACTAAAAACTGTTCTTCATTATACTAGTAAAATAATTTTGTTCTTACTTATACTATTGTTGCATACCCAGTTTGGCAGGGGCTGTCCCAATTAATCCTCTGTGCTCCCACTTTTTCAGGCACTTCTAAAAAATGTCCCAGTCTCTCTTTCCTCTTCTCAATTTCCTACTTTATTTTCATATTACTTCAGTTGCTACAAACTGAGTTCAAAGTGCAAAAATAGTTTAGACTCAACTCAGAGAGGAGAGAAGGAGAGGGGCCAGAATCTTGCCCTTCCTAGTAGGCTCAGGCAAAAACAAACTACCGCAACCTCTCCTAGAGTGTGTGTTCTTCCTCATCAATAACTGTTGTGATCTTGAACATACTTTGATATTGTTAGGCACTCCAGTTTTTATTTATGAACTGTTGGAGATAGGTTTTTGTTAAATCTAACACTGTCACACTTATATTACCCTGAAAAGGACCTAGTTATAGTTAACAATGTTACCTATAACTTGTTACTTCTGGAGTTCAAAAATTCGATGAACCCTGTGTATATTTTTGGCAGACACAGAGGTGAATTATGAGGGAAAGAACAGGTATATGCGAAAACATTAACATGCTTCCAAGAATGTCAGGGTTTTGTGGTTGAGATTTGAGGGATGTGTGCCTGGCCATAAAGATTACTTTTTGAAAGACCCATTAATGGTACTCATCATCCAAAACTAAGGGCTGGCTCACACATTATTTCAGATGTAAGATGATTCTCATATAAGCCTCAGTCTCTTTCACTGTTGGCTGACAGTGGCTGTATGTGTATATGGCTGAACATGTAAGAAAAGCAAGCTTATTTGCTTCTGTGGAAATGTCCTATAAAATAAGCTATACCTTCTGTATTGCTTTCCTGGTAGCCATAATTCTCTCAGGCAAGAAAATAATGGAAGGTCTGAGTGCAGAAAAGTATAGCCATGCTTATTCTTTCAACAAGCAAACAACTGCACACCAGAGGGATTACAGAGATGTCACTGGCAAAACAGCAGGAGTAATTGATTGGTTCCTTATGACAAAGGCCATTATGGGGGGGAAGATACAAGTTAGAAAATCTAATTAGGTAAGGGAGTGGTACTGATAGTGCAGATACAGAAACAATGCACTGTGTAAAGATCTGCCAAAAGGGAGCTGCCAGACTCACCCATTTGCCATCGACAGCTGGTTCGCAGGTCTGGTCTGGTCCCCCCCCCCCCGTTTTGGCTCCTCTCCCCATGTAGGCAGGCTGCATGGGCACTGCCATGCTTTTTGTCTTCTTCTCAGCCTGCTCCATGGGCTCGGAAGGGGCGTGAAAGGGGAACCAAACAGGGCAGGCAGCCCTGCCCTGATTGGTTGGATTTAAATAGCCACCAGCCAATTGGATGCCTCCCTAGGGGCTTTTATCGCTGATTTGCCAGGAGGCGGGCACTGCTGCCTTTTGCAGCAGTTTTGTGGTGGTTTAGACTCCTTTACGGTGGTCGGGTATAAATTCCTGGCTGCCACACAGGATTGGTCAATGGCTCCCCAGGAGCCGAAACCTGCCCACCCACCCACCCACACTCCCTTTATCTCATGTTGATATATTTGTAGGTAATTTTAGCATGTATTTACTTTTTGTCACAACCTTTGGGGGCAGTTGGCATGGGTCCTGATCCAAGGTCATCGGTAATGGGGGGGCTCTGTCAAGTTCACGGTCAACGTCAAGTTCACGGAGACCTGGGCTTCCCCCAATGGTTGGTTAGAAGAGGGAGTGTGAGGGATCGGCAGACATGTGGGGGGGGCTGCCCAGGGCTCCTCCCCCTTCATTGTGGTGAGTGTCTGTGGTGGACTGACAGTGGTTTCTTCGACCAGCATTCAGGTTGGTCGATGTCTGGATCCAGACCCATGTGATTTTAGCCAACCATTGCAGCTGTTATCAATAAAGTTGTGGCCTTTATTGCAAATATACATATCATCATGTACCAATATATCTTTACAACTTATATTGTGTCTGTCATTATTTGGGGGAGAGGGACATTGAGGGGGACACATCCAGCGTGGACACACAAAGAGTTATGCGATCTCTATCATGTTAAGGAAAATGCAACATGGGACATACAGTGAAAGAAATAAAATATGTATGTGAAAGTCACAATGACTAAGCAAGAGCAATTATGAAGCTACACAGGTGAAACTGCTAATGTATACTAGAAGTCCTGAGAGCCAAGGACAGAGGTACTGAATGCAGAATGGAAACACCTGAGAATCATTAAGTGTACAAGGTGAAATGTTGAAATACATGGGTTGGTCTTAAGTATGGGTGGAACTACTTGGACCAATCAGAATGGAAGTACACACCCACTGGGTGGAAACTAACTAGTGGGTGGTGATAAACAATGGCTATAAAATTGCAATGTTTGCCAATGTATTTTGGTGTGGAGTAGAGGTGGAGTAGTTTGGAGATATTGTGGAGTAGTGTGTAGAGATTGAGATTTGTTGACCATATAGTATATTTATATAGAAGAATAAAGTAGGTTTTATATAAAACTACTGAGTTGCCTGAGTGAATCCTGGAGACGTTTTGGAGACACCTGGAGAAGAGTGAGAAGGCTTGGAGAGTTTGTCAGGATCTTCAGCCTATTCTCTGAAACTCTGATGCTTTGGAGAAAAGCGTTAACCACTGATCTAAGCTGGTCGGCTCTGCTGCATAACAAGGTGGTGAGTTTGAGCCAGAGGCGAAGAGCTACAACTCCCATCATCCCTGACATATCAAATATGGAATTCTGCCTAGAAAAATACCAACATTGCCTGATTAAGTAGCCCACAGCTTTCCAGAGCTTCAGGTGCATCCACACTGCCAGTATTTTGTTTTTGTTTGTTTTCTCTCTCTCTCTCTCTCTCTCTCTCTCTCTCTCTCTCTCTCTCTCTCTCTCTCCCTCCCTCCCTCTCCCCCTCCCTCCCTCTCCCTCTCTAATAAACAGACACTGGTCTAAAACCAACAATGTGGTGGCACTATAGTACCAGTGTGACAGAACTTTCTCCACTCCTCTCTGCAGCTCTTGATGCCACCTGAAAACTGGTTTCAAAATGTTTCCCAGTTAGTTTCCAGAGTTTGTTTTTAAGAATCATGGGGAGCAGGATTGCAGTGGGGACAGGAGAGATCACCCAAAATTTCACTCAAAGAAGCAGTTCATTCGTGAATGGACACACTGGTTTCAGACCTCTGCTTTTCTTATTCCAGGTCTTGTTATTGTTCTTCTCCCTAGATACCTGAAGAATGCCATGTTGAGATGTGTGCATTCTCTAGCCAGGTGGGTGTATGTGGAAAAATCCATTAGAAAGGATGCATTTTTAATAGGGTGTCTAGGATGTAAAAATGATGAGCCGTGGTTTACCATGCTCCCAGAAGTATTTCCATATGGTCAAACCCAGATGAAAATATTTTGTGAGCTCTTTCATGGGAAAACAAAATTATGTGTTTTCAACAAGGAATTGTTCAAAACCTATATTGCAGCATCTAGGGAACAAAATTACATGGACAAGCTTCTTTAAACAGGCTACATACAAGACTGGATCTACAGAAATCTTTTCTCTAACAAAGCAAATTTGGGAGGAGGATTTGGTCAAGAATGATGTTGAATAGAATAGACTGTCTCCCAGATCAAAATCCCACCCAAGCTGGGTTTTTTTTAACCGAGTGGGGGTAAATATAAGATGAATGTTCTGTTTGCCTGGAAACAATATTTAATGACAGAAACATTGTGTTACAGTATACTTAATGTACGGAAGCACTAACAGCTGTATCTTTGTCTATCAAAGCACCCCTGAGGAAGGAGAGGGAGACAGTACTTAACTCCCATCCTTACAGATGCTCCCCCATCCCTATTCTGTCTTTTACTCCCACATGATCCCATACCAGTGTTTATTATGAAAATACTTGCCTAGAAACCCTTTTATAAAATGTAAAATCATCCAGAGGCTGAATCTGCACTGCAGAAATAATTTAGTTTGACACTGTTTTAACTACCATGTCTCTCTCCTACAGAATCCTGGAATTTGTAGTTTGTTGAGGCACCAGAGCTCACTGACAGAGAAGGCTAAATATCTCACAAAACTACAAATCCCAGAATTTCGTAGCATAGAGCCATGACAGTTAAAGTGGTGTCAAACTGGATTATTTCTGCAAAGCAGATGCAGCCTAGGGGTCATCCCCTAAAAAGATAATAATGAACTGAATAAATGATTTTTTAAAAATGGAGTTGGGGAAAGAATACAGGATTTTGTACCCTTGAAACATCACATGAGTGATGCAAACTGCTTTTATGTACCATGAGGCTTCAGGCTGGCTTTCCAAGGTCATGTTTTAATAACATAAGGTAACAGAGTTGGATGACCGAGTATAACATTATTGGTTTAAGCATCACACCCAATGAAATAGAATAGCTACACAGGAAGTAAGATTAACTATGAAACATACAGTAGATACTCCTAATTACACAGAGAGAGAGAGAGAGCGAGCGCTCAACTGTATTTGAATTCAGTCAAATCAAATAACACTTTTCTATTGAATTATTTGACCTTTGCAGTGCTCTCAACCAGCTTTTCAAAACAGTCAGCTTTGTACATGTGAGTGTGTGTGCAACATCAGTATGCAGTTTTAAGGACATCAGCAATTTGCCCCACATATTTTCTGCTCCTTTCCATGACCTAAATTGTTTATCTGGAGCCAGGAGAGGAAACTGGATCACTGTGCCTGGACCCAGTTCTAAATGAGAACCCCTATTCCACCCTGGCTAACAACTGTGATCAGTATGAGCATCAGAGAAAGGGAAGGCTGAAACATGAATACTTCCATCATACTAGCTACATCACTCCAGATGAGAATTCTTTCCATCTTAATTACCACTGAACAGAACTGTGCAGTGTTTTATGCTATCTGGGAACTAGGAAAGATTAAGTGTGAATAGAAGGGGTAGAAATACATGGCTCACAGACTACATGCAGGAAGGCACAGAGTTATGGTCCCTGCTGCTCTACCACCACAGAATTAAATATTATTGCTCTACAAACAGGGAACAGATATTGTATCTTAGGTGGGTATGGTATTATATACTGATATACTGACATGATGAATTGGGTCTTTTAAGAATATATTGTACCTCCATTTGGAATACAAGCAATTGCTGTGTGTTTATAAAGAATCTTGTTAACCTTTGATTAGTAAAAATAAATAATAAAATAACTGATTCTTTCACTGATTTCTAACTGTCCTGTTAATTTTCCTGAATGCTAATGTTCAAAAATATTTGACAGAAAAATATATCAGCCAACCTAAAACATCATTTTATGTAAGGAACTCATTTCGTCGTCATCTCCAGGGATAAACTTTGGTATAAATGTGAGATTTACACAGTTGATCACCACTTCTTATGTACAAGATACATGAACACATCATTTTGAATATCAGATATAATGTAGCAGGTTCACTCTCTGGACCATTTTCTACATCTAAAGGTATTAAGCAAAGTTGTATCCTTGCTTATTATTGTTTAATTTCTACATAAATACAGTGAGTATCTGTGGAGGATTAGTTCCAGGACCCACCCAGCCACTGCAGATACCAAAAAATGCAAATGCTCAAGTCTCTATTAAAAATTGTGTAGGGCAGCAGCAGAGGCAATGGCAATCCCCAGCTACCTTGTGGGCATTCTTCGGGCTCCCCGACCTCTGGGGAGCCTGCCAGCTGCCCAACTCTGCTTTTGAGCAGCTTCTGCAGGGTCATGGTGATTGGTGGTGGCAGCGATGCTCCCACTCATTTGTTCATGAACAAAAAAACAGGAGTGCTGGCATTACCCACAGGGTGGCAAAGAGCTCTGCAGGGACATGGCAACTAGCAGCAGCACTCCCACTCACCTGCCCACAAATGAATGAGCAGGAGTGCCACCCCCAATCTCCACAGCCCTGTATTGTTTTTATTTTGATTCTGCAGTTGGTGAAATCCATGGATCTGGAGCCCACAGACACAGTGGTCCCACTGTATGCCAATCAAAACTCTCAATAAAACTAATTTACATCTGCCCAAGCTAACCACCAGATCTGTTCCAGTGCTTTTATACACTGATGATGTGTTTATTCTGGTCCAGTCACCCATAGGTTTGAAGAAGATATTGCAGGTATTGGCCCAATATTGCCACAAGGAACACTTAAAAATTAATTACCAGATAATTAAGTTTATGGGCTTCACAAGAAGGGCAAAGTCATATAGCTGGTTTATAAATGGCCATAAGATCAAACAAGTAATTTTTAAAGAATTACTTAGGTGTTCTCTTTCAAGCCAATAGTGACTGGAGGGAACATGCTGAGTATGCTAGTCAGTCTGCTCACTGGAGTGCCTAAGAGAGGTTGACATTTAACAGTTTTAAAATTGTACTTAAGTATTATTTTAGATTGTTTTAAAAGTTTTTAAAGAGTATTTTAATTATTTTTAAATGTGTTCAATCTTTGTACTGTTTAAATTGTTTTTATTTGTTCATTACCTCAGGAGCACTTGAGGGTTGGGAGGCAATACAGAAATATTTTTAAAAAATGAATTTTGTGGCCAGTGGCAATTAAGTTGCTTGAAGCCAAACCATGAAATCAACTTGTATATGCTGCACAACTGGGCCCTTACTCTGACTTTTCTAATTTGGGTGTAGTGCAATGTAAATTCTTGAGGACTATACTTCAAGTGCCCAGGTGTCTCAAACGCTATCCTGCATTTAGAAGTCAGCCTCCAGAAAGTGAAAAATAGGGGTTATCTAAACGGTGAAAATACTCCTCATAAAATTAATGTCTAAAGGGGATCCTGCAGCGATTCACTGTATTCAGAAGAAGGGGGCCAAAAATGCCATATACTGGGTGGGAAAAGCCTGTGTGAGGGAAATGTGCATTCCTGCTCATTGGGACAACCAATTCAGATTGCAAGGCATTCTCAGCATGGATGGAACTGGATTGCTGATTGGTCAGACATGCGCAGGGGCAGAGCTTGCAATGAATTGGCTGGAGCCACCACGTTGAATGCTCACGGTAGCAATTGTGCACTGAGGTGACAAAACAGGGTTTATTTAGAGCTTGGGGAGAGAATAAAAACACGAGTAATTCAATTGTGCCAGCCATTTTGGTTCATGGGCATGCCTATGTGAACATCAAACATACCTGCTATCTTGCAAAAATAAAAATAAAAATGTGGAGACAAATGGACAGTGCTTTGAATTGGCATTACTGCACACCAATCCACATTTTATTGCCTTGTATGGACAAGCCCCCAGTGTCCCGCTTGCCATACTTATCTTTTTGGTGATGTTGCTGTTTTCTCCTGTTTTTTAGCAACACATACACCCCTTTATCTTACAAGATGATTTTAATGTAGGGGTCTATAAAGATTCTCCAGAAGCTTCAGTAATACAATCTTCCTTCCGGGTATTGCACTAGGTTTTGAGATGGCCAGAGCAACACTTAAGCAATGCATCCTGGACATTGAAAAATAACTCAGGCTTGGCCAAATTACTAACTCCATACTAATTAACAAAACATCTGGTGTGTATAAACTAGCAAACTATATTTCAACATCTTCCACTCATAACCATCAAAGGGACTTCACACTAGCATGATGCAATTCTATCCCTTCAGGTATGCTAGAGAGAAGATTTTGGAAAAGTCCTTTCTCTGATTACATGTGCCCTTGTGGATCAGGAAAAGTCAAATCAGTGACTCAAGAGCAGCATGCGTATAAGGATTTCTGGGTAGATAGAGATCAAGATCACACAGTGGGTTTCCATGTGTGAGCAGGGATTTGAACCTAGAGACCCAGTCCACCACTCAAAAACTACACTATGCTGGTTCTCAGTTCTGTCTGGCTCATTTGAAAAGTGCCAGCCAACTGGGCAGTGGGGTATGGAGATGCATGAGGGGATTTCAGCAAATGGGATGGCAGATTGACCACTAATGGATCAACCAACCTGTACTCTACATTCAGCTTAAAGAATCTTAATGCACTTCCTGAATCAAGAGCTGAGACTCACTTGGCTACAGCTGTTCCATCAGCACAGAATATCACATTGTACAAAATGGATTTGATAATAATCAGATTACAATAAAACTGATTTGGTTTAAAAAAGAAATAAAAACATCAAATTGTTCCCCAAATAGCAAAACAAGAAGATTAAAGACACAATTCATGTTTTGTCTAAGGTACATTTGAAAGAAAACAGTATTTAAAAAAAGATAGAGACAGATATGGGGTCTTAGTTTTGAGATCTATGAAAATTAAATTTCATTAGATTTGCTACTAGGGGAAGACAAAAATATTCAAGTTTAATAATCTTGCCACTGGCCTCTTGAGGTTGTTACTCAGAAATAGTCTATGAATATGTATTTTACCCTTTGGAAATACTGTACATATGTAAGTCTCAGAAGAGTCATCTTCTTGAAAATCAAAATATTTGGAGCTCTCACCACAAGAATAGGAACTGGAATGCCTGAAGGGTGTTTATGTTTATTCAGAAAGAAAATGCATATATGCCAATCTACCTAAATTGGCTTTAAAATTAAAATATACTGTATTATTTCTGTGTTAGATATATGGATCAATTACATTGCTTAGCCTTGCTCAATCTTTATAACACTGTATTCAGGGAAGGGAATGGGGACACATACTCTGCTGTCTTCTCCTCCACCAAAACTTCCTGGATTGAACCAGTAGATCTGAAACAGAACTGCATTTAACTGAATATGGCTACAGTGCCTTACACAACAGGCAACCCTCATTGTACAGGATTCCTGACCACTCAGAGTGCTCCAACTCAGTGGCTTTTAACCTTTTCTTTACCAGGGACCCCCCTGAAATATCTTTTGTTCCCGTGGTCCCCCAAGACATAACTCAAGATTTAAAACCTGATGATGATGATAATGATGATAACCACAACAATAATAATACCGGATGATGGTGGTGATGATGATAGATAGATAGAATCATAGAAACATAGAATTGTAGAGTTGGAAGACACCACGGGGGCCATCCAGTCCAATCCCCTGCCAAAAATTGGAGTGTGTCCAGAGAAGGGCAACTAAAATGGTGAAAGGTCTGGAAACCATGCCTTATGAGGAGAGACTTGGGGAGCTGGGTATGTTTAGCCTGGAAAAAAGACGGTTAAGAGGTGATATGATAGCCCTGTTTAAGTATTTGAAGGGGTGTCACGTTGAGGATGGAGCAGGCTTGTTTTCTGCTGCTCCAGATATTGGAACACGGAGCAATGGATGCACGCTCCAGGAACAGAGATTCCACCTCAACATTAGGAGGAACTTTTTGATGGTAAGAGATGTTCGGCAGTGGAACACACTCCCTCAGAGCGTGGTGGGGTCTCCTTCCTTGGAGGTCTTTAAACAGAGGCTGGATGGCCATCTGTCGGGGATGCTTTGATTGTGATTTCCTGCGTGGCAGGGGGTTGGACTGGATGGCCCTCGTGGTCTCTTCCAACTCTACAATTCGATGATTCTATGCTAATCATCAGGGTGATTCCATTAAGGTAAGTAATATGATCATTTTAAAAAGCCCCTGTCCTTGCCCAAACCATTGGGAACATAGTTGAATCAACTGATGTTTACTTGTTGAACTATTGATGTCTGTCCTTAAGATTCCTTTCTCCAAGAATGCCTCCAGGTTGGCCTGGGAAAGTGTAGGCTCAAAACATATTCCATACCCTACAACAAATGAAATGTTGGTATACTCATCTGATAAAGCTCTGAGACAAAGGTTGTTTTTAGATCCAGAACAGACCTTTAAATAAGGATTCTGGTGGGTGGACAATTGGATAGACTCTATCCTCACTTGAAAAGGGGTATGTAGAGTGCATCCTCTCTTGGATCCCAAGATTAATCCATGCTTTTCTAGCTTCCGTGTTGACCCTGCTTACCCTGGGAATAGTCTACAGCTACTCAAAGTGGTGGTCCCTGGATTGGTGCCAGTATACAAACTATCTGCTGCCAGTCCCCAATGGGATTCCATGGAAGAAAGAAACAATTGTAGCCAATAGGCACAAATATGGAACTATTCCCTGGCATGTGGAGTCGGGGAGGATTGCTAGTCTACTACATCAGACAGCTGGGGAAATATTGCCCTACATAACAACCCAAAAGCTACAGGCGGTGCAAAATGATATTGCCTCCTTTGATAGATGTAGGTTAATATTTGCGCACTGCAATTCTGAAATAGGCAGCACACTTATTTGTATGCTTCTGTGATTCCCTGTTCAAGGTGCTGGGTTTGATTTTTAATGCCCTTCACAGCCATAAGAATGCATGTCTCTCTGTATCAATTCAAGATGCAGGTGTAGCTGGAATTCAGGGCCTGCCTCCCATGCCTTCTCTAGTAGCAATGCCTTTATCAGTATTCTAGGCGTTCAAATGCTTTTCTTGTTGTGGGTCTGAGATGCTTGTCTTTCCCCACATTTTGCAAAAGCTATAAAACCCTTTTATTCCAGTATTCATTTAATTGATGTTTGGTGAGTTGGTGTGTTTTTGATTTTATTTAAGGCTTTATTTGTTTTTGGGTTTTTAAAAAAATGATATGTAAACTGTTGAGAACATTTGGAAAAGAGGTAATGAAACATTTTAAATAAATGCTTATGTTCTCAATCCATCAATGTTGAGGATTTAGGAGCCTACTCATGCCTACAAATTTCTTTACCTGACCAGGATAACAATGTATAGATACAAAGCATTCAAAAGGCTGGATGAGAAATTTGCTAGAAGAACAGTTTGATCATCTGGATATGGTAACACTATTTTTAATTGGATAAAAAGAAAAACTTTCATTACCTGCTAGTGCTGTAGTTACTTAGTATTTTATCAGACCAGTCAAATACAGCATCATAAGGATGCCTAATGATCGCAAAAAGGTGTGCACGCCAGACGGTGTTGCCCTTTCACAATCACATATTGTTTAAAAAATGTACTTTTTTATTGACGGTGCAAGCCATCAATTGATCCCCCATAGTGATTTTCTATTGGTATTGCCAGCATTTGAATCTGCCTGCCATTGTACTCACATGAATGCAGCATCAATGGGCAAACACTTCCAGGTGCTATCAGGACAGCCAGGTAGGCGACACTCTTTTTATAACTCTCCTCCCCAAGCGGGACTTTAAAAGTGTGCTTTGGTGCTTTCCTGAACTTTTTGCGTCTTTGTTTTGTTTTGTTTTTTTAAATTTCCCACACGACCATCTTCTTGCGGGATTCGGTGAAATTTGAAACCAGGAAGTGAATAGTGCTCCGTTCATCCCCATTAGAACCTAGGAACCTTCTTTAACAGGTAAGGTCTAGTGGGGGGAGTTATTTTGCCAGCATAAAAATGCCATAATTTATGTCAGCAAACTTTTACAGGGAGTGGTCTGATAAAGTCCTTAGAAAAAGGCAGAAGTAAATGGTCTTGTAGTGGTTAAGAGAAAGGAAAAATTGTCCTCAGATGGCATACTACACAGTCCTGTGCATGTCTTCTCAGAATTAAGGCAAGTAAGTATGGGGATGATACTTCTATCTTACAAATCTGCAATTATTTGAAAGCAAAAGGCAAACTCTCAATTACGTCCAAATAAATCAGTGAATGTTTTCTTGCTGTTACACAGTTCTCTGAACACAAGGGGTTCCTGTAGCACCTCTGAGACTAAATGTGAGAAAGAAATTGTAACATAAGCTACAGTTCCTAATGCACTTTCTGACATCAGTACACATCATCTTTAGTGTGGGACCATCAACAACAGCTTCAGGGTTCCTTTTAATCCACAAATCCATGTGCAACACTATTTTCTCCAAATTATAACTGCATCTCATCTCTAGGACCTATGAAACAAACTACTGAACTAAAAAAACAAAACACTTTTTTAAAAAAATGAGTCTGAAAGTACTTGCATAAAGTAATTAGAAAACTGCCTGGCAGCATTTCTACAAGAATGATTTTGGCCACCTGTGATCTTTTTTCCATCCAACAGACAACTGGGTGACAGCTGTTGTAGGGCATTTTTAAGACACAGCTTAAAACATTATTTAAGCATTTATACCCTTTCCACAAATATTAACATCTCAGGCTCGGCCAAATTGATCACCAACAATGGTCTGCCCTGGCCTCACATCGGGAAGCATGGAGATGCACTATCCACAATGCTGCAGCCTTATTTGAGAACTCACGCCGAACAAGTCTTGAAGAGAAACAACAATGCAGAAAGAATCACAACCCAAGGAAACCTTCTGTTGTGCTTTCTGCAACCGGACTTGTTTATCTTCGATTGGCCTTTTTAGTCATCAGCGCGCTTGCAGAAAGCACGGGATGAGTCCTTCCTGAATCTTCATTTGTGAAAAAAAGCCAGAGAGAGTAGGTTCAAACTTAGCTTCCAAGGATTTCATTCAAAATTACAACTTTAAAAGACCAACAAAACAAACACAGCAACTAATAAAAATAGTAAAAACAAATGAGCCCAAAGAAAAAATAAATGGCACAAAAATCTGACACAATTTTGTTTTGTTTTTTACATGGCTGCAACTTCAGCTAGTCTATAAAAGGCAGCCTGCATCTTCTGTCTTGGACATGTGTGAAAATGCCCAAGTTGGGAGCTAGCACATCATAGAATTTCGAAAGGTTACATTCTGGACTTCAACTTTTAGAATTCCCCATCAGCATAGCAGACTTTCTGAAAAATTTGGGAGTTTATAGTCCAGAAAAGGAACATTTTCGAGGTCTGACTAGAACTTGCATAAATCTCATACATAGTAGCATAAGGAATTCTGATAACAGGGCAGATTTATTCATGTGAAATCAATGCTATAAGTTAACTCAGTCAAAAGGCTTATCTACATGGGCCAAATAACCCAGATTGCCCCCATTCCAGAGCCCTGCAGTCCAGATGACACAGGGCATTTACCCTGATCTGCCCCTGGGCAGTCCTCACATCCCCAGGGCAGATGTGGGGCTGGAATGGGGGCAAGCCAGGGTATGGCCCGATAAACCATTATACGAAAATACCCAGTTTAATCCATCCCCGCTGGATCAGGCCTTGTATGTCTGCAGAAGCCCATCCCAGCATGCCATCCCTTGCTGCTGCCACCACCAGCTCCCTGGCTCTTCTGGAAGCCAGCCAGGGGTCCCTAATCATGTGACCAAGGCTGGTCACATGCAGGGGAACTTCAGTCATATGTTCTGGAGCCCCTTCCTGGCTTCCATGTCAGCAGGGGGATATGTTAGCAGTTACTGTTGTGATGGGCCAGCATTCTGTTTGGACACCAGCCTCCAAGTAACGAGACAGAATATGCCAGCAGAGAGCCAGCTGGGCTCAGCTGGCTGGTGCAGATGAACCCAAAATAAGTACAGGAACATATGAAGATGCATCAGGAAAACAGGGACAAATAAATTTACACTAGCTTCACTGTTTTGCATATATCTTTTTGAATTGCGCAAATCTAAGCAGGCACCTCCAACTACTGCTTTACAATATTTTTATCTTTATCATTTCACCACTCTGATTAGCCCTTGTGTTCAGCTTGCGACTATGCAAGAGCTGGCTGTAAGAGACCTCATCTCACCTTTGATACAGGAAGCTCTGCCAACTTAAGCTTATAGCAAGTTGCACAACCATCCCCCAGGTTTTCCCATCCTGTATTCCAATGATGGTTTTTATTGCTCATTTTAGAGTCAGCCAATTGAATAGGTTTCCTTGAAATTGCTGCCTCTAAGCAGTTTAATTTTTAATTACTATGTAGCCATTTGAGGAACAGGATTTGAGACAGCCAATTGCAGACTTTGCAGGGGGCTTCTGAATTGAGATTAATTATTGAAACATAGATTTTAACCATATGTTTCAGGTCTGCAGGTATATATGTTAGATAAAAAGGAAGACTCTCCTCCCCAAAAAAGTGTTTAAAAAGCACTACTATCCTAGGCCTATGGACAGCAACTGTCAAAAGGGGGAGGTTCACCTAAGGGGAGCAGCCATAGGGAAGCCAATCCAGTCCTGGTGATGCATGGATAATCCAAGGAAATGAAGGGAGGCACAGGAACAAGGTCTTAGCCAGTCCAGAGGCTGTTACACAAACCAGTAGTCCAGATAGCCAAAAATGGGTGGAGTCATTCTGACAAGGGCCACTTAATGTAGCTAGTCCAAGGGTCAAGAATGCCAGGAACACCAAGAGTACAACCAGTCAAAGAGGATGAACTCTTGTGAACAACAAGGATTCTCCACAGGTGGTAGGAGATTTCTAGGTGGGTGCCTCTGGACACCAGGTGATTGATTAGCTAGCCTCTTCTATTTAACTGAAAGTCTCTATGCTGTTTTCCCCCCCTTGTCTCTTCCCCAGGCATCAAAGGACAGGAGTGTCTCTTGAGTGTCTGTCAAGTCCTGCTGAGGAGGCGGCCCTCAGCTGCTTCAGCCACCAGTTTCTCAGAGTTGAGGCAGGAGTGGAGGGAGAAACCCCTTGCAATTCAACTCTTCTTAGTCAGATTCCTCATATTCCAGAAGGTGAGTTATGACAACTACAGAGACATATATGAAATGAATATGTGACAGCATAATCCAGCTATTGTTCAGGAAGGGGATACATTTATGTACTTACTGTTTAAAAGTGAAACCACGGATAATAGCAAACCTTATTAAAATAAAGGACTTCGAGTACAAACATACCATAGAGTTGTGTTGGAAGACCTAGGAATTCCTAGAGAGGTCCTCTGTATGGATTTTCTAGCACAACTCCATGATATGTGTCCTATTTTTTCAGCTGTGAATAACTGAAACCACAGATATTGGTTCCACGGATATGGAGGGTGACCCATAATATATGTAATGTCAGGGAAATAGTTATATAACGTAAGTACACAAGCATTTCTTTTTCACTTCCTCACATTTAAAATATTGATGAGAACCATGCTGGGTCAGACCAAAAGCCTATCTTGAAGTGGTCAACAATTTGCCTAAAGGGAACCCACTAGCAAGACATGAGAGCAGCGCCAACATTGTGCTCCAAGCAACTAATAGTCAGAGATATACACCATGTTGTACCAGAGGGAGCATGTAGCTATCATGACTAGCAGACATCAGTATCCATGTATTTATCTTATCTCCTTTGAAACTTTTTCAAGTTGGCAGCCAGCAGTACATCCCATGGTAGTGAATTACACAGTTTATCTATGTGCTGTGACTAGAGCTCAAAAACAGTACTTTTCCAGAACACTTACATGTCCCACATTGTTCCATAGAATCCCCCAAGTTTCTAAATCAGACTGGGAAGAAAAAGCAGTTTTTACCCATCTCCTTACCCTCCAAATCCACTTCCAAAGCTGTTTCTTAAAGTTACAGACCCCTAAGAATGTTGCAAAATGATGAGTCAAGCTGCAGTTGTTGGAAGAGATTAACAAAAATTCAGTGCCCTGCTTTGAAGAAGTAGAAGCATTCTCCACTACCTGTGGCATCACTAAGGCTGTTGTCACCCCTCCCCATGACAGCATCAACTGGTGTGGTTTGGCCTCTCCGCAGCCCCCTAGTGCTGCCACTGTCTACTAGTCCAAAGTTGGATGCAAGGCTAGTCTTTTAACTTTTGGGAGTTTCTATCATAGATGTATGACCATCTACATTTATCCACAAGTTAGTACACAGATCATGGCTCAGTATAGAGAAATTCTATCATTACCAGATGGTAAATTAAACCTCTAAGGC
Organism: Gambelia wislizenii; assembly: GCA_030847615.1. NCBI lineage: Eukaryota > Metazoa > Chordata > Lepidosauria > Squamata > Crotaphytidae > Gambelia > Gambelia wislizenii. Next base: position 202,024,086 of record JAUMIR010000005.1, on the reverse strand, counting down.
TGGCCAGAATATGCAGGCTTCCAGCCAGCATATTCTGGCCCTGGATCAGGCCTGTTGCTCCCTCATTACCTGCACAAAACAGTCAGGAGTCCACACGGACATGCTGGCCTGCCTCTGCATCCATTCCTGCTTTTGTCCATGTTGCATTCTCTGAAGCCAGGAAGAGCGCCCACAGGAAGAGGGCCCAACAAGACTCCCTGCATGTGACCAGCCTTGGTCACATTCTACAAGCCTTCTTCCTGGCGTTGGAGATTGTGATGTGGATGGCAGCTGCAGAGATGGGCCAGCATGGTGATATGGCCTCCTGTGGCTCCATGGGACCCGAACCATTTTTTTCTGGAATGAGATTGTTTTTCCTGGATATTTTGCTGAAATGTTTCATCAGGCTTTATCCTGTCTTTCCCCCATCTTTGCCCCGGGCATCATGAGGACTGCCCAGGAGCAAGACAGGGCAAAAGCCCGGCATTGTCTGGACTGCAGGGCTCCAAGACAGGGGCAAGATGGGGTAAATAGCCTATCTAGATGAGGCCTAACATTGACCATTTGGAAGCTGTCAAACATACCTAAACATGTAGGTATGTTACCATGTTACCATGATCCTTTCCTGACTAATGATGGGAATGTGCAGTTACACATTTATGTAATTCTAAACTTCCCACACTTAAAATCAGAACTTCCGTTGTCACTACTAATTCTGGAAGACAAAGCTCTTCAAGTATCAGAAATTTTAGTAAAGGAAATGTCATGCTGAGAAAAAAAGGAACTTAAAATAAACAAACTATGTAATTTTAAGATTATTGGCTGTAATTAGCTTTAATGTTTCCATAAAATAAGTTAGGAAATGGAGCAGTCTCTGGGCCAAGCGTGGCAGTTCTTTGAGATATAGAATGGTAACTGTCGATTTTGTCTTCCCTGTATTAATTGCAAATTGGGAGTGGGGTTATCTATCACCTGGATGGGAAGGGAAATTTATCTCTTTGCAGTATAATTGGAACAATGTTTCCCTCTCCTCAAAAGCCATGGCTAGGACACACAGATGAAAAAAAAAAAGGTCCCTACTGGAAACTAATAGTGGCTTTTTATCTAAGCCCTCTAGCCATACAGGGATGCTTGTGTTTCAGTCCCCAGCTGTGCCAGAGAAGCAAAAGATAAGCCTCTGCTCCATGTGCCCTGCATTCTGAGCAAGATCCCCCACCTGTAATTACTAAAGGAAACACAACACATATTGACATGTTACATATTAGAGAAAAATCAAGTTTGGCACTTAGTTCTGTGAAACATTACATATTTGTCAGGCAATAATAATCTTTGCTCCCCCTTGCTAATTCACTAATAGTAGTTCCGTATGTACCATGATTATTTGGGTCAATATAGGCATAGTTGTTTGGTAGAGTAAAGAAAATATCTGTCTATGGAGATTTTCACATGTAGGAAATAACCCCCATGGAGATCGGGAGAGAAATGGAGCTGTTCCAGTTCCAGTGCTCCATTTCACATGCCCCCTTCCTTCTCCCGATCTCCCATCATCCTCCCTCCATCCTGCTTCCATTTCCCTCCTGCTATGTTCCGCTGTTTTTTACTAACGAAGAACTTCCATTAGTAAAAAATATCAGGAGGAAAATGGAAGCAGAACAGAGGGAGGATGACAGGAGATCGGGAGAAGGGAGGGGGCATGCAAAACGGAGCGACGGAACTGGAACAGCCCTGTTTCTATCCCGATCGCCATGGGGGTTATTTCCCCCATGTGAAAATCTCCTATATATGATCTCTTGCAGTCCATAAGAATGAAAATATGAGTACTAGATGGGTTTAGGAAGCACAGATGATGAAAACTTATCTTCAACTTTCTCATCTGCTTGAGGCAACGAAAACAAAATAGCAGTACAAGGACACTTCAACTCCAGATGTTGCTTCAACAGATGATTGTTTGGATGATTTCATATTCATCTGCATTGTTACTATCTGCATTGTTACCATGATTTTAAGCTATTAAGAATTAAGATGGAGTATTCAAGCAAGGCATTCTTTGGATGTAAACTCCAGTGCAAATCTGAGGGCCTAAATGCAATGCAGTGCTTAGATGGGAGATTGCCAACAAATACCAGGTGTTATAGGTTATATTTCAGAGGAACAAACTGCCAAAACCATCTCTGAATATTCCTTGCCTAAGAAAACTCTATGAAATTCATGGGGGCACCATAACTTGATAGGCAACTTGAAGGTACATACACACACATCTGTGACAAAACTGAAACAAAGTAAGCGAGGGAGATGCAATTCAATTTAGGACTTTTTCGGATGAAGAAAAATAACGCAAGCAGCCTCTCCAGTTTGCGAGGCTGCTGCGCTGCAAAGTGTCAGTTTCGGATGACGCTGCCCTCTAGCGGTACTGTGGTACCGCAGGGAGAGCTGAGTGTCATATTTTGTTGATTTTTTACTCATGAAAGTTGATCATGAGTAAAAATCAACGAAATATGACGCTCAGCTCTCCCTGCGGTACTGCAACAGTACCGGCAGGGGCGAGCGTCATACGAAAGGGGCGCTTTGCAGCGCAGCAGCCTCGTAAACTGGAGAGGCTGCTTGCGTTATTTTTCTTCATCCGAAAAAGTCCTTATACAACATACTTCAATAAATCAAGGATTTTCTGATAATTTGATGAGACTTCTACTGAAAAGCAGTATTTTTCAGGGCAATTCAGGATAATGTATACTCTTTATCAGGACAAATAAAACTATAAAAATTCCTGGGGTGGGGGGGAAATACTTCCTTTCCCATTTGAGTCTACATCTAAACCACTGTAACTAAATTGGGCAAATATCACTTGGGCAACACATTTTTATTAAGACAAAGGGATATTGCTAATTGTTCATGAAATGAAATACAGTATGTAGAATGAAAATATTAACAATCTTTTAAAACACATTGAAATTTCAGGAATAGCCTTTATTGTACGAGGCTTTCATAAATCATGTAGTAATTGTAAGTCAAAAACTACTTAGTTACAGTAATTGTTTTAAAACTGGACCACCATTTTTAAAAGTACAGGATTGTGTGCAGCACAAATAACAAAGAGAAATGAATTAATCTGGAGTGAAGAAACATCCAATGAAAAGGCTATGCTTGGATGATATTCTTATTTATGCTGAAGATTTATATCTCACTTTTCAACAATAGTGCAAAATTAAAATTGTAAAAGCCAACACATAACACACACAATCCAGCAGTCCTTGGACTGAAGGGTTCTTTGCGGTAGGGAGAGGGAAACCAAGTTCTCCACAGAGGCACCTTCTCTGATCAATCATGTCAAGATGATGGGATATACTATCACTGGAAATTTATACTAAAAAAAGCTAGCATGGTATGCTTTAGCCTGCAGGGGTCAGCAATGAGCAGGCTAAATGCAGCTGGTGACCATATCTAGATTGTGGAGATTTTCAGATGGGGGGGGAGGAACCCACGGAGATCGGGAGAGAAACGGGGCTGTTTCGTCCCCGTCCTTCTTACGACCTCTATTTGTTCTCCCTCCATCCTGCTTTCATTTCCCTTCTGCTATTTTTTACTAACAGAAGTTTCCATTAGTAAAAAATAGTGGAAAATAGCGGAAGGAAAATGAAAGCAGGATGGAGGGAGAATGAAGGGAGAGCGGGAGAAGGACAGGGGTGTGCGAAACGGAGCACTGGCAACGGAACAGCCCCGTTTCTCTCCCGATCTCCATGAGGGGGTTCCCCATCTGAAAATCTCCTATGTCTGAGAGACAGGTGTGGAAAGGACATGTGAAGGATGAAGTCTAGATCACTGACTTCATCTGTCTCTGCACTTGACTTGGATTTAGCTGTCAGACTGTTTGCATTCAGTCTGGACTGTACAGTGCAGGACATTTTGCTGTACATTGTGCTGTGTTATGTAGTCTGTATGCTAGGAGTCTAGGACTCATTGTAAATATTGCGCCAACATGCTTTAGTAAAGAGGAATAGTTTAGACACACATCTGTCTGTGTGTTCATTTCTTCGCCTGATGATTGCAACTCTGCTACAACAACTTTTTGCTGCCTGGTCCTCTTGATATGCTCAGAGGTACCAGTGCACCAGTGACAAATCATTGAGGCTAGCTTGATTTTTTTCTGTTATGCAGATGTTCTTCCTTGGACACAGGGACATCATCCTTGAAGCATCCCTTATTACTAGGGCCACTGGCAAAAGCCAGGGAATGTACCCTGTTAGCTCTGCAGTCTCAGGGCCACTTCCAATATTAGTAAGAGGCACAGGGTAGGAAACAGATCCTTGAAATGTAATTGGTTTTCTGTACAAATGGTTTTATTCCCATCATTCTCCATCAAACACACCCACTCATGACTAATGGTGCATGTGAGACTACCACCTGCACCATGACACACTAACAATGTGCTCTAACTATAAATGCTTTGTGTATTGCCTCCTTCTAATGCTTTTGAGTTTAACAAAAGCTGTAAGTAAAAAAGAGAGCACAAGAGTTGGACAACCTTCTTTATTGGGAAAACAGAGAAACGATATATGTGATCTCCCGTGACCACAGATTGAACTCAGCACATGGAAGCTGACAGAACTGGCTAGGAGCAAGGCATTAAAATGATGCCAATAAATGGAATTCCAAATTGAAATGACTAGGGTTTTGCAAATCTTTTTGTGTTTCTCCTTCCTAGAATGATTTCAATGATTTGCCATAGGTATGAAAAGCTATTACATTAAATACAGTTCTTGAAAATCATAAGGATTCTTTTTTTTATTTATTAAAAAACACACACATTTATTTTATGAGACTTTACATATTATGTTACCTTTCATTTATTTATTTTGTGTGTGTGTGTGTGTGTGTGTGTGTGATCTTATCAAGTCTTTCTCCAGGGCTTTAAGCACTGGAGGACACTTTAAGCATCGACAGCTCAGTTCGTTATGAAGTTAGAAACCTGGAGTTTCAAAAAAAAAAAAATGCTCAGATGTATTAAACTAGTAATGAAGTCATGAGAGGTGGCAGTTCTGACAAAAGCTCCAAGATGGCACATCAATCTGCTTAAAAAGAGGCTGAGTAGGATTGCAGAATTACATCAGGCCAAGAAATTAATCACACCCAAATTGATCCTTTCCCCATACAATACCCCCTACCAGCACAGTTTATTTCAGGATCACAAAGCTGTGCACTATAAAAGTGGTCCCATACATACCCTGGGGGATGGATCTCTTGACTTTTTCTCATGAGATTTACTTTCACATGCCATATTATGAGATAACATTACAGTTGTTAGTCCAAAAGTGGACTATGCCCTGCAAAGAGTTTTCAGGAGTTCTCTGAAAGTAGTGTAAACTCTACAGCTCAATTCTTAGTAAATTAATACAGTTTTCTAAATATAACCTGCTTATCTAATTTTCAAGTATTCACTTTTTTCCCTAGCAGAGGTGACAGGCAAATAGGAAATTCAAAGCCAGTAGATGAGTAGAGTTCTTTTGGATTTCAACATATTTTAAGTATAATAGCCCAGTACTCTCTTCAACCATTTTCATCCTTTTGGTACTTCAAAATTTAGACTTCTGATGTCCATTGGTATTTCTGTTTTCTAATGTCTTTGTGTGTATGTGTGTGTGTTTGATACCGCCTTCATTTACTGATTTGCCTATTGCTATAGCTAATATACCCTGCCAAACTATACAGTTGGGAATTCTGCCTACTCACTCAAAACATAATGAATAAATCGAACAGACAAAGATTGCAATAAATTCATTAAAAATATTTTTGCCTGAAATTGATTATAAAATTCCACAAAGTTATAGCATTACACATTTTTTAAAAGTCATTGTTTTAATCATGCATTGTCAAAGGTGTTAATGATTAATGTCAAATATGTAGGAGATTATCAGACATGCTAAATATGGCATTATCACAATGCCAGGAGATCACTAAAGGGCTTCCCTTTCAGAAGGCATTGTTCCCATGTCATCATGCTCCTGTTTCGCTGTCATTATGCTGGTGCTGCTTTTTATTCATGGGCTAAGCAATGAAAGGATCCCCCATTCCATTTCTGTGATGGAATGTCCTGCAAGTGAAAAGGTGCCCATTTTACTGGCATGATCCCAGCGCCAATGCGAGATTTGTGCCAGAGCACTTCCTGGTGAGATTGGGACATCCAGGTAAGTGACACACTCTTTTGTACCCTCCCTGGGTTACTTGTAAAGTTTTAAGTGTGTTTTTGTGCTTGCTGTCACTTTTTATGTATTATTTTGCTTTTTTTATTTTTGAATTACCCACACTCACATCTTCTCACGAGAACCAGTGGGATTTCCTTCCAGGAAGTGAATGGAGCTCTGTTCAAGCTCCATTCACTCCTGGGCAGCCTGGCATGCACTAACAAGGTAGGTCTGAAAGTTTACATTATTGTGCCGGGACGGGAGAGGGGCAGGAGAGGAGATTGTGGGACATTAAAAATGTTTTTGATAATCTCCATAATGTCAACGATGTTTATGAAGTACATCAGATGTTCCTCTGATGAAGTAGATAAAAGCTTATGCTACAAACCTCTGAAAGGTGTGACAAACTCCCTTTGCATACTGATACAGACTGACACAGCTATGTCTTAGAATACTATGATTGTTTATGATTTGATTGTTCAACATTTAGTATTACTTTAATTCATTTGCCGAGGAATAATTAGGAAATCCCAATTTTAGACCATTTTTTGGTAATTTTTATTGTTTTTATCATTTAAAAATAACACCTCTGTGATGATAGCAATTAATGTAAAGAATTAATTTTATATTTACAGAAACCAAATTAGTAAGTTAATTTTTCAAATGAATGTTAACAGCATTGTCTTAAGTAATATTTCTAAGCTCTGTTCAGAGCACTGATACTGTATCAACCACACAGATATGCAACAGTTGTAAAACTACACATTGTTATCTGCTGTTTATGGTGAAAAGAGAAAGATCTGGTCATTATAGGGTCAGATCTTTGGAGTATCCAAGTGCAGATGTACAGGTGGTGCGTTATGATCTTGTTACGGGTTTTATTTGTTTATCATGCTTTTGCTAGTTTAGTGTTATTATAACCAGTACTTTTTTACATTTCAAGGACATATGGGAATAATGGAAGTAATTATTCTTAGTTTAAATGTGTTCTTCTTTCCATATCCATAGATATGAATAGTAAGCTTTATTCAAAATAAGCAAATCCTACTTCTTTTGATGTCATATTGCATCATGTGATTAAATATCAAGGAAAATGCATTTTCAGGACACAGTTACTGGGGGGTGGAATTGTTGTATTATAGTATTGGTGTAGTAGACACCAGATGAAATCAACTTAGCATTTTTATATCTTTTACACTACAAGAATTCATAATTTGATATGAGTGCAATTAGGTGAAGCAGAAAGCAGTGAGTCACCAGAAACAGACCTTTCATAGTTATTTTGAAATAACATTGTATGCATCCTAGTTACATGCTCTACCTCCTATAAAACTAGCTTACACAAGGCCAAGTTTATGTGGGGTCTGAAGATATGGCTCTCACTATTATGCTCTCAAACATTGTCTGTCGTCTACACATAAATGTGTGTGAACTTAGGTATACACAGCAATCTAAGTACCACTACTATCTCCATGTGTTTTAAGAAATAAAAATGTGAATTCTGTGCAGTGAAGTGTTGACATGTTATACAGGAGTGCTTTGTGGAGCATTTACAGAAACACAAAAATATCCAGTTTGTGAACTGACAAGGCCGCAGCTGCAGCAGTCACTCAAATACTCACCTTTGTCAGTCGAAGGATACCTTTCTACAATAATGAACTATCTGAGTCATTTCTTTCAAACAAGTGACATTAGCTGAGCTCTCATGAAAACAACCTCCATTAATTGAAGACTATCTGGATTATTTTCAACAAACACGTTTCTTAAAATACACTCTTTTGTGTTTTTTTTCACCATAAACTAGGAATACAAACAGTGTTACATATAGCATTTACAGTATATGGAAATTAAAACCAAGGAACCTCATACAGTTCTCCTATTGCATCCCACAACCACTGCTAGGAAAGAAGGATCAACAAAGACATCCAGTCTTCTATCATCTCACCTCAAATCCAAATCACAGAAGCCAGTTACAACAAAAGCATATATATATATATATATATATATATATTACCCTATATATACCCAGAGCAATCAAATATCAAACCTACCAAGAGCATTAGTCTATATACAGCCTAGTTTTGAATGTTCATCCATAAAGAAAATCCTGTATGTCTCTAGACACCTTCACACATGTTTTGTAACAGCTTTGCTGCTTCAATGATTTTCTCCATTTTGGAAAAGCAAAGATGAAATGGAAAAAGTTAAATACATGCACCTAATTGATCTATGTTCTCACTCAATTTTCAAAAGGTGCAATACCGACAAACCTATATAGGGCACTTTCATGATTGATAGCATTGATTCACATGCTGTTTTTGTTTGATAGGCAAATGGTGTTGAGACTTTTAAATACCAAGTTCTGAATGTTATATCAAACCTTAAAACATTTCTTGCAATATGGAAAAAGGTAAAAAAAGACTAACAACATTTCATTGGGTTCCTCTTATGAGGTGGAACAAGTCATTTCGTTTTAGCTTCATTACTGCCAAAACATAAATTGTATCTATTGTGTTTCTTCTGGAACGCTAGAATCAAGTATTAAAAAACCCCTAAAGGCTGATTACTAATGGTCCTTTCACACTACACAGTTATAGTATTATGAGTCCTTTTATCCAACATGACAACATCCTATGGAATACTGTGGAATTCTATGGAACACAATATTCTTGATAGTCATGTAGCTTAGATTGACATATTAAAGACATCTCAGCCAAATTGTGCTAGTGTCTCACCAAACTGTAAACTCCAAGATTCCATACGATGTTGCCATGGCAGTTAAAGTGGAAACATAGTCCTATAACTGTATAGTGTGAAAGGGCCCAATGATTCTAGGAAATTGTGCCATCTCTGAGCTAGGCCATGTGGATCAGCTCAGGACAGTCTTGAAATCTGGAGCCAATTTCTGAGCAAATGAACTAAAGTATAGATACAGTGACAGTATATTTATGACAATCCAGTACATTGGAAATTGGAAGACTACATGCAAAAACTGGAAAATAACCAGAATCATGTACAGACTCATGTACAGATAGCTCAATTAGTTATTGATCTGAAGGAGATACAAGTGACTTGTGTGCAGAACTGCAACCTCAGTCCTTTGCAATGAATAGTCACACTTCTGAGGAGCCGTCACACTTCTGATAGTTGCACTATCAGAAAAGAACAGGAAGCAATCTTCCTTATTCCACTTATGAATTCCCTAAAAATCATGAAAGTAGGACTCTATTAATTTTTTATTTGTTTCAAGCATCTTTGTATCACATCTCAGTACTAAATAAATGAGTAGACAGCATGTCCAATAGGTTGAAGTAGTCAAATTCTTCTAATAAAATAATAAGAGTTTTTAAAAAATCAAATTCAACAATATTTGATCATTCTACATATAATGTTAACAATAATCATTACACAGTAAAGCACTTTCCACAGTCATTATCAAATGCTGCAGGAAGTTCAAATGTCATTCTGATAGCAAGGGATGAAGCACTCCAACAAGGTCAGCACAAAGTTAACAGTGTTGCTTACTACAAGAGATTTTTGGCACAGATACAGAAACAGCAGGAAACTGAATGCTTTGACATCCAATTTGCTAGACTCAGATTATCAGGTAGCAATGAAAATTAGTTGCACAGAAACAGACTACATTGGAGCAGCAATTGCCTGCCAAATGACATATTTATACCACATTTTTTTGTAAAGTATTTTATAAAATAAAACAGAACTAATTTTAAAAGAATGCAATTATCAAATATAGGTGGGGGGGGTTTTCTTACCTTCTTTTGATCTTCCAGCTTGTGACTGAGTGGATTTCTTCCATGCCTGCTCATTTCTGAAGGTAAATCCATCACATCTGTTCCTTGTCTCTCAAAATGGAATTAGTACTCCACAACAGCAAACTAATCCACAACGTACTCTCGACGGACACAGAGACACACTGCTATTTCCATCACACACCTTTGTAGAAATTCACTGACACCAAGGAAGGATTTAAAAATCCATGGACTGAGTAGATGAAACAAATTTCATGATTCTCTCTTGGGATCTTCTGAATCAACATATCGTTCTTAAAAGCCGATACATCCAAAGAGAAATGATCACTCACTCCTTTAGCGCCAACTGCTATCTGTTCTTTTCTATACAAGTTTCCATTTTTGAATGTTACATCCTGTCTGTGAATCTGTTGAGAAAGAAGCATGAATTATAGCTGACTTATTATTTTGCACTTTCAGTCTTCCAATTGTTTCCCTAAAATGGATAGAAAAGGCTGATTATTTGGTCTGAGAGGTAAATTATTCATTTAAATTATCATATAGTAGTCATTCCTCCCTCATAATCAGCTATGGTTGACACCATTTTGTGCAATATTAATATTTTTACCCAACATGGCAAATGTACATTTTGGAGTACTAATAATGGCATTCAAAAGTGTAATACTTAGACTAGAAGTAAGTGCACGCAACCATCTGGTTACAGATATGGTACAAACCCAGGAAGTAAGCAACCACAATATGCTTGATAGTCATGAGAATCAAGTATCTTTACAAATACTAGAAGGCAGAGTATCTGCCTTGTGAGTCTGACCATAGATATGTCATAACTGAAGATACATAGGGAAAATGCATGAACTAATGATCAAACAACACACAATAGGAGAAGATCTGTATTGATCCCATATTTGCCCTCATCTATAAATAAAAATTATGCTTGATGATTATGATGATGTTGATTATCTATAAAGGTTAGGTTTCTGACTGTTTTTAATTCTATCACATGAAAATGGTTGTACGGATTTTTGCCAAATATAGATGGAATGTTTGACATGGTCTATATCTCGGATTGGCCTTTTTAGTCATCAGCGCGCTTGCAGAAAGCGCGGGATGAGTCCTTCCTGAATCTTCGTTTGCGAAGAAAAGCCAGAGAGGAGGAGAGAGACTGACTACATATGGCCTCATATGAATTCCATATGTAGGCTATGTGGCATATAAGAAATTCACTTTGAAGGTCCTGGGAGGGCACCCCAATTATTTTTCATTGATACAGAATGGCATGGAACAGTGCTTAAAATATTTTGATGTGTTCACTTCAATTTTTTTAAAAAAAGTTTTGCCATAACTATATAGATAATGTAGGTTTCTGCCTATTTGTTAGCTTGTTACCACATCACATGTAAACTGTTAAGTGGATTTTTAGGATGGTCTGGCTGAAAATGTAGGCTGCATCACATATATGAAACTCACTTTGATGTGCCCAAATAGATAGACACTAGTCCTCCAGAGCAGGTGAAATGGAATCATAATTATGTTTAGTGATTCTCAATCACTGGATACTACAGCTAGTGACAAAGAAAATGGAGAGGGCTGACTTTTAAAACAAAAGGGAGAGCTAATTACTCCCCCACATGCTTTGGATGCCTCCAGAGTCCTTTGATGATTATCTGGACTCTAGTGCTAACACCAAGATCACCCCAGAGACCTAAATTTGGGAACAGAAGCTATGAGAGAGTAAAGCAGTAGGTATGAGAAAGATTCACCCTTCTTAGGATTGCTGCCATTAAAGTCTAATTTGTCTCCAGGCAAACATGATAGAATGATCACAGCCCAGATCAGATCAGAATTACTAAGATTACTTTACCATAGTAAAGGATGATAAACAAAAAGAGGCAATAGAATATGTAATAATACTGAAAACAACCAAGCCAGTTGAAGGTTATTTTCAGGAATGCACAATTCTATTACAATAGTAAATTGATTAGTGCAATCAAAAGTCAGTTTTATCCATACAAAATTAAAAACAATGGAGGTAACAAAGTTAGCCTTAGTGCTAATTTTCAGAATATGGCATTGTTTCATAGAAAAGCATGGGAATACAAAGATAAATGTAATTATTAGTCCCAGATGGAGTAGACACCTTGAATCAATGGAATTTATGTAAGTGTGACTTATGAAGTCCAATTCATTTAAAGAGTTGACTTTATCTAAGACAACAACTGGATTTATTCCAAAGCAGTTTGTCAATATGAACTTTATTCATTCATCTCGGACCATTCCTCTCAACTAAAATGATCTGTAAGTATCATCCAAGCACACTTGTGCTGAAATTCTGCAATTTTTTTTCTTGCAGAATTAAGGGAAACTCAGCAAGGCTGATTACACTTTGCATTTTCTAGTAATACAGTTGGCCCTCCACATTCGCTGGGGTTATTAGGGGCACCAGACCTCTGCAAAAATGGAAAACTCCAAATATCTCCAGACCCACAAACCATATTTAACACATGGAAAAAGTACAATCTGTGGATTCAACTGAGGCAGTGGGGGTTCCTTCACAAGGCAGAAACAGGCAACTGACAAGGTTTTCCACTGTCTCTGCTATGGCCCTATGCCATTTTAAATAGGGGCTTATAAGCCTTGCCATGCAACTGCAGTGTTTCTCAGTCTTACGAGGCTTGCAGTCCATATTAAAAATGGCATAGAGCAGCACCAGAGGTGGCAGCAAATAATCTGTGAATAATCTAATCTGCAAAAGTTAAACCTGCAAATTTGGAGGGCTGACTGTAATTCAGCAAAGACCTATGGCACTCCAGCATCACATGTATATTTTCTTGTTTATTCAACAAATAACTGCAATTAATGCTTTCTGCAAACAAAATTACGGAATAGTTCTATGTTAGCATTTCATTTCAAGACAGTCCTGCTTTAGGAGATATATTCCGTGGGAGGAGCCTAATATCTGCACTATTTCTTGGGGGAAGGCCATTACCATTTATCCTCTACCAAGAGCTGGATGCTCTACTGATTCATAGACTCTGAAGAGCCATTTATCATTGGCTCACCAGTTTGCTATTTCCACACAAAGCATTCTTAAAAATTTATCCCTGGCTGGAATTGGCTTGGATTCTGGTTCTAGCCCTGTCAAAAAGTCAAATGAATATGCCCTATATCTTCTCCCTGTCTCATTTTCAAGTTAATAGCAACTTCTGTGTACAGATTGAGAAGCCATGCACAGAAGCCCAACCTTCAGCTATTTATCATTTTATTTCAATCTTGGAAAGGCTGCCAGACAAGTATGCCCTTCCTTTTATCTCCTCCATCATTCAATTTGTTGGTCACTGAGCAGAAGAGAAAGAAAATATATCCAGGATGTACTCAAGACAGGTAGTCAATAACCGTATACTCTATTCCTGCTTTTCATCACAATTTTCCTAAAGTTTTAACGTGCAAGATGAGTGCATCTGAAGCATGGCTTATGTCTGTGTGCCAGTATTTAAAACAAACTAGATTATAGATGAAGGTTAAATGTCCATAGTGCATGTTTTGGACCACAACCTCCTCCTGCTGCAATCTATAAGTAATATTAAAAAAAAAAAACCAAAGCAATTATAGTAACTGTAAAAACAACAGGAGTGCATAATGGAAACTACTTACTTTACAACCCAGTCCATTTCCACAGGGACATGTGGACAAAAGAAACATGAGAGTGACATGCCTAGGTGCATTTTTAGGTTGTACCAAAATCAAAAGCACCCACAAACATATGAATATCTAACCTGAAACAGCATAAAGCTGTTTTGACAAATCAATGGAATGACTAATTTGTATGATCATTCCACTGATCTGCTTAATTGCCAACTACAGTGGTACCTGACTTAGTAATAAAGATTCAACCAAATCACCGCATGGTGACAATGTCAGGGGGATGACAGGCCACTCAGTCCCCAGCAGAAGCCAAAAACTACCTCTGCAAACTTAGTAGCAACCCGTTCCTAAGAATACTCACACACAGAGTGTTTGACGTCCGAATAAGCAGGAGGCACTTTTATCTTCAAAGTCAAGCAATTGCAAAAGTCTGTAGGTGTGGCATGACTAAGCAGTTCATGGAGTCAGCCATTATGACTCAGCATGACTCTGCAGTTGTTTGGCCATTTTATAATGGAGTTCAGTCTCTAACTCCTGACAATCCCCTCCAAAATGGTCAAACTACTGCACAGGGCACATGTTATCATTACAGCATAACATTATAAACATAGATTGTTAGACATCATTCGTCTGTCAGTTGACCTTTCCCTTTTGACACCTTTTACTTTACATAGTAGTGACAAGGCCCAGCCTCTTTGCCAATTCATCATGGCTTCCTGCTGGAAGGGCTTTTGTGAGCAGGTCTGCAACATTATCCTCAGAAGGACAGTACTTCAGACACAAGACACCTTCTTGTATTAACTGCCTCACATTTTGGTAGCATACCACAATGTACTTGGTCCTACATTTCAGGTTTTCTGCTTCTGCCATAGCTATGCAAGCTTGTGAGTCCTTGTGCACCTCAACAGGCATTTGGCACAGCTCCCCAAGGTCTGCAAGCATCTGCTTTACCCATTGTACCTCACTTGCCATCTCAGACAAGGCTGCGAATTCAGCTTCAGTGATACTAATGGTCACACAGTTCTCCTTTCTTGATCTCCACACTATGGGGCTCTCTGCATATCTGACCACCAACCTGATCACTGACTTCCTGTCTGAAGTCTCAGCTGCAAAAGAGCTGTCCACATAGCACTCCAGGGTCACCTGACTTCCTGTCAGCTTCAAACGTATGTCCCTGGTCCCCTTGAGAAATCTAACTACCCTCTTCAGCATGCTGGCTTCCCAATCTGCCCTCCTTGGCTTGGAGACTCTTCTGTCAGCACCCCATCTGCAAAACTGATGTCAGGCCTTGTGTTGTTCCCAATAAACAACAGTCTGCCTACCACTGAGTGGTACAGATCTGGCCTCTCAAACTCCTGTTCTGCCTCTAAGTTCACAAAATCAGTGGTCATTTGTGTTCTGACCACTTTAGCCTCACTAAGCCCACACTTGGCCACAAGACTCAATTTTCTTCTTCTGGCTTAGGAAAAATTATCCAAGACTGGTTCTTTCTACTTCTACACCTAGATAACACCTCAGGCTGCCTAAGTCATTCAATTTGAACTGGCTTTCTAACTCCACCTGTACTTTCTTGACATCACTGGCACTCTTTGCTGCCACACAAAGGTCGTCCACATAGATAACTAGCATGATAGCATTGTCACCTGCCCCCTTGGTGTACACACAGGCGTCTGTGATGCTCCTTGTGTAACCTAGTGACACCAAAACATGGTGTATGCACTTGTTCCAGCAACATGCACTTTGCTTCAAGCCGTAGAGCACATTGCACAAGTACACCTTGTTCTCACCTGTACTGTCATATCCTGGGGCCTGTTCCATGAACACTGTCTCTTCACGATCAGCATTCAGGTATGCTGTTTCAAAGTCAAAGTGTTGCACAACCATCTGCCTCTTGGCTGCTACAGCTAACACTAACCTAAGACTTTCTGGCTTTGCTGTGGGTGACAATTTTGTCATGTCAAAATTGGTGTAACACTCCTGCAAAAAGCCTTTTGGAACTAAGCATGCCTTACACTTTTGTGTCCCATCAGGCATTTCCTTAAGCTTGTATACCCACCTGCAACCAACAACCTTTTGGTCTTTGAGCCTCTCTACTACCTCTCTACTACCAGTGACTTGAACTCAGAGTCCATGGCTAAGTTCCACTTCTCCTGCTCTTCCTGGGGAAGTTTTAGGAGGTTCTGAAAACTTGCAGGTTCCTCAGTCATGAAACTGCACAACCTGGCCTCCTGAAAAAAAACCTGTCAGATCCTCCCCTGGAGATGCTGGGTTTGTGGTGTTGTGTCTAATGCCCCTCCTACACATCCAGGTCTGCAGACTGTTGGATAAGAATTCCCCTCCCCTATCCATCACCAGTCTGAAAACTTTATGAGAAGGAAATTCCTGTTCCACTGAGTTCACCCACTCATGGAACCTGTCTGCAGCCTGATTTTTCTCCTTCAGTAAGTATACATAGGTGTACCTAGTGTGTCTGTCCACTATCACAAATAAATAGTGGTTACCCCCTTTAGTGGGCTTATAGGGGTCTGCTAAATCAGCATGGACAACTTCAAAGGGTCTGTTGGTGACACATTGGGGCTTTTTGGCTATAGGGAAAGCCTTCAACTTAACTTTCCTGCACACTGCACATTCTAAGAGCCTTGGGCAGTGTTTCATGCTTAAACCAGGACACACTTTTGCTATCTCTTTGTAACTAGCATGGCCCATTAGCCTGTGGTGGTAATGAACAAACTTATCATGTAGTGGCACATTGTCTGCAGGGTTCACATTTGCCACCTTCCCTTTAGGCAAGATGTAACACAACCCATGTTTCTTTATCCTTTTTGCACAGACATTATTCATGTTATGCTTTTCTGTTATTGTACAGTGTTCCCCTCAAATATCACTTTATAACCATCAGTAGTCATTTGGGACACACTGAATATACAATTCTCTAGTTCGCTAACACATAACACATTTTCATTTTCCAAAACATGCCACAAATTGTCCTTAATTAATAAAGCCTCCATATATAAACTTCAGGCTGGATAATTTCCATCAGCCAATTTCGCAAAAGGAACGTGGCTAGTATCTGCCATTGTGCTGTCTGGATAAAAAAAATTCTCCAACTTTGCAACACAAACAGCTGGCAGCTCTTCAAGACTGCTTGAAGATAGTTCTTATACAGAGCCTGTCTGAAACCTCTGTTTCACAGCCAACTAGCCAAAAACACTCAAAACAAAAAGATTCTGAGAATTTTTCAGGGTGCACCTTATCTAATCTGAGATCAATCAGCTGGGCCCATAACCACTGTCAGGAGGACACTCAATCCCTAGCAGAAGCCAAAAGCTATCTCAGTAGACTTAGTAGCAACCCATTCCCAAGAATACTCACACACAGAGTGTTTGACGTCCGAATAACCAGGAGGCACTTTTATCTTCAAAGTCAAGCAGTTGCAATATGTACAAATATTCACAATTGAAGGACAAACTGCTTTACCAGGCATCAGCATTCACAAGAAGAAGAGAGGTGAGCTCTGTTCTGAGCTCTCTTATATACACAGTTACAGGGCACTGGCTTACTCAATCACATGATCTTACCCACCAATAAGAACCCTCCTTCTGTAGCTGTGGCATGACTAGGCAGTTAATGGAGTCAGCCATTATGACTCGGCATGACTCGGTAGTTGTTTGGCCATTTTATAATGGTGTTCAGTCTCTAACTCCTGACAGACAAACTATGTGTACCAAACAGCAGTAATATTTTAATAATGAGCTGCTTCCAATGAAATCAACAAAGCCCCTCCCATGATCTTCAATCGGTTTTACATAAATGCATGTTACTGTTTTGTGTGTGTATGTATTTTAATGCTAGTCAGTAAGATAGTAATTATTTTGCAATAATATGTAAACATACAACACAGTCATCAATATATACAAAATGCTGCATTTTTCTCCCCTGCATTAGGATCTAGACTGTGCACAAATGGGTCCTTCACAAAAAATGTTGAAAACAATATGTCTAAGAAAAACAGCTAAGACAAGGAAAAGAAGAATGGCTGCATTAATCCAACAGTCCTTTTACTTTGGATCTAGCCAAAGCAATCTTTTCTCCATTGCCACTAAACTCATTAGCCAGTGTGATTTACTTACCTTTCAGGGAAGACTCACTTTATTTTCCTGATCACTAACCTTTGGCTGATTTACAATACCCTGATGTTGCTTTACATCTCAATTAGCTGACTATACTGTATTCAGTTATGTCTTGCTGACCAACTTTATTGGTACTTTAAGACACAAATATCAACATCTAACTAAAAAGGAACTACCATTAGTATGTTTTCCCTAAATTCAAAATATAAATAATGATAAACCATATAAATCTAGTTATAATCAATATACTCCAGACCTTTATTTCTGGTAAAGATAATAACTCAGATGTCAGTATTCTTTGAAAATTCAAACACATGCCCTTTCTAGTAAGTGTCTGCTAAACAGCTTTCTGAATGTATATTTCAAATATCAATGAAGTGATAGTAATAGTTCTCCATTCTAAAACAGATAGTAAAATAAGTTATTAGTTATTTAGGATCAGTTATTAGTTAGTTATTAGTTATTTGTTTTAAGCAGCTCTACAATGTTTTTTCTAAAAATTTATGTCTGGTTTGTTCATCAATAGAATGGAGAATGTCTTTTAAATGCATCACTATATTCCAACTATGCTACAAGATGTCAGACAGGGCTTATAGCAGAAAGCCTACCAAAATAGAGAGATTAGAAAGCCATCAACAATATTACCAAAGGCTCAAAAGTTCTTTTATGGATGTCTCACAAACTAACAGCTAATGGACAGCTTTCTTTAATAGATCTTTAATAGTCAGAGGTCTGCTTTTCTGTGGCTGACCAGTTGGTTTCTCACTAGTGTTGATTTTGCTTAGCTTTCTCTGGGCATCATAGTTATAAACTTAATTTGCCTTCCTAACATTGCACAGCTCAATATAATTAATGTACTTAGAAGTCAGACATGAAACTGTTTCCACAAATACCTAAAATAAATATCTAAAAATAGAAAAATATATTTTCCATCCAAGTCCACCACTCCAAACATGAACATTATTTAGCCAATATACCACACAAATATTATGATTCACCTGTTATAGTAGTGGTGCTCTGATGTGAATGCTGGGGTTGTACATGCTGTGCAGTTTAATTTTTAAGGAGTATATAGTTTTAGTGCATTTTAATGTTTTAAATGTTTTAACACTACAAATTGTTTAATCTGATTTTTTTTATTTTGTATTTATATTTTTAAATGATTGTGTATTGTTTTAAACTCATTGTTTGCTGCCTTGAGTCCCTATATTGGAAGAAAGGCAGGATGATGATGATGTGATGATGATGACAGAACTTCTTCCCAAGGTGGTGGGCAGAAATATGGTGTCCAATTCAAGCCCATCCATTGAAAGGAAAGGGTAGCAGGCAAAGCCTATCAATAAGATGCTTCAGTGTACACCAGTGCAAACCTCAGACTCTGCATCCAGGCAAAACCCTGTTGTAGCTGTTGCTGGGTTCAGTTTTATCGCACAGTTCTCATAGTGACAACAAATTTCTAGTGATGAAAGCCATTGTAGAGTTCAGTGTTAAGTCTATTGTTGCAAAACCAACAAAGCGTTATGTAGTCCAGTTCTGGGCACCACAATTCAAGAAGGATATTGACAAGCTGGAATGTTTCCAGAGGTGGGTGGCCAAAATGGTGAAAGTTCTGGAAACCATGTCGTTTGAGGAGTGGTTTAGTGAGCTGGGTTTGTTTAGGCTGGAGAAGAGAAGGTTAAGAGGTGACATGATAGCCATGTTTAAATATTTGAAGGGATGTCATACTGAGAATGGGGCAAGCTTGTTTTCTGCTGCTCCAGAGACAAGGACACGGAGCAATGGATTCGAACTACAGGGAAAGAGATTCCACCTAAACATTAGGAAGAACTTCCTGAGAGTAACAGCTGTTCAACAGTTGGATACGCTGCCTTGGACTGTGGTGGAGTTTGCTTCTTTTCAGGTTTTTAAAACAGAGACTGTGTACCATCTGTCGAGTGTTTTGATTGTATATTACTGAATGGCAGGGGGTTGGACTGGATGGCCCTCGTGGTCTCTTCCAACTGTATGATTCTAGGGTGTTAAAGATTAACAGTTTTACTATAGTGTAAACATTTGTGGAATGGAGTTTAACAATTATATCTGATTAATTAAGTGCAGCCTCCAAAAATGTATGCGGTAATAAATATGCTATTGTTCAGGATGTTTCAAGAGTTTTTGTTGCCATTGTTGCAAAAGACCAACAGGGCTAGCTCTCTGGAATTCTGCTCTCTGTATACTTCATGCTTTCTGCATGCCAAGTATAGAATTGAAAGTCTTGTCCATACCTTTCAGGGTCTGCAATCACAGGATTACAGAAGCTATTTGATGTAGTATAATCAGCAAGGTAGTGACAAGTCTTGGACTTACATTGCTAGAAGCCTCCTCCTGTTAGAAGTCTGAACTGAGTACTGGTGCTTAAACTTTAAATTCTACATTATTCCTTGGTCACAGAAAGGAGCTCAGGAAAGATCCTTTCATCTACTCCTGCTGCTGCAAAATGCTGCCCCAAGCACCTGTTTAAAGTCACCTAATGATAAGCTGAGTCCTACAGCCATCTTGCAAAACCCATTTCCAAAGTGTGATATGTAAGTAAATGGTTGCTGTTCATCTCAGGAGAAGGTGCTACATTCTTCAAATGGTGTTAAGATGGAATTCAGCTGTCCTTTGCGGAAAAACAATGAAAACCTGATCCACTACCACCTTTCATATTAGACATTCTTAGAATGTATTAATTAATCATTAAAATGTAAACATACCTTATTAAAATTATTCGTAGCCATAACAAAATGGTCAACTGTGCAATGAAATATTGAAATAGCCAAGTAAAAATGGCATTGTTTATTGAGGGGAAAGTAGATCTAATAAGTAGCTAATTTTCATAAAACAAAATACAGTTGTCCCTCCATATCCACAGATTTGGTATTCACCGATTTAAGCACAGAATAAGCAAAGAGGTAGTACAGGAATACCTTCTTAATCTAAATGAATTTAAATCTCCAGGACCAGATGAGCTACATCCAAGAGTATTAAAAGAGCTGGCAAATGTAATCACAGAGCCATTGACAATGATCTTTGAGAACTTCTTTTTAAAAAAAAACTTTGATCTTTATTAAGTAATTTCAAATAACCCTTTCCATAAGTATTATCCTTAACCAATGGAAGAAATCAGTATGCTACAAACATACAACTATATTGAAACATTTTCCTCTTCCCATCTATACATCTATACAGTTCTTCTACCCATATCTATTGCTTTAATTTTTAAATTAATCTAAAAAGCAATCGGTATATAATCCTTCCTTTCTGCACCACCCTAGGTTTTGAGGTGCTTATTTCATCTCACTGCTCTTCCATCCAATTTTTATACTCTTAATCAGTTCTTCCACAATTGACTCCTTGCTAAACTCTTCATTCATTAGCCTTCCCTATTTATAATAGCATCAACTCTTTATCAAACACATAGTCATTATTTTCCCAAAATATTATGACCTTAGACCATTCCTTCAGTGTACTTTTCCTAGTCTGTTCTCATAATTTAATTGTTAATCGATCCATCTCTATCCATGAAACTAATAGAAATGTTTCATTCACCAGTCACTTATCTTAAGTGCTTCACTAGCTTTCCACTTCTGAGCTACCACCAATCTAGCTGCGGTTATCCTATACAGTAAGATCCTCCAATATTTCCATTCTAATTAAGTTTCAAGCACCCCTGGAGAACAGGAGAAGTCCCAGCAGACTGGAGGAGGGCAAACATTATCCCCATCTTCAAAAAGGGAAAAAAAGAGGAGCCCAACAATTATCGTCCAGTTAGTCTGACATCAATACTAGGGAAGATTCTAGAGAAGATCATTAAACAGAGAGTCTGTGAACATTTAGAAGGCAATGCCATAATCACAAAAAGTCAACATGGGTTTCAGAGAAACAAGTCATGCCAGACTAATCTGATCTCTTTTTTTTGGTAAAATTACCAGCTTGGTAGATGAAGGGAACGCTGTGGATATTGCATACCTTGATTTCAGTAAGGCTTTTGACAAGGTTCCCCATGACATTCTTGCAAACAAGCTTGTAAAATGTGGGCTAGACAAGTTAACTGTTCAATGGATTTGTAATTGGTTGATTGGCCGAACCCAAAAGGTGCTCCTCTTCATCTTGGAAAGATGTGACCAGTGGGGTGCCACAAGGTTTGGTCCTCGGCCTAGTGCTATTCAACATCTTTATCAATGACTTGGATGAGGGAATTAGGGGGATACTTATCAAATTTGCAGACACCAAATTAGGAGGAGTAGCTAATACCCTTGGAGGACAGGATCACAATTCAAAATGACCTGGATAGACTGGAGAGCGGGGGCCAAAGCTAAAAAATGAAATTTAATACGGAGAAATGTAAGGTATTGCACTTAGGGCGGAAAACAAAATGCATCAATACAGGATGGGGGAGACCTGGCTGAATGAGACTATGTGTGAAAGGGATCTAGGAGTCCTAGTAGACCACAAGTTAAACATGAGTCAACAGTGTGATGCAGCAGCTAAAAAGGCCAATGTGATTTTGGGTTGCATCAATAGAAGTATAGTGTCTAGATCAAGGGAAGTAATAGTACCACTCTATTCTGCCTTGGTCAGGACTCACCTAGAATACTGTGTCTAGATCTGGGCACCACAATTCAAAAAGAATATTGACAAATTAGAGCGTGTCCAGAGGAGGGCGACCAAAATGGTGAAAGGTCTGGAAACCATGCCTTATGAGGAAATACTTAGGGAGCTGGGTATGTTTAGCCTAGAAAAAAGATGGTTAAGGGACAATATGATAGCCCTGTTTAAGTATTTGAAAGGGTGTCACATTGAGGATGGAGCAAGCTTGTTTTCTGCTGCTCCAGAGACTGGAACACGGAGCAATGGATGCAAGCTCCAGGAACAGAGATTCCACCTCAACATTAGGAGGAACTTTTTGACAGTAAGAGCTGCTTGCCAGTGGAACACACTCCCTTGGAGCGTGGTGGGGGTCTCCTTCCTTGGAGGTCTTTAAACAGAGGCTGGATGGCCATCTGTCAGGGATGCTTTGATTGTGATTTCCTGTGTCGCAGGGGGTTGGAGTAGATGGCCCATGTGGTCTCTTCCAACTCTACAATTCTATGATTTGAAGTATTCATGGCTTGAAAATATTCTTTAAAACATAATAATCCAAAAAGCAAACCTTGATTTTGCCATCCTATATAAGAGACACCATTTTGCTATTTCATTGCATATAATGGGACTTGAGTATTCACAGATTTTGGTATCCACGGTGGATCCTGGAACCAAACCCCAGTGAATACGAAGGGACAACTGTAAATATCATTGTTAACTTGAGAAAGAAGTAATGACATCTGGTGACTATGAAAAGCAGACAAACAATGGAGAAGTTCAACTGAATTTCTATGAAGGGTTTAAAAAAAAATCTAGAGAAATCCATACTCAGACTGGTGTAGTTAGAGCAGGGTCTAGCAAATGTGGTAGAGGTAGTAACTATCTCCCACCCATACCATTGGTGGGCTATGCTGCTGAGCAAAACTGAAATGGGACATGACATGATGTCACCTCCAGTTTCCTTTTTGGCTGATTTTCAGTTGATTTAAAGACTTTTTTCATGGGGTTGGGAGTTGGGGTGGGAGAGCCATTGTACAAGTGCCTGTTTCAGAGGATTGTGAGGATACACAATGGCAGTGGCCATGCCTAGGCACTGGCTTTACTCAGAAGGGGAGGACATGACATGGCCAACTCTGACAACTGCATTAGTTTGTCTGAAAGCTTCACTGTATCACACTAAAGGCTACTCCAGCAACTGGGCATAATTTACATTCCAAAAGTACAAGTTGAAGCACTGGTGTTTTCTTTAGCAAATTAAAGGTTACATGATTTTCCAGCACTGTATTTAGAGCTTGTTAAAAAAAATTAACAGTGGAGAAAAGAACTGTTAAATAGCTTTTTGAGTGGTGCTCTGCACATATTTCACAGAGAGAAGTTCTGATATAAAAATCTAATAAAAGTCAAACCATGTTGGTTTCTGAGGTCCCCTTACATACTTTGTCAGGCACAATGTTGCAGAGTCAGCCTACGCTTGAAAGGAAGGGATGAACACAAACCATCAACAGAGGCAGGTGATGAGGAGTTTAACAAATGTTGCCTTAAAAATAAAACAAAAACCTTCCTTGATGCTTAATGCCAACCCTCTCTTTGCTGAGAATAAATATATATATATCAAAGCCTAAAGGAAAGGATTTCCAGATATTGTGGTGACATGTGTCAACTTCACTTATTATCAGTACTGGGAGGGGGGGGGAGTCTGATCTATGTTTGTCACCAATACATAGAGATGGAATAGCACTAATTAAAGAGGAAGTGTTATGCTGTATGGTTAAAACTAGTAAAAAGGGTATGCTTGAAGGATGAGAAGATAGTGTCACTAAGAGTACTAATTCCAGCTTCACAGTTCCTTTATGGTATCACTGCATACTAGCTGGTTCCCTAAGCAGCAAGAAACAGCCCTAGCAGGTTTATTTTCCTGTTAATAAACGACTGTCAGATGCTTATGGGTGTTTGTAATAAATGTTTTCTTTACAAGAGCAGCATAAGTGGAGGCAAAGGGTCATTTCTGGGAGGCAGCCAATTCCCCCTGAAGTCCTGTCCCCCATGCTGCTTAAGCCTAATACCACCAGTCTTTCTTTCTGCCTTTGTCTCTTTGAAACTACCATGTACCGTTCCACATCCCATCTGCCACAACAACCCCACTCAGAATCCACCCCTGCAGGTGAATTGTCCATTCAGGGAACTTCTGTAGTCATTTAAAGGACATTAAGGTTATTTTGTGTCAAGTTTTCAATTCCCATGCGGAATCACTTTAGGCAAAGCCATAGTGACAGACCCATCCCAGTAATCAGACAGCAAACTCCAAGCAATGCTTCTACTGAAAAGGGAGAGCAACTGATCATAATAAAGTCTTTTTCATTTTCTATTGTAACCTCTCAGATGAATCGTTTCTACACCATAAATTCACTTTTATAAGCACTTGCAGAAACTTTTGAGCTTGGCTACTTCAGCAAAAATCATCATCTTTTGCCTGAAGCAATTTATCAGAAGATGCCATGCCACCTCTCTGTGTGTGTGTGTGTGTGTGTGTGAGAGAGAGAGAGAGAGAGAGAGAGAGAGAGAGAGAGAGAGAATGCTTTCTTAAAACTAGACTTCCCTCTCATGGTTTGGAGTGGTGCTACCTAAGTTATTTAATATGGGGGGGTTGACAACTTTTTTTTTCTAACGTACCAAAGTTTGGTAACATATTTGCACTAACTGGCTACAATTGTTTCTTTCTTTCCTGGAAGCTCTCCAGCAACACCCCACATACCCCCACTTTGAGTAGCACTGGTCTAGAGAATCACCCTCCCCCCCCAACACACACATATCTTTTCACAGAAAGTTGATGTGCTACAGTGAGCTGGCATTCCAAAAAGCCCAAACACAAACATCGTAGAATCATAGAATTGAATTGCAGTGCCCAGAACTGGACACAGTATTCCAAGTGAGGTCTGACCAAAATAGAACAGAGTGCTACATCCCTTAGTCTAGACAATATACTCCTATTGATGCAACCTAGAATTGCACTGGCTTTTTTAGCTGCTGCACCACACTGCTGATTCATGTTCAGTGTGTGGTCTACTAAGATTCCTAGATTCCTTTCACATGTACTGTTATCAAGCCAGGTGTCACCCACCCTGTATCTGTGCATTTCATTTTTTTCCCTGCGTAAATAGAGTATCTTACATTTCACCCTGTTAATTTTGGCCCAGCTCTATAATCTCTTAAGGTCTTTTTGAATTCTGATCCTCTCCTCTGGGGTATTTGCTACCCCTCCTAATTTGGTGTCATCTGCAAACTTGATAAGCATGCCTTCTAGTCCCTCATCCAAGTCGTTGATAAAGATGTTGAATAGCACTGTGCCAGGACAAAATGCTGTGGCACTGCAGTAGTCACTTCACTCTAGGATAAAGACATTAATTGGTGTAATTGGTGAGCACCCTTTGGGTTTGGCCAGTCAACCAATTACAAATCCATCTACACTTGATTGCTTCCAGAAGGGAAAGAGGAAAAGGTTTGTGAATTCATTTGAAGCCATACCAGTGTCCATGGTAGTGTTGGGATTGAGTGTGGGGGAGATGCTCGTATTCAGATTCCGATTCAGTCATGAAGCCAACTGGGTAGCCTTGGACTTTGTGCACTCTCAGGAACTTTTTGATTAATTGATCTCACTTTGAGGGCTCCAAATCACTTTGCCAATAATATTCACTTGTGATCAAATGGTAACAAATGCATTTTCCTGTAGAATTAATGGCCCTGTCCTATTTCCCTTCATTCTCTTTCTTATGCCATCAAAGCATGCAAATAGCTTAGAATGACAGAGGAAGCAATGTCAACTGTTCAGCACTTTAACCCATTCCTTCATCAAATGAAGTATTGTATATACAACTAATTGTATATGGAAGTATTTTGTGCATGTTTGTCCAAATTAGTGTCAAGTTAACCTGGAAAAAAAACACATTTAACTGCATATAATATACTGAATTGTCGAGCACTGGGCGTAAATTCCAAAGAGTACAGTATATGCAAAGAGATTGTTCAAATTGCTCATATTAATGTACATTTTGCTTCTTAAATTCAAAATGCTACCCATTTCAGAACCAAGCTGTAATTTTCTGAAAATGGTAATAGCAGTTATAGCCAAGCAAACAAAAATGGCAACACTGTCTGGCAAGTAAACTTCATATATAAAATATGACTGAAAGAAATTTGGCTTTATAGGCAGCACACCTGATATGTTGCTGGATTTACAATTAAACTGGCCAGTTATTGACACAAATTCCAAGTAGGTTCAACACACAAACAAAAATTACAAAGCACCATTTGCAACCTGCTTTTTTCAGGCACAGCATTTCTATCTGTAAGAGTAAATCTGGCTTGTACTACCTCACTGAGAGGTGTTTAATGCAGTGTCAGCTGAGTGGGCTTATTCATTACATTACTGCTGTCAAAAAAAGATATGTCAGTGGGGTATAGAGTTTCAAATAAACCAGCTCTCAAGCTGTCAATATGACATATTACACATTGGTAATAGATACCAATTTTCTCATCATTAGAGAAACAACTACAATAGGTAGCTTCCATTGTTACATGCCACTGATCTCCCACAGTCAGAATGCCTGATTGAAACAGACAAAGAGTGGCTACATAAGCAATCTGCTCCTGAACAAAGAAATAGGGAGACCTGCATTAGAAATCAGCATATCCCATTACACACTTTCATTTCACATTTTTCCAATTAGCAGTTATGTTTGTCAAAATTATATTTGGAAGCATACTTATCACAGATTTTAGTCATAATCCAGCAATATTGGCATACTTAAACTCACTGAAATGAATGTGCATAAATGTGCCTCATTCTGTGCTGAATTGTCATCTGTATTTGTTCCACATACTGACAGAACATAAACCAGTCAGAATTGCTTGTTATGGGTTCATGTTCTTTATCCTAATCATGGATTTTGCTCTATTAGAACAAATTCCTGACTCTCAGGATAACTTATGCTGAAAAGCAAAATCCAAAATCCACAAAAAAGTGATACCCTTATTGGCCAGTCAAAATACAAAATGCATGTTGCAAGCTTTTGAAGCTCTACCAGCTTCTTCATCAGGCAAAATATGTTTAAAAAGTTAGTGTTGGAGCCACAGGACTACATGCTGTTTCAGATGTTCCTTGTGTTGTTCAGGTGAGGGGTTCCATGCAGGCAGAGGCGACTCCTACTTCCTGCTGCATCTGGAAACAACTTTTGGTTGCTGTATAGGTAAAACTGGCCAATTATAGTCCGAAAGAGAAGTTTTATCTTTTCTGGAGATAGAAACCTCAGACGAGAGTTTAGGCCCAGTTTGTATTTCCCTCTTGTTTAGGATTCCCCTTGTTGTGACAAAATGAGGTATCTTTAAATCTAGGAAACACATTCAGGGGTAGCTGTGTTGGCCACGCAGCATTTTTAAACATCTTTTGCCTGATGAAGGAGCCAATAGATCTTCAAAAGCTTGTATCAAGTGTTTTGCATTTTGGTTGTTCAATAAAGGTATTGCTTTTTTGTGGGTTGTGGATTTTGTTTTGCTGCACAGCTACCCCTGAATGTTTGCACTGAAAAGGTACAGGAAAGTTTCTAATGGAGAAAGATGCAACACTGAGGACTTTATCAGACGTTCCCTTTAAAGCAGTGGTTCTCAACCTGTGGGTCCCCAGGTGTTGTTGGACTACAGTTCCCAGGAGCCCTCTGAGGTCTCACCTTGACAGCCAGGTAGTCCTCACAGTCATTAGTGAGGCTGTGAGTTCAATCCTACAACCACTGCTTTAAAGCATTTTTTTGCTGGCATTAAAAAAAAAATCCATTTTTGTGCCAGCAAAAGAACACTGCCCTCACACTTACCTCTAATCCTGGCAAAGGCAGCTCCGGCAATGAAAGAGGGAGTGAACAGAGCCCCATTCACTTCCTCCTTTGAAATCCTGCAAAATATCATGAGACTTCATTGTGTGGGAAATTTAAAAAAAACAAAACACTAAGGACTTTTTTGGACAAGTAAAATGCAACGGAAGCAGCCTCGCCACGTTGCGAGACTGCTGCGCTGCAGGGCGTCCCTTTCGGATGACACCCATCCCTGCCGGTAATGTTGCAGTACCACAGGGACATTTGAGTGTAATATTTTGGCAATTTTTACTCACGATCAACTTTCGTGAGTAAAAATCACCAAAATATTACACTCAAATGTCCCTGCGGTACCGCAACAGCACCGGCAGGGACAGGAGTCATCTGAAAGGGACGCCCTACAGTGCAGCAGCCTTGAAACGTGGCAAGGCTGCTTCCGTTGCATTTTAATTGTCCGAAAAAGTCCTTAGAATATGATAACGTACAAAGCTGCCCAAGTAACAAGGAACATAATTAATTTAGTTCTGGCTAATCTGAGAGAGGAAATTTTTGCCATAACAGAAAGATACTTTGTTGAATACTGCTAGACAAATTTATATTTTCCTACGTTTGGATGCATATACTTTTTATGTATGTACTTTTATTTCACTAAATTTCTTTAGGAAGATTAAGAATATGTAATTGAATACCAAAACTTACATATTCCAGTATATCTCAAATCCAAAGCCAACACTATGAGGTTCTGTTTGTGAACTTTAGCAGATGTGTTCCAAAGAAGAATGTATGTAAATTACACTATTACCATGACTAATTGCACATGAACTCTTGAACATATATGAATAAATATCCCCATATTCCCTATTTAGCTATATAGATCCTATGGCAACTGTGTATTCATTCTCCATTGGACCACTTTGAAAACTGTGATCAGCATGGGTATGAAATAACATTCAGCAGAAAGGTGTGGAAATCTCATGAAAAATAGTACACTTTCATTCTGATCCAAGTGTTCATGAGTGCAGCCATATTTGTTTTAGAACTGCTGCAGTCACAGAGCCAGATATTTGAATTTCCTTTATATAGTATACATTGTAAGACTGCTAGATAAAGAGCAGTGGTTTTAAAAAAAATAATAATGATGCTACCCTTCATTGTGTGCCAAGAAATATTTTAGTACAGACATTTGAAGCAAGGTTAGTATTTATGCATTGTGTAAATATTCTTTAAAGATTTTGAGTGTATAGAAATAACTTTACCATTCAGTATTTTTTAAAAAAAGGAAGAGGAGGAGGAGAAGTATGAAGTCTATAGAACTTGCAAATCCCTTTTATACTTATTTCCATAATTTTATTGGAAATGTGTAGTCCATAGTGATTGCCTATGCCTAGAATCCCCATTAAAATCATTTCCATCATTCTGGGTAAGTCACTTCCAGTGTTTCATAAAAGTAGGATAACAATGTACACATTGGTTGGGGGAACATTTATGTTGTTTGATTTATTTCAAATTTCATCTTATTTATGTCAGACAATTTCAACACCTCTGATGTTTTTCTATGTAGCTCAGTCATCACTGTGATTTCTTATTGTGGTAAAATATCAAGCAGATCTTAACTTAGCTCCTAATCACCTGGTCCCCAAGCAGGGATATCACTGTCTCCTAATGTTCCAATCTTCCCTCTCGTATACTTGCTGGTAACCGCCTTGTTTTACTCTGAACCTTGAGTACAACTGCAGCCAGAAAATAGGAGTTTAGAAAACTCCTCCATTTGTTCAGAAATGGGTGTGTGAAGGGGAGACATCACGAGGATATGTGGGCTGGTGTCCCCATGTCAACATAACAAGCACCCATGCTTCTGAACCTGGGCATTCAGCGTGCATTTGTCATCTACAAATGGCCATATTTCTGCTTCTTGCTCTTCGCCAGCCAGTCTCTGAGTTCTTCCATTGACTGCATCCTTAAAAGAAAAACAAGGCCAGTACATTTTTTAAGGTTATTCTCCCCTGGTCTCATGTTTTCCTATGAACAAGCATTTACTGGATCCATGCAAGGGCCTGAGGAAAGTACAAAATGTTTAACCTAGTGTCTGTGGACCAAATTTTCACACCCAGAACTGCCCACAAGCTGCATTGTGCCAGAGAATTTGAATTCTTTTTTTAAAAAAAACCAAACTGGAAATGAAGTGAGGTCCACTTCTAGTTTCTTTTCCAGCTTCCTTCTTTCTCCTCATCCTGCTTTTTCCCTTCCAGGTGGGATGGTTTCACCCATTTTAAACCAGGAGCAGAAAAATAATGTGGGGTTGTTGTTTTTTTTGGTAAAAAGAAATTGCTGCCAGAAAACCATCAGTGAGTGACCTTGTAGTCTGGGGGTGGGGAACAGCCTTGAGGGATACATACAGCCCACAGGCTGCATTTGGTTCATTCCTGATCTAGCCAATACCATTTCGAACTTGGCTTAAAATGATTGTTTTATTATACAGTATAAAATGATCATACAGTCCATTGTGTTTCTATTAAAACAGGAATGTCTGATATAAATTACTTTAGCAGGTCATGCAACTCTATTTACTTATGAGTCTTATCCTTAATTAAACCAAAAGACATTGTAAAACCCACTGTGGTATAGATAGGGCTATTCCATCCACAAAGCCCTGGCGGTGCAGTGGTTAAATGCCAATACTGCAACCACAACATTGTAAGTTCAATCCTAGAGGGCTCCAAGTTTCACTCAACCTTCCATCTTTCCGTAGGTCAGTAAAATGAGTACCCAGCTTATTGGAGGCAATTAGCTAACACATTGTAAACCACTTGGGGAGTGCTTTGGCACTGAAAAGCGGTGTAGAAATAGGAGTGCTACTTCCTAACACCTTATAAATGGCAGTCAGAAAGACCCGAAAAACCTTACAGATTGTTTTGATACACCCACACAGACACTCAAGATAACAATTTATTTTATATGGGCCTTCCGAAAGAAGACCCAGTGTATAATGAAGGAACACTGGGCTAAATGTTTCACATTATGCATCCAAGTGTCATTTGATTTCTAGGGAACAATAGTTCTGCTTAGCTTTGCCCAGGGTGATGCCCATACATTCACAAGATCACCAACTCCACTGTTGATGTTAAGCTGTGCAATGTAACATTCAGTTTGATTTGCCTGAAGAGATTAAAACAGTGTCCCAGCTAATAATCACAGAACTATGATTTTCAACAAACAGTTTTCTGCTCTAAGAGAGTCAAGTTATAAAAATATTAGTCATTTTTTTTAATCCCTGTGTGTTACCCAAGCATTTCAATGAATTCCTGAAAAGGGTAAAAGAAATACATCAATCATTATTGGTGGGGATAAAGTGTGGATGGAGACAAGGATTCCAATAACCTTGCTTTCATTGCAGAAGCCATTTTTCACAAGCTATGGGTTTGACAGTTTTCCACGGTTAAAAGAAAATCATCTTTCAATGTTGATGTTTGAAACATTAATATCTCATTACAACCAGCTGGGATCATCTTGTAGAGCACTGGGGGGACAGTCTGAAGCAAGGTAAAAATAATGTTCCCTTTAAAAAAAAAAACCTGCTACAACCTAAGCCTTAAAACATTCAATTTCACAACTCTATACTATTTTATACTAAAGTGGTGTAATGAAGTACAGCAGAGATATAGAACCAAGGCCCTTCCATGTTACACAGTTATAGGGCTAGATTCCACTTCAGCTACCATGGCAAACTCCTATGGAATCCTGGGATTAAAAGTTTGGTCAGCACTAGCTCTCTCTAGCTGAGAATTCTAAATATACTTTCCTAAACTGCAAATCCCAGGATTGCATATGATGTTGCCATGGCAGTTCAAGTAGAATATAACAGTAAAATTGTGTAGTGTAAAAAGGCCTCAATCACTAGGTGTTGTGGTGAAAATCTATGTCTCTGATCCCAGTTTGCCAACCATCTACAATAATACGTATTAATATGATTTATAGATTTATTCTAAGATAACTGATAATGTATGTGAAATTCATTTTATCTGTGACTTCAGGAGTACTTGAAGACTACTACAAGACTATCATCATCATCACCATTATCATTTCCTGTCTTCTTCTCAGTTCAAGACTCAAGGTGGCTTACAATCAATCAAAAAAATAGTTAAAATACAATATTCAAAAGTTTAAAAATGACTATCAAAAAAATTATAATCTAAAATGTTTTTTTATCAAAAAAACCCAAAACCTAAAACTTTTTTTAAAAAAAAATCCATCACAACTGTCCTACACTCCAGCCAGCAAGTGTCCTAGGAATTAGGTGGTTGGAATGCAAGAGCTATTGAATAATTAAGCCAGTCCAGGTCAGTCACAGGATATCTAGGTAGGATGAAGGGAGAAGCAAGAGGGTGGCCATCATCCAATCAAAGCAGTCATACAGCAAATCAGTAATCCAGATAAACAAAGGAAGCAAGGAATAAAACAGAGTTGTAAATCGTAGCCAGTCCAAGGTCAAGAAAGCACTAATGCCAAAGATACTGTCAGTCACCAGAGAGAATGATTGTTAGCAACAAAGCTGCCAGGGAGCTGCCAGGGAGCTGCTAGGAGATTTATATGCAGCTGTCTCAAGACACCAGGTGCCTAATTAGTCAGTGTCTCCTATTTAACCACTGCTGGGATTGGTGTAATCACTCCTTGTCTCTTCATCACTCTGAAAAGGATGGTTACGTGTCCTCAGCATCTGGAACCTCCTGCTGGGGAGTAGGAATGTGGTTTTTGGTGCCTATGTTGTTGGGGTTTTTGCCTGTCCCTGAGTCTATCATAGCTCCCACCTGGGAGGCCTGTCCCTTGATATCTAATAAGGTAGCAGCTATAAATAGGGGTCATGAGAGGACTCATCTGTTGGCCAGGGTTGAACCAGACTGCCATCTCAGGCCAAGGAGCCCATTTAGGCCTGGGAAGACCTGTTTCCTAACAGTGATGGGAGTCACCTTTTTGCAGGACAGCTCCTGGCAAAATGGCCAGAAGTGCTACAGTACAGGCAGAGTCCTGCCTGCCTCCTATGCTCTTTCTCTTCCAATGGAAGCTGAGGCCAAGCCCCACGCAACTGCATGGGCTCCACTGTTGCATCAGGCCCCAATAGTGTTGGTCCTACTGATAAGAAGGCAGGGACACAGGTGGTAGGCACAGCCCTGGGCATTGCTTGATGAGTTTCTGCAGGGAAGGGGGGAGGGGGTCAATCCAGGCCAACTCATCCAAGATGCAGTCAGCCAAACCTTCTTTATACTGGACCTGCAGTGCCACATCATTCCAAGCCAGGTCCTGAGCCAACAGCCAGAAGGTGGTAGTATAAGTGGCAACAGATCCCTTCCCTTGGTGTGGGGTGACGGATGCATCTATTGGCAGTTTCAGATTGCACGAAGTCCTGTCATACCCCTCTCATTTCCTTCAGAAAGTCAGCAAGGTTGGTCAAGAGAGGGCTTGACTGCAGGAGAAAGTAGTGACCTATTTTGCAGCTGGGACAGTAAGCAGGCTGATTATGAATGCTGTTTTTACTTTGTCAGTAGGAAAGTCTTCAGGACAGAGTTGCATGTATAGCTGACAATAAGCCAAAAAAGCCTGGAACTGGTCTGGGGAGCCATCAAATTTCTCTGGTGGAGACACAGGCCACTTGTGCCGAGGAGGCTGCTGTGGAGGCTTGGCTGCTGGTGGTTATGATGTACCTGCAGATTGGCCACAGGTATGATGAGCTGATTTACTTGATCAGCCAGAGCCTGGTTCTGTTGGAACAGTGCTTCCATGCTGCCAGCATTTGCGGGTTGCTGACAATCTGTCCTATGCTCTAGTCAGCAAGGACAGTCAGCAAGTGCTCCAGGAATCAGGTGATTGGAATGAAAGAGCTCCTCTGTGTC
Source organism: Gambelia wislizenii (assembly GCA_030847615.1). Taxonomy (NCBI): domain Eukaryota; kingdom Metazoa; phylum Chordata; class Lepidosauria; order Squamata; family Crotaphytidae; genus Gambelia; species Gambelia wislizenii. The sequence goes on along the minus strand of JAUMIR010000005.1, from coordinate 201,990,041 downwards.
TGAATTTTCCTACTCCAGAAGATTAGTTATGACAACAACGAAGATAACAAATAGAAAGTACACCACGTTATTTAGGTGGGACAGGCCTTGTACAATCAGCCTTCAAAGGTCTATTGAAACAGAAAGATCTTCATCTGTCTACAGAAAGAAAGTAGGGAGGGTGCCAGTCTAATCTGTCTGGGAAGGGAGTTGTCAGGGGCAGACACTGAGAAGGCCCTCTGTCTCCCATGTTCTTACCAAATGTACCTGTGAGGGTGGTGGGGCAGAGAGAACGGCCTTCCCAGCACATCTCAAAAGATGGACAGGTTTGTAAGGGAGACTATGGTCCTTCACATAACATGGACCTGAGCTATATAGGACTTTATAGATCAAAACCAACATTTTGAATTGTGCCTGGAAATAGACTGGCAGCAATTGGAGCTGTTGCAAGAAGGGAGTTGTGTGCTCCCTGTAATCAGCCCCAGTTAACACTCTGGCTGCAGCTCTTTGGACCAGATGAAGTTTCCAAACACTCTTCAAAGGCAGCCCCATGTAGAGACATTACTGTAATAGTTTGATCATTATTGCAGTACATTCTAGAAATACAAGTGTGTGTGTGTGTGAGAGAGAGAGAGAGAGAGAGAGAGAGAGAGAGAGAGAGGAGGAGGAGGAGGAGGAAGAAGAAGAAGAAGTTGTTTCCAAAAAGGGCTTTCCTTAAGCTAAAAGTAAATCCCTTACTTGTATTCTTCTATTTCCCCCCATAAACTCAAGGCCACACTGTCAAATCTAATCTTATCTTGCATTTCTTGATGCCATTATTAACCTCCCATTTCTTTGTTTTCAGCTGAGATTGGATAGCACACCAATTCAGTTGCTATCATTAGAGTTCAAGTCTTCAGTCCCATGTACAACATTCTCTTTAGATTTCATTTTTCAGATCTTCAGCCCTTTCATTTCAACCATTAGTAGTATCTCCATAGCCTATATGCACTTCTCTGCTAGAAATATATTCCATCTTTTCAACAGCCCAAAGTAATATTACATATTCCTGCCCAGTGGAATTACAGAAGAATTAATTTAGTCTACCATCTCCATTCTTCATCCCCCCACCCTTGTGGGTGAGATCACAGAAAGTTCCTAGGTTCCCATGACATGAAGGGCTGATAACAGTAATGAAATGTCAGTCTATGATTAAATGAGTATGTCTGGGGAACAGAAGATTGTGTTATCATTACCACCATAACTTGATGGTCCAAACTTTCAAATAAGCAGCCTCTATGTACAAATGCAGGAACACATCATCAAGTTTTACTTTAGAAACTGCATAAGTATTTTGAATATGCTGTCATATGATTTTATATTTCCATTCCTCCAAGAAACTCTAAGCATGGCTACTGGCACAAAAGGGTTTCTTCCTGAGAAGTGCTTTTCAAGAACATTGCACAATTAAGACATTCCTCTTCAAAGAGAACATCTATGTAATTTCAGATAGTTGTGTATCTTAAAGAGGGCCTCTTAAAATTACAGGTAATGTAATTTTCAGGCAGGTAGATACAGGCCATGATCTATCAGGTGTCCATGTCCAAAGTCATGTATGGTTTTCAAAGGTAAGCACACCTGTGCCTAGAAATGCACCTAGAACAGAAATGGTCTGTATTCTGTACAGAATATACTGAGTAATTCATTGTAGCTTCTTTGCTAGAATGTTTTTCTATTCCTCAATTGGTTAAAGAAATTCTGGAGCATTCTAAGAAAATACGTTTATATTCAAGTTGTAGGGAGCACTATCTGGACCCCTTTCTGACTCACATGAGAAATTGGTCTGTGGCAGACAAACTCTCATTCTGTTCAAATGGTTTTAACCATGAAGATATGTTATAACCCCATTTAAAACTGTATAGTAATTATTGTTTTTATAATGCTCAGAAGTATTCAGAGATGAGTGTTTTACTTGCATAATATATTGTACTATGAAGTAACTGCTTGTCTGTTTGTTATGCTGTAAATATCCACATGTTATCTCCAAATTTGTCACATGGGAACAAAACCAAGACAGCACTTACGTTTTTGGACCTGGTCTGATTAAATGCATCCTAAATACTTCAGATTTCTGTAATGTTTGCTTTAGAATTCATGTTTATGGACCAATTTTAGTCAAACTTTATATTTATACTTAAGCTAATATCATGAACATTTTTGTACAAGTTTGAGCACAACTTACAAACTTCAGCATTTTCAGAAAATAACTGGGTTTTGTCCAATGTGCATGGAATGGTGTGAAATGAATATTAAGAGTCCATCCTCCCAGTCATATCATAAGTGAAATTGTCTACATTAATCCAGGTAATGCCAGTTAATTTTCTTAGTATATCTATAAAAACATATATGGCACTTGATGAGAGCATAGTTACATCTGCTTTTGTAAAAGGTTCTGTATTTTGCTTCTTCAATTTTATTAAAAAGCAGCTGCTTCTACTCCTTTCTTTCCTTTGTCCTTTTCTCCTCCATTCCACATTAAGTTCATTCACCTTTGCCACCAGATTATTCTGAGGACAGATCTCCACTAATTAACTGTCAGGATACAGTTGTAGCTTTGGAGAATAGCTGGAGTTATTTTCAGAACATCTTTTTTCTCAAATGTACATTTCTCCAAGCTTATATCCTATGTTATTTGCTACGTTTTACAGGAATGTGGTCAAACCTTCAGATATGGCAACAAAAATAAAAATCCACTGATGTTCATTTATATTTGGCTTTTCTTTGCAAATGAAGATTCAGGAAGGACTCATCCCATGCTTTCTACAAGTGCGCTGATGACTGAAAAAGCCAATCTGAGATAAACAAGTCCAGTTGCAGAAAGCACAGCAGAAGGTCTCCTTGGGTGATGTTTCCAGGTTGTAATTCTTTCTGCGTTGTTGTTTATCTTCAAGACTCCCCCTGTCTAGTTCCCTGCGTAGGTCATCCACCAAGGCAACCAAAGCTGTCTCCCTCCCATAACCAGGCCTGAAGTCAGTTTGAAATGGATCTAGAGAATCCATTTCATTCAGAAAACCCTGGAGCTGGGAAGCCACCATGTGTATGTATGTTTTTGAAGAATGTATCCATATAGGAAGATGGCAAGTCTGTGGTGGTATGTTCACACAGAGGGCTTTTTAGGACTTTATCATGCCAGCCTGTTTTCTTGAAGCAATCACATTAGTGAAGCAAACAGGAACACACCACTCTTCTCTGCACTTGCATGAGTGTGCTGCTTTGGCAATCCATGGTCCCTTCTGCACTGGCTCCATAACCCCACCATATACCCCATGCATGCCTTTCCATTTATAATCTTTCCCTGCTATTCTGTAATTACAGGAAGATTAAAAAAAAATGTATTTCATCATTTCACTATAATGACACAATCACAGTAAAAAATACATATTAAAAAAATAAAAGGCACAAAGTAAAAACAACCTCAGCTTGCTTAGCAAGAGGTAGGGGGGAAAAGGGAGAAAGGAGGAGAATCACACTCGCTCATGCCACATGACTGCCATCTCATCATTACTGCGGCAGAAGGGACCTATCACACCAGGGCAACTAACAGAGCCATTGGCAGGTTTCCCCACCAATGAAAAGGCATGGTACAGAAACAAATGAAATGCAAAAGAGCAACAGGTTAGACACGATGTTGTGTGATAAGTACCGGCCAAATATTCTAATATCTTGTGGTAATTGTGAAATACCAGCCTCATGTGATAAAGTCCTTATATTCAATTCAGGTAACCTTTGTAGGAGGGTTCTTAGAAGAATTCTTATAGTTTTTTTAAAAGTTATTAATATTAGTTGCTGTTTCTCTCAGTTTAGATTAAGACCAGACTAGGGACTTTTTCAGATGACCTTTATTCCGAGAGAAGATGTTGGGAGAGGTTCACAGCTGTCCCGCAGCAGGGGGTCCTTTTTGGATGCTGCCGTCCCTCTCCCGTCACCGTCCGTGACAGTTCTGGTATGGATCTATTGCCACTGAACCATTTTTTATTCGTGGACAACTTCCGTGAGTAAAAAATGGTGCAGTGGCAATAGATCCGCACCAGAACTGTCACGGATGGCGATGGAGGAGGGACGGCAGCGTCCGAAAAGGACCCGTGGGATAACTGCGAACCTTTCCCGATGTCTTCTCTCAGAATAAAGGTCATCTGAAAAAGTCCTAGATCTGGTGAAGAATACAAAACAGATCTCTTATCCACTAAATCAATTTCTCTTGCAATATCATATTTTAAAAGGTGTAAAAATCCCTATAATCAGTACTCTGTCTTTAGAATGAATATCCTTTATAGAAATTATTCTAGAGACAGTCTAGACAGAAACACTCTAGAATGAAAATACACAGAAATGATTTTTTAAAATGGGAAAGCCAAGTTGTTCAGAAGCCTAAAAGCCTTCTGGATGCAAATTACTTTTTCCTCAAGATGCACAAACATCTTTTCAAGAAAAACTGTGACAAACAGGACCATTACAATGGAAACAAATATAAAGCCTTGTATGATTCTTCACCAATTGGCACTTTAACATTTTCACCCCCAAAGCATACCTGGCAAAACCAAAGGAATGTTGTGCATGTGTTCCAAATCCATTTCACACACAGACACAACCATGACTTCCTCCTATGTCCTCCAGGAAAGATTTTGAGACATTGCATGTAAAGGGGAGGAAGGGAGCCCTGAAACCAAAAATGGATTATTCATGTGTGTTATCTCCTCATGGATTAAATGAGTACAGTTTAAATGGCACAGATTCTGTTTCATTAAATCCTGTTTTTGCTTAATTTTAACAACATTTTTATCCTTTTTCAGCTGAAAGCCCTTTCTGTTTTCCCTCCAACCTCAATTAATACTTGTCAATGTTAATCCTCACCCAAGTGGCCCAGATTTTTTTTTACCCTTTTGTCATAACATCATATTCTTTATGACTTGGTGTACAAATTCATTCTTTTATTCTATAATCCCTATTTGCCACTGCATATGACCCAAACCTTTTAACCACATAATCATTCCATTCTCTTCACTCTTATCCTTTATGTGTTTTTCTTCAGCTCTCCTTGGAAGAAAAAGTCCTCCTTTCTTTGACAAATCCAGTTCTTCAGTGTCCTTATTCTAGGCTAAGTGTCACCTGTAATTTTATTTTACTTTCTTAAAATGTATCTACAAGGGCAGGGATGAGAACTGTGCACTTGAACTGTTGGGCTATAGCTCCCAGCTGTCTTCACCACTGGTTATGCTGGCTAGTGCTGCTGGAATTTGTAGTTTTACATCTGGAGGGCAACATGATTCCCACTTGGGGGGACAACTGCATGGGGGACAATGGCCAGTTCCCCCAACCCTCCCACGTGGGCTACACCCACCCACAGCAAGTCCAAATGCATCAAGCCAGGGAAAGCTGAGAACTGTTCCTCAAACATAAATCTAATGAGGGACATATTTCTGGAGAGGCATGCCAGTAGCTGAAGCAAGACAGGAGAGGAGAGAGGTTGTGACAGTTTCCAGACAAGTATTAAAAATACATTAGTTTTCCTCTGCAGTTCTTCTCAAAAGGGGACATCACTTCCTGTTGCCATTTTGAAAGAGACTGCAGAGGAAAACTGAGGTATTTGGGAGTAGTATGGGGTTCTGGGGTGCTACTGGGGTGGTGTTTTTGCATGCTTTCATGTATTTGGGGGCATTCAGGGGCAAAAATGGCCAAGGTTTTGTGCTGAAAACTTTTTAAAAGAAAAAACAGAAAGTTGGGGGGGGGGTATCAGTAGAGATGCTTCAAAGGCCACAAAAGTGGGGGCCACTGCCTGCATGTGCTCCATAGGCCACAGCTTGACATCCCTGATCTGAGGGCTTCCATTTTATCTAGTGTTTGCATGACATAATAACTACAAAATACAGTTGTCCCTCCACATTCACAGATTTGGCATTCACGGATTTAAGTATCCACGGCTTGAAAATATTCTTTAAAAAATAATAATCCAAAAAGCAAACCTTGAATTTGCCATCTTATATAAGGGACACCAGTTTGCTATGCCATTCCATATAATGGGACTTGAGTATTCACGAGGGGTCCTGGAACCAAACCCCAGCGAATGTGAAGGGACAACTGTAGACATTTTAGAGACTGAGAGAGACTTGTAACATATTTATTTGCCATAGCAGGGCAAGACCTTTTTATTCAGGCAGGCCTATAGCAACTGACTTCATGTGCTGAAGATGGGGGCTTTAAACTGGTGGATGCTACATTTTCTTCTACTGGTGTGTTTTTAAATTGTATTTAATTTTGTTGTGCAATGTATTGTTTAATAATATTTGCTGTATTGTTTAATATTTGTATCAGTTAACGGTAGGCTTTCTTGAGTCCCATCAGTGATAGAAAAGTGAACTAGGAATCAAATAAATAAATGTACTCAGGTGTGGTAAATGGAGTGGGGACATTGGGTGAGACAATGGCAGTCAAACCCCTCCAAGCCCCTTTCCCCCCAACCATTTCCTCCTTCTCAAACCAGAACTCACCTTCCTGAATTCTGGTGCCTGTGAGGCTTGCTCATTGCTTGTCTGAGCTGCCTGACTCACCTAGGTGCCATTGTAACAATGACAGTTGTATTGGGAAGTCTCCAGATAGAGCAAGCAGGCAAGAGGCAGCCAGGCCATGTGTGCTAGTGAACGTAGCATGTATACATGCCTTGCTCTGCTCATATGAATATGCTGACATCATAGTGACTGCACTACAGGATTTTGTTTGAGTGGAGTGCAAGTGCCAGAGAGATTGGTGAATAAGCAGTGACGAGATGATGACAGATACAGCTGTGTATACCACACTGTTTGCACTATACAGTCAGCCCTCCGTATCCATGGATTCTGCAAGATCCGCAAGATGCACTAATCCTTCTTACATAGTCCCCCCAGGAACTAGCCATTCAAATACACAAATTTACATATCCTCTCCAATAGGGACTCACAGTATATAAACCCCACACACCCCTACCCAACCATTCTCTGAAGATGCCAGCCACAGATGCAGGCAAAACATCAGGAATAAACTCTTCAAGAACACATCCTTACAGCCTGGAAAACACCCACGGAAAACCTATGGATGCCGGCCGTGAAAGCCTTCGACTTCACACTTGCTATTGGTATTATTATGTTGTTGTTATTGTGTTATTTGTTCATATTATGTTCCCATCTCTCTCCCAATAATGAGACTCAAGGCATCCAACAAAATATTTTAAAACTATACAAAAAAAATCAATAAAAGTATAAATGTAAATGTTGTTTTAAAATTCATACTCTCTCAGCCTAAGAGGAAAGCAATGACAAACCACCTACGGATAAATCTTGCAAAGAAAACCCTAGGATAGGGTCACCATAAGCCAGAGTCAACTTGAGAACACATAGCAACAACAACTACAACTAAAGCAAATATGATATAGTGTACGTGATTTATATTTGTATGTATGTACACTGTGTATGTATATATACATATATGCACATACACACAGTACTCCATAATAATATGGTTCTGTCCCTGTCCTGACACCATGCAACTAGCTACAGCACAAAACTTGTTATTTGAATTCTTGAATGATAATCCTATGCATTATAATGATGAGGATTTTGTCAGGGTACTATTGCTTTAAGGAGAAAGGAAAATATTGAAGCAACAGACCACATACTAGCACAGCTGAAGTGGATTTGGTCACAGCTGAGGCTAAGCAGAGGGCTGACAGGCAAGCACTCCTATACAGTTGAACCACAAGTTGCACAGTGTGCTGGTTGATGTCATAGTGAAGAGGAGCATCAGTGTATGTTGGAGATATCACTGTTAAGGCAATGAGGTTTGTTGTGAATATACTTTGTTTATTCACACTGCAATCAAAGATAAAAACCTCCAGATATCTTTGGATGAACCTCGTAGCCTGTAAGTCTTTTTTGTGTGTGTGTGTGAAAGTGGGTCAGAGCAGTGAAACACCTGCTAACTAAAGGCTTTGTTCCTGTGCTCCTCTTTTTGCCCATTCTGTGAAGTACTGCTGTTTGGCTACACCTGGGTTAATTCATCCCGAGGCTGTGCCAGGTGTCTCTCAGTGGGCCACTAGTGAGTGGATAGATTTGGCAATTAGGTTCCTTATAACAGAGTCTAAAACTGCTGGATAATATAAGCCTAATTTTGTCTCCTGCCATTTCACACTTTACACTTCACACTTTAACTGGAATCTAAGGCCTTTCAGTTCAAGGGGAACAGATGCTCATAATGTCTCCTTGAAAACAACTAAACTGAAGGTTCTTCAACCAGTCTTAGGTCTTGTCTGTATGGGGCAGAAGAATATGAAGATGTCTGAAAAAGCAACCATTTGCAATGATGCAACTGTATACATGGTGAAAATCGCCCCCCTAAACTCCACATGCCCCCCCAGTCAAGATGGCAGCTGCAAATGATCACTGAATTATTGACTTGCCAGATCCTTGCCTAGCTGAAAATCCAACATGGTGGCCACAGGTGCTTTCCCTGTTTCCTAGCCCTGCCCCCATGCTCATCCAGGCAATCCGATTACGCTGCCTGTTTGTATCTGTGCAAATGTGAGCATTCAAATGATCACACATTTGTATGTCATATGGAGTTTTTTTAAAAAAATCTGGACGAAGCCCTGCACATGGACTTTGCAGTGGACTTGGCTGCCCCCCTTCAGAATGACACCTATTTACGTGTATGTCAATATGAACGGATCTCCATACATTCACATCCCACTCATATTATTTTGACCGTATAGACAAGACTTGAGAGAGAGAGAGAGAGAGAGAGAGAAAACCATGTCTCTCTCCAAGACAGTGAGGTTGCATTTCTAAGACAGCTTTACTCAAAGCTACTCTGCTCTTCCTTCCACTGATTTGGCCATTTTGTTTTAATTCCAAATGGCATAATTAATTTATATACCCAACCCAAACGTATCCATCTAAGCATCTTTTATTTTTATAGCTGTTTTATACTGCCTGACAATATTCATAAGTTCATTTTTAAAACAAAAGCATTAGTTGGAAGTTTGTAAATGCTTAGGCTCAGTACTACCTGTTAGAATTTTACTTATTCAGAAGCACAGGACTAAGAATGACCAAAACAACCAAAGACAGCATGCCTGAGAAAATATTTGCCAAATCCATTTCCAAAATACTGAAATCTGGCTTCTCAGAGAAATATAAGTAATAATCTGAGATGCCTAGAAGGCATGCAGCAATGGCTACATGTAATGTAGTCTTATCTGAAAATCTTTAATATGCAATATCACTGGAAATATGTAATTAAATACAGCTCTAAGGGTCTTCTGAATAAGCTCAGTTCATTACGCACTAATTTGCAAATTTTATAAATGTTAATTAAAAATATGAAAGATTGAACAGTTGCATGTCACATCTTTGTCAAAATGAGCAGCATATTAAATAGTTGCAAAGCACTGAGAATATCTTATTGTGGAGCTCTGCCTGATCTCTTATTTACATTGACATTTTAAGAATAGTTTTTCCAAAGTGGCAAAGCCATGAGCCTATTCCCAATGTGACCAGAAGCAACACAAGATCACTTATGGTTCTGGGAAGGGGATGAAATACAGCTGACTCCCACAGTTTTTCATGTTTGGAGGATAGTGGGAGCATGTACATTCAAACTGCAATGATTTGGGGGAAGTTTGCCTGTTTTTTGCCAACACCTTTTTAAAATTAAGAGTGTCTGGGAACAGGGGGGGTCTCTAGTGGGCCCCTGAGGCTACATGAGGCCTGAAGGCTGCCTAGTCCCCGCCCCTACTCTAGAGGTGTAAAATTGCCAGAAATTTTCAAGCCATGGATAAAACTTTTTTTTTTCTATATATTTTTTCAGAAGAAGAAAATTTTGGAAAAAAATTAAAAATGAAATATATAGCAGCTTTTACAGACTGGAAGTCATTTTGTTACTTTAGGAACTTATAACATATAACCTGGTTTGACATAACATTATCATGTGTAATATATTAAAAGTACAGTTTATTCAGAACACAAATACAAATTGAATTTACTTTTTAAAAATGTTATTTTGTTACTTATTTTGTTCCTTGTACAGTACAAGGCCCTGAGCTGTAAGGAACACCTGAACTATTAGGAACCTCTTTGGGTATCCTAATTTGAGGAAGAAGCCCCCCCCAAAAAAAAAATTAACAAAAAGAGAAGAAAATATCAACATTAATAAAACAGGGGGAAATTGTCTCCACTAGTTCTCCATAGTGTCAATAAAATCATTTTCATGAAAATAAATGAGAAAAAGAAATAAAGACAAGAAATTATAATTAACTGATACTGTACATCCAAGAACAGACACTCCCACCCTGATAAAATAGGGAAATCTCTGATAATATGCATTTCTGCATTTTACGGTAAATTCATCTCACAGCACTATCAAGACTATTGGAATAAAAGGAAGTTTACTTCTGCTTCCCTGATAACAGGCACTTAGAAGTAAGAAACATTTTGCTGTAGAAACGGATAATAAAATCTAAAACTAAACAGAATAAAATGATCATCTATAAACATGCCCAGCCAGTCAATCTGTACTGTAAAAAAATATAGAAAGGAGGAGTTTTTGTGAGCCAACCCAGTGCAAAAGCTGGTGATAGACCTACCTGCTGCTGTGCCTATCACCTAACATCGGCTCGGTGTTCATTGGTTGACCCCAAACTACAGGGCCATGGACTTCGATCCCAAAGTTCAGTCATATCTACTTCACTAAACGCGTGCCTTCTTGCTTCTACTTATTTCAATTTTATCATAAGTGACTTTCCCTCACTGGTTTTTAATTTGGCAATTAACAATTTACTTCCACAGATAATAAATCAGGGATCTTATTTCAAAGCCATAACCTGACAAACAGGTGTCTAGATTTGAAGTTTTCTGCACAACATCCCTCTAGAGAAGAAATTGTGACCAAGGGGTATAATTTTTCACCACAGAGTTGCTCGTAATAGTTCCAAGTCTCACAGAGAAAAAAAATCCCTGTCCTGAGAACTATATATATCATATTAAAGAGACCTCATTTAAAATGATTCTGTACCTCTATTTAGAGATGGCATCTTGGGGGTGAATTTATTTGAATGGGGGCAGGGGAGCCTGTGTAGCACCTGCATTAAATGAATAGGACCTTGAATATAAGATAGGGGTTGAAAGCAATGCAATGCATGGCCAGCTCTGTAGAATTTTTTTAATGACTACTTGAATAAAGCAAAGTACAAATGCGATATTGGAAAGCTAATAACTAACATTGAAGCTTCAGAAGAAATTATCTGAAATCTGGAAAAACAATTGGGGAAGAGGAAGGGGCAGAGGGACTGCAGTCTAGCAACATCAGGGCTGTTTAAAAATAGAATTAGAATTCTTTGAAGTAGTAAAGATACAATACTGAATATGTTGTGAGGTATGTGATTAGGAGTCTACTATTTCAAGCATTAACAAAGCTGCTGATGAACTGGACAGACACTGTCTCTTGAATCAAGTGGATAATTATTCATTTTGTTCCATGTCTTATAGCGATATGAAATGGAGTCAATTGGCTAGAACTGTCAAAACAAGCTTTGTGCTTATACCATTCTTCTGAATTTTATTTCTTCTCTTTTGGCAACACTCTATGGCACAGAAACCAGATGACAATATTAGTGCAACCTCCCTATATTACAACAGACAGCTGGAGTTAGTGTGTCTGCAGAACAGAAAAGGAGCAGCATAAACTTTAAACAGAAGTAGGTTTTGTTCAGTTGTCAATATCCTACAGTCCAGCTCACACAACTAGCTACTTCTTTTCTTTGTTCAATCCTACCCATCTACAGGGCACTCAGCTGTATCCAGATGCACCCTGCGGTTGCCTGAAACTATGTCTGCGATTGCAGAATAATGAATTCAAAGTTGTACAGGTAGAAAGAAAAAGCCACTAAGGTGATCACAAAGATAAAGAATCTGTTTTATGAGCAAACATCAAGAGCCTGAAAACATCAGCTAAAGGAAGCAAAGAACATAATTGCTTTGAGAACAGGACTGGACACATTTTAATAATAATTCTCTAACTCTTATTTTGATACTTGCCTTCACGGTTAGATAACTAGGATCTTGTCTATTTGGGGGGGGGGGAGCGAATACAAACACATTCAGAATAGCAGGAGTTCGCAATGATGCGACCTGTCTACATGGCCAAAAGAGCCCCCCTAAACTCTGCATGACTGCATGACTCCCCAGCCAGCTGGCCACCAAAAGTGATTTACTTGCAATTTTAAATATGCCACCACCATTTTTTTTTTAAAAAAGAAACAGTTTCCCAGAGTGCACACAAGCAACACATTTCATATTTACAAATAAAAGAAATTTTAAAAGAGAATAAAAATTGCCATTTGATTGACTTACCAGACCCTCGCTTAGCCAACAATCCAACAAACGCAGCCACTTTCCCTCTTTGCTAGCCACGCCCCCTGTGCTCATCCAGCCAATCAGATTGCACTACCTGTTCTGTGTGAATGTGAGTGTCCAAATGGTCGCACATTCAGAAGTCCTACAGAGCTTTTCAGAAAATCCATATGAAGCCCCAGATGCACCGCACACGGACTTTGTGGTGGATTTGGCTGCCCCTCTTCTGAATGACATGTATTTGTGCTAACAGCTATTTGAACGGATTGACAATCTTTCACATCTTGTTCATATTATGTTGACTATATAGACAGGACCTATATCTCTTTCCCCTCATCTGCCAGCAGCTCATTCCCCTCTTGTTAAGGAAGGTGCTCTAGCGTGTGGAAAATTTGTTTGAAAAGTGCATAGAGTCTTCTGCAGGACGATAAGGGCAAGGAGATTCAGCTGCTGAAAACCTACCTTCTCCTAGCATGATGTTGGCTACGCTCCATTATAGGCACTGAATAAAGACATCAAAAAATGGAAAAGTTATTTTTGGACTACAAGACCGAGATTCCCTCAGTACTTGCCATATTGGGCTGGAAATTTTGTGGGGTCCATAAAAGCAGCTCTTCTAACTTTCAGTATTGCTGCTGTTGAGAAGTCCACTTTTTAATTGACTGGTGCAAAATGAGTAAGATACTATCCATGTCTCATTTTTGTTTCTCTATTTTACCTCTAGCTTTAAACTCAACATAGTGACAGGGATTTCTACCACCACCAGTGTGTTCCTATTTAACAGCTATTAATATCCTGCTTTTTCCTTGCTCTTCATTCACCTGTCATGATAAAAGCCATTCAACATCTATGTTCAGAGTTTATATAATCAACATATTGAAAAGTGTTAATTTTAAAAGTATTTCAATGGCATTGACAAAAGGTATCCCAATCAATCTAACACTGAAAACAGTAATAAGGAACACAATAAGCAACTATTAGTTATGAAGAGAAGGGTTTTATTTTACCAGCACCCACAGCCTATTATAGTCTGTATCATCTGTTACATCGTTACTATATGACTGTAGGCACAATAAAATGGTGCCATAAAATTCAACATGTCTGGATGCAAAATAATCAAAAGAACCTTAAAATGTCAAAATGTATTCTCTTTTAGATTGCAGCACCAGCCTTAACATCTTTCTAAAGGGATCCGCAAAAGCGCAGTTTCTGTCAAGATGGTTTAAACTACCACATGGTAAGAAAGAGCAGGATAGCTGTTTGCTATACTCCTTGTGGGAGAGATGGATGGTACTAGTTACCCAGAGTGTGGGGAGCACTGAATTTGTAAAAACATAGCCCACAAATTTCTTTGCCATTTGCTTAGGTAGTGTTCCATAAGACAACCAGACAATCTTGTAACAACCAAATAACTACATTCTTACCATGGTTAAAAGAGTGCATAAAACAGTCCTTACATTTTACTGACCACCCCCACCCCCCACATTACTGTATCATACCCATTTCTTATCATCTTGGCTTCTACTCCTTCTCTACTTCCATTGAGATACCACAATCTACTACAATTGAAGGAAGGATGGATCTTGGTTGACACAGATGGTACTCAGTAACGTTTAGCTGAGATGATTTGATAGCTGGGTTTAATTAACTTTCAGTGTCTGCTGTTATTTATGCATTAGAAAGGAATTGTCCTGGCAATGTTTCCATCACAGAAAATGCATTTTTTTAGGAGGCGGAACCCCTCTTTATGTATCTTCCAATTCTTTATCTGCTACTACATTTGCTGTGGTAGTGGACACCTACTTTATTGCTGGAAATACTACTATGCATACTTCTACTAGTGAATGATTGGCATGTAACCAGTGGCACTTTACTATTAAGTTGCTACTGCAAAAACATGTACAGTTGTCCCTCCACATTCACGGATTTGGCATTCATGGATTTAAGTATTCACGGCTTGAAAATATTCTTTAAAAAATAATAATCCAAAAAGCAAACCTTGATTTTGCCATCTTATATAAGGGACACAATTTTGCTATGCCATTGCATATAATGGGATTGAGTATTCACGGATTTGGATATTCACAGAGGGTCCTGGAACCAAACCCCAGCGAATGTGAAGGGACAACTGTACTAGTTTCCTTGAATGCTTGAAGCAGATAGAAACTATTCAGGAGTATTCAGTTAGGTCTTCTAGGGTATCTTAAAATATCAAATATTCAAGACATTTCCTACTTTGGGGATGTACCAGTGAATCAGCAAAGTCCAAGCTAGAGAAAAATTATCTTTATGCTAAAGAGTGGAATTAGGTTAACCTAATATGTGACATCACCCTAATCAAGCAAAGTGATCTCCATAAAGCTTGCATTATTTCCATAAAGCTTGCATTATTTCAGAAATTCATTACAGAAGGCTTTAGCAGACTGTGTCTTGACAACATATCCCCCAGGAAAACTCTTCTTATATTCATTATGCTCACCTCACATTCTCTTCTTGCAATCTTATCACTCTTCCCTTTACTTTTTCAGACTTACTGTACTTTCTACAATTCACAGTATCTTCTGCATGGCTTTCTGAATCAACATATATTTTAGTCCATACATTGCTCTTCTGAGCCTGTTCTCTTACCACCTCCCCTCCTCAGCCTTTTCTAAACTTTCTGAAAACATTTGTGCCCAATAAGTACTATTGGTAAGATATTTTGATGACAACCAATCAGTTGAAAAAGTGTATATGAACTGTTTGGAAACCCAACTGAAACTTTTTTTTAATAAGGAATTGTTGGATGCTGACTCCTTTACCTCAGACAACATTTCCATCCAGCTCCATTTACTCATGTGCCAACTGGTTTGTATAGAATTCACAATTGAAAACCTAATGGCAGGTGCACTCAACACCAACACTAAATAATCTGTTCAGCCACTTGTTCCATTAATTTGACACTTTCACTAGGTATAGTGAGGTGATTGCCTTAGGTAGCAGGTTTGGATTGTATAATAAAAGGGGAGCACATTATTGTCAGAGAGTCAGTATGTTGTAGTGGTTTGAGTGTTGGGCTATGACTCTGAAGACCAGGGTTCAAATCCCCAATTGGTCATGGAAACCCAATGGGTGACCTTGGGCAAGTCACACTCTTTCAGCCTCAGAGGAAGGCAAAGGCAAACCCCCTCTTGACAAACATTGGCAAGAAAACCCCATGATAGGGTTGCCTTAGGGTCACCATAAATTGGAAACGACTTTAAGGCACCCAGCAAAAACAACAAAATTATTAATTAAATTATCTGACTGTGTTTTTAGGGGGAAAGGTTCTTGTCAGATACTTTTGTTCATGTTCAAAAATAACTTGGTTTGCCTTGGGTACTACACACCTTGGCTTGCCAGTAGCAGCACATTTTATTGTTATGCCACAGGAAACAACGTATCTTGAGTCAACCTTACATCCACTTGTCTTGGAAATAGTTCACTAAAACCTACTTCCTACTCTTAAACTTGTCCACAAATTTCCTGGATTGTAGACCTTTCTTTATTTTTATTTTTTTGTTGTTGCTATTAATTCACTTATAGCCCTCTTTTTTTTGCAGAACTGCAGTTCAAAGCAGCATACATAAATTAAAACAAATACAGATAACAGTGCCCATAAAAACATAAGTAAAAACAGAAAGAAGGTTACTGTAGGAATTAAACTATCTATAGAATTAAAATCAATTAAATCCATTTAAAAAGACAAAAGATGAGAATCAATGGAATGTCTCACTACCCAGAGCCCTTCAGTCAACTCCTAAAAGCCTAGCAAGAATAGAAGTTTCAACTTGTTGATGGAAGGACAAGGAGGAAGCCACACTAGCCTTTCTAGGGAAGGACTTCCGAAGTCTTAGGAGCAGCTACCAAGAGGCCCTCTGCCATGTTTCCACCAGACATGCCCATGAAGATGGTGAGACAGAGAGAAGGTTCTCTCCCAAAGATCTTAGAACCCATACAGACTCATATAGGAAGGTACAATCCTTCAGGCAGCCTGGATCTAATATGTATAGTGACCAACACATAACCAGCAATTTCTGTTGTCTCTTTGAAAACTGGGTTCCTACATTTCACTTGAGCATTGAGCAATTCTATGTGGTCTGAAGCAAACTGTCTACCTTCTCCACAATCACAGCAGAAGAACCATGTCTTATTGGGGATGGGATCACTGTCATGTAGTATGACCAGAAAAAGTTTCTTTAACTCCTGAGATTTAAATTATACGTCCAGATACTGGTATTTCAATGCAGGAGGCTTATTTAACCCTTAAATAATATCTCCTTCAGACTGATATATATCTAGTATCCAAGACTCACAGGTTCCCAGTATCACTGATTTGGGACGTTAAACTTCTCTCAGGCTCTGTACTATGTTATATGCTGTTAGACCTAGGCTGTGATTTTCATATTCTGCCCTCTTTTCCTTTTCTGCTTCAAACTGTCAAAAACCATAACTGAGGATAGGTAATTTATACCCAAGGTGGAGCTGTGTGATAAGGACTCTTCCCAATATTCATGGATGAATTGCTTCAGCAGCTACAGCTCAGTATTTGCCATTGCTGAAATCACTGTGGTCTGTCATTTTCCTCAAGTAGCTACTTGGCCTTCCCAAATATTCAGATGGTCTATCCACATACTTCTGAAAGATATCTAAGAATCCATCACTACCTGCTACAGGACACTTATCATAAACTGTACATGTCACTTAAAGTGCCTACACAGTGACTAACTTAACAGAGCTTTGCTATATGCATAGTATATCTTGCTATGCCAATAGCAAGCACTATATATGTACATGGGCAACTCAACAGCACAATATCCAATCACAGGAAAGTGGCAGTGAACATAGGATGTTGTGTGCTTTTGCTTTCTTTCAGTTATGGGCATAGCTCCTTCTCACTTGGTGTTTGGGTCACCAAACAATCAGCACTATCCTAGTCAAATGACAAGAGGGAGATCACCAGTTCCTTTCTACTGCTGACTAGGCCGAACTGACCCAATTTTTAAATGATCAAACACACTGCTTTAAATGCACACTGCTTTAAATATACAGCAATAAAACATTAAGCTATATAGTTATATTTTTAAAATATAGACTTACATTCCAGCTAAAAGAAGAACAGGACAATGTAGTACACATTTACATTTCAACATAAGCACCTGAAATCTTCTAACCCATTAAAACAGGTGTAACTGTGAAATTCTAACTAGGTTCTTCCTTTAGGGCTCAAGAGACAACTGCAAACAATTCAGCAATGGTCCAATTAATGCATTCTTGAGTGAACACCCCAGTACCTTCTGGGAAACTTGTCTTGTTTCCAGTGCTGATGGCTGGGCTGACAGAAGTATGCCCTTATCATGCAGAACAGAAAAGTAGCATTCCCTGAACTTTAGTAGCACAAATATCCCTTTAAATTGAGCAGTATTGCCTTTAAAAATGTGCATGGACTGATTAGCACTCTTGAAAACTCTCAGAGGTTAAACCTTAATAAGCTTCAAAACAATGCACACAGCTTCATGTACCTAGTTTTAAAGCAAAAAATGCCTATCATTGTTTCATTGCTGGTGGTGCAGTAACAGGATGTGTGCCTGTCCAATGGATTTTGTGACAATGAGGCCCACCACCCAGAGTTTTCATGCTCCTGTCTTAAAGCCTGTATATCAAGTGGGTCAAAGTTGTTCAGAGGGGAATAAATAGGGAGGTTCACAAAGCCATGGACGAGTGGCTTGGATGGTTTTTACCACACCCTTATCAGCAACCCAGATTATATAGGTCAGATGGGGTCTACCGGATAGTTTGGGATCCAGATATTCCTTGTGGATGCACAACTAGGAGTGAGGTCTGTATTAGCTAGCTTGGTGGGGGATAGGGGCTAAGCAGACACTTGTCCTTTGTCTGTGGCAGGTTGTGGGGGAGATGGGGATTAGTTCAGTGTACACCTAAGGCACCCCTTTTGGGTGAAGGATGGCTCTGTCCACCTATCCTTGCAGGTTACGTGACTCAGGGGTGGGGAGTAGACTGCCTTTGAGGCCAGCCCAAGGGTTGAGTCCTCGAAAGAAGTCATATGACTTGAGGTGTCTCATCCTGGGGTCTCGCCTTCCAGCAGATGGCCCCTGGAGTAGCCCAATTGATGGGAAACCCCCTAGGGCCCACGTGTTTCACCCAGGGAAGTTGAGAGGTAGGTCTGGGTGAGACTATCGGCTCCAGCTTTCCCCGCATTGGATCTCGCACCTAGTTTGCATATCCCAAGGAATAGAGATTAAATAGGTGATAAAATAAATAAAGTCACCCTTATTTTAACCCAACCTTTGTGTCTGGCCTCATTATTTCATGTGTTGGTCATCAAACAGATGGCAGGAGAAGCAAGAAGATGCCAGGAGAAACAGCACTAATAGGACTTGGCTAGATAACTGAAGACAGTGGACGATGATCTGAAATAGCAAACTCTTAACTCCGAGGCAACCATATCTGAATGGAAAGCCTTTCCCCAGAGTAAAGCTCACAGGTAATCACCTTGTGATAAAATTCCATTCCATTCCATTCCACTATTCTAATCATAAAATGTACTTCCATTCTTCAAGATATTATGCTACTCCATAAACATTTCTGCAGTGCTCACTCAGGGAAGAGAAGTGCTTTTATGACCTGCCCTTCAAAGAGTTAAACAGAATAATTAAATGTATTATATTATAATTGAAACCTACAGTGTCATTATTGGCAGCTCAGCTCCAGAGATTTTACCTTTAAACTACACCTCACATCTCTCAATAATGAATAGTACTATAATTAAATGCATCAGCAATGATAATATGAAAGGACTGTTTAAGTCCAGTAATGTTATTCACTGCTAACAGAATCATAGACAGAAGAAACAAGAAAATAATTTGATTACAGTCCATTCATGACTAGAATTTATGTTTTTCAACTTACCTTCAATTAACATTTTTGTGGAAAACTGACTAGATTACCAATATTTTATTTAAACATCAGCAGGCAAAAGGGACATGGAAAATATGTGAAATGAATTTAATTTGACTGAACATCATATAAGGGAAGTTAATACAAATCACCTGAAGTTAGAAAATTATGTGTGCACATATTTTCTTATTCTACTCATGCACACTGATAAACAGGAAAAGTTGACCATGGCTGCTTATATTATCTTCTGATTTCTCCCAATTTATTCACAAATTCTATTTTTCCTACATGAAAATGTTTTGGTCCCTATTCTAAAATATTATTTCTGTGAACAAATTATTTGTTATTTATCTACATGAATGTCAATTATGGCCAAATGTAAAGTCATCTTTCCTGTTTCCTAGGGCCTACTTCCAAATATTATTTATATAGTATATCACTGTTGATCCTCAAAATGGACTGAAATGCTAACCTATTTCTTTTAAGGCAGACCTAACTGGGTCTAGACTAACCATCTCACTTCATTTCTCCCCTCCCCCTTTAGTTACTTATCATGACTAAGCTATAAACTCATAGCTATAAACTCATAATGCAGAGATGTTACTCCAGCATTCTGACTATAGGAGGAGCATTGTGAATCCAGTACAAATGAGTTGGGGTTGGGGGGGAATCCATAAAGCCTGTGTATAACCCAACAATCTTTCCCACAAGATTCTTCTGTAATAATGCTAGCAACAAACAATCCAATCAAGCTGAATCAACAATCCCAATCTAGTTCTTCACAGATAATTTCTTCTGAAGTCAAACCTTCACTCTGACCTAATATGAAACCTTCACTTTGAGGTAAGCCACACTATGGCATGCTTCTGAAATGTAGGAGACCATTTGATTCAAACATATAGAAATTAAGTGGGGAAACAACAAAGCAGTACCCTGGTAAAAACTGGATCCTAAATCAAAGTGGGGTCAAAAACTTGTCTAAGTAAAAAAAGTCTTTGCCTGCCAGTAAAAGTAGAACTGAGAACAGGCCAACTTAGCCTCCTGTAGGAGTGAGTTCTACAGCCTGGAAGCACCACCAATAAGGCATTTCCCTATGTACTCAAGAAAATTTCTATTGACCTTGATGTGCTGAGAGAAAATCTTCTCTCAAAAAGTTGACAAGCTCATATTGAGATAAAGTCTTTCAGATAGTCTGGACCAAATTGGGCCTGTGAATGGTGCCCAGAAATGGACTGGTAAAACAGTGAAGCTTTTGTAACAAGGAGTTCTATGACTCCTGTAACTAGCCTTGATCAATTGTCTGGACACACCATTTTGGACCTGCTAAAGTTTCTGAACACTTTCCAATGGCAGCCCCACACAGTCACTCCACCACCCCCACCCCAGAACACCTACCAGCCAGCCAGCCAGCCAGCCAGCCTGAAGAAGACTCTGCAGGGCTGTGAGGGAGCCTTCCTTCCTTCCCATTACACCGGGGTAAGGGCAACTGAGGCAGCAGGGAGTTGGGGTGTGGCCAGGAGTGGCTGACCTTAAAAGTCACTCCACCACCCCCACCCCAGAACACCTACCAGCCAGCCAGCCAGCCAGCCAGCCTGAAGAAGACTCTGCAGGGCTGTGAGGGAGCCTTCCTTCCTTCCCATTACACCGGGGTAAGGGCAGCTGAGGCAGCAGGGAGTTGGGGTGTGGCCAGGAGTGGCTGACCTTAAAAGTCACTCCACCACCCCCACCCCAGAACACCTACCAGCCAGCCAGCCAGCCAGCCAGCCTGAAGAAGACTCTGCAGGGCTGTGAGGGAGCCTTCCTTCCTTCCCATTACACCGGGGTAAGGGCAGCTGAGGCAGCAGGGAGTTGGGGTGTGGCCAGGAGTGGCTGACCTTAAAAGTCACTCCACCACCCCCACCCCAGGAAGACCTACCAGCAAGCCAGCCAGCCAGCCAGCCAGAGAAGACTCCAGAGGACTGCAAAGAAGTCTTCCTTCCCCTTTACACCAGGCTAAGGGCAGCTGAGCAGGGAGTTGGGGTGTGGCCAGGAGTGGCTGGCCTTAAAAGTCACTCCACCACCCCACCCCAGGAACACCTACCAGGGGCCAGGAATGATCTGGGAGCGGGAATCGTGGTTGTATGGGGGAAGGGAAGGTATGGCGGCAACAGAGTGAAAAATTGTTACAAAAGAAGGCGGGATCGATGTTTAATACCTATCCTGCCTTCAGTTCACTCTGTTTCCCAGAATAAATTGGAGAGCGCACCAACCATTCCACAGACCCTTACTCTGCTCCTTTGCAATGCCAGGTCGGTTAAAAACAAGACGCATATTATCCATGACCTCTTATTGGATGAGGCTGCCGACCTGGCATGCTTTACGGAGACCTGGCTGGGAGAGGCCAGTGCTGCGACTTGGGCGCAGGCACTCCCGGCCGGGTACTCAGTTAGTGAGCAGGTAAGGAAAAGTGGGCGGGGGGGGGCGGAGTGGCTCTGGTTCATAAAAACAATCTAACCTTGACCAGGAAGCCTATCCGGAACACAGTCCACATCGAGTGTATGTACCTAAGCCTGAGGTCCAGGGATAGCTTAGGGATTCTGTTAGTGTACCGGCCACCCCGTTGTCTAACAGACTCCCTAACCGAGCTAACACAGCTGGTCTCAGAGTTGCTGCTGGAGTCGCCCAGACTTTTAGTTCTTGGCGACTTCAACATCCCACTCGAGACCAGCTTGCTAAATCTAACGGGCGCAGCTCGGGAGTTCATGGAATCCATGACAAACATGGGCCTATCCCAATTGGTTGTCGGGCCTACTCACTGTGCAGGTCATACCCTCGATGCGGCCTTTAGTACGGAACAGGAATATCCGTGGGCAGAGGTGATTGAAACCTCTGCATTGTCATGGACGGATCATTTCCTGGTCAAGATGGAGCTAAGAGCCACTGTCTGCCCCACCGGGGGTGGTGGACCTATTAGAATGGTCCGCCCTCGAAGGCTAATGGAACCAATTGGATTCCAGAAAGCCTTGGAGGGTTTAATGGTTGGTAACGCCGGTGATTCTGTTGAAGCTTTGGTTAATATTTGGAACACCGACCTCACCAAGGCTATTGACACAATCGCTCCCAAGCGTCCTTTCCAGCCTGCTCCTAACCGTAAGCCCTGGTACTCAGAGGAGCTTAGGAAAATGAAGCAGGCTGGACAACGACTAGAGCGCACCTGGCGGAAGACTCGACTCTTAGCCGACAAGACTCATCATAGGAATTTCCTTAATTCTTATCGAGAGGCGATACGTGCAGTGCAGAAGTCTTTCTCCGCTGCACGTATTGCATCTGCAGAGTCCTGTCCAGCAGAACTGTTTAGGGTGGTGGGGGAGCTGACGCAGATTCCACCTGCGCAGAACCCCTTACTCAACCCGACAACGGCCTGCTGTGATGCATTTAACATCCACTTTGCAGATAAAATCTCTCGGATAAGAGCCGACTTAGATGCCAGTGTTATGACTGAATCTATAGACGAGGTGTCCAGCAACTCCGTTGATGAAATTTTATTGGATCAGCTTCAATCTGTGAGTACCGATGACGTGGACAAGCTCCTTGGTAGAGTGAGGAAAACGACCTGTCCCCTCGATCCCTGTCCATCTTGGCTGGCCACCCAAGGGGGTGACGCATCGAGAGTACTCCTTAGGGATATTATCAATGCGTCCTTCAGGGAGGGCTCCCTTCCACCTTGTCTGAAGGAAGCGGTGGTTAAGCCGCTCCTGAAAAAGCCTTCCCTGGACCCCTTGGACAGGAACAACTATAGGCCAGTCTCTTTGCTGCCTTTTCTAAGCAAAGTGATTGAGAGGGCGGTCGCTTCCCAACTCCAAGCTGTCCTGGATGAAACCGATTATCTAGATCCATTTCAAACTGGCTTTAGGATGGGTTATGGAGTGGAGACTGCCATGGTTGCTCTGGCTGATGACCTCCGCGTGGGTATCGACAGGGGTAGTGTGACCCTGTTGGTGCTCTTGGACCTCTCAGCGGCCTTTGATACAATAGACCATTCCATCCTCTTGGATCGCCTGAGGGAGTTAGGAATTGGAGGCACTGCTTTGCAGTGGTTCCGTTCCTTCCTCTCGGGCAGATCCCAGAGGGTGAGGCTTGGGGACAGTTGCTCTACTAGAATAGAGCTTAACTGTGGCGTTCCTCAGGGTGCCATCCTGTCCCCGATGCTATTTAACATCTATATGAAGCCGCTGGGAGAAGTCATTCGGAGGCATGGAATGCGGTGTCATCAGTATGCGGATGACACCCAGATATACTTCTCCATGTCTCGGTCATCGGCTTCGACTTCAGATGGCATCTCTCCTCTGAATGATTGTCTTAAAGCAGTAATGGACTGGATGAGGAAAAACAAATTGAGACTGAATCCAGACAAAACGGAGGTACTAACAGTTACAGGCCCAAAACCAGGTCTGGGAATACAAACTCCAATCCTGGATGGAACTACACTCTCCTCCAAGGATTGTGTTCGCAGTCTGGGGGTGCTCCTGGACCCGTCGCTCCAGATGACTAATCAGGTTAATGCGACGGTCAGGAGTGCCTGTTATCAACTTCGGCTGGTACGCCAGCTGCGCCCTTTCCTGGAAACTAGGGACCTCGAAACTGTGGTACATGCACTGGTAACCTCCCGTCTGGACTTCTGTAATGCGCTCTACATGGGGCTACCCTTGTGCTTGACTCGGAAACTTCAACTAGTCCAGAACATGGCAGCCAGGTTGATTTCTGGCGTTTCCAGAAGAGAGCATATAACACCGGTGCTAAAAGCTCTCCACTGGCTGCCTATTAGTTTCCGGGTACAGTACAAGGTGTTGGTTATGACCTTTAAAGCCCTACATGGCTTGGGTCCAACTTACCTCCGGGACCGCCTCCTTCCGTACGACCCTCCCCGCACACTCCGGTCCTCTGGGAGGAATCTGTTACAGCCTATGAAAACAAGGCTGTCGGTGACCTCCCAGAGGGCCTTCTCCGCTGCTGCTCCCAGATTATGGAATGGCCTGCCGGACGAGATCCGTCTTATTACCACCTTAGACAGCTTTAAAAAAGCTGTCAAGACGGATCTTTTCCGGCAGGCCTTTCCTGAATAATTACCCCGGCCCAAGACTCAGCTGCCCTTTCTAGGCTATGATTGTATGTTTTAAATTTTTTTTTCTTCTAATTTGTATATATTTTAATTAATCCATGTTTTTAATCCTTTGTAATTTAATATTAGGTGTGGGTGGGCTAGGGTATTGTGACTATGGGGTTTTTATATTGTAAGCCGCCCCGATTGCGTTGCAGAAGGGCGGGATATAAATAAAATTTTATTATTATTATTATTATTATTATTATTATTAGTGTGTGCAATAATAAATGTTGTTTAGGAGATAGTTCAGGAAATCCTCATTGTCTATCCCACACCAAAAAAAAACAGTCCTCCTCTCCTCTCCCCCCTGCTTCCATCACCAGAGCCCAGTCCGTGCCTTTCCTACCCACATCTTCTGCTGATAGAAATGTAGCAATTGCAGCCATCTCCAACAGTGGCAGCAGGGCTGCCAGCTGCCCACTTCCACCTTCAAGGTGGAGACTGCAGCACTCCTGTTCATTCATTTGGCTACAAAGAGACACAAGGATCTTTGAAATGGCCAGATGTGTGGATTCCTGCCATTTCATAGATCCTCGTGTCTCTTTCCAGCCACATATCTCTCCAACCTCACAAATACAGTACAGGTACATATGTGTTGTAGCTCCAAAAGTTTAAGATTTTGGAGCATTTCTGATTTCAGAATTCCTGATGTGGGATACTCAACTTGTATAGGATTTTTCCCAGCTATTGTTCCAGGTTTATTTACAATATTTGTTAAAAACATGAACATATAAAGTAAGAATTTATTCACATCTCATTTTGGGGGGAGGGGAATCCCTTCTTCCAGATTTTCAGGGTATTTTAATAAAAGCTTAAGGAAATGATTTTGATCTATGAAATCCTTGTAAAACTGAATTTTACAGCAAAGAAAGCTGCAAAGCATACAGTGTTTTCAGCTCACAATGCTTTAAGCTAAGTCTCTTCAGTACAGAGAAGGAGAAATACTGATCATTACACCAATACTGGAGTTTCGTTTAAAAATAGGTGTTATATTTGTGGTTCAGTATACAAATTGGAAATCCATGAGCAAGGCACAGCTTTCCCAAGATCAGAAGAGATTATGAGGCCCTGGGGAGGAAGCTGAAAGAAATGAACGCACAGGTGGTCATCTCGTCTCTTCTGCCAGTTGAAGGGCATGGTCCAAGAAGGGAGAGGAAAATAGCCGACGTAAACAACTGGCTCCGTAGATGGTGTCGCCAAGAACAAATTGGATTCTTGGATCATGGACTGCGCTTCCATGCACGGGGACTTCTGGCAAGAGATGGGGTGCATCTTACAACAGTTGGAAGAAACATTTTTGCCAACACTCTCAAGAATTTGATCAGGAGGGCTTTAAACTGAGTCAAATGGGGGAGGGAGACAGTATTCTGGAAGGCAAAAGGGCTGGAGAAAATAGTCAAACTGTCATAGAGGGAACAAGGCAAACAGCGCAAGGACCCAACATTGGGAGGCAAAAAAACTTGCACAGGGAGCAAGTAAAGGGAACACATGGTCTCAGATGTCTCTACACTAATGCACAGAGCATGGGAAATAAGCAAGATGAACTTGAACTCCTTGCACTACAAAACAAATATGATATAATAGGCGTTACTGAAACCTGGTGGGACGAGTCTCATGATTGGAATGTAGGAATAGAGGGGTATAACCTTTATAGGAGAAACAGGCCAAACAGGAAAGGAGGAGGAATAGCATTATATGTCAGGGATATTTACACCAGTGAAGTGATCCATGACATCAATACTGGAAGCCAGGTGGAGAGCATCTGGATAAAAATTAAAGGGGAGGGAAACAACAGGGATGTTATTGTGGGACTCTACTACAGACCCCCAAATCAGACGGAGGAATTGGATGTTGCCTTTCTAGAACAGATGAACATACATGCAGAAAGGAGAGATGTAGTAGTGATGGGTGACTTCAACTATCCTGATATTTGCTGGCAATCTAACTCAGCCAAAACTACAAGGTCTAGCAAATTCCTTACATGCCTGGAAGACAATTTCATGGTCCAAAAGGTGGAAGAGGCAACAAGGGGGTCAGCTATTTTAGATCTGATCCTAACCAACAGAGACGACCTTGTTAATGGGGTGCAAGTGGTGGGATCCTTAGGTGAGAGTGATCATGTTCTCCTGGAGTTTGTTATACAATGGAAAGGAGAAGCCAGGCATAGTCAGACACGCATTCTTGACTTTAGGAGAGCTGATTTCAATAAACTCAGGGAAATACTGGGGATGATCCCATGGTCAAGAATACTAAAAGAGAAGGGACCTCAAGACGGATGGGAATTTCTCAAAAGGGAGATACTGAAGGCACAATTTCAAACAGTACCATTGAGGAAGAAAAATGGGAGGTGTCTCAAGAAACCAGGATGGATGACTAAAGAACTTTCAATGGAGCTAAGTTTTAAACGGAACATGTATAGGAAATGGAAAAGGGGGGAAATCACCAAAGAAGAATTCAAACAGATAGCGAACACGTGTAGGAGTAAAGTCAGAAAAGCTAAAGTGCAGAATGAGCTCAGGCTTGCTAGGGAGGTTAAGAACAATAAAAAGGGGTTTTTTGGGTATGTCCGCAGCAAAAGGAGGAAGAAGGAAATGATAGGGCCACTACGTGGAGAAGATGGCAAAATGCTAACAGGGGACAGAGAAAAGGCAGAATTACTCAACACCTTCTTTGCCTCAGTGTTTTCAGAAAAGGAAAAGGAGGACCAACCTGAGGAAAATGGAACAGAGGACACAATAGGGGAAATCCAGCTGAAAATATGTAAAGAGGTAGTACAGGAATACCTTCTTAATCTAAATGAATTTAAATCTCCAGGACCAGATGAACTACATCCAAGAGTATTAAAAGAGCTGGCAAATATAATCTCAGAGCCATTGGCAATAATATTTGAGAACTCCTGGAGAACAGGAGAAGTCCCAGCAGACTGGAGGAGGGCAAACGTTGTTCCCATCTTCAAAAAGGGGAAAAAAGAGGATCCCAACAACTATCGTCCAGTTAGTCTGACATCAATACCAGGGAAGATTCTAGAACAGATCATTAAACAGAGAGTCTGTGAACATTTAGAAGGCAATGCCATAATCACAAAAAGTCAGCATGGGTTTCAGAGAAACAAGTCATGCCAGACTAATCTGATCTCTTTTTTTGATAAAGTTACCAGCTTGGTAGATGAAGGGAATGCTGTGGACATTGCATACCTTGATTTCAGTAAGGCCTTTGACAAGGTTCCCCATGACATTCTTGCAAACAAGCTTGTAGAATGTGGGCTAGACAAGTTAACTGTTCAATGGATTTGTAATTGGTTGGCCGGCCGAACCCAAAGGGTGCTCAGCAGTGGCTCCTCTTCGTCTTGGAAAGATGTGACCAGTGGGGTGCCACAGGGTTCTGTCCTGGGCCCAGTGCTATTCAACATCTTTATCAATGACTTAGATGAGGGAATTAGGGGCATACTTATCAAATTTGCAGATGACACCAAATTGGGAGGAGTAGCTAATACCCTAGAGGACAGGATCAAAATTCAGAATGACCTGGATAGACTGGAGAGCTGGGCCAAAGCTAACAAAATGAAATTCAATACGGAGAAATGTAAAGTACTGCATTTAGGGCGGAAAAATGAAATGCATAAATATAGGATGGGAGAGACCTGGCTGAATGAGACTATGTGCGAAAGGAATCTAGGAGTCCTAGTAGACCACAAGTTGAACATGAGCCAACAGTGTGATGCGGCAGCTAAAAAGGCCAATGCAATTTTGGGCTGTATCAATAGAAGTATAGTGTCTAGATCAAGGGAAGTAATAGTGCCACTCTATTCTGCCTTGGTCAGACCTCACTTAGAATACTGTGTCCAGTTCTGGGCACCACAATTCAGAAAGGATATTGACAAATTGGAGCGTGTCCAGAGAAGGGCAACTAAAATGGTGAAAGGTCTGGAAACAATGCCTTATGAGGAGAGACTTAGGGAGCTGGGTATGTTTAGCCTGGAAAAAAGACGGTTTAGAGGCGATATGATAGCCCTGTTTAAGTATTTGAAGGGATGTCACGCTGAGGATGGAGCAGGCTTGTTTTCTGCTGCTCCAGAGACTGGAACACGGAGCAATGGGTGCAAGCTCCAGGAACAGAGATTCCACCTCAACATGAGGAGGAACTTTTTGACAGTAAGAGCTGTTCGGCAGTGGAACACACTCCCTCGGAGCGTGGTGGGGTCTCCTTCCTTGGAGGTCTTTAAACAGAGGCTGGATGGCCATCTGTCGGGGATGCTTTGATTGTGATTTCCTGCGTGGCAGGGGGTTGGACTGGATGGCCCTCGTGGTCTCTTCCAACTCTGCAATTCTATGATTCTATGATTCTATGAAATGTGTAAGGAAATCCATGAAATGTCTGTATTGCATTTTAATTATTGTTAGAAATGTATTATTAACATAATCATCAGAATAATGCACATACTTAGGATAAGGAAAAATGGGAAGAATAGAGGAATCACCAATAAAGGAGAGCACTTATTAAAGTGCATAATTCAGTATAATAAATTAGGTGATTGTAACTATTAAACTGAAACAGAAAGAAATTCAGACAAGGATACATTTTTGAAATGAAACAAAAAATACATTGTAGCTCAGGCCAAGCATAACCCTAATTACCATCTATGTTCTTTCTAGAAAAGTTTATAGCTTGTCATATTTTATAGATTTTTCATTATAACCACCCCATTCTCTGCCCTCTTTTGCTTTAGCTCTATAATAAAAGTTTTCCCCCCATAATTTGGTAAAAAGGCAATTGTATTTGCAGAAACCAAGGTTCCAACAAGAAACCTTAGCATGCATATTATAAAAACCAAGGGTAAATGTACTGTAGTAATTGGAGAGATGGTTTTCATTAATAGCGGAGGGAAGCATTGACACTACATTTATCAGCTCATACAGCAACTGTGGCTTTCCAAAAGATCATGGCAAACCTTACATCTATTTCTACCTAAACTCATATCATAGTCTTGAGCACTTCTCAGCCAAACAAAATGTATGTAGGAATGCCCATGGCAAACAGCAAATAGCCCACTATTTACACATTAGCTGGGGTTCCTGTAAAGGGCCTACACCAATACAAATGCACACACACATCCACAACCTTTATTAGGCATAATACAACATATACATATAACAATAGAACAATAGGACTTCAAGGATCATTTTTAGGCAGGTTAAGCCATATGTTTGCTGCCTCAACCAAAAAGTTAGCCATTAGTCTGGTAATATGCAGATTACGATCTTCCAATAAGAATTCTACTGATAATCTATCTGTACAGACATTCCTTTCCAATAACCTCCTTATCAACTTTCCCCTTGGAATTATATACAATGGGCAAGCCAATACAATATGATAGAAAACATCAGGGGCTTGGGCACAATGACATATACAATTCAAAAAAGGGGTCTGCAAATATCTACCCTTGGTCACATTAGAGGGTTGTACATTCAACCTTGCAAGGAGCACAGCCTTCCTTGCCACCAGCAATGAGAGAGTTTGAAAATAATCTGGGATCCCACCCTGTATGGGTGGGATACCAAGCACTGCTGGAGAACAAACCCTAGGAGGTGTTGGATAAGACAGCTGATGCTCCGTCTCAATGAGGGAGCTGATGCTCCCTCTCGATGAGGCAGAGCCTAATACAAATGCATTTATTTTATTTTATTTATATCCTGCTTTTATCCCAATATGGGGACTAAGGTGGCTGACAACACGGATTAAAACTAAATTAAGCTAAAAGAACAATCATGATAATAAAAATATGCTTAAAACTATTAAATAAGCTATCCTATTAAAAGCAGCACTAAGAGTTTAAAATGTTTAAAACATAATGCTGCAAATGAAAGTATAGCACCTGCCCAGCCCAATTTAAAAACTCTTCTGCAACAACCAGTTAATAGCCAAAGACATAGATCTTTACCAAACTAGCATCTAAAAATGCTGTAATTCCACTAGTGAGGAACGCGGAAGCATAGTGGCATTATTACACTAAGTACCACACGCCGCTGTTGTCATGCTATCATGTAATCATGATACTACTGCTACAGAATTATTGCACAACCACCACTAGCACTTTAAGAACAGGATTTTACTTCCATGATTTAGCAGGGATGAGATTTCAGTGGCTCTCATGAAAAGACATGGATGCTTTTAAAAAGACACACACACAAAACCTTAATTAACAAACTAATTCAACACATAAAAACTTAAACAAACCTTAAAATGTGCAAACAAAATGTGACAGTTCATTAAAAGAGTGTTCTGTAGATTGTTTTCACATCCTCCCCTGGACGTTTTCTCACTGGGAAAGGGGAGGGGGAAAGAGGACTGCCCATTCACACTGGAATCTCACAATTACAGCGGGACATGTTTCCTCATGCTCTTCAATACCACGAAAATAGCAATATTGAGAGCTATTGATGGCTTGTCCTATCAAGTAAAAGGAACACATTATTGGCAGCTGGAGCACACAGTAACCATGGGAGGACAATGAAGTCGTGTAATAGTGGGAAACCGTTCACGCTACCATGGCATCATAATCGTGCAATTATAACCTCGTCTGATAAAGTCCATAGAGTTGCCAGATCTCAGGGCTTAGAGATCTCTAGGCAGGAGACAAAGATCAAATTCACCAGTTCTGGTGGGATCAGCTCCAGGCAAGAGGAAATGGCTGTGTACACATCTCCAGCCCAGTAGCATCTTGCTACAGTTTCTAAGATTTAATTGATTAGTTGCTGCAACCTCTTCAGGGAGTCTTGTGTATTTACTCAGCTTCCTCCATCCCTTATGACATCAGTCTTTGTGACATCAGGCCTAATCCTCTGCTCTGCATCTATCGGGTGGCTAGCTGCAAATAGACTAGCTTCTTCTTGTTGTTGTTGTTGTTGTTGTGTGCCTTCAAGTTCTTTATGACTTATGGCAATCCTATCATGGGGATTTATTGGTAAGATTTTTTTCAGAGGAAGTTTGCCATTGCCTTCTTCTGAGGCTGAGAGAATGTGGCTTGCCCAATATTTCACCAAGTGGGTTTCCATGGCTGAGCATGGATTCAAACCCTGGCCTACAGAATCATAGTCCAATGCTCAAACCACAACACCACTCTGGCTCTCCAGATGCTAGATTAAATTTTCCTAATCCTATCTTCCTGAGCAAATGAGAGGAATAATGCCATTATTTCACCTTGATCTTGTAACAGCTCCCTTACCTAAAATTTCTGTCTTAACTTCCAAACATGAAAATATTCTTTGTAGGTGTGTGTTTGAATGACAAGCTGCGAGCAACACAATGTATAAAGCTTAATTAAATCACTGGGGCTGTACTCAACTTTATCTCAAGTTTTGGACCAGAAACCTTAGGACTTTGGATTATTCTGAACTGGAAACCCTTTAAGGACATATCTTAATTACAGGGAATTTTCCATCCAGGAGAAAGAAAACAGGGAATGATCCAACCTAGCCTTCTATAGGAAGGAGTTTGCCATAGCCTGTATGCACAGAGATCTCTCTTCATGATCTAGAAAAAGTGAAACTTCTCAGTCTGTGAGGCTCATTCTCTATTTATACAGGTATTATAACACTGAATTGTTACTTTTTTTGAATTATCACTTTCAGAATCATCCAGCCAGCATAGATAAAAGGTAGTTCAAAAAACAACTTTTTCCAAGTTCCAATAGTTTATTATTTTAATTATTTTAGACCACAGAGCAATGTCCTCTCAACGTAGCTTATAAAACATATAGTGTCATGCAAATCCAGTAATATATAGTAGTTCAATTTAGAACACAAATTATGAAGCCAAAATCCCCCAAAACAATAGCAGGCTAATATTATTCGTACCAACCAAGAAGTTATACAATTGTGAGCCAACATTCTTCAGGCTGGATATTATGTTGAACAAAAACAGCAAAAGAGCTGGTGTCTGAAGGTAAAGCAGAAAAACCCTATGTTGACTCTATGTAATTTCACAAACATGGAAACATAATTTCAGCATTAAGGAAAAAAAAAAACGTTTATCTCATGGTTCGTGAGAATGTACATGATGCAACTATGGAACAGGTGTAGGAGGGACTTCTGTTAATAGATGGTAATGGGCTCTCTAAAAATATAGAATCATAGAATTATAGAGTTGGAAGAGACCACAAGGGCCATCCAGTCCAACCCCCTGCCATGCAGAAATAAACAATTGAAGAACTTCCAACAGATGGCCATCCAGACTCTGCTTAAAAACCTCCAAAGAAGGAGATTCCATCACACTCCGCGGCAGTGCATTCCACTGCCAAACAGCTCTTACTGTCAAAAAGTTCCTCCTAATGTTGAGGTGGAATCTCTTTTCCTGTAATTTGAGTCCATCACTCTGTGTCCTTGTCTCTGGAACAGCAGAAAACAAGCTTGCTCCATTCTCAGTATGATATCCCTTCAAATATTTAAACATGGCTATCATGTCACCTCTTAATTTTCTCTTCTCCAAGCTAAACATACCCAGCTCCCTAAGCCACTTCTCATAGGGCATGGCTTCCAGACCTCCCAACATTTTGGTTGCCCTCCTCTGGACACATTCCAGCTGCTTAATATTCTTCTTGAATTGTGGCGCCTAGAAATGGACACGGTATTCCAGGTGAGGCCTGACCAAAGCAGAATTGAGTGGCACTATTACTTCCCTTGACCTAGACAATATACTCCTACTAATGCCGCCTAGAATCGCATTGGCTTTTTTAGCTGCCGCATCACACTGCTGACTCATGTTCAGTTTGTGGTCCACTAAGACTCCTAGAACACTTTCACATGTACTGCTCTCAAGCCATGTGTCTCCCATCCTATATCTGTACGTATCATTTTTATTGCCCAAGTGTAGTATCCTACATTTCTCCCTGTTGAAATTCATTTTGATAGTTTTAGCCCAGTTTTCTAATCTGTTAAAGTCATTTTGAATTCTGATCCTGTCCTCTGGGGTATTAGCTACCCCTCATAATTTAGTATCATCTGAAACTTGGGACTTTTTCAGATGGGGGGAAAAAACCCCGAGGAGGTTGGGAGAAGAACAGGGCTGTCGTGCTTACACAGCCCTGTTTCAGACAGCCACATCCTCCTCAGTCCTCCTCCTGACCTTCCCCTGTGCTGCTGGTGCTGCTTATTATTGACAGAAAACCTCTGTGAATAAAAAGTGGCACCTGCAGCACAGGGGAAGGTTGGGAGGAGGTTGGGAGGAAGATGGAGGATGGGGCTGTCTGAAATGGGGCTGTCTAAGTGTGACAGCCCTTTCTTCTCACGACCTCCTCGGGGGGGGGGAGGTTCCCCCATCTGAAAAAAGTCTTTGATAAGTGTGCCCTCTATTCCCTTATCCAAGTCATTGATAAAGATGTTGAATAGCACTGGGCCCAAGACAGAATCCTGTGGCACCCCACTGGTCACTTCTCTCCAGAATGAAGAGAAGCCATTGGTGACTACCCTTTGGATTCGGCCCATCAACCAATTATAAATCCACCTAACATTTGCATTGTCTAGCCTGCATGTTACTAACTTTTTTGCAAGAATATCATGGGGGACTTTTTCAAAGGCCTTACTTAAATCAAGATACACTACATCCATAGCATTCCCTTCATCTACCAAGTATGTAACTCTATCAAAAAAAGAAATAAGATTAGTCTGGCATGACTTGTTTTTCAAAAACCCATGTTGACTTTTAGCGATCATAGCTTTGCTTTCTAAGTGCTTGCAGACTGTCTATTTAATGATCTGCTCTAAAATCTTTCCTAGTACTGATGTCAGGCTTACTGGGCAATAATTATTTGGGTCTTCTTCCCCCCTCCATTTTTTTAAAAGTCAGGGGCAACTGTGATTGTTATGAGAAGCAAATAATCAGCTCTCACTATGAGGGAGGGAGCATTCAGTGTGTGATTATTATTGCAGTCTGTTGTCTGCCTTTTAGAGAGAGACAGACAGTCAGAGAGTCAAGATGATTTCTTAGCTCTGTAGGCATGGCTGCCTCATAGTCATGATGTATTCTGGTTTTGTAGTTTGATATTAGTTATTTCAAATAAAGCCTAAAAGGATTTTATTTTGTCTGTCTCCATGTTTTACACCAAGTATACAATTATTGGGCCAGAGTCCCCATGTTTCTGCTGCAACTCTGCTACTGCTCCTTCTTTTCAGTTTTGTTCAGAAGGGCTGTATACCCTGACAATTACTACATTCCAACCACAAGACTCGCCCTGCCAGGTTTCAGTGATGCCTATTAAATCATATTTGTTTTGCTGTGCTAAGAGTGCGAGTTCATCTTCTTTATTTCCCATTCCCTCTGTGTTAATATAGAGACATCTAAGACCATGGGTCATTTCCCCTATATGCTTTTAAAGGTTTATTCCTCCCACTGTTGGGCTCTTGTATTATTTGCCTTGTTCTCTGTATAACATTTGGGCTATTATCTCTAGCACTTGATGAACTCCTGCCTTCAAGAGTACTGTCTCCCTCCCCCATACAACTCAGTTTAAAGCCCTCCTGATGAGATGTTTCAGACTCTTAGCAAAAACATACCTGCCAACAGCTGTGAGGTACAACCCATCTCTTGCTAGTAGTCCACCTCCATGAAACCACAGCCCATGGTCTATGTAGCCAAACCATTCCTGGGAGCACCATCTGCGCAGCCAGTTGTTCACCTCCACTATCTTTCTCTCCTTTCCTGGGCCATGCCCTTCCACTGGAAGGACAGATGAAATTACTACCTGTGCATCCAAGTCCTTCAGTTTCCTATCCAGAGCCTCATAATCCCTTTTGATATTCTGAAGACTATGCTTTGCAGCAACATTGGTTCCCACACGGACCAAAAGGAATAGATAACGGTCAGTGGGCTTCACAAGTCTCATCAGCCTCTCCATTATATCACAGATTTTTGCACCTGGGAGACAGCACACCTCTCAAGACATCTTATCAGGCCCGCAAACTACTGATTCTGTACCCCTCATCAAAGGGTCTCCTACCACCACTACATGCTTCTCTGATGATTGGCAGAGGCCAATCTGTGTGCTGAACCATCCAAGATCTCATGCACATTCTCTGAGGCCTGGCTCTGCTGCTTTCATACTTGTACCTGGTCATCACTGACAAGGAAGAGAGCTTCAAACCAATTCTGTACTGCCAAACCCATAGAATGGCCCCTGCTTCTTCTACTTCTACAAGCCACATTCTTCCAAACATCGGCCTCCTGTGTATCAGAACTAACCTCCTCCAGAGGGAAATCCACTGCATGTTCCTGAAATAGGACCCTCTGCTCTGCTCTGCTCTGCTCTGCTCTGTCTAAGAAAACCTCCTGCTTCCTAATATGCTGTATAGTGGCTAATCAGGCCTCAAGTTGGTGGACCTTCTCTTCCAGCAACACAACCAACTTGCACTTGGTGCAAGTGTAGTTCTGCACATCCACACTCAGGAAGACAAACATAACAAACCACAGCTCTTGCAGGTGACTGCAGCAGTTCCCTCATTGTCCATATTGAATACTCTGAAATAGGCACTAGAACAAAACTCTCTGCCTCCCCCTCAAATTCCCCCAGTAAACACCCACACCAACCACCCCTGTTGGCCTTGCTCCTGTACACCAAGCTCCAGAGATTGGGACTTCAGCTATATACAGAGCTACTGGCTGCTAGCTCCTCCCTTTGCCTCTCACCTACTTCCTCTCAACAGTCTCTGATTCACTTCCTCTCAACACAAGCAGCTCATCAAACAAATGCTAATGAGTCCCCCCAGGTAAACCTACACTCAGCCCACACAAACAACCAGCCCTTGACCCAAGCAAGCACACTAGCATTATCCCAAAAAACTCTCCCAAGAACTCTTTGGGGTTGGAGAAATGTAATTCAACAGTCACAAGTTCACCTAATGCCATCTCTTCCACACACCCACACAAAACACCCCTTTTAGCCTCATTCCTATACATTTAAGTCATTTATATCCACAAGCAACACTGAAATGAATGGAAGCTATGCAAATACCTTATGTTTTTTTCCACCCGCCATTCATTCCAGTGGAGCTTCAGTGACAGAAATTCATGGTGGAAGTGGGCCCTTTGTGAATTCCATAATAAATGATTCACGGAGCCTTTAATTTCACACTTCAAAAGAATTTCCCTCCTATTTTCAAGTTTGTTAAACTCAAAGCTATAATTTTCAGCTAACTAAAAAGATGTGATCATATGATTTTGCTCTAACTATTTAGCCCCTTAATGGGAGTTACAATTCTTACATGGGTACATACATCTCCCAGTAGCATTTACTTAATGAGTGTGACAATCCCATCATATGTCTTATTTTCAATAACTAATTATCTTGTTTAATATCCCCATAGCCTAAAATTACAATTATATTATGATACTTAAATGTTTTTTTTCCATTCATTTGGATTCCCACAGACAGATATTATAACCAGTTCCACTTTTTGTTAAGAGAGGTCTGTTCCAGAGCTCTGCTATAATATAAAGTTGTCTACTATTGCATTGTTGAAAGTAACATTAGAAAGCATTCTGCCTGATACTTGGGAGATTATCACATCAGGTTTCTAACATGCAGAAATCACATTAGTGAAGTAAACAGAAACATACCAGTATTGAAGGAATTCTTTTTGCACCTCTGCTTCAATTCCTATATGCTTCCCTTTGAATCACTAATGCAATTGCTATGCAATACTGGCACAAGTGGAGGGGGGGAGGAATAGAGACAGATAGGGTGGGAGGAATAAACTGGTCAGGCAAGGGGGTGGGAAATAGTCAGACCAGGCAGTGAAAGGGTGGGAGACAGATGGGGTGGGGGGAATAGACCAGGCAGGTGAGGGTTGGGAGAAATAGTTAGATTGGAAAGGTTGGAGGATGGGGAAACAAGGGAAAGAAATGAGGGGCGGGGAGGAAAAACACACCTATTCATCCAATGTGATTGCCGCTATGCAAACTGAAGCAGAAGAGGAATTCTCTCAAAGAAGCAATAATGAAAAGTCCCAAACTGTCTGCTCTATTCTGCCTTGGTCAGACCTCACCTAGAATACTGTGTCCAGTTCTGGGCACCACAATTCAAAAAGGATATTGACAAATTGGAGCGTGTGCAAAGAAGAGCGACTAAAATGGTGAAAGGTCTGGAAACAATGCCTTATGAGGAGAGACTTAGGGAGCTGGGTATGTTTAGCCTGGAAAAAAGACGGTTAAGAGGTGATATGATAGCCCTGTTTAAGTATTTGAAGGGGTATCACATTGAGAATGGAGCAGGCTTGTTTTCTGCTGCTCCAGAGACTGGAACACAGAGCAATGGATGCAAGCTCCAGGAACAGAGATTCCACATCAACATTAGGAGGAACTTTTTGACAGTAAGAGCTGTTCGGCAGTGGAATGCACTCCCTCGGAGCTTGGTGGGGTCTCCTTCCTTGGAGGTCTTTAAAGAGAGGCTGGATTGCCACCTGTCGGGGATGCTTTGATCAAGATTTCCTGCGTGGCAGGCAGTTGGACTGGATGGCCCTCGTGGTCTCTTCCAACTCTGTAATTCTATGATTCTATGATTCTATGACTGAGCCTTGGTTTCCCAGGGTTTCCTCATCAATGAAAATGGTTTGAATGATGTTTGCCAACAACTGTGACACATGTGTGATAAGGAACGGCCACATATGCTATTATCCTTCTCTAATACCACTGGTAAAGCATGGAGTGATAATCTCCTTGAACAATTTTGTCATTTATAAGGGCATAATCTTTTGGCCTGACCTCTATGGGAAGTATCCCACAACTGGTACACTGAAAAGTCAATTTGCCCTGACATTGTAAGGAATACATACCTCAACAGTGAAAACAGAATACTAACCACTATAATAAGTAGAAATAAGAACGGGGGTGGTAGTGGAGGAAAATAACATTCTCCTTGCTTTCTTGCTTTCTCTTACAATTTAGAATCATTCTGCTGTTGTGAGTTTAATGGCCTTTAGACTATGAATTGTCAGGGTTTTGACAATATGCATGTTTCTTTAACAGCTGTGGGTGGGCAATTCACTTGCTGAAATGGGGCCAAAAACCAGAATTAGGAGATGAGTGTGAGAGAAACAGCAATTCCTGAGTGGAATGACCAGAGAAAGCACATGGTGATTTTCCATCTGGAACTGGAAATATTTTAGTCACTTTTCAAAAGCTACACAAATTGCTATCAGAGCCTGCTTCCTTGTAGATGTTGTGCCTGTTTGTTAAAAATGTGCATTGTAGATGTACCTCTGCCTGGTTTTTTTTTTAGTAAATAGTACCCCCCCTTAAAAAAAATCCTCATGCAACTAAGCTCCCCAGTGCTGTCATCCAAAAAAGGGGGGCTATGCTGCAATCCTATACCCATATACCTGGGGTGAGCACCACTGAATCAGTGGAACCTACTTCCAAGTAGACTTGTTAATGTCATGTGATTCCTGAAATTTGCCACCACTTTTGGTTATCTTGTTTTTGCAGCTTAATATCTGTATCCAAGGGATCAGTGTGACACCAAAGACTATCTGGAGTTGTGAAATAAATTATTTCCACAGCAGACTATATTTTGGAGGAAAAATTGGCAAAACCACCTCTGAATATTCCTTGCCTACACACACACAATCCCCTAGCCCATGGCTGACCAATTTCATCAGCTGGGATCTAAGAAGCAGAATATCCTCCAAACAGCTTGTCTGCATCTTCAGGTTGTACAATGGGAGTGACCAACTTCAGCGGGTCGAGAGAATAATTTTCTGCCTCTGGAGGGTTCCAAAATGGTGGCTGGGAGAGAAGGTGTCCACAAGTTGCCAAAAATTCACTCCTTGTTTTGAGTAACAGGTGGGGGTTTTAAAAAAATTAAATGATAGAGTGGTCTCAGTGACCTATTTGAAAGATTATTCACCATTCCTAGAGATTTTCAGGTGAGGCAAGCCTTTTCTTTTCTTTAAAAAAGCAGTACAGGGAAAGTTGGGGGATCAACTTAAAAATGTTTGGGAGTTGCATGAAACCCCAGGGGATACTTTGCTCCCTCCTGCTGCACAATCTGAAATGTATCCATCATGATATGATCAGACACTATTGTAGCCACATTCATCTATGTCTCTGTACCAATTATGATGTCCACATTGGCAAGATTCTCAGTCAATTGTTCTGCAATGTTCTCACTGCACTCCCCTGAGGATCTCCTCACAAACTCTTTTCTTTAAAAGCTCTAGTATCACCAGCATTCAGATGTAATCAGGGCAGTAAACTTTCTTTGTACCATCATAAAAATATAGGTCCCAAAATTAGACCTAACCTGTGTGAAGTTGTATTCACCACAAGTCATACGCCTTTTGTTGCCAAACAATGACATGACTGATAGGCCTTCAGTATTTAACCAAGAAGCCAATATTATTTTGATTTGTCAAATGAGAAGAAACAGATCAGACATGTCTGTAAGATTCCTTCATAAACCAGATTTTGTGAGGGAGTACATATGCTCCAGAGACATAGGGGTGCAATGGTTTGAGCGTTGGACTCTGACTCTGGAGAACTTGATTGAAATTCCTGCTCAGCCATGGAAAATCTCTGGGGGATGTTGGGCAATTCCCACTCTCTCAGTCTCAGAGGAAGGCAAAGGCAAACCGCCTCTCAACAAATCTTGCCAAGAAAACCCTTAGAGTCACCATAAGTTGGAAATAACTTGAAGGCAACACAACAACAACAAAAAACTGCTCCAAATGCCACTATTTATGAGGAACAGTCCATATTTTCTGGAGGAGTTTCTCTCTGTGCTAAATTACTAGCTTTTTTGTTATGAAGGATTTGGCTATACCTCCAGAGTTCTTAGAAGTTCAAATTGAACTGAGATGGTGCTTCTTAATGCTTCTTAATGCACATGATTGTAAACACACAAAGAGACAGAGAGCATTCAGTTGCAATGCATCTGTCACTTCACATGTTGGTGAACCTTACTTTGAAGGACTGATAACAAATAAGCTTCTGATCTCCTTCTCGCAGCCATGATGGATGCAAAGAGATGAGAGGGAGTTTTGCAGCCTGAGGCTCTCTGTGGCTTCCTGCTACATTAAACCATGGATTAACATTACATCTGAATTCAGCCACTGAGGAGAGGAGTAAGCAGTCAATCAGTATTCCCTAGATTAATAGGGAACAGACTTCAAATATATGAATAAAATACTGTAGTTCATAACCATTATTCTTAATTCATAGGAAGAGAAAAAAAGCCTTGCATAATCTGCAAGACCAAAGATGATTGTTTCTAGATGTGGGTGGGTGTGCTCTCACCCCCCACCCACCCCCACTGCCCCCAAAATAGCTGTATACATACTCTAAGATGAAGCTGAGGCATATAAAATTGTGCCTTCTGAACAATGATGCCTGTCTCCAGCTGTTCTGTGAAAACAGCCCAGCCTTTTCACCCTTGAAGAGTAAAATAAACAGATCATTGCAAATGTTGGCCAGAAGTCAATTGCTAGTCACAACTGGAGTAGACCCTCTGAATGGAAATGGTATAAGAATCAATCCAGCAATTGAATCAATGATTCAACACTTGTTGGGGCTAGCAATTGAAGTTAGGCTAATACCTTTAGTTTTGATGCATGCAGAATTTTGATGCACCTTACACATATAAATGCCCTTAATAACTTTCTGCCTATATAAAGAAATACTCCAATAACATAAAAAAGTAAACAATGCAAGAATACCACCAAGAGTTTTTGGTATTTTCCCAGAAGTTGTTAAACATTTAATAACTATTCAGAAAACTGTTGGTTGAATACATTCCTTATTTAACCATTTATTACAAGCATCAATCCTAAATACACACTGGACTGACTATGGGACAAATGTTGCTGTCCATGAGCAAGCAGGGATCACCAGCATTGAGGCCATGATATTGAGAACACAGCTGCGCTGGGCAGGGCACGTTTCTAGGATGGAGAACCATTGCCAAAAATACTACTCTACGGTGAACTCACCAAGGATCACCATAAAAGGGGCACTCCAAAAAAGTGATACAAGGACTCCCTGAAACAACATCTCAGGCTCGGCCAAATTGATCACCAACAATGGTCCACCCTAGCCTCACATCGGGAGGCATGGAGATGCACTATCCACAATGGTGCAGCCTTATTTGAGAACTCACACCGAACAAGTCTTGAAGAGAAATGACAACGCAGAAAGAATCACAACCCAGAAACATCACCCAAGGAGACCTTCTGCTGTGCTTTTTGCAACCGGACTTATCTATCTCGGATTGGCCTTTTTAGTCATCAGCTCGCTTGCAGAAAGCGCGGGATGAGTCCTTCCTGAATCTTCGTTTGCGAAGAAAAGCCAGAGAGAGAGAGAGAAGCATAGAATAGCTATGGCAAGCTCCACCTATAAATTCAAAAAAGATAGTCCAGTGAATAGTCCA
Source organism: Gambelia wislizenii (assembly GCA_030847615.1). Classification (NCBI taxonomy): domain Eukaryota; kingdom Metazoa; phylum Chordata; class Lepidosauria; order Squamata; family Crotaphytidae; genus Gambelia; species Gambelia wislizenii. The sequence continues at coordinate 201,948,163 of JAUMIR010000005.1, read as the reverse complement.
GTCCTAAGAGGTTAGTGTAACCATCAAAGAACAGAATTTTCTACTTTTTTGTCAAGTGCCCAGATGAGCAAGTGTATGGGAATCAAAACACTGGTGTTGGTACATGAGAGAGGTTTCAAGATTGTAAGAACATGTGGGAAAGTGACAATAAGCTTGGTGGCCATGGGTAGCAAATTATATTCTGAGGTAGAATACAGGGCAAAGAAGAATAAGCTAAGAACTCATTATGAATTAAGAATTACAAAGAAAATTCTTTTTTTAAAAAAAAAGGCTGACATCATGCCACACTAGCAAGAAGAAATGGTAACTACGGAGACTAAAAGAGAAAGGAAGCCGACTGTTAACAGACAGGATTGATTATCCAAGACAAAGAACAGAATGAGATGGGTGTAATGAAAGAGAAAAAGGTCAAACTCACATAATTTTCCTACCTTACTCTATCAACATTTATGTACCATAGAAATCAGTAAAAACTCGGCTTTTTCCCTATCCAAAGGGGAGCAGCTTCTTAACTATGTGGTCTGCCAAAAGCCTGATGCAGAGCATCACGCTGGAAGGGAACAATTTGATGGCCTGCCTGATTAGAGGCCCAACGGTTGGGCCGTTTGGCACTGCACCAAAATAGGTGGTGTGATTGAGGGGTGTGGCTAGAGCTAATTTAAGGCTTGGCTTCCCCTCAGCTCATGCTCCTTTTGCCTTTTGCCAGACCCACCCTCCCAACTTCAATGCTATATAAGTCTCACTGGTCGTGTTCTGGGCCAGAGAGGATTTTCCCCCTCTTGTTGGGGAGGGTTTTTTGCCTACCCCATACTGTATCTGATGGGACTTGGGCAATTAGCTGAGGTGGCATCTAAAAGAGGCTTCACCTGGCAGGTCGCGGGGGGAGAAATTAAGAGATCAGTGTTCACCTTGGCACCCTTTTGGTGAAGGGCATAGCTTTGGAGCTGCCTCTTCAGGTTATGGGACCTGGGAGGATTGAGGAGTCTGCCCTTGGGGCTGACCTGGGGGTTTACTCTCTCTTGTAAAGTCCTGGGATTTGGGAGAGATCCCCCTAGGTTTGCCTTCCAGTAAATGACTGTCCAAGTGGCAACCAATGATTGTTGGATTGCACTCGGGGTCTGGTGTTTTGCCCAAGGGAAGGATGGGGAGGGGCTGGTCATCAGGTGACGCCTGGTCCTCAGCTGGACCCACATCAGGTTGCTCTCCCACATTTGGTTCATCCCCAGGCTGAAATTTGATTAAATAGAGTTTAGGTCAATAAAGTGACTCTTTTAACCCAATTTTCTGTGTCTGGCCTTGTTATTTCAGGGTTGGTCATCAATTCTTCAACCCTCAATGTTTTCAAATGACTAATCCAGGTTGAAGACAATCAGATATGAGTATTGTACATTGATAACCAAGAGTTATCTTCAGTAACAATACCACTAGTATTAACTGTTGGTTTTATTTCAAGTCATTTATGACTTATGGCCACTCTAAGGTGAATCTATCACAGGGTTTTCTTGGCAGAATCTGTTCAGAGAGGGTTTGACCTTGCCTTCCTCTGAAACTGAGAGAGTGTGACTTCCACAGTAGGTTTCCATGGCTGAGCAGGGATTTGAAAACTTGTTTCGCAGTGTCTAAGGACTTTATCACCACATTAATGTTCTTTTGCCAGCATAAATTGTGGCATTTTTATTCCGGCAAAAGAACCCACACACACACCAGACCTACCTTTGCAAGTGGAAAAGAGGCTTCCCCAGCAGTAACGGAGGACAAATGGTGCTCCGTTTACTTCCAGGTTCAAAATCTTGCCGATTCTCACAAGAAGATGGTAGCACTGAAAATTAAAAATTAAAGCAAAAAAAACCCCACAAAAAGTACAGCAAAGCACAAGAACACACTTTGCAACTTACAAGTAAATGGGGGGGTCATAAAAAGAGCACCCCCTACCTGGCTCTTGCAATCTCACCCAGAAGTGTTCTGTCATTGACGCAGCATTCCCATGAGTACAACGGTACAAGGATTCAAACACCGGCAATGCTGGCAAAAAAGCAGAACAGGAGATCAATTGACGGCTTGGGCCAGCAATAAAAGGGAATGGGTTTTTAACAAGATGTGATTGCGAAAGGACAATGTCATCTGGTATGTGCACTCTTTCATGATCGTATTTGCTCCATCTGATAAAGTCTTTAGTCCAACACTCAAACCATTACACCACGGCAGGCTCCACTAGTAGTAATAGTGATGAAATAGTGGTATGAAAAGTGTGCCAATAGTCAGTACACAGATGTGTGAATTTTAAGCTGGTCCATCTGTCCTAGGTATTGTGGTCATAAAAGGCTGACCTTAACAATATTCCTTTTAAAACATTATGGACCATTGCTTAATTTACATAATGGTAGCTGCTGGAACTGTATTCCTTTGGTATGCAATTTGGAATTTAGTTCAGTCAAAGCAAATATGAGAGTCTAACTACAGGCTTGACTGCATTTCTTCCAGAGATGTCAGCTTTAAAATAGGACAGGAAAGGAGTCAAGTTGAAAAGCAAGCAAGACTGAATCAAGGCTAAAGGGACAAGGACGAAGTGTCGTCTGTACAATCAGTACAAGTGTCAAGCAGAATTTCTACAAAAAGAAGAATGGGGGCAGGGGACTTAAAGCACAGCATAAATAGCTAAGGGTATTGCACCATTTTTTGCCTCTAACCCCACCTCCAGATGCTTCACTTCTGGGAGAGAACTTCTAGTCTTGAAAACACAGCAGAACAACTAGGTGAAATCACACTAGGGAACAAGTTTTGAGCATCCCTTTGTACTCCCAAGCTTCCCTTTAAAGCATCCCACCAAGTGTTTTGCAAGGATGTGGCACAATCCATATTCTAACAAATGGATGATAGAGCTGTCAAGACTACCTTGCCGCTATCCCACATATGAATCAACCAGTTCCTCTGGATACATGTTGTTGTTGTGTGCCTTCAAGTCATTTCCAACCTATGGCAACCCTAACAAGAACCTATCACAGGGTTTTCTGAGGGCTGAGAATGAGTGACTTGCCCAAGGTCACGCAGTGGGTTTTCATGGCCAAGCTGGGATTCAAAACCTGGTCCCAAGAGTTGTAATCCAACACTCAAACCAGTATGGCACTCTGGCTCTCTGGATACATACATATTCTACTCAGTTTTTTTTTATAATGCTTTCCCCTTTTGGATACTGTATTAAGCCATTAAATAAAACCTCCACATTCTTGCAGTTAAGCATTTCCACTCACTTTTATCTAACAATTATTTTGGATCCCTGAGCATTTTAAGCCTTTTGCTTGACATTTGAGTTCCCATCAAATTAATGCTTTCAGCTATCTATATTCACTCATTATTTCAGTCGTGCACATTGGCCAGGGGCTTGTCCCATTTAAAATCTCTTTCACATTTGCTTACACCAGCTTTTTATTTTTCAGACGTTTGGTCCTTTTTATGTTTTCTCTCATTAACACAGCGTTTCACAAGTCCTTGGTGAATAATTAACTGTAGTAGGATCCTTAACTTTCATATATACATTTTTAATTTATTAAAATGATCAGCAAATTACTGGTGTATCATGAAATGTGGTGTACAACTCTAGTTGCATATGATGAAGTTATTAAGGACAGGATAAGTCACTTTTTAGGTTAATCACACAAAACCAGCTATTTAAGAGAAATATGCACACTGGTATGGATCGAGGTCCTTAAACTCAGGCATAAATTATTTTAATACTCAAGTACTGGTGTATTATTTTATAACATGGATACATTTGTTTAAAAGAAAAGTTTGGTCTTTCTAACAAAAATCTTACACATGGATAATGGTGAGATCCCCACTGATTTCCCATTTAAATTCTGATCAAATCCACACCTGCCTAGCTTCAGCAGTGCTGCAGTATTTAGTACTCTTTAAACATTCATTAAGATCCATCTTTTTAACCTAAAAATGTTCCTGTACTTACTCCCAAGTGCTAAATGCCTTTTGAAATTACATTTTTTATCTCATTTCTAGTAGGGGAAAATGTACAGCGCTGTCTTGAGGTATTGTTTTCTCCACTATCTTGGTGGATTACAGATTATACTGCCTGAACACAGGAAAAATAGAGCTTGTAGGAGAATATCTACAGGGTGACAGGAGTGAAAGAAATAGGTAACTGTAAAGCTTGTTAAAGGAACATTTTAAGGGGGTAATAGCTAGAAATGAGTGGGAAGTGATTCCAAATGGTGAGGAAGAGTGAGAGAGTGAGGCAATTGCTGTACAGATACTCGAATTCAATCCTTATGTCTTCCAATAAAAACTGAACAGATCTGCACTTCCCAGACCAACGCACAGATGCATTGACCAATCCACCAGCTCTCATACATTAATTCAGAAATAACAGGGAGCAGACTTATGGGTAACAATATGTAGCCTGGTAATAATAAATATCTGCTACCTTGACATCGCCAATATTTTCAGAATTATTTTAAGATCCCTAAAATAAAAATGGATTATATAGTATTAATTGTTTTCATGCCAACAGAAGTATTCTCCCCCACAATATTAAACTTATCCAAAGATGTGTGGACTAACACAAGGCAAACCTTGAATTACTATATAGACTTTGTACAAATAAATAAGACTGCAATAAAAACTGAGTAGTGAGCAATTAATTGGGGCGGGGGGCAGTTTACAAGATCACAAATTACTAATGTAATTCTCTAACAAACTAGACTTCTTTAAAGTCTTGTTGCATTTACAGATTCTATGTTGCCATGGTGATGTTCACATCCAGACATAAATTTATTTTAGTGGTGCATATGTATAAATGAGTGAACTGCGTCTTTGCATTTCAATCCCAGTCCTGCAATCACTTGACTCAACTACTTCTTATGAAGATTCTGGTGTGGTGAATGGAGTGTCAGAACACACAAGGCACTGTACTATTTTGATACTAGACAAAAACTAGTATCACTGAATGGACAACTTCAGATATGACAAAAACAAATAAGAGTCTTGAGGCACCTTAAAGCCAGGGGGTTGGATCTAGGTAAATACCAGTGGTGAGCAGATGATGACATTTCTACCTTGTGTTCACCATAGCTGCTGCTGCTCCTCCACTCAAAAAAAACCCTTCCCCAAAAATCTCAAAGTTAAGAAGGAGTGCTGAATGGGATGGGTTGTAACACAGCTAAAAGGAAAGTGGGGTAAATACAAAGCATACAACTTTCAGTGACTTCCTTTTTTCTCAGCTCCCAAGAAAGCATCCCACACCTTTCAACAGTTTTTCATGGAGTGTGGAGGAAGTGGGAGAAAGGAAAAGATATGAAGGCCACCTTTCATTCAGGCTTCTCCATCAATTTGCTTCAGCATAATTACTGCGGAGTAAGTCCAATAGAATTATTGACCATCTTGGAGATGTCTCATTCATGATATCGCCATGAGTCAAAGTCACCTTGAAGGCAGTTAACGACAAAACTCATTTTGAGCTTTTATGGATTAAAATTCATTTTTATCAGATGCATATTTTGTTCTCTGCAATCAGGTGCACCATCTATACCCACAAGAACACCATGTAAACCATGGATGGGCAACTGCATCAGGAGGCAAAATTCATCTCCGTGGCCCCTGCAGGTTTCAGCTCCCAGAAAGCCTGGCCTGAAAGGCTTGATCATGGTGGGGGAAATTCCTAGAGAACAGCAGGTCTCCCTTCCTCACCATCCAAAGTTAGTGCTACACAGATCAAAGATCAAGATAGCTCACCTAAGAACTGGCCCAGTACAAGTACATGTTGTGACACCTTACTTATCCCTTTTTAAATCATGGATGGGCTCAGTCTTATTATGAACTGCCTTCACATTAAACATCGCCGCCACCAAGCTGGAGGGACCAGTAACCAAGCAACCAGATATCTGTGAGATGCAGGCAGAATCAGAAAAAGGGACAGCCTTCAAATAACGGTTTCTCAGATGACCATTCTAATTCCCATGCCCACAGTTACAGCAATAGTGGCAACCCCATCAGTCTCCCTATTACACACAATCTGACCCATGTCTGAATTCAGTATATACTAATAACATTGTTATACTTCTGGGTGCAAATAAGGCAGTAATATGACTCTTAAAGTAATCCTAAAGTCAGGTTGAGTTTGATACTTCCCTCCTGAAAACATTACTCCATATCCCTGCAATCTTCATAATCTTGCAAGACTATGACCCAGGCTATAGCCAGGATTCCACTATACCCGCTTACCTCCTTTCCCCAACTCTGACCTAAGGTATGGTTGGATCTCAACTTCAGCAGCTAGCCCATACACTCACTCTGGAACAACTCACAAGGCATAGAAACAGGCTCTGAAAGTCAGCTCTTTATTTCCCAAATTTGCAGTCTTTGGAGAATGAATGCAGAATATGGAGATGAAACTAACAATCAGTTTTTAACTAACTGATTGCTAGTTTTAACTAACTGATTGCTAGTTTTTACATACTGAAATTGTTATGAAGCTGTACCAGCCTTGGTTATAACATGTGGCCGTTCTGAACTTTGGCCACAAACAGCTGTGCAGGTGTGAAGTTGAAGGCTTTCACGGCCAGCATCCATAGATTTTCCTTGGTTTTTTCCGGGCTGTGAAGCTGAGTTCTTCAATAGTTTCTTTCTGATGTTTTGCCTCCATCTGTGGCTGGCATCTTCAGAGAATGGTTGGGTAGGAGTGTGTCTGGGGTTTATATGCTGTGAACCCCTGTAGGAGAGTATATGTAAATTTGTGTAATTGAATGGTTAGTTTCTGGGTATAGAAATGCAAGGCTTGTTAGTTTCTGTTTCGCTGATGGTTGGTTGATGGGCCGTTATCTGCTCGGAATCCCCATGTCCCTGGGTGGAATTCCTTTGTAAGTGTTGAGTTTTAATTCTTTTGTATTTCAAAACTGGGAGCCAAACTTTGTTTACTTTAAGGCTTTCCTCTTTCCTGTTGAAGTTGTCCAAGTGTTTGTGGATTTCAATACCTTCTCTGTGCATTCTGGCATGATAGTTGTTGGCCTGGTCCAGTATTTATATGTTTTTAAATAACATTTTGTGTCCAGGTTGGTTTATAACATGTTCTGCTACTGCTGATTTTTCTGGTTGGCCCAGTCTGCAATGTCTCTCATGTTCCTTGATTCGTGTCTGCACACTGCGTTTTGTGGTCCCTATGTAAACTTGTCTACAGCTGCATGGTATGCAGTAAACTGCTACAGCTATGAGAGGGTCTCTTCTGTCCTTTGCTGAGCATAACAATTCTTGGATTTTTTTGGTTGGTCTATAGATTGTTTGGAGGTTGTCTTTCCTCATCAGTTTCCCTATTCTATCTGTGACTCATTTGACGTATGGTAAAAATACCTTCCCTTTGGGTGGCTGTTTTTCTTCTTCGTTCCTGTGTTTTTTTCTGGGTCTGGGCCCTACAGGCTAATGGTTACTCCAGATCAGACATCACAAGAGCAGCCAAACACAACCTCCAAACAATTGAAGCTATTGAAATCCACAAACACCTGGACACCTTCAACAGGAAAGAAGAAACCTGAAAAGTAAACAAAATCTGGCTCCCAGTTTTGAAATACAATAGAATTAAAACTCAACACTTACAAAGGAATTCCAGCCAGGGACATGGGGATTCCCAGCAGATAATGGTCCATCAACCAACCATCAACCAAATAGACGCTAACAAGCCTTGCATTTCCAATGCCCAGAAACTAACCATTCAATTACCTAAATAACTAAGAACTCTTAGATTACCTAAAAGCTCTCACCATGGACACTGAGAGAACTGCTGCAGTCACCTGCAACACTTGTGGGATGTTTGTCTTCTTGTTGATTAGAAGCCCTCTCCCTTATCAAGGACAACGATGAAGAACAGTATGGACAGACTTCAGGGGCAGAGCAGGGGACCTTGCGAGTACCACCACAAGGAACAGCAGCTGCAAAGCCTCGGGGGAGGTGTGAGGTGGTGGTCGTTGACTCCTTGCTGAGGAGTACAGAAGCAGTGGTTTGTGGGCCTGACAAGATGTCTCGGGAGGTGTGTTGTCTCCCTGGGGCAAAGATCTGTGATGTGACAGAGAGGCTGACATGACTCGTCAAGCCTACAGATCATTACCCCTTCCTTTTGGTCCATGTGGGAACCAATGACAATGAAAGGCACAGCTTTCCGAAGATCAGAAGAGATTATGAGGCTCTGGGGAGGAAGCTAGAAGAAATGGATGCACAGGTTGTCATCTCGTCTCTTCTGCCAGTTGAAGGGCATGGTCCAGGAAGGGAGAGGAAAATAGCTGACATAAAGAACTGGCTCCATAGATGGTGTCGCCAAGAACAATTTGGATTCTTGGATCATGGGCTGCGCTTCCATGAGGGGGGACTTCTGGCAAGAGACGGGTGCATCTCACGACACTTGGCAGAAGCATTTTTGCCTACAGTCTCAAGAATTTGATCAGGAGGGCTTTAAACTGAGTCATATGGGGGAGGGATAAAGTATTCTGGAAGGCAAAAGGGCTGGAGAAAACAGTCAAACTGTCATAGAGGGAACAAGGCAAACAGTGCAAGGACCCAACAGTGGGAGGCAAAAAAACCTGCGCAGGCAGCAAGAAAAGGGAACACATGGTCTTAGATATCTCTACACTAATGCACAGAGCATGGGAAATAAGCAAGATGAACTTAAACTCCTAGCATTACAAAACAAATATGATATAATAGGCATAACTGAAACCTGGTGGGATGAGTCGCATGACTGGAATGTAGGAATAGAGGGGTATAACCTTTATAAGAGAAACAGGCCAAACAGGAAAGGAGGAGGAATAGCATTATATGTCAGGGATATTTACACCAGTGAAGAGATCCATGACATCAGTACTGGAAGCCAGGAGGAAAGCATCTGGATAAAAATTAAAGGGGAGGGAAACAACAGGGTTGTTACTGTGGGACTCTACTACAGACCCCCAAGTCAGATGGAGGAATTGGATGATGCCTTTCTAGAACAGATGACCACACATGCAGAAAGGAGAGATGTAGTAGTGATGGGTGACTTCAACTATCCTGATATTTGCTAGCAAACTAACTCAACCAAAACTTCAAGGTCTAGCAAATTCCTTACTTGCCTGGAAGACAATTCCATGGTCCAAAAGGTGAAGAGGCAACAAGGGGGTCAGCTATTTCAGATCTGATCCTAACCAACAGAGATGACCTGGTTAATGGGGTGCAAAGTGGTGGGATCCTTAGGTGAGAGTGATCATGTTCTCCTGGAGTTTGTTATACAATGGAAAGGAGAAGCCAGGCATAGTCAGACACGTATTCTTGACTTTAGGAGAGCTGATTTCAATAAACTCAGGGAAATACTGGGGGTGATCCCATGGTCAGGAATACTAAAAGAGAAGAGGCCTCAAGACGGATGGGACTTTCTCAAAAGGGAGATACTGAAGGCACAATTTCAAACAGTACCAATGAGGAAGAAAAATGAGAAGTGTCTCAAGAAACCAGGATGGATGACTAAAGAAATTTCAACGGAGCTAAGTTTTAAACGAACATGTATAGGAAATGAAAAAAGGGGGAAATCACCAAAGAAGAATTCAAACAGATAGCAAACATGTGTAGGAGTAAAGTCAGAAAAGCTAAAGTGCAAAATGAGCTCAGGCTTGCTAGAGAGGTTAAGAACAATAAAAAGGGTTTTTTGGGGTATGTCAGCAGCAAAAGGAGGAAGAAGGAAATGGTAGGGCCACTACGCGGAGAAGATGGCAAAATGCTAACAGGGGACAGGGAAAAGGCAGAATTACTCAACACCTTCTTTGCCGCAGTGTTTTCAGAAAAGGAAAAGGGTGACCAACCTGAGGATAATGGAAGAGATGACACAATAGGGGAAATCCAGCACAGAATAAGCAAAGAGGTAGTACAGGAATACTTTCTTAATCTAAATGAATTTAAATCTGCAGGACCAGATGGACTACATCCAAGAGTATTAAAAGAGCTGACAAATGTAATCTCAGAGCCATTGGCAATATTCTTTGAGAACTCCTGGAGAACAGAAGTCCCAGCGGACTGGAGCAGGGCGAACGTTGTCCCCATCTTCAAAAAGGGGAAAAAAGAAGATCCCAACAATTATCATCCGCTTAGTCTGACATCAATACCAGGGAAGATTCTAGAGCAGATCATTAAACAGAGAGTCTGTGAACATTTAGAAAGCAATGCCATTATCACAAAAAGTCAACATGGGTTTCAGAGAAACAAGTCATGCCAGACTAATCTGATCTCTTTTTTTGAAAAAATTACCAGCTTGGTAGATGAAGGGAACGCTATGGATATTGCACACCTTGATTTCAGTAAGGCCTTTGATAAGGTTCCCCATGACATTCTTGCAAAGAAGTTTGTAAAATGTGGGCTAGACAAATTAACTGTTCAATGGATTTGCAATTGGTTGATCGGCCGAACCCAAAGAATGCTCACCAGTGGCTCCTCTTTGTCTTGGAAAGATGTGACCAGTGGGGTGCCACAGGGTTCGGTCCTGGGCCCAGTGCTAGTCTACATCTTTATCAATGATTTGGATGAGGGAATTAGGGGCATACTTATCAAATTTGCAGATGACACCAAATTAGGAGGAGTAGCTAATACCCTGGAGGACAGAATCAAAATTCAAAATGATCTGGATAGACTGGAGAGCTGGGCCAAAGCTAACAAAATGAAATTTAATACGGAGAAATGTAAGGTATTGCACTTAGGGTGGAAAAATGAAATGCATAGATATAGGATGTGGGGGACCTCGCTAAACAAGACTGCGTGCGAAAGGGATTTAGGAGTCCTAGTAGACCAGAAGTTGAACATGAGTTAATAGTGTGATGCAGCAGCTAAAAAGGCCAATGCGATTTTGGACTGCATCAATAGAAGTATAGTGTCTAGATCAAGGGAAGTGATAGTGCCACTCTATTCTGCCTTCGTCAGGACTCACCTAGAATGCTGTGTCCAGTATTCTGGGCACCACAGTTCAAAAAGGATATTGACAAATTGGAGCGTGTCTAGAGAAGGGCAACTAAAATGGTGAAAGGTCTGGAAACCATGCCTTATGAGGAGAGACTTAGGGAGCTGGGTATGTTTAGCCCGGAAAAAAGATGGTTAAGAGGCGATATGATAGCCCTGTTTAAGTATTTGAAGGGGTGTCACATTGAGGATGGAGCAAGCTTGTTTTCTGCTGCTCCAGAGACTAGAACATGGAGCAATGAATGCAAGTTCCAGGAACAGAGATTCCACCTCAACATTAGGAGGAACTTTTTGACAGTAAGAGCTGTTCGGCAGTGGAACACACTCCCTTGGAGCATGGTGGGGTCTCCTTCCTTGGAGGTCTTTAAACAGAGGCTGGATGGCCACCTGTTGGGGATGCTTTGATCGTGATTTCCTGCCTGGCAGGGGGTTGGACTGGATGGCCCTCGTGGTCTCTTCCAACTCTAAAATTGTATGATTCTATGATTCTAATTACACAAATTTACATATAATCTCCTACAGGGGTTCACAGCATATAAACCCCAGACACACTCCTACCCAACCATTTTCTGAAGATGCCAGCCACAGATGCAGGCGAAACGTCAGAAAGAAACTATTCCAAAACAAGTCCTCACAGCCCGGAAAAAAACAAGGAAAATCTATCGTTGTGCAGGTGTTTTCCCACACAGTGCAATTGCATTCAAAACACTTCCTTTATTCAAATTCGGCTTACTTACCACTAATAGACTCAGTTCTCTATGGACATCTTGCTGAACAATCCTATGCATAATATATCTGCTTATTATGGCATCATCACAAGATTCTTATGTAATTTTTTATTGCTGGGCCATTTCCTTCTATAATTTTGATTTAGTTTCCACTACCATGTTGAAGGTAGAAAAAGAGGATAGAAATCAATCAAAGAGCCAGCAAATGAACTACAGGGAATCTGCACAGGTTGTTAGAATTCTGGCACCTACAAGTATAATTATCAGTATTTAAAACAATACTCTGGCACCCATGGTTTTGGAGACATTTCTGGAATACTTAAGACCAGAAATAAGTATAACAGATGCGCAGAGGCATCTGCCAGACTCATATGCACTTTACATTAACAACCAAGCAGAGAGGTTATTTGCAACATTTGAGTCCACAGCGGACCACTCCTGGCCTATAAACTGGAACATACTTTCTTACCCTTTCTAATTCCTTTCCTCTGTGGTATATTTCATGTTTTCATTTCTGGTTAAGTTCATAGAATTCAATGCAAATGATACTATTAGTAGAAACAGAAATATTCATGGGGATTTCAAGAAATGCAAAGCTGTAAGGAGAAAGGCCGTGCAGACAATATTAAACCATTAAAATTAATAGTACAGATAGTTGATCAAGTGTATCACACAAAGCACAGAGAATATAGACCTGATGCTGTTTAGACAAATTGCTTTGAGCATCTTGGACTTTTATTGCTAGAATGCTAATGCATACCTTTACTTTTCTTCATTCTGTGCTGATTCTCAGTACAATTTAAATAAGATATAATTTCTAAGCTATTATGCTCTGACATTGAGAATGTTCTCATTTTAGATGTATTTCAGCACACTCAAAGATTGAAGCAATTTCTCTTGAACTAGCACTAGGCTGTAGCTGAACAGAATGCTAAACCTGAATCCTGAGCTTGTGGTCAGACCAATCAGATGAAACCATAAATAAAGAACAGCAATGATTTCAGAACTGCTTTAACATCCTCTTGCTACAAACTTCATATATCAAAGGCAAGCAGTATGCCATGACAATGCTCAAGATGTTGGCTTCTGATAACCTCTAATGTCAATCTGAATGCCAGTGTTTACTATCAGTGCAGTTAACCTTACAGCCAACATTACAAATCATGATTATACATACACACATTGTTAATGAAAGCAGGATCCCGCTTCCATGAGATCACAGGCCTGTCTCTTCCATATTCAGTGCATACATGCTCTGTTAACAGACTATTGGAAATGCATACAAATGTAATCAACTTACTTTTCAAAAACAACCATATATATATTAAGCAACTTCGATTTAATGCGAGAAATCTCAGCACCAATGCTGCTGTACAAATTAAATATCAGTTCTACCAACAATGAAGTCAGAAAAGAAAATGAGAACAGCAAATTCTCCAGGTAAAAGTTTGCTGCTTTTCACACATCATTGTAAACGTTTTTTAATAGGAAGAATACAAAACAAAATTATTCTGTGCTTCACTATCCATTCAGAAATATGCCTCCTCAGAAAAAGCATGAGTGCACTTCCAAATACTGTAAAATATATGGATGTAAAGTAAAGGAATTTGAAACAGATGAAAACCTATTTTTACACAACAGCCAAAGTCAAATTGTGTAGGTAGCTACTGGTTGTAGTAGAACACCATGGACCATGATCTTGTAAGCCATAAATATTATCTTGGCATGTTTTATTATGCTTCTTCTGTGCTTAAAAAGCCATGTAAGAATACATTATGCAGTTTTGATTAAAGGTATTTAGAGTCCCACCTCATTCCAAGATCTAGATATTTAGATGTCTTAATCAGGAAAGATGTTACAAAATCCTGTCCTGATGCTAAAGCCAGAGGGAGACAGAGGGTAGGAGATGTTTACAGACATTCATATGAGACCCTAGCAGGAGTGAGTCCAAGGAATATGGGGATCAAAAAAGGCAGAAATGTTTGATACTCCCTTTTTTCACAATATAAAATCCAGCTGTAAACACAAAACTGTACCTAATCCTTATGTAATTTTATGTAATAGAACAAGAAGATGACCTTGGATAACCTTGTCTTTGTGGTACTAGATCCTATGACTGCCTTACCTTCTCTACTGCTAGACTGAAGCCACTTTCTCACTTCTGTTTCCATTTGTACTAATGAGCAATCATATTGCTTAATCTTTCCCTAGTCTGCTTTCTCTGTTCCCTTCTACAGATTTCAACTATAGCCCATTTCTGGTCCCATAATTTCATCTTATCCCTGTTTTGTCTGTTACCCAATATAGCTTTTAATGTGGTATCGTTAGCCCATTTCTCATTTAAACTTGGTGTTCCAAAGAGTCGATATACTGTAAAGAGCAAAAATCAAGCATTGTGTATAGTTTTCCAGATGTTATAACCCCAAGTCTGTCGCAGTTGGGGGATCATTAGTTCTTGATAAAAAGAGACAGATGTCCAGGATATCTGACTTGCTACAAAACATGAAGGGTAACAGTGGTACAAAGGTGGCTATACTCAGGGCCGGTTTAACCTGTCTGCCAGATCCGCATTGGCGGGGGGCCTCGGGGGTGAAGGGGGCCCCCTGGTGAGTGTTGCCCTTATCTGATGAAGGAGACAGCCAGGAGACAGCAGCCGGCTCCTCCGCTCCTTTGGAGCCCCTTCCCCCTCCCTCCTCAGGCAGGGCATGGCAATAGCACTGAGCTACTGCGGGAGATAGAGAAAGGGTTTGCTCTTGGGAAGTTGTAATTTGGAGACAGTCCCTGGCTGCATTAGCGAAAGAAACAGCAGCCCTCTGTGGCAGAAGCTGGAGGGAGTTTGCTGCTACCGCTGAGACGGTGAGTGTGTGTTTATGAGAGAGACAGGGAATTTGAGGGTTGTCTCGGAAAGGGCTCCTTTCTTTCTTTCTTTCTTTCTTTCCCTTCCCTTCCCTTCCCTTCCCTTCCCTTCCCTTCCCTTCCCTGCCCTTGCCAACTGAGTTCAGCCTGCATTTGTGTGTGTTTGCCTATGTGCCTTCAAGTCATTTCTGACTAAGGCAAACCTACCATGGGGTTTTCTAGGCAAGGTTTGTTCAAAGGGTGTGTGCCTTTGCCTTCCTTTGAGGCTGAGAGTGTGTGACTTGCCCAAGGTCAGCCAGTGGGGTATTCATGGCTGAGTAAGGATTCAAACCCTGGTCTCCATAGTCATAGTGCAATGCTGAAACTTTTACAACACTCTTAACTCTTTTAACAGAAGAATACTGTATAAAGAATATAAATTAAAATTTGGAGTAATATTACTGGGAACAATGGTTTTATTGTTGTCACTAAAACACCAGTATCCCATTAGTGTTATGTGAGAGGCATTGGCCTAGAGCAGTGGATCTTAACCTTTTCTTTACCAGGGACCCCCTTTAAATTTGTTGCCCCAAGACTTAACTCAAGATTTAAAACCCTAATAATAATAGCTAATAATAATAGCTAACAACAACAACAATACAATTATACCATCCATTAAACTTTCCCTCAGAGACACTCTTGCTTCTTCCTGCAAGTTTGTGGCTGGAGTGGATTGAATGGCAATGTGCAGGCCAAGCCAGCCAGCCTTTGCCTTGGTTCCTGTCACATGGCTACTCCACTACAGGGAGGAGGTGGGCCAAGCAGTCTTCAAGCCTTTGTGGACCCCCCTGTGAGGACATTGCGGACCCCAAGTTAAGAACCACTGGGCTAGAGAATGCTGGAAAAGGAACAATGCAACCAGACCTTGAGAAGGGTGCTGGCAGGGGGATTCTGGGAGGTGTAATCCAAGAGTAACTTTCCCAGGCTCTGAATGCAGCCTAGAATCATAGGGCTGGAAGGGACCCCAACAGCCATCCCATCCGATCGGCTTCTGCCCTGCAGGAACACACAATCCAAGCATTCCTGACAAATGCCCATCCAGCCTCTCCTTAAAAACCTCCAAAGAAGGTGAGTGCACCACACTCCCAGGCAGCAGAGTATTCCACTGCCTTACAGCTCTTACTGTCAGGAACTTCTTCCTAATGTTTAGGTAGAATCTCTTTTCCTATAGTTTGAGTCCATTGCTCCGTGTCCTAGTCTCTGGAGCAGCAGAAAACAAGCTTGCTCCTTCCTCAGTATGACACCCCTTCAAATATTTAAACATGGCTATCATGTCCCCTCCTAACTTTCTCTTCTCTGGGCTAAACATGCCCAGCTCCCTAAGCCATTCCTCATAGGGCATAATGGCTTCCAGACCTCCCAACATCCTTCTCGATATCTTTCTTGAATTGTTGTGCCCAGAACTGGAAACAATATTCCAGGTGAGGTCTGACCAAAGCAGAATGGAGTGATACTATTACTTCCCTTGATCTAGACACTATTAATGCAGCCTAACGCATTGGCATTTTTTGCTGCTGCATCACACTGCTAACTCATGTTTAGCTTGTAGTCCACTCTTTCTTTTCTTTGAGGAAATCTACATCATTACATTAATTGCTAATAAACTAAAAATATTATGTTAGTGCCTATAATACAGTTTTTAAACTAAATTATTGGTGTCAAATTATGTAATACAGTAGGCCCCTCTTATCCACTGGGGATTGGTTCGGGGGGGTGGATTCTGAAACCCATGAATAATAGTGAACACCATTGAAAAAATGGTACTTCTGGTTTAAAATACCATAGAGTTGCCTTGGAGGGCCTAGAAAACCACTAGGGAGGACACATTTACTAGGAAGACTCTAGGGTAGGTGTGCTGTTCTGTGTCCCATGGATAATGAATCCATGGATACGGGGGCCCTACTGTGATCTGAACATCCTGTACGGTGAATAGGTTAGGTTACATTGACCTGAGATAAACATATGGGGGCCCCAAAATAAAGCACTGCAGGGGGCCCCAAAATTCCTTAAACCGGCCCTGGCTATACTGAAGTGATATAAATAGGATGAGCACAAACGTACAGTACTGTATATGAGACAAAGTCTTCCCTGAGCTTCCGGTTAGTTGATTTATTAGGCATAAAACAAGGAAGTTAAATTTCTTTTCTATTCATTCTGAAGTTGCATTATCCTTTGAGCTATGGGCATTTGGGGATGAAGGGGAAGAGAAAAACCTAATCTACAGGAAGTGCACACTATGATAGCCTTAATTTTTTAAAAAAATGAATGTTTTCATGCTTGGAATAGACATTTCCCATACTGAATTAAATGTCATTCAACATTTAATTTGACATGTCACCAAATGTCATTTTCCAAACAAAGAGCCATACATTAGGCTGTAAAGATTCAGGCTAAACCATGCTTCTTCTTCGTGGTCTCTGTGAATGCACACAATGGGTTAATCCTGCACCTGTGCAGAGCACTTCAGAAACTTCTAGCACCTCATTTAGAACTTTTGGGCAGTAGGACTGCCTCCTCACCCCTGGTGTATATAAGCCCATCCCTCTCACCAAGTGGAAAGCACTGAAGGAAGTTCTACTAGCCTCATTGTTCTTTTTTCTTCAATCTTGCTGGTTTTAGTCACTTTTGCTGACTTCGGACCGGACTTCGACTATTCTTTGGCCTATTCAAATTATAGATTTGGATTCTTGAATCGCAACTAGCTTTGACTTGGATTCATTCACACTGAATTCACCTCCCTCATCGGATTTGATTCTCAGGACTGATCTACTTCCTTTTGAACTTGCGTGGAAGGTACTGTACTTTCTCCCTTCTTAAGATGTCTGGGGTTCGCTTCTTCAAGCATTGCTCCCAGTGCTCTGCTAAAATGACCAAATCTGATGGTCATTCTGTGTCTCTTCTGTCTCGGGGAGAATCATGATGTATGGTCATGCAAGAATTGCAAGGCCTTCACCCTACAGGCCAGGAAAAATCGAGTCAAAAGGCTTAAGGCCTTGTTATACGAGAAGGCCCTCTCAGCTTCAGCCTTGGGTTTGGGATCTGTCCCTAAATCTTTGGAAGGCCCTTCTAAGAAAAGCTCGGCTTCAGTACCAGCCAAAACCTCCTCTAAATCTGTCCCGATGTCAACTCAAGCGGGGTAGAATGGTACCGGTCAGTCGTGTACCATGAATCCCAGGACTTCTTCAGGAGAAGAGACATCGATACCAGTGGAGTCTGTACAGAAGTCTCCTCGGAAAGTGGTACCGAAGAGGGCAAAGGCAACAGGGAAGAAAGAATCTCCCAAGCGAGGCCGGTCTAGGGAGCAAAAGAAAGCCAACGAACAACACGACCCTAAGGCGAAAAGGTCTAAGGGTGAAATGGAACCGGGCTCCCCATTTTCACCGCCAGCAAAAAGAAAGTCGGTGATACCATCTCCGAGGCGACACCTAGATGAAGAGTCCACCTATACCGTGGCTCAAACAGATGATGAATCGTCCCTTGGTGTGAGAATCATCCGAGTCTCATGTTTGAGATCACCACTGGACATTGGTTCCGCAGCGCAACAGCATGGTTTGTCCCAATCCCGATCCCGATCCCCATCTCAGCTGATCTCGGTACGGTCTTGCTTCCCATTCAGGTTCCCAACATAGATCCCGGTCCCAACATCAGTCATGGTCCCAAGCGGAAGAGCAACGGAGAGTCAGTTCTTGGTCTTGGTCAGTTTTGGCTCAACAGTCCCAATCCCCGGTAACACAGAAGTCGCGCTCCCGTTCACCTCATTGGACTCCAATGCCTCATCACACCCCAATGCCCCGTAGGACTCTGACCCTTCACCGGACTCCCAACACCATTGCCTCACCAGATTCTGAACCCAGGTGTGCAGAAGACACCTTCCCCAAAACTGAGACCACCTTCCAAGTCTCCAGTACCAAGATCCCCAGGACAGTCAGGATCGTTGGCATGTAGACCTCACAGACACAAGTCACACTCAGCCTCTCCATCATGGTCACCGAGACCTCACACACACCACTCCAGATCACCGTCATCTACCTCCCAAGACACAGACAAAGAGTCACTGTGGTATGAAGATGAGTGGTGGGACCATTTCGATCAGTAGCAGTCCAAAGCACCGCATCCGAGGGGTTTCTATACCAACCGATACTATTGGGGTCCCTACTACCGGTACAGACACTTAGATGAACCCTCACCAGTTCCGTCCGCAGGACGGTACCATTATGATCACTCTCCTCAGTACCGTAAGGAGGATCGGGATAGCCACGGTCACCCTCACTCTCCAGAGGAGCTCCACTGACAGCACAAGAGCAGATGTCCAGTGGTGGTGGAATCTCCTCGGAGGCCTAAGTCTCCACATAAAAGGATCCCAATAGATCTTCTCTCCAAATCTCCTGCAAAGAGAACACCCTCTCCAAAGCCCTCCAATCCCAGTCTCTGTCCCCAGTACCGGCAGTGCAGCCTAAACACATGATACCGTTGACTCAGATACCATCAGACAATGGGTCGGAGGAGTCAGACGAGGACACTACATCACCTAAGCTGTCCCCGCAAAGGAAAGCTGAAGAACCAGGGTCTCCAACAGATAATGTTCACACATTTTCAGAGATGGTGAATAGGATGGCAGTGTCTCTGGGCTTAACTACATCCACACCAGACATAGCCAGAATGACTTGGACTGCCCCCTCATCGGTACCACAACATCAAAGAGACTCAAGAATCTCTACAGAGTTTCTGAAGATGCAGTTCCATGGCTGGGTGCAGAGCCCAAGCCAAACTCCATCATAGTCAACACAGCTCAAATGCATACTTTTCACAAGATTCATTCATCTCCTACAGAGCGTGAGAGCAAAAAGTTGGATGCTGTGGGCAAGAAGTTCTGCTCCTCAGCATGCTTACTGATGAAGATAGCTAACTACATTGCCTGCTCGACTTTCTCACCTCCCTATCTCTGAAGGGCCTCTCCCTTTCATCCTTATGAACCTATGTAGCAGCCATCTCCTCTAACCTCCAGAGTCTGGGTAGATGCTCCTGCTTTGCCAACCCACTGGTCAGGCACTTCCTCCAAGGATACAAGAATTTGCACCCACCAGTGACTGGCCTGGTCATTTCATGGGACTTACAGCTGGTCCTCAAGGCGATATCTCGTCTCCCCTTTGAACCCTAAGATACAGTGGACATTCGCCTCCTGTCCTTTAAGACAGATTTTCTGGTCACCATCACAACAGCCAGAAGAGCCAGTGAACTTTGTGCCCTCAGGGCCAACGCTCCCTACACTCAGTTCCATAGGGACAAGGTGATCCTTCGGTTGGATGTGGCATTCTTGCCCAAGGTAATCTCCTCCTTTCATCTCAACCAGGACATTGTGCTCCCGTCCTTTGAGACCACGCCTTCCCCAGATGCTATGTCTCCATGCCACCCCCTGGACGTGCGTGAGTCACTGAAGATCTACATCAATCGGACTGAGGCATTTAGACACACTAATAAACTTTGTGTTTGTTATGCTGGCCCCAACAAAGGTTTTCCTGTCTCATCTCAATGCTTCTACAAGTGGGTGACCTCAACAATAAAAAAATTATATGAAGCTGCAGGTGTACCCTTGCCTTCTTCCATTCGAAGCCACTCAACTAAAACAGCAGCTACCTCAACAGCGTTCCTGAACGGCGTACCACTGCCAGACATCTACAGAGCAGCCACGTGGGCAATACCACTCACCTTTGTAAAGAACTACAAACTGGATTTTGCCATTATAGATTGTGCAGCCCTTGCGAGGGCAGTCATTGCACACTCATCTTCGGATGACTGAGTTATATAATAAGCTACCTCTGTCACAATATAGTGTGGTGTATTTATTGGTCTGGACACCCCCTCCATCCTTTTCTCCTGAGCTTATTAATCTACCCATTGTGTGTATTCACAGAGACCACGAAGAAGAAGAATGGGTTACTTACCGTAACTATAGTTATTTGAGTGGTCTTCTGTGAATGCACACAAACCCGTCCTCCTTCCCTCTGGTATCCTACCTCTCACTTACTTTCTTTAACGTGCCTAAAAGGAACTGAACAGTTGGTGAGAGGGATGGGCTTATATACACCAGGGGTGAGGGGGGTGGTCCTACTGCCCGAAAGTTCTAAATGAGGTGCTAGAAGTTTCTGAAGTGCTTTGTGCAGGTGAAGGATTAATCCATTGTGTGAATTCTCAGAAGACCACTCGAAGAACTATAGTTATGGTAAGTAACCCATTCTTCTTCAAAAGTAAGTCCCATTGAAATCAATAAGACTTGCACCTAAGATTTATTCAGAATTGGGAGAGTAGTACTGTATAAATCTTATACAACATTATAATAACAGAGATAAAGCTGTATTTAAGAAAGAGGTGGGCAACTTGGGGGACTCCAGGAGCTCCAGTTTTCTGCTATGGAAACTTCTAGGGGCCTACACTGACTGCCAAAAATGTATCAAAAATGGGGCAGAGGGAAACAGTAATGGAATTGGCCAAAAGTACACCTCTGGTTTTCAAATAAGAGTATTTCTTTTACAGTGAGGGATCACCAGCATTGATGCCATGATATTGAGAACACAGCTGCACTGGGCAAGGCACGTTTCTAGGATGGAGGACCATTGCCTCTCAAAAATAGTACTCTATGGTGAACTCGTCATGGGTCAGTGTAAGAGGGTCAGCGTATTGCCAAAAAAGCAATACAAGGACTCCCTGAAACAACATCTCAAGCTCGGCCAAATTGGTCACCAACAATGGTCCACCTGGCCTCACATCGGGAGGCATGGAGATGCACTATCCACAATGCTGCAGCCTTATTTGAGAACTCACGCTGAACAAGTCTTGAAGAGAAACAACAACGCAGAAAGAATCACAACCCAGAAACATCAGCCAAGGAGACCTTCTGCTGTGCTTTCTGCAATCGGACTTGTTTATCTCGGATTGGCCTTTTTAGTCATCAGCGCACTTGCAGAGAGCACGGGATGAGTCCTTCCTGAATCTTTGTTTGCGAAGAAAAGCCAGAGAGGTTGTAAGCGGTTTAAAAGGTGAGTCACTGCTCTTGAAAGCTTCTAGGATTGGTAACTCACCTTGTTATTTAGCAGAAAATAGTGGTCCAAGAACAACAAAAACAGTATTTGGGTCCATGTGTGGCCCAAGAATATTATTCACTTGAAAAGGCTAAGTCTGAACTGTTATAATTCACCATCTGCATTGTGTGAACCATTAAAACATACACATTAAAACTGTATCATTAAAATATACACATGAAAAGATCTATCCAGTGGAGAATCCCATTCCCTTAATGAAATACTTCTATGAATCGAAGGAGGGGAGGATATTTTCAACAATTTCCAAATGCCTTCTCATTCTGCCCACAAAAGACTACAATTCACAGAGTTCCTTCCACATTAGAACAAAAACAACATAATCTGAGACTTGCACCATAAAAACGGTTTGTTTTTTTAAATGTTAAGGACAACCAAAAGTTTATTCTTTATTGCCATCACTCTATTACTTAATAGGATACCTGTTACCAAGAATGAGAGACTTATAACCTTTTCTTTGATCCCAAATGTAAAAATCTAAGAATGATTAAATGCAACGTCACCACAAATGACATGTACCCTTATTAACAATAAAATTTTCACTTCTTTAGTATTTTTTTATCATGATCAAGTGTTCTTATATTGTTTTAATCTTGTTTTTAATTGTACTGTTATTTGATTCTCTTTTTAACTTTGGTATCAAATGTGTTTCAATTGCATCTTGTTTGTTGTTTTTTTAAAATGCTGTAGACCATTTTGGGTTTTGCATAAGGAGAAAGGTAAGATATAAATTGAATGCATGAATGAATAAGATATTGTGAACAAGCCACTTTTCAATATTATGCTGAACAAGCCATGCTAATCTATTAGGAGGTTTCATTGACTTCACTGAAATTTATACCCAAATAGGTAGTGTTCAGCTGGTTGCTTAGACTATTTAGCTAAACAAATACACAGAATACAGTGTTTCAACCCCTCCCCCGCATCCACAGGAGTAGGTAATTAATTCAAGAATTTGATTCAACAGCCTTCTCTTTCTCATGCATTACCTTCTGAATTGCTCAATTTTGTTCCTAATTAAAAAAAAAAAACAGAAAGGAAGAGGTAATTGCCAACATATCTTTGAGTGACTGTTAAATTGAAACCTTTTGGACTTAAATCCTTTACCTGCTGCTGCTCTTTCAGTTCCAGGGAAGAAGAGCCAGGCACCTGCATCCAATCACAGTACCAAGTTACCAATTAACAGTTACATTACAGCTGGTTCAATACTGAGCCTCTGAAATCTCCAGAATGTTCATCCTTCCTAAGCATGTGCAAATCTTTGCTCATTGCTGCAAAGTTCAGATATAAACCATTCTGGTAGCTGCAATACAAGCATCCTGCCCTCTAATTCAAAGATATCCAGCTGCTAGTGATCAATGAAAAAAAATATTGATTTTAAGGTTCTTACCACCAAAGAAGCATGCAAGACATAAGAGAATTTCATATGAGGAGTTACTTACATCTTCTAGGTCACAGAATGTCAGTATGTATTATTTGTCAAGGAGAGACATATAGCAGTAAACACATTACTTGCACTGCAACTTCCAGAAGCAGCATCCTAACAGCTATTACTAATAAGATGCAAGTATATCATGAACCATACTGGCAGGCCAGTACTGAATACATTTGATAAGGAACCTCAGAGTCTGCTCTGAGATTTTTAGGCTATTCCATGAGAATAATCTTGTGAAATCAAAAGTTAATGAGGCTTAGCTTTTACTGGGGAAACTTTATCACTATTTTATTCTCCATAGTGGGATTTTTGACATTGCCATTCAGAAAGCCATCAGCCCATCACTCCAGGGAAAAATAATTGTAATGCTGATCTCTTAAAGCAAACTAGTTTGATCGTCAAACATTCCACCGGAAGGTAAAGATGCTAGATAGGGATTTTTCTCATTGTCAGCAGTTTGAATAGCTGGGATTTCTTACTGACACACACCTGCTATCATTTCAGTGCATCATTAGTTCAGATATTTTGGTGACCAGATTCCCAAAGGCTCAAGCATAGTTACAGTGTTTTCTCTCAGGATGATACATAATGTAGTGTGGTAAAGTGGGCAAAGCAGGACTTCACATTCACAGTTTCTTAAATGCAGACTACTGGCCATATATGACCTTTCAAGTACTTCACAATGCTCCTGCTTTCTAAAAGCCTACATAATGTGTAAGATTTCCTGGGATTTGAAACAGTCTGGAGGTTGTCACTGGTTCAAAATTATGCTGCTGACAGGGAGAGTGTCAGTTGGTGGTGGTGGTATTTATTATTATTATTATTATTATTATTATTATTATTATTTCTTATCCACCTCTCCCTATGGATCGCGGTGGGGAACAACAAATTAGCATATAAACAAAATCTTAGTTAAAAGACACATATAAGTTAAAACATAATTTAAAAGAACAGGTGAAACTAAGACATTTTAAAACAATCAATCAATACACAGTTTAAAATTCACACTTTAAAAACATTTAAATAGGCCTGCCAGAAGAGACTGGTCTTTAATGCTGCTAAATTCCAACAGCATACTCAGTGGTTTTATCTCTTCTGGCAGGCCATTCCACAGTCTAGGGATGCCTGAAGAAAAAGTGCTCTGGGTGACAGTTGCCAACCTAGCCCTAGCTGACTGGAGCAGCCCCAGAGGAGCTAAGTGTATGGGCCAAATTATACAGGAGAAGGCAATCTCACAAGTAACCTGGACCCAAACCATGTAGGGCTTTAAAGGTAATAACCAACACTTTGGACTTTGCCCAAAAAGTAATTGGCAGCCAGTGGAGTGATTTTAATATTGGTGCGATATTGTCACTCCTGGGTGTACCAGTGACTAATCTGGCTGCCATGTTTTGAACCAATTAAAGTTTCCGAACTTGGTACAGAGGTAGCCCAATGTACAGTGCACTGCAAAAGTCCAGCCTTCAGGTTACCAGTGTGTGCACTACCATCTTTAGGTCCTCTAACTTTAGGAAGGGGAACAGCTGGCATAACAGCCAAAGCTGGGACTAAGCACTCCTGGCCTCTGAGCTGTCATTTGGAACGATGGGTCCAGAAGCATTCCCAAGCTGTGAACACATTCTTTCAGCAGGAGTGTAACTCCATCCAGGACTGGTTGACACACCTCCAACCTAGGTTAGGACCCTTGACAATAAGCACCTCCATCTTGTCTGGATTCAGCTTCATTTTGTTTTTCCTCATTCAGCCATTACCTCCTCCAGGCATTCATTCAGGGGAGACACACTGTCCTTAGCTGAGGCTGTTTTTGAAGACATAGAGAAATATATTTGAGTGTCATCAGAATAATGATAGCACTCCACCCCATGCCTCCAAATGATCTCTCCCAGTGGTTTCATGTAGATATTGAATAGCATTAGGGATAGAATGGCACCTTGTGGTATGCCATATACCATAGCACCCCTGCATTTGCGGAGGATTGGTTCCAAGACCCCTGCGAATGGTGAATTACACAGATAATGGTGAACACCCTGGAGAAGGAGGGAGGGAGGCTCATGGTCCAGGCTGCCACAGCAACCAGCCTGCTGACGCCATTGCCACCACCACTGCCACAACTTGTGCTGCTGCCATGGCCCCCCAGGCCTCCTCTGTCGCCACCGTCACCATGCACACCACCACCACCACAACTGGTGCTGCCACCACAGCGTCCCAGGCCTCCTCTTCCTCCACCGCTACCAATGCACTGCATAATCCACCACTGTGACCTCCGAGGCCTCCACCGTTACCACCGCCATGTGCCCACCACTGCCACTGGAGCCATCCCGGAATCATTCCCTCCCTCCCCCATCCACCAGCACCTCGCTATTGCCATTCACGAATAATTGAATCAGTGGATGGCGAATCAGTAGATATGGGGGTGCTACTGTAACAGCTCCTTTTTTGAGGAGCAGCTATTGCCAAGCATCACCATCTATAACCTGTTTGTGAGACAGGACCAGAACCACTGAAGCACAGTGCCTCCGATTCCCAAATCCATGGTGTTCCAGAAGGATACCATGGTTGATGGCATCAAATGCCACTGAGAGGTCCAAAAGCACCAGCAGGGACACACTCCCCATGCAAAGATCATCTACTAAGGCAACCATAGCAGTCTCAACTCTGTATCCTGCTCTGAAGCCAGTTTGCAATGGGTCTAGATAACTTGTATCATCCAAGACTGCCTGGAGTTGGGAGGTTAACATGACACTGCTTCTGAATTGTCTGCAATGGCTGTCAAGGAACTAATGGACCCAATTCATCCACCAGGGGAAGCCCTGGTGGCACAGTGGTTAAATGCCAGTACTGCAAGTCACCACGTTGCAAGTTTGATTCCAGAGGGCTCCAAGGTTCACTCAGCCCTCCATCCTTTCGTAGGTTAGTAAAATGAGTACCTGGCTTGTGGGGGCAATTAGCTAAGACACATTGGAAACTGCTTAGTGCAGTGTAGGTGTGTAAATTGCTATTGCTTAAAACAAATTGTAAGATGCTTTGATAGCCTTTGTGGCTGAAGAGCAGGGTATAAATACCTAATTAATTTTTTTTAAAAAAAAGTGTAAATACTAGTGTATGGTGCCTAATTACTCTAAAGGCACCAGATCCTGTCTGATCTTGGAAGTACTTGGATGGATGACCACTGATTAATATAAGGAGCTGTAGGCTATATTTTAGAGAAGGAACTGGCAAAACCACCTCTGAGGATTCCTTGCCTAAGAAAACCCTATAAAATTCATGGGTCACCATAAGCTGACAGGTGATTTGAAGGCACATACACACACACAAAACCTTAAGTGGCTAAGGACCCATGCACTTGAAGGATTCTCCAGTCCAATCCAACCAGGTTTTATCATCAGAGGGGAAAACTCAGCTTGTGATGCCCTTGGTGAGTGTGTCCTATAAGGCAACCACATGCAGCAGAGCATTCTTGGTGGTTTCACCCAGGCTTTAAAACTACCTTCAAGAAACTAGCCAATTCCAGTATGTTTCCCTCATATTGTCACAGACTGTGGTTACAGACCATGAGCCCTTTCATACTACATAGTAATAATGCTTTGTTCCACTTTAACTTTCATGGCTATGCCCTATGGAATCCTGGGAATTGCAGTTTGGGATGTATTTAGAATTCTCAGCCAGTGAGCTCCAATAGTTCAGCAAACTACAAATCCCAGAATTCCACAGAGTGCAGCCATGGCAATGGAATATTGTGTTAAGTTATAATTGTGTAGTGCAAAATGGCTCCAGGTGCAAACATATTTATTTTGTGTTGTGTAAGCTTTCAGAGGTAGGCTACCTCTTCATTAGTTTTATTATATCTTACTACTTGTCATCGGTTCTAAGGAGAGTTATAATCATGCTTTTGTGCTGGACTATGTTTTTCTATAAGACTGATTGATTGGATTTATGTCCTGAGGGTTGTTAGCAACCCTCTAGGAACTTTGTGATGAAGAGTATGATAGAAACAAAATGAACAAGTACGTAGAAAGCTGACAGCCTCACTCCCATTCAGAATACCACTATTTTGAAGTGTTATATTCTATCATGAAAGGTAATACTTTGAGTGTTAACACTGGGCTGAAAGAATTTTTTCCTTCATATCAGTTTGTTGTCCCATCACCTCTGTTTTCAACTTTGCCTAAAGCCTAGAAGAAGTAAGGCATAAGAGTTAGTGCCTCCTTCCCCATAGTTCCAAATATCACTTTACATTTCACTCATGCTTGCATTCAGCAATTTTTAATAAATTTGCAGAAGGGATTTTCATTAGCTCTAATATTAGTGAAAAAATCGAGTTTCATGATTCCATAGTTTTAATTAAATGTCACACATTTTAACCATTTTGCTCATTTTAACCATTTTTAACCATTTTGCTCTCCTAAAAATCAGATCTCTGACCTTCTGTTACTCACTTCACTTCCTCTCTGACAATGGAACTAGGAATCTCGCCTATACATTTTTGTAAATATAACCAAAACCAATCAATATGTTGTAGTTTGGAGGGGGAGGATATTGAACTTTGTAAGTTGGTAGCAAAAAGCTAATCCTCACAACTCTAATCAGAAGGGATGGGAAGGATGAAAAATAATTATCATTTTACAAAGGAAAGTCTTTCACCATGTAAATATACCATGACTGCTTGGCTATAGTAGCATGTTGCCTTCATTTCAGCAAATGTTTGACCAGCAAATGTTAAAGCCAATTTAATGAAAGCTAATCTTCCATTAACCATATTTTTGAGTCCCAAGTAACAATGTGAAAATCCACATTTCACCCACAAAGACAGAGGTAATTTTTCAGAGTTAAATTTGACATTTATGGTTAAAGAAAATGCTGTACCGGGGTCGAGGAAAATGATGCATACCACAAGAGGGATTTTTTAAAGATTTTTTTTAAAAAAATCTGAGTGAAATTCAATCTTAAAGACACAGACAAATTCAGCCAATGAAAATCCTGTGAATAATTTAAAAATATATTAGCTTTAATAATAAATTATGTAGATATTTCATGAAAAATGTTCAGTGACTAATGATGTCTGAATTTAGAGTACTTTGCAATAATGGCATTTTCATTTAGATTTCCATTTAGAAGTGTCTTGCTGGGATTCTTCTGAAAAATATGTGATAATCTAAATCTATTTAAGTTAACAAAATTTTGCCTGTGCCAGAAGCAAAGGTAATATTGATTAAAAAGAAACATCCTCAAGCTTTTGATTGCATTTCCCATTGTGAAATTCTCTTTCCAAACAAATTCAGTTCCATCACAGTGATCAGCATAGGTGCATAATAATGGAAGCTAGAGAAACAGGACAATTCTATAAGCACTATTGCTTTGCAACCCCTGTCAAATCATTGGGACTTTTGTAAAAGTGAGCACTGGGGCAGGGTGCTGGTAGTGGTGAGTGCCCAAAAGTCATCCTATTTCCAAAGGCAATAGTTATACACATACGCAATAGTTATGCATATTTACCCTGGAAACCACTGGAGCATTAACATACATAGCTTTATGAGCCTGTTGAACAGAAAGCACACTTTCGCCAAACTCTCATGCAGAAAGGTAGCTGTTCTTGAGAATGACTGTCTGGTTCACGTCAATGGAGATTATCAGACAGGGACAAATATAGCGTCCCCGTCTCACTAGCTCCTCTCCAGCCCCACTCCTGTCCCTGTAACGTTTTTTTTAAAAAAAAATTCAGACCTACCTTAATAGTGCTGCAAAAACTGCTCCCCTCCCTTCCAGCAGCCCAGGAGTGAATACAGCTCTCACGGAGCTGCATTCACTTCCTGGAAAGTAAATCCCAGCCGTTCTCATGAGAGGACAATCACACTGGAAATTCAAAAAGAAAAAGAAATGTCAAAAACTCAAACCAAGCACAAAAACACATTTTAAAAAACCCAAGCAACCCAGGAAGGGTTTTAAAAAGTGTCAATTACCTGGATGTCCTGATCTCAACCGGAAGTGTTTGGCACGGACCTCCCAGTGATGCTGGCATCACGTCAGCATAACGGGGCACCTTTTTGCTCACCTGTCATTCCGTTACATAAATGGAATGACGGGTCAATTAATGGCTTAGCCCATGAATAAAAAGGAGTTGGGGGGGAGCGCAAGAGGCACAGGAGCATAATGACACAGGGACAACGTCATCTGAAGGGAAGCCTTTTCACGATCTCCTGTCATCCCTGTGGTGGGATATTTAGGTTGTCTGATAATCTCCAATGTCATATGTGAAGAGTCTGTGAGTTCTGTGAAACCTGACCTGACATGTTTCCCTATCTGGTTCATTTCTACCTGGCTTGAAAAGATGGAGCCCTGATAGACTCTTGTGACAAACATAGCTGCTGAAGGTGCCTAGATACCATGAAAATAGAGCATTCTTTTGTTCTCACAGCTGGAGGCAGATTTAGCTTTTGGGGGGATATTTATTCATTCATTAAAATATTTTTATCTTATCCTTTTGTTATGAGAATTCAGGATAGCAAACATATACAATATAAACTATTTAGATAATTCAACTTAAAATCAATAAATAATTTAAGTAAGATAAAATCATATTGAACAATTTGAACAGGTTAAAGCATCTTTAAATGGTTAACAGGGTTTTTAAAACATGTACCTGCTATCAACAACAACATTATTGATTAAACTTGATAGAAAAGGCACAGGGTTTTTTGAGGAGATATGGAGATAATTTGAGAAGATTTAATCATTCAAGTATGCGGACAGGAGAAGGGGGGTTGCTAAGAAAAGAAGTAGATACTACAGAATCAATAAGGCCACAAAAAAAGGGGGGGGAATTTAAGACATCCAAAAGGAGCAGAGGGAGGAGGAAAAAATGGAAACTAGTGTATTGGACTTAGATTTAGAGGAATTGACTAATTTAAATAATCATGAAAAATGAAACAAACAATAGTCTCCTGGAATGTGAATGGATTAAATTCTCCAATTAAGCGTAAAAAAAAATCATTATTTGAAGAAATTAAATCCAGCAATTTGCTGTTTGCAAGTGATTCATATATGGAAGAAACATGAAAGACTCCTAACTTTGACTAATTTGGGTGAGTTGTTCAATACCAATACGAAAGGGAGAAGAAGAGGGGTATCACTGTATATTAAATTGTACCTAACCCCTAAAAAGATTTTTGTTAATAAAAAGGGAAGATATTTAGGTATAGAAATCAGAGTTTGTGATCTCGCACTGTAATTAGTTGGGGTATATGTGCCATGTGAAGATGTTAAAAATTTCTATGAGGACTTAAGAAGAGATTTGTCTCGTTATGATTACAAAAATGTTTGTATCCTTGGAAACTTTAACGGTGTTGTGGATCAAGATATGGACAGGAGTTTCAGTAAAAGCAAAAAGAAATCTCAAGGTAGAATTCCAAAAGAATGTTTGCAATTAATAGAGGAATATCAAATGAAGGATGTATGGAGATGCCAGTATCCTACTATGAAGGATTATACTTTTTTTTTTCTGGCTGGCATAGTTCATGGTCAAGAATTGACATGATATGGTTATCTGAATCTATATTTCATTATGTAAAATTGGCAGAAATTCTACCAAAATCCTTCAGTGACCACAACCCAGTTAAAATACAATGGGATGTAGGAATTAGAAAAAGAAATTGGAGACTAAATGTGATTATTTTAAATCAAGAAGAAGTAAAAGCATATTGCAAAAAAGAGCTTGAAGAATTTTTCAAAGCTAACATGGGCAAAGTGATTAAGATTCAAACGGTGTGGGACACGTCAAAAGCCATGATGAGAGGTGTTTTTATCCAAAAACTAGCAGAATGGGGAAAAAGGAAGAGGGAGAATATGGAAAACGTGTTGGAGGAAATAAAAAAAACTGAAGAACAGTTAAAACAAGATCCAAATAATAGAG
Source organism: Gambelia wislizenii (assembly GCA_030847615.1). Taxonomy (NCBI): domain Eukaryota; kingdom Metazoa; phylum Chordata; class Lepidosauria; order Squamata; family Crotaphytidae; genus Gambelia; species Gambelia wislizenii. Next base: position 201,917,140 of record JAUMIR010000005.1, on the reverse strand, counting down.
AATATAGTAAGAACGTTAAATTATTACAAAAAGAGCTTTTGTCCCTAACTGTTGAAGATTTTTTTTTGGGGGGGGGAACTAAGGTTTGCTAAACAACAATATTTTGATAAGGCGAATTAACCTGGATGTTGGCTGGCATATAAGATACGTAAGGAAAAAAAGAAACAGATGATAAATTGCTTGAGGGAAGGATAAAGACATATTACTACAGAAAAGGAAAATTTTAAAAAGCTAATTAATTATTTCCACAATCTGTATGGTCCCCACTTAATGAAAGATAAGCAAGAAATAAATCTTTTTCTCCACTCAAAAAACTTACCACAAATAGATCAGGAAAATAATGAATTACTAAATAAACCAATCTCAATAACAGAGGTACATGAGGATATTGATAGATTAAAAATTAATAAAACTCCAGGCCCTGACAGCCTTCCAGCAAGATACTATAAGTGCTTTAAAGAGCAACTGTTAAAACCTCTCGGAGAAACATTAAATGTAATCAAAGATACTAGGAACATGCCCAAAAGCTGGAAAGAAGCCAGTATAATATTACTTCCAAAAATTGAGGCAGAAGTTTTGTCAGTGAAAGATTTTAGGCCAATATCACTCCTAAATGAAGATTATAAAATCTTTTCTTCAATTTTGGCTCATAGATTAAATAAAACACTGTCTCAATTTATAGGAGAAGATCAAACAGGCTTCCTTCCAGGAAGGCAAATGAGAGATAATGTTAGAACTGTCTTAGATATGGATTAGGGGTACCCGACATCAAATTATATTATGAAGCTATCTGCTTAATGTGGGTGGAAACATGGCTGTTGCTGGATAACCCAAGGATTTTGTTCCTGGAAGAACATGAGCTATTTTTTGGCTGGCATGCCTTTCTGTGGCACCAGGAAATCCATGTTCAGAGATAATTTAATAATCATATAATCTGTAGATCATTAATTAAAGTGTGGTTAAAATATAGAAGATATTAATTTAAGAAACTTCCAACCTTGGTATCACCAGCAGAAGCCATATCAATAAGCAGCCTCAGATGGGATCAGGATTGGTTAACTTAGAAAGATTTAACTTTTGTAGTAAATGAGGAGAGACAACTAAAGGAGATTTCACAATTATAAAAAGAAGGGAAAGTAATATATTGGTTCCCATACCTCCAAATAAAAAGTAGATTTTAAAAAGACTTGGCTGAAGATGGTATAAATAAGACACAGACTAAATTTGAATTCATTTTAAATAAAGATAACCAAGGCATGTTATCCAGAATATATCAATTACTGCTAGATTATGAAATAGAAAAAGAAGTGATAAAAGATTATCTGCTAAAATGGGCAGCTGATACATCACAATATTAATTTGGATGATTGGGAAAAAGTGTGGTATAGATCCTCTAAATATACGAGATCATGCAGCCTTCAAGAAAATGCCTTGAAGATTGTATTTAGGTGGTACCTATCAGCAGAAAGAGTCGCAAAAATTAGTGGGAAAATCAGTGGAAAAAATAATGATAGATGCTGGAAATGTCAGAAAGTAAAAGGTACATTATATCATCAATGGTGGGAGTGTACCAAAGCAAAGAAATTATGGACCATGATAAAAACAAAAATCCAGAAAATAACAAAAATTAAATTAGAGATTTCTCCAGTACTGTTTTTATTAGGTATTTTTGATAACAATTTATTTACAAATGAGAAGATAAGAAGATTAGTATGGCACATGATAACCATGGCAAGAATGATTATTCCAGATGTTGGCAGAAATAGACAATTCCATTGGATGAAGAATGGTTAGAAAAATTAACAGAGGTGGCAGAGATGGAACAACTTACCTTCTTATTAGAAAGCAAGCCGAAAGAATTATTCTTGGAAATCTGGCAGCCTTTTTGGGAATTTGTAAAGACAAAATAAGTAGTTTGCTGCTATCTGAATGTTATTAGGAAGCAAATAAAGTAAGTAACCAAAGAAACATGACAGGACAAATCAAGAGGGTATAAATGGAGTCCCATGAAAAAGTAATTTTCAATTATAGCTTTTTTCGTAAGTAATTAGTTCCTTTTCATTCTTATATTGAGAGGAATTGTATATGGAAAGCTGAAGAAAGACAAAGGGAAGGTAATAAATTTATATAATGTAAACTAAGGTTTAACAGAAGAGGATATCAACTCAGAGGTCTTTTAAATGTGTGAGAAGTAATCTAGTTAAGATACTCAAAATGAATTTCAAGCTGAGGCTTGTTCTTGTTATTTTCTGTTAAGTTGACGCATTATAGCAACCCTATGAGTGAGAAACCTCCACGCACTTCAGTTATCAACTGCCCTGCTTAGGTTTTCCAAATTCAGGGCTGTGGTTTCCTGTACTGAATCAATCCTCCTGTAATGCAGTATTCCTCTTTTCCTTCTCCCTTCCACTTTACCAACTATTATCATCTTTTCCAGTGAGTCACATCATCTTATGATGTGTTCACAGTATGACAGCCTCAGTTTAGTCATCTTGACTTCTAGAGAGAATTCAGACCTGATTTGCCCTAGGACGCTTTTATTTGCCTTTTTGGCAGTCCATGGTTTCCACAGAACTCTGCCACATTTCAAAAGCTTTGATTTTATTCCTGTCCAGATTTCATAGCCGTACAGAGATATTATAGAAGAATGAAAATGGTTCCAACAAGTTCACTGCTTGGGCCTCAGTACTGCTTACAGATTGCCTGCTAACATTGCTGCAGCATTGAGTGGTACCCCACTTAATGGGGCAAGGGGACCCTTTGCCTCAGGCCCCTAACTCAGAGCTTTCCCTGCTTACAGTAGCATAAAAAAAGTTTAAATACAGGTATACCTCTGCTAACAAAGTAGATGTGTTCCTGGGCTTTACTTCTTTAACAGAAACTTTGGTACCAGAGGTAGAAATAACATAGACAGAATAGGGATAGGTTCCCACACCATAACAAGAGCATTTCAACATGTTTCAGGAAACCTTTTTTTCCCCAAAAAAACTAACGTTATACACATGTGAAATGAAACAACCAGGTCATAAGTAAACAAATAAGCAAATAAATATATTTTACATAAGTAAATACATTTTGAATCTTCTAGACACCACCTGAAAACTTCCCAAATCCATCCTGGAACAATTATTTTCTACTAATAAGCTTCCACTTTTCTTATGATTTCTATTGCGGCATCTATGCTTTTTCAACATGGCAGAGTAGCTGGTGAGGCAGGCTAATTTGCTTTTCCCTTTTCTTTCTATTTTGCTCTTCACAGATGCTCAGCAAGTGATTTTTTTAAGCCAGCTGCTGATTTACCTTGCCTGTTGCATGCAGGCACACACAGCTACAGTAGGATCACCTAGAAGAGAATCCTGTTCTTTCCCAGGTCAATCTTTAATGCACTGTTTACTGCTGCAACTCAACACTGAAAGTTTGTCTTTCTCCCACCCTCCTTCACCATCCTCCCAATGCCAATGCTAGAAAAAGTCTTCCAGCTAGACAAGAAAAGGGAGGACAATGCTGGGCTCCCATAAAAAGACAATGTAAAAAGAACCTTCTTTGTGAGAGGCTTTGTTAACTGAGGCGTGCTTGTGTATAGAATTCTAAGTACTTTTAAAATGTAATGCACACCTGCAAAACATCAAGTACATTTTTGCAATAATAAATATAGATTTATATTTTAGACAAAGTCTTATACTTACAATGTCTAAGATTTTTTTTTCTAAATTTATGTACAAATACGTCCAACTGCCAGGGACAAACTTGCTAATTTTTGTACCATTTCCCAAAGGAATCTATTATTGTCATCTTTGCTCATTTCCTAATATTAGATTGCTACTTTGCAAAGTAGACATGGGAAAACTTTAGCCCTCCAGATGTTTTTGACTTCAACTCCTGGAAGCCCAACTTAGCCAATGCCAAGAGATCTGGGACTCACCACGCCAAACATCTGGATGACCAAATGTCCCCTATCGCTTTGGCAAACATGGGAGTTCAGGCATCTCCTCATCTCTCTATTAGAAATATTTAGCATGTCATTGGCAATTTTTATGTAAGCTTTCTCTTCTTAGAGTGTACTTGGTGATTAGCATGTCCTAATAAAATTACTAATGGATCTAATAAAATTACTAATGAATTATTATTGAAATAACATACACAGTTTTCTTCCAGGAAATAATGATAGTTGGACATCATCAAATGTGAATAAAATCAGCCCCTTTCTGTCTACTCCTTCAATAGTTATCATAATTTCCAAGATAAATTCAGCTTGACCAGTGCAGAATCATATACCATCGATAAAACAATTTCCAATAATCTTCTTTTCTATTAATCGATAGGGAGGAGGATATGTGAGGATATTTCCCCATACCTGCTCATATTGGGGAGGGTGTTTTTCAAAGGAAAAACAGGACACAGAAAGGATTAATCCCCCATCTCATTTCATGATCCCAATCTAGATCAGGTGATGTCTGGGCATGGTAGTTAATTTTTGCAACAACAGCATCAAAAAACAACAATTATGTGAATTCCAATCACAGAATCCCCGTGCCATGCCTAATTTGGTCCTAAACACTCCCATTTGGGTCTTGTATAGAATTTTGCAGTCTTGAAATACTCAACCTTATAAATAACACAGTATCTAAATAAAACAGAGGTGGAACATGGCATCCTCACTTAATGGAGATGGCACACACTTGTATACACATTGTATATTTCAGTGTGACCAAAGCTATTATTGCCCTCTGTCTCACAATACACTTGAGGCATATATTAATGGCCCAGGAAAACATGACCTATCAAGACTAATTGTTTAATAATCCTGTTGTGGAAGTTCTTGATGACTCATAAAGTGGCACTGCCAGCTTCTTTTTCAGGAATATTGTTCACAATAGAGCCATTTAGATCTATGAACAGCAGAAGTGCTTGGAGGATAATAAAAGCTGTTTTGTGTCAATGCGGCTCCCACATTACTTATTGTGTGACAGAGAAAAGATTAAAATCAGCCCTTTACAGCATTGTTTAAATAATTTTTTGGCACCAAATGAGAATTAGTTCAGGTTTCCTTTTTTATTTTCTAAAATTGTTCATTGCCAGTACCTTCAACATAAGTGGGGACAGGCCAAGGGTATGCAACATATTTCAGCTGGAGGGCAAATTTTAATTTCAGAGAAATACATGAAGCCTCTCAGCCTCTGAGGAAGGCAAAGGCAAACCCTCTCTGAACAAACCTTGCTAAGAAAAACCCATGATAGCTTCACCTTAGGATCACCATAAGTCAGATATGACTTGGAAGTCAAACAACAACAACAACAACAGACATGGTAGCTGCATTTCAGTGGTGAGCAGGGCCAAAGGTTAGGGCCAAAAAAGAGAGCATATCTTAGCTTAAAACTCTTAACACCCATAACATAGCTTTGAGAGATCTATTTCTTTCTTTTTTTTCAAAATTATGGGGGGCATACAAATGCTGAGGAGTTACCAAGGGAATTTACCAAGAGGAATGAGGCACAGCCATCTTGGGAACCCCAGAGGGCTGGACTGGGACCAGACTGGGACTGAGATTGGGACAGTCAGATTTGTCTCCAGGGCCTAATGTTCTCCAGCCAGCTTGTAACTAAATCACATGAATCAAGGTAATCACAAAGTAGATTATCACATGTTCTCATTAGATTGGAGGGACTGTATTCTCCAATACAAGCCTTCCTGGGTTTTAAGGTTTTCTGCAGCGGTCCTTCACTCAGTCCTGCCACCCTCACAGACACATTTGGTGAGGATGTGAAAGAGAACCCTATTGTCCTTTCACCCGCAAAGACCTTTTTTACTCAGGTGGGCTTTAGGCGGTTGACTGGTTGCTGAGTAAGGGGCTTTTAATGGCTGATTGCTATACCTCCTTTACTGATGTGTTTTTTAATTCCTTTTAATTGTCAGTTTGTTTAATGTTTAAATATTATAATTTGTTTAATTGTGTTTCAGTATTATAACTTTTTTGTGTTGTTGTCTGTACCCTTTTTCATTTAATCTTTCTGTTCTACCCTGACTTCCAAACAAATAGAAATCAAACAAATAAATGGCATGCTGAAAACCAGTGTGTCAAAAAGAAAGATTTTAATGTGATTTCTTTGACACCATTTCAAAGAGTTCCACAGCTTCCCTGAGACAAGGAGCTTGACATATTCCTCTTCTGTATTCAGGAAACTGCACACCACAGGGAAGTCACTTTCCAAGTGCTACTCTTTACAAGAAATTATTTAGACTATTAATTGTACTTAGTGTTGCCAGGTTTCCAAACAGCAATAAAAGAGAGTAGAAATTCATGGCATGTAGGGCTGACAATCAAGAATTAGCTATTAACAAGTGTTCTACCAAAATACCAAATCAAAATATTGATTTCAGTTAACTTACTCATCTGAAAAATTAGCACATTGTCCACATTCATATATTACATGATGTACACATGTCTGTCTTTATGAAAGGCTCATACCACAAAGTTCAGGATTTTTTGGCATTTTGTTCAGTAATACTGTATATTTTCATAAATAGAAAAGATTTCAACTACCGTATATATTTTCATATCTGAAAAATTTTTCCAACCCTCAAATAGGGGACATCCTTTAAAATAAGGGACACCTGACAACCCTAATTGTGCTCCAAGAGGGTGCAATATACACTGAAATAACAACTTTTGGCATTCAAGTTCAAGTAGTGCCAAGTTAACAGAAAGCCTCTTCCAAGTTTAAGCCAAGGCATCAAGCTTTTGTTCCAGTTTAAACAATGAATATCATGATATTGTAAGAAAAGAAGAAACATAAGAGCAAAATGTGTGAATGAAATACTGCTATTGATATTTTTTATTTCAATGTATTTCCATTTTCATTGCAATGTGTTTGCTTAAGAAAAGAGCTAGATTTACATTCTAGGTAAAAGTATGCGGAAGAAACATGGTAGAACCAGTAACATGCTGCCCCCCCCAGCACATCATAGGTCAATGGCCATAAAATGCAATAGAAGTCCCCAACAAACATTTTCCAAGACCACTCCTCCAGGAAGCACTATAAGACTATTCCTCTTAGGCTTATCTCAGATATGTAATCAGAAAGACAGCATAGCCAAGGTACTGAGATTCCATACCCTCCATACCCTTTGCACATATGAAAACCAGGACATCTGGCCAAGCAAGATCAGAGTGTGGTTTATCCGAGATAAACAAGTCTGGTTGCAGAAAGCACAGCAGAAGGTCTCCTTGGGTGATGTTTTTGTGTTGTGATTCTTTCTGTGTTGTCGTTTCTCTTCAAGACTTCTTCGGCGTGAGTTCTCAAATAAGGCTGCAGCATTGTGGATTGTGCATCTCCATGCCTCCCGATGTGAGGCCAGGGCGGACCACTGTTGGTGATCAATTTGGCCGAGCCTGAGATGTTGTTTCAGGGAGTCTTTGTATCACTTTTTTGGAGCGCCCCTCTTACGCTGACCCATGGCGAGTTCAGCGTAGAGTAGTATTTTTGGGAGGCGATGGTCCTCCATCCTAGAAACGTGCCCTGCCCAGCGCAGCTGTGTTCTCAATATCATGGCCTCAATACTGGTGATCATTGCATGCTCAAGGACAGCAACATTCACCACATAGTCAGTCCTCTCCAGTGACGCCCCCTTGTTGTGGGAGAGAGGCTTGCGTACCCTAATGATGTTTTGAGCTATGCTGGTGATGGCATAAAGCCACCGGTAGGGTCTCCCATGCCAGACAGGTCAAAACCGAAGGGTCTGACAAAGAGCGTCAAAGGGCAGGATGGGCTCTCTAGCCTTGTGGCAACCATCCTAGGAGAAGGAAAACTCTAATCCCAAACCCGGGCAGATGGTGCTCGTCCAACCCTGTAAGGTCAACCGTCTAAGAGAAGGAAACCCTGTAAGGGAGATTATCAGATGCACTAAATATGGCATTATCACGACGCCAGGATATCACTAAAGGGCTCCCTTTTCAGAAAACATTATTCCCATCTTGTCATGTACCCATGCTGCTGTTGTTCCACCAGCGCTGTTTTTTATTGACAGGCTAAGCCGTCAATGGGTGCCCCATTCCGTTTCTGTCACAGAATGTCCTGCATCTGAAAAGGTGCCCCGTTTTGCTGGTGCAATGCCAGCATCAATGAAAAGTCTGTGCCAGAACACTACCGGGTGAGATCAGGTCATCAAAGTAAGTGGCACACTTTTTTGTACCCTCCCCGGGTTACTTGTTATGTTTTAAGTGTGTTTTTGTGCTTGCTGTTACTTTTTGTCTTTTATTTTGCTTTTAATTTTTGAATTTCCCACACTCTTGTCTTCTCGTGAGAATGGCCGGGATTTCAAACCAGAAAGTGAAAGGACCTCCATTTGAGCTCCATTCACTCCTGGGCAGACATGGACATGCAATTAAGGTAGGTCTGAAACTTTGGGGTATTCTGCCGGGACAGGGACAGGAGAGGGGCAGGAAAGGAGATTGCAGGATGGGAATTTTTGTTGTTGTTGTTGTTGTTCCCATCTGATAATCTCTTAAAACATGGAACAGTGGATTAAAACTACAGGAAAAGAGATTCCATCTAAACATTAGGAAGAACTTCCTGACAATAAGTGCTGTTTGGAAGTGGAATACACTGCCTCGGAGTGTGGTGGAGTCTCCTTCTTTGGAGGATTTTAAACAAAGGCTGGATGACCATCTGTTGGGAGTGCTTTGATTGTGTTTTCCTACAAGGCAGGGGGTTGCACTGGATGGCCCTTGTGGTCTCTTCCAACTCTATGATTCTATGAAATCACTCCCTCACAGCCTCAGAGAAAGTCAAGGGCAAACCCCGTCTGAACAAATTCTGCCAAGAAAGCCCTGTGATAGGTTCACATTAAGGTCGCCATAAGACAAAAATGACTTGAAAGCACAAAACAACAACAACAACAACAAAAACAACAACATTGAAGGGCAAGATTTTTGCCCTCTCCTGTCCTTTTCCCTGTGCTGAGTTAATTCTGTGCAAACTAATTTTGCACTTTGAACTGATTTTGCAGCAATTGTGTACTGCACTCCCTGTAAAGCATGGTGGGGAAGTTTTGGCCCTCCAGATGATGTTGGATTGAATTCCCATAAGCTCTAGCTAGCACATCCAATAATGATGGATGTTGAGAGTTGCAGACCAACAACATCTGGAGGATGTCTCTTTGTCTCGAGTTTAAAGACAAGAAGATGTAAAGATGTGAACATTCGGGAGGCATAGAATGGGGTCACCCTAGACTTTTAGTGTAAGGCAGTCAGGCCATGTGACTCCTATACTGAACCAACTGCAGTAACTGTCACTCCAGTGCATTTCTGAAGCCCATTTTAATGTATTCGTTTTAAGCTTTAAATACTTGAAGATGCGTATCTCTTTAAAATAAATGTGTGTTTCAAAAATTACAGCTCATGCATACTTAGTGTGAATTAAAGCTGAGGCAGAAATACTTTAAACTCTAGGATTGCTCTCAATATCTATTTTTAAAAAGTATCACATGAAGCAGATACTTTAAAGGTAACAAAAGACGTGTGAAACACAAACACCCTCACTGATGTAGTGAAAGTGTGAGGAGAAACCAGCACTTTGGCAATAAGTGAGAAAGGAGTCATGGGGCCTGTCTAAACAGCAAAAATATTCCTCATAGAATTTGAGGAGAATCTGATTTGTCTAAATGACATCTCACATCAATCTGTCGTATTCGGAAAGAGTGAGGCCAAATCCACCAAAAACTCTGCAGGAAAAGCCTTTGAGGCTTTTCCCAAAAAATGTTAAAAGCTACATGGGGAATGTGTATTCCCATTTATTGGGACAACCAATTCACTTTCATTTCCTTTCTGATAAGAGCGGAAGTGGAAAGCTGATTGATTTGATGTGCCCAGGGGGGAGAGATTGCTAACAAGGGGAGCACCTGGAACCACCGTATTGGATTTTCTCTGTAGTGATCATGTGCTGAGGTGATGAAACAGCCTTTTTTCCTATTTATTTATGCAGAATATCATACTTTCACACCATATATATGCTTTTTTAAAAAAAATACTGTTTGGTGGTGACAACTCAAGGTAAATAAAAGCATGCATAATTGTGCCATCCATCTTGATTCACAGGCATGCCCATTGGAACAGCAAAAGTGGATAGCTTCACATGCCTGCAATCTTGCAAAAAAAAAAATTAAGACAATTAGAAAATGCTTTGAATTGGCTTTAGTGCACATCAATCCTCATTTTTCCCTCATATAGACAAGCCCATGGTTGCATAGAGCTACCTTATACATCATCCACAAGATAAGGGACATTAGACAAGCAGGGTTCTTTATGGGTAGGCAAAAACCACACATACTACATGTCTGCATGGATGTTTCATAATCAACAGGCACTCTCCCATTCCCCCATCAGACTCCCGAAGTCTACAGAGCCAGTGTCATGTAGTGGTTTGACTCCACTACACTAGGACTCCAATTCATCAGGGTTCCAATCCCTGATGAGCCACAGAAACCCACCGAGTTTTTGACCTTGGACAAATCACACTCTGTGACTCAAAGAGGGAGACAATGACAAAGCTATTCTGAATGCTGCTGCTGCTGCCAGTTAACTGCCTGGGTCCAATTGTAGCAGCTAGTAACTATAGCCAACACTGAAGCACATTGTTTGGTCCCTCCCAGTAAGCAGATATGGCCATGATGGAAGGAGTGGGTTGTGAGGTGGAGAGGGAATTTGTATGTGGGTAGTGATTGGCTGAGGGAATGACTGGAGCGGCCAATCAGCACACTGAAAGAGGCAACATATCTAAACCTCTTTAAGAAGGCAACATACCTGCATACACAAGTCCATTGTACATATCCAAGAGTTCTTGGATATAGATTACTTTTAAAAATAACTTTGCAAGCTCTGACAGATTTACATCTAACATAATATTCACTAGATATGTCCACATGGTGTTTAATGTATTTTCACTTTACTTCCTTTGACCTGATTAGAAGTTATCCTACCCATTCCCTTCCCAGCAGGTGTGGGGAAATCATGTACTGTACTGAATGCTTGATAGGTCCATTTGCCCTTGGATGAAGAACTTACTTAGTAAGATTGTAATTTAAATGCATCTTTATTTAGATCTTAGCCTCACCCATCTCCATGAATTTGAAGTTACCATACTTTAAAAAGCAGAGACACATAAATATCTATTAAGACCATACTAAATTTTAAAACATAAAGAAACTATCATTTTATAAATGCAGAATTGTGTTGGAGTGGTTAACTATTAGGAAAGGAAGTCCTACTAAATGGCAGACTTTTTTTAAAAAAAGACATCTTAGGTACAGTAGTTACTAACAGTGTTTCCACACAGATATCTACCAAGGTGAGCCTCAGAGCTATTCAGGATATTTTGTTAAATAATATTTTGAAGGACTAATAGGAGCACCAGTCTCCTCCAATAAATCTCTCTTCAAGCAGCTACTTCTTAGTTTCTCTTGGATGAATATGATATCAGCAGTTGCCCACTCACAGACATCCTATTTCCAGGCAAGGTGCTCAAGGGAGCTGTGGCACTCCAACCCTCATCACTGTTGGGCACCGGTTATCTGCACATATTTCAGCCTGGGAATAGGCACTGTAGCAGCCTTGGTTGCCTGAATAGATTTCCTCTATCAGGGAAGAGTCAAAGAGAATGCAAATCCTATTGATTCTCCTTGCTCTCTCAGCAGCATTTGATTCCATTAACCATAGTATCTTGTTAGAGCATGTGAAGGGAGGAGCTGGCAAGCCAGGTTAGAGCCAGCCAATTACAGCTCAAGGAATGCTGTGAAGGGAGGCCTAAGCAGAAGAAAGGATACAGAACTGAGGCTTATCTCTGACAGAAGGCAAATAGGGGGGAGATGGCCTAGAGATAGGAAAAGGATTACAGCAAAATAGGGGAAAGAAAGATGCCATAGAGATAGGGGAAAGCTGAAATGGAGATTGGACAGTCATCGGGAAACTGAGAATGATTCAATAGTTCAGGGGTTAACGTGCCATCTACAAGTGTACTAATAAACTTCTGTTTGTTTATTCTTTTTTTCAACAGTATCTGGCTGTTCCTGTCAAACTTTGATAGAGTCTGGTCACACTTACCACAGTGAATCCACAGAATGACACATCCACTGGTCCATATAGGGATCACTTTGAGGCCCAAATACCCAATCCAGGGAGGGATCTTGAAGGGGAAAGGTGAGTGACAGAAGCCCAAGGATTTAGAACTGCGGGCCCACCTGGAGAGCGGATCCATCACAGAGTGACTATGCAGCTTGGAATTGAAGGTCAAGGTGATATACTGCTTGAGCTCCTACCTGATTTCAGAAAATCATGCTGAAAAATATCTACCCAGTCTCATAACATTCATGTTGTTCAGCCCCCACAATGTTCTACCCTATTCCCCATCTATATACTATCTGTATGAAGCTGCTGCTAAGGTCATCATAAACAAACAAATAAACAAACAAAGAGGTATTTGTAATCAATAATCCGAGGTGTTGGGGAAAACCACACATAGGATGTTTTTCGGGAGGAAGGCATTGAACTATTATCTGCAAATTATTACTTATCCACAAATTTATTATTTATCCACAAACCCATTATTATTATTTGCTCATGAGGCTTAACAAATCAGGACAAGGAGTATAGTGTTTAGGTTGCCAGAATAAAGTGTGATGTCCTGTGTCCACACAATCCTCTAGAACAGTGGGTAAAATCATGGGCCTTGGAGAGGTTTGTTACAGCCCTTAAGATCTGCACTGACTCCCCTTCAAGCCTACAGGAGCTTCCCCCAAAAGCTGTTCTTTGGCCAAAACTGCTTAAAAAGATTGAATACTGATTTGTGGTTCCAAATCCCAAAACAGCAAGAACTCTCCCAAGATATGACCCCCAAAGGTGTCAAAATGGTGTCTGCACTGGTGTAACTGCAGCCCTCTCGCCAAAAATCAAAGGATGTGGCCTTCTGGTCTCTGGAATATCCCCACCTACTCTGGAACAGAAAAATATCCCTGTATGGTTTCCATCTTTGACTGAGATATCAATGTTATTAGTATAATGATAACATCCAGCTGCATTTCTTGTTTCATCTAATTGTTGATGCTTTGGATATGATGAGATACTATCTTTTCTGGATGAGTGGCACTACAGAGGTGGAGTTTTTTTTTTTTTTTAATGCATTGTTCCACATGCTCCTCCCACTCCCTTTACTGCTTTCCTGCTGAAAATAGAACTTCCCCAAACTGTTATTTCCTGTAAACAACTTTGGGAGCAAGCATCAGAGTGTGATTTGGGATGGCAACCTCTCCATTCTCTTCTTACCTGCATTTTAGGAGAAGTAAGCACCATGGAACCTTATGCTGTTGAGCCAGTAACATTAGCCAACTTAAGCACACTTTTAAGATAGCTTGTAGTTGCCCTAGCAAACTCAGATAAGAAAGCAATAGAGTGTTTATGGTCCAGAGAAGAAACTGATTATATTAGAAGATAGGACATATAAAAAAGCCACCTATGTATGATGTAGTACAGTAAGAGCAGTTAAAACAACAGCCTAGAAGCATAAGAGACCCAAAACGGTTGGGAGAGGCTGCTTGTTGCTGAGTGGGGTGGAGCTTCTGTGAGTCTGAATTTTTCTAAAACTGTTGGGAGAGGCTGCTTGTTAAGTGACCAAACAAAATTACAGCATAGAGTCCTCAGCATTAACTAAGAGTTCTTAGATTACCTAAAAGCTCTCACCATGGACACTGAGGGGACTGCTGCAGTCACCTGCAACACTTGTGGGATGTTTGTCTTCTTGTCTACAGATGTGGGGAACCTCACATGCACCAAGTGCAAGCTGGTAGCCCTCTTGGAGGAGAAAGTCCAGCAGCTGGAGATACGGGTAGCTACACTTCAAAAGATTCATGAGCAAGAGATTTTCCTGGACAGAACAGAACGAACAGTGTGGGATGGGGACCACACAGAGGTACTGGTTGGGAAGGAGAGGGTCACTTCACAGACACAGGAGGTAGACAGCTGGAGGAATGTCACACACAGAAGAAGAAAATCCAGGGATTCTTTGAGCAGCTTGCAGCTACAGAATCGATTCAAAGCCCTCTCCCTTATCGAGGACAATGAGGAAGAACAGCATGGACAGACTTCAGGGACAGAGCAGGGGACCCTGAGAGGACCACCGCAAGGAACAGCAGCTGCGAAGCCTCGGGGGAGGAGTGTGGTGGTGGTGGTTGACTCCTTGCTGCGGGGTACAGAAGCAGTGGTTTGTGGGCCTGACAAGATGTCTCTCTTGGGAGGTGTGTTGTCTCCCTGGGGCAAAGATCCGTGATGTGACAGAGAGGCTGACAAGACTCGTCAAGCCTACAGATCATTACCCCTTCCTTTTGGTCCATGTGGGAACCAATGACAATGAAAGGCACAGCTTTCCGAAGATCAGAAGAGATTATGAGGCTCTGGGGAGGAAGCTGAAAGAAATGGATGCACAGGTTGTCATCTCGTCTCTTCTGTCAGTTGAAGGGCATGGTCCAGGAGGGGAGAGGAAAATAGGCAACGTAAACAACTGGCTCCGTAGATGGTGTCGCCGATAACGATTTGGATTCTTGGATCATGGGCTGCGCTTCCATGAGGGGGGACTTCTGGCAAGAGATGGGGTGCATCTGACAACAGTTGGAAGAAACATTTTTGCCTACTGTCTCAAGAATTTGATCAGGAGGGCTTTAAACTGAGTCATATGGGGGCGGGGGACAGTATTCTGGAAGGCAAAAGGGCTGGAGAAAATAGTCAAACTGTCATAGAGGGAACAAGGCAAACAGTGCAAGGACCCAACAGTGGGAGGCAAAAAAAACTTGCACAGGCAGCAAGTAAAGGGAACACATGGTCTTAGATGTCTCTACACTAATGCACAGAGCATGGGAAATAAGCAAGATGAACTCAAACTCCTAGCACTACAAAACAAATATGATATAATAGGAATTACTGAAACCTGGTGGGATGACTTGCATGATTGGAATGTAGGAATAGAGGGGTATAACCTTTATAAGAGAAACAGGCTAAACAGAAAAGGAGGAGGAATAGCATTATATGTCAGGGATATTTATACCACTGAAGAGATCCATGACATTAATACTGGAAGCCAGGTGGAGAGCATCTGGATAAAAATTAAAGGGGAGGGAAACAACAGGGATGTTATTATGGGACTCTACTACAGACCCCCAAGTCAGACGGAGGAATTGGATGATGCCTTTCTAGAACAGATGACCACACACACAGAAAGAAGAGATGTAGTAATGATGGGTGACTTCAGCTATCCTGATATTTGCTGGAAATCTAACTCAACCAAAACTTCAAGGTCTAGCAAATTCCTTACTTGCCTGGAAGACAATTTCATGGTCCAAAAGGTGGAAGAGGCAACAAGGGGGTCAGCTATTTTAGATCTGATCCTAACCAAAAGGGATGACCTGGTTAATGGGGTGCAAGTGGTGGGATCCTTAGGTGAGAGTGATCATGTTCTCCTGGAGTTTATTATACAATGGAAAGTTGAAGCCAGGCATAGTCAGGCACGCATTCTTGACTTTAGGAGAGCTGATTTCAATAAACACAGGGAAACACTGGGGGTGATCCACAGCAAAAGGAGGAAGAAGGAAATGGTAGGGCCACTACGCAGAGAAGATGGCAAAATGCTAACAGGGGAGAGAGAAAAGGCAGAATTACTCAACACCTTCTTTGCCTCAGTGTTTTCAGAAAAGGAAAAGGGGGACCAACCTGAGGATAAAGGAAATCCAGCACAAAATAAGCAAAGAGGTAGTACAGGACTACCTTCTTAATCTAAATGAATTTAAATCTCCAGGACCAGATGAACTACATCCAAGAGCATTAAAAGATCTGGCAAATGTAATCTCAGAGCCATTGGCAATAATCTTTGAGAACTTGTGGAGAACAGAAGTCCCAGCAGACTGGAGCAGGGCGAACGTTGTCCCCATTTTCAAAAAGGGGAAAAAGGAGGATCCCAACAATTATCGTCCAGTTAGTCTGATATCTATACCAGGGAATAGTCTAGAGCAGATCATTAAACAGAGAGACTGTGAACATTTAAAAGGCAATGCCATTATCACAAAAAGTCAACATGGGTTTCAGAGAAACAAGTCATGCCAGACGAATCTGATCTCTTTTTTTGATAAAATTACCAGCTTAGTAGATGAAAGGAACGCTGTGGATATCGCATACCTTGATTTCAGTAAGGCCTTTGACAAGGTTCCCCATGACATTCTTGCAAAGAAGTTTGTAAAATGTGGGCTAGACAAATTAACTGTTCAATGGATTTGCAATTGGTTGATCGGCCGAACCCAAAGGATGCTCAACAGTGGCTCCTCTTCATCTTGGAAAGATGTGACCAGTGGGGTGCCACAGGGTTCTGTCCTGGGCCCAGTGCTATTCAACATCTTTATCAATGACTTGGATGACGGAATTAGGGGCATACTTACCAAATTTGCAGATGACACCAAATTAGGAGGAGTAGCTAATACCCTAGAGGACAGGATCAAAATTCAAAATGACCTGGATAGAATAGAGAGCTGGGCCAAAGCTAACAAAATGAAATTCAATACGGAGAAATGTAAGGTACTGCACTTAGGGCGAACAATTGAAATGCATAGATATAGGCTGGGGGACACCTGGCTGAACGAGACTACGTGCAAAAGGGATCTAGGAGTCGTAGTAGACCACAAGTTGAACATGAGTCAACAGTGTGATGCAGCAGCTAAAAAGGCCAATGCGATTTTGGGGTGCATCAATAGAAGTAGAGTGTCTAGATCAAGGGAAGTAATAATGCCGCTCTGTTCTGCCTTGGTCAGACCTCACTTAGAATACTGTGTCCAGTTCTGGGCACCACAATTCAAAAAGGATATTGACAAATTGGAGCATGTCCAGAGAAGGGCAACTAAAATGGTGAAAGGTCTGGAAACCATGCCTTATGAGGAGAGACTTAGGGAGCTGGGTATGTTTAGCCTGGAAAAAAGATGGTTAAGAGGCGATATGATAGCCCTGTTTAAGTATTTGAAGGGGTGTCACATTGAGGATGGAGCAGACTTGTTTTCTGCTGCTCCAGAGACTGGAACACGGAGCAATGGATGCAAGCTCCAGGAACAGAGATTCCACCTCAACATTAGGAGGAACTTTCTGACAGTAAGAGCTGTTCGGCAGTGGAACACACTCCCCTGGAGCATGGTGGGGTCTCCTTCCTTGGAGGTCTTCAAACAGAGGCTGGATGGCCATCTGTCAGGGATGCTTTGATCATGATTTCCTGCGTGGCAGGGGGTTGGACTGGATGGCCCTCGTGGTCTCTTCCAACTCTGCAATTCTATGATTCTATGAGACCCTGCTTATTGTCTCCATGAAGGAGAAATACCATAAAATTGGAGAGATAAAAATATGTAAGGGAGACATCCTAAAATACTATATGTAGCCACTAGTCTCACAAAGGAAACAACTCAAATGTCACCACGGATGAAATGCAACACGTCTACCAGCTGTGGCCTGAATTTACAATGTCCTTACAAATTTTATGCAAATTGTATTAATTATGTGTAAATAAAACATGTACATTTGCCATAGCCTTCTAGCTAATTGTGTGCTCCTAATGTGGCCCTCTGTGCTAAACAATTCCCTTCCCTGTGGTACACAATTGGGTACCGTCCAAGGGTACTGTCCAGTTTTGTCACCAGATGGTTACAGTCTTCTTTTTCCTGCTCCAATTAGGGTGCCATCTTTTTAGTACATTCGTGGTAGAATTACAAAGCAGGCATAATACATCCACATCAGCAATGAATGTATTAGGCCTTCTTGATTTTGGTTGTGTGAATCAGGTAGCTAAACGTCACTGTTCTTAAGGATCTGTTTTATATATAATAGATATAGATTACTGTTATATATTATTCCAAGTATATTCACCCTGTTTATTTACTCATGAAACTGAGTAAACTACTAAGGGCAACTACAAATGATTCCTAGCTGCTAGAACAGCTAGCAAACAGCTAAATATTGAGCTACTAATATAAATTAGAATGGCTTCGGGTTACTCTAACTTGTTGAAGCTCTGCAGTTTCTCTCAAGGATTTAGGATTTTTTTTTTAAAAAAAAAAGGAACTAAAAGCTGCCTCTGTAGCTGCCAACAGTCTTGTTAATACATACACAGAGCTTCCATTCCTACATCAAAAATAACTGAGCAATTTCAGAATGTCTTGGTCTTACAGGACTAAAGCATTCTTATAAAGAGATTCCTATTAGAAAAATGTGGCAAGAGATACTATAGAGGTAGATTGAGACTTGCAGAAATACCAGCTGAATGCAGAAATATCACATACTTCTCAAAAATGCCAAGAAAATAAGAACATAGATTGAAAAGAATGAAACACAAAGCACAGGAATAAGTACCAAGCATTTCTGTTGTGATTGAAACCACTGCCTCTCCTCTTCCTATAGGCTAACAAGCATTATTGTGCATATTCCCTTTTTCTAAAGCCCTTCACATAGGCTACCTATTTTAAGCATCTTTAAGATTTTAAGTCTTTTAAAAATCTCTTTAAGACTTTAAGGCTTTCCCTTTCCCTACAGAAAAGTACATTAAGTACAGGTATGTCAATAGATGTAAATGCTTACACACATAGGAGCACAACAGGTACATGTTAGGCATCATCACATAAACACATCCTTCGTTTTGAAATAAGGTTGTTTTCCCATTTACAAATGGGAGTTTCTGAAGGATCAAGTTTGTTCAGCAGAATTCAATTCAAAGCCTCAGCCTGCTGATTTCAGAGACTTGCTACAGCACCCTCAGGGTGTTGCTTGTAGCTTTCGCCCTCATCTCTGCTTTGAGGCGGGAAAGAAACAGAATGTTAAAATGTAAAGAAGCAAGCCTCCTTTCTTTGTTTCTAAACTCACTGAAATCTCTTCCCCTTCTGTCCATGAGAAGGAAAAAAATTTCAGAAGATTGCATAACATCATTTTAAATTTATGTCTAGGAGAAACGGACATTCTGAAGAGCAGTCCAGCAATCCCCCCCGCCATTTGTTTGGTGGTTGATTCCTCTGTTAAGGAAAACTAGGTGCCTTTTATTGGGAAACATCACAATCTTTTGGACAGCAAATGCACAGCTGTTGTTTATTAACCTTTTCCAATGAACTTTACTATGCTGCATCCAGTTATTTAAATTTACATTTTAATGCTTTTCTACACATTATGCAGAAACACAGTGCTCTGTAGGATGCAGAGCTGGAGAAATATATTCTTACATTAAGCCTTGGGGAAAGAAAGAAAATATCCACCAAAAGAACTTAAAAGGCAGATGCACAAAATAAATCCCAAGCCTGTTGTCAGACAGCAGCCAATTAGGTTCACATACATGGTAGAATGAGGAAATTTCTATACCCATTAAAATGAGAAGCCTACAATGGCAATCAGCACCATACATGCATGTCTTTCTAACAATAGTAGTCCACATCTGTCTGCCTCTTTGTGACAGACAGTATCTTACAGATGTTCATTAGTGGAAAAATGATGAATGCGTGCAGAGAAGGAATGGAAGGGCATGGTAGGAGGTGGGAGGCTCTATGACAGAGCTATGTGTATTTAGGAGAGAGACAATCTATGACCCTTCAGATACTGTTGTGCACCAACTTCCATCAGCATAGGAGCACTCTGTGCATTTTTAGCCAACATGTGCAATTGAGTAGAACCAGCTGTTGTTATGTTATTACAAAAGGGATGGACAACTTGTAATGTTTCCAGACATTGTTGGATTGCCCCTCTCAACAGCCCTAGCCAGTAGGTTTGCCAGTATCTTCCTAGGCCCTGTGGTTTCCAGTTCAAACCTAAAATCTAGGGATGGCCCCCAGTGATATCATTAAGTGTTATGCATTACGTACTAACCACAGTGCTCTCAGATTGTCAAAAACACACACACACACACACCATATTTTCCTGTTAAGAAATTAAGAACATTATCACTCAAGGGAAGCAAAGTGGTAGTAAAGCCCAAGAACTGTATATCCCACCTTGCCTTATCACATGACGTCTGCATGGTTCAGCTGTTCTTGCATTCCAGTCCTGTGGGAGACAGTGGTAAACACGAGTCTTTTTGCTAGCTAGAAAAATCAATTCATAAAAAGTTCATATTTACCCTGTCTCCCACGGAACCAGAATGGGAGAACACCTGAAGCACACCAACATCATATGATAAGGCAAGGTGTCACTCTACTCTTGGGCTTTCCTTCTGCTTTCCTTCCCTCGTGCGATAAAACAGAAATCTTAGCTGAAGGGGCTGTTCCCAGATAAAAGTTAAATGAGGGGATTATTCATTCTCAGACAGACATGATAAGGAACACATGATCACTAGGGGGTGGAGCTGGGAGCCTAGCTCTATATAACTCCTTGCAGAGGCTTTCCAGGCCAGTTTCCTGCCAGAGAGAAGGAGAGCAGCTTCTGGACAGCAAATTTCCTGCCAGTTTCCAGGCGGGTTTCCTGCCAGGGAAAAGAAGGAGAGCAGCTTCTGGACAGCCATTCTTACTGGGGAAATTGAATTTTTTTAAAACTGTTGGGAGAGGCTGCTTGTTGCCCAGTGCTGGGCCCAGTGCTATTCAACATCTTTATCAATGACTTGGATGAGGGAATTAAGGGCATACTTATCAAATTTGCAGATGACACCAAATTAGGAGGAGTAGCTAATACCCTAGAGGACAGGATCAAAATTCAGAATGACCTGGATAGACTGGAGAGCTGGACCAAAGCTAACAAAATGAAATTCAATATAGAGAAATGTAAAGTACTGCATTTAGGGCGGAAAAATGAAATGCATAAATATAGGATGGGAGAGACCTGGCTGAATGAGACTACGTGCGAAAGGGATCTAGGAGTCCTAGTAGACCACAAGTTAAACATGAGCCAACAGTGTGATGCAGCAGCTAAAAAGGCCAATGCGATTTTGGGCTGTATCAATAGATGTATAGTGTCTAGATCAAGGGAAGTAATAGTGCCACTCTATTCTGCCTTGGTCAGACCTCACTTTGAATACTGTGTCCAGTTCTGGGCACCACAATTCAAAAAGGATATTGACAAATTGGAGCGTGTCCAGAGAAGGGCAACTAAAATGGTGAAAGGTCTGGAAATGATGCCTTATGAGGAGAGACTCAGGGAGCTGGGTATGTTTAGCCTGGAAAAAAGACGGTTAAGAGGCGATATGATAGCCCTGTTTAAGTATTTGAAGGGATGTCACGCTGAGGATGGAGCAGGCTTGTTTTCTGCTGCTCCAGAGACTGGAACACGGAGCAATGGGTGCAAGCTCCAGGAACAGAGATTCCACCTCAACATGAGGAGGAACTTTTTGACAGTAAGAGCTGTTCGGCAGTGGAATGCACTCCCTCGGAGTGTGGTTGGGTCTCCTTCCTTGGAGGTCTTTAAACAGAGGCTGGATGGCCATCTGTCGGGGATGCTTTGATCGTGATTTCCTGCATGGCAGGGGGTTGGACTGGATGGCCCTCGTGGTCTCTTCCAACTCTGCAATTCTATGATTCTATGATTCTATGATCTAGCCTTATTGCTTCAAACCAGAGGGTGGATGGAGAGCAGAGTGGAGGGTAGGCCACAGAACCACAACTGGAGGTGGGAAAGAGGGATCTAACTAAGTAAATATATAGATACCCTGGAGAGTCTTTGCAAGTTGCAGCAACAAATTAATTAAACCTTACAAATTGTCACAAAGTGCTGCTCTATTACTTAGCTGGAGATCTGCACACAGCCATTTCCTCTTGCCCAGAGCTGAGCCCACCAAACCTGGAGAATTTGTACCCTACTCTATCTGCTGGAAACAGCCCAGGGAAACTAGAGACTGAGGGCCAGGCCATGAGATCTGACAACCCTACTAGCAAGCCCTAGCCAGTAGATGATGAGGAATGACAAGAGCTACAAGTCCAGCAGCATATGATGGGACATAAGTTGCCCAACTTATACTATGCTCTTTCACACACACCCCACACACACACCCTTTAGAATGTGTGAGTGGGAAAACTACCTGATATATAAATAGACAAATGGTACCTTTGTTTCTCAATAACCTTAGTATTTTCTACCTTCACTGTCTTATGTTCTAGTTTGCAAATTTTTTATTTCAAAAATATTGGTCTGCAGAGAACAGAGTCAGGAACTGAAGTCAAAATGTTGAAGAATCTATCTGGCTGGTGGCTGCAGGGAGAAAGAATCAGGATCTCACCTCTGTCGTTCAGGGTAGAAAAAATCCAGATTCTATACTTTTATGCCTGTTCATTTTTAAATGTCAATGCTGGTTAGCTGACAACACATCCACCCACACACACTGATTAGGGCAGCAAGATACTGTCATGTTTGCACTGGGGAAATCTAGACAGTTGCCATGATGGAGTTCCCATCATGTTGCCTCGAGGTTGATTGCAACTCCCATCATTCTGCCAGAAAACTACATTTCCTTTATTTGTAATCAGTATTGTCTTGCCTACATGGCATCAGGTAAGGAAAGGGTTAACTGGAAGGGAGGATCTAAAACACCACCTCCACAAAAGCTAATGAGACGGCATCATCAATGATATCACATCACCAGACCAGAAATGGCCAATCACAACTCTTAAACTGGGAATCCCGAATAAGTTATAACTGCTTTTGTGTGAGGCCATTGCAGAGTCAGACCATGCGGCTTTGAACAGACAAAAAAAGGCTCTTTATATTCCAGCATGTGAGAGCCAACGGCCGCTAATGTTTGGTAGAGCAGAGCCACCTGGCTTCACTCCCACTTTCCCTGATACCATCTGAAAACAACAGACTGCAAAGTAGTAAGTAGAACTTTTAGGGCCTGTTTAGAATTGCGTTAGGGAATTATGTTAATTTCTCCCACTTTGGTTGGATGTAGCTAAATTTAGTAACTGAATGTAACTTAGAATAACTAAATACGTTAACTGTAATACCTTGCTATTGTTGTAATTGTAAAGCATGCCTGCGATATGGGAGAAGCCTGTCTCATAGGAAATTGTCTAACTGAACTTGCTTGAATAAATAGTCTTCTTAATCTTCCTATACACTGATGCTGCACGTGTCTATATCTCTTGGTTTTGCTACAATTCTTTGTCTCTCTGGGGATAGGAGGGAAGAGTTGGTTGGTTCACAGTGGCAGGTAGTCCCCCTGGGTATCCAGTCTCCCAATGGGCTGGCTAGAAAGACTGCATTGGGTGGTGGCAGCTATTTTGGCCTCTAGGAGACACTCT
The DNA here is from genome assembly GCA_030847615.1 of Gambelia wislizenii. Lineage (NCBI taxonomy): Eukaryota > Metazoa > Chordata > Lepidosauria > Squamata > Crotaphytidae > Gambelia > Gambelia wislizenii. The sequence continues at coordinate 201,893,878 of JAUMIR010000005.1, read as the reverse complement.
TGAATGAGGCTACTTGAGGTTACCCTTAGAGGGGAACTAATCTGGGGATTCCAAGGCAAGAGCCCAGTTTTAGCCCTTAACATGGTGGCAGTGGTGCTTTGATGAACTGCATCAGTAGTAGGAATTCGGAAAACTGCATCAGTAGTAGGAGTTGAGAAAAAAATGATGTTTGTTTTCCCTCTCTGTGGAGGAGGAGGGGGATGTGGGGGGGAGTTAGAAAAGGAATCATTTTGAGGTGGTTTGCATGCAACTCCCCTCAGAGCCTGGAGGCCCCCACAGCTTAAGTGCTTGTTTTGAAGCAGCTGTGATCTTTTGTGTAGCTGGAAGGCATGGTCAGCCTGCTGTAGTCAGCTCATTTTCCATTGTGTTAGGTGTAGTGTGGCTAGGAAAATAAAAACGGGGGACTCTTTCCTAGTTGTTGTTTTTTCCCCTTGCACATTGCTCCTGTTGGAACTGTTTTGCCAGAGGAGATCCGACACATTGACAATCTGGGGATGTTTAAGAGGGCTATTAAGACGGATCTCTTCCGGCAGGCCTTTCCAGATTAGATTGGCTGCCCAGCTGTCACTTTCCGGTTTACTAGTCTGTCATTTTTATAAAATTGTTTTATGTCTTTAATAGTGTTTTTATAGGTAAAATTTAAATTAATTACCATTGTATAGTGGTTTTAATGATGTTATTTTAATGTTTGTAGATTATGGATTAATGTTTTAAATGATGTTTGCCACCCCAATCCTCATATCCCTCAGAGGTGGGATATAAATAAACATCATCATCATCATCATCATCATCATTACTTTCCCTAGTGAGGAAGAGAGTGTGTATGAAGGGAGGAAGGAGGGGGACACACAGCCCACTACTCTATTCCTTTGTCCCCAAGCAACCCTGAAAGGGAGGGGACCTCTTTGATCTTCCAGTGGCAGGGGAAGGGAGGTGCTGTGCTTTCTTTAAAGTAAACAAGCACAAAGCAGCCCTTGGCTTTTAGTGTGGGTAAAACCCAGTTCTTTTGTTGCAACAGCATTTTGGGGACTTGTTGTTTTGCTAACAGCAGCAAGGTGGGGGGTGGGCCTGCCTTGATCCTGCTGTGAAATCAGGTCTGAGTGGCAGTTCCTTTTACATGTTGTTGACTGTGTTGGCAAAGTTTGCAACTAGTGTTTTGGCTTCTCCACCCTATTTCTCCACTGGAGAAGGGAGAGGTCTGTCTCCTGTGGATGCTTTTGGGCTCTGAACACCATCTTCCCTTACACATTGATTTTGCTAGGGGGACGGAGTTGAGTGGGTAGGAGGGGAAGAGGAGGGGCTGGGGAGGGCTGGAACTCCCTATGTTTCTGCCTACAGTTCCTAGGCAACTACAACAGCTAGCTGAATTCCAGTGGCAATTCACATCTTTTTCTCCTGCTTTTAGATAAGGAAGCAGGGAGGGCAGTTCTGGCTTGGGGCTCTGGCCACCTGTTTCTGCTCTGTTCTCTAGCCTGTTGTTCCTGTTCTATTGCCTATTGTTTCTGTACTGTACTGTGCTGTGCTGTAGAAACAAAATTAGGACAAGTAAAATAGAATGTGTTTAAGGAAATCATATGGAAATTTACTAGAATTAAGAGTATTTTTAAAAAGGAGAAAATGTTTTTCAGTAAAAGGGAATAATCTGTGCTTCATGCACACTTAACTTACGATGTTCCTAGCTAGTTCGCTGTCTAGACTTTGGCTACAGGAAAATAAATCCTTTATCTCTCATTTATGTAAAAGATGAACACAACACATACCTTCCTGTGATCATGTCTGTTGCCGGCCAACCTGGTAAAAGCAATGACCAGATCATTCCTCTGTCTCAGAAAATAAAGCAAGAAAGTCAACGTTTGCAAGCTGGGGAAAAATACATACATACCACATTGGGAAGGGAAAGCAAGGCAGAAAAGAATATTAGAGTGCCTTGGACTAATGAGGCAATGCACACACTACTGCAAACTTAATAGGCAGTACTGACAAGGTTCAATTATAAAGAAGTATGCAGCCTCTTTACTATCACTGGTTCTCATTTACCCATTGGTGCAAAGGATTAGCACAGCAGACAAAGGACAAAAGGTGGACATAATAAAGAACACCATTTCTCAGTCCATTAATATTAGAAGATTTGTCTCTCAAGGTTGAGAGTAGTCCAGATTTGTGAGAGTTGTAGCCATATTCCAGAGTTTTCCACCTATGTAGTGTGCTAACAGAGGAGATTTTCACATGGGGCCAAAATGCCCCGTTACTGCCCCACCACCTCCTCTCCCGTTCCTGCCACAGAATAGCGTAAATCTATCACACACTTACCTTAATTCCACGGCAGGAACGGGCTCCCCCTCCCCTCACTGGCCAGCCATAAATGCAGCTGTCATAAGGCTGCTTTTATGACCGGCCATCTGAAACGTTATCACGTGATAACGGCCAGGCGGTAAATTTAAAAAATAAAACTCCCCCAAACATAAAATCAGTTCACCAAGCACAAAAACATACTTTAAATCACACAATCAAAATAGGGAGGGTAAAATAAAGGGTGCCATTTACCTGGATGTCCAGATCGTACCAGGAAGTGCTCAGAATGGACCTCCCCTCCGTGGCTCTCATTTCGCAACAGGAACGGGGTTCCTGTTCGCTCCTGTTCGCACAACCATGATTGCGTGATAGCGACAGAACAGGAGGTCTATTCATGATGAAAAATCATGATTACATTGTTCTGGAACAGTCACGAGAGCAGGATGGATGCAGGACAGAACGGGGTCAACGTCATCCGAAAGGGGAAACCTTTCCTGACCCTGTTCTGTTCCTGCCACGGGATATATAGCCCATGTGAAAATCTCCAGAATGTAAACCCTTCACCAGAAGTAGGGAGGATCAGGGCTAACCAGTGCTGATTTCTTCCTCTTTGTTTTCAGTGTGATGCCCTGGTGCACTAGAGACCAGTTATGGATGCCTTCCAGGAATTAAACTATTTAGGCCCAGACTATGTACAGGAATTATTTCTCCCAGATGACCTCCCTGGGCCTTAATAGTGAGCAAGACATTGTTTGTTTTGGATAGTAAGAGTTCATTACGCTCAGAATGAATCCGGGGGGGGGGGCAGGGGTAATTTCAGATTTATATTTCTCCTTCCCATTGATTGTAAACTCCACACAATATAAACAAAACTAATTTAAAATTTAATAAAACCGCAGAGAGGGCAAAATAGCAAGAGCAATAAAAATATGTTCCAAAGGTGCAAATTGACCATGCCAAATGAAACTTTAAATATTCAAATGTGTACATAACATTGTTTTATATGCAAACATAAAGCAGGTGTTGAGAAGGCCAGATGCATTTCTCTGAGGAGGTTATATAAACTGTTGTGAGTCCTGCAGGGACTTGGTCCCTGTTTTTCCAACTGGATCATTTCTACCTGGCCTTGTGGAGATGCTGCCCTCCTCCAGAAAATGCATAGAATGTACTATTCCAATTTGTGTCAATTACGAGAAGACTTGGTGGTATATATATTCCTGCTTCTCCCCACATGCACAGCCAACTCCACATGGAAAAGAAGTATGAGAGAACAGCATCTGTGGCAATAGGACTTGGCTCCAGATCATTTTGGGAATTTGGGGCCTGGGCTACACTGGTACAATGAACCGCTTACTGCAGCCAAGAATATAAATCACTATGTTCTGTGTAATTGACATGTGCTAAAAGTGCACACTTTTAGAATGCAAAAAAGTTATAAAGAAACAGACAAATATAATCTGTTTGAGAACAGATCAGTCAAGCAATCAACACCAAAGGGCACTGGCAAGGTAATTCAGAACTAAAGCACATGCAAGATAAAGCAATGTATAGGGAAACTGATAAATCCAGCTAATGGCTGGAGGAGAATGTTTGCTACAGACTGTCAGCAAATTAATAAGAGATGGCGAAAACCAATAGGCAAAAAATAAAATTCTAAGACAAATGTATCCTTACAAATTTTGACACAGTTGTGGAGAGTAATGTAACATGATTAATACACATAAAATTAAAGTAGGTTATGTAGAAAAATCAACCAAAAGCAAGGGGGGGAATGTAATACTATACTTTAATAATAGCATTATGTGGCAAATGGCTAATTTCAAAATTTATTACATTGCATTTATCTGGATTTTAAGTTCAAAAATTCCTAGCTGCAAACCCGCTGATTGCACATAACTGTCTCTGCAGTATATACCACTTTTTTAGGCAAAGTCAAACATTCCTGAACTTACCATGTGTAAAGGAAACTGCAGATAATAGCAAACCCTATTAAAATAAAGGACTTCCTATACAAACATACCACAGAGTTGTGTTGAAGGACCTAGAAGATGTCTAGAGAGGATGCCTTTCCAGGCATTTTCCAGGATGACTCTATGGCATATGTCTCCTATGTTGTGTCCCACGGATAACTGAAACCACGAATATTGGTACTGCAGATACAGGGGGGGGGGAGCAACCTGTACTTCAGAAGGTCTTCTTGCATCATGGAGACACTAACTTCATCCTTCATCTGCCCCAATGCCACAATGGTGCCCCCTGAAGCAAGCCAGTTCTATCAGCTGCATGACATGCCATCTCTGGATATTCCACAAGTCTTCAGTATATAGAATCATAGAGTTGGAAGAGACCACAAGGGCCATCTAGTCCAACTCCCTGCCATGTAGGAATATACAACCAAAGCATTCCCAACAGATGGCCATCCAGCCTCTGTTTAAAAACCTCCAAAGAAGGAGACTCCACCCCACACTACGAGGCAATGTATTCCACTTCCAAACAGCTCTTACTGTCAGGATGTTCTTCCTAATGTTTAGGTCTCTTTTCCTGTAGTTTGAGTCCATTGCTCTGTGTCCTAGTCTCTGGAGCAGCAAAAAGCAAGCTTGCTCCCCTCAGCATGACATCTCTTCAAATATTTAAACATGGCTATCATGTCGCCTCTTAACCTTCTCTTCTCCAGGCTAAACATACCCAGCTCCCTAAGCTTCTCCTTATATGGCATGGCTTCCAGACCTCCCACCATTTTGGTCGCCCTCTTCTTGACATGTTCCAGTTTGTCTATGATATGATCCCATAGTTTGGAATTTTAATGACTGTTTAAACTACCAGAACAATAACCTTAAAAATTGCCAATCTTCTGCTATCCTATTTAGGTTGTCATTGTTTCCAAAGAGATGAGCAATCAATGGTGGGACTCCATCAGAACCACAAAATACTGTCAGCCATACAACGAATTATAAAGAAACAACATTCCTCCATGCCATCAAAATAGTATGATATAAAACAACTTTGCACTATTGCTAAACATTTTCCTAATTAACCTACCAAACAAAGTTTTATGCCTTAATTCTCTATTTATGGCATCTTTCCCATCTTACATGTCTGTGAAACATCCTTTCCTGTTTGCAAGACTGTTTCTCTTTGCAGAATAGCAACTCACCACTGCAGCCAAAAGCTTTGCAACAGAAGCCTCAGGCATTACAACTGCTTTCTGGCAAACAGCCTTGTTTAGCTTCCTGGGTGGAAAGACACTGGAGAATTAAAAAGAAAAAAAATCCCTTTCTGAACAGAATCACAGCGATTATCTTCATCATGAAAACTGATACCTTTTCCACACCTGATCCTAATATTCAAGATGTTTGCCTAAATTAGGATGCATCTACACTGTAGAAATAATGCAGTTTGACACCACTTTAAGTTGTGTAGCTCCATCATATGGAATCCTGGGGTTTGTAGTTTTACAAGGTCTTTAGCTTTCTCTGCCAAAGAGTGCTGGTGTCTCACAAAACTACAAATCCCAGGATTCTCTAGGATGGAGCCATGGCAGATAAGGGGGTGTCAAACTGTATTATTTCTACAGTGTACATGCACAGACTCAGAATATTAAGCAAACACTGCATAAGCAAGATTCTAAATCAGAAATTTAAAGTTGTGCCACATAAAATTTGGGAACAAACAGTATATAATTTGTGTAATTGGTCCCTTTGAGCACTATAATTAGTTTGTTTGCTAAACTGTGTAAGAGTTGATAAAATTTCCCACAGAACTGCAGCCAAGAACAGAAATCTTTTTCTAATAAATGCAATGCTCTTAAAATTAGTATTATGATTACCAACCATTTTTATACACATATAAATAATTCTTGGCAAACAAATGTGAAAACTTTAATGTTTATCAGGATGAAAAAGGCAGATGGGCCTCCTACCAGCAGTATAAGGTCAAACAGGAAACTCATTCCCTCTGGGTGGATATTTCCCTAAATTATGAGGAGAGTTTCTGCATTCTTAAATACTGCTCTTCACATGGTGTAACTATGCCACTTTTGAAAATAATGTACTCATTCCAGTGTTTTCAAAGAAGCATCATGAAAAGATGCATCTTGGTGGACTGGGGTGAGGAGGAAAATGCTCTACATTTTTTGCACCAATGAATTGTTCAATTTTATTTCAGGAAATTTGTTGGGCCATGCTGCTTCTGCTTTAAAAGACACCCAAAGGGACTTACGTACAAAGAATAGCAGTTTAGACAGTTCAGTTCACAAACCTTAGCCTTCACCAGTTTTTTCCTGTTTTGAGGTGGTTCTCAGAGGATGCACTCTCAAGCAAATAAGTGGAGTGCTAAAAGAGTGTGCTTAACCCCTTCCACTTATCTACTTCTTTTCAAATGCAACACTATACCACCCTGTTTTAGCCCACCAAGCATCTAACTTCCAACCCATCTGCATTTGCCATGCATATGCCTGGTGATGAAAATCCTCTACACGGTAGTAAATGAAAACACACACAGTTTGAGACATTGCACATCATAGGGCATCTTTATTAGGGCATCAGCCTTAGATTTCAATGTCCTGGTTTGGAGAGCTTGAAGCAACATGAGATAGCCTTAACTCTGGTCTTAAAACAGGCAGGATTTGTTTAATTGTTTTAAAGTCCTTGAATCACACTTTAATCATGTTTACTTTCATCTCCTTCAAAAGGCACATTAACAGGCCCATTTCCTTTAATTGCCTCTTCTGCCATAATAGGTCACAATTTGCTATGTTCAACAACTGTATCATTTACTTCTAGAAACAATTCAATATTGAAAATAAAAAAGAAAGTTGGTTTATTATAGCATGAGAAAATGAGTCTAACAGCATGGTAACAAAAGATAGCATAGTAACTTGCAGTGGGAGGCTGCAGTGTCAATCTAGATCACTGGTGTGATTAACAGACAATCAATCAAGGTTCACCAATCTCATTTCAGCAATTTGCCCAAAGATACTATGAATGAAGTACTGCATCTACCTTGAGCTGGCTGTAATTTTAAACGGCTTCACTTTTATCACAGCTCTTCATCAGAATGACGGGTGCCAGCCACTTGCCAGCTTAGAATTAATAACAAACTGACATCTTCAACCCCTCTGTGTCTATGACATGAAAGGGAGGAAAAATACTTCGAAGAGAAGCCAGGAATAAAGAGATCCCAGAACTCACCTGATACTAAGATTGCAATTTTACACACACTAACCTGAGAGCAAGTCCCACTGAGATCAATGGGGCTTCCTTCTAAGTGTACATATATAGGATTCTTTTGTCACACACTGAAGCAACAAGAGAGTCTGAAATGGTTGAGTGCACATGTGTGTACATTGTTGTTGTTGTTGTTGTGTGTATATTGTTGTCGTTGCTGCTGCTGTGGGCCTTCAAGTCAGTTCCAACTTATCACAACCATAAGGCAAGACTGTCATGGAATTTTCTTGGTAAGATTTGTTCAGAGGTGATTTGCCATGGCCTTCCTGTTAGGCTGACAGAGGATTTTTTCAGACAAGGGTTACTGTGCAAGAAGCTTGCGGAAGAGGTACAGTGCTGTTGTATGGCGGGGGTCCATTTCAGATGATGCCGTCCCTCTCTCAGCATCGTCCGTGTCACTTCCATGGACGATTGAAGGCAGCTGCACTATATTTTACTCACGGAAGTTGTCCGTGAGTAAAATATGGTGCAGCTGCCTTCAATCATACACGGAGAGGGACGGCATCGTCTGAAACGGACCCCCTGCTGTGCAACAGCACCGTACTTTTCCACAAGCTTCTTCCACAGTAACCCTTGTCTGAAAAAGTCCAGAATGTGACTTGCCCATACAGTATAAAATAATAAGAGTGTGAACAGATTTCTATACAGTTGTCCCTCCGTATCCACAGATTCAAGCATTCACAGCTTGAAAATATTCATTAAAAAATAATAATCCAAAAAGTAAACCTTGATTTTGCCATCTTATATAAGGGACACCATTTTGCATTTTGCCATTGCATATAGTGGGACTTGAGTATTCATGGATTTTGGTATCAATGGCGGGGGGGGGGGGGTTCCTGGAACCAAACCCTAGTGAATATGAAGTGACAAATATATTTATGTTGGGGTGGGCAAACCACACACTCCGACAGCTACTTTTTCACACACCTCACATCCAAGGATCTCCCTGTCCCCACTCCTCCAAAAATAATAGAGCAATGTTCTTAACCTGGGGTCCAAGGACCCCCAGGGGTCCATAATGTCCTTCCAGGGGGTCCACAAAGGCTTGAAAGTTGCTTGGCCCACCTTCTCCCTGCAGTGGAATGGCCATGTGACAGAGGAGCCAAGACAAAAGCTTGCTGTCTGTATTGGCCTGCACATTGCCCTTCAATCCGCTTCAGCCACAAACTTGCAGGAAGAAGCAGGACAAAGGTCTTTCCTCCCCCTCCAGTGCCTTTGAGGGAAGGTTTCGTGGATGGTGTAATAGTATTATTGTTGTTGCTGCTGTTTTAAATCTTGTCATGAGGATCCACGGCAACAAAAAAGGGGGCCCTGGTAAAGAAAAGTTTAAGAACCACTGTAATAGAGGTATCTCAAAAGGGCCAGTAACAGCCCCTCCGAAGCTCCAAAGGAGTATTCTGCCCATTCTGAGGGGGCTGAAACTTTTGTGCATTTTGTGCTACCCAGAAAACACATGAAAGTGCCAATTCCCCAGGATCAGATTCCCTTTCAAAGTTATCTTTTATTGGTGGTTATAGGAAATCCAGGTACATTGAATCAATTGCCTTTTAGACAATTGGCTCGATGGACCAATAAACACTTTCACTCCCTTTTGACTGATGTCAGCATGAAGGACACGTTTACATGCACAGAGCTTCTTTACCAACATGTGACCTATGACTGCAATAGGAGAGTCATTTAGGGAAGAAAACATGTTTCAGCCTCTGATACCAAGATGAACATCAACAGATAAATGATTCTCACATACAAATATTGCTTCGACAGTTCATTACACTGAACTGCATGAAACATCCATTTGAATTTTCTGATTTTAGAACAAGTGCACCTCCCAAATATAATGATTTGAATATATTATCCAAAAAAAGAAAGCGGAGTAATTCACAAGTTTACTATGAGACTTAACACAGCTGCGCTGGGCAGGACACGTTTCTAGGATGGAGGACCATCACCTCCCAAAAATAGTACTCTACGGTGAACTTGCCACAGGTCAATGTAAGAGGAGTGGTCCAAAAAAGCAATACAAGAACTCCCTGAAACAACATCTCAGGCTCGGCCAAATTGATCACCAACAATGGTCCGCCCTGGCCTCACATCGGGAGGCATGGAGACGCACTATCAACAATGCTGCAGCTTTATTTGAGAACTCACGCCGAACAAGTCTTGAAGAGAAATGACAACGCAGAAAGAATCACAACCCAGAAACATCACCCAAGGAGACCTTCTGCTGTGCTTTCTGCAACCAGACTTTTTTGTCTCGGATTGGCCTTTTTAGTCATCAGCGGGCTTGCAGAAAGTGCAGGATGAGTCCTTCCTAAATCTTTGTTTGCGAAGAAAAGCAAGAGAGAGAGAGAGAGAGAGAGAAAGAGAGAGAGAGAGAGGAGACTTAAGGGCCAACATGCTTAATCTTAATCTTGTTTCTTTGGTATAAAAACCTTGGGGCAAATTCCCAATGATGTACTTCCATTTACTTCCATTTCTAACGCATAAAACTGAGAATAATGAAGTGTTAAAATCCACTTTGGCAGAAATAATCTGCCTCAGTAGGTAGAGGCTAATGCTTTGATAAGCTTTCATCTGGCCTGAATAACAGAAAGAAGGCAATGAGTTCTAGTAGGTGCAATGAACCCATATTCTGGACACACTCGCAGCATCCCCTAAATGTCTGTGTTTTTTACACCTGCAAAGACCCTCAATAGCCAAGCATAATTGCTTCTGTTTCCAAATACACACTCTGAGAATGTTTTTTTTTTGTAAAATGCCTATAAACTAGTTAAATATTTAAGTAGACAGAAACATATTCTATATTCTTTTAAAGGAGGTAAAATCTAACTGAGTTAGATTTTTAAAATTTCATTTCAAAACTGTATGGGATTTGATACTTTTCCTCCTTCCCCAAGTAAACTTGGTTTTATTTAGTTACTCTTGGAAGCATCGTTTTAAAAGTGCATTTCTCTGGACATTTTCACTAAGGACTTTATCAGACTATCCCTTTTAAAACATTATTTTGCCAGCATTTAAAAAAAAATCTATGCCAGCAAAAGAACATCCCCTCCCCCGCCGCACTTACCTTCTTCTCCCAGAAAAGGCTCCCTGGCAATAAAGAGGAAGTTAACAGAGCCCCGTTCACTTCCTCATTCAAAATCCCGTGAGACTTCATCACATGGGAAACTTTAAAATAAAAACAAAACTAACACATAAAAAGTTGCACCAAGCACCTAGGCACACTTTAAAGTCCCAAGTAACTTGGGGATGATCATAAAAAAAGCAAAACTTTCCTGGATGTCCCAATCTCACCCAGAAGTGTTTGTGCCAGACTGCCCACTCTCGCTGCAGTGACGAGAGTTAAATAGCCTGAGGTTTTGCAAGCTGACAATGCTGGCACCAAAATGGCAGGAGGGATCAATTGATGGCTTAAGCCATCAATTAAAAGGCACGGGATTTTGATAGGGTATAACCACGAAAGGGGGATATCGTCTGATCTGCACACCCTTCTGCGGTTATGTGGTGTCGTTAAGATGCCGTATCTTGTCCATTTGATAAAGTCCTAATATTTCCCCATGAGCCAAGACTGCACAAGTGTTAACTCACAGGACATTTCAAAATGTTCCATTAAGTTATGTACCTTCAGGGTTTTGAGAAAATAAATGCAAAGCTCCTTGCTCTAATATTTCTAGTGCTGGGCTTAAGATGCTGTGTGCGTGTGTATACATATCAGTAGAAGAGAATGAACAGAGTGCATGCTTTTATCTGTGAGAATGGATGGATAAGGTGGGTTTGACTTCATCCATTTTTTGCTTTGATCACTCCTGTTTGGGCAATGGCTTCACCTACCTTTGGCATGTACCCCTTGATACATTACTTATTTGAGTGGGGAAAGAGAAGTTTCACTACCATTTTGCTAGAGATTAGAAGCTCCCAAGCACCTTGATAGCACACACTCCTAGGGCTTGTCTAGATGGGCAATTTCCCAAATCTTCCCCCTCCCCTGCCTGTCCTGGAGCCCTGCTTTTGGCCCGTTTCACCCCCGGGCAGTCCTGGCAATGCCTGGGGCAAAAACAGGGGGGAAGACAGGTAAAGCCTATTAAGCCATTTTATTTTAACACCTGGGAAAACCTACCTCATTTGGCGGGGGGGGGATGTATTGGGCTGTGTGGGAACCCAGGGAACCTGCACACCAGGCTATATCTGCAGCTACCGCTGCCACCACTGATGTCTCTGTCTGAAGCCAGGAAGGAGGCCCTCAGCATATGACCAGCTTTAATCACATGCTGAAGCCTCCTTCCCTGACTTCAGATAGATACATCAGTGGCAGCAGCAGATACAGGCTGGCGTACAGGCATGGACTCCGTCCTTTTTCATCTAGGTAATGGGGACAAAATGGGCTTGATTTGAGGCCAGAATACTCCAGTGGGAAGCTTGCTTATTCTGGCAGGTCTAGACAAGCCTCTAGAGTATTCAGAAGAAGAAACAGTAATGGGAGCCTTTCAGGAATGGAAGGGGGAGAGTCTCACAAAATTGAGATTCACCAGTAAAGAAAGTCTCAATCCCTTATGCTGAATCTATCATGAGCAGAAAGAAAGCATTTTAAAGGCTTTTTAAAGAGGTACATGCATCGATTGAGCTAATTCTATTTGTTGAGAAAGAATCATCTCCCTTATGGAGACATGCAGAGTTTGGTAAACAGTTATTAGAAGAGTATACAATTGAGGGGGAAGATTGTGTGAGAACAGGGACAGACCCAGACAGTTCTTGAAAGCAGCATCAGTCAACCCGAAATCAGTGAATACTTAGACCAGCCTCCCTATCTTGATGCCCTCCAGCTGTTTTGAGCTTCATCTCATTTGATTTCTCACCAATGGCTATGTTAATTTGGACTGATGGGAACTGCAATTCAAAATATATGGAGAACACCAGGTTTGAGAAGATAGCCATAGAAATTCCCTTCAAGGAGCTTCTTGACACTGGATCATCTGGATCTCAAGGGAAGTTATTTTTCTGTTACTAATGGGGTTGAAATTTTATTGCCCATCTTTTATTGCTCTTTGTTTCTAGTCCTCAGGTGGCCAATAAGGGGAGTAGCCTCTTCCTGATTGAAATCCCTCAATACTCTCTTAACTGACAACATCCCAGACAGAATGTAGATCTGTCTTTCTAACACCATGACCATTTTTCTCCTGTATGATTTTAAACATCTTTGCCCAATGAAGAAGATATTGAAGCTTCAAACGCTTGCATGATGTATTCTATGCTTTGGAGTTGGTCCAAAAAAGGTATCACTGCTTGTGGATTTTGTTGTGTCTTCGACACTCAGTAACTCGTTCTCAACAAATTTCGACAGTTGTATGCTGAAGCAGAACCTTGTTTTTAACCACCACTCTCGCTGAGAGGCACACATAACTTATAGAAAAGCCTTAGGAGATGGTTATCTCTTCACTTGCCCCAAACACAATTGCATTTCCAGTCCCAGCTTATTCAAAAGAGGCCTGATCACTGTCAGTGGATTTTAAAAAAAATCCCTCCTAATTCATTTACTGCAAAATTTAATGAGGTCCCCTGCTGAGACCCATCATAATAAAATCAGGAAAACAAACAGTTTTATGAGAGAACAACACAAGGAAGGGCAACTGACCCAAGGCATTTCCTACTCCTACTCTCACAACTCATTTTTTTTCTTTCTTCCTAGTACCTGAATATAAAAGAGTTCAGCTCTAGTACATATTAAATACAGTCCTTTAGAAAGGATGAGACAGGCAGGTCAAAATTACCTCAGGCCCCTGCTCCAGCTGGACTGGTCCTTCCCCCTGTAGGGCCATTAGCACCAACTGCCCTGTGGAAAGGATTCCAGAAGAGAGAGGCAGGCAGGCAGGCAGATCACCACATGCTGCATCTCCAATTAGACAGTCACTCCTTTCCCCTGGAGACCTGTCTTCCCTCAACTGCTCTGTATGCATAACAGATCCTTATACGTTATTTCAAATAGTCATTTTATTAATATATATGTTTTTATCTTACTCGTAAGCTACCTTAGGAAAAAGAAATTATCCTGAAAGGTGGAAGGTAAATAATTGTAACCAACACACATGTAGCATTTTTAATTAAGTAGAAATATTAAAAGGAAAAATAAAACCTGAACATTGTCATGAGGGATTCTGTTCTCTGACTCATTTTAAAATCTAAGATAACAACATTTGGCTCTATAGTGACAGCTATTGGGAGCATCACACGGCACCCGAATTTGTATTTCTGAGCAACAAAATCAAAACTTTAGCATTATGCACTCTCTCTCTCTCATTTCCGTGCCTCAGGATCTTCTCATCCTATTTCCCCAGCCTCCATATACGGTATATGTTACTTTTCCTTTCCAATCACAAGAAGACTTGCTTTCAGTCTTCATTATTCTTTCTCCCACTCCCCATTATTTAACACTCATGCACAAGGACAAAAAACCTGAAACACAATAATGTCTTTGATTGATACCAAAAGAATAATACAGGCAGATCTCTCTGGGAAGGGAATGCTACAACCAGGCAACACTATTGAGAAGTTTCTCTTCCATTCTTCACCACCCACATCACCAGAGATGGTGAGAGGATCTGCATGTACAAGGTGGATGAGTCCTATGTAAATAGGGCTTTAAAAAGTAATATAGGGCTTTAAAAAGTAAACATTTGTACTTTTTTAACACCACAAAACATCAGTATTTACACTTCAACCAATGCTTTCTACCAAAGCATAGTAAGAGGGGCACCAGGTCCACAAACGATAAAATAGACAAATGTTCATTTGCAAGTATTAATAGATTATCTTTTTCCTTTCAGCCCAGCAGTTGCATTAATCCTTTGATTCTAAGGATGTATATATTCTGACATTTTTCTACTCAAGTACAGTGTCAAGACTCTTTTATTTCAATGCATACATTACTGATATTTTATGGTAAATAATGTAAATATTTGAATTATATGGCATTTCAATCTAACATATTGGCTCCAGATTTCTAATATGGACCATGTCCCTTTACCTTAATACAAGCAACTGCCATTTGTCAGAAATAAAGGGAGAAAGGAGACAACTGTCTACAAGGAGGAAAAGAAAAAGAAGATATAAGAAATGGCAGTGATGGGGGGAGGAACAGGGAAAGTCAGTAGATAGGAAGAAACAGAATTTGGCATGAAACAGATACTGCTAAGATTGGAGAGCAAAAGGCATCAGGGAACAGCACATAAAGCTTCAGAAAGTAATTCAGAAGGTCATATAGAAGACACTTCACATACAGTGTACATTTAAGCCCAAGTATCATGACAAAGGACCAGGGAGCAGAAATATTTGGAAACACCATTCTGGAGTTATCTGATGCTAGGAATTACTCTTATTACACCAACCATCCAGGGAGTTACCAAGCATTAAAGATTACATGTTTCTGATAATTAACAATAATTTATAGTGGATGGAGAGTATCTTATAAAGGATCCAAATACAGCAATCTACTTTTTTGACACCATGCCTACATTGAGACTACAGTGAAACTATAGGTGATGAGTCTCCAGCCTACAGACTCTCCTTAGCTAGCCTATGGCCTCACATTACTTGTCCTCAACAACTAGACTTGAAAGAAAGCCTTCCAGTGTCACCACTGGAGGTGCATGCAGGTATATATGATTTCAGAGGTTCACATCTGGAGAGTGAAGGGTTTACTCTCTCTTCCCAAGACACTCCCCCCAAAAGAAGTCCCCCATACTGCAATTAAGCTTGGAAAATTACTTTCAGTTGTCTCCAGTTTAAGTCTCTGCACCACTACCTCTGTCTAATTGCAGCAATGGAGGGATGATGATGGGGGGGGGGTCACATCTGGGAAACAGAGGATTAGTCCTTCCCAACATCACACCAAAGCAAATTGGGTAAGGCCTCCAATGGTGCCCACAGGAAGGTTCTTTCAAGTCAAACTGTACTACAGGTGGTGAAGGCAAATACTATTTTCATCATCATCATTTATTTACAGTCATAGAACAAAATATAAACCAAGATATAATATACCACATTATCACTAAATATATCAGAATTATGACTAATACAACTATGATTAATACACAGGGATTAAGTGGTAGACATAACTAAAATTTCTTAAATATGCATTTAAGCAATCCAAAACTAAAATTCTAAAATTCCTATATTTATTTAACCATGTAACATTTGTCTATGAGTAATAATGTCAGAGGCACAAAACCTTGCAACTTTTCCTGTGATTTGTGTATCCGAATCATCAAGGAGGAGTAATAGATAAAAGCTCTCTGATCTACCTGGATAATTTTGAAAAATTGTAGTAATTAAGTTAGAGCGGATATCTTGATAAAATGGACAGTATAATAAAACATAGACAAGAGTCTCTATATCTACATTTGTACAGGGACAAGTATGTTTGTGGTATTGAGTTGTTGTTTTTAATTTACCCTCCAATACAGTTGATGGCAGCACGTTAAGATGTGCCACAGTAAAGGCACATCTGAATTTAGAAACTGTTAAATCAGTGAGATATTTAGGACAAGCAAAATATGCTCCCTTAGTAGCCAGTACTGGAATTTTTCTAATTTGACACCAAGGTTTTTGCAATTCTATATCCAATATACGGTGCACTGATTTGGCCCTTGAATATCCCATTTGAAGTAAAACATTCTGAGAAAATCCACGTAAGGATAGTTTTTTATTTAGCATTTGTTCCAAGAGGAGTAAGTCTACTATGAGTCTACTAAGGTCAGCAGGGCCAGTCCACATGGTAGAATCATAAGTTTCAGCCAATGGTTGTTCATAAGGATCTAGGCCTGGGCCTCAAAAATAGAAATTAATCCCACCTCCAGATGAAGAGCTGCGTTAGAGACACAGCATGGAACAGCCTAGATACTTCTTATAAATTCAGTTTGTATGACTTCAATATGTTGTAATTATTATAAGCACATATTTGGGCACAATATAGCACAATGGAGATAACTCTGGCTACAAAGACTTGTATTGCAGCAGGGATGAATTGTCTACCTTTGGTATAAAAGAATCTGCATAATGCTAGTACACTCCTTTGGCATTTGTTACTACTGAATCTGACTGCAATTTCCATGAGCCTGAAGAATGGAACAGTAATCCCAAGCATTTAAAACTATTAACCTGTTCAATAGGTACATCATTTTTTGCCATTTATGTCTGATCTTTCTTTCTTTCTTTCTTTCTTTCTTTCTTTCTTTCTTTCTTTTGGAGACTATCATCACCTTTGATTTATTATAGTTAATAGTTAAGGCATCTTTGTGACAGTAAGAAGCCAGTTTCCTTAATAATCTCCTCAGACCTATCTCTGCGTAAGATAACAGTGCAGCAGCATCTGCATAAAGAAGAACTGAGATCGGACAGTGTGCCAGCTGAGGAGAGTGAAAAGATTTATCCTTTAAGGATTTGGCTAAGTAATTAATAGTAATTAATATAGAGATTGAATAGTAATGGTACCAGGCTACAACCATGCTTGAGCCTTCTACTTGTAGGAATTATACTGGTAAGGTGACCCATGCTATTGCATCTGACTCTAAGGCTTGTGTTTTGGTGCAGGCCACAGATAAGTAAAAATAATCTTTTATCAGTTGTTGAATCCTGTAATTTCCTCCATTGTCCCTGGGTATTAAATCAAAGGCAGATTTAAAATCAATAAATGCTACATATAATGCTCCAACTGTGTTTAGTTCTGGGCCCCTCATTTTTAAAAGGATATAACACAGCTGTGCTGGGTAGGGCATGTTTCTAGGATGGAGGACCATCACCTCCCAAAAATAGTACTCTACGGTGAACTCACCATGGGTCAGCGTAAGAGGGGCGCTCCAAAAAAACCGATACAAGGACTCCCTGAAACAACATCTCAGGCTCAGCCAAATTGATCACCAACAATGGTCCGCTCTGGCATCACATCGGGAGGCATGGAGACGCACTATCCACAATGCTGCAGCCTTATTTAAGAACTCACGCCGAACAAGTCTTGAAGAGAAATGACAACGCAGAAAGAATCACTACCCGGAAACAACACCCAAGGAGACCTTCTGCTGTGCTTTCTGCAACCGGACTTGTTTATCTCGGATTGGCCTTTTTAGTCATCAGCGTGCTTGCAGAATTGCTTGCGAAGAAAAGCCAGAGAGAGAGACAGAGAGAGAGAGAGAGAGAGAGAGACATGTTGGAGTGGGTTCAAAGAAGGGCAACAAGGATGATACGAGGTATGGAGAACAAAACATTCAAGGAAAGTTTAAAGAATCTGGGCATGTTCAGCTGGTGAAGAGAAGGCTGAGGGGTGACATGATTCCACTCTTTAAATACACCAAGGGCTGTCACAGAGAGGAGGGGGAAGGCTTGTTCTCTGCTGCCCCAGAAAGTAGCACCACATCTAATGGTCTTAAATCAAAAGAGGGGAGAGGAGGAAGGGTGGCTTTGCCCACTTTAGCTTTGACCTTGGAGAACAGAGTTATAGAATGCTGCCTGTAAAGGAGTCATGGATGGAAATATGGCTTTCAGGCTGAACAAGTTAATTTCACTCATCTGTATCACTCTCCCTGAGGTCTTGCTGCACTGCGGCTCCTGCCAAGCATAGCCAATGGTGATTTATGATGGGAATTGCCATCCAACAATAAAAGGAGGACCACAAGTTTGCCCAGTCCTGCCCTACACTAAACTAAATGCCTGAAGCAAGTGACAGTGGCAGTGAGGCTTCCATCAATAGGGCAGAGTTACAACAGTTGTCAACATGCCCGATTACTTTCATTGCTATTAGTACTGACACAAATCCTATTAAAAACCTTTATATCTGTTTTAACTTTTATAAGCTGTCTTGAGTCCGAGGCTGAGAAAAGGATAAGGTATTAGTAGTAATAATAGCAGTAGTATCAGTATTGTCTTCATCACCACCACTACCACCATCTGTAGGTTTTCTTCTTGATTTTAAAAAGACCTGTCCATGTCTTTTAAAAAAAAAAAAAAATCAGAGTTATCACCACACTACACTTCTTCAAATGCAGAACCATGCCTCTCTATTTCTTTGTAGCCTGTCTCATTACTGTGCTCTCCCCTTATTTAGGCCTAGCAGCATGAAAAGTGATATGTCCCTACATGAATTATGTTGCTGTCTAGCTGGTTTTTAAAATTAATATAGTTTTTTTTCCACTCAAGAGCATAGGTTTCATATATATATATATATGTATATGTATATGAAAAGAAACTTCAATGGCTTGATTTGTAATTGAAATATGTTACAAACATAATGATCTCAAAGAAACAAGATATATGAAGCAGGTCGTACCACACAGTTCTGCTCAAGCAGATAGGTTATTTTAATGTAATATTTACCGATCAAGGCAAGATGGTGAATTACTCTGTGTGTCTACTGGAGATAGCAGCATCTCCAATTGTAACGTCCATTGCCTCTATGCAGCATTATATACCTCTGGTAGGTAGTAAGAAGGGTTCTTTGAACCTCAGTTGTGGGTAAAGCTTTATTTGAAGAAGGAAAAGAAAAGAGAAAAACTAGAGAGGCACATATCTGCCCAACAGTCATTCTATCTCACCTGGGAGTTTTTCAATCCCAGGTGCATTGGGTTCCAAGCATAATGATGGACAGTCAGTAACTAGGGAAAATAGTTCTACTTGAGACAAGAATGAGAGACTTTCAAAACATGGAAAACATTCTAAGTTCAAACATAATTCAGTTTCCCTTGCTGGAGTACTAACTGGATTATAAATCTAATTAAACAATCTTATATTCTACTTGCTGAAGTTCAGTTTTGCAGAATACAAAAGTATTTGGACTATGGGATAAGAGTATAAGAGTATATATCAAGAATATATGGGATCCTCAACCTGCTGCTTTCCAGGCGTTTTGGACTACAGCCATTGATATTGGCTTTGCTGGCTGGGGTTGATGGAACTTGGTCCCAAATGTCTGCAGGGCACCAGGTTAAAGAAGGCCAATCTATACTACAAACTAGTATCACCTTAGTATAACTATTATCTCCCTGCAAGATAGGCATAGCAGTATGTGGACAACACATAGGAACATATACTGAGTCAAATCATTGGTCAGTCTAGCTCAGTATTGAAAATTCTGACAATAACTCTCCAGGGTTTCAGATAGGATTTTTTCCTAGCCCTAGCTGGAGATCCCTGGCATTATCTGTTAGTCTCTCACCCAAGTACTAAGAAGGCCTGCTCCTGCATAGCAAATCAAGTCAAGACTGGATACGTTCATGGTGGTACAGTGATAAAGAATTCTACCCAGTATATAATCTCTTTTAAACAAGTGACAGTAGAAATACGTTGATATCTGATACATCCCTTCCTCAGTGTGAGATGCCTCAGAGGTTCAAGAGTTGCTATCAGCACATGAGTATTCTCTCTCTCTCTCTCTCTCTCTCTCACACACACACACACACACACACAAGAATTTCCTCTCACACACCTCACTTCCTACTGATAATCATTGCTAGCATACATGCACCCACAAACCATCTGCCTGTTCCCAGAGCAGTTAACTCCTACGTACTATCATTAGCCAGAAACAGCTTTCATTCCCAAGAGTCTTCCCTCAATAAGTTCAACATGAATCCCCCAGAGTTATTAGCTGTACACGTCTCCAAAAACTCAAATCATTTGGGTGCAGCAGATCTTTCTGCTCATTAACATATTAAGGTACTCAGCCTCGACAGTTGCAAGACACTCCTAAATACACACATAAACACACACAGAGAAAGATGGTTCTTCTCATCAATGAACACTGATCTCTTCCTACAACAAAAGAAAGAGAGGAGAAAGAGAGAGAAAGGAAGGAAGGAAAAGAAAAGAAGTCTCCTTTGCTGGCAAAAAGTTCACATTTCCCTGAAAGCTGGAAAAAAAAAAAAACCACCAATAGTTTTAAAGCCCAATACCATGTTTGTTTTTGTTTTTGTTGAAAGATACTTCCATCAGTAATGTGAAGGGCAAATTTATTTCATTTTAAATATTTGAAGAAATGTGTTATTTAAATATGGGTCTTCCTATACTCAAGCCCATTAGCACTGCCAGGATATTGCTATTTCATAATCAGCTTAAAGAGGAATTATAGCTATCGTTCTGTATAGCACCTATGCTACCGTCTTATATCTTGCTTTCCCCAACTTGATGCTTTCAAGTGTGTCTACAACTCCAATCATCCCTAACCAACATGGACAATAGGAATTCTGGCTGAGGTTAATGAGAGTTGTAGCCAACATATATGGATAATTCTCAGAAGATATTCTATTTCAATTATGTATAAGATACATTTTGGGTTTAAGCTGATATTGCCATAGTGGCATATAATAAAACAGGCTCAACAGTGGACTCCTATGAGCATCTTCTCAGAAGACGTTCTCACTGAGTTAAATGAGACTTATTCCTTTGTATGTGTATAGAGGATTGCAGCTTCCAACATGACATAAAATGTAATAAAATCTCAAAAGAAGGCAAAACAATGAAGTTAATAATATATTGAAGTGGTTCAGTTATACCTTGTGGTCTGAACTGTGCTAAATGGGTGTTGTTTTCCTTCTCAGTTCAGCTTACTAATTCCCAGAATATCTATGTAACCATGACTTGTTCTGCACAAAATTTGCACATGGTTGTTTTGGAGAAACAGATTTTTCATTCAGAAAATAATATTTCTGTGCATAATGACTACATACACATTTGGTGCAGAGTAAGTTCTGAACTGTGAAGATCTTTATCAGTCCAGGACTTGTCAAGGTTTCTCAATACTAAAAAAAAACTGGTTTTGATCATTTAAAAAAATATTTTCAAATATGCTTTCCATTCCTAGTTCCACAGGAGGGTTATCCAATGGTGCAAGGGAAGCAGAAAAATAAGAAGTAGCAGTCTTCCTTGAATTCCATCTGCTACCCATCCCCTATTTTCCAAAGCATCATGGCTGCAAACCAGGTTGAAAGAACTTCTTTGGATTATTCTGAAGTACCTGGATCAGCTAAGCCACAATTGCTTCAACCAGAAAAGAATGACTGGAAACCATCCTACAATTCCCTGCTGCCTCTTTCAAGCAAGCTGCGATGACTCCCTCTATCTAAAAGATAGTAACAAACATTAAACAAATCAATATTTTACATGGCTTTTTTATTATTATTCTTTATTAAAAAGTTTCCAAAATTATAAAATATTTCATATAAACATACATACATATCTAATACATAATACATACATAATACATCAAACATAAACACTTACAAACATTTAATTCTAACATACAACACTACATACAAAATAACTTCCTTACCATCTAGGACATGAATTTGTTACCTTTGCTCTTTTAATCTTTCCTTTTCCATACCTTAGTTCCCTTTAATCATATAAATTAAATCAGTCAGTTAATATAGAACTTAGTGTAAAGTTTAGTGTAGAATTGAGTCTACACGGTACTTATTTGTTTTTATATTTGCTTATTTGTTTACAGGATCCCTCAAGATTTTGCTCTCATTTCCTGTTAATTTCAGCTATCTTTATCCTGTATTCATATTATCCAAGAGTTCCACCCCTCCATTATAATTATTCCCCTTCTCCACATTTCCAACAATTTATTTGTTTTTCTTTATAGATTTTTGCTAACTTTTGTGGCGTCACGTACCAAAGAAACATCATTTTGTAACAGTTCTCTCTTAATTCCATGAAAAGTGTATATTTGATATCCTTTTTCCACAATGCTTCCCAGTCTTCTAGTTGGATGTTCTCTCCGATATTTTGTGCCCATCTTATCATATATTCTTTAATGAGTTCCGATTCTAATTCCAAAGCATTTTATATACTTTAGAGATTTTTATTTCCTTTTGTTCTATCAAGATCTTATCCGATTCATTTTGATGTTGTTCTATTCCAAAAACGTTATTATCCATTTTATATCTCTCTGATATCTGTCTGTGCTGAAACCAGTTACAATCTATTTGTGCTTCCTTCAGTTCTTCTATTGTTTTTAATCTATTTGTGCTTCCTTGAAATTTTATCAAATCATTGTATGTCCACCATTTTTCTCTATTCAGCATCTCTGTTCTTCTGAAAGCTTCTTGGGGTGATACCCATAATGGAAGCCTTATATATAGTTTCTTTTTTATACCCTTCCATACATTCAACATTGCCTTCCTAATAATATGGTTCTTAAAATTCTTACCTATTTTATCCTTTTCATACCAAAGGTATGCGTGTAAACCAAATCTTGTATCAGCTCCTTCTAATGTTAATATTCTATCATTATTTAGCAAAAACCAGTCACTTAACCAAGTTAAGACCGAAGAGTTGTAGTATATTCTCAAATTTGGTACTCCCAGCCCCCCTTTACCATTTTCCTCCTGTAATACCTTCCATCTTACCCTTGGTTTCTTGCTTGCCCAGATAAATTTTGATAAATCTTTGTCCCAGGTTTTAAACAGTTTGCTATTATACAAGACTGGTAAATTTTGAAATAAAAAGAGCATCTTGGGGAGCACATTCATTTTAACCGTTGATATTCTTCCCATGACTGATAAATTTAGCTTTTCCCATCTCTCTAGATCTTTCTTTATCTATTATAATTGTTTTCTATTAAGTCTAAGTTATTGTTTGTAATCAATATTCCTAAATATCTTGTTTTCTTTTGTATTTTGTAACCTGTAGTATTCATTAGCTCTTCTTGTTCCTTTTCCCCCAGGTTTTTAGTTATTATTATAACTGTTTTTTCCTGATTTATTTTTATTCCTGACATCTCACCAAATTCCCATAGCTTTTCCTTGACCTTCTTAATTTACACCAATGGATTTTCTAAAGTTAGAGCCATATCGTCCGCGAAAGCCGATATCTTATACATTTGTTTCTTAATCTTCACTCCTTCTATTCCTTTTTCATCTCTTATGTTTTTACATAGTATTTCTAAAGTCATTATAAATAGTAAGGATGATAGCGGACATCCCTGCCTTACTCCCCTCTCTATTTTTATCTCTGAGGTCTTTTGTCCGTTAATTATTATTTGTGCTGTTTGTTTCTTATACACTGCTGTTACTCCTTGTATAAAGCTTTCTCCTAAATCAATTTTCCTCATTACTTCACTCATGTATTGCCATCTCACACTGTCAAAAGCTTTCTCAGCATCAAGGAATATTAAAGCAAGCTTTTTCGCAGGGTGTTTTTCAAAATACTCTATGAGATTCAATATCCTTCTAATATTATTTCTCATATGTCTCCCTGGCAAGAAACCTGTCTGATCTTGATCTATCCATTCTTTTAAAACTTTCTTCAATCTCTCCGCCAAGATTGTTACAAAGATCTTGTAATCTGTATCCAACAGAGAGATTGGTCTGTAGTTCTTCATTTCTAACAAATCTTTATCTTCTTTTGGAATCAATACTATATTTGCATTAGTCCACGAAGTAGGTATATCTCCTCCTGCCATAATTGTGTTGAATGATTTCCACAGTGGTATCTTTAATTGTTCCTTGAAAATCTTGTAATAACTGGCTGGGAAGCCATCAGGGCCCGGTGTTTTGCCACTCTTCTGTGTATTTATTGCCTGTTCTACCTCTCTTATAGTGATTTTCCTATTCAATTCTTCTCTCTGTTGTAGGTTTATTTTACAAATATTTGAACCTTCTAGATATTTTCCTATCCTTTCTGCTGTCTTCGATTGTACTTCTTTAAAAAGGCCTGTATAATATTTCTGGAAGCTACTTCTTATCTTGTCTTGATTCATCACTAATTTACCATTATCCTTTATTTTCAATATTTGTTGTTTCTCTTGAGATTTTTTTAATTTATATGCCAACCATTTCCCTACTTTATTACTTTGTTCATAATAACGTTGTTTCATAAATCTTGCCTTCATTTCTATTTCTTGAGCTGTATCCATTTTCATTTGATTCTGAAGTATTTTCAATTCTTTTATCACTTTTTCATTTGTTGGGTTTTTCTTCAATTCTTTTTCCTTTTGATTCAATGTGTCTTGTAATTTCTGCATTTTTTCTCTTATATTTCTATGCTTTTCATAATTCATTTACATTAGTACTCCTCTAATCACTATCTTGCTTGCTTCCCAAACACTCTGTAGTGAAACTTCCCCATCTTTGTTTTCTTTAAAATAATTCTTCAAAGCCAGTCTTACTCTTTCTTGTACACTTTCATCTTGTATTAATGTTTCTTTAAGGCTCCAATCATATCTTTTCTTCTTCTCTTTCAGCTTCAGTCTTATCATGTTATGATCTGAAATTGTCCTTGGACATATTTCCATTGATTGTATGTAACCAGCCATATTCCTAGATGTCAAGAACATATCTATACGCGAAAGAGATTTGTGTCTGTCTGAGAAGTATGTATATTCTCTAGTATCGTTATATAAATATCTCCATACTTCTATCATTGATAGGCTCTCCATGAAATCAAAAAAAGATATAGGTAATTTGCCTTGTTTTTCTTTTATTTATTTTTTTCAGATGATCTATCTTTAAGTGGTTCTAAGACCCCGTTCCAGTCTCCAAGGCATATTATACTATCATATTCTTTTTCTAGTAATATTTTCAAAATATCTTTATAAAATTTGTCTCTATTTTCCAATGGTGCGTATATCCCCAATATTAGGGTTTTCTTATCCATAAAAATTGTCTCTATTCCGATATATCTTCCTTTCACATCTTTTAATACTTCTTTTGCATTTAAATTTCTTTTTGCATAAATCACAATACCTTTTTTTTTTGCTTCTCAATTGAAATTTATAAATTCTTGACCCAATTTCCTATTCCTTAACAAGTTTTTATGTTTTTCCTTTATATGTGTTTCTTGAATACATATTAAATCTGCTTTGGTTTTTTCTAAATGATGAAATATTTGCTTTCTTTTATGTGGGGAATTCATCCCCCTCACATTCCATGAAATAAAACTGAATACCATTTTAATTATTTTATTAATTTTATAGTTTTATATTTCAAATTTTATTAATCTCTATTCTATTTCTTCTTCCTCTTCCTCTTCTTCCTCTTCCTCTTCTTCCTCTTCTTCTTCACCATCGCCCTCTGTTCCTGATTCTTTCCTTTCTCCTCCAGCTTCTTCTCCATCATCCTCTTCTAACTCTGTCCCAACTACTCCATCTTTATCTCGAACTTCCTCTTTACTACCTCTCTTCTTTTCAATTTCATCTTCTTGCTCCTCTTGTCCCTCTTTATTTAGTTTTTTTGTCTTTCTTTAATAAATCTTGTTTTTCCTGATGTTCTTTGCCATCTTTTCCTCCTTCCATAGATTCAATGTCTTTACCATATTTTGTTAGGAAATCTTTTGCTTTTTTGATTGTATTTAACCTGTATCTCCTCTGAGTATAGGTAAAAGAAATTCCTTCTACTCTTTCCCATCTGTACTGTATTCCTTTTTTCTGTAGTTTAGATGTAATAAATTGGTAATCTTTTCTTTTTTTCAATATTTCAGCCAGAATGTCTTTGTAAATTGCTACTTCATTGTCTTCAATAATTAATTTTGTATTATAGTTCTTCTCTAAAATTTTAACTCTTACTTTCCCCCTTGTGAAGTATACCACGATATCTTGTGGTAACTTCCTTTTAATAGCCACTTTCAAGTTTAATCTAAAGATTTTATCAACTTTCATTTCCATCCTCTCTATAGATATTTCTATATAATCTGCTAAACTTGGAATTAATCTTTCATATAAATCCTCCTCTTCTATTTCCATCAAGCCCCTTAGTTTTAAACATTTTTATCTTAATCTCATTGGAATTTCTAGGTTCCTAAGTACTCTGTTGTTTTTTCTAAACTTTTAGTTTTTATATTCAAGTTCTCTACTTTTTCACTCAATTCTTCTACATCTTCTGTTATTTTATTTAGCTTCTTACCAAAATCTTCTAATTCTTTCTTTATATCCTTCCTTATTTCTTTCAGTTCCTGAGTCGTTTCTTCTCTAAATTTCCTAAATTCCTGTAGTAGGAGCTGTTGTATATCTGGCGTTTCAGTCAATTGTCTCCTAGTGGTTAAGGTATGAATCTGTGTATTTCTTTTAACAGGCATTTCTGCTTCTATATCTGTTTCTTCTGTTTACCTCTTTCTCTGCCTTTTACCTCTTTCTCTACATTTTACATACATCCTTCTATGCTCTAAAAGAAAAAAAAATTGTATATTATATACTCACTCCCAACTTTCCTAAATCTCCCTATATCTTTTAACCTTTCAACACTGTTTCTTTCCCATCCACTATGAAGGTAGTCAATATCTAATATTTCCCTATAGTTTCTATTATAGAGAATGGATAGGCCAAAATTAAAATTGGGACAAGACATATCTCTTTTATCCAAAATTTTTATAACCTCTTTAATATTCCCACTTTATTGCTTATTATTTATTTTGTTTATTTCCCTTTATATTCATTTGTTGATTCCTTCAATTTTTAACATGTATTTCAATTTACAATTCACATTTATCCTAACTTTGAATTTATAATTCACAAATCTTGCTTTGATTAACAGTTCTCCTTGCCCCTCTAAATATTTATCCAATATATTCAATGTATCAAATACTTCACATATATCATATATCAAATATTTCCCATATATCATATATCTTCAGTGTATTTCCTTTATCCCCAATATTCTAAAGTAAGCAATTATAACCTATTACAATAGGGCAGACAGATATCCTATTATATTTACATACAATTATATGTAACTCTACCAATTCCTCTAATGTTATTCCCTCTTTTCTTTTTTCCTCTATTTTGCTTCCTTGTTTTACCTCCTAACTTTAATGTTAACTGCACCCTCTATTACGCGCTTTCAATCTTCTGTGAACCACCCTTCTCAATGTACTCTTACAGTCTTTTTTCTTTTTCCACTCACTGCTTTCTTCCCCTTACAAACATCTCAAGTCTGGTGTTTTTTGTTTTTTTTTAAAGTTCTTACTGACTCTTTTTTTTTCTTATTTCTTATTCTGTTCCTCCGTCTCTCACTTTCTCTCCACTCTATGCCAAATACCTATATAGCCAGCAAAAAGCAATGTCCTCTCCGTCTTGGTTTCTTTAGCTTTGTTCATTTCCAATTCAGTCTTTCCCGTCTCCCCAACTCCTCCTCAGTTTTCTGCTTTTTGTTTCTCCCAAAAACTCTCCCAACTCACTCCGTTGTTTCCAGACTTTACTTTCTTTTTTCCACCAACTGTCTCTCCAACCGCTTGGTTCCTTCTTTCCAATCCGCTCTGTCTTTCCACTCCACTCTGCTTCTTCCACTCTCCGCTCCACTCTGTTCCCTCCAGGCTTCTTTCTCTCCAGCTCTCCAATTCGCTTCCCCCAGGTTCTACCACTCGTCCACTCTCCTTGCCTCACTCCAGGCAATCCTCATCCTGCCTTCACTCCTACAAGGTTTGTTGAAACCGTGCAGCTGTATCATGAAAGATCTTCTCAATTCAGTCCTTAGAGGTTGTTTACTGTTCTTCGCTGTTGTTGTTGTTGTTTAAAAAAAAAAATCAGTGGAGCTGCTTTCCCCCTCTTATACAAACAGGGGTTTCCAGTCAGGGGCGTTGTACTGCTCCGTGGCTTCTCAGTGCTTGTGCCTCTCCTCCCCCCTCTTGAGAGAAGGGTGAGGAGATTAACACTTGCACAGAACCTAAGCCCAATCTGAGCCCACTCTGGTTTTCCTTATACAAGGAAAAAACTTTTCTGGCTATGCTGGTGTCAAAAATATCTGTATGGCCACCAAAAAACCCCTGACCGGTGACTGTAGTGGCTCCCGTTGAGCTACCTACAGCTCCCTCAGCTCCATTGCTGACTGGAAGTCCATTTTATCATGGCTTAAGAATTCACAGGACTGCTTGAAAACTATTAGCCCACTGCCCTGCAATCATTGACAAGCAATTAGGACAACCATGACAAGCAATTATTCTGATTCCAACTGTGACTCAATAATCTCATCTCATAGTGGGCTGATCTACATGGGCCAGAACATGTCAGCTCCCCCATTACCTGCACAAAACAGGATGGAGTACAGGCCAACACACTGGCTGGTCTCTGCAGCCACCTCCATCCATATCACTCTCTCTGTAGCCAGGAAATTGTCCCCCTGGGATCAATTTTGGTCACATGCTGTGGGACTCCTTCTTGGCTATGGAAGAGCAAGCCAGACAATGGCTGCAGGAATGGGCAAGTGTGGCAGTCTGGGCTCCTGTGGTTGCGCGGGATCCAATCTGTTTTCTTTTAGCTGGAGTGAATTTTACCAGGTTTTTTTAATGGGCTAATGGGCCTTATCCCATCTTCCCCTGTCTTGGCCCCAGGGGTTGTGAGGACTGCCTGGGAGCAAAGTGGAGCAAAAGCCCTCCTGGACTGAAGGGCTCCAAGACAGGGCAAGATGGGGTAAATTGTCAATTTAGACAAGTCTCATGACAAAGGAATGTGCTATCCAAAACTGGGCTTCACACTACTTAGTAATTATTAGAGACCCCACTCAGTTGTGCAGAGAGGTACATAATATGTACCAGGTTGGTTTTGTCAGGTCCCCATATATTAACATAACCTATCAAGTATCTCAAGTCATGTTGCCAGAATATACAAAATTTATCTCTGTTATTAATCATATGACACAGAATCATACGCAAAGCTGAATAATAAATACTTAGCTAAGTCATTTCATATCAAAGACATCATCAAAATACTGCATATAAGTTTATCATAAGCCTTAGAACAAAATTGGATTAAATACATGCAGCTTTTGCTATAAATACTCAGCAAACAAAGATTCTTTATATTATACCACATTTGTGTGGTTTTTTAAAAACAAAATCTGGAATTAAAGATAAGAATAAATCCACTGAAGTTGCTAACTACTTAAAACAGAACATTTCAAGCCCAGCAGTGTATACCACTTAGCACATTTTGCTGACAAAGATGCAATCTTCCATTTTAAATGATTCCCTGAGGTCATTGTGCCATATTGTCCTATGAAACGGGAATAGGGGGTTGGGATTATCCTCTCATGAGTCAAGATGGAATTAACACCCATTGCACCAAATGTGCAGTGTCAACAAGTAAATCACTGTGAACACTTGATGAGCTGAAAATTGTACCTAAGCTTCTGCAGAGCTTGCAACACAGCAGGCTTGATGGTTACCATAGTAATCATGTGACAGATCCTGATTTATTACCTTGTACTGTGTGATTGTAAAGGTTCTCAGGCTACCTTCTGTGGCGTTTTGAGATTCGAAAGCAATACCATGATAAATGTCAGCCATCTGAAAGCAGTACTCAGTGGAACGCAACATCCGAGAGCAGCGCTTAAAATGCAAATTGCATGCTTTTTTTGCCCTTCTAAGAACATTAAAAACACATGAAGAAGATGAGCTCCAACCTCTGACACCATGATTCTTTGCTACAAAGATCGTAATTTTCCTTGGTACTAGCTACTGAATATTTAAGTAGGTTAGAATAAAATAAAGATGAGGCAATAAATTGCACTAAAGATAGCCTAAGTAACATATTGATTACAAAGGCGAACATGCTTGTGACCAGTAATCAGGGAAGCCACATTATTTAGCTCTGCACATTTTAAAGCATTTTAAATGACCCGTAGTCAGATGATAAGCACTTGCATTATTTCATTATATATAATTGACAATTTTAATCACCTATCATATTTTACTTTATGTGATTGTTCTATATTACTGTACAGAATGTTAAAATTAGATTTAATTGGAGCTTAACACAAATATAAGTGTATTATCTGCCCCTCTCCTTGTACATCCTACCTTTTAAAAATTGAATTCCCTACACAATGGAATGCACTGGTGCTTTTAAGGACATGGTTCTTTATAGGCATTTTTGGTTTTGAAATATTACATTTATTGGGATTGTTTCTACCCATGGTATTTCTCATTTGCACCACAATAAAAGGCTGAAAGAAAACAGTCTTTTGTGCCTATCATGCACAGAAGCTTCACCACACACTAATCTGTGTATTAGCAGGTCCCATGTGGGCACCACATTATTGATTCTGCCATCCACATTCTGCAGTTTGACAGGAAGGAAATTGTGTATAGGTTTAATAAAATGATCCCCTCAAGAAGGACTCTTAGGCCACTGGTTCTCTACCTGTATATTTTTAAAGCTTTTTATCAGCTTTGAATGAAAAGCAAAGGAGGGAATCCTTGTGGCACAGCCCATATTTCTCTCAGCCAGCCATTTTGTAAAATGTTTTGCTGATTAATTCCCAATCTACTTTTCAAATGCTTTTATAGCAAAGTGTGCTTTATTGTTCTTATTCAATTAATATAACATCAACATTTACATTTGGGATGGGGAAGCATGTTTTCCTCATATGTTATGGTTATTACAAGTGTTCACTAATGTAAGAACTATTGCAAATCAAGAGAGAGACGTCATTTTTAAAAGTCAAGAGCTATACCATTTTTCTGAAACAATGCTGTTCCAGGAATAGTTTCTGGAACAAAGAGCACAAAATACCTGCTAAGTGGGTGTGTTTTTGTTTTTTTTAAGAGAAAAGGGTGTTTTGAGGGACTACAGATTATGCTTTTATCCAAATTAATATAAGGAAACTTAGACAGCTCCCAACAGCAGACAGATACACATGAGTGAGCATTCTGTCCTAGTTAATTGAATCTGTCTTGGCTGTTCAATACTACTGAGAGTTCACAGGAATGTCCCATGAGGCCACCCTAATGGAAGAGCCTATTGGTTTTAAATCAGACACACATGGAAGCAAACTTTAAACATTGTAACAGTGCTTTGAAATGTCAGAGGGATGAAAGCACTTCAATGACTCACCTAATGAAGAGAATGAATGTTCAAAAAGTGTATTGGCATTGTTCACATTTCCTCTACTTTGTGGAACTGTAACATTACAGGAGCCTTGCTGAAAAGAACCTAAACAGAGGTGGATCATGACATGCTCCAAGCCTTCTAGAGGCATATTTTAAGGGGTTTCCTAATAAGACATTTTCCATCTCCTCAGCTTTCCACAGATCAACTGTAGCATCCTAGGTCTCACTTAGCATTCTATGCCTATCTGCAAAAGAAGTACACTTGTTCTTGTTACATACAACTTCAAATATCCTTTAACACTGGCAGAGTTTATTTCTAAAGAATGCCTGATATTCTAAGAAGACTGAGACATGAGAACCAAATGATGTAATTTGAATAACTATGTTATTCATCAACTCTAGTAGTGTTGAAATGGTTTTTGCTTTGTTGAAATTATACTTGGTGTTAGGGGGATCATCTACATGGGCCAGAATACATCAGCTCCCTGCCAGCATACTCTGGCTGTGGATCTCGCCTGTCCTCCCCTGTTAACTGAACAAAATGGGATGGAGTCTAGACCACCACACTGGCCTGTCCCTGAAGCCGCTGCCCACATTGCTCTCTCCAAAGCCAGGAAGCCTTGGTCACATGCTGTGGGGCTCCTTCCTGGCTTCAGAGAGAGCAACACGGATAGCAGCTGCATCGACTGTCCAGTGTACCAGTATAGGATCCTGTGGTCATGTGAGGCCTGAACCATTTTCTCTCAGCTGAGACTTTTTCCCCCAGACATTTTGCTAAAATGTTTTATTGGGATTTACCCTGTCTTCCTTTCCTCGTTGCACCGGGGGTTATGAGGACTGCCCAGGAGCAAAATGGGGCAAAAGCCCTGTGTCAGTTGGACAGCAGGGCTCTAAAATAGGGACAAGATGGGGTAAATTGTTCATCTAGACAAGGCCTGAGAATACCTTTTTTAAAAAAAATTCTAATTGACCTATGTCAATCACCTCCCTCAGATATAAACAGCAAATTGCAAAATTGGGTTAGCCAGAGAACCAGGTTTCTTCCTCCTTGCTATGCAGGTAACATGTTCCTGAGGACTTTGGGCAAGGTGTAAGATAAAACAGAATTTTACATTTCTGGATAAATTGTGGACAACAATTTATTACAGGCAGCAACAATAATTGGCAGGATCCTATTTGCCTTCTGCAAATAAAAAATAAAATAAATAAACTAAAATAAAATAGTAGTGCTGCTACCACCATGGGATTTGAGTCAATAAAGCTGTCTTGAAGATGCATTTTCAAATCCTTATTTATGCAAACACCACTAGGGTGGAAACACATCTATACGTACAAGTGCCACATTTTGAAAGTTCTTAAAAGGATGTGATTCTGTAGTCCCAAGTTCAATGGAAAATCCCTTTTTCACTGATTTTTTTTAAAAAGAAGTGTGAGCCAGTGTGGTGTAGTACGGTAGTTTGAACATTGGACTATGGCTCTGGAGACTCTGGTTTGAATTCCCACTTGGCCATGGAAATCTACTACTGGACTATGTAACACTATCACACTGTAAATACCTTAAAGTATCTTATTAATATTCATCACTCCACAAGACTTACTCCCCTATTAGCAAGAATGGTCAAGATCAGCAAACTGCCTTGTTATAATTTGCTGACTAATCAAAATGTGAGTCATCAAAGAACCATTGTGGACAGCAAGTGAAAGTCAATGCAAAGAAACAAGAGCGAGTTCACTAAGGAACCCTGGTGCAAGCCTAATTGCCTGTCATGGAGATAAAGTTTCCATTCATTCTTCGCCCATTACATTGTTCAATAATTCACCTTAGAGCCAGCAGGGCAAGACAAAGAATGAAAGACACTGTACACTTATAACTGCTGCTTCTATTGAAGATCACGTGTCTCCGTTCTTCTGCAAAACTATTCCTTCTAAGTGCAGAGGAAGAAAGACCATATATGCTTCTTTCCCAAACAAGGCAAAAGAGCGTGTCCTCATACTTCATAAAACTGAAGAAGAAATGCCCTCCAAATAAAACAAGACCAATGCTAAATGGTCACAAGGTATGTTGATATTTGAATATATGCAAGGCCTGGCCTCCTCTCACCAACTGAGAAAAGTAGACACGACTATTATGGAAAATAAAATTACTGCCTTGTCCATTATTCTTCCCTCCCATCCCCAGGATCCAGACAGTTTGCACAATCCAAGCAGATTTGATCATCCAAACTGGATTATCTAGCCAAACATTTGCAAGCATGGAATTAACTTCCATATCCTCTATGAATTTTATTGAGTTCTTCTTTAGCATCAGAAGGCTTCAGCTTCAAGGATTAAAGTATTGGCTTGTTCCAAAGCAGGTAACCATAGTTTCCTGATTCAAATCAAATAGGAAACTATGGTTAGTTAGAGAGTCTCTAATTTACCCGTATTTTATATGGAGGGAGGAAGGCGGCACATTTGCCTGCATACACAGGCAAAATGCTTCTGATACACTTTAATACAGTTTAATAAGCCAAGATATGATCATTCCAACTAGGTTTAGTGTTTTATACCTACATAATGCTAAACCTATTACCTAGCAGCTTCAGTGATATGGATGGGTTCTAGCTCCACATAGGCTTTTCAAGATTTTATAAACCTGTTCATCATTCCATGCCTTAGCATCTTTTTTTCTCCAACAGGAATTCCAGATAAATATAAACACAGACTTACTCATGATTCAGTCACTTGATCGTCTCATTTGCTATCTTGTATACTTTGCCAGGATTTGAATATTCTTTTTGTTTCAGTAAAAGTGAATGGCAGATGGCACAAGCTGGAGTCTACCACATCTAAAGAGCTACAGGTTGGAGTATGCTGCTCTGGGCTGATTAGAAATATAGACTGTATTCCTAGATTTATATAAATCATCATAATAATGACATTTTATTTTTAACCCCTCTCCCTCACATACAGATGCAAATTTGAGCTATTAGAGGAAAGTGATAAACACTAATTTTCTCTAGTATGACATTGGGGGAGAGGGAGACAGTATTCTTGAAGGCAGGAGTTCATCAAGTGCTGGAGATAATAGCCTGAATGTTATACAGAGAACAGGGCAAATAGTACAAGAACACAACAATGGGAGAGGTTAAAACCCCACAGTACGTGCAAAAGGCATCTAGGAGTCTTAGTGGACCACAAGCTGAACATGAGTCAGCAGTGTGATGCAGCAGCTAAAAAAGCCAATGTGATTCTTGGCTGCACCAATAGGAGTATAGTATCTAGATCAAGGGAAGTAATAGTGCCACTCTATTCTGCTTTGGTCAGACCTCACCTAGAATACTGTGTCCAGTTCTGGGCACCACAATTCAAGAAGGATGTTGGCAAGCTGCAACATGTCCAGAGGTGGGCAACCAAAATGGTAGGAGGTCTGGAAGCCATGCACTATGAGGAGTGGCTTAAGGAGCTAGGTATGTTTAGCTTGGAGAAGAAAAGGTTAAGGGGTGATATGATAACCGTGTTTAAATATTTGAAGGGATGTCATAATGAGGATGGTGCAAGCTTGTTTTCTGCTGCTCTACGGACCTCCCTCTGTGGCTGGCATTGTGCCAGCATAATGGGGCACCTTTTTCACTCACCTGTCATTCTGTTACAGAAATGGAACTGTGGGTCAATTTTCAGCTTGGCCCGTGAATTAAAAGCAGTGTGGGCGGAACAGAAAGGGCACAGGAACATGTCGACTCCATGACAACGACGTCTGAAAAAGAAGCCCTTTCGCGATCTCCTGGTGTCCCTGTCAGGGGATATTTGGGTTGTCTAATAATCTCCAAGGACATGGAGCAATGGACTTAAACTACAGGAAAAGATATTCCACCTAAACTTTCTGACAGTAAGAGCTGTTCGGCAGTGGAATGCACTGCCTCCAAGTGTGGTGTAGTCTTCTTTTTTGGAGGTTTATAAAAAGAGGCTGGATGGCCATCTGTCAAGAGTGCTGTATTCCTGCATGGCAGAGAGTTGGATTAGATGACCCTTGTAGTCTCTTCTGACTCTGATTCTGTGCCTAGGGAAACCACCATACCAGACTGTACAATACAACAAGGCCAATAGGATGGCATGTACAACATTGGTTCCTATTTTGTCTTTTCTTGTAGAGGTGGAAAAGATGTAGAAAAGGGCAGGAGGCTGGAGTGCATCTCTGTGCAAAGGCTTATAATATATGAGGCTCTTTAGCTTCAAAAAATGGTGACTGGCAAAAAGGAGCAATAAGAATGTGGATGAGTTGTTTTTTCCTTCCTCTCAGGAAACTAGAAACCAGAGTCATCCAATGATATCAAAATACCCTCCAACATTTCACTGATCAAAACTGGGATACATGTGGCCAAGCAACATCAGAGTGTAGTCAAGATGTAAAGGTGGGAAATGTTATTAATAAGGAAGAAGACACGAGCTAGGAAAGGCTGTAGCAATATGCTTTTTCCTAGCCTGCCTGGGAAGGGCAAGATTCCACCTACTCCTCTTCTCTCCTCCCTACTGAGTTAACTGACTGCAAACCACTTTTGCGCTTGGAATTCAGTTTATCATAATTGAAGTAAGCAGAGTGGGGGAGAAACTGAGGCAGCTGAAAAGGTGGGATGATGGAGGATTAAGACTGTCCCTGCCAAATTGAGGCAATTGGAGGGTGTATGTTGAGTGGTTGTGAGAATAAAGATAGACAAAAGAAGGACTACCTACCCAGAGCATAGTGATCTGCAAAACTTGCTATCACAACATATGTTGGTTATCACTAACTTGGGACATTATCATATGATGGTTGTGCAGCATGATTGCAGGTGAATAACAACATCTATGGCCATACCTTACCACATGACATTGTCTCTGTCCCATTGCCGGCTTGTATTCAACTCGTTGGAGCACAGGTTTTCATTGATGGAGAAATCCCCTCAATGACTGCCATTATCACTTTTGATCTGCTGCTGCTCCAGTGTGATAGGTCTCTTCCAGTTCAGTTCCGGGATGAGTGCGGTCACGTGGCATGAGGGGGCCTGATTTTCCTCCTGTCCCCCTCCTGCTGCCTATTCCAAAGCAGGCTGACTCCATGATGCTTTGGAAAAGCAATTGGGAGGGGGAGAAGATGAAAATAAGGATCCCTCATGTCACATGACTGCACTCATTCCAGGACTGAACCAAAGATTGTCACACTAGGGGCAGCAGCAGTGGTTGCCAAATGGACGCAGTCATACAAATGGAAGAGAGGTGTGATAATGAGTGTTGTAGGACTGGTATTTTCCCATTTTCATTACTAATGTAATTGAAGTGAGACATGAGGCTGGTGTGATAATCTCCTTGGACAGCAGTAAAGGTGTATTAGACAAATACATGGAGGATAAAGCTATCATGATATTGGGGCATGATATTAAACCCCTGTATTGGAGGGTGCTTGCCTTCCACTTCCTGGGAAGCACAACTTGGAAGATGCTATTGTGCTCAAATCCTGTTTGTGGGCTTCCATTTAGCCATCTGGCTGACTGCTATGCAGTGGTAGTCAGTGGCTTCCATAACAGGAGTGAATTCACTCATGGTTTTACTCAAGACTTTAAAGGAGCTATTTATCAAAATAGGTTTGGTACCTTTAATAGTGCCTTTAAAGTTTAAACTAAAACCCAGAGTGGATTCATTGCATGCCTGACACAGAAGCCACCAGTTGTTACTGCTCCTGGGGGAACAGAATGTTGAACTAGGTGGGCTTTGTGGTGAAGGCTCACAACCAGAATGCAAGTAGCCGTCTTGAATGTTGTGATAAACTGGTTTGGTTTTATGGTCATACTTTTGTATGGTTAACCATTCCACTACTGAGTCAGTGCTCAGCTCAAGTGACCATTAACAATCCTCTCATGGCCACTCTTTTTAATCCTGCTTGCATTGCCCCATTTATTCTGTGTAAAAATTTCCTGCAGAGTTGGCAAGCTTAAACCTTCCCTTTCAGAGGGTAGTCAAGCTTGAGTGAAGGCAAAGTCTCCTTTCTTAGTGAAGCAGTCAACTCTTTATTTGAAACATCGCTGAGAAAAGGTGTGAGTAAATTCACTTCTCCCACAAGACAATCTTGAATATCCACTCGCTCAAACAACCAATGTTTACCCTATCATAAAGACAAGCTGATAAAACATGTAACACATTGATTCCCAGCACCGAAGTGTTTCTTACCACCAAATGTATTTCCCATACTCTTACCTTTTTAGTCTTCATTCCACAAATCTTGTAAATCACATTTATTTTACATTGTCTCTATTACATCTCTTTGTGGAAAGGTATTATCTACTTCAATTATTGCTCTTACAATAACACATTCATTTCTTCTGAAGCTTCTCATTTCCGTAATCCAGCAAATTACAATGTTTTTAAAATAGTCTGTGACAAGCTAATTTTGGCTAATGCACAAATCCTCAAAGTGCAAATATCTACAGTATTGTCTGCTAAACATAAATGAATATGTGTAGCCATACAAGGGACTGAGTGAGAAGAAACAGACAGAAAACAGGCATGTGTGGTGATAGAAACAAACGAAAATCCCAACATCAGTTAAAAAAAACACCTAGGACATCGAGCAGGAGAGGTTCATAGCAGCAGCGCAGCAGGGGGTCAATTTCGGACGACGCCATCCCTGCTGTGAAATCCTCCGTCTCTCTTCCATTTAGGGTTGGAGCCTGCCGCGCTATATTCGGCCAGATTTTATTCATGGACAAACTCCGTGAATAAAATCTGGCCGAATATGGCGTGGCAGGCTCCAACCCTAAATGGAAGAGAAACGGACGATTTCACAGCAGGGACGGCGGCGTCCGAAATCGACCCCCTGCCGTGCTGCTGCTACGAACCTCTCCCGCTCTCTTCCTTGCGCTGTCTGTCTCTCTTCCTTGCGCTGCAAGGATCGTCTGAAAATGTCCCTATATATACATCTTTCTTATCCTTGTTCCTGAAAGATCAGCTAGACTACATTTAAGAAGCATTAGAGAGCTATTCATTTATATGTTTAGCTGTATCTGAAGAATTTAAATGCTCTGGCTATTTAGTATTTACAGTTTGTAAAGAAACCAGCATGCTGGAGAAAAGAGAAAACAAAATTAAACCAGACATTAAAAACAGTGCTGTCAACCCAAGGACAAGCCAAGACACTGAGACTGGAAAACAACTAGTGGTTTTCTTCTACCTTTGCTGATTTCTAGGAGGGAAGAGGAAGAAATTTTTAAAAAAAAAACAGATCAGCAAAATCACACAGAATAAAACTAAGGAGCAGGGCTGCACAGGGGAATAGGCAGACTATTAAATCCAACTGCCAGACGTTGTTTTGCAGAACCCTTTTCACAGTAAACATGAATATCAGTTCAAACCAGACTAGATTAAAATGGAGCCCAGTTGTATGTCTGGGCAGTTCTAACTGAAAGAACATTGTGTTGATACATTCTGTTAGCATTTCATGTAATACATTTCAGATCTTCAGGCTTCCACTAATTTACCAAAAATCATTACCAAAAAGCAAGTTAAAATTTAACGTATGTGTGACATGCAATGGGGCATGAAATGAACATACAAAAGCATATTAACAATGCAGGGTGGACTCTGGGGATCATTGTGCATATATTAAACTAGTGTGGCTTTCCATATGATGTCTGACCTGAAAGGAACATTCAACCAAATCGTTCTCTGTATCTTTCGAAGCACAAAACTACACGCCTATATTCTTTATGCCTAACTCATGATTTTAATGTTGCTGGTAATGAAAATGTAGCCTTTGGTTATCACGGTTGTTTGAAGGAATCTTATGGTTCATATGGCATTCAGTTTGTATTTCTTTTCACAGCATCCTCTCATGGGTCCCATCCCTGCCTCAACTCAGCCCATCTCACCAACTTCTATCTGTCAGCCAATTATATCAAGGTGTAATTGCTGTGGAAAATCCGTAAAGAAATCTGGATGCTATCAGCCTCAGGCCAACACTATATATTAAGTGCCATAGGAAAGACCAATGTTTTCACTCGCACCTCCCAAAGCAGTCATAACATGAAGTATTAATCTCACAGTGTTCTTTGCATTAGCACCTTGATACATTTGAAGAGGAACATATACAAACACAAAAACCTACAGCCAAATAAACAGAAATGAATGTCAAGAGAATGGTCTTGGCATATGACCTTATCTATTTTTGCTGAGCCAAGACCAAAACAGAAATGAAGATGGACTATTAATGGCTTCTGAGATTAGGATCAAGACTCTGAAGTGTATCCTCAAGCAAGCAGTGAATCAGTGAAGTGTGCTCAGCTTGGGTGTGATACGCTCTTGAGGGTTGTTCTTGCTCAAAAAGGCATACTGCTTCATTTATATACTTGAGCATCTCTGCATCGACTTCACATTACATATATCTTGTGATACTGTCATTTTGACCTAAATCAGAAGTTACATAAACCTGGAGTGAATTAAAAGATTTTTGCCTCACAAACTGTGTTACTTTCAATTGCCCTGAAGGATCTATTTGCCTTCACTTAGTAAATCTGAACTAGCATACACATGCATGCACATGCGCGCACACACCAAGTTCATCACTGAAAGGTCACCTCTAAAAACCAGCACCATTCATTTCAGTACTATTTATGGCTACTGGTGGCTAATATATAATACCATGTAATCCCCTGACCCAGTCACTGATGTTGACTCCTAAAATAAACCTAAGGCATAGCTAGGTTATCTGTTTGGAATCTGTGATCAAATTTCAATGAATAGGCCAACTACTATGATTTTTCCTAAAGCAATACTTGATTAGACTTTAATATTTAATAAAGGAGAATTAATATTTCTAATGGCTATAGACAGCTAGTAACTATCTCAGTCTAATAAAGCATGCTTTATTAAAAATAGAAGACTCGAATCTGCATGCTCCCCCCTTCTTTGTCTGCAACACAAGAAAAAAATACTTCTGGTTATACATTCTTGTTATATCCAAACTGGGAAACTGTTGTTTAATCTCAGATGACAAACTAGGATATCATATCAGAGGAAAATCTAACATGCTACAGTATTTTAAAAAAAAAAATTAATACAAACATTGTTTAGTGGTCACAAAGCTGAAAAAAAAATCCCTGGAAGGATGGAGAATATGGTACAACAAAAAATATCTACAAAATAAAAGCCCCCTCAATATCAATATATCCATCATTTTTACATGACAAATTGACCCAATATATGTCACATATTTTCAATATTGTCATTGGTGGAAACACCAGTTAAAGACTTCCAACTCACACTTTTTCAATCAGCATAAGCTTTTATGTGAGAAGTTAGCTGAAAATTCTTGGTGTTTTACACTTAACAAAGCTAGAATGATAGATTAAAAAATGGCTGTAACATGAAAGTGATATTACAAACAGTTTAATAATTAAAACAAGAATTAAAAGCTGAGGTAGCTAATGCCAAAGAAACTCTGAGAAGACCCAAGACAAATGCTATATCAGGAAGCTGGCAAAATGGTGCCAGGGTAAAATGTAATTCCACCAAACTTTATTGGGCACAGAACAATCATTCACTGATGACCCTGGCATAAACATAAATACATAATTATCACATAATGCAGCTAATCAGGCACTTGCCACAAAGAGCATAGAGCCAAGGTTCCACTGACTGGGATTTCAAGAAACGCTGGACTGTACATATCCAAATCTTGCCTTTGTGAGACAAAGGCCTCTATCAAATAATTTCAGAGATTGTCAAAAAGCAAGGGGCACTCAGGTCTAGGAATTATACAGAAAATAGACTTTTGTTCTAACAAATCATATATAAAGGCACAAAACCACACAAATTCAGAACTTTCCTATCTTGAAAGTTCCAGAGGGCCTATACTGTTAGTTCTGGTAAGAGGAGCTATTGAACTTATACAAAAACATGACACTATGTTGCGCTATGACTGAATCTCTGTTTTCTTAAATCCTGTACTGAATTTTGTTTTGTACTGCAAGATACTTTATAGAAAGGAATATAATGAAGGCTGAGTTCAAAAGTCATTTCTATTTAAAAATAATTTATGTGTGTACTCTGGCAGATCATAGCATCAGTCCAAGAGTGACATTTGGTGAAAGGAGATTCCAATATGCTAAATTAACTGCCCAGGTTAGGGGTGATAAAGTACAAAAGTCATGTTTTGAGGAGAACCTACACCAAAACATAATTTGTCATAGGTATGTGAGGGAAAGGTTTCCACCTGAAAAACTGAGACTTGCTAGGATGAAAAAAAAATGTTCCTGGTTTCTACCCTGTATCCATGGAGGTAAAGAACTCTAAAAATTTAGTTTAAAGATACAAGATATGCATTTTCAATATAGTCATACAACAGCTTCTTCCAAAACACTGCTACAAGACTTAGACAGATGCTTCCCATTAAACTTAATTGCAACAGGCATCCAAATCCTCCAGACTTCTTTACAATCTCAACATTAATGTCCATACCTTTGTGTTTCTAAGTCTGATCTAAAAGAGAAAGCATTCAGCGCATGGTATAGAATTAAACTGCTGTTTCCTGGAACGATAGTATGGTCAGTCACATATGAAAGTAATCTGCCAGTTTACAAATGACAATGGAGGAAACATACCACCAGTATTTAAAAAGAGATTTAACCCAAACAATTTAGCTCAGTGCAATTCTGTCTTATTGTCTCGCTGGCCTCTGCTGTATCCCTGTTCCAAAGCACTGCCAATAAGATTGTGTTGCTTGCATGCAAACCTGAGCCAGATCCAATGCTTTCTAAGAAAACAGATTTTTGAGGGCAGAAATATGAAGGTTTTAGACACACACACTAACTGGGGAGGGGGAGCAGGCTGGAATTTTAAAGAGGAGGAAACAGGCTGAAAGCATTTCATGCAGTCAAATGTATTATTCTCTGAAAGGTTGTCCTCCTCTAATTCATAGAATACAGCTAATCCTCTTGATGAATGCAGCATGTGTTGCACTGTAAATGAAAATTGTATAGCCTCTAAACAAGAGAGGCAGTGACTGCTACAAATGCAAATCAAATGACGGTCTGTTTCAACACTGCCTTTTCATCTTCCCCTTTTCTGTAAGCAAACAAATCAGGCAAGATACATTCAGAAAATACTGCAGGGCCAGGAAGGGTCTTCTCCAAATATCAAGTTAAAATGCCAAACTAAGCATTTGCAGGTGCATGTGAGAAGGCAGGGTTGATTTGTCTACATTTTTTACTTCATTATCATCATACCCTCATCTTTCAGTCACGACCTTGCATCTCTCTTCCCTAATATTAGGGCTGGATTAGAGTCTGGTAACTCTCCATGCTGGGGTGGACATAGAATTCTTACAGTCTGCTTGTTTCTTCAGATGGGAGTCAGAAGCTAAAAACATTGTATACAGGTAGGCTATTAATTTGCCACAGTGACCCAAATGTACACTAGGGGCTCTGAGTATTGTAAAAAGTAATTGTCACTCTAACATTGGCCAAAGATAGATTACCTTTGAGTAAACATGCATATGATTCTATGATCACTCTGTGGCAAACATAGACTGTTTTTGAAGATTGGGTAAAAGCTCCAGGAGAAGCCATTTATTTACTAGTTGACATTTATATCTCACTTTTCTTCCAATGAGCTCAAGGTGACATACATGGCTCTCCTCTTCCCAAATTTATCCTCACAATAACCTTGAGGTAAGTCAGGCTGAGAGTTAGTGACTCAAAGTGATCCAGTGGGTGTCATAACCAGTGAGTGTCTGAACCTAAGTCTCCAAAGTACTCATTCAGCACTCACCATACTACATCGGTTCTCTGAATTTTAATCACTTTAAGAATGCTTCAAGTTCAAACAATATGCTACATCTCTTCTCAGATCAGTAACTTTCTGTAGGGGCAAGTACAGGCCAGTAATTTCAGGGGACTTTATCTTAGGTACGCACAGAAAGCAGCAACACATTTGGTTTTATTTCTAAACTTCTGGAATAAGCAAGACATTGGGTGCAAATTGGTTTTTTGGTTTTTGTTTTTTTTGTGTGTGTGTGAAGATGAAATAAAGCTTCCAGTTTTAAAGTTTTTCCCCAAATTTTGAAAGTTATAAGGGTCCCCCGCCCCCAAATATTTCAGGTTTTGAGTCTTCAAATGACTGAAATCTTGACTGAAGCACTAAAATCTTGAAGTCTAAAATTCAAGATTTTAGTAATTCTGTATTGTCAGGAAACTGTGATGCAACAGTTATGAACAGCCACCTGGTATCCCCATAACTGGTGTGGTCTTGTTCGGCAGGGTATGCAGCATAATGTCACTCCCTTCTAATTTATGTTGTACTGAGTGAAAAATACTTCCATTGTCTGGGAAAC
Organism: Gambelia wislizenii; assembly: GCA_030847615.1. Classification (NCBI taxonomy): domain Eukaryota; kingdom Metazoa; phylum Chordata; class Lepidosauria; order Squamata; family Crotaphytidae; genus Gambelia; species Gambelia wislizenii. The sequence continues at coordinate 201,850,222 of JAUMIR010000005.1, read as the reverse complement.
AGAAATTATGGGTTTTTAAATGTTCATACTGAATATTTTAGATGTATATACATACTGTACGGATATTACAGAAGAATATACAACATGCTAAGATTCACCATAGCTCTCATTACACGTACACACACACGGGTTTTGTAGCAACATGTGCAAAGTGGGGCCCTGGGAATGTAAGACTTTCTCAGAATAATATTCTTCCATGGATCTGTAAATAAGGCAAGTTGGTTAGCATTTTTGAATGAACCACAAACTACAGTCCTGCTGAGAAATATGATAAAATATGTTTTATAATGGGGAAAGAAATAGTCAGCAGAAAGATGATTAGTGAATTACCTACTCATCCCAGGGAAAACAAGGAGCCACTATCTGTAGTTAACGTATCTCACACATACAAAAGCAATACTCTCTGACCATAGTGTAAATGTGTCAGTGCACACACTTTACAAAAATAAACACCTGAGGCAAAGCACAAAAATAAGTGTGTATAGAGCTATTGCACTGTCTATTCTCCTTTATGGGTCTGAAACATGGGTCACCTATCGCCAACACTTACGACTCCTCGAACACTTTCATCAGCACTGTATAAGCACAATCCTAAATATACACTGGACTGACTATGTGACGAATGTTGCTGTCCTTGAGCAAGCAGGGATCACCAGCATTGAGGCCATGATATTGAGAACACAGCTGCGCTGGGCAGGGCACGTTTCTAGGATGGAGGACCATCGCCTCCCAAAAATAGTACACTACGGTGAACTCGCCACGGGTCAGCATAAGAGGGGCGCTCCAAAAAACCGATACAAAGGCTCCCTGTAACAACCTCTCAGGCTTGGCCAAATTGATCACCAACAATGGTCCACCCTGGCCTCACATCGGGAGGCATGGAGACACACTATCCACAATGCTGCAGCCTTATTTGAGAACTCACACCGGTCTTGAAGAGAAATGACAACACAGAAATAATCACAACCCGGAAACATCATCCAAGGAGACCTTCTGCTGTGCTTTCTGCAATTGGACTTGTTTATCTCGGATTGGCCTTTTTAGTCATCAGCACGCTTGCAGAAAGTGCGGGATGAGTCCTTCCTGAATCTTCATTTGCAAAGAAAAGCCAGAGAGAGAGAGGTACACACAATGGGGGATACTAATTTCTAGTGATAGCTTATACCAAGTACATGCACCCCATAATTAGTGAAAACAGCTACTCTACAAACCAGTAGAGAAAGTGTTGACTTCTTTCTGGCTTCCCCAGATTTTGTTATACATTATTGGATGAAGTAAAATAATTATATCAATAAATAACTCACCAATCTGCTACAGTAATACCATGGTAGAAGGCCCCTTGTAAACAACCATCTTAATTCCTTTTTATAGGATCATGGCCAAGTACAGTTCCCAGTGAACCTGACACGTTTATAGTTAAGAGAAAGTGGTAATAAAGTGTCATCATGTCACATTTCATCACTAGACAATGTTCCAAGAGCATTGTTTTCTTACTACTGTACATATTACAGTATTGCCATATGAGCACCCCCTAGTGGCAGATGGATGGAGTCATAGTACCTGCTTTTGAGAAACAAAGTTCAAGCCTTATGATATATTCTTATACAGGGGCACCGCAGTTAACAAAGTAGATGTGTTCCTGGGAATTACTTCTTTAACAGAAAATTTGGTACCAGAGGCAGAAATAACATGGAAATAACATGGATAAATTTCTACATCACAAAAAAAGAAGAGCAGTTCAACATGTTTCAGCAGATGTCTTAACAATATGAGCATGGGAAATAAAAAAAAAAAGAGGTCAGGTAAGCCTTTATAAGTAAACAGAAACATTCTGAGCCTTCTAGAGACCACCCAAAGGCTTCTTCCAAAAAAAAATCATCTAGGGATAACTTTTTGTTTCACAGCCTTCACTTTCCTTACCATTTCCATTTTGGTGGCCAAACTTGTACATACCTGCTTTTCTAACTTTTGGAGGGTAGCTGGTAAGGAAGGCTTATCTGGTCTCCCCTTTGTTTTGCCATTGATACATGCTCAGTAAAGGATTCTGGAGGAAGCTGCTAGTTAGCTTTCCTGTCACGGGCAGGTACACACAGCTACAAACAGGAATGACTAGAGTAGAATCCCATTATTTCCCAGCTCAAGCTTTATTCCATTGTTTACTGCATACACACTGTTGCAACCTGGCACCAACAGTCTGTGGAGATTATCAGGCACTCTAAATATGGCGTGATAATGATGCCAGGAGATTGCTAAAGGACTTGCATTTCAGACATCATCCCCATGTCATGCTCCCGTTTGGCCGGCACTTCTTTTTATTGATGGGCTAAGCCGACAATGAATCCCCCATTCCATTTCTGTAATGGAATGTCCTGTGAATGAAATGGTGCCCAATTATGCTGGTGCGATGCCAGCATCAATGGGAGGTCTGTGCCAAAACACTTCCAGGTGAGATCGGGATATCGCGGTAAGTGACACACTTTTTGGTACCCTCCCTGGGTTACTTGTAATGTTTAAAGTTTGTTTTTGTGCTTGGTGTAACTTTTTGTCTTTTGTTTTTGTTTTAAACTTTTAATTTCCCGCACTCTCATCTTCTCACAAGAGCAGCCGGGATTTCAATCCAGGAAGTGAAAGGAGTTCCGTTCGAGCTCCATTCACTCCTGGGATGCCCTGCTGAGGGAACGAGGTGCAAACAAGGTAGGTTTGAAAAGGGGTTTTTTTATGTCGTTACAGGGACAGGAGAAGGGAAGGAGAGGAGATTTCGAGACTGGAATGCCTTTTTTTTTTGTTCCTGTCTGAAAATCTCCTGTTTTTCTCCAGCCATCCTTCACCATCCTCCCAATGCTTCTAAAATAAAATTTTAGCTAGACAGAAGGCAAGGAGGAAAAAGGTTTGCTGGACAGACATAAAAAGATTTTATAAAAAGGAGCTACATTGTCATTGTTTTGTTAGCTGAGTTATGCCTGTATTCAGAATACTAGAAATATACATAATGAAATCAGTATCACTGAAGGCAGAACACTGTGGGCTGATTTACACAGCAGATTTATTGTGGCAACTTGCGCTTTAATTCTTTTCCGCATCTGTGCCAGTCAGGTTTTTTTTTCTAATTATGCCGCTTTTACATTCAGACTTGAAAAAGTGTGGGGGGGCGTGGCCTCCCAAGCAGACAAAGGCTGTATGGGGAAGGGCATAGACCAAGACTCACAGACTGCCCTAATAGCAGGGGGGAAGATCAAAGTAGTGGCTCTGTCTCTGTCAATCTGCCTGTAAATGAACTCACTCCGTGAAGCAGAGGGACAGTAATCTCTCTGCTAAAAGACCTTGCTGCCATGCCGTGGATCCTGAGGTGAACCTATCGCAAGTTTTTCCAGCCTCCCCCTCCCTCCCCCTCTCTCTCGCTCGTGCTCTCTCTCTCTCTCTTTCTCTCTCTCTCCCTCCCTCCCTCCCCCAAGCAGAGCTGACCAGATGGGAACTTTATGACTGAAAGGTCTTTGGAATCCTTTTTCTTGGCAGACCTTCTGCAAAATAGCAGAGAGGATTTTCCTAATGCTACTGAACACAGTCCCTCTCTTTTAAGCCCGCCCCTTACATCATAGCAACCAATCACAATGCAGATCTGATGCAGCCCTTAGTTTACACTGCCAATAAAGCGCTACATTGCAAATATGCCGGCAAAAGTAGCGACATCCCTTGGCACGCTATATTTGGGTGTTTTACCTTCCCCCCTTCTGAATGAGGCGATGCTGTGCTGCGATCCGTGGGAACTATGAGCTATCTTAGCAGTATATTTAGAGGAATATTTGCCCGTGTAAAAGACCCCTGTGTCTCATGCTTTCAAAGGATTAGATGATACTATTCTTCCAATATGTTACTTTTGCGACTACTTTACTGTAGTTAGAATAAATTATGATCCAGTCTGATAAATGCTTTGATGAATGATTGATAAAATAGTTTAGTCTATTTCAATAAACACAAGGCATACTACCCCCCAAAAACTAAAGCTTACAACCTTACTATTCATTCCATTGTAGACTTACATATTGTAGCCTTAAGGGACATAGTCTTTTCCACCTAGGAAAATCAATGCTATTTCCTCCAGAGAAAGAACCTTATAGCTTGCATCACTTCAGCACTATAAGTTATTTTATAACAAGAAAGTCTTCTGTAGAAAATATTTCTTTAACACCAGAACAACTGAATTTCCTTTTAATTTTAGTGTATTGTTTGTTTGCAAACAAAGAAGAATAAGTAAATGTTCTCTTCCACCCTGTCAGCTACTTTTCAAGGTTCAAATTCATTCATGTGTACATGTATTCATTCAAGAGGTGGGAATATTAAGGAATTGGCAATTTTCCTGCAACAATACATAGAACCCATTTCCTACTATTATTTGTTTATAGTAAAATAAAAATGCATTCACCTGTAGCAAAAGTCAGCAACTCTATAGAGAGGGTAGGAAAAAAACAGAAAAAGTATGCCAAGTTCTACTAAAATTAGTAAGGTTCTCATTAAGCCAAATATTAGTTTTATCTACCAAAAAACAATACAGAATCATTATGAAGTTATAAAGGTAATAAAAATACAATCCTATTCCCCGGTTTGTGTACCTTTGATTTTTGCCAGCACAAAAGGAAAAAACAAACCCATTAACATCAGGAGAATTTACAGGCAAGGAAATAACAAAATTTACTGTGGATGGTTGGTAGTGGCCACAATCCAAATGTGTAAATACTTGTCAACCGTATGCAATAGTCCACAGAAGAATATGCATATTAAATAGGCTGTGATCCAGGCAACCATAATACTCATTTTGAACACTCAGCATTAATCTGAGGCCTTACACATGGGCTTTATACAATTATGCATGCTTATCTCTAGGCAGCACATGAAGTGCTCATTTGTGACTGGCCTACATTGCTGAAGGAGAGTAAACTTGTACAAGACAAAAAGTTGTCACAGCTGGCCCACAATAATAGAACTGCTTTGCCCAAGGAAGAAAAGAAAGAGAGAGAGAGAGAGAGAGAGTTATGAGGTATCAAACCCTGGCCACAGATTTCCAGAAAATTGAATATACAAAAGAGGCTGATAAAATCATTCAACTGAAACCATGGTGCAATATGCCTGGCCAAGTTATACAACTTTACCATTTTAGCCTGTAAAGCCATCACCGAAATATTAATTTCCATTAATGTTTTAAATCACTATCATGCACAAATATCAACTAGTCTGTATGACAGAGACAATTTTAATTACATCACCATTAGGAAGACAGTTACTGATAATTAAATTAAATAGAATAACAGAACAAATGAGTTGCATCGTCTTTGGAAGATGCAATGGTAAAAAGTGCAATATATTAATAGAACAGAGATCATGCCAGTTACATTTTTTTCCCCTTTGCTGGCTGCACCCCTGAGTCACAGAGTAGTGATAGTGTAAGAACTTTGTTAAGGGCAGGAAAAAAAACCAGATGAATGAAGGAAAACAGCTACCCAAAGGGAAGGTATTTTTACCATACATCAAAGGAGCCACAGACAGAATAGGGAAAGTGATGAGGAAACACAATCTCCAAATGATCAATAGACCAAGAAAATCCAAGAAATGCTATCCTGAGCGAAGGACAAAAGAGACCCTCTCACAGCCGCAGGAGTTTACCGCATACCATGCAGCTGCGGACAAGTTTACATAGGGACCACTAAATGCAGTGTGCAAACACGAATCAAGGAACATGGGAGGCACTGCAGACTGGGCCAGCCAGAAAAAACAGCAGTAGCAGAACATGTTATAAACCAACCTGGACACGAAATGTTATTTGAAAACACCAAAATTCTGGACCAGGCCAACAACTATCATGTCGGAATGCACAAAGAAGCTATTGAAATCTACAAACACCTGTACAACTTCAACAGAAAAGAAGAAACCCTTAAAGTAAACAAAGTTTGGCTACCAGGCCTGAAAAACACCAAAATCAAAACTCAGCACATGCAAATGAACATCACCCAGGGACAGGGCAGACAATGGACCATTAGCCAAACAGACACTAATCCTCCTTGTATATCCTCCTACCCTAGGAACTAGCCGTTCAAATAAACAAATTTACATTTCCTCTCCAACAGGGACTCACAGTACATAAACCCCACACAGCCCTACCCAACCATTCTCTGAAGATGCCAGCCACAGATCCAGGCAAAACATCAGGAAAAAACTCTTCCAGAATATGGCCTCACAGCCCAGAAAACCCTCCACAGAAAACCTATAGAAAAAGAACAGTTATAAAATAAGATTGAGTCCGAGTAAGGACAAGACACTGTGTGCTGAGCAAATACTGTCAGCATCCAGAGACCAACTGGAAAAATTTGTAATGCATCTGTGCTTTATTTTACCTGTGCAAATGGCACTTCCTGAATATTCATCTTTTAGGTCATAGCCATAGTTGTTACTTTCATATTGCAGAATGCATAGCTCTTCCTGCAAACTGCAAATCCTGACCAGTAATGGGAAATGCCCACAGTAGATCAGGGTAAGAACCTGCTATTAAATTTATGGAAGTGACACGCAGACAAATGTCTTTGGCTTTATATGGTGGCATTTAAAACATGACCATAAGGATTATTTTATTGGGAAGACTAACAAAAAAGAAAGAAAGAAAGAAAGAAAGAAAGAAAGAAAGAAAGAGGAAAATGTGGATTTATGTCATTATTTGTAAATGTCTGAAGTGATTGTTGATTTGCATACAACTCAGCATTAACTGTATGTCATGTCTCATGAATGATGACGATGTAAACTGAAGATGAACAGCAAGCATTTTTAAAAAGTTAAGAATGAAGGTACTATTCAAATTGTTACCATATCAAGATATATTTTGCCAAGTGTTAGAAGCATGTATTAGCATATTAAACTTCACCAAGATGGCCCTCCTCATTTGACACAATGTATACAGGAAAAACACACCATTTCTTTACCTAGAATGCTCATCAACATTTTAGGATTATTGTATTAAAAATCTTGCTAAATGTGAATTTCTTTTACGCCTGAATGCATATAATCAGGTGGCTGTAAAATTAGGGAAAATACAAGCTCCATGTCCATTGGGGATATTGGCTCTGTACTTCCCAGGAACAAATGACATATAACAAAGCACCTCTGGAAATGAAACAGAGGAGAGTCTCAGAAACATTGTGGATTATGTTACTGGTGGCAGGAGGTGGGGACAGTTATGACATACAGTCAGGTGTTCTTAAACTTGCCTAAAACAACTCTTTGTATCCTAGCCTATATTTATAAAGTGTCAGCCTATTATTCCTGTTGTTTAAATAGCTTTTTGTTGCTTAAATTTTTGGTAAAAGATCTCAGGTCACCTTAAGTCCTATAAATTTTTAGATTTTTTTTAAAAGGCACCATTTTATTTCTTTGTTTTCCACATTCTGGATTGCTCCCCAAATGAAATCTTTTCCACTCAAGCAGAAGGTGATAAAGCAAATAAGTTCAAGTCACTTTTTTTGGACTGAATAGCTGCTATCTTGAGCCGGTGAGCCATGTTGTGCCTGTGAATCAAACCCTCCAAAATGTTTTTGATAAGCAGATTATATTCAGGATGCATTTTTCTACCACACTATGGATACCTATGAAACCAACAAGATGCTGAGCATAAAAAGTCCTGCTGAATCAGACTGAATCCAGTTAGTCCTGTGTGTCCCCCCCCCGCACCCGATACACACACCCATGGAAGGTGAGATGCCTGTACAGCCTCACAGAAACCAGGCAGTAAACCAACAGAACATCTTTTTTTTATTTCTCCATAGCATGTGGGTATGGAGAGATGTTCTGTTTCTGAACATAATGGTATATTGTTGTCATAACTAATAACCACTGTTGGTCTCAATCACGTTTAAAGTTCTCTAAGATAGTTTCTCTCACTGCATCTTATTGTAAAGGGTTGCATAAATCCTTGTTACGTGCCCTGACAGCCCCCAACTTTCAATAACGCATAATTGGCAATATTTAATAATTTGGCTGGCTATGGTCCACCACATGGTTGGCAAGTAAACCAGGGACTCCCCAGATACTAAGGCTGGAATTATGCACAACCTAGGGAGGGGCATTCTAGATTCCTCAAGCAGGTCATACCCAGGTCAGAGTTCTTCCTGAAGAACACATGGCAATGAGTCATCCATTAATCCAATCAAGCATAGTTGAACACTCAGTGCCTGCAAAATGGTGTTTTCCTCCTTTTCCTAGATAACAATAGAAGGTTGCCTGTGCCCATTCAGTTCCAAATTTATCACCCATCAACGACTGTTGACACATCTGGAGGATGCTTTGTCTAGTCCTGGGACACTCAAAGAGACATTGTATTCTACTCTAAACCCCGTCCCTTTAGAGGAATTATCAAATATAAATATCACCCTAAAACACCACCAAAGTGTTTGCAGTTCATCCCCCCCCCAATCAACTTGTCAGTCTTTAGTACCAGTTCACAGTTCTTTTTCATACCTCCATGCTGCCCATTTGCTGTGCAACCCTCAGTATGACACTCTAAGTATCCCCTGCTACACAAATCTCTGTTCCTCTGACAGGTACAGTATAACCTACAATCCCCTTACTCTATTCCTCTATCCAAATGCTTCCCACTTTCTTCAACAGCCTTGTGTGATTGCTTGAAGCTTTAGTGTTAGCATGAATGCTGTTAAGATTAATTTCAAATAATAACCATTTAATTGTACATTCTGGTTTGAAGTCTCCTCAGTTACTGCTGGTATATATTGGTCAAAAGATCCTGCCATTACCTGGCCTCTCATTGCCATCTTCAGCTAATTAAAATTCCCCATATCAGAATTTGAACACCAGTGGAATCCTCATGGACCCCAAGCAATTTGGGTATCATTATAATGATGTACGGCATGAACCAGTGTTCTCTTTGGACCCTTCTTTAAGTTGCAATGCGCTATGCAAATTCTGTAATTAAAATAGAGGCTGGCACCCAGCATTGCAGTTATGGATTCATAACCTAGAGTTACAGATCTGTAACTCCTTCATATTTACCTATGCTGAATATACACAATTGTGACACCATTGCCACGAGTGTCAATACCTTCTGGAATCCAACATAAACTCATGGAAGCTGCTCCTTCATCTGCATCCATCATATCTCAGCTCAGGGGCAGGAAGGTGCTTGTCACATGGCAGCTCAGAATGGGAGGGGGATAGCAGTAGCATCCTGAAGCACCCCACTTGCCTGCGCCATGGGCATCCATTGCACAATGCAGCTCCCTCATGTTTATGGTGAGTTCTAGGGATCATTCGTAACCACATAGAGGTAGTTACAAATGCAATGTAGAATCATTTCTGGAGTTCTTTTCCCTCACTTTCTAATGTTCAAAAATGTTATACACACTTCTGTTGTAACATTTCCCTCCCCCCTCCTAAACTAAGATGTTCCAATTGCTTGAACCTTCCCATCCTCTTGATAGTTTTAGCCACCCATTCTCTGCAGTGAAGAAACCAATTTAGATAAACATAATTCCTCAAGAAAACACTAAGGAGCATTAAGTACTAGAAGCAGTCAGACTAGAGCTGGGCAGGTGACAACCTAAAAAGACATCATACATCATATACAACATACAGTGTCAAGTACAATGCCATGGACCCTAGACTAGGCTAGATGAACTGAACCAACTGTTATTTAAAAATGTGTTAGCCATTCCATCCCTGCAGTTACAAAACCAGTTCATGAGCCAGAATTGCTTAGAGGAATTGGGCAACAGTGACACTGTCTTGCCAGTTACATGGTTAATCCCCATTTAATCTTCAACACAATGGCCAGATATTTGGCCCAGCACAGGAAGGAGATCAAAGACAAACACCAGGAAAATTACATTCTTCTACCATTTTCTAAAGAGGAGAATGTGTATTTGGTACACATAGTTTGTGTGTGTATGTGTGTGTGTGTACATTTCCAATACGTATAGAATTTCCTTACACATACAGAGGTTCACAGGGAGAGAGAAGGAACATCAGCCAACTGCTCTGGACCTTCTACCCTGAAAAAGCCATGGTATTTACAGACGGGTAGCAATAATGAAATAAGGAGAGATGGAATGCTAATTTATGATGTTTTATATTATCAAACCAGCCATGTACTTTCTCACTGTACTTTAAATTGCAGTGCACTAAATTATATCTGATTATATGGTTCTGGTAAGCCAGTGTTGTTCCTATCCTGAAGATAAACCTAAAGCTTCCTCCTCAATTCCAAACCAGAACTAAACACACACACACACACAAACCAGGGCTGAAAATTATCCCCGTTCTATGTCACAATATTTTCATCATTTCAACAGGAAGCGCAGCATCATTAACTTTAAATTGCAATGATACAGGAACCACATTGCCTTGGAGGCTGACTTAAAAGGACAAGTATGGCAACATAAATGTAAATATAGTCTATCAGCTTGCGGGAGAAAAGGCTTACAGTCTCCAAACACAACATTCTGTACTTTCAGACGTGGCTGAAAGATGCCATTGATCTCTAGAAAATGGTAAGAGGCGCCCTATATGATATTGTTCATTATAGCGGTCAGCTTTATATATCAATAAATGGAGTAATGGTGTAGTGGAAAACTCACAATAATATGAACGGTCAAACAGTGGCATTTTATAGTGCTGTGCCAAAATGTTTTCAGTAGAAATTTTCTGATGCGTTTGTAGGAAATATGAGGGAGGTAAAGGAAGCAGCAGAGAAAGAAATGGGGCGGACAGCTTCTGAAGACTTGCAGGGGAAAAGACTTGCATTTTAATTTTTTTTAGCAGCCAGAGACAATCAGTAGCACAATCAGAGGCTTCTTTTTTGAGAACCATGCACTTTCCTAGCTCATTTCTTCTTTGATTTAAACCATTTTTTCCAGGAACATCCCTCCTTAGACACATGGTAAAGTGAAATGGCCCACAACAGGGACTGATACTGCCACAGGAAACCAGCAGTAAAAGCTGTTTCAAGGAAAGAAAGGAGAAAACTTTTAAACTCCTCTGTTTAAGAGGAGAAGCTGTGTTGGTCTGCTGGAGCAAAAATAAAGTTGTGTGGCAACTTAAAACCTAACAAAAATATTGTGACATAAGCCATTGTGGGGGGACAGTTCATTTATCTAAAAGTGTTGACCTAAGTTGCAGGTATACAATATATACCCCTTGGGAAGGGGACAGTTTGAATTCTAAACAGTAAGATGAAATACGGAAAGTACAGACAATTACAATTGTGTTAAAGCTTTACAGAGTAGCGTTGATGATAATTCAGCATTGATAATCTATTTTAATTGGATTTATTTATTACATTTATATCCCACTTTTCCTGTAATGAGCTCAAGGCAGTATACTCTCTCTTCCTTTTTTCTATTTCATTCCCATAATGACCCCATGAGGTAGGTTAGGCTGAGAGACATCACCTAGTGAGTTTCATGGTTCACTGTGGCCTAGAATCTGGATTGTATGAGTTCCAGTTTGAGATTCTAACCATTACACCATATATATGTTATATGTGGTATAACATACAACATATATGATTGCATATGTTTTATATTACTATAGAGAAAGAGAAAGAGATATATAGATTTGTGCATGTTGTATTATCATATATGTGGAAATACAAAAGAGAGGTAAAAGGGGTGGATGGGGAGTGAGGAAAGTGTAAAAAGGCATATGAATGTGTATGAGTACTAAGGTCTTGTTTGCACTGGCCACTTAATCTGGGGCCAGTTGCTGGACTGGCCCCAGATGGACCATGATGGTGTCCACATGCACCAGTTCAAGAGTGTGCTGTCGTTTGCACAAGCCAGCCAGGCTGAAACAGCATTAGCCCCATTGGCCCGTCCCCCTCAGTGCCACCACCGCTGCTGCCACCTCACCAGCTGGGCCAGCAGGTCTGTCCAAGGGCCTGGCATCTCCCATCACTGCTGGTGAGGTAAACAGAGGGTACCCATGTGATCAATGAGGAGGGAAGCAATGCCCTCTTTGTTGAGTGTGTGGTGAGGTGTCCTTTACTTACCTCACCAGCAGTGATGGGAGATGTCAGGCTCTCAGACAGAGTTTCTTGGGCGGCAGCAGCAGGGGCAATGGCACCAAGGGTGATGGGCCAGCAGGGCCGATGCACTGGGTGGGTGACCATGCAGACAGCTGGGTTGCTCTGGCTACAACCCAACCCAGATGTCTGCACACCAGAGCCACTCCAGGGTTTCTGGCAAACATCAGACTTTCCCCCTGACTTTGCTCAGTGTGGGGCAAAGTCAGGTTAAGGGCCAGAAAGTATGGATCCTCCCCAAGAAGTAGTCATATATCATCTGGACTTCAAGCACCAGATTTGGGGTGAGTACGGCATTTTTGACCCATGCAGACAAGGCCTAAGTCTTTCATTCAAGAAAGTCATTTGAATTTCTCCAGCCCATCATGTTTAGAAAGTGCCTCCCTACCTTTGCATTCAAACAGTGGGGATATGTAGGGATAGAGGCATTTTCTGTCCAGTCCTATGGGCTTAATTTGCACCAAGATTAACATACTCAGTTTTAGCATCTGTTCTATACATAAAAACTCAAGCGAAGTGTATGCAAGAGACCCTGTCGAAATTCAGAGTACATTTCTGTTACTACCAATTATATACAATAAGGATGAGCAACTGACAGAGGTTGAAGGGCCATAATGAACTCCAGTAGGATTTCCCCCATCCCCCTCCATTTCTTTATTTTTTTTCTCCTACAGTGGTTTGCCACTGAATTTCAGTATCACGCTTAAATCTCACTGCTGAAACTTGGTGGTGGCTCTGGGAGAATTTAGAAAAGTTGGGGAGCTTTCAGGACTGCAAACAGGGGAGCTACATGTATCCCCTGGACCTCTCTTTTCCCACACACAATCTACAGACATTCCTACCCATGCCTTTCAGGTATGTCCACATAGGTATTTTGAGCAGATAATCTCTGGAAACAGATGAAGAAACCTAACATTCTCACCACTTTATCCCTACCCCAACCACCCCAGACTCCATGTGAGAATTTTAGGAAAGCCCTTTCAAAGGAGTGTAGATCTGGACATATATAAAACAAACTACCATGAAATGACCCTCTCTGTTCTCTGTTTACATGGGAGGATCTGTGAAAGAGTCTTTTAGCTGAAGCCTGGCACAGAAAACAGTTTAGCACAGTTTAAGATTAACATGGTTTGTGCATACTGATTTACTTATAAGCAAAATTAATCCCCTGCAGATTTACATGTTAAAGATCCATTGCCTCTATTTTAAACTAAACTATTCTCACTCAGTAGATGACTAATCAGTCTTTTCCATGACTAATCAGACTTTTGCATGCCTTGAGCAATAGCTTCAGCATGATGATAACTGGCAGGAAATAATTCTTAATGAAATAATTGTGCATTTGTCTGGCCCCAGACAGAGACCAAATACTATCTATTTCTATTATTACAAATTCTAAAAATTCCTCTATGTATCTCTTGTAACAAATCACCAGTTATCTTAATATCATCATAATTAGACAATTTATCAGTGTAGATATGTGTTGGTCCCTCCCATTATCAGGGTAATGGCATAAATCTAAAGACTGATCTATAGAAAGCAACATTTCTGAAGAAATTCAAAATGTATGTACTGCTGAGGGATTTGGGGCAGTCTTGTTCAGAATCTGTCCTCACCCATCAGTTCTATCACTATGACAGGAATACTGCATTGCATAATCAAGATGCCACATTTTCATTATCAAATTTTTTCCCCGACACACTTTTTAAATAAGCATAATCCATTAAAAACAAATACAGATTAGACAGCAGGTAGATAAAACATGATCCAGCATATGTTCTTGGACTCCAACTCTCATCAGTCCTAGCCAGCAGATCCAACAATGAGGGATGATGGGATTTAAAATGCAACATATTGAAAAGATGAGTAGCCCAGGGTTTGTTTGTTTTTTAAGGCAAATAATAAATGTCATAGCTGCACCATGGTAAACACTGCTTTTGTTCTCCATCAAGAAGCATTAGCAAGCATGAAGAGAAAATGAGTACATTTCTTGAGAAGAGAAGTCTAACGTATAACTGTGGGTGGGGGGAAGGACAGAGGCAAGCAAAATATTCCAGGAAGGGTCTGTGATATCTGTGAAAGATAAGCCGCTACAGTGCCTCTCAACTTACGCAGTAGCTTGAAATAAGCCAATGAATAATGAACCAAATACAGCCTGATAACCATGTGTTTAGAGGTATTTTAGCCTCTAAAGACCCAAGGAAAGTTTACCTAGGCAACTGGGCAAGAGAGAGAGGTGCAATATTTGACTTCACTCTGAAGGCAATGGCTGGGAACAAGAACCAGCATATACAAGCTTCTCAGGTGCAACAAGAACCACTTGTTCTCCTGATTTTATTTGGACATTTGCAGTTATTCCTTGCCCTGGGCTAAGATATAGAAGCTTTTATGCCTGGTAAAGAGACAGCACAAGAAATATGCCTTCCGGAATACTGTATTATGTTCACCACATTCATATTGCACCTTTCTTCTGTGTCATTCAAGCAGGCATACCAGAGCTTGAAAATGTTGGTTTTGGTCTTCATCTCCTGGAGAAGCCATGATGGCTTGGGGTATGCAGTGAGTTGTAGTCCAAAAACTATTTCTTGTTCAGGCTCAGGGGCTTACATAAGCTGCTCAAGGAACCACTGAAACATTCAGCTTAGCTTTGCCAAACTCCAGCATTTCAGTTAGTTATTTCCTTTGCTATCTACCACCTACTCAGCATAGACCTCTGGGCAGTTTATAAAATTTAAAATCATAGCACATTCAGTAAGCACCTAAACATCAAATACACTACATTTCTTTTTTTAAAAAAGAAACCAATCAGGGTACAAACTCCACAGATAAAATAAAACCAGCAACAATATCCACAGGGGAAAAATTAAACATGGATGATACTTATGTGCCTTGAGATCATGATCTGAAACCCACATGAACCTTTGATGTTCAGTAACAAATACTGTCCCACGCAAGGTAATTTACACAGTAAAAGATGCTTAAGAGTATCCTTCAGCCACCCCATACTGTAAGGACTACAGGCCTTCCTTTTCCAAATCACACATACACTTCATACATACCACTTCACTAGAGTATGTAACCTATCCAGCTGCTTGCATGACCATTGCAGGATGGTTTCAAAGTAGGTTTTTCTCATGTTGGCACTGCAGTTATTCTGAATTTTTCAAGGTAAGGAAAAAAGAGGGAAGCATGGATGGGAAAGGGGAAAGGTTGGTAGCGGACAACAAAGACAGTGAAGGAGACAGTGGGATGATACAAGCCTCAACTGAAACCACTCAGTAACCCAGTAGCTAAGACTAATACAAAGAACTTGGTGCCTGTGTGACATGGATAGGATCTGCAGCTCTTCAACAGTACTATCTAATTCCATTTCTCAACCTCCAATTTTAAAGTGGTTTCCTAATAACACAGCAGAAAGGAAGACCAGCTGATTGGAAAACCCACTCCTCTCTCTGGCACATTTATTTCAGTCAGAAAAAATGATTATCTCCCTTTCTAGGAAAACCAGATACTACCTCATTACAGAGAAGTGTTGGAAGTCCATTCTACCATAAAATATTACTTCTTTCTTCCATGTTAAACCTGAGGGTGAAACAGAGAAAAGCCATACAGCCCAAGTAGCTTCTGGTATGCTGTTGTCACAGGAATCTGAAAGTGCATTCCTGAGAACTGAGAACCAATGTGGTGGAGTGGTTAAGTGCCAGGCAAGGACTGGAAAGATCCAAGTTAAAATCCCTACTCAAGATGAAGTTCATGAGCTACTCACTATTGCTTAGCCTATCTCTCAGGCTTGCTGTGAAAATGAAACCATATACTGCCCCCAGCTCCCAGAAGGAAGGACAGGATTAAAATAGTGTTATAGTGGTAATGGCAACAGTAATAACTACAATGCATTGCCATCCAGAGGATCTCACAGTTTTCCTACACACTTTGTAAGAATGAAACTAATTTTCAAGGACTACCATGATCACTTTCTCTAGTTTCCTCTACACCAGGGGTGGGAAACATGAGCCTCATTGCCCAGAGGGTGATGAACTACTGTTGCCATCATCTCTCACCATTATCCAGGTGGAATAGGATAGATGGGAACTGGAGAACAATGGTATCAGAAGGGTTCTCCAACCCTGCTTTCTGAACAATTTCCCTACTCCAGCTCTATCCAGAAACATCCAATAAGCACAATTCCAACCACAGTGCTAAGACTGGGGTACAGATTCTTCCTGGTCCAGAATGTAGAGCTATCTTCACCTGGAAAGACATTCCTAAAGTAATAGTGAGATGGCAATAATCAAATGGAAATTACAAATAATGTTCACCATTCTTGGAATTAGTGGCCCGTGTTTCCTATGCTATAGCTTATTCTGTCAAAGTTCTCCCTCCTTGTATTTTATCGTTACACACAAGTACCAGTAGATTTCTGTGGGTTTCTTCTGTGGGTTGTGAACATTTATCTACAGAACTCCCTAGGAAGTCTTAGAAGAAAATTATCAAAAGCTATTATATCATAAGCATAATGTTAGGTAGGAACAAATGTATCTGAGAAATGTAAGTCAGCAAGAAAGTCAGTCATCTGCCCATATATTTTATAGCAGAGGTAGAGAATGCAGGTCCCTCAGTGGTCACTGGACTCTTAACATCCATTACCTCCAGCCAGAATAGCAGGTGCTCAGGAATTATAGGACTTTGGTCAAACAATAACCAGAAGGCCACAGGTTCCCAATCAGTTTCCCAGCATTTTACAGGTCTCCTCAACAGAAAGGAAACATAATACCATTCATAAACAAATCAGATTCCAGATATGAGGTAGGGGCATAAGGAAGTTCCTAAGCAGTTTTCAAGGCAATCTGTCCACATAAGATGTATTACCTGCCTATCAATCCAATGTTTCCTTTGTCATCTTAAACTAAACTAATTACCTGTTCAAGGGAAGAACTTGTGTTCAGTGCTACTTTTTATCTCTTGTGCCAGATACATAGTGGTTTCCAGCGACAAACAGGCACAGTTCTTGGTTCATGAACAATTCTAGATATGAGCAACACCCTTTTGTGAACATTGTTTCTGAATCATGGGACTGGGGATACATTAAACCAGTTTAATAATGTTCTCCATTTTCGCAGGATCAGGAAACCTCTATCCTCTGTGACACAAGCTATCTCTTGTTATGATCCTATCATTTGAGTATGTTGTCAGCTAAGCTTCCTGAAGCACACCAAAGCCTTTTTTCAAAACCCCAGTTTGTATTTATGCAAAGAACTTTCCACAGAAGCTGTAGCCTTTGCACTAATACCCATATACATATTTATATTAACTGGTTGCTTCATACACAAGAGCATCAATTACAGTAGAAAGTATGTCCCATAGTAATGATGGTGCTGAGGCAAAAACAGAGAAGAGACCACAACTCAGTGATACAGAATATACAGAAGGTCCCAAGTTAAAGTTCACAATAAATTGTACTAAAGCTAAAGGATCCCAAAAAAAATAAGGTAAGCCCTGCTACCTAAAACGATTAGGAGTACCAATTAGGAAAGGTAGTACTCAGGAAGATGGACTAATAGTCCAGCCTGTTAGACACAGTAGCTTAATGTTTTCATAGAAAATACACATCCCAGCCTCCAACACCCTGTGGAATTCCTTTTGATGTTACAGAAGTGGCTTCCATATCATAACAGTAATACAAAACTTAGCTTAAGTTTCTGCAGTCAAATAACCAAGAGAACATGTCATTGTTACGCATCAGCACTAAAAGCTGTTGACATAGGCTTAGCAGGTAATCAAGTAAATTTATTTAGTTCTAGTTACATTTAGTTTATACTCACTTCCAAACAAATATTTAGGATTCAACATATTGATCCTCTTATTTAAACACTTTTCTTTTCCTAGTCACCACAAATCCAAGAGCTGGACATTTTCATTTACCAACTATAATGTCTGTCTATCTCCATTTCCACCTCCCTCATGGAATGATGTCCATCTTTAACTGCTTTACAAGGCCACTTCCATTATACCACTCCTCATTTCATCCCATCAAGGAAAACTGCTTGAATTTAAAAAAAAAAAAAAACGGGGGGGGGGGGGAGAGAACTGAGTATTCATGTCCCAAATTTGGAAATAATTTTTACCTGTATGTGCCTTAAGACCCTTTATTTTCTCTCAAAAATATTTGAGTAGTTACTACAAAACTGGACGGTCCTTTCAATATTATATATGCCCTAACTTTCACCAGTCATGTTTTTCACATGAGGAATGAGGAAGTCTGTCAATTTAGCTTGCAATCCTAAACAAGCTTACCTAGAAGAAAACCCCACTGGTTAGAATGGGATTTACTTTTGCATAAACAAGGAGTGCACATTTAATGTTTATGCAAGGTTATCAAAATATTCATGAAATGTTAGCAAAATAAATCCAGTTAATTGTCCACTTAATTGAAGCCTAGACAAAAGTCTAATTAACACATAGCTATAATTTAAGAATTAATTCTATTATGCTATCAGCATCTTCTCTTCTTTTTCTGAATGCTAAACCTTTTTAGAACCTAATCAGCCATTAGTTAGGACACACTGAGAGGAAATGAAACTAACAATCCCAGGAAGGCCTACTACAGCCTGGCTATAAGCTAAAGGAGGAGAGTTATTATAAATATTTGGACCGCACTGCCAACATTTCCTTGGTGGGATTCTTCTTCCTCTAACAGTTTCCCAACGGGTAGAAATTAGCAGGGAAATATCCTTATTCCAGCATGGAACAAAGTGAGGGGGAACTTCACAAGCCCCTTGCTAGAGCAGTTAAGTTGTTAAACCCTGGATTTAAGAAAGGGGCGCATTTATCACACTACATTGTTATAGCGCTATTATTCCGCTTTAACTGCTCTGGCTGCCTCCTGTGGAATCCTGGGATGTGCAGTTTAGCAAAGGGCATTTCGACTTCTCAGCCAGAGAGCTTTTAGGCCTCACTAAACTACAAACCTCAGATTCCACAGGAGACAGTTGTAGCAGTTAAAGTGGAATAGCAGAGCTATAACAGTGTAGTATAATAGATACTGCATGTGTCCATCTATTAATCACACTACACTGTTGTAGTGCTATTATTCCACTTTCACTGCTCTGGCTGCTTCCTGTGGAATTCTGGGGTTTGTAGTTTAGTGAGACCTAATGGCTCTCTAGCGGAAAATTCTAAATCCCCTTCCCTAAACTGCAAATCCCAGGATTCCACAGGAGGCAGCCAGAGCAGTGAAAGTGGAATAGCACAGGCTATAACAGGGTGGTGTATGATAATCTAACTATTAGATTATCACACCACACTGTTATAGCGTGTGCTATTCCACCTCGCCGGGTGAGACCGCCTTGGCCAGAGAGCCACCCAGCTCTCCAGCAGTCCAGTACCTGATGCACACGGCCTGGCAATTCGGAGGGCGCTAGGACTGCGACGAGCCCAAGCCGGCAAGGATGCAGGAACTGTAACCTAGGCAATTAACAACAGGCTGCTTTTCTTCTACTTTCGCCCCCTTCCCCTCCCTCGCTCACAGCCAGCGCTTCTTCTCTCCCCCCCCCCACCCACCCACCCATAAAACCACCACCACCACCGCACACCAACATCGGAGCTGTCAGCCTTGGCTTTGCCTCTCCCCACTTCACATGCTGCCAGCCTAAGAGGCCGCCTCCCATTCTTTCTCTCCCTCCCTCCTGCCCAGACGCCCCTAATGCTGCCATCCTCTTGTCTTACAGGGAGGAGGGCCTGCCCGGCGTTAACTCGTTTTTAAAACGATGGCTTTGTGGGGAAGGGGGGTGTTGATCGAGATGCCATTCATCTCCCAGAGGGGGGGAAATCGCTGATGGCCACCACAGAGGCACATCTGTCCAAGGGGTGTGTGTGTGAGAGTGTGTGTGTGTGTTCGGAGGGCGCCTGTTCTTGCACTGGGCGTGGGGGGTGGGAAGACAAATGCATTGCCCCCCCCCCAAAAAAAACCTGTCAGAGGTAATAAAGATCAATAAAGTCCGGAAAACCGGGGGATTTGTCAGCGGCAGGGCCAGCCTTTGGAAGGAGATGGAAACACCCCCACGATCCCATTTGCTTGGGTTTGCAGGGGCTGCAGGGAGGGCGTTTGGCGAGGAGGGGGTGGCAAAGTCCAGGGTGCGTTTTCCTCCTCCAGGTCTTCTCCCCACCCAGCGCCGCAACAAAAGAAACACAAAATAGAGGTGGAGGAAGAGGGGGAGAATAGAGGCCGGCAAACAAACAAGGGTGGGGGGAGAGAGAAAAGCAAAACTGGGGGGGGGAGGCAATGGGGCGGAGGAAAGCCTCTGTAGGAAGGGACAAACAAAGAAGGTAAGAGAGCCTCCTCCTGGCCTTTGCCCAAAGCCCCGACACACACGCGCCACGGGCCAGCGCTGGCCTGGGCCGGAGGGGCCGCCGCTTGGCCAAAGCCGCTCCAGCGCCACCGCTCCGGGCCCCTCAAGGCGCTAGTCCGCACCGTCTCCCGCCCCCGCCGCTGCTAGAAGGCAGGCAGGCAGGCCAGCAGGTTGGGCACCCTGGCGCAAAAGCGCACGGGGAGAACAGAAGCAGAGCCAAAGAAAGAGAGAAAGAGAAAGAAAGAAAGAAAGAAAGACACCTATTCAAAAACCTCCAGCCATCCGATCTCTTCCCCCCTCCTCTCCCCGGTCAATTCAAAGAAATAAAGGGTTAGGAGCCAGGGCAACCCCGGGCAATTGCGTCATTGCATTTCATATGGGTAGACCAAATGGATTCAAAAGAAGAGTACTGTGTTGTTGTTTTTCCTCTCCCCAAAAAAGGAGAGAGAACTTTGGAGGCGTCCAAGAGAAAGAGAGAGACGAAAGGTGACTCTTGATAGGCACTCCGGAGCTAAGAGAGGTCGGAGGGTTGGCCAGGCGGCTTACCTGTCAAATGCCATCCTGGGAGCGTTGGGGATCAAAAACCCATCCTCCGCCGCCGCCGCCGCCGCCAGCCCAATTGCACCGCTTGAGTGGGTTACTATGGGGATGGTCTTCGGGATGCTTCCGAAACGAGCCACCTTCCTTCGCCAACGGAAGAGACACGGATCCCAGGGAGGCGAGGAGATGAGCCGGAGCCCAAATGGTACCCACACCGGCGAGCAGGCGGGCGGGCTCTGGAGGGATGCGCGGCTGGCTGGCTGGCTCTGTCTGGCGGAGGCTGCCTTCGCCTTTCCTCGCTGCCTTCCTCTGCCTTCCTCCCCCCAGAGGGACTCGGCGGGGCGATCAGATCTTCTCCTTGCCGCCAGAGCCAGGAAGTGGAAGGACACTCTCACACCACCACCACCAGCAGCAGCAGCAGCGGCGGCGGCCCCAGCCCAACGCTTTGCAAGCAGAGAGGAGCTGTTTCTTAGCCACACAGCTGGAATTTAAAGGGGCAGCGCTTACCGGTTTCCCCATCTTACTCTTACCTTACCCCCAAAAATAAATTAAAATAAAAATCTTTAGTGCCAGGGGGTCTGCATAGGAAAGTTTCCAGCAGGAATCATGCAAAGCCAACAGGATGAGACTCTATTGTCCATCATTCGATGGTCATAACTTAGGCGTTGTGGAAGGCTTCTCCACTACTGACTGGCACCCTGCGGTACCCGGTGGCTTGAGCTGTCACTGTTAAGGTTTTAAGCCCCCAAAACAAAGGTGACAAATTTATCTTGCTCTCAACACCTGGAAATGCGAACAGGAGGGGAAAGAGACGTTTTAAAAAGTATCATTCTGAGTCGTGAAGGCCAGATGATGAATTTGTCATTAGAATAATCAAGCTTATAACCCAAAGGATACTGGGGGGAATGAGTTTATTTCGATGCCAGCTTTTGAAGAGAGAGCCTGGGAGAGAGATTAGAAACCACACCTGAGCTCTGTGTGTTGGTTCTAATGCACATGCAGTAGCAAATTTAAATAAAGATTTTGCTTGCTTGTTTGTTTAGCAAGTGAGTCTGTCAACCTGAACCTTAAAGAAGGTCCAGTTAGTTCAACAAAATATCATCCCAAATAACTGTACATGGGATCATAGCCTTAATAAATTCAGCTATGTTGGTTGGAAATCCTACTGTATTGGGCTACTGTTTTACACAATTCTTATTTATTATTTCATTTATTGATTTAAAATGTATATCCTTCATCCTTCAGCCAAAAAGACTCCCAGAGCAGCGGGCAAATAGTTGATATGACAGCCCTCTGCCCTTAGGCTTGTTGTGCACCTTGTAGTCCTTTTGGCAACCCTGTCACACGGTTTTCTCAACAGGATTAGTTCAGAGGGAGGTTTGCCATGGCCTTCCTCTGAGAATATGATTTGCCCAAGATCACCCAGTGGGTTTCTGTGGTCAAGCCAAGATTTGAATTCTGGTCACCAGTCCAGCACCCAAACCACTACACCATGCTAGCTCTTGCCCTCAGTATTACAATCTAAATAAGACAGGACAGATAAGAAAATGGGAATTGTAGTGGGGAGATAGATTAAGTTCATCCGATGTTGGCTGCTCAGAGCAATGGTAACTGGAATGAGGAAAGGGCTCTTACTGGCTACTGGGGCCCAGACATGAGGGAGGTATGCCTGGCTACTCTTCTTCTCCCTCAGAGGTTAAGAATAGCCATTGGAATATACAGGGAAGGGCTCTCAAGAGCCCCTTATAGCCATGGTCTTATGGTGAGGACAAGCCTCACTGAAACTCAGTGTAACTTACTTTAAGTAAACAGGTTGCAATATTCAACCAAAATCCACAAAAGTGAGATAACCTTTATTGGCCAACCAAAATGTAGAATTTGTGCATTTTGGTTAGCCAATAAAGGTATCACTGTTTTGTGGATTTTGGATTTTGTTGTATTTTGTTGCACAGCCAACATGGCTACCCCTGCATATGTTTCCAGGTGCAATATTGTCTTTTAGGTTAGCACAGGATATATCACTAATATATGTTGCTATTGTGTGATCCAAAGCATAAGAGAAAACCCAGTGTATGTTCTAGCCAATGTAAGACATATACTTAATAGTGGGAAATGCAAATGAGAAGCACAGTTTTGTAGCCAAGTTGAGGAAAAGTTTGATGTAGGCTGCTCTTAAAATAGACAGGTTAATAACTCCTGGTTTATTGTAGTCTCTTGTGCCTTCACTAGCAACATCTACAATTGACAATGATTGTGCTGCTCTCATTGTCTTCACAGCAACCTTAACATGCAGAAATGTAGCAGATTAAGTCTATCCCAGCATGGAGCTAAATAGTGGGGAAAGTTCCACCTGCTTCATTTCTGCACTTTGTTCAGTCTGTTAAGTTTAAAAAGTAAGGGGAAAGGTGGGGTTGGGGGGAATGATCAGGCTTTCTCCAAATGGGGAGCACATTTGGTGAGTGCTCATTTCTCTGTTCAAGCCATTGTGTTATTGAGGGGAGGAAGGGGGTGCTTTTTGTCTTCCCTCCCCATCTCTTAGAAACATTTAACCTCAGAGTATAATGCAGAGTATAATTGTCTGTTCTGCCACTGTAGCTTGAAGCTGTGTGTGCCCACCTGCTCCCAACCGGACACAAAGAAGAGAAAGCAAAGCTCATCAGGTACCCAGGCTCTCTAAGTCCCAGCACTGACACCTTTCAAAGCAAAGCCCTTCACCCATTCCTCAAGCCAAGGGAGAAGAAAACAAAAAAAAAATCTATGTTTACCATAGTTTTTTATGGTAGATTTCCATTATCTGAGGATGACCAATAGTGTATTTGGGGGACTAATGAGATATACACCTAGGAAACACAGTGCGTTACCTTCAACCATTCATCCTCTCAGCCTAACCTGTTTCATGCCAATGTTGTAAGGATAAAATAGGATATGGGGATTTTTAAGACACCCTATGCTCTTCAGGGGATCAAGCTAGGAAAGAGGAATGAAATTTTCCAGTGAAGCCATTTCTCTACTGGAAAAAAAAGTTTACTTACCTGTAATTGTAGTTCTTTGAGTGGTCAATTGTGAAATCACACAATTGAGTTACTACACATGCACAGAACAGCATTCGTAACATTCTAGAGTAGTTAGGCCAAGCTTTTGGGCGGTAGCTCCGCCCATGTCCCTGTGGTACCAAGCCCACCAAAAGTACCTCAGTTCCATGTTTGCCACATAAGCAGCATCAATAAAACCAAGGAACAGCAGGACACATGAGGGGAGGATGGGTGGGTTTGTGTTGATTTCACAGATGACCACTCGAAGAACTACAGTTACAGGTAAGTAACCTGTCCTTCTTCATTATGGTCTCTGTAAATCATACAATTGGGAGATTAGCAAGGTACACCTAACAGATGGTGGGAGTGTTATGCACCAACCAACATAGTGGCTTAGCACCCCATAAGGAAACAATACACAAGACACATGGTATGGTGCAAACAAGAGTGTCCATATTGGAAGCTTATTTAGCATAGGACAGAAAAGCATGAATAAATCATGTCTGACCCAGAAGGCACATCAGTAAACAAGACTCTGTGGGTACAGCAGGGTAAAGGCACATTGGGTCATATATGGCAAATAACAGAAAAACAGGCTACCACCAAGTAATAACAATGACTGAATAAGGCACAAAAGAACAAAATGAAAAATATCATAGCATATGCATCACAAAAACTACAGAGAAAAACACAAAATCATTCATCAATGGCAGAAATACATGACATCAACACAACCGTACCAAAACCAGCATCGGACTTAGACCAAGTATCAATATGGTAATGGGATACAAATGTCATGGACTGGGACCAGACAGCAGCCTGAAAACGTCCAACAAAGAAATGTCTGCCAAAAAGGCAGAAATTCACCCTTTTTCAAAATATGAATGAAAGTCAGCTTTCAGTTTGGCCTGAAAGAAATTGAGTTCTGTATTGTGTTAGCCACAGTGCTACAGCACAAGAAGGTTGCCAGTTGACCAGGAAAAACCATACAGACTGTCCTCACTTACTTTAATTTGCATTAGGCCTCTGCAAAGCTTTCTGAAGTCACAGACAGTAGTTTTGCAGATCAAGCTCTTATACGTACATGAGCAAGTCTTGGTCTAAAAGTTGGCAACCTTACAACTCAAACATAGGGTGAAATTGCAGATTTACTTACACTATGTAGAGACTCTATACTTCATTAAGGAGTTTGGAAACAGCACCATTAAAGAACAATGAAATAGTAAGAAAATTGAAAAGTATCTTAAATAAGATGCAACAAAAGGAAGACTTGGTGACTAATGTTTTGACAAAACCAGTGATCAGTTACTGAGTTCTCATTGTTGATGTCTGCATACTAATAATGATATTAAACCTAAAGAGATGAAAATAAGTTGTATTTTTGCCATTAGCCAAATCCAATAAAGGTTAATTGAACCACACCTAGATAGGAAATATACTGATTCATAGGCTTGTAAAACAAGGCTCCTAAAAGCCAGACTATACACTTGGGAAAATAAGGCGTCAGATGAGAAGACTTTCTTTTGAAACCGAAACAAGCAAATTGTTTGGCTCATGAAATATTACGGACTTGGTGATGACTATTGGCACAGTAAGTAACAATGTATATAATGTAATTCGCATATTACTTCCATGAATACACAGATGAAACGCGAACAGACAGCACAGACAACACTCGTTTTGTGTGAGCATTTAGCAGGAGGGTTATGAGGAGGAGGCCCAGAAATCTTTATATCTGCATCTTACAGAACCCTATTGGCAAGTTACACTTAGTCTGCCAGTGGAAGCCTATATATCTGGCTTACCTGGAACCTAAGCCCGCTAAATACAAAGATATTTCCTTCTTCCCAATATGGATCAATTGGACTGGACTAAAAGATGACCTGGTGGCATATAGGACTATGCTGAAAATCTTTGTTTGTAGATGCTGACACTATCAAGGCCTATGTTTCATTCTAGCTCTTCCACAGAACCAGTGATATGCTGGATAGTGTGTACAGTATGTGGTAAAATTATGCTATGGTGTTTATTTGTGGTGGAAGTTAATGTACAAGAAGGGTTTATCAATGATGGTGGTGAATCTGTGATATAGATTTCCTTGCTTTTGGCAGTATAGCTTCAACCATTATTTTTGTTTTTCTATTTGAGGAAAAGATACCAAAAGATGAGACACACTATCCACATCTGTGTCCCCTCCCTCAAGCAGACAGCAGGGCCAACAGCTATTTTGCTTAGTGGAAGAGATAGCATAAGGTAAGCCTGTGTCTGTTGGGTTAAACCTCCCCAGCCCTGGGGAATCTTTTGGGAGAGTTTCTTGGGTTAAGGCTGTTGGTCTGTTGTGGTAAGGCTGTTTGTATGAGCTGGGAAAAAGCTTGCTTCTGTGCTCATTAGCATTCTATTATGTGTATGCTCAGGTCCTCTGTTTGATTGTATAGGACATTTTCAGACGTGATTTTCAGCAGCAAATATCCCAAAACAGCTCCGTTGCTGCCGTGCAGCAGGGGAGTGGTTTCGGATGATGCCGTTCCTCTGCCAAAACCCTCCGTGTCACTTCCATGACAGAATGGAGGAAGCCACATCATACTTCACTCACGGGCAACATTCATGAATGAAATATGATGCGGCTTCCTCCATTCTGTCACGGAAGTGACACAGAGGGTTTCAGCAGAGGGATGGCGTCATCCGAAACCGCTCCCCTGCCACGCGGCAGCAATGGAGCTTCTTTTGGGATATTTGCTGCCAAAAATCACGTCTGAAAAATGTCCATAGTCTCAAGAGGGTGGGGCATCTGCTGAGACAAAATGAGTCAGAGACTTGGTTGGGGCAGGAGCTAGCAGCCACTAACTCTCTATATAGCTACAGCCTGGTCCCTGGAGCTTGGCTAACAGGCAGCAAACCCAACAGGCATTTTGCATGGGCATTTAGTTGGGGTGGGACAGGTCCAGCAACTTGAGGCCCATTTAATAATAATAATAATAATAATAATAATAATAAATTTATTTATACCCCACCCCTCTGCTAAAAACAATTGGGGCGGCTTCCAACAATTAAAACATTGCAATCACGACTAAAAGCACCACCCACCCCCATAAAAAGACATTAAACAATATAAAATTAAAACCATCTAACTAAAATCACGTTAAAAACAAATATACACGAGATTTTTAAAAGGCCAGGAAACGCAGCTCTTGAGGCTGGGATCTAATCAGGAAAGGCCTGATTTAGTTACTCTTCAACATATTAGAGAGCATGAGGTTTTCTTGTGCAGAGTGGAGCAGACAGTTCTGGATGAGGAAAACATAGGAGATGTCTCTGAGAAGGAGGTCAGTTTCCAAACACAGAAGGTAGCCAGCCACTTGGAGACTTGGAGAAGGGATCAATCTGTGAGTTTGGAGCTACAGAATCAATTCAAAGCTCTCTCCCATATCAGTAATGATGAGGAACAGCAACCAGAGAACAGCGTCAGTCCTTGGAGAACATTCAGATAACCTTGGAAGATTCAGCAAATGGAAAGGCCCATGCCAATCCTCAGAGGAGACATGTGGTGGTGGTGGTAGGGGACTCCCTGCTGAGGAAAACAGAAGCAGTGGCTTGCGGGCCTGACAGGATGTCTCAAGAGGTATGCTGTCTCCCTGGGGCAAAAATCTATGATGCAACAGAGAAGCTGACAAGACTTGTCAGGCTCAATGACTCTTTCCTTTTGGTCCACATGGAAACCAATGACACTGCAAGGTATAGCCTTCAGGATATCATAAGGTATTATAAGTCTCTGGGTAGGAAGCTGAAGGATCTTGATGCACAGGCTGTCATTTCATTTCTCCTCCCAGATAAAAGAGAAGAATAGGGGAGGTAAACAACTGGTAAGTGATGGTTGCACCTCAAAGCAGTTGGCAGGAATGTTTTTGCTAAGTATCTCACAAACCTGATCAGGAGGGCTTTAAGCTGACTTATGTTGGGGAAGGAGACAGTATTCTTGAGGACAGGAGTTCATCAAGTGCAGGAGATAATAGCCTGAATGTTATAGAGAGAAAATAGTATAAGAACCCAACAATTGGAGGTGGGGGAGAGCCTTAAATAAGCAGCTTGGGGGGATCACCCATGGTATTAGATGTCTCTACACTAACGCACAAAGCATGAGAAAAAAAGACAATGAATTGATTTTCCTTGGTTTTTTTCTGGGCTGTGAAGCCGTGTTCTGGAATAGTTTCTTTCTGACATTTCACCTGTATCAGTGGCTAGCATCTTCAGAGAATGGTTGGGTAGGAGTGTATATGGAGTTTATATGCTGTGAACCCCTGTTGGGGAGTATATGTAAATTTGTGTAATTGAATGGTTAGTTTCTGGGTATAGAAATGCAAGGCTCATTAGTGTCTTTTTGGCTAATGGTTGGTTGATGGGCCATTATCTGCTGGAAATCCCCCTGTCCCTGGGTGGAATTCCTTTGTAAGTGTTGAGTTTTGATTCGACTGTTCTTCAAAACTGGGAGCCAGATTTTGTTTACTTTTTTTTTTTTTTTTTTTTGGTAATATATATTTATTGTTTAAGCATCACAGATTGGGATACAGAAAAGAAAAACACAAGAAACAAATTTCACATCCCTTTAAGGTTTCTTCTTTCCTGTTGAAGTTGTCCAGATGTTTGTGGATTTCAATAGCTTCTCTGTGCATTCTGACATGATAGTTGTTGGCCTGGTCCAGAATTTCTGTGTTTTTAAATAGCATTTTGTGTCCAGGTTGGTTTATAACATGTTCTTCTACTGCTGATTTTTCTGGCTGGCCCAGGCTGCAGTGTCTCTCATGTTCCGTGATTCATGTTTGCACACTGCGTTTAGTGGTCCCTATGTAAACTTGTCTGCAGCTGCACGGTATGCGGTAAACTCCTACAGCTGTGAGAGGGTCTCTTTTGTCCTTCACTGAGCGTAGCATTTCTTGGACTTTCTTAGTTGGTCTGTAGATTGTTTGGAGGTTGTGTTTCCTCATCAGTTTCCCTATTCTGTCTGTGACTCCTTTGATGTATGGTAAAAATACCTTCCCTTTAGGTGGCTGTTTTTCTTCTTCATTCCTTTGTTTTTTTCTGGGTCTGGCTGCTCTTGTGATGTCTGATCTGGAGTAACCATTACCCTGTATGGCCCAGTTTAGGTGCCTCATTTGGTGGAAAAAGCATCAAAAAAGCCCACAACATGGTTCCAATATGTGGATGACACTTTCACCATTTGGAACCACGGAGAAGATTTGGTCTCATTCCTGAACCACCTGAACAGCATCCACGCAAATATCCAAATCACGATGGAAAAAGAAAAGGAAGGAACACTGCCATTCTTGGATGTCCTAGTCATCTGCAAACCAAACCAATGTTTAGGCTACAAGGTATACAGAAAACCCACACACACGGACAGATACCTACACAAGAACTCCAACCATAACCCAGGACAAAAAAGAAGCACGATAAAAACATTGGTAAACCGTGCAAAAACGATCTGCGAACCCGACTACCTGGCATATGAACTGAGGCACCTAAACTGGGCTCTGGCTGCTCATGTGATGTCTGATCTGGAGTAACCATTAGCCTGTAGAGTTATGGTTGGAATTCTTGTGTAGGTATCTGTCCATGTGTGGGGGTGGGGGTGTATACCTTGTGGCCCAACCGTTGGTTTGGTTTGCAGAAATTCTGGACCAGGCCAACAACTATCATGTCAGAATGCATAGAGAAGCTATTGAAATCCACAAACACCTGGACAACTTCAACAGGAAAGAAGAAACCTTAAAAGTAAACAAAACCTGGCTCCCAGTTTTGAAGAACAATAGAATCAAAACTCAACACTTACAAAGGAATTCCACCCAGGGACAGGGGGATTTCCAGCAGAGAATGTCCCATCAACCAACCATTAGCCAAACAGACACTAATGAGCCTTGCATTTCTGTACCCAGAAACTAACCATTCAATCACACAAATTTACATATACTCCCTAACAGGGGTTCACAGCATATAAACTCCACATATACTCCTACCCAACCATTCTCTGAAGATGCCAGCCACAGATGCAGGTGAAACATCAGAAAGAAACTATTCCAGAACATGGCCTTACAGCCCGGAAAAAAACCAAGGAAAATCTATGGATGCCAGCCGTGAAAGCCATTGACTTCACAAAGACAATGAACTTGTTCTCTTAACACAGCAAAGTAAATATGACATAACTGAAACTTGGTGGGATGAGTCTCATGATTGGAATGTAATAATGAAGGGGTATAACCTACAGTCATCTCTCCACATTTGTGAATTAAGCATTCACAGATTAGATTATTCATGGATGACTAAATATGTTCTCTCCAGACACTTTCTAGATCCTCCAGTAATTCTATGGTATGCTTCTGCCAGAGGTTGAACACAGAATCATGCTGAAGGACCTACAAATGTCTAAAGAAGTGTTTTATCTTAGGAATCTCTAGGTCCTCCAGCATGACTCTATGGTCAACTTGCAGCAGAAACATACCATAGAATCACATTGGAGGACCTACAAATGCCTACAGAAGTGTTCTCTCAGATTAAAAAAGATCATAGTAGTAGGTCTATAGTCATGGTTTTTCCAGTTTGGTGAGGGGTCTCTGCCCCAACCCTCATTAAAGGTGAGGGCCAACTGTATTTCAGAGAAATAGACCAAACAGGAAAGGAGGAAGACTAGCATTATATGTCAAGAATATTTACATCTGTGAAGAGTTCCATGTCTTAAATCCTGGAAGCCAGGTTGAGAGCATCTGGGTAAAAAGGGGTAGAGTAACAATAATGATGTCTACAGACCCCAAAGCAAGACTGGGGACTTGGATGGTGCCTTCCTGGAACAGATGCCCAAACATTCAGAAAGGAGAGGTGTAGTGGTAATGGGAGATTTTAACTATCCTCATATTTATTCGAAGTCAAACTCTGCCAAGAGTATAGGTTACAACAAACTCCTCACTTGTCTTGCAGACAATTTCACTGTCCAGAAGGTGGAAGAGGCAACAAGGGAATCAGCTATTTTAGCTCTGATCCTAACCAATAGTGGCGATCTAGTTAATGGGGTGGAAGTGGATGGATCCTTTGGATGGAGTGACAATGTTCTCTTAGAATTTGTTATACAGTGAAAAGATGAAGCCAAGTATAGTCAAACACACATTCCAGATTTCAAGAAAGCTGATTTCAGCAAAGGTGAGGAAATACTGGGTGTGATCCTATAGTCAAGAATACTAGAAAAGAAGGGAGTTCATGGTGGATGGGAGTTTCTTAAAAGGGGGATATTGAAAGCACAATTTCAAACAGTTCCAATGAGGAGGGAAAATGGGAGGTGTCTAAAGAAACCAAGATAGATGTCTAAAGAATTTTCAACTGAGCTAAGATTTAAAAGGGTTATGCATAAGGAATGGGGAAAAGGAGAAATAACCAATGAGGAATTCAAATGAAGAGCCAACACGTGTAGGGAGAAATTCAGAAAAGCTAAAGTGCAGAATGCACTCAGGCTTGCTAAGAGGGATTAAGAACAATTTTAAAAAAGTTTTTTTGGTTATGTCCATAGCAAAAGGAAGAACAAAGAAATGATAGGGCCACTGCATGGAGAAGATGGCAAAGTGCTATCAGGGGACAGGGGAAAGGCAGGACTACTCAACACTTTTTTAAAAAATTTGATCTTCTTCCAAAAGGAAAACAGTGCTCATCTTGGGGAAAATGGAGCAGATAATGCAGTAGGAGAAATGGAGCACAGAATAGGAAAAGAGGTAGTACAGCAATACCTGGCTACTTTAAATGAATTCAAGTCTCTAGGATCAGATGAGGTACATCCAAGTATATTAAAAGAACTGGCAGAAGTAATCTCAGAGCTACTAGCAATAATTTTTGAGAATTCTTGGAAAAACAGGGGATGTCCCAGCAGACTGGAGGAGGGCAAATGTTGTCCCCATTTTTAAACAGGGGAAAAAAGAGGGCCTAAATAATTACCACCCAGTCTGCCTGACATCAATACCTGGAAAGATTCTAGAACAGATCATTAAACAGACAGCCTGTAAGCATTTAGAAAGGAATGTTGTGATCACTAAAAGTCAACATGGGTTTCTCAAAACCAAGTCATGCCAGACTAATTTTATCTCTTTTTTGATAGAATTACAAGCTTGGTGGATGAAGGGAATGCTGTGGATGTAGCATATCTTAATTTCAGTAAGGCCTTTGACAAGATTGCCCAAGATGTTCTTGCAAACAAGCTAGTAAAATGTGGACTAGACAATGCAACTGTTAGGTGGATTTGTAATTGGTTGACTGACTGAACCCAGAAGGTGTTCACCAATGGCTATTCTTCATCCTGGAAAGAAGAGTCTAGCAGGTTGCCACAGGGTTCTGTCTTGGGTCCAGTATTATTCAACATCTTTATAAATGATGATGGAATAGAGGGTGTCCTTATCAAATTTGCAGATGACATGAAATTGGGAGGGGTAGCTAATACCCCAGAGGACAGAATAAGTATTTAAAATGACCTTAACAGATTAGAGAGCTTGACCAAAACTAACAATAAATTTCAACAGGGAGAAATGTGACCTACTACACTTAGACAGAAATGATAAAATAGACAAATATAGGAAGGATGTTACCTGGCTTGATAATAGTACATGTGAAACGGATGATAAACCCTCTGTTTACAGACATGTACTCAAATATGAATGACCATGATTGTTTGAAACAATGACAGGTGTAGAAATCATGAAATTTCACTTGTTTTTCAATATAATGAAAGCCAAGCTACGTTGCTTCTGGTTTATGAGTGTATTAGCATTCTAATGCTTGTTTATTTGTTTCAACTTAATTTTAGCAACTCCCAAGGACAGGAAACTGAAGCCATGATCCAAACCTCTTAACCCAGAGTGTGGAAGCTCTGCCATATGAAGATCAAGAAACAGGATATCTGTGGTCAAGGTCCAGGCTTGGAGTAGGCCCTGCTTGCTTCACAGAGCTAGTGTGGTAGTTTAAATATCCAGTGTACAGTTAGAGCTGAGGTTGGAAGTGTTTGTTTGTGACTGCATGCTGGCTTTAAGATTTCAGAAACTGTTGTCCAAAAACATATTTCCAGGCTCTGGGGTAGTGTATCTTACCCATCCTAAGAAGATTAAGAATCAAATTTCTGCCATGAAACTCACTGAATGACCTTGAGACAGACATTGTCTCTGCCCAATGTATTGTTGTGAGGGTAAAAGAAAATGTTCTGATGGAATGATCATGTATAACTTCCTGAGCTCCTTTTAGGAAGCATAGAATATACAGTATTTATGCTTGTAGACATTTACAGTCAAAGTTAAATTCAGTTACAGCAGCCTCATAAGAGAATCTTTCCTCACTATTAGAGATGGGTAACTATGGCCTTCCAGGTGTTTTTTGACCTGCAACTCTCATCAGCCATAGGTAGCACGGACAATGCTAAGGGATTATAGGAGTTGTAGTCCAAAAACACTGGAGAGCCACAACTGCCCACCCTGGTGTAAAGGCAAAGCCCTCACCTCCTGCCATCCTTATGCATTGCTGAGAATTTCAGGCCTGACACACAGATTATGTACTCCTGAAAAATATTGCTCAGCTTGCATATAGTAGCCTGATTCACTAATGAGCAATAGGCTTCCAGATGCCATGTTCATTCCATAATGAGTGTGATTTCACAAAGTTATAGATTTATAGGAGTGACTGCATTTCCTAGTTAGATATTATGTAGGAAATGGGAGATTATCAGATGTGTTAAGAACAGCATTATAACGATACCATAAGATCGCAAAGGGGCTTCCTTATCAGATGACATGGTGCCCCAGCATTCTGCTGCCATTATGAGGAAGTTCTTTTTTATTGTCAGTGAGAAGTCAAAAACTGATGTCCTGTAGCATTTGTGTTCTGGATTTTCGTGTGTGCAAGAAGGTGCCTTGTTCTGCTGGCATGATTCCAGCATCAATGAGCGGTCCCACCAGAACACTTCCATGTGCGAACAGGAAAACTAGGTACCGTACGTGCTTTTTATGAACCTCCCCATCTTGCTTGCAAGTTTCTAAACATGTATCTGTGCTTTTCTTTTTTAATTTTGGTGATTGGGGGCTTTTTAGTGCACTTCCATCTTTTCGCAAGATGGCCAAAACTAATTCATGGAGAAACATGGAAGAAAGTGGCACGAGTGCTTGTATTGCCAGATTCTTGGGGTGATTTTGTATCATTATCATGGCAGCATGCAAAAAGTGTGTCATTGTGCCAGAACAAGAGTGCTGTAAAATATAGTGCCATAATAATATTTTTAGGCATTCGTCTGATAATCCCCATGAGTTTAAATGTACCGTATCTTCATATTTAACAAGCAAGAAGTTTGGTTGTTGTTGTTTTGATGTAGCATCAGAGCATTAGCTGGGAGAGGCTGATAATTATCAAGTTTTTGCAAGTGTGGAAATTAATTTAACTACTTCCTCATTTGCTACAACCCTGCAGCAAATCCCTTCTCTGAAGCTATTTGCTTTGAGGAGGAAATCTGGCATTTGTGCCAATAAGACATTTCCTATTCCTGACAATCAAAACACCAATTCAAGGGAGAGGTTTTCTGTGTTTAATATAGGGCTATGCCAAAACTTGGGCACCTGAAGCAAACAACAAATTGCCACCCCTTCCCTGCATGCCTTTTCACATATACAAGCTGTATGGATTGGCAGCTCCCAGAATCTGCCAGTTGACTTAGGTACCTCAATTTCTCTATAGTAGGGCTTGTCCTGATTGAATGTCACCACTAATTTGGCCTTGAACTAGAGCACATTTCTCTCTTTTTGTGCAACAGACAAAGTCCTTGTACTGTATGTTAATCCCAATCATATAATCACCAGTACAGATTAGAATACTGGCTTTATGCACAAGCATGTAACAGTGGAAAATCCATTCCTTAATTACCCTGACTGTGACTACAACAGGGTGGTTAAAAAGTGTTAAGGGAAAACTAATCCATGCTAAGTGATCTCAAGCATCCTTTTTAAAAGCGTGAACACTGCAGATAGATAACTTCTTTAGGACCACAAAGCGTTCCTCCCCCAGCTGAGGAAACTATGCAAGTTATAAGTTGTTAACATTGTTACAGGGAACATTTATTTGCAAAGGTATAATTGTCAGAGCAGAAATCTCATGCAAAGAATTCAATCACATTTCTATCCAATTATGGTACTGTATATATTTGGGTTGGAGAGTCATTTTCACAGATAAGACTTCATTTTGTAAGAGGTCCTTTTATCAAATGGCTATCTGTCAAATATCATTTGACATTTGCAAAGGAATTAACTCTTTTCTGAGAGCTTGGCTTACATATGTATGTGTGTATGTGCATTCAAGTTGCCTGTTGACATAGTAACTGTTAAAAGAATTGTATGTTTTGCTTATTTCAGATTAACATTGTAGCATTGCTACAATAGAGAAGAGGTGCTGTTGTAGCAAGACAAACAGGCCATCCTTTGTTCTGATTTGTAACTGTAATAATCCTTAACAAGCAAAATTGCCCCCAAAGAAAAGGAGAAACAAGGGTATAATTTCCACATCCTCCTGAGATATTTGCAAAATTCTGGATAAGAGAGCATTAGGCTGATTTACAATGTAGTTTCTTCCTCATGAGATAAAAAAAAATGCATATGCTTCATGCAAAGCAGGAACTTGTTCACATCTAAATGTGTCTTTACAATATTTAGGACAAGTAGGAGTGATGCATTAATTTTAAACTGCAGTATTTTCCTTATGTATTTAAATTAGTTCAATTATCTTAGATTATGTATATGTGTGTAAGTGAAATGGCAAAACAAAGAAAAGCTTACAATTGCAAAATAATAAATCCATCCCAGCGGGGTATATATTTTCAACCAATTTGAAATGACATCATTGTAGTTCAACATGTGACCTTGTCCACAAATCCTAGAGGAGTCTATCACCAAGCTTAAAGAACAGATGAGCACCACTTTTGGGGCATGCTAACAGATCCCTCCCTCAACTCATCATCTCAAACAAAACCTATGGTTTAGAGATGTTTATTTTTCCTGCCTCACAACAAATGTTGAAGTTTAAAAAAAAATTAAGTCAGAAGGGAGAAACTGTCTGATAGATTTTCTTAAAATACAGCCACAACACACTGTCTGAAACAGAACAAGCATCATTACTATTAACAGCGATCACCCAGGAGACCAAAGAGGGGGAAACAGGAATAGGATATGGAGTGTTTTTCCCTGATGTCATTAATTTGTAATATCATTTTACTATGCTGAGAACTTCTGGGTGGCACTGAAAAATTGGGATAGAACAGGTATCTTGCAGATTATATCAATAACATGCCTACTATTAGTTTTACCACTTGTGATAGGCTGATTACACCACTGCAGGGGGGGAAATGCATAGAAGGAGTTGTGAACACTTTTACTTCAAAATCCCACAAATGTCAGTGCAACTAACCTCTGCAGAAATAGCAATAGCATATATACTGTGTGTGTGTGTGCATCCGTGTACCCATGTGTCTTCAAGTTGCCTGTTGACTTAATAATGCTCTTAAAGCTGTCTACCCTCTGTTTGAAGAGGGCTAATTGTTACAGGACACTGTTGTGTGTGTGCCTTCAAGTTGCGTGTTGACTTATGGTGACCCCATAAATGTCATAGGGTTTTCTTATGCAAGGAATGCTCAGAGATTATTTTGCCAGTTTCTTCCTTTGAGATATATTTATTCCTTTCTCTCTGGCCCACCCCCTCTGGGCTGAGGAGCTGCAAATGATGACTAGAAAGAATGGAGGAAAGAACTATGGTCCCCCTCTACAAAATATAATTTCTTTTGTTGCCCCCAAAATACTTAAACCACATCAAACAATTCTCTCCAGAGGAATCCCAGTGGCAAAAGTGGGACTACTTGACACAGCAATTTAAAGACAAAAGGCTAAGGGTCACATCTAGAAAGATTTTGCTTCTAGCGGTAGGTTTGCTGTCACTCTCACTTTTGTGCAGTGGTTGCTGTGTGACTTCTGCTGACCCTAATAGTCTGTTTGGACTAGCAGCAATCAGCACAGACCCCATGTGGATTTTGAGTGTCAGGTGTGCTGATTCAGTATGCTTGTCACTTGCAAATCCATCTATCCCCAAATGCTCTTAAGATCTTGCAGTATATTAAAATGTTCAACCTGCCTTACAAGCATAACAATGCAGTATGTAAAGCATGACTTGTTTAGGTTTTATAGCTTGAATTTTCTTTTAGGTTCATCCTTTTACAGTGCAGTTCTGTGCGTGTTTAACCCAATGTAAGTCTGATGAAGTTCAGTGGGACGACTTCTCAAGAAAGTGTGCAGAGAATTGTGGCCATGCAGTTTTTCTGTGCATCTTTTCCGTGGAAGAAAATCCTATTAGCTCCAGTTCAGTGGGGTTTATTCCTTACTATGTAATATTTGTTACATTTATATCTTGTTTTTCAAAGAGTTCAAGGTAGGGTAGATTGTTGTTCCCCCTCCCATTTTGTCCTCACAAGAACCTTGTGAGATATATATATTTGAGTAAGGGATAGTGATGGGTCCAAGGCGATACCAGGGAACCTCTTGGCCAAGGGGGAATTTAAACACAGGCCTCTACAGTCCCAGTCCAGGTTTCTGTCTACCATACCACACTCCCTCTAGGTGAATTTTGGGTTTCATCTTTAATCTGTTAGCATCTAAGGAAACAAGCAGGTCTAATCTGAAAATGTT
Organism: Gambelia wislizenii; assembly: GCA_030847615.1. Lineage (NCBI taxonomy): Eukaryota > Metazoa > Chordata > Lepidosauria > Squamata > Crotaphytidae > Gambelia > Gambelia wislizenii. Next base: position 201,812,514 of record JAUMIR010000005.1, on the reverse strand, counting down.
GTATCTTGTTTCACTATCCCTCTAATGTGTGTTTCTACATATGAGATGTAGTAATGAATTGTCACCATCAGTGCGAACTCCATCTCTTGAACCATGCTGGTGTTATTGTTAGATAACAACATTTGCATGCCTATACCTTCTGAAAGTTTCCATGCTAGCAAACTTTCTCTTTGGAGATTATCAAACGGGCCCTTAAAACCCATCCCTGTCCCAGTCCCCCCCCACCTGCCCCACTCCCATCCCTGTTCCACTTTAAACCAAAACTTTTCATACACTTACCCTAATCCCAAGAGAGACACTGCTCCCCCTCCCGTTGGGTGGCTGGGAGTGAATGCAGCCATCACAAAGCTGCATTCACATCCTATAAAGCAAATCCCGCCTGTTTTCATGAGAGAATGCTGTGCAGGGAATTTAAATATAAAAAGAAAAAGAAATGTTATCAGCAAAAAACAAGCCCCAACCCCCCCCCAAAAAAATCCCAAGTAATTCGGGAAGGGTTAAAAAAAGGGTGTCACTTACCTCCTCGTCCCGATCGCACCCAGACATGTTCTGCAGGGACTTCCAGTGACATCAGTGATGCTGGCATTGCGCCAGCAGAACAGGGCACTGTTTCAGACACCCGTGTTTCCGTTACTGAAATGGAACGGGCTTCTTATTAACAGATTCCCCCGTGAATTATAAAACACCAGGACAGAACAGGGGCAGCACGGAGGGAGAATGGGAGAGGGATGACATCTTCTGAAAGGTAAATCCTTTCACGACCCTGTTGCATCCCTGTCCCAGATTAAAAAGCCAGTCTGATAATCTCCTTTGTTTCTTTTTCAACACCCACTTTCTTCCTATATCACTCTAACCTGGAGTCATAATTTCTTCTTTTCTCTCCCCCGCATTACACCATGTGTTTGACTATGCACAAGTAAAAATAAACAAATATAATTTTATATAGTTTACAAAGAATACTATTCCCCCCTTTTTTTTATTTGCTAGACCTTGCAGAGAGGTGTGGTGCTGCTTGTTGTTCAGTTTCTCCTTGCCAATTTGATTACAGGTCGATTCCTTTTTCCATGGGGGATATGTTCCAAGACAACCACCCCCGTGGATACCTGAAACTATGGATAATAGGGAACCCTATTATTTTTAATGGGACAAAAGATAGAATCACATCGGAGGACCTAGAAATGCCTAGAGATAACTTTTTTTTCCCAGACATGAAACCGTGAATACTGAATCCATGGATATGGGGGTCGACCTGTACTCTCATATACATTACTATCTCTCATATTTCCCAACAGATACTATTATTCAAGTTGTCTTTGAATTGCAGAAAGCCAGGCCCAGAGCTTGGAAAATTACTTTTCTGCTCTATATCTCCCAGAATTTCTCAGGCAGCATGGCCATTACTCATATTTAGTTTGGGCATTCCAGGAGATGTGGTCCAGAATAATTTTCCCAAGCAGTGGCCAGGATGAGGTATTCAAGGATGGCATTGCTGATGGGAGGCAGTGGTCCAAGATCAAGGGCTCAAGGGATTGCATCTTTTTTCTGGCTCCAGGATATCAAAGGCCCTTCAACCTGTCAACCTCAGAAAACCTCCACCAACCTGAAAGAGGCAAGAGATGCCACCTTAGAATTCTTTTATGCTGCATCTGTTGTTTTTGTATCTTCTGTACAAAGAGGAAACGATCTGTCAGTTGAGAGCTGGGGGAGCTGGAAAATACACAGCTTTTGCACCTTTTAGAGCCAGGCCTAGGTTCCATTACCACTCTTAGTAAACCTGCCATGGACAAGATGTACTTATAGAACACCACATGGCAGCAATACAAAGGAGAAAGCCAGATTTTAGATGCTTGAGCAGTCCACGTAAAAGAAAGATGCGTTCATTAGCAGCCTGGGATTTCCAAAATCTGTGAGACAACAGCCCAAGAAAGCAATACAGTTGGCCCTTTGTATCCATTGATTTGTCTGGGAAAGCAGCTAGTTGCCGGCAAAGTATATACAAACAGCAAGAATCTGGAAGGTAGCCAACTGGTAATTAGCACAAAGGAATGGAAACAGTCTTCCAAAGATTACTCCAGCAAAACTGTCAAAAGAGTCGGGACCTACAAAATTCAGTGTGGGTTCAACAAGTCTGTGGGTCAACAAGATCAGGCAGCAGCGTAGTCAGGAACTGTACAAGGTCTAAACACAAATCAAGGCAACAGGTATCAAGGTAACAGGAACACGGAGTCAGAGATATCAGACACAAAGCTTTCTCCAGGAAGATAAGCTGATCTCTGACATAGTTTCCACAGCTCCCCAAAGTGTATATATAGTAATCAAGGCTTTGTCAGGTGCTCTTTGACAAGCAGGTGTTTCTGATAAAGCCTCAGTGATCTTCTTCGAATTTCCTTTTGAGATTGCTGCTGGCTGAATGATGGTGGAGGTAAGCCTGTCTCCTCTTCCTCATCTGAATTGGCAGGGCTTTCTGCTGGGACTGGTGCCAACCCACTAGGATCAAGCTCTTCTTCTGCTTGAGCCTCCAGGTTAACAGGGCTCACTGCTGGCACAGGTGTAGATAAACCTGTGCCAGGGTCCATAGGGCTGTTCCCTGCCATGCCCTCCTCTGATTCCATACCCTCATCAGACTCATGGGGCATGACAGAATTCTGCACCCACAGATTCCAGCATCCATGGCTTGAAATTATTCCAAAAATATAAAATTAAAAATCCATAAAGCAAATCTTGATTTTGCCATTTTATATACGAGACCATTTTATTACACCATTGCACACAATGGGACTTGAGCATCCACAGATTTTGGTATCCACGAGGGGTCTTCGAACCAAACCACAGTAGATACCAAGGGTCCACTGTAGTTGCTTGTTTGACAGGAGGTGATTTCTTCTGTCCTGTCCAACAGATGAGTATTGTGGGGATCATAGTGTTGCTTCTGTCTCAACAGTGAATGATAATAGGAGAGAAGGAAAGACACTAGACTGAATCTGAACATTGTCCCTCTTTTGAAAACTGGCATCGTTGCTGTGATGATCTCTTAGAAGAAATACACAGCAATCAAGTGTGTGGCCCTTTCTTCCCACCTCCTCACTCTTCGAAGAGATTACTATTGGTTTGATTAATCTATCTAACCTGAATTGTGAAGAGTAAGGACAGCATTATCTCAATATTTCTCAGATGTCAAAGCGGAGAGTCCCTGGTGTATCCAGGAGTTTGATACATCTCTCTCTCTCTCTCTCTCTCTCTCTCTCTCTCTCTCTTTCTCTCTCTCGTTGAATTTATGTATATTCCCTACTCCAGACTATTTGTCCTCTGCTAACTTCATGAAGACTAAGCCAAAGGGATGCAACAGAAGAAAATACTAGAATGTTTGCTGGCCCAATTTAAAACACTAGTTCAGATGATGTATCTCCATGGCAATACTTTATACAGGTCTGGAACAGCAGCTGCAATCAGCAGGGATACCTAAGCTGACAGACCCCACAGGACTCATCACAAAAGAGTCAGAGGATTGGGGGGAGGAGTAAATATTGCTGACAAGTTCAGGGAGGAATGGGTGCATTTGTGTCCATTTGCAGCTGTGGTACAGCATCCCTTTCTTTTGACAGTTATCTGATGGGTTCTGAAGGCAGATAACAAAAGCTTGATTTGTGTCAAGGTTCAGCTCCAGAACATTTTTAGGCAGGTTAGTCTAATAATTCAGGGGCTGACAAATTAGGTCTGCTTCTGATTTGTTTTATAAAAAACCCAAGCTTTTGCTCAAAACAAGGTGCAGAAAGAGTGTGTGTCTTGTTTTAACATAAAATCATGTTTTCAGACAGTTTTCAGGAGCATGATTCTTGGGGGTTTTAATGGAAAATGTTGGGACGGAGCTTATACAGTGTGCAAAATTGTGAAAGGGGGGGGATATTGGCCATCCCTGCTATATATCTACTATACTTATTGATATGCCAAGGCAAATGCCTGTCAATAACTTCCTGGTTGCAAATCTATGTTGAACTAGCTACAAAGTCAGCAAGTTCAAGAGCTCACACCTCACCATTATACCCTTTAACTGCCCAGTTTGGTAGGGACAGTCCAGATTAATCCTCTGTTGTCCCACTTTTTCAGCCGCTTCTAATATGTCCCAATTTCGCTCTCCTCCTCCCATTATTTCCCTCTGTCTTCTGCTTACAGTCAGCCTTCTGTGTCCTCAGGTTCTGCATCCATGGATTTGACCAACCACAGCTCGAAAATATTTGGGGGGGGAATCCAAAAAGCAAAGCTTGCCATTTGCCATTTTATACAAGGGACACAATTTTACTACACCATCTATTATATATATATATATATATATATATATATATATATATATATATATTACTCTTAGGTATGTTCCTGTTTCCAGTGTTCTGATTGGTCACTTAGGAAACTGACCAACCAATCAAAACTTTGTCAGGCAGCCAATCATACACTGGGGGTGGGACCATGTGGAAGTTTCACTCCTTTCTAAACATGGCGGAGGCAGAGGGTGTGAGTAGCATGGGGGGATGTGGCATGGTGTGTGGAGTGTACGGGCTGCAGGGAGGATGGTGCGAGTGCAAGGAGGGTGGCACAGGGTGCAGGGAGGGTGGCACAGGATGCAGGGAAAGCAGCACAGGGTGCGGGGAGGGCGGTGCAAGTGCAGGGAAGGTGACACAGAGTGGCATGGGGTGTGGGGAGGGCTGTGCGAGTATGGGTAGGGTAGCACAGGGTGCAGGGAAGGCAGCACGGGGTGTGGGGAGGGCCGCATGTGGTGGCACAGGGTGTGGGGAGGGCGGTACAAGTGCGGGGAAGGCAGCACAGGGAGGTACGGAATGCAGGGCGGGCAGTGCGAATGCGGGGAGGGTGGCACTTGGTGTGGGGAGGGCAGTGCAAGTACGGGGAGGGCGGCACAGGGTATGGGGTGGGAGATGTGGGCAGGGAAGCATTAGCGCAGGGAGGACAGCACAGGGAGGGCAGCATGGGCACAGGGAGGGTGGCACAGGGAAGGTGGCACAGGGTGCAGGGAGGGCAGTGTGAGTTTGGGGAGGGCGGCACATGGCGGCACAGGGTATGGGGAGGGCTGTGGAAGTGCGGGGAGGGCAGCAGAGGGAGGTATGTGGTGCGGGGAGGCCGGTGCAAGTGTGGGGAGGCTGGCACTTGATGCGGGGAGGGCAGTGCGAGTGCAGGGAGGGTGGCAGAGGGCATGGGGAGGGAGATGTGGGCAGGGCAGCACGAGCGCAGGGAGGGCAGCACAAGGAGGGTGGCACAAGCGCGGGGAGGTTGGCATGGGGCAGTACAGGGAGGGAGGCGCGAGCACAAGGAGTGCAGCATGGGGGAGTGGCATGTGTAGCATGGGGGGTGCACACACGGGGGGGCGGTGTATATTACACCAGGTATAGCTACTTGTATATAATGGGTCTTGAGCATCCATAGATTTTGGTATCCACCGGGAGTCCTAGAACCAAACCCCAGCAGCTACTGAGGACCCACTGTACTTTAATTGCTACAAACTGAGTCCAAATTGCAAACATAGTTTGTACTCAATTACCTCACCAGTGGCGGGGAGGCAAGGGGGACGGAATCTTGTCCTTCCCTGTAGAGTTAGGCAAAAGTAAACTGCTGCAACATCTTGTGTGTTCTTATTAAAAACTTTTGCCATCTTGACCACACACTGATGTTGCTTGGCCACACACATCCCAGTTTTCACTGGTGACATGTTGAAGGTATGCATCAGCAGTTGCCACAGTGATTGTAAAATGACAGTGTGATATACTGATTAGAATGTCAGACTGTTATGGAGGAAAACCATACTGAAGATTAGGTGATTTCAGGATAGCCATACACTATCAGCCTAATCTGCTGCCAAGGGTTGCTTGTGAGAAACTTGAATTGCTTGGAGCAAAAGCAACATAAAAGTGAAAATGTTTAAATAAATAACAAACTCAAGCTTTCCTTGAAACCCCCACCACCATCACCATAATGTCACATTAATCATGCAGAAAAATAGTGCAACATCACTTAATCCAGTCTAGCTGCTATTGTAGGCCTTTGTGATGGTTTGCATGTGTTTACAGTGAAATTCTATAAAGATTGACTCAAAAGTAAGCCCCATTGAGTTCAATGGAATGTATTCTCAGTGAGGTATGTCTAGGATAGCAGGTTTAAATATCTTTAGTCCTTCTCTGTAAATAATGTAATCCAGCCTTCATGTTATTTTAATTGCTGTGGTCAGTACAGTAGTTTCCCTGTTTATCTAAGTTGATGTTTGTCTACCCTTGGCTGTAGCTAGCTAACTGTTGTTTATTTTACATACCCTCCAACATTTCACAGATGAAAATTGGGAGATGCATGTGGTCAAGCAACATCAGACTGTGATCAAGATAACAAAAGTTACTAAAGAGGCAGAACACACAGGCTAGGGGAGGCTGCAGCAGTTTGCTTTTGCCTGAGCCTACTGGGAAGCACAAGATTCTGTCCCCTCCTGTACTCTCTCCCCTGATGAGTTAATGAAATGTAAACTACTTGTGCACTTGGAAATTAGTCTGCAGTAATGGAAGTAAGCCAGGAAGTAAGTCAGAAAGTGGGAAGAGATGTGAGATAGTGAGACATTTTAGAAGCAGATGAAAAAATGGAACATTGGAGGATTAATTGGGACTGTCCTTTCTAGACTGGGACAACTGGACAGTATGATTTTATTGCTCTGGTGATTAAATAAATGAAGCCTTTAGAATTGGAAGTTAAACACAAGAAGTCATTAGAACCAAACACAGGTTGAAGAGGGAAAAAAAGAGAATACATAGTTTGATTTATGTCATTAATAGGTCATCCTCCTCACAATGCCCACCTGTACAATGTGATATATAATTCATTTCTGTTTTATAGTACAGAGATAGTAAGCCACAAATGCACTGAATTTTGAAACACACATTTATACTTTACTGGGCTTTTTTTAATGTTGAATATTTCAGACCAGGATTACTTTAGTATAAATTGCCCCTTGAAAGAAAGAAAGAAAGAAAGAAAGAAAGAAAGAAAGAAAGAAAGAAAGAAAGATCAGCGTGGGTTTCTTATCATAAAGGCTATGTGCTCTAAAATAACTATTTCTGTACAATTATTGTAAACTTACAATCGGGACAAGTTTCACTTATATAAGTACAGTACATTTGGAATATGTACTGATTTGTACATAGATCTAGCCAGTAGTGTCCTGATGAAGAAACATACTAGTCTAAAGACCTCACATTGCCTTGTGTAATGCACATTCCTATAATAGCTTGACCTTTTCCATGCCTTTCAAATTAACTGTGCCATTTCTTTTCTTTTCTGATGCTGAATAACCTTAGCATAAAAAGTAATGCCAGCAAAACTGTAAGACATATTCTCTCTGCTTATCATCACTCTCTGAATCCATGCACCTGTCTCTTCAAGGCTGGGTGCAGGCTAGATATTGTGTGCCTGGGGTTCGTCAGCTTGCCAGCACTGCAGGCATAAAAACTACAGGCTGGGTTTATGAGGTCCACCACAGGTGGCATGTTGTATGTTTCAATGGTTGACCAGCATTGCCCGCAAACTGTCAGCGCTCTGATGAATTGTTATGACAGCACGTTAAACCTCTAGCAAAATAGATAATGCACTCAACTTTCGGCAAACCAAATGTGTCTTGTTAATTAGTGTCCTTTTGTAAAGCTGAAAGTCATCTGTTACATTTGAAAAATTAAGAAACAAAAATAGCTGCCGAAGTAGATGTAAAACCAAAAAGATGTTGCACTATGGTGGATATATAACATGAAGCAGGGTTGCACAAATGTTATAATTTCTTTACTCAGCATTTGCATAGAGAATTAGGGCAGGAACTACATCTCATTTATGCTGTTGGGATGGGGACTGATGCATCCCCATCAGTCAATCTGTCTTCTTCCCTAGGTGGAAATGCTCACGTACTTTGTTGTTGTTGTTAACTGCCATCAAGTTGACTTTGCCTTATGGCAACCCCATGAATGAGAGTCTTCCAAATCACCCTATCCTCAACAGCCCTGTTCAGGTCTTGCAGACACAGGGATACAGCTTTCTTGATTAAGTCTATCTATCTGGAATACGGTCTTCCTCTTTCCCTACTGCCTCCTACCTTACCAAGCATTATTGTCTCTTCTAGTGAGTTATGTCTTCTCATAGTATGTCCAAAGTACAACAGTTCAGTTTAGTCATCTTGGCTTCTAGGGAGACTTCAGGCCTGATTTGCTATAACTTTATCACAGTATACTGTTGTAGCACTATTATTCCACTTTAATTGCTATGGCTCTTCCTATGGAATTCTGGGGTTTGTAGTTTAGTGAAGCCTAGGACCTCTCTGGCTGAGAATACTAAATGCCTCTTCCTAAACAAATTCCAGAAATCCATAGGAGACAGGCAGAGCAGTTAAAGTAGAATAATAGTGCTATAACAATGTACTGTAGTGTGATAAGATGCTTAGACACATTTATTTGTCTTGTTAGCAACTCTCTTTGCCACCCTACTACAACTCCCAGAATCCCTGACATAATGTCTGGGGAGAATGGAAGATTGGGAACCCATGATTCCAAGAGAAAAGAAACACTGGAGAGGCTGGACACTGGTGGCTGTGTTTCCTTTTATTTTACTATGGAGCACAGGGACAGGAAAGGGAGGCCAGATAAATGGGTCCCTTCCATCCACGGATCTGCTGTATTGCCAGAGGCATTGCCACTGCCTGCCTGGCCCCCCAAGATAAGCTTGTTCTGCAGTGGATGGGGGAGAGACTGTTGAGGGCGGTTAAAGAACCGTGGGTTGGTAAAAGAAAGAAATTGTTTTTCAAGCTCAGCCAAGGGGATTGATGTTTGTGGAGTGTTCTCAAATGATTCATCTTTGGTGTGAGAAGCCTGCTGTTTGCCTACCCTTATGCCACGTGCACATGTGTACGCACACATGGAAAAAGAAGATAATTTGTCTGTTTCATTCTCACCTAAATTTCACAGGCACTGAAAAATGATAGACTGTCTTGGCATACTAACATCTGTGTGCTCATACACACACACACACAGAGAGAGAGAGAGAGAGAGAGAGAATTGCCAAAGGCCACGTTGGATGGAAGCAGAACTTGGAAAATTGATTCTGTTAAATTACAACTCCCAGAGTTTTCTGCTAGCATGGCCATACTTGCAGGGGGTTTAAAAGAAGGGGGTCGCTGTTCTGGGAGCTGTAGCCCAATAAGTGATTTTTCAAACCTTTGGATGGAACAGCATATATTTTACTAGTTAGCGATACTAGGACATGTAGATTTGTTCCAGGCAATGAATTTCCAATGGGCATGGAAGCTACAACGTGCCTGCAGGGCATTGACATCCCCAGCAGCATATTCCTCTTATGAGTTCTACTGCTTCCATTTACGTTTCAGGAGAAAAGAAGAAGCAAGGGCACCAGCCTGGAATTCTGGCCCCCAAGAGAGGATGTTCATACTGCCAAATTTCTCAACTTTGATTTTTTTAAAAATTATATTTTTATTGATTCTCAACCTTGATTTTACTGACAATTTCACACCTACACTATGCCCCCGGAATGGCTGAAGGATGATGTCGTCCCATAATTTTGCCAGCTTGTGTTCTCGTCGTGATCTTCTGACACATTTTTTCACGTGTCTAATAAAGTCCAAAATCTCTTATAGAAGGAAAATTGTTGTTCTGACAGGACTTAAAGGATATCATGTTACACTTTTCTCTCTGGAATTCCATTTGGTACAGATTCGTGTTAGGAAGTGTGAGAGACAGCCGTTGATCTCTCAAACAGAGTATTCAAATTGGCAAGGCAGAAGCCAAATGCTCTTCTGCACATGTGCAGAGTTACCCAATTGTGTGAATTCACAGAGAACACAAAGAAGAACACACACACACACACACACACACAGTCTAGCACAAAAAGAAACAAGCTTAGTTTTCTATGCAAAATATATAAAAGTAGCTTTACTTACGATACTTGTTCATAATCAAATACATGAGAAGAGGAAATGGCTGCAGGTTAAACTGATGCAGGAAAAGAGAGGATGTGGTAAAACAAAGAAACAGGAAGTCATCATAAATATATGTTGTGCCTAATTTCCTATAAAGTAATAATCAAATTACGGTAGCAATTAGCAAGTATAGGCAAGTGAAGGGGGCTAATTCTAACAATTCGAAGATATAGATAAGTAAGCTAAAGCTAAATTCACATGTTACATTTGTTCAGATTTATCTGTCAGAGTCACCAGTATTTAATTAACACATGAAGAACCTGTAATGAATCATTTCATAATCATATGTTCTTATACTATTATTATTGTTCAATAATGGGAGTTAGAGATAACTGTGGATCGCCTATTGTAACCCACTTAAAATGGATTCACTTAATCTATTTTATTTGGACAATATTTTCACATGATAATGTTGAGTATAATTAGTCCTTTTACTTGCTCTACTGAAAATTTTGATTCAGTTATGTCCAAATTCTGAGTGATAATAAATTAAGAAGACCATTGCTGGACATTTGGTTAGCTTTTATTAAAAGACATTTACTGCTCTTATCTTGCAAGATATTTGATTTAACACCATACAAAGATTTTTTTTTTTAAGAAAGAAGAAAGAATACCACCTTCTTTGAAGAAAAGAAGATGAATCATCTGCTATGTGCATTTTCTTACAAGGACCAAATATTTGCACTGGAGATGCATGGTTTCTATTTCCCTGTAAGACATGGAATTCTGATATCAGTGGGAGGTTTCTAACTCTGTATTGTAGAGTTAGAAAAGACCTAAGGATATTTGTCTGATTTATGGTAGGATACAAAGAATAAGGGCTTATTCACACTTTATCTTTGCCACTATCCCATTACTTAGATACCATGATTACTGCATAGACTGAGGTGGAGATGACAGCCCATAAACACTGGGGCTGTACTGTGTATATGCACAAGGGAACTTTAGTCTGCCACCAACCATGGCATACCCTCCAACGGTCCTAATTTGGCAGGGACATTCCTGATGAATACTCTGTTGTCCAAATTTTAAGCTTCTTTTAAAATGTCTCAGTTCCTCTCTCTTCCTCCCATTATCCCCCATCATCCTCTGCTTACTTCAGTTACTGCGAACTGAGTCCAAAGTGCAAAAGTAATTTTTACTCAATTATCTCAGTAGTGTGGAGAGAAGAGGGGGTAAAATCTTGCCTTTCCCTATAGGCAAAAGTAAACTACTGCAGCCGCTCCTAATTTGTATGTTTCATCTGTAAACCATTGGAAGGTATGTCATGGTATTGTGGCACATATGTGCCCTACATGTCTACAAATAAACAGATCTTCAGGACATCACTTTTCACCACTGCCACTGATAACAGTGTATAACACATCCACCATATAATTGTCAGTTGATATTACTGAAGCATCCTAAAGTCTTGCCCTCAGCAAGAAGCTAAAACCAGGGGGCCGTTTACACGATGAAAATGTCCTGGGAAGAATTCGTGTCGATCCCTGGCAGTTTACACATACATCGGGTCGGGTACGTGATTTTCGGAAGGGGGGCCACCTTTTATCCCTCAACCTGCGGGACTTCCAGTCCCCTGGTTTGTGCCGGTTTTTAAAATTCACTGGAGGATTCGGAAAATCGGAAATGTAAACAGCGTGGGACAAAAAGTCTCAGTACTGGGATGACCGGAAATGGTGACTGGGGGCGGGCTTAGAGCTCAGGGACCAGAAAAGGAGGGGTCAGTCACCCGTTCAACAGATCCAGCCTCACCAGCCGAAAACAAAGGCATCCCTTCCAGCTGCATGAAGGTTGATGTGTGTGTGTGTGTGCGCGAATGTACTCAATCACCTTTATAAATGGATTTCTACACTGCATGCTACAGAGAGATCGTGGTGGGTAGATCCTCCCTGGTTCTGAACAGAGAGATCGTGGTGGACGGGCACAGTAAAATATTCCAGCCTCTGAGTGAATGAACATCCCTTAAATTCCCCCTCTCTGTGTCTGTGTGTTTCAAAACAGCCTGTTTGTAACTGGTTTGAAGCATGAACTCTGCAGCTAATCTGTGTTGTAAGGGTTAACATTTTACAGAGGCAAGGGGAATACGATGCCTCCCCTCCCCCTCACTCGGCTTGATTTCAAATGGAAAGCACTACTTCGTTCCTGCATCTGAGCGAAAGATCTCAGTCTGGATCTTTAAAAATGCTTTCTGCCTCTTCATAAAGGGTTAACATTTTAAAGAAGCGAGGGGAATACCAAACCTCTGCCCCCCTGTCTCCCCCTCCCAGCCAGCCAATAGCAGCGCTCCTGGCACGGAACTTTGAAGGAAGTGCGTCACCAAGGTTGTGAAAACACGAGTAATCGCATACTTGATTGACAGCCAAAAAAAAAAAATAGAAACTAAAAAAAAAAAACCCGGAACTTTGGACGTGTAAATATCAGTCACGGGATCACCTGGGATATCCAGATCAGTGACATAAATTGTATAAACAGCGAGGGTTGGATTCGTGATCAGAAAATCGCAGTAAGCACCGTGACAATTTCTGTCGTGTAACTGGCACCCAGTACTCATATCATGATTCCATAAATTTGCCTGGCCTTATTAACCTGCCATTATTTGTGACTGCCTTTTTCTGACCTGTTTTTTTCCAAATTCATACTAGAGTTGAACTGGCAAGCACATTTATAGTATCCTCACTTTGATAATTGTTTAACTTGAATTCTTTAGTTTTGTTTTTGAAGGCTGCAATCCTAAGAACATTTACTGGAAGTAGACCCCACTAAAGTCAGTGAGAGTTATTTCTGAGTAAGGCCCTGTCTACATGACCCCCCCAAAAAAAATCCATTTGAGGGGTAAAAAATTTGAAAAGGCAGTTGTTCAAATGCGTACGATATGCCTACATGATTTTTACCCCCCCCCCAAACTCCGTATGGCCCCTTGTCCAGCTGGCTGGAGTGACCGATCCAAGCGGAGGTTTTAAATCTCCCGCCACTTTTTTTTATTTTTAAAAGTGCCTGTTTTGCAAACAATTGGTTTTCCCTATTTACAATGTAAAATAAAAATGAATATGTGTAAAAATCTCCATTTCATGGACTTACTAAACTCTCACTTAGCCGGAATCCAACATGGTGGCCACTCCCAATTCCCCTCTTTGCTAGCCTCGCCCCCTCTGCTCGGCCAACCAATCAAATTAAACTGCCTGTTCCTATGTGTGCGAGCGGGGTGTACAGATGATCAACAATACAAACAGCTGTATGGATTTTAGCTCGAGATTCACTAATCCTCCTGAACGCCAAATCCATGTAGTTTAAGGGGGATTCACTAGCCCCCCCTTCTGAAAGACACATATGCATCCGAATGGCTATGTGTACATATGATCAATCTTCCAAACACCATATGTATTTTTTTTATTATGTAGATGGGGCCTAAATATACTTACAATGAAGATATAAGGTAGCCTACACACAGGATTGATTGCTATAGCCATCATGGTGAATGGGTCCTTAGCCAGTGGACGTTGTTTTGGGAACAGGATTCAGCAATATGGGTAGCTTCTTTAAGGTCTGGGCATGCATCCATCATCCTGCTGGTACCAAAGCCACCACCTGCTGCTGCCTTCATCATCCCTCATCCTTCCAAAATGTGTGCACAGGTGTATGCACACACATACAAACATAAGCACTGCATCAGGAACTTCATGCAAGCACACATATATTCTGCCAAGATACACCAACTCAAGTGTGCATGTAGCATTCAGAAAAGTAGTTCTTTCCGGACCTTCTCTTCTAACCTACAAGATTGGGTTGTTGTTTTTTCAGCCTACAGGCCGATGTCTTTATTGTTTTGCTCCTGCTTTCCACAGGTATTATGTATTATGGAATTGGTAAGGAGAAATAAAACTGCTATGGATAGAAAAAGGTCTGCACACTTTATTTTGAAAGCCTAATTGTTTGAATTATGTGCCAAATCCATATATGCAATAGTGGTGTTGGAACAACATCCCCATAAAAGAGCTGTCACTTGAGTCAAACATGGAACTGCCACTATCACTTTAAAAAGACAAGAGATGGTGGCATATTAAAAATATAAAGCAACTCTTTTTGACTATCTAGTCATACTCATATTGATAGACCTCACTATCACTCATGGGTCTATTTCTATAACGAAGCATCCTATTAAGTACCAGAACTCAGGTTTATCCTGGTGCCTTTCTTCTGAAATATAGTGATTATACTAACAAGGAAAATGGCTCACTGATTTTGCATCCTGGCAACTGTAACAAAGAAAAGGAGAGGATGGCTGGTATCTCATGCATTTCTTTTCTTAAAGCTACCCATATGTTCCACTAATGATTTCAGATGTGAAGCAGTAGGGATTTGAACGTACCATAACACACTCCCTTCCTGACAACCAAGGCCTTAAAATGTTGTTTAAAAGAACAGATGCCTCCTTCAAAATTAATCTGTTTTCTATCTCTCATCAAATAATGCCTGTTGCAATAAGGACTTTTTCGGATGAGCTTTTACAGCGCTAGCAACCTCGTCCCCGTTGCGAGGCTGCTGCGCTGCAGGGCGTCCCTTTCGGATTACGCTCTCCCCTGCCGATACTGTTGCGTTATCGTGGGGACACTGCAGCGTTATATTTGGCGGTTTTCTATTCACGAAAGTTGATCGTGATTAGAAAACCACCGAATATAACGCTGCAGTGTCCCCGCGGTAACGCAACAGTACCGGCAGGGGAGAGCGTCATCCGAAAGGGACACCCTGCAGCGCAGCAGCCTCACAATGGGGACGAGGCTGCTAGCGCTGTAAAAGCTCATCCGAAAAAGTCCTAAGTCATTAACACAGGACTAGCGAATACAGCATCATACTTTGGTAGCAGCAGTCACAAGTTCAAAGTCCTGCCCCATATAGCTTATTCTGCAGGACTATTTATGACATGAGAGCCAGCACGGTGTAGTGGTTTGAGTGCTGGACTAGGACCCTGGAGACCAGGGTTTGAATCTCCACTCAGCCGTGCAAACTCACTGGGTGACCTTGGGCAAGTCACACTCTCTCAGTCTCAGAAGAAGGCAATGGCACACCCACTCTGAACAAACCTTGCCAAGAAAAACCCCATGATAGACTTGCCTTAGGATCACCATAAGTCAGAGGAAGTATGCTTAGGAGCAGGGCATATTTCAAGTGATTATGTGGGGAGGGGGAAATCCTTATCATCCAAGTATAACAAAAACATGTGTCATCAAAGATGAGCCACATGAGAGACTAATGATGAACACAACACACACACACACTTCTAAAGCCAGCAGAAATAGAAGGGAAAAACTGACAAATGTACCCAGAAAAACACAGTACAGTGGGACATTGTGTCACTAAATTGTTGTTGTGTGCCTTCAAGTTATTTCTGACTTATGCTAACATTAAGGCAAACCCAGTGGTGGCTCTACGGGTGTGTAGAGAAACCGAACAACACCAAGTGACACCATCAGAGAGAGGGGTGACACCAGCCTTAGTAACACCACAGGGAAAACCTATCACAAGGTTTTCTTGGCAAGATTTGTTCGGAGGAGGTTTGTCGCTGCCTTCCTCTAAGGCTGAAAGAGTATGACTTGCCCAAGGTCATCGAATGGGTTTCCAGGACCAAGCAGGCATTCAAACCCTGTTCTCCCAGTGTCCCAGTCCAGCACGCAAATCTCTACACCACGCTGGCTCTCAATAAATATCATGCCCTAAATCCAATTGCTAGTTCCAACTACAGTTGACCTATTGGAATTTACATAAGTATTAATCCAATTGGTGTCTACTGTAACTAACAATTGACTAGCACTAGAACTAAATTTTAGCCCATGTGTTCACCATATGAGGGCTTTTGTTTTGTTTTTAGCAGTTTAACCCAGAAGCCTAATTTCATAATCATTTCCTAGAAGCTCAAGAGCATGTATCACATATTTCCCTATCTTTTTCTTTCCATGTAGTCTTCTCTCTGGTGTAGAGCTATTTTTCCTTTCATAAACACTGTCCCCCTAATCAAAGAAGACACCTAGTGGTCTATTATTCACTCATAGGACTTTATCAGATGCACTAAATATGGCATCATAATGACACCACATAAATACGACAGGGCGCACATACCACACAACATTGCCCTTTCACGTTTAAGTCCTGTCCAAAACCTGTACTTTTTAATTGATGGCTGAAACCATCAATTGATCTCCGTGGTGCTTGAGTGCGAGCATTGCTGGCATGTGAAACCTCGTGCCATTGTACTCTTGTAAATGCAGCATGAATGGCCAGTCCACCACGAACACTTCCGGGTGAGATCATGACAGCCAGGTAAGTGATGCACTTTTTATCATGCGTGCGTGCGTGCGCGCACACGCGCACACACACCAGGTTAATTGGACTTTTTTTTAGTGTGTTTAGGTGCTTTGTGTAACTTCTTCAGTGGTTTTTTTGTTTTGTTTTTTGAATTTTCCACATGATGAAATCTCACGAGAACCCGCAGGATTTTGAACTCTGTTCACTTCCTCTTTCATTGCTAGGGAAGCCTTTGCTGGGAGAAAAGGTAAGTGTGGTGGGGAACGTTCTTTTGGTGGCATAAAAATGGATTTTTTTAATGCAAGCAAAAGAACGTTTAAAGTGGCTCATCTGATAAAATCCATAGGCTTTGCAATTGTGATGTTCTGCTTTTCAAGAAATCATGCCATGTTTGAGAATCAACATAACTGTCAATCATCCCTTTGTATTTCAAAGAGAAAAGGAGAAGCCCCGTTTTATCTTCTGGGTCATCTTTTTGTGTGTGTGAATGGGAGTACATAGAGACAGGCAAAAACCTATCAGAATAGGTTCTTTGATGCATCAGATGAATAGCTAGAAACACCCACAACTGCCCATATACAATATACAAATAAGTAATATGTCTTTGGAAGTTGAAACCTTGGAATTGTTGTGAGTATATGAAAAGCTCAGTAAGGAGGTATCCATCTTAAATCTGGAAAGAGACAAAAACTGAGCTATAGTTTGGTCGAATTCAGCTCATCTGAATTTTGAATGTTTCCAAAGCCTGAGAAGAAGGCAAACATTCAGGGGATTTTATGGCACAGAGTGGGTGAGTTGAGTACTTTTTAATTTAATTTATAAAATCAAGCTGAAGCTTAGCAGACATATTCTCCTACACTTCAAAAATGGAGTCTCAGCTTCCCTTAGAAACAATGCTACTTAATGATTTGGTCTCATTCCTGAGGCAACTGAGGCTTCAGTTTTAGGTTGAACCTACACTGGTTAAATAACATGTCCTTACCTTGAACCTAATCCTGTTGTAGCACACAACATTCCTCTTGTTCTGATGTAAAAACTCTTCTTTTTGATGCCTGGGGGCTTTAAGGTGAGTAAAAAAAACCCTCTGGTTTACTCTGCAGTTTTGGGGAGGAACCTCTTTTGAAAATGTGTGATTTGATCCTCATATTGTCTGCTCTCTGATGTAGGGCTCTGATGTAGGTTGTGGTTAAATCAGGAATGGGGGTGTGGTCACCTAGGTCAGGCCGTCACCTAGGTCACCTGATTTGTATCAGCATCCAAAAAAAGCAGTATTGCTTTTGTGGGAGGGGGGTTGCTGTTTGTATGTCAACCTTCACATACCTAATGTTTCGCACATTTGCAGGTCAACATTTCACCTCCCCTGCTCTACCAGCTTCACTTTATAGAAACATAGGTGGGCAATCAGAACAATGGGAAAACAGAGAAAAGCTATTTGATGAAGCACATATGCAAATATGTGCATGCCTGGCAGGAATTTTAAAAATCCACATAAATCAATATGGTGAACACAGGCACACAGTAGAAACACCCCTTTGCACCAACATGGCTATCTAATGGGGATCCCATGTGGCTTTACAAACTGATGTCAGTTTGGTATAAAACAGGTGTGTATGGCAGTAAACCAAGAGGTCAAAACAGAGCAGGGATACTATGCAGTGGAGCTGGGATTCAGTCCTTGCATAAATTCAGATCCCTCTTCAGCCTTGAAGAATATGGCAATTTGGATGCCAAGCTGCAGCTTGCCTTTGTAAATTAAATGAAAAACCAACTCACCTTGCACCCAATACTTCTACAATTTGTGGCCCTTGCAGCTCCTGAAAAGGAGAGGGAGGACCAGAACTTAAACATTTACTTTTCTAATTGGATTATGAGGGTTGCAGTTCCAAAAGTAACTTTTCCAAGCTTTGGGGCAGGATATATTCAGCCCAGTATTACTACATCATTCTACCATGGACCTGTATTGGGTTGTGTACAATGCCAGAACCACCCTTTTCAACAAGATATGTTGGAGCTATTTCCTAGGTTCTTTTCACACCACACAATTATAGCACTGTCATTCAGCTTTAATTGCCATGGCTGCATCCTGTGGGATCATGGGATTTTTAGTCTGCTGAGGCTTTAGAGTTCTCTGACTGAAAATTCTAAATATTGTAACTGCAAATCTCAGGATTTCATAGGATTGAACCAAGGCAAGAATCATGGTTCTGTAACTGAAGACCAGTGTAGATGGTGAAATAAATCTTCTTAGAAGCCAGAGGGAATCCCATGTGTCCATATGGAATCCTGCAGCAATCTGTAGTTTCCAGAGGAAGGGGACCAAAATTCAAGAACACTATGTGGGAAAAGCCTTCATGGATTTTCCCGAGTTTTTAAAAAATTGAGAGGGAAATGCACACTCCTGCTCATTAAGACAACCAAATCGCATCACAGCACATTCCTGAACCAGAGAGCTGATTGATCACACTTGCATGGGGAGTGGAGCTTGCTAACGAAGCAGCACCCAGAACTGCCATGTTGGATTATTGCAGTCACGATCATGCACTGAGATGAGGAAACAGCCATTCTTTTCTCTCTTTTTTTTTAATTTAAGCAGAAGATTGCTCTCCAGCACCTTGGTTTAGTTTTTTTAAAAAAAATATTGTTTAGTGGGGGCAAATTGGGGAGAATAAAACCATGAGTAATTCACTCGCACCCACCATCTTGATTCACTGGCATGCCTCCATGTGAACAGCAAATACAGATAGCTTTGCACACCAACGATCTTGATGTGATAAGCTGTCAATAGATTGCCAATATTGCTTTTTCGTAGTATTGAGGGCATGCAAAAACACGTCCCATTGTAATAACGAGATTACAGTGTGAATGGGCAGTCCTCAGCAAGCAAACTTCCAAGTCAGCATGCGAAAATGAAGCACAGGATGATCTTTTTATGAACTGTCCTGTCTAGTTTGCATGTTTTTGGGTTTGTTTCAGTGCTTGTGTGTTCATTAACTTTGTTAATTTGGGATTTTTTTGAGCTTTAAGCATGTTCGCATCTTCTTGCAAGAATAGCCAAAATCTTGCCTATGCTAAATCCAGGAAGTAACCTCCCATTCTTAAAGCGCTAGTGGTCATCATGCAATAATTCCCTGTCATTTCTTTCATGTGATTACAGCTACATGTGATAATGAGTGTTATAATGTCACAATGTTCCTGCCAACTTCATTCATGGAATTACAGCGTTTTTAGATGCTAGTCTGATAAAATCCTTAGACTGCAGCTCTCCTTGCCTCTTGCCATTAGTTATATTGACTAGGGCTAATGGGAATTATAGTTCAACATCATTAGGATGGCCACAACTTGCCCATCACTTGCCTGTGATTTGGTAATACTATTTCTAATTTCTTCGTGTGAAGGAGAAGGTTATAAAATGAAATATAATGCTACTGGAGACATCCTTGCTTGATGAAGCATACCCTGCACCCACTATCCTAAAGAGCATACCATAGAATCACCACAGATTAGGCAAATTATTAATATAAAGCCTGGTGCTTAATTTGAACAAGTCCTTGAAGCCTCAGTGACATCAGGCCTGGGAAGTTGTTTCATATAGTGGCGGTGAAACACTGAATTGGAATTTCTGACATTTACTGGAACTTCTGAAATGATGCCATCATAGTGCATCACAGAAGTTGCAGATTGTCTTGTTTTCACAACTGTTTCATCAGAGCCTACATCAGCCCTTTTGGAATTTTCGTCCCTCTCCCACAAGCAGTATCCAAGAGAAGTGAAATTCAGGTTGTAGAAATATATATTTGTGTGGGGGCTTATCCTATTACTTCACTTTTTTCCAATGATTATATTGATCTCCTTTTTAGTCATCAGCGCGCTTGCAGAAGGCGCGGGATGAGTCCTTCCTGAATCTTCGTTTGCGAAGAAAAGCCAGAGAGAGATATTGATCTCACACCTAGTTGACTTCAAGTGCCCAAACTCTACTTTATCTTATTGCAGTGAGGTTCATAGACCATAGGAGTTAGCCTTCATGACAGTATTCCTTAAATGTGACTTATAAATATCTCCCTTGAAGACACAGAGAATTACCATACAAGCAGAAAATCATATTAGAGCCTACATTCATGGATTCTGAAACAAATTCTGAAACCTAGCTAAAAACTACTAAAAAGTGAAGTAACTCCATATGCCACGTTGGAAGTTATTGTTAGGTTTCTTGATGGAGCAACCTATTAATTCCCTCTAATCAAGCCCAGTGCCAACATATGACATTGTTACCTACTGGCAGGGCTGATTTCTGTAGAGATCAGGCTTAGACAAGGAGCTGTCCTCTCCTCCATGCTTTTATTTTCCAATAAAGACATGTATGCCAGAACTTTACCTCTGAGCTTGTTCCTGATGCCAGATTACTTTCTCCAGAAGGTGCAGCATTACATTTGGTGGTAGAACAGGCAGAGATACATGACCCTGGACTCTTCTCAGCCCTGTTGCTAGGTCACATTCTCCACCACCATCACTTCCAGGCTGTCCCCTGGGATGCCTGCCCAACAGAAGCATCCTCGTGGTAGCAATGAGCTTTCAAAGGGTAGTAGGGACAAGGCCTTCTGGGAGGCATTGATGGCATTAAAGAAGGACAGCCACACTTTGTCTATGGCCCTTACAAAGCCAACCCTGCTTTCAATAGCAGTCAATAGCCCCATGCTGATTCACTGGGAAGGAAAATGAGGCCATCACTTTGGACTTTATCAGACGTACTAAATAGGGCATCACAACGATGCCACATAAACACAAAAGGGTGCACAGATCAGACAACAATATCCTTTCACGTTTATGTCCTGGCCAAAACCCATCCTATTTTATAGATGGCTTAAGCTGTCAATAGATCCCCATGGCGCTTTAGTGCTGGTATTGCCAGCATATGAAACCTCGCACCATTTAACTCATGTGAATGCAGCGTCAATAGCCGGTCTGGCCAGAACACATCGGGGTGAGCTCGTGACATCCAGGTAAGTGATGCACTTTTTATGACCCTCCCCGGGATACATGGAAGTTTTTAAGTGTGTATATGTGCTTTTGAAATTTTTTTGTATGGTTTTTTTTTTGTTTGTTTGTTTTTTAATTTCCTGTGTGAGGGTCTTCTCGTGAGAATCCATAGTATTTTGAACGAGGAAGTGAATGGAGCTCCATTCACTTCCTCTTCATTGCTGGGGAAGCCTTTGCTGGGTGAGAAGGAAAGTGTGGTGGTGGGGGGTGTTCTTTTGCCAGCATAAAAATGGCTTTAATTATGCCGGCAAAAGAACATTTTTAGAGGCTAGTCTGATAAAATCCATACTCTCCAACATTTCCAGTTTGGCAGGAACAGTCCCAATTAACCCTCTGTCACTTTTTCAGACGTTTTTAAAATGTCCCAGTATCTCTCTCCTCCTTCTCCCACTGTATCCTCTGCTTAACTTCAATTACTGTAAATTGAATCCAGAGTGTAAAAGTAATTTGCACTCAATTAACAAAGCAGGAAAGAAAGGAGTGGTTAGAATCTTGTCCTTCCCATTAGGTTTGGCAAAAGCAAACTACTGCAGCCTCTCCTAGCTTGTGTAATCATCCTCATTAATATCTCACCATCTTGACCACACTCCATTGTTGCCACATATGATCCATTTTTCATCTGTGAACTGTTGGAGGGTATGCCATCAGCAAATAATTTATTGCATGATCACAGAGGGGGCATAAATCCTCCCAAAATATATCTGAGAATTGCTTATTACATCATTCTGTTCCATCACTTTGCTATGGTCTTATCAATGGGAGAGAGGGACATGTCTCCTCCTCCTCTTCTCCTCCCCCTTCTCAAAGGACTTTATCAGACTAGTGTCTAAAAATGCTGTAATTCCATGATTAAGTAAAGCCAAAACATAGTGGCATAATTACAGTAATTATCACATATCTCTGTAATCATGCAATACTACTGCCACAGATTATTGCACAACCACTAGCAGTTTAAGAACGGGATTTCAGCTCACGTTATAGTAACACTTGTTTTCACATTGCCTGCTAATGACAGTTGGCTGGCACATGTACCTTTCAGGAAAAAATTCTCTTACTTCCACAATTTTGCATGGGCAAGATTTTGGCTGTTCTCACGAGGAGATGTGACTTCACTCTAAAACACTAAAAACAAATAAATAACCAAAGAAATTCATAAATAAACACTTAAATAAACATTAAAAGGTAGCAAGAAAATGTGACAGTTGATTAAAAGAGTGTCTTGTAGGTCCTTTTCACATGCTTCCCAAGAAGTTTAATTATGTGTTCTAATTGGGAAAGGTGAGGGGGAGAAGAGGACCACCCATCTGCACTGTAATTGCACAATTACAGTGGGATGTGATTATTTCACACTTGTCAATATCGCAAAAAAATCCTTACAGAATTGTAAGACATATGGTATGGTGGCATGCAAAATAATCCTAAATGTAGCTAAACGTACCCAGCTCCATAAGCCACTCCTCATAGGACATGGTTTCCAGAGCTTTCACCATTTTGGTCACTACCTCTGCTCGTTAATATCCTTCTTGAATTATGGTGACCAGAATTGGACACAGTATTCTAGGTAAGGTCTGACCAAAGCAGAATAGAGTGTTATTCTGTTACTTCCCTTGATCTAGGAGATTTTCACACAGGCTATATATCCCGTGGCAGGAACAGAACAGGGTCAGGAAAGGTTTTCCCTTTCAGACGACATTGACCCCGTTCTGTCCTGCATGCATCCTGCTCCCATGACTGTTCCGGAACAATGTGATCACGATTTTTCATTGTGAATAGACCTCCTGTTCTGTTGCTATCACGCGATCACGGGTGTGTGAACAGGAGCCCCGTTCCTGTTCCGAAATGACAGCCGTGGAGGGGAGGTCCATTCCGAGCACTTCCTGGTATGATCTAGACATCCATGTAAGTGGCACCCTTTATTTTACCCTCCCTGTTTTGACTGTGTGATTTAAAGTGTGTTTTTGTGCTTGGTGAACTGATTTTATGTTTGGGGGAGTTTTATTTTTTAAATTTACTGACCAGCCATTATCACGCGATAACATGATAATGTTTCAGATGGCCGGTTGTAAAAGCAGCCTTATGACGGCTGCATTTACGGCCAGCCAGCAAGGGGAGGGGGAGCCCGTTCCTGCCATGGAATTAAGGTAAGTGTGTGAAAGATTTGCTTTATTCCTTGGCAAGAGAGGAGGTGGCGGGGCAATAACGGGGCATTTCGGCCACATGTGAAAAATCTCCCTAGACACAATACTCCTGGTGATGCAGCCTAAAATCGCATCGACTTTTCTGGCTAAGACTTCCAGATCCCTTTTGCATGCACTGCTATCAAGCCAGGTGTCACCCATCCTATATCTGTGCATTTCATTTTTTCTGCCTAAGTGTTGTACTCTTCATTTCTTCCTGTTGAAATTCATTTTGTTAGTTTTGGCCCAGCTTTCTAATCTGTTACAGAAATTTTGAATTTTTATCCTGTCTTCTGGATACCCCTCCTAAGATGGTGTCATATGCTACCCCTCCTAAGTTGGTGTCATATGCAAATTTGATAAGCATGCCCTCTATGCTCTCATCCAAGTTATTGATAAAGATGTTGAATAGCACTGGGCCCAGGTCAGAACCCTGTGGCTTTATTTATTTACTTAATTTTTTAATATAATATCCTGCCAGAGGACAGAATTGTATATGTCATAAAACAGGTCTTTATCCCCTTAATTGGTCTGCTGCCTCAAAGGGCAGGATGGAGGATGCTGTCCCATCACCAATGCTGAAGTAGGATTCAGTTGGCAGTCCAGTCACTTTCTATAGATGAAATTGGACCAGGGCACCCTCTTGCCCTTTGCTTCAGGTAACAAAGTGCCTTGAGCACCAGCCCGGATGCTGTTAGGGTTGCCAGACTAAAAACTGGAGAAGGCTCCTGTACCTTTAATGGTTGTGTAAAAGTGGGAATTTCAGTTGATGTTGCTTGTCATGAAACCCAGTAACAAGCAACACCTGCTGAAATTCCCTCTTCCACACAATAATTAAAACTACAGGAGCCCTCTCCAGTTTTCATTCTGGCAACTCTATTCACAATCTAAACATGTAAACTGAGAAGACCACATTTCAGATCTCATCTCATTCACATACTTAGCTAGGTGGTTTAGGCATAATACAGTACTTTTAGTTCAGACTTGCCACATTCCTTATTATTCCTATGGACATCACTTCCACATGGTTAAAAGAATTCCACCCCCACCAACTAGGAAAGAGTAAGGGTCATTGAGGAGACTTGTAATGAAACTAGTTTCTAATCCTTTTCCCAGGTTCAAAATAGGTATTTCCTGCTGACAAGTGAAAGAACCTCTCAGAGGACTCTAAGATAATCCTCGGTCTTCTACCCAGGTTCTCACATCTCTGTTTGAATGTGGTGATATCTTTGATAGCACAGTTTATAGAGTATTATTATTCAGTGCATATCTCTCTCCCTTGATAATGTTTGCGTTGTTTTGGAAGGACTGGAAAATATTGTGTACTGCAAGACTGATACCCATCCATGGTGCAAAACATTATCCTCTTTAAATATTGCCTAAATAAACATTTACAGTGGGGACAGACAGATATAATACCTTCAATAATCCATGCCTTAAAACCTCCAGCAACATATTTACATGATTCACATGTCAGCAGCTGAAACAGTCCTTCGTACATTTGACTTTAACTATATTTTGCTTTTCATACAACTGCTTAACTTTGACCATGTCTTCAAAATTGGTCTAACAGTGGGCTTTTAAATGCATATACTTTAGTATATTATTTTTATCAAATACCTTCCAACCAAGCTTCCAACTCCATTGTATATCAGATAAGTGGAAATGCATTGCACTGAATTGAGACTTTTCTTTGGGGATCTGGTGTTAATTCCACTGAAGTGAGCATAGGGTTGCAGGTACTTTGAGGTGAAAGCATACTTAAAGTTGCCTCTCACCTTTGCAAGATGTTCCCTCAAATGTTGTGGTCTGCAAATTATTTAAACTACTCTTAAGGTGGTTTGATCAAATTATTGACCATGCAAACATGGTTTAAATGCATGGCTGCTTGCTCTAAAATCTAATTGCAAAATAATCTAGTACAGTTATATTTTTCCTCACAG
Organism: Gambelia wislizenii; assembly: GCA_030847615.1. Taxonomy (NCBI): domain Eukaryota; kingdom Metazoa; phylum Chordata; class Lepidosauria; order Squamata; family Crotaphytidae; genus Gambelia; species Gambelia wislizenii. Next base: position 201,787,048 of record JAUMIR010000005.1, on the reverse strand, counting down.
TGAGTAGAGTGAATGGAAGCCTCCTATTAATTCATAGGTAGGGAAACCCTTAGAGTACCTCTTCCAGTGACCATGACAAATGGCAAATATGTAGGCTCCCTGGTGAGTTTAGTAATAATAACTCTAAAACTCTGTCATAGTGAAGGAGCCCAGACAGTAGACTAACAGCAACAAAGCAATAAACTTCAGACTACCACTTCAGCAAATCTCCAGTGAAATGATCTGTTTCTTATAGGTGAGTAACTATACTGCAACAACCAGGTTTTTAGCAATGGGCTTTTTTCCCCTTTCAACAAAAAAGCTTCGCTGCAAAAGCTAAGGGAAGGAATTGGAATAGGAATGATTGCTCAGTCACAAAGGCCAATGATTACTGCATGACAGAGTATATGCATTTTGCCTGCCAAAGGTCTCCAGTCCAGTCCTTGGTACCTGCCGCAGATTTCTCTCTGAAACTATAGAGAGCTACTGCCAGTTGGTATACCCCAGAAGTAAGCAACCAGCTACTATCTGGATGTTTGTACAGTGGGCCCTTGGTATCCGCTGGAGTTTGGTTCCAGGACCCCCAAAAAATACCAAAATCCATGGATACCAAAGTCCCATTATGTCCCTTATATAAAATGGCAAGACCAAGGTTTGCTTGTTGGATTATATATATATAGAGAGAGGGGGGGGCTACTTTATTACAATTCCCATTTTATTTTTACTTATCTATTTAATTGATATCCCGCTTTTCTCAATATGGGTCCCAAAGCAGCTTACACTGTACATTAAAACAATATAGCAAAAAAATTGTAATACAAAAATTGCAAAAGCATTACACAACAATCCACTTAAAAACATTAATTAAAAACACATTAAACCCTATTATACATAAAGAACCCACACATCCATGGTACTATCCCAACCAGTTAAAAGCTGAAGGCTTGTTTAAATAAGGAGGTGATACTTCCTTATTGGCTTGGAAGAACTGGAGTTTTGGTCCAACACATATGCTGAACACATAGGACATATAGATGCTAAGAAATAAAACACATACCTGTACATTATAGGCAATTCACAGCAGCATTGTTTTGTTCCCATGGTGTTAATAAACTTAGGCTGTGAACTTCTCCACTGTGATGTTCACATGGCAATGAATCAAGATGGCAGCCGTGTTATTGTTTTGTGTGGTGGGGGGTGAGGAAGGTGAAGGGAACCTGGCAATGCCAAAGACAATGAGGAGGTTGGCCACTGCAATGAAGAGGAGGAGAACCACCTACCCTTCACCCATCCCAGCAGTGGTGGCCTCTGATGGGAGGAGCCACCTGGCCAGCTGCTGGTTGCAGAGATGGAAGAGCAGAGTGGCTCTTTGTTGCTCTGATTTCATCTTACCTTCTCAGGCTGCTCTGCTCCTTCTTTAATGCTTGTCCACTGAGCATGATATCAGCAGGCTTTTGAGGGTGTGAGGCAGGCATGACAGAAAGAGCAACCCCACCAGGGAAGGCAAGATGATGCCGGGGCAATGAAGACCTGCCCTCCTCTTCCTTCTCCCAGTGGCTGGCCAGGCAGCTCCTTTCGTCCCTTTGCAGCTGGAATCAGAGGCCACTGATGGGATGAGTGAAGGGAGGGTGGTTCTCCTCTTTCCTCCTCATTGTCTCTGGGCATTGCTGGGTTCCCTTTTGGCAGTTTAAAAAAATAAAATTAAGTAAGTGTGTGATCGCTAGAGGTTCCAGGCACTTGACAGCACGCTCACACCTGCGCACATCCAACCAATCAGATGTTGAGTTCTGCCTTCTCTGGACTGTGCAGCAAATTGCAACAGCTGTCCCCAATAAGCAGGAATGTGCATTCCTTTGGAACTTTTAAAAAAAAATTAGGAAAAGCCGTGAAGGCTTTTTTCGCAGAGTATTTGGAGGTTTTGCCCCCCCTCCTTTGGAATACATTGAATTGCTGTGGGATCCCATTGGGACAAAAGGTATTTTCCTCACATTCTATGAGGAGTATTTTCACCATTTAGACAAGCTCCTGATATAAACAATACTGAACCAGATGGAGGGATAATGTGACTCAATGTAAGGTGGAATACCACTGTTCATATTCATTTGTGAATAAGGCCCCAGTACACTAAATGCTATATTAAACTGTTTTCCTTATGGTCTATTTTCTTTCATGCTTCCATCAGCCGAGAAACAAAAACGGAAAGGACTGCCCCATGTCTTTGTGGTAAAGTATACAGGAACTATAGAAGATGTTCTTGGTTGAGAGATGACTCTCAGGATATTTGTTACTTGAATATGAAAAATAGTGTCCTGTATCAATTGCTCTCTAAATGCCCTAAGCCAGACTTCCTCACAATTTTCTGTAGTTCCCACCATCCCCATTGTCCCCTGGCATTTCTCTGGTCAAAATGTGTAGTGGTTGGGAGGTGGGTTTATTTATTTATTTTAATTTAATTTATATCCGACCTTTCTTTCCAGCATGGGATGTAGTCAAACACATTTGGAAGGCACCAGGAAGAAGAAGGCTGACCTAAAATAAACCTATTAAGTCTGAAATTTCTAGTATCAGTGAACCAATACTGGGTCTGACAGTCAAGTGAAGAGTCTTCTTCCAGGACAGCAGAATATGGATTTTTATAACACTCTGGGCTAGCTCAATCCAGGGTATGTCCAGATATGCTGCTAAGCTATGATTTAGTATGATGTGGAGGAGTCTGACCAAGCCTCAAACTACATGATCTTTCCTCCTCTCTTACTGCATTTTGTGTCTGCATTTAAAGGACCCTATTGTATGATCTGCTCTTGTAGAGACCCTAATTCATTTAAATTATTTCAAAAAGGCTAGAATCAAATGATGGTTTATATCTTGCCTTGTTCACTAACCATTCTTTAGACGAACAAGACAAGTTTAGGTATAATGAGGAGTTGTGATTAATTTAATACCAGGGGTGGCTGCATTTGATCTTTTTGCAGTTAGATCAGAGTGGGAGGGGAAGAAGAGCACATGAACCTGGGACTACTGCAGACTTGCTAATTTGAACTATAGTTCAGGATTGAAACTTAATCAGCCCCAGGCTCAGACAGGGCCTGCTAACAGTAAGGCTGCTTGATATGCTCAAGTTCATCTTTATTATAATGGATTCCCTATGCTGTTAGTAGACTTAGAAAATATGGTTACAATTGGACCCCAGTATCTACGGAACCAATATCCACAGTTTCACTTATCTGTGGGACACAGAAGAGGCACATGGCATATACTTGCGCTGGAATATGCCTAGAGAGACATCCTCTCTAAGCATCTTCTAGGTCCTCCAAAGCAAATCTATGGTGTGTTTATACCAGAAGTCCTTTATTTTAATATGGCTTGCAGTTTCCAATATCTATGGTAAGTCTGGGGACCGAAGGACCTAGGGGTCCAACTGTATTTGGAATTTAGTACTAGACTCCACTCCCACCCCATCACACAATCTAGTAAAGGTATCAAGGCCCTGTTGAGGAAAGCAATCACAAATGGCCACCATGGGCTGCCCAAGTCAAATGGCAACTTTTTCCATGTCACTTTTTTTCCTCTTAAATCATAAGCCCGATAAAGTATAAAAGGAACAAAATAAACATCTTGTCTGTCTCATAACAGATACCCTGTGTAAAATATTTCCAATGCTTGTCTCATGTTTTGAAATTCTCCAAGGCACAACAGCCTACAAATTCCCTTGGCAGCTTATTCCTTTGCTGAATTGCTCTTATGCTTAGAATATTCTTCCTATAACTTAAATTCACAATACTTTCTTGTAGAATAAATGTTCTATTCACATAGAATAGAAGGAGCCCAGGTGGCACAGTGGTTAAATGCCAGTACTGTAAGTCACCACGTTGCAAGTTTGATTCCAGAGGGCTCCAAGGTTCACTCAGCCTTCCATCCTTTCGTAGGTCGGTAAAATGAGTACCCAGCTTTGGGGGGCAATTAGCTAACACACATTGGAAACTGCTTAATGCAGTGTAGATGTGTAAATTGCTATTGCTTAAAACAATTTGTAAGCCACTCTGATAGCCTTGTGGCTGAAGTGCGGGGTATAAATAAATAAATAAATAAATAAACAGCTTCTCACTGAAAACATCACCCTGTTTTTATGGAAAATAAGACCAATATTAAGGGTGACTTCTCTCCAGTTTACATTGCTACAGTCCATGTACCCAATCATTATGAACAACCTTGGTCTGATGCTGGAGGGGGGGGGGCTAAGGGATATCCCTCTTTTAGCAGATATTAATTGGAAACCTTGGGAAGGATCTCCTTGTTATGCACACATATGTCTTTTCCTCACATTTTCATAAATTATTAGAAAGCTGTAATGTCAGTGTTCTAGGAAGAGCCAAGAATAGGTAAATATAAATTAGCTAAGGGAATTAAAACACCTCATGATAGTGACTCTCCGTGCATATAAAACAGCATTTGAAAAAGCCCCTTGGCATCTAGAAGCAGTGCTTCAGAATGCTAGCAAAGGCCTGAATTTCAAATATTTCTCTTTTTCCTTCTTTTCAGTTTAATATGCATTTTAGTCCACCTTGCGATTTCTCTTACAGAAGAGGAAGTTGCATGAATGATACACTTGTAAAAATCAAGAACTAAATTTGGTGGTGGTGGTGGTGGTGGTAAAGTGTTAAGGCTGGCAATTTAAGTCTAGGGAGGGAGGGAGGGAGGGAGGAGAAGGAGAAGAAGGAGAGAAATTCAAAACAAGGCTCTCTTAAGATTAACTGTCCACTACTGTTGACGGCTGGACAAATATGAAGGATCCAAAAAGCTACTGACAATCCAGTTGGCCTTCTATAGCATTTCACCCACAGAATATATATTCTTACTCAGTTCCCCTTCCTGTAATTGTCACTGAGTGGTTTGTGATTTTTTGTGCTTTCTGAAAATGCCACTTCAGTTTGTATGAGGCTGTGGTTTGCCATTTAATCTTTCCTGCATTGTGCACAGATCAATAAAGTTTAATGCACAGATGGAGATCAGCAAAATAATACAGAGTTCAGATGTTCATTACACCATTTTAATAGAATCTCTGGCACTTGGTCTACAGCATATAAAATATTACAGTCTCCAAAATGTTTTTTAAGTCACCAACTGCATAACTAAAATCTTCTAACGGACATACTGGATGCTCTGCAGTCTTTGGAATACAGGGCTTTCTTTTCATGTGTAGACTTCTAAAATATTATGTCCAGAAATCAATCACTGATATTAGGAGAAGAAATGGTATCTATGAATCTCTTGTTCTGTGTGCTTTTTGCATTTGTCATTTATCTGCCTTCCTTAGATTGTTTTATGCTGGCATACAAAGGTAGGAAATTCTTCAAAGAAATAAAGTACAAAATTTTTACAGAAGTATGTAACACAGATAAATACAAAATGAGAATTAGAACCCAGATCTAAGTTGATAATCATACTATCTCACACACTAATATATTTGTCAATATCCCCTCTGAGCTAAATATGTATCTCTGTATCCAATTATCTACGGTATTCAAAAAACAGTGAAACAAAACAAAGGGCTTCTAATGATTCTTTGTTTTTCTTCATCTTTCTAACAGTAAGTTTGCTGAGCACTTAAGAAGTAAAACAGGGGCACCCACAAACAAAATGGAGGTGTCTGCATATTGGATGCAACCCTACAGTATGCAGAAGTGTAAGACATCCAACAATGACTCCCTGAAAGGAAATTAATATCCGCTCTTCAGTGGTTAGATGAAGAACACAGCTTCACTCTCTTCCTTGACAGTCTGTGTACTCTCTGCTCAGGGATCTCGTATGGGAGAACAGGGTATATATGTGTGTGTGTGTGTGTGTGTGTATTAATTAGCACAACAAAAAAGGAGATTATCATTTTTCATCCATTTTTTTGAGATGGAATGCCCAGATCTTTTTAGTCTTTCCAGTTGTAAGAAGCAAGAGGAACTGCAGTTTGCTAGTAGAAGATTCTTCCAGAATCTTCCACAGTTTGTTAAAGATTTCTGCAGTGCAGGAGGGGTGTGTGTGTGTGACGTGAATAAGAGAGGAAAAGACACTGACACTAAAGAGTAAATGGATACAAAAGTGGGGGGACATGATGGGGAGTACACAGAGGGAACGAAATACAATATTTTGTTGTGAACCTTACTTGTTCCTAATAAATCATTACGGATAGAATTTCCCTCATTTTATTGCTTGTAAAACTGCAATACAGTTATATATATTGTAGATATACTCAGCTAGAGTTGCAAATCAATATGTTAATCTGGAACTCATACTTTGAACTGAGATGATTTTAGATTGAATTATTCTGTTTTCATTTTTGTTATACACACACACACACACACACACACAATTTTATATATAACAATATGACAATTCTATATATATGGTTTATATGTACAATGGAAGAAAGATTTTTTCTTAAAAAAAAAGAAAATTTAGCATGGCTTTATATCACCATTATGAGTATGTGAAATTTTAAAATGTATTTATGCTATTTGTTAAAAGCGTGTTTAAAAAAATCTAAGCCTTTTAAAAGTAGGCACTGTGTATATGACTAAGGACTTCATCACACTACACTGTTATAGTGCTATTATTCCACTTTCACTGCTCTGTCTACCTCCTGTGTATTTCTGGGATTTGTAGTTTAGTGAGGCCTAAGAGCTCTATGGCTGAGAGTTCTAAATGCCTCTCCCTTAACTGCAAATCCCAGGATTCCACAGGAAGCAGCCATAGCAGTTAAAGTGGAATAATAGCACTATAACAGTGTAGCGTGATAAAGTCCTATATCTTGAGATACGAAATGTCAGGTTTTCTTACCCTAAGAGGCGGGGGGGGGACATTACCATCCTGCCTGCAATGCCTGTGTCTCCTTAAAGTTTAGGAGAATTATAGATCAAAAGGAGACCTGAGAGAGAATGTTAACTTTGGGGATCTTTCCCCCTATGTCTCTCTCTCTCTCTCTCTCTCTCTCTCTCTCTCTGGCTTTTCTTTGCAAACGAAGATTCAGGAAGGAGTCATCCTGCGCTTTCTGCAAGCGCGCTGATGACTAAAAAGGCCAATCCAAGAATAACAAGTCCGGTTGCAAAAAGCACAGTAGAAGGTCTCCTTGGGTGATGTTTCCGGGTTGTGATTCTTTCTGCGTTGTCGTTTCTCTTCAAGACTTGTTAGGCGTGAGTTCTCAAATAAGGCTGCATCATATGTATACCAGTACTAACTGTAGAGAGTACTCCAGTTGAAATTAAAGAAATATTTTATTCAAATTAAAACAAAAGATAAACTACTGCACAAGAACATACACTCCTAAGAGCCATACAAGGATATAGAAGGGAAAGGATGAAGGATTGGATAGAGAGAAGTTCAGGGTGGAAGGGTGATAGTTACCAGTCTCAGAGAAAGAGGTCTGTGCAGTGAAGAAACTCAGATAGCAGCTGAGGGTGGCACATGGGAGTCCAGCAGAGTGGCTGGGTCCATCTGTAACACATGGAATGATGGGTCTGGGCTGTGGCACACATGATTGGGGTCTGGGCTAGGGTATTTATACCCTATTTCATACCCTGAAAGGCTACTCTGGTTATAACAAAGCCTGGGTGGCTTTCTCACAGAAAGAACAAAGGGTCCCAACCTGAGCTGAGTGCCTTAGGTCCAGAAAGACCTGATGGCTCTGCAACAATCTCTTAATGTCAGGTCATGTAGGGATTATAGGAGCAATTTCTTAAGTTATGGGTTGAGGAAAAGTCACTGGTTTCATGTTGAAAGGATTAGCATGGACCCGTTGATGGCTGGGTTTTCTGCATAATCCTAGCTGGGTTTTCCCACCATTAATATTCCAGGTACATCTCAGATCATTGTGACCTCAACTGTCCTCTGGTCAACTTAACCCCAAACAGTGTTCAGCCAGTGTGACCCCAAAAAGTGTCTAATATGTGCAGTTATTAAATTGAGGTTGGGAGTGGTAGGGTGTGGTAACACTCTGAAAGACAACAGCATCAGAGTTGGCCTGAGATGTTTTGCTGCCAGAAGCAAAGGATAACATGGTGCCCCCTCCACTGACCATTCCACAAACAGAAGTAAACTGGCAGTTGAATTTAACACTGTGGAAGAGATAGGGTTTTCCACTTCTTGTCAGGGCACTACACTATTTAAAGGTTGTAGGACAGACTATGTGGCCTAAACAGCTTTATGTCCAACAAAGGGTAAGAGCTGGAGGGCTGCCATTGCTGCCCACCACCTAGCATCTGCCACCTGAGGTAGTTGCCTCATTCTGCCTAATGGTAAAGGCAGCTCTGACCAGAATGCTTAGGCAATTTCTTTTGAATTACAATACTGTGGATTTTATAAGGTTGCTTTGAAAGAAGCTTTCCCCAAGTCGCTGTTTTCCACTTATGCCACAGTCAAGACTGGATTTTGTATTCTACCTATAGCTGATGGGTGGAAAGGTGATTTTCTTTTTCATGAGAGTGGGGGCATGGGTAGGAGTACTTAGCTTTTTGGCCCCTTCTGTGGATTTCTTAAGAGCCTGAAAAAATGCAGAGCAGAGAGCGATATTGGGAACAGTGTGTATTTTTCTGTGCAATTTAACCATAACAAGGAAAGTGACTTGACTTTCACAGTCACAGTTGGTAATGGGCCATTTTGCTTAGAAGTTGACTCATGTTTCCTATCAGGTGGTGAGAATAAATAGCATTTTAGAGCAAAACAATTCCACATTCACAATAGCTGGAACACCTTTTCCAATCAAGGCAGAATGTTTGCACATCTGAGAAGGCAGATTATCACCTTGCATTCACTTCTATTTCAAGATCTTCTTGACACCTTCTGCCAAAGAACCAGCAATGCAGATCGCTAATAGTTTACTTTTTCCATATGTCATTAATAACATTAATTAAAATCACTCTACCCATTTCATCTCCATCTAGTTAAAAAGACTAGGAAATTTAAGTAAAAGGTATCGATTCCAATTCCAGGATCTTTATACTGCCACACAATACAGTAATAAAAAATGGAAAAGGTCCAGTCCCCTCTACCTTTGCCTTGGAATTATTTATTTATTTATTAATTATTGGATTTCTATCCCGCCTTTCTCCCAAGATGGGATTCAAGGTGAGATAAGCAAATTGATTAAATATAGAATAGATGGGAACACTGTCAGATGGATCCATAATTGGTTGGGAAACTGTGCTGAAAGAGTCATCATCAATGGCTCTACTTCAAACAAAAAGGAGGTCTCAAGTGGAGTACCTCAGGGCCATTACTCTTCAACTAGGGACCTTATTCTTCAACATTTTATGACTTAAATGATGGGGTGGAGGAAATCCTTATCAGGTTTGGAGATGCCACAAAACTGGGAGGGGTGGCTAACATACTGGAAGATAAGAACAGAATTCAAAAGGACCTTGATAAACTAGAAAATTGGGCAGAAAATTATAAAATGAAATTCAATAGAGACTAGTGTAAAATTCTACAATTTGGCCACAAAAAGCAAGCGCACAGATATAGGATGGGGAAATACATGGCTCAGCAGTATTACATGTGAAAAGGACCTTGGGATTATTGTTGATCATAAATTGAACATGAGCCAGCAGTGTGATGCTGTAGCAAAGAAAGTGATTGCTATTTTATCCTGCATTAATAGAAGCAGAGAGTGAAATAATAGACCCACTATATTCTGTGCTAGTCAGATCTCATCTGGAGCATTATGTTTAGTTCTCGGTGCCTCGTTTTAAGAAGGCTATAGATAAGTTGGAGCAAGTTCAGAGAAGGATAACAAGGATGATAAGACGTATGGAAAATAAATCATCTGAAGAAAACTTGAAGGATCTGGGCATGTTCAGCTTGGTGAAGAGAAGACTGAGGGGTGAGATGATTCCACTCTTTTTTTAAAATAGTTTTTATTAAGTCACAATTATACAATTAAAAAAATATCATATCAGATTGTACATCTCTTGTAACTTTTTTTTCATATACATATAAAAGAATTTTTCATTGACTCTATAATCTGCTTGTATCTGTACCTTCTTACATACTCCTTCCTACTAGTATGTTTATATTGTCTAATTACCTAAAAAAATTCAATAAATGGTGTTGATACCTTTGCATATGACATTTTCCTCTTTCCTTGTGGTTTTCATATTTATACCTATATTTACAACAATCACATATATTTTCTCATTTCCCCATTTAAGTATGTTCCCAGGATAATCCTGGTCCTTCATACATTAGTGGGTAAAATCCATTACACCTTTTTCTACCCATCTATCCCCCGTTGTATTTTCCATACATTTTTAACTGATTCCCATTCTTTTTCTACTATATCTACAGGTTTTCCATTCACTAGTGCTGTGAGTCTATCCATATCTAGAGCATCGTACAATTTATTTAGCCAATCCTCAATTGTTGGTATTGTTTCTTCTTTCCAAAATCTAGCGTAGATCATTCTTGCGCAAGTTATCATATACATTAATATCCTCTTTTTGTTTTTCACATTGATTGCATTAATTTTATCTACCGTGTTTAAAAGATAAATCTCAGGTTCTAAAGGGAAATTTATTCCCAGAATCTCACTTATTTTAATATGTACCTTCTTCCAAAAAAATTTTGCCCACTGGCACCTCCACCACATGTGGGAAAAAGTTCCCTCAGTTTCTCTGCATTTCCAACAGCTCCTTTTGCCTGTTTTATAAATTTTATCTAGTCTGACTGGTGTGAGATGCCATTGGAAAAACATTTTTATGTAGTTCTTCATAGCTTGGAACAAAGAGAATTTTTGCGTGTCCTTCCACGCTTTTTCCCACCTCTCCATTTCTATTATATGACCTATCTCTCTTGCCCATCTTACCATGTGGTCTTTAACTTGCTCATCCTCCAACTCTCTTTCTAATAATATACTATAGTACTTTGCTATATAATGTTTTCCATCATCAAGAAACACTTTATCTAATTCATTTTGTTCTGTCTGGAAACTTGTCAACTTCATATCCATTTTGTATCTTTTGTGAATTTGCTTGTACAAAAACCAACTTATTTTTAGTCCCTCTTCTTCCAGTTTTTCCCTTGTTTTTAGTTTTATATTGTCTCGTGTTAACCCCATCAAGATTCCTTGATACTTCAGCCAGTCTTGACCCTCAATTTTAGACCTTCCGAACCATGCTTCTTGGGGTGAAGCCCACAGTGGTATCCTTTGATAAAATTTTGACTTTATGCCCATCCATACTCTAAGTAATGCCTTTCTGATGTAATGATTAACAAATGCCTTTTTTCCTTCTTTTTGTTATATAGCATATATGCATGCCACCCGAAAATTAGGTCATGACCTTCTAAACTTAATAATTTTCTGTTTTTCAAATTGATCCAGTCTTCCAGCCAGGTTAATACACTTGCTTGATAGTACAGGTATAGATTCGGAAATGCACAGCCCCCTCGATCTTTATTATCTGTTAATAACTTCATCCTAATTCGAGCTTTCTTTCCTTCCCAGATATACTTCAAAATTTCCGTGTTCCATTCTTTAAAGCATTTATTGTTTTTTATTATCAGTATATTTTGAAAAAGAAACATAAATTTGGGGAGTACCGTCATTTTAATAGAGCCTATTCTTCCTAATAAGGAGAGATGTTTTTTGGACCAGTTTATTAGATCTTTCTTTATTCCTTTCCATGCTGTTTTGTAATTGTTCTCAAAAAGTTCTGAATTTCTTTGAGTTAACCATATTCCCAAATACTTTTATCTTCCTTTCAATTTTGAAGCCTGTTTTTTTACTTATTAATTGTTCTCTGCTTTCTTCATATTTTTTGTTAAGACTGCTGTCTTATCTTTATTTATCTTAATTCCAGATACTATTTTAAATTCTTCTAGTATCTTTACAATCTCCTCTATCTGTTCCACTGGGTCTTCCAATATGACTACCAAGTCGTCGGCAAATGCTTTAAGTTTATATTCATGTCCTTTAAGTCTTGTTCCTTTGATCTTTCCATTCGTTCTTATAATGTTATTTAATACTTCTATTACTGTTATGAATAATAATGGCGACAATGGGCATCCTTGCCTCGTACCTTTCTTTATTTTGATCTGCTCCATTTTTTTGCTATTTATCTTCACAAATGCCACTTGATCTTTATATATCTCAGCAATCCAAAATTTAAACTTATCACCAATATTCATCTTCTCAATCACTGCTTTCAAAAATGGCCATTTCACATTGTCAAATGCTTTTTCTGCATCCAGAAAAAGCATTGCTAATTTTTTCTCGTTATGATATTCATAATATTCTATAATATTTATTACCGTTCTTAAATTGTTTCGGAGATATCTATTTGGCAAAAACCCATTTTGGTCTTCATGAATAATTTGATTGAGAATATTCTTGAATCTTTGAGCTAGGATGGATGTGAAAATTTTATAATCCAGATTTAATAACAAAATCGGTCAATAGTTTCTTGGATCTCTTTGGTCTCTTCCTTCCTTTGGTAATACCGTGATATACGCTTCTTTCCAGGAATCTGGAATACCCTCTGTTTTTATGGCATTCAATGTTTTTAATAATGGTAACGATAACTCAATGCTCAATTTCTTATAGTAGGTTGAGCAAAACCCATCTGGACCTGGAGCTTTATCTTGTTTCAAGTCGTTAATGGCTTCTACAATTTCCATCATTCTGAAATCTCTATCTAGTATTTCTTTTTGAGACTCTGTTAAACTCTCTAGCTTCTGGTTGTTTAAGTATTCATTTATTTTGTCTTCCATTGAATTTGTTACTTAATTGTCTTTATACAGTTTTGTATAGAAGTTTTGGAAACTCTTTTTTATTAGATTTTGTTCTGTTGTAATTTTCCCTTTATAACTTATTTCTGTTATAAGTCTACTTTCTTTATGTTTTTTTAATCTATATGCCAGCCATTTACTTGTTTTGTTCACCTGCTCAAACTGCTTTTGCCTTAATAATCTCAATTTTTGTTCCAATTCTTTCATAGTTAGCGATTGCACTTTTTTCTTTAAGATATCAGTTTCATATTTCAGATCTGTATTTCCTGGTTGTTCAGTTAACTTGACTTCTTTCTTTGATATTTCTTGTAATAATGATTGCAATTTCTTTTCTTCTTCCCTTTTCTTTTCATACCCTTGTTTTATGAAAAAAAATCCTCATTACTGCCTTACTGGCTTCCCATGTTATTTTTGCTCTTATATTTTCAGATGTGTTTTCTTTGAAGTATGGGCTTAATGCTTCCTTTGCTTTCTTAATACTCTTTTCATCACTCAAAGGGTGGTTATTCAGACGCCAATTGAATTCCCGCCTTCTTCCTTTCAGTGTTATCATAATTGGGTTATGATCTGATATCCAATTTGTTCTTATTTCCATGTCTTTTATAATTGTTTGAGTACCCTTTGTTGCATAAAACATGTCTATCCTTGATAGTGATTTGTGCACCTCTGAGTAGAATGTAAATCCTTTTGCCTGTCCATATTTCCACTTCCAAATATCTGTCAGTTCTAGATCTCCTTTCAGCTCAAAAAAAGATTTAGGTAGTTTTCCTTGGTTTTTTAAATTTGTTTATCTGAAAGTCTATCACACGAAGGACCTATTACCCCATTCCAATCACCCATCATCAACACGTTGTCATTTATATTACAATTAGTGATTTTTGCATGTAGCTTCTTAAAAAAGCTTTCTTGATATTGGATTGGGGTATATACCCCCACCAAAAGCATATTAGTATCTTGAATTTTTATTTGCAAGCCTATGTAAGATCTTTCTTGATCTTTAAATATCAGTTCAGCTGAATAGTTTCTGTTTATATAGACTGCCACTCCTTTTTTCTTTTTCTGATGAGTCGCTATAAAACACTGTCCTAGTTTGGAATTTCTCAAATATTTCTCATCTTTTTCCCTTATTCTTGTTTTCTGAAGACAGACTATATCTAATTTGGCTTTTTCTAAATGATGGAATATTTGTCTTCTTTTATAGTCTGTGTTTAATCCTTTTACATTCCACGATAAGATTTTTATCTCCATTTTGAAATTTTTCTCCTCTCTTAGTTTTTATTATCATTATTATGTTTAATCATCTTCTTCTTCCTCTTCTTCTTGTCTCTTTCTTTCCTCTTGGTCACTGTCTATGTCAGAAGAGTCTTTATGTATAAGCTCTTCCTCTTCAATTTCCTTATCTCCCTTTTTTTTCTGGAGTGTTTTCTCCTCCTTTTCATTTTGTTTCAATAGTCTTTCTTCTTCCAACTTCTCTTCCGATTTGTTCCCTTTATTCTTTCTTCCCTTAGTTAGTTTCCTACAAAACTCTTTTGCTTTTTGTATGGTGTTAATTTTATATCTTTTATTTTGGATAAAAAAAGACACCCCTTCGATTCTCTCCCATCTGTAATTGATCTTTTTTTTCTGACAATAACTGCGTGAGAAATTTGTATTCTTTCCTTTTCTTCAATATTGCTGGAGGAATATCTTTAAATATTTTCAATTCTTTCCCTTCTACAGTCAAATTTTCTTTATAACCCTTCTGAATTATTTGATCTCTTATTTTGCTTCTTGTAAAGCTCATTACTATATCCCTTGGTACCTTTCTCTCTTTGGCCACTGCAGAATTTAATCTGAATACTTTGTCTATTTGAGACTTGAGTTTTTCCTCAGTCACCTCAATATAACCAGTTAGCGCTGGTATAATGCGATCATCTATATCTTCGTTTTCCACTTCCAGAAGACCCCTTATTTTTAGACCTCTTTCTCTGTACCTTAGCTCTTGAGTCATTAACATGTTTTTATCTTGTTCTTGTTCTCGGGTATTCGCCTGTATTGTCTCCTCCAATGTTTGGCTCTTGACTTTTATATCCTGAACTTCTTTTTTAATCACATCTAAATCTTCTGTTAATTTATTCAATTTTTTTCCAAAATTATTTAATTCTTTTTTTAGATCTGCTTTCATTTCCGCTCTCATCTCCTTCAATTTCTTCTCTAATTTCCAACCTCATTTTTTTCAATTCCTTTCTCATCTCTTCCAATATCACAGTAGTTAATTCTGTCATTTTGCTGGGCCCTTCCATAGAAGGCCTCCGCTGCAATATTGAGTTTGAGTTTGAGTTTGCTTTCTTGTACCCATGGCCATTTTAAAGTTCTTTCTCCTAGACCAACCACTCCTAACATTGGTGAGATCCTTTCTCTCTTCCCCTCAATATAATGCACTTAAGTTTAAATTAGGAGTGTACCATACAACTAACTTAGTAATAATATTGTCAATATTAGGCTATCACAGTAGTATCCCCAATTTCAGGTTTGTCCAATACTTAACTATCAGATTATTATTTTCCCCTTAGCTTCCCCAACCCAAGAAACCATGAAACCATACAATTTAAATTCAATTTCGAATGAGGTATTTTGAATATTCAGGTAAAAAAATTATAAAGTTATTTCTTTAACTTATCCTAATTCTTCAAATGAGATCTATTTCCATATACATATTCACAAAACTGTTTTCTTTATCTGCCGCTGAAACTCTAATTAAATATTCTTCCCCTTCATAAAGTTCAGTAAATACTAATTGATTCAAATAATATGTTGATTCCACTGCTTGTAAATATATTCCTGAATTATCAATATTAATATTTAATATTAATATTTCTCTATCTTTCTATATATCTCTCCCTCTATCTCTCTATATATTTGTTATATATAATTATGTATGTGTATGTGTATATATATATATATATATATTATAATAAATATAAATTATTATATTTATATAGTATACCTTTTTAAATGGTGTATAGTGTACGTATTTGTTATATATATATTTGTATATATATTTATTCTATGCCTTTATGTATTTATAACTAATCCCATATATTCGTATATATCTTAAAATATTAATGATATATCCAGGATCTTTCCAGGATATATCATTAATATTTTAAGATATATACGAATATATGGGATTAGTTATAAATACATAAAGGCACAGAATAAATATATATACAAATATATATATAACAAATACGTACACTATACACCATTTAAAAAGGTATACTATATAAATATAATAATTTATATTTATTATAATATATATATATATATATACACACACACACACATACATAATTATATGTAACAAATATAGAGAGAGATAGAGGGAGAGATATATAGAAAGATAGAGAAATATTAATATTAAATATTAATATTGATAATTCAGGAATATATTTACAAGCAGTGGAATCAACATATTATTTGAATCAATTAGTATTTTCTGAACTTTGGAAAGACTAGGATGTCCCCCAAATTCCTTAAAATGATTATCTTGCTACACGAGGGACAGCGTGGTCAAGTCAGATATGGCGATGCTCTTTCAGAGCCCTTTCTAATAACTAATGGAGTGAAGCAAGGTTGTGTTCTTGCACCAACTTTATTTACAATCTTCTTTAGCACGATGCTCCAAAGGGCTATGGCAGAGCTTGAAGAAGACAACGGCATCTATATACGTTACCGTACTGATGGTAGCTTGTTTAACTTAAGCCGTTTGAGGGCTCACACTAAGACTCTAAACTATCTAGTCCGTGAGCTGCTCTTCGCCGATGATGCTGCCCTTGTTGCCCACACAGAAGCAGCTCTGCAGCGCCTAACGTCCTGCTTTGCAACAGCTGCAGAGCTGTTTGGGCTAGAAGTCAACCTGAAGAAAACAGAAGTTCTTTACCAGCCTGCACCACAGGACGAACACCACCATCCCCACATTGCTGTCGGCAAATCTGTGCTCAAGTCCGTTCAGCAGTTCACCTACCTGGGAAGCATCATCTCCTCGGATGCCAAGATTGACAAAGAGATCGATCACAGATTAGCAAAAGCATATAGTGCATTTGGAAGACTTCACAAAAGAGTCTGGAGCAATAAACACCTGAGGCAAAGCACAAAAATCAGTGTGTATAGAGCCATCGTACTGTCTATGCTCCTTTATGGATCTGAAACATGGGTCACCTATCGCCACCACCTACGACTCCTCGAGCGCTTTCATCAGCGCTGTCTACGCACAATCCTAAATATACACTGGACTGACTATGTGACGAATGTTGCTGTCCTTGAGGAAGCAGGGATCACCAGCATTGAGGCCATGATATTGAGAACACAGCTGCGCTGGGCAGGGCACATTTCTAGGATGGAGGACCATCGCCTCCCAAAAATACTACTCTACGGTGAACTCGCCACGGGTCAGCGTAAGAGCGGCGCTCCAAAAAAGCGATACAAAGACTCCCTGAAACAACATCTCAGGCTTGGCCAAATTGATCACCAACAGTGGTCCGCCCTGGCCTCACATCGGGAGGCATGGAGACGCACTATCCACAATGCTGCAGCCTTATTTGAGAACTCACGATGAACAAGTCTTGAAGAGAAATGACAACGCAGAAAGAATCACAACCCAAGGAGACCTTCTGTTGTGCTTTCTGCAACCGGACTTGTTTATCTTTGATTGGCCTTTTTAGTCATCAGCGCGCTTGCAGAAAGCACAGGATGAGTCCTTCCTGAATCTTCGTTTGCGAAGAAAAGCCAGAGAGAGAGAATGATATATATATATATATATATATATATATATATGTGATATATATATTTTATATATATATATATATATATATATATGTCTGTATCTCTATCTACCCACACTATACACCCACTCTAATCTTTATAATAAGTTGTAGAATAATGAAGAGCAGAGATATGCCTTTCTTCTCTCCTCTACCTTCTTTCTCCTCTCTTCCTTTCTTCCACTCTTTTCCAGTCCTCTCTTCTCCTCCACTACTCTGCTCTTCATTGCCCTCTATCGTCAGTCAACAATCATCAGTCATCAATCTGTTATCAGTCTATTGTCTATCAGTCCATCAATTTGTGTCTTGGGATTACTTTGGATTACTTAGCGTTGCTTAAAATTACTGTTTATTATTGCACTTTTTATTTTATAAACAAAAAGTAGAGCGTTCTAAGTGAGTATACTAAACCAATTTCATTTCCAAACTTCCACCTTCTGTATCCCCTTGATTCTCTTTTGTTCGTTTTACTCCACAACCTCAGAACTCTCTGTCACCTCAGTCAATGTTTGTTTTTTTCCCTATCTTGCAAACTTTTGTTCTTTCTTCTCTCTCTCTTCCTCAGTCCCCGTTCACTCTCATTTCCAGCACTCTTCTTTCTCTCTCTCTCACTTGCTTCTTACTCTCTCTTCTGCTTGCTCTCTCTCTCTCTCCTTTTTTCGACCTTTTTATTTTTGTTTGTTCTCCTCCCGCTCTCCACTCTCCTTCTTTGCCTTCCTTTCTTTTGGTTTCTTTTAGCTTCTTCCGATTTCTCTCCGCTCCTCCCACCCTTAGCTCTCTTATGGTCTTATTTTACCTTTTCTGATGTGCTTTCCCTTGTTCTTGGAGTCCACAAGGTCCCAGCAGTCAGTAAAGGGGAAAAAAACTAGACCCACAAAACAAAACTACGAAGCTTACTTCAGCTCAGTTCTTCAAAACTTTTAAAATAAAACGGCGCTGGTGTCACTTCTGCTGCACCTCGCAGCTGCCTGTATTCCGCCTGTGGCTCTTCGGTCCTCTCGGCTCTTCCACACTTCTCCCTCTTGGGGGGTAAATGCTGAAGCCGGAACCGGATCCCCAATGAGCTCACTCTCCCCCTTTACCAAGGAGGATTGCTGGTACTGCTATTTCTTATTGTTGCTTAAACATAGCAGACCAGGGAATCTGAATACAAGCTGCTGAAGGGTTGAGCTCGCACACCCCACAGCTTTCCACCATGCCCTGGAAGTCGACATGATTCCACTCTTTAAATACTTCAAGGGGTGTCAGAGAAAGGAAAGGGCAGGCTTGTTCTCTGCTGCCCCAGAGGGTAGGATCAGATCTAATGGTTTGAAGTTACAGGAGGGTATTTTGATTGAGCATTAAAAGGAACCTCTTGACAGTAAGAGCACTGTGGCAATGGAATCAATTACCTAGAGGTGTGATGGGGTTTCTTTAGACATCTTCAAAAAGAGGCTGGACAGCTACCTCCTAGGGATGCTTTAGCTCAAGATCCTACATTGAGCAGGGAATTGCACTCAATGGCCCATGAGGCCCCTTCCAGATCTATGATTTTATTATCTGTTCCAGCCCAATTAATATCTCTATCCTATTATTTATATCAGAGATGGATTGTGTGGTCTGGAGAAAAAATAAAAATATAAAAATAATCCAGCATTTAAAAAAAAGAATTGGGTGAACCGTGCCTTGAGTGGTCATGATTCTCTCTTAAAATTGTCCCATGTTTTAGTAGAATGCCCCCTCCTTTAAAAAATATTAGTTTAAAAAGAAAGAAGCAATGTTCTGTGAGTCTCATTTTCATTTGGACGAGATGCAGTGATCCTAAGGGTTGTGGGGCTAGAAAATGGTACTTAGACCCCCGAGATATCATTTATAGATTGCATGTAGCTCTACATGTATATTTCATGTGAAGAGGTCCAGAAGAGGAATGGGTTTGTGTACTACTGATCCCACCTCTATCCCAGATGAACATTCAGCATAAAAGCCTTCATGCACAACAAGCATAGATACAATGTCTTTCACAGGAGTGGTTATGCCCAGGTAGGCTGCCTATTAGCTACCCCTGAACTAGAAGAACTATTACAAGCTTCTTGTTCAGATTGTAACTTTGTCTGGACAATAGTAGCTTTCAACATCTTGATCTCATTTTGCAGCTACTACCCTCTATGGGCTCTCCTATATTCTCTGACTCTGAAGCATTATAGTATCTTTCACCACTGCTCTGATGTATATAAACAAAATGTGCTGTTTCTTGTAAATGCAATGCACCAAACATTTAAAAACACAAGCTGAGTACGCAGGACTGTACCAATGGATTATACATACTGTCTTCCTGGCATTTGTGTATTCAGCAACTTTGAGGCCCTTGCACAACAAGATACACTGGCACTTTTGCTTCTGTAGTCCTCAGGGCAGTGGCAGCACTAGGAGTGTGTGCGGAGAGGCCAAAATGCACTAGATGACACCATCAGAGGGAAGGATGACACTGGCATTAGTGATGCCACAGCCTCAGATGTATGTGCAAAATAATTAAAATTATTTCAGGGATGTTCAAGGTTGGCTTGCTATATAGTAATACAAAACACTGTTAAGACATTATCTAAAAATCAGAGCATAAAACAACAAAAATCAAACATCACCCTGTAAAACTTTCATGCTTTAATGTTGATGAAACAGATCATCAGACCCTCTAAAAAGTTTAATATTACATTACTGCTATTGGTAGGGGGATCTTGAAAAGCACAAGATCTAGAAATGCACAAATTTGGAAATGGATAAGTCTCACAAGCTTAATAGTTCTTGATAGAGAAGTAGCATCTTATCATGGAATAGAAACAACAATGGTAGGATGAAGAAGATGCAGGTTGGGAACCAAAGTGACTGAAAGAAATAGCAACAGAAAGGACCAGGTAGTGAGAGGGAAAAAAAAGGTCTTGAAGAAACAATTTAGAGGGGAAAGAATGACCAGTGTAACAAGAGAGAGGAACTTAATAGAAATTATCACTTTATCATTTAGCTGGACTGTACCTTTAAAATCATAACGTGGCCAAAAGTTGCACAGGTGCACTTTTGCCTTCTGTTGCATCTGCACACAGGAAAAAGCTGGAAGTCTTTGTTCCCATTTGTCAGCAGTTTTTAAATGTACAAAACTTCTGCTGAGAACAGAGCATGTGTGCATCAAAGTTATTCTGCTGGTTAGCTCTAGACAAGCAACTATATAGTGTAATATTTTGTTCCTGTCTTGACAGCAGTCTGACTGAAAGAAATTAAGCAGATGGAAATACAGTAAAATGAAGGGGAAAGCTTCATTTGTTTAATTTATTTGTGTCAGCTTCTATTACCTGAGCAGGGCAGGTAAAAGGCAGCAGCCCTGAAGCAAAGAAATTCTGGAAACCCAAAGATTGCAGAGGCTCACTGGCTTCCCAATCTTTCGTGCTTAAAAACTGGCGAAATATAACGCTCAAATGTCCCCACGGTACTGCAACAGTACCGGCAGGGGAGAGCGTCATCCAAAAGCAACGCCCTGCAGCGCAGCAGCCTCGCAACGCGAGGAGGCTGCTTGCGGTGTATTTGAGATGTCCGAAAAAGTCCTCAGTCTCAGTCTTCCCTCTCTCTCTACTCATTTTTGTTCAATTTGGATTCTTTTTCCTCAAAGTCAGCTCAAAGTCTGTTGCTGCCTGAAACAGGTGTTCTGCCACTTGTCAAAGTTTCCTCAGTCCTGTCACTGATTACCACAATCATAAATGCCCCCATACCTATCTTAACAGCCAGAAGCTGCATTGAGTGATGGAAGTCAGTTCAGCAGGTGCTCAGGGTGCAGGAGGATGACATTTACAGCCCTTTCCCACCAGCCAGTGAGTCTGTGACAATCTGAAGGAGGACTTTGTTGCAATTCCTCATCAAAGCCTTGTTCACTGATTGGAGAGGGCTAGAAACATCCTCATCCTCCTTATGCCCAATCATTAGTTGAACAAACTGCCATCACTCAATGTGGCTGCTGGCTCTTAAGGTAGATTTGGGGGTGGGGCCAGGAAACATTTCTTAGTTACACATTTATAACTAATGTAAGTCAGCATCCTACATTGCCCAGGTACAATGGGCCCTTGCTATCCCCTGGGATATGGTTCCAGGACCCCCCGTGAACACCAAAATCCGTGGGTGTTCAAGTCCCATTATATATAATGGCATAGTAAAAATGGTGTCCTTTATATAAAATGGCAAAACCAAGGTTTGCTTCATGAAATTTGTTTTTGGTGGGAATATTTTCAAGCTGTGGATGGTGGAATCTGTGGATACCAAATCTGTAGATACAGAGACCCAACTGTAACTAAGAAGGCAACACAGGATATTGACATATTTTTATCTCAGTGGTCTTCCAAGGTACTCTAGGCAGTGAGGATACAGTAACAGCTGTTGTGATAGCTTGACCTGATGGGTTAGTAGCCCATGATAATCCAGAGGGGAGATAAATTTGAAACAAGCTTTCTTTAGTCCTGATAAAACATATTTACTACTATAGTAGCACACACACTTCATTTTCCTTCTTGGTTACTCTTTTATCTTTTGGTAATCTCAGCCCAAATTCTAGAAATTGATTATACAAGACTTCTCCATAGATGAATGGTTCTGCCTCTTCAGTCAGTCTAGGTTTCAGCAAGATTGTTCAATTTTAACCTCTAATACACAACTAAGACCTTAATCAGCATTGCCACCCCAACAGTGGCCTCCCAGAAGTAATGAATCCAGGTGCCCACCAAATTGCCTTATTATCTCCATTTCTTCACCATTCTTTTGTTGAGGGTTAATGCCAATAAGCATTACAATGGGATTATTGTTTTATACTCTGTGTGAAAGAAATGGTTAGCAGTAAGAGATATGATTAATCTAGCAAAAATCAGTTTATGAAATGATTGCAAATTGAAATTATTTCTAACAATGCTGAAAATTAATATCAAGTTGTAAATGGAATGAAAACAAAACACACACCAAAATATCTTATTTCTCTGTCTACAGAATGTTTTAACACAAAGTCCATTGCCCACCTCTTAGCAATTTTTACAATACTTATTATACAGATTCATTGAATGTAACCCTTGTAGCTCTGCTTCAGGAAAACCAAATGCAAAGAAGTGATGTCGTTCATCTGAGTTTCTGTTGCCCATATGGTTTTGAAGGGCTCACATAAACATCATAGACACAGAATTATACAAATGGAATTGTAATGTTAGAACAGTGGATCTTAACCTGTGGTCCTGTTGTTAGAAAGTGACATAGATGTCTTGGCTGACTCAGTTGATCCAGACAGCTTTGAGCAGGACAGTGTAATTATTAGTGTTAATATCTAGCAAGGTGGTGATTTACAGTATTCCCCCAAGCCTTGATGGATGGTTGGAGCCATTTGATTTATTAGACAATAGCAAGGAATGAGAGATTAGGCTGGTGGCACAGCTACAGAAAGTCAGTATTACTTAATTGTTAGCTGATTCCACAGTCTGGTTTCTGCTCACTGAGCACTGGCCTTTGAGCTGACACCTCCATTTTTTACTAAAAAAAACTCACAGCAGCTTCTCATGAATTGTCTTGACCTGTGTTCAGAGCTTGGGAAAATTGCTTTTTAACAATAAGCTCCCAGAAGCCACCAGCCAGTATCACCAGTAGTCATAGGACATGCACTCCAAAAAAGTCATGTTTCCTTGCTGTTTCTGTGTTGCATCACTCTTTTCAACATTCAACTAACATCTAACTTATAAGTTATTCCCCCACCCATCTCTGCCTCTTCAGAACCATATCTGCTTGCTCCAGCCTTTGTCTCAATACCTGACAACCAAGAACAGTGTCTGGTTAAGAGCTGCTGACACTTTTGACCCAAGCCCAATGCAGAATTGTAATCAGAAAATTAATTCTTATAACTTCCAGCCCGCTATATCAGCATCTCTCATGACCTATCCGAAACAGCAAATTGCATCTATCCTAGCATATTTATATATTAAATATATTTTGAAAAGGTATTTCATGCTTCAGCTAAAATAATTAATGTAGGGAAACAGCCTTGTGGAAATGGCCAGTTATGCCAAATGCACAGCAAGCACAGATCTCTGCAGTCCTGCCCATTGTTAACATGACCTTGATTATCCATCTCATATTTACATCTCCCATTTTGGAAGAAAGGTGGGAAATAAATTCAATAAATAAATAAACAAATAAATAAATACAAATTAAGTATTACATTGCATTTGGGACAGATAGTTGCCAAGATAAAAAGTTTCACAGGCAGGGCAGTACATTGGGCTGGAATGGCTTCTCACCATGCAGGCTCTCAAAAGTTTTCAATCAAAGCACTATCCTACATAGGAATCATTCAAAATTATTTATTAACCATGAAGTGGAGGCTGGTGGCTTCCATGTCAATAGAGCAGTGAATTGTCTCCTGGTTTTAATTTGAATTGATTTCGAAGACATTAGCTGCCATTGCAGCCCCTCCCCAAAGCAGATAAGGACAGAAGGTAGATCAGAATCTATGGTATATCTATGTAATATGCAGTAGATTGGTAAGCTACTAGCTATCTAACAATAGCAATAATTAAGAAGACTCCTCCCTACTAATTTCATTGTGCTTTAAAAATAGGGGGGGAAAGTGCATCTTTGTATGAAAGGACTTTTGAGCATTCTGGTTCTGGTGTGTTTGTGTATGTATCTTCAAGTCACCTGTTGACTTAACGGCAACCACATTTCATAGGGTTTTATTGGGCAAGGAATGCTCAAATTCCTGGGGCTATGTGCTCAGACAAATACTGTTGCTTACATATGTCTGCATGCCTGACCCACTATTTCAAACCTGCTTTGGTGTTAGGCCTCAAGATTCTAGTAAACACAACACAGCTCTTGTTAAGTCTCAGGTCTTTCCAACCCCACTTTATAATCACATAACTTGACTGGATATGTTTTGCTACAATCCCTGTTGTTATTCCTCACTAATCCAAAATGTATGGAACTGAAATAATCACTTATTCTTCTCCTATTGCTTCATTGTGCAGAGGCAGCCTTTTAGTTCTCAAGCATACTTTGCTCTTTTTATTATTCCACAGAAAAAAAGTATGCTTCCTTTGCTGCTTGCTTTGAGAGACCAACACAGAAATTACTTTTAAAATTTACCTTTGACAGTGGGAACTATTATGGTGAAAATTCTAGAAAAAGCCAAATTGCACATGTGTGCTGAGATGGCTTGTGTGTGTGTGTGTGTGTGTGTGTAAGTGTAAGCACATGTGTATTTCGATTTATTCAAATAATGCTTACAAGTAGGACAAATGCAACATTTAACTAGGATCTTTGGGTGAGCTTAGGATGTTGGTATCAAGATATATTTCTACGTACTTTTGGAAATTCTCATCAATTGCACAGTGTTGCTTACAGATTGAACAAACCTGTGTTGAGCTGTTAGAACTTGTTTCCTGAATTTTATACAACCAACAATAGGTGAAAAAAATGTTTTCCTATCTTTTCTCATAATATTGGCCATTACTTGTACACAGCTTCTAACCTATTCTCTTCCAGCCATTCCACAGCATGTTAATTTGCATTGTTAGTTAACAATATTTGGAAAAAACAAATGGGGAAAAAACATAATTTAAAACTTTCCTTGCTCAGGGAAAATATTTGTATGTAAACACTTATACACGGATGTGTTGTTTTTTTCTCTTCTGTTTCTAAACTGATATTTAACTACTGGCAAGTAAGTTCATCTCAGGGGATATTCTGAACATGAACCCAGGCCAAAAATGCATAAATATCCAACAAAATAAGTTCACAATGCCTGTTCAAATGATCAGCAATTTTCACTCCAGGCCTACAGTTATTGTTGTGGTGGTTATTTATATATTCTATGTTGAAAACAAACTGCATATTTCACAGACTTCCCATGATGTTATATTGGAATCTCATTTGATTCTTCATTCATACATTCATTCAAAATATTTATATCCTATCCCCCCCATTGTAAGCAACTCTCAGGAAGTTTACAACATCTTGACTTAAAGCAACAATGGGCATAATAATAAAGATTTATTTTTTAAAAAATATGAGAGATCACTTCAGAGTAAAAACAGGAGGTGAAAAAAGTCTTCAACATAGCAGGCCAAACATCTGCCAGAAGTATATTCCTTTCTGTCTCACTCTCTTCTTTCAGGCGTACATACAATCTTAATCTTCACAGCATTGTGATATAAATTAGGTTGAGAACAATAATTGGCCTAAAATGGGCCTAGGAATTCAGAGCTCAGTGGGCATTGCAAATCATATCTCCCAAGTCCTAGCCCAGCACTGCATCAAATATTCTCTATGCCAC
The DNA here is from genome assembly GCA_030847615.1 of Gambelia wislizenii. NCBI lineage: Eukaryota > Metazoa > Chordata > Lepidosauria > Squamata > Crotaphytidae > Gambelia > Gambelia wislizenii. The sequence goes on along the minus strand of JAUMIR010000005.1, from coordinate 201,761,179 downwards.
TGTGTATCAGCTGTGATGGAAATAATATTTCAAATCCTCCTGAAATATTGATAAAATAGTGATTGTAGGAGCACAGTTCAACTGGAAGTTTGCTGAGGGAAAAGGCTCAAAGCTCCCCCACTCCATCATGACCCCAGTCCAGCTCAGGGGGCCCTATACTGAGGGCTTGTCTATACAGTGAAAATAATCCAAATGGCAATCACATGGAAGGTGATCTGTACAAATGGACATTTGCATAAATATACCCCATTCAGAAGGGGGCAGCCAAATCAACCTTAAAGTCCACGTGGGAAGCCTCCGGGGCTTCTCCCAGAGTTTTTAAAAAGCTTCATATGGCATGCGAATGTGTAATTGTTAGGGCAGTCACATTCCCATTGCTGTGACCAGGCAGCATAATCTGATTGGCTGGACAAGCAGGGGGCAGGGCTAGCAAACAGGGAAAGTGTCTGCTGCTGCCATGTTGCATTTTTGGCTAAGCGAGAGTCTGGTAAGTCGATAAAACAACATTATTTTACTCTCATGTGTTTTTTTTCCTTTTTGATTTTTTTTAATTTTATTTTTTAATTAAGTTTTAACATATATAACTGATTGTTGTACAGTGAACAATGAATAAACATATCATTTTTATCAAATTCCTCTTACAGAACATAGTAAATGTAACATATCCTTTGTTCTAAATTCTTGTTCACCAAAGATTTCTGTCCTGAACTTCCTTTATTTAGACCTATAGCTAAATTTACTTTGCATTTGTAGTTTAGTTGATACCCTTAATATCCACATAATGATAGTGAGACTAATAGAATCTTTACTATCTTCAGCATTATTATTATTAATTATTATGTCTTTCCTCTAATCCATTGTACGATAACGCTCCATCTAAATAATGTCTAAATTCTTTACAATCTCTGCTCTTATGTGTGTCACTTATTTTTATACGTCCTTTTATGTGTCAAATTTAAACGTCATCTTTCAGATTCCTTGTCTTATATACCTATCTAGTAACTCTGTTAACCTCTTTAATTATAATGCCCCATTACTTCCTTTATATTCTTATATGAATCTTCTGTATTCTCCCAGTATGCTAATACTGGTGCCCAAGCCTTCATTGTGTTTTTTCCACTTTTGTTTCTTAATCTATTAGTTAGCTCATGATGTCTATCATATCTAGCAGTTTTGCTTTCCATTCTTCAATTCTGGGTTCCTCTTTTGATTTCCATTTTCTTGCAACAATTATCCTAGCTGTGGTTATCATGTATAATACAATCTTCCAATGTTGGTTTTCTTCTTTTTTGTTTATTCCTTTTATCATATTCAGCATATAAAGTTCAGGACTAAAGTCTTCATTAAGCTGTAATTTTTTTTTAATGCTGTTATGCACCTTAACCCAGAATTTTTTGATCTTACCACAATCCCAGTACATATGAATGAGAGACCCTTTGGCCTTTCCGCATTTCCAACAGTTATCATTTACTGCAATCTTCATTTTATTTAATTTCACCAGTGTATAATACCACCTCTGAGTAGTTTTGATGTAATTTTCCTTAAGGTTCTGACAAGCTGTAAATTTTATGGATCTCTCTCTTGCTTTTTCCCAGTCTTCTAAATTTTGGAGATTTTCAGACGCCAAAAAATTAGCTTCTTGCCACGCAAGCAGCCTCTGGAACAGTACCAAGGCTGCTGCGTGGCAAGGGTCAATTTTGGACGACGCCGTTTCTCTCTCGGCATCGTCCGTGACTGTTGCGGCCAGCACTGAAGGCGGCCGCGCTGTTTTTTACTCACAGACAACTTCCGTGAGTAAAAAACAGTGCGGCTGCCTCCAGTGCTGGCCACAACAGTCACAGACGCCACCGAGAGAGAAATGGTGTCATCCAAAATTGACCCTTGCCGCACAGCAGCCTCGGTACTGTTGCAGAGGCTGCTTGCGCGGCAAGAAGCTAATTTTTGGCATCTGAAAATCTCCTTAGATTGTGGCCTATATATTATGCCCATTTCTGCATATAGTCTTTAATATAATCCTGTTCCAATTTTCTGTTAACAGCAGTTTGTATAATTTTGATATTAAATTTTTATGATTCCCATCCCATATCAGCTTATCCAGTTCATTTGGCTCTGTCTCTATTCCCTCCTTTTTTTTTCCTTTTTGTAAGTATGAAATATCACATGTGTGCACCATGGTAAACTGTTTTTTAAAAATCGGTGGCGGCAGATTTAAAAGAATGAGTAAATCACTCACAACCGCCATCTTGTTAGATAGGGGGCATGCAAAGTTTAGGGGAGCTCTTTTGACCATTAAGCAGGTTGCAATGCTGAAAATGGCTGCTTTTTCAAAGGAGTTCATATTTTTCCCCCTCGTATAGATGGAACCTGAGTATTTATTTTTTAAAAACCCAACTACTCAGGGGAAAACTATGTGATGCAAAGCTGATGCCAGTTGACAGAAGGAAGAGCCTAATGGAGTTGGTTACTCTGCCCTCCCCATCTCTTTTTCATTGTATATAGAATTGGACCCCTGTATCCACAGAACCAGTATCTATGGTTTCACTTCTCTGTGGGACACAAAATAGGGACATGTAACATAGAGTTGCACTGGGAAATGCCTAGAGAGGTATCCTCTCTAGGTATCTTCTAGGTCCTCCAACACAACTCTATGGTATGTTTTTACCAGAAGTCCTTCATTTTAGTAGGGTTTGCTGTTATCCACAGTTTCTGGTATCCACAGTAAGTCTGAGAACTGAATCCCTGCATATATAGGGGTCCAACTGTACTGCTAGTAATATATTGCTATTAAACACTATTAATTAGAGAAATTGGGAGATATGCGAATGTACCATGAACTTATCACATTCTGTTTAAACAAGCAATTTTCTCTCTAAAACAGAGCTCATGTGGAAAACACAGGGACTCGCAGTATTCTAAATTTTCAGAAAAAGTTAGTTGCATACAGTGCTGAATTATTAACTGGCCTCTGTGGTGTCACCAGCTTACTTCCTTGTTTTCTCTTCACATCCCATGTTTTTACCTTAAAAAGTCCTGAATGCATTCCCTTTTGCAATCATTAGACATCCTTATGGTGCCGTATTTGCCTGGTCTGATAAAGTCCTAGGTAAAGAGGTTTTACAATTCAGAATGGTAACAAGTGATTAAAATCTTTATTTGTATTTTTGAATTTTAAAAGAATATACAGTATAGCAAAGCTAAGAGGTTGGTTTAAAAAGTAGCATGTCTCTGGCATGCCCTGCATCAAGATATACAGTCAGAAAATTCTAGTCTGTTAAGATTTTAAGTATAGTACACTGAGAGCGTCAATGACAGTTTTTGAGCCTGGCTCTTGCAGTAAGTAAGATCTTCATGAAGGCCAGAGAACGCAAAATGCTTTTTGGACTCAAACACTGCAGGACTATGCCAACAGCAAAATTGTTCTTGTTCTTTATTTAGGTAACATAACTAACACACATTTTTACTCATTAGTGAATGGTTGCACACACAAACACACACAGTGATTAACAATGCAGTGGGGGGGGCTGATCATTGCTTTAGCTCAGGCTTCCCTCTGCTCTCTCACCCCTTGCCACCTGCTTTATTGAGATACACAATATCCCTCCTCTATTGAGGCTTTATTTACAATCTATTTCATCTATTGAAATTCACACAGTGGTTTACATATAAAACTCAAGGAGGCCACATTCTGTATGCTAACACATAAACACTGTGATTTCCAAAGAGATTTGAACTGATTACTGGAAATGCAGAACAAAATTGAAGAGGCGGCATCATTTGCAGAGGAAGACCAGGAATCAGTATGAATCATTTCAACATTAACCAAACTCTTTTATGTACAAAAAGATAGGTATTCCTCCTCTCTCCATCCCCTTCCTCAGCATCAATGAGGTCACAGCTATGGCACTGCCACTAACAACAGGAGAGCCTTATTCAAACAGCAAAAAGATGACATTTTAAATGACTTAACAGACAAATGCAATAATTTAGATCACCTACTGAAGAAGCTTAACTAAAGTTGTGTGTCAAGATTCTGTGAGGTAGGCATTTCAATGAGGAAAAGAACTCCCACCTAGTCTTGTTCTCATATTCTGGGTAATTTGCCATGTAAAGCAAGATTCCACACAATTCCGTTACACTGGTGTACACTTGCTGGCAGCGTAACAGTCACACTATCATTTTTTTGTATGAAAGCAAGCTGCTCCTGGGAGACACAGGAGGTTACTAGATATAATATTATCCATAGCACAAAGACACTCTTTGACAGTCATGCATAATCAGTCCTGTAGGGAAGCCGGTCATTGCCCATGTCACATCTACATAACAATTGCCAAGATGATGGTGTGTGATATTGGCTAATGGGATTCTGTAGTGTGACAGAAAGGCACAAGGCTCAGGATGCAATCCAGTGGGGCAAGAGGGGTATAACTGATAGTTTCAGAGTGGAAAAATAAACAATTTATCAAATATTCACAATTAAAAATCAACATAAAGCAGAAAAATGGGAGTCTAGAATTCTAATAAGACTGCAATAGAATTTGGCATACACATCTAAACTAGGTATCACAAAATATATGCAGCAAGTACCCAGTAGCCAGTGACCATTTTTCCCTAGTGGTTATTAGCTATCCAGGAAAGTTGTTTAAGTTGCCTTTTTAATTTTTATTTTAGTGAAACAACACAAAATGACTGCTCTTACCATTTCCTCTCTAGCTATCCCAACCAAGCTAAATTTGTGGATCAATTCCCTCTTGAAAAGCCTTTAAATGGTGAGTTGAAGCTGTTATGCTGTGATGAGGAATGCACCAGAGATGTCACAGCACGTATGCCACCTGGCATTTCCATCTTCCATCCCAGAATGAAAACTGACCCACAACTTCCTAGACATGAAACTAGGACCACCAAGCTAAAGTTAACTGCTACCTCATGGAGCTGCTGGACAGCAATGAGCTGCCAGTGACTGCTGAATTTTATTGAGAGTCTAGAATCTATCTCCCTCTTCCCTCTAATTTAGGTGGGTATATGAGAAGGCTTGTTGCTGACTAAGCCCTTAACTCCCCACATGTGCTTCATTTCAGGCCCAGCATTGTTGTCACTCTGAGATCCAGGAAGTGATGAAGTAAGAACAAGAGTGGGGATGAAGGTCTCCTTCGAGTTCTATGTCATCCATAGAAATGCCCACTATCTGGGCTGCAGGGTATTTCCAGGGTCTCTATTTGTCCTGGAACCATCACAGGGGAGAGTATCAGACGCTTGAAAAAAAAACCCTAAGAAGCTCACAAGAACATCACTGTACTGGAAACAGGTTGTGGTGCCAGGCTGCTTCCTAGTGGCGCAGGGGCCTTTCCTATCCCACCGCTGCCACCAAAAATATGTAGTGACTCGTACATGGTCAACCCACCACTTTAACACTCTGGCTTTAGGGTGGCAGTCCTGTGGGTTCTCTTGCATCCCACTACTGCCCCCAAAAGAATGTGTGAAGCACCAACCACCTTTGTGTCTCTGATATCAGGTAGCGTGGTTTAAAATTAAACGGAGGCCAAGCAGCTTTAAACTCTAACAAACGTTTATTGGAAAATATAAAACAAATAAACTGTAGTTGAGTATTAAAGTTGTTAATCTTCTTAAGGCTTAGTTACATCAGATTCCTTTTAAAATAATAACATCAATCTAGACACACCAGCACTACTAACTCAGGAACAAAGTCCTAAATCCCCTTTATATACTTGACTTGCTCTGAGCCTCTCCCTATTAGACTCTCCAAGTCTATTCAGTCCCTCTCTGGACCCTTAAGACCCTTCTGTGGTAGTCAGACTGAAAAGTTCCCTCAGGAACTCTAAGAGCACACCCTCCCTTTGGTGTAACTCTTTCTTTCCAGTCAAACCTCAAAACAACTAACTCCCCACTCACTCTCTGTCAGGCCCCTTTTATAGCCATGCCCAGCTGCCTTCCTATTGGCTGGGCACCTGCTGCTCTGAGATTGGCTAAAAGAGAGGCCTTTTCATCACACAGGTCCCCATTCTGTGTGTGTCATGATCCTGGAATGCTTGCTCCATCCTCCCTCCATGCTGACACAATGAAAAAGGCATCGCTTACAGTGTACATTGTTCTCACAAGTATAATAACGTCGTTCTCATGAGCTCCTATGGGGCTTTTTCAGGCATCTGGATTGCCACTCCTCTTCAGGTCTGAGCATTCCTGACAGAATCATAAAATCATAGTTGGAAGGGGCCTCATGGGCCACTGAGTCCAACCCCCTGCTCAAAGCAGGATCTCCAGCTAATGCATCCCTAGTAGGTAGCTGTCCATCCTCTTTTTGAAGAAATCCAAAGAAGAAGACCCCATCACCTCTCTAGGCAATTGGTTCCATTGCTGAACCACTCTTACTGCCAAGAAGTTCCTTCTAATGTTCAATTGAAATCGACCCTTCTGTAACTTCAAACCATTAGACTTGGTCCTACCCTCTGGGACAGCAGAGAACAACCCTGCACCCTTCTCTCTGTAGAAGCCCTTGAGGTATTTTAAGAGTGCAATCTTGTAACCCCTCAGTCTTCTCTTCATCAAGCTGGACATGCCCAGCTCCTTCAACCTTTCCTCATATGTTTTGTTCTTTTATCATTCTTGTTGCCCTTCTCTGAACCTATTCCAGCTTGTCTATATCCTTCTTAAAATGAGGCTCCCAGAACTAAACACAGTATTCTAGATGAATCATAGAATCATAGAATCATAGAATTGCAGAGTTGGAAGAGACCACAAGGACCATCCAGTCCAACCCCCCTGCCACGCAGGAAATCTTGATCAAAGCATCCCTGACAGATGGCAATCCAGCCTCTGTTTAAAGACCTCCAAGGAAGGAGACCCCACCACGCTCCGAGGGAGTGTGTTCCACTGCCGAACAGCTCTTACTGTCAAAAAGTTCCTCCTCATGTTGAGGTGGAATCTGTTCCTGGAGCTTGCATCCATTGCTCCGTGTTCCAGTCTCTGGAGCAGCAGAAAACAAGCCTGCTCCACCCTCAGCGTGACATCCCTTCAAATACTTAAACAGGGCTATCATATCACCTCTTAACTGTCTTTTTTCCAGGCTAAACATACCCAGCTCCCTAAGTCTCTCCTCATAAGGCATCATTTCCAGACCTTTCACCATTTTAGTTGCCCTTCTCTGGACACGCTCCAATTTGTCAACATCCTTTTTGAATTGTGGTGCCCAGAACTGGACACAGTATTCTAAGTGAGGTCTGACCAAGGCAGAATAGAGAGGCACTATTACTTCCCTTGATCTAGACACAATACCTCTATTGATACAGCCCAAAATCGCATTGGCCTTTTTAGCTGCCGCATCACACTGTTGGCTCATGTTCAACTTGTGGTCTACTAGGACTCCTAGATCCCTTTCGCACGTAGTCTCATTCAGCCAGGTCTCTCCCATCCTATATTTATGCATTTCATTTTTCTGCCCTAAATGCAGTACTTTACATTTCTCCGTATTGAATTTCATTTTGTTAGCTGAGGCTAGATGAGGCCTGACCTGCACAGAATATAGTGGGATTATTATTTCATTCATCTTCGAAACGATGCTTCTATTAATACAGGCTAAGGCTGCATCTGCACTGAAGAAATAATCCAGTTTTACACTTCTTTAAATGACATGGCTCAATGCTGTGGACTTCGGTGATTTGTAGTTTTGTGAGATATTTAGCCTTCTCTGTCAGAGAGCTCTGGTGCCACAACAAACTACAAATCCCAAGGTTGCATTGCATTGAACCATAGTAGTTAAAGCAGTATCAAACTGGATATTTCTGCAGTACAGGTGCAGCCAAAGATAGGATTTGCTTTCTTTGTTGCAGCAACACACTGCTGGCTCATGTTCAGCTTATGATCAACAATACTCCCAAGGTCCTTTTCACATGTAGTACTGCTGAGTCATGTATTCCCCCATCCTAAGTCATTTTGTTGCCTAAGTCAAAGGTCATATTCTGCCAATATAGGCCAACTGAATCTTACTTTCACACTGGTGATAGGACAGCATTCCCCACCATACCAGGGGCAAGCTGGATAGCTTAAAGGGTGCAGGATTTTGAAACATAGAGCTCTATACAGAACTACCAGTGGGTTCTGATTGTTTCCTCCTCCACACTCTCCAGTATCTTTTGCGATGCAACCACTTCACTCTTCCTAATGGTCAGGCCAGCTCTGAGTCTATGCACAGACACAACATTTCTATATGTATAAGCTCTTTCACAGGTTATGTTGAACCTGTAGAGGGTGCATGATCAGTAGGTGTGATCTCTCACTACACAATTCAACATAACATAATATTAGAATTTAAGTGGGCTTTGTTGTGAGAGTTAGTATAAACAGATATGTTATAATTAAAATGCCAACTGTATACTTTCCAACGATTCCATCACTGTGTATTTCTCCTCATCTGGGCTTTGCTTGTCAGCCTCATCTTGCACCTAACTGCTCTGAAGCAGAGAAACTGACTCCCACAAAACTTTCTCTAAATGCCAACTGCCCACTTCATGGCCTCATTCTTAAAGTGGAAGTATTTCATACTATAGATGTACATCTTAACCCATTTCAACCTATTTTTTCCACTACAAGAAAAATGATAATTTTCAGCAGTATTCTCCCCACTTTTACATGTTGTAAAGCATTCTAGGGAATTATTCTGTGCAGGAATACAAAACAAAACAAAACAAAAACACTTTTTGTGTAGAAAACAGGCTTTTGCCCTAGAAATATGGTTCATTAGAGTTTCCCTAAAATGTGCTTCCACATTTTCTTTTATAAAACTGTGGAGGATCATAATTTTAAAGCCAGTGCACATAATTAACTGAAATTACATTTATCAGGCAATAAGGTCACCTCCGTAGACTGTTAAAAACAGCTGATATGCCACAGCTATTTAACATATCTAGGATGGAATCTTATTGGTATACTTCAATAATATAATAATCTACTCAGGTAGTGGATGGACTTTTCCCAAATTGCATAGTGGCATCAAGGAAAGGCGGAAAAAGTAATCACTGACAGGAGAGGACTGAAGTAGCTATTTTTCCAATGCCTAGATTCTGTGGGGACAGGGGAGTCCTCAGAGGCTAAGTTTTCTTGGGAAGCTGGCTTGGATAATTGCCTGTGTGCCAATCTTCCTGTCATTTTCCCCACCCCCTGAGAACTATTCCTCAGAAGAAGAGCCAAACTTATCTTACCAGCAAAGGGAAGAGTAGACCCCTAAAGATTAAGTAGACACCTAAAGATCAGCCAGCCCCCCACCCTGACCTTTCAGCAAGCTAGTTAAAGATCGGAGGAGGAGGAGAGAGGGAAAGCTCCCCATCCCCAGAGAAAGATGTAAGCTTAAGCATGTCTCCCAGACTCTCTCCTTGAGATGCATAAATGTGGTTCCGATCAAGATCTTGAAAAGAGCCCATTTGAGAATACTGGATTAAATACAGCTGGGGGACTAGATAGGGCTGGACATCTCCATATTATAAGCTGTATGCAAATGCTAGCTATTTGGTGGGAACAACACACCTTCTTGGTTCCTGTCACAGTTTGGATTTGGTCTTGACTGGTTTTACAACTTCTGGTTTGCTCCACAATTCTGTTTATGCATAAGCCCTGAGATTCTGACAGTGATCAATAGTTCTTAATGTTAGAGTGGAAAGTCATCTGTTTTGTTTCTTCCACCTGATAAAACTTCCTTCTGATAATGAACTTGGCTTCCTTTTGACCACGGCTCACACTCACACACATATGGACTCTTACTAGCTAAACTCCAAGGCAACTGCAGTTAAATCAAAAACTCTTCCTAGAGCAGCTCAGAGCCAGCATCCTTCCCTTCCTGCCACCATCAACTTTATCAGCCTTTCGTTGCCACGACTGCTGCACCCATGGTCTTTTCCTCCTGTAGTCTCTGCATCTTTACTGCTGCAAGTGCTGGTGTAATTGTGCTATTGTGAATACTCAAAAAGATCTTGACCCTAGAAACTATAGCAATCGAGCTGTAATTATGGCTTAATAAATATAACCATGTAAAACATAACTAAAACAAACATAACATTTATGAAAGTGACTACATGTTAAGAATAAGAGTGGGATCCAACAAACAACTGACTACATGGTGCCATTCTAAATCTATTTCACCAGGAACCCATACATACCCACAATCATACCTGCAAGCATATTCTCACATATTCCCCCTCTTGATACTTAATTAATTCTATATGTGAGTATGTGGTGTGAGTGTGTGTGTGAATGGAAAAGAGCTCTTGACAGTTAACTGAATGTTTAATGTCTTATGTCTAAATAAATGTTACATGCATAGTGACTGAAAACCAAATTTGGTCTCTCTGTGCCTTTTTGCCTGTCACTTGTCTGGGAAAATCTTAAACACTACCTGATTAAAAGGACCTCTATGTGGTCATAACAAAGTCCTATTATATACAATGCTGTAGTAAAATTATGTCCCTTCTATAAAATGGCAAAATCAAAGTGTGCTTTTGGGTTTTTATATTTTTTTAAATATTTTCAAGCTGTGGATGGTTGAATCCATGGATACAGAATCCATGGATATGGAGGGCCAACTGTACTATCTTGCTGGAATGCCGCTTTAACAGTCTCATGTGACAAAGTACTTAGCTAACACACATTGGAAACTGCTTAATGCAGTGTAGATGTGTAAACTGCTATTGCTTAAAACCACTTGTAAGCTGCTCTGATAACCTTGTGGCTGAAGAGCGGGGTATAAATAAATAAATAAATAAGTTATTTGCTTTGTGGTTATTGCATTTGTATGGCTGAGAATGGAGCTTCTTGTTGGCTTATCTGCTTCAGATGCCAAATAACATGGCTGCTTAGGGTACTATGCAGTTTGATTCAGAGGGACAGCATTGTTGCTCTGTCTCAGGAAGCAAAATGTCTTGGGCCAGCTCTGCTTGCATTAAGTTTTCAGTGGCAATAGTGTTGGGGAAAGCTGTGATTTCTAGCAGTGAGATGTGAGAAAAATATTTTATCATCTGGAGCTGACTGGCAGTGAAACTAATTCATCATCAATTACACAAAGAACCAACTGCACATCTCCTCATGTGGCTACTAACAAACTAAAAGGCTGACTCTAGAGTTAATCCTACAACTTGATATCCAAGCTATATAAAGGATTGACTTAGATAAGGAGGGGGGAATGTAGGTGTGTGTATGTTGGAGGAAGGAATCATGAATTTAAAACACTTCTCTTGCCTGTCACAGTTGTACTAAGAACCAGCAAAAGGAGGATTTACATTTCAGAGGATCTTTCTCTGGCTTCCAGTGGGTAACTCAGTATGGAGGCACTAGATATATCATAACAAATGCAAAAGCAGCTTTAGCATATCCTTGGTACTGAAACATCTTTGAGGAGACTTTACAGTTAAGAGGGATTCTGCTCTCAAGAGGATAAAAAGAAGAAAAACATTACCACAAGGGTTTGGGTTGCTTTTGTTGTTTTTCATGATATGATATCTTATTTTAAAGGATTCAGAATTTTGAGAGGAAGAGGGCAAAGCTCTAAAGTATTGCATGCCCTGCATTATTACAGTTCCCTTCTAATGTAGATTTAACGCTAGTGAATGCTCTGGATTTTTAACATGTGATTCAAGTAAACCTCTAGCATTTTAAATATGAAATGTTATTCTGTGTATACAAGATATACAAACTGAATAATTGCATTTCTGGATCAGATCAAGAGTTCAGTTTCTCCAAATGAGCATGGAATAGTTATCTTTTTTTTCTCTTTTAGACAACAGCTCCCAGGATTTCCCTGGCTAACATAGCCAGTAATCCAAAGACATACTTTTTCCAAGCTCTGGCCTGCTACATGCCTTGGAAAGTTTACTGACTGAGCACACAGCCTTGTTTTTTGCTTCTGTTACCCACCAATGCTACACTGCCTCCAGTCATAGGAGTGTCCATTTGGCTTCTTATGGCTAATGTTCATTAATTTAATGTATCAGTCTAAACTTTAACATAGCCTACGCTAACAGACTCCTTCAGACAAAGGAGTTAGTGAATGCTCTGCTGTATCAGTGCATCTTAATATGGAAGGTACACTGGTGAAGCTCTCCAGACATCACAGTAAAATGTTTCACTCGTCAAATTATTCTACTAGCAAAGGCACATGAATTACCAGAACAGTTAAAATGGAGCTGAATCAAGGGACATGGGTGAGACAGGGAAAACTATACATTTGAGGGGTTGGTAATCAAACAGTGCCAGGAGGACAGAATACATGTCACAGGATTTCAGTAAGCTGACTCCCAAGCATTTACTTTAGCAGACAGCACCACAGACCTCCCTCAGCTGTGCCTGGTGCCCTGCAGGGTTGTCTATGTTTCTTGTGTTGTGGGAAAGGGGGTACAATGGACACATACTCCTTGCTTCACATAGGTTGGCTGTCTCCATGTGTAAGCACAGCCTCTGAATAGTGAAGCCTGCTGCTCTTTTTAACGACACTGGAGATGTGGATGCCATTTTCTTATTGTTTGGAGATTTTCCAAACAGTGTGTTTTCTCCCTCCCCTATGAGGATAGGACAGGCTAACTATTCTGCCAGCATGGCAGCATATTCCCCCAGCCAGTGATACAACTGAAATATTTATTAGTTATTTGTTTGTTACCATTCTATCCCACCATTACTTCAAAAAGATCCCACTTTATCCTCAGTCCTATGAAGTAGATCAGTTTGAGAGAGACTGATTGGCCAAAGGTCACCCAGTGAGTTTCACAGAGTATAAGATTCCTCAGGTAATGAACAGAGGTCTAGATTTCTATTTCTTTAAAAAAAAAATGCTTCAAAGCTTGCATGAATTCTAGGCTACTTACAGTTTAAAAGCAAATTATGTTGATTCAGTGGATTTTTTCATGCTTTTGGAGAATTGACAAGATGCATATATGAGTTCTCCAGTATAACAAAAGATGGAGAAACTTACAATTAAACAACAACAATATGACTGTCAAATTCTACATCTTCACCAAGAAGTCAATAATTCTGTATGGAGATCAAAAGCATGCCAAGACTATCTTCTGTTTGCTGCCTAACTGAGGCTAACAGCAACTCATACAACTAGAATCTTTGTTCTAATACAGTTAGAATAATAGTGCCTACATTTTTTTAAAAAAAAAAAATCTTGCTCTTTTAGGTCCTGTATATGAAATTGGTAATGATCACTCTTACATGATGCCAGGCGAACTCTAATTTTAGAGGAATCCAAATCCATTTGGTAAGCCAATCAGTGCCATGTAGTTTTTATTAAGTCATTTATTAGCTAAACATTGATAACAAAGACATCATGACTAAAAAGGCTTTCTCCTTTGAACTAGAATTTGCACAGTTCAAATCCCATTCCCTCAGTCAGTGGATTAATGTCTACATTATCTGTGTGTATGAAGGCATCTCTGTTCTACAGGCTTTCTAAAAAGGGACTGTTTTCCTTGTGTTGTCAGGATATACAGATTTGTGTGCATTTGCCAGGAGCTCATACTCTAGGCCAGCACAGTGTGTCTTGGGGGTGGCATGTGGGATAAAGTGTATTACCATTAAAAAGCTCCCATGCTGGGTATTAGACATTATTTCTCTCTTACATTATACGTTGTAATAGGATCTGAATGCAGTAATGCCTCTTTGAAATATTGCTGGAAATAAGGCCCTGCAGAGAGCAGGAGAGCAAGAGATAAATCCATCTTACAAGCTAACCGTGTGGGTACCATCTTCAGCTAAAACTGCATGCTATCCTTCTGCTGAAATTAAGACAGAATGTTTATATAAATTTGGAAACATGCCTTAGCTTTATCTGGTTTGTAACTTAGCAACATCTCTAATTTAGGCTTCTTGCTATTACTTACAAGGCAGCTGATACATCTAGCCAAGTTTGCATAATATACTTTTGAGAGGGATGAAATGCTTTGAACACGTAGGCAATACCTGAAGCCACGCTGGATTTTGCCAACATATACTTTTACCTATAAAGACAAACATAAAAACACTCACTGTTCAAAATCACGTTTAATCAAGCTGAATAGAATTATAAAAGCTGACACAATTGCTTGAAGGACAGCTGGAATTTGTGGGCCAAAGAATAGTATTTGGACAAAATTTGACCGCATGGTACCTCTTCTCAGTTTAATTCACACTGTTTCTCCATCATCATTACTGTTAATGAAAGAAATTTTATGTATAATGCCTCCAAGTATGTTGTTCCCTTTAGCTTGTCTTATCCCCCCTCCTCTTAGTGTTCTTCAAACAATAAGTTTTAAAGGGTTTTTAAGGTGTCGTTATGCTATCTTACTGGGTTTTAAAATGCAGATTAGCAGGGAGATTCATGTTTAATTGTTATGAGCAGTAATACTTTTGAACAATCCACTTCACTCATTTAAACTGGAGATCCTTATTTGGAAACAAACATATTTAGATTACTGTACTTTTTAAAAAAAGTAATCTATATATTACTTATAAAAGTAATCTATATTACTTTTTAAAAAGTAATATAGATCAACAATGATGAACATCTTGACAAAAGGTAATTTCTGCATCAGTTTGGCCCTCAACTGGCTAAAACAGGTCTTGTAAGTACTAGGCAATCTTCCTCATCCATAAAGCAAAGGCCAGTATATTAAACTGAACCTCAGAGCTTTCTGGGCTATGTGGCAAAGCTCTAAATGACACATTAATCAACGCTGTTTGGCATATTCATTATAGATGTTCACCTTTATAAAAGGCTAAAGGATTCATTTTCACATACAGAAAGGCTGCAGAACAAGCTTTCCTTTCTTGGAGTATTGTTTGGAAGGGAAAGCTTGCCTTTTTCAGGGCATTTTTTCTTTCTGGAATTGAAGCTATATTGTCAGAAGGCAGACTTGAAAAGGAAGGATGCTTCCAATAGCAACCACATCATAAGGCACACAGGTATGTTTTGGGTTGAAAATCTGTGGCCTATTTTTGAAATTATTGTTCTCAGCCCCTCCCTAACACCATCCCTCATTTGTAAATGTTTGGACACATTTTCCTTACAAAGAGCAAACAGGTAACAACATTCAGTGTTATATTTACTTCACCTTTTATTCCTCCCACTTTTCCTTAAGGAGAAAAGGGTTTATTTTTGTCATTCCTAGGAGCTTGGATGAACTGACAGACAATTGCCAGCTCATGGTTACCAAATGAGATTCATGACCAATTGGAGAAATGAATCCAGGTCACCCTGCTCTAACATAAATATAGCAGCCATTTTGCCACTGTGATTTAATAAGAGGGGAATTATTCATAGGCATAGACACTGACGTTAAACGGTAACGCTACTTGGACACTCTGGTTCACAAAAGTTTGATCCTCCGAGATGGGGTTTTTTTTTAAACATCACAACTGGACAGTTGTTTGATTGGTTGACTACCAGACCCATGTGTAAAACGGTAGCTTTAAGTGACAAATAATCAGAGCTAGTCCAAAACATTTTGCTGAGGAGGAATAACTAATGCCTCCCATCTTCCAGCATACATATATATTAAGATTCAAAATACCTAAGCTGGCCAAGTTACTCTGAGAGCTAAGGCAGAAAATCCCCAGAAATACCTTTGGGGTACCAAAATATTGTTACCTGGTCGTAAAAATGCAACAATGAAAATAACACTTCAGTGTCCTTTCACAACACAGCAAACCAACCTGTTTGAGGCAGCGACTTCATTCTGCATCATGGCAGACCCTGTAGAGTATTGTATGTTATGTGGGAGATCTGTGATGTATCTCACAGTGTATTTTTTTTCTCCTAAAAATGACAGATGTGTCTGTGTGAGGATTTAGTGTTTTTGGGTGGGGAGTAAAGAGGGTTAACCCCTCCCTCCCTCTCCCTCTCCCTCTCTCTCTCTCTCTCTCTCTCTCTCTCACACACACACACACACACACTGCAATTCTTCATCCCACATAAAATTGCGGGTTAATACCCAATGAGCCCCATCTCCACCTGTGAGATGGGGGTGAGTGAGGGGGTTACCTAAGGCTCATCCCTGTTTTCCAGAGTTAACAGAGCCCAGAGACCAGCTGAGCTATAATGGAAACTTGCATACTTTCCCTCCAACCCCTGGTGCCACCTAGTGGCTGTAGTGCTTACAAGATTTTGTGTGTGTGTGTGTGACTTCAAGTCGCCTGTCGACTTGTGGTGATCCCATAAATTTCATAGGGTTTCTTAGGCAAGTACTCAGAGGTATCTTTGCTAGTTAACTGGCTTATAAGCTTACACCACTCTTCAATTGTGACACTTCATATCTGGAATACCAGATCTGATAGTATTCTCATCTGATGCCAAATCTGATGTATATTTTTTTGCAACAAGCAGAGAATTTTAAACATTGCCCAGACTTTATAGCATATCAGCTAGCTGGTTTTAATTTAGTAATTAAAATGATAATTTGATCATTTAATCTGGTAACATGGCAATTATTACCATGTCTGCAGCTTTTACTACTGTTTTTATTGCTCTGTTCTATTTCATACTTGACTAAAATCATATTTGACTGAAACCATTCTCATAACTCTTAGGGGAACAGTGGCACATAATTTTCTGATTTTCATGTTACAGATCTCCATTTTAACATGGCATGAGCTTTCTAAAGCTTGTGCCACTTACGTACCACTTGTGTAACATTTTGGTGCCCCAATAAAGAAATTAGCTTTGGTTTTGGGTTCTATCGATATGGTTAATTTATGTTTTTATTTCCCATATAATATGCCATTTATAAACTAGATTCACAGTGCAACAGTATGGTGCCTAATTAGAAGTAAGTTCCACAATATACTCTACAATATACTATAAGTGTTCCACAACAGATAAGTGTACAATAGCACAGGTAGGCAAACTTACTGAAAAAGTGTCTCCCAATACCTCTGGGCATCTCCTGAAATTCATTTTGATCTCGCTCCATGAACCTCTGTTCTTGCCTTAGCAGCATATTCCCCTTTCTTGCTAGGCTGGGAAGCTTCTTTTCCACTATGTGACCTGTCAGTAGAGAAACAAGTTGCTCTGTGTGCCTGCTTTAGCAATTCGCCTGTTCTCCATCCAGCCCACAAGAAACGCCCTAGAGAAGGTGAATGGGTTGGATGTGAATGGAATGGATTGTGTGAAGAGGGGTGGGGTGTGTGAAAAAGAAAGAAGAGGATCCCTTTTGTACTCCCTGATTATAGCACTGTGATGCCACTTTAACTGCCATGGCTGAATCCTATGCAACCCTGAGGTTTGTAGTTTGGGGAGGCACTGGAGCACCCTGGCTGAGAATTCTGAATATCCCTCCCTAAACTGCTGATCTGAGGAGTCTATAGGACATTATCATGACAGTTAATAACATAGTGCTATATGTGGAGTGTGAAAGGGCCCAAGGACAGAGGGGAAGATATTGTAAAGGGATTGCGGGGGGGGGGGGAAGAGGTGGAAAGGGGATCTATTTTGTCCATGTTCTTAACTTGTGCATGTTTGATGCTCCCTCCATAAAATGGAGGATGAACTGGGATGCTGGTATATGTGTGTGAGAGAGAGACTGAGATTGAGAGAGATTGTGTGTGGGGGTTGGTTGGTTGCTGTCCCTCCCTGATATGGTGAATAAACAGGACTTCATGTGAGTAGGCTTTGCAAGAAAGTTTGTGAAAGAGGGAAAACAGAAGAATTAATGGAAACGAATTAATTAAGAGGGGAAGAGTGGGAAAGCATGCGAATAAGAGAAGTAGTGTCCTGCTCACCAGTGGCCACCAGTCACTTCCATGTCAGGAGAGCAGAGAATGTACTCTGGGCTTCACTTGGCACTTTAAAGGAGCTATCCAAGGTGCAGGAACCCTGTACTCGAATAAGACCAGCACCTTGTGTATCTCCCTTAAAGTCTGGAATAGAATCCAGGACAGATTTGCCACAACCTTGACATGGAGGTCACTGGTCACCACTGCTACCCACCTTTGTTCCCTGTGGCATGGGCCTCCTAACCATTTTCCCAAGAGGGACCTTTAGTCCCAAACAGGTTGCCATACCTTATGTTAGGAAGGATTGCAAACTTCACTGCAAATAACTAAATGTAGAATGTGAAGAGTAAAATATTTCCTTCACTCAGCAAGGAAGATTATATTTCCATAATAATACGTTGTGACAAATTCTTAGACATTGGCTTTCAGAGAAATATGGAATCACACACAGATGTACCTCAGTTTACAATGCCTCTGACAGTGCAACTCCTTTTTATCAAAGGCCTTCTATGTCCCCCCCCCTTTTTATTCTATGCCCCCCTTCCAGTTAGAAACTTTTTAGTAGTATCAGCATTGTGAAGATGATGGAGGGCTTGAGAAACACATGACTTTATCAGATGAGTCATTTAGGACACGATGACAACACAAAGGGCGAAATTATCAGACGTCCTCATCGTTTAGCCATTCCTGGAGCATAGCACTGATGAGTCATCACTTTTTTATTGATGGACTAAGCAGTCAATAAAAAGTGACACCTTATTCACGCCCACGCTATGTCCTCAGAATGGCTGGATGACATTGTCATCTGATAATTTTGCCCTTTTGTGTTATTGTTGCATCCTTATGACATGGTTTTTGCTGCGTCTGATAAAGTCCACAGACTTTTTGGTGTCAAGCTGCTGCAGCATGTCTGCAGTAAGCAAAGCTTGGACTGGAAAAGAGCAGAATTCTACTCTAGCTGATTCTACGGTTGCTGTGTGTGCCTGCCTACAACATGCAAAGCAAAAAGCAGCTCCTTTCAGAATCCCTAACTGAGTGTCTATGAAGAACACCCTTTCGCATGACGCCCGTCCTTGCCGGTACTGTTGCGGTACCACAGGGACATTTGAGTGTTATATTTCGGCAACTTTTACTCACGAAAGTTGATTGTGAGTAAAAATCGCTGAAATATAACACTAAAATGTCCCTGCGGTACCGCAACAGTACCGGCAGGGATGGGCGTCATGCGAAAGGGACGCCCTGCAGCGCAGCAGCCTCACAACGTGGCGAGGCTGCTTCCGTTACATTTAAGACGTCCGAAAAAGTCCGTAATTTCTGGCTGCATTTTAGAAGAAAACTTCAAGTGGTTTCTAGAAGATTCAAAATGTTTTTGTTTACTTATGCAAGGCTTTTTTGATTTGTTTGTTTCATTTCACATGTGCGTAATTTTTAGTTTGGAATAAAACATTTGTTGAAATATGTTGAAAAGCTATTCTGTTGTTGTTGTTGTTGTTGTGTATACCTGTATACCTAACCTTATCCTTTCATGTAATTTCTGCCTTACAACCAAATTTTCTGTTAAATAAATAATGCCCAGGAATACATCTACTTTGCTAACTGAGGTATACCTGTACATGAGTGGAGCTTTTGTATGGCTGGAATGGAGTCTTCTCCAAATTTCTGCACATTCATGGAAATAAACCTTTTTTTTATCTACTTCTTTTGTAGTGGACTGTCCAAATAATTCCGCTTCACAGCTTTGTTAAGCTTTGCTGACTTTTAACACCACTAATCCATAGGCTTTTTAGTATCATCATACATTAACAACTTTATTTTGCTCAGAGACAATTTTTTTCCATATACTGTCATTATATTCTAATTTACCACAGATCTAGAGGTAGGTAAATTAAATTGTCTATGGGAAAGAAATCCCAACACAAGTTGCTTTTAGAGGAAAGCTCTGGTCAATTCACCAATTTGTTACTGTTCAATGTTGTTCTTCTTTTGCCAAAAAGGACAGAATTTGCAACCATAATATCTATGACCAGCCTGTGGATGGCAACGTAGGTGGGAACTGCTGAAAGCAAAATAGGATGATTAGGAGGAAAGAATTAACATGAAGAAAATGCCACCCACATTATACAAAATGCTGAGAAATAAATGTTTTTGCTTTACTTTTTCTTTTCTTTTCTTTTTTTCTTTAAGTACAATATAAAATGATCCCCAGTTGCCCATGAATAAATAAATAAATAAATAAATAAATGCAATTTAACTTATTGTAAAATTGTATTCTATCTTGAGGTCTATTGATATAGGTGGATCAGAAACATTTAAATGAAATAAAAACAAATAATATCTAATGAGAGGCATAGCCTCTGCTGCTCAGGTCTATCATTTCCCCCTATTATTTGGGTGAATATTTTCCTACCTCATATTTACAACTCGTATTACATTATCTTTAGATAAATCTTAGGGGCTTAGATAAATATTGTCAGTGGATCCTGAAAAAGTTTTGTGTCCAAGTCTGTGTTGCATTTTTGAATACAGCCAGTATTACCTTTTGGGAGTCTACATTTCTCATTGCTAATGTGACATCTGCCCTCCGGCAGGTACAGTACAGATTAAATCACAGACAGCCACAGCTAACAGCACAGGTCTTTACAGAGATAGGCTGTAACAGACTGTAATTCTGGATGGTTCAGGAACCCAGCATGTCTTGTAAGCTGTCTTCAGCCCTCGAGGGATTTTTTTTTCCACTTGGTCTTTCATGCAATGTGCCATTTCCATTCACAGAGTAGGCTGTGCAAATGATGGCTTAGATGGATCTGATAATTAGTCACGTTGCTTCCTGCAGCCTTCACAATGCAGTTTCAGTTAACCTCAGGTCAGGAGAGGTTCACCAATCCACCTATCATCATAGTCATTTCAGTACCTGATGGTGAAATTGGATTGTGAAGGCAAATGGATTGTGAAGGCAAATTTCCCCAGAAGCTTCACTGTACCCTTTGTGCTCACATTTCAGTGTCCTGTCCTACAGAAAAAAGAAGGGTGTTTGTAACACATCCAGCAGATATATTTTGTGATGCTAATGTACAAGAACAGAAATAGTGGAGTATTCTTTGTAGAAAATATGAGGCATTTTGGTTTGACAAAACATAATTTTCAGTTTTCACTGTTCACATCTATTTAATTAACTTTCACCTCCTTCAAAAGGCGGGAATGACACGTAGCATAGATATATAATTGATTCTGAGAGTATTGTCTGCTTCGATAGGAACCCAGGAAAAATGTCTTCATTAGACATGAAAATAAAGAAAGCAACACCTGAGAATAAAAGATGACATTGTTACCATTTACACTGCCCACTTAGTAGCAGCCAGCATGCATTTAGAATGTAAATAATTTTTTGTTGTTGTTCTGAATGACCAATTTCCTTCTAATGGTTTACTCAGCAATTACAAATGTACAGTATTTTTCTGCTCTGGGGCAATAGACTGCATGACTGTGTTAAAAAGACATAGGGCTAACAACAGCAGAATTATGCTTCGGGTATCTTTCACATCCCAGAAAATGCTGTAGAGACAGAAATATTCTGCAAACATATGATAACTTCATATTATTTCCACAGGTAAAACAAACCCTTTATACCTGCTAGCTGATGTGATGTACCAATTTTACCAGTAATTTAAAGTCTAAAGAAAACATATTATAACTCTGCTCCATGATTTCTGGATAGAGGAATAGATTCAGGGAAGTGTGCTATAATTACCAGTCTTGGAGAGCAAAGGTTCATGCAACAATGAAGGCTCAGCCATGAAGCTGAGGGTGCAACAGCAGTCCAACAGAGTGATGGTGTATGAAAAACTTGGCTATTATTTGGGGGGTAATATTTACACCCAGCTTCATATCCTGAAGGGGTGTTAGAGTGTGAGACGATGCTGAAATGTGTCTCCCACAGTTAATCAAAGGAAACTCCAACTTTGTTAATTACCATTAATGGCCAAGATATCAAAGTTGATGGGTTTATGACAGCCTCCTTATTGTAGGAGAGGAAAGGGTGTGAGGAAAGATATTTTGTGGGTAATGGAGGTTTCGGTTACTGTTTGAGAATATTTTGCTGCTTTACAAAGTTCGGGCAAGGGTACGCTACAGAGGAAGCCACAGCTCTTATAGAAGGAACCCTATGGTCAACAGGAACAGGCTGCTCAGCAAATTCATAGGAGAGCCACACAGTAGCTACCACCCACTTTGATGGACACTCATAGGATACTTGCTGTCCTCTCTTGGGCCCACCATAACAAAGAAAAAAATCTATTTGAATTACAGATAGAAGCTGTTCACTACACATTTAAGGCTAGTGCCAGATGGACATCTAAAATGCAAGACCCTGCTCTCAAAGGTTCCATAAGGAGGACTGTGGATAGCCTTGTTGGATCTGGAAGATGCGAATGAGCAAAAACATTTCACTTGTATTCATACAATCACTTAATAGAATCTTTCCTTGAAGCTGCTAATACAGCTGCCAAGCAAGGGGAGTTCATGGCATTGTCCTCCACACTGTTAGCCTCAACATTTTGACATCTGGGTAAAGGACTTGCCCATGAAAGTGTGAAAGCAGATCCGGCAATGAGGGAAGTACGATGTGGCAACTTCTGGACAAGTGAGAAGTGGAGCAAACTAGGGTTGTCTGGGAAAGTACAGTAGCACCCCGCCACCTGCTGATTCACCAGCCGCTGATTCAATTATCTGTGAATGGTGATGGTGGAGAGGGAGGGAGGGAGGAGGTGACCTTGTCAGGGGAGTTTCCAATGTGGCGTGGTGCAGCACAGCAGGTGGGTGAGCAGGAAGGTGGGTAAGTGGGGGAAGGAGGTGACTTTGCATGGGGGTTGTGATGGGTGGCCGAGTTGCCAGGCACAGGAAGGAGGGAGGAGGCGACCTTGCCAGGGGAGTTCCAGCATGGCACGGCAGGCAGGCAAGCGAGCGGGAGTGGGGGAAGGAGGCAACCTCATGGGGGGGGTTCTGGCACAGCGGTGGCGTTCACTATTATCCATGGATTTCACCATCTGTGGTGGGGCCCAGAACCAATCCCCCGCAGATGGTGGGGTGTAGATGGGTACAGTGCCACCAATACTGTGTTTGACCTGCCTCTGAAGATTTTTGCTATCACCTTTCCTAGCAATGGCAAGGGAGGGAACAGATATATCAGGCAACCTGACCACTTGCGCAGAAGCGCATCTCCCAGGAAGCCATTTCCTTTCCCTGCTTCCTGTTCATTGAGGTTGCAAAAGGATCTGCATGAGATCAAGTGGAAGTTAGGAGCTGGAAGGCATGGCACGACAGAGACCACTCATGTTCCAGAATGTGAGCATGACTGAGTGAATCCATAAATACATTCTCTGTACCTGCCAGATGAATGGCTATGGGATGAATGTGTCACCTCGTTCACCAGTTTCAGAATGTTGTGGTGAGATCAAGTAGTACCATGGAATGCATACCCCCTTGCTTGTCAATGTAGCAAAGAGTGGTACTGTTGTCTGATGTGGCCTGAACATGTTCCCCAGCAATCTCCTCTTAAATGCATGAAAGGCCTGGATGATGGTGTGGAGTTCCAGGTTACTGATATGAAGTTGGGACTCATGATTTGACCAGTGACCCTGAACTGTCATGCCTCCACAATGTGCTCCCCATGTTAAAGAAGCATTGGTAGGACAGGTCTGAAGGGCTAAAGGTCATGCCTGATCAGATGTTCAAAAGGTTTGTCTGCAAAAGAAAGACCAAAGTACAGGTGGAGGCATGGTTAACCTTTTGCATTGGTGATTCGTCCGCAGGTTTGTAACTGCTGAAGGATGTTCAGCAGTTTGAGAAACCCGTACTGGAGAGGGTGAAATCTGAGAGGCATCAGATTCATAACTGCTGTAGTAGTGGCCATGAGAACTAAAAGTTTATGTGTCATAAGAGCAGAGTGTCAAGGGTCAAGAGTATAGCATGCACTTTCTCTCTGCTGAGGGGAAGATAAACCTTTCCCACAAAAGCGTCCAGTGTTGCCCCTGTGAAGTCTATCACTTTGAAACCCAGGTCCTGTAGGAGCAACAGGGTCCAATGAATGTCCCAATAGAGTTTCATTTGCCAGGCACCACCAGTAATCAGTCATCTAAATGGGATAAATCTGTACTCCTCAAGTTCTGAGAAGAAACTACTACTGCCATACATATGGTGAAAATTCTCTGTGCTGTGAAGAGACTGAAGGGAAGAACCTTGTATTGACAGAGGTCTTTGTCAATAGTGCATTTGAGGCACTTGCCATGTGGAGGCCTTATGCCAATGTGGAAGTAAACATCCTGGAGATCTATCAATCCTTGATCTATCTATTGATGTTATCTAATCTCCTCTGTGAATGAATGGTAACAGTGGAATGAAATGTCATCATTTTAAATTTCTGTGGCCATATGTATCAGTTAACATTGTGAACATCTACAATGGGACAAAGTCCACCATCCCTCTTTGGGACCGGGAAAAGTACCCATTCCTTCTGCTACCATCTGGAATCTTTTCCATGGCATCATTCTGCAGCAGGGTAGTCTCATCTACCAGAACTCTTAATGGAGGAGTAGGACAAAAGACATCAATGGGTGGAAAACTTGAACATTCTATAGCAGAGTCATGGTCAGCCAGGACTCTGAGGACTCAGAAGGCAAGGAGCTGAGCCAGTTGCAGAAGAGCTGGCTGAGTCTGAGTCTAGCCCTGAAGAACCCAGGGGTCAGCAGCCTAGCCCTCCCGCAGCACAGGGTCCAAGCCTGGGAGACATAGTGGAGCAACAGCAAAAGGTAGAAGAGCAGGTACCTACCTTTAGCCAAAGAAGAGCAGAGAGGGTGTGGCTTCGTCGTTCCCGGAGATTAAGAAAGAGACACTCATCAATCACCCAGCAGCTGTGAGTGGGAGCTGGGCCAACATAAGCAGCTGGGGGAAGCTGAATTCCTTGTCTCAGGCTGTCTGCATTTCCTGGAGGAAGCCTTTGACTCTCCTGGCTCTTGGAACCTTGCTATCTTGAAACTTCGGATATCTAGACCTTGGACTGTCTTCGTTGACCCACCTGCCAGAATCCTTTTGACCTCGGACTGCCTCTTCGTTTTTTGCTTTCTCTCTGGACTCCTGACCCTCTAGGACTGCTACTGACAATACCAGGTACTGTGCTTTGCAACTGAGTTGTTGCCAAGCCGGGCTGTCTTATCAGCTATTTGATTTGGCTTCCCGACAGTAACCCAGATGAATAATGGTGAGAACACAAGCGTCTGTGGTGATGTTCCACACAGGCATTCTAAATGGTGCCATAGTTTTGGAGACCAGGATGGAAAGGGGCCCATGATGTAGAAGCTGGTCTGTGGTGATGTCCTGAAAGTATAGTCAAAGTTGAGACCTTGACAAGACAATGGATTTTTTGGAGGAAGCCGGTTGCAAACTATGCTGCTGAAAGGGCCACCACTATTGAGATGAAGACTGCTGAGAAGAGGTTCATGAAGGTCTGGATGGCAACTTAGACCTCATAAATGAAGATGAGGAGAGATGTTTCCAAGAAGATCAGTATGGCGTCTGTTGTTAGTGTTGCATGCAAGCTGTCACCCTGGCCTTGAAGAGGGGGTCCATAGCCACCTCACCATCAAGCCCTCACCATCAAAGAGAAGGTCCTCAATATGACACCTGGTGTCCTGTGAATGCCTGGCAGAGTGCAGCCATGTGTAGCAACGGAGAGCCACTGCTCCCGGCATCACCTTAGCAGTACAGTCAACAGAATGGTGAGTGGAATGTATTTGCTGTGCTGCTAAAGAGTGGGCATCCTGTTGGAACAGAAAAGCTGCATTCCTCTGTTCATCTGGGAGGTAATGTATGAAAGCTAGCATCTTCTACTTAAGAAAATGCTGGTATGCTGACATACCCCCTCATGCTCGCTATCCAGATGGCAAGGGCTGCTGAAGTATAGAAGCATCTGCCAAAGATATCCAAATGTCTACCTTCCCGACCCACAGGTCTAGATTGTGATCTCTTACCACCTCTCATTTGAGGCACCTCAACCATGATGGAATTTGGTGGAGAGTGAGTAAACAGAAAAGAAGCCCCTACCTGCTGCATGGTAGATAAATTGGGGGGAGGAGGTTCCCACCAAGTTACACAGTTCTGGAACATTCTTATGGGGTCCCTGCACAGAAATGAAAACCTATTTGTGTGAGGCATAGAAGCCATGTTCTGTCATTGTTCAGTTCTACGGAATCCTGGAATCCTACAGAATCTAGGGAATCCTAAATACACCCTTAGGGAGGTATATTTAGCATTCTCGGCCAGAGAACTCTAGTGTCTCAGCAAACTACAAACCCCAGGATTTCATAGGATGCCACCATGGCAGTTAAAGTGAAATATGGCACTATAATTGTGCATTGTGAATGGGGCCCAGGAAGAGAATGTTAATTCTAGCTGATGTGAAGGAGCTGTAAACTATTATTTTTCTAGCAACAAGTAAAGGAAATTAATTCAAGGAGTTTCTGGTTTTCACACAGATGCTGACAAAGACATTTATGCTCATCTATTATGTATTTTATATACTGTGTCATCAGCATTTTACCCATAGTGGCTGCCTGTAAACTATATGTCCAATTTCAGATTCCAGGGTTTACTTTTTTAAACTCTTCATGATCTGGATCACAAATACCTTTGAGATCATTTCTCCCCTGTATAGGCCTCAACATCTACAGTATTCAGGAAATCTGCATACTCTCATTATGTGAGGTTTAAAAAGTTGTGTGATTTGAAATTCCATACAGTCAGGTTAGATGTTGGCCTTTTCTCATGGTTTTCAGAATCTTGGAAGGATTCTGAGCTGTGAGTCTAATTGCCAGCTGTTTAGATTTCATCTGGGAGTTGTTGGGGGCTTTTTCATGATGCTCTGCTGCCATTGCAAACTATTTTGTGTTTAATTATTCCTTTAATTAATTAATTGTTACTTATTGTGATTATTACATGTCCCCTCTGAAATACATCTGTGCCTGGAAATGGTAAACACTACCATTAGTTATTATAATTAATGGTTAGTCTTAGGAATATTTAAAATAGTTAAGAAACAAAAGTTCAGCTACTGCAGCATGGAACTGACATATACATGTGACTATGCAGGTTTATGGAAATACACAGGATCACATTTAAAGGTTTGCCTTATACTGTCCCAACGTTAAGGGTCTTTAATACTAGCAGTGAGAGCCAGCATGGCTTAGTGGTTTCAGGGTTCAACTAACACTCTGGGAAGCCAGGGTTCAAATCCCAGCTCAGTGATTAAAACCCATTGGGTGACCTTGGGCAAATTACCCTCTCTCACCCTCAGAGGAAGGTAATGGCAAACCTCCTTTGAATAAATCTTGCCAAGACGACCCTATGATAGGGTCACTGTAAGTTGGGGTTGACTTAAAGTCACATAACAACAAATATTAGCAGTGACAATTTAGAACAGCTACTGAGGTTACTTAAATAGAACTCACACTAATTCAGTTTGTGTCCCTTCAGAATAAAACTTAACTGTAGTGTATGCACTCATAACATATACAGGATTTCAGGCTTGTTGTCTTGCTAAAACAAAAGCCTAGTTGCAAAATGATGTACAAACTGATGGATGTAATATATAAAATCTCTCTCTTTAATATAATACATTCTTGAACACTTCTTTATATACTCTACGCTTCTTATACACTAAGCTTAAGAGAAATAGCAAGTCCAGCAGAATATCAGAGGGGGAATGAGCCGGACCCTTGTTATGCTATAGATGGGAAAGGATTGTGTACTCCAAACTCGAAGAAGCTCATTTAATATTTTAAGAATTTAGAAGAAAATGGCACACAATTTGGGTAACAACTGAGCATTATAAACTGGCCAAATTTGTACCACCATCCAAGTCTATTAACTTCTCTTTTGGCACGTCTCTACCCTATGTGGCTTTTACTAAACTTTTTACTAAAGTTTCACTAAGTTATAGGAGTTCCATCTGTGATGGAAAACTTTATGCTACTTTATAATGCCTTCTTGAAGAACAGCATAATTACTCTCCAAAACAATGAATTGGTAAACCATGCATACACATAATGTACAATAGCTGTCATTGAAAAAGAACATGCCAAACCCATTTAACTAACTTGAAAGTTATAATAATCTAAGAAGTCTAAGTGCATACATTTAACTTGTCTGATTTCCTCTGATGTTATTGTTTTCAAATTGCCATTATGTAGCAATGTATTGCAAAATAAAAAAGGCAGAAATAAAAACCCTTTGAAATGATTGTTGATAGAGCTTTCCTATCACTGCTAGTAAAATGAAACTGACACATATACTTATTACAGAAAAGATGCATTTAAAAATATTCATAAGGTAAGTTTACAGTCCAGTTATGAAGAACATCAGTACTGGAGATGCAAGTAAATATATCTCATACAGCAGCATCCATTTGGTGCACTCATTGCCTTGCCTCCCCTCAAACAAACTACCAGGATTTAAGGAATGGGAAAAAAAATGCCCTTAACCTTGGAGGAACCACCATATGGTATAACATATTGGTTAAATGTCTGAATTGGTGGCCCACTCACTTTGTTGAAGAACAGGCAAGCAAGTTGTTTAATGGTGAGGGAAGAACATTTTATCTATCACCTGTGGTAACCATCTTCTTGAATTAGAATTCAGATCCTAAAGGAAACAAATCCATGCTGGTAACCAGTAATATCTCAGGCACAATATAGAAAGAACAGGATAAAAGCCAGGAATAGATCAGTTTGAAAACATGAAGCTATTTTTTCAAAGGAACACCAGTGTTTTCTCAAGCCTTGGATGATTCTGCAAAGTCTCTCCCATCTATAATATTCTAAGGTTTTCCATGCTTTTCAACACAAATATATTGGGTGCATGTACACGGTAGAAATAATGCAGTTTGACACCACTTTAAGTGCTGTAGCACCACCCTATGGAATCCTGGGATTTGTAGTTTTACAAGGTCCTTAGGCTTCTCTGCCAAAAGAGTGCTGGTGCCTCACAAAACTACAAATCCCAGGATTCTGTAGGATGGAGCCATGGTGGTAGAAGTGGTTGAAGCTGCATTATTTCTATAATGTACGAGATGCACCCATTGACAATGGACTTTTCCCATTTTGTAACAGAACCATTTTCAATAACTTGAGTTGGGAGGATCCTTGTCTTCCTGCCCCCCTCTCCTCTCCCATTACTAAAAACAATCCAATGCTTTTTAAATGCTTTTCTGAGCCATTCAGTCAGATAGGTTCCTAATCATCTGGAATATCTGGTTGTCTGTCTCAAGATATGGTCACTAAAATAGCTCATTTAATTATACTGTATTA
This sequence comes from Gambelia wislizenii, assembly GCA_030847615.1. NCBI lineage: Eukaryota > Metazoa > Chordata > Lepidosauria > Squamata > Crotaphytidae > Gambelia > Gambelia wislizenii. The sequence goes on along the minus strand of JAUMIR010000005.1, from coordinate 201,732,083 downwards.
TATTGTGACTACAGCTAAGTCCTACTTGGAGTCTTGTTTCTGATTCTTCTGCCACTCATACATCACCACCACCACCACAAAACCCATCTGTTCCTCAAGTAGTCAAATTTTCAATGTTTTAGTTATACCATGTTGCTGGAGGAACTTGGTAGGTTTCCGTTTCCTTCACTAACGTGGTTGCTATAAGAAAAGAGGCTAGTGTGATAATGTCCATGGTGTTCTGATGATCAGAGGAGTTTAAAAGTTGCAGAAAAGGGCAAAATGGTCTCAATGCTGGAGCAACTCCCTTGTGAGGAAAATATACAACGTTTGGGACTTTTTAGCTTGGAAAGACAGAGAAGTATGTACAGCTGCATAAAATTACACAAGAGACATTCTTCCTCTTCTCCTAATATCAGAGCCCAGGGCTATCCAACTAACCTGAATGGTGAGGAGATTCAGGATAAAGAGGGAGTACGTGTTCATACAGTTCATAGTTAAACTCTGTCATTTGCTACCACAAGATGTGGTGATGATCACCAGCTTGGACAGTTTTAAAAGGGCATGGAAATAAATTCATGAAGAATACAGCTATCAATGGCTACTAGACTTGATGTCTATATGTCACCTCCAGGATCAGAAGCTGTATACCAGTTGCTAGGGAACACAATCAGAAGGGAGCTGTTGTATTTATATCTTGCTTATGAGCTTCCAATAGGTATCTAGTTGACCATGGTGCATCCAGAACCTAGGTAAGCCTCTCCTCTCATACAACACAGCTTTTCTTGTCTTCTTAAAAGCAATACTAGTCATTTTTTGCCTATATTTACCAGATACAGGTAGTACTGTATATCTAACTGGTGTATCAGTCCTAAACAGATCAGCCTGCAGTACTAATGCAGTGGGTTATTCTGTGAGATTATGCATTAAACCTCAGCCTATAAGCATCCCTCCTAAGCTATTTGTTGACATAGTAGATCTTATCAAGATGAGTCAAAGTGCACAGGTTACTTCTTACATGAGAATAATTCTTTCCCAGACATTTTGCAGACCTTTGAAACAGGCTTCTGCATAATGTTTGATATTTGTGATTTTCATTATCTCTTAGTTCTATACCTTAACAGGATTTTCCCCATAGCATGCCTTAACCTACTCTGTAGGCTATACACCTTTACACTAATATGCTGTGTATGCAACTCATCAGCTTCTCTTCATATGTTATTTGTAAGGACAAACAGGATCTTATTGGATGGATAAATAATTGGAGCTATTAAGCTGTATGTAATCCTTTCAGACATTCTGGGTTTTAGACGCCACTGGAGATTACTTGCAGCATGGTTTCTTTGTTCATATCTATGCTCTGCAATATGCAAACAACTTGAGCGTAATCTATTGGGAGTTTCTCATGTGTAGGCCCCACCGAAATGAATGAATGCTGAAGCAGAGCACATCTACCATTCACTTGCAAAGGTAAAAGTCCAATGAATTAGCTTTGGAGATGGCAAGTTTTAAATCTTTCAACTTTAATCTAATTTTCAGCATAGTCCTATCTGTTTAATACCAATACTGGTGTATTCAAAGTTATTGTATTTATTTATATTAACTTAAGGCCCTGAACCAAATGGCCATAATCATGATGGAATAGAGTTTTTAAAAATCTTGATTCTGTCTCATATTTATTTCATCCACCATTCTAAGCACATTTGTTTGCAAATTTTTACCTCTTACCGTATGGCAAAAGTCTTTGTTGCAGAATTTTGAGTATTAGGACCTTTTCGGACGGTCAAAAATAACACAAGCAGCCTCGTCACGTTGCGAGGCTGCTGCGCTGCAGAGCGTCGGTTTCGGATGACGCTCTCCCCTGCCGGTACTGTTGCAGTTCCGCGGGGAGATTTGAGCGTCATATTTCATCGGTTTTTGCTCACGAAAGTTTATCGTGATTAAAAACCAATGAAATATGACGCTCAAATCTCCCCACGGTACCGCAACAGTACCAGCAGGGGGGATCGCCATCTGAAACCGACGCTCTGCAGCGCAGCAGCCTTGCAACGCGATGAGGCTGCTTGCGTTATTTTTGACGCGCCCGAAAAAGTCCTTACTGTGCTTGCATGGGAGTCTCCTTTCTTTCTTTTTTAGGAATGGAATGTATATTGAGTGTTTCCAATCTGTGGGCCATTGTTTTGTTTTCAATATCTGTTGACAGATTTTTAGTTAGAATTTGAGTGGATTCTGTCTCTATAACTTGAAACAACTCTATTGGTATGCCATCTGTTCCTGCTGATTTATTTCTCCCAAATGCTTTGAGTGCAGCTTCCATTTAACAGTAGGACCCCTGTATCTGTGGGGAATTGGTTCTTGGGGCCACCACGCATACCAAAAACCACAGATAACATCAAACGCCATTGAAAATAATGGGACTTCTGGTTTAAAGTACCATAGAGTTGCCTTGGAGGGCCTAGAAAATGTCTAGAGAGGATGCCTCTCCAGGCAATTTCTAGGAAGACTCTATGGTAGGTGTGCTGTTTTGTGTCCCATGGATAACTAAAACCATAGCTATTGGTTCTGTGGATACAGGAGTCCTACTTTCTAAAATTGTGGGTTCGTTTTCAAATGCTTCTTCCTTGAATGAATCTGTCATTCTTTCATCCCTTTTATATAGTTCAGTGTATTGTTTCCATCATCTTTTCCCCGCTGATCATGCAGTATGTTCCCCTGCTGGTCATAAAGCATACTTATTCTTGGTTTAAATTTCCCTTTGATTTTTTTTTTTATCTTGTGTAAGATGTTTCTTATTCTGCCTTTATTGTTGTCTATTTCTCTCCATGGATTGTTTGTCAGTAGAAGGGTATGTTTATTAAAAAAAAATTACTCTGCTTGATTCAGGCTTAAACAAAAACAAGCACATTATCCTTTCATCAGTGCTGTTCCCAAGGCTGTTTTGTTGTCTAACTTTGAAACAAGGCTGTAGTAGAACTAGTAGAAGCCAGGGCCAAACTATACTAGAAAGGAGCCAGAAAGATGCAGAACAGTTGTCCCTCAATGTTCGCAGTGGTTAGGGGTGCAGGACCCCCACAAAAGTAGAAAAACCATGAAATACACACACACACAAGTACCTGTATTGGTGGGGTGGCAGGCCCTGGCCACATACACATTCCCTTGCTTTCTCATTCACTGGGGAAGGGGATGGGATGAGGTGGGGCAGGGTGGCAGGAGGGAGAAAAAGGACATCTGTCCCATCCCCTTTCTCCTGCCTGTCTGCACAAGTGATTGAGAGAACATGTGCACACTTCCTCCTCATATTCCTCCATCTCACACTCTTCACCCCTGCCCATCCACAAAAGTGAGCAAGGGAATGCACAGGCCCTCCTTCTTCATGCTCCCCCATCCCATCCCCTTCCACCCATGCAAGTGAGCAAGGGAATAAGTGCACCTTCCCTTCTTGTGCTTCCCCTATCTCATCCCCTTCTCCCTGCCTGCCCACATGAGCAAATGAGGAAACACATGTGCAGCTGGGACCCTCCACGCCAGTTTGATTTCCTTCCAGCAACACTGGTGTTATTGAAGTTCCTGTTAAAAAAGGCATAGGGCGGCAGTGGAGACAGCGGCAAATTCAGTAATCCACAAATAATCAAATCCAGAAATGCTTAACCGGCAAACGTGGAGGGATGACCATGAATCTCAGACAAGAAAAGAAAGGAAAGAAATATATCTAAAATATTGGCATCCCATTGAATTATAAAGGTATTCTAAAACACAGGTAGAGACCTTCAGACCCTTGAGCTGAATGTGTCCCACATAAGATACCAATCTGGACCTCTGGGTTTCTTCAATTGATGGTTTTCCATCTTTTCTATATTTTTGCACCATTGCTAGAGATTGAAATCTCTTTCCTAATGCCTATTTAACAGCAGTAACAGCTTAAGCTAAAATATGCTGGGACTTATGGCTCCATTATTTTGCCTTTAGCCCCACTCCACCACAAGGAACTACCATGGTGTAGTGGTTTGAGCACTGAACTATGACTCTGGAGACCAGGATTCAAATCCCTGCTTGGCCATGGAAACCCATCAGATGACCTTGGGCAAATCACATTCTCTCAGCCTCAGAGGAAGGCAAAGGCAAACCCCTTCTGAATTAATCTTGCTACGAAAACCCTGTGACCCTAGCATCACCATAAGTCGGAAATGACTTGAAGGCACACAACAACAAGAACCACTAGAATGCAGTGCACAAGAACATTTCACAAATTGGCTTGGAAAAGGTTCCTTGTCCTGAAGATCTGCATTTTGAACCTCTGAATTTGGTTCATTGAGTGCCCATAGTCAAGCTTGCATTTGGAGCAGTTACTCCCAAATGTCATGCTAAGTCCATAAGCCCATATGATCTCCACAGGCTGGACCAGAGCTGATTATATTATCTGGCTGATCTACACGATTATGTTTTGAAATATTATAGCTCTGGCTCTAGTCCTAACATATTAAAGCAGGTTTGCAATGAAAGCCACACTACTCTCCTAACATGTGAAGATAGCCCAAATTAAGCTATTTTTTCACTGGACAGATTTTACAGTGGAAAATGAACATCACTATTTCAGTTGGAAAGAAGCACATACAAAAAGATGCTGACATTTCTTAATAGTTTCTGTGTATCTAAATTGAGCTTAATAGAGCTGTTACTTACATTTAAAGCATCTGAAGCCTTTAAAGACTGGCATCATTATTCTAAACATTTGCAGCAGTACATCTGGCTGTATATTTTGCATCCACTCAGTTTATTATAGCTTGACCAGCTTTGCATGCTAAAATGCATTTACTTTCCTCATCTGGCACAATGTCTAGACTGAGTATATTGACCTGCATGGCATGATCGTTCTGGTTTGTAGTAAGGAAGAGAGCTTGGCAAAGCTGCCTTTTGTACTATAACTCCCATAATCCCCCACTTGGGAGATTCTGGTAATTACAGTCCAAAAGATTAATTTTTGATACAATTGAAGTGTGCAACATCATTGCAAAACTACCTAGTTATGAAATGGTGTGCCTCTGAATAACTTGTTAACAATGTTTAAAAATGGGATAGGGAGGCTGAAATCCTGTTGTTAAAGAACAGTATATAGTGAAATTACCTGTGTGTGAAAGACTAATGATTGTGTTGTTGCTGTTTTGGCTCTTGTACCCAGTGCATTCATGGCACATATTAAGCAACTGAACCTTTGCAGCATCTCTGTCCATTTACAGATATCACATGTTCTGTGTTGATGGTCTAGGAGTCAAGTGGAACAAGATTGATACAGACTTTGATAGCTCAGGTTTCATCCATGCTACCACAGAACTCTACCATTCTCTCTCACACACACAAACATGCGCACAGTATCCCCTTTCCAACAATTCTAAATAAATCCTGGAATGCATCCTAATAAATGGAACACTGGCATGACAGTGCATCCTAAGTGACCAGAATGGCCAAGGACCAGCTGAGCCAATACTAGGCCAGTGTTGAGCCAACACTTGGCTGAAGGACCAGCTGAGCCAACACTTGGCTGAATTCAAACTCTTCCCAGCCTAGGGATGTTAGGAATCAGTTGGAACTACCATTGTGTGACTGTATTTCTGGCTTGGAAGAGATTTGGATTTCACTTATCTCCTCTGTTAACCCACCTCTTCTCTGCCCCCTACCAGCAGATCTCAGCTAGCAGAGCATTTCTGCCAGCAGAAGGGGCTTGGGCCTAATCCTAACTTGCTACAATTGGCACATCTTTGAATTAAGTTCACAATTTGAATTGGCAGTTGATCCATCACATTTGGCTCTACAGGTGGGTATGGCAGATGTCATTCTATTCCCACAGTGGCTAATTATATATCTGTGGGAAAACTACAAGCAATACTTGTATGGAGGCAATGGGAAAGGGAACCAGAGGACTTATAGAATAAAATGATGAGGTAGGAGTCAAGGGAAAGAAAGGTAAAAGTGTGCTGTTCTGTTCATGACCTTCTTGTAAGTGTTCCATAGCCATCTAGTTAACTACTGTGGGAACAGAATTCTCAACTAGATATGGTAGGTCTCTGTTTAGATAGACCATGTTTCTTCTTATGCACTTATATTCATAAAAGGAGGGCAACAACTGTCTAGCAATAGAGGAGAAAAGATTCATCTTTTATTTTCCCTCCCAAGCAGCTATGTTCCCAATTTTATATCACATTTGTACACATATCCCTGCAGCATGGAGGATACCTTACAAACACAGCAATGGGAAAGCGGTATAAAGTTTAAAATGATGGGGGAAAGATTATTAGACTTTCAAGCATGATTTGAACAGTTTGCCTTAGAGAAGGATAAAGACACAGGTGGGAAATTGGAGAGCTGCAAAGGAGGAGCTATGCATAGCTTCGCCTCACCATACCCATACCCCAATTTTTAAAACATTTTCCCCTAGGGGCTGCAGGAGGCAATTTTGCTATATTTGTGGAGGTGTTTCAGGCCTAGGAAATTATTTAAAAAAAAAACAAAAAACAGGATTTCACCACAATCCCTCATCCTATCCATACAATTTCATGAGGTATGAAAAGAATTAGAGCCAGCGTGGTATAGTGGTCTGAGTGTTGGACTATGACTCAGAGGGAGGTAAAGGGGTGGGGAGGACTCCAAATAAATCTTGCCAAGAAAAATCCATGATAGATTCACCTTAGGGTCTCCATAAGTTGGAAACTACTTGAAGTCATACAACAATGAAAATCATTATTTTATTTCTGAACTTACGGTTACACATTCTACATTTCTAGAAAATGCTCCCCTTGGGTTTAATAATAACACCCAGCTTGTGAGCCTTACAAGCTTGATGACTATATTGAAATTTTTTTGTGGTTAACAAGGAAATTACTCTTTCAATGTCTTCTTCTTGTTGTTTGTTTGTTTATTCTAATGAGCCAACATGGCTGCAAACATTAGCCTATTTCTCTTCTGGCTTTTTTCATTACGAAATCATAACTTTCTGTTGGAAGTTCTTGAAATTTCACAATCAATAGACAAGATGACTATGAGGCTGAATCACTTTTGCTCAATGTTGAGTGTGCTATTTGGGGTGGCTGCTAGCTTGTTGCAACTTCTTTTAATTGTCTCCACTGAAGCTAAAAAAAAAACCTCATCGGCCCAGACTTCACACTTCCATTGTAATTGTTCCTTGCTAATCTCATTTAATAATATAAGTGAGGGTATGTCATATTCTTTTCCAAAAATAGGCTAAAATTTAGCGGGTGAGTGAGTGTCCCACATTTCACAAGGAAAATTCTGAGAAATGTGAAGCTGAAGGCTTTCACAGCCGGCATCCATATATTTTCCTTGGGTTTTTTCCAGGCTATGAGGCTGTGTTCTGGAAGAGTTTCTTTCTGATGTTTTGCCTGCCTCTGTGGCTGGCATCTTCAGAGAATGGCTGGGTAGAAAGATCTGTTGGATAAGTAGAGCAAACACATAGGGGTCATCTACACGGGCCAGGTTACATGGGCTCCCCACCAGTTTATCCTGCCTGCAGATCAGGTCCATTCCTCTGGACAAAACAGGCTGGCCTGTTCCTTCAGCCGCTGCCACCTCTGCCTGCATCCCACTCTCCGTATCCAGGTAGGAGGCCCGCAGCATGTGAGCAAAGCCCCCTGTATGTGACCAGCCTTGGTCACATGCTGTAGGCCCCCTTCCTGGATCCGGTAGAACAAGGCAGCCAGCAGCTGCAATGACAGCTGGAATGCATTTAAGCAGGTATTGTTTTACAATGTGTTATCGGGCCCTACCTCATCTTCCCCCTGTCTTTGCCCCATCTTTGCCCCAGGGGTCGTGAGGTCTGCCAAGGGGCAAAATGGGACAAATGCCCTGTGTCATCAGGACTGCAGGGCTACAAGACAGAGGAAAGATGGGGTAAATTGTGCATGAATTGATTTGTAATTATTACTCAGGAACCTGCAAAATGTGGTGAAATTTCCCCCACATCCCATTTTTAGTTATGTATAATTGGGGGTGGGGGGTGAGGGACTTAGGGGTCTCAAAAATAGCCTTACAACCATTGGGCCATGAGAGATAGTAATTCTGGTGTTGGGTGTGGGTTGTGCACATGCATCCATTCGGATTTTAAAACTTTTTTTTCTTACTGACAGTTTTCTTCAATATACTTTCAATCTTGTTGCTTGATTTTTCATGGTCTCTCTCCCTCCCTCTTTCTTTTCCATGCAATCTGTATCTAATAGCACCCCAGAATGAAAAGTAAATATCCAAGACTGAAAAGAGTTAGAGGCTGATTTGGTGGAGAACAGCCAGCAAAAGAGAAGACTTTTACTTGTTGACAGCAGAAAAGCCCACCAAAAAAGGAAGGAGATTTTACTTGTTTTCTATTTCACTTACAAGACAGTGCGCTGCCGATCTGGAAAACCCAATTTAACAGGAAACAACAACAACAACACTTACTACTAAAAGGACCACAACATCTAAAAGCTTTCCGTGGCTTTAGCTATGTTTGGTAGACCAAACAGTTCAAGCAAAAAGGGAGTAGATTCCGCAAGTCTGAGGTTTGTTCATTCCTGCTCTATAAGAACTAGATATGATGTAAAACATTACATCCAGGCCTTGTTCATGGGCATTGTTATTATGTGCCTTCAAGTTGTTTCCAACTTATAGCAACTGTAAGGTGAACCTATCACAAAGTTTTCTTGGCAAGAGGGGGTTTGCCTTTGCCTTCCTCTGAGGCTGAGGCAGTGTGATTTGCCCAAGATCTCCCAATTGGTTTGCATGGCTGAGTGGCAATTTGGACCCTGGTCTCCAGTGTCATAATCCAGTGCTCAAACCACTACACCACACTGACTCTTGGACACTAGATAAATGAAAACCTTTAGAGGTTTATACATTTTGATCTGACTGATACTATTCAGATGGTTCGAGATTTTGATACCTGTGAGATAACTCAGTCCACAAGTTGTGGTTTTGGCTTTCTTGGCATTTTCAGAATATTTGGCTTCAGGACACACACCACCAAAACGTTCTCCAACACAACAGCCATTGAAAGAATGAAAGCATCACAAAAGCACAATATTTGGATAGCATTTAGTTATCAGAATTGCTCTAGCTACAGAAACAATCAAAAAGTAGTATTAAAATGGAATTATGTTGTACCCTATTTTATTTTACATGTTTGTTATTTATGATGCTTTAGATCATATTTTAATTTGCTCCTATTGTCTATTTTTGGCTGCATTGCTTGCCTCTATTGTCTCCTAAAATTGTGACAGTTTGTGAAGCAACAATAAATGATCCAATCTTCAAGCAACACTGCCCAAGCAGGAAGCAATGTACTGAGTGCTGAATTCCATTCTGTTTGCTACGCTTCTTACATCGTGCAGTCGTCACAGATTTCATATTTATTGGGAGGAAAACAGCATGAAAAGGAGGAAGCACATACAGAGCTGATGAACAACTGACCTGCATTTGGAGATTGGTATTGGCATTCCCAACCACACCATTACAAGAGGAACAGGAGTTTATTCCCCCCAGAAAGCTTTAAAAAATATATACAAAAATGTGTGGAGATGGATACAAGAGATAATATCATTGTTGCCATGGGTTACTCAAGCTGGTCTGTCCTTTTAGCCTCCCTTGCCTTTTCCCTCCTGCTGCCTTTGTCCATTATACCTGTCACAAAAAGCATAGCAGATTTTTGAGCTGCTTTGCAGTAGGTAATTGCTTTACACAATGTGGTGTCTATTACAGAAGGCAGCAATTGAATAGCCTTGGGTCCATCTTGTTTTGTCTTCTGAAGATCATTTGGTTGTTTAAACATTGCTTTTGCTACAGATACCCTAAAGGCACCAAATCCCATTTGGGACTTTATCAGATGCACTAAATACAGCATCATAACGCTGCCACATAAACGCGAAAGAGCGCGCAAATCAGATGACATCACCCTTTTGCATTTATGTCCTGTCAAAATTGCGTAGCTTTTAATTGACAGCAGAAGCCGTCAATAGATCCCTGGAGTGCTTTAGTGCCGGCATTGCCGGTGTGTGAAACCTCGGGCCATTTAAATCTCACCACTGCAGCGAGAATGGCCAGTGTGGCATGAACACTTCCATGTGGGTTTGGGATATCCAGTTAAGTGTTGCTCTTTCTATGACCCTCCTCAGGTTACTTGGGACTTCCCAAAGTGTGTTTAGGTGCTTTTTAAAACTTTTAATGTTTTAGTTTTGTTTTTATTTTTGAATTTCCCATGCAACAAAGTCTTGCAGGATTTCAAACAAGGAAGTGAACAGGGCTCCATTCACTTCCTCTTTATTGCCTGGGCTGCCTTTTCTGGGAGAGGAAGGTAAGTGCAGGGAGGAGTGCATAAAAATGTTTTTTATGCCAACAAAACAATATTCTAAGGCAGATCTTATGATAATCTCCTTGATCTTGGAAGTTAAGTAGAGTCAGCTCTGGTTAGTACTTGGATGGGAGACTACCAATGAATACCAGTTTTCTGTAGGCTATATTTTAGAGGAAGGAACTGGCCAAACCACCTCTGAGTATTCCTTGCCTAAGAAAATGCTATGAAATTCATGGGGTTGCCGTAAGTTGACAGGCAACTTGAAGACACACACACAGAGAGGCCAAAATGTCTTGGGTGAAAATCGGGCCAGAACTCAGGGCTTGGCCCTGACTGTGCAGTGTTCCTGGATTATCTCCAGGTGGGAGACAAGAGTGGAATCTGCCATTTGGGGGGGGGGGGCTCACACCAAGGCGAGAAGGAGTTGTGTGCAAATCTACAGCTCAGCTGGCAGAGCAGCAGCTTGCTACAATTGCTAGGGCATAATTACGGTAACTGGTAACTGCAACTTGCAAAGACTCTCGAGGGGATCTATGTATGTGTGTAGTAAGCTTACTCCTTCCTTCCCAGTTGTTTTAGTGCCAGAGTTCACCTGTGCTGTACATGCACTTTCTGGCCGGAAACAAGTAAGCCAGGTTAAATGTTCCTTATCCCATTTCCCTAAGTGAGTGAGAAGAAATAATTCTCTCATTTCTGTCTGAGAACATCTCCTTTAGCTAAAATATCTGTCTTCATTTCTAAGCAGGAAAATATATATGTGTTCTCTCTGTGTGTGTGCGTGTGTGCATTTGTGTTTAAATGATTTAATACTTAATGCACAATGCTTAATGACATCACCAGGGCTGTCTGTAGGTCTCAGGTTTTGGCCTGGAAAACTCATGGCCTGGGGTGTTCCTGAACTGCCAGCCTTAGCCAGGCGACATTGAAGGGAACTGGGATCAGGAAGGGAAAGAGTCAGATGTTTAAATCCATACGGTATGAGGGACTGTAGGTTTATTATTTCACTGACAGGCTGTGATTTTAGAACATTGTTATAGCCTATCATTCTATGTGACTAGACACTTGTATAGATCACCCTCTGTATCCGTGGAACCAATATCTGCAGTTTCAGTTACCCACAGCTGAAAGAAAATAGGGATACATACCATAGAGTTGTGCTAGAAAATGCCTAGAGTGGTGTCCTCTCTATGAGTTGCTAGGTTCACCAATGCAACTCTATGGTATGTTTGTACTAGAAGTTCTTTATTTTAATATGGTTCACTATTATCCGCAGTTTCCCATATCCACTGTAAGTTTGAGAACCACACTGCTGTGGATATGGGGGGGCACCCCATATTTGCATTGCAGCTCTATATCCATATGAATATTTCTACGCTACTTAAGACATTTATCATTTTCACAGAAATTGAAGATGCATATTTAAGTAACAGATTTCCTCTTCTATCCAGAAACAGATAATGCAGTATACTGTCCATTTTAAAGAATATACTAGGGGATCCACTGCATATAGCCCTGAATAACTAAAGACTGGTGCAGGGAACTTGCTATGTTATCTTGCTCATCTAACCCATCCATCTACAATTGTGGAAATAAAACTTAAAAGTGGCTTTTATTTTTAACCTTGTGAAACTCAGGACAGGTTTTATACATTCTATGAACAGAAAAGCAGGCCTTTCGCTTAGTATTGAAACAATGTTTGGGGGGTTGTTTTTTCTGGCACTTCACTGGGGAACAGCTTGCACCACCAATCAACTTGACAGAGGCTGGTCCCTCTAAATGCAGATAAGTGCATCATGTTTGCGAGGCCCATCTATTCCACAGCTTAATAAATGAGCTGCTCTCTGTTAATGCATAATACTCTTCAGTGTCAATCTGGTTTACCTCTGTTAAAAAGGGAAAGAAAAGTCTAATCATTTAAATTGGTTAGCATTTGGGACAGAGAATACAGCTTGTTTTCTTTCAACAATATCCCTAATAGAATACTAACCCACCAGAATGGCAATAGAAAAGTTTCAGCTTAAGAACGTTTCAATAAACTCCTGGAGTAGTTTTAACAATCTCCTCAAAACAAATCTCTGATAGATTCCTCCCTTCCCCTGTCATCCCCATGTGTAATTTTTACCATTGTTATGGCTGATGATTGTGTGTGTGTGTGTGTGTGTGAACATTTAGGAGCATGGAACTCAGATTCTTCAGTACATAATTCTTTTACACTGCAGATGCATAGCCAAAAAACTGTGTTGATTCCCAGTATTTCAGACCAATATATTTATAATCCCACCATGTGCTCAAGGAATACGGATGCCATGATACATCCATTAACTTGATCATAAATCATCTCATGACAGCCTATACTTACTCTTTCTGCTACTACACTTGCATGAAAATATTCTTATAATAAATCTGTTTCTAGAAATCTTTAAGATCATGCTGGCTAGATATGAATAATGCAATGTTTACACAATATCTTACCAATGGGTAGCTTCTGAACTTGGTTAAGCCTCTGCCGTGGATACCTGATCCCACATCTTTCTAAAGCTACACTTTAGTAATTAGAGAGATCAGCTCAGAAGCAAGTAAGATCTTAATTCCTTGCTGTTCATTTCAAGATAAGCAAGTTTTTATCTTGAAATGGCAGATGGATCTTACAATCATATAAAAAAAATGCAGCAATCTGCCAGTGATCCAAGTAATTCAGCAAGAGGACAGTGCCTAAAACATCATGGAATTACATAAACAGAGGATGCTGCATTACACTAACAACCCAAAGACAACAACCTCTAATTCTTGATTGTATGGTAGAGAATCAAGCTACAAAATGTGCAAGCTATAAAATCTCTCTCTGTGTGTCTGTGTGTCTGTGTGTGTGTAGTTCAACATTTAAGCTAGTCCAATACCATAAATACATGTGTCACAACTGGAAATATATCGTCTAAGTCGCCTTATTTTTGCAGCATTCCAGTAGAAACCATCTCTTAGCTAAAGGGCAAATGAGAAGGGTAAATCAGCTTGCTTTAACAAGAGCTTTAAGCATCAGCACGATTCAGATTGCTTTGAAGAAAGCACGAAATTAATCTTCTTGTAGCTCTGTATGCGAGGAAGTGCCAGCGTACAAGGCTCTGCTCAAAGGCTTTGTCTTGACAGCCTATAGATGTTGTGTCACATAAAAAACAAGATTTGGTGCCTCTTATGGCAGGCAGGGGAATGCAGAAGCTCCTTCTCCAGGGATCTGTAAGCTGGACAATGCTCCTTCTGGCATTCATCCATGGCAAGAGGCATGCGACAATACATAACCGAAATGGTCTCTTTTCAGGCAATCTGTGAAAGGCCAGAGCTGGTACTAGAATCATAGAATCATAGAATTGCAGAGTTGGAAGAGACCACGAGGGCCATCCAGTCCAACCCCCCTGCCACGCAGGAAATCACAATCAAAGCATCCCCGACAGATGGCCATCCAGCCTCTGTTTAAAGACCTCCAAGGAAGGAGACCCCACCACGCTCCGAGGGAGTGCGTTCCACTGCCGAACAGCTCTTACTGTCAAAAAGTTCCTCCTAATGTTGAGGTGGAATCTCTGTTTCTGGAGCTTGCACCCATTGCTCCGTGTTCCAGTCTCTGGAGCAGCAGAAAACAAGCCTGCTCCATCCTCAGCGTGACATCCCTTCAAATACTTAAACAGGGCTATCATATCGCCTCTAAACCGTCTTTTTTCCAGGCTAAACATACCCAGCTCCCTAAGTCTCTCCTCATAAGGCATTGTTTCCAGACCTTTCACCATTTTAGTTGCCCTTCTCTGGACACGCTCCAATTTGTCAATATCCTTTCTGAATTGTGGTGCCCAGAACTGGACACAGTATTCTAAGTGAGGTCTGACCAAGGCAGAATAGAGTGGCACTATTACTTCCCTTGATCTAGACACTATACTTCTATTGATACAGCCCAAAATTGCATTGGCCTTTTTAGCTGCCGCATTGCACTGTTGGCTCATGTTCAACTTGTGGTCTACTAGGACTCCTAGATCCCTTTCGCACGTAGTCTCATTCAGCCAGGTCTCTCCCATCCTATATTTATGTATTTCATTTTTCCGCCCTAAATGCAGTACTTTACATTTCTCCGTATTGAATTTCATTTTGTTAGCTTTGGCCCAGCTCTCCAGTCTATCCAGGTCATTCTGAATTTTGATCCTGTCCTCTAGGGTATTAGCTACTCCTCCCAATTTGGTGTCATCTGCAAATTTGATAAGTATGCCCCTAATTCCCTCATCTAAGTCATTGATGACTTAGTCTGTACCTAGGAAAATATAAATACTGTATACACATATAACCTTAATATTACTGCTTGTCTTCTCTCTCTGTGTACTTGCGTGTCCAAGGGAGAGGCCAAACCCTAGAAAAACCGCAGACATCATGATTACATTTGGAAAAAAGTTGGCCACAACTTTAGTGATAACAGTTACAGTTGGCTGGCACAAACACATGGGTCCAGATCCAAGCATCGATCATGCTGCCCACCTGCTGCTGACATCCTGGAGACCAAGAGGGGGGGCCCTAAAGTCCCATTGCTCATAGGCTTTTCTGCCTCCCGGATGGTTGCTGTAAATCCTGGAAAACCAGGAAAATCCCAGATTAAAGAGACAGAAAGTTGTCCCATCTGGCTGGGCTGCTTGAAGCAGCAGATCCCAGATTCCAACTCCATGCTCACTGTCTGCAGGCTCTGGGGTCACATGGTGGGGGAGTGCAATCTAGGTGGGAGAGTGCAGAAGGCAGGAGTCGGCGGAGTGCAAAGCAGGCAGGAGCAGAGAGAGCAAAGGAAGGAAAGTCAAAGCAAAGAAGGCCAGCAGTAGAGTCAAGAGATTATCAGATGGACTATAAACTCTGTTTCTGGCATGGAACATTGAGCTGATTCCGTGCTGCTCCTCTTC
Organism: Gambelia wislizenii; assembly: GCA_030847615.1. Classification (NCBI taxonomy): domain Eukaryota; kingdom Metazoa; phylum Chordata; class Lepidosauria; order Squamata; family Crotaphytidae; genus Gambelia; species Gambelia wislizenii. The sequence goes on along the minus strand of JAUMIR010000005.1, from coordinate 201,716,855 downwards.
TGCTTCCATTATGCCCCCATGATATCTCAGTCACAGGGAAACATCATGAATAGACCACCTGTTCCGTTTCTGTCACAGAATCAGTGTTGGTCTAAAAGGTGCCCTGTTCCTCTGCCATTATGCTGGCGCAATGCCAGCCGTGGGGGGAGGTCACTCCTGAACTCTTCCAGGTGTGATTGGGACGAGGAGGTAAGTGTCAGCCTTCCCCCCACCAAGTTACTTGTTTAATTGTTAGTGTGTTTGGGGGCTTTGTTTTCTTTTTTGATGTTTGCTTTACTTTTTATTTTTAAATTTCCTGCACATCGTTCTCTCGTGAGCATGGATGGGATTTCATTTATGGGATGTGAATGCAGCTTTGTGACAGCTGCATTAACTCCTGGCCAACAGAGGGGAGGGGGAGGACGTTTCTGTAGTGGGATAAGGGTAAGTGAGCGAAAACGTTTTATTAAACTGGAACAGGGATGGGAGTGGGGCGGGTGAGGGGGTTGTGGAACAAAAATGGGTTATAAGAGCCTGTTTGATAATCTCCTCAGACTTAGAGTAACTTTACTTTTGTGTGTGGCGAGTCTCTGGCCTCCTAGGCCGCCACCACCACCACCCTTAGATGATGGGCTGGAGGCTAAATGGAAAGAGGGAATCTTCACTCCATTTACATGATGAAAAGAAATCTGTTTGGGGGTTTTAAAAAATTGAAAAGGCAGTTGTTTGAATGCATACGATCTGCCTACATGATTTTTTTACCCCCCTAAACTCTGTATGACCCCCCTTGCCCAGCTGGCTGGAGCGAGCAATCCAAGCGGCAGTTTTAAATCTCCCGCCGCGTGTTTTTTTTAATTTAAAAAGGTGCCTGTTATACAGACAGTGGGTTTTCTGTATTTACAATATAAAATAGAAATGAATAAATGTAAAAATATCCATTTCGTGGACTTACCAGATGCTCGCATAGCCAGGAATCCAACATGGAGGCTGCTCCCAATTCCCCTCTTTGCTAGCCCTGCCACCTGTGCTCAACCAGCCAATCAGATGACACTGCTTGTTCATATGTGTGCAAATGGGGTGTACAGACGATCAATAATTTGAACGGTTATATGGATTATTTGATGAGATCTGCTATTCCTCCCAAACGATGATTTCATGTACTTTACGGGGGATTCGCTAGCCCCCCTTTTTGAAAGGCACGAATGCATCCAATCAGCCATGTGTGCACATTATCAATCTTTCAAATGCCGTTCGGATTTTTTCATCATGTAGACGGGGCCTTCCTTCCTTTTCCAAACCCCACAAGCTGAATGGAAAGAGACTTGAGACTGTAACATCCATAATTCCCCCAGCCAGCACAGCCACTAGCTGGGGATTGTAATAAAAAGTAACTTTTCTAAGCTCTGGGGAGCAGCAGCAAGCCCTTAGTTCAAATGCCTGGTGGCACCTTTGAAAAAAATGAATGTGGTGTAGTGGTTTGAGTGTTGGATTAGGACACGAGGAGACCAGGGCCAAATGTGCAGTACACAAATAATCTAGTTTGAAACTCACCATTTATATCCTACCTTTTCTCCCAATTGTTGCTGTGTGCTTTCAAGTCATTTTCTTGGCAAGATTTGTTCAGCAGGGTTTTACCTTTGCCTTCCTCTGAGGCTGAGAGAGTACTAAAGGTCACCCAGTGGGTTTCATGGCTGAGCATAGGTTTGAACCCTGGTCTCCAGTGTCGTAGTCCATCACTCAAACCACTACACCACGCTGGCTTTCTTTCCACCAATACTCAGGCTCAAGATGGCTGGCAAATTATTAAAACCCTTACAGACTAAAAACATAAAACATTAAAACCAGTACAGATTAAAAACATACAAAAACATAATTATATATATATATATGTGTGTGTGTGTATGTATAATTTTAAAAAGCAATTAATCTATAGTATTAAAACCATTTAAAATTCATTAAAAGGGAGAATCTTTTAAAAAAAAAACAGCACACTGTTAAGAGCCCATCTTTGTCAATTCCTAAAAGCCTGGTGGAATAGTAAAGTTTTCACCTGCTAGCAGAAGGAGAAAAAAGAGGGAGCATCCTAACCTCCCTAAGTAGAGAGTTCCAAAGTCTGGGAGCAGCCACCAGGAAGGCTCTCTTCCTTGTTCCCACCAAACATGCCTGGGAAGATAGTGGAACAGTAAAAACAGCCTTTCCTGAAGATCTTAGAATTCAGACAGGCTCATACAAGGAAATAGGGTTCTTCAAATAGCCTGGACCCTAGCCCTTTGGGGCTTTAGAAACAATAAAGCATATTTGTAAAACTTAAAAGCAAGGGAAAATAAAAAAGGTCACACTTGATGTTAAAAAGACCACGACTGAGGTGCCAGGTGAATCTCTTTGGAGAGGGCATTCCAGGAAAAGGTAACATCACCTCTTTTTCACAGCCACTCACTTCATGTTCTTTGACATTAGGCCGCTGATCCATGCATGCAAGCAAGAAGACAAATTCTGGTTATTTGGATTCTGAGTGACTCACTATTCATTTTTGTTGCCTCTTTCTTTACAGAGCATGCTGGTGGTTTCACTGTTTTATTTTTCATAGCAAGTGACTCTAAAGGTAGTTTAGGAGGAGACAAATATAAATACATAAATAAAATTACATTAAAGTGTACAAATATCAAGCCTGCACAGATTTAATTGCTCATTGTTCAGATGTTGAACTGAATTATGATTAATGTTGTGTAGCATTATTCGGCAAGAGAATGCTGAAGGCTAATTTGCATGTCGGAGTGCTTTTAATTGGGTTGTCTTGCAATGTGGAACAGTGGTCCAAGGCTACAGATAATGCTTTGTGTTGGGTGTTGTTTTTTTTAATTAAAACAAAAGGACTTTCTGATCCTCATGGGTATACATGCAAACAGTGATCACAATCTAGTGAAGTAAAGCATTTTGATAAATCTCCCACTGAAAGCAATGCTTTATGATAAGTTGTTCAGCCTTTTCTCTCTTGCTCTCTTGCACAAAAAGCTTCCCATCAAGACAGCTCCTATCTTGCTGCCATCTCCAATTTCCATTTCTGGCTCCTCATCTGCAAGTTTCTCTCCATGAGTTTCCCTAAAGCCAACATTCATGCCCATGCTCTGCAGATGTATTTACACATGATTATTTTGGACACCAACCTAGAGTGACATTTCATTTTTTTTATCTTCCTGTGGTGCCAATTTATTCCAAGGGAGTTGTCATGGACTGGAAACAATATCAAACAATGTTCTTGAAGATGTTCGTTTATCAGGGGAGAAAATTAAATATCTTTTCCCCCCTTTTCATCCAGAAAAAAAATTGCAGAGGACAGCACTGTGTGTATATTCTTGAACAAGTGTATCACCATACATCCACTAAGCACCATCTCATAGCAGAAGAGAGACAGAAGGGACATTTAGAGCAGGGATGGAACTCTGGTGGGCCGGGGGACCAATTTAATCCCCTCTAAGCCTGCCATAGACCACACGCACATGTACCATCAGAATTAGGTGACCAATTGTGCTGTGGAGAAGAACCATTTAAAGCAGGGGTGGGGGAAATGGCCACCCCCTCAAGGTCATATTTGAGGTTCTCACCATACCCTTCAACTTTTGGCATCAGTTTTTTTAATGTTACCCTGAATATGATCAATAGAGCCTCCCCAAAGGCTTGGGAAGGAGGCATTTGTTGGGGTGTAGAAAGACGCGCTGTGAACACCACAACCACCTGCAGAGTTGTTCCACGTCGACAGGACGCCAAGGAGAAGGTTTTCTGGAGAGACTTCTGCAAAAGACTTCAGGCTGAGAAGGAAAAATTCCTTCACCCCAGCACACTGCCTTGAGCTCTGGCTTGCCAAATAAAGACAGCAACAAGGCCAGCCTTCACTCAACTTGAGGGCTTTAATCTTTGTTTGCAGTATATTTACAATTATATACAGAGTATAGGACAGCCATCTCTAATACTCAAATCTTTCTCAAACCAACAAACTGCTTCACCAACCACCATCCACAACAAACCCACACTGGAGATAATTCCCATCTCCTTTTTATAGGCAGTTAAACAATGCCTGTTACATCAGGCATCTCAGATGCACATACTCTCAAATGCTAACTCACACACACACCTGCCCCTGGAGCTTAACTACTGTACTTTCATTTCTAAGCTTACAGCTCCATCTTATGGTCACATCCATGTAATTTCCTGAAAGCATTACTGGCCATTTTGCTGCGTTTCGAGGCCTTGAAGGTCACCCTTTTATTTTTAGCCCCAGAAGGGACTTTTTCCCCCAAACAGCTACCAGCATTCACTCTGGAGAGATACTGTAGTCTTCAGCACTCAGAGCACAGGCCTTCTGAGATGGGATGGGAGATGCTCTAGTGACCAGCATGCAGAAAGGAATCCCTCAAAGACCATATCCTTGTTTGGCCATATCCAGGCTTTGAACAGGTGATGAGTGCATATAAAAAGCCCCCCTTCCACACAGTAAGTAGCCAGTAGCACTCCCCCAAAATTTTTGGCGTGCTATTAACTAGCCATTTGGGGGGGGGGCATTTGGGGAGGTGGATGGGTGGTGAAAATGGGAAGTGCTGGCTTCCAGATTCTCACGGGGAGCTGGTATAATTCCCAAACCCTGAGGGTTGACCACACCTCATACAAACCAAGTGTTTTGATTGCTTTAAATGGCTTGTAGCAATTTGCCCCTAATTTTGGCAGAGTTTTAAAAAATGGCTTTGTGGGAATCATGTGGCCTGAAGGTTGTGTGTTGCCCACCCCATGCTTAGAGCATGAGTGGAATATACAATGAGCCCTGGTGGAGGTAGGCTAAAGGGCTATCTAGACCAGCATTCTGTTCCCACAGAAGCCAACCAGATGTCTATCAGCACCTCCTCAGCAAAACATTAGCGGAAAAGCATAACATAATATTCAATATAATTATTCACAACTCCATTGTGCATTTGGATTTAAAACTAGAATCGTGGGGGAAAAGTAAAATAAATAAGAAGATACTATGGGGAGTTTTAAGGAGTTGACATATGCTGTGAATCAGCCCTGATTGATCTAAATAACTGCTAATGCTAGTAGTTTCCTCATCTGAGCCATGAAACTCAGTCAGAGCACTCATGGGAGATACGGTGGAGATTTCTGTGAACCAGGATTGACACATGAAAATTCTACTGTACCTTTTGTCTGTACTCCAGTCCCATCACATACAGGACAGTTATTCACATCTGGGCAGAAGACATATGCAAAAATATCAGGGTGCTTTTCTATAGCCTTAGATGAGAGTAATAAAGGTTAGTATTCCTGTCTGGAATAGAGGCGCCTGACAGATTATATCTAAGAAACTGTTGGGTGCCTTTAAAAGGCAAGATACATATTATGTGCTTTATGAAGAAAGGGCAGCCAGCTGGGCTTCGGACAAATTATGAAGGGAAAAGAAAGGGACTAAAAGAGTGAAATAGTAGGCCATGATGTTAACTGCAACATTCTGAATGAAAAAAGGGACTAGACAGAGATTTTTCAAGGTGAGAGAAGTGCAGTTGCTTCAATGGATGCTCTATTTCTTAGTATAGGAAGGAAAGGAGTATTTGTTCAATATTTTCCAGAAAGCTCTCACCTTTTGCTAGATGGTGTACATAGTACAAACCCCCACAATCCACATATCTTCATATTTTGCACATTTCAGAGTACCATCTATTGTCAATATATTAATATACCTATGATTAAATCTAATTTCTAGTCCCAAGTAGAGTAGGTCCATTCAATTAATGGAAGTTACACTAAGCAGAATCCCCAGTGTGTATGTGTATTTTATTGAGGCCTGGGGGGCCAGAAGGGCCTAGAAGTTTAATTAAGCCAAACCCCAGCAGTAATCCCCATTACTATGAGAGGAAAATAAAGATAAAAATAGGGTCGTGTCTGTAGATATTTATAAAAATGTTTTTTCCTTGTATCTATTTTATCCTTTACCCAGATCTTGTGAGATTTGTTGAAGCCAATCACAAGCAGTGTTAGAGCTCAGTTTCAGGAAATATTCTGAACTGCTAGGCCTCCTGGCCCTGATCCAGCATTCCTCTAGAAGCAAGAATGTTTGCTTGTGGAGTTAAACTAGAGACAGAAACTGTTTCCCTGTCTTTGACGTGGTCTGTCACGTCAAGTACTACAAGTCTCCAGAGTTCCTTATATATAGGAAGGAGGAATGACTGATTGGGGGGGGGGCAAATCAAAGTACTGAAAGACGGGGAGAAAGTACTGCTGCCTCTTCTGATAGGATCTGTGGGTTCATGAGTAAAGGCTTGTCTATATGAGGCAAAAAGAAGTTGATTGCTCTGCAGTAAGGGCAACTCTCAGCAGCTGCAGTTTGTCCTAATGGGTTTTCTGGAGTGGGGGTTGACAGATTGCAGGCATGCACAGCTATCCACGTTTGCTTTGCAAACAGGCATGCCTGCAAATCAAGATGGTGGCCACGAGTGAATTACTCACATTTTTACTTACCAATTTGCCACTGCTGAAGTTGTGTTTTTTTTAAGCCACACTATTCCTAAGGTGCAATATTTCACCTTAACAGAAGGGGGGGGAAACCACCACCCTGTTAGTGCTCACTCGCTAAGGCAAAAAACCAACATGGCGGTTCTGGACACCTGCCTTCTTAGCAAGTCCCACCCCCTGTGCTTATCCAGCCAATTGGCTTTCAGCTTCTGCTCATATAGGAAAGCAAATCAAATGGAATCGCTTGTTCCAATGAGCAGGAATGCACATCCTCCCTGCTGTTTTTAAAAGCGCCAGGAAAAGCCGCAAAGGCTTTTCCTGCAGAGTATATGGCATATTTAGTCCCCTTCCTTCAGAATACGGTGATACAATGCAGGATGCCATTTAGACAGCTTGTATTCTCCTTGCATTCCATGAGGAGTATTTTTACTGTTTAGACAACCCCTAAGGGTCTAATTCACCTGCTGTCACAGTTTTAGTGCAACTTTGGAGAATGTCATCCATGTATTAGACTACAGATTCAAAACAACTAACAACATTTGTTTTCCCTTCTGTTAACTGCTAAAATATATGATACTAGAGCCTGAAGATCTGGAGGAAGTTCTGGAATGTTAATTTCACAAGTAACTCATAGATCTTAATGAGAATTTTTCTTGTGAAATGTGGTAGCTGGGGGGAAAATTGAAATCTTCACATGGGGGCATATTTATATTATTATGTCAGATTTACAAAAATAATAAGTGCCACTAATTTTGTTAATGACCAAATGTTAAGTAGGTAGCATAGGTATGTGCCTTGTTTTTGTTCTGAGAACCAGGTTCAATAAAGAATGGAGCTCACAATATAGAAAAGATAGACAGGGAACAAGTAAAACCCAAAACTGTTAGGTAGGAAGTTGATGTGTGTTTTGTTTTATATGTTAGGTGTCAAAATCGCCTCCTCCTGTACAATATGCCCTATACACACGTGAGAAATCTTTTCTTATGTACTCTAAATCACCCACAGTTCTGTCAGTAGATCCCAATTCACCTTCTGTCCACTACCCAGCCACGGAGTTCTAAGTTTCTACAGTCAGTTGACTTCTTCTGTTGAGTTAGAAGAAACTGTAATACACCTACAAGATTTTTTCTTCTCCTTATCATGTCTTTTCCCTTTTCCCCTACCCCAGGGCCTGGATTATAGTTCTGGACAGATTAAGTTGTTGCTGCACATCGGCTGCTGTAAACATAACTTGGAATGGCATTTTAGCTGTGATGTTTGTTAGTGAAAGGGGATATCCTCTCAAGCAATATTTACTTATCACACAGTGCTACTTGTACAGGAACCATAAAGCAATCATACTTGGAAGCTGGGCTGTTAGCTGGACAGATGTCACAGAGAGATACACAAACCTATAGTGTCTCCTGTTCATGATTGAAGCCCACCAAGAGGCCACTGCTCAGCAGTGAGCTGAAAGGACATGGAGTTACTGTTGCCTGTAGGCCAAATGACATGTAAAGGTGCCATTAAATGCATCTAACAATTCAAACTTTTTTTTTTAAACCACATTGCATCATCTTAGGGGAGCTGATAATTAACAGAACCAGAAAATGTCCCTCAAAATAAGTGGGGGATGTAATCCTTTCCTGCCTGGCTGCAATTCTAAAGAAAATCCCTCTTCTGAAGCTAATATTTGCTTGCAGGCAGGGAATCTCCCACTGGCATCTGCTCTGATCAAAGCAAACTAGAATCTGGAAGGAAGTCTTTTTCTGTATCAATAATTACTGTTGTTTGGAAAAGGAGTAAGGACTGGCACAGAAATTCCCAGGCCTGAGTCCAGCTTCTGGACCACATCAGAGTGAAGGCAGAAAACATTTATGTCTGTTGAACCTTGATGGAATCCTTGGTATGGATTCTGGAGACATCTGATCACTGCTAGCCAAGTAACACTTGCTTAGGTACTACTTAACTAAGCTAAGTATCAGCTCCTGGTATTACTATTCAAAAGACACTGTGCTGATATTCTTTCTTTTCTTCCTTATAATGAGTTTTCTTTGGTAAGAAGGATATAGAAGAAATGATGGGGAAAGATTAAATTATGTTACTAGTAGACAAAGATGTCTACCTCTCCATTGACGCCCCCTTGTTGTGGGAGAGAGGCTTGCATACCCTAATGATGTTTTGAGCTATGCTGGTGGTGGCATAAAGCCACCGGTTGGGTCTCCCATGCCAGACAGGTCAAAACCGAAGGGTCTGACAAAGAGCGTCAAAGGGCAGGATGGGCTCTCTAGCCTATGGCAACCGTCCTAGGACAAGGAAAACTCTAATCCCAAACCCGGGCAGATGGTGCTCGTTCAACCCTGTAAGGTCAACCATCTAAGAGAAGGAAACTCTAATCAAACCTACAAACCGAGGACCTCACTGCTACCGTCCATGCTTGCAAGGCCAGCAGATGAACCTTTGGTTTAAAGGGTGAGGCCAGTTCTGTGCACGCTGCGCTCCACCAGAAAAATCCATTGCCCAGGCTCAAAGGACAAATCAAATTCCAAAAAAGCCCTGTAGCGATAGGCAAGGGATGAAACAGCACTGGAAGCCGCAGACCCAACCCTGCATGCAGGCGGTTCAGGACTTTGGTCGCTCGAGGCTGACCCGGGAGATGACAGTCTTGTTCGGCAGCATCCTGAATGACCAAGCAGCCATTTTTAAGGAAAGCACTGCTTGCTCCATATGGAGAGGGGCCTAGAAAAGGTGGCCTAACAAAAGCTAATCCCCAACTACCTGGTTGGCTAGCCGCGGCCAACGGGAATCTTCTGATGAGATCAAACCAAGGCAAAGAAACAAAGACGCACACCGGCCTCCAAAGGTGTAAATAAACTGACGCTTGCATGCTGGAACATCAGAACCATGCAAGACTCTGCAGATGGTGGATGGCCTGAGCGTCATTCTACTCTAATAGCCCATGAACTATCACAGCTTAATATTGACATCGCTGCTCTTAGTGAAGTTCATCTCCATGAGGAAGGCAGCCTTAAAGAACATGGCGCCGGCTACACACTTTACTGGTCTGGCAAACCCAAAACCGAAAAACATCTTTCACGAGTAGGCTTTATGATTAAAAACTCCATTGCCTCCAAACCTGAAACCTTGCCAACAGGACACTCCGATCACATTATTTCCTTACGCCTCCCACATGTTGTTCTCTTTAGTATATATGCCCCAACTATGCAAGCTGACCCTGTAGAGAAAGACAAATTCTATACAGACCTACACCAACTCATATAAAAAGTCCCTGTAGAAGATAAAATTATTATCCTTCTTTCCAATGCCAGAGTAGGAAAGGACTCCGAAGCCTGGAAAGGTGTCTTAGGCAAGCATGGCGGTGGAAATTGCTATGATAATGGACGCCTTCTGCTAGAGTTCTGTGCAGAACAACAGCTGACTATTGCAAACACTATCTTTCAGCAGAAATATAGCTTGAAGACAACCTGGATGCATCCCCGATCCAAACATTGGCACCTCATTAACTATGTTCTAGTCCGCCAGAGAAACATCCACGATGTCTGTCATACTCGAGTGATGCCCAGTGCAGAATGCCAGACAGATCATCGCCTTGTAAGATGTAAACTAAACCTTCATCTTAAGTTCAAACCTAAGAGGGGTGGCATCTTAAAGAAGAGACTCCAAGGGCTGGTTTACACAGCAGATTTATTACGGCAACTTGCGTTTTAATTCTTTTCCGCAGCTGTGCCAGTCAGGGTTTTTTTCTAATTATGCCGCTTTTACATTCAGACTTGAAAAAGTGTGGGGGGCGTGGCCTCCCAAACAGACAAAGGCTGTATGGGGAAGGGCATACATAGACTCACAGACTGCCCAAATAGCAGGGGGGAAGATCAAAGAAGTGGCTCTGTCTCTGTGTCTCTGTAAATTTGCCTGTAAATGAACTCACTCTGTGAAGCAGAGGGACAGTAATCTCTCTGCTAAAAGACCTTGCTGCCATGCCTTGGATCCTAAGGTGAACCTATCACAAGTTTTTCCAGCCTCCCCCTCCCTCCCCTTCTCTCGCTCGTGCTCTCTCTCTCTCTCTTTCTCTCCCCCCTCTCTCTCCCTCCCTCCCCCAAGCAGAGCTGACAGATGGGAACTTTATGACTGAAAGGTCTTGGGAATCCTTTTTCTTGGCAGACCTTCTGCAAAATAGCAGATAGGATTTTTCAAAGTTTCCTGATGCTACTGAATGCAGTCCTTCTCTTTTAAGCTCACCCCTTACATCATAGCAACCAATCACAATGCAGATCTGATGCAGCCCTTAGTTTACACTGCCAATAAAGCGCTACATTGCAAATATGCCGGCAAAAGTAGCGACATCCCTTGGCACGCTATATTTGGGTGTTTTACCTTCTCCCTTCTGAATGAGGCAATGCTGTGCTGCAATCCGTGGGAACTATGAGCTATCTTAGCGGTATATTTAGAGGAATATTTGCCCATGTAAATGACCCACCAGTTAACAATCTTCAACAAGCTACCACGAGAAACAAATTCCAGCCAAACATGCAAACAAAACTTGAAGACCATCCTACAGATCCTTCTCCTACAGTGCTTTGGCAGCATATCAAAAACAGTATCCTCCAGTCTGCGGAAGAATCCCTCGGGTACTCCCACAAGAAAAATCAAGACTGGTTTGATGAAAACAACCAAGAGATCCAAGAGCTGTTGGCAAAGAAGAGAACTGCTCACTAGGCATACCTTGCCCAGCCAAGTTGTCATGTAAGAAAAGCAGCTTTCTGTCTCACATGTAGTAAACTTCAACAAAAACTCTGAGACATACAGAACAAGTGGTGGATCAATATAGCAGAAAAGACACAATGCTGTGCAGATCTGGGTGCTTCTAGAGGATTTTATGAAGCTCTTAAGGCAGTGTATGGACCTACTTATCAGGTCCAAAGCTCCTTATACAGTACAGATAGTCAAACATTAATTACTGATAAAGCCTCCATCCTGAGTTGATGGGCTGAACACTTTCAAAGTCTCTTCAGTGCCAACCGAGTAGTCCAAGGCTCAGCTATCCAACATATGATACAAAACCCAGTGAAAAATGAATTGGACATAGCTTTCACTTTGGAAGAGACCCTTAAGGCCATACAGCAGATGAAAAACGGCAAGGCAGCTGGGATTGATGGAATCCTACCTGAAGTTTGGAAACACGGAGGTCATGCACTCCACGAAAAATTCCACGAATTCCTTGTGAATTGCTGGGAAAAAGGGGAACTGCCATCAGATCTCCGAGATGCAGTCATCATCACCCTGTACAAGAAAAAAGGAGCAAAATCTGATTGCTCAAACTATCAAGGCATAACACTGCTCTCTATTGCTGGAAAAATCCTTGCAAGGATATTCCTGAACAGATTAGTTCCTGCCATTGCAGAAGAACTTCTTCCTGAAAGCCAATGTGGCTTCAGAGCCAATAGGAGTACTCTACTCTCTCTCTCTGGCTTTTCTTCGCAAACGAAGATTCAGGAAGGACTCATCCCACGCTTTCTGCAAGCGCGTTGATGACTAAAAAGGCCAATCTGAGATAAACAAGTCCGGTTGCAGAAAGCACAGCAGAAGGGCTCCTTGGGTGATGTTTTTGGGTTATGATTCTTTCTGCATTGTCGTTTCTCTTCAAGACTTGTCCGGCATGAGTTCTCAAATAAGGCTGCAGCATTGTGGATAGTGCGTCTCCATGCCTCCCGATGTGAGGCCAGGGCGGACCACTGTTGGTGATCAATTTGGCCAAGCAGAAGAACTTCCTGAAAGCCAATGTGGCTTCAGAGCCGAAGGGAGTACTACAGATATGGTATTTGCCCTTAGACAACTGCAAGAGAAATGTAGAGAGCAGAACAAGGGTCTCTATGTAACATTTGTTGACCTCACCAAAGCCTTCGACACCGTGAGTAGAAAAGGTCTGTGGCAGATCTTGGAAAGACTAGGATGTCTCCCCAAAATCCTTAAAATGGTTATCATGCTACACGAGGGCCAGCATGGTCAAGTCAGATATGGCGATGCTCTTTCAGAGCCCTTTCTAATAACTAATGGAGTGAAGCAAGGCTGTGTTCTTGCTACAGCTTTATTTACAATCTTCTTCTGCATGATGCTCCAAAGGGCTACGGCAGAGCTTGAAGAAGAAGATGGCATCTATATACGTTACTGTACTGATGGTAGCTTGTTTAATTTAAGCCGTCTGAGGGCTCGCACCAAGACTCTAAACGATCTAGTCTGTGAGCTGCTCTTCGCTGATGATGCTGCCCTTGTTGCCCACACAGAAGCAGCTCTGCAGCGCCTAACATCCTGCTTCACAACAGCTGCAGAGCTGTTTGGGCTGGAAGTCAACCTGAAGAAAACGGAAGTTCTTTACCAGCCTGCACCACAGGACGAACACCATCATCCCCACATTGCCATCGGCAACTCTGTGCTTAAGTCCGTTCAGCAGTTCACCTATTTGGGAAGCATCATCTCTTCAGATGCCAAGATTGAGAAAGAGATCGATCACAGACTAGCAAAGGCATATAGCGCATTTGGAAGACTTTACAAAAGAGTCTGAAGTAATAAACACCTGAGGCGAAGCACAAAAATCAGTGTGTATAGAGCCATTTACTGTCTATTCTCCTTTAATTTTTTGTGTTTTATTCTTTGCTTTATTTTTGTATTTCCCAAGCTATGAAGTCTTGTGGGATTTCAAAGGAGGAAGTGAATAGGGCTTCATTCACTTCCTCTTCATTGCCAGGGAAGCCTTCTGCTGGGATTAGAGGTCAGTGCAGTGGGGGATGTTATTTTGCTGGCATAAAAATTGATTGTTTTTTTTATAGCTGCAAAAGAACGTTTAAAGGGGATCATTTGATAAAGTTCTTAATCTGGCCATGACAAAAGGTCACACCATTCACTTCCGATGTCAGGCTCTGTGACTGAGGTGTTTGTATGTGTGTCAATATACACAATCTCTCTCACACACACACTATTATGCACATACACATATTTCCCTAAAGAATCATGGAGCTATAAATTATGTATCATTCAATATTAGTAATTAAGGACTTTTTCAAATGGGGAAAAAACCCCGACGGAGGTTGGGAGAAGAGCTTGGCTGTCACGCTTACATAGCCCCATTTCAGACAGCCATGTCCTCCTCCGTCCTCCACCCGTCCTCCTCCCAGCCTTCCCCCATGCTGTGGGTGCCGCTTCTTATTAATGGAGGTTTTCTGTCAATAAAAAGCAGCGCTTGCAGCACGGGGGAAGGTCAGGCAGAGGTCGGGAGTAGGACAGAATAGATCGCCTGTCCCATTTTGGTGCCAGCATTGGCCGGTCAATAAAATGAAACAGCAGAATAACAACAGGAGAACACAAAAGGACGACATCATGTGATATTGGCATCCTTTTGCATTCCGCTGTCATTATTCTGGCGCCACATTAGCTGCATCTGATAACCTCTTAAGACATACTGTGTTCTAAGTTGTGTCAGTTTTAAAGGGGCCCATATATAGTATGTAGTTATTCTATTAAGAGCCCCCCTCATAATCATCATTGTTTGCTTAATTTTTGCATAAACCCAGCACTTTCATCTGGGAGAAAGGTACATGTATTTTATGTTTCAGCTAGCAAAAATATACAATGTGATTAGGGACTGGGTTATTTTCAACTAAAAGAAAATAAATAGGAAGAGGGGAAAGTGTTCTTTCCATATGGTGTCTTCCTATATAAAGTGCAGCCTCTGTAATTGTATTGGTATTCTATAACACACATGCACCCAACCACTTTGGATTTACATGTATTTCCATCTTCACCTGCTGCAGTCTGAAAGCCCAGTGTGAAGGGTAACAAAACATAAAAAGAAAAACACTGTAAAATGGAGTAATACTACAATAGCAATGAGCTTTTCCTCAGTGAAATGTGGAAAATGCAGTAAACTGTGAACTGCTATATTCTCTTATAACAATACTTCTACTACCACTCCACCCAAGCCTTTCTTCAGTGAGATTTATTTCCAAGTATGCCTACATAGTTTTGAGAGACTGAAACACAGCCCACCTATGCAAATACCCTACATTATTATGTACGAGAGATTCCTGCACAGCAAATTGTTCCAAACAACGATGTGTGGCAAATAATAGAAGTTTTCTGTTTGGTCTCAACCAATACAAAATGAGCTTTCCAAGATTCTTTCATAATTTATTTCAGAATTTGTATGCCATCTTTCATGGCAAAAATCTCTCAAGAAAACTTGTACCAAAAACATAAAATAATACTTCACAACTCATCATATACCTATAAAAAACATGTTACAAACATCAAACACCAGCAGTTTAAATGGAGGGATAGTGTGGTGTAATAGTTATACTGGAATTTAGAAGATCTGAGTTCAACAAGGGGCTTATCACACTACATTGTTAGAGCACTATTATTTCACATTAATTGTTATGGCTGCCTCCTGCGGAAACCTGGGATTTACAGTTCAGGGAAGGGCATTCAGCATTCTCAGCCAAAGAGTTCTTAGGTTTCACTAAACTACAAACCCCAGAATTCCACAGGAAGCAGCCATAGCAGTTAAAGTGGAAGAATAGTGCTATAACAATATAGTGTGATAAGTCTTCGTTGAGGCATGAAACTTAGTGGGTTATCTTGGGCCAGTCTCTCTCTCTCTCTCTCTCTCTCTCTCTCTCTCTCTCTCTCTCTGCCTGACCTACCTCATAGGGTTGTTGCAGGGATAACATGGGAAGAAAAGAACTAATATGCTACCTGAAGAAAGGGTAACAAGCAATAGAAATCCCTTTGAGGACTACGGTGGGTGGAAGTTTCCTCCGATCATGTAATAAAAAATGCTAGGCTTGTACAGGTCTACCTCAGTTAACCAAGTAGATGTGTTCTTGGGCTTTACTTCTTTAGCAGAATTTTTGGTACCAGAGGTAGAATTCAGATGGAAATAATAGATGGAAATAATAGGGGAAACATGGAAATAATAGGGATACATGGAATATGGAAATAACATGGAAATAATAAGGATAGTTTCCAACACCACAAAAAATAAGAGCAGTTCAACTTGTTTCAGCAAACTTTTTATTCACACTAACAACCAGGTCAAAACAACCAGGTCAGGTAAGCCTTCCATAAGTAAAGAAAGACATTTTGAATCCTTGAGAGACCACTTGAAAGCTTCTTTCAAAATGCAAAATGCATGTTATTTTTTTCTTTCTGAGTTGGGCTCCCATTAAAAAAAAACTTTGTAAATAGGAGCTTTGTCAGAAGCGTTGTTAACTGAGGCATACCTGGTAGCTAGAATTGTAATGGAAAGACAGGGTATTAATTTGATAAACAAACAAACAAATGCATACAAGGTAAAGGAGAATTTGAACTGGGTCTAAAAGCACCACATCCTGATTTTGGAAACTAAGCAGTGTCAGCTGTAGTTAGTACTTGGATGGGAGACCACCAATGAATACCAGGTGCTGTAGGCTATATTTCAGAGGAAGGAACTGGCCAAACCACCTCTGAGTATTTTTTGCTAAGAAAACCATATGAAATTCATGGGGTCACCATAAATCGACAGACAGCATGTACACACACACAGTTACACTCAGTGGCTCATTCCTCTCTCTTTGAATGCATTGACTAAGCTCTAAACTCTGCTTCTTGTAGCTTTCTACTTCCACTTACATTTTGATCTGGCTGTCATCTAATTAGGTTTGTCAGGAGGTAGCAGTGTGTACTAATGCAAGAAATTAATCCACCTGGTGGGTGTACCAGATCCAAAGCAACAGGGAATTTTTTATTAGCACTGTGGTGCAGGAACTACCTTTCCATGGCTGCATCCCAAGGCACTGTTGTAATATTTAAACATATACAGGCCCACCATCCTATAACCATACTCACCCATTGTTGCCACCCAATAATCAATGAACAACGATAATTTAAGAAGCACTCATTTGATTGCCCTTGGTCACATTATGCAGGACTTTTACATAGTGCAGCAACACCATGGGACAAAGCCATGCAAAAGTATTTTCATCATGTCACAATTGTAGCATGGGGGAATTGGCATGCAAAATAATATTCTATCATCTCCTAACACCCTTCTGTCTACATACAAATCTACACAGTTTGGAGTTTACACATCCAAACTGCAAGCAGAAGTAGCAGCCATAAACTATGAAACGTGATAGCCTTATCCAGGATGTGTGGATAGAGTTATGCTGAAGATGAGAGAAGAGAGAGCAGGCTAGCTCCTTCATGCCATTATTGTTCGATTCATGTGAAGAGTGATAGTCTGAAGAGAACTGTGTCTGCTATGCATACAACCTCTCAATGTGACTGGAAAGCCTGAAGACCTATTCCAACTGTCAGTCTCCACATGAAGACACTGACCTCTCCTCGTGAAGAGAGAGATGAGGGATGAGGATAGGGCTAGCCTTCTCCTTTCCCCAACATGTTCAAGCCATCTTGAATGACCTTATGGGGGTGCATCTACACTGTAGAAATAATGCAGTTTGACACCACTTTAAGTGCTGTGTCTCCATCATATGGAATCCTGGGATTTGTAGTTTTACAAGGTCTTTAGCCTTCTCTGCCAAAGCGTGCTGGTGCCTCATAAAACTACAAATCCCAGGATTTTGTACGATGAAGCCATGGCAGTTAAAGTGATGTCAAACTGCATTATTTTTACAGTGCAGATGCACCCTGGGTTTAATGACAAATATGTGTCTTACATGTTTTTAGGCTTGTTCTTGAAAATCTAAAGACATAATTAAAAGCACATGTTACAGATATGTTTAGTTTCAGGGGCAGAGTTATGTGAAAGATGGAGCGGTTTCTGCTGCTCCAGATTATAGGAACATATCAAATGGATTCAAATTATAGGAGATACCAGCTAAAGACTAGAAAGAACTTCCTGATGGGAAGAGCGGTTTGGCAATGCAATAGACTACCTTGGTAGGTGGATGGTAACCAGAATTTAGATGGCCACCCTCAGTGATACTGTACCTATGGATTCATCTGAAAATACACTGAACAAAAGCCCTCATAAACAAACACCAGGACGTCTCCAGCCAAAGGACACTGGTACTAAGAATAAGAATGTTGAATATATATACCATTGTTAAGTCCTGGTGCAGCAGCCAACCCTTGACTGCTCTATAGGGATACAGTTGTCCCTCCATATCCATGGATTTGGTATTCACTGATTTAAGCATTTATGGCTTGAAAATATTCTTTTAAAAAATAATAATCCAAAAAGCAAACCTTGATTTTGCCATCTTGTATAACGGACACCATTTTGCTATGCCATTGCATATAATAGGACTTGAGTATTCACAGATTTTGGTATCCACAGGGGCCTTTCAACCAAGCCCCAGCGAATATGAAGGGACAACTGTAGTCTATTTGGGATACTATCCCTATACACACACTGGGGACTGTAAAGTGAGCTTTACATACAATAACAAGGCTTAATATCCTTGAATCTGAAGTCTTCTATTCACAGTACTATACTATTCTGTACTAATGTCAGAAAAATCTGAAAGTCCTCCTACAGTTTTGTTGATAGAAAACTGGACTTGGATAGGGATTCAAATCTTTCCTTTGTCATGAGTAGACAGGGTTTTAATTCTGTAAAATTGGTTTTAATACTGTTGTTTAATACTGCTTTAACCTTAATTTGTATGCTTTAGTTGCATGTGTGTTTGTTGTATTTAATGCCTTTAAAAAGTCACCTTGAGCCCCTGGACTTTATCAGACTAACATCTAAAAACACTGTAATTCCACGAATAAGAACAGCAGAAACATTGTGGCATTTATTACACTTACTATCGCATGTCACTGTAATCACACAAAAGAACTGCCACAAAATCATTGCATGATGACCACTAGCGCTGTAAGAATGGGAGTTTATGTCCTGAATTTTGCACGGGCGAGAATATGCAAGCAAATTTAAATCCCCAAAACACCTTAAAGGAAATGAACTCACAAGCACTGAAACAAACCTAAAAAAAATAGGGGAAAATGGGACAGATCATAAAAAGAGCATCCTGTGATTTGTTTTCATGTTCTCAATCAGACGTTTCTCGCTGAGGACCACCCATTCATGCTGTAATCTTGTGATTATAATGGGATGTGGTTTTTCATGTTTCAGTAATGCCAAAAAAAGTGATAGTGAAGATCTATTGATGGGTTAACCCATCAAATTAAAAGCAATGGGTTTTCGGGGCTGGGGCATGGAGTAGCAATGATATCATACAATAGCAGGACCCATTTGCACTACCATAATGTCATAATCCCGTGATTTTTTGCCACATCTGATAAAGTCCCCAGCCTGGGAGAAAGACAAGATATAAATAAAGTGATAAATGCATGAATGGATAGGTTGCCTCGGGTACCATCTTTTTCAGAGTCACAGTCTATTGGGTGTAATTGAACAACAATGATCTTCCTTACAGGTCTCTGGTGAGATAAACACAATAATGGTTTTAAAACATCTTGTATCTGTTAAAAACTATGTAAACCTACATACTCTACAACTGGAGTAGTAATTATGTGGCCTTCCAGATGTTGAACTACAGCTCACTGTATTTCTCACCCTTGGCTGGGCTGACTAGGATTCATGAGAGTAGAGGTCCAATACCACCCAGAGTGGTGTACAATTCCCATCCCTGCTCTACAAGAAGCTTGTGCTGAAAGCTTCAGTCTATACATTAGACAAAAGAAAAATCAGATCAGAAGGCAGGATGAGGGGGTAGTATGGGGTAGTAAGTAGCGCAGCAGTTACTGAAGAACAAATAGGCTCAACAAGTATCACTGTACCTTGAATTCTTCTTGGAGGCACCACTTTTGGAAAGTTATACTCATTTAAATGCTTGGATTCAGCTGAAACAGCCACCAAGCATCACAATTACTGACTCCTCAATGTTAGATTGGTTAAACATTCCTCTGATTTTAATTAGTTTTCGGTAACTTCTAGCATCCAAGACAGCTTCAGGCCAATAACTAGAGGGGAAAGGTTTTGTAGTTCATTTACAAGCTATGACTGACATTCGGTATGTCATGAATACAAATTCATAGATGGATAAAAAAAAGAGTGAGTGAAATACAATAGCAACAGCTGAGATGAAAAGAATGGACCCATCTCCTAGTCTGGCTATACGACATTTGCACCAGCTTTCAGTTTATATCCAGACACTTTTACAGTTTCATCAAAGCTGTAAGGATGAAAAAGCACGTCCAAAGTACAAAAAGAAAGGCTGCCCTCTTCCATGACCTACCAAAGATAAGATGTTAAATTAAATTGACTACATCAAACCATTTCCTTACTGATTTTATAACCGCATCAGAAAACAATGAGATGAGATGAGATGCTGCCGCTGAATAATTTCATCAGGTCAGAAAGACATACTCAAAAAAATGCTAGAAGTAACTACAGAAGAAAATGTGTTTCACAGTGCACTTCATTTACATCGTGCATGCTTCCTATAGAAATGATGCTCACCCTCTAAGGATAGGTATCAAGGTTCAAGTTCACCAAGGAGCAAAGACCTGCTAATAGATCCCAATTCTTGAAGTGAGAAGTTTTAATCATGGAATGCTTATGTGCATTTGGTTTCCTTTGGAATGAGGTCAGTGGCAGCTTGCTATAATTTTGTAATATTTTGTTTATTTAAGCATACGAATAAATCATTAATTGAGGTCCAGTGGAGGGGATATCATGTCGCATGTTGGCTGCATGGGGCCTGCAGATCCAGTGTGGTCTTTGGGGGCCTATGTCCCCCTCGCCCCTGAAATACGTAGCTTAAAAAACAGTCACAACAGCTTCAGAACATTGTTTCAGCTTCACAGTTTTAAATGCAGTGGTGCATAAAATATAACAACATGGGAATATATATAAATACAATGATCTCTCCGGCCACACAAAAGGGGGGTGAAGGCCATCTGCTCCGCTGTGGCCCCATGGGGGGGGGGGCTAGCCCGCCACCAGACAGGCGCAGGAGAGGGGCGGCATCCCCGGACGAGGCATGGGAGGCCAAAATAGGGGGTGAAGTGACGGCCTCTTGGGGCCACGGGGCAGGGGCCTGGTGCCCCCGGGTGGGCTGCTGCGGCAGCCTCTGGTGCCCACGGGGGGGCTCGCGGGCTGGGTGCCGCTTGCTTTGGGGACAGAAGCCGTGAGGCTGTGGCATGGCTGGACACCTGGGGGTGCATGCGGGGGCAGCAGCCAAAGGGGGGCTGGCAGCGGCCAGGGGGGCAGCAGTGACCAGACAAAAGGCGTGTGGGCTTTAAGAACAGGAATTAATTTCCATGATTTTGCATGGGTGAGATTTTGGTGGTTCTCATGAAAAGATGCAAGTGCACTTAAAAACTCCCCAAAACACCCATAATTTACAAATGAAATCAACACATAAACACTTTAACAAACCTAAAAACATGTAAACAAAATGGGACAGTTCATTAAAAAAGCATCCTGTAGAACGTTTTCATGTTGTCACCTGGATGTTTTCTTGCTAGGAACAGGGAGGGAAAGAAGACCACCAGTTCATCCTGTAATCTCACAATAACAGCAGATGTGTTTTTGCATACTCTTCAATACTGCAAAAATAGTGACATTCAGAGCTATTGATGGCTTGTCCTGTCAATTAAAAGGGACATGTTATTGGCAACTGGAGCAGCTGGAGCACACTGTAACCATGGGAGGACCACAACGTCGTGCGATAGTGGGAACCCATTGCACAATCATAATTGTGCAATTATAGCCTGTCTGATAAAGCTCCAAGGCTAAACCAAATATGCCTCTACATTGACTGAAAACCTATTTCCAGAAATCGAGGAGACCTAAGTTGGAGGGACCTGGAGATGTCATCTACTCAAACTCCATAATACCCTTTGAGCTGAACATTACCTTCCCAGACATGCAAGGTTTGGTTCTTGTCATTCAGTAGGAGGACTAAGGATGTGCTCAGTGCACAAAAAATAATGTATGGGATTCACTACCAAAAAATACAGTGATTGCTGTTAACTGAGATGGCTTTAAAAGGAGATTAAACAAATTTGCAGAACAAATGTATGCTAGTGGCATCATGATAGCTATACAGTTTCTCCAGCATCTATGATAGCATACAACAGGGGAGTGGCATGACAAGAATGTCCTGCCTCTGGATTTCCCATAGGCATCTAGTTAGCCACTGAGAGAAAAAGGATGCAGGGATAGACAAGCCTTTGATCTGATCCAGTGGAGCTCTTAGTTTATGTTCCAAGGCCACTCTCTTTTCATAAGGCTTCATTTAGCAAGCTTGCAAAAACAGGACAAGGATAGCTAAAGGTGCTGCCTTGGTGAAGCCCTCATGGTCTTCCTCCCCTTATCACTAATATTAAAAAAAAAAATCATAATCCTGCCTTCACTAATTCACTCCTCCCTGTAATCCTGTGCATACTTAACTGGAAGTAAGTCCCATTAAATTCAGTGGGACTTCTAAGTAGACCTACATAGGATTTCCCTTCATTTTCCACCCATCCCACATCTCTCTCTGGACTTTTTCAGACAGCACTTACCACGTTAGAAGCTTGCAAGACAGGTATGGCGCTGTCACGCAGCAGGGGGGTCCGTTTCAGATGATGCCGTCCCTCTCATGAAATTGTCAGTGTCACTTCCGTGTACAATTGGAGGCAGCCACACCATATTTTACTCACAGGCAACTTCCGTGAGTAAAATATGGCACAGCTGCCTCCAATTGTACATGGAAGTGACACCGACGATTTTGTGAGAGGGATGGTAGTGTCCGAAACGGACTCCCTGCCACGCGACAGCACTGTACCTTTCTCACAAGCTTCTAGCACAGTAAGTGCTGTCTGAAAAAGTCCTCTGTCTCTCTTCCTCTTCCTTCCCCTGCTTTTATACATGCAGACACACACACACAGATACACACACCTTCCTATAACTGTTTTATGATAGAGGCCCCGTAAGAGGTGGATCTATGAAGAAAAGTGGATGGTAGGAGAGGAGAAGGAGGAAGGCCAGAAGCAAAGAAGGAGAGGAAGAGAAGGGGAAGAAAAAGAGGTAAAGGCAAGAAAAGAGGAAAGTGGAAAGGCAAAATAAAGGCGGGGGGAGAGAAAAAAGAATGAAACTATAACAAGTAGAAATAATAAAATAAAGAAGCAGACAGGCAGAAAATAATTATAAAAGGAAAGCATGCAGAGCAAACAGTGAGAAGGGAAGGCTCTCAAAACGAAGCCTTTCTACTGCACAGATGTGCAACACATGGAGCATCTGGTTCCCACTGACCCAAGAACTATCTAGTGCTGCACTGCCATCTGCCTCATTTTAGCAGCTGTATCATTTCATGCAACATGCATGGGGAGCAGCAATAAACTGGAATCACCAGTTTAGAGGAAATGGAGCTGTAAGGGAGCAAGAATGTTATTCCCACACGCACTGCATGCTGCCCAAGGAAGCTGGTTCACTTTGCCTAATGGAGAGGAAAGCTTTAATGGCCAGTAGCCATGCCTGGTTGTGCAGATAGTAGTAGCTCACGGTTGTCTGCAAGTTCCAGATCCTGAGCAACCAATTCCTGATCCTGGTGCTTAAAAGACAAAGATGTTGGAAATCCCATGAGTATGTTCTTGTTCATGGAGAGACCCAGATGGCCTCGATGTCATCAGGACAACAGTGCCCCATAGAGTTTGGCTATGGCAAAGAATCTTCAATGAGCATGTGTAGTATAATTTAATTATATTGTAAAATACTTTATTTTTCCCCAGTGAGGTTTCCAAAGGAGTTTATATCTAAATAAGGATTTCCCTTTACAACTGGTCCATAGGGTTCCCTGTCTTCCAGCTTTCATTAGCATGTGAAGATTATTTCAGATCCTCAGTTGTAGTCAGCAAAATTCATCAATACGTCCCAAAAGGCTATTTATGAGGCACCTGGCAGTAATTCTCATGGTTAGGAATGCATTACAAAATAAGATTAAGTGGGAGAATAGTGAGTCTCAATAGAGCATCTATTAACTGGGATAGTTTAGAGATATGGGTTTTTTGCTCAAGGTGACCCTAAGCTTCGGCACAGGGAATAAATTACAGGTTAGGTCTTAATGTAACTGCCCCTGTAATTTTAATACATTTCTTTTTTTTTTTTTTAAAGGCTTGGGAAGGTGTTAATGGCAGGGAATGGCCTTAATCAAAAGAAATGGGGTAATGGTGTTTTTTGTTTTGTTTTTACTACACCTAATTTCAAAAGTCTCTGAGGCCAAAATTAAGGTTTGTGGCAAGATTTTTGTGACAATAGATTTGACTTTGCCTTTCAGTTGTATTTAATTTTTTAAAGTCTCCTTTCCAAATCCATAAAGCAAGCTGGATAAAGGCCTTTAAAACTGCTTTTAGATATCTGAGGCTGGACTGAAAGAATAAACAATTAAAAAGCAATAGCTGAAATGTAAAAGGTAGAATCATAGAATCATAGAATTGCAGAGTTGGAAGAGACCACGAGGGCCATCCAGTCCAACCCCCCTGCCACGCAGGAAATCTTGATCAAAGCATCCCCGACAGATGGCCATCCAGCCTCTGTTTAAAGATCTCCAAGGAAGGAGACCCCACCACGCTCCGAGGGAGTGTGTTCCACTGCCGAACAGCTCTTACTGTCAAAAAGTTCCTCCTAATGTTGAGGTGGAATCTCTGTTCCTGGAGCTTGCACCCATTGCTCCGTGTTCCAGTCTCTGGAGCAGCAGAAAACAAGCCTGCTCCATCCTCAGCGTGACATCCCTTCAAATACTTAAACAGGGCTATCATATCGCCTCTTAACCATCTTTTTTCCAGGCTAAACATACCAAGCTCCCTAAGTCTCTCCTCATAAGGCATCATTTCCAGACCTTTCACCATTTTAGTTGCCCTTCTCTGGACACGCTCCAATTTGTCAATATCCTTTTTTAATAGTGGTGCCCAGAACTGGACACAGTATTCTAAGTGAGGTCTGACCAAGGCAGAATAGAGTGGCACTATTACTTCCCTTGATCTAGACACTATACTTCTATTGATACAGCCCAAAATCGCATTGGCCTTTTTAGCTGCCGCATCACACTGTTGGCTCATGTTCAACTTGTGGTCTACTAGGACTCCTAGATCCCTTTCGCACGTAGTCTCATTCAGCCAGGTCTCTCCCATCCTATATTTATGCATTTCATTTTTCCTCCCTAAATGCAGTACTTTACATTTCTCCGTATTGAATTTCATTTTGTTAGCTTTGGCCCAGCTCTCCAGTCTATCCAGGTCATTCTGAATCTTGATCCTGTCCTCTAGGGTATTAGCTACTCCTCCTAATTTGGTGTCATCTGCAAATTTGATAAGTATGCCCCTAATTCCCTCATCCAAGTCATTGATAAAGATGTTGAATAGCACTGGGACCCTAGGTAATATTTTGTTAGACAAAAAAGAACACTTCTTCCCACCCCACCTCCAGATACAAAGGCATTCAGGCAGAAAGGAAAAAGTTAATGGCTCTTCAGTCAACATTTTCTCTTTAAAGTTTGTTTGGTAGGATGAGGGGGCTGATTATATGTAGATCAATATTTGATCAGAAGAAATAAAAATACATTCCTTTAATTTACAATTGACTATTTTATATGCAGTTAAACTAAAGACTTCCCTTATACAACTGAACATGTATTTGACACTTCTGTCAAATTCTCTAGAGTAAGATTAATCAATTTCTCATTTCCTCCTTTATTTCACTCAGTAGTAGGCAGGTGGTGAAAGTTTATAGCAAAAAGATACAGTCCAACATACTTACTGCACAAGCTTTTGTTACATTCAATGGTATTTGTGTGGAAACCTTCCAGATTTACAATAAATCCATGACAGGAATTCCCATACATCTGCAGACAAATTGCCTGAGACTTATAAGACACCCTGTGGGAGATTATTCTACAAATATATTTTTAAGTTTTGGGATAATCCCAAATTATTTGTTTAAAAAGTGGGGTTTCTTGTAAGCAAAATACAGTTGGTCCTATGTATCCACGGGTTCTGCATTGGATTCAACCAATATTCGAGTTGTGGGGGGATCCAAAAAGTAAACCTTGCTGTTTGCCATTTTATATAAGGGATGCTATTTTACTATGCCATTGTATATAATGGAACTTGAGCATCCACAGATTTTTATACCCACAGGGAGTACTGGAATCAAACCCCAGCAGATACTTCCTCTAATTCAGTGCTAAGACAATGTCTAGTACAACACAATATTTGGGGACTGGAAACCTTTCCCCCATGTTTATCCAGGCGTAGAATTCAGAATTCTGTCTTGGTATCCTTAACCAGAGCCAGAGCCAGTTTGGTGTAGTGGTTTAAACACTGGATTACAACTTTGGAGAAAACGATTCATACCTCCACTCAGGAGATTATAAGATGAAGCAAAAAGTACCTTATCAGAACACCAGGATGACATTTCTGTCCTGCAAATGGGACCCGGTTTCAGACGAAGATGTCCTCATTGTGTTCCGCTCCTGTAATGCAGTAGTTAGTAAGGTGGTGCTTTTCATTGACAGGAGCTTCCCCTCAATGAAAAGTGCCACCTTACTAACTGCTGCAGCACAGGAACCGAACACGATGAGGATGAGAACAAGTGAAACCAGGTCCCATTTGCAGGACAGAAATGTCATCCTGGCGTTGTGGTAAGGTACTTTTTGGATGTGTTTGATAATCTCCTTAGACATGGAAACCTACTGGATTACCTTGGGCAATTCATACTTTCTCAGCCTCATAGGAAGACAAAATCAAGCCCTCTCTGAACAAATTTTGCCAAGAAAACCCGATGATTGTTCATTTTAGGTTCACCATGAGTTGGAAACGACATGAAAGCACGCAACAACAGCAACATCCTTAACTATTTTCAGAGTTTGGAAATTATTTGGCCATAGCAACTGGAGGATTCTGAGATTTGTAGTGCAAAAAAAGTAACCTTTCAAAGCTCTACATACATGAAAGCACATATAGGCAGCAGTGATTCTCCAGATATCAGATACTGGAGGGGCAGCAATTATTGTTTTCCAAAGTGCCAAGTAATGGCACTAAATTTGTGTCCATTGAGTACAATTCTTTTTTGCACTAGAAACATGGCAGGGACCAGCAGCCAATGGTTCAGGTGCTGGCACTAGTCTAGGGACCACCACTTTGAGTAACACTGGTCTGCAGGCTGCTGTGGGTGCCTAAGGCCTCTTCTGCTGAAAGTATACTGCTCATTTATGGCCTTTGCCAAAAGATAGCAACTTAGCTGTTTGGTAGGCTGGGAAGAGGGATTCTGCTAGACCAGTGGTATGTAGGAAGGATCCTTCCTATATGTCTTCATCCCCAAGCAAATTACAGTTGTCCCTCCGTATCCACAGATTTGGTATCCATGGATTTAAGCAACCATGGCTTGAAAATATTGTTTAAAAATAATAATCCAAAAAGCAAACCTTGATTTTTGCCATGTAATATAAGGGACACCATTTTGCTCTGCCATTGCATATAATGGGACTTGAGTATTAACGGATTTTGGTATCCACGGGGGGTCCTGGAACCAAACCCTAGCAGATACTAAGGGCCCGCTGTACCCTGCGCTTCGGCTACCTTAACTACTGTACTTGGAGTGGCAGGAGTCTGATTTGAAAGGGGATGATGGAGAAAGATCACCTGCAAGTTGCCCTCAACACAGCCCTTCTAACAGTTGTCTGGTGGGCTATGTAGCATGAAATTGTCATGTGAAAGATGGCAAGCAAGAAGAATTATTCCAACACTGGCATAATCCTATTTCCCACAGCAATCCCCAGTGGCTGCAAGAAGTGCTTGACAGGCCTAAGACAGCCGCCTGGGGAATGGGGTATGGTTCTATGAGAGTGAAAGAGAGAGAATGGATGGATGTGAGGTGGGAGAAAGACTGAAAGGGGGGCTGGGAGTTGTTGATGTTGGAGGTTGTGTGTGTATGATGGAGGAAAAATGGGGAAACCAACTTTCACTCAGTGCCAGGTCCATCCCCTCATGACTCTACAGCACAACAACACTGGGATAGACATGATATTGTGTGATAACAGTGACATGTGATAAGCATGTGTGGACAGTGTGCCACAAGCCTCAGTCTAGAACTAGAAGGACATGCAGAGACAGTAACATGCTTCCAGTCTCCTCTCCACCACTGCTTATGGTCCTCAAAAGGAAAAGAGTTGTCCACCTTGCCTGATTGCCTTGGGTGCTCACTATTTTATGGGTGGGTTTTTTAAAAAAATGTTGGTATTTAACATATTGTTGTGTTACCAGAAAGCAATATAGATATTGATAAGCTGGGGGGGGGGGTGTATCAATTTTATAAATGCCAATTTCATTGACTGTACTGCACTGTACATATGCATGTTATGTGTTTTGCAATTTGAGACATGATGTGGAGGTAGCAACATGTACTTGTGTTACTGTCTCTGCATATCCTTCTAGTTCTTGACTGAGGCTTGTGGCACACTGTTCACACATGCTTATCACATGTCACTGTTATCACACAATGTCATGTCTATTCCAGTGTTGTTGTGCTGTAGAGTCATTGGGAATTCTATTTTTTTCTTGTTGGAAATAATTCATTAATGACCTGCTTAAGTAACCAATCTGGAGATTATCACATGAAATATTTTGGAATTACAGTAGGACCTCCATATCCACCAATTCATTATCCACTGATTCAATTATCCACGGGACACAAAACAGCACACTTACCATAGAGTCTTCCTAGAAAATGTGTCCTCTCTAGCCACTTTCTAGGTCCTCCAAGGCAACTCTATGGTATTTTAAACTGGAAGTCCCATTATTTTCATTGGTGTTCACTATTATCCATGGTTTTCGGTATCCACAGGTCCCCCCAGAACCAATCTCTAGCAGACACAGGGGTCCTACTGTACAAAAAGATATTAGCGTATTTGGCCAGTACTTATCACATGACGTCATCTCTATCCTGTTGCTGCTTTGCACTGCATTCATTTCTGTTGCACACCTTATCATTGACAGGGATAACCTGCCAATGTCTCCCAATATTGCTGCTATGCCAGTATTCCTCCTGGTGTGATGGGTCCCATTCACAGCAATAACGGTATGACAGCAGTCATGTGGCATGAGGTGATGTGATTCTCCTCCTCCCACCCCCCCACCCCCGCTATTCCCAAATAGGACAAGGTTGTTGTTTTTTTCTCTGCACCTTTTTTTTTTAAAAAAAATGCTTATTGCATAATTACAGTGAAACAATAAAATAAAAATAATTTGTAATCATTTCCTCATAATAGTGTATTTGCGCGGGGTGGGGTGGAATTAAAGGCATGCATGTGCTGAGTAGAATAGAAGGGCAGGGTTACAGAACTGGTGCAGAAGGATGGTAGATTATTAAAGCAGCACACTTGCACCACACTCGTGCTATTGCAGAGAGTGTGATACTGAACATTTTCAAACTGGTATGTCCCTGTTTGCTTCACTGACATGATTGCTACAAGAAAACAGGCTGGTCTGATAAAGTCCTTTGAGTGCAGATCTCTCATTTCATTTCATTGTGAGAATGACTGAATATAGTGCATATTGGAGGTGTGATCTGATTGTCCCTCCCTTAGGGATACCCAAGGAAATCTCCAGCAGGGAAGCCTTAGACTACTCCCAGTGCTTGGGTGAGGTGGACAAGACTTTCCAAGAGAACAGCCATGTTTCCTGGTCTGTTTTCTGTGCTCTATACTCTTGAAACATTTTTTATATATATATATTTTTTTTTGTAATTTGTTTTATGTATACGGTAAATGGTTTGCTGTTACAGTACAATAACAGTGGATCCTGCCCTGTTAAACTTTGGACATCACTATTCAGATGCCTTTACTGCACAGAGGTTTCTTCCAAAGATCTCTTCTCCATTTTCCTGCAGTCCCATATGTCACAGTGTTCCTTTAAAATATATATATATATTCAATTATTTTTAATTTTTTGGTTTTTTTAAAGGTAGTAATGTAATATCACTGTGGCATCATTCTACAATTGCATCCATGCAGCTTAATTTTAAATAATAAAGGGAAATCAGATATGATGAAGAAGGCAGGACAAACAGGGTGGTGCAAATAGCATTTTTGGTAATAAGAAACTTATAGTGCAGAAAAGAAAACAGTAGAAGTCACACTATTAAGGCACAAATGTGGTAAGGTTACAATAACACAGTGTCCACATTCAGATATCTGCCATGAGGACAGGTGAAGTGGTTTTTGAACAGAAACCCTCCCCAAAAAAAACTGACTAGTGTGACAAGCATCTAAGCCTCCATGAAGTGGATTGATAGCAGTAGTTTCATAACACTCATGGGACAACTACCTAGTGCATGTGTCAGAAGTGTCACTCTGTATGTAACAAGAAGAATATGATCTATAGTAGAAACCATTGTCTGGGTTCAAGGATTTATGAGCCCATGAAGACAAACTATGGGGGGGGGGTCCTTATTGAGTCAAGGGATATGGAAGTACCCTGTCTCTTTGGGCCCATCTACAAGAAGGGGCAAAAATCCCAAATACCTCATACTATTGCTATCTTGCAGCAGCAGCAACCAGACCAAATGTTTTTTTCTGGCCTTGGAAGCCCCCATAAGCCTCGCATTCCTGATGGCAGCTGCGAGTGATTTACTCACATTTGTTCTTCACTGCCACCAGTTTTTTTAAAAAACATCTCGAGGTGCGCTGGTGCAATAGAGTGATTCTCCAAAGCAAAACAGAAAATATTGATCCTTTTTTTAATCACCTTAGCAACTTATCGCTAAGGTGAAAATCCAACATGGTGTCAGCAGGCGCTTGCCCTCCTAGCAAGCCCCATCCCTACTCTCGCCCAGTGATTTCAGCTTTGTGCTTCCCTTCGCATTTTTTATTGTTCAATAGTCCAAAAGAGCAAAAATGCGCAACCACCTCACAGTTTGTGAAAAAGTACGGGGAAATCTGCGAAGGCTTTTATCCCATTGTTTTTGCCATTTTGGCCCCCCCCCTCCATCCAAATAGTGTGGATTGGCGCTGGATCCTGTTTAGATTGGTAGGATTCCCAGCAAATTCCATGAGGGGTATTTTCACTGTTTAGACAAGCCCTTTGATGGACTGGCATTGTTGCCTTCCATTTGTCTTCCATGTTTTTCCACCTCTTCTTCTTCCTTTTTTCTGACCACATTATGGTAAATCTGGGTCACCTATAGCCACCACCTACGACTCCTCGAACGCTTTCATCAGCGCTGTATACGCACAATCCTAAATATACACTGTACTGACTATGTGACAAATGTTGCTATCCTTCAGCAAGCAGGGATCACCAGCATTGAGGCCATGATATTGAGAACACAGCTGTGCTGGGCAGGGCACATTTCTAGGATGGAGGACCATCGCCTCCCAAAAATAGTACTCTACAGTAAACTCGCCACGGGTCAGCGTAAGAGGGGCGCTCCAAAAAAGCGATACAAGGACTCCCTGAAACAACATCTCAGACTTGGCCAAATTGATCACCAACAATGGTCCACCCTGGCCTCACATTGGGAGGCATGGAGACGCACTATCCACAATGTTGCAGCCTTATTTGAGATCTCACACCGAACAAGTCTTGAAGAGAAACAACAACGCAGAAAGAATCACAACCCGGAAACATCACCCAAGGAGACTTTCTGCTGTGCTTTCTGCAACCGGACTTGTTTATCTCGGGTTGGCCTTTTTAGTCATCAGTACACTTGCAGAAAGTGCAGGATGAGTCCTTCCTGAATCTTCGTTTGCAAAGAAAAGCCAGAGAGAGAGAGAAATCTGTTAGAAGGAAAAGCCAGAATAGTTGCACTGTTTCTTTTGATCTATATCACTAGAAGCTGTGCATCTGCAAGTCCCCCAAAAGCCTGGGAACAAGTGCAATCCCTTTTTAGCTCATAGGAATCCTGATTAGCATTTGTACCAATGTACTGTATCACATTTAAGATGGCAAGGGTAGATTCACTGCAGAAGGACAGGGATGGTGGGAGTACACAGTCCCTTGGCTCAGTCTTGATTTCTTAACTGCAGTTCTGAGACCCTTCCCTCAACATTACTTCTGTATTACCCAGTTTAACACACCATGCGCATATGTATTTAAATTAATCTGTTTAAGATAATATCAATTATCTGGACAACGCAACTGACTGGACAACGCAAAAGACTATTACCCCAATTGAAATAAGGAGATCTATGTTTGCCTATTGCTTCATGGTTGAAGTACTACAGGTGCCAGCTAAATGTGTATCAGTCTGAACATGCACTAAAGGCTGCAACAGTGTACCCACACCACGGTCTTTATCAGGTGCAGCAAATATGGTGTCATAATGACACCTAATGATAACAAAAGGGTGTGCATACCATACACATCATCCTTTCGCGATCATGTCTTGTCAAAAAGCTATTCTATTTTATTGACAACCCAAGCCATCAATAGATCTCCCATTCTGCTTTCTTGCCAGCATTGCCAGTGTTTGAATCCTTGTGCCATTGTGTTCAGTGAATACAGCATCAAATTGTCAGAACACTTCTGGGTGAGATCAGGACAGCCAGGTAGGGGGCACTCTTTTTTTACATCCCCAGTTTAATTATAATTTTTAAAGTGTAATTCTGTGCTTGTGCATACTTTTTATGTCTTTGTCTTGCTTAACTTTTTGAATTTGCCATGCTTGCATCTTCTTGTGAGAATCAGCAAGATCTCAACCCCAGAAGTAAATGGAGCTCCTTTCGTGCTCCATTACTGCTGGGGCTGCCTTTTCATGCTGCTAAATGTAGCTGTGGTAGTGGGGGGTTCTTTTGTGAGCATAAAAACACTTCAAAATATGCTGGCAAAAGAATTTTTATGGATGGTGGCCTGATAAAGTTCTATATTTTTACTGATTGTTCATCTACATTAATATTATACACTTTCCCTCCAGTGAGTTCAAGTACATGGCAGTCCCCCCTGCTTTATCCTCACTATAATCCTGTGAGGTAAGTCAGCCTGAAAGAGGGCAACTTGCCTAGGGTTATCCAATGAGTTTCAGGGCTCCATTGAGATGACACCCTAAATCTCCCCTTCCAGCATCCTAACCGCTATGCTGCACTGGCTCTCATTGTGCTTTAAACTCATTTTAAATGGATGTGCTTCCAGATGTACATCTATATGCAGATAGTAATTCATGCCCTGATACAACTGCTGCACCTGCTAAGCTGTGTTGGAGAAATTCAAATGTACAGAAAGAATTCTGAAAACATCACTGCTACTGTCCTGTTGTTCTTCAGTTACTACCCATTTGACATATTGAGGATCTTATTGACTGATGTATTTGCCATTCAGGTGAAAGTATGAATGTGTTTGTAGTGAAATAGCTTGACATACAAAGAACCACAAGATATTATAGTGTGCAGCACGTTTCATTTCTTATACATCTATGGTAGCATCACTTTTTTCCAGAGCCAACAATAAGGGCTGTTTCCCTAGTGAAAATGACCTGGAAGGCACAAAAGAGAGAATGGTAGATATAGTGTAGCTTTATATAATGTCATCCTTTGAAGAACTCTCCATTTCCTAGTTTCCATTTCCAACTGCCATTCTTATTAAATTCCAGTCAAATTCCAGGATCATGCCAAAGTAGTGTACTGCATATATATCACTTACAAAAATGTACTATCTTGAGAATTCCACTTGGATATACCCTATGAATGAATAAGCTTCTCTCTGAGAAAAAAAGATGGAATTAACAGTGAATGAAACATCTAACTCATTATCCTGCCTCCAACAATAGCTCACCAGATGCTGTAGAGTAAGATTTTTTTAAAAATTGCAGTAGGCAGATCATCTTTGAATATTTCATCTACTTGCCATGTGACACTCAGTACTTAGTGTGCATTTGAATGTCCTAAGCACTATAGAATTCTTATAGCTGATCTGTCTATGTAAGTTTGAAACTTAGCAGACTGCTATCCCCATGCTGATTACAGCTTAACAAGAAAGAAAGAAAGAAAGAGAGAGAGAGAGAGAGAGAGAAAGGAAGGAAGGAAAGAAAGAACAGTAGATTTGAGCTGATTTTCTCAAGTAGAGAAACATTTTTTTCCTCAAACAGATTAAACTTTGAGATCTCTGGAGGAATCCTTTATCTCGGTCCTGCCCCTCTCAAGAGACATGACTGGTGGGACCAGAAAGAGGGCTTCTTTGGTGATTGCTCCTCAGCTCTGGTACTCTCTTCCCAGAGAGTCTTGGGTGGTCTTTTCCTGGGGCCAGTCTAGACACAATGGTATACTGTGAGCAGGTGTACATTTACACTCATTCGCAGCAACAGTTTTGTCTCCACCATTTTTTTCTCCTATTCGTATTCATTCGCATATATTCAAATGGAGCAACCACAGGCTCCAATAAAGGGCAATAGAGCAAAAATGTGCAGCGATGCAAATTTAGACATCCACATATGTGAAAATGCTCATCTACACACATTTTCTGGGAAACTTCAGGGGGAACTGCAAATCTTTTTACTGCGTGGTTGTGGAATTTTTAGCCCCTTCCTTCTGAATACTGCAAATTTCATTCGGATCACATTGAGACACATTGTATTCTCTGCGAATTCCATGAGGAGTATTTTCATCATCTTGACAACCCCCTGGTTCTTCTGAAAGCCTTGCGTGAACAGACTGGTTTTTAAGTAAGGACTCATCCAGAGGGGGAAACAAGTCTCTAGAAATTTCAAGAGTTTCTAGTTCCTTTTGTTCTGATTTTACCTGCATATTCCCAGGTTTACATCCATATTTTTCTTGAAATATTTCAGGTTTCTTCACTCCCCTTCCCCGCTCTCTTGTGCTCTTCCTCCTGCCTCTCCCAATGATAACATGTCACAACTAGAATCGTGCAACATTTCAGAAACTGACTTTCAACAATTTCCTTTGAGACATCTTTGTTAGCATGCCCTACTACCCCCTCCCTGCAAGATCTCATAATTGACCATATTGGACACTTCAAAGGGGTCAATGGAAGTCACAAGGACCTGGGAAGATGTCTTAGAAATATTTTAGTGAGCACACCCAAGCTAGGATTAAGAGGAAGCCCTTAATAAACAAAACTATTGAGGTATGTGCTAATTCTTTCTTGGGCCCCTTGGCGGTGAGTCACACATTCTAAACAATCAAGTGACCTATACAACCCAAATTCCCAGGAAATATCCCTCAGATATCCCTCTCCTGTCCTATAATGCAAGGTTGTCATAAACCCATCAAGGCTGCTGAAGTTGGATGCAAACCTGTGTGGAGGGGGAGTCCTGGCACCAGAATGAACAACTGGGAGGGAAGGAGGAAACCAAGGGCTGCTGACACACTGCAGAAATAATGCAATTTGACACCACTTTAACTATCATGGCTCCTTCCTATGGAATCCTGGGATTTTTAGTTTGTTGTGGCACCAGAATTCTCTGCCAAAGATGGCTAAATATCTCACAGAACTACAAATCCCAGAATTTCATAGCATTGAGTCATGGCAGTTAAAGCAGTGTCAAACTGGATTATTTCTGCACTGTGTCAGCAGCCTTGGTTTCCTCCTCCCCTCCCAGTTGTTCATTCTGGCGCCAGGACTCACCCTCTGCTCTGGTCTACATCTACCTTCTGGCTAGATGCAAGTAAGATAGATTAAACAGTCCCTATCCCATGTCCTTAAGCACATAAGAAAGAATAATCGACTCATTTCACCTTCGTCTGGGAACATTCCCTTAGCTAAGATTTCTCTCTTAATTTTCAAACAGGAAAATATGCACACTGTGTGTGTGTGTTTGTGTTTGAATGAAAAGCTGTGAGCAATTGTGGTTGGCACCTAATGAATAACACTTAATGACATTGCTAGGGACTATCTGTAAATCTCAGGTTTTGACTTAGAAATTGCAGGGCCCGGGATGATCCCAAACTGCCAAACCTAGGAGGCACTTTATGAGTTTTTAACCAAGTGCTTTAAACTGCTTTTTATTTTTTGTTTTTAATGCATGCTTTAGATTGTTTTAACATAACCCAATGTGTAACTACCTTTCAATTATTATCTTTGGTATTTTTTTTTTATCTGCATTGTATTTGTTTCAGAACATGAGCCACATTGAGGCCTGGTCTGGGGAGGAAAGATGACATATAAACAAAGGAGATTTACATATCAATGAATTTCATTTTTGTTTAAACCATGCACCCACTGATATCAGTGCAAAGCCCATATTGTAGGATAGAAACAGAAGGCAGTGCACTTCTGTTCATCAGCTGATACATGTTTGATACCAAGACATAGTGCAATGGTTCGTTTTTAGAAGCAAAGACACCAGGTTCCTGCTCTTTGCACCAACCTTGGTATTAAAGGGGAAGCACTGTCAAATGTTCAAACACAGTGCAGGAGAAGCCCATGCATGTGGGGAAACTTTACTGCATGAGTTACCAAAGAACAATCAAATAAACAAAAAATGCAGGAAGAGGAAGCTGAGCACTGGCAGGGCAGAGAACATATGGACATAGGAATAGCTGTGATGAATCAGACCAAAGACCCAGCTAGTACCTGTCAGCCCTCCACATTTGTGGGTTCAACTTTTATGGATTTGATTATTCATGGATTATTTGCTGACACTTCCGCTGCTGCCCTATGGCATTTTTAATAGGGACTGCAAGTGTCACGAGACTGAGAAAGACTACAGACATGTGGTGAGGCTAAGTCCCTAATAAAAATGGCGTAGGGCAGCGGCAGAGGTGGTGGCATGCCCTGCCAGCCACCCACTTCTGTCTTGCAAAGGAACCCCGCCACCTCAAAGGCATCTGTGGTCTATCCATGGATCTTACTTTGTGTGTGTGTTAAATATGATGGGTGGGGGTCTAGAGATATTTGCCATTTTTCCACTTTCACAGGAGTCTTGTGCCCCTAACCCCAGCAAATGTGGAGGCCCAACTGCTCTCATAGTGGGCAACCTGCTACCCTTGCAGAACCCATGAGCACAAACCATCCTTCTGCTCATGTTCCCCAAGAACTGGTGCTCAGAGGCATACTACCTCTCACACTGGCAATAATATATAGCCATCATGACTAGTAGCTATTCCTAGCTGCATCCTTTCTCAATTTTTTCTAATCATTTGTAGAGCTGTCCAAGTTGGTGAACATCCTTACATCATGTGGTAATGAATTCCAGGGTTCCTCTGTGTTCCTTTTCTCCACATCTATAAAATATATATATTTCTATCATATCCCCTCTTTTCTATCCCCCACCCAAACTAAAGTGCTCCAGACTTTGGAACCTCTTTTTTTTTTCTATTGGGGAGCTGCTCTGACTGCTTGATCATTTTGATTTTCCTCTTCTGCACTTTTCCCATGTCTACAATACACCAATATGCTACTTTTTGAAGTGGCATATTGGTGACCAGAACTGTTACATTCAAGATGAACATTGAGATGACAGTAGAAATAGCCTGGCGTGAGTTATGCAGTAGAAAACATTCACCTTAGAAAGTACTAAAAAATTATCAGCAAAATAATTTTTAAATGCTGGCAAATATGGATATTAGCAGTGATGCCATCAGCAGTATCCCCCAAATGTATATGAAAGTCACATAGGGTGCGTTTACATGGGCAAATATTCCTCTAAATATACCGCAAAGATACCTCATAGTTCACACGGGTCGAGGCACAGCATCACCTCATTCAGAAGGGGGGAAGGTAAAACACCCAAATATAGCGTGGCAAGGGATGTTGCTACTTTTGCCGGTATATTTGCAATGTAGCACATTATTGGCAGTGTAAACAACCATTCTGCTAAGGGCTACAGCAGAGCTGCACTGTGATTGGTTGCTATGATGCAGGGGTGGGCTTAAAAGAGGGGGAGGGGGGAGGGAGAGTCAGTAGCGATTAGAGGAAACTTTGAAAAATCCTCTCTGCTATTTTGCAAGCCAGTTTGCAAACACAAAGGATTCCCAACAATTTTCAGTCAGGGAGCATTCCTTCTCCTCCTCTCTGCTGTTTTGCAAGTATGTATGTAAAGCTCCGTTCGTCAGCTGTGATCCTGTGCTTGGGGGAGGGAGAGAAACCATTTCACTAAGGGCTGCAGCAGAGCTGCACTGCTATTTTGACAGTCTGTTTATTTGGCTAGAAAATGCTGTTAAGCAAGGAGAAAAAACTTTCCGTTTGATTTGTGGGCAGGGACCTGGGGGGGAGAGGCAAAGAGTGACTGCCTCTACACTGTTAAGCACACGGAGTTGGGGCCAGGGCATACATTCCTATGGCATTCCTTTGTCTCCTCTCCAATGCTTGGCCATGCCCCCAGCACATTTGGCTGTGTGAATCTCAAAGCGGAAAAAATCAAAGAGCCACAAAATATAGCTGTGTAAACATAGACTGTGTAAACTACCCACCACTGATGCGGGAAAGCGCAAAAGCGCAACTTAACGCAATAAAACCTGCTATGTAAACGAGCCCATAGTCATACTACACAACAATCACAACATGAATGCATGTCTTTTGTTGTTCTTGTTAATTGCCATCAAGTTGACTTTGACTTAATGCAACCATACACATGAGAGACCTCTGAGGGCTTGTCTACATGGGCAAAAAAAAAAAAAAAAAAAAAACACCAAAAAACACTCACCCCGTATTCGTGGCATAGTTGGCACACAATGTTTTTGACAATGCACATTTTCACTGGGGTTTCTGTAGAAAACCCCAGATCTTTACGATTCGCAGTTTGCTCCACATTTGAGGGGGAAATGTGGGTTTGGGCTGTGTGGCAGCCAAGATTGGCTTCAGAGCAAAGCCAGGGCAGGACTTCTGGTGGATGGGACTCCATTATGGCATGCTTTTAAATTTTAATTTAATTATTTTTTTTATTTGCACATAACTGGATAGGCATATCTCTGGGACCACGTATATTCATTTAAATGCATGCACGAGTGAATGTGGGGGGGACCAGAACAGCCCCGGCTGTGTGGCCATAAATAGTACAACATATAGGTGATATGATCAACATAGGGCCTCCCTTTTACTCTTATGCAATTGGACAGGCATGGTGCATGTGGCTCTTACAGGGCCACTACAGATCTAAGACATACACTGCAGCTACAAGATAGGTGCAGAGTTCCCACCAGTACAGACAAGCCCAATGTCACCCTGTAATCAACAGCTTCAATCACATCTTGCAGACTCAGATTGAGTCTATCCACCTGTAATGTGGTCTTTTTTTCTACTGCCTTTTACCTTACCAAGCATCATTGTCTTTTTGAATGAGTCATGTCTTCTCATGATATGTCCAAAGCACTTCATGGTGATCACAGAACTATCCTTCAGTACCACATTTATTGTGCTTATTGGAGCAGAATAACATTTCATTAACAAAATCACTATGGTTTTAATTCTGGATTTCTCGGTATGAAATGGAGGCATGATCTGGAAGGAAGATGCTGTGTTGTTTTTTAAACCAAAGAGTTTAAGGAACTGTATTCATTTTTCAAAAAAACACCAATTATACATGTCTTAAGGAACAAGATGATATCAAACTGATAAAAATGTTCCTTACTGGCTATTGTATACAGGTTTTCTTTTCATGATTGCTGAATACATTTTCGTGACATACACATTTTGAATTGAGTCTGGAAGCTGATGTGAAAATGAAACAATATTGGAATGGTACGCTCTGTCCAGTCACCTCCACATAGCTCTTTGGCAAGATTATTTTGGATCAACTGAAATATATAGACACCTTTCAGGAATAGGCCCACATAGAATGTATTACAATAACAGAATCTGAAGATTACTATGGCATGAACTTATACTTGGAAGCATTATAACAAAAATTAATACATAAGTGGTCCTTTTTAAAAAGTTACTTGTTACTCATTAATTATTACGTATTAGTAACATATTGGAGCCTAAATATTGTAAAAGCACCAAATCCCATCTGATCTTGGAAGCTAAGAAGGGTCAGCCCTGATTAGTACTTGGATGGGAGACCACCAAGGAATACCAGGTGCTGTAAAGTCTATTTCAGAGGAAGGAACTGGCAAAACACCTCTAAGCATTCCTTGCCTAAGAAAACCCTATAAAATTCATGGGGTCACCATGAGTCAACAGGCAACTTGAAAGCACATATACACAGAGAGTAACACATTACTAAGGGGTTACTTTTTCGTTGCTGTTATTTAATTACTTTAAATTACAAGTAGTGGACAGAACTTCCACAAATGAGCCTCCAAAAATAACATTTTGAAGTAATGAGTAAACATTACTCTTTACACAAAATTCCTAACAAGGTTAGTTGTTGTTATAGTGATTTTTAAAGTCACAGCATTGACTTTAAATGTTGCTGCCCTGCAAATAACATACTACTTGTAATACTTTTCTTCCAAAATTGGTTCCAGAAACCACCACAGCTATTTTCCTGTAATGCATATGTTAAAAATAACGGAAGATATGATGGACTCTTGTAGTCAATGGTCATGTGGAAGAAGACCAGCAGCTGTGGTGCTGCCCAGCTCCATCTGTGCAAGATGGCCCAGAAGATGCTGTGATTTATCATATCAAGTGCCCCTGAGAATCTAGAATGAACAGCTGCACTTCCCTATCCATCTCTAGTACAGTAGAATGACCAAGGCAATTTTTGTACTAGACCAGAAATCAGACTGAAAGGGATACAGGTGACTAATATTTTTCAGGACAACACTAGCAATAGCCATTATAATATCTATAAATGCATGTCTGTATACTCAAAACAAAGACTGAATCACATAAAAATGTTTTTATAATAACCACCAATACTGAATCTAGATGCATATATGATAGTCAGAATGTTTACAACGATGAATCTGAAAGAACAGAATTGGTCAGCCATACAAGCTTTTGTACTTGCACACTTGAGTTTTTCCAACCAGATATTTATTAACCGCACAGAATTTTAAAAAACTTCCCTTAAAACTCAGGAAATTTTTTTAAAAAACAATGTTTTACATTTGCAAGAGCTGGAGAGAGAAAAAGCAGATGAAGCTCAATGTCCATGCAGATCAAGGTCATGCGCCCCATTCGATCCATGGCTGTTCGTCAGGCCTTTGAATTTGCTTCATGAGCCAGTCTTTCAAGCCATGGCTTAAACAGATGGGTCTGTTCCCCAGCCTGCAGAATTGATTACCTACCCTTTTGAAAAAGAAAAACAGACACACACACATTATCTATTTTAAGCAGCATGTCATTTCAGCAAAATGTAAGCTGTGTTAGCAACCTCTGACAGCCAATATTCCAAGGATTTCACACAATTATCAGAGGTCACAGAGGCCTGATAATTATTTTCACTTTTCACCTGCTTTAGCAAAGCAGCTGTAAGAGATTAATTTCAAGCTATAAGTTAATTCCCCAAGGTACTGGCAGCACTGCATTGCTGCTCATCCATTCAGACTGAAGAAATCACCACTGCAGCATAATCTTGCAGTTTATGTCTACAAAAATGCCAATGGTAGCATTAGCACCCTAGAGGCTAAATCCTAGATCAGGATTCCAAACATGAACTCTTAATTTTTTTAACCTATCAAAAAAAAAAAAAAAAGAAAGAAAGAAAGAAAGAAAGAAAGAAAAGAAACCCAACATACAGCATAAAAAAAATCTTGCAACACCCATGCCAGTTATAGAAATTTCTCACAGCTGCCCAAAAAGCAAAAATGTCAAGGTTTCATTAAAGAGGAACACTAGACAGCTATTTAAGATACATCCAGCTAGCTTCCTTATGACAACTATTAGTTTCCAACAGGCTTAAATCTGTGTATGTGGTCAAGCATGAATAGGTGTCTGCCAGAAAACCTACAAAACCCAATAACAATAGAGCAGCAGTTGTTTCCTTGATGGCATTTTAATCAGGCTCGGTAGTTGTCCCTTTTGATGTAAGTCTTTATATCACTGTGATATTTGTCTCATAAAGAAAAACCACAAGTCCTTTCCAACAAGCAGCCTGCTTTATGCTGTTAATATACCTTATGTGTTGTTGCGGTTTTCCTCTGCCTGACCCTGAAAACTTGGAGTGGGTGATAATATAATATGCTGGAAATATGCTGACATCGAAGGCTTTCTCGGCTGACATCCATAGATTTTCCTTGGGTTTTTTCTGGGCTGTGAGGCCGTGTTCTGGAATAGTTTCTTTCTGACATTTCACCTGCATCTGTGGCTGGTATCTCAGAATTCTCTGAAGATGCCAGCCACAGATGCAGGCAAAACATCAGAAAGAAACTATTCCAGAACACGGCCTCATAGCCCAGAAAAAAACCCAAAGAAAATCTATATTCCATTTAAATACTGGCATCTTTCAAGATTCTTGATGTTAATAGACCTGATCTTATGATCAACATAGAAAGACCAGAAAGTGAATTAAACAGAGTCAAGTACAAGAACCTTTGCCCCTGTGAAATGTTACCTGCTGTGGTGCTTCAGTGGAACAGCAAAAGGACTCAATGGGATGTAATAGTAGTTACTTTATTTTCCTAGATCAGGGCTCCAGATATTGAATTGGCACAGTGACTCATGTCTGCATGAACAAAGAGTTGTAGCTGAGATGTATATCTTATGTCACATCTTGCAGGGGAGATAGATAGCATGTTAGGACAATACTGCTAGTAAGCAACCTTTGCATGCCTATACCCACTATTTGCTAGTTTGCATGTTACTCCCTGGGAGTTTAAGCACAATTTATGGTAACATGTGTCTGTTGGGTTCACCCACAGTTTCTCTCTTCCTGGATCACTCTAACCTACAGCCAGGTTTTTCTCTCTTCTTCCCTCTTCTCATTAGACATGTATTTGATTATGGACAAGTATATGTAAGTAAAACTACTTTTCTGTGTTTTACAAAGAAGACTAAGCTCACCGTATTTATTTTCTCTGTAGACGCTGCATATGGGTGGGTGGGAGGGTGTGGGACTGATTGTTGTCCAGCGTCTGCCTTGTGAATGATTGCTCTGCTCAAGAGATCCATTACTATCTCTCACATTTTCCAACAAGTACTGAGTACAGTCCTAGCTGGTGTCAACAGGATCAAGGAGGCCTTGCTGTGCACAAATACAGCACTGCATATGTGAGCATTGAATATCTCTTTTCTCCAGCATCTAAACAGTACAGGCACCAGTGTAACCAGGAATTACATTGACATAATGCTACAAAATATTGCAGTTTAGATCAGAATTGGAAATTTAAACCCACAGCTGAATTAACAGCATCCCCTGAGAAGATATTCCAACACTGTTGACATAAACTTTATGTTATAAGAGTGGGAGATGCTGGCCAATCATACATGTTATTAGCATTCAAGTTAGAGGCATAATGGGAAAATAATTACTAATTATCAAAGAATCCTGAGAAGAAACAAGACAGCATTCATTTCTAGGGGAAAGCCGCCATGGCCACAGTCTGTCTGTCTAGTATATTCCCTACTCAC
This sequence comes from Gambelia wislizenii, assembly GCA_030847615.1. Classification (NCBI taxonomy): domain Eukaryota; kingdom Metazoa; phylum Chordata; class Lepidosauria; order Squamata; family Crotaphytidae; genus Gambelia; species Gambelia wislizenii. The sequence goes on along the minus strand of JAUMIR010000005.1, from coordinate 201,673,973 downwards.
CACTATCTCAGGGTTTGTCTAGACAGCTAATTTACCCTGGCTCCCCACCCCAACCCCATGCTGGAGCTCTGCAGTCCAAACGACACAGGGCTCTTGCCTTGATTTGCTTCCAGACAGTCCTGATGATATCCGAGGCAAAGCCAGAGGGAAGCCAGGGTAAACTCATTTAAAACATTCCAAAATAACCCCCAGGAATATCTGTGGCATGCAGGAAAATCCAGATGGGTCTGGTGCAGGAATCTGTACCTGCACGTCAGCCTATATTGCCAGATGCTGCGGGGGGTGTCACTCTGAAGCCAGGAAGGAGGCTCCTGGCACATGATCAAAGCCCCCTGCATGTGACCAGCCTTGCTCACATGCTGAGGGTCTCCTTCCCAGCTTCAGAGACTACGATGCGTGACAGTGGGGGAGGCACCCACCGATACAGGCCGTTTTGTTGCGGTAACGAGGGATCCGGGCCAGCTCCAGGATCAGAATACACCAGCTGGAAAGCAGAGTATTCTGGTCAGTGTAACAAACCCTCAGACCAGATAAGATAGGAGAAACAGGGGAGCAAGGCCTAAGCACAGACAGAGAAACAAAAAAGATTTGAAGAAATTAAAAGGTAAAGTTAACTTTACTCCTTTGGTGGGTAATATATTTTCAGTACTTTTATATTTTCAAGATGGGTGTCTTAGGTGTGTTTTCTACCAGAAGCCTGTAGCATTCTGACATTTTTAAAAAAAACTAAAAAGGAATTACTTACTTATATATGAATAATGACTAAAATTAGTTTCATTTTAAATGCAGCTATAACAATAACTAGCTGCTTCTGGAGACCTTGACACTGTAATACTAACTGCATTTTAGAAGTTGAACGTGCTTCATGGAGCTCTTTCTAGAGTTGGCTTCTGCCTGAACCAACTACCTCGTGAATGTAATCAGTCTCAGACAGTTCTTACTAACACTGATAGCATATAAATGGGTACTAGACTGGGACTTGCTAGTGGTGGTTCATGGTTGAGTAGGATGTGCCGCACCCTGCCATTTTGGGGTAAGCCCATCTACCTGCTTGGAGCATGGGCCACCCCTGGGACTTGGGAGAGCCACAAAACTCAAAATTAGCTAACACACATTGGAAACCACTTAATGTGGTGTAGATGTGTAAAGTACTATTGCTTAACAGTTTGCAAGCTGCTCTGAGAGCCTTTGTGGCTGAAGAACGGGGTATAAATACATAAATAAATAAATACAACTTACCTTGGACCAGTCATGCTCTCTCAGCCTTACATGATTGTTTTTAGTATAAGATGGAGAGCAGGCAAACCATAGTACCTTATGGTGGCTCATTCCCCAAAGCCTCTGAAAAGCCACCATAGTAAGTATCATACAGCCAGAGTTTACAGTCTGCAGACTGGAGCCAACCCTGGAGAGGAATGTGGTTATCCCTCCATTACATACAGATTCACAGAGACTAAACAAATGTTAGTAATCTCTGTCAGTCGCATTTTAACTCCCAGCCAGAAAGAGTAGGTGGAAGTGGAAATGGAAATGCCATGGGTGAAAAAAGTGAGGGAACTCTCAATTTGAGCCTCAGTCTTTCCTCTGCTAGTACTGCTCACGTGAAGTTCTGTCTTAATACGGAAACACGGAAAAGCACAGCAATTCCTTGAGACTTCAGCCAGCAGAGACTTGGCAACACTCACAGCACCTCCCACATTGGCTGCAGGGATCTTGTAGTGCTTTGGATGTAGCAATATATGCTCTGTCATGGCATTTCCCCACCCTTACCATAGAACTATGCTGTTAATATAAGAATAGTCCTATAAATGAGAGCCAACATGGTGTAATGGTTTGAGCATTGGACTACAGCTTTGGAGACCAGGGTTCAAGTCCCTGCTCAGCCATGAAAATCCACTGGGTGACCATGGGCAAGTCATATACTCTCAGCTTCAGGAAACTCCGTGATAGGTTCTCCTTAGGGTTGTCATAAGTTGGAAATGACTTGAAGGCAGGCGACAACAAAATTCTATAAACATTTCCAAGGGTTATAAAGCATATTACAGATAGCCAACTGTATCAGTGGTTTCAGTTATCCATGGGACACAAAAAGGGACTCATAGAGCTGTCCATCTTCTAGGTCCTCCAATGCAACTCTATGGTATGTTTGTACAGGAAATACTTTATTTTAACAGGGTTTGCTATTTTTTGTGGTTTCACTTATACACGGTAAGTCTGGGAACGTACCCCCCATGGACACGGGGGTGGGGACTATATATTCTGAAGCAAGAATGAGACCAGACAGCATTTATTCAAAGTAGCATTGGATACATTTCAGCTGCCCACTGAATGGTTAGAATAGCATCCTAATCAAGTTTGAAATCACTACCTGCTGCTGTTAAGTGTTTAGACTTCTGTCTCCCTGGTCCTTCACCAACCCAGAGTTCTTTGTGCTCTTCCTTAATCACTTAAACCTTCTGCACACTATTTGTTGGCTCCTTCTCTTTAGATGTCTAAACACTATTTCTAAATGTTCAGCTGATGTTTTACATTGCTGCAACACTAGAAATTTGGGGAGTGAAGGAAAATTTCTTTGTGGGGGGAAGAATTCTTATTTAGACTGGTCAGTGTCCACATTCCTCATCCCCACAGCTATACCCCTGCTGCAATCTGATTCATTTGTAACCGGTGTTAACTCCATTTTTCTCCTGAGTTTTCCTCCACAGAACTCCCAACCTTGATATTGATGAGAATGGAAATTAATTGAACTGGTCCAATATAAACCAGTGAGTTTCATAGCTGAGTGGGAAGTCTGAACCTGGATTTTCCCAGTCCAGTATGCGAACCACTTTACCCAGGTTGGTTGGGTATTTACAACTGAAACCCCCTGACATGGATACAGAATTCTATTCCATTGCTAGTGGAATAAAAAAAGTAACTTGCACTAAAAAAAGAAATGAATGCTGAGTCAGCAGTGTTGTGTTGAAAGAAGTAAAGGAAGAAAATGCAGAAAAGGTGACAAAAGATGGAATGTGAATATCCTTAGCAAGACAACCCAAGTTTACAGTCTGGAATTTGTCTGGAATTTATTTTTTCAAAACGATCTCATATTACGTTCAGCCCTCCATATCCACAGATTCTGGATCCACAGTTTCCACCATCCACTGCTTGAAAATATTCCCAAAAATATATATATTCCAAAAAAAGCAAACCATGTTTTTGCCATTTTATATAAGGAACAACATTTTACTATGCCATTGTATATAATGGGACTTGAGCATCCACAGAAGTTGGTACCCGCAGAGAGTCCTGGAACCAAACCCCAGCAGATACCAAGGGCCCACTGTAATTCAAATTTAGCAGGTTAACTATGTAAAGAGTTAATTTACAGAATGACTTTGTACCACTTTTTTCATGGTAGGAAACACCAAAGAATAGTAAGCAATGGCATGGATTCTGATCATATTTTTATTTGTACCATTCACTGTTCAAATAAGTTTACTTGTATACTCACCTGAGATGAATTATAGTTAACTGATGAAAATTGTATAGGAATAAGGTAGAAGTTCTCAAGAAAATATTATATATATATATATATATATATATATATATATAGTAGGCATAATCTTCTCTTTTATAGCAGGGGTGGACAACTGTGGAAGGAGGAAGGGGTTCCAAAAGACCTTGGAACCCCTTCCTCCTTTCCTGTTTTGGTGCCAACATAAGGCCAAGTCCCTGAGAGAGAGTACAGGAGGCAGCCAAACCCAGGAGGGTCCCAGAGGAAAATGTGGCTCAACAGCAAGGACAAAGAAGCAGCATGGACAGTCCAGTCCGAATCCAAACACAGTCAAGCAATAATCCAAACCATGGTCCAAAAGGGAGAGCCAAAAGTGTAGTCAGCAAATGGAACAAGGTCTGAGATTATTTTGTGGATAACAAATTTCTTTGAGGGAGGGGCTGTTATGGTCCATTGTCAGCACACAGCTGTTCCCTGATTAATGAACGTTCAGTTCTTAAATGCTATGATTTCTTTAGCCTCTCCTTTTCCCTTCTTCATTCTGCCATGAAAGGTACTGTTAGTTCTGTGTCTTATTGTTCAGAAATTGCCCTGCCTTCTTGGCCCTCTGCCACACTAGCTTGGCACTCACAATCTTGACCCTCTGCCTCACTATCTGAGGACTTGACTACACTCATCACAAACCCTATACCCACACACACACACACAGAATCTGGCCCAATAATGCTACAAGACATGCAGCCTTTTCCCCAAATTGGGTGCAATGGTGACACATGCTGTAGGGCCCTATTCACACCAGACTCGGGGAATACCACCTTAATACAAGTTTTAGAAAATTCACACAGGATTTAAGGGTGCTGACTGAGGTGCCACCATTTCCCCCTCCTCAGCTCCACCTCTCATGCCAAAGGCCCCAGTGGTAGTCTTTCTCTCTCTGATGTCAGAACCCTGGTGAGCCCCGCCATCGCGAGGCTAGCTGCCCATTCTGGCTTCAGAGGGGGTGACTACTATTGGTGCTTTGCTTTTCTGGCACTCAGTCGCCCCTCTGAGCTCCAGGAAAAACAAAGCCCTCACAATAGCCACCTAATCTGGCTTCAGAGAGGCAACTCCCACTGGCTCTTTGGTTTTCTCAAAGCCCCAGCAGTAGTCACCTTCTCTGAAGCCAGAACTGGCAGCTTATTCAATATGGCAGGGCAGGCATTCGTTTTGCCTTCAGACTGGGCGAGTCTCACTGGCACTTTGCTTTTCCTGGGTGATTTTGTGCCAGAAAAGCAAAACACCAGCAGGACTCACCCACTCTGAAGGCAGAACAGGTGGTTTACTTGCAATGGCAAGGTGGGTGCATGTTCTGCCTTCAGGCTGGGCAAATCCTGCTGGCACTTTCACCCCGGAAAAGCAAAGCACCAGTGGGACTCACCCAGTCTGAAGGCAGAACATGCACCCACCCCGCCATCATGATTAAGCTGCACATTCTGGCTTCAGAGAAGGCAACTACTGGTGGCGCTTTGATTTTCTAGTGCACAATCACCTGGGAAAAGCAAGGCACAAGCAGGACTCACCCAGTGTAAAGGCAGAATGTGCACCTGCCATGTTATCACAAGTAAGCCACCCGTTCTGGCTTGGCTTCAGAGAAGGCGACTACACCAGACTTCTATTAACGATCTTCTAATACTATTATTTTTAAATTCAGCATTTATTTTGACTTTATTATACCAAAGATAGCCATGCCAACCCATTCTGATTTCGTGTCCTTCTAAATTTAATTCTCTTTTATTATCTAGTATAACCCATTGCTTAATCCATGTTATACATGTGGCTTCATAATACACCTTTAAGTTTGGTAGACCTAATCCTCCTCTTTCTTTGTCGTCTATCAATAATTTCCATTTAATCCTAGGCCTTTTTTTTTTGTCCCAGATAAATTTTGTTAATTCCCTTTGCCATTTCTTAAAAATTTCATTTGATATTATAACTGGTACAGTTAGGAACAAAAATAATAATCTTGGCAATACGTTCATTTTAATTGCTGCAATTTTTCCTAATAGGGATAAATTTAAGTCTTTCCATCTAATTAAATCTTGATTAATTTCTCTCCAAATTTTTTCATAGTTATTTGCAAATAGCTGTTGGGATTTTCTGTTATATTTATTCCTAAGTATTTTACCATTTTCACAATTTGAAATCTTGTTTTTGTACTCAGTTGCTCTTTTTCTGTTTTGTCCATATTTTTTGTTAGAATCTTTGTTTTGTTTATATTTATTTTAAAACCTGCATATTTTCCAAACACTCTTATCATTTGTAGCACCGGATCTATACTTTTCAAGGGCTCCTCTAACATAATAACTAGATCATCAGCAAAGGCTTTCAATTTAAATTCCTCTTTTCTAATTTTAATTCCTCTGATTTCTTTTTCCCCTCTTATATTTGAATTCAAAATTTTCAAAGCTAATATAAATAGCAATGGTGATAGAGGGCATCCCTGCCTTGTTCCTCTCTCAATATTTACTACTTCCGTTGATTTGTCATTAATTATTAGTTTAGCTTTTTGATCAGTATAGATTGCTTGTACCCAATTATAAAAATTCTCTCCTAATTTCATTTCCTTCATTACTTCTAAGAAAAATTGCCAACGTAATCTGTTGAAGGCTTTTTTGGCATTTAAGAAAATTAAAGCCCCTTTTATTTTCTTATGGTATGACAAATACTTTCTTTATGGTATGACAAATATTCTAATACATTTATAACTGTCCTTGTATTGTCCCTTATTTGCCTTCTTGGTAAAAAGCCATTCTGATTTTTATGGATGTAAGTTTACAATTTGATAATACTATTGTAAAGATTTTATAGTCTTCTTTTAGTAATGAAATGGGTCTGTAATTTTCCATCAAATTTGGGTCTTTATTTTCTTTATGAATCAATACTATGTTTGCTTCTTTCCAACTATTTGGAATCACTTTGTTTTGCATTATTCCATTCATAACTTCTCTTAACGGTTTCACTAATTCCTCTATAAATTTTTTATAATATGCTGCTGTCAGACCATCCGGCCCTGGAGTTTTTCCCCATTTTAACTTTTTAATAGCTTCTCATATTCCTTCATCTGCTATGCTTTTGTTCAACTTTTCGATTTGACTATCAGTTAATTTTTTTATTTTACAATTTTGAATATATTGCTTCATTAGATCCTGGGGTACCTTTTGTTTACGATATATAGTTTCAAAGTAGTTTCTGAATACTTTTTGAATTTCGATTTCATTTGTCACCTCTCTGTTTCCCAATTTCAGCATTAATATTCTTCTTTTTGCTCTTTCTTTTCTCATCCTGTAAGCTAGCCATCTACCTGGCTTATTAGCATTTTCAAAGCTCTTTTGTTTCATATATTCCAGTTTCTTTTCATTTCTTCCATCATTATCATCTCCAATTGTTTCTGTAATATGTTTAATTTGTTTTTTACTTTTTTATCTTTTGGTGATAACATTTTTTTTCCATTTTGTCTTATTTCCTCCATTAGTTTTTCCATTGCCTCTAGCCTTTTTCGCTTCCAGGAACAGGAAGCCAAGTAAAAACCCAATGCAGATTCAGTCTTTGGCAGGTGTGGTGTTGATATCTGGGCCAGGTAGTCTGAGTTTCATGCACTGCAGCTCTGGGCAAATGTACTCTGAATCCCTCTGGATTTTTACCTCCTGCATAGTCAAACCCTGAGTCTGCGTCCTGGGGGTGTGGCACAACACACTTCCACAAAAATATCAAAACTTTTTTGCCCCCAAACATGCTCTAGGGGGGGCTTCATCATGTTTTGGGGCCTTCCTACACCATTTTAGGAGCAGAAGAGGCGTTTTTTTTTACCAATAGGGAGTAAACAGAAGTCACTTCCTGTTTCAAAAAAGGCTTCTTAAGGCCCAAATTGGTCCAGTGCTCCTGCTCCAAATTTGGTGGAAATACGTACTCCCCATGCCCCATAGAAGACCTTTGCAGCAGCAAATGTTTTGGGGGGAATTGCAAAATGTTTTTGACCCCTGGATGTCCCAGAGAGGGCTCCACAAACATGGTGGAAATGGCTTCTACATCCCCTAGATGGCATTTGGGATCAAAAAACCTGACCCTTGAAGGGCCCACAGACTGCATTTTGCCACCCGTTTTACAGGAAGGTATCACCATTTGACCTTTTTAGACTCTTCTTGTACTCCAAGAAAATTTAAAGACTAGGTGTACATGCTTCCATATAGCTTCTTCAATCCTTGATTTGTTTTATCAAGCTATATCAGCATTTTCCCACCAGTGTGCTAAGATGGTGCCTGCAGCCTGTTGTTTTCTAAATACCAGTATCTAAATATCTATGTATTATTTATAAAAAATAAAGTTGTTACTTCCATATTCTTAACTAAATGTTGCCACCAATATGATATAGTTTACCTTTGTGCATATAACTTACTGGCTCTGAAATTCACCATTGACCTCACTTCCCTGCTTCTCACGTTTCCTATGATCCAAAGTAGCATTTTTGGGTTTGAGAACTGAACCATTCTTGTAAACCTGGGTGAGATATAAAGCAGCAGGAGAGAGCCACTTTGTAGAGTAAAAGGGGAGCACAGGTAGTACAGGCCACACACACACATCTGATATTCTTGGAACCAATATCCATGGTTTCAGTTGTCCATGTCTGAAAAAATAGGGACACATAGCATAGAGTCATGCTGGAAAATGCCTGGAGAGATGTCCTCTCTAGGAATCGCTAGGTCCTCCATTGCAACTCTATGATATGTTTGTACTAAAAGTCCTTTATTTTAATAGGGTTCGCTATTATCCACGGTTTCATTTATAAACAGTAAGTCCAGAAATGCATCCCCCACGGATATGGGAGTGGCCTATATATGTTAAATCTTCTTCTGCCTACAGTTTTCCTCCCTGCAACCTGTACCCTAGACATTTTTCTCTTCTCCATTTTCCTCAATTGAAAGAGGCTGGAAATGGGTGAAACTACAGAGAATGGTAAATGCTGAAAAGCTCTTCTTCTTTTCATCCATGCCACTGTTGCTCTAAAGTCAAATTATCCAACAACCATTTTATACATGATTAGGGCAGATCAGGGAACTTGTTATAAGGGAGTCAATAAGTGGATAATGACACACAAAAGCCTGCTTAGGTTTAGTGAATAATCCAGGGTGGAGGTATGATAAAAACTTCTTCTAAACCAGTCTGTGGAATTGTATCTAGATATAGGCTGGACAAATCCTGTGTTCTCAGGAAGGGGAGGTGCATGTTGTTCTCCAGTAACTGGCTGGGGGACTTTTTGTTATAACAGAATGAGAGTATGAGTGCCGGACATGAATGCAACCGCACCTTCCATCTCATGTTCCCTAGCAACTGAAACACAAAGACATACATATTGCCTCTGATAATGGAGATGCCATCCTGACTAGCAACCATTGATGACCTTCACTGCCATGAATGTATCCAATCTCCTTTTAAAAGGACTGGCACTCATGCTGTCATTCAGTTGGCAGCCATGACTACATCTTGTGGCAGTGAATTCTGTAGTTTATGCACTGTCTGAAGCAGTATTGTCTTTTATCTTAGACAAATGGAGTTATGGAATACATGGAGATAGAACAGCTAGGGTGTTACATAAAGAGCAAAAACTATGGAGCAGCCAATAAAATCCACAACGTAGTTATTATTTTTATTTATTTATTTATTTATGATTATTCATTTATATATTGCCTTTCTCCCAATAATGGCACTCATAGCAACTAACAACATACAAATTAACAATACAACTAACAATACAAAATCATTAACAGAAGTATAAATATAAGATTCAAAAAACAATTAAACAATTTATGAGTTAAAACATTAAAAATATTAAAATGCATTAAAAGACTATATACAAACATTTAAAACAGCACCACACAGCAACTCTAGTCAATTTGTAAAAGTCTGTTGGCACAAAAATGTTTTGACCTGCCAACAGAAGGAGAGCAAGGACGGGGCCATCCTCGCCTCTCTAGGGAGGGAGTTCCAAAGTCTGGGAGTAGACTCTGAGATGGCCCTCTCCCTTGTTCCTGCCCAACATGTCTGAGAATGTGGTGGGTCAGAGAGAAGGGCCTCTCCAGCTTAGAGTTCTAATGAGCTCAGAAAGGGAGACACAGTCCTTCAAATAACCTAGACCCAAGCTTCATAGGGGTTTATAAGTCAAAACCAGCACTTTAAATTGTGCAAGGAAATGGACAGGCAGCCAATGGAGCTGTTGCGACAAAGGAGTGGCGTGCTCTCTGTAGCCAGCCCATTAACAACCTGGCTGCAGCAATTTGGGCCAACTTAAATTTCTGAGCATTTTTCAAAGGCAGCCCCACAAAGAGCTTATTACAGTAATCCAAACAGCATGTGCCACAGTGGCCAGATCCAACTTCTCTTATACCCCACCTTTCTTCCAACATGGGACCCAAGATGGCTTACAAGATAAGGAGACACGTCTCCAATGCTTAAAAAAATTTTTTTTCCTGACACAATAGTTTTGTAGTTCCTGGTTCAGAAATTTCTGCAGTTTCAAATCTAAGTGGGTAGGTAAGGCTATAGACAATGTACAAATATAACATTTATTTTATGTCATATGATATTTGTTTCCTTTTTTTATTTTATTTTATTTTTTATATAGCTGCCTTAAGAAGGACTGCAGAATATCTATAGGCCAAAACACAATGGGCTTTTCAACTAACAAAAGACTATCTTTTAGCATCGTGAGATGATGTGCCTCCTGTAGCTCTTGGTGTGTTACATACAATATCCTCCAAAGATGTAACATTAATGTCTCAAATTTTATCTCCCACAATGTCTGAGAATAATTTTCTTGCCTTACAAAAATTATCGGCAAATGCTTAATCATGCTTGGTAGGGATGGCTTGAAATTAAACAAAATTGCCTTGTAGGCCAAATTATCATTGCATGCTTATTTGGTAAATTGTAAAAGTGTGCCAATTCAGGTGTCTGCATATCAGTGAATGCAGTAGAATCACAGCCATGGCTTCCTAGTAGCACATGTTAACACAAGTGCTGTTGTTATCATGTGCCTTCAAGTCATTTGTGACTTATGGCAACTCTGAAGCGTACCTATCACAGGGTTTTCTGAGGGCTAAACATACATAACTTATTGCTCAATATCACCCAGTGGGTTTTCATGGCCAAGCGGGGATTTGAACCCAGGTCTCCAAAGTCATAGTCTAACACTCAAATGACTACGGCACACTGGCTTCCTAATACAGTACTGCACTCATCATATACAACTGAAGGACTCCCCTCTATTTGTTACAGATATGACAATTTGCATAGGAAATCCATAGCACATGTGTGTGTATGGGCCTTCAAGTTCCCTCTTGACCTATGGTGACCCAAATAATTCCATAGGGTTTTCTTAGGCAAGGAACACTCAGAGATGTTTTTGCCAGTTCCTTCCTCTGAAATATAGGTGTTGTCTAGACAGTGGGAAAACACCTGATAGAATTTGAGAATGCCTTTTGTCCCAACAAGATCCCACAGTGATTTGCCGTTTTCAGAGGGAGGGGGGACAAAACCTGCATGAGAACAGTCTTCATGGCTTTTCCTGAAGCCATGGCTTTAAATATGCAGAAAAGCGCATTACTGCCTGTTTGGACAACTGATTTGCAGCTCAGCACATTCTGGAAGTGGAAAGCTGATTAGTTGGACGTGTGCGGGGGGGGGGCACTTGCCAGCCACCAAGTGGCTGGAAGTGCCATTTTGGAGTTTCGTGGTAGTGACTGTGCACATTTTTGCAGTGCTGAGGCAACCAAACAGCTTTTTTCAAGCAGAAGATCACACTTGTACACCTTAAAGTTAAAAACAACAACAACTGTACAGCGGCAGCAACCGGTGGAAAACAGTAACACAAGTAATTCACTCCTGGCCACCATCTTGATTCACAGGCATGGCTGTGTATGAACTTCAAAAAACTAATAACTTCGCATACCAGCAATCTTGCAAAAAAACAAAACATGGAGACAAATGAACGCTGCTGTGATTTTGCATTAATGCACCACAATCCACATTATATTGCCTGATCTAGACAAGCCCATAGCCTACAGCACCAGGTATTTGTTGGTCATCTCCCATCCAAATACTAACCAGGGTTATCCTGCTTAGTTTCGAAGCTCAGACAGGATCTGGTGCTCCAGGGGTTTCAGGATGAGACGGATTATCTAGATCCACTTCAATCTGGCTTCAGCCCTGGCTATGGGATGGAGACAGCTTTGGTCACCTTGGTGAATGATATATGCGGGGAACTGGACAGGGGGAGTGTGTCCCTGTTAGTTCTGCTGGACATCTCAGCAGCTTTTGATACAATCAACCACAGTATCCTTCTGGGCTGCCTCTCTGGGATGGGCCTTGGGGGCACTGTTATACAGTGGTTCCAGTCTTTCCTGGAGGTGCAAACTCAGAAGGTGGTGCTGGGGGACTCCTGTTTGATACCCTGGCCACTGGTCTGTGGGGTCCCTCAGGGTTTTGTTCTATCCCCCATTCTATTTAACATCTACATGAAACCCCTGGGAGAAGTCATCCGGAGTTTTGGGGTACGGTGTCACCAATATGCTGATGACACTCAACTCGTATCTCTTCTTTCCATCTGATCCCAAGGAAGCTGTCTCAATACTTAGCCAATGCTGGCTGGATGAGGGCCTACACAAACTGAAACGTAATCCAGACAAGACTCCTGGTCAGTTGAAAGGCCGATCAGGGAATAGGGATCCTGTCTGTGCTGGACGGGGTTACACTCCCCCTGAAATCTCAGGCTCACAGCTTGGGTGTTCTCCTGGACTCAACTCTAAGCCTGGATGCCCAGGTTTCAGCAGTAGTCAGGAGTGCATTTACACAATCCAAACTAGTGCACCAACTGCACTTGTTCCTTGAGACATCAGATCTGGCTATGGTGACACATGCCTTGATTACATCCCATTTGGACTACTGTAACAGACTCTACATGGAGCTGCCTTTGGAAACGGTTCAGAAACTTCAGCGGATCAAGAATGCTGCGGTCAGAATGCTGACCAGGGCCAGTTATAGGGACCATATAACTCCCATGTTAAAATAGCTCCGCTGGCTACCAGTTCATTTCCAGGCATAATTCAAAGTGTTGGTCTTGACCTATAAAGCCCTACATGACTTAGGTCCAGAATATCTGAGAGATCGTATTTCCCTGTACGAACCTGCAAGGGTTTTAAGATCTGCAGGGAAAGGCTTTCTCTCAATCCCACTACCATCACAGGCTTGCTTGGTGAGGTCACAAGAGAGAGCCTTCTCTGTGGCTGCTGCCACTCTTTGGAACTCCCTCCCACGGGAGGCTAGGCTGGCCTCCGTTCTGTTGTCATTTCACTGGCAGGCAAAAACATTTTTGTTTAAGTGGGCCTTTGGCATATAATTGTGACTTTTATTGTTGATTGATTGATTGATTGGTAAGTTACATTCATAAAGACACACGAGTATAATTAAATTGTACATCACATTCCTTGTAACTTTGGGGTGTGTTTTTTATGCTGTTTTTATGTTTTTTTATGTTGTCTTCATCTGTTTTTATTGTGTATGTTTTAATTGTGATTTTAATTGTTTCATGAGCTACCTTGAGTCTCACTTTGAGAGAAAGGTGGCATAGAAGTTGCACAAATGAATAAAATAAAATAAAATTTAGGGTATTTAGGACACAAACCAAAATTATGAAATGAATTTGCAAGATGTCCAAGTGTGGGATCACAGGTGAATTTTCGACTCTTCTTTTTTTACCTCCACAGTTTGTTGTCTAAATTCTTATTTTTCAAAAATATTCATCTGCCAGTAAAAGGAGCAGACAATTCACTGAGTTTTGCCTCAAGTTCTCAGGGCAACTTAACAAACATTATAAAACCTCTTGCTTGGAATACCTAGAGGGAGGGGGGATCTTCACGACTTGCATGTGCGTATATATTTCCTACCCTTTAAAAAGTAAGATTTTTAATAAAGCCTAGCACTGCTGTCTAAAACAGTGGTTCTTAACCTATGGTCCGGGGACCACCAGGGGGCCACAGTGTCCTCACAGGGGTTCCGCAAAGGCTTGAAGGCTGCTTGGCCCACCTCCTCCTTGCAGTGGAGTGGCCATGTGACAGGAGCCGAGGCAAAGGCTGATTGGCTTGGCCTGCACGTTGCCATTCAACCCACACCAACCACAATCTTGCAGGAAAAAGCAGAAGAAAAGTCTTCCCTCCCACTCCAGTGCCTCTGAGGCAAGATTTAATGGATGGTGTAATTATATTATTCACAAACCAGAACACTTACTACCTTATTGGTAAGTTTGTATTTGTTAAGCTGGTTAAAATAATTATTGTCATTATACAACTGATATAAAATATTGTTTTATCTTATATATTAAGTACATCTGTATTTATCAATTACTGCAGTCATTAAGGACTGATGAAAAATTAAAAAAGAAGTACATTAGGACCCCCATATCCACTGATTCATTATCCACTGATTCAATTATCCATGGGACAAGAAACAGCACACCTACCAGTCTTCCTAGAAAATGTGTCCTCTCTAGCCATTTTCTAAGTCCTCCAAGGTAACTCTATGGTATTTTAAACTCAAAGTCCCATTATTTTCAGTGGCATTTGCTATTATCCACAGTTTTCGGTATCCACCCCCCCCCCGCCAGAACCAATCCCCAGCGGATATGGGGGTCCTACTGTATCAAAATGGCCAGGAATTTACGGACTTGCCATCTGAAAATTTATGAAGGACAAAGGTTTCTGCAGTAATTATATATATTAAAAAAAAACAGGACTTACATCCATTTACTTTTTATTTCTTTGTACTGTTGGGAACTGTTTATCATCATATCTTTACCAGTTTTGTTGTTTTTCAACATTATACTGTCTGTACATTATTATTATTACTATCTTTTATTTCTATAGCGCGATCAATGTACATGGCGTTTTACAAGAAAAAGAACATTATTGATTACTGTGCTGTTTTTTGTTTTTGTTTCTGTAATTATATTATTATCAGTAATTATTATTATTTTAAATCTTGAGTTAAGTCTTGGTGGGCCCACAGCAACAAAAGAAATTTAAAGGGGGTCCCTGGTAAAGAAAAGGTTAAGAGCCACTGGTGTAAATAATAATAATATTAATTATGATTATGATTATGATGTATTATTATTAGGGTTTTAAATCCTGAGTTAAGTCTTGGGGGTCCACAGCAACAAAAGATCTTTAAAGGGGGTCCCTGGTAAAGAAAAGGTTAAGAGCCACTAGTGTAATTGCATTATTATTATTATTATTATCATTATGAGGTATTGTTATTAGGGTTTAAAATCCTGAGTTAAGTCTTGGGGGACCACAGCAACAAAAGATCTTTAAAGGGGGTCCCTGGTAAAGAAAAGGTGAAGAGCCACTGGTGTAATTGTATTATTATTATTATGAGGTACTGTTATTAGGGTTTTAAATCCCGAGTTAAGTCTTGGGAATAAATCTTGAGTTACGTTTTGGGGGCCCACAGCAACAAAAGATCTTTAAAGGGAGTCCCTGGTAAAGAAAAGGTTAAGAGCCACTGGTGTAATTGTATTATTATTATTATTATTATTATTAGGGTTTTAAATCCTAAGTTAAGTCTTGGGGGGCCACAGCAACAAAAGAAATTTAAAGGGGGTCCCTGGTAAAGAAAAGGTTAAGAGCCACTGGTGTAAAATTGTTGTTGTTGTTGTTGTGAGGTATTATTATTGGGTTTTAAATCCTGAATTAAGTCTTGGGGCTCCACAGCAACAAAAGAAATGTAAAGGGGGTCCCTGGTAAAGAAAAGGTTAAGAGGCACTGGTCTAAAAAGTCCCTACAACTGGCTCTGAACTGGAGGGAGGAGGAGGAGGGAGAAAGCAGAGCGGTCCCGCCACTCTCGCTCCCCGGTTTTAAATTTCCCCGCTCCATCTGTCCCCTTCGCTTTCCCTTATTCTCCCCCGGGAGGGGCACTGAAGCCGCCGCCAAGCCTTCCTAAGAAAAGGGCCGGGGCCAGGTACCCCAAGGGCGGGAGGAGGAGGAGGGAAGGGAGGAGGCGGCGGGGAAACCGCCCGGGCTGCCGCCACGGCTGAGGAGGCGCGGAACGCCGCCGAGCCCCAGCAGAGCGCGCCGAGTCTAGCGCCAACATTCCGAGGAGCGGGGGCTTGGAGCTGATTGGCGGGAACGCCCTTTCAGGAAACCCCTGATTGGCCGGATTGTAAAAATATGTTGCAGGGCGCCAGAATAGAAGGGTTTTAGCGCCTAAGTGGCATCTCCGCCGCAGGAGTCGGGGAGGCGGCCGCCAGGGAAGGCGCGTCAGGGAGAGAGGGGTGTGTGTGTGTGTGTGTGTGTACGTATGTGTGTGTAAGTAAGGACAGTTTCGCCTTTGGGGAAGGTCCTCTTTCCCTATGGAGTGAACCCCATGCCCCTCAGGTGTGACTGTGGGTTTACAGGAGCCGCCAAGGTCTTGGGGAAGACAGAGAAGAAAAGCACGAGAAGGGTAAGTCGTTGGTTTTGGGGGGGGGGAAGGGGGTCCTCAGGGGTCGGTCTGCATGGCTGTTGTTCCTCTGCTGTTGTGTCCCCCTGGCTTTGCTTAGCAGCTGCCCCACCCATACAAGTAAGAAACGGGGGGACATTTTCTCATTCCTCCCCCCCTTCCCACATTTTTTCTTTCAGGGTTTTTATTTTAGGAGGGTTTGGGGCGCGGGAATAATGTCCTTCTGGCTGGGGAGGGTCCCTTCTCCCGCGCTCTGGGCAAGGGCGGAATGGTCTCCGCCTTTTTTGCTGCGAGGTGGCCCAATGGCGCTCCATTCAAAGGCTTGGGATTTACTTCTCCACAGGTTCTTTTTGCGCCAAAAGTAACCGATCCCTCCAAGCGAGCTTCCTTCCCACAGACAGATTTCGCCAAGAGGGTGGTTGTTCCCCACTTTCTCACCAGCTTTCCTCACCCACACCTGCCCCTTGCTCCCCTTTTCTCCTTGGATACTTTTATTGTGAATCTTTTTAATCTTTTTTTTTTTTTAAGATCTGTAAGATAGCTTACATTATTGTATTCTCATATTTGCTTGTATTGTTTTGGAGGGAGGGACAGAAAATGAGAGGATGTGGGGGGAATCTATTATTATTATTATTATTATTATTGATGATGATGTGAAGTGCTGACCATCTTGTACAACTTTCACATTTTTACAGATGGAGATGAATTGTTTAACACTAAAAGACCTGATTAGCCCCAAGCATACTAGGATAGATTTTATAGATGAAGATGGGGAAAGTGCACAGAAGGTAAGAAGACAGAATTGCACGCCTAAACTCTTAAATTCTGTAATTCTTTTTAAAATCTCTTCACAGTGATTAGGCTCTGTTTTGCTGTATAATTTTACCTTTCAAACTAAGGTGGAAATGATACATTCAAGAATGATACTATAACTTTGAAACCCACCCCACTTATTGTAGGTGTGATTACTGCTCCATGCAGTTTATTGTTACTGGCTCCAAAATAAACAATAATTGTCCAGCCATATTGTTCCCCACTGCTTGTCAATTGAGCGCTTTACTAAACTAACTTGCTAAATTTTCCCATTTAGGCCCACAGCTTCCCTTGTAGCTATAATTTCACAGAAAACTAATTTCCCTATCCTTTTCCTTATAAGGAAGTAGGGAATCATTTACTCAGGGCTAATTAATGTAAATTTTTGCAAGATGCTTGCCATATGGGGATGGGATTATAGACAGATTTGACAATGAATCCTAATTGGCTAAGGGTTTGCAACAGATTCCCTTGTGCTCCTGAATGGGTGGAATTGACACAGTACTTCTTACCAGTACTCTGGCTCAACAAAATGGTCTTTTGTGGATCAGTATGTCAGTGTCAGAAAGCATGCCATGAATCTGAACATATATTCCTGATTAAACAGAAAGCAAAGGAATCCTGTGTGGTGTCGCCGTAAAAGTTCATTGTGAAGGCCAAAGGATATGTTAAATGGAATATCCTAACATTCTTACTTCTACAGTTGTCCCTCCGTATCCATGGATTTCGTATCCACGGATTTAAGTATTCACAGCTTGAAAATATTCTTTAAAAAATAACAACCCAAAAAGCAAACCTTGATTTTGCCATCTTATATAAGGACACCATTTTGCTATGCCATTGCATATAATGGGACTTGAGTATTCACGGATGCTGGTATCCACGGGGGTCCTGGAACCAAACCCCAGTGAATATGAAGGGACAACTGTACTTTAATGCAGCATGTGGGATTCTGAGTTTTATTTAAATAGTGGCACTGTGGGAGGGGATGTTTTAAGTTTTTTTCTTACCTCCCCATTGAACCTGCTGTTTACCAGATGAGGAGGTTAGAATGTCAAAACACAAATAAGCGTTTCCCTTTTGCAATTGCAGATTTAGAGGTACAGTCTAGATCAAGAAAACAACACAGGAGATAGAAGAGAAGGATTACACACCCTCCTCTCTCCAGGAAATTATTATCCCAGTCATTTTTGGGGACACACACACAAAGCTGAAAGAAAGTAAAAAAACAAAAACATTTAGCCATTCAGTCACTTCTTGCACAGCAGATCTGTTGGCTCTAAGGTACAGCACTTCCATGAAATGAATAAAACCTAGTAATATAGTCTTCCCTTAAAAAGAAGTGGACTAACAGCTTCCACCTCAACATTAGGAGGAACTTTTTGACAGTCAGAGCTGTTCGGCAGTTGGAACACACTCCCTAGGAGCGTGGTGGGGTCTCCTTCCTTGGAGGTCTTCAAACAGAGGCTGGATGGCCATCTGTCGGGGATGCTTTGATCGTGATTTCCTGCGTGGCAGGGGGTTGGACTGGATGGTCCTCGTGGTCTCTTCCAACTCTACAATTCTATGATTCTAACCACCCCCTTAAGTAGATGTTATAATGAAGAAGAAAAAAAATTCCAGACACCGGTGAAGTGAAATTTATGTGTGGCATGTGTCAAAGTGAAGAAAACAGAACCTCAAAGATCAGTGTATATGAGTATGCAAATAACATATACAATATGCAGATAATCTGTTGCCTTCTGATTTTCTACATTTTCATTGTGGCTATAGATAAAAGAAGAGAATGTTTGTACCAGATTGCTTACTACTGCACATGGCTATTAATAGTAAGAGGAGAAAATGTTAGTACAAAATTGCACACTACTGCAAATATCAGTTCATTCAGATTGCACAAGCACATTTGACTCCCTTGATGTCACTCCTTATCTACCGTAGATCTCTCAAACTAGCCAAACAAACAGGCAGTGCAAGTTTGACTACTGAATGGTGTGGCATGTTTCTTTCAGTAAAGCTAGACTGAGACTATAGCATGACTAACTGTACACAGTTTCAGCGTGGTAAAGCTTCCCCATTCTGAGATTTAAATAAGAAGCATTGCAACGATCTAGCAGTTTGCACTGACATGCCTGTGTAAGTGGTACCTTGTTATCGAACAAAAATAAGCTGATTCACAAATAGACATGACTAATAGGAGATGAGCAAGACAAAAGAAAATTACCGTATTTGTATACCATTCCAAAGCACTTTTAGCTTTCACAAAACATGGATCACCATGAGTTCTGTAGGCTGGAGCAAGGAGTCTAAGGGCTTGTCTACACTGACCAGAATACACCGGCTTCCTGCCAGTGTTTTCTGGGCCCCGATCAGGCCTGTTGTCCATTCGTTACCTGCACGAAGTGAGATGAAGTCTGCACAGACACCTGTCTCTGCAGCAGCTGCCACTGCCATCTACATCGCACTCTCCGAAACCAGGCAGGAGGCCCACAGCACATGATCAAGGTCCCCCTGCATGTGACCAGCCTTGATCACATGCTGCAAGCCTCGTTCCTGGCTTTGGAGAGTGCAGTGTGGACAGCAGCTGCAGAGATAGGCCAGCATGCCAGTATAGACTCCTGTAGTTCAATGGGGCACAATCCATTTTTTCCTCAATGAGACAGTTTTTTTCCAGGTATTTTGATGAAATGGCTTAACAGGCTTTACCCCATCTTCCCTGCCCCCATCTTCCCCCAGGTGTCATCTGGACTGCCTGGGGACAAACCAGGGCAAGAGCCCTGCGTCATTTGGACTGCAGGGTTCCAAGTCAGGGTAAATAGCCCATCTAGACAAGCCCAAAGACATAGTTCAAAGATAATAAATAATAAATAATAAAATTTATATCCCGCCCCTCTGCGAGCAATCGGGGCGGCTTACAACAATAAAATACACAGTATAAAACAGCTTGAATGTGTGGCATCCTGAATTAACAAAAGCCAAAGTGAGTGAGTCTGTTAAATCCTTGCCAGATGTCCTCAGCGACTGGTTAAATAATACATTAATCAGTGTGATGTGTCATGCAGAGCAAGGATGAGCCATTAGTTCATTGCAGAAAATTTCTTTAGAGTTTTTTGCCACCACATATTGACACGCATCTGCAACTCTGAGGGATATACAGTTGTCCCTTCATATTCGCTGGGGTTTGGTTCCAGGACCCCCCGTGAATACCCAAATCTGTGAATACTCAAGTTCCATTATATGCAATGGCATAGCAAAATGGTGTCCCTTATATAAGATGGCAAAATCAAGATTTGCTTTTTGGATTATTATTTTTTAAAGAATATTTTCAAGCCATGAATACTTAAATCCGTGAATGCCAAATCCATGAATATGGAGGGACAACTGTACATATATTCAAATGAGGGTCTGAAAGTCAAACTTTGTTGAAGAATTATAAAATACTGAATCCTGGTAAACTGTAAATTAGTTCTCTGTTTGGTTACTTTATCTGAGGTAACATTACATTTATGGATTAGAAACAAGTTCTTATTCTCATTATGCACTAAGTAAATTAGCAATTTATTTTAAAATAGTTAAGATTTTAATTAAGATTTGCTGGGTTCCTTGTATGTATTCACATTATGTCTTCCAGAAAGAACAGCAGTTTAAAAACTGTTTTTTCTAAGGATTTCAGCCATCAGTCAGAACAGATGTCAAACCATAATTTCTGGGGTACTACTACTGCTCTGCTATGACCCAAAAACAGCCACCAGGATATGATTATGAAAATGGCAATGCAATATTCAGTTTAATATTTTGCACAGAGCAGTATGAACACAGTAAACAAGCTTAGATCAGTTGGACCTCCCTCACATGTTGTGGCCATCAGAACCCCAAACCCAGTTTTGCTCCAATCAGTTGTGTATAAGTTTATAGCTCACTATTTTCTCTTCCCTTTAATCCTATGAGAAGAATTAAAGCACTAGTATAAACACTGGGGACCCTGTGTTTCAGTGTTCTGTGACTGCATAAGATACATACATAAATACTGAGCATTGCTACTTATTCACAGAACTGTGCAGTCTTGTCCCCACTGCTCCTGTATGGGTAGAATCTGTCTTAAGCCAAATAAATGTCACTGTGAAGGCTTGGTTTATTTGACAGAGGGTTGTAAAACCCTGGGAACAGTATATTGTGTCTGAATTTTCATATCCTGTCTGGAGTCTAGGGTCATAGATAGTGGATGCAGGTTGTTCCAAGTGCACCTCTTTATGCCATATACTCACTCTCAAAATATGACTAAAATTAGCAGTGGTATGAGGGACACTTGGAGTTGGGTCTAAACTTGACCTCATTTGTGTCTCAAGAAAGGGTTTGAGTTCTCCCACCCCCCAGTTTTACTATATCCCATGTTTTGGCCTGTATATCATCCCATGGAACAAAATGCAGTCTGTGAGATACAGAGCAGGCCATTGTTTCTTCAGGTGGTGCTAGACTCTGGAAACTAGCATGAGGAACAGTATCATTAATTAGTTGCCTCTCTACCTCTCAATTGCCTCTTAAATATCTTTTCTTTCTAATAGGAAAATATATTTGATCGGCCCCGAATGACCCCAAAGACTCCGATGAAAAATGAACCCATTGACTTGTCAAAGCAGAAAAGCACCACCCCTGAGGGAGGTCCAGTTACACCTGTTAAGCTCACTGACAGGCCCCTGACAGATCCATGGACGCCCACAGCTAACCTGAAGATGCTTATTAGTGCAGCTAGTCCTGACATGCGGGATAGGGAAAAGAAAAAAGAACTCTTCCGACCAATTGAGAACAATGAATTTAGTGTTGCTTACCCTGATTCCTTGCAGGTAAGAGACTTGTCACCATGAATTTGTTTATGGTTATGATTAAACATAACTACATATTTACTTAAACGTGATAACACTTTCTATCTGTTTAGTCATATAAGATATTGCGTTCTTTGTTTTACGTGATGACTGGGAGCCCTTTCACTTACTTCAGATTGATTTTAGGTGAGTTGAAGAGGCTCTGCTTTTCAGCTGTGTAGAGAACCACATCTTGTCCCTTGAACCAATATCTCTCTGGCTATTTGTGTGCATGCATGTGTGCAACTTTCCTGCAGACCTTTGTTGACCCTATGAATTTCATGGGGTTTCTTAGGCAGGGACTACTCAGGTTTTTTATTTGCTTATTTAGCTATTTATTTCTGTCCGGCATTTCTCCTGGACTCAAGGCAACTTCAGACTAATTGAGACCAGGAGGTGGCTTGCCATTGGTGTCCTCTGAAATAAAGCCTACAGTACCTGGTATTTGTTGGTGGTCTCTCATCCAAGTACTATCCAGGCCTAACCTTGCCGAGTTTCCATGATTAGACTGGATCTGGTGCCTTCAGATTATTTCGGCCTATACAATTTAATACAAATACACAATTCAGTTTCTGCAATGCTCCTTTGATGGATTTCTCTAAACAGTCTCTTAGTCTTGTTTTTCTTTGATAAAAGCTTGTTTTCTTCTTGTTTTCTGAAAATATTTCTAAACTTAAACTTTATTCTAATGGATGGTGGTTAATCCTCACAAGGTAGCTGAGGTTCAACAGCAGAGAAATGAGCAATGCATAGAGTCACTGATTAAACTGGCTGCCTTCTGAGACATGTGAACTATATTTCTTGATCAGCTTTGAACATGGTACACAAACCGGATGCATCTAAACCTTATGAACAGCTCGTTGAGTTCATAGGTAAATGCCTATTCCAGCAGTATATTCCAAGTAAATCAGGACAAGATGGGATCAGTGGTGCTGAGGCTAAGACATATTCTCTGAAGGAAGACATTTACCTGGTACATTGTACAGTTTACAGTGTGGTGGCAACACTAGTTGAACCATGTTTCCACACAGTACAAAATATGGTGAGAAACAGTGTTTCCTGAGCTTAGAATTGACAGAAGGCCTACTAAAAAGACTTTACATTCTTGGCACCATTTGACAGAATAAGCCACAGCCTCCCCCACTGATAACTCTTGCCTTAGGGGAATGGATAAGAAAACACAGACAGTGCACGATGAAGACAATTTCCTTGCAAAGACAATTACAACATCAAAATGATATGCCCCAAGTGTAGGGTGTGTAGAATGAAGAATGGCCCTTCATTGAAGAATATTTCTCACCAAGGATTATTTTGTTATTGGGGTAAGAAATTCCTCATTATATCATTAATGCTTTCTGCAAATAAATAAAAACAGCTGTTTTCTTCCGGGGTTTATGTCTTTTATGAGTTCATAAGAAAATGTTTCCTGTTTCATGTTGGAAATAACAGGGGTAGTATTTTTAAAACATAACAATTAGTTGCATCTTTTGCAGATTTAACAGCTACTGAGAACAAACATTCTGTCTTAGTACATATAATTTCTGGCTCTTGGTGTCTAGGTATTCAGGAATATCTTCCATTGTGCATTTACAAATGCTCCTATAGACATGGAATTTTTTTTATCTCCTGAAATGTACAGTACTGAAAACTCTAATGGGGTGTCAAGAAAATATACCTGAAATCACTCCCTACAAGCAGAGTCTGAACCAAATGTTAACATGATCTTGGCTGCGGTAAGGAATCTGTAGCCTTCCAAATGTTGTTGACTACAAGTTTCATCATCCTTCACCATTGGCCAGTCTGGCTGGGGTAGATGGAAATTGAAGTCCAATAACATCTAGAGGTCCACAAGTTCAATTCAATTTCAATTTTTGTGGCTTGTATAAACTCTAACATATTTCATTTTACTGGTGCAAGTCTGATGTATCATAAACACATGTAGCCAATTACCATGGTTTAATTAAAAAAAAAAATCTGCATCTGTTTCTAGTGTGATGCTGTAGATGATGGAATAGCTGATGACTATGAAAAGCAGAGACCAAGCAGAAAACAGAAAAGCTTAGGGCTGTTGTGCCAAAAGTTCTTAGCCCGCTACCCTAGTTATCCTTTATCAGCAGAAAAGACGACAATATCTTTGGACGAAGTAGCTTCTAGTCTTGGTAAGTATGACGGAAAATAATACTGAACACAGTAGTGAATGTTTCTAACCGGCTATGCAGTGGCCTTCTTAAGGCATGATCTACTAGCCTGTACTCTACATGCCTCACTTAAGTTCCTCCTGTCCATTTCCCATCCATTTCAGTGAGACATGCTGGGCAGAAGATGCTGATTGTTTTTCTTTTGTCTGTCTACAAAAATCAATTCAAAAAGCATTAATGTAGAAGAAAACATAGTTGAAAAGAGTAGGGATGGATGGGCCTGGTGAGTTCTGTTCCTGCCAGTTACACATGTATGCCTTCATAAATCTGTTCTCTCCTATTTCTGCAACAATTTTCATTTAAAAAAAATCAGTCTGTTTTGATCATTTTTTCATGAAATACATTCTTGATGAAATAGAACTTTTTATGCATTTATTCACTAAGTTTGTATTGTAGTATCTTTCTTTTGAGTTGAGACCTGTAGAGTAAAATAATAAGTATAATTTGGATTCCAGTCTTCCTATTAATATGTACAGTGTGACTTAGATAAGTTCTCTTTAAAATGTAGACTTTAGGCATACCAAAAAATGACCCAAAAGGTCCTAAACAACTGACTGAACAAAGTGCACATTATACACAGAACAGCAGCTGAGACTGATCATTTTAAAGTAGTCACTGTTTACTCTTGGCATGAAAACTCAATGTACATAGAAGCTGAAAATATTCCCCACTGGCATTATTTGCTGACAATCTCAACTAAGAAAATAAAGTATATAAAGTCTTGGGTTCCTTTCTGGAAGTGCATTTGTGGCACTGAATCAGATATCATATATTATTTAACTGGATGTTAGATTTGGAATCCTACAAGCTGCCGCTACAAATATGGTATATATAATTACTGTTCATGGGTAAATAAATAACCTAAATACAATTACTTGGAGGCAGGTTTCATTATAACAAGATGTTCTATAGAAATTAAAAATTATGTGGCAGAAAACATGACTTACATGCAGTATGCCCCTGTTTCAAACCCTGAAATTTTTAATTAATAGAACAAGGGAACAGGTGATGCAGGGGGTGGAACCTCTACTAGAAATCTTGGAGCAACACTCCCGGCCACACTGGGACATTTGGTATAGCACAGCTTCTTATGTATTCAATTAGAGTACATCAGCATAGATCTGAGCAAGCTGGCTTTGTACAGGAAAACCCTGCTTATCTGATGGGTTAGGGACTTGCCTCTCAGAAAGTAGAATCAGTTGAAAAGTAGAACCCAGGGGTCTTTTAGCTTGCAAGATTGAACACTAGTTGACTAGGGGACGGGGGAGCAGCGTGCCAAGTAGAAAGCAGCAGTGGCAGAAAGAACAAACCATGGCTATAATTTAGATCTGCTTCAAAACAGCAGAAGTTAAAAAAGGAGCTGTTGAAAAGAGGTAGGTGTCTGTATAACATGAAGACCCATGATTTGATCAGTGCATGTAGCTTGTCCACTAATATAGATCACAACTATATATCCCAAACAGTTTATTTTCTTCATAGTAACTGTTGCCAATTCATCAACTGGTGTCCAACCTTCTGGTGATGAGGTTCTCTTTCTTTAGCTAAGCTGGTTCTCATACAGCATGCAAACAGTCTGCTGTTGAGTCTGTACTCAAAGCCTTGTCAGCTTGGTAGAGACTGTCAGATCTTGCCCGCCTGCTGGCACAGCCTTCAGGGGCCCAATGTCACCTCTGCACTATAGTCAGACAGCAGAGTAGGACTTTGTGGAGGACGTATATTAATATGTATGTATAAAGTTATTTTTCACTTTTGCTATTCATACAGCAGACTTTCTTAAAATAGATTTTTGACATAGTGTTGTTAGGGTAGATTTGTATAGTCCTTTTCAGTAGCCAGTTTAATGAAAAATGTAATGAAAAGTGACAGTATCAAGAAACTATGTGCAGAGCAGTAAGTCATTTACACTAAAGGCTCACAACCCCAGATCTACTGCTAAGGAAAAGTATCAACGGAACTTTCAGCCTACACTTCAGTACCATATTTAAATAGTTCTGTAAATTAACATTAATGCTGCCTTCCATGACTTAGTCCATGGGTGGTAGCACAGGAACAGTACTTTGTCCTGGATGTAAATCTTCACATGGGAGATGAAAAATTGGAGGGTGAATTTGTGGCACAGATTCTGGGTAATTTGTCTGCATGTGATCTTCTAGCCTTATTGATGTTCACATCAAGGTCATACTTCAAGAAAGATGTATGCACAAACAATAACTTCATTATATTTCTGGAAGCCAGCAGTCCTACATCTTCCAGATACTGGGAAACTAACTAGGAGTCCACAATTATTATTGTAAGTGCTTTTATTGGTGGGTAATGACTGCTTTAGTACAAAGCATGATATACACTCTTGCCCCATCAGCATATTACTAGACTATAGTCAGCTCTAAATTCTTTTTGAAGATTTCAGTCCACTTTAGCAGTATGCTTTGGTTTACAGGGATAATTTATGGACATTTCCACACAGATTTAAGGATCATCACAGACATTTTAAATGCTGTTACGATAAGTTTCACAGGCCCATGCTGTTTTCAGCAAAGAAGTGTTATACATTATTTACCACGAAGAGGCAGGAGGAAGAGGGACAGAAACCCTGTAACTGTATGAACATTGATTCAGTTCTACAGAAGACAGTTAGCAACCAGTGCTCTAATGCAATATGGTTATTGCTTGCCCTTTAAGTATTTACATAGGTGTCATTGACTAACTTGATGATTGTATCCAACAGCCTGTTCTTATTTTGATTGCTGTTCTGCTACATGTTGTACAAAAACCCAGGCTAATATATAATTCCAAAAAATCCGCACCTAGATGAACTCCTTCTAAGAAGTCATGCGTCCATGTGTGAAAACATGTAAGGAGTAAGTTATCCATGTAGGCTTTCTCACACTGAAGCCAAAAGTGGAACTTAGTGGCTAAGAATCAATACTATTGTCATGGTTACCACAGCTTGAGTCAAACTGAAAAACCTCCAAGAAAAAAAGAAAGCTGCAAAAATTTAGATGATCAGGCATATTCATATGTACATATATCACTTCAGCAGAAGCAGCTAAACAAACTCCTATCCACATTGTGGATAAGATACAGGGTTACTCCTGCAAGTGAAAGGTTACTTGCTTTGCAATCCTATGCATGCAGCTTCATTGTTTTGCTGAAGTTTGAGAGGCTTACTCTTAGGCATTTGTGTATAGGCAACTTCTTGGGAATAAGGATATGCCAATATATCCCCCCAAGCCACTGAGAGCAGAACTTTGCTGTCACAGCTAATGTTTGCTTTAAAATTGCCACTGCACCCTCCAAAATGTGTTGGTGTGGTAACAGTAAAAGTTTTATTATTTCTTAAAGAACCATTTAGCCTACCACCTGGGAGGGCAGTAGAGGTATGGGGGAAATCATGTTTTCTGTAAGTCACGCATTGCCCATTTCTGTTGTACAGGATTGTAGCCTTAGGTGAACTGTGAGGGTGCCATGTTCCAGTAACTGTTCCAGTTGTGGAGCAGTGATAATCCTTTAAGCCATCGCATCTCAAGCTATCTGATCTGGGGGACCACCTATGTGTCAGCGTTTGGTATCATACTTGTGCCCATTGGCTACAACATTTTCTTTCTTTCCAAGAAACTCTTCAGGGACTAGCAGCCAATGGCTCAGGGAGTGGCACAGATTCACAGAACACCACTTCAAATAGCACTGTGTTAAATCTAGGTCATTGCACTGCATGTGAATGGGGAACTACTTGTGTAAGGAGGTATTGGCTGTTTCCTTACACAAGCAAGGAAAGAATACAGTGCCAACTTAACCAAGAGTCAGACCAGCATAATTTCCCCACAATCCAAAGTCAGAAAAGGAAAGGGGAATCTGGTGAACCCTTAGAAACAAATGGTCTTGGCTGAGAGAAAGTGGAATTTTATACAGTAGCATTCCCATATCTGTGGGGGATTATTTCTGCCCCCACCCCAGATATGGCAATCTGCAGATAACAGCGAGTACTGGACTTCCGTCCCCTACCCACCACACTGCTGGAAAACCCTATGGGGCAGGGAGAAGAGAGGGGAGCTCTCCTTCTCCCTTCCTTCCCCCTCTGCCACCAGAGCCCTCACAGGGAAAGGGAGGTGAGATCTCTTCTCCCTTCCCCGTCCACCTCCGCCACCACCAGAACCCTCACGGGAGAAGGAAAGCAAGATCTTTTTATTCCTTTGCCTCGGCCATCGCCACCACCAGAGCTCTCACAAGGGAAGGAAGAAGGGAGGCAAGCTCTCGTCCCCCATCCACACGCCCCCACTGTTGCCAACTAAAAATAACTGAATCATCAGATGGTGAACGAGCAGATATGGGGGTACTACTGTATAATCCAATGGTGCCATATTGGGTCCCTAGTGTCAACCCAGTTCTTTGGCTAAGAGGATTATGGGATGCCATAGTACTCAGAATTCAAAACTGTCTAAAATATATAATTATCTTTAACTAGCTATACCCGGTGTAACATACACCATTCCCCCCCTTGTGCACTACACCCCCCATGGTACACGTGCCACTCCCCCATGCTGTGCTCGCGCCTCCTTTCCCACACCTGCACCACTCCCCCATGCCACCCTCCCCATATTTGTGCCGCTCTCCCCTTGCCACATGCTGCACTCCCTGTGCTTGCGCCTCCCTCTCCCTGCCCTGTGCCACCCCGTGCCACCTCCCCACACTCGCACCACCTCCCCACACACGCATCGCACTCGCACCACATGCTGCCCTTCCTGCACCCCATGCTGTCCTGTGCTGCCCTCCCTGCACCCCATGCCACCAGGTGACACCCTCCCTGCACTTGCACCGCCCTCCCTGCACCCTGTGCCGCCCTTCCCACACTCACTGCTCTCCCTGCACCCCGTACCACCCTGTGCCGCTCTCCTCACACTCACACCACTCTTCCTGTACCCCTGCCACCCTGTGCTGCCCTCCCCACACTTGCACCACCCTCCCTGCACTCACACCACCCTCCCCACACCCCGTACACACCGCGCACGCACATACCATGCCACATCCCCCCTGCTACTCACACCCCCTCTGCCTCTACCATGTTTAGACAGAAGTGAAATTTCCACATGATCCTGTGCCCAGTGTGCTGATTGGCTGCCCAACAGTTTTGATTGGTTGGTCAGTTTCCTAAGCAGCCAATCAGCACACTGGAAACAGCAACATACCTAAGAGCAATATATATATATAGAGAGAGAGAGAGAGAGAGAGATTTCTTCTTGTAAGTGGGTGGGGTAAGTTCCTGATCTACAAAGCATTTGATTTGAGCCTGGTAAGTCATCCTAAGCAATGTGATAGGAAGTGACATATAGGAATGCTTTTTAGAATTCTTCTTTGGAAAGTGGTCTCTATGGGACCAATTTTCTGTTGTAATATGACATTACTTTTCTCCTGTATGAAGTAAATCAATTTCAGCCAAGTCAAAATTGTAGCACTTTGACATGTGTTGTGTATATTTCTGGTACCAATAATAGCTAGTAGATGTTAGAACTGGTAAGTATAATTTTTTTCACTGTTTACGAAGTTTGAGCCTGCATTACTTGTAATCTTCCAAGGAAACTGTTGTTATATTTTAATTTTCTTTGTTTTGCTTTTGTCTCTACATACAGGAGTTGAACGCAGACGAATTTATGACATAGTGAATGTCCTGGAGTCTCTTGATCTTGTTAGTCGAGTGGCTAAGAATCAATATTGTTGGCATGGTCGCCATAGCTTGAGTCAGACTCTGAAAAACCTCCAGGAAATAGGAGAGCTGCAAAAATATGAAGAACTTATGGCTTATTTCCAACATAAAGAGCTAGGCCTTGAGTGTAGATTTGGAGAACATAAAAAAGAGACCTTTTTAGATTTCCAAGACAGACAGTTGCTTGACTTCTCAGAGACAGATTGTCCATCTGGTAAGTTAACTAATAGTATTGGCAAAGTAAAGATTCTTGCCATTATCAGTGTAAAATAATTTTAATTTTAAACAAAGTTATTGAACCCTCCAAAAAAAATTATTTTGTAAGACAAGTCTCTTTTCCCTCTAAGCACACATTTTGTGTCATTGTTCTCACTTACTGTCCCAGTCCACTTCACTTACATTTGGTCTTTGTCTTGCTTCTTGCTGACCTCCATTTTACAGAATACAGTAACAGTTTCTGGAACAAAACCCCCATAGTCTAGTTCCACTCTTTGCTCTAGTAGTCTGCATACTGTATATACTTGACTATAAATCAATCTCATGGATAAGTCAAGGGCGCATTTTTGGGCCCAAAATTATAGAATTTGCAATGGCCCATGGATAGGTTGAGGGTAAACCTTTACACCTGTTGTTACGTGTGCGTGGAACACATTCCACACCAATAGCGAGGGTGTGTTCTTAGATCTATGACTGGCTGCCTACCCCACACATCACGCAGCCACAATTTAGTTCCCTTCTTATCCATCCAGCCTTTAGGGTGAACACAAACTGTTACTGGAATTTTTAAGTTTTTGGGTATCGTTTTCTTTTGGATTATTATCACTGGGCGCAGTTTTCTGTCACCTGCCAGATAAGATCCTCTGGATTTGTCCTTCGAGCCTGTGCAATGGATTTTTCTGGTGGAGCGCAGCGTGCACAGAACTGGCCTCACCCTTTAAACCAAAGGTTCATCTGCTGGCCTTGCAAGCATGGACAGTAGCAGCAAGGTCCTCGGTTTGTAGGTTTGATTAGAGTTTCCTTCTTTTAGATGGTTGACCTTACAGGGTTGGACAAGCACCATCTGCACGGGTTTGGGATTAGAGTTTTCCTTCTCCTAGGATGGTTGCCATAAGGCTAGAGAGCCCATCCTGCCCTTTGACGCTCTTTGTCAGACCCTTCGGTTTTGACCTGTCTGGCATGGGAGACCCTACCGGTGGCTTTATGCCACCACCAGCATAGCTCTGCCAGATAAGATAGGATTACTGTGAAATAGTCATGACCAGCTGTTTTCACAAGTATGGTCTTCTGACTGATAGTTGCTACAGTTCAATTACTAGGCATATCAAAAGTTATTGGCATTTCGTCCATATTATCAATGTCAACCCATATCAATGTCATTCTTTTGTCTCTGCTTTATAATACATTTATGTAGCCAAATGACATTTTCATCCAACACTTAGGCAGTTTCTATAAGATCTTTGTTTGCTGATGAACACATAGTCCATATCGGTTCATGAACCGCATACACCAACCAGATAATGCTTTAAATTGTGCAATACCTTCAGTCTCTTAATGCTTTTCTTCTTTTGCCATCTGAAGCGCCCTTATCCAAATGCTCAAGCGACCCATGATGTAGCCATTTTGTCTGCACTCTATTATACAATCATTCAGAACCTTCTCCATTGCAAAATGCCCAGGTTTGCAATGCCATGCTTTCTTTGACTTCCTAATTTCTTGTTGTTCAGCTTATTTCCTCCAGTCTCTAACGAGTTTTTCATTGATGCCAAATTATCTTGCAGCTATACAACAGGATTCGTTTGCATGTTCAATAATTTTCAGTTTGAAAGATGCTGTGTAAGGTGCTCTCATCTCATTTTCTTTTCAGAACTCATTTTGCAGAGGGGAAGAAGTTATAATTCTATTTTATATTACTATAATAAGCATGAGATTCATCATAGCCTTATTGTAGGATTTACTGAAATTTTAAACACACATAAGAGAAGGCCTTAGTACCATAAGTAAAGCCTTCCTTTCTGGTGATTATTAACATCCAGATGGGAGTAATGCATGCAGACAAAATGGCTACCAGTACATCATGACTCGCTCAAGCATCCAGATAAAGGTGTTTCAGGTGGCAGAAGAAGAAAAACATTCAGCAGTTGAAGGTATTGCACAACAAAACGTGTTTTGGGCCACCTCTGTAGCTAGCTGTGATGACTCAGGTGTGACTGTCGGTCTCCATGACCATTAATAGACTGCTGTTAACTCCTTTGGAAACTAGCATTGACCCATGGATAGGATGACCCAGGTTTTCAGACTAATTCTTAGACTAAAATTTCTCAACTTATAGTCGAGTATATACAGAAGAGAAAATCTGCCCAGAGTGTCTAACTTTCCAATGTAGATAACATTTTACTGTCCTCTCCTGGAGACAGTTAAAGTGTAACTGCCCATCTGTTACAGCAATTATTTTCTGCTCATTAAAAAAAAAGCCTTGCTTTCCAACAAGGAAATGTTTTTCCTCTCCCCCCCCCCTTTTTTTTTTTTTAATCCTGCGTGAGAAACCTTCATAATGCTTTCTTGGCTGAGATAGAAGTAACATGCTGAGACTTGGGTTGTGTTTGTAATACAGCGTCTGCAAACAGCAGAAAGGACAAGTCATTGAGGATTATGAGCCAAAAATTTGTCATGCTGTTCCTTGTCTCCAAGACCAAGATAGTCACCCTCGACATAGCAGCAAAGATATTGATAGAAGAAAGCCAGGATACAGCAGATCACAGCAAGTTTAAAAGTAAGGATTATTTCTGAGGAGTGAATAATCATTTGGTTGCTTAGGAAAATAATTGCCACATAGAAAGAACCACATAGCATATTTGCTATTTTAGAGTCTTCAAGGAAGTGTTTTCCACAAGATTAATTATCGGGTCATACAAGAGCCTAGTTCAAATTAGGAATTAGGATGGAAGAGTGTGGGTATGTGCTTCTGAATGCTTGGCCATTGTACCTTGAAAATAAATGATTATGAAAGTAAATGGTAAAATGATAAATGGCATCATCTCCTTTAATGCTGACTTCAATGATATCATAGAAAGCTCCAGTTGAAATGTATTGAGTTATTAATATATTTCAAAGAGACTACAATTCTCATTGATTAAAATAAATGTGTCCAAGCTTTAGGCATTGTTTGACTAGCTTAAATAGTAGCAGACTGTTTTCAAGAACTACAATATAAAATATTGGTTTTATGCATTTTTATGAAGTACTGTGTATTAGTGCTTCATAGATAAATCCAGTCATACCCACTACATTAATTTTGCTAGGGAGTCCAGCTACTGGTCAGAATAAGAGTTCAGTCCACACCTACCCACCCCAAAGAGCTAAGAAAATTTCATTTTTATACATATTCCCCATATTTTTTAAGGTTTTGGTAGCACTTCTTTTGCCTGATTAGTTAGCATTTCATTTTTGAACTTAAACAACTTTCCTTTCCTTTCAGCAAAGGTACGAAGATTATATGATATTGCCAACGTCTTGACAAGCCTTGGGCTCATAAAGAAAGTACATGTAACAGAAGAGCGAGGACGCAAGCCTGCTTTCAAGTGGATTGGGCCTGTGGAGTTCAGTGGGGAAAATGGTAATTCATAATACAGTGAACCACCACTACCCCCAGTATCCACAGACTCCTGATCTGTGGATTCTACAAACCGTGGATCGAAAATAATAATTTAAAACATTCTGGGAAAAATAAAATAAAAATGCAGATCAGGACATCTCATCTCTCCCTTCCACACAGCCTCACAAGAGGACCGTGATGGAAGCTGTTCTGCTGAGCTAAGGCGGAGTGAGGAAGAGAGGGAACTGGTCATAGTGGGGATGGGAGGTTGGGACTCATGCACACATGCTGCAGTTGCCTTCAGGGAGCATGCAGGGGGTGGGGGAAGAGCAGAAGGGATTAGTTAGTGCTCAAGTTTACATCTTTGTAAAAGAGACTTCATAACATCCAGACACAGGTCAACAGGAAGCCAGGTTCCTAACACTGCAAGGGTGCCATATATCTATGTCTTTATGTGACTGCTTATTAATAGAATTGGCTTATTGTTCATATGATGGGCCAAGACTCTCCTCATGTCAAGCAAGGAGCAAACCAAGTGTTTGACCCAGCAAGTTTATATGCTAAAATGAAGCATGAGAGAGACACAGAGAGGCTGCAGTACTGTTGGTATCACACACATACGTATAAATTCCCTGACATGTGCAGTTCTGCATTTGGGCTGTTGTGCAACAGATACGTTCAGTTCATGGTTGTGTAAGCAGAGTTCCTCAGGTATAACCATTTCCCATGCAGTTGCACATTCTTAGATGGTGCATAACTTATTTGTCAATGCCTTCAAGCTACCATTTGATTCACTGGGGTTGCAGGAAAAGCCATTGTGTGTTTCTGTTTGTACGATGGGATAGTAAGCAAGCACACTGTCAGATATTAAATGAATTGACCAATATCTGTATTCAAGGAAGGGTGGTGTAGCACAACAGCTAACTAGGTGAGTGTAAATTTTACGCTTCACATGATGTTTAACAAATAAGCCACAATGTTTAATAAATAAGCGGTTTTAGTACACAAGTTGACATGATATATATGACATACTGATGTAAAACAAAGAGACACTTTACCATTCTATGTGTTGGCCAGATAGCTGGGAATTAGCTGAATGGATTTTGGTGTGACTATTTCCAGCATAGAATATTTCAGGACAGGAGAAAGCATCTGTTTTGGGCTTATCCATTGGTTTTGTATCATGGTAAACAGTCCAATGACTGTGGATTAGTTTCAGAGCTTGGGGGGGGGCGGAATTTTGCGGGCGGGACAACTACAGCTGCCCATGCTAATGGAGGATTAGAACTACAATCCAATTTTATTTTATTTTATTTTTTTAGCTTTTTCAAGCTATTTATCACTGACTAGATAACTAACGAGAATGCATTTATTTAGGTGACATAAAAATGGAGCTTTCAACCTGTGAGGCTTTAACAGAAGTGAAAGGGGCACCATGTGTTCCACACCAGACTTGTGCTGCTAGAAAAGAACGGCTGTCCCGACATGCTTCCTTCAACACTGTGCAGCCTTCTGAAGTGGTCAAGAGGAAGGTCAGCTCTGAGCCCAGCAGCCCACGCAGAGGGAGGCAAGGTAATGGTTACAGGGATTGCACTCCACCATCAGTGTTCTGCCTATAGCTTCTAGTTTACATCGATAGATCTGTGCATTTATTTCTTGAGAAATTCCTTCTTCCCCACCAGATTAAACCATGGTGTGTTTCTTTTGTTAGAATTTGGCAGACAGAGTAATGCCCTCTTAATGGAAGGGGAAAATATTATTTTATGGTTGCTGGTAAGATGGAACTCACTGGAACAATCCCATTTATAGTATTTTCACACTTTAGCACTGTAAAGTTTTTATAAAGTGATTTGAAGGTCTTACTAGAATTCTTTGACAATGGATCCATCTCTGCATGGGGCACACCATATAACATAAAGGGGGGCTGGTATATTAAGTGCTCCAAAATCTGTGCATAGTTATTTGGACATGAGTTCCATGGGAGAATAGAACTGAACTACAACATTCAGAGGATTCATTCTGAATTCTAGGCCAAAATGTTCTCAAGGACTTACATATTCACTCACCATACAAGCCATGGAGCATCCTTTCCCTCCTTCCCTTTGGTGAACATAAGTCCTAGCCCTTCTGCTGGGCTTAGGCCTGAAAAAAGGAATGGAATGTCATGTCACCTGGGCACCTTTAAAGCACATAATATTTCAGGGACAATCCTACACACTTCCTTCTGAGTTCACTAAGTTCATTCATTTTAGTGGTTCTCTAAGGAACTCAGTAGCACAGCCCTGCTGTGCTGTGACCAAAGGATGGTCCTTTTCCCTAGTTTTTAAGCTCAGCAAGAACCAGCTAGGACTTTGTTTGAAAGCACAGTGCAAGATAAGAGGTTAAAGTACTGGGATATAGCAGATTAATGTTCTCACAGTGACATTGTATTTCCAAGGGGTTTGGGATGCCTCCAAAGCTCAGTGATCCATGGCAGAACATCCTGGCAAGCATACAGGTTGGCTGACCACCAAGATCAGCCAAAATTTATGAATCCCTGCATTTCTGTATAGACTGTTCTGTAAAGCCATATTTAAAAGGCAGGGTGCTCAGTGTTAGAAGGATGAAGATGATGTGAAGTATTGGGGAAGGACAAAGCAGGAAACCATGTAGCTGTCAGGTAATAGCTGTATGTTGCTGACCTTGAAACAGGTATTGTGATAGGAAACAGAAGGAGTAATCATGGGACAGTGTAGAAAATCAACAATTATCAAGGTGCTACTTCTGGTTCCTTGTGACAGTGGGTATCAAAAAGATTGTACGAATCAGTCTTCTCCTTGACTTTTCATATCTCTTGGCCATTTTTAGATCCTCTAGCAAAGATGCAACTACACAGTACAAAGGTAAGCTTCACCATTAGTGATTAATCAAGTGTTCCATTTTTCCTTCATTCTTCAGATGATTACTGCTCTAAAATGATTAATCTTGCATCTGTTTGCTGCCAGAAGATGGAAAATGCAACAAGGTATATTGAGATTTTCATCTGATATTCTTTAAAAGCCATGTTCTGCATTAATATTTGGTTTAATTGGTTTAATATTTGGTTTAATCTGTCAAATATGGCTCCTGTGTATCTTATGTGTGTTAGGAGAGGGAACTATAGTTTACATACGAAGTTACTGAGACAGCATATGAGTCTCAAAGAACGTTATGGGTAGAGAAGCCATTCCTGTGCAGCTGCTCCTAGATTTGACTTGTAATACATATGCACAAATCACAGCACACAAAATGAAATGGATTCCTAGTGTGTAGCCTTCCTTTCCTTTTTTTTTCCCTTCATGTAAAGATGCATTCTACTAAGTGACATAAATCATTATAATTTTCTCAAGCGTGCATATTGTGAATACCATCTAAACAATTTGAGTGCCTAATATAATGAAGGGCATCTCACCAAAATTATCTACTACTCCCTCCTACACCCTGAAAGACTATGGAAGTACTGAATAACAAATTTAAAGCTGCCTTGTGTTCCGGTTTTGGAAAAAGATGAGATATAAATCTGATAAAATAAATTGGAGTTTTGAATGAGATTTCTGTCCATCTTATCCTGGTAGTTTTGCTGTCCTGACGTTGTTGGTAGATTGCTTCCAAGAATGAATTTGCATTCAGTAAAATGTAATTAGATGTGGGTGAATGTCTAGAGCCATCTTAAACGTGAACAAAGCCAAGTCAATAATCTGATGTGGACTCTTCTGTTCATTTCATGATCCAGTGGGATTATTGAAGTCACCATTGACTTTCCATAGATGTTAAATCAGTGGCCCTCCCATAAAGGTCTTTCCTCAACCTCATTGAATTTACACTGTGAGGCTCATCTGTTTTCCATCTTTATCCCTGGGATTTTTTAAAATCTGGGTGAATTCATCACTGGAGTGAGATGGCATCAATAGGCTGGTGACATGTAGTTCTGTTACTCCTTATTGTCCAAGTCAGAAGGAGCTATGCAAAAGCTGGATTGGATGTGGGCCAATATATTGAAGTTGAATCCCAGCAGGATGAGGCACCTGAGTACAGTAGATGTTCCTTATGTCCAGGAGCTGGTAGTGCCACATATTCTAGACCAGCATCCTACTCTCCTTGAAAGAGGAAGTGGATAGCTTCGCTCTAGCTTTGTCAATGAAGACCAAAGTGTCTTAAATAGCCTCTTACCCATTTCAGTTGGTAAGTGACCCATGCTCTGTTTACATCTTGATTGGAGTATTGTGGTGTGTTGTTTGTGGCCACAGTGAAGATGTGTTGAAGCTGGAAGCTGGAAGCTTCAACTACTATAGAATGGTGGCTAAAATGTTAACAGAAATGACTAGATGGGTTCATATTACACCAATCCTAAGGAAGCTGCCCTGGTTCCTTTTTTTAAGTTGCTTGTGGCCAGCCAGCCTGTGGCTTTAAAAGACACTCTTCTTAAAGTGCCTTCTACTGGTAGTTTGACAGCTAAGGAAAGCCTTCACTGTTATGGCACACCATTTGTGGAACACTTTCCCTGTGGACGTGTGGCTGATGTCAGTCTTGTAATTCTTTCGGTGCTAGGTCAAAATCTTTCTGTTTATCCAGGCATTTTTAATTGCTCTGTCTGTTTTATGTTTTGCTTTTTTACAGCCTTATTACTGTTGCTTTATGTTCGTTTCTTTTATTTTTATTAAATGTTCACTGTTCATCACCTTGATAGCTCTTGATGAAGGAAAGCATATAAATATTCAGACAAATAATAAAAAATGTATCCACATTGAGTTGATTGGGTTGGTTCAGCTAAGAAGAGTTGAATGTGCCATGGCTCTAATCTAACTGTTTCCTTCATCTTTGTAGTAAAAGTTTTGAATCCACAAGGAACCTGGGCATCATTTCTCCATTCTCTGTTCTCCCTGTTTCTGGAGACTCAGACTGTTGTCTTAAGGCCTTCCCTCCCCTCCCTTCAAATGCCACCTCTGACATGTCACAACTGTGCCACCCCAATGGAACACAGGACCAAGCTCTTTCACTCTCTGCTCTGTCAGCTTCCAAAACAGAGACAAGGAAAACCACTGTGCTCCCCAATCAACCTTTTGTTTACTTGCCATCCGCATCACTTTATATGCTGTGTGGCAGTCTTCATGACAGTTTCACAAGGGAAAGTCTTGAAGAAAAGGGAAATGGAGATCGTAAGGGCCAGGATTCACCCTGCCTATCAGAAGCTTCTGTGTCTCCTGTTAACAGTCGGAAGAGAAGTTCTCAGAAGTGTGTGCCTACCATTGAAAGTTCAGCTGCAGAGGAACCTACAACAAAAAGACAAGGCCTGGAGCAGAATGAAGGTCCCATTTCATTGGTGGTAGATAAGGTAAGAGAATTCTTTGTTAGGCCAATGCCCAGGTTTCTTGTTCACAACCACAGTGGGAGAAATAGGAGGTTGTGGTTGTTCTTAAATTAGTTGTGGGGGGGGGATAAGGTCATTAGCCCCCATAAGCATTATGCTCCCTTCCCCAATTAAATTCCCTTCAGTCTCCAAGTTTCTAACATTGCAGTAACTTTAAACTTCAGATGAACATTTACAAATAAAGTTCAGACATTCTGAGAAAGGGGACAGGCAAAGTTACCAAGGTAATAAGAACACAGTAAGTAGAAGAGTTTTAGATATTAACTGTTTTCACTGTCTTATTCTCTGCAATGGCAGAAATTTTGAGAGCTGAAGGAAAATGTCATTTGAGGAGGAATGCCCTCATAGCTACACGTTTGCTTATATCAAAATGACAGTGGCCATTTTTCACTCACGAGGTACATCTCTTATTGAGCACATGTATACCACAATATGTGCTCCCAGCATTATACACAGAAATGTGTGTATCCCATGAGCTGCTTCACACAATGTCAGAAAAATCTAATTCCTGTTTGTCTGAACATTGACCAATGTGTGGTGCAGTTTGTGTCTGGAAAAACATAGTGTGCAATGTTTCAGATACACATTTCCCTTCATATATTATGAGAGATATGTAGCAGATGGACAGGAACTGTTCTTGACCAGCTCAACGGCCCCTGAGTTGAACGAGGAAAATAATTTATTCTCTGCAGCCTCCCAGAATTGAAAGGTTCATAGAGTTGGAAGGGTCCCTGTAAGCCATCAGGTGCAACCCCCTGTTCAGTGCAGGATCTCCAGCTAGAGCATTCCTTGCAGGTAGCTGTCTAGCCTCTTTTTGAAGACATCCAGAGAAGGAGGCTTCACCACCTCTCTAGGCAACTGGTTCCATTGTCAAGACACTCTCATTATCAGAAGTTCCTTCTAATATTTAATCAAAATCTGCCCTCAGGTAACTTAAAACCACTAGTTCTATTACCCTCTGAGACAGCAAGAAGTCAAAAAGTCATTAGGCCCCAATCTCTGTTCAAAAGCAAAACCATCTAATCCCCAGGTTCCTCCACAAAGTAGCCTTCATTGTTTACACTGCAAATCAATGCTAATAGAGCAAATCAAGTTCTGTTATTTTAGGGAATGACAAGTCAATTTCCCAAGAACACTGGGGTAATGTAACAGTCCATCTCAGCAGTATCCAATATTCTGGTTTCTGATAGTTGTTTCTTATTCAGAAACAGAAATTTGGTTCTTGCTCATTTTTTGCCAGTTCCATGATTAACTTCCACTAGTCAGCACTGAAAAAAAATCCAGGCCTTTGTATAGCTTTGCTCTGGAAAAATTATGAGGTGGAAGGACTCTTAGTAGGAAAGCTGTTTCATGAGTAATTTATCCCATTATCAGCTCTAGTTTTTAACTTTTCAAGGCTAGACAGAAGTTGTCTCATGGTCTTTTCCTAGCCTCCCATAGGGCTGCAGAGGATGATTTGTGTTTCTCTTTTTGTTCTTTTCTTAGAAGACTATTAAGCCTGTGGACACAGAATCTTCCCCAGAATATAACTGGAGTCCCATTGACCAACTAAGAGGCTTTCAGCTTGAATCACAGACTTCTGCTGCTCTGGAACTTGTCACAAGAGATGCAGCTAAATCCTTAGGAACATGGGAGCAAGACAAGCCATACAGAACTAAAGAGCTGAAAGAAAACACAAAAGAAAATGAACAGACCTCTCAAGAAAATAACAAACAGCCCTCCCTACCACAGTATTTCTATGTACAGCCTGCAGCTGGTAAAGACCATTCTGAAAAGATACCGTTTTAACATCTAGCCAGAATATATTTTAAACAATCCTACTAGAGTAGACACATTCAATCAAGTGTTGAATAGTGAGTCAAAACATAGATAAATGTTATGGATCCAATGGGTCTTCTTTAGTCAGGACTAAAAGAGGATTAGGCCAATGTCTTACAGTACAATAATTGAGTCCTTGGTTGACATTTCAATTTCATTGTAGGGTTTTCAAGATAAAAGACATTTAGAAGTGGTTTACTAGTGCCTTCTTCTTGGCAGGAGTAGCAAGAGTTAGCTAAAGTGTCAGTTGCCTACAAGAGATTCTCTGCCCGAGTCATCTCCCCACTACACTGTTAATAACAAGATCTCTTGGAGGTCTCTCATTTATAGGGTCATCATAAGTCAAAGCCAAACTAATGGTGCATAATAACAGAAAGGCATTTTAATAAGATCCCTTCGGCAACAGCTCTATACATGTTTACTTGGGAGTAAGTCTCATGGGAGTCACTTGGACATACTTCTGAGTAGATAGGTTGTACACTTCAACTTTAAAAGAATTACAATAAAGGCCAAACTAGATAAGAAGGGAGAGATATGATCAAAGCTCTTGATGTAGTACTGGGTGAAAGGGGCTTAATATTTTTCCCTGTATCATTTCTCCAATGTAAATCTTTACCAGCAGATGTCCTCTAAAGCTGCTCTTTCCCTGCTGGGGACAAACACATTTGGAACTCCTTTAGATTGTAGGGAGAAAGCAACAGAACCACAGCCCTGATCCACTCCCACACCATGTGCTCCTTTTGAAAGGAAAGAGGACTGATCCATCTCCCACATATTTTCTTTCAAGTCTGGGTCAATGTGAAGAAAAGGAGTCACATCATCCACCACTGGATCATTCAGTCTGTTTTCTAAAAGTCCTAGCAACTTACTGTCTTAAAAACTGTGTGTTCAGATTCTCTGAATTCTACTGCATGATCATTTTAGATATTTCCCTCTATAAACATTTCCATCTTCTGACTCCAACTTGCAGTTAATAATGGTCAATTAATCTCAGCTTCTTACTGACATCTTATTCCTAAACCTTCCTTCTTGAGACCAAAGGACACAAGGTATTTTACTAATTGCAATATCTGCTTCTGTTCTTCTCTCCAGGATTAAATGGTTTTAATTTCCTGTTTCCTGCCAGCCAAGCTCCTGGTCCTGTCAGCCTACCTTCAAGCCATTTGCCTTCAGTTAATGTTCCCTGTATGATGGTTCCATCTACAGCACTGGCACCATTCCCTCTTATCTATTCTCCAGCAGCAGCAACAAGCCAACTTTCTTCTGCTCCTTCTGGCTCCTTCCCAAGCATTGCATGCATGAATTTTAGTATGCCAGGCCTGACATCTACAACACCTGTTATCATTGGGACCCCAGCAGTTGTTACTCAAAATTCATCACAGCCACCGGCACAAGAACTGCACCAGCAGATTCATTCAGCTGTACAGCTGAGCCCTGTGCTAGGATCTGCTTGTAGCTCTGTTAAGGCAGATTCAGCAATCTGCATGGGTCAGCCAGTCACCCTCCTGAAACTGCAACAGGTGAGAAAGCAAAAGATTAGTCTAACACAGGGATGTAAAACTCATATGAGTGGCAGTGCTTAAAAATGAAAAGCTTAAGCCAAAGAGCCTGCTAGTTCCAAAATTCTGTTTTACTTCTAGCAGCTAAAGATCCTCTGAGTCCTGCAGCTCCCATCTTCCCTCACCATTGAAAATGCTGGCTAAGCCTGATAGGAACTGAACTGCAACAACAGCAGAACCATACATTTGTCACCCAGTTTTAAGAGGAAATGATTATTAAAATTAAACATATTGGCTAGAATTCATTGCTGTTACAAACATATAACCTAGGGCCTGTATAGATGGTGAAATAAATCCTCCTACAATCCAGGGGAAATCCCATGTGTCCAGATGGGATCCCGCAGAGGTCTGTCATTTTCGGAGGGAGGGGCCCAAAATCAGGAAAACTGCGGGAAAAGCTTTCACAGCTTTCCCCATTTTTCATTTTTTATTTTTAAATGACTGAAATGCACACCCCCTACCCATTAGGACAACTGATTGCATCAAATAACATTCCTGGGAAAGAGCTCCACAGGAAGTATGTGACAACAGAAGCAGTTGATCACACATGTGTAAAGTTGATTGACAGTTTTTAAAAAATAGCACAAAGAGCACACCACTTTGGGACAGTAAACACGGTCCCTTTGACTCCATCTTGATTCACATCCCACTCTGTTTAGACAAGAAAAAGCTGGGTTGCCTCCGTTTCCCATGAGTGGTCCAAACTACCATTGAGACACTTGAGCTCTGCTGCACATTCGCAATAATGCTCTTGGATCAGGAGTATAATCCGTTGTGTAGATATAGTTACATATTTGTAACTGATTCATATTCACAGTCCCTGTGTGTTCAGTAATGTGTGGAATACATAAGGATTGTAAAAAAGTCCCCAATCCTGACTTATTGGACAGTAGCCAATGCAAGCAACAAGGGTCTCTTCTATCGAGCAGGACGTAGTAGACTGCTCTACAGTTTCCTCTGCACTTCTGCAAACAATCTCCAGTGTGAGGATGAATTGCAACAGGGATCCTGCTTCAGACTCACAGCCCCCCATTGCTTGCAGCAGCTGCTGACCTCTAAATCAGGGTTGGTGGGTTGGGCCAGGAGACACTACTTTAATTACATAACTAAGGTATTTATGTAACTAACTGATCTAGAATCTCGGTCATTATCAGTATAAAAAAATTCTGAAGCAACACCAAATTCTTACGGTCATACCAAGCTGAAGCAACATATGCAGCACCTTCCGCTATAGAACTGGGAACTGCTTGTGCAAACTAATGTTGCATGCCAGTGGAGTGTTGAACCTGCTCTGCGTGGTAATCTGAATTTTTAAAGGAGTGGTCAAAAGTGCTGAACCCTATCCCTCAAGTAGCAGCTTAGATAGCAACTTTTGATAGATTAAAACTTGAAGTTTATTGCCTGCTCTACTGCCCAGCAAAAGGTTCTCTGGCTTCTTGAACTTCTTGCCATCACTGGAGTGGGAATCACCCTAGTCAAAGTGATCACTTATTTAGGTGGAAGGGAGAACCAAATGAGGACTGGTGTCATTACTGTATTAATCCTTTCCTCTTTAATAATGTTGTTTGGTTTTCTTTTTTTAAAGTAGGTGTTAACTGTTCAT
Organism: Gambelia wislizenii; assembly: GCA_030847615.1. Classification (NCBI taxonomy): domain Eukaryota; kingdom Metazoa; phylum Chordata; class Lepidosauria; order Squamata; family Crotaphytidae; genus Gambelia; species Gambelia wislizenii. The sequence goes on along the minus strand of JAUMIR010000005.1, from coordinate 201,630,432 downwards.
TTTTAATTGTATCTTAAGAGTTTATTTCTGCATTCAAAAGCTGGGGGGAGGGGAGATCACAATAAATAAATGCAACTTGCAGTTCTTCCCCAAACTGTGATTAGCACCATTGTTAACTATCTTAATATGCAGACTCACATCCAAGCCAGAATCATTCATAGCTGGATTGAAGCTATAGAGTAAAATTTCAATTCCATCATTGTTGGCACTATTGCATTTTTTTTCCTGCACATTTCAGAATTTCTTTCCGTTTAAAAAAAATATTTTTAAGAGGGGGAAAAACTAGTTGGGAAAACCTCCCCCCATACCTGAACTGGTTTGTCTTTTTCTTTTCTTTTTTAATGAATAGCCTTCTTCAGCACCACTGACTCCTAAGAATATGCGTCCTGCGCCCCAAGAGGCATTTTTCAAGACACCCGGCAGCCTTGAAGATCCTATTGTATGGCGAAAAAATGAAGGCAGCCAGAGCAGAACAGCAAGTTCTGTTCAAAGAAGATTAGAAATCTCTAGCAACAGTTCTGACTAATCCGGATCACTGTCAAGGTGTGGTCAGTTTAGAACAGAGCTTCATAGTTATTACAGAAATAATCAGTTGTTATACTAAACAGGGAGAGGGGGGGGGACCTGTTAAATTATCATTCCAAAGACACACTTGCCCAATTTGCATTGACTGCTAAATTTCTCAATGAATTGCCATAGTTGTGTAAATATTAATTCCAGCTGGAACTCAAATTGTGCATTAGAGAGCATCAAATCCTATTTGATGAGTTTTAACAAAATAAATCTTACTTGTGACAGGATGTGTGAACAGGTTTAGCAGTGTCTGTTCAAATCCCAAAAAGGGGGAGCTGGCTAGCACTTATATAGGGATAGGACATTCTTTACAAAAACTATCCTGTGTCTGTATGTGAGGTGGACCAGGAGGACCTCTTAAGTGAAGTAGTGTAGCAGCTGCTACTTTGCTATAGCATTGAAGTATGCTTTAGTAGAAATCATTTGCAACTTCAGAACAACAGACTTTTGCAAAGTACTTGAATGTAACTGGTGGATGTACAGTTTTCCCTGCACTTATTAAGCAAAAGTCTAATAACTTACGACATGTGGATGAATGTACACATGTGAAATACTTTAAGACCAAAATAACTGTGAAGTTTTAAATTTTTCAGTGAGGTTGATATTAATGAATGTTGCAGTTTCTCTACTGTGCCCTTTTCTTTTCTGCACAAGATAGACAAGTTAACTATCACTGGCAGATAAGCTTGTTCCCAAAACTGTACAGCAGCCTTCCACAACCTGGTTCCCTCAAGATGTGTTGGATGGCAACCCCCAGAATCCCCCAGCCAACAATGGTGGGCATCAGGTTTAAGGACAGACTGCTGTACAGACTAGCAGGTTATTTCTAGAACTACAGTTCTCTGAAATGTGTATGGTAACGATTCATTCTGTAGTGTAGATATGAACTACAATACCATATATTTTACAACTAAGTGAGAGCTCCATTTATGGCATTACACTCTGCAATTATGCCAGTCTCTCTGCAAGGACTACCCTTCTAAGAAATTATTATAAGTTTGACTGATAACGCTTATAGCGCAAGTCTGTATGAATTATACCAGTGGTTCTTAACCTGTGGTCCATGGACCCCCAGGGGTGTGCAATGTCCTCACAAGGGGTCCTTGATGGCTTAAAGGCTGCTCAGCCCATCTCCTTCACACAGCAGAGTGGCCATGTGACAGGAGCCAAGGCAAAGGCTGGCTGGCTAGGCCTGTGTGTTTTTTCAATCCACTCCATCTGCAAATTAGCTGGAAGAAGCTGGAGAAGTGCTTCTGAGGGAAGGTTTAACGGATGGTGTAATTGTTAGTGGTTCAGTGTTGTTTTTTTATTGTTATTGTTGTTTCAAACCTTGAGTTAATTCTTGGGGGGGGGGGCACAGCAACAAAAGATATTTAGAGGGGGTCCTTGGTAAAGAAAAGGTTAAGATCCACTGAATTATACAATTAAAATATCCAATTTTCATTTTGAGCACAATATTTATAATGTGAGTGGCTGTTAAGGTCAGATGGAAAGCAGGACAAGCAGAAATGGGAGACTTGTTACCTAGCATAGAAACTGAAAAATGGTGGAGTAATTAGTCAAAGTGGTGAGATTTATCTGTGGTCTTCATACAAAGAAGGAATGGGATACATGTTGAGTCAAAGTCCCCAAACTTTGGCTGTTGGTAGTTGAGGGCAGCTAATAGTTTCCAAAGGAATTTTTTGGGTTTACTTCACCAATTCAATGGCACATTTTAAAGGAAAATCCATCATCATGTTACCTCTAAGTTTGTAATCAAGCGAATGGACAGTTATACTGGCTCTTTAAAAAAAACAACTCTAGGGATGACTTTGTATTGATGATGTCTGTTTCCTGAGGCCAGACACTCTGTCTAATCTGTAATTTCACCGGCTCAGGAATAATGTTTAAGTTGAATTTTAAATAATGAAATACATTACTTAAAGGAAATTAAGTATGAATAATTCTAGTGGAGCTGCAGGGTAAGTGGGAAGTACAGTATCCTGATGTTAGGTTAGACCAATGACAGCCTTACAAGGAGGGTGATAAGATGTAAATTTCTTAAATCACAGCAATAAAGATCATAAGAATTTAAAACAAAGCAGAAAGAAGATCAATTACTGTTATAATCTACCTTTTATAGTCTGTTTTTCTGTTAGTCTTTCACAACAAAATCAAGACACTCTTGTGGTAACTAAAACCTAACACATTTGTAGTGACATAAGCTTTTATGAAATTGGTATACTGCGGTCTTATGTGGTGGACTGTGTCCACTTGAAGCTTATGGCATAATAAATGTATTAGTCTTTTAGGTGCCATGAAACTGTTATTACCAGTTACTGTTAAGTTCTTAACACTACAGAATGTGTGTGTGTGTTTGTGACTTTCAACCGATATTGCTTCATACATATAGGGAAATGAAGTCTTCTGTTAACAACACAATCATTGTCAAACACAATTGATGCAGGTCAGTAACTTCCTGGAGTGCCTCCTCCTTCTCAGCCAGCCCAAATCAGTACCAGTTTTGGCTTAAAACATACTGTTCCTCTTAACAGAAAGATCATAAGATGTGCCTACTCTTAATTAGCCTTTTTTTTTCCTCCATGTGTATTCCATGTGATAATAAAGGAGCGGTACTAGAAGATGAAGGCTTGTGTAAAACTCTTTCACAAACATTATAAAAACAGTATGCCACTTCTCCCCACCCTTTGGCTGCCCTCTAGTTTAGCTGTTTTCATGTTCAGTACCCAAACCCTACTTTCTTGGACACATGGTTTTAAATGACAGATCAAGTGAGTCCTTCCAAGGCACAACTCCTTTTGAGGAGCGCTTTTGTTTGCATCCAGCTTCACAAAATTATTTTGAGTGAAATAAAATTATGTGTCAGGCATGAATCTGTGAAGTGTAGCCAATGGAAAATTGGGCCTGTAGTAGGCATCATTTTCTCGGAAAAAAGGAGGTTCCTCCCAATTGCGATTAGGCATTTTGTCCCCAGGTTAAAAGGTTAGGAGAAGCACCCTTGAAGGTTTAAAGTAAAGAACATGATAGCACTGTGGAAACACTGCATAGCTGAGTGGGCAAACAGCACAGCCTTCTGGGTCTGGTTGTTGTCACTCGTGAAGCTAAAATGTTTTAAAGTAGGCATAAACTGGGAAATCAGATGTGGGGTTAGATCAAGAGAGGTAGGACCTATGGACCTCCAGATGTTGTTGGATTTTAATTTCCAGCATGGCCAATAGTCAGCACATCTCATCTGTCTCATTAATCATTGGAAAGCCTTGTAGGTAGAAGCAGGAGTGAAGCTGCAGGAGTTCAATGATACTCTGAACCTACAGTGCTGGTGACCCAACATACAGTGTTGGTGTCCAGTCCATACCCCTCCATTTCATAAGAGCTCTGAGAAAACTATGAGAGACAGGAATATTGTTTGCACTGATATAAGTGCACATGCACTAAATTGTGCAGGATTTCAGGACCTCTAAAACCTTCATACTCTGGTACTAAAATGTTTGCAGGAGGGAAGAGTCTGCATAATTTATATACTTGAATCTACCTATGACGTTTACATTTCTCAATTTCTTTTGTAAAAGGTGCTATTTCTATATTTAATTTTTTTGTAATGTAAAGCTGCTTCATGTTTATAACATTGCACTGCTAAATTACTTTGGTATTAACTTTACAACTGCTTGTGGTTCTTCTTACTGGTTAGAATGGCTTTCTTCCTGTCCTTAGTTCTTTGCTACATTCTGCATATAAAACTATTATGAACACACACTATTGTTGGGGGAGGCGAATGGATATTTTTATACTTTCCATTAGAGAACTAATCTTTGTATAAACTAATAAAAAGTAAAGCCAAAAAGTAAAGGGGGTTGTTTCTTTTTGTTGGATGGTTTGTTTTTGAAAGAAATGCTGGATGTATCATTGTAACACTGCACTTATGTTTCAGGAATTTGAGGACAGAGGATTGAGACTACCCCATCCTTGTGGTCTGAGACCATACAGGCCACACACATGGCTCTCTGTGACACTTTATCCTCACGGCAACCCTGTAAAGTCAGGCTGAGAGGAGAGTGAGTTTTCCAGGGTCTCCCCCCCCCCAACCCCCAGGAGTGTCATGGCATCTCCCAAATCCCAGGGCCAAATTTTGATGTCCACATCACAATGTCTCTCAACTAGGCTATTTTAATAATAAAAGTCTTAAAATTTAGCACGAATTTTAATAATACTAAGAAAAACACAAGCAAAGTGCACATATGGGTTGTGGGAGAATTATATCATTTTCTGAGCAAAGTTTCTTAGTCTTTCCTAATTTAGCCTGCGACAGTTTACATTCAGCAGCGCTGGCAGATTTAACACCTGATGAGACAAGCCCTTTGGTGTGAATGTGCAACATTGCAATGTTTTTTAAACTAAACTGAACATTTTTATATTAAAGAGAGACTGAACGTAGAAGGGAAATAGTATTTTGACACTTGATCAAATGACAGCTGTTTTCTCTCAAAAATCCAGTTCCCCTTGGGTTGTCCCACTCCCCTTTCAAAGGATTTGCTTTCATTCACCACATGGTGGCAGTCATGCTTGTGTAACAAACTAGAAAAAAAACATTTTTAAAAAGTGTCAGGGCAAGTACCCTTGTAATGTTAATTTTTTTCCTGCTTTCTTGACACATCTCTATTGATTGCCATGCAGTTCCATGGTTCAGACTGTTGGCACTCATTTTCATGCACAGACTGGGATGATAATATACGTATAAAAAAATCTTGTAAAAACAGTTGTAGAGAGCCAGTGTGGTATAGTAGTTTGAATGTTGGACTACAGCACTGGAGATGAGGGTTCAAATCCCTGCACAGCCATGGAAACCTACTGGATTACCTTGGGGAAGTCACACTCTCTCGGCCATAGAGGAAGGCAAAGGCAAATCCCAATCTCTAAAAAATAAAAGATCCTGTATGGTTTACTTACTGAGCCTTTATTACAATTAATAAATTGTCCTGGGCCCAGTGCTGTTCAACATCTTTATCAATGACTTGGATAAGGGACTAGAGGGTATGCTTATCAAGTTTGCAGATGACACCTAATTAGGAGGGGCAGCTAATACCCCAGAGGACAGGATCAGAATCCAAAATGACCTCAACAGATTAGAAAGCTGGGCCAATACTAACAAAATGAATTTCAACAGGGAGAAATGTAGGATACTACACTTGGGCAGTAAAAATGAAATGCACAGATATAGGATGGGTGACATCTGGCTTGATGGCAGTACATGTGAAAGGGATCTAGGAGTCTTAGTGGACCACAGGCTGAACATGAGCCAGCAGTGTGATGCGGCAGCTAAAAAAGCCACTTGAATTCTAGGCTGCATTAATAGAGGAGTATAGTGTCTAGATCAAGGGAAGTAATTGTGCCACTCTACAGTTTTCTTTGGTCAGACCTCACCTGAAATATTGTGTTCAGTTCTGGGCACCCCAATTCAGGAAGGATATTGAGAAGCTGGAACATGTCCAGAGGAGGGCGACCAAAATGTTGGGAGGTCTGGAAGCCATGTCCTATGAGAAGCGGCTTACGGAGCCGGGCATGTTTATTCTGGAGAAGAGAAGGTTGAGAGGGGACATGATAGCCATGTTTAAATATTTGAAATAATGTCATGCTGAGGATGAGGCAAGCTTGTTTTCAGCTGCTCCAGAGACAAGGACACGAAGCAATGGGCTCAAACTACAGGAAAAGAGATTCCACCTAAACATTTGGAAGAACTTCCTGACAGTAAGAGCTGTTTGGAAGTGGAATACACTGCCTTGAAGTGTGGTGGAGTCTCCTTTGGAGGTTTTTGAACAGGCTGGATGGCCATCTGTCGGGAATGATTTGATTGTATATTCCTGCATGGCAGGGGATTGGACTGGATGGCCCTTATGGTCTCTTCCAACTATGATTCTGATTCTAAAACATGCTTTTTGCATTCATTTTGCATTCTGAGGCAACATCCTAGCGTTGCACAGCATGAGTCGCTGATAACAGCGGTCTGCTCGCAATGGTTTGGGATTAGCCATCATGAAAACAGCCATCTTTTATTTGAGCCAGCTCTCCTAAAATGGAGGCCAGATGTAGACTCCTTTAATAGTAGATTGTTGTTCTTTAATCCACCAGAACAAAAGTTTGATTGCTAGAAGAAATTTTCCACAAAGAACAATAATATGTTCCCGTGAGTGGATGTTAACAGCTCTGGAGGAAGTGACATTACCTACTAATAGACTTCTTCATTTACAACGGTTCCCATGAAAATGAATAATAGGCTACCAGGGAGTGCTAAGCCCACCTGCCAAATATTCTGTCTTTCACTCCAGCTCTGAAGTGGGAGGAAGCACTTTATATATTCCCTGGCCCCAGAACCATACAACTTAACAGAATGTTCTTAAAATCATAACACCACAAGTAGAAGCTAGATGTGTGGGTGAGTTTTAGTGAAAAGCTCCCTTTCTACACAGCCAAGTCCAAATATAAGAAGCTGTTTATTAGGGTAGGAAGAGAGAAAATAAAGGTAGGCAACACATACACAAAGGCTGAAATCCTACACTGTTTTCGCATAACAAAAATATGCACCAGAAGTTATGTTATGTTTGCATTACACAATTCCTATATCAAATATCAGTGCAGCATAATGTATGTGAATGTGTATAGCTGACATTCCATTGTACAATTGCTATGCATAATGTGCAGAGACAATATGTGTTCCCACACTGCTTGGTGAACTTTACTGTGCTGCTGCTATCACAGCTGACCTGTACGTGGAACTCTGCTTACATTGTCATCACCTGGATAAGACCATTGCACATCGCTCACAAAATTCACTCTGCATTCATAGACACATCTGCATAGGTTATTAACAGAATGCCAGCCATGCAGCATTTACAATACCTGTGTAATCATGCAACCTGGCAAGTTATATATTAACTACTAGAGAATCCTGTGGTCCAGCAGCATCTGGTCCTCCATGTTAGGATAACCAACAAAGAGTAAACAAACTTTTACTACATCACTACTGTATATTCCGGCGTATAAGACAACCTTTGAGCCCTGAAAAATAGACTCCAAAATCAGGGGTTGTCTTATACGCTGGATACACTTTGCTTCACCCGCTGACCGATCTGCCTCCACTCCCTTCGCAAAGGGATCGAAGACGCAGGAGATCGGGTGGGGGGAGTGAAGCAAAGTGTTTACCGGTTCATTCGCCCCCCCCCTCCTCTGTCTTCCCCCACCCTTTAGGGAGCAACCAAAGACAGAGGAGTGGGGCCAACGTTGCAGTTTGCCGTGACTGCCACTCGATCTGTGTTCCTTCCCCAAAGGGAACGAACACACAGGAGTCGAGCGGCGGCCGAGGCAAACCGGGTACGATCGCCCCTTTCTTCCACCTTCCTGGAAGCTGGAAGAAAGGGGTGAATCTAGCGGTTTGCAGTGGCCGCCCCCACTTCCCCCTGTCTTCATTCCCTTCCAAAGAGAATGAAGACCTGAGGGGCGGGGGCGGATGGGGCAAGCCGGGCATTTTTGCCCCTTTTGGGGAGGGGGTGGGTAGCTGGAACGCCCCCCCCTCAAGCCACCCTCCCCGAAGGTGCGATCAGGCTCCCGATCGCAGCCTCAGGGAGGGGGTGGGTGGATGGGAGTCAAGTTTGACTGGAAGGTGGAAGAGAGGGGCGAATGCCAAGGTTTGCCTTGTTGGCTGACCATTCCCTCCATTTCCTTCCCTTCGCAAAGGGAAGGAAGATGGAGGGAATGGGCACCCGCCGAAGCAAACTGGGTATATTCTCCCCTTTCTTCCACCTTTGAGTCAAGGGTGACTAGAAGGTGGAAGAGAGGGGTGAATGCCGCAGTTTGCCATGGTCGCCGCCCATCCCCTCCTTCTTTATTCCCTTTGCAAAGGGAAGGAAGATGCAGGGAATGGGCGGTGGTCGAGGCAAACCGGGTTCATTTGGCCCCCTCCTCTGCCTTCACCCCCTTTGGGGAGCAATCGAAGGTGGAAGAGAGGGTCAAATGTAGCGGCTGGTTGGCTGGCTGCCAGAGCCCTGCCAGCTGATCCTGTTTTCTTTCCCAACTTATGAGGCGATCCTCCTGAGTTGGGAAACAAAGAGGATCAGCTGGCAAGGCTCCCCCAGCCAGCCAAATTGGGGGGGGGGTCTTATACGGCAAATATATGCCAAACCCTAGATTTTTACTTGAAAATTGGGAGGGTCATCTTATACGCCCACTCGTCTTATACGCCAGAATATACAGTACATCAAAGACTCAGCTCACTTCATAGAAAAAATCAACAACATCGAACTGAAACCTGGAGACAGACTGATCAGTTTTTATATTGTCTCCTTGTTCACCAAAGTCCCTATAATGGACACCATGGCACTCATACAATAAATATTTCCTGAGGACATTGCAGCCTTGTTCAAACACTGCCTTGTTAAAACACAAGCTACTTCCAGTGGGATAACAAATTCTATGAACAGATAGACGGGGTAGCCATGAGCAGCCCGCTGAGACCAGTGATAGCAAACTTTTACATGGAACATTTTGAAAAGCAAGCCCTGGAAACAGCACCAAAAAAGCCCACAATATGTTTCCAATATGTGGATGACACTTTCACCATTTGGAACCACAGAGAAGAAGATTTGGTCTCATTCCTGAACCACCTGAACAGCATCCACCCAAATATCCAATTCACAATGGAAAAAGAGAAGGAAGGAACACTGCCATTCTTGGATATCCTAGTCATCCATCCAAAAACCAAACCAACGGTTAGGCCATGGTATACAGAAAACCCACACACATGGACAGATACCTACACAAGAACTCCAATCATCACCCAGGACAAAAAAGAAGCACAATAAAAACATTGGTAGACCATGCAAAAAGGATGTGCGAACCCCACTGCCTGGAGGACAAACTGAGACACCTAAACTGGGCCCTACAGGCTAATGGTTACTCCAGATCAGAAATCACAAGAGCAGCCAGACCCAGAAAAAAACACAGGAATGAAGAAGAAAAACAGCCACCCAAAGGGAAGGTATTTTTACCATACATCTAGGGAAACTGATGAGGAAACACAACCTCCAAACAATCTATAGACCAACCAGAAAAATCCAAGAAATACTATGCTCAGCCAAGGACAAAAGAGATCCTCTCACAGCTGTAGGAGTTTACCACATACCATGCAGCTGTGGACAAGTTTACATAGGGACCACAAAACGCAGTGTGCAAACACGAATCAAGGAACATGAGAGACACTGCAGACTGGGCCAGCCAGAAAAATCAGCAGTAGCAGAACATGCTATAAACCAACCTGGACACAAAATGCTATTTGAAAACATAGAAATTCTAGACCAGGCCAACAACTATCATGTCAGAATGCACAGAGAAGCTATTGAAATTCACAAACACCTGGACAACTTCAACAGGAAAGAGGAAAGCCTTAAAGTAAACAAAGTTTGGCTCCCAGTTTTGAAATACAAAAGAATTAAAACTCAACACTTACAAAGGAATTCCACCCAGGGACAGGGAGATTCCCCACAGATATTGGCCCATCAACCAATCATCAGCCAAAGAGACACTAACGAGCCTTGCATTTCTATACCCAGAAACTAACCATTCAATTACACAAATTTACATATACTCCCCTACAGGGGTTCACAGCATATAAACCCCAGACACACTCCTACCCAACCATTCTCTGAAGATGCTAGCCACAGATGCAGGCGAAATATCAGAAAGAAACTATTCCAGAACACGGCCTCACAGCCTGAAAAAAACCCAAGCAAAATCTATGGATGCCGGCCATGAAAGCCTTCAACTTCACATTAAACAAACTTTTGTTATTGTTATGTGCCTTCAAACCATCTCCAACTTATGACATAACATTTTCTTGGCAAGATTTATTCAGAGGAGGTTTGTCACGGCCTTGCGCTGAGAGTGTGACTTGCCTGATGTCAGTGGGTTCCCATGGTTGTATTCAAACCCTGAGTCCTACTGCAACACTCAAACCACTATGAGCTTGTCTACATGGGCAATAAAATCAGTATTCACCACATATTCAGGGTATAGTTGACACACGATGTTTTCGACAATGCACATTTTCACACAGGTTTCCACAGGAAGCCCTGGATCTGTAAGATTCACAGTTTGCTCCACATTTGAGGGGGAAACCCAGATTTTGGGTTGTGTTGCAGCCGAGGACTAGCTTTGAAGCAAAGACGAGGTGGGACTTCTGGGGGACGGGACTCCATTCTGGCACTTTTATTTTATTTTATTCTATTTTTCAATTGTGTGCATATCTGGATAAGAGTATATCTGCTTATCCAGTAATACAACACTTTAGGACCACGCATATTTGTTTATTTGCATGCACAAGAGGCCAGAAAGGAAAAAATTGAGCAATGGTACAACTTATAGGATGCATGCTGAGTGTAGGGCTGCCCTTTTACTCTGACACAATCAGACAAGCCGTTGCATGTGGCATTTACAGGGCCACTGCAGATCAAAGAAATCCAGCATGGCTATGAGGTAGGTCTGAGGTTTCCCACCAGTGTAGACAAGCCCTATGTCACTCTGGCTCTCTGTCAGCAAACTTTTATGTGAATCTAAGCAGTGTAAAAGTTGGTCCCTTTGTAAAGACTGCTTGTTGTCAAGTAATAGCAGCACTCTCCTGCAAAACAGAAAAATTACCTGTCTGGACCTATCCTCTCAACAAGCCCAAACTTGCACTTCAAAAAAGCCAGCCAATTCAAACCAGGCACACCACTATGCAAAAGACGGTGAGATTTTGATACACATTGGGCAATAAAAAAGTGTGATAAATTTATTCATGGATCTTAGCATGGTGTTAACTTAGCAGATACTCTAGAAAGTACCATTGAGCTCTACCTGAAATAGGGGCTTTTTTTTTTTATGGGAAGCCTACTTAGTAGTCCAGTCTGGTCCCCCAGCAGCATTCTCCTAATGCATTTTTTTGAGGAAACCTTTATGCAATCATTACAGAACAAAGCATATTCATGCTTCCCCATGCTTGGAACCATTTGTGTTGTGAAACAAGCTGAAAGTAGAAGAATGCATCTCATTTCTCTCTTTTTTTTTTAATTCACCCTTTTATTGGCCCATTGATTCCATGTAATAACATTCTATAGTAGTACAGCTGGGGCCATGAGCTATGTCAGCAATAATCCATAAATCAATTTGCAAACTGATGAAAACATCAAGAACTCCTTGGTTTCTAATGTTCCATATATCAAGAGGTCATAAAATAAACGACATAGCAACAGTGTGCAAACCATAATGGACACAATTAAGTATCTGTTGAATCATCAGCTATCCAATTTTGCCTAAAATATGGTGAATGTTGGGAAATGTAGATAACTTCTTGATTTCACAGAGAACTCAGACCATACATACACCTGGCTTTTAGGATCCCTTCTTTATCAACATCTTGTCCCTACACACAAGAAATTTGAAAACAGAGCTGCAAAGATTTGTAAGCTTTCACCTATTGTAGAATTTAAAATGAAGTCACTGACAAATATTTTAATTAATTCAAGCTGCAGTTTATTGTCCCAAGGAAGGCATCTGAGATAAGGAATGGGGGGGGGGATGAATTTCAAACAGAAATTACCCATTTCATACTTCCTGAAACTTGCTGCATAAATTTGCACATTGCAAAGCAATATTTTTTCATTTGCATAAAATTGTGTATAAACTTTTAAAATGTGAATGTCTAAAATTTGTATAATTGAAAAACGTATACAAAGCTGCTTTAGTCACTGGGGAAAATGTGTACAAAACATTTATATCAGAAAAAGTACAGTATGTAAATATATACAGGTCAACCCATGTATCCATGGATTCGGTATCAACGGTTTCACTTGATTTTCCACGTCCGAAAATATATGTTCTCTCCAGGCATTTCTAGGTCTTTCAATGTGATTCTATGGTCGACTTCTAGCATTCTTCTCATTGAAAATAATCCACGATTTCAGGATCCATGGGGAGTCTTGGAACCTATCCCCCATGGATACAGGGGTCAACCTGTACATGCATTATGGATAATACATACAGAAAATGCGGGCAACTTTCCAAAGGGGAGGAAAAAACAAAGTCACCAAGCTTAATACAACAAAGGCTGGAATGGGAATTCAGGTGGGATTCAGAAAAATATAACTTAAGTTTTTTTCTCACATGCCTCTCTGATGAATCCAACCTTTCACTTTCTTCCTTTCCAGAAATCTCTCTGAACAAAGAAGACCCCACATCAACCACACATGCCACTTCCCCCCCCTCATATAAGGTTGGGCCCTGACCTAATTATAGTTTAATTAGACTCATTAAAGTTGTTACTTTGAACTTGCTATCAGTGGGTTCATTACTTTGTTCATTACTTTGAACTTGCTATCAGTGGGGTTATTCTAACTACCATTTGCTCTAACCAGTAGTGCCTTACATATATCTAGGATCACTGTAACCTATTCCCACTCAAATACGGAAAGAAAGCTATTACTCCCTGAGGATGATCTTTCTAGGATTGTGTAGTTCATCATGCATGAGCCTAGGAATGGCTTGAACAGTATTTAGCCAGTTTCCTATCTTTTGTCATATTTGAGGATCACTTTACTGTTTCATAACGAACATAGAAGATGCATTGAAATGCTCTGATTCAGCAAAGGAGAATTACCTGCAGAAGTGGCTTCTACACACCCCTTTGTTCAGACTGCATGCACCATACTGGCTGGCAGATAATGGGAGCTGAAATAACAACAATAATAATAATAATAGTAGTAGTAATAACTTTATTTTTGTACCCCACCTTTTACCTATTAGGCAATCAAGGCGGCTCACAACAATTGGATATAAAAACAAATCCATAACAATAGTAATAACTTAAAACAATTTATCCCCCTGAAAATTACATATGATAGTGCATATATTTAAAATAACTGGAAAATTCACCAGTGACATAAAATAACTACCCTAAAACTTTAAAACTATAGAATAAAAACATAAACATAAAAACATAAAAAGAGGGAGAAGCATCCATTAAAATGGTCTGTTCTATTCAGGGAAGGCCTGCCAGAAGAGATCCATTTTGATGGCTTTACTTACCAAGCTCTGCTGCTGTCTACAAAATCTTATGCGCCTTCTCCCAAAAGTTTAATCTTTAAATTGCTCACAACAGTCTTTGTTGTTTTAGCTACAACAGATTAACATTGCTACATAGACACACACAAACATGCATATAGACAAAATAAATCAAGTTGTTCATTATTTGACCCAGAGCTGTACGTGTGTCAAAGTCTCGATCAAGTCCCTTTCCCCAAACAATAAGCCATTTTTAGTTTCTGCTTTACAAGCAGAAATCAAGTGTGTTACCACATCCTGAACAAAGAGTTTGAACTAATGCGAATGTCATAGTCTTGCCATACTTTCAACTCCTCGAGGCATAAATGCTATCTCTGCCATGGTAAAATATTCCAACAAGCTCCAGTGTCTCTGATGGTGAACGTACCAGCAGCAAGAACAAGCCACAAATGATTACTTCTCATCATTCCATTCCCCAAGAAACATGCCATTTTTCATGTTTCGTGTAGGATTCAAAATTCAATATGCCTTTTTAAAAAAGGGTTTTCTTCTGCTGTTTCTCCTGACATATATTCTATGAGACTATCTGTCTCCAAAGATAGTGAAATAAATAGGCTCAGCATGGAACAGCCCATTGTGTTTAAAATCTGGAGCAACCCTAAGATAATGCATTCAGGCTTCCCAATGCATACAAATTTATCATATTTTCCCCAGAGCACTTTGGATTTGATAGAGAGGGTTTGGAATGTATGCATGCTAGAAGTTGGGCCAACTTTCTGTCTTCTCTGCTGAAAGCTACAATTATTTATCAGCTCCACTGATGTAATTTTAGTTGTTTAACAACCAAATGAACCATAATCAAGTTGTTACAGCTCAAAGCCTTTCGATAAAATTACTCACACCTCATAATTGTATGAACCAATCCAGGCCTGCAAATATTTGGGCGTGCCAATTAGGAATGCAAAAATTAAATCTCCTATGATATAGGATGAGGAATACCTAGCTTGATATCAGTACATGTGAAAAGGGTCTAGGAGTCTTAGTGGACCACAAGCTGAACATGAGCCAGCAGTGTGATGCGGGAACTAAAAATGCCAATGGGATTCTAGGCTGCATTAATAGGAGTATAGTGTCTAGATCAAGGGAAGTAACAGCGCCACTCTACTCTGCTTTGGTCAGACCTCACCTGGAATACTATGTCCAGTTCTGGGCACCACAATTCAGGAAGGATGTTGACAAGATGGAGCGTGTCCATAGGAAGGCAACCAAAATGGTTAAAGATCTGGAAACCATGCCCTATGAGGACTGGCTGGGAGCTGGGAATGTTTAGTCTGGAGAAGAGAAAGTTAAGAGGTGACATGATAGCCATGTTTAAATATTTGAAAGGATGTCATATTGAGGTTGGAGCAAGCTTGTTTTCTGCTGCTCCAGAGACTAGGACAAGGAGCAATGGATTCAAACTACAGGAAAAGAGTTTCCATCTAAACATTAGCAAGAACATCCTGATGGTAAGAACTGTTTGGCAGTGGAACACGATGCATCGGAGTGTGGTGGAGTCTCCTTCTTTGGTTTTTTTTTTAACAGAGGCTAGATAACCATCTGTTGGCCATGGTTTGATTGTGTGTTCCTGCATGGCGGGGGGTAGGGCTGGATGGTCCTTGTGGTCTCTTCCAACTCTATGATTCTATGAAAGCAACTGGAATTGCATGGGGGAGAATGGGTATGGGCATTGGAGCTTGCCCTCTCCATAAAAGTCCCACTAACAGGGCCAGCTGTAGCCCTGAAGCAGAGCAACAATTCTCTATCCTCATCCACCCACGTGAAACTGCATAGTACCCAAATCCACCCACTGTTCGTTTGGTACATGAGGTGGAGAAGTCCCATAAGCATCTCTCATGTTCCTGTTGTAATGTTGTTGTAATGTGTCTTTGATTCCAACTTATGGTTACCATATCATAGGTTTTTCTTGGCAAGATTTATTTGGAGGAGGCTGAGAGGGTGACTTGCCCAAGGTCACCCAGAGGGTTTCTGTGGCTGAGCAGAGATTCACACCTTCATCTCCCAGACTCCTAGCCCAGTACCCGGCTTGTGGGAGCAATTACCTAACACACATTGGAAACTGCTTAATGCAGTGTAGATGTGTAAATTGCTATTGCTTAAAACAAATTGTAAGCCGCTTTGACAGCCTTGTAGCTGAAGAGTGGGGCATAAATACCTAATTAAGTACTCAAACCACTATTGACACTGTGTCTAAAATACAATAACAGCAAAGGGAATAACTAATAAACCAGACTGGCATTTGTGCACTGTTCAGACAACACTGAAGTTAGGGAAGTTAGTCTATGAATCTGTACCTACCAGAAATTCAGTAAATTTCTGTTAGTGAATTGAGAAGACATGCATCTAGACACCGGCAAGAGTGTTCCAATTTGCACAGGGTGCTTACAATGAGCATTGGGCACTCCTGATGCACATTGGACACTTCTGATGGTGAAGAGGGGTAAACAGGAGACCAGCAGCAAGAGACACAGCATGCCAAGGAAGGCGCCAAGCTAACCATCAACTGCCGCAATAAGAAAAGAAAGGTGCTTGTGTTAAGGGATTCATGGCTCAGGGGTATAGAGAGAACTGTTTGCAAACCAGAAAAGATGAATCAGGAAGAGTGCTGTCTTCCTGGCACACATACCCAGGATGTCATTGACAAGTTACTGAACCTCATAAAGAACACAGAGCAGTACCCATTTCTTCTGATTCATGTGGGCACCAATTACACTGCAAAGAACACCTTTGAGCATATCACCTTGTACTATGAAGCCCTGGGGAGGAAAGTGAAGAGTTTACAGGCACAGGTGGTATTCTTGCCAATTCTGTCAGTGAAAGATAGAAGACCACACAGGGACAGCAAGATACTGCAGGTGAATGACTGACTACAGAGATGGTGTTGACAGGAGAGGTTTGGCTTCTGGGACCATTGTTTTCACTTCTTAAAAACAAACTACTGGCTATTGATGGACTACACCTTGCTAAGACCAAGAAAAATGTCTTTGGCAAAAGCATGGCAAAACTGATCAAGAGGGCTTTAAAATAAATCATTGGGGGATTGTAGATGATAGCTTAAACATCTGTCAAAAAGCAAGCTCTAAACACAAGGATGTGATTTCTAGAGGTAAAGTTGAGGGAGAGATGGGAGCCTCAGTAATTCTCGCAGTAGAATAAAAGATGAGAACAAACAACACTTCAGATGTCTATACACCAATGCACAGAATTTGTGAAAGAAACAAGATGAGCTTGAAGTCCTAATGCAGGAAGGTAAATATGACTTTATAGGTATAACAGAGACTTGGTGGGATGACTCCCATGACTGGAATATAACAATAATCTGTTCAAAAAGAATAGATGGGGAATGAGGAGGAGTAGCATTAAACACACAAAACAAATTCACTTGTACAGAAATCTATGCAAGTGATCAAGCTAGACCAGTGCAGAGTATTTGGGAAAAAATTAAATTGAGAAAGAAATAAAAACAACATTGTGGTAGAAGTTTACTACAGACCACAAAACCAAGACGAGGCTGTGGGTGATGCTTTTCTGAAACAAATCTCAGAAATCTCCAAGAAGCAAGAAATAGTAGTTATGGGGGGCTTCAATTATCCTGATATCTGTTGGAGGCTAGCTCTGCTCTCCAACAAATTCCTGTCCCTTGCAGATAATTTCCTCTTTCAAAAGATGAAGGAAGGGACAAGAAGATCAGCAATCCTGGAGTTGATCCTAACCGATAGGGAGGATTTGGTCACTGGAATCAAAGCAGTTAATATTTTAGGAGGCAGTGGCCATGTAATGCTAGAATTCATGATTGTGGGACAGGCCAAAGAAGAGTATAGTCAAACATTAACCTCAGATTTCAGGAAAGCTGATTTTATCAAGCTCAGAGAAATATTGGGCAGAATCCCACAGTGAGAGATGCTGAAGGAAAAAAGATACCAAGCAAGGGTGGGATTTCATGAAGAAGGAACTGCTAAAAGCACAATCACAAACAAAGAAAAATAAAAATGGGAATCGTCTGAAAAAGCCAGTGTGGCTACACAGTAAACTTAAGGAGGAAGTGAAAAGGAAAAAGAGACTGTATAAAGAATAGAAGGAAGAACAGATTACCAGGGAAGAATACAGATGTGTAGCTCAAGTTTTCAGTAACAGTGTAAGGAACACTAAAGCTAAGGACTTTTTTGGACAATGTAAAAATAACGCTAGCAGCGTCGCTGGGTTGCGATGCTGCAGCGCTAGAGGGCGTCAGTTTCGTACGACGCTCCTTCCCAGCGGTACTGTTGCAGTACCGCTGGGACATTTGACCATGATATTTTTGCTTTCTACCGTCATATTTTACTCGCGATCAACAATCATGAGTAAAATATGACTGTAAAAGCAAAAATATCACGGTCAAATGTCCCAGCGGTACTGCAACAGTACCGCTGGGAAGGAGCGTTGTACGAAACTGACGCCCTCTAGCGCTGCAGCATCGCAACCTGGCGACGCTGCTAGCGTTATTTTTACATTGTCCAAAAAAGTCCTTAGACTGAGTTGACACTGGTTAGGCAAGCAATGGTTAAAAAAGAAGACTGTGTGCTTCCATGCATTAGCAGAGACCTTGGCAAGGAATCTGAGTTGCAAATCAAGATTGATAAGGAGCTAATCACGAATTACCCACTTAACCTAAATGGGTTCAAATTTGCATGGCCAGATGAACTCCATCCCAGAGTATTGAAGGAACTTGGTGACAGAACCACTTGTTATCATTTTTGAGAAATCTTCAAGAATGGGTGAGATGCAGGAGGATTGGAGACAAGCAAACAGTGACCCTCTCTTCAAAAAAGGCAAAACAGAAGATCCAGGAAACTACAGGCCAGTCAGCCTAACCTCAATATCAAGAAAAATATTAGAACAGATTATACAGGAGTCTGTTTGCAAGTATCTTGATGACAAACTAGTAGGCACCAGCATGGGTTTGTCAAGAGCATATCCTGCCAAACTAATCTTATATCTTTTTTGATTAGGTCACTATTTTAGTAGATTGTGGGAATGCTGTGGATGTCATTTATCTGGACTTCAGCAAAGTATTTGATATGGTCCTCCATAATATTTTGATTAGCAAACTGACTTAAAATAGAATAAATGAAAACACCATGAGATGGATCCATAATTGGTTGGAAAACTGTGCTGACAGAATTGTCTTCAGTGGCTGTGCTTCAAATTCAAAGTAGGTCTCAAGCGAAGAGCCACAGGGTGATGTCCTGAAGGCCAAAACTTTTCTATATTTTTCATTAAAGTTTATCGATCAACAACTTCTCTCCAAAGGAAAAACCTGAAGCTAAATTGAAGAGAATGGGACCTGCAGAGCTAAACAACTGCTCTAACACTTGACAAATTCATTTCAATGGCTCTTGAACAGGCAAAGATTTCATTAACTTCAAAACAACATATTTCAAGTTACCTGCAATGCATTACTTTCTGGAGGCAATGAGGGCAGATTTATGTTGTGAAACACACTGGCCCAGATCCAGCAAGCAAACTGGCAGTATACTTATGCCATTGCTGGAAAGAGTGCGGTTATCTCCCTCTCCCCATTCCCTCTTCTGTGTTCAAGAGCAGCGAGGGGTCTCCCTGGTGAAGGTCATTTCTCCAAGCTACTGATTGGGAGTGGTTCGTCACCCGGGAATATTCCAGCTGCTATTCCATAGGTGGTGGATAAGGAACAGCCTCTGCCCCAATACAGAGCTGCTCCTTCTTTACTGGGTGCTTAAAGAGCAGCTAGGATGCACCTGGATACAAGCCCCATATCCAATCAGTGCCCGGGAAGCCAGTGCCTGCAGTGATAATGTTGCACAGGGCAATACAAGATACTTCCTTGTACAATGTAGTTCAAAGTACATATGCTGGTATAACTGAGCATTGTGCTGGTAAATGTCACCAACAGGACCCTAGCCAAAATTATGACTAGGGATATATATATATATATATGTGTGTGTGTGTGTGTGTGTGTGTGTAGAGAGAGAGAGATTGTATAATGTTTACTGATCACTTCTAAAATATTGTTTAAGGGAGGATTTTGCCATTTTGAACCATTTTATAGTTTTTTGAAAAAAAATATTTTTTAAAACCAATTAAGACATAACAGCCCATATATGATGAAGACACTCCGGATCCTATCTGATCTTGGAAGCTAAGCATTACACTTGGTTTGTACTTAGATGGGTGTAACAAGTGCTGTAGGTCACATTTCAAAGGAAAGCAATGGCAAAACATCTCTGAATATTCCTTGACTGAGAAAACCCTATGAAATTCATAGGGCTGCAATAAGTTGACAGGAGACTTGAAGGCACACACACACACACAAATCATGTATTAGTAATGTGCTGCAAGCATGTTGCTCCTAGTGTGAAAGGTGATGAGTAAGACAGATGGTTAAAAAAAACAGTAATGCCAGAACTCTAGCGATTTAAAATAACATTCAAAGCCCTGTTCATTATATAGTATTTTAAGTTATGTAGGCTCTTCAAATGGGGAAGAAATGAAAGCTGATTTCTTCAGATGTTTGAATGCATGTTGTATATATGAAATGTTTTTTTAAAGAATGTCAGAAAACCTTTAAAAAAAAACCTAGAATTGTGGAAAATGCTTTTGTAAAAAATGCTTGCCAGCAATTCTACATATTGTATAGATTATGGCCCACCCATAATACTTCTGAAAATGAAGACTATGATTAATTGAAAACTGGAGTTCCATGCAGCTGACATGGCATACTGTGCAATTTCTTAAACAAACACCCAGAAATTCCATCAAGGATATAAAGCTGGCATAGTCTGCTCTAACCCACCTTTCTCATTATCTCACTTGTCCTCTGAGACTGACAGTTGGATCCAGCAATTTTCAGTTGGCAGTAAGCCTCCCTGTACATAGTTGAGGTTGGGGGGAGGGGAGGGACTAGGGAAAGAGCTAGTTTATATACAGTTAGCAATTATCTGGTCCCAGCATGTTGCCAAGATCAGTATTTCAAAGCATGGGGGGTGGAGGGTAAGAGTGGCTTAGATGTAAAATTTGAACTGCAAGGCCAAGATCGTAGGTGGAGGATAGGGTAAAGGGTAAAGCTCTGCCAGACAGAACTCTTCCACCCTCCCCACTTACCATTCTGCAGCTGGGACTCTCTTCTCCACGGACAGGGAGATGGCCAGCCAGCATCAGGTGGTGTTCCTGCAGCTCAATGCATGATAAGCTCATCCTACTGGACCTCCTAGAGGACCTGGAAGATGTCTGCTTCTTTGTACATGCAACTGCAGGAACACAGCCAGATGCTGCCTGCCCATATCCTGTCCTCCTAAATGGCTGTGAGGGGATGACCCAGGTGCTAGATGGTAAATTAAGAGTGGGTGGCAGGGGGAGTTGCAGATGGAAGCACTGAATGCCTCCATTTGCAGTGACTGAAAAAAGACATACGTAGGCATAATTTCAAAGGCAAATAAATGGGTCCGAAAACAAATCAAGCCTGGAGTTTCCCTAGAAATCAAGATGACTGAGACTGTCATCCTTTGGACATACCATGGGAAGACATGACTCACGAGTAAAGATACTGATGCTTGGCAAGGTAGAAGGAAGCAGGAAAAGAGAAAGACATTACATGGGGATAGACACAATCAAGGAAGCCTCAGCCCTGAATTTGTAAGACCTGAGCAGATCTGTTGATGACAGAGTAACTTGAAGGTCTCTCATTTAACAACAACAGAAGCATAAATTAGCAATTACAAGATAGGGCCTTCTCAGTGGCTGCCCCTAGGCTCTGGAAATCTGTCCCTAGGGAGGCTAGAATGTCTCCCTCCTTGCTATCCTTCCATCAGCAGGTGAAGACTTCTTCATTCTGACAGGCTTTTAGAACTGAAGGCTTGAGAAAATAGCTTTTAAAGAGGAGGTTGTATTGTTTAAATTGTACTATTTTAACCGTTTTTAATCATTTTTCAGTGTATGTTTTAAATTGCTTTGATACTGTTTATAGTTTAATTCTATTTTAACATTGATTGGTTTTATGCTTTTAATTATATTGTAATCATTTTAATTTGTAATCTGCCTTGACTCCAATCTTGGGGGAAAGGTGGGGAATAAAAAAAGATGATAGTGATGATGAAGAAGAAGAAGAAGAAGAGTGGGTTTTAAAAAATGATGATGATGATGATGTCAGAATCACAATTCCAGCTCTAGCATTCATCATGACAATGAGTCACCATAGCCACACAACCCCAAGGAGGGTTCAATCTAGGAGGTAACTGTGTTGCTCCATATTGAGTGCATGTGTGTCTTGTACAGTGCATACCCAGATAATCTGAGAGGTCATAGAATAGTGAGCTGGCAAAGAGCAGTGTGGTGTCACACTTTGGCTGCAGAGCCCTGGGTTCACATCCTTAATGGATCCACCATTAAGTTGGGTGACTTCAGGCCAGGCATCTTCTGAGTTTAGCCCAAGTTACAGGGTTATTATGAACGTTAGGTAGGCATGTATGTTATCCTGAGCCTCAACAGAACCAATAGAGGAAGGGTGGAATTTTAAAGGAATGTAAAGAATTGGTGTAGTGGTTTGAGTGTTGGACTAGGAGCTTGTCTACACTGGCCAGAATTGGCCATCTTCCTGACAGTGTATTCTTGCCCTGGATCAGGCTGGTCCCCCCTCCCCCGTTACCTGAATGAAACAGGAGGAAATCTGCATGGACATGCCAAGACCAGACATGCAGGGGGCCTTGATCACTTGCTGCGGGCCTCCATTCTGGCTTCAGAGAGAGCAAGGCGGATGGCAGTGGAGGTGACTGCCAGTACAGGCCACCGTGCAGGTATTGACTCCTGAGTTCCAGCAGGGCCTGATCCATTTTTTAATGAGGTAGGTTTTCCTAGGTGTTAAAATATAACAACGTTGACAGGCTTTCCCCCGCCTTTCCCCCTGTCTTTGCACTGGGTGTTGTCAGGACTGTCCAGGGGCAAAACGGGACAAGAGCCCTGTGCCATATGGACTACAGGGCTCCAAGACAGGGTAAATAGCCCATCTAGACAAGCCCTGGGAGACCAGAGTTCAAATCTGCACTCAGCCATGGAAAACCACTGGGTGACCTTGGGCAAGTCCCACTCTTTCAGCCTTAGGAAGGTAATGGCAAACACCCTCTGAAAAAATCTTGTCAGGAAAAAAACCACACCCTTGGATATGGTCACCATAAGTTAAAGTAACTTGTTAGCACATAACAACAACAAAGAATATTAAAGTGCCATATACAACCCCAAAGAACTCAAAATAATATATTGTTGCATGGCAAATCCATCCCTTCAACTACTCTGAGGACTGCACAATGCACATAGTAAATAGAGAAGGCTGTCTGGGATGACAGATGACCCTGCTAATAATCCCTGCTAATCGAAAAGTCCAGGGGCCTTGACCCTGTAAGCCCTGGCTCTGCTGCATCACTGATTTAAAAGAGAGAGAGAGAAACATGATAAAATAACATTCAAGAAGAATAGCTGAGTTATTCATGTACCAGCAAGAAGGTAAACCTCAAGCCGGGTTTTGCTTATTTTCAGAAAGCCCTTTAAGTAAGGCACTGAAACATTTTAGTGCTGTTATCTTGCACTGTGTTTAAAACATTGCTGAAATTTACTTTAATCCATAGAGTATTTTATGTGGTAACATATTTTTCTGGGAAGCACATCGTTTCCTTCTGCTTTATTCAGAGAATCACCAAAGGCAGAATCAGTGTTTCATTTTAAACATATGCACCAGCTTTTGTGTGTCTTCAAAAAAAAAATTAAGTTCTTCATCTTTTATTAATCTGTATCCCAGCCAGAGTGGTGTAGTAGTTTGACCGGTGGACTAAGATTCTGGAAAACCAGGGTTCAAATCCCCATTCAGCCATGGAAACCCACTGGATGACCTTGGGCCAGTCATACTCTCTTAGCCTCAGAGGAAGGCAAAGCGAACCTTTCATGAAGAAATCTTGCCAAGAAAACTCCACCATAAATTGGAAACAACTTCAACAAGACACATAACAATCCCAGCTTTACTTTAGGAAGTCAGAGTGGCATACATTTATAGATTTCCCTTGGGGGGGGGGGGGTTTCCAGGCTGTGAGGTCATGTTCTGGAAGAATTTATTTCTGATGTTTTGCCTGCATCTGTGGCTGGCATCTTCTGAGAATGGTTGGGTAGGAGTTGTGGGGGGGGGGGTTGTATACTGTGAGCCCCTGTTGGAGAGGATATGTAAATTTGTGTATTTATCTCTCTCTTTCTATTTCTCTCTCTCTCTCTCTCTCTCATGCACGCACACACACAGGGCTGGTTTAAGGAATTTTGGGGGCCCCTGCAATGCTTTACTTTGGGGGCCCCATATTACTTGAAGGCACATGGGCAAGAAAGGAAGAAAGAAGCCCTTTCTGAGGGAGACAACCCTCAAATTCCCTGTCTCTCTCTCACACACACACACTCACCCTCTCCGACGTGCCTCTCCCTCCAGCTTCTGCCACGGAGGGCTGCTGTTTCTTTCTCTTTCTCTTTAGTTTTGGAGAGGCTGTTTTGTTTGTTTGTTTAAAAAAGCCAGCAGGAGGTTTTGGGAGGAGGAGGGTAAGAGGGGGCTCCTCCCGGCTGTCTCCTGGCTGTTCCTTCGTCAGACTAAGGAGGCCAACACGGGGACCTCTCTTGACCTCGGGGCCCCCTCTTGACCTCGGGGCCCCCTGCCAATGCTGATTTGGCAGACAGGTTAAACCGGCCCTGCACACACACACTTCATCTTTACAACAATACTGTGGAGTAGGTCAGAGTGAGAAAAAGTTGTTTACCCAAAGAACCCCAAATAACGCAAAACAATATATTGCTGCATGGCAAATCCATCCCTTCAGCTACTCTGAGGGTGCAGATCACCCTGTGACCTGCATGGCCTGAGTAAGGACTTCACCCCAGCTCTCTCTATTCCTAGTCCAACATTCAGTCACTACATCATACTAGATCTCTTAGCAGAACCTCAAGGTGCTACCCATCTCCTGTCTCTACCAACCCATAAATAATCTCAATACGCCCAGGTGCTCAAAGATCTTCAGTCTGTGCACCAGGCTTGCTTTGGGCCTCACTACCATGTGATTGTTTTCCTCTCTTTCTTTATTACAAACATGGAGTAATTGCAATCAAGACTGTTGCACATTCAGTTTAATAACCATGGAAATCT
The DNA here is from genome assembly GCA_030847615.1 of Gambelia wislizenii. NCBI lineage: Eukaryota > Metazoa > Chordata > Lepidosauria > Squamata > Crotaphytidae > Gambelia > Gambelia wislizenii. The sequence continues at coordinate 201,605,546 of JAUMIR010000005.1, read as the reverse complement.
CCTCTGTTCAATAGCTCTCAACAAGATTTCTTATGCCTTGCTTGTGCTGGAGGAGTCTACTAGCAGTGTATTAAGCCACAGACTAAAACCATGTGGGAAAGTCAAGGCCAACGCAGCACAACTTTTTAAAACAATTCTTGCTAATATCACAGATGCAGTACCAGATAAGCACATGCACATTTTGAAACTTATTTTGTTATAATAGTTGTTCCCAATTCTAAATGGGATTTTGTTATTAGTCAGAGAAAATAAATGCTGCAGGATGAATGAATCATTCTGTATAAAAACAATATTCACTAAATCATGCTGAGCATTTTTTTAAAATGCCCTCTTGTGTTTTTTTAAAGAACCCAGTAATTTTTTGCTTTAATTAATTACTGCAATTACCAGGAAAATTAGGATAAAATCTGGCCAGGCTCCAGATTGATTGAACAAATAGCACAGAAATAAAAAGGTCAGAGTATCTGTTCTGTCAAGTATTACTAACAGTCCCCCTCCATTTTCTCACTGTTTTAGAGATTGACTTCTTCACCATAAAATAAAATGTCAGTACATTAACCCACCTTTTCCAAGCATTTTACAGACATATTTTCTGCCAGTAGTATAGTGCCCTCTGCATATTTTAAACTGTTGATGCTCCTTCCTCCAATGTAATGCTCCTTTCTCTGAGTCTAATCCTGCTTCATGTACAATATGTTCAGCATACAAGTTAAACAGATAGGGTGATAAAATGCAGCCTTGCCTGACCACCTTGCTAATTGGAAACCATTCCATTTCTCCATACTCTGTCCTGACAGTAGCTTCTTATCCTGAGTACAGGTTACAAATCAGGACAATCAAATGCTGTAGCACACCCATTTTTTAAAAGAGTGAACCATAGTTTTTCATGACCTACACAATCAAAGGCTTTGCTATAATCTATAAATGACAGGCCAGTTTCCTTTTGAAATTCTGTGGTATGCTCTATTATCCAACTTGTGAATAATAGAGCAATATCCAACTTTTGCAATATGATCCCTAGTTTCTTTTCCTTTCCTGAACCCAGCTTGGATGTCTGGAATTTATCGCTCCATATACAATTAAAGTCTTAGTTGTAGAATTGTGAGCATCACTTTGCTTGCATAGGAAATTAATGTCCTGTCATTAGAGCAAACCCTGGTTTCTCTTTTCTTGGTGATTAAAATGTATATTGATCATTCCCAGTCTGTGGAACATTGTTTTGTCTTCCATATTTGTTGGCAGATTTTAGTTAGAACTAAGGTTGATTCTGTCTCTGTGGATTGCAGCAGTTCTATTGCACTCCAAAGTACACTGAGTGCAGCTTTCACTTTCCAAAATTTGGGTTCATCTTCATATGATGCTTCTTTCCATGTGTCAGTTGTCCTTTCCTTTCTTTTATATAGTTCTACTGTGTATTGCTTACATTGTCTTTTTATTTTTATCTTGGTTGCGTATTATGTTCCTATGCTGATCATAGAGCATCCCTACTCTTGGTTTAAATTGCCTTTGATTTCCTGCATCTTGTGGAAGAGGTCTCCTGTTCTTCCTTTGTTGTTGTCATCTTCTATTTCTCTGCAATAATTATTATAGCAATAACAGTATAGTATAGTAGTAATCTAGTATAGGAGCCTCTGTAACTGGAGAATAAATTTGGATCATGGTTATATTGATAGATTGCAGCAGTTCCATTGGTATGCCATCTGTTCCTGCTCATTTATTTCTCCCAAGTGCACTGAGTGCAGCTTCCACTTCACTTTCAAAAATTGGAGGTTCATCTTCATATGGTTCTTTCTGGAATGAATCTGTCATTCTTGCATCTTTTATATAGTTCTTCCATGAATTGCTTCAATTGGCTTTTTATTTCAACTTGATCATGCATTGTGTTCTGCTGGTGGTCAGAGCATCCCCACTCTTGATTTAAATTTCCCTTTGATTTCTTGGATCTTGTGGAAGAAGTCTTTTGTTCTACCTTTTTTGTTATCATAGAATCATAGAATCATAAGAGTTGGAAGAGACCACAAGGACCATCCAGTCCAACCCCTGTCATGCAGGCATACACAATCATCTTCTATTTCTCTGCACTGATTATTATAGTAGTTCTTATCCCGCTGGCAAGTTGCTGAACAGTTGCATTAAAGGTTCTGACTCTATTTCTGTCATCTTTTACTTTTGCTTCTCATCTGTCCTTAATTGCTTGAACAGTTTCATCTGTCATCCATTGAAAATTTATTTTTCTTTTTGGCTGCATATAGTGTCTTTTTTGCATTCTTCCCTCACAATGTCCCTGGCTTCAGTCCAGAGTTCTTCTGTCTCACGGTCAATTTGGCTTAAGAGTTCAAATCTACAGTCGTCCCTCCACATTCGCGGGGGTTAAGGTCTTGAGACCCCCGCGAATGTGGAAAAACCATGAATAAAAAATGCTGCTCCCGTGACACACACACACCCCGAGGGAGGGAGGTGGCGGGAGGGTGTCTGCCCAGCCTGGCCGGCCCTTCGCAGGCCTTCCTGAGGGGACTCCAGGCCTTAGAATCCCCAGAGCCCACTTAGGAAGGCCGGGGAGGGCAGCAGGTGGGCAGGGAGGAGGCTGCCCTGCCTCCCGGCAGCCTTCCTGAGCAGACTCTGGGGCTTAGAATCCCCAGAGCCCACTTAGGAAGGCCAGGGAAGGTAGCAGTTTGCAGGAGGGAAGCTGCCCTGTCTCTTCCCGGCCTTCCTGAGCGGACTTCGGGGCTTAGAAGCCCCAGAGCCTGCTTAGAAAGGCCGGGGAAAGCTGCGGGTGGGTGGGAGGGAGGCTGCCCTGCCTTCCCCCGGCCTTCTTGAGCAGACTTCGGGGCTTTGAAGCCCTGGAGCCCCACTTAGGAAAGCTGGGGAAGGCAGTGAGTGGGAGGGAAGGAGGCTCCCCTGTCTGTCCCTGGCCTTCCTGAGCGGACTTCGGGGCTTAGAAGCCCCGGAGCCCGCTTAGGAAAGCTGGGGAAGGCAGCAGGCGGGAGGGAGGGAAGCTGCCCAGCCTCTCCCCGGCCTTCCTGAGGGGACTCCGGGTCTTAGAAGCCACAGAGTCCCCTCAGGAAGGCCAGGGAAGGCAGCTGGAGGGAGGGAGGGAGGCTGCTCTGCCCATCCCCCGGCCTTCCTGAGTGGACTCCAGGGCTTTGAAGCCCCAGAGCCGCCTCTGGAAGGCCAGGGAAGGCGCAGGCAGGAAGGGGCTAGGGGCTACACCGTGAATAATCAAAATTGCGAGTATGAAAGTCGCGAATGTGGAGGGGCAACTGTATTTATATACTACCTTTACATTCTATAGGGATGTTCTTCCAGTTGTATTTTGGCACAAGGATTGTTCTAGTGTTCTTTACTATTACTTTAATTTTTGATATTACCAATTCATGGTCTGTGTCACAATCTGTTCCTGGTCTTGTTTTTGCAGAGAGAATGGAGCTTCTCCATCTTCTGCTTCCAATTATGTAGTCTAATGATTTCTATATTCACTATCAGGGGATGTCCATGTGTGCAGTCTCCTCTTTGCTTGCCTGAAAAATGTGTTTGCAATAAGCAAACTACTGGCCTCGCAAAATTCAGTTGGTTACTCTCCTGCTTCATTTCTTGATCCTAGGCCACATTTTCCTACAATCTTTGATTTTGCTCTGTTTCCTGCTTTTGCATTCCAATTGCCTATGATTAACAAGTCTGTTTTGTTGTGTGATCAATTTCCTCCTGGACTCTAGCATAGAACCTTTAAATACTTTCTTCTGCCTCTTTGGTTGGAAATAAATTTAGATTATGGTTATATTGATGGGTTTTCCCTCAAGTCTTAATGATGTGATTCAGTGAGATTTTGCATTATACCCTTTGACTGCTTTTGCTTCATCTCTTCTCACTATTAATGCCATCCCATTTCTTCTTAGATTTTCATTTTCCGAATAAAATATCTGATTGAAAATGCCCCATTCCTGTTTACTTTAACTCACTCTTTCCAAGTATTGCAATGTTTATATGTTCTGTTTCTTGTTTGACTATGTCTAGCTTTCCCTGATTCATGCTTCTTACATTCTATGTCCTTATGATATGTGTTGTGCAGCTTCAGACCTTCCTTTCACCTCTGAGCACATCAACAGCTGAATGTCTTTTTTGTTTGAGTCCAGTTGCATCATTAACCACAATGCTACCAGTAGTTGTCCTCTGCTGTATCCTAGCAGCTCATTCAGTACCATCTGACCTGAGAGTTTCATCTTCTGGCATTATCTCTCATTTCATTTTGGATTGTCTCATCATAGGGTTTTCACAGTAAAATACATTGAAACGGAAGTTTACCATGTCTCCTTCTGCACAGTACTAACAAGCGTTTGTCTCTGCTTTTATCTCTGAGAGATCCACTGCCAGTATCACCCCCCCATCCCAACTACTACTGCTGCCCAGTGGCTGTTTGGCACATATAGTCTGGCTCATCAGCAAAAGCCTGTCTGACATGGGAGGCCCTATCAGCAGCACTGCTGCCATCAGCATAGCTCTTGCCTCACAGGATCATGTAATCCCATCAGTGCTGAAAGGTAGTGCCATTGGTTGAGTTGTAATTTCACAGCCCTCTAAATACAAACCTCTCCAGGACCTTTAATCACAAAGTGTATAAAATCAAAACAAACCATTTGTCACAGGCTGGATATTCATCAGTATTACTTTGTTAAGCAAACTGCCTCCAGCAGTGGCAAAGACTGATTCTGCTGTCTTTCTGCCATTGTTAACTGATATTATTCCCACTGCTGTCAGGCAAAACAAACAGGAAATGGTGAGGCAAGTAAGCCTCTGGTGTCATTGGTGACTAGGCCACTGGCATGGAAAACTACATAACAGTTGCCATGCTTAGATAGTTCTCCCCTGGTAGTTGGGTTTCCAAAAAGGCTTTCTCCATTCTAACCCATTCATTAGTCATGGGTGTCAAGCATAATAATCACAAGTATCAAGCATAACCACCTTTTCATCGCCAGAGCAAGGAACAAATCATTGACAATGCAAATATAACAAGGTACATCCCAACCACAGGGTTCTTGTTAATGTTGTTTTCTCCTGGTATGTTCCCTGTCTCATGAGGGACAGAACATGCCGACTTGCTTGGACTTCCTCATTTTTGTTTTTCAGCCAGGAAAAGTTCTTCTTGTAATATTCATAGGAAATGCATATCATGGTGCAGGAGAACAGAGCTTGGAAAACTTAGCCTTTTTGGACTACAGTTCCCAGAATCCTTCAGTCAGCTCCACGCAAGAGGGAACACACATGCAAAATTAATCTTTTCAGCTAGTTGTGTGGTGGGAGTTACAAGATACTATACAGGGTTAGCTAGCCCTGTTTGTTTTTAATCTTCACAGCAACCATGGGCTTCAAGATTTATTTGTTTATTTAGCCTGAGGTTACTCAATAAACTCCATCAGTGAATGGGAGTTTGAATCCTGGGTGTCCCAGGCCCTTATCTCAGTCTCCAACCACTACACTAATAGTGCCACAGCTTTATCTAATGCAACCTTTCCCCAACTTAATGTCCTCCAGAAGTTGTAGACCAGTGGCTCTTAATCTTTTCTTTACCAGGGAACCCCTTTAAATATCTTTTGTTGCTGTGAACTTCCAAGACTTAATTCAAGATTTAAAACTCTAAAAGCAATAATAACAATAACACCTGATGATAATACAATTACATCATCCATTAAACCTTCCCTCAGAGGCACTGGATGAAGAGGGAAGACTTTTCTTCTTCTTCTTCCTGAAAGTTTGTGGCTGGAGCAGATTGATTGGCAATGCGCAGGCCAAGTCAGCCAGCCATGCTTTGCCTTGGATCCTGTCATATGGCCACTCCACTGCAGAGTGGAGGTGGGTCAAGCAGACTTCAAGCCTTTGCAGACCTCCTGTGAGGACACTGAGAACCCCTGGTGGTCCCTGGACCACAGGTTAAAAACCACTATTCTAGACTACAGCTCCCATCTGCCCACATACTATGGCTAGAGAGGATGGGTGCTGTAGTTCAAACACTTTAAAGCCACCAGTTTGGGGAAATCTAATTTAATAGGGAACTTTGACCTCTGCATAACCTTTCTATATGGAACTTATGATGACAAGGGAATAGAGAACATGGAAGAAAGTGTTGTGAATTGACTGTGGGGGGGTGTAAGCATTATTCTCTAACATATTTAGCAACAGTGCTATTCTATAGAAAAAAACATTTTCATCTGTCTAAATATTGATTCCACCTCCCCTCACCCCATATCACAAAAAATCAAATGGAAGGTCCTAATAATTTTGGTATGGAGTCAGAGTGGTGCAGTGGTTTGAGTGTTGAACTATGGAGATTTTCACACTACACTGTTATAGTGTTACTATTCCACTTTATTTGCTATGGCTGTCTCCTGTGGAATTATGGGATTTGCAGTTTAGGGAGGGGTATTTACAACTCTCAGCCAGAGAGCTCTTAGGCCTCACTAAACTACAAACCCCAGAATTCCACAGGAGGAAGCCAAAGCAGTTAAAGTAGAATAGTTACACTATAACAGTGTAGTGTGAAAATCTCCTATGACTCTGGACACCAGGGTTTGAATCCCCACTTGGACATGAAAACCCACTGGGTGACCTTGGGCAAGTCACACACTCAGAAAACCCCTTGATAGGCTCACCTTAGGGTCACCATATTTCAGAAACAACTTGAAGGCACACAACAACATCATCATCAACAACAAGGAGCTTTGGTCCAAGTCAGCTAGAAGATGAATTTGAGCTGGAAAACTCAGTTTCAACATTTTCCTCAGCCACTGTAAGAAACCTAACCTTCCCCTCCACCCAAAAACTCATAAATCTGGGTCTGAATAAAAGACATGCCCAAGCAAGACCAGGACCAAAATCCATATTACTAGATATGCTAGACTGACTCAGATTTAAAGTAAATAGGTATGTGGAGGAATCATCTGGAGAGCAGGTCATTCCAAGCATCAGTTTGAATTTCAGTCTCCCTGGAAGTTGTTCAATATTCGTTTGTCTCTGAATGGCTGGCAAAGAGTCAATAATATACTCCCAAGGTGTCCAAGGTATCTCTCATTCCTGTTAGACACTTCAGTGAATTAATCTTAGTGTCTTCTTGATAGAGTCTCACATTGCTAATTCCATGTTTCATATATTTGAAAAGCAACTGACCAATTCTGAACTTTCCTCTACTTGGCTCCTGAATAAATATACTCAGTTGGATACTGGAGTAGATTCTAGGGTTTGTTTCCTAGCCTGAAGACTGTCTTTACACATAGACCGCTCAGAAAATGTGTTGACCTGTTTTTAAAGGAATTTTAAAGGAAGCTTTTGAAAAGAGACCCATCCTCCAATGCAAGAATAAAACCCAACCTCAATCAAATTGCTAGTCCCAGCTAGATTAGACCCACCAAGGCCTTATCTACATGGGCTAAATATCTCAGCTTGCCCCCGTCTCAAAGCCTTGCAGTCCATACGATACAGGGCATCTGCCACTGAGCAGTTCTCACAACCTCGGGGGCAGATACAGGGCTGAGACAAGAGCAAGACAGGGTAGAGCCCGATAAACAGTTTCCAAATAATAAATCTGTTACCACCAGCAAAAACTGGATTGGGCCCCACTTGGACTAAAAAAATTAAAAAGTTGTAAAACGTGCTGCTATACAGGTGTCCTCAACTTTTTGATGACCCGCATTTCAATGACTTACTCTTTCAACCATTTTGAATTATACCCAGAAACTGTATATTTGACACATGGTCCACTCTTTTGGCATGTTTGCACAATGGTTTTGTGACCACACACTGCTTTTTAATTTCAGTTAACTTGGTGCCATCTTGTGTACAGAAGTTGTTTATGCTGTGTCTCTTGACTTATATTTTTGCTTGTAATACGTATATTTGTGCTTATATATAAGTTCTGTCTATTAAATAATGAGACTAATACAATCTTTATTTATATGTATTACAATTCTAATGCTTGTCCCCTTCAATATACTCCCTGTTCACACTCACACAATGATACAGTCTTGTTTTCCAGTGGCTGAAGGAGTGTAGCAGATCAGTATCTGTCAGCTGTTTCAATACATCTGCCATTTTCTTCTTTTCTTCGGACTGCATCAGTTGACAGAGAAAGAAAGAGAAGAGTAGGAGAAGTCAATAGTTATGGGCTGGAAGGGGGAAAGGACAAAGAGGATGAGAAAGAGAGAAGTGAAAACAAGAATTAGCTCAAGAAGAAAGGCATTGGTGTCAAGTTTTTTCATAATAATGAGGAAACTCACATGCTCCCCATCCAAGAAAGAAAATAGTACAGTACTGAGGCTTTAACCATTTAGGGTAGAGAGTGAAAGGTAGCGATAGAAGTGGGGAAGTTAAAAAATAAGGCAGGAAAAGCATAAAGCCACAATCCTGTACACCATACTGAGTGACTCCTGAGGCAATGAATACTAAGATCGATCAGGATTCATTCACACACACACAAACACACATGGATCACTCCCTCCTACTGGTTAGAGAAAAGCTGAAAAAAGGGAGGGGAGAGGGAAGGAGGTATATAAGTAGCAGCCTGTAGCAGCAGGGACCAACAACACATAACAATTTTCAAGTATTCATTATTGCCCGAGGATTCCTCCACTCATCCTGAGATTCAGATCAGGACCTGAGAACTGGAAACCTGACTCATCAGTTTCAGAAACCAGTTTAAAAACACTAGCCTAAATATATCACCTTCATTCAAACTATTTTCTATTGGTTGACACAGTTTTATGATTGTGTGGTCATATCCTAAGGAGAATGAACTCTTTTTGCCTGTCACACCATGAAAAATGATCTAGCATTGCTTGGGAGCTAACACATTGGCCAAAAAGCATATTATGACTAGACAGTAAGATATTGCAATGTAAACAAACATCAATTATTATTGATGCATGTTTCCTTTTAAAATGTTTTATAAATATCATGGGAAATTATTTGTATACCTAGTATACAGGGTATCTGATTTTGAACAACATGACATTGAGTTTCCATTTGACAGAAATGTTATTGAATTTTAAATGTATCACACTTCACTGAAATGCAATTCAATTTTCAAATGTAATCTAAAACATCTCAATTACATGAGATATTAGCACAGTCACAAATTCTATCTCCTAAGAATATATAATTATAGTTAATAGCATTTTACCATAGAAAATATTTTCTCGGAACAAAAACATACCTTGGGATTTTAGGAGAGGATTCTATAAGAGATGCAGAGGAAGCTATAGGTAATAGAGAAATTATATAATTCTAACATCAGATACATATATACACATACATTTATCAGCTACAATCATTTTTTAACATCTGCAAAAAGCTGCTTAGTGGATAAATCCTAGATAAGAAAAAAAAATACTAAGTGCAAAGAGGCCAAGTATTTGAGATTTGCTTCATGGTATTTAGGCATTTCATAGCACCCAGTCAAACAAACTTGGCATAAGTAAAACGCTGAGGACAATCTGTACAAAGGAAAAGAGAGGCTTAAAAGGTGGATAATCATAATTTATATGTTTTTCCAAGACTTCACATCCTAGATAAACAAGGAGATAAAAGAGAATTAGAAAGGAAGCACACTCAATCACCAAAGCAGATTTTTTAAAAAATAAAATAAAAGTAAAAATATACATTTGGTAAGCAAAGAAAAGAAGGAAACGCATTTTGTACATTCTGTAAACTTCAGTGGTAATGTGTCTTTTGATACTGGGACAGAGATAACTTGTATATCCTGCAAATGGTAACAGTTCAAACAAACAGTCTGGAAATACACCCTGTCCTCTTCCTTGCTCCTCAACATTGGTATTCAGCACAGTTCCAAACATCTTTGAATGCACTCCAGACATTTCATTCTATCGCAGTGGAAAGTATATGTGAAAATATATCTGGCTGTGGTTGGGAACAGGAAACATAATGTAGAGGAAATCTTTCTAATACCTCTGAATGTTAAGGTAACAACATGATATTGATATAAAGCTGCAATGGGCAAGCCTGTAACAAGCCTGGGGGCCAATTGTCTGCTTTTAGGACCCTACAAAGGCATAAAAACAAATACAGAAAAAGCAAGAAGTCCGCTTCTTCTTTTGAAACAAAATGTTAAGCAGGGAAGGAGCTGCAACCTATTTAAAAGGTGAGTTGGTGTTCATGAAAAACAAGCTCATCCTTGTCTTATTTGGGTCAAAAAGGGGCAGTTCTTCTGTTCCGAGATCTTAGTGCCTGGTCCTTCTTCTCCAGTCCTTGGGGCAAGGGGGAGGAATCGCAGGGCAAGAGCACTGCCTTGAAATGTGTCACTGTATGTATATGTTGTGCTTAGAGGAAGGAAGACTTTAGGCTTTTCAGATACTTAAAAGACGCAAGCTTTATTGTTTTATAGTCTGCTCATTGTCCAAGGCCACAGACCAACTATTTTAGCCTCCCCAAACACACAGCAGAAAACCGGGGGGGGGGGACTATCTATATGTTGTTAACCTGGATCAAGGAATGTATTTCATCCAAACATTACAATATGAATTCTCATATGTTAGACCTGGCCTGGCACCTTGGAAAGTTACGGCATTATAAACTGACTTATTATTGAGTGTAGCTGAATTGTGTTGTTGGGCAATGCTGATATTCCCAGAAAGGGAGCAGAAATGTAGCTACACCATCAGGGACCACTGAGCATGTGGAGCCAGCAGTGTGGTCATTGTGCAATGGTTCTGATGCACAATGGTCCTGCAGATTCACAACCTGACCCATTGTGCAATAGGAGCTCCCCTTGATTGGCAGAACTTCTTGCATGGTGTCCTGTTGTGCAGTGTCACAATTTGCTGGCATGTTTGCATGTTGTGGACATTTGCAGACACATCTTACCGCGCTACAAGCTTGCAAGAGAACTCCATTTTGGATGACGCTGTCCCTCTGGTGAAATCATCTGTGTCACTTCCATTTAGGATTGGAGGTGGCCGCGCCATATTTCACCAGATTTTATTCACGGAAGTTGTCTATGAATAAAATATGGTGCGGCCACCTCCAATCCTAAACAGAAGTAACACAGACAATTTCGCCAGAGGGACGGCGTCATCTGAAATGGAGTCTCTGCCATGCAGCAGCGCCAAAGCTCTCCCACAAGCTTGTAGTGCGGCAAGACGTGTCTGAAAATATCCTGTGTCAGCAATGTAGCTCCAGTATCATACAGTTATGCATCACAACTCTGACGTAGGATCTTGAACCTGGTGGTCTTTATTTGAATGGTGGACTCTGTGCTCCTAGTGAAGCCATTAAGCATCAGCCACACCTGCACACAGCATGTCATTTTAATAAAAAATACCAAGTCTGAGAAATGAATGTATATACCCACAACTTTCAAAGTAGGCCTCGCACCCTAATGACTAGAGAAGAAGGTCCAGACCCTGAGAAATTACAACCCTATTGTGAAGTCAAATGATAGGAGAGAAAAAAACATTGACCAATAAGTAGTAGGAATACCCAGCTTTAAAAATAGTAGCTCTATTTTAGGGCCTTTATATGATTTTTGCTTGCAGGGTTAATCAAACAGAGGAGGAGAGGTTGCATTGCATCTGTTATGTTTCAACTTCTGCAGTCTGATTTTGATTATTTATAGATATATTGTTACTTGCTGGAGGCTTTTGAGATGAAGCTGCATAGAATCTTAAATAAATTCTCTTTTCACACATGGAATCAACTTTACAAGCTTTAAGATGATGAAACTGTAGATCGTTTTCATGCAAGATACTGAAAAGTAACATGTACAGTACTCACTCAACTGATTGGACACATTAACCAATTAAAACCTTTTTACATTCACTGAAAAGAGCCCTAATTAACTGGACAGCAGATTTAAAAATTTCTCGATAACTTTGGTGCAAGAATATAGGGAAGGTGTAGGCGGAAGGCCACTTATTAAAAAGAGCCAGCCCTCCCATGAGACAGACTAGAATCACAGAGCTGGAAGAGACCACAAGTTGTGAAGGGCCATCCAGTCCAACCCCCTGCCATGCAGGAATAAACAATCAAAGCATTCCTGAAAGATGTCCATCCAGCCTCTGCGTAAAAACCCCAAAGAAGGAGAGTCCACCACACTCTGAGTCAATGTATTCCACTGCCTAACAGCTCTTACTGTCAGGAAGCTCTTCCTAATGTTTAGATGGAATCTCTTTTCCTGTCGTTTGAATCCATTGCTATGTTCCCTAGTCTCTGGATCAGCAAAAAAAACAAGCTTGCTCCATCCTTAGTATGACATCCCTTCAAATATTTAAACATGGCTACCATGTCCCCTCTTAACCTTCTCTTCCCCAGGCTAAACATACCCAGCTCCCTAAGCCGCTCCTCATAGGACATGGCTTCCAGAACTCCTACCATTTTGGTCGCCCTCCTCTGGACTACACTCTTACAGTGCTATTAGTCTACTTTAACTGCTATGACTGCCTCCTGTGGAATCCTTGGATTTGCAGTTTAGGGAGGTACATTAACAGCTCTCAGCCAGAGAGCTCTTAGGCCTCACTAAACTACAAACCCCAGAAATCCACAGGAGGCAGCCATAGCAGTTAAAATGGAATAATAGCACTATAACAGTGTAGTGTGATAAAGTTAAGAGAGAGAACAGCCAACTAAGATAGGGTAAGTGCATACCCTCCAACATTTCACAGTTGAAAACCAGTACACATGTGGCCATGCAACATCAGAGGGCGATCAAGATGGCAAACGTTATTGATGAGGAAGAACAGACAAGCTAGGAGAGGCTGCAGCAGCTTCTTTTTTGCCTGAATCTACAAGGAATTGCAAGATTCTTCCCTCTCGTCTCCTCTCCTCTCCTCCCACTGAGTTGTGTGCAAACTACTTTTGCACTTTGAACTCAGTTTGTAGTAACTGAAGTAAGCTGAGGCAAAGGGGGAAGGTGAGAAGAAGAGAGAAGAACTGGGACATTTTAAAAGCAGCTGAAAAAGTGAGACAACATAAGATTACTCCTCCAAATTGGGACAGTCGGAGGATATGTATGTATGTGTGTTGAGGGATGCAGAATAGTAGCACAACTATTGTCAGAGGACAGAGATGTGTGTACTCTATATCCCTAAGATATGGCGTCTTCAGGTCCACTGGGAGCTGTTATCCTGTCACCCAGCAATGCAGTAAGATTTAGTTGCCAGTCTGGATGGCTTCTGGGTATGAAAAGGAGAGGCCTTGCCAGTTTGTCCTTTTGCCTCAAACAGGACACCTTTTTTGGTTTTGTCCTGATCTTAGAAAGAGTACCGGTATATCTTCTAAGACAATGCTACTGGAGACCAGAACTTGGAAAAGTTACTTTTGGGAGACTGCAACTCCCAGAACCCTCCAGTCAGCATAGTTGATGGCCATGCTGATCAAGAGGATCTCAGCAACTGTGCTGCCGAACAAGACTGTCATCTCCCGGGTCAGGCTTGAGCGACCAATGTCCTGAACCGCCTGCATGCAGGGTTGGGGCTGCGGCTTCCAGTGCATCTTTACACCTGCCGGTTTCGTCCCTCGCCTATCGCTACAGGGCTTTTTTGGAAATGGATTTGTCCTTCGAGCCTGTGCAATGGATTTTTCTGGTGGAGCGCAGCGTGCACAGAACTGGCCTCACCCTTTAAACCAGAGATTCATCTGCCGTGGCCTTGCAAGCATGGACGTGGCAGCGAGGTCCTCGGGCCGTAGGTTTGATTAGAGTTTCCTTCTCTTAGATGGTTGACCTTACAGGGTTGGACGAGCACCATCTGCCCGGGTTTGGGATTAGAGTTTTCCTTCTCCTAGGACGGTTGCCACAAGGCTAGAGAGCCCATCCTGCCCTTTGACGCTCTTTGTCAGACCCTTCGGTTTTGACCTGTCTGGCATGGGAGACCCTACCAGTGGCTATTATGCCACCGCCAGCATAGCTCAAAACATCATTAGGGTACGCAAGCCTCTCTCCCACGACAAGGGGGCGTCAATGTACTGCAAAACAAACAAACAAACAAACAGGTAACTCTTCCAAGTTATGGTGGGGCACATGGCCAAAGTCAAAGTTCACAACCCATTTGAATTGTTGAGTTAATTGACTAAGTTGACCTATCAGATTTCTCTGGGTGGATGATATTTCTACTAAAAGAGCTTATCTGAGGCTTTCTTGGACTGGTTGAGTGCACTTTGCTACTCTGGGAGAACCAAGAGAATGGACTGTTAGATCGACATTGCAGACCAATTTAAGCCCGAAATTGTTTAAATCCGTTATGAGAAAGCAACTTTGTAGAGAGTAAATTCATGGAACCTAGTAATATTCTCCCACACAATCTCTTAGGACTCAACGACACTAGGCAGGGTAAGCTGGCTCCCAGTTGGCATATCCTGGCTGTGAGGGTGGACTATTTCCCCCCCCCCCATTTATCTGCAAAAAACACAGCAGGGTCCAAACAGATGCCAGCCCATCATTGAAGCCATCACCGCCATCACCATTTTCTCACTAACACAGAAGCCAGGCATGGGTCTCACAACATGTGACTGCAGGCCCCCTGCATGTGACCAGCCTCAGTCACATGCTAAGGGACCCCTGCCTGGCTTCCGGGAGAGCCAGGGAGCTGGCGGCAGCAGTGAGGAGTGATATTCTGTGACATGGGGCCCAAATCCAGCAATACTGGATTAAACTGGGTATTTTCCTAAAATGTGGTAAAGGGCCCTATCCCAATTTGCCCCTGTTCCAGCCCCGTATCTGCCCCGGGGGTCATTTGGACTGCCCTGGGGCAGATTGGGGTAAATGCCATTCATCATCTGGGCTCTAGAACGGGGGCAAGCTGGACATATTTGGCCATTGTAGACAAGCCCTTCGTGGGAATAGCAGCAAATGTCATACAGCATGATGGACTGCTCTGTTTGGGCATTAGGATTCTTTATTCAATTTCATCTTGCACCTGATTTTATCCCACCCACCCTGCCACTGCTTGGCCATGCCTTCTTTGTATTCCCAGGTCTTGCTGTGAGTTTGACCTCTTAGAGGGTTGTTTTCCTTTAAAACTGGACTTCCTCCAGTATATTGAGAAGTCTACCTTTTTTTTTTTTTTTTTTTTTTTTTTTTTTTTGTGGATGATGTCCTTTAGACCCCATAAGGGCAGGCACTTGGAGAATAATACCCTTTTGGTATATACATTTCTCAGAGTCTGCTGAAACGAAGGAGGATGAGAGGGGGAGGGAGGGAAAAAGGAATCATAAAATCATCGAATTGTAGAGCTGGAAGAGACCACAAGGGCCATCCAGTCCAACTCCCTGCCATGCAGGAAAGGTAACACCTTTAAGACTAACTGGTTTTTATTTTTAGCATGTGCTTTCATGGATATAAACCCACTTCTTCAGAAGCAGTACAGACTAATATCCAGGTCTCAGAGTATAAAGCATATTTGTGGGAGTGGGATGGAATGTAATAGGATCCAGTAAGATGCAAATCATGACCCATTAATTTTCAAAAGGCAGTGTGACATGATACAGGTCTTTCAGATCTATACAGTGCAATGGTCAGTTAGTGTTGACCTGCAAAGACAATAAATCTACGAACCAAAAGTCAGTTTCGAAAATGGCTGCAGCTGGTAAGAGAAGGGAGCCAAATGTTTACACTTGTCATGTACTTGTGTTACCAAACACAGTGACCAACAGTTTCAGAGTGATCAGAAAACTTTATTGGCACAGAAATTAAAGAAGCGCACTATCGATTGTGTGAACTACCATTTTGGAAAAGTCTGTGTGAATTACCAGCAATTTTCCCAAAACAACAACAGCAGAGCTGAGCCATGATTGGTTGGACTGACCACAGAGGGGGTAGACTTGTAAGAGATGGAGGAGCCTCAAATGAAAAGATCCAGCCACTGTTGTTGCCTCCCAGCTTGATTGGCTGCTGTGGCTGAAGAATCCCCAGTTATCCTCTGTGTGTGAGTGTGTGTGTGTGAGAGAGAGAGAGAGAGAGAGTAGTGATCTGCTCCTCCAGCTGTTCACTCCCTTACGCTCCTGTGATCCCGTTTGTGTGTGTGAGAGAGAGAGGGGGAGGGAGAGTGGGTGAGGGGGAGGAGGGCTTGAGTGGGGGATGGCTTCTCGGAGCTGAAAGGCTGCCTCCTTCCTCTCACCCTTCTTGCTTTGGGAAGAAGAGGGAGCACTCCCTGCTAAGGCATGAACATTTAGCAGGCATTCCTCTGGTAATCAGAGGAGGGAAAGATCCTAGCACTTTCTCTCACTCTCTCTCTCTTTCCCTCCCTCCCTCTCTCTCATCTTCCCATCATCTTCCCCCAGATGGGCTTGGGAGGCCATGCCCCCCACCTTTGCCTGTGTGAACTAAAAATCAGAAAACTAAACAGATCAACCAATTTCTCACTAAATCACGTAAACTATCCGGCAATGTTGGGAAAAAGTACTAAAGCTCAAACTATCGCAATAAAAACTGTCATGTAACTGAGCCCCATAAGTATCAAGGTTACAGAAAAATAATGGAAAATGGCAGGATTAGGCACCATCAAGGACTAATCCTGACAACACTCAAGACCTTCAGATACGACAAGGCATGTTTCTTAAAAATGATGTTTCCAAATGAAGGCATATGCAAACATGGTTGTGAGAATGGATCAGATGCTATTCAGTGGTGCTACCAACTTCAGCTTTTCTACAAGCCTACTAGGCAAAAATATTGTTGTTGTGCACCTTCAGGTCATTTCCAACTTATGACAACCCTAAGGCAAATCTATCATGGAGTTTTCTTGGCAAGATTTGTTCAGAGGGGGTTTGTCCTTGCCTTCCCCTGAGGCTGAAGGAATGCAACTTGCCCAACGTCGCTCAGTGGGTTTCCATGTCTATGCAGGTATTTGAACCCTGGTTTCCTAGAGTCCTAGTCCAACAACATTAGTCCACATTTCCAGTTGTTTGCTCTCTCTCTTGCTCTCTCTCTCTCTCTCTCTCAGAATCATTCAGCCTAGCTCAGCATTACAAGCTTTATTTACTGCAAAGCCTTCTGGAACCTGAGGGGATAATGCATTGTTATCTCAGCCTTCCCTCTGCAGCAGCAAGATGTCTCTCGAAGCTCTCCTCTCCAGGGTCTTCTGACCACAGCTTGGAAAATGTATTTTTTAAAATCCCCCAGCCAACATTGCTACAGCATGATCAATTTTCCACAGAAATTGGAAATATACTTTTTTAAAAAATAATTTGTTCCCATTTCTTATAATAATGAGTGCAGAATCAAGCAGTTAAGGACAGACAAGAAGCAAAAGTAAAAGGAGACAGAAATAGGTCAGAACCCTGAACACAACGGTTCAGCAACTTGTGAGCATGGACAAGGAGAACTACTATAATAATTAATGCAGAGAAGGGGGCTCAGCCGGTCACTGGCGGGCCCCAAGGGGTGGGGGGGGCAGAGCGGAGGACCGCATGGCCCTCCATGGTGGTCACCATGCCACCTTCCCCTTCCCAGGCCGCTTTGCAGCCAGAAGGGGCAGAGGGGGGGCGGCCAGCCAATCGGAGTGGGCCTGCTCACCTCCGATTGGCTGGGGCCCTCCCAGGGAGGCAGGTCATCCGGCCAGCTCTGGCGTGGCTGGATGACATCAGAGGGGAGAACTACTATAATAATCAATGCAGAGAAATAACAACAACAAAAAAGGTAGGAGAAGAAACCTCTTCTAAAAGATCTGAGAAATCAAAGAGAAATTTAAACCAAGCGTGGGGATGCTCTACAATCAGCAGAGGAACACACTGCATGATCAAGAAATAATAAAAAGCTGATGAAAACAAATACATGGAAGAACTATATAAAAGAGATGAAACAATAATAGATTCATTAAAAGAAGATGCATTTGAAGATGAACCCACCATTTTAGAAAGTGAAGTAGAAGCTGCACACAATAAATACATCGCCAGAAACAGATGATACCCCAATACAGGTCAAACCACCACCACCCGTATCCGTGGGGGATATGTTCCTGGACTTACCATGGATATGTGAAACTGTGGATAATAGCAAACCCTATTGAAATGAATGACTTCTGACCCAGGATACCATAGAATCACTCAGGACACAAAGAGAGCATATTTTTTAATATGTGGATAAGTGAAACTGTGGATACCAGTCCCGTGGATATGGGGGTCAACCTGTAGAGCTGTTTCAAGCAACAGAATCCACTCAAATTCTTACTAAAATCTGTCAGCAAATATGGAAAACAAATAATAGCCCACAGATTGGAAACACTGTCATGTACTGGCTTCTTCAGACTCAGTAACCTGCAGATTCAGAGTTAAACAGTAAACTTTATTGGTACAGATATCTAAAGAGCTATCCCTACAATATGGTTGCTCAGAATGAAACTTATCTACAAAGCATTAAGTAAAAAGTATTTCCAGTCTACAAAATCTGGTGGCCTATACAATCATTGGTTAGACATCATCCCCACTCCCGATACCCACCAGCAGTAGGCACATCCCATATTTCTCAGAGCACAGACCAGGTACACTTTAACCAAACATTTATATATTTCATTTATTTATTAGATTTATATCCCACCTTTCTCCCAAGATGGGATCCAAGTTACAGACATAGAGCATATCTTCCCTTCTCCCAGTTAGTCTACATACTCGTTCGCAAGTACAGAGGAATGCAAACACAATTAGCCACAAAGCAATACAACAGAACTGAACTTGGCAGAGGAAGGTTATGTCCGGATCTGATCCTGACAAATGCTCATTATACATTCTAATCCCACCATAAAAGGATTGCAGTAACACTGGGCCATTGCATTAACTTCCCATGAAAGCAAAGTGATGCTAAAAATTCTACAACAAAGACATTTACTATATATGGAGCAAAAAATTCCTGGTGTCCAAGCTGGGTTCAGAAGAGGATGAGGCATAAAGGATCGTATTCCAAACATATGTTTAATAACAGAGGGCACCAAAAAAATTCAGAAGAAAATCAGCCTGTGGTTTACAGATTATAGCAAAGCTTTTAATTGCATAGATCATGAAAAACTATGGATTGCTCTTAAAGAAATAAGGCTGCTGGACTTACCCAGTGGCTGTTTGTGGTCCGGGGAGGGCCCTCCCCCCCATATCAGCAGCATGGCCATAACCATGCCAAGCATCTTTTCCCCAATAGGCCTTGGGGCTTGTGTTGGTAGGAAGACAAGAGCGCAGCCAATCAGCTTGAAGCCTGGGTTTGAGCTGATTGGCTGGGTGGACCAAAGTCAAGATTGTCCATGCCATTGTACTTCCAGTTTCTATGTATGATTGTGAAAGCTGGACAGTGAAGAAGGCTGAAGGAAGAGAATCTACTCATTTGAGATGTTGTGCTGGAGGAGAGTTCTGCAGATAACCCGGACTGCCAAAGAGCTAGTAAATGGGTCCTAGAGCAAATCAGGCCTAAGGTCTCCCTAGAAGCCAAGATGACTAAACTGAGACTGTTGTACTTTGGACATATTATGAGATGACATGACTCACTAGAAAATACAATAACGATTAGCAAGGTGAAAGACAGTAGGTAAAGAGGAAAATCACACTGCAAATGGATAGACTAGGAGATTATCAGACGGACCCTTTGGGTCCGTTTCTGTCCCGCTACTCCCCCACCTGCCCCTCTCTCATTCCTGGCATGGAATAAAGGAAAAAGTTTCACACATTTACCTTTATTCCGCAACAGGAACGGGCTCCCCCTCCCTTCCCTGCCCGGTCGTAAATGCGGCTGTCGCCAGGCTGCTTTTACAACCAGGAACTCAAATCCTGGCAGTTCTTATAATAGAATGGCCAGGAGGGTAATTTTTAAAGAACCCCCACCAAGCTGACAAAAACAAAAGCAAGCACCCAGAAGTGTCCGGCAGGGACCTCCCGGTGACGTCACATCAAGTTGTCATCCTGGGATCACAACTGGTCCTCTGTTCACTCACCCGTCATTCCGTTATAATAACGGAACAGGCCTCTTATTCACTTATTTTTCCGCGAATAAGAGGAAATAGGGGAGGAACAGGAGCCTAACGGGAGCATTCCAGAACAGGGACGATGTAGTGTAAGGAGATTTTCACACAGGGTCAAAATGCCCCGTTACTGCCCCGCCACCTCCTCTCCCGTTCCTGCCACAGAATAATGTAAATCTTTCACACACTTACCTTAATTCCGCAGCAGGAACGGGCTCCCCCTCCCCTCGCTGGCCAGCTGTAAATGCAGCTGTTGTAAGGCTGCTTTTATGACCGACTGAAACATTATCACGTTATCGTGTGATAATGGCCAGGCAGTAAATTTAAAAAGTAAAACTCCCCCAAACATAAAATCAGTTCACCAAGCACAAAAACACACTTTAAATCACACAATCAAAACAGGGAGGGTAAAATAAAGGGTGCCACTTACCTGGATGTCCAGATCATACCAGGAAGTGCTCGGAATGGACCTCCCCTCCACAGATGTCATTTCAGAACAGGAACGGGGCTCCTGTTCGCATACCCGTGATTGCGTGATAACGATGGAACGGGAGGTCTATTCACGATGAAAAATCATGATTACATTGTTCCAGAACAGTCACAGGAGCAGGATGGATGCAGGACAGAACGGGGTCAATGTCGTCCGAAAGGGAAAACCTTCTCCGATCCTGTTCTGTTCCTGCCATGGGATATATAGCCCATGGGAAAATCTCCTAAAAGATAAGCCTTTTAGCGATATCCTGTTGTCCCTGTCCTGGGATATTTTTAGCGTCTGATAATCTCCTCAGTCACAGAAGCCACTTCCCTGAGTTTGCAAGACTTGAACGGGGCAGTTGATGGTAGGGTGACTTGGGTGCCTCTCATTCATAGGGTCACCATAAGTCAAAATCGACTTGATGGCAGTTAACAAAAACAAATAAAGTATTTTAGCAATATTACACTAGTTAAGCATTAGGATCATTTTCTTTTATTGATAGTATTTTCTTTCCCTTGCTTTATCTCTGTTGAATCTGAGTTCTGGGGGAAAAAATTGGTGTGTTTCTTGACAGTGGCTGTATTAGCTAATTCTGTACAAAACATACAAACAGCCATGGAAAGGTACATTTCATTTCAGGAAATAGTGTGTTAGTTTAAATTGGCCTGGGGAGTGGGAATGAAAAGTCCTTTATAATGCCAGGAGTTCCTTGGGAATACTTCAGGATAGGGAAAACGTCATAGACTTCCAAAATAAAATCAATTTGTACAGGAGCAAAACCTGGGAGTTTTTTTCTTATTTGGAAAGGCTCTATGTTGACTTCATTCCCACTTGTTACATTACTTTTGAAATGTGACATCATTCATCTCTCGTTTTCAAGAATGATCACTTTATAGGTTGCCTCATTACTTGTAGTCCATTATCTCCAAGCGCTGATTTCCCAGCTTTTCAGACTTGATTCTTGGGGTCTATAGGGAGGCAGCTGAAACAGAGGGAGGATCATGCCTCTCCCATTCCTCTTGATGGAAATTCTGCAGTGAGTTCCATAAACACTGCACTGGATCCTAAACACTGAATCATTTCTCTATACTGTACTATTTTTATAATTTTTACAAATGTGCTATGATAATTTCCAATAGTCAAAATCTGTATGATATTATCTCAGATGTCACCAAAAGTGGGTTTATAGTGTGGAGAACAAGAAACCAAGATAACGTTTTTGGATGAACCTAATGGTGCCATTAAGTTGATGGGTGACTTGAAAGCGCACACACACACACACACACAATGGTGCAGTAGGAGTGCTTATAAAAATTGCAACCTGAATTCCACTGAAAATAATGGGATAACCAACAGAACATGTTTAGGTTGGTGTGCAGCTTTAACAATGGATAGAATTGTAAAGTGAGAGCCAGTTTTCTTTGAACCTGCTGTCAAGAACAAGTGCTCACAATGTGCCCAGTGGGGTGTCAGAGATGTATTGTTCCAAAACAACCCAACACACACACACAAGGAGACACACATCAGATGGGAAAAACGACTATTAACACTCAGGGGAAACTGAAATCCTCTTAGTAACCTGGCTTGTGGGCAGGAACCTGCTGTTCAAGAAATCAAGTTAAAAATCCCTCTGAGTGCATACATACCCTTGTGCTCTGTTAAAGCAGCTTTCTGGATTGTAGCCACAGATAGATTTTCCTTGGGGTTTTTCCGGGCTGTAGCCACAGAGTTTTATAAGACTACAATTCTGCTTTGGGTCTTTTTCCTTCACTTGTTCCAATTTATTTATTTTTTCTTCAAAAAAAATGACAAACCCTTTTTTGTCTTGCCTGTCTCACAGAACTCCACTCAGGAAGTCAGAAACCTGTTACCATCCTATGTAATACTTCCTGCAGCTTGAAAAGGTTTTTTAGCCTTCTTCCTGCCTTTTATATCTGGGCAGCCACATTTTCACAGAGCTGCCTTTGTCACCTTCTTTCCTTATCTTATTCACACACAGGTATTCTGTAGCACCATCAACAGAACTAGGCTGCAGAAGAATTTTGGTGTTCCATTCAGCTCTTCTTATGTTCATAACTTATCTTCAATTGCTGGGCTCAGTCCGGGAGTACAAGAAATCACGACAAAGAAGAAAGTACCTAGGGATTATTTGCCATGTCTTCTCATCACCACTAACTGAATATATATATCAAGTCAGCTTGAACTCTTGGCATCTCTTGGAAGTTTTTTTGTCCATACTTTTTCAAACTCTAAATACAATATGAACCATCCTGCCTCCCTCATGTTTTAAACATGTTTTTAAATGCTTTTAATTTACTTTTAATAGTACTGTACATTTAATGGATTTTAAAATTTTGCACTATACATCATTTTAATTTAATTTAATTTATATTTAATCTATTTTTGTTAATGTGTAAGCTGACATGGATATGATATTGGGAGAAAGGTGGGCTATAAAATAAATAAATAAAACAATAATTTATTTCCTTTCTATGTATATGAGAATCTTGGCAAAAATCCTGATGCAACATGAAACATAGTTGATCTTTGGATTATGGATCCTAGGACAGGTCTATGCAGATTTTTTATCTACCCACAAACTAGCTTTAGGACATGCGTGTGTGGGGGGGTGCCATTTGTACCCATGTTGCAGCTTATTATGGCTCGAGACAGCTATAAGTCATTCCTTCTGTTTTAAAATTATTTAAGGTTTTATCTTAAATTTATGGCTAGAATTCAGAGAGTATAAGCATGTTGGATAAATGACAAATGGATAAGGTTTGAGTCCTGCATTATTTGTTCAAACATAAATATATTTCTGAGATGAAAGCTTGCAACCAAAAAGGGCATTGCTTAGTGAGGGCAAGAAATATAAACGAGCCACCTGAATACAGCCACTGCTGCCATCTTGTCTGTTAGTGAAAGGATTTGGGGTGACCTTCATTTGCTGATTCATCCGATTGTAGCTATGTCCCTGAAGCCAAATCAAAACTATTTCATGCACACATATCCAGTCAGTATAGAGCAAGGATGGGCACCATGTCTTCCTCTTGATGTTGTTAAACTGCAATTCCCAGCATACCTCACCATTGCCTAATGTGACTAAGGCTGATGGGAGCTGCAACCCAACAACATCTCAAAAGCCACAAGTTGCTCACCTCTGATGCTAAACCTAGACAGGTTAAATGGAAATTATCATGCCAGATTGCCCTATTCCAGGGTTTGTGTCAGTTGGTAATTATGTAGGATTAATTACTCATCTATAAAGGTATTTGCACCCCAGCATACACTGATCAGTCAGCCCTAGCCCACATCACATAATCTACTAAAATCATTCCATGCCATATGTTTCACTTCAAGTAAAATTCCCTCTTAAAGAAAAGCTCACAAGGAGCTGTTTCACGGTTACATGCTCAGGGATTTGTTGACTTACATCCAGTTCATAGGTTGCTTTTTCTGATTCTGAAATTTACATTAATATCATTAAAATCACCAACTTAAGTGTAACTTGAAAATAGCTGCATAAGCATCTTTTTCACTCCCACAATGCACCAGAAATCAGATACACACGTTGCTTTCCCAGGGAGTGTACTGGGAATAAAACAACCACTCAAGCAACCAGTCTAGCATTACATTTGAAAACGCCTTCTCTGAAACACATGTTGATTTTTGTGTCAGGCAAAAAAAGAAAAAGAGAGAGAGAAAAAGAAAAAAGTAAGTTCTAATGTGAGAATTTACTATTCAGGCCTTATAAACTGGGTAGCCTATATGTACATCTTTCTGGGTTCTGTGGGGACAACTATAATTAAATATTGCAAACACAATCACAGTTTCAGTCCTAACATAAATATATTTAACAACAAGACAAAAAATTATATGTTAATTTAGACACATACCCCAAAATTCCAAGCAACCAATGCTGTGCCAGTACAGGACTTGATTGTAGGTCTCTTCTACCTGTGCTGCAAATCTTAAAGCCCTGAATAAAAAAATACAAAATAGATGCAAACACAATATAGAAATTACACCACAAAGAATTTACCTCTTCTTTCCCTCCTAAATATGTGTTGTGGGCCATCTTGGGTCCCATTCTGGGAGAAAGGTGGCATATAAATCTAATAAATAAATAAATAAATAAAATACACAACTGAATACACAACTTATTCAAAGTGAAAAGGGCTTGATCCTTAGCCCTGGCAACTGTAGCTCCTCTCCAGGGGGTTCATTTACATGGGCAAATATTCCTCTAAATATACCACTAAGATAGCTCATAGTTCACACGGGTCGAGGCACAGCATCGCCTCATTCAGAAGGGGGGAAGGTAAAACATCCAAATATAGCGTGACAGGGAATGTCGCTACTTTTGCCGGTATATTTGCAATGTTGTGCATTATTGGCAGTGTAAACTACCATTCTGTTAAGGGCTGCAGCAGATCTGCATTGTGATTGGTTGCTATGATGCAGGGGTGGACTTAAAATGAGTTCAGTAGCATTCAGGAAATTGAAAAATCCTCTCTGCTATTTTGCAAGTCTGCCAAGAAAAAAGATTCCCAAGACCTTTCAGTCATAAAGTTCCCATCTGGTCAGCTCTGCTTGGGGGAGGGAGGGAGGGAGCGAGAGAGAGAGAGAGAGAAACCATTTCACTAAGGGCTGCATTGTGATTGGGGGAGGGAGGGGGACTGAGGGAGGGAGAGTCAAAAATCCTCTGCTATTTTGCAAGTCTGTGTACCCTGACTAAACAAATCGTGCTGAAAAAACTTGTGATAGGTTCACCTTAGGATCCATGGCATGGCAACAAAGTCTTTCAGCAGAGATTGCTTCGGGGAGTGACTGAGTTCATTTACAGGCAGATTTAGAGAGAGACAGAGACAGAGCCACTTCTTTGATCTTCCCCCCTGCTATTTTGGCAGTCTGTGAGTCTTTCTTAAGCTCGAAAATGCAGGGCTTCAAATTCTTTTACTCACGATCTAGCCTCTTCCTCATAAAGCCTTCACTGCTTGGGAGGCCACGCCTCCCACACTTTTTAAAGTCTGAACGAAAAAGCGGCATAATTAGAAAAAAACCTGACCGGCACAGCTGCGGAAAAGAATTAAAGCGCAAGTTGCTGCAATAAATCTGCCGTGTAAACGACCCCCAGCTCTCCCTTGTCCTTCTAAACTCAGCCAGCAAGTATAGCTCCTTCCTTAGGATTTCCCCACTCACTGGGCCAAACCAATACTCATAGAGGTTACAGATACACATGATGAAGGTGCAAACCTAGCACCACCCCTATCTTCACATGTTCCTACAACTCTCCTCATATGGGGGTTGATAACTTCAGAAGGAATGTCTCCTGTGTGCATGGAGACTCTGAACACAATCCAAAACAGTGGACAACCAGCATTCTGAATCATTTTGAGGCCATTAACGTCAAGAAGAGGCTCTCGTCTTCAAATGTCACCCTCCATAGATAGAAGGTGGTGAACGCAGTGAAAAATGGAAGCTGGGTTAACACATTTCCTCATCTTCTGCGTGTACACTGCCAGTTTCATAGCTGCAGCTCTGGTAGCAAGGAGTGAGTTACTTTTTTTTGCCTGTAATGGCTCCAATTCAGTACTTTTCAGTGGAACAAGATACAGGTGTCTGCCTCAGACTCATTACCACGTGTGTGCATGCAAGATTTCATGAATGAAAACTGGGACCACCATCCTCCTTCCTCTCCCAGTTGCAGTGAGGCCTCTTGAAGCAGCCACCACTGCTGTTCTGTTTCCATCACATACCTGCCCCTGCCACCATCTCCTCACCTTCCTCCCTCCTGCTTGAGCACTGACACATGCTCCTTAACCACCCAATCACTTGACTGACAGACTGGTGTGGGGCTGGGTTGGGCTGGAGAAGAAGTACCATCAACAACAGGCCCAGTATAAGGTGCTGGTTATTACCTTTAAAGCCCTAAATGGCTTGAGTCCAACTTATCTTCGGAACCACCTCCTCCCATACAATCCTCCCGGCGCACTCTGGTCCTCTGGGAGGAATTTGCTTCAGCCACAAAAATCTAGGCTGTCTGCAACCTCCCAGAGGGCCTTTTCACTAATGGCCTGCCGAACGAGATCCATCAGATGATGAGCTTAAGCAGCTTTAAAAAAGCACTAAAGACGGATCTCTTTCGGCAGGCCTTTCCTGATTAGATCCCAGCCTCAGGAACTGCGTCTCCTGGCCTTTTTAATCTTGTGTATATTTGTTTTAATATGATTTTAGTTAGATGGTTTTAATTTTATATTGTTTAATGTCTTTTTATGGGGGAGGGTGGGGGTGGATGGTGCTTTTAGTCGTTATTACAATGTTTTAATTGTTGGAAGCCGCCCCGATTCTTTTTAGGAGAGGGGCAGGGTATAAATAAATATTATTATTATTATTATTATTATTACTACTACTACTACTACTACTTGAGTGGCTCCTGAGGCAACAGTGAGGTGCTGCCTACTTCTCCTCCTCCTCCCCTTCAGTGGTAAGAGGAGAGACAGGAGCACTGCAGGACCTGCTACTAGGACCTGCTGCTATCACCAATGCTGCCAACACTGTCCTGTCAGCTCAGTGCTAGTTCTGTGCAAGGGGGAGCAGCCATAGAACAAATGCTGAGACAAGAGAGGCTGTGCTGGTAGTGTCACTTTGCCTCATGTCCTAGAAAGAGGAGGAGGAAGCAGCAGCCTCTTTCATCACTGCTATGTACCAGCAACAACATCTTGCTGAGGGTCAAACCATAGCCATCTTCCTCATCTTTGCTGCTGCCACTTCCTCCACTTAGCAAGGTCATTAAAGTCCAAGTCACTGCCCTCCTCTTCTTTGTCTTCACTTGCTCCTGGCAGCCTAAGCCAAGCCTTCACAGGCCATGCAAAGCAGTAGTGCCTCACCTTCACCTCAGGAAGAGCTACCTAAACTGGTGGTGCTATAGATATTTTGCCCCAATTGAAATTGGAATTGAGTGTGGAGAAATAGGGACATTTTAAATCCAAGAGAAAAAAAGTGGGAGTGCAGGTAAGTAAGTGAATAATTTCCTCACTTGCCTTGCAGACAATTTCATTGTCCAGAAGGTCCAGAAGGGATCAGCTATTTTAGATCTGATCCTAATCAACAGAAATGATCTGGTTAATGGAGTGGAAGTGGTGGGATCCTTAGAGAGGGAGTGACCATGTTCTCCTGCTGTTTGTTATACAGAGGAAAGGGGAAGCCAAGTATAGTCAGACATGCATTCTAGACTATAAGAAAGATGATTTCAGAAAACTTAGGGAATTATTAGGAGTGATCCCATAGTAAGAAATACTAAAAGAGAAGGGAGTACATGATGGATGGGGGTTTCTAAAAAGTGAGATATTGAAGGCACAACTTCAAAAAGTTCTGATGAGGAGGAAAATGGGAGGTGTCTAAAGAAACCAGCATGGATGTCTAAATAACTTTCAACTGAGCTAAGACTTAAAAGGGAACATGTACAAGAAATGGAAAAAGGGAGAAATCACCAAAGAAGAATTCAAACAAATAGCCAGCTCATGTAGCGAGAAAGTCAGAAAAGCTAAAGCACAGATGGAGCTCAGGTTTGCTAGAGAGGTTAAAAACAATAAAAAGGTTTCTTTTTGGTTATGTCCGTAGCAAAAGGAAGAACAAGGAAATGGTAGGGCCACTGAGTGGAGAAGATGGTGAAAGGCTAACAGGGGACAGAGAAAAGGCAGAACTACGTAACACCTTCTTTGCTTCAGTCTTCTCCCAAAGGGGGAACAGTGCTCAACTTGGGAGAAATGGAGCAGATGATGCAGTAGGGGAAATACAGCACAGAATTGGTAAAGAGGTAGTTCAGGAATACCTGGCCAGTATAAATGAGTTCAAGTCTCCAGGGCCAGATGAATTTCATCCAAGGGTATTAAAAGAACTGGCAGAAATACAGTTGTCCCTTCACATTCGCGGGGGTAAGGTTCCATAGACCCCCGCGAATGTGAAAATTCCGCGAATAATGACAGCCCTCCACCCGCCCTTGCCAAGCGACCCCGAGGCCTCAGGAGGCCTCGCGGTCGCTTTTCCCGGCCGCCCCCGCCCTCCCCAAGCGACCCCAGGCCTCCGGAGGCCTCGCGGTCGCTTTACCCTGCCGCCCCCCGCCCTCCCGAAGCGACCCCGAGGCCTCCGGAGGCCTCGCGGTCGCTTTTCCCGGCCACCCCCCGCCCTCCCCAAGCGACCCCCGAGGCCTCCGGAGGCCTCGTGGTCGCTTTACCCTGCCGCCCCCCGCCCTCCCCAAGCGACCCCGAGGCCTCCGGAGGCCTCGTGGTCACTTTTCCCGGCCGCCCCCCGCCCTCCCCAAGCGACCCCCGAGGCCTCCGGAGGCCTCGCGGTCGCTTTTCCCGGCCGCCCCCCGCCCTCCCCAAGCGACCCCCGAGGCCTCCGGAGGCCTCGTGGTCGCTTTACCCTGCCGCCCCCCGCCCTCCCCAAGCGACCCCGAGGCCTCCGGAGGCCTCGCAGTCGCTTTTCCCAGCCACCCCCCGCCCTCCCCAAGCGACCCCAAGGCCTCCGGACGCCTCACGGTCACTTTTCCCGGCCGCCCCCTGCCCTCCCCAAGCGACCCCCGAGGCCTCCGGAGGCCTCGTGGTCGCTTTACCCTGCCGCCCCCTGCCCTCCCCAAGCGACCCCGAGGCCTCCGGAGGCCTCGCGGTCGCTTTTCCCGGCCGCCCCCCGCCCTCCCCAAGCGACCCCGAGGCCTCCGGAGGCCTCGCGGTCGCTTTTCCCGGCCGCCCCCCGCCCTCCCCAAGCGACCCCCGAGGCCTCCGGAGGCCTCGTGGTCGCTTTACCCTGCCGCCCCCTGCCCTCCCCAAGCGACCCCGAGGCCTCTGGAGGCCTCGCGGTCACTTTTCCCGGCCGCCCCCTGCCCTCCCCAAGCGACCCCGAGGCCTCCGGAGGCCTCGCGGTCGCTCTTCCCTACTACACCCTGCCCTCCCCAAGCGACCCCCGACGCCTCCGGAGGCCTCGCGGTCGCTCTTCCCTGCCACCCCCCGCCCTCCCCAAGGGACCCCGAGGCCTCAGGAGGCCTCGCGGTCGCTTTTCCCTGCCGCCCCCCGCCCTTCCCAAGCGACCCCGAGGCCTCCGGAGGCCCCGTTGTCGCTCCCCTCGCCACTTTACCTGGACTCCCCTCACCTCCCCGGCCCTCCCCACTCCCTCCTCAGGCCTTCATGGGGCCTCCGGAGCGCCTCAGAACCACTGTTAATAATCTTTGAGAATTCCTGGAGAACAGGAGAGGTCCCAGCAGACTGGAAGAGGGCAAATGTTGTCCCCATCTTTTAAAAGGTGGGGGGGGGAGAAGACCCAAATAATTACTGCCCAGTCAGCCTGACATCAATACTAGGAAAGATTCTAAAGCAGATCATTAAACAGACAGTCTGTAACCACTTAGAAAGGAATTCAGTTATCACTATTCAACATGGATTTCTCAAAAACAAGTCATGCCAGACTAATTTTATCTCTTTTTTTGATAGAATTAGAAATTGGATAGATGAAAGGAATGCTGTGGATGTAGTGTATCTTGATTTCAGTAAGGCTTTTGACAAGGTCCCCCATGATAGTCTTGCAAAAAAAGTTAGAAACCTGTGGGCTAGACAATGCAACTGTTAGGTGGATTTGTAATTGACTGATCAAACCCAAAGGGTAGTCACCAATGGCTCCTCTTCATCCTGGAAAGAAGTGACCAGTGGTGTGCCACAGGGTTCTGTCCTGGGCCCAGTGCTGTTCAACATCTTTATCAATGACTTGGATAAGGGACTAGAGGGTATGCTTATCAAGTTTGCAGATGACACCAAATTAGGAGGGGCAGCTAATACCCCAGAGGACAGGATCAGAATCCAAAATGACCTCAACAGATTAGAAAGCTGGGCCAATACTAACAAAATGAATTTCAACAGGGAGAAATGTAGGATACTACACTTGGGCAGTAAAAATGAAATGCACAGATATAGGATGGGTGACACCTGGCTTGAGGGCAGTACATGCGAAAGGGATCTAGGAGTCTTAGTGGACCACAAGCTGAACATGAGTCAGCAATGTGATGCAGCAGCTAAAAAAGCCAGTGTGATTCTAGGCTGCATTAATAGGAGTATAATGTCTAGATAATTGGAAGTAATAGTGCCACTCTATTCTGCTTTAGTCAGATCTCACCTGGAATACTGTGTCTGGTTCGGGGCACCACAATTCAGGAAGGATATTGAGAAGCTGGAACGTGTTCAGAGGAGGGCAACCAGGGTGGTGGGAGGTCTGGAAGCCATGCCCTATGAGGAGCAGCTTAGGGAGCTGGGTATGTTTAGTCTGGAGAAGAGAAGGTTAAGAGGTAACGTGATAGCCATGTTTAAATATTTGAAGCGATGTCATACTGAGGATGGAGCAACCTTGTTTTCAGCTGCTCCAGAGATAAGGACATGGAGCAATGGGCTCAAACTACAGGAAAGGAGATTCCACCTAAACATTAGGAAGAATTTCCTGACAGTAAGAGCTATTAGGCAGTGGAATACACTGCCTGGGAGTGTGGTGGAGTCTCCTTCTTTGGAGGTTTTTAAGCAGAGGCTGGATGGCCATCTGTTGGGAATGCTTTGATTGTGTCTTCCTGCATGACAGGGAGTTGGACTGGATAGTCCTTGTGGTCTCTTCCAGCAATATGATCCTATGATTCTACGATTCTATGGAATTGGTGGCCAGCTCACTTCTTCCTCCCAGGAGCCAGTGTGGCTGGGCGTAACCCTAGGGGAAAGTGGGTACCACCAGCCAATGAGTTCAAACTGCAGATTGGATTCATTGACTGGCAGACCCAACCAGAGTGAACTGACTGTGGGCTTCATTCTGGGAGGTGTATTTAACCTCCTGCTCTCCCAGATGCTTGCCAGTTGCCTTCAGAGCCAAGGCATTGGGGGGAACTGGACATTTGTGCTTCTAGGGTTATCCCCCAGGGGACAGGGTGGGCATTGGGCCCAGATCAGATGTGTATCGTATCAGACTCAGGCATCAGTTGATTACAGCTGCAGTGGGTTGCCAGAAGGTAGGCTTTCGAGGGAGGTCCTCCCCAGCTTGCCTTTTGTGGGGGTTGGCATGGGTCCTGGATCCAGACCATCTATTACCAGTGTCTCTCAGGCACTAGATAGCATTGGGGGTTTCCTTGTCAGACTCAAGTGGTGCAGGGGAAGAATGGGCCTTGCCCCACTCTGTAGTGACACCTTTTCTGCACCCCTTGATGGCAAGGGAACCACATGGGGGGGTTCTGTCCACATGGATCCTTTCCTATCATCCTAAGAGTTCTGCTCCAAAAGGAGCAGGTTCATCGATCAATAAGTTGTTTGATTGATGCCTGGATCCGGACCCATGCATTTGCCAGTGCTACTTATAACTGTAACCAATAAAGTTGTGCTTTACCTCTTTCATATATTTTCCTGAATCTTCATTTGCGAAGAAAAGCCAGAGAGAGAGAGAGATTTTGTGTGTACTATGTGCTATTTCCCATGAAGTGGAACTCATCCCCTGGACATGCAAAGAATACTCTTTAAAAGTTAGTGTGCCTTGTCTGTCTTTCCCTGTTCTGCCTGGCCCTGAAGAAGAAAGGTGGGGGTGGGGGTGAGGGAAGGTATTGAGGGGAGGAGAGTACTGCAGCCACCAGAGAGAGAAAGACCATGTCTGTGTGAGTGTATGGGGGTCAAAGGGAGAAGAAAGATCTGCCTTGCTAGGCTGGCTGCCACAACTGGAAGCAGAGCGTATTGTTAGATTTTCCTTGGGTTTTCTATGGGCTGTGAGGCCATGCTCTGGAATAGTTTCTTTCTGACGTTTCGCCTGCATTTGTGGCTGGCATAAGATTCTAGAAACTATTCCAGAACACGGCCTCACAGCCCAGAAAAAAACTCAAGGAAAATCTATGGATGCCAGCAGTGAAAGCCTTCGACTTCACATCTTCATGTTGTTGGAGAGCAGAGAGACATTCAGCTATTTTCTGTGGCTGGACAAGTTGCAAGGGTATCGTCTGCAGAGACTTTCCGTGGATCTCCTGGCAGTCTCTACAGATGCTTGTGACAGCACATACAGCTAAAAGAAAACAGCTGGAGGTACACTTGATCCTCCCACAGCTCTCTGACAACATTGAAATGGCTGGGTGGGGCAGGGGTGCTACTTACAAAGTGAGATGAGGGGCTACTATCAGGAGTAGCTACAGAGACATAGGGCACATCCAGACACTGACAAGTCCCAGATTTTGCTACTGTTTTTTCTGATTTTATACTGGATTAAAATAAACCAACTTGGAAAGCTAGTATAAAAAGTTTCTGATTGTACCAGGAGGTGACAGAAAATATTTTGGCTACTTGTACATCTCCTGATGCAGGATCTGGGCCAAAGTCTTAAAATTAACAGCAAAACAATAATGAAAACAAAATCCATGATTCTATGCTAGTCATTAAATAAATAGATTTTACTCCACTGTTTCAGGGAGAGATAAATTCCGTGATAAATACTAAATTAAATGTTTAAGGATAAATATGGTTGATACAGTGACAGTCAGCCAGTTTCTCTTTGGGAAATAGCTTCTTAAACTAGGGCTGCCAGCTTTTTTTACTGGCCTTGCTCCAGTGCCATTGGCAGCAGCCTCATGTGCAGAAATTAAACAGAGAGTAAAACTGAAGAAAGCTTCCTTAATTAAATTTGTTTTCCTCAGTCACCTACTCATGGCCAGGAGTAAGGCCAGTTTAAAATTTACAACCACAGTAACTGCAGCTGCTGATGAATCAAGGCCAGGAAGAAATCCTTCTATTTGTCCAACTTATATTCTCTACATAGGGACTATAAAGGGACACTTTAATGGGTCCACACAGTGTATTGCAAATATTGGGAAATATATGCTTATAATCTCACTGCAATCCCTGGGCACTTCCAGACAGAGGGCCCTTACCATTCACAAACAAAAGACGTTGTGCAACTGTTCCATTTTTTTTAACTTAATGAATTTTCTTTAGTAAGAAATGATCGGGAAATATGGGAAGGCTGCAAATGGAAGATGATGGTATTTGAATCTCTCATAAACTTCCCTGAATAAGGCAATGTGGTTGTGAAGTGAAAGTTTCCCATGGTTTTTAATACAACATGGGATTTCTATTAAACTAAACCTCCTAATTCACTATACTCACTGTTTATTTTCTTAAACTGTTTCACTGTGTCATAAAACATTAATATTAGAGGATGAACCCATAACTTTATTGGCTTCCCTGCATCACAAAGGAGTGGCCATGTTGTCTTTTCTACCGATCAATATTGTTGTTGTTGACTGCCATCAAGTTATGGAGATCCTATGAATGAGAGACCTTCAAGACACCCTGGCCAGAATCCACTAAGACAGTTACCAATGCGTTACTTAGGATTTTTCAGATGGGGTAAATAAACCCCAAGGTGGTCGGGAGAAGAACAGGGCTGTCACACTTACAGAGCCCTGTTTCAGACAGCCCTGTCCTCCTCCCAATCTCCTCCTGACTTTCCTCTGTGCTGCGGGTACCACGTTTTATTGATGGAGGTTTTCCGTCAATAAAAAGCAGTGCCTGCAGCACAGAGGAAGATTAGGAGGAGTCCGGGAGGAGGACAGAGGAGGACAGGGCTGTCTGAAACGGGGTTCTGTAAGTGAAACAGCCCCATTCTTCTCCCAATCTCCTCGGGGGGGGGGGTTACCCCATTTGAAAAGTCCTTAGAGTTATGCATTCATGACTGGTTTGTAGTCATGATCCCTACATATTCATAAGTTTCATGAATACGTAGGGACTGTGAAAATACCCCAATCTGAACTTACCAGGCAGTGGCAGCTGCAAGCAACAGGAGTCTGTTCCCCTGCCGATTGGGAGCAGATGACCGACATTCCCACCTTCTTGTGTGGCAATCTCCGGTGCAACAGTCAGAACTTGGATCCCTGTCTCAATTCCCACTTGCACCAGAGATCACTTGTGTGAGGGGAATGGAAATGTCAGTCTGCTGCTTCCCAGTTGATGGGGAAGAGACCCATGTTGCTCACAATGGCTGCTGCCCAGTAAGTGGGGACTGGGGTTGTTGAGCTGGGAGACACTAGTTAGCTATGTAACTAAGGTGGTTACCTTGCTAAGTAGGTGATACAGAATTGCAGCCCCTGTTATTCACAGCCCTCCTAAGGTCTTGCACACACACAGGACCATGCCTTCCTTGACTGGGTCTATCCATCTGTAAGGCAGGTTTCCTCTTTTCCTACTTCCTTCCACTTTTCTGAGCCTTATCATCTTTTCTAGAGTGTCTTGTCATCTCATGATATGTCCAAAGTATGATAGCCTCAGTTTGGTCATTTTGGCTCTAGGGAGAGTTCAGGGTTGATTTGCTCTAGAACCCATTTATTGGTCATTTTGGCAGTCTGTGCTATCTATTGAACTCTCTTCCAGCACTATATTTCAAATTGTTTTCCTCCTCTACCAGCACCTCCTGTGGTTTATTTTCCTCCTGTCAGCTTCCAACCAGTATACATACACTGTTCAACACAGCTCCTTTGTTACCTGTAGGACTCAAACTTCATTGTTTGCCAACTCGCTAAGTGAGCCCTAGACCACAATACATTTCCACACTATCCTATTTTAAAAAAAAATTCAAGGTTGGCATCAGCACCCAGCATTGGGCTTGGCAGTCACCAATGCTTCAGCATCTCAACAGAGCCCCAGCACTAATGCCAGCCATAGATCTCCTCTTTAATTGTTTTTCTATGCTTGAACCCCTAGTGGACTGAATAGCTAGACATTTCATTTTCAGTGATGCACCTGACATAGCATCACACTGCAGAAATTTTAAATGTTAGCTAGTCCCCTCTGTCTAGAATTAGGGTGATGCTACTGCCATCTCCCACCACTGCCAGATAAGTCCACTATCAAAGGAGATTTTCAGATTTCTACAGGCTTTCTCAAACCTCAACCTTGCATTATTTTTAGTACAAGATAATTATTGACAAACACACTTTTCTACCTAAATTTTCCTAACATCCCCTAGAACCTTTATGAAACATCTTCTGCTATGTTTGTTATTCAACCTAGTGTTTATGTATAGCATAGCCAGACATTGTCTAAGGGCTAGTCTAGAAGAGAGAATATAATGCTAATTCATGCACATTATTGCAAATTCGCAGCAGCGTTCTTTTTGTCTCCACGGTCTTTCAGTAAAAATGATAGGCTGAGAATCTATCCATGTTTGAAGTTCACACCCCCACGAATCCAGATGGCAACTGTAATTTAGCATGTTCTACGTTGCCATTGTTGCACAGTATTTTTTTAACTTTAAAGCAAAGGTGTACAAGTGCAACCTTGTGCTTAAAAAAAATGATTTGAGCACCTTGGTACGGCAAAAAAGTACTAATGTGAAAATCCAACAGGGCACTTCCAGGCGCTCCTTGCCAGAAAGCCCCACACAAATCTGACCAATCCAATCTCCAATTGTGCCCTCTCTGAGAATGAGCAGCAAAGTGAATCAGTTGTCCTAATGATTGCTAATGTCCATTTCCTTGATTATTTTAAAAAATTCAAAAATTGAGTTTTTTACCACCCTCCTTATGAAAACGGCAAATCATTGTGGGATTTCGTTTGGACAAAAGGTATTCCCTTTACATTCTATGAGGAGTTTTTTCATTGTCTAGGCCAGTGATGGTGAACCTATGACACGCGTGTCAGCCATTTCTGATGACACGCGGCCGCATGCCGAGAAGGATGTTTCACACACCCCATCCTCCCTAAAGTGGTGATTGGGGCTTCAAAGCCCTGGTTGCCACTTTCCTCCCCCCTCCCCCCTCCCTAAAGTGGCAATCGGAGCTTTGAAGCCCCAGTCACCACTTTCCTCCCCCCCTTCCTAAAGTGGTGATCGGGGCTTTGAAGCCCTGGTCACCACTTTCCTCCACCCACCCACCCCCGCCTCCCTAACGTTTTTTCCTCAAAGTGACACACCACCCAAGTTATGCTCAGTTTTTTGGCAAAGTTTGACACACCAAGCTCAAAAGGTTGCCCATCACTGGTCTGGGCAACACCTAAGGCACTATTGAAAGAGAATGATGCATTTTGAAAAGAACTATACATGTGGAAATAATCATTATAAAACTTCCCATAACATGGCTACCCCTACTAGAATACTGAAAGATCCTTCTTCTCCGAGGGCTGGTTTACACGGTAGGTTTTATTGCGTTAAGTTGTGCTTTAGCACTTTCCCGCATCAGTGGTGGGTAGTTTACACGGTATATGTTTACACAGCTATATTTTGTGGCTCTTTGATTTTTTCCGCTTTGAGGTTCACACAGCCGAAAGTGCTGGGGGCATGACCAAGCATTGGAGAGGGAAAGGAATGCCATAGGAATGTCTGCCCTGGCCCGAACTCCGTGCTTAACAGGTTAGAGGCAGTCCCCCTCCCCCCCCACTCCCTTCCCACAAATCAAATGGAAGGTTTACCTCCTTGCTTAACAGCATTTTCTCCCAAATAGAGGAAAGCCAGAGAGAGAGAGATGGAAAATAACAGCTTAGAGGCAGTCCCCCTCCCCCCCACTCCCTTCCCACAAATCAAACGGAAGGTTTTCCTCCTTGCTTAACAGCATTTTCTGCCAGATAGAGGAAAGCCAGAGAGAGGGGGGGGAATAGCAGTGCAGCTCTGATGCAGCCCTTCATGAAATGGTTTCTCTCCCTCCCCCAAGCACAGGATCACAGCTGACGAACTGAGCTTTTACATACTTGCAAAACAGCAGAGAGGATGAGAAGGAATGCTCCCTGAATGAAAATTGTTGGGAATCCTTTTTGTTTGCAAACTGGCTTGCAAAATAGCAGAGAGGATTTTTCAAAGTTTCCTCTAATCGCTACTGTCTTTCCCTCCCTCCCTGCCCCTCTTTTAAGCCCACCCCTGCATCATCAACCAATCACAGTGCAGCTCTGCTGTAGCCCTTAGCAGAATGGTTGTTTACACTGCCAATAATGCGCTACACTGCAAATATACCGGGAAAAGTAGCGACATCCCTTGCCACACTATATTTGGGTGTTTTACCTTCCCTCCTTCTGAATGAGGTGACACTGTGCTGCGATCCGTGAGAACTATGAGCTATCTTAGCGGTATATTTAGAGGAATATTTGCCCGTGTAAATGACCCCCCTGTTTCCCTGTCAGGTTTCAACTTTATATCTACCCCTCTTCAGTACTAAAACTGTTTCTAAATTCTTAGAAACTGTGTATATTTATGCAGGTATATAGCATGTGTATGTATGGTTGTCTTAGTTATGAAAGCTGAATACTTTCTCCCACACTGATACCCCTTGCAAACATACATTCTATAATCTTTCAAACTGTATTTGTTTAGGTTGTCAGGCACAAAAGGGATCTGGAAAATGTCACCTTAGAAGGTGGTTCATTTCAATAGATTATGAACAAATTAAACCAAAGTCTAACAGCAGAAATAATTGCCACATTTCATTTCAACAAATAATTGCCACATTTAATTTCATTTATTGTATCAAGGGCACCATATGAAAGAACTTTGAAATGAATCGAGCCAAAATTTGAATGCTTTAAATCTGAGGCAGGGAACACCCACCATAACCTTTTTGGCTTCTGTGATGATTCCTTATTCTAAATGCATACAGTTCATTTGACGAACTCTTTCTGTTCATAGGTGCACACTCTGAGAAGTTATGTACTAGTGTATACTTCACTAAATATTATACACAAAAGACTAATCTACATAAATTGTAGCAAAATATGCAGCTACAGTAGGAATATATCTTTGCCAGAAGTACCAAAGAACACATTTGCAACTTCCCATTTTATCATGGCTCAGTTTGGAATTGCTGCCACTTGCTGAATCAATTTATCACTAATCTGAATTAAGAAAGACTGTGGAGACACATGGCCAATTATGAAATATTGCATCATTCCTGATTTCCATTTTATACAGGTGGTGGGGGAGATAAAAATTGGTATCACACATCTGTTTCCAGTCTTCATGTATTTAGGTGAAAGTGTCAAACTATTTGTATACAGATTGCTTCAGGATCCCTTTGTAGGTTTCCAAGTACATGAAGACAACCTGTACACATAATTTGTGCGCTGAGAAACTGTTCAGAGTGTTCATTCTTTACAAACCCTCCTGTGTTCCATGAAGGTCTACACATTCCATGCATGCTTCACATATCTAGCTAGCTAGCTAGCTGTCTTTCTGTGTGTGTTAGATAGTGGCTTGTTCATGCAGCTCTCTGCTGAACTTAATGAGGGAATTTATTGGACTACATCATTTGTAGTTATTGGACTTGATCCTGTATTTGCTGATAGGTTCAGTTTAAGTCTTTAGACTGGCTTGTGAATTGATTTAAAGTATTTGTTTATCATTTCCTTGCCCACCAGAGCTCTTGAAGTTCATAATCATATTTAATATTTGTCATTCATGTAAGAGAAGGATTTGAGCCATTTTATGTACATTATATTGTAATCTTGTTATACAGGCTGAGTCTCCCTTATCCAGAATCCCAAAATCTGAAATAGTCCAAAATCCAAAATTGTCCACATGAGTGGCAGAGATAGTGACACCTTTGCCTTCTGATGGTTCAGTGCACAGAAACTTTGTTTCATGCACAAAATTATTAAAACAATTGTGTATAAAATGACCTTCAGGCTATGTGTATAAGGTGTATATGAAACATAATTGAATTTTGTATTTAGGCTTGGGTCCCATCTGCACGATAGCTCATTATGTATATGCAAGTATTCCAAAATCCAAAATATTCCAAATCCAAAAAACCTCTGGTCCCAAGCATTTCAGATAAATGAGATTCAACATGTAATGGGATAAAAATTCTAGGCAAACAACAACAGCAACAATGTCTGTGAGACTTGGGGCCCTTTGACACTATTTTAATGGTCATGGTTCCATCCTATGGGACCCTGGGATTTGCAGTTTAGGAGGGGTATCTAGAATTCCCAATCAGAGAGCTCCTCTAGTATCTCACCAAACTGCAAACCCCAGGATTCCATAGGATGCAGCCATGGAAGTTAAAGTGAAATCACAATGCTATAATTGTGTAGTGTGAAAGGGCCCTTTGTCTAATGACACTATATTTTTTTCTAAAATAAATTTGTGTTAAGTAAACCCACTCATTTTTTTCCTTTCCTGAATTTCATATAATCTATCCAGGTAACATTCAAGTTAGCCCCAGAATGAAATCATATGATGGCCTTTAAACATTTCTGAATGGTTTGTCAGGAAGGTCATCCAAAATCTTTGTGCAAGACATTATGTCAGGCTAAATGATAACTCAAGGCCATTTTGACATCTACCAGAAGGTGTACTCTGCAGCTTTCATATTCTTTATTGCTTATTTCTCACATGGTAACATGCACAAACCCCCTGATACTCTGTGGAACAACACAGGAAATTTTTTTCCTTTAGTTAAATGTCTTCCAAAAGAGTTCATGGAAGAGTGTTAAAGCTTTTTCTACTTTTGCTCACAGTCCTTTGGATCTAAGCCATTATTATCTATAATTGTCATTCCTATAATGTTCGGGACTCAGGCATTTGCTCTTACCCTGAACGTTTGCAAGATTTTAATTTTGTATTCTACTAGCAGTGGAATAACCTGCATGCCTTTGATAGCACAATGATACTGCAAAAAGAACAAATGATAGTAGAATTGAGTAGGGTTTTTTTTCTATGATGGAACTTTTAATATAATCTTCTTTACATTTTTTGGGATTTACTGCTAGCACAGCTAGTTGACGAATTACACCTTCAACCTCTATTACACAAAAAAGGTCCCTTTGTGAGAAGATTTAATGACTGCTAAGATTCATTAGCAAAGGTAATTTTAGCCTAATTAGCCTTCTAATATATCTGTTATCCCTTGCAGGAAGATGCCCTCAGAAATTAGTAAAATAGCTTATAATTTATGTTAATCACCTTAATCTGATTTGTCTTTAATTATACATGCAGTGAGGAATCTAATTTAAAAATGAAGGGTATTCAGGAAAGGTCCAAAACTTACATAGAGTAGTACATTTTCTTTCCCTAAAAACAAGAAAAGAAAAGAATATGAGTGTGTGCATGTGTGCATGCGTGCAAATAGCAAAGAGGCAAAATAACTGTTTCAAGAACTTTGCTGTGAGTTCCTAAATTCATAGTCATATTTAATACTTGTCATTCTTATAAGATGAGGATTTGAGCCATTTTATGTACATTATCTTGTAATCTTGTTATAATGGGATAAAAATTCTAGTGTTATTGAATATCTCAGTAAAGCCAAAGTGTATAATTAACATTCCATTTTAACATCTGTGTAGCACCTTCTGGACTTCAACACAATTTTTCAAGTAAATAATTACAATACCATTGGCTATATTAACTAGATTTTATGAGCAGATCACTTTCAAATGGTCCATGGAGGCTTTTTTTCCTTTCCATTTGAGGGGGGAAAACAATTAACTGGGGCTGATGCATTACAAGTTATTTTCAAAACTCTGTAGGGGACATTTCCACAAAGGTTACCCTGTGCTATGAGAAGACAAGAGGCAAGTGACTTTCTTTAGAAGGAATGATAATAAACATGGGACAGCAACTTGGGTTACTTTAAAGGAATAAGATCAGGGTGAAAATGAAACCAGAGCAGGTGACAGACACACTTTTTTGTAGCAAGGCTCATGTGTGTTTTACAGTACGAATTCAACAAGGGAAGAGTTCTTGATAGCTCTGTCTATGTGCCAAGAAAATCTCCATCTGCTGCATAGAATCATAGAATCATAGAGGTGGAAGAGACCACCAGGGCCATCCAGTCCAACCCCCTGCCATGCAGGAATACACAATCAAAGCACCCCTGAGAGATGGCCACCCAGCCTGTGTTTAAAAGCCTCCAAAGAAGGAGACTCTACCACACCCCAAGGCGGTTGTCAAACAGCTCTTACTATCAGGAAGTTCTTTGTAATGTTTGGGTGGAATCTCTTTTTGTGTAGTTTGAATCCATTATATGTATATTGTCACAGAAATGCTAAAGGTACAAGGGGTTTACCAAGGAGAAGAAGAAGAAAATAACTTGTAAGGCAGTCTTGTAGTCAACATGTGCCTCTTTTTCTGAGGGGCACAGAACTGTTCAGTTGGGTATATGCAGCTAGAGAATAGAGACAACAGCAAAGAGTCTCACAGTCACAGCAAGTTAAAAAATTCCTTCAAACAGGTAAGAACCAGGGTACAATCTCTCCTAACTCTTTCTAGGGGGTTGTCTCAATGGTCAAAATAACCCTCATGGAATTCGCTGGGAATCCGACCTGTCAAAATCGGATCCCTCATCAATCCACTGTATTCGGAGGGAGGGGGCCCCAAAACAGCAAAAACACTGCCCTGTGGTTTTTAAAAAACAGTGAAGGGGTGTGTATTCCTGCTTGTTGGGACAAGCAATTCAATGTGAATTGCTTTCCCATAGGAGAGGAAGCAAAAAAGCTGATTGGCCGGGCGAGCATGGGTGGCAGAGCTTGCTAACAGGGCAAGCACCCACTGCTGCCATGTTGGATTTTCGCCTTAGCAAGCAATCATTAAGGTGATAAAATGGGGTGCGGGTTGGCTTTCCTGTTAAATCAAAAAATCGCTCTAAACCTTAGACATCATTTTTTTAAAAAAAGTTTAGCGGTGGCACATTGAGGTAAGTACAACCCGAGTAAATCACTCCTGGCCACCATCTTGCATGTGAAGCTTATGGGGGCTTATGGAGGCAAAACCACCATTAGGACAAGTCACTGCTGCTGCAAAATGCCATTACTGTGAGGCACTCTGGGGGGGTTTCCTACCTCGTATAGATGGGGCCCAGGACTGCATTAATTGCTGGCTATTGCTTCATGCTGGCTTGTGACATGTGGTTCAGACAGAGAGGCTTTTCTCTCTGTTGTCTGTATTTCATATCCATCTCTGCCCTATTGATTTCTCAGTTAAGCACATCTCCAGTGCAGGTCAGGAAAGGCCAAAGGCAAGAAGGAATGACTGACTGAGAAACTCAAAGTGTCTCTTGAAAGTCAACCATTCATGTTCCTTGTAGTAGTCATATTACCTTTTCTCCTTGCAGAACCATTTGTATAGGTTGCAGGGGGAGGGATACAGACAAATTGAGAATTACACTGCTAATATCTTCAGGAGAGTACAGAAAACACAACAGGGAGTGTATAAAGGTTTGAACTCCAAAAGCTGATGTTCTATATGTTGTTTTAACCAAACAAAAAAGAAAGGAAAGCAGGCAAGCAACAGACCCACCCTGGAAATTTGGCAGTTATAGTACATTTGCCCATTTAGCATTTGGTTAACAATAAAATTGTGCTATTACACTATTTTTTGTCCAAATGAAGCATGTGCCCAGCAGGATTTAAATCACATTTCTTGTGACAACAAAGCCTTGTTTGTTAGCAAATAATTTCAGGGGTGTTTCAGCATTTATTTCAGAATATTTATTAGCTGTAGCTTTATTGGTTTGGGCTATGATCCACCGAATTCAGTGGG
This sequence comes from Gambelia wislizenii, assembly GCA_030847615.1. Taxonomy (NCBI): domain Eukaryota; kingdom Metazoa; phylum Chordata; class Lepidosauria; order Squamata; family Crotaphytidae; genus Gambelia; species Gambelia wislizenii. The sequence goes on along the minus strand of JAUMIR010000005.1, from coordinate 201,562,631 downwards.
TATTTCCTCTGCATAAACAAATATGGCTTGTGCTGTCAACAGTTTAAATATTGAATATATTTTTTTTCAAACTATCTCACACTTCTTTACTGTTTCTTGTAGGCATCCATGTACTAAACGTGTAGCACTACCTGTCATGTTTTCTGTCAAATGAATGACCGTAGGAACCTGAACATCAGACCTACTGAGCATAACAGTGATATCTGTTATTCCAGTAGTCCCAGCAACAGCAGGCCCACTGAATCATGTTGAGTGGTGGTGTTGACTCCCCATTCAGTAATCGATTCAACTGGTGTGTCTTTTGTTTGGGACTATCTTTTGCATTGAGGTCAAGGGTGGAACTCTGTGGCTCTCCAGATGTTGAACTGCAACTCCCACCATCCCTTGCCATTGGCTGTGCTGGCTGAGTCTTTCTGGGACTAGGACATGCCGTTTAGCAACATCTGACAGACCACATACTGCCCACCCTTGATTTAGACCATGAAAAAGACTGTTGCTGCTGCCGCTGCTACAGTTACATAGCTGACCCTCCACATTCATTGGGATTTAGGGCACAGAACCCCCAGAAAAGTGGAAGAACCATGAATATCTCTAGGATCCCCAAACCATATTTAACACTTACAAAAAAGTACGATCTGTGAATTCAACCCTCCGCAGATGTCTTTGAAGTGGCAGGATTCCTCTGCAAGGCAGAAGCAGATGTCTGGCAGGCCTTGCTGCCACCTCTGCTGCTAGCCTACGCCATTTTTATTAGGGTTTTACAAGCCCCACTGCACATTTGCAGTCTTTTTCAGTCTTGTGAGGCTTGCAGTCCCTATCAAAAATGGCATAGGGCAGCAGTGGAGGTGGCAGCAAATAATCATGGAATACAGTAGGACCCCTGTAACCACTGGGGATTGGTTCAGGGGGGGCATGGATACTGAAAACCGTGGATAATAGCAAAACCATTGAAAATAATGGGACTTTCAGTTTAAAATACCATAGAGTTTCCTTGGAGGACATAGAAAATGGATAGAGAGGAAACATTTTCTAGGAAGATTCTATGGTAGGTGTGCCGTTTTGTGTCCCGTGGATAACTGAATCAATGAATAATGAATCAGTGGATATGGAGGTCCTACTGTAATCAAATCCACAGAAGTTAAATTTGCCTTTTCTCCAAACCCAGGACTCAAGGCTGGTTAAAAGCATATCAAATTGCTTTTAAGAATATAAAATATTTAAAATACAGCATAAGAATCTAATATACTTTCAAAATTTTAGAATTCTAGCTGTGGTGTCAAGCACAAGGTTTCATTTTCATTATGGTAGTGGTGAAGAGTGAATGCTACAAATGAAAGAAGCTCATGCTACATGTCAACCTCTGCTTCCTTATTTAAACATTCTATGGTCAGACATCCTATGCCAAACTTTAAACTTTCTTTCAACTGCCCTTTGGATGTATAGGTACAGTTACGATTCCTCCTATTCCTGCAATTGTTCCCGCAATGGTACCTGAATGTAACCTCTCGAGTCAAAGAGCCAGCATGGTGTAGTGATTTGAATGTTGGACTAGGACTCCCAGTGACGTGGGTTCAAATCCCTGCTCAGCCATGGAAACCCCCTGAGACAAATCTCTCATTTGAAGAAGGTAATGGCAACCCCTGAACCAATCTTCCCAGGAAAACTCTATGAAAGGTTTGCCTTAGGGTCACCATCAGCTGGAAATAAGGGCACACAACACACACATAATACAGAATCTTTCATTTCCATGAGGTGCTGTTATCTTATAGTTAGCAACCACACATCTGATAGGCCTTTGCTTCATGTAGAATAGGCCTCTCCAAATTATAATAAGCAAGTAAAACATACACATCTCATCCCTAGCATAATTTATTTGCCATATTAAATTTAAATATCTGTTTACATGTGTAAAAGTCAGTGTGTATCTAACAATTTTATACTAATATCAATAGCCATTAAAATATGCCAAACTTTAATGTAATGATCATGAACATTTTAACAAATGCACTTTTCATTTATTGATGTCTTTATGGATCAGACTGTTTGAGTGGCTGCAATCAGATTTATAATTGAAAGCACAAGCCCCAGGCACCAAGGTGACTTTGTACTTTCTCCAAGAAAGTCTAATATGGAACACTCATCATTCCAAAAGCTAATCACTCCTCTGGAGGGAGTTTACATGAGGGATTTACACCAAAAAAATAAAATAAAAAATAAATGCCACTGACTGAACTGCAAGACTTATGAAAAGTTGGAATACAAATGAGGCAGTGATGTGATAAATGATGTGAGTAACTGTAGATGGCATTTGACATTACTGTTAATAGCCATATTGTTCTCTGTTGACTAAAAATTGCCACTTAGGCTCTGGAAAACATATGCCTTTGGGAATCTATTTATTCCAAAGCATTATCAAGTCCACTTTACAATTAGTGGCAAATTATCATTCACGCCTTTGGAATTCATCGTAAAAAAAAAAAAAGATGATTGTTAATAAAGTCTGATGTTTTGCATGGGGCTATGACATATGGAAACTCTGCCACGAATGAGGACTCTGTTCTGACAATGAATATGAAAGACCAGCATTTACATAGCAAGCAACTGTGCTCACAAAAGGCAGTCCTGTGCTGTGATAGGGCCGTCAGCTAAGAACTTGGCAAATGTGAACCAATTAACCATCCCTTTACCCTGCGAGGTACATCTATAAGCAGTTTATCTCTCTAAGTAAATTAATCCCAGTGGTTAATCTGTTAATCCTGATGCTCTCTAGTCACTCTGTGCTAAGCACATTGCTCTCCCATCCAGTACCAGTATTATTGGCACACCAGAGTGGGCTGCAGGGCTTGGAAAAGATCCTGTAACAGCTATGTACAGCAATTCTTACAGACGGGATGAACGGAGACAAGAGTTCCAGAGCCAAAATGTATTAACAGTTAGGGACTGTCCTTCCAAATAGGCAGGAAGCACATATGCAGGGATTCTATCCTGGTGTGAACCAGTGGCAACAAAGCATCCTGGAACTGTGATGGAAGAAAAAAATAATCCTAATTAAAGAAACCTCTACATTGTTGAGTTTGCCATTTTTAGTTGTCATCTGGTGTCACAGTTGGGAATTGTGGCCCTCCTGATGTTGTTGATTGCAATGCCCATCAGCCCTAACCAGCATAAATAAAGGACACCATGATCCATATGTTGCCTTATGCACATGCCTAGAGGGCCACATAATCTATATGTTGCCTATGCAAATATTACAGTAAATATTAAACCTGGATTTTCAGTCTATTCATAAGTAGAGATCACATGCAGTAGCTTCTTTTCCCATTAGGAGCAACACTTTCTTATTAAATGTGTATTCCACATCTTCTCAAGGATAGGCTACAACCTTTGATACAACCTATCAAAGATAGGCTACAACCTTCACTCCCACCCTCAGTCCTTACTATAACCCTATGATGGCCCATCCAGATGACTGGAAAAGTCCCTGGTTTTGTTCCTGTCCTTTCCAATTTTTATTTTTACTTGTTGAACTCTACATGACATTTTCCCCATTCTGAACTATTCCCAGGGAATACCCAGCAAGTACAAAAACTTTTTATTCCAACTCACCAGGTCAGTTTAAATTAAACCAGTATTTCCCAAAATGAAATGTACCTTTCTATGGAAGTGTGTTCATGTTACCTAAGGGCTTATCTACACAGACTAAATACCTTGATTTGTCCCCATTCCAGAACCCTGCAGTCCATATGACAGGGCTTTTGCCACAATCTGTTCCCAGGCAGTCTGCGCCACTCCCTGGGCAGATACAGGTCTGGAACACGGGCAAGCTGGGGTAGGGCTCAATAAACCATAATAAGAAAATAGCCTGTTTAATCCAGTACCACAGGGATGGAAAAGATTGGGCCCCATTTTTCCATGGGAGCTGATCCCAGCCTGCTGTCCCTCACTGCTGCCGTTGGCTCCCTGGCTCTCCTGGAAGCCAGGCAGGGGTCTCTCAGCTTGTGACCAAGACTGAACACATGCAGGGGGCCTGCAATCAGATGTTGTGGGTCCCCTTCCTGGCTTTTGCATCAGGTCATTCAAGGCCTCAGTGAAGGTTGCACATAAGCTTGGCTAGGCCAGAGCCTTCCCCTTCCCCTTTTGCTCCCTCTTCTGACTGCCACCTCAGTTGGAAGCCACATGGTAACCCCCATGGGGGTCACATAGTAACCACCATGAGGCTGGTAGCTTTGGGGGCTTCCGTCTCCCTGCCTTAACCTGGTATGTATCTCTTTCCCTCTCCCTTCCCCCTCCTTAGAGCTCTAATACCTGATCACCCATTTCCTTCAGTGTGGACCTTGTAAGAATATCCAGACATTTTTAAAGCCACCCAGAGAGAAATGTACCTCTGAAAAAGAGGATACGTCTGGGGAAGGGTGGGCATGTGGTAACACTAGGTTAGGCTGAGAATGTGACTGGTCCAAACACATCCACAGTGAGCTTCGTGGTTGAGTAAACTAGAACACATCTGGCAGGCCTTTGAGGCTGTGAGTCAGAAAATTTGATATTTTTGGATGCTCAACAGGGTGGTAATCTCAATAATCATAACAAATAATCAACAACAAATCATTCTTGGTGGATGGCTCACATCAGGGGTGTAGTGATGGGGGAAATCAAAGTGAGGACAGTGCCCTCTCCAAAAAAGAATTCTGTGCTTCCAAATGTTCATTCAGTCCCCAAATTTCAAGCACTGAAGCTACTTAATGCTTCAGTCGAGCATTTAGAAATACAGTTTGGGCATCCAAAGAAAAGAGGAAGGCACTGTTACCAAAGGGTAGCAAACACAGAAGTATAAGCATTCTAGGTGTAAATGACTTTTAACCTTTCACTCTCTGCAGTGCTAGAAATTTGGGGGCTGAAGGATAATTTCATTGACATGGGTGGGACAGATTATTTATTGGGGGGGAATGCCCTATTCTGCCCCATATAGCTACACCCTGGGTCACAGTATGTTTCCAAAATGTTCCCTAGAAATATAGGTGGCAGGACAGATATAAAAGGTGTGCTGTGTGCCATAGGTAGACAGAAGATGACCAACATTAAGGGGCTTACTGCACTTCAAAGAAAAGTGGCAAAGCAGCAGGAACGATCCATCTTTCTTACTGCCTTACTGCATGGCGTTGATGTTCTTCTGGAGTTCTTTTGTTCTGATCCCATGGGGGACCAAGGTAAAACCGCATCTTTTTGCAAATGGGACCAGAATGAAAGAATGCTGGCATCATGCCATAAGGCAGTAGGAAAGATGAGATGTTCCTGCTGCTTTCCCAGTTTTCTTTGGAGTGCAGTAAGGCTCTAACTCAGAAAATAGACAAGTCAATGAGAAATGCTTACTACATAAAGCCATTTACATTAGCTACCTAGAGCCAAATGTTTAGGAGGGGTATGACTATGGCTCAGTGGCAGAGTACATGCTTTGCATGCAGAACATCCAAATTCAGTTCTGGGTACCTTCAGTGCTGGGGGGGCAGGTAGGGGGAGAGGGAAGCTCATATACCAGGTAGGAGCAGACAAAGCCTAAGGCCTGGAGAGCTACTGCCAGAAATATGCCTTCTGGACCAGAACAGTCATAAATGTTTCTAGATGGCAAAGTCTGATTTGATATGCAGGAACATCCTATGTAAATCTGAGAAAGGCTTGAGGCAAAAAGATTTTAGCAGCGCAATCCCAGCAAAACTGAATACTTCTATGCCCTACTAATTTCACTACAAAAGATTTAAGCAGTGTAGACTGGAGTCAGGGCATGCAAGGCTGGAGCACTGGGACGTTTTGATGAATAGGGCTGATGATGTCCATCTCTCAACTCCCTCAGGCTTCCCTGTTCCTTCTGAGCTTAGCCTCCAGTCCTCATAGTAGATGGTAGGGGTGGGTGGAATTGCCCTAGCAACAATACATACAGACACACTGATATACACAGCACTTCGAAACTTATCACAACACTGTTGTTTACACACATCCTTAAACCTTTTATCAACAGTTATGGTTAGCATATTTGCAGTAAAGGCTTAGAGCAGGGGTGGGAGTCATGCTATTTTCCAGAGGTTGTTGGATTCCCAGTAACCTTCCCTATTGTGAATGCTGGCTAGGACTGCTGGGAATTATCATTCAGTAAGATCTGGAGAGTGTAGTCAGTTGTTTTTTCAGAAGATTGGAGAAGAGTTGTTAGTAATTGGGCCTCTTATCCATCCATATACATTTGTTATACCCATGTGCTATATATGGTAGCTGGCTTTAAAGACCACATTTAACTGCTTCACAACTTCATTGCACCTGGTTTGAATTTCATGAACTTTGTAAGGAGGCCTTACATATAATTGTAAACAGATACGCAGCTTGTGTGAGATAAGGTGCTGATAAGGTCTCTCTCTGAATCTTCCTCCACTTTTAGTCTCAGGGAGAAGTGAGAAGGGATCAGTATCATCTCATAACTTCTAGAAAGCCTGTCTTGTTGAAGTATATAACACTCACCTTCATACCAGTATTGAGAAAGGGAAATGCCCTTGAACTCGCCCAAGGACTTAAAGATCTATCTTGAGCTATGAGAAGAATGTTAACATCCAACAGTGCAGACTATCTGCACTTGAAGCTGTGTCATCATTTGGCTAAAGGGACATGTGATGGAAATATCTCCAGAACCTAAGATTATGACCATCAGCTCAAGTGACCATAGAACTCTGCAAGGTGTAACAGTGCATGAGTATCTCCCCTCCTCTCCACCCAAGTCTGTAAAGTCCAGAGGTCTGGGAAAATGACATCTTCTTTTTTCTTCTAATGGCAGAACAGCAGTCAGACACTGTCTGGGCACACATATACACCATCCTCCCTTAACCCCTAAATGGCTATGCAGGCATGATCTGGACGGTGACGTGTCAGCTGAACTTCATGTGCCAGCTAGGGAGGTGCTAGCACATGAAGAAGGCAGTGGATACCTCCTTTTGTAACAATCTTAAAACAACATACATAGATATAACAGGAATTTATACCTGTGTAGGTCACCAACAGGATTCCAGCCCAAATGTAAGTATGATTTGTGCCATCCATGATTCCCATCAAAAACATTAGCTAAGAGCTCTCAAAGGAATCGCAAGCTCTGGTAAGTACTTCTCTTTTGAATTAAGTTTCCCTCTATTCAAAACCAAAGCTATACAATTCATCATTGCATAGACAAAGGGAATTATAGAGGTTGAGCATCCCTAATCTGGAAATCCAAAATACTCCAAAATCCAAAACTTAAAAAAACTTAATTATAAAATGGTGTAGGGCACTAGTGGAGGTGGTGGTAAGCCCCAGCCACCAGGCATGCATTCTTCGGGCTTCCCCACTTCCAGGAAGCCCTCCAGCTGTCCACTTCTGCCTTCAAGATGATGGCTGCGGAACTCCTACTCATTCGTTTGCAAGGCGGAAGTGGACAGCTGGTGTGCTCCCCGGAGATCTTCTGTACAGAGATGCAAGGCTGGAGAGAGATACAAGAGACACCAAAGTTATAGAGAGACAGGAAGATATGTGAAATGGCAGGAGACATGGATCTGTGCAAAGCACTACACTTGGATTCCCACCATTTCATAGATCCTCAGTCTCTCTCTAGCCTCACAAATACAGTATCTACTGTGCTACCTGTATTCCAAAATCCAAAATCTCAAACACTTCTGGTCCCAAGAATTTTAGATAAGGAGTCCTCAACCTGTATTGGGTTCATCAGTGCAACAGAAAAGTAATTTTAGCTGTTCTGAATAAAAAGGGAGGGAAAACCCTTCTGATGTACACTGCTTCTGTCAGTAATTTGATTAATGTGAAACCTACAAAGGCAACAATGTTCTCCAGAAATCTTGATTAGCTGTCACTGGTCCCTCAAAGTTAATGACTGATAATGATTTATTAATAATTGCGGCTAACCCTAAATGAGTTCCTTTAACAATTCAATGAAATTATATAGGAAATTACTGGGCTGTGACATGTTAGATAATTGATTCCCCAAACGTACATTTATGCAGTAGATGAAAATTGCACCACACTTTAAAAAAAAACATAGCAATTATCAGAACTAATGACTCCTGGAATTTGTGATCTTGTTTACCTTTCATTTTATACTTCTGCAGCAGACCAACATAACAGCCAGAGACAGCAGCATTCTGTTAAGCAACATGTGGTGATGACCATCAGCTTAGCTCATCATGAGTCTGTCTCATGACTAGCAAAAAAAAAAAAAAAAGAATCTTTTCACACTATCTGGCTATTGTCTAATTTCAGGACAAGACATAGCATTGCAGAAATGCTTTAAAAATATTTTTGTTCTAACAACAGCTAAGGAATGGGATCAGTTATTTGTCAGTCGATTTGTGTACAGTCTTCACAAACGAAGATTCAGGAAGGACTCATCCCGCGCTTTCTGCAACTGGACTTGTTTATCTCGGATTGGCCTTTTTAACCATCAGCACGCTTGCAGAAAGCGTGGGATGAGTCCTTCCTGAATCTTCGTTTGCGAAGAAAAGCCAGAGATGTGTACAGTGGGCAGGATCCAGTGCTGGACTTCCATTGGTAAAACAATGTAATCTAGCAGAATGGGGGGGGAGACACAACCCCTCCTCCCCAGTGCAGCTTCCTGTGCACCCCCAAAACAGCTCCTGGAGGATACATGAAAGTTTTCAGAGGGAGGAAAAAGGAAGAAATACCGGTGCATTGTTGGATTTAGCCAATAGCAAGAGCAATGCTGAACAGAAATCAAAGGCTAAAATTTGGGCAGTTGATGTCCTCTGCATGTGGATTAAGGACATCTAGTGCCCACTGCTCATGATGCACTAGTCCAAAATTCTTTCATTTATAAAATCAGGGCCAGGAAAAATCCATGCAACTATTAAAACTGGGAAAGGCTAGCTGAATACTGTTTAATGCAGTGTAGATGTGTAAATAGCTATTGCTTAAAAACAATTTGTAAGCCACTCTGATAGCCTTGTGGCTGAAGAGCGGGGTATAAATAAATAAATAAATAAATAAATAAATAAAAAACTTAGATAACTGCTTAAACTTGCCTGTACCTATCCCTGAGGTATGGTTAGTGGGCAAAAAGGACAGGGGCCTGTCTACACAGCAAAGCAGTTTGACACCATTTATTCACCATAGTCCTATCCTAAGGAATCCTGGTACAGTATTTGTAGTTTGGTGAGTTTTCTGATAGCAAAGGCTAAATACATCACAAAAGTACAAATACCAAGATTCCATAGGATAGAACTATAGTTCTATCAAGTGGTGCCAAACTACTCTATCTCTGCAGTGTAGACAGACCTGCAGGGTCTTTTAGGTAGTTTATTCATTTTAAAAGTCTCTGGACTGCTCTTTAGCCACAAAACATAGGCTATTCAGAAACAAAATATCAACAACAAAACAGAATTAGACATTTACCCATAAAACTGAAAGGGATAAGCCATCTACTCATCAACCAGTCAAAAGGGATAAAAAAAAAATACCCAGACAAATAAACAGAAATTAGTCTGGTGTCTAAAAGAATGCAGAGCCAACATTAGTCTTTGGGATGGGCATTCCAAAGTCAAGGCACAACCACAGAAACCTCTCTTTTGTGCTTTCCTAATGCACCTCTATTATCAAAGCCCTTATCTGATTACAGTATATAATATTAAAGTATGCATTCTAATATGGAACAACTATACCCTTCAAACGTGAATCAAAAATTCATTTTATTTAGATGTGCCTATTAATGATGAAGAAAGCCATGGTTTTTGTTTGTAATTATGACGCTCATTTGCTGTCTTTTTAATATTTGCTGTTGGTACACATTATGTATTTACTACATATACTATGTATGTATCTATGTATGTACGCTATGCATATGTTCTATGTATGGCTGCGAAAACTGAACGGTGAAGAAAGCTGACAGGAAGAAGATCAATTCATGTAGTGCTGGAGAAGGATTCTAGAGATCCCATGGACTGCTAAAAGACAAATGAATGGATCTTAGAGCAAATCAAGCCTGAACTCTCCCTAGAAGCTAAAATGATTAAATGGGGGTTGTGGAACTTTGGACACAACGTAAGACAATGTGATTCACTGGAAAAGATTATAATACTTGATAAAGTGGAAGGCTGTACGAAAAGAGGGAGACCACATTACAGATGGAGTGTCTCAACAAAGGAAGCTATAGCCCTGACATAAGCAGGGCTGTTGATGACTGGGGTTCATGGAAGTCCCTCATTCATAGTGTTGTCCAAAATCAAAGTAAACTTGACAGCAGACAACAAATTGGTGCACTCACTGCTGTTATATATTGTCATGTAACCTTTCATACACTCACCTGGAAGTAAGCTCTACTTGAACAGAGTAAGATTTACTGTACCGTATATTCCGGCATATAAGACAACTGGGCATATAAGACAACAACCCCCCACTTTCCAACCAAAAATCTAGGATTAGGCATATATTCGCCATATAAGACCACCCTCCAATTTGGCTGGCTGGCTGGCTGGCTGACTGGCTGGGGGAGCCTTGCCAGTTGATCCTCTTTGTTTCCCAACTCACGAGGATCTCCTTGTGATTTGGGAAAGTGAACAGGATCCGCTGGCAGGGCTCTCCCAGCCAGCCAGCCAGCCACAACATTCGCCCCTCTCTTCAACCTACCAGTCAAACTTGACTCAAAGGTGGAGGAAAGGGGTGAAAATGCCCAGTTTGCCTCAGCAGCCTCCTTCCCTCCATCTTGGCTCTTCAAGGAAGGTGGGGAAAAGGGGCAAAAATGCCCAGTTTGGCTCAGCGGCCCCATTTCCTCCATCTGGGCTCCCTTCCGAAGGGGGCCAAGGCAGGGGAAGCGGGGCCGGCAAGCCAAACCGCTAGATTCGCCCCTCTCCCCCACCTTCAAGGAAGGTGGGGAAAAGGGGCGAAAATGCCCCGTTTGGCTTGGCGGCCCCGTTACCTCTGCCTGGGCTCCCTTCAGAAGAGGGCCAAGGCAGGGGAAGTGGGGCTGCTGAGCCAAACCACTAGATTTGCCCCCTCTCGAGAGGGGGCGAATCTAGCGGTTTGGCTCGGCAGCCCCGCTTCCCCTGCCTTGGCCCCCTTCAGAAGGGAGCCCAGACAGAGGAAATGGGGCCGCGGAGCCAAATGGGGCATTTTTGCCCCTTCTCCCCACCTTCAAGGAAGGTGGGGGAAAGGGGCAAACCTAGCAGTTTACCTCAGCCGCTGAACACAGAGGCGATTGAGTGGCAGCCACAGCAAACCGCAACTTTCGCCCCCCTCCTCTGTCTTCTGTTGCTCCCCAAAGGGGGATAAGGCAGAGGAGGGGGGAGAATGAACTGCTAAATACTTTTCTTCACCCCCCCCCGCCCCATCTCCTGCCTTTTCGCTCCGTTTGCAAAGGTTGCGAAAAGGCAGGTGATAGGTAGGTGGACGAAGCAAAAGTATATCCGGCGTATAAGACGACCCTCAATTTTGGAGGGTTTTTTTTTTAGTGTTCAAAAGTTGTCTTATATACCGGAATATACGGTACTTTTGACAGCACTGTTACAGTTGTTGTCTTATACTTCCCAGATTTTTTATTTATTAAACATTATTTTTATTCATTTAGTTTTAAATGTTTTTATTAATTAGTTGCCATACTTTCCCAATGTTATTAGCTATTTCTGTGGACCTGAAAAACAGGGTAAAAGTACATCAGTAAATGAATATAAAGGTTAAAAAGTACCGAAGTGTTACATAAATTGGAGAAAAAAATGAATTAATATGAAAAACATTAAAATATCAGTCCTAAATAAGAACAACCTTACAATACATTTTTCACCATGCAATTGGGTCTTGAATGTCAAAATGTGTTCCCAGTTTGAAAGGTGAGTCACAAGGGAAAAAATGTTCTCATTATTTAACCACTACAAGCAAGCATTGTTACAACATGTCAGCTGCCCTTTTAGTGAGCACTATTTGGATTCAGAATTTATGAGGGCTTCAAGGAAAACTTGCCTGATGTACACAAAGAGCATACAAAAAAAATTAAACAAATAAATCAGAGGGTTTAAAAAAAACCACACAAACTGCATTAAAAGAAAAAAGAAACATGGGTCAATTGAGAATGGAACAAATGGGAATTTCATGATGAATTAGACGAACTGTAAGCTTCCTTATAGCTCTGGTTCACTATTTGGGAGGAAAGGTGGGGTATAAATATAATAACAATAGAAGTAGGAACTACATTGCCTACTTAATTACAAATGCATAACTAAGTAATATCTCCTGGCCCAACCCCCCTAACCCCCCTTAATAGCCAGTAGCCACTTGGAGTGATGGAGGTCACGGCATTGCTCAATGAAGAACTGCAACAGGGACCCTGTTTCTTATTGTCACAGCCTCATTCACTGATGGGAGGGGGCTAGAAACATCATCCTGATGAACCCCAATCATGAGCTTAACAGACCTCCATCCTCCAATGTGGCTGCTGACTGTTAAGGAGGGTTTGGGGGAGCATCTGCCACCATGGCAATACTGCCACCATTGTGAATACAGCATTATTGAATATGGATATGTAAATGTAGGGCATAAATCCCATAACTGTAATACAGGATGCCAGCCAATAATAATAATTTGCAATATAAATTGCAGCAGGGCCACTGGAACTGTTTGTTAGATAGGAGCCCTTCAACACTGGCAGTCAGGTTGTTAATTTGCTTACTGTCAGGTATGTTTTTACACATGCTGTTAATATACTTTCACAGCTCATGTCCCTACACTGGTGACACTTTTATAAGCAGGGGTGGTGGACAAGAGATATATAAGAAGTTCCACCAGGAGTTATTTTACTCCACTGTCAGGTAGACCTAGACCAGTCCACACAACAAATTCACCAACACTGAATTGTGAACGCTCACTGCGTTTGTGTAATTGTCACAGTCTTTACTTTCTGCATGATTTCCCTCTGACTTCACTGTTTGCAACCCCCTCACCCAGCCTGAAATTAATATTACTCCATGTATCTGGTGTCTAGTCCAGTGCTACATGAAATGGTGATCCTGGGACTGGTGCTGGTTCCCAAGCCATTGGTTGCCTGCCTATCTCTGGCACGTTTGAAGGAAAGAATTATAGTCAATGGTTAAAAAATATAGTGCCAGCCGCTGGACACATTAGAAAAAATAATATTGCCAGTCCCACATATCAGGTAGCTTGAGAAGCACTGGTCTAGTCTATGAAAGCCTATGTTGGTTTTCAAAGATATTCAAAGATTCTGGATAGTTTTTCCTTCTCTCTGCAGTGACTATTGATTTCTTGCAAGGCTAACACTTGCCTTTTAATAGAGTGTGTTTAGAAACAAACTCTGTTCACAGAACACAGGGGTTGTCTATACGGTGAAAATACCCCTCACAGAATTCGCTCAGAAAATGAGCTGTCTTAATGGGATCCCACATTGTCTCATTGTATTGTGAAGGAGGGGGGCCAAAAAGAGCAAAACTACAGGAGAAAAGCATTCACAGCTTTTCCCAACTTTTTTTAAAAAGCTCCAGTAATATGCGCATTTTCGCTCATTAAGAAAAGCGATTCAACATGAATTGCTTCTCCATACAAGACAAAGTGCAAACCTGATTGGCTGGAAGAGTGCAGGTTGCAGGGCTTGGTTACAGGGCAAGCGCCTGTTGCTGCCATGTGGGAGTTTCACCTTAGCGAGTGATCGCTAAGGCAATAAAACGCGGATTTGTACTATCTTTCTCTCCCTCTTTTTTTTTTTTTTTGAAAGGTGGAATATCACTTGTACACACCATAGAAATAGTTTTTTTAAAAAAAAAAGTTCAGCGGTGGCAGATTTAAAAACGCAAGTAATTCACTCATGGCCACTGTCTTGGCTATAGGCATGCAAAGTTTATGGGGGTTGTAAAACCATTAAGACATGTTGCAGCTGCTACAAGTTGCTATTATTGTGGAGCAGTCCATTTTTTCCCCTTCTTATAGACAAGCCCTTAGTCTATCCTAGAACCTATTCATAGAATCATACTATTTTATTTTGTGGGGAATCCTATGCAAATATCTATTGTTGTTAATAATAATGAGTGCCTCGTGAGTCTTAGTTCTGAATAAACATGCAAAGCACTAAGCAAAAGAAGAACCATAAAGTTATGGTAAAAGGTTATACTTATGGTTATGCTATATCCTACATTTAAACAGCTCCTTAAATATTAATTACAGAATATGTAACAACTTCATTTGCCTGCCAGAAATGGAAATATAAAGACATTATTACCAAGAAAGGAATTACAGATTAATAGTATACGAACAGCATTCTAGAAATGGTGGATTAATACAGTATGAATGGCAGTTGCAATACAAAAAAATTGTTCTGACTTATTTAAAGAGGTAATTCTGTTGCAGGAAACCATCCTGACTGAATGAAGTGATTCTCACTTTTTAAAAAACAAAAAACAAAACCCTAACTGTTAATATTTGAATACTAGAATAATATTAAAGAAGCCCAAATAAAAGTTCTCAACAGATGGTGAGTAGCTCTCAGAAACCTTCACTTAACACATTAAAATTATTCTCTGGGGTTGTCTAAACAGCGAAAATACTCCTCATGGAATGCAAGGAGAACACAATCTGTCTTAATAGTATTCCATATTGTATCACCATATTCCGAAGGAGGGGGGCTAAATATGCCATATACTCTGGAGGAAAAGTCTTTGCTGCTTTTCCTGGAGTTTTAAAAAAACAGAGGGGGGATACACATTCCTGATTGTTGGGATAAGCAACCAAATTGATTTGTTTTCCCAAAGGAGCAGAAGCTGAAAGCTGATTGACCCAATAAGCATGGGGGGCAGGACTTGCTATCAAGGCAAGCGCCCAGAACTGCTATAGATTTTTTTTTTTACCTTAGTGAGTGAGCACTAATGCGATCAAATGGGAGTATGGAGGGGGGGGTTGCTTTTCTGTTAAGGCAAAACATCACTTTTGCACCTTAGATATGCTTTTAAAAAAACCCTGTTCAGCAGCGGCAACCGGTGAGAAGAAAAACACGAGTAATTCATTCACAGCCGCCATCTTTATTAACAGGCATGCCCATTTCCATAGCAAATGTGGATAGCTTTGCATGCCTGTGATATGCTAAAAAAAACTTCCCCAAAAAACCATTGAGACAGTTCACAGCTGCTGCAAGTTGCCTTTACTGCGGACCAATCTGCTTCTTTTTTTTCTTTTTGCCTCGTATAGACAACCTGTCTGGTTTTTCTAGAAGAAAAGAGGTCAAACAGAGTATTTGCTATTTGTGGTAGGAGTGTTCAACAGTTCTGGGTTGGGAGCTGTTGACTTCTGCCAACAAAGTATACACTGCGGTAATCTCAAACCCATGCTCCTTAACTATTTTGAACGAGATGATATTCGCTTCCTCCATAAAGATCTGCTGAATCAGCAAAATAAAAGTTGCTGAAAATAAAGCAAAACAAACAAGGGCTATAGTTCCCTTGTTTTGCCATGTTCCTTCCAAATATAAGGGTGTCTAGTATGCCCTGGTTTCCTCTGCTCTTTTATTTAGCTCACTTCCTTTCCCTCTTTTTGCTCATTTTATTAATTTAGCCTTGACATTGTGTGTGCATGCTTATTCACAGATATAACACATGTTTTTTGAAATGTCTTATTTGACTGTTTTATCATGTTGGATAATGTTACTATATTAATTACTTTTTAAAACTAAATTTTCAAAAACAAATACTGAGAAAGGTAAAAGGATGAACAAATATTGAGAAAGGTAAAAGGATGAACAAATCCCAGTTATTTTTCCAAACACTTCTGTTTTGACTCTGTCTAGTACAGAAAAAACAATCAGCTCAGAAAACAAAACAAAACCTCTAACAGTCCCTTTAGTTTGACTAGAAAATACTGACAGCATCCAACTGGAAGTGGCACACAATTCCCTCAATAGCAGGAAGGCACCCCATACCTGGCACATAGTCAAAGTACATAAAATGAGTGACATCCACATTGATCACCAGGAGAAAGTTCAAGACAATGAGCTTAATTGGCATCTGCTTTTGGAAATTAAATAAAACTGACAGACCTGCAATGACAAGTAGCACAAACAGGCAACAGTTACTGAGCCAGGGAACAATAGAACAATTTGGTCAAAGAACTGAGCCATAGACCAATGACATCTGAGCTTAGCTGATTTCTCTAGAACATTCAGGAACTTTCTGCTAATAGGAAGTGAGCAGTTTTAGGAGATTATCAGACAGGAATGCAAGAAGTGTTCCTGTCCCACAATCTTCAATCCTGTCCCTGTCCTGGCACAATAACCCTCTCCATCAGACTTACCTTGTCTTCCATCCCAGGCATGAACAGAGCTCTAACTGAACTCCATTCACTTCCTGGATCAAAATCCTGTCCATTCTTGTGTCACAGCAGGAAATTCAAAAAGAAAAAGGGAAATAACAAGAAAAAAGTTTACACAAGCACATAAACACACTAAAAATAATAATGATAACAAGTAACCTGGGGAGGGTACAAAAAAGAAGGTAGCCTACCTAGTTCTTGCAATCCGACCTGGACGTGTTCTGGCAGAACCGCCCATTGACGCTGGCATCACATCAGCAGAATGGGGCACCTTCCTGCACACACAAAAATCTGGAACACAAACGTGACAAGAGATCAATTTCTAACTTCTCCCGTACAATAAAAAAGAATTCCCTCATAACAGGAGTAGGATGCTTGCATAACGCTGGGCCACAATGTCATCTGATAAGGAAACCCTTTTGCAATCTCATGGTGTCATTATAACACAGTTTTTGATGCGTCTGATAATCTCCTTAGACCAATCAGAAGGGGTCTGACTGTTCCCCTGCCACCTCTCAGGACTTGGTAAATTTTTCTCCTTAAGGCCCTGGTAAACTATAATGGCCCATCCTGAGCCTGATGACCAAGAAGTTGCTTCTCACCCTTTTCTTGAATCTTACTAAACCCTAGTTTGGTTTACTGAGGAGCTTAGGGTTTGAGTAAGACCAGCAGAAAACTCAGGCCAGATTTTAGCATATTCTAGCAGCATCGTAAAGGCAGTGCTTGTAGCAAAAGACCTCTTTTTTTTCCTATGGAGATTATCAGACAGGGACAAAAATAGTGTCCCCATCTCGCTATTTCCTCTTCCGCCCCACTCCTGTCCCTGTAACACTATAAAAGTAAAAGTTTTCAGACCTACCTTTGCTGCTTCTTTCCCTCCCCCTGGCAGCCCAGGAGTGAATGCAGCTCTCACAGATCTGCATTGACTTCCTGGAATGGAAATCCTGGCCATTCTCACGAGAGGATGATCGCGTGGGAAATTCAAAAAGAAAAACAAACATCAAAAAGTAAAACCAAGCACAACAACACACTTTTTAAAAATACAAGTAACCTGGGGAGGGTACAAAAAAGTGTATCACTTACCTCCCCGTCCCAGTTGCACCCAGAAGTATTTGGTACAGACTGCCCAGTGACTCTGGCATCGCGCCAGCATAATGGGGCACCTTTTCACTCACCTGTCATTCTGTTACAGAAACAGAATGACAGATCAATTCATGGCTTAGCCCATGATAAAAAGGAGTATCGGGGGAACAGAAGGGGCACTGGAGCATGACGACCTGTTAACGACGTCATCTGAAAGGGAATCCCTTTTGCGATCTCCTGGCGTCCCTGTCATGCTATATTTAGGTTGTCTGATAATCTCCTATATCAGGGCATAAGAAGAATTGCTTTTACCTGAGCTGGTTCTATGTGGTTTAAAGCAATGCTTCTTAAGTGACCTGATGAAGACCAGCAGGGATCCCATCCTCCCATGTACCAGAGCCTGGCACCATACTTATGCCCATTTACTACAGTGGGTCCCTGGTATCCACTGGCATTTGGTTCCAGGATCCCCTGTGGATACCAATATCTGTGGATGCTCAAGTCCATTTATATACAATGGTGTAATAAAATGGTGCCCTTATACAAAATGCCAAAATCAAGGTTTCCTTTTTGGATTGTTTTTTTAAAATTTTAAGCCATGGATGGTTGAATCTGTGGATGCAGAATCCGTCGATACAAAGGGCCAACTGTACAAGTCTTTCTTTCCTGGAAACTAACCACAGACCAACACTAGACCATGGCCACTGCTCTGAATAGCACTGGTTTAAAGGTCTACTCTGTCTTAAAGACAAACCCTCAAAGGTTAATAATCTGCAGTATTCTGGCACAATTTTGCACACCCTCCAATTATCCCAAATTTGGCTGGTACATTCTATATTAATCTTCAGATATCCCACTTTTCCTGCTGCTTTTAAAATGTCCCAGTTTTTCTTTCCTCCTTTCATTTTCATTTCCCCACTTTGTTACCAGCTTACTTCAACTGCTGCAAACTAAATTCAAAATACAAAAGGGATTTGCACTCAATTAACTCAGTGAGGGGAAAGGGGAGAGGAAAGGAGCGGGCAGAATCTTGTCCTTCCCAGTATACTCAGACAAAAGCAAACTGCTGCAGCCTCTCCTAGCTTGTGTGTTCTTCCTCATTAATAACTTTTGCCATCTTGTCCACATAATGATGTTGATACATGTCCCAGTTGTCACCTGTGAAATTGTTGGAGGGTATGCTTTTGCATTAATCTTGGGGTTCTACAAATTAGGGCCAGAACATGACTAAAACAAATGTGATCATCATGGGATGTAGGTTTTGTTGAGAACAGTTTGCTTTTTTAAACAAGGTTTGAGAATTTGGGGAAATTACTGTGTTTTTCTGTGTATTGATTAAAAGCAAAATACAAATGTCAACAAGAACAAAAACAAGTGTTCTTCTCTTGGGGTTGGCATGAAAAAAGGCAAAGGATCACACAATTGTTTGTAGCATTTGCAGATAATTCTTCACATACTCTTATTGGGGTAGGTTTAGTTCAAGCTTCTTAAGAAAGGGCCATGGTGTCTTCACCATTCTACCACGCCATTTGCTTTGGCTGCTCCTCGGGCAAGTGATATTGGTACTCGTCCTATAAATGGGAAACAGAGCCTAGCAAGTTTCACGCTGGCCTAAAGCAACAGCAGTTTGAGATATCAGGAAATACCTTAAATGAATATCTGATACTGACAAGCAGTAGCAAGACTGACAGTTGCTACTTCTGAAATAATGAATACTGGCATTGCAATGAAAGTGGCACATTATTGCATGCGATCTGAAAATACCATGTACATAACCCCGCAGAGAACACAGCTAATAAAAGTACACCTAATACTGTACAGCACTGTAATACTGTACAATAGTAAAAACCATAAACTATCAGAGCAAATCTAACATCAACAGAAAGTTAGAAACAGAATAAAGGAAGCTGTTAAATTTCTGTGACTACTGCCAAAAAATTAAATGGAAGACTTTATCTGTTTTCCCAAAAGTACACTGTTCTATATTTTGAGGAGCTCTGGAAAGTGTCTAGTTTTTGCCAACAATAATAGACACCTCTAATCAAATGTAATCTCTTCACAGTGACTTATTATACCACTAGTTAAGACAAAATACAGCAAGCAGATCTATTTCTGTTCTGTAACCTTAATTACCTATATAGTCATATTTAAATACAATAACTCACTGTTAGACTTCATCTGTGTTTTCCATTATATGTTTATTTCTCCAGAGAGTCTTGGGTCTTTTTATCTAAAATGGAAAGAGGGAATTCCAGTCTATCAATAAGTTGTACATTAAAGAAAGAGAAAAATTAAGTGCTAAAGCAGATGTGAGCAATGCCAGGACTTGGTCTGAATTATTTGAAATGGTAAACTAATCTCTTTTTAGGTCAACAGTAAAAGAGAGTCATTCAAAGAGAAGAGCCAGATATGTGTTACACAGTAATCTGAATTAGCATTCAGGACAAGAGTACAGAGGCATAAACCTAAGTTAAGAATAGAGGTGCATCTACACTGTAGAAATAATACAGTTTGACACCACTTTTACTGCCATGGCTCCATCCTACAGAATCCTGGTATTTGTAGTTTTGGGAGGCACCAGCACTCTTTGGCAGAGACGGCTAAGGACCTTTTAAAACTACAAATCCCAGGATTCTATAGGATGGGGCTACAGCACTTAAAGTGGTATCAAACCGCACTTTTTCTACAGTGTAGATGCACCCTAGGTCTAGCTTTGAGAGAAAACATTGGGACAAAGAATGAATTGCCTTCAGATTAAAATGATGCGATCTGCCTACACAGCTAAAACTCCCCCATAAACTCCGCGTGACCCCCTAGTGAGGAAGGAGCCCTCCAGGTGCTCACACCAGGCAGACAGGCAGCCCCAGCAGTGTGTCTCCCTTCCTCTCCACTTTTCCCAGTCACCAGAGTCCAGATATTTCACACACACACACACGTGGTTCGAGCTTCTCCCCCTCATCTGGCGCGCGTGCACACACAGCCCCACAGAAGAAACAAGAGAAGGATGACTAAAGATGCACCCAGCTCCCAAGCTTACCGGTGGGGGCAGCTGGGCTGTCTCCACCACACAGATAGCCTTCTTCAGTGGAGCTCCCATGCCTGCTGCACCCAGGAACAGCCCTGCCTGGCCTGTAGTCTCTGCTGCTGCTGCTGCTGCTGCTGCTGCCGCCGCCACTGCTGCCCATGTCCCCATTTAGCCAGCATCACTGTGTGGATGCACAGATTATCTGCCACCACCATTTTTTAAAAAAAAGATTTCCTGTGGTACACACAGGCGGTTTTTACATATTTACAAAAAATAAATTTTAAAAAGTATAATCACCATTTGATTGCCTTACTGGACCCTTGCTTTTCCAAAAATCCAACATGGCAGCCACAGCCACTTTCCCTCTTTGCTAGCCCTGCCCCTTGTGCTCATCCAGCCAATCACATTACGCTGCCTGTTTGTATGTGTGCAAACGTGAGTGGTCAAATGGCCACACATTTGCAAGCCATACGGATCTTTTGGAAAAATCCGCACAAAGCCCCGGATGCGGCGTGAACTGACTTTAAGGTGAATTTTGCTGCCCTCTTCCAAATGATACGTATGTTTGCGAACAGCCGTGTGAACAGATAGCCGATCTTTTGCATGCCAGGTGGTTTGTTGGTTGGTTGGTTTTGTTTTGTTTGTTTGTTTGTTTTGGCGTTTAGACAGGCTCTTAGCTTAGTAGCAGAGGCACTAAGAAAGCCTGTTAATGAATTGCAAAGATGTGTATCGAGACCCCAGGAAGAGTGCCTGATGCACATCAGGACCAATGTGCATCAGTGCACAATTTGCACTGATGCAGTGCGCAATTTGCATGAGGCACTTTTCTAGCTCTGCAACATAGTAACATAACAGCAGCCCTCTACTGGATATGGATGTTACAAAACTGCCCAATTCTGATTCCCACATACCTAAGTCCACTTACAAAGATGTAAGACCCCAACAGGAATCTGGCTGTTATTTATAACCATGTTCTAATCTGGGGCTCACGTGTAGCTCCTGGTAGCATATCTTCACTACCCAGTTTCATACTACTGAGCCCTATTGTCCTATTTTATGGACTACTGGGATATGTAGTTTGATGAGATAGCAAAGGATCCTGAGAAGAGATGGGCTGAGAATTCTATCATTTTATTTTGTAGTGTGGACAGGCAATCAGGGACTAGAGTTCTCTAGCTGATGACTCTAAGGATGCCACCTAACTACAAATTCCAGGATTCCTTAGGGTGAAGCCATAAGAATTGAAGTGATATGGAACTGATGTAACTGTGTAGTGCAGATACACCCAGCTGCTGAACTGTTTTACTTTCTGGAAGACCTTTTCCAAGTGATTAGGAGCCCTGGTGGCACAGTGGTTAAATGCCAGTACTGCAGCCACAATGTTGTGAGTTCCACCTTACAGGATTCCAGGTTGACTCAGCCTTCCATCTTTCCCTAGGTCGGTAAAATGAGTACCCAGCTTGTTGGGGGCAATTAGTTAACACATTGTAAACTGCTTACAGAGTGTTTAGCACTATAAAGCAGTATAGAAATATAAGTATTATTGCCATTGCTATTAGCCTTATTCAATATTTTGCTGTGAGCAAGTGAACATCACATGTTTTAGGCAGTTGTTGTGAAAGAGTATGTTAAACTCACACAGGTCTAAGCTACCCTTTGTGTTAAATATGCAGCCCGTAGCTGAGCTGAAATATCATGAGGTTTTTCCCAACCTCATGATATTTTTTTGCAGACCCAATACATATTGGAGCCACTGAGCACAGGTTTAAGCCCCACCAGCACCACCAAACCATTTCCCCTTGAAATTCCCCCAGTCCTTGTGCAGACATTAAAGGAGGGGAAGACTGTCACTGAATCCTGTGGAAAATCAGAATGTTTCTTGCTATCCAGCAAGAGAGAGGAAACTTCCGCATGCAACCAAATTTTTTTTAAAAAAGATTCAGAATTCTTCAGACATAACCTCCAAGTGAACCTGGCAAGAAGTATCTATGTGAACACTTTTACTATACACTTGGGGGGGGCGGGATCTGGCTAAGATAGGTATTTTAACAGGGGAGATAAAAAGTACAGCAGCAAAGATAGACTCCCACATGAAACGCAATTAAATAATGCCTTTTACAGTACAAGCTAAAAAAAAAAGTGTGTTTGGAATATATAAGAAAATAAAGTTAGTGGGAGGAGGAATGCTATAAACCATGAAGATGAAGACAGCTAACACCAAAGGAATGAGAACTGGTCTTTATTTATAATTGAACCATCTATTTGCAAGCACACATCTGCTACTTTTAACAGCTGGCATTGATGCCACTTTCCACACACTATCATCGATATATTTTTGCTCCAATCCTTTGTGAATTTGTTTGGTAACATGTTCTGTTGAAGTCAGTGGCTGCCTGTTTCCTAAGAAGACAGTCTTGCTAAGTTCCAAGTGGCTTACTCCAAACCTCAGGGCTCTTCCAGAAGGGGACCTTTTAATGATTTGAATTAGTAGCTTTCTCTGACACGTAATGTCATTTCATCTCACCTTGAGTCCTAGTTTTGGGGAAAAGCAGGGTATAAATAAAGTTAAGAATTCAGTAATAACAATAACAATTGTCACATTCTAGTCCAAACACTGTTACATCTTCCTCTTGTTTTATGTTTGATTCTGCTTTGTTGCAGGACCTTGAGCAATGAAACCTGACTGTTTCACTTAAAACTTCATCTCATCTACTTTTCCACACCCGGTCCCTTGCCTCCTGGCCTCTCATACTTTCTGACCAGCCCAGTTTGGCAGGAACAGCCTGTGTTAATCCCCTGTTGTCCAACGTTTTCAGCTGCTTTTAAAATGTCCCAGTTTCTCTCTCTTCTTCCCACTTTCCCCTTGTCCTCAGCTTACTTCAATTGGTGCAAACTGTGTTCAAAGGGTAAAAGTAGTTTGCACTCAGTTCAACAGCGGGGAGGAGAGAGGAAGTTGCAAAATCTTGTTCTTGCCTGTAGATTCAGGCAAAAGCATGGAGATGGAGCCCGTGCCAGTACTGCAAGTCACCATGCTGCAAGTTCGTTTCCAGAGGGCTCCAAGTTTCACTCAGCCTTCCATCTTTTCGTAGGTCGATAAAATGAGTACCCAGCTTGTGGGGGCAATTAGCTAACACACATTGGAAACTGCTTAATGCAGTGTAGGTGTGTAAATTGCTATTGCTTAAAAACAATTTGTAAGCCGCTCGGATAGCCTTGTGGCTGAAGAGCGGGGTATAAATAAATAAATAAATAAATATAAAGCACACTCCTGCAGCATCTCCTAGCTTGTGTATTCTTCTTCATTAATAACATTTCCCATCTTGACCACAGTCTGATATTGCTTGGCCACACACATCCCAGTTTTCATTTGTGAAATGCTGAAGAGTATGGTTTCTGTCTTTACCTCCCATTGGCAGTCTGTGAACTTCATCTAACAGGGATAAAGATGGCTTAATGGTCTTTAACATCCTAAAAGAACAGCTGCAGTCGTCCAGTAGCATTAACATTTCTCCCATTTTAAAAAAAATGGCAGTCATAGCACAACAAGAAAATCCAGCCTCTTCCTCAGATTATTTGCCAGCTCTATTGTCAAGCTGATAGGACAGCAGTTTTTTCACTAGCCTCTGGCTGGAGAGCACCCCATACTCCGTTGCCCAGTCCAGGTGATGTGGACAAATCTGGCCCGTCATCAGTCAGCATTTGATAATCCTAATGCATAACCTATACTCAGGATAAGAGCACTGTTAGGACAGAATATAACGAAACAGAGAGGGCCAGGCAAACTTGCATTTTATCACCTTCTCTGTTTAACTTGTACATTGAATGTATCATAAACAAAGCTGGATTAGACTCTGAGGGTATGAAAATTGGATGAAAGAACATCAACAATTGTAGATATGCAGATGACACCATACTACTAACAGAAAATAGCAAAGACTTGGAACAATTACTGAAGATAGTCAAGGAAGAAAATGTAAAGATAGATTCACAGTTGAACATTAAGAAAATAAAAATAATTACCATAGATTATTTACATAACTTTAAAGTAATCAATGAAGACTTTGAGATAATCAAAAGGTTCCCAATACCTTGGTCAGTAATTAATCAAAATGGAGACAGCAGTAAAGAAATCAGAAGAAGACTAGGACATGGAAAGGCAGCTATGAAGGAACTTGACAAGATCCTGTCTTGGTATCATTGAATACCAAAGTCACGATTGTCCCTGCCATTGTATTTCCAATTTCTATGTATGGCTGTGAAAGCTGGACCATGAAGAAAGCTGATAGGAAAAAATCAACTCATTTGGAAGGTGGGGCTGGATATCCTGGACTGCCAAAAAGACAAATCAATGGGTCTTAGAGCAAATCAAGCCTGAATTCTCCCTGTAAGCCAATAAGACTAAACTGAGACTGTCGTCCTTTGGACATATCATGAGAAGACATGACTCACTAAACAAGATAATAATGGTTGGTAAGGTAGAAGACAGTAGGAAAAGAAAACCACATTCCAGATGGATAGACTCAATCAAGGAAGCTGCATCCCTGAATCTGGAAGACCTGAACAGGGCTGTTGATGACAGGGTGACTTGGAGGTCTCTCATTTATGAGGTTGCCATAGGTTGAAGTTGATTTGATGGCAGTTAACAACAACAACAACAACAACAACAATGCAAGGCTCCACACAACCTCTATGCTTCACTACTGCTGGACACTTTTTAAATCCAGGGAGTTCCTATGAAGTGTATGGGAAGCTCAGAGGAAGATTTGATGCAGTAAAACATGCTAATTAGAACAGGACCCCTTGAATAGTAGCACCTGATCAGTTGCCTAAGATCTCAAATCCCCCATTAAAAAATGTTTTTGGCAGCCACAGACCAATAACAAAATTGTGCCTCTTCCCTTGATCATAACTTAATTTGTCAATATTCTCACCAAGCCCACAGAAAACCAGTTTTCCCCAAACCTCTTGGTCCTCCCTTCAGCTGTCTGGTTCATGTGCTGCAGAGAAACATGTCTCATTATCATTTGCCATGCAGCACTGATTTCTCATTTTATTTTGTTGTAGCTACTGTACTGTTCTTCCATGTTGCCATGGAATACTTGCTACCTCTTCTCAGTTTCTGGCACTTTCTGCGGTTAACTGTCTATGAATGACCAGCACTTTCTCCCTTTCACAATATTTGAGAGGGTGCTTTTTGCACAGTGACCATCTTTCCACCAGACAGTGACCTGTCACAACAATGCTTCCTAGCTGAAAGGTGGGGTTGGTCTTTTTAAAGGTTGGGTTAGGTTCCCCATTCCAGTTACTTTGTAAGTGATAACCAGGTTTTCTAGTATCTATCCATTCCGAGAAGGGCCTTTTCAGTGGCTGCTCCTAGGCTCTTGAACTCCCTTCCTAAGAAGGCTACAATAACCCCTCCCTTCTGCCCTTCTATCAGCAGGCAAAGAGTTTTAAAAAATTTCTACAGGTTTTTGAGAACTGAATGTTTTTAAAGAAACAGGGGGTTGTCTAAATGACAAAAATGCTCCTCATGGAATGTGAAGAGAAGACAATCTGTCCTATTGGCAATCTGCATTGTTCCGCTGTATTGTGAAGGATAAGGGGCCAAAAACAGCAAAAACTCTGCAGGAAAAGCCTTTGTGGCTTTTCCTGGAGGTTTTCAAAAACTGCAAGGAGAATGTGAATTGCCGCTAGTTGGGACACAGAATTCAATATGAACTACTTTCCCATATGAGAGGAAGCACAAACCTGATTTGGAGTCCTGGTGGCTCAGTGGTTAAATGCCAGTACTACACGGCACAAGGTTATGAATTTGATCCCAGAGGGCTCCAAGGTTGACTCAGACTTCCATCCTTCCATAGGTCGGTAAAATGGGTACCCAGCTTGTTGGGGCAATTCGCTAAAAACATTGTAAACCAGTTATGGAGTGCTTCGGCACTAATAAGCAGTATATAAATATCAGTGCTATTGCTGCTGTTGCTGATTGGCCAGATGAGCATATGGGTGGGGCTTGCTAACAGGGCAAGTGCCACTGCTGCCATGTTGGATTTTCAGCTTAGCGAGCAATTGCTAAGGTGATAAACCAGGGTTTTGTTTATCTCCCCCCACCACTCTTTTTTGTAAAGGTGAAATGTCACTTATGTGCACCATGGAAATGTGTTTGTTTGTTTGTTTGTTTTAATTTTAAAAAAACCAAATTCAGCAGCAGCAGATTTTAAAATGTGAGTAATTCACTTGTGGCCACCATCTTGACTAGGGGGCATGCAAAGTTTATGGGGGCTGTAAAACCATTAAGACAAGTCAGCTGCTGCAACTTGCTATTACTGCAGAGCAGTCTGTTTCTTTTGGTCTCCTACTGACAACCCCAGTTTTTAAGACCAAGTTTTAATTGTACCATTTTAAAACTACCTTTTAACATTTTTATATGTTTTTAATTGATTTAATGCTGTTAATAGTTTAAGTCTGTTTTAAAGTTGTTTTTTGGTATGTTTTAACTACTGTGTCTATTGTGTATACTGTGTACTTATATATTGTAATTTATAAGTCATCTTGATTGGTTTGGGGGAAAGGCAGTACATAAATAAAGGCCATGATCATGCATCAGAGGCTATGACTCATCACTTTATAATGTTGTATCCACTCCTCCATGACATGCAACCCTTCTAGTAAATTGTTGTGATATGTACTGGTGTGTCCTGTGTGGTACCCTGTTGTGCGATTGGTCCCATAGCCCTCAAATGCCCATTGCACAATGGGGCTCATTGCACAATGGCCATGCCATTGTCTGTTTGTCCAATGATACCAGAGACGTAGTTATGTCTCTGCTGCCCTCCTGAGAATAAAAATAATGCACAACCGAGCAATTCACCTTTACGTAACTATAAGTCAGTTTACAATGATGCAAACATTTAACAGGAGGTCAGCCATAGTTAATAATAATACCCCTGCACTGTGTATTGTTTTAGATGGACAGCTTGGCAGCATTAGGGTGCATTAGGGTCTGCAGATGATGCCGGGTGGAGCCTGGGGATAAGATTGTGGTGGTCTGTTGTTGGTTTTCTATTCCAAGATAACCGCATGTGGACTGCAGACTCCAGGATGACCAAGTCCACTCTTTTCAAGATTGTAAACATTGCTTGTCCTCATTTGGAGTTGACACCAGCCATAATGTGTGAGTCAATTTCCACGCAGCCATCATGATGAAGTAAACCGTCTCTTTTATTACTCTATTTTGATGGTTACAAGCTTAAACAAGAAACTTGTTCAGATCACACTATTATCAAAAGAGTAAAAATGCTTCATAAGTTGTCCTAGAAAAATATAAGTCATTTAGATAAAATAGACCAGGGGCATGGGGCTAGAACATGAAATATAAAATAATTAATGTCATATGATGTTATGCCCTTTCCAGAAACAGAGGACTTTATCAGACACAGAAAATACGGCGTCATCACAGCACCACATAACTGCGAAAGGGTGCACAGATCAGACAACGTTGCCCTTTCATGGTTAAAAACAGACCAAAACCTGTCATTTTTAATTGATGGCTTAAGCCTCAATGATCCCCCTGCTGCATCATACAATGCCTCTGTCCTTTTAAATCTCATACTTAGCCTGACAATGCCCTCTCCAGCATGAACACTTCGGAGTCAGATCGGGACATCCAGGTAAGTGACAAACTTTTTTTTACCTTCCCTGGGTTACTTTGGACCTTTAAAATGTGTGTGTGTGCTTTGTGCAACTTTAAATGTAGTTTTCTTGTTTTTATTTTTGAATTTCCCACACAATGAAATCATGTGAGATTTCAGGCAAGGAAGTGAATGGGACTCCATTCACTTCCTCTTTATTGCCAGGGAGCCTTTTCCAGAAAAGGAGGTAAGTGCATGGGGGAACGTTTGCCGGCATAGAAATGGGTTTTTCTATACCAGCAAAATATTTTTTTATAACTTGTAGTCTGATAAAGTCCAGAGTCAGTATACAACTGAATTCCAGTTGCTGGGAAGCATGGTGGGAGTGTGATACTATTCTTGTGTCCTTCTGTGTGCATTTTTTTTATTTTCCAGAGGCACGTGGTTAGCCACTAAGGGAAACAGGACACAGGAGGCCTTTTGCTCTACTAGCGGGGCTCTGCTGTTCATGTTTTATGCTCTTAAAATTAATACTTAGCTTGTTCACCATATGGCCTGAACCTCAATCAAATAAGTTGGCTGGATTTAGGAGCCACTAAAACCTCTTTTCTTTCTCCAAAATGCTCTTGTAGAACAGAGTTGCAATAGAAAAGTCCATGTCACCATAAATAAGTCCAGTAGGATGTTTACAACAGGATGATTTAACACTCCTGGTTTAGTCTGTTAACTCAAAGGTTGCAAAAGATAGCTTCAAGGAAAAAAAGAGAAAGAAATTATAGAAAGGAAGTAATTAGACAAATCTAGAGGGATTTGGAGAATAGCTGAGAGTGCAATCCTATGCACATTTACCCAGTAATATAGCTCCCTTTGTTGAAAGGGATACTCAGAGGTAGCTGTACAGCAAAGTAAAACAATCCACAAAAGAGGTATTGCTCTTTTGTAGATTGTTTTATTTTGTTGAAAGGAGTTACTCCAAACTAAGAGTGAATAAGACTACAGCCTGAAAAACAGCATGAAAAACAGCTGAAGAAATACTGTAGATGACTGTTCTGGATTTTTGCTTAAAGGGGAAAAAATGCAGAACGGGCGAATAATAGCTAACAATATTTCCAGGAGTGAAAGCCATATTACCAAAGAGTTGGTGAGGAAAAGAGCTCTTATTTAAACTGTCAGCATTTATTTCAACTGAGAACTTCAGACCAAAGCCTGCAATACTAAGCACACCCAGGGATTTTGAGGGAATGAGACTTTATTATGCACGTATCAAAGGCTATTCAATGTTCTTCCTGCAACATCAGCTTCTATAAACTTTACATTTGCACAATTTCTTTTTGCTTTCAGAGACTACTATTTCTTACAGATGAAGGTAATAAAACTTCTATAGATCAGTAGGTTATTTATTAAACCCTTTACAGTTACAATGAAGGTAATGCATGTATGAGCAGTGAAAGATAGCATTGGATAAGGGTCAGACATTACATTTAGCTCACAGGTGAGGATAAACAGGGCCAGAGTCACATTGGTTCAGTTGGAACAACTGATCGAGTCCCAGGGCTGCTTGGGGACTCCTAGAGCAGTGGCTTTTAACCTCTTCTTGACCAGGGACCTCCTTGAAATACCTTTTGTTGCTGTGGATCCCCAAGACTTTAAAATCAGATTTAAAACAACAACAACAATACCTAATGATAATACTAACAATACAGTTGCAACATCCATTAAAACTTCTCTCAGAGGCACTGCAGGAGGAAGGGAAGACTTTTCTCCTGCTTCTTCCTGCAAGTTTACGGCTGGAGTGGATTGAACAGCAATGCCCAGACCAAGCCAACCAGCCAGTCTTTGCCATGGCTTCTGTCATGTGGCTGCTCCACTGTGGGGTGGCATTGGGCAGAGCAGCCTGCAAGCCTTCATGGACCCCCTTTGAGGACATTACAGACGCCTGGGGATCCGCAGACCACAGGTTGCGAAAGACTGTCCTAGAGCATTTGCTTTTTATCCTGTTCAGTCCTCAGAGCCAAGCTGAGATTCCTAAATGCCCCTCCCTAAACTGCCAATGTCAGTATTAAATAGGGCAAAACCATGACAGTTGAAGAGGAATGATCGTACTGTAATTCTGTAGTGTGAACGGTCTACTGGACCTGGCCTCCCAAATTACACCAGAATTTGTGTGTATATATCAGAGTGGGCAAAGTGCATCCTGCAGGCTGTATGTACCCTGGGACTATTTTTGTGGCCCCCTGGATCCACACACACACACATACATATATATATATATCCCAAATGCCTCCAAATGCACTCTATGGGGTGTGGAGATTCTTTCCACCACACGTTTGGAGACCCCCCCCTCCTGGACTCCTGGGGTAAAAAACAAATTTTGCAATTTTTTGTGAAAAATTGCCCTATACTTCTCCAAAATAGCAATAGCAATAGCATTTATATTTCTATACTGCTTATCAGTGCAAAGCACTCCCTAAACCGTTTACATGTGTTAGCTAAATGTCCACTAGAGGGCATGGGGTGCATTTCCACTATACAGTTGTCTCTCCGTATCCACGGGTTTGGTATCCACGGATTTAAGTATTCAGAGCTTGAAAATATTCTTTAAAAAATAATAATCCAAAAAGCAAACCTTGATTTTGCCATCTTATATAAGGGACTCCATTTTGCTATGCCATTGCATATAATGGGACTTGAGTATTCATGGATTTTGGTATCCACGGGGGGGGGGTCTTGGGACCAAACCCCAGCGAATATGAAAGGACAACTGTATTGTGCAGAAATTGTTGGGCTAATTTAGGCCCAAGAGAGACCTTTTTTTGGAACACAACATATGGTGAAATTGCTCCCATACCTTCTGGAGGCATTTGGGAGCCGTTTGTTTGTTTGTTTGGTGGGAAGAGGTGCAGCCCTCCAAAGTCTGCTGCGGGCTAATGCAACCCCCTAGCCTTGCATAGTTGCCCACTCTTGGTGTATAGTACGTTGTGGTTGCCCAAGATAGGTGCTTGAAGGTGAAAACTGAGAAGTATTTGGAGTTTTTGGAAACAGTTCTGCCCACTTCCACACAATTCACAAGAATATTGATGCAGTTGTGTCCCCCACCCTCCCTACCCCTCACTTGGAAGGCTAGTCTATGAACCACACCACTGCCCTTTCTTCTGTTCAGCTTGACAGATGCTACTTTGGTTACAAAGCTGCTGTTCTTTGCCAGTGCTGTGTGATTAAGAGGAGGGGCACTTCTCTGCTCAGTCAGTTTGTTGCCATGCTTGCTAAGCACTACGTATTTCTCCCTCTGTCCCAACTCTGACATGCTATAGGTAGAGTCCAGACTTTGGGCTAGAAATGTCAATCTGGTATTTTCATTTCATTTAAATGCCTCATCTCTCCTGGAATGGGACCCAAGGCAGATCAAAAAAGAAATCAATCAAAACCCGACAATCCAATTTTAAAAAGAATTAAAATAATCGCATTAAAAACAGTATAAAATTATTTTGAAAACCTAAAAAAGCTAAAAATAAATAAAGCATGCACCCCCATAAAAAGCCTCCCTGCAAGCGATTGCATATTAAAAGCTTGCTTATAGTAAGCTGATGAAAGAAGAGAAGGGAGGGAGCCAACATAGCCTCTCACAGAAGGGAATTTCAGGGGATGGGAGAAGCCACTGAGAAGGCTGTCTCCTGTGTCCTTACCATGTGAGCCTATGATGCTGATGGGACCAAGAAAAAGCCCTGCCCTGTAGATCTAAAAATTCTGGCAGGTTTGTATAGCAGTGTGTAGTGAAGGAAAGGGATTCCCCTCAGTGCCATCATCCCACCCAGTTTTCTCTGTGATCCTTTCAGATTATACAGGTGTGACGATAAGGGTGTTGTCTGGTGGGGGTTGCAGCAAGTGAACTGTTGCTCAAGCTCACCCTGGCCAAAGTAGAAGCTGGATTTCTCTAAGAAATTCCACTTAAGAGAAGTCAAGTGGCTGGTTCTGGCCATGGAGGGCTCCTCCACCACCTTCCCTCATTTTTCAGTCTTGTTCTGCCTCCACAGGGTCTTCTTGCTCCACAGCTGCACCCAGAAGGAAGAGGAGCTGGCATGAGCAACAACCTCTATGCTTTCCCCTCTTGGAGAATAAGGAAAAGCACACACAGCTCGGTATCAAGCCAGTTGCTTCCTCTGCATCTCCTGTGGTAGGCTGGGATGACAAGATAGCTGTGCCTCTTCCATGTTTATCACTGATGGCTACAGTCTCCTTAATGTGGCCCTGTGTATAGAAGCCGAATGCTTTCCCCACAATAAGTATGTTCACCTAGCCACAAGGTAGGAACTCATACCACAGCTTTGGGGCTGTGTTACCTGACATCCCCCATCTTGGAATAGAACACAATTGGCAATATTTAATAATTCAGCTTGCTGCGGCCTCCCACATGGTTGGCAAGTAAACCAGGGACTTCCCAAAGGCCAAGGCTAGATATGCTTAACAGCACATTCAACCAAGGGAGGGGCCATCCAAATTCCTATATCTAGGTCAAGGGACTTCCCGAGACCATTTGGAGGTGAATCATTCACTAATCCAATCAAAAATAGCAGAGTCCTAGGTGGTTGCAAAACGGGTATTTCCTCTTCTCCTCTCCTCAACAATAGCAGTTGCCTGCTCCTATTCCATTCCAAATGCATTGCCCATTAACCATGATTAACTCTTCCAGAGAACCCTTTGCCTAGTCCTGGGAAACTCCGAGACACATTGTATTCCACTCTAAATCTAATCCCTTGAGGGGAATCATCAGATATAAATGTCACCCTAAAACACCACAAAATGTCTGCAGTTCCCTTTCATCCCTCCATGCTGCCAGTTTGCTGTGTGACCCTCAGAATGCAACTCTCAGTCTCTATTGCACAAATCTCAGTCCTCCAGTATTGGTAGAGTTATAACCCACAATCCCTTTGCTCTAGTCCTCTATCCAAATACCTTCTACTTTCTTCGGTAGCCCTGTGTGAGTGCTTGAAGCCTGAGTGTAAGACTGAATGCTATTTAAATTAATTTCCAATAAAAACCATTTAATTGTATATTCTGGCTTGAAGTCTCCTCAGTGATTACCAGTATACATAGGTCAAAGGATCCTACCATTACCCAACCCCTCACTGTCATTTTGAGCTAATTAAATATTTCCCATATTAAGATCCAGACACTAGTGGGATCCTTGTGGACACCATGCAATTCAGGTAATAGCTGCAGAAACAAAAGCACTGCTCTTGGTGATGCTTTAATTTTACATAGCAAGGGCGTCAGCATAGGCTACCTATGAAGAGGTGTTTTCTAAGATATATAGGTTTCTGACTGTGGAGGGATTTAATTTGGCCCTTCAGATTATTGGAAATACACCTCTCCCAATCTCTTTTCATTGCTGGATGGGTTTTGGGAAGCTGTAAGTCAAAACATCTGAAGAGCCAAAGACTCCCCATTTCTCATTTAAATGTTAAACACAAGCACCTTGAATTCTCCCAGAATGCTAACATGCTGCACAGTTGGTTGCCTATGTGCCCACTTTCCTAACAATGCATTTTGTAGAGCAGGCCAGATTTTGAGTGAATTAATTAAGGGATTCCAGAATGGAAAGGAACAGCGTGACTTTACTTTTTGAGTTAGCAGTGACATTCAGACTTTAGCATACAACTGGCAGGTATTCACAAAGTAAATCAGTAGCTGCCCTGGGCAGCCAGGGACAATATTTACTCCATTAGGTACTCCATGTCCTGACCCCCTGGGGAGGTCCAAAAATTGACCTATCACACAGTTTATTATGTAATACTAGAAACATTTGTCTTTTTCCCAGCAGGCAAATAAGAGCATGATAGAAGGATCTAATAATGTAATTGGGTCCTTATTCTTCCATGCAGTAGTGTTGTCTGATATCTCTGGGGGTCATTTGGATAATCTTTCCAGCCTCCTGAACCAGATTTCAGCAGGTACATGAAACTAGAGGGAATTTTAGTTGCTGCAGTTTGAGCACCAGAACTAAATTCTCACTAGAATGAATGTCACAGTGTACCAATTTAAAGAATAGGGTTCCAATGTGGGGTAGTGGTTGGAGGGTTGGACTAGGACTCTGGAAGACCAGAATTCAAATCCCTGTTCAGCCACCAAAACCCACTCGGTGGTCTTGAGCAAGTCATACACTCTCACCCTCAGAGGAAAGTAATGGCAAACCTCCTCTGAATAAATATTGCAGAAAACACACCCTATGATAGGGTTATCATAAGTTGAAGGCACATTAGAACAACAAAAAGGGGCTATTATGGGGAAAACATCAAACTGCAGCACCACATTATACTTCTGCCAGCTTTGAGTGTCTGTCAGCCAATTCACCTAGAGCAGGGGTGGGCATGGATAGAGAGCTATTTTGGTCTTCCTGACCCCAGGTGTCCTTCATCCACCATTTTGCCAAAATCAATCTTGACCTTGCAGTCATTTCCAGACATTATTTTTGCAGTTCTGCAGTTTTTTGATCCCCCAAGAAACCAATTAAGCTTTAAACAATAACCCCTACAGGTTGGCTTTTTGGTTTGTTTGTTTTTAACTGCACTTTTGATTATTATTTTCCTTTTTTATTATTATTATTATTATTTGAAGGAAGGTTCTAGGAGGCAATGATTGAGAACTGGGGAAAAGGAGGGTTGCCAAATTATTCCTGACACTGTCCTAAATTATTGGAACACAGTTCTGTCATTGCTTGGATCAGATGATCAAGAAATCAGTGTCAGCTGAGAGGACACTAAATTTACCCAGACCAAAACATTCTGAAGAAATAAACAGAGAAAATGCTGGCTATAATGCCTAACTCTTACTCTGTCAAAACAGGTACATGACAACAAAAGATCAAAAGCAACTGTGGTAGAGGCAGGCAGGCAGGCAGGCAGGCAAACAAGCAAGCAAGCAAGCAAGAAATCCTTCAGTTCTTGCCTCCTTGGCAGAAAATGTAGCATGGGTTTTAGGAAACATGGATTCTAGCTAAGTCCAGCTGAAGCCACTTAACCAAAACCTGGATGTACATTTCAGGGAACCGTCCTTGAATGATAAAGTTGAAAGAGGCCACAAGAGCCAACCAGTCCAACCCCCTTCTATGTAGGAACACACAATCAAAGCGCCTCTGGCAGATGGCCATCCAGCCTCTGTTGAAAAACCTCCAAAGAAGGAGACTCCTCCAAACTCCTAGGCAGTGCATTCCACTGCTGAACAGCTCTTACCATCAGGACGTTCTTCGTAATGTTTAGGTGGAATCTCTTTTCCATAGTTTGAATCCATCGCTCTGTGTCCTAGTCTCTGGAGCAGCAGAAAACAAGCTTGCTCCATCCTTAGTATGACATCCCTTCAAATATTTAAACATGATTATCATGTCACCTCTTGACCTTCTCTTCTCCAGGCTAAACATGCCCAGCTCTCTAAGCAGCTCTTCATAGGGCATGGCTTCCAGATCTAGACACCATACTCCTATAGATGCAGCCTAGAATTGCATTGGCTTTTTAGCTTCTGCATTACAATGTTGATTCATGTTCAACTTGTTGGTCAGGTCAGATCCTTTTCACATGTACTGTTTGTTGTTCAAGCCAGGTGTCACACATCTATATCTGTGCATTTCACTTTTTTCTGCCTTACATTTCTCCCTGTTGAAATTAATTTTGTTAGTTTTGGCCCAGCTCTCCAATCTGACAAAGTCATTTTGAATTCTGATCCTGTCCTCTAGGGTATTAGCTACCCCTCCTAATTTGGTGTCATCTTGAGACATTGACATGATGGCTTGAGCTAATTTGAAGGGGCAAAAGAATAGTCAACCAATCAGAGCAGCATGTATTTTGCCCCCAAGGAAGGAAAGCAGGTTGGGCAACTGAGTGAAAGAAAGATTAGATTCAGATTATATGTAATTTCCAGAGGAGTAGTCATTGTTGTATGTTGCAACAAAAACAGCAGAGTCCTGTGCCCCATAAAGACCAACAGAGTTATTGTGGTATAAGTTTTTGTGGACTTCATCAGATTATATGCATCCCCCCCCCCACCTCTAACAGTTTAACCTCATCCCTCCTCTCTGTGACAGGCTGAAGTTTCATATGATCTTATTACAGTACTTTTTAGCCTTAGAGAGACCCTCTTGGGCTCTCTGCAAAACTGTATAAACAGAGAACCAAACAAAGAAGTTAAAAGTATGCTGTTTTTACCAGTGAAAGTGATGTAATCCAACATACTGTTGGATTTTGACCTTGAACTAGGGCTGGCCCAAGACATTTTGCTGTCTGAGGTGAAGGAGAAGATTTTGTCCTCTTGCTTGCTCCATCTGTAGAAGCTGACTGGACCGCTAGTTTAATACTTGCAATGGAATAGCATCTTTCGCCACACCTGAAGGCAGCAGGCCTGTTTGGGGAAACAGAATGGGACATGGAGCCAATGCAGAGCTTTCCTCCAACAGAGAGGATAGGCCAGGGGCCAAGAGACTGCCATGGCTGCATGCAACATCCAATCTCTGAGGCAGCTGCCTCACTCTGCCTAATGGTAGGGCCTGTTCTGTCCTGAACATTAACCAACTGAACATGTGTTCATTTTCAAATTATATTCACTTTCCCATCTTTTGCGTATTCTCCAGAGAGGCTTCAGCTGCTGAAGAGAAATATACAGTACTGTAGGCACACTCTAAGCAGCCTCAGAAAGCTGCCTTTGTGCAGTGTTATAGGAGTAAGTGTTATATAACTATGTCCCTTTTGAAAGTGGCC
Organism: Gambelia wislizenii; assembly: GCA_030847615.1. Lineage (NCBI taxonomy): Eukaryota > Metazoa > Chordata > Lepidosauria > Squamata > Crotaphytidae > Gambelia > Gambelia wislizenii. Next base: position 201,525,828 of record JAUMIR010000005.1, on the reverse strand, counting down.
AACAGTCCTGGGGGACAATTACTGAGCAAAGGGTTGAAAGCAGATTGTCATCTGTATACAAAAGAAGCTCTTGGTGTCCTTGTCGTTCTTCCATTACTTCAACTCTCTTCACAGAAAGAGGGAACAGTTGCCAAGTAGTCTTCTTCGTGCAAAGCTATTTTTCTCAATATCTGAGGCAAGAAGTAGAGCATGATAAAATTCAAATAAATAGGAGGGGAAAGTTCCAATGTAGTATAGTGATTACAATGTTGGGCTCGAACCTACGAAACCTAAATTCAGATCTTCCTTCATGTACCAATCAGGATTGACTCTGCTTTGCTTCTGATATCAGAGTGGACTAAATGCAGTGTATTCAGGGTTGTAGGGCCTAGGGCTACACCCCTGCAGCCTGTATAATTTCCAGGATCAGATAAAACTGGGTGTGTTTAGGGCAGTATGGCTATGGGCTAATCTAGAATGTACTCTAGATAAAATCCACAATCTGTCATGAAGGTGACTGGGTAACCTTGGTCCAATCAACCTCTCTCAGCCTAACTGACCACACAGGGTTATGCTGAGGATAAAATGAGGATGTGGAATCACATATTGAAGAAGAAAAACCAAACAGTAACTTACCCAAGGTCACATTTATGACAGTGACTATGGTATAGTGGTTTGAAAGTGAATGGGGACTCCAACAGACCAGGGTCTGAATCCCCAATCAGGCATGGAAATCAGCTGAGTGACCTTGGGCAAGTCACACTCTCTCAGCCCAAGAGATGGCAATGCCACACCTCCTCTGAATAAATCTTGCCAAGAAAACAGTAGGATAGAGTACCATAAGCCGAAGTTGCCTTTATTAGCAATTAGAGGGGGGGCATTTATAAGCAAACTATCAGGATAATTAATGCATGAATCAAGGGATAATATTCAAAGACCCCTAAGCCTACAAAAACAGGGCAATACTATATATCTCCTATATGATTGAGTAAACTTCCAGGTATATTTAGCCTGGAAAAAGATGGTTAAGGGGTGATATGATAGCCCTGTTTAAGTATTTGAAGGAGCGTCGTCAGGGATGCTTTGATTGTGATTTCCTGCATGGCAGGGGGTTGGACTGGATGGCCCTTGTGGTCTCTTCCAACTCTACAATTCTATGATTCTAAACATCCTTGTGCTTTAACAGAAAACAAACTAATCAAGGGGTACACTTTCAGAAACATAAGTGGTTCATTTCTAATTGCTTCTACTCATAGAACAGTAATAGTAATTGCATAGATATAGGATGGGGGAGACCTGGCTGAATGAGACTACGTGCGAAAGGGATCTAGGAGTCCTAGTAGTCCACAAGTTGAACATGAGTCAACAGTGCGATGTGGCAGCTAAAAAAGCCAATGTGATTTTGGGCTGCATCAATAGAAGTATAGTGTCTAGATCAAGGGAAGTAATAGTGCGACTCTATTCTGCCTTGGTCAGGCCTCACCTAGAATACTGTGCCCAGTTCTGGGCACCACAATTTAAAAAGGATATTGACAAATTGGAGGGTGTCCAGAGGAGAGCGACTAAAATGGTGAAAGGTCTGGAAACCATGCCTTATGAGGAAAGACTTAGGGAGCTGGGTATGTTTAGCCTGGAAAAAAGACAGTTAAGGGGCGATATGATAGCCCTGTTTAAGTATTTGAAGGAGTGTCACATTGAGGATGGAGCAAGCTTGTTTTCTGCTGCTCCAGAGACTAGAACACAGAACAACGGATGCAAGCTCCAGGAACAGAGATTCCACCTCAACATTAGGATGTACTTTTTGACAGTAAGAGCTGTTTGGCAGTGGAACACACTCCCTCGGAGCATGGTGGGATCTCCTTCCTTGTAGGTCTTTAAACAGAGGCTGGATGGCCATCTGTCAGGGATGCTTTGGTTGTTTATTCCTGCATGACAGGAGGTTGGACTGGATGGCCCTCGTGGTCTCTTCCAACTCTATGATTCTATGATTTTTTTCATTATTTAGTTGATCCTTTCCCTTTCTCCCATTTGTCTGTGGAGTCGTCCCTCTTTTGTTTGATGGAACCATGAATGCTGCTCTGAACACCTTTAAAGGAAAAAGATTTGATTTCTCAGGAAAGGAACAACAAGGTGTCCCCCTGCCCCATCATTAGGAAGTGAAACAGGAAAGTAGTCAGTACTACTAGGTTGTATTAGTTTCCATATCATGTCACTGGGTTGCCTTTATGCATTCCTTGCCATTAGTCATGCTAGGTAGGGCTGATGGGAGTTGCTGATGGGAATCCAACAATTTCAAGAGGACTATAATTTGCTTATCCCTGCTTTGAACTAAGAGAAAACTGAAAGTAAGGAATCTCTTCAGATCTGTGGGTGTCAAGTCAAAAAAGCAGATGGGTACCACTGTGTATGAGAATTCTAATACCCCCTAGAATCAGGTGCAGCACTTTTTCTTTGACTTTCCTTTATTATCTCTCTATCATCACAGAATGTCCTTCTCTTTATGTCTCCTTCAGCTGGGATACCAACAGTGCCATGGGAGCAGGAGCAACAGGGCCCCCCAGTTGTAGCAAAAGTCAGAAAGTTTCAGACAAAAAAACTTGCCCAAAGTATACATTCGTAGTGCTGGAAACATAAGAAAAGAGTCACAGACATATTCCACTGACACCTCTTTGTTATAAGCCCAGCAACCCTGACTGCCTTAAATCTAGTTTAACTGGTGTGTGCAGATCACAATCATCAGTATTCAAATTCTAATTTGTAGAAGGCTAGAGGAAGGCCTTTATTTGGCTAAATGTGAAGAGAGCCAGGATTTGGGCCGCGGGGATTTCTTTAGGGGGCCTTACTCCATTTTTGCTCACGTCTTGACCACTGATTCCATGTCAGTGTGTAACAGCACATTGGGGTTTGCTCCCAATGTATTTGTCTGCTTCAGAGGAATACATTAAAGTATATGAGACAGTAGAAACAGATTGTCTACCATTTCCCTTCTTAAACAAGTATAAGCACTTCAAACGTGTTTATTATGAGAACAATTGTAACAGTGTTTTGGGAGTCTGTGGCATCATGCCACCTCCCACTTCAAAGCAGTCATGAAATTCGCAAGGTTTAAATTATACCGCAAAAGAATTTGGAACTACAGCTGTCTAGTATCAGACAATGCCAGAGCACTCAGTACCTACATGTCAGCAACATCTGAAGAAAATGAGGAATTACACAGCAGGGCAAAGAACTGGACTAGCAGAAGCTGAGGGTCAGACTACATGATACAGAAAACACCTTTCATGCACCTGTGTTATTGTTGAGAATATATGAAAACAACCCTGATCTGGGGTTTATCTAGATGAGAAGATATAATATGGATAGCTACACATTAACACAAATTCACAGCAGCGTTCATTTGTCTCCACAGTCCTTTGGCAAAATAATTGGTATATGATCCTATCCGTGTCTGAAGAGCACACACACCCACGCCTGCAAATCAAGATGGTGGCCGGGAGTGAATTACTTGTGTTATTATTCTCCCAAAGTTGTCACCGTTGCACAGTATTTTTGTTTAAACTGTAAATCAAAGGTGTACAAGTGCAACTTTCCGCTTAAAAAAGCTGTTTGGTCACCTCACCAAAAAAAGTGCATGATTGATAATGCAAAACTCCAAAATGGCGCTTCATTGCTGGCAAGCCCGCCCCCCTGCATACGTCCAACCGATCAGCTTTCCACTTCCACCCTTACTGAGAATGCATTGTGATGCAAATTGGGTGTCCAAATGAGCGGTAATGCACATTTCCACACATTATTCAAAAAAACATCAGAGAAAGCTGCAAAGACTTTTTCCGTACAGTAAATGGAGTTTTTGCCCCCCTCCTTCTGAAAACCATGAATCTCAGTTGGATCTTGTTGGGAAAAAAGTTATTCTCTGCAAATTCTATTAGGATTATTTTCACCATCTAGACAGCCAGCTGGATTAGGGCTACATGCACTTTGAAATAAGGGAAAAACAGTCCCCTCTATTTACATGAAGTGTTCCACCTAACATGTAATCTGACCCTATGGTAAATTTTGTGCAAAACCCTAACCCTGTCTGAAGGCTATTTTTTCATGTCATGATTTCTAGAAGCTGCCTTGGGTCCCACTTTGGGAGAAAGGTGGCATATAAATGAAACAAAATAAATAAATAAAATAGAAATGCTGTTATGATGTTAGAAGATTGCTGGAAGTGTTAAGTGACTCCAAGGTCAGAAAACATAACTAAGGAAGGAATAACATATGCAAGGAGTTCAGGGGCAAGTGGCAGTCTCAACATACACCTGAGAGTAGGAAGAGCAAAGAGGCTCAGAGTAGGCTGGGAAACTTCTTCCCCAACAGAGAATTGGCAGCTGGCAATTCTTTCATGTGAAGGGAGAAGGGGAGGAAATGAGAAGAATATTCCCTACCCCTTTGAAGTGAAATTAAGTACATCAGAAACAGATCCGCTGGCAAGAAGATACTATCAACAAGCTGACAGGATTGTGAATAGATCTACTGGGGGAAATGAGGAATTTCACACTGCCAATTCCAGCTGCAGATATACTGTGTGTCTATGGTTTCAAGTCACCTGCTGACTTACGGTGACCCTAAATATTTCATAAGGTTTTCTTACACAAGGAATATCCAGAGGTGGTTTTGCCAGTTCCTTCCTCTGAAATTTAGTACCTAGTATTCATCAGCAGTCTCCCATCCAAGGCTGACCCTGCTTAGCTTCCAAAATCAGATAGGCTCTGGTGTCTTTAGGGTATTTAGACTTAAATATACTGTAGGGAAGTAAGTATACAGTTGTCCTTCCATATTTGCAGGTTAAGCATTCGTGTATAGGATTATTTGTGCATTTGATTAATATGTTCTCTCTATGCATTTGAAGGTCCTCCAGTGCGATTCTATGGTCAACTTCTAGTGGAAGCTCCAAAGAATTGCACTGGAGAACCTACACATGCCTAGAAAAGTGTTCTCTTAGATTAAAAAAAAATAGATGGCCTATATTCATTGTTTTACAACTTTCATGGGGTGGCCATGGCCCTAACCCCACAAAGTTGAGGACCAACTGTACTTCTTTGTTGTGGTACTCGTATGTCATAGAAACAGAATTCCATACCCTTCAACTGTTCCGGTTTGGCAGGGACAGTCCCACTTTTTCAGCTGCTTTTAAAATGTCTGTTTCTCTCTCCTCCTACCACTCTTCCCCTTTGTCCTCAGTTTACTTCCATTGCTACAAACTGAATACAAAGTGCAAAAGTAATTTGCACTCAATTAACTCAGAAGAGGGAGAAGGATGGGAGGGGGAGGAATCTTGCTCTTCCCTGTAGACTCAGGCCAAAGCAAACTGCTACAGGCTCTCCTTCATTAAAAGCCCAGAATCTGAAATTAGCCAACTGAAATTAGCCAACAGATGTCATGTCATTCTATGAGTCTTTCATTTACCCAAGACATTGGGAGGCAAGGTTCCAGTGATGCCACCATCCATTTCTTATTAGCATCCCCTATTCTGTAGTACAACTTTTAAAAAATGTAACGGAGCAATGGACTCAAACCACAGGAAAAGAGATTCCACCTAAGCATTAGGAAGAACTTCCTGACAGTAAGAGCTGTTCGACAGTGGAATGTGCTGCCTCGTGGTGTGGTGGAGTCTCCTTTGGAGCTTTTTAAACAGAGGCTGGATGGCAATCTGTTGAGAATGCTTTGATTGTGTATTTGATTGTGTAAGGTAGGGAGTTGGACTGGATGGCCCTCATGATCTCTTCCAACTCTATGATTCTATAACTATTATGGTCATTAAGCAAATTCAGCTTTTTAAAGGGATGCAATAATTTTATCCTAAATGGCATTCTCTATCACAAGTGATTAGTGCAGGCATTAGAATTCTACAGAAAAGGGTTTTTCAATGAGATTTGTATTTTGCCAAGCTTTTCAGAGAGAGCTGCCCAGGACTCTCAGAACTTGGATTTAATAACCTCCTTCTATTTCTCAGCTTATCAAGTTCAGCTGCCATGATAATATCAACACCTGTGGTCTGCACTGTACATTATTTCACTAATTACATCATGGATTACATGTAAATAGTGTGCTGCTCTCATTTTCTTAGTGGGTTTTAAATACATCTACTAACAACTCAAGCAGAGTTTAAAGTGGGAGCAAAAGGCACTAAGAATGAAAATAAGATCTTTATCTCTGTATTTTGTAATTGCTTAAAAATAATTGTACTCGGCATCAATATATTTAATAAGCAGCTGTATTCTTCGTAAGACTGTAGGTTTTGCTCACTGAATAGTAAATTCGAGCACACCTCTAAGACAGTAAATTAGTACAGACTGCCTGCAGTCTTTTAGCAAACACCATTGTATAGCCTATGTAGCGTATGCGCAATACATGTAAAGAGCATCATATCGAATTAAGTTATGAAAAGCTATCTGGATGCAGCATGGATTGAAATGTATTCAAATTCATTACTAATATATTTGCACTGGTTTCATCAAGGCCACTTCCATGCTGACAGCTTTTTTTCCCAATAATCAGCTAGATATGGAATTAAAATGGAGGTTCTACACAGCCCTCTGTCAGAGCACTGCAGTCCAAGACTCAGTTGTCCTTTCTAGGCTGCGATTGTATGTTGTAATTTTTTTTCTTCTAATTTATATATTTTAATTATTGTCTGTTTTTAATCCATCATAATTTAATATTATTTTAAGGGGTGGGTGGGCTAGGGTATTGTGATTATGGAGTTTTTATATTATAAGCCGTCCCGATTGCGTTGCAGAGGGGCGGGATATAAATAAATTATTATTATTATTATTATTATTATTATTTTACCATCATCATGATTCTTCAGCAATATTTACTCTTGCATACGTTCCGTCCAGTAGTAGTCTCTTCTAACACCAATTAAAAGCTTTCTGTTTGTAAACTCTGATCCTTTCACAGTTTCCTGTTGAGCATACAGCCTCTCTTACACTGTGGGCATGTCTACTCTAGTGAAAAAACCGACACCGCCCCACCCCTAAATCTGGTCCCATAAAGCCACACAACATATACAACATATGGCCCTATCCATACCAAAGTCAGGGGATACCACCTTAATCTGGGTTTTAAAAACTCAAGTTTTCTCCAGAGTTTCCTGGAAACTCCAGAGAAAACTGTAGTGTGAACAAAGTATCTGTCCTGGATACAGGGGGTGGGGAGGCAGGATAAGCGCTGCCATCCCCCCCCCACCTTTTCAGTGTTGCCACCACTGGCATGTAGTTACTCACTATGAGGTCAGAAGCCCTGGTGCAGTCACTAGCTCTAAGGGCATAAGGAGAGGCCAGAAGCTGCACACCAGCTGTGGAAGTGCCTGGCTAAGCAGTAGTGGCAGACCTGCAGCTTATCTATACTGGGGGTAAAAATCCAGATGAATCACTTTTGTAGACAAGCCCAACAATGAGTGGTGCAGATTCAGGCTTTGGCCAGGTAAGGTGTGGCATTTGATTCTGGCCCAGAGTACTCCGATTGTAGCCTGAATTTCATGCAGCGCAGCTCTGGGCCAGAATAGTCCGAATTCCATCCAGATTTTTACCCCAATATAGATAAGCCCTGTGTCACTGCTCAGTTGGAACCAAGTCATTTTAATGTATTGACTGTATAGATACTACGTTTGGAGCAATATTGCACTCAAGTGTATATAAACGGGTATAGCTACAGTGGGGAAAATTAGGGCCCCAATAGTGGGGAAAATATAGTGGGGAAAATTAGGGCCTCCCCCCAATAATAATTGTATCCCTAAGTGAAATTTTCCTTCAGTCCCCAACTTTTTAGTATTGCAGAGTAAGACACAGAAAATATTTCAGACATAGAACACTTAACATTTGTCGTGTTTGCATTCCCTTGGTTACTTTACCAGGCTTTGGACTCCTAGATTGTATTTCTAAGTGCTCAACTGAAGTTTTAAGTTACTGCAATGCTAGAAATTTGGGGAGTGAGGAAAACATTTCATTGGGAAAGTAGAATTCTTATGGGGGAGCAATTCCCTCATTTTGCTGCCTCTCCATAGCTATGCTGCTGTAAATGTGATTATTTGGTGTTCTGCAATTCAAGCCCTAAATAGCGTGTGTTCAGAGGAATGGGAACTGGTTTACTTAGTTTAGAGCAATTATATGGCTTGAGAAATGCCTACCTTAAAATGAAAACAATGGTTTTCTATTGCAGTGTTTTGCAGAAGGTATGCCTGTGTGACAAAATGATACAAAGAAGGTTTTGTGTTAAGAAACACTCAGCTGATACACTAGTCCTCAAAAGCTCTATTGGCACAGTCCCCTGCAAGCTGAATTAGGGTCTGTTAGAGCCAATCAGGGAGATAACCTTGTGGAATGCAGGTAGACTTACTGTGTGTGGCAAGGGAGAACCCTATTTATGCCCTTCTTTATGCTGCTGCTTCTTACTTCATATTTGCTTCAGTGCTGGATGGAACCCAGACCAGCTTTCACAGAACTACATAAATGTTTGGAAAAATGGAAAAAAGAAACCCCCAAATATCCACAAAATACAAGACATAACTCTGAAGGAGAAAGAATGGTAACATCAGGCTCTAAAGCAGTGGTGTCCAACCTATGGCCCTCCAGGTGTTTTGGACTACGGCTCCCAGAATTCCTGACCATTGGAACAACTGGCTCAGGCTTCTGGAAGTTAGAGTCCAAAACACCTGGAGGGCCACAGGTTGGACACCACTGCTCTAAAGCATTAAAAATAGTATGACACTGGGGTGTAGCTATGGAGGGGGCAAAATGAGGACATTACCACTCCCAAATAAGATTTCTCTTTCCTTCCCCACCCTGGAAATTTATTTTCTTCTGCCAAATTTCTAGCATTGCACTAACTTAAGATTTCAATTTAGATATCCAAAGAAATGGGACAGACAAAGTTACCAAGGGAATGCAAATACAGTAAATGTAAGAGTAGTAGCTGTGAATGGTTTTCAATGGCTCAATCTCTGCAGTACTATATATTTGGGGACTAAAGGAAAATTTTCATTTGTGCTGCAGAACTCTTATTACAAGACAACATACTCAACCCTGCAGGTGAGATATTTTAATTGGAAATGTTGAGACATCATCGTTATCATATTTATTTCTTACCTGTCTCTTCCCATGGATCAAGGTGGGGGACAACAGATTTATACATAACAACTAATATCAATTAAAATACATTATCAGTTAAAAATACTGTACATAAATCCATTAAAACATATGTCAATTTAAAAAAACAAATAAAACCAATACATATTAAAGCAATTTAAAAATCATTTGGATAGGCTTGCCAAAAGAGACTTGTCTTTAATGCTATTTTAAATTCAGACAATGTATTCAACTGTTGAATGTCTTCCAGCACGCCATTCCAGAGTCTAGAGGTAGCTGAAGAGAAAGTCCTCTGAGTATCAGTTGCAAACCTTGTCCTGGCTAACTGAAATAAATGACCCTCAGAGGACCCGAGTGTATGGGGCACATTATATGGGAGAAGATGATCCCATAGGTAACCTGGACCCAAACTATGTAGGGTTATAAAGGGAACAACCAACACTTTGTAGCTTGCCCAGAAACTAACTGGCAACCAGTGGAGTAATATAGGAGTGATGTGCTCACTCCTAGGTGCACCAGTAACCAATCTAGCTGCCATGTTTTGAACTAATTGGATAGAATCAAATCAAAAGTCTATGTTGGGCTAGCATGCTTCTTACCACACTACAGTGGCCAACCAAATGCCTCTGGGAAGCCTACAACCCAGGCAACCATTCTCTTCTCCTACCAAGGCTGACAAGAAATTTTGCAGTCTGTGGCAGAGCAAAAAATGGTACCTCATCACCCAGGTAAAACCATAAAAAAGTAGCTATTATCAGTCAAGTTGTTTCAGCAAATGAGGTAGAAAATCCAGCAGATGCATGTTCTTCTCTAGCAATAAAAATCCAATAGTTTACTATTTCTTTATGTTATCCCCAAATTTGCTGCTTAAGGCAGATATCTCCCTTTGCCTACAAACCTGTTTGCTGCAGCTTCCCAGTAACTGTTGCAATCCAGAAACTCGTTTAACTCACTTGAGGCCCGTTCACGTGTTATCTTTGAATTAAATTAACACTTTGGTCCAATCTTGTTGCTTTGCTTACATGAAAAGCAATAGAGAGTCAGTCTCCTGTAGGTGGGGAGACCGTTCTCATAATTCTGAATCTGACCTTTCCATGTTCTGGCTTGCATGGGGAGACCCCATGGATAGAAGGCTTTCTGCTTCAAACTTGCCTCTTTCATGTGAAGACAGCAACAACAGAAGAAGCTATGCTAGCATGCTCCCTTCCTTGTGTGTTAACCTTTATACCTGAATGCCTGAACGGGAAGTTTGGATGCCAGAACTGGGGGTCTAAAGTGATGTTTCTTGGCAGAGTAGAGGGCTCTTCCTGCTAGCAGTCAGAAGGAACTGTGTCATTATTCCACCTATTTCTCTTTAACAGATTGTCCATGGTAAGAGGGGGGAAAACCTGAAGAGCTGGAAAAACAAGGAGGGGAGTTACAGCTAGAGGATAATATTATCTGAATCCCCCATAAAATTCAGTGACTGGGGTGGGGCAATGGTGTGATAAAACCTTCATCTGAAACTGATGCTAGACAAATATGTTTTTCCTAGCACTACCTGTATCAACATTGGGTTTGCATTTAGAATAATTTGAGGCAAAGGTTTTAGGACACCATCACTCTGCCTCATTCACTTAATTTTATGGGGGCTTCAGATGCCTTCTTCCTCCTCATAATCTTTGTTTGTCTACCATTTCTTCCATTCCTCACTACATAGTTATAGTGCTATGATTCCACTTTAACTCCCATGGTTTGATCGTATGTAATTCTAGGATATGGAGTTTAGGGAGAGGTATTGTGATTTCTCAGGCAGATAGATCCAGAGCCTCACCAAACTATCTTGTAAGCCTCAGGAATCCCTAGGATACCACCATGGCAGTTAAAGTGGAATCACAGCACTCTAAACTGAGCAGTTTGACAAGGCCCCAACAGTAGAAACCATGCAACCCTCCAGATATTGTAGTTCCTCACCATTGGCTATGTTGGCTAATGCTACTGGGATCTACAGTCAAACAACATCTGGCAAACTGCATAATTTCTACCACTGTCCTAGACAGAGGGCTCCTAATAATTAACAGGCACCATGTGGGAGCCAGCATAGTGTACTGGTTTGAGTGTAGCAGTATGACTATGGAGACCAAGGTTCGAATCCCTGCTCAGCCATGGAAATCTACTGGGTGACCTTGGGCAAGTCACACTCCCTCAGCCTCAAAGCAGGGCAAAGGCAACCCCCCTCTGAACAAATCTTGCCAAGAAAACCCCATAATAGATTTGCCTTAGGGTTGCCATAAGCCCGAAACGACTTGAAGGCACACAACAGCCGCCACCGCCACCACCACAACACATCTATTCTGTCTTTTTTCCTTAGCTATTTTTCTCTGGTAAGGAAAAGAGGGAACAATGGGGAAAGCTGGGTGGGGGGAAGGGGATGATAGCACAGTAAAAACCTTGCCTAGAAGCAGCCAGGAAATCCACTAAAAAGATGGAACAACCTGGTAGTGCCTTATAGCATGATTTTTATGCCACAGAGCTCTAGACGTTTGAAACCGCTGTGACAGCCATGACTCCATCCTACAAAATCCTGGGATTTGTAGTTGCTGAGGTGCTTAGAATTCCTTGCTAGAGAGCAATAGTTGTGCTGAGGAGTAGATTTGATTACACTCAAGGAGTCCTCCACCTGGAGATGGAGGGAATGCCCTAGCATGGCCAGCTGAATCCACACCCTGTCACAGAGTACCAGACCAGTGGTTTTTAATCTGTGGTCTGGGGACCCCCAGGGGGCAGCAATGTCCTCCTCACAGGGGGTCTTTAGAGGCTTGAAGGCTGCTTGGCCCACCTCCTCCCTGCAGTGGAGTGGCCACGTGACAACAGCCAAGGCCAAAGCTGGCTGCCTGGCTGGCTTGGCCTGCACATTGCCATTCAATCTGCTCCAGCCACAAACTTGCAGGAAGAAGCAGGAGAAAAGTCTTCCCTCCTCCTCCAGTGCCTCTGAGGGAAGGTTTAATGGATGGTGTAACTGTACTATTATTCTTGTTGTTATGGTTTAAAATCTTGAGTTAAGTCTTGGGAGCCCTGGCAACAAAAGATATTTCAAGGGGGTCCCTGGTAAAGAGAAGGGTAAGAGACTGAAAGAACGAAATGTATTTCTGGAACGCCGTGGGTGCTTGCCGGGTGGCCATCACAGGCGGACGCGGAGCCAGAGGAAAGCGAGGAAAGGCAGGCACCGCCGGCAGACATTATTAGGGGAGAAAGAGGGCGGGACGACCCAGGGAGGGACCGAGGGATAGCCCGGCCCCCTTGCCCTGCGGAACGCTATAAATACGGCCCCGGGCTTGCGAGCTGGAGCGTCCCGGGCGCCTAGCTGTGCTGGTGGTGGTTGTGGTATCGGCGCGGCGTTATCTGAGGCAGTCTTGCGGGGGCGGCTCGGTGCGCGCGGCGAGGGAGGACAGCCAGAACAGGGGCGTCGGCCTCCCTCCTTCTCTCCAAGCGGGTGCCTTTTCCCAGTCTCTTTCTTCGCGAGCTGAGACGGCTGTTCCAAGTAGCGGCCAGCTGGGCTACACGCCTTGGTAGGTGGGGAGGCTGGGGGGGGGGGAACCCTTACTTACTTTAAGGAGAGTGTGTGTGTGTGTATAATTATATATATGTCACAGAGAGAGGGGGGTATATCTCTCTAGCTATAGTTTGAGAGAGAGAGAGAAAGAGAGTTATATCTAATTATATGATTAATATATACCGTGTGTGTGTGTGTGTGTATTTTTTCTCACGCCACGGGTGACTCTTCACCCTGTTGGGACTCCTCCACCCAATCTTTTCCCCAAACGCGCCCCGATCCTTTTGGCCTAGAAGGTTTCGCCCTGGTGGCTGCTGAGCTTCAGTCTGTGCAGAACCTCTGCACATGCTCAGAGGCACGCTGTGTAATTCCCTCTTCCCGGGGATGGGTTCTAGAGGGGGCCCTTCTTCCTTATACAGTAAGGCATGGTCTCTTCCTCTTCTCCGACCCTCATAGTCCCGCTCCTGGGTTGCTTTCTTGAACCCAGGCCCCTGCATGTAAGAAACAAGTCGACACCCCTTGGCTGTTTTAAGTGTCAAGGAGGGTCCAGCTCTGCTTGGTGGCCAGCCTGAGCTTTTCTTTGGTCTACTAACACACTTTTGATCACAGCCATCCTTCTCCTCTGCCCTTCTGAGTTGAGTTTCAGAAACCTATAACATTTCTAAGACAATCCTTAGGTAGAACTTGTATACCCTGAAGGGTGTTTAATTTTCCCAGTCTTCAACATGCTGGCCTTTGAATCTGTTTTGTTCCTTTTCAACTGGCTGCTCCAGACCAAAAAGCCCCTCAGGTCCAGTGCTGTGTTTGCAGAGGGGCCAAGTCAAGTAAGTTGCCCAAAAGAAGTCCACAGGCAGGACATGAGAGTTAAGTGAGTCATAGAATCATAGAATTGTAGTTGGAAGAGACCACAGGGGCCATCCAGTCCAACTCCCTGCCACGCAGGAAATCACGATCCTGCTCTTCTTTCCCAGCATAGGTTTTCCGTGGTTTTTTTTCCAGGCTGCAAGGCTGTGTTCTGGAAGAGTTTATTTCTGATGTTTTGCCTACATCTGTGGCTGGCATCCACAGATGCAGGCAAAACATCAGAAATAAACTCTTCCAGAACATGGCCTCACAGCCTGGAAAAAACCTACAAACCGTGTGTTTTTTCTTTCATGTGTGCACACCTTGGGGGGGGGTATCACTTTCGTAGCTTGGGAAAGAGCTCAGAGGCTGGAAAAATTGCTATACCACTCTGGTTCTCCTAAGTGCTATGTGCATGTCTGCCTTCAGGTTTCCTGTCAACGTATGATGACTCTATGAATTTCATAGAGTTTTCTTAGGCGAGGAATACTCAGAGGGGGGTTTGCCATTTCCTTCCTTTGAAACATAGTTTACAGCACCTCATATTAATTGTAGTTTAGGAAACTATAAATCCCAGGATTCCATAGTATGGAGTCAAGGCATTTAAACTGGCCTCAAACTACTATCATTGTATTGTGTAACTACACCCTGGTTCAACTGTATGACAGTCATAATAAACAGACACTTGCATGGTGTAGATACAGACAGTTGCTGCACTTCTAAGATTGCAAGAGTCCTTGTGCTCGGTTGCGTGAAGCAATTGGGGATTTTGTCAGATTGGATCTTGCATGCTAATTCCTGTGGGAAATGTTCTTGTGGGATCATTGTGCATGTGGTGCTATGAGTACTCTGTTTTGTTAGATTCATTTTGTTTCTGGAAAGTTCCCATCTTCCTGTTAGTGAAAAGCTTCTCTAAATAGACATGGATTAATTAGGAAAAGTACATCTACCTGCTGTAAACCCTTTAACAGAAAAGATAAGGCTTAGTCACAATAACATCACCTGCTTGTTAAGTGTTTAACTGTCTTGTACTCAAACTTAGTTTCTACCAGGTTTAAGATATGATAATGACAAGTTTCAGTCTCTCAAATAGAATCTGGCACCTAAGGAGAGAGTAAATACAGTGAGCCCTCAGTATCTACTGGGGTTTGGTTCCAGGACCTCCCCCCAAGCCCCCCACCATGGATACCAACATCTGTGGATACTCAAATTCCATTATATACCATGGCATAGTAAGATGTTTTCCCTTATATGAAATGGTGAACAGCAAGGTTAGCTTTTCGGAATCCCCCCCCCCTCAACCGAATATTTTCAGTCTGTGGTTGGTTGAATCTGTAGGTGCAGAATCTGTGGACATGAACAGCTGACTGTAGAATGGAATTGCTGCATAATCAATTTAAAGATAAGTGGCCCTGTAAGTTTTTTTATCCTAGCGCCAGACATACTATCCTGAAGATAGAAATGTGTATTGGCCATGTAACATAGCAGTAGTAAATTTCGGCTAATGCCTCCTATTTTTGAGCCAGTCCTTTTGTGAGAAGCAAAATGTATGATTCTCCCTTGCTGCAAGGCTTTGCAGATCTCATACAGTTTTTTCTTTCCATGCTTTTAAAATTCATTTTGCTTGGGTTTCACTTCTAGACCTTGGTAAGATGTTCCGGAATGCCTTTTCAGTGAAGAACAGTGTGTGAAATCTTGTTAACAAGCAAGGCTAAAAACAATGCAGGGATTCCCTCCTTGTTTTTAGAATGAATTTGTATTCTTCTGTGCATAGTACAGGTTCTGTCATGAAGAATTGCCCAAGAATGATGGAAAATGGAAGGCTGTTGCCTCTCAAAGACAGAGCCAAAGTATTATGCAACTATCATGTCTGATTCATTTAACTTGTTCTACAGCTTGGTTGCTTCAAAACATCATCTTTTCTGGATGAGGTCTTCAGTGGCAGCCAATGGGTTACTGTTCTTATTATTCTGAAATGTTTGATTAACTTGAATTACAGTAAATGTACACTAAAAAAAATTATACTACTGTAGTTACCCTGCCTTCCAATGACAAACACACTGGAGGCTGCATGCAGTGCAAAAGAGTACATCATGTAAGATGCGGGGGAGAAATAACTGCCACAACTCTAAAAATAAGCATATAGTTAATGCAACAGTACAGTGGCCCCTCGATATCTGTAGGGGTTTGGCTCCAGGATCCCACACAGATATCAAAAAGCTTGGATGCTTATCTCTCTGGCTTTTCTTTGCAAAGGAAGATTCAGGAAGGACTCATCCCACACTTTCTGCAAGCGCGCTGATGACTGAAAAGGCCAATCCGAGATAAACAAGTCCGGTTGCAGAAAGCACAGCAGAAGGTCTCCTTGGGTGATGTTTCTGGGTTGTGATTCTTTCTGCGTTGTCCTTTCTCTTCAAGACTTGTTCGGCGTGAATTCTCAAATAAGGCTGCAGCATTGTGGATAGTGCGTCTCCATGCCTCCTGATGTGAGGCCAGGGCGGACCATTGTTGGTGATCAGTTTGGCCGAGTCTGAGATGTTGTTTCAGGGAGTCCTTGTATCGCTTTTTTGGAGCGCCCCTCTTACGCTGACCCGTGGCGAGTTCACCGTAGAGAACTATTTTTGGGAGGCGATGGTCCTTCATCCTAGAAACGTGCCCTGCCCAGCACAGCTGTGTTCTCAATATCATGGCCTCAATGCTGGTGATCCCTGCTTGCTCAAGGACAGCAACATTTGTCACATAGTCCAGTGTATATTTAGGATTGTGTGTATACAGCGCTGATGAAAGCGTTTGAGGAGTTGTAAGTGGTGACGACGGATGCTTAAGTTCCTATTTAAAATTACTATCTGACATTGACTGCAGCCAGGCTGAGATGCAGTCTTGGGCCAACAGCGGAGGCTAATGTGGTGAGGCTTCAGCTGCAAGCTCAGTGGGTAGCATGCTCCTAGCAGGAAGAATCTGCATCTGATTCATGGAGCTCCCACCACCACTGCCTCTGCCTCCCCAGAAGACAACACACAGAGCTTGCTGCTGCTGCTGCTGCTGCTGGCTTCCCCTCTCCTGAAGTGTCTTCAAGTTTCAGGAGAGGAGGAAGTGGCGAGGACTCACGGGAGCTCATCACTGCCTTCCCCCCCTTCTTCATTTTAATCCACAGTTGCTCAAATCCATGGATACCAAACTCACAGATACTGAGGGCCCACTGTATCTGGACAAAGTCCATCAAATACACGGACTAAACACACCTTACAAAAGTAACTGGTATCTCAAACCAATAGTTACAGTAGGACCCCCCGTATCCACTGATTCAGTTATCCACAGGACATAAAACAGCACACCTGCCATAGAGCCTTCCTAGAAAATGTGTCTTCTCTAGCCATTTTCTAGGTCCTCCAAGGCAACTCTGTGGTATTTTAAACAGGAATCCCATTATTTTCAATTGTGTTTGCTATTATCCAGGGTTTTCTGTATCCACCCCACCCCCCCAAACCAATCCCCAGCAGATAAGGGGGTCCTACTGTACATGTGGTTGCTCCTTTTTAACATAATGAATGAAATAATCATAGAACATCTGTTCTAGACCTTCAGTTCTGAGAAACACAGGGAGAAAATAGCTTTTATTTTGTTAGGTTATTAAATCATATATTACAATTACCTTTTAAGTACTGGAAACAGCCATTGCACGGCAAGGCCAAAGTATAGTATATGCAACTTCAGTTGCAATTGTGCAGTTCACATGCCTAGTGGGCATCTAATGGAGAATCTGGTCAGAAACAGGACTGTAGGATGGGTTTTTAAAATAATTTCCTTCTCCGCTCCCCAGTCGCCAGGGGAAGTTGCCTTCCCCGAAGAGGAACGATTTATGTTTGGTTTAAGGGGGGAGGGAAGGGATGAGATGTGAGAGAAAGTATAAAAATATCTTATCTGTACTTCAAATGGCACCAGGCTTCTTCAGCAACAACAAGAACATTAGAATCTTTTAATGAATTGGACTACACTTGGTAATTACATTTGCGCATAACCTCTGTAAATGTGGTAGAAATTGTTGTTCATCAGCAGAATCACCTGACAGTTTTGATTACCAAGATCATCGTTTCATGTTGTGTTGGAGTTATGTCTCTTGATAGCATGAACTGATTGTTAGGGGGGAAATAGACTTGATAGTATAATTATGGAATTCTCATTTCTGATTCCAAGTCAGTTGAATAAAGCCCCTCTGTTTTGATGTCCTAAACCAATAAAAGTTAGAAACTAGAAATCTCCTTTCTTGAGTATCAGGTGGAAGTATGTAGGCTAAAACAATTGTTATTGTTCATTTATATTCTGCCTTTCCCCCAGTAATGGGACTCAATGCAGCCTACGAAAATGAAAATAAATACAGTTAAAAACACTTACAAAAATATAAGCATGTATTGTTAAAATGCAAATAAACAAGTTCCTTGGCAATCTTGTTGCTTACATATCACAAAGGAAATTCCCATAGGGATTGGGAAAGGTGGCTGATCATGCAAAGAATCTGGAAAAATTAAATTTTAGGGCAGGAATTCCCATTCTTTTCCAGCCAGAATGGCAACTAGTTATGCTACCTGAGAAATTCTGGGAGCTGTAATCCATCAGAATAACAGTCCCAAATTCTGCATTCACAAAGTTATCTTTGTGGTCATAGGCAAGAGGAGACCTATCTATGTCTTACATGCCTTTTTGAAGAGATTATGCTGCTGTTTGTTGATCATGGCTGCCTTGCCTACTAGTCCTAAAGAGTGCAACCATCAGAAAAATGCTAGGTTAGTATACCTAGGTGATGGGTTTATCAGGATTTCTTAAGAACAGTGTCATAATAAATCCTGAAAAATCAGGAAATGGGATGTTTACCATTTTAATATTGTTTGCCTCAAGCTGTCAGTAGGGAAAAGCAAAAAATGAAGGTTATCGCAGCTGGTTACTTCTGACAGACCTTTGTTCCTATATTGCAGAGCCTAAGAATGTGTTGTGGGCCACCTTGGGTCCCATTCTGAGAGAAAGGTGGCATATATATCAAACTAAATAAGTAAATAAGAATATATACCATGCAAACAGGAATTTTGGGAGATCATTAAACTACAATACTTGTTGTTATCATCGTTTGTTGCTGTTGCAAAAGCAATATAATGAAACAAACTGACCCAGCGTAACATACACCATTATAGTAGATTTGAAAGGTTCACATGCTATGTGTGTTCAGCTACATGCTATTATTTCAGCTACATGCTATTATTTCAGCTAAAGTTTCAGCTACATGCTATTATTTTAGGAAAATAATATTGCATTGTTTTACATGGAGATGGTGAGACTATACCAGATGGATATAGATGGATTTATAGAAGCCGCTTGTGGTTGAAGATGTGGTGCTCTGGAGGTTATTCACAGTTATCATGAGTCAAAGTCAACTTGAAGGCAGCTAACAACTATCTAGCATAGCAAATGATGACCATTATTTTCTTTGCTAGGAGCATTCATTCTAAAAAAGCAAGTGATTTATAGAAGCCCTTGTTCACAAGTCCCTCCACTTGAGTATCTTGGGGATAACCAGGCAAGTCAGAAAATGAATTTTGATTTCAGGCCAGAAAGATGTGAAATCTTGTACAGATGCATTGCATGGGACTTGTGTTTACATTAACATGCATAAGATTGGACTTTCAATTAGTGGGCCCTTGCTGAAGCTCAGAGGCCAATTCCTGCACCTGCCGACCCTGCATGTGCTGCAATACTGCAGCCACAATTTGGAGCGACCAGAAATTGCATTTTTAGATTGTACGTCTCTGGCAGGACCCACTGTTTTTGATTGTCGTTATTCCTGTAAAGTGCCATGTAAATTGATGGTGCTGTAGAAATTAACAATAATAGTAATAACATTCTGTTACTCCCAATCACTTTGAGAGGCAGTGTGGTGGGACTTTGTTGTAGGGTTGCCAGAGTGAAAACAGGAGAGGGCTCCTTTACCTTTAATGGTTGTGTAAAAGAGGAAATTTCAACTGGTGTTGCTTCTCATGCAACCAGATAGTAAGCAACAGCTATTGAAATCCCCTCTTCAGCACAGCTCTTAAAAGTACAGGAGCCCTCTCCAGTTTCACTCTGGCAACCCTATTTTCATGGTATTATGGGTTGGGTTGGGTGGGTTGCAGCACCATCAGAAACTGGCCCTGGAAGTTAGAACTTTGTTGATAATTTCCACTGGCAGAAGTCTCACTTTACTTGCAGTCCTTTTTTAAAGTGAGATGTAGCAGTGGCTGTGGGATGGTGCAAAAGCCACTCCTGCTAGGAAATAAAGCTATCCTGGTGGTTCGGGAGCTGGCAAGGCAGCTTTATCACCTGACAGGTGTCGCCTTTGCTGCCATCCCTGCTGTTTATGAGGCACATAGGCCCTTTCCCCTTCCAATATCTGTTGGGGTAGTTAGGCTGGTAAACAGGATATTAGTTAGAGCAGTAGCCCTTAACCTGTGGTCCAGGGACCCCCAGAGGGCCACAATGTCCTCAAAGGTGGTCCGCAAAGGCTTGAAGGCTGCTTGGCCCATCTCATCCCTGCAGTAGAGTGGCCACGTAGCAGGAGCCAAGGCAAAGTCCAGTTGGCTGGCTCAGCCTGAGCATTGCCATTCAATCCACTCCAGCCACAACATTGCAGGAAGAAACAGAAGAGAAGTCTTCTCCCCCCCCCCCACCTCTAATACCTCTGAGGGAAGGTTTAATGGATTGTGTAATTGTGTTGTCATTCTTTTTAAATTTTGAGTTAAGTCTTGGGTGTCCCTAGCAACAAAATATATTTAAAGGGGGTCCCTGGTAAAGAAAAGGTTAAGAGCCACTGAGCTAGAGAGTGGGCTTTCACCCACCAATTGAAAAAAAATGTTTTGCTTTGTTTTTGGACTAGAAACTTGACGGACAGAGAAGTGCTGGGAGTCCAAGGCCCACATGGGATTCCTACTCCAAGGGCCACGTGAGAGGTGCACAATTCTCATCCCGTCTTTAAATACGTACTTCAGAATACTATATGTTCATAGTGATAGAGATGTCCATGTTTGTTCTTTAGTAAGAATAGCCTGTTGTTGTTTATCTAACAAAAAAGCATCTTAACTTCAAGAAACAACCTAAAATGACTTTTTTTTAAAAAATCTAATTTAAAAAACAAGAGACAGTAGTAATCTTGTTTGAATTAGTTTGTTTTGAGTTTGTGGATTTTTTTAACCTATCTCTGTGTGTGTGTTTTATGTATTTAAAAATAAGTCTGTGTTTATTTTTATGTTGGTGTTAATAAAAAATATTTTTAAAAACCTAATGACTAAATACGTCAGTTGTAAAGAATATATGATAGAGATAGTTAACATCAACTTAATTTATCTTGTGAAAAATTCATCTAGCTGAGAGCTAAACCTTCCCAATGTCAACAAACATTCTATTTGGAGATTGACCACTTTGATGCTTGACCAGTACATCTCACTTGATCAAATGCTGAGGACCCATCCTCCATGTTGTTGTTGTTGTTGTTGTTTTGCCAGAGAGCTCCTTTTCATCATGTAGCAAATCATTAAACAATAAGAAAATCTTGTTTTATGACACAGTCATTTCTTCACTAACATTTGGGGAGGGAGGGATGGAGGGGGCCTATGCCAAGCAGGAAACATGTATTCGCATATGGCATCCAGGTAGTACGTAAGGAGCTAGTGACATGCCCAGTAAGCCTGATGCTCATGCTTTGAGTAGAAGTGGGAAAAGGGCAATACTCAGAGCTTTGCTCCTTTTAGGCAGGTACAAAACTGTTCCAGGGCATAACACAAGTCCTGGCTGGAGTGGTATCTCATTAGAAATTATGTGTGTGATGATTGTAGCAGCAATAACAATAAAACATTTTCTTTTTTAAAAAATCATTGTGGGGGGTATGGCCATTGATTCCTTGGTACAGGAGGAAACCCCCTTCAATAGATTACCTTTGGAATAAAATGGTGGTATTACTTTAAAAGTCCCAATTGGCTTGGGACTAAAATACCATTACAGGAAAAGAGATTCCACCTACGGTAATCATTAGGAAGAACTTCCTGATGGTAAGATGTGTTTGGCAGTGAAATGTGCTGCCTCTTGGTGTGATGGAGTCTCCTTTGGAGGTTTTTAAATAGCGGCTGGATGGACATCTGTTGGGAATGCTTTGACTGTGTATTCCTGCAAGGCAGGGGGTTGGACTGAATGGCCCTCATGGTCTCTTCCAACTCTAAGATTTATGATTCTATAATAGCTGAAGGTGCAGCTTTTCACATGGCTCTGCTTTAAGATCTTCTGCTGAGGCTGTTCTCTAAGGATTTGTATTAGAGAGATATTATTCAGGCCTTTTTAGTAGTGGTGGCTCATTGAAGGAGTGCTCTCTCTACAAGAGGCTTGCTTGGCACCTACACTCGAGTCTTTTTGGCACTAGGCAAAAACATTATTAATTGCATAGGCATTTTGATTTGCTGGGTATCTTTGTGGTTTTATTACTGTTTATACAGTAATACAAATTGGCTATGTATGATCCTGAAATCTGAAAAAGCAATGTGGGCTGGTATGTAAATAGATAACTATGGTTCAGTTCTGGAAAGCTGCATCAGTCCATCTGAGTGATGTGCACTTGCTACATGGGTACCTATGTGTGTCCTGTGCATATATATGCATGTTTGCCAAGATGGTCATCCGCTTACGCAGTTTACATTCTTTGAGAGCTAGGAACAGAGCCAGCCTTTCCCCAAAGGAGCCCTGGTGGTGCAGTGGTTAAAAGCTGGTCTCTCTCTCTCTCTCTCTCTCTCTCTCTCTCTCTCTGGCTTTTCTTCGCAAACGAAGATTCAGGAAGGTCTCATCCCGCATTTTCTGCAAGCGCGCTGATGGCAGGTGTAAAGATGCACCGGAAGCTGCAGACCCAACCCTGCATGCAGGCGGTTCAGGACTTTGATCGCTCGAGGCTGACCCGGGAGATGACAGTCTTGTTCGGCAGCATCCTGAACGACCAAGCAGCCTTTTTTAAGGAGAGCACTGCTTGCTCCATATGGAGAGGGGCCTAGAAAAGGTGGCCTAACGAAAACTCATCCCCAACTACCTGGTTGGCTAGCCACAGCCAACGGGAATCTTCTGATGCAGTCAAACCAAGGCAATAAAAGCTGGTACTGCAGCCACAAAGGTTGTGAGTTTTATACTACAGGACTCAAAGGCTGACTCAGCCTTCCATCCTTCCGTAGGTCGGTAAAATGAGTACCCAGCTTGTTGGGGGCAATTAGCTAGCACACATTGTAAAACCACTTAGGGAGTGCTTTGGCACTGATAAGCAGTATAGAAATATAAATGCTATTGCTACTGTGTCAGTATATTTTTACCTTGCCAATGCTCAACCCATCAGCTTTGCTAGGGATGCCGTGCAACTTGAGTGCTGATCGGTGCCACTTGTCTTTCCTTCCAGTTCTGGCACATCCTTGCCTAAACCAAGGAGAAGGGAAGTAGATATATAAGGCAATTGCCATTTGGTTGCTCTCAGTGTTTATAACTATTCATTTATTTATGTAATTTATATCCCCTCTTTCTCCTATCATGGGATCTAAGGTGGTTTGCAACAGGGCTAAACTAAGATAAAGCTAAAAACTTGATGACAAAGAAGTTGACATTCAATTAAAAGGAGTGCTAATCCAAGTCTCATGGCTAGGTATTGTTTAGTGGTGGCTCTGAAGAAGCATTTTGATTAAAAAAAGTAAAGTAATTTGGGGGGTGGGGTTGTATGCTGGTTTTAATAGGATGTCAAGACCAAGAACTTTATCAGACGAGCATCTAAAAATGCTATAATTCCATTATTGAGGAAAGTAGAAACATAGTGGTGTGACCACAGTAATTATCACAGGTTGCTGTAATCGTTTGATACTACTGCCACAGAACTATCACACAACCACCACTAGTAGTTTAAAAATGAGATTTCAGCTTGCCCTGTAGTAACACGTCTCTTCACATTGCCTTCTAATGACAGAGTATTAATGCTTTGTGTTGGCCCACACACGCACCTTTTTAAAAAAAACTCTCTTCTGTGTTTTTGCATGCACAAGATTTTGGCTATTCTTGGGGAAAGATGCAACTTCAGTTAAAAACACCAAAAACAAATACATAACTAAAGAACTTCACAAATAAACACTTTAAAAAAACATAAAAAGTACCATGTAAAGGTGACAGATCATTAAAACAGCATCCTGTTGGTCCTCTTCACATTCTGCCCCAGAAGTTTAATTATGTGTTCTCATTGGGAAAGGGATGGGGGGAAAGAGGACTGCCCATTTATGCTGTAATTGCGCAGTTACAGCAGGGCATGATTTTGCATGCTCACCAGTACCACAAAAAGAGTGATATTGAGGGCTATTCATGGTTTTTGCCCATCAATGGAAAGTTACCTGTACTTAACGGGTGGAGCACACATGGCCCATGGGAGGACGACAACGTAGTGGAATAATGGGAACCCATTCTTGCTACTATCCCATCACAGTCTTGTGTGATAAAGTCCCAAGAAAGGAACAACAACAAAAATATAATCAAAGTAATTTTCCTGTTCTTTAGGAGATGTTGTAAAATCAGAAAATCTTGTAATGCAAAAGGTTTGGAAACAGAATGAGGCTCATATCCTTCTTGGATTCTGTTTGCCCTGAGTGATGTCAGCTGCTGCGTAGTAGTGCAGCCAAACCCTTGAATAAATGTAATGAATTCTAGCTTTCTAGATTCCAGTGATGCCAAGAATGGCAAAGTAAAAGCAGTGTGTATCATGTTAAGTAGACTTCTCAACCTCGTCTTGAAACATAGAATCACAAAGTTTGAAGGGGTCCTGTGAGTCATCAAGTCCAACCCCCTTTAGATAATGCTAAAGCCTGCCAAAGCAGTACTAATCTCCTGAGAATTGTAAAAGCATCTGCTAAGTAGCTAAAATTAATGTTGTTACCCCAAACTTAGCTACTAGGTCATGCATAATATATCACACAGTGGACTTTGTAACTGCTGTGTAGAGAATGCACAAATATCCTTTTTTGGATTAATTGTTAATCTCATTTCCCCACATTCCAAGAATAGCTTCATCTGAACAACGGTCATTTTTGCTCTTCAGCTACCCTTCCTTGTAAAGCTTACTGGGCCACTCTCCATAACAACTAAAACTGAAGACACACAGACACACAGACACACACACACACACACCCTACCCCAGAAACACACGTCCCAGCTGTCTAAACCCTGCAGAACAGCCAATGCTTTATTTAAAATTCTTTCAACATACCCTTAAAGGAACTGGCTGTGGGGAAGGGGGTGTTATCCCATATTATTAGGAGATGGGCCAGATTCATATAGTAACATAAATCATTTCCCTCTTCCCATCATGGAACTATGTTTGCATGAGAAGCTTGGTTTCTTGAGGGTAGTAGCACCAGTTTTTCTGTTGTACAGTGGTTGGTTTTGACACCAACAGAATTCATGCAAATCATTTGCTTAGAGATCACTGGGATGTGATCTCTAAACTGCTCTGCCTCATGTTGGCTTGATTGGTTATGGATTAGTCAAGTTGACAGGGTTCCCAACATAACATTAAAACTGAAGCAGCAAGAGCTGTGTTGTAAAAGAGGTGGCCAAATGTGTTATGGCTTCTGAGTTCAAATGAGAGGAATGCTGTGCCACTTCATCTTTAGAAAGGAGGTGTGGAAGAAAAAAAATACAGGACATTTATTCCACTATATCACCCTGAACACACCCAGTGTCTTTTAATGTCAGAAGATAAGCAAAGCCAGGCATGGTTACTATAGGGATGTACTTGTTTAAATTAGTCATTCCCTCAGGGGCAACAACTCATTCCATCAAATCCCTCCCCCCTGTAGAAACATCGTCAAAACCAGTGCAGTTTTCAACTACTTTTCTCAATGGGGGGGGGGGACAGAGTCTCACCTTTTTACTGCCCCCCCCCCAACATGGCCTTGTAGTACCTGGGGGAGAATAGAGAGCAACCAAGTTTGTTGCCAGCTGTGTTCTGGTAGCTGGTATATAATGATGACAACATTTTCCAGGAGCTCTGCAGGACCCCTGGGATGTCCTAGAGGATACCTGCAATGTTATGTACAGGCTTTCAGAACAGAGCTGGCAATGATCCCTGGCTGCCACACACACACACGCGCCCAGCATGGTCATATAGTGGCTGGCATGGGGCAGCCAAGTGAGGATTATCATTGATTATGTTGTTCTGGCATAGCCAGTGATGATCTTCATTTGGCTCCCTCCTGTCCCTTTCCCTGCAATGTGGCCACATAGTGACGAGGGGCAGGCAAGTGTTCCTCACCGGCTATGTTTTGATAGCCACCAGCACACGATGAGGCAGGTATCCTTAGGGTCCCTCAGAGGTCCTAGAGAATGATTTAATTGTTGTGCAGAAGAGAGCTGGCAACAATCTTCACCTCTCCCCCATCTTCCCTTGGACCACTATGTGGCCATGTGGGTGTTGGGAGGGACAGGCAGAGAAAACGTGTCTGGGCTTGTGGGGGGGTGGTGGTGGCAAGAGCTGTCCTGGAGTCTAATTGAAGACTTGGTGGGGGGGATGAAAAAGGGGCCTTAGGAGGATTCTCCTTACTGGGGTTTCTCAACACTCAAGGAGCTCAATTTTTCTTTGTTTTTTTTTCCTCTGAGCCTTTGGATCCTTTGTAGTTATCAGAGATGGCTAGGTAGGGCTAGGGAAAAAATCTTGACTGAAACCCTGGAGAGTCAGACTTGATGGACTTGTGGTCTGACTTGGCGTAAGGCAGCTTTCTGTTTTCTTGATGTCTTAAGATGAAGAATTTGAAAGTCAGTGCTATATACAAAACATAATCCTTCAATTTAGTATTTCTCTAATGGTTGAAGAAGAGGGAAAACATTGACCAAAAATGGTGTCTGTGATTACCATATTGCTAAAATAAATGAAGTAAGAAAATGCATACTTCTTTCTGCAGAAAAACTGGTTGCATGGCAAAAAAGTGATTGGCTTTCATCCTTTTTATATGTATTGCAGCCAGAACTGGGCACATCTAAAACTTAACAGGATGCCCACAATCAGGGTAGGTGTTAATATCTGTGCCCATTGAATGGCAAAGTAAACTAACATTTTTAACAGGGAAAAAATGGATTATAGCAAATCATATTATCAGCCTCAATCAAAATAGAGTGAAATAGAAATAACTTTTGTTTCTATAATAATAATAATAATAATAAATATTATTATAATTGCAGCTGTAGGAGACAGGCAAGCAAGATTGCCATTACTATAGCTGACAGGGAGCAGGAAAATCTGTTCTTACTCATGACAGGAAATTTGCACTGAAGTGGGGTATTGGCCCGCTCTTTAAGTAAACACTAAAATAGTCTTCAGCAGGCCTTTTTTTGTATTTTCCTCTAGAGCCCCCCCCCTTGATGCTTTTTGGTTCTTACACTCTATTTATGTGAGGATATTGTAAGATGCCTTGCATATTCACATATTTATCAGTGAATGTCTACAAAGTAAAGTATTGATAAAGGTATTGTCATACATTATGGCTGACAAGGCAAACATTGTGCTTTTTCAAGTATTTAAATAAGTTTTCTTAATTCACTGTAGATAGCTCAGCTGGAGAGCAATTTGCTTATTATTTTTGCAGTATGCTTTTCAAAATCTCATCTGCTATCTTGCTCAGTAACAATTCTTGGCTCCTATCCATCTCAAAATATGCCTTTCTTCAAATTCTCCAGAATCTTGCCCCCAGAATCTATCCTTACCTCTGTGTTTGGAAAGAGAGATTTCTGGAGAGTTTCAAACAAGTGTTTGGGATACTGTTTTCAGTTTATTACTCATTATTTCCTAGAAATAACAGCTGGAATACTTTATCAGCTACTTACGGTAATTAAGTATAAGTTAGTTAAGTATACTTAACTAGGTAACCATTCCTGGCCTGATTTCTCCACCACCCACCCATCTTCCGCAAAAAAACAAAAACAAAAACAAACAAACAAAAAACCTGACAGAAACATCATTCACCAGCACAATGGATTTTATTCTCCCTGTGCAGCTGATGCCAGGAAAGTAGATTTGGGTGCGTGCGGGGTGGGTGGGTGTTACAATTGTGTCAGTAGCTATCATGAATACAAAACAGTTATCTAGAGTTAATTTATCTGTAATATTACACATATATGTAATATTATTAATACAGTCATATCCTCCATATCCATGGGTTCTGCATCCAGTGATTCAACCAACCATGGGTCGAAAATATTCAGAAAAAAAATTCTGAAAAGCATGTTCACCATTTCATATAAGGGACACCATTGTATACAATGGTATTTGAGCACCCATGGATTTTTGTATCGGGGGGGGGGCGGTGTCCTAGAACCAAACCCCAGTGGATACTGAAGGCCTGCTGTAATACACATTAAGGAGCTCCACTGAAAATGCTTGAGATTTGGTATGCTAAAAAAAGTAACATTTTTACATTATTTTAAAACAATGACATTACGCCCTCATCATCCCCATGGCTAAAAGTAACATGTTATCAACAATGTTATAATGTGTTACTTTTCTTGTTTTGGTTTCAAAGAAGTGCCTCATTTGATGCTGTTCCAAACTGATTGGTCTGCCCAAGACCTCAGGAGATTAAGCCATGTGGCATTGTCCTTTGCATTCTCTTTTAGTAGAAAATGGGCTGCACCTGCTTACTTCTTATACTTATTGGGAAATAGTGATGGGAAGGGAGATTAAATTATTGTTCGAACCATCAGAAAGAGCATCTGCACTTGAATAGTGATGGAGTTCTAGAAGCATCACTGCATATTAGGGCAATACTCCCATGAATTCTTCCAAGCCTGGCTATAGCATTTTGATACAACCATTATTTGGATGTTAGTTTGTGTTTCTCCTTGGAATATCTATGGGTGTACTCTTAAACTTAAATGAATTTTATTCTCTCAAAGTTGAAGGCTACAGTGTCCTATGAAATATGTTAAGGCTTGTCTCAGCCTGCTAGTACGCTAGGCTGTAACTTTGATGGAGGAGAAGGAAAACCACTATCAAGCTAGATACCTAGTGAAACACTTCTGTAATTTGTCGTGTTCCCCCCCCCCTCTGTGCCCCATGTCTTCCTGTGACTGGTATGTAAGCATGCATTTACCTGTTGCTAACTGCTAGCATTCACTTCTGCAGACTCACAATGCCAAATTGGGGAGGTGGAAACAAGTGTGGAGCCTGTGGCAGAACAGTTTATCATGCAGAAGAGGTTCAATGTGATGGAAGAAGTTTTCACAGATGCTGCTTTCTTTGTAGTAAGTACATTTTTCTTTCAGTCATCAGCCTATGGTTAAGTAATACTAGTCAGAAGTGGCAGAAACATAACTTGATGGTCAGCTCTACAGGGCTTCATCTTACGGCCTAAGTTCTGAATGGTTACAGAGTTCAGAATGCCAGGTGGTTCACCATCATCTTATATAAATCTAAGGTCCACACCACTTGACTTCATTGACTCATTCTGAATAATATCTTCTGGTGGTGAGTACACTTGACTCTGCCAGGAAGATGTTGTCTGACACTGACAACAAGAAGTAGAACTGCTTGTGCTTCCCTACAACTCAGCTTCTTAACAGTTAAATCCCCAAATCTACATGGAAACAAATACCTTCTGCTACAACTCTACAGTAGTGTGCAAGCTTTCAAATTCTCTGGAGCTCTTCATCAGTTTGAACCAGCTCTGACCTAGTAATGAAAATATTAAAGGAACTGCAATACAACATGTCACCATTCCTATCCCATTTCTAGCATTTGTCTGTGTGGGTCACTTCAGACCAAAAAATTGCATTCCAGTTGACTTTAATCTAAGCTTCTTTTTTTTAAAAAAAAAAAATAGAACATTACAAAATATGAAGATCAGACCATCAGAATGATAGTTTTCAGTACTATAAGCTGTTCTAGCGGTTTGTGGGTTTTTTTGTGAGAAATTATTCACTAGTTGGATCTCTTCCCAAATAAGTTAATTAAATGATCTGGTTGGTTTTCTGTTTCAGAGTAGAGGAGCCAAAACTCTGTTGGGCTTTGGCATAGAAGGCTGTGGATTGCCTTAAATGAGCGGAGTCCATGTGATTATGTTTTGGCCTAAAGAGCTTATTGAAGCATTGAATTTTTGTACAAAAAAGCTTGTTCATTAGAAGATGCTAAACAAAGGAACAGATCAAATAATTGCTTGGTGAACCAACAGCCATAAAAAAAAGCACTGTCATTAGATCGAAATGCAGATGGCAGTTTAACTGAGCTCATATATAAAGAAGGATATGGAAGTGATGGGGGTACATTAAACTAGAATCTTGAGTAGATGCAGATTAGGACAGGTGGAGGAGAGAAGTTGTTGATAACTGTCCACTAGTTTGTGAGCTGAACAGCATGGCTTGGGAAGAAAAATCTCAAACTTGTTTTAATATCTGCTTACTATTGAGGTTCAGTTCTGTGAAATATGAAGGAATAGGTTTCTAAAGATGAACGGAGCACTTGGTGGTAAACTGGGATATGTAATTACAACTGGCCTCTGCAAATGTGGCATTAACAAGAGGAGCCTTTTTGTCATAGTTTCTAGTAGGTCTGAAGCTTAACAGCTTTCTTTTTAGAAACTAAATGATGTCTTTAGAGAAGCGTGGAATGTATTATTGAACTGCATGATTAAAGAATGAAAAGTGAAGTGTAGCACTAACGAATCTATGATCTCCTAATTTAAAATCTTGTTCCGTAAGGCAAGTTTACCTTATGACAAGGAAAAGTGGTGGAGAAACTAGATATAAAGATGGGTCCATGCTTCCAATTTTTTGCAAATAGAAACAGGAAAAGGTGTGTTTCACTAGTGCGGTTGTATGCTTTGAAGTCAATTCTGACTTAGTTACCCTATCCTAGGGTTTTCTTGGTAAGATTTATTCAGATGCAGATAAGCTTGCACACTACTGTAGGGTTGTAGCAGAAGGAAAGGTTATGCTTAAAAGTCAGTTAAACTGCATAGAGATTTTCCTCCGTCAACATTACATCAGAATTATGCTTAAGGTCAACTTTGGAAATGTTTCTTTTGGAGACTGTGACTCTGGGAATATATATATATATATATATATATATATATATATTTCTAGCCTAAGTCTTATGATGCACTATTATGTACATTGAGATGTGGCTGTTCCTGATGAAATAGTACAAACAGTGCTGCACTTGGTACTGTGTGTATTCCCTTATTGCAAATTTAAGCATGTTGCCCTGAAATAGGCATTATTATACATTTGCATGTGCAGTAGAGTGCACCATGGCTTGGCTGTGAGAACTACTTGTGAAAACTGCCTTCTTTTTAATGGCCTCATTTCCCAGGCAACCAAACTAACAACTGAAAATTGGGGGTGGGGGTAGCAGAAATAGGTAAGACAAGAGATTGCTAAGAGTATTTCAGGGTGTAGATTAAAGTTGGCTTAATGTTCCAGTTAAGAGTGCTGAACCACTGTGTTTTAACTTGAGACACAAACAGTTTAATCCACTGTGGCATCTGTTTATGGATACTTTTGTCGAGTAAAAGTGAGCTTGGGAACCGTTGCATAACTAAACATGTTGGCACTAATATAGATGGTGATTCTGTGTGATTTTAAAAAGCAGGAGGAAAAATTGCTGACCTCAGTGCTTGGATTCTGTGCAGCCTCACTAATTAAATGGCATCAGACTTCTGTTCTGTAAATGTCAGTCAGGAAGGGGAAGGAGGGAAAAGTCCTTTCATAGAATAGAATATAATTCAGCGGAACAAAAAAACCCACAAAGAACAAAACCCAAGCCTTCTTTAATCTTATAATAGTCCTGTACCGTTTACTGAGAACTGCCACAGGCAGGGCAAGAGAAGTGAGAACATCTGGCATGTGATATTTCTTTCTGTAACTGAAATAGAAAACTGTAATAAGGCTACTTCTAAAGGCAAATGTTCTCTCTCCAGTGGTCTGCCGGAAGAACTTAGACAGCACAACAGTAGCTATCCATGATGAAGAGGTATACTGCAAATCGTGCTATGGAAAGAAGTATGGTCCCAAAGGATATGGCTATGGCCAAGGAGCGGGTACTCTCAATATGGACAGAGGGGAAAGACTGGGCATCAAGCATGACAAGTAAGGGCAGAATTTGTTCACTTCTAGCTGGCTGTAACACTCAGACTGCAACACTCCTGCAGGACATAGCCATCTCATAGGCTTTGTGAATAGCCATCTTCGTAGGCTGTTACATACCAACCCATGTTAAGTAGTAAATGCAAGTCACTTTGGTATTCCTAAGCAAAATAGAGCAATAGTCTGGTTTTGTGTGCCAGCCTCAGTTGATTTGAGGCTATTCAGAAAACAAGCATCATTAAGAGCATGTCAGCCCTCTTGTATTCTGCATGTAGCAGTAATTATAGCTTTAGGAGAATCGCCAAAGCCACTGCTTGTATAGTTTCCTGTTGTAAGAAGCACAGGTAGACTTGGGAAATGAGTGTTTTTAAAAAGGAGTTGAGTAGAGGCTTACATCTGAATCATGCCAAAGTTGACTTGAATCTCATAAATACCAATTTAATGTTGGATTGAGTAACATAATAGCTCACTGAGATGCAAAACCAAAGTATGACTTGGCAGTATTGAATGTGCACCTGCGTGCACTTCTGTCCTTCATTCCCTTGGCCTTTGTTGCTTCACTTGCACCCAAACCAGCTTATGTTGGCTCAAGAAAGAGCAATGGTGGCTTTTGCTTAGTAACCTGGAGGATTGCAGGTGGAAGTAAGCATCACAGAGTTCAGCAGTTTGTGTGAACACATCAAAGTTGTGTTTGCTGTCCAGTTGCTTTTGGTGAAATAGGCTTCAAAGCTGTGATCTTGCACTTCTGAGCTTCTAGCCCTCAGGACTGTAAAGAATGTAAAATGTGGATCCAGAATTCTATTGGTGCACAATATGAGTGTAACTAGGCTGGCAGAGGCAGGGAAAGGGGTTCAGGTATGGATTTTGTCTGCCTTCCCTTGGCACCATAGCATAGTTCTGGAAACAGTGCAGATGCTCATGTAGTGCACTACCATGATTCCACCCAAAATGTTACTTTGCAGCATTATATTTATCATAAAACTGAGGTGCTGAGGCAGCCTATCATAGTCTCCTTGACACAGGGGAATTAAAAAGTTACCCTAGCTGGTGAGAATCCTTGGCTGCAAGGGCACCTTACTCAAATACCGTAGTAGGCAAACAAGACAAACTTTGATTGGTAGAGGTTCTGAACTCTGAATGTTACATCTGTCTTTAGCATACCAACATCAACTACAAATGAGGTTGCATTCATCATTTTTAGCACCTGACTCTTCAAGTTGCACTGAAGTTTAAAAATCCTAGTAAATCATCTGTTTAAATGAGTATATTTTTTAGCAAGGGATATTTGTACTTTTAGCTTTTATTTAAACTAAGGAGTAATTTGAAGACTGTTTCCAAATACTCTGAGATCTCTAGTGTCAGATAATGGAGTGCGAACTCATAGAAATAGCATTGTGTATATTCAGTGGAGTATCAAACAAGAGAGGCATGGCTGCGAACTAGTATGGGCCTGAGCCAGCGGTCTTAGCTAAGAGCCATGACTGCAGCACAGCAAAATGTTCAGGCTGAGCATAAAGGTTCTGGTGATCTTGTGCCATCTCTTGCCTGTTGGCAGCCATCTGTTACTTACTTCTTTTTACATGACCGGAGTTTAGTTTTGTTGGGTAGGTAGGAGTGGCATAGCTCTCTCACAGTTGCAACATACGGGATGTTATTTTCATTGTCTGGCCCAGGCAGCTGTTTGGCCAAACTGAATAGATTCATTGGACTAGGGTGTAAGACTAAAGTCTGTTGGAAGCAGGAAGAGAAATGAATGAATTTGAAGGAGTTGTGCTCCCATTCAGTTGGCTTCAACAGTAAAGCTGAGTTATGAAACCTGGATTTCTTTAGATCCAGGTACAAAGTTGTTTTTTACTAAAGTGACAGTCTCAGTCTTCAGAGCCCAAGTTAAGCAGCTGATTTTTATGTTGAGTGACAAGACTACAAATGGAAGCCTAAATCCAGTTGCTAGTTCCAATTAGAATAGACCCATCAAGTCAATAGAACCTGACATGTTTTGGCTTACTGTGTTCCCACTGGTTAGTGGGTCACTTGAATTTTGACTGACAATTGGATACAGGTCTGATTTTTAATACTAACAGGCAGCCCCCAATAGGTCTAGATGTTGCATGTACTAAATACTTGGAGGTTTTGCACTGAAGAAACTTGCTGGAGGGAGTTTTGCAAGCCTAGAGAATGAAGACTAACAGGATATTCATGAGGTCATCTTTTTATTTTAGCGCACCATCCCATCGGCCTACAACAAGTCCAAATACTTCAAAATTTGCCCAGAAGTTTGGTGGAGCAGAGAAGTGTTCCAGATGTGGTGATTCTGTGTATGCAGCTGAGAAAGTAATAGGAGCTGGAAAGGTAAGGGGTGTTTTGCTGCAAATACCTTGACGCATAATACTGACCTAATATGATTAAAATCCTGCTAGAATGGGGTTGTTTGCTGTCTTAACTAGTTTATCGTCTGGAAATAGTAATTAAATCCAGTTTCCTATATATATTTGTATTTGAGAGATTTTTTAAGAAAAAAATTACTGAACAGTCTAATATAAAAATATCTCTATGAAAATTGGGTTGCAAATTATGTACTGCATAATGAAAATAATAGCTTGATTTTGGGATTGTACAATACAGAAGTCTGAAATCAGGTGTTCTCTTTTCAGCCTTGGCACAAAAACTGTTTTCGATGTGCCAAATGTGGGAAGAGCCTTGAATCAACAACTCTGACAGAGAAGGAAGGTGAAATTTATTGCAAAGGTAAGACTGAGGCAAATGACATAGGGCCTTATCACACATTATTATAGCACTATTATTCCGCTTTAAATGCTGTGGCCTGCCTCCTGTGGAATCCTGGGATTTGCAGTTTAGGGAGGGGCATTTAACATCCTCAGCCAGAGAGTTCTTAGGTTTCACTAACCTACAAACCCCAGAATTTCACAGGAGGCAACTATAGCAGTTAAAGTGGGATAACAGTGCTATAACAGTGTAGTGTGATAAGTTATAGTCAACAGTTCCAGTGTACAATTTTGTTTTTGATTCTAATAGATTTGACCGGAAAGGGATGCCAAGGAGACCAGCCATTTATTCATTTAAGTTGCTGCATATAAAAATATTTAATGCCAGTGATAATTTAAGCATTGTTAGTAATGACAGCAAGTTTTCAGCTTACAAGAACACAATAATTACCGGGGAAGGGGGGAACAATTATGTTGCACCAGTTAAAGGAAATTTATAGCAATTTGTCCTCCTCACCCCCAGAAATGGCTTATCTATAGGTGACTAATCATATCCTGAAAATATACTTGCTGTACAGGTATAAAGTAGAGGTGGCCAAGTGGAAGCTGCTTGTGTCCCCCAGACACCCCTGGTTCCAAAAATTCTTATTTGCAGTGTATATATATATAGTCCCATAGTGTCACCAAATGCCCTCTATGTCATGAGGGGCATTCTGTCAATTTTTGAGGCCACCCTGGGCCTTATTTTGACACAGGAAGTGGCTTCCTCTCTTGGGCCTAAAATGGTCCAGAGGGGCTTAATAGAGATATGTTGAAAATATCCCCCATACCCAATAGGGGGCATTTGGAGGCACAATTTTTTTTTTGGAGGGTGAGGCAATGTGGTGCTCCAAGGTCTCACAGTTGCCCACTCCTGGTGTGAAGCAATATTTTGACTTTAGATACAAATAAAATCCCATGTTTTTGACAGTGCTTTGCAGCCTGCTTGCTTCACTGCCCGATTATATTTAAACTAACATACACATACACAGTGGAATTGCACTAATAGTTAACTCTTTATCCTTGCAGGTTGTTACGCAAAGAACTTTGGCCCCAAAGGATTTGGCTATGGGCAGGGAGCTGGTGCTCTTGTTCATGCTCAATGATTCTTCATTCCCATTATACCAAGATGGTTCTTAGTTAGTCAATACAAGTTAAATGCTACTAATTAGTATGAAGCTGATATAGTTTCCTGAGCTGTTGCTTTGTTTTAAAATACTGCATATTTCCAGGCCCTACAGTATACTTTTATATGCACTGTTAACTGAGTTAAATGAAGCTTGTTGGAAAATTAATGTGTGTTGAAAGTTCTGGAGAAAATTACTTCAGTTTCTACTGTCTGCAGAACTGCAACCCTGTATTGCTTCCCTCAAGACTTTGAAGTATGGTATGAAGAGTGTTTACTGTCTGATGCAAAAGCTTGTTAATCTAGTATTGGATTATTGGGTATTATCATTGTGGGTTCACAACATAAGTGTCCCTAATATGTTTCTAACAGTTTGAGTACAGCTTCAACCAACAGTGGTATCCTACAGGGATATAACTTCAGTTGCAGACAAAAGACAATTAAATGTAGTATATAGGTGTCTATCTCTTCACATGTCTACATACAGTAAAAGATATTTGCTTTAGACAGGTATAACTTTAAATACATTTCTGAAGGAATATTACATAAAATGGTCCTAACACAAGATTAAGTATGTAAATATTAATCCTCTTTGGCTCTAGCTAACTTCTAGCAGTGAGATGTGTTTAGATAGTCTTAGAGCCAACCCAAAAGTTCAGAAATATCTTGCTACAACTTCATTGGATGAGAGTACAGCCAAGTGGCTGATGTGTGTATGTATGAATGATTCTCTGTGGGGAAATGTAATGAGCACATTAGAGAAATCTATGCTAACGCTCTGCCAGGGACCATTAAAAGAGAAGACTAGGCTCTACTGCAGTTGGGTATAGAGTAAGCCCAGTATTGTCTCATATTTCTTAATTCTTAAGTGTCTGAATTTAAGAGTAGAGCACAAACATACTGGAGGTACATGTTCAGATAAAAAATTAACTGTTCATATTTTGCTTATGAGTAGTCTCCAGACACACAGCCAAGCAGTATCTTTAGAATGATTATTGTGTACAAAGTAACCTACTGGCACATCAATGTTTATATATGAAATAAATGGATGCCACACTGTCTTAAAGTTGTTTTATTTCATTATTCCTCTGTTTAGTTAAATTGTTCTGCTAATGCTGTTTTCCCTATGCATGTCAAGTGCTCTGATATATTGTGATATCCTGCTGTGTTCCAGTACTGCACAATGTCCATTCTGCTTTGGCCAGTTTTTATGTGGAACATTACCCTGTGCATCCTTATTGACTGAGGGGACAATTAGTAGTAAGTTGGGAGGCCTGTTCAGTAGACTCCTTGTCAGTCTTTAACTCAATGGGTTTGGTTATTCAATTGCTTTAGACCTCAATATATAGAGGCTCCAGCCAGCACAGCCAAGTCTCAGTATGGGAATTGTAGTTCAAAACATCTGGAGGACTAGAGGGCCCCTTCCTTTGCTCTAATTAATTAGAATTGCTACAAATGGACCAGTATTCTGTTTTCATTATACACACCCCATCCTTCATATTCCCTGCGGTTTGGTTCTAGGACCCCCCGTGGATATCAAAATCCATGAATGCTCAAGCCCATTATATGCAATGGCATAGCAAAATGGTGTCCCTTATATAAGGTTTGCTTTTTGGATTATTTTTTAAAGAATATTTTCAAGACGTGAATACTTAAATCCGTGGATACGGAGGAACAACTGTATAAGAAAGTTGGACTGACATCATATATCACCTGTGCGGTTTTAACATTGATCTCAATATTATTTAGGTTTAATAAAATTGCATGCTTGGAACACAGTGAGTTGGTAACCATCTTCCTTCTGTGGTGCTTTTAGTCCCTTTATGTGCAGTGTGCAAAGGGCAGGACTAATGGTGACCCTATCCTGGGGTTTTCTTGGGAGAATTTGTTCAGAGGGGGGTTGTCCTGTCCTTCCTCTAAGGTTGAGAGTGTGACTTGCACAAGGTCACCCAGTAATTTCCTTGGCCAAGCAGGGATTCAAACCCTGGTCTCCCAGTGCCCTTACTACACCATATTGGCTTTCCCAATTTATATACTGGCCGATCAAATGTTAGGAGAAGCCAACTAATTTTTGTTACTGGGGCGGGGTGGTGGTGGAATAGTAGAAGCACATCTCTAAAGAACCTACAGAAATGAAGATTTGCAAATCTCTGTGGGTTCCAAATTTAGAATACAGTCATATGTAAACCTGGTGTTCAAACATCACAAACTTCATTTTCCTTTCAGAATGCTGCCACTGTCACACACTAATCTCTATGCATTTGGGACAAGCAACTTGTCTGTCCTTCATGCAGTATTGCGACTTTCGTCAAGCCTACCTCCACTGATACAGTCACTGGTGAAATGTGATGAGGGCTGAAGTCTAATATCACCAGAAGGCTACAAATTGATCATCCCTAAAGAGGTTGTCCTTTGAAGCCACGCTGCTAGTCAGTTCCTGGTTTTCAAATTCAGAGAGGACCAAGAGCAGTGGTAACAACAAATATTTATTCTAGATAATATTTTCAGTGTGTGAAATATTAAAATTTCTTCTTGAAAATATTCTAAAAAGGTAAGAAAATAACCTCATGTTTAGGAGAGAACTCAAAATATCCCCCAAATTAC
This sequence comes from Gambelia wislizenii, assembly GCA_030847615.1. Classification (NCBI taxonomy): domain Eukaryota; kingdom Metazoa; phylum Chordata; class Lepidosauria; order Squamata; family Crotaphytidae; genus Gambelia; species Gambelia wislizenii. The sequence goes on along the minus strand of JAUMIR010000005.1, from coordinate 201,487,701 downwards.
ACAAAAGGTAATGATACATTTTATGTTACTCGTAAACGTTCCCTTCAGGCTTGAGTATATCGGCATGACTAATTTTGTGTGTGTGTGTGAAAACACTTCTTTGCTTTACTAATCCCTACCTCTCTTTGTTACCTTCATAGGTTTTTCATTGGAGACTTATCACTATAACATGTCAAAATATGGACTTGATACCCTTGCAAGATAATCAGGGGTAATATCCTTATTTCAAACAAAGCTGTTGCATTGCTCTTGTTAACATTTGATGTTTTATTGGTATGCTTATGTAAACTATGTGGACAATATTGAACTAAATTTTGTTCCAAGTCTGAAGCATGATCTCATTAAATTACAGATGAAACAAAGATGCAGGAAATAAGCATGTCCCAACAATAAATGGTTTGACTGCCAATATGAGTTCATTTCTCCTTTGAAAATCACTTTTGTGAGAAGAATAGTTCTTAAAGAATTCCTAAATCAGAGTGCTACTCTTCAATTCAATTGAGTTAAAAATCTTTATTACCCAAGAAGTTCAATTGTGCCAGTAAGGCTCAAATGTGACCGTTTTAAGAGTAATTATAAAAACTATAATTATCTTACAGTTTATGGCTACATCTAACACAACTTTCAATGCCTTGCTGCCCTAAAAAAACTGAATTCAAACTGCAAATGGGCATTACATATATAGATGCAGAAAAAGGTAAAACTAGCCAATGGGTCAGATATAATTTCATTGCTCATGATTAAAACCTTAATTCTTGAACTTCTTCACAATATGTACTATTTCATAGCATGTATGCATAAGCCTTTTCAATATGACCATATCTTCTTTGATAACTTTCAAGCAGCCCCCCCCTCCCGCTAATTCCTGCTGACTTCCAAATAAGGTGATTTCATATAGACCTACAGCAATGCCCACTACAGACAGACAGCACTTTTAATTTCAGATACTGTCAAGTAAGGCTGAAGAGCCAGCATGGCATCGTGGTTTGAGTGTTCAGTTAGGACACTGTGGGAGACCAAGGTTCGAATCCCCACTCAGCTACTGGAACCTGCTGGGTAACCTTGGGCAAGGTTACCCAACTAAGGGTGCATGTAGAAATAATGCAGTTTGACACCATTCTCAAGTGCTGTAGCTCCATCATATTGAATCTTGGGGTTTGTAGTATTACAAGGCCCTTAGCCATCTCAGCCGGTGCTAGTGCCTCACAAAACTACACACCCCAGGATTCTGTAGGAAGGAGCCATAGCAGTTAAGTGTCAAACTGCATTATTTATACAGCGTAGATGCACCATTGGAGAAAAGCAAGGGCAAACTCCCTCTAAACAAATTCTGCCAAGAACCCCCACCCCCAGCCTTAGGGTAACCATAAGCCAAGACTTGAAGGCACACTATGGATGAGCCTTTAGTGCACTAGTTTATTTAGTTTTGCCATGTACCAAAACGTGGATTCTTGCTTGAATGCTGTTTGGCGAATTTGATAGAGAAGCTATTTCAGGCTTTGGGTGATTCTGATAGTTGTGAACAATCCTGAATCCAGGAGAGCTTGGAATTTGTCTTGTTAAAGCTACTTTCTTGTTGCTAGGATCTTGTTCAAGTGCTGTTGGACGGTAACTGCACTACTATATCTATTTGAGGTGGATAATTAAAAAATTAAATACATGCTCTGGATAGATAATTTAAAAATGGGGCAAATAATTTCTTGGCATGGGTGAAGACATGTTCGGCAGAGGAAATGGGATCCATAGGATCAAGATTGTCACCATTTTTCAGGATTGCCTTCAACACACTAACTTAAAATATAGAAACATTTCCTCCTACAATCTATACCAACTCTAAAGTGCTGCCCAGATAAAAATGTCATAAGCATGTCAAATGCCTGAGGTCAGCACAATACTGTTAAGCTACTACAAATGGTTCTTGGCCCATGTGCAGTTGTCTGACAACAAATCAGAGGGTCATGTTTGCAGCTGCTGTAATGTGGACATGCAAGTTACAACAGGAACAACAACTGATACAAAATGTAGGCCTGTGAGTCTGCCATCATTACTTCTTCTCCTGTATGACTTTTTAAACATCTTTGTACCTGATGAAGCTAGTGGAGCAGTAAAATCTTTTGTGGGTTTTGCTGCATGGTCAACACAGCTACCCCTGAATATGTTCCATGGTTTGTATCAACCAGTTCCCCTATGCCTCTTATTACAGCCTCTTTTGCTGGCAGCTGTGCTAATGGAACTTGCAGCAGCTGTTTCTGTCTCTTCATGGGAGGGTTGTTTATTCCCACACAATTCTAGCTTCACTGGAATTGGGCCAACAAACTCCAACAAGGATAGAGAAACCTCTGCTCTGTTGGCAAATATATGAAAACTAAAGCTTTTTTTTTTTTAGAATCTGCTTGGAGAAACATACTATTCATGGAGACAGTCTTGTCCCAGTTCTTCATCTGCAAGGCTATATGGAACAGGTTGCATTTTTAGCACTGTACATTGGAATTATGCTGTACAGCACACTTACTGAGTCTCATCGTAAAAGATACTTCAATGCTTTCCTGCATTTTTGATTCAAGAGTGCCAGGGAGGTGAACATGGACAGAAGACTCAACTGCAAGTTTGTCTTGGGATCGATGCAAAGTTCTCTCTCTTTTTTAAAAAAAAGCATAACATTCCAGTATTCTTTACATGCACCAGCTTAATGGTGATAAGTAGGGAAAGCCAACAAAACAACTGTAGAAGCCAACACACATACTACTATGTAGGAGACAAGTATTTATTTGATTAATAACTTACAAAAATTGACAGGTTTAATTTATGTAAGGAGAGCTATTTTATTAAACATTTTACAGATTCTGTTCACAATGTAATACATCAATATTTTGACAGTAGTAAAATAATACTTGGCACAATTATAAATAAGGTAAATAAAAAATTAAAAAGTTTAAACAGATGCACTTTTATGCATATTACTGGGGGAGGGGAACAAAACTGGGGGAGGGGAAGATGTACTGGAAAAGCTTCAAAAATAGCTTATATCGCATACTCAATTTTTTCATTTGCTTGTTCTGTGTTAGATCAAATGAATGCCTAATTTCTAATCTATTTGAATTGGTTTCATACATCAACTGGAATGACAGGCAATACATTTAACAGATTTCTTGGCAGAAAAAAAAAGCTGCATAGTTTCCCCTCATTCAGATTTCAATATATCTCAGTATTTCTCACAACTAGAATTACTCTAGATGCCTCAAACTTTCCTATGGGTCTTTCTAATACTTTCCCTTCACCACTTTAGCAGGGTGTGACCAAGCAGGTTTACACTATATAGACTGGATCCAAAATCTGGACCCAAACCAAACTGCCCATGCCTATATCACTCTGGAGATGCTACACTGAGTCTTTGGGGAACTGTTGGGTGCTGGTACTATTCATAAGTGAAGGAACAACTGCATGTATTTAGATTCAACTGAAATAGGATTTATTTTTCTTAATGAGGATGCAATTTTTACATCCCTGTGCGCAAGGATTCTATAAGGTTCATATTACTGGAACTGGTAAAAGAAATACAAATGCATTTTAGACAGACTTTTCTGGAGCAAACAAAATATATTCATCAAATTGTGAGGGCTTTGAACATGAAAATGAATATGTGAAACTACACTTCCATAGGGAGTTATTTTTACTGGGACTGCACTCCTAAACAACACTTACTGAGAAGTAAGTGGTCTGATCTAAGTGGCATTTATTTTTGGGTCAGTGTGCTTAGAACTGGTTTAATGGAAGAAACAGATGGCTCTGCCCACGTCCTTCAAGTCTGAAATTAAAATTAGAAGTAATAGTGTACCAATAATAATTTGTTACACTTCTAAATTGTTTGTCACAACTGCATGGGCCTTTGGTCACACCTGTGACCAACTTTACACTCTTCTCCTCAAACATGCAGTTGAATTCTTCCAGCATTAAATATTTCAGTTACAGTAGTGTTGCACTTCTGTAAATCTTGATATCTGGTACTTGCAAACTATGCACACCTGGCATTCAAAGAAATAGAGGAAAAAAATGTCTACTTGCAAATATTGAACACCAATTAAGTACAGTTTCACTGCTCCTCTTACTAAGGCAAGGGGCGGGAATACCACTAGATTGCTTTAATACCTGTAATCTGCATATTACAGGAAATGCTAGTTTTGTCAAGCATCAAACATGCAGTGAAATTGCAGGGTACAGTGCCTATTAACAGCAATATTGACCATTAATAAAAGCCCATTAGATATCTTCTTATATTTTTGGTTGGATAAAATTAAATGAGCAGCTTTTAAATATACTAATACACACACGCACTCACACTCACAAAGAGAGAAACTATTTGATAAATTATTTATATACAGATAACATTCTTTACACTGGTCTCTATCATCTGTATTTAAGGTTCCCTTCCCCAATCCCCTCACAGGATTCTCGAACCACAATGTTTCTACAGCACTTAAAAGGAGGACTAAACAGATTTCAAGTCTCTGTAAACAATAGTTAAGGAAGCAGTGAAGAATTCACAAGGAATATATTAAAATGCCTTAACAGAAAATCAGTGCATCACATTCAACAACAAAAAAAAGCTCTTCTGGAATGAGACTTCATACCACTCCTTACCTTTCACATATTTCTGGGTTTGCCAACTTGAGATGAAGAGAAGCTACGGGTGTTTCCCAACTTACCAACATATCAGATTCCTCCAGGAGCATTGTAATATTTTTCACTTACATGTGCTACAGAGAAATTATAACTTGCTTCAGCCTGAATTCCATAGCTTGTTTTTCAAAAGTAGTCTTTGCTTCTCCAGGAGTTGCATCCAATGCAATTATTGTCATAGCCTTTCCCTGTTTTCAGAGTTTGTTCTTTCACTCCTTGGTTCCACCTTTATGACTTTCTTGTTTAGCTTTCCAACTATCCAATGACTAGTACAATATAAGTACACAATATTAATGGATCCCCACTATTTCGTACTACAGTTATAATGACTGCATGTACCAGATTTTTTTTAAGTTATACTGAATAAAGTATTGTGTATTATACCATTTTCATTTTGTGATCTAATCTTAAAAATATCATCATGCACTTAAGTGGAGCTTTATATTGGATAGAAGAGCTGTACTTTTTTGGGCAACACTTCTCCCCCAGAATGTACAACGTTACACAAGGCTCATTATGAGTAACCCCTCTGTCAGAAACATGAAAGCCCTAAGAGAAGACAGTCACTACATTTAGACAACAGTTTTGTGACCAACATCCTTCCTCACCCTGCTTTTCACACTTAAGGTGGATCCCTTATAAAACAACATGATTCTTCAGAGTATTAGATGTGCTTTCAGTGCACCTAATACTACGCCCAATCTATACAAAAGTCCATTATAATAAATATAATACATTGATCCCAAAGTCTGACTGCTTCATAAAATTTAACTTTAATTCCAATGAAATTGTTCAAATTATGAAATAAATACTGAAAGTTCAGGGACTTCAGTATTTTTTTTCTAACAAACTCATGCTCCATTGTGAAAGCAGCTGAAGAGAAAGAAATGGTGTGAATGTCTTTGTGAATAATTCCTGTGTAAGAACAGTTAAAATCCCTTTTTCCATCTTCCTCCTCATTATTCTGATTGGCAGTTTATTCTGTCCTTTTTAAAACATCTGTTAATAAAACGGATGTAGAGAAGGTACCGCAAGATTCACTGTTAGCTCTATTCATAGCATGCTACTGTTCAAGGGATGTGGATTCGAGAAAAACAATTTTCCAGGCACCGTTCAGATATGATATGCTCACAGGTTGGAGATGGGTGTTACACTAGTTGGTAACCAGTTCCAGATGTTTGGTCATATTCTATTGTATACTGCCTTGTCCAGTCCACAATAACAGGACGAAAAAGACCACAGCATCTGAATTCAAAGAAGTCTATAATATTTCTTATACATCCATGGCTAAAAGACAAAAAAAAAAGGTACATAAATAATATTACATTAATAATTTCCTGAACTAATTGGACTAATAAGAAAGTTCAACTGTGTGGTTCCTTAAGCAACATTTATGCTCCTTCAAAATCCTTCCTTTCAAGATTACTCAGTTGCAGACAAAAGAGGACAAAAGCAAATATAGGAAAACCCATGATCAGTCTTCCAATCAATGATAACTCTCTCTGTGTGTATGTGTTTTTTAAACTAATGTAAGATCATAACCCAGAGGTAAGAATATGTTGCTCTCCAGATGTTGTTGACTGCAACTACCATCAATCCTAATCAGCACAGCCAATGGTGAAGGACTGTGGGAGCTGCAAACCACCAACATCTGAAGGGTTACACATTCCCCATCCCTGTCATAAGAGCTTTGCATGGATCAATGATAAGAAAAAAGAGTTGCCTCTTCCTGCAAGCTTTTTTCTGATCAGAACCACACTGGGAAAGATGGCTATATTTTAAGAGAGAACAAAGCACAAAGACTGGTTTGTTCTATGTCTCCCACTTCTATTTTTGTATACATAGGTAGATATGCTCATGTACATGCTTATTCATTCATATACTTACTTAAAGGGGCTTTCAATGGATGTCGTCGTCACTTTAAAGTGCTTATATCGCCTTGCATTCATTCTTTCATTTGTAGTAATACCTAAACAAGAAATCTGGAGGAAAATGGAGAACAGTAAACAAGTATTTAGAATTCTTGCAGTTATCATATATTAGACCTCCTAAAGTGAAATCTCTAAATTCCAGTTTAGTGGGGTTTCACAAATTGTTTTATAGTTTCTAAGAAACAGGTTAGTGAAAATGAAATTGTGTTTCATGCTAGTGTTCATACGTTTTGTACTACTCAAACATACAAAAAAACTCTCAGATTCAATGGAACCACTAAGTGGCTGCTTTGGACCATAATGAACAAGATAATAAACTCAAGGTAGTCTTTTCTCAAACTTCCAAGCAATAGCTATGAACCTGAGAAGAAAACTGTTTATCAAAAAAGTCTCTCATTTGCTGTCATTTTTTTCTTCCACCAAGAGGTCAATTTTTTTTCTTTCCAGATAGATCTAGTCAAAGAAACCCCAAAATGAAAACTTAGTAGTTTTTGCTCTCCTGAGACAAACAGAAATCCCAAGATTTTTAAAATAAAGAAATAATGCTTGAAAATGGACTAGAAAATACTTATTAGAACTGAGACAACATAATCACATACCTGAACATACTCAGTCCTTTACTTCATATGTCCCATTATTGTTATGTTAGAGATTGCTTATATGTTTAGCTTGAACAAATTTTGATATCTTAAACAACAATTTACTTTTTAAAAATGGGACTAGAAATTATGGACCATCATTATTAAAACAGAAAGAGACCAACACAAGCTTCCAAAACACTAATGGCATTTTAGATTAATATCTTGAGTGTGACCTTGTAGACTGAGAACAGTCAGGGTAAACTTTACCAACCGTTTAAAAACTGGACTGTGTTTCAAAAATGCAGCATTTTTGCCAGTAGAACAGCTGCCTCCAATGCGTCTCCCAAGATTTTTCTATTCTCCTGCGTGATTCTACTTCTCATAATAATTTATAATAACAGATTATGAAAACGGAATTTGGGAGGGGACAACATCATTTTGTATTCTAAAACCAATCGAATTCCATAGGGCTGTCTTCAAATCCAGTACCATCCAAAGACTTAGCAAAAGACCTGTTTAAAAGTTTGAGGCTTTGCAATGAAAAAGAAAAACCATTGGAGTGGAAATATGTACGGAGACTCACGTGTCAAGTGTTTCAAACATGCAACAAAAGAATCCCTGAGTGCCCATCCTAAACGTGTCTTACCTGATACATCTGACACATTAGCAGCACAGCCACCCACATGAAATGAAACACACTGTTCAGAAACATCCAGAACATCCAAGGTGAACAGGTGGCTATTTGGGTAATATATGTCCAAAAACCATCTGTAGCATAACTAGTGTGGCAATGGATTCCCCAGTCTAGAATAAAAGATAAAAATATACCTTTCAGGTTGGATAATGGTATCTGGACAACTTATTGTTCCCCTTCTAATATTTAGATAGGAAACCATGTAACACACTTATGCTTACACCATTCTCTTCCCTGCAAGAGATCAAAGAGAGCTAGTGTATAAATATATAGAATGTTTAAATATGAAAATGCTTTATGGTCAGAACCCAAGTAAGCAATTATGCATGTGTTGTTTATTCAGTATCAACATATATAAAAAAACATTAAGATCATATAGACTGCAGATACCACAGAAGCTAAATCAGGCATTCAGCATTATACTCACACGAGATACATCCATAAATCATCCAGCAAATCATGAAGAGTAAAAAGAATAGATATCCCATGAAATAACGATGATTGCCTGCTCCTGACAAGAAAAAAAAAAGAATCAATGTATTCAACATAATTTTAACAAGACACTGGAGAGTTATCCTAGCATTACATAAGCTTAGCTTTCCTGTCATGATATCAGAAGAGTACTGCTACATGCTTTGCAAATAAATCAAAACCCTCCTCTAGGGAAAATAAGTGTTCAAGAAGTGAAGCAAATGTATGGATAAAATTACTATAAATACACATTTTAATGCAAACCCAGGGGCCCTTTTGTCTCCAAAATAAACCCACCATCCCATACCCATAAATGGGATATTTGTTTCAGCCCAGAGATGCCAATTCAACACAAAGATATGGCTGTAAATGTCTGAAACACAAGGGTCAAGAACTATGGACTGGATCCCTCAGTGGTGGCCCTGAATCCACTCAGAATATTCCTGCTCAGGATATGCTATAGAGATGCAATCCTTCTTGTTCTACTGCCAAAGAACAACCTCCACACTGTTCCAGAACACTCCAGAATTTCAGAGGCCAAAAGGGATGCAAAGATAGGGAAAAGACTAGCAGAAGGTTGCCACTCTGATTCTGCACCGAAAATGCTGAGTAGTATTTCTAGGCTGAAATACCTTGCATTGCCGGACACAGACCCTGGATGAAGTTTCACAGTTATTACAGTTTATGAACCCATCTCCTTCAAGCTCCTCCTGCCAAATAGTCACCTGAGGATTTCCTTGCTTATGACTCCAGGCAAAATACTGAATAGGATCTTAAAAATAATTGCATTCTAAATAAGATTATTAGTATCCTGAAGAAATTTTGACAGCTATTGAGATTTATGGCTCAGATCGCTCAAGGCATCTCACTGTCTCTATTTTTCTATTTTATTAGTTTTTACACTTGTTTTCCCAGGAGGTTGCTGAGTTACTGTGTCATAGCAAAACGAATCAATGGCATTTCATGGAATACCAAGTTTTATTTGGCACAGGTTTTCATGGACATTTCATGTGAACAGACTCATTTTTCCATTACTAATTAGTACTTACCTACGCAGTTACCAACCCATGGACAGTGGTGATCGAACTTGGCTATACATCGATTGCATACGCCACAATGTTTCGACCTCACTGGTTTCCGTATCTGTTTGATAGATTTTAATGTGCAAACAATGTAATAAAGCTATACAGATAAAAGAATGTGTGATATTTTGCACACATTATTATTATATTTATTGATCCTTGTTATAATAATAATAATAAAAAAATTATTTTTACCCCGCCCCTCTGTTAAAAACAATGGGGCAGCTTACAACAATTAAAATACAAATGCAGATTAAAATCCCTAAACACCACCCACCCCCACCCTCCCCCATAAAAAGATATTAAACCAGTATAAAATTTAAAAACCAGCTAATCTAAAATCATATTTAAAAAATTGATAACCAGCAAAAGTAAAAGAGGCCAGGAGCTCCTGAGGCCGGGATCTAATCAGGATCCAAGACTTGAGGGGTGAGGAGTCTGAAAAGTAATTCTTTTTTATTCTAAATCTGACAACACAATGTTTTGCCTAGTAAAAACTGCTTTACCTTCCTTTCCTTTTAAATCAAGGAAGGACATCCTCTAGTGCCCCAAGAGCTGTACTTGCTGATGTCTGGCTCTTCCAGACCTTGGCAGTGCTGCAGCACTGTGACACTTTGTCATTCCCAGTTGACTTTGGTGCTGCTGGGGGAATTCTTTTTGTTTCAGGGTGGGAGAACACTCCCCCCAAAAGTATCCCGAAGTCTTTTAATGTTTTAGCTGAGAAATCAATTATTTGGAGGTGCTGCAGGGATTGGGTGGGTTGGTCACTGGTTATCCCAAGGGATGTAGTTGGGTCTTTTTCCCCACAGGTCCAGTGATGACACCTGATATAAATGTAATGATCTAATTGCAGTCCAACACAGGAAAATTGTTCTCCAATCATGAATTAAAATTTTCCCCAGCCTTCTCTCCTTTTATAGTCAACACAGAAACAAAATAAGACTTTTATTAATGAGGAAAAAAACAATCTTAGCTTTCAACTAAGGAAGGCTTGTGGGGATTTTTACCATTCTTATTTCTAAAGATCAACTGATTGCTCATGAGCAGTTGCATAATTTATACACTCTGTAAGGAAAAGACTGTTTTATTACAGAAGATAAAAATACTTATTAAATCATATGCTAGAACACAAAGGTTTTATTTTATTTTATTTTTTATTCCGGTTACATACATTAACCTTATCAGAGACATTATAATGAGTATATTTTCTTATAGTACATGCAACCTCATTGTTACATTCCTAAAAGAAATTAAAAGACAAATTAATCAGAAAAAAATTACATTATTATGGGCTTGTTTAGAAAACATGTCCACAACCACCCAAATCACAGTTTTCCCTTTACTTTCGGGCAGGTCCACAATGAAGTCCATACTAATTGCCTCCCAAGGTTTGTTCAGGGTAGGCAAGGGTTGCAGTAGCCCCTTTGGCCTCCACACACCCCTTTTTGCCGTGGCGCATGTGACACCCTTTTACATAGTCCTCCACCTCCCTCCGCATCCGAGGCCACCAAAATTGTCTCGTGGCCAGGTGCAGCGTTTTGACATAGCCGAAGTGTCCTGCACTTTTAACATCATTGCATTGCTTACGGATCAATGACCTCATAGCCGCAGGTACATATATCCGTTCCCCCACCAGGCCAACCCCCCCCTTGAGTTCCACCTCGGTTTGATGGTCAAGGAATCAGGGATCCTGGTGGAGAGCCTCATCCAGCTGGGCTTTCCACCCCAACCCTCTGTGACCACTGGAGGCACTAGGGTTTGATCTTGAGACAGGACAACCCCTGACTGAGGGGGGACCTCAGTAGGACTGTGAGCCAGGGGGGCTGGGGTCCCCGGTTGTGTGGGACTGGGCTCCTGACTAACGCCTCCGGTCTGTGCCTTTGTCGGGTCGGGGCCTTCCACTTGCCTCCTTGCCTGGCTACAGGTGGTCACCGCATGTCCCAAATGCGAAGGGGAAAATACAGTGTCAAGGACCTCCTTGCGCTTACTATCATGCTATGGCAATCTTGACAAGGCATCTGCCAGAAAATTTCTTTTCCCCGGAAAAACCTCAAGGTGAAGTTAAACTGCTAGAAGAAGTCAGCCCACCTAATCTGCTTGGGTCCCAATCTGCATGGAATTTTCAGAGCCTCCAGGTTCTTATGATCCGTCCAACCTCAAAGGGCTGGGAGGATCCCTCGAATAGATGGCACCAGGTTTCCAACGCCACCTTAACGGCCCCTTCTCCCAAACCAGCCAGTTTCTCTCAGTCTCATTGAAGTTTCTAGATAGGTAAGCACAGGGCCTGAGCTCGCCTGTTTCATCCCGTTGCAGTAGCACCCGCCATTGCCACATCAGAAGCATCAATTTGAACCACAAAGGGTTCCTCGGGATTGGGATGTTTGAGAACGGGTTCTGAGGTGAACAGTTTTTTGAGCCTCTCAAACACTTTCTGACATTGATCAGTCCACACAATCTTTTGGGGTGTTTTTTCCCCTTAATCTTCAACGAATCTGTAAGGGGTAGGGCCACCTCTGCAAAATCAGGTATGAATGACCTATAGAAACTAGCAAATCCCAAAAAGCTCTGTAGTTGCTTTTGGGTCTTAGGGACCTCCCGTGCAAGAACCCCCTTCACCTTTTTCGGATCCATCTCAATCCCTTTGCAGGAGATGTGATAGCCCAGTTAGTCTAATCAGGATTGGTGGAATTCACACTTGGAGAATTTAGCATACAAGTGATTCTCAGCCAGTTTACTCAACACTTTTTTAACCAGTTTGACATGGGACGTGTAATCCTCAGAGTAAATGAGTACATTGTCAAGGTAAATCAGAACTCCCTTATACAAAAATTCTCTTAAGTACATCACTGATCAGGTTCGTGAAAACCCTGAGGGCCCCCGATAACCCAAGTCATGACCAGGAACTCAAAGGACCCAACTGACAGTTGAAGGCAGTTTTCCATTTATCCCCTTTCTTGATCCGCACTTGGTGGTAGGCTTCTCTCAGATCTAGCTTTGTAACTATTTTACTTTTGGCCAGGTGGGCCAGCATGTCCTTCATCAGAGGCAGGCGGTAGTGACTGGACATGCTGACCCCATTTAAACCACGGTAGTCTGCGCATAGCCTCAGGGAGGAATCTTTCTTGCGCCTGAATAAAACTGGGGCTCCTAGAACCAATGTAGTCGGTCTGATAAAGCCTCAGGCCAACTCCTTATCAATGTATTCTCAGCGCTTCCATCTCAGTTGGGGTCATTGCGTATATTTTGGACTTGGGTAGTTTGGCATCGGGGACCAGTTCAATGGCGCACTCAAAAGGGCGGTGAGGGGGTAAAACATCACACTCCTCCTTGAACACTGTCTTCTACCTCCTGTATTCCACTGGGAGATCTTTCACCCTCCCATTTACCAGAGCCACAACACAAGTCTCAGTGGCCTCCCACCCTTCTAGTCCTTTCGGGGCGGAGAGTCTCTCACCCCTCCTTGTCTGGCAATGTTCTCTGACACAATCAGGTTAGGTGAAAGTGATGATCTCCTTAATCCAGTCTAATGAGGGGTTGTGGTATGTAAGCCAATTCAGGCCAACTACTGCAGCAGGTACTAGGCCTGGGGCAATTACAAATTGGAGTTCCTCTTGGTGACCCCTCCCAACTTCATTCTCACCGACTCAGTCGTCTAGCTGGGCCCACTTTCATCATGCCACCATCCATCTGAGAAACCATATGGGCTTTTGTAGCTTCTCTGTCTCCAGCTCTACTTCTCTTACTAGGGATGGGTGGATGAGTACCTGGGTGCACCCAGTCCACCATGACCATGATTTTGTGGTGGGACCCCTTGCCCTTAACACCTTTCTTAGCTTTGACCAAAAAAAGGGGGCTTTCACTCCTCTCACCACAGCATCTGGGTGCCCTTCTGGATCAGCTTGCCCATTGGGAGCTCACTAGGATGGGCTGGATTCGTTTCCCGACGGCTTTGCCTCAGAAGAGGATCCACCTTCGCCTGACTCCCAGGGAAACTACCCAATCGGGTGTCCCGGGACCAAGGTGCACCCTACTGCCTTGGTTTTGGGCTTGTTGGGAGGTTTTCTAGCTGTCTGCTTCCCCTTGGGTTTCTTGGGTGTGTCCTCCCATTGGCCACTCCTTGGTTGCTTGTCTGGGCACTCCGCTATGTAATGACCACTCTTGCCACAGCGTAAGCACAGCCCTATTCACATCTGTTGTTCCTTCTCCATCTCTGTTGCTGGGATGCTTGATGGCCATGCCGTCTTAGTCTTCTTGGTCTCCCCCCACCAGGTTTGCTGGTCAGCCCTTGGCATTGCTTCGCCAGCTTCACACTCTGTTGCAGGGCCTCCACGTCACCAGCCAGACGAACCCATCCCAGCAGGGTCTCGGGGCTCCCTTGGATTAGTGCCTATTCAAGGATGTCCACGTGGAGGCCATCCCTGAAGTACTGCATCTTCATGGCCTCCGTCCAGTCTGGGATCTGGCTGGCTAGCCGCCAGAACTCAGTAGCATACTCGGCCACTGACCTGGATCCTTGTCGCAATTGCTGTAGCTCCATGCATGCCCACTCCTTCCAGAATGGGTCTTCAAATCTGGCCCTGAGCGCCATCATGAAGTCGTGGACGTTCCCTAGCTTGGGGGCTCCCATGTCGTACAGGCCCATGAACCATTGTGCTGCTTCGCCCTCTAGTTGGTTGGAGATGTACTAGCCTCTGATTGGAACTCCCCCTCCCAGTGAGCCATAACCCCCCCCCACCTGGGTGAGGGAGGAAGAAGGGTAGTTTCACGGCATCTCCGTCTTCACATCTTGATGCTTAAGCCCACGGGGCCGTCCCTGCAGCTCAACCGGTTCAGCACCCACTGGTGGTGCAGGCGGTCCAGGAGCCGGAGGGGTCGGCCCCCTGGTAGGGCAGTGCTCCCGTCAGGTGCCGCCGCTGGTATTAGGAATGGTGCAGGGAGACCTCCATCCCCCTGCGGAGGTGCCACTGCCGGGGCTGTTTGCTGGGGCAGCCTTCGTAGAATCTCTCCAATGTTGGTTTGCATCAGCTGCATCTGCTGCTTCAGTTGTTGGAACTCTCCCTCCACCTCTGTGTAAGGGCACCTCACCTCATAGTCGCGCACTCCACTGACTTGTGGTAGGTCCCATCTCTGAGATCTGCGGCCCTCCCAGCCACATTCATCTGGTTCAAATGGCCAGGCTCACTCCTTGCAAAGTCATGCCAGAGAAAGAATAGCTTGCTGCTTCTAGGGCTGTCTCCCCCCCCCCCGCCAATCAGGTCACCCGTGGTTAGCTGCTTGGTTTGGTATCATTCACAGTTGAGTCTCTTCTTGCCCTCTGGCTGTAATTCCAAGCCGGCGTTTGCATGCTTGGTCTCTTCCCCGGAGCTGTAACTCTGGTCATTTGGTTCTGCTACCCCCGAGGCTTGGGACATTTCGCTCCAAGTCACTGCCAGGGGATGTCTTGAGAACTGACTTTCTGTGATGAACTCGTTAACACACACACACTAAAGCAATATCTATACAAAGAAGTAGTTTGTTGATCAGGCTATGCAAGGCAAAGTCAGTTCTGAAAACACTAAGCAGCACACAGAGATAAAAACCCCTCCCCTGAAGTCCAATTTCCATACCACCAATCCCCACCTGGGAACCAATCTCCAGCAGGCTTCCCAGACCAACTCCTTGTCCATAGTTCTTTGCCTCCCATCCCATCCAAGACCAACTCTTTGTCCTTAGTGCTTTATCCTTCAGGCAAGGGGAGAGATTCTTTCCCCCTCCCATCTCCTAAAGGGGGGGGAATACTAGCATTTCACTAGCATATGTCAAAGCCTGGCAGGGAGATGACCCAGCCAACCAACTACCATACCCAGTATCCAGTCCAGGCTGTGACAATATCTTTTTGTTTTTAATGTTTTACTAAAATTCAAGAGTTCTGTGTTTTAGACATCGGACTATAACCTCAATCCACCAGACCGTCATAATTCTTGTATTATTATTCTATTGTACGAATTCAGATGTTTAAACAAGAACATTTTTAACTAACTGACAGAAAAAATAACAACAATGTTAGTACTTACTCTGTACACCTCATGTTACTATATAACTATGTTTGCTACAAATTGCCCTGTAAAGATGTTCAGAACTATAACTGCAACTACAAATTGCTAAATTACATCTGGATTGCTGATAGACTCAAACCCAACTTTTAGCCACACTGCACATTTTAAAGTCAATCTTCTATTAATTAAGCAATTGTATACAAAGAATCCTAGAAGCACAGTGTCAATGAACCAAATGGTTTTATTTAGATTTCAGGCTGTTTCACCTGTCACAGTTCTATTACTTAACATTTATTTACTACTAAATATGAAAGATGAATAAATTACTGTGTAATGGGAAGGATAGTGGAATATGAAGAGTAGGAATGACATGTAGGAGTGAAACTAGTAGCAATACTATACACCAGGGTGATTTTCACCTTGTAGTAAGTATCATTGCTTTCTATAACCTTGAGGTTCACAAACCAGCAACACATGTAAAGAGTGACATATGCCAAGAGTAAGTGGCACATAATGTCTATATACCATAAAGATGTCTCCTGGAAACAGATGCAGGCATTTGGAATGAAAGACAGTATGAAAGAATTCTACTTCCAGGTTCAGCCTTGTCCCTCTCGTCCATTATTAGGAAAGATGGCTTGGAAAACAAACCTCTAAGAATTAACAGAAATTTATGCAATGGTACTTGTACTTGCTGAATATTGTGATAGAAGGTCTTACTAATGGATGGTGAATGCACACTGAACAAATGGTGAAATCTGTTCGCTTTATACAGTTGTCCCTCTGTATCCATGGATTTGGTATCCACGGATCTAAGTATTCACAGCTTAAAAATATTCTTTAAAAAATAATAATCCAAAAAGCAAACCTTGATTTTGCCATCTTATATAAGGGACACCATTTTGCTATGCCATTGCATATAATGGGACTTAGAGTATTCATGGATTTTGGTATCCACAGGGGGTCCTGGAACCAAACCCCAGTAAATATGAAGGGACAACTATACTTGATTCAACTGATCTTTCTTGCACTGCACATTTGAGCTGGAACACATATATGCAGAGACAAGCTGCATGTTAATTAAACTTTCCTTTTTTATGTGTTTGCTGCCTATTTATGAATTAATTAAATGTTTCTTCCTTAAGGACATGTGCAGAAAAAAAGACGGATGTCCAGAAGGAATTTTAAAAAAAGATTTACATTAAAAAAAAAAAGGCCTGTAAGTAAGGTCCATTACGGTAGCATTCTCTACAAAGAGATGAGTGGGTGTGCAAACTTCTAATTTGTCTTTTAGAACTCCCAAAAGGAGGGGTGGTAATGGGAAAGAACAGATCTGGGAGTGGGGGAAGCAAAACAGACAGAGAACTAACCCGGAATGAATTGTTTGTTCCCATCTGCAGCACATCTGCATCACTATCCATTATCATCCTTTTTTTTGGAAATTCTGGAGTGGCCAACTATCAAAATGTCTGTACTGAGTATTATTATGGCTTTTACTAGGATTGTATTTTAATTCAATTTTCTACCCAATCCTGCTGATCTTATTTCCAGTATGACTTCTAGGACAAAAGGATGAAAACCCGAATGAGGGATCCTAATACCTGTGTTCTTCTGAATCCAACTCAACAGCTGGGTAAACATTGATTTTTCTGTCCCTAGTGAAATGCAAGAAATTATATTCGTAAATACTGGCTTTCTATTCTTCGTTAGCACAGACTCACTTATATCCTGTATGAATAGCTTCTCCTTCAACAGATATAGTCATTCAAAAATCAGACATGACATTTAAATTTATAGTTTAATTACATGTAAGCAAAAAAGCATACTACCAAACAGGTACTGCAGAATATACTGAGGTCCAAGCTTCCTGTCTCTGCAAGTTCCACTATCGTCTGCAGGAAAACAAAAAGAGTAAGATTTAAGAATTTAATTCATACATGACATTTCAATTTCTGTAACACAAAGTGAACCACTGAACAGGCAGACCTTCTCAAGCTTTGACAAACAGTGCTTGTGCTGCCTAACTGTCAAGCAATCAAATGACAAGAGGACTGATTTTATATTAGTGGACTGTTGCCAGTTTACTTCCAGGTCCATTTGTAGGCCTATCAGTAAGATCCAAACAGCTGGCATTCTCTACAAAATGACTCTGGCTCCATGTTGACTGCTTTTATATGGGTTCTAAAGGTGTGGATGGTAACGCTTGCTTTCTGATTGACTGCTGCTGGTCAAAGCGGATTAACTGCTGCTGCGATCCTATTGTCAGTCTTGATTTAAGGTGTTATTGGTCTTCACTTTTGTATTTTATCTTGTACTTTGCACAGCATAAACTGCTATGACAGATTAATTTAGCACTGCAAGGCAGTGAAAAAGTAATCTTTAATTCAATAAAGACTATTTAATCAGAAAAACAATAAGTCCAACAAATATATTTTTAATATATTTTTATTGATTTCACATAATAATTCAAACATGCAAAAAGAAACAAACAGAACATAAATAGATCAACATATTTAAATTAATAACTTAAATAAAAAAGAAAAACGTTATTTTAAGCTCTTGTTGGAAGTCTACTAAACATAAAAACTTGCTGAACTTTCTTTCTTGCTAACACATCTTATACTCTTCTTATAACGACCTCATTCTGCCTCAATCTAATTCACATTCTCTTTCTATCCTTGCTTTTCCTTATTACCTCCCATCACGCTTCCTCTTACCCTCACACTTACTTTTTCTTCCACTTCCATTCCCAAAGTTTTCTCTCAAAGGAGAGAAAACAGATCTGTTATTTTCAGTGTAATTTTATATTTTACCATCTTAACTTCCTGTACGTACATTCAGTTCTTAAAGGATAACATTTTCATGTTTACCGTCTTTATAACTAAAAATTTATTGTAATTGTCGTGATCCTATCACATATATTTTTTTGAAGCTTTACTTGATACTGTCACCTGGGCTTAATATATATTTTTACACACAGTCTACATCTATGGATTTCTCTTTGGTTTCACCTCTTCTCTACTTTCTTTATTGTAAAATATTTACTCTTTCCACAACTTTTATATATCCCATCTAATCTTCCAACAGTCCATAACTAAGTTGCATTCGCATAATTGTATTTGTGTTGGTTTATGTAGTAAGTCAAATGAAAGTTTATCCATACAGGCCATGTCTGCAAGCTTTATCAGCCAGTCTTCTATGGTTGGTATGTCTGATGTCTTCCACCTCTGTGCAATTAAAAGCCTGGCCGCTGTGACCATATAAAGAATTATTTCCCCCCCACACACTCAAAAAAATTCATCTTCTTTCTTTAATAAATATATGGGTCATGTTTAACAAATATAATTCAGGCCTCATGGGAAATTGTATATTTAGTATTTTTTTGAATTCCCATTTGCCATGTGGATTTCTCAAACTGCATTTCCACTGTTATCTAGTTTGTAGATTTTAAATAATTTTTCTGGAGAGTAATAACATCTTTGTGTTATTATGAAATAGTTTTCATTTAGATTTTGGCTTGCAGTGAATTTATTTGATTTTCCCTTGGCGTTTTCCAGGCTTCTAATTCAAGGTTGTATCCTAACAAACCATCTTTTAAAAATCAACTTTACGTAGGTGGTGGTAACACCACTGAAAAAATCTAGTTCCCTCCACAAAGGCCTGAAATAATATTGCTGCGCTATGACATGTTATTTCAGTCTCTGAATATTATTTTCATAATCAAAAACTCAAGAGTTAAAAATGCACAGGTTTTGTGAGATTCTTAATGGCATTAGAGTTCGGGGGGTGGGAGCCTTTTTCTACTCTATAGAAGATTCTGGAAATAAAAGTTTCTCAGCAGTATCACTTTAATATAATTAAAGCACTTCTTGGCTGGAGCACCAAAGTCTGTCTAGAGTCACAATCAAGGAAGAATGGAATTAGTGCTCCCTGTAGTTTCTGTGATGAAGGTGGCTTGGTATAAGATTTCTTCTCAATTACAATATGTGGTCATGATCCTGCTAAATTTGAAAACTACAATTCTATTTACATAAAATATGGCCTGATCATGGTATTTACACAGTGACAGGGCCAGCTCAAGGTTGGGGGAGGGGGGCTGATCTACTTTCAATACTGCAGTCTACCATTTAGGTCAATACTGTACCTAAATACCTAATATGGCTGTTCTGCACTCACAGAAGTTATCCTGAGGGGACTGAAATACTTCTTGTCCCCAAAGCTTTCAAATAACTATATGCAGCTGCTGGGGTGGATCATTAAATAATTTGGAATAGGGTCATCAATATGCATTTTTACTTGGTAAGCTGCATCCCCTTCATTGAATCACACTTTGCATCTGTAATTCCTGCTTGGTCACAATATATTCTACATGCGGCTTTGATAAGAGCTTAGAAGATGCAGCTGGTACAGAATTCTTTGGCTCATACTTGGATTCTGTTAGGAGACAGAGGTAGTTCCCACCTGTAGTGGGCACTTCTGGCCCTAATTCTCCATACCCACTGAAGTCAGCTTCAGTGCTTGCTTCAGGTACCAATTGAAGCAGATTCTGAACACAATCTCTTTAACACCAAAACCATTTCTTTGCACACATTGCCTAAAGATGGTCACCTAATTATATCTTTATATTCTTTATTACCTTCTGAAACCTTGATTGTTTGGGAGGCCTTTCTTAGGACTGTTTTAATTAGACCATACTTTGAGGATCTATGCAGAAACGCTAAAGAAGTCATCATCATTTATCAAACAAGATACACTTTTTTTTTACCTTTTTCTTTTGTTCTTCTGTGGCTTTAATTATTCCTGGGTCTGATTTCCAAGATTTTCCAAAATTATAGAAAAGTGCAACACTATTGGCAAGAAATGGAAGGTGGATGAACAGAAAATTTAGATGTACTGAACATTAAGGAATATAAAGTTTTGATTCAAATTAGCATTCATTTCCTGAGATTAATTAAATAATGCTCTGTGACTAAGCAGAAAATGATTTTGCAGTATACCTTCCTGTCATTATTGATATTTTTCACAGGTAATATACTAAATTCCACCTGAGACGCCCAATAATCTTGTGTCTGTTTACATGTTTACTCAGAAATACGCTTAGCTGCTCAATATACATTCCAATACCCAAGAAAGGGAACACCAGGGATTGCAGTATCCATAGGACCATTGCATTAATCTCACATGCAAGAAAGCAATGCTCAACATTTTACAACAAAGACGTTTATCATATATGGAGTGAGAAACAGAATGATTTCCAATTGGCAAGGGAGTCAGACAAGGCTGCATTTTATCACCCTATTTGTTTAACTTGAATGCTGAACATACCGTATATGTAAAGCAAGATTAAACTCAGAGGGAGGAAGGAACATCAACAAATTTGGATATGCAGATGACACTATACTACTAGCAAAAAGCAGCAATGATTTTGAACAATTACTGAAGGGAATCACAGAAGAAAATGCAAAGGAGGTTTACATTTGAACATAAACCAAAGCCATAAGCACAATTAGTTACATAACTTTACAAGACATCAGAAGAGTAGTACTTAGGAGGGCAGCTATGAGGAACTATACAAGATTCTGAAGTGTAAAGATATACATTGAAAACTAAAGTTAGGTTTCCCCATGCCATCGTATTTCCCATCTATGTATGGTTGTGAAAGCTGGCAATGAAGAAGATACGAAGAAAATCAACTCATTTGAAATGTGGTGCTAGAGAAGAACGGATACCGCGGACAAATGAATGGGATGTAGAGCAAATCAAGCCTAAACTCTTCCTAGAATCCAAGATGACTAAACTGAGGCTGGCTATATCATGAGAAAACATGACTCATTAGAAAAGACAATAATGCTTGGTAAGGTAGAAGGCAGTAGGAAAAGAGGAAGATGGCATTACAGATTGACAGACTCAATCAAGGAAGCCATTCATGAGATACTTTCATGAGAAGACATTCTTTTTTTCTTCCCTAGAAAATGGGAGCTCCAGGGAACCTACAGTGGTCAAGAACCACAACAACAGCTGGGGCAGGAGCACGTAAGGCCCCAGGACTGCACTTTGCCTACCGCTGTTGTACACTGATTTAGATCATCAACAAAATACTAAGTACATGACTGACAAACTGATTCCAATACAATTCCATGAATTTTAAATCTGCCATCATAAGAGATGATCTGCATTTGTCTATTTGTAATTCTTTTAAGCTACACACTACTAAGGAACCATGATTAATTCCAAAGTACTCAACTGCATGTCTAGATTTGGCAAAAAGACAGCAAAGATAACTGTTTTCTAAAAACCTAAGTCACCTTAATTATCTATCTAGTGTTAAACTTTAGACAAAGACTGCTATTTTTAAGTTTAGACAACATGTTCCTATGTCCCCGTATCTAGACATAACTACAAACACAGAATTGATTAGATACATATTTATTCATTCAATTTATGTCCCACCTTTCTCCTAAGTATGTGACTCAAGCTGGTTTACAATTACAGTAAATGTGACAAATAAAATTGAAACATGAGTGAAAACATAATATGAAACATAATTCAAATCAATGAATAAAAATACAGCACCCCACCCACTTAAACACCCCTTTCACAACTGACGTCCCATGCCAAATGCCTGCTGAATAAATCTTTGCCTGTCAGTCAAAGACAACACAGAAGGATCCCATCTAGTCTCCTTCAGTAGGGAGAAACCAAAAAGGCGGTATTAGAGGCAAAGATGTTAGTGAAGTACACAAGGAGAAGGCAGGTGTCAAGCAGTCAGCTTGAGTTAAACAACTATTCTATGGACAAGGGCCAATTTTCATCCCTGTACCCACTCATCCCCTGGTGGGCTACACTGACAATGAAAATAAAGCTAACGTTGAACTAGATCTCTGGCCATTGTTTTCAGTTTCAGGGGTTCATGATGAGCAAATGAGGCCAACTGCTCAATACACATTAGTGTATTTTAATGGATTGGGTAATTTTTCACCTAAAATTATAAAAAAAATGTGGGGGCAGGGGAAACACAGATGGTCCTCATGATGGGGCTGGGGACACACTTTCTTGCTCCCAAACTAAAAACACTTTCTACATGGGAATGATGATGATAATAATTTAGAGCCTTCAGCTGAGCACGATACAAGACTCCTCACTACTTTGCACAAGTAACAAAAGGAATCTTCTCAGAGAAGGTTTTGAACTCAGGGAAACTGACATTTGGTAAGTAGATTTATTGCTTTCACACATCCACACTAACTGACCATCTTATGCAGCCCTTTGAAAATTTAGGACAAGGGACATGATTTGCATCTTTCAAAAACAGTAGTAATACAAACCCATTCTGCCTTCTCCCATGTTGAGTCTGAAAGAATTATAATCTCTTTCGTGGCAGTTTTACCTGCCTAATGACATCTGGTTTTCCCTTTCAATCACTGTCAAATTTAGGGCCAGCAAGCACACTATGGACAACAAATAGTGCATACAGAAAAGATGAGCATGTTGGGAAACACTATTTTATTCTACCTCCCTTGTTGCTGCTATGTGCTGTCCAGTCCAGCTTACGATGACCCTACCATAAGGGTGTTTTCTTGGCAAGATTTATTCAGGCGGGTCACCCTGTGTCACTTGCTCAAGCTCCTGCAGTGGGTTTCCAATACTGTGGGGAATCAAACCATGGGCTCCCAGAATCCTAGTCCAACCATGAAACCACTATGCCATGCTGGCCCTACACCACACTCTTCCCTCCGTGCTCACCCATGCTTCCCTTCCTGTTTCAGTTAAAGAGATCAGCACACGAAAGCAGTCTGGCACATTTTATTACTTTCTACATTATCTATCCACAGTCTACTGGACAAATGAAGTATTTATCTAAACATATATCTGATATAAAAGGGGATATTTATTTTGAGTGTATCAAACATTTGCATATTTGAGACCTGTTTTGACTTGAAAGAAATGCAATGTATCTGGAGTGAATCTGCACTTGGATGTCAAATTCATTATTTGAACCAGAAACGGGCAAAGTGTGGACTTCTAGATGATGCTGAACTACAGTTCACATTAGCCCTCGCTACTGCCTATGGAGGACTGGGCCTGATGGGCATTCCAGGACAACAGTCACATGTTCTCTATCCTTGTTTTCAACTGAGAAGACATTTCCAGTTTTATTTTGTAGCTTTATTCTTGAAGAATATTCTATTCCTTTTCCGTTTAAAGAGTGGCTAAAGTCCAAACATGCAAACACTGTTGGACTGTAATTTTTCCAGCAGCCCTAGGCAGCATAGTCAATGATGAAGAACAAGGATCACCCTTTGCCTTTGTTTAAGGCACAGAGAAGAAATGTCCTCAGGATACCATCCAAAGTAGGCTACTGGTGACAACTACTAGAGAGGAATGTGTCAACGTAACCAGATCTGCACAAGAATTGATACACAAATAAGGGAATACACTTGTTTACTACAAATTCCCAATATCCTATTTATGGAACCTTTACATCTGTACCAAGCACAGATACAAATATTCTTATACAAATTATTAAATGTATGTTCTTCCAACGCAAATGCAATATTTTACTGAAATCTCTAATCCCTGGACTAAGTAAATTAGAAATTAACACATTTTCACTGTTAAGAATACAGCTGAAAACTTCTGTGTATTATAAAAAGTAATGGCTGTGAATTAATGTTTTTCCGTATAAGTATGCCAAAACTTTACATTTCAGTTCCAATTATTCAAATTTACTCTTCTGAAAGCCTTTTTATTTCTGATGAAAATATATGTTCGGTGGCACTTCTATGAAAGGAGACACTTCATCAGAAAGGGCAGTGTTCATCATAGAGAAAATAAAAAGGTATTGTTCTCCATTCAAAGTAGTTTTCTAAGACCATAAAAAAGAGAATAAATTACCCTGGTCACAATTCTTCTCCTTCATTCTATAAAAAAGAGATTTCATCTCTTTCCCCCACTCCTAAAAATGAGTTTTAGCAAAACTGAATGACAACAGAATCTGAATGGCTAAAAGAATAAGTTTGCAGTATTTAAAAATTAAAAACATATATGATTTAATGGAGGCTAATATTGGTAGCACCCATGTAAGCATCTGTAGCACGTTCACAACCTGTTATAATGCTATAAAAAGTTTATGAACATTCACCACAGAAGGAGAAAGTGTCCATAATGGGAGATAGAATTGGTGCAGTACTGAGAGAAAAAGACTTCAGTATGAGCATGAAAGGTCTAGGAAAACAAAGGGATTGAAAGTAAAGGCCGAAGGGAATGAGTGCATAAATGGTGATAGGCTGTGGGGCATAGGTAGCTGTGGATTCAAGTCATGCTAGACTTAGGGCTGGAAAAATTAATAGATTTTTGGTCATCAGAATGCTACTTTCTGGGCTATTTATTTTAAAATTTTCTATAAATTAGCTAATCCTTCTATAATTTTGTGCTTGCAGTACAGTAGGACTCCTGCATCCACCGATTCATTATCCACTAATTCAATTATCCATGGGAAACAAACAGCACACCTACCATAAAGTCTTCCTAGAAAATGTGTCCTCTCTAGCCATTTTCTAGGTCCTCTAAGGCAACTCTATGGTATTTTAAACCAGAAGTCCCATTATTTTCAATAGTGTTACTATTATCCACAGTTTTCAGTATCCACGGGGCTCCCAGAACCAATCCCCAGCGGATACAGGGGTCCTACTGTAATGCAAACCAATGGGTCTATAGAAATGTTTTTGATTGCTGATTGTACTGATGAAATGTTTCCAGCAGAACTTTTTTTTCCATCTTCTACATTCATACTCTAATAATATTCAAATATTTACAATTACTAGAGCAATGAGAGGGCAGCTAACAGGCCTTGGATACTGCAGACCTTCATCTCCACGTCTAGCAGCCTCCTTAAAGCTGCACAAGAAAGCATTACTTCTTCTTCTACACTATTTGTAGTGCTATGCAGGAGGTGAAGAACCCAAGGAAGCTAACATGGGACCTAAGGAAGCTGAGATGCTTTCAGAAAGGCTAAAAAAAAGTAAAAAGTAAAAGTAAACTAAGAGCCAGTCTACTCATTTCCTTACCATTAGTGTCAAAGGAAGGAATTAATTTTTAAGAGGCCAAGGAGCAGGGGAAGAAAAACCAGGGTCCCAGCACTTCCTACCTACCTGGCATAAATTATATCATAATGACTTTATCAGCTATGTCATTTTGCTTTGTTCCACTTATACATATACATATTACCAGCCCCTCATCCCTTTCCAGTTTTGTTGCCTCTTGTTTCAGCTCTACCACCATTCCTCAACCCCTTTTCTATGACTCCTTCCAACACGTCAGCATTATGCTATAAAATCACTTAAGATGAAAAGTTTCAAAATGCAAACTGCTGAGAACATGATAAAGGATATCATTCCAAAACCAGAAAAACCAAGTCACATACATCCAGAATTTCGTTGCTAGGTAGATTCCAAGTGGCAATGCACTATGCATGGAGTGATCAAAGAATGATCTGTGGAACAACAGAGAAATGATATGACATAATAGGTCAGTACATAGATTAAATTGCAGGTATCCTATCCCATTGTCTATAGCTGAATCAGACCAAAAAGCCATATATAGTTTTTTAATATCCAGAACACTGAATTAAAACATGCACCCTTTTAGTCTTATGCAAAATTCTGCTTAAGTTCAAAATTACCTGATTCTTAAGATTTATTTGTTTCATAGTAAGTAATAAGAACTGGAATATAAGGTGAATTGCTACCAAATGTTCCTATCCAGCTTAGAAGCATAAAACAAAACTATACATGCATGCACAGCACTCAGATGACGGCTGCTTTGTAAGCATGTGCACAAAACCTGCTACTGTCAATGAACTTCACAATGATTGCTACAAATTATGTTCAGAATCTTGCTGGCATACTATGCTAGAGCAGTTGCTCTTTTTCCAGGGGTGTACAGCATGTAGGGGCAAGGCACAGAAAATCTATAGATTTTCCTTATTGTTGTTTTTTTCGGGGGAATAGTTAGTTTCTGAAGTTTCGCCTGCATCTGTGGCTGGCATCTTCAGAGAATGGTTGGATAGGAGTGTGTGTGGAGGTTATATCCTGTGAACCCCTGTTGGGGAGTACAGTTGCCCCTCCTCTTTCACACTCGTGGTTTTGATTATTCGCGGTTTAGCCCCAGCCCCTTAGGGAAGGCTGCCGAGAGGCGGGGCAACCTCCTGCCTGCACCTTCTCCGGCCTTCCAGAGGCAGCTCCGGGGCTTCAAAGCCCTGGAGTCTGCTCAGGAAGCCGGGGGTGGGTGGGTGGGTGGGCAGCCTCCCTCCCTCTGCGTTTCCCGGCCTTCCTAAAGGGACTCCGAGGCTTCTAACACCCGGAGTACCCTCAGGAAGGCTGGGGAGAGGCCGGGCAGCTTCCCTCCCGCCCGGCAGCTTCCCTCCCGCCCGGCAGCTTCCCTCCTGCTGCCTTCCCCGGCCTTCCTAAGTGGGCTCCGGGGCTTTGGAGCCCCGGAGTCCACTCAGGAAGGCCGGGGGGAGGAAAACAGCTGCCCGCCCGCTGCCTTCCCCGGCCTTTTTAAGCGGGCTCCGGGGCTCCAAAGGCCCGGCGCCCGCTTTGGAAGGCCGGGGAGAGGCAGCGCAGCCTCCTCCCCGCCCGCCCGCTCACCCGCTTCGGAAGGCCAGGGGGAGGCAGCGCAGCCTCTTCCCCACCCACGCGCCCGCTCACCCACCCGCTGCCGTCCCCGGCCTTCCGAAGCGGGCGCCGGGTATTCTAAGGCCCGGAGTCCCCTTCAGGAAGGCTTGCGGAGAGGCCAGCCAGGCTGGCCAGACACCCTCCCGCCGCCTCCCTCCCTCTGGGAGGGGTGCGGGAGCAGTTGTTATTCGCGGTTTTCCCACATTCGCTGGGGTCTCAAGAACGTAACCCCCCGCGAATGTGGAGGGACACCTATATATGTAAATTTGTGTGTTTGAATGGTTAGTTTCTGGGTATAGAAACTATTCCAGAACATATGGCCTCACAGCCCGAAAAAACCCAAGGAAAATATATGGATGCCAGCCGTGAAAGCCTTCGACTTCACACAGAAAATCTACTTTGCTGTTTTTGTCACAGAATATGCCTTGTGAACATATCCTCTTAGAAGGTTGAATTTACTAAGAATATTAAATTTGGAAGTAGAAAAATAAGACATTTTTCATTTCTACAGAATACATACTTTAAAGGGATGTCAATATTTGGTTCTTAAAACTGGAACATGTCAAAACTCTGATAGATGAAACACTAAAACTCCAAAGCTCCATTGTCACACAAATAGAGGAAAAGGCATAAATGGAGTGAACTGGCCATTTAATTATATTTTTGCTTATACCTACAAAATGGACGCTTCTTCCATCTGGCATATTATGTGATAAATTCTCCAGATGTGAGAATCTAAAAGCACCGAACATAGTTCTTAATACTCCTATACAGTATCGGTGATGTTTTTCTATGTGTCCTCAATAATAATGACAGATGAAAAACAACCAAACAATTCATTCCTTTTATACATCTGACAATATTTTGTGTGATTAAATTATCTTTCCTTTTTTTAGAGAGGAATACCCTAATTCAGTACTTACTTGGAAAGAAATTGAACCATAGCCCAGACACCACCATACATTAGTCCTTTAATGAGCCAAGAATCAATATCAAGATCTGCTATAAACCCAACCAACCAAATAACTAGGAAAGGTGTTCCTAGCATCACTTTCTGCCGAAATTCCTACATTAAAAAAGAATATTTAATTAATGTCACTATTTAAAATTAACTTTCATTAAAATAAAAATTAGATCATAAAAAGTAATGATACAAAATAAATTCATCTACCTAATAAATACACTGTAAAGTATGGTTGACTACTATTCTGAAGCCTATTATTTCAAAAAGTGACAATAAGATTCCATTTCTCAATAAAAATATTTCTGAAGATTTGATTTCTCTTGTTTTTTATATAATAAACCAATTTCATCATAGTAAACTTTCCAGATCAGTCAATGAAGGGGCAATACAGTTCTTCCAATATGATACTATAGGAATTTTAGCTGCAGAGAACAAAAGTTAATAATCATCTCTAGGTTGCACAGACCTTAGCTGACATGACTACTTTTTTTAAAAAAGCTGAATGAGTGTATCTTCACTCTGTAAATCGGTCAACATATATTACCTGTTACTGTAGATCTTTACAACAGGAAGTTAAAATAGAATTTTTCCAGCTATCTAAGAATGAAATGCAAATGTGTGTACTCTGGAAAATGTGTTGTTTCAACTGCTAAGTTTTTATCCTGCCCTTGTTAAAAGTAACCATGAAGTTTCCACTCACAAAACCTTATTTAAATTTGCTTCACCCTAGACACTTCCTAGAGTCTCTCTACTTGCTTTGCATGTTAACAGGGGACGTTTAAGATGGCAGTCCTTGAGCAATTATTTCCTGAGGCAAACTTCAAAACAGACCCCAAACAATAGGGATGGGAATAATACAACTCTCCAGATGTTGTTGGGACTGAAATCCCAAGCATTCCTCACCAATGACTATGCTGGCTTGGGATACTAGGACTTGCATTCCAACAATAGAGGGCCCCATGAATCCCCAGCCCCCAGTATCTCTTTCTCTCTCTGGCTTTTCTTAGCAAATGAAGATTCAGGAAGGACTCATCCCACGCTTTCTGCAAGCACACTGATGACTAAAAAGGCCAATCCGAGATAAACAACTCTGGTTGCAGAAAGCACAGCAGAAGGTCTCCTTGGGTGATGTTTCTGGGTTGTGATTCTTTCTGCGTTGTCGTTTCTTTTCAAGACTTGTTCGACGTAAGTTCTCAAATAAGGCTGCAGCATTGTGGATAGTGCGTCTCCATGCCTCCCGATGTGAGGCCAGGGCGGACCATTGTTGGTGATCAATTTGGCCGAGCCTGAGATGTTGTTTCAGGGAGTCCCTGTATCACTTTTTTGGAGCACCCCCCTTACGCTGACCCGTGGCGAGTTCACCATAGAGTACTATTTTTAGGAGGCGATGGTCTTCCATCCTAGAAACCCCAGTATAAGGTTTCACAGAAGCATGCCCCAGATCACTTTTTTTTCCTGATACCACAAATACATGATGTATTTCCATTTTGCAAGTTCCATTTTGCCCATACTTTTCAACTCCACTCTTACTGAACCATTCCCATATACAGGCCTATCTGCATACCTCATAATATTTGAAAAATAACAATAACTTAATCCTGCCTTTCCTCCATGAACAGTTTAACCTTGCCAATCCAATTTTTGAGATATTCATGCTACCATACACATTTCTTACGAAGATCTTGTTCTCTGATCCAGATTCTTTAGGCATCAAAGTAATGTTAATGAATAAAAGTAATATATTTGGAAGTACTTTTTTTTAAGCAAGCTATTCTACCCATCCAGGGCACATTCAGCTTAAGATTATCTTTCCAGATCCATTAATATCTACTGAAATAGTCTATGTTGATTAAATTCGATCAGTATCATCCATTAAGTAACACAAAAATATTTAATTCCAAAGGTCTGATGTTTAATTTTGTACTGCTACATTATTTTACTTTGCTCAAATTGTTAAATATTATCTAATTTAAAAGTAAACTAATAATTGTAAGGGCTGGAAGAAATGTAAAAGGCCAACGCTCCATGAACTGGTATATAATATTGAGGGTGGGAGAAAGAGGTTATCATTTTATATAAAGATGACAACAGAAAACAATATGCCACTAAAGATTTCACCTCACCTTATCAGCCCTCAGCTTTCTGAGAAATGATGGATTGTCATACCCTTTTGCCTGCCTTGCCTCCTGTAAATGGTTTATCATCCAAACATTTTTTCTTTGTTTTGCTAAATCAAGTGGTGATTCCCCCTATGAAAAAATAAGATTGAAGAGTCTTTTTAAGTAAAAAGAACAAATGCAGATCAATATCACTTTTAAAAATAAATAGTAAAATATGTACAATAAAATATGTACAATATTTAAACATTTTAAAATGTACATTATTTTGGTTAGCAATTTAATTTATGCTGTAGAGAAAAATACTTTCTGCTAGTCTTTTCTCCTCAGTTGAATGACAAGCAGTTGGCTATTTCTGGCTTAAAGTCCATATTTCGACAAGCACTCAGAGGCAAAGCAAAAAAAAAAAAAAAAAAAAAAAAAGAAGAAGAAGAAGAAGAAGAAGCTATTAACATCAATTCACAGAATTTTTCTAACAGTCATGCTTACTGTATAAACATCAATGTCCTAATTCAGACACCTGTAAAAGTAGTGGATTGCAAATGAAAGTGTCATTAAAATGGAAAAAGTTATGACACTCCTACCTTATATATGGTGAAAAACGCAGAATATACTGGCCTATCCTATTCCCTATCATATGTTTGTATTTTGAATGTATTGTTTCCATAAGAACTTAAACAGATAGCGCCCTACAAACCTAGATCCCATCAATATGTTCCATAAACATCAATTTTATCATGTACAGATCATACAATACAATCAACAACAATCTTTCTGTGTGGAGCTTTCAGCACCCGTCCTTCTGAATATGGTGAATCCTGGCAGGGGCTCATCTAAACTAAAAGTATTCTGCCTGCATTCTTGCTGATTTTTTTGGGGGGGGGGTCATGTAGATGCGCCCCCAATCATCTCCCGTGTGTACTATATACTGAGCTCTATATCAATCCTTCAGAGCTGGGAATTAACTTGCTGAGACAGGTGCAGAAGAGTGGGCTTTTTACATACATGATTAAGACTGAAGATGTCATAGACTGACATTGGGCTCTTTGGCTCCAGCATGTAAAACACATGCCATATTGATGTATGAGGGGCACTCTTCCTAATTGGGAGTGAGGAAGCAGAAAAGATGCCATAATTGAGTCCTGAAAAAATGTTCTGCATATGCTTTGACACTCAGATTTAGAATTCTCTACTCTTGATTCACTGACTGATCTTTGTAGCTATGCACTTACTGCTGTACTTGTAGTAAATCAGTGTCATCTCACTGAAATAAATCACTCTTTGCTAACCTTTAACAAATAAGACATTTGAAGAGTGAGTGAAGTGTATGTGTTGGTGGAGGCAGGAAAAGAAGAGAGATGCAGATGACAATATCTGAATTAAAGAGGCTGTAAGATGAGATCCTGTGCTCCAACCTGACAGTTCTAAGATATATTAGTTTTGTTTTTTTTTTTATCTTTTTATTAGAATTTTCCACAAAATTACAATCTACGCACAAATATATACACAAAATTTACAAAATGTACACAAAACTAAACACAATCATTTTACATTAACAATATAAAAAAAACAAAAAGACTTCCAACTTCTCAGTGTTTGGGTCAGTTTTCCATATCTACTTTGGCTTCAGCTTAATATCTTCAAAAGAAAAAAAGAATCTAATACATTGATGCTATAATTCTTAACTCACCCCGGAGGAGTAAAGTTTCAAGATTTCAGATATCTGTTAGAGATCTTATCTGTATCAGGAAAGTGTTATTGGGGTATTCATTACTCTGTTCTAATCTGTAATCCAAAAAGTCATATATCCATTCCGTTTTCCCTCCCAAAACTTAATTACCCTTTCCCATTCCTTTCTAAAATCTTCCACTGATTTATATCTAATCCAGCATGTTAAATATTCCATTTGAATCACTTCTCCCATTTTCCTCTGCCATTCTTCCCTAACAGGGATCTTATCCTGCCTCCAATATCTCGCATAAACTATTCTGGCCGTGGTGGTCATGTACAGCATAATTTTTTTTGAATTTTAAAGGGAAGTTCTCATCAAAGATGTTTAGTAAGTACAACTCCGGTTTTAGTTTGAAATCTTCCCTGAGAATTCCCTTAATCTCTTCATGTATATTATTCCAAAATTGTTTCGCCGATTTACATGTCCACCACATATGGAAGAATGAACTATTTACCTCCCCGCATTTCCAACAGTTTGTTTTCACCTGTTTATACATTTTTGCCAATATCATTGGGGTTAAATACCAGCGATGTTGCATTTTGTAACAATTCTCTCTTAATTCCATACTGGTAAAGAGACTCATATTCTTTTTCCACAGGGTCTCCCACTCCTCCATTGAAATACTTCGCCCCACATTTCTAGACCATTTTATCATATATTCCTTCACTGTTTCCTGTTCTGTTTCCAATTTCAACAGCAATTTATAAGCCCCTGATATCTTAATCCCCTTATAGTCAGCAAAAAGGAGGTCTAGTTCAGTTTTTAGATTTTCCACCCCTGGCTTTTTATTATCTATTTTAAACCTCTCTAGAAGTTGACGATGTTGAAACCAAGTACATTTTTTCTGATCTTGTTCTAGTTCTTCCTTGGTTTTAAGTCTCCACCCCGTTTGTTGAGCCAGTAACAATTCATTATATGTCCACCAATTTTCTTTATGAATCATTTCCGTTCTCCTAAATGCCTCTTGTGGGGACACCCACAAAGGAAGCTTCATGTAAATCTGTGCCTTGATTTTTTTCCAGATCCTAAGGAGGGATTTTCTAATGAAATGGTCATTAAAGTTCCTATCTGTTTTCTCTTTTTCATACCATAGGTATGCATGAAATCCAAATTTCATACCCACGCCTTCCAGCGTCAATAGCTTATTGTCTTTCAATATAAACCACTCATATAACCAGCCAATAGCACTTGCTTGATGATATAACTTTAGATTTGGTAGTCCCAGCCCACCTCTCCCCTTTTCATCTTGTAATGTTTTATATCTTATTCTCGGTTTTTTGCCTTGCCATATAAATTTTGTTATATCTTTGTTCCAAGCTTTAAAGATATTGTCATTTAATACTATGGGGAGATTTTGGAATAAGTAAATCATCTTTGGCAATACAGTCATTTTCACCGCATCTATTCTTCCTAAAAGAGATAGATTTAAGTATTTCCAATTTTCCATATCTTTTTTAATCTCTGACCATTTCTTTTTGTAGTTATTATCGACAAGATCCATATTGTTTTTTGTGATTATAACTCCCAAATATCTGATTTTCTTCTCTACTTTAAAGCCCGTCAGCACTTTGAGTGTATCTTCTTCTTCTTTATCTATATTCTTTGTCAGTAATGCGGTTTTTTCTTTATTTATCCTAATACCTGACAGTCTTCCAAAGTCTTCCAGTATTCTCTGTAATGGTAATATGGATTTCAGTGGGTCCTCTAAGTAAATTGCTAGATCATCTGCATAGGCACTGATTTTATATGTTTGATTTTTAATTCTAACTCCTTGGACCTCTGTTTCTTTTCTAAGCTTGTTACATAGCACTTCCAAGACCATAATAAAAAGCAGAGGGGAGAGAGGGCAGCCTTGTCTCACCCCCTTCTCCAAGCTTATGGGCTTTGTTTTTTGACCATTGATTATAATTTGTGCTGTCTGTTTCTTGTATATAGTTTTAATTGCATTTGAATACTGTTCTCCTATTTCTACTTTCTCTAACAGTTGAAACATGAAGTTCCAATTAACGCTGTCAAAGGCCTTTTCTGCATCTAATGCTATCATACTGAATTTTTTGTCTGGGTGCTTGTCGAAGTATTCAATAAGGTTTAGTATCCTCCTGATGTTATTACTTATATGTCTGTTTGGGAGAAAACCCGTCTGGTCTCTGTCAATCCAATCAATTAATACCTTCTTTAATCTTTCAGCCAGGATATTTGTGAAGATTTTGTAGTCAGTGTTCAGAAGTGCAATCGGTCTATAATTTCTCATATCCTCCGGATCTTTGTTTTCCTTTAATATTAATGCAATGTTGGCGTGTTGCCACGATAATGGCATTTCACCACCCATCAATATGTTATTCAGAGTTTTAGTTAGTGGGATCTTCAACGTCTCCACAAAAGTCTTATAGAAATTTGAAGTAAAACCATCCGGACCTGGAGTCTTGTTTATCTTTAGCGACTTAATAGCATTCTCCACTTCTGCTACTGTAATCGATCTATTTAGGTCTCCTCTTTGAATCTCCGTCATCTTAGTAATGTATTGTTGAGTCAAAAACTCGTTTATCATAGATTGATTTCTTTCTTCTCTCTGAGGCGCCTTGTATAACTCACTAAAATATCCTTGAAAGGCGCTTTTTATTTTTTCTTGTCTTGTTTGCACAGTCCCTTTCTCCTTAATTTTCAAAATTTGTCTTTTTTCTTGTTCCTTTCTTAATTTATAAGCTAACCACCTTCCAATCTTGTTGCCATGTTCATAGTAGTTCTGCTTAACATATCTCATCTTTTTTTCTATCTCTTCTACCATTTCTATCTTCATTTGTTCCTGTATTGTCTCTAATTCATTTTTTAGCTCTTTGTTTAACGGGTCACTCTTATGCTGCTTCTCTTTTTGTATTAATATTTGTTGTAGTCTCCTCATTTTTTCCTTCTTCATTTTGTTGTTTTCCCACTTTATTTGCATTGCTATTCCTCTGATAACCGCTTTACTAGCATCCCATATTGTCGGTATAGATGTTTCCTCTTCTCTATTCTCCTTAAAGTAGTGTTCAATTACCTGCTTTATTCTTTTTTTTGATTTACTATTATTCAGGAGTTTATCATCGAATCTCCAACTGTACTCCCTACTATTAGTTTCAATCCTTAACAATATCAAGTTGTGATCAGATATTACTCTGGGTTGTACCTCTATACTCTTTAATTTTGTTGCTATGTTCTTCGAAATCATAAACATATCAATACGCGAATATGATTTGTGGTATTCTGAAAAGTATGTATATTCTTTTTCATTACCATATAGGTATCTCCATGCATCCAATAGAGACAGATTGTTCATGAACTGTGTGAAAGAGTTTGGTAACTTTCCTTGCTTCTCACTGATCTTGGACTTTTTGCCTTGAGTACGATCCTGTAATGGGTCCAGAACTCCGTTCCAATCCCCCAAGGCTATCATATTGTCAAAGTCCAGATGCAATAGCTTAGACATCATATTTTTGTAGAATCTAGATTTACCCTCCGAAGGAGCGTAGACCCCGAGGATTAGTGTTTTTGTACCTAGGAAATTAGCCTCTAGAGCAATGTAGCGGCCGTCTTCATCCTTCAAGACTTCTTTAACTGTCCATTTCTTATTTACATAAATGACTATTCCTTTTTTTTTTCTTATTTCCCAGATTTGTGAATTCGTTTCCTAATCTCTTATTCTTCAGGAGGTTTTGATCTTCAAGTCGGATATGCGTTTCCTGGATGCAGATAATATCTGCGTCAAGCTTAGCCAGCCGATGATATATCTGCTTTCTCTTTTTGGGGCAATTCATCCCCCTTACATTCCATGATATAATTTTTATTTGTGTTTTGCCATCTTTCATCATTTTTTTTTTTTTCGTTGTATACTTTTATCTTATTGCCTTCCGCCGGTTAACAATATCCCTATTCAATGTCCTCAATATCCAATTCGTCAGTTTCCAAGTCCAAGTCCGATTGTGTGTATTCAATAATTTCACTTCTTTGTATATCTTCTAATTCCCTTCCAGTTGCACCTTGTGTCTCCTCCTCCTGCTCATCTCCTTCAAGTACTTCATTCTCGTCCTCTTCAATCTCACTAATTACTGCTGTCTCTTTCGCCGTCTCTCCTGTGCCTCTCATCTTTTCTATTTCATCTTTCGATTTAGTTCTTTGCCTCCTTCTTGGATATCTTCTCTTTTCCTCTGTGTCTTCTTCCGTGATGTTTTGAGGTTCTTCTTTTGTATTATCTTCCTGAGAGTCAAATTGTTTTTTGAACTTTGTCATGAAGTCTTTTGCTTTTTTAACCGTATTTAATCTATACTTCTTCTGATTATACGTAAAAGATATCCCTTCTACCTTCTCCCATCTATATGTCACTCCTTTCCTAATTAACTTTGATGTGATGAATTGATATTCTTTCCTCCTCTTGAGGATCTGAGCAGGGATATCTTTATAAATTGCAATCTCACAATCATCAATTGTTAACCTTTGCAAAAAATTCTTCTGTAGAATCAAATCTTTTATTTTCCCTCTGATGAAGTATATCACTATATCTCGCGGTAGCCTTCTTTGTGCCGCTATTTTCGAATTAATTCTGAACATCCTATCCACCTCAAATTCCATCTTCTGTAAGGGATATTCCAAGTATTCCGCCAGCTTGGGAAGAATTCTTTCATACAGATCCTCGTTCTCAATCTCAACCAACCCTCTCAATTTGAGGCAATTTTCCCTTAACTTTGCTTGGATTTCCAAGTCTTGATCTTCTGATTTTTGTTGTCTCCAGTTTAAGTTTTCTGTTGTTTCCTCCAATCTCTTCGTCTTTGTCTGAAGTTCTTCCACCCTATCCGTCAAACCCTCTATTTCAGAAGAAATTTTTCCCAGTTTCCTCCCAAAGTCATCCAATTCTTTCTTAATATCTTTTCTAGTTTCCTTCATTTCGGATAACACCTCCTCTCTCAATTTTTTGAATTCTTTTCTAAATTCTTGGAATAATAGGTGTTGTAACTCTGGCGTTTCTGTTGAATCTCTTCTCAGGGTGGTGGTTTGTGTTAATGTTGGTTTCTTCAGGGGCATCTTTATTGTAGGTATGTGTTTATGTGTGGGTGTATTTATTTGGTTTTAATATATTGTTTGTTTATGTATTCAGTTGTATATTAATTTGTGTTTGTGTTTATTTTGTCTATGTTTTGTTTATTTTTTGTTTATCTTATCTAATTCTCCTCTATACCGTTTTAGTCCTTAATATTTGTTGTTGTTTATTATTTATTAGTTGTTATTTATTGGTTACTAAATTGCTTCTTAATTTAATGGCTATTGCTGTGATCAACAATCTGCAGTGTATCGTAAAATTGCGTTGTTGGATAATTACACCACTGCTTTCCCCAAAAGTATCTACACCCACCTATATCACTTCTGACTTCAGCATATGCTTACACTCCTGAAATTAGTCTCAATATACCATTTCAATCTTAGTTTATCATAAGTTTGACCATCCCTTTGCGTTTCCAATTCAATCAATCTAACTGTTCCAAATATTTCAATATCCCCTCATTAATCATTAATCATCAATATCCCCTCATTGATCATTAATCATCAAACAATCTAGATAGATCATTCAAACTTATCCACAATATATTCACAGTGTATAGTCTTCTATGTACCACAAGAGGGAGTTGCTGTAAAACAATCTATGCAGTCTATACAGGAATAGTGTTATATGTAATCTATACCAACTGCTAGTAGAAAATAGAGGAGGCAATGGAGAAAGGCAATCAGTTAATTATCACAACTTAGCAAATTAGCAAAGCCTCAATTCTCACGGTTGTCTTGCTTGTAGCAGCGTTTGTTTTCTCTCCTGTAGAGACACTCGCCGCTCCACTCCGGCAGGCAATTAGCTTCAATCAGATTAGTTTCATGTGAGGGCTTTTCAGTCCTTTTGCAAGCTCTTCTAAGCCCTTTAGCCTTTAGCCAACCAATTAGTTCAAGCACAATACAGAGTACAGGGCACAGCGAAGAGACTTTTTAGTAACAA
This sequence comes from Gambelia wislizenii, assembly GCA_030847615.1. Taxonomy (NCBI): domain Eukaryota; kingdom Metazoa; phylum Chordata; class Lepidosauria; order Squamata; family Crotaphytidae; genus Gambelia; species Gambelia wislizenii. The sequence goes on along the minus strand of JAUMIR010000005.1, from coordinate 201,449,732 downwards.
TACAATTTTGCTTGTCTATCCACTTTTAATTCAATTTGGAATGTTCTCAGATCTTTAAGTCTCTAACAGTCCGGTGAGAGTCCATTGAAATTTTAACTTCCAAACAATGCAAACAGTCTATTTAGGAACTCAGTCTCTATTGCAGCATGCTAAAGCTGACCCAAATGCTTAAAACGCCCTGGTTTTTCTTCGTTTTTCGTTTTCCCACTAGCTTTAATAGTCTTAAATACTGCACTGTGTAGCTCCTCTTGCAAACCAGCTTTATTTTCTCCCCGTCTCTCAGTACTCTCCACGTCTCTCTCTCTCTCGGTACTCCTTTTTGTATTGTTCTGTGCTGTCCTGTATTGTTCTCCAAGCCTCCCGCCCTGTTCTCTCTTTACCTTCCAGTTGTTCTTTCCACACTGTCTGTCTTTCTATATCACTCGTCTTTCCTTCCTTTCTCCGTGTTCCCCCGTCTAAGACTCTCCTGACTTTCGTCCTCTCTCTTCTCTCCACGCCTCTCTCTCTCTCCTCCGTCTCCCCTCCGGCTTCCTCTCAGTCTTCCCCGATGTCTTATAGCTTTTGGAGTAGAAGATTTGAGCTCACCAAACTTACTGTGAGTATTTGCCCACGTTGCTTTGCTTCAAAATCTACCTGAGTCGGCAAGGACGCTAGCCCCTCAGGATCCACGAGGGGTACTGAGTGAGGGTGTTGATGGCTCTGGCCCCCCCTCAGCGTCCGCTCTCCCTCCGTACCACCGAAGTAGCACGGAGAGGGGGAGCTCCCCTGGGGGTTCCGGGACCCAGACGAGCCCACTCCGCTACCTCTTTCGCAGGAGGTACTATCCCTCTCACTCAGTGAGCGCCGGGCGCGAGTCTCAGAGCGGAGCTCGCGCCTCACACGTCCGACCACGCCCTCGTCTCCGACCGGAAGCCAGTTCTAAGATATATTAGATCTCCACCATTCCATACTCAAGGAACAATCCTATTAGAGATCATTCGGTCAAGAATTATAACATGAAAACGGAAATTTTAAAGGACAAAAAAAAAGAGCCTTTTTGGAGCTAATACCAAAATGTGCTTCCCTAGGGTCAACAGTGACAACCTCCATGCTGTTTTCTGTAAATCCCATGATCTGACCCAACATTCAGTCATAACTTAACTAATTCACTACAGCTCCAAGCTCTGGTTCCACTAAAAAAAACAGTGTTTGAAAGAAAAGCTGCAAGAAATGTTTCTCAGAATTCAGTGATACCATATTCCACAGTTGCTAAAGTTTTAAAAAATGAAAACAAGCAGATAATGAATTATTGGTGTTGGCTAGTTATATTTAGCCTTGCATTCAGAAGTACCTTTAGTAGCCAAGAAATTACTGATTTTTTATGTTCTCTGTCAAAACCAGCAAGATAATAAACAACGCTGCGGTGGAGAATGTCGTGATTAAGTCATTACTCACCATTCTGTCTCATGATGACCATGAATAATAACTTGACTACATCTCCCATAAGTGCAGGAATCCTTTCAATGTCCAAAAAATCCTGAACTAATTTTGCAATACGGGTTGGTGATTTCACCCTAATTGTATTAAAACTGATTTTTCCCAGCCACCCGCCACTCCCTCCTGAGCCTCCCCAAGCTCCTGACAGCCCCAGTGATTCTCCCCCTTTGCGTTCCTCTTTTTAAAATTTATTTATTAATCACTGACCGCCGATCCCCGTGGCCTGAATACCTGTGGAGGCAAAAATTGGAAGGGGAGAGGAGGGGGGAGAGGGGAGCCATGCTGCCCTCTCTCCCCAGCCACCGAGACCCCCCCCCGACCACTCACCAGCATCCCGATCAGCTGGCTGCTGGTCCCTGGCCAGGGGCCTTGTCGGGGGCCACCACCAGGCCCTTTCTCCACTGTCCAGCACCGCCTGGCCGACCCAAGGCATTCCCGGAAGTGTGTGTCCAGCCGCCTGGACCGGATCGCCCTTGTCCGGGCGTCGCCCCAGCGCAGCCGCCTGTGCACGTGGGTCAACTTCTCCGGTCGCCGCCGCCGCAGCTGGGCAGTCACCGCAGCCACCAAGCCACACCAAGGTGAGGAAGTGGGGGGGTGCGACCCAGGGGCCTACGCCCCCGCTGCTCGGCCGCCTCCTGCCTCCGGCACCAGCACCACACTTGGCTGGTCCCACGGTGATCCGCTCACTTCGGCACCCGGCGAGCCATTGAGGAGTCCGCGCCGGGAGCCGGCTTATATACCGGCTCCCAGCACGGCCATCCACGTCATCCGGCTGTGCCGGAAGTGCAGCTGGAAGTCCCTCCCCGACCCCACTGCCTGGCCAATCGAGGGAGGAGGCGCTCCTCCCGATTGGCCAGGCCTTCCCACCTCTCCTGGCCCCAGAGGACACCAGGAAGCAGAAGCCCTGGCAATGGTGGCCCCCTGCGCCGACCATGTGGTCGCAGGGGCCACGCGGGGGAGGGGAAGAAGTGGGGGAGCCAGCCAGGCCGCAACCAGGCCCACCAGCGAGCCGGTAAGCCCCCTTGTATTGAAACTGATTTTTAACTGACAGAAAACAGCTTTTTACACCTCAAGAAAAAAAAGCAAGGTATCTGTAGTATGGAGGAGGCAAAAGACAACCAACTGAAGGTACCTCCAGTTTTGCACTTCTCTCTTCTAATGAAGGTAACTCGCCTCCTAAACAAAGTATTCATGGAGGCTTGAAAAATAGCTGAATCCGCTATCATTCGACCCCCAACTAAAAAAATGAGACAGATACCAGAAACTGAAATGTTACCCAAAAGGGCAAAAGAGCCTTGGAGAAGGAGTATAAACTGTAAGTATTAAACATCTGAATCCCACATCAGGAGAAACTAGGTATCCAATCAGAGTTAGACATTTTAATTTCTACAAAAAGGATTTGCAAACCAGAACTCCATATTTAACTTTGAAATCTGGGCCTGCAAATCACTATTAGGGAATTCAAAGCAATGGAAATCAGACAAAAGCATTTTTTGGTCCAGAAAGGGAGTTTCCTTCCACTTTCACTGTGTACTTTCTCAAGCATAGCCCATAAAACAACTTAATTAAGATCAAAAGATCCTGTTTTTTCCGTGGACCTCCCTTGCCAAAGGGAAATCCCTTTGAACTGAACAAGAAATTAACAGATTTGTCCCAGCAGAGAAGCAAAGGGAATGAGCTCAAAAGGAGATGAAAGCCTTGCAAAGACTGTGTTATCTACTAGTTTTCTGGAGGTGGATAGTTCCCCAAATTAAACACACCCATGTCCTTTTATTAGAGTAACATGACAATAGCAATTGACAGTTACCTGCACTGCAGAAACAATGCCTGCTGTAAATATATTGCTGGTCCCACTATTTCTTCTGCTCTGGATTCAATATGACTGGCAGAGCTTTTTCATGTTAAGTAATTAAATTAACTTTTTGGGAGAAAAAGTCTGGAAACTTGTTCTTTTAATAATATAAAGTGATAGCTAACTGACCTATATCAGAACTAATGCTTCCAAAATGATTTCCATACTTGGATCATAAGTGAGATCTTAACCAAGCTACCTCTAATATTACTTTTTTTAAAAAAGTAGGTTACTTCTGTTTACTTCAGTGCCCCAGTTTGTAACAAAAACCACAGTACTGCCTATACAAATCAAATTTATGTTACCAGAGAGATGCAACACTTACCATCCACTGAAAAAGTATTTTCTTATCTTTTTAGAATAGTTATATTTAGAAGAATCCCACAGGCAAGGTTTCAGAAAAAAAATCCAAATGATTTCATAAGTGGGTATAATTTATCATTCAACTTAATGCTCCTTTCAAGATGCCTCCTCTGTTTTATTTTGGGGATCTATGTTAAAAGCTTTTCCTGTAACTGTAGGGGTGCCACAAGGATCAATTTTGGGTTCTCTTCTTTTTTCTTTATATACCCTCCCTCTTGGATTTTCTATTTCAGATTTGTGTTTTCAATATAACATTTATACAGATGACACACAAAGTTTCCAGCATTTTAAATGAACTGATGTCTCTGTGTGAAAGTCTGTTATGGACTGCTTGTCAAGCATTTCCTTGTGGATGACCACCTGCTATCTTAAGCTGAATATGGAAAAACTCTGATCTGGGTGTTTCAGCCTGATCATCCAGTATCCCTTCTTTCATGCTCTCTGCTGTGTTTACAGGATTGCACAAAGGTTCCTGTGTTGGTTGCCAGGACCCTTGAAGTCCTGCTGGATGACTGTTTGTCCCTGTATCCCTTTATAGGGGCAACAGCAAAGGCATGTAATTTCTTGATAATCCATTGCATCTCTAGATTCTTGACTGTTGAGACTGCCCATCTGCTTGTCCAGGCTTTGGTTATGTCACACCTGGATTACTGTAATAGCTCACTAGATTTGCCTTCTTGTTTTCTTCTTCCTCTGGCTTTTAATCCAGAACAATGTCATCCAGGTTGTATCTCCCTAAATATTTCTTCCCCGCTCCCAATAGATCCCTTCACAGGCTACCAGTTTGGGCCAGGGCCCCTTTCAAACTTTTAGTTCTTGTATTTAGGGCTCTGCATGCTGATCTCCCCCAATACCTGGCAGCTCAGCTAGCATGGAATGCACCACCTAGGAATTTTAAGATCTAAGAGGCAAATGATTCACTTCCTCTTTGATTCACTGGATTAAGTTGCTGAGTTGTGCCTGAGGTTCCTGAGATGGGTAGTGGCTGGTGATGTTGGTGATGTTACATATATTTATAATGTTATGTTTTATTGTCTTTTATTGTATATATTTGATGTTCTGCCCTTCGGTAGAAAGGGTGTTATAAACAAACATTATTATTGTCAGGTGCAGCTCACAACGCAGAGTTCACAATAGCTAACAGCCCAAGAGACAGAATGCCGCTCCCCATTTCAACTGCCAAAACAGCAAATTTAGATTAATATTTTATGAATGGTATATACAGTAAGCCCTAAAAAACCAAGTTTGTACTGAAAAAAATCCAAACTTTTATTAGAATCAGAATGGCCATCCCTTTTATATCTCTTAAAGGACATCAGCAACTTAGTTTCACCAGCAATTGGAGAAAGATATAATGCAACCCCCAACACACACACCTTTGCTCAGTTCTCTTCCTTTACCTCCTCTATGGCCCAAAGAAAAAGTTAAATATGAAGGAAAGAGAAAATCTTCTCTGCCTATGCAAGCTCATGTCTCCTTTCCATACATAGTCTTAGCCATTTCATGTAGCGTAAGAGAAATCTCTGCACAATCTAAAACAGTGTTTAGAATGGGATACAGAAAAATAACCAAGATGACTTATTTTTTATTCTTACAACATTTAGTACAGAAGAGACAGAAAACAAGCCACAGCACCTCAGGGACTGAATCTGCCTGGCAGTCACTAGTGTCTACCTCTGTCTTACAGACAATGCCACCACAGATACACTTAAACTTGTATAGCTCCATGTCCTTAAAAGGTTAGTTTCTGGCACTAAGTCATTGGTATTAAAACCAACATACAACAGAGAAGGAACAATGTGCACAATCTTCCTGGTACACGTTAGGTTGCAGAGACAACAGAAATGTACAATTCATCTGAAAATACTCCCTCTACCATAAGTCTCTGAAGGAAAAGAGAAAATTGGAAAAAGGAACCTGACTGTAAGACAGAACACATAACATTTAGTAAACACAGTTTTGCTAAAAAGAAGAGAGAGCTACTGATCCCTAACACACAGTGAAGACAAACCACTTCTATTGTGTAGCTCCAGCTCAGTCAATGGCATTCAGTTTCCTGCTGCAAATTAAGTAAGTGGCCATAGTCACTAGCTTCCTAGAGATCCCTGCTTCAACCCTTGAAACACATTCATTTCCACAACTGCCAAACTACAAATAAGTTTCCCATGTAGTTCTCTTGCTACCTTTGTTCATTTTACTCTTCTTGCATAGGTTATTCTCCCTGCAACTCTCATTGCCCAAGATGTAAGAAGCCAGCCTGAATAATCTTAGCCTCAATTTACATTAATATTTACATTATGTTTCTTTTTCTTTCTACCATCTTGTTACTCTGTAGCATTCAAATGAAAAACACGTCTGTAGAAAGGCAGCATGGCCAACTGTTGCTCGTCATTAATTAAGGAGAAAACAGAAAAATGCCAGACTGGAATGGCTATTTTTAGATAACTATATATTTTCCTTGTAAAATAAATGCACAGACGTGATGACAGTAGCAATTTTTAGTATCTCAAACATTAATTTTCTACTCTATTCTACTTCAGCACTGGTTAGTACTTGGATGGGAGATCATGAACGAGTACCAGATGCTAGGGACTATATTTCAGAAGAACTGGCAAAATCACCTCTGAGTATTCCTTGCCTAAGAAAACCCTACAAAATTCATTTGACGACAAGCAACTTGAAGGCACATACACATACATAAGAAGAGTGAAGATAGTGCAATTCAGAAGTGAAGCCATCACCATAGGAAGAGAATATTGATGAAGTGGTAAAGGAGTGGGGGGAAGGAAGTAGAAAAGCAGGTGATCTGCTTAAGATCTCATTTTGATCAGAAATAAAACAAATATAAATTTACCTTGATATTCTGGGCATCAACATTAGCTCCTGCTTCTAGGAGGAGACTAATCACTGTCGTATTTCCTGCTAGTACTGCCCAATGTAGTGCTGTGTTCTTATGATATTTGTCTCCCAGATTCACAGAAACATTAAATGTAAGAAGCAACCGAGTGGGGTCCACACTGGAAAATAAAGTCAACGTTAACTCTCCATAAGCAAGGACTTACCATTCTGTTCATATTAATAATCCTGGGACCCTCAAAGCAAGGATGAGAAATATGTGCCACTCCTAACCTTGCTGAAGTGCAACTCCCAGAATCCTTCACCAATACCCAAGAAAGATGGGAGCTGCTCGCCCTCCCTTAGGGAATATCCAGATAAGATTTCATTCTACCATATTAAAGCCACTAACGAGTACAATTTTCTTCCACTGAACTGTTCTATCTGCACTATGGACTATTGTATGAAATGAGCACTAATGATCAGGGTTTTTCTTTTATTCTATGAGGCAGAATAGTCTATAGAGAATACCAATCTCCAGGAGCAGCTTTTTAAAAAAAGGTCATTAATGATTTCTAACACAAGTATAGATATTTGATCTGTTCTGAACAAATTAACATTCTTCTCTCTCTGCTTCATCCTGGGTGCCCCAAGGTATCTAATGTGAAATCAGAATGACAACCCAACCTATACCCAGGATATTGCCAGACAGGAGGATTACAGAAGGCATGAGCTTACCCCTGCCCTCAGAAGATAATATCTGTCTTTGCTGAGTATTTTTAACCCTAAATAATCTATTGCTATTCACAGAACAGAAAGGTTCTAAGGAGTTCCACCCAATTTCAAACATATCTAAAGGGGAATTTAAAATGAGGATTTAAAAAAAATGGAGAAAGTGAGCTGACAGGAAATTTTTCTGTTTCTGTCTAAAGATGAGAAGCAGATGGAACATACACAATAGACTGACAACACCACACACTTTAATATCACCATAAATTTAAATGTTCTTCACATATTAAAAAGACATGGCTTTGATGCTGGATGAATTCATCTAATGAATTAACACTGATTCCATTCAAATGTAACTGGAAGTATTAGACAACTCTTCTATAAACATTTAATTGTACAGTTTACATTCCATTAGACTGCTATATTCAGGTAGGTCTGTTTTGGGGGAGTAGATTACCTGTGTGTTCTGTAAGCTGCCCACATTAATGGAGTCATTCCATTTTGATCCATCATATCTACATCCTGACAAAATGAACAGCAGTAATCAGACATGCACTTTCCAGTGAAAAAAAACAACAAATGTTCAGGTGTTTAATTTCAAGGGGAACAACGTGTTGCACTGGACAATGAGGAAAATGCTGTAACAAATATTTTAGATATTTATTACTTGAATGATTCTATTCCACACTGCAGAATGCATGATGTATTACTCTGTATGAACACAGAGACATCCTAATTGGGAGAATATGCTAGAGCACCATCTGCTGTTACAACTCTGCCACTTTCACTAATAACCTGCCCAAAGTACAAGTATATGGACTTCTGATCACTATTAACGAGTAAAAGCTTTGAAGGATGTGTAACTACACTTGACAGAATCCCCAGAAATGTTCAGAGGGCTAGAAATTCTATTTGGAAAAATATGCCATTCTCTGACCTCAGCCTTAGCAAAGAGTTTTGGCTGTTTTCTCTATGACGATGTAGTCTATAAATATTTGAGAAATAAACACTGAGATTCAAAAGAATGTATTCAATGCACAGTTTTCCTAAAGCCCATGAGTAGGAATGTAGAACTGTAAAGTTTTTCTATACTAATGTTACTGAAATAGCTTCTTATTTGAGAAGTCGTCTAGGAATTGATTATGCTCAAAGTATAGAATATGGTCTATTCACTACTCAACAAAGCATTCAAAGCAGATAACTTTCTGCTATTCAACAAAACAAAATTCATTTTGGACCAACACATACACAAGGTTTCCAATTACTAATAACAAATGAGAGGCAACAGGAGCGGGTAAGGAACTGTGCAAACCCCTGTGCTTGGTGTTTGTTCTGGAATATCTACCTACACCATAATTAAACTTTATTTTGGCACCAACACTGATCACCGTTAAAGGTAAGTAGAATTTTTACACACCAGAATTATATTTTGAATATTAATTGGTCCTTCACTGTGGTCAGAAGCAATACCAAAAGTAACAACTGGGTTTAAGGCAGAGGGAATTTGTTGCATCAGAAGAGAGGGCTTCTCTGGAATCTATGAACCTGCATCCTATTTCTGAACACTTAATCATATGCATTCTCATTAGGACTGCAACATCTGCATATCACCTTACCATTCAAACCACAACAGGCTTTATATTACCAAGAAGAAAGAAGCTAACAGAGAATACAGAAGCAAAAAAAACTCATGTAACCAAAGCTCATGGACAACTCGTGGACAAGGACTCTCATTATCCCTTAGCATTGGCCATGCATGGAGTTTCCCCTCCCCAGTATCACATTATGATCTGAATCCACATGTCTTTCCATAATCAGAAGAGCTTCTTCTGTTCATGGACTGAACATGAATCCAATGAAGAATCCTATTGGCGAAAAAGAAGCAGACAATTCTCCTCACTTCTGCCTGCAACCTCCCAGGCCTACAGAAAGCTACTTTGGAGAGTTGGAGGCGCCTCCACTGCAGAGGTGGAAATCATGTGGTCCTCATGATGACACAACTCCAGCATTCCTCACCACTGGCTGTGCTGACTAGGGTTGTGCAACATCTGGAGGGCCTCATGATTCCATCCCTCACCACTGGATCTAAAATGCAATCTAGCAACACCACATGCCCTGAGAGAAAAGCATGAAGTAATCGCTGAGGTCTAATGGCATAGCTACTGTATAGTTAGTCAAAGGCCGGGAGCTTTTATTCAAATAAAAAGAACTAAGGGGGCAATCCTAAGCATGACACTCCCAGACAGGACCGGTTTAAGGAATTTTGGGTCCCCCTGCAATGCTTTATTTTGGGGGCCCCATACGTTTATCTCATGTCAATGTAACCTAACTCAACCTAAGCTATTCACGGTACAGGATATTCAGATTATTACTAATAATGTTTTTGCAGGAGGAGGGTTACTACGGGGCCCCCACAATGATGGGGCCCCCTGCGGATGCTGACGCTGCGGGTGCCTTAAACCGGCCCTGCTCCCAGAAAGACAAGGTATAAAAGTGGGGCACATAGTTTTGTGATTGGTAGATACCTACTTTACCATTAGCAACCTAGCAAAGCTATACTGTAGGCAGTACCATTAAAAGTTACACAGAGATCAAGAACATACATACCTGCCCCTTGGCTATTAGATACGCAACAATCGAGGTATGTCCAAACTGTGCTGCCAAGTGAATACAACTGCATCCTTCCCCATCAATTAACGATGGATCTGCACCATATTTCATTAACTGTACAACCATTGATAAATGACCCTGTCTAATATAAACAGAATTCAAGTTTGAGAAATCTTATAATGGTTTATTGCCAGGATTTTTTTGGAAAAAAAATATTACAGACACATAGGAAACAAAGAAGACACCTAACTCCTTGTTACATGTCAGCTACGTAGTCTTTCCCCCTTTATATCAATCCAGACAAAGGTGTCCCACAAGCAGAAAGGAAATGCATACTCACTGCAGGAGATCTCTCAGTGGCCGCAAATATTGTAAGGGCATATTTCCACCAGCTTTTACTAAGGCTATGTGCTAGTGCCAATCACACCATCCTAGGTGGAGTATAGTGAATAGAGCTATATTTCTTTTTTTGTAGGAATTTAGGAAACACTGTTTCTTCTTCTTTGTGAACTCTTGAGAATGTGCTTCTTTAAATTTAACTACTCAACCTGTTCAATTGCCCACCAACATTGAAAAGCTTTATTCTTCATATTTCTAGACAGCTGGACAGATAAGCACCTGGGAATTCTCTAGTTCTGCCAAACTAAATTGCCCAGATGCTATAAAAGACAGTGAAAGACACCCCAGTGTCTACTACTGGTCAGAGGAACAGGATCCACTGGGTAGCTGTACTACCTCTTGAAGGAAGACACAGTAAAGGGAAGTCTAGGCTTCAACCTTCCAGACTGAGAAGTTACAGCTATTTCCTCTACTCACATCAGGTGGGGAAAAAACCTCCTATGATTCTAAGAGCACTGGGAAGGGTATAAAGTTTCAACCAGCACAAAGGGTGTGTGTGAGTATGGTGTATTGTTTTTAAATGTCTTGTAATTTTAAAAAAAAACATATCAAAAGCTGAAAACAATGATGCTTGATAAAAAACCAGTTAAGTCTGATTTTTTTATTTATTTTTTTTATTTTATTTTTTTACTACCATGATGTGGTCCTTTTTTATTGTGGCTGACTAATGTTTCCCCTCCCCACTTCCTGGTCCCAGCATTTCTCACTTTTCTTTTTCCTTAAATACATGCCTTTTTAAAAGCAGTACTTAGCACTGCAAAGACCTGTGATACTGGTCATTTCCAAAAACATTAATTAGTCTCTGAATTACCAGTCTATATTGGAACTGGAGGTGGGGGTGTGTGTCCCATTGTTACTTGGGTGAGTTAGTGATTTCACTGATACAATTTTCATAAGAGTAGTGACTTCAGATCTAAAATTTTCTCCTTTTTTTTTTTTTTTTACTCTTATCGCAAGACTATGGATAAGTAGATTTTTCTCCATTGCTTTAATTTTTGATATGGGTATGAGTGTGATATTAAATGGTATTATTTATTTTTAACTGTAAATCTTTAAGTTTCCTATATAACAGAGAAGTCTATTCATCCTTATTTTTTTTAATGGACCTTAAACCCATGTCATGATAAAGCTTATACCAAAACAGAACTTTCTTTTCAACCTTCCAAGTCTTTGCTATCACAAAAAATGTACCAGAATGTTTCCCTGAGAAGCATAATTCTTCCCACGTTGTAATATTATTAGACCACTGAAGATAACCAATTTATGGCCACAACATGAAGTTGTCCTACTCTCTCAGAGTTTGTTGAATTTATTTATTCATTTGTTAATTAACATCCAGACCACAGATTGTTGTATTTGTTGTTGGGATCAACTGCCTTTTGTTTATTGTTTTAAATAGACTCGACGCTATCTTGGAGATAATGTGACTGAAAAGTACAAAGAAAGATAAAATTAAAATGCAATGGTTCTGATTGATCCATTTTTTTCATAACCTCCTCTACTTCAGCAAAATCTTTTTAGCAGAAATAAGAAAGGAAGATAAATTCTTCTACCTATTGATAGGGTGCACAAAATTTCAGGTATCCCTATAGATGGAAGAAGCACTGTTAAAGAAACACTCGATATCAGTCCAGAGCCAACAGATAAGAGCCTGGTGTACCTTTTAATTGGCATAAGGAAGGGCAAAAAACAGAGAACTCTACAGTGCAGGACTGTCTCCAGTGCTGAAGGCAGGGTTGTTAAAAATCAATGATTTTTAGAATTTTAAATCAGACTGTTATTTAAAACTGATTTCAATTTAATTTAGAGCCAAGATCAAAGATATATGAATAATAATTACACCAACGTCTGAATATATTCTTTGTGAGTATGTTAACAGTAGTTTATGGAGATGAGAAAAAATCTGATCAGTCCTACAGTGCATGAACATTTGCTCTTGGCCTTACCTCTCTCTCTCTCTCTCTCTCTCTCTCTCTCTCTCTCTCTCTCTCTCTCAGGAAAGAGAAAAGGTCAATGGATAGAGAATTTGAGGAAATGTATTCCCCAATCCAAATAGCACAAGTTCAGACCAGAACCTGAAAACACATCAAGTTTCTTTCTCCTAAATATGTTTATCTTCCCAATATAGGCTGAAATTGCCTAAATTTTATTGTTTTTAAGAACTTTACATTGCTCTAAGAATTGATAATAGTTCACAGTTCAAAAAGTCATGTGCGTTCTTTGCTAATGCTGTTTGCTGAATAAGAAAACAAAACATGATTCATATTAGTGCAATTTAACCATCTGTTTGGTAGTGATGATTCTGGCACCGGACGACTTCACGATTACTTTGAACAACTGTAACTGAATGATTTCACATGTTCATTTTGCTTTAGTACTGAAATGACCAAATTATCATCCCGTAATTTTTTCAGATTAATGAAAATTAATCTGAAAACTCAGAACAATTGCTTAATGTAGATCCATCTTCTAATGAAATGTATGTGTCAGGGTGTTCAATAAAGTTACATTAAATCATAATAAAAATGATCAAATAGAATCTTGCTTACTAGCAATTTAAACTGTGAGTTAAACCATTACAGCTAAGTCCTTCATGTCAGTGATTTCAATCAATTTGATTTAAACCAAATCTACTGCAGCTGAGGTCTAGATGGGACTAAATGGGTGAAATCCTCTGGCTCAGCATCTTTTATTATTTTTTATTTATTTATTTATTTTATATCCCATTTACCTCCTGAATGGGATTCAAGGATTCCTGAGTAAGATCTGGGTATGCAAATTAAACGTCCATTAAGGAAAGATGCCTGCTGAGCAAGTTAATTTATTCTTGCACAGCAAGATAAAGTTTTCCCAGAGCAAATCTGTGAAGATGACTAATGACCAACACATCTACTGTTATAAAAGCTGAGAGTGGAAAAAACAGAAGTCTTTCCTCACCTTGTTGCCCAGTGAAGTGGTGTGGAGTTCAGGTCACCTCCTAGCTGATCAACAATAGCACCTTTTGATATGTAGTACCTGCATATATAGAATAATGAATATAATAGTGAATAAATAGCACAAAAGCATGCATGCAAGACAGAAAGGCACTGTCATCAAGAGAAGTATACCACCAGAAGCAGTTATGGAAACATAATTTGACAATAGCTTTACTTGCAGCTTGCACATCAATGAAGTCCTCCTTTTAAACAGTGATTAAAAACAAAGGCCTAAATCCAATTATTAGTCCCAACTAGAGCAGACCCACTGAATGAATGCAACCTACAAAGTTAACAAATGTTGATTCAATAAATCTACAATTGTTGAAAAGAGAAACTACAGACTTTTTAAGTGACTATGCAAACCGAACATTTTAAAATAAGGTTAGCAACATGCAGAAGTAAAATTATTGTTGAATTAATAGCAATTATCTAGTAAAAACAGTTTACATACATGGGACTGTAGTCACACATGAACAAATTAATATTCATTGTGAGGAAGATAAGCAGCAACTACAACATCACAATTCAAGCAGCATCCTAGGTTTCAGTTAGTATAAAGGCAACTTCCAAAATCAAACTGCTCATATGTGGTAATCAATAACATGTTCATCTGACTGCCTCCATGGGTAAGACAACAGATAATTAGAAAGAGGGTACTCAACTGTGGTGCCCATTTGTCAAGCACTTTTTCCAAGAAGGCCTGCCTGATGCTAATACTGCTGTATTTTCAATGCCACAGGTAGACCTTTCTATTCTTCCAGGCCTTTCAATTCTTTTTAAAATCTGTTTTTTAAAAAATCTTTAGTCCTTTTTTTTTAAAAAAAAATTACTCGCATTTTCATATTTTAAGTACCATCCACTATTCTTATGATGAAGGGCAGCATAGAAACTGGCCATCCCAATACTTACTTTTATTTAAATATTCTTGAACCAAAACGTCATCAAAACAGCTTAAATAAAATATACCAAAACACATTGTATAAACATAGGTACCATTTATCACCAAAGTGATACAAACTCTGCATAATGCCTATAATTCTGAAACACTAGAACCATACCGTCAGCTTTGCATCAAAGCAATTCAGATTTGTGTCAATTTGGATCCTAAGTGATATAATTTACCTGAATTTATCCAATTCAAGTTGTCCATGTAGCTTTCACAGTATATAATTCCTTAACTTATGAACTAAAAGCAGGAATTGTTTTCTTTCATTTTCTTTTCTTTTCATTTTTTTTTCTTTTTGCATGAATATTGTGTCACAAGAATTATTAGAATGCTGGTGAAACTGAACAGCTGTTCCATTTAGCTGTAGATCTATAATGGGCTGCTCAGAAGGTTATAAAGATAATTTTTTAAAGACCACTCACAAAATGACTACCAAAAGCATTTAGTAATTACATCATTGTGGTGGTGATTATTTACTGTCAAGTTGGCTTTGACTTATGGTGACCCTATGAAGAAGACCTTTAAGAGCTGAAGTTATCAACAGGGTCATGTCTTCCCTGATTGAATCAATGTGTTATCACAAATGTGGGGAATAGCACCAACAGCTGAATAGTGAAAAAGTCATCACTATTTACATTACACAGCTGTAATGCACATTAATTCACTCTAATCTAATTAATTAATTAATTAATCTAATTAATTCACTCCTCCCATACAATCCTCCCCGCACACTCCGGTCCTCTGGGAGGAATTTGCTTCAGCCACAAAAATCTAGGCTGTCTGCAACCTCCCAGAGGGCCTTTTCGGTAATCGCCCCCAAATTGTGGAATGACCTGCCGAACGAGATCCGTCAGATAACAATCCTGAGTAGCTTTAAAAAAAAGCACTAAAGACGGATCTCTTTCGGCAGGCCTTTCCTAATTAGATCCCGGCCTCAGGGGATCCTGGCTTCTTTTAGTACGCTGGCCATTTATAGTATTTTATAGTATTTATTGTTTTTAATTGTGATTTATATCAGTTGGTTTTAATTTATAATTGTTTAATATTTTTTTATGGGGGAGGGTGGGGTGGGGGGTGTTTGGGGATTTTATCTGTATTGTATTTTAATTTTTGTAAGCCGCCCCGATTGTTTTAACAGAGGGGCGGGGCATAAATAAATATTATTATTATTATTATTATCCCACTATGTTATGTTTAGCAATTTTAACTATTAATTTGATTTTGACAGTACTTAAGTACTTACTTCACTAAATCTAATCTGTTGTTGATTGCAGCCCAATGAAGAAGCGTAACATTTTCTTTATCTGGTTGCCGTACATCATACCCTGCTTCCACTAACTCTCGACAACGTTCATATATCCCATACCTTGAAGAAAAATATCATTAGTATAACCAATAATTTGTGGTTAATAAAATCAAAGCATAAAAACAAAGGACACAATGCAGGGGGGGGGATCCCAAGTGGGTAAGTCACACAGCTCAAGGGAGCCCAATTCTCTACATTTCATTTCTTTATTTTCTTTCCCCAGATAATACAGATAGTTTGATATACAATACACCAGGGTATAGTTCATTCACAACCCACACCTTCATATCCTTCCCAGAGTCCCAGCCTTCAACTCTTAAATGTACTTCAAAAATTCCATACCTTGAAGAAAAATTCCATTAGAATTATCAATAATCTCTGTACTACATAGTCATCTCTTCCATCAAAAACAGTACATTTTCCACATACTACATTTTACTGAACACAGGCCAAATCTGTTGATCAAACATCATCAAATGAATGATAGTAAGCATATGCATTTTATGAAGCCCCATAGGCCCCAGCATAAGCTGACCTGTTTGCTACTGACACCACTACCTTTCAGTCTTTAGTCATTTGGGGGCCAAGACTAGGCATTACTGCTACGAATGTATTTGGTTCTCTGTGGTGGAGCTGTTTTGCCATGTGGTGGCAGGCCACTTTGTCTACGTGTTTTGAGGTGCAAGCATTTTCCTATACACAACTTTTTTTTTCTGTGACAAGGGACTGCATTGGGGTTGTGAGTGCAAATATGTATTTTGGTGTTTGAAGCGCAAGTATAACCCCTGTCTTCTACAATTTCTTGAGCAAGTCCTTAGTGCTTGAGTAGGCTCGCCGCCATAGCTATTTAATGGTGGTGCCTATAACTGTTCCTCAGGATTTCCAAGTGTGCTCACAGGCTGGAGAAGGTTGGAGAACTTAATCTGTGGAATCAACTACAGTACAACCTCCATATCCACGGGGGATGCATTCCTGGACTTACCATGGAAATGCGAAACTATAGATAACAGCAAACTCTATTGAAATGAATAACTTCTGGCCCAAGCATACCATAGAGTTGTGCTGGAGAACCTAGAGATTCCTACAGAGAACACCTCTCTAGGCATGTCTAGGTCCTCCAGTGTGACTCTATGGTCAACTTCCAGTGGAAGCAGACCATAGAATCACAACACAGGACCTAGAAAATGCCAAGAGAACTTATTTTTTCAGACACAGGTAAGTGAAACTGTGCGTACCAGTCCTGCAGATACAGGGGTCATGCTGTGTATCTTGCTGAGAGATGTTGGGAGGAGATATGAGTCAAAAGTAGAAATCTACCCTTGATACTTCTGGTATTTCTTTTATTAAAAAGTTATTTTTAATCAGAGCAGTAGGTGGCACTCACTCCCAAGCTTCTCTGAAGTATTTTCTCCAACACCATAAAAGAAAACAGCATCATCATTAACACTTAATAGGAATATCATGAAGCCAAAGCAAGAACAAGAACAAGAAAACAGAAAAACAACGAAAATTTTGCTATTTAAATAACTGAAGCCTTATATACATCCACTGTGGCCATGCATTAAATTCATCTGAAGAAACCCTTCCATTACATCTACACTTACTATAACTCATACATTTATCACAAGCAACTATAACCCACCCAAAGAAAACATGAAAGTATTAAACATAGCTTCTAAGATTTAGCAAGTCATACTGTTTCTTCTGCAAGTAACTGAAATATTCATTAATATCTGAAATATTAATTTTAAATCCCTGCTTGCAAAGGGCATTTTGAAAAGCAAACAAAATAATTATTGATCCAGAGAAGCAGAACACCCTTATGATTTTTAGCAATGTAAAAGAATGGAGAGACACACCAAATATAAGTGTGTGCATGGATGGAGACCAGAATGGTAGCATTAATCTCTCTTAAGTGACATATTTTTCAGTCTCCATGAATGGTAGTTCTGCTCCATCACCACTTTATTAAAATTCTCTATTACAGTAATTGTTGTTGTGTCTTCAAGTTGGAATGGTGTTCCTAAAGCAAACCTATGGTGGAGTTTTCTTGGCAGGTTTTGTTCAGGAGGAGTTTCCCTTTGCCCCCTTCTGAGGAGAGTGTATGACTTGCCTAAGGTCACCCAGTGGGTTTCCATGCCTGAGCAGGAATTGAGAACCCAGTCTCCAGAGTCCTAGTCCAACACTCAAACCACTACACCACACTGGCTCTCTATATAACATTAATAAAGGGATGTTTTAGCAGGCCAATCCAAGATTTCTTCTTCTTCAACTGTTTCCACAGTGCAGTGCTATGGCAGTTACTTATCCAGGTCTCTGCTTTCTACTGAGTTGTAAAACCTGCTGCATTAGCACAGTAGCACACCAACAGTTGCTGCTGTTATATTCACACTGATAAATAACGGACAGAAAAAGAAATGTAGGCAGTGGATGAAAGAAGACAAGCAGAACAGGAAGTGACTAGTGGGCTGCCATAGGGTTCTGTCCTGGGCCCAGTACTATTCAGTATCTTTATCAATGACTTGGCTGATGGAATAGAGGGCATTCTTATCAAGTTAGCAGATGATAGAAATTAGGAGGGGTAGCTAATACCCAAGGACAGGATCAGAATTCAAAATGACCTTAGAAAGCTAGGCCAAAACTAACAAAATCAATTTCAACAAGAAACGTAGGATACAACACTTAGAATCATAGAATTGTAGAGTTGGAAGAGACCACAAGGGCCATCCAGTCCAACCTCCTACCATGCAGGAAATCTTGATCAAAGCATCCCTGACAGATGGCCATCCAGCCTCTGTTTAAAGACCTCCTCCAAGGAAGGAGACCCCACCATGCTCCGAGGGAGTGTGTTCCACTGCCGAACAGCTCTTACTGTCACCAAGTTCCTCCTAATGTTGAGATGGAATCTCTGTTCCTGGAGCTTGCATCCACTGTTCCGTGTTCTAGTCTCTGGAGCAGCAGAAAACAAACTTGCTCCATCCTCAATGTGAATCCCTTTGGGTTCAGCCGGTCAACCAATTACAAATCCATTTAACAGTTAACTTGTCTATTCCACATTTTGCAAGCTTGTTTGCAAGAATGTCATGGGGAACCTTGTCAAAGGACTTACTGAAATCTAGGTATGCGATATCCACAGCGTTCCCTTCATCTACCAAGCTGGTAATTTTATCAATGTGCCTTCAAGTCGATTCTG
Organism: Gambelia wislizenii; assembly: GCA_030847615.1. Lineage (NCBI taxonomy): Eukaryota > Metazoa > Chordata > Lepidosauria > Squamata > Crotaphytidae > Gambelia > Gambelia wislizenii. The sequence goes on along the minus strand of JAUMIR010000005.1, from coordinate 201,431,045 downwards.
ACTTACGCCAACACTATCTTGGCAAGACTTGAGACTTGTCTACACTGGTCGCTTAATCCAGGCCAGTCCGGAGCATAAGACCATGATGGCAGCCACACACACCAGGCCAAATCCAGTGCAATGGCTGTTGTTTTCCACACAGGCCAGCTGGATCAACACCGCATTGGCCTTGCTGGCCCTTCCCCTGTTGTTGGGAGCATCCTCCTCCTCCTTCTCACTGGCCAAGTAGCTCCCTGCAACAGCATGGCCTGCAGTTGGCAGAACAGGGCACCCATATGATCAATGAGGAGGGGGTAGAGAGATCACATGCCCAGGCGCCCATTTCCACCCTTAGCAGAAGCAACGGTGCACTGGGCAGATGGGGGGGATTGATGGCTGTGATGTCTCATGATCAAAGCATCCCTGACAGATGGCCATCCAGCCTCTGTTTAAAGACCTCCAAGGAAGGAGATCCTACCACGCTCCAAGGGAGTGTGTTCCACTGCTGAACAGCTCTTACTGTTAGAAAGTTCCTCCTAATGTGTCCTCCTCCTAGGAGGTGTCCAGCCATGTGATCAAGGAAGGGGGGGAGGTAAGATCACTCTCTGTGAGGTCTCCAGTAGACATCCAGCCGTGTGATCAAGGAAAGAGGGGTGAAATCCCTGTTTGTGAGGTCTCCGGAAGACATCTAGCTATGCAATCAAGAAGGGGTAGCAATTGCCTTGCGTTGTCAACAGCTGAGTTCTGCTGGGGGGGGGGGGGTTGCTTGGTTAGGATGGCAGTGGCAGCAGCGGCACACTGGGAAAGAAGACTTTTTTCTTCCTCACCAGTGGCTGGGCTTGGTTGGGGAGTGGTTGGCAGGCAGCACTGGCCCTGGGCAGTAAAAATGAAATGCAAATATAGGATGGGGGGCACCTGGCTTGATGACAGTACATGTGAAAGGGATCTAGGAGTCCTAGTGGACCACAAGCTGAACATGAGTCAGCAATGTGATGCAGCAGCAAAAAAACCCAAATGCATTTCTAGGCTGTATCAATAGGAGTATAGTGTCTAGATCAAGGGAAGTCATCGTGCCACTCTATTCTGCTTTGGTCAGACCTCACCTGGAATGCTGTGTCCAGCTCTGGGCACCATAATTCAAGGATATTGACAAGCTGGAACATGTCCAGAGGAGGGTGACCAAAATGAGATCTGGAAACCAAGGCGTATGAGGAGTGACTTAGGGAGTTTGGTATGTTTAGCATGGAGAAGAGAAGGTTAAGAGGCGACATGATAGCCATGTAAATATTTGAAGGGATTGCATACTGAGGATGGAGCAAGCTTGTTTTCTGCTGCTCCAGAGACTAGGACATGGAGCAATGGGCTCAAACTACAGGAAAAGAAATTCCACCTAAACACTGGGAAGAACCTCCTGATGGCAAGAGGTGTTTGGCAGTGGAATGCACTGCCTGGGAGTGTGAGGGAGTCTCCTTCTTTGGAGGGCTGGATACCCATCTGTCAGAGAATGCTTTGATTGTGTATTCCTACAGGGCAGGGGGTTGGACTAGATGGTCCATGTGGTCTCTTCCTACTCTATGATTCTATGACTGTAATACTACTGAAAGTCGCACAGTACTGTAAATACCTCCTTAACACTGTGATGCTTTTATTGTATACCTGCATCATTGGATTCCTTAGCAAAAGCTACTAGTGTACAACTGTCTTTTTTGTTAGTACTCATTTCATCCATAGACATCTGTACATCCAAGGTCAAGATTGAGCTGTGACTCTAGTGATAGGAAGAAAACAGGGATACATCCCAAGCAATACATACTCTTTACATCTGCTCCAGAGGTCTAGAGCAGACGACTGACTGGGGTGTGGCAGGGAGAAAACTGTGGATTCACAGGTGCAGTATGTGGAGATCAATCAGCTCTTCCTGGATTCTCTGACATAGCTTCTTTTGTGCCCATTTAGCTCCTGGCCCAAAAGTCCAGAATTACTGTTGTGTTTCTCACAACCGTCATGAAATGGTCAGGTTTTCGGATGAAATGGTCAGGTTTTCGGATGAGTGCTTTCCATTAAATGCCAATATAAATATGTCAATTAAAACTACTTACTGTGTAGCTTTGACAATATCCCACGTGCTATAATCATCAATGTGACTTTTGCGCCCAAGAGATTCGCTGTATCCATGATTAAAGTGGGCTTGAGGCTTGATTTCCTACAAAAATTGAGTTTTGTTAGGCTGTTAGAATCATTTAAACATTTTTAGAATTCAAGAACAAACTGTTTAGCTCAGAGAAATGGCTCATCTTGTCCTGCACCCTGTTATCCCCAGTGGAAGTCCTGTGTCCTAAGGAAGCCCACAAATGCCATGACATCAACTGCCTTCCCCTCCTTTTGTTTCTCTGCCTTCCCCTGCTTTTGTTTCCCAACAAGTATTCAGAAGCAGATTGTCTCTAAACTTGGAGGTTTCATATAGCCATTATAACTAACATCCCCTAATAGTTGAAAAATCTTGAAGGAAGCAGTTGTTTTAACCTAGATGAATTACTTCAGCAATTTCACATGCATTTCCATGTTGTTTTCCAATTTCAGACCATCACAGCAAACCATGGCAATGACAACTAGAAACAGAAAACAGGGTGTGTATGTGTATATAGCCTGTAAAGTTTTGAAAAGCTGTACACTTGTAGGAAAATACTGGAGCATGCTTGAAATGAATTATACTACTTTAAAACACCTATTATTATGTGGAGAGAATTAATTCTCTTTTGCATTGTGCAAAAACTTTATAAACTCTTCAACAAAACTGGCAGCCATAACAAATGTTGTTGATAAATTTCACAAGACTAATGTATGAAATATATCTCACTAGCCACTCCTAAAGAAAGATTATTAATTAGGACAATGGATATGTGCAATGGAGAGTAGCAGCAATGAATGCTTCCCTTATGTAAAACCTTCATTGATAAGTCAGCATGTGCTGCTGACTGGTAACTCAGAAAGGTACAGTATTTGGCAGTTCAAACATCTGGAATGAAGCTCTTAGCAGTTAAAGCTTCATTACAGATTGCAAGGAGCCCCTCATAATGAGAAATGTGGTTGGACTACAATCCCCATTAGTCCTAGTAAGCACAGCCAAGGACGATGGATGCTGGGAACTCTAGCCTAACAACATCTGGAGGCCCACATGTTACCCAACCTATTCTAAAGTCTACTAAAAAAAAGATATTAGAAATGCTAAATAAAGTATCTTTAATCCATCTTCTGGGAAAATGGAAAACACATTGAACTGAACCTTCAACTTTCCTGCCAACAGTCCTCACAGGATACCAGAACACCAAGGATCAAACTACTGATTAGAGTTCCACAGTATTCTAAGACTCCATTTTGTGTCTGTGGCACAAGATTCTTGCCAATACCATCTATTATCAATAATCATATAGATTACCAGGAACTGCAAGAAAATAGCCAAAAAATATATTTTTGTCCCAGGCAATGTAATGTTTGGGGAATTTAAAAAAAAAAATTCCATTTTGGGGTGAATCATGACACAGCATGACCTGCTATGAGCAGGTTGGCTCCATGTGGGGAAACAGATTTCTTCCATGCAGTGAAGGACACCAGAATTTTTTGGGCTCAGGATATGCTCCACACTGCAAGAAACTTTAGTGTTGCTTATTTCATTTGATTTTTTTTCTCTTTCATTCCACCTTGGGTTTTTTGGTGTTTGGTTATTAAGAAAGGACACATTCAATTCAATATGGGGCATTTCCATTCCCCATAATACAATAGAATTCTTGTAAGAGTCATAAAATACACTAAAACTGACACAAGGCTAGGATTCCCCCCACCCATCTTAGGGTATGAGGAACTGATCCATTAGGGTTCTGCAACTCAATTACTGGGAAACTCTCCCATCACCCTCAACAGCCTGTGTTCTCGAATACTGTTCTGTATTCAACCCAGAAGAAATGAAGGTGCCACGAGGGCACTGATCTGTGCATTACTACCTTTGAGTGCCTCTGGTGTTGGCATACAAACACCTTCTCTTTTCTCAGCTCACCCGGTGACAACTGCAGATGTCGTTATCTTCCTACAATTGGCATATACTATACAATCGTCCTCACATACCATCTGAAGATAGTACGTTAGTGGAGCCCTGTGGTTAAATGCTGATACTGCAGCCACAACATTGTGAGTTTGATCACACAAGGCTCCAAGGTTGACTCAGTCTTGCATCCTTCCATAGGTTAGTAAAATGAGTACCCAGCTTGTTGGGACAATTAGCTAACACACTGTAAACCCATTAGGTAGATGCCAGCCACAGATGCAAGTGAAACATCAGGAATAAACTCTTCCAGAACAAGGCCTCATAGCCTGGGGAAAAAAACACAAAAAACCTATGGATGCCGGCTGTGAAACCTTCAACTTCACGATTAAGGAGTACTTTGCACTGATAAGCAGTATAGAAATATAAATGCTATTGCTATGTAGATTCTGACCAAAACATCATCATTCCCACCCCTTTCCTCCCAATGCATGCTTTTAAAACAGCCTGCTTGATGAAGAAATGTTTGTTTTAAAGCTAGCACAAAGATATTTGTGCATTTTTGGTTGGCCTAATAATGGTATTACCACAATACATTCTCTGGATAATGTTCTTGCTGCTATTCTTTTGAGCTTAAGTGAATTAAAATTAGATTTAGTTTCATTTACTGTAGTTTTATCCATGTACATGCTTGTTGAACTATTTGAAAAGATGGCATATATTATGACCATGTGCACATAACCTAGTCAAAGGACTGTAAACATATCAGCTGAAATTCTAGGAGCAATAACTTTGCATAAAAGAATTATGTAAACCTTCAGGTTGTTTGCCCCAGAACAGCAGCAGTTGGCCAGAGATTAGTTTAGATACAGATGTTTCCCCAGAAGCTGATCTTTTGGGGTAAGAGGTGATTCTCTTCATACTCAGTCTATGTAGATTTTTTTGGTCTCTCCTCCCTCAGCTCCTAGTATCCTGCAGATATTAACAGGAAGAGAAATTCTGTACTCTGAAACTGTGCACACACAGCAAATTAGCCCTGAATATTTTGCTGGCCGTCTTTCCATCATATTGATTTTATTAAGAAAACTGTAATTTTAGTGTTGTTCAAATGTTCAAAACATTACACACACATCCCCAAAAGTGCAGCATCAGACTGCTCCAAGTTGCAAATTAAATCTCTCAAGTATCTTGCTAGTTTTATTTTCCTAAATCCAATGTGGTTACACAATCTTCAAAAGCAAATGCACAGTTGAAAATTCATGGCAGCGAAAGTACTGCTAAACTCATCCTGCTCCTTTGGGAAAGGACTAACACCTATCAGAACCCTATACATCCCTCTTCATTTTTTAGGAAGCCCAATCACCGCCTGAAAACCTTTTAAACACCTGTACTTTTGTTGCAAAATACAGAACCACAAATACTGAAAACTTGTCTTCAGAGAAAGAGATGCAATGGCTTGAGACCATGCATCTGAAAGACCACCTCCTTCCATCTAAACCTACTGCTCTACATTTCACCATCATGGGAGGTTAGAATGTTGGAAACCTGAGGGCAAACAAGCTAGCTCCTTCTGGTGGACAATAAAGATCTGTTTGTTTTTCTCACCTTCTAGAGCCACTGTTGCCTCTCTTTTGTTTAGGAGTTGCTCTACTTTATAAATGACTGTTAAATTGTTTTTAAATTTTATACTAAGCACCACCCTAATGACCTGTTGGCTGAAAAGCAGTACAAAAATACTTTTAAATACTTTTTAAAAAATTAGGGCGTACCACCAGAAAATATTAATGCACCATCAAGGGCAAAAAGTAATCTGGAGATCTCAAATTGCTGAGGTATCAACAGTAACCAGAAGACAAATTCCAAAATCCATATTGTAGTGATACTTTTTTTTTTTTTGGCTAGCCAAAAAGCCACAAGAGCCTCTATGCAACTTTCAAAACCACAACTCTTTATCAGGCAAAACCTGGCTAAAGAGCAGGGAACAACAATGGTAAGAGTCTCATAATTAGCATATTGCTTGAGGAACTCACTGTTCTTTTCTTAAAGGGGGTCTGCTAGCTTTGCAAGAGAGCTATCGTTTCAGTTTTCAAAGGATTTACTTTGCATTCTCAAAATGGAGAACAAAAATTTATTGCCCTTGTTTTATTGTCTTTCCTGTTCCCAGCAAGCCATTAAGGTGTAATCTGATAAACCAAACTGGAGCTTAGCTAACAGGACAAGGACAATAGGTGCTCTGTGGGGGTTTGTTAAGAGACAGCATAAGGTAAGCTTGTATCTTTTGTGATAAGGCTGATTGTTTGGCTGAGCTGCTTGGAGGCTTCCTTGTGTATTGGGCCATGTGTTCTGCCTGAGAGCATGGTCTTAGTGGGCAGGGGAGCTGCTGTAGTGACCTGCAACATATGAGTTGTGTTTGTGTTGAGGATGTAAGGAGCTATACTTGCAGCAAGAGCAAGCAGATTGACACCTACATAGGCAGGGACAAAAACTCCTCCTGATCCATGTGGGAACAAATGATGTGCAAGATATAATCAACATATTGCAATGGACTGGATAGGAAGTTGAAGGACCCTGGGATGCAGACTGTTATTTCACAACCCCCTTCTTTCTGAAGGACATGGCCCAGGAAGAAAGAAAACAGGAAGGGAATGACTAGCTTAGCAGATCATGTCTCCAGGAAAGATTTGGCTTCTTGGACCATGGTCTGAACTTTCCTGAGGACTGTTACACTCTTACTAGTACAGTGAGATGTACTGTAGTCACTTGGGGTCTCACAAACCTGATGAGGACTTTAAACTGAGTTATGTGGGGATACAGTATTCCAGTGGTACTGAGGGGATAATAGCTTCAATGATACAGGGAGAATTAGGGCAATAATACAAATGGCCTCAACAGATTGAAAAACTAGGTCAAAACTAGTAAATTTCAACAGGCATAAACTGAAAGTTCTACATTTAGGCAGGAAAAACAAAAAAGAACGTTGGTCTTACCTGTGATACGTTCTTTTCCAGTGGTGAGGCGAAGAGCATCCAGTGGTGAGGCGAAGAGCAATGGGGTTGTCCCTCCCCATTGCTCCCGGTAGGCAGGAAACAAAACTTTGGGACTGCCCCTGGTGAGGGATGACCCCCGGCTAGCCGGTCTGTTGAAAAGCCTCGCGCATCTTGTTGCGCACTTGTCTCACGATGATCGATCTTCAACTTCAGGGTATCCATGCTTGTTCCTCCGCAGGCACCCTTCCCTTTTCAGCCCCACGCCCTCTTCCTGGTGGGCTGCTGTCCAGGGCCTACCACCCATATCTTCTTCTTTCTTTTGCCAATGGGTGGGTCCGGATGCTCTTCACCTCACCACTGGAAAAGAACGTATCACAGGTAAGACCAACGTTCCTTTTCCCAGTGGGGAGGCCTCCAGAGCATCCGTCAGCTTTGGGATGTACAGAAGCTTCCTCCCAGGGTGGGACTGGCGAATGATAGTTCTTCTTGGCTTGTGCCACCTGTTGCAGGACCCTTCTGCTAAAAGATGCCTCAGCAGATTGCATCCTGTCCAATCTGTAGTGTCGTAACAAAGGTGGAAGACGATTTCCAGGTTGCCACTCTACAAATCTCCTCCAGTGGTGCATCTCTCTCCCAGGCTGCTAATGTCGCTGCACTACGTGTCGAATGCGCCAGGATACCCTCAGGCACTTCGAGGTGTAGGGACTGGTAACACGCTGCGATGCAGTTGCGTATCCAGCACCCCAGTGATGACGGTGAGACCTTCCGCCCAAAGTATTTGGCGTATGGGGACACAAACATAGCTTCCGACACCCTGAACGGCCTGGTTCTTTTGATGTAGATGCACAGGGCCCTGCGTACGTCCAGAGTGTGCCATATCTTCTCCAATTCCCTTACCGGGTTGGGGCAAAAGGATGGTAGTACCACTTCCTGTGTCCTGTGGAACGCCGAATTGATCTTTGGTCTGAAGTCCGGTTGAAGGAGCAGAACTTCTGAGTCCAGTCTGAAGATGCACAGGTCTCGCCTGATGGAAAGTGCTGCCAGTTCAGATATCCTACGTGCTGATGTTATCGCTACCAAAAACAGTACCTTCCATGTTAGGAACTTCAGGGGGACCTCCCTCAGAGGTTCAAACGGTTGGACTGTCAATGCCTTCAGGACCGTGTGCAGGTCCCATGTAGGAAATCTGTGCACTGTAGGCGGTGCCAGGTTTGACAGTCCCCTGACAAAGTGACACACGTGAGGATGCTGGGCCACCTGTGCTGCTTTCTCCAGTGGCAGAAAGGATGTAATTGCCGCTATCTGTCTCTTGATGGTATTTGTCTCAATCCGGCCTCCACTCCATCCTGTAGGAAACCTACCAGGGCCGGGACCGAAACCTGTCTGAAATCCCTTTTCTTCCGGTTACACCATCAACGAAACGCCCTAAAGGTGTATTTGTAAATATGCTGAGTAGACTCCCTTCTGGACGCCAGGATGGTATTGACCACTGTCTGGGAGTAACCCCTCGCTGCTAACATCTGCCTTTCAATCTCCACACGTGGAGCTGAAGCCAACTGGGGTCCGGGTGGTGCAGGAGGTCCTGCCATGATGGCAGTGGGAGCGATTCTATCGCCATCTCTAAGACGTCCGGAAACCAGGATCGACGGGGCCACTCTGGGGCTACCAGTAAGACCTCTGCCCCTTCTGATCGAATCTTGCTCAGGACTCTTGGTAACAGCTGAAGTGGTGGAAATGCGTACAGTAGATCCTGTGGCCATGGGCTCATCAACGCGTCCATTGCCTCCGCTCCTTCTGTGAAATACCAGGAGAAGAAGCAAGATAATTTTGCATTCGCCGGAGAGGCGAAGAGACCAACCTCTGGGCGTCCCATGGCTTGGGTGATGGCCTCGAATACTTCCTGGTGCAGGCTCCACTCACTCTGATCTATGTCAGACCGGCTGAGCCAGCCCGCCTTGGAGTTGAGGGCTCCCTGAAAGTGCTCTGCCTCTATAGAAATCAGATTCTCCTCTGCCCAATTCAGTAAACACGTTCCCTCTCTCATGAGGGTGCGTGACCTGGTGCCCCCTTGTCGATTTATATGTGCCTTCGTTGTGATGTTGTCTGTTCACACCAGGACTAGCTTGCCCTTGATCAGGTCTGTAAAGGCCAATAGGGCCAGTCGGACCGCTCTGAGTTCCAACCAATTCATGCTGTGTGACGCCTCCTCCCTCGTCCATTTTCCCTGGCCAAGGTGCGGCCTGCAGTGTGCTCCCCATCCCCTCAGGCTGGCATCTGTCATGATCTTGATAGTGTCTGGCCTCCACAACAGGTGCCCAGTCTGTATCGCAGGTGAATCCCACCATTCCAGTGATGTTAAAACCTCCTGTGTCACACATACCTGCTGGAGCCTCTTGAGGGTGATCTCATTCTGAAACGGGAGCAGAAACCACTGCAGTGGTCTGGCGTGAAACCTCGCCCACGGTAGGCAATCGATTGCAGCAATCATAAGCCCCTGGAGCCAAGCGAGGTGCATGATGTCCACTCTGGCCTCGGTCTTCACCTTCCGAACTGCTTGATGGATGGCCTGGATCCTCTCTGAAGGTAGGGTTACCTGCCCTGTGGAGACATCTATCAGGGCCCCCAGATGCTGTATCCGCTGGGATGGGATCAGCTGACTCTTCTCGAAGTTGACTTGGAACCTGTGTGCTTGCAGAGAGTCCACGATCAAGTTCACCTCTTGTTCTGCTTTCTGATGAGAGGAGGATCAAATTAATAAGTTGTCCAGATAAGAATAGACATGCAGCCCTAAGCGTCTCCAACGCGCCACCAATGCCACCGTGGTCTTGATGAACACCCTGGGTGCCGATGAGAGGCCAAAAGGCAGAGCCTTATACTGGTAGTGTCTGTTGCTGTAACAGAAGCGCAGGAAACGGCGGTGGTCTGGGTGGATAGGGAAGTGGAGGTACGCATCCTGCAGGTCCAGTGAGGACAGGATGTCCTCAGGCCTTAGTGCCTCCAAGATGTGCCTCAGCGTCTCCATTCTGAACTTCCTCTGGTGGACAAACCTGTTGATCCCCTTGAGGTTCAGGACCGCCCTCCACGTTCCGTTCTTTTTTGGAACTAGGAAAAGGATAGAGTAGCACCCCCTGCTGCGCCCTGTACTGGACACTTCTTCTACTGCACCCACCTGGAGCAAATGTTGAATTGCTTCCTCCATGAGGCGCTGTTTGTGAGCATCTCGTTGTAGAGGGGTAGTAATGAACCAATATGGAGGTCACCGAGAAAACTCTATCCGGTAGCCCTCTAAGACAATCAAAACTCTCGGATTGATTGGAGGACCCACTTGTTCGAGGTAGAGCTTTCCCATACCTCCACGAAGGCCTGCAGCCGACACCCCACGGGAAAGCTGGCGTCATTGCTGACTTCTGTTGTTGCTCTTGGTGGTCTGGTTCTGGTTTGACTTGGGTGCTTCACCCTGCTGGTTGCGCCTTTGATAACGGTTGTCTCCCCATCAGGGTCTTGATGGTTTGAAGTCCCTGGATCTGCTCGCAGATGATCCCGTCGATGAGGCCTGCTGTCACCCTGAGGGATGAAAAGGCCCGCAACGTCTAGAGGACCTCCTGTCCTCCCATCTCCTAGCTGATGCCAGGGTCTTCTTCTTTTTTTCCTTGTCCTCCACCAAGACCGGCTCGAGGGATTCCCCGAACAGCTTCTCACCTAAGAAGGGAGACAACACCAGATTCTGTTTGGACTTGAAGTCGGCGTTCCATGACTTTAGTCACACTTGTCTCCTAGCTGCTACCGTCGCGGCCTGAGTCCTTGCGCAGAACTGGACTGAGTCCAAGGTACTGTCTGCCAAAAAGGCCGATACCTTCTCCAGCTTATTGAGATCTTGGCGTATTCTGGCTTGAGACTTGGGGATGTCCGCCAGTGCATCCTTAGACCATTGCCTAGCGGCTTTAAACCATCATGGTGGCGGTGGACGAAGCTCTAATGTCCAGAGAATGCCTCATGGGCCCTCTTCAGCACGGTATCCATCCACCTGTCCTCTCGGATCTTCAAGGTCTCCTCTCCATCACGGCACAAAATTGCAGACAACACCAGCGCCGAGACAGGTGCGTCGATGAGGGGCACCTGTAACTTGTTCATGACCTTCTTAGGTAAGGCGTATAATTTCTTGGCGTGAGTAGGCTGCCCCTTAATCATAGCTGGAGATGCCCACTCATCGCGTATTAAACACATCAGCGTGGCAGGCACGGGCATTTCAAGGGCCTCAGTCTGTGAGTCCGGAAAGACTTCCCCGGATATTTCCGGTAGGTCCGGATCCAGCTGCGACTGCTGGTTCTTTGGTAATTCCAGCCCCAGCGTTCTCACCGCCTTCTTAAGTAGGACCGCAAAGTCGTCCATGGAGAACAATTTGGCCGAGGGGCGGGGTGTCTCTGGTGTGTTGCCAGATTCTTCCTCTGATAACTCCCCTTCTTCCCTGTCAAGAGTTCTCCAGTAGATCGATCTCCTCACCCTCTGATGTATAGACAGATTGTTTCTTCTTCCCACTCAGAGAGCTGGGGTTCCTGTTGCCCCTTCTGGTGCTTACTGGGGGGGGGTTGCTGCCCCATCTCCTCCTCAGGCTCAGAGGCCCCAAGATCCTCCTCGTCTGAGGGGTATCTATCCTGCAGGCTGTCTGGGGCTGGACGGCCCAGTGCGCGGTCGCTAGGACCTGGGCGCTGCTTAGGGGCTGGCTTCGCTGCTGTTGCCTCTGCCGAAACCCCCACGTGGATCAGGGGGCACCTGCTCTTGCCTTTGCTGGCCCCGCCGCCCTTGTCACCCCGCCACGGTGCCTGGGTATGGGGATCCACCCACTGGGGCCCGGTAATCGTGGTTGGGGGGGGTAGGAGGATCCCGCGCCCCCTGGGGCTCACCCCCCATCATGGTGCAGGGAGGGAATCCCGGCCAGCAGGGCTGGAAAAGGCCGGCTGCCAGCCAGTTCGCCGCCTCCCTGGCCAGGGAGGCTTTAAACCATTCAGCAATCACTGGGGGGACTTCCCTCCCCGTCGTCCCTGCACCCAGGGCCCCGGACGAACTCACGGTGTCCGCCAGCTGAGGCTGGGGACCCGGCTCCACTTCTCCCGCGACGTCCGGCTGGCCCAGGAGCGCCTGCGCTGCGTCCTCCTACCCGCTCTGGGGCTCGGGACACGCCTCCTCCTCCTGGAGGGGGCCGCACGGGGGCCTTCTCTTCCCGCTTGTCCCTGCGCCCCTCCGGGCGGGGAAGGAACGGGGTGCAGCGTGCAGCAGCCGAAGCAGAGGTCTTCCCCTCCTTAGCCGGCCTTTCTTGCTGCTGCTGCTCTTGCCTGCTGCTGTGCCGCCGCTGCTGGTTCCAGCAACCGTTCCTGCGCTGCCGCTCGATCCAAGCTCCTCCTGGGCGCTCCTGCTGGTGCTGCCCTGCCGGGTGGATCACTCACTAGCAATCACCGCTGCAATTATGGCATCCATCTCCATTTGATTCATTTCTGCCCCTTTTTCCTTCTCTCCCCAGGGTAAGCCACTGGGTTCCCCCAAGATCGAATTTTAAAAAGTTTTTTTTAGGGGGGGTTATTCCAAGATGGCGGCTGCCACGTGGAGGGAGGGTGTAAGGAGCAAAAACAATCCACGTCCTACCAAGAGCGTAGGCAGGAAACAGATTGGCCAGCCGGGGGTCGTCTCTACTGGATGACCTCACCGGGGGCAGTCCCAAAGTTTTGTTTCCTGCCTACCGGGAGCAATGGGGAGGGGACAACCCAAAGCTGACGGATGCTCTGGAGCCCTCCCCACTGGGAAATGCACATATGCGATAGGCAATGCCTGGCTTAACAACAGTACACAGGTGGTAGACCACAACCTAAACATGAGCCAAAATGTGATGGAAGCAGACGAAAACAACAACAAATGCCAATGCAATTCTAGGCTGTATCAGCCAGAATATAGTGTCCCCATTGAGAAAATACAGCTTGAGCCACCCTTCTCTGGAAATTCAAAAAGCTTCAAAACCTGAAACTTTTTTGCTGCCAGCTGCCTGCTTCCACCTTTGAGGAAAGGTGGTTAGTCACATGTCTAGCACATATTGAGTTTTTCCTCAAGGAGCCCTTGCTCCACCACTACAAGTTCGGTCTACGGCAACCAAGTGAAGTGCCAGTTTGCTGCAACAGCAGATCTGCTTGGACTTTCCCCTGCCTTCCCAGCTGAGGGCTACCTTCCTAAAGGGTGGAAAGTGTGCTGACAGCTAGGGAAGCATCTGGGATGTCTGCTTTTTACAGGGGCCTTCTGTGAGTGAAGCCACAGTAATCAGAGTCCTCCTCCCCCTTCCCTCCCATCAAATTTCTGACAATAGTGGAGCAAGACCTCCTTGAGGAAAAACTCAGTGGATACTGGATGTTTGTCCAACCCCCTTTCCCCAACATCCCTCATTCACTATTTATACGCAAATGCAGGTATTCCAAAATCTGAAAAACTTCTGGTCCCAAGCATTTTGGATAAGGGTGGCTCAACCCGTACTATTTACTTTATTCTGTTTTGGTCAGACCACACAACAGGGAAAGTGTCCCGAGGAAGGTCACCAAAATGGCAAGAAGGTCTGAAAACTAATGTCAATGAGCAACAGCTTAATGAGCTTCATATCTTTAGCTCATAAAAGCAAAGCCTGAGAAGTGACATGATGGTCATCTTTGAAGGATGATAGAGCAAGCTTTTTTCTACTGCTCCAGAAACTAGGACACAAATTTGTTGTTGTATGCTTTCAAGTTGTTTCTGACTTATGGCGACCCTGAGGCAAATCTTTCATGGGGCCTTCGGAAGCTGAGTGAAACTGTGTCCAAAGAGGGCAGGGATAGGAGAGAGAGGTACAATATTAGTGTATCACTCAAGTCCTCTCTCAAACATCAAGACTGTAACTTGGCTATAGGAAACTGGCTAAAATCCAAAGAATCAAACAACCACATACAATTCTACATACACACAGGCTTTGAAATTATGTTTGTTTGAAACACACACAAGACACGCCAAGGCATCTTCTCAAAGCATTTCTTATACGGGATAAGATTTTGCCAGAACAAGCCAATCAGCAGTTCTTCTGCCTACAGTTCTTCTCCCCCTTGGGATCCAACAAGCTAAGGAGCTGTACAGTTTAAGGAATAAGATGTGCACCCCTTTGAAGGCACACCAAGCAAAAGGACAAAGTTGAAATTAGTTCTAAAAGTTATCTACCTCAGAATCAGATGTCTTGTAAGAAGCTCTCCCAAGAAGCCTTTATAAGGAACAGTCAATGCAAATTTTGTTGCAACTACAGTACTATACATGAATAATACATGGATCAAAGTAATACATGGATATTGTACACATTCTACAATTTCTATGGGGAAAGGACAGTACCAAACATAGAATCATAGAATCATAGAATTGCAGAGTTGGAAGAGACCACGAGGGCCATCCAGTCCAACCCCCCTGCCACGCAGGAAATCTTGATCAAAGCATCCCATAATTATGTTAAAGCTAATAGAACAACAAATTGCATTTTTCAGACATTCAAAAATAATTCTCAAAAAAAAGGTGGGGGATTTTATTTGTTAAGTCAGTCATTTGACTGATTAATCCTTTATATTCTTCTCTATGCTTCTGCAGTTTTTACATAACAAAGAGACAGACAGATGCATGATCAGAACCTTTAATCCAAACACTGTATTTGGAGGTCAGAAAGACCATGTGACTTTATGCACAGCTGGCATGGAATAAGTTGTTGCTTATTCCAAAAAAAGAAGGGGAAAAAAACTCTGATTAGTTGAGTTTCATTCATTCAAATCAAAATGTGTGTGTGCATATGTGCCCTTCAAGTTGCCTGTTGAGTTATAGGGTTTTCTTAGGCAAGGAATACTGTGAGGCACTTTTGCCAGTTCCTTCCTCTGAAGTATAGCATACAGCACTTGGTATTTGCTGGTATTCTTCCATCCAACTACTAACCAGAGCTGACCCTGCTTCCAAGATCAGATGGGATCTGGTGCCTTTAGGGTATTTAAGGTCTTCAAGCCAAAATCATTGGGGTTTTCTCCACTGAGTGGCCTGCAGATTCCACTCTACATGTCAATCTTTGTTCCAGAATTTATTCATTCTGGCTTATATAAAAATCTAGAATATCTTAAATGTTTTTCTATAATTATGTAATATCTTCCATCATTAATGTTTACTGAGATAATATCTGTCATTAAATATGATTTAGTATGGATTTAAATCATTTTTGCTCATGTGGCATAGGTTTAAATAGTATATAAAAAAGTATTATGACACATACAACACTGAGCATAATGCACCATCCAGTTAAATAAGTTTAAATTCCATTGATTTCAATATACTTTACATGTGCTTAGCGATGTGATTTACTGCTCATTCTGAGCAGCAAGCTAAGCCAAATATTTTAGGCTAAAATCTTATACAGTCATCCCAGAACAGCTTTGAAAGATGCTGAAGAGTAGGATGTAGAACATATTCATATTTATCAAAATGTAGCCAATTCTCCTATATTATTGTGGCATGAAGTCCTTGCTTCCATTTCATTAGAACCATTTTTATCTTATCCCAGCCTGAACGCTCAACAAGAGGACAGGAATTCTAGCTTCTTTTACAACATAAAGCTGTTTGAACACATTTTCTAAGGAATCTGTTATAAGTCAATAGATTACTTGAAGGCACATATACACATGTGATAATTATTTTTCCATCAGCTTCCCTCCCACCTTCAAAGCAGATCAAGCTATTTGTGGGGACAGCCTTGAATGTCATGTGGCACATGAAGACACTGCATATTGCTGGTAATTTTGGTAAAGTAAATACATGCACTCCTGTGCCCATGCATGTATTTTCTTTACCAAAATTACCTGCAATATGCAACTTCAAGGCTGGCTTCTCAAGAACCATTTGAAAAACGAAAATATCTGGTAGCACCTTTCCACAAACACTTGCACAAGGGCTAGCAAAAGTGTTCATGCCATTTTCCAGCAGTGTGGAGAGTGAAAAGGAACCTTCAGATATAAATTCTAAAGCAGCTACCCTGCTTTGAGAGTCTACAGATATGGAGTACATTTGACGTCCCCCCCCAACTATTCTAATGCAACAATGGCACAAAATGGACAACAAATCTTCCACAGTTGAAACAGCACTTTTGGATCAATCAATATAGTATTTGAGAATCTGCCACATTTGCATGAAATCAGTATACCTATTTCTATATAAAAGTACAGTAGTGGCTGAAGGGGATGATGAAAGGAAAGAACAAAACCCACAGATATTTTATAATATGCACTGGTGTTTCGTGCATAAGGACTACTGAGTATTTGACAAATCAATCAAAAGAGCTCCTTTAACAGAAAATGTACACTGCAGCTGAGGCACATTAATGTCTACACCAACTACATAATTCAAACTATTTGCCATGTAGCGATGTGATTCTTGTATGGGTGGTATCATCCAAGGCTAGGGTCTTCCCTTTATTTGTTAAATAAAAATGTTTATTAAAACTTCCCTCTCTCCACACTAACTCATCACATAGCACATTTCAGGTGGCTTTCTTAACAAACAAAAAGCACATACAGTATAATGCACAATGGAAAATACCACAAATTTGCAACAAATAAACTATATCTCTATACAGTATTGATTACATTACTATATTGCCTACATATTGCTTATATACCATAATTAAAAACATAGTAAGTGATACTAGTCAACCTATTCAGAAGCAGGAGGCAGGGGGTCATAATATGTCTTAAGTCTGCAGTAACAAATAGCAATGCAGTTATAAATACCATGTCGTTATTTATTTTTAATGTTATACAGTGGGGAAGATTACTGTGACTTATTTAAAGGTGAATCAAAACAACCTTGGGAGTCCACATGCAACCCAGGACTGCCTTTTGACTTACACCAAACCATGTCTGTCTTATTACTCTTCTCAATGGTACTTTAGGCCATCCAACTATATCAATTAATAAAAGAAGGTGCTATTTTTCTGTTTCTCAAGAGTAAGCCTGCTGGGGCTTACAATGAGGTGTCATTTGGAGCTGTTTTCCTTCCTTTACACTAACTGGTTAAGAGAAACCTAACTTTTCTTAGATAGAAAAAAATAGGGACTAACTTCTCTGAGATACTTTACCTCAAGCTTGGCTATCTTTGGGGCACTTTTTAAAACCAGTCTTGCTTACAGTCACTCATGGTACATAATTAAAACTTCCAGGGTGATGACTCAAAAGCAAGAATCAATGAATTTTGAACTGAATTGTTTTTAGGAGTTTAAAATTGTCCTCCATGCCTTATTTCTACACTTTCCAGTCAATTTTTGTGTTGTGAAACATCAGAAACTGGTAACATGGAGTAATTTCATGATTAGGTATTATGAGGTACTGCTTCAAATTATCAAGTATTATCCTGATTGCAACAGAGGCGTACAGTATTTCTTTATTCTTTACTGCTCCTTCAATAACATTTTACTGTATGCCCACTTTTTTCCAGTGTTGTGTCTCTCTCACTGTTCACATGGAAATTCCAAGTTACTCTGTAGTTTAAATGACTAGAACTTTCACAAATTATCTGCATCTAGGAACTTCCGTAAAAATTCTCCTATTTAGCGTTGCCAGGTGAAAAAGGTACAGGGCTCCCCGTCTCTTTAATGGTTGGATAAAGAAGGAATTTCATTAGGTATTGAAATCTCCTCTTCTACACCAGATGAAATAAGGGAGCGCTGATCTTATTTCACATACTCCTACTCTAAATAAAATGGTGCCTGTCTATAGAAATCTGTATTTTGAATAAAGGTGAGGCCATAAAGTTTAATGGTCATCAGAAAGCATGCTAAGTTCTCAAGTTTCTTTGGAAGGCTTTCAATCTGGCCCATTTTATGTTCTATAAAATAACATATTTTAAAAAATATATCACGTACCTATGTTTTAACTTGTAAAGCTGTTTAATATGTTTTAATCTATTTAAATTATTTTTAATTGCTTTAAATCATTTTAACTTGTTTGTATTAATTTTACTTGTACACAGCCTTCAGATCTTGTGATACAGAGCTGGGCAGAAATATTCTAATGAAATAAATAAATAAAATAAACCCTCCCTCCTTTCCCCAACAATGCTGCTGGAATGCAAAGAGAAGCTTCAAGGCAGGACTATCCGAAGAGACTAAGATTATCTGAGAACCAACTGAGTTACTCAATTTTTCTTTCACATTGCAATAAACATCCTAAAAACCTAGAAGACTGAGCACACCTGACAGAAAGACTCTTTATAGGATTGTTACAAGGATTAACTATATGATTTCTTTTGTTATTATTATTCATTCATTCATTTATATCCTGCCTTTTTAAAGTTTGCATTTGGCAGCAAGGAGGGAGCCATCCTATCCTTTCTAGGAAGCGGGTTCCAAACTCTGGGAGTAGCCCAGAGTTCTGGGAGAAAAGCAACATGAAAATGTATTTCATCATCTTCATTCAGCTGCAAACATCTTCTACAAATCTCACATGTGTGCAATGAGGCCATGATGCAGCATACTGAGAGAAAGATAGTATTTACTGTATATGCTTAGAGCCCCAATTTCTCAACTGTTCTTCCAAAACAACCAGATTCAAGATTTCAGTCCTTAGCGCAAGCCAGGTACCTCCACTACAAGAACTCAGGAAAGTACAATTCATGGGTCAAAACAAAATATTTCTTGGTTTACTACATACATCTATCTTGTAATACATACATATTCCCCCTCAACCAAAAACGTATTTCAAATTGATAAGATTCCTGAGCACTTAACATAAAAATCTCATACCGGAGATCTTTCAGTTGAGGGACCAAAAGATTTGGTAGAAGCTGGGGAACATTCACAGAAGAACACACACTGCAGCATGATAGATCCGCCAACAGAACACCTTCAATATGCCAGCAGTAAACTACCCTTGCAAAAATATGCCGGAAGAATACCTAATACATGGGGAGGAGCTGTGGGCAGAAGATAGGAGGAGCAAATTTCCACCCAATCATATACGCCAACTGACCAAGGACACACACACCCCTGTACTAATGGCACTATTTTACATCAATCCCAGACATGGAACAATAATTTTCTCTACCACTTCTATTTAAGGGAGGATTTTTTTTTTAAATAGCTATGCTTCTGAGTGTTGGACTAAGACCAGGAAAACTCAGATTCAAATCCTAAATCACCTATAAAGCTTATTGGGTGACTATAGGCCAGCCAGCATCTCTCAACCTAACCTACCTCACAGGGTTGTTCTGAGGATAAAATTGGTGAGGAAGAACATACACTGTCTAAGCTCCTTGAAAACAAGGTAGAATATAAATAAAAAGCCAAGGTACAATATAAATCAATAACCCTGGTGGCATAGTGGTTAAATGCTGGTACTGCAAGCCACCACTCTGCAAGTTCAATCCCAAGGGCTTCAAGGTTCACTCAGATGTGTAGGTGCTATTGCTTAAAAATGTGTAAGCCGCTCTGAGAGCCTTCCTGGCTGAAGAGTGGGGTATAAATACCTAAATTAAATAAACATAAAGGAGCCATATAAGTGACATGTTGTAGCATCATTCCCTCTGTGCACTGGGATTCTCAACAGTAGTTGCGAAGCTCACAAGAGAATACAGCCACCAGCAGGCTTTCCAGGGATATTTTGTGTGTGGTTGGTTCTATAAAAACATTTGGATTATTGTGTCCTAGTTCAAGCATGCATAGGAAGCTATTCCACAAGCACAGCAGCATTCGTCTATGCTACCACAACCTCAACATAATTATAGCATAGGACTGTTCTGTGGTAGACTCACATTTGTTGTTATGTCTACCAATTTCTATTTAGAGTTCTGGTACTTTTTGTTTTCATAATAAGTATGTTTATAATAAAACAGAAATGAGTGACAGGTAGCTCCTTGAGGCTGTTTTTACAGGCCTTGTCCACAGACATGCTACAGTTGTCCATCCCTGTTATAAGTTTTAATGACATCATTTCCACTGAGACTAACAGTGTGTACTGTATAAGGAGCTTTGGATCTGATAAGTAGGTCCAAACACTGCTTTAAGAGCTTCATAAAATCCTCTATGATCACCTACTTATCAGGTCCAAACCTCCTTATACAGTACAGATGGCCAAACATTAATTACTGATAAAGCCTCCATCCTGAATCGATGGGATGAACATTTTCAAAGTCTCTTTAGTGCCAACAGAGTAGTCCAAGGCTCAGCTATCCAACATATGATACAAAAACCCATAAAAAATGAATTGGACATAGCTCCCACTTTGGAAGAGACCCTTAAGGCCATACAGCAGATGAAAAATGGCAAGGTAGCTGGGATTGATGGAATCCCACCTGAAGTTTGGAAACACGGAGGTCATGCACTCCAAAATAAATTCCACGAACTCCTTGTGAATTGCTGGGAAAAAGGGGAACTGCCATCAGATCTCTGAGATGCAGTCATCATCAACCTGTACAAGAAATAAGGAGCAAAATCCAATTGCTCAAACTATCGGGGCATAACACTGCTCTCTATTGCTGGAAAAATCCTTGCAAGGATACTCCTGAACAGATTAGTTCCTGCTATTGCAGAAGAACTTCTTCCTGAAAGCCAATGTGGCTTCAGAGCCAATAGGAGTACTACAGATATGGTATTTGCCCTTAGACAACTGCAAGAAAAATGTAGGGAGCAGAACAAGGGTCTCTATGTAACATTTGTCGACCTCACCAAAGCCTTCGACACTGTGAGTAGAAAAGGTCTGTGGCAGATCCTGGAAAGACTAGGATGTCCCCCCAAATTCCTTTAAATTATTATCTTGCTACACGAGGGCCAGCAAGGTCAAGTCAGATATGGCAATGCTCTTTCAGAGCCCTTTCCAATAACTAATGGAGTGAAGCAAGGTTGTGTTCTTGCGCCAACTTTATTTACAATCTTCTTCAGCATGATGCTCCAAAGGGCTACGGCAGAGCTTGAAGAAGACGACGGCATCTATATATGTTACCGTACTGATGGTAGCTTGTTTAACTTAAGCCGTCTGAGGGCTTGCACTAAGATTCTAAACTATCTAGTCCATGAGCTGCTCTTCGCTGCTGCTGCTGCCCTTGTTGCCCACACAGAAGCAGCTCTGCAGCACCTAACATCCTGCTTCGCAACAGCTGCAGAGTTGTTTGGGCTGGAAGTCAACCTGAAGAAAACAGAAGTTCTTTACCAGCCTGCACCACAGGACGAACACCACCATCCCCCATTGCCGTCGGCAAATCTGTGCTCAAGTCTGTTCAGCAGTTCACCTACCTGGGAAGCATCATCTCCTCAGATGCCAAGATTGACAAAGAGATCGATCACAGATTAGCAAAGGCATATAGCGCATTTGGAAGACTTCACAAAAGAGTCTGGAGTAATAAACACCTGAGGCGAAGCACAAAAATCAGTGTGTATAGAGCCATTGTACTGTCTATTCTCCTTTATGGATCTGAAACATGGGTCACCTATCGCCACCACCTACAACTCCTCAAACACTTTCATCAGTGCTGTATACGCACAATCCTAAATATACACTCGACTGACTATGTGATGAATGTTGCTGTCCTTGAGCGAGCAGGGATCACCAGCATTGAGGCCATGCTATTGAGAACACAGCTGTGCTGGGCAGGGCACATTTCTAGGATGGAGGACCATCGCCTCCCAAAAATAGTACTCTATGGTGAATTCGCCACAGGTCAGCGTAAGAGGAGCGCTCCAAAAAAAAATGATACAAAGACTCCCTGAAACAACATCTCAGGCTCGGCCAAATTGATCACCAACAATGGCCTGCCCTGGCCTCACATCAGGAGACATGGAGACACACTATCCACAATACTGCAGCCTTATTTGAGAACTCACGCTGAACAAGTCTTGAAGAGAAATGGCAACGCAGAAAGTATCACAACCCAGAAACATCACCCAAGGAGACCTTCTGCTGTGCTTTCTGCAACCGGACTTGTTTATCTCGGATTGGCCTTTTTAGTCATCAGTGCGCTTGCAGAAAGCGCGGGATGAGTCACTCCTAAATCTTTGTTTGTGAAGAAAAGCCAGAGAAACAGTGTAGCTTTATAAATGTGCACTCAGAAGTAAAATCCATTGAGTTCAAGAGGATTTACTCCTAGTTAAATAAGAACAATTATAGCCTAAAGGAAGGATACCAAATTTAAGATTTTTGTCTCAGTCAACACTTCAAGCTGTTGACTCTTAACAAAAATGCCATCTGCTCTGTGGGGAAAAAATATCAACCCAAACACCCCCTATATTTGGCATGCCTTTCAATGATAAAATCTTTCATAACAAACCAAAGCATTCCCTTCCTCATACTAGGTGGGAGGCAGCTAAAAACCAACCAGAATTGTCTTCAAGTAGAACTACTCTTAAAGTAACTGGTGGAGTCTTGCAGAATTCTGAGGACTAAAATACAGGAGAGATAAAGTTTTTAATTAAGCTGACAATAAAGATTTTCTCAGACAGAGAATCACAACCTAATTCCAGAAGCACATATAGATGTTCCCTCTGAATTGGGAGGGGCGAGGCTAACTTATCTCCTGCAAGAAAGGCAAGCTGAAAATGACATAGGATCATCTGAAGAAAAAAACAATGTGGAAAGTTGTTCTGAAGTACAGTGGAGATCAAAAAACACCATACTGACAGCATGGAAGACCATCAATTAAGGTGCTTGCTCACAATATCACTGAAGTCATTTTCCTGACCAAAGCAAATGAATGGCAAGTCACTTTTACCGCAGGCAGCCAAAGAAAAAACAAAACAAAACAAAAACTAGTGCAAAATAACTTTATCCAATAAACTGAATTAAGACTGACTGAATGGACTTTTTTAAAAGGCACCTTGTTCCACTGATATTAAAAGGCGAAGACACTGATAGGACACACTAGGCCCCAATTTGTACAACACAGTTGGAAAGGCAGCAAATCAAGTAACAGGGAGTTTCATTTTATGCTCAGGTTTTATTGTAGGGTTTTTATCTAGCGGGCATATAAACATGATCTGTAACAAGACTCAATCCACTGGGTGGCCCCTAGGGTGTCATGGATGGTGCAAATACAAGTTACTTTGGACTGCAATGATCAAGCCTTTTATGAGGCATTTGAAGGTGAGGCAGGGTTTGAACAGGCAGGTCTATGACAGTGGGGAGCAGAGGGGCTTCATGTTCTGACTTTAAAGGGGTGCCCACAATGTAACAGCTGCTGTCCCCTTTCTTAGGGTGCAAGAGGCACCTATATTATTATTATTATTATTTGGTATTAGGGTGCAGGAGGCACCTGTATTATTATTATTATTAGGTATTAGGGTGCAGGAGACACCATTATTATTATTATTATTATTATTAGGGTGCAGGAGGCACCTGTATTGTTGTTGTTGCGGTTATTATTATTATTACTGTACTTGGTATTAGGGTACAGGAGGCACCTGTATTGTTGTTGTTGCGGTTGTTATTATTATTATTACTTGGTATTAGAGTACAGGAGGCACCTGTATTGTTGCTGTTGTTGTTATTATTTGGTATTAGGGTGCAGGAGGCATCTGTATTATTATTATTATTATTATTATGTATTAGGGTGCAGGAGGCATCTGTATTATTATTATTATTAGGGTGCAGGAGGCACCTGTATTATTATTGTTGTTGTTATTTGGTATTAGGGTGCAGGAGGCACCTGTATCATTATTATTATTATTATTATTATTAGGTATTAGGGTGCAGGAGACATCTGTATTATTATTATTATTATTATTATTATTAGGGTGCATGAGGCACCTGTATTATTGTTGTTATTATTTGGTATTAGGGTGCAGGAGGCATCTGGAGTCCCTCCTCCCGACACACACACACACACACACACACAGAGACACCCCTCTGCCCTGGGATGAAGGCGGCTGAGGAACTAAGATGGCCTAGAGTGACCCTCCAACCTCCTTCCCTAAGCTGGGAGGGCCTCAGCATAAGAAGGGAGAGACAGGCGAGGCGAGGCAAGGACGGGCCCCTCTTCTCCTTCTTCCCTCGCCTGCAGGGACAACGGGACGCAGCTCCATCTCCATGCCCCTCCCCTCCCCAAACGCCTCGTACTTGTTACCCAGCAAGACGCCGCCGCCGCCGCCGCCGCCTGATCCCTGCCCGACCATCCTGCCCGCGCCTCCGGGCCAACCGCCGCCCCCGCCCGGGAAGGGAGTGCCAAGGAAGAAGGCGGCGGCGGCGGCAGCGGCAGTAACAGCCCCCGCTGCCTTGCTGCTCCTCCTCCCCGTCCTCCTCCTCCTCCTCCTCTCTCCCTCGTCCTCCTCGCCTTACAGGAGAGGTCGAAAGCCAGCCCGGCCTCTCACCTCAGGGTGCAGGATAGGAACACAACCTGCTTCTTTCTCGTACTCGTCCAGAGGCGCCGCCATCTTGGTGCGAACGCGACGCCCGCTGCATGCCGGGTAACGCGCTCCCTCCTCACGACCTCCCTCCTGCTCTGCGCCGGGCAGGCAGGGGAGGAAAGAAGGGAGGCCGGCGGGCGGGCGAAGGGGCAGCTCAAGGCGGGCCGCGAGTGGACGGAAGGGAGGGAGGAAGTGGGCAGAGGCGGGGGAGGAGGGCTGTGTGAGGGGATGGGCAGCAAGCGGTTGAGCCTCCTGGACAGCCGTTAGCAAGCCTGCCTTTGTGGAGCCCACTGGGTCCATTCATTTCACACACACCCCTATGTGTTTATGCTGGGTGCATATTGACACAGAATCCTACATTGGGGAGAGACAAGCCTGGGTCAAACCCACCCATCAATCATATCAGTGGCTCTTAACCTTTTCTTTACCAGGGACTCCATTTAAATATCTTTTGCCATAGACCCCCAAGATTTCATAGAATCTTAGAGTTGGAAGAGACCACAAGGACCATCCAGTCCAACCTCCTGCCAGGCAGGAATACACAATCAAATCATTCCTGACAGATGGCCATCCAGCCTCTGCTTAAAAACCTCCAAAGAATGAGATTTCACCACTCTCCAAGGGAGTGTATTCCATTTCCGAACAACTCTTACTGTCAGGAAGTTCTTCCTAATGTTTAGGTAGAATCTCTTCTCCTGTAGCTTGAACCCATTGCTCTGTTTCCTAGTTTCTGGAGCCACAGAAAACAAGCTTGCCCCATCCTCAGTATGACATCCCTTCAAATATTTAAACATGGCTGCCATGTCACCTCTCAACCTTCTCTTCTCCAGACTAAACAGGCCCAGCTTCCTAAGCCACTCCTCATAGGACATGGCTTCCAGACCTCCCACCATCCTGGTCGCCCTCCTCTGGACATGTTCCAGCTTCTCAATATCCTTCCTGAGTTGTGGTGCCCTGAACTGGACACAGTAGTCCAGGTGAGGTCTGACCAAAGCAGAATAGAATGGCACTATTACTTCCCTTGATTTAAAACAACAATAACAACAACAATAATAATACAATTACACCATCCATTAAACCTTCCCTTAGAGGCACTGGAGGGGGAGGGAAGACTTCTCCTGCTTTTTCCTGGAAGTTGGTAGCTGGAGTGGATTGAATGGCAATGTGCAGGCCAAGCCAGCCAGACTTTGCCTTGGCTTCTGTCATGTGGCCACTCTATGCAGGGAGGAGGTGGGCTGAGCAGCCTTCAAGGACCCTCTGTGAGGACATTGCAGCCCCTTCGGGGTTCACAGACCACAGGTTAATAACTACAGTTTTAGCTAGTAGTTAGCAAGTCAGCATTTCCGGATCCCAGTGGATCCATTCATTTCACATACTCTCTCTCACACACACACACACACGCGTGCGCACACACACACACCTTTATGTTTATGCTGGGTGCATATTCACACAGAATCCTACACTGGGGAAAGACCCAAGGCTCTGCCAGCCTTGGCCAAACCCACCCATCAATCAGATAATAACTGATTTGAGTTATTGAGTGGTGTGAGATCACTGAGTTAGAAGGGAAATCTCAGCTTCTCAACTATTCCTGAACTGTGGCTGATGGGAAAGGACTGTGGGAGTTGTGCAGTTGCACTGGAGGGCAAAAGGTTTGCACCCTATCTTTCTTTGTAGTCAATTTCCCATGCTGCTTTTTAAATATTTCTGTTGCAATTTGGATTCCTGCAAGGGCTTTTCCGGAATCTTTTCTTTCTGCCCTGATTCCTGGGTTTGCTGCAAAACCTAAACCCTTGGGCTTCTTCTACAAGCCAAGTTCATTCACATTGCCCTTTCGCCAGTTTTTGGGTTGCCATCCTGTGTCCATGTGCCCAGAAGTAAGCTTTATTAAGTACTTTTGAATAAACATACACTGTTTGACGTCTACCCTCAGCCAAGCAGATGTCCCCATCCTGTTGCCTCTTTTATCCCTTTCTCATCTTCAAATGCTGCTCTATTCTTGAATAGGTTTTTACCTACAAGTGTTCTGTCAGTTGTTTCTAATGCATCACTTTGGATAACTGTTATGTAGGAGCAACTGTGCCTTCAGCTCAAAGAAACGGGGGGGGGGTATTATAATTTCTATGGGCTTCATCACATGTGTGTGTGTCTGTGTCTTATGTGTGTGTCTGTGTGTGTGTGCACCTTCAAGTTGCCTGGCAATTTATGGTAACCCCATGTATTTCATAGGGTTGTCTTACATGAGGAATACTCAGATGTGGTTTTCCTGAAATATAGCCTACAGCACATAGTATTTGTTGGTGGTCTCCCCTCCAAGTACTAACCAGAGCTGAGCCTGCTTAACTTCCAAGATCAGACAGGATCTGGTGCATCATACATACATCTTGAATATATACCATGCTGGCTCTCTGTCAGCTTCTGCATGTCATGAATCTTTACTGTTCCTTATTGCTATTTTGAAAACCCATGAAGCTCACTGAGTGACCTAGGTAGCCACTGTCTCCTAGATGGTTTAAAGAAGAGCCATAATTCAGAGGTAGAGCACATGCTTTCGAGGTCCTAGGTTCAATTACTGGCATTGCCAATTAGCAGAAGGAATAACCCTAGAAAGCCACTGTCAGTGAATATTTTATAATAGAAAATGCTGAGATTGGTGAACTAAAGTTTGACAGTGTAACCTTTTTGTGAAGGGCAAGAATTATGTATGCTGCCTTTTATTTTAATTAAAAAATAAAATCTGTGCTATGCAAGTCACACTCATTACATGAAAATAAAACTTGTTCTGCACTAGGTATTTTGTGAATCAGCTATAAGTTTTCTCACTACCTCTGAAAAGATAAGGTTTTGAAATGTAATTTACTATAATGCTGTAGGAAAGCAAACTTCCAAATATAATTTTATTTGTTTACTTATTTATTTCTAACCTCCACCTTTATGTGCACCTTTAGGAGGCAGCTTCTAACATAATATTTAGTTGGTGCATGTTAAGGCTTTTTTTGTTTTTCTCTTACATTGCAAAATATGTTTCCAGAAGTCTCTTTGTTTGCTAGTTGCCACCACCCCCCTGCCCTTGGAGGGAGAGAAAACGAGGCAGGCAGAACTCCATCAGGCCTGGGCCCAGAAGCAGGTGAAAGGCCCTCCCTCCAGCCCAACTGCCACCGCCCTGCCCTTGGAGGGAGAGAAGGACCCTACCCACTCTGCCATTCCCTTTTCCTTATGTGTCATATCTTATTTAGATTGTAAGCCTGAGGGCAGGGAATTGTTAAATTAACCATTTGTAAGCCTCTCTGATAGCCTTTGTGGCAGAGGGTATAAATAAATAAAATAGTAAAGAAAAGGAAGACATGCAGATTTTATTCCTGATTTCAGAAATAAATGAGGAAATGGTTTTAAAGCTGCAAGATGGCTCTCCTTTTGTTCAGCTAATAGTGCAGGATGTTGGCTGATGTTTCCTCAATGGGCGCTAATGACAGGAGGGGATCCCTAGAGATTTCTTCAGAGATAGATAGAAAGATAGATTGTATCTTTGTTTCCCTGATAAAGGAGACAGAAGTTGGAGATAGGTGCAACCCTCAATTGTTTAACAATAGTAGTAATAGAAAAAGTTATCCTAACCCCCTGGCCAGATTAAGCTCTGAATCAAGGAAGATGGGGGGGGGAGACCAAAAATGACAACAAATTATTTTGGATAGTTAAAAAAAGGAAAGTTAAGACCTTCAAAAGCATCTTTCCAAACTGGGGTAATAGCCATTAAAATACCAAGTGCACCAAGTGCCTTCAGTATAAGCAAGTATGCATGTTAATGCATGTTGAGGCAAAAAAACTAACAAACCCTGGCTTCACATGTATTGATAGGTTTTCCCATGGTTTTTTTCCAGGCTGTGAGCTATGTTCTGGAAGAGTTTATTCCTGACATTTCGCCTGCATCTGTGGCTGGCATCTTCTCCTGTTGTGAATGCATATTCTCTGAAGATGCCAGCCACAGATGTCGGTGAAACCTCAGGAATAAACTCTTCCAGAACACCCACAGCCCGGAAAAAAACCCACAGAAAACCTATGGATGCCAGTCATGAATGCCTTCAACTTCACATTCATATGTATTTCTTATTATGTGCCTTAAACTAAACTCTAACTTATGGCAGCCCTATTACAAGGTTTTCTTGGCAAGATTTGTTCAGTGGAGGATTGTGTTTGCCTTCCATTGAGACTGAGAAAATAAGACATGCCAAAGGTCACCCAGGGAGTTTCCAGGGTTGAGCAGGAGTCTTCCAGAGCCTTATTCCAACACTCAAACCACTATACCATGCTGGGTGTCTTCATGTAGGTATATGCTGATTGTGATTTATCTTAAGGTTGTAGTGGATAGTTCAGTAAAAACATAGACTCAACATGTGGCTGCTATGAAAAGGGCAAACTCTGTGATGGATATTCTGCGGGGGAGAAGGGATTTTAACTGCAAGCATCATATACAAATGTCTGGTGTGACTACCTTTGCTGTACTGTGTATAGTTCTAGCCGCTACATTGCAAAAGAGCTGGAGTGGGTTTAAAAGAGCATCCAAAAGGGTGAAGAAGCTGGAACAACTCCCCTATAAGGAAAGGTTATATTATTGAGGATCTTTTAAGCATAGCAAAGAGAGATATAACATTATGTATGGTATGAAGAAAATGGGAAAGGAAACATTTTTCTTTATTTATTCTTATTTATTTATATTCTTATTTATTTATTTATTTATTTACTTTATTTAGTCTTCTCTGAACTTTTCTTCTCCTCTTTGAACTCTAGAACCTGGGTTCATCCTGAATGAATGAATGAATGAATGAATGCATAAATAAAAGGAAGAACCTCTTTACAGTAAATAGATGAGGAATGGAATCGATGCACCCTCCAGATGTTGACCTACAACTCCCAGGATTCTTCACCACTGGCTATGCTGATGAAGACTTTTGGAAATAGTAGATCACAACACAATTCCCACCCCAACACAGAAAAACTGTGGAATTCATTACTGCTAAATTTACTGATAGCCACCAACTTTGGTGGATTTAAATGGAAATTGTACAAACTGGCAATGTTGTTAATGACTACTAGTCATGAGCAGCACTTTTCTTATGTTATTAATGCATTTTTTTTAATGATAGGAATTAAATTCAGCTGTGGTACTTCATTTGCTCACCCATGCTCTTATCCTGAATTTTAAGAGTCTACTGATATACTCATTCACAACAGGAGATCACTATTTTGTACCTGACTCCCATTGAGGTTCTATTAAAGAGAAGAAAAGAGAGCAGACCCCATAAGTATGATATTTCCTCACTCCTCAAGCAGGCGACACTCCTCCAACTGAGTGGAGAAACCAGGAAGATGTCAGAAACAGTGTTGTGCAGTTTGTAAGAAACAGGAAGGCAGGGGAGTTTCTACTGTAGTTGATGGGAACTTGAAGTGCTACAGGGGATTGGGAAACTGCCCAAGTTACTTCAGGTATTTGTTTTTAATTGCAGAAAAGTTGGCTTTGACTTGTGGTGACTTTATGAATGAGAGACCTCCAAGACATCCTATCATGCAAATTCAGACATGTAGCTTCTTTGATTACGTCTATCAACCTGTCTATCAGATTGTCTATCAGTCTATCAAATCAGTCTTCCTCTTTTCCTACTGCTGGTTTACCAACATTATTATCTTTTCTAATAAGTCCAGTCATCTCATGGTATGTCCAAATTACAGTAGCCTCAATTCATTCATTTTGGCTTCTAGAGAGAGTTCGGACTTGATTTGCTCTAGAACCGAGTTATTTTAGCAGTCCATGGTATCCATAGAACTCTCCTCCAGCAGTACGTTTCGATAGTTTATTCTTTTCCTGTTAGTTTTCTTCACTGTCAGTTTTTACAGCCATACATAGGAACTGGAAATAGAAATCAAAAACACCATGCACTATACATAAACATTGGAAATACTATGGGGTATATAATCTGTTTTATAATCTCTCTTGGCCTGTCTGTATGCTCTCCTTGTAGCCAAATGTTTCTAAAAATCATGCTGGCTGGATAATTCTGGAAGTTGTCATGCAAAAAAGCAGCTTTTCCAGGCTCTGCTCTGTTCCTACGGGAGTTCTGCGAGTGTGAAAAGTAGAAGGTTCTTGTAGCTGCTATACAACCAGCGGTGATTTTGTGTAGCATCCCAAGGGGCATGAGAGCAGCCAGAGATATATTATACACAAGCCTTTGGGGAATGTAATGCTGCTGTGAAAGAGGACCTAAATACACTAAGGTGCACCATATCCCGTCTGATCTTGGAAGCTAAGCAGGATCAGCCTTGGTTAGTACTCGTATGGGAGACCACCAACAAATACCAGGTGATATAGCCCATATTTCACAGGAAGAAACTAGCAAAATGATTTCTGAGTACAGTATTCCTTGCCTAAGAAAACCATGTAAAATACATGGTCACCATAAGTCAATCGGCAACTTGAAGGCACATACTGTATACACACAATACAGCTGTGCGGGCATTAAATGATGGGGAAGAACATTACTCTAATTTGCTTTCCCTAATATGGAATACCATATATTCTAGCATATAAGATGACTGGGCATATAAGACGACACCCCAATTTTTAAGATCGCCGTATAAGACTACCCACCACCACCCGTCCTCCCCGAAGCTGTGATCAGACTCCTGATCATGGTTTTGGGGAGGGCGGATGGTGGCTGGAAAGCCTCCCCCCTCCAGCCAGCAACCCTTCCACCCTCCACGAATCTGGCTGACTGGGGAATCACAGGACTGGGGAACATCCCCAGTCAGCCAGTCACCTCCCGAGATTCCCCAACCCACAAGGAGGCTGGCCAGCCTCCTTGCAAGTTGGGGAATTGTGGGGGATGGCTGCCTGGTTGGGGAGAGGCTCAGCCACCTCCCGTGATTCCCCAACCTGCAAGGAGGCTGGCCAGCCTCCTCGCCAGTTGGGGAATCATGGGGGATGGCTGCCTGGCTGGGAAGAGGCTCAGCCCCTCCCACCCAATGAGACTTCCCCTCCCCGTGCAGCCTCTCTGGGCGGGAGGGGTTCTCCATGACTCAGTGTGGCGGAGAAGACCCACTCCTGCCCAGTGAGGCTCCCCCCCCCGTGCAGCCTCGCTGGGCGGGGGGATCTTCTCCGTGAGTCAGTGTCACGGAGAAGACCCCCCTCCTGCCCAGTTAGGCTTCCCCCCCCCATTCAGCCTCGCTGGGCGGGGGGATCTTCTCCATGAGTCAGTGTCATGGAGAAGACCCCCTCCCACCCAGCGAGGCTTCCCCCCCCCCATGCAGCCTCCCTGGGCGGGAGGGGTTTTTCTCTGTGACTCTGAGTCACGGAGAAGAAGACACCCCCTGCCCAGCGCTGCTTCCCCCACTGCAACCACACTGGGTGGGGGGGGGATAAGGTGGCTAGCAAGCTTCCCCCTCCCAGCCAGCCACCTCCCGTTATTCCTGAGTCAGAGATGGGGCTGCCAGCCCCATCTCTGACTCGGGAAGGTATACCCAGCATATAAGACGACCCCTGAATTTTCAGGAGATTTTACAGGGTTAAAAATTCATCTTATACACTAGAATATATGGTACTTTGCCTCTAAAACACATTTTTTAAAAACTTTAAAGTATTTGGCATCTACAAATGTAATTGCCTAATTACATTTGGGGGTAGACTACCTCACCCCTTTGTACGTCATTTTCATCTGCATTTGTGAAAAGAGAACTTTGATATATTTTGTATTACATCATATAATGTAGTAATGTAGTGGCTCTGAACCTTTTCTTTACCAGGGACCCCCTTTAAATATCTTTTGTTGCTGCAGACCCCCAAGACTTAACTCAAGATTTAGAATTCTGACAATAATAATAGTTTTTTGTGGGGTTTTTTTCCCGGCCTTTGAGGCCGTGTTCTGGAAGAGTTTATTCCTGATGTTTCGCCTGCATCTGTGGCTGGCATCTTCAGAGAATGGTGGCATAGGGGTTGTGTGGGGTTTATATACTGTGAGTCCCTGTTGGAGAAGATATGTACTTTTGTGTATTTGGATGTGATAAACCAACCTGGACAAAAATGTTATTTGGAAACACTGAAATTCTGGACCAGGCTAACAACTATCAGCTCAGAATGCATAGGGAAGCTATTGAAATCCACAAACACCTGGACAACTTCAACAGGAAAGAAGAAACCCTTAAAGTAAACCAAATTTGGCTACCAGTCCTGAAAAACACCGACATCAAAACACAACACATGCAAATGATCTCCACCCAGTGACAGGGGGATTCCCAGCAGACAATGGACCATTAGCTAAATAGACACTAATCCTCCTTGCATATCTCCCCCCAGGAACTAGCCATCCAAATACACAAAGGTACATATCTTCTCAAACAGGGACTCACAGTATATAAACCCCACACAACCCCTATGTCGCTATTGCCACAGATGCAGGCGAAACATCAGGAATAAACTCTTTCAGAACACAACCTCACAGCCTAGAAAAAACCCACGAAAAACCTATGGATGCCGTGAAAGCCTTTGACTTCACAATAATGACAGTAATTCCTGATAATAATAATGATACAATTATACCATCCATTAACCCTTCCCTCAGAGCCACTGGAAGGGAGGGAAGACTGTTTTTTCTGCTTCTTCCTGCAGATCTGTAGCTGGAGCGAATTGAAGAGCAATGTGCAGGCCGAGCCAGCCAGCCTTTGCCTTGGCTCCTGTCACATGGGCTGAGCAACCTTCAAGCCTTTGTGGACCTTCTGTGAGGACATCAAGGTCCCCTGGGGATCTGCGGACCACAGGTTAAGAACCACTGATATCATGCATGATACTTAAAAGCTGAGACGTAAACAAGCTGACCCACCTCTTTATTACTCCATACTAATTTGTACTCATATTGAATCTAATTAAAAGGAACTGGGGGGGGATAATAGCTCTGAGTAATGTCAATATTGCCTATAAATTTGTTTAATAAATGTAAACTGTTACACAGAAGTATTGTGGAAGATGTACAGCAAAATGAGGCAATTCTATTTCCCAATAGGTTGCATCAGGTCCCAAAACTGTACCATTAGATAGAACAAGGTAACACAGTTTTGGGTATCGTGAGAGGATAGGACATAGAATCATAGAATCATAGAATCATAGAATTGCAGAGTTGGAAGAGACCACATTTTTCATAATTTGATTTGTTATTGCTGTATTTTGAATGTCATGGGTGGGAAGAGGGCCTGTGGGGCTTTTTGCATCATGTGCCAAAAATAGCTTGGGAAATTTGGGAAAGTATGCATATTGAAATGAGCGAGTGGCGTGCCATCTTCTTTACCTCCTGCAGTAAAATATCATGGGTTTGCTTACAAAAGTAGAGAATTGCTGTACTCATGTCTCTGAAATGGAAACACACCCTTATATGTCATAATTGATTGCAGTGAAAAGAGCTGGGCTAAGCTAGGTGACAACATCTATCTGATGATAGCATTTATTATCCGTTTTTATAGTACAATGGAGACACATAGTGTTTCTCAGGTTAACACAAGCAATAGTGACTCGTTCTTGCTCCATGGCACTTGTAATTCTAATGTTGTATTGATAATAGGCTACAGAAAAAGAGGAGGGGAAAGGAGGGGACGGAAAGATTGATAGATACAGCAAGGCTTCTCTGTGCAACAGACAATTTTGGGGTTCCAACAGAGTCCTGTTCCACATCAAAATGCTAGGACAACCCATAGCACTATAGGATTTTCTATACAGAACAAGTCAACTCTCTTCCTCCTTTCAAATTCCGATCCAACCCAGACTAACTTGCCGCAGTGCGAATTTGTAGTAATTATGTGCTTTAAAGTAATCTCTGGCTTACTGCAACCCTAGCCTAGGGATTTGTTTGCAAAATTTATTCAGAGGAGGTTTGCCATTCCCCTTCTTTAAGGCTGAGAGAATATGATTTCTTGAAGGTCATGGCTGAGTGGGAATTGGAATGCTGGCCTCCTAAAATCCTGTCCAACACTCAAATCATTACACCATACTGGCTGCTAATGCCCTCTCATCCTCTAATGGACAGGAGGAAAGATATGTCTTCTATGCTCTTCACCTATGCCTCCTTGGGCCGTCCTAATTCACCAATTATCACAGGATTGTTGTTGTATACCTTCAAGTTGTTTCTAACTTATGGCGACCCTAAGGCAAACTGAACCTATCATGGGGTTGTCTTGATTTGTTCAGAGGGAGGTTTGCCTTTGCGTTCCTCTGAAGCTGAGAGTGACTTGCCCAAGGTCACCCAGCAGGTTTCCAACCTTATCAAGTACCATCTGCCTTTTTTTCATGTTTAAAGAGGTACTGCCTCGGGGCACCCACAATAATAGCTAAAGACATTTTGCTGCCTGAGACAGAGGAGTGCATGGTACTCCATCCAGTCCAAACCATGGTGCATAGTAGCCAAAGCCACCAAGTCATTTTGGCACACAAGGCAGAAAATCTCATGTCCTCTTCCCATGCCTGTCAGTAAACATGTAATAATAACAAATAAAATATAGAGCAAGAGGCTGGTAGTTCATAATACCTCAAACCTCCTGCCTGAGGTAGCTGCTTCATCTTACCTAATGGTAGGGCGAGCCCTGCTGATGGTTCAGCTTTCAGAAATCTTAGAACACAGGAATTACTGAGTTGGAACATTTCTTCACCCTTAGGAGCTGAAAGGGACTCCCAAAGGGTAATTCACTGGGGTTAAGGCAGGAAAAGGCAGTTGTGTCCCTGCAGATGTTTTTAACCTGAAACTGCCCTATGCTTTCAGCATTGACTGTGCTACTTAAGGCTGATGTGAGTTACAGGCCAAATTAATTTTTGAGGACCACATTCGCTCATCCCTAGTTTAAGATAAAGGCATTACCAAAAAAAAAAAATGACATTGATATGGACTTGTGGAAGGTGAAGTGATAGCAACATACAGGAAATTCCAGACATCAAGTGATAGCAAGAAAAAAGTGATGCAGTTAATTGTGAGTAGGATCCTGAAGATGACAGAATCATTGAAGTAAAAACTCCACGCAAAAGGAAAGTGAAGATTGTGGGGTATACTTGAGATTTTATTTGCTAAAATGGATAATCTTTTCTGAAAATTAGTCTATCCTAATATTTGTCCTATTGAGATACATGGGATTTCTTCCCTTATGCAACACACTGACTAGGAGTGGTCACGGACCTAACAATGCTACTGAAACACACAAAAGCACAAACAGCCAGTAGTAAATTCTACCAGATGATTACCAGCTGTATCTTTTTTCTTGAGTCTCATGTTTTGACTGTGA
Source organism: Gambelia wislizenii (assembly GCA_030847615.1). NCBI lineage: Eukaryota > Metazoa > Chordata > Lepidosauria > Squamata > Crotaphytidae > Gambelia > Gambelia wislizenii. Next base: position 201,395,341 of record JAUMIR010000005.1, on the reverse strand, counting down.
GGTTTTGACTGTTCAAAGGGTCAGCTGACTTAATGCCATTTAAAATGGATCAGAGGTTTCTCCCAGTGCAGACTGCTACCTGATAGTACAGTGAAAAGGAATTAATTTCATTGCATTTTTTTCTAAGCCACATCAGTTGATGGATGACTTCTGGAACCAATTCAGGATGGTGATGGCACACGTGCTTAAGGATTCCTGGTGGGTGTTGTGGGGTTGCTTGAAGGATGTTACCCCAAGAAAAACAGAATACACCAATAGCAGTCACGTTGCTTTGCGGCAACCTCTCCCATCCCCACAGTTATGCATGGGATCGAGAACAGCCATAGATCTTTGATGGAGAGATCACATCAAGCCAAGAAGTCATGACACATATTGTTGGCAAATACTTTCAGAGTGCTGTGAGTGAAGTTAAGATAAGGTAGGATTTTTATCCAGGTGTAACTTGAAGAAAGGATTGCAATCCGAAGCATTTTTAGCTTTCCCATATTTAGCAACATCACTTGATTTTTAGGTTGCATTGTTCTTTAATTGTGTTCAGATATATGGATATTGGATAATTTAATTGTGTTCAGGTATATGGAAAGTCCATTCCGCCCCCCCCCCCGAGACTGGAAAAAATTCCCCCTTTTAAATAACAAGTCCCAGAAACCCACTGAGCATTGTGGAAGGACAATTCTGAGAAATGTAGTCTAAAATTAATTTTCTGAGCCCTCTTTTGATTGTTGTCAACTGTCAGAGAACATTTTATTTCATTGAATACCATATAGATATTTAAAAAAACTGTTTACAGTGAAACTTCTACAATGTTACTAACATTTTTTTATTCTTCAAGAAGTTTATTTATTTCACTACAAATTGTGTCTGACAAGCTCCATACTGGTCCTATATATTTAAAACTCTTTTGACCCATCTCTTTAATCTAAGGTGATGAAAATCTGTCTGACAGTCAGCCTTCTTTCAACATCCTCCATGGATAGGTGTCATCAAATATCTGCCAGAGGCTTTGTTGGACTCTTGACAGACTAAGTACCCTCTCATCTGTCTTTTCATTCTACAGCTAAGAATTCCACCCACTTAAATCATAGACAGTCTTCAAAGCCTACAAAATACAAGCTGCAGAGCTTGCTAAGGAGCCCCTAAAATGAAAATGGAATGTTAGAGCTGTAAGCAAACACTTCTTATCTATAGGAATGTTGATTGTACAGTAGCACCCCAACATCCATGGGGGATTGGTTCCGGGGGTGCCCGCAGATGATTAATTCAATGGATAATAGCAAACGCCATGGGGGGGGCATCCCAGGGAAAAGGAGGGCGAGTTTGCTCCTCTGCCCCCTTCATGCCCACCATGGTGCGATCGCGGGAGCAAAGAGGGAAGGAGTCGAGGCCAGTTTGCTCCTCCACCCCTTCCCCCTTCACCCCCGCCATGGCCCTACCGTGGCGGCGATCATGGGGGCAAAGGGGGGACAAGGCCAGTTCACTTCTCTGCCCCTTCCCCTTCGCCCATGGCCCCGCTGCAGCAGCGATCATGGGGACAAAGGGGGAAAGGGACAAGGCCAATTAGCTCCTCCCCCTCCCTTCACCCCTCCGATCACTGCGGCGATGACAGAAGCCCTCCCAGGGGAAGGGACGGGGAGGTAAGATCCTTTCTTCCCCTCCTTCCCCCCATCATCGCCAACTGTGGATAATTGAATCCATGGTTGGAGAATCAGCAGATACCGGGGTGCTACTGTATTTTTTGGTCATGTTTTTTTCACAGGTGTCCGAATGCTTTGCTTTATTGTTGTTTATTTGCTTCAAATTGTTTCTGACTTATGGTGACCTTAAGATGAACCTGTCATGGAGTTTTCCTGGCAAGATTTGTTCAGAGGGGTTTTGTCATTGCCTACCTTTGAGGCTGAGAGAGTATGACTTACCCAAGGTCACCAAGTGGGTTTCCATGGCAGAGCAAGGATTTGAACCCAGACTCCTAACCCATCACTCAAACTACTATACCATGCTTGCTCTGAATGCTTTGCTACCAGACAACATACATGCACCAGCCCTCATTTTCTCATTTCTTTGTACTGGTTAAGATACCAGCCCTACCATTTGGCATAGAGAGGCAGTTGTCTCAGGTGGCAAGTGCTGGGTGGTGTAGAAGGAGAAGAGGTGGCAGTTCCCTGGCCTTTTACCTTTGTTGGAGGACAGAGATGTGTGTCCCAAAGGCCTGTCCTTGTACTCCTTACATTAGCCTGTGGGTGATGTCAAATATGTTGTCGCATCACCAGGCTCAAAGCAGGATTCACCTGTGAGTCCAGTCCAGTCTAGCTTCTGTAGGTATCAGTGGGAGGGGCATCTTGTCCTTTGCTTCAGGCAGGAAAAAACCTTAAAGGTGAATTTAACATTTGAAACCAGGATGTCCACAGTGTATCCCAAGATATTTTTGGAAGTAGCACTAAAAACACTGTTTAGTTTCCAGAGCATAATTCCAACAATGTCAAGCTGAAAGCTGGAAGAAAGTTTAAAAATCAATTGTACATTAGGATCAATGAATGTGACTATTTACAAATACAGATCATTCAGAGGCAATATTTAGTGAAAACCCTTTAAGACTTTCAAGGACACACTTGCATCTTCCACTGTGGTACCAGTAGTGTCAGTAGTCTTTGCTGACATCACTGTAGAGGCTGCTGATCTAGGCCACTCTTTTTTAAAATGTTTTTATTAAAATAATTTATTTAATTCAGCAAAATATGAACGCATATTAACCAGTTCATACATTACAAGTTACCTATTGTGGTAAAATGTAAAATGTCCATCTACAACATCAAGATTGACATCCTGGTCATGTTGCAAAAAGACAATAAAATAAATTTTAATAGTCATCTAATTGTTCTAACCTTGGTACTTTCATATATATATATATATATATATATATGTCTTGATTTCCATGATTTTACCCTGTTTAAGTATGTTTTAGGTGACTCTCTATACTTTTTCTGACATTCACTGGCTCATATAAGAGTATTTCACATTAACTTTGTTAAATAATTTGATTCTATTTTTCTTTTTTTCCAGCTGTTAAATCCATAGCTTATATTTTCTTCAACCATAGTTAATTTCATTTGTAAATTATAGTAGGCAAACATTCGTTCATTCAAATCAGTTCCGTCCCATTTTTCTTTCCAAACATAAATCAACTAATTTCCAGTCCTTTTCAACTTAGTTTGCTGTTCTTTCATTCATCTAAGCAGTTAGCTTATCCATTTCTTTCATATGGTAAATTTTAAAGATCCAGTCTTCTATAGTGGGAACAATGTTGCTTTTTCACTAGCCCACTTTTTTTTTTTTTTTTTTTTTTGGTAGCAGTCCCTACAGATTTTCTGATTTCCTCTGCATTTTAACAAAAAATCACTATCTATTCTGTTCCTTGAGCAGGGGTACTCAAAATGCTGGCTCATCATCTGTGCTGGTCCATGGAGAGTTTCCAAGGAAGAAGGAAACAATTGTAATTAATGAGTGCAAATACTTTGTGGGAGCCTGCAAGGCCCTAACAACAGATGGCTTAAGAAGCACTACCATAGGCAGCTGTGTCTCTGCTTAAATATGTATTTATCAGAGGTGACCAGGCTAAGCTTTTCCAGTAGGTTTCTGATCAGTTTTAATAAGTTAACCCTTTCCTTGTTTCAATCACAGAATTATGTGCTTGGAAAGGACTTTCAGAAAATCAGCCAGAGCAGCCTGAAATCTTATTACAAAAGAAACAGCACCTATGCATTTTTAAAAGCCTTTACAGACATACCCTCTAATGGTCCCAGTTTGGCAGGGACAGTCCCAATCAACCCACTATCATCCCACCTTTTCAGCTGCTTTAAAAATGTTTCTTTCTCATCCTGCCACAAAGGGGGAAACCCTTTGCCCTATTTATTTCCAGTACTGCAAACTAGGGACTTTATCAGACTAGCATCTAAAAATGCTGTAATTCCCCTATTCCACTATTGAGGAAAGCGGAAACATAGTGGCATTATTACACTAAGGACTTTATCAGACTACCTGCAAAAAGTCCAATCTTTTGCCAGCATAACTTTGCCAGTTCTATGCCAGCAAAAGAACTCCCCATGCTGCACCTACCTTACTTTCCCAACAAAGGCTGCCCAGTAATGAAAGAGGAAGTGAACGGAGCTCTGTTCACTTCCTTGTTCAAAATCCCGTGGAGTCTTGCAAGAAGACGTTTGCATGGGGAATTCAAAAAAACAAAACAAGAACAACATAGAACAAGTTTTTAAAAGCATATATATACACACACTTAAAAACTTACAAGTAGCAGGAACCTGTTCACGCTACCATGACATCATAATTGTGCAATTTTAGCCTCATCTGATAAAGTCCTAAGTTCAAAGTGCAAAAGTAGTTTCTACTTAATTTACTCATCAAGGGGGAGAGGAGAGGAGAGGAGGGAGTGGAACCCTGCCCTTCCCAGTAGGCCCAGGAAAAAGCAAACTGCTTCAGCCTAGCTTGTGTGTTCTTCCTGATTAATAATTTTTGCCATCTTGACCACCCTCTGATGTTGCTTGGCCACATACGGCCCTGTTTTCATCTGTGAAATGTTGGAGGGTAAGTCATAGTCATGATCTAGGATGGAAAAGATTCTGAAAGGACCAAGAAATCACTCTAGTAGGGCTCTTGTGCTTTGTACAGTGGCTTGACAGACATCAGGGTAGCTAGGGTGGCCACTTATACAGCCCCAAAATAGGAAGTGCACCCACCCTAAGGGGAAAAAATAGGATCTGAATTTGTTACATATGCTAAATGGTATTTAGAGATGAAAATCTGGAAATTATTACTAGAATGGAAATAGAAATGCAAAAACATTGTACTGTATTGTAATGAGGAAGACAGTATCCTTGTTCAGTCTTATATCTAGGTGCCAAATACTGATGGACCATTTCAAGGCCCCTGCTTCCCCTCCTTATGTTTTTGTAATCTTTAAATCAGATTTGGATGACATAGCCCTTCAAACAGAAGACTGTAGGTTTCTCCAGATGTTTTAGCCTTCATCTCCCAGCTTGACCAATAGTCAAGGGTTCTGTTCCAATAAGAAGGAGAGCAGAGAGGGAGCCAACTGAACCTCCTGTGGGAGGGAATTCCACCACCTGGGAGCAGGGACAGAGAGGGCTCTCTCCTGTGTCCTCACCAAACATGCCTGTAGTGAGACCAAGAGAAAGCTCTCACTTGGGGATCTTAATACTTGAGCAGACTTATATGGGGTCTTTGTCCAAGACAAAGGTGAAAAACGTTACCACAGGTGTTTGGTCTGCAATAGCAATGGCCGAAGTAGAGTGCCTCCTCTTTACTGTGTGGAAGCTTGTCTATGTGAGGGAAGGAAAGAAGGGAATAAAGGAGGAAGAGGTCAGTGTGTGTGTGTGTGCGTGTGACTCCTGTTTTTGTATGTCCTTGTCTTTGACATTTAGCTCTTTGTTCAAAAATCTCTCTCTCTATCTCTCTGCAGATATGTCTTAAACCCAGGAGGTGACGAGTGCTTTCCACACAGAGAGCTATGTGTGGGTGGTGTAGCACTGAATTCTCATTTCTTCTGTTGGTATGCTCCAGAGCTGTGCTTGTGAGCAGCATAAAGGGACTTGAATCCCTGCCTAAAAGAATGTCTAGGGACTGGCAGTAGATAGGGCTTTGTTCTCTGCGCCATTAGAGCTGGTAGCATTGGGTGCAGTGCAATGACATTATTTTACAAGGCACATGTGTTGTGATGTAGGGAGATGTACTAGAGGGAGTATGTAATTCCTGCCACCCAGAGCTCTTTGGCTTTTTCAGTATATGGGCATCACTGCCATCATATGCCTGACTAGTGAACATTGTGATGTTTCTGTAGATGCTGGGGACATGTTTGTTTTTGCTTTTGTTTTTGTGTATGTGTGTGCTGTTTGGGCATTTTTGCAAGCTTTGATATTTTTTTCACCTACTGATACATGTTGTTCTGTTCTGATGCTGGGTTACCGTACAATGAGGGAGAGGAAGGTGGTCCTGGGACTCTGTGCAGCCCTCCAAGGTTGTATTTATGGCCCACCTACCCAGATTTCCCTGGCTTGCCTTTTCTCCTGGCAAAAATAAAAAGCATGAATCACTTCTCCAACATCTTCTAGGACTGGGACTACACTGTTTAAATAGCTCATACACACCCCTTGATTGTTTAACACTCTCCCCCAATTAAAAAAAAAACCCCACAGATATGGACTCTGAGCTACTTCCTTTTAAAAAAAAAATCCTTCTCTTTCTTTTTCCTCTTCTTTTTGGGCAGTCCATCCAGACAGTCCTGGAGGGTTCCCAGGAAGAGAAAATTGGCTCCCAGGCTGACTAAAGTCACTAAAATTTGTTATAGAATGGGAAGATGTAACTGCAGCAGGCCCTGGGGTACTTTTATACTCTGGGACCATCTGTGAGCCACAGGGGGGAAAAACAATCCCCACAAAGTAGCTGGAAGTTCATTTCTGTTTCTCAAAAATTTATTTATTTATTTATTTGAAAATGTTACTCAGTACAGGGACAACTTGCAACCTATTTAAAAAGGAAACAGTTGTGCCTAAAGGCTTCCAGGAGCAGCAAAACACCATTTTTTTTCTTTTTCTTTTCTCCCCCCCACCTCCCCAAAAAAAGGTTGCTACAGGGACTTTGGAGTTGCTGAGGGCCACAGAAGCACGCTTGGAAGTCCACCCTTTGCCAATCCCCTTTACATAATATGGTGGTTATTCTGGTGGTAGCCCAGCTTTCTTCACCTTCCCAGAATGTTGCTGCTGTTGCATCTTCTTCATTTTCTTACTATTAAATTTATTAGATGCCTCCTCCTAAAAAAGACTTTTGTGATCTTGCAACAATTCAAAAGTTAAAAAATAACCCCAAATTATAAAAGCAATATACAGTATCTATTTGATATAGAAATAAAACTATACCTCCACCCTCCAAAAAATCAACCAGCAACAAATCATCTGGGAATCTATTGGCATATGGCTGAGAATTAAATATTAGCATGTCAAAGAAACCTAAGAATGTCTGAATTAAAGTTTTTACTGATGGATAGAAAGTGATCTCTATAGTCAGAGACAAAAAGACTGCACACTTTTCTGGAAGTTTTTTTTTTTTTTAAATCAGGTGTAAACAGCTTTATGAGAGCACCATCTCTTTAAAAACGTTGTGATTCTGTGAGGGAAATGTTTTTCTTTTAGACTGAAATAGTCAAAATTATGTTTCACTCCATCTTCAATGAAAAACTTATCTCAAACTGCTGATAGCAATTCTGAATACAAAACAGAAATTGCTGTAGAGTTTGTCTTTGGCATATGAATAGCCACCTTTATTAAGGGTCTTCTGTTAAAAAGACTGCTGTACTAGTTCTTATGGTCTTGAAGTAGAAGCCACTTACTCAATAGTTACTGAAGAATGACAATTATCTGGGAAACTTAATCATTCTTTGTATACTGTATTGTATTATCATCAACTTGCAGTTACAGATTATTGTGACTAAATCTATCATTATGGATTTGACTTAAAACAACCAAAGTCATAATCCAAATCAGAATCCAAGGAATGAAAAAAAGAGTGTAAATGTTTCTTAATGATCCTGGATGGCCTCTGAGTGTCCCTTTGCCATATTAATTGTCAGAAGATAGTTTTATGATACAGAGATCCCTGTGTAATGTTTGGAATGGGGAAGTCATCAGAGTTTTACAAGTGACCTGTGGGAATGAGACTTAATGTATAGATTGTGTTTGTTGTTGTGTGCCTTCAAATCGGTTCTAAGGTATGGCAACTCTAAGATGACCCTATCACAGGGTTTTCTGGGCAAGATTTGTTCAGAGGGGGTTTGCCTTTGTCTTCCTCTGAAGCTGAGAGTGTGTGATGGGTCACCCAGTGGGTTTCCATGGCCCAGCGGGGATTCAAACCCTGGTCTCCAGAGTCCTAGTCCAATGCTCAACCAATGTTCAACCTTGGACTCTGGGTCAAGGGTTGTGTATGAAGAACAAAAGAAGCAATCCCGCAGGATGAAAGGAGACAGAGGGCTTATCTACATGAGCCGTATCCTGGCTGCGGATCTGGCCCATTGTTCCCCTGTTACCTGTTTGAAATGGGCCGGAGTCCATTCAAACATACCAGCCTGGCCCTACAGCTGCCACCGTCATTTTCCTTGCTCTGCTGGGTACAGGAAGCTGGCCTGTACCATGGGACAAGGCCCCCTGTATGTGACCCAAAAGAGTAAGGGTGATAGCCTCCCACAGACATACAGGGCCTGATCTGTTTTCTCACAGTGGAAACAGTGGAAATTGGGTATTTTTAAAAAATATTTAACGGCACCTACCCCAGCTTGCTCCTGCCTGAGCTCCATATCTGCTCTAGAGGTGGTGAGGACTGCCCAGAGCCAGATCAGGGCAAAAGTCCTACATTGTATGGACTGCAGGGCTCTTACAGAGGGGCAAGCTGGGGTATTTGGCCACTGTAGATAAGGACAGAGAGAATAAACCTCTGAAATTTACCCTGAAGGCTGGAAGCACCTTAAAGTTTAGAGTGCCTCCCTCTGGACCAAAGACAGTAAAGTTACTTTAAAGAAGAATGAATGTGGCAACATGCTGAAATCAGCCATAACAGCTGATTTATGTATCAGATGTATCAGAACCCAGAGGATCATCCTACCACTCAGTTATGGATAGCTTCAGCATGTCATCATAGTCATCCTTTTTAAAAGAGTTCTGTTCAAATTTCAAATGAATAAGGAACCTTTCACTATGATGACCTCCCGTTTTCCTCTTTTATTTCATATGCCTGTATAGAATATATAGTTGGGATACTAGCAAGCTGTCATTTGTGGTCGTGAAAACTGGAACAAATGAACTTGGAATACAACACCCAATCATTTTTAAACAAATGAAATTTTGTGAATTTTGAGTCAGTGCAGCAAATTAGGTTACTGATAACTGAGGCCTTTCCCTAGAATTCTCTTTTTCATTGTAAAAATGTGTCATTGAGTATGGGGTATGATAGGGCCAAGTAGGTCATCTCTTTCACTTGGGATGCTTCTTTGAAAGGAATCTGAGTGGCTTTTTTGGCAACATGGTTTTATGTGTATTTCACAGCTTTGAAGAGGGAACAATAAGACATGCTGCTTTCTATTAGGAGGGGGCAGAATGGTGCTATGATTGCTATTTAATCTGATGACTAAAAAGGCCAGTCCAAGATAAACAAGTCCAGTTGCAGAAAGCACAGCAAAAGGTCTCCTTGGGTGATGTTTCTGGGTTGTGATTCTTTCTGCATCGTCATATCTCTTCAAGACTTGTTCAGCGTGATACAAATAAGGCTGCAGCATTGTGGATAGTGCATGTCCATGCCTCCTGATGTGAGGCCAGGGCGGACCATTGTTGGCGATCAATTTGGCCGAGCCTGAGATGTTGTTTCAGGGAGTCCTTGTATCCCTTTTTTGGAGCGCCCCTCTTACGCTGACTCATGGCGAGTTCACCGTAGAGTGGTATTTTTGGGAGGTGATGGTCCTCCATCCCAGAAACGTGCCCTGCCCAGCGCAGCTGTGTTCTCAATATCATGGCCTCTATACTGGTGATCCCTGCTTGCTCAAGGACAGCAACATTCGTCACATAGTCAGTCCAGTGTATATTTAGGATTGTGCGTAGACAGTGCTGATGAAAGCGTTCGAGGAGTCGTAGGTGGTGGCGATAGGTGACCCATGTTTCAGATCCATAAAGGAGAATAGACAGTACAATGGCTCTATACACACTGATTTTTGTGCTTCTCCTCAGGTGTTTATTATTCCAGACTCTTTTGTGAAGTCTTCCAAATGCACTATATGCCTTTGCTAATCTGTGGTCTATCTCTTTGTCAATCTTGGCATCTGAAGAGATGATGCTTCCCAGGCAGGTGAACTGCTGAATAGACTTGAGCACAGATTTGCCAACGGCAATGTGGGGATGGTGGTGTTCATCCTGTGGTGCAGGCTGGTAAAGAACTTCCGTTTTCTTCAGGTTGACTTCCAGCCCAAACAGCTCTGCAGCTGTTGCGAAGCAGGATGTTAGGCGCTGTAGAGCTACTTCTGTGCGGGCAACAAGGGCAGCATCGTCAACAAAGAGCAGCTCACGAACTAGATAGTTTAATTTAAAAGACTGTTTTTTCTGCAAAGCCCTTTCATTGCTATGCTGTGTGCTATCAGTGGTCTTTGCTGTAAACAAATACATCTGCTAAGCAGTGTTGATTACAACCCCAAGCTTACTTTTATTCCAGTTTTCCTTTTAATATGACTATACAATCTACTCCAGTGCCTCTTTTTTTATCCCCAGTAATTAGGCTATGTGTGTTGTGGTTGCCCTAGGCAATGATATACAGGGGGCCTGTTAGTCTGGATTTGTGTTTGCTTTGGTCCTCCAATAAAATGCTACTCAAAGTGATGGTCTGAGGACCAGTGCTGGTCTTGGAGCAGTCCACACCAAGTTTCCAGGGGACTGTGCTGATATGATAGAAGCCTAAATAATAATCTGCTAATATGGTAAGGCACCAGATTCTATCTGACTTCAGCAACTACACAGGGTCAGGTCCGGCTAGCACTTTGATGTGGGACCAATAAGGAATACCAGGTGCTGTAGGCTGTATTTCAGAGGAAGACAACGGTAAACCACTTCCGAGTATTCCTTGCCTAAGAAAACCTTGTGAAGTTCATGGGGTCACAGTAAGTCAACAGGTGACTCGAAGGCATCCACACGCACACACACACACATGCTACTATGATAATAACATGGCACATGTATGGTACCAGTCCCTGAGGTATTGCAAGAAAATTTTTTGGTCCACCACATCAGATAGTTTGAGTAGCACTGGTTGAGATCATCTTGTATTCAAACACAAATACTAGTCCCCATGATTGGCTAAAAAGTGATGATTCTTCTAAACAGGGTGGGGGCAATGCCAAATCTATGCAAAAGATAAGAAAGTGGCAGTTTAGGGTTTCAGATTATGGTTGGCCTCTAATTACTCATTTTCTTTCTAACTCCAGTTCAAATTTTACACACCTTTTTGGTAAAGGTTTGGGGCCTCTGGTGGGTACACATCACTCGTTTGCTTTATGACCCCCCCCCCTCCAATATTTCAGAGATGAAAACTGGGAGGTATATGGCCAAGCAATATCAGAGTGTGGCCAAGATGGCAAAAGTTATAGATGAGGAATAAACAAGCCAGGAGAGGCTGCAGTTTGCTTTTGCTTAGCCTCCTGGGAAAGACAAGATCCTCTCTCCTCCCCTCCCCCTCCAGAGTGGAAACTGTTTTTGCACTTTAAATTCAGATTGCAACAGTTAAAATAAACTGAGGGCAAAGGGGAGCCCTGGTGGAGCAGTGGTTAAATGCCAGTACTGCAAGCCACCACGTTGCAAGTTCGGTTCCAGAGGGCTCCAAGGTTCACTCAGCCTTCCATCCTTTTGTAGGTCGGTAAATTGAGTACCCAGCTTGTGGGGGCAATTAGCTAACACACATTGGAAAGTGTTTAATGCAGTGTAGATGTGTAAACAGCTATTGCTTAAACAATTTGTAAGCCGCTCTGATAGCCTTGTGGCTGAAGAGCGGAGTATAAATAACTAACTAACTAAAATAAAATAAATAAAATAAAAAATAAAAGGGGAAAAGTGGGAGAAGGAGAGAGAAACGGGGACATTTTAAAAGCAGCTGGAAAAGTGGGACAACAGAGGATTAATTGGGACTGTCCCTGCCAAATCAGGACAGTTGGAGCATAAGCCATTGCAATTGTGCATTTCCCAACTGTGTCCAACCACTAATTTTGCATGCCTTGTTTCCAAGCAGATTAGTATTGTCAGAAGCCTCATGGAAATGTTAACCTCTTTTTAAGCCAAGCAAGCAGACTTTGTATAAAGGAAAACACCACTTTGGGGCAACACAATTTCTGCAGAAAAACAGCTGGCCTAACGCACTCCATCCATGGATTCTAATGGGACAAAGGGCTCCCAGATCCATGGAAGCTGCCTTTTCTAAAAAGGCTGCAATCCTACAGATTCGGGTGGGCAATGTGCAGGCTTTGGCCTAGATGCACCCCCCTGTTTGGAGGCCCTCAACCCCTCTAGGTCTCCGGGACAGCTATTATTCCATGGGGGACGGGACTGGATTGGATGAATTGCTTCCTTTTAAAACCTAACCTTTAAAATAGATTACAGCACACACACCCTGCAATGCTCAACTTCCTGTAGAGTTCTAGGAGCAGAAGATTGATTCTTGGGCCCGTTGTATTTGGCCACCCCTGGTATAGATGCTAACTTGGGAATAAGTCCCATTTAACACACTAATTCTGAATAGACATGTTTATTGGATCACATAGTTAAGGTGACAGTTACCCGAAGGACAATTCCATGCTGCACATCCAAAGATGTAGTTTCACTAGTGATATTTCTTAACTACTCACTTCCTGACTCTACTAGAGGAAATAGCATTTGCCAATAAATGTGTCAAGAAAGTCCATCACAGTTGATATTAAGCACCCTTTCACACTCGATGCAAGAATTTGATATACATAGTTACAAAGATGTTATACCAGCATTTCCTTTCAGGAAATGCTGTAAAAGTACCACAAAAGGTAGACACATTCCTGAAACTCCAGCATGCATCAGGGCTCCACTGTTTGATTATTTAGGAAGATACATTCAAGGTTCTAAATTGTACAGTTGTCCCTTCACATTCGCTGGGGTTTGGTTCCAGGACACCCCCCCCCCCCGTGAATACCCAAATCCGTGAATACTCAAGTCCCAGTATATGCAAAGGCATAGCAAAATGGTGTCCCTTATATAAGATGGCAAAATCAAGGTTTGCTTTTTGGATTATTATTTTTTAAAGAATATTTTCAAGCCGTGAATACTTAAATCCGTGAATGCCAAATCCATGAATGTGGAGGGACAACTGTATATGGAAAAAATATCCCCTTAAAATATTGATACTCATAATCCTTTACTATAGTGTTGACTTGAATGTAATTGAGAATGGCCTGCCATCTGCTGGACTCTAGCACAGAGAAACATTCTGTCTCAAGACATCTTTGCATGATGAAGAAACCTGCAATCTCAAAAGCTTGCACACAAATATTTGTGTCTTTTTGAATGACCTAATAAAGGCATTACTACCATATGGACTTTGGAATTTGCCTTACAGTTAACAGATCTAGCCGTGCATTTGTAAGTCTAGATGAATACCAAATTTACCAACATAGTAATGGGAACTTACACTGGAGGTATTTATTACCTCTTTTTATTATCTTTCTTCTTTCCAGGAAGCCAGGGACCCTTAGGATAGAACCTGCTGAGTCTAATTTTATAGCTTGCCAATCCCTCCTCCCATACTTTCTCAAGACAACACGCAGACCATGTTACTCCAAAACCAACACTTCTCCCATTTCCCCTCCTGTTTTTTTTTAAATGGCCCCCAGACTGTTTTTGCAGCCCTCACGTTCCTCAGACTCCCAGGATTGCCCTTTTAAAAATTATAAATGGGGGGGGGGATTGCCTCTCCTACAAGCCTCCAGAGGCCCTTTCACATACCACTATGGGATTCTCTTAATGGCAAAACGTCTCACAGAATGTGAGGAGAACACTACTTGTCTAAATGGCAAGCCACATCATTTCACCATTTTGTGAAAGAGGGGGGCCCAAAACGTAAAAAACTACATGGGAAAAGCTTTTCCTGGAATTTTTAAAAAACTGCAGGGAGAATGCAGATTACCCCTTGTTGGCACAAGCACTTCAATATGAATCGCTTTCCCATAGGAGAGGAAATGCAAAGCTGATTGGCCAAATGAGTGTGTGGGCGGGGCTTGCTAATAGGGCAAGCGCCGGGTGTTGCCATGTTGATCTTTTGCCTTTGTGCATGAGCTAAGTATCAAAGTATGATATCTTCAATTTAATAATTTTGGCTACTAGTGAGAGTTCAGGCTTGATTTACTCTAGGACCACCCATTTCTCATTTTGGCAGTCGACGGGATCCATAAAATCTTCTCCAGAACCACATTTCTAATTAGATTTTTTTCCCCTGACATTTTTTTTTTACAGTCCAGCTTTTACAACCATATGTAGAAATTAAGAAAACTATAGCATGGACAATTTTGATTTTAGTATCTAATGATAGATGTTTGAAATTGGGATATATTATTTAATTATATATCTTTGAACCACCACCCCCAGGCCTAATGTTCTCATATCTTGATATTAGTCTCCACTTGGATTTATGATTGAGCCAAAGTATAGAAAATAATTAACAATTTCAGTGTCTTCATTATTCACATCTAAATTATGTTAATCATCTGTGATTATTGCTTTTCCACTTTGTTCTATAACTTTCCTCAATAGCCTTTTCAAGTCTTTGCTGATTTCTACAAGTAATACCGTATTTAAGATATGCGTATCTTAACCTTTTGATGTTCCTTTCCCCAATTTTCATACATCCTTTGGTAGTACTGAGTCCCACAACTGAAAATAGTGGCTACCACTAAGACATTTATCCATTAGGTACCACAAACCTCTTCTTATGAGTCTAAAGTTTGCAACAAACAGTCCAAATTTTTATTAAAAAATCATCTCACTCTTTTGTCTCTCTTCTCTACTGTTCCACCATTTCATTTTTTTCACCCTTGGACAAGAGTTTGTTTTTTTTTAAATTCCATTTGTAATTCCAGTTTGCATGCTGGTTTATAGAAGCTTTTCCTAATCTGGAATTCTACAGCTGTATTAGACTACAACTGTCACCATCCCCTGCCAGCATAGCCAGTGGCCATGGTGCCTGGGGATGACAAGAGTTGTAGTCTAATATATCTGCAGGTTGCCAGGTTTAGAAATCGGTGATCTGCAGAGACACACTTGTATTCTTTTTGTTGTGGCAACATTGTTCCTAACAGTAAATTACTTGTTTTGGATTTAACCAATTCAAAGCAACAGATAGCAGAAAGATAAAAGGTTCTCCTTCTCCAAGGACCACCAACACAGTCCATTATAATTTTAGACTTAATGTTGGACAACATAGGTCTTCTGTTACCATGTGTATTTTCCTGCCCCCTAGAAGAGGTTGTGAGCGGAACAGACTGATGATAGAGGAAATGCTGTATATCTTACTGAGTAGCTGCTTGCTGACATTGCCATGTACTGTTGCAATGGAGGAATTAATTATCCCTACCTGGTGAAATGTGGGAAAGGCAAAGGGCAATGAAAGAAAAACAGTTCCCTCTGTAGTGAAAAGAACAGCAGAATATGATGCAAGCAATATCCTGGGTTGTGACATTTTGCTGTGTGAAATCTGTGCCAGGCTTCCTTTCTGTTTCATATAAAGCTGCATTGAATAATGAAGAGAGCCAGAGGCATACTGGAGGCAGCCCAAGATAAACTGAGGCCTGAGGCAGACAATCCAAAGCATGGCTTCTACTCCTAGTGGTGCAGATGCCATAAATTTGCTATCTTTCAATGCTGCCCCCTTGAGGTGAGATTCAAAATCCTGCCTATTTTAGAGAGAGAAACTTGTAGCTCTTGGGAGAATTTATGATTCTTTTATGTGTGTGGAAAATGCAGTGATAGGAAAGTTAGTAGCAAAGGATTAATGTATTAGTTTCTCATTAATAAGCTACCATTTTAATTCAATTGCATTAGAAAATGGGTAAATTAACTAGCTGTACCCAGTGTAACAATATATGCCATTATAGTAGATTTGAAAGGGTCACACGGTTCAGCTACATACTATTATTTTAGGAAAAATTATTGCATTGTTTTACATGTGGGTGGTAAGTGGCTTTTTTGGAGCACCCCTCTTATGCTGACCCATGGCGAGTTCACCGTAGAGTACTATTTTTAGGAGGCGATGGTCCTCCATACTAATCCTCTGTCATCCCACTTGGGGCGCTCCAAAAAAGGGATACAAGGATTCCCTGAAACAACATCTCAGGCTTGGCCAAATTGATCACCAACAATGGTCTGCCCTGGCTTCACATCGGGAGGCATGGAGACGCACTATCCACAATGCTGCAGCTTTATTTGAGAACTCACGCCAAACAAGTCTTGAAGAGAAATGACAATGCAGAAAGAATCACAACCTGGAAACATCACCCACGGAGACCCTTTGCTGTGCTTTCTGCAACCAGACTTGTTTATTTCGGATTAGCCTTTTCAGTCATCAGCACGCTTGCAGAAAACACGGAATGAGTCCTTCCTGAATCTTTGTTTGTGAAGAAAAGCCAGAGACTTCAGTTGCTGCAGACTGAATTCAAAGTGAAGAAGTAGTTTGCACTCCATTTAGTTAAGCAGGGAAACGAGAGGAGGGGGTGAAATTTTACTCCTCCCAGTAGGCTTAGGCAAAAGCAAACTACTGCAATGTTCTTCCTCATTAATAACTCTTGCCATCTTGACCACACTCTGATGTCAGTTGGCCACCCATATCCCAGTTTTCATCTGTGAAATATTGGAGGCTGTGCAACTCTTTCCTATCTGGCAGCTGGTATTTGCCCATTCAGCATGGAACAGCCTTGGATCATTTCATTCAGTGTTAGCAGTTATATCAGTAATATACTGGATTCACCTAAATGCAACAAAATCCCAAATACATACCAGTGACACCTTTACGAGACCAACAAAAAGGCACAAAACATTTCACTAGCTTTTAAAGCCAACATTGCTACCTCTGAATGTATTTTATAGGATTCATCCGTATGTGATGGAGGAAAATAAAAAGATACAGTGTGCTTCACAAGAGAGGCCAGCCCCTAAATCTTGTCTACATTTAGAGGGAGAAAGGAAAGGATGGCTTTAAAGATGTACTTGTATGTCTGCCAGACCATGCAAAATTACTTGGGAGTAAATCATATTGAAAGCAGTGGAACTTATTTCTGGGTGTGTGGGAACAGTCAAGTGTACATGAAGATCTGCTTTTTACCCTTTCGTAAGATAGAGGTTTATCGCATGAGGGCAGGGAAGCAAAAGTGCAACTGGATAATGGCGACTTCCATTCTGCCTTACCACATGTTGTTGTATTTCTTCAGTGATTCTTCAGTTCTGGTCATGTAGGAGACAGTTCCAAGAGTGAGTCTTTTTTCTAATTGAAAAAAACCCATTAGGAAAAAAAACTTGCTTCTACAACCGTCTCCCATGGGACCAGAACTGAAGAACCACTGAAAAAATATGACAACATGCAATAGTATCAATAAGAAGGGAAGGTGCTATTATCTGGCTGCATTTCCCTTGCACCATAAGCCTCATAGTCTTACCAAACAAAGGGGTTGCCTAGATGGTGAAAATACTCGTCATAGAATTCGGGAAGACTACATTTTGTCCCAATGGGATCCTGTGGTGATTCAACATATTTGGAAGGAGGGGGACAAAAAACACCAACTATTCTGCAGGGGAAACCTTTGCGGCTTCTCCCAAACTTTATTTTGTTTAAACTCAGAAGGAAATGTGCCTTCCTGCTCATTGGAACAACTGATGCAATTTGTTGTGCAGTCCAGAGAGGGCAGAACTGAACATCTCATTGGTTGGACATGCGCAGGGGTGGGCTTGCTGTCACACGACCGGAAGTGCTAGCGATTGCCTGCTTTTAAAAACTTTTTTTAAACCATCAATTTGGCAAAGAAGGCAACCCTGCAGCACCTGGAGATGATGAAATGGGCAGCCACTGTGAGAAAGAGGAAGAGAAAGCTGCCCGCTCTTCACCTATCCTGGCAGTGGCGGTCTTCGATTCTGGCTGCAATTTAAAGGGATGGGAGGAGCTGCCTGCCCAGCTGCTGGTTGTGGAGAAGAAAGAGCAGGGTGGCTCTTTAATGCTCCAGCTTCATCTCACTTTCCCAGGTTGGCTGCTCCTTCTGTCATGCCTGTCCTGCACCCTCCAAAGCCTGCTAACATCAAGCTCAGTAGATAAGCATGAGAGAAAGAGCAGGCGGCTCGGTCTCTCCTCCCCTTCCTTGTGGTGGCCATCCTCTTTGTCTTTTTGACAACTTTTTGACAACTTTTTGACAGTAAGAGCTGTTCGGCAGTGGAACACACTCCCTCGGAACGTGGTGGGGTCTCCTTCCTTGGAGGTCTTTAAACAGAGACTGGATTGCCATCTGTCGGGGATGCTTTGATCAAGATTTCTTGCGTGGCAGGGGGGTTGGACTGGATGGCCCTCGTGGTCTCTTCCAACTCTGCAGTTCTATGATTCTATGATTCTCTGGCGCTGCCAGGTTCTCACCTTCCTGCAAGTGTCTCCCCCAATCACCACCCACCATGCAAAAAATAACACAGCTGCTATCTTGATTCACAGCTGCGTGAAGGTCGGAGTGGAGCACTTCGCAGCCTATCCTTTTTGAAGAAAACACTGTGGGAACAAAGTGATGCTGCTGCAAATTGGCTGTAATGTGCAAGTATGAGCTTTATTTCTAGTCTAGACAAGCCCAAAGTTTCTGCTTGATGTGGCCTTGACTCTAAAAGTATGGATGGGGAGCCTGAAGCCAAATCTAACTTTCCTGGTGTCCCAGTGTAGTCCTACGGCCATAGCCCCTTTTGTATGAAGGGGATTTCCCAGTTTTTGTATAGTTTTATTCCCACCCTAAAATGATGGACTGCCTCTCCTAAGGCTTAGGCTGATGCCACACTGCAGAAATAATCCAGTTTGATGCTGCTTTAACTGCAATGGCTCGATGCTATTGAATTTTGGGATTTGTAATTTTGTGAGATATTTAGCCTTCTCTGTCAGAAAGCTCTAGTGCCACAACAAACTACAAATTCCAGGATTCCATAGGACGGAGCCATTATAGTTAAAGTGGTAACAAACTGTTGGCTCTCTTCTATGTCCTGCAGGTGTGCAGCGACAAACACAAAAAACTAGGCCCACTAGAGAAGCCACCTATCAGCACTGTCTGAGGTGCCTGACCTCAACAGTAGCTATTTGCAGCAGAGTGAAGAAGCACAAACCCAATTTGTAGTACAGTATTTGTCAAAATTGCACTGACCAACCTTGAATGATGCACAGACATGGTTGGATTCTTCCAAAGTCCTTGGAGGCTTTTATCACTTGTTGCAATAGGTACAAGTTATATACAAACTCTCCTTTAACTCCCTCCAATATTCACTGTCTGATAGATAGCAATCCACTCTTAAACTCACACATGTCAACCCACACTTGCCCTGGGTTTTAGAGCAGGTGATAACTAAGGGTTGACACTTGGTGTTACTTATCAGTTACAGCCATACAAACTATTTTACAATGTCATAAAGGAATATTGTTCCCAACAAACTGCATTTTTTCTATAATGTGGCAGTGTCCTTAGTTAGAGTTAGTAAGAGCATTAACCTAAAATATGCTGAGATTTTGACTCTACCCTTTTGCTTTTAGTCCCCTGGAACTTCTCAGAAATTGAATTTGGCTCCCTAGGCTTAAAAAATGTTCCTCAACCTTGCTATAAAGAGTCATGAATAACCTGTGGCGTACTTAAGAGATGAAAGAAACAGTTCAAAAATAGAAAACCGAACTGTAAAGAAATACCGGTAAGACAAAATAAATCTCTGACTTAATTGAACCAATAATTTGGTCACCCACTGTTATAAATAAGTGAGGCCAGAGGCATGAACGAATGCTGTAATTCAGTGAATAATTAGATATTCTCACTGTGGTTTTTTTATACTCTCCAACATTTCATAGTTGAAAACTGGGACACGTGTGCAACATCAAAGTGTGGTCAAAATGTTGTAGCCACAGAACAAGGGGTAACAATTCTTAATTAGGGAGAAACACTCCCCACAACAACTATTTTAAGCAGGAAACCCTTGGAATTTATGTAGTGAGTTTAGGAAAGCCAGGAAAAAAGAGGAGTAAGAACGGGGGGGGGGGGGGAAATCAACCCAATAATCTGTGTGTCTGTGTGCAGGCATATGTGTGCACATGTACACAGCAAGATTAACAATATACACAATATTATGTAATTCAGCATTGTAAAACCAAAATGCCTTTATCACACCCAACTCAAAATTGCAGCTTTTTCTCAGATCCATGGTCACTGCATGAACTCTGTGTTCACACACTGTGTCCAAAGCACAAATCCCTGCTTTCCCATAACACAATACTCTCAGCCTGACCTACTTCACAGAGTTGTAACAGATTATCACACTATACTGTTATACTGCTATTATTCCACTTTAACTGCTCCGGCTGCCTCCTGTGGAATCCTGGGATTTGCAGTTTAAGGAGGTGCATTTAGAATTCTCGGTCAGAGCTCTTAGGCCTCTCTAAACTACAAACCCCAGAATTCCACAGGAGGCAGCTAGAATAGTTAAAGTGGAATAATAACACTATAACAGTGTAGTGTGATAAAGTCCATAGTTAGGATAAAAATGGTGGTAGGGAAAAATGATGTACAGGTTGACCCCCGCATTCATGGGGGATACATTCCAAGATCCCCTGTGAATACCTGAAACCATGGATAATAGGGAACCCTATTATTTTCAATGAGGCAAATGCCGGAAGTTGACCATAGAATCATATTGAAGGACCTAGAAATGCCTAGAGAGAACATATTTTTTCTGATGTAGATAAGTGAAACTGCAGATACCGAATCTGTGGATATGGAGGTTGGCCTATAACAGTATTTTTTTTTTCTCTAGGAGATAAATGAAATGAAATTAATTAAGAAAGCAGTTGGGGGGAAAACACGATTGTCATAAAGAAATACATATGCTCAAATGGTCTTTTAGAATGTCTCACACTACAATCCCGTACACAGGGAGTAAGTTCCATTGAACTAATTGGGACTTACTTCTGAGTTGATATGCATATGATTGCATTGGCTGAATCTACACTACAGAAACAATTCAGTTTTAAATAGGATTATTTACCATGGTTCCTTCCTATGGAATCCTGGGATTTGTAGTTTTACAAGGTCTTTAGCCTTCTCAGCCATTTTTAATGTAAATTAACCACTGCTTTGCAGTGGGGAAAACTCAAAGTAAGGAGACTATTAATCTCTTTCAATGTAGGACCTATTCATTACTAAGGTGCTATGAAGCCCAAGCATGTACCCTCCCTCCTCCTCTCCCCCCCTTCTCACACACACAAACAGAGGATTTGTAAATCAAAAGGAAGGAGGGGTGGAGAGAAGGAAGGGTGGAGAGAAGAAAACTACTAAACAATAAAATACTGTACAAAGTTTATGCAAATCTTTAAAATAAACAAAAATCAGAACTGAAGGGAGAACATATTTTGAAATCATAAGTGTTTATCTGCAATATTGATCCTATGGAAATTAGGTAGAAGAATCTAAAATCAATTTGTGGGTAACCTGTGTATCTGTGATAGAGATTGAGAGCCCATAGTTCTAAAGGTTCAAAGGAGATTTTCTCTGTTCAAGATTCAAAGGGGATTTTCTGAAGGAAGGCCTCTTCTAGTTGTCAGCACTCCCTTGCTGCATGCAAGTTGTGTGTACTGCATTTGATTACTGCAAGAAGCAATTTGTTGTCACATTATACAAGCTCCAAAATGGCCACAATACTTGCTTTTACTCTCCTTATGACTGGGTGGGAAGGACGAGACCTTATCCCCTCCTCTCCTCTCCAGAGTGTATGGAGTTCCCTGTTGAGTTAACGGTAACTGAGTGCAAAGTACAGGTACTTTGTGCTTGGAACACAACATTTGCAGCAGTTGGGAGTGGGAGACAAAAAGTGAGACATTTTTAAAGCAGCTGCAAAAGCAGGAAGGCAGAGGAGTAAGCATGGCCACCCTGGCTGAACTGGGACAGTTGCAGGGTATGTTTTTAAAAATGGTACTGAGCAGCAGAAGATCAGGGAAAGAACGGTTCTGAACAGATACCAAAACACATGAAAACATGGAAGACTGAGGCTTGTCCAGACCTGCCAGAATATGCCACATTCCAGCCAGCTTTCTAACCCTGAAGCTAGCTTGTCCGCCCCATTACTATGACAAAACAGGTGGAAGTCTGCACACATGCACCAGCTCATATCAGCAGGCGTCTCCGCTGCTGTCTGTGTCACACTCTCTGAAGCCAGGAAGTGAGAGGGTCTGTCTGTATTGATTATCCAAAAGTTTGTTATATTGAGTCTGTAAAAGAAAAGACTGAGTCTGCAAAATATGTCTGTGTCAGAGAAAGCTGAGAAATAACTGTACTTGCTCCAGCTTGGCTAGAGCTCTTCAAGTTGCCTTAGTTATCTCCTTCTGGGTGCACTGCCCAGTTCGGCTGTCTGTGTCTAGATACAAAAATAGAAAAACACAGAACTGAAAAATAATTTCTGTTCCAAAAAGGTTTTCTGGGAAATGAAGTCTGCCTAGTGGCTACTGTAATAGACATGCGCAGAGCCTGAGTTTTTAAGTTTCATTCTTCTCTAATATAAAAAGGTGTGTGTGCTTTGTTTCGGGAAATACAGCATGGAGGTTTATTCCCTGTGTTATGTTGCTTGTAATTAAAAAGCCATCTGCATACAACTGAACTTTGGCCTTGAGATTTCCTATGTTACCCAGATAGACCTTAACAGAAGGAGGCCCTCAGGATGTGATCAAGGCTGGTCACATGCAGGAGGCCTTGAGCATGTACTGGGGGCCTCCTTCCTGGCTTTTGAGACACACCAGTGGCCTCCCATCTCTGGAGATGTAGCCTGGCATGCAGTTACAAACTCCTGAGTTCTCATGCGGGATCCCTCTGGGTTTTCCTGCATAACATGGGTTTTCTGTGTGTGTGTGTGTATTTTTTTTTTTTAAAGTTTTAAAGGGCTTTACCCTGGCTCCCCCCTAGCTTTGCCTCAGGTGTCATTAGGACTGCCCAGAGGTGAAACAGGGCAAGAGCCCTACATAATTGTTTGGATTGCAGGGCTCCAATGGCAGGGGGGGGGGAAGCTGGGGTGAATATCTAGACAAGTCCTGAGGCCCCTATCAATTATTTGAAATGGTATGTTTTGATGCCTGAGGTGAAGAACAAAGTGCCTCGAGCATACACACTCCTATTGTACAGAAACAGACCAGACCAGCACTGAATCTGAGGGCAGCTACCTGAGGAGGTACAAGGCAAGCTGTGGTGCATATACAGCATTGTCCTCCATCTCCATCCCTAGCTCTCTTCTCACATTGCCTGAGGTGGCTGCCTCCCTCTGTCTAATAATAGGGTTGGCCCTGTACAGAAATAAAAGTCTGATGAAAGAGTTACCTTTTAATTCAAGGCTGTTATTGAGGAAAAAAACAGGCTTCAATTAAAAAATGTCATAAAATAAAAATACACAAAAGTTGCCATTTGAGTTGTGAAAGGAACCCTTCAGACACCTTTTGAAGTTACAGTAGGCCCTTAGTATCTGCTGGGGTTTGGTTCCAGGACCCCCCACCCCACGCCGTGGATACCAAAATCCATGGATGTTCATGTCCTGTTATATACAATGGGTGGAGTACAATGACATCCCTTATATCAAATGGTGAACAGCAAAGTTTGCTGTTTGGAATCCCTCCTCTCCAAATATTTTTGAGCCATGGTTGGTTGAGTCTGTGGATGCAGAACTCATGGATGCAGGGCCTATTGTAGTTGCTGAGCCCTGGGATAGCAAAAACATGATTGACAGCATTTGAATTGCCTGCTTGTGAAAACCAAAATCTGTTGTTGTTGTTGTTGTTGTTAATGCAAAGTAGTTGATATTGATAGCTCCAAGAAGGTGTTCTTTAGAGGTGATTACTTCTTTTCTAATTAACTTCTGGTTATTCCTATCAGATTGCAGTAGCACACTGGATAAAACCAGTAAGAAAAAGTCTGGGCTTCCTGACACCAAGTAGTGGGGGTGGGGAGGGAACCACCCACTCACTGACATTATCAGGGAAGTTGATATGTGCATTGGCACCAAAGTGAACATGTCAATTTAGAAATTTAAAAAGCAGAAAACAATGGCAAAATAGAGCGCTGTGCTGTGTGATTTAATGGGGAATACACTTTACTGTAACTCTGTCCCTAATGATCTTTCACTTTATTTCCTCTAGTGAGAACAATGAATAGCTCACACTATGACAAGCATAATATAGCATTGGAGAATATACTGCAACTTTATTTATAGCAACTACATGACTTGCATTACCATTCCAGAAGGAATGGGTGGGTGAAAGCAAAGTCTTGCATACAGGAGATTTTCAGACTACACTGTTATAGTGTTACTATTCCACTTTAACTGCTGTGGCTTCCTCCTGTGGAATTCTGGGGTTTGTAGTTTAGTGAGGCCTAAGATCTCTCTGGCTGAGAGTTGTAAATGCCCCTCTCTAAACTGCAAATCCCAGGATTCCACAGGAGGCAGCCATAGCAAATAAAGTGGAATAGTAACACTATAACAGTGTTGTCTGAAAATCTCCTTACTGTTCCAGCTCATTATTGATTTAGATTTATATATCAACCTATTCAGAAGACTCCCAATGTATAAACTTCCATTAAAAAAAATCATAATTATTAAATATTATTCCTTACTTTTGCAACTTAATCCTGAGCCCTAAAAACCAAACTAAACAGCTTGGTTTTACACTGCTTCCGAATTAATATCATAGAATTGGAAGAGACCTCAAGGGCCATCCAGTCCAACCCCCTGCCATGCAGGAATACACAATCAAATCATTCCCGACAGATGGCCATCCAGCCTCTGTTTAAAAACCTCCAAAGAAGGAGACTCCACCACACTATGAGGCAGTGTCCACTTCCGAACAGCTCTTACTGTCAGGAAGTTCTTCCTAATGTTCTGGGACTTGTTGCAAGCACTATGCAGGAGCACTCTAAGTTCTAAATCTGACCAAGGCAGTTTTGTGTGGGGTGGGTGGGATGAACACCATCTGTGATGTGCAAGGCCAGCCCTACCATTAGGCAGAGCAAGGCAACTACCTACGTTCATTGCTTGCATGCAGCCATTCACTTTGGCCATACCCCAGAGCAAGGGTGGGGAAAGTGTGACCTATAGGCAGTTTCTTTTTGTGCCCCCAGGGCCCATTATTTTGGGTTGGAAGGGAGGAAGGATTCAAAAAATATTTTAACCCCCCCCCATACCCTCAAATGGTGTTCATGGAATGTGGTGGGATACTTTCCCCATGCCCCTCGGGCTGTTTTAAGCTTAGGGGAGACCCTTTTTTCCAACAGGAGTGACCTGGAAACTGACTTCTAGGCCATTTTCCTTTCTTGGGTGTAAAATGGCCCAGAGTGGGCCAGAAAATCATGATGAAATTGCCCCCATATTTCCAGCCAAACCATTCCTGAAAAATTCCTTAAGAACAAGGGCTATAAGCACTCAGCTGTCTTTCCCTTTCTAACTCTTCTTGCAATTAGTGGTGTGAACCATAAAATTCTGTTTGCAGTATCTAACAAGGAAGGATGACCTACGTTTATCTTTAGAATTGAATTCCTCCCTCTCCCTCTCCCTCTCCCTCTCCCTCTCCCTCTCCCTTCCAGCAGCCCAACGGAATAATTCGAATTGTCTTGACTGAGACTAACAATTAAAACGGGGAAATATCAACTTATCTAGGTGATCCTACTGTAGTTGTGTATGCTTATGTATAATGGGCAAAGTGAACAGCTGCCTCCAGAATCACCTACTGAGCATGTGTAAAGATCAAAATAGAAAGAAAACAGGAAAGCAGATTAGCCTGTCCAACTAGCTACACTGACATGGAAAAAGCATAGATGATTTACCACCAAAACTGAAATTATAACAAGAGTGGAAGAGCTGAAAGAAAAAAGAAATAATTCTGGGATGTATTTTGGAAGAATGCATCCCAGAATGCATCCCCATTTGCAAAAGAAAAGGCACTCTGCACATGCTCAGAGGAGGTACTGTGGGTTGGACATCAGAGGGAGTTCTTATCTCTTGTCAGATGCAAATGAAACATACATGCATATATATGCTTTTATGGTTTGAAACAATAATGGATCAGCAATTTTCACATAACCCACCTAACCCTCCACCAACTCTTTTGATGGTGACTGGAGAGGACCATAAATCATTCAGCTGTCTTTCCCTTCCACAGTGTCTAACAAGGAAGGATTGCTTGGTGTTTATCTTTACAATGAAATTCCTCCCTCTCCCCTTCACCTCCTGTAGCCCAGTGGAGTAATTCAAATTGCCTTGACTGAGACTCAAACAATTACAATGAATGGCTGAGGCACTGTTACTTTTATTATTTAAGCAATAAAAATGTACTAAACATCAAATTTCCTATTGAAGTGCCCGACCCATTACTTCTTTTGCAAATGAAGTATCTGCAGACTCAAGCAGGTGCCAGATTTCAGAGTTTGTAAATACTTGAGCCAAGCATTAAGAAAACAAAAATCCCATATGTTTAATGATTGGCAACAAGCTTTTGTCACATCCCTACTTCAAGGTTTGGGTTACATGTCATAGAGAGTTAAGTGTTGTTAATATTTCCATGGTATATATAACAGCCATTAGATGAATAAGATATTTCATATAGATTTTTCAGGAGATGAGAAACTAAGGATCTCTGTGGGGAAAAAGTAAATGCCAGAAAAGCAGAGCAACAATTAACATGTACATACCTTTGAAATAAAGAGCACTTCAGACATCAGGTTTTTAGAGTGTATACCTAAGATGTTTTAAGTGTACACCTAGAGCTATGAAGTATGAATGCAACAAGTGTGTTTGCAGGTACAGTTGCCATGGGCCAAGACTGAATGCAGCTCTCTACCAAGTATGCACTTAGCGGGGAACTGAGATTTCTGCTGTAAGTTGAATCAGCAGAAAAAGGGCCAGATTTTTCCTGCTGCCTGCCTTTTACTTTGTCCTCAACATTTTTGACTCTGTGTTATCTGCATACCCTATTCCCTAACACATCTGCTTCTTTTTTCTGTGTTACCATTAATAGCAAACACTTTGCATCTACAGTCGTCCCTCCACATTCGTGGGGGTTGGGGGTCTTGAGACCCCCGCGAATGTGAAAAACCGTGAATAACAGATGCTGCTCCTGCGACCGCCCCAGAGGGAGGGAGGTGGCGGGAGGGTGTCTGGCCAGCCTGGCCGGCCTCTCTGCAAGCCTTCCTGAGGGGACTCCGGGCCTTAGAATCCCCAGAGCCCACTTAGGAAGGCCGGGGAGGGCAGCGGGCAGGCGGGGAGGAGGCTGCCCTGCCTCTCCCCGGCCTTCCTGAGCAGACTCCGGGGCTTTGAAGCCCCGGAGCCCGCTTAGGAAGTCTGGGGAAGGCAGCAGGAGGGAAGGAGGGAAGCTGCCCTGCCCCTCCCCGGCCTTCCTGAGGGGACTCCGGGTCTTAGAAGCCTTGGAGTCCCCTCAGGAAGGCTGGGGAAGGCAGCGGGAGGGAGGGAGGGAGGGAGGGAGGGAGGCTGCCCCCCATGCCTTCCTGAGCGGACTCCAGGGCTTTGAAGCCCCAGAGCCGCCTCTGGAAGGCTGGGGAAGGCACAGGCAGGAGGTTGCCCCACCTCTCGCCAGCCTTCATGAAGGGGCTCAGGTCTAAACCACGAATAATCAAAACCGCGAGTGTGAAAGCCATGAATGTGGAGGGGCAACTTTATTATATTAATATCTAATCATACTATACATATGTATGGTAACCTCTCCATGCATGTGTACAATAGATATATACATATCTATTATGTCAAGATATATCCCAGATTTTCTGCTGGTTTGCTTTGCTCTGAACGCTTCTCGCTGTAGGCTGAGGCACTTTCTATGAGCAGAGTTCTGCTGATGGAAGAAAGAAACCTCTAGCCTGATTTTCAATTATCTGCCCTTTGTCCTATACCACCACATATTGCACCCAGCAGGGTCTTCAAAATGTAACAAGAGCACCCACTCTTTGACTGTTTGATACACTTTTAATTGATATATTTAATAACTTTGGTTTATGTCGCCCTTCATGAGGCTGATGGGAGAATCAAACTAGGGGCAGTCCACTTTCCCTCCCTCGCTTTTTCTACCCTCTCCTTCTAACTCCTTCACTTTCTCCCCTTCTCTACCTCCTCTCCCTCCCTCCCGGCGCACTGCTGAGTGAAGGCTTCTTTCTTTCTGCCTCTGTGACACTAACTCCCCGCTTCTAACCTCTACTCTTGAGAAGTCTTCCTTCATATTGCTTCTCAATGAGGTGTCTTTCTTCATCACTACTCATGAGGAGTCTCTACTCTTCTGATTGGTATAGTATTGCCCTCAATCCGCACCCAGAGCTTCTATCTAGATGCTTCCTGCTTTCTTTGATAGTCTTGTATGCGTGCTGGATGAATGAATGTGGTGCGAATGCAATTTAAACCATTTCCAATAAAGATTTTAAGGTTATTCATTTTCCTTGGCTTGTTGTCTTCCCAGTTAGTACTGGTACACACAGGCAAAAGATCCTGCAGTTATGTGACCTCTCGCTTGCCAATTTGAGCTAATTTAAATTCCCCAAAGTAAGATCTGGACACACGTGGAACTTCCCACAGACACTAGCAATTTGTGTAACAAACCCCTCTGGATACAATGGGTGGGGGGAGAGGCTGATGTTTAGAAGGGGGGCAGAAAAGGTAATTTCAGACAGCTCAGCTGTATTTACATAAATCTGGAGCTAACCAACTGAACTGAGCATCAAAAATTAAGAAATACTGTTAGGAACATAATAGCTGCCTCAGGTCCTGTTTCAGAGGGGAAAGGTGGCATATAAATAAATTTAGTAATTGTAATAATTATAATTACCATATATAAACTCTTGCACAGACAAGAGGCTCTGTAGTTTATTCTCATCCACATGGGTTGGTTCAGCTGCTCTTGGCCAATTAATTAACAAGATGGTGAAGAGTAAAACAGATTCTCTGCCTGCAGCTATGCAGGGGAAAATATCAAGAAACATCAGCACAGATTCCAGCAATTCTGTTTTACATCTCAGTAATTACAATCATTTGCCAATCTGCTAATCTGTTGTCATTGTCACTCAAAAGATACTATACCCTGCTCTGTATGGTTCAATGTTGCTTAGCAGCTGACTGTGATCCTAGATTTCCCAAAGACAGACCAAGCAGTTTTTCAGTCATACATATTGATCAATTTGATGTGAAACAGTGTTATCCAACCTGCCAGTGGCCTCCAAATGTGTCAGACTACAATTCTCCCATTCCTACTCAGCATGGCTAATAATCATGTTAGTTGGGGATTGTGGGAGAATCCACACACCCATCCAGTTTGGGGAAGGTTGAATGATTATGATAAAATGATTAAAAATCAGAGATCATTGATAGTACATATGTTTGTAATTGTATGACATTCCATATTCACCTTCTGGATTCTCCAGGTGAAGGGGAGCTACTGAAAAAGGCCAAAACAACAACAGCAATGTTTTAAAAACCATGGAGAAGTAAATAAGTTTAAGCCTTTTTGCTCCACGTAGTTGGCAATTTTCTGTTCCTAACCCAACAGAAACTTGAAATAGTGTTTTCATCACTCATGTTACATAACTTTACCAGGGAATCAACTATTCAGATAGCTTTCTCTAGTCCCAAGAGTCAGACTTTGAAGTTGAGCAATGTTGTTCTTAGTGTTGTAATTCTCTTACATCCAGCACAGCTTTCTTTGCTTTTAATTAAAACAATGAAGAGTCTTATGACATCTAAGGCTATAAAAACAGGTGAGCAATGCAGCTCATAGGCCACATGAGGCCCCCGACAATTTTTGTAGGCTCCAGTGCATGCCCGCTTTGAAAAAAAAAACTAACATAAGAAGTGGAGACTTGCATTGTTAGGCTGCTTGCACACTGCAGAAATAATGCCGTTTGACACCGTTTTAACTATCATGGCTCTGTCTTATGGAATCCTGAGATTTTTAGTTTGTTGTGGCACTAGACTTCTCTGACAGAGAAAGCTAAATACCTCACAAAACTACAAGTCCCATAATTCCATAGCATTGAACCATGCAGTTAAAGCGGTATCAAACTGGATTATTTCTGCAGTGTGGCAGCAGCCCTAAAGGGCAAAAAAAGAGGCACTTATGTTCACACCCGGCTTGTGGGCTTCCCATAGGCTGTGAAATATTTATTTTGTATTATCACCCACAGATCTTGTTCTCTGCATCTCCCACCCCTACCTATTCACAATGTCTCGTTAATTTTTAAACTATGCAGTCCCACAGATATATTGCTCTGGGGATTTCTCATCTGAGCAAGTTTGTATATAGTGCGGTAGATTCAGATGGGTTGCACAGCAATCAATGTTTCACGCTCAAGGCTTCATTGTATGCAATGCACACAAACATGAAAGAACTCTGGCTCAAACCTATCTGGAATTCACTGCAGATCTAGAAGATTAATTCCATTGAATGAGAAAGGGATGGGTGGTGATAGAAGGAAGTTAACAGTCTGCCTCTGTTTTAAGGCTTTGTAGTATCACCTTGGTGTAGTGGTTTGGGTGTTGGACTATCACTTTGTGGAGATCAGAGTTCAAAACCCTGCTCAACCCACAAACCCACTAGGTGACCTTGGGCAAGTCATACCTTCTCAGCCTCAGAGGAAGACAAAGGCAAAACAGCTCTGAACAAAGCTTGCTAAGAAAACTCTGTGATAAGTTCACCTTAGGGTCGCCATACACTGAAAACAACTAGAAGTCACACAACAACAACAGGAATCAAACAGCCTATTTAAGCCATGCAGGAAACAAAAAAGAATGGATCCTTGAACATTGGAAAAGCCCTAACTGAAGCACTGCTTGCCACTAGTTATTTTAATTTTAGCACCATGATCTAATCCAGGGTGGTGATCAGATACAGATCCCTCACCTCTGACCCTGCCAAGTGTCTGCACCCCCCTCCAGTCTGAGGGAAGGGTGAAAAATCTCCTGCAAAACAACAAAAATAAGTCAATTGCCACTCCTCGAGGCAGCAGATTAATTGTAACCCTCCCTTGTGGTACACCCCTAGCCTGAAATTGGACTAATGAATGCAGAGTCACAACTAGAAGTAACTTTTGATTTCAATTTCCAGCCAATTTACCACTGCAAGTCAGATGGTACAACTAACTCTGGGAGCCAAAATAGTTTCCCATCCCCTTGTTACGAGCCCTGTCAGCTCCCAGCCCCTTAACCATGTAATAATTGGCAATATTTAATAATTTGGCTAACTGTGGCGTTCCACGAGTGTGGCAACTAAGCCAGGAACTCCCCCAAAGTCAAGGAATCCCAAGGACTAGCGCTGAGACTAAATAATGTACACCCTAGGGAGGGGCCATTATAAATTCTAAAGAAAGGTAACCTGTAGGGGAACTTCTTGCCTGAACATCTGGCTAATCCAATCAAGTATAGCTGAAGTACTCAAAGTTTGTAAAGAGTTGTTTCCCCTCTCCTCCACTGCAACCAGAGAGGGCTGCTTGCTTCATTCAATTTCAAAGTTGAATTTCACAAATTTCAAAACACATTAAGGGTTGTTAACATTTCTGGAGTATCCATTGTCTTAGGTCCTGTCTATATGGTCAAAATAATACATATGCGATGTGAAAGATTGGTGATGCATTCAAATTGCCATTTGCACAAATACGTGTCATTCGGAAGGGGGGCAGCCAAATCCACAGTAAAGCTGTGTGCGCCACATCCGGGGCTTCGTACGGATTTTCTGAAATGCTCTGTACGACTTCCAAATGTGCAATCGTTTGAACACTCACATTTGCACAGATATGAACAGATAATGCAGTCTGATTGGCTGGACAAGCACAGGGGCAGGGCTAGCAAAGAGGGAAAGCAACTGCAGCTGCCATGTTTGATTTTCGGCTAAGCGAGGGTCTGGTAAGTTGATCAAACAGCAATTTTTACTCTTTTTATTTAATTATATCTAAATACGAAGTGTTGCTTGTGTGCACCCTGGGAAACTGTGTTGTTGTTGTTTTAATTGGCAGCGGCAGATTTAAAATCGCAAGTAAATCACTCGCGACGGCCGTCTGGCTAGAGGGTCATGTGGAGTTTAGGGGGGCTCTTTTGGTCGTGTAGGCAGTTTGCATTGTTGTGAACGCTTGCGTTTTTGTACATGTCCATCTCTCCCCCCCCCCCAGACAAGACCTTAGCCTGGGAGACTCAGAGAACCATTGTATTCCACTCAAAACCTCATCCATTCAG
Organism: Gambelia wislizenii; assembly: GCA_030847615.1. Taxonomy (NCBI): domain Eukaryota; kingdom Metazoa; phylum Chordata; class Lepidosauria; order Squamata; family Crotaphytidae; genus Gambelia; species Gambelia wislizenii. The sequence continues at coordinate 201,363,269 of JAUMIR010000005.1, read as the reverse complement.
GGGAACTATTTCATATAACTATCACCCCAAAACAACACCAAATTGTCTACAGCTCCTCCTCCTACCTCCACACTGCCAGTTTAGTGCTAGACACTCAGAACACAAGTCTGAGCTTCTGCTGCAGGAATCTCTGCTCTACAGCACAGGTGTCATATCAGCCAAAACTCCCTTTACTCTATTCCTCTATCCAAATACTTCCTACTTATTTTGCTAGCCTTGCATGAGTGCTTGAAGCCTGAATGTACGCATGGATGTTGTTATTGTTATTTCCTTAATAAAGATCAATTAATTGTACCATCTAGCTTAACATCTCCTCCTTAGTACCAGTATACATAGGTCTCAAGATTCTGCTCATTCCTTGCTTCTTGTATTGCCAAGTTGAGTACAGTTGACCCTCCATATTCATGGAATTGGTATTCACAGATGTAAGTATTAACAGCTTGAAAATATTCTTAAAAAAATAATAATCCAAAAAGCAAACCTTGATTTTTCCATCTTATATAAGGGACACCATTTTGCTATGCCATTGCATATAATGGGACTTGAGTATTCACAGATTTGGGCATTCATGGGGGGTCCTGGAACCAAACCCCAGCGAATATGAAGGGACGACTGTATATTAATTCCCCAAATTAATATTGATATTTTACATGGTCCCAATTGACCCAAGCATTTCAGGTAACACCCTCTGTAGCTGACTGTCTCTGATTTAAGCTGTGCATTCTGCCAGTCCTGTGGAGAAAAATATACAATTGCCCCTCCACATTCGCGAACTCAGCATTCGCGGGTTTGGGTATTTGCTGTTTTGGGAGGCCCCGTGAAGGCCTGGGGAGGGAGGGGGGAGAGCTAGGGAGGCCTCCATGGGGCCTTCAGAGACCCTCCTGAGGCCCCATGAAGGCCCTGGGAGGGAGGGGGGATGGCCAGGGAGGCCTCCACGGGGCCTTGCAAGGCTCCGTTAAGGCCTTGGGAGGGAGGGGGTAGGGCTGGGGAGGCCTCCACAGGGCCTTGCGAGGTCCCGTGAAGGCCCTGGGTGGGAGGGGGGAGGGCCGAGGAGGCATCCACGGGGCCTTGCGAGGCCCCGTGAAGTCCTTGGGAGAGAGGGGGTAAGGCCGGGGAGGCATCCACGGGGCCTCAGGAGGGTCTCCTGAGGCCCCGTGAAGGCCTAGGAAGGGACTGGGGAGTCCGGAGAAAGTGACTATGGGGCCTCCGGAGGCCCCATGGTCGCTTTGGCAGGGGAGGGGGAGGGCAATCATTATTTGCGGATTTTTCACATTTGTGGGGGTCTGGGGAACCTAACCCCCGCAAATGTGAAGGGGTGACTGTAATTCATTTCTAAATATTTGACATTATTGAAAGAACACAAGATCCAGAAGTAAACAGGATCAACAAAACCAGTACCTCAAGTTGAGAGAGACTTTGGGTGCATCTACATTGTAGAAATAATGCAGTTTGACACCATTTTAAGTGCTTTAGCTCCATCCTATGGATCATGGGATTTTTAGCTTTACAAGATCTTTAGCCTTCTTTGCCAAAGAGTGCTGGTGCCTCACAAAACTACAAACCCCAGGATTCTGTAGGATGGAGGCATGGCAGTTAAAATGGTGTCAAATTGCATTACTTCTACAGTGTAGATGCATCCTTTGTCAAGTTTAAGTCCCACTTGTATTAATAAGGACTAGCTGTGATTAATTTATGACCTTGTATTAATTTATGGAACTTGTAGTGCAAAATGTATGGAGGACCAAAGGTTCTGTAGCCCCTCCCTTGCAGAAGGAACACATGTAGAGTTATTATTAATTTTGAAAAAATACAGTGACTAGAATTGCTGAAGTTTATATTTGTTCCACCATGCCTTGACAGTAGTCAGACATGAAGGACATTTAGCAAGTTAAAGATACATCTATGGGGAAAACTTCATTTGCTAAATTTCGGTAGGAAGCTGATAGCCAGTACTGCAAGTCACCATGTTGCAAGTTCGATTCCAGCGGGCTCCAAGGTTCACTCAGTCTTCCATCCTTTCGCAGGTTGGTAAAATGAGTACCCGGCTTGTGGGGGCAGTTAGCTAACACACATTGGAAACTGTTTAATGCAGTGTAGATGTGTAAATAGCTATTGCTTAAAACAATTTGTAAGCCGCTCTTGATAGCCTTGTGGCTGAAGAGCAGGGTATAAATAAAACAAAATAAAATAAAATAAAATAAAATAAAATAAAATAAAATGACCTATCAACTTCAATGGACTTTAATGTGATTGACTTTCTTGAGATTTAGATCAATGATTTTAATGGTGATTTTGGTGCTATATAAGTGATTCTAATAAAACTATCTGTGCCTTTGCTTTTTTAAACAGACCACTCATAAAGTTGTCGTTCTTTTTCAAATACAAATACTATAATTTCCTCACATAACCTCAGTTGGTCTCACTGCTGCCAACACTCTTGTTGTGAGCCTTCCCTCAATTCCACTCCACTCACTACCATCAAATGTGGTAAATGACCTTGTGGTCCCTGGGTAGGAGGCCTTACCTGGTTATCAGACACCACCTGTGAGGCACACTGTCCAATAACCAGGCTGCTGTCACACTGTGACATTTACTTTCATAAACTCTTTTTGGATGGATTCCTTTAGCTCAACACATCACCAGTCATCAAAGATACCAACCACAATTAAACATTCTCTGCCACCACAGACATCCTATGTCTGACTTAGCACCACCCTAATAATACTATAGTAGAATTCCAAGAGGCATGTGTGTCTATTAATTTTTTTAAAAAACAGACAATAAACATATATGTCAAGATTAGTTAAGTCCGTTGAAGCACACTGGAGAATCATAGAATCATAGAGTTGGAAGAGACCACAAGGGCCATCCAGTCCAACCCCCTGCCATGCAGGAATACACAATCAAATAATTCCCGACAGATGACCATCCAGTCTGTGTTTAAAAGCCTCCAAAGAAGGAGACACCACCACACTATAAAGCAGTGTATTCCACTTCCGAACAGCTCTTACTGTCAGGAAGTTCTTCCTAATGTTTAGGTGGTATCACTTTTCTTGTGGTTTGAACCCATTGCTCCGTGTCTCTGGAGCAGCAGAAACAAGCTTGCTCTATCTTCAGTATGATATCCCTTCAAATATTTAAACATGGCTATCATGTTACCTCTCATCCTTCTTTTCTCCAGACTAAACATGCCCAGCTCCCTAAGCTGCTCCTCATAGGGTATGGCTTCCAGACCTCCCACCATCCTGGTTGCCCTCCTCTGGTTCCAGCTTGTCCATATCCTTCTGGAATTGTGCTGCCCAGAACTGGACACAGTATTCCAGGTGAGATCTGACTAAAGCAGAATAGAGTGACACTATTACTTCCCTTGATCTAGACACTATACAGTACTCCTATTAATGCAGCCTAGAATCACATTGGCTTTTTTAGCTGCTGCATCACACTGCTGACTCATGTTCAGCTTGTGGTCCACTAAGACTCCTAGATCTCTTTCGCATGTACTGCCATCAAGCATATGGTTACAAGGTTCAATGGCTTAGTGCTACTGCTAATTTATTTAACTATTTATCCTTATCAATCACACACCACACCATTCTCCTTTCTGACTAATATTAAGCTGGCTAAAAACCCGACTGAAACCTGACTCTAACCCCGTTCTCTTCTATCCCTCCCCTCTTTCTTTTTGGCAGACTAATATGGCTATCTGTTTGAAAACCTTTCCATATCTGCCAATCTATAAGACAAGGACCAATTTTGAAATGGAAAATGAGAAATAGTTAAATGGCTCCTCCACTGAGAGCTGCAGTTACCAGCACACATTTGGATGAAAGCAGAACAGATATGACAGTTCATCTTAGAACGTACCTTGTTGTGATTGTGACGGTGGCAAAGGAAGCAGGCATCTGTGCCACTGCATCCATGTGATACTGAACAGCTGAGTGGTTCTGAGATGTCAGGGCCTTATTACATCTTGGCTCAAAAAGGCAATTTGAGGATCTTCAGCATCTCACTGTGACCTACTTTGCCATGCACTTGGTTGATAAAATTCCTCATATCTCCTTCTGACGGTGAGGCCATATTAATTTCAGGTAGAGATTGGATAGTGCATTACTGATATTTTCCTGGGTCATTTCGCTGGATTAAGCCTGAAGGATGCAGTTTTGTATTTCTAGCACTTTTTGGAGAATAGTTCTAGGAAACTGCTGTTTTGTCCTGTGGGTCAACATAGTGTCAATATTGTTTTCCACACTGTTTAACATATATATGAAACTGCCCAGTAAATGCATCCAGAGACATGTGGGGTAATGCCATAATTTTGGAGCATCCTGTACAGGTTGGGCAGTGATTTGGGTATATTTTGCAAAATTTAAGTCACTGAAGCGTGAATAGTACTGTAATAAGTTTAAAGCATAAAATGTAAAGGTAGTAAAGTATAAAGCTGTGTTTCATGTAAAAATGCTTATATAGTACCAGGCAGTTAAACACTGGCCAATTCCATGTGGGAAGCCAACCTAACTATAAACAAAATGCTAAAGGGAGAAATGGCATGAAAAAACAACATAAATAGCAAATTGGTTTATAACAAACCCATACGTAAAGGGTTACTAGTGTCAGATGGCTAAGGCAATCTGATGGAAGGTGGCCAAGAACCACAGGTCTCCAAGTGTTACATCACAGATCTGTCTGATTGTATAAGGAAATTGTTTATATAAATAAATTAGCATTGTTTATATAAGCAGAGGCCAGTAAATATCTCTGAGCTGATTGGACAGGGAAAGACCGGGAAGGATATAAAACTGGTTCCAGAGAGACAGAAGCCTCTTTGATAGATAAATGTTGCATTTATGTATGTATGTGTATGTATATATGCAGTTAGGTATATAGCAATGCCTGTGTGCTTCTATACAGATGTTAAGCTTAAGTTCCTCTATATACATGTATTAAGTATAGAGACACCTCCTAGGGAAAATGCAGAAGATATTTCCTCTCTGTGGTAGAGATGCCTGCTAGGAAAAGCAGAAGATATAAAGGTTCAGTCCATATGAAAGTATGTTGCCTTACCTGCAATGTAATGTAATGAGTGTAACATGCCTAAACACTAAAAAGTCTATGTTCCTTCCTGAGGGAAGTGTATATAATAAAATAGCCTAAATTAGAATAACATTATCTCATATTAAATAATTTAAGATTCCAAGACATAAGAATGCTTACGTGCAGTGTTGATGCTAACTTCCTGTTTGGACTATATCACTAGTCACAGGTCAGGAGCCCAGGCAATCAGAGGGACCCTCAAATAGATACAAACCATCTGACAGATATAAAAAAATTCTTAATCCCTCAGGCCAAAGAAATAGATATGGGGAAATTATGCCTGTTTCAATACTCATTTCTTTCTTTCCCCTCTAATCCTAGAATGATAGTTGAAGTTCTGAATTTTAGTGAGTTCTGAATTTTAGTGAAGTTCTGTCTTTAGTGAATTGTAGGAAGGGTGAACAAACTAAAATTTAATCCAGAAAAGATGGAAGCACCTGTTAATTGGAAACATGGAGAACTCTAAATAGATACTTCCATATTTTAACAAATAAATAAACAAATGAATAAAATTCCCATAGAGGATGGAACTAAACTCCTCCAAACATTCAGGTTTTCAGTTTGGGCGTGCTCTTAAATCCAGCACTCCTCCTGAATGGCCAAGTGGTAGCAGTGACAGCAAAGGCTAAGTATACCTTTTACCATTTTGTGCTGGCATGTCAGTTGTGTCCTTTCCTGGACTGGTGCCATAATGGTGTAGTTTTTGGAAACTACAACTGGTTCAGAATGTGGCTGCTAGTATGATGGCAGAGGAAGGCTACAGAACGTATATGGATACCATTTTTAAAGCAACGTAACTGGCACTCACTTGGTTTCCTGGCCTAATTAAATGTTTTAAATACCTAAATTGTATGGGCCAGGAATACCTTAGTGTTGTCTTCCTCCCATATGAATTCCTATATTCTAACATGCTGCTCCAGGAACTCCCATTGTCAATATGGTAGATGCTTACCTGAGATAATTCCTTTTTGATTGATATCATGACTTCAGCATTCCTTCCTTGTTTGTTTTGTTTTGCCTCCTTACTCTGCTTTTTAGGTGCTGGGCTAAGCCAGTTCCTTTTTTTTTTTTTAAGAAAGACCTTGAGAGTATTTGATTATCTGTTTCAGAGAAGCAGTTTTCTTTGCTGCAATTGGCTTGTTTGTTTATTTGACTGTTAATTGATTAAAAAGGTAGGGTGGAAATACTCTAGTAAACTATCAAACAAAATATTTGAGAAAATAAACACATGGATTTTTGTATGGGCTTTTTAGGGAAAAACAACGTTTTCAATTAGTGCTAGTCAGTGTCCCTAACACTCTGTGAATTAATTGCTAAATAATAATAATAAAAAATCTTCCATAGATGTTAACTTTATTCACTGATACCCATACAAATGCCTGGGTCCTTGAAACTCTTATTACATGGTTTCTCCCATACAGGCTAGGCAAAATAGCAGCACTTAAGAAAGGACAATGTCAATGACAACCTATAAAATTAGAAGGTTCATGGACATGGATATCTTTCTAATTCTGGCCATGCTTCAGTTGACATAAATATAAACTTAACAGCACAGTGAACTTAAATCCTTATCAAACCTAATGCAAGAACATATTACGAACTCTAAGCCACAGCTCATTACAATCAAATGAGTGTGTTCTACTGCAGGTAAACAGAGACACAGATATCTAATATCAACATCAGCATAAGCTCTTTTCCAACACAGCTGAACACTGGTATTACTATTAACATCCGGATAAAATTGGCTTTAAAGCATAGTACCAGAGCCCAGAAGTTGAACAGCAGGAGAAGCAGAAGCACTCTGTGTCTTTACTGCCAAGCACTTCTCATCAAGGTTTTCAAATTAATAACCTGCTTTGTTGTTGTTAACTGTCCTCAAGTTGACCTTGACTATCATGGCTCCAGACTATGGAATCCTGCGATTTGTTGTTTGTTGTGGCATCATAACTCTCTGACAGAGAAGGCTAAATATCTCACAAAACTACAAATCCCAGAATTCCATAGCATTGAGCCAGGGCAGTTAGAGCAGTGTCAAACTGCATCATTTCTGCAGTGTGTCAGAAACCTGAAACATCTCCAAGCCACCCTCTCCTCAACGGCTCTGCTCAGGTCCTGCATGTTTGGGACCATGGCCTCCTTGATTGAATCTACTCGTCTGTTATGCGATCTTCCTTTCTTCTTTCTGCCTTCTAACTTTCCAAGCATTATTGTCTTTTCTAGTGAGTCATGCCTTCTCATGATGTGGCTGAAATACAACAACCTCAATTTAGTCATCTTGGCTTCTAGGGAGAGTTCAGAGATTATCAGATGTGACCAAAAACACATCAAAAGATCGCTAGAAGAACAGGAAGGGGCGACCTTAACAGACAATGTTGTCCTCCAGCATTCCAGGAGCATAATGCAGACATCAGGATGGCGTCCCTTTTTATTGGCGGCTTGTCCCCAACAATAAAAATATCAGCTTTCAAAAGCCTTTGAAATGAAAGGAGCATTATAAAATAATTAGCTGGATCCGGCATACCATACGCCATTAAAAAACTCTGCCCCCTGCCACCCCCTTCCACTTGTTCTTCCCCCTGCCACCCCCTCCATTTGTTCTACCCCCCTGCCACCCCCCGTCTGTTTGTTCTGCCCCCCTGTCACCCCCATCCATTTATTCTGCCCCCTGCCACCCCCATCTTTTTCTGTCCCCTGCCACCCCCGTCCATTTGTTCTGCCTCCTGACACCCCCTCTGTTTGTTCTGCCCCCTGCCACCTCCCTCCATTTGTTCTGCCCCCCCCGCCACCCCCTCCGCTTGTTCTACCCCCACTCCCCTCTACTTGTTCTGCACCCCTGCCAACCCCCTCCGTTTGTTCTGCCACCCCTGCCACCCCCTCCATTTGTTCTGCCCCCCTGCCCCCTCCCTCCACTTGTTCTGCCACTCTGCCACCCCCCTCCATTTGTTCTGCCCCCCTGCCACCCTCCTACATATGTTCTGCCCCCTGCCACCCCCTCCACTCTTTCTGCCCCCCTGCGACCCCCCTCTACTCATTCTGTCCCTTGGCCCCAACCCCCTGCACTCCACCACACACCACATCCACCCCCATGGTACTCCCTCTCCCTCTCCGGCGGCCATGTTTGGAATCTACATGGTCCCGCTGCCAGTGTGCTGACTGGCTGCCCAACACACCTGTGATTGGTTGGTCAGGTCCCTAAATAGCCAATCAGCACAATGGAAACGGCAACATACCCAAGAGAATTATACACAGTTTTCCCTTCACATTCACAGGGGTTAAGGGCGGAAGACCCCCGCAAATGTGAAAAAAACACAAATAATAATAGTCCTCCCCCCACCCACCTGCAACAACCCACCCTGTCGCCATTCACTTCAGGAGCCCCCATCGCCACTCGCTCCCACCCCGCCCTTTCCAAAGTGGCAATGGGGGCTTCAGGAGCCCCTGTCACCACTCACTCCCCTCACTGCCTTGGAAAGGGACAAGATGGAGAGTGGGAGGGAGGAAGGCTTTCCAACCCCCCCTTCCCAAGACAGTGACAGGCTTCGTGGGAAACCCTTCGCTGCCTTGGGAAGGGACAGGGTGGAGGGGGGGGTAGGCGGCTTTCCGTGAAAATGTAGTATGTAGGGAAATAATTAATTGTAATGTAAAAGCAATCTTGTGTACCCCATTCACATCCTAAGATAAGTCTAGGTTTTTTCCCTGCATGCTTCTGTTCTCCCAAACTCCCTTTCTCTAGGCACTTCCAGCCAACTGGAGTGCTGGGTCATTCAACACATGACCTAATTTAAATTTTATTGCTCCTTGCAAGTTCTCTTTTAAGTTAGAATCTCCATGCGGCTGTTTGCCATCTTCTCTTTGCCATCTTCTCTTGTCCTTGCCATCTTATTGATGCCTAGCCATGGATTGCCATGCCATGATGTTTGCTTTTCAAGTCAGCATGCAGCCTCTTACCGCTAAAGGGCTGGGTGAGTCTTTCTACCCTAAATCCTCCTAGTTAGTTAGGAACCCTTTTTTAAAAGTTTGTTTTAGTATGTAGATTGATATTGATATACCTTCAGTAAACTTTTGATTTGCATTTTAAATTGACTCCTTTGTTTTTGTAATGAGTCTAATTTAACTGGGTGATCTCAAAGACCACAGACCTCTGAATACACTTTTAAATGTTAATTGAGCTTAGTCTGCATTCTTAAATGGCACTCTGCATGAATTTGAAAGTAAATGATTTTTTAAAAACTTTTTAAAAGAAGATAATTTTATTGCTTTTTAAAAGGACTAGATCCTGGAATTTTTAATACATTTTTATTTTTAGACATATTCCTCCTACAGAATAATCAAAACCGCGAATATGAAAGTTGCGAATGTGGAGGGGCAACTGTATATAGATATTTTCATTTCAATGACATGAATATAGCAACTAGATACACAAGAACAAGCTCAGCTATATGGTATGCTCTAGGTCAAAAAGATCCAGAATTTGCACCTGTTGCAAAATTCTTAGGTTATGGCCTAACTGAAGAGTTGTACAGTATATAGAGCTTGGAAACATTCCTTTTTTGATCTACAACTCCAGAAATGTTCCAGTCATCATGGTTAGTGTTAGCACAATTGCTATGTACTCAATTAATGTGCAACTGTGTAATAATGAATTCCCTAATCGTATGACGTTGGTTTAGAAATACTTGCATAGACCCAAACCACTATATTGAATAATTCAGTAGTGAATTTTATCGTGTATACATAATGGTGGCAATCTTAAGGCCCCAAATTCAGCATAAGCCCAAGGCTGATGATCTTGGCCAGAGGACATGGTCACAAAGAAGATTTTTCAACTTCTTCTTCCATTCCCTCAAATGGACATAAAGCAGCACCTTGAAAAGCTAATATGTGACATGTATTTTGTAGATTAAAAGTCATCCATCTCCTGCAGGGAACATAACCCTTTTCATAATTTTCTGGTCTTGTTCAGGCCAGAACAACACAAAACAATCGTTCACCATTCAGTGACTGATGTCCTGGTTTTTACCAGCACCAGGTCCCAACATGCTTCTCCTCTTATCTCTTATGGCAAACAAAATCATATCACAAGCAACAGAAAAAAAAATGGCAACCTTGATGTGTCAGCTTCCTCAGTTTGCTATACAAGAAACTATTGCTATCAAACACTGAAGATATATGCATATACTGTATCATCTACATATGGATCTTGGAAATGTGGACATTAATTCTGAAAATATTGTAAATATTAAATGTAAAATTGTGAAGAGTTCATAATAGCAAAAGTAAACAAGATTATTTAGCTGCCTATGAAAATTTCTGATCCTGGGCTCAATTGAGAGAATCAAAATTAAGAAAATTAAATCTTTTTGACATCAATATGATTTAAAAACACTTTCACTGGATTATAATCTAAGACCACTACAGCAAATACTGTATTATGAACATGACTGAATTTATTTTGGAAGTGATTCTTTGATTGCCCTGTAGAGGGCAACTGGAAACTGCAGAGAGAAGGTGTTATATCAATATGAAAAATAATGACAACCGAACCACAAGTTTTACATTCAGCAATGTTGAAAGTCAAAATGAGAAATGGATTCCAGCTTAAATAAAATGCATCAAGCAGGACCTCCGGGCAATCAAGCCTGACTCCATGTGGCATAAGCTGCTTAGGTAGCATTGGAACACCAGTACCTAAACTGCATGAAACCTATTGGCAATGTACAGTAGCTTTGTATAAAGCAGGCTTAACAGATACAACAACACTTTGACTTACTTAACTGTACAGTATACATTTCCAACATTTCACAGATGAAAACCAGGACAGATGCAGCCAGGCAACATCAGAGTCAAAAGGGCAAAAGTAATTAATGAGGAAGAACAGACAGGATAGGAGAGGCTACAGCAGTTTACCTTTGCCTAAGGTTACTGCGTAAAGCAAGATTCCATCCCCCTCCTTTCCCCTCATTGAGTTAATTAAACTTTGCACTTTAAACTCTGCAGCTACAGAGGTTAGCTAAGGACAAAAGGGAAAGTGCGAAGTAGAGAAACTGGGACATTTTAAAAGCAGCTGAAAAAGTGGGATGACAGAGGATTAACTGGGACTGTCCCTGCCATATTAAGACGGATGGTATGTAACCGATAGCTGCTTAACACAGGCAGCTTCCCCACTGCAGAAATAATGCAGTTTGTCACCATATTAACTACCATGGTTCTATCATATGGAATCCTGGAAGTTGTAGTCTGTTCTGCTCTTTGGCAGAAAAGGCTAAATATCTCACAAAATTACAATCCCAGTATTCTATAGCATTAAACCATGGCAGTTTAAAGCAGTGTCAAGCTGCATTATTTCTGTAGTGTGGCATCAGACACAGTGGCCAGAATTGTGTTAATTCCAGCCTGAGTAGACCCATTGAATCAATTGTGGAGCAGTGAGTCAACACATAGGTAAATCCCACTGATTCAGTGGGTGGATCCTAGTCAGGATTTCCATTAGGATTTAGCCCACAATATGATAATAAACAAGTAAGATAGGCAATGAAAAACCATGATCTGTGACAGGTGACATTTATATTATATGCATTTCCAAAGCCAGTCCCACCACTAGGCAGAATGAGGCAGCAGATACTAGGAGGCAGCATCAGGGTGTTTGAAGAGAGACCCGTATGCTGCACAGTCTCCTTTGTGCCTCGCCTAATCTAATCTACTGCCTTTCAGTCTTATCAGCAATGGTGAAGGACCATCGAACTTCTAGTCCGGTCGGCTTTGGTAAATGCAATCGGAGGGATCACTATCATGCTCTTTACTTCAGGCAGCAAAACATATTAAGCCGGCCATCTCCATTTGCTACAATCTTCATTCCTATCCATTCTATTTTCATATGTGCATGTAAAACCACTGCCCTTAACACTACAATGCATGAAGAACATATTGTAAATTTGAAAGCTGTTAACTTGTTTAAATGTCTGGGTGCAGCAAAAGGTAGCAGACCTTAAAGCAAGAATTATTGGGTTCTTGATGTAAAGGTCTTTCCCCAGAGTTTATTAACTTATCTTTGAAAGATAATTTTAGAGATCTGTTTCTGTCTTTGAGTAAATTCATACAGGCTATATACTTCCCATAGTTGGAAAGTCTAAGTCCCATAGACTTAGGGAGCTGGGTATGTTTAGCCTGGAAAAAAGACGGTTAAGAGGCGATATGATAGCCCTGTTTAAGTATTTGAAGGGATGTCACGCTGAGAATGGAGCAGGCTTGTTTTCTGCTGCTTCAGAGACTGGAACACGGAGCAATGGGTGCAAGCTCCAGGAACAGAGATTCCACCTCAACATGAGGAGGAACTTTTTGCCAGTAAGAGCTGTTCGGCAGTGGAACACACTCCCTCGGAGCGTGGTGGGGTCTCCTTCCTTGGAGGTCTTTAAACAGAGGCTGGATTGCCATCTGTCGGGGATGCTTTGATCAAGATTTCCTGCGTGGCAGGGGGGTTGGACTGGATGGCCCTCGTGGTCTCTTCCAACTCTGCAATTCTATGATTCTGTGAATGCATCAGCAACTATTTTTAGGAGGGGGAGTTGCCCTGTTTCATTTTAAACTGATGTAGCTATACACATTATTTTACAGAAAAGTTCCCATTTTTGGCCTGTAATTCACATGTTTTTATTGGTTCTCTTAAAGTGGGAAGGCTTCAGGAGGTGACGTGGACAGGAGAGGCCAGTAGCCTTCCCAAGTGAAAAGAGAGAAAAAATTGATGGGCATAAGCGGTGGAGTGATGCTTAATTTTGATGTTTCCCAGTCTTTTGAAGCTTTGAAAAATACAACCCAAGTCTACTTGGGAGTAAGTTACTTGGAAGTATTTGAAAGGATGTTATATTGAGGAAGGAGCATGCTTGTTTTCTGCTGCTCCAGAGACTAAGGACACAGAGTGATGGACTCAAACTACAGGAAAAGTGATTCCACCTAAACATTAGGAAAAACTTCCTGATAGCAAGACCTGTTCGACAGTGGAATATGCTGCCTCAGAGTGTGGTGGAGTCTCCTTCTTCGGAGGTTTTTACAGGAGCTGGATGTCCATCTGTTGGGAGTGCTTTGATTGTGTATTCTTCCATGGCAGTGGGTTGGACTGGATGGCCCTTGTGTTCTCTTCCAACTCTATGATTCTATGATTCTAAGCCCCAATTTTGCAAACTCCAACATGGGTCTACTTGGAAATAAACCCTACTGACTTCAAGGAGGCTTCTTTTTGTTGTGTGCCTTCAAGTTGTTTCTGACTTATGGTGACTCTAGGGAGAACCTATCACAGGGGTTTCTGAGGCTGAGAATGTGGCGTAGTGGTTTGAGCATTGGATTAGGACTCTGGAGACCAGGGTTCAAATCCCCACTCAGCCATGGAAACCCACTTGGTGACATTGGGCAAGTCAAACTCTCTCAGCCTCAGAGGAAGGTAAAGGGAAATCCCCTCTGAACAAATCTTGCCAAGAAACCCCCGTGATAGGTTGCCATAAGCTGGAAATGACTTGAAGGCACACAACAACAGCCAAAACACACACACCAAAAGAAGTAACTGCAGTTGGAAAAAAAAAAACAAATAAACAAAGGGAACAATTTATAGGAGTAAAAAAAATATGCTGGTGATGGCTGTAAAGCACACAAGTTGTAGCTGATGGTTAACAAGCACTACTTGCGTCATGCAGATTGCAAACTTAAATCAGGAAGAAAAGGCACAGATGTCATTAAAGAGAATAATTTTAGCTCTGTTTGGACTTACAGAGAGCTAATAGAAACAATTTCCTCTGAAAAAATAAATTGGAAATAAAAAATGATTGTGGTACTGCTACTTCCTAGCAGTAATGTAGTTTTTAATTCACATTAACATTTGTGTTCATTTTAATAACTTGTTTCATTCTCTATACTGCCTCATCCTTGTATAATACATAAATATGCAACACAGTCTCAGCCCAACTCTTCATATATATGATGTAATAGGCTTGTGCATATAAAATCTGTGCATTATAAACAAATCTGTACTTAAAGTCTTTCAGTAAAAGACAGTCCCAACAGTCTTTCAATAATATTTTTTTCCTCTGAAGCAAAAGTACAGTACAGTATCAAAGTAAGTGTATCCATGTTCCCTGGCTATTACCAAAAAGCCAACAACCTCAGTCTATCAGTGACTTCTCTTCTGGGGTTTTCTGTACTTCTTATATACAAAGCATCTTGATATATATACTACTGAATTCAGAACAATGACCAATTATAGAACTCAGAAATAAGCTGGTTCCATTGGAGTAATATCAAATATACAAAACTGAAAAGGATAAATCATGCTTTCATAGTGGCTTCCAGTAGCAAACTGGTACAATGAGGTGACAGTGCATAAATAAGCAAGAGAGAATACTGCTCTAGCCTGATAAAGCACAGCTGGGAGTCAGAGATGGAAGATGTGTTTTCATTTTTCCTTGTTGTATTGCTAAGGTTCATGATTATTATTATATGTATGTCATTTTATCTCTACAAAAAGTTTTAATACATTGGCTTAGATTTACTACTTGATGGTTTAACAGGAATAATGGGACCTAGGTCTCTCACATCCAGACACAAAACTATTTAGCTACATCCAAAATTTCACCAACATTTGTCAGCAAATATTGGCTGGTATTCTGTCAGTGACATATGCATGTGGAAGGCACAGTATGCATGCGAGGTTAATTATTCACTATAACACAACAGAAATATTCTGCTGACAGTGGTGGAGGTGGATTTGTACATATAGCAATGTTGCACATTGAGGTTGTGTGTTGCAGTTGAACATTGGACATTGCAGTTGCACATTGCACAGCAGCACCCAGTCATTCACATGTGTTGTATAACATTGCTATTCTGCATGGTGGTTGTGTAGCGCTGGTGCATTTCTTCGCATGCAAATATTTATACTACACTTAGGGGATGTTGGATTACAACCATTAAATGCTCCATTCTGCTCCAAGGATATCCCTGCACTGAAACGATGCAGCAGGGTGGCCATCTTCCTCCTGCATGTATATAGCTAGCTATCTCTCCCTCCCCCCTGCTTTCTTTCTGAATTTAAAGCCAGCAAACGTTTAGAAGGTAAGGTTTTTCCCTAGAGTGAACATACAGAGGGGAGGAAACATCACTTAAGAACATAAAAAGAGCCATGCTGGATTAGACTAAAATCTAGCATTCTGTTCCCACAATGGACAAACAAATTGCACAGAAATCCCTCAAGCAGGATTATGGGCAACGTACTGTTAGTGGCTTACTTGTGTATGTAGCTTACATGTGCATATCCCTCTTTTGGAATAGATTGCAGGGGGTGGTGGTAATTCTCTTTCCTTTTGCACCGCATTAAAAGTCTCCCCCTCTACAGCTGTCAAACCACCCAGAAGGCACTGCTCCTTTTTATCAGTGGGAAAGGAAGGGAGGAGGCAATGCAAAGCAAGAAGTGGCTGGTCTTCATTCCATGGGGAAGGGAAAGGACTAACTTCTTTCCTCCTACAAGCCTGGACCAGCTGCATCTTTGTCACCTGTCCCTCCCCTCCACATCAGTAAGGAGCATGTGAAACAGCTCCTCCCATGGTTTCACAGCTAAGGCAGGGAGAGGACAGAAACAATCAACCTATGAGTGTTACATGAATGAACAGTATCCTCCATTCGTGTTCCACAGCAACTACGTAATATTTAGATATGCACTGCCACTGATACTGGAGATAGTACATAGGTTTTGTGATCAATGACTTGTTGAAATTCTGCTTGTTATGTGACTCTGAAAGGCACAGGCATTTCAACGTCTCTCCAAATGAGCAACTCTAGGCAATAGCCATGTACTGTAAGTGGAGAAGAAGTCCATTATCCATACCATCCATGTGATCATTTTGTGTCATGACTAGACTAAAAGGATGATGTTCAGCCATTAGCTATAGTTTCATTGGACAGAAACATTATTTTTAAACGTATATCTTCTGTCTGCTGGTCTCCATCCACCCAGTCTAATTACTACAGAAAATTCTATATATTAGAGCCTTTCAGGATCTGAAAGGCAGAGGGCCTTGGCTTTTCAGTTCTTTGCTGCCATAGAATATACAGTAACTGTACCTATACTGTGTCACTGATGAAACAAAGGATGAAATCACACTACACATTTCTAGTGCAATTAGTTCACTAAGCTACATAAACCAAATCTTCCTCTTCACTTATTATGAGTAATCCTTTTAACAGTTGTTATAGAATTATTTCTTCATCTCTTTTTTTTTTCAACCTACATGATCCAATGCTGAAGTGCTGCAGAAAAGGATGTTTTGTGAGAGAATTCATTAATGTGCCCAACTCAGCATTCCCTACTATTTTTAAGATGAAATCCTATATTAGAATCTATTCTGTACTGAAGATCCAGCATATAGGTGACAGTAAAATATGGCAGAAACCCCTCTACAGCAGTGGAATGTCACATATGCCACCATGACAGACACTTTTATCAGTATATCCCAAATACAGGAGATGGAGAGCTGTATACTGTATATTCCTGCGTTTAAGACTGCTTTTTAACACTTGAAAGTCTCCTCAAAAGTGGGGGGGTCATCTTATATGCCCAGCAGATCTTTTCCCCTACTGTGCGAATGACTGCTTTGCCTTTGAAGTGTTAATTCCCCTCCATTTAGGGATTGTATTTTGGTAAACTTGCCAGGAAGATTTCCATTTGCATAGTTTTGGGGATTTCCTCTCCAGGAGTTTGCAAGTCTGCCAATGTGGCTCTAAAATCATTAATGTGCTCATTCAAAAATTTGGGATTTGATAGCTTCATATTAACCAACTTCATTATTAATGAAACCTTACTTTCCAAAGATTGAACACCACAGAGATTTTTCAAAGTATCCCATGCTTTTTTAGCTGTTCCCAGTCCTTTAATTTCACAGACTATTTCATCATCTACAGCCACTAAGCTGGCTGGCTGGTGGGGGGCAGGATTTCCAGCCAGGTGTCGGAGTTGCCAGGTACATTATACGTTACTTGGGA
This sequence comes from Gambelia wislizenii, assembly GCA_030847615.1. Lineage (NCBI taxonomy): Eukaryota > Metazoa > Chordata > Lepidosauria > Squamata > Crotaphytidae > Gambelia > Gambelia wislizenii. The sequence goes on along the minus strand of JAUMIR010000005.1, from coordinate 201,346,160 downwards.
ATCTAGCAAATATCTAGGCCTGCCTATCTGCTCTTGGCCCTCAGTTCTGAAGGCTGACTTAAAACACACAGAGTGTGTGTGTGTGTGTGGGAGAGGAAGCAGTGATTTGTGCTCTCCCTTGCAACACATGAAAGGGAAAACTTTACAACATCCTCATTTGGAGCACACACCATCTGCCCTTGTATGTTACAATGGACAAACAAGTGGGGCAAACTTGGGGCTGATGTATGTACAGTAGAATAAATCTCCTCGTACAAGGGAAACGATATCTCTTTGAGTCCAAAGCGCTTCCTGCTGTATAGTTCTTCTGTTTGTAGGAAGTTTTGTTGCTGTTGTTATCTGGGGGACTCTAATGTGATCCCATAAATACACTCTGATATGAGATAGTACAGGTTGACCCCCATATCCAGATTCGGTATCCACGGTTTCACTTATCCACATCTGAAAAATATATGTTCTCTCTAGGTATTTCTAGGTCTTCCAATGTGATTCTATTGTCAACTTCTGGTGTTCATCTCATTGAAAACAATAGGGTTCCCTATTATCCACTGTTTCAGGTATCCACAGGGGTCTTGGAATGTATCCCCCATGGATATGTGGGTTGACGTGTACTCTCCAACAGTTCCTTCTGTTGTTCAGGTTCAGCCTTGCTTTCCCCTCCCCTGCATTTTCTCTGAAGTTAGCCTCACCTAAGGTTGGGTTTGTGTGTGATGAAAGCTGCAGCTGTTTCTCTTTTCCTTTCATACCTGCTTCATTAGCCATCTTCCTTTCCAGACAGACAAGTTCTTGGATGTGCTAATCAAAACACACACACAAACACACACATAAACACATTTTCAAATCAGTTGCACTTCCTGGTCTCTATATTTACATATTCAAAGGATGCTCACACCACTATATGAAGTACAATATATTTTGTCCCAATAAAGCAGTGATTATCACATTTCCCAGTAACAAAATCAAAAGGCAAACAGCATGTCCTCCATGCAGTAGTCAAATAAGTGAAGTCTGAAGCCCCTACACTGATGACATTCCACCTTCCAACTCTCTCCACCTCAAACTAAGCATGTAGGTGTTCTTACCTAGTGATTAACAGCACAAACATACAGTACATTCTGATCTCATCAAACTGGATGCTGCCAAACTCCTTGAAATCCATGGGTAAAAGCATGCGTAATACTTAAGTCAATGATACTCACAGTACCTTAACTATTAAGCAATATAACTCCTTAAGGAATATGTAATTTGGTACACGGAAAAAAAGGATGATTATAGCATTATCAGGCTTGGGTTTTTTGAGTAGAATATTTAGTGGGGATATTAGCTGCTTAGAGAGAGGCATCTGAAAGAAGCAGCTGGTTATTATCTGTTTTCAGCTGTGTACCTAAAGTAACAACCATCTGAACAGTTTGTAGTTTGAAGTCTGTAGCTATAAGTAGTACTGGATGTTCTAGCCGTTTTAAAGGGTTAAAATACAATAATTGTTTGTGACAAATGGGTTTATCAGGAGGTTACAACCTGGATTAACGGGACAAAGGGGCTGTCTACACGGTAAAAAAAATATGTACGGCGTTCGGAAGATCGATCATGTGTACACACAACCATTTGGATGCATACGTGTCTTTCGGAAGGGGGGGGCTAACAAATGCCTCGTAAACTACGTGGATTTGGCGTTCAGGAGGATTAGCGAATCTCAAGCTAAAATCCATACAGCCGTTTGTATTGTCGACGGTCTGTACACCCCGTTCGCACACATACAAACAGGCAGTGTAATCTGATTGGCTGGCTGAGCACAGGGGGTGGGGCTAGCAAAGAGGGGAATTGGGAGCGGCCGTCATGTTGGATTCCCGGCTAAGTCCGGTAAGTCTGTGAAATGGAGATTTTTACATATATTTATTTTTAGTTTACATTATAAATAGGGAAAAGCGACAGTCCACAAAACAGGCACCTTTTAAAATTTAAAAAAAGTGGCGGGAGATTTAAAACCGCCGCTTAGATCGCTTGCTCCAGCCAGCTGGGCAAGGGGAGGGTCATATGGAGTTTAGGGGGGGGGTTTAAAAATAATGTAGGCAGATCATACGCATACAAACGGCTGCCTTTTTGGATTTTTTACCCCCCAAATGGACTTTTTACCCATCGTGTAGATGGGGCCAAAAATAAGGAAGGGGAGATTTTAAAAAAATTGTGGAACTCTTCTAGCTTACATTACATTCCAACATGCTACAGAAAAGCCTGGATGTTCCTGGTCTACAGATAACACAGCTGCACTGGCTGCAGGTCTTCCGATGGGACTGCGGTTTTAAAAATGCTGAGAAGACTGCAGCAAAAAAGGAATTGCCATTTCCTCCCCCCCCCCCCGTCTTTTGCATTGTCCCTTTATTCTTGAACCCGCAGTCTCCTGAAATACCCTAGTCCAGAGGTTCTGAACCTGTGGTCTGGGGATCCCCAGGGGTCCATGATGTACTCACGGGGGGGGGGGCTTTGAAGCCTTGAAGGTTCCTTGGCACCTGCCTTCCCACAATGAAGTGGAAGCTTGGTGGCACAGTGGTTAAATGCCAGTACTGCAAGTCACCACGTTGTAAGCTCGATTCCAGAGGGCTCCAAGGTTCACTCAGCCTTCCATCCTTTCCTAGGTCGGTAAAATGAGTACCCGGCTTGTGGGGGCAATTAGCTAACGCACACTGGAAACTGTTTAATGCAGTGTAGATGTGTAAATAGCTATTGCTTAAAATAATTTGTAAGCCGCTCTGATAGCCTTGTGGCTGAAAAACGGGGTATAAATAAATAAATAAAAATAAAAATAAAAAGTGGGCACTGAGACAAAGGCTGGCTGGCTTGGCCTGCACATTGCCATTCAATTGCTCCAGCCACAAACTTGTAAGAAGAGGCAAGAGAAAAGTCTTCCCTTCCCTCCAGTGCCTCTGAGGGAAGGTTTAATGGATAGTGTAATTGTATTATTATGATTATTATGATTATTAATCATTATTATCTGGTATTATTATTATTGTTGTTATTATTATTAGGGTATTAAATCTTGAGTTAAATCTTGGGGGTCCACGGCAACAAAATATTTAAAGGGGGGGAGTCCCTGGTAAAGAGAAGGTTAAGAGCCACTGCCCTAGCCTAAAAATAAAAGACAAAACAGAGGGTGCCGCATTAGCACCATCGCTATGCATAGCGAAAATCATGCGACGGTTTAGGCGGTTGGCAAGGCGCTCTAACACAGGAACTGGAGGGGGGGCAGAGCGAGAGAGAGAGAGAGAGAGAGAGAGAGAGAGAGAGAAAAGGGCGCGACCAATCCGAGGCCTTCTGCAGAATCACACAATGAAGCCGCCTCTTCCCTCAGCGGCGTATTAAGGATCCCCTGTCACGTGATTTCTCAGAAGGGCGTGGTTGCGCTCCAACACCGATTCCCCCCCCCCCCCGCAAGCCTGGCCGCCCAGCCTCATTCCGCGCGCACAGCGGATCCCCCTCCCTTTCCCTTCCAGCGCGAGCTTTCTCGCGGAGCCTTGAAAGCAGAAAAGGAGAGAAGGGAGCCCGAGCGGCGGCGGCAGTTGGTAAAAGAATCATCAAGCGGCGACTGTGTATGTAGAGTGAGGAGCGCGCGCACGGGCTCGCGCGCCAGAGGAAGAAGGGAACAAAAAAAAAAAGGGGGGGGGAGGGAGGTGCGCAGGTCGGTCGCGCGCAAGGAGGCGACGGCTGCGGGACTTGAGCTCCTCTGTACAACTGTAAAGTCTTCGTTTTTTGAGGGGGGAGAAAAAAATCCCCCCCCTCGTGCCTCACACGTCTTGTCGCCCTGGCCGAAGCTCTTTCGGGAGGTGGCTTCTTGAGGGCCACTCCATCCCTGAGAGGGGGGGGAGAGTGTTGTGAGGTAAGGGCAAGGAAGAGGGGCGACTGAGAGCGAGCCAGCCTCGCCTCGCCTCGCCAGCTGGGAGGAAGGGAGGGAGCGGGGTTGCCCCTGCGAGGTATTTGGGGGTTTTTGTGGGGCGGGGGTGGTGGATGGAGGAGACAAAACTCTCCCTCAGAGACCAGCTGCTGTGTGTGTGGGTGTGTGTGTCTGACTCTTTGGGCGCTTCTGTGGCGTGACCTTGGGCATCTACCACCACTCGGTTCTGGGAGCTTTGATAATAATTACCTGAATGTCAGAGGCTCGTCGTGCGACTGTTAGTTAATTAGTATTGTAAAGTTATTGCTGTTGTGGGGCCCGTCGTGGTGGAGGGTGCTGGTGGTGGTTAAATGTGGGGCTGTTGTGAGGGAGTTTTAAGTGTGTTCACTCGCCTGCCCGTTCACATGTGAGGGAGCATCTTGCCAAGGCGGGGAGGGGGCGACAAGGCTTTAGCGCAGTGGCTCTTAACCTTTACTAGACTTAATTCAAGATTTAAAACCATAATAATAATAATACCTGATGATGACGATGATAATAATACAATTACACCATCCATTAAACCTCCCCTTAGAGACACTGGAGGAGGAAGGATGACTTTTCTTCTGCTTCTTCCTGCAAGTTTGTGGCTGGAGCTGATTGAACGGCAATGTGCAGGCCAAGCCAGCCAACCAGACTTTGCCTTGGCGCCTGTCATGTGGCCACTCCACTGCAGGGAGGAGGTGGGCCAAGCAGCCTTCAAGCCTTCGCGTATCCCCTGTGACCCCAGGTTAAGAACCACTGCTTTAGTGTCTTACCTGGTATATTGCCCCCAAACTACAGATGAATGAATGTGCCATGCTTAATCTGAATTGATCACATTTGCATATTTGACCATAAGGACAAGCTCTGGTTTTCTGGGATTCCCCTTGAAACATTGGGATGAACAAGCAATTATAGTTGTTTGTTGCCACTCTTCTGGCTATAATGCAGGAGTACCACATACGTAACCATGATCCTTTGCAGAGCTGCTTGGTGATACCCATCTAAGCACCTGGGGAAGATGTGAAAGATATTCCAAGTAAGCAAAGGAAGCAGTCAGTTGTAAAGAAATAGCATCCCTTTTGATGTTATTGCCAGTATCTGGTATAATTGGCAGTCACATAACTGGACTTTTGAGTACAGTTGTCCCTCTGTATCCAGGGATTTGGTGTTCACGTATTTAAGTATTCATGGCTTGAAAATATTAAAAAAAAAAAAAAAAAGCCAGAAAGCAAACCTTGATTTTGCCATTTTATATAAGGGACACCATTTTGCTATACCATTGCATATAATGGGACTTGAGTATTTATGGATTTTGGTATCCACAGGGGTCCTGCAACCAAACCCCAGTGAATATGAAGGGACAACTGTACTTACTTTTCTCCTTCCTGTTGGTTGACACTGTGCAATGTAGCTAGTTGGTCATTTGTTTACTGAGAGGCTCATTTCCTGTATTGTTTATTCCTGCATATTGTTTATTCTGCAAGATGCATTTGTGTATTCATAAATCATGGATGAGCTTGTTGGTTCTGTACGAATTTAATTGGAGGCACATCCCATTAATTTCAATGAAGCTTGCTTCCAGAGAGGATATGAGTTTGATTATGGGTTGGGGTTTGCAAGCAGTGTAATAGGTAGGCAACTCCCTTTTGGCAGCCCCAGAAGAGAATGGAATGTCTGAGTTGAGGTGACTGAGCATGTGGACTGTCAGATGCATCATCCTGTGATCATTCACTGTAGTCTTTTGTTTATGGGCAAACCCTTGGCACAAGCAGTTTCAGAGTTTTTAAAATAAAAAGATAAAGTGGGGCAGATGAAAGGAATGTGATGAATCCAAATTTAATAGTAGGTGGGGAGGGAGGGAATTATCAGGGACAGTAGTCTCTGGTGTACTTCTTGTGGTGGCCCCATAGCAAGCCATGAGTGTTGGGATCTTCCAGATCATTGTTAATTTTCCTCTCATTGGACTACTTATGGCATACTCTGTGAATGAATGAATCTCCTGTTTCAGTCTAGTGGTTCATTAGCACTGGCTCATCCTTTGATAATGTGGGGGTCATTATCAGAGATCAAGTTAATGTTTCTGTTCAGATATCCAGGAGGGGTACATATATGAAGAAGTGACATTATTTATACACACATTTTAATCAGTTAATATTGGCCAAGATCTAGTTATTACTTCTAACTGGAGTAAACCCGTTTAGCAGTGAGATTTACCTCTATGTTGACTCACTATTCAACAGTTGATCCAACAGGTCTATTGTAGTTGGGACTAACTAACAGGATGTCTGTTTTAGTAAGGTTTTATTAACATGTCTCTCTGAAGTGATGAAAAAAATATCTTGTACTTGCAGATTAAACCTGCTTTTTATATGCTTGAGATCTAAAAGCTTTCTATTCTGCCTCAACATTCTGTGTAACTGAAAAGCCTGTATGCTTTCATACTAGTCAAGTTGACCCAATAAAATTGGGGTGGGCAGTTGTAGTTGTTCAGAAGTATTGGGACTACAGTTTGCATAAGTCCTTGCCATTGGCTGTGCTGACTAGAGCTGTTGGGAGTTCTAGGCCAAACCTCAATGCTGCAGTAAAAGGAAATGGCTTTATCATTTTGGATCCTGTAATTTCAGATACCATACAGCAGCTGTAGAATGCTTAGTCATACAAATTTCTGAAGTACAGTAGCACTCCTGTATCCACTGATTCACCAACCACCAATTTAATTATCTGTGATTGGTGACCGGGGGGGGGGTGGTGGATGGAGGAGAGAGGGAAGGAGGCTTCCAGATGGCTCCAGTGGCGGCAATGGTGATGGGAGGGGCAAAGGGAGAGGAGGAGAGGTCTCACCTCCCTTCTCTCCACAGGATGGCTCTGGTGGCTGCAGTGGTGACAGGGGAGCGAAGGGAGGGGAGGTCTCGCTTACCTTCTCCCTTCGCCTGGTAGGATGGCGCCAGTGGCTGCAGTGGTGACTGTAGGGGCAGGGGAGAGGAGGTCTGTTTTCCCTTTGTCCTGCGGGATGGTTTCCTTGGCGGTAATGGTGATGGGGGGCTGGAGGAGGGGAGGAGAGGTCTCGCCTCTCTTTTCCCTTCACCCCCCATGGCTTCCGTGGTGGCAATGGCGACGGGACGTTCATTATTATCTGTGAAATCCATTATCCGTGGGGGGCCCAGGAACCAATCACCCGCAGATACAGGGCTGCTACTGTACTGTACATGGTTCTCTTTTGTATACAGTGGGCCCTTGGTATCTGCTGGGGTTTGGTTCCAGGACCCCTTGTGGATACCAAAATCCATGTATGCTTAGGTTCTATGATATACAGTGGCATAGTAAATGGTGTCCCTTATATAAAATGGCAAACAGCAAGGTTTGCTTTTTTGAGTTATTATTTTTTGAATATTTTCAAGCCATGGATGGTTGAATCTGTGGATATGGAAGGATGACTGTACAGTATTTCTATGAAAAGAGAGAATGCTAAGTATGATTGCAAGTGTACAGGTTAATGAACACTTTAGAAAAGGATAGATCACAGAAGATGGTGCAGGGGGTTTCAAGAAGAAAGAGGAATTGTCAGATATCACACACACCCATTTTGGTTTGCAGAAGCCACTGCTAGATCAAAGAGACTTTTGTCAACCGAAGAATCCCATTGGATCCAACCCAAAATCCTCAATGTTATAATTCTCAAGTATGTCAGCATAAGCTTGTGGTTGGGCATTGTGCTGTGACTTTTTTGATTTATTGTGCAGTGCCATCATTAAATTACCTTATGGAGGATTTTACATATACAGGTTATTTTGTATTTTAATTGTAGATTGTAGATTGGCTTATGATGCAATTTGGTTAGAAATATTTCTGCTTAAATTATTTTTGTTTTCTGATGAGCAAAAAGAGTTTTTTTTTTTTGCTGCCTTTTTTTCTTTTGGAATGACTTCAGAATCTTTAAAACTTCATTTTAAAAAAACATTTGATTTCACTGCCAAGTTGTGTTGCATGTATTTGCAGGTGATATGTTTTCTTCCATCATTTTGTTTGCATTCTTCTTGTGAACCCCTGCAGAATGCAACTAAATCTCTGCTCTCTGCAGAACAGAACTCTAAACCAAAAACATTGATTAGTTTCACTGATGCACAATATCTTTAGAAGTTGGTGGGAAATATGCTTGTTTAATTTCAGACTGCAGCTCACTTATCTAGAGTGTGCAATTATATACATGAACTAATTGTCATATCTTTTCTTTACGTTATATTGGTTCTATCTGAAATGGAACTGTAACCTTTTATGAAAAAGTCTTAGTTTCCCTCCAGAATCCTAAAGATCGTTGTAGCAATTTTTAAAAAATACTCAAGTATCTTCAAATAGCAGACTTTTCTGGAGCCCAGAGATAAATATGGGCAGCACATTTCCATAAAAGTACATTTTTGTTCTCTTCTAGTAAAATTTGAAATATTAATGTTTTGTGTGTGTGAATGGCGATGCTTCTTAAATATGTTAAGAAAATTGGCTGTATTAAAATTAATGTCTAAGATAGTGGACTGTATCATTATTTAATTTACAGCTGTGACATATTGATACTTCTGTACTTATTTGGATCTCACACTTTTCATATCTAGAGTCACATTTCACTTTGGAGACTATTTAGTTGGCACAAGCCCTTTTGGAATTTTTCATTCATTGTCCTAATCTCACTTTCCATATCCCTACTTTTATCTTTTCTTCAAAGATTACACTTGTTGATCTAGTTTTAAATTTCTTGGCTTGGTCAGATAGCATGTGCTTATAAATCTCAAATGTGTTTTAGATACTTGCAGGGATCCTGTTTAGAAGTATTTTGAGGACTGGAATAACTTTAGTTAATAGTCTTCAATTTATTATTTTACCTCTAAATAATTTCTGTAAACAGTTTAGGCTCAATCCTGATGTATTAATAGTGTGTATACACTTTGATTTTCTTGGGATATGGAACATACCTATGGCTGGTTCCACAAAAGGAATAAGGATACCATATATCAGGGATGGATGGTCTTCAGGATCTAGAATCTACTTTATTTACTAGAACCTTCAAGTCTATCAACTGAAATGAGTTCAGACTAGTAATTCAGCGAGGGTATGGGAAATTCTGTTGCCAGACTGCCACATAAAAGCTAACAAATAAGTTGTCCTTGAAACATAAGATAAATGAAGACTGTTCTAACCATTCCTACTTGCAGATAAATTCCATACTGTGGAAATTGTTATTCTTTGTCATATCTCTTTTTCTCTGTGCGTGCGTGTCTGTCTTTTTGTAAGTATTTCAGAACTAGTTGATTCATGCTTTTGGAAGATTTGAATTGCCACTGAGAACTGTTTGCATTGTTTGGGATTGAAGAATATTGGTTTGAAACTGTTTTGAATGGAAAGCGTATTGGAAATGGCTGTCAGTTTTTAAAAAAATCATTATTTAAGTTTGTGATTATGCCTTACCAAACATAGTAACATTATTTAAACACTGCAGTTTTATACAGTAGAAAGGAAGTTTGTTGCCAGCTTGTGACAATTTAAAATTATTAGATTGTAAATTTGAAGTTATGATTTAAAAACACATACAAGCATTATAGTTGACAAATTGAACTGTATGCAATGTAAAATGTACAGGTAATGTTTTGTCAACATAGTAATCCATTTGTTTTGCCAGCTGACTGTTTTGCTGCGGCATAGATAGGGTAAATTTCATAGAGAAATAAACATATTAAAATTACTCTAAACCACCAAAAAATGTTGATCAGTACTCAATCAATAGTAGCTCAGACTTTCTGTATAATAAAGGAAAATGTTGTGGACTTGGTAGGAGTTGAAAGGGGGTTGGCCAAATGGAGCTTACTGGGTAGGGAGTTCCATCGTGAGAATGTCAACATGAGAAGGTTGTAGCCTCTTAACTGCTGCCCTTCAGATTGTGAAATACAGAAATCCTCTTACTATACTTCAGATGGTCATTGTGGGTACATAGAGAAAGGACAACCTTTTGCTCTAATTTCTTTGCTGTATGATTCTGTATATCTGTTCTAAAGATACTGCAGCATTCAGAGTAAATGTTTTAAAGAAACACTTGACCAGTCATGGTGCTGGAATCTTTTTGATAAACCTTTTGTGGATACTTGGGGAGTTTTGAGACCAGCATAGGCAAGAGGGGAAGCAGTGATTATTTGGAAGTAAAACAAAATGGATTAGCTAAAAAATAGTAGTATTGCACTGTCACAGTGATTAAATATTGTGTATAATAGTGCAGATATTGGACCAGTACTCCAGGAAAACTCAAAGCAGGGATCACCAAATTGTAGTCCTGTGCCAAATTCTGCTCTAAGGGTTGCAGCCTTTTCCACATGTTTACCTGCTCCAAAATTCATAAAGATGAAAGCAATTCTGGTAATAGATTTTGTCCACAAAGCGTATAGAGGAAAGCTTTTCAGAGTTGCAGTTGTGCATGCCTAGTTGCTGACTAAAGATTTATAAGCTTCAAGGCAATGATGCTTCTAAGTTCTTTCTGGTAACATTTTATTGAACATTTTCTGGCTCCTTTTATTCTTGTCAAGTTCCTCTCATCTTGATTGTGTTTTTGTTTCACTGTATTTGTTTACTTGTTGGATATCTAATGGGCTATTCAAGGTAGGAAGTGATTACAGTACTCATCTACTTTTATGGTATTGCCATGCATTATTTAGGGGAACTGAATTCTGCATCTTGAGTTTGTGCATATGTAATGCTGGTAATCTCTTAATCCTGCACATTAATTTCTCCTTCCTGAGTTGGTCTTCATCGGATGGTTTAGTAGCCACTACATGAGCGTGATGTTAACATAGTCTCAGGCGTTATTTTAGGTGCCTCATCAACAGGAAATTGGCAGGCAGTAACTGGAAAAAGGATCTCTTCAGCTATGGTGCTCTCTTAGACATACTTTCCCCAGGGAGACTTGCTTGAGGTATAGTCTAATTCCATATAGGCTACAGACAAAGGTCTTTAATTTCTCTAAAGCTTCTAAAATCTAAATCTGCTGTAGCTGCTTTCTGTCAATGCTGTTTTCAACCTGCTATACTATTTTTAGCACTACTTTGTGGTAGTGATTTTTTTCCTGTTAATGTTTCTGAACTATAGGCTGCTGTAGATTTTTAAAAACACGTTTGAAGGTGGAATAAGCATATCTTATGATGAAAAGTAACCAGGATTTCCTAACAATGTTACACCCTGGCTAGAAATGAATTCCTGAATAGCATTGATACTGTTAAATAAATCTCTGTAAAGATGAGAGAGAGTTGCACTTGAAGGGCTGAGAGGGAAGAATGCAATCTCTTACTCTTGAACTCCTTGCTATCAGCAGCTTCTACTCAATGATAGCTGCAAATTACCCCCAGTATCAGAACAGTATCAGAAGCAGCATGCACATTGTTGGGGAACATGAGGAAGGCATTGTTGCATTCATGTCCTTCATGTGAGTTTCCCACAAACAGCTTGTTGCCCACTGTGGGAGCAGAATAATAGTCTGGATGGGACTTTGGTCTGAACCAGCAAGTCTCTTTTCATATTCTTATGTCCTTTCCATGAAGAGAAAACCAGTGTTGCAACTCATCTGTCCCAGTTCTCCTTCTCTTCCTCCTCCTCATTCCTCTTTGTTAGCAATATTATTCAGCTTCTGCTAGGAAGGTGTTTCAGTGTTTACCAGCTGCTTACTAGTTTGCCCACAGCTATATATTTTCATGAACAAACTAGATCATATATCATTAAGATTCTTTGAGTCTAAAATTCTTGTCTAAAATGTATTCTGATTGTTCAGGAAAGGCCTAGAGGTAGGAATTCTTGCTGCTATGCAAGAGGTCCCCAGTTCAGTAAAAATCTCATACCCTCAGAGAAAGAAATACTGCATCTGTAGTAATTGTTCACTACCAGTTGCTGCTATAGTGAAATGGGAGCTTCTTTTTCAGAGGAAATGCACCACTGAACAGGATGGTGGTGTCTATCTTTCAGTGCTTCAGAGCTTTCCAGGAACAAGTCAGAATTCTGGACTTAATGACCCACTGTTCTCATAAAGCAAAGCAATTCTTCTGTGTTCTTTTGTTTGCCATTGTTTGTGTTGTGGCATGCTCTGCATGTCCACTTCCTGGACTGTAAATCCAGCTCCAGATTAGCTCCAGTAGTGAAGAAATGGTGCTGCTTGTTGAGCTTTGAAATACAATAAGACCAGCTTATATGTTCTGGGAGGCAATTTCTGTTTATTGCAAGTAAAGTCACCATTTATGAGGCAAAACATATGAGTTTGCATGAACTGCAGTTCTTTGTTTCTCTGCTGTGGTCATGGGGGCAACATAATATTCAGCTGTGCTGTCCTGAGGCCAGAAGTTTAGCATTATTTCTTTTCTGTAACAGAATTCTCCAAAAAATGGTTTAGCCTGCAAATAGTTGTTGTATATGGCTAGAAAATGTCTGGTCTCCCTGTTTATTATTTTAGAAGGAATATATTCCAGGCTCATTAGAAAATAGATTAATGTCCTCATGAAATTGCAATTACAGTTGTCCCTTCACATTCGCTGGGGTTTGGTTCTAGGACAGCCCCCCCTCCCCGTGAATACCCAAATCCGTGAATACTCAAGTCCCATTATATGCAATGGCATAGCAAAATGGGGTTTCTAAGCCCATAAAAGGCATCATTTACCTTTTGCTGCTTACAGTTGTCCCTCCATATTCACAGATTTGGCATTCACGGATTTAAGTATTCACGGCTTGAAAATATTCTTTAAAAAATAATAATCTAAAAAGCAAACCTTGATTTTACCATCTTATATAAGGGGCATCATTCTCCACTGTGAAGCTCTTAGAACTTGTATCTCAAGAATAGGTGACATATATACAAAGAATGATCATTAGTGGTGCATGACATTCCTTTTTGGAAAGTGTTGATTGTGATACTAATCCTATAATGCAGGTCTGTGATCTGGTATTCTCCTTGCCCAAGTGACGTGTCACACATTGTACATGATAACTTCCTGCTACAGTATATTTCTACGAGCTTTATTTTCCGTGATTTCAAAAGTGTCCAAAACTATGACAGGAGCATACATTAACTATTAGACTTTCTTCTTCCTATGTATATGTCATCAAAGAGGAAGCATTATTATCCAGTTATTTATTTTGTTGTATAATTAATTTTCTATTTATAGTGTTTGCTTAATTTTGTTTTACTTATTTCCATAATACAGTGGCCTGCCATATCCATGGGCTCAGGATCCATGAATTCAACCAACTACAGATTCAAATTACAATAAACAACAATAAGTCCCATATTTATAAAATAGAGTGGGGCAGCAGTGAAAGAGTTGGCAAGCTGTGGCCACCAGTCGCACATGCTTTTGTGCTTCCCTGCCTCTGGGAAGCCTACCAGCTGCCTGCTACAGCCTTGTGAGTGAATAAGCAGAAGTGCTACAGCTGCCATCTGGAAGGTGAAAGCAGGCGGCTGGCATGCTCCCTGGAGGTAGGGGAGCCCGAAGAATTTGTGCCTAGTGGCCAGGGCTTGCCACCAACTCCACTGCTGGCCTATGTTGTTGTATTAATAGGGACTTGATCATCTGTGTTTTATGCTATCCGCATGGGCTCTTGGAATGAAACCCCTGCAGATACCAAGGGCCCGGTGTATTATTGCATTGCAGATACAAATATATACACACATGGAACTTAAATACAATATTTGTCCTGCTTAAAGTAGAACCTTTGTAATCAATGGGTATTAAATAGTAGTGAGCTTAAGTCATTTCAGAGAGTCTACTCAAACTAGGTCTAATGTTAGATTTAGATAAGAACTGGGCAGCTCTTGTGGGGCCAGAGGCCACTTTTCAGAATTGGCAAATACTTGAGGGCTACATATCCAAGGGGCATGGCATAAGGGGAATGGGTAGAACTTAACAGACTTTTAAAATAAACATACAGTACATAAAATAGAATTATTTTCTTTTTATATTTAAAGTCCATTATTTGTCCATTATTAACAGAATGTCCCTACTGGTTATTAAAAAATAAAATCCACCCATGCTTAATTATTATTAAATTTATATTATAATTTTAATGACTTCAATGAATATTATACATGCCATTGATGACCAGCCACATTGTGGTCAATGGGATGGTTGGCATCCATGGCATTTCTTTCTTTTGGTTGAATTAGTACAATAAACAATAAATATGCTTTAATGTAAAACTACAAATTTTCAGGAACTTACATGTGAATGTATTGCTGAAAGTCTTGATAGTCATTCTTTCTACTTTTCAGAATTAATTAAAACTGGAAAATGTTAAGTTATAGAGACTGCAGGGTTCCACAGATTTAGCAGACCTGTTGTGCTGGGCTTTGAAATATCTGGTAAGCAGGTACTGTATCTCAAAGTTCAGTATAATGCTGGACATAAATTTGATGTCTTTCTTATTTGGTGTGTTCCTCAAATGTACCCACTAGGCTGAAATACATACTCTTTGCTAATGACTGCATAATACTTTTGGCCTAACTTAGTAACTTAGTTTGATACTGGAGTTTTCTGATGTCTGTATGTGGCTGCATTTTAAATAAAACCTTATGTTGAGCTGGAAAATATCTCAGGCTGGAGATAATTGCAGGAATTCTTCATGGATTGTGAAATCGAAGGCTTTCACGGCCAACATCCATAGGTTTTTTGTGGGTTTTTTTCCGGGCTGTGAGGCCGTGTTTTGGATGAGTTTATTCCTGACGTTTCGCCTGCATCTGTGGCTGGCATCTTCAGAGAATGGTTGGGTAGGTATGTATGGGGTTTATATACTATGAGTCCCCTCTTTGAGAGGAGATTAAAATTTGTGTATTTGAATGGCTAGTTCCTAGGGTGGGAGGATATACAAGGAGGATTAGTGTCTGGTCCATTGTCTGCTGGAAATCCCCATGTCCCTGGGTGAAGTTCATTTGCATGTGTTGAGTTTTGATTTTGGTGTTTTTCAGAACTGGTAGCAAAACCTTGTTTACTTTATGGGTTTCTTCTTTCCTGCTGAAGGTATCCAGGTGTTTGTGGATTTCAATAGCTTCTCTGTGCATTCTGACATGATAGTTGTTGGCCTGGTTCAGAATTTTGGTGTTTTTAAATAACATTTTGTGTCCAGGTTGGTTTATAATGTGTTCTGCTACTGCTGATTTTTCTGGCTGGCCCAGTCCGCAGTGTCTCTCACGTTCCTTGATTCATGTTTGCACATTGCATTTAGCGGTCCCTATGTAAACTTGTCTGCAGCTGCATGGTATGCGGTAAACTCCTGAGGCTGTGAGAGGGTCTCTTGTCCTTCATGGAGCATAGCATTTCTTGGATTTTCTTGGTTGGTCTGTAGGTCATTTGGAAGTTGTGTTTCCTCATCATTTTCCATATTCTCTCTGTGACTCCTTTGATATATGGTAAGAATACCTTCCCTTTGAGTGGCTGTTTTTCTTCATTCTTGTGTTTTTTTTCTGGGTTTGGCTGCTCTTGTGATGTCTGATCTGGAGTAACCATTAGCCTGTAGAGCCAAGTTTAGGTGCTTCAGCTAATGCCTCCAGGTTAGGTGCTCCAGGTAGTGGGGTTTGCAAATCCTTTTTATGTGGTCTACCAGCGTTTTATTGTGCTTTTTTTTTTTTTTTTGGTCCTGGGTGATGATTGGCATTCTTATGTAGGTATCTGTCCGTTTGTGGGGGTTTTCTGTATACCTTGTGGCCCGACCGTTGGTTTGGTTTGCAGATGACTAGGACATCCAAGAATGGCAATGTTCTTTCCTTTTCTTTTTCCATCGTGAATTGGATATTTGGGTGTTGCAGTGTTGCAGTCTTCTTTACTATTAAATAGATGAGAGAAAAGTGCAAATTTGGTTGAAAAATTTGCAAACGTTGCAACTTTGCTGCTATGATCTTCATAGGCCTTGTTATTGACAGTTGACAAAAGGTTTTTTTTTTAATTGTCATTAGGAAATTCCTGATTTGTAGGTGTGAGAAGAGTATGGAAGGGTTTCACAATGCTGAATATTCAGTATGTCATAATACTGCAAAAATGCCCATCTGTTTGATGGGAGTGCACCTCATAGTGTGTGTGTGTGTGTGTGTGTGTGTATGGTTGAATTTTAAACTTCTAGCTAAATGAGCACTAAGTGGGGTCAATTAAACATAACTATGTTCCTATAAATTTGCTTTGTTCTTACACCTGGCTTAATTTTTGAAATTATTGAAAATTTGTCCCAGTTTGCTGACTTAGCTTTGTCTCTTGAATTGAATTGGAAAGGAAGTATCTACTGTAACATAGCCTGTGAAGCAATGGCTACTTTGAAGTTCTTATCAGTGCCTACATATCTGGTGTCCTGAATGGGAGACTAAACTCTAATAAAGCAACATGAAACATGGCTATCTTACTTGCAATATGTAACTTCTAAAATGTCACTTTAGTGGCCAAAGCAGTATACTGTATATCATGTAGCCTCAATATTTTCCTGGTGAAAATCATTCTCCCTCCCATCAAGTGCCCCTCTTTCTACATCTGCAGTGTAGATTTTATTTATACTGTGGTGGACTTACAGCAAAAGTCATAGCTGCATGAGTTTGTAATATAATACAGTGAGGACATAGGTGGCTAATATTGTTGTGCTCTTATGTTTTCATTTGTAATTTTGAGCAAGCAACTAGGGCTGTGCCTTGTGATTACAGTAGGCATACCAACAATCTGGCCTCTTAGGAGAAAATTCAGCTGAAGCTTTGACTTAGTTACCGGTGTGCCTAGCTGAGATAGCGAGGATATTATTCTGAGAAACCACTGTTGATTAGTTCAGGAATGAGGTAAGCTTTTTGCTCCTCCCATTATCCAACATTGGTGCATATTTCCTCTTTTTTTTTTTTAAAGCACAGTTTCATAAGAAACTTAATTTAAGGGCTCAGTCCAAAATAGGATTTAATCCTGGCTGGGAGGGAGCTCTTAAACCACAGCTTATTGGTTCAGACAACATTGAGAGCTATTACTTTATAAATTAAGGAGTCTTCACCAAAGCAGGGTGTGTGAGAAGGTGGGGGGGATTCAGAGAGAGAGAGAGAGAGAGAGAGAGAGAGAGAGAGAGAGAGAGAGAGAACACATACTGAAATATGGCTTATTTTGTGGTTTATTGATTCATACTGGGAACCTACTGTCTTATCCGGGTCTCAGTCTCCAGTGGTTTCTGTGCTCTCAGTTATTTGGAAAGTGAAAATAATGAGAGAAAGCATTGGGAGCAGGTGCCTCCAAATGTCTTGGACTACAGTTCCCATAATTCTGGCCCAGTGACCATGCCATGGTGGAGCTGATTATACTTCAAAACATTGGAGGCAGCAAGCTGAGGAAGCCTACCATAGAAATTTATTGACCAGCTTTTGTCTTGTAACTTCTCAGATGCACTAATAAAAAGGTTCAGATACATTGATTAAAAAAACCCAAAACTTTTCTTTGTTTTGTTACCAAGGACATTACTGAATAGTAATTTCTGTTCTGATTTTTTAACAAATCAAAGTTTTATCTATACCAAGCCCAAATCCTTGCAAATTACGCAAATGCAGTACATGTCCATAAACACAAGCACCATAAAATATCTTAGCTGTAATGCTAAAACAGTCATGTATCAAAAATATATTCCCACTACAGATCAGATATAAACAGTATAACCAAAGAAACAAAACTTGCACACCACTTGACCACCTCGTCTGTTTTTTCTTTCTAAACCAGAGCAACAATGTGTTCTCTATAAATACTGTATGCACTTAGATTTTGTATAAGTAAAATATATAATGTGTATTTTTACTGCATTGTCCTTCAGAGGTAATTGATTGCAATATCCAATAATTCATTGTTTATTTGGGTTTTTTGTAGATTGCGGAATGGAAAAATTATAAGAGGAAAACAAGCTTTGTTTCAGAATGGAGACTGTTTCATTTGAAGGGGAGCCTGATAGAGCTTCGGTGAGTAATTTTATTTAAAGTGTGACTGGCAACTGATTAAATCAAAAGAAGAGAAATTTCCTAAAACACACAGTGCACAGCAGCAAACTTAAAGATTTTATATCACTTCTTCCCTTTGCAATAGTGACCTCATATAATGAAACATTGACAATCTATCCTCTTAGAATACCTGGGGCTGGAGGAAGAAACAGTCTTTGGGGAAAGCTCTCCTCTAAAAAGATCCTACTTCCTTCTTTTAAGGCCTCTGGTGGGATTTTGCATAAATTTGTCCTCTTGGAAAGTGTGTGGTAAAATGGCCCTCTTCTCTTCCAGTAATTTAAAATAAGGGGTATTCTGCCCTATCTTTTGAAATACAATTTTAAATACGAATAATAATTTACTGCCCATCTATATCTGCTAATTTGAAGCATTTGGTGGAGAGAATATAGTCAGTGATCTAATTAGATATAATAGAACCCAATCACAGGCAAAAACACGAATACGGATTGGGGATTTCTCAAAATAGATGCTTGCAGTGTTTAGCAATAACAGGATATGTTATTTAATTTGACAGTAAATTATACTAAAGTACTGTATTACCTAAAATTCATTTCCAGATAAGACTTGGTTAATGCCTTGCTTACAAACTACAGCATAAGTTTGCATTTCTTGTTGTAAAACAGTTATATTTTTGTGTAGTAGTGCATGTAGAAAACAGCCTTGATGATATATTTCTGTCGAGGTAAAGAAGGGAAACTTGCTGAAAATATTTCATTATGTATTATCATAACAAATGTTATTTTTTTTATAGTCTTCACTATTGTAATTAAGTTGGTCTTTCCACACTTGCGTTTCTGTGGATTCAGTATTTTTAATGAAAAATGAAAATGGAGCCCTTTAAAAAAAATACTGGTTAAAATTGATATTCCATCTAGAGTTATCTTGAGAGACTGAAACTGATCAATGCTTTTCTGCATCTTTTCTAGATAATTTTCATCTTGTCACTGTTCCCTTCTTTGCACTTAGGATATGTTTTCGGTTTTTAGGCTGTGATACTACATACAGACATAAAGACAGTAAACTTGATTGGACACAGTACAGTTCACATCTAAGTAAAAATGGTTAAGATTGCGTTGGTAAGGTTCTGAATTATAACTTTCACAGTAGGTAGTGTGTTAGAGATTCAGCATGATATAGAAGTTTTGTGTATTGGACTAGGACTCTGGGAGACCAGGATTCATATCCCTGCTCAGCCATGCACACAGTGACCTTGTCCAAGTTACTCTGTCTCTGCCTCAGAGGAAGGCAGTGGTAAAATCCCTCTAAACAAATCTTGCCAAGAAAACTGTGTGATAGATTTGTCTTCGGGTCACCATAAGTCAGAAGCAACGAAGGCACACAACAATAGCGTGAAATGAAATCTGATTTGAGCCAGTGTGTGGAAATCGTTGGAGGAATGCCTCTGTTTTGTCCTGGATGAGTTGTTAATAAATATAGCCCCCCTGTATCCACAGATTCAGTATCCATGGTTTCCCTTATCTACGTCTTAAAAAATATGTTCTTTCTAGGCATTTCTCGGTCTTCCAGTGTGATTCTGTGGTCAACTTCTGGTATTCTTCTCAGTGAAAATAATTGGGTTCCATATTATACACAGTTTCAGGTATCCACAGGGGGTCTTGGAACAGGTTGACCTTTATCAATTAGTAGTGAAAACTAAAGAAGGCAGTACCTCAATGGAAGAATTAGTGTTTCCAATGTATAGATGGTGGCAGAAAAGGGAAACATGGTCTTAATGACTTTTCAAATGAAATTAACATTGAATGTTTTACTGAAAGTTGTTTATTAAATCTGTGAATATCAAGCCAATAAAAGGATTTGGCAGATGTGTAACAGGCAGTTGATGGATGAGAAAATAAAAACATATGCTCTCTGTGGTTCATGGTTGGTAAGCAGAACTAGAAGACTTTGAAAGAATAAGGAAGGTAAGCTCCACACCAAGAATGTAGGATCTAAGTCTGAAATCCTAATTGCAAGCTAGTGTAGTGTAAATCAGTGTTGCTCAAAGTGTTGGTCCACAAGCCATTGGCTGTTGGTCCGTGTCAAGCTTCCAAGAAAGAAAGAAACAGTTGCAGCCAGTGGGTACGAATATGATGCCACTCCGACACTTTGGGAAGAAAGATGTACCAGTCTGCCACATCAGAAAACTTAAGAAGCACTGCACCCAGCTGGAAAACAGGCTACAAAGGGCTGAATAAACCTCCTACTTTTGGTGCCTTTCTGTTACTGGTTGTCACATAGGAGGCAGGCTACATGGTGTAGCTGTACACTTGTTTGTGAAACTATAAAACTTGATTATTAAAACATAGTGTATAGAACAGAAAACACACTAGTACAGAAAAATCATTTGCAGGGGGAATGTTACTCAAAAATATCTTTATTATATGATACTGATTTACTGTGGCAGTTTTCATGAGGCATAGTGCATGAAATTGTAAGATTAGGGTCAGACCTGGATTTCTCTTCTTTGTCTTAGGCATCTTTTATTCAGTGATACACTGAAGAAGAGAGCTTGCATACGCAGCTGTGGGGCCAGGTTCTGAACACCAATATCGTTATTTCTGTCTTCTTAATTTCTTGAAATGGATTTCACCACTCTAGAGCCTGTGCAGTGGTTCCAGCCTTCTCACTGCATGTTGACTCCAGTTATTTTACAAAATCAGTTTGTCCTGGGATTGAGAACATTTTTCAGTCAACAGAAAATTAGAATAAAGATGAAACAGAGAACCTTACTGTGTTTTATGGCTAGCATATGTTCCACTTATAACACTTCATAACAAATTAGATATAAAATCTATATCTAGGGAGCCCTGGTGGCGCAGTGGTTAAATGCCAGTACTGCAAGTCACCATGTTGCAAGCTCGATTCCAGAGGGCTCCAAGGTTCACTCAGCCTTCCATCCTTTTGTAGGTTGGTAAAATGAGTACCCGGCTTGTGGGGGCAATTAGCTAACACACATTGGAAACTGCTTAATGCAGTATAGATGTGTAAATTGCTATTGCTTAAAATAATTTGTAAGCTGCCCTGATAGCCTTGTAGCTGAAGAGTGGGGTATAATAAAAAATAATTTTTCTTTATCCAACAATGACAAACTACATGTAATAGAGGTTTGCATGCCATGGAAGTTGTGCTGTGGGAATAGAGTGCATAGGGAAAAGTAAAATACTTACATACAATCATAGAGTGACACATGCCTTTTCTCATGCATAAATATACCACTAAGGATCTTGATATACTATCTGTTCAGAATAGGTACAATTATTTATTTTATAGCCTATGTCTTAATCACAAAGATTTTTATGAGATGGCTAACAGTATAAACAAAATGTTTATACAAATTAAAACAAGTTATCCCTCCCTGGCCTCTTTATGGTCAGCAGGTGATTCTTCAGATACCTTGGTTCCTCGGTATTGTAGAATTTTAAAGATTAAAACCTTAGAATGGGGTCTGGAAACAAGTTTATAGCCAATATAGTTCTTTAGTTAATGACACTACTTAAAGAAGTATATTCCATCCTTAAAACGTCTTGAGAAAGGGTGGGGTATAAATCAAAGAAATTAACAATTAAATATGTTCTATCCAGTGTGGTGTAGTGGTCTGAGTGCTAGGCAACAACTCTGGAGACGAGGGTTCGAATTCCTTGCTCAGCCATGGAAACCCACTGGGTGACCTTGGGCAGTCACACACACTCATTCCCAGAGGAAGGCAAAAGCAAACCTCTGAACAAATCTTGCCAAGAAAACCCTGTGATAGGGTCACCATAAGTCGGAAATGACTTAAAGGCAGATAACAACAAATCTTGTTAATTAAAGATAAAATTATAAAACATCTGCTAAGAATTATAAAACAACTAACTAAAATAGAATCATTGAACATTGCTTAAAATAACTGTGATAGTAAAAACCTAGTTTATAAAATAAAGGTCAGTGTTCATTCATTTAAAAGCAGGTTGGGACATCAAGGTCATTATGACTTTTTTTTAAAATGGTGGGAACAATAAAGATGGCACTGTCACACACACTCAAAAACCTCTTGTTTTCTGTAACCAGCTCTTGCTGGGTTATGGGTGCATGAACTGGGCATCTGTCTCCCATTTTAAAGCCCAAACAGATACATACATGTATAGGTGGGGATGCCATTATTTGAAAGACCAATCATTTAAGAGTTTAAAGATTATCATCAACATGGCAAATAGGATCCAGATATGCATTGCAATTAGTGCAGCTGGAACAGACTTGGTGTTTTTGTCCTCTAATCATACAGTTATCACCAGCTAAAGCTTCTGGACTGGGAAAAGGGTATGAATGACTGTATCATGGTCCTCCTTCTCTAGATAGGATACAGTTGGCCAGTCTGCCGTCAGTGACAAATCATACTCTTCTAATTGATTCATTAATTAATTAATAGTGCCAAGTTTACAAGAACCCCCACACTGTACCCTTGGTCCTTCAGGGCAAGTGTAATTCCATCTAGATAAGCATGGTTTTCAACCTATAGCACTTGTCTTATCTGGATTAAACCTCAGCTTTTCTTTCATACCTCCATTCCAAATCTGCCTCTAGACACCTATTCAGGATTTCTGCAGATGCCTTAGGACCTGGAGAAAATGAGAGGTTGAACTAGGTGGTGTTATCCTATTGGGCCCTCTCTTTGTGGTGGTACCCCAGTTACAGAACATCCTCCGTTTGGAAGCTTTATTGGCTGCAGTGTTGCTTTCATTCTGGTGCCAAGTGAAAACACGGTTGTTTACTAAGGCTTTTGGTCCTAATTGGTTTTACACAAACCCTCACCTATACAGGTATACATCAGTTAACAAAGTATATGTATGTTCCTGGGCATTACTTTAACAGAAAATTTGGTACCAGAGACAGAAATAATACGGAAAAAATAGGGATAGGTTCCTGCACCAGTTCAGCACCAGAGCAGTTCAGCATGTTACAGCAAACATTTTTTTCAGAACTAACCATATGTACATGTGGAATGAAACAGACAAGTCAGGTAAACCTTGCTTAAGTGAACACATTTTAAAACTTCTAGAGATCACTTGAAGGTTTCTTCCTAAGAGCACCCAGGGATTATTTTTTCTTTCACTAGCTTCCACTTATGATTTCCATTTTGGTGACCATATGTCTAAATCTATGCTTTTTTTTAGCACAGGTGGTTGGTGGTAGGCAGGCTTCTCTGCTCCATGCTCCCATTCTTTGGTTTGCTGTTCACACATGCTATTTTGGGGTTAGCTTGCCTATTGTAGGCAGGCACACATAGCTACAGTAGAACAACTTTCTTTCCCAGCTCAAGCTTCATTGCATTTCTTAATGCAGACACACTGCTGCAACCTGACACCAAAAATCTGTTTCTCTAGCCCTCCTTCACCACCCTCCCAGTGCTGATGCTGCTAAAAAACCTCAAGCTTGACAGATGACAAGGAGGGAAAGGGAGGCTGGGCAGGCATAAAAAAACTTTGTAGAAAGAGGCTTCTTTGTAAGAGGCTTTGTTATCTGAGGTACGCCTATATGTGGTTTAAATTGTTTTAAACTTTATAAACCGTTCTAATCTGTCTTTTTAACTTGTTAAAATGTTTAACATGTTTAAGCCTTTTACAATCATTTTTATTTACCTTGCTTTGAATTTGTCAGATTTGTGTTATTGTTCACTGCCCTGAAGTCTCTAGAGAAGGGGGCTGGATAGTAAATACATAACTCCAGATCTGAATGATTTCTCTCAGTAACTTAATGTAGATGTTAATAAGCATGAAGAATAACTTAGACATCCGGGGCACTCCAGAGGCAAATGACTAAGGGGTAAAACATCAGTCCCCCAGCTTACTTTTTTGGTACATCAATCCAGAAGGACTGCTGTCACTTAACACTATGCAGCCCAGTCCTATGACAGGTAGGCAACCCAGAAGAACAGGATATACTGAAGGCTGCTGAGAGTCAAGAAAAATTAACAGGGTTGTATTTCTCTCTTCATTTTCTGATGAATATCACCCAGCAGGAGGACCAAAGACGTTTTTGTGCACAAATCAGATAGGAAACCAGACTGGGATAGATCCAAATAACCACCTGTCATGGGTAACCTACCCCTAGTGCATGCCCACACACATGCACACGCTTGAGAGGCTGCCATCATGTGATCAGCTGGGGTGTCTTCAAGCCTGAGAAACCCCAAAGCTGCCCTTTTGAGAGACGGACACAATCTTGGAATTCCTCTGCCTGGGAATTCCCTCAATAGCACCACCTACTGGTATTTTAGCTGCCACCACCCCTTGAATCCTATACCCCATTACAACCTAGTCCAAGGGGAGACTGTGCTGTTTCCTTTGGAACTCCATGCCACTTCCAGAGAATAACTTCCCTCCCTCTTTCCCCAAGAAGGAGACAATGACTGAGTGAAAACAAGGCATGTGTGCATGTCAGCTGATAGAAAATAGAAAAAGCTTATTTATTTCAAGCAAAGCTCAAACATGCAAATAATCTCATGGAGAAGGCTCTTCCCTCTCCAGGCATAGTCTTAAAAGTTACAAATAGAATTCGCTTTCAGCCAAATTTCAAAATAAACATAAAATCCTAAACACAATTTCTGGCTAGAATGTTTCTTAATCTACTTACTGACATGAGTCCAGTCTGTTGAGATCCTTGCGTCAGGATGTTCATCTCTGTCTGAGATGCAATGTGTCCACATCTCAGGATACCATTCTGCTCTGTCTCTGAGATGCAAATGTTACCCCATCTCAGAGCTTCCTTTATCTGCCTCCTTGCCTCATGGTGAGGCAGTCTTTATTACCTTTTCAAATTGCCACTCTGACAGTCCTCATTGGTCAGTTCTATCTCTGGTGATATTACATCATTGATGACGCTGCTAATCCTAAAGTTAACTCTTTAGGATTTACCTGATTGCTGAGCTTGCAGATACCTGATTGCTGCTGGCTGATAATGGGAGATGTAGTGCACCCATCCCATTATCACACCACTGTAAGACAAGATGACTTGGACTTAAGAAGCTTTTCCGTAGCTTATTTACATATAATAATTATCATGGTCCAAGGAATCAAGTTTTGAATCTGGAAGTGCAGTTTTTATTTATTTGGTGTGTTTACACTCTGTCCTTCAACCTAAAAGGCTTCCAGAGTGTCTTGTGACAATAGGAAGCATGTCGCCCCTTAGAGAGAAATTAACCACATCTGATGTCTGGATGGTAAATACACTCCTAACAGACTATTAAGATCGCAAAAGGGCATGGATCCAGAGAGTATATGGTAGTCTCAAAGCTCCAAGTAACTTGCCTACATAATAAGACCGTGGAAGCTGAAATGTATCCAAAACAGCATGACCAGACAGAACCTTGGCTGTACAGTACAGCTTCCATATCTGTGTGAGATATGTTACTGGACTTACTATGGAAACATGAAACCATGGATGATAGTGAACCCTACTGAAGTGAATGACTTCTGGCCCAAGCATACCATAGAGTCTTGCTGGAGGACCTAGACATTCCTAGAGAGAACACCTCTAGGTCCTCCAGTATGACTCTGGTCAACTTCCAGCAGAAGCATACCATAGAATTCTGCTGGAGGACCCAGAAAATATCTAGAAAGAACATATTTTTTGGATGTGGGTAAGTCAAACTGCGGACACTGGTCCCATGGATACAGGGGTCATCCTGTAGGGGTCATCCTGTACCTATTTCTGACTAGGTCACAATCCTAGTGTGTCAACTGGAATGTATTTATTTCATCAATTTAATTGCCTATATCCTTTTTGTAAATCACACTGTTCAATTAGAGTTGTTAGAGTGGTTTATGAAAATTGTAAAAACAACAACAACAACAACAACAACAACCAGCTGATTTGAATGGGAGCAGATGGGTGTAGGGATTTGTGTCCACAAAACATATTGCAGATTGGTTATGGTGAACTTTCAGTTTGATCTGCCAATCCTGTGAAGAGAATGTTTGCGCTGTAGATTTTCCTTGGGTTTTTTCCAGGCTGTGAGGCTGTGTTCTGGAAAAGTTTACTTCTGACGTTTCGCCTGCATCTGTGGTTGGCCACTCTGCTTGTGCAGTTGTGAAGTAAGATTTCTTTGCTACCACTGCTGCTACAGAGTAAATCCAAACATAGTTTCTTGTCTGTGTTTAACTGTCCTGTTTGCCTGTATTTTCTAATATCTCCCTAAACCCCCATGACTTCTCCACCAGGAAAATACAGTAAAAGGATTTTTGTTCCCCGAAAACAGCAGGAGGTTTGCAGTTCAATGGGGTACAAGATTCCAAACCCAGAAGTGAACTTCCAGCCACTTCCAACATGTGTATGTATGTGTATACACATGGTTATTTTTACCTGGGAGCAGGGCTGGTGTTCTCTGTAGTAGGTCTTACGGATAGAAAATTGGATCATGGACCCTCTAGTGTCCACCCATGTTTGAGATTTAAAGCTTCAAGTTTATAAGAACAGAAATAGAAATCTAAGAAAAATAATTTTGTGAAAATGATTACTCCTTTCTTTTTCGGGGGGGGATGTTCCTTTTTTTAAATAAAGTTTTTATTAATAAAAATAAACATGAATAAGTGTCAATTTGTTTCAGAAATCTTATGATATCAACACTAACATAACCAAAAATAAAATACAACAAACAGTCATAGAAGGGATATGAAGTTGGAAGTATAACAAAACCACAGTACTTCAGTCCAGACATGTGATTTCATTCAGATGGGACAGAGAAAACATCATTCCACATTCTACCGTGATGCAGTAGAGGTTGTACTGCAGATCCGGCTTCGGAAAGATATGTAACTATAGGGAACCATTGTTCGATGAAGGTGTCAGCAGCATCGCCAGCGGTCGACTTCTGAATATTGGCGGAGAGCTTCTCCATAAACCATATGTCCCAGAACTTATCCCACCAGGCACTCATATTGGGCATTTCATTTTTCCAATTTTTAGCAATCACTATTCAGGAGATGGCAAGTAAGAATACAATAATCTTCTTATGTTTTAAATTCTTATTAGAATCGGTGAACAGTGATAGCAAAAGTAGTTCTGGAGAGGAGTTTATGGCCTGGGTGGTGATTTTGCTAATAATGTTGAGTGTTGAGGACCAAAACCTCCAGATGCTCAGGCATTCAAGCCACATGTGTACAAACGTACCCAGGTGGGTACAACCTCTCCAGCATATGGGGGAGGCAGTTTTTGGTCATCCTTTGGCTGGCATCTATATTTTTGGTGTGAGATGCCATTTATAAAGTAGCTTCAAGGATGTTTCTTTTAAGGCAATAGAGCGGAGTTTAAAAATTGGTGATGCCCAAAGTTTTAGCCAATCTGTCTCATGAATTGAGACATTTAATCCGCTTTCCCAAGTTGCTTTATAATAAATATTGCTCCCAAAGGTGTCGTCTATCAGCCACCTGTATATCTGGGCCACCCTGCCTTTGTCTGGTGAGGTGGGTGACCTGCAGATCTGTTCATATATTGTGGGAGAACGTAAAATGAACCCAAAGGTTACTAATCTGGTCAAAAACACATGGACCTGACAAATTTGAAACCAGTTAGGGACATACGGGGACAAATTCTGGAGAAGCTCATTTACTGTTTTGGGCTTAGACTGAAGGAAGAGCTCTTGTAACGCATATAGACCCAGTTCCTCCCATCCCAAAAATTGGTTTATCTTATCTGGGTCATAAAAAAGGGAGTGTAGTACAAACGGTTGAATAGGTGAGGGGTGAGGTGCAAGGACATGCACCCACTTGTGCCAAATTAAAAGGGACGTGCGCAGAAATGGGTTGTCCAAGTTGTTAAGCTGATGGGTGGTACTCTTAGAAAAGAAGTACCTGAGGACTGACGGGTGTTTTAGATCTAATTAAAGCATAACCCAATGATTATTCCTTTCTCTTTCACTGATAGATGTGAAAGGATTCTTGCTTCATTAGTAGAAGTGTACACTTTCTGTAAAATTTTGAAGCCATAGATAGGGGATGTTTCCACCCTGTTTTCTGCGGGGAATGGAAATGGGGGGAGGTGTTACCATATATGCACACTTATTTTCATCTTAAACCAAGACTTATTTGATATATAAATAATTTAATAACAACAGCACTGTAACTAAACTAACATTTAAACAAATAGATAAACAAGTGAAATAAATGGTCCAGTGTAATTTCGTAAACAGACATTATTTATTTATTTATTTATTTTATTATCTATATTTCTATACTGCTTATCAGTTCCAAAGCTCTCCCTAAGTGGTTTACAACATAAAAACTAGTAAAAATAAAACAATTAATAAAATAAAATTTTTTAATTAAAACAATTAAAATTATTTTTAAAACATATACAAGTTAAAACAATAAAAATAATAAAACCACACCCCAATGAAAACCTCTGTGCCCGCAACTACAAATTAAAAGCTTGCTGAAATAAAAACTTTTTTGCCTGCCGGCGAAAGGAAACCAGGGAGAGGGCTAGCCTAGCCTCCCAAGGAAGGATGTTCCAGAGGGTGGGAGCAGCCACTGAGAAGGCTTTCTCTTGTGTCTTTACCAAGCGAGCCTGGGATGATGGAGGGATCAAGAGAAAGCCTTCCCCTGAGGATCCTAAAATTCTAGCAGGTTCATATTGGCAGATAGGATCTTTCAAATAGTTTGGACCCAAGCCGTATAGAGCTTTATAGGTCATGACTAGCACTTTGAATTGTGCTAGGAAACGAACCGGTAGCCAGTGAAGCTGTTTTAACATAGGGGCTATATGATCCCTATAGACTCATAGTATCATAGAATTGGAAGAGACCTCAAGGGCCATCCAGCCCAACCCCCTGCCATGCAGGAATACACAATCAAATCATTCCCAACAGATGGCCATCCAGCCTCTGTTTAAAAACCTCCAAAGGAGGAGACTCCATCACTCTACAAGGCAGTGTATTCCACTTCCGAACAGCTCTTACAGTCAGGAAGTTCTTCCTAATGTTTAGGTGGAATCTCTTTTCCTGTAGTTTGAGCCCGTTGTTCCGTGTCCTAGTCTCTGGAGCAGCAGAAAACAAGCTTGCTCCTTCCTCGGTATGACATCCCTTCAGATACTTAAACATGGTTATCATGTCACCTCTTAACCTTCTCTTTTTCCAGACTAAACATGCCCAGCTCCCTAAGCCACTCCTCATAGGGCATAGCTTCCAGACCTCCCACCATTTTGGTCACCCTCCTCTGGACATGTTCCAGCTTCTCAATATCCTTCTTGAATTGTGCTGCCCAGAACTGGACACAGTATTCCAGGTGAGGTCTGCCCAAAGCAGAATAGAGTGGTACTATTACTTCCCTTGATCTAGATACTACTATTAATGCAGCCTAGAATCACATTGGCTTTTTTAGCTGCTGCATCACACTGCTGACTCATGTTCAGCTTGTGGTCCACCAAGACTCTCAAATCCCTTTCGCATGTACTGCCATCAAGCCAGGTGTCACCCATCCTATATCTCTGCATTTCATTTTTACTGCCCAAATGTAGTATCCTACATTTCCCCCTGTTGAAATTCATTTTTTAAGTTTTGGCCCAGCTTTCTAATTTGTTCAGGTAATTTTGGATTCTGATCCTGTCCTCTGGGTATTAGCTATCCCTCCTAATTTGGTGTCATCTGCAAACTTGATAAGCATTCTCTTTATTCCCTCATCCAAGTCATTGATAAAGATGTTGAATAGCACTGGGCCCAGAACAGAACCCTGTGGCACCCCACTAGTCACTTCTCTCCAGAATGAAGAGGAGCCATTGGTGATCACCCTTTGGGTTCAGTCAGTCAACCAATTACAAATCCACCTAACAGTTGCATTGTTTAGGCCACATGTTACTAACTTTTTTGCAAAAATATCATGGGAGACCTTGTCAAAGGCCTTACTGAAATCAAGATACACAGCATACACAGCATTCCCTTCATCTATCAAGTTTGTAACTATCAAAAAAAGAGATAAGATTAGTCTAGCATTACTTGTTTTTGAGGAATGCATGTTGACTTTTAGTGATTACAACATTCCTTTCCGACTGCTTACAGACTGTCTGTTTAATGATCTGCTCTAGAATCTTTCCTGGTATGGATGTCAGGCTGACTGGGTGGAAATTATTTGGGTCTTCTTCCCCCCCTCTTTTCTAAAGATGGGGACAACATTTGCCCTCTTCCTGTGTGCTGGGACCTCTCCTGTTCTCCAGGAATTCTCAAAGATTATTGACAGTGGTTCTGAGGTTATTTCTGCCAGTTCTTTTAATACCCTTGGATGTAGTTCACCTGGCCCTGGAGACTTGAACTCATTTATACTGGCCAGGTATTCCTGAACTACCTCTTTACTAATTCTGTGCTGTATTGCCGCTACTGCATCATCTGCTTCATTTTTCCCAAGTTGAGCACTGTTCCCCCTTTGGAGAAGGCTGAAGCAAAGAAGGTGTTAAGTAGTTCTGCCTTTACTCTGTCCCCCATTAGCTTTTTGCCATCTTCTCCATGCAGCAGCCCTACCATTTCCCAGTGGAGAGGGTTCCAGAGCATCCGTATGCTTGGGTTGTCCCTCCCACGTGTTCCCAGTAGACAGGTAACAGTATACTTTTTTGAACTGCCCACCGGTGAGGTCCTCTAGGAAGGACGACCCCTGCCCCTCCCCTGGCTGGCCAGTCTGTTTCCTGCCTGCGCTCCTGGTAGGACGTGTTTTCTCATTGTGCCTCTTCAACCTCCCTCCACGTAGCCGCAGCCATTTCGGATTCCCCTTTAAATTAAGGAGAGAGAGAGAGAGAAACTTTCTCTAGCCTTTACCTTCTCCTTGGCCACATGGAAGGAGGAGGAATGAGTAGCGCACAGGAGATAGATGCAATCATCGCTGCTGTAATCGGCAGTGACAGAGGCACCAGGCAATGCAGTGTTGCTTCGGAAGCCTCTGGAGGAGGAGTCAACGACAAAAGCAGAGGAACTAATAAGGGCAGCAGCCAGAATGGTGCTGCCAAACGCAGCGGCGGCAGGAAGAGGCCAAAGAAGGGGGAGAAGCCCCCAACCTCGGCTGCTGCCGGCTGCAACCCAGTCCCACTCTGCCCTATTGGGCGTGGAGATGGACGGTTGGAAGGCTCCGCTGAAGGGACCGTCCAGGAGGAGGAGGAGGAAGCGCGGATCGTCCCTGGGAACGGGGCGCTCTCCACAGCGGCCTCGGCCAAACCCTCTGCCAGCAACATCGGAGCTGGTGCTGGTCCCCAGCAGCCGCTGGTGGATGCTGTGAGTGCCGCGGGGACCCTGGGGACAGGGGCAATGAAGGGGGGGGCTCCCAGCCATTCCGGAATGGCTGAGGAACACCATGGCCAGAGAAGCAGTGGGCTGGCTGGCAGCTAGCCTGCTTCAGCCAAGCCTTCTGGGAGGCACTGGTCTCACCCAGGGAGGGGGGGCATTAGCAGTTGGCGCGTCCGCGGCGGCTAACCCCCCTACCTCACTCTCTGCTACGGCACAGTCCTCACAGGGCCCCCCAAAGCTAGCAGACCAAAGGGGTGGCAAAGGTAGAGGGGCAGATAAGGGCAAGTTTAGGTGGCCCATATCCCACACAGGGGGAGGAAGTAAGCGCGAGGACCTTCCTGACCCCAGCCATGCCGTGCCGAACTACACTGCCCTCCCTGCTCACACAGCCAGACCCTGCAGCAATGAGGAGGATGGCCGGTGGACCGCAAATTCTGATGCAGAGTCGGAGAACCCTCCAAGCAAGCGCCCAATGGCCACAGAAGGGGAGGAGGTCCCTCAAGACGAGGAGGATACCATCTCTCTCTAATCGTCGATGGGGGAGGGATCTGATACTAATGCCCAATCAGATCGGGAGGAAGGAGAGCTATCAGAGGAAGAGGTCACGAGTTCGTCACGCACCTCGGCTCGAAAATTTGCAGTGGAGGATTTCTCGGTACTTCTCAAGAAGGCTATGTTAGGACACTGGGGCTAACACTTCCCACTGCACAACAATCACAGATGGACCCAGATTTGCCAGAAATCTCTGGCGAGTTTTTCCCTGACTCTCAACCTGCGGCACTGGAGATGCTTGTTCCGGCCGCCCTCATGCGTATGATTTGTGATGAATGGAGAGCCCCTGCCGTGTCAAAACCGCAGCTGGGCTTGTCCAAGAAGCTTTACTCTCTCCCCAAAAAGGTGATGGGGAAGCTGCAGGTCCCTCTCATTGACGCTCCAGTCTCAGAATTGGTCTCATCTGTGGTCTTCTGTCACGATGGAGAGGAGGCATTGAAGGTACCCGAGGACAGGCGCATGGATCTGGCGCTAAAGAGAGCCCATGAAGTGATATTTTTAGCCATTTGGGCCTCCATGACCACAACTATGTTGGCATGGGCGGTGATCCAGTGGTCCAAGGATGCCCTGAATGATGTGCCTAAATCACAGACCAGAATTAGACAGGATCTGAATAAATTGACAAAGGTCTCTGCCTTTTTGGCTGATAGTACTCTGGACTCTATCCAATTCTGTGCAAGGGCACAGGCCGTGGCGGTGGTGGCCAGGCACCAGGTGTGGTTAAAATGGTGGAATGCGGACTTCAAGTCAAAGCAAAACCTGGTCTCATTGTCTTTCCTGGGGGAGAAGCTATTCGGTGAATCGCTTGAACCAGTCCTAGTGGAGGATAAGGGTAAGAAGAAGAAGACTTTAGCTTCCTCCCGTAAATGAGAAGAGAAAAGGTTTGCGAGACGTTACCGGCCCTTTTGAGCATATAGTGGTCACCAGGGTACCAACTCTTCTTCGAACCATGCCAATACAAGGGACTTCAGATCCTCCAGACTTCAATGGGGAGACAATAGATACAACCGCAGAAGTCAGAAGGGTAGCACAGGGAAGTCTGCGCAATCCCAACCCGTGAAATCTAGCACCAAGCCTAATGATGATTCCTTCCCAGTGGGGGGAAGATTGCAAGCCTTTGTGGGTGCTTGGGAAAACTATACCTTGGGCAGATGGGTCCTGCAGTCAATCCGGCAGGGCTACCGAATAGAGTTCTCTTGACGTTCCCCACGTTGGTTCATCCCGACCCCGCCTCACGGGGACACAGACAAGCAGCGTTTGATGACAGAGACTATTCAGAGACTTTTACAGATGAGGACCATAGAGGAGGTCCCGAAGTCACAACAGGGAAAGAGTTGTTACTCGATCTTGTTTTTGGTGCCGAAGAAGAACGGCACCTGGAGAGCGGTCCTGAACTTAAGGGGAGTGAATGAGTTCATCCAGAAATGGAAGTTCCGGATGGAAACACTGAGGCATATCCTGGAAGCCATAAGACCAGGAGATTACCTGTCCTCTCTGGATTTACAGGATGTGTACCTCCACATCCCAATTCATCAGGACCACCGTCAATTCCCCCACTTCTGCTATAATGGCAGGTACTTCCAGTACAAGGCTCTCCCTTTTGGTCTATCCTCGGCACCCAGGGTCTTCACAAAGATCTAGTGGCCCTGGTAGCATCCTGGCAGTCCTCAGGGATTCATGTTTATCCTCACTTAGACGATCTATTAATCCGCTCCTCATCCAGACAGAGGGCAGAAAGGGAAATCAGGCTGATCCTGGACTCCCTCCAGAGACATGGATTCCAAGTCAACTTCGCAAAGAGCTCTCTGAACCCAGGCCAGCAAATACAGCATTTGGGGTTGCTAGTAGATTCGGTGGGGGGTCAGGTCCGGCTACCCCCAGAGTGAATCAGCTCGATCCAGAAAGCGATACACAAGGTGATGTCAATGACCAAGTCGGATGTCATTCACTTGGCACACTTACAAGGCCTAATGACAGCAGTGATAGAATGCCTTCCATGGGCGATATTTCACGCCAGGACACTTCAATGGTTTTTACTCCCTTTTCAGGATGGGATATCCAACAGGAGACACCACACAGTGAGACTTCCTCAGGCAGTCAGAGGGTCACTCCGGTGGTGGCTCTCTCTGGCGATACACAGAGGCCGACAACTGTGGCAACAGGACAAGTTGCAAGTTACCACAGATGCCAGTCTTCAAGGTTGGGGACCCCACTGCAGATCCCACCTGGCCCAGGGCAGATGGTCGGTGAAGGAAGCAACTCACAGCATCAACTGGCTGGAGTTCAGGGCAGTCAGATTGGCCCTCATAGCCTTCAGCGACCTAGTCAGGGGCAGGGCTATGTTAGTACAAACAGGCAACGTCATGACGAAGGCGCACATAAATCGCCAGAGAGGTACTGGATCGCGAGTACTCATGGCGGAGACAACATGCTTATTCGATTGGGTGGAGGAGAACCTCACTTCGATAGTGGCAGAACATCTCCAGTGGGCGCTCAACCTGAAAGTGGACTGGCTCAGCCGATCAGATATCGATCAGGGAGAGTGGAGTCTCTACCAGGAGGTGTTCGACAACATTGTACAGGTCCTGGGACGCCCAGAGATAGACCTGTTTGTGTCGCCATCGAATGCAAAACTCCCGCGCTTCTTCTCCCGCTACCTAACAGAAGGAACAGAGGACATGGATGCTCTGACTTGCCGTTGGACTCAAACGCTACTTTATGCATTTCCCCCAGTCTATCTGATTCTCAGGGTGATCAACAGGATACAGGCTGAGGAGGCGGAAGTCATTCTAGTCACTCCAGAATGGCCAAGAAGGGCTTGGTGCCTGGACATCCTCGACATGCTGGTGGCTTTGGTTCCAACTCCAGCATGGACTGACCTACTAGTCCAAGGACAGGTGTATCACCCGGACCCTGCTTGGCTTCAGCTTCACACGTGGAGATTGAGTGGCAGATGTTGACAGCGAAGGGATATTCACGTCCGGTGGTCGGTACGATTTTAGCATCTAGATGTGAGTCCACGCAACGTATTTATGAGTATACCTTCTGTGTTTTTCAACGATGGTGCAGGTGAAAGAGCCTGAACTTCAGAGAAGTATCAGTTCCTTTACTGCGGGACTTCATGCAGGACGTGGTGGAGGCAGGACTCTGCCCTAATACAGTAAAGAGACAGGTGGCAGCGATTACATCATTCTTACCTCCAGAGAAGGCATCCTCGGTGTCTGCCCATCCACACCTTTGCCATTTCATTAAGGGTCTTTCTAATCTAGCCCCACTGACGGTTCACGGATTTCCATCCTGGGACCTCCATACGGTCCTGAAGGCCCTAACAGTATGTCCGTTCGAGCCTTTAAAAGAGGTACCTTTAACGTTTCTGTCATTGAAGGTTCTTT
This sequence comes from Gambelia wislizenii, assembly GCA_030847615.1. Taxonomy (NCBI): domain Eukaryota; kingdom Metazoa; phylum Chordata; class Lepidosauria; order Squamata; family Crotaphytidae; genus Gambelia; species Gambelia wislizenii. Next base: position 201,311,076 of record JAUMIR010000005.1, on the reverse strand, counting down.
TTCTTGTGGCAATTACTTCAGCGCAAAGAGTTTCAGAGCTAGCAGCTCTATCTATTAGACAGGACCTGCGTGTTTTCAGACCGGATTCGGTGATTCTCAGACTTCAGACTACGACTAGACTTCAAACTGAAGGTCAACTCAGCGTTCCACAGATCACAGGAGGCCATGTTGCCTTCTTTCTGCCCACATCCTGAAAGGGAATTGGAAAGGATCTGGCATACTTTGGATGTTCGCAGAGCCCTCTCTGGACGTTCGCAGAGCCGTCTAATGTAAACTCTCATCTGAGAGTTTACATTAAGAGAACAACACCGTTTAGAGTATCTGAAGCACTGTTTGTTTTCCCTCATACCAAGTACTTGGGGGAAAAGGTCTCCCCCTCTACGCTGGTTCGATGGGTCAGATGCTGCATCACGACCATGAGTCGCAACACATGCCAGTACCGGAGGGGATTATGGCACATTCCACGCGAAGCGCGGCAACATCAGCGGCCTGGGAGAAGGATGCCCCGTTGGAAGAAATTTGCAAAGTGGTGACGTGGAAGTCCCCCTCAACTTTTGTGCAACACTACAGATTGGACAAGATGCAGTCCGCGGAGGCCGCGTTCGGCAGAAGAGTGCTACAGCAGGTTTTTCAGCCATAAAGGACACAAGGTTCGCCATGCCCGCCCATGGTTGGAGCTTTAGTACATCCCAAGCATACAGATGCTCTGGAGCCCTCTCCACTGGGAAAAGGAACTTTGGTCTTAACTGTGATACGTTCTTTTCCAGTGAAGAGGCGAAGAGCATCTGGGCCAACCCAGGGCGAGCTTAGTGTATGATAGCTTTGGGGGAGAGACTGATGGTCATCAGTTGAGCCATCCACTCCAGCGATGGAAGATTCTTGACCTCGAAGTAACTTGGACATATGGCTGGATTCCTGATGCTACGTCGTGAGGCTGTAATATGGACTGGCCAGCCGGGGGGGGGGGCGTCGTCCTTCCTAGATGACCTCACCGGTGGGCAGTTCAAAAAAGTATACTGTTACCGGCTTACTGGGAGGAAGTGGGAGGGACAACTCAAGCATAAGGATGCTCTTCGCCTCTTCACTGGAAAAGAACATATCACAGGTAAGACCAACGTTCCTTTTCCTTGTTCTTCCTTTTGCTACGGACATAACAAAACAAAACAAAACAAAAACAACCTTTTTTATTGTTTTTAACCTCTCTAGCAAACCTGAGCTCCATCTGTGCTTTAGCTTTTCTGACTTGCCCCCCATATGAGCTGGCTATTTGTTTGAAGTCTTCTTTGGTGATTTCCCCCTTTTTCCATTTCTTGTACATGTCCTTTTTAAGTTTTAACTCAGTTGAGAGTTCTTTTGACATTCATCTTGGTTTCTTTGTGCACCTGCCATGTTTCCTCCTCATTGGAACTGTTTGAAGTTGCACTTTCAATATATCACTTTTAAGAAACTCCCATCCCTCATGAATTCCCTTCTCTTTTAGTATTCCTGTCATGGGATCACCCCTAGTAATTCCCTAAGTTTTCTGAAATCAGATTTCTTAAAGTCTAGAATGCATGTCTGACTATGCTTGGCTTCCCCTTTCCTCTGTATAACACACTCCAGGAGAACATGATCACTTACCCTTAAGGATCCTGCCACTTCCACTCCATTAACCATTTCATCCCCATTGGTTAGGATCAGATCTAAAATAGTTGATCTTCTTGTTGCCTCTTCTGGACCTTCTGGATGATGAAATTGTCTGCAAGGCAAGTGCAGAATCTTAAATTCTTAGATCTTAAATTCTTGGCAGAGTTGGACTTCCAACAAAAATCAGGATAGTTAAAATCCCCAATTACTACTACATCTCTTCTTTCTGAATGTGTGGTCATCTGTTCCAGGAAGGCATAATACAAGTCCTTCGTTTGGCTTGGAGGTCTGCATTCTGGCCCTGGTCAGCATTCTGGCTGCAACATTCTGGACCTGCTGAGTCCCCCAGCATCACCTTCTGAATTCTCCCCTCCAAGAAGGACCAGAACCACTGCATAACAGCACCCCCAAGGCCCATCCCAGAGAGGCGGCTCAGAAGGATACCATGGTCAATGGTATCGAAAGCCCTGAGAGGTCCAGCAGAACCAACATGAGAGAAGATCAGTGTGAAAAGTGTTTTCAATTCTTGCAGAAGCCCTTTTCTTATATACTGTAATTTGTTTTGTTTAATTGTAAACTACTCAATTCTAAACATTTTAAAATGTTTCTTTGCTTATTATTTACATTCACATGAAACAAAATGTGTTATGAGATTGTAGATGAGTTACTTTTTCATTTTTTAAGCATTGTTGAATTTGTACAGCCTAGTGGTTTTCATGAACTTGAGATAACAGAAGTAGATGTTGCTAAGGTTGTGTTAGCCTGTTTCTTAGAAGCTACTTGAAAGTGATTAGCAATGCAGTGCTGAAATATTTACGTACTGGCCATTACAGTAATCCTGAACAGTCAGCTTCTTCATTTAGCCTTCCTGTTTCAGTATTTGTCTTGCTGTCGATTGCTCATTCATCCAGGTTTGTGAAGGTGTTAGTCGCTGTGCTCTCCTCTATTTTTTTTTATCACGTAAGTAACGATAATAGTACAGTGTTTGCACTAACAGGTCACTTTAAGAAATCATTCTCTCCTACCTTTCTGCATGCCATCTTGCTAGAAAAGCTTCATTTCATTGGTGATCATCATACTGGCTGACTCTTATTCTGTTACATTCCATTAAACTAACTATTATTATTTTTAATTCTGTCATTTTAATTGTAGAGTAAAAATTGATTTAAAGATGTACAATATTAATTTCATAGCTATGCTGGGTTTACTACTTTCTGGAAGGTCACAGAGATGGAAGTTGGTAAAAAGTCAGGGCAGTTGTGATTAAAATATATTAAATATATTAAAATGTATAATAGATTAAAATGTAATAGATTATTTTGCGGGCTGGGGAGAATGTCACTGCAAGAGAAGAGTCAGTACTTTGTGCCAGTTGGATTAGAGAAATATCCTATGATATAAGGGTGCGTGTATATTCCTTAATATGATTACTTGATTTCAAAAGTTGTAATTAGCATTATCACATATTTCTGGCTTCTAGCAAAAAGATAGTTTGTATATTGAAACAGATTAATCAGTTCCAGTTGATTCAAAGATGTGAATTTCTTGTCAGTCAGGAAATTTTGGCTGGATGAACTTAGTAGCCCACCATTACTTCTTTTAGACATAAAGTCTTCTAGCTGTAAAGTCCATTTGTGTTACAGTATTAATGTACAGGTCACCCCACACCACCACCCCCATTCATGGAGGATACGTTCCGAGACTTTCCAAGGATACGTGAAACCGTGGATAATAGTGAAAGAAATGAATGATTTCCAGCCCAACTTCCAGTGGAACCATACCATAAAATTGCACTGGAGGACCTAGTAAATGCCTAGAGAGAACATATTTTTTCAGACATGGATAAGTGAAACTGTGGATACTGGCCCTGTGGATGCAAGGCTCTTAACAATAAAAAATGCAATTGGTTTAGAAATTAGGCCTTGTGGGCAGAACTATGTTAGTAAGAGAAAAGCTATACAGTGGGCCTTTGATATCCTTGGGGGCTTGGTTCCAGGACCTCCTGTGGATACCAGAGAGCATGGGTGATCAAGTCCTTTATATAAAGGGTCAAGAAGGGAGCTCAAGCACCACCCAAATCCTTCCACCCCACTACCCCCATTGCCCCGTGAAGGCAGCTGCTACGCATGTGTACCTCAGCTTTCCCTCTCCACCCCAACAACCAGTCTTCTCCCTCACACTCTCCCTCATCACCCAATCTCTTCCACCACTTGTGCTCTCTGTAATGGCAGCTGCCACCACCATGCTGCACACGAGCCACAGCTGGCTTTTCTTCTCAACAACTACACTTCCTCCCACTCAGGCGCCACCCGATCTCTTCCATGTGTGCCCTGTTAAAGCAGCCACTGTGACCGCACACACAGACTCCAGCTTTTCCTCTCCACCCCAGACAGTCAGTCTCCCTCTTTTCACTGTCTCCCTTGCCCTGCCTCAACAGCTTCTTCACCCTCAGCAGGGGAGCACTGCAGACAGCTTCTGCCACGGTCGTCTTGCGAGTCTACCAGGCAAGTCATAGGAGAGATGAGGTGTGCAGCACTGCTTTTGTGTGTGTATGGGAGGAGGTGGGGGAGAATATTTTTGATTGCTGTATGTTTGGATTTGTTTTGAATATTTGAATGTATTATTATTATTATTGATCCACGGTTGGTTGATAAAGGAGGGCCTACTATATCTTGTTTATTAAAATATTTATATCAATAGGAGTATAATGTCTAGATCAGCCTTTCTTTACCTTTTTACCCTGGAGGAACCCTTGAAATAATTTTCAGGTCTCAGGAACCCCTATGTAAAAATTATACCTACACCTCTCTTTTTTTAAAAAATCACAGAAACAGTGAAAAAAAATTAGATGCTGATTATATTCCACTTTACTAGCAATACATATTTGATACTTGAAAGTAACAGGCCTGAAACAGCATACTGGCAGAGAAGTATTTATAGTGTACATTAAAAAACTGACAAATTATCCTATGAAAATACCAAAAAGTTAATCTATAATAAAAATAAATTAAATGAAAAACAAATATATCATGAAACATTATTAAAACCTGAAAAATGTCTTGAAGTTTGAACCCATTGCTCCATGTCCTAGTCTCTGGAGCAGCAGAAAACAAGCCTGCTCCATTCTCAGTATGACAACGCTTCAGACATTTAAACATGGCTACATCACTGACTCTGACCCAAAGATTGAGCTCTGAGCTAACACACACACAAAAAAAACAGCAACTAAGCAACCAGGCAGGATGAGAAGGAAGCTGTAGCTTCCTGCCAAGCCAGCATCATGGTAAATGGAAGGCTTTTTTCAATAATATGGGAGTTGGTCAGTCTATTCATGACCCCCACATTCAGTTACCAGACCCACAGTTAATGAACCTTTTCTCTGTAATGACTTTCTTTACTGTAATGAGTCTGCCCTCTCCAAATCTGGTTTAAATAGGAAAAGCCCTATGTCACTTTTATCAGAGTTCTCCCATCCACAGCTGGCACCTGGTTAGCTGGGTAGAAAACAGGGGATTACTTGGTCAGTTTCCCCCACTTGGGTAAGTGTTGTACAGTATTGCAATTCTTTTTCCATTGTTCTGAATTTTTAAAAAAACACCAATTTTGCATTTATACCTTTAAATCAGTTTTATGCAAACCAGCGTCCTCTTTTGTCCTCAGTTCTGGCAAACTATAAGGGTCCATGGCCAGGCCAAGGCAATGTGCTACATGATGAGCCTGATTAGCACATCTAAGGCAGAGCAAAAGCTGGGAGGGAGAGCAAGGTATTTGGCACTTTAACTTCCTTTCCCCCACCCACTCATAAGAGGCCCCTTTGGAGGCGTTGGTGTGAAAACTCATTCACTCACCTCATTCCTCCCTGGCTTTCTTTGTTGTGGAGGTGAAAGATAAGCTGTTTCAGCTCACCACTTCTCTGTGAAACTCCTGGCAATCTCTAGGGGAACCCTAGGGTTCTGTGGAACCCTGGTTGAGAAATGCTTGTCTAGATCAGGGGAAGCAATAGTGCCGCTCTATTCTTCTTTGGGCAGACTTCACCTGGAATGCTGTGTCCAGTTTTGGGCACCACAATTCAAGAAGGATATGGACAAGCTAGACTGTGTGCAGAGGAGGGTGACCAAAATGGTGGGAGTTCTGGAAGCCATGCCCTATGAGGAGCTGCTTAGGGAGCTGGGTGTGTTTAGCCTGGAGAAGAGAAGGTTAAGAGGTGACATGATAGCCATGTTTAAATATTTGAAGGGATGTCATACTGAGGATGGAGCAAGCTTGTTTTCTGCTGCTCTAGAGACTAGGCCACAGAGCAATATACTCAAACTACAGGAAAAGAGATTCCATCTAAACATTAGGAACAACTTCCTGACCGTAAGAGCTGTTCAGCAGTGAAATACACTGTCTCGTAGTGTGGTGGAGTTTCCTTCTTTGGAGGTTTTTAAACAGAGGCTGGATGGCCATCTGTTGGGAATGATTTGATTGTGTATTCCTGCATGGCAGGGGGTTGGACTGGATGGCCCTTGTGGTCTCTTCCAACTCTAAGATTCTATGATATCCCACCTTGTGACATAAGATATAAGGGAAGCATACAGACCAAAAGCAATTGGAAACCATTTTAAACTACAGTTGTCCCTCCATATCCATCTTATGATTAGCTTTCTGTAATACTCCATTCTTCACTCCATTCTTCACTCACTGGATCGGATACAATAAGTTGTTTTGGAAGCCATTATATGGCAACATTTAGTAAGCTGCTGTCAGACTGAAGATGGAATGTTTGAGTTTCAGTTCTGTGCCAATAGCAATCTTGCTGCTATTAATTTATTGAACATGTTAATCTTCGTTTCTTGTTCATATTCAAGTTTTGAAAGGCATTCCTAACTTCAGTGTTCCTGTGAACAAATATATTGGTCATGTTACATGAGACCTTATGAAAATAACTTCAAATTTTTCTGTGTGACTTGAGGGTATGAGCTGTTTACTAACTCTAGCATAGCTAATGATGGCCTTTGCTTAGCATATTTTCTCTGTGAATTTTTGTTTTGCTTCATTCCCCTATTTTGGAGCTACATAATTAAGAAATTTTTAATTTCAAACTAACATACTCTTTTCCTTGTTCTTCTTTCCCTTTTGTTCTGCCTGTTGTGTTTCTCATCCTCTCCCCGTTTTTTGGCCTCGATGCTTTTGTTTGCTGTACTGCGTACTCAATTGCACTGCATCTTCAGCATCATGGTGAGATCAAAGATTGGCAGGGACCCTCAAGTAAGTAAATGTTTCCCGCTGCCTCATCTGAAAAGCTGTATTCTCAGAAAGCCAAATATTGATTACATTGGCTTCTTCCACATCTTACTAATATTAGGGAATGCTGAGCATTTTAAAATGAATTCAGAAGCTGAAGTGATGGGAAGAATATAACTTAACCACAGCAATGCTTGTGCATGTTCTTGTGTGTTAGCTTAAAGGTTGATGTTTCTTTAGAAAATAGTATTCTATTATAGACAACACAAGTAAAGCATGTGCCTTCAAGTTACATGTTGACTTATGCCAATTCCATGAATTTTATAGGGGTTTGTAGGCAAGGAATGCTCAGAGGTGGTTTGCTATTACTTTCCTCTGAATGTAGCATATACTATTTACGTATAGAATAATCTGAAAATAGGAAGTGTTCTGATGCATTTGAAAATTGATGAATTGATTTTCCAGTTGACACACTGCAGTGTGAAATGTGAGTGTCATATTCTGATCTTGGACACACTTAGATGATTCCATTAAATTCAGCAGAAGTTGGTTTATATTGGCTTTGTGTTATATTGCAGTCCAAATCTGTCATACCAGTAAAGTGAAAGCAGGTTTTTTGTTGGGATTTTTTTCTTCTCAAAACTATCAATGTGATACCACAGAAACAAAGGACTTTGCAATTGTATTCTTTTAAAGCATAGAACTGTTATATATATATATATATATATATATACACACACACACACACACACACACACACACTGTTACTGTATTTGAAGCAACATATAAGTCTCTCTTGGCTTTTATCTATTGGCTCTCTTCTATGTCCTGAAGGCGTGCAGCAACAAACTCAAAAGGTAGGTCCACTAGAGAAGCCACCTATCAGCACTGTCTGAGGTGCTTGATCTCAACAGTAGCTATTTGCAGCAGAGTGCGGGAGCACAAATCCACTTGGTAGTATTTGGAATATTGCACTGACCAACGTTGAATGATGCAGACACAGTTGGATTCTTCCAAAGTCTTTGGAGGCTTTTATCTCTTGTTGCAATATGTACAAGTTATATACAAACTCCAGAAACTCTCTCCAACATTCACTGTCTGATGTATAGCAATCCACCAACATTCTCTTCTATCCACTCTACAGCCATACACATCAACCTGCACCTGTCCTGGGTTTTAGAGCACTTACATACACTGGTGATGACTAAGGATTGACATCTGGTGTTCCTTATAATTTACAGCCATACAAACAAACTATTTTACAATGTCTTAAAAGAAAATTGTTCCCAATATTATAACAGGATATTATTTTATTACAGTGATGTTGTCACTTGATTGTTTAAATCTTAGCCAATCATATGAATGTTGTTTTACATCTACATAAGTTTGTTTATTAGTAAGTCAGCAGTTCAACAGAATAATGAATGATCTTTTAGCGCAAACTGGAATTTATTTAGAAAGCATGCTTAGTTCTGACAATGGTATTTTAATAAAGCAGCCATTCTCAAATTCAGCATTGCTCTCCCTAGTCAGTGCACCTCCCCACTTGGTGCTCTAGTTTTGATACTATAATGGGAATAAAAATTGACTTTGAAGATAAACAGAAGATAAATACACTGCTTTCATTTCCCCATTCTTGGTACTATAAGTTCTTACTGTTAGAAGACTGTTAATGCCTTCCCAGAGAGCTGACACCATTGAAATGAAGAGTCATTCTCTTTAAGTAATTGAAAAATGTTACTATAGTTAGCAGGGTTTGGCAGTTCTTTAGATATGCATTAGTTTCTACTGGAAACTTGTCCTGAGGCATCATCTATAGACCCCCCATACCACTAGTTCCATTGTGTGGTCTTGTGCTTTGAGTATTTTTTTCCCCTTGAATACTTACCTCAACCTCAGAAGACAGTGACAAACCATCTCTGAACAAAAACCCCATGATAGTTTGCTTTCAGGCTGTCACAAGTCAGAATGATGTAAAGACACACAACAACAAACATACCACAATACCATGCAACCTGCACATACAATTTTTCAAATTGTTTTTTAAATGGTATGAAGAATCTTCTATTCAGCATCTATTCAAATGAGAAGCATAAATTCTACTAGACATGACTGTGTTTTGAGGTCTCCCTTATTTAGCTGTTTCCTGGCCACAGCCTGTAGAATTAGTTGTGCTCAGGCACTAATTCAAAATACAGGATAGTTTGAGGGACTCTCAGGTTTGCAGTAAGACAAAAAACTGTAAGTGGGGCAGGACTCCGAAATTTGTGAGGCAGGGCTCCTATATACATACATACATATGAGTCCTGCCTCACAAATTTTGGAGTCCTGCCCCACTTATAGTTTATATATATATATCTGGTGACTTTTCCTTGAATGCTGCATTTCTCTCTGGAGGAGGAAATAAAACTGATGGAGGGGAAGATTAAATTGAGTATCCCCCAAAAAAACATAGCTAGGCAGGGCAGAAAACTGAGCAAGGACAATTACACTACAATATCTTATTGCAGTCCCACTTGTTCTTAAGAACTTCAGTTTCCTTTTTTTAATTCTTTAGAGGCTGAGAGAATCACCAGTGTTCTACAGTTGCATAGGGAAGGGGCATGATAACAACAGAAAAATATGCTTTTCAAAAGTGTCTAGAAATATTCTTGTTCCTAAATTGAATGAAATGCTTAATATTTTAATTTCTATTTTAATATTTTTATTGTAATATTTCAGTTTGGAGTATTTCTGATTTATATACAGGTTGAGTATCCCATATCCTGAAATCTGAAATACTCCAAACTGAAATATTAAAATATTAAATATGAAGTATTAAAATAAGAAATAAAATAAAAATATTAAAAATTAAGAATATTGTATAAAATTATCTTCAGGCTACATGTATAAGATATATATGGAACATTAATGAATTTCGTGTTTAGACTGTGGTCCCATCTCAAAGATATCTCATTTTATATATATATGCAAATATTCCAAAATCTGCAAAAAAGCAAAATCCAAAACACTTCTGGTCCCAAGCATTTTAGATGAAGGAAACTCGACTTAAATTTCAAATACAGTTAATTTATAATCTGTCTGGATTGTGCATTTCTAATTGTTAATTTAGAAATACTACTTACTACTTGACAATCTCTGATGTTCTGTATGTTGCAAACGTCGAGTTACTGACAGTGAGAGATGAATGTTCTGATTCATATTAGCATGTTTGGGGTTTATGGCAACACTGCAAACTTGGCCTCTGTTTAATATTTGAATATTATTTCACATTGAGATGAGTCCTTATCTGTGCAGTTAATGTAGCAAACATAATGATATCTAGTCAACAAAAATGTACTGTGAAGCAATAAAAAGCTACAAGGGTTTTCATAATCAGTTTTCACATACGGTTTCTACTTTGTTCTCCAACCTGTGATAGGGACTGCTATGTGAATGAACTGCTTATGGGGAGTTGTAGTATGTACTTGCCTATGCTTTAAATACAAAGTGAAATTCCTTGTTCTTCATAAGTGGCATGAAGCAAGTTGGAGACTAAAGTTGAATCCAAATTTTAATCGTGCTTCAAGAAGAGCCACTACAATGAATGTACAAATTAGTCATGACATAGATAACTTCTCTAAATCTTAGTGAGTGTAATCAGCATGACTGAATCTGGATCTGAGCCTGAATTATGTTGTTCATTGAACTGAGATAACCTTGTGTATGCTACACTTACATACAAATGTAGCTAATGGAACTATTTCTGTTTTCTTTTAGTTATTTAATTATAGGTCTGAAAGCTTTTCTATCTCAGACTCCACCTTATAACTAGATTCTTAATTTGAATAGTTTGTTAATCCTCCTTCTTCAAGTATGAGACCAAACTAGACATACTGCTTATTGTAAATTACTGTCAGCATCGTCATGTAAATTGTTAGGCTTTTATTGCAGAGATTTCAAAATGAATCTGTAGTTAAGATGTAAGGCATTCTCTGTTAAAAGCACATGATGTTCTTTTATTAAGTCAGTATTATTAGTACAGGTGGAGTCTCCCTTATCCAGAATTCTGAAATCTGAAATATTCCAAAATCGTCCACATGAGTGGCTGAAATAGTGATATCTTTGCTTTCTGATGGTTCAGTCTACACAGACTTTGTTTCATGAACAAAATTATTGAAAATATCTCTCTATATAATTCTCTTAGGTATGTTGCCATTTCCAGTGTGCTGATTGGCCGCTTAGGGAACTGACCAACCAATCACAGGTCTGTTGGGCAGCCAGTCAGCATACTGGGGGCGGGAACATTTGGAAGTTTTAGTACTTTCTAAACATGGCGGCGCAGAGGGGGTATGAGTAGCATGGGGAGATGTGGTGTGTGTAGTGTGTGCCTGAGCGTGCGGGGGTGTGTGGGGGTGCGTGAGTCTGGCAGGGGATACGTGCCTGGCAGGGGGCAGGGCCACGATGCCTGGTGTTGGGGGTGGGGCGCATGCCTGGCAGCAGGGAGGGGGCAGGATGGCCGAGTTTGAAGGTGTATGTTACACCAGGTATAGCTAGTTGTATATAAAATTACCTTCAGGTTATGTGCATAAGGTTCTGTATGAAACATAAATGAGTTTTGGGTTTAGGCTTGGATCCCATCTCCAAGATATCTCATTATGTATATGCAAGTACAGTTGTCCCTCTGTATCCACGGATTTGGTATCCATGGATTTAAGTATTCACGGCTTGAAAATATTCTTAAAAAAATAATAATCCAAAAAGCAAACCTTGATTTTGCCATCTTATATAAGGGACACCATTTTGCTATGGGACTTGAGTATTCACGGATTTTGGTATCCAGGGGGGCGGGGCTGGAACCAAACCCCAGTGAATATGAAGGGACAACTGTATTCCAAAATCCAAAATATTCCAAAATATCTCTCATTCCAAGCATTTTGGGTAAGGGAGGCTCAACCTGTATGACATTTGGAATTGAAGATCTATTGAGTGAGACATGCTAACTTTCCAAAAAGTGGAGGAGGAGGGGAAAGAATATAGCAGCGCCTTTGAGACTAATTGATTTATTTTAGTATAAACTTTTCATCGATCTCAGTTTATTTCATCATACAAACTGATGGAATACAGTATTAAGCCACAGGTGTTTAAGACTGATTACATAGCTTTGGAGATTGGATCAGAGTGTAATGGGATACTTATGCAAATTGTGGCCATAGTAATAAACATTCAAAGAGCTGTGTAAATTGATGCATGTCTGTCAAGCAGCTTTACAGTGTTAAGGTTTTGAGTCTGTTAGTCCCGAGTATGAAAACAATAAATATGTTTACATGACAATCTATTCTCTTATGGTCAGAAAATTTTCTGGGGAGAATTGTGTTGTTACGGTATATATGTAACAATGATGAAAATACATATATTAATATATGCAGTCTGCCAAGAAACCACTGTCTGCTAATAGATTGGAATTTGTGAATATATCCCGTTACAGCTATTTCTCTTTCCAGCTTTCCTCTTTTCTTATTTTTCTTCTTCTTTGATACAGAACAGCAGCTTGAAAGTCATTGATTATATGCCCAGGAAGATTAAATTTGGGTGGGGGGACACTGCCATTTCTAAGATCAAGTTTTTGTCTGTTTATCATCTTGTGTAGAGAGTAGCCTGTTTGTTCAATGTAGAGTGCAGAGGGCCATTGCTGACAGGGAATGGCATTATAGGACATTGGAGGATGAGCAAATAAATGCACTTCTGATGTTGTAGGTGTTGTTATTTGGGCCTGTAATGTTGCTGCCAAAGTAAGTATGGGGTCGAAGCTGGCATCTGGATTTGTAAGCAGAGTCTCATCCCTGTTTTTTCATTCATGTTATGTATACTGTTGTAGACCAATATGTCTGAATAAGCACATTGGAATCTATGAAAGATTGTAATAAGATACATCAGTCTCAAAGGAGCTGCTGTTTTCCTCACACACTTTTTTTCTGTTTTCCTTTTTATACTGAAACAGACTAACATGGCTATCTCTTTGACAGTTTCCAAAGTTACAAAAGAAAATGAACTGTACTTTAGGAGTTAACAATTAAGACTGGAGGGTTTTCCCCCTTCCCCTGCTGCCTTTTTGTGTTTTATGTTAATAATAATAATAATAATAATAAAATTTATTTTTACCCCGCCCCTCTGTTAAAAACAATCGAGGCAGCTTACAACAGTTAAAATACAGCAATACAGACTAAAACCCTTAAGCCCCACCAACCCCCACCCTCCCCCATAAAAAAGATATTAAACTAGCATCAAATTAAAATCCACCTAAAATTAAAAGTCACATAAAATAAACAAATACAAAAATCAACAGCCAGCGAGTCAGGGTAAAGGACTAAAAGAGGCCAGGAGACGCAGCTCCTGAGGCCGGGATCTAACCAGGAAAAGCCTGCTGAAAGAGATCTGTCTTTAGTGCTTTTTTAAAGCTACTTAAACTCATCATCTGACGGATCTTGTCCGGTAGGCCATTCCATAATTTGGGGGCGATTACCGAAAAGGCCCTCTGGGAGGTTGCAGACAACCTTGATTTTTGTGGCTGAAGCAAATTCCTCCCAGAGGACCAGTGTGCTCTGGGAGGATTGTATGGGAGGAGGCAGTTCCGAAGATAAGTTGGACCCAAGCCATTTAGGGCTTTAAAGGTAATAACCAATACCTTATACTGAGCCCAGAAACTGATAGGCAGCCAGTGGAGAGATTTTAATATTGGAGTTATATGGTCTCTCCGAGATGTTCCCGAGACCACTCTGGCTGCCATATTTTATACCAACTGAAGTTTCCGGACCAAGCACAAGGGTAGCCCGATGTAGAGCACATTACAGAAATCCAGACGAGAGGTTACCAGGGCATGCACCACAGTCTCAAGGTCCCTTACTTCCAGGAAAGGGCTCAGCTGGCATATCAGATGAAGCTGATAACAGATGCTCCTGACCGTCGCATTCACCTATCTAGTCATCTGAAGCAATGAATCAAGGAGCACCCCCAGACTGCGAACACAATCCTTAACGGAGAGTGTGACCCTGTCCAGGACTGGAGGTTGCAACCCAACTCCTGGTTTCGGGGCCGCTACCGTGAGCACCCCCGTTTTGTCCAGATTTAATCTCAATCTGTTTTTCCTCATCCAGCCCATTACTGCTTTAAGACAGTCATTAAGAGGAGAGACGCCATCGGAATCCGAGGCTGTCGATCGAGACAAGGAGAAATAGATCTGGGCGTCATCAGCATACTGATAACACCCAGCCCCATAACTCAGAATAATCTCACCCAGCGGCTTCATATAGATGTTAAACAGCATCGGGGACAAGATGGTGCCTTGCGGAATGCCACAGGTAAGCTCCTTTTTACTGGAGCACCTGTCCCCGAGCAGCACTCTCTGGGACCTGCCTGAGAGGAAGGACCGGAACCACTGAAGCGCAGGGCCTCCGATTCCTAACCCACTCGGGCAATCCAAGAGGATGCTATGATCTATCGTATTGAAAGCTGCTGAGAGGTCCAGAAGCACAAACAGGGTCACACTACCCCTGTTGATGCTTAGACGCAGGTTGTCGGTCAAGGCAACCACGGTGGTCTCAACTCCAAATCCTGTCCTAAAGCCAGTTTGAAATGGGTCTAGATAATCGGTTTCATCCAAGACCACTTGGAGTTGAAGCGCAACTGCCCTCTCGATCACTTTGCTCAAAAATGGTAACATAGAAACTGGCCTATAGTTGTTCATGTCCAGGGGGTCCAGGGAAGGTTTTTTCAGGAGCAGCCTAACCGTCGCTTCCTTTAAACAGGATGGAACACACCCTTCCCTGAGGGATGCATTGATGATGTCCTTAAGGAACACCATCAAGGCACACACACACACACACACACACACACGGATGGCCAGCCATGAAGGGCAAGGATCAAGAGGGCAGGTCGTCTTCCTCACTCTAGCAAGTAGCTTATCCATGTCCTTGGTATTCACAGATTGAAATTGATCCAGTAAATTTACATCAACGGAGTTGCTGGACACCTCATCAATTGTTTCTGTCAAAATACTGGCATCTAAGTCGGCTCTTAACCGAGATATTTTATCTGCAAAGAAGTTGTTAACAGGCCGTTGTTGGGTTAAGCAACGGGTTCTGTGCAGGTGTAACCTGTGTCATCTCCCTTACCACCCTAAACAGCATTGCTGGACAGGACTCTGCAGATGCAATAAGTGCAGAGGAGAAGGATCTCTGCGCTGCACGCATTGCCTCTTGATAGGACCAAAGAAAGTTCCTATGATGAGTCCTGTCGGATAAGAGTCGAGTTTTTTGCCAGTTGCACTCTAGTCGTTGCCCAACCCGCTTCATTTTCCTAAGCTCTGCTGTATACCATGGCTTACGGTTTGGAGCGGGTTGGAAAGGACGCTTGGGAGTGATCGTGTCGATAGCCTTGGTAAGGTCGATGTTCCAGGTATTAACCAAAGCTTCGACAGGGTCACTGGTGTTACCAACCATTAAACCCTCCAAGGCTTTCTGGAATCCTCTTGGTTCCATTAGCCTTCGAGGGCGGACCCTTCTAATGGGTCCACCACCCCCGGTGGGGCGGGAAGAGACTCTTACTTCAGTCTTGACCAGGAAATGATCTGTCCATGACAATGTGGTGGTTTTAATAACCTCGGATATTCTTGTTCCATACTAAAGACCACATTGAGGGTATGACCCGCACAATGTGTGGGCCCAACGACCAGTTGGGATAGGCCCATGTTTGTCATGGTTTCCATGAACTCCTGAACCGCACCAGTCAGATTTGTCAAACTGGTCTTAAGTGGAATGTTGAAGTCATCCAAAACTAAAAGTCTGGGCGACTCCAACAGCAACTCTGAGACCAGCTGTCTCAGCTCGGTTAGGGAGTCTGCTAGACAACGGGGTGGTCAGTATACTAGCAGAATCCCCAAACTATCCCTGGTCCTCAGGCTAAGGTACATACACTTGAAGTGGACTGTGTTCCGGACAGGTATCCTGGTCAAAGTCAGATTGTTCTTATAAACCAGAGCGACTCCCCCCCCCGCCCACTTCCCCTCACCTGCTCACTGACAGAATACCCGGCTGGGAGGGCCTGCATCCATGTGACAGCGCTATCCTCTCCCAGCCAGGTTTCTGTGAAGCAAGCCAGGTTGGCATCCTCATCCAAAAGAAGATTGTAAATAATGTGAGTTTTTTTTTAAACCAACATGGCATTGCAAAGGAGCAAAGTAAGGTTCTGTGGAATGGTTGGTACGTTCTCCAATCCATTCCGGGAAACAGAGTTAACTGAAGGTGGGATAGCTAACAGACGGTGATCCCACCTTCTTTTGTAACATCTGTTCACTCCGTTCCGACCATACCTCCCTTTCCCCAGCACAACTCCGATTTCCACCCCCACTCCATTCCCAGCCTCAGCTGACTCCAGTTCAAAATGATGCTACTGCTGTTGCTGGTGGTTGGGCTAGCTAGCGGAGCGTCTTTTCAAGGCTCTCATCAGTGTTAAGATCCTTCTGCAGTCTTCTAGTCCCAGTGGAGTGGGGGAAAAAGAGGCTGCTGCAGGCCTGGGTCCTCCTGGCTGATGAGCTGGTGTTCCTGAGGGGTGTGGGAGTGGCTTATAACACCAGCCACTCCTGGCCACGCCCCCTTCCGCTGCTGCCCTGTTCCTAGAGGTCCTCAGGTTCTTCTACAGCCTTCTAGCCCCGGTGGAGTAGGGGGGAAAAGGCTGTTGCAGGCTTGGGGGAAAGAGGCTACTGCAGGCTTGGGGAGAAAAAAGAGGCTGTTGCAGGCTTGGGTGAAAGAGGCTACTGCAGGCTTGGGGAGAAAAAAGAGGCTGCTGCAGGCTTGGGGTCCTCCTGGCTGATGAGCTGGTGTTCCTGAGAGGTGTGGGAGTGGCTTATAATGCTAGTCACTCCTGGCCATGCCCCCTCTTGCTGCTGCCCTGCTCCTGGAGGTCCTCAGGTCCTTCTGCAGCCTTCTAGCCCTGGTGGAGTGGGGGAAAAGAGGCTGCTTACAGGCTCAGGGTCCTCCTGGCTGGCATGCTGGTGTTCCTGAGAACTGTAGAGGCTGGCTTATAACGCCAGCCACTCCTGGTCATGCCCCCTCTCGCTGCTGCCCTGTTCCTGGAGGTCCTCAGGTTCTTCTGCAGCCTTCTAGCCCCGGTGGAGTAGGGGGGAAAAGGCTGTTGCAGGCTTGGGGGAAAGAGGCTACTGCAGGCTTGGGGAGAAAAAAGAGGCTGCTGCAGGCTTGGGGTCCTCCTGGCTGATGAGCTGGTGTTCCTGAGAGGTGTGGGAGTGGCTTATAATGCTAGCCACTCCTGGCCATGCCCCCTCTTGCTGCTGCCCTGCTCCTGGAGGTCCTCAGGTCCTTCTGCAGCCTTCTAGCCCCGGTGGAGTGGGGGGGAAAGAGGCTGCTACAGGCTCGGGGTCCTCCTGGCTGGCGAGCTGGTATGTTGAATAGGCAAACATGATTCAAATGTACCTTCCTGATGTAAAGTTCATGTGTACCTTTCATTTCATATTTTGAAAATCTCAGTCATGTTTCATGTAATGTGTTTTGGTTTGCACAATGGGGGAAAATAATGATTTATCACAAGCATTGTAGCATCTGCCACTAAGGAGCACTTAAAGTGCATATAAGTACAGTCAGGCCTCCACATTTGTGGGTTTAACTTTTTCAGATTTGATTATTTACAGATTATTTGCTGCCTCCTCCACTGCTTCACTATGACATTTTTAATAGGGACTGCAAACCTTGTGAGACAGAGAGACTGCAAACGTGTGGTGCGGCTTGTAAGTCCCTATTAAAAATGGCATGGGGCAGTAGCAGGGAGGTGACAAGCCCCACCAACTGCCCACTGCTGCCTTGAAGGTATCCACAGTGGGTTGAATCTGTGGATCATACTTTTTTGTGTGTTAAATGTGATTTGGGTGGCCTAGAGATATTTACAGTTTTCCCACTTTTGCTGGGTTCTGTGCCCCTAACCCCAGCAAATATGGAGGGACAACTGTAATTGATTTTGCAGGGGCAAAAGATGCATGATGCAGAGCCAGTTGAAGATAGCTTACCTAGGCCAAACAGTAGTTTGTACTCCCTTCACCTGTGGCTTTATACATGACAGTGGGCTATGGGGAAATGTGAGTTAGCTGGGTATATATATATATTGGCAAATATTTGTAGATAGTCTAGCTGCATCTGTAGTGTCATCTCTGCTTCACAGTAAAGCCAGACCAGAACTACTACACATACTTGTGTATAAGTCAACCTCATGTATAAGTGGAGGGCAGATTTCAGAGCCAAAATTACAGATTTTGATATGACCTGTGGATAAGTCGAAGGCAAAACTCTGGGGCTCAGCACAGGGCTTCTCACATTCATGGTGGCTCTTCAGCCTTTCCCCATCTCAGCAAACAGAGGTCACTTCTCTGCCTCAGCAAGGGAATGTCAAAGAGCCATTGTCGCTGCCTTTTTCTCCTTCCAGACATTGAAAAAGGCTGCCAAAGACAGTAGAAAGGGTTAGTGAATTTTAAAGGGTCTCCCGGGATGGACTACAATCCCGGGAGCTTAGTCCAACTGGAGAGAGCCTACCTTAAAGGAAGCACCAACCAGCCGCACCAGAAGCACTCAAGGAAGTTTGGAAGAGTCTTTAAAGGAGCAAGCAGAGTGCCCTGGCTCACTTTGCTGAAGAGCGTGCAGAAGGGGAGATAAAAGAAGAAAAGCAGGGTGAGGAAGAAAGCAGGGTGCAGAGTAGGCATTATACGCGAACATATGTGCTCCCTGTAGCTCTGGAAGGCAGGGACGATTGAAGTGAGAGGAATGGATTGACTGCGGGAGGGGATACCTGCTTGCCGCCATCTCATCCTCTGCCTCTCCTTCACCTGATGTTGTTGTCTCTGCCACTTTGCCTCTGCCTCCACCCATGTGGTAGGTGACTGGGTGGGCTTTCCTGCTGCATTCCAGTTACTTTTTGCTCAAAACCACATGCTGCAAGCAAAGAGGCTTTGCCAAGAAAGCTTCCTGGCTTCCCTGCCTTCCAGAGGTGGGGAGGGGGTTGAAGAAGTGAAGAGCACCTGTGCCTCTTAAATCCCACTTCTCACCTGTAGTAAAGAGCTTTTCTCAAGTTGCCAAGAAGGGTTCTTGGCTTCCCCACCTTCCAGAGGTGAGGAGTGTGTGGAAATGCCAAAGAGCCGGCACTGCCATTTTTTCGAGTAGGCATTACAAACTGCCAGAAGTTGTGCTGCAGCAGACAGGTTTCACATTAACCCATATGTAAGTCAATCCAGGTTTTGGGGGCCTTTTGGCACAAATTTTTCAACTTATACATGAGTATATATGGTACCTAGGGCCTATCTGTCATTGAAGTGGTAGAATGTTTGAGATTTGCCTCTTCTCTGGGTCTGTGGGATCAAAGAATTGAATGTTTCCTGTTTTCTGTGTGGATGGGATTGCACATGTGTGTGTTTTGTGAGTCTACATCTGTAACATGTAATAGTAATTCTCAGAAGTTCTAGTACATTAGGGAGATGGAAATCCAGGATGCTCTAGTGTCTATGTCTGTGGCTCTGTTCATCTTTAGTATTTCAGTATTTCTAAATGCATAAGCATTCCAAGATGCTGGGGCAGAATTCAGCATGTTGAGTCATGAATGATTAGTTAAACATTTTGAAGCCTGCTTTTTAGGGTAGAAAACCCCACCATGTAGAATTACACCACTTTAAAATAAATGATCATACCAAAAATATTGTTTTAAGATTAGTAGAGTACAAGTGCTTGTAGATTTCCTGTTTCATTGTGTCTCACAGTGTTTTCTAACTGAGCTTCCACTCATAGATAGGAAAACTGTAACCCATTTGTCACTATTTGTGCAAATGCTGGGGCCTTGAGTTCTCAGACAGAAGATGAATAACTGTGCTTCAGTGTAAGCTTGGAAACTAGCTAAGAGACATACAAGACATTGCCTTTGGTTCATGTAACCTGACATTTTGCTTAATTCATGGGTACAATTTCCTAAGGATACAATTTATTAATTGTAGGTTGCAGGTCTAGCGACTCATCAAATCATGAAACTCACTTTGCTTTGGCTACTTTCAGTGCATTGTGGGGGAAGTGTGGCAGGTTTCTTCAGCACATAAACATCTCCTTTGGGTTACAACAAGCTTGACTGTTAGATTCAGAGGAGCAGTCACAGTAATATATGGCAGTGTCAGTGTTGGCTATTTAGATTTCTAAAGAAAATCCCATTCTCTGTCCTGTAAAGAAGCTGTATAGGTTTGGGTTTTTAAAAGAAATTACAGTATGCTAATATTAAAGATGGCAATATTTTCCAAGGGCTGAGTATTCCTTGCCTAAGAAAACCCTATGAAATCCATGGGGTCACCATAAGTCCACAGGTGGCTTGACAGAACATACATACAGAAACACAAATGTAATAATATATTGGAGAATACAAGGAAGTTTGTGTTTCAGTAGTGGAGCCTATAGAGGGCAGTGTGACTATGTGAAAGATTAAAAGTGAGGGGGAAAGCTGCTGAATAAATTTTATGGGAGGAAAAGACCTGACAACACAATATTTAATTCTTATTGATTGGTACAAAAAGACAGCAATATCTCAGAAATAAAAAATTATACTTTAATGAATTAGATTTCAAGCTGATGCTCTATAAAATTTGTCATTTTTTTGGTATGGAGTTTTTAACTAGATGTGAGGAAACATTGAGGATTAAGATGACTTTTTTAAAAAAGGTTTACTGTTTTGTAAACCTTTACAGGAGTATATGTTTGGACATTCAAGCAGCTGTTCTCCAAAGTTAAACTTAGAAATTAAATATCAGGAAGATTTAGTGTTAAAATTTATAAAAGATAGGAGTACTGACAATATAAAGGAAGGCTCAAAATGCTGTTCTAATGTTTCTACGATATCACAGTTCACTTTGATTGTTCAAATAGAGCAGTCACTTTATTAGAACCTGGAATTTTGTGAAGAACTAAGTATCTTCTCTGAAACAGTGACATGGAAGCCACTGCAATATGTGTGTCTCCAAGATTTAAAGAACTAAAACATGTGGGAAGTGTGAGCAGTATGGCTCATTGCCATACCAGTGTTGTCCCAAGATTTAGTAGGATTCTTGGCATCTGTGCTATACATTCATGCCATATAGGCTTACACTGCTGATGTTATCAGAATAACAGTATGAAGGGTCATATGCTTTAGCACAGTGAATCCCAGACTCTAGTTCTCCAAATACTTCAGTTCCCAGAAGGTTCAGCCATCTTGGCCAATGATCAGGGATTCTGGGAGCTGAACTTCAAAACACCTGGAACACCAAAGTTTGGGAAACAGTGCTTTAGCAGATGGCATGTTAACTTGACAAACACTAGAAGAGAATCCTGGTGTTTTACTCACAGAATGCTTTGGGAAGTGAGGTGCAGCTAGTGCATTGTGAAGGAGAAATGCCTGTCTGTTATAAAAAGCTTCCTCCAATTAAGTAGAAAAAGGAGCTGAGCTCAACAAAGTATGCCATGCATGTCATGAGTGTGTGTTTGTGAAGGATATGCTTCTGATTGGTGGTATCTTGATTGAGCCTAAATATCTTACAGGTTATTGCTTGATATTTTCTGAGGTTGTGTTTTGCTCACATTTGTGTGTTGAGGAGGCTTCCTTAAATCTTTGAACTGCCTTCTGTATCCACTCCTGGATCCAGCAAAAGGTTCTTTTCTTTACCTTGAAAACCCCATGTGGTCTCCTCCCCTAATCTTTCTTTTCTTTTTTCTTTATTTCCCCATGCCTGTTAACTTTGCTTCATGATCTGAAGGTGTCTTGCTTTCTCTTCAACCCTTTGTTTTTCTCCTTTGACATGGTGTATGCTTGAAACTGTTTCCCAGAGCACCTGTGTGATGCCACATCTCTTACTTTCTTAAAAACCAAGTTTTCCTATGAAGCCTTTGGCACACACCCTTAATTTCCATGACCTAGTATAATTCAACCTAAAGAAAGTACATTTCTGCTACATGGGATTTTAGAGTGTTAGGTTCCCAGAGCAGGGGCTTGTTGCCTTTTAATTTCTAAAGAACTGTGTATACTGGTTCTTCTATAGTAGTAGTAAAGGCAATAAAGAATAAAGAATAATCCACTGTTTTCCAGCTGTGGTAACAAACAATGACGAATCTCATGCTCAGACTCCAGGAAAAATGAGCCAGCGCCAGGGAAAAGAAGGATATCTTACTCCAACCAAAGAACTACACCAGCCATCACTCAGTCCAGGAACAATCCATGGCCATGGTAAGAAGCATTTCATTATGGTTCTTTGGGCCACACAGACTGATTAAATATTCTTCTTCTGATAACTGTAGATTTCTGATTTGAACATATAGTAACCATAAAGTAAGGTTAAAAGCTTCTTGGCTTGATCACAGCATAAACAGCTAAGAGGGGGCAGCGGACAAGGGCAAAATGTTCATATATTGGCTTATAAATGTGAGAATTGGTTGTCATAATCAAGCCGGTGACAAGGAGCCACTCAAAATTCCACATACCCAGTGAGATTATTTTAATGTTCATCATTGTTTGAACATAGCAACTGTGTATAATCTCTTAAACTGATTTTTCAGGTTGTGTTAATATTACAGTTTGTGCTTTAAAAATAATTGTAAAAAAGTTCCCTTGAAAGAATGAACATCATAATATTTTAAAATTGTATATTTTCTTTGTGCATTCCTCTTTTTAGATTTCTTGCATTCCTCTTTTTGCATTCCTCTCTTTGCGTTCCTCTTTTAAATTTCTTGCCATTTACAAACTTTTATTTCAGTAGAAGTAGCCACTTTAAAACAAGTGTGGCTAACTGTGGACTAATTTCCCTCCCTGCATCCATGGTTGGCCACATTGTCCAATGTTTGGCTGAAAATCAGTTAAACGTTGCACCCATTTTTATTGTGAGTTCTGGATATGGGGATGAGGCCAAGCAAACATGCTGCTCCTGGAGGCCTCCAGCAATTGGCGTTGACAATTTTTGGCTTTCTGAGGGTAGATTTTTGCCTGACAAAAATCGGAGGAAGGTAAAGGAGCTTTGGAGGTTTGGGAGAGCTTGAAGGGTGTTTAAAAAAGAGAGAGAGAGGGATTGAGAGAGAAATAGATACCTGATTTAGGTTATATTAGAATGACTCTCAGTGGGGTGGGGGCAACAAGTTTGTTTGCTGAATAAATTACTATTAGTTATATTGTAAGGTTGCATACCCATCATAGGAGTAAACAGCCATTGACTACAACAGAACTTTCTATAAACAAATGTGCTGTAATAATGGACACAGATATGGATATGTCAGTTACATGGCTTGAATCTGAAAAACTGATTAATTTTAATTATGGTTAGTGTAAAACAGGCCAGGAGTTTTCCACATATCATGCAGCTGGGGACAAGTTTACATAGGGATCACTAAATGCAGTGTGCAAACACGAATCAAGGGACATGAGAGACACTACAGACTGGACCAGCCAGAAAAATCAGTGATAGCAGAACATTTTATAAACCAACCTGGACACAAAATGTTATTTAAAAACACCAACATTCTCTGAGGGGAGGAGCTGATACAGGTCCTTAACTTTGGGTTTCGTCAGTTGCCGCCCAGGCAGAGCAGGAAATTGCAACTTAAACCTTTAATATTTAAATTTCTTTGTCTCCTCCATCCTGAGCCCACAAGGTCAGTTCTAATTTCCTGCTTCACCCAGCCGGTTGTAGGAAATCTCTCCTCCATTTCTCTTTGTTCTTTGTTCCTTACCATTTCCTGATGACTTCTGGAGCCTGGTGATGGACGAGTGGGGCAAACCATCCCTGGGGAAGAGGGGTATGACGGTGGCCCAAAAATATTACAACATTAGTCAACATCATCTTGAGAAGTTGAAGCCCCCAGTGATTGACCAGCCGGTGGTCTCTCTCGTCTCCAATTGCCTCGCTCCGAAAGAGGGTGAGGGTTCGCTAAGGACCCAGATGACAAGAGGGCAGATGCAGCTATCAAGAAGGCACACGGGGCATCCTCCCTCGGGGTCCGAGGCAATTTGGGCATTTCCCTCTTTTCACGAGCTTCCATAGGGTGGCTCCAGGAGCCCAGATCTAAGACCTGGATCCGAGGATACTCCACAAGATGCTCCTGAGATTTTTACGTGTTCTTTACTTCATGGCGGATGCAGCCCAGGACCCAATAGTTTTCTCAGCCAGGTCCATAGGGGCTCTAACTCTTTCCAGAAGATCACTGTGGCTCAAACACTGGCAAGTGGATGCCCCCACCAGGGCGACATTAGCATCCTCATCCTTCAAGGGTCTTAAGCTATTCGGCAAAGAGGCCCTAAAGAACATACTTGTCGAGACCAAGGAACATTTCGCCCTTCCTGGGTCAAACCAAACTACCTCATACGGCAATCTTCAGGAGCCCAGTCCAACACCACAGGATGTGGAGCCCCCACTCAGCAGAGAGGGGGTGCACGTCAACAGTCCTGACTCGGAGCCTTCCCCTGTGGGAGGCAGGCTCAATCTGTTCCTTACACCTTGGTTGAACTCGACAACAGACAAGTGGGTGATAACCACAATAGAACGGGGTTATCTCATTGAGTTCGACACAAGACCAAAGGGCAGATTCCTCCCAGCTCCAATCCCCAAGGACAGCCAAAAATCAGGAGACCTGACAGCAGCAGTAAACCACCTTCAGGATATCGCTGCAGTAGAAGGAGTTCTAGACTCGCAACACTTCTCAGGGGTGTACTCCTTCTTCTTCACAGTTTCAAAAAAGGACGGCATCCTCCGGTCCATCCTGGACCTAAAGTACACCAATTCACTTGTGACTTACAAACGGTTCAGGATGGAGACCCTGACGTCCATCAGAGAAGCTCTGCAGCAAGGGGACTTCCTAGCCTCTCTGGATCTTTCGGAAGCCTACCTCCACATTATGATTCACGAGGACAGCAGGCAGTTTCAACGTTTTGCATTCAGGGACCAAGGTTTTCAGTTCAGGGCCCTACCATTTGGGCTGGCCTCGGCTCCAAGAGTCTTCACCAAGGTCCTGATTATCTTTATTGCCAACCTGAGATTCCAGGGGATCCACCTGTATCTGTACTTGGACGACATTCTCCGGAGAGCCTCCTCTCTGGAGAAAGCGAAGAAGGATTTACGAACCACGGTTCGTTATCTTCGGGTTCACAGTTTCTTAGTAAACTTCAAAAAGAGCAACCTGGTCCCTGCATGAACCATTGTCCACCTGGGAGTGCAGTTGGACACCTCCAATTCCGAAATCAAACTCTCTCAGGAGCGGCAAATGGTGCTCCGAAGGGAGGCCTGTGCAATCAAGTCCCAGAGGAAGGTTCTACTGTCATCATTGGCCAGACTGCTTGGCCTCATGATCTCGGCAATAGGTGTGGTTCCCTGGGCACGTTTTCACTCCAGACCTCTCCAGGCCTTCCTCATTCCCTATCAGAAGGAGATTTCACTAAGGCGAGCTTTGCTCATCCTTCTACCCCAACAGGTAAGGGAGTCGCTGGCCTGGTGGACCAAAGCAAGCTCTTTGGCCAGGGGATCCCCATTCACTGTCACCCACCCGGTTCTGGTGACCTCAGATGCGAGCCTGAAAGGATGGGGAGCACATTGCCAGGGACAAGTGACTCAGGGTCTCTGGTCCCCACAGGAACAGGCTCACAGTATCAACTGGCTAGAACTAAGGGCAGAACGTCTGGCCCTCAAACACTTCACGCCACTGCTAAAGAACAGGCACATGATGGTGATGACAGACAACACCACAGCCCACTCATACATAGCGAAACAGGGCGGGTCCAGGTCCAGATTCCTACATCAGGAAACCGACATCTTGTTCCAGTGGGTGGAGACCTCGGTCTTATCCCTCACTGCGCAGTACCTTCAAGGGAACCTCAACCAGCAAGCAGACTTCCTGAGCAGGAATCTGGTGCTACCAGGGGAATGGGAACTGAATCAGGAGGTTTTCCTGGGGATTCAGGCCAGGTTCGGTCCCCTGGAGGTGGACATGTTCGCAACACAGTCCAACACCAGGCTGAAAAGGTTCTTTTCCAGATTCCCGCACCATGACGCCGAGGGCTTGGATGCCCTGCGAGCACGTTGGCCGGTGGCCCTCCTGTACCTGTTTCCCCCTCTTCTGCTCATAGGGAAAGTGTGTCGGAAAATCTGCCAGGAGACAGCACAAGTGGTCATGGTGGCCCCTCATTGGCCAAGGAGACCATGGTTCTCAGACCTGATGGATATGTCAACCGGGAAACCCTGGCGGCTTCCCCAAAGGACGGACCTCCTTCACCAGGGGCCAATATTGCATCTGGATCCAGCTTGGCTGCAACTGACGGCTTGGAGATTGAGCGGCAGGCCCTGAAGGACCATCGGTATGAAGAGTCGGTCATCAACAGCCTACTGTCTTCCAGGCGCATTTCCACCAGAAGGATCTATGGGGCCACATGGAGAGACTTCAAACGATGGTGCGCCTCACGTTGACTAAGCTGCGAGAAGGCCTCAGTGAGGCATGTACTCGCCTTCCTCCAGAAGGGCTTGGACTCCGGTCTGCGCCCAAACACCTTAAAAAGATAGGTAGTTGCCCTCTCTGCCTTCATTTCAGGATAAGGAGGGACCCGTCTCTCCTCTCACCCACACATGCGTCGTTTTCTCAGGGGCACTTCCATTATCTCGCCTCCTGTTCGTCATCATAAGTTTCCATCATGGAGCCTACCTCTGGTCCTTAGGCAACTCATGAGACACCCATTCGAACCTCTGTGAAAGGTTCCAATTAGACTCCTCACCTTGAAGGTGGCCTTTCTTGTGGCCATCACCTCAGCCCAGAGAGTCTCAGAGTTAGCTGCACTGTCAGTGAGGGAACATCTTTATTCCTTCACCGAGGACGTCGTGACGCTTCACCCCGATCCTTCGTTCAAGCCTAAAGTCGTTTCGGAGTTCCATGTGGCACAACCGATCGTCTTACCTTCCTTCTGCCCAAACCCTTCTCACCTGAAGGAAAAGTTGTGGCATAAGCTAGACGTTAGGAGAGCCATTAAGATCTACATCAGCCGCATGGCCTCCTTCCGTCACTGCGATTCCCTGTTCGTTTCCTTCTCTTTCGCTTCGATGGGAACCAGGGCCTTGCAGCAAACCTTAGCTTCTTAGATAAAGGCCTGCATTTTTGCAGCCTACGACTCCACCAGATTGCCTAGACCATCAGGTGTCACGGCTCATTCAACCAGGTCGGCAGCAACGTCTGCCATCTTCTCCACCAATGCCTCTCTAGCAGAGATCTGCAGGGCAGCTACCTGGAGCACACCCTCCACCTTCATCAGGCACTATAAGGTGGACAAGTTCCGTTCCACAGAAGCAGCATTCAGATGCAGGGTGCTCCAGGAGGTGATTAAGGATTAACACCACAATCCTCTGCAGTCACTTCCCACCCTGATTTTTACGGCTAAGCTTGGGCACGTCCCAAAGCTAAGGACCCGTATCAGCTCCTCCTCTCAGAGAATGCCACATTGGTCACTTACCATGAAGGTGCATTCTTGAGGGGATAGCTGATACGGGTCCTTCCCCACCCTGGAACTGCAGTTAAGAGGAATCCAAAATAGGGTATATACTGTCATGTTGTTTTCTTGATCTTTCCTTTCATTCCAGGGCTTTGCTAGTCAATGAACTGACCTCGTGGGCTCAGGATGGAGGAGACCAGAGACAAAGAAATTTAAATATTAAAGGTTTAAGTTGTAATTTCCTGCTCTGCCTGGGCGGCGACTGACGAAACCCAAAGCTAAGGACCCGTATCAGCTATCCCCTCAAGAATGCACCTTCACGGTAAGTGACCAATGTGGCATTGTGGACCAGGTCAATAACTATCACAGAGAAGCTGTTGAAATCCACAGACACCTGGATGACTTCAACAAGAAAGAAGAAATCCTAAAAGTAAACAACATCTGGCTTCCAGTCCTGAAAAACACTAAAACTTGTAACACTTGCAAATGAACTCCACCCAGGGACAGGGGGATTTCCAGCAGATAATGGACCATTAACCAACCATTAGCCAAACAGACACTAATCCTCCTTGCATATCTCCACCCAGAAACTAGCCATTCCAATACACAAATTCACATATCCTCCCCAACAGGGGTTCACAGTATATACCCCCCACTCCTACCCAACCATTCTCTGAAAATGCCAGCCACAGATGCAGGCGAATCATCAGAAATAAACTCTTCCAGAACACAGCCTCACAGCCCGGAACAAAAAACTAAGGAAATCTAAGGCCTAATTCTACTGATAAGTCATGAAGTTTAACCATAATGTAGTGTTCAGACAACAAATGCTGCAGTTATTTTTTTTAAAAAAGGCTAAAACTTTGTCCTCAGTTTTACTGAAGGGGAGGTAGTGTGTATGCACACTGAGGTCATACTCATTCTAGTCATGATGAAAGTTAATTATGCTGTGGGGGAACTTTTCTTCCATCTTTCTGTTTTGAGGACTGATCAATGAGAAGTCTTCGCTTGGAATCTTGGAGAATTATATTGTTGTGATGCTAATTTTCTGCAGTAAAGTTAATACTTAGGAATTTGCCAGGCAAAGTGCAAGTTGGATATGTTAAGAAGAATAATGTAACACTGTTCAATAAACTTCCAAATTCAAAATGTTATTGGTTCCACTTTTCCATCATTTTGTAGTTCAGTTGTGGAGAGGCTTTATGATTATGTTAGAGAATACTTTGTGTTTGTTGATTACTTTATTTGCTATATCCTCCCTGCATTTGTTATTTTCTGCAATGTCTTTTTAACTTACAAGCTCCTCTGGACAAAGACCTGTTATTTTATAATGCTAGATTGTAAAATTTTATATATGCATTGGTGCTGTATAAATAATCTTATACATCTGAGTGTATACATTAATCTTGTGTATTTATTTCCTGTTAATTTTTGGATAAAACTTTGAAACAATGAACAGTTAAAGGAAGCGTTGACTTTTTATTTGTTGCTCTTATTGTCATATGCTTTCAAGTTGACTGCAGCTTATAATAGTCCTATCATAGGATTTTCTTGGCAAGTTTTACTCAGAGGAGGTTTGCCACTTTTCTCCACTAAGGCTGAGACTGTGACTTGGTCAAGATTACTCAGTGGGATTCCATGGCTAAGCATGGATTCAAACCCTGTTCTGCAAGAGCCCTAGTCCAACACTCATGAGCAAGTTACAGATATTTTCCTGTGTTTCCTCAACATTTCAGAACTATAGAATATTGTCTTTAAGTCTTGTGATTTCATCTACTACATTAGAGCCAGGATGACATGGTGTGCTGTCAGGCATCAGTTCAATTTCATTCTTTCATGCTAGAAGTAAGCTTTGATGTGATCCCGTTTTAAAAACAGTGGACTGATTGGTTCTGCTAGGGGTATGAACCAACAAACATAATTTCATACTAGACCAATTGGTCAACCCGGCTAATAATATTTTTACAAGATACGTAAACTACAACTGTCATTGTCACCTGACAGTATTTACAGTTGCTACTCTGAGATGCTGTTTCAGAACTGCTACCAATCCTGAACAATCCTGTGGTATGCAAAACACTAGTGTCAGTGGAAAGTCCATGCAAGATGTCAGCTTCAATGGGTGGGGAATAAGAGGTGTCTCAAATGGCTTAACGAGAGGTCGCATAACATACGGGACTTTAAACCCTGTGTATACAGGCGGAACTTATGAAAAACACGGAGTCAGATGTCCAGAAATAACTGATGAAACTTTATTGAACTGAATTAAGGCAATCACACATCCCATGCATCCATCTATCAAGCAAACAAGGCTATCAGAGTAAGGCAAGAAATAGTTAGAAGGGAATAGACTAAGGCTTTGGGTGATACTACAACCAATTCCTGAAGCTAGGTCCTCCTTCGCAAGAAGCAGTGTTACTCTCGAACAATGGCAACAAATGCACCAAAAATTGAGGCGGCCAGGACTTGAGGAGAGGGTGTTACAATTAGGAAAGCCAGAAATGGAGCGCCTGGCTCAGCAGAGAAACTGATCAGGGGGTCCAGGGAGTCTTAGCGAGATTTGGGATTGAAGCAAGGGCTAGGAAGAGGAGGGAGGGAGGTTAAGGGACAGAGCAGTGTAGATTCAAATGGAAAGTGGTACTGAACCAAAGAACCTGAGTTTTTCCAGGGTTTTTATAAGGAAAATTCCTTTGAAGTTGCGCTTGGATCAAAGGAACATTTGTTTTTCAGATAATTCTCAGTTGCATGAACAAAGAATTTCTGAACCAGTCAAGAACTGGGAAAGTGGGGTGGTCTGGTATCCAGTGATTGACAGGCATTCTCTCTTTGACTAGAGAATGGAGGAAGATGGGACATTGATAAGCAAAGCAATGAAATCATTGCAGTGTAACAGATAGCTGTCCTACATGTTTATAGGAAGAGTCCTGATTGTCGTTATGGTGTGAATAGTGATTTAGCAGGCCCATTTCCTTGGCAGAATATGTGTGTGAAATTTGTGTGACTTCTGGCTCCACTCCTGGCTCCAGAGCACCCTTATTTCTGCCAGCCCATGGAAGGCCCAATTTACTGGCCAGATTAATATTAAGCTAATTAAACCTTTGGTTCCAAATTGGAGTGATGGGACATACAGTGGTTGCAGTTCAGAATAATGCAGTCTGTTTTAGAAGTTACACCTCTCTCCCCTTATGTTTCCAAGTGCATAATGTTTATCCATGAATGTCTTTTAGCAAGTTTCCAAATACAGAGGCACTTAAGGAAGAATGTAGCAGGAAAGTAGAACACACAGCATACAAACATCAATAGAACAAAAATATTGCATTTTGTTTGCATTTCCACTGGAACTTTTATTAAATTCAACACAGCAGAAACTGATGTTTAGAACATATTGTTCTAAATACCATATTTAGATTCTAGCTCTGAAGGAGTTGGGTAAGTGCTAGTAATACAGGGTCAACTCTGCCTCATTTTTATACTTGATATGGCAGTGCTAGTAGTAACATTCTTGGAAGTGGTACACTTTTGGATAGATAAAAAAAAGTCCCTAAAATACTCTGACATGAGTATCCTTCTGAACTGTCTTGATAATTGTGTTCACAGTATTTATGACCCGCCTCAGTTATCTCTGACCTCTGATTTGAGCTATTCTTGAATACTAGCTATACCTTCTTAAACTGTGGTGTAACATATACCTTCAAACTTGGCCCCCTCCCTGCCAGGCTCATGCCGCCAGGCACACCCCCACTGCCAGGCTCATGCCCCCACCCCCTGCCACCAGGTGTACACCTCACCCCCACATGCCCCCCCGTAGGCCCCCCACGCTGAGGCACACACAAAACACACACACACGCCACTACCTCCCCATGCTACTCACACCCCCTCTGCCGCAGTCATGTTTAGAAAGGACTGAAACTTCCACATGTTCCCACCCCCAGTGTGCTGATTGGCCGTCCAATAGGGCTTTGATTGGTTGGTCAGTTTCCTAAGCGGCCAATCAGCACATTAGAAACAGCAACATACCCAAGAGAATTATATAGATTACAGAGATGTCAGGCTAATGCCTATAAATAGAGATGGATGGTTTGCCATCTTATTCCTGAAAAAGGTCCAAAGAGGCTGTAAGAAATTTTTAAAGTAAAGAATGTGTCAGTAGGTTCTGTCTGACAGAAAGTCCCTTGATCCCCCAGAGGCATCTGTCATCTGAATGGGAAATTAGATGACTTTCACCACTTCTCCTCCCTTGTAACCTTCTACATCATGTACTTCTGAAGGGTCCCTACCTCCTCTGCAACAGGTTTTTGGTTTCTTTTTTGGTGGGGAGAGGCTTTCAGAAGAATGTAGGGGAAGGAGTGGGAATTGCTGCAAATTGCCTCCTTGTTCCACTGACAGAAGCCTTATCAGCAGATGGACACCACTGGGTGCATGATCCACAGTTTGAGACCTTTCTAAGGCAATCTGCCTGTAGGACCTCTTGATACCTAGTTTGGGAAGTCTCTGCCAAGTTACATTAAGCAGCATTATTATTAGGAATATTAGCTGAGGGATCACAATGATTTTTGGTTTTGGCTTATTGTGTGTTAATGGAAAGAAAAAACATATTTTCAACAAAGCTTTCATTGATAATTAGTTTTATCCGGATTGACCCATTTGAGTCTAATCTGTTGTCCTTGGCAATTCAGAGGTCTTACTTGGGCTAAAATAACTGAAACCTGAGCAGTCAACAAGTGTGTGGGAGGAGCTGCAGAACAGAGCAGTTAGACATCCAAGCAAGACGCAATAGGCTGCAGGCTGCTTTTAGAAAAGTGCTACAGCTGCAATCTGATGTACCAAAAGGCATTGTGCTTCAACTGAGCTTACTTTTTATACTATCAATCCTGAGACTGTTTGTTTTGTTGTGGTTGTATCATAAATTGGTTTGTGCTTTGGATTTCCCTTCTTTGAAGTGGATACATCTGTGCAGGTAAGTATACCTTTAAAGAGTATGCTGTTTTTCACAAGGAATAGTCAGACCAGCAACTGGTGCCATCTAAATTGCATATTTTGCAGCTATAGCTTGACAGCTACAAGCAGCTCACTGTATTTTTCAAATATATTTTGTTAGGAAAGAGCATGTGTTACTGATATAGGTAGGTGATGTGCATTTATTTATGTTTCATTTTAGATAGCTTTGTTAATGTAACAAGACTGCATAGCATTCCTAATAAACAGATTCCCTTCTTCCCCTACTTATCTCTCTCTCACACACATACTCATTTTCTCAAGCACATACCCTCCCTTGTATCCTCTCTCCCGTCTTACTCTCTCTTCTATAGAGGCAACTACATTTGTGAGCCAATTCAGATACCCTAAATATCTGAATTGTGCTAATGTCTGGTATATTAACAAAGGATTTTCTTACTATATATGCAGCGCTAGCTGAAGACAGACCTTATTTTTTTAGTTGCTTTTCTCAAGGCATTATTCCACTTAGTTGTTGAGGATGATGAGGTTATTAAAATGCATTTTTAATGTTACATTAAATGTTAGCACTTTTCAATCCAGCAAAAGAAAAAGCTCTGATATAGTAATTACAGGAGACATATATGTATTTATGTGTATATACATGTGCGTGCATACACACACACACACACACACATAATTACTACATCAGGGTATATATGTTTAATGTATATTGTACACACTCATTCTGTAGTAAAAAATGCCTCAAGTACTGATGAAATATCTGAATAGCTGTCAGGAATAGAGTGCTCAGTGCATTTCTGAAATAAACTCTTAAATTAAACACCTTAAAAATAACATTAGGTCTTGGCCTTAACCAAAGATTAGGAAGTTAATACCAAGCTAGCTGAATAACTGCAAATGGTTGAATTATGCAGTTAGTTTCCCAGGGTTTTCTTAACTAGAGGGGTGGGTAGTCCTTACTAGAATATCTATACCTAAAATCCATGTTGAATGTCAAAGGTGATGTTCAGTAACAGCCTTTTCTAGGCATTTACTTTTTTAATGGGAATAAAAAAAAAGTATAAGTTAGCAAAGCCTTAGGTTAAAAAACAACATTTGAAGTCATTTGCAGTTGCAAATACCCAGGCTAATTAGATAACTCAGGTTCTGAAAACTCTTGTAGTATTTTTCATTCAAGCTGTATTACGGGTTGCATTCTTTCCCATCCTTGTAGGTAAGAATCTTTCTCCAATTTAAGGACCTTGGTCCAGTGGTGACCTGCATAGATTAATAACTTTCTCTGGTAAAGTCTGGTATTCTTTTGCTTTCCTTTTTCCAGTCTACAGATTTTTCTAGTCTCTACAGCTACTGAGAGCCAGTGTGGTGTAGTGATTTGAGCACTGGACTACAACTCTGGAGACCAGGGTTCAAATCCCCACTCAGCTCACTGGGTGACCTTGGGCAAGTCACGTTCTCTCAGCCTCAGAGGAAGGCAAAGGCAAACCCCCTCTGAACAAAGCTTGCTAAGAAACCCCTGTGATAGGTTCGCTGTAGGGTTGCTGTAGGTTGGAAACAACTTGAAGGCACACAACAACAGCAACTTTATAAATACTTTGTAAGAAAATGTTTGGGCATCATTAATCAGTATTAGAAAATCTCATATGCTTTTGTATTCACTAACTGAGCATTGTGTGTGTATTTTCCTTCAGCTTGCCTGATGATTTATGGCAGACCCATGAATTTCATGGGGTTTTCTTAGGCAATACATATTCAGAGGTGGTTTTGCCAATTCCTTCCTCTGAAATATAGCCTATAACACCTGGTATTTGTTGGCAGTCTCCCATCCAAGTTAACCAGAGCTAACCCTGCTTAGCTTTCAAGATCAGACAGGATCTGATGCCTTTAGGAAATTTAGTTACTCTCTTCATAATGATGAATCTGAATTTGAAACATACCAGTCATCTGAGTGGTAAAAGGGGTTAGTTAAACTTCGATTATTATTTCTAGTGATCACTCCAAAACTATATTTACTTGAAGCTGTTGGCTTTCTCTGCAGACAAGAGTTATTTAATGTCCATCAGTTGTACTTCCATAGGTTGTAAAGCCACAATTTGGACAGTGCTTATGCACATGTGTTTCCATTGCAATTTCTGAGAAGCTTATCTATGACTCAATTACACTTTCAGTTTCATGAGTTTTTGAATCAGTAGCATTTAAAAAAAATGATCAGACTCCTGTGTTGGAGGAATCAAACATTTTTAATTGCCCAAGTTACCATACTCTGTTAAAATCTTTATTGCCATGAACCATACAGTCGGCCCTCCACTTTCATTTGGGGTCAGGGGCGCAAGACCCACACAAAAGTGGAAAAACTGAATAGAAATAAAAAATAAAAATCACAAATACTTTTTTTTAATCTGAGAGAACATTTTTCTAGAAATCTCTAGATTCTCCAGTGCAACTCTCTGGTCCACTTTCAGCAGATGTGGACTGTAGATTTGCTCTGGAAGACCTACAAATGCCTTACAAAGTATTCTCTCTGGGACTCTCGAGGTTTTCCAGCACAAATCTGTGGTCCACTTCCAGCCACAGAATTGTACTGTAGGGGCCTAGAGAGAACATATTAATCAAATCTGCGAATGCTTGACCTGCAAATGTGTGGGGACAACTGTACTGTGCAAGTTCAGGAACTGTTTTTTCTCTTAGAAGATTACAGTGATTGAGACCCTGCATATTCAACTTGATTGAATTCTCTCATGGAAATATAGGTGGTGAACACCATTTCCTTGTTGGAAAGCTGGTCCTCAAGGTCTTCTATCTTTGTTTTCTTCCTGTTTGACCATGAGATGAAGAAGCAACAATATTTTTTAAAGTGTCTGTACTGTGAAAGAATGGTTAGGACTCATTATATTTTAATGCTTAAAAGTCTGCAAAGAGAACCCTAGATTGGAATAGGAAATATATCATGGAGTAGGACTATATCATTGCTGTAAATCACATTATACTTTCTTTCTTTTGCTTTCCTGACGTAGTGACTTAATAGAAGTGGGGGGGGGTAATAAATGTAGTAGGACCCCCGTATCTGTGGGGAATTGGTTCTGGGCCCCATCGTGGATAGCGAAATTCACAGATAATAGTGAATGCCCTTGCCGCCACCGCCACCGGACACCACCACCACCACCATCATCCTGGAGAAGGGAGAAAGGAAGTGAGCTCTCCTCCCTCCCCCACCCACCCCCTCTAGCTCCGCCATGCCACTGGAACCCACTGTCCTGGAGAAGGGGTGAGGCAAGCTCACCTCCTCTCTCCCTCCCCCACCCAACCCTCGCTGCACCCCCACAGAGAAGGGAGAAAGGAAGCAAGCTTGCCTCCTCCCTCCCCCACCCCACCCCCACCATCGCCATCTATGGATAATTGAATCAGCGGATGGCGAATCAGCAGATAAGGGGGTGCTACTGTATAGGATGAACCATTGAGACTAATAAATCAGAAGAAGAGAATTGTAGATGGATTTGAAGTGTGGCCTGGAATTTGCAAGCAAGGGCATAAACTGAGAACAGGAAGAAAAGGTTGTAGCACTGATATAGAAAGTGGGTGAGAGATCATTAAAAGATTTAAAAATAAAACGAAGGAGTGACATAAGGCAAACTACTCTCTGGTAGCAGAAATTGATACAAGGAGGATGTCTATAAAAACTATTCACAATATATTATAAATATTTCACTCTCATATTGAACATAGCCAAGATTGAGGAGTGATGTCCCTTTACCATAGGCACTGGGAAATCTGTTGACCTGACTGATGTTCTTCAATGCCAACTCATCAATCCTGGCAAGTAAGGCAAATGTTGAGGACAATGGGAAATGTAGTCAGACATGGAGGGCCACACATTCCCCTTTCTCTTAGCTTTGACTCAGAGCCTCTATTTTCATTTAACCTTTTATTTGTGTTGAGGTTATACCATTTTAGACTGCAGGTAAGAGGCTCATACAATTAAATGCTGTGCAGTAAAAACAAAAGATGCACATAAACGTATGGATGTTGCAGAGCAAATCTTCTAGTACAGACTTAGTCCTGATACAGTAGTTTCTAGGGGTTGTAGCTTTCTTTCATGGAAAAACATTCTATCTTAGAGACAACTAAGTCTGTTTTTAAAAGTGGTACAGCCCAAACGCATATTTAGAACTCAGTGAGAACTACGGTAGGTCTGAATGTGGGGCTACTCTGCCTTCTCAAGTAAGTGTGCCAAATTGCCAGGTGATTAGAGGCTTCCTTAAGCAGAAATAAGGTCCACTTTATAGGGGGTTAGTTTTTACTCTCCAATATAGCATAGCATATGGGAGGAAGAACCCAGAAAATATTGATACTGTAGCATAGATATATAAAAAAAAGTTTTGTACTTAACAATATGAATTTAAATATTACATTGTTTGATGTAATAGTTACCTTTTTAAACCAAATATTGCCTGTAGATAGTTGAACTAAAATATTATCCATTAAAATGTTGGAGGCATACAATGATTTAGTTTTATCCACATGTCCTATATTTTGAATTTTAAACATTTATGATAATGGTTTCAAAAACAACCCTTCTTAAATCTTAAATCTTTTTCTTCCTCTTGTGTTCAATAAACATCTATTTGTTAGGATAACAAGAACGTGGCCGGGTACACTTACCAGAGAGGATCAGTGGGCAAGAGGGAGGGATGCTTAACTTTTCCCCATGTCTGCTGATATTTCTCATACATGTTCTATCAGACCAATTTCCCCACTGTTAGCTGGACAGATGTCCTGTTTCACAGCCTGGCTTGGGAAATAGGCATTAATAATGACTAAAGGAACTTGTATGGTAGAATTGGTGTGTTGAAAATGGGATAATTACTACTGCCCTACCCATTGATTCTGCCCTGTAGTTGCCCACCCACTTAGTCCAGTTACTAAGGAAACCATTGTTTCTCTTGTAATGTGTAGTTCTGCTTTAAATCCCTACACTCATGAATAGGTTATGTGTGTTAGAGTTACAATGTATGTCATAATAAATGGCACAGCTGAAATGTATTTTTATGAATAGCACATTTTTATGTCATTAAAAGTGGAATACTGTAAGAGCCTTTGTGGTACAAAACAACAGACTGTGTGCTTGAGAAGTGAGCTGTGCCATAGCTCCCACTTACTGTTCCTATCTGTTGATAAAGTGCTGTAAGCCCTGTCCAGATGTGGGTACATACAAAATGAGAAACAGAAAAAGATGCACAAAGAGGATTCAGAGCAGAAGATCTTACTTGGGATGTTGATGTTGATGCCACCCTGCTTCCACTGTGCTTTTCAGCCAGGAGTAGAAGAATAGAAGCTGACTGCTATTCAGATAGGAGGAGGAGTTCCCACGAGGTCAGGGAGGGTTCTATAAACAGTTTATGCTTTTTTGTTCCAGAACATTTGTTATCTAGTTATAAAAATATCTATAGACTGTTCTAAATGCAGTTGCTAGCCCCTGCTAGAGTAAACACATTGAATCACTAGGATGTACATAAGTGTTGACTTACCATTTGACAGTCAATTCAGTGATCTATATATATTGTTGTGTTCATGTGGTGGGCGGGTCCCTGATGCTCACGTGGAGCCATCTTCTGTGAGCAGATAATGTTTCTGTAGCAGAAATCGGATCCTGAATCCAATTCATGATAGGCTGCTCTGTGTGCTTCAAAATAAACTTTGGATGATTAGGCAGCAGAGGAATCTCTTTAATAACTCCTTGATTCAATGTACTTTGTCATGACAGTTGTCTAATGCCTACAAAACAATGAGGAGTAACAGCTTGTCTTGAGACATACTGAATGAAATGTTATTGATGAAGGATTGGCAACAGCTTTAACTGAATTCATAAATGTCTCAAGGCCTTATTACCAAGTTCATCAGCTCTCATCCCAAGTGAACACATGGTATTTGCTCTACATGTGCGGTTTGCATGTTGCTGATCTGACTGTGAGGGCAAAGGCTTTGTCTGAGACATTCTTATTACAATCAACCTTCTGAATGACAACAATCATTATACAGAACAACTAACTCATGAAGGAAGAGGGGCCACTACGACGTAGGTTTTCTTCATGTGCTGGGGTTTCGCTTCCTCCTCGAGCTGATGGCCGAAAACTTGTCCGGAATGCTTCATTTGGAGGATACAACGAGCTTTCACCTGTCTTTCGAGGTTTGTTTTGCCTTTTTATGTTGTCACTGAAATAGTTGTATGTAAAAGTTTTTTACAGGCAGTACCTCTTTTTTTTAACAAAGCCATTTATGATGATGTTTGGGGGAGTCTTTTTGGAAGAAGTTGGATTGATTTTGAATGAAATAAATTAAGATTTGGAAATAATGTTTTGTGATTTAAATAAGTTCTGAGCGTGCCTTTAGTCCTTGTACTATAAGTAACTATGCATGGTTCAGGGTAGATTGGATTTGACTGTATTTCATTAGAAAGGTGTTTTGTAGATTATGAATTGTGTTTTGCTTGTTTGAATTCCCAGTGTGCTTGAATATACAATCAGCACTTCTTAACAGGGCTGGTCCTACCATTAGGCTGGGTGCAGCAGGAAGCATCCTTGTGTTGGCAAACAGAGCTTTGTGTGCTCCCTAACCTATCCTGCTGCCCTTAGGCTTGGTGCAGGATTCCTGTTGCCATTGTTGAAGAAAGATTCAGTTGTCAGTGCAGTTGGCACTGGTATGTGGAATTGTAGTTGAGGTGGGGGTAGTACTGACTCTGATTTTTAATTTAAAGGGAACTGAATTTCTAATTCTGTGAACTTCCTTGTCAAGCTTACAATAGATGATATTTGTTATTTAAAACTCCCATGACTGTAAAAACTCAAATTTGATGTTGAGTTAAATCAGTGATATGTCCTCAGTCTTCACATTCTCTAACAATAAAAAAACCTATTCATAATGTTACATGTATGGTTTGCATCAGTACTTATGACTGATCAGTCTTAATATAATGGAAGGATACTATATAAGTAAATCAGTTTGTTTAGAATTGTAAGCTTCTGACTTCATTTTAGTGGACCTTTTACTAGTCTGCTTTTTTGTTGTAAGTCTATTATTTGTCCATAAAAATGATGCCAATCCCCCAGAAATCATTATCATCATCTTTACTTATATCCCAGCCTTTTTCCTTGGAAGTGGGACTGAGGGTGGCTTTTCCTATTCCTCTCCTCCTTTTTTAGTGCAGGGAGTAAAAATTATCACAGCAAAAGCAAGAAAGAAAAACAGGTTTGATTTGCTTGCATCTCTGTAGATGTTGTGTGAGTCTAAATTGTTCCCCTATGCTGCTTGTTCCTTATATTTGATTTGGCTTTGAAGACATCTAAACTGAGCCATTAAATTATATACCAGTAATTCCTTTTTGAAGGACCTGGGTCCTTTACTGGTAGATTTAGCCATATTTTCTGAAAAGAGGTTTTTCTGTGTCTTTTTAAAAGCTCATTTGTCTAGTAATATTCTAAGATAATGTAGTGAGAGAAAATAAGAACCCATTTTGATTTGGAGGCCTGTGTTAATATAAATTACTGCATGTGCATGTGTGGTTTAGGTCCCAAGAAGAACCAACTTTGTACAATGTAATACTGTTAACCCCAGCAATGCTACCTTGCTTTAATGACGTCTGTTTGTGTAAAATAGTGGGGGCGGGGGAGATGACATAGTAACATTATTTTATACTTCAGCTGTTTCCAATATGTCACTAATTGGAATTTGAGTTCTGGCCTTTCCCATCAGTTTCTTCAGATTTAATTAACACGCTGAATTTCTATAAAAGGCTGAGCGCATATTTTGGAGGACTCTATTAAGTCAAATAATTTCATTTAAACTCACAAATTGTCTGCAATATGTGTTTCTGAAATTCACAATTTTTAGAGCTCAGAATTTCTGACCATGATTAATACATTTTTAACACTGTTATTTTCAGATAACATTTTTCTTTCATCAATGCTCCATATAGGTTTTTTGTGGGGGGGTTTTTTCCCCCGGGCTGTGAGGCCATGTTCTGGAAGAGTTTATTCCTGATGTTTCACCTGCATCTGTGGCTGGCATCTTCAGATGCAGGCGAAACATCAGAATAAACTCTTCCAGAACATGGCCTCACAGCCCAAAAAACCCCCCACAAAAAACCCATGGATGCCAGCCGTGAAAGCCTTCGACTTCATAATGTTCTGTATACTTTTTGTGGGAGTAAATCCCACAGAGTACCACCAAATGTAACTTAGGTGTAAATGTATTGAAAGTTTTGTTACACGCACAAAAAAGGAGAAAAGCTGAATAGGTTTTAGTTTAATCGGGCTGTGGATTGTAAACAATGCAGTCCATAATGAAATGCACAAGAACTCTTCCTCCAAATTTTCAGGGAATGTAATGTCATTGTAAGCTGGCTTTTCATCTTACTATTGACTTTAAGCCCATCATATGCATATTTGTTAAGAAGCAAGTTTCCTGGCCAGGTTGATCCCATAGTGGTTAGGCCGGGAGACTAGCTAGTGTGGAATGTAGTAGCCATACAGTGAATGTTTAAGTCAGGGCTGGGCAACTGTACAAGACTAGGGGGCAACATTAGCCCCCCCAGTAGACCTTGGAGGGCTGCACCTTCCACTGCATGCCTGTTGCCCTCAAACGCCTCCTCGGGAACATGGGGGTATTTTTTCCATGTTTTGGGGCCTTCCTGGGCCATTTTAGGCCCAGGAGCATTTTTTTTAATAACAGGAAATGGGCTGAAGTCACTTCCTGTTAATTTCCTATTTGGACTTCCTGTTTCTGTCTGCAAGAAATGGATACAAGTAGAAAATGTAGGTTTTTAAGTCAGTCATTCATATGTTCCTATATCAAATCATAAATACATGGTTAATATACAATATATTTCTTATCTTCCTTATGTATTTCCCTTCTTCAACTATTCTGCCTTCCTGTACATGTGACATCCTTTTTTGTCTAGTATACATTGATCCACAGGTTATCAGTGCTTGTGCTTGATAGCTAAACACATTATAAACAAAAATCATTATCGAAACATTGGAATCAACGTATCTTTCCACCAGTAGAATTGAAACTGCTGTTGCAACGGATTCTCTTTCCACCCTGGTCCTGACATGCTGATTTTAGTGCATGATGTGAGCTGGAAAGAATGGGTGAATTAAGGAATTATATGAATGAGTGAAGGGTTTTGATTTTGTTTTATGTCTCAGAGTGCTCATTCCTTTTCATTTGATCTACTAGAATTGAATTAAAAACAACTTCTAGGTAGGAGTTTTATTAAATTACTTGTTAATATTAAACATTTGGTTTTTCAAGCAGTTTACCCCGAAAGAAGCCTGGGCCTGAATCCTATTGGTGGTCCAACTAGAGTAAACACATTGAATCAGTTGTTGAAGTGTAGTGAGTTAACACTTATGCAAATCCCATTAATGCAATAGGTCTGCTCTAATTGGGACTACCAAAACTACTAATTGGGACTACCATGCTTGTATCTCCGTAACATCAAATCTATTAATTTTGTGTTCATGCTCTTGAAAATTTTATTTTAAATATACTTTTCATTGACTTGATAAAGACAAATATTATAGATGTTCATAATCTGTTTTTTGTTCACTATATTGCAGTAGAGAACTTGTATTAGTAAATGATAACATAACAGATGGTATGCATTAGATGATCAAGTGTAGACCACAATATTGGCCACATTTGAATGATCAGGGTCTGGCTTAATAAGCCAGGATATTTTAATGAGGTTCATGTACTCATCTACTCCCCTTCCCTGCTTCACATATATGGGGAAGCAGCAGTTAACCACAGGCTGCTATTACAGCCATGTCCAAAAATGATCATTAATGGCCAGTGTATTCTGGCCCCTTTGGTGCCATTTATTTAATCTTTTTGTTTGAGCAGCAGTCCAAATAAGGAAGCTTCAATTAATTATAGCTTCCTGTTATATATGAAGTGGAAATTATGCTTGGTGGCTTCCATGTAAGCCAAGTTTTGGAAGCAATGGCTGGTTACCATTAATCATAATGTCCAGTTCAGAAGTAGCCAGAACCTCAGCTTCCTTGTTTTGTTTCTTTTACAAAGAGGCTGTTGTCATCTGACGTTGGGTTATGAGTAAACTGGTGGGAGGAGTTAGTAACATTTTTGTTAGTTTTTGAAACCTGTAAGAGAACTTTCTATGGATATAAAGTATGAAAAGGTTGGGAACAAGATTTGCTTTATCTTTTTGTCTCCCATGTGACTTTAACACTAAACACAATTTGCTTAGTTTTAAAAGAATTGTAGCACTGTATGGGGAATAAATGATATTGGCATCCCAAATATACTTAGAATTTAATGGATTTGTTGTTTGAGTAAGTATATCTTAGATAGTTAGAATGTTATCCTTAGGGGCATACCTTAGCACAACATACCACACTATATTTAGTGATACAGTATCTTTCCATCAAAAGATGGTATTGTGTTGTCGTTTGCCTTCAAGTCATTTCTGACTTATGGCAACCCTAAGGTGAACCTATCAAGTGGCTTTCTTGGCAAGATTTGTTCAGAGGGGGTTTGCTTTTGCCTTCCTCTGAGACTTAAGAGAATGTGACTTGCCCAAAGTCTCCCAGTGGGTTTCCATGTCTGAGGGGGGGGATTCGAAGCCTGATCTCCAGAGCCACTACACCATGTTAGCTCTCATAGAAATATTTTAAATGAATACACTTTGCATCTAATTTTTAAAATAATGTGGTTATGAATGTTTTATGTTTAAACTAAATATATTTTATATTTTATTGTTTAAAATGTTTTTACTTTGCCTTTGGGAATTTTTACCTGACAGCCAGAATATAAAACTTATAAATAAATGGCATATACTGGAGTAATGCAGTCATCTCAAATTCTTTTTTAGGGTTTGACAGAGGGAAGGATGATGCATCACAAAGTAAAGATGATTCTGCACAGTCCATGTCAAAGAGCAAGGTAAGTACATTAACTTCTTAAAAACTGTAAATACATTGTTTAGTTTGCTACATTTAGGTATGTTTCATCCCAGTGAATTTTTGAGTGTTGCCTCATTGGTTCAATGATGAATTGATATTCTTCTTCATGATCTCTGTGACTCACACAAATGGGTTACCTGTGTCTGTGCAGAGCATCATTTGGAACCTTCTAGAGCTGTTATGTAAGCTTTTTGGTGGTAACCGTGCCCACCTGCCATAGATCCTATCCCTGCATTTCCCACCTAAGCCCTCAGTTCCTTTTTCTTCCATTGCATTGGCAACATCTAGGAACATCAGTGTGAGCTGTTTTCTTCTGTATTTTTTAGTGGTTTCTTCAATTTGTCTTCTGTTGACTTCTCTTTGGTGTTCTCCCTGTTGACTTCTCTTAGGCGTTGGTTTATAGTTGTTCTTCAACTCTTCTCAGACTGTTTCTGGACTGATCTTTTGTTCTGCGTTTCTTGGATGCCTATGGCTTCTACCTCATTTAAGAGGTGTATGACCAGCAGCGCCAAAATTCTGGGCCACAATGGTCATTCCTGGTGCCTGCTATGTTTTGGGGAGTGACATAATGTGGGGTCACATACCCATTGTCAGTCTTTCACACCACAGGCTCAGAAGGCTAGGAGTTGAGATTAAAGGCCTTAATGTATAAACAGGCCTTGAAGCTGGCTGTGCCATTTTTGGCTATAGTCTCTCTTCCAGCACCTGATGGCTCTATGCAATTGGCAGCCTCCGCTTCTACCTCGATGTCAGTACTGTCATGTTCGATGTTGGTACCTGTGATCTTGGGTTCATCCTTGCAACTTGCCACAAAGAGGTATTTTCTCAGATCTCTTGATTCTGAAGCTCCCAAGATCAAGTTGTGCTGTGCATTCTCGGTTTCAGCTGTCAATACTTCGGCTGCCCACAGCACTGAGCCATTCACTGGATCTGACTTGATTCCCCTTATCAACTGGGGGAAAGGGGGGAAAAGGTGAAAGAAACCTAAACACAACCAAGCTTCTGCTTCTACTCCACTTCAGTCTGTTCCCAACCATTCACAGCAATCTGCGGCTGTGTCAGCTACACCTATGTTAGATCTGGTCGAACCCTAGCCTTATTCCCCAATCCACATCACGAATCCAGAGATTCAGCCTCAGTCCTCTGATGAGTCTTTGCAGGTGTTGTGGATTACTGTAGGTTCGGCTTCAGATGGTGATCCAAACTCTCTTACTGA
The DNA here is from genome assembly GCA_030847615.1 of Gambelia wislizenii. Taxonomy (NCBI): domain Eukaryota; kingdom Metazoa; phylum Chordata; class Lepidosauria; order Squamata; family Crotaphytidae; genus Gambelia; species Gambelia wislizenii. The sequence goes on along the minus strand of JAUMIR010000005.1, from coordinate 201,266,583 downwards.
TCAGGCCTGCTTCCTTCCAACTGAATATCAGCTCCTATTCATGTTTCCCCAACTCAAACTATAGGTGAACCTATGTTGACTGAACCTTCAGCTGCTGTCGCTACCACTGAGACAATTCAACAAGATAAGTACCCCCAGTCACTCTACTCTATTGCATCCTTGCATTGCAAGGCTCCCATAAGCACAACTAATCTAATTCATTGTCAGTTGGGGTATCCTCTCCATACTCTTCTCCAGGAAGATCCTGTTCTAGACACAGATGCAGTTGTGATTCTTAATGCTGGCGCTGTTGTTGTTGTCACAACTCTGAGGGTTGATGGGGCCATGCTCCTCACAAGTCGAGACATCACATATATCCTGCTTGAGAATGTCATCAGTACCATTATCACTCTTCCTCTCCTGAATTCTTCTATGACGTTGAGCAAGATTGTTGTCTGGTACATGACCCCCATATCCACCACCACTATGATGTCCCGTGTCATCATTATCCTCATCATTCTCTACAGTACCCCCAATGCTCAGTCTCTTCCATAGTCGTTGCCCAGCCCACATCTCTTGACCAGCCCATGAGGTGCTCTGGCTATCCACTCCTGTGTAGGCTGCCCATCCGTGGTCTCGTTCAAGCACAGCTTCAAGCACCTGTGATATCGGGGAAAGTCAGCCACTTGACCCCTCCTTCTCAGGATCTATCTCTGGTTTCCCCTTGGGGCCTTTCTGCTGAACCAAACAAACCTTTGCTGGATCTACTGAGACATTCTCCATTGATTCCAATTCCAATTCTTCATTGTTGTCCTCAAATAGACCTTGGGTCCAGTCCACTCCTAGGTTCCTGGGCGAGCACAGGTCATTCTCACCCACAGATTATGTTCCCTTCTTCTCAGAACAGGTCCTGAGAATGGCTCAAGCTATCAGTATGCAGATGAAACAACAGGAAGTGGAACCAGTAGACTGGTGTATAGCAGGATTCAGAATAAGGTTTCCACTCCTACTTCCCTCGACACTACAAATTGCTCGCCTTTCATGGTCAACACCATTGACTCTGCCTACCGCAAAGAAACTGGACTCTTTATATTGTGTTTCTGCACTGGACTCCAAGTGGCTACTGCATCATCCTAAATCTAACTCATCATAGTGGAAGTTGCTCAAGCCAAGTTAGCTCAGAAGGTGCATTCTACACCCTCAGACAAAGAGGGAAGGAAGCTCAACTTGATGGCAAAGAAATTCTGTGCCACTCAGCCCTGAATTGCCAACTATTCCTCTTGCATGGGTGTTTACCAATAGCACCTATGGGAGAGGATGTTACCCCTACTTGCTAAGCTAGCAAATGAGGACAAACACCTGACTAGTGTCCTGCAGTCTGAAAACCATTCTTTAGTGAGCCAGCAGATCAGTTCTGTGTGTCATGTAGCTGATTGCTCTTCTTAAGTCATAGCTGGCTTAGACGACACACCTGGCTCAGATCCTTGGCTTTTCTACTCTGGCTAGGGTGACAATAGAAGATATGCCCTTCAATGAGACTGGTCTGTTCAACCGTGAGACCAACGAGAAACTAGAACTTAGATGAGGACTGCCACCAAGAATTTTAGTCTTCCTTCCCAGTCTCAAGCTGCATAAAACCTCACTCTGGATGGCACAAAACTTCCTTGGTTTCGAGAAAGTTGTACAGTCCACCACCTCTTTGGCAATCATATAATCTTCTGTTTCCCTCTGCCTTGTCCAGGAAACAGCAAGTCTCTGGATGCTTCAAGCAGTCTTACAAGAAAAAATCTCAGGACCACACCAAGAGGCATCTTGGACTCTCTGACCACTTTTCTTCCAACACATCCCCCATTCAACGACAGGTTGGTGTCCCATCACCATGTATGGTGAGCAATCACAATGGATTTCTGGGGTTTAGACATTGTTCTGAGGGGCTACATGATCAAATTTGTGGTGTTTCCTTCATCAGGAATTTTCTGTCTACCTTCTGCCTCTCAGATGCTGTTGGGAAAAAGTAGATTCATTACTTGAAGAGGGTGCCATCAAACCCATCTCAGCATCTGCCATGCCTTGGGGGTTCTTCTCACATTATTTCATTTTGAACAAAAAAGATGGGGGGCTTTGTCCTGTCTTGGATCTCAGAGGCATCAACTCTTACATCCGACTCAGGCGTTTTCGTATGTTTGCCATATCCTCCATACTTCTGTTGCAGTGGGAAGACTGGCTTGCCACCCTCAGTCTAAAGGATGCCTACTTTTATATAGGAATTTGGCCATCTCACAGACAGTTCCTTTTGTTTCCTGTTGGAAGAAGAGCTTACCAATTTTGTGTTTTCCCATTCAGATTGTCAACCGCATCTCATGTTTTCAGAAACTGTTTGGCTGTGGTTGTTGCCTGGCTCAGACAAAAAGGTATCACAGTCTTCACTTACATAGGCAACTGGCTTTTTGTGAGTGATTTGAAAGAAAAACTTGGTCTTGATGTCAGTTATGCCATCAACATCTTCAAAGCTCTCAGACTTGTCAGTTTTGAGAAGTCTGCCTTTACTCTTCTCTACATGTGAAATTCATAGGAGCTATTCTTGACTCAACAAGAGCCCTGGCCTACTTACCCCTGTAATGGTTCCAAGTGGTACAGGATCTTGTCTGGCAATGTCATCAGTCCCACAGAGCGTCTGCCCAGTGTGTCCAGCTTTTCCTGGGACACATTGCCACTACCACCGCAGTCACACCTCTGTCTCAACTCAGACCCCCTCCGGGCATGGTTTCTGTCCAGACTCAGTCCCCTGATGGACTCACCACACATGCATCTTACCCTGCCTCAAAGAGTCCACCAGTCCTTGGGATGGTGGCTCAAACCTAAACACTTCCTAATGGGCTTGCTCTTCCATCCTGCACAACCTGAGATTACGGTCACCAGCGAAGCAGAATGCCACATCAATGTGTTGGAGCTGTTGGCAGTAAAGGAGGCTCTTGGATCCTTCAAAAGCATGCTTCAGGGCAGGACTGTCCAGGTTATCACAGACAACACAACAGTTATGTATTATCTGACTAGACAGCGGGGAAATGAGATCTGAAACCCTGCTTCATCTGACTCTTCAAATTTGGGACTGGAGTGTTGTCAGAGAAATATCAATTTCTGCCATTCATTTGCCAGGAGAGGAAAACGTGCTCATAGATGCCCTAAGCAGGTCCTCCCAATCTTGTCACAAGTGGATGCTCCACTTCAGGGTTCTTCACATGATGTTTTGGGTCTTGGAATAGTAGATCTTTTCACTTCTCCAGAGAACAGGCAGTGACACCAATTCTGCTTGAGAATGTTATCGGGGACAACTCAAAGGGAGATGCCTTCCTCTTCCACTGGGGAGGTCCTCTAGTGTATGCTTTTCCACCCTTCCTGCTGAAAAAACATGCAGAGGGAACTTAATTGCTATGTAGATTAAGCTGACATCCTTGTATTAGACCAAAGAGGGCTACCTGTCAATCATTAAGATATCAGATTGTCCCCAGTCTCCTAGATCCTGGCTGTCCAAAATCAAACGTTCCTTTTGTTCAAGGCACATCTTCAAGGGGGTAATTTCTTATTAAAAAAAAACCTCAGGAAAGCTCAAGTTCTTTGGTTCAGTACCACTATCTAACTGAATCCATGACGCTCCATTCTTTACCATCCCCTCCTTCATCCTTTTAATACCCTTTGGACTGTTATCCAGCTTCCTAATCCTAACATCCCTTCCTCAAATTCTGAATTTCCATTGTGATTGCTCACCATACATGGTGATGGGACGCCAACCTGTCGTTGGTGGCTAAGGCAGCCGTCATTTGCCCCCCCTTCTACATCTGTCCAGGGATGCTCACATTTGTCTTCCAGACCGACTGGACCTTCTCACTATCCACAACGGTCAAGTTTGAATCCAGGTCTAGTGACCATTAAAATGAGGGCATGGAGGATGCTTCTCTGACAACTCTGCTGTTCAAAATTCAGGGCATCACCAAGACCGCATATAGACTATCAATGCAATTATCTTATGCCTACAAGTGGAAGAAATGTGTGGCCTTTTTGGAGAGTTGTTATTTTTCTGCATCTCAAGCCTGAATTCATCATGTTCTCAGCTGCTTCTTCTCTCTTTCTGATGCTATGTTTTCTCTCTCGTCTTTGAGATGCTATTTGGCTGTCAGTTCCAACTGTGGGGCAGACCTTCTTGCTTCCAGGAGGCTGTAGTTAAGGCACTGTTAAAGGGCTACCCAAACGTACATCCTCCTATGTCGGGTCTAACTCCACAGTGGAGTCTGGACCTCGTGTTCCAACTGTCTCACTGGCCCTTTGAACCCATGGCTACAACTGACCTGTGTCTACTTACCTGGAAAATGGTGTTCCTGGTGGCCATCACCTCTGCCTAAAAAGCCTGTGAACTGTGTTCTGTCTGAGCAGATCAATCCTATCTACGTTTCCACCAGGATAAAATTGTCCTCAGACCTGATATCTCTTTCTTACTAAGGGTCATCTCTTCCTTTCATTTGAACTAGGACATCTTACTGCCTGCAATCATGTAGAATATGTCCTCTGAACTAGAAGAAACTCTGCATATGTTGGATGTTTGAAGGGCCCTGGGCATTTTATATTGACAGGAGATCTGCTTCTCACAAGACCCAATGGCTTTTCATCTGCTATTCTTCCTCAAAGCTTGGATTGCCAGTCTTACCACAGGGTTTCTCTAAGTAGGTGGTTCCAACCATTTACCTGAAATATGAACTGGCCAAAAAAATATCACCACCACCCCATTCATGTGGGAGGACATTTGACCAGGGTGAAGGCCACATCACCTGCCTTTTTGAGTCACATTTCCTTGGACACTGTTTGTAGAGCAGCCCTATGGGCCCAGCCTTTGACTTTTATTTCCCACTGCAGGTTGGATGCTCGATCCAGAGATGAAGCTACCTTTGGAAGGACAGTACTGTTTTCCTGTTTGAATTACAGTTTTTATTGCCAACGCCTTATCGTCTGTTGCATGACACTCCCAGCTCCTGCGTTAGTAGCTCACTACTTCTCCTATTTGTGTGAGTCATAGAGACCACGAAGAAGGAAAACAGGTTACTTACCTGTAACTGTAGTTCTTTGAGTGGTCATCTGTGAACTCACACAACCCTACCAGCCTCCCCTTGTGGTGTCCTGTCTTCCTTGGTTTTGGTGTGCTGCCAGTGTGACGTCCTGGGAACTGAGGGCTTAGGCAGGAACTGCAGGGATAGGCTCTATGGTAGTTGAGCAGGGTTACTACCAAAAAGCTTACATAACAGCTCTAGAAATTTCTGAATTATGCTCTGCTCAGGTGCAGATAACCCATTTGTGTGTGTTCACAGATGACCACTTGAAGAGCTACAGGTACAGGTAAGCAACCTGTCCATACACAGTTTTTGTAAATATCATACTGCTGTAGATATATTTAATATGAATCACATTTCAGAATTAAGTATGTTTGTATCTTTTACATCAATTTATTTAAAATGTTTCTTGAGTCTTTATTTTAGTATGTGGTAAGGAGAAATCAATTCCTGTTTTAAGTCATGACCTCATAATCCTTTTCACCCATAACAAAGATGGCCTTCATGATTGCATTATACTTACAACAAGGAACATAATTTTGAATGAGCATAGTGTTATTTAAAAAAACATGCTTTGTGTATCCCTTAAGTGAAATGTAAAACAGTAAGGTAAGTAATATCTATACATCATTTTGGCTATACACCGCTGCAGATGCATAGTTGATTCCAACATTATGACTCCTAATTTAGAGTCATAATGTTTGGAACATAAAGTAAGCATTCAGTGTGATTCAGGTTGAGTATCCCTTATCCGAAATGCTTGGGACCAGAAGTGTTCCATATTTTGGATTTTTTTCAGATTTTGGAATATAGTTTTGAGTATCCCTTATTCAGAATTCTGAAATCTGAAATACTCCAAAATCCACAATTGTCCACATGAGTGGCTGATATAGTGACACCTTTGCTTTCTAATGGTTCAGTGTATACAAACTTAGTTTCATGCTCAAAATTATTTAAAAAATCTTATGTATAAAATTACTTTCAGGGTATGTGCATAAGGTGCATATTGAACATAAATGAATTTTGTGTTTAGACTTGGGTCCCATCTCCAAGATATGTCATAATGTATATGCACATACAGGTCAATGACACCCCCCCCGCCGCCCATATCTGTGGCTTCCATGGTTTCTTTTATCCACATCCAAAAAAAGGTCCTCTCTAGGCATTTCTAGGTCCTTGGTGTGATTCTGTGGTCAACTTCTGCTGTTTGTCTCATTGAAAGTAATAGGGTTCCCTATTATCCACAGTTTCAGGTACCCACAGGGGGTCTTAGAATATATCCCCCATGGATATGGGGGCCAGCCTGTATTCCGAAATCTGAAATGTAGAACACTTCTAGCCCCAAGCATTTTGGAAAAGGGTGCTCAACTTGTACTTGCATATACAGTGGGTCCTGGAATCCACTGGAGTTTGTTTCCAGGACCTCTGTGGATACCAAAATCCATGGATTCTCAAGTCCCATGATACACAATGGTATAGTAAAATGGTGTCCCCTATATAAAATGGTGAACAGCAATGTTTGATTTTTTGAATTTTTAAAAAAATATTTTCAAGCCATGGCTGGATGAATCCATGGATATGGAGGGCTGACTGTGCATAATGAGATCTTTGAGATGGGACCCAAGTCTGAACATGATATTAATTTGTTTCATATATACTTTATACACGTAGCCTGAAGGTAATTTTATGCACAATGTTTTAAATAATTTTGTGCATGAAACAAAGTTTGTATTCATTGAACCATCAGAAAGCACAGGTGTCACTATCAGCCACCTATGTGAGCAATTTTGAATTTTGGAGTTTTTCAGATTTCGGATTTCTGGATAAGGGATACTCAACATGTATTTATTTTAAAAGCCACTTGCTATGAAAAAAATTGGGGACTGCTCAAAAGTACTGTGGTTCTTTAATGAATTAAATTATATATTAGGCTAAAATAAGTCTTAGACACATGATATTGGATGTCATACCTGAACTCCAATATATTGTATTAAATATATCTCACATTTTATAACAAGGTAGAACAAGTGATGATAACAGTTTTGAAATTGAGGTGTTAAGCTCTAGGATCAGCGTTGGCTATTTCTTCATTGTACTCTTCTGTAAAAACATGAAGTCTGAAGAATGTGCTGATATGACTGGAAGGGCTTTGTATTCTTGATTAGCAGAACATGAACGTTTTTATTTTATTTAGGCCCAGTGAGTTTAAAACATTATTTTTAGAGGCTTATTGGCTTAGGGATGCAAAGCTTGTATTTCTGCAAGCTTGCCACCTAATCATTATAGCTTTAGTTTAAAATGTCTTTGAGCTGAAATGTTCATGTCCAATTTCTGTTTCTTTTTCCCTGAATGCTCTAAATTTCATTTTAAAGAAATATTCCATTCTGTTTTTTCACTGCAGTATTCCATATGCCTCATAATCTAATACAGTAGTGATGCTTATTAGAATTTGAAACAATTTTTCAGTTATTCTGAACTAGCTTTTCAAAATTAGCAGAATTCCTCCTTCACATACTGTATATTCCAGTGCATAAAACGATATATTCTGGAGCATAAGACGACTGGGCATATAAGACGACCCCCAAATTTCTGAGTTAAAATACAGAGTTATATATCCCAGAGTTATGGGATATATTCACCGTATAAGACGATCCCCCCACTACACCCCACCACCCACCCTCCCCAAAGCCGCGATCAGGAGCCCGCATGCTGGTTGGGGAATCGCGGGAGATGGCTGGCTCGCTGGGGAGATTCCCCAGTCCTGCGATTCCCCAGTCCCCCAGCCACCTCCCGCGCCTCCCCATTCTCTGAACAAAGCTGGCCAAAAAAGCCCCATGATATGGCAACTTAGGGTCACCATATGTTGGCTACAACTTGAAGGCACACAACAACAAGTTAGAAATCAGTCAGTTGGCTGACTTCAAAGTGACACACACACACACACACACACACACAGAGCTGGCCAATGGCATTGCCTTTGTTATTTTGCCTCTGCCTAGGTGGGCACACCTTGCCACACCTTAGCTCGGAATCAAAAAGAAAGAAAGGCTGACAGGAACTCCCAGGCACCCAGAGTTTGCAGGGGTCGGCTGAGCAGAAACGGGGCCCTTACAGCAAATACAAGCCTTGCCCTGCTGCTAGAGTGGAGGGCTGGGGACCACTGAGTCTTGGGTAACCCCCAAAAAGAGCAGGAAAAGCCCTCCCTTATGCACATAGAGAAAGCAGCAGCATTACATGGTAGACTGCCTCTGAAAATGGAGGCTCCATTGTGCTACCAGGGATGCTAACACCCACTGACAGGCACACTTGTCACTGAATGTGGGCAGGAGAGGAGAGATGTGGGCTGCCTGCCAAGGGCCCAATCCTGCCATGCAGGAAAAGATGGGATGGCCCAAAGCTGGTCCCCTCCCAAGCCAGCCAGTGGGCTGACTTCCAAGCACTGGATGCCAGCCTGCCCAATGGGATCGGGGATTCTGGGAGTTGTAGTCCAGCATCTGGGGAATGGATGCAAGGTTTTAAAAACGTGGTCTCTGCAGGCTGGCCGAGAGAGGCCGGGATCAGCCACAGGCAGTCTGGGCTTGGGGGCCCGTTAGGAGGTGGGGGTCCTAGGTGTGACCCAAATGAAGCTGCTTCTGGGCAGGGTGGGGGGCGAGGGTAGCACCGTCTCCTGCGTGCGGTCCTGAAGCACTCCCTTCCTGGCCAGTGGAGCAGAGTGAGGAAGGCACTCTGTGTGTCCTCAGGGTCCCCCTTCCCTTCTCGGTGACCTGGTCTCATCTCCTGCCTGCCTGCCTGCCCCTCACTCTCTCACTCACCGTGGCCCAAGCTCCGGCCGTGGTGCTCACCGCTTTTGCAGGGAGGATCATCCTGAGGTGGGTGCGGGGCTGGGCGGGGCTGCGGCGAGTCCTGGGCTTGAAGGGGCTGAATCGGGGCCAGACGCTCCGGCTCCAGGGGAGAAAAGCCACAGCAGCCACCTTTGCCTTGGCCTCGGCCTCCTTCCCTGCCTGCCTTCCGTCTCCCCCTCTCCTGCGCCTTTGATTCCTCTTCAAAGGGGGTGAAGGCAGAGGAGAGGGGTGAATCTACCCGGTTTGCCTTGCCCCCCCCCCCGCCCAGTCTCCTGTGTCTTCGTTCCCTTTGCAAAGGGAGTGAAGACGCAGGAGATCGGCATCGGGGAAGGCAAACCGATGCATTCACCCCCCTCCTCCGCCTTCGATTCCTTCCCAAAGGGGCAAAGGGGTAGGAGAGGGGCAAATGTACGTGGTTTGCCTCACCCGCTCCCCATCTCCTGTGTTTTCGCTCCCTTTGCGAAGGGAGCGAAGACGCAGGAGATGAGCAGTGGGCAAGGCAAACCGATGCATTTGCCCCCCTCCTCCACCTTTGCTTCTTCCTGAAAGGGGGTGAAAGGGAAGGAGAGGGGCGAATGTACCCAGTTTGCCTCACCTGCCCCCATCTCCTGTGTCTTTGCTCCCTTTGCGAAGGGAGTGAAGACGCAGGAGGTGAGCACCGGGTGAGGCAAACCGATGCATTTGCCCCTCTCCTCTGCCTTTGATTCCTTCCCAAAGGGGGCGAAGGCGGAGGAGAGGGGCGAATACTGGTACCCACTTTGCCTCACCCCCCCCCCGCCCAATCTCCTGTGTCTTCACTTGAAGGGAGCGAAGAATCAGGAGATCGGGCGGTGGTGGGTGAGGCAAACCATATACCCAGCATGTAAGACGACCCCAGCCTTTAGAGGGTATTTTGGGGGGTTAAAAAGTCATCTTATATGCTGGAATATACGGTAATTGCAAGTGATGGTACTTAAGGAACTCTTCCCCATTGCAAAATATATTCATTCTGTAAACAGTATTAAAATCTAGTTGTGCTAAGACAGTCCTTTATACGATTTTTCCTTTGACCACCCATAATTCACCATCTTTCTGATTTTTGCAGTAGTCACACACAACTACTTTCAACATTTAATAGTTAACCTTGAAATATTAGCTTTGTTGGAAAAATGCTTTAATGTTGTCTGGGCTCAATATTCCACAATAATTCATGCTACTGCCAGTTGTATGGATTGTTTGGTTTCTTTTCCCCCTCCACCAGTACAGCATATCCATCAGAATTACTGCTTCTGCCAGATGGGCAATTTACATGATAAACAGGGTGATTTAGAAATGGCACTCCAGCCATATGGAAGTGGCTTCTCAGGAGCTGATATTGCAAAGGGAAAACAGAAACCAGGCAGTACCTATTAATAGAGAATGATCAAGGTCACTTGTGTGCAAGTCTTCCTGCTGGATTTGTGGAAGCAGGGAATGGCCAGTTTATATATAGGTTAAGCATCCCTAATCTGGAAATCTAAAATCTGAAAATCTCCAAAACCAAAAGTTTTTGTCGCCAGCCACCCAATTCATCCTGTGAGACAGTGGTGGCAGTGCTTCTGCTCATCTGTCTCTCAGATCCACAGTCTTTCTCTAGCCTTGCGTCTCATTTGTTTGCTCCTTGTCTTGTGTATGAGATGCGAGGCTGGAGAGAGACTGAGGATCTGGGAGATGAACATGCAAGAGTGCCACAGCCACTGCCTTGAAGGATTGAAGTGGGCAGCTGGCAGCAAAAAGTTTCAGTTTTCATCATTTCACAGATCCAACCTTGTGTCTCATACACATAAGTAGCAAATGAATAAGATGCGAGGCTAGAGAGAGGTGCGAGGATCTGTGAAATGCCAAGAGGCATCTGTGAAATGCCAAGAGGCATATATGTATGTATATGCTCAAATACAGGTATTCCAAAATCCAAAACACTTCTTGTCCCAAACATTTCGGATAAAGGATACTTAACCTATAGTAAAAAAAAATTGCATCTTCATCCCTAAAAAGTCAGAATGAAAGATCAAAATAAAACCATGCTTTTAGAACTTTAATTGATATGTATGAACATTAATACTGCTTACAGTATATCCATTTTTTGTAGAACCATCTTTATTGCATAGCTGATAGTTTAAGGAGCAGTTGTATCTGTTTTGCTGAATTACCAAGATTAGATCTTTTCTTGAAAAGTCATACAGAAAATCTTTGTGTACAGGGATGCTTAATTTCTTAACATTTCTTGCCTCCGGTGCCCATCCTGGAAAGATACGTCGGAGTCCTCAGAAACAGCTACTGAAGTTTAACTTGCATGTATGCTATTTAGATGGTAGAGCCCTCAAATAACTGTAAAGGAGTTTCAGGAATTGTGGACTTTGGTCTCAAATCCTTTTAATACTGGAGTTATGTATCAAAAAACAAATAGCATCTTTTTTTGAAAACTTAAATGAGTAAGATAGGAGCAGGAAGATTTGGTTGACTCCTGAATATCTTACCTAAGCTCATCTTGTCAGTCCAACTGATGTTTTGATGTCTAGGAAAACAAATACCTTGTAACCCATCCAAAGTATATTTTTAGTGAGCAAATGCTTACTGAGAAACTCCTAGTAACTTGGTTACAGTATCACTAGTGAGGAGTGACAAGCTGCCAGAATAGTTCTGAGGCTTTACCAGTTCTATTATTATCATCCAGGGTGTTTTTCCAGCTTGTGGGCAGTACATGTAAAGAAACCATTTTTAGACTATTCAAGCCAAGGGGTTGAATCATTTTCAGTACATGCAGCTGGTGGAAGTAAAACTTCCCATCCCTCCTCTCCATGGGAAGCCCTTCCAGCTTTCTGCAAATGCTACACAGAGAGTCGAGGGACCATTCTTAATGGGATGATTTGTGATGTGGCAGTGGGATCTGTGATATTTGATCCAGGCATTCTCCATAAACAGAAAGCAGAATCTGGTTCAGTCCCAACCCATCCCCAGATCCACTAAAAATCATATGCTGGCACAGTAATATATTGGCATGCTATAAGTCAGTGATGGAAAATTGTGGAGGGAATGGGGGCCATTCCCCTCACAACCTTTCCAGCAGGCTGCACCAACGTCATGTTTTGACGTTGTATCACTTCCAGCTATAATTTTGACTGGTTTTCAGCCTTTTTTGTTCTGGGTGTGGAGGCTCTGATGAGTAGGTGAAGAAACTGTTGCATTTGTGCCTGGTTTTGGGTCAATTTGACCAATTTTCAGGCAAAATTTTTTTCCCCCAAATCACTACAAATCAAGTCCTTATTGAATCTTCGTTTGCGAAGAAAAGCCAGAGATTTCCTTTTAAATTTGGTGTGTGTGTGTATATATAGGGCTTCAGGGGCACACATTGGGATTCCAAAGGCTACATGAAGCCTGTGGGCCATACTTTGTCCACCTCTGTGGTAAATGAATATATTATTGAAGATTTTTTTAAAGTGTTGTAACACTTAAATGGAAAATATACATCTCTGTAAGCAAGCTGTGTATATTCAGTGAAATGTTCTAATATTAAGTGTGGAGAAATTCCATATTTTCCTTGATGGGGCAGGAGGTAAGTGCATAGGTAGCACTGAGCAAGGGAAGTCCTGTTTGTGCTTGGACATGTGAAGTTCAGCTGGTAATTTTGAACTCTGTTCTTCAAACTAGATCATTTAAAGAAGACAGGCAAATAGAGGCACATGCAAAGTACCATATGAACACTTGTTTTAGGATTCATGGAAAGCTCCTTGTCTGCCTCGATGAAATGAACCAATATAAATATAAACCTTACAGCTGTTGACCGAAAAGTTTCTGGCTTTCTTATTTCAGTTAACTGAAGTTTGAGTGACTCAAAGAGAACTAATGTAGTATGTTATTCATTGAATATTTTCTTGTGTGATGTATGTTTTCAGTCCGAATCTAAGCTTTATAATGGGTCAGAGAAAGATATTACTGCTGCCTCCACCACCTCCTCTTCTACTACCAAGCTCACTAAGAAGGAATCTCTTAAGGTGAGTTGCTTTCCAAAACAGCATACTTATTACAGTCCCCATTCTTCTGACTAGGCAGCATCATTCAACTTGACAAAAGCTAAATAGGAAGTATTGAAGAGCTTAGAGAAACACTAGGATCCATTGGAAGAGCTGTAGTGCTGAATCAATTAGTGTCATAATAATCTTTAGAAGATATTTTACCAGACTTTATGCATCTTTAGAATATAGTGTGCTTCTTAAGGACAAGGATAGATAACTTGTAGCCTTCTAAATTATGTTGGACTCCCAACAGCCCCACCAACATAGCTAATGGTAAAAAAATAATAGAAGTTCGATACTGTTTTATAATCTTCTATACACCCCCACCATGGAACCATGCATGCATAGCAGGGGATTGGACTGGATGGCCCTTGTGGTCTCTTCTAACTCTATGATTCTTTAATTCTGATTGTATATTTTTATTACATGTAATTGTTAGTTTGCTTTATATTGTATCTTTTGTATTTTAGCTGGCTAATTTTTAAAAAATTGTATACAGTAGTTTTACATTTTCCTTCCTTCCCTCTGTACACATGTATTTTAGATTGTAAGCCTTTGGCAGGACCTACTTTTTAGTTGTTTTACTTGTAAAACATTAAGTACATTAATGGCACTATATAAATGATGATGATGTGGTAGTCCAGCATCTAGAAAGCCATAGGTTTCCCAGCCCTGTTGTTGTTTGTGGTCTCTGTGACATGCATATATGCACAGAATATGTTGGAAACATTCTAGAGTTGAGCAGTGGTCTTTTTGATGGGCTCTACCTGTATTGGTAGGTTCCATCAAGCCTGATAATGGGCTCTACCATTTTTCGTACAAGATCATTCAATCACAGGAGCCCCCAGTTGCAATCCAAAGTGGTACAGCCTACACATGGCTTTATCACCTGAGTAAGAATTATGTATAGACAAAGTAGACCAACCTTCACCAACTTGCTGCACTTCATATGTTTTGGACTAAAACTTCCACAGTCTCAGATTATTGGTAATATTGGCTGGGACTGATGGGAGTTGTAGACTAAAACATCTGGAGGCCACCAAGATAGAGCTGGACACTGGTATGTTTGCTGTCATGGATGAGAAGTGAGTGTTTGCAAGTGGTCATGACCATTTATTTCTGGCGAAAATAATTATGTTACTAGTCATCACCACTTTGTGCTAGGTGAAAATGGGTCATGACTTATAGAAATGATACTAGATTCACTTGAGGTCTGGTTTTTCTTTCATTTTGGGATCACAGAAACTGTTTTCTTTAAATACTTAGAAGTACCTGCTTTTCTAACCCAAGCTGCTGAATTATTTCTTGTAAGATTATGCAATCCAAATTGAAAAGGGATTTAAAAGTGACTACAAACTACTAATGATAAATTGAAAATATGCGTAACATAAGATAATGTAGTAAGTGAGAACAAGTGTGATGTAATGTAGTGTTTTAAGTGCTGGTCTAGGATTCTGGGAGGGTAGGTTTTGATTCCCTGTAGAGCTGTGGATACCCATTGAGTCACATTGGTCAAGTCATATTCTCACAATCTCTGGAGGGCAATGACAACCCTATTCTGAGTAAATGTTTCCAAGAAAACACTAGGATAGGATTGCCATAAGTTGATGTTGACTTGAAGGCACACAACAACAACAACGTCCTTAAGAAGACATGCTAAGTAGGTAAACTTAATGCAAATATAAGAAAGTGAAAGTTTGCCAAGTGACTTCCAGTTGTTAATATGGTATATAAGGACCAGACTGGCAGGATATACATTTTTTTTAGGTCAATAGGTGGCTAAGAATGAATACACAAATCATAATTTCATAGATCTATTTTGTATGACTATAGAATTTCTTCTGCTAACTATGGAAGAATCAAATGAAACAATCATTTCATTTATTTTGGTATCAACTTGTGTTCTTGGCAACAGGTGCTGATTTGTTTATTAAAATATTTATATGCCAGGCGGCAGCAAATGATCTCAGATTTTGGGTATGGACAGAAAAGCAACAATTTAGAACAGTGTACACCATGTACAAAAGTTCTACATCATCCACAGGCCATGATTCATATGTCCCAAAAGCTTTGGTGAAAATCTCTGTTTGAATTTGTTGCAAAATGAGGCCAACATCAGCACTGAATGAGTAGTAAGCAGGAAATGGTACCAGAATGAAGAAGGCCATCCCTGAATGTCCACATGATATATGTTTACATAGTTGAAGAACCATCATATAAAAAGCCTTTATATGAAACTGGCTAGAAGTAAGTATTATGTAGTGATAATTCTTCTGTTAGATAAACAGCTCCCCTAATACTGCTGTTGGCTGTTTACAAATGAACTAGGCTTGTTACAATTTCTTTTATATTTTGACGTTTGTTTTTTGCTAGTCTGGTCAATTCATAAACTTCCTTCCACCTACTTATGTTTCTTACTTCCTGGTAGTCATCCCTTTTTTCTTTACAGGTTCAAAAGAAAAATTACAGGGAAGAGAAGAAAAGAGCTACAAAAGAATTACTAAGTACAATTACAGACCCATCAGTCATTGTCATGGCTGACTGGCTAAAGGTCAGAAACTGTATGTAATATTAGTGAAAGTTGTAGTTGTTGTTCATCTCTCAGAATGGTAAATCGTTGAACCTTGCTTAGCTTCTGATGTTTACCCATAGCAGAAAATTGTAATTATATCCCAAAGGCTCAGTCTTTGATGGATAAGGAACCAAGGGGAATACCTAGCTGCTGATTTATTGCTGTTGCCATGGCTACATCTGTCTGCAGTGATTAATTGGGTTGGTGATCCCTTTGTATTAAATATGATGTGAATTACAAGATGTTCCTGTAATACTAGAAAATTGAAGGTTATTGATATACAAATATTTTCGAATAGGTTATTTCTTGCAAACCAACACACATACACACTCTTCATATGTGAGAGCATAAAGCTCTGGATGTTTCTCATGTAAATTTCAATTATATGACTTGCTCCGTCAAGAAGACACAGTAAAAGTAACATGGGTGTGAAATAATTTAATGCCTCTTAATGTTTGTGTTTATCACAGGTCACATAGGAATTAAGTATCTCAGAATGATCAATAAAATACTAACCTTGAGATGTTGCTGCTCCAACCTTAGTGTTTTCCTAGATTAATTAAAATTTGTTTGTTAATGTACTGCATTTTTAAATGATTGGTTACAGTTGTACCTTTCATGACAGCTTTTTATTCTTATAACAACCCTGAATTAAATTAGGTCAAGAAAATTGTTTGTTTGAGGCTTGTCAGGGGAGCCTCAGTGCTGATTGGAGATCGTCTGAACCTGGATTCAATTCATGTTTCAACCCCACACTCTTAACGAGTAGATTGTACAACTGTCAATTGAGACTTTCAGAAGGCATGGTGTCTCTATTTATGCAAGTAACATAAAATAGTCAGAGTGGAATCCTATACTCTGTACTCTTACTTCTGAGTAGATATGTATAGGATTACTCTGTGTGATTTCATTTCAGAGAAAACTACCTGCATATTACATTTGATATCCTTTAGTAATTTGAGTTATTCGACTATCAAGTAACAGTATACAGAGTGTAGTATGTGTTTTAGTTGTGGATGACTGTATGAGATTTGGATAGTTGGCATCCAGAATTGATAATTAAAAATATCTCATTTTAAATTTATGATATTGATCTGGTTGTGTATATTGTAAGGGAGGTCTTCTCTGCTTGGGAAGAGAGGAATTACAGTGTGTGTGTGTGTATATATATATATATATATATATGTATGTATATATAAAATATATAAACTAAAAGCCTCTTTTTTCCTGTTAAGATTCGTGGCACACTGAAAAGCTGGACCAAACTTTGGTGTGTGCTGAAACCAGGAGTATTGCTTATTTACAAAACTCCTAAAAATGGCCAATGGGTGGGAACAGTACTTTTGAACGCATGTGAACTCATTGAGCGGCCTTCAAAAAAGGATGGATTTTGTTTCAAACTTTTCCATCCTTTGGAGCAGTCTATCTGGGCTGTTAAGGTAAGTGAATATGTATTCTTAATGCTGAATAGAACATTATACTGATGACATGCTAAACCTTTCTGAACTTTTAAATATTAATGATCTCAGAGTGCTTTCATTTGACATAGATTGGCCCAGCAGAGCTACACCTCTGTTAAACTTACCTTATTTTCTCAGGTCCTAGTACTCTAGGCAGTACAGCTTTGGACAGCTGGAGACATTGAAAGGGGGAAACAGATCTTGAGTTGGTACATTGTACTTTTCTCTTGTCCAGATGTTTAGGAGTCTATCGAAACAAATGAAATTTGCAGAAGAAAACTGTTGTGCATCAGTTTAAAGCATTGGAGTACATAACCTCTTTCAGCAAGTGTGAAAATACTTCTACTGTCAACTTTTTAGCATCAAAATGGAACATACTGTCTTTTTATGTATGGAATACCCAACTTGCATGGTGTACTAAATGTGCATGGTGTAATCAAGGCAAAATATAGGATGATAATTGGTACACAGCTAGCTTTACCCAGCATAATGTACACCTTTACCTACATATATAAAATGCTTTGGTCTGTTTCTGTTCCCACTCTGCTGATTGGCCACTTATGAAACATGTCAAGAGTATGATCATTTGATGCATTAATTTATAACCTTTAAAATCAACTATAATGGCTAGTTTCATGCCGAGAGCCCCTCCGCTACCACCATGCAAAAGCACATACACACACTACACACACACACACACACACACACAGTGCATGCCAGGATGCAAGAGCCTTTTCATCACCATCATGCAACTGCACATACACACACATCACACACACAACATGCTACACACAAACACTTCACGCATGCAGGACACAAGAGCCCCTTTGCTACCAGCATGCAACTGCACATACACACATACACCATGCATGCTAGGATGTGAGAGCCCCTCCACTGCCACCACCATGCACAAACACACACACCACACTACACCCCCCCATGCTACAGCCCCCACCACACACATACACCCCCCATGCCACACATATACCCCAGGATGCAAGAGCCCCTCCACCACCATGTTTAGAAAGGACTTGAAGCTTTCTACATTTCCACCCCAAGACCAAGGAGCAGCTACAGACAGTACAGAACACCTTATTGTGGTGGTCAAGACTGAGGGCCAAATGCCACTCTTAAATAGCAGTTCCCCTGGCTGCTTCAGGTATGCTGCATCTGATAGCTTGGCCCTGGTTCTTCCAAGATTCCCACAGCCAGGGCCTGAGTCTGCAAAGAGGCTGTTCCTGCTGCCGCCGCCAGTGGCATAGTCCTGCAGGGAGAGGCAGACCCTGACACCTAAGCAGCCAACAGTACACTGAAAATGGTAACATACCCAAAAGAATTTTATATATGTTCGTACACACACACACACAAACACACGCTATATTCCGGTGTATAAGACGACTTTTTAACCTTCTCAAAATCTTTTAAAAATTAGGGGGTCATCTTATACACCGGATTAGGGCTCCCCATTGCGGGTTGGGAAGGACGGGTGGCTGGCTGGATGGGGGGAGGCTTGCCAGCACCCGCCCTTCCTGAAGCCGCGATGGGGAGCCTATAAGACACCCCGCCCAGCCAGCCACCCCTCCGTATCCCCCGAAGCCGCGATTGGAAGCCCAATCGCGGCTTCGGGGAGGGGTGATGGTGGCTGGAAATCCCCCCTCGAGCCACCCTTCCACCCCTCGCCAAAGCCGCAATCGGGCTCCCGGTCGCGGCTTCGGGGAGGGGGGTGGTCATTGGAAATCCTCCCCTCGAACCACCCTTCCACCCTCCCCGAAGCTGCGATCGGGCTCCCAATCATGGCTTCAGGGAGGGGGGTGGTCGCTGGAAATCCCTTCCTCAAGCCACCCTTACACCCTCCCCGAAGCCGTGATCGGGCTCCCGATCGCGTCTTCGGGGAGGTTGGTGGTGGCTGGAAAGCCCCCCCCCCAACTAGCCACCCTTACATTTGCCCCTCTCCTCCGCCTTCGATTCCTCCTCAAAGAGGGTGATGGTGGAGGAGAGGGGCGAATGTACCCGCTTTGCCTCACCCCTGCCTGGTCTCCTGTGTCTTTGCTCCCTTTGCGAAGGGAGCGAAGACGCAGGAGATGGGTGGCGTGTGAGCCAAACTGCTACATTCGCCCCTCTCGTCCGCCTCGATTCTTTCAGGAAGGGTGGATGAGTGGTGGCTGGAGGGGGGAAAGGCTTTACAGCCAGCACCCGCCCTTCCCAAAGCCACGATCAGGGTTCCCATCGTGGCTTTGGGAAGGGTGGATGGGTGGTGGCTGGAGGGGGGAGTTTGGGATATACAGTTGTCCTGCCATATCCATTTATTTGGCATTCACGGATTTAAGTATTCACGGCTTGAAAATATTCTTTAAAAAAATAATAATCCAAAAAGCAAACGTTGGTTTTGCCATCTTATATAAGGGACATCATTTTGCTATACCATTGCATATAATGGGACTTGAGTATTCATGGATTTGGGCATTCATGGGGGCGGGGGGTCCTGGAACCAACCCCCAGTGAATGTGAAGGAACAACTGTACTCGCCATATAAGAGAGGGAGGGGTAGTCTTATACGGTAAGTATATCCCAAATTCTATATTTTAACTTAAAAATTGTGGGTGGGGGTCATCGTATACGCCCAGTCGTCTTATATGCCATAAAATTGTGTGTGTGTGTGTGTATTGCAGTTTAAAGAGATGCAGGACAGAGTAACTATAGGGTAACACATTGTAAAACACAATCTTCAAAAGAATTAATTTGAATGCCCTCTTGGGATACACACACCAACGAGATTTCAAGACTTTTTGAGATGTCTTTACAAGGTTATAACTATGAAATTCTGTAATTTTAAAATACTCTATCAAAAATAGAAGGAAATAAAATTGTGTATTTAAAAATAATGCTATGCTCAAAATAGTTCATTTCTTATTCCAGTGTTTATTTTGATTGCAGTACAGTGTTTGCAGGAAGAATGAAGAGACCTATGAAATTGTTCTTCTTTGCTTGTTTTTAAAAAGTGAATTGGTGATATATTCTACATGGAATAGAGAGTTGAAAGGTTCTGATACTGGTATAGCCTCTAATCCTGTTTTCCTAATCACAGTGGTTGGAAACTATTCCTATTCAAATTAATACTGTCAATTCTTTTCTTGATGGAATTCTATTACAAAACATGTACATCTTCCAAAATCAATGTGCATGCTTTGAAATCATTCAAATCATTTTTCAGAAATATTATGGAAGCAAAATGGGATTGTTTTCTTATTTCTTTTTGGAATATATATATATTTAGAACATCTTGTAAGTGGCTTCATACATCAGCATGACCTGTCTTTATTGAGCATCATATACTAGCATTGGTCTTACCAAGAGTAGACCCATTGAAATGAATAGGACTTATGACAGGTAGTTTAATACTCATAGTGTGACATCCTGTTCTGTAATTATGAGATTGTAAACTGGGTTTACAGCCTTGTAACTGCTGGGGATTTCCCTTTATGATAGTTAATGATTGAACATGACCCCCAAACCCCACCTTTTCACCCTGACAACACCAGACACTGCAGATTAAGGTGTTTTGATATGTCTGTAGCAATATTCTCATGGGTGTGTAGTGCATTAAAAATAGGCAGCTCGGGGTCCTGATGCAGCTGCTTGGCTCAATGTGTTCCATGTCCAGGAGAGAGGGCATGGAGAAAAATGAAGCTGGCCTATGTACATGGCCAAAGCAAAATAGTGTTAACAGTGTGCCAAAACACTAATACAGTGGAATCCACAGAGGCCAAAAAGGAGAAAAAAATAGGACACAAGTATTCACATAGCTAATATATCAGGCTTTGATTCTGGAACAATACCGTAGCTGTTAAATGAAAGCTTACTTGAATAAATACTGGCCGAAATAAAATATTGCAGAAGCACCACACTACTAGAATGATGGATCATCATTGCCTTTTCTCTTGCCCTGCAACATTCCATGCAATCCGAACACTAGTTCCAGGGGGACTTGAAATTACCAGGGAATGGACTGTGCTGCAGATTTTGAGGTTGCATTCCAGGTGGCATGAGAGGATCGGCTGTTTCCTGTTCTGCTAATTGGCAGCATGTCTGTTAGTGGAACCATCTTATTGGATACTGGCATATGTGTTCAGTTGAGATACCTTGGGTTACAGTATTATATATCCTGCTAGGAAATAAGCCCCACTGAACTCGATTGACATTTCTTCTTTCCTACTGTTAGTAACTCAAGAAGTGCACAGTCATTTTTCATCTGTACCACTATTATGGGTTCTTTTCTTTCTTTTTTTGTATTGCATTGCATTAACCCAGCTGTCCCCAGTCTGTTGTTGTCCTTCAATTGTTTTCAACTACAGTCTCATTGTCCCCAGCTAGACTCAACTTCCACCATGCTTTTCTGAGGATGATAGGGTTTGTTGTCCAGTACATCTGGAGGGCATCAGGTTGGAGAAGGCTGTGTCTACAGTCTCAAATAAAATTCAGCATGTTTTCCACAATAAAAAACTTCTAATGTACAGCTGACCTTTGTAATTGTCGCTGTAGAAAGTTACTTTTTGTTGCAAAAGTAGTAGTATTCCACATTCATTGTGTCTGATTTTAAAGGGTTGGTCTTGGGGTTGTTTTTTTGTTTGTTTGTTTGTTTTGTTTTGTTCTGTTTTTGCAGACTCTGATGAATTGTCCACCAGGGTCTAGTTTCAGGGCTGCTTTTACATGTTATGAAATGAGCATAATTGAATCCTACACACAGAGATGCTGGATTTTTTGGTTTTTTTACCATGCACTTTGTTGTGGCTCACACTCTGCCTCCCCATACTTACTTGGCTTTATGCACCAGCAATCCACGGAAATAGGGCTTGTTTCAACTCTCCAAACTATTTGTGCTGACTGTACTGCAGTTTAATTGTTTCCCAGTTTCTTGAGAGTCACTGCATGAAACTAGCTTACAGGCAGTATTCGTGGCTTCTTGTTTTGCTTATATTAATTATTGATATCATCTGTTTCTTGTTTTCCACCCCAACATAAATGATCAGAGCTCTTATCGATCAGAGTTCTTAATGTTACTAGGATCATGTTACTATGATTTATGGTACTTTCAGAAAATGTGCAAAAGCAGTTTGTGTGTGTGTGTGTGTGTGTGTGTGTGTGTAGAGGAACCGATAGGATATTTTAGTCCTAAAGACTGTTAAAATGGAATCAGATATGAGCCACAGTACTGAAATTAGTCTGCTGGGAAAATCTAATGAAATATAGCAATTATTCCAAGGGAGTTCTCTTCATTAGTTATTGCTAGGTAACAGAGAATCTGATTTGAGTTGGGTTTAAAAAACAACAAACCTAGAAGATTCATATATTCAGAAACTTTATTATTTGTATTTTCAGGGCCCTAAAGGGGAAGCTGTTGGCTCTATAACACAACCATTACCTAGCAGTTATTTGATCATCCGAGCAGCTTCAGAATCAGATGGTAAATAATACTTTTTCTTTAGAAATCAGTTTATTATAGTTCTTAATGTTAAAATATTTGAAGCACATGATACTAAGAAGTGCAAATTAAGAACTGAATAATTTATATGTAAGTCTGAACATGAGATTTTGCCAAGTGTTATATTGTGAATCATGGATTGAGGAAATTTGTTTTGTTGGCCACATGAAGCTCTCAGTCCCTGTTCTGTGGCAGCCCAAAGCTGTGCACCCCAAAAATGTAGAGGCAAACATTTGTCCCCTCCTCCCAGCAAAAATAAGGGCAAGCCACTTCTAGAGGCCTCTAGGAGTGCCCCCCCCAACATATACACAGAGATGCATAAAATGCCACCCAAATGGCAGAGGTTGCAACTGGAGGTGACCTTGGGCTTGTCTAGACGAGAAGATATAATGCTAATTGCTGTGTGTTAATGCAAAATCGCAGCAGTGTTCTTTTGTCTCCACCATCCTTTGGCAAAATCGCTGGTATGCAAAGCTATCCCGTGTTTGAAGTTCAAATCCAGCCATACCTGCAAATCAACATGGTGGCCGAGACTGAATTACAATCATCCTCCGCATTTGACGTTCACAGTTCCACCTATTCATGGAATTCCTCGGCTCCCCACCACCACAGGGAATGTGCTTTGGGGGTGGAGCCAAAGCCGAGGAAACCTGAGTGATCTCCCCGCTTCAATCATCTTTCGCCCCTTCCGTGTGAGGGGTGAAAGCCGACTGAAGTGGGGCTGTTGCTCAGGAAACCACCGCCGCTTTCCTGAGTGAGTGCCCCACTTTAATCTGCTTTCGCCCCTCACATTGAAGGGCGAAAGCCGATTGAAGCGGGGAGGTTGCTCAGGAAACCTCCACTGCCTTCCTGACTGAGTGCCCCACTTTAATTGGCTTTCGCCTCTCACACGGGAGGGCGAAAGCCAATTGAAGTGGGGAGGTCACTCAGGAAACCGCCGTCACTTTCCTGAGTGAGCGCCCCACCTTAATAGGCTTTTGTCCCACACATGGGAGGGCAAAAGCCGATTGAGGCAGGGAGGTCGCTCAGGAAACCTCCGCCGCTTTCCTGAGTGAGTGCCCCACTCTAATCGGCTTTCATCCCTCACATGGGAGGGCGAAAGCTGATTGAAGTGAGGCCCCTGCTCAGGAAACTGCCACCGCTTTCCTGAATGAGCGCCCCACTTTAATCGGCTTTCGCTCCTCACACAGGAGGGCAAAAGCCAATTGAAGCAGGGAGGTCACTTAGGAAACCGCCGCCGCTTTCCTGAGTGAGCACCCCATTTTAATCAGCTTTCGCCCCTCACACGGGAGAGCGAAAGCCGATTGAAGCGAGGCCCTTGCTCAGGAAACCACCGCTGCTATCCTGAGTGAGTGCCCCACTTTAATCGGCTTTCGCCCCTCACGGGAGGGTGAAAGCTGATTGAAGCGGGGAGGTCACTCAGGAAACAGCCACAGCTTTCCTGAGTGAGTGCCCCACTTTAATTCGCTTTCGCCCTCCCGTGTGAGGGACAAAAGCCGATTAAATTGGGGCACTCACTCAGGAAGGTGGTGGTTTGCTGGCAGCAATGGTGGCGGCATGGCAGACGCAGCGGTGGAGGCCCCAGAGGTATGGCGGCGGGGGTATGGTGGCAGTGATGAGGCGCATGGTGGCAGGGGCATGATGGTGGTGATGGGGCAATTGACAGTGGTGGCATTGACGGAGGCCTGGGAGGCCTTAGGTGGGCAAGGTTATGGTGGCAGTTAGTTGATCTAAATGCTTTCTGTTGCAAGCAATGAGAAGAAAATAGTTTGGGAGGAGAAAAAGAAAGGAAAAGATGAAGATTACCAAATGTAGTTCCCTCCTCTCTGCCCCAGAGCCTGTCTGGGCTCTGGGTAAGTTGGGTACATCAACATTGGAGCACTCCCCAGTATAATTAGGATTGCTCTGCCCATCTATTAAGAGTGATCCTGAATAATTTATTGTATACACAGATAGAATGTAGATAGCAAGCATTATCTTACAATGCAAAGTAAGTTTCTTGTTTCAGAAATAATATTTTTTACCTATAAAGAAATGCAGATCAACTTAAGTATAACCATCACAAGCACAGTTGGTGGGGACGCAAGAGAGGGCCTTCTTGTTGGCTGCCCCAAACTCTGGAATTCCCTTCCTAGGGTGGCCAGAATGGCCCCCTCCCTACTGTCCTTCCATCGCCAGGCAAAGACCTTTTTATTCCAGCAGGCTTTTAAAATGGAAAATGTTGAAAGAATGGGCTGAAGGTGCTGTACTGATTTAGATTGAATTGTTTTAAGGGGTTTTTATCTTTTTAACAATATTTTATTTTTTTAAGTGTAGTTTTAAATCCTTTTGATTGTTTAATCCTATTTTAAAGTTTAACTTTTTGTATGTTTCTAGTCATACTGTTTTTTGTATTGTAACCCACCTTGAGTCCCAGGTTTGGGGAAAAGGTGGGAGCAGCAGCTTCATCGTCATTACCTCCTCCTCCTCCTCTTCCTCCTCCTTCTTTTTATTCTTATTATGTGGTTACAGAATTTTTTTTAATATAATCTAGTTGCAGCTTTAACTGTTGTGTATATAATTATTACATTTATAGCCCATTCTTCTTTCAGGGAATTTAGAGCACTTCAAATAGGACTCCCAGATATTGACTAGGCAGTGATATATCTAATTCTGATACTTTGCAACAGCATTATGTTGCATAATGGTTCTCTGATAATAAAATATTCATAAAAATGAGATGTTATAAGGAGGTTGCCTTCTGAGCAGAAGACTCAGCAGAAGAGAAAAAATCAGGTGCATATACAGATGCTTCAGGAAGCCTTTTGGGTCCTGGCTTTTAACTGTTGTACTAAAATCACAATTTCTATTTCCAGCATTAAAAATCACAATTTCTATTTCCAGCGTTACCTGAACAGATCATTCTTCCATATCTTAGTTACAAGACATTGAGTTGGATCCAGACTTAGTTATGAGCAGGCCTGTTGAAATTAATGGGACTAACTTTTCCCATTTGTGTCATTGTAAGCATAAAGTCTAGATCCAGACCAATGGTAAGTAGGTAGGTTTTGCTTGAGTTTTATAACTGAGAAAAAGAATGAACTACTGAGAGATAGCTTTAAAATATTAGATATGAAGTAGTCCAATGACATTCGTTAAGAAAAGCAACTCCTGGTTTAATATATATCTATCTCTATATCTGGATCTAGATATAGATATAGATATAGTTATAGATAGATAGATATAGAATTGGTTCCAGTGCCTTGTATTTTGGGACATCAGATGCTAGAGAAGTAATCCCAAGCATATTTGCATGAAAATACATCCTGTTGAAATAAATGGGACCTTTAAGTAAAGAAGGTTAGAGTCAGGTATAAAGAGACCTATTGAAATAGTTTTCCACAAGCATGGATCTTCTTTCCTGGATTTGAGATGAGATACCTAAAATCCTAGTTCTTTGCTTTACAGCAACAAACATCTGGAGAATTTCTAATATCTTCCATTTGTTATATCACTAATATGAGGTATACAACTACTCTCATTTATTTTTAGGTAGATGTTGGATGGATGCCTTGGAACTGGCTTTGAAATGCTCAAGTTTGCTCAAGCGTACAATGATTAGAGAAGGTAAAGAGCATGAACTCAACTTAACAGATGGTGCACATGTGTCTTTCTATGGCCTGCTGCGTGCAAACAACGTGCATAGTAGTGAAAGCTTTCCGTAAGTCAGCTAAATGTTTAAGTTTTGTTATGGGGGTGGAATACACTCAGAATCTCTATAAAATAATCTTAGTGTTTCACTTGAATTATTTTCAAGGAAATATGTTTTTGTCCTCTTCTAATTTATGGAGGAGGGTGAGGGGCAGTCATATGTAATGCAAAGCACCAGCAGTGGCCACCACTGCAGTCAGCCACCTTCTTCCATTCCCCAGAAAGCCTCTAGCTTTCAAGAAGAGTCCAAGAGGTATTTTGAGGAAGATGGCAAGACAGGAGCCTTTGCTGGTGGTAATAGTTTACAGTAGGTCTGACTATTTATTAAACTGGGGGGAAGAGAACAGAGCAACCAGGAAGAGAAAGATGGAGAAGTGGTTAAAAGACCTTGGCTGTGCTGCTGTTGTATTGTAGTGGACTGCTTCAGAATTTTCACCTGTATAGCCACTGCATCCTGCTGTTTTAAGCTTCATGTGTGTCTGTTGCAGTTTTTCCAAAGGAAGTCAACCAACAACTGGAAAGGGGCCATATAGTCAAAGCACCTAATTACTCAAACTTTGTTTATTCCCCCATTATTCCCATATGCATCCTATATATGGGAGTAGGGAGTGGTGCATGGGGACTAGGGAGTGGTGGGCAATGGGAGGGCATCTGCTAATAAACTTTCCTGGGAAAGGTGCTATGATGGGTGCTTATACAATTCCAGACACCCCTATAGAAGATACGGTGTCTAGATTCATTTCATTCAGAGTTTGGACATAGCTTTAGCACTGAGGTTGCTTTGGCCATCTTGACAAATGACTTATGCTGGGAGAAAAATGTGGGGGGTACAATCCTGTTAATTCTTCTAGCAGCTTTTGATCCTGTCGGGTATAGTATCATTCTGGATAAGCTGTCTGGAGTGGAAATTGAAGGGACTGTCTTGCTGAATGTGGTTCTTTGGAATTACTGCTCAACCTCTTACTATTTCAGATATTGGGTTCCAGAGACTATTTGTTTCCCTGGATTATTTAACATCTACATAAAACTGCTGATCTGAGGTCATCTGATAGTTTGAGAGAGTTGCCATTGATATTCAGACAATACCCCACTCTTTCCCCTTTCTATCAAGGGAATGTTTGTAATAATGTACTGGATTAGGACAAATAAAATGGAGTTCAGTACAGTTATGATAGAGATACAATGAGTAAGTGTTTCACCTGACCAAAGGAGTGGTGTTCATCTTGTGCTAAGAAGAGTTGTACTTGCCCTGAACAAACATGTTTACTGCTGTAGATGCTCCTTAATCCATCTTTGATACTGGAAGTGTAAATGGTTTCTTTTTCACAGTCTGCCTTTACTGGCTAGGTTGGTACATCCATTGTAACACTACATGGCCAGCTAGAGTCTGGCCTGTTACCCATGTTCTCTGTTTAAGCTCCAGGTTAACTACTACAATTTGCTGTAGTTGTGGCAGCATGAGTATGAGATTAGCCTTGCTGGATTAGGTCAAAGGCTTATGTAGTTCAGCATCATATTTTACATAGGCAGTCAAACAGCTGGCTATAGGAAATGCAGATACAGGACATGACAGCAATAGCTTCTCTTGCTGCTATTCCCCCAACAACTGGTATTGCGAGGCATGCTATCTGAGATCTTAAATTTAGCATATCAGTACAGTAGCACCCCACCATCTGCAGGGGATTAGTTCTGGGCTCCCCCGCAGATGGCGAAAACTGTGGATAATAGCAAACCCACTGAAAATAATGGGACTTCCAGTTTAAAATACCATAGAGTTGCCTTGGAGAACCTAGAAAATGGCTAGAGAGGATGCATTTTCTAGGAAGACTCTATGGTATCTGTGCTAAAACTGAAATTGTGGATAATTGAAACCATGGATGGCAAATCCGCGGATGTGGGGATGGTACTGTACTGAGAGTTTTATTCTCTGAGAGAAGGAGTGAACAGGAATTCTTGATGTTGGGAATGCCCAGTACTGCCCAGCTGGAAGCAGGAAGTTGAATCATGGTCACATGTAATTTTCTCTGAATTTGTTTAATCTCTTTTTTAAATCATCAAAAATTCATAACCTTATCTTCTGGTAGTGAATTCCTAACGATGCAATTCATGAAGAAGTAATTCTTTCTGCTTGTTTTGAATCTCCCATGATTCTACTTTACTAGATGGCCACAAATTCTGCTGTTACAAGAAAGCAGGAAAAGCTCCCCACGTTATGCTTTCCTATTTTCTAAACTTAAGAAGACACAAGTGTTGTGTCTTTCTCCATAGGGGAGTTGCTCCAACTCCCCAGTTGTTTGAAAACTGTTTGGAAGGTGCAGTTTTGCCCTTTAAAAGCCCCTCATGGCTTAAGACCAAAATACTTGAAGGACCACCAGGATCCATATGTAAAACTACCTATATAATAAGATCTTCACTGGAGGACCCACTGTGGAGATCCTTACCATCTAAGGTGAGGCTAGTCACTAACAAAGAAAGTATCTCCTTGGTGCTGGTGCCAAGAATGTTCTCCCCAGACTAATTTACCATGGTGTTGCTAGACATTTTTATGCAGTAGGCAAATGCCATTTTATTCTCCTGAGCGTTTTAGAAAGGATTTTAATACGGTACTACTTACTCTTTATGCTGTCTTTAAAATTTTATGCATTTTAGTTTTTATAGTTGCATGTTTTATTCTTTTGTTCATATTTATTTTGGCACCAAGTCACGTGGGCTATGAATAAAAACTATTGACACACATAACAGTCCCACTTAATGTACTGTTCTGTTTCAGTCAGTACAGTTGCAGCAAATTTAGAGAGTGATGATTGGTTGAGTTAACCATGTGTCACAATGCCAGTATTTACCAGTGACTTGAACAAATAAAAGGCCCTCATTATGACTGCAGCTGTCAATTACAAGATAAATTATCATAGTGATTTCTTTAAATGCAGTATTATGGTTATATGAATACTTCCATTTTAACTTATTGATGTATTATGGAAGAAATACTGTATTTTTATACTAAACGCTATCTCTAATTTAATTGAAAAACTAGTGTATTCTTTATAAGATCACTACCTATGTATGTACAGATATGTGTAAGTGAATAAATAAAGTAAATGTATATTAAAATATCTTAAGCTGCAACAGTATGGACCAATCCCTTGAGTCCATAGGAGAAGGTACATTCCATGGGATAAGGTATGCTATAGAGCTAAGGAATATAAGCAGATTTTTAAAAAATAAAGGTGCAGTAAACAAGAGGCTGATAAGTTTACATTAAGGTTTAGAAATGGATTTACATAAATTAACATTCAGAAGATAACCCAAACAAATTTAACCATTTATCTGTCCTGTTGATTGCATTATGCTTAGCTTTTCCCATTAAAATTCATGAGATGGAAAGTGCTTAAATTTAGCTTCATTGTGCTTTATGTTTACGGAACTGAGAGCATCATAAAGCCATTAATTGAGTATAGTGCTGTGTCTTACAGTTTCTTATTTAGTAAATTACATAATGGGAGCAGAGAAACAACATAATTGAAACTGCTTTATCTCCCTCCCTCTCTAGATTAAATGACAGTGAAATTGAAAGGCATCACTTTAAAGATCCAGATCTCTATTCTGATAAATCAGATAGGGAAAATGATCATGATCATGATGAGTCAGATAATGATGGCCTGGGAGAAAGTGACACTGACACATCAGAACGGCAGGATGACTCATACATTGACCCTGAACCTGATTATATCAAGGAAACAACATATGTAGAAGAAGCACATGAAGAACTTGGTGAGGTAAAAACATTTTTTTACGCAATAGCAATGTTAGTTACTATGCTAGTGCATTAATTTTTGAAAACTGAATTTGAATATTAATATAAGCAAACTGGAAAAAGTATGACACTGTCAGTTTGACCTTATCTGAATTGCAAAATAGTTTGTCTTGTGCATGTAACTATTTTCTTATTGTCTACCTGTCCTCTAACTGTAGACAATTTTAGAATCATTGATAAGTTAATTGTCAAGGTATATCTAATTATAAGTTAGCTCCATAAAAAACAAATAGAACTATTACAAATTGTGTCTTGCTAGAGTTGATGAAGTGCTAGAAAGAGGTTGACAATTTTATTTTATTTATTTAGGTATTTATACCCCGCTCTTCAGCCACAAAGGCTCTCAGAGCGGATTTCAAATTGTTAAGCAATAGCACTTTTTGCATCTACACAGCATTAAGTGGTTTCCGGTGTGTGTTAATTTCCCCCACAATCTGGGTACTCATTTTACCAACCTACAAAAGGATGAAAGGCTGAGTGAACCTTGGAGCCCTTGGGATCGAACTTGCAACGTAGTGGCATTTAACCACTGCACCACCAGGGCTCCCTGGCCACCAGGGCTCCATAATTAAATTGAAAATGCAAATAGTCAGATTGAGTACCATGTAATTTTAGTTGAACCAACACAAAGGTGAACAAACTGATCTAGAACTACTAGTTCAGATTAGCACCAAAAAATCACCAGAGCAGTGAAAAAAGAAAACCAGAAAGTCTGAGTCTAATTATTGAGCTGTGGGTTGTCAACTTGCAGGCCACCAATGGTCTTAATAATTAGCAATGGTCTAATAATAATTATCTTTCTTTTCTCCAGATTTTCCCTGTTTGATCTATTAATATGTAAAGCATTTCACATCTTATATGTTGTCCCTTGTTCAATCAGGGTTGAAGGCTCAGGGTTGTTTATTTTGAAGAAGTCTGTGTAAGACAAGTGTATTGAGGGGGAGGGGGAGGAAATGGTTTCAGACAACCATGCAAGATCTGCTGAAATTTAATCCTTACACAAAGGAAAGATTACATGGAAAGAATTTTGGGCTACTGTACCCCAAACCAAATATCTTCCACAAATGCATAATCTAGATCAGTACTTTGTTCTTCCTACTTTCCACTTTGTATTTGTTGAAGGCAGGAGAAGCTTCTCAAACAGAAACAGTATCAGAAGAGAATAAGAGTTTAATTTGGACACTGTTGAAACAAGTACGCCCTGGAATGGACCTCTCTAAAGTGGTGCTTCCTACATTTATTTTGGAAACACGTTCTTTCTTGGACAAACTCTCTGATTACTACTATCATGCAGACTTCTTATCTGAGTGAGTTCATTTTATTCTTCTGTAGTAAAATTAGGCACTATATGTTATCTCTTTGTTTTTTGTTTAAAATGAAAAGCACTATTAAAAGAAGATAAATTATTAAATTACGAATTTGGATGAATTCATGTATTTGCAGTCAACCAGCCATTTGAATAATGGCAGTGAAGATACATTACAGAAAATAAAACTATAAAACTTTGAAAACAGTTTTCATCATTCCCAGATGCAGCCACTAAAAGTTACTGGGATCTGTGCAATACAACAATATTTAGAAATTTTGCACTTGTCTGGTAATATGAACATTTGCTCCATCAAAAAGATCTACAGTAAAATTTCCCTGGAAGGTCATGGAAACAATTTTGGAAGAGGATTCATTATACATTCCATAATATCATGATGGATCTAAATTTGATTCTGATTTAACATAGCAAATTTAATTATGGCCTTGAGTACCAAAGAGTTTTCTTACATGATGTCTTTGTATCAAGGAATTCAGGGGAATCCTCATACTGCCATACAATGTATATTTAATCTTTATATTTGTGTAGTTAACCTTTGTGGCAGTTACTGAGGAAAAGGTTTTTGGTGTGTGTGTGCGTACGGGGGGTGCCATGTGCTACGCGGAGTGGAAATTGAGGCAACTGGCCACAGGGCAGATAGTGAAGCATAACTACCTTTTTCTTTCTTTTTAGAGTATTTCTTCATAACAACTAAAACTTTAAAAAATATGATGTAAAGCTTTGTTCCTTACTGACCTATGGAGCCATCAGGTTCTTATTTAGTATATTTATATCCTGCCATATATCACAAGAGCTCTGGGTGATATCTAGATAGAAATCAAATTGAAACAGTTGGAACAATTTAAAACAATGAGAAATAATTTAAGGAGTCTAATTTTTAAAGAATATTAAAGCAGTTTAAAACCTGTTTGGGCAAAGCAAGTAGATCTGCAGCTGCTGTTGTTAACTTTATTTATACCCTACTTTCCCAGAATTGGGACTCAAGGCAGCTTAAAAGGCTGCTTTTTAAAAAAGCAAAGTCCTGCAAGGATGTACAGTCAGCCCTCTGTATCCATAGATTTGGCATCCACAGATTTTACCAACCACAGCTTGAAAATATTCAATAAAATAAAATCCAAGAAGCAAACCTTGATTTTGCTATTTTATATAATGGACACCATTTTACTATGCCATTGTATATACTGGGACATGAGCATCACCGCGAAGGGTCCGGGAACCAAATCCCAGTGGATACCAAGAGCCTACTGTATTAGTAGACAGAGGTAAGAGGTTGTATGCATTGATCAGTATTCATTGATCAAGTGAAGGTAACAGAACAGTTTTATAGAACACAATAGAAAGGAATAAGGAAATATCTTAAGAGCTCAGGACTGTAAACTTCAGGTTTCAGCATGCTTGACTTTGCAAATAAAACTTTTATTTGGCTTATTTAATTAAGATGTTGGACATTGTCTTAATATCAGCACCCTCCTCTGGGTAGATAGTTCACTGGTATTCCATATGTATGTCTGCACAAAGACTGTAGTTGACTTCTTTGAAAGGCCACCTGTGCAGTTAGAAAGCCTACCCATTTCCTTCCCTGCAAGTATTTCATTTCTTAATTTGGAATACACTTGCATGAAAGAAGTGAGCATTTCTTTTCCAGCAGCCTGGGGAGGGACTCCTTGGATGGTATTGGCTCCGCCTTCCAGCCAATCGCAGGCAGGACAACCTGTAAATTTCAATATAACACAGTCCCTCCTGGAGCTGGAGCCAACCCCTACCTCTCCAGTTCTATTCTGCCTCACGTTGAAGCAGGTCGGATTTCCTTTTGCTCCAGCAGCAGCAGTAGAGAACAAAGGAATTATGGCTGCCACCATGCACAACCGCGTGCTCAGGAGAGAGCTGTCCTCTGAGGACGAGGATATGGGCAACACTGGGCGGCAGCACCAGGAGCCCGGGCTCCGGGCTCCCTTCTTGGGACGCACATTGAGTCAGCCGATCCAGGAGGGATCGGAGCACGATGGGGCCTCCTCCCAGGAGGCGGACCGCACCGCTGCCGGGAACGCAACCTCGACCAGAGCCACAAAAGCGATGCCTGGATGCGGCGACCAGGAGGATGAGGACGATGCCTCCCTGGAAGACCTCCCCCCATTTCTGCTGGAGGGTAAGGCCCTGCCACCTCCATTTGCTGCTTGGATCTCACTGATAACGCGGCAAGTGTTGGCAGATGGCATGAGCACTGGTGGGGTCCCAGGGGTGGATACAGAGCAGGCGCGGGGGATCCTCGCTCCCCATTTTCTCCCCTCATCCAGCCCAGGCGAGTAAGAGCACCAGTGCCCCAACCCCTAAGCGCGGACGGGAGCCCCAGCCTGGGCAGACCAGCTCCAGTGCGGGCGAGTTGTTGCGGGGATGGAGCCCAGTTCCTCCCCTCCGCAGAAACGGATAAGGAAAGAAAAACACCTGGTCCCCAAGTGGGAGGAAGGTCACAAGGAGGAGGATAGGGATTCTGAAACCAAGTAGGAGGGAGAGCTCTCTTCTGAGGGGGAGGTAGACTTGGGAGACGAGCAGGCTTCCCCACGGCTGTTTGAAACTTCCTTCTTCTCCCTCCTACTGAAGAAGGTTCTCAGAGCCCTTGAGTTGGGGTCAATGGAGGCTTCCGCAGGGGGCTCCATTAAGAGAGTGCCCAAGCTCAGGCCTGGTGGCAGAGGGAACAGGAACGTGCTTCGCTTCCCAGACATCTTAAAGGAGACGTTGTTGGGGGAATGGGTGCAGCCTGGGATCTCAAGAACCCAACCGTCTCTGGCCAAGCAGTTATATACCTTTCCTGGAGATATGGATCTCCTGAAACTCCCGGCAATTGATGCTCCGGTCGTGGAGCTGGTTTCGGGTTCGCTCTTCCCCAGGGATGGAGACGAACACCTGAAGGCCCCAGATGACAAACGAATAGAGACCTTTCTTCGCAGGGCCCATGAGGCAGTGGTTCTTGCAATACGGACAGCTGTAGCGGCTTCCATTTTTTCCAGAGCCACTATTAGATGGGCTAGGGACATGGTCACAGATGTCCCTGATGATGAGGCTAAGTTTCGCCAGGGCATGAACAAGATAGTTAGGGCGTCTGCATATGTTGCTGACACCAGTCTGGAAGCACTTTGTTTCTCATCTAGGGCAGTGGGTGCCAATGTGGCTGCCAGACGCCAGTTATGGTTGAGGAACTGGAACGCTGACAACAAGGCCAGCCTGGCAGGATGTCCCTTTAAAGGGGGGAAACTCTTTTGAGAGACCTTAGATGAAGTCTTGGTGGAGACTAAAGACAAAAAGAAGGCGCTCCCCTCCTTGCCTAAGAAGGAGGACCGTAGGTCCTTTCAGCCCAATTTTCAAAGTTTCAGGAATTTCAGACCCATCAACCAGAGGGACTTCAGACAGCACAGTGGAGGTTGGAACGTCTCAAAGTCCTTTCAGAAGCCCAGATTTAGTCAGCAGTCCAAAGGATCCAGTGCCCAAGCACTCAAACAGGGAGGCAAGAATGGCCAGTCCTTCTGACTATGCAAGGGAAAGGATCGGGGGCAGGCTGATAGGATTTGCAGGGACTTGGGATCTTAGATCCTCAGATGCCTGGGTCTTACGAACAGTAAGGCAAGGCTACACTATAGATTTTTTGACAAGGCCTCCCCCAGCCTTTGTACAGTCATGCACAACAACAACTCTACATTTCTATGATTCTATGTCAGGAAAAACAGATGGGGTTGGATGGAGGATGTGATCATGAATCTAATGGAGATTCAGGCAGTAGAGGAAGTTCCAGAGAATGAACGGTTTTCAGGAATTTACTCACCGCTGTTTCTAGTTCCCAAGAAAAACAAGGAGTGGAGGGCCATCCGGAACTTGCGGAATGTCAACCTCACAAGTTCCGCAAGGTGGCGAGACGCAAGTTCCAGATGGAGACCTTGTGATCCATTCTGGAGGGAATTCAGGAAGGGGATTTCCTAGCCTCTCTGGACCTGCGGGAAGCCTGCCTCCACATTACAATCCATCCTGCTCACAGGTGGTTCCTGAGGTTTGCATACAAGGAAGCGCATTACCAGTATTGGATACAAGGAGCTACTGGGCTTTTCTCCCTGAGGACAGGAAGCAGAGGCTTCAGGAATTGGTACTCCAGGTGTTGGAACAGTCCAAGACACCATTGATGTCACTGGCAAGACTTCTGGGTCAGATGATCACCTGTATAGATTCGGTTCCCTGGGGCAGGTTCCACCTCAGGAAGCTACAGTGGTTTCTCCTGCCCTTTCAAGATATGATAGCAAGGAAGAGCTGCAGGTTTCTGAAGGTTCCAGTGGAGATGAAGGAGTCCCTGATCTGGTAGCTGGGGGAGCAGTTGTCGTCGGGTGTTCCCATTCTGGAACCGAGGAGAACGGTGGTCCCCACGGATGCATCCCTTTTGGGATGGGGAGCCTACTGCGGAGAGCACAAGGGTTGTGGTCTCAGCAGGAACAGGGGTACAGCATCAACGTGCTAGAGTTGAGGGCGGTGAGGCTGGCGTTTCCAGCTTCGCTAGGATGCTGGAAGGGAAACATGTTGTCATTCGCACAGACAACATTTCCACAAAGGCCCATGTGAACAAGCAGGGGGGGGAACCTGCTCCCGGGCCCTCATGGAGGAGTCAGAAGCACCTTTTCTCGATCAAGGCAGAGTATTTACAGAGCAAGCTGAATGTACAAGCTGACTGGCTGAGCCGGCACACGCTGGCTTACAGCAGATGGAGTCTCAACAACTTGGTATTCCAGATGAATGTGTTCCAGTTTGGGGAGCTTTTTGCATCAGAGGAGGATCGCAAGCTAGGGCGTTATGTATCCAGGTTTTGGACTCGGGGAGCATTAGCCTTCAATGCTCTGACGATACCCTGGCTGAAGGAGTTGTGCTAAGCCTTTCCACCAACGGCTCTACTGGGCAGGTTGGTAAGGAAGATCAAGCAGGAGATGGCCGAAGTGATCTTAATTCCCCCCCACTGGCCGAGAAGACCATGGTTTCAAGCTCTGGTACATCTACAGGTACAGGAGCCTTGGCCTCTCCCACCATGGCTGGATCTGCTAGCGCAAGAAGGAATTTGTCATCCAGATTCAGGCTGGTTACAACTCCACGCCTGGAGGTTGAGCTGGAGAGGTTGTTGAAGAAAGGATATGATCCAGAAGTGGTCAGCACCATGCTAGCAGCTCAGCGTCCATCCACAATTAGACTGTATCAGGTTACCTGGAGGGCCTTCTGTAGATGGAGTCGTATCAAGGGTATTAGACCACTGCAGGCTTCTGTTGGGTCAGTTCTAGCTTTTCTGCAAGCAGGGCTAAAGACAGGACTGGCTGCCAGCACTCTAAAACAACATTTTGCAGCCTTAGGGTCCATTCTGAACGGTAGTAGGGACAAATCCCTAGCGTCTCACCCCCACATAAGAAGTCCTCTCAAGGGTGTGGGCGCAGTACGACCCCCTGTGGTGCATAGGTTTCCATCCTGGAAACTGAATATGGTATTGGAGGTGCTGATGCAGCCGCCCTTTGAGCCAATCAAGTCAGTGGATTTGGCCTCACTTACCTGGAAGGTGGTCTTTCTAGTAGCTATTACATCAGCTAGACGTGTTTCTGAATTGAGCACCTTGTCAGTGCGTGAGGATCTGTGTGTATTTCAAAGAGATTCGGTCACTCTGAGACTTGATCCTTCTTTTGTTCCCAAGGTAAATTTGATTTTCCATAGTGTTGCCATCATTTTGTCCATGCCTTCAGGCTGATCTGGAGAGGTTGTGGCACATGTTGGATGTCAGAAGAGCCTTGAGGTTTTATTTGGTCTGACGCCCTTTTTGTAGCCTACACAGGCCAGGCCATGGGGAGGGAGTCCTTACCCCCCCCCCCGAAAAAAGGAGAAAGGGAGGTAGTTTGGAGTGACGTGTTATTCTTTCCTTTGGTTATGGTGATATATAGGTTAGATAGGTTTTGTGTGGTATTGAATTTTGACTAGCTGGAGCTGTATGAACTCATCTCTGGGGAGGTAGGGGTTGGCTCCACCTCCAGGAGGGATTGTGTTACATTTAAATTTACAGGTTGTCCTGCCTGCGATCGGCTGGAAGGTGGAGCCAATACCATTCAAGGACTCCCTCCCCATGGCTGCTGAAAAGGAACCTTCACGGTAAGTACCATTGTTCCATTTCATTGTTTGTGGTATGCTAAAGGGGGAAAGAACCTCTCCCTTTGGGAGAATGAGTAGAATGCTAAAGCACCTTTTTAAAAATTCCAAATGTTCTGTGCAGTCACAAAGCCTGTATGTATGACTGCACAAGATGAACATTTGAAGAATACCAGTTACATGTAAGCAAATTAGTTACAGTTGCTGGATGCTGATATTCCTGAGCTTAGAGCCAAATTATGATTTCCCTGTACTTTTAAGGAACTAGCATTTGTTTCCTAACAAATCATTTGAAGACTAAATAGAAGTTCAAGACTTATATGACATGACAAAGGTTTGGACTTAATGCTGGACTTAAATGTATATGACAAATCTGGTGAATCTTATTCTAGAGCTGCCCTTGAAGAAAATGCTTACAATCGTATGAAACAAGTTGTGAAATGGTATTTGTCAGGATTCTACAAAAAGCCAAAGGTAACACTTTGTACTCTTTTTGAGGCAGCATTGTACTTAACTCTAAGTTGAAGGCTGGGGTCGAATGTATCCTTGTGGTGGTTGAAAAATTCATCAAATACTTGCCAGTATTTAAAAGAGCCATATTCCAGATACAATCGGCCCTCTTTGTCCACAGATTTGGCATCCATGGATTCCACCATCCACAGCTTGAAAATATCTTCCCCCCCCCCAAAAAAAAATCCAAGAAGCAAACCTTGATTTTGCTATTTTATATGAGGGATGCGATTGTACTATGCCATAGATATAATGGGACTTGAGCATCCATGGATTTTGATATCCACTGTGGGTCCTGGAATCAAACCCCAGCGGGTACCAAGGACCCCTTGTATTGCTCAAGCATGATGGGCTGTATGAAGTGTCCCTCCTCACCCAACCATCCTAAATCAAGTGAAAAATCTATTTTTATTTTTTAAAAATTATTTATTTATATGGTTCTTAAAACGTTCAGCATCAGTTCTATTCCTGTTGGAATGGCTAAGAATATAACGTGTTCTGGGTCAAACTGACCTTGCAGAATGCTGTATGGTATTTTAGAGACTTCTGGTCTCTCTAGATCCTTAAACCAGAACTTATTTTTGCCATGTCCTGTGAGAAATCAGTCAATCAATCTTTATTGTGATCATCGACCAGAATAATCAAAAACAAGTTTCACCATTAAATAAATGAAATACGAATACGGATAATACTATAAATCATTATGAAGTACTGTACAGTAGATACAGTATTTAAAAACTTGAATATTTAAGATGCTTTAGCATTTAAAATATTAAAATATTAAAATTTAATTGTAATGATAATAATGCTAAAACTAGTCAGAGTAATTCCACATATAGGCTAATACATTAACTAAATCCATATATTAGCCCTACTTCGCTTTGGCTCCCTCAGCTGATTGGATCTGTGCTGTCTTATGCTACTACTTGTTTGTTATCTGTCTGTGGATCATAACGGCAGATGCAAGGAATCTAGCAACTTTATTTGTAATGTGTATTTCCTGGCCTGTCAAGGAGGTAAGCACTATAAAATGATTCTGATCTACCAGGAATACTCTGAATAATCGGTGTAATTAATGCAAGGTGCATCCCTTGGTAAAAAGGACAGTATAAAAGTACGTGACTGAGAGATTCTATTGCCCCATTACCACAAGGGCATATGCGCTCATGGTATGGGGATTTCTTACATCTTTGTTCAAGTACAGCAGATGGAAGAGGATCAAACCATGCCAATGTAAAGGCCTTCCTATACTTAGGAATGTTTGTTAGTAAGATAATTAGGGCGAGTAAAGGGTTTTGCTGCAATTCCTAAGGTAGGATATTTAATAGTTAGGCTCAGATGATTTGGTAACTCTATGTCCCTTATACGCTGTTTGATGGCAATTTTGGCACCACTAAAGCCAAGGGCTATCAGGACATTCGGAGTAAACCCATATATTAAAACCCTCTTATGTAACTCTCATTTCCATGTGGATTGAAATCCGTCTCCTAATGTTAAAGGGGCCAGCCCGACAAGGCAAAAAAGTTTTAGCCAGTAATTGATCTCTAGGATCCAGGCATGAGCCTCAGTGGGGATCAAGCCTCCCTCAAGGCACAACACTGCATCAGAAACACAACAAGGAGTAGCAATATGCTTCTGAGAAATTTCGTTTGTACTGCTTCAAATGATTCGAAGTTTTTATAGGTACACAATTGTGAGACATAGAGTATTTGTGATAAAACCTTGGCTGTAAACACCTGGGTGACAGAAGGGATGTGCTGACCCCTTTGCGTATAGAAAAATCTCAACTGGGCTAACGTTGTCCTCTGTGCGTTCTCTACTGCTCTTTCCTTCTGGATCTTCCATGTCCCAGAAGATTGAAAAACTACCCCAAGGTATTTGTAACTTGTGACCTGTTCAATGGGAGTTCCATTTATTTGCCATTTGTGGATGGTCTTCTTCCTGGTGAATACTATCTCCTTTGTTTTATCATAATGTATAGTTAAAAATTCATTATTACAATAATTTGCAAGTTCTTTCAGGAGTCTCCTTAGACCAACTGCCGAAAATGATAAGATCACAGCGTCATCTGCGTATAGGAGGACTGATAAGGGCCGCTTATTCAATTTAGGGGGATGAAAACTAGTACATGCTAAACTTTTAATCAGTGAGTTAATATAAAAGTTAAATAGTGCAGATGCTAAGGTGCAACCCTGCTTGACTCCTCTGAAGGTAGGGACTAGATTCGAAAGGTGCAATAAGTGGTTGCATCTTACCCGGAGATGGGTATTCTCGTATAAGCCACGCATAAGAGTGAGCAGCCTTTTATCAATGGTGGTGTCTTCTAATTTCTTCCATAACCTTTCCCTGGGGAGTAAATCAAAGGCTGACTTGAAATCGATAAAGGCCACATAGAGAGACACCCCCCCTGATGAGGATGCATATTTTTCCACCAAATGTTGCAGAATAAGCCCCTGATCTTTTGTTGAGTATCCTCGTCTAAAACCAGCTTCTCTTGTGAGAAAAGGTTATAAAAGTTTTTTTAAAAAATCTTTATATACAAAAGGCTTGGGTATGTTGCCGTTTTCATTGTGCTGACTGGCTGCTTGCGTGCTCCTTGGCCGGCCAATCAGCTCTCAGCAGCACTTCCTTGGCCTATAATCATTACTGAGCTGTGGCCTTGCCTGGCCAAACGGGGTGATGTCATTGCCCTGCCGCTGCTGAGCTGTGGCCTTGCCAGGCCGAACAGGGTGGGGAGGTCATAACTCCGCCGCTGCCGAATGGCGGCCTTGCCTGGCCGAATGGGGGGGAGGTCATCGTCCCACTGCCACTGAGTCAACTTGGCAGTGGCAGCAGAAATGGTGGCAGCGGGAGGCTGCTGTTGCCGCTCTGAGAGAAACTACACACTCAGTGGTGGCAGGAATGGCGGCGGTGAGATGCCGCTGCTCCAACTACCTGTACCTGATGTAACATACATCGGTGGTGCATTGAGGGTGAGTTGCTCTGCCAACACAGTCAACTGGCAGCGGTGGGACTGGCACGGCAGCAGGATGCAGCTGTTGCAACTCCCAACAGGACCCATGTAGTCAACTGGCAGTGGCACTGGGGGGAAGGTCAACAGAGCAACTAACCCTCAACGCATCGCTTATGGCTATAAGTGCCCCTGGGCCCCTGCCATAGTTCTTCTAATACAAGACATTCTTTATTTCAGTAATATAATTTTGGGGAAGGAATTATTTTGTTGGTGCAAATCATAAAGGATGTACGAGTACCTAGAGATTTACCTTCTGCCAGCTCATGCCATAACATTGTGAAATACGACATCATTATTGGTCTTTCCCTATAGAATATTTGAAATAATTTTTCATTGAAGATTTGGGTGGGTTTTTGGAAATATAATGCTTTTTTTGTACAGTATATTTAAAATCTTATTTTTCTTTCCAGGGACTTAAAAAACCCTATAATCCTATACTTGGTGAGACCTTCCGTTGCCTGTGGGTTCATCCAAGGACAAATAGCAAGACTTTTTATATTGCTGAACAGGTATTACCAACAGTATGGCATAAATCTTCTTTTTTTAAAAAAAAAAAAATCTTCATTTCTTCAATCTTTATATTTACTTGCAAGGTTGCCAGATCAGTGAAAATGGCTAAAGAAGAACTTGGCATGATAATATCATAACAATTGTCAATGTGGTATATTTATTGCCTTTCCTGGCCCTTTCTAGGATTGCTTAATTTTTTCCCTTGCCATTTCTCTGTTGAGTTTCCCTAAACTGAACTTATTTTTGCTTAATTATGCAAGGCTTACCTTGTCAGCTGAAGGCCTAGAGTAAGTAGTAGTTAAGATAAAGGGCCAAAACTGACAAAAACTGGTGTCTGAAATGTGGAAATAAGGCACACAAATGGACAAGAAGCATGGAGGTAGAGATGCAGTTTCTGCAGATTACAGCAATTCCCCCTTCCTAGTCTTGCAGTCTGTGTTGGTGTTGAATGAAGTACCCAGGAGGATGTGGCTGAGAGAAGCCAGCTGTACCATGTCATGCCTGTCATTTGCAAAGGTTGCTGAAAAAGAATGAAAAAGCTTAATGATGTTGATGGTTATCATTCAGTTAATTACTTAATGAATTTCAGACACTTGCATAGATTTTGAAAAAAATCAGATTACAACACTTCTGCACCTTTTGCTTGCTTCCACTGATTTTCATAATAGGACCTGCTTTGTTATTTTTAACAGGTATCTCATCATCCCCCCATATCTGCCTTCTATGTAAGCAATCGAAAGGATGGATTTTGCCTTAGTGGTAATATTTTGGCCAAATCCAAGTTTTATGGTGAGTTCTTCAAAGTTCTCATCTTTTTCAGTGTCTACAAAATATTCTACATTTAATTATTCAATTTGTGGAATAAATGTATATAGGGAGTAGAATAAAAAAGAATGATGAATGCATTACTGAAAATTAGTTGAGATTGCTATAAAATAGATGGTTTAATCTGGTTCACTTTTGGGGACATACTTGTTTATATCTTCCATTTTTATTGTTTCCCCCCCACCCCAGGAAACTCATTATCTGCCATTCTGGATGGTGAAGGGCGACTGCTTTTCCTAAACAGGGGAGAGGAATATATAATGACCATGCCATATGCACATTGTAAAGGTATGGGGGGGTTCCCAGGGATTTATACAGAAGAACTTGGCTTTACTAACCAAACCTCTGTCCATCCTTGCTACCAATTCCCTCATTCCTCTGGAAATCACAGAGGGCTTAGGAGAGTTGAAATCTGTTCCAACCTGCCCAAATGTGTTGATAAGATATGAATTGGGAGAAGGAATTTCTGCTGCTTCTTTTCTTATTCAAACTGTAAGTCAACCGATAGAAATCTCCACTGTATTCCAAGCTCTCAGTGTTCTCCAGAGGACAAAAGACAGTAGTTAGATTTTTCTTTCCTTTGCAGGAAGCATATTCCCTTTTTCTCTCAGCCGAGTATAAGAACTGAGTGAATTACCCTATGCAATTTAGAACCTGGTGCCTGCTCAAAATATATTTTTCCCATCCTTTCATTTTATTTAGTGTCTTATAGTAATATTTCCCCTTTATCTGTTCAAGTATTTCTTAACATACTGTATGTTCTTGTTACAGCAGAGACCATATTTCATAATATTGTTTACTACCTTGGATAGTGGCAAATTTTTCTCTGTATGTACTTCGTACAGTTGTCAGGATTCCTCACCACAGTCCATCTTCCAACAAGAGCCAATTTTATTTCTAAAAGACTGGCTACAGTCCAAGTGAGCAGTAAAGGAGTATAGCCTCTTGCTTGTTCTATAAGGAATCTTCAACCAGCCAACTAAAGTGATCCAGCTTTAGTTTTTTTAAAAAAATGTGCCCTGCTTGATGGGAAGTTGGTCTTTCGTTAAAGTGGTGAACATTAATTTTGGGTATGCATATGTGTAAGTGCTGGATCTTGTTTCCAAAATGCAAAGGTACTCCAATAAATAAAGAGTTCTATTGTAGTAGGGTCAACTTGTCCTTTCTGTGTGACCTGTACTTCTTATAGTACTGACTAATGGGGCAAACATGATTATTTAAACATAATGCAAAATCCCTCATACTGAAGTAGAAAACTTAAATCCTAGCCACAAAATCCAGATTGAATAGCCTGCATCTTTTCTTTAAAAGTTTAGGCTTTGAATCTCAAAGGAAGAGAAATTGATAGCTGTAGGACATTTTGAACTATGCACACTGATGGAACATTGAAAAGATATTCTCTGTGTATAAATGAAGTTACACAGGAAGATGACGTAAAGGAGGTTGGGATAGTTATGCGTGTCAGAGAATATAAACTGCAACTGCAGGAAGGACAAAGTAACAGTATAAGTTACCTGTTGGAATATAGCCTTTTTATTAATGTCTTCTTCTGACAACTTAATAATAACTTTTTAAAAATCTAAACATCTGCAAATTTCTGTTGACTTTCAAAGCCAGATCCTTGCTGTCTCATCAGAATGAAGGCTTCAGCCTTCAAGGATTTACTTGTTTGTAGGATGTTATCACTTAGAGATCTGTCCTCCTGCTGGTCAGTTGTGTTCACAGTTTGTCAGCTGCTTCTGAACTTCCATTTTATAATAGACACGGGCTTTCTATGTTATATTTTTCCTTGTCTCATGAATTTACAATCACTTAAATATTCTGTTATTAAATTGTGACAGAATGGCTTGGGTTTTTCCATACTTTGGTTATGTGTAGAAATTTAAAGTACCTGGTGAATTTGTAACAAAACTAGAAATAAAACTACCATTTCTTCTTTCAGGAATTCTCTATGGTACAATGACTTTAGAGCTAGG
Organism: Gambelia wislizenii; assembly: GCA_030847615.1. Classification (NCBI taxonomy): domain Eukaryota; kingdom Metazoa; phylum Chordata; class Lepidosauria; order Squamata; family Crotaphytidae; genus Gambelia; species Gambelia wislizenii. The sequence goes on along the minus strand of JAUMIR010000005.1, from coordinate 201,222,312 downwards.
GGGAACTGTTAACATCACATGTGAGAAAACTGGATACAGTGCAGCACTTGAATTCAAATTAAAGGTTAGTTGGAGAATATATTGATGAAAAATGGGCAGATACATTTTTTAAAAAAACACCAGTGTTCAAATCTTGCCATATTTTTAAAGAACACATTATTTTCATTGTTATATGCATGAAAATTGTTTAACTAATGTTACATTACTGCTTAATAGTAAACTATGTTTTTTCTGATAATGAGTCACAAGACAGAGCCAGACTTGCCCTTCCACAAATGGAAGTGCTCCTTCCATTCTCAGTGAGGCTGATCCAGCCCACAAACTATGGGTTAATCCCTCATGCCAATCAGGAAGGCAGGATGTCCAGAATTCCATAAATGTTTAAACCATTGCTGAATCCTCTCCCTCCCTCAGTTTTTCAAATCCTACCTTGCCAATCGGGTCGAGCAAATTATCTCTCTCCCTTCTATCTTTTACATTACCCAAATAATACCAGTTACGTCTTCAAAATCATCAAACAAGAAACGAAAACAAAATGAGTTGGAAGCAGCCTCTGTTGAGTCCCATTTACTTTCAGAGAAATGAAGATGCGAGGAGAAAGGAAAAGTGTTGACTTCTCCCACTCCCCAATGACTGCGAGTAAGCGGATCACGGAGGGTGTTACTCACAAGGAAACTAAGAACATGCCTCCGAGCAAGGTGACATGCCTCCAAGCAAGGAGGGGAGTCGCTGTTGCAGAAAATATTCCTCTCATCTAGTGAGAGTGAATCAGAATCCTAGTCTCTGCAGTAGTGGGTAGTAGCAGAAAAAACAAAGAGTTACAGTAAGACAGAAAAGGAAAAATTTAAGTTGTTAGGTAAGGATAGGCCAACTCTGTTAAAAACAGCTCAGGAACGGAGCTGAAAGGTTCAGATGCGACTTCCGGTCGCCATCTTGGAATGGGGGATTCTTCCTGGAAGAGTGAGGAGGAGCTGAAGAAAGGAGGCAACCAGTCAGTGGATGCCAGCAAGTTTGGGAGTCAGCAGGTTTCTGTGACTGATAGGCACAGGGAATTGCAGCCTTTAGAGCTACAAATAACACAGACAGAGAGAGGCAGCAAAGTCTACTGTGCAAAATCAGTTTCTAAATTATTTAGCTTGTGTTTTACAAGAGGATCCAAGTCAAGGGTAACAATTCCATGCACACCCATCCCAGAATGGCAATTCATCATCTCAGACAACTTTGCCAGTAGAAAACACTCAATCCAATGTTAGAAATCAGTTCATTAATTCTACCATTTCAGATCTTTTAAGAGAATTAATTAGGTCAAAGATACAAGAAGGATTTCAATCATTGTTAAATGGTAACATTTAATTAATACATCAAATACAAGTAATCAAAATAGTTCAAGTATGTCAAGCAGTGCAAATAATTTTTTCCTCAAGGTGTTCCACTACAAGAAAATATAGTTAATGACTTGAATGAAATGCAATCTAAGGGTCAAGAACAACAGCTAATAGTGTCTTCAGTTAAACCTAATGCAGCATTTTTAAAGTGCAAGGAAAAAACAAAAGCATTAAGATTCTACAGTCTCAATAAATAAGAGAGGAAAAACTAAGAGTTATATAGTTCCAGCAGAATTGGAATCAGATGCTGATGAGGATATGAATACTGCAACTGATGAAGATACAGATGATGAGTTAGAATCTGAGGTTACTAAAACAAGGCTTTTTGAACTTGATCATTTTAAGAGCCTATTAAAGAAAGTGTTAGATACTTTAGGTTTCCGTTCAGGAGAATCATCCCAGGAGAATGGTCAAGGTCAGAGTCAAACAAGTAGATTAGCAACTATATTGCAATAGCTGCCTGCACAGGATAATGGAATTTCAGTTGCCAGAAATGTTTAAAAGGCTATTGGAACAGGAATGGGAGAATCCATTAGGTACGAAGAGATTTACTAGCTATGGGGAAAAAAACTTTATCTGTATAGAAAGGAACTGATGGAACAATTGGCAACTCCATTGGTCGATGGGCCTGTTTCAGCTCATGTATCTAATTTGGCTCATCCTAAAGAAGGAGATACATCTCTTAAGGATATAGATGAGAAAAGAATGGATTTAGAATTAAGGAGAGCACATGAGACTACAACCTTAAATGTAAGGGCTTCGATGGCTTCATCTATATTTACAAGGGCAGGTATGTCATGGGCTCAGGATATTTTAGATACTGAAGAGGTATTTGCCCACACTTTGCAAAGATTATTGATAGGTTGTTGCAATATATAGCAGATGTTACTTTTGACACCACAGCATATTCAGCCAAAGCAATATCAGCAGTGGCAGTAGGTAAGAGATCTTTATGGCTAAAACATTGGGATGTTGACTATAAGGCCAAGAACAATTTAGTTAATGTGCCATTCATGGGCAAACTGTTATTTGGCGAACAGGCACTAAGTAAAGTATTGGTGGAAGGTAAAGATAAAAAACAAGTTTTACCAATGTCACAGAAGAAAAATGTGGAGAAGAAATATTAGGGAAATGAAAATTATTCCTTTCGTAGAGGAAGAAATTATAAAAAAACAAAGAGACTATAGATCATTCATACCTCAATGGAATAGGTCCAGATTCCAATTTAGACAGCAAGGTCAGCAGTGTAAGAGAGGTGCTATTCACTCCAATAAGGGTGGAAAATCTCAGTACTGACTCAGCCAGTATACCAGTGGGGGGTAGACTTTTTCATTTCAGTCACCATTGGCAGCACATAACATCAGACAAATGGGTATTGGAAGTAGTTTCAGTGGGTTACAACATCCACTTTCAGGAAAGACCGAAAATAAGATTTCTACTTTCACTGGTATCAAAAAACTTAGAAAAACAGCAGATAGTGCAGAATGAAGTAAATCATATATTGAAAATAGGAGCAATAGAGGAGGTACTGTAGGACGAAAGATTTCAAGGTGTTGATTCCCTATTTTTCACAATTCCAAAACGCAATGGAGGACACAGACCTGTTCTGGATCTGAAGTATCTCAATGGATTTGTCCAATACAGAAAGTTCAAAATGGAAACTTTAAAGACAATTCTGGACAATTTAGAGTTGAGAGACTTCTTGATTTCTATAGATTTGTGAGAAACATATCTGCACATCCCAATGAATCCACTCTGCAGACAGACAATTTTTCCATTTCGAGTACAGTGGACATCGTTATCAGTTCAGGGCACTGCCGTTCGGTTTGGCATCAGCTCCAAGAGTGTTCACAAAGGTTTAAGTGTCAATAATATCTTACCTACGCCAACATCGAGCATTCCTGTTTCCATATTTTGGCGACATATTAGTGAAGGTGAAGAATCAGGGAAAAGCAGAGTTAGACCTCAAAATATTTTTAGGTTGCCTGGAAAGTCACGGGTTCCTAATAAATTACGAGAAAAGTTATCTTCAGGCAACAAAAAGCATAATACATTTAGGAGCCTTGATAGACATGGAGAAAGGTTGTGTATTTCTCTCAGAAGAAAGGAAGTTAAAGATAAAAAAGATGATTGCAGATCTAGTTTAAGCAAGATCAGAAGATGTAATGTATTTAGCAAAGATATTAGGGGTCTTAACATCGAGAGTCAATCTAATACTGTGGTTGAGATTCCATATCAGAGTCCTTCAGTTGTTCCTAAGGCCTCATCAAAGAGGCATTACTTGTTGGATCTACCACAGGAGGTGATAAGGGACCTTCAGTGGTGGTTAAAGGACAAAATGACTGACAAAGTGAACTTTTTCATTCCCCAGAAGACAGTGTTAGTGACAACAGGTGCAAGTCTATATGGTTGGGGAGCTCACTGCAAAGATCATTATGCACAGGGCCAATAGAGCCTTGCAGAGTCAGCTCTAAATATCAGCCTGCTAGAAATGAGAGCTGTGAGACTGGCATTAATTAATTCATTTCTTCGAATCAATGAAGCATCAAAATGTTCAAATCTATACGGACAATGTCTCAGTAAAAGCATATTTATGCAATCAAGGGGGGGGGTCTCATTCCCAGCAATTGATAAAGGTACCGGCCAGAATTTTGAAATGGACAGAGAAGCACCTAGTGTCATTAATAGCAGTTCATCTAAAAGATTCCTTAAATGGTTTTTTGAACAGACAGAAATTAATGCTGGGGGAATGGAGCTTGAACAGTGCAGTGTTCCATCTTTTGCAGAGAAGATTTGGACATTTCGTAATGGACTTTTTTGCTTCTGGCAAGAATTTCAAAGTAAGAAGGTAGATTTCAATAGATGGAAGTCCAAGTGCGGAAAAACAGGATGCATTATCAGTGGATTGGCCGAAAGGTCTGCTATATGCCTTCCCTCCACCAGGGGAAAAAGGTGCTGTGGCGACTTTGATTCCTCTTTCCTCCAGCAGTACCTCCCATGTTATTCTGGGTAGTCTTTCTTCTAGAACAGCTTTTGGAAGATTCAAAGGGAGGGCAGACTGCACAAAAATTGCCACCTTCTATATTTCTCCAGTGCCAGAAAAACTCTGCTGAGCACAACTCTGAATCCAGCCCATAGCCTTGTAGCAGTTACTGAATTTAATACATACATAGCTTGGAGGCACTACCACATGAATTTATTCTAGCTGTGGTTATCTTACTCTGTCCTTTTCATAAAGAGGTAACCCCCAGAGAAGTGCTTATGCCCATTCAGCAGTTCACCTACCTGGGAAGCATCATCTCCTCAGATGCCAAGATTGACAAAGAGATCGATCACAAATTAACAAAGGCATATAGCACATTTGGAAGACTTTACAAAAGAGTCTGGAGTAACAAACACCTGAGGTGAAGCACAAAAATCAGTGTGTATAGAGCCATTGTACTGTCTATTCTCCTTTACGGGTCTATCGCCACCACTTACGACTCCTCGAACGCTTTCATCAGCGCTATATACGTACAATCCTAAATACACACTGGACTGACTATGTGATGAATGTTGCTGTCCTTGAGCAAGCAGGAATCACCAGCATTGAAGCCATGATACTGAGAACACAGCTGCGCTGGGCAGGGCACATCTCTAGGGTGGAGAACCATCGCCTCCCAAAAATAGTACTCTACGGTGAACTTGCCACGGGTCAGCATAAGAGGGGCGCTCCAAAAAAGCGATACAAGGATTCCCTGAAACAACATCTCATGCGTGGCCAAATTGATCACTAACAATGGTCCGCCCTGGCCTCACATCCGGAGGCATGGAGACTTACTATCCACAATGCTGCAGCCTTATTTGAGAACTCATGCCGAACAAGTCTTGAAGAGAAACAACAACGCAGAAAGAATCACAATCCGGAGACATCACCCAAGGAGACCTTCTGCTGTGCTTTCTGCAACCGGACTTGTTTACCTCGGATTGGCCTTTTCAGTCATCAGCACGCTTGCAGGAAGCGCGGGATGAGTCCTTCCTGAATCTTCATTTGCGAAGAAAAGCCAGAGAGAACCCCCCCAGAATAATTTTTGCAATAAACTTAGTTGCCTTCAGCTCTTTCTTATGGAAGAACATTTGTTATGGTTGCCTTTACTATATGGTTGCTTTCAATATAATGACAACAAACTTAATTGAAATAATTTTGTCTGACATTTCAGAAATCTAGTGGTTTGTAATGTTTTCTAAAGATTTTAAGTGTTAAACAGCTTAAACATAATTTTTTTGTTATTTAATAGCCATTTTAGCCAACAATGACAACGTTAATTAAATAGTTTGTAATATTTTATAAAGAGCTTAAACCCAGCTTAAACATAATTTTTTTTTATTCTTTAATAGCCATTTTTAGGCAACAATGACAACGTTAATCAAATAGTGGGGAAAATTAAACTGGGAAAAGAAGTTCTAGCTACTCTGGAAGGCCACTGGGTGAGTTACGTTTAATTTTTTGTCAAATATTGGACAGAGCTTTAAATTTTGTTCTACATGTAACTGTATTATGATGTTTGGTGCTAGAATCTAGTGAACATCCTGCCAGTTTCCATATTGATTATTTCTAATCATGTTCAGATTTAAATATTCTATTATACATTTTCAGAAACCTGATTAAATACAGACTACCACCTCCTAAATGATAACTGTATACTCATGTAAGCCCAGCTAGATAGGTCAAGCAGAAATACTTCCTACCAATTTCCTAATCCTCTCACAGACCTACAGAGCGGGGTTTGATAGTATTTTAAACTTTATTTATATATACCCTGCCTTTTACCGAAAACTGGGACTCAAGTTATATAACAAGTTATGAAAAGCAGAATCAAAATCTCCTAGCCCCAAAGCAGGCTGATGTCAGGAAACACGGTGTTAAGGGAGAGAAGAAAACTTTAACTTAAGGTGCCATTTTCTGTGATAGCCCAGTTTCCTTGTAACAACATCAAATCCAAATTTTGAATGCCACTACTGTAACACAAAAGTATGAAAAATAGTTTTTATTATTGGCATACTTTTATGTTTTTGTACTTCTGCAGTCTGTCATGCAGAACTTTTGTTACAGAGGAAGAGAGAGTGAGAATGAACTCTAGAAGTACATGAAAGAGAGCACATAGGGTAAGATTTGAGTTATTAGGGCTCAGAGAGAGGCAGCTAGTAAAATGAGGATGGAGTGAAAAGAACAAATAATAGCTTTTGCTCCACTCACTTTGAAACATTGACTAATCATTCATTAAATCATGCTTGATTAATGAGGTCCATAAGCAATAAAAATGACTTGAGGCAGTGCCCCAGCCCACACTAATACATAAGAAGGTGATAAGTCCATACTGAATTCAGACAAGGAAAGTATTAGAAAATATTGATGAGGAATTTGCCCTTTCCACCATAAATGGGAGCTTTGATAGGACTCATTACACCATATTGTGCAACAATGGTTAGTGTTTTAAGTAGTGTTACCCTTGACTGAAATTCTTACAAATGTAAAACAAGTCAAACTGTCCCGTTGTAGCACATCAGTGAATTCCAAATGGTATTGAGAGATACAAGAGATACATTCAGAAATAAAAAATTCACTCGTGGGGTAAAAACTGATTCAAAATAAAAGGCCAAATCCCATCGTTGGGTCACTTGGTAAAAGGCTATGAGAATGGTTATAGTTTGCTAAAGGTCAATAGTCAACTGAAATTGAATATATCCGTTTTCTTAAATCAGGTTCTTGCTGTTGAAGTAAGATCTATTTTCAGATGTGACTTTCTGCTGTCCCCAGCCAAACTGGCACAACAATCTCTTTGGTTGCAAAAAGTTAGTTTGTGAAGGAAACTTTTGTTCTTATTGGCTCTGTAAAATTGTTTACTATTTGACTATTCAAGTAATCCAATATGTTAAACATTACAGGACAGTGAAGTTATTATTAGAGACAAAAAGACAGACATTTCAGAGACATTCTGGAACCCAACACCTGAAATCCGACAGTGCAGATTAAGAAGATACACGGTGAAGTTTGAGGAGCAAGGTGACTCTGAGTCAGAGAAGTAAGTTTACTCAAAACCTGTATTAGGCCACAGCAAGAATCTTTTTGTTAATGGCTGAAGCTGAAAGGGTGGATAATGGAAGACTTAGCCCAGCAAAAGAATGCAGAAATTTGAACACTTACCCCCCAGTAAACTAGAGGGAGAGAGTTCTTAATCTTGAGTGTTGCATGTTTTTGCTTGTTAAGTCTTTTTGTTACTGCTTTGTTTAACTGATTTTTGTATTAGTGTTACTTGCTGTTTTATTATATTGGGTTTATGTGTCAACATGAATGGTTTTATTTGAATGTGTATAGTGGGCCCTTCCCATCCATGGGGGTTCTGTTCCACCCACTGCCAACACCACCACGCAGATAGAAAAATATGGTCGCTGAAACCCTATATTAATTGATGGTGGTGCGCACACAAAGCCACGCGCTGATGCAGCCACATGCCCATGCTGCCAGTGAATAATATGGAGTGGGGTGATACACACACGCTCCAATCCTTGGAAGACTAGCCTGTGGATAGGGCAGGCCCACTGGATGTATTACCCTGGAATTCCATAAGGAAACAGAATGAAATAACACAATTAAAAAAAAAATGATCAGATCCCTATTTGCAATGAACATTTTTACAAGTTTTTTTTTTTAATTCCAACTTTATTGCTCTTGTCTGATAGACTTTGGCAACATGTGACTCGAGCTATAAACAACAAAGACCAAGCAGAAGCAACACAGGAGAAATGTATTTTGGAGGACGCTCAGAGAAAAGCTGCCAAAGAAAGAAAAGCACGTGATGAAGAGTGGGTATGCAAGCTGTTTGAGCCAGATCCACTGACAGGAGAATGGAATTACAGATATGCAGAGTGAGTCATAGAGGCCAGTGTGTGTGTGTGTGTGTGCGTGCATGCGCGCACGCATCTTTACTCAAGATACTAGCAAACAAATTGAAAAAATCACATACTGCATAGTGGCCACTATCCAAGGCAGATTTTAAAATATTTAACTCTGCATCGGATTGTGCCTGCCCAGTACCATTGATGCCCATTTATTTATTTTACCACTGTAGAAAAATCGATTGGTCCTCTTTCAGAGTCTTCAAATGACATGTAGCAAGACAGTTGCCCCTCCACACTCATGGATTCTGTATCCACTGATTCAGCCTTCCATGGCTGGAAAATATTACCCCCTCCCCCCCAAAAAAGTCCAAAAAACAAACCTTGAGTTTTGCTATTTTATATAAGGGACACCATTTTATATAGTGGGATTTGTGCATCCATGGATTTTGGTATCCATGGCAGGTCCTGGAAACAAACTCCAGTAGATACCGAGTGCCCACTTTACAGAACCACACAATAAGTAACATCTCAGGAATGTCTACTTTCTCTTTTAAAGAAAAGGCTTTTATAAAGCTTCTTTTACCTTTTAATTTCCTGAAGGCTTAACACTTGTAATTACAATTCACACACAACCAGTTTGATAGTGTTACATTCATATTCTGCTTATAGGAATCTAGTTGGCTATTTTGTAGGAACAGAATGATGGACTAGATAGGTCTTTGGTTCTTGTGATTAGAATAAATGCCATCACTACAATGGCCAATCTGCTTTCATTTAACAATATTGTTGGCTTAAAATGGTGCTTACAAAGATGTCTGACACTACAAGACCAGTTTCCTTTGTTGTGAATGCTAATGATGGAAGGAAGAGTTGAGCAGTTGAAACTTGTATCTTGTGCCCTAGACTGAAAGCACTTAAGATGATGTTCCCTTTTATTCAGCAAACTTCCCAGTGCTATAGCATTCTATAGTGGAATAAGGACCTTTTCAGTTTGTATCACTGCCACTTATTTTTAAAAGGGGGAAGCTATACATGCTTACATATAGTTTTAATCTGCATTTTATATGCTGCATGGATTAAGATTGTTATTTTCATTTTGAGGAGGTGTTCCAAGACGAAGGAGAGGAGATAATGATGCCCTGTTCCTTTAAATTTCACCAGGCTTTGGGATATGTTTTCCCCTTTCTTAGTTGTATAGTTGATTGTGAGTTGCTGTACATGTATATCTTGGATCTACAATCTTCCTCTCATAGATAGAAGTGTTCCTAATGTCCATTGCACACTTCTGATCCAGAGGAATGTTCCCCGGTGAAACAGTAGAGATGTTTGATTCCTGTTCCCTCACCATCACCAAACAACCCTCACAGAAGTGGAAGGTGGAATTGTCAACCACTCACCTTCCCACCTGTCAAGAGCATCTTGAGTGAAATTCTGTTCAGGGAGACTTCCTGTTGATATAGGGGAAGCACTTGATTCAACAAATATTTGGTACCTTTGTCATTCTCATAATTCAAGTCGTTTTCACCTTTAGATGAAAAGACCATTAAAATATTGTCAAGATACAAAAAAATGATTAACATTGACAGCCATGGCCCTTCATATAAGATGCTAATACTCTTTCTTAGAGCCATTGTGGGCTCTGGTAGACCAGGATTCAAATCTCCACTTGGCCATGGACACAACCTTAGGCAAGGCACACTCAGCTTCAGGGGAAGGCAATGGCACATCTCCAGGTCACATCCCCAAATCACATTCTCACCCACAGAGGAAGGGGAAGGCAGCCTCCTCCCCCTTTGAACAAATCTTGCCAAGAAAACGCTGTGATAGGTTCACCTTAGGGTCGCCATAAGTTGGAAATGACTTGAAGGCACTCAACAACAACTCTGAACAAATCTTGTCAAGAAAACCCTACAACAGGTTCACCTTAGGGTTGCCATAAGTCGCAAATGACTTGAAGGCACACAAGACAACCCTCAAATAACCTTCGGTTTTAAATGTTTATAAAAAAAACTTTCCTGGAGGTAACAAGAATGAAATAGTTCCCTTATTGTTCTATCTGACTTGTACTGTTTGTTATTCGCAGTACAAGACCATGGGATCCACTGAATGATATGATACAGTTTGAAAAAGATGGTGCCATTCAAACAAAAGTCAGACATCGGACACCAATGGTATGGTCTTGTGAGGTTTATTTTTGTCAACTGCTGTACTAAGTGGGGTGGAAAGAATAGAAGATTTCCTTTAGGATTCAAATTTGAACACTTGCCTTACTTTTTGTTTTGTTGACATGATAAAGTAAAATCTTTATAACAGCCTTCTCTTGCATTGTGTAACTGAATAGAGGAAGCTGAACAACAGTAGTTCTATTCTAAAGCATGATCAGCTTTGTTAATAAATAATAAGTTAATAAGTGAAGTAATTCCTTCCTGTCCTTGTCTACCAATCTGCCATTGTACTACAGCAGGTCCTTTATCTAGATAGGGTCGGTCCAGACTTCCTGCTGTATGAACAGAAAGAATAGGGAACTATATAGGGAACCAGCATTCAGCAGAGGCCTCTCACTGGCAGAAGGGAGAGGAACAGGGGGTTCTCCAATCACTTTTTTGCTATGCCCCCCACCGCCACCTCCAGGCACCATGAGAGCTGGAACTGGAAGATTCAGAAGGGGGAAATCAGAGAAAATTTCCACCCTGCCACCTTCCTCAATGTTTGTAGAATTCCATTAAGCTTATCTGGATTCAGTTTTTTGTTTCTGAGAAGATAAGCGTTGTGGATTTGTTAATTACAGGTGAATGTTGCAAAAATAAAGCGGTCTGCAAAGTCAAAGAAAGGAGAGTGTGGCTTCTCCTCACCAGAACCTGATAATCAGGACTCATCTGGCAGTGAAGGTGAGCACCGTATCTGTTGATCCTATCCTTTTTTACTCTTTCAGTACAGTGGGCCCATTATATCCGTTGGCTCAGGATCTGTGGATACAACCCACCACAGAGCCAAACTGCAATACTGTTCACAACACAATAAGTACAAGTTTGTTTATTACAATCCATAGATCCGTCACAAAAAAGGAACACAAACATAAGACAGAAAATAGACAAATACACAATCCTTGTATTTGTGAGGTAGGAGAGACTGCAGAGAGACATGAACGTGAGGCTGCACATACTGTAAGGGGGACAAAGGGTTTAAAGAGGTTCACCTCCAGGAAGCTAGGACTCACTGCTGCAGGAGGTCATGAGAAGCATGAAGAAAGAGCTGCTGCCACTGCCACATCCCCAGCAGCCAGCCTCTCCGATGCTCAGTAGCATTGTGCTCCAGTCCTTCCTGGTGAAGAAGAAGAAGGCTCACAGCTAACATAAGCCCTGAGCACCTGACAGTGAGTACAGCCTTAGTCTTGAGGGCATTCTAGCATAGATTTGTGCAGGTAAGAGCCCAGAGCTGCCAACAGTTGTACACCCTATGGCATTGTTCCCAGGACGGCATGAAGGAGCAATCCACTCTGGTTAGGTTATCTCCGCGTGCCAACCACAGGCAGGCAGGAGTAACATTCTGTGTCTGGTTGTTTTCCGTTATGCTCCTAACCCTCTCTATCAGTTTTAAAATTCCTGCCATGCTGACCAGACCAGTTAAATACCTTCTCTGCAAAAAAACTAAATAATAAACCTATATAGTTAGAAGCAAGATAGGAGAACACTTAAAATGTCAGATACAAAAGAGAACAGAAATAAACAGACAGAGAAACTTGTCAAGCCTGACTCGAATCTCTTGGGAGCGGAACAGCCACCCAGAGATAAAGACAAAATGATTAAAAATAAAGCCCATATGTCCACCACTCAGCGAGACTCTGTGGTGGAAAACCGAGAGAATTTTAGAGAGAAAGATAATATAATTAAACAAAAAGCCCAGATGCTCACTGCTCCATGAAACTATGGAGAAGAAAACCAAAAGAACCTTACAGACAAAGATAAGATAATTAAATAAAAACCCCAGATGTCAGCTGCTCTGTGAGACTCAGGGCAGGAAGCCGCCCCAGAGCTTAAGAAAATATTTCTGTCCTCCAGTGAAAATGAGCACGGGACAATTAAAGGTGCCGAGAGAAAAGAACCAGATAGAAAAGGGGCAGTAGTGGACAAGGAAGTGACAGCGGTATTTACAAAAAAAGAAAAAGATTGAGAAATCTTGTGAAAACAGCCTTACTGTAGTGGTAATGGGGGAGGAAACACTGCAGTAGCAGTGAAATCTCCCAATGTTGCTTCAGGGCACCATTTTGAACTTCAGGGTTCTGTGGTGATGGGAGGGGCTACTTTGGAGTGTGCTCTATGCAGCTGAGTATATGCAATAGATGCAGGGCCAAAAGTGAATGGAGTGGCTGATTTACAACAAAGCCCTCCTATTCAAACAGCTACTGTGCTTTTGCCCTCGGCAGCGACATGCTGTCAAGCTGCAGAAAAACAGAAACAATTATTAGCTCACCAAACTGAGAACATAGAAGGTTACATACTTTCAAAACACATGGCAACATAACTTTTACAATTTATGAAGAATTTTATGACAGATGTGGCAATACAAAACCAGAGGCCATTTCAAAAAAATAATATATACAGAGAAAATTCTGAAAGACAAGTATTCACTGGCATGATGGCTACACAACCATAGCCTGAAATAAATAATTCATCATTTAATAATTCGAAAGGCATGGTGACCATGCAGTCACAGCCTGTTATGCACAATATATCACATAAGGAAACTAATCAATTGGATATATGTGATATGATTAAAGAAACAATAGTTAATGAATTAAAAGCAATCTTTCAAAACAGTACAAATTCAATTAATTAATTTCAACATTATAATCCTATTGGAATGGATTTATTGAATGTAAGGAGAAATAATAATATGGAGACTGAATTTCAGATAAAACATCAAACAGAAACAATGTTGCAGAAAAAGCTATTAGAAAAAGACTGCAATAAGGAAAAGAAAAATAGATATTGATGATCAGCAGAATGTACCAAATAAAGATTTTAGATCTAAGAAGCGTTGTAAGAAAAAGAAACACTTAGATTCGGATATGTAGGATAAAGTAGAACAGAAGGAGGTTGAACTTGAGGAAAATGAGGAAACAGATGATTCATCAGAGGATGAACAAGACACAGAGATAGAATCCACTAGGTTATTCCAAAGAGATTTATTTAAAGGGTTACTGAAAAGAGTGCTAAAGATTCTGGGTTTACAGGATAATGGTAATGATGGCAACAAAAAAGATGTCAAGTTAGCATCAGTAATTAAAAAACAGTTAACTCAGGGAGTGGATATTCCACTTCCAGAGATGTTTAAAGACCTGATATTGTCTAAACTGGAAATATCATTGAATACTAGAAAGTCATTGGGATACACAAACAAACTTTATTTGTGTAAGAAAAGTCAGTCAAGAATTTTTCAAAGTCCCTCTCACAGATGGCCTGACTGCAGCTCTTGTTTCGGGAGCTACAGTTCCCCGGGAAGGAGATGCTGTCTTTAAAGAGGTAGACCAGAAAAGAGCAGAAGCAGCTTTAGCAATATAAGCATCTACAGCTTCATCAATGTTTGATAGAGTGGGTGTAGTATGCATTCAGGAAATGGAGAGCTGTGAAAATTTAGATTCATATATGGTATATAGAGCAATAGAAAAATGTAAAAAAATTACAATATATTACAGATGCAGGACATGACACAGTGACCTTTGCTTCTAGAACCATTACAGCAGTCACAGTTGTGTGGATATCTTTATGGCTTCAACATTGGGATGCTGATCATAAATCAAGAAATAATTTGGCTTATGTTCCATTTGAGGGAGAGTTACATTTTGGTGAAAAGGCTCTCGGTATAATACTAGTGGAAAATGCAAATAAAAGCAGGTGATGCCTACCATGCAGAAAAAACAATTAGAGAGACAGCGCTTTCAGGGTGGATATACAGGATATTCTTTTTGAGGAAATAGAGTATCAAGTAGACTCTGATTACTGTTACCAAAAGCAACAAGGGTTCAGACCACGGAATCAATACTCTATACAGGGAATGTATTCTAGGGGTATCCTGTGTATTCCTGTGTATAAGATGACTGGGCGCATAAGACGACCCCCCAATTTTTAAGTTAAAATATAGACTTTGCCCCCCCCCCCCGGTCCAGCCAGCCACCTGGCTAGAAAGCCTGCCCCCCACCAGCCAGCCAGCTCAGTGGCTGTAGATGATGGAATAGTCTGTGAAGTTAAAGGACTGAGAACAGCTAAAAAAGCATGGGATACTTTGAAAAATCTCTGTGGTGTTCAATCTTTGGAAAGTAAGGTTTCATTAATAATGAAGTTGGTTAATATGAAGCTATTAAATCCCAAATTTTTGAATGAGCACATTAATGATTTTAGAGCCACATTGGCAGACTTGCAAACTCCTGGAGAGGAAATCCCCAAAACTATGTAAATGGAAATCTTCCTGGCAAGTTTACTAAAATACAATCCCTAAATGGAGGGGAATTAACACTTCAAAGGCAAAGCAGTCATTCTCACAGCAGGGGGAAGGATCTGCTGGGGAACCTGCCTGGGGAATTTACCACTTCAAAGACAAGGCAGTCATTCTCACAGCAGGGGAAAAAAATCTGCTGGGCATATAAGACGACCCCCCCCACTTTTGAGGAGATTTTCAAGTGTTAAAATGCAGTCTTATACACAGGAATATACGGTAATTAAGGCAGAGGAGCAGGATCTGCCCAAAAAAAGGGTAGATTTCAATTCTGACAGACTGGAGATAAAAGTGGGAGGAAGACTACTGCTCTTTGGGTTCTTATGGCCCAGAATAACAACAGACAATTGGGTGATTCAAACAGTCAGAAAAAAGGTACAAAATCATATCCAATGGGAAAGCAAAGAGCAGATTTGTCACCTCACCAGTTTGAAAAGATATTCAAAAACTGAAGATACCTGTAGTTCTGAACAAAATTCAGCATTTGATGCAAATTGGTGCAGTGGAAGAAATTCTAGCAATATAGCAGTACAGTCGTCCCTTCACATTCGCGGGGGTTATGGGAACAAGACACCCCCCCTGAAAGTGAAAAAAACGCGAATAAAAGCAGCCACTGAGGGTTTAACGAGGAGCCCTTCCTAAACACACACACACAAGGAAACTAACCCAGCCTCTGAGCATTTAAGGAGGAAAGAAAATCACAGCCCCATGCTGTGAGCATGCAAGCAAAGTCTCCCCCTTGCCACTCCCCTCTCTGTGTCTTAACAAACGGAATTGTTTCTTTAAAACTCACATTTCGCCCCATGTCTCCTCATGGCCCAAAGAAAAGCACAGCTGCATGCTTGCCACCCCCTCTCTGTGTCTCAACAAACAGAATTTAAAAGTCAGCTTCTTTAAAACTCACATTTCGAACTTTTCCTACATACATTCACACACAGGGAAGGCGTGGGTGGCATCTCCCAGCAACCCGGCCTCTGCGCATTTAAGGAGGAAAGCTTCCTGCTGGCCGAAAGAAAAGCATAGTCCCATACTGTGAGCACACAAGCTTTCCTCCTTAAATGCTCAGAGGCTGGGTCAGTTGCTTGCTAGGAGATGCCACCCGCACCTTCCCTGTGTGTGAATGTGTGTAGGAAAGGTTTGAAATGTGAGTTTTAAAGAAGCAATTCAGTTTGTTGAGACACAGAGAGGGGGTGGCAAGCATGCAGCTGTGCTTTTCTTTGGGCCATGAGGAGACATGGGGCGAAATGTGAGTTTTAAAGAAGCAATTCAGTTTGTTAAGACACAGAGAGGGGAGTGGCAAGGGGGGAACTTTGCTTGCATGCTCACAGCATGGGGCTGTGATTTTCTTTCACCTTAGACCCTCAGAGGCTGGTGTGGGGGTTGGTTGCTTGCTGGGATCTTCCCTTTGTGTGTGTATGTGTGCAGGAAATTTTCTTCCTTAAATGCTCAGAGGCTGTGTTGGGGAGAGCGGGGGAGGAGGAGTTTCCGCGAATACATAAACCGCGAAAGTCAAAGCCACGACTGTAAAGGGACAACTGTACTCTGGAATTTACTCTATCTTGTTTACAGTACCCAAATCCAACAATACTTATTGACTGGTCCTGAACCTCAAGTATCTCAAGTTTGTGAGATACTGGAGGTTCAAATGGAAACTTTACAGACTATAAAGGACAATTTGAAAATGGGATTGAATTATATCCATCGATCTACGGGAAGCCTAACTACATGTCCCAATGGTAGACAAGGACCAGAGGTACCTGAGGTTCCTTTATCTCAACAAACATCAGTTCAGGGGCCTACCTTTTGGTCTATTGTCATCTCCATGGATATTTACCAAAATCTTGATACCTATAGTGGCATTCCTCAGACAGAAAAGGGTCCAACTATTCCCATATTTGGATGATATATTGACAAGTCTGTCATAAGGCTACCCAAGAATCTATGCTGCCTGAGTCCAAGTTGGCTTTATGTTTTTAATCCTAAAAACCGAAGAAATGCTCTTTGAAGTCACCACCCATTGTGTTTCTTTCCTTGTCCAGTGCAACGGGAAGCCAAACTGGTTATGAGAATAATAATAACCCTTTTCTCTAATCTAGAGAAAGTTTTGATAGCTGACCAGAAGCAGGCAATTCGAGGCAGGTTAGAAAATAACAGAAAGGCTTTATTCAATTCTAGGAGTCTATGTTACTTGAGAAGGCAAAACATTCCCAGGTTCAACTTACGGCTTAAACAAGTATACATTCATTCAAAGCACTTAACAAAATAAATCATAATCTAACGCAAGCTAACTAAACTTTCCCTAACCTATTACATGCAAAGGTAACTTACAGTCTCTGTGATGTTATTCAGAGTCCTTTTGGATCCTCTTAGGCCATTGGGCAAAGTTTTGTTATCGTAGTTTGGTATCTTGTTGATTACTTCATGACTTTGCTGGCCATGTGGTCCAGAGTTAGGCCATGTGCTCCAACCCAGCTCAGCCAGCCATGTACTCAGCCCAGCCTCGCTAGAACAAAGGCAAGATCAGAGCTTTTAAAGTCTTTTGTGGTGATCTCTGGTTGGCTCTGCCTTTGCCAATCAGAGCGGCTATCTTAATCAAGTGATATGACATCATGTTTATTCAATGAGGTTCTCCCACCCCCTTCCCATTTCCAAACAAGGGGTGGAAGTTTCCAATGCTGTAAAATGTAATAGTTGAAATGAACTCCCATGATGGCAGGGCAGGCCATAATGACAAAGTTGGAGACAAGGAATCAGTTAGTAAAGGATTTAAAATGTATGATCCATACCCTAGAAATATAAGGGTTTCTGATCAACTACGAAAGAGTCAGTTGAATCCATCTATGACCATTACACATTTAGGAGTCCTAAATAAATACCAAACAGGGTTGCCTATATCTGTTGGAGGACAGGATAGTCAAAATAAAGCAAGCGATAAAAACATTATTGTCCCTGAATTCAGCAGATATAATGGTTTTAGCAAAGGTACTGGGTCTCCTAATGTCGGCCATTGAGTTTGTGCCATGTGGCCATTACCACTGCAGAACTCTACATAGATTACTTATGTGGCATCAGGATGCAATAGGAAAAAGGAAGCATTTTCATGTGAGGATATCACCACAAGTGAAGCTGGATTTAAAGTGGTGGCTGATGGATAAGAATATAAAGAAAGGAGTACCAGTAGTTGTACACAACATGGTAAAAATGACAACAGGTGCAAGCCTGACAGGCTGGAGAGCCCATTGCTTAAACCAGATAGCACAGGGCATTTGGACAATAAAAGACAGACAACACAATATAAATTACTTAGAGCTTAGAGCAGTGAGACTAGCATTTGTGCAATTTGTGCAGCTGATAAGGCATCATCATGTCCAAGTATGGATGGACAATATAATGGTGGAGGCTTATATTTCGAAACAGAGAGGGCTTTGGTCAAAATCATTAGTGAAGGAGTCCAACAAGTTATTACAGTGGGCAGAGAAAAATATCCTCTTACTAACTACAGTATATCTGAAAGACTACTTGAGTTGTCACACCATTGATCTAGGGGAATGGACTCTAAATTATGCAACTTTTCAATATATCAACAACATTTTTGGTCCCTGACAAGTGGATCTCTTTGCATTGGTAAAGAATGCAAGATTCCCGAGATACTTCTTGATAGATGGAAGCAGGGGTGCAGAAGCACAGGATGCATCAACAACTCCTTGGCCAATAGGGCGTCTTTATGCACTTCCACCAGTACAAATTCTGCAGAGTGTGTTGCTCAAAATACAGGAAGAGAGAGCAACGGTAGTTCTCAGCACCGCATTGGCCAAGAAGGCCATGATTTCCTCTTTTGGTAAAGATGGCAATGACAACCCCACTGACCATTCCAATATGATACGATTTGCTAAGTCAAGGACCAGCTCATCATCCAAATCCAGGGTGGTTATGTTTGATGGTATGAGTTTTGAAAAGACAGCATTAGAGATGAGAGGTTAGTGTAGGGAGGTCATTAACACCATTCTCGCCTCTAGGCAGCAGTACACAAGGGAGATGTATAGTAGGACTTGGAAAGCTTTCGAAAAATGGTGCAGAGAGAAACAATTACAGTTGTCACATATAGATATAAGACATATTTTGCAGTTTCTGCAGGATAGTTTAAGTGATGGATTAAGACCAAACACGTTAAAACGGCAAGTATTAGCTTTAGCTGTAGCTTTGAGGTTTGATGGGGTGGTGTTATTTAATTATCCCCATGTCCAATGTATTTTAAGAGGGGCAACAATTACATCGTTTCCTACTAAACATAGATTTCTGACATGGGATTTGCACCTGATATTAAATTGACTGACAAGAGCATCATATGAGCCATTGACATGAAGCATCGTTATGAATGCTTATGTTTAAGATGACTCTTTTACTAGCAATCACGTCAGGTCGGCATGTATCTGAGTTGGCAGCTTTATCTACTCAGCTTGTGGGGGGCAATTAGCTAACACACATTGGAAACTGCTTAACGCAGTGTAGATGTGTAAATAGCTATTGCTTAAAACAATTTGTAAGCCGCTCTGATAGCCTTGAGGCTGAAGAGTGGGGTATAAATAAATAAATAAATAAATAAAATCTATACATGAAAGCTTATGTAGGTTTGATGATGATAAATTGACATTAACAATGGATCCAACATTCCTGCCAAAGTGTGTTGTTAGGAATTCAATACCAGACACGATACACTTACCAAATTTTTGACCAACGCCAGCCCATTCTGAGGAAAAGAGATGGCACACATTAGATGTTAAAAGAGGATAAAATGTATATTAAAAAAAACTGAAACAATTAGACAAACAGAGGCATTGTTTGTGTCTTGCAACCCAAGAACTATGGGACAAAACGCATCATCAACGGTAATTGGCAGGTGGATTAAAGTGTGCATTTTCAATTGCTATGATTTAGAAAATAAGCCTAGACTTAAAAATGTTTATCCATACTCTACAAGGTCAGTGGTGACATCTGTGGCCTATTCAGTGTCTGCATCATTAAAAGATATTTGTGAAGCAACTGGGTGGACACAACCATCTACCTTTATCACACACTACAAATTGGACAACTGTAAATCAACCCAGGCTGCCTTTGGAAGGACAGTACTGCAGTTTGTTGTACATAAATAAATAGGAAAGGCCAGCCCTAGGGTGGCTTGGATATATCCCAATCAGAGTGGATTGCTCCTCCGTGTCATTGTCCAGAAAGCAACTAGGTACCAGCAAAGTATAAACAGGACCAGTCTGGGAAGGGAGCCAACTGTTAATTAGCTCACAGGAATGCAAGCACAGTCAAAGATTTAGTCCAGTAAGACAATCCACAAGGTCAGAGGCTTACGGCAATCAGTCAGTGTGGTCCGAGGGTCAACAGGAGCATGCAGCAGAGTAGTCAGGGACAGTACAAGGTCTAAGCATGAGTCAAGGTAACAGAAGTCAAGATAACTGGAATCCAGGCACGGAAATCAGCAGGAAGCTTTCACCAGGAAGATCAGTTATCTCTGACAAAGCCTTCATCACCTCTTCCAGCCTGTATAAAGCAATTAAGGCTTTGTCAGGTGTTTCTTAACGAGCAGGTTTTTCTCATAAAGTCTCAGAGACTTCCTTTGAGCTTCCTTTTGAGCTCGCTGCTGGGTGGTATATGGTGGTGGAAGTAAGTTCCTCTCTTCTTCATCGTCCTTATCTGAATGGGCAGGACTCTCTGCTGGGACTGATGCCAACCCACTCAGACCAGGCTCTTCCTCTGCTCAAGCCTCTAGGTTGGCAGGGTTCCCTGCTGGTACAGGTGTAGATAAACCTGTGCCAGGGTCCCTAGGGTCATTCCCTGCCATGTCCTTTTCCTCCTCTGACTCTATAGCCTCATCAGGCTCACAGGGCATGACAGCCATCCTGGGAAAGAGAAATTGTACTTAATGTGAAAGTTCATTCATTCAAGGATGGTAGGAGGAGCAATCCATGCCCACTTTTGTTAGTGTTTATATTGTTAATATTGAAAACAGTACAGGCTATGTGTAGAATTAAAATAGTTACTTATAAGTTAGTTAGATGGTCATTACAGCTAGAAAATAAAACTGGCAGAGAGGTTTAGGAGCATAACGGGGAAAAACAGACAGAACGTTACTCCTGCCTGGTCACAGTTGGCACGTGGCAATAACCCAATCAGAGTGGATTGCTCCTCCTGCCGTCCCAGAATGAGCCTTCATAGCAAGTATACAATTTCTCATTCTCTTGCTCTAGCCAGCGGCACAGGTAAGGCTACAGAGAGACATGAGGATCTGTGAAATGGTGTGAGACGTGGATTCGCACCAAGCACTACGCTTGGATTCCTGCCATTTCACTGATCCTTGCAAATCTCTCAGCCTTGTCCGTAGTGCCAGCTAGAGTAAAAGAAGAATGCCATAGGGTCTGCGAGTGGGGGCTCTTACCCACGCAAATGTGAGCTAGAATGCTCTCCCTGTTAAGGCTGTATGTGCCATCAGGGGCTATGGGATGATGTTAGCTGTGAGCCTTCTTACTTTTCAACAGGAAGGACCAGGGTATAGTGCCGCTGAGCACAGGAGGGGATGTGGCAGGGGCAGCAGCTCTTTTTATACACTTATTGTGGTCTTCAACAATACCTAGTCCGGGCTGCCTCGGTGAGAGGAGCAGCCCTTGTAAGTGAATCTCTTTAAACTCCCTGACTCCCTTACAGTATTTATATTTCCCTTATTCATAGAATAGTGTAGAGCAGAAGCGGAGGTGGTGGCGTGACCTGGCTACCAGTTGTACATTCTTTGGGCTTCCCTTCCTCCACAGAGCACACCAGCCTCCAGCCTTTGCCTAGAATGAGCAGAAGTGCTACAGCCACCACCTTTGTGGCAGAAGGCTAGGGAACCTGTGAATGCACACCTGGAAGCTGGGGCTTGCAGCCGCCGCCACTTCTTCCCTGTGCCATTTTCCTACAGTGTGGGGAGGCAATACTGTATTGTGAGAACAGTGAGCAGGACTACCCTGATGGGGACAGTCAGTCTCAGCTTGTAGGCCCCTTTTTGTTGTCTGTGCCTTACTTCCATGATAAGAAGGTCAGTATTAAACTAATGGAAAATGTGCACTGTTCTGAGATCTCCTCTGATGAGGAATTGGTTGTAGAGTGTGCAATTGTTCAGACTATTTTAGAGGACACAGAAAGCCCAGCTCTCTCTGGGGGCCAGGAGTCAGGTCTGGTTAGTGGAGGCAATGGAGGAGAGCAATTTGGTTGCTTGTGTGGGGACAGAGTGAGAAAATTAACAGGCACAGCAATGACTCAGCATGCGAATGCTGCTGATGCTCCTACTTCCCTTCCACCCCTTATAATTAATGGGCAAGAGAGTTCTGTAGTTGGATCACCCTCATAGCCAAGCAGGCTGTAGGGATGGGGAGCTCAGGATGGTGGTAGTGGTGGGTCAGTTATTCTGTCAGAATGGTGAGCAATTTGAACACCAAGAAAAAAGGCATGAAAAGCCTCTGAAGTCCCATAAACAGTCTTCTGACATTCAAGGGCCCTCTGGTGGCCAGAAGTGGGTTAAACTCTCCTTAAAGTATAATGGAAGGACTGGCTTTCTTTCCCTTGTTCCCAAAGAAGAGACTAAACTCCACCAGGGAATTAATAAACTGACTAAGGTGTCTGCCTTTACGACAGACACCATTTTGGATTCTTTACTATTTGCTTCTCAAGCCATGGTGATGGATGTTGCTGCCAGGCAGCAACTTTGGTTGAGAAACAAACACAGACAATAAATCCAAGGCTAATTTGACTTCTTGAGTTCCAAATTGTTTGATGAGACCTTGGATAAGGTCTTGATTGAAACCAGAAACAAAAAGAAAGCCTTACCATCTTTATCTAAGGAGGAGGAGAAGTCACTTTGTCCTTCAACTCAGTCCTTTTGTGGATATAAGCCCAGATTTCAGCAGCAAGATTTTAGGCCTTTCAAATCAGATTGGGGCTCAACAAAACAGCAGTCCTGTCAGCAATCTGCGGAATTTAATAAGAGGAGTTCTGCCTCTTCTGGCAAGCAAGATGGAAAGTCCAATCAGTCCTTCTGATTTGGGGCAGTTCCCTGTGGGAGTTCATCTTCTTAATTTTGCCCACCACTGGGAACATCCATCTTCCAATGCTTGGGTGGGCAAGACTGTGAGGGAAAAAATAATTAATTATCATTAATCTTATTCAAAAGCCTTCAGATTTTTTCCTTCAGTATCACAGTCCCAGGTTTGCAGAGAAGCATGTGCTGATGCTTCGAGCAATAGAACACCTGCTTCAGATAAGAGCCATAGGTTCCTTTTCTGCAGTTATGAGGAGGGACTTCTTCCTGCCCTAGTTGGTGGATTTGTTTAGTTTCATGCTGCTAGTAGTATATTTTTTTATTTTTCTGGAGCTTTGTCATTACATCACTGGGAAGGTGGAACTGGCTCTCCCCTTTAGGGTAGTAAGGATGACTGACAGTTCTGAAGCCCTGTGAAATGCAAGGGAGGAGCCAGACCCAGTGTGAAGGATTCCCTCCCCAAAACTGCAGAAAATGAATCTTCATGGTAAGTACCAATGTTCCATTTTATAAATAAGGGACTTGATCATCTGCGGTTTTTTGTATCTGCACGGGTCCTGGAACCAAACCCCTGCAGATGTGGAAGGCCCACTGTACATTTATCATGAGTGCAGTAAAAACATGCCTTTACTTTGTTCTCATTTTGTCTAAACTTTTTTGTGTTGCCACATGATAACATGATTTGAGGACTCGGTACATTTTTCTGCCACAACCTATATAAAAAAAGAGGGGGGAGGGGAAATTTTTCCTGGTTTTGTTTGGTGATTTTTTAAAAAGCCCTTTGATGTAATTTACATGATTTATACCCTTTACTTACCATACATTCTTTGGACTACTTTTGAAGCACAACTCAAGCACAATACAAGAATCCGAAAGAAGACACTAGATCTTGGTGAACTGCAAAGTGCCATTGAATCTATAAGGGAGACACAGGAAGACATAAGGAGGTAGGGTTTTGATTGATTAATTGATGGACTAAGGTACAGTAATACCTTTTATTTTTTAGTATGAGTGTTTGGTGTAAACTAGATGAGCAAGTGTGGACCATGATTTGGTTTTGACTTACAATTCCCATCAACCCTAGTTCAGTGTAACTAGGGGCAAAAGATTATGGGAGTTGCAATCCAAAAGCATCTAGAGAGCCACAGTTGATCACATCCACTTTAAGATAAGCAACACTAATTTATACAGGAATCGACATATCAGATTATTTTCTTTTCAGGGTGTGAATCAACCTTTTGTGTGAGTATGCGCCATCTCTGACCAGCTTCTTTGTACCTGTGGATTAGACTAGGAATTCGTTCACTTTGTTTTTGTCTTCATATTTGGTTTTCCTCCAGTGTTTTAGTAGATGGGGAAAAAATGTTTTTCTTTTCATTGTGCTACTTTATAATGACTTTGGTATCTGCCGAGGGCCATGTGAACTGATTCTTTAAATACAATAGATATACAATGAAATTCAGGAGCCCTGGTGTCGCAGTGGTTAAATGCCAGTACTGCAAATCACCATGTTGTAAGTTCGATTCCAGAGGCCTCCAAGGTTCACTCAGCCTTCCATCCTTTCGTAGGTCGGTAAAATGAGTACCCGGCTTGTGGGGGCAATTACCTAACACACATTGGAAACTGCTTAATGCAGTGTAGATATGTAAATTGCTATTGCTTAAAATAATTTGTAAGCCGCTCTGATAGCCTTGTGGCTGAAGAGCGGGGTATAAATAAATAAATAAATACAATGTTGGTACAAACTGCAGATGCTCATGGATTATTACAAATGCTTTATTTTATCTTAACGTTTGTCTGCTTTCTCAGTAACATGGTGATTGCAGTAAATTCAACAAATGAAAAATCAATTTACTACTTAGACTTATTAAAATTTACATACCTAGAAATATTTAATTCTGTTTTATTCACCTAAATAGAGTCAATCTATGTATTTCTCACCCAAGATTTAAATTGAATAAGAGTCGACTAGTTAAGGGTCAGCAACATACCGTTTCCAGTCTTCATTTGTCTTTCTGCTTTACTCACATTCAGAAGAGCTAGGCAGTATGTATCATATTGTTTAGAAGTTACTTTGTAGCAGATAGCCTAAGTATTTTGTGTAAGGATCTTAAAAGTTGAAGTCCTAATTCTGTGCTAATAGTGCTAATTCTGTTGAATAAAACCTGAGCCCCTTAAGATTTCTGTGTTACGTAAAAACTTTGCCAAAGCTTCTGCTATGTCCTGTTACATTGGTAGAAACCATTGCTTTAACCTTGAACCTTACTGTTAATTTCTTCAGTTTCTGAAACAATCTTACAGCCATGCATGCAATTTATGACATTTTTGCAACTTTAGTATTGGCAACCTATTAATTTATCTTACTCATTTTCATGCCTTGTAGGGACATCACTGCTCTAAGAACACGAATGACTACAAATTCACCACCACCAGATAATCACTTTTTTCAGTTCAAGCACTATGTCTTCATTTTGCTGATGATTCTCCTACAGCTTATGATCAATTACTTGTTTAAATAGAATGCCTGGATGGAAGAATATATAAAGTGGAATGGTTATGTTCTTCGTGGGACCATATTTTAAGCTTGGGTTGGCTTCAAATAAGGCAATATTTTCTAAAACACTGGAACTATGAAGAACCAGGCCTTTGCCTCAAAAGCTTGTGCTCACGTGGAACAGTGTCTGTTATATTCTGTCCTAGCCAGAAGACATGGATGGTGCTTATGTGCCAGTACCTTTCTCTTTGCATCTCTCATATGCTGGAAAACTGCCTTGCATATTCTAAAGTGGTGTTAGGCTGCAGTGATAAATGCCAGTATACAACAACATGTCAATCTGGGCATTGATGGCATTTTTTTCATTGTGACCATATACTCCCCAATGATCAGAATAAGTGAATTTAAGCCCAACACTTGTTCACAGCTTAATGAGATCTTACTTCATTAGGAAGATCACACCCAGTGATGTCAGTCTGGAAAAATGAATAGTTGTACAAATATTAAACTATTCAGCTCTTTATTGCTGTTAAAAATATTAAGCTATTAGTCTATTAACATTTCATTAATCCTGCACCATTTCAGTGATTGTTACTTGGTGGATGTTTCCATTAGTTTATGAAAATGGAGTTCACTTGTAGTGTTAGTAAGTTATTTTATAACAGTCCTGAGTAGCACACAGATAGCTTTATCTGCCCAGTAATCTTTGCATCCATTCTTCCTAAACCTTTTGACAAACTGCTGCAGTAGATCCAGAAATACTTTTAAGTTGAAATGCAAATGGCGGAGGCAGTGATGGAATTACTATTTGAGAGTGAAAAAGAAAAAGAAAAAGGCTCTACTGCAGGGTTGGGCAGCAGTGAATTGTCCAAGGTCCATCTTCAGATCCTCTGCACCCTGTAGAGCCCACATTCCCACCATTTTGTTGAAACTTGAAGTGACTTCTGGGTCCATGTTTTCACTGCTTTGGGCCTTTTTCTGGGGTGCTAGAAGGACTAAAACAGTGCAAAGG
The DNA here is from genome assembly GCA_030847615.1 of Gambelia wislizenii. Lineage (NCBI taxonomy): Eukaryota > Metazoa > Chordata > Lepidosauria > Squamata > Crotaphytidae > Gambelia > Gambelia wislizenii. Next base: position 201,195,973 of record JAUMIR010000005.1, on the reverse strand, counting down.
AGAATAACTGTGCCTTCTGGAGGCCTCTGGATGCAGGATCCCCCCTTTGTGACTTTTTTATTTTATTTTTTTGCTGAAGGGCAAGAGGCCTGAGGGCTATACCAAAGCTGTCCTAGTCTGTCTGCAGGCCACAGAATACCATACTCTACTGAATGATATAAAGGATTTTCTGGATTTTGCCCCTTGGATGTTAACATAAGACCATGTGATGTTTTAAATTGTCATTTCTATAAATATTGGTCTTATAAAGCTAATTCAATCCATTCAAATGTTATTGTACCTTAACAATTATGCTCTAATACACAGACTTGCATAGCACCCTCAGTTAATCTGCCACCCAAGAGCTATTTAACAGCATTAATAACTTTTTAATGATGCTTGTAGTTGTTCTAGTTTTTAGCACATTAATGGATCTCACTTTATGCTAAAACTTACGTCTAAAACAAATTAGACTAAACTGTTAACAATTAAATTCTGGAAGGTAGATCAGTTTTTACTTGTATTAGTCCTTCTGTTTACATGGGGAATATAATAGTAATTAAACATGCATGGCAGCACACAGTACATCAGAAATCTTCAGCCTTCTGTTATAACAAATATAAGCCCTCCAATATGGTGGTGGGATATGTGCAGCCTTCTAGATATTGTTGAACGGCAAGTCCTACCATTCCTCACCTTTGGCTATACTGGCTAAAGTGCTAGGAGTTGCAGTCCAGCAACACTGTGCAGCTGGAGGGCCACACAATTCCACCCCCAGCTTTAAGAAATGTATATATAATGCAGTACATAGTTCAGTTTGGGATTCAGTAGTTTTAAAATAATGTGTTTATATACAGCCCAAAATGATGATAGCAAAATAAGATACCTGCTTTCAAATTAGATTTATGTATTAAGATGTATAATTCTGATTAATATTTGCATATGTTTAGATGGTCTCAGTCTTCCCCCTCTCTTTTGCCTTGTGGAATTCTTGCCAAATCCTTTAAAAAAAAACAAAACTAAAATACAACAAGCACCTTTTCTCCAGTTTTGTGACAGATTACAGTCAGCCCTCCACTTTCACAGGGATTAGAGGTGCAAGACCCCCACAAAAATGGGGAAATGGTGAATATAAATAAAAATTGCAAATGTTTTTTTTTTCCTGAGAGAACATTGCTCTAGGAATCTCTAGGTCCTCCAGCGCAACTCTATGGTCAACTTCCAGGAAAAGCCGACCATAAAATTGCGCTGGAGGACCTACAAATAAATGCCTGGAGAAGTGTTATCTCAAGGAATCTCTATCCTCTACATCCAGCTATCCTCTACATCCAGCAGAAGTGGACCATAAAATTGTGCTGGGAGACCTACAAATACCTAGAAAGAACATATTAATCAAATCTGTAAATCATCAAATCCACAAATGCTTAACCCACAAATGTGCAGGGACAACTGTATTATGTGGTTTCTAAAGTGCAGTTCATAAAAGCTAGTTACAGTAAAAGGAAGAAATACAGTAGTTATATCAGTTTTATGCTCTTCTTTGTCTTCAGTTGTAAGCATTTGGGACAACTAGCTATCCTACCACAGCCATCAAACTGATTTATGTAACTTTTTCTGCTGCTTTTGCCCTATCTGCTGATGTGCAGGTATACCGTACTCTGTTTCTACCTGCTTACTCCCCTTTTTTTGTTTATTTCTTTTGTGAAGAATAGGTAGAAAAATTATATCATTGCTTTCTTTTTTTAGGCCAGTGATGAGGAATGGTGTTAGACTTCAACTCCAGTCCTTCACCCTTAACTATGAAGGCTAAGGTGGTGGGAGTTGCAGTCCAATACCTGAAGAGTTGTTTTCATTCTATCAGTGTTTTAGGCATTTCCAATTTTAAGAGAGCAAATGGTTCTTAAATTTTCTGTGACAACATTAAATTATAAGAATCACCTTTTTCTGTGTCAGACACAGAAAAGCATAGCTCTTTTAATGCCTACATCCCTACTTTGCTCCTTCATTTGATACCTACTCTGAGCTGAAAAAGGAATTTGTTGCTTGACTACTTTTTATATGCTAGGGTTGAGTATGGCTTTAGTTTATTAAATGTTTCTTCATACGTGTAATGACCTTAAATTCCTTCATATTGACTGTTTTCTGCACAAAGCTGTAAAGAAACTGTGATTGTACAGTTTGTAGAACTTATGAGGGCAGTGGCTCTTCGGTAACATTTAATATTTAAAGAAAAGCACTTGATTTTCACTTGATTATGTATGGTTCTCCTTGTACATAAGTAGAAAATACTCAGAATTGCTTGTTATTGCCACATTTATGGTGTTTGTTTAAAATAAATGCACTATAAGCCTTTAACATGCCCTGTAACCATAACCTTTAATGTAACTATAAAGATGTGTTGTGTGTAAAATGGAGTCCTGGCAATATATAGTGTTTCTTGTATCTCATATGATAGGTTAGTTGTTACCTATTATTGGGCATCTCTTTAAGTATATAGCATGCTTGCTTTTCATGAAAACTTCACTCAGACAGCTAACCTGTACAGTGATCTAATCATTTACAGTTCACTGCCTTCTTGTGCCTTTTGGGCGGGGGGGGGGGGATCTTGCCAATTAAAATGTTAATGAAATGAAATGAGAGTTAAATACATTTGTTTCATCTACCTTTATGGTAGTCATCTGCTTTAACTGCTACTTTGTCCTCATGGTTTTTATCCTATTGTAAATAGTAAACTGCTGAACTGAGTGATTACTTTATTTCTCCTGTATCCTCAATTTTGGGGCATCTTTTGAGAGCAGGCCATCAGATACTTGAGTATTGTAATAGTGCCTTGATGGAGTTCACACAGAGATTAGGTGTGTATATAAAAAGGTGTTATGAAGGTTGTGCCATATCTATTTTATGAAAGTTCTTATATTTCCCATATTAACTTTCAGAATAAATGCTTATTAAAAAGTATGGCACAACTGTAGAAAACCATATCAGGTTTTTCCCTGTCAATAACTATTAATAATTGGACCCAACAAGATCTCTAAATTTTGGAGTGTATTCCTGTACAATGAAGCCACAATTCCTTGTTTGTGATGCCACAAAAATAGCCATAATAAAAACCATAACATCACAGACAGACAATTTTGGCTTCACTTTTGTTTTCATGGATAAAACTCTTCTAAGGGAATAAACTTATAAGCATGCATGGAAAAAATGATTGAAAATCAAAAGAAAATTGGTATCTAACTCTTGTTGAAAGCTTTGGAAAATAACATTTCCAATAGCTTTCTTTATGTGACCCAAAAAGCACATTTAGTGGATTTAAACTTTGGCTCAAGTCTGGAAAGCACTTTTTAAATATACGACCTTCGGTTAGTCTTGAACTCTTCTTCACTTCCTTCTAGATTCTAAACTTAACAGTTTCCACTAACATTTTTTTTACTTCTCCCTCCTCCTCCCCAACCTCTTTTTATTTTAACACAGTTTGGATTTTTATACTGTTACACTTTTTTTAAAAACTGAAAATGGTTTGTTGTACTAAAGCTGTATAGGACCAGTGTTTGGTCCAATGAATTCAATATATGTAAAGAAAAGCCAGAAGTGATGGCAAAATGTGAATGTGAATGCACTTACTCAAATTTATATATAGGAAACCCTACTCCTATAAGGTTTTTGTTTGTTTTTGCATATCATGTAAAATAGCATTGTTGTTGTTGCACTGTATTTTGAAAAAAAATCATGCTGCATGCAGTGTGATAAAAGAAACTAGTAATTCCTTTGAAAGAACTGCAAATTGTGTGTTGCATGCTTAATGTACAGTTCAGTTCAACAACTTGTTTAAAAGGCCATTTATAAATTTAAAGTTCTACCACTGGTCAATAGTTTTGTACAATTAAAGAACTAGAATAAAGAGCTGTGATCAAAACAGTACTTTGAGTTATTGTTTGGATGTCTGAAACTTAAATTAAAACCTCTCACTGATCATTTAGTATAATGTGACTTAAGTGATGTCTCTCATGCCATCCAGAGGAAACACAATGCATAGATCAAGGATAGCCATGAACAATTTCCTCTTCAATGTTTCTGAGTCTTATAACAGAAGGCATACATCCCCACCATTCTGATGAGGCAGAAATAGTCTGGGAGCCCCTTTGTCTACTTAGGAATAGTGTTGCTATGTTCAGTATCCTAAAGCTAGAGGACACATCCCAGTCTGCAGAGTTTACTTACAAAGAAGGGAAGAGCAATGCAGTATTTGCAAATTGCCTTTAATTTTCCTTCAATATACTGAACATGGAGAGTTGCTATACAAGTTGGTGAGATAGATCCTTACTTTGCAACCCACTTTTCATAAGTCTAATTCAGTGTTACATCAAGAAACAGATTAAACAGAGAAAAAAATACTGATAATCTAATACAGTTGTCCCTCCATATCCACGGATTTAAGTATTCACAGCTTGAAAATATTCTTCAAAAAATAATAATCCAAAAAGCAAACGTTGATTTTGCCATCTTATATAAGGGACATCAGTTTGCTATATCATTGCATATAATAGGACTTGAATATTCATGGATTTTGGTATCCACAGGGGGTCCTGGAACCAAACCCCAGCAAATATGAAGGGACAGTTGTATTTATATTAATGCATCAATATTAAAATTAATTCCAGTAATCCTATCTCAAACAAAGCATCCTTCTCCATGCCAAGGGTATGGGTCTAACCTAAGAGACATTTCTCAGGCAGAATGAGTGAGACAGTGTATACGCAAAGCCATTTGTATTGTTTGACCCAGGGAAATCTGGCGTGTTTAGGAAAACCCAGTATGATAGGCCAGGGACTTTAGCCAGTTCCTATATGTATGCAGATATGCAATAATATGTTTCTTTCATAAAAGTAAACTATACGAGTGGTGAGATGTCTGTGTTTCTCTCAGGAGATTATCAGATGGGGAAAACATCCCAGGACAGGGACGACAGTAGACTGCTAAAAGGCTTACCTTAAATGTTTAGTGTGTTTTCGTGCTTGCTGTCACTTGTTTTCTTTTCATTAAATTTTTACTGTTTAAATTTCCTGCCGCCTGTTCTCTTGTGAGAACAGGCTGGATTTGCTTTCCAGGACGTGAATGGAGCTTTGCGACAGCTCCATTCACGCCTGGACTGCCGAAGGGAGGGGGAGCACTCCAGATTGCACAGCAAGGGAAGGTTTTGATTTTTTTTATAATTTCCTTACAGAGACAGGAGTGGGGTGGGAGTATAATGGTGGGGGGGTAGTGGGACAGAAACAGTTTTAGGGGTCCCATGTGATAATCTCCTCAGACCCTCTCTCTGGATCTAGGTAAAACAACATTCATGGTAGCTTGCTCATTTTGGGGATCAGAAAAATGGTTTGGAGAAGAAGTAAAAAATTCAAGCAAGAAACAGGGATTGCAGCTGTTTTCTATTCTTTGAAAGAGTAAGTGCAAAATTAGATTAAGCCCTACCTCTGGTTAGGAAGGCAGGGTATATTTCTATAATGTTACCCAAAGTACAAGAACTAGAGCTTTCTCTATTCCTCCCACCCTGTGACAAATCATGTTGGAATGCAACAAAAAGGAGCTAGGAGTTACAATTTTAATTTCCCACCATGACCCTGATATAACAATTCTGTGGTGTATATTACAGGAAATGAAAATCATAGCCCTTAGTGAAGACTGCTGTTTTAAATGTCCATAATACACGGCACTATTATAGGAAGTGTGTGGTCCTCTAGATGCTGTAGAGCTTCAGCCCCATAAACTCTAGCCTGCATTGTCAATAATAGTATATCCCTGCACTCAATATATCCTTGCACTAAAGATACACTGCAAGAAGCTGAAATGGAGCCCTGAAGGCCAAATGCACAGTACAGAAGCAATCCAGTTTGAAATTGGATTTTTATGCCATGGCTCCTTCCTATTGAATCCTGGGATTTGTAATTTTACAAAGTCTTTAGCTTTTGCTGCCAAAGCACATTGGTGCCTCACCAAACTACAAATCCCAGGATTCCATAGGAAGGAGCCAAGGCAAATAATCCAGTTTCAAACTGCTGCAACGTAGGGCTGCTAGGGCACATTAATGGAGCAGAAAATGCACCAGAGAGCATATTGCCAAGGGCCTCTGTTGAATCTAGCACTAGCTCTGCATTGTCAACCCTCTCTCTCTCTCTCTCTGGCTTTTCTTCGCAAACGAAGATTCAGGAAGGACTCATCCCATGCTTTCTGCAAACGCGATGATGACTAAAAAGGCCAATCCGAGATAAACAAATCCGGTTGCAGAAAGCACAGCAGAAGGTCTCCTTGAGTGATGTTTCCAGGTTGTGATTCTTTCTGCGTTGTCGTTTCTCTTCAAGACTTGTTTGGTGTGAGTTCTCAAATAAGGCTGCAGCATTGTGGATAGTGCATCTCCATGCCTCCCGATGTGAGGCCAGGGCGGACCATTGTTGGCGATCAATTTGGCCAAGCCTGAGATGTTGTTTCAGGGAATCCTTGTATCGCTTTTTTGGAGCGCCCCTCTTACGCTGACCCGTGGCGAGTTCACCATAGAGTACTATTTTGGGGAGGCAATGGTCCTCCATCCTAGAAATGTGCATCATGTGAGCATGCAATCCCCATGCAGTCAATCAGAAAATTGATGCAATCAAATTAAGTAAAATACAGTGTTCTAGACTTAAGATACACCTACAGTATATTTCCTCCAATGAGTTCATAGCAGTGTACTTGATTCTTTTCCCTACAACCCTGTGAAATAAATCAAACCCCTTTATCTGGCATGGTTCCAACCTATGGAATCCTGGGATCTCCAAGTTTAGGGAGAGACATGGAGACATTTCATCCACACCACTAGTGCCTCAGACCAAACTATAGGATTGTCTAAAAGACAAAAATACTCTTCACAGAATGCAAGGAGAATCCTACTTGTCTTATTGGCATTCCGCATCGTTTTGCCATATTGGGAAAGAGGGGGGCCCAAAACATCAAAAACTCTGAAGTTTTAAAAAAAAACAGCAAGGGGGAGGTGCATTCCTGCTTGTTGGGAAAGATGATTTGATATGAATTGCTTTCCCATATGAGAGGAAGCGTAAAGCTGATTGGCTGGGCAATCATGGGGGCGGAGCTTACTAATAAGGCAAGCACCTGCTGCCACCATGTTGGATTTTCAACAGGGTGGTTTGTTGGTGGGTTTTGTTTTGTTTTGCTTTTCTGTTAAATCAAAAATTGCTCTATCACACCTTGGACATCTTTTTTTTCCAAAAAAAGTTTGGCGGCAGCAAATTGAGATATCATCATTTCCAGACCTTTCACCATTTTAGTTGCCCTTCTCTGGACATGCTCCAATTTGTCAATATCCTTTTTGAATTGTGGTGCCCAGAACTGGACACAGTATTCTAGGGGAGGCCTGACCAAGGCAGAATAGAGTGGCACTATTACTTCCCTTGGTCTAGATACTACACTCCTATTGATGCAGCCTAGAATCACATTGGCTTTTTTAACTGCTGCAGCACACTGCTGACTCATGTTCAGCTTGTGGTCCACTAAGTCTCCTAGATCCCTTTCGCATGTACTGCCATCAAGTCAGGTGTCACCCATCCTATAGCTGTACATTTCAGTTTTACTGCCCAAGTGTAGTATCCTACATTTCTCCCTGGTGAAATTCATTTTGTTAGTTTTGGCCCAGCTTTCTAATCTGTTAAGGTCATTTTGGATTCTGACCCGGTCCTCTGGGGTATTAGCTACCCCTCCTAATTTGGTGTCATCCGCAGACCTGATAAGCATGCCCTCTATTCCCTTACCCAAGTCATTGATAAAGATTTTGGACGTGTGTTACTTCACCCAATTTTAAAAGTGAAAGCATTGGGGAGCTCTCTTGCTCATTCTTCTAAGTGAAGTCTTTTTGCCCCACAGACCCCACCTGAGTATACCAAGTCGCCTATCGACTTATGGAGACCCCATGAATTTCATAGGATTTTCTTAGGCAAGGACTAGTATACTGAGAGGTGGTTTGCCAGTGCCTTCCTCTGAAATATAGGCTTACTGCGCAAAGTCTTCAACATACACTAACACATGCGCCCACTGCACCCTGCCCTGCGGTCTCCTCGGAACCCAATAAAGCCCCTCCAAAGTCATTCAAGCTCTTTGTCAGGCAGAATTTCACAAAGAACAGAGGAAACACAAAGTGGAAAGGGAGAAGACTTGATGTTGTCTCTTGGATGGAAGGGTATACGGACTCTCGCAGGCTCCCAATAATCTCAGGTGAGATTATTTTTTTCCTTTTCACCTACAACAAGTCCTAGGTCCCTCCAGGTTCTAAATTTGTATCAGCAATTACACTCTAATAATATAGCTGAAAATGGTAAGTCATACTTTGTGTTTAATAGCACCATAACAGTAAAAGCATATTCCTAAGTGTTTTCAACTTTTCCCTAAAATCAGATTCTTTGCCAGTAGAGGGTATCTTTGAGTTGCCAATGCATTACTATCTGCTTTGCCATGCAAAGCAATTCTAGTTACCAAGCATATCTATATTTTCGAGTTTCAGAAGTACTGCTACGTGCTCTCTCCCCTCCACCCACTCAAATTTCTAGAGGACACATAAAAATAACTTCTTCCTTTTTTAGCTTTATCTCAGAACAACCTTGAAATATAATCAACAGATTTGGACACATTTTAAAAGATACTTTGTTTTATAAAAATTTTTTAAAAAGAATCAGTGTACAGTATTGTAAATTGCAGTTAGTAGTTTTTCTTCTACAGTTGAGCAGAAGTGCCTCTGGCAATCTGATTTCTGGCATTAGACTATCATGGAAATTTGAGAGGAAAGATTTGGATGTCTGCTGTTCAATAAAACCAAAATGTGAGGGCTGCAATTCAGTGCAAACATAACTAGGAATAAACCCCCTGGAACACAGTAGAGCTTTCTTCTGAATAATTATACATAAGATTAAACTGTGGAATACTATGAACTGTCCCTTGCTCCTAAAATTAGTTATTCCAACAAGTTTCAATGCAGTCACTCCAAGTCTTTTTCCTATCGGTGGAGAAAAAGTTTGTCAACTGCAAGTTTTCTTGAATCTAGCAACCTTTCATTAATTTAGTAGTAATGGATTTATCCAAGGAAATATAGCATAAATTTGAAAGCTGCATTGATCTTTGTATAGGGTTTCTTCTGTGAATCTGTAAATTGACCTGCCGGGCTTACCAAGCCGCCCGGCAGCTCCTTTGCGTCCCCCATGGTCCATGTGGTGGCCAGCATGGGGGCCGCCATTGTTGCTTCCCCTTCCCGGCCTGCTCTGTGGGCTGGGAAGGTATGTGAAATACCAGGGACCAATCAGGGTAGGCCATCCTTGCCCTGATTGATTGATTTGGAGGGAGGCGGGCACTGCTGCCTTTTGCAGCAGTTCTTTACATCATTTTACGATGTTTTGCAGCAGTCATTTGTGGCTGCTGCTTTACGGCACTGAGGTCAGGTATATAACCTGGCCTCAGTGCTGAAGTGTTCAGTCCCACTCTCCCTCCCTTTAATTCTTGTTGTAGGATTGTATGATATTTGTGGCATGTATTCTTTCTCTGTCACAACTTTAGGGGCAGTTGGCATGGGTCCTGATCCAAGGTCATTGGTGATAGGAGGGGGTCTCCATCAAGTTCAAGTTAATGGAGAGACCCCCCTTTTCAAGTGGATATTGAATATTGCACTTATTAATATGCACAGCTTTCCTTTTCATATAGCATCTTACTGGCTTCTTCACCTTCACCAGAAAATTAACCAGCTCTTGAAATCCAAGCAATTCAGAACAAGCTGTAAGCAAAAATTTCTGACACAAACACGCACTCTGGAGAAACACTCCCATCTGTTATCTTCATCTTCATTCAGGCTTATTTGGAAATATAAACAATTGCACTTAAATTTTCCCTCTCTGTTCTAAGATAAGCAATAAAATCAGGGACCTTGGTTTCTTCCACATCAAAATCTAAAATCCCTGTATGCAGATGATCAAATTTTATGAGCTGAATGCATGCTGAATAATAATATGGGTATAAAGTAAAATTAAGAATACAAGACTGCTTTCCATCATAGTTACGGTCATTACATGGTTCAGTCCTAAGTGATAAATGTTTAGTCAACCACTGGATACTAGTCATCCAAAGAAAACAAACAAACAAAATACTCACATCCATGAGTACAGAGCAAAACCCATAAAACCATGGGCAGGGTTTGATGGCAGACTTTAGTCTAATCACATGATTAGAAAATCGCCAAATATGGCGCTGCAGCCTCCCAGCACTTCCGCAACAGTATCGGCAGGGGAGAGCATCATCCGAAATGGACCCCCTGCTGTACAGCAGCCTCACAACGGGGACGAGGCTGCTTCCGTTACAAATCCCCATCTGAAAAAGTCCTTAGTATAACGGAGGAAAAGGTAACCCTACCTCTTCCTCAGCAGCCACTCATTTTTCAAAAGTCTGCCTGAGGCTGAATATAAGGGTCTTTGCCTGCTGTCAGAAGGACAAGAGGGACAACCTAACAACCTAGCCTTCCTTGCAAAAGAATTCTAGTGTTTGTATGTTTATATATAAATAAAATAAAAAACATATTGTATACGTGTGAATATACATAATGCAGAGAGAGAGAGAGAGAGAGAGGATTTATATATAAAGTATACACACACAGTGTTTTAACATGTTTATTTGTATTTATATGTAAATACAGTGTTTTAAGCTTGCTAATCCTTAGGAGTAGAAAACTACCAGTGTAATGCTGAACATGTTTACTCAATGTACAGGGCTGCATTCCTATAATATGCCTCTGTAAATACAGTAGGACTCACCTCTGAGGTAACATACATAGGATTTTACTATAATGATAACCAGTGGAACAAAGAAAGTCCCACCTAGTACCAGGCTTTTAAATTTTAGTTTTCCAAACATTTTATTCTAGTGATTGATCATATTATGAATTCAACACAAAATATGCATCAAAGGAGAATTAGTAATCATGCACAAATTGACGGGTTGCAATAGCCAGTAGAAAAAGCTCAGGATTCTAGAACAATACAGCAAACAATGAAATGACACACATCTCAAACAATGAAGAACAAAGAGATAATTCAGAATACAAACATAAATATCCATTACGATTTTGAGAACAGAGATGAAAAGACTCAATATTTGCTAGGCATTAAATTGAATGATGAATGTTGAAGGAGTGCTCATAAAAGGATTAGGGACTGAAAGCAGCTGAAAGTGAAATCATGTTATATAACAATGTTGTGATTTGCTCAGAGCGGTACTTTAGACTCTCTTCCCCAATTTAATAGTGTGAGCTGTACTGTTGCTATGCAAGACTCTTGTAAAAGCATTCTGAGCACGGAAAGAGCCATGGCCTAATTTTGCTAATAATCCCTGGTGCTCCCCTCTTGACCGCCATTCCAACATCACATACATATGTTTTGTCTTGTTCCAGATTTTTGCTAGCAATCCCAGTAGTCACAACTCAATATTTATCTTCCTTGATGCAATTAAAAAAAAAAAGCTGATAGAAAAGCCACAACAACATCTGTTTGCTCCAAGATAATAGTACTGTATAAACATTGTACCACTGACCCTTCAAAGAGTCAGGGTGCAATCATACAAACACTTACTAGCAATAAATCCATTAACCTCAATGGAGCATACCTCTAAGTGGATGTGAATAGGATCGCGCTAGAGTGCCCACGTGTGTGTCCTGCTTTGGGTTTTCTACAGTTTGGGAAGGTTACTTTTGAAGGCTAAACTCCCCCAAATCCCACAGCCTACAGGGCCTTGGAAAGCCACTGTGATGTAGTGCTTTGAGTACTGGACTAGGGCATTTGGACACCAGGGTTTGAATCCCCATTCGACCATGGAAACCTACTGGGTGATCTTGGGCAAGTCACATTCTCTCAACCTCAGAGGAAGGCACTGGAGTGGCAAACCCCCTCTGAACAAATTCTGCCAAGAAAACCCTGTGATAGGTTCGCCTTAGTGTCACCATAAGTCAGAAGGCACACAACAAAAACAACAAGGCGATGGGTGTGCGTGTGTGCATGTGGATTTTGAGAGTTTGCGTAGTCCAAATAAGGTAAGCTTTTCAAAGCCCTGCAGAAAACTCAAAAGAGGACCCCTGGCCATTTTAGAGGACACAGGTTTGCAAAAGGAAATACATACACTGTACAGTATACTATTTTACCCTTAGAGATTGATGCATGTTTAGGGATAGTTAGTCCTAATTTAAACAGAACTATAATGTATCTGAGCAGAATAGTGAAAGGCTGTGGCCAGGCACTCTAGGGGAATTCACACGACACAAATAATCCAGTTTGAAACTGGATTATTTGCATAGCTCCTTCCTATGGAATCCTGGGATTTGTAGTTTCACAAGGTCTTTGGCCTTCTCTGCCAAAGAGTGCTGGAACCTCACCAAAATACAAATCCAGGGATTCCATAGGAAGGAGCCATGCAAATAATCCAGTTTAAACCTGGATTATTTCTCTAGTGTGGATGCCCTCCTCTGTTTGCCTAATTAGTCACTCTGCAGCTGCCTAGGTAGGTGCTCAGGGTTGATGGGCAACTTCAGAAGCAACCCTGGCCTACTCTGCGTTCTGAGGATTTGCCCTGAAGCCTTTTAGTAGTCCCAACTAGAGCAGACCCATTGACTCAGCATAATTTACATAAGCATTGACTCACCATTCATTAATTTATTCAGTGGGCTCAGCTACTGAATTTCCAACAGGATTCAGGTCTTTATCTTTAAATTGGACCTCACTGTAGAGACCCTTCAAATACAAGACACACTCAAATAGAGGACTGCCCTCTGTAGAGTAGGACACTACTCTATCCTAGGCTCTAAGATCTCAGGAGTAAAACCTGAAATCCAGGAATAACGCCCCCCCCCTGCGTGCTGTTATATGAGGCAGCCCCTGGTGATATCATTAAGCAAGATACATTGTCCATGGAAACCCACTGGGTGACTTTGGGCAAACCACACTCTCTCACCCTAAGAAGGCAAAGCCAAACCTTCTTGGAATAAATCTTGCCAGAAAAGCCCTAAGTCTCACTATAAGTAAGAGCTAACTTGAAGGCGCACATACGTAACAATGAATAACAGCTGCACAGAGCACACCATTCATTTTTTTTCAAAAAATACCAAGTCTAACAAATGAGGAAAATATATGTATACAGTAGGCCATCTGCTGGGGTTTGGTTCCAAGTACTCCCATGGACCCAAATCTGTGGATGTTCAAGTCCCATTATATACAATGGTGTAGAAAAATGCTGTCCCTTATATAAAACAGCAAAATCAAGGTTTGCTTTTGGGAATTAATTTTTTGAAAAATATTTTCAAAATGTGGTTGGCTGACTCCGTGGATATGGAGGGCCAATAGTACATGGATCTTTGAAGGCAGAGCTCTTGCCCTGAGATTCCTCCCCTTCACCCTGAGGACTGCAGAGTGGGGCCAGGCAACCCTATATGATATGGCCACCCTGGAGGACAGGGGTGGGCAACTGCAGCAGCTCCAGGGGGCAGTTTTCTCCTCCTGTGGTCTTCAGAGAAGGGAAACACAGAATGCAAAAAATGAGGAAAAAGTAGGAAAAAAAACTGACCAGAAATTCACTGCTGGTTTTGAAAAATTGGCAATGTTAAACAGTGTAGGGCACTGCGATCTGTTTAGAAGGGAAATGGTCATTCTTGGAGGCTTCCATGAGATGGAATTCTTATTTTGCCCAGTCTTGGGAATCTGGATGGGTTGATGACTGCAAAAACAGCCAGTGTGTGTGTGTCACACTACTTTATTTCCCTCACCATAGAGAAAAGGCCTGTGTGGAAGTACAAACCTCCACACTACACTGTATTCTCCTGTTGTTTGTACAATATAGAATCATAGAATTGTAGAGTTGGAAGAGGAGGAGCAGCTAATACCCTAGAGGACAGGATCAAAATTCAAAATGACCTGGATAGACTGGAGAGCTGGGCCAAAGCTAACAAAATGAAATTAAATACGGAGAAATGTAAGGTACTGCACTTAGGGCGAAAAAACGAATTGCATAGATATAGGATGGAAGAGACCTGGCTGAACGAGACTTATGTGCGAAAGGGATCTAGGAGTCCTAGTAGACCACAAGTTGAAGATGAGTCAATAGTGTGATGCGGCAGCTAAAAAGGCCAATGTGATTTTGGGCTGCATCAATAGAAGTATAGTGTCTAGATCAAGAGAAGTAATAGTGCCACTCTATTCTGCCTTGGTCAGGCCTCCCCTAGAATACTGTGTCCAGTTCTGGGCACCACAATTCAAAAAGGATATTGACAAATTGGAGCATGTCCAGAGAAGGGCAACTAAAATGGTGAAAGGTCTGGAAACATGTCTTATGAGGAAAGATTTAGGGAGCTGGGTATATTTAGCCTGGAAAAAAGTCGGTTAAGGGGCAATATAATAGTCCTGTTTAAATATTTGAAGGAGTGTCACATTGAGGATGGAGCAAGCTTGTTTTCTGCTGCTCCACAGACTAGAACATGGAACAATGGATGCAAGCTCCAAGAACAGAGATTCCACCTCAACATTAGGAGGAACTTTTCATCCAGCTGTATAGAAAGGTGGAAAGTGGAAGGGTGGTAAATACCTGTGACGACACAGTCCTTGGATGAGTGGTGATGTACAGGTAACGGCACTAGTCCTAAGAACAACAAATAATACTTGTACTCCAGGCAGATCTGGCCCAAGATAGCTTTTCTACCTGAAGGGAAGGCCAAGATGGACCCCTGCCCCCAGTTCACATACAGAACATCACTGGCCTGAAAGCTGAATGTTACTCCAACTCTGGAGCTGGCATCTTGCTGGGATTCTGAGGCAGCAGGCTAGTTTAGGGGACCCAAGATAGATCCTCCAAAATGTTTCTTTCTTTCTTTCACCAGCCTCTGTTTTTCTTGTGCTTTCACTTTGGTGGCCATACTTACAGATCTTTTTTAAAAACATGGTAGAGGAAGCTGGTGAGACAGGTGGGCTAATCTGCTCCCCCTTTTTCTCTCTGCTTTGCTATTTGCACATGCTCTCTAAGGAATTCTGGAAGCAGCTGCTGTTTACCTTGCCTGTTGTGGCCAGGCACACCCAACCACAATAGAATTGGCTACAGTAGTATGCCATTCTTGCCCAGCTTGAGCTTTATTGCATTGTTTACTGCAGACACACTGCTGCAACTTGACATCCAAAGTTTGCGTTTCTCCAACCCTCCTTCACCATCCCGCCAATGTCAGTGCTGCTTAAAAAATTCCAACTAAACAGAAGATAAGGAGGAAAAGAACGGTCTGGTTGGGTGTAAAACAACTTTGTAAAAAGGGCTTCAATGTGAGAGGCCTTGTTAACTGAGCTATGCCCAGGACCAGTTTAAGGAATTTTGGGCAATGCTTTATTTTGGGGGGCCCATATGTTTATCTCAGGTCAATGTAACCTAACCTAACCTATTCACAGTACAGGATATTCAGATTATTGCTAATAATGTTTTTGCAGGAGGAGGGTTATGACAGGTCCCCCAACAATGATGGAGGCCCCTGTGGCTGCAGGTGCTGCAGGGCCCTTAAATCGGCCCTGGCTATGCCTGTACCCCAGCTCTTTTCTCCAAAGAGTTTGTGAGGAACAGCTGGGAAGCTACCACATGTGTCTGCATCTGGCAGCTGGGGCAGACACTTCACTATGCCTAATAGTAGCACCGGCCACTCCCCAGGGATGCCTTTTCTCAATGTGTATTTAAAAACAAAAAATTATTTTATAAAGATATAAAATACATATAATACATAAAATAAAGCAAAATCAAAAAAGAAAGAAAAAACAACATATACACACACAAAAAAAAAGAAAAATAAAGAACATCTATACAACATGAAACATAAAACATATAACAAAACATTAATAACTAGCTAAATTAAATTCTAACATTTAATTTAGTTAGTTAATAACTAACTAAATTAAATTCTAATCCCTAAGCCAAATACAAATACCATATAGATACCTACATATACAAACATACATATAAAAAAATAACTTCCTAGTTTCTTTCTTAAGTGAATTTTTAAAATTGCTTATTAAGCCCTCAATGTGTATTTTATGGAACTGCTTTGGATAAATGATGTTTTTAAGGATGATGATTCAAGGGGGAAATGGGATACATATTGGGGAAAAGTAAATCTTCTAGATGAAAGGTCAGTGACTCACACTGAATAGACATTCTGCGGTTTTCTTTCCCAGACTCTTATAGTTTTCTTAATATCTGTGAGGACATGAAGCCATTTTGAAAGAGCAAACATGTCTCCCAGTCCTGGTTTTAGGAATATTGTTGCTGCTGCCAGCAGCTGAAGATGCAGATCCTGCAGCTACTGAGAGGAGAAGATTACTTCTCCTAGGGAGCTAAAAACAGGAATCGAGAGCTTTGAAATGCTAATAATTGGATCGGATGTAAGACAAGTTCCAGGGGAATGCATTTCTAAAGCCATCCCGCCTGATCTGATTTTATATTGCTTAATGAATGTATGAGGCACGAATTTCACTGGCTAAGCATTATTTAGCAGAGATACTGAGTGAAATAACTCCTGTCAGATACAGCTGATCTGAGGAATTTAAACTATACTGCCAGGTTCAGTTTTGTTTGTTTTTGTATTTTTTTTTTAGTGCTTACTTAAAAGCTTAATTCAATGCTTGATTAAAATGATATATATGTGAAAAAAATTCTCCAAAACAATGGATGATAGTGTGTGTGTGTGTGTTGCTCCCCTTCCTCACATGCACACCCATTTGGAGAAAGGCAGAAACTGCTATCTTCATCACCTTTCACCTTGGTCTGGACAGTATTAGTCTGGAGTTGGATGAGAAGCACATATCTTCCAACTGTCCTCATTTGGCAGGGACAGTTCTGATTAATCTTCTGTTGTCCCACTTTTTCAGCTGCTTTTAAAATGTCCCAATTTCCTCTTTCTTCTGCTTGCTTTTCCTTCTTCTCTTTAGATTACTTCAATTGCTGCAAATTGAATTCAAAGTGCAAAAGTAGTTTTTCACTTAGTAAATTCAGCAGGGGAGAAAGTAAAGGGAGGTGGAATCTTCCTCTTCCCAGTAGGCCAAGGCAAAAGCAAACTGCTTCACCGGTTCCTAGCTCGCATGTACTTCCTCAATAACTTTTGCCATCTTGACCACACTCTGATGCTGCTTAACCACGTGTCGCCGTTTTCATCTGTTAAATTTTGGAGGGTGCGCAAGCACCTGAGAACCAGCATGGTGTAGTAGTTTGAGCGTTGTGGACTAGGAGTCTGGAGATCAGGGTTCAAAACCCTGCTCAGCCATCGAAACCTACTGGGTAACCTTGGGCAAGTCACACTGTCTCAGAGGAAGGCAATGGCAAACCTCTTCTGAAGAAATCCTGCCAAGAAAACCCTGTGATAGGTTTGCCTTAGGATCACCATAAGTTGGAAACAACTAAGCAGAGCATGTGTGCCTTTATGTTTCAGGCTGTCTGTTCCAACTGGATCAGGCCTGAGCTTCTTCAGGACAGGGATACTCTGTGACTTCACTGCCTTGAAAGTTAATCTTCTGTTGAAAGGTGGGCTTAAATGGTCAAATCTACCCTGAAAGAGTTGGGGTGAGTGGGTCGTAAAATGCTTGTTCTTGTGTTCCACAGTGAAGAGGTTCCAAGGAGTCCTCCACTCAACCATGAAGAGGTTTGAATAGTCATGTGGAGCTTTAGGCCTTCCTCTCAGTTGGGTGCAGATTCAAATATGCACAGCTGGGCTGGGGGGAAGCAGGCTTCTCGATCCCTTCCTCCCCACAGCTGCTCCTCCAGCCCCTTGGAAATGCTACACCATCAATCTCAAGGCTTGTTCAAAACAGTTGCTCTGTGATGTTATAATCTGGTCTGTCTTTTATTATCCCACTTTGAGTAGGTTAGAGTTGCTACTGAATTTTATCCAAAGTCAAGTCTGACTCTGGAGAGTAGCATGCAGAGCTGCGGTGAATTAAATTGTGCATGAAAGGTTTGTTCCAATATAGCAAGGTTGGGCAATGATCAGCCAGTAGGGGGCCACATGAGGCTGGCAGGTGACATTAGAAGGCTACAACCCCCCTCCACACCCCTTGAAAAAAACATTTCTAGGGGATGTGGGGGCATTTTCCCCACATCGTTGCTCCCCCCCACCGCCAACTAGGAAAGGCCTTTTTTGCATCTCGAAGCGACCGAAGTTTCACTTTCTATTCACTTCCTAGTTGTTGTTTTTTAAAAAAAGGCCTTTCCTGGACCTAAAATGGCTGAAGGTACTTGGATGGGAGACTGCCAACAAATACTAGGTTCTGACTTAAAGGTGCGTAAACACACAATTATGTACAGTTGGCCCTCTGTATCCATGGATTTGGCACCTGTGGATTTCACTATCCACAGCTTGAAAATATTCCCCAAAAAGTAAATTCCAAGAAGCAAACCTTGATTTTGCCATTATGTATAAGGGACACCATTTTACTATGCCATTGTATATAATGGGACCTGAGCATCAACAGATGTTGGTATCAACAGGGTGCCCTGGAACCAAACCCCAGCAGATACCAAGAGCCCACTGTAATAAGATAGGAATCTATATGATCTCTGCTGTGGGACGTTAAGAATATAAAAATATATTATTTGACTCCACAATTTTCAAAGTGACCATGTTAATTGGTTGCAGCACCTTTTACTCTTTAGTAAAACATTTATGATTATATTTCTTATATCATCATTTATGATGATATTTCAGGGATGACCACACAACAAGGTTCATCAAACTATAAGAACAAGATGTAAAGAAGTAATATTTTAAAAAATGACTTTCATAAATTCTTATGGCCAATGTGACTGTAATGATTTAAATCATGGAACTCCTATGTTAGAAATGCTTACATGGGTGGGAGTTATTGGACTCTGATTTCCATCAGCCCCAGCCAGAATGACCAGCTGTGAGCAGAACTCCCTATCAAAAGGGAGGTGTTGCACTACAATCAGCAGCTGAGAAATATTGCACTTTTTTTAAAAAAAAAAGTAGATTACATAATGCTGTTCTCACTCGTTTCTCACAATTTCATTTTGTAGCAGAAAGTTTTTTTCCATGTCTCTTAAAATAAATGATTACTGTCTATAGAATATGATATGCTTTTTTGTAGTTGGCCAGAGGGAACAGATTCAAAAAGGCACAAAGAGCACTGCTTTATTTTAAATTCATTAAAGATTTATATTTATGCCCCTCAAGTGTCTTGTGCTTCTGAGGTATATTTTTATTTATATTTTTATTGCTGTTTTTAATAATGTATTGGTTGTTGGGATTTTTATGCATACTACCCTGAAATCTCTTTGTGAATGAAAAAGCTGAAGCCAGAACATGCCCAGAGGAGGGCAACCACGATAATAGAAGGTCTGGAAATCAAGTCCTCTGAGGAATGGCTGAAGGAGCTCATACGTTTAGCTTGGAGAAGTGAAAATTAAAAGGTGGTATGACAGCCATCTTTAACTATCTGAAGGGATGCCACACTGAAGATGGAGCAAGCTTTTTCTCTGCTGCTCCAGAGACTAGGACACTAAAGGAGCAGATTCAAATTACAAGAAATACCATTTCACCTATACATTAGGGAAAACTTCTTAATGATAAGAGAGAGCTGTTTGAGAATCTGGGGTGTTGTCTAGACAGGGCAATATAATGTGGATTGCTGTGCATTTATGCAAATTCTCAGCAGCATTCATTTGTCTTCATGGTTTGTTTGTTTGTTTGTTTGTTTTTGCAAAATCACTGGTGTGCGAAGCTATCAGTGATTGAAGTTCACACACAGCTGTGCCTGCAAATCAAGATGGTGGCCATGAGTGAATTACTCACATTATTATTCTCAACAAGTTGCTGCCACTCCACAATAT
This sequence comes from Gambelia wislizenii, assembly GCA_030847615.1. Taxonomy (NCBI): domain Eukaryota; kingdom Metazoa; phylum Chordata; class Lepidosauria; order Squamata; family Crotaphytidae; genus Gambelia; species Gambelia wislizenii. Next base: position 201,176,068 of record JAUMIR010000005.1, on the reverse strand, counting down.
TTTTTTAACTCTAAATCAAGAGTGCACAAGTGTGACCTCCCACTTTAAATAGCAGTTTTGTTGCCTCAGTGCAGTGAAAACGCATGATTGCTACCACAAAACTCTAAAATAGTAGTTCCAACTGGCAAACCCACCCCCTGGGCATGTCTGACCAATCAGATTTCCACTTCTGCTCCTCTCCGAGAATGTGCTGCCACTTGAATTGGATGTTGAAATAGGCTGTAATGCACATTTCTACGGATTTTTTTTTAAAAAGTCTGGGGAAAGCTGCAAAGGCTTGTCCCATGTAGTTTTTGGTGGTTTTGGCCCCCCTCCTTCTGAATACGGCAAATCACTGCGGGATCTCATTGAGACAAAATGCATTCCCTGTGAATTCTATGAGGAGTATAGCAGGGATCACCAGCATTGAGGCCATGATACTGAGAACACAGCTGCGCTGGGCAGGGCACATTTCTAGGATGGAGGACCATCGCCTCCCGAAAAGAGTGCTCTACGGTGAACTCGCCACGGGTCAGCGATACAAGGACTCCCTGAAACAACATCTCAGGATCGGCCAAATTGATCACCAACAATGGTCCACCCTGGCCTCACACCGGGAGGTGTGGAGACACACTATCCACAGTTCTGCAGCCTTATTTGAGAACTCACGCCAAAGACGTTATTTGAGAATGTCTTGAAGAGAAATGACAATGCAGAAAGAATCACAACCCGAAAACATCACCCAAGGAGACCTGCTGTGCTTTCTGCAACCGGACTTGTTTATCTCGGATTGGCCTTTTTAGTCATCAGCGCACTTGCAGAAAGCATGGGATGAGTCCTTCCTGAATCTTTGTTTGCAAAGAAAAGCCAGAGAGAGAGAGATTTTCACGGTCTAGACAACACCTTGGAGGGTAGTGGACTTTTCTTCTTTGGAAGTGTTTAAATAGAGGTTGAATGCCCACCTCCCAGAGTGCTTTAGATTAAGGTTCCTCCACTGGCAGGGAGTTTGACTAGTTGGACTCTTCTGATTCTTCAATTCATATATGTTATGTAACATGTTGTATGTGTTAAATAAAAGAAATAAATATGTTGTTTTTATATTGTTGCTGCTGGTACTGGATCTGATGGTACTGAACATTGACATTTTGGGGCAAATTTATTTGCCCTTCCCAAGTTTTTGGAGAGGGGAACATGGGAAATGTATATGGTCCTTGGGCACAGCATATAATCTGTGGGCAAATTTTGCCCATCTTTCATCTAAAAGCATACACTCCAACATTTCACAGATGAAACCTGGGAAACACTCCAACATCAGACAGTGGTCAAGATAGCAAAAACTATTAATGAGGTAGAGCACAAAAGCTAGGAAAGGCTGCAGCAGTCTCTACAGAAGCAGGCAAGGCCTAAAGGGCGGGGAGGTGGGGTTGCAGTGGTCTGTTGGGATTCCATCTCCCTCACCAGGTGTCCTCTCCCACAGTCAGGACCCAGGAGATGGCCACTGACACTGTGTGTGTTTTTGAAAGTGGGTGACAGGGACAGAATAGGAATTCTGTTGGTGCAACGGAGCAATGGATGCAAGCTCCAGGAACAGAGATTCCACCTCAACATTAGGAGGAACTTTTTGACAGTAAGAGCTGTTTGGCAGTGGAACACACTCCCTTGGAGTGTGGTGGGGTCTCCTTCTTTGGAGGTCTTTTAAACAGAGGCTGGATGGCCATCTGTTGGGGATGCTTTGATTGTGATTTCCTGTGTGGCAGGGGGTTGGACTGGATGGCCCTCGTGGTCTCTTCCAACTCTGCAATTCTATGATTCTATGATTCTACTGCCCACCCGCTGCTCAATAGTCTCCCTTCCTGAGCTGGCTGAGTTAGGACTTTACCAGATGCGGCAAATATGGCATCATAACAACGCCGAATGATCGTGAAAGGGTGCACATACCAGACAACATTGTCCTTTTGCAATAATGTAAAACCCAAAAGCTGTTCTTTTTTATTGACAGCCCAAGCAATCAATAGATCTCTCCTGGTGCTTTGCTGCTGGTGTTGATGGCATTTGAAACTTCGCACCATTATGCTCAGTGAATACAGCGTCAATTGTCAGAACACTTCTGGGTGAAATTGGGGGGGGGGATGCTCTTTTTTTAATCTCCCCAAATTACTTATGATTTTTAAAGTGTGTTTATGTGCTTGTGTGTATGTTTTATGTCTTTGTCTTGCTCTAACTTTTAAATTTGCTACACTCACGTTTTCTCACAAGAATGGAGAGATCCTGGAAGAAAACGGAGCTGTTTGTGCTCTGTTACTGCTGGGGCTGCCTCATTGACACTGCTGAAGGTAGGTCTGGTGGTGGTGGTGGGGTTCTTTTTCCAGCATAAAAATGACACAAAATATGTCAGCAAAAGAATGTTAAGGGGTGGTGGTCTGATAAGTCTGGAGTCAGTACAGTATGGTATTTTTTAAAAAGCATATCCAAGGTGAGGAAGTGCAAGAGGGGGAAAGGCTGTTTCACCGCCTCAGCGCATGGTTGCTATGGTGAAAACCCAACATGGTGCTTCTGGGCACTTGCCTTGCCTGTAAGCTCTGCCTCCTGTGCATGTCCGACCAATCAGCTTTCCACTTCCGCTGTTATTGGGAATATGCAGCAAAGTGAATCAGTTGTCCCAACAAGCGGGAATGCACATTTCCTTCAGAGTTTTTTTTTTTAATACAGAAAAAAGTCGTGAAGGAGTAACTGGCGTTTTTGGCCCCCCTCCTTCTGATATGGTGTCTTGATGCAGGATCCCATTTAGATAAAAGGTATTCTACTCAAATTCTATGAGGAGTATTTTCACCATATAGACAAGCCCCAGGAATCACCCAGAACCCACCATCTGGATCCAGCCTTTTGTAAAGAGTTGGGTCTACTGTGACCCTCATGCTCTCTGTAGCTATGTGGCTATCATCTACTTTTTTCACGGTTTTATGGCAGCAGCGGCCACATGCACAGACCTTTGTGGATCACCCCATCACTTTTTTGAAACTGGAGGTGAGCAGGAAGCCATTTCAAGCCTCAGAATACTATTAAAATGGGCAGTTGTTGACCCTGGAAGCTTCTATATGTGTGGTTTTCTAATGTTAGGCCCCAAAAGTATTTCCCCACCAATTAAAGATGCTGGGGCCAGATTTGATGTCAAACATTTGATCCAATGGCAGCACAATTTCTGACCTTGGCCTAATCTACACAGGCCCAATTCGCAGAGGTAACAGGGGAAGGACAGGCCAGCTCCACAGCCAGGATACACCAATGGGGAGCTGGCACATGCTGGCTGGTGTAGATAAACCTTTTGTTTGATGGTAATATGCTTATTTGAAATGAGAAGTTGGACAAGCCTGAGTAGAGCCAGCCAATCAAACTCATGGAATGCTGGGGGTGGGGTGTATGGGGAAAAGGCTATAACCTAGAGGCTTCTCTGCTAAGGAGTCAGGGACAGTCAGAGAGAGAGATAGGGCCAGTTAGAAATACAGATAGGGCCAGCTTAGGAAGAGGGGAATGGAGAAGATCTGAACAAGTTTTTGGGGAGCTGAGAATGTGGAAGGAGTGCAGAAAGTAGAGTTACTTTGATTGAAACCAGGGTGTTACTGTGTACTGTATGTGGAACCAGCATAAGGCTAGATTTTTTTTTATCTGTTACAATAAATCTTTAGTGTTTTCATTTTCTACATCACTGTCTGAATGCTTTAATTTAATAATTGACATAGCGGACCAGTCACACTTTGCCATGCATCAAAACAGCCACTTGTGCTGTAGTGGTCACCTTGAGGCTCAAATACCAAATGCAGGGAGGGATTGCCAGGGTACAAGGGCAAGGTGAGTGATAGGAGACCAGGGGTTGGCACCATGCAGTCAACATCCCAACATCCCTTGTTTTGAGGTCCACCATTGCTGAAGCAGTGCAAGCAGAAAAGTGACAGTGATGACAGCACATTTCACTGTTTGCCTATGTAATCATAGATGGGGATTTTGACACAGCTTGGAAATGAGAAAACTGATTTGCATTGTTGGTTTAATTTAAAAAATTCAAGAAGCTACTTGCTGCTGGCTGTTTTGTATACAAGGACTGCATTCTGAATGAGTAAGTCTTGTGGTCCCTTCTCTCCCACACGTGCATGCATGCACACACATTTTTATTTTATTTTATATTTTTAGGGACCATGCATATTGTAACTTTAGCCTTATAGGAAGAAATTGTAAATATATCTCTGACGCATTTTTCCTAAACCATCAAGTAATGTACATTACATAAACTATAAACTATATTCCTATGTCTTCATGTCTGGATTTAGTTTCTTGTCACCTTGTTGCACCTAAGGACAAAGGCAACTTTTCAGCAAGATAAATGTAATTGGACTTGCTTTACTTGTCTGACCCAGCAGAAAGATGATTCCTGTTTGCAACTCTGCAGCAAATACAGACCTAATTTAGCAGTGGTGATATAATCTGCACCATACTTAACTCTGGAAAGGACCTTTAAAATTGTCAAGCCCAGTCACCTGCATGGAGGAAGGCAGCAATGTACAAAGTGCCAAGTAATACATTGTTCTTCAGTATTGTCATGGTTGTGGTAAATTCTGAAGTTCAGGTGTGCATCATGACACTTTCCATAAACTCTCCAAGGAGCATATACAGGAATATAGGAAGCTATGGGCTCAGCTAGTCAGGAGAATTAATTGCAGAAAATAGCGCATTACCTCACTATCGCAGTAGTGTTTATAGAATCATAGAATCATGGAGTTGGAAGAGACCACACAAGGGCCATCTAGTCCAACCCTCTGCCATGCAGGAATATACAATCAAATCATTCCCGACAGATGGCCATCCAACCTCTGTTTAAAAACCTCCAAAGGAGGAGATTCCATCACACTACGAGGCAGTGTATTCCACTTCCGAACAGCTCTTACTGTCAGGAAGTTCTTCCTAATGTTTAGGTGGAATCTTTTTTCCTGTTGGTTGAACCCATTGCTCTGTGTCTTAGTTTCTGGAGCAGCAGAAAACAAGCTTGCTCCATCCTCAGTATGACATCCCTTCAAATATTTAAACATGGCTATCATGTCACCTCTTAACCTTCTCTTCTCCAGACTTCATTTGTCCCCACAAATCATTTGCAAGATCGCTGAAGTTTGCAGTTCACACGGAGCATGCCCACAAGAAAAGATAGTGGCCGCAAGTGAATTACCTGCCTTATTATATCCTGAAAAGCTCCCTCCAGCCCCACCCCCTTTTGCCATTAAATGACAGATGTGGAAGAGTGATCTTCTGCTTAGAAACATTTTGTTTGCTCTGCCACTTGAAAATTGCTCTCGATCGTGTCCCTGAAAACAACAATGGTGGCTCCAGCTGCTTCGTCACTGGCAAGCTTGCTTCCGCACACATCCCAGCAATCATGTTTTGACTTCTTGGATGTTCCCCAATTTGAATTGGTTGTTCAGATGGCCTGCTATGTGAATTTTCATGTACTTTAAAAAAAAGATTGCAAGAAGCAGCAAAAGCTGTTATCACAAACTACTTGGAGTTTTCAGCCCCCCTTCTTCCCAATATGGTGAATCATGGCAGTAGCTCATCTGGACAAAAGGTATTCTGCCTGCATTCTTTGAGGATTTCCCCCCATCATCTAAACAACCCTTATGTCGACCCATATCAACAAATAAGTTCTAACCATTTTCAGTTGTAAATTAATGCACATTTAAAACCAGCTATCCCCAAAATACTTTGGATTATATCAGGGATAGCTCATAACAATACATTGTTTGGGAGAAAATCTATTCTTCTCCTCACCCACTCAGCTACTGTGAGGCTTGTAGTTGAGCTCTGCAGAGACAGGAGAGCCTGAATGGGTGTCAGAAGATGCCATCACCCTGCCAGTGAAAAAGCCTGCAAGCTGTGGCTTCACAATCTCATTGCCTTTGGGAAATGGAGACTCAGCTGTATAGGTCCTACACTCCATGGTTAGGTGATTTTCTGAAGGCAGCTCCACTGACCTTAACTGCCCCGACACAACTTCACCCAAAAGACCAGTTGCTAGCACCCAAAAGACCAGTTGCTAGCATGAGGCCAACATTGCCCAACTAGGTGGCTAACTACTACAAATGGCTAGACCACCACCTGTGTGGTTTAGGCTCCTGCAACAACGACAAGAAAAAAAATGAATCTGACCTACCTAATAGCAAAGTTCCCTTCTCTTTGTATTTTTTTTAACAGAGTCTACATAAATGGAGACATTGCTAATTTGATTTTTTTGGTATGTTTATAGTCAACATGTTCTTGAGAATAACAAAATAAAGCATTACCTGCTATCTTCTTTTGGTAATTTCATCCAAATCCTTCTGTTTTAAACAATGAAGAAGGATGTTTTCCATTTTGGAAGATATGATACACTTATAGCTTAAGGAGCCTATCACACTCCAAAGAAAAGCAGCAGTGCAGCAGGAAATCTTCCATACTGCCATACCGCATGATGTTATTGTTCTTTCGTTCTGATCCTTTGTGGGGCTGAGGTAAAACTGTGTCTTTTTGCTAACCAGAAAACCCTGTTAGCAAGAAGACTTGGTTTTACCCTGGTCCCCCACAGGACTGGAACAAAAGAACGATGGAAGAAGGACAATGTCATGCAATAAGGCAGCATGGAAGATGGAATGTTCCTGCTGCTTTGCTGCTTTTCTTTGGAGTTTGGTAAGCCCCTAAGTTTTTAAAAATGAAACATGGAATGGTAATTTGGCCTCCAGCACAAGGTACTCGATGGTACAAATGCACTCATGTGCCTTCTCTTTCAAACAAGACACACATTATGGTGTTTGTACTTTAAATAGAACTTGGAAAAGTAACTTTTCTAAGCTCTGGCTTCAAGAGATGGGAGGGTACACTCATGTCTCTTTTATGCAACACAGAAAGAAATCCTATGGCTTTTGAAATTGTTACTAGAAAATTGTCAAGGTGTCATTTTAAAATGGTATACTGCATTGATGTGTTTACTCATTTATGTATGTTTCTGATCTCCCACAAGTCTTACTAGAGAAAAACATCATCCAGTTGAAGTTTGCTTTTTTAAAAAAGTCACCTGCAGGAAAATTTCATGTAGATAGTTACATATGACCCTAACCATGTTCATTCTTTTCCCGTTTTTATTGTTTTCACCACACCATCACCCAAACCTCAGAGCAGGTAACAGTTAGAAATAAATTAACGAAACATTTAGACATCTTTATTGAAAAACATTTAAGTGCAAAATAGGCAGTTAAGCATCCATCTGTTACTGAGCTGCATGAATAAAGGGTGTGTGTGGATTGCATATGAAGACATTTAGGAAAATAATTCTGAAACAGATGAATAGACATTGGTAACACCTTAGCCCTCAGTTCAGAATTAGCACATGGAGGGCTCCTCCAAGAATCTACTCTCAGTTAATTGTAGGGAATGGCACTGAAACAAAGGGAGGTGGGCGATCTCAGAGATACATATCTAATAGCTAAAACATCTGTAAAATTTATGAAGTAAAATAAAAATGGTGCCTAGAACACTAGGGCTGCTGACACACTGCAGAAATAATGTAGTGTGACACTGCTTTAACTATCACGGCTGCATCCCGTGGGTTTCTGGGAATTGTAGTTTGTTGTGGCAAAAGTTGAGTTCTCTGAAAGAGAAGGCTAAATATCTCACAAAACTACAAATCCCAGAATTCCATAGCATTGGGCCATGGCAGTTAAAGTGCTGTCAAACTGCATTATTTCTGCAGTATGTCAGCAGCCTAAGGCAAAAATACCTTGCAGCTGCCTGAATCTCATTAGATTCAACTAGAGTAAACCCATTTGTATAAGTGTTGTCTCACAATTTAACAATTGGTTCAGTGGATCTTTGTCCTTCGAACCTGTGCAATGGATTTTTCTGGTGGAGCGCAGCATGCACAGAACTGGCCTCACCCTTTAAATCAAAGGTTCATCTGCTGTGGCCTTGAAAGCATGGATGGTTGCAGCGAGGTCCTCCGGTCGTAAGTTTGATTAGAGTTTCCTTCTCTTAGATGGTTGACCTTAGAGGGTTGGACAAGCACCATCTGCACGGGTTTGGGATTAGAGTTTTCCTTCTCCTAGGATGGTTGCCATAAGGCTAGAGAGCCCATCCTGCCCTTTGACGCTCTTTGTCAGACCCCTCAGTTTTGACCTGTCTGGCATGGGAGACCCTACCGGTGGCTATTATGCCACTTCCAGCATAGCTCAAAACATCATTAGGGTACGCAAGCCTCTCTCCCACGACAAGGGGGCATCAATGGAGTGGATCTATTCTGGTTAGAACTACCAACAGCATTCCAGTTCAGCATTGGACTGATAGGGCCAGCTGGTGTTCAGCTCTGTCCCAAGACAGTTTGCTGCTCAAGGTAAAGGGCAACATGTTTCTGTTGCCTGCTGTTCCATACATTACAGCTATCCAGACTGGCAGCGGAACCCTTCCTGCAACACTGGTAATAGGACTTCATCATCCACTATGCCAGAGGGCAGCAAACTAGCTTAGGTGGTGCAAAGCTTGCTGCTTGCTTCAGTCTATTTTTGGCTGCCTAAGGACTTCATCAGACTAGCAACTAAAAACACTGTAATTCCGCAAATGAAGTTAGCGGGAACATCATGGCATTATAACACTTATTGTCACACATAGCTGTAACCACGTGAAAGAAACACCACAGAATTATTGCACAACAACCACTAGAGCTTTAAGAATGGGAGTTTACTTTCACGATTTGGCATGGGTGAGATTTCGGCTGTTCTCATGAGAAGACACAAGCGCACTTAAAACTCCACACACACCCCCGCAAACCCCTAAATTAACAAAGTTAATGAGCACACAAGCACTGAATCAAACCGAAAAACATGCAAACTAGATGGGACAGTTCATAAGAAGAGTGTTCTGTGCTTCATTTTCACATTCTCACTTGGAAGTTTGCGTGCTGAGGACCACCCATTCACTCTGTAATCTTGCAATTACAATGGGATGTGGTTTCGCACGCCCTCAATACCATGAAAAAGGGATATTGGTGAACTATTGATGGTTGATCCCATCAATTAAAAGCGACACCTGATTTGCAGCGGGCCACGGGATGATGAAGGTTTCATGCCATGGCCGTGGCTGTTTGCGCTACCATGATTTTGTAATCCCACAATTTTTGCTGCATCTGATAAAGTCCTAAAACAGCTGCCTCACTCTGCCTAATGGTAGGGCCTGCCCTCTTGTTCACCACTGAACATGCAATAGAGAATAATAATGCTGACCTACCTACCTTACAAAGGTGTTTCAAGAGTTACTGAGACAATGGATATGAAACGCTTTAAACATTCAAATGCCTCTATCAGTTTATGCCTAGCCACTATCCTTAGATGAATTTGGATCAGGTGAAGTTGTTAACGAAAATGAAACTGATCCCCCCCAACGCCAAGAAATTGGATATTTTAAAACAAACCAAAGCCAGGCTCTTGAATTTAGCTTTTGATCCGTACTGTTACAGAGGATGAATTGTATGAGTTGACTTCAAAGCACTATTCTTCCTCATGCTTTTAGGCAGAAAGCTCCATGGAGAGTGCTTTCAGCTTTTGTAGCAAGGCCTTTTTCTGGCAGATGCCAACTATAAGAAAGCTGCATTTTTAAATCAAAGGAACCATTTGCAGAGAGGAGGGGAAAATGGGCTAATCAGTTAAATATCAACAAACAACTTGGCCCATCAGTCTTAGCACTCTCAAGAAGATGAATCAGTAAAGTTTGATCTACTTTCACATCCATCAAGCTGAAAGCAAAACAACCACTTTGACAAAAAAAAGCAGAGTCATGATTGCAGATGTGTCCTACTTTATGGCTCAGCCTCAACATTAAGCATTTTGGAATTAGAGGTGAGAGAACAAATCTTTGCCTGCTCTACAACAATTGTTCATCATTCTCATTAAAAAAACGAATAAAGTTGATGGCAAGACTTCATCAACTTTAACTGATAACACTCACTGGTATATCATACCCTCCAACATTTCACAGATGAAAACCAGCACACGCATAGCCAAGCAACATCAGAATGTGGTAAGATTACCATATATTCTGGCGTATAAGATGACTGGGAGCATAAGACGACACCCCCAATTTTTAAGTTAAAATATAGAGTTTGCCTCCCCCCCAGCCAGCCAGCCACCTGGCTGGAAAGCCTGTCCCCCACCAGCCAGCCAGCTCAGTGGCTGTAGATGATGGAATAGTCTGTGAAATTAAAGGACTGAGAACAGCTAAAAAAGCATGGGATACTTTGAAAAATCTCTGTGGTGTTCAATCTTTGGAAAGTAAGGTTGCATTAATACTGTAAATTGGTTAATATGAAGCTATCAAATCCCAAATTTTTGAATGAGCACATTAATGAATGAGCAAATTAATGATTTTAGAGCCACATTGGCAGACAAGAGAATTTCACCATAGACAAAACTTGATGCAAAATGATAAGTTTAAATGCAGAAATTCTAATTTTAAGCTAACTTGTCGTGAAAAGAAACATCATTTTGACTCTCCTGAGCTAAATGGAGGGCCATTTAACTCTTCAAAGGCAAAGCAGTTATTCTCACAGCAGGAGGAAGGATCTGCTGGGAAAACTGCCCAGGACATTTAACACTTCAATCATTCTCACAGCAGGGGAAAAGATCTACTGGGGTATAAGACGCCCCCCCCACTTTTGAGGAGATTTTCAAGTGTTAAAAAGTAGTCTTGTATGCAGGAATATACGGTGAGTTATTAGTGAGGAAGAACACACAAGCTAGGAGAGGCTGCATCAGTTTGTTTTTGCCTGATCCTCCTGGGAAGGGAAAGATTCTGCCCTTATCTTTTCTCCTCTTCTACCTGAGTTAGTAAAAAGCAAACTGCTTTTGCACTTTGAACTCAGTTTGCAGCAACTGAAGTAAACTGTTAATGAGAGGAAGGGAGAGAAAGTGGGACATTTTAAAAACAGCTGAAAAGTGAGACAGCAAAGGATTGATCAGGATTGTCCCTCCAAACTGGGATAGTTGGAGGGTATGGTATTGTTACCTACCCTGATAGCCTCATCTTGGAATATTTAATACAGTTGCGCCTCCACATTCGTGGCTTTCACTCTTACAGTTTCGACTATTAACGGTTTGCTCAGCAAGCACCACATTTAAATCAGCTTCTCTCCCTCGCACACAAGGGAGAGGAGCCGATTTAAACGGAGTGCTTGCTGAGCAAACCGCGTGCCCAACTCCCCACTCTCCCGGGGCTTGGCTCCATTGGGGTGGAGATCCAAGTCCCGGGAGAGCGGGGAGTTCATGGGAAAGGCACTTTTTAGCCCCCCACCGCCCTTCCCAAAGCCACGATTGAGCTTTCCAAGCCTTGTCGTGGCTTTGGGAGGGTGGGGACTGGCTGAAAAGCCTTTCCGCCGGGCTCCCTCCACCCCTCCCGAAATTCCTGAAGCGGCTGTGGGGCTCTCAATCTCCAGAGCCCCCTCAGAAAGGCTGGGGAGAGGCCAACCAGCCTCCCTCCCTCCCTCCCTCCCTCCCTCTCTCCACCGTCCCTGGCCTTCCTGAGGTGGCTCCAAGGCTTCAAAGCCCCAGAGCCCCCTCGCGAAGGCCAGGGAGAGGCCAACCAGCCTCCCTCCCTCCTGCCCGCCACCGTCCTCATCCTTCCCAAGGTGGCTCCGAGGCTTCAAAGCCCCGGGGCCCCCTCGGGAAGGCGGGGGAGAGGCCAACCAGCCTCTCTCCCTCCCTCCCGCCGCCTTCCCCGGCCTTCCCAAGGCGGCTCCGAGGCTTCAAAGCCCCAGAGCCCCCTTGTGAAGGCTGGAGAGAGGCACCCAACCTCCCTCCCTCCCGCTGCCATCCCCGGCCTTCCCGAGGTGGCTCCGAGGTTTCAAAGACCCAGAACCCCCTCATGAAGGCCTCCCTCCCTCCCACCTGCTGCCACCCCCAGCCTTCCCAAGGCGACTCTGAGGCTTCAAAGCCCCGGACCCGCCTTGGGAAGGCCGGGGTGAGGCCGGCCAACCTCCCAGCTGTGGCCACCCCTACCTTCCCAAAGTGGGTATGGGGCTCGAGAGCCCCATAGCCACTTCAGGAAGTGCAGCAGGTGGCAGGGGGGGTTGCAGCCAGGCAGGCGGGAGGCTTTTTAGCCACCCCCACATTTCCCCAAGTGGCGATGGGACTCGAAAAGCCCATCGCCACTTTGGAAGGGCGGGGGGGTTGCGGGCAGGCAGGGGGAGGCCTTTTTTCACATTCATAGGGGTCTTGAGACCCTAACCCCCACGAATGTAGAGGGGTGACTGTAATTGGCTATATTTAATGATTTGACTAAATGTGGCCATCCACATGCTTGCAGGTAAACCAGGAACGCCCAAATACAGGATTCATGTATGACCAATTGCAGGGGCCTTTGGAAATTCCCCCAAAGCAAATACTCAGGTCAGAACTTAACATCTGGAGGTGAGTCATTCACTAATCCACTCAACAATAGCAGAGTCCTTGTTGCTTGTAAAATGGGTCCTTCCTTCCCTCATCCCTTTCCAACAAAAGACCTCACAAAAGACCATTCCAAATACAGCACCCATTAATGATTGTTGACTCTTCCAGAGCACCCTTTGTTTAGTCATGGGGACCTCTGAGAAACATTGTATTCCACTCAACCTCCCATCCCTTCAGGGGAACTATTTCATATAAATATCACCCTAAAACACCACCCAAGTATGCACAAATCCCCTGCTTTCTGACTTTATGCCAATTTGTGTCACCAGTCTATCATCCAGACCCCCTTGCTGTTGGTTTACTTCATGATCTCAGCTCTACAGGATCAGCACAGTATAACCCACTCCCGCCTTACTCTATTCCTCGATCCAAATACCTCCTACTATTTTTGATAGCCTTGTGTGAGTGTCTGAAGCCTGAATGTTTGTGAGGATGCTGTGTACATTACTTTCCAATAACGGTCATTTAATTATACCTTGTCGCTTAGAATCTCCTCCGTTATTACCGATACACATAGGTAAAAAGGTCCCGCCATTGCCCAGCCTCTCACATGCCAAGTTGAGTTAGTTAAATTCCCCAAATTAATATTAGGACATCAGAGGGTCCCCATGGGCCCCAAGCAATTTGGGTAACAGTATATGGACATTTCCCCCCACTGGTATATGACCTAAATTCAATACTGTGCTGGTACCAACCCACTACAGATGGAACTTCTCTCCCTTTTCACTACAGATCATGGTACCCCTGCTATTCTCCCATGGCTCAAGATGATTTTCCAGACTTCCAGAGCAGGTATTTTAGTGTTCTGCAGTGTAGGGTGCTGGTTGCAGTAAGGAAGGAAGGACGAATCCCTTCTAGTTCTGCTGACAGAAGCAGTTATGTCAATGGAAGCAACCTGATAGATCTTGGACTGTGATTATGGAAGAGCACATACATGGTGTTATATTTGTCCCACACTTACTAAAATCATAATCAAATTTACTCAGAGGCATCTGTGGAGATCTCTACTTACCCCATCACTATGGCACAAAAGTTACCATCGCCACTGAACAGCTGCTGCTACCACAGACCCTGTGTGTTTAAACTTAAGCATTCTGATAACACTGTTGTAGTGTGCCCAGAGGCACATGTATATATAACAGACATAATAACTGTGACTGGTTTAACAAAGGCCACAAGGAGTGGGAATAGGTTTACCTCCTCCACCCACATAAATCATTTTTGCTCTGCAGTGTAATGGTGGGAAATTATGTGAAATGAATAAATATGGCATTTCCTTCTAACAATCAATAGCTGAGCATATTAATGATATGGTAGATCCTAACAACCTTAACAGAAAACACACCCTCAGAACAAATTCCTCCAAAACGTTTTTGCTGATAATTTGCAAAAGATCAACTGAATGTTATTTAACTGATTAAAATATAGCTAAGTGGTTAAAATTAGTTGTCAGTGCTAATTAAAATTCATACTCTTCTAGTATTTGCTGTATAGGTTTCCTGACAAACCTCCAGGAAGCTTCAGATTGTCTCTCTGGCCTTGTTCAAACAGTTGTAAACCACACTTTATAAAGTCTGCACAAAAAGTCATATGCTTCTCCTCTATTCTCCCTGTGAGCTTCCATTAGAGGCTGTCTTTGTTGCAGAGATCTTGGCTTGCATTAAAGCAAATAGCTCTATTACATCCAAATGTGAGAACTCTGACTTAATATCAGTTACCAACCCAATGATAATAGCCCATGATTTCTTAACTACTGTAATATTAAGCCAGTGTTTTCCAGTTTGAATGTAACAGGGAATTGTGGCCTAACACAAACCAGGATCTTAATGAAGTCAAATTTAGTTTGGCAGAGGAGAGGGACAAAGGAAGAGCATGTGTCCATTCAGATTACACAGATAGGATAGCAAGAAGCTACTTCTGAGATGTCTCCAAAATTCATGCAAGAGGATCAGTGGTGACAAAGATGGAGAGATCCACACTATTGTTGTGCAGTCGCTATTAAGTGCTCTTGGCAAACAGAGTTGCTAAGTGCAAGTGGCTGAGCTGGATAGGGTATTGTATGTTGTGAGAGGAGGTGGTTATAAAGGTTGGGCCAGTCCTCACATGGTGAAGAGTCCAGAACAGTGTGTGTGTGTGTGAGAGAGAGAGAGAGAGAGAGGTACAGGATCTGAGGGAGGCAATTAACAATTTCATTTCAATTTTTTTTTTTTTTTTTTAGTCTGCTGGCTATTTATTTATTTTTTTAAATGTGATTTTAGATTAGTTGTTTTTAATTTATATTGGTTTAATTTTTTTTATGGGGAAGGGTGGGGTGGGTGGTGTTTAGGGATTTTAATCTGTATTTGTTTTTTTAATTTTTGTAAGCCGCCCCGATTGTTTTTAACAGAGGGGCGGGGTATAAATAAATTCATCATCATCATCATCATTATTAAGATTTTAAAAAGCTGAGGTCCTGGAATGAGAGTTTAGGTTAGCTTGATGATACTGTAGAAGACATATGTTGAACGGTTGGAGAACAGTAGTATTTGCACATATGTTGAACGATTGGAGTACAGTAGTATTTGCCCCTCATACACACAACAGCATTTGCACTCCATGAAAAAGAAAGTTGTTTGATGATGGTCAAAGTCATAACTTGAGTATCTGTCCTATGCTGACAGACTAACACGGTTTGGAAAAGCTGGGTGAATTATATATTTGGTTGGACTGGCAGTTCATCAAGGCTCTCGAAAGTCAGTGTTTGCAACAGCAGCTGGAAAAAGTTTTATCTAGAGTTGCACGTTTTCCCCCCAAGGGACGTTGGACACCTGAAGGACACAAAGCAATAGCATGATTTTAACAAACAGAGTAAAGCCCAAGTTTTTCAAAGCCTGAAAGGTGAGTCAACTATAAAAATTGGTTGGAGAAAACAGACAAACCTATTTTATATTCCTGTTATGAAGGGTCCCATGGACCTATAGTGATTGCAAATTACCATTCAAAGTTACCATACCAGCACTCTAACCCAATGCTGAACACTATACTTCTTCTCATATTCAGGACATAGAATCATAGAATCATAGAATTGCAGAGTTGGAAGAGACCACGAGGGCCATCTAGTCCAACCCCCTGCCATGCAGGAAATCTTGATCAAAGCACCCCTGACAGATGGCCATCCAGCCTCTGTTTAAAGTCCTCCAAGGAAGGAGACCCCACCACGCTCTGAGGGAGTGTGTTCTACTGCCTAACAGCTCTGATTGTCAAAAAGTTCCTCCTAATGTTGAGGTGGAATCTCTGTTCCTGGAGCTTGCATCCATTGCTCCGTGTTCCAGTCTCTGGAGCAGCAGAAAACAAGCCTGCTCCATCCTCAATGTGACACCCCTTCAAATACTTAAACAGGGCTAGCATATTGCCTCTTAACTGTCTTTTTTCCAGGCTAAACATACCCAGTTCCTTAAGTCTCTCCTCATAAGGCATCATTTCCAGACCTTTCACCATTTTAGTCGCTCTTCCTTTTCCGGGAGGAAGCAATACAGCCAACTAGATATATTAGAGGCTTATCTTCCTGTTTAAGGAAAGGAGGAATCAAAATATTTTGGACCTTCAGCACTCAAAAAGATCCCAGTACACCCAATTTGCAAAGGCATCCAAATTTATAATGCATTGAGGGTTTCAGATTACATACTCCAAGATCTACCAATCTGTCAGTGTTGCCCTGAAGACATAATTGTTACAGGTTTTAAGTCATGAAAATCATCTGAAGAATGAGGCACAAGTTCTCAAGATACTTGAAGACTCTAGATAAATTGTGGAAACTATGAGTTCTTAACAGAAGCTGATATGTACTGTGGTCATACTATAGAAATAGGTGTAAATACCCTGAAGGAACCAGATCCCATCTCATCTTGGAAGCTGAGCAAGGTCAGGTCTGGTTAGTATTTGGAAGGAGGACAGCCAAGGGATACCAGGTACTGTAAACTATATTCCAGAGAAAGGTGATGGCAAATCATTTCTGAGTATTCCTCACTTAAGAAAACCCTATGCCAGTGGCTCTTAACCTTTTATTTATATCTATTGTTGTTGTGGTCCCCCAAGACTTAACTCAAGATTTAAAACAACAACAACAACAACAACAACAACAACAACACAAGTACACCATCCATTAAACCTTCCCTCAGAGGCACTGGATGGGAAGGGAAGACTTTTCTTCTGATTCTTTCTGCAAGTTTGTGGCTGGAATGGATTGAATGGCAAAGGGCAGGCCAAGACAGCTAATCTTTGCCTCGGCTCCTGTCACATGGCCATTCCACTACAAGGAGGAGGTGGACCAAGCAGCCTTCAAGCCTTTGTAGACCCCTATAAGGACATCACAGACCCCTGGGTGTCCCTGGACTATTAAGTTAAGACTATTGCCCTATGCAATTAATGGGGTCACTATAAGGTGACTTGAAGACAGACAGACAGACAGACAGACAGACAGACAGACACCATAGGTTGTGAATAGCTATACCAGACATCTGAACAAACTGGTACTATTCTAAGAGTACCACCACCAGAGAATATATTATACATTTCTTAATATATGTACTGCATTTGTAATCATGAATGGAGTTAGTGCAGAGGGGCTTGAGCCTTCCCTAAGACTAAGCAAGAGGTGGCTGAACCCTCCCATGATCAAGCAAAATTGCCAATCAGTCAGAAGTGAATTAAACAGTTAAACAGGAAAAAAAAATTAAGACAGCTCCTGCAGTTGAGTCTCTCAATAGTTGAGGCTGCATGCAATCTTTTATTTCAGAAGACATTCCACTGAACACATGGGGCTGGAGGGACTTCTAGGTAGATATTGTGTTTATAAGGGTGTTCATAGTCAAGGCTGATTAAATGATAATGAAACAGGAGAAGTAATTTGCCTTCACCCTGACTGTGTTCTTAGGCACAATGAAAGCAGTTGGGGATTCCAGATCACAGCAGGAGTCTGCCCTGCTGCCAGTGACCCCAAGAAAGAGTTATACTACTTACAGTTGTGTCCCAAAGCCAAGAATTGTGCCACAGAGCCTTATAATAAGAAAACAAGGAGAAGAGTCTGCAGCAGCCATTTTAATTATTAGCAGGCATGGTTTGTTGTATTGGAGATGGCTGCATAAATTAGTCTCTTCCAGGTCTATACTGCTAGACATTCGCTGTCTTCTTAGCTCCAGATGAGTCTCTATGTTCTTGGGCAAGGTCCCTGCATTTCCTTTTCCCAAGGACGGGATGAAGGGAATCTGTCACAGATAAAGGTTATATATCCTGGCAGGGCTGGTTTTCTAGAAGTTTCAAGATGATGCTCGGTTTCGGGACAAGTGTAGTTCCCCCTTTCTCTTTCATCCCCCAAGACTGAGGTAGAAGGAAGACTTCTGCTCTCAGAGAAGGAGCTTTTTATCAGTAGCAGAACCAGCACAATCACCTTGGTTACACCTCTGTTTACCTTTAGCCTTCAGGCATCTTTAGTGAGTAATCCAAACAGAGGACAATGAAGCTATGGAATGTGGGCTTTAAAGCGAGTATGTGTATGTGTGTAGTTATTTTGTTGTTGTTGTGTGCCTTCAAGTGGTTTCTGACTTACGGCAATCCTATCATGGGGTTTTCTAACGCTGTTATAATAAATATATTATAATATATACATAAATATGATGATATGTAATAATATATTATATATTACATGCTGCGGTCACATGCTGCGCAGGACCCCTGCCTAGCAAGGAATGGTGTTCTGAGACAAGCTCCCATGGACACATGGGGCCCAATCCAGCAGTACTGGATTAAACTAGGTAAAGGGCCTGGCTTGCCCCTGTTCCAGCCCCGTATCTACCCCGGGGGTGGCGAGGACTGCCCAGGGCAAGCCAGGGTATTTGGCTGGTATAGACAAGCCCCTAGTGATCTGTGCAGCTCTTCTCATGACATACCACCCTCACTGATCACTAATTTCCAGCCCTGCTGCTATGCAACAGAGGTTGCTTATGGAATATATAAGCACTACCTCCTTTTCCTCTAAATACATCAGCACAACATCATAATGGACTGTCAGTCATTAAGAAATATCTACTCTTGATTCCACCATAATGATGAAATCTGTCATTCTTACCCATCTGCTGCTCAGTTCTGCAGGGCATTTCAAATGTGAACACTGTCTTTGTTGCCAACAGTCCCTTAATATAAGAGCCTTTGTTCATCCCCAAACACAAGAACAATTCACTTTGCAAGAATGTTCAAATTGCAGTACTAAAAATGCTGTCTATGTCATTTTATGCCCATGTAATAAATTATACACTGGTCAGTCTCAAAGAAGGATTTCTAAAAGAATTTGTGAACATAAAAGTAGGATTTGAAATAAACATCTAGAGAGCCCCCTTGTAGAACATTTCACTGCAGCTAGACACACACCAGAATCTCTCAGCTTTTTTTTATTATTGAGACGGTTCAAATATCACGGTTCAAGCACAATATAGCTTTGAAATTGTTACAAAAGGAATCCTTTTGGATTCACAGATTAAAATCATTAAAACCTTCAGGGCTAAATGAACAGCTTGACTTGACAGTTTTCCTTTAAAACTATTCATCTCTGCCTACACATAGGATTCTACCTAGGAGAGACACACTGATTTAGTAGGATAAAGGTGACACTAACTAAAGAGTTGTAAATTACCCTCACTCTGACTGAGTCACCATAAAAGCTCATAGCACTAAACCCATTTACCTGCTGAAGTGGCAAAAAGAGAAGGAAGGCAATACAGAAGGTGAGACTTAAAATTCAGAATTTATTGCTAAGTAATATAAAATAATAATATAAAGAGCTTAAGTAACTAAACTTTTATATTTATTGTTTAATAGCTACAGAAGCATAAAGGCAAAAAAAGTTTGTGACATCTTCATACTACAAGGAGGGAAGGTAACTGGGCTTTAGCTAAGGGCAAAATAATAAGTTTGTTTCATAATAATTTTTTTCACTAAAATTTATATCATTAAGAGATAAAAATTCCCTGAAGAAGGCTCTGTGGCCGAAACAGTTAAAAAAAAGAGTCCGGATGCACCGTAGGGGAAATTCTTACAAATAAGACGTCCCAACAACAAAGCCTTCACAGATAAGACACCCTGGCTTAGCACGTTTGGGAACTTCCACAAACAAGACATCCCAACAAAGATAATCCTCACAGATAAGACATTTTGATTTAGCATAATTGGTTTGGAGTTTGCTGGGTACAATCCATCACAGTACTGAAGCCTTTGTTACTTATGTTTAAGTAGAATCCTCTGGTTGGTTGTGGTGACAGTTCTGCAGGGCAGTCAGCCTTAAGCTGTATGGAAAGTCTACAGATTTGTGCTGCCTGATGAAGCTCCCTGAAATCAGTGGCATATCCTAACGTTGCTGAGCCTATTAAATATGAGAATTCATGCAACAACAACCCCCCCCAAAATGCCTGTTATTTGCCTTGCTGAATTCTATAAATGATTTTCACAGTATGATTATATAAGTGCTGTTGCTCAAAAGAAGGTTTGCAGCGTGGTTAGGAAGTGCTGTCTAAAAAAAACCCAAAATGGTTGGCTTGTTTTCACCACATTGGAGATTTCAATTAAAAGTGTGAATATTGGGAAGTGTGCATGACAGTTGCAGAAGCGCAAGTATATGGAGAGCTTTTTATGAATGATCTGCATCAGAAAAGGGTGGACAATGTGTGGCTCTCCAGATGTTCTAGCTCAGTGGCTCTTAATCTTTTCTTTACCAGGGACGCTCTTTATCTTTTGTTGCCGTGGACCCCCAAAACTTAACTCAAGATTTAAAACAACAACAATAATGATACAATTAAACCATCCATTAAACCTTCCCTCAAAGGCACTGGAGAGGGAGGGAAGACCTTTCTTCTCCTTCTTCCTGCAAGTTTGTGGCTGGAGTGGATTGAATGGCCTGCCACCAGCCTTTGTCTTGGCTCCTGCCACATGGCCTGCTCCACTAGAGGGAGGAGCTGGGCCAAGCAGCCTTCAAGCCCTGGTGGACCCCCTGTGAGGACATCATAGCCACCTGGGGGTCCGTGAACCACAGCTTAAGAACCACTGTTCTAGATGCATTCCTTATCATCCCTAGCTAGCACAAGCAGTGGTAAAGATGCTGCAAGTTGCAGTCTAACATCTAGAAGACCACTCCTGCTCCATGTGTTATAAATCTCTCTGTTTCTCTCTCCCTCACACAGGCACATATAGTCCCATAATCTTTCTTTACCACCAGAGGTACACACTTGCTTCTAAAGATTTAACAGGAATAAGGAGCATCAGGTTTGCCATATATCAGAAATAACTCTTTTCTATTGCTATAACAAAATAAAAAGGCAGAGGGGAGAAATTCTCACAATTCTCTCTGTTCTTGTTCATTGATTTTTGTGTTTCTGCTGTTATTTTTGCATTCAATAGCATATAATAATAAAGGGTTGATACAATACATACAGTTTTTAAAAATAAAAATATGCAGTGTCCCAAAAGCCAGAGCTTGGAAAATTTATTCTTTTTGGATCACAACTTCCAGAACCCCTCATCCAGCATGGCCAGTGCTAAAAAACAAAAAACAAAAAACTTTTCACATCCTGTACATTCGTTATCAGATTGTAATCAGGCTGTACAAGCTCATAACTTTTGGGATTTGAATTAATGGTTGTTAATGCAGGAATGTGACCCCTAAACCCTGCCTTTTCAGCCAGGCAGTGCCTCAGCTAAAAGGTTTCCAAGCTGCTGCAGATTGAGGCACTGGTCTCCAGCACTCTCCTGGTTGTGGAACACACCAGGAAAGATCTGAGAGATCTGGAGGAGTTGAGGAGTCTTTCTAGCTGCCTGTTTTCAATGTGTCCTGTGACCAGGAGAGTGGCACAGCCATCATTTTCCAGTGCCACGATCCTCAACCCTTTGGTTGAGGTGCTGCCTGGCTCAAAAGGTACTTTGGGAGAGTTTATCGGATGTAAATATCATGCGGGAGTTCCATCATCATAGTTATGTCTGATGATGCAGGATCTTGGCCCAAGGGCATGTCTGCACAGGCAACTTCCCCCATCTTGCCCTCGTCTTGGAGCCCTGCACGCTTGATGAAACAGGGCTTTTGCCCCCAGCAATAGTCCTCACAAACCTCAGGGCAAAGACAGCGCTAAGACAGAGGGAAAACAGCATTACAATGTTTTTAAAATATACCCAGGAAAAAGCAGTCACCCTGGCAAAAAACAGATCGAGCTCCACGTGACCGCAGGAGCCCGTTCTGGCATGCTGGCCCATCATAGCAGCTGCCCTCTGCTGTCACCCTACCACAGTAGGAAGCAGGTCTGCAGATTATCACACTACAGTACACTGTTATAGTGCTATTATTCCACTTTAACTGCTCTGGCTGCCTCCTATTGAATCCTGGGATTTGCAGTTTAGGGAGGGGTATTTAGAACTCTCAGCCAGAGAGCTCTTAGGCCTCACTAAACTACAAATCCCAGAATTCCACAGGAGTCAGCCATAGCAGTGAAAGTGGAATAATAGCACTATAACAGTGTAGTGTGATAAGGCTGGTCACATGCAGGGTGCCTCGGTCACATGTTGCAGGCTGTTTTACGGAATTCAGAGAGAATGAGAGAGGCAGTGGTGGTGGCTGCAGCAATGGACGGGCTTGCCCAACTGGACTTTCTCCCATTTCATGGAGGTAACAGGGGAGGAATGGGCCTGATCCACAGGCAGGATACACTGGTGGGGAGCTGGTATATCCTAGCCTGTGTAGATGAGCCCTAAGTTTTCTGAGTTCTGCTGATGGCTGCTATACAGTTGTCCCTTCACATTCGCGGGGGTTAGGGCCACCAGACCCCCACGAATGTGAAAAAACCACAAATAACAATCACCCCAGGGAGTGAAGGAAAATCTCTCAAACCGGCTGTCTGCTGGGCTTTTCCCTCACTCCCTAGGCTTCCTTGGCTCTCCTTTGTCTCTCAAACCGGCTGTCTGTTTGGCTTTCACCTTCCCTGAAAAGGCAGCCAAAGATCAGCAGAGGAGCAGTTTGAGAGATTTTCCCTCACTCCCTAGGCTTCCTTGGCTCTCCTTTGTCTCTCCAACCGGCTGTCTGTTTGGCTTTCACCCTCCCTGAAAAGGCAGCCAAAGCTCAGCAGAGGAGCAGTTTGAGAGATTTTCCCTCACTCCCTAGGCTTCCTTGGCTCTCCTTTGTCTCTCAAACTGGCTGTCTGCTTGGCTTTTGCCCTCCCTGAAAAGGCAGCTAAAGCTCAACAGAGGAGTGGTTTTAAGAAGTTTTGCCTCACCCCTGTGCTTTCCTGGCTCTTCGTTCCCTTTGTGAAGAGAAGGGAAGACCCAGGAGACAGGCAGTGGGTGAGGGAAAACCGCGAATAATCAAAACCGCGAAAGCAAAGAGACAACAATATTTGGTCTTGTCTGATGGTCTGTTTCACAGAAGGGGGGCGGATAGGGCCTGCTTTCAGTCTACTGCAGTAAAATGGCATTGTAGCTGTTTACTGGGCAACACTGGTACAATACTTCTAGTATCAGTGGAGCAATGCTAATTTTTCTCCACCAAAAAAACTGTGTAAATGTTTGACAAAAAGTCCACAGAGGCTGTGGCTGCTGAAAGATGCTGCAGGCTAAACTGCAACCGTGACAGGGCCCTGTCAAAATCTTTTAATGTTAACAGTTGGAAGTAGAACTGTGCAGCTGCTACATCCAGCCTTTCTTGCTAAATTAATTTGCAGAGATAAAAGGTAAGATGAACATCTAATGGTTTTGCAAAACTCTTCATAATTCTGACAGTGGGAGTGGCCTTTTAAAACACCATGACCTGGGAATTTCCTGCATGGTACAAGGACCACTCCAGAAACCCTAGAGAGTAATCCCATTGGGAGGAAATGGGAGCTTCACTTTCCTTGTGAAACTCATTGCACCACTGGATTTGTGTACATTAGATTCCCAAACCTTTGGACTGCAGTCTACACAACAAAAGTGCAATGCAGTTTCTACATAAAGATCTGGAGGTGATTTGGAGTAAAGAAGTGACATAAACACTCCCTCACTGCCACTTGGCTCCCACCCAAAAATACCTTTACTTTTCTAACAAGGTTACTGAGTTACTAATAATTAATTAATTAAACTATTTATATGCCCCCACATTCCTTGCCTAAAAAAACCCTGTGAAATTCATGGGGTCACCATAAGCGACAGGTGACTTGAAGGCACATACACACATATCTGAGGATCTCAGGGTAGCTGACAATAATACCAGTTTAGAACAATTTAAAACAATAAACAATAATATTAAAACACTAAAAGCACATTAACCATTTACCACTTAGGACAAAACAATTTAAAATAATGTAAACCATAGCATATGTGCAAATTGGATAAAATCAGTTAGGCCCTGAAGACTTTAATGAAGAGCCCTGTGTTGACTTGACACTGGAAGTGGTAACACTAATTGGGCCTCTGTGGGGAGCATATTCCATAACCAGGGTGCCTTAGCAAAGAAGGCCCTCTCCCATGTTTTCCCACAAATAAGGGTTAGGATTCTCCCAGGCTCTGAGGCGAAATCCACACTACACAAATAATCCATTTTGAAATTGCATTATTTGCTATGACTCTTTCCTATGGAATCCTGGAATGTTTAGTTTTACAAGGTCTTTTAGCCTTCTCTTCTCTGCCAAAGAGTGCTGCTGCGTCACCAAAATACAAATCCCAGGATTTCATAGAAGGGCCATGGCAACTAATTAAGTTTCAAGATGGATTATTTGTGTAGTGTGGATTTCGCCTCAGATATCTGGGCCAAAACCTGAGACCTAGGGACAGCCCTTGATGATGTCCTTAAGTGTTATGCATTAAGTACCAACTACAATGTTGTCATTCTTACAGAGAGAGAGAGAGAGAGAGAGAGAGAGAAAGAGAGAACATAATTTTCTGTTTGGAAATTAAGAACGAAATCTTAGCTAAAGAGGCTGTTTCCAAATCCATGTCCTATGCTCCAGTCAGCAAGTGACGAGGAACAAGGTGGTTGGAGTGTAAGAGTTGTCAAGGAGTTAATCCAGTCCAGGTCAGTCCCAGGGTATCCAGAAGGATGAAAGGATAAACAATAGAGTGGTCATCAGCTGGTCCAGAAGTGTTTCAGGAAGCCAGTAGTCCAGAAAAACAAAGCCATCAAGAAATAAAACAGAGTTGTAAATCATAGCCAGTCACACTGAAAAGTAATGCTAATCACCAAGAAGGAGGGTTGAAGGCAACAAAGCTGCCAGCGAGTGGCTGAATTTTATGGGAAGCTATTTCAAGACACCAGGTGCCTAATTAGGTCAGTGTCTCTCACTTAACAGCCACTGGGAATGATGCAATCTCTCTTTGCCTCTTCATCACTCAGTGAATGATGGCAAGAGATCTTCAGCATCTGCAACCTCCTGCTCCTCTGACTCAGAGAGACCACATTTTCAGGAGATGCTGATTCCTGGCAATCTGCCGCCTCCTCTTCATCTAAATCTTCTGACTCCAGAGGGTGAGTTATGACAATCAAGGTGAAATGAGGGGATTTTATTCCTTCTCCCCTTACTTAGGAAGATGGGATAAGGAACATTAAATCTATCCTACTTGCTTCTAGCCTGAAGATGGATGCAGAACAGAGGGTGAGTCCTGGTGCCACAATAATTGGGAGGATATGAGGAATGTAAGTAAATACTGTACATGAATCCCCTGGAGAATCAGTTTTCAAGTTGCAGTAACAAATGAGTTAAGCCTTGAAAATTATAGCAAGCTGCTGCTCTACTAGCTGAGCTGGAGATTTGCACACAGTCATTTCCTTTTGCCTGGAGCTAAGCTCAACCATACTGGAGGATTTGTACCCTTGTCTCCTGCCTGGAGATGACCCACAAAAACTGGAGGTTCAAGGCCAGGCCTGGAGATCTGGCAACCTTACCCACAGTGTATTGCACCTTGCCAGTGGGACACAGAAGGGGCCCTCGAACAGATCTAAGTTCTTGGCAGATGTATGTATAAACACTTCTTCAATTCTTGAGGTCCTAAGCCATTCTGGATCTGTCAATCCAAATGACAGCTCAGATAGATGCAATGGCCAGGAGTGCTTACTACCAGCTTCTGCTGTTACGCCAGCTGTGCCCTTTCCTAGAGTTGGAGGACCTAAAGATGGTAGTTCATGTGCTGGTAACCTCAAGGCTGGACTTTTGCAATGCACTGCACATTGGGCTACCTCTGTATCAAGTTTGGAAACTTCAATTGGTTCAAAACATGGTAGCCAGTTTAGTCACTGGTACAACCAGGAGTGATCATATCACACCAATATTAAAATCACTCCACTGGCTGCCAATTAGTTTCCAGGCAAGGTTCAAAGTGTTGGTTATTACCATACCTGTAAAGCCCTACATGGTTGGGTCCGGGTTACCTATAGGATCACCTTCTTCTGTATAATCCTTAAATGTTCTTTTAAATTGATATATGTTTTTAATTGAGATGTGCTTTTAACCAATGCTATGTTTATGTGTTAATGTGTTGTTCCCCTTCTCAATCCATAGGGAGAGGCAGGTAAGGAATTATTAGTATTATTACTATGGGCTTTAAAAATAGCAATAACATTGAAATTTATATACTGCTTATCAATGCAGAAGCACTCTCTAAGTGGTTTACAAATTTTTTTTAGTTAATTGCCCCCAACAAGTTGGGTACTCATTTTACCGACCTACAGAAGGATAGAAGGCTGAGTCAACCTTGGAGCCTTCTGGGATTGAACTCATAACCTTGTGGCTTGCAGTACTTACATTTAACCACTGCACCAACAGGGCTCCTTAAATGTTACAACTTGCACTTCGAATTCAGACTGCAAGCATATTGGCAGTCAATGGTACACACATTGTAACATGGAGCAGCCTGTGTGGAAAATGGAAATGAGAAAGAAAAGGAAATTTGTATGAGCATTCTGTTGGATCTAAAGGACAGTCTTTTCACAACTAAAACTGTCTCAAAATGACATGGCATGGTGGTAGAGCATGGAGCTACTTGGTGCAGTCATGTGAGCGAACCCATTTATCCTTTCCTTGAAAACAATGGAAGTGTTTTTCTATGGTTGCTTTCTTGCTTATGGTCTGGAAACAGTCAGTAAGATACACAGAACTGATACTCTGGCTTCTATCCAATATTCATTTGTGCACTAATAGCTGCATGGATGAGTTGCGTTCTGCGAATAGGTTAAAAACACAGTTGTTCTGCTGTCAAGTCAATTTCAACTTACAGTGGCCCTATGAATGAAAGGCCTCCAAGAGTATGGTAATCAACCACACTGCTCAAGTCTCGCAAACTTAGGACTGTGGTTTCCTTGATTGAATGTATTCACCTGTAGTGCAGGCCTCCTCTTTTCCCACTGCCTTCCACTATGTCAGGCGTTAACATCTTAAATAAAAATAGCACAGGAAATAAAAATAAATAAATGTACAACAACCCACAATATATAAAGGCATAAAATGATGGCATCTCTTGGGTTCTTCTTAAATGATAATTGAACAAAGTATGGCAGTTCCAAAGAAATGGGTGTTTACTGTACCCTACTTTAGAGCGTATAGTATTTGTTGCCATATTGAATACCTGGCTTGTGGGGGCAATTAGCTAACACACATTGGAAACTGCTTAACGCAGTGTAGATGTGTTAATTGCTATTGCTTAAAACAAATTGTAAGCTGCTCTGATAGCCTTGGTGGCTGAAGAGCGGGGTATAAATACTAATTAAATATTGTATAGAGCTGGCGGTGAGAGACAGGATGGAAAAGACTTTTAGCCTTATGGGTTTTCTGAGGCTTGTCTACTGCACAGTTTAACACAAGATGCCAGAATCCCTAGTTACAAGGAACAGTTCTAGAAACAAAGCCAACACTTAATAAAATAGTTGCTAGGTAGCGTAAGACAGAGATTTACTAATATAATGTATTCCATAATTTCTTCATTTTCCCTTCAAAGAAAGTTGAAGAAATGAGGCAATCAGTGAAAGAATATACTACTGATAGCCTCTTTGCAATCACCAAATTCTTCTAGAAAATTACACTGAATGCGTATAACAACATGATTGCATTATAGTAAATTATTTTTTAAATAAAAAGCATATATCATTGTACAGGTTCATAATAGAATGTTCTTGTCTCTCCTAATGATTACTAATGTACTAAGAAGAAATATAAAAACCTTTTGTAACTACACTATGAATTCATTCCAAGCACTAATATCACAGCTGGAAAAGAACATTTTAGAATGGGATCATAATTCTTTCATATTCAGGCTCAAAAGCTATGCTAAATGTAAATAAACCAACTATTCTTTCTATGGCTGAAGATTAGAGGGTTTTTTTAAAACTGTGGTGGAAAGACAAGCTTTCCATCTGTCTTTTACTTTCTTGATTGTTGTATGGACATACCAGGATATCAAAAATTTGGTCACTTGACAGATGCTTGATCTTTTTTGTTTTTCCATGCTAGGCCATTTGATCATTTTGGTAGACATTAAAAGAGCATAAGCCTAAATCCAATTGCTAGTCCAAACTAGAGTAGACCTATTACACAAATGGGTTTTACATAGATGTTGTTTTGCCATTCAGGAGTGAATTCAGTGAGTCTATTCTAGCTGGGATTGATAAATGGATATGGGACATAGTTTTTGCAGAAGGCATCGGAAGTCCTTGATTGATTGACTGATTGCATTTTACATATCACCTTTCTCTAAAAGCAATATTAAAACAAACAAATCCTATAAAAAATGACAGAGTTCCTATGTGATCGAAGATCCAGGCTGCCAGAAGTTGTCCTGTGTTTTCAGGAGATGATAACATTTGCTCCTGGACTGAACTTCCTCACTTCTGCCTCTGATTTCATATGCCATTATAACCCATGGTTCTTAGTGACCATAGTGGTTTACCTGAACTTGAAAGGAAGGGCAGAATATAGACTCAGTTTGTAGAGAAAATATGTTTCTCCTGTTAGGGTAGAGCTTATAACGACTAGATGCTCCACCTTATAAGTTGTACTGCCAAGCTGGCTCTAGAGTGATTGAAAGACCTTAATGGAGCTGTGAAGCAACTCTGGAGCTTCTCTGCCTGAAACCCCAGAGCTATCCTTTGTAGATCCAAACCTGAGGGATTTCTTCTAACCTTAAAATCCCTTAGATTTAATTTCTCTTTGAAATCTGCCACCACTCACTGAGTCCCCCCCCCCTGCCCAGTGCAGTGAGAAGCTGGCGGGTGGTGTTAAAATATGACCAACTCCCCTTCCTCTATCCCAGGGAAATTCATATAGCTAGCCCAAGCAGGCACGTGTTCATGGAGATTAGGAAAACAGAAAAAACTTTATTTTTTAGTTCAATCAATGAAGCAGCATGGAGGGAAATCTCTCCTCCAGGAACTCAGCTTAAGGTTACATGAAATACATTCACTCATAGGGTTAAAATAAACCATAAAAGCTAACGCATGCTAACTAGACATTCCATAACCTAAGAAAAGAATAACTTACAATTATGAAGTTCAGGTAAGTCTCTGTGGATGGAAATTCAGAATCATTTGGAAGTCTCTCCCTTAGACTTCATGGTATCATTTGTGCTCTTTGATGTTACAGAGCCATGAGGCAGGTCGGCTCCTCCGACCCCAGTTATCATGTCTGTTTATCTTGCTGGTCTCTAGCCATGTAGCATCCTTGCTGGTCTAAAAACATGTGTTCTCAAACAAAGGAATTCAAAACAAAAGACTCAATTGGTCAAATCTGATTGGTTCTGCATTGGCAAATCTGATTGGCTCTCCAGTCAGGTGATGGGATGTCATGTTTAGGAAATGAGGTTCCCACCCTCTACCATACCTGTTGGTATGGAAGGAAGGAGTGGACTTTTCCAGATGTTGTTATCTGAAGGGTTTGCAGATGAACTCACCATGATGGATTTGAGCACTCCATCATGACAGGAGCCCCATAAATCAACTGCAAGCCTATCTTCTTTAGCTTCTCCCATCTTTCCTCATTTCTATATCATATGGTGGTTTTGCCAGAGCCATTCCTACCATTAGGCAGGATGAGGCAACCAACTCGGGCATCAGATTGCTGGTCAGCAAGGACATTCCCCTGAACATTCTTCTTAACACCTCTGGCTGTTCTGCTCCCCTGAAGGGCAGAGTTGTATGAACCATATATATCCTTCAACTGTCCCATTGTGGCAGGAACAGTCCTGAGTAATCTTCTGCCATGAGCCTTTTCCATCTGCTTTTAAAATATCCCAGGGTGCATCTACACTGTAGAAATAATGCAGTTTGGCAGCACATTAAGTGCTGTACCTCCATCTTATGGAATCCTGGGATTTATAGTTTTACAAGGTCTTTAGCCTTCACTGCCAAAGAGTGCTGGTGCTTCACAAAATTACAAATCCCGGGATTGTGTAGGATGGAGCCATGGCAGTTAAAATTGTGTCAAACTGCATTATTTCTATAGTGTAGATGCACCCCCAGTTTCTCTTCCTTCCACTTACCCCTTTCTCCTCAGCTTATTTCAATTGGCTTCAAAATAGAAAAATAGTTTGTATTCAACTAACTCAGCAGAGGGGAGAGGGGAGGAGGAGATGGACTTTTGCCCTTCCTAGTAGGCTCAGGCAAAAGCAAAAAACTGCAGCCTCCTAGATAATTTTTTCTTCCTGATTAATAACTTTTGCCATTTTAACCACACTCTGATGTTGCTTGCCACACATGCCCCAGCTTTTATCAGTGAAGTGTTGGAGAGCATGTTTCATATGATTTTTCTTGAGCCACCAAATCAGCCTGCTGTCTACAGGCCTAGAGACCAATGCTAGTTTTTGCCGGTGTTAAAGATGTGTAACTACAATACCCTTTGCCTTCTATACACAATGGAGGGAGAATACCATCTTGCCCTTTGTCTCAGGCAGCAAAATGTCTTGTAACAGCCCTGAGTTTTGTACGCTGTCACTCTGCTGCACCTCACAATAACACCAGAATAGTGTTCTCAATCTACAGTGCTCTGACCCTTGTAGGTTTGCTCCCAAGTTGTGATGTTGTTGCTGTGCAGCAGTCCTTGCAGACAATTACTGTTTCAGAGTCATTTATGAGAAGATCAGTTCTACTGAAATCAGTGGACCTTACCTCTAAGTGAACTCTTTTAGGATAGAGTATAGAATATTCTCAGTTAATCCTTCCATCAGTTTGAGGAACAGGTTGTGTTTGATTTAAAACCAAACTGAAAAGCTACCGGCAAATAATGTGAAAATCCATGGGTCTGTAGCATTTACCTCTTTGGTTGGCTGCTTCAGGCTTGTTTTGCTTCTCCCCATGACTATAGAAATAGAATTCTGCAGAGTATTTCTTATCAGCACCAGCATCAGATAGCCAGAGCAAATTACAAGGAAGTGCTTTTCTTGACATTTCTGGTATACTGGATACGGCTGCTGAATAACATCCAGTAACTATGTTATTGCCTGGCTAAACCTCCAACCATGCAACAGGAGAAGGTATATCTTAATATAACACCAGTTTCATCCATATATAACTCCCAGAAAGAAAGAAAGAAAGAAAGAAAGAAAGAAAGAAAGACAGACAGACAGACACAGGCAGATGACACATTTCCATCCAGTGGTAAGCTACAGCATACATTAGCAGGGCACAGTTCTGGTTTAGCCTCCTGAGCTTAGATGTTTTTCTGAAGCAGGGCTGGGCAATTTTCAGTGGTCTGGGGGCCATACATGACTCCCTATGGACTTTAGAGAGCCACACCTGCTTCCCCATAACACCTCAAAAAGTTTTTTCCTCCAGTTCTCTAAGGCTTTGTGCCCTCAAGGAGGGGGACATTTTGACATACAGTATTCCCTTCCCCTCTGATTTAGGTGTGAGGAGCCTTTTTCAAACCTGGAAGTGACTCCTGATCACTTCTAGATTTTTTTTTAAAAAGCATGCACACACTCACCCCACATCCAGTGGAGTGTACTGGTTTGAGTGCTGGAGTAATGTTTCATCTGAAGAGTCATCTTAGATCCAGGCCCTGGTTGTCCCAGTCCCTAGTTTGCTTGTTTTCAGCAGCTAAATTGGAGTGTGTGTGTGGGGGGGGGGTGGAAATTCTTTTTTTGTTGAACAACTGGGAGTCACACACTCTCGTAGATCTACTGAAAACCACACAAGAGAATTTCTCACGAGTGTTTTTCAGTAGATTCCAACATGCCTTCTTCTCAACCCTGCTCTAAGATGCCATGCAATTTTTTGCATCTCTTGCGTGCGCTTTAAATAGAAAACACCTATTGGGTCATGGGTTTGGAATGGATGAGCCATGAGGTGCCTTCCACTGCAGAGGTTTATGAAAAATAGATATTTTAAGTGGCTAATAAGTCTGTGTATGTGGTACAAGGATAGGAGCAGAAGCTGGAGAAGAATAATAGATTCAGATTAAATCCTGAAGAAACTATCTTTTAAGCTATTATGTAATACTAGCTAAAGAGTTTCACACAATAATTTTCACAACAGAGATTTTTTTTAATACGAAGATGAAATGCAACTTGTAGCTGTATGTTTGGGTTTTTTTAAACAAGAAGTCTCCAAATTAGTGAAATACTTTCCCACAGTATTTAATTCTTTGCTTTTTTGCTGACAGTCAGCATGATATATTTGCTGAGTGCCCACTTATGACTGGGAGACCCAGGTCTGAATCTCTTCAGCCATGAAGCTCACTGGAGGACCTTGAGCCTGCCATTCTCAGACTAACTTACCTTGCAAGGTTGTTGTGTGGATAAAATTTGTGGGGGAAAAAACCATGTTTACTTACAACTGAGCTTCACAAAGGAAGGTATAGAAGTAAAATGTACTTTAAGAAATGCAAAGTAGCTGCTGCTCTCCATTGCTTCTCCTTTATATTATCTTCTAATGATGGAAGTGAAGTTCTGTCCATATCTCACTCAGAATATGAATTTGTCCATCTTATGATGCTCTGCTGTGTTATGAACTGACCAACACTTTGTTGTGCTGGTGGTGTGCCTTCAAGTTGTTTCCTATATCATACTGACCATTTTTCCAGGCTGAAATGTAAAATCAGATTCTGTGCATGTGTAGTCAGCATTCATATTTATTTGAGAATTAAGTATCTTATCTAAATCAATTCTCTAAAGTGTTTCTTGTGACTATTTTAGGAGGTTGTTGTCCTCACTCCTTATCGAAATCCCATCTAACTTTTATTTTGGTTAAAATTCTATGAAGCTTTCTACCAATCATTGATACTGGGAATTACAGTTTAATTGGAGGGGGGGGGGAACGACCATAGGGTGGAAGCATCTACAAAACACCATCATCACATATATGCCAACATTATAAACACAAAGATAATTACTGAACAACAGATGAGCCATTTTCTGAAAGCTTGCCCAAAAAGCTCATAATTATCAAACTGACTCTGAATAGAGCTGAAGGGAGTTTGTTCATCAAACATTATTTGTAATACATAATAGAAGCAAGGTATAACATGACACCAACCAGCCAATTACATGTACGAGGGGAGGACAGCTAGTAAGGATCAAACAAGATGGAGCACAGGGGCAAGAGAATAGAGCTCTGTGGCCCATCAAAAAAAGGGACTTAACAGGATGGTGGCCAACATCAGCTGGCTGAGGAGGCCACCTCATTTGCCCAAGAATAGGACTGGCCTTTGAGGTCAAAATTCTCAAAGGAGAAGCAAGAAGAATATCTTATTCTTACTAAGCCACCCTGTTTCAAAACAGAGCTGGCCTCTGTGAGGAAATATCCCTCCACTGGAACTGTGGGGAGAGGTGTGACTTGGGCTCTTCTGGTGGTCCTCATAATAGTGGGATTGTGAATTCACTCCACAGGGATCTATCCAAGGTACTCAATGTATTTTGAGAGTGCAGTCAGCACCTTGGATAAATCTTTTAAAGTCTTGGAAAAAAACAAAAGCAGAATCAGGGCTCAGTTACATGGCAGTTTTTATTGCGGTAGTTTGCGCATTAGTGCATATTCGCACCAGTGACGCATAGTTTACATGATTTAGTGCGAAATTGGTTGATCCAGTGAGTTTTTGGCTTTGTAGTTCACACAGACAAAGGCGGGGGGCATGGCCTCTCAGGAACATCTGGGGGGAGATAAGATGCTGGGAAGCTGAAAGGGAGGGAGGGAGGGAGAGAGAGTGTGTGTGCTAGCATCTTTCCTCCCCTCTTCCTCCAAATACGAGAAGGGCAGGAAGGGAGGGAGGCTGGGTGGCCGTGCTGGCTGTTACTGAGCCAGGGAGAGCAGCTGCTGCTGAGGCAGCCAACCTACCCCCTCCCCATCCCTCCACCCTCCTCCTTTTGCAAGAGCGGAGTAAATCAAGCAAAGGAGTGGGAAGCTTTGCTAGGGGAGCAGCTGGGCTCAGAGGAGTCTCTGACGGAGTGCTGCAGCTGGGTGAGGGGGTGAGTTGGGTTGGTCATTCAACATTGCCTCATTCCTTTGTGAGGAGCCGGTCACTGCCTTGACAGGAGGCAGCCGAGCTCCTTTCTCCAGCCAACGGAGGGGACTGCTGGCTGAATCTTTTCATTTGGGGCTCCTCGCATCTCTTGAAAGTCCACGCCCTCTGCAGTCAGTCCAACCAATCACAGCTCAGCTCTGCTGTGGCTGTTTTGGGAAGATTGCTGGTAGTTCCCACAGCCTTTTGCGCATCAGTGGTTCACACAACCGATTGTGCGCATTTTCGCGAACTTTATCAAAAATGTCGGGAAAAGTTTGGGTTTTTGAGCCCCCCTCCTTCTGAATGAGGTGACTTTGTTGCACAAATTGTGGGAACTATTAGGAGTCTTGGTGAATTCTTCCCGGATTTATTTTACCGTGTAATCAACCCCTCACTGTTCCACTGGCAGGAAGCTACCAGCTGCCATTGTATGGGGACTACCTCACATCTGCCCAAACCTCCTCATTCAATTTGAACAATGTTAGCAAACTCATCCTTAGGCAGCTAGAGAGAATATGAGGGGTTTTAAAATTAGTTTTGTGACTGGACAGTCTTAATAATATACTTATCAATGTCAATACATACTGCATTTAATTTCCCTCTAACCTGACTGCTAAAATCCCATCTCCATATGAAACTGAAGCTTGGAGATTTTTGGAAAATTCTGGGAGTTGTAGTCCAAAAAAGCAATGGCTTGAATCCTGTTCAGTACTGTATTTACAAGACTGTAAGCCAGGCTTATGATCTCATAAATTTGGTATTCACGTTTATGGTAATCAATGACTGAACCCAACCCCAGAAAACTACCTCTTAAACAAGCATTGCCCCCTAATAAAAGGTATAAAAGGCAATGCAGATTGTGTCAGAGACTGAACTCCATTATAAAATGGCCAAACAGCTGCAGAACCATGTTGAGTCATAACGCTGACTGCATGAATTACCAAGTCATGCCTAGTCAGGCCACTAGAGGGCAATGTCCTGTAGATGTATATATGGGAGAGCTCAGAACAGAGCTCACTTCCTCCTCTCTTCTCTTCTTGTGAATGCTGAGGCCTGGTGAAGCAGTTTCTCCTTCAATTGTAAACATTTGTATATATTGCAACTGTTTGAGTTTGAAGATAAAAGTGCCTCCTGCTTATTTGGACATCAAACACTCTGTGTGTGAGTATTCATGGGAATGGGTTTCTACTGAGTCTGCTGAGATAGTTTTTGGGCTTCTGCTGGGAACTGAGTGTCTTATCATCCCCTGACAGTGGTTATGGGCCCAGCCGATTAATCTTAGATTAGATAAGGTGCACCCGGAAAAATTCCCAGAAACTCTTTTGTTTTGAGTGTTTTTTGGCTAGTTGGCTGAGAAACAGTTAAGTTCAGCCAGGCTGTGTAAGATCTTCAAGTAACCTTGAAGTGCTGCCAGCTGTTTGTGTTTTCACAGCTAGAGAATTGTTGACTGAATCAGCAGAATGACAGATAATAGTCTCATCTGCTTTGAAAAGCTGGCTGATGGAAATTATTCAGCATGGAGTTTATACATGGAGGTTTTATTAATTAAGGACAATTTGTGGCACAGTTTGGAGAATAAGAGTGTGATCCTAGAGTGTTCAGAAGATGAAATAGCTACATCCAGACTAGCAGACCAGAAGGCTAGAGCTTGCAATTCTCTTATCGCTCAACCCCTCCCAGTTAATACATGCAGCCCCAGGCAATGACAGCCTTTCAGCTTTGGGCAGCTTTGAAAAAGGTTCATCAGAATTCGTCCTGCCTCTCAAAGATGATATGGACTAAGAGACTTTATAACACAAAGCTGTCTACTGGAGGCTGTTTGAAAGCCCATTTGGAGGAAATGAGGCAGCTTTTTCAAGATGTGGCCAATAGAGGGGTGGGCCTTCCAGAAGCCCATAAGTGTTTTATTTTATTGGGCAGTTTGCCAAAGGAATGGGATTTCCTAATGTACATTCTGCAGACCACCAGGGAGAGTGATTTATCTGTAGGCCTGGTAGCTGAGCGTATTCTGGAAGAGGTCCAATGCAAGCAATTTGATTCCTGGATGGAGGGGAATAAACAGCCACAAATTACCAGACGCAATCAGGAGAGCACTGAAACAGAGGCACCTGTGGAGGAGGGAGCCTGCAGCTACGTGAAACTCTGTTTCAGATGTAAAAAGCATGGACATTTTCAGAAGGACTGTAAGATGCCTGCACCAGATAGGAGGGGTGTATCCTCTCAGGCTGCAAGCCATGCCTTTGTAGCACAGCACCATCCTGATGGTACTGAGGAAAGAATTTGGTTACTTGATAATGGGGCCATGCACAATATGGTTAATGATTTACAGTTGTTAAGCAATGTTAAAAATGCTTCAATAACCAATATTACCCTTGCAGATGGTGCTCCCAGCAAGGTGCAGAAAATGGGCACTGCATATGTGCCATCTTTTGGTAAAAAAATTGAAAATATGTTATGTGTTAATAAACTAGAGAATAGTGTATTAAGTGTGTCCCAAATGACTACTGATGGTTATAAAGTGATATTTGAGGGGGAACACTGTACAGTAACAGAAAGGCATAACATGAATAATGTATGTGCAAAAGGGATAAAGAAACATAGGTTGTATTACATGTTGCCTAGAGGGAAGGTGGCAAATGTGAACCCTGCAGACAGTGTGCCCCTACATGATAAGTGTGTTCATTACTACCACAGGCTAATGGGCCATGCTGGTTACAAAGGATTAAAGGAGCTAGCAAAAGTTTAAGCATGCCCTGGTTTAAGCATGAAAAACTGCCCAAGGTTCTTAGAATGTGCAGTGTGCAGGAAAGTTAAGTTGAAGGCTTTCCCTATTGCCAAAAAGACCCAATGTGTCACCAACAAACCCTTTGAAGTTGTCCATGCTGATTTAGCAGGCCTCTATAAGCCAACTGAAGGGGGTAACCACTATTTATTTGTGATAGTGGACAGACACACTAGGTACACCTACATATACTTACTGAAGGAGAAAAATCAGGCTGCAGACAGGTTCCGTGAGTGGGTGAATGGTGGAACATGAATTTCCTTCTCATAAGGTTTCTAGTCTAGTGATGGATAGGGGAGGGGAATTCTTATCCAACAGTCTGCAGACCTGGATGTGTAGGAGGGGCATTAGACACAAGACCACAAACCCAGCGTCTTCAGGAGAGGATGAGCTTGCAGAAAGGAAAATTGGGATGTTGAAATGCATGATGAAGTGCATGATGGAAGATGCACAAGCCCCAGCTGGGCTGTGGGGGGGGGAGGCAGTGAAGACTGCTGCTTACAATTTAAATAGACTGTGGACATCTAGTGTCAACCAGACCCCATATTGTCTATTGTATGGTAGAGCACCAAACCTCAAGCACCTGAGGGTTTTTGGATAATATGCAAATATACTGATTCATCCGAGCCTAAGGAAGCCTAGGCAGCCTAAAACCAGGAGGCTGCATTTCGTAGGCTATGAGGGTAATAAGTATGTGTTTTCGCTCCATCCTGGAAAGGTGGTGTTCTCCAGGAGTGCAGACTTTGAAATGTACTCAGGGTGGGACAGATTGCATTGCAACCAGGAGGTGTTTTTTCCCTTGGGGAGGGATGTGCCAACAACTCCCAAAAGTCCCACAAATGGAGGGGTGGTAATGCCTGATGATGAAGGGGAGGCACAAGAAGAAAAGCCTGATACTTCACATGCCACGCCAACACACACACTACCACAAATGAGCATTGAGCCTGACACAGGGAGAGATAGCAGCAGCAGTGCAAGTGAGGAAGAGTCAGGCAGAACTAGGGTGCTCATCCCCAGAAGGTCAACAAGAGTCAGAAAGGCAGATCCTGACAGATTTGTTATTCAGGAAGCCAGGCTAGGCAATATGACAGAGGAGCCTGCAAGTTTTCAGGATCTCCTAAACCCTCCCCAGGAAGAGCAGGAGAAGTGAAACTCAGCCATGGACTCTGAGTTCGAGTCACTAGTTGAGAGAAAAGTGTTCCAGGTAGTAGAGAGGCCCAAAGACCAAAAGGTTGTTGTTGGCTGCAGGTGGGTGTACAAGCTTAAGTACATGCCTGATGGGACACAAAAGTGTAAGGCATGCTTTGTTGCGAAAGGCTTTTTGCAGGAGTGCTACATCAATTTTGACAAAACCTTTTTGCCCACAGCAAAGCCAGAAAGTCTTAGGTTAGTGTTAGCTGTAGCAGCCAAGAGGCAGATGGTTGTGCAACACTTTGACTTTGAAACAGCATACCTGAATGCTGATCTTGAAGAGACAGTGTTCATGGAGCCAGCCCCAGGGTATGACAGTGCAGGTGAGAGCAAGGTGTACTTGTTACGCAAAGCACTCTATGGCTTGAAACAAAGCACACGTTGCTGGAATAAGTGCTTCCACCAAGTTTTGGTGTCACTAGGTTACACAAGGAGCGTCACAAACGCCTGTGTGTGTACACCAAGGGGGCAGGTGATAGTGCTATCATGCTAGTTATCTATGTGGACAACCTTTGTGTTGCGGCAAAGAGTGCCAGTGATGTCAAGAAAGTGCAGATGGAGTTAGAAAGCCAGTTCAAGTTAAAGGACTTAGGCAGCCTGAGATGTTATCTAGGAGTAGAATAGAAAGAACTGGTAATGGAGAATTTTTCCTAAGCCAGAAGAAGATTGACAATCTTGTGGCCAAGTGTGGGCTTAGTGAAGCTAAGGTGGTCAGGACACCAATGACCACTGATTTTGTGAACTTGGAGGCAGAACAGGAAATTGAAAGGCTAAACCTGTACCACTCAGTGGTAGGCAGTCTGTTGTTTATTGCAAACAACACAAGGCCTGACATCAGTTTTGCAGTTGGAGTGCTCAGCAGAAGAGTCTCCAAGCCAAGGAGGGCAGATTGGGAAGCCCTGAAGAGGGTAGTTAGATTTCTCACTACGACCAGGGACATGACAGGAAGTCAGGTGACCCTTGAGTGCTATGTGGACAGCTGTTTTGCTGCTGAGACTTCAGACAGGAAGTCAGTGACCAGGTTGGTGGTCAGGTATGCAGAGAGTCCCATAGTGTGGAGATCAAGGAAGCAGAACTGTGTAGCCATTAGTACCACTGAAGCTGAATTCGCAGCCTTGTCTGAGATGGCAAGCGAGGTACAATGGGTAAGGCAGATACTTGCAGACCTTGGGGAGCTGTGCCAAATGCCTGTTGATGTGCACGAGGACTCACAGGCCTGCATAACTATGGCAGAAGCAGAAAACCTGAAATGTAGGACCAAGTACATTGCGGTACACTACCATAATGTGAGGCAGTTAATACAAGAATGTGTCTTGTGTCTGAGGTATTGTCCATCTGAGGACAATGTTGCAGACCTGCTCACAAAAGTCTTTCCAGCAGGAAGCCATGAGGAGATGGTAAAGAGGCTGGGCCTTGTCACTAGTATGTAAAGTGAAAGGTGTCAAAAGGGAAGGTCAACCGACAGACGATTGATGTCCAACAATGTATGTTAATGATGTTATGTTGTGATGATAACATGTGTTCTGCGCAGTAGTTTGACCATTTTGGAGGGGATTGGCAGGAGTTAGAGACTGAGCTCCATTATAAAATGGCTGAACAACTGCAGAAAAGCTTGTTTTCTGCTGCTCCAGAGATTAGGACACAGAGCAATGGATTCAAACTACAGGAAAAGAGATTCCACCTAAACATCAGGAAGAACTTCCTGATAGTAAGAGCTGTTCAACAGTGGAATACACTGCCTCAGAGTGTAGTGGAGTCTCCTTCTTTGGAGATTTTTAAACAGGCTGGATGGCCACCTGTCAGGAGTGCAGGGGATTGGACTAGATAGTCCTTGTAGTCTCTTCCAACTCTACGATTCTATGTGCATCTAAGAATGAAATTATGGATATATATGCATATGATGGGCTGTAGTCCATATACGTTCATGTTAGAATAAATGTTTTAGCCTTTCAGGTACGACAGGGCTCTCTTGTTGCTGCAACAAACCAATTTGGAAATTTAAAGTAAGTGTTGCTAGCTGCTGTTTTATTTTCTGCACAGATGGCAAAATGCAAGTGGTGAAGCCCAGCCTGAAGATACAACACAGAACAGGAACACTGGGCTGCTGTGGGATTAGTTTTGGTCTCTGTGGGCAGTCATAAAGAAAACATGTGATATAAAGGTGAGAAAGTCATTCTGAATTTCTTTATCACTTATCCTCACACAACCACCCCTTTATCATAAACTGCCAGTAATAGCACTATTTGGGTATTCATGAACAACAACAACAAAAAGTCAGGAGCGCGAGTGTGTGACATCTATCACCCTTTCTAATACATTGAATATGGTTTTATAAGAAGTGTTCTCTACACTGGTGAAAAGATGTCTGTTTGTCATAGTATGTGATTTCCTCACCTACTTGTCTTGCAGTTTGTGACTGATCACTAGAAGGTAAATATATGCTTAATTTGCAAGTCTGACTTCTGGGGTATGTATCTGAGGAAATCCTATATCTGGATTGAAAATAAAGTAATTACAGGGAATTCACATTCCCTTTAAAATCTAGTTTGACCACAATGTTCAGTAGTATCTTTAAAGATGATATGGAAAAATTAAGCATAGAGAAGTAATCTTTTTCATTCTATGTAGAATAACATTCTACTTTAATAGGAAGCTCCATATAAGAATAACCTTCAAGATGAAAAAAATCTGTATCTCCAATTGAATATTTTATACCAATACCTTACCAGGAAGAGGACTTATGTATTAAAATCATGTGTGGCATCTTTTAAAAAGCAAATGTTCAGATTGGCTGAAATTTATCAACCTTCTGTATGATGCAATATGGATTTTCCACCACCAAGAGATGAACTAATTGTTTTGTGTTCAATTGTATTATGTATTCAGTTATAAGTCACCTCAGAAATCATTTAGATTAAAAACAAGACGAGTCTTGTTGCATCTCAGAGACTAACAAATGTTATTACGGCATCAACATTTGTGGATAATAGTCCATCTCATGAGTAGGCTGCAGCCCACAAAAGCATATGCCATAATAAAATACGTTAGTTTTTAAAATGGCACAGAATTATTTCTTCCTTTTGGTCTGCAGCAGACTAACATAGCTACCCCTATGGAAATTAGATCAAAAGGTGGGACATGAATTTTTAAAATAAATAATAAATATTTTAACTAAGTTTGAATATTACAAATATATAGATCTAGGCTATGCAAATGTACTTTCGACTGTTAAGATGTAAGCAGAAACTAATCTAAATAGGGCTAAGAGGATAACAAGCTCTACATCCACTGCAAGAGCTCTGCTGCTAGAGGGCTGAGATGGTAGTGTTAAGAATTAATCTGAACATGGTAGATCATAGTTTAAAAGAATGAAACAAAAAGGCAGTGAATTAATCAAATTGCAAAAATAGAGCCTGCTTGATTATAACAGCAATTAATAATTTATTCTAGCAGCACTTGATACGGCAAAGAGTTTCCACATCAGAAAGTGCAAGGAAAAGAAGAGGCATTTGATAAGCTATGAGTAAAGATAGAAACTGATCCAGCAAATTTTAAATGGTGAACTTTCTGCACAGGATAAAAATGGAATTTTGTCTGAGTAAAAAGTGGTAGTGCCAAGCTTGCTGACATTTCTTCCTCAGGCAAAAGGGGCTTTTGTAGAGGTTGATGGCTTGTCTAGATGGGCAAAATACCCTGTCTTGCCCCCGTCTCAGAGCCCTGCAACCCATACAACCCAGGGAATTTGCCCTGTTCTGCCCGCAGGCAGTCCTCACCACCCCCAGGGGCAGATACTGGGGGAAGGTGGAGTAGGGCCCTTTACCACATTTTAAAAAAATACCCAGATTACTCTGTTACTGCCAGCAACAAAATGGATCGGGCCCATGTGTTTGCAGGAGCCCACCCCAGCAGGCCAGCCCTCACTGCTGCTACAGTCTCCCTGCCTCTCCTTGAAGGCAGGAAGGAGTCCCACAACATTTGACCATGGGGCTAAGTCACACATTGCGGGTCCTTTTCTTACCTCCTGAGTCAGTGAGGGAAATGGTGGGTGGAACAACAGGCTGGCGTGCCTGTCAAGACTTCCTCCCATACCAAGCAGGGAACAGGGGAACAACAGGCCAGATATGCAGCTGGGATTCACCAGTGGAGAGCCCTGACTGTTCAGCCAGTGCTTTCTTGTAATATGCAACAAAAAGCATAGGAAGCATCAAAGCAAAAGACAGGTATAGTAGAGGGCTGGCCCAAGGCTTTGGGCTTGTCTGCACAAGCCAGGATACGCTGGCTCCCCAACGGCATATCCTGGATGCGGATCAGGCCTGTTGTTCCCTTGTTCCGTCTATGGGACAGGAGAAAGTCCTGAAGGGCATGCCAGCCCGTTGGGTGTGTTCTGGAATGTGGAGGGTGGCACCACTTGATTTTCCGTGCTTTCTGAGTTCTAGTGGCAGTGGTATCACTAGGGGGTGTGGTAGATGCAGGTGACACCATCAGAGGGAGTGACACCAAAGTAACTGTCTATAAAATGTTTGTGCAGTGTTTCAGCAGAAATGTTTTTTTTATATAAAAATAACCCTGGTACTGTGTCCAGCCAGGCAAGCCTTCCTTCTTGTTCCTGTCCAATATGTAGGCTTCCAATGTCTATCAAAGTCATGTGCAGATTATGCTGAGATTAATGAGGATTCTATATGGTCTGGTATGGTAGGAAGTCCATGGTGGTGACACCATGAATTACCTCACTGGATGACACCAGCCCTAGTGATGCCATTGTTCAGGGGGCCACACTGTATCTCTAAGGCTGCCATTTTGGGTGTCTAGAAGTGACAGTTCATTGCTTCCAATTCACTTCTGAGCTGGAAAAGTCAGGCAGAGCTCCATCTTGCCTCTGCCCAGAAGCAGAACAGCCCTCCCTCCTTCCCAAACCATTGCCCTGGCCAAGGAGGGAGAGAAGAGAATGCTAGACTTAACCCCTTCTCCTACTACCATCCCCTTTCCTTTTGTATCATGTCTTCATTAGGCTGTAAGCTTGAGGCCAGGGAACTGTTTTGCTGTTCTTTTTCTTGTAAAGTGCCATGTATGTTGATGGCGCTATAGAAGTAAAGGATGATGATGATGATGATGATGATGGGGTGGTTATAATGGGGAGGGGGTGGAACAACTTCAAATAGTCCTGCAAATTTGTAAGCCTTTTTTTCTTACAGAATTTTTTTTTTGTCAAAAAATGGGGGGAGGCAATGAGGTTTAGTGGGGTCCCAAGGACTGCACTTGACCTCCCCCTAAAGAATTGAATGAAACCTGAAGGCCGCACAACTTCCACCCTGCTCTATAGAAATGTACAAAAATGATGTTGCTTTCAAGTGGCATAGTTTATTATCTGCCAGTAACCATTAAAGCCCTGAAGCTTATTTATGCAGTTGCTTCTTAAGCAATGTGCCCAAGGAACAAGGACGGATGAGTGCTTTCTCCTGGGGTTTTTTTAAAAATAATTTTTCTGGGGGGGTATGAAATGAAAAGGGCCCTTTAAAATCATATGAAAGGGCATTTAAAATCTTCATATTAAATAATTAAATAGGTGCTTATTTAAATACAGAAGCATAATGATTCAGATTTTTCTACCTTTTGACTCCAGCAAGCCTAGGAACTATTTGTGGCGATATACCCTCCATCTATCCTGCTTCAGCAGGGACAGTCCTCTCAGCCACTCCACTTTTCAGTTGCTTTTAAAATGTCTCAGTATCAATCTTCTTCTTCCGCCCGCCCTTCATCCTGGCTTACTTCAATTGCTGCATGCTGAATTTAAAGTACAGAAGTTCTGTAGTTTGCACTCAGTTAGCTCACAGGGGAGGAGAAGGGGCAGAGTGTTACCCTTCCCTGTAGACTCAGGCAAAAACAAACTGCCGCAACCTCTCCTAGCTTGACTGTTCTTTCTTATTAATAGCTTTGGCCATTTTGACCATGCTCTGATGTTTCTTGCTACATGTGTCCCAGTTTTCATCTTTGAAATGTTGGAGGTTATGTAGTGAAAGGTAACACCATCATTTTATATCTGAGAGACACAGTGCAGAAGATATGACACCGGTTTCAGACTATACAATTGCAGCA
Source organism: Gambelia wislizenii (assembly GCA_030847615.1). NCBI lineage: Eukaryota > Metazoa > Chordata > Lepidosauria > Squamata > Crotaphytidae > Gambelia > Gambelia wislizenii. The sequence goes on along the minus strand of JAUMIR010000005.1, from coordinate 201,132,065 downwards.
CTTTGATATTATTTTAACTACCATGGCTATAACCTATAGAATTTGCAGTTTGATGAGGCACTAGGGTTCTTTGGCAGAGAATTCTAAGCAGTGATGTAGACTCAAGTCAATTGACTTGGACTCAGGTCACGTTAATGACTTGACTTGGACTCAACAATAACTGATGCACTGACTCGACTCGTGACTTGCAGATTTTTAGCAGCAGACTTGCTGGCCTTGGTTCAGCAACATAACCCACTCATCCAGAACACTATGGAACAGAAAACGGAAAAGGGTTTCCTCCTTTGAACAACACTTCCATGATCTCACTGCTTTTTGCCTACCGGTCATGTGATGGAAGCAGTAACAGCAAATGTGTTAGGCAATGGGCTTGAGGCGAAAGGATACCTCTAAAGCTTTTCAAAAGCTTTAGAAGGCTCTTCTGATGTGCAGCCGGGCCAGGCTGCTGAACAGACCTCAACCCTCACCCCAAGCCCATTGCCTAACATGTTTGCTGATAATTTAATTATTTTGTATCTAACTTTGTGTGCGTCTTCTTGATTTTCTAGTTATTGAAACTCTACCCCCACACTCCACACCATTTTTTCTGTTAAAGTTGGCTCCCAGGCTTGAGACTCAACATGAAAGTATCTTGCAAGGACATGAGACTCAACTTGAGACTTGAAGGTAGAGACTTGAGACTTGATTTGTGTTGAGACCTGGGGTGTGGGTGACAGGGTCTTGGAGCGGAGACACCGGGGCTGGAACAGGCAGGGAGATGGAGAACTGGAACCCAAGGGTTGGAGGCAGGGCAGATCCAGAAAGCAGGTGCCAGGTCAGGAACATGGAAGACAGAGTCCAAAGTCCAGGTAGCGTCAAAGACAAATCAAAATCCAAAAACAAGCTGAGGTCAAACACATTTCAGGAGTCCAAAGAGCTAGAGGCAAAAGCAGGTCCAGGAAGGGAGTGCCGGGTCAAGTAAACAGGAGACAGGCCCTGGTTCCTTCAAGAATTTCCACAATCAGGACCCAGTCCTACACAGAGAGGCAGAGCCAGCTTTAGCAGCCAGGGGCCCAGTCCTGCAGGGAGAGGCAGATCTTGACAGTTTGAGACTTGGAGTAAAAGACTTGAATACATCACTGATTCTAAGTACCCTTCCCTAAATTTCAGATCCCAAAATTTCATAGGATGGACCTATGGCAGTTAACATGGGATCCAAGCACTATAACTGCGTAGTGCAAAAGAGAGTTGGGTCTCTTTTACTCTGCTTTCTCCCCCTCTTTTTTGAAACATCTTGCTTGGTTAAGAACTCTAAAAACCTCAAAAGCTTGAAGAGGTTTCTGTGCCTTTTGCATTGGCCCAATAGATATTATCAGAGTATGGATTATGTATTTTCATAGTAAATGACTGCAGTCTTCATAGTAAATGTTTGCAGTCTTTCAGTTTTCAACATTATGCACACTTTTTAAGTCTCATTTTTATCCTGTTTAACCAATAGCATAGCATGCTTGTGTGTGTGTATAGCCTTAGGCTGCGATCTTATTTACACTTCCCTGAGAATGAATCCTACTGAATTCACTTGTACTTCTGAGTGACTAGACATAAAATGTCCCTGCTGTTAGGACACATCTGACTTTCTTACAAATTGGCCATATCTAATGGCAAACAAACAGACATATCTGAATATACATATGTATTATGTTTATAGGACAATAATTTCTACCTTAGTAGCCCCCTTCTGACATATTGCTCTGATCCTGAAACAACCACAGTAAGGGCCATGGAAATATGTTGGTGGTTCTTACATAAAAAAAGTCTTGGTTTACACAGATTTTAATGATACCTCAATCTTTTTGCATGATCAGATTTTAGCACAACAAACAGGAATTTGCTTACTCATTTGTTGTGCATAGTTGACTGCCTTCTGTCTTGAGGTCATTCTTCTCTTGCAGGGACACTGTATCATCTGAGCAATGGATGAGCTATATTTTGTACCTGAGGAAATGTGATGCCTTCTCCCCAGAGACAGCACACCCATCACTGTTGTGATTACTGAAACAGTGTTACACAACTGTCAGAGCTTCTAGTTAATATTGTCCATGACATCATTAGGGCTGCCCCATCATTGTCTCGCTGTCCCAAACACAAGTCACACAATTCTAGGGATATTTGGACAAAGTAAATGACGATATACATGTTGCTGGTTATTTTCAACTAAGGTTTCATTTCTAACTAACTGCAAACAACCCATTCGCATTTAGACTCTACAAACTATGATGTTATACACCTCACATTAATTTTACTAAGAAGAATATTGTAGCCCCACTCCCAGAATTCAGTGTGCATTTGGTCCCATGGAAATCTCTATATCTGAACTTCCTGGAAAATGTAATAGGTGAATCATGGCATTATGTTTCACTTTGTAGAATTTCCATGTTAACTTTTCCAAACCCTGGAAAATTTACTTGTTTGGATCACAGTTCCCAGCTGCCCCCAGCCAGCATGATCAATGGGAGATATAGTCCAAAAAGTAAAATTCCATACCTTTTTTGTGTAACAGCTGATCACTTACCAGCTGATCAGTAAATGAAAATATGTTAATGTTGCTGTAGATCAGCTACTGCAAATCATTTCATCTTTTTATGTTAGTCAGCTTTCTAACAATTGGTGAAAAGATATGAGGTAATCCTGTCTGTTATACTTTAAATTATACATATGCATAGTGAGTCTGTTTCTCTGTTAGGTACACTTAGTTCGGCAGCATATTGACCTTATATTTTTTTATTTAATTGCACTTAATATCTGCAGTTCCAACTGCAGTCAGTAGGCAGTACTGGGATGATACAGTTATTGATCCTATTACAAAGTTAACATTATTTCTCACCCTATGATTCAGTGGAGTTCATTTTATCAGGCTGAATACTGCTGTAGATATTGAGAAAACAAATCTGTGCAGCAATTTTCTTTCAATCAATAAGTTGTCATCTCAAGGTGAAACTTGTATCTAAATCAGCCCCAGCTGAGTCTGACAGAGGAGTCTCCCAAGTCTATTTGCATGCCATGTAAAAATGTGTACTGCAACATCTCATAAATTAACAAATAGCTCCCTCTATTCTGCCAGTTCCCCTTCCTCTACTTTGTACAGCTGTCTCAAACACTGGGCCAGGACGCTAACTTGCAGCTCTTTGTGTGTGTATATGTGCCTTAAGGTTGCCTGTTGACTTATGATGACCTCATATATTTCATAGGGTTTTCTTAGGCAAGGAATACTCAGAAGTGATTTTGCTAGTTCCCTCTTCTGAAATGTAGCCTACAGCACTCAGTATCTGTTGGCAGTCTCCCATCCAAGTACTAACCAGAGCTGATCCTGCTTAGCTTCCAAGATCAGGCAAGATCTTATGCCTTTATGGTATTTAGGCTCTTGACTACCCAATAAATATAAATTATACCCAAGGCAAGACAAAGGTAATTTAGCTGTTTGTTTTTGATGTCATCCAGATACCATAGTAGATTCATAGATTGCTAGAACCATTGACCTAGAAGAACCCCAAAGTCCAACCCCCAGCCAGTGCAGGAATCTACTGCTACAGCACCCTTGCAAGTTGAACATCTAACTTCTCCTTAACAACTTTCACCCGCTGAGACGGGGTCCTTTCACACTACTCAGTTGTAGCACTATGATTCTACTTTAACTGCCGTGGCTGCATCCTATGGAATCCTGGGGTTTGTAGTTCGGGGAGGCACTAGAGCACTCTGGCTGAGAATTCTGAATACCCCTCCCTAAACTGCAAATCCTGGGATATCTTAGGACGTTGTCATGGTGGTTGAAGTGGAATCATTTTACAAAGAAGAAGAAGAATGTGGCTCCGCTCCCAGAGTTCTGTGCGTTGAGTAGTTGGTCCCATGAAAATCTCTATATCTAAACATCTTGGAAAATGTAACATGGGAATCATGGACAATGTGCTTTCTCCCTTCTTGTGTTCAAGCTGCTTTCTCCCTTCTTGTGTTCCAGCTAAACAAGCTGCTTTCTCCCTTCTTGTGTTCCAGAGGCATACTTGTGTAGGGAAAAAAAATATGGAGTCATTCAAAAGGTAAAGCAGCAAAGAGTGAGGATGGTGGAGGCTACATTGATTTAAAGAATGAATGAATAGGAAAGGACTAAGTACCCACTAAACCAGCCTTTCTCAACCTTTTTATCCTGGAGGAACCCTTGAAATAATTTTCATGTCTTAGGGAACCCCTACATAAACATTATTCTATATACAGTTATTGCTTTCCCCCACAATCACAGTCTCTTGAGGAACCGCTGGCAACCTCTTGGGGAACCCTAGGGTTCCAGGGAACCCTGGTTGAGAAACACTGCATTAAACCCACAACCTTTCCATTAAAAACTGCAGCCTCCCAACTGCATTTTTTCATTTTTTTAATAAAACCTAGCCAGGCATTTACATGTTTTACGTTGTAAGCCATCTTGAGGAGGCTTTGTCACAAAGTGCAGTATAAGAATAAGTCAATCAATCAATAGCTTATAGTTTGTCCCTGCAAAAGGGTTAAGGAGGACTCCATCACCTCTTGAGATCTTTTACATTGGGACTGTTTTGCATCTTAAGCTGATTTCTGGTCTGCTTTATGCAATGCATTCTTGCTCTCTGCCTGCATAAGCAATCTTAGTAGCATTGAGGCAAGAATCATGATTTGTCCCTGGAGAGCCCAAAAACTAGTGAGAAATAGATGCTTTAAAGAAAATCTATTCATGTTGCAAAAGGTGTACAATCACATTTCAGCCTTTCATTTCCCTCCCATACCACATCCTTTTTCTTTTTCATCAGGTTTCAAAGGCTTCATATACTGTGTTTCTCTATTTTGCTGGTGTGTTCCCTATGGGGAAATCTGCTCTCTTTTTGCCAACAGAGAGATAGAAGTGGGGAGACAAATACAAGAAGGGGAAAAAATGAGTAGGAACCTAATTCAGACTTAGGTAGGGACTGAATTCCTTCCCATGTAAGTTTGATAGAGTCTCAGTCATGCTATCACTCAGCTTTTCCCCTGATAAATTATTAGGCTGCTTCTGCTCTAAAACTATCAGTCAGCAAGTAAATAAAATAATAATGGGAGAGTCCTTCTCTGAAATTTTGTCTTGATCATAGATGTAGAAGTTTCATTGCCTAGGGAACATGAAAATGCTGTGATTGATGTCTCACAGCACCTATATAAAAATATATTTTTCCAGATATTAATAGGCTCTTACTAAATCATTAGTTTCCTAAGACAATGTTGGCACCACATATTGCCAATTACCAGAGAAGACCTGCAGTCAGTTTCTGGGTCTGGCTACAAGGGAGCACACACCTCCATTGTTGCAACAGCTGCACTGGCTGCCAGTCCGTTGCTAGGCCCAATTCAAAGTGCTAGTGTTGAATTGTGCTATAAAGCCTGATATGGCTTGGGTCCAGGTTATTTGAAGGACCCTTTATTAGCTCAATAGAGCACTAAGATTATCTAGAGAGGACCTTCTCTTTGTCCCACCACTTTCTTAGTCTTGTTTGGTAGGAACAAGAAAGAGGGCTTTCTTGGTGGCTTTTCCCAGTCTTCAGAACTACTTCCCTAGTGAGACCAGGGTGGCTCCATCCTTGCTGTCCTGTCCTCAAGTTAAAACATTTTTATCCCTTCAGACTTTTATCCCTTCAGACTGGGATGGGTTTTTAGTGTTGTGCAGTGGTTTTATGGTTTGTATATAGTTTTAAAAATGAATTGTAATGTTTTTAATTTCATAAATTGTTTGTTTTTTAAAATGTTTGTATTTTTGCGTTTATTGAAGATTTTGTATAATTTTAATCTATTGTTTTAAAGTATGTTGTTAGCTGCTTTGAGTCTCATTATTGAGAGAAAGGCAGGATATAAATGAATAAAATAATGATAAAAATAAATAAGACTCAAAATCCTAAATAGTGAGCAGTGGGGAAACTGTGCTCCCCAACTGTTGTTGGATTCCAATCCCCATCAGCTCCAGACAGCCTACACAATATAAGGAATGATGAGCATTGTAGTTCAGAAACATCTGGAGTGCATCATATTCCCAGCCTCTGCTATACATGTCATTAGCTCCATTCTTAAACTAACACATTCACTTCCTGAACAGGCTACTCCACAAATGGATGGGAAGCAGAATTCAGGAAGCATGATTTTTTCCAGCACAGTGCTCAGTGATGGAAGATCATAGATCATAGAATCCTAGATTTGGAAAAGACACCCCGCCCAGGGGTCCAACCCTCTGCCCTGCAGGAATACATAATCAAAGAAACTAGATTATTTATCATGGCTCTTTCCTATTGAATCCTGGGGCTTGTAGTTTAAAAGGTCTTTTGCGTTCTCTGCTAAAGAGTGCTGGTTCCTCGCCAAATTACACATCCCAAGATTACATAGGAAGATGTATGCAATACAATTTTCTCTCCTTTGGGCTCTTCCAGATTGGTCTAAAGAAATGTGAATTTTCACAATATAGCTCCTTTGGTTTTGCTGATTCTGTGTACACTCGTTCCATGCTTTTTAATGGCTCTTTGTAGTGCTTTCTTGGATCTGAACTAAGCCCTTCCAAAGTTAGTTTGTTTTTTAAGTGAAGTGTGGTTTCCTGAGCTAGTCATATGGTTTGAGGGGAAAATTAACTTCTGTTTTTTAATTAATTTTTCCCAAAGAGTTATATAGCATAAAAGTGCCATCTCACTATAGCACTATAACTCTAGATTTTGAGAGAGAGAGAGAGAGAGAGAGAGGGAGGAGGAGGAGGAGGAGGAGGAGGAAAGAATACTTTTTTGGTCTGATATGTCTCAGAATTAAGAAGAAACCCACTTGATGGTGGGAACAACATGTTGCAACTAGTGCTAGGAATTCCAGAAAAGAATTTCTGGGGCAACAGAAATGTCATTTGGATATACCTCCTGAAACATTTTCCCCATCTGGAGGAGACCATTATTACTTCCAGGTTGAAGCCATGGTTATAGTCAGGGCCGGTTTAAGGAATTTTAGGTCCCCCTGCAACGCTTTATTTTGGGGGGCCCATATGTTTCTCTCAGGTCAATGTAACCTAACCTAACCTTTTCACAGTACAGGTTATTCAGATTATTACTAATAATGTTTTTGCAGGAGGAAGGTTACGATGCCCCCCCCCCAATGACGGGCCCCTCTGCAGCTGCTGCAGGGCCCTTAAACCAGCCCTGACCTTGACCTAGGATTCCTCCTAATTTACCAGATATGAGGGGGCTGGCTGTTGGTCAAGGAAAGCATGCAGACAGGTAGTGCTGATAGGGGGCTTCAAAACTGGTTAGGTACTTTTACAACAGACAGCAAGCTTAAATTTATCCATTTCAAGACACTGATTACTAGAAAAATCTGAGACAACTTTTTTTTAATCTGTTAGTAAAAACAGAAGATAAGATATTTGATTACTGCAAATTTATCCTTTAATTGTCTCACTTTGGTCACCTCATGCCTATCTAGCACTCTGCTGCCAAAATTATTCAAATCTCATGGTTCTGATCATGTGATTCCCACCCTTAAAGCAGATGGGCTTTTGTTCTTTTCCCAGATGCAGCCTGTGTAATCTTTACCTTCAAAGCCCTTCATAGATTTGCCCCTCATTTCTTTGTTTTTATATTGCTAATACACCCCTGCCTGTGACCTTCACTAACCTTAACCATCCAAGGGTCCCCTATTCCTTCAGGTATCCCCTTTGCCCCTAGCTGCCCCTTATGCATTCTGTTCTCTTTCGAAACACCTCTGTGATGCCAGTTGTCTTCAAATCTGTCCTGAAAACCAGAACTTGGAATAATTATGTTATTGGATCACAAGTCGTAAGAATTCCTTTGCCAGCATAGCCAGTAAAAGTCGGCTGAAAACTCACTTCTTCAGTGAACTCTTAGTCCCTTTTATGTTAGTTTAAGTACATGTAAATACAGTAAGTCCCCCATATCTGCGATGGATTGGTCGCAGGGCCCCCCAAGGATAATGAAATCTGCAGATAATAGCAAACGCCCCTGTCGCTATTCCTGCCACAGGAGCAATCCCGGGGAGCGATGCCGGGGGTGAAGGGAGGCAGGAGGCGAGATCTATTCCTTTTCTCCCTTTGCCCCCATGTTGCCATTCCCGCTAGGAAGCAATCCTGGGCCAAAGGGGAAAGGGGAGCAAGATCTATTCCTCCCCTCCCTTCGCCCCTGCGTCGCCATTCCCGCCATGAGAGCGATACCAGGGGACTATCCGGGGGGAGTAGGGAGGTGAGATCTACTTGTGCCCTCCCTTCTCCCGTGTCACCATTCCTGCCACAGGAGCAATACCGGGGGGCAACCCCGGGAGAGAAGGGAGCCAGATCTACTCCTCCCCTCCCTTCGCCTCTGTGTTGCCATTCCCACCTTGGGAGCGATCCTGGGGGCCAAGGGAGGCGAGATCTACTCCTCCCCCGTCCACCCCCGCACTGTCGCCATCCGCAGATAACTGAATCAGTGGATAGCAAACTAGCGGATGCGGGGGTGCTACTGTACATATAAAGTACATAGGTGCATGACATGAACACACCTCCTTTCCTTCTAGTTATCTCTGCAGAATACTGTCAGGATATTTCTTTCTTTTTTTATACGATCATCAGATCAGATAACCTGTCAGGATAGACCCCCGTGTCCTCTTGTATTTTGAAAACATCATATACAATGTACAATAATATAACTGTAGTAGCAAGTGTAATTACAAATGTGAATTATCCGATAGCCAAAGCTCTCCTGGCAACATACATAAATATATCTATATAAAACTCTTAGGTATGCACAATGGCCTTAGGTATGTTGCCTCCTGGGTATGGACAATGGGTTTAGGTATGTTGACTCTTTCAGTGTGTTGACTGGCTGCTGCTGTCACTCCCTCAGCCAATCACCACCCACGTGCAAATTCCCTCTCCACCTCACAATCCACTCCTGCCACTCATGGCCAATCTGCATACTGGGAATGACCAAACATTGTTGTACAGCGTTGGCTATATTTACCAAGGCTGCAGGCCTTGCCAGTTCACCAATGTCTCAGGGCTGCACAATTCCCACTTATGATTTAAGTCTACATAGTACAGTTGTCTCTCCATAGCCATGGATTTGGTATCCACAGATTTAAGTATTCACGGCTTGAAAATATTCTTTAAAAAATAATAATCCAAAAAACAGACCTTGATTTTGCCATCTTATATCAGGGACATCATTTTGCTATGCCATTGCATATAATGGGACTTGAGTATTCACGGATTTTGGTATCCACAGTGAGTCCTGGAACCAAACCCCATGAATATGAAGGGACAACTGTAATATCATTTCTATTCCCAACTGTGATGGGACCCAGGCAGTTAACTAGTGGCAGCAAGATGCTGCAGCTGCTACAGTGACAAGACCCAGGCAACCAGGCATGTCTACCGGATGTTTTTTTGGATTTTTTTTAAACAGTGTATGGTATGCTCGGTCCAGCTAGTACAAAACACCACACACACATACACAAATATTTACTGTATTTAATAACACTGCAACCACATACACAGTTTTAAATGGTTGGTTTTAAAACCTAGAAATTCTAGAAAACAGGATAAAACCCAACCAATTCTGGAACATAGTAAGAATTAGGATTACAGTAGGACCCCCCTATCCACTGAGGATTGATTTTGGGTGGCCCACGGACACTGAAAACTTTGGATAACAGCAAATGCCATTAAAAATAATGGGACTTCAGGTTTAAAATACCATAGAGTTAACTTAGAGGACCTAGAAAATGCCCAGAGAGGACACATTTTCTAGGAAGACTCTATGGTAGGTGTGCTGTTTTGCGTCCCCTGGATAACTGAATCAGTGAATAATGGATCAGTGGATACGGGGGTCCCACCGTACAGCCAAGTACACTATAATACACCAAAAGAACAACAAAAAAAGAAGAAATGGGACAAAATGGAGGCTTGGTTCCCATTCACACAGACCTCCTGGCAAGGTGGGCTGAAGCTCATTTGCCATCAAGCAGAGCTATGGGCACCACCTAAGGTGGGAATCCCCCACCTCCACCCCTCCCCTCCCTCCGCCTCGCCAACCGCCGCTGTCATTCCCCCCTCCTCTTTTTCCCTACGCGGACACACACGCGCACGCCCTTGTTTGTCCCAGAGAACCCAGGACCACGTGGCCAGCCCGTGAAGCCGCCAGGCCTGACTCGCTGATTGGCTAGAATAGGGTTGGCGGGTTGATTGGCGGGCAAAGCGTGAGAGAGCGCGAGCGAGCGCGAGCGATCCCCTTTTGCTTGTCACTAGGCAGCAAAGTTCGCCAATTCTGAGGGACGTTGATGGGTGGGGAGCGCGCGCGTGCGCGCGTGCGCACACGGTTGCCTGGAAACAGGAGCGCGCGGGAAAGAGGAAGGGAGGGGAAGGGGGAGGAAGAGGTGTGTGTGTGTTGGGATGGGTGGGGGGGAGTGTTACGTGGTGACGTTAATTCTATATGAGCGCGAGCGGCGGGAGCTTGGGTCTTTCTTACCCGCCAGCCTTCCTCGCTCCCTGAGTCACTGCGAGAGAGCCGGCCTCGCGCAGGTAGAGAGAGAAAGAGAGAGAATCAGGGCGCGTGGCGGCGGTTGGGGGGGGGAGTTGGAGGAGGAGGAGGGTGGGACCATCTGCGATGGCGGCGATGGCGATGGGAGGCGAGGCGGGGAGGAGGGAAGCCTGATTGTGGGTCGGGAGGGGGATGAAGGAAGCGGCAGCAGGCGCCTCAGCAGCGGTTGGTGTTGGGGGAGTGTGTGTGAGGGAGGCATCCAAAGGCCGCTTGCCCTTCCCTGCCCGCTCCCTTTTCGCCTCAGGGGCGAGGCGGTTGCCCGGGCGCCCGGTTCGCTCTGGCTGGGTCCGGCCTAGTCTGGCCGCCTCGTGAAGCCGCGGGCAAGCACGTGGGGCCGAGGCGGGTCTGGGCGGCCTCTCCTCGGCGTCACGCAGATGGATGGTGGCAACGAGCGGGCCTGGGTGAGGGAAGAGCGTGGCTGGAGAGGCACTGACGGGGCGAGGCGAGGCTGCGGAGGAGGGTGGGCGGACGGGGTGGGGTTGTTTGAGGGGCGAAAGACAGAGCTGGTCTGTTGAATTTTAGGGCCCCACACGAGAGAAGGGGAGAAGGGCGCCTCAGTTTGGCGGAGCTTGGAGGCTTCAGTTTGTGGCGGGAAGGCTGAGACTTGATCCAGGCTCCCTGTTGTTCACTCAGATATCTACGGGGTGGAAAAACAAGACTCGCTCACTTTTGAGAAGACTTTATGGTGTGTTGTGAGTCTAGAAGCGTTGTGTCTACAGGTAATTAAAACAAAAAAGACTTCTGGCCTCCATTTCCTTGCCTGTGCACGGCGATGCTATTGATTCTAGGGGGCAGAAAGCCTTGTGAGCCAATGGCTGCTATTTGCGGGGAGGGGTCTAGAAAAGAGAGAAAAATTGTCATACTCCTTTTTTTTTTTTTAAAGGGTCCAGTAAGCCTAACAAATACGGACTATTTCTGGCTCGCTGGGCTGATGTGGCAATGTTAAATCGTTCCGAATGTACTTTGTTAGTGTTAAAGGTGCCTCAAATACTCTTTGGGTGTTTTTTCCTTTCTTTTTCGAGATCAGGTTACAGTTCCTGTATTTCAACTGAGAAGGCAAACTCCGATGATGCTGGAAATTTCAAAGGGAAGTGAGGACACTTCCAAGTGTCTGGAAATACTGTTGCCTGTTTAGTTTATTTGGCTTTCCACTGGTAGATGGAACCCTCAGATATGTGATTTTTGTCCCCAAGTGGGCCACAGTAACAGCATGGCCACTATGTGTGTTGTGTGTTTAAAGTAGATAGGAACAAGGAGAGACAGGTCCAGTAAAATGTTAAAAAAATAATTCATACTGTTGTAGGTTGGATAATGGTGGGTCATAATCTGAAAAGACTGATGTAATATGCTTGAAAGGAGGAATGGTTTATTGTGGAACTAAGATTTTTAAAGGCACACATTTCTGCACACATTTATTTAACATTCTGGGGTGGTGAAGATGGTCACATAAGTTCTGAGAAGCCCCCCAACACTGACACACAGATCTAAAGTTGCTGTCTCTCAGTTTTCTCTGGAATAAATGTTAATCGGTCATTAAGTTTACATGAAATTCTTAGTGGGTTCCAAGTTAGTACAGGTATACTTCAGATAAAAAAAACCTTTGACAAGCTCTTTTAACAGTCTTTTTATGCCCTCTCAGCCCTGCCCCTTTCCCTCCTCATCCTTCAGCCTGGATTTTTTTAGCAGCATCAGCATTAGGAGAATTTTGTAGAAGGGCTGGAGAAAGGGAGACTTTTTGTGTTGGTTTGCAGCATCATGTCTGCAGTAAACAAAGCAATAAAGCTTGAGTTGGGTGAAATAGAATGTTTATTTAGCAATTCTTCTGTAGACATGTGTGCATGCCTATAAGCAAGGTAAATAGTAACTGCCTTGAAAATCCATTATTGAGCATGCATGAAGAGCAAAAACAGGGAAAAAAAGGGGAAAGTTGTTAAGCCTGCCTCACCGTCTGCCCCTTGCATGTTCAAATATATACAGTATATATCTACAGTTGGCCACCCAAATGGAAATCATAAGAAAGGTGGGGTCTGGTGAAGGAAACAAATTTTTGTTGTTGTGTGCCTTCAAGTCAATTTTGACTTATGGCAAACTTATCACAGTGTTTTAATGGCGAGAGGGCTTTGCCATTGTCTTCCTCTAAGGCTGAGAGTATGACTTGCCCAAGGTCACCCAGCTGGTTTCCATGGTCAAGCATGGATTAGAACACTGGTCTCCCAGTGTCCTAGTCCAGCACTCAAACCACTGCACCATGCTGGCTCTCACACTAAAAAAAAAATTAAATTAAATTTAAATATCCCTGGATGTTGGAAGAGGCTTTCAAGCAGTATCCAGGAGGTTCACAATGATTTTGTTTAGTTATGCAAGGCTTACCAGACCTGATGGTTTCATTTCACATGTGCACATTGTTTGTTTTGGATAATTTTGCTGGAGCATGTTGAACTGCTCTTTTTTTTGTGATATAGGAACCTATACCTATTCTTTCCATGGTATTACTGCTTCTGGTACCAAATTTTCTGGTGAAGTAATGTCTAGGAACACATCTACTTCATTAACTGAGGTATACCTGTATTCACTTTTGAAGCCCTTATCCTTTTGGTAAGTACTGTAGTGGCTGATTTGGAAAAATTTTCTTTACAAGTGAGCAATTTTAATTTTTGGAATATGTAGTTTGCATATTGCAGGCCAGATTTAATTAGTTTCTAGAAACTATTAGCACAATAAATCAGTTGTGGATATATTCAGTATTTTACTCCTTAATGCATTATTTGATAGGTGGGAGAAGGTAGAAGATGCACTAGAAAAATAAAGGAAGAAATCATCTTCTGGATCCCACTTTAAATTCCTGCACCTACACAGTGTGAATACATGACAAAAGCCTCATCAGGGATACCCTGCATATTGTTATTTCCACTAATGTTAAAATATTGAAGCCTCATTCTACTGTTGCAAACTTTGCAGCAATATAAAATATTCAATAGGTATGTTGGAACTTTCACAAAAATACTCTGGCTTTTAGTGTTTGCAATAACTTTTTTTTTTTTTGTTCCTAAGTGATATCAAATAGTGATTTATGAATAGGAAGATTGTTCTAATGGCCAGCATGTTAGAAGCAGATAATATTGAAGTATTAAGAAGTAAATGCCATACACCAAAAACAGCTATGTCAAATTAGACATATCACAGGTTGTTCAAGGTTTCATGCATGCTGAAATCTGTGTTGAAAAATTTTATACATATATATATATATATATAAATAGATAGGGTCTGATACAGTTCACTATTGATGCAGTCCCAAGGAGTCAGGTGATCCTCGTAGGATATGATACAGCTCTGTTCTTCAGTACACACATGGAAAAGCTCTGTGAATTTGGACTGATGGAAAATGGAAGGCCTTCTGTGACCATTACAGTGGGTAGTGTGGAACTGCCTGAACAGAGATATAGAAGCTCTGCAGAGGTCTCTGTTTACTGTAATAGATGTGTACAGGGCATGTGTATGTTATACGTGTGCAGTAGGGAAGTAGGGCCCTTATGCATTGGAGGAATCTTAATGTATGTGAATACTCATAAAAGAGCCTATGTTAACACTGGATATGTGACTAATTGTGTCTTAGCCTGGAAGAGTGGACACTCTTAAATTTGAATAAAAATTCTAAATAAGTTTGGTATTGTAACTGATTTGAAATGGCAACAAAAGTGGCTTTTATTGGATCTTCCAAATCTGAAGTCTTTCATAGAAAATAAACTACGTTTTGGAACTAGACAATCAGATAGGGTTTAATTGTTTGCTCATCCCACATTTTCAATGTGGACATAGGGCTTGTCTAGATAGGCAGTATACCCTTTCTTGCCTCTGTCTTTGAGCCCTGAAGTTCTGATGACTCAGAGTATTTGCCCTGTTCTGCCCCTGGGGAGTCCTTATGATCCCTGTGGCAGATATGCAGGGGGAGGTGAGGTAGGTCCTGATAGAGCCCATCTTGGCAGGCCAGCCTGTCGCTGCAGCTGTCCGACTGTCTCGCTCTTCCAAGGCAGGAGAGGGTCCTCCAGCATGTAACCAGAGGCTAGTCACATGCAGGGGGCCTTGGTCACATGTTGTAGGCCAGCTTCTTGCCTTCAGAGATTGCGAGGAAGATGGCCTTGCATACCCATGTGGACCTCCGTTCCATGGAGGGAATGGGGGAACGGGCCTGATCTATGGCCAGGATACTCCAACATATCCTAGCATATCCTGGCTTGTGTAGATGAGCCCATAGAGGGTTGAAAAGGGCATCCCTGATAGTAGGTAGCAAATCTTGATTCTAGTGTTGAGAACAAAGCTACCAGTTTTATGATGGTGTCCTGCCTATAGCTGTTAGTGGACTTTCTCATCTCCAAAATCTGATTTTTTTCTTGTAACAGTTACTTTATAATCAGAGTAATATCAGATTGGTCTTTAAAACCCTTTTGTGCCCTTTTGGCACAACAGAGTGTCACTGCTCCATCTGTCTCTTTTCAATATTTTCATTTAATAATTGGGTTTATCTCCCACTTAACCCTTTTGGTACTTGAGTCCATTTTCATAGTTCACTTTAATTCTGAATAATTATTATTATTCCTAATTAGATCCCAGCCTCAGGGGATCCTGGCCTCTTTTAGTCCGCTGACTATTTATTGTATTTATTGTTTTTAAAGGTGATTTTAGATAGTTGCTTTTAATTTATATTTGTTTAATATTTTTTATGGGGGAGGGTGGGGGTGGGGGGTGTTTAGGGATTTTTATCTGTATTGTATTTTAATTTTTGTAAGCCGCCCCAATTGTTTTAACAGAGGGGCGGGGTATAAATAAATATTATTATTATTATTATTATTATGAATAACAACAACAATAATAATTTCTTAACCGTCTCTCCCGATGGACTGAATAAGAAATATTACTTTTTACTTCACCCTTTTGTACTGAACACATTGACAAGAATTCGGTTTTTATGAGTAAAGAATATATGAACAAGAAGAAGAAGAAGAAGAATCTTTATTACGGTCATAGACCAGCACATATATGAACAAGGATATAGTGGTTATAATGTTTTCATCAATATTCAGATCTAGTCTTAGGTTTTTTAAAATAGAATCTGTTTATTATATCATAGAAATTTGCAGAGCACTTTGTGTTGAAATCTACATACTATTTTATGCCAGTTAGATTTGTAAACCACTCTGAGCAAGTTGTCCGTTGGGTAGTATACAAACATTTAAGATAATAAATAAATTAATAAATTATTCATTTGTTTTCATCAGCAAGAGTCCTGATAGTTTTCAGTTTTAATTTTCCCTGTTTGCTAACCAGGACAAATTAGTCTTGGGCGTTTTAGGGTAAAGCAGCCTATACTGTATACTATTTCTGATACGTAGCAGTTATGAATGGGTGTGTGTTATGTGTTAATTTTGTGACATAACTTTTTTGCATTCTTAGAATAGTAAATAAATTTTTAGTTTTGCAAAGTGTGTATTTCAGATTTCCTGAAGACTTTTAGAAACAAGTCATTTTCTCCCTCATGGCTTCAGAAACTAATATTTTGACAGTAGGTAGCACTGTTTTAAGATGGTATTTTTGTTGGTGTATCATCTAAAATTCCTAACAGAAAACTTTGTAAAAAGTTTAAGTTAGAATCTACTTTGATAAATAGAAATACATATGAATAGTATAGAGTATATTCCCTTGATATTGCCATTTTTCCTGTGCTATCCTACTATGACCACAATTAATGGTGAAAGTCTACTTGACATGGACTAGAAACTGGTAATTTAGATTTTTATTATTTAAGATCTTAGTAGTTACTACTTTAATGGCCAGATGATATATTTTAGAGTGTTGAGATGTATTAGTAGACACATTGAACAACTTTGTATCTGATTACCCTGTATGGTCAGCCAAATGTGCAGTCATATCTCTTATTCAGTTGGCTGCACTCAGCTTGTTTTTCATGCCCTTCTAGACTGCAAACCATAGGATTCATAGTGAAAGCTTTTTAAAATGTCCTCTGCTCAGAAAAATGTTCAGATAAATATGGTCGTGTTTTAAGTTTTAGAGCTAAGGATAGGTGTAGCATTTAGGCGAATTAGCCATTTTACCAAGTTGAAGCCAACATAATAATGCCAAGGCCCGATTAATGTTTTTAGGGTTTTGTTTGGAATAGACAAGCTTCTGTAGATAATTTTCTCTCTAAAAACAAACTTTTACTAGGATCAGCTTCTGTAAAAGGCCAACTTTTCTTACTTTGACTAAGTAAGGTACAGAAGGAATTACGTACAGCAAAGACTGACAAAATATTTTATCTTAAGAGTATTGGTCTTGCTCTGTAAATGTTCTCAAAGCATTTACAGTGCAATCCTAACTCAAAGATAGGCCAGCTGGAGTGGGTTAAGATAAGCTGTAAGCATGGTTCTTAACCTGTGGTCTGTGGGCTCCCGGAGGCCACAACGTCCTCATGGGTCTGCGAAGGATTGAAGGCTGCTTGGCCTATATGACAGAAGCTATCACAAAGGCTGGTTGGCTTGGCCTGCACATTGCTGTTCAATCTGCTCCAGCCACGAACTTGCAGGAAGAAGCAGGAAAAAAGTCTTCCCCCCTCCTCTAGTGCCTCTGAGGGAGGGTTTAGTGGATGGTGCAATATTGTTATTATTAGAAGTCTTAAGGGGCTGTGGCAACAAAAGATATTTAAAGAGGGAGTCCCTGGTAAAGAAAAGGTTAAGAGCTACTGGCGTAAGGTGCTTGTGCTGACTGAACTGGCCCTAAACTGGATATACTCCCTTTATGCTGGCATAACCCCCTTGTGCCAGCTGATCCCAGAGAGATCAGCCAGCTGAGAGATGAGTGGGAGTTCCTCCAAAATAAAATTCCTGGATCTCAATTCGTCTGCCAGGGCTATACCTATCCTGGAAGGACTGAGGTTTGGATTTAGCACACCTTTAGCTGGCCTAATGTTGCCTCAGCTGGCTGTTGGCCTTCTTGCTGAGTTAGGATTGTACTGTTAGTCTATCCATGCCTTTCCTGTTTGGGGTTGAGCTCTGAAAAAAATACTAACGTTTTCAAAGGGCATATCCTGCATGAATTTGCAACAAGGGGCAGGAATTGTATGTAAGCTAGCATTTGGTTTGCTAGTATTTGTTTCTGTAATTTCAGTTGAGAAATTTAGGATTGAGTTGAGGTGATCATAGATCTGAGGACCTGCTGTGAATGTCTCTTGCATTACATCTTTCTTTGCTTACATTTTCACTAATGTAGAAATACCTGTACTTCTGTAACTATTTCCAAAGCACAATATTATCGTTTTTCTCCAAGCTTTATTGTGCTTAATAAATACCTGAACTTTGGCATTGGACTTTATGCAAGCTGCCCTGGCTATTTTGGTGACAATTTGATGGCACTACCAAGTGATACTTCAGAGCAAGCCCTGATACTGTCTGTGTGTCTTGCTGCTTGATGCCAACTCTGACAGAGAAGAAGGTTCTAGAATCTTAAATGAAGGTCTCTTGAATATCACTACTGAGACTGTCCTAATGCTGGGGTGAAAATACTTGATGGAGAATTCTGGTAAAGAATTTCAATTAGATATTACATGTCTTGTTCTGTAGTGCATAAAGGTAGAATGAATGTGTGAGAGAAAATGTTTTAGTCTTTAAGGTGCCACAGGATTCTGTTCTTATCGATATTTTCCTTTGAAAATGGCTTATTCCCTTATGATACTACCCTTAATAATCTCTAACTTTTATTCTGTTTTATTCCTGTGGTGTGCCAGCCAGCTATTACACAGGCAGATTAGGATGCAGACAGCACTATAGTGGCCTATATCAGTGCTTCTTAAGCTAACTGATATGGGAGAATCATAGTTATTCCCTCTCCCCCCCCCTGCCTTCAGTATGCTAGGGACTGGAACCATATTTGTGACCATTGGGTACAGTTGTTTCTTTTTGGAAGCTCTTCAGGGTCCAGCAGATGATGAGGTGTGGACCACCACTGGACCATGAAGAACTAGTTTGAGTAGCACTGTAGTACATTACAGTAAGATGTAGTGTCAAATGTGTTTGCAGATAAAATGGAATGAGTGCTATAGAAGAGGCCTTGTATCACATGTGCAGAACAATCTTAATCAAATCTAGACATTTCAGTACCTGATGAAATTTGGGCCTATGAAATTCTTTGGGTACAGGTTTTCTTAATACCGCAGTGTCTCTAACATTCATGGCTGCTGGGCACGTTTGGAATTTTGGTAGTGAATATTCTCACAAAATGGCTGCTGTGGTACTGATGGGCATGCCATGATTAGGTGCGTGGCTAGTCTAATTCTTGAAGCTATAGACAAACTTGCTGAAGAAGCTACAAGGCAGAACCTAGGGTCTCTTATGAATGAACTCATTTTCTGGCCCAATAATCCATTTTACACAGAGCAAACTTCTGCAGCTTAGAGCCCAATAACTATACAAAATGGAGATTTGAGCTCAAAATGCCAAATTACAGTACACTTTTGCTTCCACGAAAAGCAACAAAACACCAATATCACACAAGGCAAACTGGTGATGCTGAAACAAATACAAGTGAGACAGTCACCTACACCAAACCTTCCTCCAAGAAAAAAACACAGCACATCTCTCCCCCCTCCCCTGGCCCACAAAAGCCCAGGCAAAACACATATGGGTGCGGGCACATACACAATGCAGGCAAACACAGATAAACCTGCCTCATCAACTACCCCCAGCGTGGGGTGGGGATGGGGGAAGAAGCATATATCTATAGTTTGGCCACCAAAATGGAAATCGTAATGGGAATGGAGACTGGAGAAAAAGAGTCGTCCCTGGATATATTTTGGACAATGGTTTCAAATGGTCTCTAGGTGGTTCGAAATTTTTTTCCCCCCCTCATGCAAGACTTACCTGACTTGATGAGTTCATTTCACTCATGCATATTACTGGTTTTGAATAAAAAGGTTGCTGAAACAAGTTCAGCTGTTCTTTTTTGTTACGTGTGGCTCTGGTATGAATTGTTTTGTTAAAGTAGTAATGCTTAGGAATGCATCTACTTCATTAACTGAAGTACTGTATACATACCTGTATTTGTATTTTCTATCTCGGATACAGAGCAGAGGTGTGGCACAACAATTGATGGGCATTTATTTGGGGAAAGCAAATCTTTTGGGGAGTACTACTACCATGAGGACATTAGCTACAGTGTCTCCCTTTGTAATATGTGTCAGAAGTATACTCACTAAAAACATAATTTGAAAGGAGTAGAAAGTAGGATTCAGAAGGCTGCTGAATTTTGAAATGTTTTAAATCAATAAGACACATCACATATCATCACTTGCCCTTTCAGGGAGTATTACAAAAAGTAATTACGAAAGAGGTTTTGGAGTATCTAATAGACATAGTATGTGTGGAAGTTGAGAGCTCAGCCCCAGAAAATGTTGAATATGAAAGCAGCAACATGGTAATAAACAAATCCAGTTCTACAGCATGATCCTTTTCTTTTAGTGGCTATTGTACAGATGAACTGCAATGTATCTTTTTTCAGTCACTAGTTCAACACGTGAGTACCAGGGCACGTTTTGATGGCAGCAATTTGTATGAAAGATGAAATAATGTGAACAAATTATGTTGATTTGGACTATGAAGGTCACTTTTTTTGGAGCTGATGCACCACAAAGGCTTGTTTGAAAACATGATTAACAGAAGATTACAGTATGATGCCTGTATACACGGGACTAGTATACATGGTTTTACTTATCCTGCCATACGTGGCTGCTGCCGATGACTGGCATCTTTCCTCACCTTTTCCTCGAGGGAAGCAGTAAGGCAGTGTCACCTCCTGGCCCTTCCTTCCTTCCTTCCTGGTGGGACTTGGTAAGCTCCTTGCATGCCTCTCTCCATCCTTGCTGGTCCCAGGATAAGCCCCCTTGTTGCACCTGGCTGGCAAGCAGCATCTGCCTTGGCTGTGCCCAGCTCATCTCTTCCTTTGCCTCTGATTTACGCTTCTCCATTGTCTCAGGTTCATGCTTCCCACCACTTTGGGCTCTCTCAGGCACTCCTTCCTAGGCCAAGAGAGGCACGGGGGGCAGCTGCATGGAGTTGTGCACTTGGTGGCAGAACAGCACCTGTCCTCCTGATGCTTCCTTCCCTCTGGGGGTGGGCAGAGGCAAGGAGGCACTAGCTTAGGCAGCACAAACTGGAGGTGGAGAAGGAGGCAGTGGTGAGCTGGGCGCAACTCCCTGTTCTCATCCTGGGACCAGTGAGGATGGATAGGTGCGTGCGGGGAGCTCACCAAGCCCCACTGGGAAGGCGGGAAGGAGGAACTGGCTGGTGGTACTGCTTCCCTCACCACCTTGCTTGGGCATCAAAATATAGCATTTAATATTATGTGCAGTTTCATGTACCTGCAGAAAGTCCAGGAATCACCCCCTCTCCATTATCTCCCTCCATGTATGTCCCATGGATACAGGTTTGTACTATACCAGTTGTCCAAAGGGAAGGTATTCAAATAAATGAAACTTCAATATTAAAAACCTCCTTGTTTGTAGTTCTGAGGCTTTGTTTTGTTTTTGGTTGAATATTCATGCGATTATGAAAGGTAATAGGAGAAACTAGTATCAAGCAATAGTCAAACTGTTTTTGAAATAATGTATATGCACATTTCAGTTTTGCCCATCAGAATTCATCCTGGTTTTGTTGGAACTTTGAGTTGAAGAAGTAGTGAATCTTGCACATTATGCTGAAACAATGAGAATCCAGTTAAAATCAGTGCCCACTGTGATGTTCTGGATTTTTCAGGGGGAAATGTTTAATTTATTAGATCTTAATATTAGATGTAATAAGGTGTATTAGATGTAATAAGGTGAGGATCTGTTGGAATGGGTAAGAAGAGAATGGAATGTTGGGAGTGAGTTATGATTATGTCTGAAGGCTGTGGTACAGTTGGCCAGGGCATAAGAGAGTAGTTTGCCAGAATTAGGAACGAGTTAGAGTAGGATATAGGAGTTTGAGTGGTTAAGAAAGTTAAAAGTCAGGGTCAGAGTTAGATAGGAGATAAGCATGTTAGAGAGAATGAGAGGTGTAGTTTAGGTGATTAAATAATTAATAATTTCTGTTCAATAAATCTGTGATGTTATGTTCAATTTCTGTTCAGTAAATCAGTGGCTCTTAACCTTTTCTTTACCAGGGATCCCCTTTAAATATCTTTTGTTGCTGTGGACCCTCATGACTTTAATCAATATTTAAAACAACAACAACACAATTATAGCATCCATTAAACCTTCCCTTAGAGGCACTGGAGGGGGAGGGAAGACTTTTCTCCTGCTTCCTGCAAGTTTGTGGCTGGAGTGGATTGAATGGCAAAGTGCAGGTGAAGCCAGCCAGCCTTTGCCTTGGCTCCTGTCACGTGGCCGCTCCACTGCAGAGAGCAAGTTAAGAACCACTGGAATAAATCATTATTTTTGTATTATATGTGTTTGCCTCTTGGAATGGTACGTATTGGAAAGTTCAGTTCAGACACAGTGTCTCTGGTGGCAGAACATAATAAAGAGTAGTTATGCCCATTGGGGACAGAAGATAAACTATTACCGAGGAACCATGAGAATATCTAGGAGGTCCTCACAGTTGGTGCCCACAGTGTTGCAACAGGAGGAGGTTCTCACATTAGTGACAGTGGTTAGGATAAGTGAAAGCCCTCACATTTGGTGGCAGTGGAAGGATAGGCAGAACCTTACATTTGGTAGCAGCAGAGGTGGGATTAGGGAAAGTCCTCACCCTTGGTGGCAGTGGTTGGGATAAGTGGAAGTCCATACAGTTGGTAGCAGCAAAGGGATAGGCAGAACCTCACATCCCCATTAGTGAGTCATTTCAAGTGCAAATTTACTTTAGCATGGGACAGTTATGACTATGCAGAATGCTCATGCCTCTAGATCACACCGGTTGTACTGTCTAAGCTTCAAGTACAATGCATGTTTGTAACATGAAAAGCCACCTGTATCATGTGTCAATGTTGCTTGGAGACCCTATGGTTGGTATTGAAATTATTATGCCAAAGGTTTGGGCTGTCATGACAGTTCAAAATAGAGGATAAATTGCCTTATCTCAAATAACATAATAAAGGCATAGAATGATTCAAAATATATGTTGCGTATAGTGAAAACTGCCTTCAACCTAGAGGATAATAATTTCTCTATGTTCCCCTAGATGTCATAGACTGATTTCACATGCGGGTGTATCAGTAATGTATGTTGAATTTCTGCTATGTCTTCCTTGCAATGTCGGACACCCAGCTAAAACTATACACTTCTTTGCATAACTGTCTCATAATTTTATCATAGTCTTTTCAAGCAGCATTACACATCGTGGTTATAACATATCAGTCTGTGCAATGATTAAGTTTGAAAATAGCTGCAGTAACAGAAGCATGTCTCTACTAGATTCATTATAAAAGGGTACAATCTTGGTTCAAGCCTAATTACTTCATTGCTGTAAGCTCTGCTTAACAGTAAAATAATTCTTTTCTTTCTTTTCCAGAGGTTTTCTGAGGTCTGGAAAAATGGCAGACATTGACAAGTAAGCATGTTCTTTAACTTTGACTAAAGTACTATTACATCTTTTAAAAGGGCTGTGATCAGCAATGTTAACAAGGCATCTGTGGTGCCATGCTGGTGCCAGATGCAGGGTTTGGGTATGCATTTTTAAAAAGCAGACACCCACAATTTATGATTTTGAAGATTTGCTTGGAATTTGTAAGCAGTATATGTTAAATCTTTCACCTCATTCAAACACATTCAGACAGCAAGGGTTTTCATGAGATGGATGGTTAGATAATACACCCTTTCTCTTTCCACCATGTACATTATGCAAAGTAGGCAACATTTGTGGAGTTTCATGTTTGTCTACCTGATTGTGCAGTTCTTGTCCCTCAAAAATTATGTGTATTGGACCTAAAGGTATGAACTTTCTGTGGAGCATCTGCGCTTAATGTTGCCTTGCATATGTTGTGAAGGAATTGACGTGTACCTTCACAATAACATAAGCATTTGTACAACCTGAAAATACACTTTCAAGGGCTTGTCGTCTAGAAATCCCTTTTACAAGGCAGGCCACCACCACTCACTGACTTTACCCCTTTCCACATCTAGTGCAGTGAGAACTAGACAGGCTATGTTAAAGAAAACAATAATAACCCTTTTCTCTATCCTAGAGAAGTTTCTGATCGCTGACCAAGAAAGCAGATGATTCAGGGAGGTTATGAAATAACAGAAAGCTTTATTCAGTTCCAGAGGTCTATGTTACTAGAGAGAGCAGGACTTCTTCCAGGCTTCAACTTAAGAATACAAAGTTATACATTCATTCAGAGCACTACAAATAAAATCATAAAAACTAACACACTCTTAACTATACGTTCCCTAAGCTGCTAAATGGAAGGTACCTTACAGTCTGGCAGGATACAGTAGTCTCTGTGATGGAATTCAGAGTCCAAAGTCCTGTTTGAATAGGAACTTCCTCTTGAAGTTTTGATATCATTTTAGGGCCTTGGTTTTATCTAGCCCTTAAGAAAGGTTGGCTCCCCGCCACCTTTTGTTATCACAGTTGCATCTTGTTCATTACTGCATGTGGCTCGAGGCTCTCACCAGCCACATGAGGCATGAGGCTTCTCAGAACAAAGGAAAGGGTCAGAACTTTTTAATTCTTGTGTGGTCATCTCTGATTGGGTCTGCATTGCCAGCTTCTCATTGGCTCTCCAGTCAGGTGGTGTGATGTTTATTCAATGAGGTTCCCATCCCCTTAACAGACCAAATAAGGAGTGGAACTTTCCAATGTTGTAACTGAGTTTGTGATGAGGATTCCATGATGACTGGCAGGTCATCATGACAGTGGCGTATGTGAGAGAGCAGTATAGATTGCCCCCTGTATGTGTGGGACCAGTACCTGTGGTTTCAATTATCCATCATCCAAAAAATATGGCCTCTAGGCATTTCCTAGGTCCTCCAGAATGAATGTATGGTACCCTGCTGGAAGTTACCATATAGTTGTGCTGGAGGTGGCTAGAGAGGCAGCCTAGGTCCTCCAGTGTGATTCTGTGGGGTTTGCTATTACCTGCAGTTTGAAGTACAGTCGCCCCTCCACATTTGTGAATTTGACATTCGCGGTTTTGATTATTCGCGGTTTTGGGGAGACACTCGGAGACACTCCGGAGGCCCCGCGAAAGCCTTGGAAGGGAGGGGGGAGGGCTGGGGAGGCCTCCGCGGGGCCTTCGGAGACCCTCCGGAGGCCCCGCGAAGGCCTTGGGAAGGAGGGGGGAGGGCCGGGGAGGCCTTCACGGGGCCCCCGGAGACGCTCCGGAGGCCCCATGAAGGCCTGGGGAAGGTCTGGGGAGGGCCGGGGAGGCCTCCATGGGGCCTCCGGAGACGCTCCGGAGACCCCATGAAGGGCTGGGGAAGGGCTGGGGAGGGCCGGGGAGGCCTCCATGGGGCCTCCAGAGATGCTCCAGAGGCCCCATGAAGGCCTGGGAGGGAGCGGGGAGGGCCGGGGAGGTCTCCATGGGGCCTCCGGAGCGTCTCTGGAGGCCCCACGAAGGCCCGGGAAGGGAGGGGGGGAGGGCCGGGAGAGGCCTCCGCGGGGCCTTGCTAGGCCCCACGAAGGCTCGGGGAGGGAGGGGGGAGGGCCGGGGAGGCCTCCTCGGGGCCTCTGGAGACTCTCCGGAGGCCCCGTTGAGGGCTTGGGCGGGAGCGGGGAGGGCTGGGGAGGCATCCACGGGGCCTCGGGAGGGTCTCCGGAGGCCCCGGGAAGGCCTAGGAAGGGAGTGGGGAGGCTGGGGAAAGCGACTATGGGCCTACAGAGGCCCCATGGTCGCTATGGTGGGGGAGGGGGAGGGCAGTTGTTATTCGCGGATTTTTCACATTCGCAGGGGTCCGTGGAACCCATGTGAAGGGATGACTGTATTTGCAGTAAGTCTGTGAATGTATCCCCTGTGCAGACAGGGGGCAACCTGTATTTCATGATCATATGTTACCTCTTTGATGGTTCCTTCCCATTAAAAGATTTTGCAAAAAAAATGAGAATTTGTTTAATTTTGCAGGGTTTATTCAGCCTGAAGAATCCAGTTTGTTTTTGGCATAGAATTTTGATGTGTCAAGTCACAGCATAAGCTCTGTGGTTAAGACAAGACTATCTGGAGTTGTGAATGAGCAAAATCTTTGGGTGTGCTTTTTAATAAGTAATCTAATCATTCTCAAGACAGGTAATTCAGACTGTGTCAGATTTAATGTATTTTACTACAGCATCATATTATTTGCAGCAGGAAAGAATAGCTCTATTTTTCCATCTGTGATTTTATATTAACCTTGTAAAAAAAAACGTTCTCTATGTTGGTGAGAGGGGGAATCCAATATACTTGGGTTACTTCCTTCACTTCCCAGAGAGAGGCATGGAGAAGATGATCTAGAGATCTTGTGATAGCTGAAAGTTTGGTGACGTCCCCTCAGCTTTCCATGAGGCCAGTTCCTCTTCCTGCCTGCACCTAGAGCAGAGCTCTTTTGTTTTTTGTCTTCGCTGCTGCAGCCTGTTTCTCCCTGCGCCCCCCCTTCCCCATTCACTGCCTGCAGGGGTGGAGAGTTCGGCCTATGGGATTGTCAGTCTCGTAGGCCGATCTCTCTGCTGCCGCAACCTGTTCCTTCTGCACCCCCCTTACCCGATCGCCGGCTGCAGGGGCGGAGACATCTGCTGAAGGAGGGGCACAGGGAGGAACAGGGTGCAGTGGTGGAGAGATCGGCCTACAGGACTCACAGTCCCGTAGGCCCGTTTCTCTGTCCCCACAGCCAGCGATCAGGGAAGGGGGGTCCCATACCTCTTATCCTTGTTCTTACCAAGACTTTCATCAGTGGTTGCACATACAATTGGATTTGCAGTATTTTTGTTATTTTTAACGTTTATGATTATACACAGATCTTGAACACAAGCCCATTCTTGATTAATTCAGTGCCCATTCTTGATTAATTCAAATCTTCGAAGTCCGCCCCCTCTTAGGTCCCACCAATCACAGCTCAGCTGTGCTGTGAGCCCGTGTTTCGGGAAGATTGCTGGTAGATCGCACAGCCAATAGTGCGCAACTTCACAGAATTTTTCAAAAAAGTTGTAAAAAATAGCAAAAGCTTATATCACGCATCTCGCTGGTATTTTGGTCTCCCTCCTTCTGATTATGGCGACATTGGCCCGAAATGCTTGGGGACCATTAGGATTCTGGGCAAATCAGTTGAGCATTTTTTTATTTTTTATTTTTTGCCGAGTAAACGACTCCTTGGTCATTTTCTTTTGTTTGCCTTTCTTCCTCTTAACTCCCTCCTAACTTCTATAGATCCCTGGACTTTCTTGACCTCTTAGGTCCCCCTCCCTTTAATCTTTAAAATAAAAATCCCTACCTTTTGTTCTATGCTTTCCGTCCACTTCCTTCCTCTTGCTCCCTCCCCCTTGCCTTTCTATCCTTTCTACCTTTACTATGGCCCCAGGGAGTAAGAAGGGAGATGCTGGAAAGAAAAGCAAAACAACAACAACAATTAGACCATGTGGCAAAGGATCATGCTGCTCAAGGCTGCTCTGGGAGCGGGTCATAGGCAGCAGAAAAAAGGATGCCCCCACTGCTAGAGCAGCTTCAGCAGGCACAGGAGGGCTTGAGAGTAGAGGACAGAGCCCCCCCCCCCCCAGGCGTGGCAGGAAGCAGAGCCTCCTGAGTGCCAGGCAGTGGCCGAAACATAGCCTCAGGAATGCAAGGACAATGAAGATGACCATTGAGTACTGGACAGGGAAGTAGCCCTGGGAGAGCGGGAAAGGGGTGTGTGGGGAGAGGTCCAAATCCTTTCCATGAAAGCCCAGGGCCCTGAGTGCATCAAACATCAGGGTGGCTTCTCAGGCAGAGGTGCAACACCTAGTGCTTCATCAGGCACACACTAACCCGGCCGCGTGTTTTTGCACTTTAGCCAACATCCTCAAAGAGAGGGGTTGGAGGAAGCCAGCCATGTTTAGTGCTGTTAGAGCATCTACCATCTTGGAGGACCTAGGTGTCAATGCCCGCCTGCCCCGAAAGTATTTTCGGAGTGTGTGCACTAAAGACAGCCCTGGAGGCTTATCCATTCAGTAGCTAAGGATTATCAGGTCCCTCAGCCTCATTCGCTTGATGGAGAATCCTTTCCTTAGTAGAGGACAAAGCTTCTCAGTCACTACAAGAGCTATTATCAAAGCACCTGAACTCTGAGCAAGGCTAGCACCCCAGGAGCAGGGGAAGGACTTAAAAGTCCTCTTATGACAAGAGAGGCAAATCCTATAAATGAAGCAAACAGGGCAAAAAGACCCATGGGAAAAAAACACTAAGACCCTTAAAAGGGGGACAGTTTTCACTGGAGTAGGATCCTGCGAAAGGAACCACTCCTGCAACTGTTCTTTTTCAAAATCCATCTGGGAAAAGGAAAGCAGTCTCCCCCCTCCCCCACACCTCAGAGGAGTCAGATTCCTCAAGGTCAAGAAAGGGACCTCAGAGGTCAAGAAAAGGACTCCAGTGGGGAATCCCCTTCCAAAGAGGCTTTCATCCAGGAGCAGGGGTCAGAGGATTTAGCTTCAGAGAGGGAAGAGGGAGAGTGATCAGATTCTGGTTCAAATAATGAGAAACTGTCAGACAGACTGTTAAACTGTGAGGATTTTGCCCCTCTACTCTCCATGGTCATAGGCACTCTGGGACTTGGTCCCAAAGCAGGATCAACAGAGCACACAAGTTAAGGTACCCATGGAGCTAAATGAGAGTGGAGCCTCAGTGCTATGGCTCCCTAAAAGCCTGGGGAAATGCCTTTTCCCTTGGTCTTTGTGCATCTGGTGAAGGATGAATGAGAAAACCCCTTCAAGGGAAAAAGAGCACTCAGGTAGCACAGAAGTTCTGTAATCCTAACAAACAGGTACTAGACCTTCAATGTGAAGTCGAAGGCTTTCACGGCTGGCATCCATAGATTTTCCTTGGATTTTTTCCGGGCTGTGAGGCCATGTTCTAGAATAGTTTCTTTCTGACTTTTTGCCTGCATCTGTGGCTGACATTTTCACAGAATGGTTGTCCAGAGAACCATTCAGAGAAGTTGTCCAGGTGTTTGTGTATTTCAATAGCTTCTCTGTGCCTTCTGACATGATAGTTGTTGGCTTAGTCCAGAATTTCTGTGTTTTTAAATAGCATTTTCTGTCCAAGTTGGTTTATCACATGTTCTGCTACTGCTGATTTTTCTGGCTGGCCTAGTCTGCAGTGTCTCTCATGTTCCTTGATTCGTGTTTGCACGCTGCGTTTAGTGGTCCCTATGTAAACCTGTTCACAGCTGCATGGTATGCAGTAAACTCCTGCAGCTGTGAGAGGGTTTCTTTTGTCCTTCCCTGAGTGTAGCATTTCTTGGATTTTCTTGGTTGGTCTGTAGATTGTTTGGAGGTTGTGTTTCCTCATCAGTTTCCCTATTCTGTCTGTGATTTCTTTGAAGAACAATAGTATCAAAACTCAACACTTACAAAGGAATTCCACCCAGGAACAGGGGGAGTTCCAGCAGATAATGGCCCATCAACCAACCATTAGCCAAACAGACACTAATGAGCCTTGCATTTCTATACCCAGAAACTAACCATTCAATTACACAAATTTACATATACTCCCCAACAAAGCTTCACAGCATATAAACCTCACATACATTCCTACCCAACCATTCTTTGAAGATGCCAGCCGCAGGTGCAGGCGAAATGTCAGAAAGAAACTATTCCAGAACATGGCCTCACAGCCCGGAAAAAAAAACCCAAGGAAAACCTAAGGTACTAGACCTGCTAAAATTTCCCACAGTGGACACTCCCCCCTGGCTTCCCTGGTGTTGCTCCTAAAGAGGGTGAGAGATTCCTGAAGGATGGGGAAGAGAAAAGATCTGAATGGGCTTTAAAGAAGGTACACGAGGCCACAGCCCTGGCTATTAGGGCTTTGGTGGGGGTTCCCTCTTCACTAGAGCTGCCCTCCTGTGGCTGGAGGACATCCTGCAGGGAGATGACCTAGATTATAGAGCACTCCACAGATGCAGTTCTTGGCAGATGCCTCTCAGGACTTCATGTCCTTTGCAGCGAGGTAAATCAGAGCCATCACAATGACCAGGCAGTCCACTTGGGAGGTCGATGCACACGCCAGAGGCAACCTCTTCACATCTTCCTTCAAAGGATCTAAGGTGTTTGGGGAGGAAGCCCTGAAGGATATCTTGGTGGAGATAAAGGACAAAAGGTAGGAAGTGTGGGAAAGAGGAGAAGAGACCTTTTCAGTTACCCCCTTCCTTTTGTGCCTCTAGGGTGTTTGGCAGGCAGAGGGACTAACGTTCCTTTTGCCCCACCAGGGCTAGATCTCGTTTTCCCTCTTGGCAGCCTGCATCCTCCCAGCCCTCCAATTGCAGAGGAAGACACCAGGAGGAGATAGGCAGCAATTCTCATGCTCAGTCTTCCCCAGTAGAGGGCAGACAAACTGTTTCAGGAGGCCTGGAAGAACTCGACCACAAACAGGTGGGTCCGTTCCGCTGTCCTCCATGGTTATGCCATAGAATTCAACAAAAAACAAACAAACCCAGAAACAGGTTTCTGTCCTCTCCAGTTCCTAAAAACCTTCAAAAGAAAAACATACAAATCCAAGCCATCGATCATCTGTCCGTCAGGGTAATAGAGACAGTTCTCCATCTGCAGCACTTCTCAGGAGTCTACTCTTTCTTCTTCATAATTCCGAAAAAAGGGAGGGGATGCCAGGTCAATTTTGGACCTGAAATACACAAACACCTTTATTATGTACAAACATTTTTGTATGGAGACACTGTCCTCCATCAGGGAAGCGCTTCAGAAAGGGGACTTCTTAGTATTCCTGGACCTAGCAGAAGTCTTTCTTCTCCTGCTGGTCGCCAGGAGCAGCAGGCAGTTCCTCAGGTTTGCCTTTGGCCAACACCATTTCCAATTCTGAGCTCTCCCCTTTGGGCCGGTCTCAGCAGCCAGGGTGTTCACCAAGGTTCTCGTGGCCCTGGTTGCACATTTGAGAATCCAAGAGACACGTCTGTATCCTTATCTGGATGACATGTTGCTGAGAGCCTTGTCATTTCAGGAGGCACACTGGGATCTGGATGTTACTATGCAGTGCGTACAGGCACACGGTTTCTTTATAAACTTCAAAAAGAGCCACCTATTGCTGGCACAGGCCCGTTACTCACCTAGGGACCTTAATAAACACAGCAGAAGGAATGATCTATCTCTTGGAAGAGAGATAACACAACAGGGCGTAGGCTCGCAATCCTCAGCCCTGCTCATGACCGTAGCCCAGACTGTTAAGCCTCATGATTTCAGCGATTAAAATGATCCCTTGGGGCAGGTTCCACTCCAGAACCCTCCAGTATACCTCCAGCGATGTCAGCAGCAGATAGCCTTACGCAAATGTATGCTGCTCAGGATTCCTCCTCAGGTCAAGGACCATGGTGGATGCAGAAAGCCAGTCTGGCCAAGGGCTCCCCCTTAGCTCAGAGGCACTAGATCAGCATCACCTCAGATGCCAGACTCCCGGGGGCAGTATTGTCAGGAGGCATTGGTGCAGGGTATCTGGGGACCCCAAGAGGAGGGCTATAGCATACACTGGCTAGAGTTGAGGACAGCCTGTCTGGCTTTCCTTCACCGCACCCCCATACTAAAGGTGACACCTGTGCTAGTCCACAGGGGCAACACAACACCCCACTCTTATACCACAAAACGGAGTAACGAGATCCCATTTGTTTCACAAGGAAGCCGTCCTCCTGTTTCATTGGGCAGGAAAGAACAGTCCTCTCACTCACAGCCCAGTATGTACAAGGAGTGGACAGCGTGCAGGCAGATTTTCTGAGCAGGGTGCTTCCCGGGAAATGTTCCCTGCACAGGGAAGCGTTCCAACAGCTACAGTTCAGGTTCAGGGCAATAGTAGCAGACATGTGGATATCACATACCTTGATTTCAGTAAGGCCTTTGACAAGGTTCCCCATGACGTTCTTGCAAACAAGCTTGTAAAATGTGGCCTAGACAAGTGACCTTTAAATGGATTTGTAGTTGGCTGACCGGCCGAACCCAAAGGGTGCTCTGCAGTGGCTCCTCTTCGTCTTGGGAAGATGTGACCAGTGGGGTGCCACAGGGTTCTGTCCTGGGCCCAGTGCTATTCAACATCTTTATCAATGACTTGGATGAGGGAATTAGGGGCATACTTATCAAATTTGCAGATGACACTAAATTAGGAGGAGTAGCTAATACCCTAGAGGACAGGATCAAAATTCAAAATGACTTGGATAGACTGGAGAACTGGGCCAAAGCTAACAAAATGAAATTCAATACGGAGAAATGTAAGGTACTTCATTTAGGGCGGAAAAATGAAATGCATAGATATAGGATGAGAGAGACCTGGCTGAACGAGACTACGTGCGAAAGGGATCTAGGAGTCCTAGTAGACCACAAGTTGAACATGAGTCAGTAGTGTGAGGCAGCAGCGGAAAAGGCTAATGCGATTTTGGGCTGCACCAATAGAAGTACAGTGTCTAGATCAAGGGAAGTAATAGTGCCGCTCTATTCTGCCTTGGTCAGACCTCACCTAGATTACTGTGTCCAGTTCTGGGCACCACAATTCAAAATGGATATTGACAAATTGGAGCGTGTCCAGAGAAGGATGACTAAAATGGTGAAAGGTCTGGAAACCATGCCTTATGAGGAGAGACTTAGGGAGCTGGGTATGTTTAGCCTGGAAAAAAGACGGTTAAGAGGCGATATGATAGCCCTTTTTAAGTATTTGAAGGGGTGTCATGTTGAAGATGGAGCAGGCTTATTTTCTGCTGCTCCAGAGACTGGAACACAGAGAAATGGATGCAAGCTCCAGGAACAGAGATTCCACCTCAACATTAGGAGGAACTTTTTTGACAGTAAGAGCTGTTCAGCAGTGGAACATACTCCCCCGGAGCCTGGTGGGGTCTCCTTCCTTGGAGGTCTTTAAACAGAGGCTGGATGGCCATCTGTCGGGGATGCTGTGATCGTGATTTCCTGCGTGGCAGGGGGTTGGACTGGATGGCCCTTGTGGTCTCTTCCAACTCTATAATTCTATGATTCTATGTTTGTCTCAGTCCAACAGGAAACTTCCCAGGTTTTATTCGAGGTTCCCATGTCCGGGGTCCAAGGGCGTAGACGCTCTTGAGGGGTGTTGTCTCAAGGTCCTCTTGTATCTCTTCCCTCCCCTCCCTCTCATGGGAAAGGTGGTCAGGAAGGTGAGGGAAGAGAAGGTACAGGTAGTCCTCATCACTCCATATTGACTAAAGTTATTCAGTCTGATAGACTTATCACAAATGCCCCCATGGCACCTACTCAGTGAGCAGACCTACTGATCCAGGGGCCTCTCCTTCACACTAGGGTAGCCTGGCTCCAGCTAGCCACCTGGAGATTGAATGGATAGCTCTCAAGGAGTACGGCTACAACAAGGCAGTGATTTCTGCACTTCTATCATCCTGCAGGCATTCCACAATGAGGTTCTATGAGGCCACCTGGCAGGTGTTTCGAGTTGGTGTTCAACCAACTCGTCTGAGGTATCAATACGGCATGTCCTGGCCTTTATGCAAAAAGGCTTGGAATTGGGCCTTAGGTCCAGTATTTTAAAGAGGCAAGCAGCAGTCCTGTCCTTAGTTCTGCTATTGCCCAGGGGGATCCCCTCTCTTCTCACCCGCATGTTAGGAGGTTCCTAAGGGGAGCCACCATTATTTCTCCCCCAGTCAGGTACCGTTTCCCTTCTAGGGACTGTCCTGAAAGCAACTAGGTACCAGCAATGTATAGACAGCACTAGTCTGGGAAGGGAGCCAACTGCTAATTAGCTCACAGGAATGTAAACACCGTCCAAAAGGTCAAAGCCTTATGGCAACCATTCATTGTGGTCCAAAGCAGTCCAAGGGTCAACCGGAGCAGGCAGCAAAGTAGTCAGGGACAGTCCAAGGTCTAAGCATGAGTCAAGGTAACAGAAACCAAGGTAACGGGAATCCAGTCACTGAAGTCAGCAGGAAGCTTTTACCAGGAAGATCAGTTGATCTCTGACAAAGCCTCCATCGCTTCTCCCAGCATATAGAAAGCAATTAAGGCTTTGTCAGGTGTTTCTTAACAAGCAGGTTTTTCTTAAAGTCTCAGAGACTTCCTTTGTGCTTCCTTTTGAGCTCGCTGCTGGGTATACAATGGTGGAAGTAAGTCCCTTTCTTCTTTGTTCTTATCTGAATTGGCAGGACTCTCTGCTGGAGCTGATGCCATCCCACTCAGACCAGGCTCTTCCTCTGCTCGAGCCTCTAGGTTGGCAGGGTTCCCTGCTGGCACAAGTGTAGATAAGGGTCCCTAGGGCCATTTCCTGCCATGTCCTCCTCCTCCTCTGACTCTATACCCTCATCAGGCTCACAGGGCATGACAGGAACCTATCGATAGTGCTGAAACAGTTAATGAAGCCCCTCTTTGAGTCACTTCAGAAGGTATCACTAAGGATCCTCTCCTTAAAGGTGGTCTTCCTGGTGGCCATCACCTCAGCTAGAAGGGTGTCTGAACTGACGGGTCTTTCGGTCCAGAAGCACCTCCTTCAAAATGGACTACATATCTTTACACCCTGATCCGTCTTTCAAGCCCAAGGTGGTTTTCAGCTTCCACTTGTTGCAGGAGCTGTGTCTTCCTTCTGTCCAAACCCCTCGCACCCGAGGGAGAAGCTCTGGCACAAGTTGGACATGTGCAGGGTGCTCAGAATTTACCTCAAAAGGGCTAGACCCTTCAGATGGTGTGCCTCCCTGTTTATATTATTCAGTCCAACCTTGCTGGGAACAAAGGCATTGAGGAAAGCATGCATCCTGATGGCATATGATGTGGCAAGGTTTCCTAGACCGCCTGGAGTCATGGCTCATTCCACTGGGGCCACATCAGCAGCCTTTTCCTCCAATGCTCCCATTGTTGAGATTTGTAGAGCAGCCACCTGGAACATCCATTCTTCCTTCATTTGTCACTACAGGATTGACAAGTTTAGATCAGTGGATGCTGCCTTTGGCCCAAGGATGCTACAGGAGGTAGTCAGAGAATAAAGGGCAGTCATTCCCTCCTTGGGAGAATTGAGAGCTTGGGCAGGTCCCAAGTGTATTGGGTCTCACTAACTCAGAGAATGCCACATAGGTTACTTACCATGAAGGTGAATTCTGGAGTTGTTGAGAGAAGGATTCCACCCCTCCCATGGTGACTGCACCTTTTGTAGGAAGTGGGGAGGGCTATTCTTTCTACTAATTTATCAATCTACAGTTGCCCTTCCACGTTCGTGGCTTTCACTCTTGCGGTTTAGACTATTCACGGTTTGCTCATCAAGAAGCACATTTAAATCAGCTTCTCTCCCTCGCACACAAGGGAGAGGAGCTGATTTAAACATAGTGCTTGTTGAGCGAACCGCCAGCTCAACATGGGGCTTGGCTCCATTTGGGGTGGGGAGCCAAGCCCTGGGAGAATGAGGAGTTCTGGGCAAAGGTGCTTTTCAGCCACCCCCGCCTCTCCCAAAGTGGCGATGGGGCTTTTAGACCCTTATTGTGGCTTTGGGAGGGTGGGGGTGGCTGAAAAGCCTCTCCGCCGTGCTCCCTCCAACCTTCCCAACCTTCCCAAAGCAGCTATGGGGCTCTCAAACTCCAGAGCCCCTTTGGGAATGCCGGGTGGTGGCCGGCCAACCTCCCACACGCCCACCGACCTCCCTGGCCTTCCCGAAGTGGCCTGAGGGGCTTCAGAGCCCCTTCGGGAAGGCCAGGGTGAGGCCGGCCAACCACCCACCCACCAATCTCCCCAACCTTCCTGAAGCGGGTATGGGGCTCGAGAGTGGGGGGAAGCCTTTTTTATTTGTGGGTTTTTCACATTCGTGGGGGTCTTGAGCCCCTAACCCCTGCGAATGTGGAGGGACGACTGTAGGAACTCTTTGCTAGTTAGCGAACTGGCCTTGTGGAGAGCTGAGGGGAAGGAGTCACCAAACCTTTCAGCTATCACAAGATCTCTAGATCATCCTTTCTCCTGGGTGGCGAAGGGAGTAACCCAAATGTATTGGATTCCTCCTCTCAGGAACCCCAGAATATACCTTTACAGTAAGTAACTAGTGTGGAATTTCAAGATGGACAAATTGCTGATGTTTCCCTCAAACCCCCAACCCTCTCCCCGCCAGTGATTTGGTACTGTAGCAAATAGTAAATGTTACAGCATGTTTATGTATACACACGCACATACATATATATAGTCCTTGGCCCTTTAAGATGGGATAGTCAAATGTAGTTCTCCAGATATTTTTGGACAACAACTTCTCTAATCGCTCACCATTGAGTGCTGGCTTAGGGCTGGTGAGAGTTGTAGGCCTAAATCTGGATGGCCATTGTTGTCTTCTTCTTTAAGGGTTCACAGTAAACAAAAGCAATATAAATAGAGTCATATCCTGTTGCAACGCTATGCAAAAATTATTTGTGCAAGTGGTTATACTGTGTTAGAGCATTAAGAGCAGTCCATAGTGGACACAAACTTTCATTGAACACACACAGACAGCCCTTTACATTTGACTTCATATGTAGGGAGCTAATAGACAGTTGTGCATTGTGAGCTCAAGACTTTGGCACCCACTGCACAGCTGTGAGATCCAGCATAACTGTGTGTGCATAATGTATGCGCTATGGTTAAAAATACATGGGCTTTGAATGTAGCGTCCACATCTGGACATGGCAGAGTATAAGTGATATGTTCAGGCCCATAGACATTGCATTCACAGTACAGAATGGAAAACATTACGTGCCTTGAGTCCTGTCACAATGAGGATAGGGTGTCAGTCAGACCCCAAGTCTAGTGCACATTTTGGAGGTTTAACATGTCTGAAGCAAGTAGTGTTGTGTTTGAACCTGTCTTTTCTTTTTTGATTTTGGTCAATAATGCTAAGTCAGAAAGACAGTGTTGTCTTACCTCTCCTAAATACGTCAGTTACAATTGATGCTAAAGGCAAGGCAGTACGCACTCAAGGGGAAAATACAAGTGGAAAAATATTAAAAGGACGACATACATGAATCCATTTTCAGTGCAGTTATCAAAGTAGAATTTGGCTTCTAAGCTGGGTATATAAGATGAACTATACAGTTTCATTGAAAAAAATAAAAATTGAAACGTTCATCTTACAGAACTCTAATTGCAATATAATTTATTGTTCTTGGAGTACATTGACCCTTAGTACTTTTATATTACACTCTTGTGAGCCAGTTAAACAGAGTTCTGACCATCAATTCAGAAGTATAAGTTCAGAAGTATAATAATGAACGTTTTGTATGATGCATTCCTTATGGAGCTCAAATACGCCATATTATCTGATGCCAATGTATGAAAAAGTTTCCTTCTTACTGATTCTGAAACATGCCTGTTTCAGTATAATTAGTATCTGAAAAAAAATATCTTAACTAGATTTTTTTTAATTGCAAAAGGTGTAACCCGAGCACAGCTTGAATATCCTCAGTTAAGAATGCACATAATTCCAGAGTTTCCTAAGATTGCTTACATAACAGTGGGACTCTGGCATTTAAGCAGAAATGTGAAGGAAAAGAGGTTACAGGAGATGAGATAGCTGTTATGCATCATGAATCTGTACTATAATAGAGAACCAGTATGAAAGTATTTGCCTCTGGTTATACTAGTTTTTGAAAGGCAAAAAAGCAAATGTCCATGATAATACAACTACAGTAAAGAGAGGACCTATGGGTTTTGCCTTAGAGAAACAATTCGAAAGGCTGTAGCTTCTTAGTATAATCTGAACTAGAATGTTACTAGATTCTGACTGATGTAACTTTTAGAAAAACTTGCATACAGATTCAAGTTCCTGGTTTGATGTGTGTTTTAATAGTAAAGAACAAGCTGAACTTGACCAGCAAGACATGGAAGACGTTGAAGAAGTAGAAGAAGAAGAATCTGGAGAGGATGCTAATAGCAAAGGTAAGGACACAATGAATTGAGGTGAAATTATCAAGCTTTGTTCTATAGATAAATGCAAGATACTCTTTTCTCATTTTATTCAAAAACCTGCTGGTATGACAATGTTTGCCTTAACTTCTTAAATAAAATTGCCTGCTAGTTAATATTAGTGTGCTCTCGCTTACCAAAATGTTGTAGTCTTGCTTGAATTAAGGTAACCTACAATGCAACCTTAGTTTGTTTTCTTAGAAGTTAGTCCTACTACATTTGGTCGGCCTTACTTCAGAGAAGCGTGCATAGGATTGCATTAAAAAATGCATGTACTTTAAATTTAACACACACACACCGTTAACATAGAATTATAATCTCTGCCTGTGTCTCTTGTAGGCGTGTGTTAGGCCTGATTGTAGCCTTGTATAATGAGTTGTCCCCCATGGTCCTACTTTTTCATGCCTAGCATGGTATCATGTTCCTGTAATATTAGATCTGTTGAATTAGCATTTTTGTTTTGTTTTTTTGGTGCTTGTCTTCTGGACACAAATGATATGAACTGTATGTCTTGGTGGAAAGATATCTATGTCCACCATTAGAATAGAGCTATTTTTTAACAGGTTCATTTTTTAAAAGTCTCATCTTTTGTTTTTGTTAAGCACGTCAGCTGACTGTACAAATGATGCAGAATCCTCAAATCCTTGCAGCCCTTCAGGAAAGACTTGATGGTCTGGTTGGAACACCTACAGGATATATAGAAAGGTACAGTGTGTTCTGTCACTAACCTTATTATAAAATCCAAAATCCACAAAAGAGTGATATCTTTGTTATGGTCTTTTTGCTGTCTTTCACCCCATGATAGTTAAAATTGTTTAAATTATGTCAAATAATTATTTTGCAAAAGATTAGGGAATGCTGATCCATTGACTAAATATACTGACATTAAATTGGATCCAAAATCAGGGCAGAACAATCTTCTTCAGAGAGTTGATTCTGAATGATTCTTCAAAAAACCTCCATATGTTTGATTGGGAGTAATTATTTTAATTTATTTGGACTTTGTAAATAGAAATGCATAGGATTGTACTCTCTCTGTTGGTAAGATTAGGATGTGCATCTGGATTCCATCTGTTTTTGTTTAGGGCTAGGGGCTATTTGCAGAGTCTTGTACAAAGCTTTTATTTTTGGAAACATATTGAATTTATTTCCCACTTGCTCTTAATACTAATTCTCAGTTTTAAAATTCTTGGGGGGAAGGTGGAAGGAGGCAAAGAAAGTGCTCACTGTAGCACTTGTTCAGCCCTGCTACCTATAGCTTTTGATTTATTATGGGTAGCTGTAGAGTCTTAAAACAGCTCATGTAATAAAATCAGAAAAAGATTTAGTTCTCTTGATAATCTGAATTCCTAAGGATGAATGAACACATTTTATTAAACAAAATTTATTAAAGGCTATCAGTTTAACAGAGTAATTACAGAAATATGACATGACCAAATTGCATAGAAAATATTTAACAAGCATCAGCTCATTTTACATGCCAATGAAAGGAATATGGACCCAAACTTTCTCACTCCTCCATCCTTTCTTCCTCACTTTCACTGTTCTGAATCCTGTTGGCAGTCTTATCATGGAGTTCAGTCCATTCATTTATAATTGACTGAACTGTCATTAGAATATTAATCAAATCACATAATCTGAATTTCTGAGAGCAGTATGGAGTGAAAGACAAACAACTAATTGTCCATATTGCTGGAAATCCACAGAGCATTTGGTATTTTGCGGTCTTAGTGTATATGCTTGGGTAACATACTGCTCATAAGCCATATGCAGTGTCTCAAAGATCTCTGCTGCCAGTGCTAAATTTGCCATGGTGGCAAAAAAATCATTGATTTTTGTACATTTGATGCCCTGCTATGTATCTTGAAAATAAGCACTTTGCTTTAAAACAAGGCACATGTGGGGTGTTTACCTTTTTAAAAAGCCACTTTGATCCATGAAATATTCCTCTGTGCATGCTTTGTTTCAAAGCAGAAATGTTTGTTTTGCAAGGGTTTGTTTGTTGCTGCTGCATTTCAACAGTGCAAGGATGTGTGGCCCCCAGTACATGAGGGCAGATGGTAGTATAATACCTGAACACTATTGTACTACATGTTATTGGTACAGTAGTGCCTAGTTCCAGGCCCAGTTGATATTCTACCCAATACAGAGCCACAAATTGAGCCAAGACACTGCATCAGATGTATGTAATTTTTATGTTTTTCAGCAGAGTTGGGAGGGATTCCTTCATTCTAGGTTTGGCTGCTCCTCCAGCTAAACAGTTCATCAATAATAATTGAACACACACTCTAGGGAGGAAGAGCCAACCCCAACCTTCCCCAGTTCTGTCCTGTTGCACCAGGCTCAGGTCAGGTTTTTTTCTCACTCTAGTGCTTCGTAGAAAAAAGGTGGATCACACTGGGGAGGATGGCTGGCCTTGCCCACAGGTCTCCCCTTTTTTCGGGCCTCTCCTCTGAGGAGGAGGAGGTGGCGGAAGAGTACGTTGTGCTGGCTGGCCAACAAGCGCTGATGGAGCTCCGGGTCCTCTCTGGAGGTTCCTCATTGAGCATTTTGAACTCCACGGTGGTGGCAACAGAGCATGAGGGGTCTCTGTTGTGGGGAGAGATTGCATGGTATCCCTGCACGGATCGACAACCGGCATGCCTAAACTGGCTTCTGCTGCAATGGAGGAGTTGAGGATGAGCAATTCCTCTCCTACGGACCTCCCCCCCCCCGATCCTGGAAGGAAGGGAGCTGCTACCTC
Source organism: Gambelia wislizenii (assembly GCA_030847615.1). Taxonomy (NCBI): domain Eukaryota; kingdom Metazoa; phylum Chordata; class Lepidosauria; order Squamata; family Crotaphytidae; genus Gambelia; species Gambelia wislizenii. Next base: position 201,091,695 of record JAUMIR010000005.1, on the reverse strand, counting down.
AGCTGGCCAAGTGGATCGCCCTGGTAGCTCGACACGCTGTGGTGGCTGGTGGTTGGGGGGGGGGAGGCCCCGGGGAGGATGTCTCCGCCATGACGGATGTTTCCCACGCTGCAGCTTCTCCAGGGTGCGGAGCTTCTTGCATTGTTGCCATGCTTTCGGACTCTACCCGCCAATCCACTGCAGGCCTTAGCATGGTTGATCGGGCCCTACTTCCAAATATTCTTCTCATCTGGATGAGGCAAAGCAACTGCCTCAGGGTGCCGGGGAACAATCTCCTCCTCACAAGAGGAGTAAAAAACTAAAGCACTCTGAAGTCACCTCCTGGGAGGAGGAGGACTCTGTGCACTCTGTGGACGCATCAAATAAGGAGGAGGGTGAGTGGTCTTCAGGAGGAGGACACCATTTCTGCAGACCATGTGTCTCCCAGGCTGTTTGAGTCCAGTGCATTTCATGTACTGTTTATGCAAAGTGGAAAAGACCTTGGGTCTTTCCACATCCAGCCAGGTCACTGAGGATCAGGTTCAGGACATTCCTGAATGCAGGTCAAAAGGGAAGTTGTTACCCAATGTGGTTCCTTTTCCAGAGGTTTTTTAAAGAGGTCCTAGAAGGAGAGTGGGTGCACCCAGGTGCTTCTAGGCCCCTTTGACCAGTGCCAAATCCTTTTATAAGTTTCCAACTGACATAATGGAAAAGCTCAAACTTCTGCCCATCAGTGCTTTTGTTGCAGGATTGGTCTCTGGCTTGCTGCTTCCTCAAGATGGTGACGATAATCTTAAAAGTCCCAAGGATAAGAGGATCGAGGCTTTATTATGCAGGTCTCATGAGGTGGCGACTCTTGCCATTAGGGCAGCTGCTGCTTCCCTTTTTGTTAGGGCCAGCATCAGGTGGGCTAAGGTAGGCCACTTTGCCTGAAGGGGAGGCCAGTGCATCAACAAGATGGGCAAGTTTTCTGCCTTTATGGCTGATGCCATTCTGGATGCCTTACAGTTCTCTTCCCGCTCCTTGGCTGCCAATGTGGCAGCCAGATAGCAGTTGTTAAACAACTGGAACATGGATAATAAGGCTAAGGTGAACCTTTCTGTCTGCTCCTTTAAGGGTGGTAAATTGTTCGGGGAGACCTTGGGTGAGCTCCTTGTGGAGACAAAGGACAAGAAGAAAGTGTTGCCTTCTCTACCCAAGAAAGAAGAACGCAAAGTTTTCCATTCTTCTTTCCAGTCCTCGTGGATTTAAGCGTTCTTTTCATAGGGACTTCAGATCTACCAGAAATTCTTGGGGTTCTGGGAAGCAATATTCTAAAGTTCAATCCATCTCCCTTCTCAAATCTTCCTCTTCCCCCTCTGCCAAACAGGGGAACAAGGCTGGGCGTCCTCTACCTATTCAGGTGGGAGGTCAATCGTCTCTTTTTGCCCACATCTGAGCAGGCTTATCCTCAGATGCTTGGGTGACAAGGACAGTCAGTCAGGGCTATACCATCGACCTTATGGCAAGGCCTCCTCCTGTGTTCATCCAGTCCCTTCAAACCAGGTCAGGCCACAAGCACAGTCTCGCATTGCAGGCGATAGACCATCTGCTCCAGATTCAGACAATAGAACCAGTCCCACCCTCAGAAAGATTTTTGTGGTCCTACTCTCTTGTTTCTAGTACCAAAGAAAAATAAGGATTGGAGGGCCATCTTGAATCTTCAGGGTGTCAGTTGCTTGGTAACTAGGCAAAAATTTTTCATGGAGACCCTTCGATCAATACTGGAATGCCTTCAGGACGGGGACTTCATGGCATCTCTAGATCTATAGGAGGCCTATCTCCACATTATTATTCATCTGGCTCATAGGCGTTTTCTCAGGTTTGCCTACGGGGAGGACTATTACCAATATCAGGCTCTCCCATTCAATATTTCAGCTTCTCCCAGGGTGTTCACCAAGGTGTTGGTGGCACTAGTGGCTCACCTCAGGTTACAGGGGATTCGCCTTCATCCATATTTGGACGACATCCTGATTCGAGCATGGTCCCTTTCCAAAGCCATTCAGGATGTGGAATCCACCATCTGGGCTTTGGGAGCTCATGGTTTTGTTGTAAACAGGGACAAGAGCTATTTGGAACCTGTTCAGCATCTCCAACACCTAGGGAACATTCTGGATATGAGTCTCTACAAGATGTTGGTTTTTTCTTACGGACAGGAGGACCAAGTTATGTGCTCTGGTGCAATCAGTTTTGGGTCAGGAAAGGACTCTTCTTATAATCCTAGCCAAATTGCTAAGATTGATGGTAGCCTACATAGATTTGGTGTCATGGGCCCATTTCCATCTCAGGGAACTACAATGGTTGCTTCTACTCTTTCAGGCTCAGATTGCACAGAAGGTTCAGATGCTAGTGGGGCTATCGGTGAAAGTGAGACATTCCCTAGGTTGTTGGTTGACGGATGTACTACAGGTAGGGGTTCCAATCAGGGAACCCAGAAGGGTGATTGTGACTACCGATGCTTCTCTCACAGGTTGGGGGGCGCATTTCATGGCATGGTCAGATAGCCCAGGGAGTATGGACTCCACTGGAAAGAAGCCACAGCATCAATTTCTTGGAATTTCAGGCAGTGCAACTAGCATTGTTCAAGATCCACTCTATCATAAGGAACAGACACAGGTTAGTCTGGATGGACAACATGTCAACTAGGGCCCACATCAACAGATGGGGGGACTTGTTTGTAGATTCTCATGGACGAGACCACTCTGTTGTTTCAATGGTCTGAGTATCATTTTCTCTCTCTCAGAGGAGAGTATCTTCAGGGGATAATGAACCATCAGGCGGATTGGTTGAGCAAGCAGTCACTGAACCACAACAGATGGGGTCTCAATTTGCTGGTCTTCCAGATGGTTATTCAACATTTCAGCCAGCCATGGGTGGGCTTGTTGGTCTCTCTGGAGAACCACAAACTGCCTCGGTTTATACCCAGGTTTTGGACCAAGGGAGCATTAGCCTTCAATACTCTCATGATCAATTGGCTACAGTTATTGTGTTACACCTTTCCTCCTGTGTCACTGCTAACAAGGGTGCTAAGAAAGATCAGGTTGGAATGGGCAGAGGTGGTTCTTATTGCACCCAGGTGGCCTTGGAGGCCATGATTTCTGGACCTAGTGGACTTGCAGGCGGGGGAGGCTTGGTCTCTGCCACCTTGACCAGATCTGCTTCTGCAGGAAGGTCTGCTTCAACCAAACCCAGGGCTGGTTACGACTACATGCCTGGAGGTTGAGCAGAAGCAGTTCTTGAAGGATGGGTATGACAAGGATGTTGTTGAGACCATCCTAGCAGCACAGTGTCCATCTACCATTTGTCTGTATGAATCTACCTGGAGGGCCTTTTGTCAATGGTGTCATACTAAAGGGATTTTCCCTTTGGGGGCTTCAGTTGGTACAGTTTTAGCCTTTTGGGGGGCTTCAGTTAGTACGGTTTTAGCCTTTTTACAATCAGGTCTGCGGAAAGGTCTTTCTCCCAATACCCTGTGGCGCCATGTTTCCACGTTGGGATCTATCCTGAAGGGCACCCGTAATAAGTCATTGGCTTCTCATCCACACATTAGGGGATTCTTGAAGGGAGTGTCTTTGCTTAAACCTCCGGTGATACATAGGTACTTCTTCAGGCGCTCATGAACTTTCTTTTTGAACCTTTGTGTTCAGTGGAGTTGAGACTTCTTACCTTTAAAGTGGTGCTTCTGATTGCTGTCACCACGGCCTGACAGGTATCTGAGTTAGGGGCCTTGTCAGTGTGTTAGGAGCTGTGCATGTACCACAAGAATTCTGTGGTGCTACGCTTGGATCCTTCGTTCATTCCAAAGGTGAATTCTGTGTTTCATAGGCCTCAGGAGCTAGTCCTTCCTTCCTTTTGTCCTAACCCTTCCACTGATTTAGAGCGTAAGTGGCATAAGTTGGACATGCAAAGAGCACTAAACTTACTAAGGTATTTAGGAAGTCTGATACATTACAGTTGTTCCTCTATATCCACGGATTTAAGTATTCACAGCTTGAAAATATTCTTTAAAAAAAAAACACCCAAAAAGCAAACCTTGATTTTTCCATCTTGTATAAGGGACACCATTTTGCTATGCCATTGCATATAATGGGACTTGAGTATTCACAGATTTTGGTATCCACAGGGGGTCCTGGAACCAAACCCCAGCGAATATGAAGGGACAACTGTATTTGTTTCTTTTGCAGAGTCTTCAAAAGGGAAGGTTTCTTCTCCTACCATTGCCCGTTGGCTGAGATTGTGTATTGAGCTGGCTTTATGTTCTAGTTCATTATCTGTTCCTTGTGGTATTCAGTCTCATTCTACTTGCAGTGTAGCCAGTTTGGCAGCTGTAGCTACAGCGGCACCCTTGGGAGAGAGATGTAAGGCAACTACTTAGTGGTCTTCCTCTTCTTTTATTAGGCACCCCATCGCATTGATAAATATGCCTCTGCTGAGGTGGCCTTTGGTTGTCGTGTTTTGCAGAGAGCAGTGTGCTAGTCTGATCTCGGTTTATGCCCTCCCTAGAGGGGACTGCTTGGGTAGGTCTCAGAATGAAGGAATTCCTCCCAACTCTGCTGGAAAATGGAATATTAGTACTCACTGTGAAGGTTCCTTTTCAGCAGTAGTGGGGAAAGGGATCTTTCCCACCCAGGAGTTCGGTTATTGTGGCATGTTGCGTTGCTGGAGCTTGATTGTGCATCTCTGGGGAAAGTTGGGGTTGGCTCTTCCTCCCTAGAGTGTGTGTTGAGTTATTATTGGTAAAGTACCCTGCCTGTTTAGCTGGAAGCGGAGCTAAACCCAGAATGAAGGACCCTCTCCCCACTACTTCCTGAAAAGGAACCTTCATGGTGAGTGCCAATGTTCTGTTCATAGGGCTCTGTATTGGTTGTGCTACCACACACGTAAGAGAACCTGTGCACGCATAAGACACCAACAGGATGCCAACCCTTGCTTCATTGGGCAATACAAAGTGCAAATTAGGGGATCCATTTTCCACATTAAGGGATACATTTCTCTGTGTGTACAATGTCTTAGGGACATATGCCAGTATGGCCATAGCCATCCCACATGTGACCTACCTTCCCCTCCTTGCCAGAATTTTAAAAGTGGGAGTGGGGCTGTCATGGTCTTAATTTATGCTCGTGATGTCCCACAGTCCTTCTCTACATTCATCTATTCTTACAGACATCACCTGTTACCCCATTTCTCTTTTTTAGGAGTAATAGTAGTAACCATCCTTATGGATCTGCTGGCTGGCAGTGCTTTCCATCACTTAAGCAATATAGGATTCTTCAGAATAGCACTTCTTAGAACACTACCCTCAATTTTAAGAAGATATTTTTAACTTTGATAGGAGGTGCATCTTTTGCTAGTCTGGAAACAACTGTTGGAGTCTTGCAGTCAAGAGTAGAAGGCAAGGCAAGGAAATGTTCACTCACTGCCTCCAGATGCCATACTAAAATCAGTCTCCTAGAACTGTCAACCAGTCTCTGCTTTTCTGAACAGAACAACACATCAAGCATTGTTGCATACACCTGTGTGTAACATGTAGCTTGGCCCAGAGCTTTTAATTCTCAGGCACAGTTGACCTTAGATTTGCTGTGAATTTCCTTTCTTTTCTCTTGTAGTATCTTTAAGTAGCTTCTCCTAATCTCCAAGGTGCTTGATCCAGGATCAGTAAGTTGTGAATTTTATGATGCTGCTTTCACTGACATACTTCTCCTTTAGAGAATTTTAAAAAGCAAGCTTTTGATTGCTTCAGGTACAGGATCTCAACCCTAAAACATATGTAGCATGTTGAACGAAGCAAGTTAAATTAACAAAAGTAATACTTTGAACTGGAGTTGATAACTTGCATGCTTGCTTGATTTTGCAACATTTTGCAGGTGTCCTTTGCATCTCTTAATTGATATCACTGAGGCACCTGAATAAGATTTAGAAGGGCAGATTTAGTCCAAGACTGTTCATGTATTGAATGTGCACACTATTCATTAGCTACAGTACTTTAAAAAGCTTGTTTTTCTGACCAGTCTTTTTTAGGCTAGCAGAGCAAATTTTATGTTCAAAATTTTCAACTCCAAAGTTGGAGTGAATCTATTCACAGTAGCTAAGTCCCAAACAATACTCATCAAGAAGGAAGTTCCTCAACAAATGTTTATTTTCACTGTACTTTGCCATCATTCTCAATATTTCTTAATGAATAATTTTCTCTGGTTCTAAAAAAATAATAATTTAAAAATACACTGCTCTTCTCCATTAGGCAGCAGTCAAGGAATAAATCAGTGATGGGCAACCTTTTGAGCTTGGTGTGTCAAACGTCACCCAAAAACTGAGTATAACTCGGGTGGTGTGTCACTTTGAGGAAAAAAAAATTTCACGATATTTATTGTTTAATCAACAATATTATTAATTGTTTATTAATAATTAATGAGTTGTGACAACTCACGTGACAACTGAGTAATCAAAATGTACAGTTGTCCCTTCACACTTGTGGGGGTTAGGTTCTGAAGACCCCCGCGAATGTGAAAAATCCATGAATAATAACAGCCCTCCTGGCCTCCTGAAAGTGGCGAAGGGACCTTCGGAGGCCCTGTCACTACTTTTCCCCCCATCTCCCCCGGCCTCCTGAAAGTGGCGATGGGGCCTCCGGAGGCCCCGTCACTACTTTCCCACCACCATCCCGCTGGCCTCCCGAAAGTGGTGACAGGAACTCTGCAGGCCCCATTGCTACTTCCCCTCCACCCCCCAACCCTGGCCTACCGAAAGTGGTGATGGGGACTTTGGAGGCCCCATTGCTACTTTCCTCCTACCTTCCCCAGCCTCCCTCTGACCCATGGATTTATTTTGGGGAGAATACCTCACCCACAAGTGAAGCAGGGAAAGATATAAAAGAGGTGGATTTACCTGCTGGAGGTAGAGGAAGGCTGGGGGAGGTATGGTAGCGAGTGTAGGAGCAAGGCGGAGTTGGAGACGAGGAGGCAAACTGAGTTAGCCATGGAGCAGAGCATGTGTTGACGGCAGCTCCTTGGCTCCCAGACCCTCGGCTTCTTCCCTTCACAGCAGTTACTCCCCCACCCCACAGTGCTACACACACACACACACACACACACACACATTCTCCCCCTCCCTCTTTTGACAGCTCCTCTGTGCAGAGCTATTTAGGAGGGCTCCATTGGAGAAGCTCCGCGCAGTGCCCTGGGCTCAAACAAGAGGCTCATCTGCCCGCTACCTTCCCCGGCCTTTCTGAGACAGCTCCAAGGCTTTGAAGCCTCAGAGCCCCCTTAGGAAGGCTGGGGAGAGGCCCTCCCTCCCCTCCGCCACCTTCCCCAGCCTCCCGGAGGTGGCTCTGTGGCTTCAAAGCCATGGAGCCCCCTCGGGAAGGCCGGGGAGAGGCCATGCGGCTACCCTCCTGCTCGCCCACCATCTTCCCCAGCCTTTCCGAGGTGGCTCTGAGGCTTCGGGAAGGCCGGGGAGAGGCCGGGCGGCCACCCTCCCGCTCGCCCGCCATCTTCCCCAGCCTTTCCAAGGCAGCTCCGAGGCTTCGAAGCCACCTCAGGAAGGCTGGGGAGAGGCCAGGCACCCACCTTTCCGCTTGCCCGCCGCCTTCCCCGGCAGAGTCCCGCCTGCTGGTCACTTTACCCAGCCATTCCGAGGCGGCTCCGGGGAAGCATGGCAGGCCTCGGGGGTGGTGGTGGCCAGGTGGGGGTGGAGGCTCCACCTCCCGCCTCTCTAAAGTGGCGATCGGGGCTTTGTAGCCCCATTTGCCACTTTCCTCCACCCTCCCTAAAGCGGTGATCGGGGCTTCGTAGTCCTGTCTGCCACTTTCCTCCCCCATCCCTAAAGGTGAGGCTTTGAAGTCCAGATCGTCACTTTAGGGAGGGTGGTGAGGTTGCGGGCAGGGGCGGCGGGGGGGAGGAGGCCTAGGGCCCCATGTCAGCACAAATGGCTACGCGTGTCAGTGTTGACACGCGTGTCATAGGTTCGCCATCACCGGAATAAATCCCTCCTAAGAGTCTAACGCTTTCTAGTTAGAGTGTTCACATCTCCATCTTCCATCAGCAGCTAAGACCAGAGAGTTTGTTGTCCCAATAGGACTGAAAGAGACTGTTGATAAAGCAGGTGAACCTCTCCTCTCTTCTTGGGCTTCATGATGCTTCTTCCCAGAAAGTGGGGAGATTGGGCTGTTCTTTGGCCCAGTTGACGAGACATCTGTACCCATGCTGATTAGGAAGCAGGCTCTTTTCACAAAACACGAGTGTCCATCTTGTAATTGAAACCTCTACAATTTTAAAAGCTCATTTATTTAATCTTATTCAGGCAAACAAGGCACTTGTTGATGAACGGAAGATGAAAAAATGATTTGTATCATTAACTGTAAAAAGTCATTGTCTTGTTTTCAGTTTTGAAATACATATAGGCAATTTGAACAGATGTTTGTGTATCCATTCTGTAACTCCACATGGATCACATTAGGCAATCAGACTGTCCCACTGATTTTTATGTGATTTCAGTGGTATTTCTTGCCAAATGGTATCTTAGATCATTTTTATTGCGTATAATCTGTGCAGTGATGCTGCTGTTATAAGAAACATTCACATCATTCCCCCCCCCCCTGGTTTATAGAAATTAGTGCTTACCCTTTCAGATCAAAACATGTTCCAATTCCTTCTATAAGTGGTTAATTTCCTTCTTCACTGCTGTGCTATTTGGCCTCTTGCTTGATAGTTGTATTTTAACATTTTGGAGTACAAAAAGTTTTATTAAAATGAAGTTAACTGATTGAGCTTCTATAAGAAGCTACCACCTTGCCATCCTGATTGCTAGGTGATGAACGGTACAGCTTTCACACGGTATAATCAGTGTTCTCAAATAAAGAGTGCAACAGACTTGGAATTTACTTGTAGTCATGTCAGTAACCTCCAGCACTTCTTCCCCTGAAACTTCAGTATACTCTACTGTTAGCATCTCATTTAATTAGACACAGCTTGCATGCTGGTGTATGATTTCTTGGATTTGGGTGATGGTTAAGCTAAATCTGGCTACAGTAAACTTCATCTACAGATACATATCAGATTAAGCTATGAAGATGGGCTGTTTCATAATGTTTTTATTAACAGCCCCCATGTCCACTCCAGGCAATCTTCAAAATAAAAGTAATGAGAAGATACAGCTATAGGACAATAAAGTGGGTTTGTACAATGTGACTATTTAGAGTGTAACATTCATAGATTTGAGTGAAATATCAGTGGATCTGTATATGTATGCGTGTGTATTGGTCCAGGCATGCATGTGAATTCTTCTCTCTAACATGCCCCTGCCCCCCCAAGAGCCCCACAGTATTATTTAATATGTGGAGAAATAGAAAATCTTATCCTGCACAAAAGTGCAACAGGGTAAGCTATGCAGATTGCTCTTGGGAACTCTACCCTTGTCAACAGTGAAAGAAGCTAGTCATGTTGTAATTTTCCCTATGCCTTTTGCTTCTACAGTGGGTCCTCGGTACCCAGTGGGGTTTGGTTCCAGGACCCCTTGTGGATACCAAAATCCAAGGATGCTCTGGTCCCATTATATACAATGGTGTAGTAAAATGGTGTCCTTTATATAAATTGGCGAACAGCAAGGTTTGCTTTTTGGAATTTCCCCCCTGAATATTTTTGAACCAGGATTAGTTGTGCCCATGGGTGCGGAACCTGTGGATATGGAGGGCCGACTATATACAGTGAAAGCCACAGGCACATTTGAGTCCTGACTTCTGGAGTTTGGACAGTTGCATGAAAGAAGCACATGTGCAGGTGCTTAATCACTTTAAGGTTAGGTAGTGTAGTAAGAGGGGAAAGGAAAACACAGTTTGGGCACCATTTAAGAGGTTTCAATAACTACAATTAAGCTTGTTTTTGATTTTCATCATTGTCACAGACTTTATATCTGTGCTGCATCCTGGCCAGAATTGTTTTCACTTTGGCACATGTTCAGTAGGTTCTTTACAAGTCAGAGAATTCAAGAACTCTCAACAGTTTAGTCATCAGGTGAATCGTATATACCCTGAAGTTAGGTGACCTGGAGGAACACATTAATTTGCCAACTCACCCTTTCAGTTAAGTTAGTGAATGACATGATATGATACTAACATTTGATCTGTATGGTGTATGTTTAATTTACTACTTATTCAAGATTATAAATAGTTTAATCTTGCTATTTAGGGTCTAAGATGAGCAGTAAGATTGTTGACTTCTAAAAACATTGCCTTAAAATGTAGAAATTGTAGTTAAGAGCTGGATATTGCTGTGCTGCTTTTATATAGACAGCCCAATGTATTGTAACCTAGTCCTCCTATTTATCTTGGATATAGACATTAAACGGTCCAATCCCACTAACATATCTGAGAGAAGTTTTCTTACCAGAGTTTAACATTATGGTCATGGTTTAACAGTGCATGGTTTAACTTCTCCCGCAGCTTACCTAAAGTAGTTAAGAGACGCGTAAATGCACTCAAGAACCTTCAAGTTAAATGTGCACAGATAGAAGCAAAATTCTATGAAGAAGTTCATGAACTGGAAAGAAAATATGCTGCTCTTTATCAGCCCTTGTTTGACAAGGTAATCTATATGTTTTTATTGCTTTATATTTGAGAGGGGCAAATGGGATAGAATTCTGCTCGTATCAATAATTCTGCTTTTTATTTGTGAAAACAATTTGTGCTATGTGATAAGCATCAGGTCAAAGTAAGTGTGGGTAACCTGAAAGAACAATGGTTTAATCTTCCAGAGGAGTGAAATCATCAATGCAGTTTATGAACCTACTGAAGAAGAATGTGAATGGAAAACTGATGTTGAAGAAGAAATTTCAGTGAGTACCTCAACATATTTCTTTTAAAAGACAATACTTTTGTACAACCATAGTGTACTTCAACAGTTTGAAGTAAATTTATTCTAGCAATAAATGTGGGTAATAAATACAGTTTATAGCTTGGAGCATATAAATGGCTGCCTGTTTCATGGCCAGAAAACATTTTAATCAGACGTTACAATATTCTGATATCCCAAAGAGGCACAGTCATTCCATATATAACAGACTCTTTTCTTGTTCATTGTCATTGCTAGTATAACATTGAATCTCTTGATTAGTGTTCAATACTCAAATATTAGAAAGAGTAACTTCTTAATTTTAACAAGGAGGAAATGAAAGAGAAGGCCAAGCTTGAAGAGGAGAAGAAAGATCAAGAAAAAGATGATCCCAAAGGAATTCCTGAATTTTGGCTGACTGTATTCAAGAACGTTGACTTGCTCAGTGATATGGTTCAGGTAAAAGAATCATCTTCTGATTATTTGAAATGCTGCTGATAAGCAAAGTTTCCAGAACCACAGGGAACTTAGTCATTATTAAGTGATTGCTGCTAGAGTTCATGTTTATTTTCCAAGATGTTCTAAAAATCCACTTTTGGGAATGTATTGTATAGCTTGAACCAACAGTAAAGCTATTGACTGTTGAACTAACAGTAAAGACTTGACTACCTACTTCCTGTATAAAATACTATTCAGCTTTCACTTTAAACATTTAAGCAAAATTCTCAGCCCTCTTTAGAAGCCATTATGAAGTCTGCAGTTAACATGCTGTAAATATAGAGTTGCAATACTTAAAAAACAGAGTATCTTAGTAAATGCCACATTTGGCTTTTGCATGGAATTTGAAGAATTCTTATAGCCATAGAGAAGAGTATTATTTTCATTTCTGTATAAGGCTATGCTCATGTTTGAAGGGAAATCCACTTAGTAAAGACTGGGGACAGTGAAGTGGGTGGCATATATGTCCCATGTCCTTGAGTGCCCAAGAGTAACTTTAGACTTCCACACAATGAACATAAAGTTCTGAAGAGAACTCTAACTGCGTTTGACTTACAGAGGTTTTGTTAACAACATTTGGCAAAATGCAGTTACAGAGCTCTCTTCAGATCTTTGTGTTCAGTGCATGATTTAATTTAGGGTATGTAGTGATACTTGGTGGCAGAGCTAAGGTATGTCTTCCCTATTTTGTAACTGCATTAAATACATTGGGTATAGAAAGCACTTTCTGATATTAACTTTTATTATATAATAGGAACATGATGAACCAATTCTGAAACACTTGAAAGATATTAAAGTGAAGTTTTCAGAAGCTGGACAACCTATGGTAAGCTTTTGAGGTTCGCATTTACCTTGGTGAGAGTAATAAAATTGAGGCAACTGAATAATGCTTTCTGTATACATCTTTTGGGCTTAATATGAACTAATAATTTGTATGCATACAAAGACATGTGTCTGTCTGTCTGTCTTTGTATACAGGTCACACCCCATATGTGCAGGGTTTCAGTTATCTGTCGTCCAAAAGATAAGATCCCTCTAGGCATTTCCTAGATCCTCCAGTGCAATTCTATGGGGTTTGCTATTACCTGTGGTTTCAAGTGTTCACAGTAAGTCTGGGAACACGGATACGGCAGGCAACCTGTGAATACAAATTATATACATGTATGTATGATAGGAAGAATAACAAGCAATAAAAATACTGTGAAGTCAAAGGCTTTCATGGCCAGCATCCATAGGTTTTCTGTGTTTTTCTTCTGGGCTGTGAGGCCGTGTTTCTCCTGCATCTGTGGCTGGCGTCAGAAATAAACTCTTCCAGAACACAGCCTCACAGCCTGGAAAAAAACCATGGAAAACCAATAAAAATATTGCTGGTTATTCTTCATCACATAAAACACTTATAACAAACCAATCGCTAACACCACATTGACAAGGGGTCTGTAACGAAGGATCTGTTCTAACAGTGTTTGAAAATTATGAGTTTTCTGGGCTGCTTATGTATCTTACTTATGATTGACTTGCTGTAATCTGTCAGAAAGTCACAAATAATGTCAGTTTAAGGTCAACCTGTTCTTGTTTTTAAAAGAAAGCAAGTGAATCCTCATTAATCCCAGTAAGGGGGAAAAGGACAGCTAATACTAAGGAGAGACCAATTACCAAGGCTAGATGGCAGTCTTTCAAAGCAGCTATTTCTGGAAGTGACAGAGCCTCACCAAGATACCGTATATTCCGGCGTATAAGACGACCCGGCGTATAAGACGACCCCCCCAATTTTTAAGGGGAAATGCAGAGTTTGTGATATATTCGCCCTATAAGACGACCCCCCTCTTCCAACGCATAGCTCCCGCATGCCCCTCCTGCGCTCCCTTCCAGGAGGGAGCGCAGGAGGAGGATGCGGAGGCTGTGCGCCCAAAAGGGGCACGTTCGCCCCTTCTCCCCACCTTCCAGGAAGATGGGGAGAAGGGGCGAATCGCGGGTTTGGCCGCGCAGCCTCTGCATGCCCCTCCTGCGCTCCCTTCCAGGAGCGAGCGCAGGAGGGGGATCCGGAGGCTGCCCAGCCAAACCGAGCACGTTCGCCCCTTCTCCCCACCTTCCAGGAAGGTGGGGAGAAGGGGCGAATCGCGGTTTGGCCGCGCAGCCTCCCCATGCCCCTCCTGCGCTCCCTTCCAGGAGCGAGCGCAGGAGGGGGATCCAGAGGCTGCACGGCCAAACCGGGCACGTTCGCCCCTTCTCCCCACCTTCCAGGAAGGTGGGGAGAAGGGGCGAATCGCGGTTTGGCCGCGCAGCCTCTCCATGCCCCTCCTGCGCTCCCTTCCAGGAGGGAGTGCAGGAGGGGGATCCGCAGGCTGTGCGGCCAAACGGGGCTTTGGGGAAGGGGGGAGGCTGGGCGGAGGGTGGCTGGGGGGAGGGGGCTTCGCAGCCACCCCCCCTCTCCAAAGCGAGCCTTTGGGGAAGGGGGGTGGCTGGGCGGAGGGTGGCAGGGAGTAGGGGGCTTCCCAGCCCCCCTCCCTTTCGGGAGGGGGGGTGGATGCGCGGGGGGTGGGTGGGGGGAAGGGAGGAGGGGGCTTCTCCGCCACCCCCTCCCTGAAAGCCGCGTTTCCACGGCTTTCAGGGAGGGGGGGTGGATGCACGGGGAGTGGGCGGGGGGGAAGGGAGGAGGGGGCTTCTCCGCCACCCCCCCTCCCTGAAAGCCGCGGTTCCGCTGGTTTCAGGGAGGGGGGTGGATGCATGGGGAGTGGGCGGGGGGAAGGGAGGAGGGGGCTCCTCCGCCACCCCCCTCCCTGAAAGCCGCGGTTCCGCTGCTTTCAGGGAGGGGGGTGGATGCATGGGGAGTGGGCGGGGGGGAAGGGAGGAGGGGGCTTCTCCGCCACCCCCCCTCCGTGAAAGCCGCGGTTCCGCTGCTTTCAGGGAGGGGGGTGGATGCATGGGGAGTGGGCGGGGGGAAGGGAGGAGGGGGCTTCTCCGCCACCCCCCCTCCCTGAAAGCTGCGGTTCCACTGCTTTCAGGGAGGGGGGGTGGATGCACGGGGAGTGGGCGGGGGGAAGGGAGGAGGGGGCTTCTCCGCCACCCCCCCAAAGCTGCGGTTCCGCGACTTTCGGGAGGCGGGGTGGAAGCGCGGGGGTGGGCGGGTGGCAGGGAGGAGCACTTTGCTTCACCCCCTGCCCGATCTCCTGCCTCTTCGCTCCGTTTGCGAAGAGGCAGGAGATAGGCAAGCAGGTGAAGCAAAGTGTATCCGGCGTATAAGACGACTGTCGATTTTGGAGGGCACTTTTGAGTGCTCAAAAGTCTTATACGCCGGAATATACGGTAACTAGTTCTCCTCTTGACAACGAAGGTCTCTCTCTGGCTTTTCTTTGCAAACAAAGATTCAGGAAGGACTCATCCCGCACTTTCTGCAAGTGCGCTGATGACTAAAAAGGCCAATCCAAGATAAACAAATCTGGTTGCAGAAAGCACAGCAGAAGGTCTCCTTGGGTGATGGTTCCAGGTTGTGATTCTTTCTGTGTTGTCCTTTCTCTTCAAGACTTGTTCGGCATGAGTTCTCAAATAAGGCTGCAGCATTGTGGATAGTGCGTCTCCATGCCTTCCGATGTGAGGCCAGGGCGGACCATTGTTGGTGATCAATTTGGCCGAGCTTGAGATGTTTCAAGGAGTCCTTGTATTGCCTTAATTTTCTCCCAAGAAAGAAAAACTGTAGCATTAAAAATAACAATAACAGTTAAAGAAGACAGGTTCTAGACATTCCAACAGGAGTTGTGTGCTGGCAAGGTAAAGATGCTAGCTTCCTTGTTATCATTTCACCTCTCCTGCATTTAGTGATTCACTGCTTCCGAGATGATGTCATGAAAGACTTGGCAGTCCCTAGGGGCTGAGACCTTCAAACAGGCTATCATAGGAGCAGCATTTATGGTGGATATCTCAATGGACAATGCTCTAGCTCACAGCCAGTGCCACCAGTTTGTATATTGGGAGTCCAGAAAAATTTATGCCAAGAAAGGGGGGTGGGTTTCAGTGCCAAAACCACATCCATCTTAGGTAGCATTTCCTTTGATGGCAGACAGCTCTTTGGAGGCTTGCTGGATAATGGTCCTGATTGAAACCAAGGACAAGAAGAATGTGATGTCATATTCCCAGAAGGACTCCCTCAAGCACCCTTCCAAGCACAGCAAGTCATTTTGGCTGTACAGAGTCTCCTGCTCATAACCTATGGATCCTTACAGCTGTTCCTTGAAGGATAGCAAATTGAGATGGAACCATCATTCCAAGCTCAATTCAGAGCCTTCTTCTGATGATAATAAGCAGGGAAAGAAGTCAAGGTCAGCCTGACTTATTGCCAAAGGACCCATTTCTCTAATGTTTAGAGTTATCTGGTAGAGGGGCTGTTTGCCAGGCAGAATACCTCCACATCCCAATTCAGCTATTCCACCAGAGTTCCAATAATTCAGTTATAGACAGGATCAGTACCAGTAAAGGGTTTTCCCTTTCAGCCTGATCTGAGAGTCTCCATGAAGACAGGTGACTCCAGTGGTTTTTCTCAGGTCTGCTTGATGATCTCTTATTCTGGACTCTTGAAGGGCATTTACCACCAGCACACAAGAGAGACCCTGGTGGTGCTCTGGAGACAGAGGTTCCTGATCAACAAGACCAAATGTATACTCAAGCCATCTCAGTCCCTGCACCTGTACTATTTCTCCCCTCTCCTTCATTTCTAAAGTAGTTAGGAAGATCAAGGGACAGCACACTGAAGTAAACCTCATTGCTTGATGGGAACTGAGATGCTGTGGTTTGCAGACATAGTGATCATGGTTGAGACACCTGGGTTTGTGGACAGTGACCATGGCAGTCACAGCTCCAGTTTCCCTGTCCTATTGAGCCAGGGCCCAAATATGGCACTCAAATCCATGTTTCCTCTAGCTAACTACCTGGCAGTTATGAGGACCTCTAGACAAAGCAAGTTGTAATGATCTGGCATTTGCCAAGTTCTTGGTGTGCATACTAAGGGTCACAGACCCTATTCATAGCTTCAGATTGGCACGAGAGTAGACATGGAGAAGGCTGAGATTCCTTTATCAGACACTGGGGCCTCTAGCTACTGGTAGTCTTTAAGTGTAACACTTTGTGCAAATGGGTATGAGAAATGTGCTTTACTAGTGGACCCAGATCTCACCAAGAAGCTGGGGCCCTCTTGCTAGAGATGTCAAGCCTCATCTTCTCAATACCGTCCAAAACACAAGTTAAGCATAGGTATAAAAACCATCTTTCACAAGCACATAGAAGTCTTTGGACAAACTACTTTCATCCCAAGGTCAACTTGGCCTTTCATCTCTCTCTCTGGCTTTTCTTCGCAAACGAAGATTCAGGAAGGACTCATCCCGCGCTTTCTGCAAGCGCGCTGATGACTAAAAAGGCCAATCCGAGATAAGCAAGTCCGGTTGCAAAAAGCACAGCAGAAGATCTCCTTGGGTGATGTTTTTGGGTTGTAATTCTTTCTGCGTTGTCGTTTCTCTTCAAGACTTGTTCGTCGTGAGTTCTCAAATAAGGCTGCAGCATTGTGGATAGTGCGTCTCCATGCCTCCCGATGTGAGGCCAGGGCGGACCACTGTTGGTGATCAATTTGGCCAAGCCTGAGATGTTGTTTCAGGGAGTCTTTGTATCGCTTTTTTGGAGCGCCCCTCTTACGCTGACCCGTGGCGAGTTCACCGTAGAGTAGTATTTTTGGGAGGCGATGGTCCTCCATCCTAGAAACGTGCCCTGCCCAGCGCAGCTGTGTTCTCAATATCATGGCCTCAATGCTGGTGATCCCTGCTTGCTCAAGGACAGCAACATTCGTCACATAGTCAGTCCAGTGTCAATGGAGAGGGGCCTTTCATAGGATGCATGATAATCCCATCCATCTGTCCTGTGCCTTCCTTTCTAGAGGAAGTGGCATACTTTGGATACCCACAGGGCACTCAAATTCTACTTCAGTGGGATCAAACCCACAGGCAGCATACCATCCATTTAGTTGCCTTCATGTCTACTGCCATGGACAGACGTTCTCCTCCATATCCCTATTCAGATCACTCAGACATTTCTATCCCTGGCCTATTTGTCCACTGCCCTCCCAATCCTAGAAGCCACATTGGCCCATTCAGTGAAAGTTATGACTATGTCAGCAGCATTTTGGAAAAGTACCCCCTAGAAGAAACTCTAGGGTGGCTACTTGGTCTTCATTTCACACATTCCCCAGGCACTAAAAGATAAACTCCCTTATTTCTGCAGAGAATTCCTTAAGGCAGGTGAATGAGTTGATTCTCTATAACATTAACACTTAAATGCTGTAGCATTTAAATGCCTGATCATGGCAAAGACATCTCTGACATTCAGCTGAATATGCAAAGAAAAAGTTATTTGGTGCTAAACTTTGATAAGTGGTGGCAATCCCACAGGTTGCTTTAGAGCACTCCTTGATTAGCTTTGAGTAATAAACATTAATGTGTTGAGATTTCTTAAAAACGCCTTTATAAATCTTTCTCTTTCAAGTTGGGCATTGCCTCATGGTTTGTTTGGGTGAAACTGGTAGGAAACCAGTTTTTCCTACCATGCACATCCTCTGAAAATGGAGCAAATGATGCCATGAGAAACATGACCTATCCAGTTTTTCCCCCCTGTATGCAGAAACTGAATTTTTTTTAAAAAAAATCTATATCTCTAGTTAGACCAGAGATGGAAAACCTGTTGACCCCAATTTCCAACATCCCTGATCATTAGCCATGCTGGCTGGGGCTGATAGCATTTTGGGTCCAGTGACATTTGAAACATTACAGGTTTCCTATCATAAGTCTAGGCTAGGGTAGGATACTGATGGGTTTTGGTGTGTGTGTGTGTGTGGTTTTTTTTTTTTTTTTTTTGGGGCAGCCCTTTTCTGAGATCTCCCCCTAACTTGCAGTTTTGGAGAGATGAAAAATAGAAATTGTGTCAGCTAGAAGTCCCTGATAGCATACATTATTCTTTAAAATAAAGCACACATCTTCTATGCCCTTTTTTTGTGGGGGGAGGGGGCTCAAATGGTTGTATAAAACTGGGAATGGTCTTTGATTTAGTTGCCAGGGTGGTGGTGGTTCAGGTTTGTCAGAAAGTGTGCAGCCCTGGTCTGGACAAAGAACAATCCAATGTTACCTATTTGAGTAAGAAATAAAATGCAAGTAATTATTCCCAACCATGAGTCTTGTGCTGCCTGGGGATGATGTGGATTGTATTCTGATAACAGCATCTGAAGGACCAGAGTTGGGGATCACTGAAAGAATCACAGGGAAATTGAGCAGTGAGATGTGTTTGTTTAGTATAGTTGAGTATCTGGTTTGTGGTAAAGATTAGTGATACATTTTTCAGTTATTTCTAATGTTGCCTTCTTTTCTTTAAAAGACCTTTACATTAGAATTCCACTTCGAACCTAACGAATATTTCACAAATGAAGTTGTGACAAAAACATATAGAATGAGATCAGAACCTGATGATTCTGATCCTTTCTCCTTCGATGGACCAGAAATTATGGGTTGTACAGGGTAAGTGTATTCCTCTCTGAAAAATATTGATGTTTTCCTTAATGTGATGTTGTATTAATGTATTTTGAAAGTCAAGTTTATGAGTTTCCTCTAGAACAGAGATAAAAACAATTACAAAAAACAGACTCAAGGGTAAATAACCAGTACATAAATATAAACACTACTAGATACACATTTTTTAATCCTTCATCAATAGTGTAAAAAGCCTTTTTCTTAGAGCATCACAGTTTAAATCAACTTCTTATTTACATTGGACAGATACACAACAGCTGATTGACAAAACTCTAACTCTCATCTATATAACATATGACTAGAATATAGTTTTAAAGTTTTTATCTTTACTATGTTTGAGGTTTCTTGTGTCTTATTCATAATTACAGTATACTCATTATTTTCCACAGTATACCATGTTTTGGGGACTGTTCAGCTAGAAGAGGCCTTTTTTCCTGTCTGGAAGTGACCAGAAAGGCAATCACAGTAGTCAAAAGACCTCTCCTGGGCCTGTAAGATCCTTGAGGTCCAAAATGTGGCAGAAGTATTCCCCAGTGCTGCTTATGGGATGTTCAGTACTGCTTTTCAAAAAGGGGGTTCTGGAAGCCATAAATGATCTTGGGGGCCACATGCAGCTTGAGGGCTGCACTTTCCCCACCTCCAGTCTATACCCAAGAATTGCAGCTCAGAAAATAGCTATGTCATCCTGACCCAAAAGCTAATTGAAATAAAAAGTGTTGGCAATACTGTTTTAAAGTTTTCTTTGACAATCTTCAACACCTCCGATTTCTGAGAGTGCCTCATATTTATTTATTTAATTTATATTCAATTTTTGAATATTTTGAATTTTTGAAAGGCAGCATACAGCATAGATCAAAACAAAAGTACAGTGGGCCCTTCCCATATGTGAGGGTTCAGTTCCAGGCCCCCTCCCCCTGCAGATAGGAAAAAATATGGATGCTCAAGCCCGATATCAATCAATGGCAGCACATGCACATAGCCGTGCGCTGATGTGGCCGCAAGCACGCACCCTCATTGAATAATATGGGGCATGGTGATCCATGGATGCTGCAATTCTCAGATGGCTAGCCCGCAGATAGGGTGGGCCCACTGTACAGTTAAAATATTGGTAATTAAAAAGTTAAAATTTGATGAAATAAGCTATGCTATTAAAACAGCACAAATTTAAAATCGTGTACATGCATTTAAAGATGTCACAATAAAAGTACAGCATATACTCCCTGTTTGTTTTTTGTTTTGTTAAGAACCTTTTGTACAGCCAGTTAATTGCCAAATGTCTGTTAAGGTTTTTAACTATTGGCAAAAGAAAAACATAGAGGCAGCATCCAGCCTGATCTCCTCTGGAAAGGAATTCCACAGGCTGGGAGCAGCCGCTGAGCAGGCCTTTTGTGTGTCCTCACCAAATGGGTTTGTGACAATAGTGGGATTGAGAGGAAAGCCTTCCCTCTTGGATGGGCTCATATTTATACACTAAATTTCATCTGCAATTTACATATTTAGAAAGTGTTCTGTGCTTAGTTTGAAATTTTGCATTTTAGGATCTAGGGCTCTGTTAACGTTACTTTGAATTTTGTTGTCTGAGCCAGATGGGGTTAAGAGACATGAGACTGTAAGTGATAGGTTGATGTAATTCTTCTGCCTTTCATCATTATCACATCTTCAGTTAAAGGTATCTACATAGTAACTCATTCAGCTGTCTTAAGAGCCCCAAAGCAAAAGTTACTCTCGTTTATAGTACTCTTCTTCTGGTCTTCTGTATGTCTGAAGAACTAGCTGAGGACACATAAGTCTTCTTTATGCACAGAGACTCCAACTTTTTTTTTGGTTCCAGTCAGAATGGAATAATAAATTGTAAAATTGTAAACAATACCTTTGGTTGCTACAGTGTCACTTGTAAATATAGCCAAGGTTATTAGAGTGCTGGATGCCATGGCGGGGAGGAAGATATACCACAAAGACTGCCATTAAAACTTACTTAAACTTCCATCTTAATTGTCCTTTGAGTGGGATGCTTGCTGAAGTACCTTATTCCTCTGATGAGAATTTCCTTGTTACTCAGATGGTTGAACTGCAGTTTTTAGATTCAGACTGCAGAGTGGTGTATTTAAGTCAAATCTGCCTGCATTATAACTAGCTATAATGAATGTTTTAAGTGTATGCTTGGCTTCATAATACAGTTTTCCCATAGGTGCCAAATAGACTGGAAAAAGGGGAAGAATGTTACTTTGAAAACCATTAAAAAAAAGCAAAAGCACAAGGGGCGTGGAACCGTCAGAACAGTGACAAAAACAGTTTCCAATGACTCTTTCTTCAATTTTTTCAGTCCTCCTGAAGGTAAATTTATTTAATTTAGAATAGTTATGCTGCCTTTTAGATAAAAGAGACTCTCAAGGTTGTATACAATATAAATGAAAAGCATATAAAGTAATATCACAGAAACCATTCAGTGAAGTACAAATTGAAGGATAACAGAACAGCAAGAAGCTGAATCCCAAACCCTAGTGGACTAAAAAGGTGGGTAATTCTTGACTAATTCACCTTTGGATTGAAAGAGAAGGAGGTCACCAAATTTGCCAAAGAAAAGCATTTCTCAGCCACATTGTTGCTGTTAAGGTGTCCCATGTCTCAGCCAGATATGTACCAATGATTGTGGTAGAAGAACATAGGACAAGGATTCTTTTTACTGAATGTTATAAAAGATGGGTAGGAGAAGGTAGATAGTCAAACAGTCTAGACCCATTGTAAATTGTGCCCAGATAGTAATTGGAAGCCAGCACAATTTGTGTATACCAGAGTAATATGCTCTCTTATGTCCATCCCTGCCTACATCCTAATCATCCTAGCCTTTTGGAACCTGCTGAAGTTTAAAGGCAACCTCACATAGAGCACATTCTAGTAATCTAGCCTGAATTGGGTCCAGGGCGTACATAACCAGGGTTAAATGTGCTTTTTCAATGAAAGAGCACATTTGGTACACTAACCAAATCTGCGCAATGGTGTTCTGCAACCTAGGCATCCAGGAAGACGGCTAGGTCTGCCAGGATCCCCAGGCTATAAACCTGATCCTTCAGGGAAATGCAGTCCCATTCAGACTAGGGAGTTAACACAATGTCTGAATTCAACCATGCACACAAGTACATATACTTATGTCACCGTACTTCAGCAACACAAAGAAGTAGCCACTTCAGATGGGGAAAGTAAGATTAAGAACTTACAAATATTCTATAGATATTCAAATATTTTACAGAAAAGAAAAATGTATAGTGAAATGTATCAGTCCCTGTCTTCCCTGGCACTTTCTCCATTTTGACTATACTAGCTGTACTCCAGAACATCTGGAGAGCACCAAGGTGGATAAGGCTACCTAGTAGATAAACCAGTACACTATTCCTAAAACTAATAAAAGTAATAGCAAAAGACAGGGATCGGGTGTTTGCCAAATAAGAAGCAGGGAAGACTGTAAAAGAAAATGCCAAGGCAGGGTTTAGGAAGTATAGTTGTCCCATCATATTCGCTGGGGTTTGGCTCCAGGACCCCCCATGGATACCATGAATACTCAAGTCCCATTATATGCAATGGCATAGCAAAATGGTGTCCCTTATATAAGATGGCAAAGTCAAGGTTTGCTTTTTGGATTTTTATTTTTTAAAGAATATTTTCAAACCATGAATACTTAAATCCATGGATACCAAATCCGTGGATACGGAGGAACAACTGTATTATATATGGGGACACAAGTATTATGGCACATGGTAGGCAATGTCTGGAGTGGAATTGATAGGTCTACAGAAAATAGAAATCTGTAGAAGCCAAAATGAATATGTTTGTTATCTTCCAGAATAAGGAGTCCTTATTTCCTAGCTAGTCTCAAAAACACAGAGAGGCAAGCGAAGTGAGGAATGAGACAGTAGAGGGAAACTAGAAAGAATTAATGTATGTAGGTGATTGTACTTGACTCAAGGCTTTAGTATAACCTGGGTCGAACAAAAATATGTATGCAAACGTGCATAAAACTGTCATGGCTGTTTTTTTCGTAAAAGTGAACAACTTAGTTGTGGAATGGGTTCCCAGGACTAAACATGTTTCTGTCTTGTCTAAAGTAAACCGCAGTTTTATTTTCCCACATCCTGTCCATATAACTGTGATCTAGCAGTGTCCAGGACTGCAAAGCCTTTCTGTAAGAACAAAACAAGAGTTTGATGTTTGAATTTTTAAAAATGGCAATAAAATCTCAAGATTTTTTTTCTTAAAAATGTATATAATTATATAATATTGTTATAATGTTTAAAATCATAACAATTTTTATTTTATTTTTGTTTTGTTTTGGCAGTTCCTGAAAGCGGAGATTTGGTAAGTCCTTTAAGTTCATTTTCCTAATGAGAAAACTACAGGGTCATTTCAAATTCTGGATGTTAATAAATAAAGGGATGTATTTTTGACAGCAATTAAACAAAACCCTTAACTTTTCCAAAATGAGCAACACACGTGGCTTTATTTGTTTTTGTATTTTCTTATATAAAAATATTCTGCTGATTAAAGTTGCGTTGGGCAGTAAATATACAGTCGTCCCTTCACATTCGTGGGGGTTAGGTTCCCCAGATGCCCGCGAATGTGAAGATTCCGCAAATAATGACTGCCCTCCCTCGCCAAAGCAACCATGGGGCCTCCGGAGGCCCCATAGTCGCTTTCCCCGGACTCCCCACTCCCTCCCAAGGCCTTCACGGGGCCTCCGGAGAGTCTCCGGAGGCCCCATGGAGGCCTCCCCGGCCCTCCCCCCTCCCACCCCGGGCCTCCCCACTCCCCACCCCGGGCCTTCACGGGGCCTTCTAAGGCTCCGTAAAGGCTTCCCCGGCCCTCCCCCCTCCCACCCAGGAGGCCCCTTGTTGCGGTTTTGGGAGGGCGGGGGGTCCCTCCCAAAACCGCGAATAATCAAAACCGCGAATGCTAAGTTCACGAATGTGGAGGGGCAACTGTAGTCTTGCTTGCTACACAGATGAGCATACACGGAAAGTGGTATTAATGCAGGTGAAAATGAAAGTATACCATGCCATACACTATCAATAATTTTGGTGTAACTGAGCACCAATAAGATGGCTGCTGGTAGGTTGGTGATACTCTCTAAACAAAATATAAGCATTGATGTGCTGTACATTGTAAGTGTACAGATCTTTGTAAAATAAAAACAGTATCTGACAGTCTGTGGCTACAATGGCTGCCAAAAATGTTTTGAGAACTAAAACAATAAGGTACTGGGGATTCTTGAAGAGTAAAAGTAGCAAAGATTAATAAGATGTCTTACATTTAAGGAAATGTCACTAGGCATGGACCTCTGAGTCTGTATTACATAAATTAAAGCACTATTTCAGGTCTTCAAACAAAAATTAAATGTATTGTTTTTGGCTGTTGACGTTTGTAATTCAGCATATTGGGGAGGGTAATAAGAGATTAATGGAAACAATTTATGCTGTAATCACATGTATAGACTAATTGGGAAAATATGGCACTAAACAATTTGTATTCTTCAAATGCAAATTCATGGAGCTGTGAACTCATATACTTGTGCAGGACGATGATGCTGAAGCAATTCTTGCAGCTGATTTTGAAATTGGTCACTTTCTACGGGAGCGCATAGTTCCACGATCAGTATTGTATTTCACAGGAGAAGCCATTGAAGATGATGATGATGATGTAAGTGGCGATTATTTTTTACAGTGTCATTATTTTGAATACTAACTGGTTTAAATGAAGCTATTAATTAGTGTACAGGTCTTAGTAATTACAATAGGACCCCTGTATCTGCTGGGAATTGGTTCTGGGGGGGGGGGCATGGATACCAAAAATCATGGATAATAGCAAACACCATTGAAAATAATAGAACTTGCGGTTTAAAATACCACAGAGTTGCCTTGGTGGACCTAGAAAATGGCTAGAGAGGACACATTTTCTAGGAAGACTATATGGTAGGTGTGCTGTTTTGTGTCCCGTGGATAATTGAATCAGTGGATAATGAATCAGTGGATACAGGGGTCCTACTGTATAATTCTGTACCTAACTAAGTGCACATGACTGTTAGATTACACAAAGTTACACATAGATGGGATGGATGTTGGTGACTTTCAAGGGGTAAATTTGAAAAATTCAGGTGGTGAATAGGTTTGCATTTAAAGTGAGGTGGCTGAGGTTTTTCCCCATACAGAAAACTTTGGGTGCAGCTGTAATGGTGGCTTGGCTGCTCTCAGTGGGGCATTCTGTCTCAAACTATAAGGGGAAAGCTCCTGGGATGCCATCTGTTAAGTAAAATAGGCACACTCACTCATTCTTTTGCCATGCTGTCTTTATCATAAGCCCATCCTATGAAAATTCTTTCTTCTCTGGGTTGTTGGCCTAACCACCAAGAGCTAATCTTCACAAAGTAAAACGTTTTGGGCCCTGTGCTACCCAGATTTGACATTAGCTTTGCTGTGAGATGGCAGGCTTTATATTTTTTTATCACTTAACACTTTTTTAAAAAGTATTTGAACATGCAGTATTTTAATGGCCACTTATAAAAATGGCAAAGTTGTCTTTACCAATGGAAATGAGATAAGAATTTTAAAGGACCACCAAGATTCATACATTTAAAAATCCAGTTCTTCTTTAATTGAAAAATACTGCCTTCCAAATATTGGTGTCCTGTGTAACTGTATTACAGGTTGTACAAAGAAAGGTCTTGCAAAAGGACAGGGGAAAATAAGAACCATTGAATTCTCTTAAACATGCACCCTTACTAAAATGTGACATGGAATATGATTGGACTGTGAAGGTGATACCACTCTGCAGTACCAAGTAGTTGTTTGAAATCCATTATTTTAATAATAAAAAGGATTTAATGTTTTAAGAATAAAATTAAAACCTGTAGGCACAGTAGAGGTTAAATGTTCTGTATTATATGCTCAGTAAAGCTACATAGAGTTGCCTGGGGTATTGAGATTTTTCTCAGCAGCCCTTTTCTTTTGCTCTGTGAAGTGAAATGGATGACCCAAGATAATGTATTCTTTATTGCAGACTTAGTCTCTGCAGTGTCTCCTGTGGGAAGCTCCCATAGGGTAGACTGTTGAAAACTTTTTTATTCAGTTTGGTGTATATGCAAGTGGTGGTATTGAGAAGTCTTAACAGATTGTTCTTTCTGGTGTTCTGTTTTCCATTATTGTATTTTGGTTGACATAATGGTAACCTTATTTTAAATAGAAGCTATTCTGTGAGGATAGCTTAAAAAGCACTATAGAAATATTCAAAATAAATACATCTTTATTCCTTCCAAGCTGTTCTTTTTGCATAAATCTGAATACTGTAACCTCTAAATATATTGCTGCAATTACATACTCAAATTAAAGTACAGTTCTATACAATTATAGCAATGTACTATTGATACGACTTTTTTAAAAAAATAAAAGGCTACCCTTAGGAAAAACTCTTTTGAGTTGCAATATTTTTTTAATTATTTATCTTCTCCATCTTAATCAAAAGTAGTGTCAAAGATTAATTATTTACTAGAGATAAACTTTTCTGCTCAAAGTTGAGTAACCTTTTGTTACAATACTGCAAATTAAATTCTAGCCTTTAGAACAATTCTGTAAATATTTACTTAGAACTATGTCCAGTCCAAATTCATTTAAGGTTTACTCCCAACAAAGTGTATGTAGGAAGTGTTAGTTGGGGGGGTCTTTACAAAAATTTTGAAGCTGCATACTTTTGCAAAATGCCTATTCTGTAATTAAAATTAACAGTATCTGGAAGTAGGTCAGTTTAAAGGTTTTAATTTCTAGGGTGGTGATCTGTTATCCTACTAACTTTCATTTCTCCCTTTCCCCCCAGTATGATGAAGAGGGTGAGGAAGCTGATGATGAGGTACGGTTCGTGGCGAATTAGATACAATAATATGGAAGATTTTCATTTTGTTTCTAATTATTTTGTGTGGTTTAAATACAGAACAAGGGTGTTAAAAGTTGGCTTGTTCTACTTTCTATTTGTACTTCATGTTTCAGGAAGGGGAAGAAGAAGCAGATGAAGAAAATGATCCAGATTATGACCCGAAGGTAAGCAATCAATATGTATGTTTTTTATAGCTGCATTAAAAAGAAATTGTCTGTAATATGCCGATTCTGCCAGCACACCTGTAATCTTCACACTGTTCTTTTTCTCCAACAGAAGGATCAAAACCCAGCAGAATGCAAGCAGCAGTGAAACAGTGTATATGTGGCCTTGAGGATTATCTGCACTGTAATAGCCTAAACACAACTATTAGTTACTTACAGCCTTATGTTTTGTATCTTGGTAGAATTAAGTAAACATTTTGTTAAAACAAACTGACAGAACCAGTTTAAAATGTAGGTTCCTTGTACCTAGCATTTTAATAGTACTTTTCTGCCAATATGTAGAATGCAGTAAATCCCTAAAGCATGAATAGTTAATTCATTGCTATATATAGTTTGGTTCTTGTGAAGTCTGTTGTCATGTAGCTATTAGACTGCAGCTGTGAAGATACCTGAACTGTTGACAGAGACCACTATTTGTTTAGAAAGGATCCTTTCTTGAAGAACCAACCAAAGTCTTTTTCAGCCCAGTAGTTTAAATGGGTTTAAGTCTGCTTGCACTAGCTGTGCCTTCATTACTTTGTAATAGAAATGGCAGTGACTTGTACTAATTAGGAGATGACATACATTTTTAATTTGACTACTTCCATATAATCCGTTAATTTCCATCAAGACCACATAGAACATTCATAACTGTCTGCTTGTTTATGCTCTAAGTTTTTGTATTTTGTGATGGTGACCTACAGAAAAACTAGAGACATCATATTAAGGTTGTTTATCACTGGGATGTGAATAAACCTAGTATTTTCAGAAATTAGTTGTGTACTTGTGTAAACAGATTTTCCTTTTTAGGAAACTTAAAACAAAGCAAAATCCAGGAGGAAACATTCGCTGAACAAGACCTTCAAGTATATCTGCACAAGCACCCTTGAAGGAATATAGAGTCAAAAAATGTAACTGCTTTGTTCTTTCAAAGCAGTAATGGGGACTTTGTGGCCTTCTAGATGTTGGGCTCCAAGTCCCATCAATCCTGAGTGTTAGGTGGGGCTGACAATTGAAGAACATCAGAAAGACCACAGTTCTCCATCACTTTACAGTAATGATGGTGAATGTTCAGAAGTTTTTTCGATTGGATTATCATTATTATTCATTGTCTTTTCAAAGCCTCCACCTTATTTATAGAATAATTCTCATTGACATGTTGAATTGATAGCAGTGTCTTTACTTATTCCTTAAGAAGAGAGGCTCTTAATGTTGCATCTACTTTTCTGTAGAAGTAAGAACCAATCCTTGATTAAGCCATATCTTCAATGTTATCTCAGCCAATACTGCAGTTGCAGACATGCGCAAAAGTGAACTGATATGACATAGCCAATTTTGAAGTACAGCTGATTGTCTCTAAAATGGCCTAGACTATTGACCAACCTCTATCATACAATTATTTTGGAGGCTGATGAATTCAGATAGATCTTTTGCTTTCTCCATCACTTATTTCCTCATGACAAAGCATTGGGAATAAAAAAGTAAAGCAGCTTGCACACATCAACATCCCATTTGGTGTGAAAGACTTCCTGATTTGGGAGATGAAAACAACACATCCTAGTATTTTTCTTGAAATAGTATGCCAGAATCAGAGCTAGTCAAGCTCAGTCAACCTCAGATTCAGGTTGATAAGAGCAAAACCAAAAGTATGTGACTTCTTGTTTCCATCATATGAAATTCCCAGGTGGGTAGACATTTCACAGCTACCTTGCCTGATGATTCAGGTTGCTTTAAAGATGGAAAGATATGTGAAACTAAGTAATAAGTATTGCTACCTCAAAGTGAGATGGTTGTAAAATATGTCTCTGATGATTAAATGTGTATTGATCTTATGGTCCATGGAGAATTTCAGGAAATGCTCTGGGGATGATTATAGTGCCAGTGCCAGACAAAAGGGAGTGTTTCTGAAAGCTTGGGCAGCCCTTTAGCATGGTGTCTATTGCAACATGGGGTGTTGCAGTCAAAAGGAAATTATTCAGGAACTAAAACATAATGGTTGGGGTATGTGCAAGGAAATGTTTAGTTCATGGCTGTTGACCATTGAAACAAAATGTATTGTATTTTCATACAAGAGGAACAGGAAACAATTGTTCAATGAAGACAGATTCTCAAAAGGCCCAATGCATTTTTGGCTGCAGATTGTCCTTCATGAAAGAAAGTAGGAGTGTCTATGTGTCTGTGTTTTCCAGTGTCTGAGCTGTATGAATTTTTAGAAGAAAAACTAGCTTAAGCAATATCAAAAAAGGCAGGTGCATCACAGCTGGTTTTGTAGCCGTCTACTTAGGAAATGGTGCAGTGCTTTCATGTGGTGTATTGCACTCAAGTGCAATGAAGAAATTACTGTTCTGATATCTTGTGATTTTTAGGGGGGGGGTTAATTCCCTGTTTGTAGCATGCTTCAAGGCTCTGGGTAAATAGTACCATGTCCGAAATAACATGTTCCATTCGCACAATTCTATTTATGCAAGAGGAAATTTGACAAGGCGTTGGAAAAGATGAAGAAAGCAGAGAAAATCCAACTAAGTTCAGCACTTCCTAACATCAGTTTGGTAACAGTTCTGTTTTTAAAATGTGGAAATCAGTCCCTCTTTTGACCTATTAGAGAGAATAAAATCAGCTTTGGATATTTGACCAATGAAGTAGAAAGGGTAAGCAAGGTGCTTTCCATAACTGTGTGTTGTCTGAAACATGCTCGTACATAATTTGTTCATGAGAATATAGAAACACATGCTGCTAGTTTACATTCCTCAAATGTCCCAACTGACTGAATTTTGGTTTGCAAAATGAACTTTTGACATTAACTTGCATTACAAAAGGAAATAAAAAACTTTATTAATACAATTTGATTACCTTTTTAAAAATCTTTCCAGTTAAACACTTTTCCATTCACTTGGGAGGGTGTTTGTGGAATACTCTTTCAGTGTAAATCCCAAATATAATAAATTGCATAAACCTCTTGAAAATAGTTTGAAATATGATCTCATCTGAATTGACTTTGTTCCTCTCTTTTCAAAGTATAAATAGAAATACAGTCTGTGGACATTTTTACAGCACAAGAAGAATGGGGGAAATAAGATAAATGGACCTCGTATAAGCTTAGATTGAGTTAAGGTTTCAAAAAAATAGTTAAGTATCTAACTAAATGTTGTGCTACTTTGCAAATGCTTATTCCAGCATAAGCATGCCTTGATACCTGAATACTATGTATAGATTTAAGTGTAGATCTGGTTTATTTGTTAATTGTGGCTAAAAGCAATTCAGGAGACAGCAATAGTGTGCATGCAGAGCACAAATGAACATAATGTTTATTTTAACACTAGATGGCACCTGTGTGCTACGGTACTAAACACCAAATTAGCTGTGCCTGTTTTGCCTCGATATAATGCAAGAATATAATGTAAACAGAATTAGTACTACTCTTCTAATCATCTAATATGACACAGTTTTACAGCTGTAGTTACACTATTATGTGCACCTACATTGAAATGTTTAAATTATGAGGTCTTTGTGCCTAAATATCTCGATGGCACATATAAGACATCCTTCAGAATTCTCTGCTATACTTAAGGGTGGCTTTTGTTTTGTTTTTTGGCATCAAAAGTTCTGTCTTACGCAAATGAATGACAAGACCAGTAAAAACTTGAAATACTATTTTTTAATGTAAAGTTGAAGGCTTTCATGGCCGTCAGACATAGATTTTCCTTGGGTTTTTTTCTGGGCTGTGAGGCCATGTTCTGGAATAGTTTCTTTCTGACATTTCGCCTGCATCTGTGGCTGGCATCCTCAGAATGGCTGTGTAGGTGTGTGTGTGGAGTTTATATGCTGTGAACACCTGTTGGGGAGTATATGTAAATTTGTGTAATTGAATGGTTAGTTTCTGGATATAGAAATGCAAGGCTCGTTAGTGTCTGTTTGGCTAATGGTTGGTTGATGGGCCATTATCTGCTGGGTATCCTCCTGTCCCTGGGTGGAATTCTTTTGTACGTGTTGAGTTTTGATTCTATTGCATTTCAAAACTGGGAGCCAGATTTTGGTTACTTCCTGTGAAAGAAGAAACCTTAAAAGTAAACAAAATTTGGCTAATTTTTGTATTTAAAACAATACAAAAGTCAAAATTAAAAGTATAAATATAAAAACATTAAAAATATTAAAATACATTAAAAACTATATACATATCCTTTACAAATCTTAAAAACCACTGCATAGCATTAAAAGCCCAGCCTGTGTCCGTTTGTAAAAGTCTGGTGGAACAAAAATGTTTTGACCTGCTGCTAGAAGGAGAGCAAGGATGGGGCCATTCTGGCCCCTCTAGGAAGGGGATTCCAAAGTCTGAGGGCAGTTACTGAGAAGGCCCTCAGTTGTTCCCACCAACTGGGCCCAAGAAGGGCTTCTCCAGACGATCTTGGCACTCTAATGGGCTCATAAAGGGAGATATGGTCCTACAGATAACCTGGACCCAGTCTGTATAGGGCTTTATAGGTCAAAACCAGCAATCTGGATTATTCTCAGAAATGGACAAGCAAGCAATGGAGCCGTTGCAAAAAGGGAGTTGTGTGCTCACTTTAGCCAGCCCCAGTTAACAATATGGCTGCAGCTTTTTGGGCCAACTGAATTTTCT
This sequence comes from Gambelia wislizenii, assembly GCA_030847615.1. NCBI lineage: Eukaryota > Metazoa > Chordata > Lepidosauria > Squamata > Crotaphytidae > Gambelia > Gambelia wislizenii. Next base: position 201,060,074 of record JAUMIR010000005.1, on the reverse strand, counting down.
GAGCACTTTTCAAAGGCAGCCCTACAGAGTGCATTACAGTAATCCAAATGAGATGTAACCAAGGCATGTACAACTGTCCACATCCAACTTCAGAAACAGGTGCAGTTGGTGCGCTAGCTTTAACTGTGAAAACACTCCTGGTCATTGCTGAAACCTGGGCCTCTAGGCTCAGAGCTAAATCCAGGAGTATCCCCCAAGCTGCAAACCCACATTTTTCTGGGGGAGTATAAACCCATTAACACAAGCTGAATTCCTATTCCCAGATTTGTTTCAACTGACCAGGAGCACCTCTGTCTTGTCTGGATTAAGTTTCAGTTTGTTTGCCCATATTGAGTCTATTATTTGATGCCAGGCACTGGTTTAGCATAGGAACAACTTCCTTGGAATTAGGTGGAAAGAGGTAATAGAGCTAGTATCAGCAGCAGCCTGGTGACATCTGATCACCAAACTGGACAACCTCTCCCATTGGTTTCATGTATATGTTAAATAGCATAAGAGGACAAAACTGAATCCTGAGGGACTCTGCAGGCCAATGGCCAACAGATAGAGGAGGAACCCCCCAGCGCCCCCCCCCCCAATAGCACGTCTCCAGGAAAGAATGGAGGCACTGTAGACAGTACCTCTACACATCCCAGAAAGACGACTCAGAAAGACACCATGGTTAATGGTATTGAAAGCTGCTGAGACATCCAGCAGAACCAGGGACACACTCCCCTTGTCCATTTGGACTGACTCAGGAAAAGGGTTTGAATTGCTTGGCCATGGAAACCCACTGGGGAAACTTAGGCATGTCACACTCTTGGCCTCAGAGGAAGGCAAAGTAAAACCCCTCTAAACAAATGCCAAGAAAAACCCATGATAGTTTTTTCTTGTCATTAAGTCAGAAATGATTTGGAGGCACACAACAACATATACCTTACCGAAATAAAAGGGCAAGCTAAATTACGTTCTGCCACTGGCTCATTGGATATTGTGTTAAACTGAAATGCCTCTTTGGTGTTCTATGACTTCAAATTTAATTGCTACAAAGGCAGGATTTAGAGGTATTTCTTTGTTGCAGCAAATGTAGGGGTTGATACCACAGTTGGAAACATCCTGCTTGTTATAGGTACTTCTTGTATATCAAATGGGAAGGGAGTCTACAATGTGCTTTAGCTAATGAATGAATACACGGAGGAAATATAGTGGGGGGAGTTTGTGAAGTCCCCAAGTTTTCAGCTCTTTAGGGCTTAAAAGATAGATGAGCTGAATGCTTTGAATGTCTTGGGAAATCAATTGAGCAAAAAGTACTGAGGTGGTTAAAAACATCCCTACTCTGTTTAGACCAGAGGTTCTTAATCTGTGGTCCGTGGACTCCCAGGGGTCTGCAATATCACAGAGGTCCACGAAGGCTTGAAGGCTGCTCCTCCCACCTCCTCCCTGCAGTTGAGTGACTATGTGACAGGAGCGAAGGCTGGCTGGCTTGGCCTGTGCATTGCCATTCAATCCACTCCAGCGACAAACTTGCAGGAAAAAGGATAAAAGTCTTCCCTCCCCTTCCAGTGCCTCTGAGGGAAAGTTTAATGGGTGGTGTAATTGTAATTTATTTATTTGGGATTTAAATCTTGAGTTAAGTCTTGGGGTCTGCAGCAACAATAGATATTTAAAAGGGGTCCCTAGTAGAAAAGGTTAAGAGCCACTGATCTAGACAATAGTCCAGCATATTTTTTCTCCAGTTCCAATTTCTGAGCAGTCCATTCTAGAGTACATTAAAACCTGCTTATTATTAAGTTCACAAGTTTCGGATAGTGTTAGTGGGAGTGACGAAACTAGCAAGCGGCTCGGAGTCCTGCAGAAGTTGAGTTCTGCCCACCAAAATCCAAATGGGTTGTTAGTACAGTAAATGTAGAAACAGTTTCTTGCCAATTCTTGTATTTTCAGATGTGTAGAATGAATTGTGTGCCTATTGCCTCATCAGCTATTATGTTTTATATGAGAGGAGTCTATGGCTTGTGGACCTATGCACATTCATCTGGGTGTATGCCCTACTCAACACAGTAGATGTGCATGGGCGAACTGTTCTTGTGTGCCTTCAAGTCAACAGCAACCCTAGCGTGGCCCTATTTTCTTGGAGGATTTGTTCAGAACAGGTTTGACTTTGTCTTCCTCTGAAACTGAGAGTGACTTGCTCAAGGTCACCCAGTGGGTCTCCATGGCTGAGGGGATTCTAACCCTGGTTTCCAGAGTCATAGTCCAGGTCTCTAACCACTACACCATGCTGGCTATGGAGTGGACTGTAATGTGATGTCATGTAAAGAGAATGTTTGAGCAGTGCAACACAAAGTCTGTAGACCAGTTCTGGTTCCTCCAAGTTTTCAGGAGAGAAAAGAAATTGTAGCCAGTGGGCAAAAATAACTGCTAGTCTGTGAGATATTGAGAGAAAATATTACTAGTCCTACACATCAGATAGTATAATCAGATAGTATATTCTTAGCACAGTGCTTTTCTGGCTATCTCTATCTGGGTAATGTAGGCTATAAAGCTCCATTATGCAACCAAGAAGTTTAAAATGCTTTAGTAGCCTGTGAAAAGGCTAGGTTTGAAGACGAATCCTACAGTGGCTACAAATATGTATCCAGAGGGGGCATCCACACTAGAGAAATAATCCAGATTGAAACTGGAGTCTTTGCAAGGCTCCTTCCTATGGAATTGGGACCGGTTTAAGGAATTTTGGGGGGCCCTGCAATGCTTTATTTTTTGGGGGCCTATATGTTTATCTCAGGTCAATGTAACCAAACTCAACATAAGCTATTCACAGTACAGGATATTCAGATGATTACTAATGTTTTTTGCAGGAGGAGGGTTACTATAGGGGCCCCCTGCGGATGCTGGTGCCTTAAACCGGCCCTGTATGGAATCCTGGGATTTGTAGTTTGGTGAGGCACCCGCACTCTGGCAGAGAAGGCTAAAGACCTTGCACCAAACTACAAATCCCAGGATTCCATAGGAAGGCGGTATGCAAAGAATCCAGTTTCAAACTGGATTATTCGTGTCGTGTGGATTTCCCCTCAGAGGTTTGCCGATTCCTATGAATCAGTAGCCTGCAAGTATATGAGCAGGGTGGCCCTCCCATCCGTATTTTGCCGGCGTCCCTTCATTAAAAAACTGGATTGCCTTGCGGAGGAGGGAGGGGGCGCCGTGTTCGTCGAGGCCCCCAAGCGGAGCAGCCTGGCGAGCCGACACACGCGTGAGAGAAGCTTTGACTCCGCGTATCTGTTGCCTCGGTTCTGGCCGAAGCGCTGGGCTGGCTTTCCCGTGAATCAGCCTCTGTGGGCCGCGCGTTCCGGAGGGGGCGCCAAGCCTGCCTCCTGCCTGGCTCCGGGTGTCCTTTAAAAAGTGCTCTGCCTGCAGCCTGGAGGGCGGACTCCTTTGGAGTTTCAAGGAGCCAAACCGGCCAGCGCGGGAGCAGCGCTTTGTTCTTGGGCGCTGCTGCTGCTGCTGCTGCGGTGGCGCCTCGAAGAGGGGAGGCCTCCGGGGCCAGAAGGGCACAGCCAGCCAGCCAGGACTCCCTCCCTCCCTCCCTTCCCTGGGCGGCCCGGAGGCAGCGGCGGTGCGAGAGCGCCAGGGGCTCCCCCTCGGCCAGCCCGGAGGCGAGCGGCGAGAAGCCCGGGGCGCCCGCGTCTTCCTCCTCCTCCTCCTCCTCCTCCTCCTCCCCCGCCTGGCTGGCGCTCCCTTCGGGGCCGGGAGGATGCTGGAGAGCGGCGGCGGCGGCGGCTGCCAGGCGGTGAAGGAAGGGCTGCTGGAGAAACGCAGCGACGGCTTGTTGCAGCTGTGGAAGAAGAAGCGCTGCGTCCTCACCGAGGAAGGGCTCCTGCTCATCCCGCCCAAGCAGCCGGCCGAGCCGACGGGGACAGCGGGGACGGGGACGGGGACGGGCGGGGAGGCGGCGGCGGCGGCGGCCAAGATCAAGGAGCTGCCCTTCTCCACCATGAAGACGGTGGACTGCGTGGAGCGGAAGGGCAAGTACGTCTACTTCACGGTGGTGATGGCCGAGGGCAAGGAGATCGACTTTCGGTGCCCGCAGGAGCAGGGCTGGAACGCCGAGATCACGCTCCAGCTGGTGCAGTACAAGAACCGCCAGGCCATCCTGGCCGTCAAGTCCACCCGGCAGAAGCAGCAGCACCTCGCCCAGCAGCCCCAGCACGGCGGGCCCCGGCTCCGCAGCGCCTCCAACTCCGCCTAGCCGGGCCCCACGCCCAGGTAACCCCCGACGACCCCCCCAAGCCCTGGCTAGGTCCCCTGGCTCCCCCCCCCTCCTCCTCTAAAGCTTTCCCGCTTCTCCGGAAAAGAGCCAGAGCCCTAGCACTTGCATTGCTCTACCGCTTTATAGCGCTCAGCACTCCCTAAGCGGTTTACAACGTGTTAGCTAGTCCCCCCCCCCAAACAAGCTGGGTACTCACTTTACCCACCTAGGGAAGGCTGAATCAACCTTGGAGCCCTGTGCGATCCAACTCACAACGTTGTGGCTGCAGGACCGGCTGCATTTTAACCACCGTGCCACCAGCCTACCCCTGGGTATTAGAAGGAGCCCCTTCCCAAATGGCCACCCTTAGGTTTAGCCAGGGAGCATGGCCCCCACATCCTGAAGTCCCCCCCTCCCTTGGCAGGCCCCCTGCCTACTGCCAAGCTTAAGGGCAATGAGATGCACTACAGGATTTAGGATAAAAATTAAAATAAGTCCATTTAAATGAGGGAACCAAAGTCATGTTTATATTTATTTGTTAAAAAACTAAATGGATTTACATATTAAAAACTTATAATAATATCACACCAAGTCCCCCTCCTAATCCTGGGCCCCCAGGCTAGAGCTCTGTTAGCCCCCTCCCCACCCTTTGTAGGGGCCATGCCCAGGAGTAGACACTTTTTCTTAAGCAAATGCAAAAGCGGGCAAAGTCTGTGGCTAGCTTGCAGTCTCTCTTTCTCCCCGGCAAAGCATGATGCGCCTTTTATACACAGCTGCCTCCTTGGCCCCTTTCACAGGGTGTGTGGGGGGGTACCCCTTCTGCATGGAATCAATTTCTGTGTGAAGGGAAGAAGGTGCAGAAAAACAAAGGCAAGTAGTATACTGGCAGGCCTGTCTCTTTGGCATATGGTCCCCCCATGTGTATGTAATTGTACTGAATTATTTATCCCATTTCCTTTACCAACATTTCCCCATAGGCAGGCTTCCTGTAAAAAGATAGCTTGTGAAATGAAGCCAGCCCCTGTGAATCAGATCCTTCTTTTGCCCTTGTGCTGCACCATGTTATTTGCCTAAACTGGACTGAAAGCAGGCTGTGAGTTTTCCCTCTGCTCTGTGCTTACAGTATCCTTTGGGTGTGTAGCTAGACTGAAGTGGGGAGAAAAGAATGATCTGTTAGGGTCTCTTAGGAATTTGTGGCTTAACTAATTAATCCCAGGAAGTGAAGCCATTTTTATTGTTTTTTGACTGGCTTTTCTTCAAGCACATCATCTCCATATCCTCCCTGCACACCTACACAATTCACCCAGAAATCTTAGAGGACAAGGAAGGTGGGAATTATGCTTCCCTTCAGATGTTGTTGAACTGCAACACCCAGTAAGCTTAGCCAATAGTTAGGAATGCTAGGAGCTGCAGTTCAATGACTTTTGGAGAGCCATACAGTTCCCTCTCTGGTCTAGGAGCTGATTCATACAATACTTTCTTTACGTGTATAAGCAATCCCAGCTGGACAGATCACCTCTACATCTAAACCAGTGATTGATCACATATATAGTACTATTAACTAGTTCTGCACTCATCTGGTCCACACAAGTGTGATTGTCTTTTTGAGCACATGGCTGTGGAAGTACTGTATTGTACTTTGTGCATGTGCTGTGAAAGGAATCACCATCCCTGGCCATGGGGTGGGGGGTTACAGTCTCACCTAAACCTACTTGTCAAGTATCCTCCAAGAAAAGTACCAATATTTGCTGCTTTCCAGAAGAATATTTTGCAAGAGAGCCTTATCCTTTTCACTGTTGCTGTCCTATTTAAGGGAGCAAGTAGTAGGCTTGTCTGTAATTTTGTCTAAGCAGAATACAGCCAGGTTTCTCAGTTCACTGTCCTGTGTTGTTATAGATGGAATTGAAGAGGCACTGCTGGAAGCAAGAGGGACACAGTTTCTGTTGATCACAAACTTGGTAAGCAAAAAGATCACAGACAGAAAGAAGAGCATCCATTGAGCCACTGGAGTCTTCTCAGTTTTGACAGAGACCACAATTGATCTGGGGAAGCATTTCAACTCTTCTAGGTTTTGATGACTACTTACAAAGTGATTGTGTGACCTGCTGGGCTTCACAGGACATATGTTGTGCTATCATTTTTATGCTAATCTATTTTATTTTTTATGTTTATTTATTAGTGGGATGGGGGCGGGCCAATAAGCTTGCTGTCAAGGTATTTCTGAATGTGGGCCATCTAGAAAGGAATAAAATACAGAGCGTATCTGCTATTGGGATGTGTACATATGTGCTACCTTTAGAGAGAGAAAGCAATTGAAGAGGAAACAAGAGTGTTGAAGAACTAAAGACGTTTACCAGAATATCAGCTTTCCAACTGGTTTTCCCCAAACTGTTTTACATCACCTTTCATGTCAACAAGTGAAAGCCTATTGTGAACTGAATATCCGATATATTTGTTTATTAAAAGTATTTCTATCAGGATCCTAATTCATAAGAAGAGCCTCTTCTTGAAGGAAATACATCACTTGTAATGTAACTTCCAGATTGTTTTAATTTTTGTTTTCCATTAATCTGGAGAGTATTATATATTTTGTATTCAAAATATACCATCCTTTGGGGTATGTCACTTCTGCATATTTCTGCTTCAGGCTAATGAAGTCAGAATTGATGATCTGTCAAGGAATATAGGGTTTAAAATATATTGATGTGATGTCCTTTTCAGATCAGGGACGGGCAAAGCATACCCCCCCAGGTACTGTTAGACTGCCATTCCCAGCCTTCCTCACTGTTGGCTTTGCTGGCTAGGGATTGCTGGGAGTTGGAGTCCAATAGCAATCAGGGGTGTTGTATGATTCCCACCCCTGTTATGCATGGAATTCAGATTGTCGAATCATGCTGAGAATTGCTTTTTGCACAGTTGTTAAGAAGTTCATTCAAGTATAAGGACTGTGTTTTATTGTTAACTGGGTATAAAGAAACAAGGAGATCCGTGAACCTCTCTGTAATCATAACAAAATATTAAACTCTATACTCAAGTTTTTTGGGGCTGGCTCATAATGCTTCTCAGTGCATTGTAAGCATTAAGAAAGAAAGTCTCCAATGGTGTTATTAGCTGCCTTTATTTTTTACAAGACAGTTGGAAAGCTTGGATGACAGCTTATTTCTTGTAATAATGGATCCAGATAATGATACCCACTGAAGTGTTAGCAATGTACCATGCCTAACTAACTATGCTAAAAGGGCATTGATAAAAGATCCTTCTCCTATCACATCAGAGCAAGATGTAAAACAACAACAACCCTGAGGTCAGTGTCAAAGAATTCATGCATATCTTCTCACCACAATGAATATATGTCTTAATGGTTTATTGACAGCAACAGATTTCTAAAGTACAAACTTCATTGCCATCCTTATTTTATCTTTTCAGTATACATGACTTTTATGATCAAGTTGCGGTAACTATTTTTTCTTCAATGAGTATTCAACTGTATATAATTATAGTGCATCGATACCACTTCAGCTGCCGTGGCCCAATACTATGGTATTCTGGGATATATAGTTTGGAATTCTCTGCTGTAAGTCAGGGTCATGCACTGAGCTCACTAAACAGACAATTCAAAGTATTTTTTAAAAGTAAATTACAAATCACATAATTCTATAGGATGGAGCCATGACATTTGAAGTGGTATCAAAATACTATAACTGCAGTGTGGATATACTCTTCACTAAGTCTGCTTCATGTTGTATTTACCTGCAGAACTTGAAAAACATACAGGAAACATACAGACCAGGGGAAAAAAACAGGAAGCGTACAGATCAGGGTACCTGAGCATGGTGTCCTCCAGATGTTTTGGACCATCACTCCAACCATCCTTGAACACTGGCCATACTGGCTGGAGCTACAGGGACTTGCTGCCTAAAACACCTGCTTGGGGAAGGGTAATTTAGATGCTTCTGGGTCTCTGGTGCCAAGAATTATCATTGTAGTAAATACTGGGTTATTAGAGGCTGTGCCAGGACTGTTTAAGATTTGGAGGACAATAAATTTATGGTACAGTCCTCTGCACATTTGCCTTGACATAAACCCCATTGAAAACAATGGAATGTTCTACTGGTAGACTCGTATAGCATTGTACCATTAGGGTCAGATCCTAAGTTATGTTTGTTATGTAGTAATCACTACAATATTTGCTTATCTGGGAGTAAGTGCCATTGTTTCCCATGAGTCTTACACTTGTATAGCCATGTGGAAGACTAAATTCAGTTGTAAATTTCATTAAACCTAGTCTCTTTATCTCTGTGTAAATCCTTGCCTTGGATTATGGCTGTAAATCCCACTTGGGGTTCATAAGCAATGTAATACCAAATCCCCATTGCAAGGGAACATGGACATAAATAATAGAGGGCTGAGAGTGGCATCTTCGAAGTCAGGTTGTTATTACAGTTTATAAGGAATAGCATTCTAAGTTAATTAGGCCTCTTGTGAGGATATTTGTTAGGCAAAAAGTAGTCAGCTAAAAGCTTCATAGATGACATTCTGTATCTTCATGCAAGAGCGGTGCCATCTGTGCTGACTTCATGAGGCAAGGCCATAATCTAGCAAGGAAATTTAGCCTAAGGTGATATATTAACAATGTAAGGTTTTGCCCAGGTGCCTTTATGTTTTTCCCTTTTCCTTTCTGGTGTTTTCCACAATGTAGCGATCTAAACAACTGAACTCAGATCTTAATGACTCCTTTGCCTATATGCTTCCATGTTGGTAAAGCAGCTATACATGTTTTAACCAAATGGGTATTGGTGAAGAATTACACATATCCTGCTTTATAATTTGCTTCTCAGCAGTTCAAGTAAGAAACTATTCTTAGTTTCAGAAGAAAGAAAAATCAAACCCGTGTTTTCTGTATGTTGAAAGTAACTGTCCCTCCCTGATACAAAAGATCTTTTTTGTTTGTTTGTTTTAAGTTTCATGATTTGTGAATACTGGCTTCTGCAAAATAGCTGCAGTGATGTACCAAAACTTTTCTGGCATATTGTGAACTGAAACAAATGTCACCAAACCAATGTGTGTAAATATGATTCGAATACTTTCAGAGAAATGTGATTTATTTTTCAATATGCATTCCATTTCAAATAAAGAAGATATCTATTGACATGTTTTGATGATGTGGTATGAAAGTATATGAGATTGACTAAAAGCATTTACGTGGATTGGAAAATCTGTAAATCTCATTCACATTACTGAAAAGTCATTTTCATTTATTCCACTGAATTTGCTCAGGCTTGAGTTTATACATACAGTAAATGTCAAATGACATTTTGATCTTGTACTTTTTTGGTAGACTTTGCATCATTACCATATGACATCTTCCATATTTCTTTGGCTGCAACTAATTGTGTAGAATTTGCTCCTGTTGTCATTACTGTATTATACCCTTGCCTGAGGTATGAGGCCAAATTGTTGGTTTGTCATATAATTGCAATGGCCACATTGGACAGAATGCACAGGTTAAATTACTAGTACCTCTCCCATACCTTTTGGCCACATTCTTATCAAAAAGAGAGGCTCAACATTAGCTAAAGCCTGCATGTGTCCTAACTCAGGAGTGGGGAACTTTAACCTCCAGGTGTTGGTGAACTATTAGTCCCAACAGCCTTCACCATTGGCTAGGCTCGTTGAGTCTGCTGGGATCTAGAGGTCCAAGAACAGCTGGATCTCCATGTTCAAACCTGTTCCACTTCCAGATTTCCCTATCCAAACTTTGTTATTTCTTTAAAACAGGGTTGAGGAGTATGTGTGGCCATCCAGATGTTGTTGGGCTGCAGTTCTCATCCACTCATGCTGTTGGCTGATGGGAACTGCAGCCCCAAAAACATTTGAAGCCCCCCTCCGCTTAATCTGAAGGTTTAGGAGGTAGGCTGGTGTGAGAAAAGCACCAGATGAGCCTCCAGTATTGTAGACAAACAACCATGCATCCAGTCAAAATTTTGCAGTTTCACTACATTGCTGTGAATCTGTCATTGTTCTTTCTAGTCATCTTGCACATATCTACCAAGAAGGAAGTCTGACTGAGCTGAATTGATACAATCCAAGATAAGTGCGTATATAGTACTGAAGCTTTAAAACAAAAGTGGGGAGTGTGTGGCTGTCCAGATGGTACTGTATTTCTTAGAAAAAAGGCAGGCAGATCCTTCAAAAAGCTGATTTCTAGATGATTCTGTACAGCAGGGATAAAGAATGTGGCCCTCCAGTTGTTTGGTGGACTGCTTCTCTCATCAGCCATAGCCAACATGCCCATTATTAGTAGGGGATGATGGCAGCTGCAGTGCTATTCATTCCCCCACCCCTGCCCTAGAGCATTTTTTTAATAGCATGATACTTAAGGGAGAGGTCACATCACAAGTAATCCCAATCATCCAGTTTCCAGTAAGGAAAGAGAAGTACTATAAATATCGTATGTTTTGAAACAAGGCCTTGTCTGTCTGTGCATGGTGATGTTCTGCACTAGTGTTTGGCATGTGTTCAGCTACCATTCTGACCTCCATGTTACCCATTGTGAAGAGAATTGCTTAGTCACACAGCAGTCAGTTTCAGTCAGTGGGAAAAGTATATCTAGTTCTATTGGATACTTGCATGGTAATGCTTGACTTGCAAAGGCCTCCTCTTCGTTGTAAACATATCCCCTGTGCATTCAACAATACAAATTTCTTTCCTGATAGCAGTTACCAAATGATGTTCTCTCATCATATATAATACTATAGCTTTTAAATTTATTATATATATTTTAATTTTTTAAAAAATATGAACTACAGTTGTCCCTCCATATCCACGGATTTGATATTCATGGATTTAAGTATTCATGGCTTGAAAATATTCTTAAAATAATAATAATCCAAAAAGCAAACCTTGATTTTGCCATCTTATATAAGAAACACCATTTTGCTATGCCACTGCATATAATGGGACTTGAGTATTACCAGATTTTGGCATCCACGGAGGGTCCTGAAACCAAACCCCAGCGAAGTATGAAGGGATAACTGTATATTCACACTGCACAATTATACCAGTTTGATTGTACTTCAACTGCCATGGCTCCACACTAGAAAATCCTGAGATTTGTAGTTTGCACTTTCAACAAACTAATCCCCTTACTCCCAAAAGATTGCTATTACATGGCAATAGATTTTGTAGGCCATGTCCTTGTCATCCCACCGGCCTCATGTCAGGAAAACAGCCTCATGTCAGGGTCCTCCATGAACTCCATGATGTACCAAGCACACACGCTTACATTCAATCAATAAATTTCTTTATTGGCAAGGATTCGTGTGTCAGGAACATAGAACAAAGCCGAAACTGAATACAGCTAGAGCAAACCCCCAGATAAACCCCACAGCGTGAGAAAGGCATTCAGGGAGGAAAGTTGCCTCCCTCTCAGGGCGGCTTGCACCTGGATGACTTGACCTTGAGCCACTGTGGAGCTCAAGCGTTCCCAAGCCAACAAGGCGGGCTGGCTTCACTCCAAAACTCCAGAGGCCTAGGCAAGAAAAACAGCCTCATGTCAGGGTCCTCCATGAACTCCACTCCAAATCCCAGAATTCAGGGATGAGCCTGACAGGTCTGCCATATTTTTGGACATCAACTCCTAACATACTTGAGCATTGTTTGATCTGGCTGGGGCTTCTTGGAATTGAAGTCCACAGTACCTGTAGGACCAAAGACTGAGAGACACTTTTCCAGCAGCCTGGGGAGGGACTCCTTGAATGGGAAATGGCTCCGCCTTCCAGCCAATCGCAGGCAGGATAACCTGTAAATTTAAATGTAATACAATCCCCCCTGGAGGTGGAGCCACCCCCTACGTCCCCAGTTCTGTTCTGCCTCAGGCTGAAGCAGGTCAGATTTCCTTTTGCTCCAGCAGAGAACAAAGAGGACAAAGAAACTATCATGGCGGCCCCCATGCACAACCGCGTGCTTAAGGGAGACCTGTCCTCCGAGGAGGAGGAGATAGGCGATGCCAGACGGCATTGCCAGGAACCTAGGCTCCGTGCTCCCTTTTTGGGACGCACGTTGAGCCAGTCGAGCCAGGCCGATTCGGAGCACGATGGGGCCTCCTCCCAGGAGGCGGACCGCGCGGCCGCTAAGGACGTAGCTTTGTCCGGGGCCTCTGGAACAACGCCTGGCCACCCGGACCTGGAGGACGAGGAGGAGGCATCCCAGGAAGATCTTCCCCCGCTGCTAATGGAGGGTAAGTCCCTCCTGCCTCCATTTGCCACCTGGCTGTCTCTGATAGCGTGGCAAGTGCTGGCGGAGGGCTTGAGTGCCAACGGGGCCCCGGGGGCGGCGAACGGGTGCGTGCGGGGGGGATCCCCGGTCTCCACCTTCCCCTTACCACCAGCTGGGGTTCGCAAGGGGGCTGGCACAACTGCCAAGCGTGGGTGGTAGCCCGGGCAACCCAGTACCAGCACGGGCGGTCAGCCGCAGAAAACCCCCACTTCTCCCCCACCCAGGAAAAGGACCAGGAAGGAGAAGCATCTGGCCACGGGGGGGGGGGGAGGAAGGGCTTAATGATGAGGATGAGGAGGAGGCGGCCAAGGAAGAGGGAGAACTCTCTTCTGAGGGGGAAGCGGAATCAGGTGATGAACAGCCCTCCCCACGGCTTTTTGAGACAGCCTTTTCCCCCATACTCTTAAGGAAAGCCCTCAGAGCCCTTGATCTGGCCTCAGTGGGGGTACCTATGGCAACCACCAGCAAGGGGGTGCCAGAGCTTAGGTCGGGCAGCAAGGGCAATGGCAATGTGCTCCCATTCCCAGATATTCTAAAGGAGGCGCTCCTGGGTGAATGGACCCAACCAGGGACTTCCAAGACCCAGTCATCTCTCGCCAAGCAACTTTATACGTTACCTGGGGAGATCATGGATCTCTTGAAGCTGCCTGCAATCAATGCGCCCATCATGGGGCTGGTCTCGGGGTCGCTCTTCCCCAGGGATGGAGATGAGCACTTGAAGGCCCCAGATGACAAACGAATTGAGACCTTCCTACACAGGGCCCATGAGGTGGTGGCTCTGGCCATACGGGCAGCAGCAGCAGCCTCCATCTTTTCCAGAGCTACCATCAGATGGGCCAAGGACATGGTCACCAATGTCCCTGACGATGAGGCCAAATTTAGACAGGGCATGAATAAGATTGCAAGGGCTTCAGCATATGTAGCAGACGCCAGCCTGGACGCACTACGTTTCTCATCCAGGGCGGTAGGCACCAATGTGGCTGCCAGACGTCAATTATGGTTGAGGAATTGGAACGCCGATAACAAAGCCAAGGCCAATCTTGCAGGTTGTACCTTCAAGGGCAGAAAGTTGTTTGGAGAGACACTAGATGAAGTTTTGGTAGAGACCAAGGACAAGAAGAAGGCCCTCCCTTCCTTGCCCAAAAAGGAGGAGCGCAGGCCCTTTCGGAACAATTTTCAAGGCTATAGAAATTTTAGATTCAACAACCAAAGGGACTTCAGGCAGTCCAGGGGAGGCTGGAACTCTTCAAGAGGGTTCCAAAAGCCCAGGTTCAATCAACAGCCCAAAGCTTCCACTTCCCAAGCTTCCAAACAGGGAGGCAAAACAAGTCAGTCATCCTGACTATACACAGGAAAGGATCGGGGGTAGGCTGGCTGGATTCGCAGGAACATGGCAGCTTACATCCTCCGATGCCTGGGTATTAAGAACAGTAAGCCTAGGGTACACTATAGACTTTCTGACAAGGCCTCCACCAACCTTCGTGCAGTCATGCACGTCAACCAGTCAGGAGAAACAGGGTCGGATGGAGGATGCGATCGCACACCTTCTGGAGATCCAGGCGGTAGAGGAAGTTCGAGAGAACGAGCGTTTCTCGGGAACTTACTCTCCCTTGTTCCTGGTCCCCAAGAAGAACAAGGAGTGGAGGGCCATCCTAAACTTGCGGAGCGTCAACCGCTGGGTGGCGAAACGCCAGTTTCAGATGGAGACACTGAGATCCATTCTGGAGGGAATCCAGGAAGGGGACTTCTTGGCTTCTCTGGATTTGCGGGAGGCCTACCTCCACATCATGATTCATCCGAAACACAGACGCTTTCTGAGATTTGCCTACAAGAAGGCACACTACCAGTACAGGGCTCTTCCCTTTGGGCTGTCGTCCTCCCCAAGGGTGTTCACCAAAGTGTTGGTGGCACTGATTTCTCATCTGAGGACACAAGGGATTCACATCTACCCTTACCTGGACGATTTGTTGATCAGGGCCCCATCCCAGTGCCAAACATCACAGGATGTGAGTATAACTATTGCCTGTCTGGAGTCACACGGGTTCTTGGTGAACAGGCAGAAGAGCCAGTTGGTCCCAGTACAGAGACTTCAACACTTGAGGAATATAATAGACACAAAGAAGTACCAAGTGTTCGTTCCTGAGGACAGGAAACAGACTTCAGGAGTTGGTTCTTCAGGTGTTAGAACATCCCAAGTCACCGCTGATGTCATTGGCGAGACTTCTGGGCCAGATGATCGCTTGCATAGATTCAGTTCCTTGGGCCAGGTTTCACTTCAGAAAGCTACAATGGTTTCTCCTTCCTTTTCAGGATCTGATAGCAAGAAGAAGTTGCAGATTCCTGAAGGTTCCAACAGAGGTGAAGGAGTCCCTGAACTGGTGGCTGGGGGACCACCTATTGTCAGGAGTTCCCATAATGGACCCAAGAAGGATAGTGGTCACCACGGATGTGTCCCTCTTGGGATGGGGAGCCAACTGCGGAGAACAGTCAGCACAGGGACTGTGGTCTCAGCAGGAGCAAGAGTACAGCATCAACAGACTAGAGCTGAGATCGGTGAGACTGGCCTTGTTGAGTTTTGCAGGACTGGTGACAGGGAGGCATGTTCTGATTTGTACAGACAACATCTCCACGAAAGCGCATGTGAACAAACGGGGGGACTCGCTCCCTGACCCTCATGCAGGAGTCCGAGCAGCTGTTCCAATGGACGGAGGAGCATCTTTGCTCGATCAGAGCAGAGTACTTACAGGGCAAGCTGAATGTTCAGGCCGACTGGCTGAGTCGAAACATGCTGGATCACAGCGAATGGAGTCTCAACAACTTGGTATTCCAGATGGTAGTGTTTCGGTTCGGGGAACCATGGGTGGACCTGTTTGCTTCGGTAGAGAACCACAAACTAGAGCGTTATGTGTCCAGATTCTGGACTCAGGGTGCATTAGCCTTCGATGCCCTGACTCTACCTTGGCTGAGGGAGTTGTGTTATGCCTTTCCACCAACGGCACTATTGAGTCGCGTGGTAAGGAAGATCAAGCAGGAAAAGGCGGAGGTGATCCTCATAGCCCCTCGTTGGCCGAGAAGACCATGGTTCCCGGCGTTGGTGCAAATGCAGATCCAGGAGCCGTGGCCTCTTCCACCATGGCCGGATCTTCAAGAAGGGATTCTTCATCCAGACCCAGGCTGGTTACAACTTCACGCTTGGAGGTCGAGCGGGAAAGAGTGTTGAAAAAGGGATATGAGCCGGAGGTGGTCAATACCATGTTGGCGGCTCGGCGTCCGTCCACGATTAGAATATATGAAGTCACGTGGAGGGCGTTTTGCAGATGGAGTCATAGCAAAGGCATTAGACCTTTGCAAGCTTCTGTGGGATCAGTTTTGGCCTTTCTTCAGGCAGGTTTGAAGAAAGGTCTGGCTGCCAGTACCTTGAAACGGCATGTTTCGGCATTAGGTTCCATTTTGAAAGGTGGAGGGGGCAAGTCTTTAACGTCCCACCCCCATATCAAGAGTTTTCTCAGAGGAGTAGGGGCTATGTGTCCACCAGTGGTGCATAGGTTTCCTTCTTGGAAGTTTAATGTGGTTTTGAAGGCGTTAATGCAGCATCCTTTTGAGCCGATCAAGTCGGTAGATTTGTCATTTCTTACCTGGAAGGTGGCTTTCCTAGTGGCGATCACTTCGGCCCGGCGTGTCTCAGAGTTGAGTGCCTTGTCAGTGCACGAGGATCTGTGTATTTTTCAAAAGGATTCAGTTACTTTGAGACTGGATCAGTCTTTTGTTCCTAAGGTCAACTCCATTTTTCATAGATCTCAGGAGATCGTCTTACCTTCCTTTTGCCCTCACCCTCAGGCTGAGGTGGAGAAGTTATGGCATATGTTGGATGTCAGAAGGGCCTTGAGAATGTATTTGAGGAGAACAGAGGGTTTTCGCAGGTCGGATGCTCTCTTCATAGCTTATGCGGGTTTGGCAAAAGGGAGGAAGGTGTCATCTTCCACAATAGCGCAGTGGCTGAAACGTTGCATTGAGGAGGCGTATTCAGCTAGTGGGCTAGCGGTGCCGACGGGAATTCAAACTCATTCTACTCGAAGTGCTGCTACTTCAGCCGCGTTGGGTCAGTCACAGTCCATAGTGGAGATTTGTAGAGCAGCTACCTGGAAGTCTGTATCTACGTTTACTAGACATTACAGAATCGATATGTATGCCTCGGCGGATGCGGCTTTTGGTCGTCGGGTGCTGCAGCAGGTTATTCAGCGAATAGGGAGTATAGTTTCCCACCCTCATTGGACCGCTGTTCTAGGTCCCATTCAAGGAGTCCGTCCCCAGGCTGCTGGAAAATGCAACATTGGTACTTACCGTGAAGGTTCCTTTTCAGCAGCCTTGGGGAGGGAGTCCTTACCCACCCACCCACCCACCCCCCCAAAAAAAGAGAGAGAGAGGTAGATAGTTGGTAGTAAAGTGTTAGTTGTGGTTTATTCATGATTTATCCTAGTGTTTATCTTTGGTTTTTTGTAGGTATAGTGTTTTGAGCTGGAGCTGTGTCAGGTCTTCTCTGGGGAGGTAGGGGATGGCTCCACCTCCAGGGGGGATTGTATTACATTTAAATTTACAGGTTATCCTGCCTGCGATTGGCTGGAAGGCGGAGCCATTACCCATTCAAGGACTCCCTCCCCAAGGCTGCTGAAAAGGAACCTTCATGGTAAGTACCAATGTTCCATTCTCTAGTCCATTCATCTGAGCTAGAGCACTGGAACAGCCTGGCAGAGAATTCTAAGTGCTTCATGAAACTACAAATCCAGGGATTCCATAGGATGGAACCATGGCAGTTAAAGTGGAATCAAACTGCTACAATTTGGGTACTGTCTCTTGTTCATAAATTTCATCAGCTGTTGAATAGTTGCTACAGAAGGTTTGCAGTGGCTGAATCAACATTGTGTGATGACATTTACTACCAAAAATTGAAGAGCAAATTAGAGGTTAAATAGCAGCAGAGGGGAGAGAGCCTAGTACTAAAGCATGAGCGCTGATAATGTCATCTCTACAGTTTAATGGAAATTACTCCCAGAATTGTGTATAGGACTGCAACCTAGCAGTAGCATGCATTTAAGCAGAACAGAATGATGTCTACAATTGTAGCAACTATGAGTCTTGGTACTAAAACAAACAGGAATTTGCTAGTTCACTAGTTGATCATTGCGACTCAGTTTCATTGAAAGACTAAAGGACTAGGCATCCCTTCTCAAGAACTGGGGAATTGAGAAAAAAATTAATCCTTGTAGCAGGGAGAGAGCAAAGCCTAAGTTGTATACCTTTTAACATGAAGCTACCCTATCATGAGTCAGAGCATTGGATTTCAGAAAATTGTCAACTGTAGCTCTCCGAGTTCTGGAGGAGAGTGAAAAATGGCACAGATGCTGTCCACAGCCTCTCCTCAGTTGACTAATTTGGCCTACACTGATAATTTGTAGTATCTGTAAATGTTTTCAGGGAGAACTCTGTCCCAGCCTCAGCGGGAGATACCAGGGATTGAACTTTGTACAGTGTGCATGCAAAGTACATGTTCTGTCATAGAACTGTGGCTTGTGTCAAAAAGTAAATGTATTGTAGGCAAGGAGAGCTGTTGTGGTGTAGTGGTTTGAGCATAGGACTATGCCTCTGGAGGCCAGGGTTTGAATCTCCACTTGGCCATGGAGACCCAATGGGTGGCCTGGGGCAAGTCACACTCTCAGCCTCAGAGGAAGACAAAGACAAACCCCCTTTGAACAAATCTTGCCAAGAAAACCCTATGACAGGTTCACCTTAGGATCGCCAGAAGTGGGAAATGACTTGGAGGCACAGAACAAAAACAACAGTTGTAGGCCAAAGTTGGTATTCCATATAGTCAGAGTGAATTAAAAAGAAGAAGAAGAAGAAGAACACAATGGGGAAGCACATTTCCAGGCCCAGTTTAAAGTGCTGTTCATTATCTTTAAAGCCCTAAAGATAGTTTGATCCAGGTTTCTGAAGATCTACTCAATAGTTTTGAACTTGCCAAGGCCTGAATATTGGTCACAGATAACTGTCATAGCAATCCATCAGGTTGGAGGACATAAGAGACAGGGCTTTTCTCTTGGTAAACCTATCCCTGTGGAACTCCCTGCTGCCGGACATACTTTGGTCACTGCTTTTGTTGTTCTTAAGTGGTTCTTGAAGGCCTGCCTTTTGCAGACTCTTAGGACTTTATCAGACAACCCTCCAGAAACATTATTTTGAAATGTTTTCATGCTGGCAAAAGAACCCCCTTTACCAGACCTACCTCCAGCAGCATCAGAAAGGCAGCCTCAACAATAATGGAGCATGAATGGAGCACTGTTTACTTCTGGGTTCCAAACCTTGGCGATTCTTGTGAGAAGACATGAGTGCGGTAAATTTCAAAATTAAAGCAAGACAAAGACATAAAACATAGACACAAGCACAGAAACATGCTTTAAAGTCCAAGTACACTGGGGAGGTTCATAAAAAGACCATCCCCTACCTGGCTGTTGTGATCTCACCTGAAAGTGTTCTCTCATTGACACTGTATTCACATGAGCACAGTGGTGCGCAGTTTCAAATGCCAGCAATGCTGGCAACAAAGCACCATGGCAGATCAATTGATGGCTTGGCCAGTCAATAAAATAGAATGGCTTTTTAACAAGACTAGATCGGGAAAGGACAACAGTGTATGGTATGTGGACATTGTAAAATACTACTCTACGGTGAACTCGCCACAGGTCAGCGTAAGAGGGGCGCTCCAAAAAAGCGATACAAAGACTCCCTGAAACAACATCTCAGGCTTGGCCAAATTGATCACCAACAGTGGTCCGCCCTGGCCTCACATCGGGAGGCATGGAGACGCACTATCCACAATGCTGCAGCCTTATTTGAGAACTCACGCCGAACAAGTCTTGAAGAGAAACGACAACGCAGAAAGAATCACAACCCAAAAACATCACCCAAGGAGACCTTCTGCTGTGCTTTTTGCAACCGGACTTGTTTATCTCGGATTGGCCTTTTTAGTCATCAGCGCGCTTGCAGAAAGCACGGGATGAGTCCTTCCTGAATCTTCGTTTGCGAAGAAAAGCCAGAGAGAGAGATGTTACGTGTGCCCTTTCACATTCATCAGGTGTCATTATGACGCCATATTTGCCGCATCTGATAAAGTCCCGAGTCAAGATTGTCTGTCTATAATGTTCAAAGCTGCTGTTTTTATTCATGATATTATCTCAGATGTTTATAGTTTCATTTTATGTTTTGAATTGTTTTATCCATTTTTATTGTGAAGAGAATGTCTTTGGCATGGGAAAGTAGTATATAAACATAGGAATAAATGCATCTGTGTTGTTCAGCTGCCTGAGATACAATTGCCAGAGCCTGTCTATTTGCCTCAAAGAGGACAAAGTAAACCTGTAGCACCTCGGTTATTCCTCACTCTTGAGATAATTTGAGATTGGGGAGCTAATCACAGATTTTATATCTAATTTTAAGCGTAAACAGCTGACTAGTCCTTCATACTAAAAAAAGCTTTAGAACCAGGATAATTTTTTTCAAAGTAACAGATTAGAACTTGCTTTATCAAAACAAAGGACAGAAGCATGTAGGTTTAGTCCTTGGAAGGCAGTTTTATTTTTTTTAATGTGGTGCACATCACCATTAGTGGTACAGTGGGCACTTGGTATCCGCTGGTGTTTGGTTCCAGGACCTCCCATGGATACCAAAATCAGTGGATGCTCAAGTCCCATTATATACTATGACATAGTAAAATGTTGTCCCTTATATAAAATGGGAAAATCAAGGTTTGCTTTTTGGATTATTTTTAAAAAATATTTTCAATATTGTCAGAAACTTGGATATAGAGGGCGAACTGTGTTGTGCAAGGCAAGCTTGTGTACATTTTCTACTTACTTAAATTATTTGTAGAGAAGCAAGAAACATTTGTGATTCTTTTCCTGCATTATTAACTACAAGTCAAAGATTATTGTGCTCAGATCAAGGTTCAAGACAATGTCTCATTGTCACTTTTGTGTTAAAAAAATTAAGAGCAATTATAGCCACTTTGGGTCCCATTTGGGAGAAAAAGCAGGATAAAAATGAAATAATAAATAATAAATATCTTTGGGGGATACAAATTTAGCACAGGTTTTCAAATTTAATAGTGCTGGGGTTTTACTAGGAAAAAGAAAATGTGTTCTCGTCTTCACCAGTATTGTCATCACTACTGTGGTTGTGACTGCTGTGTTCTTGCATTTCTGCCATCTTTATCTCTGTATTAGAAGCTTCACCTGCTTAATTTTGGGCTGATGCACAGCTAATAAAGTTGCTTTGACAGAAAGGAAATGTATGATAAGTACCATCTATTTCAAGATCTGCTGTTATTTCAAGGTCTAAAGTGGGTTTAGCAGATTCCTTGCTAGCTATTCAGTTCCTATGCATAGCATATTCTGATTCCCTGTCCATTCACATGCAAACACAACAGAAACACAAGGTGTGTATAGGAAGTGTACACGCAAGCTCCACATCCTACTGTATTGTTTTAGCCTGGGACATTGCAAGCTATTCAGGAAGCTGTTGTTCAGATGCCCTGTTAAGATCATGCAATAATTACTCCTTCCTTATTAGCACAAGGTCATATTTGCCCTATTAAAAAATTATTCAATAAAAAGATTTTCTTCAAGGAGCTTCATTGCACTGTTATGGGAAGAAGAAGAAAAAGCAAACTGAAGAAATTGTTAGCCTCTAGTTGAAAAATGTGAAAGGTCCCTGGAGCACATGATGACCTTTAAGATATGCCAGAGGAGTGGTAAGACATATGCTTTCACTTAAAATAATTGGGCATTTTGCTTTTTTCCATGTGAAATTACTTGCAAAAAGTGAAACTACTGAAAAGCTAGTTGCCATCATAATACATTTACATTATATAATCCTAAATATACACTGGACTGACTATGTGACGAATGTTGCTGTCCTTGAGCAAGCAGGGATCACCAGCATTCATATTGAGAACACAGCTGCACTGGGCAGGGCATATTTCTAGGATGGAAGACCATTGCCTCCCCAAAATAGTACTCTACGGTGAACTTGCCACGGGTCAGTGTAAGAGGGGCACTCCAAAAAAGTGATACAAGGCCTCCCTGAAACAGCATCTCAGGCTTGGCCAAATTGATCACCAACAATGGTCTGCCCTGGCCTCACATCGGGAGGCATGGAGATGCACTATCCACAATGCTGCAGCCTTATTTGAGAACTCACGCCAAACAAGTCTTGAAGGGAAATGACAACGCAGAAAGAATTACAAGCCGGAAACATCACCCAAGGAGACTTTCTGCTGTGCTTTCTGCAACCAGACATGTTTATCTCAGATTGGCCTTTTTAGTCATCAGCACGCCTGCAGAAAGCACGGGATGAGTCCTTCCTGAATCTTCGTTTGCGAAGAAAAGCCAGAGAGAGAGAGACATTTACATGATATTTTCCTGTGAAAATTTCTACGGGTTTCTCTGGGTGCAGATAACACTGAATTCTGGATTTTGAGTTTTTATTATTCATTCAGCACATGAATACTTGCTGTCTGAAATGCTTAGCCTTATGAAGTTAGCTGCCATGGTATGTAACAACTTGGGCCTCAGAGAAGATAATGCTCAAAGCTTCTGACCCATGCTATTCATGCTTTGTGCATGCCACAAAGAGGGACTTCCTGCCTTATAATGGAGTGAGATTGTCAAACATCCTAAAAGGAACAACCCCTATACTACACACATGCCTGCCACCCTCTAACTCCTGCGTGCCGGGCTCCTGTGTGCCGGGGCAGGCATGTGTGTAGTATAGGGGGAATTCATAATCTCTATGAATTACTGGTTTGGCCGAGTGGGTAGGGAAACCATAAGGATGGAGCTCTACTTATCTGTTGAATTTGGAGAGAACAATGGAGGAGAGAGGAAGTGTGTTTACCAGGGATAAGAATAAGGCACTTGTCATATTGGATTATGTATGATTTTAATGTATGGATTTAGGAGGGAATGAAAGGGAACATTCCCTGTAGTGCACTTTGTATGATTTGTTTGTATCTACTTTAAAGTTTCTTTCAGGGCTTTGAGGTTTCCTACAATGAGTCCTGAGCAGCAAGATTTCTATAAGCAAGCCCTGCACAATTGCTTTGTGGGATGCATGGAATGTGGGGAGACTGGTTTCCAGATAGAATACATTGTACTGTTGCTGTTACACTTAAATTTTGATTTAAATTTGCAAGCTGTTTAAATCATTGTGATTGTGTTTGCAGGGTTCATTTATTATTGGCCTCATGCAACTCAAGGCAGTTGCATGAGGCATGTTATTTGATTAGAGACCATTTGGTGAAAAGGACCACTCTCCTTGGCTACCCTCCATGTAACCCACTGAGCCTTGATAGTCCTGTTCTTTTTATCCCATTTCTTGTCCAGACTCCTGTTGATATACCACACTGATAGTAGGGGAAAATAGGCCATAGGTTTAGCAAGCCAGTGGAGAACCTGGTTGTTCAGAGGTGGCTGATTTTGTGTGAAGTTGAAGGCTTTCATGGCCGGCATCCATAGATTTTCCTCGTTTTTTTTCTGGGCTGTGAGCCTGTGTTCTGGAATAGTTTCTTTCTGACATTTCACCTGCATGAGATGCCAGACACAGATGCAGGTGAAATTGCAGAAAGAAACTATTCCAGAACATGGCCTCACAGCCCAGAAAAAACCCAAGGAAAATCTGTGGCTGATTTTGTTTGCCTTCTCTCACAGATGGTGCAGGACTGTGGAAACAATACCAGCACTGGCACAATATATCAACTGGATTCCAGCCCTGGGTTCCAGCACTACTATTAGTGGCAGGGAAACAGAAATCTTGATCAGGATCAGCAACAGGAAGGAGCTTGTTCTCCGCCCCCACCCCCCAGCCAACATCACAGTTGCTGCTGCTGGTGGTGGTGTGTGTGAGTATCTGCTAAGTATTAGCAGGGTCAGACCTACCATTAGACCATTTTTCAGAGCATATCTTGGCAAAGTTCCATTTCTGGACTACACTTCCCAGAAACATCCGGACAACAGATTCTGGTAGCTGTAATCCCCGCAAAGGAACAGACACCTTACTTCAGTCAATACATACTGTGGGACAGGAGACAGCAGTGTGGGTCCGGAGGGCAGCATTGTTTGTGATAGACACAGTCTGCTCTACTCCTCTTAAGCCAGCCTGTTGCCCTCAAGTTCAGTACAAGATGCTGTTTCATTGCCAAGATTGAGCTAAGATTCAGTTGCCCATTCAGCCAGCTTCTGTACATGGGACAAGGCATGGTGGGTTGGAGTGGAATGTTGCATCAGGTTGCCATCTAGTTCTTTGCCTCGGATAGTAAACAGTCTTAAGGCAACTTTGTGTATGAGAGAGAAAAGCTGAAGATGTGTTTGGGACCCTGACCATCTTGGCTTGCCCAACACTACCACCTATCTTTTACCAATTCCAACCATTTGTGAGACACCCAAAGGATTCCCTAATAAGTAAGGGGAATTCTTTCCACCAGAAAGCTTGCCCAAACCTGTTTTAGAATGTGATAGAGAGATGCCCTCATTGATCATATTTGCTAAGGCTGGTCATTAAATGGCATCATTGCACACAAGGACTTCTGCATAATAACACTGGAAATGACTGTTAGTGTTGGATTGTGGGGCTGGATCTACGCAATGCAGAAGGAGTACCCAGAGTTTAAAAAGTGGGAGAAACAGTGCCTTAAGTGTTAGATTTGACCTTGAAAACTACACTGCATTCACAGCTGTATTCAACTCATTGCCATAAACCATCCCTATTATAGTCCAAGTTGTACAACCTGCAAAGTTAATATTTGGATTGACAACTGCAATTCTAGGATCTGGGGAACTGAATTCTCCAAAAGCAACATTGCCAATTTCTACTAGGTTCATTGAGCATTACTGTTATCTTACTTATGGGTAGGAAGCAGGGAGGTGAGGTTTGAATGGGTGCTTCTGCAGCTCTTTCAAGGATAATGATTTCAACAGTATATGCAGCTAAAGGCTTAAAAATAATAATTAACACCCTGAAGCAAGTGACATTTGAACAAGAGAGAGAGAGAGAAATCCTTCAATGACAATTATACTTCATGTCCTTCAGACTTCTTTCTGCAGTTCTGAGAAGCAATTAGAAATATGAAGAAAGTCTAGATTATTCATCCTCTTTCACAGCTGCAAACATTGCTTCCTGAATGGCATTCATTAAGGTGTAGTCAGATTTGCAGCTGTTTTTCTTTAGTTCTCTTCATTTTTTAAAAATATCCAGTGGCCTCAGGCAACTCTATATAAAGGGGAGCAGGAGGCAAAATAGCTTATTGGAGAATAATAATTTGCCCTGTGGCATTCACAAGAGCTCTTCCATTCATTTGTGGTATTATAATATTACTTTTATGCCATGATTTATACAGGAGTATTCTCAGCAGGGATCTTTACTATAGGCTGTGGGTACCACCTTCATATATCACAGAAACAGCCCTGGCTAAATAGCTGGCTGTAGTATATTTTATGATGCATGTGCATTCACTAGTCAAGTAAAAATACAGCATTTGGATGGTAGTCCAAAGGTTTATACCAAAAATGCAGAGCAAAGAATTTTAACAGTACTTTGCTCTCATTTTAATACAGGGTTTGTCTATACGAGGCAAAAAGAACAGTAAAGGCAATTTGTAGCAGCTGCATTTTGTCTTAATGGTTTTTTGGAGAGGTTTGAGTAGATCACAGTCATGTGAAGCTATCTGCATTTGCTGTGCAAATTGGCATGCCTATGAATCAAGATGGTGGCCGCGAGTGAATTACTTACATTTTTACACACCAATTTGCCACTGCAGAACAGTACTTTTTTAAAAAAAACCATTCCCAAGGTGAAATAGAGTGATATTTTGCTTTAACAGAAAAGCAAAACAAAAACAAAAAAACCCACAACCCCCATTGTATTGCATTAGCACTCTCTCACTAAGGTGAAAACCCCCCACCCCCATGGTGGTTCCAGGTGCTTGTCTTGTTAGCAAGCCGCACCCCCATGCTCATCTGACCAATCAGCTTTCAGCTTCTGCTTGTATGAGAAAGCGAATCTAATCAAATCGCTTTTCCCAATGACCAGGAATGCTCATTCCCCCCGCTGTTGTTTTAAAACTCTGGGAAAAGCCGCAAAGGCTATTCCTGCAGAGTATATGGCATATCTAGCCCCTCTCCTTCCGAATATGGTGATACATTGTGGAATGCCATTAAGATAGGTCGTATTCTCCTTGCATCCCATGAGGAGTATTTTTGCCATTTAGACAACCCCAAATATTTACATTGGAAAACCAAGCCCTACGCTGTGAGAACATGTAAATAAACAGCTTCAGTCTTACTGGCAGTCCCAACTAAAGTCAACCCACTGAATCAATGGGGCTTACATATGTGTTGACTCACAATTCAACAATTGATTCAGTGGGTCTGTTCTAGGTGGGGCTACCAATAGGATGCAGGCTTATATCTCCCATTGTGTGTGTGTTCATTAATTCATTAATTCATTCATAATAATAATCTTTCTCTGAAATGTCTCTCTACTTATTTTGTGCCACTTGTAAAGTCTAGCTGATAAGTGTTTCAGCCATTTGTGGAATATTGATCGCTTTCTGGAAATTAAAACTATACCTGAATTTCAGGAAGATAATATTCCTTTAGCAAACATACTAGTTGCTCCCCATGCAAATTTGGGAAGCAAACAGAGTAAGATGAAACTGAATAATCCATGTTCTCAGGGCATTCCTTGTACAGACAAGATAGGTCAGCTATACTGGAACATGATGTAAAGTCCTAATGCAGAAAATGCAGAAAAGACACCCTCAGGACTAGAGCTTACAGGACCTTTGGCTGTTGCTTGTTCAGCTCCAATTAACATAAGTGGAAATGTTTGGCTGTTTTCCTAAAAACACACACTTCTCCATGGAATTAGAGTGATATGTTCACCATAATTAATGTTAAGACTGCAAGCAATTACTGTCTTAAGAGGCTTTAAGCATATAAAAAACAGTGGTCTAGCAGACCCAAGAAAACACTGAGTTGGCTTTTCACTTCATTCCTCACTCCCATTCTTTTTTTGCATACACAGCAGTTGTTTGGCAAAGCGCATACCAGCATACCCATATTGGTAGCTGCACATACCTCTGCTTAATAGGATGTCCAAAGCCCCTCTGATCTGTGGGAAAAGACATACATACATTCACATGTTTGGGGGGAAGGGAAAAAACCTGGAGTGACCACAGCTGTGTGGCTGCACATACTGCAAATTATTGGACAAGGGTGAGTTCAAAAGGGGGAACTGTGTGTGGACAGTGTTCCTGAACCTGTCTCGACGTGTGTGGTGATCATGTAGACAAGTCTGTGGTCACTGCAGACCAGGATACTCCAAAGGTAAGCCAGATTTTCCTGTTGGTGTAGACAAGCCCCTAATTGCACCTGTTTCTGCTAAATTGACTTTCATGGCACCCTCTAGATGCATTGGATCACAATCCCTATCATCTTCAGCCAACATGCCCACTGGAATGGTGGGTCTTCTAGTCAAATACATCTAGAAGGCACGAGCAGCATGGCTGAAGGCCCTAGTGAGATGATGCCATTGACCATTAGTAAAAATGACAAAAGAGTCTCCTTGCACCTTAAAGATAAATATATTTTATTGAGGGTAACCCATTGTTAACTCCAGTCCACTTCTTATCCCAGAAGGGTCTGTATTGCTTTTGGTGCAAGCAACAGACTAGCATGGTTGTCTTTCTGGAATCTGACTTCAGTGGCATTCAATCTGATTTCAACTTCATAGAGGGCTTTTGTTTTCTCTGTTTTTACAGGGATAGTCATGCCTCTTTAGGTGAGATTTTCACTTCCTTATAACTACATCACAGATTGTTCACAGGCACACTTTTTCATAAATTCCACAAAGAACATAGCATGAACATGTGGCAGGGCAGTGCCATGGAATTGTCTTGGGCCATCCTAACTATGAGTCCATCTTGCCTGTATGATGGCTGAGCCCCACAATGTACGGTAACCAACAAACCATTATTCATGGACCATTACCAGAAACACTCAAGCCTTACTGAGCAAAACTGGAAGGGGGACTTAGGAGGGAGTTTTGCATGATCAAACCATACATTGTGCTGCATTTAGACACTTTGCAAAATTTTCACAGCTAAAAAGGAACACCTTCCTAAAACTGCTGTCTTCTTTTATTCTCACTGATGAGTCCCCAGTTCCCAGTAATCATGTTGGAATTCCAAAGTGCACAAAATTTAATTTATTCTACAGGATGTAGGCCCGTTTCCTTTATTTCAGTAGTTCATGCTCAAGTTACACTATCTTTCCATTTTCTGGCCACAGCAACACAAAATTATTTCTCTTACAAATTGATTTCTCTTGCAAAGTGGAACATACAGACATCATAAAATCTAAGCTTGTGTCTCATTTGGGAAATATATTTTTAAAATGACCCTGTGGCCAGAATTCTATTTCTGGTGTAACTGTGAGTTTAGGCTAATGGTTGCATGCTTGCATAAGGAGGTATCCAGTATACCCTTCTGCAAAGCGATTCCTCATTCGCCTGCAATGCAACAGGCTGGCTGGTCCAGCATGCAGACATAATCTGCCTTCAAAAACCTGGAATGGCCACCAGAGAAGCCACCAATATGGTCTAGGATGGCCACCAGAATGTTGTCCAGTATGACCACAGATCTTTGTGCTGCACTAGCAGCACTGTACAGGAACTCAACCTGATTAAAAAGAAAACTGTAGCACATATACCTGACCCAAAAATATGTAATACATTTCTAAGATTGGAAACTGGCTACTTCAGAGCCAGGAGCCCTTTGTGCCTAGATGATATTCTGTCCATTGGAAAGCTCTTCAGAGAGCCCACTATATTTGCTTGCTTTGGGAAGTGGCTGCTTTAGAAGTGCCATCACCCACTCTTGGGCTGTGGCATTTGCCTCAGCAGGGGAGAGAGGTGTGCGGGGAGGTTATCAGACACTTTTTAAAAAGCCCCCAATGTGCTCACAAAAACAACGTCATGGTACTGCCAAAGGGTCCCGATATCACATGCATTGTCCTCCTGGCATGCTTCCTCCGTTCTCCCTCCATGCTGGAGCGATGAAAAAGGCACCACTTTTCATCAGCAGAAGTTTCCATTAATGATAAGCGACACCTTTTTCGTTGCCTCAGAATGGAGGGAGAATGGAGGGAGCACACCTGGAGAATGATGTTGTGCAATATCAGGACCCTTTGGTGGTACAGTGACATCATTCTCGTAAGCTCCTTGGGGCTTTTTAAAGCATCTGATAATCTTCTGGGTCTCTCCAGAGCAACCAACATAGTGCTTCCAGAGACACAGCAGTGGCATACTCTCCAACCCTTCACGGATGAAGGCATATGTGGCCAGAATGTGGTCAAGATGTCAGAAGTTATTAATAAGGAAGAGCACGCAAGCTAAGAGAGGCTGCAGCAGTTTGCTTTTGCCAGAGCCTACTGGGAAGGGTAAGGTTCTACCCCTCCTCTTCTCTCACCCCAGCTCAGTTAATTGAACACAGACTGCTTTTGCACTTTGAACTCAGTTTGCACCAATTGAAGTAAGCTGAGGACAAAGGGGGGAAGTGGGAAGAGGTGAGAGAAACTGGGACATTTTAAAACCAGTTGAAAAAGTGGGATGGCAGAGGAGTAATCAGTACTGTTCCTGCCAAATCAGGACAGTTGGAGGGTATGGGGTGATAGTAGTGGCCCTCTTGGTGATGGTAAGTGTGAGTTGATATCCACTCCACATCCTGAGATGGGAAATTCTCCTCATGGAAGAGGCAACTCTGCTGTTGGATAGGGCCACATTCTTCTCTTCCTTTCCTTGTTGTTATTCTTGAAACTGGGGAGATTTTCAGACGCCTCTTGCCGCGCAAGCAGCCTCTGGAGCAGTAACAAGGTTGCTGTGTGGCAAGGGGTCCATTTTGGACGACGCTGTTTCTCTCTCGGCATCATCCGTGACTGTTGCGGCTAGCATTGGAGGCGGCCGCACTGTTTATTATTCACAGACAACTTCCGTGAGTGAAAAACAGCGCAGCCGCCTCCAATGCTAGGCACAACAGTCACGGACGGTGCCGAGAGAGAAATGGCATCGTCCAAAATGGACCCCTTGCCACGCAGCAGCCTCGTTACTGCTCCGGAGGCTGCTTGTGCGGCAAGAGGCGTCTGAAAATCTCCTGGGAGTGTAGTTTCTCAGTGGCTTTAGGTTAGAGAGGGAAATACATGATTTACTGTATACATTTTTCTTACTGCCAGAGAAGAAGTAACGTGTTTGTGGGACTTTCTGACTCAGGTGTCAGAATAACTTGAGCAGCCTTGAATACTATACACTTTGGCTTTGGGGTGGGGAGGACATTTGCTACTCTGTGCCAGACACCAAACTACCTTGATGTTTATTGCTATGAAAAGTTTGGACCAGTGGATAATTCTGGATACACTGTGCTCTAGAATGAGTTTCATTCTTCTTTGGAAAGCACAGAAAAGTCTTCCAAATTACTCAGAAATATGATTGATAAACCAAGTGGAACATAACCAGGTACAATGCAACCCCATTGAACTGCTCTTAGAAGAAAAGAATTTGCTGGAAGCTTTATTTTTTGATTGAATTAAAAGGGCCAGCAAGCCCAAGTTTTGTTTTTCTTCCTTGATTTAACTATTTTTTTTAAAAAAAACAAAACAAAACCCAGTTCTGCTCCAAAGGAGAGCTATATATAAATGCCCACTTCTAGCACACCCCTTTGTTCTTGCTTTGAAGGACTCATCTCCCTCTCTATCTTCCTCTTTCCCTGCTTCCCTTGCATACCATATTTTTAGTTTGGAAGCTTGATAGTGGGAACATAGTTTATCTATGAGGGTTTTTTAAAATCAATAGGAGCTACTTAAGAAGAGAACCTTTATCTGAAAAGCAGGATGGAAATGAAGAACTGATTTTACCATATTTGTAATTTGATTTTACCATTCTTCATGCAGTCATAAGTCAGAGGAAGACTTTAGGAAATGAAAGTGAATAGCTTTGTTCTTAACTACCTGTCACATTCCTGGCTGCTTAATGACGTATTTCCAATTATGGTTTTTAATGATCACCCTGAATATCCATCCCTACTGTGTTAAATGACAGATAAAGGAAAGACTGAGATTTGGGGTTTGCAAGGATCCTTGTAATCAACATTAGTTGTGCGCCTTTATCTATAAAAGCCTCAGGGAAACCAAACTGATTGCAATTCCTTTGTTCCCTGGCAGAGCTTAGGCTTCTAAGGTAAATGCATCAACTGATTACCAGGCTAATTATGAATTCTGCTAGTGATTCTTCTACACACTTATCCTTACTTAAGATACTGGCTTCATCATCCACTTCTCCCTACCTACAAAACAAGTGTTACTGTCCACAGGATTTCAGTGTACCAACTGTCTCCTCTGCACAATTATATCTTAAAGCTTTTGCACCTGCATAATTAGCTACAAGGCCAGAAGCTTTCAAAGATGGTTCTGCATAAAACACACAAGAAGCATTGAGCCTGGAGGCTTCAAAAGCAGGCATGATAACTGCTGGAGAGACAGCAAAGCTTCTTGAGTGTGTGTATGGTGATCCCATGCATTTCATAGGGTTTTCTTAGGCAAGGAATACTCAGAGGTGGCTTCGCCAGTTCCTTACTTTGAAATATAGCCAATAGCACCTGGTATTCACTGGCAGTCTCCCATCCAAGTAATAACCAGAGCCGACCCTGCTTAGCTTCCAAGATCAGATGAGATCTGGTGCCTTTAGGGTATTTAGGCAGCTTTACCTGATGGAATCAGTAAATGCAATTCTTGGGCAGCTGCAACTGGTAAATGCAACTACAGATACCTCTATGGTTGATTTATGCTTGTAATGCATATATAGGTGTCTTTGACGGCAGGTTTCTTGTATTCTTCAGAATGTGTTGCTTTACATGGATACAGTATTGCTGTGGAAGAAATGCTGGCCTTTGTTATAACAACAAAATAATAATAAGAAACCACTGCTGTCTCAGATCCTCTGTATGAGAACATGAATCATGTACAGTGGTAGTGGGCTGGAGCTCTTGTGATTTCTTTTATTTATTAGTTACATTTATCTGTTGTCTTTCTTCCCATGAGCTAAAGCAGTGTGCACTGTTGTTTCCCTCCCCAATTTATCCTCACCACAATCCTATGAGGAAATTCAGGCTGAGAGAGAGTGACTAACCTGAAGTTACCCAGTGAGTGTAATGGCTCAGTGAAGACTTGATCCTCACAAGTCTGTTAGCATGCCCTACTATCCCTTCCCTGTGATATCTCATAATTGGAAAAAAAATGGACACTTTTTGGTCAAGTTGGCTGAGGTGAACCAAAAAGGTCAGTTGGAGATCATGATGACCTGGGATGTATCTTAGAAATAATATGGCCAAAAAAACCCATATTAGGATTGTGTGGAAGCCCCTTAGTAAACACAGTCTTTAAGGAGGTATGTGCTAATCCCTTCTTGGGCATCTCAGCAATGATTCATTCAACCAAACATTCCCAACTCCACTCTTAAGGAAATTTCACCTCATTCCCTCCTCCTGTCCAGTATTTCATGGTGGTTGTAAACCTATCAATTCCAATCTGCCACCTAGTAATGCAAATAGTTAAGTTTCAGTTTCCTTTGTCTATCAGGTTGGAAAGCCATCCAGCATTTGTCCTAACCAGACTACCCCTTCAGGATAGGAAACAGGGTATAATATTAGTCCTCCAACAATAGAAAGGTGTGCCATGGTGGATGAACCCGGCCACTCTCTTTCTCAGGAGATTTTCACATGGGCTATATATCCTGTGGCAGGAACAGAACAGGGTCAGGAAAGGTTTTCCCTTTCAGATGACATTGAGCCTGTTCTGTCCTGCATCCATCCTGCTCCCATGACTGTTCCAGAAAAATGTAATCACGATTTTTCATCGTGAATAGACCTCCGTTTCTGTCACTATCACGTAATCACGGGTGTGCAAACAGGAGCACCATTCCTGTTCCAAAATGACAGTCACAGAGGGGAGGTCCATTCCGAACACTTCCTAGTATGATCTGGACATCCAGGTAAGTGGCACCTTTTATTTTATCCTCTCTGTTTTGATTGTGTGATTTAAAGTGTGTTTTTGTGCTTGGTGAACTGATTTTATGTTTGGGGGAGTTTTATTTTTTAAATTTACTGCCCGGCTGTTATCACGCAATAATGTGATAACATTTCAGACAGCCAGTCGTAAAAGTAGCCTTACGACGGCTGCATTTACAGCCGGCCAGCGAGGGGAGGGGGAGCCTGTTCCTGCTGCGGAATTAAGGTAAGTGTGTGAAAGATTTATCTTATTCTGTGGCAGGAACGGGAGAGGAGGTGGCAGGGCAGTAACAGGGCATTTAGGCCCCGTGTGAAAATCTCCAAAGTGTGCCCCTGGATTGGAACCTCCCGTGGCACCCTCAGATGGCTGTCTGAGTATCTTCACTACACAAAACCCTGCTCTTCAAGACTGGTAACTACTGCCCTATATCCCCAAATCTCTCCCTCTATCAGATCTTTCCGCCTTATTCCTTGATAGCCTTGTATGGTTCTTAGGAACATGAATTGTGTTTGTGTGTGAATGCATTTTGTGTTATTTCCAATAAAATACTGTATTTCACTTTAAAGCTGGAGTGTTCTTTGCAGTCAGTACTCCTATACATAGGTTAAAAGATCCCCGCTGTTAACTTCCTCTCCCAGAATTGTGTTTGAGCTAATAATCCCCCCAGCTAATAATAGAGATTTTGGTATTACGGGTGGGTCTCTAAGACACCCCGCACCTCTTAGGGTAACAAGATCCAGTTCAGTACTTTAACCACTAAAGCACACTGGCACATTAGTAATCCTTGCACTTTTTCCTCCTTATACTTCTGTCGGCTCTTTCTAGTGGCAGGTGACCTAGTACAGTATTGGCTTCTCCCCTCCCCATGCACAGTAAGAATAGGAACATATGGAACTCAGACTTGCAAAGAATCAACCTGTGTTTCTTTCTTCTTTTATTATCATTTCCCCCAAAAGTCTACAACAAGACAAAATAGCATACTTGTGGCAACAAATGTTCTTTCTGAGTTATAAAAAGACTTTGCATTTATACAAACCTGTTTTTGATTTGCTTCTTGAACTTTATTTAGCATGAAAGGAGTTCACCATTTGTGCAGTTATTTTCCGATGGACAGAAATGAAATGAACCCATTTCATAGGACCATTCCCCACCCACACCTGACTCATTTCACCTTTTCCAAGTCAAATATTTCCAAAAATCAGTGCTGTTTACTGCCAAGAAAATCAAACTGATAGCAAAGCATATGTAAGACTTTATGAGTTGTAATTTGATGTTTATTTTACCCATATGAGTTGCCTTCTAGTAGAAACAGCTCTGGTTCTGTCTCTCTTAAGCCTCACATATGTGCTGTTACTTTGCTTTTGCAAGGGTAAAGGTCAGCAACGATGAATCATTTCTTCTGGCAGCTCGAGAGTGGATGGTGAACAGAATGAGTCATCAAGAAGTGGCTCCTAATAGCAATCTTCTACAAGGCCAGCCCCAGCCATAAGGCCTAAACTACAGAAACAAAGATGCCCTTTCATCTTAATCTCTAAATAAAATGTGAAGTCAAAGGCTTTCACGGCTGGCATCCATAGATTTTCCTTGTGTTTTTTTTTCCAGGATGTGAGGCCATGTTCTGGAATAGTTTCTTTCTGACGTTTTGCCTGTATCTGTGGCTGGCGTCTTCAGAGATGTCAGCCACAGATGCAGGCACAATGTCAGAAAGAAACTATTTCAGAACATGGAAAAATCTCTGGACTATAGGGTGTGTAGGCATTGGGTTCTTAAATATGCACCTCATTCCTCCAAAGTGACAATGGTTAAGGATGCTAGCAGTATACTAATAAAATGAGCAATTTCTTTTTGTCCACAGTCCAACATTTTCCTTGTACAGCAGGAGAGGACAGAAGCTAGACCAGGGTTTTCTAAGAGAAACCTGCAGTGTTCACATTACATTAGCAAGAGTTTCTGACTTCCAAATTGTAACAGCAAAACCAAAATGGCCTCTTCTGCATAAATCAAGCTGCTGAGAAGATGAAAGTGTGTGTGTGTGTGTGTGTGTGTAACTAGAAGCAGACTTTTCTATGAAAAGAGTGTGAACTCAGTTTGGTTCTAGCAAAGAAAACCAGGAAGACCCTCTGACACACTAATATTAGGATGGGGAATTAATACACTCGACTTGGCAATACGAGAGGTGGATAACGGCAGGACTTTTTAGACCTATGTATACTGGTACTAAGGAGGAGACTCTAAGCCAAAAGGTACAATTAAATGATCTTTATTGAGAAAATAATATCACAGCATTCATGCAAACACTCAGACGTTAAGCACTCACACAAGGCTAACAAATAAAGTATGAAGGATTTGGATAGGGGAATAGATTGAGGGGATGATAGGTGATACAACACCTGTCCTGTAGAGCAGAGATCATGAAGTAAACCAACAGCGGGGAGGTCCAGATTATGGCTTGGCTACACAGTGTGACGTGGAGTCAAAAGGAAGTGGAACTGTGCTCAATTTGGTGCTGTCTGGGGGTGATGTTTATATGAAATAATTCCCTTACAGGGATAGAATTTGAAGGTGAAACACAATGGTTCTCTAAAGTTCCCAGGCTAGAACAAAGGGCACTCAAAAAGAGTTAATGGATGCTAACAATACTTTGGAATTGAAGAGGAAACAGGCAAGGGCTATTGTTGGAGGGAAAGTAAAGTAAAATTCCATTTACAAGCAATAAGGGTCTCTTGCTACCGAGTGGATTAGTGATGACTTAACCTCCAGGTGTTCAGTCTTGAGAGTGTCTGTTCTGGAAATTTCTACTGACCCCTCCTGTGGTGTATACATGAATCTTACCCTGGTATTAGAGAGTCCCTGGTATAACTGTAACCACATGGATGGACGCTTTAGCCAAATTATTAAATATATGGAAACCATTTTCTACACTCAGAATGTCAAATGATGATAGGTACGCTGTCTTTTCATTCTAAATGTATGCCCTGTTTATGCCTAGCTCTGGTTGGTATCTCATGGCTCTAGTTAAAAAAAAAGTAGACCCAAGAAGCCTTGTGTTTGCCTACATCTTCTATACAAATATCATTATTGGCCAACCAAAATCCAAAAAATACACCATGCAAGCTTTCAAAGCTTCACTGGCTTCTTCAGCAGTCAAAGATGTTAAAAATCATACAGGAGAAGAAAAGTGACAATGTTAGAGTTACAGGCCTACATTTTATCTCAGTTATTATTTCTGTAGGCCTGTGACTCTAACATCGCCACTTTTCTTCTGTATGACTTTGTTACATACTGTGATAGACCCCATATTATCTCTCTGGCTTTTCTTCTCAAACAAAGATTCAGGAAGGACTCATCTCGTGCTTCCTGCAAGCACGCTGATGACTGAAAAGGCCAATCTGAGATAGACAAGTCCGATTGCAGAAAGCACAGCCTTGTGTGAGTGTGAGTGCTTGACGTCTAAGTGTTTGCATGAATGCTGTGATATTATTTTCTCAATAAAGATTATTTAATTGTACCTCTTGGCTTAGAGTCTCCTCCTTAGTACCAATATACATAGGTCTAAAAGGTCCTGCCATTATCCACTTCTCGTATTGCCAAGTCGAGTGTATTAATTCCCCATCTTAATATTAGTGTGTCAGAGGGTCTTCCTGGACACACACACACACACACCAAATTTTGGGTGACAATTTTAACATCTTTGAAGAAGCCAGTGAAGGTATCACTCTTTTGCTGCATGGCCAAACACAGCTACACCTGAATATGTGTCCAGCTATACAGAGTTGACAAGTCCTTGTGGAGAAGTATCATGCACAATAGGCCCTTGTTCACATAGAGAAGAATGGTGGCAGATGTAGGAAAGCAGATCAGGCAAGATTTTGCTAAAGAACTGATGAAAAAGAAGAGGAAAGTGGCTTGAGAAATAGCAAGGGAGTGGCTGTTTGAAGCAGACATAAACCAAGAACCAAATGACTTTGCAGTGTTTTTGGAGGTACATTGGCTTTATTGATGCCCCCCTTTTTTTCTTTCAATCCTACTAAGTTGAACAAGCCACTACATGACATTTTGAAGGTTATCAGAAATGGCTTCTGATGGAGAATGAGGAGCTGCTGCCGGAAAATAAACTATGTCACGGGGGACGGGGCTTAGTGTGCAATCTTGTGCAAATCCATGTGCAACGAAAGAGGCTGTTGGGAGCATGGTCATTAAAAGCAGTATAGCAAAAGCTCCAGAGACATTCCCAGTCTCTTACTCACCTGACATTAATGGTTTCTGTACTGCCACCCAATGTCTACTTTCCTCTTCCTATTGTAAAATTTCTGTCTGAATGAGAACATTTACTCACCTCATCATGGGCCATATTAAATTGGTCTGCCAAATAAAAGTCTTGCTTCCTATTTCCAAGTTCTTCATAATTTGCTAGCTGATAGCAAAAAATAGACATTTCTTTCACAGCACATTAGGATGTTTTAAAACTAAAGAGCCATTGCAGGCAGTACCTAAAACCATACCTGCCTGGCAGGTGAGGCTAATGGAGTATCCCCTTGCCAACGTGGAGCTGACAGGCTGCCCCTCTTTATACAAAGACAAAGCAGTGGCAGGATCTGGCTGGAATCTTGCTGGTGACATATACATGTGGGCCTAAATCCTATTGTTAATCCTGACTAGAGTAAATCCATTTAAACAGTGGGATTTACCTATGTGTTGACTTACTCTTCCACAATTGATTGAATAGCTCTACTCTAGTTGGAACGAACCAACAGAATGCCAGCCACATGCCTGTGAGATTATGTGCATTTGTGTCCTTTTAAATTCACTGCACAAGGGGGTATCCAAGGCATCCTTGTGCAACAGCTCTGCTCCTGTGTAAGTCCACTTCCAAGGGCAAGTGTGTTCTCCCTCAGCCATTTATGGGGATCCACTGGAGATCCAGGAGGGTGGCAGCTAGTGTTTTCTCCTGACTGCAAAAGTGCAGCTGGATACTACTCCAGCAATGAGCATAGGCAGTGAGCCTGCCACCACCCACCCTACATATGTTTGTTTGTTTTACACCTTATGTGCCCTTTTGTATGAAATGTGGAAGGAGCTTCTAGAAAGTGAACTGCGTTGCAAACCAACTTTTTAGGTCTTAGAGGGCTGGGAAGATACTTCATTGGGATTAGCTCTTCTGTATACATACACACATATCTAGATGTGTGTGTGTGTGTGTGTGAGAGAGAGAGAGAGAGAGAGAATATGAGGGGTCTGTTACAAATGCCCAGTGCTCTTGCAAAGAAGCTGCCTCTGCTACTCACAAGGCAGAAGGCTGATACGTGGGGGGAGAGTGCTGTGTATATGTGTCTTTGGAGGGAGGGGTGTTGAAAGGAGGAAAACATGCTATAGCAGTTATTCTTTCCCCATGCCTCATCAGCAAAATGGAAATCCTAATAATCTATTTCATAGGATTATTCCAAGAGTGAAGGCAATGTTGATTAATTTATTATATTAGCTGTACTGCCCATTATTGCTCAGGAGAATCATTAACCATTGTTAATGATGGCTCATTTTCAACTCCGCTGGAGGATGAGTACTTGTTTCTTTGAGTGTTCAAGCATTCTTCACCTTGTGCATCAGTTTCAATTGCCCTTGAGAAAGCAGGCTGGTCCCAATCAGCAGCCAAACACACTGCATGAATGCCCCACAAGACACTCTCCAAGTGAATTTGTGTACACCATGTAGTTTATTTTAAGTCAGACTTAACTTAAGCTAAATCTTACTTTAAGTCAGACAGTCCCAAACATATTCTCCACATTGAGTGAAAACTCAATGAAATTTTTTTTAATTAAGGTGCTCCATAGCTCTTGCAAAGTAAATCTTGTATATGCCACTTAATCTGTATTTTAAATATGGCCATTCCAAATATACCTTCCAACTTTGTTGAAAATGCAGGGAAACGTTAATTGAGGATATTATCAGACAGGAACTCAAAAAACGTTCCTGTCCCACAATCTCCAGTCCTGTCCCTGTCCCGGCACAATAATCTTCCCCATCAGACTTACCTTATCTTCCATCCAAAGGCAGTCCAGGAATGAATGGAGCTCTAATGGAGCTCCGTTCACTTCCTGGACTGAAATCCCAGCCATTCTTGTGAGAAGACGTGAGCGTGGGAAATTCAAAAAGAAAAAGAAAAATACACATAAAAAAGTTACACCAAGCATAAAAACACACTTTAATACTTACAGTATCCTGGGGAGGGTCATAAAAAGTGTGTGGACCACCCCTTGATGCTGCATTCCCGAGAGTTAAATGGCCCGAGGTTTCACACACTGGTAATTCCGGCAGCAAATTGCAACAGAGGATCTATTGATGGTTCAGCCTGTCAATGGAAATAAACGCCATAATGATGCCAGT
This sequence comes from Gambelia wislizenii, assembly GCA_030847615.1. Lineage (NCBI taxonomy): Eukaryota > Metazoa > Chordata > Lepidosauria > Squamata > Crotaphytidae > Gambelia > Gambelia wislizenii. Next base: position 201,021,032 of record JAUMIR010000005.1, on the reverse strand, counting down.
GGAATGCAAAAGGATGACGTCTGATATTGGCGTCCTTTTGCATTCCTCTGGTGTCATTATAACGCCACATTAGCCTCGTCTGATAATCTCCAGAGTGAATTAGTCTATATCTTAAATCAGACCATACCAAACATTCCTTCCAAAGTTGATGAAAGCCCATTTGGCTGCTTTCATGTGGTGTGATAACAAACAGATGAATAGACAGAAGTTAATTATATTTATAGAGATTAAGTCTGGCATCCTGTTCAGTAGTTGAGATCATAAGCAAGACTTATGATTTTACCACCTACCTTTTCAGCCTGGCAGTGCCCCAACCAAAGGGTTACTGAGGCATTGCAGATTGGGGTGCTGGGAAATCACATATGCAGAACTCTCCCAATCATGGGGCTGCCTGTTCTCAACATGCCCTGTGACTAGGAGAGCACTGCAGATGTAAGTTACCAGTGCCCCAATTTGTAGCACTTTGGAAACCCTTTGGCTGGGGCTCTGCTAGGCTGAAAAGATAGGGTTTTTTGGGGGGCGGGCGGTATTGTCATATCTGAGATCCAGAACAGTGTAGTGGTTCCAGCATTGGATTATAACTCTGAAGGCCAGGGTTTCAATCCTCACTTGGCCATGGAAATGCATTGGGTGACTTTGGACAAGTCACACTCTCTTGACCTCAGAGGAAGGCAAAGGCAACCCCCATCTGAACAAATCTTGCCAAGAAAACCCCATGATGGGTTTGCCTTAGGGTCGCCATAAGTCGGAAATGACTTGAAAGTACACAGCAACAACAAATTGTCATACATAACTTTGACAATGGAGTTCCATCATCATAGTTGTGTCTGATAACAGAGTATCTCAACCTCAGTGTAATATCAATGTGTATTAAGTGTTACAATTTATGAGGCTCTTGAGGCAACTTACACTGGTTAAAAATACAATTAAACAGGAAGCATAAAACAAACAATTAAATCGTAGCAACAACAACAACAACAACAACAACAACAACAAAAGAGGCTCATGGAAACCAATGTTTCCAAAGGTCTTATTTTTAAATTTAAATGTGTTATACATATGTTAAAGACTACAGTATTACTATTCATAATTGCTTGCTATGGTGTAAGAATTGGATTTTAAAAATTCTAAAGTGGTGAATTCCAGGTAGTTCCAGCTATGGAACTGGCTACAGCTGCATTTCTCAACCGGGGTTCCGCGGAACTCCAGGGTTCTCCCAGAGATTTCCAGGGGTTCTGCGAGAAAATAGTAATAAATCATGGAGAAGTGGTGAGCTGAAATGGTTTATTTCTCCCCTCCACAACAGAGAAAGCTAGGAGAGGAATGAGTGTGTGCGTGTGAATGTTTTCACACCAACAGAGCCTCACAGGGTTCTCTTATGGGTGGGGGCGGGGATGATGTTTACATGCCAAATACCATGCCCTCCCTCCCAGATTTTGATCTGCTTTAGCTGTGCTAATGAAGCTCCTTATGGCCTGACAGCTAAAAGGGAGGAGACAAAGAACGAATGTGTGTGTGATTGAGTTTGCTTCCTGCAAGCAGCCACGGACCCTTATCGTTTGCCAGAAGTGAGGACAAAAGATGATGCTGGTTTGCATAAAGCTGATTTAAAAGTACAAATGCAAAATGAGGTTTTTTTTAAAAAAATTCAGAACTATGGAAAGAGAATTGCAATACTATACAGCTCTTAGCCAGTTGGGGGAAACTGAGCAAGTAATCCAAGTAACCCCCTGGGCAGTCAGCTACTCAGGTGCCAGCTGTGGATGGGAGAACTCTGATAAAAGTGACTTAGGGCTTATTTTTTAAAAACTAGATTTGGAGAGGGCACAGCCATTATAGTAAAGGAGTCATTATAGAGAAAAGGTTCTTAAACTGTGGGTCTGCTGACTGAATGTGGGGGTCAGAGCTCAATCTTTGGGTCAGAGTGAGTGAGGATGGAGCAAGCTTGTTTTCTGCTGCTCCAGAGACTAGGACATGGAGCAATGGGTTCAAACTACAGGAAAAGAGATTCCACCTAAACATTAGGAGGAACTTCCTGACAGTAAGAGCTGTTCAGAAGTGAAATACACTGCCTTGTAGTGTGGTGGAGTTTCTTTCTTTGGAGGTTTTTAAACAGAAGCTAGATGGCCATCTGTTGGGAATGATTTGATTGTGTATTCCTGCATGGCAGGGGGTTGGACTGGATGGCCCTTGTGGTCTCTTCCAAACTCTATTATTCTATGATTCTATGTTGCTGCCTGAGGCAGCAGATCATGGTAACCTGAACTCTATCTAGAAGCCAAGATGCTTAAACTAAGACTGAGAGATATATTTATATTATATTGTATATCATATTTATATTATAGCAATTTCTGACCCTGCAAGTATCAAATATGTATTGCTAGCAATGTGGAATATAATAGGCATCTATTTTTTTCACTGTTTCTGTAATTTTTTTAAAGGGAGCTGTAGGTATAATTTTTACATAGGGGTTACCCAAGACCTGAAAATTATTTCAAGGCTTCCTTCAGGGTAAAAAGGTTTAGAAAGGCTGGGCTACAGCAAGACCAGTTTCCCACATGTATAGACCATTTTGCACCTCTTGAGCATCCCCCTTTATTTATTTGTTTAATTAATTCATTTGTTTATTTAATTTTTGTCCCACCTTTCTCATAGCAAGGAACCCAAGATGTCTTTCTGTGCAATCTGTTGTTTCCTTGCAGTAAGGAAGATGTAATGAACTGAGTCTCTAGAACACCTGTTGGGTAGATTTTTGTGGGATTTTACCACATGCAGGCAACCGTGCTGGCCATGACAGCTGTCTCATCATTAAAATGGAGTGTCTAATCTTTCAAAGGTGAAAAGAATGGAAGGAGCATAAAAACAGTCTGAGAGGAAAAGTCTTTCCAGAAGTTCATTTTTTTTTACATCTTGAGAATTAAGGATCCACAAGCTCCTTTCATACAAAATGTACAAGAATTCAGGATTGCTCAGTGGAGTATGACATAAGCAATAGGAACCAATGGGGCCTGGTGTGGTTAGTGAACAATTCTCACATAAAGTAGACCATGAGCGAGTGGTATCAGGATCGGTCCCAAAAGTGACCTTCTCTTGCCAATATTTCTGCCTGCTAATGTTACTGTGTGGTTTCATGCTTGGGCATTTGATGTTCGCATTCTTTTACAACTGTAACAAGTTGGTGTACTGAGAAGAGACAAGGGAGGATGGTGTCTGTCTGGAAAACAGGCTAAATGGCCTTACACCTGCAAGGGGCTGTGGGAAACAATAGGTGGAGCCACTCTGGGTGAAAACGGGCAGTGGGTATGATGGGTAACCAATGGTTGAAGTGCTCATCAGATTTGGCTGGTTGTAAATACTTTTTATTTTACTGTTCTGCTTATGAACTTCATTTGAAGCAACAATTTTGTATAGTTCGCTCTTTAGACTTTTGTAGCAATAAAGCTTACTGTTTAACCCTGAAGCTACTGGTTACTGAGGAGATTATCAGACGTGGGGGAATGCTCCAAAAATCGCATTCCCAACTGTGTCAGAAGATCGCTACAAGAACAGAAAGGGTAACCATGGGTATAGCTCATGTCCTTCTGCCATTCTGGGGTGGGGGGATAGCGCTGCTGCAGACAAGGTTTCCCTTTTACAGTGATGGGGAAAAGCCACTAATAAAAAGGGATGCCTTACTGATTGCTGCACTATGTCCCCGGAACGCTGGAGGATGCCGTAGTCTGTTAAGGCCACCCCTTCCTGTTCTTGTCATGATCTTTTGGTGCGGTTTATGCCATGTCTGATAATCGCCTGAGTCTGACAAAGCGCCTACATGACAAGTGGGGACTTTCTTTGCTCCATAACTATTACCCATGACTAAGCTGATTGACAGTGCAAATTAAAATTCCAGCTGTATAGCCTTTCCCCACAAGTAGCTGACTGACATTTTATGTAGTTCAGCATTCTGTCCCCACAGTGGCCATCTAGAAATCTAAGGAAAACCATCAGCAGGAGGAAATAAGCACAATAGCACCCTCTCTGTCATGTTCCCCAGCTATGCATACTGAGAGATGTGTTCTACCTCTGGCATTAATATGCAGCCATCATGATTAAACAATCATTGGTATCTTCCAGGAAAAGGAACAACTTTAGGATTATGTGTATGGTGTGTGTGGAAGACGGTGAGGCGTTTTCTTCATTCTCTTCTTTATGGTCAAGACCCTCTAAGCTTTCAATGTAGTGTAAATACATACCACCTTAATTGCACTGGATCCCACTGTTGTGCAATTGATTATTTGTTGCTCAGGGATAAGCTCCCCACCCACCAAGTCAGTCAAGGGAGACAGAAAGGGCTGTGAGAGTACAGTACAACCCACATACCCACAGGGGATACATTCCTGGATTTACCATGGATACCAGAAGCCACAGATAATAGCAAACCCTATTAAAATGAATGAATATTTGCCCAAGCACACCATAGAGTCACACTGGAGGACCTTGAAGATTTCTAGAGAGGACACTTCTAGGCATCTTCTAGGCCTTCAGGTATAACTCTATGGTCAACTTCCAGAAGAAGCATAACATAGAATTGCACGGGAGGACCTAGAAGACGCCTAGAGAGACCATATTTTTTTCAACACAGCTAAGTGAATCTGTGGATAGAGGTCCCATGGATACGGGGCTCATACCGTAGTTGCAGAATGATTGGCTGCACTACAGATTGTACTTAAACGACCACTAGGAAATAGGATTGCCAAATCTTAGGGCCTGTCCCCGATTCTCAGGTCATGGTTCCTCTTCTCCAGTCCTCAGGGTGGGTGGGGAGAATCTCAGAACCACAGTCCTTCCTTGAAAGGTGTATTCCGAACTTTCTAAACTCATTTGTTAGACTTTTATTGGAAGGGCATCCTCTATGCAGCTGTGGCTGATGCTTAATGTTACCATACATAATGGCATCAATGTGGGCTGCCCCTGATAACATCATCCTTCTAATATCACCCTGGCCTGCTTCCTGTGGCTTTAAAAGAGGGTATCCTTAGATCTCAGTTTTTGGCCCTGAAATCTCAGGGCATGGCATGATCCTGGCCTGACAATCCTTGTGAGATAGTGGAACTGCTCGAGCAATTAGTTTCTTGCTGGCCTAGTGTCCCAATCCCAATAGGATTCTGGCCTAATTCTCTTTCCAAGTTTCTCAGCTGTTTTCCCCTCCCATGTGCTTACTCTGTGAGTTTCATGGCTCAGCAGGGACTTGATCCTGAACCACTCAACTCCCAGTACAGTACAGTAAAAGATACTGGCTGTCTCATATATCTCTTGCTAAGTGAACATCAAACACGAATTGCATACCACTTTTTTTAAAAAAAATAAAAATTTTCACAGAATCAGTCACGAGAAGGAGTGAGTCTGGTGGGCAACAAGGAAGATGTCAGAAGGTGCAGGGATGCCCATGGTTGCTACATTGAGGACTCCATTCCTGCCTCTACATGGTGCTTTTCCGTTACTTGTACAGTGGGCCCATGGTATCCACTGGGGTTTGGTTCTAGGACCCCCCCCTGTGGATACCAAAATCCGTGGATGCTCAAGTCCTATTATATACAATGACATAGTAAAATAGTGCCCTTTATATAAAATGGCAAAATCAAGGTTTGGCTTTTGGATGATTTTTTAAAATAGTTTCAAGCTGTGGATAGTTGAATCTGTGGGTGCAGAATCTGTGGATATGGAAGGCCGACTGTATTCCACCCAGTTGGGAATTTTGTGCAAGCAGGATTCTCAGTCACACAAGCCTTTATTTTTAGAGCTGTACATGCAGATATTCCCTTTTATAAACGTCCTACTGAACGTTTAGGGGATGTTAGGGGAGCAGGACATGCTGATGCCAGGGGTGAGAGTGAAGAGCAGCATGCACATTCAGATGTCTTGGGGTACTTGTAGGGAACATTTGGCAACAATACCACATCAGGAGATATTTTTGCAAGAAGACAGAGGAGATTATCAGATGCGTCAAAAGTGGTGTTACAGCAATGCCAGGAGATCGCAAAAGGGCTCCCTTATCAGATGACGTTGTCCCCCCTCATTATGCACCCGTTCTGCTCCCATTCTGCCAGTGCTGCTTTTTATTGACTGGAGACGACATCAATAGATCCCCCCATTCCCTTTCTGTCATGGATGTTCCTGTGTGCAACAAGGTGCCCTGTTATGTTGGCGAGATCCCAGCGTCAATGGGAGGTCGCTGCCAGAACACATCTGGGTGAGATCAGGACATTCAGGTAAGTGACACACTTTTTATGACCCCCCCCCAGGTTACTTATTAATTTTAAGCTGTATTTTTGTGCTTGCTGTCACTTTTTTTGGTTATTTTTGTTTTGATTTTTAAAATTTCCTGCGCTCGTGTCTTCTCATGAGAACCTGTGGGATTTGGATCCAGGAAGTGAACAGACCTTCGTTAAGAGATCCTTTCACTCCTAGGCTGCCCTGTCAATGTGAGACAAGGTAAGTGCAGTGTGGAGAGTGATTGTGGCAGGACTGGGACAGGACAGGGCCGGGAGTGGAGATTGTGGGACAGGAATGCCTTTTTAGTTCCTGTCTGATAATCTCCTGAATGCAGAACTCTGCACCCTTAAACACTACAGCAAATGCAGGTGATGCCATGTTGCCTGAGAAAAAGAGAATCGTACAGCAAAAAGATAACAGTTGGAGATATTTTCATTTTCCTGTATGAAAGAAAAACTCCCTCTCTATGAAGCAAAAAATAAGTATTTTGAGAGATGGAGCAAGAATCCCATACTGATAATCTAGCAATACACTTCTGAAGATTCATTCTTCACTCTTTGAGGCTGTTCTGAAGATTCAAATGCTGAAATCAATTATAGCTCAATGGATAGTATGGTAATGTATATTTTACTCCTTGAAGAAAAATAAGACTGTCTTGTAACACTTCTCAGGGGATCTCATATTTCCGAATGTGGACAGCTGGCCTGTTCAGTCTGGGACATGCCAATTAACCTATCCATTATGGAACAACTTGAGAATATTTAATGAGCCATAGAAACTGCCAAGGAATTTTGGCACAATAGACAAGGATTTCCTTGTATGTAGCAAAATCCTTCCCACCTGCTCTACAAGTATCAGACTACTACTAGTTTCAGAAGGACCATTAGCCAGACAAGCTGGCATTAGGGATTTGATCCCAAATGTAAAGAAAGCTTATGTGGTTGTATAAAACCAAAACCAACAATGAGAATCTTATTCATACTTTACTTCCCTCAGTCTTAAGTAATGATCATTTTATTTGTATTGATTTCTCTTGGTCATTCATTGAATTGTATGAGGAAGTCCTGAGCTCCAGAAAAGATAGCAGGGCATGCATGTGGAAGAATATAATAGACAGGAGCAGAATAATCAGGAACCATTCTTTGAGTTTGGAATGACACAGTTGATTCAAAGCTCTCCCCTGGATCAGTGATTATAGGCATAGAAACAAGGCCACCTGTCTCAATCCTTAGAGAGTACAGAGGTGGCTTTGGAGGGTTCTATGGATGGGAGAGATCTTGTCAGTTCCCAGAGGAAGAAGAGGGGCATGGCAGTGGTGGGTGATTCAATGCTGAGAAGAACAGAGCCCCATGTAGTGTCTGTTACCCTAATCCAAACAAGATAAAGTTACCAGCTTGGTAGATGAAGGGAATGCTGTGGACATTGCATACCTTGATTTCAGTAAGGCCTTTGACAAGGTTCCCCATGACATTCTTGCAAACAAGCTTGTAGAATGTGGGCTAGACAAGTTAACTGTTCAATGGATTTGTAATTGGTTGACCAGCCGAACCCAAAGGGTGCTCAGCAGTGGCTCCTCTTCGTCTTGGAAAGATGTGACCAGTGGGGTGCCACAGGGTTCTGTCCTGGGCCCAGTGCTATTCAACATCTTTATCAATGACTTAGATGAGGGAATTAGGGGCATACTTATCAAATTTGCAGATGACACCAAATTGGGAGGAGTAGCTAATACCCTAGAGGACAGGATCAAAATTCAGAATGACCTGGATAGACTGGAGAGCTGGGCCAAAGCTAACAAAATGAAATTCAATACGGAGAAATGTAAAGTACTGCATTTAGGGCGGAAAAATGAAATGCATAAATATAGGATGGGAGAGACCTGGCTGAATGAGACTATGTGCAAAAGGGATCTAGGAGTCCTAGTAGACCACAAGTTGAACATGAGCCAACAGTGTGATGCGGCAGCTAAAAAGGCCAATGCAATTTTGGGCTGTATCAATAGAAGTATAGTGTCTAGATCAAGGGAAGTAATAGTGCCACTCTATTCTGCCTTGGTCAGACCTCACTTAGAATACTGTGTCCAGTTCTGGGCACCACAATTCAGAAAGGATATTGACAAATTGGAGCGTGTCCAGAGAAGGGCAACTAAAATGGTGAAAGGTCTGGAAACAATGCCTTATGAGGAGAGACTTAGGGAGCTGGGTATGTTTAGCCTGGAAAAAAGACGGTTTAGAGGCGATATGATAGCCCTGTTTAAGTATTTGAAGGGATGTCACGCTGAGGATGGAGCAGGCTTGTTTTCTGCTGCTCCAGAGACTGGAACACGGAGCAATGGGTGCAAGCTCCAGGAACAGAGATTCCACCTCAACATGAGGAGGAACTTTTTGACAGTCAGAGCTGTTCGGCAGTGGAACACACTCCCTCGGAGCGTGGTGGGGTCTCCTTCCTTGGAGGTCTTTAAACAGAGGCTGGATGGCCATCTGTCGGGGATGCTTTGATTGTGATTTCCTGCGTGGCAGGGGGTTGGACTGGATGGCCCTCGTGGTCTCTTCCAACTCTGCAATTCTATGATTCTATGATTCTATGATTCTATGTACGGTAATCAAGACATGTGTTACTGTGGCCAGATCTCCAGGAACAGGGGCAGCTGGCACATTAGTTTTAGTTGTAAAAAAGCACTCCTGGTCACCACTGGAACATGGGCCTCATGGCTCATGGCTGAGCCAGGAGTACTCCTAAATTACGTATCTGGGATTTCAGAAGGAGTGTTACCCTATCCAGCACAGGCTGATGGAATGGTGAGCCCTTATTCCCTTATCTTTTTTTTTTTAAACTAATCAGGAATAAATCTCTCTTGCTTGGATTATGCTTCAATTTGTTCACCCTCATCCAATCCATTAATGACAGTGGACATTGATTTACCTATATACAGAGCCAGAGCCAGAGCCAGATATTTTGCTGCTTGAGGTAAAGAGCAAAATGACACTCTTTCTGTTCCATGCACAGAAACTGCTTAGACTGGCACTAGGTTTTGCTTTGAAAGAAATAGACTAGGATCTTCTGAACACCAGGGCAGTAAACTAGCTCTATCTCACAGCATAGAGTAAGGGAATTTCCCTGGGCTTATCTACAAAGGCAAGTTACTCCATCTTGCCCTCATCTTGGAACTCTGCAGTCCTGACAATGTTGGGGTTTTGCCCCATTTTGCCCCCAGGCAATCCTCAAGACCTCTGGGCAAAGATGGGGCTAAAATAGTGGGGGGAAGACAGGGTAAGTCCTGATATATTTTTAAAAACTGTTTAAATATGTTCAGTGGGGGGGGGGAACAAATCAGGTATCACATGACTGTAGGAACCTGTTCTGGCACACCAGTCCATCACTGCATCCACCCTCTACCCTGCTTTTCCATAGCTAGGAAGGGGGGGCTGTGACATATGAACAAGGCTGGTCACATGCAGGGGGCCTTGTTCACATGCTGTGGGCCTACTTCCTGAGATCAGAGAGTGGGATGTGGGTGGCGGTGGTGATGGCTGCAGGGATGGGCCAGCATGCCTCTCTGGACTCTGGCCCATTTCTGGCAGTAATGGGGGAGGAACAGGCCTGATCCATGGGCAGAATATGCTAACAGGGAGCTGGCGTATCCTGGCCTGTGTAGATGAGCCCCCTGTCACCCTGTTTAGACTAGCTTGGAGACTCTAAACTGGAGGGTTAGTGTGGAGATAAAAATATATTTTGTGTATGATGATAAAAGTAGGGAGGGGAGACTCATATGTGCTACCATGAGGTCACAGGACCTTTGTCCTAGGTAAATCTCCATTATGCTGGATGTCTTGATTTTAGTGGAACATACTCCCAGCTAAATGTGTAGGGTAGTCCAGTGACCCCTATTATCAAGGATGCCCCCTATTTGAGGGCCAGAAAGCTTACCCATTATAGCATTGGCAGGGGTCTTTTATTTTAAGGGATGTCCCCTATTTGACAGTTGGAAAGTGTTTCCTTTTCTACAGAAAAGTAATTTTCAAAAGGAATTCATTCCTGTTACTTGTTAAAATGTTTATAACAGGTTACAATGGTAACCAGTTGCCATTGCTCAAATCAGTGCTGAAAAAGCAACTTGTTACATTACTCATTATATTACCTGCTCCTTTTCTGTTGCTTTCAATTACTTGTGAAAATGTCTCTAAAAAGTATCCATTAAAAAGTACACGTTTGCAGTTTGCTTTTCCTTTTTTGCTTTTGATGCTTACTCTTTACAGTTCTCCCTCCACATCCGCGGCTTCCACACTTGCAGTTCCGCATATTTGCGGTTTGCCACTCTGGGGAGGGGTGGAAGTGGTGACGGGGCCTCTGAAGGCCTGTCGCCACTTTCGGGAGGGCAGGGGGGGGCTGGTATTATTCGCAGATTTTTCACATTCACGGGGGTCTTCTGTACCTAACCCCCGTGAATGTGAAGGGATGGCTGTATTACCAAAATATTTCACTAATTATAACTAACTATATTACTTGTAAATAGTTACTTCCAAGCCCTGACTTAGAATCCATGTTATGTATAACTGAGAATTCAAACCTCATTGAGCTGAACAGGATTTAAACATCCATTCAACTCCCACTGAATTCAGTAGCATTTAAATACACCTTAACTCAATAATGTGTAGGTTCTGTGTCTGTGCAGACTTTGATCCAAATGCGTAGAGGAGTGTGTGCATAGATTAGCCCCTTTCACTGAAATGAAATAGAAAATCCTATGGATGGGGAAATTTGGCCCAACATTTCCACACTCATAAATGGCCCTTAATTATCTCCCATCTGGCAGTCACTAGTGCAGAAGATGTGAGGAGAGGAAGGTAAATTTGGTAAGAAACACACAGCAATCCCTGTGGTATAAAAGACTAGACTAGTCTTTGTCCGCTACAACAGTCTTCTCTGATAGCACAAGCTTTGTGCTTTTCTCTCTTTCAGAGAAATGGTATCTTTATCTTTTTTCTTTCTTTAATCATGTGAGGGTAGGATAGGAATTTTACTAGCTGGCAGGAACCAGATATCAATGCATTAGGATGCCATTACTCATTGTATTACAAAACTGACTTGAAAACTGTCATGGGTGGTTTTCAAAAAACAGTATGACATTCCTTTTCCAGTACATCATTCCACAGTGTTCATGACAAACCATGAAAAAGTAATTGTTAGTTTCTAGGATTGATTGCACAATGCATTATTCTGACTGAAACACCCATTTGCATCATAGTAATCTATCCGTACCTGATTGTACTTTCCAAATTCCATGACTGAGTAGGGTGACAAGTGCATATTTACTTATTGTAGCCATTGCTACTGGTGCTGGTGCTAGTATTCTAGTTTTATTCAGAAGCATTTAGCATCAGGTCTTGGACAGTTACTGTAAGAATCATCTAGTTTCAGGTACAACTCCAAGGCCCATAAAAGTTGGTTCATATTATTGTTGTAGTTTTAAATGTAATTTTAAGGTCTTCTTTTTCAAATGTAATTAAGTAGTGACTTTTTAGTTACTTTTAAACACCAGAATGCTACACATTGCTGGCCAGTGGGACTAAACATATCTAAGTAGTGTGCCCCCATAACTATGAGGAGTAATAAAGAGTAACTAAAACCAATTACAGGTATACTGCAAAGGCATTTTCCTTACTAAATTACAATAGTAATGTAACCTAGTTATGTTTAATTTATTGAAAAAGTACTAACAGTGTCTCTGTAACTAATTACTTTCAAGTGCTGTTTAACACCTATACAATATATCTATTGTTACTATTCCTCCAGGCCTATGTTTATTCCAAAAATTAATGAATGGATTCCAGTCTGTATCAAGCCCATCCTTCTGCCCCTTGTTATCTGCAACTTGTTATTTTGTTATCTATATAACAGTCTGTATTTTGTTTTCCCTCTGCAGGAAGTATATGAGTTGAATTCCAAGCTTTGGCTACTAAAATCCCTAAAGCTATTGATATATAGCTCATTATTATGAGGAGGAGTTTAGGGAGCTGATTTTTAGCATCTCCCAGATGGAATGGTCCCAGATTTACCTCAGAGCCCATTTTGAGGGCTCTGGAAAGAGGAAGAAACTGGTGGTAAAAAACCTCAATTTTCCTAGAATGCTGATGTTGTTAGCCAAAGAGGTGGGGGTTCCATGGAAGCCCACCCGTGATGCCAAAATCTCAGTTATTAATTGTGGGAATTATTAGCCCAAATAGTGGCCTGCAAGAGGTTGGGTAACTTTTAGGACCATGTGCACCTGTGTATACCAGTAGTAACTGCAGAGCACTCCAGTTAAAGTAAAATAAAAGTAGCTTTTATTAGAAAATAACACAGAAAGCATTCACACGTGCAACACACACTCACAAGAACCACACAAGGCTTGCAAAGAGTCTAAGCCAGAAAGGTTGGATAGAGGAATAGATTCAGGAGATAGGGTAATAATTACTAGTCCTGAGGAGGGGAGCGAAGTACTCAGACAGAAGTCTGAGAGTGACAGTGAAGTCTGATCTGGGGGTGCATTGACAGAAAGAGTGGCCAGGTGTTGTCTGCAGTGGCACAGTGGCACACTTTGCTATTGTTTGAGGACTAATATTTATACTGCATTTCATGTCCTGAAGGGGTGTTTGTGCTTAGAACAAAGTTTAGATGGGTTTCCAACCAAACAAAGGAAACCAAAACTCTTCTGATTGCTGTTAATGTCTAAGAGACAGGAATTTATTGGTTTATGACAACATAAACCAATTTATGTACAATAAAAACAGTACAATGGCCTCTATTAATATATTAATAAAATACAATAAAATTATCAGCCAAACATGGGACTTTACAGGGAGAACAGTTCAAAACCTCCTACCAATCACAGCATGACAGGAAAGGTAATGAAGAATATTTTCTGGTAAGGGTTGTTTTGGTCACTTGTTTGTTTGTGATGTGACTCATTGCTGAGGGTGCCCAAGAGAGGATTAGCATATACCACCTTAATGGTGTTGCTTACTAGGCACTTTGCTTAACCCTGCCTTCGGTGTGTCTGCTATTATTTTTCCACAACACCTTCCTAGGTCCTTATGACCTGTTTGATCTCACCTTTTGGTCTACCCAGGTTTACTAGACCTCATGAAGCATCTTAATATTGCCAATTATGAGATATTATAGGGAGGGGGTATAGGGTATGGTAACAGTGTCTTTGTCGAAGGAGCCCACATAGTTTTCATGGTCCTTACAGTGTGGCATGAAGAGACAGCCTGGTTGGCTGGGGCCAGGCCCGCCCAAGCAGACTTGAAGTTTTCATTCAAGTCTGCTGTGGAAGAATACAAACATTCTCCCTCTCTACCTTGCCCTCAGTCAAACTTTAGTCTTCTTTCTACCCATCCTCCTTCAAATCTATGGTGGTTCTGCTATGTATTTCTCCTACAGTATTTTCTTTTCATCACAACTTTGGGTAGTTTTGCATGGGACTAGATCCAGGTTTGGGGAGACAGGAGGCCTGTGTGCCCATAACACATAGTTATGCATTCCCTTATCAGATCTTGGGGGTGTAGATGACATGGGTCTTGCCCAACTGAGAGGTGGAGGACCTGGCCTCACTCCCCAATGGTAGGGGATCCACAGAGTGACCTTCATTCACATGGACTTCTACTCCTGTTACTCTAGCTTGCTCCTGGGTGGGTCATCTGATATCTGTATCTGAGCCCATGCAGGGTGAAGCCTCTACAACTGTAACCAGAACTTTGTGGCTTTTTACATTCCAATATAGGAGTGTCTGTGTATCACTGCCACATGCCACCCTGCCTATTCTTGCTATTGGGTCTGCAAGCGTAGTTGCCACAGTTAGCTTCCAGCAAATATTCATCTAATAAGAGTTCTGTCTTTTGTTTTAGGTTCATGGAATTTCAAAATGTGGCATAGACTTAGAATCTTTCATATGAATATAAACTTTTGAAGTTTTGCTGATTACTAGAGTCTATACACCATAGAGCTTCTCTACCTTTTGGCACCTCTGCTCTGCAAATGAGATCCTCATTACACAAAGTGAGATCATTAGTTACAAAAGATGCTGTGATTGGTAGGAGGTTTTGAACTGTTCTCCCCTGTAAAGTCCCATGTTTGGCTGATAATTTTATTGTATGTTATTAATATATTAATAGAGACCATTGTACTGTTTTTATTGTTTTGAAGGGGTGCATTACCTTCAATTTTGTTTTAATGCACTGCATCCAGATTTAGTTATGCTTAAGAGAATAGCCTTTGAAATTAACGGAACTTTCACATATGATTTGTGTCAAAGCATTATGATACTGGCAGTTCTATTATTTTCCAAATTATCCCTAGAATTAATTTCTCTCCGTCCTTCCTTCTTTTTGGGTCACTTTTTCAGTCTGGCAATCTAACCCATCTGAAATGGCTATTCTTATTTAAGGCCAGATTGGGAAATCATTATTCATGTTGAGTACTGCTGTGATATTGCTGTTGTAATTGTGTGATTTCATCACAAAATGCAGTTACTGAGGGCAATGGTACTGTCACACCAAGAACATGGATCATCAAGGGAGTCATACTGCAATTTTTAAAGTACATTTTAAAAATCAGTTGTATTATTTCAACACTAAATATTTTATGGTAACAATTACTCTGGTAACCCATCCTCATTTCCATAGGATCATTGGGATGATTCGGAGGTTAACATGTTCTTCCACCAAAAACAAACAAACAAAAAATCCTGGTTCACTGTGGCAGGACTCTGTTTTACAGTTGTAATGTATGGAAGTAGGCCAATGTATTCAGGCATTTTCAAAACCTTGCCTATTGGGGTTCTGGCTTGTGTGGATGACAAATAGATTTACAAATGTATTCATATAACTTTCCTTTCTGGAGACACATATGTTGTGTGTTCAGATTTGGGGCTATGAGTTGCATAGACTATGTGGCTAATTTTCACATTAAGATGCACCTTCGTCTGGGAACAAAGGCGTTAGCTTTGGTACTATTCATGCATTCTGAGCAACCTGTATGGTTGCAGTTTTGACTATCCTACTGGTGAGATGTAGAGTCCATTAGAAGCAGTATTTGGGCAACAATCACACTCCCACCAGTTTAATGCATGAGTTATGCCTTAGATAAGCACTAGAATAATCAGTTTATTTGTCCTCTGGAAGCTTCTTCAGATTATTGTTCTCCAGCTGAGATATAGAACTGCAGTACAGGTTTGAGCCTATGTAGCATATAAAGGATTACAGCCAAGATGTATCATAGCATATCAATCAACATTTAGGATATGCTTAGTATACAGCTTGGCAACTGCAAATTTGTGTTGAAAGGTGTCATGTCTAAACATCCCTATTTGGAGCAAGTCTTTGGTGTTCTAGTGAGAAGATCTGGTTAAGCAAGAATTATCTTTGCTACTATGAGCTGAATTGAAATGAATGGGAGCTACATTTAATGCCTTTTATAATTCCCAGGAAGGGGCTATGAGGGAGACAACGTGGTATAGTGGTTTGAATGCTGGACTGTGATTCTGGAGACCAGGGTTCAAATCCCCACCCAGCTATGGAAATCAGCTGGGTGACCTTGGACAAGTCACACTCTCTCAGTTTCCGAGGAAGACAAAGGCAACCCCCCTACACAAATTTTGCCAAGAAAATCCCATGATAGGTTCACCTTAGGGTTGCTATAAGTCAGAAATGACTTGAAGGCATACAAGAGACTGTGAAAATGATTTTGTATTTTATATCTCAGTGTTGAACTTCCTTCCCCTACAGATATATTGTTATGGCCTCAGGATTGAAAAGAACTAAAGGTCAGGAACTGTCTGACTTTTTAGGTTAGTATAGTCAGAGAACTGTCTTTTCCTACCAAGATTCTATGTCCAATCAAATACTGTTGCCAGCATTTTTATTGTCTAAGATATTTCAAGGGCATTTCCAGATTACTCAAGCATTTATCAGTGACTGTGTCACAGTTCTTACAACATCTCTTAGGCATCCTCAGTGCTCCAATGTTTACTGTATATCATGTTTTCTTCCTGAATATCCTCAATATTGTGCAAACCCCCAAAGAGGGAAAAAAACAAACCCCATTCTTAGGTGCTTGTTACCGTAAGTAAAAAGCCTGTCCCAATTGAAGCCTGCAGTTAAGCAGAAACTTGACTGCTTGTAAACAGCCAGTTCCATCAGCTTCACTCTGAGATACAGTAGTTCTAAACCAGGCACCCTTATCCTGGTGTAGTTTCCAGCTATATTGGGGTACATCTCTCACCCCTCAAGCCTTGTTGGCTGGGGATGATGGTAGTTGTAGTCCAACATATCTGGGAAGTCCATCAGGCTGGGAGGAAGCTGTCCTAAATTGTTCCTATATGCTGCTCCTCTTCAGAGATTCAGTGCTAGCTTACATAAGGCTCCCTGCAGTTTCCAGTCCTGCCCCTATTCAGATTTCCACATCCTTAGCTTCAGCAATGCAGCAGCATGTGGTCCTTTCAAAACATTCACTGTGCCTTGGTAGTCTGGGCACACACACACACACACACACACACTTATCAACACACGTAATTACTTGAAATAGCAACGGGAACTTAAAGCTTTCATTTTTCTTTTTAAAAAAATCACTACAATTGGGATACCAGTGGAATGGGGGTGGGACAGGAAATCTTTCTTTTCTTCACTTTGAAGAAGATGAAGATGGAGCCCCATGAGTCAGGCAGACTGAACATGCTGGAGATACTATTGATCAAGGAGCTAAATCAGAGCGCACCGGACTTGAGTGAACGAATCCTCTTTGTATCACAGAAGAAACAGCAGGGAAATTTATATCTGACACTTCCTCTGAGGAATGAGGAACTCTATTTTACTTTCACAATTAGCCAATAAATAGGCTAATCTGAGCCAAGGGGGGCGTTTACATGGCAAAATAAATCCTCTAAGAATTTGCAAAGAGTCCTAATAGTTCCCACATCTTTCGGATCAAAGTCGCCATATTCAGAAGGAGGGGGGCAAAAAACCCCATAAATCATGCAGTATCAGCTTTCACTATTTTCCCTTTCTTTTTTGAAAAGTAGCACAAGTTAGCCCACTTTCGATTGTATGAACGACCATTTTGCTTATGGCAGTGGGAACTACCAGCAGTCTTTCCGAACAGCCCCAGCAGAGCTTAGCCATGATTGGTTGGACTGAGGGGGTGGACTTGCAAGAGATGAGGCTTGAAAAGATCCAGTCAGCCAGCTTGCTTTCTAGCATAATTACTGTTCCACTCTCCCTCTCCCTCTCCCTCTCTCTCTGGACTTTTTCAGACAGGACTTGCCGCGCAAGAAGATTCTGGAATAGTTACAACACTGTTGTGTGGCAGGGGATCTGTTTCGGATGACGCTGTCCCTCTCTCGGCATCGTCCGTATCACTTCCATGTATGATTGGAGGCAGCCGCACCATAGTTTACTCACGGACAACTTCCATGAGTAAAATATGGCGTGGCTGCCTCCAACCATACAAGGAAGTGACACAGACGATGCCAAGAGACGGACGGCATCATCCGAAACGGACTCCCTGCTGCGTGACAGTGTCGTAACTATTCCAGAGTCTTCTTGCGTGGTAAGTCCTATCTGAAGAAGTCCTCTGTGTGCATGAGAGAGAGAAAGAGAGAGAGTGATCTGCTCCACCGGCTGATTGCTCAATCGTTCTTTTCTGTGTGTGTGTGTGTGTGTGTGTGTGAAAGAGAGAGAGAGAGAGAGAGAGGATAGTAATTATGCTAGAAAGCAAGCAGTATTCCTCTCTCCCCTCCCCGGTCTCCCTCTTTTTTTTGTTGTTTTATCTGGTTTTCTCTGGCTCAGACAAAGCTATGGTCTCTTTCCCCCTCACACTGCCCCCCTCCTTGCTTCCTCCCTGCCTCCTGCCTGGCTTTAATGACAGTGATCTGGAGGCCATGCCCCCCCCCCTTTGTCTGTGTGAACTTAGAAAGGTGAAAGCTCACCGGATCTTCCAATTTAGCAATAAAGTATGTGAACTATGCAGAGCTGGTGCGAAAGGACAGCAATCCGGAATTTCGCACCCATTATTCTGCCATGTAACTGGCCCCAAGGACTCCGCTTTGTAGCCTAACAGAGATCTGAACTTCCAGGAGGCTCAGCCTAACAGGGTCTGCTGCTTTTGACTGAATAACAAATGCCCCCTTCTCCCTGAAAGTCAAAGTGCAGGGTACCCAAGGCCAGTCAAGTTATTTTGGCACTAGAGACAAAAGTCCTCACAGGTACACTTCCCTGAAAGTAAAAACACAATAACAAATTATGAAATAACAGTTTGCTGCCTTTTCTTAGCAGCCAGAATCCAGTGCCTGAGGGGGCTGCTTCATTCTGACTAATGGCTGGACCAGGTCCAAGTTCACTTTTTTTCCTTCCACCTCCAACACTCCTGACTCTATATCCATGACAGTGGCTTTTGTATTTTCCTATCAGTAGATGTAGGAGCAAGGCTCATGAAGCCTGGCTGAGGAATAGGTTGCCAGATTGAAAACTGAAGAGCACTCCAGTGACTTTAAGGGTTGTGTAGAAGAGGGAATTTCAATGGATGTTGGTTGTCATTCAACCAGGTGACAAGTAACACCAGCTAAAATCCCTTTTTCTACACAACCATTAACAGTATAGGGGCTCTCTTCAGTTTTTACTTGGGCAACCCTAGGGAAGTAGGAAGTAGGAACATGGCTGGAGGCAGGGGCATGGCTCAGGACTGGCATTTGAGGAAAAGGCAGACAAGAGAATCAATTGGCCCCTCAGTCTCTGAAGGGTGGACAGAATGAGCTGTACAAAAGAGAACTGCTAATAATAGATTCAATTTGCATTTAGGGCTAAGACTTCTGAGATGAACATTTAGGGGGATCTCAGGTTCCATTCCAAGTTCAATCACATTACCCAGGACCCTTTCACATAACACAATTAGAGGACTACAATTTCACGTTAACTACCATGAGTCTATCTCAATCCTGGGATTTGCAATTTAGGGAGGAGTATTCAAACCTCTGTTTCTAGTGCTTCACCAGATTACAAATTCCAGGAATCCATAGGATGTAGCCATGGCAGTTGAAGTTGAATCATAGTGTTATAATTGTGTGGTATGAAAGGTCCCCTGTAATTTCTACAAAGTTGGTGGAATCTGAAAAAAACAATGCTTCTAGGTGGAGGTCTCCTAGTACTACCATTCAGAAGTCATGACACAGCTATCCTACCTTTTTCTCCTTAATGGATTTGCTCTAGTAAGAAAAAAATAGCAGAAGATGTCATGGGAAAAATGGGTGGTCAAAGACTACTTGGAAAATTGCAGTAAAATGCTGAAGACAACTATCCCTGGATTTCATGGAAAATGTGAATGATGCTCACTAAAAGATTCATCTGGAAGTACCATAAATCATACCTGGAGTAGATCCAGATCCAGTCCATCATCTATCAATTATTGTATTTATTTAACACAATTATCAAATAAACTTTGCAGCTCCATCATTTTTTATATAATTTATGAAAACAATATTTTCTGGAGGCTTAATGTACAGTAGATCAGGGTGGGAATTGTGCTGCCCTTCAGATGTTGTTGGACTGCAACTCTCAGCAGCCCAATGCAGCATAGCTAATGGTGAAGAATGCTGGGAACTGTATTTCAACAACACCTTGAGGGTCACATAGTTCCCACCCCTATTGTTTTTCAATAGTTTCAATAAGTAATGTTTTCTTTAAGGCAAAACAAAAACTATGTCTATCTTTATGAGTTTTGCTTCTAGACTTCTTGAACTCACGATCTTACTTTGCTTCTCTCTGGAGTTTAACTGTGCACCCAGCAAAACATCAGAGACTCATGATATATCTGTGCACATAGATTTAAACCCTGCCTTTTGCCTTAAGGAGAGAAGAAGCCAACCTGCATGAAAAATACATATAAAATGTATAACATGAACAAAAAAATAAATGATAAATAGTTTGGCCAGAATTCTATATGGAAATTACATACTCATAAGTATATTTACATATGTGTGAATTAAAATTAGCCAGTTTTGTAATGCCTGTATCCGGTAGAGTGCGGATGTTACATAACTATATAGCAGAGCCAGCATTGTGCACCAATATGCCTCATTACAACTAACAGCATTTAGTATTTGCTACCCCAAACCAATGGTTGCTACTGCGATGACTGCAACAGCTTTCTGTGGTGCAGAAGGATGCCAGAACAATTTCCCATGCAATAGAGATCTGAAGACTGGCAGGACAGGGTGCCTCATTCCCTTCCCAAAAGGAAAGCAGAATTATAAAAGCAGAAATGTATATGACAAGGCATGTGGGTTAATAGACCCTCTAAGTTCTTGTCCAAAATAATATTTTCAGACTTAATTTTAATCCTTTTGTATCATAACCCAACAAATAGACTGTAAGGAGATTAGCAGATGCGTCAAAAGTGGCATTACAGCAATGCCAGAAGATTGCAAAAGGGCTCCCTTATCAGATGACGTCGTCATCCATTGTTATGCACCTATTCTGCTCCCGTTCTGCCAGTGCTACTTTTTATTAATGTAAGAAGCCATCAATAGATCCCCCCATTCCGTTTCTGTCACGTATTTGACAGTGTGCGACAAGGTGTCCCGTTTTGCTCACGAGATCCCAGCGTCAATGAAAGGCCCCTGCCAGAACACATCTGGGTGAGACTGGGACATCCAGGCAAGTGATATACTTTTAATGACCTTCCCCAGGTTACTTGTTAATTTTAAAGTGTATTTGTGTGCTTGCTGTCACTTTTTAGGGTTATTTTTATTTTTATTTTTGAATTTCCCGCACTCGTGTCTTCTTGCGAAAATGCATGGTATTTGGATCTAGGAAGTGAATGGAGCTCGGTTAGAGCTCCATTTACTCCTGGGCTGCCAGAACAATGTTAGAGAAGGTAAGTGCAGTGGGGAGAGTGATTTTGGAAGGTCAGGGACAGGACAGAGGCGGAAGTAGAGATTGGAGGATAGGAACACTTTTTGCATTCCTGTCTGTTAATCTAAATATACCAAAGGAAAGGAAGGAGGGAAAGTGCCAAATTTTGGCAAAGGGCTTCTAATGGCATCAGCAGCCAAGTGGGGTCACAACACATGCAAAAATGGCCAGAGGACCTTGCAGCCCATAGGCCATGTGTTACCTATCCAAGCTTTAAACCATAACTGTTCATCAATGAATGTAGGAAAGGGGGAGTGGGAATGTGCAGAGTCACACTCTCCTCATGCTGACACTCCTGTTGGTCATGGTTCTCGGAGACCACATTCTCAGCATTTTGAGAACAGTCTAATATGTACATATGGCTCTACAATGGTAGAACTCCTTAAGCTAGTAGGGAACTCTAGCGAGTCAGAGACCCAATCAGATGAAGGCTCCACCCATCCAGCTTTATCTGTATAGGGCTTTCTCTTCACTGCAAACGCTGCTGCTGGCGTTGTGGTCAGTGAGCATATTGGTCTGGATAATGGATACCTTTCTACCACTCCCTCATGCATTCACTGAGTGTATGTGTGGGTGTTTGGCTGTTGTATGAGCATCCTATGTCCTAACAGAGCCTTGTTAGGAATGGTTAAGATATCACAGCATAGATATTTATATTTACTTCACATAGATGACAACACAGTTTTCATACTGGCCTGTCTTGAGAGTATTATGGCTTAGCTGACCACTGGTGAAAATCCAATGACACCTTACCCATAGCATGATGTATATCACACATTGATTGATTTAGAGAACAATTATTCAAAGGAAAGAACAGCCACACAAGTAAATGGTGTTAAGCTGTAGTCCAATGGTGGGTTGTTTTCCCCCCCTAGAGAAAATGAACTTAGCTACTTTATCATAGCATCGTTTTTGTTGTTGCATAATTATGCACAGCGTGAATGTATATGGTAATGCATATATATCCAAAGACTCTTTAAAATGTTTGTCTAAATTAATATTCTCAGACTTACTTTTAATCCTTTTGTATCATGAGTGAACTAATAGACTGTTAGTGTACATATTATAGGTCTCCACAGATGCATGTTTAATGTTAATTATTAAAGTAGAACATAAGTGTAACAAATTGTTTTAATAAAGGAAATAATCATATCCTTCAGCTGATGTAGATAAGCCTGACATTTATTAGGCGCTCAGACATATTTAACATGAGGTACGTAAATATTGCCAAGTCAGCAAATATGAAATGTTTTCTCAGAACCAACTGTTTATATAACTGAAGTTCTTTTGCTGTGTTCTGTTCCATGACAGTACAGTAATTTCAATGATTCTAAATGAAGGGGCAAAAAAGTCCATTTAGAGCTAAAATTGGATGCTTGTGGTCTTTTTTTATACAGTAGTTACTTCTAATAGCTACTGTAGGTACTTTGAGGCCCAGTTGGTGCCAACACTGATTTTTTTCTCCAGTGCCAAGTAAAAACATGGCTATTTGTTAAAGCCTTTGGGCCTAAGTGTTTTATGCCAAAATGTTTATGCACACAATTTTAAACTATTTCAATCTTTTAAACCTGTCTTAACTTGTTATCTTGTTTATTTTTTTTAAGCCTGTTTAATAATTGGTTTTATTGTTTTACATTGTTTTAATGCAGTTCATGGGCGGTATAGTCCCAGACTTGCTGCAGATATGCATAACCGTGTATAATAGCGAACTGCCATAGAACACCATAGAATAATGCTGGAAAAGACCTGGAGAAGATGCCTCTGTAGGCATCTGCTGCAACCCTATGGTCAATTTTTGGAGAAAGTTGTCCATAGAGTAGTGCTGGAGGACCTCCTGGTGCCTAGAGAGACCATCTTCAGCACAACTCCATGGTCCCCCAGCTACCTAGAGAGACCCTTTCCCCCCTGACTGTGGGTAAGTGAACCCATGGGTGCTGAGCCCATGTAAACAGGGGGATGACCTGTATCTGCTTAAATCAGTTTTATCTGCATACTGCTCTGAGGTCTCATGATAGAGGGTGGGATACAAATATTTTTATAAATGAATAAATAAATTAGTATATTTTGGTGGTATGTTATAATAAGATTTTAAGATAAGCATTTACACAGGCCAGATGCTTGCTGTTTAAGGGAAAAGACAAAATGACTTCCTTCTCCAGTCTACATACAGAAGCTGATTAGATTGACAATTGAAACTGACTTCAACACCAGCAGCTGGATAGATAGTGTATGCGAGGTAGCAGCCTAGTTTGGCGGGGGGGACAGTATGTGCAGCACACATAGCTCTGTCCTGCAAGAGAAGAAAATGACCAGGAGGCTGGACAACCGTGGGGAGGAATGCATGCTGCTACTTACTACTCCCCAGTTAGGATGCAGCTATGGTGGGGTGGGGGGAAATAAAATGAGGATATTGGTCTTCTAAATAAGAACACTGCCCCAGGAAATTAAATTTTCTTTCAAGCCCCAACATCCAGCATTGCAGAGAGTGGGACACCGAAAATCTTACCTCCTTGCAAGTATCTTTGTTCATACCTAGAGCTTTTATTGAACTGAAGGAAAATTTCATAGGGGTAGAAACTTTATTCAGCAGTTAGCAATGCCCACATTTTCCCAATCCCCACAGCTAGACATCTGTTCCCAGCATCTACTGCCTTAGGCAGTTGCCTGCTGTGCCTCATAGTAAAGCCGGACCTGCTATAGACATCTGTGAGCATATGTGTTTTGAATATATGTTTACTCTTTTTAAGGGTGCTTCCATATGAAGCTTTAGCTGTGCAATTACATTGCCACATTTTCATTTTCTTCTTTTACTAGCAAAGGGTTCACAAGAAAACATTTTCTTCCCTTTGTAAACCACTTCTGTTCCCCCAATACTTCCTTCATTGTTTTTCCTTTTTCTTACAGAAAATCCATTAAAAAAAAGGGAAAGTTGAAATAGCTCCACAACATCTTTTGATTAGTAATACCAGGAAGCACCTGTCTTCACAGACCCTGGAACAGGGGGCAGGGAGGGCTCAAGCCTCCCCCCAAAAACTAGTCTGAGAGAGCTGAGCCTTCCCTGAAAAGAACTGACAAAATAGGACTACCAAGACTCCTATGCCCCTCAGGCATTATCAGTCAGAAGGGTGCTAAATAATCAGGCACTAAGAAATATTAAGGCAGCAACTGTAATTGAGCCCTCCCATTTACACAGCATCTACACTATAGAAATAATGCAGTTTGATACCACTTTAACTGCCATATCTCCATCCTACCGAATCCTGAGATTTGTAGTTATGTGAGGCATCAGCACTCTTTGGCAGAGAAAGCCAAGGGCCTTGTTGAACTACAGATCCCAGGATTCCATAGGATGGAGCTACAGCACTTAAAGTGGTGTCAAACTGCATTATTTCTACAGTGTAGATGCACCCAAAGACTATCATCAGTCTATCCAAGGCACATTTACTTGGGAGTAAGCTAGACAGAACACATGAAGGGCACTTCTAAGTACACATTGTGCTTGAAAGAGTCTTTATATTTAAGGATGATTGAATGGTAGTGGATGGGAAAAGTAATTTGCCCTCCTCCAGTAAGTACCTGTGAAGAGGCAACATTAACAACAACCTGCCTGCCCATGTTGAGCCCCAATACCTTAAAAGAGTTCTGGGGTCCCTGCTTGTCTGGAAGCACTCCTAGTTGTTACTGAAAAGTTTGAATGAATGATTTCTGGGTTCACCAGCAGCTGTTAAGGATGCTGTTACTGGCTCAGGTAGCAAATTGATACTGATGTTCATCCAAGTGATAGAGATGGAGGGATCCCTGAATTCAGGACCCTCATAGCTGTCTGATTGTTTAGCCTTTTTCTGTCTGCAGTGCATCACATATTTGTATTCCTCTGCCCTGCAAAATTCTTAAACTGAAATGTACTTTGATATTTAAAACATGTGCTTGTTCTGTTCCTCGTGCTTGTTAGGTTATCATCAGTATTCCTTCAAACTTTCCCACAGGCAGCCAAGGGCATGATCACTGCTCCCTGGAGTCATGTGATGAATAAACAGCTGTCATATTCTCAGAAAGGAATTTAGGAAGCAGATGAGCACAGAGAGCAAAAGAGGTCTATTCTTAACACAGAAGCAGAGTTCAGTAATTGTAGTATAGCTGGCACCTTTGTCATAGACAATGCAGTACAGTGCTTGCTCAGAAGTAAGCTCCTTTGGAATCAGTGGGACTTAACTCTTCCTAGGTAGACAGCTAGAGGTCTGCAAATTTCATATAATCTTTCCAAACAATGTAGACCATTCCTATATATGAAGGCTTCAGTACTTGGAGTTTTTGGCCCCACTCCCTTTGAATATGGCGAATTGCTGCGGGAGCTCATCTGGGCAAAAAGTATTCCCCTCACATTCCAAGAGGATTTTTTTTCACCATCTAGATAAACACCTAGGTCAAGTCATTACCATTATTGCTGCTACTTTCTTCTATACCCACATTATGAGAAGAGAAGTATTGGAAAACCAATATTCATTCAGGTGTTCTCTCTAGCCATCTTCTAGGTCCTCCAGCATGACTCTATGGTATGCTTGAGCTGGAAGTCATTCATTTTAATCGGGTGTGTTATTATCCATGGTTTCTGGTATGCACAGTAACATATCCCCTGCAGGTACAGGGATCTATTTGTATTGTATTGCTATTTAAATAATAGTAATTATTTCTAAATTTGCATATTGTTATTGTTATCTGCCTTAAAGCCAACTCTGAGTTATGGTGACCCTGTCAGAGGACATTTTTGGGCAAGATTTATTCAGAGGAATTTTGCCATTGCCTTCCCCTAAGGATATGAGAGTGTGACTTGCCCAAGGTCACCCAGTGGGTTTATGTCCAGGGATTTGAACCTGGGCCTTCCAGAGTCCTAGGAGATTTTCAGATGCGGTTTTTGGCAGTATATATTCCAAAACAGCTCCATTGCTGCTGCATGGCAGGGGAGCAGTTTTGGACGATGCCGTTCCTCTGCTGAACCCCTCTGTGTCACTTCTGTGACAGAATGGAGGAAGCTGCATCATATTTCACTCACAGGCAACAAACGTGAATGAAATATGACGTGGCTTCCTCCATTCTGTCACGGAAGTGACACGGAGGGGTTTGGCAGAGGAATGGCATCGTCCAAAACTGCTCCCCTGCCACGGAGCAGCAACGGAGCTGTTTTGGAATATATACTGCCGAAAATCGCATCTGAAAATCTCCCTAGTCATTTTATGCAGTCCTCTGTCTTTATGGTGTGCTTAAGTGGTGTCCATCCAACTCCGCTTCCTCACAGTGATGTATTGTGGTCAAGGTGACATCTGAAAATATCAGTGCTGCCAACTATGCATCCGTGCTGCAGTTACAACCCACTGCAGCAAATCTGCTTACAGTTTAACAGCAGACTGGATTGTTTGCCAACACTAAATGTCAAAAAAAGAATGTCACCATTGTGGCAAAGAAGCAGGAAGTAAAGGTGCTCCTCAGGTCCACGTCTTTCACAATGCCACACTCGGAGGAAGGACTGCTCAGTTCTCAGACTGAGGCCTGGGTACTCCGGAAAACCCTGGCAGAGGGCTACCAAATACTTTGCTTCAGCAGCAAATACTGATTAAAGTTAAACAGCATTTGAGGCAGCAGCAATGCTACCCAGTGGTGTGAGAGCATGAATTTGCCAGAACTTTAAAAGTGACTTTTCTTTCATTAGGAGCTCCCAGAAACTTCAGAGTTGTAATCCCAACAGGTAATCTTTCTAATCTCTAGTGTGTGAACAGTGGTGATATGGAAGGCTGGATTAAAGAGGTTGAGGTCCCTGGAATAGTTCCCCAAATAAAGCCACCTTCGTACACATGTGTGAGCTATTTTATGTGTTGTGGCATAGAAATTAAATAGTATAATAGAAAGCAATACAAAAATCTTTGTGTGTAAACCCATTTTCAGCCTGGAACC
The DNA here is from genome assembly GCA_030847615.1 of Gambelia wislizenii. Classification (NCBI taxonomy): domain Eukaryota; kingdom Metazoa; phylum Chordata; class Lepidosauria; order Squamata; family Crotaphytidae; genus Gambelia; species Gambelia wislizenii. The sequence goes on along the minus strand of JAUMIR010000005.1, from coordinate 200,993,895 downwards.
TGGTTGAGACTAATAGCTTGGTCCCATGCACGTTTTCTCCATTATTAAAGTGACACTAAAAATGCAGATAGTAACAGAAACATTGGGAGACTGAGGGGAAAGAAGCAAGCTGCACCTTTTTCTTTCCACTCTGGGCTTCTAGTTTGTGAGGAACTTGGAGCAACTGCTTCAATTGAACCACTAATAATCTGGACATGGTGATTTGTCAGCAACAGGCTTGAGTAGGCCTGCAAACAGTGGACAGGGTGATATAATCTATTGACTCTCCTGATACACCACACAGACCGATGATTCATACTAGGGCCAGTCCTGCAGTCAAGAAGTTTTGCTCCAGTGACTTATGCCTACAGGATCTAGCAGTGACTTCTGGGGCAGCAGAGAACAAGAATTTACTTTACTGGCCAAGAGGATTAAAGCTAATGTCCTTAAGTTAGGGCTATTTTTTCTGCTCTTTTAAATGTTCTATTTCTTGTTGTATTTTAGTGTTTTATTTTGTAAACATATTAAAACCATCTGGTAAAAAGGCGGCAATAGAAATACTATAAATAAATACAGATTTATCCTAGAGACACTTACCTGGGATAAGACACATTTCAATAGGGGAAATTACTGCTGACTAAATATACACAGCACTGTGATCCATCAGGCAATCTTAAATTTTAGCCTTCTAGATGTTTTGGCCTAAAAATCCCATGAGGTCTACAGAGCATGGTCAGTGGTAAGGGATTGTAGGAGTTCTAATCCCAAACATCTGGGGAGGCAACATTCCCCACACTTGTGAAACATAATACTTATTTTGAATTACGGGGACTGTCATATGACCCAATCTTTTTACTATTGTTTTCTTATGCAACTTGGAAGGTGTTGGTGGATCTTGCAGTGGCAACTCTACCAAAATACCTACAGTGATGGACAAGCACTACCTACAGCTATAGGAATGCTTCAACCAGTTTTACTCTAAACTTTGAAAGAAGCCATCCAAAATGCTGGAGCTATTTTGGTTTCTGTGCTAACAAAACAAAAGGAACAGAAAACAAACCTTGAAGTCTTCCTCAGGTTTCCTGGGAAAGCAGAAAGTTTCTATGCGCAGACTACACAGGACACGGGCGGGTGTGTGTGTGAACAACTCCAGAACAAAGCTCAGTGATTTGTTTAACCAGTCCCCTTGCAAGTGGAAGCAATGCTGTTCATCATGCTGTTCATAACCAGCAAGCCAAGGTCTTCATGGTTCTCTGGCTTATCATGTTATCTGACCACAGCTATAGTTTGCTTCTTCCATGGACAATCACCAAGCTAAATGGACCAATGATTTGACTCCATATAAAGCAGTTTTATATGTTGGTCACTGTTGTTGTTGCTGTTGTTGTGTGCCTTCAAGTCATTTCCAACTTATGGTGACCCTAATGTGACCCTATCACAGGGTTTTCTTGGCAAGATTTGTTCAGTGGGGGTTTCCCATTGCCTTTCTCTGGGACTGAGAGAGTGAGACTTGCCCAAGATCATCCAGTGGATTTCCATGGCTGAGTGGGGATTTGAACCTTAGGCTCCCAAATCCAGCACTCAAAGCACTACAACACACTGTCTCTTTTATATATTGTACAGAAAAGCAAGATACATATATATAATTTCTTAAACAAAACCAAATACAGTTGTCCCTCTGTATCCACGGATTTGGTATCCATGGATTTAAGTATTCACAGCTTGAAAATATTCTTTAAAAATAACAATCCAAAAAGCAAACCTTGATTTTGCCATCTTATATAAGGGACACCATTTTGCTATGCAATTGCATATAATGGGATTTGAGTATTCACGGGTTTTGGTATCCATGGGGGGTGGTCCTAGAAGCAAACCCCAGCGAATACAAAGGGACAACTGTACCACTTCCATGTGGCCTCCTATCTTCTGCCTGTCTTGTGCTATTTGTATAATAGGTAAGCCTTACTGGTGTGTAGTAAATAGAAAGAAATAGAATATGCATTTTGAGCCAGAAGTGAGAGTACAAGAGGATCTCCAGATGTTGTTGAACTACAACTCCCACCAGCCATAGCCAATGACGAGGACTTATGGGAATTTCAGTCCAAAAACATCTAGCAGGCCACATGTTCCACTCCTGTTCCAAGCAATGTATTTATTTATTTATTGAATTTCTATCCTGCCTTTCTTCCAAGATGGGATTCAAGGCAGCTTACAATAATTTAAGAAACAGTTTAAGTCAAAACATTACTTTACAAAAATTAAAAAAGAATTAAATAAAACTATTATTTAAAAACATGATTTAAAACACTTAAAATGTATTTAAAACATAATTTCCATACAATTATATTTGTATGATGGATTGATTTAAGGACCAACCAGTTTAAGCCTCACGTATGAAGAAAGTCTAAGACTAAGGGCTTACCTACACCAACCAGGATATGCCAGCTCCCTATCAGCATTTTCTGGCTGCGGAGGTGGCCTGTTCTGCCCCTGTTACCTCCATGGAATGGGCTGGAGTCCACACAGGAGTGCTGATCTGTCCGCGCCACCACCACCCTTTTCTCTGCTGACTGGAAGCCAGGAAGGGAGCCGCAACATGTGACTAGCCTTGGTTACATGCTGCAGGACCATGTCTGGCTTCTGGGAGAGCCAAGGAGCTGGCGGTGGGAGCGAGGACTGGCGTGCCAGATAGGTTCCTGTGGACATGTGGGGCCCGATCCAGGTTTTGGCTGCCAGTACCAGATTAAACTGGGTATTTTGCTATAACACTTTATCAGGCCCTATTCCAGCTTGCCCCTGCCTCAGTCCCATATCTGACCCAAGCATAGTGAAGACTGCCTGGAGGCAGAATGGGTCAAATACCCTGTGTTGTTTGGACTGCAAGGCTCTGAGACAGGGGCAAGCCAGGGTATTTGGCCCATGTAGATAAGCCCTAAGTATCTGCAGAAAAGTCATGAAAAACCTGACTTTTACTTGACTTCTGGTCCAAAGAGGACTAAGAACATCTTGAGCTGGTTAGAGGAGGCTTTGGCTTCCAGATGTTTTGACGTTTAATCCCCATAAGTTCTAGCTAGTACAGCCGATGGTAAGAGATTGTGGGAAATGTAGTGCCAAAAAAATCTGGAGAGCCAGAGGTTTGCCAACTTTAGTCTTGATCTTGTACTTTAAAAGGCAAGATCAGGCCAATTGCATTAATAAAGAGAAAGGCCTTGCTAATTCATGAGTATGGCAAATGAAAAAAGCAGATGCGTTTTACAATTGAATACTGCATGGGTTAAGCGTAGACAGGTGGAAACAAAAGCTGTTGATGCCCCAAGGAGTGCTGGGAGGCCAACTGAGCCAGGCCTGTTCTCTGTGGAAGAGATTTGTGTGTGTATTTTCCTTTGATTGTGTTTTGTTCAAAGGAAAAAGGCTTTGTCAGGGCAGGTTGACAGGGTATTTATTCTTAAATATGGGATTTGGGTTTCATTACTTTTTTTCTCTAAAGTGCTCTTTGTCTTTCCAGTAAATAAAACTGTGTGATGCGTGGAATTTTTTTGATTTACGTACAAATCAATATTCCTTTTTGATTGAAGATGCTGCAATTACATTCTTGCCTAGCAGCCAGCACAAACCACTGGGTTTTGGGCAGGTGTGAGACAGGAAATAATTATCAACCACAGCAGACAGGAAGAGGTAGGAATAAATGGGGGGTGGGGGGGTTCCTTTTGAGTACTGTGTGACTATTTAGAGTTAAATTGCTTCCCTTATGATGCTCCAGCCAAATACTGCAGTTACACTAAGACTCTAAGAAGGTTAAATAAAAACATTGGGATTATTATTCAGCTCTTTTGCTTGAGGTTAGATGTAGAAAGATGGCAAAAAGGCGGGGAATAACCCTGTTTGTACTTATCAGCTTTTCCAATATATCTCTCACTCACAGAATCCATTTTTACACATTAAAGATAATTACTGACGTGGCACTGTGCATTGCAGGGTGTGACTTGCTACCCATTTAAAATGTATTGTCAAAACCTGAATGGTAAAGATGAACCTCCAACTAAGCAGCTGGATTTCTGGCAAAGCAGATACTAAAATACAGAAACAGAGCATCTAATTATAGACGTGATGTATAGGTGGGCTGATGTATAGATACACAGATAGATGTATCATTTATAGGCTATTTGATAATATGTGACTGTTTCACATGTTGTTATAACTATATTTTAAATTTAGGGATAAAATGAATATTAAAAAAGAACTGTGCATTGCAGAGTGTCTCTATGGTACAGATGCTCTTTATGCCAGGGAATCATGTGCCATCAATAAAGCTAACTAACAGCATTCTTTGATAAAACATTAACTCTACTAGTGTGATATTAGTGTGAACATACAAAGCAAAGTCACTTGCATGCTATTGATGGGAAAGGGACAGAGCAACATCCTACAGATCTTTCAGGCCTGACAGAGTCATTGATGTTAGCAGAAATTGGTGTTGGTCATGGGTCATGTATTCAAAACAGATTCCCAAGGTGTTAGCCCCTTTTCTGGGAAAGATGAAGACTGGTTCAGTTAAGACTCAGCCTCCTTTAGCAGAGGTCACAAGTGGAAGCTCTGTGTCTCTTGTGTGTCTCTAGGGAGGTTATCAGACGGGGACGAAAATAGCGTCCCCATCTCGTTACCCCCTCTCCCGACCCCCTCCCGGCACAAGAACAAAGTTTCAGACACCTACCTTTGTCAAGTTGTTCCCTCCCCCTGGCAGCCCAGGAGTGAATGCAGCTCACACGGAGCTGCATTCATTTCCTTGTTGAAATCCTGGGCTGTTATCACTAGAGGATGAGCTTGCAGGAAATTCAAAAATAAAAATAAAAATAAAGGTTAAAAAGTGACAGCAAGCACAAAAACACACTTTTAAAAAACCAAGTAACCCGGGGAGGGTACAAAAAAGTGTGTCACTTACCTCAGTCTCCCAATTGCACCCAGAAGTGTTTGACACAGACCTCCCACTGATGCTGGCATTGTGCCAGCATAACGGGCCACCTTTTCACTCACCTGTCATTCTGTGACAGGAATGGAATGGGTGATCTATTCACGGCTTAGCCCATGAATTACAAGGAGTGCCGGGGGAATGGAATCAGCACGGGAGCATGATGACCTGAGAACGACATCATGTGAAGGGAAGCCCTTTTGCGATCTCCTGGCATTGTTGTCATGCCATATTTAGGGCATCTGATAATCTCCTAAAACTAATCTTAGCAAAGGAAGGCAAAGAGGCAATATGAAAATTTCATAGCTAAAATCTTTGCTAATTACATTTAAAGGTACATTCAAGCATATAACATGTCGACCCTGTATCTGCAGGAGATACATTTCAAGATACCCCGTGGTTACCTGAAACTGTGGATAATGGGGAACCCCTATTATTTTCAATGAGAAAAATGCCAGAAGTTGACCATAGAATCACATTGGAGGACTTAGAAATGCCTAGAGAGAACATATTTTTTCAGATGTGGATAAGTGAAATCGTGGATACTGAATCCATGGATATGTGGTTAAACCTGTATACATGCAGTGCCTAGGTCCTGGCTAACTACAGGAAAGTTTTAATAAGAAAAGCAGCTCAGCAGAGCCTGCACTTGCCATCTTGAGAGAGAGCACAAGAGACTGAGGAGTCTTTTATGTGCCTGTAAGCACACCTGGAAGGTTCTCTGGTCACATGGTGTGGTTGCTTAGGTACATCCTCACAATAGGGAACTGAGCAAATGCAGAATGGTTTAGAGATGGCATGTATAGGGTAAAGGCATGCAGGAAACCCTTACTGTCTAAAGCCCTATTGCTCTATTAGTAAATGGATGAAGGGGGTTAAAGAGAATGCTTGGTTGGGAAGCATTTTCCAACATCTCAATATAAATTGCAGCAGGGGTGGGCAAAGCATGGTTTCAGGGCCACATGTGGCTTCCCAAGAGCAGGTTTGGGGGCCCTCAGCCCCTCCAGACTCCCTGGACAGCACTTTTTCTGATCCCAAAAGGGGTGAATGGCCTCTCCTGGAAACTCCCAGGAGTGACATCTCACCTGTTAAATGGTTTACAGGTCCTCCGCTGCACTGATCAAGGCCCTACATCCGGGTTGTGTAGTGTAAATCCCCACATGTGGACTTATGTGTCGATTGTCCTATGCACCCCTTGTGTTGAATGGCAAGGTTGTGCAACTGAATGCACAACCAAATGCACATGAGGAATCTGTGTGAGAAAAAATGGTACTACATATGCAACTCTTTTTCTGCAATCTTGAACATGATGCAGACATGCTGCATTGGGCAAAAGTGTCCAGCCACTTCCATAAGTGAATGTAGACACTCCTAAGATACCAATAGGATTCTGGACTGTTTGGCATTTTAAAAACTATCTGTTTTTTAAAACTAGAAATGAACTTCCACCCACTTCCTGTTTTGGAGGGGCAGTTTACACAGTTCCTGGAGGATCCTATGTTACCTGCCCTGATATCTCCCCACTGCCATTCTTTTTAAGAATTTATCAATTGACTAAATTTCATATATTACCATATTATTGACACTTCATGTGGTTGGCAGTAGACCAGGGACTCCCAAGGACAAGGACAAGCTCAGAAAACCTAAGGAAGTAGCCTGCTAAAATTCTTAAAAGACATGCCAAGGAAACAATTATGTGAACCTGCCTGGAACTGATGAGTTAGGGAGGAAATGGGCTAATTCTCCTGGACACTGGAGTCATCCAATAATCCCATCAAGATAGCTGGATACTCTTGGCTTGCAAAATTGGTTTTTCTTTGCACCTTTCCCTAAACCAATAGAGGTTTGCCTGAGACCCAACAATTTTAATGTTTCAACCATTAGCAATCGTTAACACATCCATAGACTTCATTGTTTAATTCTGGGAAATTCCAGCAGACATTGTATTCACTCAACTCACCCCTTCAGGGGGAATATTGAATACAAATATTACACTAAAACACCACCAAAATGTGCACAGCATCTCTTCCTCCTGTCACTTTGTCAGTCTGCGTCACCAAGTGCACAGCTTCCCTTTCTCCTGTCACTCCATCAGTCTGTGTCACCAGGCTTGCAGTTTCTACATAAATTTCTACTCTTCAGATAGATACAGTATAGGGCATCATCCCAGACTCTATTCCTCTATCCCAATATTTCCTACTTTCCTCGTTAGCCTTGTGTGACTGCTTAAGCCTGAGTGTATGTGTGTGTTGTTCCTTGATTATTTTCCAATAAAAACCATTTTTATTTCCTCCCCTGGCTTCGAGTCTCATCAGTGAGTACCGGTATACTTAGGTCAAAAGGTCCTGCCATTACCTGGCCTCTCACTGCCATCTTGAGCTAATTAGAATTTCCCATATTAAAATTCAGACACTAATGGGCTCCCCACAGACCCCATGCAATTTGGGTAAGACCTAGGGCAGGTGCTCACTCCTTAAGTAAAAGGAGCTTATCAAACAAATGCCTTAAAACATAATTATGGCACTATATTTTTACAGCATTTGTGTTCTGGCACAATGACACATGTTTTTGCACACTGCTATGATAACGATACAAAATTGCCCCAAGAATCTGCAATATTAGGAGGTAACAGAAAAATCAAAAAGAAAGTAATGTATTTGTAATTGTGGTATAAAAGGATTATAATAAAGGAGGAAATACGTAATGAGTCGCTATGGTTAGGACTAGATTTAATGTTGATTTATCTTTATGAAATCTTTCAGAGGGGAATATCAATTGGCATAAATTTAACAGCTGTAACCTCTAGGTAAGGGAGGTCAATCTGTATGTTTTTTTGGTTGTTCTGTTTGTTTTTTGCTTTGTTTTTTCTTTTTATTCTTTTTGTTTCTTCTTTGTTATATGTAATTATATGTTTTCCTTTGTTTTTTTAAAAACATGTGGATAATGAATGATTGTACCTATGATTTTTATATATATACATGAAACATATGTTCATATTTATGAAGCATGATGTATGATATAATGTTAATAAAAATAAATATTAAAAAAGGAGTCCAGCAATATGAGTGCTCTTGCCACTTACTTCTACATTTGTCCATGAACGAGATTTTGGCGCGTCTCACGAGAAGACACAAGCATGCTAAAAAGTCCCAAAGCACCAAAATTAAAAAAGAAAACATTCAGAAAAACACAGATACATGTTTAGAAACTTGCAAGCAAGATGGGGAGGTTCATAAAAAGAGTGTAAGGTACCTAGTTTTCCTGTTCACACCTGGAGGTGTTCTTGCGGGACCGCCCATTGATGCTGGAATCATACCAGCAGAACAGGGTACATTTTTGCACACATGAAGATCTGGAACACAAACACTATGGGAGATCAATTTTCAACTTCTCCCCGACAATAAAAAAGAACTCCTTCATAACGGCAGCAGAACGCTTGTGAAACGCTGGGGCATGACGTCGTCTGATAAGTAAGCCCTTTTGTGATCTCATGGCATTATTATAACACCATTTTTAATGTGTCTGATTAATCTACCAAGAGTGGATTGGTGTGTGAACTGAGCAATGGTTGACAGGATCTCTAGGAGCAAAATCCTATGTACAAAAACCAGTTGAAACTTATTTTAGTTCTTGCTGTGGGATGGTGCCCTTTAGCACATCTGAAGCAGCAGTCTAGTTTCAAGGGCCCATAACAAGTTGTGTGGGTTATAGACACAGGGGACAGTGATGGAGTGAATGGGAAAAAGGCTTGTGTATATCTCCATTTGTTGAGACACTCTCTCTGGCTTTTCTTCGCAAACGAAGATTCAGGAAGGACTCATTCCGTGCTTTCTGCAAGCGCGCTGAAGACTAAAAAGGCCAATCCGAGATAAACAAGTCCGGTTGCAGAAATCACAGCAGAGTGTCTCTTTGGGTGATGTTTCTGGGTTGTGATTCTTTCTGTGTTGTTGTTTCTCTTCAAGACTTGTTTGGCGTGAGTTCTCAAATAAAGCTGTAGCATTGTGGATAGTGCGTCTCCATGCCTCCCAATGTGAAGCCAGGGCGGACCATTGTTGGTGATCGATTTGGCCGAGCCTGAGATGTTGCTTCAGGGAGGCCTTGTATTGCTTTTTTGGAGTGCCCCTCTTACGCCGACCCGTGGCGAGTTCACCATAGAGTACTATTTTGGGGAGGTCCTCCATCCTAGAAACATGCCCTGCCCAGCACAGCTGTGTTCTCAATATCATGGTCTCAATGCTGGTGATCTCTGCTTGCTCAAGGACAGTAACATTCGTCACATAGTCAGTCCAGTGCATATTTAGGATTGTGGGTATAGAGCGCTGATGAAAACTTTCGAGGAGTCGTAAGTGGTGGCGATAGGTGACCCATGTTTCATACAAGTACATCTGAAATTGGCCAATGTATTAATTTCTAGGCTCCTCAAAGTGGTGTATTGTCATCAGAGCCTGGAATAAGATACTTTTGTGGAATACAAATCCCAGGGCCCCCTGAATAGTCATGGTGACTGTCAGATGCAGGGAGTTACAGTACCAAAAATAACTTTTCTAACCTCTGAGGACTTTATCAGATGCGTGAAAAAATGCATCAAAAATGTTATCGTGACGATAACAAAAAAGGGCCAAATTATCATATGGCATCACCGTTCAGCCGTTTTGGGGGCATAGAGCAGGTGTGAATAAGGTGTTACTTTTTAATTGATGGCTTACGTCAATAAAAAAGTGATGCCTCATCCACGCCAGCATTACACCCAGGAATGGGCAAGGACAACGGCATCTGATAATTTTGTCCTAACGATGCGATTTTGGACACTTTTTTTTTGCCATGTTTTCCCACATCTGATAAAGTCCATAATGCCATGCAGGAACTCTTAAGCAATAAGAAGGGAAATAGTATGCTTGAATTAGCTTCTTAGAAATGCAATTCCTAGATTTTTATATGCTGAGATTAAGTGATCCAGGACTTTTTCGGACTGCGATTTCTAACGCAAGAAGGCTTGTCACTCTTGCAAGGCTGCTGCGCAGCAGAGGGGGTGATTTGGATGACGCCGTCCCCCTGCCGATTCTGTTCTGGAAGAGCTGGGAGGCTGCAGTGCCATATTTGGCCATTTCCTAATCACGGAAGTTGACCGTGATTAGAAAATGGCCAAATATGGCACTGCAGCCTCCCAGCTCTTCCGGAACAGTATCGGCAGGGGGACAGCGTCATCCGAAATGCCCCCACTGCCGCGCAGCAGCCTCACAAGAGGGACGAGCCCTCTTGCGTTACAAATCGCCATCCGAAAAAGTCCCCAGTTAAAAATGGATAGCTAACAGCCTAGTTTGGGCCTGTTTAGATAAAGTGCGTGAGAAAGCACCACTGATGCCAATAACTCTGAAGCCCTTCTGTATCATGCTGAGTTCATTGGCCATTTGAGCCATCTCTTGTTTACATAAGATTCACTGTAAAATGACATTTTAACACTTACAATTGGATCACCTGACACCTGCTTTATCTTCAACTAGAGAGTTTCTATTTCTAGGCTGCCCTTGGCTTCCTGTTGTTGAAATATTTCTTTCAAGGTGAAGAGGTTTTACTATGATCTACTTCCAAATTTTTATTTATTTTAGTTTTATTTCACTTTAGACATCCTTTTTTAGATCATCAAAACCTACTGGGGAACAGAGCACTTCCATAGGTTTCAGCAATGTACTAAACTTTTCATTCACATGGCATGTATTTTGTGACTATTTTAGAATGAAAGATTTTGTTATCGTGTTCAGTGCTGCTACATTCTTCTGGGAAATGGCTGTACCTCAGGGTAGAGACTATACTTTGCATGCAGAAGCACCGAGGTTCAATTGCTAATGTCACCAGTTAGAGCTAGTAAATATTTGTGGTCACTATTAACTGGGAGAGCCAGGAGGGTTTGAGCATTGGACTAGTACTTTGAATGTTGAATCCCTGCTTGGCCTTGGAAACCTAACAGGTGACCTTGGACAAGCCTCACTCTCTCAGCTTCAGAGGAAAGTAATGGCAAACCCTCTCTGAATAAATCTTTCCACGATAACCCCATGATAGGGTTGCCTTAGGGTTGCTAGATGTTGAAAATTACTTGAAGACACACAACAACAACAAATTGATAATAGCAGCCTAGGTAGACGGTGGGACTTGCTTTAGAAAACATATGCAAAAGATTACACCACTGCTCAGGCTGGAATGGGGATTGGGTCGCCTTTCCATTAATGGGAAGTTGTTCCCTACTGTTGTCTGAAGACAGGTCTGTACTCTGCTTGTTTTTGTTCTTTGTCAAATCCTTCTCTTTGTACCTAAAGCATTATGGAAATGCAAATTGTGTATTCAAAATAAATAATTTGTTAATTTGCAGGGTAGTGTGAAATTAAGGACTTTATCAGCACCCCTTCCGTTCTTTTGCTGGCATAAATTGTGTCATTTTTATGCCGGTAACGCCCCCTCCCCCCACACACACTTACCTTGAGCAGTGTCAATGAGGCTTCGCCAGCAGTAACAGAGCACAAACAGAGCTCCATTTACTTCCAGGGTTGAGATCTCACAGATTCTCGCTAGAAGATGCCAGTGCAGGAAATTTTAAAAATAAAGCAAAGCACACACACACACACAAAGTACAGCAAAGCACAAAAACACATTTAAAGTCTCAAGTAGATGGGGGAGGGGTTCATAAAAAGAGCATCCCCTACTTGGCTGTCACGATCTCACCCAGAAGTGTTTGCCTATTGACGCTGCATTTATGTTAGTACAATGGCACGCGTATTCAAACTCAGGCAATGCTGGCAACAAAGCACCATAGCTGATCTATTGATGGCTTGGGCCATCAATAAAAAAGTACAGCTTTTGGCCTTTACATGATCGCAAAAGGACGATATCTTCTGGTACGCACGCTCTTTCATTAGGCATCCGTATGATAGCCTGTTTGCCTGGTCTGATAAAGTCCTCCGAGAGCAAGAAACAGTATTTTTGGATATGTTTAATGATATGCTACATTCCACTCTTAGATTATGATGAACCTGTACACCCGGGGAATAAACTCAGTCTTGGCTGTTCCTGTCCAAAATGTATTAGTTCCATAAACGGACAAGCTTTACCCTCAAGAGATAAACGTCAAATGCCTTTCACAAACAGTGTTAGCTTTAAAAATCATTACAGGTCACCTTTGTTTATGAAACTGTAAGGAAGACACCTGCAAAACAAAATAAACAGAAGACTGGGAGAAAGCATGCTGTGTCTGGTCTTTAAAATGGCAAGATTCTCATCTGGGATGGAAAGTTGGTGAAAATATATTGAACAGAAATCAAGATAAGGCTGTGTGTTTATATTTGCACCACAGGCCTCTGGAGGGAATGAATATTTTCTAGCAGCTGAGTTCTAGCTGACAAAGTTCAGTATAGAGGTAAGAGGGCTCATCTTAAAGCTTAAATAAACAGATGTGAATTGAAGCAGGCTCTATTTTTCTAAACCAGATTGGAAGTGATCAGATTTCACCACCATTCTCTATTAACTAATGTAATGCCAGAAAAACATAAATTACATCAGTATCTGAGATCTGAGAGTGTTCCAAAATAATGTTCATTTCTACAGGATATTCTATTATTTTTGCTAGTCTGGGAAGAGCTGCAGACTTTGCTTTGAAAAGCTAATAATCCACTGAGGTTTTGGCTTATATAAAAAAGCAATGATTTGTTTGGAGCTTCTCATCTGAAAGAGCTGTGACTGAAAAAAGACAGCAATGTACTAAAGCCCGGATGGAATACAAATGGTCATATTTATATTTTAAAGCAAATGGTGAAACAAAACTCTCTTCTCCTTCCTAATGTACTTAGTTCCTGCCTTTCCTCATTCGTTGCAATCTTTTGCTTCCCAAGCTTGTATAAATAATGTTATCATCTGTTTCAAGAAATCCTTCCCACGCATTTGAACATTTCCATGTAATACCCCAAGGAAATAGCAAGAGAGATATCAGGCCAACTGAACCCGAGGATGTCCTTCCCATTTCTTCTATTCAAAACAGCAGAAATCTCCTGAAGTCATAGATGAAATACCATCAGAAAATTGTCTGCAAACATCAGTTGGGAAACAGTTGCTTCCAGGAATTGCTAGTAAAACTAAGGGGGAAGGAGCTGAGGGTATGATGACTAATCAATTAGTCATTAGTCACTAATGCTTGTTCTCAAAATCTGACTTACAGGTTTTTTGCTTAATGTTTACTTGTCAAAGGCCTTGTTCCTACAGTTCATTCTATTCAGCCCAGAATCTGTATTTCTGCGTAGGATACCACCCACGGAAAAAGGAAAGCACTGATCCATTACTTGCATGGGTTTCATTATGGATCTCAAGGCCAAATGTAAATATTTTTATTACACCATGATTTATAGCACTGCAAACGAGGTGGATGTTATGGTCCTCCTTTTCAAACAGTACTATTTTAATGTGAAGTTGAAGGCATTCACCGCTGGCATCCATAGTTTTTTTGTGGGTTTTTTTTCTGGGCTGTGAGGCCATGTTCTGGAAGAGTTTATTCCTGACATTTCGCCTGCATCTGTGGCTGGCATCTTCAGAGAATGGTGGCGTAGGGTGTGGTGTGTGGGATTATATACTGTGAGTCCCTCTTGGAGAAGATATACACCTTTGTGTATTTGGATGGCTAGTTCCTGAAAAACACCAAAATCAAAACTTAACACATGCAACTGAACTCTACCCAGGGACAGGTGAATACCCAGCAGACAATGGACCATTAGCTAAATAGACACTAATCCTCCTTGCATATCCCCCCCCCCACCCAGGAACTAGCCATCCAAAGGTACATATCTTCTCAAACAGGGACTCATAGTATATAAACCTCCCCCCTCCACCACCATTCTCTGACGATGCCAGCCACAGATGCAGATGAAACGTCAGGCATAAACTCTTCCAGAACACGGCCTCACAGCCCAGAAAAAACCCACAAAAATCCTAAGCACTAGTTTACTCCGACATTAACCTCATCAGTCAAGTATCTTCCACACTCATTGCTTAGTCTCTCTGGTTGGTTTCTTTCTGCTTAACTGCTAAGCATGAGAACAGGGCAGGATAGAATATGGCCAGCTCATGCTCCTGTATGTTGAGCATGGACGTTGTCATCTCATTTTGTTGTTAACTGCTGTCAAGTTGACTTTGATTTATGGCAACCCTATGAATGAGGGACCTCCAATGCTGAATCTACACCTGCAAAATAATTTGTCCTTACCTCATTATGGGTGTCTTTAGAACACATAACATTCCTCTGTTTTCCAAGTGAATGTGCTTCTTTTAGGCCTTAATGCGATTTAAGAAAACCCCCTTTTACTCTGCATTTAAGTGAAAAACTGGCTTTTTAGACATGTGTCCTGCACTCTGAATCTGAATCAGGGTGGGATTGTAGGATGTGGTTGTTGGAGGGCAGGTCATGGTGGGAGGTGACTTGGCAGCCTCCTCATTCCAAGCATGGTGGTGTCACCATTTTTTGTTGTTGATGTGCAGCTGTTTCACCAACTAGGGAGGAATGGTTGAAATAGGGGAGGAGATCAGAAGATGGGGAGGCATTGTTTGGTCTCCTTTCAGCCCTCTTCCAAGCACTGCAACAGCCCAGACTCTAGTCAGTGATCATACATCATTTTTTTTTTTTAGTTCAGTGTATTCAAATGTCCAAAGGCACTGCTCTGTTTTAGAAGCTGCGAGACTTTGGACATTCTAATATGTGGACATTCAGATGGGGAAGCTGGAGCTAATGAATGGTGGGAGGAATCTTCATTTCCCCCCTTCCTCATAGAATCATAGAATTGCAGAGTTGGAAGAGACCATGAGGGCCATCCAGTCCAACCCCCTGCCATGCAGGAAATCATGATCAAAGCATCCCCGACAGATGGCCATCCAGCCTCTGTTTAAAGACCTCCAAGGAAGGAGACCCCACCACACTCCGAGGAAGTGCGTTCCACTGCCGAACAGCTCTTACTGTAAAAAAGGTTCCTCCTAATGTTGAGGTGGAATCTCTGCTGCTGGAGCTTGCATCCATTGCTCCATGTTCCGATCTCTGGAGCAGCAGAAAACAAGCTTGCTCCATCCTCAACGTGACACCCCTTCAAATACTTAAACAGGGCTATCATATCGCCTCTTAACCGTCTTTTTTTCCAGGCTAAACATACCCAGCTCCCTAAGTCTCTCCTCATAAGGCATGGTTTCCAGACCTTTCACCATTTTAGTCGCCCTTCTCTGGACATGCTCCAATTTGTCAATATCCTTTTTGAATGGTGGTGCCCAGAACTGGACACAGTATTCTAGGTGAGGTCTGACCAAGGCAGAATAGAGCGGCACTATTACTTCCCTTGATCTGGACACTATACTTCTATTGATGCAGCCCAAAATTGCATTGGCCTTTTTAGCTGCTGCATCACATTGTTGACTCATGTTCAACTTGTGGTCTACTAGGACTCCTAGATCCCTTTCGCACGTAGTCTCATTCAGCCAGGTCTCCCCCATCCTATATCTATGCATTTCATTTTTTCGCCCTAAGTGCAGTACCTTACATTTCTCCGTTTTGAATTTCATTTTGTTAGCTTTGGCCCAGCTCTCCAGTTTATCCAGGTCATCTTGAATTTTGATCCTGTCCTCCAGGGTATTTGCTACTCCTCCTAATTTGGTGTCATCTGCAAATTTGATAAGTATGCCCCTAATTCCCTCATTCAAGTCATTGATAAAGATGTTGAATAGCACTGGGCCCAGGACAGAACCCTGCGGCACCCCACTGGTCACGTCTTTCCAAGACGAAGAGGAGCCACTGCTGAGCACCCTTTGGGTACGGCCGGTCAACCAATTACAAATCCATTGAACTGTTAACTTGTCTAGCCCACATTTTACAAGCTTGTTTGCAAGAATGTCATGGGGAACCTTGTCAAAGGCCTTACTGAAATCAAGGTATGCGATGTCCACAGCATTCCCTTCATCTACCAAGCTGGTAATTTTATCAAAAAAAGAGATCAGATTAGTCTGGCATGACTTGTTACTCTGAAACCGATGTTGACTTTTTGTGATTATGGCATTGCCTTCTAAATGTTCACAGACTCTCTGTTTAATGATCTGCTCTAGAATCTTCCCTGGTATTGATGTCAGACTAACTGGACGATAATTGTTGGGATCCGCTTTTTTCCCCCTTTTGAAGATGGGGACAACGTTTGCCCTCTTCCAGTCTGCTAGGACTTCTCCTGTTCTCCAGGAGTTCTCAAAGATTATTGCCAATGGCTCTGATATTACATTTGCCAGCTCTTTTAATACTCTTGGATGTAGTTCATCCGGTCCTGGATATTTAAATTCATTTAGATTAAGAAGGTATTCCTGTACTACCTCTTTGCTTATTCTGTGCTGGATTTCCCCTGTTGTGTCTTCTGTACCTTTATCCTCAGGTTGGTCCCCCTTTACCTTTTCTGAAAACAGTGAGGCAAAGAAGGTGTTGAGTAATTCTGCCTTTTCTCTGTCCCCTGTTAGCATTTTGCCATCTTCTCTGCGTAGTGGCCCTACCATTTCCTTCTTCCTCCTTTTGCTGCCAACATACCCCAAAAAACCCTTTTTATTGTTCTTAACCTCTCTAGCAAGCCTGAGCTCATTCTGTGCTTTAGCTTTTCTGACTTTACTCCTACACGTGTTCACTATCTGTTTGAATTCTTCTTTGGTGATTTCCCCCTTTTTCCATTTCCTATACATGTTCCGTTTAAAACTTAGCTCCATTGAAAGTTCTTTAGTCATCCATCCTGGTTTCTTGAGAAACCTCCCATTTTTCTTCCTCAATGGTACTGTTTGAAATTGTGCCTTCAGTATCTCCCTTTTGAGAAAGTCCCATCCGTCTTGAGGTCTCTTCTCTTTTAGTATTCCTGACCATGGGATCACCCCCAGTATTTCCCTGAGTTTATTGAAATCAGCTCTGCTAAAGTAAAGAATGCGTGTCTGACTATGCCTGGTTTCTCCTTTCCATTGTATAACAAACTCCAGGAGAACATGATCACTCTCACCTAAGGATCCCACCACTTGCACCCCATTAACCAGGTCATCCCTGTTGGTTAGGATCAGATTTAAAATAGCTGACCCCCTTGTTGCCTCTTCCACCTTTTGGACCATGAAATTGTCTTCCAGGCAAGTCAGGAATTTGCTAGACCTTGAAGTTTTGGTTGAGTTAGATTTCCAGCAAATATCAGGATAGTTGAAGTCACCCATCACTACTACATCTCTCTTTTCTGTGTGTGTGTTCATCTGCGTGTGTGTTCATCTGCTCTAGAAAGGCATCATCCAATTCCACTGCAACAAGCAGCCTCTCCCTGGAGAGTGCATGGATATTATATGCAACAGGAAAATCTCAGAGCTTCAGTGGGGTTGTGGGGAAAGCCTCCATTATAAGGCAATGCAGAGCTATGCTGGGGCAATGGAAGAGAAGGGGGGGGGAGGGAGTGTAAAAAGAAAGGGGGGTTAAAATCCAGTTTGCCCATCAAAAGGAACAGAAAAATCTCAGAGCTTCAGGGGAGTTGAATGGAAAGCCTCAGTCATAAGGCAATGCAGAGCTGTGCCAGGCACCCCTGACAAAACTTCTGCCCTGCCATTCATAAAAAACCAACAACATATATGTGATTTTATGTTCCTACACAGAAGTAAGTCCAATTGAGTTCAGTGGGACTTATTCCTGAGTAAGAGAGCAAGAGGATTACAGCCTTATTGGAGAATAAATTCCTTTGGACCCAGTAGGAAATAGATTCAAAGAAACATGTGGAGGATCAGGCTATGATTTTGCTGGATTGGGGATTATATGCTTACAAATTTATTGTTCCAGTCGGTAGGTTTTTTTTAAAAAAAATAATCCTGTTAATCTTGAGGGAAGATCTATGTAGCCAAATGTTGTGGCCAACACTGAAGGAGGAGGCATTTAATTTTCCCAGGCAAGAGAACCTGGTGAGGGAGTCATCCAACAGGAGTGCAGGTGAGTGGTTAGAATGGCAAGAAAACAAGAAAGGCTAATGGCTGATATGGCTACGCATCAGGAAGACAAAAAACCATGCAGCTGCTGCATTGTTTGTGATATAAAATACTCTGATTCAGACATGGGAAGAAACACCCGTCTGAACTGATTTAACTTCGAGTGGAGGAAATGTGTGGCTGTCAAGACAAATTGAGTCCAGATTATAACGGTACTGTGTAGCATTAGCGGGGTCTAACCAGGGCAGAGTACTGGATCTGAATTATTTTGCTGGTGTGTATTCAGCCCAAGTCACCATGTCATCAACAGCCCAACTCAGGTCTTGCAGGCTCAGGGCTGTGGCTTCCTTGATTGAGTCTATCCATCAGGATACAGTCTTCCCCTTTTCCTACTGCCTTCTACCTCACCAAGCATTATTGTGTTTTCTAATGAGTCATGCCTTCTTATGATATATCCAACATATGACAGTCTCAGTTTAATCATCATGGCTTCTAGGGAGAGCCCAGGCTTGATTTGCTCTAGGACCCATTTATTTGTCTTTTTAGCAGTCCATGGTATCCATAGAACTCTACTCCAGTACCACATTTCAAATGACTTAATTTTTTTTCCTATCAGCTTTCTTCACTCTCCAACTTTCACAACCATACATGGAAACGGGAAATACGATGGCATGAACTAGCCTAACTTTAACATTCAATGCTACATCTTGACACTTCAGGCGCTTGTCTAGTTTCTTCATAGCTGTCCTTCCAAGGCATAGTCTTCTGATTTTTTGACTGCAGTCTCCATTCTGATTAATGATTGAGCCAAACTATGGAAAAAACTTTTAATTAATCTTCTGCTCTAAAGTGAGGTAAATAAGCTGTGGTCCTTATTTTTGTTTTTTTGATGTTCAACTGTAACTCTCACTACCCACTGCTATACCCCCCCCCTGTGTAAAAAGAATTACAAATGGCCACAAATGGCCCCCCAATGACCTCTAGGGGGAGTGAGGAATAAATTAGCCACTTTTGTGGGGAGGCCCTGGGCTGTTCTAGGCTTAGGGGAGGCCTTTTTTTTTTCTCAACAGGAAGTGACCGGAAATCAGCTTCATACTAACAACATAAAAATCCACAGCACAATTCAAAGTTCCAAAGTATAAGCATGGTTTAGAGCTCCTGCTCTGCTTTTGTTTCTCGTCTGCTCAGCACTGAGCTTTGTAACTTTATAACTTCAGTCTTATCTCCATGGTGCAGCAGACTCTTGATGTGGAATAATGGCCACAATGGGGATCTGTCAATCATTTGCAAATTCAGACATAACAGTAAACCATAGTTAAGAGTAACTGCACTTTGCAAACCAGCTAGCTGTACACCATAATTTATTATCTTGGTTTGGTGACCCATCACAAATCCTAAGTGCAGATGTAAAAGCAATCATAACTTCTTCTTCTTCTTTCTTTCTTTTCTTTTCTTTTCTTTTCTTTTTTTACAAATTATGGTTTGGTGAGATGCCTCATAGTGGTCTTAGATTATATAATCAAATAGTAACTGGCCATAGGTCTTAAAGATAAATATTTGTGCATCCACAATATAATAGCATTTTGTTTGGTAAATCTATTGGTGTTACACTATATTGTAGCTACTTTTCTACATATACATGTAGATACTAGGAAGTGCCTTTGGTTCACTTGATAGTTATAGTCAGGGCAAATTATTAAAAAAACAACAACACCCCTCTCAACAACCTGTTGTCTCTAATCAGTAGTTGAGAAATCCTCACTGCTGGGTACCCCTTCTGTGTGATGAATCATCTGTGACCTAACGCCAAAGTAAGCACTGGGAGTTTATATGTATTATGAAGATAGAACACAGTTAATTTCTCTGTTTCTGCTTGTGGTAAAATATGTCTCTTCTACTGCTGACAAAAATGGGGGAGGGGGGACCCTATAATGAATGTTGTATCTCAATAAGCCAGGTAGTATAAGATAACCTAAAAACACAGCAGTCCACTAACCCTGCAACACCAGGCTGCTGTATCTAAACATCTAATCCCATTGGTTGTGTATTCACACATACTAAACCACTTAGGAGATTATCACATGTATCCCTGAAAACTGTTTCTGTACCGCTACCCCGCCACCACCTGAACCATTTCCATCCCACTCCCGTCCCTGTAACAGAGTGGATTTTTTTACCCACACACTTTGCCTTATTCCATTATAGGTAGTGCTCCCTCTCCCCTTGGCTTCACTGCAGTAAAGGCAGCTGTTGTAAAGTTGCTTTTACTGCAGTGAAGCCAAATCCCGCTCATTCTTGCGAGAGAATGATCGTGTGGGAAATTTGAAAATAAAAACGAAACAAAACGTCAAAATAGAAAAGCAAGCCCAAAAACACACAGTACGATACCCAAGTAACCCAGGGAGGGGGGGGGAAGGGTGACACTTACCTGGCTGTCCCTATCAAACCCAGAAGTCTTCAGCACGGACCTCCAGGTGACATCACGTGGTGTTTGCACAACGGGGCACATTTTCAAACACCCGTGATTCCATTATGATAATGGAACGGGCTTCTTATTCATGGCTTAAGCGGGGGGGGGGGGACGGGAACAGGATGGGAACTTCCTGGACAGGGACAACATCATCTGAAAAGGGAGACAGATAGCAATCTCCCCTCGTCCCTATCCCGGGATATTGTACACGTCTGATAATCTCCTTTGTGTTATCTGGGTCTGACTCAGTAATAAGGATTGAATGGCTTGACACTACATTTCATGCACTAATACCAGGAGAACAACAACAAAAAAGATAGTTGAACAACGTTGGGGCCCTTTCACACTATAGAATTATAGCACTATGATTCCATCATAACTTCCATGGTCCCATCCTATGGAATCCTATGATTTGCCATTTAGGAACAGGTGTTTTGAATACTCAGTCAGGGAGCTCTAACACCTACCCAAACTACAAACCCCAGAATTCCATAGGATTATGCCATGGCAGTGGAATCATAGTGCTATAATTCTTCAGCGTAAAAAGGTCCCAGGAAAGTTTATGTACCAACTAGGCAAGTTGTCCACTCCACCAACAATATAGACTATGCCAAGATGCTGGCTGTATTAGATCTCATTTCCAGTGACTGAAGTTCTGAAATATTTTAACTCTTGACTAATATAGACTTTTAGTGATAAGCATGTGTAGTGAGTTTGGCCTCTACCACCAGGCAGACGGACTTTTTAGAGTCCTTTTTTAGCATCATGGCCAAATGGTAACTGCTATGCAATGACACAGAAAGAGTTCACTTGTATTTAGAAGGTTTTGTTAAATATTTTTGCTTTAGCTTGGCAGTTTGAGGCTGGGAAAAGATACAAAGGCTAGGAATGGATAGGGGAGTGAACTTTCTCCTGTTACCAGCCGGCTTCTATAGTTCTCATAGCTATTGGGAGGGGAGATGGGGCATGCCTGGGCAGTTCCCATTTCTTTGTTCACTTCTAAACTATATAATCCTTGGTAATCCATCTTCCATGGGCCTTAGGTGTGTGTGTGTCCTAGCTCAGGAACTGCATGGCCAGTCATGGTATGCTGGCCATGGGATAGTCTGGTGAGAATTAGTTGTTCAGGGTCCCAGTTCTGCCATTTTCTGTGAGCAAAAGGACTGGATGCTTCTCTCTTACAGATCACCTGGTGCATCACATACTTCCAATAAAGCTCATCATATATATATATAAAATGTATTAGTATCTGGTACTAAATTAAGGACTTTATCAGATGCTGCCCTTTAAATGTTCTTTTCCCAGCATTAAAAAACCCATTTTTATGCCGGCAAAAGAATGCTCCCACCACACTTACTTCCTTTCCCAGCAAAGGCAGCTCTGGCAATAAAGAGGAAGTGAATGGAGCCCCGTTCACTTCCTCGCTCAAAATCCCACGAGACTTCGTTGCATGGGAAATTCAAAATTTAAAACAAAAATAAAGTATTTAAAGTTGAAAAAAAGCACACACACACTTTAAAAGGCCCAAGTAACCCAGGGAAGGTCATAAAAAGAGTGAACCTTACTTGGATGTCCCGGTCTCACCTGGAAGTGTTCGCACCAGACCAGCCATTCTTGGGGTAAGTACAAGATTTAAATGGCCCGAGGTTTTGCAAGCACAGAAGTGGCAGGGGGTTCTATTGACAGCTTAAGCCATCAATTAAAATGTACAGGGTTTGGGATAGTTTTAACTATGAAAGTCCGACACTGTCTGATCCGCACGCCCTTTTGGGGTTATGTGGCATCATTATGATGCCGGATTCTGAGTGTCTGATAAAGTCCTTAGTCTTCAAAAGCCCTGGAACTGGCAAAGCAGTTCCAACCTAGAACATTTTGTGCACCAAACATAGTACTGAAACTCACCTGTTAGTGTTGAAGACAGAGAAACTGTGGACTATGTGCGCCATGCTAGTCTGGATTGTGTGACCTGGATGATCTCACCAGGATTGTAATGATCCAGGATTTTTAAGAAGAAATGGACACTTTGGTGTTGTTGTATGTGGTGAGCATGTTGGTGGAAAAAGGCAGACACCTGGGCTTCAGTGATGGACCTGCGGACCATGTCTCCTTTGTAGTATTTTTCGCAAGGGAGCCTGGGATGGAGTAACGGCACATGAGACTTCCTCTGAATCCAATTGAAACTCTACATCAATACAGTATTTATTTTAATGGAACATAATAGATGCTGTGTTGTATGTTCTTTCCTTAAGATACAAAATAGTGGGTGTCATCTATAGTCCTAATTCTGGACAAATGCTGTTAATTAAAATAAAGTTGTTGTGTATTTTTAAAATTAGGTTTTATCAGGTAGTGATTTGAATATACATTTTTTTATCCAAAATTAGATTGGGGATGAGTCTTCCCAATTGTGATCTATTGTATATCTTCATCCTTTGCTGGACTCACAAGTCAATAAATCTTACTGACACTTGGAGACTTTGCCACCAGAATGTTAAAGATTCTGGTCTGCCTCACATGACAGGTACACCTGCTTCAGTTATGTTCCTTTTATAACTGGCTGCCCTATTTTATACAATGACTACTGTATATTGATCCCCAACCTTTACTCTCTCTTTTTGTGGGGGGGGGGGAATGTTAATAATCTAAGATGAGTACATGTAAATTTCTATGTATTAAAAATTATAACTGTGAGATGCTATGTCCACAAAGGCAGCCATTTGCACAAATGTTCTATAATTACTTTTCATTTTGCTCTGGGAAAGAATCAGACAAAGATGTTTCCAGTCCCTTCTTTTGCTCAGCAACTTCAGGAAATTCTTGCTGATTCAATTAATATTTTAATTAGGGGAGTAGCAGCAAGCAAAGTTCCAAAGACCAACTGTTAATTGCTGGCATATCTCTTTTCATGAAGGACTGTTTGTATGTGTGCATGTGCCTTTAAGTAACATCTTGCCTTATGGCAACCCTATGAATTTCCTACACAGATGTGGTTTTGCCAGTTTCTTTCTCTGAAATATATAGTCTACAGTAGCACATGGTATTCGTTGGCAGTCTCCCATCCCAGTACAAACCTGCTTAGCTTCTAAAATCAGACAGGATCTGGGACCTTTAGGGTATTTAGGCCCAAACCCAAAAACTATCCCAATAGCTCTTCCTAGATACCAACCTCAAACTGACAGGGTGGGACAAACCTGCTTCTCTTTTAACTGCTGGTGGAATTTAAATACCAACTGAGTAGATATGGTTGAGGGTGGATTTGTTCTTCACTTCCTGACAGTTATCAGAAACTAGAAAAAATATGACTTAATAATGTGATGCCAACCAGGCATGCAGCTCCTTTTACCATCATTTCAAATCTGCAGCATAGTATCTATATATCTAATTTATGATGGAATATTAAATATTATAGCTCCTTATCTGTAGCAGCCTGCCTGCCTGCCTGCCTCCCTCATCTTTCACATAACTGTATGTTTTACGGGGTTTGAAAAAGGAACTTGTTTATGTTTTTGAAAACACTTGCTTTTTATACAAGGTATACTAGTATGCCTAAATGTATGTGACACCACATTGCAGACTTGGAGTTAAAAGGGTCTAGTTTTGTGCCAAGGGGATGTTTGTTTAATTATGAAATTAGAAGCCATATTTGTTGCAAGTTTTTAAAGGGTCAGCCCTACCATTAGGCGGAATGTGGTAGTCAACTCTCAGGTGGCTGATGCTTCGGACAAAACAGCAGTTCCCCTCCATTTCTCCTTAGATATCCTGCACTCTCACATCTAACTTAGCCAGTTGTCTCCCGATGTGGTAGAGGAAGCCACCCTTTCACCATTGTTAAAGTAAGGCTGCTGCCACACTGCAGAAATAATGCAGTTTGACACCGCTTTACCTGCCATGGTTCAATGCTATGGAATTCTGGGATTTGTAGTTATGTGAGCTATTTAGCCTTTTCTCTCAGAGAGCCACAACAAACTACAAATCCCAGGATTCCATAGGATGGAGCCATGATACTTAACGAGGCGTCAAACTGCATTATTTCTGCTGTGTGGCAGCGCCTAAGAGTCAATTGCTGGTCCACTAGATTCTGTATGTGGAATGAGCACATACCTTTGTCTCAGGCAGCAGAATGTCTTGGACTGGCCCTGACTGGCTAGAGTGGTGGTTTTCCCTCCTTAGCCCTTCTGTTTTTTTGGACTTTAGTTCTCAGAAACACCAGATAGCTTGACCAATCATCAGAGATTGTGGGATCTGAAATCTAAAACATCTAGAGGATCAAAGAAGAACCACTGGGCTAAGGAACATAAATCAAATTATATGTGCTGCAATACAACTCACATGCAGTTCTTGTAACTGAAACATGGGTTTTGCTTTGGCTCTTAAACCTCATGTAACTGAGGTAGTCTGCTACAGATATAGCTATACAGGCTAACTTTGCTATCAGCTGACTTGCAAAGAAGGATGTGACACTGACATCAGCTGTTTATTAAATCTTGGGTGATTCACAAGCACACAACAGAAGAGGGATGGACAGTGAGGAAGGTGAGAAACAGTGCAAGAGGAAAGCAGATAAGCAGCAATTTTTCTTGGAAAAGAATTTGTCTAATCATTGCCCTAACAAGAACTGAGTCCAATGTATGATCTCACTTCCTTGTTGATATCACATCACAAAATACACATTCGAAGTATGTCGGTACAGAGAAAGCCATCTTTGGATATGGATTGTGTCACATCTTTCTCTGCTTGAAAGGGAAATGATGGAATATTAAATGACAGTATAATTTAAAGCCAAAACAATCCACTTATAAGGTCTTTTTAAAAAGAGATAAGGATGATGCTGGCTTGCATCATTACCTAACTGTTTATTTTTAGGACATGTTTATTTGTTGAGTGATTACATTTATCATTCCTCCACTGAACTCAGGGCAATGTATGTGGTTTTCATCTTCCCCAATTTTATCTTCACAATAATCCTTTATTTTTTCCTAACAGAAACGCTAGTCTTTGTGATGAGGGATATTTCTTATTTTATTTTATTGTTGTTGTTATGTGACTCTGACTTATTGTGACCATATCCTAGAGGGTTTCCTAGACAAGATTTGTTCACAGGAGGTTTGCCGTTGCCTTGCTTGGATGCTGAGGAGAGAATGTGACTTGCCAAGTTCACCCAATGGATTTTTCCTTGCCCAGTGGCTGATCAGTGATTGAAACCATTGTTTCCAAAAGTACACAAACCACTCTCGTTTACTTTGTTCCTTTGGAATAAATGGGATCCCCTGGAAACCAAACCAGTCCTTATCTATATAACCAACCAGTGGTGGACTGGCCAGGGTGCCAGCTTGCCTGATGGCAAGTGGGCCCCTGATGAAGTGGACCCCCTTAAACATTAGATAATATGTTTAAAATATTAATGACCTTTTAGTAGCTTGAAAATGTAATAGAAGTTCCAATATTATTACTGTATGCAAAAAAATCTAGGTTGTATTACGGGCCACCGGGTGGGAGGGTGTCCTTCCCTTCCAGCATCAGGCTGCTGGACCAGGACCCCCAGGTGGACTTTGTCTCTCTTGCAAAGATGCCAGCAGGTAGATTGGGCCCCCTGTGGGGTGGAGGCCTGTGCCAGTAGCCCAGACTCCCTGCCATTCTTCCCCCAGGAAGCAAGGGATCATGATCGCTGACACTGGTGGCCCCTCCCTTTTAAGAGGGGTTGGGGAGGCCTGGTAGACCGGGCTCCCCTCCAGTGGGCCCCCTTTGTCTCCTGGCAACCAATATTTTTAGACCTAGTCCATCACTGTACCCAGCCTATGCATGCTCGCTTCATCAGTATAGCTCCTTTTCTCTCTCAGTAGAATCCCATTCTGGGATCCATTCTGGGTGATACTAGAGAATGTGGTACCAAGAACTGGCTCTCCTATATATCAGTTTTTGAACATCCAAAGTACTTGAGAGTCCTTACTTCTTCATTTCAGCAACATCCTGTACAAGAGATTCCCCTTGGGGCTAGTGACAACTGGCTCAAAGTCATTCCATGAGCTTGGTGGTTGAATAGAACTTTGATCTCGGTTTGATCGTAAACCAGTCCAAATAGGTATTCAGTGGATCATATCAAACCACTATTTGAAATGTTACTTGACTGCTTCCTTACTGGAGGCCAGATTGATTAAGGAGTGAACTACCACCATGAAACAGATTCAGATTTAGGCAGGGGCGGTTTAACCATACTGCCAAATCAGCGGGGGGGGGGGCTGTAGCCACAGGGGCCCCTTCCCAACACAAGCCCTCCCCCACAGCAGCCCAGAACATGCGCCCCAATCCTCTCCGCCACCCACAATGCACTTCCTTCCCCCAGCCATGGTCCGCTCTGGGCAGCATTCCCTGCGGGGCGGCACTCTCGGCTAGCCAGGCAGCAGCCACAGGCTTCGCCCTCCTTCCCCTTGTCACCCGGCCAACCTCCTGCCGCTCAAGCCACCCATGCCCCAAGCAGCCAAGCACAGCCAGGCAAGGAGAAGGAGAGCAGGGGAAGAAGTGGCAGCTGGCAGGCCCCACCTCCTGTCGGCTCCCTGCCCACCAGCACCATGCTCCCACTGTCCCTGATGCCCACGGCCACCAAATCCCCCCCCCAAGGAGCACCCCCCCCAGGAAGCCAAGCCCAGCCCTGGCGCCTCGGAGCAGAAGTATCTGCTGGCCCACCTGGCCTCACCCCGCACCTCAGCCAGTTCCTCTGGCGCTCCCCTGGTGTCTCCAGGCAGGAGCAGCAGGAGCAGGAAGCGGCCCAGGCTGGAGCCCAACTTGTAGGGAGTGGAGCCACCAGGAGGAGGAGGATGCAGAGCAGCGGCCGCCCAGTTGCAAAGGGGAAAGAAGCAATCCCCCCCAATCCCTTAAATCATTCCTGTCTTGCCCTTCGGTCAGCTTGAGGCAGAGCGGCAGCAGCAGAGGAGGCAGAGAAGAAGAGAAGGAGCGTGGCCCACCTTGCTAGGCCCTGGAGTAGCAGGCTCGGCGGGCCCCCCGCGTTGCCATGGAGACCCAGTGGCTGGCGGTCTTGTTGACTGGCCTCCCAAACCCCACCTGCAAAATGGCCAAAGGCAGCAAGAATCTCCTCACAGGCTGTTGGGGGTGGAGGAGAGAGATGGAGAACAGTGGAGGGAAAGTGCCGGTTGCCACCTTTCAGGCAATATAGGTGACCATTTTTTAAAATATATATATACACACAAATATAGATGTACACACACACACGAACACACATATATACATACACATTTAGATATACAGTCATCCCTTCACATTCGCAGGGGTTAGGTTCCCCAGATGCCCGCAAATGTGAAAATTCCATGAATAATGACTCCTCCCCCACCAAAGTGACCATGGGGCTTCCGGAGGCCCCATAGTCGCTTTCCCAGGACTCCCCACTCCCTTCCCCGGCCTTCACGGGGCCTCCGGAGAGTCTCCGGAGGCCCCGTGGATGCCTCCCCGGCCCTCCCCCCTCCCACCCCGGGCCTTCATGGAGCCTTCTAAGGCTCTGTGAAGGCCTCCCCGGCCCTCCCCCCTCCCCCCAGGCCTTCACGGAGCTTTCTAAGCCCACCCTGGGCCTCTCCCCTCCCACCCTGGGCCCTCCCCCCTCCCTCCCCAGGCCTTCCTGGAGCTCCGTGAAGGCCTCCCCGGCCCTCTCCCCCCCTTCTAAGGCTCTGTGAAGGCCTCCCCGGGCCTCCCCCCTCCCACCCCGGACCTTCATGGGGCCTCCAGGAGGCCCCTTGTCGCGGTTTTGGGAGGGCAGGGGGACCCTCCCAAAACCGCGAATAATCAAAACCGCGAATGCTAAGTTCGCGAATGTGGAGGGGCAACTGTATAGACACACATATATATCTACAGACACACATATATAGATATACACACATAGATAACACATACATATAGATATATAAGCATTTCTCTCTCTCTCTGGCTTTTCTTTGCAAATGAAGATTCAGGAAGGACTCATCCCGCGCTTTCTGCAAGCACACTGATGACTAAAAAGGCCTATCCGAGATAAACAAGTCTGGTTGCAGAAAGCACAACAGAAGGTGCCAATGTTTGGATCGGGGATGCATGCAGGTTGTCTTCAAGCTATTTTTCTGCTGAAAGACAATGTTTGTAATAGTCAGCTGTTGTTCTGCACAGAACTCTAGCAAGAGGCGTCCGTTCTCATTCCAATTTCCAACACCATGCTTGCCTAAGACACTTCTTCCTGAAAGCCAGTGTGGCTTCAGAGCCAATAGGAGTACACTTTTTATGACCCTCCCCAGGTTACCTGTAAGTTTTAAAGTGTGTTTCTGTGCTTTGTTGAACTTTTTTGTGTGTATTTTACTTTTTATTTTTGAATTTCCCACGCTTGCGTCTTCTTGCAAGAATGGGCAGGATTTCAGTCCAGGAAGTGACTGGCGGTCTGTTAGAGCTCTATTCATTCCTGGGCTGCCTGTTGATGGGAGAGAAAGTAAGTGTGATGTGGAGGGTTATTGTGCCAGGACAGGGCAGGATTAGATATTGTGGGACAGGAACGCTTTTTGCATTCCTGTCAGGAAATCTCCTATAACTTCCAAAATCCCTCATCTAGCAAGGGCACTGGTCTTGCTGGATGGAAGATTTGGGAAGGTGAGTACCCGGCTTGTGGGGGCAATAAGCTAACATACATTGGAAACTGCTTAATGTAGTGTAGATGTGTAAATTGCTATTGCTTAAAAACAAATTGTAAGTCGCTCTGATAGCCTTTGTGGCTGAAGAGTGGGGTATAAATACCTAATTCAATTAAAAAAAATATTTTTTTTAATAATTAGTCCAAAAGATAACTTTTTTGAACTCTGGAGCCTGATCTGTTCTTCTCTGTTTCCGAGATGTTTTGATCCCACAGCTGGAATTCTGAAAGACAATTTAAACATTTTAAGGCTGTATCTGCACTGCAGAATTAATCCAGTTTGACACCGTTTTAACTGCCATGGCTCAATGCTATGGAATCCTGGGATTTGTAGTTTGTTGTGGTACCAGAGCTTTCTGACAGAGAAGGCTAAATAACCCACAAAACTACAAATCCCAGAATTCCATAGCATTGAGCCATGGCAGTTAAAACAGTGTCAGGTAAAACAGATTACCAGTATTCCTCTGCTGGATTTGAGTCTTTCTGGAGAAAGCCAAGATGTACTTTTCTTTCAAAGTGGACAAAATTGCACTGATTCCTATCAAGTCAGAGGCCACCTGACTGCTTTTGTTCTTGAGTTACTTAAAAGTGTATACTTTCAGAATTTTGCCTGTTCTGTGTCCCTTATTTAGATATCAATGGCAAATGGATCTGACACATTCGCTGCATTGTTAAAGTAAGCAGTTAGTCAGCGAAGCAGAAAATCAGACAAATTGTAGCACACTGCATAATTCATATAATTCATTTGCTGACTTGGGAGGCAATTACTATCTTTGAAAGAATGGTTGCCAGGTTGGTATGATGTAACATGGTGAAGTCTAATGAAAACAGACAGAAATGGGATTCCTCCCCTTCCCCCCGCCACTCAGTATAAGCATGAAAGTTATGAATAAAGGCTGATTGGATTTTGGAATATTTGGGCTTGTCCTTTAATGAGCGGCAGGCATAGCTGCTTGGCTGTGATGTCAATGTCAATCAAACCTGTTGCTTGGAGCACAAACCACCATCTGCTTCTCTTGGAGCAGACATGAACCAATGTCTCTCCCACATAATAGAAGCAAGCTTCAAAGCCATTCAAAGAAAGCTGAAGTAAAACAATAGTATATCACTGGTGAGTGGGACAGTTATAAAAGACCTATATTTTAATATACATAGTAGTAACATAAAGCCCCACTTGGATGTTTTCCCAGATGCTCCAAACTGTTTAACTTAAGCCACATTTATTACACTGCAAAACCCAGCCCTGTATTATATACTTTATTTGCTTGTATGTATGCATATATATATATATATATATATGTATAGTCTGATGCAGAACAGCTATTTAACTTACAGTACTGAGTTCAGCGAT
The DNA here is from genome assembly GCA_030847615.1 of Gambelia wislizenii. Taxonomy (NCBI): domain Eukaryota; kingdom Metazoa; phylum Chordata; class Lepidosauria; order Squamata; family Crotaphytidae; genus Gambelia; species Gambelia wislizenii. Next base: position 200,963,492 of record JAUMIR010000005.1, on the reverse strand, counting down.
CTTGTCTCAGATGGGTTCTGATATACAGGCATACCTCTGTTAGTGAACAAAGCTTCATTTTATAAAGGCTTTTCAGCACACATGTCTAGAAGTAGGCTCTTTCCTACTCTTACCACTTGAGGGTAAGAAAAAGAAACTTGAACTACTCTTTTTTGGGAGGGGTAGTGGTGTAAGAACCTATTGCCGTTTTTCTATGTTATTTCTGCCTCTGGTATCAAATCTTCCATGCAAATTCTATCAGGATTATTTTCACCATCTAGACAACCCTTAGATTTTAAAGAAGCTAACTAAGTTGCTTAACCCTATCCCCAAAATAGTCTCAGGACTTTGGATGGCTCCTTTAAAGTTCCAGTTAAAACCCAGAGTGGATTCACCACCCATTCTGACTTCAGAACCATCAGCTGCCCCTACTGGTGGTAACAAGTATGAAACAACAGTACATTTCAAAAGTAACACAACAAGAAAAAGCAGTAGCTCAAAATTAATTGTGAAGAATAAGATAACCTTTAAAAGCTTATTTTAGAGGGAGTTTTCAGAAGCAAATTTTATGTCAATCTATTGTCAACCCAGAGTTGCCTGAAAGTAATGAGAAATTTAAAAACTTAAGGTCAACATTAACAGTAATGAATAATAAAGAGGGGTGGTAGTAACAGGCTCTACAAAAAAATAAATCCTTTAAAAAGTAGTTTTCCAAGGTCTGGTGTCCTCTCCAGTTGCTCAGCATTTGGGGGAGATAAATAGTGGGTGGCTGAGCTGAAGAAATTTCTCACAACAGAAGTGGAAATAAAATAAATGGGTGGGTGGAGGCGTGTTGTGTGTGTGATTTGCAGCAGATCAGCAAGGTGTTTTTTTTTTAATTCTTAGTAGTTGTCTGAAACAGCAACAGCTAAAAAGCTTTCCTATCCCCCTAAAAATATGTTGCTGAGAAAGAACACTTGACAAACCCAAGGAGAGAAGATGATTTTTGTGTGAAAGGACTTTCTGTGTCTGGTCACCTGTTTTTAGACTGAACAGGTGCTCAGAGGCAAACTGTTCTTGAATTGTTCGGCTTATGTCTGTGCTATTGTGCTACTGTTCTGCATCTGGCTCTGGCTGGTGGATTCTAATAAAAAAATAGCAGACTATGCAAGCTTGACCTCTCTCTCACTCCAATATTCAGGCATCCTTGCATCAGCTGTTGCCTGATGTTTTCTCTGCTCTCACTTTAACCACTAAACTAGCATCTAAAAATGCTGTAATTCTGTGATTGAGGAAAGCCAAAACATAGTGGCATGATTACAGTAATTATTGTTCATCGCCATAATGGTGAAATATTACCGCCCTGGAATTTTTGCACTACTACCACTAGCGGTATATGAACAGGATTTCAGCTTGCGTTATAGTAACACTTGTCTTCGCATTGCCTTCTAATGACGGGGTATTAATGCCTTCTGCTGGCTGGTGCATTTACCTTTAAGAAAAAAATTCTCTTACTTCCATGACTTTACATGGGCCAGATTTCAGCTGTTCTCATGAGAAGACATGACTTTGCTCTAAAACACTAAAAACAAATAAATAACCAAACAAATTCACAAATAAACACTTAAACAAACCTTACAATGTACCAAGAAAAGGTGACAGATGATTAAAATAGCATCCTGTAGGTTCTCTTCATGTTCTTCCCTGGAAGTTTAACTATGTGTTCTCATTGGGAAAGGTGAGGGGGAGAAAAGGACTACTCATTCACGCTGTAATCACACAATTACAGCGGAATGTGATTATTCCATGCTCATCAATACTGTGAAAAGAGAGATATTGAGGGTTATTGATGGCTTTCCACACCAATTAAAAGTTATGCCTAATTAACAGGTAGAGCACACAGGGACCACGGGAGGATGATGTCTCATGTGATAACGGGAATCTGTTTGTGATACTATTACATCTATTATTTCAGTCCTGTCTGATAAAATCTGTGTGCTTCTAAACCAGGGGCGGGCTTCTGTGGGAGTCTTAGGGTGTGCATTAGTCCCCCAGAAGACTTTGGAGGGCAGACCCTCCTGCAAAATATCTTTTTTTTTTTGTGCCCCAAAATGTCCCCCCAAGCCCTCTAAAGGGCATTGGGGGCATATTTTGCCATATTTATGGCAAAAAAACCCAAACAAACCATTTTAGGCCCAGGAGAGGCCTTTTTAGGAACAGGAAGTGACTACGAGTCATTTCCTGTTTTAGAAAAAGTACTCTGCTGGTCCTGAAGTGGCCAAGAAGGGGGCCAAAAAGTGGCAAAAAATGACCCCATACCTCCCTCGAGGGTATTTGGTGGCGGAGTAAATCATTTTTTTCCCCTTGGAGGGCCCACAAAAACAGCCCTGGGGATCCTCATGCAGACTGCAGGGCACACTTTGCCCAGTCCTGTTGAACATGAAGCTTTTTATTGTGTAATCTTTCTGTCTCATGGAAAGAATTTTACTAGCTCGGCGGGTGACAGTACCTATGTGTGTGTGTGTGTGTCCCTGTTGTCCTCTTGTAGGCCTTTTGTTTTCTTGTACTATTTCCTGCGTGGCAGGGGGCTGAACTGGATGGCCATTGTGGTCTCTTCCAACTCTACAATTCTATGATTCCACCTTTTTTCTTTCCACAAAAAAAATCTGTTAGAGAGGAAAGAGTGGACTATCCTCTATATAGTTGGATTGGTGCTGGTAGGAGACAATGGAATATGTTACTTTGTCAAATCATATATAGGTTGACTCAGAGCACTGGCAGCTGATGGCTGGGGGGCAGTGAATCAGCTTTGGGTTTAGAATCAGCTTTCTAAACTAGGGATGTAAACCTTTATAAATGTCATTCTTGCCTTTCATTCATGTTTTGCATCTATATAGGCAAGGGACATCCCTGTTTGTTATACAGTATATATAAACACATATATAGGAATGAATACACACACACACGTACACAGTGTGTGTATATATATATATATATATATATGGAGAACCAGGCTTGTGTAGTTGTTTGAATTCAGCCATGGAAAATGACTGGATGATCTTGGGCGAGTCACACTGTTCTGCCTCAGAAAAAGGCAAAGACAATTCCCCTATGAACAAATCTTGCCAAGGAAACCCTGTGATAGGTTTGCCTTATGGTCACCATAAATCAGAAATCACTTGAAGCCACACAACAACAACAACAACAACAAACAATAAGCTCTATTGGCAAGGGATATTCCTGAATTTAATCTGTTTTTGCAATGTTATTGGAAAATGCTTTATATGTATTTTATTGATGGCAATTCAATAACCAAGTACTGTACTGTATATCTAACTACTTATAATAGCTGTGGCTGCAATCTAATTCCTATGCATAATTACTTGAATATAGGCCCACTGAACTCATTAGGACTTCCCATACATGCTTATTTGAAGTTATTTTGGAATTAGGGTAGAATCCACCTCTCTCTCTCTCTCTCTCTCTTTTTTTTTAATGGAGCAGGACTTCAGTCTCATTGTTAAAGTGGCACCAACAGTTCTTTGTGTAACTGTGCCTTCCTAATACATAGGTGCAGTTCTGATAGTTCTGAACATTTCTGCTACTTTCCAGATGGCAATTAGGATTGTTGTTGTTTTTAAAAACACAAACCTCATTATCAATGTGCTGATACAGCAAGTTAATAATAGGGTTTTTAAGGAAGATTAATTAGGCAAGACACAATGCTGCTTATGCATAATTATGAATCTCATTACTATACTGGGACTCACCCTTGTTTATCTGTTACATCTTCATTAAACATGCATATTTTGTAGCAGCTTTGCAAAACACCACTGCTCCTTCTCAGCTTTTATTGGGGCCTTGCGGTCCTTATTAATCTCTACAAGACTACAAGTATATCTTCTTTACTGTGAAGAAATACCACCATATTTAGGGAAATAAATGTATATGAGAGGTGTATATGAAACATAAATTAATGTTGTGTTTAGACTTGGGTCCCATCTCCAGGATATCTCATTATGAATATGCAAGTACAGTAGGACCCCTGTTTCCACTGATTCATTATACACTGATTCAATTATCCACAGGACACAAAACAGCACACCTACCATGGAGTCTTCCTAGAAAATGTGTCCTCTCTAGCCATTTTCTAGGTCCTCCAAGACAACTCTATGGTATTTTAAACAGGAAGTGCCATTATTTTCAATGGCATTCACTATTATCCACAGTTTTTTGTATCCACGACCCCCCCCCCCCAACCAATCTCCAGCAGATACGGGGGTCCTACTGTATTCCAAAATCAAAAAAAAAAAAAATCTAAAATACAGAAGACTTCTGGTCCCAAGCATTTTGGATAAGGGATACTCAACCTCTAATATATAGTTATTGAACTACATCTGGAACTTGAGCTTGGATTGTGGATGTTTCTCTAACAAATTTATTTGTGTACACTCTGAGCCTGAAGAAATAAAAGAAATCAGTTTCTGTCTCAGAACTATCTGCAACGTATTGGTCAAGAGGAAAAAATATAATTCTAGGGAAGCTTTTGAAGAGTGTCAAAATGTCGGCTTACTGCAGATAGACAATCTCAAATAGAATGAAGAGGGATGAAAGCCACAATCTTAACTGGCACAGTACACACCCTTTTCTCTTTAATTTAAGCAAAACAACACCCTAGAGTTCACAAGTATCATTAATGGGTCTCCACTGCACAACTTTTTTCAAGTGGCAATGACTAGTAGTAATGGCTATTAATAGTTTGGTAATGATAATTGCCAATACACTATATCTGCTACTTAGTTACGTACTTGTAGCTAATTAACATCTCTTGGCCTGACTCCCTCAGCCCATCTTAACACCCTGTTACTCTAAGAGGTGAGGGGTTCTTTAGAGACCCACCCCTGATACCAAAATCTCTATTATTATTTGGGGGGATTATTAGCTCAAATGGATGCCTGCAAGAGGAGGGTAACTGTGGGGAACTTTTCACCTATGTATATCAGTACTAACTGTAGACAGCACTCCAGCTTAAAGTGGAAGAAAGTATTTTTATTGGAAATAATACAAAACACACTCACACATGCAACACATGTTCCTGAAGCTATTGAGGAGTAAGGCAGAAAGATTGGATAGAGGGAGAGGTTCAAGAAAATAGGGCAATAGCTATCAGCCTTGGAGAGTCAAAGATACTCAGGGCCTGTCTAGACGAGGGAATAAAATGTGAATTGGTGTGCAGAAGCGCCAATTCGCAGCAGCTGTCATCTGTCTCAACAACTTTTTTGCAAGATCGCTGGTTTGAGAAGTTCTCCATGTTTCCTGTTTACACAGAAGCATGCCAGTGAATCAGGATGGTGGGTGTGAGTGAATTACTTGTGGTTCTATACTCCCCAACTTGCCCCTGCCAAACTGTTAAAAACAAACAAACACACAACTAATTCCAAGATGTGGAAGAGCGATCTTCTGTTTAAGTAATGAAAAAAAGAAGGAAAGAAAGGCTGTTTCATCACCTGAGCTCACAATCACTACAGCAACAATCTAACATGGCAGATACACAATCTGCCATCTTGGTGTGCTCCGCCCCATGTGTACTTCCAACAATCAGCTATCCTGTTCAGTAATACGCTCTGATGCTGTTTGGTTGTCCTGACATGCAGGAGTACGCATTTCCTCTGCAGTTGTAAAAAAACTTGGGGAAAGTCCCAGAGGCTTTTGCCATGGACTTTCCCCAACTTTTGCTCCCCCTCCCTCCAAAAAGGATGGAATGCTGCAGGATCCCATTTGGACATATAGGATTCCATGAGGATTTATTTCACCATCTGGACTGCCCCTCAGACAGGCATTGAGGGTGGCATAGGAAGTTCTGATCTGTGGTTGCACTGAGAAAGAGAGTGGCTGGATTCGCTCACCATGGCACACTATTCTGTTGTCAAGAGACTAATATTTATACCCTACTTCTTATCCTGAAGAGGTACTTTGGTTAGGACAAAGCTTGGATGGCTGGGGGGTGGACGGTATGAGGTGAATTTGTGAGTATTCCTCCAAGATGTCTCCCATTGTTTTAATTCAATAATTCAAAACAATAATTCAAACATTGTTTTAATTCAATACAATAATCTATATCTTGGGCCCATTTTATCATCTGTTCTTTGATAGTTTCCTGTTCTAGATCTCTCTCTAAACAAATTTTGTTCTACGTTGCTATATGATGTTTTCCTTTATCCAGGTCTACATTGTCTAATTCATTTTTTTCTATTTTGTAATCTTCCAGTTTGAGGTCCATTTTGAATCTTTCATATACTTGTTTATTTCTAAGGCACATCCCAGGTCATTGTGACCTCCAGCTGACCTTTTTGGTTCACCCTGGCCAACCTGACTCTGAAAAGCACCCAAGATTTCTAATTATGAGATATCGTGGGGAGGGGGTAGTAGGGCATGCTAACAAGCCAGCAGCAGCAGTGGGTGGAGAAGGCCTGTTAACCTGATTGAGGAGCAAGGAGTATGATGTTTCCGTCCTGGCACTGAGTGAGGCTTCGATGAGCAATTTCAATGGGGTCCTACTTCTGATTGTCACATCCTTGCTTGCTAGGAGGAGGAGGTCAGAAAGATCCTTCTCCTTGCATCTCAGTAGCAGCTAAATAGACCCCCTTTGACTGATGTAGTTGCTGAATGTTAAGATGGGCTTTGCATATTCTTATAGTAACATTACATAGTCTCAAGGCTGGTTCAAGGCACCAGTAGCGTCAGCATCCACAGGGGGGGCTGTCATTGTGGGGGGGGGGCGGGCGTAGTAACCTCCTCCTGCAAAAACATTCTTAGTAATAATCTGAATATCCTGTACTGCGAATAGCTTAGGTTGAGTTAGGTTACAGTGACCTGAGATAAACATATGGGCCTCCCAAAATAAAGCATTGCAGGGCCCCCCAAAATTCCTTAAATCGGTCCTGCATAGTTATCCTGAATACAGAGCAGTTACGAGCCTGTAACTGCAATAAAGAATACCAGCCAATAGCTATAAAAGTACCTTGTTTTAAATTGGATATGAGCTACTTTAGGTTCTGTGCAAGGAGAAAGATGGGATAATAAATAAATAAACATTAATACGATAATATCTAAAGTAATTCAATCAGGTGGCTAGTCCATCACTACTGAATATAGATGCAGCCTCTGGAATAACTTTTATTGTATATTATTGTACCAACAACATCTTAAGAAACCTATGTCTTGTGAGAAACCCCTGTCTAAAGTGTCTTTGCTATTTAATGTTGCACCAAGTATATATTTTTTTCTTGACATATCTGTAGGCTCTTTCAGATCTTCAACACAGGCCTTGATGTGTGTCCTATCACCCCAAGTGGCTAGGCTTGAGAGTATATGAGTTGGAGCTTTCTCTGGGATATCATCTCAATTGTGGAATTCCCTTCCAAGGGAAGTTGGACTAGTTTAACTTCCTGCAGGTAGCCAGAATGATATTACTGTATTCCATATGGCCTTCTGTTATGAAAACTAGTTTCCCTTAAAATTAATTTTTAAAATTGTTAATAATCTCTTTTTAAATAACACTTTGATTTTATTATTGTACATCGCTGTACATTGCACATGGGGGGGTCAATTAACACATTTTATGAGACAGAGACTAACTCATCAAAATTCCTATAAATCAAAGCACAAATGAATAGCAGTAGAAAGCACAATAATTATTTGTAAAGTTTTCTTTTTGGCTTTCTTCTATCCAGACAGCAGGCAGCTACAGACTGAATTCATATTTCAATGGAAGAGTAATTGTTTGGCAGTTAGTAATAATATTTGTGAGCATATGCAATGTGAATATCACAGAGGAACAATAAACATTTGATCTTTGATGCTTTTTAAAATATAAAGTTACTATATGGAGAAGCACTATGCTTTTAAAACCTTTATGATCATAGCCTTTGTTTGACCTATTGACTCTATACAAAGTAAATATAACCCTAATAAAAAGAAACCTTTGCAAGAAACCCTTGCTTGGCAGGGGTTGGACTGGATGGCCCTCGTGGTCTCTTCCAACTCTACAATTCTATGATTCTATGATTCCTACTAAGGACCAAAGTGTATGGGATACAGGACACCTATGAGAAATCTCCTAATTTAGCAACCACAAAACCTTAAATGCAGTGGAGATTGGAGGTGGGTAGGTGTTGTGTTGCAAAAGGAGCAAATTCAGATGCATCACTAACCCTAGGATAAATGTGCTTAGCATTGTGTCTTCTTTTGCACATAAGTGTGGGGAGGGGGAACGGGATTACAAAGACCAGGTCAGGGAGGTTCAGAATCTCCTTCTTTTAATTTCCAAATAAAGAGAACCATTAAATCAATGTTATGTTGCTTTTGGCCTAGACAAAACATAATGGAATGGAACTAATAAAGTTCAGTTAAAAGGGCAAGAAATCTAAACAATGCTTGTCAAATTCTTCTGTAAGGCAGAGCCTCGAAGAGGAATAAACCCAGTCATATGCAGTTGCAGTTTTATACACATACAAAGGGAGGATCTTGCATTCAGGGTTCATAAGGGCTATGTAACTGACTAACTGGAACCTCAGTTCAACTTACAGTCACATTTTACCAATGATTAATTGGAAGGCAGATCTGTATGCACCAAGGGTTTCATATACTAAAAAGTTCTCATTTTCCAGATGCATTAGATCCCATTAATTTAATGACACATAGTGTTTATAATATCTCAGAATATCTAAACAGTTGTATGTTGCTTCTATTTATTGTGACTATTCAGCAAATAAACTGTAAATACTCAACATTCCATGACTCTGACAGCACCCTATTTTTAATTGCTCTGACATCTTTTAATCTAAGCTTCGAATTGAGTAACAGAATTCTGCACTGGGGTAAATTGAAGAGAACATTAGAACAGCTTGACTGGATCAGAGCAAAGTCATGACCAAACAGATGCTCACAGAAGTCCACAAGGCTGAGTCAACAAAACCCTCCTATACTCCAGCAGTGCTTCTGATATCATGGGTAATGTACAGCCATTGTGTCTAGTAGCCATCTGATAGCCTGTGGACTTGCCTAATCTCCTTTAAATACATGCAAATTAACAGCCATTACCAAATCTTGTGGTAGTGAATTCCATAGTTTGTTTATTTATTTAATTTATATTCCACCTTTTTCCTTGCACAGGACCCATTAAAGGTGTCTACTAACTGTCCATTAACTGAGTGAAGAGCTTCCATTTATCTTTATTTCCACCATTCAGTATTATAACCCTTAGGAGATTATCAGACAAGAACAAAAAAGTGTTCCTGTCCCACAATCTCCTCTCCTGCCCCTCTCCCAGCCTTGTCCCTGCCCGAGAACAAAAAGTTTCAGACTTACCTTATTCCCACTTCCAGGGCAGCCCAGGAGTGAACTGAGCTCTAACAGAGCTCCATTCACTTCCTGGAATGAAATCTCGTCCATTTTCGTGAGAAGATGAGAGTGTGGGAAATACAAAAATAAAAAGGAAATTAAGCCCCAAAAAGTGACAGCAAGCACAAAAACACACTTTAAAATTAACAAGTAACCTGGAGAGGGTCATAAAAAGTGTGTCACTTACCTTGTTGTCCCAATCTCACCTGGAAGTGTTCTGGTAGGAACCTCCCATTGGTGCTGGGATCGCCAAGCAAAGCAGGGCACCTTTTCACTTGCAGGAACCTCTGTGATAGAAACGGAATGGGGGCTATATTGACGGCTTTTGCCATCAGTAAAAAGCAGTGCCGGCAGAACCGCAGCCAATGGGAGCATTATGAGAGGGGAACGACATCATGTGAAAAGGAAGCCGTTTAGCAATCTCCTGGTGTCATGATAACGCCATTTTTAGAGCATCTGATAATCTCCTCAGTTCTTTTATTATGGAAGAGAAAGTGAGGCCTTCTCTATGCACTTTCTACATACCATATAGAACTCTTTAAAACTTTATTTCAAAACTTTGCTCAACTTTTTTCTAAAAATTCCCCATAGATTGCAACCTTTACTTACAGGAGACCTGTTCCTGTTCCCAGATCATTTTAACTGCCCTCTGAACCTTATCCAGCTCAACAATACCTCTTCTGAAGTGTAGTGAACAGAACTGTATACAGAGTTCTAAGTGTGAATCACATCATAAATTCACATACAGAGATTGTGATACTAGCAGGCCTATTTTCAATGTCTTTCCTAATACTCACCATGGAGTTTGCCCTTTTCACAGTAGCTGGACACTGGGTTGATATTTTCATTGAGCTGCTCTCTACATTCTCAACATCCTTTTCCTGGTCATTCCCCACTAGCTCGGTGTGTAATTTAAGTTAGATATTTTTGTTACAACATGCATAATTTACACTCGCTTTCATTGAACTGCATTTTTACCATTTTAATGCACATTCCATTCTGAAATTCTTTTGAAGGTCTTTGTAATCCCTTTCCCTTGCTTATTCCCTAAACACATTTGGCATTATCAGCAAACAAGACTAGTTCCCTGCTCACTCCTAACTCCAGAGTTTGTTTATTTTATCAACAAGTTAAAAAGCACTGTTCCCATTGGGTACTCCACTGTGTACACCTCTCCATTATGAGAACTGCCCACATATTTCTAACACCACCCCTACTTTCTGTTCTCTAATAAGGAAGGACATGTCCCCTTATCCCATGGCAGGTAATCTTGGTCAGGAGTCTTCAGTGAGGATCTTTGTTAAAAGGCCTTTCCAAAATCAAAGTACACAGTGGCTGAGATCATACATCATACACAAAGGCTGCAATCCTATATGACTGAGCTTAGTGTAGTAGGTTCCACATGTGAACATACACTAGACTGAGTCATATACCATTGTCTAGACTTACCGTCCAGCCTCAGAAATGATTAGAGTGGTGCCCTAATCTACCACTGGGGGCCTCCAGAGGTTTCATCGCTGATGCAATCATTTCACATCTGGCTACCAGGACATAACCAGACACTTCTCTGAAGTGTTCCCCATGAGACATAGAATGTCCATATTGTGTGTGTGTGTGAGAGAGAGAGAGACTTTGGCCACTGTGGAGGGAGGGAAGGAGGGAATACCAACTTCTGCAGCATTCTAAAAAGACATACATGGGCATAAGGGAAATGCACAGGTGCATATGTCCTTAACAATGCCAGGCACAGAGTGTAATACTTCACATGTGCTGTTTCATTCCCCCATCCCCACTCAGGCAACCTTCAAGCCATTTACAGTGTTTACAGCCATTAAATGGCCGGAGTATGGAGGCAAGCTAACAAGTAGTGAGGATTGCTTTACTAGTTCTCCAGTTCTCCAAAGAGAGAGGAAGACAAACAAGGTCTTTCCTACCATTTGTCAGTTCAGAAGGGCAACTTTACAAACTGCTTTCTTACCATAAAAGGAAAAGACACAATATCTTCCTCTGTCTTGATACATCCCTTACTTTCTTCCTTGATTTAACTAACTCTCTACTTTCTTCCTTGATTTAAACCAGGCCTTCCTAGTACTTGGTACTATCAGCTCCTTTAGTGCCATGCCCCAGCTCTGGAAGATGATAGTACAGATTATAGCACATGTTATTACAGTACTTTTTTTCAGGTTGTAGAACTGCAGAAAACAGCAAAGACTTCCACTGCCTGTTGATGAAAGTTAAGGAAGAAAGTTTAAAAGAAAGGTTACAGGTGAATATTAAGAAAACAAAAGTAATTACTACAGATAATTTACATAATTTAAAAGTGAATGATGAAGTCACTGAAATAGCCAAAGACTTTCTATACTTTGGCTCAGTTATTAATCAGAATGAAGACTGTAGTCAAGAAATCTGAAGAAGACTAGGCGCTTGTCTAGACAGTGAAAATAATCCTAATAGAAATTGCAGAGAATACCTTTTGTCCCAATAAGATCCCACAGTGATTCACCTTATTCAGAAGGAAGGTAGCCCAAAGCTCCAAAAGCTGTGGGAGAAAAGCCTTTGTGGCTTTTCCAGAGGTTTTAAAAATAATGACAGGAAATGTGCATTCCTGCTTATTTGGACAACCAATTTGCATCGCTGTGCATTTTGGTGAGGGCAGAAGTGGAAAGCTGATTGGTTGGACATATGTGGGAGATAGGCTTGCTGGCAATGAAGTGGCTGGAAGTGCCATTTTGGAGTTTCACATTGCTGATTGTGTGTGCTTTTTCACTGCCCTGAGGTGACCAAACAGCTTTTTAAAGTGGTTGCACTTGCACATCTTTCATTTGTAGTTAAAACACTGTGCAGCAGTGAAAACTTGTAGAGAATAATAATGTGAGTAATTCACTCTCGGCCACCATCTTGATTTGCAGATATAGCTGCATGTGAACTTCAAACATGGATAATTTCACATACCAGCAATTTTGCCAAAGGAGACAAAGGAATGCTGTGGAGAATTTGTGTTAATGCGCAGCAATCCACATTATAACTCTTTGTCTAGACAACCCCTTGGACTTGGAAAGACAGCTATGACGGAAGTAGGTAAGATCCTCAAGTGCAGAGAGATAGAATTGAATACCAAAGTCAGGCTCTTCCATGCTATAATATTTCCAATTTCTTCATAAGGTTGTGAAAGCTGAACAGTGGAGGAAACCCACAGGAAGAGAATCAACTCATTAGAAATGTGGTCCTGCCAAAATGACCAATAAATGGGTCCTAGAGTATAGCAACCCTGAGCTTCCCCTTAAACCCAGAATGACAAAAATGAGGCTATCAGACTTTGGACAGATCATGAAACAACATGGCTCATTAGAAAAGATGATAATGCTTTGGTAAAGTGGGTAGACTTACAGGTGGATAGACTCAATCAACCCCTGAGCAGGGCTGTTGATAACCAAGGCAGTCTCTCATTCCCAGGGTCAGCATAAGATGAAGTGAACTTGACAGCACTTAACAACAAAGAACTGTCAAGCATTTCCTTTCAGTGCCAAGGTTTCAAACTGGAGCTCTGAAACATATTAAGGTTATGTTTTAAAATGGTTTGAAAGTTATAGACCCTCAGGAACCCCAGGGTTAATTTTCTACAAACGTCTGCCAAATTCATCTGGCTAAATCAGGTGGAAAATTAACAGCACTAAAGCCATCCAATTATCATCGGAGACATTTTCCTCTGTGAAAAAAGTATTGGATGCTTTAAAAGAGTCCATGGGAACACTCTTCATTTAAATTTGCTTGCAAGTTGACTGGGTGTTATTTAAGCAAAATTTCAAATGCAATGAATAGTACATTTACAGGCAATGGGAAGACTGATGGGAAGGGGGTAATGATCTGTTTTTTTAAAAAAATAAACAACTGGCAATTAGTTCACTGAGCTAATCTAAATAAACAGAAGGGAAATGATCTCATTAACATTTAGACTGGTAGGAAATCTAATGTGCAAAAATATTTTTAAAGGGAGTCCAGGATATTTCTTGAGATGTTTTCAGATAAAACAAATCAATCTTGAATAAGTTTACATTATTGCACCCAACTTTCTTCCAATGAATTCAAGGTAGTATACACATAAGGTGGTCTTCTACTTAGGCAGTACCATGCCTGGTTAGCTTCAACAAAGTTACTGTGTCAGCTGTCTTCAGCCATGATGTGTGTTATGTTATGGTGCTTTTCAGCTTTATAAACAAAGTCTTACTCTGGACAGTCTTCATGATATTTGAAAGTGCTTCTCTTGATAAACATGGAGCCCACTTCATGATTAGGTCAAAGCAGTCACTGTTTGGGGCTTCAGAATTCAGAACAGCTTGTATTGCGAAGATGCATTACAGGAATGCCCTATCTTAATGAGTGAGGCATGGGCTGTTTGTGTAGTCCAGGAAGCCACTTTGGTTGCCAAACAGTGGTCCATAGGCTACTTACCGTAAAATTAAACTCCTTTATGGATATTTGGGTTCCCATGTACACCTTGATACAAATTTAGCAGGGTAAACAGAAGTCAGACTAGATTGCTTAATGGTCCAGATCTAATCTACACTTTGCCAATTGTGTAGATCATCCCAGTAATAAGAGTTCAGTGGTGGCACTAGTGGGGTGGGGAGAAGTCAAACTGCACAAGGTGACACTGTCGGGGGAAGAGGTGACACCAACCTTAGTGACGCTACAGTAAGAGCTTTTGACATAATGCCAGGTTTAAGATAATTAGTAATCAATATTCATCAGTATAAATAGTCTCTCCACCCCACAGTTTTTTTAATTATTATTTATATTGATTAAAATATTTCAAATACATAGTTCATCCATAATTATCCTTTTGTTCTATTTCCAAAAAAATTTTTTAACTAATACATTGATATCTCCTTGTATTTGCAAAAATAAAAATTGATTTCCCAAAAGATTATCCAAAATAGATTATGAATATCACTGAAAAAAAATTAACCCTTCTGTTATAACTTGTTCTTTCAACCCACAGTTTTGATAATATCTTGACTATCTTCTGTTTTTGAGTTCTTACCCACTTTGGATACTAGTAGAGGAAAAGAGGGATAGAAAAACTGAAATTCAATAACATGCATTCTTTCCACAGAAGGTTATAAAATTATTAAGGTGGATAAGATTTGTTAGCCTCATTTTATTAATGAGCACATGAGAACTGAGCCACAGGGAGGCAGAGACAAACACAGATCTGAAAGCCAATTCCAAAGCTGCTTTTCTATATGCATTCTAAAACCACTGGCAGTGCTTAGGGTAAAACTGGGTCACATAGGCGTAACTAGCAGAAGTTGCATGTACTTTTGAAATGATAAATAATGTTTGGCAGATTATGACACTTTAGGCCAATAATTTTAGTGTAATATCTGATGCCTCTGGCTTCTGCAGGGGCAACTGACCATGCTTCTCCAACTGTTAGCATACCCTACTCCTCCTCCCCATGAGATTCCATAATTGGACATATTGGACACTTTTTGGGGTCACATTGGCTTAGGCAGACTAGAGGTCAGTCAAAGGCCACAATGAGCTGAGACGTGTCTAGAAAAATAATGGTAGAAAAGCGCAAGTTAGGATTAAGTGAAAAACCCCATAATGAGTTTATGCTAATAACCTGGTCATTAAGGGGTATATGCTAATCCTTTCTCCCAACCCTGAATGTTTCAAGCAATATTTCAATCATACAAACAAGTGACCTTTCCTCAATCCATACCCTACAGAAATCTTTCCTCACACAACCTTACAATGTTGTCACAAGCCCATCAGTCTTCTATCTCTCTACAATTAAAGCAATCAGGGGAATTTTGGTTTCTTTTGTCTATCCTGTGGGAAAGCCATCCAAGTTTTTTTATTACTAACTCGCACCTCCAAGGCACAGAATACAGTATAAATATTAGAGCCCCAACAATAGCAAGGTGTGGCACAACCGAGGTGTGATACGGCTGGACCTCATCATTCTCTTCTTTGTTGTGCCATCCTTAGACGCCAGTCTGAGTATCTTCATTGCAAGGAACTCTCTCCTCTTTGAGACTGGTAACTATCACCCTATCTTCCCAGATCTCTCTCTCTGTCTATCCAACCTTTCTGCCTTAGTTTGCTATAGCCTTGTATGATTCATAAGAATGTCTGTTGTGCATGTTAGTTTATTTTCCGTATTATTCCAATAAAATTATTTTACTTTAATTGGAGTGTCTCTACAGTTAGCACTGGTATACATAGGTGAAAAGATCCCCGAAGTTACCCTCCTCTCACAAGCCTCCTATCTGAACTAATTATTCCCCCAAATATTAAAGGAGATTTTGGCATCATGGGTGAGACTCTAGTGTACCCCACACCTCTTAGGGTAACATAACATTTATGAAAGAATAGTGCCCACATGGAGTGTCCATTGTTATAAACATCCAGAGGCGTACGTGTGTTTGCATGTGTGTGTGTTTGTGAGCCTGGGGACAGTAGTACACCCAGAATTATGATTATTAGAGATGTGAAGAACCAGAGAATATTTTCCTGAGTTTTCAGTGGCACAATGATAACAGCAACATGTTAATCAATAATGCAGCTAGTTACTTTCTGGATAACAGTGACAGTAACAACTAATGGACCTGTTGGGTGATCAGAGAAAAAACTAATGCAACATAACTAGTTCCTTTTAAAAAGTGTTGGAAAAATTCAGCATTTCCCCCCCCCCCACTCTCTTGCCATTAGGGCAAGTGGGTAATAGGTAGGACAGAATTTCCTGCATGGTGAAATCCTCCTCTTTCTCTCACTCATAATTTTCAACTATACAACAAGACCATGTGACCTAGGATGCTTCTGTTGGTCTTGGTCATATAAAAGATTTGTCCCTTTTCAGCTCCTGTAATTACCGTGCTTTACTCTCCTGCCTTCTTCTTCAGAAGCCATATTTCCCCTTCTCATAGAGCTGGTGAGCTAAGATGAAGCATCCATCTTTTATCCAAACCTATTCATTAGTTTAGTTAGGATTTAGGCTCTCCATACTTCTGTAAATGCATAGCCATTAGTAAAGTTTTAAGTTGTTTGACTTGAAGCTGCTTGCCTCTTTTGTTTTTTGGAGTTCAGGACAAAGCATTGTACATTGAGTCACACTGCTCTGCTAGAGGAAAGTTCACTCTTAACAGTTTTAACTTCAAAGTTGTTGTTTTTTTAAAGCTAACACCCAGGGACACTCTAATTCCTTAACAATGCCAAGCTCTGGATACATGATAGTTCCTTCTTCACACTTAATACATGACCAAGATTAGAGTGGCAAGTTCTGCAATGGAAAGTAAACAAATCTCAGAAAAATTGGAGATGTGAAACACGTAATTTCAGTAATAAAATAGGTGCCTCCATCCAGTTTAACTCCTGAGGAAATATGCAGCATGCCTAGGTCCAATAGGATATATATATGGCCCCCAGACCTTGGGTTAATTTTGCACCCTGGTCTAGGTTAATTAAAAACTGCTCAATAAAAGTGGACCATACTTTAAAACACCCTGGCTGGAATCCTATTGGGAAGTGATGAATGTGTAACCAGCAGTTATGCATTCTTAACTGTGTGGTAGTCACGATTCCTATGTAGTCCCTAGTTTAGGGGACACGCAGTGACCATGAAAGTCCCCCAATCCCCCTACTTACCAGGTAGTAGTTTTGCAATCGATGGGGATTCATTCTCCTGTCGCTCAGGAAACAGCTGGCTGATATTCCCACCCCGTTGCATGAGTGATCTCCAACACAAAGGGGAATTGTGATATGGACCCCACTTCTGCCTGTTGCAATAGAGATCACTCACAAGAGAGGGCAAGAATGTCAGCCAGCTGCTTCCCAAATGTCAGAGGAATGGATCCTCATTGATTGTCATGGCTGCTTCCCAGTAAGTGGGGACTGGGGAAGCTGGGCCAGTATTCACTGTGTAGCTCTACAACTACAGCTGTTGTGCATTCATAACTGACCAATAGGATTCCAGCCATAGTGTTTGGTTCTAACACACACACTCCTGTGTTATAACAAAGTGGTTCCCACTTTACACACAAATAGTCAGAAGGGGAGAGGCCATTGGATACTGAAATGGGGAGATCAATGATACCTCTGATTGGTCCTGTATCCTTGTGAATATTGAAGAATTCTTCGTTAGATTTGCAACTTCATCTAACTTCATCTAATTCAGCAAAAAAAATCACCTTGCATGCCTAATGGGTGTTGAACAGATCATTCTGACTGAACTTACTGGAATGCAACCATTCTGTTGATGCATTGGATGTGGTAGTCCTTTGGTCCTATTCAGTTATTAACCCCCTCCCCTGATGTAGTGAAATACAGGTCACTCCCCCTATCTATGGATTCGGTAGCCATGGTTTCACTTATACACATTCAAAAAAATGTTCTCTCTAGGCATTTCTAGATCCTCCACTGTGATTCTATGGTCCACTTCTGGTGTTCATCTCATTGAAAATAATAGGGTTCCCTATTATCCACAGTTTCAGGTATCCAAGGTGTGTGTGTATGTGTGTGTGTGTTGGAATATTTCCCCCACAGATACGGGGTCAACCTGTATAGCAATTTTGTGCTTGAAAGACCATTAGACTTTTCTGTGGGAGGGTGCACCTCCCCTTATGCCCTCCCAGCCTAATTTTTTAAGCACAACACATTTTTAAATGGCTGAATGGAGTGAAGTTGGGACCACATTGGGCCTTCTGGGAGGCTGCAGGAGGCCCACAGGCCACCCTTTGTCTATCCGTGACCCAGGCCAATTAGGCATTTATGAAGGGTGTTAGCCTGGTATCATAGGGATCATTTTGTGAATTATCCTATCCCTTAAATAAAGTTTAAATGAAGTATTTTAAAATGGCTATTTTTGGACAACCTACAACCCTTAGGGATTCTGTGAGTTGTAGACCAAAAAAAGGAGCCTTCCTGAGCTCTGGGTAGAGATGACAGAACTAGCACCTGCAGGATGCTGGGACTGGCCTGCCTTGCAGTTTCTTGTTCAGACAAAAGGTCTGAAGAAGAAGACGTTTGTGTTATCAGACAAACAGCAAGCTTTTCAGATCTATCTGGTGAATTTAAGACTAGAGTTTCTGCTGCGCCCAAACTCTGGTGATGACATTGCTTGTGACATGCAGGAAGATCAACAAGGCCCTGAGGGCTAGGCTGTAGCGTAAATCACCAGAGCAGAAAAAGTTTCTGACAAGAACACATTGCTTGAGAGAAAAGATTCAGTTTGTGAAGGATGTCAGGGAGCAGAGGTGTGGGGGGAGGGAAGAGAGAAGGAAACAGAGAGGAGATGGCGCATAATATTTAGGCCTGGGAGCATAGGCAACTTTCAAAAATATTCTTTTCCCAGAAGACAAATGAAGGCTTTTAAGGTAATTTACCTTCTCTACTGTGCATAGAAGATGTGTTGCATTTTTCTCTCTCCCCCCACCCACCATCCAACATCTTCTGAAACATTTATTTTAAATTGTTTCAACTGCCACTAGACAGTGAGCATTCTTTCCATTGTGGCATCCCTACCACAAAGACAGTACACTGTTTGTGGCCCCTTAAAGATTCTCTTTACTGTGTGAGATGTGTAATAACAAATTTGTTACTTCAGTGAGACCTAAGATACTAGAAAATAGGCTTTGGGAAATAACATTGTTACCAAGGCAACACCGTCTCCCCAGCCATTAAATGAGTTCATTTAATAAAGCTGTAAAAAACAAAAAATCCACATATAAATGTTAGACAGCTTTATGTAAATGCAGCAAAGCGGAGTCATACAGAAAAGCAGTAAACCCCATTTTGCATTTATGATGCGAAACAAAATTACCATGCAGATGAGGACAAAAGTACCTATAAATGTTAAGTACATAGTTGAGCATATAATGTGTCAGCTTTAGTAGTAGTGAGTGGCTGTATGTAATACTTTAAGGCCAATCATGATCACGAAAGCAGAAAAAGAGAAAAGAAAAGCAAGCATACACTTCTCTGTATTGTTTATGTCAGTATCTCCACAGTTTGGTTGTCAGTGAGTGGAGGCAGACTGTGCAAAACCACACAACAGCTGCCTGGACTCCCTTCACGATGGCTTTGACCACATACAGAGCTGAGAACCTATGGCCCCCTTCAAATTCTCTGAAACCTAGGGCCTAGGCTGGAGGGGGAAGGTTTGAAGGGATGGGCAGGCAGGGCCGGTTTAAGGCACCAGCAGCATCAGCATCTGCAGGGGACCCCATCATTGGGGGGGGGCGTAGTAACCCTCCTCCTGAAAAAACATTATTAGTAATAATCTGAATATCCTGTACTGTGAATAGCTTAGGATGAGTTAGGTTACATTGACCTGAGATAAACACATGGGGCGCCCAAAATAAAGCATTTCAGGGCCCCCCCAAATTCCTTAAACTGGTCCTGTGGGCAGGGGCTTGTAATGTTGGATGTAACTGCTTGCTGTCACAGTTTTTCCATGTATCAGTGGCTGTAAAAAGTACATTTCTAAACATTTGATGCTGTAATAGGGAATTGGCTTTTGCTGGATGGGCTTACGCTCCCCCTGAAATCTCAGGTTCAAAGCTTTGTCATTTGTTGAATTGCTTGTTGATTTTTTTTTAAAAAACTTTTATACTAATAGATTTTTGGCAATACTTTATTTGTCATAAGCCTCCTAGTAACCTGTGCTGGGAGAAAGCTGGGGTATACATTAAGTTAAATGTTTTTTTTAAAAAAAATTGCTGCCTGACAGAGTATTTTTCCGTGTTTTATTTGTAGCCTGGGGAAAAAAAATCCTTTTTTTAAAAAAAACCCACAATTCTATTATCTGGTCATGCTGGCTATTTGATTCTTGGATCCATGGTCCAAAAGAGAAATGTTTCCAAGTCATGGTGTTGTTGATTTTAAAAGCATGTGGTACAAGGAAGATGTAGATGGCTTTGGCTATATCCTTTTGGCGAATTTCAGGATTCTTCCTGTGGACTTTCAAGGATTGGGAGTAATGCAGGCAGAACAGTAGTGCTAATGCATTTATAAGCCATAATGCAGAAAGTTCCATTAGCTGGATCAATATTGATAAAGATAATGGCCTACCCATTGTGCAGTGAGTAATGGAAAGAATTCCATTGCTACGGCAATGTTCCGAGCTCTGGGGATTTTTTTGCTATAGAGTAAGGGATGTCTGTGGTTACAAAAATGGTGTTGGCACAAGCCCTGTTCAGGGATTTGCCTGAACATGCAAGAGCTAAAACTAGAAAGAGGGACGAGGGCAGGCACACTAGTCCCAATCCCTGTGTGTCAGCCCAGCCTGAGGAAGGCTCCAGAGTTACATCTTTTAAATGATTTCAAGATCAGAATGTTTCATACCCAGCACAATTAGATCTGCAGTTGGTTTGTGGCTTTGAATAAGCTTTTTGCTCTCTTTTCCTTGTTATGAGACTCTTGCTAGTGAATCTCTCTGGTGCGGTTCATTTTTCTCTGTCAGATACTCCTTTTGCAAATGGAAAAAGACATAAAAACTCATACATTGTTATGATGGCAAAATGGGTTATCCCAGTTGCCTGTATGAGCAGAGTGACACTGGGGGTTATGGAACAAAGGGTGAATCTGTGGACCTGTTGCCATGGGAGTGGCGAATCCACTCTATTGTACTACTGCTTTTCCTCCTGCTGCTCAGTTGTACCAGTCTCTCAAAAGATAGGGACCAGCACCTGGAGAGCGCCTTTACTACTCAGAGCAGCTGTGGGAGGAGCAGCCAAACAATAATAAGTAGCAACAGATGCACCCACTGCCCCTGCATAACAGCCAGCAACTGAATATGTTGATCCCAGAGCTTGCCTGGGGAATGTCCTCAGCAGGTACAACCAGCCATCATTCATGCTCTGTAGCCCATCAGCATGTTTCAGGGATGGATGAGATAAGGGGAACTGAACTGTGCTTTTAGTAAGCAAAATAACTTGATGAAGAGGAGTCTGGTAATCATGAAGAGGCAAGCCATTGGATAGGGTTGGTTGGGGGTGACCTGAACTTGGTTGGGCAGTGTTGTAGGGGGAACATGTCCAGAGAAGGGTGACCAAAATGGTGAAAAGTCTAGAAGCCATGCCCCATGAGAAGTGGTTTAGGGAACTGGGTATGTTTAGCCTGGAGAAGAGAAGGTTAAGAGACGACATGATAGCCATGTTTAAATATTTGAAAGTATGTAATATTGAAGAAAGAGCAAGCTTGTTTTTTGTTGTTCCAGAGACTAGGACATGGAGCAATAGATTCAAACTGCAGGAAAAGAGATTCCACCTAAACATTAGGAAGAGCTTCCAAATGGCAAGAGCTGTTTGACAGTGGAATATACTGCCTCAGAATGTGGTAGAGTCTCCTTCTTTTGAAGTTTTTAAACAGAGGCTGGATGGCCATATGTCGGGAGTGCTCTGACTTTGCAGGGGATGGACTGGATGGCCCTCATGGTCTCTTCCAACTGTATGATTCTATGATTCTATTTTCACTGATAGACCAGCCTCTCCTGCCCCACCCATCCTGTTGCATCCCATGGCTTCAAAATGATCAGGATATTATAGGATAGGACAGGATACAAGATGAAGAACCAAAGTTTCTAGAAGTTCCCAATAACCCCATACATTTACTGAATATGAGAAACAGAGAGCAGGATTATGCCCACCAGTTTTGCTTCTGAATACTCACATGCCATGCAGAACTCATGCCAAATTGGGGAGGCAAAAGGTGGGTGGGTGAGGAGACCTGGCCAACTTCACCAAAGTGAGCCTAACTTGCAGATATGGTCCTACTACCCACCCTCACATGCTTTGTACCAATACTGGGGTGGCATTTCAGCACCATTTCTCTCATTGGCAGCTCAGGTAAAAATCATTTATGGCCTTGTAACGAAGCAGAAACTAGGAGCCATCTATACAACAATCTTCAAGGTTTCCATTTATGCGGATTACTTGTCTATTCTGTGGACCATGAGACCAAGCAATGCCGACACAAGTTTCCATCATAGTACTGTCCTGGCAATATTGACTATGTGGATGAGGAACATCAAGATGGTGGCTTAAGATTCAAATCTTGTTCTAATAAACTTATTAATAGTCATGATGGGCATCAAAGGCAGCATACTTCTCAGTGTCAGATGTTAAGAAACCTGGACTTGGTGTGATGCTATAATGGTATTCCTGCCTGGCTTATGGGCTTTCCATAGAGAGCTTTCTATAGCTGCTCCCTCAGTCTCTGGAGCCTGGTGACCAGGAGTTCAGTGAGCAGGGGAGGGGGGCAGTGGCATTTTCCATCCCATTGATGGAAGAAACAGAATAAGGTGAACTTCTGTTTTAGTGGGCAAAGCTGTTTGAGCTGTTTTGGAAGCTTGCTTGTGTGTTTTGGGGTCTAGGGGGAAGCTCAGTGAACAGAAGGAGCTCTAGGGAGCTCAGCAAAAAGAAAGAGAACAACAGAGGCATTTTGTATGGGCATTTCACAGGGGAGTTTGAGGGGGAAGGCTGTAGGGCTGTGGCATTGCATAGAATGAAGGAACATGGAAGGTGAGGGAGCTACCGCGGTGATCTGAAACATCTGTGCTATGGCCACAATCCTGTATCAGCTACTTAGTTAAGTTGCTTAACTAAACAACCTCTGGCCTGATCCCTCACCGAAACCTGATGGAAAAGTTATTAAACTATGCTCTGATCACTGGATGAATGGCCCTCCGTCTCTCCATGGAGCTGATGCCCAGTAAAGTAGGTTTGACCATGGCAGTAGCAATCATGAAAATGAAACAGTTATGGATGGGTATATCTAAGTAACTGTTTCATATTCATAATCAATACTGCGGACTTTATCAGACGCACTAAATACGGCATCATAACAACGCCACATAAATGTGAAAGGGCGCATGTACCACACAACATCACCCTTTCACATTTATGTCAAGTCAAAAAATCATACTTTTTTTAATTGATGGCTTAAGCCATCAATAGATTCCCCTGTGGGATTTTTGTGCCAGCATTGCTGGCATATGAAACTTCACACCATTTAACTCCAGTGAATGCAGTGTCAATGGCTAGTCCAGCCAGAACACTTTGGGGTGAGATCATGACATCCAGGTAGGTGACACACTTTTTATCACCTTCCCTGATTTACCTGTAAGTTTTTAAGTGTGGAGCTCCATTCATTTCCTTGTTCATTGCTGGGAAGCCTTTGGACCGGAGGGAAGGTAAGTGCAGCATGGGGAGTTTTTTTGCTGGAAAAGTTATGCCAGCAAAAGAACAGACTTTTGGGGTGGTGGTCTGATAAAGTCCTTAGTCACAATTTTGAAACTATTGCCATGATCCTAACTCTGTCCCAAACTTACTTTACTGGGCTTTTTAGCTGTGAGGGGAGAAGGATATCCATTCTGCCAGCAATCAGAGCATGGATGAATGATGCTTCCATCAGGTTTGGGGGAGGGGTTGGGCCAGGAGAAGTTACTTAGTTAAACACGCTTAACTAAGTAACTGGTACAGGATTCCATCCTATGTTTTATTGCCTGACAGTATAGCAATCTGTACCTTCAGCAAGTGCAGACTGGTTGCCCTGCTGAAAGAGAAGGTGCAACAGCTTGATGCCTGTGTATTTATACTTCAGCTTAACAGGGAGAATGAAGCTTTTTTTGGATGGAGCAGGGCAGACTGTCCTAGAAGGGCACCATGCAGGGTATGTCTCAAGGGAGGAGGGCAATTGCCAAATATAGGAGATAGACGCTTGGAAGAAAGTCACACACAGAGGCAGAACTATTAGGAACTGTACAGTGAGTTTGGAGCTAAACAATCCATTCCAAATTCTCCCCTTGATCAGTGATTATGAGGCACAGGAACATGGGCCACAGTCTCAGTTCTCAGAGAGCACAGAGGTGGCGCTGGATGGTTCTATGGATGGAAGTTCTCCTGTGTGGTGGTGGTACAGGATTCCCTATTAAAGTGAGTGGGATTGACATGTCCTCCTGGAAATTGTTATACAGAGGAAAGAGGAAGCCGAATGTAGTCAGACATGTACTCCGGACTTTAAACAAACTGATTTCAATAAGCTTAAGGAATTACTGGACGAGATCCCATGGTAAAAAATGATCAAAGGGAAGGGAGTTCATGATGGATGGGAGTTTCTTAGAAATAAAAGACTGAAAGCAGAATTGCAAGCAATTCAAATGAGGAGGAAAAGTGGAAGGCATCTAAAGAGAGCAGGGT
This sequence comes from Gambelia wislizenii, assembly GCA_030847615.1. Taxonomy (NCBI): domain Eukaryota; kingdom Metazoa; phylum Chordata; class Lepidosauria; order Squamata; family Crotaphytidae; genus Gambelia; species Gambelia wislizenii. The sequence continues at coordinate 200,938,929 of JAUMIR010000005.1, read as the reverse complement.
GGATGCATTAAAAACTTTCAGAAAAGCTGAAATTAAAGGGACATTGTGATGAACTCTGAAAACAACCACACACAGAACACAAGCTTCAAAGAATAGCAGGTTTATTATCAGGACTTAGTTGTGACCAGTAACATAGCAAAGATGACTCTGAGAAGCTTGGCGCCCAAACCTCCTTGTTAATACAGAATGCAAGTTTCATTTCTCACTAGCACCTGGCTAATTGGCCATTATCAAAGCAATCCTCCCTAAAGTTTCACAGAGAAGAACAACCTTGGGGAAATTTTCCACTAAGGCATACCATCCCTAATCCCATCAGGTTCCATTCATGTCAGGTCACTGGTGCAGATGTCAAGATAGGCCTACTCATGCTAACATAACCATATAACTACTACATAACCCATAATCTAAGGCACCAGGACATGACAGACATATATGTACAAGAAATTGAAGAGGGGAGCAATCACCAAAGAGGAATACAAACAGGTAGCCAGGACTTGTAGAGAGAAAGTCAGATGAACTAAAGCTCAGAATGAACTCAAGCTTTCAAAAGAAATTAATAATAATTTTTAAAAAAATCTTTTTTGGCTATATTCAGAGGAAGAAGAGATACAAAGATACTGTAGGGACACTGCATGGAGAAAATGGAAAAAGCTAAGAGGGGTTATAGAGAGGACAGAACTGTGCAACAAATACTACGGACTTTTTCGGACATCTCTTATATAGCGCAAGCAGCCTCGTCGTGTTGTGAGGCTGCTGCGCTGCAGGGCGTCCCTTTCGGATGAAGCTCTCCCCTGCCGGTACTGTTCTGGTACCGCAGGGACATTTGAGCGTTATATTTGGCCGTATTTTAATCACGATCAACTTTCATGATTAAAATACGGCCAAATATAACGCTCAAATGTCCCTGCGGTACCGCAACAGTACCGGCAGGGGAGAGTGTCATCCGAAAGGGACACCCTGCAGCACAGCAGCCTCGCAACGTGACGAGGCTGCTTGCACTGTATAAGAGACATCCAAAAAAGTCCTATGTCTCAGTCTTCTCCTGAAAGGAAAACAGTGTTCAGTCTAATGAAAACAGAATAAATACTGCAGTAAGGGGACTACAGCCCAAAATAGGTAAAGAGGTAACACAGGAATACCTACGGTAGCTATTCTAAATGATTTCAAGCCTTCAGGGCAGGATGAAGTGCATCCAAGGGTAGAGATTTATTGGAGAACAGGTGAGATCTCAGCAGACTGGAAGAGACTGATTTTTGTCCCCATCTTCAGAAAGGGTAAAAAAAGAAGATCCAAACAACCTCCTACCATTCAGCTTGAAGTCAATACCAGGAAAGGTTCTAGAACAGATCCTTACACAGTAAATCTGTGACCACTGAGAATGGAATAGTATGACTTCTAAAAGCTAACATGGGTTTCTCAAAAAGAACATATGTCACACTAATCTTATCTCCTTTTTTTAAATGGAGTTACAAGCTTAGTAGATCAGGGGAATGTTGTAGATGCAGTGTATCTCTACTTCAGTATCTCCTCCCCTCCCCTCCCCTTATACTGCTGCAGACAAGCTGGTAAAATGCAGGCTAGACAATGCCGCTGTAGCTGGTTGATCAATGAAAGCCAAAGACTGCTCACCAGTAGTTCCTCTTCATCCTAGAGAAAAGTGGTTAGTCAAATGCCACAGAATTCTGTCCTAGTCCCACTGTTGTTCAATATCTTTATAAATGACTTGGATGGTGGGATATTGGGCTTGCTTTCAAATTTGCAGATATCACCAACTTAGGAAGGGTAGCTAATACTCTAAAAGACAGAACTCAGGATTCAAAAGGACCTTAAAAGAATAGAGATCTAGGCCAAAACTAACAAAATTACTCGCAACATGTATAAATGTAAGGTACTACATTAAGATGGGAAAAATCAAAGGCACAAATACAGGATGGCTGACATATGGCTTCACAGCAATACATATGAAAAGGATCTAGGGGTCTTAATAGACTACCAGCTAAATGTGTGATGCACCAGCTAAACAAGACAATGTAATTCCTGGCTTCATCAACAAGATTATAGTATCCTGACCAAGGGAAGAAATAGTACTGCTTTGTTCCACTTTGATGAGACCTCACCTGAAATTCTGTGTCCAGTTCAGGGTACCACATATTGATGGATATTGACAAGCTGAAAAGTGTCCTGAGGAGGGTGACCAAGATGGCAAAAATTCTGGAAGTCCAAGCCCTGTGAGGCAGTGGCTCTTAAACTTTTCTTTATCAGGGACCCCCTTTAAATATCTTTTGTTGCTGCAGACCCCCAAGACTTAACTCAAGATTTAAAACCCTAACAACAACAACAACAACACAATCACACAGTCCATTAACCCTTCCCTCAGAAGCACTGGAAGGGAAGGAAGACTTTTCTCCTGCGTCTTCCTGCAAATTTGTGGCTGGAGCAAATTGAACAGCAATGCACAGGTCAAGCCAGCCACCCTTTGCCTTGGCTCCTGTCATGTGGACTTAGTAGACTTCAAGCCTTCTCGGACCACCCCCCCTGTGAGGATGCTGTGTCCCCCTGGGTGTCTGTGGACCACAGGTTAAGAATCACTGCTATGACAAATAACTAAATGCACTGGATATGTTTAACTTGGAGAAAATTGAAAGTTGATGTGATGTTATTGTTGCTAACTGTTGTCAAGTTAACTTTGACTTATGGTGATATGATAGCCACATTTAAATACCTGATGGGATGTCATGTAGAAGATGGCACAAGTTTGTTTTCTGCTGCTCCAGAAACTAGGACACAAGCCAAGGGCTGAGCATTCATTGGTTGCCTTTTTTAAAAAAAGAAAACAAGTATCAGCTTCTTGCTTTGGCTTTTAAATGATTTAGCTCCCCACTCTTTTCCAGCCATCATTGCTCATTATAGCTTTGCTTGGGATCTTCATTCTATGAACTCTTTGTTTCTATTCCAAAAGCCCACCTTTGTCCTTTCTCTTTTCTGCTGCTTTCTTGTCTTTTATTGGAATTTTCTTCCTGAATATCTGAAGATTGTTCCTTTGATTGCTGTTTGTAAATCTCAGTTAGAAATACATTTTGTTTTCTAAAGCATTCAGAATTTCAGCTTATCATTACCATCACAATTTACTATATCTGTATTATATGTGTTTGGACAATTTGTTTATTTTACAGTATTTGTAGTAGTCCCTTTCTCCTCCTCTCTTATCCCTGTACAGCTTTGGCAGGGTCGTCTGTTTTATTGTTTAATAGAGAGCCGTGTAATTTGCTGGTTCAATAAAAAGTAGCTACAAAAATATATATTATTCAATTACAAGAAAAAAGAGCCCAGCTATTATTTATTTATGTACAGTACAACCATGAGGGAGACGTTCCCAGACTTACCATGGATAGCAAAAATCGCAGATAGTAGCAAACTCTATATTTGTGGTGGAAGCATACCATAGAATTGTGCTGGAGGACCCCCAAATACCTAGATAGGTATTCTCTCTAGGCATTTGGAGATCCTCCAGCGCAACACTATAGTGAATGTCTGCTGGAGGTTGAACATAGAATCATGCTGGAGGACCTAGAAAATGCCTAGAAAGAACATATTTTTTTAGACGTGGGTAAATGAAACCACAGGTATTGGTCCCATGGATATGGGTGGACATACTGTATTTAATTTCTATCCTGCCTTTCTTCTGGCATGGGACCAAAGGTGGCCTGCAACGCAGATTAAAAGAAAATACAGCTAAAAACATACGAATAAATAAAATAAAATGATTAGATAAGCCTTTTATTAAAAACACTAATTTAAAATTGCTTAAATCACATTTAAAATATAGTTAATAACAATACAGAACACCCCATTAAAAGAATTTTCTGCCACACCTAGTTAATAGCAAAATGCTGATCTAAATAAAAAGGTCTTCATGTGTTGGCAGAAAGAGCAGAGATAGAACCAACTGAGCCCCCAGTGGGAGGGAATTTCACAGCTTGAGAGCTGTGGGATGTCTCCCATGGCCTCACCAAATGTGCCTATGCTTGTGGAGGGAACAAAAAAAGAGCCCTAAGTATGATGGGATATTGGATCTAAACATTAGGAAGTACTTCCTGGCCTTAAGAGCTGATCAACAATGGGATAAACTATGCACATTATCACACCTGGCTTTTAACGTGCAGCAATTGTGTTAGTGAGGCAAATGGAAATATATTGGTATTGAAGCAATCCTTATTGCACCTCCACTTCAATACCGATATGTCTCCCTTTGATTTCCTAATGCAATTGCTGCACAATACTGGTGGGAGGGTAGGGGGGAGGAAAAGAGACATGGGGGGGGGGAATAGACCGGTCTGGCAAGAGGGGTGGTAAATAGTCAGACCAGGCAGTGTAAGAGAGGGGGAGAAAAGAGATGAATGGGGGGGGGATAGTCCAGGCATGTGAGGGGTGGGAGAAATAGTCAGATTGGGCAGGTGGGAGCATGGGGAAACAAGGGGAAGTGAGAGGGACAGAAGAGGAAAAACATGGCTACTCAACTCACATGACTGCCACCATGGGAACTCAAATGGTAGAGGACTTATTGCACAGAAGCAATAATGGAAAGGCAGTGCTATTAGCAATAGCAATAGCACTTACATTTCTATACCACTTTATGGTGCTACGCACTCTCTAAGCGATCCACAATGTGCCAGCAAATTGCCCTCAACAAGCTGGGCACTCACCTCACCGACCCACAGAAGGATGGAAACCTGAGCCAACCTGGAGCCCTGCAGGATCGAACTCACAATGCTGTGGCTGCAGTACTGGCATTCAACCACTGTGCCACCAGGGCTATTGAGGGCCTATTGATGGGTTTCCTCCATCAATGAAAAGGTGCCCTCCAGCTATGGTTTGAATGCTGATTGCCAACAACTAAGACACGATGTAGTGTGATAAAGAATGGTTGCATATGCTATTATCCTGCTCTAGTACCACTGGTAAAGTCTGTGTGATAATCTCCTATTTCAGAAGCCAGTGAACTCTTGTTCTTTGGAAGTTTTTAAACAGTTGGAAGGCCATCTGTTGGCTGTGCTTTAGGTGTGGATTCCTGTATGGCAGGAGGTTGGACTTGATGGCCCTTGCAGTTCCTTCCAAACCTAAGCATTCTATGTTCTGGCTGGCCACCATGAGAACAAAATACTGGGGCCCATCTATATGAGGTAAAAAATGAGAATTGATGAGTACTCAGGCAAATTCGAAGCAGGATCAACCTGTCTTAATGGTGTTTGGGAAAATCACAGGAATGCGAGGCTATCCGCTTTTGCTGTCCCAACAGGCATGCCTATGATTCAAGATGGCAGCCATGACTCACGTTTTTATTTTCACCAGTTGCCACCGCCGAACAGTATTTTTTAAAAAGGCATATCTAAGGTGCAAAACTGTGATAGTGCGCTATTTTGCCTAAATAAACATAAAAAATAAAAGAAAAAGGCTGTTTTGTCACCTCAGCACACGATTGCTAAGGTGAAAATCTAAGATGGTGGTTCCAGGGCGCTTGCTTTCTTAGCAACCACCCCCTGCTCCCGTCCAGCCAATCCATTTTCTACTTCTGCTTTTCTTGTGCTATGTGAATATATTTGATTGCTTGTCCTAATGGTTGATCATGCACATTCCCCACAGAGTTTTTTTTTTAAAACTGGGGAAAACCCTGGAGGCTGTTCCCTCAGGGTTTACTATGGATTTGGGCCCCTTCCTTCTGAATATAGGCAGAATTATGCAGGATCCCATTAAGACAGGTAGGATTCTTGGGGGGCAACCACACTAGAGAAATAATCCATGTTGAAACTGGATTATTTGCATGGCTCCTTCCTATGGAATCCTGGGATTTGTAGTCTGGTGAAGCACCAGCACTCTTTGGCAAAGAAGGCTAAAGACCTTATAAAACTACAAATCCCAGGATTCTATAGGAGGGAGCTATGCAAATAATCTAGTTTCAAACTGGATTATTTGTGTCATGTGGATTCCCCCTAAGTGAATTCTAAAAGGATTATTTTCACCATTTAGACAGGCCCCTGGTCTAGATAAGCCTTTGGCTTGTTCCAGCATGGCTCTTCCTGTGTTCGTATGAGTCTGTGTGAATAACACCTCTGTGCCTTAACCACTGGAGATAGGATTGGCCTTCTGCTTGATACAAAAAGTCTGACACCCATTCTTCACTGCATAATTCCCTTTCCATTGTAGAACAAATAAAACAAGCAATAGGAGGGAAAGGATGAGGGAGGGAAATGGCTTACAAGACTTGTTATACAGATGGCACCAAATCAAGAACACAATTTAGTGTGCTTAAGACTTAGTAGGTCACCAAATTATTCATAGATTTATACAGACAACAGTTTCGGCAAACACATCCCTGACAACTGCCTAGCAGGCGATTTCATGAAAGCTGTGGGAAGCTGGCAGTAACTCCCTCCAACCTGTTGGAAAAGAGTTGGTGGGAAAGGAGCCTCCCAAGCCATAGAAAAGGGAGCCCTTCCTGGGTTCGCCTTTAGCAATGCAAAAAGGAGGGGAAGAAGCAGGCCAAAACTCAAATGACCTTCTAGTTTCTCTATTTATTTCATGGAAAAGAAAGTAAAACAGAATTGCAATTGTTTCTTGGACATGTAGCTGAAATGGTTGGTAGTTTGCTTACTTCATGCTATGAATAATTGTTCACTTATTCTGAGACAGACTCAAAGCAGATGTGACAATCAGACCCAATGTGAGATCTGCAGACAGGACACAGAATGTACACAAAGAGAGATGGTATCTGATTCCCTTTCTAGGCTATGATTGTATGTTTTAAATTTTTTTTCTTCTAATTTATATATATTTTAATTAATGCGTGTTTTTAATCCTTTGTAATTTAATATTATTTTAAGGGGTGGGTGGGCTAGGGTATTGTGAGTATGGGGTTTTTATATTGTAAGCTGCCCTGATTGCGTTGCAGAGGGGCGGGATATAAATAAAATTTTATTATGATGATGATGATGATGATTCAAAGCCCATTATGGGGTGGGAAATGCAAGCTAAATCTATGGTTTTTATCTTGAAACTGCTGTGCCCAACCTTGTTTTCTCCCAACAACCATTACCGTACTTCCATTTTCAGAGCCATGCCACTGGAAATATCCAATAGTTTAAAACACTATATTCTAGATAAATATACTGATGAATGAAACTATATACCATTCAGGATTTTAGGCCTGTCTCCAGCTTTAGTCATACTTAGAGCAGAATAATAGAAATAGTGGACAGTTGAATAAATGGTCTCCGTGGGTGGCAGACTATCCATCTTTGGTGATCTTTAAACAGAGATTAGATATGTATCATTCATTGGTGATTTTGTTATGTATTCCTGCATTGTAGGGGGTTAGACTAGAGGGCCCTTCCAACTCTGATTCTATGATTTTATGAAGCCAGTGGATTTTGATTTAGCTATTACTAACACAACCTATTGGTTGCAATGGGTTTAATCTAGTTCTAGGCTACATCAACTCTATGATTCTAAGTATAACAAGGACCCAGATCCATTGGTGTGCTTCTGTAGCCAATGCAACCAGAATCAGGACTTTCTTTGACTGTCATAGCCCTCTGTGGCAACAAACTGCTCCAGAAGGTTCATATGGAGCATAGAAAGCTAGAGGGAGGAAAGCCATCAGATCCAGTGAACATAAAATGCTGGATCCTGACCTAAATCTGGATACAATCCTGTAGATTCATAATTTAGATCATGGAAGACAATGAGTTAAAGAGAAATCTTTGGTTTGAGAGAACCATCTCAGGTTTTGTGTAACTGCTGCTGCTCATCATCTGATATAGTTAACAGTTTCCAGTTAAGTCAAGATTGACTGAGATTTGTAGTATGGTGAGGCATTAGAGCTTGCTAGCAGAGAATTCTAATAGCTCTACCCTAAACTACAAATCCCATGACTCCATAGGATGGAGCCATAATAGATAAAAGTGGTACCAAAATGCTATAATTGTGTGATGTGAAAGAGACATGGGTAACTGTTGAAATAATCTGTCTTTCCATTATGCTCTGGGAAATTAAAAAATATTTTTTTGGGGGGGAGGGGGAGAAACAGGGCTGTTACCTAATTAAAGAAGTCTTAGGCTGCTGCCACACTGCAGAAATAATGCAGTTTGACACCACTTTAACTATCTTGGCTACATCCTATGGATTCCTTGGATGTATTGTTTGTTGTGACACCAGAGCTCTCTGAAAGAGAAGGCTGAATATCTCACAAATCTACGAATCCCAGAATTCCATAGCATTGAGCCATGGCAGTTAAAACAGTGTCAAACTGCATTATTTCTGCAGTGTGGCAGCAGCCTCAATCAAGTAATCAGTTAAGTAATCATTCATACAAACCTGTATATATATCTAGTTAAAAGTTAGCCCTACAGAGGTCAATGGGTATGGCCCCAGGCAATTGTGTATGACATTGCAGCCCCAATCTTTATATGGGAAAAAAATAATTCTAAAGGATAAAAATATCATTTCCTTATTTTGGGATGTGGCACAGCAGGTTAGAAGACCAATTGACACACGCTGGGGGGAATCCTTTTTTAAAGATGGTGTTTTATAGCTTCAGCTTTTATAAATACTTCTTTTTAGAATTAAATCTTTTAAAAATCTGCTGCCTTTTTAATTTGGGTCACCTTGTGGTGGAAAAACACATTTTAAAGGATTACTCTAATCAATGCATTGGTTAAATATTGCATCCTGACTTTAAATGTATATTATATAGTTATGTACAAGTTCATATAATACTATTCCAGGACAGACTTAACTGTTAAAAGGTCAGAGAAAATGCCAGAAGTGATGTAATTGCAGATGAAGCAGCCCATTAAAATCTTCTGCTTCACTGTCCTGAAAGAAATACCGAGAGAAAGAATAACTTTCTTTAATGATGTTGGAGCCCATGTAACTCATGGTCGTGTTATTGTTTGCAGATGTTATTTTCTCATTTCCACAAGCAAACAAGAGGATCCATAAAATAAAAATAAATAAATAATACCCTGGGCTCTGAACTAGAAAGCCAAAGATGAATCTAAATGAAGGCAATTTGTACTCCGAGAGCCTAGCTATACCCAAAGATAACATTCATTCCAAATGCAAACAGAAAGCCCTTTGCAATTAAACTGCAATTAAAATCTGACTCTACGTAAGGGGAGGTTTAACAAAGCTCTGCCCTTTATCTTTTAGCTGTATATATGTGTACACAACCAAATGCATTTTACTTTTTGTGCTGCCAAATGCTTATAACACTGGCCAAAGGCAGGACCTCCAGACTTTGCCGCATAGCAAATATTGTCAGACAGAAAATGCCTATCGCTCTGACACAAGCTACAGTCTTACAAAGGATAGTGAGAGGTCGCATAAAGGGAACTCACTAACCAACCTGGCTGTGTTTTTTCCAGGGTCTGATATATATATTTGGGCTGGTCATTTTACTACATGTAGATGTTCCGTTCTGACGTCTTCATATTTCATACTCCAGCAATTTTATTTATTACATCTACACCCAACCTTTCCTCCATGTTGCTCAAGGCAGGATACCATACACGTCAACATTTCAGATGAAAACAGGGACTGTGTAGCCAGGCAACATCACAGTGTGGTCAAGATGGCAAGTTATTAATGAGGAAGAACACACAAACTAGGAGAGGCTGCAGAAGTTTGCTTTTGCCTGTCCCTTCTAGTCTTCGCCCCCTCCCCCCGGTGAGTTAACTCAAGGCAAATTGCTTTTGGACTTTGCATTCAGTTTGTAGCAACTGAAGTCAGCTGAGGACAAAGGGGAAAAGTGGGAAGAGAAGAGAGAAATGAGAACATTTTAAAAGCAGCTGAAAAAGTGGGACAACAGAGGTTTAACTGGGAATGTCCCTGCCAAATTGGGATGGAAGCTATGGGACTCATAGTCTTCTCCATCCCATTTACCATCACAATGACCCTGTGAGATAGGTAAGGCTGAGATTTGGTGCCTGGTTGAATCTCAGCTGTCTTACCATACTGAGCCTTACCTTACTGAGTGAGCTTCATAGCTGAAAAGGAATTTAAAGCTAGGGGTTTATCTATGTGGGCTAAATACCCCAGCTTGTGCCCATCTCAGAGCCCTGCAGTCCATATTATGCAGGGCTTTTGCCTTGTCCGTCCTGTTCTGGGCAGTCTTCACCACTCGCAGGGCAGATTCGGGGCTCAGATGGGGGCAATCAGGGGTAGGGCCCAATAAACCGTTTTAACATAATACTCAGTTTAATCTGTTACCACCAGCAAAAACCCGGATTGGGCCCCACGTGTCCACAGGAGCTCATCTGGAATGCTGGCCCTTGCTGCTGCCACCAGCTCCCTAGCTCTTCCAGATCCAGGCAGGGGTCCCTCAGCATGTGAGCAAGGCTGGTCACATGCAGGGGGACTGCAGTCACTTGTTGTGGACCCCCTTCTCGGCTTCTGAGGCAGCAGAGAAAATGGCTGCAGTGACCAGCCGGTGTTCCTGTGTGGACTCTGGCCCATTTTGTCAAGGCAACTGGGGAAGGGTGGGCCAGCTCCACAGCCAGGATATGCCAGCAGGGAGCTGACATAACCTGGCTGGACTATCCAGTCCTAGGCTGCATCTGCATAGCAGAACTAATCCAGTTTGACACCACATTAACTGCCATGGCTCAATGCTATGGAATCCTGGGATTTGTAGTTTGTGGTGGCACCAGAGCTCTCTCAGAGAGAAGGCTAAATATCTCACAAAACTACAAATCCCAGAATTCCATAGCATTGAGCCATGGCAGTTAAAGCGGAGTCAAACTGCATTATTTCTGCAGTGTAGATGCAGCCCTAGTTGAACAATACGTTCTCTACACCACACTGTCTCTAGTGATTTCTTAGTTTACATGCTTGATACTTTAGCAAATGTTCAAGCTATTCAGTGCCCATAGCATGTAGCTATTTAGTACCCATAGCACATAGTTAGGATCAAAGCTTGGAACTTGACTTAAAAAAAATAACTCATTCATTACTCATTCCCCAAGCCCCTGGCAGCTCGTTTTTCTCATCACCAGACTGGGAGATCTGACCTGTTTCTTTACTTGTTATCAAAGTGTTCCATTACTGTTTTCTTCTCCCCCTAATTTAAAAGGGGCCCAGACTTAATGGGGGGTGCAACTTCTGCTGCCCTAACCCTGATGTGTGTTTGTGTGCCTTCAAGTCACCTATCAACTTGTAGAGACTCCATGAATTTCATAGGGTTTTCTATGAAGGAATACTCAAAGATGGTTTTGCCAGTTCCTTCCTCTGAAAAATAGCCTACAGCACTGGGTATTCATTGGCTGTCTCCCATCCAAGTACTAACCAGGTCTGACCCTGATTAACTTTCAAGATCAGATGGGATCTGGTGTCTGTAGCATATTTTATTAACCTTTTTTGCGGGGGCATAGGGATACTTAAATAATTCTTTAAACTAAATTTGAAGCTGTGGAGGATATGTCTGACTTCTGTGACAGGTTTATAGCAATCTGGAAAGCCTCCTGGAGGTGCAAATGTGGGGTTTCCTATTGAACTATAATGTCAGAGTGACCTATATATACATCCACTCAGTTACTCTGGGGTAGTAATGGCATTTAGCAGTCATTATTGCTAAAAGGAATTCATTAAAAGTAAATGTGTTGCATTTTAAACATGTTACTTCTAAGCTCTGGTCAGGTTGTGCCCTTGTATCTGTTTCAATGGGAATCAGAACAATGACATTAGCAAGAATTCGTAAAGTAGCTAGGAATGCATAACCTAGAATTATGCATTCATGACTGATTGTATTCACCAGTTTAGAGAATATGTAGAGACTGTGAAAGTTCCCCAGCCCACATTTACCAGGCAGCTGCTGCTGCAAGCAGCAGTGGTCAGTTCTCCTGAATCAGGAAGGAGCTGACTGATTTTTCCACCCCACTTCTCACAAGCCATCTCTGGTGCTAGGGGAAATTGTGACAGGGACTCTGCTTCTGGCTGTTGCACTGGAGATTACTCAAAGGAGGTGCTTCCTGGTTGACAGGAGAACAGACTGCTGTTACAGCGGCTGCTGCCTGCTAAGTGAGGATGAGGGGGGAGGGTTCAGGCTAGGAGATACTACTTAGCTACATAACTAAGTTGGTTATGTAGCTAAATAGGTGATACAGAATTCTGGATATTATCTGCTAAGACATAGCCAGACACTTCTCTGATTCCCTCTGCTTTCCACAGCCACTGAACTGAGGTGGAGATGGGGAACTATCACAGTGAAACCATGAGTCCTGGAAGTGGTAAGAAAGGAGCTATAGCATAGTTCCAGCTATGGTACTTTTATGCTACACTGTGATATGGGATATCAGCCAAAATTATGTGGTGCTATGTTCAACAGTGTTCTCCCATACCTTTTAATAAAAACAAAAACTCCAGTCTGGTTTGGATGGAGGAAACAGAGCATAGAGAACCTGCTGTGAAGGGATTGGCACTTAGCACATTCCTTGTCAGCTCAGGGGGAAGATTGCTGGGCTGGAGGTCTACAATTTGGAGTGGGGCTAAGGATTATATATTCCCACCCTCTCCTACTACACCTCTGATCTAAATTTCATCTTCTTGGGTACCTTTAAGAAAAAGACATAAGGTACCGTATTGTAATGTCTGTTACAGTGGAATGTGGCATTTGCCCTTTATATGTAATTTGTACATAGTTGAAAATAGTCTGTTGTGGGCAGCATTATTTTAACAAATGATTATGCAAGAATGATGGACCAATCCTAGTTTATTTTGAACTCAGCTGGTGGCCTTGAGCAATCAGTTATATTTCAGCTACATTTTTCATCTGTGAAAGAAAAACAATAAGCATATTCATATGTTTGGTAGAGGAATGCACGAAAATGGTACATCTGGGGTCTGTCCTAGGTGAAGAATGGGACCAGAATGTGCAGCGATATAGTGGTGGAGCAACTCCATAGCTATCACAACCAAAGGAAGTATGACATGTGCCAACCTGTGGGAGAGATTTGTAGCTCATATTGGCGTAGTGATCAGACAACCTAATGATATTCCGGAGTATCTGAGAAAGTGGAAAGAAGTTTGTTTGCTGATGTGTAGTGGCCATTTTTGGCTTACTTTAATTGTGTGTTGAGGCAGGAAGCAGGCTGGTCCCTGATACCAGTTTATGTATGATTCTTTTTCTCAAGTTTTATTTTCAGACATCTGCTCTGCTTGTTCAACCTTCTGTGCAACTCAGTCCACAGTAAATAGATCTTTTGATTTCCTCCCTATCAAAATCTAAAGCTATATTTCAGTTTAATTTTTTTTTAAGGTACAATTCATATTTACTGATTTTTGATACAGACAAACAAATTCAAAACAAGACAATCAACATTCAGAAAGGAAAGGGGAAAAAAAGAAAATAACTATACAATACAGTTGGCCCTCTGTATCCATGGGTTCTCCATCCATGGCTTTAACTAACCATGGCTCAAAAATATTTGAGGAAAAATTCCAGAAAGCGAACATTGCTGTTTGCCATTTTATATGAGGGACACTATTTTACTACACCATTGTGCATAATGGGACTTGAACACTGATGGATTTTGGTATCCATGGGGGATGGGGGTTCATGGAACCAAACCCCAATGGATAGGAAGTGCTCACTGTATGTATAGCTAAAGCTAAAACTAAACTAAACTAAAACTATAACACATTACTAAAACACTACTCTATTATAATAAACACAAGCTAATTAATCACTAACTGAGGGCTTTATCACACCAGTCTATTGTCTCACAGCAATTGTGTTGTTTAAGTAAACAGAAACATGCCAATATGGAAACAATCACTTTCACACCTTCTCTCCAATAGTGCTATGATGCCACTTCAGTGATGCATATTCCCACAATCTGTCTTCTGCACTGTTTGGCTTGATCCCACATTCCTACTCATGTCTGCCCTATGTAGTGCATGCATGCTGTTTATTTTTTCTTTTTTTATGCCACAATTGCACAGTTTCGATGCCTCTCACAAATGGAGGACACTGGCATAATTGCATAATTGTGGCATGCTAGCTATCTGCCATGGCAGTGCAATTGTGCAATTATAGCAAAACAAAAAATAAAAATAAAATAAATCCCAGGAACGGAGTAAAAGCAATGTGACTTCACCCTGCATGGGGATAGGGAGCAGGAGAAGAGGAGAACCATGCCCAGTCACACCATGTGACCGCCAGAATATCGGAACTGTGGCAGAATGAAATATTCACACTAAAAACAATAGCGGAAAAGCAGTGATATTGGAGCCATTCATGTGGTTTTTTCCATCAATGAAAAGATGTGATCCAATAATGGTGGAAATGCAATGTAACAATGGGAGAGTCACGATGTTATGTGATAAAGAAAGATCAAACATGGAATTAAGCCAGCGCAATAGTGCAAGAAACCTATTCTGTGATAAAGTTCAAAGACACAAAAGAGACCCACCAAACTGTAATGAAAAAGAAAAAACAATTAATAGAAAATATATTATTCTACCATTACAAATCTAACTAAATTCAAATTACTAGAGTTACTAGCAACCGTAAGTACAAATTATTACAGCGGTAGAGTTCTTATTGCTCAAAAAGTCCACAAATAGTTTCCAGTCTTTCAGAATGTTTTCAGTTGGTTTGTCTTTTAAGATCCACATCAGTTTGGCAACTTTGGCAAAATCCACAACTTTAACAACCCATTCTTCCATATTTGGTGCTTCAGTCCATTTCCATGTTTGGGCAAACAACATTCTTGCAGCTGTTTTCATATATCGAAGAAGTCATCCATATTTACTATCCAATTCTTTATCAGTAATTCCCAACAAGAACATGTCTGGTTGACAATACAAAGTCTAACTTTAATTTTTTTCATATTAATATATAAATCTTAGACCAATAGTTTTTCACCTTCTTGCAAGTTCACCACATGTGAAAAAAAGATCTTTCCATATCCTGACAATCCCAACATTGATCTGAAGCATTTGTAGACATTTTTGACATCTCCAATATCCATCTATGCACCATCTTTTATATATTTTCTTTTAAATTACTGCCCAAAGTAAAATTTATAGCTTTAGTCCACATTTCCCCCATACCTCCATTTGTACATTATGCCAAAAATTTTGGGCCCACCTTATCATGTACCCTTTTACAGATTTACATTTTAGTTTTTAAACCCACAAATAATCTAGCTTGACTAGCAAAGGAGCATAAAGTCATGTAGATTGGTAGAAGGCTTCAGCTGATTGGAACTTCTTAATCATTAAGACTTCGTGCATGTTGCACAACAGCTGGGACAACTGAAAACTGTGCCTGACGAGGCAAGCAAGCTCATTACAAGCCAAACAGAGGGATCGAATTTCATGGTGCAGAACGTTATTATGGCCAGCTCGCCTGGCTGCTTCAGCCTTTGAGAATCTGCTGTCCAAGCAATTGTTAATTGAGAAATGAGGGCCTTGTGCTCTCTCTGCAAGCCCTACTTAAAATTTGGTATTAGAAACAGATAAGGGTACTGCTTTAGCAATTATGTCAGAGCACAGTCCCTAGCATTCTGAACATATAGTAATAGCTACATAAGGTTAAGTATATCTCTCTGTGTCTTTTCTTCGCAAATGAAGATTCAGGAAGGACTCATCCAGCACTTTCTGCAAGCGCGCTAATGACTAAAAAGGCCAATCCAAGATGAACAAGTCAGGTTGCAGAAAGCACAGCAGAAGGTCTCCTTAGGTGATGTTTCTGGGTTGTGATTCTTTCTGCGTTGTTGTTTCTCTTCAAGACTTGTTTGGCGTGAGTTCTCAAATAAGGCTGCAGCATTGTGGATAGTGCATTTCCATGCCTCCCGATGTGAGGCCAGGGCGGACCATTGTTGATGATTAATTTGGCCGAGCCTGAGATGTTGTTTCAGGGAGTCCTTGTATCGCTTTGTTGGAGTGCCCCTCTTATGCTGACCTGTGGCGAGTTCACCGTAGAGTACTGTTTTTGGGAGGCGATGGTCCTCCATCCTAGAAACGTGCCCTGCCCAGCGCAGCTGTGTTCTCAATATCATGGCCTCAATGCTGGTGATCCCTGCTTGCTCAAGGACAGCAACATTTGTCACAAAGTCAGTCCAGTTCACATAAAGCCTAATCCTGACCATTTAGGTAAAATGCCCAGGAAGTTCCATCAGGATTACACCCAAGAAAGCATCCATTGGTGGGTAGCCTTAATTTTGTGCTGCCATTAATCCTAAACCAGAGCTGATATGCCTGTTGCAGAGCTATAGTGAAGTTATGTGACATAATAGGTTCACCAGCTCATTCAGTTATAAAGAATAGATAGTTATACGATACCAGCAAAAAGGGGCATCAATAAAACCTCAAATTGTACTTTGAGGAAATGTACCAGCCTAGATAATACTTTTTAAAATTTTAATGATGTTTTAAAGTGGTAAGTGTTTAATAGTGTTTTAAACTTTTGTTATCATGTTTTTAAGCTAATCTTGTTTTCAGCCTTTGTAAACTGCCCCGGCTTCCATTCTGGGAGAAGGTGGCATATAAATATTTGCTGAGATCCTAGATCAGCTACTTAGTTAAGTGGCTGCTGCCTGGTAAAGCATGATGGAGGGGGGGGTTGGGCTAGGAGGCACTACTTAAGTACAGTTTGGCCTCCCGCCCCCTGCCCTGTATCCTTGGGAGTGTGGTTTCTGGACTTACCATGGATACCAGAAACTGCAGATCACAGTGAACCCTATTAAAATAAAGGACTTCCAGTACAAACATAGCATAGAGTTGCATTGGAGGACCTAGTGTTTCTTAGAGAGGATACCTCTCTAGCATTTTCCAGTACAACTCTATGATATCCCAGTTTTTTCAGCCACAGATATGTGAAATTTTGGATATTGGTTCCATGGATATGGGGGACAGACCTGCACTTAGTACAGACATGTACTGTATACTTAGTTAAATAGTGCCTCCTAGTTTGACCCCTGCTCCCCATCATGCTTTACTGGGCAGGAGCCACTGTGTGCAATGGAGATCTGTTCTCCTGTTGATCAAGATGCAGCAGATTAACATTTCTATTCCTCTCCTACCAGTGATCTCACGTAGGACAATCAGAAGCAAGATTCCTTTCACAATTCCTGTTTGTGCCAAAGATCACAGGCAGGAGCCGGTAGAAATGTCAGTCTGCTGTGAACTAATTGACAGGAGAACACACATCTGTGGCTTGCTGTGGCTGATGCTGAGAAAAGCAGGACTGGAAGACTTTTAGAATTATGGCAATAGTTCTGCAATCATCAATATGCAGGCTTTGTGAATACCCATCAGTTATGCATCTCTAACTCTCAGTTACGAATCTGTAACTGCAATACTGAATTCCAGCCAAAATTAAACAAACAAACAGATGCATGGGGAGAACTAGCAATGAAAGAGGCTTTGGACTTTCTATATTTTTATGTACAATCCTAGGGGTTGTCTAGATGGTGAAAATAATACTAATAGAATTTGTACAGAACAGCTTTTGTCCCAATGAGCTCTAACCAAGATTTGCAATTTTCAGAAGGGGGAGGCGAAAACTCCATTTACTGCATAGGAAAAACCTCTGTGGCTTTTCCTGAGGCTTTTTGAATAATGTGTGGAAATCCGCATTGCCGCTCATTTGGACATCTGATTCGTATTGCTGCGAATCCTCAGTGACTGCAGAAATGGAAAGTGGGTTGGTCAGATGTGCACAGTGGTGGACTTGCCAGCAATGAAGTGTCTGGAAGCGCCATTTTGGCATTTTATACTATCAATTGTATACCTACCTTTTTTTACTGTGCTGAGGCAACCAAACAGCTTTTTTAAGTGGAAGGTCACACTTGCGCACCTTTGATTTACAGTTAAAAAAATTACTGTGCAGCAGTGGCAACTTGTGGAGAATAATAATGCAAGTAATTCACTCTCAGCTACCATCATGATTTGCAGGCATGGCTGTGTGTGTACTTCAAACATGGATAGCTTTGCACACCATTGTGGAGACAAATGAACGCTGCTGCAAATTTGTGTTAAACAGCAATCCACATTGTGTCTTCTCATCTAGACAAGCCCCTATACACAATCATACCCAATCGTTCTTCCAAAAAGGTCATTTATGGTTCCTCACACTCTCCATTTTATCTATACAACAACCCAATGATATAGGTCATGCTGAGAGAGAATGACTGGTAAAGGTCACCCAGTAAATATCATGGATGAAGAAGAATTTTCACTTGGATTGCCATAGTCTTATTCTGACAATCTATTTATGTTGAGAGTTTGGACTTTATCAGACATGGAAAATACAGCATCATAAGGACACCACATAACCATGAAAGGGCACGCAGATCAGACAACGTCACCCTTTCACAGTTAAAAAGAGCCTTAAACCCATAATTTTTAACTGATGGCTTAAGCCGTCAATAGATCCCCCTTCCATTTTTTTGCCAGTATTGCCGGCATGCAATACCGCTGTCCCTTTAAATTTCATACTTACCCTGTCAGTTGCCAGACCGGTGAAAACACTTCCAGGTTAGATCAGGACATCCAGGTAAGTTTCACTCTTTTTATGACCCTCCCCGGGTTACTTGGGACTTTTAAATTATGTCTACGTGCTCTGCTTCACTTTTTTATTTTTATTTTTAAATTTCCTGTGCAATGAAACCGCGTGAGATTTTGAACAAGGAAGTGAATGGAACTCCATTTGCTTCCTCTTTATTGCCAGGAGCCTTTGCCAGAATTAGAAGGTAAGTGCGGGGGGTGGGGTGGGAACATTCCTTTGCTGGCATAAAATGCTTTTTTTTTAATGCTGGCAAAAGAATGTTTAAAAGGATTGTGTCTGATAAAGTCCTTTATTAAAAAGAGTAGAGCTCTGAGAGATTGTAATAGAGACGTATTAGTACTTGTAACAGAGACAGATTGTGTGCTGCAGGTGGCTGGCACACTCATACACCTGCTATATACATTTTTGGAAATGGGATTGCCAGTCAGTTTGAGGTCATTTTGATAAATGTATTCACAGATTACGTGTCTTTGAGGCCTTCCATTACAGATCATTCCACATGCTCAAGATTTAATTAGAATGAAGCAATAGAATTTGACAAGATCATCATTTCAGACAGAATGTAAGAAGAACAAAAATTGCATCCAAATTGATACCATGTTTAACCTCACTCTCCTGTCAAGACAGATTACAACAAATCAGTAAAACAGTTTAAGCTTTGCAGTTTAAAATCTAATAAGCAAGACACAAAAGGAAAAAGAATCACAACAGAGAAAGCAGGGAGTAAATTTAGCCACTAATTTATAGTTACAAGATGACACACATACCCACATAGCAGATGGATGTGCTCCAATAGGTTGCTCCCATTTCAAAGACAGCTCTTTGCAGCCCTTGGAGAAATAACTTGTGCTCTAATTTTGCTGATAGTGGATGTAATGCAGCTCCAGGAGAGAGGAAAGGGTTATGTGCAAATCTCCAGCTCAGCTGAGTCGCAGCTTGCTACAGTTTTCAAGACTTCATTGATTTATTGTTGCATCTTGCAAGTATTCTCTGGACTCAGAGGGTTTGTATATGTACAATACAGTTGTCCCTCCACATTCACGGATTTGACATTCACGGATTTGAGTATTCACGGCTTGAAAAATATTCTTAAAAAAATAACAATCCTAATAGCAAACCTTGATTTTGCCATCTTATATAAAAGGGACACCATTTTGCTCTGCCATTGCATATAATGGGACTTGAGTATTCACGGATTTGGGTATTCACGGGGGGTCCTGGAACCAAACCCCAGCGAATGTGAAGGGACAACTGTACTCAGTTAGCCTTTTCCTTTCCTTCCAGTCATTGTGGCACCAGGTCTCCCCCTCCACTCTACTCTGCATCCATCTTTTGACTAGAACTAAGTAGGCTAGATTGAATGTTACTTATCCCATTTCCATAAGTAAGGAATAATCCCTTCATCTCACCCACCTGATTTGGAAACATCTCCTTAGCTAAGATTTCTGTCCAAATAGGAAAATATGTTCTCTCTGTGTCTCTTTCTCTGGTTGCATCTGCACTGTAGAAATAATCCAGTTTGATTGCTCAATGCTATGGAATCCTGGAATGTTTAATTTATTGTGGCACTAGAGCTCTCTGACAGGAGAAGGATAAATATCTGACAAAACTACAAACCCCAGAATTCCATAGCATTGAGCCATTGCAGTTAAAGCAGTGTAAAACTGGATTATTTCTGCAGTGCAGACGCAGCCTCTGTAAACTCATCCACATGGGCTAGGATATACTGGCTCCTCACTGGCATATCCTGCTTGCGGATCAGGCCCATTCCACTCCCGTTACCTGCATGGAAAAGAAGGAACTTCAGACTGGTGTGTTGGCCCATTTGTTACCCTCAATGCTCAGGGTCTTAAGGACCCTCAAAATATAGATATTAATTTGGGGAATTAATATACTCAGCGTGGCTATGCAAGAGGGAGCAACAGATAGCGGGGTCTTTTAACCTATGTTTACTGATAATCAGGAGGAGACATTACGCTAGATCATACAATAAATTGGTCTTTATTTGAGAAAACAATAGCAACAACATTCACACACACATTCAGGCTTCAAGCATTCACACAAGACTAGCAAATAAAGTAGTAAATATTGGGATACAGAAGCGAGTTGTTTGTGGGAGATACAACACCTGTCCTGTAGAGCAGAAATTCTAGCAGCAGCTGAGTTTCAGGACTTTTTCGGATGTGAATTTACTGCACAAGAAAGCTTGTAGCAGGTGCAACGCTGCTGTGTGGCAGGGGGCCTGTTTCGTATGATGCCGTCCCCCTGCCGAAATCAGCTGTGTCAGTTCCGTGAGAGACTGGAGCCAGCCATGCCATATTTGGCCTTTTTTTATTCACGGAAGTTGCCTGTGAATATAAAAAGGCCAAATATGGCACGGCTGGCTCCAGTTTCTCGCGGAACTGACATAGCTGATTTTGGTAGGGGGACAGTGTTGTACGAAACAGGCCCCCTGCCGCGCAGCAGGGTCGCGCCTGCTACGAGCCTTCTTGCACAGTAAGTTCACATCTGAAAAAGTCCTCAGAGTTTGCTCTGAGGGTCTGTCAGCAAACCGGTACCATGCATGTAGGACAAGGAGTTGAAGACAGTTTGGTGTTGTTTTGAAGGGGTTTTGAAGGGGTTTTTATAGTTGATAACTGCCTTCAGAGGATGGGATTTAGAGTGAAAGACAATGCTTCTCAGAGTTGCTCAGGGTGAGACAAAAGACACTCCAGATATGCTAATGGCATATTAATGTGTGGATACTTTGTAACTGAATGGAGGAAGCAACCTTCTTTGTTCATGGAAGGTAAGAAATGTGAGGGTCCTGTTCAGCGATGGGTATCCCAGCTTAGGCTGATAGGATTAGCCAGGTGTTCAGGCACATAGGTGCCTTGCAAATTATCATTTCTTTGGAATTTGGGCATCCCCCTCCTTAAGTGCATTCCTGACTGAGCAATGTTTGTCTCTGGAATTCCTGATTGTGGAATTTTCCAGCCTTAATGGCTGCACTGCATGGAAGGCCACATTCAACCTAATTGTTAAATATTGCCAATTTATTATAGATATGGGGCAGTGGGTATCAGGATAGATAAGACATTGCTGCAGGTGCTGCCATCTCGCTTACTCTGAAGCCAGGAACCCAGCCTGCAACATGTGACCAAAGCCCTCTGCATGTGACAAGCCTTGGTCAAAGGCTGTGGGCCTGTTTCCTGCTGTGGAAGAGTGATGGCAGAGGGCAGCTGCTGGGATGGGCTGGTGTGCTGCTGGAACGGGCTCCTGCGGTCATGTGAGGACTGATTCATTTTTTGCTGGCAGGAACAGTTTTTCCTGGATATTGTTTTAAAACACTGTATGGGTTCTACCCTGTTTCTCCTTGACCCGTCTTAGCCCCATCTTGGCTCCAGGGGTTGTGGGGACTGCCCGGGGGGCAAAATGGGGCAAAAGCCCTGTGTCATTTGGACTGATGTTTCATCCCTCTCCACAAATGGTCTCTGGTGAAAGAAGGAATTGTGACAGGGATCCTGCTTCTGACTGTCATACCAGAGATTGCTTGTGGAGAGGGGTAAAACATCAGTCTGCTGCATCCTGATCAACAGAAGAACACGCACACTCATTGCTCACAGCAGGTGCTGCTGGTCAGTCAGGATGGGAGGGGCTCAGGCTGGGAGACACTCTATGAAATCACTAAGGCTGGTGTCACCCCTCCCTTGATGGTTTCCCCAGGTGCAGTTCGGCCTCTCCGCACCCCCCTAATGCCACCACTGGAGACACTACACAGCTAAGTAACTGAGTGGCTGATCTAGAATCTTAGCCATCATGTTTTGTGGAAAATACACTGTTTTTCTTTCTAAATACCACATTTTTTGCACAAATGATTTTTTCCCCCAGAAAAAGTATCAAAAGAGGAAAAAACACATTGAAAAAACTAGCAACCCCCCCCCAACCCTCTTGTAATTTTGTCCAGATCCTGGCAGAATGAAAATAAGCAAAGATTTATATCCCCAGTACAGAGGTCAAAGATGATAATTTGCTTTGCAATCTGCTGCTCAATCTCTTCCTCCCAGTGCAGTTGAATGCTGATGGTCCCTGTGGTTGGGCCAGGGTGGGACAAGCCAACCAGTGAGAGCATCTGCAAGTAGAGCCCTGGTGGTGCAGTGATTAAAGGCCAGTACTGCAAGTCACCACGTTGCAAGTTCGATTCCAGAGGGCTCCAAGGTTCACTCAGCCTTCCATCCTTTCGTAGGTCAGTAAAATGAGTACCCGGCTTGTGGGGGCAATTAGCTAACACACATTGGAGACTGCTTCTGCTTAATGCAGTGTAGATGTGTAAATTGCTATTGCTTAAAACAATTTGTAAGTCTCTCTGATAGCCTTGTGGCTGAAGTGTGGGGTATAAATAAATAAATAAATAAATAAAGGTGGCCCCTCAGCTCTAGAACAATGTCTCTCAGTGGTTCTCAACTATTGGTCCACCAAATGTTTTGCACTTTAAGTTCCAGGAACTCCAACCAGCATGGCCAATGGTCAAGGATTTGAGGAGTTTAAATCCAAAATATCAGGAGGACCAAAAGTTGAGAACTATCTCCCTAGAAGCCTAGAAAAAATGCATTTCTGTTTAAGTTATTCCTGTTCCAGTCATTCAGATCCTCTTTGTTTTCAAGTTTGTTCTTTCATGATGAGCTGGGGTTGCCAGTGAATTTAATAATTCTGACAAAATGGATTATGGGGCTTACCACATGTCAAAGAAAAGTGGCAGCACAGCAGGAAGGTTCCATCTTCCGTGCTGCTTTACTGAATGACATCATTGTTTGTCCAGTGTTCTGCCATTCCAGTCCTGTAGGAGACAGTAAGCAAAAAGACACAGTTTTAACTTGGTTTCCCATGGGACCAGAATGGAAGAATGATGATATTGTGCAATAAGGCAGCATGAAAGACAGAACTTTCCTGTTCCACAGCCACTGTTCTTCAGTGTCCAATAAGCCCCTATCATTTTCAATGCACTGCTCCAAAAAAGTGAGACAAGGACTCCCTGAAGCAACATCTCAGGCTCGGCCAAACTGATCACCAACAGTGGTCCGCCCTGGCCTCACATCGGGAGGCATGGAGACTTACTATCCACAATGCTGCAGCCTTATTTGAGAACTCACGACGAACAAGTCTTGAAGAGAAATGACAGTGCAGAAAGAATCACAACCCGGAAACAGCACCCAAGGAGACCTTCTGCTGTGCTTTCTGCAACCGGGCTTGTTTATCTCGAATTGGCCTTTTTAGTCATCAGCGCACTTGCAGAAAGCGTGGGATGAGTCCTTCCTGAATCTTTGTTTGTGAAGAAAAGCCAGAGAGAGAGAGAGAGAGAAGTATACAACATATATATAACAAATCATCTTTTCAGTGCCTCTCTTTAATGTACTGGTGAATCTGGAGCACATTATGCCTCCTTGTTTGTGGTCTGAACATTTATGGTTAAGAATATTTGCTAAATCTAAGCTGGTCTACAGGTTTGGTCAGGCTTCAGTGAAGGATTGTGTGGAACCCTATGTACAAAAGAAAACAGGGATGTAACAAATGCAGTTGACTAATTTTAGAGGGTTACAAACAACTGCTTAAAAAGCTCCCTATGGAAAATACAAAATTGTTATTGGCTCCCTGCCAGCATATCCTGGTTGTGGATCAGGCCCATTCCTTCCCCTGTTCCCTCCACGAAACAGGAGGAAGTCCAGATAGTCACACCAGTTCATTGCTGCAGCCACCATCTCCTTGGCTTTACTGGAAGCAAGGAAGCTGGCCTGCAATATGTGACCAAGATCCCCTGTATGTGACCAGCCTTGATCACAAGCTACAAGACTCCTTCCTATTTCGGAAGAGCAAGGGAGACCAGCAGCTGCAGTGACGGGCAGGCCTGCCTGCCTGCCGGAATGGACTCATGCGGACATGCAGGGCCTGATCCATTTCCTCCCAGTAGGAATGCATTAGACCAAGTATTATTTTAGAATGTTTTAACGGGCCCTACCCCATCATAGCCCCATATTTGCTACAGGGGTGGTGAGGACTGCCTGGAGGCAGAATGGGGCAAAAGCCCTACATTATCAGGACTGCAGGGGTCTAAGATGGGGGCATGTCATGTGGAGTCATTATGTTTCTTTTGATATGTAATACCATGACATCTATTACCCAAACAAGTAACTAACTACTGGTAACTGTGTTATTTGTAACTTGCCTCTTCTGGTTGCTTCCTTGCCCAGACTTATACTCTCAGAATGACATCACTTCTTCCCTCTCTGGGTCAAGATCTCTCTCTCTCTCTCTCTCTCTCTCTCTCTCTCTCTCTCTCTCTCTTTCCTAGTTATGTAGCTAGCTGTAGCCTCCTAACCATACCTCTGTATCTCTGGAGGTAGTTGTTACAATAAAAATATTTTCTTTTAGTTAAGACTATCTTTACTGCTTATTCCACGTTCATTCTCTTCCCCTTCCAAAATCTAGGTGTGTCACAAATCATTGACATTGGCATGAGTGGGTAGGGTGTTGAGTTGCCAGATCAGGATTGTCCCCAGCCCTGAGGTTACTGGGCCAAAACCTGAAACCTAGGGATGGCCCCTGTTGATGTTGTTAAACATAATTAATTAAGTACCTACCACAGTTGCTCACTTTCATTCGAACACACACAAGAGTATATTTGCTGTTTGGAAATAAAGGGAGAAATCTTAAGGGGCTGCTTCCAGACCAAGATGAATTTATGTAATTATTCTTTCTCAGTTAGGGAGATGGGATAGGGAACATTTAATCTAACCTATTTCTAGCTAGATTAGTGCATGCAGAGCAGAGTGGAGGATGAGCCCCGGCCCTACAAATATGACAGAAAAAGGAAGCTAATTAAATAAACAGATAAACCCTCTGGGGAATCTTTGCAAATTATAGCAGCAAATCAATGAAGCATTGCAAACTGTAGCAAGCTACTGCTTTAATAGCTGAGCTGGAGATTTGTTTGGAGTTGAGTTTGCCCCAAACTGGCAAATGTCTCCCACCTGGAGATGACCTATGAAAACTAGAGGCTCAGGCCCAGCCCCTAAGATCTGGTAACTCTAGTAAAATAAGAGGCCAAATTCCTGGTTTGGGGAACTTGGTTATCAAAAAGCTTTCAGAAAACCAATAGAATTCTCTTGTGTTCCTTACCTTGACAAAATTTCCAGATTGCACTGGGCAAACCTAAACTCAAAATTGATATACTAGTATCAAGATGTGCTTTGTACACAATTTTTCCTTCTTGTTCAACAAGCTCGCATGCTGTTTGCTCTTAAATGCTGCTTCAGAAGAATTATTAATAGAGTTGAACTGCTGTTGATGAATATGTGTTATCAGTCTCTGCCTATGCATGGTTGCTAAACAAAAGCCTTTAAAAGGAACTGATTACTAGCAAAATCCTTGGTTGCAGAATAAAGCAGATTTTTACTGGTTTCATGAAGAGCCTTTCAAATGAAATCTGTTAACATTACACACAAAGGGAATGAGGCCTCCTGTTTCTGTAAATGGATGTATTTATTCATGAGGTGGAAGGCTGCTAAACTAGCTGTTGCCACATTCATTTCTGCTTATTCAGCAAGACACCTCGTCCATGTATGATAGGCTGCATTAGAAAGGGTTGAGGGGCTGAAAGAGAGAGCAGCAAAACTATATTCTCTCTTTAATATGAGTGTGCTAACAAAATAACATTCCATGCTGTGGGCTTGTGGGCTTGACTGTATCCCTCAGTAATCCTGCAATATTAATAATGGCAAGGAAATAACTTCTGAAACTTTAACAGGTTTTGGAAATGCCAACAGAATACATTTTATATGATTTTGTTTTCTGTATTCTATTCTTTTTCTATATATCACTCACAGCTTATGGCTACTGACACACTGCAGAAATCATGAAGTTTGACACCACTTTAACTACCATGGCTCAATGCTGTAGAATTCTGGGATCTGTAGTTTTGTGAGATATTTAGCTTCTGTCAGAGAGCTCTGGTGCCACAACAAACTACAAATCCTATGAATCTATAGGATGAAGCAATGATAGTTAAAGCAGTGTCAAACTGCATGATTTCTGCAGTGTATCAGTAGCCTATGTCCTTTGCGCATATTAGTGTTTCTGCTCTCAGCATACATTCCATTCCTGTGGTTCTAGCATTTTAATCAGAACCAAAAATTAGCTCCAACACATAGGCAGAGCTTGGAAACATTACTTTTTTATACTATAACTGGCATGGCAATTGAAAGGGTTATGGAAGTTGTGTACTAAAAAAAAAAGTAATATTCCCAAAGTTCTCCTCTTAAATAAGTTTATTTGAATCCAAAAGTTGGCACCACAACCTAAAAGGCCCTGTAATGTTATCACTTGATTTCACAGGCAGTGCCAGCCGCCCAAGCATAATTTTAGTCTCCCAGTACAGATTTGCAAAATACCCCTTCCCACTGCTCTTGCCCACACAAACTACAATTCAATTAATGGTTGCTAGGTCAGGAGCAACCTAGGCCCTGTTTGTTTTACTCTGACACTGCTTTGGAGTGGCTCCAGTATATCTGACCTTATGAGATCTCAATAATAGGCACATAAATACAGGGAAATAAAGTTTCAGTCTTGTATAGGTTCCCCCCCCCCCACTCAGGGTAATGAAGTTGCAGCCTTATCCAGAGTCCCTTGGGTCTCCAGGGTCTGATAAAGTCACATCTGGGAAGCAGTGCATTGTAAGCAAGGAGATTAACTGGAAAATGTTTTGGGAAGAAAGAGGACATAACTGAAAATATTTGGTATTTGTATTAGCAAAGTTCAGCAGAATAGTACTTTGAACCAGTGTCTGGAAATTTCTTTTTTAAAGGAATTAGTTGTTTTATGCTTTACTCTGATCACCCAACAGAGCTCTACTTGTTACTGTTACTGCAGTTCATAAATACAATTTACTTGGTTATTCAAGTCATTATTAAGGAGGTTCTGTTACTATGAGTATTGAGCCATTGGAATTTACAGGGAAAATGGTCTCTGATCCCTCCAAATAGCCAATTCAGATATTGTACCTTAGAAATTCTATAAACAATGCAAATCTATTACAAAGCAATCTTTTCCTAGCACTTTCTTCCCAGATGCCCTGAGTACAACTTCCACTCCCATCCAACTAGGGATGGGGTGGAATTTGTAGTCCAACACATCAAGAAAGGGTCTAGGTTAGCTGTAGTTCTATGTAGCATATTTATAAAGAATATTTATTCAGTGAGCAGGTTAAACCTACAAAACAAAAAAGACTAACTTTTAAAAATATTTCTTTGAAATTGCCAACTAAACTGAGCATCTAGTATAGTTCATATTCTAGTGTAGTTCATATTGTCCATTTATCTTCTCTCCTCTCTCTCCAATATTAATCTTTCTTTCTGACTCTTTTTCTTGTCCTTACTGCTGGCTGCAGCACAAGGCTGCCCACAATACGGCCCTTCTTTCTCCTCCTCACATTACTCAGACTGAATCAGCTCACACACCTAGGAGATTATCACACAAGGCTTTACTCCAGGATTACACAAAGGTATTAGTGAATTTAGCCAGTACTTATCATGCAATGTTGTCACTATCCCATTGCTGGTTTGCATTCCAGGCATTTCTGTAGCACACCTCTTCATTGATGGGGAAAACCCATCAATGGCTCTCAATACTGCTACCATGCAGTACTTCCCTTTGTGCAGTAAGTCCCTCCTGTGGCAGCAGTGATATGATGGAAGTCACGTGGCATGAAGAGGTGTGATCCTCCTCCTCTCCTCCTCTCTCCCCCCCTCCCTCTCACTATTCCTAAACTGATGAAGATTGTTTTTTTTCTCCATGCTTGTCTTTATTTTCTTTTTCTTTTTGCTGTGAAAGGTACACATGCGCTGAAGGCGGAGTTATGGAGCTGGTGCAGAAGGACAGATGATTGGCAAAGCACCATAATTGTAGCATACTTGTGCGATCATAGAGACGCTGTGATAATGAATTATTTCAAACAAGTATGTTCCTGTTTGCTTCACTAATGGCATTGTTGCAAGAAAGAGGCTGGTGTGATAAAGCCCCTAGTAATAAATAACAGGCAGTAACTTCATTCCCATGAAAAGTAGTGAATTACAACCATAGCCAATAGAGGCTATATGTGTGTATATGTGTGGGTGGGTGTGTCATTCTGGCTTGCTACTGCAAAAAGTAACTAGTTACTGTAGGAGCTGGCTGGAAGTAACACGTTGCTTCCTATCTCGGCTCTGAGCTTATGCCTATAATGCAGGAACAACTGGTCTGGTTGCTGATAGCCAGGGGAAAGGGGAAAATTACCTATGCTTATTGTTTTAGGACATCCATTCAAAGGTAGTGGCCAGCTTGGTTACAGAAGACCCTAAAACTGGATTCCATATATGCAGGTAGCTAGTATCAAAATCATGTACAGCCTATATCTCTCTAACTGGGAGAAGAGGAAAGAGGAAGCCAACACAGAGGAAGGAAAAAGTAAGTAAATGTTACTCATAGTAATGTACATAGCCTCAGAAAAGACAAGAGAGGAAAACTCCAGGGTGCCAGTTACATGGCAGTTTTTGTCGTGGGGCGTACCGGGACTTCCTGATCCCGTATTCGTCCTGCGCTGTTTAAACGATTTTTGTCCCTCTTAAGGAAATTTCGGAAGATCCCGTGATTCATATTTACACGGAATCAGGTCCTGTATTTTTTCATTTATCACACACTCTTATATCCTGTGCTTTTGCTGTTTACACTTGTTTAGCGTACCGGGATTTATTTATTTTTTTGGCTGTCAATCAAGGATGCAATTACTCATGTTTGCACAACCTCGGTGATGTACTTCTTTTAGAGTTCCATGCCATGAGTGATGCTATTGGCTGGCTCGGGGGGGGGGGAGATCAGGGGGCAGAGGCTTGCCATTGTCCTATCTCTCTAAAATGTTAACCCTTTAAGCAGGGGCAGCTGTGGAGTGAAGGTTTCAAGCCAGTGACACACAAGGCATTTTGAAAGGCCCAGACGCTGGCATTTTTTAATTTTTTACTGTGCCTTGAGGGAGGGGGATGAATGAATGTGTGATCTTTCGCTCAGATGCTGGCTTATTTTACACAAACCTTCGTGCAGCTGGAAGGAGGCAGGAACGATCAGGGTTAAACCCTGTGCTTTCCTTTTGAAATCAAGCCGAGTGTCGGGGGGAGGGGGAGAGGCTTGTGATTGCCCTTGTCTCTTTAAAATGTTAACCTTTAAAGCAGAGGCAGCTGTGGAGTGAAGATTTCAATCCAGTGCAGGCAATCATAAAGGGACAACACACAAAGCATTTTAAAAGACCCAGACTCTGGCATTTTTTACTGTGCCTTGTGGGGGGGAATGAATGAAAGTGTGTTCATTCACTCAGATGCTGGCATTTTTTACTGTGCCTTTGGGGGGGGATGATGAATGTTTGATTATCCGTTCAGACCCAGGGAGGTGATCAAGGCAGGGGATGAATGGGTGACCCTCTGCCCACCACAATCTCTTTGTAACATGCAGTTGAGGAAGAGGTTAAGCTGAAGGGTTTGCAGTGTAGAAATCCATTTAAAAGGTGATTTAGTACACACACACACACACACACACACACACACCTTCGCGCAGCTGGAAGGGATGCCTTTGTTTTCAGCTGGTGAGTCTGGATCTGTTGAACAGGTGACTGACCCCTCCTTTTTTGGTCGATGTTTTCTGAGCCCGCCCCCAGTCACCATTTCCGGTCATCACTTAGTACTGAGATTGCTTGTCCTGGGCTGTTTACATTTCCGATTTTCTGAATCCTCCAGTGACTTTTTAAAAAACTGGCACAAACCGCGGGACTGGAAGTCCCACAGGTTGAGGGATAAAAGGTGGCCCCTCTTCCGAAAATCACGTGCCCAACCTGATGTACGTGTAAACAACCAGGGTTCAACATGAATTCATCCCAGAACATTTTCATCATGTAAACAGCACCCAGGGCTATTTATCTGACTGTTGCTTTATGCCCAGGTTACTTGCTACAGCATTGGCCCTTTAATTTCCAATAACATACAGTATAAAGTTGGCAGGTTTTCAGACACCAATAGGGGACAACCCTATCTGTTGCCTGGTCAGCTCAGGACTGGCTGCTACAGATGAGGCAAGCCTATATAAAGACTGCCTCAAGTCTCGTGGTAATCCAGAACTCTTGTGAAAGGCCTTCCTCTTGCAAGACTTGAGGTGAGCCTTATATAAGCCTGCATCATATATCTGTAGAGCTGAGAGCATGACCCAGCTGTGCTCACAAGAGATGGATCTCAATCTGAGCCCATTTGGCTCTGCATTAATGCTCCAGGGTCCATCTCTTGTAAATGAAGCTAGTGCCTGCTCACAACAAGTCAAAGAATACAGGATTTGGGACATGCTATATGGCCTCAATACAGAGCATGACTTCAAACCCCCAAATATGGGATTTCCCATACCAAACAGGATATCCCTAAAGCATGATGATGCTTTTCTAAAATAATTTAAAGGCTGGTAACATAATTACCTTTTTGTGTAGCAAGGAAGGTTTTCTTTACTTTTACTTGTTACAATGAAGTAAACAAATCCTTGGGAGGGGTATTTTCATAGGATTATTTTCAAGTTTAGGGTTATTTTCTTACTTTTCTGGATAGAATTTTTAAAAGGAGCCAAAAGTAATATAACAACCGATGTCTTGAGTAATGGGGGAAATGAGTAAAAAGCAATGGTGATGAGTCACTTTTCAAATTACAGTGATCATGATTCCTTCTTTTTAAAGTTAACTTTGAAAGTTCAGTACCCTCCAACATTTCACAGATATAAACCAGAACATGTGAGGCTGAGCAACTTCAGAGTGTGGTCAAGATGGGCAGAGTTATGAATGGGGAAGAGCACATGAGCTAAGAGAGACTGTCAGGCCTTTTCTTCTTCTCCTGAGCAGGAGATAGGACCCCTTGAGATCATCTAAGCTGCCACCACCCACTGATTTTAACTCCCATGAACCATTAACGGAGTGGGAAGTTACTAAGGTAACGTACACACATGGAGCGAAAGTCACATGAAAGAGTGTGGGAAGAAGGAGATCTTTAATAGGAAAGCTTTTATTCCAAGCAAACAATCTACATTAGCAATAAGGTATCTCTTAGACGAATGCATTTGTAGAAATAGTCACAAGTTACAAACAGCAGCCTAGGTCATATTCAGCCGAGATTTACAAAGAAAATAATCCCTCTAGTGCAACTATCTAAATACACTTCCTATTCTCCTCATGAATACAGATGTTATAGATCTCTGATGTCCAAGGGGCAAGCTGGGGGCTTGGACCATGTGGCTCAGTTTGCACCCAGCTTCATAGGGTGAAGCAGATGCCTCAGCCTGTTTGTCTCTCTTTGCTTTACTCACCCCCTCATGGTCCCCCTTGGGGTTTTTATATCCTCCATTTAGAAGCATCTCAAATCTTTTGAACTGGTCATTTCATTGGGCAATTGTCTCTGGTGATCCTGTTACTCCTCCATGACCCCAATAAGGAGATTTTCGCATGGGCTATATATCCCGTGGCAGGAACAGAACAGGGTCAGGAAAGGTTTTCCTTTCAGACTACATCAGCCTCGTTCTGTCCTGCACCCATCCTGCTCCCGTGACTGTTCCAGAAAAATCTAATCATGATTTTTCATCATGAATAGACCCCTCTTTCCGTCGCTATCACACAATCACGGGTGTGCGAACAGGAGCCCCGTTCCTGTTCCAAAATGACAGCTGTGGAGGGAGGTCCATTCCAAGCACTTCCTGGTATGATCTGGACATCCAGGTAAGTGGCACCCTTTATTTTACCCTTCCTGTTTTGATTGTGTGATTTAAAGTGTGTTTTTGTGCTTGGTGAACTGATTTTATGTTTGGGGGAGTTTTATTTTTTAAATTTACCACCCGGCTGTTATCACATGATAATGTGATAACGTTTCAGACAGCCGGTCATAAAAGCAACCTTACGATGGCTGCATTTACAGCCAGCCAGCGAGGGGAGGGGGAGCCCATTCCTGCTGTGGAATTAAGGTAAGTGTGTGAAAAATTTACATTATTCTGTGGCAGGAATGGGAGAGGAGGTGGCGGGGCAGTAACAGGGCAGTTTGGCCCTGTGTGAAAATCTCCTAAATGTAACTTAACCCTAACCCAACTTTAAGCCTTTGTTTACCTGGAGGAGAGGCTACCCATCAGCTATGTTTCCCAGATAATCGGGAGAGCCCATTATCACAGAGGCTGCAGCAGTTTGTTTTTGCCTGAGCCTATTGGGAAAGACAATATTCTGTGCCTCCTCTCCCCCTGTTGAGTTAACTGAATGCAAACTGGTTTTGCATTTGGAACTCAGTTTGCATCAATTGAAATAAACTGAGGACAAAGGGAGAATAGTGAGAGGAGGAGGGGGTACCTGGGACATTTTAAAAATTGGGATGACAGAGGATTAAATCAGGACTCGCTAAAATGTGCCTCTCATGAAGATCTAAACATCTAGGCAGTTTCTTTTGGGAGCAATGGGTCCTCAAGGTGCCCTGTCAGATACCATTTAGGACTATAAAGATTAAAATCAATTACGTTTAGGAGACTAGAAATGCTACCTTGGATGGGCCTCCATTATCTGTATGCTCCATGTGCTTCTCTGATTTTTTAAAAAATAATTACTGCCTGACATAAATTAAAATGCCTCTTGTTTCACACAGGGAATATTCTTTCTTCTTGCATGGATGATCAGTTCTAACTGCCCTCTGTGGTGTCTTGTCTATTTAAACAAAGTACAGCCCCCTCCTACAGATTTCTCCCTCCCTCCCAGACAGAATGAAAGTGGAATGGCTGTTTTGATGAGCAGCCTCCCTGTTTGTTCTATGAACTAATACTGAAGCTATGCAAACAGTATTACTGTATTGTACAACCTTGTGAAAATGCATGAGCATCACAAGAATTACATTCAGGCAACTGCCTCTGGAGGTGTGTGTATGTGTGATCACATTAGAGATGCACTTCAGCAGAACTCTGCACTCTGACTTTTATCACTGACAGAATCTATCAATCATGTGCCTTTACTCCAGCTATGAATAACAATGACATACACAAGAAATCTTCATTGTTGAGTCTCCTCAGGAACCCTGCCTCAATCTTTTTCATGAGAAAGTCTTCATGAGGTGATTTTTAAAAATCTGATGGCTCTTTTGCTGGCAGAATCAAAATACCTGTTTGCCAGAACTCCCCAGCCAGCTCATGGCCATGTATATAAACCAAATTAACCAAGCCTTATGCAATGAAAACATTCATCATACCAAATTGACATAGTGAAGTGGCTGAGCAATTTGGTGAAATGACCTTGATTAATTGAAGCTGCATCAATTTTTGTGGTTTGCTTTTGTTTCCTGAGCAAACTAAACGCAAAATATACCTGAGATTAGCAAAAGTTTGTGTATCTTCCTCCACCCCTAACATTAATGTCTAAATTTCCCAGAATGTGTTTGCATTCCTGCCATGCATAGTATCACATGGAGTTTCCTTTCTTCTGGTAGACTAAGAATTAAATACAGTACACACAAACAGAGGGATACCTCAGGCTGAATCCACGCTATGCAAATAATCCAGTTTTAAACTGGATTATTTGCCATGGCTCCTTCCTATTGAATCCTGAGATTTGTAGTTTTACTAGGTCTTTAGCCT
Source organism: Gambelia wislizenii (assembly GCA_030847615.1). NCBI lineage: Eukaryota > Metazoa > Chordata > Lepidosauria > Squamata > Crotaphytidae > Gambelia > Gambelia wislizenii. The sequence continues at coordinate 200,904,686 of JAUMIR010000005.1, read as the reverse complement.
TCTCTGCCAAAGAGTGCTGCTGCTGCACCAAACTACAAATCCCAGGATTCCATAGGAAGGAGCCATGACAAATAATCCAGTTTCAAACTGGAATATTAGTGTTGTGTGGATTCAGCCTTTGTTAACAAAGTATATGTATTCCTGGGTATTACTTCTTTAACAGAAAATTTGGTACCAGAGGTGGAAATAACATGGAAAGAATAGGGATAGTTTCCTACACCATAAAATGAAAGAGCAGTTCAACAATTTTCAGCAAATTTTAAATGCAACACAAATCGTTTTCAGCAAACTTTTTATCCAAAACTAACAATTTTCACATGTGAAATGGAACAACAAAGTCAGGTAAACTTGTGTAAGGAAAAAAGAAATATTGTGATTCTTCTAGAGAGTACTTGAAGGCTTCTTCTGAAATGCATCCAGGGATGACTTTTTTTCTTTCACCAGTTTTCACTTTTCCTACAATTTCCATTTTGGTGGCTAAACTTACAGATCTATGCTTCTTTTTTTAAAAAAAAACATGCTGGGGAGGCAAGCTAATCTGCTTTTCTCTTTCCTCTCTGTTTTGTTGTTCAGTAAGAGACACTTGGCAGCTGCCATTCACTTTTCCTGTTGTAGGGAGGCACACACTGCTACAGTACAATCAGTTAGAGTAGAATTCCATTCTTTCCCAGCTCAGGCTTTTACTGCAGATATGGCTGTAGCAACATGGCACCTATAGCCTATGTTTCTCCAGCCTTCCTTCATCATCCTTCCGGTGCTGATCCTGATAATGACAAAGCAAAAATCCTTCCATCTAGACAGAGGATGGGAAGGAAATTGTGGAGGCTGTGGAGACTTTGTAAAAAGGAACATCTTGGTCAGAGGCTTTGTTAAAGAGGTATGTCCACACACACACTTTTTAAAAAGTGAAGGTGAGGTTGCTTTAGAGATTTATTTATAGAGAATTCTTTTTTGCCCCAAGGTTGTGCTAAATGATATAATAATTTGTAGAATTAACACCGCTGAATTGAAGTATAAAGAGAATGTTGTCTGCCTAGAGCATATCATTTGAGTAAAACCCATCCAGACAGAAGAATGTATGTCACCCCAGCTCAGTCCAGACAATTAGCTAGAGTACAATTACAGACCTCTTGGGTTATTAGGTTACCCTTCTAGGCTTAGGTGATACATAAATTAACAAAGGGGAAACCACTGGAAAGCCAGATAATATTGCCCTCTTTGCATTAAAACGGGTGGGAAAATGTACATGCAGCCACTCACACTACATTGCTTGGATAAAATTACAGTCCAATGAAAAGCACTGTGTCTGTGGTCCAGACCTGTCTCCATTACAGAAATACCTTTCATGAGTAATTCTTCTAATCTTTTAACCCCCTCTCCCTTTACTTTACAAACCTTCTTCCCTACCATACCTGTTGTTGTTGAGCTGGGCTAATGCCATTTTAATCCCAAGGGGAGCAATGCCACCTTCACTAAGTATTTTGAACTGTGCCCACTGATGTTTTACAGAGATGCACAAACATGAATGAGGCCTTGATTTTCCATTTAGCTGGAGAGTGAGGTGTAGGTGTGTTTTCAGGATGCACAAGTCCAAAATCCCTTTGGGATCCTAGAATCATCTGTGCAGTGGCTAGGGTCCTAGTCGCATTGTTCAGTGCCTCATATAATGTGTCATTATCACCCTTGGTCAGGGGTAGGAACTTTAGCTCAGAGGCTGCTGAACTACAGCTCCCAGCAGCTGTAGCAAGCATAGGTAATGGTGAGGCTATTGGTGGAAATTTCAATTTGACAACATCTAGAGAGATGCACAGTTCTCATCCTTGTTCTTGGCTTTTTCTGGTTCCATGTGACACTCCTAGATCATAGGAGTTATTCTGCTCCCCTCTGAGTTACAAACAACAAGTTACTTGTTATTAAAGGCAGCATGGAAGCAAGATACAGGAAGCTAGGTTAGTCTTTCATACTAAACAAAGAATTGGGGAATAACAATCTCTGTTGTGTTTAGCAAGCTGAGAGTATGCATCCTGCCTTGGGGCAATAAATAACACAGGGCTGAGATGGTGATGAATTGTCCCATTTGTGCCAAGACTCCCTGGCAACCTTACTGCCAGCCTTTGTGTCTTCTTGCCAGATACTGTCCAGCTATTTCAATCTGAAAGCAAAATGACAGGATTGGAGTTAATCAAATGTTCATTAAAAGTGTGGTGAGGGTTCTCTCTTAATTGGAGTAAAGGGCAAGAGATCATCCACCCAGGGTGGGAATTATTTTAAACAGGTTTCCAAACTGTTTGGTTTACAGTTGTCCCTCTGTATCCACGGATTTGGTATCCACAGATTTAAGTATTCACAGCTTGAAAATATTCCTTAAAAAATAATAATCCAAAAAGCAAACCTTGGTTTTGCTATATTATATAAGGGACACCATTTTGCTATGCCATTGTATATAATGGGACTTGAGTATTCACGGATTTTGGTATCCAGGGCAGGGGGGTTGATCCTGGAACCAAACACCAGTGAATATGAAGGGACCACTGTATTTTGCTTTGTGCATTATTGGTCAGTTACCACAAACAAACATAAACCTAAGAGTTTCTGTGAAATATCATACAGAAGTAAAATGTTAAGCAAGAGGGATATAGAATGATTTTCCTAATTAGTAAATTTCTGAGGCACTGAGATAATTTGGAACTTTCTCAGTCCTTGACTATCCAAGCAGCAGAGATTAAAGCTGTCATACTGAGCAACTTTGTTGGTTCAGAAAGCTGGCTTCTCATTTGGGTTGTTGGCTGAGTGCTTCTTTCTACCCATCAATGTAATGTCATAAAACATGTCCTTAACTGAGCTTGGATGTAGCAAGTTACAAATTACCAATTATTTGTAATTAATTCATTTTTGGCAATAGCTAAGGCTTCTGCCACACTGAAAAAATAATGCTGTTTGACAACACTTTAACAATCATGGCTTCATCCTATGGAATCCTCATGTTTGTAGTTTGTTGTAGCACCAGAGCTCTCTGACAGAGAAGGCTAAATACCTCACAAAACTACAAATCTCAGAATCCCATAGCATTGAGCCATGGCAACTTGCAATGGTTCCCACGCTTTGGAACTCCCTCCCACAGGGGGCTAGGCTGCCCCCCTCCCTGTTTTCATTTTCTGGCAGGCAAAAACATTTTTATTTAAGCAGGCCTATGACTTATAATTGTGTTGTTATCTGTATTTTACTTTGTATGTTTTAATTGGTTTTAATTGCTTTTAATTGTGATTTTAATTGCTCTGTGAGCCACCTTGGGTCCCACTTTGGGAGAAAGGCAGCATAGAAATTGCACCCATAAATAAATAAATAAATAAATAAAGGCAGTTAAAGTGGTATCAAACTGCATTATTTCTGCAGTGTGGCAGCAGCCTAAGTTAAGATTATAGCTCTAATGTGATACCTGCTTGGCTACTGTGTTTTGAGCCAGAGGCTAGAAGTTTGTAGCATTCTAAATTTAATGAGCCAAAACCAAACTTTTCTAATTACTTTTGAACAATGAGAAAGTAAAGTGTTAGTTTTTAACTGCATCTGTGACAGCAATCAGCTACTTTTGGAAAGTGGTGGTAGTAATTTGATTGTAAATACTTTTTTTAAAAAAAATCTTCCATACTCTGATTCTTACTGCTGCATAACATTTTATTGGATGATGAAGAGAAATAGGCAAAAATAAAAACAGTTGCAGAACAATCTGTCGTCAGAGTTCTAGAGATTAGAATTATCTTTAGAATGATACAATGCTGGAATAATGGATGCAGGGGAGAAAGGGGGCTGTTAATTAAGTCTACATGCCTCAGTCATTCCTAAAAAGTCACTGTGAACAAAAAGCCGTAGACCTCTGGCACCTGAATGATACTAAAGAAAGAAGGCACCGTATCTTTGGAGAGGGAGCTCTGTGAACAGAATGTCACATCTGAATATGTCTGCCCTGTTCTTGCCACCCATGCTACATCTGATGATAGGCAGTGAAAGAAGGGCACGTGAGTACATGAAGAATGGCACTATTTTTAAATTACCAGCAATGGCATGGGATGTTTAGCAGGAGTCCTTTCACACTACACAACTATGCAATTATACCACAAGGGTTCCACTTTAACTGACATGGCAACATCCTATGAATTTCTGGGATTGGCAGTTTAGGGAAAGGTATTTGGAATTCTCTGCCAGAGAGCTCTAGATCCTCCCCAAACCACAAGCCCCTGGATTCTATAGCATGGTTTCTCAACCAGGGATCCCTGGAACACTGGGTGCATGAGAGTCACTAGTGGTTCCACAGGAGATTGTGATTAGGGGGAAAAAATAAACTTTTTGAGCTGTATATAGAATAATTTTTATGCAAGTGTTCCTTGGAAACAATTATTTCAAGGTTCCTAGAGCCAGCATAGTGTAGTGGTTTGAGAGGTGGACTATAAATCTGGAGACCAGGGTTCAAATCCCCACTCAGCCATGGAAACCCAGTGGGTGATCTCAGCCCAGCCACACCCTCTCAGTTTCAGAGGAAAGCAAAGGCAAACACCCTCTGAACAGAACTTGTGAAAAAACCCCAGTGATAGGTTCACCATAAGTTGGAAACAACTTGAAGACACACAGCAACGGGGTCAAAAGGTTGAGAAAGGCTGTTCTAGAGGATGTAGCCAAGAGAGGTCCCGTCTATACAAGGGGAGGGAAACAGATTGCTCCGCAGCTGTGATTGGGCTTAATGGGAGGTTCTTTGCCCCCAAAAGTTTCATGTGCCTACTAGTCAAGATGATGGCTGTGAGTAATCCCCCCCCCCTTTTACGTACCTTAATTTGCCACTGTCAAACTTAAAAAAAAAACACTATTAATTTTCTAAGTGTTCTGGAGTGATATATTGCTGTTAAAAAAAAAAGAAAAAAACAACACCCCATTTTCTCACTCATTTGCTAAGGTGAAAAACCAACATTGCAGCTCCAGGTGCTTGCCTTGTAGCAAGTCCCCCCCCCCCCCCGTGCTCACCCGCCAAACAGGTTTGTGCTTCCTCTTGTATGGGAAAGCAATAAAAAAAAAACCTCTGGGAAAAGCCACAAAGGCTTTCCTGCGGAGTTTTTGCCAGTTTGGGCCCACTCCCTTTACAATACAGCGGAACAACACGGATTGCCATTAGGACAGGTCATCTTCTCCTTGCATTCCAGGAGGAGTATTTTTTGCCATTAAGGAGATTATCAGATGTGTTAAAAGTGGTGTTACACGAACACCAGGAGATCGCAAAAGCACTCCCTTTTCAGACAACATCATTCCTCCCTCATTATGCACCCGTTCTGCTGCTGTTCTGCCAGTGCTTATTTTTATTGATGGAATAAGCCGTCAATAGATCCCCTGTTCTGTTTCTGTCACGAATGTTCCTGTGAGCAAAAAGGTGCCCTGTTATGCTGGTGAGATCCCAGTGTCAATGGGAGGTCCCTGCCAGAACACTTCCAGGTGAGATTGTGACATCCAGGTAAGTGACACACTTTTTATCATCCTCCCCAGATTACTACTACTTTTTAAAGTGTGTTTTTGTGGTTGCTGTAACTTTTTTCGTGTTATTTTTATATTTTAATTTCCCGCGCTTGCGTCTTCTCGCAAGAATCCATGGGATTTTGATCCAGGAAGTGAATGGAGCTCCGTTAGAGTTCCATTCACTCCTGGGCTGCTGGAATGATGGGAGAAGCAGTAAGTGTGGTGGGGAGGGTGATTGTGGCATGACAGGAACAGGACAGGGGCGTTAGTGGAGATTCTGGGACAGGAACTTTTTTTCATTCCTGTCTGAAAATCTCCTAAGACAACCCCAGAGTTATAATGGAATCATAGTGCTATAACTGTGTAATGTGAAAGGCCCCCAAGTTAAAATAATGCAACAGCTTAACCAGACCTCAGAACCACTCACTAACTTAAGACAGACCCATAGTCACCACCACCCCTGTGCTATCTATGGCACTTGTGCCCGTTGGGCTGTCTGTCTGCAGAAAGAGTCAAGATGACTGATTTTCAATGTTTGGAAAATCTCAGTGTGGGTAGAACTATTAACCCAGAGAGCCTACTGTCATTTTGGTGATAGCAGCAGCAGGTGGGACCTACAATCAATTTTACATGGTGTAAAAATTGTCACCATGACTGAAGGATTTACTGCAGACCATTTTGTGTTCAGCAGTCCATTTCACAGAGGGGGGTCTCGAAGCAATTTCATATACAGGAGGGATTATTTATTTATTACTTATTCAAAACATTTTTTTATTTCCTCTCAATCTATTGGGTTGCCGAAGTGATGCACAATCAATCAAAAAACCTTTAAAATGTTAAATATTTAACATTAAATAATGTTAAATAAAACATTAAAGACTAGTTTAAAAGGCACCAAATGCCTCTTCAGAAATACTGTAGTTCTAAAACCAGGAAAACAGTTTAAAAACCAGCCAGAGCAGAGATCTCATATTTTAAGAGCCAAAGGCCATGGGAAATAGCATACCTTTCCAGATGTCCCAATTTGGCAGGGACAGTCCCGATTTATCCTCTGTCAGAACCACTTTTTCAGCTGCTTTTGAAATGCCCCAGTTCTTCTGTCCTCCTCGCACTTCCCCCTTTGGTCATCATCTTACTCCAGTTGCTGCAAACTGAGTTCAAAGTGCAAAAGTATTTTACACTTAATTGAGTCAACAGGAGAGGAGAGGCCAGAAGAGGAAGCAGAATCTTGCCCTTTTCATTCAGCTCAGGCAAGAGCAAACTACTGCAGCCTCTCCTAGCTTGTTTGTTCCTCCTCATTAATGACTGTTGCCATCTTGACCACAGTCTGATGTTGCTTGGCCACATTTGTTCAGGTTTTTATTCATGAAGTGCTGAAAGTATGAAACAGCAGAGTCTTCTCTGCCCACTAGCAGCTCAGAATGGATGGGGCCAGCCTGACCTTCCTCAAGGGAGAAAACCCTATCATGTGTACCCACCAACCTAGTTTCATTGGGTGGTGGGACACGGAATAGGCCCCCCACTGATTATCTTGATTTGGGGCAGGTTCATATGGAGAAGCAAGACATCCTGATCCCAATCTGTTTTGGGCTCTGTAGGTCAAGACTAGAGATGAAAAGGCCCAGGAAATACCTGGGGAAATTCAGAAAAAAAACTCCCCCCCCCATTATTTTCCTGAAGCCTTTTTTGTTTTGTTTTTCTTTCTGAAAAATTGAAAAAAGGAAGAAAATTGATTATGGAATGCTTTATTTTAGCATAGATGATGAAAAAAATCTTTGTTTGAACACACTGTATTTTTAAGATTCCAATTGTGATCATTTTATGCCAAATCAAATTGTACAGAGTCATATTTTATGCTCCTAAAGTAACAGAGTGACTTTCAATCTGTAAAAAGTGCTAATGTTGCATTTTTTCAATGTTTCCAAAATTTTCCATTTATACTGAAAAAATGGGGAAACATTGGGTTTTTTTCCATGGCTTCAAAATTTCTGGAAATTTTACATCTCTTGTAAAGACCGGCATCTTGAATTGGGCCTGAAAGCAAATTGGAAGCAGGTGCTATTCTTGTAAGACCAGTAGTAGGTGGCCTCTAAAATGTATACCTCATTGTAGTCTGAACCATCATATTTTGCGCTAGCTGTAGCTTCTGAACACTTTTCAAGAGCAACCCCACATAGAGCACATCACAGCCATCTGCTCAGCGGTGATTAAGGCAAGAACTGCTGTGGTCAGATCTGCCCTCCCTAGGAAAGGATGCAGCTGGCACACTAAATGAGGCTGGGCTAAAGTAACCTGGACCGCAGCAGCCACTTCGATTACACTTGGGAGACAGTAAGGGGTTTGTTTACTGAGGAGTGTTTGTTGAGGAATGGGGGAGACACACATTTGGGGGCTGAGGGAATCTTGGAAGTTAAAATAACTGAGTAAGAACATGTGAACAGCTCAGGCTTGTGTGAACGGGCAGAATCAAAAGAGTTTTGCCCAACACAGACAGCCACGTTGGCAGCTGGTGGCTCCCATATCGGTGGGATGGTAAATCCACTCTGAGTTTAAATCCAAACTTTACAGTAGCAATCTGACCCTCTTTGGGGAACTGAGTTCCACATCTTGAATAGCTCCCTCCAAGTTCAGACTGAAAACCAGAGTGGATTCACTGCCAAACTGATATGGAGGTCACCAGCTACCACTGAAGACATAGACACACCCCACTCATGGAAGCTAATAATTTTAATAAAATAAAAAGTTGTCTGTGGTTTGGAAGCAGGCTAAGGCTTCCTTAATATTATGCTCACTTTTTATCATGGTGGCTTCATGAATTTATTTTCAAAAACTGGTCACGTCAGCTATGTGTGACCAAACTCTTAACAGCTTCAGAGAAAATCCCTTCAGGTTCTGGAAATAAATGGTACTAGAGAAATGCCCTCTCCTGTGTAATTGTTTTCTTTATTTGATCTAAGACAGAAGCTTCTGTTGCATCCCTTGCTGATGTCTTTGACAAACTTTCTCAGTCGTTGAGGTTTCAGGCACAAATTGTCCTTTTTTACCACAAAGCCCAAGCCAAGCATGCTGCAAATCCGTCTAAGGTCTGCCACACACCTGTGCAGCAAATTTCCTGGAGCTTTGATTAGGATCATGCTGTTGCCGTCTCAGTCATGGGTCAGGGCAACACGACAATGGGTACTGCGCAAACATGTAACAAAAGGACACCTCCTCTTCTCTGAGAGTTTACAGCTGGACAATGGGTGAGCACTGACAGCAAGACTGGGCCACCACTGTACAACGGAAATGTTAGAAAACAGCAAACAACATCAATCAGGATAGAAAATGAGCCATGAAGCAAATGGTCGTCATGACCTTGAAAAAAACTGGACTGAATGGAATGAGAGATACATGAGACAGGTAGCACTCTCCCAACCAGGCTTGGCCCAAGGTATTTTTCTGCCTGAAGTGAAGAAAAAATGGGACCCTACTCCAGGGGTCCTTTAACACCACACAATTATAGAGCTATGATTTCACTTTAATTGCCGTAGCTGTGTCCTATAGAATCCTGGTGTTTGTAGTTTGGTGATGTGCTAGAGCTCTCTTGTCAGAGAATTCTAAGTCCCCTTCCCTGAACTGCAAATCCAAGGATTCCATAGGATGTTGCCATAGCAGCTAAAGTGAAATCATAGGGTTATGACTGTGTAGTGCGAAAGGGAGACAGCTTAAGGTGTAGAGTACACAGCGAAGTTGTTTTGGCACCACAGGTTGACAATTCCGCAAGCATCATCCCTCACCTCAAGCTGTGAAAACAGAAAAATAACATACTAAATAACTCATACTTTTCTACCCTTTCATGACCCCAGGGATCTATTGCCATGGCCAATTTAAGGAATTTGGGAGGGCCCTGCAACATTTTATTTTGGGGGGGTCCATATGTTTATCTCGGGTCAATGTAAACTAACCTATTCACAATACAGGATATTCAGATTATTACTAATAATTTTTTTGCAGGAGGAGGGTTATGACAGGCTGCCCCACAATGACGCCCCCCCCTGCAGCTGCAGGTGGTGCAGGGCCCTTAAACCAGCCCTGTCTATTGCCTGAGACTGCTGCCTTACTCTGCTTAATTGCAGAGCCAGCCTTCCTCCCACCAGGTCTCTTTACAGAAATACAGCCCTGGGAAGCTGCAAACTTGAATAGATTAGTGGGATTGCAGGAGAAGGTTTGTTGACTCTTCTCCTGTGGTTCAGCTTTTGGCCAAAAATGGACTAAGGCACAGTTTTGCCACTAAACACTGTTTTAAGGACCACCCACCCTCAAACAGTTGAAAATCGTTTTTCAAAAAAAAAAGGCTCAGAGGATGGTGACTGCAACATCACTTCCAGTTTCTGGGAATGGAGGCTCTATGGCCTGTGCTGGGCCAGGAGGAACTAAAAATGGTCTTGTGATAGGATCTCCAGATCACACGATGCCAGCTTAAGTCTGCAGATTTCATGGCTCAGTTCCAGGCAGGAGGCACAGGTATAATTCTCCAGCTTTCATGCAGTCACCTCCAGGCAAGAGACAAGGGCTGCCTGCTAACTTTCAGCTGTTGTTGTGAGTTCTTGCAACTTGCAAAACCTTCAGCGGTACTGTAATTTTATTTAGTTAGCTAAACTTCCTCATGCCCTCCAATTGTCCTGATTTGGCCAGGACAGTCCCCATTAATCCTCTGTTTCCCCATTTTCCAACTGCTTTTTAAATGTCCTAGTTTCTTTCTCCTCTTCCCCCTTTGTCCTCAGCTTACTTTAATTGCTGTGAACTGAGTTCAAAATATAAAAGTAGTGTGCACTCATTTAACTCAGCAGGAGGGGTGGGGGAGAGGAAGGTAGGAAGAATCTTGCCCTTCCCATTTGGTACAAGCAAAAGCAAACTGCTGCAGCTTCCCCTAGCTTGTGTTGTCCTTGTCATTAATAACCTTTACAAACTTGATCACATTCTGATGTTGCTTGGCCACATGTGTCCCCTTTCTCCTCTGTGACATCACCAGGGCCTGCCACATGCCTTCATCAAGGGTCATCTCTAGGTCTCAGGTTTGGGCCTGGAAATGTTAGGGCTTGGCATGATCATGGCCTGGTAACCCTACCCTGCAATCCTCCATGCATTTCTACCCTGGACTAAAACATTGCCAAGGTTTTTGTTTTGTTTATTCTGTTTTTGGTTAGCAGATCTTTCTTTTAAAAACCTGCCTGCCTGAAATCAATTGCAGGTAGCTATTAGCAACATCAGATCTCTTTCCAGCCTACTGTTGGTGGGAACACAATTGATGATAGAGTTAAACACTCAAAGGCTTCTCTTAGGGTGTAAAGGGGGCTTTCATGGCTGATGACTCATAACTACCTCCACCACATCCTGACCACTGCCAGAAAACTGTCTAAGTGGAGTCCTATTGTCTGGCCAAGAGTAATGTAACGGTGACAGGTGATTTACATGAATCCACTCCAAGATTTTATGCCAGACTTTAAGGAGTTATCCAAGGTGCTGATCCTATTTTGGAAGTAGGGTTTTGCACCTTGGGATTGTTCCTTTAAAGTCTGGGATAAAACCCAGGGTGGATTCACTGTACCTGGCACAGAAGACACTGTCTGCAACAGTCAGAAACAATAAAAACAACCATGAAAACTGAGTGCAGCAGAACAAAGGGGAGCTGATTTTGTCACCAGTGACTTCCACGCTAGGTTCTTTATTTTCTTTCTCCCATAGGGAATACAAGCATAGGCTCTCCCCAAAGGCACTGAGAGGAGGAATAGGACAACAAATCAGCAGGTTCTAAAAATGTTGAGCTATATTTCTGTAAATTCAACATAGCTAGCAACCAAAGACATACAGTTCTACAATCCCTACAGGCCATATTCAGCAGCAAACAACATCTCTACATCTGCTCCGCTCTACAGACATTTCCCCTGCTTAGCAAGAGAGCTAACACAATGGTTCACTCATGTTTTCAGCAGCCTCTTTCTTTTGCTGTAATCTGAGATATATAGAGTACTGTATTGGCAATTTCAATATTTTATTAATTGATACATTCCCTTAGAGTCTGTTTGCATCACTGAAGCAGATGAAAGGAAATTGACTTTTACTCCCAGTCATATAGTGTGTATGTGAGAGAGAGAAAAGCAGGGGTGCAGAGGGGAGGAGAGAACTGTTCTAATTTTAATGCAGGGCAAGAAGCTGACTTGGAACAGGGTTTGTAGTTCTGTTCTCTGTCTTATTTGTCCTTTCACTCTAGTCAGTAAGCATGTTGAAATCTATTATTTGAGGGAGGAGTGTGCTATATTTTCTTAGGTGTGCTTTACTTATATTAAATGTGTTTTAAATTATATTAAATAAGTTTTAATCTTTAAATACAGTTGTCCCTCCACATTCATGGATTTGGCATTCACAGTTTTAAGTATTCACGGCTTGAAAATATTCTTTAAAAAATAATAATCCAAAAAGCAAACCTTGATTTTGCCATCTTATACAAGGGACACCATTTTGCTATGCCAAGGCATATAATGGGACTTGAGTATTCACGGATTTAGGTATTCACGGGGGGTCCTGGAACCAAACCCCAGCAAATGTGAAGGGACAACTGTAATCTTTTTCCCATTCTCCTTGTCTTGCTCATGGTTTTTTCCCCTGCCCATGTATTACAACATTTCCCTTCTCTTTCTGTTTCTCTCCCTTCTGTCCTTCCCCCCCCCAACTGTGACTTCATTTGTTTGTTTGTTTGCTTGTTTGTTTTGGGGTGGGGCTAAGCAGACTTCCCTGGGGTGAAAGCTTTACTGCTCTTTGTTCTATTTGTATTGTAGAAGCACCTAGTGCCCCAATTTCCACCTGACAGATTTGAGGAAGAAACACGTGGTAGTAATGTATGGCTTAGCACCAAACTGGGAAGTCTGTGGGCTTGTCTACACAATAATAATAATAATAATAATAATATTTATTTAAACCCCGCCCCTCTGCTAAAACAATTGGGGTGGCTTCCAACAATTAAAACATTATAATAATGACTAAAAACACCATCCACTCCCACCCTCCCCCATAAAAAGACATTAAACACTATAAAATTAAAACCATCTAACTAAAAACACATTAAAAACAAATATATACATGATTTTAAAAAGCCAGAAGACGCAGCTCCTGAGGCCGGGATCTCATCAGGAAAGGCCTGTCGAAAGAGATCCATCTTTAGTGCATTTTTAAAGCTATTCAAGCTCATCATCTGATGGATCTTGTTTGGCAGGCCATTCCATAAATTGGAGGCGATTACCAAAAAGGCCCTCTGGGAGGTTGCAGACAGCCTAGATTTTTGTGGCTGAAGCAAATTCCTCCAAGAGGACCGGAGAGCACGGGAAGGATTGTATGGGAGGAGGCAGTTCCGGAGATAAGTTGGACCCAAACCATTTAGGGGTTTAAAGGTAATAACCAACACCTTATACTGGGCCTGGAAACTGATAGGCAGCCAGTGGAGAGATTTCAATACTGGAGTTATATGGTCTCTCCGAGATGTTCCCAAGACCACTCTGGCTGCCATATTTTGTACCAACTGAAGTTTATGGACCAAGCACGAGGGTAGCCCCATGTAGAGCGCATTGCAGAAATCTAGACGAGAGGTTACCAGAGCGTGCACCACAGTCTCAAGGTCCCTTACTTCCAAGAAAGGGCGCATCTGGTGTATCAGCCAAAGCTGATAACAAGCGCTCCTGACCGTCACATTTACTTGACTCATCATCTGAAGCGATGAATCAAGGAGCACCCCCAGACTGCAAACACAGTCCTTAATGGAGAGCGTGACCCCGTTCAGAACTGGAGGTTGCAACCCAACTCCTGGTTTCGGGGCCGCTACTGTGAGCACCTCCGTTTTGTCCGGATTTAATCTCAATCTGTTTTTCCTCATCCAGCCCATTACTGCTTTCAGACAATCATTAAGAGGAGAGATGCCATTGGAATTCGAGGCCAATGATCGGGACAAGGAGAAATAGATCTGGGTGTCATCAGTGTACTGATAACACCCAGCCCCATAACTCCAAATAATCTCACCCAGCGGCTTCATATAGATGTTAAACAGTATCGGGGACAGGATGGTGCCTTACGGTACGCCACAAGTAAGCTCCTTTCTGCTAGAGCAGCTGTCCCCGAGCTGCACCCTCTGGGACCTGCCCGAGAGGAAGGACCGGAACCACTGGAGCGCAGGGCCTCAGATTCCTAACCCACTCAGGTGATCCAGGAGAATGCCATGATCTATCATATCAAAAGCCGCTGAGAGGTCCAGAAGCACCAACAGGGACACATTACCCCTGTCGATGCTTAGACGCAGATCATCGGTCAAGGCAACCATGGCAGTCTCAACTCCAAATCCCATCCTGAAGCCAGTTTGAAATGGGTCTAGATAATCAGTTTCATCCAGGACCACTTGGAGTTGAAGAGCAACTGCCTTCTTGATCACTTTGCTCAAGAATGGTAACATAGAAACTGGCCTATAGTTGTTCATGTCCAGGGGGTCTAGGGAAGTTTTTTTCAGGAGTGGCCTAACCACCACTTCCTTTAAACAGGATGGAACACTTTAAACGCTTCCTTTAAACAGGATGCATTGATGATGTCCTTAAGGAACACCAAAACACCCCCCGGATGGCCAACCATGAAGAGCAAGGATCAAGAGGGCAGGTCATCTTCCTCACTCTACCAAGTAGCTTTTCCACGTCCTCGGTACTCACAGATTGAAATTGATCCAGTAAACTTATATCAACGGAGTTGCTGGACACCTCGTCAATTGTTTCTGTCAAAATACTGGCATCTAAGTCAGCTCTTATCCGAGAGATTTTATCTGCAAAGTAGTTGTTAAATGCGTCACAGCAGGCTGTTGTTGGGTTAAGCAACGGGTTCTGCACAGGTATAACCTGTGTCATCTCCCTTACCACCCTAAACAGCTCTGCTGGACGGGACTCTGCAGATGCAATACGTGCAGAGGAGAAGGATCTCTGCGCTGCACGTATTGCCTCTCAATAGGACCGAAGAAAGTTCCTATGAATGAAAATATTCCTCATAGAATTTCCAGAGAATACAATCTGTCTGAATGAGATCCAATGGGGTTTGCAGTATTTGGAGGGAGGAGGGCTAGAAACTCCATAAAAATGCACAGTAAAAGGATTCACAGTTTTCCCCAAAGCTTCCTGAAAAATGCATGTAGATGCACATTTTCAGACATGTGGCTGCCCAAATTCTCATCACTGAGCATTTCATTCAATTGCAATTTATAAGCACAGAAATGGTAGAGAGAAATCAACTTTGCTGCAAATGGGCAAAAATGTGCACCCACTCACAATAAATCATCATGTCTTGATGAGCCCTGAGTTGCACCTCTGTAAAGGTGAAATGTGGTGCTGGTAAAAAGTTCTATGGATACCATGGACTGCTAAAAAAAGACAAATAAATGGGCCCTAGAGCAAATAAAGCCTGAACTCTTCCTAGAAGCCAAGATGACTAAACTGAGACTGTTGTACTTTGGACATATCATGAGAAGACATGACTTCCTAGAAAAGACAAGGTAAGGTAGAAGGCAGTAGGAAAAGAGGAAAACTGCACTCCAGATGGATAGACTCCATCAAAGAAGCCATGGCCCTGAGTCTGCAATTGCTGAGCAGGACTGTTGATGACAGGGTGACTTGGAGGTCTTTCATTCACAGGGTCACCATAAGTTGGAGTTGACTTGACGGCAGTTGACAACAAAACAAATGGCCCTGAAGCTGCTGTAACTGCCATCTACAGATCAGCCATCTATATATATAAAACTCTTGGGATGTTGCCTTTCCCAGTGTGCTGATTGGCTGCTCAAGAAACACACCCAACCTATCACCACCCATATGCAAATTCTCTCTCCACCTCACAATCCACTCCTGCCATTCTATCTGTGGCCTGCAACAGGACCCAGACAGTCAACTGGTAGTGGTGGTGGCAGGATGCTGCTGCTACTGCTGTTGCTGCTGTTGCTGCAATGAGACCCAGACAGCCAAATGGCGGCAGCAGTGGGACACCGCTTCTGCTGCTGCAGCCCCAGACAGTCAACTAGCAGCAGCAGGCCACCTGCGACGGGATCCAGGCAGTCAATTGGTGGCAGCAGAGCAACAGAGTGAGTCACCCTCTGCAATTCCAGGAAAAGTATGGAATGGTGAGAAGGGGGGGGGGAGGAATTTAAAAATCCATAGGCCTACCTTACAGGGTTGTCATGAGGTCTACCAGGCATTTTTGGGAGAGTTTTTAAATGGCATATGTTAGGAAAAAATAGCCTTGAATTATTGCATTCATACAATTCACATCACATTTTCATCTAATTCTTATATTCTCTAACCTAGTGCCCTCTAGACATGTTGGGCTACAGCCCCCATTATCATGGCTAGGATGATGGGTATTCTAATCCAACACTTATAGAAGGCACAAGGTTAGAGAAGTGTGCATTACTGTGTTCTGGAACACTGTCATATTTGCCACATAATATACTTTTTTTTAAAAAAAGTAATATTGTGTAGTTACTTTTGGGCTATATCCTCCTTGACAGTGTTTCTAGGGAGAGTTAACATGTATTTATTGGTCTAGCTGTTTAATACTGAACTGGAAGTCCAGGAAGAAATATTCTAAAAAGAAAAGCAATAATCTGGTAGCTGCTTTGGGGTCTCCTTTGGCTGGGGAAAAAGTGTATATCTTTCAGGTAAAAGTGTAAATAAATGTATTTATGGAAATAAATAAACAAACCACAATACATGTATTGAAGCCATGTTAATATGCATATGGTTGCTTCTGCTAAGATAGAGATGAGAGATATGGCCTTCCAGGATAGAGATATGGCCTTCCAGACACTCCTGGACTTCAAGTCCCAGCATTCCTCAACATTGGCGATACTTGTTAGGCCTGTTGGGACCTGAAGCCCTCAAACATGTAGAGGGCCACATGATTCCAACACAAAGAACTTGATTAATGAGCTAAACTGACTTTTGATAAAATTGTATTGGCTTGGATGCAAAGGTCTTGACCTTACTCCATCTCCACTTACGAGAAAAGTAACTTAACTGAAATGGCCATTTGTTGAAATTCTCTTTTGAAGTTCTTTCACATGACATAGATGCTTATTCACAAAATGAAGGCTGTTGGCAACTGAGCCATTTGGTGCTTCCTGTTGCCAGCTCCAAAATTCCAGAAACTTTTTTTTCCAAAAAAATAATCATAATCCAACATACTCCCACCACTCCCGGTCCTGCTTTGAGAGCAAATAGGCTCAAGCACGAAAGTCTAACATAAGTGCATAAGAAGTAATTTTAGTGGACAATGGGTGGAAAATCACACAGGCTTATACCTAAGCTATATAGGATTTTATAGTTCATGATCAGAACTTTGAGTTGTGCTCAGAAATGACCCAACAGCCAGTGAAGCTGTTTTAACAAGGGAGTTATATGCTCCCTGTAACTGGCACCAATCAGCATTCTGGTCACAGCATTTTGGGCCCACTGAAATTTCTGATCAGTTTCCAAAGGCAGTCCTACATAGATTGCATTACAGTAGTCCAAATGGGATATGATCAAGACATATGTCACCATAGCCAGATCTGGCATCTCAGGGAACAAGCACAGCTGGCACACTAGTTTTAGCTGTGCAAATGCACTCCTGGCCACTGCCACAAACTGGGCACCCAGGCTCAGAGTTCAGTCTAGGAGAACACTGAAGCTGCAAGCCGGAGATTTCAGGGGGAGTGTAACCCCATCCAGCAGAAGCAGAGTCAATGTTCCCTGATCTGCCTTTTGACTGACCAGGAGCATCTCTGTCTTGTCTGGATTAAGGTTCAGATTGTTTGTCCTCACCCAATCCATTATTGACAACAGACATTGGTTCAATACTGAGACAGCTTCTTTGGAATCAGATGGAAAGGATAGATAGGGTTGGATGTCATCAGCATATTGGTGACACCAAACCCCAAAACTGTGGATGATCTCTCCCAGTCATTTCATGTAGATATTAAATAGTGTGTGGGACAAAACTGAGCCCAGAGGGACCCAACAGCCAGGGAGTTGAGCAGGAGTCCCCCAGCACCAAGTTTGCCCCTCCAGGAAGGACCGGAACTCTGGAGGCTAGGATTCAAATCCACATTTGACCATGGAAACCTGGTGGCATGTTATGTTGGCAAGTTCTCCAACTTTCTCTGAAATAGCAGACTTTGATGGCTGAGTGAAGTGAGCCTCACAGCCTGGAAAAAAATCAAGGAAAATCTATTTGATGGCTGAGTTTGGAAGTAAAAAGGTAAGCTTGGTAAATTTTCTAAGTATATGGAATTTAGAAAGCCAGCATGGTGTAGTGGTTTGAGTGTAAGACTATGACTCTGGAGACTAGGGTTCGAATTCTTGCTCAGCCATGGAACCCCACTGGGTGATCTTGGGCAAGTCACGCTCTCAGCCTCAAAGAATGGCAAAGGCCTCGGAACAAATCTTGCCAATAAAACCCAATGACCCGTAGGGTCTCCAGAAGTTAGGAATGACTTGAAGGCACAAAACAATAACAGAAAAATAAACTTAAATGCACAGATTTAAACAGAATGCATACCATACCGTTTGAGTAAGCAGACAGATTCCTCACAACATCAGGGTTTGAGCTGCCATATATTGGAGTATGTTGTTTCCAAACAGGTGTGAGCAGACCATTTTCAGAACAGGCATTTGTTTCACTGCAAAGAAAGTCCTACCTTCCCTTCCAAGATTCTTCCACCATTTGAGTTGGAAGGTATTCTGCTCTTCTGTGCCCTTAAGAATGATTCTGCATTCTGTTCTGTGTCCCCTAGCCTTCCACATTTGCCACCCCTGCCTTAGAATAAAGGACACCTGGCAAACTGACCTATCTGTGAGGCATGATGGTAGAGTTCTGCAGGATGAATAGTGTGTGCCACTTATGGACATTGGGTTGGAAACCAGTTTTTGATTGCTGTACAGAAGTTGAAAACTAGTGTAGCATGGAAAAGGATACATCAGGACATCTTCCTGGTATGCTGGGGTAAGGAGGGGAGAGGCGTTATTTGCATGGAGGAACTCTTTTTGCTTTTACATAGAAGAATTACTCCTACTTACTTCCAGGTGTTATAGTACACATTCTACCACCTCACTCATCCAGGTGCATAGAAGTTCTTGCAGAACATCTCTGATACACATTTTTTTTTTGACAGTCTAAGCTACCATTATTTTCAACCTGCAGTTTCCAAATAGGGGACTACAACTCTCATCATCCCATGATAACTAGGGAGTATGGGGGATGTAATCAAACAACATCTAAAGGCACACGTTGGTAAAGGCTAAGCCAAGAGAAGTTGTTTAATTAAAATAAATTAATTAAAAGAAAATGGGAAAATACTGCAAGGACTATGGTTTCTTCAGACATTTAAAAATATGATTCAGATTGGTTCAGCACAAAACTGATGTCTTTGCTTATAGCAAAAGTGCCTGAATGCCTTTTTAAAAAATACATTTTAAAAAATCCTTGTACTTCCTTTTCTGCTGATTGATTTTATGAGGCTACATGCCTGAGTGTGTTCTACTTACAGAATGCAAAAACATGCTGGTGGTGGCAATGGGCTATTTTTATAATTGATTTTCATTCCCTTTCCTTCCTTCATGTTCTTCTCCCATTTTAATGATTCTGAAGCTATAGGGGATAAAAAGAAAGGCAATGACACACCAGACAACAAATTAATTCCAAATCTACCTGATCTGAAGCCTTGTTTCACTGCCCAAGAAGTGACAAAGAGCTTCGGAATAGCATGTTGGTATTTACCATGCGATACCCCAGTGACCCAGACTAACTTCATAGGCCATGCAAATTCTAGAGACATTATTCCTGTGTAGCATACTCACAATACATTATTCTAGGACCGTCATAATGCCTTCTATCATGGAAAAAAAGAGAACAAAATAGTGAAGGGGGAAAGTATCCCACAGAAATCATAATTTGATGGTTAAGCCAGGGATCTTGAGGCAAAGTGCTCCATTCTTTTTGAGATCTTCTTCTGCATATGTGAACGGCCATGCATGAGTATTTATGAACTGTATTGGGGAAAATGCCTACCCCCTGCTCTTTCAGATATAATTTTTGTTAAAATCTGATTCAGTCTTCAGGATCAATCCATTCAAAACTGCATTTAGGGGCTTATCGCACGAGGGAAGAGAAGCAGAAGTGAAGCCCGAGAGTAGCGCGTCCCACCTTGCCATATCAAGTTCAAGTTTATTGTGTTTTAATGAACAGTCATTATACACAAATACAAAAAACAAAACAAAAAGGAAAGGAGACTAAACAATTTAAATTTCTACTAATTGACCTTTAAGAGTTAAATCATTTTCCGTACTCCCTTTAAACTTTATGGCACGTATTTGTAGAGCCTTAATAAGAAATTTAGATGTTCTAAATGATATATACTTCTCTACATCTGACAAGAGAAAACAAACCTTTACAATAGATGACCTTCCCTTCATTGGTCTTAACAATGGATAAATGTAGTTGTTTCTAAGACTGTTGTAAAAGGAGCATTTAAGCAGTACATGAGTTATTGACACAGAATTACAACCACACACTCTGTCCTTCTTAGGATGCCCCCTTTTATTGACCCACCCAATCTGCCAGTGGGAGAACATTATGGACTTTGTCAGACACTCTAAAAACAAACACGGAGGTTGGGAGGAGGACATCGCTTTCCTGCTTCTGGCAGTTGATACCACATGCCCCATCCTCCTCGCATCCTTTGTACGTTCTCCCTCCGTGCTGGAGCAATGGAAAAGTGGTGCCTTTTTCGTCCCTCCAGCATGGAGGAAGCACGGAGGAAAGACGGGAGGAGGACAGGGCATGCAGTATCGACTGCAGGAAGTGGGACAGCAGCGTCCTCCTCCTGACCTCTGCGGGGTTTTGTGTTTTTTTTTTAGAGCATCTGATAAAGTCCTTAGTCTTACCTGCATGAAAGCTACCCTCAATTTAATATTTGGTAAATCTGCCAGGTATTTTGGGAAAGATAAATACAATGGAATAAAGGAGGCATAATACTTATTGGATTGGCAGGACTTGATCTCAGTCACCTGTGGTTGCATCTCAGTATCTTGAAGCCTTTGCAGCATTAATATTTTAGCTCTATCAAAATCTTGGGTCAAAAGAGATAGAAAAACCAGATTGTGGCCTTATTGCACAATGTCAGTGTGTTTCAGCTGTTCTCCTGTTCTGGTCCCATGGGAGATGGTGGGAAAGGTGGGTCTTTTTGTTAGCAAAACTTCAGCCACAATACAGCAATATTTTCAATAGAGCCATCTGAAATGCCCCAAGCTTGCTCACCATTTTGTTAATTGGTCCTAATGAAGGTATTGCTCTACTACTGCAGCCAAGAAAATCTAGACCTACTGTCCTCTTGGAATGAGCGTGATGTATAGGATCATAGAATCATAGATTTGGAAGACACCACAAGGGACATCCTGTCCAACCCCCTGCCATGCAGGAATAGACAATCAAATCATTATTGAATGGCCACCCGGCCTCTATTTAAGAACCCCCAAAGAAGGAGATTCCACCACACAACGAGGCAGTGTATTCCACTGCCTAACAGCTCTTACTGTCAGGAAGTTCTTTCTAATGTTTAGGTGGAATCTCTTTTCCTGTAGTTTGAACCCATTGCTCTGTGTTCTAGCCTCTAAAGCAGCAGAAAACAAGCTTGTTCCATCCTCAGTATGATATTCCTTCAAATATTTAAACATGGCTATCATGTCACTTCTCAACCTTCTCTTCTCCAGACTAAACATACCCAGCTCTCTAAACCGCTTCTCATAGGGCACGGCTTCCAGACCTCCCACCATCCTGGTCACCTTCTTCTGGACACATTCCAGCTTTTCAATATCCTTCCTGAATTATGGTGCCCAGAACTAGATACAGTATTCCAGGTGACGTCTGACTAAAGCAGAATAGAGTGGCACTATTAATTCCCTTGATCTAGACACTATATTCCTATTAATGCAGCCTAGAATCACATTGGTTTTTTTAGCTGCTGCATCACACTGTTGACTCATGTTCAGCTTGTGGTCCACTAAGACTCCTAGATCCCTTTTCCATGTACTGCCATCAAGCCAGGTGTCACCCATCCTATATCTGTGCATTTCATTTTTAGTGAAACTAGAAAATTGTGGTTTGAGTGTTGGATTATAACTCTGAAGACCTGGGTTGGAATTCCCGCTCACCCATGAAAACTGACTGGGAGCAACTGACTGACACTCTCAGCCTCAGAAAACCCCCTGATAGGTTCGCCTTAGGGTCACTATAAGTCGAAAGTGACTTGAAGGCACAAACCAACAACTGTCCTCTTCACATTGTGCCTGTATATGATTATGGGACCACACGTAAACAAAGATTATCACGTTTTTGATGGACACAAGTGGTATACAACACCTTTCCAACAATGATGTAAGATCAGTTTTATACTTATAGTGCACTGAACTTTGACTTTAGCATGTATTTATTTTATTTATTTATGAGTTACAGCTCACTTTCCTCCCAAAGTGTAAATAGTAATGTCCCTTTTTTAAAAAGTAAATTGAAAGTGAAACACAGCATAAAACAATACCAAAGAAATAGAGCTTTTGTGACATTTTTGTGACATTTTGTGTCTTCATGGGTTTTTAAAAACATGGCCTTCTTATAGTATCCCTTAACACTGCATCTGTTGTTTTGTTTCACAATAAGCATAAAACCAATATGGTTTTGAGAGCCTGCCAATTGTCAGAGATTTGTTATAAGCCTCTAATATCAGTAGGCTTATCCCACACTCTTATTGAAATGCTGGACCCTGGTGGGAAAGTAACCAGAAAATTTAGTTTCCATTTAGACTCTTAAGCACTTGGGCTTGGAGCAGACACTAAGTATTACCAAAACAGTTTTCAGTGGTATTTTAGTCATTTATCTACTAGTTTGGAATAACACAAACCTAATATTTATTTCAGCAGTGCATATGAATGGGACTGGCTGATGCACTTTAAGCAATAAGTAACAGATCTCTTTGACCTGATCTACTGAATTTACATCTAGTAAGAAACAGAGCTTTGAGCTGTTATGAAAAACTTCAAATGCATTAGCATCAGTCATTCCTCTAACTTTTTAAAAAATAACATGTTAACATTAGTGCTTGGTTGGGGTAACATGTTAGTTATTTTTAATTAATCCCCCAAGTGTCCTTAAAAAAAATTTTTTTTTTTTAATGGCTAAGCTTTACCCATGATCCTTAAAAAAGATTTGGGACAAAAAAATCAAATAAATGTTAATTATTACCCAAAATATAACACATTGTCATTGACATTATAAACATGAAAAAGCTAACTCTGTTGCTCCCTATTTCCAATAATCATCATACAGCAGGACCTTCTTATCCACTGGGGATTGATTCTGGGGGACCCCATGGATACTGAAAACTGTGGATAATAGCAAACGCCATTGAAAATAATGGAACTTCCAGTTTAAAATACCACAGAGTTGCCTTGGAGGACCTAGAAAATGGCTAGAGAGGACACGTTTTCTAGGAAGACTCTATGGTAGGTGTGCTGTTTTGTGTTCAGTGGATAACTGAATCAGTGGGTAATGCATCAGTGGATACAGGGGGCCTACTGTGTGTGTATGCCTGCAAGTTGCCTTTTGATCTATGGTGACCCCATTAATTTCATAGGAGGTTTTCTTAGGCAAGGAATACTCAGAGGTTGTTTTGACAGTTCCTTCCTCTGAAATACAACCCACAGCACCTGGTATTTGTTGGTGATCTCCCATCCAAGAATTGATCCAGCTTAGCTTCCAAGATCAGATGGGTTCTGGTAATAGTCAGGACATAAGGCCCATCCTTGATCACATGAAAGTCTTATATGAACAGAAAGTCTTCTGTTCATATAGTAGCCAACTAGTAGCATATGAGAAGTTCCCAAGCAGGATATGAACACAACACACAGCCTGCAGCAATAGCTATACAGAGGAATACAACCTATGATATTGGGTGGATGAAGGAATATAAATTGATCATGACTTTTAAAGTTCTCCAACTCTGTAGCCATTAGTACATCTTGTAGAAACAAATTCCATTGTATATGAGGAAGTACTTGCTTTTATCTTTCTGACTCTCCTACCATTTATTTTATATTCATTTATTTATATCCGATCGCATGTCATTAGCTGTCAGGGTGATATAGAAACAAAATCAATTTCAAACAATGTTAAACAGTTTAAAACAGTAGAGAGTACAGTGATGGCAAAAAAAATTAAACAAGCCTAAACAGTTATAAAAACCAATTTAAAACAGTTTAAACCATAACCCTATTCAGATTTCAGGCAATATAAAGCTTTGCTAATAAGCCACATTTTAATATGGTGCTGGAATGAAGACCAGCCCCAGCCAGGCATCTCCAGCTGGGTCCCACAACAGAGAAGACACTTTTCCATATCCTCACACAGCGTTTTGTTTCCACTGGTGGGACAGAGAGCAGGACCTTTCAGTGCATAGACAGACAGAGAGGGGAAGAGATGCTCCCTCAAGTATCAAGAACTGAAGTCATTTAGGGCTTTAAATGTCACCAGCAGAAACCAGAATTCAGACGAGAAGCATACCGTATATTCTGGTGTATAAGATGACTGGGCGCATAAGACGACCCCCCCAATTTTTAAGTTAAAATATAGACTTTGCCCCCCCACCGTCCAGCCAGCCACCTGGCTGGAAAGCCTGCCCCCCACCAGCCAGCCAGCTCAGTGGCTGTAGATGATGGAATAGTTCATGAAATTAAAGGACTGAGAACAGCTAAAAAAGCATGAGATACTTTGAAAGATCTTTGTGGTGTTCAATCTTTGGAAAGTAAGGTTTCATTAATAATGAAGTTGGTTAATATGAAGCTATCAAATCCCAAATTTTTGAATGAGCACATTGATGATTTTAGAGCCACATTGGCAGACTTACAAACTCTGGAGAGAAAATCCCCAAAACTATGCAAATGGAAATCTTCCTGGCAAGTTTACCAAAATACAATCTCTAAATGGAGGGCAATTAACACTTCAAAGGCAAAGTAGTCATTCTCACAGCAGGGGGAAGGATCTGCTGGGGAAACTGCCCAGGGAATTTAACACTTCAAAGACAAGGCAGTCATTCTCACTGTAGGGGAAAAGATCTGCTGGGCATATAAGATGACCCCCAACTTTTGAGGAGATTTTCAAGTGTTAAAAAACAATCTTATACACAGGAATATACGGTATTAGCAGCCAGTGCAATTCCTTTAAGATCAGAATCATGAGGATGTTCCTATCAGCAACTTAGGGCTTGACTACACAGGTGGAAAACCTCGCACTTACCTCATAGCAGATTTCTTTGACTCACAGCAGCCCTGTAGATGCCACATGCACCCGGCTTCTCCAATTGTAGATTGGAGTATCCCGCCACATGGTAATCACTGTAGCACCTACATCAAAGTAAGTAGGCAGTCCTACGATGATCATGTGTGATATACTTAGAATTTTTTCGGGCCACATGGCTGAGTATGCTTTGAATTTTTTTCTTCCTGTCATGCATACTAATATATGTATTCCACATTAATTGTCAAGAACCAATCATATTTTGCGCGCTGCCCATCAGCACTCCCATTGAATGGTTTGTGCAACTGGCCATGCAGTTGTTACATTGCACTGCAGAAGTTAGCCCGTGCACATTTCATGGCCGCATTGCCCTAACTGGTTATTGTCGCAGATGTCACCAATTTGGGGGTTGCAGATATGGAGCCCATATTGTAGTTTTGCTTGGCAGTAATCCTCCTATTGAAAACAACTATTGTAGTGTGTGATGCAACTGCAGAAGCGCAGTAGCAAAACATCACAGACGGTACTTTTGCTAAGATGTGCTCTTAGTTGCTGCATAGTACATTAGCTGCAGCCTCTGCATTATCTTCAAGGGCAGCTCCATATGAAGTGCATTGCAGTAGTCTAGTAGAGAAGTTATCAGTGCATGAAGTATTCTGGCCAAGTTCTCCCTGTCCAGGAAAGAATCATAGAATCATAGAGTTGGAAGAGACCACTAGGGCCATCCAGTCCAACCCCCTGCCATGCAGGAAATCACGATCAAAGCATTCCTGACAGATGGCCATCCAGCCTCTGTTTAAAGACCTCCAAGGAAGGAGACCCCACCATGCTCCGTGGGAGTGTGTTCCACTGCCGAACAGCTCTTACTGTCAGAAAGTTCCTCCTTATGTTGAGGTGGAATCCCTGTTCCTGGAGCTTGCATCCATTGCTCTGTGTTCTAGTCTCTGGAGCAGCAGAAAACAAGCGTGCTCCATCCTCAATGTGACACCCCTTCAAATACTTAAACAGGGCTATCATGTCACCCCTTAACCATCTTTTTTCCAGGCTAAACATACCCAGCTCCCTAAGTCTTTCCTCATAAGGCATGGTTTTCAGACCTTTCACCATTTTAGTCACCTTCCTCTGGACACACTCCAATTTATCAATATCCGTTTTGAATTGTGGTGCCCAGAACTGGACATAGTATTCTAGGTGAGGACTGACCAAGGAAGCATAGAGTGGCACTATTACTTCCCTTGATCTAGACACTATACTTCTATTGATGCATCCCAAAATTGCATTGGCCTTTTTAGCTGTTGCATCACACTGTTGACTCATGTTCAACTTGTGGTCTATTAGGACTCCTAGATCCCTTTCGCACATAGTCTCATTCAGCCGGTTTCCCCCATCCTATATCTATGCATTTTGTTTTTCTGCCCTAAGTGCAGTACCTTACATTTCTCTGTATTGAATTTCATTTTGTTAGCTTTGGCCCAGCTCTCCAGTCTATCCACGTCATTTTGAATGTTGATCCTGTCCTCTAGGGTACTAGCTACTCCTGCTAATTTGGTGTCATCTGCAAATTTGATAAGTATGCCCCTAATTCTATCATCCAAGTCAGTGATAAAGATGTTGAAAAGCACTGGGCCCAGGACAGAACCCTGTGGCACCCCACTGGTCACATCTTTCCAAGACGAAGAGGAGCCACTGAGGACCACCCTTTGGTAACAGAGCTGGCAGGCCAGCCATGGCTGATGCCAGGTGCTGTGAGCTACAGAGACCATCTAGGCCTTCAGTGATTGTGATGGATCCAATAATTTCAAGTTATCCACTTGCTCCTTCAAGGGGAATTCATTCAGGACAGTTTGCTTACTTGGTTCTAAAAAACCATCAATCCACAGAACTTCCTTCTCACTGGGTTTCAGCTTTATTGCCCTTATCCTGACCATTACAGCCTTCAAATACTGCATAGCCCCAGCTAATTCTGATGGCAAGGAGAAGTAAACCTGAGTGTGATCGATGCACTAAAGGTACCCAAAATAAAAAATACATTCTAATGACTTCACCCAGTGGCTTAGTAGAGGTATTAAACACCATACGGAACAGAATGCAGCCGTAAAACACATCATAGTTTAATAGCCATGGAGCTGAACAACAGTCCCCCAGTGACATTCTCTGGAGTGGATCAGTAGATATAGGAGATTTTCAAACAGGAATGCAAAAAGCGTTCCTGTACCACAATCTCCAATCCCGTCTCTGTCCCAGCACAATAACCCTTCCCATCAGACTTACCTTCTCTTGCATCCAAAGGCAGCCCAGGCATGAACAGAGCTCTAATGGAGCTCTGTTCACTTCCTGGATCAAAATCCCACCCATTCTTGTGAGAAGATGCAAGCGCAGGAAATTCAAAAATAACAAGAAAAATAACAAGAAAAAAGTTTACACAAGCACATAAACACACTAAAAAAAAATAACAAATAACCAAGGGAGGTTTATAAAAAGAGGGTAGCCTACCTTGTTTTTGTGAACTCCCCTGGAAGTGTTCTGGCAGGACCACCCATTGACACTATATTCACAGCAGGACAATGGCATGAAGTTTCAAATGCCGGTAATGCTGGCACAGAAACAGAATGGGCAATCCATTGACAGCTTGGCCCGCCAATTAAATAGACACCATAATGGCGGCAGTGGAATGCAAAAGAATGATGTTGTCTGATATTGGCATCCTTTTGCATTCCACTGGCATCGTTATGGTACCACATTAGCCATTTCTGATAATCTCCATAGAGTCTCCTACTTCTATCCTGTAAAGCCAGTTCAAAAGATACCATGGCCAATGTATTCAAAACCACCGAGAGAACCAGGAGGATCAACAGGGCAGCTATCCTCCCACCTTTCATCCAAAGCAAGTACGGTAATTTGTTAGACTATTTTCATACCACAACCTAGCCTGGAACTAGACTGAAATGTGTTCACACAATCTGTTTCCTCCAAGAATGTCTGAAGCTGTCCAGCCACTATATGCTTAAGAGATCTTGCCTAAAAATAGGATATTAGTCATCAGCAGTTCTCACATACAGTCCAGTGAAGTCCACTTCAGGGGAAGTTGCACTATAGCATATTTCAAAATATTAGGCCCTTCCACCTAACATAACATGGTATTTACTACCACCTTTGGAACACCCTAACAATCCACCTCTACTGGAGTTTATCAGCCAAAATGGACAAGAGTCAAACATACATGTGGGGAAGGAATAAATCAAGCAGCCATCAGGGACCCTTTGGAAAAGAGCAGGAAAAGAATAAAACCACATTCCAGGTGAATAGACTCAGTCAAGGAAGCCACTGCCCTGAGTTTGCAAGGCCTGAGCAGGGTTGTTGATAACAGGGAGATTTGGAGGTCTCTCATTCATGAGGTCTCCATAAGCTGAAGACAACCTGAAGTCAGTTAACAACAAAACTGATCTGAGTTCATCTCATTCAAAATCAGGCTAAGGTAAGCTCACCAGCATTAATCACAACAGATAGAGAAACAGGTGTTTAAAGTAAGACATGGGTATCTCACAGTGATGAGAATGGAGATCAATCACTGAAACAATAACATGCCTACAGAGCACCAACAATTATTGTGGTATCTCTGGCTATTCTGTTACAAAGGTGGACCACTGTCCATTGTGGAACAAACAGCCTTGTATGTGGAAAGGTTATTGGGTGTACGACAGGGAAGACATTTTAAAAGAGTTCTTCTCTTCCCTGAGCCATTTTTCAGAACCCTATGTTAGTCTTCCAACATATTCAGCCCAGGAGTGCAGCACAGCAGTACAGCTCAACTGCAGAAGTTAGAATGGTGTCAGTTGAATGACAAACATAAAGGTCAAAGCCCATGGGAACCAGTTATCTTGAAGATCAAAACAGGAGCTGTGCCTTTTGAAGATTTTTGTGTGTAAACTCCATCATGGCATGGTATCATTGGCTTCCTGCAAATTTACAAACCATGTAAATGAATATTTTATGAAGATGTTCATCTTCTTTGCCATCTAAGAATTCTAACCTTATAAAAATTTCAGATGTTCAGTACACTCTGTATACACTTGTTGCAATGGTAGTAGAAAGATCTTTTTTTAAACAGCCTTCAGAGTATTGACTAAAACATAGGAAGAAGCTGGGAGGGACAAGTGGGGATGTGTGCATAATAATACAGTATTTAAACTGTAAGTACTATCTGTTGCATGCATATTTAAAATAGGGAAGAAAGGCAAGTTTAATCTTGAAGAGGTTTTAGCAGAACAATATTGTGTATTACTTTTTTGAAAGCAAGTGGTTGAATATTATGGTGCTAAAGCTTTTATTGTGCAATTGCACTCCCTCATTCAGATTTTTACCAGGGTTCTGGACATTTTTGTCTTTAATTTAGAACTGTCTGATTTTCCGGTGCTGTTTCTTCCATTTTTTTTTCTTTTTACAGGAGGTTAAAGAAAGCAATGAAGAAAGAATAGCTGTAATAGCAGTACAGTGCCTTCTAGCTATTAGTTATAGAAACCCTCTATCTGCCAGCAACCTGAGACTAAAGGCCACGGGTGAAATAGCAAATGGAATGTTTCTATTGGAATGAAGAATCTAATTAATCCTGATGGTTTCCATGAAGTATATAGATACATGCATTTTCCTGGGGGTAGAATTCAAAGACATAACCGCGTTAGTCTGGAATATCAGAAAGGCAAAGTGATCTTGTAGTATGTTTGAGACTAACTGAGATAAAGAAGTTGTACGTGTAGCATAAGCTTTTGTAGACTTAGGGCTTGTCTACACTGGCCGAATACTCTGCCTTTCAGACGGAGTATTCTAGCCTGGAACTGGCCTCATCCCCCATCCCCATTGCCATGATGAAACAGGGAAAATGCACACACCAGCCAGTATTGGCAGGCGCCTCCACTGCTGTCACGCGTTGCACTCTCTGAATCCGGGACAACATGTGATTAAGGCTGGTCACATGCAGGGGGCCTTGATCACATGCTGGGGGACTCCTTCCTGGCTGTACCAGTGGCAGAGGCATCTGGTGATTCAGCCTAGCCTGCAGATATGGACCCTGTGTTCCTGCACTGGGCCCATCTGGATTTTCCTACATGAGATGGATTTTCCCAGTGGTTATTTTGAAACATTTTAAAAGGCTTTACCCTGGCTTCCCCCCAGCTTTGCCTCAGATATAATCAGGACTATCTGGAGGTGAATCAAGACAAGAGCTCTGCGCCATTTGGACAGCAGGGCTCCAAGATGGGGAGAAGCCAAGGTAAATTGCCCATTTAGATAAGCCTCATGTTTACTTCCTCAGATGCATGAACTAGTGCCTAGGAACAGACCTTATAAGCAGGCTGTATGAATAGCCATTGAAATGCCAATCTTGTGGATATGGTGATGAGGCGGTAATGTATATATTTGTTGAGGGACATTTGTATACTTTCAGTCATGGAAATATAGCATATAAAGATGTCCAAGCAGGACTGATTTTTTTAGTGGTTAGGGTATTCTGCTACATCCCAAACTCTGGGCCTAAATCAAGTTATTAGTCCCAACTCCAGTAGCCCATTGAATCAATGGAAACTTGGTTAATTAATGCCTATGTATATTTTATTGGTTCCGTGGATTTACTCTAGTTTGGACTAATAATTGGATTTATGTAGACCCCAGTTTTCTATTGGTTAGTTTCCCCAGGTGGCAAATGGTACCGGATTCAAGGTGTTTGATAAATTGGATCTCTGGGCATCCTTTTCACTCCCTTCCTTCCACTCTTCTCACCTTCCCCTCCCCAATCTTTCAAACACACACTGGCATGGGAGCTGCTTCCTCATCATGTAATGGCAAAATGCCCAGTATGTGTTTTGTGTTCATGCAGAGCAATGGGATATGTGTTATAGGCTTCAGAGAGCCAGATGAATGATTTAGGAGACAGTCTTCTGCTATTATACACTGGATAACCCTTGAACAGGCCAAGACCCTTTTGTCAGTAGCCAAGAATATCATCAAAGGAATTGTTCCTCCTCTTCTGAGAATAATTCAGTCTCAGTTTGAAGTCCTGTATCTTGTACTCTACTGATTCAGTAAAGTGTACCAAAAATATATGTAATGAATAACAATTGGCATTGTTTTTCACAGTAACAGAATTTAAGAGTTATCTGGGATTTATTGACAAAGAAATTGCCATTCTTGGTAACTTGTGATACTTAGCTCAGTGGGACTTGCTTCTGAGAGAACAATCGGTTCAGACTGTAAATTTATCAGTGGAAGAAGACAAATCATCTGGGATTGTAAATTACCTCTCCAGTTCAGCGGACACATCCTGAAATTGTAGTGTGCATGAACCTGGGAACACCTTGATTTTGAAAGGTGACCATTAATCTTCTGGACTGGTATGGGCATTAATCTGGACTGGTATGGACATAAATCTTTGTTTTTTATTACATCAGGGTGGCCCAAGGAGCAATGATTCTAAGAAAAAAAATATGCTTTGTTTTCCTCCTTTTTGCCCTCCACTATTTGGCACCTTCCAGATGTAATGTCTGCCAATCTCTATTGTACCCAATGTTTTGAATAATATGGGTTATTGTCCAGCACATCTGGAGAGTACCAGGTTGGGGAAGTCTGACCTAAATCTTCAACACAGAGGAGATGGTGAGTTTTTCATTTTGCTATGCTGTTCTCTTTCTTGTCATAAACACATCTTGGCATCCACATGAATTTTTCATTTTGGTATGCTCTCTTTCTTGTCACAAACACATCTTGGCATCCACACAGGCAAGCAAACAGCTTCTATTGCCGGTTCTGTCTTCTGAAATTAAAAAACAACAACACCCTTTAACTAGTGCAGCCTCAGCAGGGCACCAGTAGTCAGTAATCTGTTTAGATTGAAACTATAAAAGAGAAATTGTGGGTGATGAGATGTGGGAGCTCTCAGGGTAGTTAGAATTCTACTTGCCTCTAGTGAATAGTACTCTCTGAAAATGCTTGCAATGCCAACTTGGTATTTATGACTCTTCTTGATTAAAATATATTGTAAACACAGCATATGTTTTGAATATATTCACTTGCACAAGAGATTTCTGCATTCAAAGCCCACCTCTGAATCTGCCCCCAAAGGGTTTGGATAGCAAATATTTGAAAAAGGAAAAATAATTGGCTTTTAAAAAATGAATTTGAATGTTAACTCTGGTTTTGGTGTAGAAGCCTTCAAAGTGATATTTAAAGCCTTTATTCCAGTGTCAGGATACTATACTGTACTGGGACAACCAGGAAATATGGGGGGGGGGATGCCATCATTTCAATGAAATATTTTGCACTCAAAATGTGACCTAAATGGCAAATTATATCTCCACTCTCATCCAAACCCATGCATTAAGGGAAGCTTGTATTTACTGCAGGTATTCATTCTTTCTCATGTCTAATTTTCAAACAGCAGTATGTTCAGCTCAACTATTATTTGCAATCTAGGCAAGAGAAACCTTCTGTAGGCTTTGCATTGCAACATCAGAAGAAAACATTGAATTCTATTGAGCTACATATTCAGAACTGTGTTGGGTTTTTGTTTTTGTTTTTGTTTTTGTTTGTTTGTTTGAGGAAAAGGCCAAAATAGGGGGGCTGGGAAGACAAATCATTTGTACTACCTTGCCTTGGAGAATACCATACATGGTGGCCATTTCCACCTTCCTCTTCATGAAAAGAGGTGAGGCATGGATCAGTTGACCTTCAGCTATTTAGACACTGGCAAGTCTCCAAAAGGAGGGCATTCAGTTCTAGTGGGGCAACCTTTGAGAACATGGAGATTTTCAGACAGGAACGAAAGAAGTGTTCCTGTTCCAGAATCTCCACTCTCGCCCCGTCCCATCCCTGTCATGTCACAATCACCCTCCCCGCCACATTTACCTCCTCTCCCATCATTCCAGAAGCCCAGGAGTGAACAGAACTCTAACGGAGCTCCATTCACTTCCTGGATTGAAATCCCATGGATTCTCACGAGAAGATGCGAGCGCGGGAAATTAAAAAATAAAAAGAACATGAAAAAATGATATCAAGCACAAACACACACTTTAAAAGGTAGAAGTAACCTGGGGAGGGTCATAAAAAGTGTGTCACTTACCTGGATGTCCCAATCTCACCTGGAAGTGTTCTGGCAGGGACCTCCCATTGGCACTGGGATTTCTCCAGCATAACAGGGCATCTTTTCACTTGCAGTAACATCAGTGACAGAAACAGAACAGGGGATCTATTGATAGCTTATCAGGACCAGTTTAAGTGATTTTGGGGGCCCCTGCAACACTTTTATTTTGGGAGGCCCATACGTTTATCTCAGGTGAATGTAACCTAACCCAACCTAAGCTATTAACAGTTCAAGATATTCAGATTATTACTAATAATGTTTTTGCAGAAAGAGGAGGGTTACTGCGGGGCCCCCACAATGATGGGGCCCCCTGCAGATGCTGACACCGCTGGTGCCTTAAACCTGCCCTGTCTGAAGTAAATGAGCTGGTGTCCAAATCCATCTACACATAATCGTGCAGTTGCCGTGTGTTTATTGAGGCACAGCTTGTCATGCATAACAAACCTCTTTTCTCCTTTTTTTTAAACAGTGTAAGATTATTTGAATTATATGCAGCTTCATAACTAACTAACAACCCAAACTGCATTTCAAAACTCTTAATAGAGGGAACGAAGTTCATACATCAATGCCAGTTACATGTAATGTCTGGAGATAAGGCCACAGATGAACTTATTACTTTCCATAGGTGCTGACAAGGCACAGCTCTTAAGAATCAGTATGAAGGACTAATTTATTATTAGTTTTCACTGAGAACTTTGGAGTAATAATGTGATTGTTGGACAGTTGGTGGCAATGAATTAATGGGAGCTATGAATCTAATTAAAAGGATACCTAGCAGATAATTGCCATTAGAGAAACTCAGAACTGAGCTAACCTTCCTTGAACAGTTTTCCTTCATGATATAAAAAGAATAATACAGTCATCCCTCCACATTCATGGGGGTTAGGGTCTTGAGACTCCCGTGAATGTGAAAGAAACGTGAATAAAAAAGGCCTCCCCCCCCATCTGCAACCCCCCCGCCCTTCCAAAGTGGCGACGGGGTTTTTCGAGTTCCATCACCACTTGGGGAAGTGCGGGGGGTGGCTAAAAAGCCTCCCGCCCACCTGGCCACCACCACTCCCTGCTACCTGCTGTGCTTCCCAAAGCAGCTATGGGGCTCTCGAGCCCCATACTCGCTTTGGAAATGGGGTGGCCGTGGCTGGGATATTGGCCAGCCTCCCCCCGGCCTTCCCGAGGTGGGTCCAGGGCTTTGAAACCCCGGAGCCACCTCGGGAAGGCCGGGGATGGCAGCAGGTGGGCAGGAGGGAGGCTGGCTGGTCTCTTCCCAGACTTCGCAAGGGGGCTCCGGGGCTTTGAAGCCTCAGAGCCACCTCGGGAAGGCCGGAGAAAGTGGTGGGCGGGAGGCTGTTCGGCCTCTCCCCAGCCTTCGCAAGGGGGCTCCAGGGCTTTGAAGCCTCGGAGCTGCCTCAGGAAGGCCGGGGATGGTGGCGGGTGGGAGGCTTGCCAGCCTCTCCCCAGCCTTCCCGAAGGGGCTTTGGGGATTCAGAGTGCCATAGCCATTTCGGGAATGTCAGGAGGGGTGGAGGGAGCACAGCAGAGAGGCTTTTCAGCCAGCCCCCCACCCTCCCAAAACTGCAACAAGGCTTGGAAAGCTCAATCGCAGATTTGGGAAGGGTGGGGGGGCTAAAAAGCGCCTTTCCTGCCAACTCCCTGCTCTCCCAGGGCTTGGATCTCCGCCTCAAATGGAGTCAAGCCCCAGAAGAGCAGGGAGTTGGGCGCGCGGTTTGCTCAGCAAGCACTCAGTTTAAATTGGCTCTTCTCCCTTGCATGCGTGGGAGAGGAGCTGATTTAAATGGGGTTCTTGCTGAGCAAACCCCAAATAATCAAAACCGTGAGACTGAAAGCCGCAAATGTGGAGGGGCAACTGTAACTGTAGCTGCAAGGAAAGGAAAGCATTGATGCAAATACAAACCATGAAAAAGTTACTTTTTAGACCACTTCTCCCAGAATCCTCTAGCCAATGCATTACCTCTTATGTGAGCTTCATGTGTATATGGAATAAAGTTAGGCTTGTCCTTGAGTAGGATATTTACTTTTAGTGATACGTTTTATGTAAACATATGCTTTATGGTTTCAGTATTCTGTCACCTTTTGTGAGCCTGATAGGACAGGGTAGCTTAAACATCTAGCAAATACATGAAAAGAGGAAAATGTTTTATTTTGTCTGTATGTACAAGCCTGCATTCGTTTATCTTAACCTCAGTCTTAAATGCATATATCTAGTATCAAGTCCAAGCAGTTTTATCACAGTAGGTGGATGTAATGTCCCATTTCTCTTGCAACCCTCTGGAATAATATTGTGGGCTAACAGAGAGAAAACATGCCTTGAACCTCCATCCCTCTGGCCCTTAGGTTACCTCAGGGCCCTTTATATCTCCACTCCAGATAGTACAAGAGACTGATGAAGGAAAGCTCGCAATAGACCCTATCAGATTCTCTTACTGCACCAACTAGCTAGTGGGACCAAGCATCCAAATATCCTAGAATCATACAGTTGGAAGAGACCACAGGGGCCATCCAGTCGAACCCCCTGCAGGAATAAGCAATCAAAGCATTCCCAACAGATGGCCATCCAGACTCTGTTTAAAATCCTCCAAAGGACACTCCACCACACTCCAAGGCAGTGCATTCCTGATATATTTCACAGACTGCAGAACCTTTCAGCTCTGGAATTGCCAAATTTAAGCCATCATAATTCCATATGTTTAAACAACAGCAATAAAAATAATATATAATGTAATGTAATGTAATGTGACATATACTATAAACCCCTTCTTACTGGCTGAGATCCTGTATCCACATGGGCAGAACATAACATAATACTCTGCCCATGCAGTTGGGCCAGGATGCCTACTGGTCCTGAAGAAAGCAGTATCCCTGTCAGAAGCGTGCTCCCTCACTGTGGGTGTTGCTCTCTTCAGAGGTGGGTGGGTTTCAGAAGGAGGTAGTGAATACCTCCTTCCACCCTACCTGTCAAGTCATATATGCTGACATAATCCCAATGCATGTCACTAACACAGTTCTGGTCAATGTGTTCTGACAGCTGTTCTTACATTGCAATCCTATATCTGTTCTAAGTTAAGCAGAGCTTCAAAAGTTCCTTTAAAGTGATCAGAACATAAAGGTTTTCAGTAACACCTTTGAGACTAACTAGAAAAAAGGAATTTCTGGCATAATGTTTTGTGGATTCCAGTTTACATTGACAGATGGGGCTCATAAAACCTTATGCTAGAAATTACTCCCCCCCCCCAGTTAGTCTCATTCAAGTGCTATTGGATTGGTTTATCTCTTTTTATGCCAACACAGGCTAACATTTGCTATCCCTTTGAATTCTACTTTCTAGTAATTAGTTAGAATTGTGTTCCACAGTAGTTAGTAGCAGTTGCATTTAAAACAATAATTCTCTTGGTATTAAAAAGTAACTATAATAGTCGCTCTTTAGTTATTTAAAAACAACATCAATATGCTACAAGGCACTTTAGTGAAACACAGCTCAGTACTGAGTCAACACACTGCCTCTAACTATAAAAGTAAAAGTTGCAATTAGAGCTACATTACAAAATGGATGAAATTTTCCCTTATTAAGTCACAATCATAATGGATACTAGTTATGCCTTAGTTGTTACAAAAAAGTAACTAATGGTAAATAACTTGTTACATATCCTAAAGGCACCAGATCCTACCTGCTCCTGGGAGCTAAACAGAGTCAGCCCTGGTTAGTACTTGGATGGGAAACCTCCAATGAATACCAGTGCTGTAGGCTATATTTCAGAGGAAGGAACTGGCAAAACCACCTCTGAGTATTCCTTGCCTTAAAAAAAAACAACCTATGAAATTCATGGGGTCACCAGTAAACAGGCACATACACACACTTCCTAGCTTTGAAAGTAAGTTCAATGGGATTTACTCCCAGGTCAGTGCACTGCAGGCAGTTTAAAGTACTTACATTTTATTAAGCAACTTGTATTCTCTCCGCATTTCTTGATAGGACATGCCAACGAAGCTTTCCAATTAATAAACAGCTATGATGCTTCGCTAGGAACAAAGATGTAAGGATGCACTGTTTCTTCTCTAGAGCATGAATACCTTAAATTGTTGCAGTAGCGAGAACATGAGGAAATTCAGTTTTCAATAGGGACTTGTTTTCCTTTCATGGTTCAGGACAAAAGACATCTGCAACAACAATGGTGGGGAAGAAGCTGGAGATGTTCAAGAAAAGCCTGTTTGTCCCTTTATATTTGGCCACCAGTTTGGCCAACTCCATCCCTTGCAGGAAGCTCATCTGAGTAAAGGGAATAGCTTGTGCAAGGTCAACACCACTTTGATTTATCAGCCATGTCAATGAGAGCCATGAAAGTTACAGCTGCATGAGCAGAAGCTTTGATGTGAATGCACCTGCTGTCCCTTAAAACTCACTCAGTTTTTGGATTTACATGCTCCCATCTGTCAGAATCTTTCCCTTTTCTTTCTGCTGCTGGGAAAAACATGAATGAATATTATAGCAAGATTTAATCTTCAAACCAATTGTGGTCAGTTCCTTCTTCCGGTGCAGCCATTCTGTCAACATGTACAGACTGAATAGAGTCGGTGAATAGAAGTGTAGATCCTAAGACAGCCTTTGGCTTTTTTTCCATTGAAGCTGAAGTAGCAGTTTTCCTATTAGTGCATTGAAACAGCTTTTTTTAAAAAAAATGCTACAATTTAGGCAGCCAGACTGAGCAGCTAACACCACAAAATGCTGCTTTAGCTACTGTGGTAGGAACCCTTCTGCTTTGCACATCAGCATCTGGAGGGGAGAAACGAAATGGGTATTCTATGAAATGAATAGTGTTTTAGTGAATAACATTTAGTAAATAACATTTTAGTACATGTATGAAGAAGAGCATGCTTAAGCATTGATATGCTCTGTCTGTTCTCCTAAAATACATTTATTAGCTTCTGCAGGACTCTTAACAATAGAAGGCCAATTTTAATGGTCCTGGACCAAAGTAACAGGGGTGATACGAGTAGACCCAATCTCTTTTTCACTAGAGTAAGGGCTTGCCTATACAAGGCTATAAAATGTGGATTGATGCACACCAACACCAATTTGCAGCAGCTTTTATTTGTCTCTATGTTGTTGTTTTTTCAAGATCGCAGGCATGCAAAGCCATACACATTTGATGTTCAAACGGGCATGCCTGTGAGTCAAGATGGTGGGCACAAGTGAACTACTCACATTTTTATTGTCACCAGTTGCTGTTGCCACCAAACAGTATTTTTTTTAAGCATATCCAAGGTGCAGAAGTGTGACCTTCAACTTAAAAAAACAGAAAAAAAGAGAAAAGGCTATTTTTTTGCCTCAGAGCAGAATCACTATGGTGAAAATCAACATGGCGGTTCAGGGCACTTGCCCTACCACTAGGCTCTGCACCCCGTGCATGTCCAACCAATCAGCTTTCCACTTCCACTGTCATGGGGAGTGTGCATCAAAGCAAATTGGTTGTTGCAACGAGCAGGAATGTGCATTTCCTTTGGAGTTTTTTTTTTTTTTTTAAATACACGAAAAGCCATGAAGGCTTTTCCCATGTAGTTTTTGGCATTTTTGCCCCTGCCCCTTCCAAATATGGTAGATTGATGCGGGATCCCATTGGGACAAATCTTATTCTCCTCAAATTCTATGAGGAATATTTTCGCCTTTTAGAAAACCCCTAAGTATAATAGTAACATGTATTTGAACTGAAGACAATACTATAGTCTTAGCCAACAATGTAATAAATGATTAAGTGTCACCAATAAAGATACCAATGAACCAGCTGCTCCTGCTGAAGTAGTATACTCACAGAAAAACAGTTGTAATCACAATAACAATCCTTTAGACTGTGTAATCTTTTAAAGCATAGTAATCTTATTAACAAGACTTGTTTTCTTAACACTAAGATTTTAACAAGATTACAGAAATTTTAATCAAGCAATGGTCCTGTTAACAACAACAATGTTTAAGCAAAACAGCAGTAATGATCCTTTAAACAACATTTTAACAAAACTGCAGAACATCAAACATTACATTGTTGGTTAAGACAATAGTATTGTCTTCAGTTCAAATACATGTTACTCTTATACTTACTCTAGTGAAAAACAGTATCGGCTCTACTTATATCACACCTGTTAATTCAGTCCAGTGTTATCAGACATTTTAGTCATTTTTTGGTTCAATTTTAATGTTTAAAAATGTTTAAAAACATTTTATACAAAATGAAATGAGTGGTACAACATAACCCAGAAAGTAAAAGATGACTGGGTTACAGCCTCATCTTCAGTATGTCTACACATTACATTCATATATTCTGCACTAGTCAGGTCTCATCTGGAGTACTGTGTTCAGTTCTGGGCACCTCATTTGAGCAATGATATAGACAAGTCAGAGCAGTTTCAGAAAAGGGCTACAAGGATGATCGGAGGTATGGAGAACAAAGCATGAGGAAAGGTTGAAGGAGTTTAGCAAGTTCAGCCTGGTGAAGAGAAGGCTCTTTAAATATTTCAAGGGCTGTCAGAGAGGAGAGGGCTGCCCTGTTCTTTGCTGCCCCAGAGGATTATTTATTTATTTATTTATTTATTTATTGGTATTTATACCCCGTTCTTCAGTCACAAGGGCTCTCAGAGCAGCTTACAAATTGTTAAGCAACAGCATTTTACACATCTACACTGCTTTATAGCACGCTAGGCACTAAGTGGTTTCCAATGTGTGTTAGCTAATTGCCCCCACAAGCCGGGTACTCATTTTACTGACCTATGAAATGGATGGAAGGCTGAGTGAACCTTGGAGCCCTTGGGATCAAACTGGAAATCTTGTGGCTGCAGTACTGGTATTTAACCATTGAGCCACCAGGGTAGGATGAGATATAATGGATTTAAGTTACAGGAGGCTAGATTTTGATTGAACATTAGAAGGAATTCCTTGACAGTGAGACCAGTTTGGCAATGGAACCAACTGCCTAGAGAGATGGGGTGGGGGGTCTCTTCCTGTGAATGTCTGCAGGAAGAGGCTGGACAGCTACCTGCTGGGGATGCTAGAGTTGGATTTCCTGCATTGAGTGCGGGGTTGCACTCAGTGACCTATGGGGCTCCTTTGAACTTTATCTCAAATATATAATAGGACTCTTCTTAAGTGCATATTGATGATACTGGCTTTAAGGCTCCTTTTACACCCTACCTAAGCTAAGAATCTTTTGAATGTGGTGAGTGACAGCTTTATCTGAGCACACTTGTTTGTTTGCTTAGTTTCTTCTTTAACTTTGCCATACAGTGCCTTTGTTGAAAGCTGTGGTTGCCAAACTTGGGTCCCCAGATGTTGTTAGACCACAGCTCCCAGAATTGCCAAACATTGGCCACATTGGATGGGGCTTTTGAGAGTTAAAAGCCAGTGACAACTGGGGAGCCAAACTGGGGAACAATGACTCTAATGCTACTATTTATTATCTTGATGTAATTTTACCTTGTTAAGAAGCCATAATAATTGAGGGAACTTGGTTGTTGTTGCTTTTATTGATGAGGGCAGATTTACATTTCATTTGTGTGCAGTCTTTACTTTGACACTTGACAGATGTTCTTGATGAAATAATTTAGATTTTAGGTTTCTGCAAATGGTAAGGTTTATTTTTAAGGAAAAAGAAAGCACAGGTATATGTATTTGCAGTTTTAGGTCAAGGAGTCAGCTGTGTGGCACTAACATTCACTCTTACAATACTTCAGTATAGTGTATATATCCACCACTGGAGTTACACTATACTGTACTGTACTTGCATTGAGCAGCCTGTGTACTTGAAAACCAGCACAACACATGTGGTCAGTGTGCATGCCTGACAATCTGCTGTGTAATTACAATGCACAGAGGCAATGCATAGTGGCAAATGCTCATTCTCACACCACCCTGTGTGTTTTAATGTACTGTCACATGTGCAATGGTCCCATGTGCACAACTCTGCTTACACTACCATCAGCTGAATATGAACCTTGCACATGTAAAAAAAAAATTACTCCATATACCTAGTGCAGATTATGCACTATGTAAGTATTACTAACAGGTGAGATTTTTTAAACATGGCCATTACTTTGATACATTGCACCCAGAGGATTTCATTTCAGTCTGAAAGATCATAAATGAATTCAGTATGCAGCCTGCATCCTATATGCAGCAGAAGCCACTGTCCAACCCATAAACAGTAGTGCTGTACTATTTATACATAGGATAGGAATCCTATGGCCCATGGTCTGCAACATGAGGAGGCCTTTGGTGTGGCCTGACCTGTGGGGGAGGGGAATGATACATTAGAGTCTCACCCATGATGCCAAAATCTCCTTTAATATTTGGGGGAATTATTAGCTCAAATAGAAGGCCTGTGAGAGGAGGGTAACTTTGGGGATCTTTTCACCTATGTATACCAGTACTAACTGTAGAGAGGCTCCAGTTAAAGTGAAATAAAATATTTTATTGGAGTAATACAGAAAGTACACTGACATTCTCAGACGAGTCAAAAGTGGTGTTACAACAATGTCAGGAGATCGCAAAAGGGCTCCCTTACCAGATGACGTCGTCCCCCATCGTTATGCACCCGTTCTGCTCCCATTCTGCCAGCACTGCTTTTTATTGATAGGAGAAGCTGTCAATAGACCCCCCCCCATTCCGTTTCTGTCATGGTCTTGCCTGTGTGCGACAAACTACCCTGTTTTGCTGGCAAGATCCCAGCGTCAATGGGAGGTCCCTGCCAGAACATTTCTGGGTGAGATCAGGACATCCAGGTAAGTGACACACTTTTTATGATCCTCCTCAGGTTACTTGAACATTTTAAATTGTGTTTTTGTGCTTGCTGTCGCTTTTTCTTGTGTATTTTTCTTTATATTTTTGTATTTCCCGCACTCACGTCTTCTTGTGAGAATCCATGGAATTTCGATCCAGGAAGTGAACAGAGCTCTGTTAGAGCTTTTTGTGTTCCTGTCTGATAATCTCCTAACATACACAATATATGTTCTTGCAAACCATACAAGGCTATAGCAGAGTAAGGCAGAAAGGCTGAATAGAGAGAGAGGTCCAGGAACATAGAGTGATAGTGACCAATCTTGAAAGAGAAGAGAGCTCCACGCAGTGAAGATACTCAGACAGGCATCTGAGGTGATACAAGAGGTTCCAATCCATGGCACAGTGAGAAAGATAGTAGCTGGGTCCGTATGCTGTGACACACCTGGCTGTGACACACCTAGCTATTCTTGGGGCTCTAATATTTATACTCTAATCCATGCCTTGGAGGGGTGTGCTGGTTATAACAAAGCCTGGATGGCTTTCCCATGGGATAGACAAAAGGAACCAAAACTCAATTGATTGCTTTAATTGTGGAGAGAGAGAACATTGATGGCCTTGTGACAACCTTGTAAGGTTGGACAGGAGGAAGGGTGAGGAGAGATTTCTATAGGGTATGGAATGAGGAACGCCCCCTTGATTGCTTGATTGAATTATTGCTTGAAACACCCAGGGCTGGAAGAAAGGATTAGCACATACTCCTTAATGACTGAGCTGTTAGCATAAACCCATTACAAGGGCTTTCCACATAATCCTAACTTGGGTTTTCCCACCATTATATTCCTAGATACGTCTCAGATCATCATGACCTTTGACTGACTTCCAGTCCACCTAAGCCAATGTGACCTCAAAAAGTGTCTAATATATCCAGTTATGGAATCTTGCAGGGAGGGGTAGTAGGGCATGCTAACACTGTGCCAGTTAAGGTAGGAAGATTTAGGTGGCTGAATCATTGATACACCAACAAAATCTGTAATCTGAGGGATTGCCTACACAGGGGAAAAAATATGTTTCAAATCACATTTTCCTGGTTCACAGTGACCCCATACACATCTTGTTAACACCACACATATATTGTTAAGGCAAAGTGAGAGCAGCATTACCAGCCACACATTTCCCCTAAAAGAGCTCCCTTTAGTGTAAAAGGAT
This sequence comes from Gambelia wislizenii, assembly GCA_030847615.1. NCBI lineage: Eukaryota > Metazoa > Chordata > Lepidosauria > Squamata > Crotaphytidae > Gambelia > Gambelia wislizenii. The sequence goes on along the minus strand of JAUMIR010000005.1, from coordinate 200,861,712 downwards.
GGTCCTGCTATGATCATGAGTCCTACACTTTGCATTATTTTCAGCCACATGGCCGTGGCCACTCCACTCCCCCACACCAGCCATCATGCATAGGCAAAGGTATGCTAATAATGATATACAACTATCCACACAAATACACTTTCAAAAAGTAATAGCGACTGCACGCTGGCAAAATATGAACATGAACAGAGGAACTAGCCTTTCCTGGTGGGAATAATCAAGTGACCCCAAACCCCACCCCCTGGCTCCACACGGAAGCCAACTTGGATGCAGCCACATGTAAAATAAACTGGTTTTTTCCCCCTGGAAAGTGTGGTATAAAAGGTAGCTTTTATATAAAAAAAATTGGCCCTAAACCCTCAGGCACCCAAATGAACTGTACTGTATTTGATTCGAATCTTCAAGAACATTGTGTATTCTACCAGCCCCCTGTACAATGTGAGTACACGGGTGGGGGTTGCCTATGTAGACAAGCCCCCAATGGCCAGAGTTCCCAATACCAGGAACAAACATGCTCAAAAGTACTCAGGCAGCAAGTGTGATTTAATCTTTACAAAGCACATTCCCTAGCTTGAAGACCAGATTGATGCCATACCAAGAATCCAGGTGCATATAACCTTAGGGTTCCTCCAGATGGGGCAAATGTGTCAGGAGGCTGCAGTATTTGTTGTTGTTGTTCTCAGACTTTTTAAAAAAATATATCCAAATGATGCTTCTATTTTCCCAAACTATCTTCTGGCAATTCTCAGCACTAGCTGCAACATTTTACTGGCACCTTTTTAAAAAATTCCATGAATATTGGAACAAAAATGTCATCTTATCTTCTCCTTCTTTCTAATTTTTTTTATGTTTAAGAGTTTTAGTACATCAGTGAAATGACACCTGTGCACTATGGACTTTATCAGATGAGCCCCTTAAAAGCATTCTTCTGCTGGCATAAAAAAATCTAATTTTATGCCTGCAAAAGAACGTGCCCCCCTCCCACTCCATTAACCTCTAATCCTGGCAAAGGCTTCCCCAGCAATGAAAGAGGAAGTGAACTTCTTCCTTAGAAATCCCTCAGATCATGGTGAGACTTCATTGTGCAGGAAATTAAAAAAACAAAAACAAAAATAAGACAGAAAAACTTTTTAAAAGCACATACACACACTTTAAAGATCCCAAGTAATCTGGGGAGGGTCATAAAAAGTGCGTCATTTTCTGGGCTGTTGCGATCTCACCTAGAAGTGTTGGCACCCGACTGGCCATTGGCGCTGCATTGACATGAGTACAATGACATGAGGTTTCACATACCAGCAATGCTGGCACAAAAGCACCACAAGGGATCTATTGATGACAGTATGGGTTTGGACCAGTACATAAATGTGAAAGGGTGTCATCATCTGATATGCACGCCCTTTCGCAGTTATGTGATGTTGTTATGAATCTGTAATTTATGCATTTGATAGTCCTATAACTCTATCATACATTTTGAGGAGGAGGGGGGAGTTTAACCTGTTAAAACAATTCATTTTATATTAATGTAGGAAGGAATACTACAGTCATTAAATATCCTGGTTATAAAGGCACTGATGAAAATCCAAGTAGGATCGAAACAACTGGATAAAGAGTCCGGATAAAAGTTGTTTGGCCATTTTGTTATATGTGTTGTAAAAAAACTGGTGATATACACTGCTAAAAAGCTGTTTGGGGTGTGGTCTATTGTTATATATGCCACAGCAAGCAGTTTGGGTGGCTTATGCTGTATAGTTATTTTGTTTTATGTGCTGTAAAAAAGCTGGTGATATACATTGATAAAAAGCTGTTTTGGGTGTGGTCTATTGTTATATATGCCACAGCAAGCAGTTTGGGTAGCTTATGCTGTATTAAGCCAAATAGAATTGGTCATTGTTATAATTGTTGTTAATATTTGCTGTAAAAGAGCTGTTTTTAGTTTTATTTATTCTGTATTAAGTCAGTGAGGATCATTATGCTATATATATTAAGCCATTTGTGTGTGTAGAAATAATTGTCAAACTTTATGATGGTATAAATTGGTTTTTTATGCTGAAATAAGCTTTCTTTTGGTGGTTGTATTGTTTTTTTAAAAGCCCTTGGGAAGAGCCCTACTGCAGATCTAAGAACTTGCCACAAACCCTCCCCTCCCCCACCAAAATGACATGAGTAGACATGGACGCAACAGTGACAGGTAAAACCCAAAAACTCATGCTTAGACAGTCTGGAAGAGCCTTTAGACACATTCATCCTACCCATCCAGGCTGGTGTCTTTCTCTAGAATCAGTGTGGTATTTTTATGAATCAACTTGGCATTTAGCAGCCGCACCATTAAATGTGATTGTTAGAGAATGTGAGCAGCCTACTTAATAGTCATCAAATAGTTCTGTTGATCACAACTAGTTTTTTATTCCCTGTCAATGAAACTAGTGAAACTGTCACATTCCCCACCCCACCCTGGATTGCCATTGCTGCCTCAGATGACTGACTACATTTACCTGGTATTCCAAGTTTTAATATTGACCTCTTAGGTTTGATGATCAGTTCCAGCACTGAAAAGGGTCTGAAATGCTCGAGGCAACCCCCTTAGCCACTGAGCACACTCAAGAGACAGGTGGGGAAAAATATCTTGTTCAAGATATCTGACTTTAGAACTGTATTGGATTGCAGAAAAATGACTTATTTGGCTAACACAATGGCTAAATGGTTCTGGGATTTAGGAATGTTTCCATGTTCTGCCGAGAAGTGCTTGAAAATAGTTCAGAAGTAACCAGTGGGAACCTATGATTCTACCTGAGTGTGAAAATGACTAGTTAAAAGTAATGTTACTTTATAACTGGTTACTGTTTATGATAATGAGATATAACAATGTTAGGTCTTAAAAGCAAGGTAACAAGTAAAAGCAACATTATTTTGTTGGTGTACTGAGTAACAGTTTCTACTTCATGCCAAAAGTTACTTTTAAAGGCATTTAAGGAGATATTTTGAGAGAAAGTTTTCAAGCTTTATGCTATTTTCTTATCACCCCCAGGATCCCCCCGCCCTCAGAAATGTAACAGAAAGTAATGGAAACATAATGAAGAGGGCAACAAATAAGAAAGTGAATTTATGTCTCATCACTCTTTAGAGGAACAGGAATGAGTTGCTTTTTAACACTGTAATGAATAATGGGACAAATTGCTTCTGAAAAGTAACTTCCCAAGATCTGCTTCTTTGTTTTTCCTTTGGCTGGTCATATTCTGATCAATAAATGTGTTCCTGATATAGACAGAAGAGAACTGGCAAAAAGGAATTTCCAATAAGAACATGAACCAGGAGGGGAAGGAGTAGTGCCTTTTGTAATTCATAGTGAAAAAGGAAACAAGGATTTATCTCTTCTGTTCTTCAGTGCTGAAGCCAAACCACCAAGCTCTTGGCAGTGGCAGCAGCCGGAAATGCTTGCAGCTGGCTGCAATGAATCGTAGATATTGCTTTTTTCCTGCTCCAAGTACAACATTTCACCCATACAACATTCCAACCCAATGCATGTTTAAGTAAGTTTCAGTGGATTTGCTCCCAAATATATGCCTATGGGTCCCACTTTGACATCTGTGAGCATTAGGTATTTGATCCTTACTTCTATGCTTCCTGCACGACAATTTATTAAATTCTGCCTCCACAGTTTTTTGACACTTGACAGTGCAGAGATCTGCTGTGTCTTACTCAGGATGAGTCACAGTTTTGCTGTTTTCACCACCTGCAGAACATTAGAATAGGATCAATGAGAAAAGGCACCACAGAGGATCATTCATTTTTTACTCTGAGTAAGCATAACTTCTATCATCATCATCATCATCATCATCACCATCCCACCTTTCTCCCAATATAGGGGTTCAAGGCAGCTAACAGTGAATTTAAAACAATACACAAACATGAACAATATAAATATATATATAAATATGAATGATAAAAAACAGATTAAACAATGTATAGTATTAAAAATATTAAAAATATTAAAATACAATAAAACTATAAAAATACAATAAAACCTTAAACTATAAAAATACAATAAAAACTTAAAAGCTAAACTACACAGCATGTACAAGCCCAACCCCCATCAGATTGAAAATGCTTGCTGGCACAAGAATGTTTTTACTTGTTGCCAAAAGGAGAGCAGAGACAGGGTCATCCTAGCCTCTCTAGGGAGGGAGTTCCAAAGTCTAGGAGCAGTGACCAAGAAGACCCTCTCCCTTGTTCCCACCAAACGAGCCAGAGAGGGTGGTGGGACAGACAGAAGGGCCTCTCTGAAGATCTAAGAGTTCTAATGGGCTCATAAAGAGAGAAACGGTCCTTCAAATAACCTGAACCCAGACCGTATAGGAAGCACCTAGGCTGTTTCTTAACACAGAAACGTATTGCTGCACACTAGACAGACTATTTACCTGGAAAAGTTCAAACAGTATTGAACTCTTATTGGTTCTGCTAATATACAAACTTATGTGATTCAGTGGTTAACATGCTGAATGTGCATTTATGAAATCTGGGCTCATATCTTTCCTTAGTTCTTTACTAGGTGGCAGGTGAGAAGACACTGTGGGCATTTTAATACCTCCCTCTAGTGGCTGCTGTGGTAATGAAAAAGGCAACCCTCATAACACATTTTATGTTTAAAAACATGCCCATAAATAGTTCACACAATTAATTTTTGGCATGGAAAATCTAGTAAAGGATCTGTGCCATACATTCTTACTGTAGACTCATGTTTATATTGGAGAGTAAACATTTCCCAGTGATGCCAAGTACTGAATGTATGGCTCGGAATGAACACAGTTGATTCACTTCCAAACTTTTGTCATAATACAAATGCACTGTCAAATGCTTTCACTAAGAAAGGTGCAAGTAGGGGTGGCTATTGAGAGAACTGGGCTCAGATCCTTGCTGTGCCATGAGTTGCTAGGATGACCCTCCTCAACTTTAAATCCCCATCTGGGGGTGGGGACAAATATAACTGTATTTTTCTAAGGCTGAACAAAATATTATATTTGAGATGGGAAGAGTATTCAAAAATATTTGAAAACTGGTCAAAAAATGTGTTTATCAAGTATCAAGAAACACTGAGAAGAACAACCAAGGACTGATTAGAATCTTCACAGTTCAGTACTTATTCTATGCAAAATTTGCACTTGGTTGTTTCGCTCAAAAAACCCCACAGTGTTTTCTGCACAGGAAATAGCATCTTCTATGCTGAAAATAATATTTCACAAATTTATTAAAATACATCTATTTGCTTTCATATTTTATATTTTGTCATACTGACCAGAAAAATGTAATTTGATTATATTTTTGTTAAAATGAAAGTACGTCTATTGAAAGCTTGCTTACTTTTGAGGCATGTGGATTTTCTAATCTAACTAAAGTGTTCATGGATCGGTCAACTTAAGGAGGGAGGGACTGGACGATTATCCTGATCCCTGAACACCCCTTCCCCACATCTTTGATTACCCTTTGAACTCAGACTGGATTGCTGCCTTCCAACTTTGGTAGGGGTCTCAGGACCTGGAACTTCTTCTCTGGTCTTCATGGTGAGGAGGAAGAAAAACAAAGTGATCACACTGCTTTGACAAGTGTGTATATCTATTTTCCTCATTTGTTAAACTTGGTGTTTTATATTTGAATTGCATACTCTGTGGACTTTATCAGACACACATTATACAGCATCATAAGGACACCACATAACCATGATACGGCACGCAGATCAGAGACGTTGCCCTTTCACAGTTTAAAAAAAGCAAAATCATGTACTTTTTAATTGATGGCTTAAGCCATCAATAGATCCCCCTGCTGCTTTTTTTGCTAGCATTGCCAGCATGCGATACCCCCAGGCCATTGAAATCACATACTTACATCAACAATGGAGCAAACACCTCCGGGTGAGATCAGAATATCCAGGTAAGTATTGCTCTTTTTATGACCCTCCCTGGGTTACTTGTGAGTTTTAAATTGTGTGTATGTGCTTTGCTTCACTTCTAAAGCTTTAATTTTGTTTTTGTTTTTAAATTTCCTGTGTGATGAAATCACACAAGATTTCAAACAAGAAAGTGAATGGAGCTCTCTTCATTCAGAGAGGAACCTTTGCTAGGAAAGGAGGTGAGTGCAGGGGGAACATTGTTTTTTTTGCAGGCATAAAAATTGTGGGGGGTTTTGTGCCAGCAAAATAACGTTTTAAAGACTGCATCTGATAAAATCCTGCATGTCTGTGGCTGATGCTTCATGTATCATGCTGAATAAGATCACCAAGGGACTTCCCCTTTTAACATCTCAAGGTGTCATCCCTTAGTCTCAGGTTTTGGCCTGAAATCTCTGATGTGGCAACCCTACACCCACAGCCTTTTTAAGAGCTTGTCTAGACCGGCCAGTATACATTGCCTTCCAGTTGGTATATTCTGGCCCATTTCCCTCTGCCTGCCATTACCAAGATGAAATGGGCAGAATTCCATGCACAGACACAAGCTTACACACACACACCAGCCAGCCAGTATCAGTGGGTGCCTCCCATGCTGTTGTGTGTTGCACTCTCTGAAGCCAGGAAGCAGGCCCTCAGCATGTGATCAAGGCTGGTCACATTCAGGTGGCCTTCTTCCCAACTACAGAGTGATACCTGCAGTGGCAGCAGTGGTGGATGGCTATACAGACCGTGTGGGTATGGACCCTGCATTCCCATGCCAGACCCATCTGGGTTTTTCCTAATAACCTGGGTTTTCCCAGGTGTTTTATTAAAATATTTTATTTTATTTTATTTTATTTTTATTTATTTATTTATACATACCCCGCTCTTCAGCCACAAGGCTATCAGAGCGGCTTACAAATTGTTTTAAGCAATAGCTATTTACACATCTACACTGCATTAAACAGTTTCCAATGTGTGTGTTTTAAAAGGCTTTCCCCTGGCTTTGCCTCAGATGTCATCAGAATTTCCCAGAGGTAGAACTGGGCAAGAGCCCTCTGTCGTTTGTACTTCAGGGCTCCAAGATTAGGGGGAAGCTGGGGTAAATTGCCCATCTAGACAAGTCCCAAGACATTGAAAGCCCATTGCAGAATGTTCATCTAATTGCCTCCTTTTCCTATGAAATTTATGGGAGCTCAAATTAGTTGGATTATGGACGAAGAGGTTTGGAAAAAAATTCAGCAATGCCAATGTGGATGTGCCCCCCTTCATGTGTGAGACCCACTTCTTAAAAATGCCCTGTTTGCATTTTTAGGGTTAAACCTGCTTTCAGGAACTATAGCCTTTCATGTTTAATTTAGTTAACAATGTCAGACTTCATTTCTATCCATCAAATCACAGAATTGCCTTCCCAATGCCCAAATAATGCATATGGTTCTGCACCATTATTTAGGCTCACAGGGGGCGGGAGGGAATTTTTTTAAAAATGTTTTCTTTTGCCTGCTTCCTATCAACTAATAGTCAAGGACATGACTGTTTCTAATATCTGCATTTACCTGCATCTCAGAACTTTTTTTGGGCAGGGGGGGGGAGTGAAGAGAACTGTTCATTTTACTCTAAGCTATCTATAATTTTTCAAACTGGGTTTTCATATGGATATGCTTTTCATTGCACTATGGTGCCTAGACCTCCAGGGGAGATTAGAATCACACAATGCTTAGCACTGGGCACATATACACACATACACATAATACGCTCTGTTATGAAAAGTTACCTATTTACATAGACAAGGCAAATAAAAGAAATACTGTGCCCACAGAACAGGCAGGAAATGCTGAACAAATCAAATGACTTGCCCAAGGTCATATCAAATGTTGTGGTAGAGCAGGGACTCTTTGAATTTGCCAGTGCCATGGCTTAACTAACAATAGTTTTGGCAGTGTGGCTGAAATGAGGGCTTTATCATAAAATAAGGGTGGGTATGTGTGCCCCCCCCCAATGTTGGGCGGCAACTTCCGTGAGCCCTCCCTATTCACTATGTTAAGTCAGATGGGAACAGCATAGTGTTGCCAGATTTTCAAAATAGCAATAAGGGACAGTCAAATTCATGACATCTGGGGTTGACTATGAAGAAGATTATTAACAAGTTTATATGCTACCTAAATACTAAATAAAAGTGATTTCAAGTTAGTTAAGCCATGAATTTTTCTGTAAAATCAACATTGTCCATATTGATAAATGACATGATACATGCACTGCTGTCTTTATGAAGGGCTCACACCCCCAAATACAGTTTTTTTGGGCAAGTCATTCAGTTTCTATAAAAGGGAAAGTGTTCCAACCAGCAAACAGGGGACATCCTTTATAATAAGGGATCCTTACCACTCCTATAAGGAACAAGCTTTCCAGCCCTGATATAAGGGACATCCCTTATAACATGGGAAACCTGGAAACTCTAAAGCAGCAGCCCAACAAAATCTTGAGGGCTGTTTGTTTGAGGATATCCAAATTGGAAGAGATAAACAAAGAAAAGCACACACAGTACAGCACATTTGTTGCCTTCCTTCAGTCTGGAGAATGGTGCAATGGATGACCTACTACAGATTTCAATGACCCACCATAGCCAGTTAACCAAGAAGCCCTCTTTGGGGGGGAGGGCAATACTGCTTGCAGTCTACGTGCTATCTACCTAAAAGATGCTAAACAACCTCCTCCCCCATTCTGAGAGCTTTTCTACATTGGCAAAATAAAAATAAAAATGCAGACTCACCCTAATCAAGTGCTGGCAGGCCAGATAACATACGGCTACTTCCAGGGAGGAACTGCATTGTTTGGCCCTTAACCCAAATTTGCACCAAACTAATCAAAGATGGGGAAAACTTGGGGTTTCCTGGAAACTCCAGAGTGACCTTCGGTCCTTTTTCTGTCTGGACAGCTGGATCAGGTTCAATTTGGCCTGATATATTTGTCCAGATGTGGCACCAACCCCCATACTCTGCACTAAGCAATGCAGGGAAGGGGATGGATCCCTGTTGGTGCCAGCACCTTGCTGGGCAACCAGCACCCTAAGAGAGCCTGGCTGGCAGCATCACTTCTACTGAGGTCAGAACAGGGTACCTGCACAACCAACAAGGAGAGGATAGAGCGACCTTGTTGATCATGTGTCTGGGTGCCTTGTTCTGACCTCAGCAGAAGTAACAGCTCTGAAAACACGGGACAGGCTAGCGGGATCAATGCAGTGTTGGCCCAGCTGGCCCACGCATGTGGACAACAGTGCACCATTGCACCAGATTTGGCCTAGTGTATGTGGCTGCCATCATAGTTGATCTGGGGCCAGTCTGGAGCATAATGCTGTGGACAGACCTGGATTAAGTGGCCAGCGTAGATGAGCCCTGAGATACGGAAACTGTACAAAATTGTTTGCCCTTATGGCCCTAAATTCCTTGTTAGTTTCAATTAGAGTGGACCCATGAAATCACTAAGATTCACCTATGTATTGAGTACCCATGCAGCAATGGATTCATTTCGTCCACTCTAGTTCGAACTAACCAGGAAGATTCAGAGCTCAATGTTAACATTTCAACTGAAGACTTAGAAGTGAGGTTTAAAAAGAACTTGGTAGTCCATAATGAGAAATATGAATGTGTTCAGTTTAAAATGGGCCTCTTTGTTTTCATTTTTAGTGAAACAAAATATAGAAAGAAAGAACTCAGTTCAACATACTCTATGCATGGCTTTTAGCATGTAGAGGTCTGAATAAAACAGTAAGTACACCATTAGAGTGTAGCTTTCTTAAAAATAAAAGATGTCTGATTATCCTAGCACAAGCTTGACTCATTCCTCATATTCCAAGTTAGCTTGGGGGAGGGGGGGTGTTGGTTTTATGACTGGTTGGCCAGAAGTAAACACAGGCTTCTGTTAAGTCTGATTTTTCTGGCACTGAGATTTAAAGGAATTGCATTCCTAAAGAGGAAAAAATGTTGCAATAAGAGGAAATAACACAATTACCTTAATGCACAATTTGACTCTCAAAGAAATTCATCACGCAGTACAATGATTTCAGTATACTGTAGTTTCTTTTGATACTGAACTACAATTGAAGGTTAAGCTGTTTAGTCATCTATCTGTATGACCTTTCACATAGTTTTTTGTCAGCGCAGAGGACGAATGATGGCAAAAATTGCAAGTGACTTATTTCTACCATTTCCTCAAGTGAGCACCTAAAGCTTTGTTACTGCCCAATGGAAACTGCTATCTCTGTTCTTCATGGGTCAGCAGGAAGTTTTGGTTAAAGAAATAGACTCTTTTGCTTTGAATTAGATTGATCTGTATCCACTAAATAAAAATTGAAAGAACTCCAAACATTGAAGCATTATATAAACTTAGAGTTGAACCAAAAGGACTATTTTCACACACACAAAAAGCTACAGCAGCATTGAAAAACTCTTTCCCTTTCTTACCACTTCAGCATTCTTGATAAAATGCTTATCTATTCCTTGGTATACAATTCTATGGAGAAGGGCAAAAACTATAAAGCCTGCAATTATGTTAAAATATATAAAAAGCAGAGTTGAAGCTGAGGTTGCAAAAACATTCTCTGAAGGCCCAAGACTGTACTTCTTTCGGGCACCTAGAGTTTGGGAAAATACATTTTCCTGGTACTAGAAATGTTAATCTTCTTTCTGGGATGAGGTCAAAGTGAAGGCCTAACAGTGAGTCAAAGTTCAGTTTCCCATGCATATATCTTTCCCATTAAACAGTTTAAATGAAGGCAACAGACTTCTAAGAAATGCAGTAGCATGGTGGCTCTTAACCTTTTCTTTACCAGGGACCCCCCTCCTTTAAATATCTTTTATTGCTGTGGACCACCAAGACTTAATTCAAGATTTTTAAAAAAAACAAACAATAACAACAATGGAGATTTTCAGACTACACTGTTATAGTGTTACTATTCCACTTTAACTGCTCTGACTTCCTGCTGTGGGATTCTGGGGTTTGTAGTTTAGTGAGGCCTAAGAGCTCTCTGGCTATGAGTTGTAAATGCCCCTCCCTAAACTGCAAATCCCAGGATTCAACAGGAGGCAGCCAGAGCAAATAAAGTGGAATAGTAACACTATAACAGTGTTGTCTGAAAATCTAGACAGTTACACCATTCATTAACAATACAGTTATACCTTTCCTCAGATGGCACTGGCGGGGGACAGAAGACTTTTTCCTGCTTCTTCCTGCAAGTTTGTGGCTGGAGTGGATTGAATGGCAATGCACAGGCCAAGCCTGCCTTTGCCTTGGCTCCAGTCATGTGTTTGCTCCACTGTGGGGAGGAGATGGGCCAAGCAGCAAGCAGCCTTCAAGCCTTTACAGACCTCCTGTGAGGATACTGCAGACCCCTGTGGGCCTGCAGACCACAGGTTAAGAACCACTGCTGTAGCATAGTCTTATGTTGAAGGGTCAACACATTTCCCCCCAGCACCTCTATTAAAATGGAGAGTTCTTGGTTTTCATTTTATTAAAAGGGCATTGTTTTGCCAACAATTTCAGCAGTTAGAATTGTGTGGCAAATAGGTATTGTCTCGTCAATTGCCATTTGATCCATACACTCATGCTGAATTGACTTTATGGAGGAATCCAGAGTTGAAAATCGGCAAGGAACCATTTTTATGGAAGGTGTGGGCCACTAATGGGGTTGTTACCTTAAATCAGATATTTGGTTTGCATTTTTCAATCAGTTTAAACTACTTCTATTAGCTAAATAGCAATATCTACAACTTAAATATTTGTTACTATCCAGATTTGGCCATGCAGCTTTAAGTGTGTCCGAGGTTTCCTTAGTATTAGAGACAATAATTGAGGCCAACCAAGCATTCAAACCAATAATTTATATATATACATATATATATATATATATATGTTATATATAAATCAAATGACATACAAGATTTACAGCAAGCATAGAACAGAGAATTGGAATATCCATTTCTGATTAATCAATGGCCATCCGTTTTAACATCCATAATGAATGTCATTATAGATCTCTGACTACGGACTTTATCAGATGCAGCAAATATGGCATCATAACAATGCCTAATGAATACGAAAGGGCACACATACCAGACGATGACATCCTTTCACGATCATGTTAAGTCCAAAAGCTGTTCTTTTTTATTGATGGTCCTAGCTGTCAATAGATCTCCTGTGGCCGGCATTGCTAGCATTTGAAACTTCATGCCATTGTGCTGACATGAATACAGCATCAATGACAGAACACTTCAGGGTGATATCATGACATTCAGGTAGGGGATGCTTTTTATGAACCTCCCCAGTTTACTTCTAAGTTGTAATGTGTGTTTCTGTACTTGTGTGTATTTTTTGTGTCTTTGTTGTTGTTTTTTCAAATTTATTGCACTCGTGTCTTCTTGTGACAATCGCCAAGATCTAGAACCTGGAAGTAAACGGAGTTTTGTTTGTGCTCTGTTACTGCTGGGACTGCTTTTCATGCTACGTAAGGTAGATCTGGTGGGGGGTCTTTTGCCAGGACAAGTTCGCTTTCAGCTTTGGTGGGACAGGAACGTTAATGAGGGCCTACGTCTTATACAGCATCTAAAGTCCTACATCTTATACAGCAGAAATGGCTCTTTTGAGCTTATTGTTCACCACAATGTCAATATTCAAGAAAGGGCTTTCCAAATTAGCAAATTAAGTTTTGGAAAGTTCGTCAATATTCAGGACTGTGCATGCTCTTTTGAATTATTTACCTGTTTCTTGGAAATTAACAAATGGCCAATAGAAGTGGATTTTTTACTGAGAAAAGATTGATATTTTATTACTAGAAAGTCATTTTTTTCTCCACCTGTGATCTAAAGGATAGAAAATCTAACAATGCTTTCAACATTTGAAAGAATGGTGTATAGATGAAATTTACAAATGGACTTAAAATATTTGGACATTTGGCCAGCTTTTATAGAAACTTGTGACTAATGTGGTTATTTTCCTCCTTTCATGTTTTTATTTTCCTGCTTTTGTTATACTGGAACATTATTGTATGTAACTGAGATCCCTTTTGTATGTAAATAAATTTATTTATTTTTTTAAATCCCATATATTTGCAAAGAACCACAGTGCATCATCTAATCTTGCTTGAGATTTGGGGGAGGTTGCTGCCTGAGATGAAAGAACCAATGGGTCCCTATTCCAGGGGCCCTTTCACACTACACACATGTATCAGTATGATTCCACTTTAACTGCCATAGATGCACCCTAAGGGTTTGTAGTTTGGCAAGGCACTAGAGTTCTCTGGCTGAGAATCTGAACTGTGTGTGTATGTGCCTTCAAGTCACCTCTCTGCTTCTGGTGACTCCATGAATTTCATTTGGTTTCTTAGGGAAGGAATACCCAGAGGTGGCTTTGCCAGTTCCTTCCTCTAATATATAGCCTGCAGCATCTAATATTAGTTGATGGTTTCCCATCCATGTATAAACCAGGGCTGGCCCTGCTTAGCTGCCAAGTTCAGACATGATCTGGTGCCTTTAGGGTTATTCCTTCCTAAACTGCAAATCCAAGGATTCCATAGGATATGATCCTGGAAGGTAAAGTGGAATCATAGTGCTATAACATGTGGGATGAAAGCGTGCTTAGTTTTGTTTGATGTGCCTTATGTTTTATGAAGGCCAGAAAAAGTAACAGTATTTTGACACTTAAAGAGTTATAGGACTTTATCAGATGAACCTCCAAAAATGTTTCTGTATTTTCCAGCGTAATTGTCCCGGCAAAATAACCCTTTTTACCATACATACCTGTAATAGCGTGAAAAAGCAGCCCTAGCATTACCAAAGCATGAACGCTAGTGCTGTTTACTTCCACATTTGTGATCTCAGCAGTTCTAACCAGAAGACACAGGCATGGGTAAAAAAAATTAAAAAGTAAAATTAAAATACAAAATGTACACACAAGCACAGTAACACACTTACAAACTTCCAAGTAAACTGGGGAGGTTCATAAAAATAGCGTCCTGTACCTGGCTTTCATGTACTCACCCGGCAGTGTTCTGCCCATTGATGCTGTATTTGCGAGAGAGAAATGGTGCGCAGTTTCAAATGCAGGCAATACGGGGACAAAAATACCATGGCAGATCTATTGATGGCTTGGCCTTATTAACAGCAGCGGAACACTAAAGGATAACGTTCTGTGGTATGGGCGCCCTTTCTCGTTCATTAGGCATTGTTATGACACCATATTTGCCGCATCTGATAAAGCTCATAGAAGTAAAGCACAGGTGTGCATGCTATAGACTGAAGAAGGCTGAGATTAGAAAGACTTTTGGGTTTTGAGATTACTGGGACTCAGTTTTCTGAGCTCCTTCTGTGTTCCTCCTCAATACTCACCTCTGTCTCCCCAGGGTTTATGGATAAAAACATGCGTTTGTTTATTAAACTACAAACAAAACCTTACAGAAGGCAGGGAGCATATACTTCTCTTAGAACCTTTATGGGTTCCTCTTCACAGTAGCTGCAATATTAAAAACTGTCACATAGCTTTAACTTTTTATTCTTTCTTCTCAGGTGTGTCAAAGTTCTATCACAGAAAATATCAGGAAATTAGAGCACTGGGATTTAAAGACTGTAAAACTATAGTTATCAAACCTTCAGCCATAAGGGGAAAACTGTATTTCTGCTGTCAGATCACTCACAATACTGTGGACAGAAATCCAATTTTAGAATTATTGTTGTTTTTAAAAATTAAAATCCATCTATCAAAAATAACAACAGCAACACCTGCAAGCAATAGCTTGCATGCAGTTGTCTCAGGATAGAAACTGTGCACTTCAACAATGGACTTCTGCTAATACGAAGATTCTCATGTTAACTGTAGGCAGCAGAAACTCATCCTTTGCAGCCCAGTCTCTAGAAAGACATAAAGAGATGTCTACAGATGGGAACTGGCCTTTTATGATCACAGTGGCTCATTTTAATAATGGCTAGAGTTCTTGACCTCAATAGCCGTAAACATTTTTAAAATGTGTGTGTGTGTGTGTGCGGGGGAGAATTATGGTGGAAAAGGGACACCCAGAAACCCAAACTATATCGGTCAACTCAGGACTTTTGGTGACCAGCGGATGGGAA
The DNA here is from genome assembly GCA_030847615.1 of Gambelia wislizenii. Lineage (NCBI taxonomy): Eukaryota > Metazoa > Chordata > Lepidosauria > Squamata > Crotaphytidae > Gambelia > Gambelia wislizenii. The sequence goes on along the minus strand of JAUMIR010000005.1, from coordinate 200,846,679 downwards.
GAGAAAATCTTCCATATTTCTCTAGTCTTCTCTGAATTGCATACTTTGATGGTTGGGTGTCTTATGAGTTTGGAAGCAAAAGGGTAAGCCTGGTAAATTCCCTAAGTATGCAGAACTTAGAAAGCCAGTGTAGCATAGTGGTTTGATTGTTGAACTATGACTCTGGAGATCAGGGTTCAAATCCCTGCTCTGCCATGGAAACTCGCTGAGTGAAACTTAGGCAAGTCACACTCTCTCAGCCTCAGAGGAAGGCAAAGACAAACCACCTCTGAACAAGTCTTGCCATGAAAATGCTGTAATGGAGTCACGTTAGGGTTGTCCTAAGCCAGAAATGATTTGAAGGCACACAACAACAACAGCTACAACAGCAACAACAAATGAGAACTTAAGTCTTCAAATTTAAAACAAAAAGAAAACTGGTCCTGGGAGCTTCTCCCTGGTGGAGAGTTACAAGAATGTTGAGGGCAGAGATAAGTAAATTGAACAGTAAATTATCCCATTGTTGAGAGAGGGAACATCAGGGTTTACATGGAATGGCAAAGGCAAAAAAAATCACACAATTCACCATTTTTCTTTACAGGCAGCTCATGTGTCTACAGGAAGTAGATGTTGGGAAGCTGTGCAACCCTAACAAAGATATCTATGGCTGAATACCTTTGAGCCATAGAGTTTTGAAGGTGTCTGTTAAGGGTCCTGCACGACTCACCCATGGGGGCTTTTTCAGTCTAGGGTGGCAAGATTTGTTCCCCTAATAATGGAGGCTGGCTCCTGTCTTCTTCCCAGGAGCCAGCATGGCTTGGCATGGCCCTGTGGGGGAAGCAGGAACTGCCAGCCAATGAATTTAAATGTCAGTTTGGATTCATTGGCAGGTGGGACCTGACCAGTGACCTGGATGCAAGCTTCACTGTGGTTGTGTGTGTGTTTTAACCCCTGCTTTCTCCAGTGCTCGCCACTTCATTTCGGTGTGTCAGCTCCCCATCCTCCCTCAATTATGTCAGTGCTATGCTTCTTTTGTTAGGCTCTGGTATGTCACCAATTATGTTTTATTCTCTATTTGTAACAACTTTTGGGCAGCTGGTATGGGTCCTGGATCCAGGACGTCTAGTACCAGTGTCTCTTAGGAACTGGTACACATTGGGGGTTCCCTTTAGGGACTCGGAGGAGCAGGGCAGAATGGCTCTTGCCAGCTTGGGGATGAACACTTTCCTGCACCCCCTGGTGGTAGGGGGGACCACATGGGGGGGCTTCTGCCAAGGTGGATCCTCTCCTGTCACCTCGAGGGTTCCCACAGCAGCCCAGAGGATGGGGCTCATCAATCAACAGGTAGGTTGGTTGATGCCTGGATCCAGACCCATACGTTTGCCAACCCTACCTACAGCTGTAACCCATTGACCTACATCATATATATATATATATATATATATATATATATATAGTTTGTATAGTGTGTTATTGTGCAAGGAGCAGTCCTCCCTCTGGACGCACAAGTAGAAATGGAAGAAAATAGAGGGAATTGGGCTGACAGAATGCCTAACAGTTTAGAATAACCAGGAAACAAGCACTAGGGTGGTGGAATACAAACCATAAGGTCACAAAGACTATACTGTACTTCCTCCCTCCTCTTGTATTGCAATAAAATGCTTTGATTCAGGGTTAATAGCTAGCCTCCTTGATCCCCTTGAGATTATATGCCATACCAGGGAGCCCTGTTCAGATATTGGTTGTTTAAATGGGACTTGCAGTCCATCACTCAATGTTGTGTGCCTATTTTTTGCTCATTGAGTGCAGCTGTTTGCAAAGAGGCTTCAGTATGAGAGCAACTGCTTACATGTAGAGACTGTTTGATTTGGAGATTACACAACAGAGACATCCTGATCATCTTGATGCAAAGACCTTACTAGAACTTGGAAAAGTAAGGGGGGGGGGGGTGTTGGACATGTGACCACCAAAATCCTCTAGCCAGCATGGTCAGTGGCATGGTTAGATTCTAGGAGTTGTATTCCAAAATAAGTAATTTTTCTGTGTTTTGGTCCCCACACTTCAGCAGCCACTCATATATTAAGGCTTCTTTACAGACAACATTGAGTGTGGGACTAAAATCACAGCTTTATTCCTCATTCACATGTTTATTCAAGGAAACTGAAGGAACACATTTTATAGGCAGGTGGGAGACGGGCAACCTGTAACTTCAAACACATTTTTATCAGCAATGTCCGCTCTTCACCATGCAAATGCTGAGTGACGTGTTTGAAAAGCTCTCTTTGCACATTCCAAGTGGAGCTGTGTGATAGCTGTCTCCTGCAATGAATGGTCTCTACTAGATTAGAAGCTGATGTTGCTTGAAATACATTAGGACCTACTGTTTGTTTTTCAATGGAAAAATGTTCTCTCTACCCTCTAGAGAATAGTTTTGTGCTGTAGCTCTAACCTCTTCTGTTGTGGCTTTCTTCCAACAGCAAGATGAAACAAGGCATAGCTTTGATAGGGAGCAAAGTGTAGAAAATAAAGAATGTGAAAAATGAATACCCAGAAAATCAAGAATGAGGAAAAGGAACATAGCCTATTCTCCCCTTACTTTTTAAAAAGGAGAATCTAACTTAAAACCCAACAGTGTGTGAACAGTATTCTGCTCCTTTTCAAACTCATTCTGTATTTGGCTTGTGTCATTATCTTTTATTTGCCAAAAGTAATCAACTAGATAACTTTTAGACTGTTTTGACCTCTGCTGTTCTATCTTCCACTGAGTTTATAGTTTCTGAAGGCTACAAATCTTTAGTTGTTGCCCTCCAATTGACTCTTTCCATTGATATGTCAATTAGCTCCAATAACAGTAACAAATCAACTTGAAACATTCACTGACAGAGCCATAATTCTTTCAGAATAATGGCTATGATCCAACAGCATCCTTGCCAGCCAGACAAAATGTCTCCCTATGTGCTCCCAGCAGTTACTTCCATAGAAGAGAGTGGGAAGAGTCTTCAGACACAGGGCTTTGGATTGTAACCAATGTCAGCAGGCCCTTTTACTAAACCAGTAAATGACAACACTCATTAGCCATATTTACCATTAAGAGCTTATCTACATGGGCCAGAATACACCAGCTCCCCACTGGCGTATTCTGGCTGTGGATTTGGCCTGTTCCTCCCCCATTACCTGAACAAAACCGGATGAAGTCCAGACTGCCATGACGGTCTGTTGCTGCAGTTGCTGCTGCCAGCATCCATGTCACATTCTCTGAAGCCAGGAAGCCATCCCGCAGCATGTGATCCTGAGTGTGACCAGTCTTGAGAGAGAGCAACGCAGACGGCAGCTGCAGTGATGGGCTGGCATGGTGGTATGGGCTCCTGTGGACCTGCGGGGCCAGATCTGTTTCTTCCTAAGACAAATGGGCTTTGCTGGGTATTTTGCTGAACCATTTTATCAGGCTTTGTGCCATCTTACCCCCATCTTTGCCCGAGGCATTGTGATGACTGCCCAGGGACAAAATGTGATAAAAGCCCTGCATAAATAGGACTGCACGGCTCTAAGACAGGGGCAAGACAAGGAAATAGCCCATCTAGACAAGGCCTAAACCATGATTATGCAGCTTAGGTCCAGATTATTTGAAAAATTATCTCTCCCAATATGAGCTTGTCTGAGTTTTAAGATCCTATGCAGAGGGTTTTCTCTTGGTCCCATAATCATCCTGTCTTGGGAGAAAGGAAGCAAATCAAATACAATAAAATTGATGAGGACATGGGAGAGAGCCTTCTTGGTGGCTGTTCCTAGATGGTGGAATTCCCTCCCACATGATGCTAGGTTGGCCCCTCTTTATTTTCTCTCCACCAGAAGGTGAAGACCTTTCTGTTTACCCAGGTTTTTGAGTGTTAACTGTCTGTTGCAGAAGGTATTTTAATTAGGGTGGGTTGTATTTGTATGTTTATCATTACTATAATATTTTATCAGCCTTTTAAAACTGTTTTGAATTAATGTTTTTAATATGATTGTTTATCCCCCCCCCATTTTTGTATTATCCATCGCTCTAACTGTTTAATTCAAATTGTGAGCTACCTTGGTTCCCACCTTGGGCATAAAGTGGGATAGTAAATAAATACATAAACAAATGTTAGCCATTGTTTGCAGCTTAAGCCACAAATTGTTCCACAGATGAATAAATAAACCATAGTTTGTTCTCTCCAATTCCCATCTGATTCTCTCTCACCCCTTTTGTCAACTCCTGTTTCAAGATCGAGAAACAAATTGGGGCCAGACACTGTTTTTGGCTGAGATTCAATGGCAAGCCAAGGTGTAAACAAGCCAGAGTCTAATTCTTTGCAGCTAATTGTCATCTACAGGATTAGCTTCTGGAAAAACAACAAGCCAGAATTTGACGACCGGGCACCTGCTTACCAACAATGTGCACATCTGGCCATTGTTTTGTCTCTCTTGCCACTAGGCAAATTCCCAAAATGTGTACGGACCAATGGGTTTTGCAATTGCTTTCCTTTTTTGGTATGATATCTGGTAAATTTCAGTCCCTAGTATGGTTTGCATACTCAATATGCCCCACCTTTTTAAAAAAAAATATGGGTGGTTTTTTGCCCCAAAGTAACTTTCTCAAACCAATTGTTCTGTCTGTTGACGAACATGTTAGACCAAATCAATGCCTGTTACTGATTTGTTTTTCCAGGAGTGTATGGCTAATCATTTTGTAGGGTTCTGCCTTGTACTGACAACAAGATTTGTGACTGACCACATTTCAGTACTTTGAAAAAATGTCTGATATGTCTCAGATCACTTCAGCAATTTCATCCTTGGTCTGAACTAGTGCTTTGCTCTGGAGAACACCAAGGTTTGCATCTTTACACTGAAAACACAAGGAAAAGCTAATGGCTCCCTCTTCTCCCCCCAGCCCCCCATTAAAGAGCTCTAAAGGCAACTGTCTCCTTTGTTGAGGAGAAGCACAAGCCACAACCCCAGTCAGTTTGCAATAGTACACAGTCCTTATTTTCCCCAGCAAAAGTCTGAAAGGCAAAACTGATTCTTGAGGCAGTGGTGTGCTTTGCTTCTACTACAAGCAATGTGACATATGCAGGAAAAGACAACTTGTGCAGCTTAGAAAATGGAGGATTGGGAGCAAAGTTAATCCTCAACAAATTACCCTTGGGGTAATAGGATGCTTGGCAAGGGTGTGTTTTGCCCCATACTCTTAGGACTTTATCAGATGCGGCAAAAATCATGAGATTATGACATCATGGTAGTGCGAGAGGGCCGCGCTAATGCATGATATCGTCGTCTTTGCATTGTTACTCTGTGCTCCAGCCACATAAAAACCATTGCTTTTAATTGATGGGTTAACCCATCAATAGATCATCAATAGCACTTTTTTAGCATTATTGAAGGCATGCCAAACCATGTCCCATTGTAATTGCATGAATGGGTGGTCCTCAGTGAGAAAACATCTGGGTGAGAACACGAAAACGAAGCACAGGACACTCTTTTTATAACCTGTCCCATTTAGTTTCAGCATTTTAAGGTTTGTTTCAGTGCTTGTGAGTTCATTTACTTGGAACTTTATCAGACATGGGGAGATGTGGCACAAAACCACGTCCCAAACCATGTCACAAGGACAGGACGAGAACACAAAAGGCAACATTATCAGATGCCTGCATTCTCAGCCACTCCTGGGGCATAGTACTGGTGCAGACGAGGTGTCACTTTTTTATTGATGGGCTAAGCCATCAATAAAAAGTGATGCCTTATTCACACCTGTGCTACACCCCCAGAATGGCTAAAGGATTATGTCATCTGATAATTTTGCCTGTTTATGTTCTTTCTCATTGCATTCTTCTGATGCATTTATTCATGTGTCTGATAAAGTCCTTGGTTAGTTAAGGTGTTTTGGGGGGTTTTAAGCACACTCACATTTTCTAACGAGAACCACCCAAATCTCACCCATGCACAATTGCGGAAGTAAACTCCCATTCTTACAGCACTAGTGGTTGTCGTGTGATGATTCCATGGCAGTTCTTTTGCGTGATTACAGCGGTGTGTGATGGTAAGTGTAATAATGCCACGATGTTCCGCAATCCTCATTCACAGAATTACAGTTTTTTTAGATGCTAGTATGACAAAATCCTTAATGTTTTTGTATTGGCTTTGGTATTCCACCCTAGGGAAATCACTACAAATAGTCCCCAAAGATTGGAAGGAATGGATGCAGAGATGACAACAACTGGCAAAACCAGAGGATGTATATTGTGAGAACTCATGCTTCTTTAGGCCAATCTGGAAAAGCTCATGTCAGATAAAGAGCTTTTCCAGACTGCCTATAAGAAGCACCACTTCTCAAGATATAGCTACAGGTACTTGGATTTTGCCAAAGGGCCTGTTTGTAGCATTCTTTAAAACTGTACCAGGGCTTTCCCAAAGGCTTTAAAAACTGGGGTGTAATTTGCTGAGCTGGTCCTATGTTCTGAAGAGCAAATTTTCTCCCTCTGCTTTTTTAAAATTATAGTGCAATAGTGCAAAAGTGCTGTTTCACTGGTGCACTATAGCACTATAATTCTACAGAGAAAGAGAGAGAGAGAGAGAGAGAGAGAGAGAGAGAGAGAGAGAGAGAGAGGAGGTGGTGGTGGAAGAGGTGGTGGTAGAGGAGCAGGGTTTTTTTGTTTGTTTGTTCCAATGTGTCTCAGAATGAAAAAGAGACCCACTTGAGGGTGGTAACAGAATGTTGCAGGTGGGGAAAGTTGCCTTCGGAGAACAGAAATTTCATCTAAAAAAACAACACTACAGCAACAAATATTGCAACCTCTTGACACATTTGTCTCATCTGGAGGAGCCTCAAAGCAAAAATTCCACTCCTTACCACATTTGAAACTGTAGCACATAGGGAAGGAAACTACATTTCTGACAAAAATCCCCTCCAGCTCCCAAGGCTAATAGCTATTTGAAGGAGGAGAGATTTTCATTGGCATTTCATTTGGTAAAGAAAGGATTAAATTTCAGTTCCTAGCATAGCACAGTCTCTATTAAAACCAGCCCTCTCCATGTCTTCAGCCATAAAAACAAAACAAAAACAAAACAAGAACTTGGTGTAGTTTCTAATGGCATATTTAGCATCACATCACATTTAGCTTAGAGTGTGTACTTGTAAGTAGTAAAAATTGATGGTCTGTGAGATGTTTGAGTGGACTGATCTTTCTTACAAATGGCTTGATTTTATTTCTCATACCCGTAAGCACCTAATACTTATAAGTACTTTTCTTTTTCTCCATATCACGTTGTTCTACCTAGCCTATCTATACCATATTTTTGCCATTTTTTATTAGGCAGGCTGATGAATACTTCATATTTATAGCAGTAAACTGAAGTCTTCCTCAACTGCTTGTTCAAGGCAGTTGAAACCTGTGAAGAGTTCTCTAACTGTGTGCAGCTTCTTGCTACAGCTATACTGAGATAAGTTTGCCTCAGAATGAAATTAATGGAGATAGTATCCTTATCTTAAAGGCAATATTCTCCCTGCATTCATTTTTGATGGGTTTCCAAGTCCTGAGCTGTTATGTATCCCAAACATGGGCAGCTAGCCATGGCTGTATGCCCAGTAAGTCTTCCTTTCCCCTGTTGCTGACTTGTTCATTTTGTCACATACTTCAAGCAGCCACAAGTATTGAGTATACAGTGGCATGAGGCATTCAGCTTCAGAGCCAGTACACTCTCACTTCCTGAAGCAAATAGGGTCCTTGTGTTGTCTTGTAGGCTGCTGGCCATCTAAATTTACCTCTGCGTAGTTATTGAAAGTTGGAGGTGGGAGAGAGAGCTGATGAGTTGGCAGATTGCCATTCAAACAGAGCAGTCAATAAGCCATGTGGAAGTATCAAGTGTAGCTTTGAAATGACAAGAATCCCAGCTAGAAATATGTGGAGGTTATGGTTGGAGTAAATTCCAACCTTAAAAATAGCCTCCAGAGTTATTTAGTTAGTTGGAGTTTGGCAGGATAGGAGGAAGTGAGGATTTCTGTAGAGACCCACTATATTATAGACTCATTATCTCCATCTTTTTGCTGGGTCCAATTGTAAAGGCTTCACTCCAGTTATATAGTCCCCGTTTCTATTTTGCAGTGTCATTGAACATTATAATGTCCGGAGCCATCAAGTGAATGAACATAACACGAACAAAAAATCTCTGCTGGAACCACTGAAGGATCCATTTAGTCCATTAACACTAACCAGCTAGAAAATGCTGGTGAGAAGTGTATAAGCTCAGCTGGCAAGTGAACAGTTTTCTACCACTATAGCTCTCTTCAGGCATTACTGACTTCATTTTCTTGAACATGGGAGCAGGGGAATGCCTAGCTTCAATCCTCCCAGCTTCCTCAGATAGAAAGTGACACATCTGAAGGGTAGAGGTGTCTGTCCATATGGGACATGTGAGCAAGATCCCTCATCTTCTACTGATTTTGCTAATGTGCAGAGCCACCATGTGAAGAGGAGCTTTTCTTTTCAGATGCACTGTTTTCCATGTGATCAAAGCTGCAATGGAGGAGGTGGGGCTAGGTGTTCCTCTGCTCCTATATTCAACAGATTGTAGTGCTTAACACCTGAAGATGGCTAGTAAATTTTAATCATTTGATATTCAGTCATGTTTGACTTGTGTAGGGAGAGGCTCCATTTTGCTATCCTAGCTAGTAGCTGATGATTGACTAATCTGGTTTACAAAGAATGGCATTTGAAAATGTTGTCTAAGTATGTGGCCAACATACAAGTAGGGGGTAGTAAATTCCACAGCTACAGCCCTATTCATGCCGGGAAAAGGGGAGCACTGGTTTCTCTTATAACCTATAAACTGGAATTCTTTTAGTGACATATGCATGCATAAGTGTGGCTTACACATGTGTATGGACATTTTCAGACATGGTTTTATCGTACCTAGTGTGGGAAGAGCTCCTGGGAGAGGGACATGGCTCTTGCACGGCAGGGGGTTGTTTTCGGATGCCGCCGTCCCTCTCCCGAAAGCATCTGTTTCAGTTCCATGAAGCTTCGGAAGCCGCAAAGCCATATTTTAATCACGGGCAACTTCCATGATAATGTAGGGTTTCTCATCATGGGTAGACTTGTAAGAGCATGCATCTGCATGTGCTTCAAGTCCTTCTTAAGATCTTTGGACCAAATGTGTGAAGGCTGCAAGCTTAGACAGCATGTGTGGGGACTCTGGTGTTAGGGACTGACACTTTAAGCCCATGCACATTAACCCAAACATTATTTGGGATAAGTGTTTTTTTCCATTCATTTTTCATGTGCACAAATCATTTGAGTAAAAAAAGAAAAGAGGATACCCTCATTTTAAAACAGTGAATAGAATATGAAAACAAATGTATGCATAACTTTCAATAAACAACAACCAAATGTCCAGAAAGAGATCCAAGCAAAGCTGATGTCTGTATGCCTTATGTTCAGTTCTTGAAAGCACTGTCAGATTCCCCCTCCACTGAACAATAAGCAGGGGAGGGGGTGTCTAAACAGTGAAAATACTCCTCCCGAACTCAACAGACTCAAGGTGGAAGGATCCTCTAAAGCTTGCTTTTTCCTAAGCAGCAGGCAAGGTCTGCTTGGCAACCTTGTGGGAAACAGAGCGCGAAAAGTGTTTCTAACAGGCTGCCAGGCAGACCCCAACCCCTGCCTCAAGCCCAACCTCTAGTTTCATTTCCTGTTTGCTCTCATATCCTCCTGCTTCTTCCTCAACCCAAATGAAGTTAGTGTCTCCACAGCCAGCCTTCTTGATTTTCTAGTTATTAAAACACCACCCCACCTCACACTCTACCACCACCTCCCTTTTTCTGTTAAAGTTGGCTTCCAGATTCGAGACTTGACTTGAGAGTATCTTACAAGGGACCTGAGGCTTGATTTGAGACTTGAAGGTAGGACTTGAGACTTGGGGTAAAAGACTTGAATACATCACTGATTTGAAAGACTTCCTGCTTCTTCTTAACATGGAACTCTAGTCTATGTTTTTGAAAAATTATATGAAAACTTTTGTGAGCCTTTTGTGCTATCAATGGGGAGGTTTTACAAGAAATGGATTACATTTCTTTTACCAGATACCATCAGAATAAAGGAGCTACCTGACTACAACGCATTTGCATGTCTCCTAGTGTGTTGTTTTTACATCTCCCTCTCACATTTTAGAGCAGCTTCTATGTAAGACATGTATGCGATCATGAGACGTTACACTGATTCATTTTAACAGGTGCACTTACAAAACAATACTTTGATGTCTTGGATAATTATGACAAAGATGAAAAAAAAGAAAGTCATAGAATACAAGGTGCCCTCCCCTCTTAAAATGCCATAAATTTTCCTGCCAAATTTGTTCATAAAACCATAGCATTCTGAATCTGGAAAGGATCCCTGGGTCCATATAATAATGGATGAGTGGCCTGTGGCTCCTTCGATATTGACACAATACTATCCCATCATCCATCACCAATAGCTAGGCTTGCAGTGGCTTCAGGAAATTGGAGTCTAATAACTGGAGTGCCACAGGTTCCTCAGCCTTGATCAAATACTGCTCCTTCCATGACACACTGTCTTCCTTACACTGTGCAGATCAGGGGCAAATAATTGTGTTGACACTGAGAACTACATTGCAAGTGCTGTAACGTTTTGAAATCTGTCTTTTCACGTATGAAACAAGTTGTGAGGCACTTTGAAAGTATGGAAGATGAGCCTTGTCATCTTCTTAGTAATTCATGCTCCTAGGGAAATTCTTGATTTTCTCTGTGTGGAAGGAAAGTAAGAGCAAAAGCCTTCATAGCAGAAAATCCTTCACCTGCAAAACACATGGCTGAAATCCTGAGGGCTACCAGGAGTTTGCAATTAACAACAGGAAAAAGGAACTGGAAAGAGGAAGCAGTTTGGTTGCACAGCAGGCTTCCCCTACTAAGAAGATTAAGAAGCCATTCTGATGAACTGCCACACAGGAAGTTCAATCTTTATTTATATCCCATCCAAAAATATATGAGGTGTTTCTTAAGTTGATTAGGGTTAGCTGCTCCTATGGAGAGTCTAGGAATGTGCAGCTGTGTCAAACAGTCTGATCCTTCAGGGATCATAACACTGAGAGAACGGAAGGCTCAAAAAGTGTAATACTCTTTTGCAAACTGATCAAGGGAGTACATGACTAGTTCTAGCATAATATTGTCTGCCTGTGGGATGGCTCTGGAAGAGATTACGAGGACATTCATGATAAAACACATCACTCATAAAATTTATGCTAGATGGGGTGTCCACATACTGCCTTCAAGTCATACAGTCCTCCCACTAAGGCCAAAGATAAAAGGCTTCCACATGAAATGCAGTGGTCGTATCACTTATGCAACAAACATTTCAACTGATAACAATAAATTTGAGGTGGTGTGGTAGGGGATGCCCTTGATCCAAGGTCAATCCTGAAAATTTGCTTATACCAGAAAAACACATACTGGTCTGCAACATTAAATGGATTATCTGAACAATGAGCACTGCATAGCTCAGCTGCATACTGGTGTACAGTCATAATTTAAACCTACTTTCAGATTTGTGATTAATGCAGATTAAAAAAAGTCCAAGACATGAATGAGATAGAAATAAGGGAACAAATTCCAGGACAGAAATGTATCTTGCGACAGACTTCATTACTGAGCTAATCTGATTTATAGTACTTGCTATATATCATGTGTGTGTGCCTTCAGATTTATGACGACCTCATGAATTTCATAGGGTTTTCTTAGGCAAGGAATACTCAGAGGTGATTTTGCCAGTTCCTTCCTCTGAAATATAGTCTACAGCACCTGGTATTATAGTGGGAGTTAAAACTCCCTCTCTGCAATGTTTTCTGCTTCCTCTCTTCTTGTACTATGGGAATTAGCCATGCTACCAAATATTTCCTCTCAAAACCCACATCCTTTCCCCTCATATGTGGAGGAGCATTCAACAATGGGAATGAATAACTGAAGTCAACTTGAGGCACTCAAAACAACAGTGTGTTCCTTCTGTTTTTAACTCTGTCATTTGCACAAAATGGAGTGGATCATAGAATCATAGAATCATAGAATTGCAGAGTTGGAAGAGACCACGAGGGCCATCCAGTCCAACCCCCTGCCATGCAGGAAATCACGATCAATATGTGGTTTTATTTTCAGGTGGTATATGTCACTGGTATTATTATTATTATTATTATTATTATTATTATTATTATTATTTCCTCCTTTCCCCTAATATAGGGACTCAAGGCAGCTAACAAGGATTTAAAACAACGCAAATTAAAACAATGCACAAACATTAAAAGTATACATATAACATTAAATTTTTTTTTTAAATTTATAAAGTTAAAAATGTTTAAAAACATTAAAATATTAAAATGCGGTAAAACTATGTGGACCTTAAAATCTAAATTGCACAACATTTGCAAGCCCAACCCCCACCAAATTGTAAATGCCTGATGACACATCTTCATCTTTGGTACATTTTCATCTTTGACATCTTGCTATTTATTCTATACTTTGCATGAATCTTACCCACTGACATTTCCTTTTTTACACAAGCATGAAATGGATGGGAACTTAATTTTCCTTTGCTCCTGTTTACCCTAATTTTGTAATTTTATTTTCTGCTCCTTCAGTGTCTTCAATGCAGCATTATCTCTCCCTCTCTGACCACTAAATGTAAATCATCCTGCTCATTAGGCAGTGCTCCTAACATTTGTTGATCCTGTCACCCATGATAGGTTTAAGTCTTAGTCTTCAGACTAAGCAGAACGTGATAAATCTAAGGATTTGGACTATAACTTGCATGGCTCCAGCCTATGGAATCCTAGGATTTGTTGTTTTGTGTGGTACTTAGAATTCTCTGCTACAGAGGACAAGTGCCTCATCAATCTACAAATCCCAAGATTCCATAGGATGCAGCTGTGGAAGTTAAAGTGGAATTAAGATGCTATAATAGTGTAAAATGAAGAAGGGGAATCATGACAAACTTCACTGTTGACGGTGGGAGGTGATTCATCTTCACAAGATGTACAATTTGTGCTGCCCTCTAGATATTTTTTATTGTAACTTCCAGAAGAATGCTGGGAGCTGCAAGTCCAACAACATCTGCAGGGCCTCATAATTCCCATACTTGCTTTAAAAGTGGCATGGGGCCCTAGCTATCTTGCAGTTCACAAAGTTTCCTATATGCCTAATATGGACTTTGGACTTTATCAGACTAGTGCTTAAAAGTGCTATAATTCCATGATTGAGGAAAGCAGAAACATAGTGGCATGATTACAGTAATTATTGCATATCACTGAAAACACACAATATTACCACCACGAAATTATTGCACGACCACCACTAGTGGTTTACGAATGGGATTTCATCTCGTGCTATAGTAACACTTGTCTTCACATTGCCTTCTAATGATGGTATTAATGCCTCCTGCTGGCTGGTGCATGTGCATTTAAGAATTTTTTTTCTCTTACTTCCACAATTTTGCATGGGCAAGATTTCAGCTGTTCTTGCGAGAAGATGAGACTTTGCTTTAAAACACTAAAAACAAATAAATAACCAAAGAAATTCACAAATAAACACTTAAACATAAAAAGGTAGCAAGAAAAGGTGACAGTTTATTTAAAAGAGCATCACGTTCTCCCCTGGAAATTTAAAATACAGCGTCATCACGATGCCACATAACCGCAAAAGGGTGCGTGGATCAGTTGTCACCCTTTCGTGGTTAAAAAGAGCCCCAAACCCATCATTTTAATTGACGGCTTAAGCTGTCAATAGATCCCCCTGCTGCTTTTTTGCCAGCGCTGCCAGCACGCAATACCTCTGTCCCTTTAAATCTCAGACTTCCCCAGACAATGAACGGACCAGCATGAACACTTCTGGGTCAGATTGGGACATCCAGGTAAGTGATTAACTTTTTTTTACCCTCCCTGGATTACTTTGAAGTTTTTTAGTGTGTGTGTGCTTAGTTTAACTTTTTGACGTTTCTTTCTTTTTTTATTTTTGAATTTCCCGTGCGATGAAATTGTGTGGGATTTCAAAAGAGGAAGTGAACGGAGCTCCTCCTCCTGTTCCCTTCTTTTTTTATTACCGGAGGAGCCTTTGCTGGGAAAGGAGGTAAGTGTGGTGGGAGAGGGAGCATTCTTTTGCCAGCATAAAAATTGATTTTTTTATGCCGGCAAAAGAACTTTATAATGGGGACGTCTGATAAAGTCCTGAGAAAAAGAAGTTGAAGCATAAGCTTTCATAGACTTCAGTCTGCATCTAAAGAAGTAGACTGAAGTCTACAAAAGCTTATGCTACAACTTTTTTCTCTAAGTTAGTCTCAAAGGTGCTACAAGTTCCCTTTGCAAACCTGAACAAAGTTCTTAACCAGCGCTACCTACTTCACCTTCATTCTTAGGAGATTATCAGACAGGAACACACAAACGTTCCTGTCCCACTACAAAACAAAACAAAACAAAACAAAAACCATCCCTGTCCCATCATAATAACCAATAGCATCAGACCTATCTTGAGTAGCGTTGACAAGCAGCAGCCCAGGCATGAATGGAGCTCTAATGGAGCTCCATTCTCTTCCTACTCTGAAGTTTCGCCTATTCTCGTGAGAAGACGCAAGCATGGCAAATTTAAAAAGAAAAGAAGAATATACACATAAAAAGTACATACAAGCATATAATAATAATAATAATAATAATAATAATATTTATTTATATCCCACTACAAAATGCAATCGGGGCAGCTTACAACAATTAAAATATATACATATAAAACCCTCCATCCCACCCCCACTTAAAATACAATTAAATAATTAAACATTTAAAAATACTTAATAAATACTAAAACACACCCAACACCCACACACCCACACACAATAAAATAAAATAACTGGAATAGGGATCGGACCAATAAGATTTTTTTCTTCTTCTGATGGCCGGGTATCTATTCAGGAAAGGCCTGCTGGAAGAGATCCGTCTTAAGAGCTTTTTAAAAGCTATTTAAGGTGGTAATGTGACACTTTACACAGTACAAGTAACCTGGGGAGGTTCATTAAAAAAAGCATAGCCTATCTGGTTTTCATGATCTCACCTGGAAGTGTTCTGGCAGGACCACCCACTGACACTGTATTCACGGGGGACAATGGCGCAAGGTTTCAGACGCTAGCAATGCCGGCACCAAAACGGAACAGGGTAATCTAGTGACAGCTCAGCCCATCAATGAATGAAATGCCATAGTGATGCCAGTGGATGTCGTCGTGGCCTTTTGCGTTCCTTTGGAGTCATTACCATGCCACATTTGCTGCGTCTGACAATCTCCTTAGTCTTGATGAGCAGAGAGTTCCATTATGGCATGCTGATCTTTGTTTACTGCAATAAGGGAGAATGTTTTTATAGAATTTGCCATTTGTGGAGAGTAGAGAAGAGATTTGGGGATCTTCCCTTGCAGAACATTCCTATGTATCTAGGAGATCCTCCACACAGCTGTAGAGAGCTATTTGTTCTCTCCTCTTTCCCCTCTTGTTTTTGTACCGAGTCCATCCATACATGGCACACCTACCTACTTTATCTTAATAGGCTGCCTCAATAGAACTGTGGCGATGGAATAAAATCATGTATTTCAATCTGTGATTGAATAGATAGCAATCTTCCCCACAGGACTGTGGTTTTACAGGAAGATGCTCTAAAAATTGAAACATGTTGGAGAGAACATATCATGTATAGGCTATTGAGCTCCAGCCTTTTCTAAACATCTTCTTCTGCCAAGGGTGTCAGATATTCCATTGATTTAACAGGGAGCTTTCACCAGCTTAACTTTAAGCATTCACTTTAAGTGTTTTGCAGGGCTTGTGTTTGGGATAGCAGTGGGGCTTTATTGCTTTGAAAAGCAACAGGACTTCAAGTGATTATTGGACAAGCTGTAAATACCTTCTGTTGATTATTCTCCATCCTTTGGAATCTCAGGTTACAACTGACAACAGCTGTGTTGTCAACTATGTTGTTTTACCAGGACCGGATATTCTATTCATAAGCTTGTGAAATTTCTGTGCTGCATTTTACAAAGCATTTGAAAGATGCCTTCTCTGTCTGGTAGCTATTCAGGAAGGCCATTTATCTGCCACTTTAAAAACATAATTGGTATTTTTGCCCTAAATACCACACTATATCTGCAATGGAACAAATCAAAACAAGGGCTTTTAATCTATCTATCTGCCTGCCTGCTGGTCTGTCTAATCTTACAGTACAACATCCACATATAATGGGTACAGAATTTGTATCTCTCTAAATGCTGTTGACTACCACTCCCATAACCCACAATTATTGTCATGCTGGCTGGGACAGACTGTAGTTGGAATCCAACACCTCTCCAAGACTACAGATTCCCCACCCCTTGTGAAGAGGAGATATGTAGGGATCCTGGATCTGAGTACATTATTAATGTAAGAATATTATGTGTGATCAGACTGCAGTACATACAGGGCTGCCTTTGAGGATGCTTTAGTTAATTCAGAATATAGCTGCAAGATTCCTAATTGGGACAAAGCATTGCAATCATATCATGATACTGCTTTGTTCGCTACATTGACTCCTGGTCCATTTCCTAATTTTGACCTTTACATCTTGGGACCAGGGGACACGGCTAAGCTGTCTCCACATACATGTCCATACATGCAGGCCTGCATCAGAGGCCCTTTGGCAGGATCCCCATGCCCATTCTAAGGTATAATATGTAGCTGCTGGGAAAGTGATCTTCTAAATGGTAGCTCCCTGACTTTGAAAGGGAGAGGCTTGCTTGGTGACCCTGATGTCACTGCAGAAGCAAGGAACAACCTTTCTAAGTTTTTGGTGTTGGAATTCAAAATGTTCAGAGGGCCAAAGGTTGCTTTTGCCTCATTTAAAGGAAAACTGGTATCCAAGGATTTGGGGTGAAATATCACCAATGTGCTTGTGACACGGAGTTCCATTTCTCTCTTAAAGCTGATTCAGGTGAGGTGACAGAATAGCTACATTGGAGTCTGGGGTTGGTAATTGATTGGATGAAGACCAAGGCGAGAAGCTTATTCCTGACCAGATGGAGTGCTTTTGGTGGGTGATTTGTCTTCTCAGGACTGCAGAGCTCGGCCTGTTCTGAGATGGGTTTTTACACCCTTTGAAGGTTCAGGAGTTCACCCAGCTATGGCCAATGTATCAGCTGTGATCCGTTCAGGACTGAAAAGGTTTGATCATTGTCACCCAATGCTCTTGTAACATCAGACTGATACAATGCATTGTACACAGAACTCCCTGTGAAGAGTATGCAAGAAAAAAGCAGCGCATGTTCAAAATAGAGCCCCTAGTAGAGCTGGTAATTGGAACTGGTGCTTTGGAACATATATCATCAGCACTTGGATGAATTCTCCACATTTGAGCACAATTAAGAGGGCCACTCCATTCTTTTAAAGCCTTTCATGGTTTGGGAACTGCATAACTGAAAGACTTTTTATCTCCACAGGGACACGGCAAAGCATTACAAGAGAAGCAGGGAACATTTGACACTCCATATGTTTTGGGCCTCAGCTCCTGGAAGCCCAGCATGGCCAATGATAACTGATCATGAGAAGTGTAGTCCAGAGCTGTTTCATCACCATTGCATTAAGATAATCCTCACAGACTCTCCTCTGGGTGCTGCTATCTGAGATATGGAAAGTGAGTGAGTGTACAAAGGGTCTTTTTGGTTATACCACCCAGTCCACAAAGGAGATTCACTCATGATTTTTATTGCAGGAGGGAATGTCCTTCTTATTTTTAACTTTTAGATGCCTGGTAATGCTGATTCTATGTTGCAGTTTTGCCTCTGGTTCCTAGTCTTCCTCAACAAACTTTGGTTTGTGAATATAGCCTATAGAGCCAATTACACAAAACATGTATGTTTGTATGCATTTAATATTGTTAGCAGCCCTGAAAATACTTTGTCTCTAATATGAATATGTACCATATGCCACCCTGAGATCCTTGGCTATAGGGCAAGAAATAAATGTTTTAATTAATAAATAAAAGATGGAACTAAGCATAGACTTTGAAAATGCTTTGCTCAAAATTCCTTTACTGCAAAGTAAATATCTGAACTTGCAAACCTCATTTTGCTTGTTCTTTGCTTTTATTTTTCCACATCAAGATATTTCAAGAAAGGACACAGCTACTGTATAACCTTTCTAATGCTTGTATCATTTATGCATATTTAACAAAAAAAGCACAATTTGTTTAAAACATATTAAAAGTGGGCGATCAAGAGCATAATTGGGGAGTAATACTGATATTTTAGGCACATGATGTGGTGAGGAAATGACTTCTGTCATTTAAGCATCTAAAAACAACCTGACAAATCTAATCTGGCCCCTGAAATGTTATGAAGAGATGCCCCTTGGTTACTAACAAGAGTATAATATAGATACTTCTAAATGTCCTCTTCTTTAATGAGCAGCTGTTATTTGCTTGGCTCACTGAAGTCAAAGACATAAGTACCAGCTGCCAAGTATATTCAGTGAGTGGTGAAGTTAGCAGTTGCGCAGTGCAAAGTCTAATAATTTATACAAGTTATTTCCTGCATCTTGAATAGTCTTAATAGGAAAGATACTCAGGGAATGTTACTGCTGTAGTCAGGGGATTCTCTTTCACCAATTGTGGGAACAATTTATTCTGCCATGATGCTGTGATAGAGGAAATAAACAACAGCTGCTCGGCAAGATGGCCTCTGAGGAACTGAGCCTCAGGGCACTGCTCTGAGCTAGTCACCAACAGCACTTTGGCCAGTATGGGCTGTTGTTGCTGGGGGTTCATCCAGAAATTTCAAAATTTGCTTATTTTGGATTGCAACTTCCAGAATCCCCCAACTTGGCCATGATGGCCAGCGCATTCTGGGGCTATATTGCACGAGACAGGTAAATGGCAATTACATCAGGATGACAGCATCTTTGGTTGAGGCTTATCACATGATGTCATTCCTCTTCTGTTGTTCTCCCATAAGAAACCATTTGGAAAGTGTTTCTTTTTATTAACACCAAAAAAATAAATAATTCCATTAATGGCCTCCTTTCCTGTTTCTGTTGTGCTATGATTTCCTGTACAAAAGTTCAATTGTGCTTTTATGATGGTGATTATCAGGTGTGGCAAATATGATGTGACAACGACGACAGAATTCCACAAAAGAGCTCCCCTATCACACAATGTCATCCTCCTCATGTTCTGCTGCTGTGAAAAAGGTGTTCTTTTTTCATTAGTGGGCCAAGCCACCAATTGATCTTCCATGGCGTTTTTTTCATGGTATTGCTTGTGCGAAACTACGTCCTGTTCTGCTGGCATGATTACAGCATCAATGAGCAGTCCCCACCAGAACTTCCGGGGGAGAATGTGAAAACTAGGTACAGGATGCTCTTTTTATGAACCTCCCTGTTTTGCTGGCAAGTTTTGAAGTGTGTTTCAGTGCTTGTGTACATGTTTTGTTTGTTAATTTAGGTGTTTTTAGACTTTTAAGCATGCTCATGTCTTTTCACAAGAACTGCAAAAGTCTTGCCCATGCGAAAACGTGGAAGTAAACACCTCTAGTGGTCATGTTGCAATAATTTGGGGCAGCTCTTTCTCATGATTATAGCAACGTGTGATAAGAAGTGTTATTATGCCAGGATACTTATGCTTTAAAATATAGTGGGACAAAAACATTTTTAGAACTTGGCCTGATAATCTCCACTGATTTTGGATGGTCAGGGGTGGTCAGAGGGCGTACCTCCAATGATCAGGGGAGAAGGAGAAAGGGTGGGCATTTCAATTTGATTTCCTTTCAGTTGGTAAAGTAACCAAGAAACTTTTAAACTTTTTTCTCTATAGAAAAAATTATCCATAGCCAAATGACTGATACACACACACCCGGGCTTGTCAGAGAAGTCAAAACTTTTTTTATTTCACACACACACACACACACACTTATCAGGCTACCTCATCACCATTGATAGCACGGGTGGGTACCTCATTTTGACCTCAGACAAAGCGACTTTGCCAGAGGGGCTCTGCTGGGGAGGTGCTTGGCTGGGAAGGCAGCCAAGGGGCAACACCCCAAGGAGAAGGAGAAAAAAAGTGGTGCTGATTCAAATGTGGGCAGGGGAAATGTGTGGACATCATTTCCGTTTCAGTGTGGTATATTATGTGTAGGTGTGGCGCTAATGGGGTGAATTTGGGTCAGCTTTGGAACAGAATTCTCTGAATTTTGGCCAGATTATTTTTGCTGGTGTAGACAAGCCCTCAGAGTAACAAAGCAGCTGTGGAGAAGATTTAAACTTCCCTTACACATGCATAATGGTCTTGACTTGGATGGGGCCCCCACACCGCTTGCTTGTAACTCAGAAAGAAAAGGAGACTCAGGTGTATTTTTATTTAATGTAACATGTAATTTAGCCCTGAGGTTCAGATCAGAAATCCCAGTGAGGTACAGTTAAACTTGACTACAGTAACATTTATTTGTGCTTTGGAAGACTGAGTCCATATGGCTCTGAGAGCAAGGAAGACAATGTGTCGCCTTGAACTATCTGTTCTTCAGTACTAAGAGCAGGAAGAGAAGAAGAATCGAAAGAACAATAGCCTTCCAAGACTGATAAGACTATTAGAATGACAGACCAGACTAAGCTAACATGAGTCTCTCAGGATGCAGTTAAAACATTTAGACTGCAGTCTTCATATTTTGCACCCTAGTCCTCCACAGGTCCTTTAACTCACCTAGCCACATTCTTGGTTGCTTATGGCCAGAAGAAATAGAGTGCATCAGTGTAATACCAAAGGCCCCCTCACACCACACAACTATAGTGCTATGATCCCACTTTAACTGCCATGGCAACATCCCATGGAATCCTGGGATTTTCAGTTTTCGGAGAGGTATTGAGAATTTTCAGCCAGAGAGCTCTAGTGCCTCACTACACTACAAACCCCATGGTTCCATAGCGGAATACAGCATGATAATTTTGTATTGTGAAAGAACCCCTCATGTCAACTGTAATGGCTCAATCCTTTAGAATCTTGCAGTCTGGAGACAGGTACTGTAGCTAGAATAGAATTCTAAGTACCTCACTAAACTACAGACACCAGGGGGTTGTCTATACAGTGAAAACAGTCCTCACAGAATTCAAGGAGGATACAAATTGTCTTAATGAGATCCCGCATCAATCCACCATATTTGGAAGGAGGGGGACCAAAAACTCCAAATACTCTGTGGGAAAAGCCTTCACAGCTTTTCCTGTAATTAAAAAAAAAAAAAATCCAAAGGAAATGCGCATTCCCACTCATTGGGACAACCAATTTGCTTTGCTGCACATTCCCAATAAGAGTGGAAGTGAAAAACTGTTTGGTTGGATGTACGCAGGGGGTGGAGTTTGCTAACAGGGCAAGAGCCTGAAACTGCCATGTTGGATTTTCACTGTAGCAATCGTGCACTGAGGCAACAAATCAGCTGGTTTTTTTCTATTTATTTAAGCAGACTATCACACTTTTGCACCTTGGATATGCTTTTTAAAAAAATACTGTTCAGCAGCAGCAACTGGTGACAATAAAAACATGAGTAATTCACTTGCACCCGCCATCTTGATTTTCTGGCATGCCCGTTGGAACAGTGAAAGCAGATAGTTTTGCATGCCTGTGATCTTAAAAAAAAAACTGTTAAAACAAATAGTAGCTGCTGTGAATTGGCATTACTGTGCACCAATCTACATTTTATTGCTTTGTATAATTTTATAAGATGGAACCATGATAGTTAGTCATATGTAATTGATATAACTGTCTAGGGCAGGTACATTCCTAGTTGCCCCTTCAGAGATGGTAGGACAGGTGATGGGTCAAAGGCATAGACATTTCTCCCAAGCCAGCCTAGGACTTTTTCCTCTCTGGCATCTGGTCAGAGATTTTTGGTGGCTCCAGTGTGTCAGATTTTAACAGCAACAAAACAAATATGCGAGAAGCAAGAGGTCATATCCGGCTTGGAAGAAGAAATTATAAATGTATCTTGGGTTTATTCTAGTTTGAGATTCTTTTTAAAGTAACATCCCTTACATGTCAGTCATGTAAGTGGTTTGGGGCTTAGCCAATAAATTAATTTTTTAAAAACCACACAAATGCATAATTTAAATCAATAAGTATTTTTCTTGATTCAGTGGATTCTCTATTAATTAACAAATGCAGTTACTACAAAAGCAGAGGCTCGAGGTGTATGTGTGTTTTTCAAACAGACCATAATTTCATTAGATATATATTCACCCACAATTAATACCCCCCTGCAAAATATAAACTGGGAAAGGAGATTATGATCCATAAAATTCAGGCTCCAAATTTCTGCACCATGATTACAGTATGGATGAATTATAGTCCAAAGTGTGAACAGTTGCTTGACAGATTCAGGAATGCCGTCTATCTGAGGATTTAATTTAATTCTATTTTAGATTAATAGCAGACTTAACCAGCAGTGGTGTTTTTCCTCCTACAAGCCAAACAAATTGCTTCTGCAATCCCATAAAACTACTAAAAATAATGAAGGCATAATTAGAAGAACAAATACAAACCCAACATGAAATAAAAGGAACTGAACAATTACTCCCATCTAGTGGTAGGGATAAAGAGTGCTTTTTACTTACAAATTGTACATTAAAATTAGATGAAAGTTCCTTCTGTCCTTTCTACTTGAACCCCACTCACCGCATCAGGCCTGTGAGTTAGTTCTTCAGAGTAGCTTTTTCAGTGTAAGATGTCTACCTAGCCATGCAAACACTCATCATAAATTGACTCTAGCTTTATCTTTTCCCCACTTTACACATCTATGAATATTGAGCCAAATTCTTTAAGAAAGTTAGTAGTACAAATATATGTGTGTTTGTTTCTTTTTCAAATGGTAGCTATGTTCTGTCTTTTCAGAGATCTTTGTGGTTTTAGAAGAAGGGCATACAAGAAACAAGAACAAAACCTAATACTGGCCCTAAAACCTCTACTCTCCATATTTCCTCTCATGAATTTCTAGGATGGTTGAAAATTTACTGTACTAACCCTCTGTAATGTCAGAGGCCTAAAACCAGTTGCTAGTTCCACTAAATTAAAAGAATTTGGTAAGTCAGTTCTTATGCAATGGTATACAGATTTATTTAGCAGTAAGTTCTATTGTATTCAATGAGGCATATTTCTAAGTAAACATTGATAGGATTGTACTATAAATGTATGAGTCCCATATAGAAAGGTGCCCAATTGTGTTTTGGATTACAGTTTCCCCTCAATCTTAGGGCTTATCTACATGGGCAACATACTCTGTCTTGCCCCCATCTTAGAGCCCTGCAGTCCTGAGGACACAGGACTTTTGCCACATTCTGTCCCTGGGCAATCCTCATGACTCCCGGGGCTAAGATGCAGGGAAAACAGGGTAGGGCCATTACAGCGTTTAAAAAACCTGCTTTAATTTGTTCCCACCAGCAAAAAACACATCTGGCCCCGTTTGACTGCAGGAGTTTATTCTGGCGCGCCAGCCCATTACTGCAGCTGCAGGTCTGCCACCACTCTTCCGCATTAAGGAGTTCTGCAGCATGTGACCGAAGCTGGTCAAATGCAGGGGGCCTTGGTCACATGTTGCAGGCTCCCTTCCCAGCTTCCGGGAAAGTGAGGGAGATTGCAGTGGTTGTGGCTGCAGTGATGGGCTGGTGTGCACATCTGGACTTCCTCCTGTTTCGTGGAGGGAACAGGGGAGGAAAGGGCCTGATCCGTGGGAGCCTGCATATCCCGGCCCATGTAAATAAGCCCCTAGCTGCCATAGCCAATAGTGAAAGGTTATAGGAACTGCCACCCAATTACATCTAAAGAGCTACATTTGCCCACCTGTGCTATATAAGCTGAATTTCCAAGTAACTCTAAACTAAGTTGGAATTTACTCCCCTGTTAAATGTGAGCTTTATTAATTAATTCTGCATATTAATAAAACAAATAGTCCATTTGCTTTTGGATTATGCACACTAGCCTTTCAACAGTTTAGAAGACATAGAAGAAACAAGGCACACATCTCAATATGCTCAAATGGTAGTCTGTTATTAGTAGAAATGGGTTTCCATTTACCCAGTAAATGGTTTAAGAGTTTCTGGTTCTGAAATTTTTGACTTTTGATTCTGCATAGACCCCAGAGAAGGACTGAACAGCAGAATGAAATCCCTTTGATTCTATTGGATGCTCCCCAGTTTTTCCTGTTTAACAGTTTGGAAAAGGCGTTTTCTTCTTTTGTGGGGAGAGGAGATAATGTTGTTTCTAATGTGGCTCGCAGCATCCAAAGGTTCCATCTGTACGAGGGGGGGGGGGATATGAACAGGTTCAAAAAGCAGGCATTTGCAACAATGCAACCTGTCTTTACAGTCAAAAGAGCCCCCTTAAACGTGACGCCCTAGCCAAGATGGCGGCTGTGAGTTTTACTCATGATTTTAAATCTGCCACCACCAATTTTTTTTAAAAAAAGTTTCTCATGGTACACACATGCAATATTTTGTATTTTAAAAAAAGGAAAAGAAAAAAGAGAGAGTATAATATCGTCGTTTGATCTTACCAGACCCTCGCTTAGCTGAAAATCCAACATGGCAGCAGCCGCCACTTTCCCTGTTTACTAGTCCCGCCCCCATGTTTGTCCAGCCAATCAGATTGTGCTGCCTGATTGTATCTGCACAAATACAACTGTTCAAATGATCACACATTTGCATGTCGAACAGAGCTTTTTAGAAAATCCAGATGAAGCATGGACTTTGAGGTGGATTTGGCTGCCCCCCTTCCTATTGACATGTATTTGTGTGAATGTCTGTATGAATGGATCACCTTCTGTTCACATCCCATTCGTATTATTTTCACCGTTTAGACAGGTTCAAAGTTTCTGCAAATTATTTTTCTGATTAATTGTGGGCAATTTTTATGAACAATTCCAAAGTGAGAGCTGTTAATATCAACTGCTCACAGCAGCAATGGTACCAGTAATGGTAGTAGGGAGCACCTCTTTGACTAGAAAGAGGACTCTGAAAAAATCTGCCTGGCCCAGTCCCACCCTTTGCTTCCCCTTCCCTATTTTTCAGGGGCATAGAATTGGGAGCCACATGGCACTATTGTCTAATGTCATCAGTGATGTCTGGTGCAGTGTCCTGAATGCTGAAATGGGACTTTGGAAATCCAGGTTCTAGTTCCCAAACCATGAAGCTCACTGGGAGACCTTGGGCCAGTCACTCTCCCTCAGCTATCTCATTGTTTTGTTCTTGTGACCTTACAGTAGAGAAGAGAGCTATGTATGCAGCCTTGAGAGTCTTGGAGAAAAGATGGTAAATTGTTGTTGTGTGCCTTCATGTCATTTCCAACTTATGGTCTCCCTAAGGTGAACCAATCATGGGGTTTTCTGAGGCTGAGAGTGTACGATTTGTCTAAGGTCACCCAGTGGTACATAAATTCAACTAATAACAATAAAATAATTAATAAATGGTATTCCAAACCAGTGATAGCTCTGCTTTTAGGCACAGTGAGACGTTTGCCTCAAGTGGAATATGCTAGGAGGAAGCAGCAAGGGATACAAAGACAAAGGTTTGTGATTTATGGCCTACAATGAACTCCCTCTACCAGCTTCTTGCCTTCACCTGTAATCGACACTATCACTTCATCAGACTTGAAGAAAGAGTGATCTGCCAGCCCAGTCGGTGTTTGTATATAGAATGGGAGGGGTCTCCATTTTGCTCTTCACCTCAAGTAGAAAAATGTCTTAGGCCAGCCCTGTTGCAAATCTGGTAGCATGTGAGCACTATCATCTGTCCATAAATCTGATGCTGTTATTGTAACAGGGGTATATAAATGCAAAAAAATCTGAAATATCACACAAAATGATTTGTAATTATCTAAGAATGTAATACTGTACTTCAAATCTTTCCTACAAACTGAACATTTGTTTGCATTATATATCTTGCCACAAAGGGAATCAATTTTAAGAGGTGAATGCTTTTTTCTAGCCGAGTTCAAGGATTTGTCCTGTTTTACATGCAGATAAAAGGAGACCAAATACCTGTTTGGTATGCATATTGTAAGCACCAGCATACAATCAGCAAGATCAGCATATTTTGTACTTCAGAGATCAAACTGAATATTCATGCATGTTGATTAAAAACCTTCCAGGTTAGAGTTGAACCTAATATACTGGAGCTGTAACCTTTCTTCAATTGCAAGGATATGAAAACTTCTACGTGATTCATTGGGTAGTAGGAAATTGTAATGGGGAAGATCATCTGCATAGTGCATATAACTGAAGCAGTGCTAGACAAAGCACCGCTGTCATGATGCTCCAAGTAATTGAATTTTACAGGACAGTATAACCAACAGAAGCAATATGATCACCTGGTACATTAAATACGCTATTTCCAGCAAACTGGCTATGTGTGAAATAATCCTAGCAGAGAAATGCTTATTTGTCAGGGATATATAAAATCATTGGTATAGCAAAGCACCTCACTAAAGGGAAGCCACCAGAACTAGAAATTGTGCTCTTACTGGCTATCATTCATTTACCTTGCTGCCCACTGAGGTTCAAGGTTGGAAAAGGTTACAGTAGCCATGAATGCTGGACAATGCCTTCAATAAGCTTCAGTCCAGAAGGGCCTCATATCCTCCCACTGCCCATTTTGGCAGGGACAGTCCTGATTAACCCTCTGCCATTTCATTTTTTCAGCTGCTTTTAAAATGTCCCATTTCTCTCTCTTCTGCCCACTTTCTCCCTTAGTCCTCAGCTTACTTCAGTTGCCGCAAAGTGTGTTCAAAGTATAAAAGGAGTTTTCACTCTCTGCCAGAGCTCCTCCTAGTTTGTTTTTATTTCCTTATTAATATTTTTTACCATCTTGACCACACTCTGAAGTTGCTTGGTCACAAATGTCCAGTTTCCATCTGTGAAAAGCTGGAGGGTATGGGTGGTATATATTGTGGGCACAGTGTGTATGGTCTACTAACTCCTGCCTTCCCAGAGGCAGTCCAAATAAACCCCAGTGTAATGAGATTTGCTTGTGCTGTTTCCTTATACTTTTGACTTTTGAGGAATGAGAGCATACACTTTTTGAAAGTGACTTTGTGTTTTGTATACATATGATAAGAGCATATTTTAAAGCCTGTTTTCTTTCTCTAAGAAACCAGAGGTCAAAAAAAGTACAAGAGAATAAATATGTGCTGAGTGGTCCATTTGCTTGCAACACAGATACTCTCATTGTACCTATCAAACTTCTATCCTGTCATATGACAGAAAACAGGAAACACAGGAAACCTTTTAAGGTGGAGAATTGCAGCAAGAGTGCAGTTGTGGTATAGTTGCTAGCGTGCTGGACTAGAAGGGGGAAGACCTAAACTCAAATTGCTGCTCAGTCATGAAGGTCATCGTGTGGTCTTGTTAAATCGAAAATCCCTTCTGGAAGAGTGAAATGGCCAGGATTGTCCAAGGCATTTTACTGCCTAAAATAAAGGACAATATGGTGTCCTCTTCTCCCAAACAAAAACTGATTGGGCTGTCAGTTGAATACTGGCAATAACTTTCCCAAAACATTTGAAATAGCAGGGAAATTTAGAGGAAGAGGGCAAGCCTCATGTCATTTATGGCGCTTTCCTCCAATAGAGACAGATGGCCAGGTGTTACTCAGATGTGTAGGGTCCCACTAATGATGCTCAAATTACAATATAGTGTCAAGAGTGTTTAATTAGAGAATTTTAATTAGTTCAAAGGTATGGCTGCAAGGGGCCAAGTAACTTGCGGGATCTTTGCACCTGTGTATACCAGTACTCACTGATGAGACTCCAAGTTTAAAACGAAATAAAAATGCTTTTTATTGGAAAATAAACACGGAAGCATTCACATATACACCCATGTTCACAAGAGACCACACAACGAAGAATTAAGGCAGAAAGATTTGGATAGAGGAATAGATGAGGGAAGTGCAGAGTATAATTACCGGTTCTGAAGAGCAGAGGCTCAAACAGCAAAGAAGACTCAGGCAAAACGATGAGGATGACACAGCAAACCAGCGGAGTGACAGTTTGTGTGAAGAACTGTGAATACTTGGCTATTATTTGGGACTAATATTTATACCTCATTTCATATTCTGAAGGGGTGTTTTGAGTGTACAACAATACTTGGGTGGGTTTCCCACAGTTAAACAAAGGAAACTCAGACTTCGTTAATTGTTGATGGGTTTATGACAGCCTCCTTATTGGGGGAGAGGAAAGACATTTGTGTGGATAATGGGTGTTCTGGTCACTGTTTGTTTTGGAGTATGATTCACTGCAAAGACCGTCCAAGCGGGGATTAGCACATTCCACCTCGATGCTATGATTCTATGACTCTGACCCTAAGGGGCTCTGCTTAACTCCATCTTGGTTGTGTGTGTTGGAATTTCTAAAACATCTTTGTTAGGTCCTGGCTGTCCCCCTCTTGAACCCAATTTCAATTCCTGGTCTACCTAGGCATAATGAGAATATCCAATATTGCCGAATTATGAATTATTGGAGTGAGGGAGTGAGGGAGTATAAGACCAGGTAACACAGGGAAAACTGCCAAGAGATCACCATTGATGGCTCTTAACATCTGTTGCCTTAGGTGGTTGGTCTATTTTACCTAATGATAGGGCTGGCCCTGCAGAATACACTTTCACAACATAACATGTGAACTAGTCCTCTTAGAAAACTCATAAGACAGCTTTGACAATAAGCCTACCCAAGTAACTAACTAGCAAATAAATAAGCCAATCAGGAGGCTGGGAAGCATCATGGAAATGCAGGTTTCAAACCTCTTAGCAAGCTGATAAACCAAAAAAACCACACAAATAAGCAAGCAGAAATGGCTTTTACAGAGCAAAGTGTGGAGCGGGGAAAGGGGAACTCTACCATTCCTTTACCAGGCCTCTACATTTTCATGCTGGTCATAGAGAACAGGAATTCCCATCCCATGCACAACACAGAAACCATGTGGCTTGTCCAAGTAGGGCTATGGTCACCAATTCCTCCCCCACAAGCCTTCTCAGTTCCCTTCATGGAACTTCTTGTTGACTGTAGCTACTAGGCAAGCCCTGAGAGCATTCTGACCAGAACCCAAAACAAGCTTTTCTGTATATGGGGGAAATGCTTGTGAGTTAAAAGGGGAAATAGAACCCTGTCCCCCAAGCAGCATCTATTCCTCCTGCAATATCTAAGGCATAACTACATTACAATACAATTTGCAACTTAGGGCATTATCAAACCAGCCTCTTGTCCCACACCAATCGTGCTAGTTTAATTATGCAAGCACACCAATTTTGCATTCATCTTTATCCCACTTTTCCACATTAGCACTACTTTGGTGATCCATGATGGCACGATCTGCTTTCCGCATTGCTGCCATAACTCCGCCATCTCACTCCTGCATGCCCTCCCTTGCAAATGCATGTCTCCTGGGTGAGGGAAGGCTATCATTTCTTCTTTGGTGGTTGTGGTGAGAGCTGGCTGCACCTCTATGCATCCTCCAGAGAATGAGTGACCGTCTTTCCTCACCCAGGAGCAGTCTCCCCAGCAAGGGAGGACTATCATTCCATCTTTGGTCATGGGCAGGAGAAAGCCAGCTGGGTGCCTTTATTTTTTTGTTGCAATCACAGCAAAAATTAAAATAAATAAAATAAAAAACAGGCACAGTGTGGAATAGCAAAGGGGAGGGGAAGAGAGGGGTAAAGGAGAAAGATCACACCCTCTTGTGCCTCATGACTTCCATCATCTTGGTACTGCTACAGAAGGAATCTTTTACACAAGAGGGAATACTGGAATAGGAGCGGAATTGAGAGTCATTGACAGGTTTTCCCTGTCAATAAAGAGATGCACTATGGAAACAACTGTAAAGCAAACCAGCAACTGAATAGACATGGTGTTGTGCGATAAGTACTGAGCAAATTCGCAAACACCTTGCTGTAAATCTGGAACAGTAGCCTTGTGTGACAATTTTCCTAGTGTGAGTTAATTATTACGTGATTCTAGTGCTGAGTCATATTGTATCCTGTTTTTGGTGTTGAGCTGATAAAGAGGTAGACAAGACAAGACTGCATATTGTACAACAGGCCAGTGACTTGTAGCATTCAAGTGTGTGTGTTTTAAAGGTAATATATCCATGGGTTCTGTATCCATAGATTCAACCATCAAAGCCTTCGACACCGTGAGTAGGAAAGGTCTGTGGCAGATCCTGGAAAGACTAGGATGTCCTCCCAAATTCCTTAAAATGATTATCTTGCTACACGAGGGCCAGCGTGGTCAAGTCAGATATGGCGATGCTCTTTCAGAGCCCTTTCTAATAACTAATGGAGTGAAGCAAGGTTGTGTTCTTGTGCCAACTTTATTTACAATCTTCTTCAGCATGATGCTCCAAAGGGCTACGGCAGAGCTCAAAGAGGACGACGGCATCTATATACGTTACCGTACTGATGGTAGCTTGTTTAACTTAAGCCGTCTGAGGGCTCGCACTAAGACTCTAAACTATCTAGTCCATGAGCTGCTCTTTGCTGACGATGCTGCCCTTGTTGCCCACACAGAAGCAGCTCTGCAGCGCCTAACATCCTGCTTCGCAACAGCTGCAGAGCTCTTTGGGCTGGAAGTCAACCTGAAGAAAACAGAAGTTCTTTACCAGCCTGCACCACAAGACGAACACCACCATCCCCACATTGCCGTCGGCAATTCTGTGTGCTTAAGTCCGTTCAGCAGTTCACCTACCTGGGAAGCATCATCTCCTCAGATGCCAAGATTGACAAAGAGATTGATCACAGATTAGCAAAGGCACATAGCGCATTTGGAAGACTTTACAAAAGAGTCTGGAGTAATAAACACCTGAGGCGAAACACAAAAATCAGTGTGTATAGAGCCAAAGTCTATTCTCCTTTATGGATCTGAAACATGGGTCACCTATCGCTACCACTTACGACTCCTCGAACGCTTCCACCAGCGCTGTTTACACACAATCCTAAATATACACTGGACTGACTATGTGACGAATGTTGCTGTCCTTGAGCAAGCAGGGATCACCAGCATTGAGGCCATGATATTGAGAACACAGCTGCGCTGGGCAGGGCATGTGTCTAGGATGGAGGACCGTCGCCTCCCCAAAATAGTACTCTACGGTGAACTCGCCACGGGTCAGCATAAGAGGGGCGCTCCAAAAAAGCGATACAAGGACTCCCTGAAACAACATCTCAGGCTCGGCCAAATCGATCACCAACAATGGTCCGCCCTGGCCTCACATCGGGAGGCATAGAGACACACTATCCACAATGCTGCAGCCTTATTTGAGAACTCACGCCGAACAAGTCTTGAAGAGAAACGACAACGCAGAAAGAATCACAACCCGGTAACATCACCCGAGGAAACCTTCTGCTGTGCTTTCTGCAACTGGACTTGTCTATCTTGGATTGGCCTTTTTAGTCATCAGCGTGCTTGCAGAAAATGCAGGATGAGTCCTTCCTGAATCTTTGTTTGCGAAGAAAAGCCAGAAAGAGAGAGAGAGAGAGAGAGAGAGAGAGAGTGTCTCCATGGATTCTGTATCCATAGATTCAACCATCCACAGCTTGAAAATATTCCCTTCCCCACAAAAAAATATCCAAAAAGCAAACCAGTGGCAGCACTTGGGGGTGCAGAGAGGTCAAATGCATGAAGTGACACTGCGGGCAGGAGGGATGACACCAGCCTTAGTGATGTCACAGAAGCAAACCTTGATCTTGCCATTTTATAATTATTATTGTTATTTTTAATTCTATGATCTTTTTTAATTTAAGTTTTTAACATTTGTATTATATTTAAAGTATTTAAAGTATGAAGTTATTTATAATGACAGAAATTGTTTTAATGGTTCTGTTTTAATACTGGTATTGGAATGTTCCGATGTTTCTATGATGTTTGCCACCCCGATCCTGATGGGAGAGGCGGGATACAAATAAAAAAAAATCTTGTTATTACATAAGGAACACCATTTTACTACGCCATTGTATATAATGGAGAGTTGAGCGTCTACAGGTTTTGTTATCTATGGGGGGTCCTGGAACCAAACCTCAGGTGATAACAAGGGTCCGTTGTATTTTAGCTATTTTTGAGAAACAAGGAAGTGGAGAGTTACTTTGAAAATACTGCAGTTATACCTGTAACTGACTACATCTTGGGGAGCCTTGTAACTGTACCTGTAGAGTTGGCAGAGTGGAAACTGGAGAGAACTCCTGCACCTTTAACAGTTCTGTAGAACAATTAGTGTTATCTGGTTACATGACAAACAACACCTACTGAAATTCCCTGTTTTACGTACACAGCCGTTAAAGCTATAGGATTTAACTAAAAAGGCCAATCCGAGATAAATAAGTCCGGTTGCAGAAAGCACAGCAGAAGGTCTCCTTGGTGATGTTTCTGGGTTGTGATTCTTTCTGCGTTGTCGTTTCTCTTCAAAACTTGTTTGGCGTGAGTTCTCAAATAAGACTGCAACACTGTGGATAGTGAGTCTCCATGCTTCCCGATGTGAGGCCAGGGCGGACCATTGTTGGTGATCAATTTGGCCGAGCCTGAGATGTTTCAGGGAGTCCTTGTATCGCTTTTTTGGAGCGCCCCTCTTACACTGACCCATGGCGAGTTCACCGTAGAGTACTATTTTTGGGAGGCGATGGTCCTCCATCCTAGAAACGTGTCCTGCCCAGCACAGCTGTGTTCTCAATATCATGGCCTCAATGCTGGTGATCCCTGCTTGCTCAAGGACAGCAACATTCATCACACATTTAGGATTGTGCGTATACAGCGCTGATGAAAGCGTTTGAGGAGTTGTAAGTGTTGGCCTGAGTATGATATACAGAAACAGGGTGACCCTGGGAGAAAAATATTCAATGAATATGAACAAGAGATGTCCTTTCCTGACTCTGCGAGTGTGTGTGTGTGTCTACACATGTAGGCGGCAGGTCTTCCACCTACACTTTGGAAGTTCTGAATGAAAGATGCTCAGTATTTGTACTTGAAAATATTACCTTGTAAAGATTATGCTTTGGTATAAAGATTGGAAGGCTCGTGCTTTAAAGAAATCAACACCTTTTATTGTTCCAACATCTCTTGGTAAAATGAGTGAGTAAATTTAGGAATTTTTTTGGGGGGGGCGGTAGGATTAGTAATTATTTTATTGGAATAAGACCATTCTACTGAAAAATACACCAGACTGCAAAAGGCCGTAACAATAACACACACAAAATTGTTTTCCTATTTTCTTACTAATAGACCATAGAAAAATTTTCAGGCTTTGAAATAAAATATTATCGTGTATGTGTGTGTGTTTAAGGAATCAAACTCCTCTGTACTGTTAGTGTTACTTATTGCCTCAACTCATGCCAACACTACCTTGGTGTCAGAAAAACAAAAATACCACGCACTTTGCGATCAGTACAGTACAGTAAGACCCCCATAGCCACTGATTCATTATCCACTGATTCACTTATCCACAGGACACAAAACAGCACACCTACCATAGAGTCTTCCTAGAAAATGTGTTCTCTTTAGCCATTTTCTAGGTCCTCCAAGGCAACTCTATGGTATTTCAAACAGGAAGTCCCATTATTTTCCAGGACGTTCGTTATTATCCACGGTTTCGGTATCCACGGCCCCCAGAACCAATCCCCAGCGGATATTGGGGTGTTCTACTGTACAGTAGTTTGTATCAATCCAGGAAGGTCTGTTACTATTGAAAACTTCAAGATCCAGAATACATTTCTGCACCATAGAGGTAAGACAAACAAGAACCACTCACCACCTTTGTTGACGTTTCCTAACTAAGGTTGCGCTAGTGTTTTTTTTAGATCCAAAGGAAGTTAAATACTGTAGTATTTCCCCCTACAGGTACTACGGAAAGAAACAATGCATTTTGTCCTCTTAAAGAGGACCAGTAGCTTCGTTCATGTTCCGACCGGAAGTTTAAGCGGCGTGTCACTCTTCACTTTCTATATCTATGTGTGATTTTTTTTTTTGGTCGAATGACAACTTCCGGCCTCGAACGAAGCCGAAGTGCGGAGGTTTGCGCTTCCGGGTCCAGGGGTGAAGCTTGAGCGGCATGGCGGCCCCCGAGGAGGAGGAGAAGGAGGAGGGACGTGGGAAGCGGGGTCCCGAAAGTCGGAGCCCCAAAGCCAAGAAAGCGAACAAAGGTGAGTTTCATCGGCCCCCTTGACAG
This sequence comes from Gambelia wislizenii, assembly GCA_030847615.1. Classification (NCBI taxonomy): domain Eukaryota; kingdom Metazoa; phylum Chordata; class Lepidosauria; order Squamata; family Crotaphytidae; genus Gambelia; species Gambelia wislizenii. The sequence goes on along the minus strand of JAUMIR010000005.1, from coordinate 200,812,460 downwards.
GACCCCAGCCTTGATTTGGGGTATTTTGGGTGACCCCCCAAAGCAGTGGTTGGGGGTCGGGGGCGAGGTCCGAAGTGCGCTGCAGAGAATAGAGGAAGCCCCCACCACCACCACCAGAGACTCACGCGAAGCCTTCTTTCTTAGGGTTCTTTCACACGACACCTTTATAGCGTTATAGGTCCGTGTTAACGGCCAACATAACGTTCGATGGAATCCTGGGATTTATAGTTTTCGGAAGGGCGCTTAGAATTCTCACCAGGCGCTTGCATCTTCCTCCCCAGACTACAAATTCCAGGATTGCATAGGACGGGGCTCTTAACCTTTTCTTTACCAGGGACCCCCTTTAAAGATCCTTTGCTGCTGTGGACCCCCAAGGCTTAACTCAAGATTTACCCCCAAGACTTAACTCAGGATTTAAACCCTAATAATAATAATAATAATAATAATTTTACACCAGTGGCTCTTAACCTTTTCTTTACCAGGGACCCTCTTTAAAGATCTTTTGTTGCTGTGGACACCCAAGACTTAACTCAAGATTTACCTCCAAGACTTAACTCAGGATTTAAACCCTAATAATAATGCCTCATTATTATTATTATTATTATTATTATTATTTTACACCAGTGGCTCTTAACCTTTTCTTTACCAGGGACCCCCTTTAAAGATCTTTTGTTGCTGTGGACCCCCAAGACTTAACTCAAGATTTAAAACCCTAATAATAATCGTAATACAGTTGTTCCTCCATATCCATGGATTTGGTACCCACGGATTTAAATATTCATGGCTTGAAAATATTCTTTAAAAGATAATAATCCAAAAAGCAAACCTTGATTTTGCCATCTTCTATAAGGGACACCATTTTGCTATGCCATTGCATATAATGGGACTTGGTTTGGGTATCCACAGGGGGGTGGTCCTGGAACCAAACCCCAGCGACTATGAAGGGACACCTGTAATACCTAACAACAACAACAACAACCTTCCCTCAGAGGCACTGGAAGGGGAGAGATGACTTTTCTCCTGCTTCTTCCTGCAAGTTTGTGGTTGGAGTGGATTGAATGGCAGTGCACAGGCCAAGCCAGCCTTTGCCTTGTCTCCTGTCATGTGTCTGCTCTACTGTGCGGAGGAGGTGGGCTGACCAGCCTTCAAGTCTTTGTGGATCCCCTGTGAGGACATTGTGGACCCCTGGGGTTCCTCAGACTACAGATTAAGAACTGCTGGTATAGGATGCAGCCATGGCATCTAAGGTAGAATCTATAATTGTGTGGTATAGAAAGGGCCTTAGTGAAACTGACATTTGGTTAAGGCAGGAGAAAAATATTTTGGCTGTGCTTGAATAAGTTGTATTTAGAAAAGGTTTTCAAGAGAGATTATTTCTAAATAGGTGTGCATAGCATCACAGCCTTGTGGTTATATATGATAGCTGCATAGCATTTCTGTTTTCTTTGCTCTTCATAGCATGTAATAAATTGCTTTGAAAATTTATGGACTAAACTGCAGGAAGATGAGATTATATCTTTTTTAAAAAAATATTGATGGTGAGGGAAGAGAAACACGTGTTTGAAAGAGTTTGGAGTGTTTATTGCTGCATTCTAATAATTGAGTATTCCTAATGAAAATTATTTTTGAGAAGCCCGGGTATTTGTGTCTCTTGTAGTATTGCAAACTGGAAACTTGCAGTGCATTTTCATTAACTGCTCCTGAATGAAAGCCATTTTTACTACACTCTCCAGTTAAAAGTTCTCCCACAGTATGTTACACACAGAGTAGGGCTGCCAGATCAGGACTATCCCAGAGACAAAAGCTGAGACCTGGGAACAGCCCCTTACAATTTCATGGGGGTGGGTCCTAATGATGTCCTTAAGTATGATAAGGTAAGCATCAGGCACAGTTGCACAGAGTATGCCTTACAAATAATACAGTTGTCCCTTCACATTCGCTGGGGTTTGGTTCCAGGACCTCCCGTGAATACCCAAATCCGTGAATACTCAAGTCTCATTATATGCAGTGGCATAGCAAAATGGTATCCCTTATATAAGATGGCAAAATCAAGGTTTGCTTTTTGGGTTATTATTTTTTTAAGAATATTTTCAAGGTGTGAATACTTAAATTCGTGAATGCCAAATCCATGAATGTGGAGGGACAACTGTAATTTTAAAAATATTCAAGTCTAATACATGCGAAAATACATACACTTTTCAAGGCAGCACTGTCATCCTGAGATTCTGCCCCCTCTCCCTGAGAAATGACAGAGAGGGACCAGGACCTGAGATTTGGGAACTCTAATACACACCCAGCTTATGGGCTTACAGTTTAAAAGATGCAAAACAAAAGAAAACAGGTGGGGAGGGAAGATGGGGGGGGAGGCAAACCCTAATATCAATTCTTAAAGTTGTTACAATTGGTGTGCAGTTTTTGAAACTTGGCAATTTCCCAGCATCAGACCTTAACGTACAATTTTTTTGGCTCTTTTCTTTGTCTTTGTTCTCTGACCCACAATTTTTTTAATCTGAGAAAACTATTCTAAGAAAAACATGTATATTTTTGTTAACAGTAGATGAATCTGAACTTCTTACTGTTCCTGATGGATGGAAAGAGCCAGCCTTTACAAGAGAAGATAATCCTAGAGGGCTTCTGGAAGAAAGCAGCTTTGCCACTCTTTTTCCAAAATACAGAGAAGCATATTTGAAAGAATGTTGGCCATTAGTGCAGAAAGCCTTGAATGAACATGTATGTCTATTTTCTATACTTCCTCTGAGTGTCCTGTGTTAACTTCCTATTTATCAAGTCTAGATTCCTAGCTGGGGTGGGGGTGGAGGTGGAGGTAGGATGAACGGTGCCATTTGGCATACTTTTGGATGGAAAATTCTGAAACTATACATGTGTTTATATCTGTTTCCATAAGTGGACATACAAGAGGGTCCTGTTATATCTTGCTTAAGTAGCTGCTATTTACACTGTACATTGCTTTTTACAATATTCAGGTAAAGCATACATTTTACCGCAGCTTCAGAATCCTGGGAAGCCTATGTAATTCATGGGAGATAAATGTCCTTCAGTAACAGATGATTTGAATTAATATGATGTGTGCAGTTGATGAACCAATTTCACAGGCAGAATTGTATTTAGTATGAGTCTTTAATTCTGGGTCAAGCTTGTCCTTAGCAAGATGTTCTCAATGAGTGTCAACTTCCTGTTCACTGTTGCCATTATTCATTTGCTTGATTCCCAGCTGGGTCTAGTTTGGACCCAGTTTGGATTCCCCATCTAGGGTGAAGGGGAAGGACAAGGCACTTAGATATTGATGCTCCTCTTATTTGCTCACTTGTTAAGAGATGGCAAGTGATGAAGTAGTAAAAACAAGAACCAGCAGGCTCCAGTGATTAGAGGCTGGGCTTCGGCAGGTGCCCAGCAGTGCAGAACTTAACACTGGTTGTACAAGGTTTATTAATTTAAAATTGTAATGGAAACTTCTCAAATTATATTTGTAATGTACTTGTATATGTTACCGAAGTGCTTTATTTCTTGTTGCTTTGGTATTCACAATATATTCTGTTTGTAAACCTCTTTCAGCATATAAATCTTTGATGTTGTAAAGAACTAGTTGTGTTTCTGTGTAGACTGTTACTTGATTCTTTGTGTTTCAGCACATAAATGCAGCTTTAGATTTAATTGAAGGAAGCATGACTGTCAGCACAACAAAGAAGACCTTTGACCCTTATATAATCATCAGAGCCAGAGACTTAATAAAGCTTTTAGCAAGAAGTGTTCCATTTGAACAGGTTTGTTCAGTGATTAACAGTTGTGATTCTAACCTAAAGCCCTGTTAAATTATCTGAATGTTGTTTTCCATTTAGTGTTGTTAAGATCTGTGAAGACCCTATGGGTTTTATCAGAAATATTATTTAGCTTACATAGGATGCTCCAGTTTAGAATTTTTTTTAAAGAATAGTATATCAGAATGAATAAGGTTATTTTATTAATGTTCCTGCCCAAACTTGGATCTAGTTTAACATAAGATATTCTCTGATTTTCTGTTTAGGCTGTACGCATCCTTGAAGATGATGTTGCCTGTGACATCATTAAAATAGGGTCTCTGGTGAGAAACAGAGAACGATTTATAAAAAGACGACAGAGACTTATTGGTCCCAATGGTTCTACTCTCAAGGTATTTTACTATAACCAAGTCATATATGCAAGTTTACTCAATAAATTTAATGAGATTATTTTCTAGTGGGTGAGGCTTGTTGATTATTAAGACCTCTGTTTATGAGAGCTGTGTCATGAAATATCTACCCTGTCTTGTGATGTAGGCTCTCGAACTGCTGACAAACTGCTACATCTTGGTTCAGGGGAACACAGTTTCAGCTCTTGGACCTTTTAATGGCTTAAAAGAGGTAGGATGTCTTTTCTGTAGGAGAGGACACTTTGGAGTTAGTTGAAAAACCAGTTTGTCCCACTTTATTTACTGTTTATGAAAAATGTTCAGCTTTCATCCCCCATCCTGGGAATTTTTTTGTTTTACTGAAGTTGCTTTCTGCGTGTCACCTACAGACAGATTAATTTAATCTTACAGCTAAGATTATATGGGTTAAGTGTGAGGGTCTTTACACCAATACAAGCTCTTGAATAAATAATATTTGGGTGAGGGAATGGGAGTGCATTGTCTAGCCATTGCAACAGACCAGGGAGTCTCTACCCACACCACTTACTTGTATTGGTGCAGTACTGCATCCACAAGTAGGACTAGCAATACTCTCAACATTGCTCAACCATTTCTTAATATGCCACTTAAGAGTAAGATGGTAAATAAATTGCCTGGTGCAAGATCTCATGCATCAGTAGGATTAGGGTGGTGTTCTGTTGTTCTTCGAAAACAGGAGTGGGGAAAGTATGGACTGCTGCATACCAACAAACCTGAGTTATCTTAGGCCTAGGAGTAGTATTTGTTTTTTCCCAACAGGGAGTGACCCAGAATTTGACTTCCAGGTTATTTCTGCTGGGAAAAAAGGCTTCTCTTGGCCCTAAAACAGCTCGGAGAGGGCCAAAAATACACAGAAAGTGCCCCCCAAGGGGCTTTGGGGCAAAAATAAATCCTTTTTCAGGGGATGCAGCAGGAAGTGTGGTCCTTCAAAGTCCACTGGGAGGCCAGTGGAGCCCCCAACACCCAGCAGAACACCCGTGTTCTAAACATTGATTTGTGACTTGTTCTGAAAACAATAATGTAAACATTCTTTACTGAAAGCAGAAGTTTATAATACTGACTTATTCAAGTTTTTAAGCAGTTGTTTAGAAATTGGATGGTATTGAGGTAGACAAGTTCACAATTGTGGGATCTATTTTGTTTATTAGAACCACTAAGATTCTCTGCTACAACTAAGACACACTAAGAATTTAAGAATCCTGAATGCAGGAATTTGAGTACCATAATTGAATAGAGATCATAATTCTTCCATACAGAAATCTGTTCTGCATTATCTCCAGGCTGCCATCATTTCAGTAGTATAATTTATGGAGGTGGGGTGGAATCATTTTAGTGCGGCTGCTGTTAAACAGTGGAGAGTTAGAAATCCTTGCCAATCTACCACAATTAATCCAGAGAACTACTAGATACAGATCTTCCTTTTGCGACCCCATGGTTTACTTGTTAAAACAAATATTTTTTCCCTTTCCTTTCTTAAACCTAGGTTAGGAAAGTTGTTCTGGATACAATGAAGAATATTCATCCCATATATAACATTAAAGTAAGTGTGACTCTTTGTATACAACAAAATGTTTCATGTGAGATTTAATTTTGGATTAATTTAGCCTAACAGTGTTATTGTTAGAGGTACCTGGCAATCTCACCATGATGATCTCACTGCTGATCACTACTTTTGGTGATTCCATTTCAAATCCCCCGACTTTTCCTAGCGTATTGCTGCCACCAGGATTCCCTGATCCATTTCCATTATTGTCCCTACATGTGGCTGTTCTTTTTTTAGGTCTTAAGTCCTTAGGTATAGTAACTAGATGGTAGGTGTGGTTATGACAAATACTAAATATAATTTCTAAGACACAAGATGTAATATAGACATTTCACTCTTTACTCTCCAGTACGTAAACACTTGGAGTTGATTTTTTATATATTAGTACACTTACTCAAGCCAAACCTTAATTACCTAACTATCTTGCTTTTCAGAGTCTTTCTCCTCAGAGCTCAGGCCTTTTTCTTTCTGACTGCTTCAGAATCTAATTCTGTCTGACACACTAATCATAACTCTCGCCACTCATTCCAATGCATATCCCAATCACTGTCTCAACCAGTCACCATCCACATGCAAATACACTCCATTCAAGATTTTACAAAGGTTTAGTCTCTTCACTCTTCATACATTCGCCTAACCATATTTACCACCTAATATCAATATACAAACTACAGTTGTCCCTCCACATTCGCGAACTTGACATTCGCGGTTTCGGTTATTCGCAGTTTTGGGAGGGCCCCCCCGGGCCCCCCCAAAACCGCGACACGGGGCCTCCAGAGGCCCCGTGAAAGACCTGGGGAGGGGTGGGGAGGCCTTCGCGGGACCCCCGGAGGCCCTCCGGAGGCCCCGCGAAGGCCTGGGGAGGGGTGGGGAGGCCTTCGCGGGACGCCCGGAGGCCCTCCGGAGGCCCCGCGAAGGCCTGGGGAGGGGTGGGGAGGCCTTCGCGGGACGCCCGGAGGCCCTCCAGAGGCCCCGCGAAGGCCTGGGGAGGGGTGGGGGGGCCTTCGCGGGATGCCCGGAGGCCCCGTGAAGGCCTGGGGAGGGGTGGGGAGGCCTTCGCGGGACCCCCGGAGGCCCTCCGGAGGCCCCGCGAAGGCCTGGGGAGGGGTGGGCAGGCCTTCGCGGGACCCCCGGAGGCCCTCCGGAGGCCCCGTGAAGGCCTGGGGAGGGAGGGAGGGCGGGCCGGGGAGGCCTCCGCGGGGCCTAGGAAGGCCCCGCGAAGGCCTGGGGAGGGAGGGGGAGGGGTGTAGTTATTCGCGGATTTTTCACATTCGCGGGGGTCCGCGGAACGGAACCCCCGCGAATTTGAAGGGACGACTGTATATTTAATTTTATGTAATGTTGCAAGGTGTTGTTCCTTTTGGGGCAGAGCAGTTCTGTGTCCTGAGGTGACCGGTCTTGTTTCCCAGAACCTCAAGCCATCCTCCTGTACTTAGCCAATCAAAAGCAAGCCCGACTGAGTTGATTGGGTGTTACTCCCAGGCAAATGGGTGTGGTATTTCAAGAACTTAAAATACAGATTAATTTGGAAGCAGAACTCAAATAAAAGAATGTGTTGTTTTTTTACAGATCTAGCATATAATTGACAATATTGAAAAGCATTCAAAGAACATGTCATGAGATTTAACTATTTGTTCAATAAATCAAATTGTTGTCTACTGCAGAAATTGATAATATTATCTCTCTCTGGATTTTCTTCGCAAACGAAGATTCAGCAAGGACTCATCCCGTGCTTTCTGCAAGCGGCTGATGACTAAAAAGGCCAATCCGAGATAAACAAGTCCGGTTGCAGAAAGCACAGCAGAAGGGCTCCTTGGGTGATGTTTCCGGGTTGTGATTCTTTCTGCGTTGTCTTTTCTCTTCAAGACTTGTTCGGCGTGAGTTCTCAAATAAGGCTGCAGCATTGTGGATAGTGCGTCTCCATGCCTCCTGATGTGAGGCCAGGGCGGACCATTGTTGGTGATCAATTTGGCTGGGCCTGAGATGTTGTTTCAGGGAATCCTTGTTTCATTTTTTTGGAGCACCCCTCTTACGCTGGCCCGTGGCGAGTTCACCGTAGAGTAGTATTTTTGGGAGACGATGGTCCTCCATCCTAGAAATGTGCCCTGCCCAACACAGCTGTGTTCTCAATATCATGGTCTCAATGCTGGTGATCCCTGCTCTATTATTATTAAATGAGATAATCTTATATCTGGTATTTAAAACCTTTTGATTTTTCCCCATCTGCCTTAATAGCTAAACAGAAAGAGTTGAATAAATACTATGTTCTAACTTACTCTTTGGTGTTTTAATGTGGTTGAAGACTCTGATGATTAAGAGGGAGTTGTCAAAAGATCCTGAATTAAGATCACAGAACTGGGAACGTTTTTTGCCAAAATTCAAACATAAGAATTTGAACAAAAGGAAAGAACCAAGAAAGAAAAACATCAAGAAGGAATATACTCCCTTCCCACCTCCACAACCAGAGAGTCAGGTCTGTTAAATCCCATTATTTTACTGGAGAACATAAAGAGTTTTGAAATTGATAAAGAATAAAAGGGGTTGCCCATCAGTTGCTATGTGGTTATAGAGATAATGCTAAAAGGGCCGGGGTGGGGGGAGGATGAAAGAAATAAACATGATGTAAAGGATGTTTATTGGTGTGACTGTCTAACCCAACAAAGGGACCCCCAGAGCTGGAACAAGCAAGAATTAATATATTACTAATTCTTTAACAATTAAAAATCTGAAATGAAGATGGAAACAATGTGCTTTTTTTAACCAGACCAATAACAAAATTATAGTAATTAACTGTTTTATTTGTTTTTCTTGAGCTGGTGCAGGGATGAGTAACCTGTAGCCCTTCAGATGCTAGGATTTCAATCAACCCCACCAGCATTAACATTGGTTAAGAATGAAAAGAGTTGTAGTACATGATCTGGGCATTCACAAGTTGTAATTTGTCCTCAAGTTAGTTTTGACTTAAGGCAACCCTATGTATGAGAGACCTTCAAGAGCCTCAGTCATCAGCAGTCCTGCTTAGATCTTGCACATTCAGGGCCTGCCAGTGATCTACTAAAAGCCAATTGTAAATAGGATTTAAAATAATAGGTAATTATACTTGATAAATGGTTACCTTTCAGAATTATTGTTAAAGAAATTCTGTTTATTAAAAAGCTTAATATTCAATTTAAAAAATCATGAGAGAGTTAAAAAAAATACTTGCTACCCAAAGAAATTTATTAAGTTATTTTGGTACATGAACCAGATATTGCTTATGTGTTCATACCATCTTTTGCTTTAGACAATTTATTCATAGTTTTATTATACTCTTGCTTAACTTCAAGTACAGAATTTAGCCACAGTATGTTTCTGGAGTGTTTTGTTTCCTGATTTTTTATTTAATTTAATTGGTTTCTAAATGGGAGATACAGCACCATTCTTCAGTGTAACATGTCTAATCCTAATCATTATTTTTAGATTGATAAAGAATTGGCAAGTGGTGAATATTTCTTGAAAGAAAGTCAAAAGAAGCGTAAGAGAGTAGAAGAGATAAAGGTATGCTTACTTTGTCTTTTGAAGTTACTTTAAAATGGATTGGTACCATGTAGTCCTCCAAATTTTGTTGGACTGCAAGTACTAGTAGATCTAGCATAGTAACGGTGAAGAATGCTGGGAGGTTCAGTTAAAAACAAACTGAGAGCCCATTTCTACTTTAAAACATGCATTTGTTTTTTGTATGTTTGTTATCTGAGATGTTTGACTTTTTAAAAAACTTAGGCAAAACAAGCTGAGGCAATCAGCAGGAGACAAGAGGAGAGGAACAAAGCTTTTATTCCCCCTAAGGAAAAACCAGCTGTAAAACAGAAGAAAGGTAAATGTACACACACACCCTTATCTTTTATTTAAGCATTAGACATTGTATCCTTTTGATATATTTGCCTTAAATATTCTTGATTCAAGGATATAAAAATTACCTAGCAAGTTTCTAATATTATTAAAAGCATACCTGTGTCTGTATTGTATGTCCACATCTGTTTTTCTAGGTTGTCTGGCTGCAGTGCAGAGTCAGTCTTTGATTCACGAAACAACGTGGATAATTCCAGCTATATTGGTTTCTTATTTTGCTTTTGATACAGCTAATCATGAGAATATTTTAATAGACAATAAGCTTGGCTTGTACTGAAATGGTCCTTATTTGCTGCTAACCTGGGACCTCCCTCAGAAACTGATTCATAAATATGAAGACATAGACTTAGTTTAGGCTGCAACAGTGTAAGCTCTGTGAAATTTCACACTAGTAGACAGTATTTAACTAGACAAACATTGGCATTAATCAAAGTTGCTGCTGAGACACAGCATCTGGATGCATTGTGGACAAGACTAATGCATATCAAACTGCTTTTCAAAGCTGTTTGGTTTCCCCAAAAAGCCATCCATATCTGTTCTGTTGGCTCTTGAACACTAGCCAACTAATCTTTGTTTTGGTATGTGTATACACTTTGAGATAAAACAAGGATAATCAGAAATTGTAAGCGCTTCTTGGTCGTTATTCAGATTAAATTCACTGAGTTGGATCCAGAACTTGTCTCTTTTCGGTGGATTCTCATCTTCTATCCACAGGGGGCTTGTGATCCAGAACAGGAGAGTGCTTGGCAGAAGGGAGGAGGTGAAATACAGTTGTCCCTCCGTATCCACGGATTTAAGTATTCATGGCTTGAAAATACTCTTAAAAAAATAATAATCCAAAAAGCAAACCTTGATTTTGCCATCTTATATAAGAGACACTATATTTTGCTATGCCACTGCATATAATGGGACTTGAGTATTCATGGATTTTGGTATCCATGGGGGAATATGAAGGGACAACTGTAGTTATTAATCCTCACATGCACGCACACTCTTTGCATTCTGGGCAGTTGGGATAACAGACAGCCAGTTTGAGAGAGAAATCTGTCTGCTTGGCTTTCATCCTCCCTGAAAAGGCAGCCAAAGCTCAGCAGAGGAGCAGTTTGAGAGATTTTCCCTCACTCCCTAGGCTTCCCTGGCTCTCCTTTCTCTCTCAAACCAGCTGTCTGCTTGGCTTTCGCCCTCCCTGAAAAGGCAGCTAAAGCTCAGCAGAAGAGCTGTTTGAGAGATTTTCCCTCACTCCCTAGGCTTCCCTGGCTCTCCTTTCTCTCTCAAACCGGCTGTCTGCTTGGCTTTTGCCCTCCCTGAAAAGGCAGCCAAAGCTCAGCAGAAGAGCGGTTTGAGAGATTTTCCCTCACTCCCTAGGCTTCCTTGGCTCTCCTTTCTCTCTCAAACCGGCTGTCTGCTTGGCTTTTGCCCTCCCTGAAAAGGCAGCTAAAGCTCAGCAGAGGAGAGGTTTTAAGAAGTTTTGCCTCACCCCCGCACTTTCCTGACTCCTCGTTCCCTTTGTGAAGAGAAGGGAAGACCCAGGAGACAGGCAGTGGGTGAGGGAAAACCGCGAATAATCAAAACCGCAAGTGTCAAAGCCATGAATGCAAAGGGACAACTGTACAGTCAGCAGAAATGAAGTTGGATCCAGCCCTTCCATCCATTGCACTCTGGCTTGATTTAAATACTATAGTTTTAAAAATAGTTTGACTGTGAAGGGTTACATGGACTTGCCTGGTTTGCTGCACATAATATGCTTGCATTGCTAACATACCTGGATTTTTGGCTTTGGTAGATGATGTTGGTTTACTGGTATTGCATATTAGAGATGGTTTTCTAGACATTTGGAGAGTAGGTCATGTGTGGCAGTGGCTATTTGGATGAGTCTGATGGTGAATGGAGTTAAAACAATATCTGGGTAGGCAATATATGACCCACCCTGTTTAACAGCTTCACCAGCAACTTGTGATGTTGAGTTTTGAAAAGCTTTATGTTATGCTTGATGTCATATTTAAAATGGGCCTAATTGATGTATGTGAAATGTTGGGTACAAAATGTCAGTTACACAAAATACAACATAATAGCAATTTCTCTTATTTTGTAGCTCCTTCCGAAACAAAAATTGATATTGAAGCGATTAAAGAAAAAGTAAAAAAGGCAAAGAAGAAGAAGCTGGGAGCACTTCCAGTCGAAGAAGTTACATTAAAAATTGCAGCAGATGAAAAGAAAAAGAAAAAGAAACCATCTTTGAAGTTGTAGTATCTAGCTTTTTCCAAGAGGATGACGATAAACTAGATTCCTTTCTTTACATTGCTGTCCTGTCAGCAAATGTTGAAAAACATGAACATTTCACATTATGTGATGGTTGAAAAACAACGAGCATTTTCAGTGTTTGCATAAAGTGAAACCATCAGCTTCTTTTGTTGCACTCTGAACAATATAAGCCATGTTTGCAGATTTACAATATCCATTTGAATAAGCTGATGGCTAAAAGTAATTCATATGAATATTTCTACCATACACAGGACTGCCACTGAGGATTATATACAGGATGCGAATACAGGTTGCTCCCCATATCCACAGAACTAATATCTGCAATTTCAGTTATCTGTAGCTGAAAAAAACGGGACACATTTCATACAGTCGTCCTGGAAAATGCCTAGATTTCTCTCTTGGAATCGCTGGGTCATCAAATGCAACTCTATGGTATGCTTGTATCGGAAATCCTTTAATAGGATTCACTGTTATCCACAGTTTCATTTATAAACAGTTAAGTCTAGGAATGTATCCCTTGTGGATATGGCGGGTGACCTGTATTGTCAACACATACTTGGCATTATTGTGATATTCATTGAGAGTGGCCCACTTATAAACTGCAGGCAGGCAAAGTTTTCTTAGTGAAAGAAATTAACTTTTTCCAAGTACAAATAGGTTTATATTACCAAGATTACATAAATTATTTTTATATATTTTGTATTTTGGGGTGTTGTTTTTTTGGTCTGTCCTGAATGTTATGTATATTTGAGAGATGTACTTTTCAAATGCTGGAATAATTGAGCACTGACATTGTTTCTTTGGTGCAGAGGTTGACAAAAACCAGCCACGTAAGTGAATATAACAACACAGACTTTGGATTTTTATTCACCTTTACACCAGTAGTACACCATTTCATGATGAAGGCATCTTGTAATGCATATCTTTGTCACTAAAGCAAAAAAAGAAGTCCCTTTTTGTTTCCTGTACCTTTTAAATTGTTTAAAGAACAATTTGTGTGACTGAGCAACATGGATGTCTTGACTTTACCATATACTAGCTGGTTACAAGTGACCCTTTGTCTTTTCGTAAGACTTTTATTGCATTTTAAAGTATTTTATTTTTATCATTGTTGCTAGTTCACTTGTATATATACATTTGGGGGTAATGCTTCTTCACAAATAAGCCTGCAACAAGTGTCACTAAAAGTAAAGATGGCCTTAATATTAGCATGGTGATACAGTACTGATCACAGGTGGGCTCCTCCCAGGCTTTACCTACAAATGAAAAACATATTATTGCAGGTGGATTTCCACTGATGGCAAATTACTTCAATAATATCACAAGAGAGAGCGCGCAAGTTTCAAACTTCCTGGATTATTAGCCTTAAAATAGATTAATCATTCTGATCCCTATCATGCCAAAAAAGAAAAGGTTCTGAATTTTAGATGCAAGTCAAGAAGGTTTGGCAGAATCTGTTGTCTTTAACCTGAGACCATGAGCAACTTGCTGTTTACCAAATTGCTCTTTATGGCTCTCATCTGTAACTGCCTCTGCAAAATCAAAGTAGTTCCTGGAGTTTGCTGGTGCTCCATATGAACACCTGGCACATGACAAGCCTCTTTATACTGTTTTGGCATCCAACTAGTTCTGACCTGGCAAGCACTGTATAACAGTATCAGTCTGCAAGCCTCAGATTTTCCTAATTTAAAGGTCCCTAAAGCTGGGATGAAATCTGTCTAGCCTTCCAAAACAAGTAGGGAAAAATTGCTCCTAGGAGCAGCCACTAAAGTCTTCTCCCACACTCTCACCAGAGGCTTTTAACTGGTGATCTTCTCTGAAGATCTAAAGCCCTGACAGGCTCATATGGGAGGATACAATCCTTTGCATAGCCTGTGTATATGTGCCTTCAAAACAATCTGTTGACTTAATGGCAACCCCATGAATTTGATAGGGTTTTCTTAGGCAAGGACTACTCAGAGGTGGTTTTGCCAGGATGGGAGACACCTGGCTTGATGGCAGTACATGTGAAGGCTCTAGGAGTCTTAGTGGACCACAAGGTGAACATGAGTCAGCAGTGTGATGCAGCAGCTAAAAAAGCCAATGTAATTCTAGGCTGCATTAATAGAAATATAGTGTCTAGATCAAGGGAAGTAATAGTGCCACTCTATTCTGCTTTGGTCAGACCTCACCTGGAATACTGTGTCCAGTTCTGGGCACCACAATTCAGGAAGGATATTGACAAGCTGGAGCATGTCCAGAGGAGGGCAGCCAGGATGGTGGGAGGTCTGAAAGCCATGTCTTATGAGGAGTGGCTTAGGGAGCTGGGCATGTTTAGTCTGGAGAAGAGAAGTTTTGAGAGGTGACATGATAGCCATGTTTAAATATTTGAAGGGATGTCATACTGAGGATGGGGCAAGCTTGTTTTCTGCTGCTCCATGTCCTAGGACATTTTCAGACAGTCCTTGCAGCAGAAGGATCGAGCGGGAGAGGTTCATAGCAGCAGCGTGGCAGGGGGTCGATTTCGGACGACACCGTCCCTGCTGCATGCGAAATCGTCTCTTCCGTTTAGGGTTGGAGCCTGCTGCACCATATCGGCCAGATTTTATTCACAGAGGTTGTCCGTGAATAAAATCTGGCCGAATATAGTGTGGCAGGCTCCAACCCTAAACGGAAGAGACGGGTGATTTCGCAGCAGGGATGGCGCGTCCGAAATCGACCCCCTGCCGCGCCTCTGCTACAAACCTCTCCCGTTCGATCCTTGCGCTGCAAGGATCATCTGAAAATGTCCTAGGACATGGAGCAGTGGGTTCAAACTACAGGAAAAAGAGGAAGGAATAGGAAGAACTTCCTGACAGAGCTGTTCAGAAGTGGAATGCATTGCCTTGTGTGGTGGAGTCTCCTTTTGAGGTTTTTTTTAACAGTGGCTGGGTGGCTATCTATTGGGGATGATTTGATTGTGTATTCCTGCATGGCAGGGGGTTAGACTGGATGGCCCTTGTGGTCTCTTCCAACTCTGATTCTATGATACCTGCCTCTGAAATATAGTCTACGGCACCTGGTATTCATTGGCAGTCTCCAATTCAAGTACTAACCAGGGCTGACCCTGCTTAGCATTCAAGATCAAGCAGGACCTGGTGCGTTTAGGATATTTAGGCCCTTCGAATAGCCTGATCCCAAGTCATATCGGGCTTTATAGGCAAGTCATCATCCAAGCTTTGAATTGGCCCTGGAAACAGATTAGTGGCCAGTGGAGATGTGCTTCCTGTAGCCAGCCCTGGTCTTGTCTGCATCCCTTCAGGGCTAAGGCTGATGAGAGTTACAGTCCAACAATATCTGAGAGCATCCTTCCAGAATGTGCTTGAATTGGGGTGTGCTGCTATCTCCTCATCCCAGAGGTAGCCACTTTGTGGAAGTGTTATTTTCCCTCCCCAAAGTTTAAACAGCTGGTCTTTTTTGAGGTGAGGTCTTTTTCTGTTAAATACAGTAATGAAACGAACAAATTGAGTATCTGGCATGGTGAGGCAGAATGTATATTTATAAATGCTCCTGCAGTGTCTGCCTCCTTGCTGTCCTTTTTCTCTTCCCTAACATTGAGAGGTGGGGCTAAACGGAATTTTGAGAATGGTGGCTATGAAGTCTGCCGGGGCAGTGAGAGAAATAATGAGTCCACTTTGAAAAATAAGTACACAAAAGACATTGTATGACTTATCAGAAATTTAGTCTGAGATATGTCCATGCAAAAGACCAGTTGCTTAATCTATTCTCTGTGAAAACTGCAAGTAATTTGTCTGAAGTAGATGTATTTGCAACAGAAAACACTGAGGCCCTGCTAATTCAAACAGCAGGGAGGCCTTTGTAGTACTGTTACCAGCAGGGTGTCTGAAAAACTAATTGGTGTGCGTTCTTGCAAAGAAATGATCCCCACTGCTTTAAAGGATAGCATGAAGCATATTTGGCTAGAAAATGCCTGCTGCCAGGAAACTGCAAGGTGTTTTCCGTTCTTAGCTCTGGCTCACTTACAAGAAAAGGCTTTTATATTTTTATCTGCATGATATTTCTCATGCAGAGAGGAAGCAGTAGCAACTGAGGAGTATGCTAACATAGCCTGCAAGCCACTTCCTAGCAGTACTGTATGCAGCTGTTGTAATAGATCCTATTCTTTCTAAATATTGCCTTGAGAGCCAGCATGGTCTAGTGGTTTGAGAATTGGACTATGACTCTAGAGACCACAGTTTGAATCCCTGCTCAGCCATGGTAACCTTGGGCAAGTCATACTCAAAAGCAAAGGCAAACCCCTCTGAACAAATCTTGCCAAGAAAACCCCATGATAAGATTGCTTTTGGGTCGCCATAAGTTGGAAATGACTCAAACATGCAACAACATTGTTTCCTAACCTACAGACCGGTAGACCCAGGTTGACAGTGGCTTATAATTAATATCTGAAAATCTAACCAAATATATAATGGCAATTGAAAAGCAATACCCTGCTACTGAGACTGCCTTTCCTGTTGAAAAGGGAAGCCCTTTGTCAACTTTTTAAACCAGAGGGTTGATGGTCAGGGATTAAGAAACGGTAGTGGTCCTTTGCAGGAGCTTGAAGTGCCCTGATTTTTTAACTGTTTTGATAATTTTTGTTTTTCATTTAAATATGAACATCACCACTGAAAAGGGCCTGGAAAAGTCTGTATATATACAGTCCACATTGAGGTTTACATGGATTACATATATATGGATCACCTATATGTAATGTTCTGCTTTGATTCCAGTGGCTACTGACTTCAATTGGTTCAACAGGTACAAAGTCAAACTTGGTCAATTGATCTTGATTTACCCCATTACTGTATTATTCCCATCAGATATTCATTCTAAATGATAGTGTCACATGATAAAAAGATGTTTCAGAAAACACGATCTTTGCTGTTTTCCATCCCTTTCCATAACTGTATCCTTTCTTTTCTGGATAAACATTCCTGTTTTATTGCACACTGTGCTGAAACACTTAGGGTTAAATTGGCTGTTGCCCTGGCATGCTCTTCCTCGTCCCACACTTCACCCTCTGCAGCATCTATAACCTGGTGTGGAAACTCCAGATGCAGTTTGGGGAAGGGATGAGGACTACCATTTGTTATATTCTGTTTCAGGCCTCCCCAAGACTTCATTTGGTACCAGCTCTGGCACATGTTACTGTTATAAGATAAGATTTATTGGTAGTAAACGATGTAGCAAATTGTAGACCGCAGAGAACCATTCTTTCCAACCCTTTGACTGAAGGGATCCTGCATCCAATCACAGTCAGTGGTAGAACTGGACCCCTAAACAACTATTTCTACCCAGACTATCCCTAGCTGACAATCTAGTTCCCTATTGCTGCTATGGGGCCCCTGGGGTGAGCTGTGCACACACACACTGCATACCATGGAATCATGCTGGAGGACCTAGAAAATGCCTAGAGAGGACATATTTTTTCCAGATGTGGATAAGTTAAACCATGGATACCGGTCCCATGGATACAAGGGTTGACCTGTATTTATTAAATACTTGCATTTCTATTTCACATGTTCTCCAACTGGAGCATGTCCAGAGGAGGGCGACTAAAATGGTGAAAGGTCTGGAAACCTGTCTTATGAGGAAAGACTTAGGGAGCTGGGTATGTTTAGCCTGGAAAAAAGACGGTTAAGGGATGATATGATAGCCCTGTTTAAGTATTTGAAGAGGTGTCACATTGAGGATGTTCCATCCTCAATGTTTCAAGCTTGTTCCAATTGTTCCAAGCTTGTTTTCTGCTGCTCCAGCGACTAGAATACGGAGCAATGGACATAAGCACCAGGAACAGAGATTCCACCTCAACATTAGGAGGAACTTTCTGACAGTAAGAGCTGTTCGGCAGTGGAACACACTCCCTCGGAGCGTGGTGGGGTCTCCTTCCTTGGAGGTCTTTAAACAGAGGCTGGATGGCCATCTGTCAGGGATGCTTTGATCGCGATTCCTGTGTGGCAGGGGGTTGGACTGGATGGCCCTTGTGGTCTCTTCCAACTCTACAATTCTATGATTCTATTATTCTAAGGCTGATGGAAGATGAACTGCCAATGGCATATGCAGTAGCACCCCCTTATCCACTGATTCATCATTCACTGATTCAATTATCTGCAGATGGTGACGGTGGTGGGGGGGGATGGATGGAGGAGATAGGGGAGAAAGAGTTTGGCTCCTTTCTCCCTTCTCCATGGGGTGGTAGTGGTCTAGTGATGTGGTGGAGCTGACAGGGTGGTGGGCGGAGGAGGGCGGGAGGAGGAGAGCTCGCCTCCTTTCTCCCTTCTCCATAGGGCTTCCGGTGGTGGTGGCATGGGAAGTCTAGTGTTCACTATTATCTGCGGATTTCATTATCCGCGGTGTGGCCTGGAACCATTCTCTGGATTGGTGAGAGGAGGAATCTGAGAGTCTATACTGATGGATTATCTCCTCCAACTACCCAGAGAAGAGGCAGGAAGAAATATTTTAAACTAAGTCACATGATGGCCGGGACCATTGGCGCCTCCCTTCCTCCCGGCCTTCACGTACTCAGTTCTTCTTCCTGCCTTACCCAGTGAGGAGTGCTCTTTGTTCTCCCCAGATCTTAGCTTGTATTTCCCTTCATTTTCCCTTCATTTCTCTGCAATTCTTCACTTTCTTCAAAGCCATACTCTTTCCACACCCTCCCTTACAAAAAAGAAAAGAAAAAGGCTCTCTTGCCCTTTCCCCTTCCCTTCTTCAATCTTTCTCTGTCCTTGCCCCCCCACCCTCCTTGGGGTGACTCTTGCTGGCTGGCTCCTCTTGAAACAAAAAAGAAGAAGAAAAGCCGTGGCGACAAGCCACAAACGAGACTTGTAAACACAGATACAGGGGTCCTCCTGTAGTGCAGAAGCAAATAAACTCAAAATTCACAAGCATGACTATCTCCCACCACCACCACCACATGACAACTGGGTAAGCAGGTTGCTAAAATAAATTTCACTCCCACTGTCTGTTCTCAGCCTTACTATCTTTTCCCAGCCTCAAACTGCCAAGCTAATGCAAAAACATATCTAACCCAGCCACTCATACAAATTAACCCTTTCTATGCCACTGGACAGCTATTAATCATTGGCCATGATGCTGATGGAGACGGCAAAAACCTATCTGGTTGGTGTCACAGGCCCAGCTGACTACAGCAGTGGAAGTGGGGGGTGCCACTCCCTCAGGGCCGGTTTAAGGCACTGGTGGTGTCAGCACCCGCAGGGGGCCCCATCGTGGGGGGCCCTGTAGTAACCCTCCTCCTGCAAAAACATTATTAGTAATAATCTGAATATCCTGTACTGTGAATAGCTTAGGTTGAGTTAGGTTACATTGACCTGAGATAAACATATGGGGGCCCCAAAATAAAGCATTGCAGGGGGGCCCAAAATGCCTTAAACCAGTCCTGCACTCCCTCCTGGTTCCTGCAGCTCAGTTTGTAGAACACTTATGGATACTGACTGCTCTGTATCTGTGGACGCCCTTTTTCTTATGAAAGACATGCATTTTAGAAAACTGTCTTGCAGAACGTGGCCAGGATATTGGGCAAAAGTATAATGTCTCCTAGAATAATCCATATTAATACCATTATGACACAAGGTCTTCCTTGAATATGAAACTAATACAGGAGTGCCACAGAGCACTAAACTGCAAAAGGAAAAAAAACACATAAAATAATTTGAATGATAAAATAGAGCAATATTGAAGGAATAATGCAAATTATAAGATACATACGTGAAAAACACAAATGCAACTATATCAGTAGCATATGTAAGAAGCATTCATACAGAATGAGGTGAAACACTCAATGTATACCACAACTGAGAAAAAAATCATTACCAGAACATGATAGACTAAAGTATAGGAATATATATTGTTTTGTTTTTCCTCTAGTCCTTTATTCTTTGTTGTTGCAATTATTGTTAGCCCCATTCTGTGCTACTTGCCCCTTATACAGTTGTCCCTCCATATCCATGGATTTGGTATCCATGGATATAAGTATTCACGGCTTGAAAATATTCTCTAAAAAAAAATAATAATCTAAAAAGCAAACCTTGATTTTGCCATGTTATTTATATAAGGGACACCATTTTGCTATTGCATATAATGGGACTTGAGTATTCACTTATTTTGGTATCCACGGCGGTGTGTGTGTGTGTGTGCTGGAACCAAACCCCGCGAATATGAAGGGACAACAGTAAATGTAATGATGTAGTTGTGTTTTCCTTGTGCTTTACATTTTGTGACTTCTATATGTCAATATACCCTTTATATAGTCCCCATCATTCCTATACTCTAGTGTATCATATGTGTTCTGGTAATGTGCTTTTCCCCCCAGTTGTGGTATACACTGAGTGCTTCACCTCATTCCATATTAATTGCTTCTCACGCATGTTACTGATGTAGTTGCATTTATGTTTCTCATTTGTGTATCTTATAATTTGTATTATCCCTTCAATATTATTCTACTTTATCGTTCAAATTATTTTATGTGTGAAGTCGAAGGTTTTCACGGCCAGCATCCATAGATTTTCCTTGGTTTTTTTCTGGGCTGTGAGGCTGTGTTCTGGAATAGTTTCTTTCTGACGTTTCACCTGCATCTGTGGCTGGCATCTTCAGAGAATGGTTGGGTAGGAGTATGTGTGGAGTTAATATGCTTTGAGCCCATCAACCAACCATTAACCAAACAGACACTGATCATCCTTGCATTTCTATACTCAGAAACTAACCATTCAATTACACAAATTTACATATACAGTACTCCCCAGCAGGGGTTTACAATATATAAACTCCACACACACACACACACATAAGTACCCAACAATTCTCTGAAGATGTCAGCCACAGATGCAGGTGAAACATCAGAAAGAAACTATTCCAGAACACGGCCTCACAGTCCGGAAAAAAACCAAGGAAAATCTATTTTATGTGTGTGTTTTTTTCCCTTTTGCAGTTTGGTGCTCTGTGTCACTCCTATATTAGTTTTCTCTATACTGCAGCCCTCCTTTTCCTGTCCCTCCTGGAATATGAACAACTAACTACCTCTGGATTATCCAGCACTAATAACTGGCTTTGAAATGAGGATGTCCTAACGTGAACAATGAGGTAAAATTTATGGTACAGTTTAAATTAGGTGCATGAGTGTACATCAAAATGTTACTGTAATAATTAATCCAGTGTTATACTTACAACTAAACCTCCTCTCTCTGGCTTTTCTTCACAAATGAAGATTCAGGAAGGATTCATCCTGCGCTTTCTGCAAGCACACTAAACACTGTCTTGTAAAAACTTTCTACTCATATCTGTGCTTCCTGTTACTGACACAATGAGACCAATTCCTCTTTACTTACCACAGAGTCTGTCTATACATGGTTCTCCTTGACACTCACTGCATGCTGCTCCTGTTTTATATGGTTTCATATGGTTATAATTCCCACTGTGTAGAAGGGAAGGGAATAGATGGGTGAATTACAGGTTCCTGTTCCAGTTTTCTAACTGAAATTGTAATAACCTGAAGTGAAAATTTAAACACTAAAGAGAAGGAATAATTTGTGAAGCCAAAATATCACAAAAGGACTCTTCTGAGCATTATCTATTTGTTTGTTTATTGAATTTATGTCTCATTTTTCTCCTAAGATGGGATTCAAGGCAGTTTACAATAATTTTAAAAAGATTATGGTAAACCATTATTTTACAAAAGTTAAAAAAGAATTAAACAACAATTATTAAAAATGCTTTAAAACTGTTAAAAACACTTAAAACATATTTAATGTAACATAATTTCTGGTAAAAGATTAAAAATATTAAAAATACAGCACATCAAATTAAACCAATGACTCATACTCCCCCCCCCAAAAAAAATTAAGGCTGAAACTACTTCATCCACCAGTGTTTGCAGCTATTTGCCAATTATATGCATTTCACAATGGGTCAGGACCTCAGTTTCTCATTGCTATCTACTGGATAATTTCTAAAAGGCTATAATTGCCTGCTGAGTTTTCAATACTCCAGACAGAGATGAGTGGTATTAGGATACCCTTCACTTACACAAGGAGTGGCTTTCCAGATATTGAATTGCAGTACCCCCAGTTCCTGGCCATTGGCTATACTGGCTGAGGCTGATGACAGTTAGAGTCTGCCAATACCTGGAGGACTACCTGTTCCCCACCATGGCTCTGTTCTCTCATTTTAAGTGCTCACGGGCTGAATGTTAGTTATTACAGCCCTCAAGTGTTGAAGCATTTCACATGCAATAAGAAGTAGGCAGTCCAGAGAACTAAAGCCATTTTGGAGTAGAGCTCATATATGTTTGAAAGGTTAATACAGGTGTGATATTACACAAAGTTGGAAGCCATGGGTTTGGAAGATTTAATTTGGGATCAAATAGGAACATCCCTACATGCAGTGCTTCCCTGTATGAGAATGGAATGGAACAGGCAGGAACTATCAGTAGTAACTAGTATAATATTTATAGTCTAATTCTAGTTTTATTTATGTACTTAACATTTACTGTGTCTGCTGGATTCAGAAAGCACCCCCATGTTCCCAATGTGCAATTGATGAAGTGTTTTGACTCTTTTTATCTTGAAATCGCTCTCTTCTTTCATTAACACTTATGGTTTAAGGTGAGACCTAGGGTCTGACAGATTTTTTACTACAACTTCCATAAGTCTCAGACAGCATGGCTTGATGGTCTGGAACTGTGGGGGTTACAGTCCAAAAAACCTGGAGAGCACCAGATCACGCTTGGTTTAAAGAATGCAAATGTTGTCTGAGATTAGTTTTGGTTTCTCTAATGTATGGGCTGAACTCAATCTTCACAAATGTTATGCCTCTCAAGATGACTTATATTTGACACTGTGTTCTATTTAGGCGTATAAATCCCTATGATCGAGATAGAAAAGTCTCCTCCAATGGCCTTGCTGAGAGCAATGGTCATTTGACCTGTCCTTTCCTGTTCCTATCCTATTCCAGCCTGCTTTCTTCAGAGGGAGAGATAAAGTAGTATGTGAATTGTAATTTAATAGGTTCTTTCATTGTTTTATTATTACTGTTAGCAATTTATTTTATTTTATCTGTCTTTATTACAAACCACTGAATTTTCTTACAATGAAAAGTGGTATTAAAATGTTCATAAGTCCCAGACAACGCAGTCAATGTATAGCTGTGGAAGAACCACTGTGATGCTGTAATTATATGGGATTTATATGTGGAAGATCTGGGTTCAAACCACCAATCATCCAGGAAGCTCACTTGGTGATACATGGCAAGTCATTATCTTTCAGCCAGAACTATTCTGTAGCCTTAGCAGAAGGGGGGAGAATGGGATGATCTTTATTTATGCTTCCTAATTAGCTAACACACATTGGAAACCACTTAATGCAGCGTAGCTGTGTAAATTCCTATTGCTTAAACAATTTGTAAGCCACTCTGGGAGCCTTTGTGGCTGAAGAGTGGGGTATAAATACCTAAATAAATAAATAATTCTCTTAGAGGAAGAGTGGGATACAACTGTGGTAACTGAAAGCTCTCTCCATTTGACTGGAGGAGAGATGTATATCATGTCAATAGGTTTGTTTCAATTACCTCCCTCCTGCCTCATGTGGCTTACAACCACCTCACCCCACACACAACAGGAAAGTACATTTTTAAAAAAATCACAATTGTAGCTGAAGCAGTATTAAAAAATTAAAACCTTCAAGATTACATCTAGAAAAGTAAGTAGTGCGTTAAATGTCTTCAGAGCCTGTCTAAAGATGGGAAGAGAAGGGACTTGATGGACCTCCCTAGCAAGGGAATTCAACAGCTGCAGAACCATCACTGAAAAGACCCTGTTCCTGGAATTCTGAACTTTGGTAATGAGGTGCCAGGCAGCAGGGGGTCTCTAATACGGATTTTAGGGCTCTGGTAGATTCATATGGGTACAAGTAACCTGGTCAAGGGCCACTTAAAGCAGTAAAGGTTAACACTAATAGTTTGAGTACTGCTTGGTAACCAATGTAATTGGTGTGACATCTGCTCTCTTGGTTAATGAGGCAACCTCATTTTGATCCAATACTGTCTTCTATAGAGAGAAGATTACAATAACCTAGTCTGTTTGTAAGCAGTGCCTGAAAACCCAAAGTTTGGTCTGCCTTCTCCAGATCTATTGTTGGATTATGTTCATTCTGAGCCTGTGGGGTCAAACAAGATTAATACACCTTTAATACTAATATTAAACATATCAGAAGAGGTGTTCCCTCAAGTAATTAAACAGACCTGTTATAGCGCATTATTTTCCTCACCTACATATTTTGCATTTAGCATACATTGTTTTGTGATTTGTAATTGGAAGGTAAACACTGGCCTAACAGCTGAGGTACACGTCTCTGAAAAAATCCAAAACCCTGCTGTGGGAGGGGAAACAGGTTAATCATAGGGAATACATATTCCCCTCAGTGTCTACTTTGACCCTAAGCTGTAGCTAAAGACAAATGAATAGATCTTAAGCATGTTGGAAATACACATGGAACAATGGTGCTTGATTAAGAATAAAAGACCAACCAGAAAAAGAAACTTTTAAATTGAAGCTCTGTGTACAGCAACAGTGGCAAAGTGCAGCCTGCAGGCTGCATGCAGTCCCCAGGGCCATTTTTGTAGCCCTCAAGTCCCCTAGGGGTCTGAGAGCAGTGGCTAGGTCTGTATAAAATGTAGTTCAGCAGCCATTTCATGTAAGTGAGATGGTCACGAGAAAAGACAACTCACTGAGAAGCCCCATCTTTCCTAATGAAAGATGTTTTGCTTAAAGCAGAGACCACATAAAGGTACATCAGGGTTAACTTAACCTGAGTGCAATGTTCTTTGGTACTTTGGTCTTATCTATATGCTTTGCTCATGCTGCCAGGTGAAGTAGAATAACAGGCTTAATTAAAATTTGGCTCAGGGTCCCTTCTCTGAAAGGCACCCTTGCATGCGCATTCTCTGTTTTGCTGAGGCTTCGGCCTATCTGTTTTTTGTTTTTTGTTTTTTTTTTGGTCTGCAATAAACTCCTGATTCAAGAAATGTTCATCTCCTTTGCCTGTCCTTATGGGTCCGAGACTGCCACCTGAGGAGAGAGTTCAAGTGATAGGTAAAAAAAAAATCCTGGATTGAAAAAAACATCTCTCATGGTCCTAAAATGGCCCACGGGGCAAAAATATCCCCTACAGGCCCTAGAGGGCATTTGGGGCATTTTTATTTTTTGCAGTGAGGTGTTTGTGGGGGGCTGTACTTCTCCAAGGTCTCCTAGGGGGCTCATGTAGCCCCTTAACCTCCCACAGTTGCCCATTCCTGATATAAAGATTAGACTATAAACTTGGGATGCTACCAGGTAGCTACAAGCTTGGGAGAAATAGAAGATGTGAGTGAGAAGGCTGGAGGTAATGTAGTCCCTGAGGCTATCAAGGTAGGCAAGGAAGGAACAGATCAGACAACATAAAGAATAAGACACCCAGGTGCCTAAATATCTCTTTTTACCACCAGTGGTCTCTGTAGGCTTACAGTCTTTAGTGCAAGCATTGTTGCACTCATCTCCCCTTCCGACAAAGAAAACAGGAGAAGTTCTTTCCTGAGAGAAATTCTTATACACATTGCAAGTCAAAAACTTACCCAGGTCCATAGTTACAAATAAAATGTGCAGTGTTAGAGTAACTGGAATATTTTACTGTTGGACAGAAGTGGACGGCACAACCAATTTTGTAACTTGTTGCCCAGACAATCTGAAATAAAATTGGAATATTTCATGATGATTCACTGTTTGCCAAGACTTAGCTAGAACTTCTGCTATATTTAGGATACCTGCTATATGGTTCATGGAAGTTGCTTCTATATAATTAATATGAAACAAAGGACATTATCAGACTAGCGTGTAAAAACACTGTAATTTCACAAGTGAGGGTAGCGGAAACATCATGGCATTATTACACTTATTATCGCACATCACTGTAATCACGTGAAAGAACCACCATAGAATTATCGCACGCCAGCCACTAGTGCTTTAAGAACAGGAATTTACTTCCGTGATTGAGCATGGGTGAGATTTTGGCAGTTCTCACGAGAAGACACAAGCACGCTTAAAACTCCAAAAAAACCCATAACACCTAAATTAAAAAAAGTTAATGAATACACAAGCACTGAAACAAACCTAAAAACATTGAAACTAAATGGGATGCTTCATAAAAAGAGAGTCCTGTGCTTTGTTTTTGTGTTCTCATCCGGATGTTTTCTCACTGAGGACCGCCCATTCACACTGTGATCTTGCAATTACAACAGGACATATTTTTGCACATCCTCAATACTTTGAAAAAAAATGATATTGACAATCTATTGATGGCTTATTCACAGCTTGGGCATGGAGTAACCACATGATGATGACGATGTCATGCAATAGCTGTGCCTGCTCATGCTACCCAGACATTGTAATTCTGTGATTTTTGCCACGTCTGATAAAGTCCAAAGTCTGTGCTACAAAGAACTGATTTAAAGAAAAATATGCAATGTTAAACTTTGACAAGGATGAATTAAGAACCAAAACACTTGTTTGCAAGTAGACTGAGTCAACAAATGACTAGACTAGAACTCCCAGAATTCCATAGCATTAAGCCATGGCAGTTAAAGTGGTGTCAAACTGCAATATTTCTGCAGTGTGTGGCAGCAGCCTAGGTGGCTTGCTAAAGTATATACATATGATACAGTATTTAAGCAAGCTGATAAACATTCAGCTTACTGATTTAAAACAGCAATATCATAACAATTTAAAACTTAAAAACCTGAAAGATCAAAACTATACTCAACTCATGCCCAGAAGCAAATATCAGAGCAGCAAATAACAGCAATCTCACTCTCATGGGGAAGGGTATTCTGTAGATGAACTGCAGAGGACAGTAGGAAAATCATTTCCTATGGTCTAATTATTCATGGCTCCAAGGACTTTAAATTAAAAGGCTGTAGAATCCCTTAAGGCAGAGTTAGGAATGTCTTGGAGCCTGGAGGGCCACAACACTTCATTTTCATCTTCTCCAGAGCTCCAGAAGGCTTCTCCTTGTGGATACCATTTTGGGTGTCTGGAAGTGACAACACATTACTTCCAGTTGCTTTGGGGGCCGGTTTGGGGAGGGGTGCTGTTTTGTCGTAGGAAGCAGTATTTTACAGCCCTGCAAAGGATTTTTTGGCAAATTTGGTGGAGGGGGGCTGAAAAAGATTTTTTTCAGATGAAAATGTTTAGGAGGTGTTAGGGCTTTTGAGAACCAATAAGGGCCCAAAGGGCTCTTTTATGAGCTGCCTTGGGTCCCACTTTGGGAGAAAGGTGGCATATAAATAAATAAATAAATAAGGCCAAAGTAGAACCCCCAAAGGACTATATGCATCCCATGGTCCAGATGATCTTCAGTCTTCCCTTAAGGAAGAAGAAATTAATGCCACAGCTTTTATTGGGACAGACTAACAGGCTTGTGTGTATGTACAGTAGGACCCCCTTATTGGCTGGGGATTGGTTCTGGGGGCCCCTGTGGATACCGAAAACTGCAGATAACAGTGAATGCCATTGGAAATAATGGGACTTCTGTTTTAAAATACCATACAGTTGCTTTGGAGAACCTAGAAAATGGCTAGAGAGGATGCATTTTCTAGGAAGACTCTATGGTAGGTGTGCTGTTTTGTGTTCTCTGGATAACTGAATCAGTGAATAATAAATCAGTGGATATGGGGGTCCTACTGTATGTGCTTTCAAGTTGTCTGTGAACCCATTAATTACATAGGATTTTCTTAGGCAAGGAATACTCAGAGGTCATTTTGCCAGTTCCTTCCTGTGAAATATAGCCTACAGCACCCAGTATTCATTGACAGTCTCCCATACAAGTACATACAGGGCTGACCCTGTCTAGTTTCCAAGATTGAATCTGAGTTCTTTTAAGGTATTACTCCTCGTGAAATTTTAATCTGTACATGTGCACATCTCCCTGAACCTAATTCTCCCACATATGGTAGAGAGGAGAACATGAATATGCCTCCTACATTGTACTGTAAAATCTAGGGCTAAAGGAATAGCTTATTTACTTACCCCAAATACAGTATCTTCAGGCAGTGCTAAATTTATTTTACAATATAATGCCAGACTCTTAGGGCTTGTCTACATGGGCAATTTGTTGAGAACAATGTTCCTTTAAGTCAAGGTAAAATATTTTGTATGGCTGTGAAGGGTGTGTAACACCAGGTGTCAACCACCAGTCATCACCAGTGTTCCCTTGCACGATCAGTGTGTGCATTATCTGCATAGGGTACTTGGACATGCCAGTTTTGCTACATTGGCACAGTTGGCTAAAGTGTGTCCAGAGTTTAAAGTCAAACCATGCCAAAAATTCCTGTACAGTACTGTCTGCAAGAAGGTTAATGTCAAGGCTTTTCCTGTAGCCAAGGAGAGCAAGAGGATAACAAAGCAGCCCTTCCAGATAGTTCATTGTGACCTTGCAGGACCATTTAAGGCAAGTGTGAAAGATGCACAATATATCTTTGTATTGGTTGGCCACTTTACTAGATATGGGTTTGTGTATTTGTTAAAATCCAAAGACCAGGCATTTACCAAGTTTAAGGAATGGGTGGCTATGGTTGAAAGAAAATTTCCCTTTAAAGTCATAATGTTCATTTCTGACAGAGGTGGGGAATTTCTTAGGAATACATTTCAAAATTGGCTTAGGACGAAGGGCAATCAACATAAAACAACTAACCCATATAGCCCAGCTGAAAATGGTCTGACTGAGCGAAGGGTAGGCCTATTGCAATCCATGAAGGACTGCATGCTGGTTGATGCCTGAGCACCTGGTAATCTGTGGGGTGAAGCAGTGAACTGTGCTAACCATGTAATTAACAGGGGTCTGGAGTTCTAAACCATGTAATTAGCAGGGTCTGGAGTTCTAAACACCAGATACCTTACTTTATGTTGTATGGGAGAGAACCTAGCGTAAAGTACCTAAGGGTTTTTGGACAGTTTGCCAATGTCCTGATTGCAAAAAGTTTGAGGAGGAGAGGCAAACCCAAGTGGAGGAGATTGAGATTTGTAGGATATATGGGTAATAAGTACCGGTTTGCCCTAAGAAATGGACAGACTGTGCACTCGAGGAGTGCCAGCTTTGAGACACATACTGGATTGGACAAAATACATGCAAACCAGGAAGTGTGTGTTCAACCACTAGTCCTAGAGGAGACACCTCTACACCTTTGGTAAAAGAAAGGACATGGTACAAGCAAAAGTAGTAGTGAAGAAAACACTGTTTTAATACCCAAGAGGTCAAAGAGAAAGAAAGGTCAAAGAGAAGAAGGTCAAAGAAAAGCCCCAGATCATTTTGTAGTACAGCAAGCAAAGGTATATAATATGTGTTGTGAACCAGAAAGTTATTCAGAAGTGCAGAACTGTTCAGAAGAGGAGCAAAGAAAATGGAATGCTGCCATGGATGCAGAATTCATGTCAATGATGGATAAGAAAGTCTTTGATGTTGTAGACATGCCTATAAACCAAAGAATTGTGGGGTCCAGATGGGTGTACAGAAAGAAGGTTATCAGATGGGAGTTTAAAATATAAAGCAAGACTAGTGGTTCAGGGATTCTCACAAGAGAAATATGAGTCCTACAATAAGACTATTGCCCCCACAGCAAACCCAGAAAGTTTAAAAGTGGTTTTGTTTTTAGCTGTAAAGAATGGCATTGAGATTAAACATTTTGTTTTTGAAACGGCTTATCTAAATCCTGATCTAACAGAAACTGTGTACATGAAGCAAGCCCCTAGATATGTGTGCAAAAATGAGAACAAAATAGATAAACTAAGAAAGGCAATCTATGGGTTAAAACAATCTGCTAAATGTTGGAAGTTGCGTATACATAAACAATTATGTGCCCTAGGTTTTACTAGGAGTATAGCAGATGCCGGTGTCTATACTAGAGGGAGTGGTGATGAGCCGGTCATACTTGTGATTTATGTTGATGATTTGGCAATCACAGCTAAAAGCCTAGAGGCGATTGAAATGTAAAATCACAGTTAGAGAGCCAGTTCAAAGTCAAGGATCTGGGATCCCTAAAACATTATCTAGGCATAGAGGTTGAAAAAACTCAGGAGGGTGAGTTGTTTGAGTCAGAGGACAAAAATAGACCAATTGGTTGAAAAATGCAGTCAAACTGATGCTAAAACAACCTCGATACCCACCTATGACCACAGATTTCATTAAATCTAAGTCTGATGTGCTGTTTGACAAGCCAGAACTACATCATTCAGTGATTGGCAGCCTGCTCTTTATAGCCAACCACACTAGGCCGGACATCAGCTTCTCTGTCTGCCTACTAAGTAGAAGGCTTTCTACCCCAAGCTTGGGTGACTGGATAGCACTCAAAAGAGTGATACATTATCTAAAAAGAACCAGGGATCTGTGTCTGAAAATGGCTAAAGCTGACTCTGAACCTGAATGTTATGTTGACAGCTCGTTTGCTGAGGAAAAAGAGTGAGTGATCTGGTGATCAAACATGCTGGTAATGTTTTAACACAGAGGTAATGAAAATAGACTACTGTAGCTTTATCCACAGCTGAGGCTGAATTTGCAGCACTTTCTGAACTGTCAAGGGAAATCCAATGGTTTAAACAATTGCTGCAAGACCTTGGGGACAAGTGTAAAGGTCCTATAAAGATTAACGAGGATTCTCAGACCTGTATAGTGATGACAGAGGCAGAGAATCTAAAAAGCGGAACGAAGTATGTTGGTGTAAAGTACACAAATGTAAGGCAAATGATACAGCATGGAGTAATGACATTATAGTATTGCATGTCAGAGGAAAACTTTGCTGACATATTCACAAAGGCGTTGCCAGCTCAGAGGCATAGGGAAATGGTTGCCTTGCTGGGGTTGAATAAAAGCTGTGAACAATGACCTGTAATCACGTAAACGCCTAGAACGATTATGCCTGTATATTATGTAAAGTGTTTATGTTATGTTTATGTATAAGTTATCCATAACAAATTATTTTGGAGGGGATTGTTGGGAACAATGTTCCTTTAAGTCAAGGTAAAATATTTTGTATGGCTGTAAAGGGTTTGTAACACCAGGTGTCAACCACCAGTCATCACCACAGTATATGAGTGAGCTAAGACCCAGAGCAGGTGTGGGTTGTAGTGGATTCTAGTGAGTGGATTGTGGTGGGTCAGAGTAGTTGCTGTGTAAGTTTGCTAAGAGTAGTGGGTTGACTATTGTGAGTATTTTGCATTACTTCAGACATTGTATGTTGGTGATATATCTTGGAACAAGAGATAAAGAGCCTCCAAGGACTTTGGAAGAAGCCAACTGTATCTGTGCATCATTTCCAGGTTGGTCAGTGCCATATTGCCAAATACTGCTAAAGGGTTCTGTGCTTCCGTACTCTGCTGTAAATAGCTATTGGGGATAAGCACCTCAGACAGTGCTGATAGTTGGCATCTCAGTGGGCCTAGTTTTTGTATTTGTTGCTGCATGCCTTGTAGAACATAAAAGAGAGCCAACACAATATACCCCCCCTTGCCTCCATCTTGGAGGCCAGTAGACCTGATGATGCAAGAGTTTTGCCTTGTTTTGTCCCTGGGCAAGGACACACAACACAAATAATGCAGTTTGAAACAGGATTATTTGCCATGGCTTCTTTCTATTGAATCATGGGATCTGTCATTTTACAAGGTCTTTAACCTCCTCTGCAAAAGAGTGCTGGTGCCTCACCAAACTAAATATCCCAGGATTCCATAGGAAGGAGCCATAGTGTAGCGTAGATTTGGCTAGGGCTAAGACAGGGGGAAGATGGGGTAGGACCAATAAAACATTTTTTTAAAATGTTAAAATCAGTTCCAGTCAAAATAAAATGGATATAGCCCCATGTGACTTCAGGAACCCATCCTGGCACATCAGCACGTCACTCTTCCACAGCCAGGAAGCAGGCCTGCAGCGTGTGACCAAGGCTGGTCACGTGCGGGGGCCTTGGTCGCATGTTGCAGGCTGGCTTCCTAGCTGCAGAGAGAGTGAGGAAAGCAGCTTCAGCAGTGGCTGCAGAAATGGGACAGCATGCCTTTCTGAACTTCCTCCTTTTTCATGAATATAAAGGAGGAGGAACGGGCAGGTTATGGTAGTGGAGAGCCAGTGTGTTGTGGCCCATGTAAATGAGCTTTTAGTTTCAGGTTTAGGTGACTAGAAAGCTGTTCAAGTGAGCCCAGAGTTTAGCACTCAAATACTACTGAGCTATGGTGGTGGGTGGAAAATTTGCCAGTCACCCCCCATGTTTCCTGTCTGAGAACCAATTTGTCAGGCTTTTTTGGAGGAACAATTCAAGGAGGTCACTATTAGCAAGCACATTCTGAAGATGAAAGAGTGGGGTCTGGAGTATACTGTCTTGTGCGGACTGACTTCCCAGTGGTTGAGACAAGATTTGAAGCAGGCTCTCAAAGCACTTATTAAAAACCACATTACATTGTCTCTTGAGACATAAGCAGTGGCTTACCTGAGTGTAATGTCCACATTTATTTCGACAGCTTTGGGTGTCATAGTCATAATCCTGGACTTCATTGTACCAATCAGTGAGGGCTGCAGTCACATTAAAAAGCCAAAGAGAACCTGTCCAAAGGTTTTCTCCAACAACTTTAAAGTTGGGGTGAGCCTTCCCCAATATTTGGAGGTCAGGATTATGTTTGAATTGGCACATTTTTGCCCAGGCCTTTGCAGTCTTTGCTAGATCATGATCCCAGCTCTACAAAAGAGTAATAGCAAGTTAGATGCTTTCATCTGATATTCTAGGATTTAAAAAGAATAAAGAAGAATTAAATATCTTACATATCCAACCACACTCCAATAATTTGGAATTGTAATGAAAGGACCCAACATCAATTTGCCGTCTGTGTAGACATATGGTCCTACATACTATGCTTACATGCAACTGGGACGTAACAGACACACATTTTACTTTGTTCTTTTAATCCCAATGGTCTTCTTGTAAGCTTGAAGAGGAGCAACTTTGCAGTCAGGACAGACTCAAAAAAATTTGCTGCCTGTAACCAAGCATCAAATGACACCTTTACCCAGCCAAGTCAAAAGCTAGACAAGTTATTTTGGAACACAAGACAGAAAAATCACACATAAGAGCCTCCCCCCATCATTGGCAGTGAACATTTTCTGCCCTTTCAGGATGCTCAAAATCAGCTGCCTGAAAAGGCCACCTCACTCTGGTAGGGCCAGCACTGCCTGAAGTTATTGCTAGTGTGGGAGATAGAAGATATTTCTGCTAGCTGCCAATTGATTCCCTGATTTTCATTTATATTGCTGAGTTAGGAGGTTGATAGATGTAGGATGAAAGATGAAGGCAAGGTTGAACAGCCAGGTCTTAGAGAGGTTCATGTTTCTACCATTGGGTAGCAGGCAGGTACTGTTTTCCAAGAAGATGTCTGGAAATGCATGACATGAATGCACAACTTATGCAGGCAGGAGTGATGAGATAGGAGATTTTCAGACCGCCTTTCAGCGTGCCTAGCGCGGGAGGAGCTTTCAGGAGAGGGACGGCGGTCTTGCACGGCAGGGGGGCATTTTCGGACGCCGTTGTCCCTCTCCCGAAACCATCCATGTCACTTCCGTGAAGCTTCGGAAGCCGCAGAGCCATATTTTAATCACGGAGGTTGCCCGTGATTAAAATATGGCGCTGAGGCTTCCGAAGCTTCACGGAAGTGACATGGATGGTTTCGGGAGAGGGACGACGGTGTCCGAAAACACCACCCTGCTGCGCAAGACCGCCGTCCCTCTCCCAAAAGTTCCTCCCGCGCTAGGCACGCTGAAACGCGGTCTGAAAATCTCCATAGGCAAGATTGGAAATACTGTATGTACTAGCAATGGATACAGGTAGCAGGAGAAGATGGAGAGATGTGTAATACCAGTAAAGAAGTCTGACAGGAGGAGGAGCACTTTTTGTAGGGCAAGTGGCTCTTGAGGGTCAGCAATAGATAGTTCATACAAACAGTCTTTGAGAGGAATGACAGCACAGGTAAACTATATGAGGTGTGTTGTTCTTATATTCTTTTGGTTGGATTCAAGACATTTCAGAATTGGGGCAAAGGAGAGAGAGAGAAAGAGAGAGAGAGAGAAGAACCAATGTTTATTGATATGAGATGCATACTAAGAGAAGAGTTAAGGAGCAATGTGCGGGAACCATGGTATGTGGATAAAGGGCAACCAGCTGTTTGGATGATGTAGATGTGGATGAGGGCTTAGAGACACTGATGGGTAGGAAGCACTTGCGGGATTATATATATTGCCGGCTTGGTGACTTGGGGCTATACCTGTGTCTGCAGAAACAGACATACACAACCAACAATTCTCTTTCCTTGCTGGAAAGAAAAGAAGTCAGCATTGAAAGAGTGGTCTGTATGAAGATCTCTGTAAGAGAGAAAGGAGAGTCATCTCTCCACCACATCTCCCAATGATCTTAATGCAGACCAGTCCTTCATTGTTGATAGCAGCAGTGCAGAAAGAGACACCCGAACAAAATTGGAGGAAAATCAGCAGGGGGGAAATTTAATAGCAATGGGGAAGCATCAGGACACCTAAGGGCCTTATTTACTTACGACCTTGGGTGAGTGTAGGTTGTGCACATGGCCTTTGCTGCAAAGTGCTTACCAAGAATTTAGTTTTCTTAGGACTTTTTCGGACAAGTAAAATGCAACGGAAGCAGCCTCGCCACTGCTGCACTGCAGGGCGTCCCTTTCGGATGACGCCCATCCCTGCCGGTACTGTTGCGGTAGCCCAGGGACATTTGAGTGTAATATTTTGGCGATTTTTACTCACAATCAACTTTCATGAGTAAAAATCATGAAATGCTTCCGTTGCATTTTACTTGTCCGAAAAAGTCCTTAGAGAGTGAAAGCATTTCTGTGATACGTGTAATAACCCATATATAGTGGTGAGAATAAGATGAGCATTGACAGCATGAACACTATGTTAAAACAACATTAACATTGCAGCTGATTATTGCCTCCCATCAGATGTCTGGATGAAGCCAGAATGCCAAAAGTTCACCTGCAGAGAGCAAAGTCATTCCAACAGAGAGCGACAATTTGCAGACTAGCAAAGAATGACTACAGTCTGCAGACTTAGTTGTTTTTATTACTCTCAGACTGAGAGCCAATGTGTTGTAGTGGTTTGAATGTGGGATGAAGACTCTGAGGGACCAGGGTTTGAATCCCTTTTTGGATATGGAAACCAACTGGGCAACATTGGGCACTCAGCTTCAGACAAAGGCCATGGCAAGCCCCCCTTGAACAAATCTTGCCAAGAACCCCTCTTGGTAGGTTCACCTTAGGGTTGCCATAAGTCAGAAATGAAGGCACACAGAACAACGACAACAACAACAAATTGTTCTCAGACTTCTGAATAAACACATTCCTTTGGAAGTGGGGAGATAAAGCCAGGTTCCCTTCCAGAACAGTTTAGCAGGGAGAATAAAAGGCTACTTTAGACCTTTGTGGGTCACCCCTGCTCCCATTAAAACAGAATGTTACATTGACCATCAACTGTGTATTGTTTAGTGTCGGAGATGTGTTGCCTCAGGACACTACAATGATACTGAAATCACTATTTTACTTAGTTATTGTTTTACTGAAATATCAAAGAATGATAAAAGTGGAATTGTGGGATCATCATGAGCAATCTATAACTGTCCTGATCATTTGAACAGTGCATATTAAGGACTTTATCAGACCAAACAAATATGGCACCATAACGATGCCTAATTAATGTGAAAGGGCATGCATATCATATGATGTCGTGCTTTCACGATCATATATTTTCCAAAAGCCGTTCTTTTTTTATTGACGGGTCAAGCTGTCAATAGATCTCCCATGGCACTTTTTTGGCAGCATTGCTAGCGTTTTAAACCTTGCGTCATTGTGCTCACGGGAATACAGTGTCCATGACAGAATACTTCCGGATGAGATCACGAAAACCAGGTACTGTATGCTCTTTTATGAACCTCCCCAGTTAACTTTTCAGTTTTAAAGTGTGTGTCTATGCTTGTGTGTACATTAAATAAGGATTTTGTGTCCTTATTTTTGTTTATTTTTCAAATTTGCTGCACTCACATCTTCTCATGAGAATCACCAAAATCTTGAACCTGGAAGTAAACAGAGCTCCATTTGTGCTCCATTTATGCTGGGGCTGCCTCTTTAACACTGCTCAAGGTAGGTCTGGTGTGGGGTCTTTTGCTGGCGTAAAAATACCACAAAATATTCTGGCAAAAGAATGTTAATGGGGGGGTAATCTGATAAAGTCCTAAGTCAGTCTAGCAAAAATTATCTGAGAGTTCCAGAAATTATCTGAGAGTTCCAGATCATTGTGTTGAGTGTGTTTGTTGGTCCTATTAAATTCTTGTTCCTACTTGGGCCTATAATATCTAGTCCTAGAGACCAACAAAAATAATTGCAGCTTATATATATATATTTTCAAAAGCCCTTAAATATTTTATCCTGTACTTTAGACCATCCTGCAATCATTATACTGGGCATATTGTAAACCGTTGTCTGCAAAGAGTTGTTTCAATAACAGTCCCAACATGGTAATATATTAAAGGGAAACATCCACAATGTCTTCTAATGAAGAAATTATCATTCATCTTCCACTCCACCTCCCACACACTCCTCTTTGTGAAAGTAAACGCTACATCGTTGTTCAGATTTTTAAAAATTAAATTCTTGTTCCTGTTTGGGTCTGCAGTAGTGAATCTTTTATTAAGTACACCAACCCCTGGGATATTTATATGCTCCCAGTTCTGTCTCTACAGTATCAGGAAAAAGGCACCAATCACTTCAGCCCTAACATTATGATGAAAAAAGCATTCACACTGTATAGGATATTTCACATCTCTCTATTTGAATTTTGCCATGCAGGCTGTTTTACCCTAAGAGCTTCTCCTTGAAGTTTGGGGGGAATTATAGCTTAAAAGAAAGACTGCAAGAGGAGGGTAACTTTGGGGATCTTTCCACCTACAGTATGTATACCAGTACTAACTGTAGAGAGCACTCCAGTTGAAATGTATTCAAGTTAAAACAAGAGATAAACTATCACACAAAAACATACACTCTTAACAAACATACAAGGCCATTGAAGGGAAAAGCTGTAGGATTGGATAGAGAGAAGTCCGGGATGGAAGGGTGATAATTACCGGTATCAGAGAAAGAAGTCTGAGCAGTGGAGAGACTCAGATAAGCGTTGAGGGTGGCACAGGGGGATCTGGTCCATTGAGAAAGAGGATGATGAGGTGACACACAGAATGGTGGGTCCAGTCTGTGCCACACGTGGTTGGGGGCTGAGCTAGGATATTTACACCCTATTTCATACCCTGGAGGAGTGCATTGGTTATGACAACGCCTGAATGGCTTTCCCACAGATCAGACAAAAGGGTCCAAAACTGAGCTAATTATCTTAGCTCCAGAGTGACAAAACATTGATGGGATCTGCAACAACCTCTTAATGTTTGGACAGGTAGGGTGTATAAAAAAAGATTTCTGTAGGGTATGGCTGAGGGATGGTCACTGATTGCATGTTTGAAAGGATTAGCATAGACCCATTAACAACTGGGATTTCTGCATAATCCTCTCTGGGTTTTCCCACCATTATGATTCTGGGCATGTCTGAGGTCATCGTGACCTCGACTGTCCTCTGATCAGCTTGACTCCAAACAGTGTCTGGTCAGCGTGACCCTGAAAAGTGTCCAATATGTGCACTTATAAGATAGGGGTGGTAGGGTATGCTAACAGCTGCACCCAAATTCCACTAGTCTGTCTCAAGGTGCACTGTGGCATCAGCATGGATGCTATGTGATCTATAGGAATAAGGAAAAGAAAATGCATCTGAGAAACGTTGTTGTTGTTGCTGTGTGCCTTCAAGTCATTTCCAACTTATGGCAACCCTAAGGCAAATCTATCACAGGATTTTCTGAGGGCTGAAAGTGTGTGACTTGCCCAAGGTCACCCAATGGATTTTCATGGGGATTCGAACCCTTGTCTCCAGAATTGTAGTGAAACAACTATACCACCCTGGCTCCTGAAAAATATACCCCCATTGAAACAAACATGCAGACATTCCTTGGAAAGAATGTATAGACATGGCTACTAAAAAGCAAGTTATACTTTGATGATTCTGCATTAAGAAAGAGGATATGATAGGGCTCCATGCACAAAACTATGCTTACCAAACTTTAATCAATGGCTAGATTGCTTCTTAATAATCCAGTAATGGTGGAAATTCTACAGAAACATTTCTAACAATTATAAACCTGCAAGAAATATAAATAAAAGCAGTTTTATAATTTCAATAGCTAAAGATGAAGATTCCCTTACCATCCGTTTCATGTTGCTGGCCAGTGGAGTCACACTGGATCGGAAATTATTGTGCACTCTGACACATTCTTCAACAAATGGTGCATTTCCAATATCTGGCAAAGTATTTTGGTCATAAAAATAGCAGCAAATGGAGAGATTCAGGAATACCAAAACACCAAACAACAGACTGATTGCTGTCATTCTAAAGTCCCTCTTTTGACTGCAACAGATACCAAAATATTTTATAGCTATGAAGGTGTCCTTTGTGATGTTTGGCTTGGAAACTTCAGGTTGTCTTTTATCTTACTTTACATTCTTTGGTATTTATTGTAGATAACAGGAAATGAATCAGCTACAGCAGCTTTAGCTGAAGACGGAGACTGATGAGTCAGTTTTGTATTGAACTACCCTTTCTTACACTTCCTTATGCATCTAACATTTCTTCACAACTTGTATATTTATATTCATAGCATAGCTTAAATACAGAGCAAGAGCAGTAATGCTACTGGATCAAATCAGCATTGATTAATATTGTATTTTTAAACCAATCTCTTTACTATTTTTCTAATTTTGTAATATTTTGTACCCCAAATCTAAACACATTTTCTCCAAGAAATCTTATAAATTTCAGTAGCCCAGGCTTTCAAATCACATTTCATCAGTAAGCTCATATACAACAAACAGTGTTACATACAGCAATGAGATATACAGTCGTACCCTGTATCCACAGGGGGTTCGGTTCCCAGACTTACTGTGGATACTGGAAACCATGGATAACAGAGAACCATATAAAAAGTAATGGAGTTCTGGTTAAAAAAAAAATACCATAGAGTTGCCTTGGAGGACCTAGAAGATGTCTAGAGAGGATGCCTCTCTGGGTGTTTTCTAGTTTGACTATGGTATGTGGCCCTGTTTTGGGTCCCATAGATAACTGAATCAGCGGACGGTGAATCAATGGATACGGGGGTGCTACTGTAGTACAGGTGCACCCCCGTATCCACTGATTCACCATCCGCTGATTCAGTTATCTATGGTTGGCAATGGGCAAAGGGTGAACAGGGAAGGAGACGAGGAGAGAATTCGTCTCCTTTTCCCCATCCCTGTGAGTGCTGCGGTGGCAAGTAAAACTGTAGATCTTCTGAATCCATGTCCCTGCACAGTAATGGATTCAGTGAACTAAGATATAGTTCAAACAGAATGGAGGTATAGCTGGTGGGTTATTTTTCCACCCAGGTATTCAACTTGTCGTAGAAGGAACTGCAATCCTCCTAAGACATCAGAGCTGGCATTCTACATTGCAGTTACAAATTGGTAACCTAAAGTTATGGATCCATGACTGCTTCTTATTCAGCTGTTCCATATTCATGATTTTGGCACTATTGCCATAATCACAAATGCCCCCAAACCTACCCATGGCATTTTGGCAAAAACAATAGTATGCGAAGCTCTCCTCCACAATGTTCACACACTGCAAATCGAGATGGTGGATGTGTCAGTTTTGCACAAGGGGGCAAGGAAGGCAAAGGGAACCCGGCAGCACAGTGCCTGGAGATGATGAGGAGGGCACTCTGACAGAAGATGAAATGAAGCAGTGAAGAACCCCCTCCTCTTCTTTCTCCCAGTGGCTTGCCAGGTAGCCCCTCCCATCCCTTTGCAGCCTCCAATTCCACTGTGAGAAGGAAGAGGAGGGGGGTTCATCACTGCTTCAGCAAAAGTTGAGATGAAGCGGCGAAGAACCCCCCTCCTCTTCCTTTTCTCAGAGACTTTCTTTGCTAAACTTCTAAAGTTACAGAAAGACCTAGAACCCCCCCACCCATTCCTGATAAATTATAACTACAGCCCTAGCTGCTCAGATGCTATGGGATTTACATCTGAGTAAACAAGTTTAGGCAGCCATGGCTTCCTGGATGGAAGTTTACAGAAGTGCACAATCACTAGTGCTTCTGGATGCTTGACAGCACGCCTGCATCTGGGCACATCTGACCAATCAAAATAAAGAGTGCTTACCCCTTGGTACTTCCCAAGAAATTGCATCAGTGTTCATATGAGCAGGAATGTGCATTTCCTGCAGAGCTTTAAAAAAAAAAATGGAAAAAGCCACAAAGGCTTTTCCTGCAGAGTACTTGGAGTCTCCCCCTTCACAATACAGCAAATCAACACGGAATCCTATTGGGACAAAAGGTTTTCTCTTCGCATTCTATGAGGAGTTTTTTCACCATCTAGACAAGCCCATAGCTTCAAGGAGATAGCCTGGTTACAGTTTCCAGTGCTCTGGTAATCTTCATGTAGACTACTGCAATGTGTTCTATGTGAGGCTACCTTTGAAAACAGTCCAGATACTACAGTTAGTCCAAAACTGGGGTACAAGATTTAAAATTGGGGGTGGGTGTTTCAGACATGTTGTATCAGTTCTTTTACAGCCAGTACGTTCCCGTTTCCTTTAATAATATGATTGCTGCAAGACATGAAGTTGGTGTGATAATGTCCAAGGTCTTTCTGATGGCAACACATTGGTTGTGGAATAGCATTCCCAAAATGGCTTATCTGACACTTTAATTATGTTTTTTTCCACCAGGTGATCAAGAAATGAGCCAGGAGACTGTCTGACTGAATTTTGCAATGCCAACAATTTGTTCATTGCAAACACACTCTTCAAACAATCCAAGAAGTGAGTGTATAAATGGACATCACTTGAAGGCCAATATAGAAATCAAATTGGAAGCAGAAGATGGAGAAGCTCCATTCTTTCTGCCAAAACAAGATCAGGAGCAGATTGTGGCACAGACCATGAACTACAAATAACAAAAGTTAGAGGAAAGCTAAAGAAGTACCAACCATTATGCCAAAATATAACCTGAAGAACATCCCCAAAGAATTTAAAGACAAGGTGAAAAATAAATTTGCACTATTAAGCTTAATTGGCTCTGGAATGAAGCCAGGGATATTGTCAGGGAGGAATTCAGAAAGACACTACAGTGGGCCCTTTATATTCACTGGGATTTGGTCCCAGGAACCCCTGTGGATACCAAAATCTGTGGACGCTCAGGTTCAATTATATACAGTGGTGTAATAAAATTATGTCCCTTCTATAAAATGACAAAATCAAGGCTTGCTTTTTGGATTTTTAAAATGTTTTGACATATTTTCAATCCATGGATGGTTGAATCCATAGATACAGAATACATGGATATGGAGGGCTGACTGCATCTGTTGCCAAAAAGAAAGAGGAGCCTCAATGGATGTCAGATTAAGCTCTTCAAGCAGTCATGGACAGAAATAGAACCAGAACCCTGAATGCGACTGTTCAATGACTTGTGTGCAGAACTACTATAATAATCAATGCAGAGAAATAGGAGATGACAACAAAAAAGGAAGACCTTTTCCACAAGATCTGAGAAATCAAAGGGAAATTTAAACTAGGAATGAGGATGCTCTACGACCAGCAAGAGAACACATTACATGGCAAAGAAGAAATAAAAAGATGGGAACAATACATGAAATAACTATATAAAAGAGATGAAAGGATGACAGATTCATTTGAATAAGAACCATATGAAGATGGACCTCCAATTATAAAAAGTGAAGTGGAAGCTGCACTCAGAGCACTTGAGATAAATCATTCACCAGAAACAGATGGCATACCAATAGAGCTGCTTCAAGCTACAGAGACAGAATCTGATCGTTAGTGCTGGATATAGAAATTCCCAGTCTGTAATTGAAGACAAGGATGCAATCAAATGTGCTAGTTAGAAAGCTGAATGCTTGGAGTATAGATTGTTCTGTACCAAAAAGACATGAAGATCTCTCCTTCCAAGATGTAAAGGACATTTTGGAATTCAGTACAATAAAATTTGGCCCAGAGATAGTCTTTGCAAGTTGGCAAAACTGACCCAGTTAAGCTTTCTGTGCTAGGGAATTAGTGCAACCTTTAAAGAAGAAAGAACAAGGAGGCAAGGCTTGTTTATTAACTGAAACCTCACATCAGGAAGCATTAAAGCAAGGTATGTTAAGGAAGTGTTAAAGCAAGGTATGCTGTTCATTAGTGGAATTTAATTGGTTCTTAAGCACAGAGAGCAATTGTTCCTTTTTATTTATTTCTTGAAGAACCCTAGCATTTCAGCCCTTCTATATTATTATTATGACTGAATCTTGTCTTCCACACCAAAATGTCTCATATTTTACATTTTTATATAAGATATTTTCATTGTCAGGTTTTTGCATGTTCAGAGGTGAGTCCTGTTCCACTTAAATAACACAGCAACACACAAGAGTGATTGGAAGAGGTCTACAACTTTTATTGATTACATCTGCTTATAGGTTTGGCACACAAATGGGTCTGGATCCAGATATTGACCAACCTGCCTGTTGATCAACGAGCCCAACTATCTGCCCCACTGCCAGAAACCACAGGGGTGACAGGCATGGGAT
Source organism: Gambelia wislizenii (assembly GCA_030847615.1). Lineage (NCBI taxonomy): Eukaryota > Metazoa > Chordata > Lepidosauria > Squamata > Crotaphytidae > Gambelia > Gambelia wislizenii. The sequence continues at coordinate 200,769,755 of JAUMIR010000005.1, read as the reverse complement.
CCACATGGGTGTACGGGGTGCAGGAAAGGCAACTACCCCAGAGCCAGGCATGACTATTTCCACCCCATGCTTTCTGAGTCCCTTAATGGAACCTCCATTACGTCACAATTCCCATATGTAACCAAAAATAGGTATCCTGGATCCAGGACCCATGGCACCACCCCAAAAAGTTGTGAGAAGATGACATGAATAGTACAAAGATTGCAACACCCACATTATGCAAGATATCTCCTTACATCATACATTCAGTTGTGGTCAGTTGCGCAGAGCTCTTGTTATTATGTACCTTCAAGTTGATTCTGATGTATGGCAACACTATCATAGGATTTTCTTGGTAAGATTTATTCAAAAGAGGTCTGTGTTTGCCTTCCTCCAAGCCTAAGAGAGTGTGACTTGCCCAAGGTCTCCTTATGAATTTCCATGAATAAGAGACCTCCGAGTCACTCTCTTAACAACAGTCCTGCTCAGGTCTTCCACACTAAGGGCTGTGGCTTCTTTAACTGATGGCTTATCTACACCAGCCAGAATATGCTGGCTCCCTGCCAGCATATCAAGGCTGTGGGGGTGGCCAGTTCTGCCCGTTACCTGGAGGAAACCGGCTGCAGTCCACACAGAAATGCTGGCCCATCGCTGCAGCTGCGGTGGCCACCATTTTCTTTGCTATCTCAGAAGCCAGGAAGGGGACCCGCAACATGTGACTGAGGGCCCCCTGCATGTGACCAACCTTGGTCATATTCAGCAGGACCCCTGACTGGCTTCCAGGAGAGCCAGGATACTGGCAGAGGCAGCAAGGGCTGACATGCCAGATGAGCTCCTGTAGACATGCGGGACTCAATCTGGATTTTGGCCAGCAGTACCAGATTTAAACAGGTATTATGCTATAACGCTTTATTGGGCCCTACTCCGTCTCAGCCCCATATCTGTCAGCCCCATATCAGGGGTGGTGAGGACTGCCTGGAGGCAGAATGGGGCAAATGCCCTGCATTGTTGGGACGGCAGGTTTCTGATACAGGGTAAGACAGGGTATTTAGCCCATGTAGATAAGCTCTGAGTCTATCCACCTATAATACGGTATTCCTCTTTTCCTACTGCCTTCTACCTTACCGAGCATTATAATATTTTCTAATGAATCATGTCTTCTCATGATATGTCCAAAGTACAACAGTCTCATACATATCATGAGAAGATATGATTCATTAGAAAAGACAATAATAAATTATAATAGCCTTGTTTTATTTAGTTTAGAGATGATGACTGTGTAATTTTAAAAGTGTATAAATGGTTTTTGAAACTAGAGACAGAAGATGAGCCAGTAAAAGAGTACATGATGGGGGGGGGGGAAGCAAAATTTTGGGCATAATGTCCATATGGATGTATGGGAAAAAATGTGGTCCAAAGATATAAAATTTACTTGTGCAGTAATGTAAAATAAAACCTGTATAAGATGATGTATAGATGATATCTAACCCCAAATAAGCTATTAAAAATCTCCCAGAATGTTTCAAACCAATGCTGGGGATGTCAAAATAAGGGGGCTACTTTTTTTATATGTAGAGGTAAATTCAAAAAAATGTCCATATCTGTCAGCCCCATATCAGGGGTGGTGAGGACTGCCTGGAGGCAGAATGGGGCAAATGCCCTGCATTGTTGGGACGGCAGGTTTCTGATACAGGGTAAGACAGGGTATAAAAAAGGTGGCTACTTTTTTTATATGTAGAGGTAAATTAAAAAAAATTCCCCCATTTGAACAATTTATTAGCATGCCTGTTTTTTACAAATTTAGAAAACAAATCCCAGGATTTTTCCTCCTGTGTGTTTTCACCTAGCTTCTTCGTGGTCCATGACACCAGCCAAAGTTGTCAGCAGAATAAAACCAAACTGACGCAAAGGCTGCAGGTTGTTCTGCCACTTTTCCAAATCCTTCAGCAGGACATCAAAGCTGGGGCTGATCACACCACACCCTTTCCCCGCCATCTTGCTACACTGGCATCATGGTGTGCATCAGTGTTTTGGCAGATGCTCTTAAGAGCATCAATAATGCAGAGAAGTGTAGAAAACATCAAGTTCTCATTAGACTGTGCTCTAAAGTAATTGTCTGGTTCTTAACTGATGATGAAGCATAGTTATATAGGTGATCGCTGATGACCACAGAGCTGGAAAGATCATTGTTGCTCTCACAAGAAGATTCAACAAGTGTGGTGTGATAAGCTCCGGAGTTAATCCAAAAAAATGTAAAGGTAGACTTTGTAATGTTACCAAAAATATTTTTGTTGGGCGTTATGATAAGCAGATAAATAACTGGAGAGTAAATATGGATTACCTTTTCAATATGACAACAGCAGCAAGAATTGTTTGCTCAAACTTGGAAACAAACCGAAACACTGACAATTAATGAATGGATTTTTAAGGTGGCCGACTTATCCCAAATGGCCAAATTAATGTGAGTTCTAAAGGACAAGCCAATTCAATACTTTCTGAAAGATTGGAAATTGTTTCTGGATTTTTTGAGCAATGACAAATCTAACAATGCAATAATCTGTGGCTATGGTTATACATAATTGTAGTAGTATTATTTAATTGGATCTGTAATGGTAGAATCTTTTTTTCTTTTTCTTTTTCATTACAGTCAGGACTGAGGGGTCAGAGCCCTACTGTGTATTAATTGTATGTCTGTCTTTCTTTTTCTTCTTTGTCTTTCTGTTTGTTTATTTTTATTGCATATTACTTTGATTGTAATTAATTAAAAAATTAATCCTACAAAGTGCGATAACCTCAATTTCGTCTTCTTGGCTTCTAGGGAGAGTTCAGGCTTGATTGCTCTAGGACCTATTTATATGTCTTTTTTGCAGTCCACAGTATCTGCAGCTCTCTCCTCCAGCACCACATTTCAAATGAGATGATTCTCTCCTTATCAATTTTTTCTCCACTTCTGGCTGTTTGACCAATTTCTTCCAGGATATTTATGAGTAAAGAGTGATTAAAAAACATAGATGCCCCGGGGGGACGTGGGGAGGAGGGAGATTTGTTTTGTCCAGAAGACAAAAAATATATAAAACTGTTAGGATCAACCGCTTTATTCAATGTCTCCCAAAATGGAATTCCAGCTTTAAAAGTGCTAACACTGGGTTAAGCATAATGACCAAAATAGACTCAGTTCTGAACATAAAGATGGAACAGGCAGTGGCGGCAGAAGGGGGGGTGCAGAGAGGCCCAACCTCACCAGGTGACGCCATCAGGGGGAGGAGTGATACCAGCCTTAGTAATGCCACAGGGAACAAGTCTATCTATGTTGACAGTGGTCTTGTCTATACAAGGGGGGGAAATATGAACACGTCCGAAAAAGCAGGCATGCGCAACGATGTGACCTGTCTTCATGGTGAAAAGAGCCCACTGAAACTCCTCATGACCCCCTAACCATGATGGTGGCCATGAGTGATTTACTTGCAATTTTAAATCTGCCACTGCCAAATTAAAAAAAACAGTTTCCCATGGTGCACACAAGCAATAGTTCATATTTACAAAAAAAAAAAAAAAAAAAAAGAAAGAAAAAGTGGGGGGAGAGTATAAGGTCACTGTGTTATCAACTTACCAGACCCTCACTTAGTTGAAAATTTAACATGGCGGCCGCAGGTGCTTTCCCTCTTTGCTAGACCCACCCCCATGTTCATCCAACCAATCAGATTACGTTGCCTGTTTGTATTTGTGCAAATGCAACTGTTCAAATGACCCCACATTCGCATGTCGTATGGAGCTTTTAAAAAAATCTGGACAAAGTCCCAGACACGATGCACATGGATATTGTGGTGGATTTGGCTGCTCCCCTTCCAAATGGCATGTTTTATGTATATGTCCATATGAACGGTTCACCATACATTTGCATCCTGTTCGTATTATTTTGACCTTATAGACAAGACCACTATTAGAAGTTCCAGGAAATAATGCCTTGTGCTTTAGGTGTTCTGAACTGGAAATGTTCTGGTACTGCTAAATGCAAATGTTTATAGCTATTTCTCTTATGAAATTAAAAATGCATACAATTGGCAGCAAAGGCTAATTGGCAGGCCATGCCAAATTAATTTTTCAGACTAAGGTAAACAAGCAAATGACAACTTCATCCCCCAAATCCAGGTGCATAATATTCAAAAGCCAGCCAAATTATATTGGCACTTGAGGCATAAACAACAGCAGCAACAAGAAAACCCACAAGACCTCTGCCACCATTCTGGCAGTATCTATACAATAATAATGAAGAAAATAATGAACAGTTTTCTGGGTTTTCACAACACCTAAAGTTACTACCTTGAGGAAGTCACCTCATTCTGCCTAATGTTAAGGCTTGCCTTATATACTCGATGTCACATCGTAGGTTGGAGACATTTGTCATATATAAACATCCGGGGATACCGCTTGGATAGCACAGCCACAGTGCCAAAAGTCATTAACAGAGACAACATTCTTAAAATTAAAGCAACAATACAATAGGAATCACAGGGTGAGTGTGGTGGAGTTGGGTACGAAGGAACAGAATGCGGTGGTTTTTGTGATGGCTTCGTAGGGTATGAAGGAGAGGGATGTGAAGGTGTTTTGGGGGAGGACTTTGTTATATCCCAGTCCGGGGACCAATTAAAGTAACCTAAAATACAGACATGTGTTAGAAATAGATTATATCAATTCTGAAAAATGATGAAGACTTTCCAAGTAAGAAAAAAGGATACATACTTCTCAGTTGATCACGCTCTGGATTTTCTGAAAATATTAAATACAGATATTAAAAATATCAAATACAAATATTAAATATAATCAAGTGTTTTCCCTATCAACAATCTCTGTTTAACTCACATCAGAGAAACCTTGTGGTAAAAACATTTCTCAGCTGTAGTTTAAGATATGTAAGCAAGTGGTGAATAATTTAGGTGGGAAGGACTTTGTTAAGTCAGTTAAACTTTGTAGGAAATCACAAATACTTGCTTGTGTATATTAACACAGAATCCAGATGTCTTCAAGGAAACATTTTTCATAGAGGACATTACATTCTCTCAGCATTCAAATCACAAGGATGTGGCCACCTGGGCTGTTTTTGTGCCCCTCAAGGTCTCCCTAGGGAACATTTCTGCCCTCAAATGTCCACCAGTGCCCTCTAGGGGGCATTTTTACCACCTTTCTCCACCCCCCATTGCCATTTTAGACCCAGGAGAGGTATTTTTCTAAATAAGGAAGTGATCAGGAAATGACTTCCTGGTTACTTTGTGTTGTAAGAAAGGCAGCCTAGGAGGCCTAAAAGCATGGCTAAATGCCCTCATTTGGGTGCATGTTCGGGCAAAACCCTTTTTTAGTGGAGGAGGACTCTGGTAGGACTCTTGGTGCAGCCCACCAAGGACCCCTGGGGGGGGACTAATGTTGACCCTCTAGCCTCTGACAGTTACCCAGACATGGCTTAAAGCAAGCCTTAGGCATACATAGGACTCACACAAGAACTGAGTCTAAAGAAATTCAAAACTGCCTCAGGAACAGACCTTCAAATATAGCTTTTGCATTCAAACAAACCCACCAATGGTACTGCCTTTCTGCAGTGGTGAGATTGCATGTTCCTGTGAGGCAAGAGTCTATGCTAATGGCAGCAGTGCTGCTGATAGGGTTTCCCATGTCAAACAGACTTTTGTTGAGGAGTCAGACTAAATGTGCCAAAGACCTACTCAGCAGCAGCAGTAGTGGGGGTTACTCAGGTGGAGGATAGCTAATACTTGTTAGTACTGTGCAGAAGGAAGCATAGTAAACTCCTTTTGAAAGTCTTTTACCATGAAAATCCTGTTATGAGACAATCTAAAATGAAACAACAGATAGTGACGACAGAAGATGACACTCTCAGATCAGAAGGCACTCAACAAGCTACTGAGGTACAACAGAGGACAACTACGAATAGCACTGGCTAATGATGCGACTGGTCTCAAGTCAAAAGGATGTTCAGCTGCTGACATGCTTGGAGATGAAAGGAAAGTCTGAAGCTGCACAACACATATTATAGAAACATGTAATGTGAGAAGCATGGATCAGGGGAATCTAGACATAGGACTTTTTTGGATGAGCTTTTACAGCGCTAGCAGCCTCGTCCTCGTTGCAAGGCTGCAGCACTGCAGGGCGTCCCTTTCGGATGATGCTCTCCCCTGCCAGTACTGTTGCGTTACCACAGGGACACTGCAGCGTTATATTCGGCAGTTTTCTAATCACAAAAGTTGATCATGATTAGAAAACCGCTGAATATAACACTGCAGTGTCCCCGTGGTAACGCAACAGTACCGGCAGGGGAGAGCGTCATCTGAAAGGGATGCCCTAGAGTGCAGCAGCCTCGCAACGGGGATGAGGCTGCTAGCGCTGTAAAGGCTCATCCGAAAAAGTCCGTAGTAAAACAAGAAATAGAATGTATAAACATTGCAATAGTTGGGGTGAGTAAGCTAAAGTGGACAGGAATTGGACATTTTCAGTCAAATAATTACACAGTGTTTTACTCAGGAAATGAAAATCTAAGCAGAAATGGGGTGATGTTAATAGTGAGGAGAGCTGTAGCAAAAACAGTCAAAGGATATAATGCAAAGTCTGACCAAATCATATCAATAAGACTGCAGGGAAAACCCATCAACGTAACCATAATCTAAGTTTATGCTCCAACTACAGAGGCAGAAGAAGAAGAAATTGTAAGATTCTGTGCTGGAGTCCAGGAGGAAATGGATCAACATACCAAAACAAGACTTCTTGTTAACAACAGGTGATTGGGATGCAAGAGTAAGAAACAGAGTAGAATCATGATTATAGAAACTTTGGTCTGGGATCAATAAATGAAGCAGGAGAGTGACTTGACTGAATTTTGCAAGGCTAACAGTTTATTTACTGCATACCAACAGAGCTGCTTCAAGCTATAGAGACAGAATTTACTCTAGTTTTAACTAAAATCTGTCACCAAATACAAACAAAACAATGGCCCACAGATTGGAAGCATTCAATATACATCCCAGTTGCCAACAAAGGGTACACCAGGAATTGCAATGACCACAGGACCATTGCATTAATTTCCCATACAGGCAAAGTCATACTCAAAATTTTACAACAAAGACTTTACAATATATGGAGCAAGAAATGCCAGACGTCCAAGCTGGGTTCAGGAAAGGAAGAGGCACTAAGGATCATATTTGCAAACATACATGGGATAATGGAGCATGCCAAAGTATTTCAGAAGAAAATCAGCCTGTGCTTTAAAGATTATAGCAAAGCCTTTGATTGTGTAGATCAGTGACTCTTAACCTTTTCTTTACCAGGGACCGCCTTTAAATATCTTTTGTTGCCATGGACCCCCAAGACAAACTCAAGATTTGAAACCCTAACAATAGCAACAACAATACAATTACATCATCCATTAAACCTTCCCTCAGAGGCATTGGAGCAGAGGGAAGACTTTTCTCCTGCTCCTTCCTGCAAGGGAGGGGGGCTGAAAACTCCACATAGACAGTGATAACAGCTTTTGTCCTTCGCTGCCTCCAAACGATCTACAGACCAACCAAGAAAATCCAAGAAATGCTAATTTCAGTGAAGGACAAAAGATACCCTCTCACAGCCGCAGGAGTTTATCGCATACCATGCAGCTGTGGACAAGTTTACACAGGGACCACTAAATGCAGTGTGCAAACATGAATCAAGGAACATGACTGGGCCAGCCAGTAGCAGAACATGTTATAAACCAACCTGGACACAAAATGTTATTTAAAAACACCAGAATTCTGGACCAGGCCAACAACTGTCATGTCAGAATGCACAGAGAAGCTACTGAAATCCACAAAAACCTGGACAACTTCAACAGGAAAGAAGAAACCCTAAAAGTAAACAAAATCTGGCTACCAGTCTTGAAAAACACTAAAATCAAAACTCAACAATGCAAATGAACTCCACCCAGGGATGGGATGATTTACAGCAGACAGTGGACCATTACCCAAACAGACACTAATCCTCCTTGCATGTCTCCACCCAGAAACTAACCATTCAAATACACAAATTTACATATCCTCTCCAACAGGGGCTCACAGTATATAACCCCACACACATTCCTACCCAACCATTCTCTGAAGATGCCAGCCACAGATACAGGCGAAACATCAGAAATAAACCCTTCCAGAACACGGCCTCACAGCCCAGGAAAAAAAAAACCTACGGAAAATCTTCCAGTGGTTCAAAATTAATGTTGATGTGCTGCTATGTGTGAGAGTGCATTATGTGGCCTAATCCATTACCCCCACTGGCACCAACTACTGCTGCTATGCCATTCTGGCATGTTCCTACCAAGGTGCAATGTGCATTCAGCTGACAAATACTCAGGAAAATAGACAGGGAGTCAGTTACAGATATCTTCCTTATATATTGGAAGCTGTTATATCTGATATTACTTTAATTAATTTCCCCCATTTCTACATGATAAGCTGCATGTGCCAGAATTTTCTCTTTGGCACAACTATTATAATTTTAAAAATCTTGTCTGTTTTGCAGCAGAATACCCAGAAGCAAAGTTACACGCTAATGGAATTTATTTAGATTCTGCGCCATTGCTGAGGAATCAGATTTCTAGGTATACAAAGCAGGACAAGTTAGCAGTTTGGTCAAAACCCACAATATTTTTTTAAAGACTGGTTAATTTGAAACTTATATACTCACATTTTTATACCAAAAAATTAATGTTATTTCAAAGAAATTACTCAGGAATTCATATAAATAGTTATGAAAAGGGAAAGGAAATGGCAAACAAATGCCCATCCTCACAAACCTGCAAAGATATATCTTTAAATCAACAGGCTATACGGCACCTAATACAATTAAAAAGAATTTATTTTGAACATAAATTCTACTTATTTAAAAGGGTTTGTACTTAGTACAGGACTCACAGAAGTCTGGTTTTAACAAAATCCAATCACAAAAATTCTTTGGCAACCTTGAATATATGTATAACTTTCTTTTCCATTAATAAATGAATACTTACCACACAGATTACGTACACAGTTTTCACCACTACAATCACTGCATGACCTTCCTGTTTTGTAGGGTTTAGTAGGATAATTCCCACTGTGAAAGCAAAGGCATTTATGTGTCAACTAACAAGTCAAATAGGATTATGTCTAATCAAATATTACAATAACAGAATTATCAGACGCGTCCAAAAAGTACCTTAGTAAAACGCTAGGATGACGTTTCTGTCCCGCAAATGGGACCTGGTTTCAGATGTCTTCATTGCGGCCGTTAGTAAGGTGTCACTTTTCATTGACAGGGAGGTCCTGTCAATGAAAAGTGATGCCTTACTAACAGCCACAGCACAGGAGCAGAAAGCAATGAGGATGATGTCGTCTGAAACCAGGTCCCATTCACAGGACAGTAACGTCATCCTGGCGTTCTGCTAAGGTACTTTTTCCTATGTCTGATAATCTCCAGAATAGGGGGGGGGGAAATCTCTTGATGATGTTCTAATAGTTTTCACTTAAAAGTAAATTACATTAATTTCTATGGCTTCCTACAGGTTGAGGACCATGAAATCTACAGGTTGCATCTCCCCAGAACACACACACATTTTTGTGGTCACTGCTGCTGAAATTCCTATGGCCCATTGGAGACTCCTTTCACGAAGCACTATGTTTTAGAGTTGCAACTCTCCACCTCTTTATTAAAGCCAAGGCAGGTTGGCCTGGGATACAAATGAGGTAGGACTGGATAGAGATACTTTGCTCTTTGTAAAGCTCTATTCATATCTCAGGAATATTAGAAAAAGAGATAATGCACTCTCATTATGTAGGCTGTGGCTCAAAAGACTGGGATGTACAATTAACTGGTTTGTGGGCAAGACTGCTTCCTAGTGATGTGAGGATGTCCTTTTGGAAGACCTTTCACTGATAATGGGATAATGATAAAGTAATATGCAATAAGGGATATCATCTTCATTCTTTTGAATAACTTGTGATTGATACAGCACATAGATTTTGGCAGTTTCAGTTCAATAAAATAAGGGCATGACTCCGTTATTCAGAATACACAACCAGAGAGCTATGCAATATATTATTTCATCATCTCTATTAATTTAAACATCTTTTAATATATTAAAAAAATATATACGCTGGCCCGTAGTTGCAGACAAAGTGTGCTCCATTGGAGAGGCTATCATAGCCAGAAACTTTCTGGCAGAACTGGACTGCACAGCCAACTTTGTAGCTTGTTGCCCAAACAACCTAAGATAAGAAACAAATATTTAAACAATACAGTTTGACCAGGACATAAACTGACTTGATACAGTTAAACTAGTGGAATATCAATTAACAACCAAGGCAATAATTACATTATAATTATTCATGAATTGTAACTTTAGTGTTAGCTTTTGTTTCTACAAAATACCTTTGAACTCCTTCCAGCTCTATTACTTAGGCTCATTTCCTATACTGCTGCTGTTTTCATCTATTGTTGTTAACCGCCTTTGAGTCACCTTTGACTCATGGAGGCCGTGTAAATTAGACACCTCCAAGATCCCCTGTCCTTAACTGCTCCGCTCAGGTACTGCAGGCTCAGGACCATGGCTTCCTTGATTCAGTCTATCCCTCTAGTACGTGGCCTTCCTGTCTTTCTACTGCCCTCCATCTTTCCTAGCATTATTGTCTTTTCTAGTGAGTTATGCCTTCTCATGATGTGGCCAAAGTATGACAGTCTCAATTTAGTCATCTTGGCTTCCAGGGATATTTCAAGTTTGATTTGTTGTTGGACCCATTTACTGGTCTTTTCATCTGTATCTGTATCTGTATCTATATATGGTTTTCATCTATATCTATAGATGAAAACCATATATAGATATAGATATAGATGAAAAATCTATATCTATGAGCCAGCGTGGTATAGTGGAGTGTTGGATTCCAACTCTGGAGACCTCGGTAACATTGGGCAAGTCACGCTCTCTCGGCCTCAGAGGAAGGCAATGGCAAACTTCCTCTGAACAATTCTTGCCAAGAAAACTCTGTGATAGGTTCGCCTTAGGGTCGCCATAAGTCAGAAACAACTTGAAGTCACACAAAGCAACAAACAATAATCTATATCTGTATCACCTATATCTATATACAGTACTCTCTTTAGATTCCTTGGAACAGTGAAACAAAAGCCTAGAAATTTTGAATATTCCGTTTTATAATTCAAGATGTTCATGCAATGCACTATTACCGGCTTGGTTCTTTCTCCTGATGGGAGCAGCAAAACAAACTAGAAACTACCGTAATCTATAAGTTGCTCCTGTAACACACAAGCAGTGGAAAACCAGTTCCAGACATACCCCAAACACAGCAAATACATTGGGGCTAGCTGGTTCAGACTTCAACATGTCTTCCCCATTATCCTTCCAACCCCCTGAGAATGAAACAGAGGCTCTGCTCACAGAAATTGCCTCTACCTGATTTTTAGCGACCCCCCCACTTAAAGAAAGCCCAACCCATTCAGCAGGGTCCCATGACTCTTGACATGCCTTTTTTCAGTGGGCTTCAAGGGCTGCTGTAATAAATAAAGGCAGGAGAAATCTGATTTAAGCAGCCCAGTACATGAATCTAAATATGGATCAAACATGGAAAGCTTGTAGATTCAGCAGGGGATACTTGCCCCTATCATTTTAAAGTGAGGTGTCCCCTTGCTAAGTTAACAAGCTACAACTGGGATATAACACTTGGGAATTGTGTCACCCCTCCCCAAGTGTGCACATATGATAGAGAAGCTGCCTGTCTTGCTTGTAAGGAGTAATCACGCCTGATTTTTAGGGTGAATTTTAAAATCAGGCAAAACATTCCCTACTCTTGCAGTTTTATTGTATAGTTTCTATTAATATGTTGTTCAATATTTTCTAAACTTAATTTGGAGTTTCTGATGACAGAATGACAAATGAATTACAGTACTCACTTGAGTATAATGGCCACAAACTTTAGTACATGCATTGCTCTCAAACCTGTAGTCATTGGCTTCATTATACCACGTTAGAAGCGCCCTTTGTACAGAGAACAGAGAGAGTGAGCCCGTCCAGATATTTTCTCCTACTGGAGTAAAGTTGGGGTGAACCTTTCCAGGAGTTTTGAGATAAATATTATGATCAAAGTGGCACTTCTTTGCCCACGCTTTGGCCGTTTTTGCCAATGCAGGGTCCCAGGTCTGTAGAATTAAAAGAGAAATGGATATTGTTTATTGTGCAGTATTTTGTTTGCAAATATAGTTTACATTACTAGACTGTTGTGGGCAAAATATAGTATGGAACAGCAGAAGTGTTTAAATTTCCTCAGTCATTGTCTAATGTACAACCACTAATAATCTTTACCAACAACAAACTTTGTTGCCATTTCCCCTGCTGAAATTTGCAAGTGCTTTCACTTTGAGTTACAAAACCAGTCCTTCCACCTCAATATTTTAAATGGGATGTGCGACGTTTTCTGTATCTTTGTGTCTCATAATTCATAGTCACAAATGGGATGAAGCAAAGATATATATTGGCAAAATCCGTCCTGCAGGCATCTTAATTTATTTATGAGCAATTCATGTGAGACTGTTCCAAAGGTTTTGCTAAATCTAGGCAAAAGAGATCTACTACGTCCCTTCTATCAGGTCTCTCTTTGTTTTGAAGTAATTAAAAAATAGATTAGTTTAATTTTACAAATATATGGTGTCTATTATCGACTCTCATGACCAGTTGCTACATCACACATTTATTTGTGATCTCTTCCCAAGTGGGCAAACTTGCATAGGTATTGAAACAAGCTATGTTCTTCACCTAAGGAAGATAGTTCCAGTGCTTGCCAAAGACAGGGAGAGCATTAATTATTCTGCTCAAATGAACTGCTGATCTGGAAGAAATGGGCATCATAAAACAGTATTTGTAAAAGATAGGGAAGTCTTCTTACCATCAGGCGCATGTTGCTCGCAGAGGGGTTCACCCTGGATCGAAAGTAATTGTGTTGGTTCACACAATCCTGTATAAACTGCTCATCCTCTATATCAGGCAAGGAAGTAGAATCATAAGTATAAGAGGAACTAAAGAAACCCAATACTATCCAAAGTCCAAATAACAACCTGAATTTCATTATTCTTCTGTCTTTCACTATATATTGGAAAAGGATCTTCTTTTTCAGTCTTGTACATAGACCTCTGGTGATGGCAGTATATATTCAAGTTTGGTTTTACAAGAAAAAAACAACACTATTTTAATAGTATCGTTGTAACAGGAAACAATTGCTTCAGCACCCAGAAACAAGTGTGCAGGAAACCGTTTCTTTATCAGAAAAAACCTTACTTAACTTTGCGTCTTTTGAAACAAGACAAAGCTAGGGACTTCAGCTAAGTATTTTGAACTGATGAATAAAAACTCATCCAATTTTTTTGGCATATAAAAATGCAAAGACAAATTCTGACACTGCCCACAAAGTCATTAAGAAATTCTCCTACAAAGCAGCTCACATGTATTTGAATGAGACCTGCTAGACTGAAAATATACCACGGAATAGGGCTATAATCAACACCCAATTAAAAAAAAAAACTTCCCATATATGCTTGGATTCCTGTCCTCAAAGCTTTCCTGAAAAAGTATGGGTTTTTTTGTGTGTTTTTTTTTGGTCAATAGTGATTTCCCACATTTGCTCCCTTGTTCAGGATGGGAGGGGACCTGCTTAGCAAAATGAGACAAATTATTTCTTTGAAGCACATTTGGACCTTTCTCTGAGGAATATGGACTGCCTGGGGGCCAATGAGGCTTGACACTTTCCAGAACAAAAACTCTTTGTTTTTGTTTTTTCAAGATAACTAAGAAATAGATTTGTGAGATGCTAACACCCAGGAATTTCTTCAATTCAGTACTGTATAGCAATGGGGGGGGGGATTACATAATGGTCTGAATCCTATTCGCAGTCACAATGAGAATTTGTTGTTAGCTGCCATCAAGTTGGCTTTGTTATGGTGAACATAGACATTAGACATTAGCTAATACAGGGAGCTCTGTGTGGGTAAGTGTGTGTATCAGCGAAAACCTGGCTACAGTACAGGTCAGTATGGGAAGAAAGCCAGATGCTTTGGAATGTAATCAGGCAAGCAAAATGCCTGCCCACAGGTACTCAAGAAGCACAGGTATTCAGGAAGGGGGGACAACAGTAGATTTTGGAAAGAAGACAAACCATACTATGTACACCAGCAGGAACAAGTATAAGGGACAGCTACCCTACCTCAACTCTCAGTTTCAATTGGATAAGTGCCAGTGCACACCTCAGTTGTAATTCATTTTGATAGGTCAACTAATTAGGTGAATGGGCATAAGAAAGAATAAAAGAAGCCCAGACCAAGTTCGTATCAGGCTGCTTTCGGCATACCTCCAGCACAGAAAACTATCGTCTATGACAGCCCCTCAGATAAACTGAAGCCTGATAACTGCCCTGATATGCTGCCCTAAATGCTGATTAGTGCTGATACTGGTAAGGTTATAATAAGAAAAGATATACTAAAGTAATATTTAATGCCATTAAGAATCAACAAGGAGGCTAACCTTTGAATGCCTGTGTCTCACAGAAGCCTGTTAGAGTTGTAAATTCCTCAGACAAATGAAAAAGGTATTTTGTCATGTGTAATTGGCTAAGTTAGATCATTAAGAGCATAACAAACGTGATGTAAGTTACAGGATTGTTTACAGTATGGCCTCTGTATCCACAGGGGCTACGTTCCCAGACCGACCATGGATAGCGAAAATCACAGATAATAGCAAACCCTATACTGGTTCCAGGAGACCCCCCCCCCCGTGGATACCAAAATCCATGAATACTCAAGTCCCATTATATGCAATGGCATAGCAAAATGGTGTCCCTTATATAAGATGGCAAAATCAAGGTTTGATTTTTGGATTATTATTTTTTAAAGACTATTTTCAAGCTGTGAATACTTAAATCCATAGATACCAAATCCATGGATACAGAGGGACAACTGTATTTCTGGCGGAAGCATACCATAGAATCATGCTGGAGGACTCTAGTTACTTGGAGGTCCTTCAGTGCAACTCTATGGTCAATTTCCACACAGGGTGTGTGAGGGCAGTTTTTGCTCGTTTTACTTTGGCAGTGACCCAGCAATGTCACTGCGGCTGACAGCACCAATATGAAGCTACCTTCAGGGTAATGGACTGTCACTCAGTGCTACTACTTGATGATTGTCAAAACATTATTTTTACATTTGGAAAATGTAATGGCTTAGGACACAGCCTTTCATGACACTGAACAGGCATTCTTGATGATCTACTTTTCCGAAAGACCTAGAACATGCTACACTATGGCTGCAGAGGGGAGCCAGAAACTGTTCTGGAGCCCTCAGGACATAGATACTTTATCAGGGCAGTGTTGACAAACTTGCACAGGCCTACTCTAATAGGGTTCATAACACCTCGCAATGCTATAGCCTAGCAATGAGTGCAGGCTAAAATAGCCAAGAGAGAACTACATTTGATCTTCTTCCAGGTTAAGCCACATTTCTACTGAGAAAGACATGATGTTCCCAGTGATGACCCACTCACCTCCTATGATGGCATACAAGAGATTGAGGGAACAGGCAGGAAGAAACATGCATCACACAGGTGAGACGCAGACCATGTCTGGCTTGCTATTGCTGAACTGCAAGAGTTGATACTTAGAGTATGCTGTGACCAAATATACTGGAAGTCTCTTTTCCCTTCCCCTCACAACTATCATGATAGTTGTGAGAATGTACGAGTTAACCAGTAATTTACCAGCAGTGATGTCAGAGAATATCTTCTGCTCTGCTCCTAGCCATCTCCATGAGGCCATCACCAGTGTCTTCATCACTATGGCTACTGACTTGTACCACAGATCTACTGAACAGAGCAAAAGCAGCCTGGAAGTGATGCTAGTGCATAAAGAAGAAAAGCAATGCCACCAGTGTCAGGACCTCCTGGAAGCAGACCTCTGCCATGTTAGCAGGCCTGACTAAGACCTAATTAAAGTGAATGGTATGAGTCTGGATGTTGGCGGGGGGGGGTTGCAAGCTGGGCCTTTTGGTTCCCAGGAGATAATGCTATACCACTCTGTGCCTGCACTTAAGGGTGCCAGTTACACGACAGAAATTGTCGCGGTGCTTACCGTGACTTTGTGATCACAAATCCGTCCCTCGCTGTTTATACGATTTATGTCACTGATCTGGATATCCCGGGTGGTCCCGTGACTGATATTTACACGTCCAAAGTTCCGGGGTTTTTTTAGGTTTTAGGGGGTTTTTTGGCTGTCAATCAAGGATGCGATTACTCGTGTTTTCACAACCTCGGTGACACACTTCCTTTAGAGTTCTGCGCCACGAGCAATGCTATTGGCTGGCTGGGGGATGAGAGGGGGCAGACGCTTGTGATTCTCCTGTCTCTTTAAAATGTTAACCCTTTAAGCAGAGGCAAAAAGCATTTTGAAAGACCCAAACTGAGATCTTTCGCTCAGACGCAGGGCTTTCCTTTTGAAATCAAGCCGAGTGAGGTTGGGGGGGAGGCTTGGGTTTCCCCTTGCCTCTTTAAAATGTTAACCCTTACAGCAGAGATTTAGCAGCAGAGTTTAGGTTTCAAGCCAGCTACAGACAGGCGTTTTGAAAGACAGACACAGAGAGGGGGAATTAAAGGGTGTTCATTCGCTCAGAGGCTGGAATATTTTACTGTGCCAGTTCAGACCCAGGGAGGTGATCAAGGCAGGGGATGAATGGGCGACCCTCTGCCCACCACGATCTCTCTGTAAAATGCAGTAGAGGAAAAGGTAAAGCTGAAGGGTTTGCAGTGTAGAAATCCATTTTAAAAGGTGATTGAGTACACGTGCGCATGCGCACACACACACACACATCAACCTTCGTGCAGCTGGAAGGGATGCCTTTGTTTTCAGCTGGTGAGGCTGGATCTGTTGAACGGGTGACTGACCCCTCCTTTTCTGGTCGCTGATCTCTAAGCCCACCCCCAGTCACCATTTCCGGCCATCCCCTAGTACCAAGATATTTTGTCCCAGACTGTTTACATTTCCGATTTTCCGAATCCTCCCATGACTTTTTTAAAAACCGGCACAAACCGCAGGACTGGAAGTCCCGCAGGTTGAGGGATAAAAGGTGCCCCCCCTTCCGAAAATCACGTACCTGACCCGATGTACGTGTAAACGGCCAGGGATCGACACGAATTCTTCCCGGGACATTTTCATCGTGTAAACGGCACCAAGGCCATAAACACATCTACTGTTTTGAGAAGGGGGGTTGCTCAAAGGGGGAATGAGAAGGAGCAGGGAGATCCGCAGGGTGGATTTAAAACTTTTTTTTTTTGCTTGCTTCAGTTCTGACTATAATCGAGACCATAGAATCATAGAATTGTAGAGTTGAAAGAGACCACAAGGGACATCCAGTCCAACCTCCTGCCATGCAGGAAATCACGATCAAAGCATCCGCGACAGATGGCTATCCAGCCTCTGTTTAAAGACCTCCAAGGAAGGAGACTCCACCACACTCTGAGGGAGTGTGTTCCACTGCCAAACAGCTCTTACTGTCAGAAAGTTCCTCCTAATGTTGAGGTGGAATCTCTGTTCCTGGAGCTTGCATCCATTGTTCCACGTTCTAGTCTCTGGAGCAGCAGAAAACAAGTTTGCTCCATCGTCAATGTGACACCCCTTCAAATACTTAAACAGGGCTATCATACAGCCCTTAACTGTCTTTTTTCCATGCTAAACATACCCAGCTCCCTAAGTCTTTCCTCATAAGGCATGGTTTCCAGACCTTTCACCATTTTAGTTGCCCTCCTCTGGACACGCTCCAATTTGTCAATATCCTTTTTGAATTGTGGTGCCCAGAACTGGACACAGTATTCTAGGTAAGGCCTGACCAAGCAGAACAGAGTGGCACTATTACTTTCCTTGATCTAGACACTATACTTCTATTGCTGCAGCCCAAAATCGCATTGGCCTTTTTAGCTGCCGCATCACACCGTTGACTCATGTTCAATTTGTGGTCTACTAGGACTCCTAGATCCCTTTCGCACGTAGTCTCATTCAGCCAGGTCTCCCCCATCCTATATCTATGCATTTTGTTTTTCCGCCCTAAGTGCAGTACCTTACATTTCTCCGTATTGAATTTCATTTTGTTAGCTTTGGTCCAGTTTTCTAGTCTATTCAGATCATTTTGAATTTTGATCCTGTCCTCTAGGGTATTAGCTACTCCTCCTAATTTGGTGTCATCTGCAAATTTGATAAGTATGCCCCTAATTTTGTCATCCAAATCATTGATAAAGATGTTGAATAGCACTGGGCCCAGGACAGAACCCTGTGGCACCCCACTGGTCACATCTTTCCAAGATGAAGAAGAGCCACTGCTGAGCACCCTTTGGGTTCAGCCGGTCACTTGTCTAGCCCACATTTTACAAGCTGGATGTACAAGATGGCTGGATGGCCATCTGCCAGGGATGCTTTGATCAAATGCAAGAATGTCATGGGGAACCTTGTTAAAGGCCTTACTGAAATCAAGGTATGCGATATTCAAAGCGTTCCCTTCATCTACCAAGCTGGTAATTTTATCAAAAAAAGAGATCAGATTAGTCTGGCATGACTTGTTTCTCTGAAACCCATGTTGACTTTTTGTGATTACGGCATTGCCTTCTAAATGTTCACAGACTCTCTGTTTAATGATCTGCTCTAGAATCTTCCCTGGTATTGATGTCAGACTAACTGGACAATAATTGTTGGGATCATCTTTCTTTCCCTTTTGAAGATAGGGACAGCATTTGCCCTCCTCCAGTCTGCTGGGACTTCTCCTGTTCTCCAGGAGTTCTCAAAGATAATTCCAATGGCTCTGAGATTACATTTGCCAGCTATTTTTAATACCCTTGGATGTAGTTCATCTGGTCCTGGGGATTAAAATTTATTTAGATTAACAAAGTATTCCTGTACTACCTCTTTACTTATTCTGTGCTGGATTTCCCCTATTGTGTCCTCTGTTCCATTATTCTCAGGTTGATCACCCTTTTCCTTTTCTGAAAACACTGAGGCAAAGAAGGTGTTGAGTAATTTTGCCTTTTCTCTGTCCCCCGTTAGCATTTTGCAATCTTCTCCATGTAGTGGCCCTACCATTTCCTTCTTCTTCCTTTTTCTGCGGACATACCCCCCAAAACCCTTTTTATTGTTCTTAACCTCTCTGTCGAGCCTTAGCTCATTCTGCGCTTTAGCTTTTCTGACTTTACTCCTACATATGTTCGCTATCTATTTTAATACTTCTTTGGTGATTTCCCCCTTTTTTCATTTCCTATACATGTTCTGTTTAAAACCTAGCTCCATTGAAAGTTCTTTAGTCATCCATCCTGATTTCTTGAGACACCTCCCATTTTTCTTCCTCATTTGTACTGTTTGAAATTCTGCCTTCAGTATCTCCCCTTTGAGAAAGTCCCATCCATCTTGAAGTCCCTTCTCTTTTAGTATTCCTGACCATAGGATCACTCCCAGTATTTCCCTGAGTTTATTGAAATCAGCTCCCCTAAAGTCTAGAATGTGTGTCTGACTATGCCTGGCTTCTCCTTTCCATTGTATAACAAACTCCAGGAGAACATGATCACTCCCACCTAAGGATCCCAACACTTGCACCCCATTAACCAGGTCAGCCCTTTTGTTAGGATCAGATCTAAAATAGCTGACCCCCTTGTTGCCTCTTCCACCTTTTGGACCATGAAATTGTCTTCCAGGCAAGTAAGGAATTTGCTAGACCTTGAAGTTTTGGTTGAATTAGATTTCCAGCAAATATCAGGATAGTTGAAGTCACCCATCATTACTACGTCTCTCCTTTCTGCGTGTGCAGTCATCTGTTCTAGAAAGGCATCATTCAGTTCCTCCATCTGACTTGGGGGTCTGTAATAGAGTCCCACAATAACATCCCTGTTGTTTCCCTGCCCTTTAATTTTTATCCAGATGCTCTCCACCTGGCTTCCAGTACTGATGTCATGAATCTCTTCACTGCTGTAAATATCCCTGACATATACAGTCGTCCCCTTCACATTCGCGGGGGATAGGTTCCCCAGACCCCCGCGAATGTGAAAATTCTGCGAATAATGACTGCCCTTCCCCTCCCCCGCCAAAGTGACCATGGGGCCTCCGGAGGCCCCATAGTTGCTTTCCCCCGCCTCCGTCTTCCCTTCCAAGGCCTTCACAGGGCCTCTGGAGACCCTCCCGAGGCTCCGTGGAGGCCTCCCCGGCCCTCCCCTTATAACCAAGCTTGCACCCCACTTCCAAGGCACCCCATTTCTGGAATGTTAGCATTGGCTATAGGCCTCAGAAACTGGCCAACTTGGTTCATTACTGTGGCCTTTTACAAGGGAAAAGACAGGATGGTCTCAGAAAAGGTCATTTTTGGTTTTTCCCTGGAAAGTAAGGCCTAGGGCTAAGAAGCCAAAAGAAGCCACATTCCACATAAATGGGAGGTTAATGGATGGGAGAAACCCTTTTGTACTTGCTGATTGTGAAATTTCCTCTCCTCAACTCCCAACCTAAAAGAAGTTGGGAGCTGAGGAGCAGCTCAAAGCTGTTAAAATTCAATCACTGGACATTAAGAAACACATTTAGCATCTTCCTCCCCTTTTGTCAAGACCAGGAAACTCATTGTGCAATCCATGAAGGCTCATGGAATCCATTGTTTCAACCCATGAAGCAACCAATCCCCTCAGGTGTATTTGGAAGTATAAAAGACCCCCCAAAATATGCCTCTTTGCACACAGCCAGTAACAGGGTGACACTCTGTTGCGCAGTTAGCCACACCCAGTTTCCTCCATCCACTCTGCCAGATTGACTACAGGACAGATCTGTATCACCTCAAGATCCTCTTGCTACCCCTATCCAAATTTTCCTACTGTTTCTTTCTATAGCCTTGAGTGAATGCTTCTTCTGGGTGAATGTGTGTGTGATTGGTGTTATTTTTGAACTCCTTAATAAAAAAACAACAACACAATACTTTATTTTAAATGTGTACTAAGTATTCCATCCAGACTAGTACTGGTATAATTGGTTTTCAGATTCCGTTGTTACCCCCTCTTTGCATAGCTAAAGTCGAGTTGCTGCTAATTTCCCCAACATATTAGAAACTAGATATTTTCTTGGAATTTTCCAAGGAGCATTTTGGGTAACACCCCCTCCCACCCAGTGCCTTCACGGAGCATTTGGAGGCTCCGTGGAGGCCTCCCCGGCCCTCCCACTCCCACCCAGGGCCTTCACGGAGCCTTCGGAGGCTCTGTGGAGGCGCCCCCGGCCCTCTCCCTCCCTCCTAGGGCCTTCACGGAGTCTTTGGAGGCTCTGTGGAGGCCTCCCCGGCCCTCCCCCCTCCCTCCCCGGGGCTTCACAGAGCCTTCGGAGGCTCTGTGGAGGCCTCCCCAGCCCTCCCCCCTCCCACCCAGGGCCTTCATGGAGCCTTCGAAGGTTCCGTGGAGGCCTCCCTGGCCCTCCCCCTCCCACCCAGGGCCTTCACAGGGCCTCCAGAGGCCCCTTGTCGCGGTTTTGGGAGGGCGGGGGGCCCTCCCAAAACCACGAATATGCAAAACCATGAATGCTAAGTTCACGAATGTGGAGGGGAAACTGTAATGCTACTCCTCCCCCTTTCCTGTTTGGCCTGTTTCTCTTAAAAAGGTTATACCCCTCTATTCCTACATTCCAATCATGAGACTCATCCCACCAGGTTTCAGTAATGCCTATTATATCATATAGTCCTCCCTCAACATTCACAGCCTCCACACTCGCGGTTCCGCATATTCGTGGTTGCTGGAGGGGAGGCTGAGGAAGGTGGCGACGGGGCCTCAGGAGGGAGTGGGGAGGTGTGGGGAGGCAGCCTTGGGGCCTTTGGAGGGTCTCCGGAGACCCCGTGGTCACCTGGAGAGGGAGTGGGGAGGCGTGGGAAGGCAGCCTCGGGGCCTCCGGAGGGCCTCCAGAGACCCTGTGGTTGCCTGGGGAGGGAGTGGGGAGGCTTTGGGAGGTGGCTTCAGGGCCTCCAGAGGGCCTCTGGAGACCCCGTGGTCACCTGGGGAGGGAGTGGAGAGGCTTGGAGAGGCAGCTTCGGGGCCTGAGGGCCTCCAGAGACCCAGTGGTCACCTGGAGAGGTAGTGGGATGCTTGGGGAGGAAGCTTCGGGTCCTCTGGATGGCCTCTGGAGACGCCATGGTCGTCTGGGGAGGAAGTGGGGAGGCGGCATCGGGGCCTCTGGACACCCCGTGGTCACCTGGGGAGGGAGTGGGGAGGCAGCCTCGGGGCCTCCAGAGACCCCATGGTCACCTGAAGAGAGAGTGAGGAGGTTTGGGGAGGCGGCCTTTGGAGATCCCGTGGTCACCTGGGGAGGGAGTGGGGAGGCTTGGGGAGGCAGGTTCAGGTCCTCTGGAGGGCCCCTGGAGACCCCGTGGTCACCTGGGGAGGGAATGGGGAGGCAGCCTCGGGTCCTCTGGAGGGCCTCCAGACACCCCGTGGTTGCCTGGGGAGGGAGTGGGGAGGCGGCCTTGGGGCCTCTGTAGGGCCTCCGGAGACCCCGTGGTTGCCTGGGGAGGGTGTGGGGAGACTTGGGGAGGCAGCCTCAGGGTGTCCGGAGGCCCCATGGTCGCTTCAGGAGGGAGGGGGATGGCAGTCTTTATTCGTGGAAATTTCACATTCGCGGGAGTCTGTGGAACCTAACCCCCGCAAATATGAAGGGATAACTGTATTTGCTTTGTTATGCTAGGAGTTCAAGTTCATCTTGCTTATTTCACATGCTCTGTGCATTAATGTAGAGACATCTAAGACCATGTGTTCCCTTTACTTGCTGACTGTGCAAGTTTTTTTGCCTCCCACTGTTGGGTCCTTGCACTGTTTGCCTTGTTTCCTCTATGACAGTTTGACTATTTTCTCCAGCCCTTTTGCCTTCCAGTGTCGAGAAGCCAACTTAAATAGCTGATAAGGCTGCCCGGCTCGGCAACAACTCAGTTGAAAAGCACAGTACCTGGTGTTGTCATTAGCAGTCCTATAGGGTCAGAAGTACACAAACACACAGAGAGAGCGAAGAACAAAGAGGCAGTCCAAGGTCAAAAGGATTCCGGCAGGTGGGTCAACGAAGGCAGTCCAAGGTCAAGATATCCGAAGTCTCAAGATAGCAAGGTTCCAAAAAGGCAGGAGAGTCACAGGCAGAGGCTTCCTCCAGGAAACGCAGACTGCCTGAAACAAGGAACTCAGCGTCCCCCAGCTGCTTTTGATGGCCCAGCTCCCACTCCCAGCTGCAGGGTGATTGATGAGCTTCTGTCTCTTAATTTCCGGGAACAACGCAGCCAGGCCCTCTCTGCTCTCCTTTGGCTAAAGGTAGGTACCTGCTCTTCTACCTCTTGCTCTTGCTCTACTATGTCTCCCAGGCTTGGACCCTGTGCTGGGGGTGGGCTAGGCTGCTGAGCCCTGGGTTCTTCAGGGCTAGACTGAGACACAGCCAGCTCTTCTGCTACTGGCTCAGTCTCCTTGCCTTCTGAGTCCTCAGAGTCCTGGCTGACCATGACATCCAGAATACTGTCTCCTTCCTCCATATGACTCAGTTTAAAGCCCTCCTGATCAAATTCTTGAGCCTGTTGGCAAAAACGTTTTTGCCAACTGTCGTGAGATGCACCCCATCCCTTGCCGGAAGTCCCCCCTCATGGAACCGCAGCCCATGATCCAAGAATCCAAATACTGTAGTTCTCGGTGACACTATCTGCGGAGCCAGTTGTTTACATCAGCTATTTTCCTCTCCCTTCCTGGACCATGGCCTTCACCTGGCAAAACAGATGAGATGATAACCTGTGCATCCATTTCTTTCAGCTTCCTCCCCAGAGCCTCATAATCTCTTCTGATATTCGGAAAGCTGTGCCTTGCAGTATCATTGGTTCCCACATGGACCAAAAGGAAGGGGTAATGATCAGTAGGCTTGACCAGTCTTGTCAGCCTCTCTGTCACATCACGGATCTTTGCCCCAGGGAGACAACACACCTCCTGAGACATCTTGTCAGGCCCACAAATCACTGGTTCTGTACCCCTCAGCAAGGAGTCCCCCCCACCACCACACACCTCCCCTGAGGCTTAGCAGTGGCTGTTCCTTGTGGTGGTACTCTCAGGGTCTCCTGCTTTGCCCCTGAAGTCTGTCCATGCTGTTCTTCCTCGTTGTCCTTGATAAGGGAGAGTTTCAAATTGATTCTGTAGCTGCAAGCTGCCAGAACAATCCCTGGTTTTTCTACTTCTGTGTGTGACATTCCTCCAACTGTCTATCTCCTGTGTATGTGAACTGACCCTCTCTTCTCCAGCAACTTCCTCTGTGTGGTCCCCATCCAAGACTGTTTGTTCTGTTCTGTCCAGGAAAACCTCTTGCTCACGAATATATTGAAGTGTAGCTACCTGGGTCTCCAGCTGCTGGAATTTCTCCTCCAAGAGGGCTACCAACTTGCACTTGGTGCATGTAAAGTTCCCCACACCTGTAGACAAGAAGACAAACATCCCACAAGTGTTGCAGGTGACTGCAGAAGTTCCCTCAGTGTCCATGCTGAGAAGTCTTAAGTAATCAGTGAAACAGGACTGTGGGCTTCCTCCTCAAAAAATTCTCCGGTAAACACCAACATAAAAGGCCCCTGATGGCCTGGCCATTTCACCAATCTCTGTCAGTGAGCTCAATCTACTGGGAATATAACTTTATAAAGATCTACTGGCTGCAAGCTCGTTCTGAAGGCAACTTACTGCTTCACTTCCTCTAAGCAAGAAACCCTCAAAAGTATTTTTTTAAAAAATAAAATTTATAAAGGAGAAGCTCTAAAACAAGTTTGTTGCTGCCCTGCTGTCCTATGCTGTACTTTTGCTTGTTTGATAAAATTTGCACGCCTAATGATGTGTGCTTCTAGGAGGAGTTATATAGAGCTAGGCTCCTAGCTCCACCCCCTAGTGACTCACAGATGTGACTCACAGAAGCTCCACCACCTCAGCAACAAGCACACTCTCCCAAGTTTTTAAAAAAATTCAAACTCACCCACTCAAAATGGCTGCCCAGAAGCTGCTCTCCTTCTCCCTGACAGGAAACTGGCCTGGAAAGCCTCCAGGAGGAGTTATATAGAGCTAGGCTCCTAGCTCCACCCCCTTGTGACTCAGAGCTTTACACTCCTTTAAACTACATCTTTATAAAGTACTTTAGCTAGACTTTGTTGTCTGTTTTGAGTTGGGTTTTGACGGGACCCTCACACTGGCTACACTGCCTGCCATTACGGATCACCACTCACCAACAGTCAGTGGCAACTCTTAACAGTAGTACTGGTCAGGATGATGTGAGTTCAGAGGGAGTATGTAGCCAAATTCCAAGTCTGAGTGGGAGGTGTTGATGGAAATTATTTCCCAGGCTGGTTCAGCAGTGGTTCTGGAAAGTGGCTGTGGTTGCATCCAAAAATGTTGGCTGGTTCAGCAGACCTGGACAATCAGCATAGGAAGGAGGGAGGAACCATGCTGCAGGGGCCCTAGCAGTAAGGCCACAAGATCACTGGCATGGTTTTTGCCATTGTGGTGCCATGGATCCTTCTTGCACATCCCTCTTAGTATGTGCAGTCCCATGTGTTTGTTTCCGTTTCCCAGGCAAGCACTGATTTGGCTATCCTTTGTGGAAAGAGAATGGGGCCTCATTAGTGACAGCTGGTGATGTCTGAAACTGCTGTTAATCCCATTATGTGGTCTGCTTCTGGCACCTACTCACTGTGCCTTCAGCAATGGGAGAAATGATACTCACAGGATGTGAGAATGCCTTACCTCTTGCCAAAGTCAATACCTTGGACAGCTGTTTTAACTCCTGAGTGAGCAAGATTAGCTCCTCTCCAGGAAGCTGTCAATCTGCACAGTGGTGAGGTGGATGGGGAGTCTTGCTGAGAAGTCTTCAACCATCACTTTGGAGCACAGCAGTACCTATGCATCCTAGATTTAAATCTGCCTGAGCTGCAGATGCAGCATCTCCAGCACTCATTTTGTTACCACAAATGTGTCTAATAATGTTATTTCTTCATAAAATCAGAAGCAAAGAATCAAGTCTGAGGGCCTGGATTATGACAAAAAAGTTCTTTAATATCAGTTGTGCAAGTGAGGAGCCACCTTGTGTCAAGGACACAGACAAAACGGGAAGCTCAGTGTTTCCCTGGTTCAAGCACATATATATCCCCTGCCAAGTGTGGTACAGATGCAAGAATGCTACTTAAGGACAGGTTGCTTACCTGTAACCATAGATCTTTGAGTGGTCTTCTGTGAATTCACACAGTTGGGTTTATTCCTGCGCCTGCGCAGTGCATTCGGAACCTTCTGGAATCACTAGGCAGAATGTGCATTGATACATTTTTGGCGGTAGCTCCGCCCATCCTAACGGTCCCTTATAAAGGGCTTCCCGCCTAAATCCCCTCAGTTCCTAAAATGTCGCCGCAATAAGCAGCATCAGGAACATTAAGCACATATGCAATAGCAGGACATAGAGGGGAGGATGGGTGGGTCTGTGTGAATTCACAGAAGACCACTCGAAGATCTATGGTTACAGGTAAGCAACCTGTCCATCTTCTTCGTGGTCTCTGTGAATCACACAGTTGGGTAGATTAGCAAGCTTCCTCACTGGAGGAGGGTATGTCATGCACACCCATAGATTTATGTCCTGTCACACATAAATTGAAGGGGATGTCTTTATATCCCCATAATTTACCCCAGTACGAATTATACATATACATATATATATATATATATATATAATTTGCACATTCCGCAAAATATCAACTTAACCAACCTTCATAGAGGTAGTACCTTAAAACAGAAGAGGACAATATCAAAGGCAAGTCAATATAATTACAGTCAGTTATTGAATAGAAGACAGAAGGACTGCTCTCCCAAATGCAGCCTCGGCCCTCGAGCGAGAGTCCAGTCTATAATGTGAAATGAATGTCAATGGTGAGGACCAGGTCGCAGCGCGGCAGACATCCTCCAAGGGTACCCCCGAGAGGAATGCAGTTGAAGTGGAGATAGCTCTCGTAGAATGTCCACGAATTCGTGAAGGCAGGGGCTTCTTGGCCAGTTTGTAGCAGAGAGCGATGGTCGAGGTCACCCACTTCGAGAGACGCTGCGATGAGATTGGTGTACCCCTCTTGGAGTCGGCATAAGAAACAAAGAGTTGGGGTGACTGCCGGAACGAAGCAGTACGCTGTACATAGAACACGAATGCCCTCCGTACATCCATGGCGTGAAGAGTTCGCTCGAATTCGTCCTTCGGTTCCTGCATTAGGGCGGGCAGGACAATGGGTTGGTTGAGGTGGAAGCTTGAAACTACCTTAGGCAAAAAGGAGATGTCCGGCCTCAAGACCACCTTGTGTTTGTGGAAGCAAATATATGGATGGTCAGAAGGGTACAAAGTTCTCCGGCTCGACGGGCAGAAGTAATGGCAACTAAGAAAACAGTCTTCCAGGTAAGTAGGCAGAGGTCAGTCGACGCCATTGGTTCGAAGGGTCGCCTCACCAGCTGAGAGAGGACGAGCTCAAGGCTCCAAGTCGGGATGGGATCGTGCACTGGAGGATGGAGGTTGATGTACCCTTTCAAGAACCTTTTAACTGTCGGGTCTTGGAAGGGAGACGGTCGGTTTCGAGGCTGGAATTCCATGGAGATAGCGGCTAGATATCCCTGGAGGGAAGACAGTGAAAGACCCGCCTTGGAGAGGTCGAGCAGAAAGTGAAGAACCGTGGATATCGAGCAGGATTCGACGTTCAAACCCTTCTCTGCTAGGAATTTCTCAAAATGATTCCACTTGTAAAGGTAAGCTTTCCGAGTGGAAGGTTTCCTAGCAGCGTCAATAATAGTTTGGACCTCTCGGGATAAAGGAGAGAGAGAGGCAGTGTATGGAGGACGAGGGGTCATGGCCGGATCCTCCACTCCGTCAGACGGAGCGACTCGACGTCTGGATGCCTGACTTTGCCCTGTTGCATCGTGAGTAGGTCCGGTCGACTCGGGAGATGGAGAAAACATTTGTCGGACAGGAGCAACAGTGGGGCAAACCACGGCTGCCGAGGCCACCACGGCGTGATGAGGATCGCGTTTGCTCGGTCTCGGTGCAGCTTGGCGACGACCCTTGTCAGCAGCGGGATCGGGGGGAAGAGGTACAGGAACTGTCTGTTCCATTTGAACAGGAATGCGTCTCCCCTCGAGTCCTTGTGTCTGTCCCTGGAGCAGAACTGGGCGCACTGTCTGTTCTGGGCGGTCGCGAAGACATCTATCAAGGGTGTCCCCCAGCGATGGAAGATGTTTGCCAGCACGTGACGGTGGAGCATCCACTCGTGAACGTTGGAATTGGAATGGCTCAGTCTGTCTGCAAGAATATTCTCCTCCCCAGGAAGGTGGATGGGGTGGAGGGAGATATTCCATTGTACGCACCAATCCCAGATCTGCAGTGTTAGCTGGAGCAGTTGGGGGGACCTGGTACCACCTTGTTTGTTTAGGTAATACATTACCGATGTGTTGTCCGTCAGGAGGACAGTCTTGTTTCGAACCAGGACCTCGAAGGAACGAAGAGCTTTCTGAACTGCTAGAAGATCCAGCATATTGATATGCAACATCCTCTCTTCCTCGGACCAGGCACTTTGTATCTTGTGGGACCTGAGATGGGCTCCCCACCCCTGTAACGATGCGTCTGTTGTGATGGAAACATCCGGTTGGTGGGGTTCGAATGGGATACCCGATAGGACGTTGGTCGGGTCCAGCCACCAGTCCAGGGAGCGTTGGACATAGCGGGGCATTATCAGGAGCATTCCCGGCGGATCTTTGAGGTGGTCGAAGACGCTGAGAAACCAATGTTGAAGTGGACGGAATCGAAGTCTGGCTAATGGTGTGACGGATGTAGTTGCTGCCATGTGGCCCAGAAGGACTTGTACATCCCGTGCTCGGATCCGACGGGATCAACGCATCCCAGAATCAGAGACCATAGGGTGTCGAATCGGTCTTCGGGAAAGTAGGCTGCTGCCGAAATCGAATCCAGGCAGGCCCTGATGAACTGGATAGTCTGCGATGGGGTCAGTTGGGATTTGTCCGTGTTGACAACAAGTCCCAGGGAATGCAGTACATCTAGGGTGAAGTTGACGTTCCTCTCGAGCCCGGCCTTCGAGTCCGCTACGAGAAGCCAGTCGTCGATGTATGGGAAGACGATGATCCCGTGTTGTCTGAGGAAAGCCGCCACTGGTGCCATGCATTTTGTGAAAACCCTCGGTGCCGTGGAGAGTCCGAAGGGAAGGACACGGAACTGGTAAGTCTCGTCCTCGATCTGGAATGCTAGGAACCTCCTGTGAGCAGGATGTATCCCAACATGGAAGTAAGCGTTCTTGAGGTCTATGGAGGCAAACCAGTCCCCGTGTTGAAGGAGAGGAAGGATGAGAGCAAGAGTGGTCATCCTGAATTTCTTCGGGATGATGTACCAGTTTAGTCCCCTGAGGTCGAGAATGGGACGTTGGCCACCATCCCTCTTCGGTACCAGGAAATACCTGGAGAAGAAACAACGGTGACGGAGGTCGGCAGGCACAGGTTCGACGGCTCCCTTCTGAAGTAAAGTCTGCACCTCCTCGATCAAGGGCGGGGAGGGGGGCATGGAGCGGATGAGTCCTGTCGGAGGTAGTTCGTCGAATTCGATCCAGTAGCCCTGATGTACAATTTGGAGCACCCAGCGGTCCGATGTCATGGAGGACCAGGCTTCCTGGAACAACGACAGGCGGTCTCCGAACAGGGGGTTCTAAAAGAAAATATAAACATCAAAATAAGGAACCACAATTAAAATCTCTTTCTGCCTTGATCTTTGGGCCTGTGTTTTGAGGGCAGACGGTACCGGGAGGCAGAGCCCTGACTCCTCACCGAGGATGTGGAGGAAAGTGGTTGCTGCTGGAAGCGGGAGTGTCTAGATGATTGGGGCGTACCCCCTCTCCTGTAAGGTTGGCCAAAGGGGTACATGTTCCATCCGGAACGGTGCCTGGGGCGGTAAGCAGAAGATGAGGTCGATGGCATACCGTATTTTCTCGCAGTGGTCCTCATCTTCTGCGTGAACTCAAGCTTCTCATCTGTCGACGCATTAAAGAGACCTGAGGTGTCGAAAGGCATGTCTTCAATGGTCGCAGCAGCTTGAGTCGAGAGGCCCGAAGAGCGGAGCCAGGCATGGCGCCGTAAGGCAATGGAGCCCGCCACTGTCTTGGCTGCACAGTCAGCAACGTGCCTTGCGGAGTTCATCTGTTGGCCCGCAAGTAACTGGGCTTCAGCTTGAATAGCCTCCGCAAGCCTCTTTCGTTCCTCCGGCAGGTCCTGGATAAGGGGCAGCATTTGTTCCCAAAGAACCTGCTGGTAAGCCCCCATACATGCAGAGTAATTCGCAATACGGAAGCTAAGTCCAGCAGCGGAATAGATCTTCTTTCCAATTATGTCCAGTTTCCTGCCCTCAGTATCAGTAGGGGTGGACTGCGCACGACGCTGCCTTCTTGGTTGTGCCGCCTCCACAACGACTGAGTTGGGCCTCGGGTGTTCTCTCAACCAGGTTACTGTCACCAGAAACCTTGTACAGTCTGTCAATCCTCTTAGAGGTGGAAGGGATGGACAAAGGGTTCTCCCATGAATTTTGTGTCAGCTTTAAGAGGGAAGGCAGTACTGGGATGTTGGCAGTCGGGGGAGCTTTTGACTTGATTCTCTGATAAATCGGGTCAATAGGCTCTGTCTCCTTCTCAGTGATTTTTAAATCCAGGGTGTGGGACATCTGCACCACCTGTTCTGCAAAGGAGCGAACGTCGTCAGTGGGAGAGGAAGAGTCCTCATCCAGAAGATCAGGCTGGGGCGACGGTATATAAGGTTGATACTCCTCAGATGACTCAGATGAAGCGGAGGAATCGGACGTCGGAGTTGGAGATCGACGACGATCGTGGAGAGATGCCGTGCGCCGTGGGGGAGTCGGCGGCGGTGGAGGCAGAGGCTGGAAAGGGGACACTTGACAACTTGTGTCCTTAAGATTCGGTTTCATTGGCTCCCGAGCAAGGAGGGCCCCTTTATCCCGACCGTGAAAGGACAAGCAGGGAGGGGATAAAGCCACAGATTATAGGGTAGCAGCCTCAGAGGTGAGATGAAAAATCTGTTCCTCTCCGGCAGAGGTCAGAGGCAGAGTCAGCGGTGTAGTAAAAGCTGATTTGGCCCGCTCGTAGGCACCATATGCCTCCTCATCCTCTCGGACCCTGGAAGTTAAAGGCTGGGGTTCATCTTGTAGGAGGGGTTCATCCTGACCTGCTCGCATCACGGTGGCGGAGTCCCGGAGCAACTCCGATCTCGAAACCAGAAGGGCCGGAGAGATCACATGAGCCTGCGGGGTGCTTTCCATCTCCTCAGTCGAGCCCAATCTCCGATGATGGTGTGGGAGTTGGAGTTCTAGGGCGGGTGTGCCCGATATCCATACCTCGATCCCGAGGAGAGGGATGGTGTTGCGAGAGGGGTTAGGCTCCCGACGTAGATGGAGCCGGAACCGAAGGAGGCAAGGGGTCTCGAATTTGGGAGACGTCCCTTCATTTCTCGTCTGCATGCACCCGCTTTGCCTTCTTTTTCTTCAGGGCCTTAACCTTAGAGGGCTCGGAGGATTCTCGGGTTCGACCTCCATCCTGAGAGCCCTGTGGGTCCCGATGATGATCCTTGGGCTCAATAGCTCCCGAATCCGATGAAGGTTGATCCCCAGCCGGGGTTGACTTCACGGGTTTGTGGGAGTGTAGCACTGCCTCCGAATCTGATGCTACTGAACGTCTCCTCGAGGGGCTTCGGGAGCGACGCCGTTTAGCGTGCGGTGACTGGGGGGACTTTGCAGTGGGGGACCTTCCCTGCGGAGAAACCCCTGCGCCCACAGCCGGAGTCGAAGAAGTTGATGGGATGAGGGCCTTTTCATATAAAAAGGATTTCAGCCTGGAGGAGCGATGCTTCCTCGCCTGAGGCGTGAAGGCCTTACAGTGGACGCACGCATCGACATTATGCGTCTCACCCAGACAGATGAGGCACCTGGAATGCCCATCAGAACTGGGCAACTTGGCCTGGCATACCACACAGCGTTTAAAGCCCGTTTTCGCAGCCATAATGGAGATCCTAAAGCCGTAGTCAAGAGAGCGCAGAGTCAAACCGTGAGTCAGAAGCCGTTACCAAGTCCAGAGGGAAAGCCAAAATCGTAGTCAGAAGTACCGAGTCAAACCAGAAGTCGTCAATAGCCAATAAATCAGAGAGAAATCGTAATCCAAAGCCAATCCAAGTCAAAAACCGAAAGCGAAAGTCGTCAGAGAGCGCAAAGGTTCCTTTAGAGCTGCTAGCGTGGCAGAAAAAAAGGAACTGAGGGGATTTAGGCGGGAAGCCCTTTATAAGGGACCGTTAGGATGGGCGGAGCTACTGCCAAAAATGTATCAATGCACATTCTGCCTAGCGATTCCAGAAGGTTCCAAATGCACTGCGCAGGCGCGGGAATAAACCCAACTGTGTGATTCAGAGACCACGAAGAAGATCTTGGCTATTCCAAACCTTCCATGTCCCATATAAGGAGATAGTTACAATCTAAAAAATATGATTTGTTAGAAGCACATTTATTGTAGATATCAACAATACAGCATTGCGAATGCCTGAGGAGGGATTCCTAAATTATAATACAAGGTTCTGCTTTAAGGAGGAGCCTCAATGAAAGTTAATGAAGCAAAGTTATCAAAATTCAGCCTCATGGTTTCCCCACTCCCATTGACCTGGTTAGAACTGGTTCCATTACTTTTCAGACTACTGCCAGACCACTATGTCTGACCAAAGTTCTATTTCTACCTATTTTGCTCAGCTAATTTCTTGTTCTTGTAAACTGTGGGTTTCCTGTTTTTAGCAAATTGCCTTTGAAACTGATTTCTTATCTTTCATAGCTTCATCAAGTTTTAGCAAGCTTCTAGCTTGAAGCTGTAAGCCACCCATTGTGACCTAGTGATCATCCATCTGGGCCCCTGGATCTCAGCCCTTCTGAATTCCCCTCTATGCTCCTACAATTTTACAGCAAAAAACCCTAAATAACTTTTCAGAAATATGCAGTGCTGAAGATCTGCATGGATATGATGCTTCTACAGCAGTGAATGATCAAAGCAGCATGGATTGGATTGTATTTTTATGTTATTAGGTAATTTTATGAAACACCTTTAATAAGAACAGGTTGCTTACCTGTAACTGTGGTTCTTTGAGTGGTCACCTGTGCCTTCACACAATGGGTCTTGCACCTGCTCAGAGACTCAGTCCGGAAGTTCTAGAGCTGAGTAGCTTGGCAGAAAGCCCAACCCCTCCTCCTCACCACACATACACGAGCCCGCCAAGCTACCTTCTTCTCAGTTTCTAAGTCTGCCGGAGCCAGGGATCTGAAGAGGGGTGGTAGGGTGGGTTTGTGTGAGGGCACAGATGACCACTTGAAGAACCAGTTACAGGTAAGCAACCTGTTCTTCTTCATCGTGTCTCTGTGCCTCACACGATGGGTGACTGAAGAGCTTACCTGAAGGATGGAGAGCAGATCACTGGAGAAGAGAAGAAAGGACAGCCTGTCCAAACGTGGCATCAGCACGAGCCCTGCAGCCCAATCTGTAGTGTTGAATAAGGGTGGAAGGCTATGTTGCCACCTTGCATAGATCTTGCAGTGAGAACCCATGCAGCAGAGCTGAGGAAGAGCCAACAGCTCTGGTCGAATGAGCCTGCAGATTGGTAGCATTTGTTTGCTGTATTAGGTAGCTTGTTAACATTGCTGGGCCTGCTAGTACTCACATCAGGGACTTGACATGGGGAGAGGGCATTATGGGAAGCTGGAGAAGTTAGTATGTGCTGGTGGAAGCTTGTACAACTTGTCAAGGTCATTTCTCTTGGGAAAGTTTAAGGAGTGAAGCATGGGGCTGATAGTACCAATTAGCTAGGTGGTGAGTGAGGGAAACCAAAACCTATGGAATGTATTAACGACTGGCTTTTGGCGCCAAGACTTTAGCTCTGTCAATGAACTGTTACTGTACGCATCTATATCCTGAGACAATAAAGCATTTCAAGTGATGTCTGTTGTTCTGATAAGTGGATGTTGAGGAGTTCATCACAGCCAGACATAGGGAATCTTTGGCTCACTGGGCTGGAGCCAGCCTGCAGAGGCCTACAGGAAGCTCCCTGTTCTTTCCTGCCTCTGAGAAAAGGAGAGCAATCATGATAACTTCTGAGCTGTTGCCTCAAGAAGCACACTTTGAGTCAGTGATTCAGTTATCTTTGCTCCACTCTGTACCCTAAAGACACCAGACCCCATCTGATTTTGGAAACTAAACAGTCTGCCCTGGTTAGTACTTGGATGGCAGACCACCAACCAATACTAGTACTGTGGGCTATATTTCAGAAGAAGAAACTGGCAAAACCACCTAAGTATTCCTTGCCTAAGAAAATCCTATGAAATTTAGGGATAGTCTCCATAAGCTGTCAGGTGACTTGAAGTGCTTTCTTACTGAGGAAAGCACAAGAGAAACAAAGCTAGCTTGGGACTCAGCAGATGCTGGGGAAAATGGTTTCTCAAGGCGCCAGTTCAGTCCCTTCACTCACTGATTGCCATCCTGACTGAGCTGGTGATCAGGAAATAAATAATTTAATTTCAGCTATTACTATTTGTCATAACAGGAGTTGGACGCAACTTTACAAAAGGTCTGAAATCAAACAGGCCACTGTATGAAATAAATTGTAAAAGCATTTATTAGTTACAGCTTGTGAACTATGCAAAACAAACTTGTTTTTAATTTGATTTAACTTTATTTTCACATAATGGTGAATAATATTAAGTATTATTGTCTGTTTTATTTTATAATGGTATCTTTTTTATTTCAAAATATTCAAAATTTCTTTAATATACAACATGCATGTTTTTTATAATTTGAGAAAAATTCAAGGTATCGTAAGAATGATGAAATGATCTAAATTTACTCTGTAAATTTTATCTCTTAGTTACATAAAATCACAGCAGAGTTACATGAATATGAAAAAATTATTTTTGAAAATTTAATCCAGGATAATGAAGTTTTAAGAAGTAAACAGCTACAAATGCTACAAACATTAACAAGGGCCTTAAAACCGCAACAGCTATACACAATGCATCACACTTAATCTCGATTTTATAGGCTGGATACCAGTTTGAATAACCTGTATAAAAAATGGAAAAGAATTTTTAATGGATATAAAGTTTCTGTTTTAAATAATTTTAAAATATAAAATAAAGTGAAGTACATACTGCTATTTTCTCGGTCACGTTGAGGATTTCCTAGAAAAAAAATTAAAAAATAGCTATAACAAATGAAGAAAAGCTTTACAAATAATAAATTTTACTTTTAAGGCATTTCATGACGAAGAATGAGAGAGCATGTCTATTAAATTCTAGGATCCATAATTTATAATAAGATGTAAAGTTAAAGCTCCTTCCTCCTCCTCAGTCTCTTAGGATTTCAGTAGATTATGAATAACAAAGTTTAATAATCAAATTAACTATTTTGATTGTCTGAAACATGTTCCAGCACTGGTTTCTCTATTATCAGGTTACACTATGATCCTTGGTGTAAATGTGCTCGTCAATACTGTTCAGAGATGGAGGAGGCAGCAATACCAAACATCAGACCGAGGTGGGAGCTGATACTGAGGCCGATTTCAAAGCATCTGATTCAGGTCTTAATCCATCTTTGTCTTTAGCCTGTTTATTTTTTCAGGGGGGCTACTGAATTGGCAGCGCTCTTCTGTTGCCCCTTTCCAGACTTAGGCCATGAAGAGACAGCTATGCCTGAAGTTGAGAGAGCCTGAACTGTGGTCCCGGCTGCTTTGAGTCTTGGTAGGTGGTGTAGATGGAGTAGACCAGGCTGCAGATGCCAACAGGGACAACATAGTCTTCCAAGTTGGTTGTGAAGAGGTGTACGGGATGCTGAGGACTTTGGTCAGGGGCTGATTTTTCACAGATAGAAACTGAAGCAGAGTGAAGTGGAGAGTTCTGTTGGCAACGCTGACAACTTCCAGAGACCACTCCCATTAGTATGTATGACTACTAAGTCCCCAGCTCATGAAGCCTTTACATATCAAACAAGAATTAATGCAGTGATTCCTACTGAGGTGTCATGAAGGCAGTCCTATAATCCTGCAAAGGGGGTGGCGCTTCCATCATTCTACAAAGACTACATTTCCCATTATCTGTAAATAGCCATTGTCTGGTCAGCATGACCAGGTAAACTAAGGGTTAAGACAAAGATGGGAGGTGGATATCATCTCCTGAGATAGCATCATCATGACATCACATCAACAGACACAGGTCTGGCAAATGAAAGGACAGGTTGCTTACCTGTAACCATAGATCTTCGAGTGGTCTTCTGTGAATTCACACAGTGGGTTACTCCTGCGCCTGCGCAGAGCGTTCGGAACTCTCTAGAATCGCTAGGCAGAACTTAGTTTGCAACATTTTGGCGGTAACTCCGCCCACCCTAACGGTCCCTATATAGGCAGTCCCGCCTAAATCCCTTCAGTTCCATAAAGGACACCGCAAAGAGCAGCATCAGGAACATTAAGCATATAAGCCATAGCAGGACACAGAGGGGAGGATGGGCGGGTCTGTGTGAATTCACAGACCACTCGAAGATCTATGGTTACAGGTAAGCAACCTGTCCATCTTCTTCGTGGTCTCTGTGAATACACACAGTGGGTAGACTAGCAAGCTTCCTTCACAGGAGGAGGGGTGTCATGCTAAAGTTTGACGAGGACTAGCACATGATACTAGTCACCAACAAAGAGAGTGCATAACAAGAAGTATGAAACCCAAGTATAACATTACAACAGGGTATATTACAAGGAGTTACCGCAAACAGATGAATAAAACATTTACAGTTGCAGATGAAAAGTTCAAAACACAATACAGGTGCGCATGAAAGTTATAGCACAATATAACCATATAACATAGTCACTGAATTGAAGAGAGGAGCACAGCCCTCCCAAAGGCAGCTTCAGCACGGGATCGAGTGTCCAGTCTATAATGTGAAATGAAAGTCATCGGTGTGGACCAAGTCGCAGCCCTGCATACATCCTCCAGCGGGATTCCAGAGAGGAAAGCGGTCGATGTGGAGACCGACCTAGTGGAGTGCCCTCGAACTCGAGCAGGGGGAGTCTTATTAGCGAGTTTGTAGCAGAGTGATATCAGAGCGATGACCCATTTGGAAAGTCTCTGTGAGGAGATTGGAGTCCCCAGTCTAGAGGCAGAGTAACAAACGAAGAGCTTAGGAGATTTCCGGTGCTGAGCAGTCCACTGGACATAGAAAGCTAACGCTCTCCTGGCGTCCAGGGTGTGCAGAGCTCTTTCAAAGTCATCCTTAGGGTCCTGCATCAGGGCAGGAAGCACGATGGATTGATTCAGATGAAAACTCGAAACAACTTTGGGGAGAAAAGAAAGGTCGGGCTTGAGCACTACCTTGTGTTTATGGAACACTAGAAAAGGAGTGTCGGATCGGAGGGCACAAATCTCTCCTGCCCGACGAGCCGATGTGATTGCCACTAGAAACGCCGTCTTCCAAGACACAAGCCTGAGGTCGGCGGTGGCCATAGGTTCAAAAGGTTTCCTTGAGAGTTGTGATAATACCAGTTCAAGGCTCCATGCAGGGGTAGGTTCCGATACCGGGGGGTGTAAATTAGTGTACCCCCACAGGAACTTCTTCACTGTTGGATCTTTGAATGGTGATGGTCTTCCCCTCGCCTGAAGTTCCACGGATATCGCGGCCAGGTAAGTACGAATGGAGGAAACAGAGAGACCGGAGTCAGAACGGTGAAGAAGGAAGTGGAGAATTATCGGTACCGAGATAGAGTCCATTGGAACGCTAGTCTCAGCCAGGTAGGACTCAAATCGTTTCCATTTATAAGAGTAGGATCAGCGCGTCGATGGCCAGAGCGCGGCATCCACTACAAGTTGAATTTCTGGAGGCAGCGCATGGGCCGAGGGACTTCTCGATAGTGATGCCGTCCCTATGGTAGAATCCTCCATGCCGTCAACCGAAGAGTGTCCAGGTCCGGGTGCCTGACCCTCCCGTCTTGCAGGGTCAGAAGGTCTGGAATGCGTGGGAGATGCATGAAGCGTCGGTTGGCCAAGCGCAGAAGAGGAGCAAACCATACCTGTCGAGGCCACCATGGAGTGATTAGTATCGCGTTTGATTGATCCCTGCGTATCTTGGCTATGATGCGGGTGAGGAGTGGAAACGGCAGGAATACAGGAGACAGTCCCTCCATTGAAACAGGAATGCATCGCCTTTCGACCCCTTGTCTCGATCCCGGGAGCAATACACAGGGCATTGCGTATTGGAAGCTGTGGCAAATAGGTCGATGTCTGGAGTTCCCCACTTCCGGAACAGGGTGCAAGCCACGGAGGGGTGCAACATCTATTCGTGACGGAGGAAATGGAACGGCTCAGATCGTCTGCAAGAGTATTCTCCTCCCCCGGCAGGTGAATGGATTGGAGGAGTCGGGCAAACTGGGTAACAGACGTCGTGGCCGACATGTGGCCAAGGAGTGTTTGCACCGCCAATGCTGACACCCTCCGGGATTGACGGCAGAGATGGATAGTAGCGCAGAGGGTGGCGAAACGGTCTTGCGGTAGTAGGGCGGATGCCGACTCGGAGTCGAGACAGGCTCCGATAAACTGGATGGATCGTGTGGGTTGAAGCTGGGACTTCTCCATGTTTACTATGAGTCCGAGAGAATCCAGCAGTTCCAGGACGAATCCGACGTCGAGGATCAGTTGCTGACGAGTCCGGGCTGTTATCAACCAATCGTCGATGTACGGAAACACCATGATGCCCTGCTGCCGCAGGAAGGCTGCCACCGGTGCCATGCATTTGGTAAAAACCCTCGGTGCTGTGGAGAGGCCGAAGGGAAGAACTCTGAACTGGAAGGAGTCTGTCCCCACATGAAAGGACAGAAATCGTCTATGGTCGGGATGGATCCCGATATGAAAGTAAGCGTCTTTGAGGTCCACCGAGGCGAACCAGTCGTCCTGTTGAAGCAGGGGCAGAATTGTCTCTAGAGTCACCATTCTGAACTTCTTTGGTGTTATGAAGTTCACTCCCCTCAGGTCCAAAATTGGTCGCAGTCCGCCCGCTCTTTTCTTCACCAGAAAATACCGGGAGAAGAAGCATAGGTGACATTGGGATGGGGGCACCATCTGAACCTCACCCTTCTGAAGCAGTGTTTGAACCTCCTCGAGGAGGGGAGGGGAGGGCGGGGTCTTCCGGATGTAGCCTGTCGGTGGGAGATGGTCGAATTCTATCCGATAACCCTCCTGGACGATGCGTAGCACCCAGCGATCTGATGTTATGGACAGCCAGTTAGGAAGGAACCGAGACAGGCGACAACCGAAGGGTGGAGTCTAAAAAGAAAGATAAAAAGATCAAAATCAGGGCTTAGAACTTCCTCTTTCCAAAGTCCTTGGACCTCTGCTTCGTGGACGAGCGGAAGTGGGAGGTGGAGGGCTGGCCCCTCACAGAAGGAGTGGAGGGAGGCTGCTGTTGGTACCGAGCCTTCCTCGGAGCTTGTTGGCCATAGCTTCTCTTGGAAGAGGAAGAGTAATACTGGTGCCAGGAGGGGCGTGTCTTCGGATGGTAGGTAGAAGGTGGCATACCATACTTCCTGGCGGTTGAATGCATTTTCTGAGTAAATTCGAGCTTCTCATCCGTAGCTGAATTGAAAAGACCCGAGTGATCAAAAGCCATGTCTTCGATGGTAGAAGCGGCTTGAGGGGCCAAGCCGGAGGACCGAAGCCAGGAGTGCCTGCGGAGTGCCACAGAACCGGCAATCGTCTTCGCGGCACAGTCCGCGACATGCCTGGCCGAATTCATCTGTTGGCCCGCCAAGGCCTGTGCTTCTTGCTGGATCGCCTCTGCCATGTGACGACGCTCGTTGGGGAGATCCTGGATAAGGGGACCCAGCCGCTCCCAAAGGACCTGCTGGTAGGCCCCCATACAAGCCTCATAATTCGCAATCCGGAAACTCAGTCCCGCTGCAGAGTAGAGTTTCTTTCCAATAATATCAAGTTTCCGGCCTTCAGAATCCGCTGGGCTCGCCTGGGATCGCTGTTGGCGACGATGTTGGGAAGCCTCCACCACCACGGAGTTGGGCTGTGGGTGTTCACGGAGCCAAGCGATATCATCACCAGAAACTCTATAGAGGCGGTCAATCCTCTTGGATGTGGGAGGTATGGAGGAAGAATTCTCCCAGCTACCCTGGGTAAGCTTCAGTAAGGATGGGAGGACAGGTAACTCAGCCATAGGGGGAGTCTTAGCCTTGAGCCGGTGCTGAATAGGATCCAAGGGGTCTGAATCCCGTTCGGTGAGTTTCAAGTCCAAGGCATGAGCCATTCGCACCATTTGCTCAGAGAATGCCCGTATGTCATCGGTAGGAGACGACGAATCCTCGTCAAGCAGGTGTGGAGATGGAGACGAGTGCCTCAGCACATAGGGGGAAGAGCTGGAAGAGTCTGAAGATGAGTCAGCCGATGGAGATGGGCTCCGACTGGCCAGCGATGCCCCCCGAGGACAGGAAGGCTGATCCACATCGATGGGGGCTGGAGTAGGCAGGGGAGGCAGTGGCCTGTGTTCTTGTCAGAGAGGGGATACTTGGCTCGCAGTGTCAACCCTGGTGGAACCCCGCGGATTGATGGCCGGATCAGCTTGGCTACCTGTGTCAACGAGGACAGGTCTGCGAGGTAAATTCCAGTCGATGGCCGACCGGTCTGGCACATGGAAAGGTGTGGCGGAGATCGAAAGGAGCCCTTGCGGAGGAGATCACCACTCACGGAGGAAGGTCGGCGGAATCCGGAGTGACGGTGGAATGGTGTTGGGGGTCGGTAATCAGAGCCCAACGCGGCTCGAGCTGCGTCAAAAGCACCATACGCATAGTGGGTGCCGTAGTCATGTTCCGCTTGCATATCATGGTGGACAGGCGAAGGCATCGGGGTGCCCACTGTCTCCCCCGCCGGCTGCGAAGAGGATTCCACGTCAATAACTATGGTGTCTGTACCGAGGAGTTCCGCACGGGACACGAGCAATGCAGGCGAGTCGGGCCTTGGGCGAGACTCGGCAAGACCGTCATCGGAGATTTCCCCTTCCTCTAACTGAATCACATGGGGAGTCTCAGTAGCCGGAGTGGAGCCCTCCGTCCCCTGCGGTACATGATGCGGCTCACGGTCAGGCATCGAGGCCATAGGCGTCGGGGTCAAGGGGCGGGGAGGTTCCATGGGAATCGAAGGGGCAGGAACCAAGGTGGCAGGTTTCGGCCTGGGGGATGTATGTTTGGCCTTCTTCTTCTTGAGCTTTCCTTTGGAAGTGGAACCTGCTCGGTCATGCTCCGAGGCCAGTACCGAGGGTCGGTCCCGAGTCGAGCCCGAAGATCTCTCGGCCACCTTCGAACCCGAAGATGCCGAGTGCTTGTGGGATTTTCTGACCATTTTGGGATCAGAAGCCACCCCATCACGACGTTTGGGGCTGGAAGCCCAGTGGCGTTTCCGTGATGGGCCCGCCTCAGGAGACCGGCCCCGTTGCGGGCTCGATCTCTTAGTTGAGGGTCCAGGAGATGGTGACCTGGCCCTCTCTGCGGAGGAGGCCGCCGGCAAAAGTGGAGTAGCGGGCAAAGTCAGCGCCTTTTCATAGAGGAAAGATTTCAATCTTGAGAGACGCTGCTTACGGGCCTGCGGGGTGAAGTTGCGGCAGTGGGAGCAGGCGTCCACGTTGTGGGCCTCGCCCAGGCAGATTAGGCACTTGGAGTGGCCATCAGAAGCCGGCAACCTAGCTTGGCAAACAGAACAGCGTTTGAAGCCCGCAAATTTAGAAGCCATCGCCACAGACATGAGACAGCCGCGAAGTCAGGCATCAGGTAAAGCCGGAGAGAACTGTGGTTATCAGAAAGCCGCGAAGACAGAAGGAGAGCCGTCGTCAAGAGCCAAATCGTCGTCAAAAGCCGTGAAGTCGAAAATAGAATACGTCAAGCCAGTCAAAAAACCAAGTCCAAGTCCAAGAAAAACAGTCCGAGTCAAACACGAGTGAGGAGAAATCTAGCACTAGCGCAGAAAGCTCCCTACTAGCTGCTCACGCGGCGGACGAAAGGAACTGAAGGGATTTAGGCAGGAGCGCCTATATAGGGACCGTTAGGGTGGGCGGAGTTACCGCCAAAATGTTGCAAACTAAGTTCTGCCTAGCGATTCTAGAGAGTTCCGAACGCTCTGCGCAGGAGCAGGAGTAACCCACTGTGTGTATTCACAGAGACCACAAAGAAGATCCTGAGACTGGTAATTTGAAATAGGTTTTATACCTTGCCTGGACCGTGAGGCAAAGAGGAACAAAGAGGAACCTCTGAGGGGGTAGATGTACCTCACAGAAAGATGTCCCAAGTGGGCACATGGATGAGCCTGGCTTAGAAAAAGCATGTGGCTCAGCCCAGCTTGGAGACCAGCAGCAACATTCATAGTACTTCAAAATATAAGTACAGTCGTCCCTCCACATTCGCGGGGGTTAGGGGCATAAGAACCCCACGAATGTGAAAAAACTGCGAATAAAATACACCTATCCCCCCGCCTGCCTGCCACCCCCCCACCCTTCCAAAGTGGTGACAGGGCTTTCGAGCCACTTTTCAGCCACCAAGATCACCCTCCCAAAGCTGCTCTCCGAACAGAGCCAAGCCCCAAGAGAGGAGGGAGATCGAGTCTAAAGCACCCCCTCCCTGCTCTCTCACGGCTTTGGCTCTCCAGTTCAAACAGAGGCAAGCCCCAGGAGAGCGAGGGGGGGATGTTTACACCCAATCTCCCCTCTCCCCCTGGGCTTGGCTCTGTCTGGACTGGATTGCCAAAGCCCCCAGAGAGCAGGGAGATCGGGTCTAAATCGCCCCCCTCCTTGCTCTCTCAGGGCTTTGGCTTTCCATTTCAAATGGAGGCAAGCCCCAGGAGAGTGGGGTGGGGGCTTTAGACCTGATCTCACTTCTCTCCCTGGGCTTGGCTCTGTCTGGAGTAGATTGCCAAAGCCCCCAGAGGGCAGTGAGATCGTATCTAAAGCACCCCTCTCCTTGCTCTCTCAGGGCTTTGGCTTTCCAATTCAAATGGAGGCAAGCCCCAGGAGAGCGCGAGGGGGGGATTTAGACCCGATCTCCCCTCTCTCCCTGGGCTTGGCTCTGTCTGGAGTGGGTTGCCAAAGCCCCCAGAGAGGGCAGGGAGATTTGCCCTCTAAATCACCCCCCTCCTTGCTCTCTTGGGGCTTTGGCTTTCCACTTCAAATGGAGGCAAGCCCCAGGAGAAGCGGGGGCTTTAGACCCGATCTCCTCTCTCTCCCTGGGCTTGGCTCTATCTGGAATGGATTGCCGAAGCCCCCAGAGAGCAGGGAGATCGGGTCTAAATCGCCCCCCTCCTTGCTCTCTCGGGGCTTTGGCTTTCCAGTTCAAACAGAGGCAAGCCCCAGGAGAGTGAAGGGGGGAGGCTTTAGACCCGATCTCACTTCTCTCCCTGGGCTTGGCTCTGTCTGGAGTTGATTGCGAAAGCCTCCAGAGAGCAGGGAGATCGGGTCTAAATCGCCCCCCTCCTTGCTCTCTTGGGCCTTTGGCTCTCCAGTTCAAACAGAGGCAAGCCCCTGAGATGAATGGCGTTCCCTCCCGGGGAGGTGGAGGAAAAGGAAGAGAAACCACGAATAGTCAAAACCGCAAAAGTGCAAGCTGCGAATGTGGAGGGACGATGTAGTTTTTCTTTTGTGTAGGGAATAGTTTTAGTCACGTCAGGGATTATTTTTTATTTTTCCATGACTGAATGTATGGAATGCTTTGTTATTTCTGTAACCTTAAGCTTTAACCTGAAGAAAGAAGTGCTTTCTTCATGAAGTGATTTACCTTTTAACTTGTCTTAAACTTATTTGAATAAAAATAAGCTTTTTCTATTTTTCCTAGTAAGTCACGCCTACATGCACCTTTTTTCGGTCCTTGCTATCTTGGTTCTTCTCTGGGGATAGAGAAGGGGGTTGGTAATAGTTTGATAGGGCAAGTAGTTCCACTGGTTAATCGTAGAACCTGATGCAGTCTCTCGGTGGGCTGGTGAAAGACTTTGTCTGGGGGGTGGTGGCATACCTGAGAAGAGATATAGTTCTGAGGGATTTCCAGACTAGAGAAATCCATGAAAGTGTGTCTCAGAGGGATCAGGATAATTCTCGGCAGGAGCACTCCTGAACGGATTGTAAACGCATGCAAGCCTTCCCTCGTCACACTGTGCTGGTGTGTATACACACACACAGACAGAGGAAGGGCAGCGTAACATGGTGGCAGCACATTTTGATTGAACTGTGGCATGGACTGGGAGACTTAGATAAAGCAGCATCTTTCTAACACTCTGTTCTGCCTGAAAAGGGGGAGGGAGAGTTGGAAGATCTGTGGTTTTCGATTTGTTCAAGGAGGAGCTGTTTAAAACTCCCACAGATTCCTAGCTAGGAATACAGGGAGACGTGTTCTTTT
Source organism: Gambelia wislizenii (assembly GCA_030847615.1). Lineage (NCBI taxonomy): Eukaryota > Metazoa > Chordata > Lepidosauria > Squamata > Crotaphytidae > Gambelia > Gambelia wislizenii. The sequence goes on along the minus strand of JAUMIR010000005.1, from coordinate 200,725,180 downwards.
GTTGAATGAAAGTTTTGCTTTTGGCTGCTTTGGAAAGCCTTTGTTCTTGCTAGAGTGGCAAGAAGGAGGGGGTCAATCCCCCTCAGAAGAATGTTCTAGCTCTTTGGGAATCACATGCTGTGTTTCCTCTCTGTGCTGAGCCTGGGGAGGGGCAGGAATCCGCTCACCTAGCCAGCTCTGGGAAAAACTCACCCAGCCTGTGTTTTGTTGGCTGTGTGTGTGGGGCAGCGTAACATGAGGAAAAAGAGTCATGTGGAGTGTCCATTGGTGCTAGCCTTTTCCCCCACAAGAGACACAACTATAGGGCCTTGGAGGCATACAAAGACAATGGAATGACCATCAACAAAATTGGGAAAGAAAAAGTGAGGGGGGGGGAAAGAGTGGGGGGAGAAGAGATTTACCATTATGAACAACTTCAGCAGGATCCCTGTATCCACTGATTCATTATCCACTAATTCAATTATCCATGGGACACAAAACAGAATACCTACCATAGAGTCTTCCTAGAAAAGGTGTCCTCTCTAGCCATTTTCTAGGTCCTCCAAGGAAACTCTATGGTATTTTAAAAAGGAAGTCCCTTTATTTGCAATGGTGTTCAATATTATCCATGGTTTTCAGTATCCATGGGGCCCCCCAGAACCAATCCCCAGCAGATACAGGGGGCCTACTGTAACTACTTTTAAAATATACAAATACATATACTAACAGGAAATAGGTAAGTAGAAGAGAAAGGAGAGAAAAATATTTCTTTTTTTAATTATTATTTTTACAAGTTACAAGTTACATTCATACATTTATATCATTTATACAGTTTATCTTCATTTTACAACAAATAAATTTTAAACAAACATAACACTTGTGATATAATTTATACTTGAACCTTCATCTCTGTAACCTTCTTTCTTTCAAATCAAATAAAATTGGGAGATATACAAGAAGTCCATAACGTATATGTGTATCATCATCTTTTCCCCACTTCACTTCCTTCCTCTGTTCCTGCTTGCTTAGGTTTTTTTTTTCTCCTGTTGCTATTAGTTTATTCTTTCTGCCTAATCGACTATCTTATCTGTATGCTTCCAAGCATAATGTCTTGCTTCAAGATTATTATTTGCTTTTTAATTGTCTGGAGTTAACTCCCTTCCCTTCCCTTTCTTTTGAGTTAGTTCCATCTTCCCCTGTCTTTCTAGGAAAACTTTAACTGGTTCCCATTCTTTTTCTATTTTTTTCTCTATCTCTTCCTTTTAATAGGGCTGTTAAGCTGTCTGCATCAATCATTTCCCATAATTTATTCAACCACTCTTCTACAGTAGGAATAGCTTTATCTTTCCATCTCTGGGCGTATAGTATTCTAGCTAGTGTTAACATATATAGTGTAATTCTCCAGTGGTGTTTCCAGTTTCCCCCTTCTATGTCTCCTAACATATTCAGCAAATATGTTTCTGGTTTTAGCAGAAAATTGATATCTAAAATTTCTTTGATCTTAATATGTATCCTTTTCCAGTATTCTTTTGCTACAGGACACTTCCACCACATATGTGGTGGAAAGGAGAGAAAAATATTTCTGAAGACCTATTTAATACAAGAGCTGTCCAAGGTGACTTGCACAACAGGTGAAAAGAAACTGAGGGGAGTAGCTCTCTGTGCTATTTATGCTGGTGCCTGAAGGGATAAAGTTTCTGCCAAAATCTACTCAGCTCTGGAACATTCTGTGGATAGATCTTTATACATGCAACACTCACTGGTGTGAGGCAGAGACCATGAAGAAGAACAATAATTTTCATCTCATAATGGTCTCTCTACATTGTCCATTTGATTAAAAGAGAAGATGATAGGACTGAGGGGCAAAATTGAACTACTGATTAACATTATCAATAAACAAAAGGCCAAGAGAGGGAAGAGAGTGTGAATGAGCACCAACTATCAATTTTATCTGTGAGGGAGATAAAGTTGATGACGGTATTCCATGTTAGCAAGATGTTGGTTAGAGCTGCTGTATAAATAGGATGGAATTCAGAAAGTGACTTTGATAGGATAATCACACATTTCATTAATGTTTGTTTCATTTAGTTCTATACTTACTACAGAGATTATTTTGGCAAGTGTCTCCTGCTGGGCACGCACTACATGACCTCCCATTTTTATAAGGACGCTCTCCTCTATAGTTGCCCCTAAAGAACAAAAGTTTCAGACAATAATAAGGTTTTCATTACAAAAAAATTAAACTGAAATTTAAATTATAAGTAACTGCAAATATGGAATTGTCCACCACAACCTACACTGTTCATCCAAAAACACACCTGCTTAATGTATGCCAGATTTTTACAACAGTCAACAGGAACTACTGTGGAGACTCTACTCAGCTGTAGATCACTTGCCATTTAGCTGTAGGTGTCAAACATGAGAATTTACAACAGATGCCTCACATCCAGAGAAAGTTAGTGGGGACTGAAATTCAGGCATTCTATATCATCCACCACTCTAGAGCACTAAATCTTTCAGGGAAAGTGAAGGCTAATTTGAAAGTGGATACAGTCTGGAATGAAGATCCTGATGAACCAACTCTGTAGGGTCCACATTAATAATCTGGCAAATAGGGTAATAAATCTGTGTGGCTGCTATGAACCTGATAGTTCGAATTTGATGTGTGGTAGAAAATGCTGCTCGCTAAACAGCACACGCTTCTCCATTGTTTTAACTGTTAGCAAGCCCCGCCCCATGCACTCACCTGACCAATCACTTTCTGCTTCCTCTCCTACGGGAAAGGGATTTAAAGTGAATCGCTTGTCCCAACAAGCAGGAATGTGCACCTCATTAAAAAAAAAAAAACAGGAAAAGCTGTGAAGGCTTTTCCTGCATTATTTTTGCCATTTTTGGGTCCCCCTTCTTCCCAATACAGTGGATGGATATGGGATTCCATTTGGACAGGTCCTATTCCCAGCAAATTCCATGAGGGGTATCTTCACCATTTAGACAACCCCTTAGAGTTGGAAGAGACCAAAAGGACCAACCCCCTGCCCTGCAGAAATACACAATCAAAGCATTCCTGACAGATGGCCACCCAGCCTCTTTTTAAAAACCCACAAAGAAGGAGACTCCACCATGCTTCAAGGCAGCGCGTTCCGAGCAGCTCTTACTGTCAGGAAGTTCCTCCTAATGTTTAGGTGGAATCTCTTTTCCTGTCGTTTGAGTCCATTGCTCCATGTCCTAGTCTCTGGACCAGCAGAAAACAAGCATGCTCCATCCTCAGTATGAATTCCCTTAAAATATTTAAACATGTCTATCATGTCACCTGTTAACCTTCTCTTCTCTAGGCTAAATATACCCAGATCCCGAAGCCATTTGTCATAGGGTATGGCTTCCAGACCTTTTATCATTTTGGTCACCCTCTTTTGGACACATTCCAGCTGGTCAATATTCTTCTTGAATTGTGGTGCCAAGAACTGGATAGAGTATTCCAGGTGAGTTCTGATGAAAGCAGAATAGAGTGGTACTATTCCCTCAGTCTAGGTACTATATTCCTATTAATGCAGCATAGAATCACATTGGCTTTTCTGGCTGCCACATCACACTGCTGACTCACATTCAGCTTGTGGTCTATTAAGACGCCTTTCACATGTACTGCCATCAAGACAGCTGCCACCCATACTGTATCTGTGCATTACATTTTTTACTGCCCAAATGTAGAATCCTACATTTCTTTTACTTATTAGCTAAAACTGCAACAAAATTGTGGTTGACGGTCCCATCTAATATTGGTTGATAATTTCAAATCCTCTTGAGAAACAGCTATCGAAAAGTAATTGAGTCATTATGGCTTCTCCAGTGACAACATCTTAACTCTAGGGCTGGAACAAGCTAGATCAGTATTAAGACAATGGACATTAGATATAGAAGGCCAGACAGAATCTGCTGTTTTTTCATGCAACATTTTTGCAAATAATCAGATTTTGGTTTCCAAACCAGCTACATATTTATATCATATCACAGTCCCAAAATCCAGGAGAGCTTTGATTTTAGCTTGATTTAACGTTCTTCCAACAGCTGTGTTGGAAGAGAAATACAGGAAAATCCCTTATGACATTCAATATTGTCCCTGTTATATGGGTATAAAAGAAACTACAGCACAACATACTTTTTTTATTGTCAGTTTTAGAGAGAGATTCATCACCAGTTGATCACCCCTTTATTAGTTAAATTCCCAGGACATTTCTGATGGTTTTTATTTACATTATTTGTTAGATAATCAGAATAATACTATTTCTTTAAAACTATCAAAATTCTGTTATATAGTATTATGTGTAAGCTTCGCCCACAAATGGTCAGTAACAGTTATTGATGTTAGAGACTAAGTTTGTTGTTTGTTTTATTGACTGTATTTTTATTGGTCAATGACTGAAATAAGGTGTCTGTTTACATTTCTTTTACTTATTAGCTAAAATTGCAACAAAATCGTGGTTGACTGTCCCATCTAATATTGGTTGATAATTTCAAATCCATTTTGTTGAAATTCATTTTGTTAGTTTTGCCCCAGCTTTCTAATCTGTTAACATCATTTTGAATTCTGATCCTGTCCTTTGGGGTATTAGCTACCCCTCTAAATTTGATGTAATTTGCCAACTTGATAAGAATGCCCTTTATTCCCTCATCCAAGTCATTGATAAAGATGTTGAATAGCACTAGGCCCAGGACAGAACCTTGTGGCACACCCTGCTAGTCACTTCTCTCCAGGATAAAGAGGAGCAATTGGTGACAACCTTTTGGGTTCGGGAAGGAGCAAGATGGCGATGGACTAACAACTTCTGAATTGTCCTCCCACTAACATCTGGCATTACCACCTACATATACCTCAAAAATGCCATCCAAAGGCAAGAAAAGAAATCGGATGAGCCCCTGTAATAATAATGACAATCAGGAATCCTTCAAAGCAGAAAAACAGATGAGGATTGACTCACTCTTCCCAGTGGCAGAGACAACACAGCCCGTGAGTAACAGATCTGTAACAACAGCTCCTTCTATACTCCCTAAGCCATCACAGACACCTGAACTAAACAAAACAGCCCCCTCAATTCCTCAAAGTGTAAATATAAATTATGGGACAGAGCAAGTTGATAACAAAGTTGATGACAAAGTCAAACTCCCGGAACTTGGCAGCATTCCCTACAATAACAGCGCTCAGCTCTTTTATGATTTCTGCAAACTGTCCATAGAGACATTGATTCTTATTTTGCAAAAATTAAACGACATTACAAATAAGCTTTCCCAATAAGATCTTCAAAGGCAAAACCCATATGGTACACAGGGGGTTAAAAATGTAGCAGATTTGGAGGAAATGTGTCCTACGTCACAGGATGCAGTTAATCACTGCAGAGTATTACAGAAAAATCAGATTCTGATAAAAATAAATAACAATGCCTATTTGCGGAACGGACAGAAGTCTGTTGTGAGATATCTCTCCCAACTTTTAAACATGCACAGCAGAACAATTGATTTACTAGATTGCCACTTTTTACCCAGCTCAAGAGCTACGAAGCGAATTTTTCTGACCTTCAGCCAGGCAAATATACCTAACAGGCTGTTACGGAAAAGAAATTTCCTCTGGAATGCACATTGTATAGAAATTAACAGAGTTTTTAAGGATGAGATAGTCCGTGACCTCATCACAGGGAAAACAGCAACAAAAACACAAAGAAGCAATAATAATTCTGCACTCGAAGAGGGAGAACCTAAGCACACCTCAAAGGAAGCTCAGGCTATAAATCAAGAAGTAATTAAACTGAGAGAAAAGGTCACAGAAATTTGGGAACACACTCCCACAATACAGCTGATGAGAGATACCATCCTGAGTCAATCTAACAGCAATCCAGCCCCATTGAAATCAGCCCCCCCTCGCAGGAAACTGTCCGTGCATTTCTCTGATTTCTCTGAAAATGAAAGCAAAAGTGATGACTCTCTACTTATAATCAAGGAAACCTTGAAATCCCGAGTTGTAGCCAACACCCCTTTAAAAATGCAATATACTGCAAATGCACCCCCATCTACAACTAAACCCCAGGGGACTCAAAAATCCCTATGCAGACCTAGCTCAAGGGAAAAACAGCCTTCACTGCCACCTACCTCATCTCCTAAGCCAAAGAATGTCCCCCTCACTAAAGAGATAGGATCCTTGCTTGCTTGTGATCCTCATTTCGCTTCCCATGCTGCATTGGATCTTCCAATTTCCCTTCCAGAACAGGCAGGGCAAGAAGAACAGGAATGTGATTCACTACCCCTCCATCCACAGAGGAGGACACAGCCACAGTCAACCCAGTCATTTAACCAACTGCCATCAGATGAATTACCTATTCAGCCTGTGGCCTGCAATGCAACTGCCTGACTTCCAACAGACCAGCACAAGGTTACCCTTATGTCCTGGAACATCGCTGGTTGGCCGACGGCCCACAGAGATCCCTGTCTTAGTGACTTCCTCACCCAATATGACATTATACTGATCCAGGAAACATGGACTAATAAGGATCTGTTATTAAATGGCTTTCACTCATTCTCAATTCCGGCAGAGCCAGGGAAAAAGCATGGAAGAGCTAGAGGCGTCCTGGGCGTCCTGGTTTCCACCACCCTACGTGCCATAACGAGGCCTCTTTCCACTTTTAAAACATATGCCATGGCAGTGCTAATTCAATTTAACCATTGCACTTTGCTGATAATAAATGCCTACATGCCTCCAATGAAGAAGAAATCCCAAATCAGAGGCCTGTGGGCTGAATTGGAATCATACACTGCTAATCTCATGTTGCAGAACCCAACTGCATTTGTAATTTTGGGGGGTGATTTGAATGCCAGACTGGGCCCCAACAATCATACCCTATATGCCCAGCACAAATGCCCTCCTCCTGATTTTGAAGATGATGGAACCCACCTCATCCAATGCTCAAAGGACAAGAAATCAAATTTTGCAGGACTTTGGATCAAACAGCATTTAGGCTGAACCTTCAAATCCTAAATGGCACCCTGAAAAATGACTGCCCAGCTGAATTCACTTATCTCTCTGGGTCCAGAATGAGTGCCATTGATTACATAATCATTTCTAGGGACCTTCTTCCCTATGCCAAGGAAATATAAGTTATGCCCAGATTTGAAAGTGATCATTTTCCAATTTGGCTACATCTTAGCGACTTCACTCAGGAGACACACACCAGGGAGCGCTATCATCTCTCTGTGACACCAGCAGGAAGGACCTATCGCCGAGCTAAATGGACCCCCCAACTAAACCAAACAATAAGTGAGGTATTGGCTTCAGACCAACTTCAGCATCTTAGGTCTGCCCTGATATCAGCTGAGTCTCCTGATGAAATCTTGGAAAATTACAATACACTTACCTAAGCTCTACACCAATATCTAATCCGTCAAAGTAGCGCACATCAGTGGAAACAACAACAGCACCACTCCAAACCATGGTTTGACAAGGAATGTGTTAATGCTAAAAAAGCCCTCAGTGATATTTATCAGGGTTACCTATCTAATAACATCCCAGATGCTGCACCAATGCTGCTTCAGCAGAAAAGAGACTACAAAAAGCTGCTGATGAACAAGAAAAAAGAAGCCATGAAGAATGACTGGACACAACTTATCCAGGCAGTCAGATCCAACAACACAGCTCTATTCTGGCATATTACATCAAGTTCCCAGAGAAATGGGCCAGCTACAGTGGATTGTCACATCCCTCCAGGGATATGGGAGGATCATTTTCAAGCTCTTTATAAGGACAACTACATTGAAAGTGGATACACTAGCCAAAATATAGAAAATATCCAAGGGTGGCCACCAGTGACAGAGACAGAGATCAAAAACCTTGTAGCCCAGCTGAGAATGGGGAAGGCTCCAGGGGAAGACCTAATACCAGCAGAAGCCACTAAAAACAACCTTGAATTTTGGGCCCCTATCCTGGCCTCACTTTTCACCTGTATTGACAAATATGGTTGAGCACCCAAGGATTGGGGCCTTGCAATCATCGTCCCCATATATAAAAAAGGAAGCAAGGATGATCCTGTCAACTACAGACCAATTAGTCTCCTCAGTACAATCAGCAAACTCTATGCAAGATACTTACAGTGGAAATTTCAGACCTGGTTGGAACAAGAAAACATACTTGCAGAAGAGCAAGCTGGCTTTAGGGAAGGCCACTCTACCATAGATCAGTGCCTTGTACTCCACCATCTTATTGAAAAATACTCCACCTGAAGCACAGTTTCACTCTATGCTGCCTTCATAGACTTTAAAGCAGCCTTTGACTCTATATCCCGAACCAAACTGTGGAAAAAACTGGAGGCTTCTTCGATCGACCGACGTTTACTCCACCTAATACATATGCTGCATGAAGGGACCTCATTAAAAGTAAGATGTAACCCCCAGGGACATCTCACCAATGACATTGTCACTGAGAAGGGTGTCAAGCAAGGCTGCATTCTAGTTCCACTCCTGTTTAACTTCCACATCAATGATTTGGTGGATCACCTCAACAACACTAATTTCCACCCCCCAAAATTAGAGGGAAGGCATATCTCAACGCTGCTTTATGCGGATGATGCAGCAGTACTTTCAAGAACTCCCATTGGACTAAAAAGAGCCCTAAGAGCACTAATACAATATTGCAGAGTGGAACAGCTAGAACTCAACTATCAAAAAACTAAAATCATGGCATTCTCTAAAAGGCCTAAGAACTACAATTGGAATATAGATGGCCACAAGATTGAGCAGGTCTCTTGCTTCAAATACCTGGGGGTAATTTTTCAATCCACTGGTAGTAGGAAAGCACATGGGGAGTATGCTGCTTGCAATGCGCAGAGGAGTACAACAACCATTCTCAAATTTCTTAAGATAAGAGGAGGCCACTATTTACCTGCAGCGCTCAAACTCTTTGAAGCCAAACCAGTAGCTCAACTGCTTTATGGATCCCAATTGGGACCCTTCCCCAACCCTGCTCCATTAGAACTTGTCCAATCCAAATTTTTAAGATCAGCTTTCCAAACTCCAAAATGTGTCTCTAACGCAGCTCTGAGACTGGAGTCAGGATTTATGAAAGTGGAGTCCGGAGTGTGGGTGACCATACTCAGCTACTGGCTCAGACTATCCCTCTTTCCCACTGGCCTTGCTCCACTAACCTTAAGTGATGATTTCCAATCCAGCTGGAAACAGACAGTGATGACTAAAATTTCAATGCTGGGCCTTTCTCCAGATCTTCTGCTTAGCCTGGGGCGAAAGCTACAATCAAACAACGGGTAGTAGATATAGAGCGACAACTGGATCTAGCCAGTATTCCAACCTTCATTGCTAGTGACTCCAATAGATATCTGGCCTCTCCTTTGGCATACTTAGCAACACTTGAAATACCTAAACATCGAGGGGCCTTTACTCTTGCACGGTGTCATGCCCTCCCTTCAGCTGTCCTTGAAGGCCGATACAAGAAGATCCCCTTCTCAGATAGACTGTGCCCCTGCAATTCGGGCCAAATAGAAACAACAGAGCATGCATTACTCCAGTGCTCATACTACAGGGACATATGTCTCAGCCTAATTTCACCTCTGTTGCATAAATATCAAGGGCACACTGGACAATTCTACATAAACTTGTTGCTTTCAGACACCAACCCAGGAACAACTTATGTTGCCAGATTGTGCACAGCTGCAGTTAAAATTCGACAGACAATGTCCTCAGCAGTAGAATAGTGTCAACCTAGTCTTGTTATACTGGAGCTAATATTTTACATACTGCTTTTAGCCTGTTTTTATACTGTGTTTTTATCTTTATTCTGTATCCCCTTTTTACCTGTGCTGGTCTATGACCGTAATAAAGATTCTATTCTAACCTTTTGGGTTCAGTCAACCAATTACAAATCTACTTAACAATTGCATTGTCTAGGCCACATGTTACTTTTTTGCAAGAATATCATGGGGGCTCTTGTCTAAGGCCTTACTGAAATCAAGATACACTACATCCACAGCATTCCCCCCATCTACCAAGTTTGTAACTCTATCAAAAAAAGAAGATAAGATTAGTCTGTCATGACTTGTTTTTGAGAAACCCATGTTGACTTTTAGTGATCACAGCATTCCTTTCTAAGTGCTTATAAACAGACTGTTTAATGATCTGCTCTAGAATCGTTCCTAGTACTAGCATCAAGCTGACTGGGCAGAAATTATTTGGGTTTTCTTTCCCCCCTTTCTAAGATAGGAACATTTGCCCCCCTCCAGTCTGCTGGGACCTCTCATGTTCTCCAGGAATTCTCAAAGATTATTGCATTATTGCAGTCACTTTGTAAAGGACTGTTTTAATATATACTGGTTTTATTTGTTCTTTTAAACTGATATTGTGTGTTTTTGTGTATTTATGTATTTTCAACCAAGATGTATTTTAATTGATATTGGTTGTTTCATGTGGATGTGTTGTTCCCTGCCTCAATCCATGGGGAGAGGTGGGTAACAACAACAACAGGGTCTACAGGAAGTTATAGTCTGACCATCTTCGAATTTTATATTCTCACTGGGCTTAAAAGTTAACATAGCATGCAAATGGATGAATAATTAACTCATTTGGCTGAAGTTATGTTCCTATCATTCATGCTGCAGACTTCGTTTCTTGATCATGGTTGAGCTCACTATCAGTTTTTGAGTTAAACAATCTGACCTCATCAAAAGCAAATTATCAAACCTATATGGGGACATAACAATTATTAAGGAAGAGAGTGATCACTTTATTGGACCAATCTCTGGAACACCTTCATATCAATGGCCTTTCTTTTTTAAACTGAAGCCTGTCTCTTCACAGGTCAGCTTGCCATCTTTCTGACTGCAGAGCAAAATCAATGTGTGATTATTTTGTGTGATTATTTCGTGAAGACATGCATGGCTACGATCTTCTTTCATTGGACACCCAGACTAAAGTTGATAATACTATATACCAATCTGAAGCAAAAGAGCAGTGAATGGATGAAACTTATAGCCAATAAAATCTAATTTTCTACCCTCTTTGTCCTTGGGGTAGACCACCATTTTGGGCAACTGGAAGTGATGCTTTGTCACTCCTGGTTGCCTTTTGGGGCATAACAGGGCCTGAAACAGCATTGCAAACCCTCTCAAAGCTGCTAGGACACTTGTTTCCAGCCACAACAATGTAGAGGGTGCAATGGAGTGGTCAGCAGGGGTCTTAAGGGCTGCATGCAATCCATGAGCTGCACAATTTCCACCCATGCTCTAATAGCATCATCAAATGCAAAGGCTTTGAGGCAGGCTGCTCTTTTTCTAAATGAATAAATGAATGTAGAGAAGTGAAAATAATGTGTGAATAGACAAGCAGAGAACAGAACGCAAGCTCCAAGAATTTTCCTTTCCTGGACAAGGCAGGAAAGGAAACTGGAAAGAGAAGCCAAAAGCGTCAGCTTTTCTACAAAACTTTAGGTCAAGTGATTTCCTCCCTTTCTCTCAACAGAGATGGGCCTAACCCATTGTGTCAGGATTCCTCTTTCCCACGTTCCTTCTATGATCCTATCATTTTCAGCAATGGATTCTTCCTTCCTCTTGTTCCAGTAGGCAGTAATAAATCCCCACTCAACCCTGGAAACCCACTGGATGACCTTGGGCAAGTCACATTCTCTCAGCCTCAGAGGGAGGCAAAGGCAACCTCCCCTGAATAAATCTGCCAAGAAAACCCCATGGACATAGGATTTTTTCTTACTTGCAAGCTTCTGCTGCTGAACTCACGATGGCTCAACCCTCACACCTCAATCTGTGGCTTGGCTTCACTGGAGCGAGTACATAACATGCTGAGAGTATCCTCATCTACTCTACATGAGTGTGATATCACTGGATAGAACTGCTGAGTAGAAAGGCCAAAAATTCTCACGAAAGAGCAGAAAACAACAACACCAAAAAACAAACAAACAAGAGAAAATGTCAACAAGTAAGGAGGATAAGGAACTGCTTCTTCTTCTCCTGCCTTTTTTTTTAAAGAAGTGGAGAGCAAAATAAAACACAATCTATCAGAGCAGTAGGCTGGTTTGCCACAGAAATTGCTTCCATGAGAGTTTCTTCAAAACTCTGCAGCATTCCTGCCTATCCAGAGCAAAAAATGAGGTACAACCCACATGTGACATAAAGATGTTCTCCCCCTACTGTTGGAAAAAGTCAAAAGCATTATCATAAAGTAAAGTCGAAGGCTTTAATGGCCGGCATCCATAGATTTTCTTTGTTTTTTTTTCCGGGCTGTGAGGCCATGTTCTGGAACAGATTATCATAAAGTACTTGGAAAGGAGATGAAAGTAAAATAATGGTCATCACAATGATCTAACACAATCAAAGTTATATAATTCTGCTTGCTTGACTGGAAAAGGTACCAAAAATGTTAATGACAGATGGAAGCATCTTCCAAGAAAAGACTTAAAATCTTGTGAAGAATTTTTAGTATACAAAAAGAATGGGGAGGGGGAGGCATAATAACAAAGCTGACAAAAATACCTTTGACAATAGTGAAAACAACAAAAAGCCAAATGAGCCTTTAATATTTAAAGTTATTTTGATGCAGATTTTCCTGGGCTACAGTCTATGTTATGAGGTGAATGGAGCTGATTTCCAGTTAGGTCAGGATAGAAAGAGTAAAGTACTTCTTTACAATGATTGACAGGGGCTCTCTTTAGGGTATCAGGCATGTTTTTCCTAGCATCTGCTACATAAACTGTGAATTGAATATTGATTGATATACTAAATTACCAAGCTATGACCTCTCTCACAAGTCTCTGGCTTTTCTTCACAAACGAAGATTCAGGAAGGACTCATCCCGCACTTTCTGCAAGCGCGCTGATGACTGAAAAGGCCAATCTGAGATAAACAAGTCCGGTTACAGAAAGCACAGCAGAAGGTCTCCTTGGGTGATGTTTCCAGGTTGTGATTCTTTCTGCGTTGTCGTTTCTCTTCAAGACTTGTTCGGCGTGAGTTCTCAAATAAGGCTGCAGCATTGTGGATAGTGTGTCTCCATGCCTCCTGATGTGAGGCCTGGGCGGACCATTGTTGGTGATCAATTTGGCCGAGCCTGAGATGTTGTTTCAGAGAATCCTTGTATCGCTTTTTTTGGAGCGCCCCTCTTATGCTGACCCGCGGCGAGTTCACCGTAGAGTACTATTCTTGGGAGGTTATGGTCCTCCATCCTAGAAACGTGCCCTGCCCAGCGCAGCTGTGTTCTCAATATCATGGCCTCAGTGCTGGTGATCCCTGCTTGCTCAAGGACAGCAACATTCATCACATAGTCAGTCCAGTGTATATTTAGGATTGTCCGTAGACAGCGCTGATGAAAGCATTCGAGGAGTCGTAAGTGGTGGCGATAGGTGAACCATGTTTCAGACCCGTAAAGGAGAATAGACAGTACAATGTCTCTATACACACTGATTTTTGTGCTTTGCCTCAGGCGTTTATTACTGCAGACTCTTTTGTAAAGTCTTCCAAATGCCTTTGCTAATCTGTGATCGATCTCTTTGTCAATCTTGGCATCTGAGGAGATGATGCTTCCCAGGTAGGTGAACTGCTGAACAGACTTAAGCACAGATTTGCTGACAGCAATGTGGGGATGATGGTGTTCATCCTGTGGTGCAGGTTGGTAAAGAACTTCCGTTTTCTTCTGGTTGACTTCCAGCCCAAACAGCTCTGCAGCTGTTGCGAAGCAGGATGTTAGGCGCTGCAGAGCTGCTTCTGTGTGGGCAACAAGGGCAGCATCATTAGCGAAGAGCAGCTGCTATTGCCGAAGAACTTCTTCCTGAAAGCCGATGTGGCTTCAGAGCCAATAGGAGTACTACAGATATGGTATTTGCCCTTAGACACTGCAAGAGAAATGTAGAGAGCAGAACAAGGGTCTCTATGTAACATTTGTCAAAACTCACCAAAGCCTTCAACACTGTGAGTAGAAAAGGTCTGTGGCAGATCCTGGAAAGACTAGGATGTCCCCCCAAATTCCTTAAAACGATTATCTTGCTACACAAGGGCCAGCATGGTAAAGTCAGATATGGCGATGCTCTTTCAGAGCCCTTTCTAATAACCAATGAAGTGAAGCAAGGTTGTGTTCTTGCTCCAACTTTATTTACAATCTTCTTCAGCATGATGCTCCAAAGGGCTACGGCAGAGCTCGAAGAAGATGGCATCTCTTATAAGTGCAACATGACTAAATGGTTGCGGAGAGAACTAGAGAAAAATTATTTAGTTGGCTGGAATTAAGCCCTACTGAACTCAGTAAGGGCGGAGTGAAAAAGCAAAGTCATGCAGCAAGCAAGAGGGGCAGTTTCAGACTTATAAAGACCAAACAATGTAAAGGAAAGCAGAAAAAAGGACCTATAAGACTGTCTGGAAAGACTGAAAAGGAAGAGACATAACACACCTTTAAAAAAGTACAATAAAGACTTAGGGAATGGTTACTTGGTTCGAAAGAGAGAGAGAAATACAGTACAACCCATGTATCTGCGGAGATACGTTGCTGGACTTACTGTGGATACCGGAAACCACAGATAGTAGCGAACCCCATTAAAATTAATGACTTCCAGCCTAAGTATACCATAGAGTCACACTGGAGGACCTAGAAGATGCCAAGAGAGACCATATTTTTTTCAGACACAGGGAAGTGGGTTCCATGGATATGGGGGTTGTACTGTACACCGTTTTCAGCTTTTGCCTACAATTAGCAGTGAACAAAGGCCTGGAGAGGTTCTGAGCCCTTTCACCTGATAATATAGGGAGCTGAAAAAAAATCTTATAAAGAATCCCAGAATTTTGAACAGTTTTAATATAGCATGTTCCTACCTTTTTACTGTACTGTAGTATTTTAGATCAGAACGTTCATTGTAAAAGATAATAATGGTAAGAAAACACTGCAATTCTGATGATTCTTCATATATTAATAATACAAATGTGAATAAAATTAATTCAGTTAAAAACAGACATGATGTTAGAATACTTCCTCTGTGAATAATGGAGCCTGAATACAACTTTACATCTTTTTAAGACTTGTTAACTTACGCTGGAGCATAATCACACACTAGAATCCCCAAATTCTTGCCCCTTCCAGCCACTTGACGACAGAAAGCAATAGCACAGCCAACTTTATAAGAAGAAGCCCAAACAACCTAGAAGAAAATAGTTTTTATTATATGTCAAATATAAAAGTTCTGTTAAGAGTTATCATTTCTAAAATTCAGTTTCTTAAAGTGCTTCTCATTTTTATTCCTTTCATCAGGAATGGAGAACCTTACACCCTGCCAGCTGTATACAGCCTGGCAGAGGTGTTCCCCATCTGGGCAGTTATTTCTGATCTGACATAACTGGGTATTTAAACACATTTAAATAACCAGTGCAGAACTAAACTGTGTTCTTGCAGACTGTTCAACATAATTAATCTGTGCTCTTTTTTAAGCTGTGTTTTTTATGCTTGGTGAGAAAATATGCAAACAGTCCATCCATTTTTGCTGTCCCCTGCCTGCTGCTGTAAAGTACCTCCTTCAAGATTTTTTAAAACTGGAATTTGGCCACATAACTAGGACAAGTTGCCAATCATGCCTTAATATTCCATCTTCTGATAACAAATTCTATAATATAATCCATTGTTTTCTGAAAACAAAAGGTCAGGAAATACCTTAAGCTATCAGAGATCCACATCACAGCTTTCAGTGTTATAAACATAATATTGCTATTCAATGGTTTAATTCTTTTAAACTCCCATTTTTCTTTGAGGCATTTAATATAAAAGTATCTATTAATTCCAGTAATTTAATGTGAAGGTTTGGCAAAAGATTTTTATTGGCTTTTATCTCTAGAATTAGCTGGTACCTGATGTCTTCCATTCTTACAAATACATTCTTGGTTTCACAGTCTACCAAAAGTTGCTGACTGGAGTTCTGGAGCATCAATGATACAGATACTATTCAAGAATTGAAGAATCAGTGAGGTATCTCTGGATAGTGTGGGATGTTCCAAGTCACATTATCAGGATGATACCACACTGATTAGATTATATTTACTATAATGTATTTAACATAAAAGTGATACAAAAGCTTTATAAATAGTCTAGTCATTACAATGCTAATGTGTGTATGCAAATGTGTACAGATAAAAATTGCTTGGAAACTTCAGTAGTCCAAATAGGACTGAAGGTTGTTAACTTGGGTTGAGCAATTTAAATATTATGGCAATACTTTCATCAAATTCTAAGTATGGATTTTAACTTTATAAGACCTAAATGGCTTGGAGCCATGTTATCTGAATGACTGTCTCCTCAAATATACTGTATATGTACCAAGAACATTTAACTTTTGGGTCCCCCTTTTCCAGGTGTACCTTTGAAAGTTTTTTAAAAAAACCATTTTAAACCCTTGAGTTGAAGAGGGGGCTCTAACCCCTATTTAATGCAAGTACCCACAGACTGCTGTGGATGAACTACAATCACTCCCTCCTGCTAATTGGGACACCTGTACCCAGGTGGGCAGAAGATTCTTGACTGTATATTTTACTATCCCTATTCCTGAGAGGTAGGAGTAACTGCAGCTGATAAAGTGAATTAAATTCCTCAGGAGCATTACCTGTTCCTCTGGCTGGGAAATACAAGTAGCATGTCAAGTAACTAAAATTGAGTCAAATGTAAAAAAAAAAAGAAAGAATTTGTACAAAGAAAGCCTACTCCAAGAAAGCTGCCTCATTGTAAGAAAGCATAAGATACCCCACCCACTTTCAGATACAGCTTAAAAAGGATATTACAAAAATCATCCATATGCTGAAATTCAGCCAAACCCAAAACATAGGCCCCATCTACACAGTTTAAAAAGTCCGTACAGCGTTCGAAAGATTGATAATGTGTACAGATGGCCGTTCGGATGCATTTGTGTCTTTCAGAAGGGGGGCTAGCGAATCTTCCATAAACTACGTGGATTCAATGTTCGGGAGGATAAGCGGATCTCGACCCAAATCCGTACAGCCATTTTGAATTGTTGATCATCTGTATATCCCATTCGCACACGTACGAACAAGCAGTGTAATCTGATTGGCTGGCCGTGCACAGGGGGCGGGGCTAGCAGAGGGGAATAAGCAGCAGCCGCCATGTTGGATTCCTGGCTAAGTGAGCATCCAGTAAGTCCATGAAATGGAGATTTTTAATTTTTTTCTTTTTCTTTTATATTGTAAATATGGAAAACCAACTGTCCACGTAACAGGCACCTTTTTAAATAATAAAAAAAAAGTGGCAGGAAATTTAAAACTGCCGCTTGGATTGCTCGCTCCAGCCTGCTGGGTAAGGGGGGGGTCAGTTTGGGGGGCTAAAAATCATGTAGGCAGATTGTACGCATATGAACAGCTGCCTGTTCGAATTTTTTACCCCCCAAATGGACTTTTTTTTCCATTGTGTAGATGGGGCCATAATTTGCTCTTCCATAGCTAACTATACATTTCCTGTTCTAGTCACACTGAAGTTGGTGCTCTGGTTTGTTTTTACATTGTAGGATGCTGGAAGTGTGGATATTTTGCCCCACCTCAACCACTATGTCCAGAGTCAAACAAAGGCAGTTAAAACTATTAACTCCAACCGCTTGGTCATCAGTCCCCCTTTTCAAAACTCGTCTTCAAAAATTCTAGACCTTCCCAAATCTTTCTAACTTCCACAAGGCCACACCGGCCAAGGGTTTTTCTCATTATCTATGTAATGCTGTTCCCTTACTGGTTACATTCACATGGAAAAGGCAGGTTGTCCAATTGCCCTATCCAAAAGCTGTTTCCTCTTTATTTTTTATAAGGACTCTCTTGGCATGCATATTCTCTACAAGATTTAGTGATTAACTCCTATTTTTAGCTCAGAGTTCTTATAGACGTTTCAAGTACCTGTATTCACCTAATTCCTTTAGAACTGCCACAGAATGCTTTCTTTTTGAAATGTATCAATTGCCTCTAATTTCAACATGTTTATGTACTTTGTAAAGTAAGCAGTCTTTATTATGATGGAAGGCAAAGTGCTACTTAATGAAATGCGATTATACAGTTACTATAACACCAACTTCATAATTTTATTGTCTCAAACATCCTTGATATTATGCTTCAAAATCTGTAGGTTCTATGAGCAAAGAAGAATAAAACTCACCTGAGTATAATGACCACATACTTTTGTACACTGGTGGTTATTGAAATTGTAGTATTTTACCTCATTGTAAAATGCCCCAATGGCAGCAGAAACATTAAATGGTTTTTTGCTGGCAGATCCCAACCACATATTTTCTCCAAAAGGCCTAAATTTAGGATCTGGGTGGACGTTAACATGTTTATTATGATCCCAAATACATTTCTTTGCATATGCTTTAGCTATTCTAGCTAAAGCTACATCAAATGTCTGCAAATAAAAAAGTATTATGACATTTAGTGAATGCTCTGCCTCTTGTAAATGCTCTGATATTATCTATTAACTTAGCTCAAAACATAAAGTTTTTATTTTGATACCTTTCATATCAAGCTCTCTAAGTAGTTAAAACTTTGGTATTTTCTAGTACAATATTCTCTGGCAAACAAAAAAGCAAGCATATTTATTGAGGATGAGTCTAATGAAAATGTGATCATGCTAAACACTTGCTTTTTAGAATATGGATTTTTAAGAAACAAATTTATATTTTGTATTTGAGGTCTTAATAAGTACCAGAACCCCTAGGCCTGATTCAGCCTGTCAAAGATCTGGATCTGGTACTTCCCCATCCTAGCCAGGTCACTGCTCAGAGATAAAGGGTTAAACCCAAGAGGTACCCTTGTTCAGCCATGTGAGTTATTTATAGTCTTCATAGATGTAAACCCAAATAATTAAAAAAAAAACCCAACTAGAAATGAATTAGCTGGTGCTAATTAAGACTTGTTGAAGCTCTTCAGTAACACCCCAAACCAGCTACAGGGGGCAGTTGCCTTGCTCTGCTTAATCACTGAGGGGCCTTTCACCGGATACACAACTATAGGCCATTATTATTCCGTGGTTCCACCCTATGGAATCTTGGGATTTCCAGTTTCAGCCAGAGAACCCAAGTGCCTCATCAAACTACACATTCCAGGATTGTATAGGATTTTGCAGTGGCAGTTAAAGAGTAGAATCAGAGGGCTACAAGCTGTGTAGTGCGCCCTGAGTGTCTCAAGAAAAAGCTTCCCTTTTACTTTCTTCACAACAGAGCGGGGCATGTACATACAGTGGCAGCACTGTATGTACCTGCCCCACTCTGTTGTGAAGAGAGTAAAAGGGAAGCTTTTCCTTGAGACACTCAGGGCGAGTTTCATTTTCCCGCCAATTTCCCATCCTCCGCACCTCCCCCTCCCTCCTTTTCGCCTTCGACGCCATTCCCAGACACACCATGTACAGCATGTTGGTAGCGGAGGGCTTGACTTGGCCCCGGAATTTGTTGTGGACATCGACATACTCTTTGATAAAGGCCTTGTCAGCGATATCGGGGTAGGGGGCGAATTGCTGGCCCCATCCCACCCCGACTATGACCACCCCCAGCCCCAGCAGGAACCACCCGAAAACCCCCCTCATGGCTGTGGCACCCTGACAGAAACTGACGGGGCTGCGCGCGCAATCAACGGCTCCCCTCCCAACGGTCGCAAGGAGTGAACCTGTCCAAAATCCCTCAGGGGGGCAACGCTTAACCACCTCTCCCCCCCCCCCGCCCTTGAGGAAATGGATTCTCCTGCTTCGCTTTCCAAACCCTGCAGCGTGCTTCAGTTGCGATTGCAGGATATGGGTTCCTACCAACTTATGGCATCGCGGGGGGCGTTGAGAAGGCTGCTCGACTTCGTTCACTTAAGTTCCACCTTTCTATCGTAGGGAGTTGAGATGAGGCAGCTAGGATCTCTAAGCTGTCTCCGAACAAAATACTGCACAAAAGGAGCCTGAGGCATCTCGAATAGTGTTATACAGTATAATACAGTAGTGTTATATAGTACAGTATAATAAAATCCCATTGAATTCAGGAAGTCTTGTGTGGATGTGCTTTCAAATTTCGTGCCAATTTATGGCCATCCCATGAATTTCATAGGGTTTTCTTAGGCAAGGAATACTGTCAATTCTTCCCTCTGAAATACAGCACCTAATAATTATTGATGGTCTCCAATCCAAGTACTAACCAGGGCTCACTCTGCTTAGCTTCCAAGATTAAATGGGATCTCTCTCTGTCTCTCTCTCTCTCTCCACACGGACCTCTCTCTCTCTGGCTTTCAAAGGAAGATTCAGGAAGGACTCATCCTGCACTTTCTGCAAGTGCGCTGATGACTGAAAAAGCCAATCTGGGATAAACAAGTCTGGTTGCAGAAAGCACAGCAGAAGGTCTCCTTGGGTGATGTTTCCGGGTTGTGATTCTTTCTGCATTGTCATTTCTCTTCAAGACTTATTCGGCGTGAGTTCTCAAGGCTGCAGCATTGTGGATAGTGCGTCTCCATGCCTCCCGATGTGAGGCCAGGGCAGACCATTGCTGGTGATCAATTTGGCCGAGCCTGAGATGTTGTTTCAGGGAGTCCTTGTATCGGTTTTTTTTTTTTTTTGGAGCGCCCCGCTTACGCTGACCTGTGGTGAGTTCACCATAGAGTTCTATTTTTGGGAGGCGATGGTCCTCCATCCTAGAAACGTGCCCTGCCCAGTGCAGCTGTGTTCTCAATATCATGGCCTCAATGCTGGTGATCCCTGCTTGCTCAAGGACAGCAACATTCCTCACATAGTCAGTCCAGTGTATATTTAGGATTGTGCATATACAGTGCTGACGAAAGCGTTCGAGGAGTCGTAAGTGGTGGAGATAGGTGACCCATGTTTCACACCCGTAAAGGAGAATAGACAGTACAGTGGCTCTATACACATTGATTTTTGTGCTTCGCCTCAGGTGTTTATTACTCCAGACTCTTTTGTAAAGTCTTCCAAATGTGCTATATGCACTATATATACACACACACACCAATGTCATGTTTAAACCCATGTTCTTTAGTTTGTACTGCCATCAGTATTTCTTAGCACATCCTCACAGGCACCACGATTGTTGTATTAATTGTATTATTGTGAAGTTGAAGGCTTTCACGGCTGGCATCCATAGATTTTCCTTGTTTTTTTTTTTTTCCAGGCTGTGAGGCCATGTTCTGGAATAGTTTTTTTCAGACGTTTTGCCTACATCTGTGGCTGGCATCTTTAGATAAATCTTTAGAGAAATGTCAGAAATCTTCTCTGACGATGCCAGCCACAGATGCAGGCGAAACATCAGAAAGAAACTATTCCAGAACATGGCCTCACAGCCCAGAAAAAAAAAACCCAAGAAAAATCTGCAATTGTATTATTTCTTTTATGCTGCTCCTCCTTTACACATACCCAGAATCGGTTTACATAATAAATCAATTAATACAACCCAACAAATGCACAACTATTCAACACAGGAGAGACCTTCTGACGCTTCAATGACCGAAACAATCTGTTTTCATCAAATTATTTCTGGCAACACGGAAGGGCGGGGGATCCATACTAGAGAAATAATCCAGTTTGGTGGGGAACTAGTAGTCTTTGTCAGAGAAGGCCAAAGACCTTGTAAAACTACAAATCCCAGGATTCCATAGGAAGGAGCCATGGCAAATGATCCAGTTTCAAACTGGATTATTTGTGTAGTGTGGATTCACCCCCTCCCCCAGGGAGGAGCATCTTTTCCAAGCCAGCGTGGTATAGTGGTTTGAGTGTTGGTCTCCAACTCTGGAGACTTCTGGATTCAAATCCCCATTCGGCCATGGAAGCCCACATGGGCATGTCACACTCTCTCAGCCTCAGAAGAAGGCAGAGGCAAACAAACCCCCTCTGAACAAATCTTGGCAAGAAAAATGACAAGAATTTTCTTAGCAAGAATAAGTCAGCAATGACTTGCAGGCATACAACAACAACCAGAAGCATCTTTCCCAGCAAAAGCTCTAATTTTGGGGCATCTTAAGGCTAACAGGTTTCCCTTGATGCAAACTTTCATTGCATGCAGTGATGGGAAATCAGATAAATTTCCCCCTATGTGTGTGAGAAAGACACCGCTGCCTTCATCACTAACAATCTCTTTGGCTTAATTGCGAACTACAGTATAATCTTTCTGAGGATTGTGAATACTGGGCTTCCGAGTCTTTTTCTGGACTAACACCTTTCAAAGAGAGAAACTATATACAGTTGTCCCTTCATATTCGCTGGGGTTTGGTTCCAGGACCCCCGTGGATATGAAAATCTGTGAATACTCAAGTCCCATTATATGCAATGGCATAGCTAAATGGTGTCGCTTATACAGTTGTCCCTTCATATTTGCAGGGGTTTGGTTCCAGGACCCCCGTGGATACCAAAATCCGTGAATACAGTACTCAAGTCTCATTATATGCAATGGCATAGCAACATGGTGTCCCTTATATAGTTGCCCCTTCATATTTGCAGGGGTTTGGTTCCAGGACCCCCGTGGATATCAAAATCCATGAATACTCAAGTCCCATTCTCTCTCTCTCTCTCTCTCTCTCTCTCTGGCTTTTCTTTGCAAAGGAAGATTCAGGAAGGATATATGCAGTGGCATAGCTAAATGGTGTCCCTTATATAATATGGAAAAAATCAAGGTTTGCTTTTTGGATTATTATTTTTGAAAGAATATTTCCAAGCCATGAATACCAAATCCGTGGATACGGAGGGACAACTTGTATTAGGGATTGTATTGAGAGCCCTCCCCAAGCCAATGGCGACAATGCCTGCTATAGCCCACCAGGGGGCGCCAGCTAGAGAAAGCGGGAGAAGAGGCGCTCTCTTGCCAAGTCTATGGTTGGCGGGGCTTCCGCTCGACTTCCTCCTTGCAGAGACTACTTCCTGTTTAAGCATCTGCAGCTGGAGGGAAACAAAGCGGGAGGGATTCGGGCTTTCTCTGCTGGCTGCCATGGTGCTGTCCTCCATGCAGCAGCTGGTGGTCTCGGTCGTGCTGGTGCTCTGCGTTTTCGTGGTGATGCCCAGGATGTTCGGCGGAGCCGGGAGGGCCTCGCGCGGGGCCAAGCCTTCTTCCCCTGGCCGCCACGAGCCTCGACAGCACCGCTACGGTATCGTCTTCCCCGGCTTCATCCCCGTCCCTGAAGGCCGGCAAGGAAGGAGGCTTCCTAGGCTAGTCGGCTGGTTCAGAGACTCTTCACCTTTTCTTTACCAAGGACCCCCTTTAAATATCTTTTGTTGTCAAGACTTAACTCAAGATTTAAAACAACAACAATAATAATACATTCACACCATCCATTAATAATCATAATAATTATGCAATCACACCATGCATTAATAATAATAATAACAACAATGCAATCACACCATCCAATCATAATAATAATACAATCGCACTATCCATTAATAATAATAATACAATCAGATCATCCACTAATAATAATAATAATACAATCACACCATCCATTAACCTTTCCCTCAGAGGCAGTGGAAGGGGAGGGAAGACTTTTCTCCTGCTTCTTCCTGCAAGTTTGTGGTTGGAGCAGATTGAATGGCAATGCGCAGGCCAAGCCAGCCAGCTTTGGCCTTGGCTGTTGTCACTTGGCTACTCCACTGCAGGGAGGAGGTGGGCCAAGCAACCCCCTGTGAGGACATTGTGGATCCCTGGGGGTCCCCAGACCACAGGTTAAGAGCCACTGGGCTAGTTGTATCTTAAGAGTTAGTTCAGCTGCAAATAAGCTTCATCAACTTCTTGATTATCTGTTCTCCCTCCTCCCCACCCCAAAATCTCTTATTTTTAAATGTAGACACAAATGCAAAACTCTTAGATTATGCTGGATAGTAACAAAATGGATTGCTAGTGCAGCAGACAAGGGTGTAGTCTTGTGTGGTGGGCATCAAATCTGCCCAGTGTTTGAAGGGGAGGACAGAAGATGGAGAGCTAAATAAGTAGTTTAGTAATTATTAACTGACAGCTGATGTATTTCAGAGTTCTGCTTTTCCTTCAGGAGCTGGAATGTTAAGAAATTGCACACAATTTCTTAACACGCCAACTATCAACAGCGAACAAACCTAGCTGGATCAGCTATGGCATTTCTGCCCCTCCCCTTGCTTGTTAGTGCATCAGGAACTGATAATAGGATAATCACAAGATCAAGGATATACAGTATTTTCTTCACTTAGACATCTGCAGTCTTTAGAAAGAAAAATGCTTAGGTTTGTTTTAGACTTAGAAGTGTTGGGATATAATACTGAAATAGTATAAAGGAATAAAGAGAACTGGGTTTCTTTCTGATAGGCAATGAGAGGAAAATGTCAGCCAATTTAATGTTTATGTTTTAATGGTGATGCTACAGTTTTGGAATCTTTGCAAGATGCGTGTTCTCAGAAAAGATTGAGCTTATTTGAAGGCCAACATCCATTATGAAAAATGCAACTGTTTCTGTTAGCCAGGGGTCCTAAGCTGTTATTATTGTAATATCATTGAGCCAGCTCAAAAAGCACAAAAATGAGTGCAAACTTTTGAGATATCTTCATCAAGCAAGATATTATAAAATGCAGGGATGGTGATGACCATGGTTTCTAAAGGTTACTTCAGTTAAAATCTAAAACTCTGATTTAATGTCCTAGAGCCTAATTTGAATTGCTGCATACTTTTCCTTTTGTTTCACATCAAGATAGCATTTTAACATTAAGTCAGTTCTCCTCTGTAACATCTTTCTTGATGAAGAGGTTAGGGTATCTGAAAAGCGAACACACATTTTTGTACCCTTTTAGATGGCGTAATAAAGATTTTTCACTAATATGGATTTGGAATGTTCCTGTTAGGCCATTAATAATTGTTGCATCATTGTAGGTGTCAGCCAGTTTTTTTTCTATCTGAAAGTTGAGCTGATAGAGCGTACAGTTCTCTTGTTCCTCTTTACAGCTGGGGTGGGCAAAGTGTAAGCTGTAAATGGCCCCCAAGACTGTATTTGTGGTCCACCCCGTGATGCCCATTGAAGAAGGTTCATTTCCCACTTCTAAAAGACTCCAGCAGTGGTAATGTTACAATAAAATTGTGTAATTAACACAATAAAACTCCCCTCAACCCCCCAAATGAAACAAAATGTGTTTCATTAGTCCAATTAAGTCATTATTATTCATATGATATATAAAATACTTTATAGATAAATTATTATTTATATGTAAAACAATGCTTCTGAACTCTTTTTTAAATTGAAAATACTGTTTTTAAGTAAGCAAGTTTACCCCTAAATGAACCTTTGTAATACTTGTGGTTGTGAGAGCCAGTGTGGTGTGGTGTTTTGAGATTGGACCATGACTCTGGAAACCAGGGTTTGAATATCCATTCAGCCATGGAAATCCACTAAGTGACCTTGGGAAAGTCACAGTCTCATAGAGGAAGGCAAAGGCAAAGATCTCTGAAAAATCTTGTCAATCTCATGATAGGTTTGCTTTGGGTTGCCAATGCCATAAGATGAAAATGATTTGAAGGCACACAGCAACAATACTTATATTACTAAAAAGTTATTGAAGTAACTGTTTTGGGAATTAATAGCATCATGAGGCATGTTAACACTATAGAATGAATATCACTGGTATGACATGAATGAATTGACTAGCATTTCCCTATTACTCTATGTAATGCAGCATTTGTAATTTGTAAAGTGCTTACTTTTATGTTAATTTCAACCTTGTACCTTGAATCCTATTTCTCATTTTACTTAGGGGAAACAGAAGTAATTTCTGGATAAATATATATACTATAATGCATTTTGTGGGAATTATTCAATAATATATGCTTTCTATAAAAGAGTATTTTCTACTGCAGGAACACAATCCCTTCACTGGGATCATGTTCAGTGAAATCTTTTGAGAACATTTCCAATCCATCCTCTGCTTTTAGGACTGAAGATAATTCTCCTTTTCTAGCCAGAGTTGCTCAGTGGTAATTTTCAAAGAAACTGTTTCTATTTCTAAGAATAGGAAAGGTGCTCATGATGGGAGTCTGTAAAATTTAAAATTTAAGTAACTGTTCATGGCAATAAGGGCAGGCAGAGGGGACTTGCCCAAACTGCCCTCCGAACAATCAGCTTCTAGAAAAACAAATATGAAGTACAATAGTTGCACAAAAAATTCAGTGTTGTTTTAGGGATGCAGCTTGTGTTCTCCTAATAATCAGACCATAATCTATTGTTGCTGGCTTCCTTCATCAGCTGGATAGGTGGTTGATTGACATTTAGAACCATAATTTATTGACTGTCATCCAAAGCTTCACCAGTGGTGAGAATAACTTTCTTTTCACCACATTCCTTGCTTGATGTGACACTGACACCACAACTGACCTACAAAGAGGAGTTTCACACAAGATTTTTAGAGAAACTAAAGTGCAGGCTGAATAAGCTCCTCGTGACTTTCAGTTGCTTCAGACTGTCTCAGACTTTGCCTTGAGACTGTAGCTAAAATTGTTGCTATGGTGACTCTAATAATTTTCATACTCTGAAGTGATTCTTTCTTGGCAGGCTGAGCCAGGGGACAGTAGACTTCATGCTTGTGGGATCTATTTAGTTGTTCATTAGAGCAGTATGTTCCACCAGCTGGTGGAGCCAGATGGAGAGTAGTGGCTCAAAGGAGCAGAGTGAATCCCCTGTTGAATTCTATAAATACATGATTTACTCTGTACATACAAATACAAATTTACATTGGATTTATTAAATTATAAAAGTCTGGGTTAAATTTATTGCTCTTGTTAAAACAAGTAGGAGTGAAGACCCTTGCTTATCTACTGTAGGTCACCCAAAGATATACTACAGGCCGTCTCCCTTATTCGGAATGTTTGGGACCAGAGGTATTTCGGATTTTGGAATACTTGCATATACATAATGAGATATCTTGGCAATGGGACCCAAGTGTAAACACAAAATTCATTTATGTTTCATATACACTTTATACACATAGCCTGATGGTAATTTTTTACATAATATTTTAAATAAGTTTGTGTACACTGAATCATCAGAAAGCAAAGGTATCACTATCTCAGCCACTCATGTGGGCAATTTTGGATTTTGAAATATTTTGGATTTTGGAATTCCAGATAAGGGAGTCTCAACCTGTATTACATCCTAACTTACCAATTGCTCAACTGTGGGCTAAGCCCTACCCTCCTTGTGCAGTAGGGGTATCTTTGCCTTTTAAGGAGAACTTTGCTGTTCCTTTTCTGGCAATGTCTCTCTTTCCTCTACATTTCAGTTTGTTATCAAACTGGATATATTGGTTATTTTTCAAAAGGTACAATGCTAAAGTAGTTTTTATCTGTTTATCTGAATCTGAATCACAAGGAGGTCCACACATAATTTATACTTGAGCCCAAGCAATCCAAATGAAAGTGCCAGTCTTTACCAGTTGAACTGAACTGGCTCTAAATCATCAAATATTTGTTTCATAGGTGGCCCTGAGAGACTTCTGCAGTCACAGATGAATTCAGAAAATTCAGAAACTAAAACATATCAGAGCATTCAGCAAATGAGGAATGCAATGGAGAAGGAGCTGAAGAGTGACCGGACTAGAGGGAATGGCAAAGATTTTGCTTTAACACTCATGCCTTTGTATGCTCTTGGTGTGGGAGTCTTTGCTTTATACAAGTTCTTAAAGGTAAACATTAAGAAACCAGAGAGCTATTGGCCTATAGACTTCAATGCAATAGGAAATCTTTCTGTAGTGTGCATCTGTGTAGATATGGTTTCAGATATGCAATGCCAAATGAAAATCCTAGTTTTCTTCTCTTTGCTATTTTGAAAGTTAACATTTTTTCTTTAAAATTATCTTCATGTAGTCTTTCTCTTACTCTTCCCTCCTCCACCTTGACCATGATGAGGTTGGAAGTTTCCCTGTAGAGAGGGAAGGAACATCCTGATGTGGGTTGGTCCTCCCCTTTTCGCCATAGGCAGGAAAACAAAAGCCTTTTGAGAGTGCCCACTAGGAGAGCAACCCTCCTCACAAGGCCAGTCTGAGTTCTTGCCTTCTCTCTGTTTACACACACTTTAGCTCTGCTTCAGTCATCATTTTCGTTACCCTTTGTTCTCTCTCATTCCTTTCTGAAAAAAAGCCTTAAATTCTGCCTTCTCTACTCTTTATACTTTCTCCAATTTAGTTAGTCTCCATCTCTCTTCCCCATCTCCATATCCGCCTCCCCTTCCACTTCAGAGTGACCATGTGGGCAGGGATGAAAATACAGAGACTTACACAAGCTGGCAAAGAGAGACCCAGGCATGCCAGAGAAGCAGTGGGCCTTTAGAGACCCTCCTCATCCTTTTGATCCAGAGGGCTGCTGAGAGGGCGAAGGGAGCTGTGGGGAGCCTGCAGAGCTAGCAGATAAGAGAAAAGCCCTCCGTTCCACGGCTCAGGTGTGCCACAAACATTCAACCTGAAACAGGCCAGGGTTGTAGGTGGACATGCAAGCATCGACTCAAGTAGTAGAGGATGTGAGTAGTGCGGACCTAGATTGGGCATGGAAACACCCCCCTCCGGTTGAGGGATCTGGTGTCTTTATTTTATTTATTTATTTATTTATTTATTTATTTAGATTTATTAAATAAATACAAAAACACCCCCCTCTGGTGTCCCAAGTGGCTGTGGTGTGTACCCCCCACACCTGCAGCAAACAGGAAATTGAGGTCAGGAGCACTCCCCACCAGCATCACCTGAACAGTGGGTGTTTCTGGCAGGGGGAGGGACTGTGCTGGTAGTCCACTCCCTAGGCTCCTCCATCACCACCCACCTCCTAGTGAGTTGGGACTCAGGACACATGTGCGATGCTGGCTAATTGAGGGGTGCACCATCCAAGTGCACAGCTGTCGTGGGAGAATCTGTAGACCTCTGCCTCTGGCTTGGAGAGTCTACCTAGCACGGGGGGCTGGCCTCCAGGGTAGATTGGTTCAGCCAGACCAGTCTGGACCAAGTGGAATGGAGTCCCCACCTGGAATTCTTCCAGCTGATCGTGAATTGCTTTGGACTTGCGGAGATGGACCTGTTCACGTCCCCAGTCCCCAGTCAATCACAGTGTACACAGGTTCCTATCAAGATACCACACGGAAGGCACAGAGGGTCTGGATGCACTAAACTCTCCCTGGCCCAAGGGGTTGCTGTATGCCATCCCTCCAACTGCAGTACTACCCAAAGTCCTGAGAACAGCAAGAGCAGAAAACAGCATGGTAGTATTCATGGCTCTGATTTGGAAAAGACATCCTTGGTACTTGGAAATAGCCAGCCTGACAGTGGACTGTCTCACCCTTGTGGTGAGACCTGACCTGCTTTCCCAGGGGAAGCTGTACCATCCCAACCTGGATTGGCTCCAGTTCTGCGCGTGGCTATTAAAATGCTATTAAAATGCCCATTCTGGGTTACAGATAATCAAGACAAAGTAGTCAAAAGCATCCTGGTGTCAAGACGACCACCCAACAACAGAGTTTATGAGATACCTTCCGGGTGTTCAGAAGGTGGTATAGATGCAAGAAGCAAGACTGCCTCAGGGTCTCAGTCCCTCTGCTTCTGGAATTGTTCCAAGAGGGGTTGGACAGAGGACTTAGACCAAATATGATTAAAAGACAGACTGCCACCATCACATCCATCATTCTCCCTCAGAAAGGCGATAGGATCTCATCTCACCCAAATGGCCACAGATTTGTCAAAGAGTTGTTGCTTTCAGCTCCCCCAACACTCCACAGATTTTCATGCTGAGATCTCCACATGGTGCTGTAAGCGCTGAATATACCTCCATTTGAGCCCATAAAGGAGAGCTCGTTAAAGCATCGTACCCGGAAGGCACTCCTGACAGCAATCACCTGTGTGCAGGGTTCAGACTGAGAGCCCCGTCTTCACAGAAAGGACTGTGTGTGATAAAAGTGGGATTCAGATATTCAGCCCCAAGTCCTCCAAGCCTTTGGAGAAGATCTGGCACATACTGGATGTACATTGAACCATCAAGGTGTTTGCCTTGGCTGAGGGAGCCTTTGGCAAGAAAGTGCTTCAGCAAATAGTGGGGTAATTATTTATTTAGTTAGTTAATCATTTATACCCCACTCTTCAGCCACAAAGGCTCTCAGAGCGGTTTACAAATTGTTAAGCAATAGCACTTTACACATCTGCACCACATTAAATGGCTTCCAATGTGTGTTAGCTAATTGCCCCCCCCTCCCATAAGCTGGGTACTCATTTTACCGATCTACAAAAGGATGGAAGGCTAAGTGAACCTTGGAGCCCTTGGGATTGAACGTGCAACATTGCGGCTGCAGTACTGACATTTAACCACTGCACCACCAGGGCTCCCTAATGATTTACGTCTAGCATCAGCCTTCCCACCCAACTAGATGAGCTTTGGTACATCCCACATCAGGGTGTTCCTCCCCTCTCCGTGGAAAATGAACCATTTGTCTTACATGTGAGATGGTCCTTTCCTGTGGATGAGGAGATGAACATCCTCCCCACCTTATGCAGCTGGTACTTGAGCAAGTGCATGTACGTAGGTTTTTGAGTTTCATTTGGTTTTTTTGCCAAAGATTGAGCATAGCCTCCAGTCTGTCTCTTACCTGTTCTTTTCCTTGTGTTCTGCTTCATCCCCTTGTTGCAGTTCTCCTTCCTTTTAGTTCTTCACACGTAAAGAAATAAATATGAATATATAAATTAAGAGAGAACAAAGCATTATTTTTTCCAGTGATGAGAGTTGAACATTGAGCTGTCGCATAACTGTCTTTGTGAGGAGGTTATTCCTCCTAGTGGGTGTCATGGCCAGCCAGGCTGAGGACTCAGAAGACGAGGGGGCTGAGCCAGCTCCAGCAGAGCTGGCTGAGCCAAAACCTAGCTCTGCTTTGCCAACTGCAGCAGAGCCTATGACTCAGCAGCCTAGCCTTCCCCCAGCACAGGTTCCCGGCCTGGGAGACATAGAGGAGCAGGATGAGGAGCCTGAGAAGATCAGAAAGGGTGTGCCTCTGGCGATCCCGGAGATTATATGAGAAACGCTTAGCAATCACCAAACAGCTGTGATTAGGAGCTGGGCCAATATAAACAGCTGTGAGACGCAAACTTCTTTGTCGGAGTCTATCTGCGTTCCCTGGCGAAAGCATCTGACTCTGACTCCCTTGTTGCCTGAAACCTTGCCTCCTAGACCTCAGATTGATCTGGAACTCTTGACCATGTAGTGGACTCGCTGACTTGCTTTCTGGAACTCTTGACCCTGGACTGGACTTGCTGACTTGCTCTCTGGACTCCTGGACCGTTGGCTTGCTCCCTGTTTTTTTTGCTATTGGACATTGTACTGGCACTATGTTTCAGAATAACTTTTATGTTGCTGTCAAGCCTTGCATTCTTATCAGCTGCTCAGTTGACTGCTTTCCCGGACAGTGGGCACTCTCAAAAGGCTTCTGTATTCCTGCCTACAGAGAAGGGGAGGACCAACCCACATTAGCATGTTCGTTCCCTCTTCTACAGGAAAGGGCCGTCTCATGGGTAAGACAAGTGGTTCTTTTTTTAGATTAATTGCAGTTTAGCATGTCCACACTCTAAACTAATTAATTTTAACTATGGCTAGTTGAAAGTAGTCAGCTCATAAACCATACTTTGAGAGTGTAGTATGTAGGTATAGCCCAATACTTAAAAGTTTAAGCCTTAAATACAAGAATGCAGACTGAGTCTCTCTTATCCAAAATGCTTGTGTGAAGAGCTATGTTTAAAGGCATGCATGAGAAGCAGCTAATCCCAGCACAGGAAGCTGTGACAGGAGGGGCCTCTGTGAGAGTGAACTTGAGAGAATGACAGTTGAGAGAAGGGAGTGGGATGAGTCCGGTGTGAGAGAGAATTGGGAGTGAACTGTTAAGAGAGAAAGGTGTGAATCAGTTGAGAAAGACTATAGAGAAAAATGTATGTCTGAATGTATTATGCCTGTCACTAAATGAAAGAGCCAGTGTTAATATTTGGTATTATACAATTGTGGGATTTGTTACCACATTGATAAAATAAACCACGCAAGTTCTTTAGTTAGTTGTTTCACTGACTCATTTTGAATTATTTCCCTTATAATAAAGGGGAGGTCACGCTAACCAAAAGAATACACACTATTATATAAATCTATCCTCTGAGAGGGTCACCTGGAGACTCAGGCCCCAATTCACAAAGGGATACTAGAGCGGGACTAGAGTAGGATGGCAGTGACAGGCAGCCAGAGCTGAGAACTGCGGGGCCAACTTGGTGAAGTCAACGTCACTGCTTTGGACCAGAGGTATTTTGGATTTTGGAATACTTGCATATACCTAATGAGATATCTTGGAGACAGGGCCCAAGTGTAAACAAAATTCATTTATGTTTCCGATACACTTTATACACATAGCCTAAGGTAATTTTATACAGAGTATTTTAAATAATTTTGTGCATGAAACAAAGTCTGTGTACATTGAACCATCAGAAAGGAAAGGTGTCACTATCTTAGCCACCTATGTGGATTATTCTGGATTTTAGAATTCCACATAAGGGAGACTCAACCTGTATTTTTCTTTAATTATGTAACAGTTATAAAGCATTCTGTAGTGAGAACTGAAAGTAAAATGTACAAAATACTGCAGCAAGGCTAGCCCTTGTAAAGGGTCTTGTCTCCTACTTTAAACAGGAATAAGTTGATAGGATATATGTTTCCCAGTGCTTTCCCCATCTCTATTATAATCATGTTCCAAGAAATAAAAAGTTTTGAAGGCATACGTGGGGAGTGGTACCTTACCATTACTGAATATTTCTAAGGTAAAGTATTACTACCTGCATCATTTTTTCTTCAGAGTTGAACTAGTTTAAAGAAAAAGTGAAAGCTTTGTTGATACATATTACAGTAAATTTTCTTTTACTATTTACAGATGAAAGCTCAAGAGGAAAAATTATCTAAGAAAGAGAAAAACACAGAAGACAAAACAAAAGAAACAGGTAGTAATTTGTTTAAAAGTGCCCCACATATAGTTTTCATACATTGGCTCAGCTTAATACAATAATATATCACAGCTCAGCTTAGTGCAATACAGTGTAAATACCTATGTATGCAGTTCCTTTGCTCTTCCCTTCACATGATTTGTGATTAAATGAGGAAACCTTTAATTAACACAGTTTTCAAGCGCCTTAAAACAGCATCAGACCTTGTCTTCTTTCAAAGCTGGTAACCGCAATTTCTTCTATGAATGAAATGGGAAAGTATGGTTAACTAGATACTTCATGGTTTTGTTATTGTTTATTCAAAGAGGTAGCATCCTTTGACAATGGGTTGTTTAATATCTATTGATAGAAATATCCTGTCATTTTACCACCATATACAAGGCAGTTTAATGAAGAGTTTAATCAAAATGAAGTAAACTGAATTTAACATTATGCATAGCTCAGTTTTAAGCATCATTATTAGAAAGTAATTCTTTTAAAATTCTTTTTACAATCATTGCCAAATTATATTTGAATGGTATGTTCATCCATTTGATCATATTGGGGCTATTAAACTAAATTGGCTTAAAGTGTATCATTGTGGGTTTGCCCACGGCAGTTATAATTGTAAAAATACCCCACAGTTTTACTAGAAATGCACTGTGACCACATCTTATTGATATCTATGGCAACACTTTCTTGTAAAATTATTTCTGGGAAAATATATAGGCATAACACATTACACAACCTGTTTTGGAGACTGGAATTTTTAGGAATCTGATCAAGCAGGAAATGAAACTTGGTGCATATTTGATTTCCAGACAAATCTGTCATGTATATGAAATCTTACAGAAGTAACAAACAGTTAAAACAGTTTATTTCATTACTGTCCTAGAAAAGATAGGTTTTAAAATGTTTTCTAAAAACTGTATTACTTCATCTTTAACCTGAACTAAGACAATTAAACTTACATGAGGCTTACAGTAACAAGTTTGTTACATGTAGAACGCCTTAAATTCCATTTAGTTATAGAGTATATAATCACTGTTTTTTGAAATGTACGTGCAAACTGTAACACAACCACCTAATTCATTCAGTAATGCTGCTTTTTAAAAGTAAGTGTTATGTTCTCATTTGTAGAACGTCAGCTTCTAGAGTTGGAGCAACATCTAGCACAGACAGAGAAAATGCTAAATTCTTTATTAACTCAGTTAGATCCACTTTCCAGCTGGTGAGTAAACTAGGCTAAATCATAAAATTTTGCTTAAATAATAGAATTTTGAATTTCTTAAGACATGCAAAAATTATGTTTGTGTACTTGTGAACTGAACAGAAATATCACAATAATATTGGTTAATATATGAATTGAATTGTTTGCTACTCCATATATATTCTGCATGTAGTTTTAAGAAGAAAAATTTATTAGAACAAGGTACCAGCATTCAGCTTTTTGTATTGAGGCTACTCAAAGCAGTTGAGATATTTCTAGGTCTGGAATTATTTCTTTCTATTAAAAAATAATATACTAATATCACTTTTTAATTACCTGGTTAAAAGTACATAACTGATAGTGATTGCTAAGTAAATGGGAGAATAAAAGATGGATTGGTATATCACAGACCTGTTCTAATCCATCAGTCTTGAAGTTGAACCAAATTTCATTGGTGTTCCTCGCTGCTTCTGATTACATTAGGGACAACTGGGTTAATGTCCACATTATCAAGATAGTGGTGTTAGCTCCTTCACACTGACCAGCTTTTGCTCTTTACTTTTAATTTGAATCCCCAGATCCTAGTAATATGGACTGCCTATTGTTACCAGGATATGAGTGTAGCAACTCCTATTGGCTGGCACAGCTAAAGGGTGGTCTTAAAACAGCTGTGATGATAATGTATCATTGAGAGCTTTCAGTTTGTGATGATTTCTGGTTGGCAGTTCCAGACGTTTTTGACCTAAAACTCCCATCAGCCCTTACATTGGTAGTACTAGCTGGGGTGGACAGGAGTTGCTATCCAGCAAGGTCACATGGTATTCATCCCAGCTCCTCCCCGCGCACTCCGGTCCTCTGGGAGGAATTTGCTTCAGCCACAAAAATCTAGGCTGTCTGCAACCTCCCAGAGGGCCTTTTCGGTAATCGCCCCCAAATTGTGGAATGACCTGCCGAATGAGATCCGTCAGATAACAAGCCTGAGTGGCTTTAAAAAAGCACTAAAGACGGATCTCTTTCGGCAGGCCTTTCCTAATTAGATCCCGGCCTCAGGGGATCCTGGCCTCTTCTAGGCTGCTGGCCATTTATTATATTTTATTGTATTTATAGTTTTAAATGTGATTTTAGATTAGTTGTTTTAATTAATATTTGTTTAATGTTTTTTTTATGGGGGAGGGTGGGAGTGGGGGTGTTTAGGGATTTTATTTGTATTGTATTTTAAATTTTGTAAGCCGCCCCGATTGTTTTAACAGAGGGGCGGGGTATAAATAAATTTTATTATTATTATTATTATTATTATTAGAATCTTAGAATCATAGAGTTGGAAGAAACCTCAAGGGCCATCCAGTCCAATCCCCTGCCATGCAGGAATACACAATCAAATCATTCCCGACAGATGGCTATCCAGCCTATGTTTAAAAACCTCCAAAGAAGGAGACTCCATCATA
Source organism: Gambelia wislizenii (assembly GCA_030847615.1). Classification (NCBI taxonomy): domain Eukaryota; kingdom Metazoa; phylum Chordata; class Lepidosauria; order Squamata; family Crotaphytidae; genus Gambelia; species Gambelia wislizenii. Next base: position 200,689,597 of record JAUMIR010000005.1, on the reverse strand, counting down.
CTGCAAGGCAGTGTATTCCACCCCCGAACAGCTCTTACAGTCAGGAAGTTCTTCCTAATGTTTAGGTGGAATCTCTTTTCCTGTAATTTGAACCCATTGCTCTGTGTCCTAGTCTCTGGAGCAGCAGAAAACAAGCTCTGAAAACAGATCTGGTTCAGTTGTAGCACTTAACTATTGGTGGTACTTTTGGAGGATGATGGAAATAGTTGTTCAGTGCATCAGAGGGTAGCTGGATGAAGGAGTTTCTTTATCAAAAGAAGCCAACTTCATAAACTATGGTTTGAATTATGGTTAAAACAACAGTTTTAAAAACAGAAACAATACCCCTTTATTTCCTTTTCACATCTGTGGTAGGGGAAGAGGTTAGAGTATGGGGTTGTATATATGAGGCAAAAAGAAGTGGATTGCTGTGCAGTAAAGGCAACACACAGCAGTTGTGATTGTCTTAATGGTTTTTTGTGGAGTTTTTTGGCAGATCGTAGGCATGTGAAGCTATCCGCGTTTGCTATGCAAACGGGTATGCCTGTGGATCAGGATGGTGGCAGCGAGTGAATTACTTGCCTTTTTATTCTCACCAGTTGCCACTGCCCAACAGTAAAAGCTTTATTAGGGTGTAATACATAAGATCAGTCCTCTTGCCACTACTTGTTGTTTTCAAGTCATTTTTTTTTGGCTTTTCAGTATTAATGCCTTGGCTTCTGAACAGAAAGATGAAATTATGGTACAACTTGAGTCCATTAGGAAGTTGATGAAAGAAAGTGGATTGGACAAATCAGCAATGAAACCACAAGGTAATTATTTGTTTGGTATTTTACAATCTCTCTATCACAAAAACTCCTATTTGATAACTGAGATCCCAAAAGATTTTTGATGGTCTTAACATGACATCCTCATCTAAACAGTTGCATGACAGCACAGCAGTGCCTTCTCATTAGGTTATTAATTTTCTCAGTTCACACAGATACTGTGCTTATATAGGGACCTTTGTTCATTTTAGAGGAAGATGATATATACATTCATCCCTTTGTGTATAGGAGTTGGCTTTCCCTACTATAATGAGTGGGGATGGTATTCTAGGTGGGAAGAAGAGAATTCTTGATGCTGTTTTCTCTTTTGGCTATGATTGCATATGATCTATAAATTTTTTTGCTGCTGCAGACCAAAAGGAACCTGGTTTATGATTTAATGTGGAAGTCAAAGAACTGGGCATTTTGTCAGAATGTTTTAATACAGTACATATTGCCTTATAATGTAGCCTCTTACTCACATGTAATTTGATGATAGCAGCTGTTTTAATTATTGTAAAGACATTAAACATACCAGTAGTTTAAAATTTCCACTTGTTTCTTTGAAGAACAAGATATTAGCCATACATGCCAAGAGAAGCTTGAAGATCTTATTCAGTCATTCACCGAACCTCCTGAGATGGAGATGGGAGTGGGGAGTGATGAGCAATGTGAGCATGAAGTGCTGTTTGATGATACTGAGGAACACTGTGATGAAGAGGAGCATAAATACTGTGATCACAAGTTCTTACTTGATCTAACGGAAGAACCAAAGAAGATGGAAGCTGCTGAAGTAACTAATCAAGATATAGCAGAAATTGGATTAAGACGACGTATTAGAAATGAATGAAATAGATAGAAGTTTGTGACGAGTTATTGCACATCTTATTATGCACTTTTAAATTAAGCTGTAATAGGATCCCATTTACTGCATAAGCTTTAAAATAAGATATTTATGAGACTTTTGTATTTATTCTATATAAAATTATTTCTGTATATATTATGCTAAAAGTCCTATATGGTATTTCACTATGCTGTCAAGATTTATCATATTTTTACAATTATTAAAGTTGAGGAATGACAACCGAATCTGTTGTAAGTATTTTTGTTTTCTTTCATAGTAAATAACTCTAGGCATTTATTCATTTTGAAATAACTTGGAACAAATACCAAATGATATTCTGAATTGATATTGGTTCTTGTGTTTACTGAGTGTTGGTGCAGATTTAATGTGCTTCTTGTTTCTGTTGTTTTCTTCCTTTCATTTGAAACAGTGGAAATACTGTGGAAGGCTGTGGAAAAGTTTATTTACCGTACATTTTGCTAATTTGTATAAAAAGTTGTAGAAGTATTGAAAAACTGGTTGGATAACAATCTAAAGTGCAATCTTTCTTAACTCAGCACCCTCCAGATATAACTCTTATCACCCTCAACCAGCATGCACACTTGCCATATTGGCTGGGGATTATGGGAATTAGAGTCCACAGTTCGAAGGGCATATCTAGTGTACAAAGATACTAATTTACTTGCTGTGTCACATAATGTGTGTGTATAGATATGATTAATTTTATTCTTTTGAAATTTATGGAGGAGGATTAAATAAAAATTCCTATGTTCTTTAATTTGGTTATTATAGTCCTTATGAAGACAAAACAGAAGAGAGGTATTTTTAGTAGGACTACAATCTGATGAAACAAATTTTAAGTGTAAGTTTTAGTCTTATCACCTAAACTTTGATATGGATAAAATAGTATTTTCTAAGCAAGAAACATTCTTTCCTTTTCTTCTAGATCACATACACACGTTTAGCAGGTTACCGAGTGTCTGTCTTGTCATGTAAAATTTTTATAAATGTGTTTATTGTGGTAAAATACCCTGCTGTGATTTTCAAAGTAACATATAACAAAAGAAAATGTCCCAATGTCAATGTATTCATTACTCAAGCCTCAACAGTGAAAATAACAACAGGAATCTGGATGGCCCTCGTGGTCTCTTCCAACTCTGCAATTCTATGATTCTATGAATGAGAAATGCGGGTAGTAAAGGAGACTGAAGCAAAATATAAGAATGAATAGCATAACAAGCCAGCTTGGTGTAGTGATTTGAGGGTTGGACTATGACTCTGGAAACCAGGCTTTGAATCCCCAGTCAGCCATGAAACCCACTGGTTAACCTTGGGGAAGTCACACTCTCTCAGCCTCAGAGGAAGGCAAAGGCAAACCCTCTGAACAAATCTTGCCAAGAAAACCCTGTGATTAGGGTAGCCATGTCCTACCCGCATGACTTGAAGGCATACAATGTAACAAGGGTACAAACAATTAACTAATTTCATTAATTAATAAAGAACTTAGAATGTTCTTTTTTGCTTAGAAAATACCTTATTTGTATATATTTTACAGTGAAAGAGGCCTAAGTTTTCATCATCACTTCATATAAACTTGGTTATTTTCCCAAAGTGCAAGTCTAAACTGATGAAATTAAATACAGTAATAAGGAAACAAAACTAGCAAACATACCCTTTAAACTAAATAAATTAAAAGGGGAGGTGTTTTCACTAACTTCCATTCTAAGAGTTAATGACTACACTAGAAATAATGCTGTTTGATACCACTTTAAGCGCTGCAGCTCCATCCTACAGAATCCTGGGATTTGTAGTTTTATGGGGTCTTTAGCCTTTTTCTGCCAAAGTGCTGGTGCCTCACAAAACTAGAAATCCCCAGATTCTGTAGGATGGAGCACGGCAGATAAACTGGTGTCAAACTGCTTTATTTCTACCATGTAGCTGCACTGTAGGGCCCATTTTTCAATGGGTCATTCTGATAATTAAGTTCTCTTGCATAATAAGTAAATATGTTCCTGGGCATTACTTTAAGAGAAAATTTGGCAACGGGGTTAAACAACATGGGAAGAATAGGAAGAGATGCCTACATGACAGAAAAGAGCAGTTCAACATGTTTCAACACACTTGTTCGAAACTAATATGCATTTGTGCAATGAAACAGTCAGGTCAGGTAAGCATTACATAAGCAAACAAAAACATTTTTTGAATCTCTGAAAGACCACTTCAAAGCTTCTTCCAAGATGATGCCTAGGACGACTTTTTCTTTCACCAGCCTCCTCTTAAGATTTCCAGTTTGGTGGCCAAACTTTTATAGAGCTATGCTTTTTTTCCTCTAACATGTGGGGGGAACTGGTGAGGAAGCCCTACCTGCTTCCCCCTTTTCTCTCCCCCCCCCCCTGCATGCTTAGTAAGAGATTCAGGAGGCAGTGGCAGTAACATCCTATTCTTTCTCAGCTCAAGCTTTTATTTTATTGTTTACTGAAGATGTGCTGTTGCAACCTGGCATTGAAAGTTTGTTTCTTCACCATTCTCCCAGTCCCCATGCTGCTAAAAAACATTCAGATAGGCAGAGGATGACGAAAAAGGACCTGCTTGGGTATGTGTAAAATACTTTATAAAAGTTTTATCAGCAGCGTCATCAACTGAGGAATGCGCGTAATCACTTGGGAATCAACACCTCTGTCATGGTCTACTGATGCTATAGCCCAGTGGTTGTGGCCATGTGACAGGAGCCAACAAGGCAAAGCCTGGCTGGCTTGGCCTGCGCATTGCCATCCAATCTGCTCCAGCCCCAAATTTGCAGGAAGAAGCAGGAGAAAAATCTTTCCCACCCCCAGTGCCTCTGATGGAAGGTTTAATGTATGGTGTGATTGTATTAATATTGTTTTTTAATAATATTGTATTAATATTGTTGTGTTAGGGTTTTAAATCTTGAGTTCAGTCTTGGGGGTCTGCAGCAACAAAATATATTTAAAGGAGATCCCTGGTAAAGAAAAGGTTAAGAAGGCCCACCTCTTGCGTGCAGTGGAGTTGCCGTGACAGGAGCCAAGGCAAAGGCTGGCTGACTTGGCCTGCACATTGCCATTCAATCTGCTCCAGCCACAAACTTGCAGGAGGAAGCAGAAAAGTCTTCCCTTTCCCTCCATTGCCTCTGAGTGAAGGTTTAATGGATGGTGTAATTGCGTTATTACTATTATTATTATTAGATTGTTAGCTTGAGGGCAGGGAACTGTTTTGTTCTTTTTCTTGTAAAGTGCCATGTACATTGATGGCACAACAACAATAATTCTATTAGGGTTTTAAATCTTGAGTTAAGTCTTGGGGGCCTGTGGCAACAAAAGATACTGCTGTCCCTCCGTATCCACGGATTTAAAATATTCTTTAAAAAATAATAATAATCCAAAAAGCAAACCTTGATTTTGCCGTCTTATATAAGGGGCACCATTTTGCTATGCCATCGTATATAATGGGACTTGAGTATTCACGGAACCAAACCCCAGTGAATATGAAGGGACAACTGTATTTACAGGGGGTCTTTGGTACAGAAAAGGTTAAGAGCCACTGCTATCGCCCTAACCTCGGGAAGGGAAGCAAGCAGCCCTGTGGGCCCTTCTCCGCGACTGAGGCAACGCGTGTCCCAGAGCGCGACAGGGCTTCCTTCGCAACCAAAACACACCCCCACGAGAAGGCACAAGGACGGCCGCTGGGAAGCCTGGGCAAGGCAACGGAGGGGAGCGGGGAGCGGCTTCCTCGTCTGGCGGCTCAGCGGGGGCCGTTGGCGAGCGGCGGGGCGAGCGGGGTGAGAAGCGACCGGGGCGGGGGGGAGACCCTTCCCACCAGTTTCTGAGAGAGTCTTCTCGTTTTAAAAGCGGAGAGTATCGGAGGCGGGGGACGGGTTCCCGGAGCCCGAGGCAACCCGGAGCGCTTCCCTCGGGGTGTGAGGAGGGCCGGGGCCCATCGCCTGCCCATGGGCGGAGGCGCCTCCTCTCCCTTTGTTCAGACTCTCCACGGTGGAGTTACCTGTTACGTGTATTTATTTACCAAATGGAAACGGGGGTGGCTGGCTGCTTGGGGAGAAAACCAAAGGAAATACAAGCTGTCCTTCCACATTTACGGATTTGGCATTCACGGTTTGAAGTATTCACGGCTTGAAAATATTCTTAAAAAAAAAAGAAAAACAATAATCCAAAAAGCAAGCCTTGATTTTGCCATCTTATATAAGGGGCACCGTTTTGCTATGCCATTGCATATCATGGGACTTGGGTATTCATGGATTTGGGTATCAACGGGGGGCCTTGAACTAAACCCCAGCGAATATGAAGGGACAACTGTAGTGGAATAATATCTTTTGCACGCTTTCTTTACACACGACCTTTTCCCCCTCTATAAACAGGGACGAGCGCGCGTTAAGGCTGCCAGAAGTCGTAACGGACCCAAGTCGGAGGAGGTGCGTTTATTTGGCTGAGGGTTTCCAGAGCAACGAAAAGCTCCCTGTGTGCGATTCTGTTGGGGAGGCAAAAAGTAAGGGGTGAAGCAGCCCGGAGTATAACCGCCAGAGGGGATGAGGTGGAGAAAACACACACACACAACCCTGCTGCCAAAAGCCTTGATAATAAAATAAATAACTTATCATTTGGAAGGCTTTTTTCTTACCCTCTTCTTCAGCCTTAAAGACTCCTAGAACTTGTGTGTGTGTGTGTGTGTGTGTGTGTGTGCAAAAAAATCAGTAAAGACTGTTACTGCCCTCAAGCTGTGTGAGATATGCTGTGGTACAGTGGTTCTTAATCTGTGGTCCAGGGAACCCCCCCCAGGGGTCTGCAGTCTCCTCACAGGGGGTCCTCAGAGGCTTGAAGGCAGCTTGGCCTACTTCCACCCTGCAGTGGAGTGGCCACTTAACAGAAGCCAAAGCAAAGGCTGGGTCTGCACATTGCCATTCAATCCACTCCAGCCAGAAACTTGCAGAAAGAAGCAGAAGAAAAGTCTTCCCTCCCCCTCCAGTGCCTCTTAATGAATGGTGGAATTGTATTATTATTATTAGGGTTTTAAATCTTGAGTTAGGTCTTGGGAGTCCGTGGCAATAAAAGATATTTACAGAGGTCCCTGGTAAAGAAAAGGTTAAGAGGCACTGCTGTGGTATAAACTTGCTTAGGATTGTGGTAGGCACGAAAATGATTTTCCCAGTAAGTACCTTTAAAAAGCTCTGTGTTTTTTCTCTTTTCTTGTATCGCCTCAGTTTAACATCTTTATTGTCTGCACATTGCATGAGCTAAGAAAGGCTTACAGCGCTTTCACCAGAGATAACCAATAATTCACAGTCCACCAAGGACTTAATTTAAAGTAGGACCGCCATATCCACTGATTTATTATCCACTGATTCAGTTATCCACAGGACACAAAACAGCACACCTACCATAAAGTCTTCCTAGAAAATCTGTCCTCTTTAGCCATTTTCTAGGTCCTCCAAAGCAACTCTATGATACTTTAAACCCGAAGTCCCATTAGTTTCAATGGTGTTCACTATTATCCACGATTTTGAGTATCCACGCCCACCCCCGAACCAGTCCCCAGCAGATACGAGGGTCCTACTATAATTATGGTTTTGTTTACTTACAGGGTCTTGGAAATAACAGAAACAGCAAAGAAGTAGCAGTACGGACATTTGGATTACAAAATTAAGATATACGAAAAATATTTTCTGTGATATGATATCAGTGTGAGTATGTCTACACAACTTCTAGGTGTCACATGGTTCTGTTTTTACTGTGTGCCTTCAAGTAATTTCCAGCCTATGGTGACCCTAAGGTGAACCTTATCATGGGATTTTATGGAGCTGAGAGTGTGTGACTTGCCCAAGGTCACCTAGTGGGTTTTCATGGCCGAACAGGGACTCAAACCCTGGGCTCCAGAGGTGTAATCCAACACTCAAACCACTATGCCATTTTGGCTTTTTCTCTTGGAAAGGCTGAAACTGAAAAGAGAAGCAAAAGTCTTATGAATAATCAGAAACAGTAAAATATGCTGCTGGCTGAGGATTTATAAAGTTGTTGTCTTGACACATCTGGAGAGCAGTAGTTTGGGTAAGGCTTATATAATACATTTCATCCCAGCAGCAGCTTTAGTGTAGATAATTGTTGAGATAAAGCATCAGTGGGATTCCTGTGGCTTTCCAAATAGCTCTCATCAGCCTTTCCCAACATAACAGGAATCCAGTAACATCTGGAAGATCTCCTAGTTTCCACTCCTGGGCTAAATCCAAAGTTAGACCAATCTAGAGTAGAACCATTTAAATAAATTGGACTTTACTGGGTTACATTAATTTCTGTGTATTTTAATAGGTCTACAGCGGGAGGGATTAATGGTGGATTTAACCAGTTGTCTTTGTTCTTACTGCTGGGACATTTGGTTCTGAGTCAACAGAAAAGTAATACAGTATGTTAGGAAAAGCACTTAAAAAAAAATAAGATAGTCCTAAAATTCTGCTGATCTTTTTGTCTGCAAACAAAAGGAGTGTAAGGAGGGAGCCACCCTAGCCTTCCTGGAAAGGAAGCTCTTGAGTCTGGGAGCAGCCATGGAGAAGGCCCTCTTTCTCTTTTTATAAGTGATACTGCCTTACTGATTTTGTATCTCTGGCTTGCACTTAGATATATATGAAAGGTGAAACAAGACCCATGTTACAGGCTTCTCTTTGGAGTATGGATTCAAATATGATTTTAGTGTTTGCTGCGGAAACATGACACTGTTTAGATGAAGCAATTTCTGGGAAACCCTTCACACCACATCCTTTTCTGTATTTTATCTTCCCTCTATGTGTACATCTACTGTTGTATAGTGATGCTCCAGGAGATGCTTTGGGTTATCTGTACAGCCTTCTGCATTAAAACTGCTGCAGAAGGAAGCAAAGTTAGAACTGTAGATGGCTACAGAGAAGGGCTGCTTGTCCAGAAAAGGAGATTTCTTTTCACAGTTTGTCCTGACTTTTACAGTCCCATCGTTTTCCTTTACGCTACCTGAAAGCTACAGCTAGCTTGTTCTAAATTGACTGATTTAGTCTCTGCATTGAACATATGCCTCTGAATTGATTTATTTGCAAGCGTTTATAAACCACATTGTGTACAACAATAATAAAGGATGCAATATAAAAACAATACAAAACCTATGTACAGTATTTATGTTATCCATAAACTAGATGGTAGACTGTACTACACTGGGAAGGCCTGTAGAAAAAGGTAGGTTTTCAACGTATGTCTAAAAATTGTTGGGGCTTATCTGATATCAGAGAGAAGAGTATTCCATAGAGTGGTTGTCACCACAATAAATTCCCAGATAACTGCAGAGTGAACTTTCAGGTGTGTGCAGCATCACCAGGTTTGCTTTTCCAGGTGACTGGTGATGTGGGAATAGTGGAGGGGGGACTTTTGAGGAAAGTATTTTCGGAATTCATTGTTCTTGTAATGACCTTTAAAAGCCCCATAAAACTTGAATCCTGGCTGTCTGAAGCATGCCTTAGGTTTTAAGATTTCCAGGAAAAGCCCTTCCTTTGGTCCCATTACCCTTACAAGCATTTTTAATGAGGACATGAAAAAGGACCTTCTCAACAATGGTTCCCATGTTGTGGAACTCCCTTGCAAGGGAGGCTAGCCTGGCTCTCCCTTTGGCTCTCAGCTTTTTTATTATAGCAGGCTTTTGGCAACTGAATGGCTGCAAATGGAGGGGATTTTTTAAAATAGCTTTTTTTTCCTGTTGGGATTTTAAATTACCTTTAATTGAGCAATTCTATTGTGATCTTTTCAATTGTGTTTCAGTATTACAACTTTCTGTGTTTAGTTGTAGCTGTTTTTTAAAATCATGTTGTGAATTGCCTTGGGTCCCAGTGGGGAGAGAGAGGCATTTTGTTTGTTTTGTTTTGTTTCATGGGCCTTCAAGTAATTTCCAATTTAGGTGACCCTAAGGCAAGATTATTATGGGGTTTTCTTGGTAAGATTTGTTCAGAGAGGGTTTTCCACTGCCTTCCTTTTGAGACTGAGAGAGTGATTTGACCAAGGTAACCCAGTGGGTTTCTGTGGCCTAGTGGGTATTTGAACTCTGGTCTCCTGGAATCTTATGCCAGCATTCAAATCACTACTCCACACTCTCTTAGAGAGGCAGGACCATAAATAAATAAATAGTTCATTTTTATGAGATAAAAAGATATCTGTTTGTGGAAGTGCAAGACTTGTTTTTGCAACACCGTGGCAAGCTTCTGGTGAAGACTGAAAAATGAAATCTATTAGGAATGATAGGTACTATCATTTTAAACAATAAATTGTGATCCATAATAATTACATGGAATATTTTTAGACAGAATTACGGTTCAGGAGAAAATATAATAATTGCTAAGGAACTTATTGTCTTGCTAAAATCATTTTAAAAGAGCTCTCCCTTTTCCCTGATATATTTTGTTCTTGTTTTATGCTTTTTAAAAAAAGTTGATAGTGATTCAAATGGATTTGGAGATTAAAGGAGTTTCTGCTTCTCCAAGACAGGCACCACTGTCCCCAAGGAAAAGCAAAGTAAGTTTAAATTAATTGCTCAAGTAAGTTTAAATTAATGATTACTATTCATTTTTAAACAAAATGATTTCACTTTTAAAATATTGTAAATTACGGTAACCAAGCCCCCATATTTCAGATAATTGTGTAGACATGAGAAAATATGAATATATTATATAGATGAATAAGAACAAAATCTGAAAATGTTGTTGTTGTGTGTCTTCAAGTTGTTTTGACTTTTGGCAACCCTAAAGCAGACCTGTCACAGGGGTTTCATGGCAAGATTTGTTCAGGTGGAATTTGTGTTTGCCTTCCTCTGAGTCTGAGAGTGTGTGACTTGCCCAAGGTCACCCAGTGATTTTCCATGGCCAAGCTGGGATTTGAACCCTGGTCTTAGAGCCGCAGTCCACTGCTCAAACCACTACACCATGCTAGCTCTTAGACATGAAATTTGTGAACAGAAAAGTTAGTGTGAATCTGTTATTACAGGAGAAAACATAGTAACTCAAAGTCAGTACAGTAGATGACACAGATACCATCTTATTCTCTGATAATTCAGGAAATTTAACCTTCTGTAGTACATGGGTTATTAAAACTCTACTAAGTAATTTTCAAATTGCTCTGTTGTTTTTTGATTCCCTCTTGCTATGCCTTTATTTAAAAGATATTTTGACTTAATTAGATTTTTATTTAACAGGTTTGGAATCCTTATCTTGGGTTTAGAATTTGAAAGATATAGAAAAAATTAGGTAATAGCTGGCTATGTGTTCTTTTCTAGGGCTGGAGGTCACAAACAAAAACAAGTCATGGTCCGCGACCAGCAGAGTAAGTGTTTTTTTCATTTTAAAAAAGTCTGTGCAAAATACACGGATTTTTTTGTTTCAAGTTCAAAAGCCCCCCCCCCCAAAAAAAAGGGGGGAAATCAACAACCACTGTTTTAAAAAGTCAAGGGGATATAAGATAAGGACATGAAAAAAATAGTTTATGTCTTAGCATGTGACCAGCATCCATTGCTGGCATGCCAAAAACAGTTTTTTGTCTGTACCTCTGTGTCTGAATGTATGTTCAAGTTGTTTGTTGACTTATGGTGACCCCATGAGTTTCATAGGGTTTTCTTAAGCAAGGGATATTCAGAGGTGGTTTGCTGTTGCATTCCTCTGAAATATAGCTTCAAGTTTTCTACTTAGCTTCCAAGATCAGATAGGATCTGGTGCCTTTAGGGTATTTAGGCCCTCTGTTTTGCATCCTTATTAATTTAATACCACTGTGAAATTACGTTAAAAATTATTTAAAGGCCATGTTCTTTTAGTATAGATTCAACAGGATATTTCGTAGATATATTGAAACTAGCTGGTAATTTTGCAGTTGACTTCAGAGAGAACTAGATTATGTCAAATGCTGCAGACTAACAGAGGACTTAACACCTGCTTCTAAATCCTAAATATGTATATTCGTATATTATTTTGATAAAAACTGGGAGGTCAGAGTGTTTATCATTTTCATTAGGATTAGTTTTCTACTTCAAAGAGACTACTGGAAGGTATAAGAAGCCTATTTGTGATCAATTTATTGAGAAATACAATACTTTTGAATATTGTGTCTCCAGTGGAGAATGCAAAAGAGTTAATTTGCACTGGTTTGAAAAGTTATCACGTGGGAACCAATCACTTGTCTTCTATATGCCTGATAGTGCTTCTAGTGTCCTTTTCAATTATGTATGGAAGTAGTCCTGGCATTTTTCTCCTGCTTCCTGAAGCTAAGGGGGATTGTTAGGAATGTTTATGTTGTTGAGGGTTAGGCCATTATGAAAAGCAGTAAGACAACTCCACAGGAAAAGATCTGGTGCCCCTTGGAATTCAGGGGAAATTTTGAAGCCTTGCTAAATTTCCTAATTTCTAACTTTTCTGCAGAGTACCATGCCTTGACTTGGGAAGGCTGGGAGAGTCAGAGGATGAGGTAACAAATATTAATATTTTCTGAAAATGATTATCAACCACTCAAACATGATAATTGCTAGAATATAAACACTAGGAGAAAGATTAGAGTTAGTATCCATATCTCATACTTTTAGAAAAAATAATCTCTTCAATGATTTAGTTTTATTGCTTATTGTAGACTAATGGTATTTTAAATACCTTTAAAATGGTTGTTTTTAACTACAGTCAATTTCACTTTGACCTAATTAGTGTATTTTTCTCTGTGTTTCAGCAGCAAACATGCTAATGTGCTTCTGGTATTCAGTCTGGTACATATCACACATTTCTGTTGTTTCTGCTCTCAGTTGTAACCTTGGTGATTTTAAGTCAAAGCTAATTTCATTTCAGTATATAGTCAGTAGTCATCAATTACAATTTTATCACATCTGATTTTTGTACTTGATGTGTGGAAACATTTCTCTCACAAAAAATGATACAGATGACTAGCAAATCTGAGGTGAAAGAAGTTGTTCTTGGATAGTTTGCATAATTACATTAGCCCTCTATGTATCTTTTAGTGTCAGAGTGCTATGAACTTCCTTCCTGAATTCTTAAACAACTGATACTTTGCTGTAGGTTAATAGAACATAATGTGTTGAAATATATAAGCCAAGAATCTTCGTCTTACTTTAGGATGGAGATACCTACAAACCATATAGTGTTGAGCATCCTCATACTGGTCCTCCACGTTCAGCTTCAACTATCAGCTGGGGTACTCCTTTACAGAGTCCTTATGCACAGTACTATACTGTTCAACAGGTAAGTTGATTTGTTATTGTAGATATATCCATGCATACTCTCTTCAGGAAACAAATACAGTCGTCCCTTCACATTCGCGGGGCCCCGCGGAAGTCTCGCCGTCCCTCCCTCCCTCCCCAGGCCTTCGCGGGGCCTTCCTAGGCCCCGCGGAGGCCTCCCCAGCCCTCCCTCCCTCCCTCCCCAGGCCTTCGCGGTGCCTTCCTAGGCCCCGCGGAGGTCTCCCCAGCCCTCCCTCCCTCCCTCCCCAGGCCTTCGTGGTGCCTTTCTAGGCCCCGCGGAGGCCTCCCCGGCCCTCCTTCCCTCCCCAGGCCTTCGCGGGGCCTTGCTAGGCCCCGCGGACGCCTCCCCGGCCCTCCCTCCCTCCCTCCCTCCCCAGGCCTTCGCGGTGCCTTCCTAGGCCCCGCGGAGGTCTCCCCGGCCCTCCCTCCCTCCCTGCCCAGGCCTTCGCGGGGCCTTGCTAGGCCCCGCAGAGGCCTCCCCGGCCCTCCCTCCCTCCCTGCCCAGGCCTTCGCGGGGCCTTGCTAGGCCCCGCGGAGGCCTTCCCGGCCCTCCCTCCCTCCCTGCCCAGGCCTTCGCGGGGCCTTGCTAGGCCCCGCGGAGGCCTCCCCAGCCCTTCCTCCCTCCCTCCCCAGGCATTTGCGGGGCCTTGCTAGGCCCCGCGGAGGTCTCCCCGTCCCTCCCTCCCTCCCTGCCCAGGCCTTCGCGGGGCCTTGCTAGGTCCCGCGGAGGTCTCCCCAGCCCTCCCTCCCTCCCTGCCCAGGCCTTCGCGGGGCCTTGCTAGGCCCCGCGGAGGCCTCCCCGGCCCTCCCTCCCTCCCCAGGCCTTCGCGGGGCCTTCCTAGGCCCTGCGGAGGTCTCCCCGTCCCTCCCTCCCTCCCTGCCCAGGCCTTCGCGGGGCCTTGCTAGGTCCCGCGGAGGTCTCCCCAGCCCTCCCTCCCTCCCTGCCCAGGCCTTCGCGGGGCCTTGCTAGGCCCCGCGGAGGCCTCCCCGGCCCTCCCTCCCTCCCTCCCCAGGCCTTCGCGGGGCCTTCCTAGGCCCTGCGGAGGCCTCCCCGGCCCTCCCTCCCTCCCCAGGCCTTCGCGGGGCCTTGCTAGGCCCCGCGGAGGTCTCCCCGGCCCTTACCCCTCCCTCCCCAGGCCTTCGTGGGGCCTTACATTTCTCCGTATTGAATTTCATTTTGTCAGGTTTGGCCCAGCTCTCCAGTCTATCCAGGTCATTCTGAATCTTGATCCTGTCCTCTAGGGTATTAGCTACTCCTCCTAATTTGGTGTCATCTGCAAATTTGATAAGTATACCCCTAATTCTGTCATCCAAGTCATTGATAAAGATGTTGAATAGCACTGGGCCCAGGACAGAACCTTGTGGCACCCCACTGGTCACATCTTTCCAAGATGAAGAGGAGCCACGGCTGAGCACCCTTTGGGTTCGGCCGGTGAACCAATTACACATCCATTTAACAGTTAACTTGCCTAGCCCACATTTTACAAGCTTGTTTGCAATAATAATAATAATAATAAAAAAATTTTATTTATATCCCGCCCCTCTGCAATGCAATCGGGGCGGCTTACAATATAAAAACTCCATAATCACAATACCCTAGCCCACCCACTCCTTAAAATAATATTAAATTATGATGGATTAAAACAGACAATAATTAAAAATATATATAAATTAGAAGAAAAAATTACAACATACAATCACAGCCTAAAGGACAGCTGAGTCTTGGGCTGGGATAATTATTCAGGAAAGGCCTGCCGGAAAAGATCCGTCTTGACAGCTTTTTTAAAGCCGTCTAAGGTGGTAATAAGACAGATCTCGTCCGGCAGGCCATTCCGTAATCTGGGAGCAGCAGCAGAGAAGGCCCTCTGGGAGGTCACCGACAGCCTTGTTTTCATAGGCTGTAACAGATTCCTCCCAGAGGACCGAAGTGTGCGGGGAGGGTTGTACGGAAGGAGGCGGTCCCGGAGGTAAGTTGGACCCAAGCCATGTAGGGCTTTAAAGGTCATAACCAACACCTTGTACTGTGCCCGGAAACTAATAGGCAGCCAGTGGAGAGCTTTTAGCACAGGTGTTATATGCTCTCTTCTGGAAACGCCAGAAATCAACCTGGCTGCCATGTTCTGGACTAGTTGAAGTTTCTGAGTCAAGCACAAGGGTAGCCCCATGTAGAGTGCATTACAGAAATCCAGACGGGAGGTTACCAGTGCATGTACCACAGTTTCGAGGTCCCTAGTTTCCAGGAAAGGGCACAGCTGGCGTATCAGCCGAAGTTGAAAACAGGCACTCCTGACCGTCACATTAACCTGATTAGTCATCTGGAGCGACGGGTCCAGGAGCACCCCCAGACTGTGAACACAATCCTTGGAGGAGAGTGTAGTTCCATCCAGGATTGGAAGTTGTATTTCCAGACCTGGTTTTGGGCCTGTAACTGTTAGTACCTCCGTTTTGTCTGGATTCAGTCTCAATTTGTTTTTCCTCATCCAGTCCATTACTGCTTTAAGACAATCATTGAGAGGAGAGACGCCATCTGAAGTCGAAGCTGATGACTGAGACATGGAGAAGTATATCTGGGTGTCATCAGCATACTGATGACACCGCACTCCATGCCTCCGAATGATCTCTCCCAGCGGCTTCATATAGATGTTAAATAGCATCGGGGACAGGATGGCACCCTGAGGAACACCACAGTTAAGCTCTATTCTAGTAGAGCAACTGTCCCCGAGCCTCATCCTCTGGGATCTGCCCAAGAGGAAAGAACGGAACCACTGCAAGGCAGTGCCTCCGATTCCTAACTCCCTCAGGCGATCCAAGAGGATGGGATGGTCTATTGTATCAAAGGCCGCTGAGAGGTCCAAGAGCACCAACATGGTCACACTACCCCTGTCGATTCCCATGCGGAGGTCATCAGCCAGAGCAACCATGGCAGTCTCCACTCCATATCCCGTCCTAAAGCCAGTTTGAAATGGATCTAGATAATCTGTTTCATCCAAGACAGCTTGGAGTTGGGAAGCGACTGCCCTCTCAATCACCTTGCTTAAAAAAGGCAGCAAAGAGACTGGCCTATAGTTGTTCCTGTCCAAGGGGTCCAGGGAAGGCTTTTTCAGGAGCGGCTTAACCACCGCTTCCTTCAGACAAGGTGGAACAGACCCCTCCCTGAAGGATGCATTGATAATATCCCTAAGGAGTACTCTCGATGCGTCACCCCCTTGGGTGGCCAGCCAAGATGGACAGGGATCGAGGGGACATGTCATTTTCCTCACTCTACCAAGGAGCTTGTCCACGTCATCGGTACTCACAGATTGAAGCTGATCCAATAAAATTTAATCAACGGAGTTACTGGACACCTCGTCTATAGATTCAGTCATAACACTGGCATCTAAGTCGGCTCTTATCCGAGAGATTTTATCTGCAAAGTGGATGTTAAATGCATCACAGCAGGCTGTTGTCGGGTTGAGTATCATGGGGAACCTTGTCAAAGGCCTTACTGAAATCAAGGTATGCGATGTCCACAGCGTTCCCTTCATCTACCAAGCTGGTAACTTTATCAAAAAAAAAAAAAAAGATCAGATTAGTCTGGCATGACTTGTTTCTCTGAAACCCATGTTGACTTTTTGTGATTATGGCATTGCCTTCTAAATGTTCACAGACTCTCTGTTTAATGATCTGCTCTAGAATCTTCCCTGGGATTGATGTCAGACTAACTGGATGATAATTGTTGGGATCCTTTTTTTGAAGATGGGGACAACGTTTGCCCTCCTCCAATCTACTGGGACTTCTGTTCTCCAAAAGTTCTCAAAGATTATTGCCAATGGCTCTGATATTACATTTGCCAGCTCTTTTAATACTCTTGGATGTAGTTCATCTGGTCCTGGAGATTTAAATTCATTTAGATTAAGAAGGTATTTCTGTACTATCTCTTTGCTTATTCTGTGCTGGATTTCCCCTACTGTGTCCTCTGTTCCATTCTCCTCAGGTTGGCCCCCCCTTTTCCTTTTCTGAAAACACAGAGGAAAAGAAGGTGTTAAGTAATTCTGCCTTTTCTCTGTCCTCTGTTAGCATTTTGCCATCTTCTCTGCGTAGTGGCCCTGTCATTTCCTTCTTCCTCCTTTTGCTGCAGACATACCCAAAAAACCCTTTTTATTGTTCTTAACCTCCCTAGCAAGCCTGAGCTCATTCTGCGCTTTAGCTTTTCTGACTTTACTCCTACACGTGTTTGCTATCTGTTTGAATTCTTCTTTGGTGATTTCCCCCTTTTTCCATTTCCTATACATGTTCTGTTTAAAATTTAGCTCCGTTGAAAGTTCTTTAGTCATCCATCCTGGTTTCTTGAGACACCTTCTATTTTTTCTTCCTCAATGGTACTGTTTGAAATTGTGCCTTCAGTATCTCCCTTTTGAGAAAGTCCCATCCATCTTGAGGTCGCTTCTCTTTTAGTATTCCTGACCATGGGATCACCCCCAGATTTCCCTGAGTTTATTGAAATCAGCTCTCCTAAAGTCAAGAATGCGTGTCTGACTATGCCTGGCTTCTCCTTTCCATTGTATAACAAACTCCAGGAGAACATGATCACTCTCACCTAAGGATCCCACCACTTGCACCCCATTAACCAGGTCATCTCTGTTGGTTAGGATCAGATCTAAAATAGCTGACCCCCTTGTTGCCTCTTCCACCTTTTGGACCATGAAATTGTCTTCCAGGCAAGTAAGGAATTTGCTAAACCTTGAAGTTTTGGTTGAGTTAGATTGCCAGCAAATATCAGGATAGTTGAAGTCACCCATCACTACTACATCTCTCCTTTCTGCATGTGTGTTCATCTGTTCTAGAAAGGCATCATCCAATTCCTCCGTCTGATTTGGGGGTCTTTAGTAGAGTCCCACAATAACATCCCTGTTGTTTCCCTCCCCTTTAATTTTTATCCAGATGCTCTCCACCTGGCATCCAGTATTGATGTCATGGATCTCTTCACTGGTGTAAATATCCCTGACATATAATGCTATTCCTCCTCCTTTCCTGTTTGGCCTGTTTTTCCTATAAAGGTTATACCCCTCTATTCCTACATTCCATGACTCATCCCACCAGGTTTCAGTAATGCCTATTATATCATATTTGTTTTGTAGTGCTAGGAGTTCAAGTTCATCTTGCTTATTTCCCATGCTCTGTGCATTAGTGTAGAGACATCTAAGACCATGTGTTCCCTTTACTTGCTGCCTGTGCAAGTTTGCTAGAGCATAAGGGCTTAAGAGACCTGATAGACCAGAGATAGAGACTCTTTATGTTGCTCAAAAATAAAGAAATGTTTATATAACAAGTGGCCAGATTAACAAGGATTTTTATAACTAATGATGACTATGGCTTCTGGTAAAGAAAGAAACATTACTAGATCAAGGCACCCACCATCACCAAAAATGGGAGTTATAGGGCTAACAGGATGTCAGCCTACATCTTTTAAAAAGAGAGATTTAAATATGATTGAATGAAATAGTCTGTCTCTTTCATTAAAAGTTTTGTTTATTTCTGTTGTCCAGACAGCCAGAAAATCTGGTCTGAAGAAACCTGAGGTAAGTTTGTTGAACTGTAGAATGTGTTTTTCTGTACCAAAAGTAATGGTTTTTCATACTGAGAAGTGATGAAATCACACATATTTTTACTACTGCCAAGTAATAAAAAATAAAGCATTCAAATGTTAAAAAACACATTTAATTAAGTTGTTTTATTTATATTCCCGCTTTCTCCCACTGTGGGACCCAAGGTTCACAGCATAGATTAAAACAGAATACAACTAACAGCTCACTGTTAGAAAAAAAAGTATGCTGGTTTACATTTTCATGTTTATGAGATTGCAATTGAAGTATAACTGCCATACTCAAAGGTTTTTATGGGATTTTGTATAAAGTTCAAGGTATTTTCATGTACTTATTAATCAGCACAATAGGCTGTTTATCAATACTTAAACTTCTGTATCCAAATGATTTTTTTTGCAATATTATCAAACTAAACATTTAAAAAATCTTTTGTTAAAATGGCTGCTGTCCTCCTATCTTAATGTCGTTCAGTAAATACATTTAGAGACAATAGAACTTGCTGTAATAACCATTTCTGATTATTTACTTTCAGCGTTCTTTGTGGGAGCAAAATGCAGTACCAGAAAATCTGCCACCTCCAACAGATACATACAAATTGAAGTATCAGCAGTATGAAACTGAAATTAAAGAGGGATATAAACATTATTCTCAAAGAGCTGCAGAAAAGAAAGGAAATAACAACCGGATTCATGAACCTCATGGAAAAAGAGATGAGAAGAAGGCAATGTTCATACTTAATTTGAAAATGGAAGCCCTGCACTCCCATGCAATTATCTCCATGAAGTTCACTGATGAGCATCTCACTGCCAAATTCATGGGCCTTTGGTTAGCCCTAATCCTTGCTGACCTTTCTGCCATGTTTGATGTACTTGATTCCTCTTTCCAGCTTCATACCCTCTATGCTTTAGGTCTCTATGATTTTGTCTTCAGTTGGTTCACTGCCTGTCTGACAGATCTTTCAGTATGTCTCCATGGTTTTTCTGTACCAATTAATCAGGGAAGAATTTATTGGCTTTATTTCTTTCTGTTGGTGTCCCTCAGGATTCTGTACTTTATCCATGAATATTTCTATATATTTTGTCTCTTGGGACCTCATCACTTCTGTGGCTTTCAATATGAGCTATTCATTTGTGACACTCAGCTTTCTTTTGCCCTACAACTAATCCTGCATTTCCAACTGAGTTGTTAAGTATTTTTGCTTGGATACTTTCTCATTCTCTGAATCTCTATATGTTCAGGATCAAATTTCTTATTTCTCCCCAAAGGTACCATCTCTTTCTATACTTTATCCACTGGGAGTGTCATAACCTTCCTCTGACCAGGTGTGAAGACTTGGTTTTTTCTTCTACCTCATGTTGTTCAACCCTGCCGCAATTTAACCCATCACCAGATTCTCCCTTTACAAAATTACAAAAATAGGACCATTTTGGTCATAACGTCAGCAAAAACTCTTGTCTGTGCCCTGGTCATGTCTTCTCCTCTTTCATGTCCTTTTGTCCAACCTTGGTTCATTCACGTTTATCCAGCCTTTTGCTGCTAATTTTTTTTCCTCAGTGCTGTGACCATGTGACGCCTTTCCTGAACTCTTACTGGTTTCCAGTATCCCCCATATCTGTATGAATTTCTTTTTCTTATTTCTAGCCTCATGGTTATGTGTTTCCTTGTTGCCCTTCCTGTTCCAAGTAGTTTGGTAGCAGTGGGGACAACACCTACAGCCTTGGGGTATGCAACCCCACACTATATGACTAAATTAATTAACATTACTAATGTTTAAATAAATAGCATACATTACTTTTTCATGGTAGGACAATACCTTTATTAGGAGCAAGCATACTGCATTAGAAGTATGCAAGCTTTCCAGTTCCCTAGAACTTTTCATTGAGCTAGGTGATTCAAAAAGCTGGGGGATAAACTGGAAAGTTAAAAAAAATAGGCCATGAAATTGGTAGTTTAAATGAGGCCACAAAATGGAGATTTGTTGACTGAATGAATTAGCTGCTGCTGGGTATCAGGTTACACTTGGAAGGGTATTCTGGGACAAAGAAAGATGGCTGGTATCCATTTCTGAAAGCTTGCAATTCATGTCTGTTTCTTGACTTGGACAAAGTGCTCAGGTTTGTGATTAGACTCAGAGCAGAAATAAAGAGAAATCGGACAGTTTATTATTAAGAAACAAAAAACTTAATTACAGTTGGTACAGTACATAAAAACGTCAATTGGAGCAAAATTGTATAGCCCAGCTCTGTTGCACCTGAGCATTTGACAATTTGCTCAGTCCTTGAGACCACTTTCAAAATGTTTCATAAACCGGAGGATTGTTTTCACCAGCAGAAAAATGTAGTTAAAGATTGTTAAAGAGGAAGGAGAACAATGAATTTTTAAAATCTCATTCATGCTTTTTGCCATTACAGTATTTATTAATGCCTGATTTCATGAGGCCATTTGATGAGATGAAGTTGTTCTGTTTTTTAAAAAAGCTAAGGATTTACAGACATGGAATCATTGTGGTTGAGTCAAATAAATTCATTGAGTCAATTCAGAAAAAATAGTGGCTTGACTTTCTAACAGCTGTGTGAGATCACTCAATTTAAGAAGTACACAGTGCTGTATAGTTGGCCTTGATAAAAGTTTTGTGTTTATTTAGGGAAAAAGCCAAAACCACCCTACCTTTCTCCTTGAAAAACCTTCAAAGTAACTTAAAAAAACCCCCTGAAACTTCTGCTGGTACTTACATTCCTCTGTGTTAATTTTGTTAATTTCTGCTTTGGCTGAATGAAAACCTGGTCATTTACCATTATGGAACTTAGTTACTTTGTAAAACTGACCATTCCTTTGCATTTTTCTGGAAAGCCTGGACAGTGGGGAACAAAGCTAAAATGAAATAGAATAATGACATGGTTGGTCAATGGTATTTTGTCTCTAGCTAATATGTCGTTTTCCAATGCAGGATTTACAGCTTGAAAATAAAACAGATGATGAATTGACAGTTCTTGATGAGAAGGCACTTCTGCAACAGTGCTATACAAGTAAACCCTACACAATACAGCACAGCATAAGAAAATTGGAAGCTGTAAGTTTTGAAGAGACTTATATTTTTTAGAAAAGTAGGTATAGGCCATTGAATTTAATTGGTATAGTATAGGAAGGGAAATGTTTATTATTCTACAGCATTAATGTCACAACACAACTTCAATCAAATGCCATGTTTATTATAACTTAAGTTGGTAGTTTAAGTTGTGCCATTGTTACTGAAATTATTTTCTGCTCCATTAGAACATTTACATTCAACAATCATTTAAAATCTTTTAAAAATGTTACTCAGTTACTTGGAACCCTGGGTTTAGAATTATCATAATAGCAGGGAACAATTTCATTTGACTAAATATTGAGCTTAGATTCATATTTGATTATTTTTAAACATACTATTAGAAGTGTTAAGGTTAATCACTCAGATGATGATAGAAAAAAAATAATCAATGTATTTCTTCTACTTATTAGGGTGAAGTTTGCACAGCTGTTGTATTGTTGTGTGCCTTCGACTCATTTCTGACTTATGACCCTAAGGCAAACTTGTCACCGATTTACTAAATATCATGGGGTTTTTTTTTGGGCAAGATTTGTTCAGAGGGGGTTTGCCTTTATTGTATTCAGAGGCTGAGAGAGTGTGACATGACTTAGGTCACCCAATGGGTTTCCATGGCCAAGTAGGGATTCAAATTCTGTTCTCCAGAGTCATAGTCCAATGCTCAAACCACTACATCATGCTGTATATGTGGTGGATACTCAAATTATTATTTTCTTACCTATTTCAGCTATGATTTTTGTTGACTCAGCTATGATTAATAATCTGAACATTTTACAGAACCAACATTTTATGTTATGTCTTAGATGATCCCATGTTTTGAAACTTTATTCTATGTTACAAATTTAGCAAGATTTTCTGAACTACTTTAATTTTTCACTTTTGTTTTCCATGGTTGCTTTGCAGGAAGATGTAGCAGCAGAAAGAAAAAAACAAACTGTAGTTGAACAAGTGATGATAGATCAGTTATCTAGGTAAATCAATAAATACAAATGTTGATTTAGTAAATAGAAGAGTGCTATTATAAAGATGTGTGCTTTCTTTCCCTTTCCAGAAGAGAAGGATGATAATTATTAATGCAATTAATTTAAACATATTTAGGTCACAGTCCAGCTGAACCTGAGCTATTTGATGTCCCCAGTTGAATTTGGAAGAGTGAAGTACATGAAATCAATGGAAATTCAAAGTGTTTATGTTTCTTAGATTGTGTCTATATTATTAATTGATTTTATACAATGATATCTCCACTTGGTAATATTCTCAAGATAGTTTATATGTTATAAATCTTACAAACCAACATGTAGGATGTTGAGAAAAAACAACCCACATTTAAGCACATTTGTAGAAACGGCCACAGTGCATTCCTCTTTGCACAATGGAACAGTAAGCAGGCACATTAACAGATTACCCAATCAGTTGCACAGTTTTGGTGTGCAGCAGAATGATGGTGTAGCTCAACTGCTGTTTAACTACATCAGTGGAGACTTACACCCACAAGCAGGATGTATGATCTCAACCAACAGATTTTTTTAATTTTTTTTTTTGAGTTAGAGCAGTGATAAGTGATCCTGAGCAAAATGGAAAAGCAAATACTTTTGAGAATGATCCTGTTCTTCCAGGATTAAGGACAGCACCTCTGCGCTTTAGAAAAAGAACATTACATGAAACAAAGTAAGTAGTACTTTTTACTTTTGTAATATGTGAAATTGTTAGCTTTGATTGATTTAAAGTTGTGTATCTACATTTCTTTGTTCTTTGTAATGGAAGACAATAAACTCACCTAAATAAGACCTGTCCTGTTTTTGAAAAAAATGCTTTGTTTTCTCTTCACATATCAAATGTGATTATGGCTTATGATCTTATTAACTCATTTTTTTAAAAATGCTGTGTTTTTAAAATTATGTGTACACAACCTACAGCAAATTGTTTAGAGACAAGATCAAACTTTTAAATAAAATAACATAGTGCTTTATGAATAAGCAAAGTCTTTTTGTCAAATTGTCATTATCAATCACTATTGGTTGTTTAGCTCCTATGAACATAAATGTTATAAAATTATGCTGTATTTTGGACCTATGTGCAATATGTAGTGCTTGTTTTCTAAATGTGGAAATTAAATGGAAGAGGAAAATAAATTATTCTGTGGATGACTGCCTGGACAATCCACACTCATGAGTTTATCCCTCATTGACAGAGGTGTAGAAAATTTTTCACAATGTAAAAAGAGTGGATAGGGAAAAGTTTTCTTTCTCATAATACTAGGACCTGGGGTCATCTAATGAAACTGAATGGTGTGAGTTTCCAGACATATGAAAGGAAGTACTTCTACACAGCACATAGTCCAGCTATGGAATGCATTGCTGCAGGTTGTGCTGATGGCCACTGTTTGATGGCATTAAAAGGGATTAGACAAATTTGTGCAAGCTAAGGAAATGAAATTGCTTGTAGCCGTGATGGCTGTGTGCTGCTTCCAAGATCATGTAGCATGCCTCTAAATGTCAGATATTGAGAAATGGCAATAAACATCTGGTTATCCACTGTGGAAAACATCATCTGTACTGATGAGCTGCAGTGGGTTGTTTGGATCATTTTGGAAGTTCTTTTTAGTACTGACCTCTGCTTGAGAGCCATGGAAAAGATCTACAACCTCCTGAAGTTATGTTACACTAAAGAATAATGAGGTGCACATAACTCTGTACTTTTTGTGATGTGTGTGTCTGTATGTCTCTGTGTATTAGTGAGAGAGATTCACATTTTGGATTTGTCCATCCTTTAATGATTGATTTCACTTCTAATTCATCAGCATTTTAAGTTCTAGAAGCTCTTGGTGTGAGAATTGTATTCTTTTGCTCATATAGAACTTAATTAATATTGTGAATTCTTTTTACAGAATAAGGACTAGGTCAGCCTTAACTGAAAATGTGCTTTCCAACAAATTACGGTTTGATGGTAGGCTAATATCAAGGTATGCCTAAAAACTGTTTTAAAGTCTTTGATTTTTCTGTAAGATTATGTGAGTAAAGCCCCAGATTGTTAACAAAAAGCTGTTTTTCCTTAGTTTGGGGAAGTAGGTGTTATACTGGGGGTGACATCCAGCCATCAGCACCCTTCAACATATGGTATGTGTTATTGCAAAAACAGTTCAGATACCTACTCAGTTTTAGGGCCTAGACACACATTATGTTAAATACGTTGTAGCACTTAGTGTAAGCATTGTTTTAATCAGCTGTTGCAGGGGACCCAGTTTAGCCCTTTCCTCTCCTGCTATGATCCTGATAAAAATCGCTCTCTCACCCCTGGATGCAAATTGTGTCAGCATTGTTGCTGAGGAGGGAAAGGTTAAACACTCCCCCTTAGCTCCATTCTGCAGTTTCAGTCCAGAGGTCCATCTGCAGGAGGGGAAAAGCAGCAGCAGTGACATGTCTAAACAGTTTTTCTGACCTCGGAAGCCCCCATAAACCTTGCATTCCTGATGGTGGCTGTGAGTAATTTACTTGTGTTAGTTCTTCGCTGCTGCCATTTAAAAAAAAAAAAGTCATCTCAAGGTGCGCTGGTGCAATAGAGCAATTTCCTAATTTTATAGGAAAGAAAAAGTAAATATTCATCCTGTTTTATTGCCTTAGTGAGCAATCGCAACATGGTGGCAGTGGGCACTTGCCCTGCTAGCAAGCCCCGCTTCTGCTTTTGCCAGCCAATTACCTTTGTGCTTCCCTTCGGATTTCCTATAGTTCGATAGTCCAAATGAGCAGGAATATGCACCACCCTTGCAGTTTTTGAAAAAGTATGAGAAAATCTGCAAAGGCTTTTACCATTTTGGGCTCTCCTCCTTCTGAATAGTGTGGATTGGTGCTGGATCCCATTTAGACAGGTAGGATTTCCAGCAAATTCCATGAAGGGTATTTTCACCATTTAGATGGGCCCCAGGTTGGAATCACTCACAACAAATTGCCTTTTTAAACTATACACATGTTAAATGCTAAAACATGTAAATTAGCCCTCAGATCACTTAATTGTGTAGAACAAGTTGTAAATCTTCTCTTCTTGAGCATGAGGGAAGAATTTTCCACACTGAATGGAAAGATTGGCTGCCATGAGTGAGCCAAAGACCTTTTGATAGTTGTTATTACATGGCTGTGGCTACATTACCTTTTTAACCCCCATTTATGGAATGTTGACAGTGTGGGGAAGGTATGCTTACGCTTACAGTCTCAGAAATTCAGATCCTGGTTTTGGGATAGTGGTCATGTTAATGGTGTAGAACTTCTCCAGCAGATGGATCAACTTCATGACTAAATGCAAGCTTCTAAGACTACTATAACTATAATTAAGCCTTGACAGATCTGACTGCAGTTACAGGAAGTAATCTGTTTACTTGTACTTCATCTGTCAAATTATTCTTATGCTTGTATTACAGCTAATCTGCTAAGCAAGCCTCAAGATAATGTGCATTTTTTGTCTTTTTGGTTCATAGGAATTTTACTAAATCTGTTTAAAAAACCTTATCTGTTTTAACATTACAGAAATGGACGTGATGCTTGTCGAGAACTAATTGGATTTTTCTTTGCATATGACAAATCTCTAACTATATATGAGTATCGACAGTTTGGTAAAAACAGGTAAGTAGGACAAGGAAGAGTTTCTTCAGAATTGTATTGAAATGTTGTTTTTTTAGTGAATTCACAATAACTTTAAAATGTTTCTGATTTCATGCAGAACAAATGCTTTACCTTTTATTCAGAAAGGAATTTATAGTCATCAGCAGGGACCAAGGAAAGGAAAACAATACTGCCTTAGTGACTTCTATGTTGTAAGTATTGTGAGCATTATAATTCTACCAAAGATTTTAGTGCCTTTTTAACTATGAGGCAGAAATAGCTAGTGTTCTGAGTGTGCTTTAATCATTGTCTTACCTGGCTCTATTTTGTGAGATGGATTATCTTGTGGATAGATTGGTCCAGGGGCAGGATTGCTTCCAGTGACCTGAAAGGCCTAGTCACATAAAGCCTCACTCTTTGACATCATTTGGCCCCACCCCATTTTGCATATCTCTCTGTGAAGTTCTGCACCTCTTTCTGAACAGAAAAATGTATATTAGCTGGGAAGTGCTAGCTTTGCTTACTACCTGCTGTTGCAAAGGTGCTTAGCTGGCACCTGGAGATGTTTCCCCAACCACTGGCTAAGTACACATGCACTTTGTTAGTGGATCACCATCCCAAAGTGGTTTCTTTGTCTCCTCCCTTTCCCTGAGTTTGGCTTCCTATCATGATTTGAGGCACTGATCGAATGCTGATGGGTGTGTATGTTCAATGGCATTTTTGAAATTTCAGATCAGCAGCCAAAATAATATTCAGGAAGATTTTATATTACTTTTTTGGGACTAATCCAGAAACAAAATGAACTGTTTAATTTATTTTCAGTTAACCTGCATTCTGCATCTAGGGTTATAAGTTGTTCTGTTATCGAAACTGTAGCATTACCACTATAAGACTGCATGGCTTGCTTTTCCCACAAGAGGGCAACCAGGAATAGTCAGGATGAATTGAACACAATTTGTATTTGCTCGGTATTATATAGAAGTGAATCATAATTGTTTCTTAATAGATAGTTCTTCTTATTAATGAATTTAGCAAAATCTATTATACAAACTGTTTATCATAAACTGTAAAATATCAAAGGATTACTACAAAATCTTGAGAGAGCATTTACATGTTTTAGTTTTAGATACTAGTTTCTATTTTATAATACAAGAAAAAATAATTATGTTTGATGCAGTAGCTCTATAAGTGGAATAGCTCACTAGAGAAATTTTATGTTCAGTTTGGAAAATATTAGTTTGGAAAAAAATTAGGGAATTTTGCATATGGAGGCAGTGATCTGACAATTGCTTCTTTATCCTGCTATGTCAGAATAGCATTCATAATGTAAAATGTCAGAAGCCATGCTGTTAATGTGGTGTAGAATCTTGGATTTATATCCAATGTTAGTTCTACATAGAACAGACTAACTGGACATCCTTGGGGTGAATAGTTAAAGCAGTAAGCATACTGTATATTGGTGGATTCTTCTGGACAGTCATTCTGTGAATGGAGAACTATAGCACACCTTGCCTTCAGAGAATGCACAGCTCCAATCTTATGCAGCATTTGCTGTTGCTGTTGCAGAGGATAAGAATAGTCTCTTAATAGCAACAATGTCTAGTCAAGGTTTGTAGCTGATTGCTAACACCCCTGCAGTGTTTCAACCACTTGCTGCAATCTTGATGGTGATTGTGGCAGGTGGGCCTGGGACTGGCCACAGCCAAAGAAGTCTTTAAAATGTATGCAGGTGGCGTAGATTTCCGTACACAGATGAAGATGTGATCACACAGTGTGTATTCTGTTTAGGATCTGTTTAGATACTTGCTCTGCATTTTAACTCATGGAAGACACATGAGGTAGAATATTATGGATTTTATATTCATAGCAAATTTTGAAGTCCAATAGATACCAGGGTGCTTGAAGTCTTCCATTATTGTTGTATTCATAGATGTGTTCATAGATCGAATTGGATATTATCTAATCTTTTCCAAGGAGGTATCACTGAATCTTTCAGTCTGTCTTGGAGGTCTCAGGGAGACATCCTCAGTGATGTCACTGGTTCTTTGTTCTCCCCCAGTTTTTACCCAAATGTTTTCAGCCTGTTTTCCATGCTCCATATCATGAATTTTCTTGCACATGTACATATCCTTCACAATTGTTTATATGTACTGTACGCGTATGTTTAGTTTTTCATTTTAATTTAAAACAGAAAGCATGTTTGCTTGGTCTCCAGTAATATCTTTGCTGGAAGAATCTTGATGACACGTTCACTGAGGGAAACATACTATCAGAATATTTCCCCTTCAGGTCATGTTTATATTTAGAGATTGTAAGTCAAACAGAGGTGGTGAGTCTTTATAGATGCCAAGTGGATACTTTTTAGCAGTTGTATTGGTTTTGGATGAAATGTTATACACCAGGAGAGAGCCTTTTCAGTAGCTGCTCCTAGAACTTTGGAACTCATTCCCAAGGAGGTTCAGTCAGCCACCTCTCTGCTATCTTTCAGCTGGCCAACAAACACCTTCCTGTTTAAACAGGACATCAGTCTTAATTTACCAGGGTAGAGGGATATGCAATTAGGTGTGCTGTTTTTGGTGTGCAATATGTATTTCAGATGTTTTATTGTTTTAAAGTTAAAGTCTTAAAGTGGTGTTTTAATTGGATGTATGGTTTAGTGCTTTGTAAACTTTTGTACTCCATATTGTTTTGACTGTGCCGTTTTAATATATGAGCCACTTTGGGTCACATTTGGGAGAAAAGTGAGATTTAAATCAAATAATACAGTATAGGAATATATATTTAAGACAAAGAATGGAAGAAATTATAAGCCGAATTTGTGAAAAAGTGGCCATATGGCTTTTAACATCTGATTCTCTAAGGATTATGTATTCCATTACAGTCGTCCCTCCACATTCATGGGGGTTAGGGGCACAAGACCACCGTGAATATGGAAAAAAAGTGAATAAAAATAGGCCTCCCCCAGCCTGCCCGCAATCCTCCCACCCTTCCAAAGTGGCTATGGGGCTCGAGAGCTCTACAGCCGCTTTGGGAGGTGTGTGGGGTGGCTGAAAAGCCTCCTGCCCGGCCGCCAACCCCCCGCGCTTCCCAAAGAGGCTGTAGGGCTCTCTTGAGCCCCGTAGCCACTTTGGGAAGGTTGGGGGGGCGGATGGCAGGCAGGAGTGAGGTTTGCCAGCCACCCCCGCACTTCCCAAAGTGGCTTTGGGGCTCTTGAGCCCCATAGCCACTTTGGGAAAGTCAGGGGGTGGCAGCCAGGCAGGAGGGATGTTTGCCAGCCACCCCCTGTGCTTCCCAAAGCAGCTGTGGGGTTCTCGAGCTCCATAGCTGCTTTGGGAAGGTCGGGAGGGTGGTGGCCGGGCAGGAGGGACGTTTGCCAGCCACTCCCCGTGCTTTCCAAAGCAGCTGTGGGGCTCTCAAGCCCCATAGCCGCTTTGGGAATGTTGAGGGGTGGTGGCCAGGCAGGAGGGACGTTTGCCAGCCACCCCCTGTGCTTCCCAAAGCAGCTGTGGGACTCCCAAGCCCCATAGCCGCTTTGGAAAGGTCGGGGGTGTGGCCGGGAGGGAGGGAGGTTTGTCAGCCACCCTCCATGCTTCCCAAAGCGGCTGTAGAGCTCTCGAGCCCCATAGCCACTTTGGAAAGGTCAGGGAGGGTGGTGGCCGGGCAGGAGAGACATTTGCCAGCCACCCCTGCACCTCCCAAAGTGGCTGTGGGACTCTCGAGCCCCATAGCCACTTTGGAAATGTCGGGGGTGGCCGGGAGGGAGGGAGGTTTGCCAGCCACCCCCCACCCTTCCCGAAGTGGTTGTGAGGCTCTCAAGCCCCATAGCCACTTTGGGAAGGGTTGGGGGGGTGGAGGGAGGGCGACCGAGAGGCTTTTCAGCCAACCCCACCCTCCCAATGCCGTGACAAAGCTTGAAAAGCTCCATCGCCGCTTTGGGAAGGGTGGGGGGTGTCTGAAAAGTGCCTTTGCCACGAACTCCTCGCTCTCCCGGGCTTGGTTCTCCACCCCAAACGGAGCCAAGCCCCAGGAGAGCAGGGAGTTGTGTGCGCGGTTTGCTTGGGGAGCACTCCGTTTAAATCTGCTCTTCTCCTTTGTGTGCGAGGGAGAGAAGCTGATTTAAACGGGGTGCTTGCTGAGCAAACCGCGAATAAGCAGAACCATGAAAGTGAAAGCTGCGAATGTGGAGGGGCAACTGTACAATATTTGCTTTTCTGAAAAAGAGAAGAAAGAGATAATATCCAATTCAGTCTATGAACTCTTGGGATTTCGACTGAGTCAAGATGTTATATTTTTTATAGATGTGTGCTCATTTCAACCTTACAGGTAAATGGGAAAGGGCTGCCTGTCCTACCGTTTTTCCTTCACTTTGGCCATTCTCACAGCATATCTTTCCTACCTTGCTTTTATTAAAGTGTGCATGGACATTTTGGAATAAATTCGCTAGGCACCAAAGTCTTTAAAACCAGGCTTATTTTTCCTCAGTGCCAAAATGAACCCAATGTTGTTGCCAATTAAGATTGTGAGGCTGTGGTATCCCAGTAGTCTTGATAGCTTACTTAGCTGTTCACTGACTGATTAATACATTGGATAAAGTTTCTATAGCACAGATTTCCTGGAATTAGTATTTCCTAGAATGTGCTAGAATTAGGTGATAGTGTTACTTGTATACAGATTTCACACAATTATTTAATACAAACTCTTGTGATTAGTTACATTTAAATTGTATCAATAATGGAGGTACTTGAAGAGCAGGTGAGCATCTGAGTTCCTCTTAGCTCTACAGTAAATTCTTCTCATTCTATCCATTGTCTCCAACTCAAGGCAGGACTTTTCAGTTGGAGTATACTACTTTGAATTTGTTTGCTTGATATTGCACCTTTGATGACCCTAGTGTTTA
Source organism: Gambelia wislizenii (assembly GCA_030847615.1). Lineage (NCBI taxonomy): Eukaryota > Metazoa > Chordata > Lepidosauria > Squamata > Crotaphytidae > Gambelia > Gambelia wislizenii. Next base: position 200,658,553 of record JAUMIR010000005.1, on the reverse strand, counting down.
AAACTCCTCCAGATTGTGCAAAATATATGTTCTAAGAACCTGGAAACAAAATAAAGAGGCATTGGAGCAAAGAAGAGTCTGTTAGTAAACAAATGCATTGTCAGCTAATAGGTGGAGACTTAGAGGAGGCAGTTTGGCCATTAAGTTAATGGACAAGTTGCGGGGTGGAATTGATTCATAGAATGACTAAGGAGGATAATTGAAGAGTGAGAGATGTAGGTGAATGATGGCTCTTGTGAATTGTGTCTTTTGAGACTATTAAATAAACAGTAAGGGAAGAAGGAGAAGACTGAGTATAGCAACTAGAGGGCACCTGTGGGTTGTATGGTGATCATAAATCTTGATGCTTTCTACTTCCTCTTAAGCCAAGCCTATGTGATAGAGTTCATATCTATAAAGGTAGTAGTGATGGCTGAGTTATATTTTGTGGGCTATCATAAAAAGAGTGTGCACTTGTAAATCAGTCTTACATTATTGCTCACAGGGAGCAAACCTAACTTTTTTGAGCCTTCATCATCCTGGCCTTCCAGAAAGTATTAAACAGAAGCCGATATTTACAGTCCGTGTCACAAATATTGATGAAACTGCTAGAGCTTTTCTTAGGTAAGTGGAGATCGTCTAACCAGTCAGATTTTATTTCCTGTCTTGAAAATAGGTGCACAAAGAAAGAGTTATACTTATCTTTGGAAGTTTGAGGCTTTTGCTTGTACTTCCTGACATAGACATTTATATTTTATTATAGATATTATGGAATTGTATTGACCAACTGTATATTGTGGAATTTCATTTAGTAAGATATAGCACAGTTGGACCCCCATATCCTCAGGGGTTCAGTTTCTGGACTTACCGCAGATACCAGAAACCACAGATAATAGTGAACCCTATTAAAGTAAAGGACATCCAATAAGAATATACCATAGAGTTGAACTGAAGGACCGAAAAGATGTCTAGAGAGGATGTGTCTCAAGGCATTTTGCAGCACAACTCTATTGGTATGTGTCCCTATTTTGTGTCCCATACATAACTGAAACCATGGATATTGATTCTGCAGATACAGGGGTCAAACTGTGTGTATGTGTGTGGGGGTGTTCAGAGTCCTACCTCTGACAAATAAAGGGAGCTGCTATAAACTGCTCTCTAATTTGTTTTACAGATTTCGTTTCAGAAAGTGTAGTTACATTTTGGGATTTGGACTGGTGCTGGGGCATAGGGTTTCTTTCCAGTCACCCATTTACCTTCCCCAAATCTTCCTTCATCAATTTTTACTCTTCAAGGAGAAAGAAACAATGCAGGTCTTCCCCTTCAGATTACACATTCAGTCTGTGCATTTTATAAAATGAACACTTGTCTGTAAAAAGAAACACAAACTGTGTACATATAACATGTAGTTTTATCCTTAAAAGTGGAGATTTGGGAATATATCAGCGGCTGTCCTTGAGCAAGCAGGGATCACCAGCATTGAGGCCAAGATATTGAGAACACAGCTGCGCTGGGCAGGGTACGTTTCTAGGATGGTGGACCATCGCCTCCCAAAAATAGTACTCTATGGTGAACTCGCCACGGGTCAGTGTAAGAGGAGCACTCAAAACACACACACACACACACACACAAACGATACAAGGACTCCCTGAAACAACATCTCAGGCTTGGCCAAATTGATCACCAACAATGGTCCGCTCTGGCCTCACATTGGGAGGCATGGAGACTTACTATCCACAATGCTGCAGCCTTATTTGAGAACTCACGACGAACAAGTCTTGAAGAGAAATGACAATGCAGAAAGAATCACAACCCAGAAACATCACCCAAGGAGACCTTCTGCTGTGCTTTCTGCAACCAGACTTGTTTATCTCAGATTGGCCTTTTTAGTCATCAGCGCGCTTGCAGAAAGCACGGGATGAGTCCTTCCTGAATCTTCGTTTGCGAAGAAAAGCCAGAGGGATATTGTTGGATATAAAGGGAAGCCTGAAATAGGGAGCAAAAGGTGGACAAAAACATAAGCAAGGTTTCTGCTGCAAATGCCCAGTGCCTTCTTGTTCCCTGCTTCCTGGGACTTCACTGAAAGCTAGTAGATGTAAATTGTAGTTATCAGCAGTAAAGCCATAGTAGGGCTTTATTTACAGGTGAGTGAGGATAAGGAAATAACTCTCCAACAAGGGAAGTTAGAAGGAGATAGTAGAAAGGCAGGTGAAATATAGTCTAGACAACATGCATGTTGATTAAGTGGAGGTATGCACAGTGTTTTGATGATGCTGTCCTTTCCCTGAAGAATTAAATAAACAGGCTGGGGGTGAGGTTTCTTCTGGATTTGGCATTTTCCTTGGATGCGCAAATGGCATAGGTAGCTGAGAGCACTTTATACCAGTTTTCATTGGTTTACCAGTTGCTGCACTACCTAAAGAAATTGGACCCAGCCTTAGTTTATCCACACACTAAGCACATCAAAATTAGACTATTACCTCTGAAAAAAATATTCTCCTTTTATTTGAAAAAAAATGTACTTATAAAAATGTACTCTATAGCATGGAAGAGCACTTCCACTGTGTTTTTGGATGCTCTGGGCAGTTATTGCCAGTTAGTCCCTCTAACATACTATAGCATCACTCTGGGACATGGTGGGTAATTAAAATAGCAACTGCTGGCCAGGTTATGATGCTTGGAATGCTGCTGCCACCAGTCTTGCAAAGATCACCAAAAGAATAGGGAGCCCACCAGAGGTCATGTTGCTCAGGGCCCCATTAAAACTGGACCCAGCCCTGATTTAAAACATAATTTAGTGCATAGTGTCTGGCTTAGAGAATGTCGTATTGTAAAATCTCTAATGTACTTATTTACATTTCAGTTTTGCAACCCTGGTTATATACACATGTAAAAAGTATACACATTTATTAGCGTGAGGAGGGGAATCATACTCCTTTAAATTAAATTGGCTTCAAATGTATGAATTATGAGTATCTAATATAAAGCATTTGCATTCTATAAAAGGTTGTCTCCCCCCAGCCCAGCTTGGTTACAGAAGGTGATTCTTTGGGTTTTTATATCTGTGAAAGTTAGTTTCTGTTGTGTAATGTGACTGCTTAATGCATGCATATATTATAGGGCTTCTGATGTGGAAAATGAGGAACATCCTATCAAGCAGGAAGGTGATAGCAAGAGTATTTTTAGAGCTGTTCAAGGTATGTATATCCTCTTTGCTTTAAATTTTGTGTCTTGTGACTTCTAGACTGCAATTTATTGCAAAGACAAATCTTCTCCTTTTAGACATGTAGGGTACAATTTATTCCAAAGTGTTTTTATAAACATTAGTAGATCTTCAGAATAAATGGGTTTGGGATTGTAAATATTAAATACCTTATTTACTGACACAGAACAAGTGCTGTATATGTCCATTTAATTGTTTGTTTTAGTGTGTTCTATCTTAGAATAGGGGAAGAGCACATGCTTTGTACGCATGAGTTCCCAGGCTGAATTCTCAGCACCTCCACTAAGTTGTATGTACTGTATCTACTGAGAAAGCACTCTGCCTAAGATCTCTGGAATATACAGTGTTAAGCTAGATGAACCCATGGTCTAGCTTCATGCACAGTAGTATTTTGTGCTTTCTGTAAATAATCACTAGCACAAAAACAAATTGTTATAAAATGCTTATTTTTTTTTCCTTTCTAGATAGGCTAAGAGAAAAACTGAGTAAGAGAGGAGTTCGTATTGTTACAGGATTGGGAAAATACTTCCGAGAGTTAGTCAGAAAACAGAATGGAATTCTTTCAAAAACAGACTTCAAGCAAGCATTGAAAGTGTTTCATTTAGAAGTTCCCGAACAGGTATGTTGTCATGAACCTACTATTCTAAGGGACTTCATCCGTTCCTATTTGTACATAGCCTTGTATTTTCTTTCAAAAAACTATTCTGGTTTTGCCAGAAGTAAGCGTTCCCCAGTGCTCTGTGGATTTATTTTCTTTCCCAGCATAGGGGGCACTGTTTATGGAGAGATCACTCAGAAGGAGAGATAGGAAGGACAGGCTTGTGATTCCCAGTCTCCCTTGTAGTGCCATCTTCATCCTCCATGTTAAAGAATTTTTAAAAATGGGGTAGGATAGAAAGTAGAATAGGCATCGACAGAATAGGTAATTTAGAAAGGGAAAACACAAGATAAAAAGCTTTGCTGTTCTAGTTCTGCATTGATATTCATTATCAGAGCTGTCTCTGAGATAAGAAAAACTGCTAGGATTACATATATTTATTCATCTCTCTTTGTAGAATATAGGGGACATTTACCATGATGTAATGGGGATTCCAGTTCCCCAGGCCAACAATCAAAAAAGCATATCTTTTTCAATTGATGTTTGTGGAAGGTGGATTTTTATTTTGGAATTATTGCCTCAACAGGTATAGAGGTCAGTAGTGGTATATTCCAAACCGGTTGTTCCACTCATAGTTTATTACTGGCTTAGATTTTAAATTAAGTCAGAAAATAATTCCTATCCATTCAGTTATCTGGTAAATTCTTTAGTTGCTGCAACAGTGACAGGAAGGAAAGGAGGGAGACTTGTTGCTTCCACATCCTTGTCTGGACTACTGTTATGACAGCCTCCCAGACATCATGCCCTCTAGGCAATGCTTGCTATCCTTAATGTGAATAACAGATGTCACGAAAACTACTTGGTATAGTACTCTTGTTGCCATGAGCTGTGGAACAGATAGTTTTCAGGGGATCTAATTTCCGTACTAAGAATGACACTAGCAGTTTAAGAAAATTATTTTTCCACATGTCCTACTGCATGGGACATCTCTGTAACAACATTTCGGGTATGCTACCACCACATCAGCAGCCAGGTAGTTAAAGGGCAAAGGTTCATGGTAAAGTTTGTGACTCATAGAATGGAGAAGGGATTCACCAGTGATAATAGTCAGGACTACAATTGGCTGCCTTCTGAATTTTTCTTTGAAAATCATTTGATTTGCAGAGGGTAATTTTGAATGAAACCAGAGGGGAGTTCAGTCTCACTGTGAACCTGCTGCTTGTTGTTGCTTGTGAATTTGGACTAGCTGTTGTAAAAGTGCAGTCTCAAACTATGCTTTCTATGTTGTGAATTAATGGTTGAAGACAGAGTAGATTAGAAATGGCCCATAGAGCTATTTCAGAGGTTATGGTTCTTATCAGAGCCACTTTCTAAATACTCAGCTCTCTCTGGCACTTTGGGAAGCAAGCTTACTGGAGCTGTCAGGCAGCAACAGTTACAACAACTTGGAATTATACCTTTTCCTATTTCCAGGCATAAGACAATGCCAGCCTGCTCTCTTGGCAATCTTGGGAGCAGTTTTTAAGTGGTTATTATTAGGTAAACAAAACGGTAGCCAAGAAGGCTTTTTCATCATATATATTGAATTAAAAATGTATCTGCATTTATCTACTGTAACCTGGTCGATATAGATTGGATCACATAGCTCAGATATGATAGAAGAATAGTGACCTGCTAGTGGTACACAGTGTTCAAACGAAAACTCATCTTCAAGTGATAACTTTGACTTTGCCACCATTTTATTATGTAATAGTGTTTATCTTGTGTTTTCTGTAATGAATAGTAACCTATTTGACACAAAAATTATAAACTGTAGGACTTTGAATCTCTGTGGTCAGTGCTTGAAGACAACAACAATGGTAACATTGATTATACTGACTTTACTCGTGCCATTTTTGGAGAAATGAATGAATATAGGAAAGCATTTGTCAGAAAAGTAAGTTTATTTTAATTATTTAGTCTGTCAACAAATAAATGAGTACTACCAATTCATAGCACTTTAACTTTACATTTTATAAAGTACCTTTTATGCACATGAGATTATTAATATAGGTATAAAATGAAAGTTCATGTCTGTTTCTCTTCTCATTTATATATTCATGTTTTTTGCCTCAAAATAATTATTTTGGCCCATTGACTTCGCTGAAGTTGATCAAAAATCTTGGGAAATTTTTCTCCTTTCTCATCATTCATTATAGTTGTTCATTCCAATTATTTATTTTGTATGCTTTCCTCTTTATTTCTCCTTTCCTTTCCCCCAATTTGTTTCTCTTTGTTCTGCTTGTTAGATTCTTCTTAAATAAAAGTTTAATTTAGATTTTTATGTTATCTATTGAGCTTATATGTTGTAATATCCCATATTTCTAAGCTTTATGTTACTCAGCATCTCCAGGTTTACTTAATTTAGATTTTTTTCCCTTTACCTTTGTTAATTTTAGGTTAACATAATTAATTATTAATTTTTAATTCAGTGGGAATCTTGAAAAAAATTTACTTACCAAGTTATGTCTTTTCTTGGTTGGAGATTAAGCAGTAAAGAAGCAAAAAGAAGGATATTATATGTAAATACTATGTGCAAATTAAAAATGGTTGTATACAAAATCTATTGTAAATAAAAAAAAAGGAAAAAAAAGAATCTTGGGAATGGCAGTCAGTAAAGGCAATAAGCAACAATGCACTTTTTAAGCCAGTGCTTTGAATTTCTAATGGTTTGCACTGAACAAGTTACTAAAATTCTAAATTTGTTTCTCAGCATCTGTAGAAGATGGATAACTATGTATTTTTTGTGATAGCCAGAAATAGTGCCACTCCATGTTCTCTTTAAAATATATACAGGTCGACCCCCAGTATTCTTCGGGTATACATTCCAAGACACACACCCCATGTATACCTGAAACCATGGATAATAGGGAACCTTATTATTTTCAATGAGAAGAACACTGGAAGTGGACCATGGAATCACTGGAAGTGGACCATGGAATCACAAATATTAGAGAGAACATATATTTTCAAAGGCAGATAAGTGAAACCATGGATATTGAATCTGTGGTTACGGGGGTCAACCTGTATTTTATTTCCAGTGGCAAGAAAAAGTTTGTGAATCCATTAGGATTGTCACATATTTCCAAGCAAAAATGTTATTAGATCTAATTTAACCCCAAAGTTGTAAGTTAAAAAAAATAGATAACCTGCTTAAACAAATAATGCACAGACATTATACAGTACCTTGTCAGTATTTATTTTTCCACAACTGATTGAACATTCAGCATACATGTGTGAAAAAGTATGCAAACCTTTATATTCAGTGCCTGATGGCAACCTCTTGAGCTGTAGTGACGTCAAGTGTTTCTGTAACTGTTGGTCAGTCTCTTAGATCAGTTACAAGAAATTTGGGCTCATTTCTCCTTACAGAACTGCAGTGATATTTGAGGATTTCCATGAATGAGCAGCTCACATCAGGTCCTGCTACAACATTTCAGCGGTATTTAGGTCCAGACTTTGACTTGGGCATTCTAGAATGTGGGATTTCTTTTGTCGATCTGCTTGAATGTTTAATACCATTGTTGTGTTGCGTACCCACTTCTGATTCAGCTTTAGCTTTCAGAAGGTTGTCCTGACATTCTTATCTAGAATCTTTTGATATTGCATAATTCAAAGTTATGTCAAAGATGGCCCAGTAGTGATGCAAAACAGATCAGCACTATCACATTTCCACCACAGTGTTTGACATTTCTTCTTTTTGAATATAGTGTCCGTTTTTCACCAAGTATAACATTTCTCATTGAAGGCAAAAAGTTCTCACTTTGACTCATCTATCCAGAGACCATTGTTTCTGAAGTCTTATGTACCATCTATGTGATCTTTAAGAGAGCTACAGATGGGGAACGGTGTCCTTTTTGTGACAAGATTGGTTTCCTCTTGGCTATTTTCCAATGAATACCATTCTTGTTCTGTCTTTTCCCGATCATCAGTGTAGTTCATATTAGCCAAGATGAGAGTGACCTACAAAATCTTCTCCATTGGTAGACTACCTGTCTGACAGTGGATCAGTGGACCCTCAAATCATTACATATAGTTTTGCAACTCTTTCTTCAGTAGTGAGCAGCAGTATCTCCTTTTTGGAGTCTTCAGATATGTATTTTGATTATAGCATGATTTTTTCCACACGACCAATTCACAAACATTCTGATCCTTTTATAGGATAGGATTTCCTAAGTCCATCCCAGCAGACTTAAGTAATTACTTACACTTGATTCTAATTATTCCATTTAACTGAGCTGTACTATCAGGGGTTCACTTTTGCATCTATTGCTTGTTTAATTTGTAAATTATTTTGTCTTAGAAAACATGGAGTTGATCAGTATAAACTCTGTTGGATATTTAGAAAAAGGAATGATTTTGATTCATGAAGGCTATTATAGTAAAACTATGAAATTTCAATTATTATAATAATAGATCACAAACTTTTTCTCACCACTGTATATAAAGCCTTTCATGTATACCAGGGTGGTTGTGCATCGGATTATAGGGAAAGGGGCTTCACTAAGTGGTTATTGATAAAAGGAGAGACATCACTTTATGAAAGACTAGCTACCTGCTGTTTATTGCCTGGCTCTGAATGTGTGAGCTCTGCAAGGGTATGCTAAGCTACTGTGGTATATCCTGAGATGTTCATGAGTATTCTAACTGCTGAGGCAGAAGGGTCATAAGTAAAAATATTGACAAACATTGCAACTTTTGTTAAGTGAAAAGTCACCTTTCCCAAGGAAAGAATCTCATTGCTGGCCTGCAGAAACCAGTAGAAGGGGAGGCAAACAGGCAAGACAAATGAAGAGATATCAGAATTGTGGGAGACAAGAGAGCGGGAACATTTTCTTGATTGTACCACTGATCGCAATCTTTTGTCAGCTTATCTGGGAATGAGTTCCACTCAACTCAATAGATCTTATTTCTAACTAGAAAATAGATTTCACTATTAGTCTAGTGATTTATCTCCACCAGTGGGCAGGCAATGCATACAAGCTGGGCATATACTGAGATCCTATTGGCTCCACCAGCATAGATACAGGAGATGAAGGCAGCAGCAGCAAGAAAAAAACTGCAGTGTGGAAAGGAAGGACAAGGCAGTGGTGACAGAAGAGTGCCATCTTCAAGCCAGGTGGCTTTCTGGGGGTGTGAAGTGTTGTCAGAGCCAAGGCTGTATGGAAGAGATGACTTCGATAGTTGCTTGTCTTACCTACTGTGGCAAATAGCCACTGATTGACTTGCCTTTAGTTCATTTGAAAAATGTGTCTGTTACAGTAACCATAAGGTGATCGTGCATAACATGATCATGTGTGAGAAGGCTCTGCTGAATTTTCTGTATTGGAAATAATCTGTCACATCTTTTAATTGCAGACCTCTCATCTTGATCTGCTTTCATCTGCAGGCTTCCCCCCACCCCAACTAAACTTCTTGGTATTTAATTATACTGTTCTTGAATCTACTACAATTTCACTTTGTGAAAACATATAATTCATGCTTTGAACAGTTATCAAGCCAATATGGTTTGGTGGGATTGGGGAGGGCAGAAATTCTCTTTCTGGGTCATCTAAATGTAATTGTCAGTGAGTGAGAAAACAAATGAGTCAGTGAGAAAATAGTTTACTGTTTATGTAACTGGGAAAATGGTGTTAATAAATTGACAATGTTAACTAAAAAACCTCTAAATAGATTTCTGGATATAAAATACCTATATTTTGATGTGAATGTCACTGAATAAAAGCCTGCAATCCTGAGGCCAGTTTTAAAAGCTTACTTGTTCTGAAGGTAATATACTTAATGATTCCCAAGTATTTATGTAATTAATTTCTGTACTGTCTTTTCAAATTTTAAATACATTCAGACTTGAGGAAAATATAAGTTCTACATTTCTGGGAATTGTGTTTAATTAGATTCATATTTCTGTTTTTAAACATTTTTGTTCCCCACTATATACTTTTCTGATTGTTGTTTTTGTTCAGGCTTATATGAAGCTGGATTACAACAAAACTGGCAGTGTGCCTATGGTTGATATCAAGAAATGTTATTGTGCTAGAAAACATCCTCAGTTCTTAGCAGGTAATTAATGTACAAGAAAGTAGTTACTCATTTGTCTTGTTACCAAAGGTGTAATGTTTGTCTCACTGCTTCTGACTGGTTCCCTAAACTTGCACAAAATGAGATTTACCCTAAGTGTAGGGGACTTGATGATATATTTTGAAGGACATGTCAAAAGGGATTTGGGGCACAACTGAATTCATCCGATTTCCCTGGAATAAGAAACTGATTTCCTCCCTCTCCCAAAGACTTCTGCATGTGCACAGGTCTGGAGGGCATAAAGTGGCTACACATACAGTAATAGCTGGTCATTTTGTTAGCTGATGAATTCATTTATTAGGTAAAGAACAATTTATTATCTCAATTTTTTAGTACTGCATTTGTACTTACAGTTTACCAGAACAGAATGATTAGTAGGAGTATCCTTAAGATAGATGTCCAGGTTTTTTAGCTCTTTGATTTCAGAGTAAGCTAAAGAATCCTGTTCAGCATGGGGACAGTTTAGTCTTCAGCCGTTTATCACAAGGCAACCAGTCAGTCCTATGCCCATGTTTTATTCTGAAAAAGCATGGAGGAAGTTTACAAAGAATACAGGCAGTTGACAGAGAAGAATATTTGTAACATAAGCTTCCTCAGTGTTGATGTAACAACTCACAGAAAGGGGTTCAAAGTATTCTGCTTTGTATTGATTTTGTGTGAAAGCATCCTTGGCATCCTGCTTTCTGACTGGCTTGAGTCACATTTGAGGAAAGTGGGAAACATGGGTGTTTAACCTTCTTAACAGCTATCCATAGTTTATGTAAATGGCTTCACAGCTTGATAACAGAATTACCAGGGATCCAGAACAAAATGACCTAGCTTGTTCCTGTTCCTTTTACACAGGGGTGTGGCCTTCTGAGATTATTATTTTTTTTTGCAGCCCTCAACCCTTCCAGACCTTTTTTGCCCCTCCCCCATCATTAATTGCCTGTACTGGAAACCTACAGGAGTGGCAGTTCACCTTTTAAGTAAGTTGCAGGAGCTCCTTGCACTGTTTGACATCAAAAATCCATTTTTCAAAACTAGAAGTAGGTTTCTAGCTACATCGGGGTTTTTTTGTTGTTGTTTGTAATCTGTGTGGTCCCTGAAGGACCACAGGAGCAAAAAATATTTTAACCCTCAGATCTGCCACAGTTGCCCACCTCTGTTTTAACAGTATCTAAGGTTTAAGATAAAAGATGACAGATTTCTTTAAGGTTTTGATGAAGAACCTACACTTTTAGAAAAAAAAAGTTGAAGCTGCTCTCAAAGCGCTTGGGAGAAATAAATCACCTGGAGCAGATGGTATATCAATAGAGCTGTTTCAAACTATCGAAACAGAATCCAGTCAAATTAAAAAAAAAAAAATCCCAACCAATGGCCCAGATACTGAAAACATTCAGTATATATTCCAGACCCCAAGAAAGGCAGCAACAGAGATTGTAGTAACCCTTGGACCATTTCACTAATCTCCTATGCAAGCAAGTGATGCTCACGATTTTACAACAAAGACTTTTATCATATTTGGGGCAAGGAAAGAAGAGGTACTAGGGAGCTTATTGGAAACATATACAGTATTAGCTTTGGAGTAATAATAAATAATATTTTAACAGAAAATGCAACAGAGGAAGAAATTAAATCTTCATTTCTAGAAACACTGGAAGATGCCTGCATCGATCCCAATGAAGTTTCATTCTCTGAATTTGAGGATTATTATGAAGGATTAAGTATTGGAATTATGGATGATGAAGATTTTGCTAATACATTAAGGAATCCTTGGGGAATTTAAAAGTAAATGATATAAAGTATGAATGGTAACAAATAGGATGAGAAATGGAACACCAGAATTTGAGACTTACTAGCTTTCAATGATAATTTAGTAGCTTACCTGAATAGTCTGAAGATAATTCAGTAAGCATTCAAAATGTTTGTTCAAGTCCATATGGACAAACACATATTTCCTGCGAGTACTATCTTTACATATTTTTGTCTTAAATTTACAATCTTTTCCTACCACTCAAAGTACTACCAGAGCAACACTAGATAAAGAAGTGTAAAGTCTTCTAAATCTGTAAACGGTGGAACTGATAATAGGATATATATAATAAAAAAGAGTCCTATCTCAATGGTATAATTGATATAGCTGGAAGTTTTCAGAAGCATAGTGATTGCTATGGCCTAAATCTTTTTGATAGTCCGAACTAAAATAGACCCATCAAATCAGTGGGATTCACCATTCAACTGTTGATTCAATAGGTGTGTTCTAGTTGTGACTACCAATAGGAATTAGCCTATCACTTTTAGTGAAAGAGCCGTTTTAGCAAACTATAGATTTTGGAAGTGCCTTGTTTACAAGTAAGCAGAGCACATGGACAAATATACTGATACTGTTGTGATCCCCTACCTTCCTCTGACATTCCACATCACGAAATGGTATCTGTGCACCTTCTCAGCTACTTTCTGTGATGTTGCTTTGGAACCATCCAATAACATACAGAAGTCTATATATACTTCATGTGCCTTGTAAAAGAAGATCTAGTTGCAAGTAACTGAGGAGAGTCTTACTATAGAGTGTAGTAAAAACTGGACAATGAACTTGATATGTACTTAAGATTAATTCATATAACTCATGTTGTTTTTTAAAAATGCAAAATTTGCCAATTTCAATTCATTCAGATAGTTTTTAGATTTCTTTTAATTGCATATTTTTTGTTTGTAAGGGGGTATTCCAATTTAAACATCATACCTTTTCTTAAAATGATAAATTTTGATTTTAAAAACACTGTTTCTTGACTGTTGTTAGAATTAATCCTGTATCTTACTTAATAACCTCTTTAAGTATGTGGTTCACATCTTTTCCATTGATATGATCTGTTATTATTTTGACTATTTTTAATCAAAACTAATTTAAATAACAGCTGAACTCATCTTGAAGAAACTGTTTACTATTTCATTCAGCCTAAATGTACACATATTCTTTAGTACTGCTAATATCATGTCTTTTTATTGCACATGCAAAATAATATAGGTTGTTCTAATTCTGAATATGTTTCCCATTTTTATGGTGTAAAAATCTTGGAAAGTAGTATGGTCTCTTTATAGGAGTCTTAAGATGAAATATACTGTTTCATGCTAGTGGCTTTTCAGAACCAAGTTTTATTTTTAATTATGTACTATTAAACTATGGACATTTACTACATCTGTAAGTCTTGATCTCTTTTATTGTTAATTCTTTTAATGCCATACATCAGTAAAATGATTAATGGTTGTTACCATTTCTTATATATCAGGTGCTATTCTTCTTTCTTAAGAGAATGGCTGGGGTATTAGGAAAGACAGCGCTTCCTAGCAGGAGAAGGACACAATGCTGATAGCTATCAGATTATAAAAATGAATTCTTAACATCTAAATTTTCTTCTTCCATCGTTCTAAGACAGGAGTGGGGGAACTTTTGGCCTTACAGATACTGTACTACAGTCCTCATCATCCCTGTTCACTGCCCATATTAGTTGAGGCTAGTAGAATTTGAAGTCCAACATTTGAAGAGAGACAGGTTCCCCATCCTTTTCTAAGAAAATCTGGAGTTTCTCTTAATGAAGGGGATCCTGATTCTAAGCACATTCCTTTTAAAGCATGTTCAGTATCATACTTTAACAGGGTACAAATAATCTGTATTACCTCATTTTCTCTATTTCTTCAAAGAGGAAGCAAAGTCAGGAAGAGTTGGGATGCAAAGAACATAGGAATGTTAGGTAATTTTTTAGCCTACTTTTTTAGTCTCTTCCTGTGCTCAAACTCCAGTTTCCCTCCCTCCCGCCCTCCCTCAGTGGAACAGTCATCATACAATCAGGGTTGACCTTTGTTTCACTTCTGCCCAGCATTCTGAAGAAAATAAGACTTTGATAAGTACAACGTGGCTTATGCTAATCATATTTTGTGCCAGGGATGTTTATTTGGGGTTTACTGATAAGGTTCAATAGAATCCATGCCATACATTGCCAGGAGGTTAGAAAAAAAAACCTCTTGATTCCTGACTGTCCTATCATGGACAAAATTGGATCATGTGCATTATCCAGGAGAAGCTGCCTGCTTATTGTAGCATTCAAGGCTAGTGTATACATTAGAACATTTTTCCTATTTATTTAAACTAACTGCAATATTATGTTCCATACTGTTAATAAATCCATTTGTTTGGTTAAAGTATAGCCACTGTGGTTTCATCCATGGGGAGTTTGTTAACAGCTCACCTCATTTAATGATTGACGCATGAAATAACGAGACCAGACACAGAAGATTGGGTTGAAATATGGGCCAGTTTATTGTTATCTTACCTATTTATTGTATATTTCTTGGAGTATGCAAACCTGTAAGGGGGGGAGATCCATTGCGGGGGCAGCTGGGCAGTTGGTCACAAGTGACCTATCTCCCAGGATCCCTGGGTGACTCACCTGAGCCTCAAAGGGGATCCCGGCATCCGGGGTTCCCTTTAGGGGCCATCTGCTGGAGGGCCCTGCACCAGGTAGCAAATCCTTAAGCCGTGTAGCTTCTGTGAAGGATCACAACCCAATGCTGACCCTAAGGATAGCCTACCTTGCTGCACCCCATCCATTAAGATGCCGGTACAGTTCAGTGAGGGTCATCCTTCCACTCAACTTGAGGTTGCCATAGGTGAACGCCAGATCATTGTCTCCCCACTCCCTGCCACAGATAGGGGGCAAGTGTCCACTTAGCCCCTATCCCCCACACAGGAGGCTAATACAGCCCTCACCCCCTTTTGCATACCCTCAAGAAATAACTGGATCCCCATGTCTGACAAGTGGACCCTGTCAACCCTATAAAGTTCCGGGCATTTGTATGAAATACCCAGGTACTGGATGAAATGGCCAAGGCCTTCATCCACTGCCCAGTGAACAGCCTTGTTCACCTTCTTGCGGGCAATGTCCAACAGCTTAGGGGCCCCTTCACTGGGGTAAGACAGTCGTGGAATGATATCGGACCAAATCAGAAAAACTTGCGGCCATGCCGCCTTAATCCATCGAATGTCTGCAAGGGCCTGGAGTGTCAAAGCTCTGCCTTTCAGAAGGCCCAGGTCATTTCCGCCCAGATGGATCACTAGCACATGCGGGGGAGGTCCACGATGCTCCTGAAACAGCAAATTGATTAGACCATTCCACCTCAAACCCCATTTGCCAAGCCATTCAACAGAGGCAATGTCTCCGAGACCTAGCTGCGAACCCAAATGCCTTCTCCTGGCATGTTGTGACGCCCAATACACAAAGCTGTGGCCACAAATCAGTACCCGGTATCTCATATCTGTAAAAGAAAGCACAGACAGTCACAGAACACAACAACATACTCAGTCAATGGCAAATTGGACGGACATAGCCCTTGTAAGCAGCTGACTTCCAACATCCCAACTTCTTAATGGCCTCTGGCCGCATACCCATCGTGGCGGCTGTTGAGACAGCCCCAATTCTAAAGGAATGGGAACAGAAGCGCACGCCACCCTAACCCAGGCGTGCCAACACTTTATTTGTGATTGTCCAAAATTGATACCTTGTCAGCGGAGACCCGTCTGCATGGCAAAAGAGGGGGCCAAACTGTACTGGTCACTTCAAATACTCCCTAAGGGCAACTACCGGACAGAGGGTCCTGTCTTGACACTCACGCAGTATAATGCTCATGCCCCCCCCCATCTGATCGGTCTTCGATTGCCTGATCGTTATGGTGACTTCCTTGGAGCCCATGTTGATGTCACCCAAACTAAGAGCAAGGCCAGCTTTGTCCTTCTTCAATGCTACCAACAGCTCGCTGATGCATAATGCGCCAAAAAAGGCTGTCAGGGAAGCCGCGTGGAGCAACGCCACCTCAAATGGTGTTGTACAGATACTGGGCCATATCTGGAAAAGGCCTTTGAGAATTGCTGGGGAGAGGGGTTGCCTATCATCAGTTGCTTTGCCTCGCTGTCTGGCCCAACCCTCTAGTGCCTTTCTTATTCTAAAATCCGATGTGTTGTTCTGCAGACCTTGCGCCTTACTCCAGAATGTCAAGGCGGCCAACCTGGATCGAATTGACTGGGGGACAAGGCCTTTGTCCTTAAGGGATACACAGAACTGAAGAAGATGGGGGACTGGTACCGGCCAGGAGTTAGGTAGATGCACGGTGTTTCGAAATTCAAAAAATTCCTGAATGGCTCGCTTGTATACCCTTCTGGTGCTGGGAGCGATGGAAAGGCTAATAGCCTTAACTATTTCGCCAGTCCAAGCTCCCACAAATCCTTTGGCATCGGATCCAGCATCTTGGCGGCGCCTGGTGCTAATTGCCTGAAGCGATCCATCTGCATGCGGGAGAGAGCATCGGCAATGCCGTTGTCCACCTCCACTACGTGGGACGCAGTAAACAGAATGTTGTACTTCAAGCACTGGAGTGTAAATGCTCTAACTACTGTCATGACCCTTTTGGATCTAGAGGTGAGAGAATTGACTACCTGAACCGTGGCCATGTTATCACACCAAAAACGGACTGTGGAATTGGCGAATTCACACGCCCACAACCTGAGTGCGACCAATATTGGAGAACATTTTTCCTATTTATTTAAACTAACTGCAATATTATGTTCCATACTGTTAATAAATCCAGTTGTTTGGTTAAAGTATAGCCACTGTGGTTTCATCCATGGTGAGTTTGTTAACAGCTCACCTCATATCCCTGCCTCTTGTCCAGAGTCTTTGTAGATGTACAGATGTAGTGTAAAAGTGAGTGTTGTCACCCATTTTCCTGTGCTCATCAATGGCTCAGATGGGAAGAGACTGGAAGTGACTTAATATAGCAGTCAGATCTTTCTCCTCTCTCACCAAATAGTGGTGTGGGGTCCTCCTGATCAGAATTTAAATAATAGTGACACCAATTAACTGGACAGTTCTATTAATTCTGGTGATAAATTAAAAGTCCTTTAATTAGATGCCCATTTAAGTAGGCTTTGATTGTGAATCCAAGGGGTTGTCCGGGACAAAGAGAAGTAAAGATGGTCCTAAAGACCTTAAGATCCATCATGGCCTAATAATACTTCTCCGTTTTCCAGCAAATATCTGTTTGTGATATCTACAATGATTATCTCTAAAATACTCCACAACAGTAAAGTGCTAGTTAAGACAGGAAATAGCCCAAATGGCTGAGGTAGTGATATTCCATTCTGTTATAAACTCTGCTAATTAAGTGAATCCTTAATACTCTTTATAATTCCCTCTGATTCTGGATCCTGCTATTTTCCTTTACAAAAATTAAATCCTGTAATCGAGCTAATAAAAAGATATTTTGCTTCTAAAATCCTGTGTATTTTTCTTTTATAGCATTGTTTACATCATCCCAGAGACCACTGTATATGGTATATGAATCCAATAACTATTTCTGCATTTTATACCAATTAATCCCTATCCAGTCACACAGTGTTTCAGATACCTAAAGGAAAAGTAGCTGAGATCTGGAAACTACAGGCCTAAATGTCTGGCTTTGCCTAGTGTTCAAAGGATAAGAGGATTTAAGGCACTTCAGTGTCAAGCCACTGCTCCAGTTTCATTCTTTCTAAAATAACATTTTGGAATAGTTTGATAAAACAAGGTAGTTTCTATAAAATTAATTTGTCATTACTTTGCTTTTCATAGATTTAATTAGACTTAAAGGAGATGGGTCTGTTCTAAAAACTATTGTTACCAAGTGACCTTATAAAATACAGGTATTGACATTGGGAAGTTGGATGTTAAACAAAACCTCCCAAAACTAAAGGTGTTTATAACAGATCTCTTCTCTCTGAAAACTGAATTTCCACCAGCTTCAAAATATTTAATCTTTTGCCACTTTTGACAGAGTTCCTGAGTATCCACTTCTGTTTGCTTCACCATCTCTTTCGACCCCATGTATGCCTTCCTTCAAGTATTTACAGCTTCCATGGATAGTTGAAAACACAATTGCAAAAATATCAGGAAAGAGGAAGTAGCAAGGCTGTTTTAAATTGCTTCTAGTTTCTATCCTTGACCCAGTTCTTTCCTTCAGAAATAATGCACTTTTATTTTTTCTAAATTGTTCTTGACTTGTAATAAACATAGCATGTACCTGTACGTATTTGTGCATCCAGATTTTGTTCCTATTATTTCTGGTTTTATATTGGGCTAAAATAAACTGATCTAGGAAGCTGGTATAAAAATTCTCTGATCATACTGGGAGCTGACAACAAAATATTCTGAGATAAATGAAACATGTATCGATCTCCAAAATAAATTCGGAAAGAACAGGAACAAAATCTAGGACTTTCTGGTGTTTTCAATCAGTCTGGATGCACCATCAGAAGAGACAAAATTCTCTGAGCTGCATACATGATGTATTAAATCAATATACTTAAAAGGATACTCTAAATTCTATCTGTTAAGGTTTTGCAAGAGTGAGGGGACACAGAAGACATGTGGAAAGCTGGTTACTATGGGAAGGGAAACTTCAGAATGTGAAAGTCATCAGTCTGACTACTTGAGTCTGAAAGGCAAAAGATGAGTAATGGACACATTTGCTAATGTCTGAATCTAGTTTGAAATGAATCTAGATAATTTCTTTATCTAAAAACCTTGAAAACTAAGAGGCCATTCCAAAAATGGAATGTTGAAATGGCTGGTAGGTGTCCAATACAGGGATCTATGGAGGGCTTCTTCAACAGTGGTTTTCCAACTGCCTCCTTTAGGCAGGATATAATTCTGCCTTGTTCTAGCAAGGTACTGACCACTTCTACCCACGTAGCCAGTCCCCTTCTGTCTTTTTTAATAAGCCAAGAAGGGCAAGAGTCTAATTAATATACATGTAGTTACTCTGGAATCCTCTCCACATCCTCAGACTGGTAGAAATTTAAAAGTACTATCATTGGAAAAGCAGAGTCAAAATTATATGCACAGGATATGTTGTGCAAATTGTTCACAGCAGGCTGTCTAGATTCTGCTCTCATGGGCCAGTATGCAAAAGATCTATGACCACTTGAAACAGCTCCTCTGGCTTGCCCTTGGCTGATGTGTTTTTGCTACATGCATTGACTTGCAGTAGGTCTTCAGATAGGTTTTAGCCCATGTTTAATCTGACCTGCTCTAAGCTTTCTACCAGTGTTGGCAGGGGACTGGTTCGGTTCCACTCAAGACATCTCCACTGGACATCCACCGCTTTGGCCATATCTCCATTCCAAAATCTGACCAGAGCTTCCACATAATTGCCTGCTGAGGCAGAAAGAAACTCCCCAAGAGCCCTCAAGCAATCATCTGAATCCATAGGCTTCCCGGAGCAAGCCCTCTTAATTGGTCCTGCACCCCTGCAGAGGTTCTGAGTTCCAGCAAATCTAAACCCCGTGAGGTAGTGATCCATCCATGACAATGGAACTATAGACAGTTCCTTCACTCCCAGAACACCACCATCCCAACCAACACAGAAAAAAGAGGTCCAAAGTAAGCCCATCAGCATGAGTGGGGCCAGATACCACTTGTGACAGACCCATGGTGGTTGTGTCAAATAAGAAGTGCTGATCATCTGACACGGCAGTGTCAGCATGGATGTTGGAAGTCCCCCAGCACCACAAGCTGAGCAGATTCTAACACCAACCTAAATACCAAGCTAGCTCAAGAAGGGACATTGTTGAGTAGCTAGGTGGGATGTATATCAGTAGAATACATCCCCTGCCTTCAGACACACTTGAACCAGAAGACTGTGGGATAGGTTACCTGGTTAGGGAGATGGAATCCTGATATGCCACTATAATGCCATCTTCCTACCCTCCCAGGTCTTGCTAGCTGCTGCTCAGAGAACTGGTGGACAAAGCTAGGAGAGATTAACTCCCCCAGCATCATTCAACCAGGTCTCTATGATACATGCCAGCTCAGAGTGCTCATCCAGAATCAAACGCTGGCTGGCAGTAGTTCTACAATTCACTAACCTGACATTCAATAGGAGCATTTCCACTCAGAGGGACTGTTGCTAGGCTATCCAGGTTATTTGAACTGGGGGCAAGGAAAAGCTCAACCAGCTCCACATGGAATATCCTGAAATTATGGACCCAAGTGTGTCTGTCAAGGCAAAGGAGAGTTTAATGGTTGTTACTTGTTTCCTAAAACTGAAGTTCTTAAACCTCTTAAAACTTTTTTCTAATATTATAGACATGAACTTAAAATATTTTTATAAGTGTATAGGCAGTCTTCTCTAGACTCTTGCAATACCAAATTACTTATAGACCCATCTTTTTGGTAGACCTGTGTGATGTACACATTATCTAATCTGCCACTCGTCAGATTATCTAATCTCATATGTCTTCCTTTGACACTGAAGAGTTTATGGTAACTGGAAAAACTAAAATAACAAGTACAGACAGACCATCGCCAGTAATTATTTAAAAATAACATTCAGAGGCTGAACATATTCTAAATACATAGAGTGAGCAGGGATTCCCTCCTCCAACATGTGATAGGTGTTGTTATAGCTGAAAACACAAACCATCTGTTTAGCAGGTGTGCATATGGAGAGCTTCATGTTTAGCAGTAACTTTAGATCAGTGGAATATGGCCATTACATAGAAGTAGGTTCCACTGAAATATTTAAGAATGATGGGATGCAAAAAATAAATAGTAGGATTCCCTGAGCAGGTTGATGTGCTCCCATGAATATGGAGCATAAGCAGCCAATGAAAGTTCCTAGCAGCAGCCAACCCAATCAAGGAAAGGAGATATAGTTGTAAATAGTTTCCATGCAAGAAACTCCTTGCTAGAAAATGGAATATGGATCCCTATCTTCATTGTGGTCATTGGGAGGGAAAGCATCCCATTAAATGTAAATTCTCACTACACAGATGTCAATGCATATTTGCATCTGTATCATTATATAGATAGATGTCTATTTCCAGCTACTGTCTTATGCTGTGTAATCATAACCAGTATGCATCTAATCTGCAATACATGCAATACAACCCTTTGCATACCTGGGAATAAACTCCTACTTACTGGCAGCAAGCCCCATTGAATGTAGTGTGATTTAATTCTGAGTAGATGTATGTAAGAAAGCTCTGCTGGTCTACTTAATCATGGAACCATGGGAAGTACATCCATGGTTCTCCCTTCCTGGAACAGATGACCAGACATTCAGAAAGGAGAGATGTAGTAGTAATGGGAGATTTCAGCTATCCTGATATTTGTTGGAAGTTCTGCCAAGAGTATAAGGTCCAACAAGTTCCTCACTTGCCTTGCAAATAATTTCATTGCCCAGGCAACAAAAGGATCAGCTATCAACTATTTTAGATCTGATCCTAACCAATATTGATGGCTTGGTCAATGGGGTAGAAGTGATGGGATCCTTATGGGGGAGTGACCATGTTCTCTTGGAGTCTGTGATTAAGCAGAAAGATGAAGCCAAGTGTAGTGAGACACACATTCTAGACTTTAAGAAAGCTGGTTTCAATAAACTTAGGGAAATACTGG
This sequence comes from Gambelia wislizenii, assembly GCA_030847615.1. NCBI lineage: Eukaryota > Metazoa > Chordata > Lepidosauria > Squamata > Crotaphytidae > Gambelia > Gambelia wislizenii. The sequence goes on along the minus strand of JAUMIR010000005.1, from coordinate 200,637,171 downwards.
GTGTGACTGACCAAACCCAAAGGGTGCTCACCAATGACTCCTCTTCATTCTGGAGAGAAGTGACGTGGGGTGCTGCAGGTTTCTGTACTGGGCCCCATGCTATTCAACGTCTTTATCAATGACTTGGATGCTGGAATAGAGGGCATGGTGATCAAATTTTCAGATGACAACAAATTAGGAGGGGTAGCTAATACCTCAAAGGACAGGATGAGAATTCAAAATGCCCTTAACAGATTGGAAAACTGGGTCAAATGTAACAAAATGCATTTCAACAGGGAGAAATATAATGTACTGCATTTTAGGCAGAAAATATGAAATGCATAGATATAGGATGGGTGGCACCTGGCTTGACAATAATACATTTGAAAGAAATCTAGGAGTCTTAGTAGACCACAAGCTGAATATGAGTCAGCAGTGTGATGCAGCAGCTTTAAAAAACAATGTGATTCTAGGCTGCATCACTACTAGTATCTAGATACCACTCTGTTCTGCTTTGGTCAGACCTCACCTGTAATACCGTGTCCAGTTCTGGGCACCAGAATTCAAAAAGGATATTGATAAGCTGGAAGGTTTCCAGAGGAGGGTGATCAAAATGGTAAAAGGTGTGGAAGCCATACCCTATGAGGAGAGGCTTAGGAAGCTGGGTATGTTTAGCCTGGAGAAGAGTGGTTAAGAGGTGACATGTCAGCACTGTTTAAATATTTGAAGGGATGTCATACTGAAGAAGGATCAAGCTTGTTTTCTGCTGCTTCATAGATTAGGACATGGAGCAGTAGATTAAAGCTATAGAAAAATAGACTCCACCTCAACATTAGGAAGAGCTTCCTTACTGTAAGAGCTGTTTGACAATGGAATATGCTGCCCTGGAGTGTAGTGGAGTCTCCTCCTTTGGAGGTTTTTAAACAGAGGCTGGATGGCCATCTGTTGGGAGTGCTTTGGCTGCGTATTCCTGCATGGCAGGGGTTGGACTAGATGGCCCTTGTGGTCTCATCCAACTCTGTGATTCTATGATTCTAAGTTACCAATCAATGGGGACAGATGAACATGGGAGTAAACATGGCCAAGTGCCTTGTAGAAAGCATTGATGTCACAATCAATCTCATCCTCACTACTTGACAAGGCATGGGTCCAAAGCTTGCTTGATCATGTGATCAAAACACCTCAGAGGACAAGGAGGAAGGGCTGTTTGATGTGTATGGGGCAGTGGGAGAAAGGCAACATGACACTGACTTCTTTTCTTGCATCTACCATGCAGTGTTACACTTAACTTTAACATATTTGTGCAATAATAGGAGCATTCTGCACTTCTTCATAAAATGTCTCATTTCAACATTTGATTCAGGATTTTGAACCTTCCCCCAACACCCATTCCCACGCTTTCCAATGTATTCCTTGTTTTAAGTGGATTATAGCTATGGTGGTGAGTCACAGATGCAGTGAGTTGTAAATAATGTTGGGGTCACCATGTCACGCTGCTGGAGAACTGATTGGGATGGGAATCATATATCCCTTCAGATGTTGAGGTGCAACTCCCAGTAGCCCTAGCCAGCATAGCCAATGGGAAGTTCCTACCCCTGCCATGAATCATTCCTTTTAGGCCACTGGAAATGATAAGGCTGAATGGGAAGAAGAGGCCAGTAAAGATAGCAGGCACCCATACTTTGTCAGCAAACATGACATCAGACACACACTCCTAAAAGCAATACTTCATGGCTGGGGAAAGCATACTGACAAATGACATTGCATGAGTCTGTTTTATTTTAGATTGTCAAGTTTATCACAGCATGAAAAAGCCATGGTTAATCTTAGGAAATGAGGCTGAACAAATCTGGACAAGAAGTGCATCATTTGGATTGTCAGAAAGAAAGTATTAATGTCCTGTGTACAGACAACCTTCTAGAGGAGGATAATACCCCTGTCTGGTTTCCCTCTTAAACTAAAAACTCCTTTTCCCTTATGGAGTAGGAGTAAATTGTCTTTAATTAAAAGCTGACTCATTTATCACCAGTCATCTGTCCATAGCTTCCCCCCACTTTTGACAGGATATCTTTTAGCTTGGTTATAGGTTGCTTACGCATGGATTTGTACGTTATATTTCAATTAATAGTCCAAATCAAGCTGAGGCATCTCATGGTCTGCTCTACAGACAGTAGAAACAAAAGAGAAAGTAGCTTTTCTCCCAGAAACATTATTATCAAAGCTAATAAGTAAGAGGCAGTAGGTTGATGAGACAAATGGGAGATCTGAAGTGTGTCTGAAGTGAAGACAGCATAATTGTCTCATGTTTTCACTTATCTACGCAACCACACTTTGCATTGCTCTGTCTATTAAATAACAAGAATGATACAATAACCCATCTTTATTTATATGCTTGTCCCCTTCAATATACTCCCCATTCACATGCACACACCAATGCAGCCTTGTTTTCCACTGGTCAAAGATGTGGAGCAGATCAGTTTCTGTCAGCAGTTTCAATACATCTGCTGTTTTCTTATTTCCTGCTTAAATTGACTCAAAAAGTGTACCTTTAAGCACCAATTTCACTTAAAGGAAAAGAAAAAAGTCACATGGTACCAAATCTGGCAAACATGGAGGATGTTCAAGTGTAGTAATGTGTTTATCGGCCAAAAATTGCTTCACAGAAAGTGCTCTGTGAGCAGGCGCATTGTCTTGATGTAGAAGGAAACCATTTTTCCACAGTTCTGGCCTTTTTTTCTTGACTCTTTCTCTCAGCTTTATCAAAACTTCCTTATAATAATGCTGGTTCACTGTTCTGCCTTCTGGAACCCATTCTGCCAAAATTACACTCCTGATATGTCAAAAACAAACAATGAGCATGGCTTTGAATGTGGACTTGCTTTGATATGCTTTTTTTCATTCTTGGTGATGATGGTGTTTTCCAGTGCATTGACTGTCATTTTGTCTCAGGATCATACTGGAAGATCCAGGTTTCATCACAAGTAATGATTTTTTGAAAAGGGTTTGGGTCCCCCTCAAGTTGCTGCAGAATGTCTGGGCAAATTTCCTTGTGGCACTCTTTCAGCTCTGGTGTAAGAACCCCAGGAACTATCTTGGCACAAACTTTTCTCATGTTGAGATCCTCATGCAAAGTTTCCCATGCAGCTTCTTTGTCAATGTTCATGGCCTCAGCTATCATTTGGACACTGAGTCTGTGGTCTCTTGAACAATCTGACTGATTTCCCCCACAACTTCTTTAGTTCTTGAAGTGGAAGATCGTCCAGGGCGTTTGTCATCTTCCACATTCTCGCATCCTTCTCTGAATCTTTCGTGCCACTCAAAACATGTGCATAAGACATGCAGTCTTCCCTGTTGGCCTCAGTAAGCATTTGAAAAGGTTCCATTGGTGTTTTCTTCCATTTTACTAAAAATTTCAAATTGACACATTGCTCACCTTTGAAATTTAGCATTTTTCCAGCACACAACAGACAACACAGCTGCTTTAAACAATGACTGACAATTAACTGAAGAGTGTTGGCCGAGAGTGTTGATGTTTGTCATGCAGATTCAGACATGTTCAAGGTCACCACTTGAGCATTCACAATCAGTTCTCCCTGATTTTTCTGAAAGGTAGAAACACAGTCTCGTTACTTAAGAGACAGACCTCATATATGCAGAGGTTAATAATACTGCAGTACCTACTTTCATTTAGCTCTCAGACTCAGGAGCAGGAGCTGCTCCAGAATACATCCCATCAAAATGACTGAGAGAAAAACAAGAGCTTTTACAGATTCTTTATGCAGCAGAAGTTTTCACTTGTGCAGTTAGCACCAAAGCCATAAAATGACCAACAGCCTAAGATGACTAACTCAGGGCCTGTCTACACTGCAGAAATACAGCAGTTTGCCACCTCTTTAACTACCATAGTTCTGTTCTATGGGATCCTGGTGTTTGTAGTTTGGTGAGGCACCAGGAATTCTCTGACAGAAAAGACTACCTCACCAAACTACAAATACCAGGATTCTAATAGGATAGAACTATAGTGGATAAAGTAGTGTCAAACTGCTGTATTTCTAGTATCAGAGGAATAGCATCACTCCTGGTCAGATGTTTCCTTTCTCTCAAAAAATATATCTGACATACAACTGATTAAATGGTAGGACTTGGTAAATTTAAAAACAATGATTTTTACTGAGTTATTTCTCCCCCACAGATGGAACTTAGGTTTTTATCTGGAGGTACGTTCCAATTGTATGGATACCATTCCAAACACACACAACTCAAGAACCATCAATAATGCACATTTCAGCCTAGCAGTCAAAATAGATATCAGACAATAACACAAGAGCAAAATGAAGCCCCTCTAATTTTCAACCTATGCAGCTCAAAAAGCCCAGAAGGTGAAAAATGTAAGCATCTTGGAAAACCTGTCTCAACATACCTACATGCTAGCTCTTAAATGGAAGTGCAGAATATTTCTTAAGAGGGGAAAAATCCTTGTGGAATAAACATCTCTCTTCAGTTGTTTGAATCCACTGCAAATCCATCCCTAGAACAGCTGTACTCAGATAGGAAAATAAGACTGAGGTAGCTTTCCAGATGACTAATCCCATGTCATTTACAACTGAGAAACCTATAAAACCACCCCTTTGAATTTCAGCTGGCAGCTTACCAGAAGCTAATGCAGATCCAGTAACATGTTCCTGAAGTTATGCTCTAATTAATCTGCAAGGCATGACATTCTGCATAAGCTTTAGATGTTGCAGTCTCTCAGGGTGATATCCACTCTCCACTAAACAAGGATATGGAAGGTTGTGGCATAACCAACAATGGAGACAAAATAGAATTCTTATTTTTTGGGTATAAATTAAAGGTTGTCCAAATAGGATTAAGGGAAAGCATTAAAGGGTTACAAAGCCAGACAGCTTCAACACTAAACATTTCTGGCTGGTTAATCAGTGTTTACAAATGAATCTTGGACTTAAAAGGTTTAGAATTACTACAGGGACAAACTATTGGCCTCTTTTTAATTATCTGACTAAATAAGAAATACTCAAATTCTTCCACACAACATAAGAACACTCTCTATGTAACTGCAGCACAGTGGCTGCATGTGCTTTGGACCTAATCACTAGGATGGCTGGTCCTGATATTTACAATGGCTTGATGTCTCCTCTTTGCTGGTCTTACCATATTTACTATCACATCATTTATTTATGGTGCTATGTATCTTGCTGCTTGTATGGTGGATTATTTTTCTCTTTCAAGTAAGTTTTATCCTCCATCTTTTGTGGGAAAGAAAGCTAGGTGAACTTCACACACACACATGGCTTTGAAGAAATAATTCCTGCAAATATATCCTGCTTCTAGAAGCCACAAATAATAATATATTTAGAAGAACACAACCTAATATACAGAAAACCGAGTTAGTCAGCAAACCATTGAAATGCTCCAAGACACAAACATTTGGTTTGAATAATGGTTGGTTTGATGGTTATTAGTTCCACTTTCAGGGATTCTGAAATGGTCACATCAATGCAACATATCATAAGCGTATTTACGTGGGATGGAACAGTTTCCATTTCTTCAATAACTGATATGAAACATTGGTGAAATATGCTAATGAGAGACATTGAGGAAAATATATATTTCCATGTAGATTATCTAATACAGTGGTGAAACTTGTGAAGTAAATAAAGTGCTTCAGTCCTCCTCACAATTTACTAAAGCAAAACAAACAGGTGAAATGGCTTGGATTCTAACATAAATCAAGGAAGTTCAAAGAAGAGTCCTGCTCCAATGGCCACTTGATAATGCCCCCTGCCAAACCATGAAGACTGGGGTGCACAGGCATGCAGCAATGGGGGTTGGGGTGTAATACTTTCCCTTTTGTGGATTTTAAAAAATAGAAATGACCTTAGGCCACAAGACTAATTTTGTGTGATGACCACTTGTTACCATGCCTCACACTCCCTCTGTATAATATTTCATAATTGGCAATATTCACAGGGTCTAGTAGACTGGGGTGGACCATAAGTGAGGTCAGATGGAGTTCACCAGGACCTGAAAAGGGTGTCGTGGGAAACCACCAGCAGACACACCCAAGATAGGATTAAGTGAAGCTCCTTGCAAACAGAGCCATCAAGGTGGAATGTGCTAACCCCCTCTTGGATTCCCTTGGCAATGAGTCATACAGCACAAATACACAAGTTACCTGCACACCCCTCATCCCCAGGAAATGTCCCTTCACACCTTTTCTATCCTACAATATGGAGGTTGTCATAAACCAATCAATTCTGACATCTCAGCCATTAAGAGCAATCAGCAAGATTTCGGTTTCCTTTGTTTAATGGTGGGAAACCTCTTACGGCTTTCTCCTAAGCCCAAATACCCCTTTGGGACACGAAATACAGTATAAATATTAGTCCTCAAACAATAGCAAGGTGTGCCACTGTGCCAGACACGTGTTCCGGATCAGACTTCAGTGCCACCCTCAGATTTAGGTCTGAGCCCTTCTCTTCTCTCTCTTCAAGACTGGTAACTATAGTCCTGATCTCCCAAATCTATCCCTCTATCCAATCTTTCTGCTTTGTTAGCCTTGTGTGGTTCTTGTGAGTGTGAGTGTATATACGAATGATTCCATATTATTGCCCAATAAAAACCATTTTTATTTTACTTCGCTGGGTGCCTCTGCAGTTAGTAATGGTATACACAGGTGTAAAGATCCCAGAAGTTATCCAACCTCTTGCAGCCATCCATTTGAGCTATCATAATCCCCCAATTAATAACAAGGATTTGGCATCACGAGTGGGCTCCCCACAGATGCCCACCTACTTGGGTAACACCCTTTTCTCAGCAACCTTCTGCATGCCTTCCTACATAATTTAGGAAGCTTTTGTAGGGGAGGAACCACAGGTAGATTCAAGGGGAAAGAAGCAGTAAGAAACACTCTTTTCATGGACATACATTGTTGGATCTGATGTGTTTTCAGTACCACTACTTCAAAAGATGAAGAACCTACGAGCACCCTGTGCTCTAGAATGGATATTTGCCAACTGACACACTTGTACTTGACCATCAGCCCTTTCCATGCAGAGAAGCAAAACAGTTAATTCATAGGATATCACAGGAAGCCACTGAAGTGCCTCTTAGAGACTTTACTAGAAAATAGGGCTTGAAAATAAGCAGAGAAATCTCAGCATTGGTCCTTTGTAGAACATTGTTCGGTTTCCATGGCAGTAGACAGCTCTGTCCAAACACAGGCAGTTTTCTCTGCAAAAATATTACATGAGGGGAGGGGGCTGGCGTACAACCCAAAGGAAGGTTGTTAGCACTTGATCTGAAAGCAACCAGGTCAGTTCTACGGTGATATTTTATAAATGACTGAATGGGGAATAGAAAAGCCTTATTCACCTATCAGCCTCCACATTCATATCTGCATTGTAATTGTATTTGATTCACACATCTCCCTCTCAATTAAAAAACAAACACACCTATTATGCTGCCCTTCTGCCATATTTGGTATCCAGTACAGGTTCCTTAGCGCCTAAATAAGTGGCCTGAAAGGCACCAGATGCTGCCTGAACTTGGAAGCTAAGCAGGGTCAGTACTTGGATGGGAGACTGCTGACAAATACCTGGTGAAGTGGCAAAGCACCACTGAATATTCCTTGCCTAAGATAATCCTATGAAATTAATGGGGCCACCATAAATCAACAGGAGACTAGAAAGACCACACACACACAGGTTCTTTTCCAACAGCAGCTACTACAATTGGCAATCACTGGAGAGGCTTTTGAGGCTTGCCTATGTATTAACTTACCCCATATTTCTGGAAGATTTCAAGAAACATTGACTACTACACACTGTTCTGTTTGTGGAGGAGCACTTTGCTTTTTGCAAGGCATCAGTATATTGCTCTATGTGTGAATAACCTCACTTCCTGGCTGCCAAGAAGATCAGGAATAGCATTCAAATGATAGCCTAGCTGATCTTTCTGTTTTCTTTGGCTCTTCTCACTAGAATTTCATACAAACAGAAGCAGAATGAAGCTTCTCTTTAGCTTCAGGTTGAAGTTCATGATTGACTCTTTTTGTGCTATTTGTAATTCTCTTTACATTACTTTCATGGTTGCCAGGTTTTTAATAAAACCTATACAGGACAACATTCTCTGTTGTCCAGCCAGCTCAAGACTGGCTGGTACATGTGAAGCAGACCTATATAAAGCCTGCCTCAAATTCCATGAGAGAAGGACATCTCACATGGTCTACAGGTTCCTGCAAAACTTGAAATCTTGCAGGAGCCTGGAACTTTCATAAAGTTATGAGACTGGAGGTGGGCCTTATATAGCCCTGTCTCAGTCACCTGTTGCTGAGACTAGGATGAGAGAACACCAGCCACACCTGCATCAGATAGACCCCAACAAAAGGCCATTTTGCTGTGTACCAAATGTTCTGGGGTCAATCTGTTGTGAGAGTGGTTGGACTCTCAACATGTCAAGGAATACAGGATTTGGGGGCAGCCCTTACAGACCCAATAGGGGACCATACTTCAAGGCCCCCAAATATGGGACACTTTGTACAAAATAGGACAAACCCGTGAGTACTACTTACTTTTGTTAGATCCTCCATTAACCAACACTTTCTTCAAACCCTGTTTCCCCTAGTTTTCCTTTTCCTACCTGAGCCTATCCTTTGGTTCCTGATCCAGCTACACTGCCCACATCCTGGCTTGTTCTCTGACAGTGGGCAGATTGGTATATGATTTATTTCCAGGTTAGGGGCAAGGCAAGGATTAAGTCTGTCTTACTCTGTCTAGATAATCTATTCTGGTTTCTGTTGTACAGAATATCCTCCATCTCAGTTGCAAGACAAGCATACTAAGACATGCATTCACATTTTCTCATTAGCACAATTTTTGTCACCATCACACCGGTTGAGAATAAGAGTTACTTTCAGGAAACAAATGTTACTCTTCATTCTCTCATCAGCTCTCATCTCTGCATTCTCTCTCATCATCTCATTTTAAATGGGGACTCAAGTAGGTGATGGCCTACTGCAGCATTTCTCAACCAGGGTTCCCCCAGAGATCACCAGGGGTGCCGCAAGAAAATAGTAATAAATTAATAAATCATGGAGAAGTGGTGAGCTGAAACAGCTTATCACTTCCCTCCACAACAGAGAAAGCTGGGGAGGAATGAGTATGTGTGAATGAGTTTTCACACCAACGCCTCCAAAAGGGGCCTCTTACCTTGCTCTCCCTCTCAGCTTTTGCTCTGCCTTAGATATGATAATCAAGCAGGAGGAGGGGAGGGATGAGTTTACCATGATGCTGGCTTGACAGGAAGCTACAGCCTCCCTCTGATCTTGAGCTTGGCTGCTGAGTTGCTGCTTTTTGCAAGCTCTGTTAGCTCAGAGCTCAATCTTTTGGTCAGAGTCAGTGATGTAACCATGTTTCAATATTTGAAGGGATGTCATACTGAGGATGGAGCAAGCTTGTTTTTTGCTGCTCCAGAGACTAGGACATGGAGCAATGGGTTCAAACTACAGGACCTTTTTCAGGTTTTAATAATGTTTCACGATAAATATATTTGTTTTTCATTTAATTTATTTTTTATTCTAGATTACCTTTTTTTTTTTTGGCATTTTCATAGGATATTTTGTCAGTATTTTAATGTCCACTGTAAATACTTCTCTGCCAGTATGCTCTTTCAGGCCTGTTACTTTCAAGTTTCAAATATGTATTGCTAGCAACGTGGAATATAATAAGCATCTATTATTTTTTACTGTTTCTGTAATTACAAAAAAGGGAGCTGTAGGTAGAATTTTTATGTTGGGGTTCCCTGAGACCTGAAAATTATTTCAAGGGTTCCTCCAGGGTAAAAAGGTTGAGAGAGATTGGCCTACTGTATACTGCAAAGACAATAGATCAAACACACTATTTTAGGCTGGATGTTCTAATGTCTCTTTGTGCTTAAATGTCAAGTTAGTGTTAACTCACTGGAGATATTAAGAAAGCATTAGTGACCAAAAGCTTACTGGAAGCTTTATATCACCCTTTCATTTGTCACAGAATGTGGCTGTCTGCAGATAATTTCACCAGCTAGAAAACTGGAGTACCTTTTTGCTTTAGTGTCTTGAACTCTGTAACTGTAACCTCTCAGTAAAGTACCTTTTGGTCATTAGTTCCCCCAAGCCAGGAAGGAATATGAGAACTGCAAAGTATACTTGAGCCTTGACATACCTCTGGGCTTGTCTACACTAGGGGAAAATATCCAATTGAAATCCAGACTACTGTGGCCCGGAGCTGCACCACATGAAATCCATTTTCCTCTGCCCTGGATTTAAACTCTCACTTTACCTGACCAAAGCCTGAATCTGCACTGCTCATTGTTGCTGCGGGTCTGCTACCACTGCCTTCCCAGCCAGGCACCTCTGCAGAAAACTCCATGGCATTCAGTCGCTCGCTCTGAGGTCAGATTGATGTGGCCACTCGTGTGATCAATGTTGAGGAGGTTGATCAGGCTACCTTCTCACCATTGATTGCATGGCTGGCCACCGTATTCTGAACTCTGAGTGAGTGACTATGCATCAGGAAAGCAGAGTCCTGATGTGCAGTCACTCGCTCTGAGCCAATTAACCTTCTCACCATTGATTGCATGGCTGGCCACCTCATTCTGGCCTCAGAGTGAGTGACTGCATGCCAGTTGCCCCACTGCCAAGTAGGGGAATAAATGATGGTGCCTGTGTCAGGCAGTGATTATCCTGCCTCCCCATCCCGTGAATCCAGTGCAGATCCTTGTTTACACTACAGTTTTCTCTGGTGTTTCCAGCAAACTCCAGAGAAAACTCTGAGTTTTCTATAGCCCAGATTAAAGTGGTGTACCCCAAGTTTGGTCTTGATAGGGCTGTATGTTGTGTGCCCTTATTACACCAGATTTAAGGATAAGGCCACATGTTGTGTTGCATTATCAGGCCAGATTCAGGGGGAGGGGTGTTTTTTCACTTGTGTAGACAAAGCCTCTGATTCATTCTTTGTTCTTGCCTGGATTGTTCTCCTGCCCCACCTCCTGGTTTGCCCTCTGATCCTGCTTGCTCTTTGGTCTTGGCTTCTGGTGCTCCCAGCTGAATGCCAGACTGCTGACCATCCTCCAGCCCTATATTCTCTGCTTCCTCAGTATATTATAGAGGGAACAAATGAGGTTCTTATTTCTTTTAATTAAGGTTAGAAATGTTATTCTATGTTTGCCTAGATGTGACGTTAACAGATGCTTTCCACACTTTTTGGAGACATGTATGCTGAGAAGATATGTCACAGAGGTCAATAAGACTTACTTCCAGCTAAGTGCTCTTAGGTGTAATACTTTATTATTGCAAAATAGCACCCCTCAGTTACCCTAAATCAGGTCTAGGCAACTACTAAGGAGAATGGAACCATTTCCTTCTGTGACCTCTAGAAAGCCATCCCATCCCTTCCAGTGCCTTCTTTTTAAAAAGCGGGGAGTTGGGGGCTCATTAGGGATCTTCAAAGCCTCACCCCCTTCCAAAATCTGCTTTCCCTACCTCTGCTCTAAAATATGTGATGTGGTCCTTTTAGTCCTTCAGTGTCCACAAAAGTTTTGTAATATGTGAAATCTTTCTTCTTCTATTTGTATTTTTACATTTCTACTTTGTTCAGCCACAGTTCTTGACTGAGTTCTTGTTTGATACTCCAACTAATGCATGCATTCAATATTGATGCATATTAATCACTATTTCAGCAATGAAAATACTTTTGCACATAGCTAATAACTTTATATTTTAACATATTTTTTCTCTTTATTACTTCAGTTATCAGCATTCCCCATTGGCTAGATTTCACTAATATGAAACACTAATTATTTAATGTGTCCTCTCAGTAGAAAAGTGGGCTTTTATCTTCTTCTTTTCTGAATGTCAACCCAGCACTACAAAGCATAAATAGCCTCCATTTTAAGGTAAGAGTAGCATCTAATATGTAAATTTCAAAATAGTTTAATATTATTGAATCACAGGGGTAGCCAATTGTACAAGTATAGCACAAGTAATTTTCTGTTGCTAAAATACCAACACAAATAGGTGTGAGAAAACCAAGCAACTTGAAGAAGAAAAATAAATTGAAACTTGACTTAATACCCAAGTTTATTACATATTTAAAATGATTAGTAGAACTAATTGAAAGAATGCCTTTCAGTTCATTAATGTTACAATTTCAGTAACAACTATATCATCTTAACTAACCAACTTCAGGTTTGGTTCTAATAGCTTTAGAATGGTAGTTACTGTATATATGTTGTGGTTGAAATCTAGGGCCTGTCTTGACTGTGAAAATAATCCTCTTATAATTTGCTTAGAATCCTACCTGTCTTAATGGGATCATGAATAAATCCGCTGTATTGAGAAGGAGGGGGACCAAATCCACCATAAAACCTGAGGGAACAGCCTTTGTGGCCTTTCTGAAGTTTTTAAAAAACTCCATGGGGAATGCGCATGATCGATCATTAGGACAGGCAATTGAATTCATTCACATAGCCCCAGAAAAGTGGAAGTAGAAAGCTGATTGGCCAGACAGGAGCAGGGGGTGGGGCTTGCTAAGAAGGGAAGTGCCCTGGAACCGCCATCTTGATTTTCACCTTAGTGATCATGTGCTGAGGCAACAAAACAGCCTTTTTCTTTTTTTTAAATGTTAATCTAGGCAGAATATTGCACTATCACCCTTTTGCTCCTTAGATATGCCTTTTTTTTAAAAAAAAAACAAAACTATTTGGCGGTGGCAGCTGGTGAAAATAAAAATGTGACTTGCAGCTGCCATCATGAATCACAGGCATGCTTGTTGAGACAGCAAAAGTGGCTAGCCTCACATGCCTGTGATTTTGCCAAACATAATTAAGACAAGTCAATCCTGCTTAGAATTTGCGCGAGTTCTCATCAATCCACATTTTCCCCCTTGTATAGACGGGCCCCTTATTTTGAAAGAAATGTAAATACAGTAAAGAAATGGTGACTACCTCCCTTTCAACAAATCATCAAGCCCCCCCCACCATGCTCTATGCTCCTTTCCCTTATTTGTTCATAGAAGTTACTTTTGCCAGTGGTATTGCACATTTCAAACATCCTATTTCATTAAGCGGCCAAGGATCTGAGAAAGCTTTGCAGGAAGCCTTCCTTTTCTTCCCAAGAGTAAACCTCTTCTATACTATTCAAATGCTTTTCTCACCTTTGCTTTTGGATAAAGCAAGATGTGCACCTTTCTTTCAAACTTCCTTTGATGGGGACATGGTTGTTTGAAAAAGGTCTCTCCATTCCAAAAAACTTTCACAAATCAATAGTTATCTAAAATCACAAGCTAGCGAAAATTAGTGTAGAATTCAGTTTATGTTGGTTAAGAGTTGTGTGTATGTATGTGTGCAGAGATCTTTCTGATATTTTAGCCCATTATAGCAAAGAAATTTGTAGAAAATAAATGTGAAAGTACTTCTAATAATAGGAAACTTGAGCATATCTAAATATTCTTGCACTTTTCATGCGTGTTTATTTATATGGCAATCTATAGAATCATAGAGTTGGAAGAGACCACAACAGCCATCTAGTCCAGCCCCTGCCATACAGGAACACACAATCAAAGCACATCCATCAGATGGCCATCCAAGCCTCTGTTTAAAAACCTCCAAAGAAGGAGACTCCACCACCCTATGAGGCAGTGTATTCCACTGACAAATTGCTCTTACTGTCAAGAAGTTCTTCCTAATGTTTAAGTAGAATCTCTTTTCCTGTAGTTTGAATCCATTGCTCCATGTTTCCCATCCATATTTAAACATGGCCATCATGTCACCTCTTAACTTTCTCTTCTCCAGACTAAACATACCCAGCTCCCTAAGCCATTCCTCATAGGGTATGGTTTTCAGACCTTTAACCATATTGGTCATCCTCCTCTGGACATGCTCCAACTTGTCAACATCCTTTTTGAATTGTAGTGTCCAGAAGTGGACAAAATATTCTAGGCGAGGTCTGACCTAAGCAGAATAGGCCGGCACTATTACTTCCCTTGATCTAGATACTATACTCCTATAGATGCAGCCTAGAATCACATTGGCTTTTTTAGCTGCTGCATCACACTGCTGACCAATGTTCAGCTTGTGGTCCAGTAAGACTCCTGGATCCCTTTCACATGCACTGCTATCAAGCCTATATATGTGCATTTCATTTTTCCTGCCCAAGTGTAGTATCCTACATTTCTCCCTGTTGAAATTCATTTTGTTAGTTTTGGTCCAGCTTTCTAATCTGTTAAGGTCATTTTGAATTCTCATCTTATCCTCTGAGGTATTAGCTACCCTCCTAACAAATATTGAGATAGTTGAAATCCACCATTACTACTACATCTCTCCTTTATCAATGTATGGCCATCTGTTCCAGGAAGGCATCATCCAAGTCCTCAGTTTGGCTTTGAGGTCTGTAGTAAACCCCCACCATGACATCCTGTTATTTCTCTCCCCATTAATTTTTACCCAGATGTTCTCAACCTGGCTTCCAGGATTTAAGTGTTCACAGGTGTACACATTCTTAACATATAATGTTACTTCACCTCCCTTCCTGTTTGGTCTATTTCTCTGAAATAGGTTATACCCCTCTGTTACTACATTCCAATCATGAGACTCATCCCACCAGGTTTCAGTGATGCCTTCTTATGTCATATTTGCTTTGCTGTGCTAAGAGTTCAAGTTCATCCTGTTTATTCCCCATGCTCTGTGCTCTGTGTATCGAGTGTGTATGCAAAAATATATATAACATTCTAGCCACTATAGAGAAAGAATTAGGAGAGAATAAACGTCAAAGCATTTCTAATAATAGAGAACTTGATTGCGTCTAAATATTTTGCACTTTTCTATTATTGTGTTTGCATGCCTGCAGAAAATCATAAGTGACTACACTCTTCTGATATTGAAAAACTCTCACTAGGAAAATATGAAGTTAGAAATGTTTCTATGTAAGCAGCCACTTATGAAAATGAAAGCTGTTGGAGGGGATTAGTTGATTCACAGAGCTGATTCAGGACTTGATTTTTGAGAGTAGCAGTGTTTTGACTCCCTTCCAATTTCATCTAGGAATATATTTATACTAAAATGTAAAGTGTTTGACTGTTTGTCTGTCTGGCTAAAGAAATCTACAAGCTCAATCATAAAGACACCAAACTTGATACGTTATATCCAATGGGGCCAAAACAAAGACTGTAGTAAAATTTGAATGCAATCTATCAACTAATTTGGGTACCTCTCAAAGAAATACTTTGATTTCTTTCTTTTTTAAAACAAAATGTGCACACTTATGAACCAGTTGTGCACACTTATGAACCAGTTTAAACTTAGTCTGATGCCCCCATTTTTCATGTAAATTCAGGGCTGATCAGCAAGCTTCATTATTTTGAAAGAAAAAGGCTGTTATTAGTCCGTGTTGTATGGAAATTAGTGTGAAAGAAATGTTAAGGATTTGTAACTGCTACCACTCAAACTGTTGTTTTCTTCAACTCATAAAAAAATAATAATTAACATTTACCCGGACAGTGCTGAATAAATTTTCAAGTGATGTACGTAGGATTTTGATAACAGGAATAAGTTATCTCTGCAAGTAAACAATGGGAACTGTGTGGCTGGATTGCAATTCTCAGCAGCTCTTGCCAATGATGCAACATAATTTCTACCCTTTGTACACAATTCTGCAAAATTCCCACCCATGCTCTTAAATCAAGAAGTATTTAAGCTGCCCTAAATGAGAAGAAATGCCAATATGGAGTAGTAGTTTGACTGTTCCACTAGATCTATCAGAAACTAGGGTTCAGATCCCTGCTCAGCCATGGCAAACCATTGGTGGCTTTGAGCAAGTCACAGTCTCAGCCCTAGAGGAAGGCCATGGTAAATCCCCTGTGAATAAATATGTATGTATGTGTGTATGTGCCTTCAAGTTGCCTGTTAACTTGTGGTGACCCCATAAATTTCATGGGGTTCTTTCTTTTCTTAGGCAAGGCATACTCATAGGTGGTTTTGCCAGTTCTTTCCTCTGAAATATAGCCTAGACCACCTGGTATTCCTTTGTGGTCTCCCATCCAAGTACTAGCCAAGGCTGACCCTGCTTACCTTCCAAGATCAGCCGGGATCTGGTGCTTTGGGGGTATTCTGCCAAGAAAATGCCATAAAAACATTGGTGTAAGTTGGGGTTGATTTGAAGGCACATAACAATGGCAACAAATGAGAAGAACTGGTATTGTCCCTGGCAGTACTTCAAAGCAAAGAAAAACGAAGCTTGAATACTAAGAAATGACATTAAAAAAGAAGGAAATGACAGGGTCATGCAGACTAACACCATGCTTAAAAATCAGTAGAAGAACAGAATGAGGGCAAACATCTTACCCAAAGACTAAGTTACTACTAAAATTGAGTGAAATTATAAAAAGGTCTGAGGTCACTAATTAGGGGGGAAATGATGCTGTGAAAAGTCGCTTTATGTTTTATGTTGTTCTTAATGAAAATGAATATATAAAAATGGCTCAGCATACAGATTAGAAGTGTGGTGTTTGATTATTTTTCCTTGTGAATTTATTGGTTGGCCCATGTACAAAGGATTCCTTGTGCACATTTTCCCTGTATACAGCTTATGTCTGTTTAGGACAAATATGATGGATTCAGCAGTGTTGACCTGGACACCTAAAAGGATGAGGTGAAGTGCCCTTCCTCACTGAGATTTATTTATTTATTTATTTATTTATTTATTTATTTATTTAATAAATATCCTGCCTGTCTCCTGGCACAAGACCCATGATAAGTTAATGCTTCATAAGGAGACCACATAAGTCTTGAATCTTTGACGACGACAACAGTGACAACAATGACAACATTTCTTACCTGCCGTTTCCTGTGGAGTGAGGTGGGGAACAACAACAAATAACATAAAATGTAACATCAGTTAAGAGAGCATATAAAACCAATGCATTAAATACTTTAAAATACTTTAAATACTTTAAAAGTCATAATTTAAAAATAATCTGGATAGGCCTGCCAGAAGAGACTGGTCTTTACTGCAGATTTAAACTGAGATGTCCTAAATCCTTGAATCCTTCAAGGATAGTCTTCTCTGGCTTTATTTTCTCCAAATGTTTTGGATTGAAAGTCCCACCAGACTGGTGGATAGCTTCAAGGGTTTATGGGAGCTGGAGGTCAAAATATCTGGAGGGCATCAGGAGTTCTAAGGATTTGTAAAGGGGAGCTACAGGAAGATCACACATTTCAGACTAACTTTATATTATGGACATTCAAGGATATAACGTACATTTTGGGCCCACAGGATTGGTGAGAAAATTGTACATCACCTATTGCATTGAAACTAACATGTCCTCTCTTGCCTCCATTACTTTGTCAGTATGTACATTGCTTTCGTGATGTGCTGAGTGTTTGAGTGTTTGTGAATTAAGGTTGCATTGAACTTTAGCTATATAGCTATAGCTTTTGTTGTTGTGTGCCTTAAAGGTGTTTCTGACTTATGGTGACTCTAAGGTGACCCTATTACAGCTTTTTCCTGGCAATTTGTGTGTGTGTGTGTGGGGGGTAGGTTGCCAGTGTTTTCAAGAATGAGAGATTATGACTTGCCCAAGTTCACCCAGTAGGTTTTCATGGCTGAGTGGGGATTGGAACCCTGATTTCCTGAGTCTTAGTCTAACACCCAAACCACTACACCATGCTAGTTCTACAGCTGTAGCTGTATAGCTGATCAATTATTGTGGTGTTGTCTGTGCTTTGCATTTCTAGGAGTTGTTGTCCATCATCATCATCATCTATTTATTTATATAGTGTCACCACTGTACATGGCGCTTTACAATTAAAAGATCAACAGAAAATCAGTCTTACAATCTAATTAAGACATGACACAAAAGGAAAAAGGAATGGCAGTGTGGGAGATTAAGTCTAGCAAGTCTTCTATCCTTCCATGGCCAGGGCAGTGGCAGTTGGGATGGATGGAGGGTCCTTCATCTGCTTCTGAAATGGTCTTCATGGTTCAGTTTCTTGCTGCAAGACATACAGATAATAATTGCAAACAGATTTCTGATTGACCGTGGATAGAGCCTCATTGATTGACCGTGGAAAGAGCCACAAAGACCGTGGATAGAGTCTTTGTAATGCTGCCTTGCTTTATTGACTCTTCAAGGTCAGTTCAAGGTGAGATCTGTGATTTTATTTTAATTTACTTTTTTCTTTGTAGACATTATACAGATTCCCTAGCATCCAATAGAAACAAAGGAGAAAAGTACCATATAAATATACCAAAGAATTTGTTGGTAGGTGTGACTGTGGTGTATGGTTACAATTCTGAAATTCCTATAGAAGATTTTTAAAGAGAGAAATTGTGAGGGTCACATAAACAAAACTATGGACATCTATTGCTACAGACAGATTTGTTACCCTCAAAATCTCATTTACACAGGCAGAGGATGTACAATTCAAGCAAACTGGGAGGAATAAGAACATGCACGCACATTTGAAGTACACAGCAGAAAAGAATTTGCAATGCAAACATACAGTAGCCTTAAACCAGGGGTGGGGACTGTGTGGCCCTGCTGATGTTCAGTCACAAACCCAGCCTTCCTAATCCTAGGTTATGCTGGTTAGTGTTGCTGGGAGTTGTGAACCAACAACATCTAAAGGCCCTCACAGTTCCCAACCCTACCTTAAACACTGTGCGCACAGACATTCTGTAGATCTCAAGGTAATCAGGGACGTAGGCACACTACAGATGAGTTTACAACCATTCAATGAAAGAGTATGTTTGTTTTCAAAGTCATGTCTACACGCTTTTGGGGATATGAAAGTCTTATTTTTAAATAATATAAGCTAATAGTTAATGTCTTAGGCAGCATTTCACAATCTAAGGCTCTCCAGATGAGACTACAGCTCCTATCAATCCTGAGTAGCTGGGGATGGTGGGATAGTTCAGTATAATGGAATGGCACCAGACTGGTCTACTCAGTCTACTCAGAAGAGACTTCAGACTTCCAGTTGATCCATTCCTGCTTCTTGATTCAGAATAACAGTTTTTTTCAGCTTCCTTCAGCCTTCCTGACCCCTTGGAACAAAATGTTAAGAAATGGGAGGTTGGTCTTCAGTGGCTTATACTGATGTAAAGAAATCTAAATATAAAAAGAGCCCTGCTGGATCAGATGAAAGGCCTGCATAGGGAAACATTTTGTTCAAATAGTAACCAGCAAAGTTGCCCATGGGAAGCCTGCCAGTAGGATATGATTGCAACTACACTGTTCATTGTTTGTTCATCAGTAACTGATATATTTGTTTATTTTTATTTATTGGATTTATATCCCCCCTTTCTCTCAAGATGGGATTCAAGGTGGCTTACAATAATTTAAAGAAGTACATCTAAAATACAACTTAAAAAATTACAGAGAGGTATATGGTTTCTAACACAGAATCCTGACTTGTAGCCATTGATGGACCTAATATCTATGAACTTATCTAATCCTTTTAAATCCATCCAAATTGGCAGCCATCACTATTTCTTGTGGTAGTAAATTACACTAGATGTACTCTGTAAAAAAAAGTGCTTCCTTTTTTTCTGTGCTGAATATCTTATCAATCTGCTGTCCGTGGATGTCCCTGAGGTTCTAACATTATGAGAAAAACCTCTCCTTCCGTGCCTACTCCACATAATTTTGTACACTTCTTTCATGCCTCACCTTACCCTCATTTTTTCTAAGTTGAACTGGCTCCAGTTCTGTAACCTTTCCTCACAGAGGAATTCTTACATTTTCTTGATAATTTCAGCTATGCCTGCATATACTTTTCCTACCTTTACAATTTCCCTTTTAAAAGATGCACTGATCAGAACTATCCACAGTATTCCAGATGTAGGTGCACAATGGATTTGTATCAGGTATTATTCTTCATTTTTGTTCTGTGCCTTCAAGTTGGCTCTGACTTAAGGTGACTCAACCATAGGGTTTTCTTAGTGAGATTTATTCAGAGGAAGTTTGCCATTGACTTCCTCTGAGGCTAGGAGAGTGTGACTTACCTGAAGTTACCCAGTGGATTGCCACATCTGGGTGGGAATTCAACACCAGATGTCTCAGAGTCTTAGTCCAACATTCAAACCACTATACCATGTTGGTTTTCTTCAGTATTATTTTTTATTTCTTTTCTAATTATGCCCAACATGAAATTTGCCTTAAAAAAACAGTAGCCACACAATGGATTAATTTTTTTCCCTGAGCTTTCTATCACAACCTTGGAATTCTTTTCTTGGTCAATCACTGTCAGCTCAGGACCCATCAGCATATGTGTGAAGCTGGGTTTTTTTTTTTTTGACCCCAATATGAATCACTTTACACATGCTTACGGTGCATCTCATTTGCCATTTTAATGCTCATTCCCCAAACTTGGAAAGAACCCTCACAATTTATGAAAACACATTTTTTGTTCTCACTTCTCTAAATACTTTTCACTACCATAAATAAGTTTGTGTCATCACCAAACTTGGTCACCTCACTACTCATCTTTATCTCTAGGGTGGCCTTTTAGTCCCCAGGGAAAGTGGTAGCAGTGAGATGGGTATGTGTAAGTGTTTTTAGGATTGCATTGGTATATATAGCCCCATGAAGCCAAAACATCTCTCCCACCCATTTTTCTAGATCTCAGGTTGAGATTTGCTTCTATGTTTAAAGGGATGTTAATGCTTGGCTGGAAGGCCGCTAAGGAATACCAGGTGTTGTAGGCTGTATTTCAGAGGAAGGGACTGTCAAAACCACCTCTGAGTATTCCTTGCCTAAGAAAACCCTATGAAATTCATGGGGTCACCATAAGTCAAAAGGCACACACCAATCAAGTCTAGGTGCTTTTCTAGTATAATTCTTTCACTCTTGGGGAACCATTCTACATTGGATGCCATCCTTCAGCTCCTGTTGAGCTCCCAGAAGCAGTAAACATCTTCACTTTTATGGAGTGGAGATTTAGTAGTGGCAGAAAGCACAAATCCGAAGGCTAGAGCAGTATAAGAGTTTTCTCATGTGTGAGCCATGGGGGTAGAGAAGTCAATCTAGAAACAGAGGTCCATAAGGAAGAAAAGGAACCACGCCTGACCCCCTCCCCCCAAAAAGGTGGATTGGATGCCTGTGTCTGCCATTGCCTAGTGCTTGAAATTCACGTGCCAGGGTGCTCAGTTCCTCCGCCATCCTCACTTGTAGGGAAATGCCACTTTCATATCAGATAAACAACTCTCCTAGCAGCAGAGGCTCTTGAAGTGGAATTAACTGGTAAAGGAGGGAAGATGGGGGCCTCTCTAAAGGACGAGTTGCGGATGGGGGTGCCCGTGGACTGCTCTTAAAGGCACCCGCCTAACCCCAGGATCGCGGGCGGGAGGGAGCATCGCCTGTTGCCAGGTCCATGGCCGGAGCGCGGGAAGGGGTGCTGAAGGGACAGCTCCCTCCTCGCCCCCAATCCACGGACGCCCAGGGAAGCCGGGAAGAGCCCCCGCGTCGCCTTTTCTTCACCTTGGAGCCGGCTCAGGGGCGAAGGGGCTTCCGGGGGGATGCTCTGAGCCCCTCTTGCCTGGCCTCGCCTCCCCTCCCCATGTTTTTGCGATGGTTTTCCTCGGCCGCGCCGCTCTCGCTCGCTCGCTCTCTCGCTCAATGACAAAAAGGAGGTTTCCTAGCAGCAGGTGGGGGGAGGCTTCTCTCTGGCTGCCGGCGCTGGCCACCAAGGGCGCCGCCGGCATGGCCACCTGAAGATGATGCCGGGGAGGAGGCCCGCCAAGCGGCCACCCCGCGGAGTCCGGCGCTGGAAGAAGCCTGAGGCGGGAGGCGGCCGCCAGGCGAGGCGCGTCCGCGGCGGCGTGGACCGAGAGCCCCTTTCTCTCCGGTGGCGCTGAGGTACTGAGGTACTGGCGGCGGGGGGGGGGAGGGCAGCCCCCGGCTCCTCTCTCCATCCCAAATGACCGACAGGGAGCCCCCGGCGAGGACGGGGACGGGAGACGCCCGCTCTTGAGGGACCCAGAGCCTGTGAGGTAGGGCGTGCCCCAGGCTCTCGGGAGAGGCTCCCGGAGGGGCAGGCAGGGGCTCCCTAATTCCTGTAGGTTTGTTGTACTCGAAACGCGCCCACGACCTCGAGGGATAAAGGGCATCCTCCCTGGTGGGTCCCTCAGCCCTTTCCCTCTGGGGTGGTGACTGGCGCCACCAAGTACTTGAGCGAAAGCATGCCAAGAGGCGGGCGGGCTGGACGGGGTGGGCGAGGGAGGGAGGGGGGTCTCCAAGAGCCCAGAAGCGGCGCCAACGGTCTGTAGCCGAGCGGCGAGGGGCGCCGGGGGAAGAAGAGCCCCCCTCAGCGCCGGCGGGAGAAGGGCGCGGAGAGGGGAGGAGGCGGCCCCGAAGCCCCCCGGGAGTAAGGAGGGAGGGGTGGGCGAAGGGGCGATGGCCTGAGGCAACCGCTTTTGCCCAGGGCAGAGCCCGCAGGGGTTTCGCCCCGCCGCCAGGGCCACTTTGCCGGGTGCCCGGGCAGCGCTAGCGGAAGCAAGCCGGGAACTTCGACGGCTGGTGGGGGGGGGGACACCTCGAGGGCTCGGCTTCTGAGGTTGGCCGGGAGAGGAAGGTGGACTGGATGTCAGGAGGAGGGCGGGGACGGAGGGAGGAAAGAAGCGGGAAAAGGGGACGCCAACATGGGGGGACGAGAAGGCAGGGATGTGAGGAGGCTGTTTGGAAAGGCTGCCAAAGGCGGCGACCCCCAGGACGTAGGGGGCGAGGGGCTTCGGCCTCTCTTTTTCTGGGCTTCCTCCCCTTCGGAGATTAGGGGTGCAGGAGGCGGAGGCAGGTCTTAGCCCCCCCTCCCCTGCCCCCACGACAACCCCCGTTTCCCTTCCCGGGGCGGCCCCCAAATAGCCGCCCCGCTGCCTAGCGTCGTGTCTCCTCCTCCTTCTCCTTCTCGCCCACAGTCATGTCTGAGCCACAGAGATGGGGAAGCTCGAGGACAACGAGAGGGTGATCCTCAACGTCGGGGGCACCAGGCACGAGACCTACCGGAGCACCCTGAAGACCCTGCCGGGCACCCGCCTGGCACTGCTGGCCTGCCAGTCCCAAGGCGAGTCCCCGGGCGGCGCCGGCGGAGGCTCCGGGGAGGAACACCACCAGCACCATCCTCTCCACCACCACCACCACCACCATCATCCCCAGCCGCCGCTCCCGGCTCCCGCACCGCCTCTGCCGGCCCCCAACCCCGGCCCCAACCCCGGCGGCGGCGGAGGCCCCCTGGACGGCGGCGGGAGCAGCT
The DNA here is from genome assembly GCA_030847615.1 of Gambelia wislizenii. Lineage (NCBI taxonomy): Eukaryota > Metazoa > Chordata > Lepidosauria > Squamata > Crotaphytidae > Gambelia > Gambelia wislizenii. The sequence goes on along the minus strand of JAUMIR010000005.1, from coordinate 200,613,891 downwards.
GGAGCCCGCGGAGCAATGAGGGCGCCGTCGTCGTCGGGGCTCCTCGTGGCGGGAACGGCGCCCCGGCCTCCCCGGCCTCGTGCTGCGAGTTCTTCTTCGACCGGCACCCGGGCGTCTTCGCCTACGTGCTCAACTACTACCGCACCGGGAAGCTCCACTGCCCGGCCGACGTGTGCGGGCCGCTCTTCGAGGAGGAGCTGGCCTTCTGGGGCATCGACGAGACCGACGTGGAGCCCTGCTGCTGGATGACCTACCGCCAGCACCGCGACGCCGAGGAGGCGCTCGACATCTTCGAGGCCCCCGACCTCATCACCGGCGAGCCGCCCGTCGAGCCCGACGACGACGAGCTGGCCGTCAAGCGCCTGGGCATCGAGGACGTGGGCGCCGGCGGGCCCTCCTCCTCCTCCTCCGGCGCCAACGGCTCCCCCCTCGACGGCAAGGGCGGCCGCTGGAAGAGGCTCCAGCCCCGCATGTGGGCGCTCTTCGAGGACCCCTACTCCTCCCGCGCTGCCAGGGTAAGAAGGGGGGGCAGGGCGGGCAGGGCAGGGCAGGGAGGGCCCCCCGCCTACTCGGGAGTAAGTCTGCGCGAACCCCGGGAACGGACTTCTGAGTGCTGTGCGCAGGATAGGCTCTTAAGATTGCCACACAGTAACATGCAGATGGTTATACCATTGCGATGCATATTTTGACAGGATCTTCACCATTACCATCGCTACGGATAGTTTGATAGGATCTTCACCATTACCATTGCTATGGATAGTTTGATAGGATCTTCACCATTACCATTGCTATGGATAGTTTGATAGGCTCTTCACCATTACCATTGCTGTGTATATTTTGATAGGATTTTTACCATTACCATTGCTATGGATATTTTGATAGGATCTTCACCATTACCATTGCTGTGGATAGTTTAATAGGCTCTTCACCATTACCATTGCTGTGTATATTTTGATAGGATCTTCATCATTACCATTGCTGTGTATATTTTGATAGGATCTTCACCATTACCATTGCTGTGTATATTTGATAGGATTTTTACCATTACCATTGCTATGGATATTTTGATAGGCTCTTCACCATTACCATTGCTATGGATAGTTTGATAGGCTCTTCACCATTACCATTGCTGTGTATATTTTGATAGGATCTTCATCATTACCATTGCTGTGTATATTTTGATAGGATCTTCACCATTACCATTGCTGTGTATATTTTGATAGGATCTTCACCGTTACCATTGCTGTGTATATTTTGATAGGATCTTTACCATTACCATTGCTATGGATATTTTGATAGGCTCTTCACCATTACCATTGCTATGGATAGTTTGATAGGCTCTTCACCATTACCATTGCTGTGTATATTTTGATAGGATCTTCACCATTACCATTGCTGTGTATATTTTGATAGGATCTTCATCGTTACCATTGCTGTGTATATTTTGATAGGATCTTCACCGTTACCATTGCTATATATATTTTGATAGGATCTTCACTATTATTTTAGAAAGGCCCCTATAGTACCTTCCTGTACCAAGTTCCCACTGTGGGAACTATTCACAGCTAATGGTGAGCAGAAGTGCAGCCTGACAGGGCCAGCTAGGTGGTCTGAAGTCAGTAGGGTTTGCAAATCTGCTCTGGGTATTAGTCTGAACTTTAATAGAGCAATCTAAGGTACTGTGTTCATTGTGGTGATTGGGCTCAGCACCTTAGTGACAAAAACTTGGATTCATTGCTTCACTGATATGGAAACCAACCAGTCATCACTGCAGCCATAACATGTTGACTCCCTTTACCTTTACTGGAAACTATAGGAGATCTCTGGTTGTTTCCCTTTCTATATGGGGTGGAGGTAATGTCGCAGAGACTGAGGTCTGGAACAAATGTATCATAGGCTACAAGTGAGGTGTACCTTAATCATAGCCCATGTTTCAAGTGAGCCACCCTGAACCTTTATGTTAAGAAGAACACGGTTAAATATATTGGGCCTTTTCGTATGTAGCATTAGTACCTCAGTGGCCAAACAGTTCAGAGCATGGGAAAAGTTCATCTTCTGGACCACAACTTCCCAGAAGTCTATGGCCAATATTGCCATTAAAACTTTCCAGGCTCTGACAAGGGTAAGCAATGTGATGTTCTCCAGATGTTTTGGACTGCAGCTCCTACAATTCCTGTCCCCTGCTCATGTTGGCTTGGGCAGATGGGTAATCCAAAACATCCTTCTTATGTTAACACTACATGTTCCCAATAAACATGGTAAGTGATGGGTACTCATAGGATGTTTCTGCACATAAATATAGCCATTGTCAGTGTCACATATGTCCTGATTTGCTGACCACTGTTTGGTACTTTGTAGGTAGTGTTGTGACCTAAATACTCTGAAGGCACCTGATCCTGTCTGATCTGGAAAGCAAACCAGGGTCAGGCCTGACCCTGGATGGGGGACCATCAAGGAGTTCCGGGTGCTGTAGGCTATATTTAAGAGAAAGGCAATGGCAACCACTCTGAGAATTCCTTGCCTTAGAAAATGCTGTTGAATTCATGGGGCCACTCTAAGTTGACAGGTGATTTGAAGACACACACACACACACACACAGAAGTAATGAGATTGGTGAACTCAAATTTTCATATGGAAATTCATTCAACTAAACTGGTTTGACTGTAGCCTTAAGTGGAAAAGGGCCGACTCTTGGAGCAAGGGATTAGGTTGGCAAGGACAGTAAAAGACATGACAGACACATAAAGTAAGAATAACTCAGTAACCCTTCTCTTACAGTACCAAGGCCATAACAGGCCCAAGGGTAAGTGCATGAAAATGACGGTCAGTTTCCCCCCAGGTTTCCACCTACATCTGTAGATTTGTCATTAGTAAGATGGGTTCTCAAATTTCTCTGATGAAGGTATTCCTGTGAGAAAAGTTCTTCACTTTTCTTTCTATCTGACTTCCTAAAAAATAAAAAAAGATAACATTCACTGGATGTGTGATTATCATATTCAAGCTGTTTTGTTTCACCAAACGAACACACATTGGAAATGTTCAACATGTTTGAAATGCTGCCCTTGAATACATGTTTGAAATGCTATGCAATGAAAAGCAGCTTTGAGGAAGCAGGTTGAGTGCAGAAAACCATAGATTTAAGCAAGCTGTTTCTGTGTCTGTGTGTACGTGCCTTCAAGCTGACTGTCAACTTAGGACAACTCCACAATTTTCATAGGGTTTTCTGAGATGAGGAATACTCAGAGGTGGATTGTCCTTGCCTGTCTCTGAAATAAGTACCTGGTATTCCTTAGTGGTCTCCCATTCAAGTACTAACCAGATCTTACCCTGCTTAGCTTCCAAGCTCAGATTGGATCTTGTGTCTTCAGTGTATTTGGGGGTTCATCATGCTTAAAAGTGGTTTGTATTTTCTCGGTTCCACAAAGTCATGCGGATGAAGTAGGGTGCTTTTCGTTAAAAAAAAAAAACAGCATGGAGAAGGGCATGAAAAAAACAAAAACAAAACCCAAGTACCAGCACTAGTTGTTTCAGGAAACACCTGAATTCAAAACAGAAAGTGATATAGAACAGTTTAATCTGTATGGGTCTTGTTCTCTCTGCTGTGTGATAAGTGAAGATCAGTGTAGGTCGAAGCACACCAAAATGACTCAACTGCAGTGGGTTGGAAGTATTTATTTTATTTATTTCATTTATTTCTGCAGTACTGACATATTGAAAATTATGTCCTCTGATCACAAAATCAAAGGCTCCCAAGATGTGCTCAGGTAACAAAAAGTAGAGTTGTGGGTTTATTTTATAGTTGTGGGAACCATTTTATGGATACCAAGTTCTGCTTTGGATCTAACATTGTCAGTAGGAACACTGAATAAATGTCTGGAGTTACATTAACATATCAACTCCTAGTTACTGCAAACAGAATTTGTTTTGTTCCATTGACAGTATCATTTTATCTTAGCATCTCTAACTAGGTATTTCCCATCCCAGTCTTGCTTTGTTCCCATGTACCGTAGATCTGGTTTGTTGATGAGGAGCCAAGGCTGAAAGGTGGTGAGAAACAGTGACTTATCCAGCTGGATTTTTTTTTTTTAAAAAAGGAGTACATGCCTCTGCTTCCTGTTGCTCTGAGAGATCTTTGATGTATTCTTTTAAAAAAATTTGTTGTGAGCAAAAATTAGTGAATTTCAGTGGAAGACCAGCAGGGAATGGGGGCGAGGCTTATATAACCCTTTCCCCCCTGTCTTTTCCTTCATTCACAATCCACCCCAGCCACTTTTCATTCCACAGAGAAAAGACTATTTTACACATTCTGATTTTCACTTTATGAATGGAATGTATATGTTACTGCAGCATTGTTTGTACATACAAGAAGAGCGTAACTTACTCATTCAGGACAAAGCATAAACATAGCAGATTATAAATAGTACTTATAAAGAGGGGATAATTGTGTGTTTCTGTCTAGTGGTGAACATTGGGTGTTGCTATACATGGATGTGAACAGTATGATAGTGCTGTACTGATTTTCAGTGGCTTGTGTATGTGTGGAATAAGTTGCAGGCATGGGTTTGTATTGTAAGAATGTCCAGACAAGATAATCCACACTATTTTTTAAAGCATGGGTGGACAACTCCCTGAGATCTAGTGGCCATACCTGCCCCTCAGTAGACCTTGGGGGCACCCATGTGCCCACACTCCCATGTTTGAAATGTCATTTTAAAAACTCAAAAAAAACAAACAAAAACAAAAACAAAAACAAACACCCCTGACACCTCCATGCTTCCAGGAGGTATGGAGGAATTTTTTGCCACATTTTGGCCTGCCCTGGCCTGCTTTGTATGCTGAGTTCTTTGAAGCCCAGGAAGGAACTTTTCTGAAGCTGGAAGTGAACTGGAAGTCACTTTTGGTTTTAAAAGAATGGTCTTTACAGGGCCTGACACAACCTAGGAAATGCCAAAACATGGCAGTATTTTCCCTACCCCTTCTCCTCTGAGATGGCAAGGGGCATTTTGAATTTAACAAATTTCATTTTTTTTGCAGAAGGTGCGGATTATGGGGGGGGGTCCCAATAAACAGTTTTGTCGGCCATACGTGGTCAGATTTTACTTATCCTTACTGTAAAAATTAGCTATGATGATTTACATGTTATCAGATTGTCTTGGAAATGAATGTTCTTCAGCTTATAAAGCAGTTATTGATGTGAGTGTACATTCAGTGGATGTTCTCTGGCCAGTGGAATGCATCGTCTCCATAGGGTTTTCCCATTTACATTAAGGGGAAATCCCTTTTGGAGCACTTATTCCTCATTCATCAGTTTTAAATATGGGACCAATTAATTATGTCTGATCAGACAGAGTGAGTTTTGGACTGGAAAGATTATAGCTCAAAAATCTTCTCAGCCACAAAGTTCATCAGTAGCACTGTGGCAATCAGTGTTTGTTTACCTAACTAGTCTCCAGTTGTTGAGTCTACAGCCAGAATACTAGTTGGGGCCAATTACAGGAAGCATATAACTCCCCTGTTAAAACAGCTTCACTGGCTACTAGTTTGTTTCCAGGCACAATTCAAAGCGCTAGTCATGACCTATAAAGTCTTATATGGTAAAGGCCCAAACTGTCTGAAAGACTGCACCTCCCAATACAAACCTGCCGGAGTCTTAAGATCCATAAGTGGGGGGGGGGGCTTTTTTTAACCCCTCCACCATCACAGTCTTGTTTGGTGAGGAGACTGGAGAGAGACTTCTCAGTGGCTGCTCCTACCCTCTGGAATTCCCTTTCATGGGAGACTAGGCCAGCCCTCTCCCTTCTCTCCTTCCAGCCACAGGCAAAGACCTTTTGGTTCAAGCAGGCTTTTAATGTTGATTACTTGCAGGGAGGCTTCTTATTGGTGTGTGTGCACACATTATTTTTAACTTTTATGATTTTATGGTTCTATACTGGGTTTTTTAACCTATTGTTTTAATGGGATTATTTTAGTTGTGTTTTAAAATTTTATTGTTTTTATCTGATTTCTTTCATGAGCTGACTTGGGTCCAACACCAGAAGAAAGGTGGCATATAAAACAAACAAACAAACAAACATTGTTGTTGCAAAGAGGTTGCTGCAAAAAGGGAGAGTTTTAAGAAGTGTGCATACTGCTCTGAGGTTTTTTTTAAGAGCAGATATGAGCTACTTGTAATAATATGTGATTATTAGCTGCCTTGAGCATCAAGTATGAAAAAGCAGAGCATAAAATAAGTGAATTTATGTTTACTGCCACCGTAATCTTTATGTGTAAGTGCCAGCCTCCTGGTCAGATGAAAAGATTTGTCTGCAAGGGCTGTCTTACAAAAAATTACAGTCCATAAGCTATTTTACGCTTATCATTGACTCTTTCTTGATCACTGGGCAGCTACATAGAGAAGCAAATGTCCATAAACATTAAATTATTTATGGCTATAACATGTGGGAACAAGATTTTTTTTTCATATCCCATAAACCAGATAAGCTGAGCATGTGGACACAGGTCTCAGTATATATGTGTCCTGAGTTTATCTTTTCTATTCTTATTCTCTCTGTCCCAAAAGAACAGATCTCAGTAGCAGCAGTTAGCTAGTAGGGAGGTAGTCAGTGACCTCCCCAGCATTTAAGTGTGATGGTTTAGATCAGACATGGGGATTCTTTGGCTTTCCAGATGTTTTCTCTTACAACCATCCACAGTCCAACCCAGTATGGCTAATGGTGAGGGATGGTAGGAGTCGTAGACCAAAATCACTGGAGGGCTCAAGGTTCCCCACACTTAGGACTTTATCAGACCCCACCCCTTAAAACTATTATTTTGCTGGCATAAATTTGCCATTTTTATGCTGGCAAAAGAACTCCCCATGCCACACTTCCCTTCCCTTCTATCCAAAGGCTTCCCTGGCAATGAAAGAGGAAGTGAACGTAGCTCCGTTCACTTCCTCTTTGAAATCCTGCATATTCTCGCGAGAATACATAGCATGGGAAATTCAAAAATAAAAACAAAAATAACAGAAAAGTTTACAGAAAGCAACTAAACACACTAAAAAAGCCCCAAGTAAACTGGGGAGGGTCATAAAAAGTGTGTCACCTACTTGGATGTCGTGATCTCACCTGGAAGTGTTTTCGCTGGACCGGCCATTGACACTGCATTCACGTGAGTACAATGGCGCGAAGTTTCAAATGCCAGCAATGCCGGCACAAAAGTGCCATGGGGATCAATTGGTGGCTTGAGCCATCAATAAAAAGATACAGTTTTTACAGGACATGATCACAAAAGAGCAACGTTGTGTGGTATGTGTGCCCTTTTGTGATCATTAGGCGTCATTATGATGTCTTATTTGCCCTGTCTGATAATGTCCTTAGCATGTGCATTCTTATTGGACAGAATCTTTAGCTCTTTCAACATGCATGCTTCCTTTGTACCCCAGTTTTGTAGATCAGAAACCCAGCCTGAAAATTTTTATAGAATACAGAGGTGTCCCTGAAATTTTTGAATTTATGTCAGAAGGAAAGTTTGCTGCAGTTCTCCAAATGGTTACCCAGATCCTCATTTTCATTTAGGTGCCTAGCAGCTGTGCATTATCATGTCAGTTGGAATCCCTGAGGTCTTGACTAAAATTTATGAAGATGACCTTTGTTAATGTCCAGTTTTGAAATCTAGATCTCCAAAGAATGTACTGTAAGTTTAATGTTAATCCTAAACACACTTACTGGAGAGTAAGAACCACTGAAAATGGAGCGGCTTAGTTCTGCATACATTTGTTTAGGATTGGTTTGCCTGTGTGACAGTAGATTAACCTTGATGCCCCCCTCATCTTTTATTGAGCCCTTGATTTCACAATGCAAAACCAAAAAGAGTGTGACACTAATTAAGTTATCTTTAGGTGGGAATTTTAGCATCTCTTTTATTAGCTGGCTTTAAATATGACCACGTTTTTAGTCCTTCATGTACATTTCTGATTTCATAAGCCATCTGGACCAGTGGTTCTTAACCTGTGGTCTGTGGACCCCCAGAGGGCTGCAGTGTCCTCACAGGGGGTCTGCAAAGGCTTGATGGCTGCTCAGCCCACATGACAGGAGCCAAGGAAAAGGCTGGCCGGCTTGGCCTGTGCATTGCTGTTCAATCTATTCCATCCACAGACTTGGAGGAAGAAACAGGAGAAACGTCTTCCCTCCTTCTCCAGTGACTCTGAGGGAAGGTTTATGGATGGTGCAATTGTATTATTATCATTGTCAGATATTGTTGTTGCTGTTAGGGTTTTAAATCTTGAGTGAAGTCTTGTGAGTCTGTGGTAACAAAAGATATTTAAAGGGGATCCCTGGTAAAGTAAAGGTTTAAGAGCCACTGATTTCGTTATATCCCTGACATCATTTCTGCCTAATTATCTGGCTTGTTCGCATTTTCTCATTTAAGACATACACTGGCAGTGTCCATAGGAGGAGAAAACAGAAGGAAATTCTCCCTTCTGAATTTGATGTATCACATGGCAAATGGACTAAAATGCTGAAAATTGGGTTGCAACCTGTTTTAGATGTTACATATGATGCAATCTGTGGCTACCACTGTGGTCTGTATTGGGGGCCTCTCTCTCTTTCTTTCCCTGTACACACACATGCACTCGTGTTGCACGTGCACATGCACAGACATATGGATTAACAGTGTCAGATGAAACATTTCTTACTGGTTTTGTTTTCTTTTCCTCAATGACACATTTTTTCCATGTGTTTAGATTTTTGGGAGCAAGGGCCAAGACCCAATGCCAGTAGAATTGGGAATTCTCTCTCATTCTTCTCCCACCTCACTCCTCTGTGATGCAAACACCTCTTCCCCAAAGCATGTTTGAAGGAATATCCCAGATCTGCTTTTTCTCAGACAGACTTAAAATGTAACAATAACTGTGTATGGACTATAGTTTACTATTTTCTACGAAGACCTTCAGTTTTTCCTCATTGCTGTTTTTTCTTCTTCATGTGGCTTCAGTTACTGGATCTTCATCTGTAGGCTACACCATTCTCCCCTGAGAAAAGATTATGGAATTTTGAGCTCTTTAAGAAAAAAAGCAAGTAAGTGAGGAAGGGACATGACAGTGGTTTATAAAATTATACATGGTGTGGAGAAGTTGGATGAGGCGACTTCATAAACCTAAAACCCAAGGTCATTGAATGAAGTTTAGTGGTGGGAGATTTGGGAGATTTATATAGTGCCATCGCTGTATATGGAGCTTTATAAGTAAAAGAACAGCAAAACAGTTCTCTGCCCTCAGCCTTGTAATCTAATGAAGACATGACACAAAAGGAAAGGGGGATGGCAGTGTGGGAGTAGATTAAGGACTTTATCACACTGTACTGTCATAGTTCTATTATTCTACTTTAACTGCTCTGGCTGCCTCCTGTGGAATTCTGGGTTTGTAGTTTAGTGACACCTAAGAGTTCTCTAGCTGAGAGTTCTAATTGCCCCACCCTAACCTGAAAATCCCAGGATTCCACAGGAGGCAGCCATAGCAGTTAAAGTGGAATAATAGTGCTATAGTGGTGTAGTGTGATAATCTCGTAAGCCCAGCAGATACTGCCTCTTCTTCTCTCCCTCCGTAGCCAGTACAGTGGCAGCTGGGATGGCTATAGGGGCTTTCATCTGCTTCTGTGCCAAGGCATGATGGAGTTGTGCCTGCCTCTTCTCTTCCTCCAAGGCCACAGCACTGGCAGTTGTAATGGAGGGAGGACTATTCATCTCCTTCTGGACCTAGATATGATGGAATAATAGGAAATAGTTCTTCACACATAGTCAAACTATGGAATTCACCCCCCCCCCAAATGATATAGTGATATCTTGTATATTGATGGCTTTAAAATGGATTAGACAAATTCATGGTAAGGTTATCAATTATGGCTAGTCATGATGGATATATATTATCTTCAGTATGAGAGATAGTATGTCTCTGAATACCAGTTGCTAGGGAACAAAAGCAGGAAGGTGCTATAGCACCTGTTTATTTATTTATATCAATGTTTAGCCAATCTTTCTCGGTCATACATGTGGACTTCTCATAGGCATCTGGTTAGCTATTGTGGGAAGTGAACGCTGGACTTTATCCTGGTTCTTAGGTTTATTGTCTAGGTAGCATGACATATTAAAAGGGCATTTATATTGTAAAATGTAAGATCTCTGGAGATCAATATATGAAGGCAGTTGGGCCTGAATGGATCAACTATCAGACTGGATGTGGGTGAACTTTGGGTAAGTGCTATAGAAAAAGCAGGAGGGGTTGCTAATTATAGGCTCAATATGAGTCATATTATTGCTTCATGTTTATCAAAGGGCAGATGCTTTCATATGTCATTAAATATAGCTCAAAGAACTTCCACTTGATCATCATTGTAACAATTAAAATATTCTGGATCGATGGCATCTTTTTTCTTCCTAAACTCTATTTATTCATGTTTTTATAGTTAAAAGAAACCTGTGGTTTGCTTGTGCTTGAAAGCTTTACTGCTGAATATACCAGTCAAGTGCATGTAGCAGAAGAAGTGCTTAAACATTTTTTGGGGCCAGAATCCTGTCAGGACACTAGGTTACCATAAAAACGGCGGCACTTTCTCAAAGGCTTTATTCGTAAACACTTCTTTGTCTCTTTCCTTCTTTCTCTCTCTCTCATGTGAATGGGGGAGCTAATTAACCATTGAGTGACAACAGGTAAGCCCAAGGCACAATGATGCTCATTGTTCATTTGGTTTTACACTGGGGGGGGATCCAGTGTGCCTGTACTGGTGTATATTTAGGTTACACCAACAGCATATACGGTGTTGACTTCAATATTTGCATATATGACTGAGTCCAAGTTGTTTGCTTCAGTTGGGTTCCCATGGTGGATCTAGTACTATTTCTTCCTCACATCTGTGAGACTCAGATTTATAAATACAGGTTGCGTATCCTCTATCGGGAATTCCAAAATCCAAAATTGTGGCGGAGATAGTGGCTTTCTGATGGTTCAGTGTACACAAACCTTGTTTCATGTCCAAAATTATTAAAAAAAATATTGTGTATAAAATGACCTTCAGGCTATGTTTATAAGGTGTATATGAAACGTAAATGAATTTTGTGTTTAGACTTGGGGTCCATCTTCAAGATATCTCATTATGTATATGCAAATATTCCAAAATCTGAAAGATTCCAAAATCCAAAATACCTCTGGTCCCAAGCATTTTGGGTAAGGGAGACTCAACCTGTAGTGTTGTGTCTAGTAACCATCAGTATTAAGTGAGTTTCTTGTCTGCATAAGAAGCCCAAGGGTTGTGTCTAATGTATAGCAGCCTTTTAGGGGCAGCCTTTAAATAATTTGTTTCCATTTCATCTTGATGCATTTAAGAACTTCATTTTGGGAAATAAAATTTATTTTTTTTCTAGACAACGGCATGCTTGTTATGTGTGGATATAAAGGAGGAATCCTACTATAAGCAAGAGATTCACATTTTTTTCTGGAACAAGTGTGGAATTATGTGGCCAGGCAACAGTTGGTTTACATTGATAAATATGACTATGTAAAGTGGGGAGGAGGAGGAGGAGGAGGAGGGGCAACCTTGGTGGATCCAGAGGGCAATTTTACAGCCTCACTGCATGTTGCATCCTCATCGAAAATGCATTTTTGAGGTGTGTTTTTTTTCTAAACAAGAAATGACTGGATGTTTATTTCTGATTTTGAAAAGAGACAAAACCATGGAAACAGTGCCTTTCATTAAAGCAAGGACTCACACCTTGCTTTAGAGGATGTTGCTGCTCCCAACTGTGTCCAGGGTGTATCTACTCTGCACAGTTATAGCAGTTTGATCCCACTTTAGTTGAACAGCTTCTTCCTATGGAATCCTGAGGTCCATCATTTGGTGAGGTACTCAAGCTCTCTGTTAGAGAATTCTGAGTCCCTTGCCACCAAACTGCAAATCTCAGGATTCCACAGGTAGCCATGACCACTAAAGCAGCATCAGCACAGTATAACTCTGTAGTGCAGGTATATCATCAGACTGCTTTTCATATTTCTTTTGGTCATGGCATTGGGAGAGGTTTTTCTAGACTTGCAAAAATGTTATAAGGAACCCCATACAGCCTTGTTGTAAAGAGTAGGTAACACCTTTTTAAAATAAATAAGTAGAATCTATTACTACTTATTAATTCATCTGTAGAAAAAGCACAATCCACTGGCACTAGGGGATGGTTCCCATGCACAGAGACCTGGATAAAAGTGCCATCTTACTTCTCTTCACATTTGCACAGCTGTCCTCCCTAGGTATGCAGAAAGACACAGCATGCCTTTATTCATTCTGCTCAGTACAACTGTGCACTTGATCTGTACTCTGGATTTAAGAGGATTAATTTACCTGTGTACAAATGAGGAATTAACTCAGGTACAAAGGTTCTCATAAACATTTCAACAGTGTTCTATGTGAACACTCCTAGCGTGTTTGGTGATATGGCAATATGTGAGGTGCATACACTTCTTCCATTTATCCACCTCTCAAAGTGCATTTCCAGTGACTTGTACTCTAGCTGTGTGGACCTGTTCATGGCTCCCAGTGTGAGAATAGAGATGGAGGGAGAGAAGGCTATCTATTTAGTCCTACTGGCATCCTGACCCTCAGAATGCATGGATTGTACCCAATGTGTTCACCGATTTTAATAATACAGGTGGCTTCTGTCAGCAAATTGTAAAGAGTTCCACAGAAATAAACAAACATCTTTGCCATTCCAGTAAAAGAAATCTACTTTACTTGTTTATAAAATGATGTACAGTATTAGCAAAACCTATAAACCTCCAGTCATGCTGTCTGAAAATTGCCATTCTTTGAGGGACAAATGTTCTACATAAAAGTAAAAAGTTTTAAAAAAATGAAATCCAAGGATATTTTGCTGGAAGTTCTAAGGGAGATCAAAATGTGTAGGATTGTGGTAGTTGTTTGTTTGAACACTCCTGCAGTGGTTTTTGAGAAGAAGGCAGCTGGAGTGTTGACTGACATCTGTTGCTTACTAAGTTCAAAGTATTTGAGAGAAAAAATAATGGCTTACTCATCCTACTACTACCTGGATGCTATCTGTTTGCTCTGACGTGGGGGAAAAGGTAAAATAGGGAAGATTTCTCTCTGCCCAGCATCTGCATTTCCCCCTCTAGAGCAACACTGTCTGGTGTTCCTCTTGTTTCCATGGAAACAGGTCAGCTTCTGACTTCTTGTTTTCATTGAAAACAGCTTCCCTCTGCCAATTATTAAACTCAGAATACATTTTCTCATTGCTTTGACACAAACATCATATACTCATCTGCACTGTCATTTCAGATGAGGGCTCTATGAGTATGTATGCACATATGCCCAAATGCAGCTATGGTGGAATAATCCAGAGAAACCCCTCCAAGTTGTGATTCAGTTCTAGTTTGCTTGCGTTAGGGTAGCCGGGAGAAGTTGGCTTGAGATTGTAACGTTCACATATGCAGCGACTGATAAATAAAACGTGGGCATCCTTTTTCATTTGGAAAGTCTCACAGATAACATTATGTTCTTCCTTTTTTAATGGTCAAACAGAAAGGGTATTCTCACATGTTTCAATACATGTTTATACTTAAGTATTTTAAAATAAAGGATAAAAAAACTTGGTTCAATAAAAGGCTTTTATAAAAAATAACAGAGAGAGCATTTCAGGTTTTGATTTTGTTGACATAGATCTCAAGATTGCATCATCTTAGCACAGGAAAGATGATGAGACAGGCTGAAAAGATAACATCAATTTACATGCTTCAGTGCCAGGAAAAGTAACGCTGGTATATAATACTGTGTATATTTCACCCCAAGCTTCATAACCAATATCTAGAAAGCACTGTTGAGAAGATAAGCTCTCATTGGCAGGGTCACTTCACAACTGGTATAACAAAGGTTTAGGGTACACATAACATAAAAATACCCACCCCAAAATAACCCTGTTTTTTGTGGGGGTAATAACTGTACATTGCGTATATACCTCTTTGAAAAGGTGATAGAATTAATACATAGCCAAAGTCTGAGACAGGTGAGGTAGGTCTCCACTGGCAACCATGGTAGTTGATCATTTATGCCTCTTGCTGCATTTTGAAATATATGGCTGCCACTTGTTTTGACAGAGCATTATGGTTGATTTGCAAAGTGAAGAGCTGTCAGGGATTCTGGCACCATTTGGACATTGCCACTTGGAAAACATAGCTTATTAGCAATTGGATAACAAGAAGATTTTCAAAGGGCCTGCATTTAATCATTTTCTTCACTGCAATTATACAGCAGTTGGTATAAAGAAAATGTTTAAAGCCACATACCACAGTAATGTAAAAAGACAAAACTGTTCATGCCTGAAGAATGTTTGAAAGACTCTACAATCAATACCTTTGTCTATTTGATTTTCTTGCTGGCTGGTTAATTCACTGTCTCTTTTTATCACCAATACAGATGTCTGCAGTCAACCAAGGTTCCTTTCTAGTCATACAACCTGCTGCTTCATTTTTGTGGAATGACATTGTAAACTTTGAAGGGACCCTAATTGTTCTGTTTAGGATCTTGTGGCTAAAGAGTGTGATGATTAAAAGTATGCATTTTGTTTTGATTGCCGAAGATGGTAGTATAGTATTGATATATGCATCTGCAGTTAAATACATATAGGCTTAGTAAAATTAGATGAAGTTTACTTTTCCTGTCCAAAGCCAATAGTTAATGCCCCTTCTGCTGTCCTCAAGTATCATCTGTTCCCAGGAACATTGAACTTCCAGACAGGGTAGGTTTTCCCAGCAAGAGATACCTATGATATGAATTCAGACATGCCAGAAAGTGGGCATGAGACCTATTTCCCACTTTGTAGAAAGATATGCCAGATGAGATGTGTGGTCAAATTTGCAATTTTATAACTGAAATGCATGAAATTGGCTTTGTCTGAAGAGTGAAAGTTTCAGCCAAAAAAGTCTGCTTGAAATAGACACTGTTTTTGTTGATTTGGGTACAAGTGTATGTTTACTATTCTTTTTCCATCCTATGTTTCATTGAGGCCAGGCACTGTAAGTTTTTGTTGAATGGGCACACGATACAAATTTGTCTGCAGAGAGAGGCACATGAAAGAGGGAGAGTATGTGTTTATAGCTATGTGTCATGCCCCGTGAGCCTGATGATGCTATAGAGTCAGAGGAGGAGGAGGACATGACAGGGAATGGCCCTAGGGTCCCTGGCACAGGTTTATCTACACCTGTGCCAGCAAGGAACCCTGTCAACCTAGAGGCTCAAGCAGAGGAAGAGCCTAGTTCAAGTGGGTTGGCATCAGTCCTAGCAGAGAGTCCTGTCCATTCAGATAAGGATGATGAAGAAGAGACTTACCTCCACCATCGTATACCCAGCAGCGAGATCAAAAGGAAGCTCAAAGGAAGTCTCTGAGACTTTATGAGAAAAACCTGCTCATTAAGAAACACCTGACAAAGCCTTAATTGCTTTCTATATGCTGGGAGAGGCGATGGAGGCTTTGTCAGAGATCAACTGATCTTCCTGGTGAAAGCTTCCTGCTGGCTTCAGTGACTGGATTCCTGTTATCTTGGCTTCTGTTACTCTGACTCGTGCTTAGACCTTGGACTGTCCCTGACTACTCTGCTGCTGCTCCTGTTGACCCTCGGACTGCTTTGGACTACGCTGACTGATTGCTGTAAGCCTCTGACCTTTTGGACTGTGTTTGCATTCCTGTGAATTAATTAACAGTTGGTTCCCATCCCAGACTAGTGCTTATAATTTGCTGGTACCTAGTTGCTTTCTGGACACTATGGAATTTTTGGTGTGGGAAACTCAATACTTCTCAATTGAGCTCTTTTCAAACACTACATGTATTCTGTGAGAGGACACAGCTATCACCCCTCCATTTGTAAATGCCATTGAATTATCCTTGGGTTAATGCTTTGTCGGTTATTTTGCCTGAGGCACGGCAGCAGCTGATGAGGAGGTATAATGGGTTGAAAAGGGGTATGAACTGCTGGCTAATGAGGTGCAGCAAAGAACCTTCATGTCCTTTCCCATGTGAGAGGTAGAGGCAGGGGTTGGCTGGAGATGGCAGCACCCAGGCCTAGTGACACTTAAGCACTTCTGACCAATTAACAACTCATGTACCTGTACAACACTGCTTCCTCAAGTACAATCAAATTCTCATAGAGCTGGAAGGGACCCAAAGGGCCATCTCATCCAGCTCTCTGCCAGTGCATGAATCCATAGCTAAAGCATCCCTGAAAGATGGTCACCCAACCTTTGGATGGTTGAAGATGGCATCGTGATGGGTGCCCCTTGGGTAAACTTCCCAAGGGACACTCATAGACTGTTGCATTTGTTGGTTTTAGACAGAGGAAACTGGCTGAAATTGTCCTCTTGGTAAAGAGGACTCAGAGGACGGTCTACTTGAGCTGCATTGTTCTGTTCCAGGCAACAGAAGTGGAGAGTCTGCCACTTTCTGAGGTAGTCCATTCCACTGTCAAACAACTCTTAGAAAGGAGGTTCTTCCTAATATTTATTTGAAATTTCCTTTCTTGAAATTTGAATCCATTAGTTGAGATTCTATTCTTTGGAGCAGCAGAAAAAAAACTTACTTCATCTTCCGTATGGCAGTCTTTCAGATATTTGAAGATGGTACCATATCACCTGTGAGCCAATGTGGTATAATCATTTTGACTCTGGGAGACCAGGGTTTGAATCCTCCTCAGCCATGGAAACCCACTGGCTGACCTTCGGCAAGTCACTCTCTTTCTGCCTCAGAAGAAAGTAAAGGCAAATCCCCTCTGAACAAATCTTGCCATAAAAAACCCATGATAGGTTTGCCTTGTGGTTGCCATAAGTTGGAAATGTCTAAGGAGATTTTCAGATGGGGGAAAAAACCCCTGTGGAGGCCAGGAGAAAAATGAGGCTGTTCCGCTTCCAGCGCTCTGTTTCACATGCCCCCATCCTTCTCCCAACCTCCATTTGTTCTCCCTCCATCCTGCTTTCCTTTTCCTTCCACTGTTTTTTACTAACAGAAGTTTCTGTTAGTAAAAGATAGTGGAAAATAGCGGAAGGAAAATGAAAGCAGGAGAGAGGGAGAACAAATGGAGATCGGGAGAAGGATGGGGGCGTGTGAAATGGAGTGCTGGAAGCTGAACAGCCCCGTTTCTCTCCCGACCACCGTGGGGATTTCCCCCCCACCTGAAAATCTCCTAAGGAGCACGACAACAATCATATCACCTCTCAATCTTTTCTCTTCCAGGCTAAACATGCCCAGCTCCTCCATCTGATCCTCATAGGGCTTGGTTTGAAGACTTTTTAGCATCTTGATCATTCTTCTCTGGACATATTCTACATCGGTGGCTCTTAAGCTTTTCTTTACTAAGGACCCCTTTAAAATTTTTTGTTGTTGCTGCAGACCCCCAAATTCAAGATTTAAAACAACAACAACAACACCTGCTAATAATGATAATAATAATACGATTAAACTATCCATTAAACCTTCCCTTTAGAGGTACTAGAGAGGGAGGGAAGACTTTTTTCGTGCCTTTTCCTGCAAGTTTGCGGCTGCAGCGGATTGAATGGCCGAGCTTTCATGGACCCCTTGTGAGGACATCATGGCCCACGGGGGTCTGTGGACCACAGGTTAAGAACCACTGTTCTAGATCATTAGTATCCTTCTTGAACTGTGAGGCCCAGAAATGGACACAGTACTCCTGGTGAAGTCTGGCTAAAGCATAACAGAATGGTTCTATTACTTCTCTTGATCTGAACACTGTACTTCTGTTGATGCAACCTAGGGTTAAATTACCTTTTTTTGCTGTTGCATCACACTGTTGACTTGTGTTTAGTTTGTGTTGTACTAAGACCCCCAAATTCTTTTCACGCATACCAGTGTTTAACCAGCTATCTTTCATCCTATATTTGTGCATCTATTTTTTTCCTGCTTAAATGTACATTTAACATTTAAAAAAAAAAACATTCAGCATCTGTCCCTGCTGAAATTCATTTTGTTTGTCTGGGCCTAGTTCTCCACTCGATCATAGAACCATAGAGTTGGAAGAGACAAGGGCCATCCAGTCCAACAGGTTCTTTTTGATTCTATGAATCCTGAATATGTCTTCTGAAGTATTAAGTAGCCCTCCTAGTTTCATGTTGTTTGCAAATTTGATGAGAATTCACTTTACCCCATAATCTAAGTCATTTTTAAAGAATCTTGAACAGAGTAGAGTTATGCAGTACCCTATTGTTGCTCTTGTCCAGGATGACAAGGAAACGTTGTTGAGCACTCTTTGGTATGGTACATCAACCAACAAAAGACTATCTGAGCAGTACAGGTGTCATTTACTCCATGTTTTACCAGCTTGCCTGGTAATTTTTGTTGAAATCCTATACTACATTTCTGCTATCTTCCAAGTTTTAAACTCTGACTCAGTTTAAACGGTATAAAAAAACCGTGAAGAATTCGCTAAGAGTTCTAATTGTTTACATGTTTTGCGACTCTAAATCGCCTCTTTCAGAAGGAGGGGTGGGAAAAAACCCATCTGTAGCGTATTTTAGGACTTCGTATTTTTTCCCGTCTTTTTTAAAAAGAACCGAAAAGTATCGCTTAACCGATGATGTGAACTACCTTTGCGTTTTTAAATCGATTCCTTAAAAAGTACTGGAACCGCAGAGCTTTGCCATGATTGGTTGAACTCACCAGGGAGGGGTTTGGACAAGGAGGGGATGGAGGAAAGATCCATCCACTGTTGTTTCCAGCCATGGAAAAGACTGTGAAAGCTGTGTGTGTGTGTGTGTGTGTGTGTGTGTGTGTCTTTCCTCCCTCACTCCTTGGTCTCTTCGAGCTTGTCTGCAGCCAGCTGAAGAATTCCTTTCGTCTCTGTGTGAATGTTCTTCATCTCCCCTTCCTCCCTCCTCCCTCTCTCTCCCTGTATGCTCCACCAGCTGATCTATAGATCGTTGTTTTGTGTGTGCATGTTTGAGCACGCTCGCAGTACTGGCATGAGAGAGGGAGAAAAAACAGTCTACTGACATTGGAGAAATGCACAGCAGAGAATTCTTTTCCTACCATCCTCTGTCATTAATCCTTCCCACTTCCTGGTCTCCCTGCTTTTTAGTTGCTTTCTGGTTTTCTCGCTGAGATCAAACTGTGAAAGGTGATACTTTGCTTTGTATACAAATCCCTTCTGAGGAACGCCTGCAATTAAAGCCCTTTCAGAGGAACTATTCCCCCCAACAAGCCCCTCCTGCTTCAACTGTGTGTGTTTTCAGTGAGTGGCTTTAAGAGGCAGGCAGGCACGCCCCCTGCACCTTTGCCATCTGAACTGAGAAGCGAAAAAATAAACAACACAACAGATCCCCTATAACTCATATGAACTATCCGTCACTGCTGCGAAAAAGCGCTAAACCGCAAATTGCCGCATTAAAAACTGTCGTTTAACTGACCCCTCTGTCAAAAATTAAAATAAAATAAATCTGGCATAACATCTTTTTGAGAAACCCATGATAGCAGTTTATAAATATAGTATTATTTTCTATGTGCTCTCAGATCAAGGACTTTTTCAGATGCCATAAAATCTGTAAGTGGAAGTCGGGAGAGGTATGCAGCTACTTCTGTGAGTAAAAAGTGGTGCCTTTTCAATAGATTGAGCACGGAAGCAACACGGACAACAACAGGAGAGGGACAGCGTCGTCTGAAATGGACCCCTGCCATGGGATAGCCGCATACCTCTCCCAACCTCCGCTTACAGGTTTTAAGGTGTCTGAAAAAGTCCCAAGTCTTTTCTGATCTGTTCTAGATCCTTTTTTGGTATCAATGTCAAGCTGACTGGTCAATCATTGTCCATGTCCTCCCCCCTGCATTTTTGAAGATGGGTAAAACATTTGTTCATACAAGGAATGAGCTATGAACCAGTTTGTATGTTTCCTAACCTTTTAATAAATTGATTCCATGGATCTAAAGGGGAGATCTGTTAAATTCCAGCTCTTCAATTTGGTAATAACTTTTAATAGGCTTATCTAGAAGTCATATGGTACATTATATTGGACATATTTGATTGGATTACATAATTTTAAAAAAACTCTGTAAAAACAGCTGTGGGGTGATTACTGGATTGGTATATCCATTATCCCTATATGACATCAAGATAGGAGACATGTAATCCTTTTCCACTGCTTTCTTTCCACAATTGATATATACCCCTTCTCCCAAGCTGGTGTTCACTCTTCTGGGAGAAAAAAGAGGTGAGCTGTTCTGTACACAAAGTGTGTGCACCCGTGGTCTCTTATGCTAGTTTTGGAAGGTGATTTTGGTCAGAAAAATGGTGTGGAAAGAAAGGGTTAAAATCCCCTCCTGACCCTGCCTCCCATTGCACTGTTCCAATCAAAACCAGAGTCTACTACTTAATTTGCTTATTTATTTAGTTAGCTAATCAAGATATTCAGTCAAGAGAGGTCCTGCATAATGTATCATTTGGGTAAGAAATGGCAGAAGACACTAGAAATGTGACACATCAAAGCGTATTATGCAATAACCAGATGAAAAGCATACTGTGTACATGAAATAAAGGATATTAATATTGCTGCTGCAGCTAATGGCATTTACCATATATAAATCACATCACGTATTTTAAACAATGAAAAATCAAATATGTAGTTTTTTTATACCTTGCTACTCCATTTAAATCTTTTGGTTAGTTTTAATAATTCTGATTTAATATAATGAAGGGCATGAAAAGTATAGGAGCCATTGCGGTATTGTAGTTTGAATGCTTGACTAGGACTCTGGGAGTATCTGAATCCCTCTTCAGTGATGGAAATCCATTGGATGACCTTGGGCAAATTAGACTCTCTGAACCTTAGAAGAAGGCAATGGCAAACTTCCCTGAATGAATCTTGCCAAGTGATAGGGTTGGCATAAGTCAGAGGGACCTCAAGGCACGTAACAACATAACTGAACTATAATATGTCATTTTTCATTCTTTCCATTGATAAAATGATGTGTTTTAATCATTCTGATTATGCCAAAATGCTTGCTTCATCATGAAAAAGCCAGTAACCTCGTTACACGATCTATGCTACAGAATCATTTTGGTGAATTTGCAAAAAAGCAATAGTTCTCACATAACACATACCTTAGTTGAACTGTATCTGTGCTTTCCACATAGGCTAATAGAGATAATTCTGATGTCATGTTACTTTTCCTAACACCACAGACAGAGTCTCATAATAAATGACTGAAATGTTATCGGCTTTTTAGCATAATAACAATAACTTATCATTTGGCTTCCTAAATAAAGCCTGCTGCTGTTCTTGTTAACTGTTGTCTAGTTGACTTTGACTTATGGCAACCCTATGAATGAGAGACCTTCAAGTCACCTGCTCAGGTCTTGTAGGTTCAGGGCTGTGGTTTGCTTGGTTGAGTCTATCCATCTGGAATGCGGTCTTCCTCTTTTCCTACTGCCTTCTACCTTACCAAGCATCATTGTCTTTTCTAGTGAGTCATACCTTCTCATGATATGATCAAAGTATGATGACCTCAGTTTAGCCATCATGGCTTCTAGAGAGAGTTCAGGTTTGATTTGCTCTATGAGCATTTATTTGTCTTTTTAGCAGTCCATGCTATCCACAGAACTCTTCTACAGCACCACATCTCAAATGAGCTGATTCTCTTCCTATCTGCTTTCTTTACTGTTCAGCTTTCACAACCATACTTAGAAATGGGAAATATGATGGCATGGACAATCCTAACTTTAGTATTCAATGATATAGCTTTATACATCAGGATCTTGTCTAGTTCCTTCGTAACTGCCCTTCCAATCCTAGTCTTCTTCTAATTTCTTGACTGCAGTCTCCATTCCAATTAATGTTTGAGCCAAGATGTAGAAACTCTTGAACTGTTTCAATGTCTTCATCATCTATGTTAAAGCTATGTAAGTCATCTATGGTCATTAATTTTTTTTTTTAACTTTCAGCTGTAAACTTGTCTTTCCACTTTTTTCCTTGATTGTCTTCAGTAATTGTTCCAAGTCTTATGCTACTTTCTGCTAGTAGTATGATGTCATCTGCATATTTTAAATTGTTGATGCTCCTTCCTCCAATTTTCATGCCTCCTTCGTCTGAGTCTAATCCAACTTTGCATATTATATTTTCAGCGTACAAGTTAAACAGATACAGTGATAAGATGCAGCCTTGCTTGACCCACTTGCCAATTGAAAAACATTGTTTTTCTGCATTCTGTCCTAACAGTTGTCTCTTGTCCTGACTACATCAGGGCAATCAAATGTTGTGGCACACCCATTTCTTTAAGAGCAATTCATAGTTTTTTATGATCTGTACTATAGCTATAATCTATAAAGCACAGGCTGATTTTCTTTTGAAATTCCTTGATGTGCTCCATTATCCAACGTATGTTTGCAATATGATCCTTTTTGCCTCTTCCTTTCTTGAGTCCTGCTTGGGCATCTGGCAAAAGTCTCTGTTGTAGAATTTTGGGCAGCACTTTGCTTGTATGGGAAATAAATGCAATGGTCCTGTAGTTACTGCAATCCCTGGTGTCTCCTTTCTTGGAGATTGGAATGCGTATTGAGTGTTTCTAATCTGTGGGCCATTGTTTCCATATTTGTTGACAGATTTTAGTTATAACTAGAGTAGATTCTGTCTCTATAGACTGAAGCAGCTCTACTGGTATGCCATCTCTTCCTGGTGATTTGTTTCTCCCAAGTGCTTTGAGTGCACCATTAATGCTAATACACCATTAATACATTAAAATGTCCATAAAATAGGAAGCCAGTCGTTTAAACATTCTTCAATAACACTAAACTATACTGAAGTATCATACAATGATTCATTTATAAATATACAAATACTTGGACATCAGTTATTCCAAATTACTTTAAATAAAATATTCAGTATTTAATAGACCTATGGTCAATCTAGTTGTTTATAGGCAGGAAAAGGATGAATGATGAATGAGCTGAATATAGCGTACAGATGACTAGAATACTCAAATGTAACCCAAAATGTGTTGAGAAAAGATCCTTGAATCCAGATGTGAGATTGACAATAGATGGGAAACTGCTGGTCATTTTAATATCTACAACATCAATTTTCAACCCTTGGTCCCCTAGTTTTTGACTTCAACTTCCAAAAGCTTCAGCCAAGGTTCCTAGTTGAGAACTGCTGTTCTAGTGGGACTTTTCTAGATGCAGCCATGTTAGTTTCACAGTACTAGGGACTAGGTAATGGACTTTATCAGACCACACCCCAGAAAAGTTATTTTGCCGGCATAAACTGTGGTGTTTTTATTCTGGCAAAAGAACCCACCATACCAGACCTACCTTTACTGGCATTAAAGAGGCTTCCCCATGCACAAATGGAGCTCTGTTTACTTCCAGGGTTGAAATCTCCTGGATTCTCATGAGAAGATGCTAATATGGGAATTTCAAAAAAACAAAACAAACAAACAAAAACAACAACAACAAAAAACAAAACAAACAACCAAAAACAAAATAAAGACAGAAAAAGTTAACAAAAGCAAAAAAACACACTTAAAAAATTCCAAGTAAATGTGTGTGTGTGTGTCATAAAAAGAGCGTCCCCCAACTGGCTGTCCTGATGGCACCTGGAAGTGTTTGCCCATTAATGCTACATTCACATGAGTACAATGGAGCATGGATTCAAATTCTGGCAATGCTGACAGAGAATCGCTATGGTGGTTCAATTGACAGCTTGGGCCATCAATAAAATAGGATTGTTTTTAAACAATATATGATCATGAAAGAGTGACATTGTTTGGTACGCATGCCCTTTCGTGATCATGAGGCATCCTTATGACACTGTATTTGGCTTGTCTGATAAAGTCCCATGTCTACCTGAAGTTTGGAGAACCAAATGCAATGGCTTGAAAGAGCAAAGCAAAACCTCCACCCCTTTACAGCAACCTCTTTCGGTAAAAAAACTCAAGAAGAATTTAAAGGGTCCTCACAATTCCATCGCTACAGGGAAAAAAAACTTCTCCAGACTTGCTGCAACATTTGGAGGTTATTGAAGGAAGTTGTTAATTCCCTCACTGCAATTTGAAGGGGTTTTTTTTGTACCTTGTTCTCTTTGATAAAAGGTATTTCACATTCCCATTGCTGAGCAGGATGTACAACCATTGATATTTCTTCCATCCACCAACCATTTTTTTTTTCACTCTACACCAACTATATGGGATAGAACTGTGCATAAAGAAGGCTTGTAATGGATGTCTGCATTGGTAGAACAACAATGTTGAAAATGGAACTTGACTGCCCAGCTTCTTTGCTAGTTTTCACCCTGATTAAGCAATTTTAAAGAGGGATTCAGATGATATTTCTGAGTAAAAAAATATTACTGAAGGAAGAAACCCTGACATTTCTGTTGCAGTTTTAATGTAATGAATATATCAAGTTCCAGAAGAAATAACACTCTGAATTGCTGAATGGGTGTAAGACAAATTTGTACCCATTAAATTGCTGCCACTAGAAATGGAGAAGAAATTATATAGCTTCCCATAAACAATACTTTATCTATGGGGAATCTTCTTAGTTGTAAAGCCTAGTGTGAGGCAAACCCTATCCAGGTTGGCCCTGCAGCTCCTGCCTACAGTATTCTATGAGGTGAGATTTGCTTGCTCTACCTAGTCTGTTCAGCTTCTTGTGCAGATCTAGAATCTAAGAAGTTTTTTTTTTTAAAAATTACATTTATATTCTGCTTTTCCTCCAGGAACCTCAAGGCTGTGTAATACTTTTCTAAAACGTGAACAACATATACACCTGCAAACCCACACTCAAAGGGTTGTACACCGGTAGGTTATATCTGTCCATTTAAATGTATACCAACAACCAACTTCACTGTAAGGTATCATTTTCCAGAATGAATCCTTATTTTTCCTGTATCCAAGGATTTCATATATAAAGCTGCTGACTGGGGGGAACTTATGCTCACTGACGTACTTGCAAGATTCATTTATTGTGATGGGAAACTCTTGTTTGTCTCCTTGGCCATTGCCTGTAGGGTCTCACAGGGCATGGTTTTGTTCTCCATGCTATTTAACATATATATGAAGCCA
Source organism: Gambelia wislizenii (assembly GCA_030847615.1). Classification (NCBI taxonomy): domain Eukaryota; kingdom Metazoa; phylum Chordata; class Lepidosauria; order Squamata; family Crotaphytidae; genus Gambelia; species Gambelia wislizenii. The sequence goes on along the minus strand of JAUMIR010000005.1, from coordinate 200,588,805 downwards.
TTGGGAAAGGTTGTCCAGAGTTTTGGGGTCAGGTGTCAACAGTATGCTGATGACACCCAAATCTATTACTCTTTTCCACTTAATTCCAAGGAATCTATTTCTGCGCTAAACTGGTGCCTGGCAACTATAATGGACTGGATGAGGGCAAATAAGTTGAAGCTTCAATACAGATGAGACAGAGGTGCTCCTGGTCAGTCATAAGGCAGATCCGGGAATAGGGATTCAGCCTATGTTGGATGGGGTTACAATCTCCTGAAGACGCAGGCCTGCAGCTTCAGTATATGCCTGAATTCAGGCCTGACCCTGGATCCTCAGGTTTCTGCTGTAGCTCAGAGTGCATTTGCACAGTTAAAGCTAGTGCACCAGGTGCCCTTCCATGTAAAAGACAAAGCCTCATCACACTATGCTGTTATAGTGCAATTATTCCACTTTAACTGTCTGTCTGCCTCCTGTAGAATTCTGGGGTTTGTAGTTTAGTGAGGCCTAAGAGCTCCCTGGCTGACAGTTCTAAATGCCCCTCCCTAAACTGCAAATCCCAGGATTCCACAGGAGGCAGCCAGAGCAGTTTAAGTAGAATAATAGCACTATAACTGTGTAGTGCGATAACAGCAACAAGCAAATGGCTACAGCCTTTACTAGCATGTGTATTCTTTGTCATCAATAATTTCTGCTATCTTGCACACAGTGTGATCTTGCTTTGCCACGTATCCCATTTTTCATCTGTGAGATGTTGGAGGATATGCCACTCCTGAATTTTTTGTACTTTTTTTTAAAATCCAAGGCCTCTGCACAGATAGGGTTGCAGGCTGGATATAGTATAGGGCTTCTGTATCCTTCAGTTGTTAACAGATCTCGGAGCAGGAAAATATAGCATAAAGTACCGCTAAGTGGACCTATGTGAAATCTCCTCTTTCATCCTCTATCCCACCTTTCAGCTGCTACATCCCTCCCTTCAGCATTGTATTTACTAACAGGTGGTGTCTAGTGGAAGATATCCTTCAGTGCGGTGCATCCAGCTATAGAAACATATTCTCCCCTGCTCTCCACTACCCAGTAAATGGTCATGCTGGGGTGGTGGGGGTGGTGGCGGATGCAGCAGCTAAAAGATGGGTTTCTGTAGTGGGATGAAGGAGGAGATGTTTGGTAGAACATGTTACATCCGGCAGAACTTTATGTTACATCTTCCTGCTCCAGGAACTGTTAACTATTAAAGGTACAGGAGCCTTGTTCCATATTAAATTTGCCAACCCTAAAAAAAGGCATTTCACACATCCCTGATTTACTTTAAGATGTTGTGTGGTACAGTAGGGCCCTTGTATCCACAGGGGATTGGTTCCAGGCCCCCCCGTGGATAATGAAATCCATGGATAATAGCGAACGCCCCCATCACCATTCTCTTCATGGAAGCAATTCTGGGGACAATCCCAGGGGCAAAGGGAGAAGGGAGGCAGATCTACTCCCCCTTCCCTTCGCCCCCATGCCACCATTCTCCCTACAGGAGCGATTCCAGGGGCAAAGAGAGAAGGGAGGTAGATCTACTCCTCTTCCCTTCCCTCCCCCATCCACCCCCCTCCGCTGTTGCCATCTGCAGATAATTGAATCAGTGGATGGTGAATCAGGAGATGTGGGGGGTATTACGGTGTAGCAGTTAGGAAAAATCAGGTGCACATTCCTAATCAGTCAGGAAGCTTGCCACTTGACATTGGGATACCTAACCTACTTCACAGAGATATTGTGAAGATAGCAACAGGCTCTTTCAGGCTCATTCTTGCAACAATAAACCACAGATTAATGTTGTCTGAATCAAGCCATGATATGAGATTATTAAAATAAAACATTTTGAAAAAATCATCAGTTTGTAAAATTAATTATCCCTATGGGTTTTAAATCCCTAGCGTCTCTTTCTTCAGTACTTCCTACATGCTAGTGGCAGTTTCTAAATTGGCTAAGGTTTTCCTATAACATGAGGAAATCTGGAAAAAGCAAGCTGACACAGTTGCATTCTGGAGCTTCTAATGCTTCTAAAAATAGCTACAGTTAGGATATCAGTGTAACTCCCCCCCCTCCACCACACACATATTAAGACCTCAAGGATAGACACTCAGGAGCTGCTGGAGAGAACTGATGCCTGTAGAAATGACAGTTAATTAAGATGAAAGACTAGGAGACAAAGCCATTGGAAAAGAAAATAAGAGTGAAAGCTTTTGAAGACCAAAAGACAAGAGACAGACATGGGGTATCAGATAATGACATTGCCTTGAAATGTAGGTTGTGTTTGATGGTAGTGTCTTCATGATCTTTTCTTATTTTGCTGCCTAGGGAAGAGAAAACACATGTTAACAATTTTGTAGGGTAAAATTATTTGCATTTATCACAGACCTTGGGAATTCTTGAGCTGATTAGTGTGAAGCAATAAGGAGAAAAATCTTTAATGCTTTCTGGTGTTATATCTGTTAAGTCTTAATTGACATAATTGCATAGATGGAAAGGGAGAGAGAGAGAGAGGACTTTATTAGACCACCCTCCTCAAATGTTCTTTTGCCGGCATATTTTAAACCATTTTTATGCCGGCAAAAGAGCACCTTTTACTAGACGTACCTTTGTTATGCATGTATAAGCAGCTCCAGCATCCATGGATAATGAATGGAGCTCCATTCACTTCCTGGTTTGAGATCTCACGTCCTCCCACGAGAAGACGCGAGTGCGGTAAATTTGAAAAACAAATCAAAATAAACACACAAAGCATAGACACAGGCATGGTCACAGGCAACAACGTTGCCAGATAGCTACATTATATGCTTGAGTGTATATAAATACAACAGGGTGTATTTAGTATGAATTTAAAGAAATGCCTCAGAATGTTCTCGCCTTTGATGAATAAGTATGTTTTGACACCCTGGGACACCCTGTAGAAGAAATGGTCAACAGCCCACTCCCCCCCCCATTTTGCTAGTTCTTTGAGAAAGTTTGTTTTCACGGAGGTTGTATGAAAAACAATTATTTTGTACAGAAAACTGTGGTTTGCACAATTTTTCTTGTACAAAATGTTTTTGTGAAAATGAAGGTTCCACCAAAAAAATTAAAATCCCCAGTAAGAATAATAAGAAAGTGCAACAGGTTTCATAGTCTAGCAAGGAGAAAACCTATATACGTCTTCGCTCTTACATGTGACAATCAGCAGGTTTTTTCAGTTCAGTGTGTATTTATTTTCTCTTTACCCTATGGGCAGCAGCATATACCAGAACTACCTGTAAAGGAATCTTTAGCAAAACAAAGAATGTTTCAGGGTGCTTTTTCTGTAATGCTTCATTTATAACAGGCAGAACCGTCCTTAAGGAGCTGGGATTATTAGAATGAAATAGTGGGTTCTGAAGAGAAACAAATTCTCTTACGTTATTTGGGAAATACTGCTGACACATTGGTTTGTAATAATATTAATAAAACAAGGGCCTATTTGTCTTTAGTGATCCATTCAAATTCTAATGAATTACATAGTACAAAGAAGAACACACTTCCAAGACTACAGGTGTTAGACTGACTTTTCACAACCTCTTTGCAGCAAATAGGCAAATGAAAAATAGGCCATATTAATCATAAAGAAGACCATAATGAGGTAGAAGTTTGATAGGTGAGCTTGCAAAGACAACTAAGCAGCACTAATGATAAAAGCAGTATCACTTCCTGCAACCTAATGATCTCAAACTAAAACAGATAAAGGAAAATCATCTAAAACAGATAGCAGCTATGAAATTAATTAAGCACTGAATTACCTGGCTAGTCAACCATCATGTTCTTTACTCTTTATTTTGAGTCTTTTAAAAGCTTTTAAATAATGGTCTGGATCATTAGGAAGTGAATGGGAAGAAGATGGAGTGAAAGCTCATTCCACCTCCAATAAAGCCTCTCTGGGGGATCAACAATGCAAGATAAGGGTGCAGGACTTGTGGTGGAAGGATACATTTCTTAAATAAAAATAACGGAAGGAAAATTTTCCTGTGTGAACTTCCTTAAGTTGACTTAGTTTAGGATACATGTTAATGTTCCTTCTACAGTACAAACAACATGATAATGTTAAAAGATAAAAGGAAGGCAAATGATAGAATTCTACATCTTATAAAGAAAAAGTAACATAAAATGAGCCAAATAAGTAAAATGGAATAATATGGGATATAATGCTACAGGCCTAGGTCAATGTGAACTCATCATAATTAACTGGTGAGACTGCAGAGTTTATTACTATGATTCTGAGAGGGCTAATCCCTTACAGTAAGTGGAGAAGCCTCTTTCTAGAATTTCTCTCCCTTTATCATATACTGCAAATTTTGTAATTTCCTCTTAATACCTGCCCAATATCCAATAGTCCAGATGAAATCATTTCTACAGCGGAATCTGTGGCTCTCTAGATGAGGCTGGACTATAACACCTACCAACCCTGGCCTTAGTAATGCTGTCTGAGACTGAAAGAATTTGGAGTTTAGCAGTATCTGAAGAGCCACAGTTTTCCCACCTTTACTGTAGATAAACAGTAGAGACTGGGATCATATGCATGCTTATTGAGACTAAGTTCTGCTGCTGAACTCAGTTTGATTTACTTGTAAGTAGACATATGTACATTTACACTGTGAGTCAAACATCCAGCGAAGGAGCACAGATAAACTTGTTTGATAACATATCCAGTGAACATCTCTATGCATGTACAAACAATGTGCACATTCAGTGCATGCCAGACAGAATGGCTGCTTGGGAAACCTTTTCCTCAGTGTTGTAGTTTTTTCTTATATGGGGACAATTTGATTCTGGGATACTTCCATGCAATCATGTAAAAGGTTTGTACACTTCCTGACAGATAGTGATCTTTTTCAGTGCTACCTCAGAAGCAGAGTACAGGAGAAGCATAACTTACTGTATTTCCTCTGTCACTATTCTTCAAGAATGGGGTAGGCAATCTGGTGCCTTCCAGATGTTTTTGGATCAACTCTGACAAACTCCAGACAGCATAGCTATAATGGTCAGGGATTAGAAAAACTGTATACTTGAACACCTGCAAAGGGAGTGTTGGGCCTCCCTCTGCTTGGTCCGTGAGCTGCCTGTGTCCCATGGATAACTGAAACTGCAGATGTTGGTTCCGCAGATATGGGGATCCAACCATATTATTGTTTAACACTCCCTTCTTAAATATATAGAAAATATATTATTTTCCCCAGTCATATGGTTTGAATTTTGCCTGTATTTTCAGTCTATGATCCACCCCTAAAAAAATGTAAATCTACCTAAAAATATATTGGCCTAATGACATTCTTGCTTTTCCTCACTGCATGGGAAGATGGGGAGGCAGTCACAAATGGCAGGGGCTTTCAAGGGCTAGGGAAACCCACTCTCAACTCAAGTGGGTTGTGTGTTTCAGGTGTGTGGCTGTGTTGCTTCAGATGCTGCTTCAGCTGTGTCTCCTGTTGCTGCCTTGATTGTCATCATTGCTGCCTTCTTCTCAGCCCTGTTGTCCTCTCTGCTGCTGCTCCTCTCCTTGATGTTGCTTCTTGACTGACTGTTGGCTGGATCTGATTGGCTGGCTTCCCAGCTCCATACCAGAACCTGGTGTGTGTGTGTGGAAATGTGGGCTTGTGGGAGAGAAAAACAATCTCAATACCTGAAACATGATGCCCTCCTGGCTTAACCTGCAGCTGTGATCTATACAGTGGCCCTCTCAGTGAATCAGCAAATGTACTTTTTATAAGGAAAGCATTAAAAATCTTCAATAATTTTTTTAACATAGAAAGATTACTTAAGAGTTCACAATTTAATTTCAAAAAGTCATGCATGTTCAGAATTATGACCTGAAGCTGGCAGCTTTGATCTGACTTATTTGTGCTTACTCATGATGGAAAGTTAAGTTCCACTGATTTTAGTGGATCTGCTTTGCTGTTGTCATCATATGCCTTTAAGTTGTTTCTGACTTATGTTGACCCTCAGACAAACCTATCACAGCTTTTTCTTGGCAAGACTTGTTAAGAAGGGCTTTAGCATTGCCTTTTTTTGGAGGCTGAGGGAGGGTGACTTTCCTAGGGTCACCCAGTATGTTTCTATGGCTGAGAAGGGATTTGAATCCTGGTCTCCCCAGAAGCATTAGTTCAGCACTCAAACTACTATACCATGCTGGCTCTCAGATCTGCTTTAAGCACAATTAAGTCTGGATTCAAACTATAGCTTTTAGAAATCTGCCCCATTCTTTCTGAAAATTACCAAATTAAGAAACTATGAGACTTTTATTTCTAAATTTGTGTACCTTCTAAGCCTATTATGCCTACTCAGCTTCTGTCTGAGTATAACAGTGCTCACTCCTTATTGAGTATGCCCAGGATTGTAGATGTGATCAAACGCTAACTGCAAATTCAAGTTGTGTAAAATTAAGGATGTGAACCCCACCCCCCTCACCTTTAAAATAGAAAGCTTGTTTTAACTTTAACACAGGACCATCTAGCACTTTATAACGCACATGAATCATATGAGAAGTGAATATTTTCAGTTGTGGACTCCTTGTTGTTTTTTTTTACAAAGGAAATTCCACAGAGAATTATTTCTGTTATGAAACAGGAGTACAAAGTAAAAGCTGGATTTTTGCCCTTAATTATCACGACAGTCTTCTTAAAGGAGCTTTCATTCCCTTTCCTCAAAGAGCTCGTCTTTAGAGCTACCTAAATTTTGGTTATAGGAGCCTATGCACTCCAGTATATGACTGACTGGCTAAAGTTACATGGATTTGGCCTGTACATATAATTTGGCCTGTAGCTTTTCTATAAGTTGTTTTTTTTATGTTAGGCTATAGAACTTATAGCTCCATATTGTTTAGTCAAGAAAATACCAGATATAATAGAGAGACAAGTCATGATTGGAACTGAAGCTTCAAGCTTTAAAATACCCCTTTGCATTCTATTGATATAAGTTCTATATATTAAACTGTCATACAGAATTGATAAACTATTATCTCTGACTTCTTCTAAACCATTTTATGACAATAGAAGCTTTTTGGAAAACTGAAGAAGTGCAAAGATAAAAGCTTGGGGTCATAAGTGATGATTTAATAGTATCTTTATTCTGTGCACTGGAGAGACCCAAATGTTTATTGTTTAAAAAGCGTAAATCTGCTCTGCCAAACAAAATCAATTCTTTCACTGGTTTGAGGTAGCTCACTTTTAGTCCAGCATCAATGGCACAGTATTTTTCTACTCCTGTTTGATTATATGACATTTTGTGAACTTTGTATCTCATTGTGGTACTCTGTCCAGTTGCAAATTAATTTTCCTCTCTTTTGCCCTAACTTTATCCTCCTGATGTTTTCAGCAACTCTTTTCATATGCTGTATTTTATTTGTCATTCTGATTTTTGGTAGTTCCAAAACAAATTCAGGTTTGTTTTTCTGTTGATAAACTTTTTTGGTGTGTATGTGTGAGCTATATATGCAAGGTTCGTGTATCAATTGCATACCTTCTAACATTTCTCAGATAAAAGCTGGGGCAGGTGTGGCCAAGCAACATCAGAGTGTGGTCAAAATGGCAAAAGCTATACTAAGGAAGAAAACACAAGCTACCAGAGGTTGAAAGGGATCTAGGAGTCCTAGTAGACCACAAGTTGAACATGAGTCAACAGTGTGATGCAGCAGCTAAAAAGGCCAATACAATTTTGGGCTGCATAAATAGAAGTATAGCATCTAGATCAAGGGAAGTAATAGTGCCACTCTATTCTGCCTTGGTCAGGCCTCACCTAGAATACTGTGTCCAGTTCTGGGCACCACAATTCAAAAAGGATATTGACAACTTGGAGTGTGTCCAGAGGAGGGCAACTAAAATGGTGAAAGGTCTGGAAACAATGCCTTATGAGGAGAGACTTAGGGAGCTGGGTATGCTTAGCCTGGAAAAAAAGACGGTTAAGGGGTGATATGATATCCCTGTTTAAGTATTTGAAAGGGTGTCACATTGAGGATGGAGCAAGCTTGTTTTCTGCTGTTCCAGAGACTAGAACACAGAGCAATGAATGCAAGCTCCAGGAACAGAGATTCCACCTCAACGTTACGAGGAACTTTCTGACAGTAAGAGCTGTTCGGCAGTGGAACACACTCCCTTGGAGCGTGGTAGGATCTCCTTCCTTGGAGGTCTTTAAACAGAGGCTGGATGGCCATCTGTCAGGGATGATTTGATTGTGATTTCCTGCATGGCAGGGGGTTGGACTGGATGGCCCTCGTGGTCTCTTTCAACTCTACAATTCTATGATTCTATGATTCTAACCATTTGCTTTTGCCTGAGCCTACTGGGAAGGGCAAGATTTCATCTCCCTCCTCTCCTCCCTGCTGAGTTTTGTACTTTTGTACTTTGGAACCGATGTGCAGCAATTGAAGTAAGCTGGGGACAAATGGAGAAAGTGGGATGAGGAGGGAGAAACTGACACATTTTAAAAGCAGCTGAAAAAGTGGGATGGAAGAGGATTAATCAGGTCTGCTTTTGACTCACTGGGACAGTTGGAGGGTATGCAATTGCACTTGGAGCTGGAAATCCCACGTTGCTGCCACTGACACTGTATATACGCAAGCTCCTTGTACCTTGATGCCGTTGAGAGAATAATGCTCCTAGAGAGAGGAGGTCTGTAGATCTTTCTCTCCTGCCGTTGCCAAGGGATGGTAACTTACTGCCCACCCCATCCTGTTTCCCAGCTGTGTTGTGAGTGACAGTGCAAGCACTGCCTTGATGTTGTGGCTTCTGAGACTCTGATGTCAGTCATATCAGACAAGATGCAAGCAAGGAGGATGCTTAGAGCCACCTCTTCCCTCAGGCCTGAAAGGGGTTGGTTCTGGCCCCAGGGAGCATTTCTCTTGGTCCAGCAGTACCACCAAGCCTAATTGGCTATAGTACAAAGTCAGACTGCAATGGAAAAGTTCATACATGTGTACAAAGGACCCCTGTTTTTGGAACTGCTCTAGGATCCAACCATCTTAATCTGGCCTTGCGCGACTTTAGTTGTTTTCAGTAGGCCACATATCCCTTAAGATCTTAAGAACGAGTGGGAACAGATGTATGGAGCTGGGTTGGAAAGAATATTCACATTTGCTATTTGCTTCTTGGCTGAGAAATGGGGAACCCTATGGAGAAGTGTATAGGTAGCCATTAGGGGCTTGTCTACACAGGCGAAAAAATTCAGCTTCAAATTCCATTTTCTTATTCCACAATGACCCTGCACACATCTTGTTAACACCACACACATCTTGTTAAAGCAAAGTGAGAGTGGCATTATCAGCCACACATTTCCCCTAGGCAAGTTCACGTCAATGTAAAAGGGCAGTCCTGCTGTGATCAAGTGTCCTATACTTCTTATTTAGGGCCACATGGCTGTGGCCACTCTCCTTTTTTTTTTCCTGTCATGCATGCAAATATGTGAATATGCAAATAGACAGAGATGCACTAATAATGATATACAAGTATCCTCACAAGTGCACCTTTAAAAAATAAAAGTGATTGCATGCCAGCAAAACTGAAATACAAACAGAGGAAGTAGCTGTTTCTGGCGAGAATAATCAGGTGACCTAAACCCTATCCCCCAACTCCATACCAAAGCCAACTTGGAAGCAGCCACATGTACAGTAAACCAGTTTTTCCAGGTAAGTGCAGTATAAAATATAGTTTTTATAAAATCAGATCTGAGCCCTCAGGTGCCAAAAATAACTGTATTTAATTTGAATCCTCATGGATGCTGTGTGTTCTACCAGCCCCTGGTACAATATGAGTACAGTTTTCCACCCCTATGTAGACAAGCCCAAAGCTGCTGTGAGATTCTTTGCACTTCAGGAAATATTTTTCTGCACAAAAATATGATTTTTTTGCACAGAAAATGTGTTTTCTGCACAGAAAAAAAGAGATGCATTTGTGCACAAAAACATTTTTCTCGTCAGAAAAATCACATGTGCTTTTGTACAGAAAAACCATGTGTTTCTATACAGAAAAAAATGTGTAGTTCTGCATAAAAAATATGTTTTCTGTGTAGAAAAACATGTGCAGTCCTGTACAGAAAACACCTTTCTAGCAGAGAAACTACTATGTAGAAAGTGTATTTCTACACAGAAAACAAGTGTTCTGCACAGAAAAACTATATGTACTACTGTTTAGAAAGCATAATGTCTGCACAGAAAATATGTTAAGTGTAGAAAAAAATGTGTATATCTGCAGAGATGAATCTTTCCTGAAGGGTGAATAGTGTTCAGGAAATGTGAAGAAATCTTTGCGTTCTCATCTTGTGGGGAGAATATTGCAGGAATTATCCATTCTTCCCTGCAAGGTTGAAGAGAATGATAACGTACATCCCTCGTCTGCAGCCACCCACTCAACAGCTGTGTGCCTGCACAATGTTGAGGTTGGAGCCTAACACCTCCTCCACAACTCCCTCATGACTCAAGCTATGAGTATTGCACGACTTGGTGCCTTCTTTCTGTCTGGCACCTGGCCTGGGAGAGTGGTCCCTAGCTGACTTCAGTTGCAGAGGCTGATCAAGGAGCCTAGAGACTATTCCGGTGGGATCTTGTTTAAGGGTTGTTGCTATTTAGTTTTGATCAACTGTAGTAATTCCTGTGTGTTTCTGTATTTCTATTGGTAGGTTTCATTGGTATGAAATATTAACAGAGTTGTTCAGTCTGTTTCAATCTTGTATCTTTATTGGAGATGAAAATGGGTATTCCTCATTCTTGTGCACAACAAGGAATGTCCACATTTTGATCTCCTGAAAGATGGCAAGGCTTTTTTTGTTGTTTGTTTTGGCAGTGTCAGTATGAATTTGGGCATTTGCAAGATTATTCTTTTGTGAAAATTGTGCAAACTCAGATAGCTGCTGACTTGTTGCAGGGACTGCTATAAAAATAGAAAGATTAGGTGGCTTATTTGCACCTTTTTGATTTATCAGCGACTCTTTCTGTACTTGCAGTGTGTGTGTGTATTCCCCTTCAGAAAAAAAAAAGGCAGAGGTTTTGTGTAGAGACATTATCTGCAAGATGCTGAAAACTTGATCGGAAAAATGCTATTTGTCTTGTTCTGGTGCTGGAGGTAAGAAATTTGAAAGGGGTTAGAAAATTCTGGACAGGCTATCTCAACAAGTCCAGCTGATCTGTCTTGAGAATAAGATAATAAACAAGATTATTTCACATCCCTTAATAACAAGAGAAGTTCTGACTAGTCTAATATTTGTTATATTTTGTTCACTTTTGATGAATTATCTTGAAATGCTGCTATACTATTTAAACTCATCTGATATTGCTGTGAATAGTTGGAGTACAGTTTACCATGCAGCAGCATACAGAAACGCTCATGAAGACATACTATCCAATTGTCCCAATTTTGTAGGGACAGTCCTCATTAATCTTCTGTCATTTCACCTGCTTTTAAAATGCCACAGTTTTTCTCTTCTCCTCTCACTTGCCCTCTTCAGCCTCAGCTTACTTCAATTGCTGCACACTGAAGAATGCAAAAAAAATAATTTGCATTCCATTAACTCAGAAGCGGGGAGAGAGGAAAAAGGACTGGAATCTTGCCCTTCCCAGTAGTTCAGGCAAAAGTAAATTGCTGCAGGCTCTCCTAGCTTGTGTATTCTTCCTTGTCAATAACCCTTTGCCATCTTGAACACATCATGATGTTGCTTGGCCTCATGCATCCTAGTTTTCATCTGTGAAATGTTAGAGGGGGTGTGGCAGCACCCTTTATTGATGGCATTGGATGCCCCTCTTCCATTCAACAGGGTTTAGTAACTTCAGTTGGTATTTCTTAGGGATTGTCTAAAAGATTAAAATAACCCTTATGGAATTCACTGGGAATATGATCTGTCTAAATGGGATCCTGCATCAATCTACAGTATTCGGAAGGAGCAGGGCCCAAAATGACAAAAAGAACACTAGAAAAGCTTTTTCAGCTTTTCCTGTAGTTTTTTTTTTAAAAAACAGTGAGAACGGTGCACATTCCTGCTCATTAGGACAATCAATTCACTTTGAATCACTTTCCAAAAGAGAGGAAGTGCAAAGCTGATTGACTGGATGGGTGCAGGGGGCAGGGTTTGCTAACCAGGCAAGAGACTGCTGCCACCATGTTGGATTTTTATCTTAGTGAGTGATTGCTAAGGCAATGAAATGGGGTGGGGTTTTTTTTTGGTTTTGCTGTCCTTTTAACTCAAAAAATTGCTCTATTGCTCCAGCACACCTTAGACAATGTTATTTTTTGACAAGGTTTGATGGTGGTGAAGTACTAACACAAGTAAATCACTCATGGGAGATTTTCAGACCGCGTTTCAGCGTGCCTAGCGCGGGAGGAACTTTCGGGAGAGGGACGGCGGTCTTGCGTGGCAGGGGGGTGTTTTTGGACACCGTTGTCCCTCTCCCGAAACCATCTGTGTCACTTCCGTGAAGCTTCGGAAGCCGCAGAGCCATATTTTAATCACGGAGGTTGCCCGTGATTAAAATATGGCTCTGCGGCTTCCAAAGCTTCATGGAAGTGACACGGATGGTTTCGGGAGAGGGACAACGGCGTCCGGAAACGCCCCCCTGCTGTGCAAGACCGCCGTCCCTCTCCTGAAAGCTCCTCCCGTGCTAGGCACGCTGAAACGCGGTCTGAAAATCTCCATGGCCCATCTGACATGCAAACCTTAGGGGAGCTTTTGGGGCCAAAAAGACCGTTAATACAAATTGCTGCTGCTGCAAAATGCCATTACTGTGAGGCACTCCCCGCTCGTATAGACGGGCCTTACATAGGGTGAGTCTATACGATCATAAAAAAATCCATTTGGGGGGTAAAAAATACGAATAGGCTGTCGTTCGTATGCATACGAACCACCCACATGATTTTTTACCCCCCTAAACTCCGTATGACTCCCTCTTCCCCAAGCTGGCTGGAGCGAGCAAGCCAAGCGGCGGTTTAAAATCTCCCACCGCTTTTTTTTTTTTTAAAAAAAAGGTTCCTGCTTTGCAGACATGTATAATTCACGGACGTACCAGACTCTTGCTAGCCGGGAATCCAACACCCAATTCCCCTCCGTGATAGCCCCGCCCCCTCTACTCGGCCAGCCAATCAGATTACACAGCCTGTTCGTATGTGTGCGAACAGACCGTACAGACCCATCAGCCATCCGAACGGCATACGGATTTCTCATAGCGATCCGCTTTCCCTCCCGAACGCCGTGTGTGCGTATTTCAAGGTGGAAAACCGCCCCCCCTCTTTTACATGCGTGTGAATCCGAATGGCCGTGTGTACTGAAGCGCGAACTTCCACACGCCGTACATATTATTTAAATCGTGTAGACGGGACCTGAGTCATATGAGCTGCTGCCACCTACAAACAGGACATACATGCAAGAGAGTACAGCCACTTCTCCTTTTGCTTGTTATAAGTATCTATTTTTTAGAGGTGTTCTGTTTTTGAACATGACATGTTCTGTTTAGCTATTGCTGTGGAGAGCTAGTTACCTAATGACTCTGTGGCAAAGGTGACATCTGTTCACTCTTCATGTGCACAGCCAATATACTGCATTATACCAGAATGAATGGATGTGCTTTGGGACAAACCATTGTACGACCTAAAAATATCCACACCAGATATGAACAGAAATTGACTCAGGAACCAATAATCTCTTCCAGTCCAAAAGTCATTTCTGTTAGTCTGGACTTGGATTTTAGTATGTACTTCCTGCTTCTTGCTTGAGTATGGGCAGTAGACATAATATGAATGGTGCTACCCAGTGGGCTGCCCTTGAATGAGACAAAAGTGTTTAGGGTTGGTTAGTCATGCTCCTTCAATTAACCATACCATTCACCCTATCAGTGGGGATAAAAATAAATGAACGGGAGAAGGAAAGCATCTCTTTGCTTCCCATGAAATGCTTCCTGTATCTTTTTTGTTTCCCACTGTCCTTTAAATACCTCCCTTGAAGCTATAAGCCAACTCTGTCTGCTTGACTGAATATTACAGTGTCTCCTGTTCATGGATACCATTTCCAGAGCTTCAGAACCAGATTGATTGCTTGATCAAATGTCACAGGAAATGTCATAAAGTTGAAAATAACTGATTTAGTCTTCAAAGCACCAGGTCAGCCATCGGGGATCTAACCAAGGACACATGTATAAAGAAGCTTATGCAATTATATTTTGAACTTTATTTTGAACGAGTATTTTCTGCTGGATAGCAAATGGCGGGAAGGCTACATCATCTCTCTCACAGACATGCATCTCCAAATAGGATGCAATATCTGATATTCAGTGGCTCTTTGGATTTAATCAGTTTAAAAATCTATCAAAATTCTGGTCCATTTAAAAATACGCATCCCCTTTAAAGATTCCCCCTTAAGCAATCTAGCTGGCAAGTAAGTGGCTCATGCTTTTAACCTGAGAAGAGATACAAGTTGTTGAAAAAAAAAAACTTTGGCCAAGTGCCAGTTCTTCCAATAGTTGCTTTGGACTGAAAACATCTTTGATCAAAGCAATTTACTTCCAAGCAGGTACATAATGGTTCATAATGGATTGCAGACCCTGAAGGCAACTTGATAGAAACCAGAGCATTAGGATCTTTCTTATTTATCAAAGGAATGCTAGCTCTGAAATGCATTTATGACCATATATGTGCCAATGCTTAGCCACCTTGCTAAACTCCACGCTAACTGATTTATTATGAAATATTTATTATTTCCTCACATTTGAAATTCTCATGGGTAAGAACAGCCACCAAGAAAATGAGGATTTAAAGAAATTGCTATGAAGGAAATTTAGTGATAGTGAAAAAGAAATCTAGATGCTCTTCAAGCTCACATACTTTTCAATAGGGAAGATAAAAAGAGTTTTATAGTTTCATTTCTCAGGTGTCGTAGGTTTCATAGGAAGTTGTAGAAAGAACAGTTCACACTACCTAATAACAGTTGGAAAGTGTATGAACTAAAAAAGAAGGCTTGCTTATTTTCATTAAACTGTCTATAATCGTGTTTCTTGAAAACTTCTTGTCACTATGTCAACATATTTAAAATGTAAATATGTACATCTTTTTAAATTTTAGAACAACAGCAGTGGTATAAAAGTTTTATGAGAAAGTAACCAGTAGAAGATCAGCGAGCAATTGTTATCACAAGTTCTATCTAGGGGAAAGTTTGTCCGTTACTCTATGCCTTTGGAGAAGATTATTTTGCCTTTTCTCTTGAATAATGTTAAAAACACTTTGGCGCTTGTAGAATTTAGTGGAAAGACTGGAATTATGAAATTCAACATTCAACTCTCTCTCTCTGGCTTTTCTTCCCAAACGAAGATTCAGGAAGGACTCATCCCGCGTTTTCTGCAAGCACACTGATGACTGAAAAGGCCAATCCATTCAACTAGAGGCATGGGAAATCTGTGAACATGATTACTTTTGTATGTGTATAGCAGCCACACAATCTGTGTGCATGTATGTATGCTTATTTGGATTTAGACTTGGGCCTGAATGAGGAGCTTCATACAGCTGCTGTTTGACCTGTGGTTGGTAACATTATATCATACATATACACCTTATAAGATAAATAGCAGTTGTGGGAGGGGGATTTCCATAAGGAAACGGACATGGGGACAGATATTGGAGAAGGTAGTTTATGACTGCAGCTCCCAGAATCCCCAAAGCAGAATGGCAATGGCTATCCTGACAGGGGCTTCTGGGAGTTATACTGGCTGAGATCCTGCACCAGGAGATATAGCTACAGAGACATTCTATGACATCTCCCTATGCTACCCTTCAAAATTCTACCTTTGAAGCCCTCCCCCTCCATTTCTGATGTACTGGAGAGTGGAGCAGTAAGTAATGGCAGGTAGGATTTTGAGGGCACTTTTGGTCCTTGTGATCCTGCAATGACTGAAAATGTGAAGTGGAATAATTATGATGTTGTAAAGACATCAAAATGTGAAACTGTAATAATTATGATGTTGTAAAGACATAATAGGATCCCAGCCAATTTTTCTAAGGTCTTCCTAAGCAAAGGGTTAATCCCTTATCCTAGTACTACACTTTGAATCTGGAATCACCTTGTGAGGCTGCTGTTCAATTAAAAAAGAACACAGCAAGCCCCTTTTCACAGATCATGTTATGCTAAGTGGTCTTTATTTTCCCCAGGAAGATGAGTTCTCCTCCAACTCCCCAGCTTCACTTACCCATCTTGCATCAGCTTATTTCTATCACTAAAGCAGATCAGGGGAGAAAAATGCTTGAGAGAATAAATGCTTAAAGCCTTCTGTTTTACCTGTGAATGGGGAAGAATTGTCAGTGAGCATGGCTGCCCCATCATCGCATTTGGACTCAGATTGTGTTTTCTGACACCGCAAAGGTGGACACAGAACATGAGGTGGTAATTTAGGAATTTTTTTTGCTTCACAATAGGAAAGCCTCTGATGCTCTCTGTAGGGTAGAGAGGGTGATTGGAGGTAGGTAAATTGCCTGGGATACATGCAAATGAGCCTAGCTGAAGTGTGGTCTGAAAGGAGCTCATTTATTGTTACATGTTTTTATATGTTTTTTTTAAAAGGTCAAGCTCACTGAAATGTAAAGCAATGGGTTACCTAAGAAATATTTTCAGAAGAGTAAAAGAGTCCCAAATTGTAATGTTTACCAGATGGTTTAGTCCCATGATCAAATAAGTATTGTGGTAAATATGAACTGTACTTACTATTTCTGTAAGTGGCCCTTAATGCAGGTTAACTGAAAATTTTTAACTTGATTGGGCCTTGAAAATGATCATTTCCCCAACAATATGATTTGCTTGAGTGGGGTGTCTGACAATTTGGTCTTTATATTCGTGTGCACAATGAGGCTTTTAAAATTCAATTTCCTTCAACAGGATCCAAGTAACCTAACTGTGTGTAGGATAACTTGAACGTAATGATAAACACAGTCAGATTTACTTGGGGGTAGGTTCTGTTGATTTCAGTGAAACTTAGGGTCTCTTCAGGTCAGAAAGAAAAGAAGGAAGAGGAAAAGGCAGAAATTTTATGCTTATATGTTTAGTGTTTATATGATGCCTTCAGGGAAATTAACCTCCCCCCGAAAACTTTATGACATTTAGGAGATTATCAGACACGTTAAAAGTGGCATTACACAAATGTCAGGAGATTTCAAAAGGGCTCCCTTTCCAGATGATGTTTCCCCCCCCCCATCGTTATGCATGTGTTCTGCTGCCGGTCTGCTGGCACTGCTTTTCATTGATGGGAGAAGCTGTAAATATATCCCCTATTCTGTTTCTGTCATGGATGTTCCTGCGAGTGAAAAGGTGCCCCATTATGCTGGCGAGATCCCAGTGTCAACGGGAGGTCCCTGCCAGAACACTTCCGGGTGAGATCGGGACATCCAGCTAAGTGACACATTTTTTATGACCCTCCCCGGGTTACTTCTACCCTTTAAAGTGTGTTTTTGTGCTTGCTGTAATTTTGTTCATGTTCTTTTTATTTTTATTTTTGAATTTTCCACACTTGCATCTTCTGGCAAGAATCCACAGGATTTCAATCTAGGAAGTGAAGGGAGCTCAGTTAAGAGCTCTGTTCACTCCTGGGCTGCCAGAATGATGGGAGAGGAGGTAAGTATAGTAGGGAGGGTGATTGTGGTGTGACAGGGACGGGAAAGAGGCAGGAGTGTAGATTGTGGGACAGGAATACTTTTTTCGTTCCTGTCTGATAATCTCCTATGTAGAGCATGGGGAAAGAAGGGATTGTTTTGCTTGCCACTAATGGTCACAGGCACTAGCCTGTGGTTTCTGTCTTCTAAAGTGGCAAGAACCATGCAGCCCTCCAGGGGCCATTTAACACTGCACAGACACAGTACTGTGATTCCACTTTTACTGGCTTGGTTACACCCTTTGGAATCCTGAAGTTTTGTAGTTTGTTGAGGCACAAGGGGCTTCCTGGCTGATAATTCTAAGCACCTCTTCCTGAACTACAAATGTCAGGATTCCATAGGATGTTACGCTGGCAGTTAAAGTGGAATCATAGTGCTAGAACTGTGGAGTGTGGAATGACCAGTAGTATCCAGCTTGTGGGGGCAATTAGCTAACACACATTGGAAACTGTTTAACTGTTTAATGCAGTGTAGATGTGTAAATAGCTATTGCTTAAAACAATTTGTAAGCCGCTCTTATAGCCTTGTGGCTGAAGAGCGGGGTATAACTAACTAACTAACTAAATAAAAGAATAGTATTGTTGGACTGCAACTCTTAACTTTTCTCAGCATGGACTATGCTGACTAGGGGCTTGTTTAGATGGCAAAAATACTCCTCGTAGAATTTGAGGAGAATATGTTTTATCTAAATGGGATCCCACATCATTTTGCTGTCTTTGGAAGGAGGGGGTCAAAAAACTCCAAATAATCCTCAGTAAAAGCCTTTGTGGCTTTTACTGACTTTTTTTTTTTAAACCCTCCAAATGAAATGTGTGTTCCTTCTCGTTGGGACAATGGATTCATTTTGCTGCACTTTCCTGATAAGAGCAGAAGTGGAAAGCTGATTGGTCAGATGTGTGCAGGGAGTGGAGCTTGCTGGCAAGCCAGCACCTGGAACCGCTATGTTGGATTTTTGTTCTAGCAGTTGTGTGCTGAGGCAATGAAACAGCCTTTTTTTCTGTTTATTTAAGTGGAAGATTGCAGTTCTGCACCTTAGATTTGCTTTAAAATAATACTGTTTGGCAGTGGCAACTGGTGACAATAAAAACATGAGTAATTCACTTGGACTCGCCATCTTGATTTGCAGGTGTGCCTGTTTGAACAACAAACACTTATGGCTTCAAATGCCTGCAATTTTGAAAAAAAAGTGTGGAGACAAATGAAAGCTGCTGGAAATTGGCATTACTGCCCATCAATCCACATTTTATTGCCTTGTATATACAAGCCCTGGGCCTGATGGGAGTTGCAGTTCAACCATAACTGGAAAGCTGCACAATTCTTACGCCGATCTTCTCCATAGCCTGATCAGGCAAGAAGAGCTCTGTTGGCTTGGATCTAGATCTGGCCCAGCATCCTGTTAACTGTGGCCAGCCGGTTGACTCTGAGAAGCCTATAGCAAGCCATAGAGATAGCAATACCATTCCCTACAATATTGTGTCTCCCAGCAACTGCTGCTCAATGGTGTGCTGTCTCTGAGTTCTGTGGAAGAACGCTGGGAAACCTGACATCCAGGCATTTATTGAAAGATATTTAAAACCCACCTAAGTCTGTGGCCATCACCATATGTTGCAGTGGTGTTCCATACCTTGTTCTGTATGTTGATTATGTACTGTGTGAAGTTCCTTATTTGCCTGCTCTAAATATGCTGCCAGCCAGCATGTGCTATGTAACTATGCAGTCTGTGCAGAGGAGAAAAATGTATCTTTCTCTGCATACCATGCATAATTTTGTAAATCTCTTAACAGTCCCTATCAAGTGTATTTTTCCACTAAGCTTACTGGCATACAGGGCTTCAATCCTCTTTCTCTGGTACAGTGAAGATGATCCTTAATTTTGATTATTCCCTCCTTGCCAATGTCTTGCAGTGATTTCTGGCTACGGACTTTATCAGACACACTAAATATGGCATCATAATGATACCACATAAATGTGAAAGGGCATGTGTACCACACAGTGCCGCCCTTTCGCGTTTATATCAAAAAATCATATTTTTTTATTGATGGCTCAAGCAATCAATTGATCCCCTGTGGCGCTTTTGTGCTGGCATTGCTGGTGTATGAAACCTCATGCCATTTAACTCACGTGAATGCAGCATCAATGGCCGGTCTGTGAATGCAGCGTCAATGGCCAGAACACTTCTAGTTGAGATCACGACATCCAGGTAGGTGACACACTTTTTATCACTCTCCCAGGTTTACTTCTAAGTTTTTAAGTGTGTGCATGTGCTTTGTGTAACTTTTTGTGTGTTTTTAAAAATTTCCTGCACGAGTGTCTTCTTGTGAGAATCCACAGGATTTTGAATGAGGAAGTGAATGGAACTTCGTTCATTTCCTTGTTCATTGCTGGGAAGCCTTTGGACAGGAGGGAAGGTAAGTGCAGCATGGGGAGTTCTTTTGCAGGCATAAAAATGGAAAACATATGCCGGCAAAAGAATAGGCTTTTGTGGGGTGGTCTGATAAAGTCCTACTACTCTTTTCACTAGAACAATGGTCAAACTGGGCTGAACATGAGCATGTCCATGTGTGGCATCAGCTGGCTTTGAGTAGAGGCAGCAATGTTGGGCAGATGCTGAGCAGACATAGGCCAGCAAAAGGCTGCTAAACTTCAGGATGAACTGAACCTTTGGGGAGCCCAATCAAGCACTGGAATTGAAGGTCCAATTTTCTTCCTTCAATCTGTGAACCTAATTCCTCATCTTCCTTTTCTCACCAGTTAAATTCTGTCCCTGGCTTGCCTATCAGCTTGTCCTAATACCCAGGGTGAAAAAAGCTTACCTCATGAGTCCTGATGAAATAGCTGGCACAGTTAGCTCCTCCCTTTCCTTTCTTTGGATTGGAGAGGTTCACCAGGGTGTAGCTTTTGAGGGGGGTGACAGTGGCAAAATGAAGACTTTACCCTCCGCCCCCAATAAAAATTCTGCTCCCCAAATGAATTTTTCCTTCTAGCATAGGAGACCGTGAGACATTGAAAATTGTTCACACCTAGAACTCTTGGATCTGCTGTTTCCACATTCCCTTGGTAATGTTCCCTTGCCCCATTTCTTTGGATGCTGAAACTGCCTCTTTAAAGACTTTACTGAATTACTGTAGTACAATGCTGGAAATTTGGGAACAGAGGAAAAAATTAATGGGGTGGGGAGAATTCTTATTGGGAGACAGTGCCCTCATTTTGTCTCCCCCCCCCGCATAGCTACACTCCTAGACTCTTCTTCCTTCTCCATTGTGTGCTTCCTTTCCCTTGGAATCATGGAGGTTGAACTCTCAAATGTTAATGGCTAAGGGGAATGGGACTTTTTCTCAGGGAGAGCAGATGAAGCTGCAGCTGTGTGGAGGTACTTTAAGCTTCTCTTCCTTCCCATGAAGTATGTGTGTTGGGAGGGAGGGAGAGTGGCTCTTCCCACCCTGAACACACCTCCATGCCACTGGACCCATCATTACCTTGACCTCTGGAGGGGTAGGTCAGAGAGATAGGGGCTGCCCTCACAGTTTAGAAACCACATGTTTTGGGACATCTCAAAGGGAGTTGGGATTAAGCTGGGAGATCCTGGAAGCGGTCCAAAAACAAATACAAAAGAACTTCTCCAACTTTCAGCAGCTCTCTCTGATTCTGTTTTCATGACAGGGGAGTTAATTGGCAGTCCTCCAGATGTTGTTGAACTGCAGCTCCGAAGAGCCCAGCCTAGTCAATGGTGAGGAATGCTGGGCATTGCAGTCCACCAATATCTGGAAGGCCACACAATTCCCACCCTTGTTTTAGAAATGGAGCAGATGCCTATACGAGTACCCTTAGTTGATTTCTTATCTTAAGCATTCTGGTATGGTGGGTAGCATCAGAAGTTGGAAAAGTTACCTTTTTTTGGACCTCTCTCTAGGCAGCATTGCCAGAGAGCTGCACAATTCTGGGAACTGTAGTCTGGAAGGCTGCACAGTTTTGGGAATTGTCCTCTGAAATGTAACTTTGCAAACTTTGGTGGGACAGGGGGGAGAAAAAGAATGGAAAGGAAAAGAATGGAAAAGAAAGGAGGAAAAAAGACCATCCTCTTAGAGGCTATCTTATTTCTATGTAGATATTAGAGCAAGGAGAGCTTAAAATAAAAACAAGTTGCTCTGTACCACCTGCTGTCTTGTGAGCAGACGACCTTTGTTTGACTGGTCGAAAAAACCCTCTAGGAGAATAAAAAGCATTTTGGAACTATCCACCAAATAAACATTCGTGAAGAACAAAGTTATTTTGGGTCTTTTATTTTTGGCCCGAAAGTACATGCTGACCCTTCCTTGTAGTGATCCGTACACTTTTAACAACTGGAATCAGATGTATCACACCAACATCCATTTATTTATTTTGACAGCACAAGCACGCTGTCTTATTTGCTTGGTTTATGCAATTTAAAAGTGTTTGTAAGTTTGTGCCTTTTCACAGTATTTCTCAGTTGATCTTTAAACAGTCCATAGGCAACATCCTCCTTTCAACTTAATGCCCTATTTCGGAAACTCTTTTTTCTGAAGTTCCATATTCATCATTTTTGTTGGGTTGGATCCAGACTTAATCATGCTTAGAGTGGATCCACTGAAGTCAATGGGATTTAAGTTAGTCATGGAATATTCCACGGGTTTATTCCAAGGCCACACAGGACTGGATCCACCCCACTGACACGAATAGGAGTTAAGTAAAGGTATGCCAATGCTGGATTATACCTCTAGATTTTAAGATGACACCAGATGCAGGATGAAACTTTTTTCTTCCATAATAAAAACCATGATAGGTAGTTACCATATTATAAGATTAGGTGCAAAAAATAACATAATTTTTCAATTGAAACTTAGGTTGTTGGGGGTTTTCCCCACACAAAAGTGATATTATGTGTGTGCAAATCAAAATATCAAAGCTGTGACTTTGAGCACAGAAAAGAAAAAGTGGAATATAAATGTAGCTAATATTCCTACTAATGTTGCAACTGCTCTACTTCTCCTAAGTGAAAGAGGCTGTAACGTGGTAGAATACATGTTTTTCATTTAGAAGGTTGCAGGCTCAATCCCTGACATCTTCATGTAGTGCTAGGAAAAAAATCCTACTTTGAAACCTTGAAGGGCTTTTGCTAGTTAGGGCTGGCAGAACCAAGCTAGATGGACCAGAGAAGGTTTTGATTCAGTTTAAGGCAGCTTCCTTCCTATGTTCCTATAAAATAAACTCCTACACATTATTCTGTTGTATAGGGTTACCTATGCCAGTAGAAATATACAGAACAGAGGTGGGCAAAGTGCAACCCACTGGCTGCATGTGGCCCCCAAGTCCATTTTGGTGGCCCCCATGGGTCATTTTTTGCAATTAAAAATTATTATTATTATTGCAATTTTTCTTTTGGCTTCAGAATTCCCCCAGATGCACTCTAGGTGGTGTGGAGGGCATCTCTACCAGGTTTGGAGGCCCTCTCCATTCCTCTCAGGGGTCAAAACCATTTTTTAATTTTCCCCCAATTTGTTTTGCCCCTAAATGTCCACTAGGGGATATGGGGTGTATTTGCAGTACATTTTGCAGTTCTGTAGGGCCAATTTAGGCTCAGAAGAGACCATTTTTGAAACCAAAAACATGGTGAAAATGCCCCCATATTCTTTAGAGGTGTTTGGGGACCAAAAAAATTTGAACCTTTTTTCAGGAGCAGGTATGGCCCTCCAAAGTCTCCTAGGGGCTAATGTTCTCCCCTAGACTTCCACAGTTGCCCACCCCTGATATACATATACCATCCCATCTATACCAGTGCAAATATATAGAAGATCACACCAGGAGCCTCTGTTTGTGTCAGCAACACGTGAGCAAAGTAGGAACATTGTTGAGCTCACTTGATTTCTGCTTCAAAATCACCATGTAGTTTGGGGGATTCCAGAAACTGTACTCCAAACAAAGCAATATTTTTGAGCTCTGCACAAGATATACGTACTACCTGTACATAGTCATGGTCTGTTGATATGCAAATGTGCACCTGAGACCTCAGTAACCATACTCACTTTATTTATAATTCCTTCCCAACTGTTTGAGACGTTAGGTCAAAGCTAATGTGTATTATAGATTGTGCCATTTTGCAGCTGCCTGCTCCTACGTAGCAATGTGATTCTTTGTTAAATTCATTTTTGCAGAGGGGAAGAAATAATGTATAGTATTTGGTTTTCTCCCTGCTGCAAGAATTGGGAGAAAGTCTCCACTTGAGGCTTGCCATTTTCCTCCCCCTCCACCCTATGGCCATGTAGTGGCTGGGAGTCAGCAGGGGCAGCTGACAGTATCATCTTCTGGGACTTCTGTAAGGACCAGCAGGACGTTGTGGTGGGAGCCTGCATTGTCATACATTGTCAGAACATAGCCAGATCTTAAATCTCTTCCTCCCATTGCTTTAAGCATGCGAGTACCCATCTATACTAGGTAGGAGCAAAAGGTGACATATGAGTAACTCTTAGTTAGGACTCCTTCCCGAGTAGCTGCTGAGCAAATAAAGACTTTGCATCTGTCTTTTTCACTAAGGAAAACTAGTCCTTGTAGGCACAGCCTTGACTGCATTTGACAGTGCCATGCAGTTTCAGGCTGGTGCATCAAAAATAAAATCAAAATGAAATCAGATGAATGGTCACAGGAAATGCCAGCCACACTATTGTTACCAGCTTCAGAGTGCTAAAACAAAGAGCTGATACTTTGCTGACCCTATTCAGTTGCCTGCTTGAGAGTATAGAAGTAAATGAATGTGAAAAGAGACAGGTGAGAGCCTTTTGGACAAGAACATCAGAGGAGTCACCTGCCCATAGCATAGGGACATTTTTGTTATTAATGTCTCTGTCTCAGAGTACTGTCAAGGTTAAGTATCTGTAGCAGATATTCCAGCAGGAGTGTTAAATTCCTGTTGACTGAAAGCTTGATCGTGCAGTTTTCAACAGCATATATTTTCCTGGCATTCCAAATGTCAAGGAACACTTTCTCAGCTTAGAACAAATAAGCGACCTTGCTATAAATGAACAGAAACATGATGAAATAATGAAAGCATGTAATCTTGAAGGCTGAGGGTTTGTGAACTCAAGTGACTTGTGCTGAGCAAGTTTTTTTTAAAATCATACATGTATGCACACACACACACACACACACACAGATGAATGTCATTTTGCAATGGTAAGATCAGTAAATCAGAGAAACCATTTGTTTGAGTTCATCACAATTTCCTCTGTTGTGAAGGAGCCTATTTTCTTCTAGCCTGTAATACTGTTTGGGCATCAATACTGTCAGCCACCAGCTAACATCTCCATAGTTAATAAGCCACAGTATTGTTTTAGTTGTCTCATCTTCTTTACACCATCCGTATTTATACCACAAGTGAGTACCGCCCAAAAGTTGTCTTTCTACATATCAGGTGATTCAGCTGGGTAGAGCATAGCTGGTCTGTATTTCATATGGTCATGTATTTTGTACAACTCTGTTCTAGACTTCTGTGTTCTAGGCAGCAGTGTCCCACACCAGTCCTTACAGTATCTGATGTGGGTAACTGACACATTTCCCCCCACTGTGCCAAGAATGGGTACCATATTTGTGCTCATTGGCCACAATTGTTTGTTTCTTTCCTGGAAACACTCCAGAGATGGGCAGCTGATGGCTCAGGGACCAGCAATAATCTATGGATCACCACTTTGTGAAGCACTGTTTAGAATTTTCCTTGCCTCAGTTAGCATAATATTCATAATTTTTAAAATGTATTTTCAAAGGGAAACTGTGGGGTTTTCTTTCTCTACTCCCTGCCACTGGTAGAGCTATTACCACTCCCCACTCTGTCCCAAAGGGAAAAGAAGCGACCGAGCAAAACAAGGCACATGTACACATCAGCTGAGAAAGATAGCTATTATTTTAAGCAGATTTCATAACATGCAGATATCTCTCATGGAAGGTTTCTTCCTTCCAGGCACATTCATAGAAGTTACAGAGATAAGTTAAGCATTCAGCCAAGTGGGGTGGGAGGAATAAACAAATTCCCTAACACAGTCTAGCTAATACATTCCCTAATCGACTCACTGCCATGGAGTCAGTCTGTTAACTTCAGAGGCTTGGCTGGAGCCACATGTCTGTTTCAGACCAGTCTCAACAGCCTTCCTCTATCTCTTTTGTTCTTTGTTCATGTCTGCCTGAGATGTGATGTGCCCATCTCAGGACTCCCTTTGTTCTCTCTCCCCCTCTGAGATGAGGTAACCCCATCCCAGGGCCTTTTTGTTTTTCTCTCTGCCTCGTGGCACTGAGGCGGTTTATATTACCTTGCAGATCACCATTCTGTGAGCCTTGATTGGTCAGTGTCTTCCTTGTGACCTGTGACATCTCTGATGATGTTACCCTAAAGGTGTTCCATTTCTGCAGACCCTAGTTAACCCTTTGTTTACCTGATCACTGAGCTGGCAGATAATGGGAGATGGAGTCCCATTATTACAGAAATGTATGAATAATGAAGAAGATGCCTTTAACAGTGGCTTTAAAAATCTCATTCCACAAGTATTAGGTATTCTATCTTGTTCCTTTGCTTCAGATGGTCAATTTCAATTTATTCATAGTGAATACAGCCATTTTATTTCTCTTTCCTTTTCGGCTTTCATGGAAAGCCCTGTGATCCTCCTTCAGTTGCCTCCATGTTAAGGTAATATTTAATTCATTCATTTTCTCTCTCTCTCTCTCTGTATGTCGACAGGCCTTCAAATTGCCTGTCAATTTACGGTGACCCCATAAATTTAATTGGATTTTAATAGGCAAGGAATGCTCAGAGATGGTTTTGCCAGTTCCTTCCTCTGAAATATAGCCTACAGCACCTGGTATTTGTTGGCAGTCTCCCATTCAAGTACTAACCAGGGGTAACCCTGTTTAGCTTCCAAGATCAGATGGTATCTGGTGTCTTTACAGTATTTAGCCTCAATATTAAACTACCTGGGATGTTTTCCTTACTTAAGATACTGGTGAGTAGTTGCTAAGATTGCTTCGAAGGACCCAGTGAAATTTTTGGTTTATTTTAATGAAATGGTCTTAGAACAGAAACAAAATCAAACTATCCAGGTAACCTACTATATACAGAGAACTGTAGAACACTGGGTGCTTGTAATAGTTACTAGCTAGCTTACAGGAAAATGAAGGTGAATGAGTACAGATGGGGAAATGGGGATAGTTACTGGGTGTTGGAAGGTCTACTGGATTGTGGCTACTACATCTGGCTAGAGAGTAGGTAAAAAACCAGGTAAATGTTGCAGATGATGAAAAGAGATGGCAGTGCTGCTATGGGTGGTGCAACCTTTGCTTGGGCCATCACTCTAGCCTCCCCTGCTTTTGTGCTGTATTCTGTTGTGCTGACTTTTAAATTTTTTTTTAAAAAAATCTTTTAATTTAAATTTAAAATCTATTTTTTTTAAAAAAATAGAATTGTCAGGAATTGGTTACTGAACCCTAATTTTTAAAATGGACAAACAACTGCAGAAATCATGCTAAGTCATGATGACTGACTCCATGGCTCCATAAACTGCCAGTCATGCCTAATCATGCTATAGCTGCATGAGAAGGATTGCATGAGAAGAAGCGTTACTAGAGTACAAAGCCATGTAGTATGAAAATCTGATGCAATGTAACCATGTGCTTGGGTAAGCCAATGCTGTGCTGTGATGTATATAAGCAAGCCAGAACAGTGCTCATTCTCTTCCTATGATCCTCTGATGCCTGGTGTAGCACTTTGTCTGTAAATATTGTGGATAGCTGAAGCTACTTTGAAGATTAAAGCACCTCCTGTTTTCTGGATGCCAAACACTCTGTGTGTGAGTATTCTTGGGAAAGGTTTGCTACCAATTCTGCTGAGACAGTTTTTGGCTTCTGCTGGGGATTGAATGTCCTATCATCCCCTGACAATGGTTATGGGCCCAGCTGATTGATCTCAGATTAGATAAGGTGCACCCAGAAAAGTTCCCAGAAACTCTTTTGTTTTGAGTGTTTTTGGCTAAGAGTCTGAGAAACAGTTAAGTTTTTAACTGAGCTCTGTTTTTGGCTTTATCTTTGAATGACCTTGGAGTATTGCCAACTGCCGACTGTTTGAATTTCACAGTTGGAGAATTTTTTTTCATAGGCAGCATCATGGCAGAGGCAGCAAGCTTCGTACACTTTGAAAAATTGAATGATAGCAATTACCCAGTATGGAGAATGTACATGCAAGCTTTATCAATTCAAGACAATTTGTGGCATATTTTGGAGAATGAGAGCGTAATCCCAGTAGGCTCAGAAGATGAAATTGCAGCATTTAGACTGGCTGATCAGAAAGCCAGAGATGAGATTCTCCCAAATGATTCATGCTGCACAAAAAGTTGCAGCTTTTCAGCTCTGGACGGCTTTAGAAAGTATTCATCAGAGCTCCTCTTGCCTCTCAAAGATGATTTGGTCTAAGACACTATATAACACAAAGCTGCGTCCTGGAGGTTGTGTAAAGGCACATTTGGAAGAAATGAGATGGCTTCTCCAAGAGGAAGCCAACAGGGGGGTTGAGATTCCAGAAGCCTACAAATGTTTTCTATTATTGGGCAGTTTGTGAAAGGCATGGGATTTCCTGATCTACAGTCTGCAAAGTGTCAGAGAGCATGATTTATCTGTAGACCTTGTGGCTGGGTGTATTCTGGAAAAGGTCCAGTGCAAGCAATTTGTTTCCAGGGTGGAGGAGAATCAGCCACAGATTGTGGAGGAAGGAGCCTGCAGCTACGTGAGATGCTGCTTCAGATGTAAATGGCCTGGGCATTTTCAGGACTGTAAAATGGCTGCACATGAGGAAATGAGGGGCAGCAGAGCTAAAGGGCAAAGGAGGGGTGCATCCTCTCAGGCTGGAAGCCATGCCTTAGTAGCAAAGCAGTATCCTGATGGTAATGAGGGAAAAACTTGGTTATTAGATAGTGGGGCAACTCACAATATGATAAATGATGTGAAAATGTTAAGCAATGTTAAAAATGCTTAACCCAATATTACACTTGCAGATGGTGCTCCCAGCAAGGTGCAGAAAATTGGCACTGCATATGTCCCATCTTTTGACAAAGATTTTGAGAATGTGTTATGTGTTAACAAACTGGAAAATTGCATATTGAGTGTGTCCCAAAATACCACCAATGGTTATAAGGTGATATTTGAAGGGGATCAATGTACAATAACAGAAAGACATAACATGAATAATGTCTGTGCAAGAGGGATAAAGAAACAGTGGTCGTATTACATGTTACCTAAAGGGAAGGTGGCAAATGTGAACCCTGCAGACAATGTGCCCCTACATGACACATGTGTTCATTATTACCACAGACTAATGGGCCATGCTAGTTACAAGGGGTTAAAAAAGCTAGCAAAGGTTTGCCCTGATCTAAATATGAAACAGTGCCCAAGGTTTTTAGAATGTGCTGTGTGTAGGAAAGTTAAGGTGAAGACTTTCCCAGTTGCCAAAAAGACCAAGTGTGTCACCCAAAGACCCTTTGAGGTTGTCCATAAACCCACTGTAGGGGGTAATCGTTATTTGTAATTGTAGACAGACACACTAGGTACACCTACGTGTATTTACTAAAGGAGAAAAGTCAAGCTGCAGAGAAGTTCTGTGAGTGGGTGAACATGGTGGAACATGAATTCCCTTCTCTTAAGGTTTGCAGTCTAGTGACTGATAGAGCAGGGGAATTCTTATCCAACAATCTGCAGAACTGGATGTGTAGGAGGGGCATCAGGCACAAGACCACAAACCCAGCATCTCCAGGGGAGGATGGGCTTCCTGAAAGGAATATTGGGATGTTAAAGTGTATGATGGAGTGCATGATAGAAGATGCACAAGCCCCAGCTGAGCTGTGGGGGGAGGCAGTGAGAATTGATGCTTATTGTATGAATAGACTGTGGACGTCCAGTGTCAATCAGACCCCATATTATCTGTTGGATGACAGAGCACCAAACCTCAAGCACCTAAGGATTTTTGGGCAATTTGCACATGTACTTATTCACCCTAGCCTAAGGAAGCCTGGGCAGCCTAAGACCAGGAGACTACATTTTCTTGGCTATGAGGGTAATAATTACACATTTTCTCTCTCTCCCGGTATGGTGACATACTCCAGGAGTGCAAAATTTGAAATGCACTCAGGGTGGGATAGATTGCACTGCAATCAGGAGGTTTTTGTTCCCTTTGGGGAGGGATGTGCCAACAACTTCCAAAAGTCTCACAAATGGAGGGGTGGTTGAGACTGATGATGATGAAGGGGAGGCTGAGGAATAAAAGCCTAGTACTTCAACACACACAAAAACAAACATTGAGCCCAACATGTTTTTGAAGAGGGAACCTGACACAAGGAGAGAAACTAGCAGTGGTGCAAGTGAGGATGAGTCAAGGAGAACTAGGGTGATCATCCCCAGAAGGTCAAGGAGGGTCAGAAGGGCTCCTGACAGATTTGTTGTTCAGGAGGCCAGGCTGTGCAATGTCATAGCAGAGGAGCCTGCAAGTTTTCAGGATCTCTTAAAACTTCCCCAAGAAGAGCAGGAGAAGTGGAACTCAGCCATGGACTCTGAGTTCGAGTCACTAGTTGAGAGAAAAGGGTTCCAGGTATCTGGATGCAATGTAACCGTGTGCTTGGGTAAGCTAATGCTGTGCTGCGATGTATATAAGCAAGCCAGAACAGTGCTCATTCTCTTCCTATGATCCTCTGATGCCTGGCATAGCACTTTGTCTGTAAATATTGTGGATAGCTGAAACTACTTTGAAGATTAAAGCACCTCCTGTTTTCTGGATGCCAAACACTCTGTGTGTGAGTATTCTTGGGAAAGGTTTGCTACAAATTCTGCTGAGACAGTTTTTTAGCTTCTGCTGGGGATTGAATGTCCTATTATCCCCTGACATCTCATGGGCTTCAGGGGCAATCTTTGAAAATAAAAAAATGGCTACTATTTGTAGTCCAGTCCTTCTTTGTGAAGTGTATGCTAATGCCCGGGGGGGGCAGGGGGAGGGAAAGGTAAACTGAGGAGTAGTAGGGAGTATCCTACAGGGGTGGGTGGCAGTGGGGAGACTGAGCAGGTAGCTTTGCAGTGCTATACCTATATTTTTTGTTTTCAGTCGTCATTGATTTCAACAGCAGTACAGTACGACCCCCATATCCATGGGACTGGTAATCGTGGATTCACTTACCTGCGTCTGAAAAAATGTGGTCTCCTTAGGTATCTTCTAGGTCCTCTGGTGTGACTCTATGTTATGCTTCTGCTGGAAGCTGACCATAGAGTTGTGCTGGAGGACCTAGAACATGCCTAGAGGGGTGCTCTCTTGGCATCTTCTAGGTCCTCCAGCACCACTCTATGGTAAGATTGGGCCAGAAGTTGTTCATTTTAATAACGTTGCTATTATCTGCAGTTTCTGGTTGTACTGTACTGTGTACTGCGTTTTAATATACACAGTCTCATTTGTTGGAACAACTTCAAATCTATCAGTTCAGGAAATTAGTGGGTATCCTGTGGTCCTCCTTAAGTAGACTGTAGTATTGTGCCAGGAAGGACATCTTTGTATACTGTTAAGTGTGGTTGCCTGTTTGTGGCAAGATCTGCTCCACTTGCACACAAACAACATCCACTGCTGGATCCTTTGGGATGACAGGAAGGCTCCACCTGAGCAGAGCCCTAGCATGGTTCCCCTGCCACCAGGGGTGCAGGAAAGTTGTCCGCCCCCAAGCTGAGCAAGACCAATTCTCCCCACACCCTGGGATCCCTTAAAGGGATCCCACAAATGTTACCAATGCCTGAGAGACAGTGGTAATTAATATCTGGGATCCAAGACCCGTGCTAACTGCCTACACAAAGTTGTGACAATAATGAGTCTTAGCATTGTGTCAACAGGACAGATAGCATGCAGTTGCAAAGCAGACACCCAAAGAGGGTGGATGGGTGGAGTGCCACAGAGTGTACACCTGAGCAGGAAACACGTATACCTCCCCACAACGAGAGTGAAGTCTGCAGTGGGACACTCCAGCCAGTTCCCTTCAGCCAATGAATTTGAACCAGGTTCAAACTCATTGGTTAGTTGTTCCTGCTTCTTCCCAGAGCCATGTGACTGCACAGGCCTCTGGGAAGAAGAAGCTAGCAATCTGCCATAAAAGAGGACCACTGATGCATCACTCCCACCCTGAACAGCACCCGGGGCCACATGGTAAGTTGTGCAGCACAATGAGTCACCTGTTTTAGTTTCTATTTATAATGCATCTTTTCCATTCAGAATTGAATAGCTTTAAAAGTAGCTTTATCACTCATAAAGAGGATTAAAAATCCCAAATTAAAATGGTAACTGGTCCAAAAATTAGGACATTTTCCTGTTTTTAAAAACTCTAATGCAGTTTTATCTGTAATCTGAGCATATATCAGAGTGATAACTATTATAATTATTAATGCACTGTCACTTGAGGATGTAGTCATCTTTCTGGATTGCAGTCTTTCTTTTCTGAAAGAAATAATTTCTTCACTGATAATTGCATCACTTAATTTGCCATTTTATTCTTTAGATGAATTATATCTAAATGACCCACAGGAAAAATATTGCTGTCGTTTTCACATTAGTTTTGTTAGGTCTAATTAATCTACTCTCATAACAGATCAGATATTAGAAGTTGGTGAATATTTTCAAGATTGATTTACTTAAAATGAATGTTGAGCTATATGATGTTAACTAAATGAGAAGAAACCCCCCCCCCCAATTGTGCAAAAATGAAGATGGAGGGCTGAGTCATCCATTTCACCTCTCCTTGAATGAGCAAAGTATTGGCAGCTGTGTTGCATTGTTTTACAATACTGGAAGCCAATGGGAGATGTGTATATAGCTAGATCTACATAAGTAGTATTTTATATAAAATATTGAAAATTTGCTTTTCTGTCTCATGGAAGATCCCCAGGGTGGATGGAAATATAAGATTTTAAAGAATGCAATAGAAAGGTAAAGCTATACAATATTAAAGGATCAAAAGATTATTTTAAAAGTCATTCTACAAATGTGGATAAAACCCACAACCAGGTAGGCCAGAGATCTATCAGAAAAGATAAAATTTACACTGTGTTAAAACACCATTAAGCAGGGCCAGATAGATCTCCCAGAGCATGGAGTTCCATAGGCAGAGCACTAAAATGGAAGCAGTGTTCCACATTCGCATGAAACAATTAACATGCACCAGAAATAGAAAATATGATACTAAAAGTGGTTGAATTTTAAAAATTCACTGTAATCCAGTGCTTGTTCTTGGAATCAGTGCTGCTGCTAGAAGGCCATATGGGTGCTGTGGTCAGGAGAGACACAAATCTTTACCTATCTCATTCTCACACAAGAATGGGGAATTTCAAAAGTGTTTGCTCTGTTGGGTAAGAAAAAATATCCTAAAATATGAAAAACTGTGACAGTTGACTGTTCTCAATGGAATGTCTTAATGGGTCAAGATACCTTTTCATGTCAAAGATGAGAACATTTGAAAGTCTGGCCTGCTGTTAGGTATTTGCATCATTGTAAACTAATTTACAAGCACATACAGGAGAATTATGCCACTGAGCAACATCCGTATTCTTAGAAGGGGAGCAGAGATGTATTTATGTGTCTGGGACCATTGTGCAAGCAGAGCCAGCAGTGTGTCTATTGTATAATGGGTTGTGTTGTGCAACGGGCATCATAGTGCTATCAGTCACATTGTACAGTGGACATCATAGCATATGGATCCATGTTGCACTATGGGACACTGCACAAGACAATCTAATATGCATAACAGCAACTCACTAGAAGGGTTGCGTATCATGCCAGGCCCATTACATGTTGCAGACACCCCAAATGTCCCAGTTTGGCAAGGACAGTCCAGATTAATTCTCTGTTGTCCCATATTTTTAGCGGCTTTAAAAATGCCTCAGTTTCTTTCTCCTCTTCTCACTTTTCTCCTTTGTCCTCAGCTTACTTCAGCTGCTGCAAGCAGATTTCAGAGAGCAAAAGTAGCATGCACTCAACTCAGCAGGGGAAAGAGAGAGTCTGGAGCAAAATCTTGCCCTCCCCTGTAGACTCAGGCAGAGCAAACTGCTACAGCCTCTCCTAGCTTATCTTTTCTTCATCATAGCTTTTGCCATCTTGACCACACTCTGATATTGCTTGGCCATGCATGCCGCAGTTTTTATCTGTAGAATGTTGGAGGGCACGATGTTGTGGCTTCTGATACAGGATCTTGTGCTAAATGTGTTCTTCACATCTCCGGTCATGAGTTCCTTTGCCCAGCTTTGGCTGATGCACCAACAGTGAAATAATTAAAACATGAATTCATAGTGAAGATGGATTTGGCCAAAGTAATTCATGTTTTAATTACTTATTGATTAGAATACTGTAATAAGGGGCTGCTCTTAAAAAGTGTCAAGAAGCTATAGCTAGTACAAAATGTGGTGGCCTACTTTTGTTTGCTTTAGAAGCCATGTATCACTAGGGGCTCATCTAGACGAGGTGATATAATGTTGATTGCTGTGCATTTAACACAAAATTGCAACAGCGTTTTATTTGTCTCCACAGTTTTTTTTGGGGGGGGGGGGAAGATAGCTGGTATGAGACGTTATCCATGTTTGAGGTTCGCATGGAGGCATGTCTGCAAATCAGCAGGTGGCCATGAGTGAATTACTTGTGTTATTGTTCTCCACAAGTTGCTGCCACTGTCCAGGTTTTGTTGTTGTTGTTTACTTTAAATCTAAGGTGCGGAAGTGTGACTTTCTGCTTAAAAAACTGTTTGGTCACCTTACCACTGCCAAAATGTGCACAATCACTACCACGAAACTAAAAAGTGATGGGTCCAACCACTTTGTTCCCAGCAAGCCCGCCCCCTGTGCATGTCCAACTAATCAGCTTTCAACTTCTGGAATGTACTGCGCTGCAAATTGGTTGTCCAAATTGGTTGTCCAAATGGACAGTAATGCACATTTCTGAGCATTTAAGAAAAAAAACTTCAGGGAAAGCTGCAAAGGCTTTTCTTGCACAGTTTTTGCAGTTTATGGCCCCCCCTCTTTCCGAAAACTGTGAATCACTGTGGGATCTCATTGGAACAAAAGATATTCTCCTCAAATTCTATGAGGGTTTTTTTCATTGTCTAGACAACCCCCAGTAATACATGGCTTGCACTTTGTTTCTGAGCTCAGTTCAAGGTGTACTGGTTCTGATCTATAGCTTGAGACATGCAAGATGTTTGAAAGATTGCCTCCAGCTGGATAAGCCTGGCCATAATTTTCAACCTTCAATGGAGACCTTATTGTGCGTCCCACCTTCCCAACAGGTTAGATTGGTGTGTATACCAACCTGCTTTTTCCATAGCAGTATTCTGATTGTGGAACCCTTTCTCAAGGGAAGTCAGGCTGGTTCCAACCTTTTTGTTCCAAAAAGCAGGACAAACACCATTTTCTCATGGGTTTTGCTTTTAAAAATAGTTTTAGCCTGTTTTTGAAAAACACCTGCTTCTGTGATTCAGTTTATTTTCCATGGCAGTCTCTATGATAGGAAGGAAATTCCCCTTCTTGTCATATTTTTTTTTTAAATGTCTCGTTTCTTCATTTCCTTAAGCATGAATCAGGCAGTTGCAGGTAATTGCTTCCTTCCAGCCCTTCAGTAGAAAATTTCCATATCTGTTTTATGTCTGTCTTGGCAGTGAAGAATATTTTACATCCCCAAGGAATAAATGGCAGGAGCTGTGAAAAAAATGGAATAAATAGCAGGAACGGTGTACTACCTGGCAAACTTAGATGTGTCATTAAACAATTTCAGATTACACCACCAAGGTGTTACAGGGAAGTGCTTGGTATCTGGGCAATAAGAATGGATTAGCAGTTTTGTGAAATCTGTGAAATTAATTTAATTTGGAATGACTGTTGACGTGTAATCGTATTCAGTAGCTCTGTGAACTCTGCTAAGCTGCATGCAAAGCTTCCATTAAAGGTCAGTTCCATGAATGATGAAAACATCTTCTTGACCTGATTAAGTTTCCAATTATATAAGCTTCTTGCTGGCTTGATATTTCTTTTAATTCTGGTATTATTACAGCCTTCTCCAATGTGTCACCCTCTCTCTTTATTGAATAACAGCACTCATTTCCCCAAGCTGCTGTGCCAGGAGGTT
The DNA here is from genome assembly GCA_030847615.1 of Gambelia wislizenii. NCBI lineage: Eukaryota > Metazoa > Chordata > Lepidosauria > Squamata > Crotaphytidae > Gambelia > Gambelia wislizenii. The sequence continues at coordinate 200,553,015 of JAUMIR010000005.1, read as the reverse complement.
GATGGGAGTTGTAGTTCAGCTTGAGTTGTGAAATTCTCTCAGTCTCAGTTTCATTGCATGTCTAAATCCCACCTACCTTTTCTTGTTGTCTTTGCTTTGTGAGCAAAGCAAGGTTGTGAGACATCACTTCCCCACCCTCCCTACATGGACATTCATTTGTATTTTGGTACACACTTTTAAGTGCATTTTCTTAATACCTTCCTGGTTATGCCTGGTTTTCCCACTGCTTAAAGCATTTTCCAAAAGATACACTTTTTTTTGTTGTGTACATTTGTACAATATTTATAGAAGAAAAAACGAAGATACGGATGCTTGTAGTTTCCTTGGAGATCATCAGATGAGCCTAATAAACTGGGACAGGGATGCAATAGTATCGCGAAAGGATTTCACTTTCAGACGACGACGTCGCCATCCCATGCTGCCCCTGTGCTGCCCCCATGCTGCTTCTATTTTATTTTATTCATGGGGAAAGTTTTGAATAGACCACCTGTTCCATTTCTGTCACAGAACCACAGGTGGTCTGAAAGGTGTCCCGTTATTCTCCTGTTATGCTGGTGCAATGCCAGCCACGGGGGGAGGTCTGTGCCAAAGACTTCTGGTTGAGATTGGGACATTAAGGTATGTGGCACCCTTTTTTCCCCTCCCCAGATTTCTTGGAATGTTTAAAATGTGTTTTTGTGCTTGGTGTACTTTTCACCTTTTTTTTAACTTTTATTTTAAAATTTCCTGCGCGATTGTTCTCTTGCGAGAATGGGCGGTATTTGTTTTCCGGGTCGTAAACGCAGCTTTACGATGACTGCATTTACTGCTGGCAAGCTGAGGGGAGGGGGAGCAGTTTCTATTTCAGGAAAAAGTAGGTGTCTGAAACTTTTTATTTTGTTGTAGGGACGAGAGTGGGATGGAAGGGTGGGTAGCGAGGCACAAATGGGGTAAAAGTCCCTGTCTGATAAAGTCCCTTCTGGTTATGGGAAACCCCATAATAAGGTGTTAATAGTCTGGCAGACCATGAATTGGATACATTCACAAATGATCCAGTTAATCAAATTTCCTTTACATCCTACATCCAACACATATGGGGGATATCAGGCTGGGAAAGACAGGTTTAGATTACATGTTTTTTTGCCTTGTGATTTATTGTTCCAGTTAATAGCTATGTTTGAGCTCTGAACCTGTTTCTTTCATGACCATTCAGAAGGATATAGCAGGAACTTTTAAATGAAAGGCAAAGCTCCAGGAACCAGTTCTAGCTGATCTAGCCACACAGCTAAACCCTTCCGGTCAGTAATCCCTGTGAATAAATCCAGATTTCTTGTGGTGCTAAATGCTGTGTTTCTAAGGACTCTTGGGGGTGCTGCCATTCCCTGTGAGTACAAATCTCATGTACAGCTCTTGCTGGCAGATTCTAAAAATGGTGACTTCTCATAATATAGCTTCTTGGGTTTTGCTGGGTTTCCACTTGCTCCATGCCTTTTGGGGAGCTATTCATAGCAATTTCATGGATCTACATAAGGTTGTTTGCTGAGCTGGCTCTATGGTTTAAAGGACAAATTTCCTCCTCTCTGATTTTTGTTTTAATCTCAGAACTGTAATGCTAGAGTGCAATAGTGTCATTTCACAGATGCATAGATGTATTATAACACTATAGCTTGAACAAAAAATAAAGAAAAGAAAGAAGAGAAGGATACTTTCTTGTTCTAATAGTGCTTGAAAAAGAAACACATTAATAATGGGAATAAAATGCTCCACCAGGTGTTGGTAATGGCTGTAAAATAATCGGGGATGATGGAAACATTTTTTGGATATTCAACCTCCACCCCCCCAAGAATTACAGCAGCAAATATTGCAACCTCCAGACACGTTTGCACCATCTGGTGGAGGAGCCTATATACTTCAGGGTTATCCCTAGGCTTAGGGCCGGTTTACACAGCAGATTTATTGCGGCAACTTGCGGTTTAATTATTTTCTGCAGCTGTGCCAGTCAGATTTTTTTTCTAATTATGTCGCTTTGCAGTTCAGACTTGAATAAGTGTGGGGGGTGAGTCTCTGTGTGTCTCTGTAAATCTGCCTGTAAATGAATTCACTCCATAAAGCAGAAGGAGAGTAATCTCTCTGCTAAAAGACCATGCCGTGGATCCTATTTCCCCCTCCCTCCTTCCCCCAAGCAGAGAGAGAGGGGGGGGGAATAGCAGTTAATCTTGCTACAGCCCTTTGTGAAATGGTTTCTCTCCCTCCCCCCGCCCCCGTGCACAGGATAAAAGTGACGAACAGCTTTACATACTTTCAAAACAGCAGAGGATTAGAAGGAATGCTCCAGGAATGAAAGAAGTTGGGAATCCCTTTTTTTTTTTTCCAAACTGGCTCGCAAAATAGCAGACAGGGTTTTTGCAAGTTTCTTCTCTAATGGCTACTGTCTTTGCCTGCCCCTCTTTTAAGCCCACCCCTGCATCATCAACCAATCACAATGCAGCTGTGCTTTAACCCTTAGCGGAATGCTAGTTTACACTGCCAATAAAGCACTACATTGCAAATATTCCTGCAAAAATAGCGACATGCCCTGCCACGCTATATTTGGGTGTTTTACCTTCCCCCCTTCTGAATGAGGCGATGCTGTGCTGCGATCCGTGGGAACTATGAGCTATCTTAGCGGTATATTTAGGGGAATATTTGCCCGTGTAAACGACCCCTTAGATTTTCAAGGCCTGACATGAGGCCCTGCTAGTTAGTATAACTGCCTTCAGCTGAGAGATTCCCCAGATGAAGCAAAAGTCTCATGAAGTGCTGGGACTTGTTCCTGTATAAAGCACTTTTTAAAATTATTTTTACAGTACAAACACAAACAAAAAACATAAATACATATTTTAAATACATAAAATACACAAACTAATACTAATAAACAACTAAAAACCCCTAAAACTAATAAACTCTTCTGGCTTTTCTTTGCAAACGAAGATTCAGGAAGGACTCATCCCGCGCTTTCTGCAAGCCCGCTGATGACTAAAAAGGCCAATCCGAAATAAACAAGTCTGGTTGCAGAAAGCACAGCAGAAGATCTCCTTGGGTGATGTTTCCATGTTGTGATTGTCATTTCTCTTCAAGACTTGTTCGGCTGAGTTCTCAAATAAAGCTGTAGCATTGTGGATAGTGCGTCTCCATGTCTCCCGATGTGAGGCCAGGGCAGACCATTGTTGGTGATCAGTTTGGCTGAGACTGAGATGTTGTTTCAGGGAGTCCTTCTATCGCCCCTCTTGCGCTGACCCGTGGCGAGTTCATTCTAGAGTACTATTTTTGGGAGGCGATGGTCCTCCATCCTAGAAAGGTATCCGGCCCAGTGCAGCAGTGTTTTCAATATCATGGCCTCAATGCTGGTGATCCCTGCTTGCTCAAGGACAGCAACATTTGTCACATAGTCATACAAACAAAAATACTAATGACTTCCCCCCCTCCCTAACTACTGATGATTATATTCTACTAGTAAAATGCTTCCATTAAGTGATAATAAATTCCAGCTTCTACTTTTAATTGAAATGGTACAATTTTTTTAAAAAACCCCAAAGTTTATATGTACCCCATACTTTGTTGCAAACTGTATAAAGCACTTTTATTTCTGATATCCAGATAACCTTTTGCGGCCCAATATATATCCAGTGAACTCCAGGTACAGTACTACCAAAGACTTAATATTCCCACTCCCCAGGTAGGTTTATTTGTAACTCTATGTTCCACAATGAAATGGATCAGTTACTTCCCTGTGTATTTCTACTATCTTGGAACTATTAAAGATGGCCACAAGTAAATTCAGACATTATTTCCAGGACACAGACTCAACAGAAATCAAGTGAGGGAAAGAGAAATGTTAGCATTTAAACAAAATGATCCTCATACTGAACTACTATAATATTGCTAAAACACTTTAGCACTATGGAGATTTTCAGATGCGATTTTCGGCAGGATATATTCCAAAACAGCTCCGTTGCTGCCGTGCGGTAGGGGAGCAGTTTCGGATGATGTCGTCCCTCTGCCGAACCCCTCCGTGTCAATTCCGTGACAGAATGGAGGAAACCGCATCGTATTTCACTCACGGGCAACAACCGTGAATGAAATATGACATGGATTCCTCCATTCTGTCATGGAAGTGACACGGAGGGGTTCGGCAGAGGGACGGCGTTGTCCGAAACTGCTCCCCTGCCGCGTGGAATATATCCTGCTGAAAATCGCATCTGAAAATCTCCTACGACTATCATTCCTGAATCATCATTATCATCATCATAATCAGGCTCAGTGGAAATGGACAAAAATCAAATTCTGAAATGTTGCATGAGACTGTGACACATGATCTGTGGGAGAGGGAAGATCACAAGACAAGAAGGGAGAGAGGTCAAGGAAGAATTGGATGGAGAAACAGGAAAAGATATGAATTTGCAGGTACAATCAAAACAAAAAGATTTTCCGTGGGGTTTTCTGGGCTGTGGAGCCATGTTCTGGAAGAGTTTATTTCTGACATTTTGCCTGCATCTGTGGCTGGAATCTTCAGAGAATGGTTGGGTTGGAGTGTGTGTGGGGTTTATATACTGTGAACCCCTGTTGGAGAGGATATGTAAATTTGTGTATCTGAATGGCTAGTTTCTGGGTTGAGATATGCAAGGAGGATGAGTGTCTATTTGGCTAAAGGTTGGCTAATGGTCCATTGTCTGCTGTAAATCCCCCTGTCCCTGGGCGGAGTTCATTTGCAAGTGTTGAGTTTTGATTTTCGTGTTTTTCAGGACTGGCAGTCAGATTTTGTTTACTTTTAGGGTTTCTTCTTTTCTGATGAAGTTGTCCAGGTGTTTGTGGATTTCAATAGCTTCTCTGTGCATTCTGTCATGATAGTTGTTGGCCTAGTCCAGAATTTCCCAACCATTCTCTGAAGATGCCAGCCACAGATGCAGGCGAAACATCAGAAATAAAAACTCTTCCAGAACACGGCCAAACAGCCTGGAAAAAAACCAAGGAAAATCTATGGATGCCGGCTGTGAAAGCCTTTGACTTTACATAAGAGCTAGAAACCCTTGATATTTTTTACACATTTTGGGTGAGCCCTTAATTTACAAAGGAACAAGTATGGCTTCTCTTACAGCTTCTATGTGTGGGATTGACTGACCTACTCAAGCTGTGATTGGCTAATTAAATCTGTCCTGGGTGCCAAGGGGTTTTTTTGGTACAAAGCTTTGGGCCTTGGTATATGTCTTTTGTCTTACTATGTCTTATCTTTTTCCTGTAACCCTGTTATTCTTCCTTGCATTATGTTGGTCCTGGATCCTGTTTTTTGGTGTGTAGTCTTCTGGGAGGGGGTTATGTTTGGTAGGGACTCATTTAAAACTTTCTTATTGTTGTTGGTTGCACCTTTTTCAAACTTTTTTTTTGGTACTGCAATAAACCTACCACTACAGAAATAGAAATACTGTGTGTGCTTAATGCTAAAGCCTTAAAGTGAAATCCAGTTATTATGGGGTCCTCTTGGCACATTGCTGCTACTTGGAGATTCAGGAAAACAGCAGAAACAACTGCCTCCTTGTCTCCTGTGATTCTTGGGGATGTCTGGTAATGTTTTGAATGGGCAGAAGTGATGGTGGCAGTTTGGCTATATTTCAGTAGCATTGTACAGCCAATTTTACCAGTCTTCTGTTGTAATATGCAGCCACTGGAGAATATTGGTTGCATATTCTGATACTGTACTATCATTTGAAGTAGGACAACACTGAGATCTAACAGGCCTGGGGTGATGAGTGCAACTGACGCAGGGCTTGGCTTCACTGAGTTGACAGTGGAATTATGCCTCCCACACACTGCATGAAATGAGTGTCTGCTGTAATGTAGGCCCAGATTCTTGCACAGTGTACTGAATTCCCCTGTAGACTTGTGAGGTAAGGTGGGAAAGGAAGAGGCTCCCGGATGACAGACTGCTTAAAAATCAGAGGCTTCAGCAGCGTAACTTCCCTGATTTCACAGACATGCAGTTGGCTTATCCAGGCTAAGTCTGTTTTAACATTTTGTCCTCATGTTTGATAAAGATGGCAATTATACATCACACTCTGTTTTGAAAAATAAGTCTGAACACCCAGTAAAAACTTCCTAGGACTCATTGTTAATAATTTGAAAGTATGGCTCAGTAAATAGTGAGACCTATGAAATTGCTGTGATTGAGCGTATCCCTTCATGTGTGCTGAAGGGCTTTCCTGTTTTGTGATGTCTCCCTCCCCGCCCCCTTGCCCAGTAGCTTCTCTTCATTGCATTGCATACTAACTGGAGAGAAGAGAGACAGAAACATGACATGACAGAGCAACTGTTTATCTGAACAGGAAGAAATTGCTATGATGTATATGTAGGCACAAGTCTACCTACATGCTCCTTTGGATGCTTTTTTATATGCTAATTCATTATAATTATCTAAAACAATGATTTAATGACACTGACCTTTTTTTTTAGAGCAGAGTATTTTATGCAGCTGCTTAAGAATACCATTTCAACCTATCCTTAAACAACAACATTGTGCTTTCTTATGGGTTTATTAAGATATATTATTTTTCTTTTGACAACAGCTGTCCATAGCCAAGATACATACATAATTTCTATGGGCTTTATATCCAGACTTCTAAAACCTTGCTCCTTTGCACATTCTGTTGTTCTGCAATAACTAAATAAATAGAGGATTACTGAGCATTCTTTGCTTTCTTTTAGTTCTCTTTGTTTAAGCCCCTTATGTATCTGGCTGCCTGATCTATGTTTACAGCCAGAACCAGCAGTATAACATTTTGTGTATTAAATATACACGAGTGTACTGGGAAAGGTGATTTGGACACTGTTTCCTTTTTCTGGGATCTAGTGCTATTTTGCACCCTCCAGAGACCAAAGACTCATTTACTGACATATGTTATGGAATTTGGTAAATATAATATTATCACAGCCTTTTTCTGTCCTTGGGATGTTAGGATCCCTGAACAGAGCTGGGGAGAGTTACATTTTGAACTACAAATTAACCAGCTAAAATGGCTAGTGACTCTGGGAGATATAGTCCACTATGGCATCATTAAGGCTGGTGTCATCCCTCCCCCGCATGGTGTCACCTGGTGAAGTTCATCCTTCTCTGCACCCACCAGTGCCACCGCTGACAATCCATAAAGTAACTTTTCCAGGCTCTGTCCCTGGTGCTCATAATACTTATTCTGTCTTCTTGACATCAGTCAGCTTCCATACAGCTTCCATACTCCAATTGTCTCTCCCTGCCAGGGTACAGGAATTAAAACAAACAGGCATTACGGGACTCTGCGGATTCTAATACTTCACATAGTATTTCATATATGAAGGCAGAGAGAAGCCCTCGAGTTGCTTCTACACAGTTCCCCTGACTTACCAGAAGCTAGCTGGGGCCAACAGTTCATTATCTGGAAGGCTTTTAAAAAAATAACAGAGCAAAATCTCACAAGATCTGGGAAACCTGGTTAGATACAAAGAAATAATATTGCACCCCTCCTTGCTCTACAAAGTGCTGCTGCATTTATGTTTGCGTGGCCTCATTCATGTGAGGCCAGCAAAATACTTTCCCCCTCAACACGCTACACAGCCTCATGCAGGGAACGGAATTTTTATAGTCATTTCCTAAATGCTTGCTGGAATCAAAAATCTTCTGCCTATAGAAGGATAACAAGGAGGGGGATGGTCTGGCCTCTCTGGGAAATGGAGCTCTGGAGCTTGGGAGCAGCCACTGAGAAGGCTCTCTCTTGCCAGACGTTCCTGTGAGGTTGGTGGCACTGAGAGAAGTGCCTCAAACCCTGGGCAGACTCTTATGGGAGAATGTGATCCTTTGGATAGTAATACCAGTGAGTTGGTTAAACACTAAATATTAGTTCTTTTCTGTTTTTAAGAAAAAGTTACCAGTTCTGTTAAGATTGTGTAAGCTGAAATTATGCTGGAAGTTTTTAATTACAGTCACCTCCCTCCCACATTTGTGGGTTTAATATTTGTGGATTTGATTATTCACAAATATTTGCTGCTACCTCCATTGCTGCCCTATGCCATTTTTAATAGGGACTGCAAGCATCATGAGACTGAGAGAGACTGCAAACATGTAGAAAGGCTTGTTAAGTCCCTAATAACAATGGCTGAGGGCAGAAATGGAGGTGGTGGCAAGCCCCACCAGCCACCCGCTTCTGCCTTGCGATGGAACCCCACCATGGTGGGTTGAATCCACAGATCATACTTTTTGTGTATGCTAATATGGTTTTGGGGGCCTAGAGATATTCACATTTTCCCCACTTTCCTGGGGGTCCTATGCCCCTAACCCCAGTGAATGTGTAGGGTCCACTGTACAGAAAACATTAGGTTTTTGTATATTTCAATTCCTGAATCTTCCAAGACTAGCACATGGCTTTAGTGCTCCATCGGTGAGTCGTTTTGCTTTGTCCCCCCCCCCCGCCATTTGGGCAGGAAGAAATATTATCTTGGAAAATGACCAGATGTTTCTCATCTGTAGAATTCAAAATCAGAAGGATCTTCAAATGAACAAAAATGAAAATTATTTCTCCCCTCCCACAAGTTCAAGTTTATGTAGCTTTTGTTCTTGCATACTTCCTTCATCTTTTTGTGTGTGAAATGGGCTTGAAATCTCACTCTTTTTCCCTGGGTGATAAAAACTTGAATAGACCTGCTCATGAATGATGGTTCACAACATAGAGGTCATAGGAACTGAGTGTGCATTGATCAGGAGACTTGATATTTCCATTTCCTTGAATCTTAAGGCAGTTTTCTTAACATGCAGGAGATGTTAATGGCATTTTGAATTATGCAGAGCTCAGTAGATTTCAAAATGGCATGATGGCAAAGGAATTAGTTCTCCTTTTTAATTCTACAACATATCCAGTGACATTTTGAAGGTCATTTGTATACATACTTTACAATATGGCTTCTCTGATAAGCAATAGCCTTAAAAAGCTATATCCTAATTATGATATTTTCTAGGTTGCATGTGGATGCAGGATTAAGCTACTTAGTAGATTTTTGCACAGTTCAGGATAGAAATGAAACTGTACACTCTGTAGATACGCAGAGAAATAAACATTTGACCCAAATTATATATACTCCAATGAAGGACACAAATTCCCCCTTAAGGGAAAATAATATCCAGAATTCTGGCATTTGTTTATTGGAGGATAAACATACACATCCTGACCATACTCAATTGAGGCAAGCTTGGAAGAGTCCAATAGGCAGAATTTCAGATGTCTAGTAGGACACCACAAATCTTTCCTTGTGGAGATTCTTATATTGCGTGCATTAACGATGTGAGGTATGTAAACATTGCTCTAGAGATGCATTTAGCTAGCCATAACATGTTTTATTCCAATGTAGCTAAATATTTTGTGCCTAGCAAGCTGTGCAAGATTCCTTGTCAAATGCAATATACAGGAGTTAATAAGTTGTGGTTGCTTCCCCTACTGTAAATAAGTTCTTACAAAAATAAATAGGAACGGGGGAAACTATTTCCTCTTAACAAGGCAGAAATTCAATAGGCAAGCTGAGTTGTATAATTTGTATATATGTGTGTGTGTGTGTGTATCTTTCAAAAAGGATATCTGGCCTATCAGTACTGTGCTCTCAAAATGGCTGACAGTTTTAAAAAAGAAGCAAAAGAACATTAAGTAAAGAAAAGTAAAAAGTACTTGGTCATCACAGTAGGGGCATAAAACTCAGTTTGACTAATGTTTAAAGAGATCTGGAGAAACAAAATGCCAAGTTCTGTAAAGACGATCAGGGGCTTATCTACACCCAGGGGCTTATCTACATTATCCAGGATACACTGGCTCCCTGCCAGCATATCCTGCCTCCAGATCTGACCCATCCTGTCCCCATTACCTGGAGAAAATAGGCCGGCATCCAGCTTCTGGAGAGCCAGGGAGCTGGTCGTGGCAGTGAGGTATGGTGTACTGGGACAGGCTCCCACGGATATGGAGGGCCTGATCAGGTGGCAACAGATTCAACTGTGTATTTTCATATAATGGTTTATCGGGTCCTTTCCTGATGGCTTTCCCCCATTCCAGACCTGTATCCCAGGAGTTATGAACACTGCCTGGGGTCAGATAGGGGTAAATGCTCTGAGTTATCTGGACTGCGATGCTCTGGAACAAGGGCAAGCTGGCATATTTGCCCATGTAGATAAGCCCAAAGATGAACAAGAGTTCAAATAACATTTCTGGGTATTAGCTAACCTGGTCACTTACAATCCACCAAGCGGTTCCCAGAGATAGGTGTATGTGTAAACTTGACTAGGTTTTACTATGGATTAGCTGTGTTATATTTTGCTTAGCTGTGTTATATTCTGCTCTGCTTTAGCAACTGGCTTTCTGGTACTTCTTTGGTGGACCAAACTACCTGCTACATGTTTTCATTAAAATAACAAACAAACACCAAATAGTAGTTTGGGGATGGGGAGGAGATCTTGACTGAGAACAGCTTGGTTGGAAACTTTAAAGGGATCAAATTAGGAATCTTGACCCAAGCTTTACTAAACAAACAAACAAAACATTTGAGGGCAGTCCAAATATAATATGTAGTTTGGCCCTGCGTGGCTTGCCACATTAGAATATTCTCCAAATGTGTTTGACCTGTTTTCTTGTGACATTGTACTTTTTGAGAAAGTCTTAAGCAGGGAACTGTTGGATGCACAAAGCTGTGAAATACATTAAAATCCTAAAAGTGCCACATGAAAAATTGAATCTCCAGATGTATAAAACCCACACAGCACATCATCCTGCTACATATTTAACAGTTTTCCTTAAGCACTGAGAAGTTCCAAGCTGCAAAAAGCATGAATATTTTATTAGTGGATATGAAAAGTAACTGAGTAGCAAAATTATAACCTCCTGCATTTTTTATTTTGTTTATTTCCCCCCCGCTCCTTTTTTATACTTTTGTCTAGGTGAATAAGCTTTTTATCTCCTTTGAATCTTCTAAATCTGTGACCAATGATTTATAGTCTGATCCTATGGAGATCATTGGTCTCAGGTGTGCTGAACTCTGTACAGAATCAGGCTGTTAAAAACATTTCTGCTAGCACTGGAGCTTATTTACACTGGTCCAAAGAATAAACTGAGGAGAAAACGAAATGTGGTTTGGCTTTGTGTGACAGCTGTATTTATTTAAACAAATAATTGGTGCTAGGAAGGGCTCAACTAGATCACATTTTCAACCATGAGCCTCTTTCTCCTAAATTATATTGGGTCACAAGCAGAGAAGAAGTGGTAAGATTTCCTAGGCTAGAAGGGCTGTGTAAGAATAACGTAAGTAATTTTATTGTCAGAAGCTTAATTTGAAAATAAGATTTCTGTCTTTCTGTCTTACATAACTGGTATGATAATTTTCTCTAAGTTTACTTACAGGTAATTTATTCTAAGTTACTTACAGGTAAGATATTACAGGCATACCTCAGTTAACAAATTAGGAGTGTTCTTGGACATTATTTCTTTAAGAGAAAATTTGGTAGCAGAGGCAGAAATAATAAGAAGCAATAAGGATAGGGGTCCTATGCCACACAACAGAAGAGCAATACTAGGTTGGAAAAATGTAACTTTAAAAGGACCAAAAGAGCCCCCTTGAAGGAGCTAGTAGCAACATATGCTCTCTTGAGGCCAACAATAACAATTTCCATTCCATTTTCTTTACATTTCATGGTCTAGTCCAACACTAACATGTTAAAACAAGTCAATTAATGGTGATGCATTAAATCAAATATTTCAATTATTAGTGTTTATGGCAATGAATTAATTTTCCAATTTCTAATGCTTAACAAATTAATTTTCAAACCAAATGTTCTAGCTTCTGTGATTACCAGCCACTGAATCTTACTCTCCATAAAAATAGCAAGAATGGCAAGGACCCATGTACCTTCTGTTGTTATGTAGAAACTGAAATGTTGGCAGTTGCAGTTTTGTCATGTCATAGTGATGTAGAGGTATGAAAAACTGCATTCACCAACATTCCTTCTTTTCCCCAATTTTTAAAGTACAGAACCCCATCTTCTATTGCATATAGTCATCCTTGTGTGGCATTCAAAGACATTGCCATGTTAGTCTGGAATATCAGTAAGAAAAGGGATCTTGTAGCACTTTTGAGATTCAGGACTTTTTCGGACGACAGTTTACAACGCTAGCAGCCTCGTCCCCGTTGCGAGGCTGCAGCGCTGCAGAGCGTCCCTTTCGGATGACGCTCTGCCCTGCTGTCCCTCTTGCGGTACTGTTGCATAACTGCGGGGACACAGCAGCGTTATATTTGGCATTTTTCTACTCACGAAAGTAGAGTAGAGTAGAGTATATTTGGCATTTTTCTACTCATGCAAGATGGACAGCAGGGCAGAGCGTCATCCGAAAGGGACGCTCTGCAGCGCTGCAGCCTTGCAATGGGGACGAGGCTGCTAGCGTTGTAAACTGTCGTCTGAAAAAGTCCTGAGAGAAAGATGTTGTAGCATAAGCTTTTGTAGACTTGGTCTACTTCCTCAGATGCATGGAGACTCCATGTGTGACACCCACAGGGTGAGGTCTGTTTGGATGTGATTGTAAGCTTTAAAATATTTCTTGATGTTCCTAAACTACATGTTCACCACACTTGCTTATTCTAATACAATACCATAGAATATGTGTTGCTTTATCACATTTCTGCCCTGCAACCAGCCCTAAATTACAAGGTAAAAGACATGAAATTTATTTGTGCACTTGTTACACAGAATGATCACTTATTATGCTCCTTTACTTTTGATTGGCAATTGAGCTAATAGCCACGCGGGTTGGCCATGTGCTAAAGATGGCCCATGATTGCTTTGATTCACTGTCAGTGCTTTCAAGTACACCTGGTTTTCTTTGTGGATTTTCAGCTGGAGAAGCTACCATCTGGATTGGCATGAAGCCTTTGAAAATGGGGGAAATGAATAGATTTAAATTTAGGTTAGAGTAAGCTTTTTTCAGCTAATGAGGGACTAGTTCTGTTTCTGCAAGGAACCAAACAACAATAACTTTGCTTAGAAAGAAAAATCTGGAAACAAATAGGAACTAGCTAATTTCATATGACAGGCTGAAAATAAATGATGTGTACTGAGTGTATCTGCTAAGTGTTTAAAATCTGCTGATTGCTTCCCCGCCCCCACCTCCTGCTTCTCAAGCTGAATGCTTAAAAAGTGAAGCAGTGGAGAAATACTTCTGCTTGATGGAAGAGAACCAAGAACAATTGAATGAACCCAGAGGTGGATGCACATTCCATCTGATGGTTCCAACATCGGCTCACCTGCTCTTGAAGTTGAAACAATGATGTTGACATAAACTATCAGTGCCATATCTCTTGCTGTAAATTACGTTCACCTTGGCCTTGTCATTTGAAATTAAAAAGAGGTGACAGATAACACAGTGCTTCACACTGATCCTAAAATAATCCTGAGCATATTGCTGTGGTTCCTTTGAATTCTATGGTGTTGGCTTGTCCATGGCAAGCTCCTGTGTGACAACTGTTTGCCACAATTTGTGCTGATTTCAGCATCTCTAATAAGCATTGGATTACTGCATGCTATGTTGGCAGTGTGTGGGAATTAGCACAGGGACACTGATGCATGGTGTTATTGTGTGCAAATTGTACTAAATTAATAAAGAATATATTGTCCTAGTTTGGCTTACCACACTGTAGAATGGTGGGTGGAAGTAAAGTCTGTGAATTTTACATTGTGTATGCCAGGCTTATTCACTCCCTGTGGTTCAAAATATTAGGTTTCCTTTTTCTCCCTTCTACACTCCTTGATTATTCTTTACTCAGCTCCACAGTATGTATGTGTGTGTGTGTGTGTGTGTGTGTGTGTGTATATATATATATATATATGCATTATCTGTAGGTTTTTCCACGAGTACAAAAGAGAGGGTAGCGTTATTCCTCTCAGCTGTTGCTAAAATGGAATATTCAAGGCTTGGATTTTGTGTTCATTGTTCACTTATGTCAATTCACAATGTCATTGTACAACTCAGCCATTTTTCTTTCTCCAGGTGAGACATGTTTCACCCCTCACTTTTAACAACTGTGTTTTTATCAGTGGAATTCTTTTTTTTTTTTAATGCTCTGCCAAAATTATCTGTGTCTTCTGTTCTCTACATGTTTTTTCTGATCATGATGGAATAGTATAAAGGGATGGAAATAGATGAACATCTCCAGACATTTGTTGGTTAAGATCTGCTGGGAACAAAAGCTGTAGTGAGATGTAGTAAGTGAGGTCTTTAGATATGATGGAATAAGTGACTTGGGCACAAAGTGGAGGTGTTATTTCTAAAGAGAGAGGGAAATTTGATCTGTGAGAAAGAGCTGGGATCAAACTGGTATATAAGTGTGCTGGCAAAATAATCCTTTTTATGAAGTGTTGCCAAAATAGTGTGAAAAAGCAGCCCTGTACTTCTGCTTTGGTGGGTGTGCCTGATCTCAGCGATTATCACTTGAAAAGTTGAAAAACAGCTAAATTAAAAAAAACAAAGCAAATACACAAGCACTGAAACACACTTAAAAACTTGTCTGCAAAATGGGGAGGTTCATAAAAATAACGTCTCATATCTAGTTTTTGCGTTCTCACCTGGAAGTGTTCTGGTGGGGACTGCCCATTGATGCTGGAATCGCACCAGAAGAACAGGGTGCAGTTTCAGATGCTCACAGTCATGCAAAAAAAAACGGCCATGGCTGATCAATTGATGGCTTGGCCCATCAATAAAAAAGAACGTCCTGTTGACCACACAAAATCGTGAAAGCATGACATCGTGTGAAATTTGTACCCTTTTGCATTCATTAGGTGTCATTATGACACCGTATTTTCTGCATCTGATAAATTCCAGAGTCAGACATGAGATGATACTATCAGATGCCTACTACTGTTTTAGCTAGACTTTTGGTCACTAATGGTCTGCAATTGTTCTGCTATATTTTATAAATGTTGTGACCTGCTTTGGGGGCTCTAGTTGAAAAGTGTCTTCTGCAACTATTAAATAAAAAAAAATATTATGGAAATTGAATGCCTATAAACAGGTTAAATATCATTGCTACTCATAACCTAGTGCTTAGATGGCCTTTCTTGTGTCTATCTGCTCTAGGTCCATTTTCTGAACTAATTTTGATGATTTTTTTTTTTGAAGGGAAGCCAATCTTGTCAACTTTGGGGTAAAAATTATAGACTCATACGTTAAAGGAAAGTTCTATACTTTTAGAGATATTCAACAAAGTTGAGGATATTATTTGGGTTATAGAGAATCGTTCAATAGCTTGATTTGCATAGTGTTCAATGGATGTTTCATGTTCTTCTCCCTGCCACATCATATTGGTTGAGGTAAAGGTTTCTTGCCTGGAAAAGATGAAGATTCAGAGGCATCTTGAAGTCTATGCCCCTCTTTGTTTGAATAATAAAAACACAGGCTGGATAGTTCATTATAATATGAGGGATGAGACTCACTCACATTATGGGCTGTATGCAACTACCAGAATCTGGGAGAATCTCTCCTCCCAAAACCTCAAAACTTCAGGAGCCAAATTATCATAGCACAATTGTCTATAACTTGCTTTAGCAGCTAGAGTAAATCATGGAAACGTTGGGCTTGTCTAGACAGGCAATATACCCTGTCTTGCTTGTCTTACCCTGTCATCTCAAAGCCCTGCAGTCCCTACGCTGCAGGGCATTTGCCCCGTTCTGCCCCCGGGGAAGATATGGGGCTGAGATGGGGGGAAGGCAGAGTAGAGCCCGATACAAAGTGTTTTAAAAAAATACCTGTTTAAATCCGTTCCCACTGGGAGTAAACGGATTCGTCCTTGCGAGACCTCAGGAGCCTGCCCTGGCAGGCCAGCCCTCACTGCCGCTGCCTGGAAGGCAGGAAGAAGTCCTGCAGCATGTGACCAAGCCTGGTCACATGTAGGCGCCATTGGTCACATGCTGTGGGACCCCTCCCTGCCTTTCGAGACAGCATGGGCTTGCCCATCAGGACTTCTTCCCATTCTGTGGAAGGCATGAGAACAACAGGCCTGATCCATGTCCAGGATATGCTGGCGGGGAACTGGTGTATCCTGGTTCGTGTAGATGAGCCCTTTGATTCTTGATATTAAATCTAGCTTTACAAATACATACAAATAGTTGGTTGGCTATTATAATTTTGTCATTATGTCATTGTGTCACTTCTGGTTTTAGGGGGCAAGAAACCTCTCCCCAGGCTTGAAAAAGGCCCAGTCCATCCTCTACAAAATGACCCTAATGGCCAATCTTGCCCCCCTGTCATTTCTGGGGGTACAACTGGCCATTTTTTTTTGCCAAAGTTTGTCAGATGGCAATTGGGAGTGATAATGATATGGTCAGGGCATGTGCAGCTCTCCTAAGTTCTAGGAGTGGTTGGTGTGGCCCTTCACATTGGTTTCACACCTAGTTTATTGGACACCTTATCTAGTGGTCATACCTGAGTGCATTTTTCCTGAATATGAGTGCATTAATGAATGCTTAGTTTTTTAAAATAAGAACTCCTTTTTGAATGTTTCCTTGCTGAACTACTGTTTGTGTGCTTTCTCTAAAGTCAGAGTCTGAAATGTAGTTCCATCATATTCTTTCAGTGCTAACAGCTGCATTAACACTCCTTTTCAGTGTTAGTGGTTGCATTTTTGTGTACTTCTCTCTCCCATACTCCCAATCATGGCTATTAATTTTTACTTAAATGTGTGTGTGTGTGTGTGTGTGTGTCGGTGGGGGGGAGGGAGATATTCTTTACATTATGGCTTAAATCCAGCATCACACTGGTAGATGTCTGCTAGCATTGTGGAACTTTTCTTTTTCCTTCTCCACCTGAAACATGCTTCAGAGAGTTTTCTATCCTCCCCCAACCCCTGTGGAGCCATTTTCTTAGTGTGTGCAGGGAATGTGGGATGAGAGGGAATCCCTCTTCTTAGTTCTGTTGACAGAAGCAGTTTGTCAAAAGAATGACAGTGCTAGTTCTCACCTATGTTTGGAAGTAGTGATAGTATGGAGATTATCAGACGTGCTAAATATGGCATTATGATTACACCAGGAGATCGCTAAAGCGCTTCCTTTTCAAACAATGTCATTCCCATCTCGTCATGCACCTGTGCTGCTGCTGCTCTGCTGGCACTACTTTTTATTGATGGGCTAAGCTATCAATAGATCCCCCATTCCATTTCTGTAACAGAATGTCCTGCATCTGAAAAGGTGCCCCGATATGTTGGTATGATGCCAGCATCAATGGGAGGTATATGCCAGAACGCTTCCAGGTGAGATCAGAACATCAAGGTAACTGACATACTTTTTTGTACCCTCCCCAGGTTACTTGTTACGTTTTAAGTATGTTTATGTGTTTGGTGTAACTTTTTGTCTTTTATTTTACTTCTTATGTTTGAATTTCCCGTGCTCTCATCTTCTCATGAGAACGGCCGGGATTTGAAACCAGGAAATGTAAGGAGCTCCATTCGAGCTCCATTCACTCCTGGACTGTCCTGCTGAGGGAACAATGTGCGATCAAGGTAGGTATGAAAACTTTTTTTCCCATTACAGGGACGGGAGAGGGGCAGAAGAGGAGACTGCGAGATGGGAACAGTTTTTTTTTTGTTCCCGTCTGATAATCTCCTATGTTATTGACTCATTATTTTACCTGGTTAGTCTAAAAGGCTTGCTTGAGGTTTTTTTTTTTTTTAAACACATGGACACATGAGAGATAATAACTACAAAACCAGTAGACTGCTGAGGAAAATCCTATGCTCAAAACACAAACATTTTACATATAATTATTTATATATTAGGTTTGTTGGAAATTACATACCCTCCAACATTTCACAGATGAAGGCTGGGACACATGTTACCAAGCAACATCAGAGTGTGCTCAAGATAGCAGAATATTTTCAGGGCTAGCCGTGTTGGGCATTTAGCAAAATAAAACAAAATCCACAAAGGAGTGATACTTTTATTGGCCAGCCAAAATGCACAAAACACTTCATGCAGACTTTTGGAGTTCCACTGGCAAAAGGTATTAAAAAATTACACAGAAGAAAAGTGATGGTGTTGGAATCACAGACCTACATTTTGTATCAGATGTTCGTTCTGTTGTAGTTTAGTTGGTTTGGAGGGATCTCAATGCAAGCTGAGGCCACCCCCCCTTTTTTTGGCCATATGGGGACAGAGATAAAGAACAATAAAACTTAAACTCCATTAGCAGCAGTAAAGTAACTTCTTTTGGCATCCAGGTTGTGTCTGTCCTTTTTGAAGCCAAAGGCCCCTTTCATAGCCAGAGAACATTGGATTTCCCAAGAAGTCCTTGTGCTGCTACATCTGGAAAAACTTTTAGGTGCTGTATAGGTAAAACTCAGCCGATTATAGTCCCAAAGAAAAAGCTTTACCATTGTTGGAGGTAGAAACCTCAAAGAGTTAAGACCCAGTCCTTAGTTCCCTCTTGTTTAAGATTCCCCCATTGTGGCAAAATCCAGTATCATCAAATCCAGGAAACATATTCAGGGGTTGGCGTGTTGTCCGTTTAGCAAAATAAAACAAAATCCACAAGATGGCAAAAATTATTAATGAGAAAGAGCACACAAACGAGGAGAGATTGCAGCAGTTGCTTTTGCCTGAGCTTACTAGAAAGAGCAAAGTTCTGTCTCCTCTTCTTCTTTCCTACCTGCAGAGCTAACTGAGTTCAAAATACTTTTGCACTTTGAACTCTGTTTGCAGCAATTGAAGTAAGCCAAGGACAAAGGGGAAAGTGGAAAAAGGAGAGAGAAACTGGGACATTTTAAAAGCAGCTGAAAGCATAGGAAGGCAGAGGGTTAACTGGGACTGTGCCTGCCAAATTGGAATAGTTGGAAGGTATGCAATTATTTACCCTGAAGTTAATGGAGTTGGTACATATGTTTTGTGCCTTTGAATTTATTTTGTCTATTTTTACTATATTACACATTCCAATTTACCATTTGGCTTAATGTTTAACAGCAGCCATAAACTGGTGCTGGATTTTGTTTGAAGACACTGGTGATGGTGGTTTGAAAACATTTTGTCCCCTGTAAGGGCAAATATGCTACTAAGCAGATTGAATGATATCTTCATATTGAACACTGCTGACATCTGCTTACTTGCATTTGTCATCATTATGTAAAACACCGTCTGTCAGGAAGAAGTGCTGTTCAACTTAACAGTGGAGTAGTCCTGTGCAAAGCATCTACCATCTGTGCTAAGTTCTGAATGCACTGAAAATAATGTCTAGTGACTTACAGAAGTTCCATTAAGAGCATGAAGAATTACCTGCTTAATACGTTTGTTCAAAAATTAAGTACCTTCTTATCCTTCATGAAATTGTACCAGTTTGCCTTCTGATTGTCAGTGAGTGATATAAAAGGACCTACAACAATAAGGACAAGGCTGTCAATATGTATCTGATTTGCCAATGCATACTGATGAAAAATGAATTGGACATAGCTCCCACAAAATGTTTGGAAGAGACCCTTAAGGCCATACAGCAGATGAAAAATGGCAAGACAGCTGGGATTGATGGAATCCCACCTGAAATTTGGAAACACGGAGGTCATGCACTCCACGATAAATTCCACGAACTCCTTGTGAATTGCTGGGAAAAACGGGAACTGCCATCAGATCTCTGAGATGCAGTCATCATCACCCTGTACAAGAATAAAGGAGCAAAATCAGATTGCTCAAACTATCAAGGCATAATACTGCTCTCTATTGCTGGAAAAATCCTTGCAAGGATACTCCTGAACAGATTAGTTCCTGCTATTGCAGAAGAACTTCTTCCTAAAAGCCAATGTGGCTTCAGAGCCAATAGGAGTACTACAGATATGGTATTTGCCTTTAGACAACTGCAAGAGAAATGTAGAGAGCAGAACAAGGGTCTCTATGTAACATTTGTTGACCTCACCAAAGCCTTCGACACTGTGAGTAGAAAAGGTCTGTGGCAGATCCTCGAAAGACTTATATGTCCCTCCAAATTCCTTTAAATGATTATCTTGCTACACGAGGGCCAGCACGGTCAAGTCAGATATGGCGATCCTCTTTCAGAGCCCTTTCTAATAACTAATGGAGTGAAGCAAGGTTGTGTTCTTTACAATCTTCTTCAGTATGATGCTCCAAAGGGCTACAGCAGAGCTTGAAGAAGAAGATGGCATCTTTATACGTTACCATATTGATGGTAGCTTGTTTAACTTAAGCTGTCTGAGGGCTCGCACTAAGACTCTAAACTATCTAGTCCGTGAGCTGCTCTTCGCTGATGCTGCTGCCCTTGTTGCCCACACAGAAGCAGCTCTGCAGTGCCTAACATCCTGGTTTGCAACAGCTGCAGAGCTGTTTGGGCTGGAAGTCAACTTGAAGAAAATGGAAGTTCTCTAGCAGACTGCACCACAGGACGAACACCATCACCCCCACATTGACGTTGGCAAATCTGTGCTTAAGTCCGTTCAACAGTTCACCTACCTGGGAAGCATCATCTCCTCAGATGCCATGATTGACAAAGAGATCAATCACAGATTAGCAAAGGCATATAGTGCATTTGGAAGACTTTATAAAAGAGTCGGGAGTAATAAACACCTGAGGCAAAGCACAAAAATCAATGTGTATAGAGCCATTGTAATCTCTATTCTCCTTTATGGATCTGAAACATGGGTCACCTATCGCCAACACTTACGACTCCTTGAACGCTTTCATCAGCGCTGTCTATGCACAATCCTAAATATACACTGGACTGACTATGTGATGAATGTTGCTGTCCTTGAGCAAGCAGAGATCACCAGCATTGAGGCCATGATATTGAGAACACAGCTGCACTGGGCAGAGCACATTTCTAGGATGGAGGACCATCGCCTCCCCAAAATAGTACTCTATGGTGAACTCGCCATGGGTTAGCGTAAGAGGGGCGCTCCAAAAAAGCAATATAAGGACTCCCTGAAACAACATCTCAGGTTCGGCCAAATTGATCACCAACGATGGTCCATCCTGGTCTCACATTGGGAGGCATGGAGATGCACTATCCACAATGCTGCAGCCTTATTTGAGAACTCACGCTGAACAAGTCTTGAAGAGAAACGACAACGCAGAAAGAATCACAACCCAGAAACATCACCCAAGGAGACCTTCTGCTGTGCTTTCTGCAAATGGACTTGTTTATCTCGGATTGGCCTTTTTAGTCATCAGCGCTTTTGCAGAAAATGCAGGATGAGTCCTTCCTGAATCTTCGTTTGCAAAGAACAACCAGAGAGAGAGAGAGATCTGTGCTTATAATAAAACTTGTGCCTTCTCATTTTGACTGTAGTCTATCAAAATGAAGACCTTTCTGTCTTATGAAAGTCTACTATGGAGGAGAAATAATAAAAATCATTGCATGTGTTTGCCTCTGAAATATATTATTATGAGTTATATACATTATTATGAGTTCAGTGAGATGTCGCCTCATAAGGTACCTTAGGAATTGAACATCTCCTTGTGGTATGTAATAAACTTAATGCGTCTATGAAGCAGTGGTGGAGCAGATGTATTAACAGGCTGACTGTGACATTTCAGCACACTCTGCAGGAGCTGCCAGCATTCTAAATCCTGGCTCCTCTAAATAAATGTTATACATGCTTTACTTTACTACTGTGGGTAATATTATTTCCTTGTTGAAAATTGTAGTGGGAGACTTCACTTGGCATGAAAGTGTGCCCTCCTTCTTATTTCCCTTTTGGTCGCAATTCAAAAGAGGATGAGAACTAAGGAATCCCTCATCAGAGGTAGTGGGGCTCTTTGTGCCAAATGGATCTGCTAGACTGGGACCCAGGAACTTATGGGCCTGTCTCAGGTTATATTTGTCCCAGCCCATTCTCTTGGGCATATGCTTGATCTGCTATTTTGTACTGAGCAGAAGGAAGATGAGGACTGATGACTATATCATGATGTTTTGACTTTTTGTGATTTCTGCCTGCTAGAAGGTTAGGGGATCTCAGAGTGGTTCACCCTGAAAGTCTTGAAGGTCTTCACAGATCATATGAATGTTTCAGGGAGAGTTTCCTGCTGATGTGTTCAGTGCTCTTGTTCTCTAGATGGAACAAGATGGATCTTTAGGTTGGGGAAATGGCCTAGACTGTGTCAGGTTTCACTTAAAAATTCTCTTCTAAATCAGTTGAGATTAACAAAACTCTTATTTTTAATTTTGGAAGGCACTAATACATATGCTGGAGTGCAAATAGCACATGTAATGAATCTGACTAAATACAGATTTGAGCTCATCTTAGGGCTTGTCTATACAAGGGGAAAAAAATATGAACGCCTCTGAAAAAGCAGCCATTCGAAATGCTGCGACCTGTCTTAATGGTCAAAACACCCCCCCCAAACTCCACATGACCCCTAGCCAAGATGGTGGCTGTGAGTGATTTTAAATCTGCCACCACCAATTTTTTTAAAAAAAGTTTACATGGTGTGCACATGGCAATATTTCGTATTCACAAATAGGGGGAAAAATGAGAGTACAGTATAAGATTGCTGTTTTGCTGACATATTGGACCCTTGCTTAGCTGAAAATTCTATATGGTGGCAGCAGGTACTTTCCCTGTTTGCTAGACCCTCCCCCATGCTTGTCCATCCAATCAGATTACACTGCCTGTTCATACTAATGTGAATGCAAGTGTCCAAATGACTGCACATTTGCATATTGTACGGAGCTTTTTTAAATATCAAGTTGAAGCCCCAGACGCTTCCCACACAGACTTTCAGGTGGATTTGGCTGCCCCCTTCTGAATGACATGTATTTATGTGAATGACCATTTGTACAGAATGTGATTGCCATTAGGATTATTTTTACCATATAGCAAGCCCTTAAGGTCATATGTGGTGGTGAGAGTAGTAAAGGATTTACTGCAGTATGATTGCATTTGCTCTGTAGTAGCCAATACAGCTATTATGTCTGGTTAGCAGTTTATTCCATCCTGATTTGCAAGGACAGTTGGTGAAAACCTTGGTGGCAGACATCATCATCATCATCATCATCATTTCTTATCCACCTCTCCCGATGGATCGAGCTGGGGAACAACAAATTAAAATCACATATCAATTAAAAACATATATCTTTCTAAAAGAAGAAGACCAAGACATTTTATAACAATCAATACACAATTTAAAATTCACAGTTTAAAATCATATGGTGAGGCCTGCCGGAAGAGACTGGTCTTTAATGCTACTTTAAATTCAGACAGTGTATTCAGCTGTCATATCTCTTCCGGCAGGCCATTCAATAGTTTAGGGCAGCTGACACCAATTTTGCTAGATGTTGTGGTGATAATTGCTTATATGTGTTCTGACTCTGAGAGCAGAAAGGGACACTTTGGGGGGTTCTGTCTAGTCACTTGATTCATGCTGAGAAAGACAGGATGCTTCGATAAATAAGGCCAGCTACTTGCTCCCTTGATCCTAAAGCCATAACTGTGAGAACAGGACTTTCTGCCTTTAAAAGGATGGTATCACCCTGGGAGGCAACACCTCAACTCTTCCTGAAAAATATAAAATGTGGACTTGAGGAACCTTAATACATATTGTCTGTTATCCTGCCAGCCTTTTCTGGCTATGTATTTACAGCTACTGTGGTTCTGAAGTCCAGCTATTCATTGATAAAATTGACAGTTTAGATGCTTTCTACTTCTTTTTGCCCAGTTTGTGGAATGGAAATGGTCTTTGCTCCAGTGCAGCAGGCCAAGGTATAGATGGGAGAAGGGTTAAATTTCACATGTGAACCAGCCCAGTCTTTAGAACCAACTTCAGGGATCTTACTGTCTTTACGGACCATACAAAGAGGCTGGATGTGAGAGAAAAGGGGTTGTGAGGCTGCTATTACAGAACTTCCTTTCAGTGCAGAATCCTTATACTTTCTGTCTTTCAGTTTTCAAGTAGGTAGGTAAAGACTTTTGGCAGCATCTCCTCACAGGGGAATGAAGGGAAGACAACAAAGCTGGATATTAAGCAGAGTGTAACTTTATTTTAATCTGCAATGAGGGAAAATAATTAGAGAAGCTAATCGCAACTGTGCAGGCCTAGTGGCCTTCAAATGAGTGTGGTATAAGGGTGAAAACACATCAGCTCCAAGTCATGTATGAGAGAAATGCCACATCATGTATTATTTTAGCCTGGTCAGGCAGGTTACAGTAGGGTTGACTAGTCCTCAGTGTAGTCCACCTGTCAGGTCCAAAGGGTATGTTTTCCTCAGGAGGCCTCTTACTGGACAGACATGAGAATACCCCTAATGAGCAAACCCTTCATCCCATGATACCTCAGAGATATTGATCCAAGAATCAGAATTGTTATATCCTTCTCTGGCCTTTATTATGTGACCTAATAAAAAGTAGCAAGCCAATTAGCCAAATTTGAGAAAAATTAAAACAAGAACAATACCAATTGAAACAGCGATCTAAATAGACAGCTTATCAGTTTCAGAGAATGAATTGGCACCCTTTCCAAGGTGTAGCATAAAGCAGGTGGTAAAAAGGAGTCAATCTCTAGCCAGTTTTACTGATTCCCCTAAAAAATTCCTACTTACCTCTAAATATAGAAACAGGCTGGACCCATATATATGTGTGTATGTGTGGGTGGATTGCTGCCCTGAAGATCTGTGGGATGGGAGCTGCCCTGGAATGTTGATCACCTGATGGGGATGATGGGAGTTGTAGGCTAAACATTTGGAGGGCCAGTAGTTCTCCACCCCTGTATCAGGCCATTATTTAGTGTTATTAGACCAAACTGCAGCAAGTGTCAGTTTCCTTTCCTCTAACACAGCTACCAGAAGGAGTCTGGAAGCTCTTGCTTCTGTTTTTCTCCAGGAGTGGTTTGTCATAATATCCCACTTTATACAAATTCTGAAAAATCCTAACTAGGATTTAGGATTTTAGGAGCCAGTGTGGCATAGTGGTTTGAGTGCTGGACTGCAACTCTGGAGACCAGGGTTCAAATCCCCAGTTGGCCATGAAAACCCACTGGGTGACCTTGGGCAAGTCACACACTCTCAGCCCTCAGAAAACCCTGTGATAGGTTCACCTTAGTTACCATCAGTTGGAGACTAAGCAGCAGCAGCAGCAACAATAACAAAAACAACAACATGGTTTTATTTATGAAAACTATCACCTAAGAAGTTGGCCTTGTTGAGGTAACCATATATCACTCGTGCTTTAGGGTTCACACAACAACCAGAAATTGCAGTGTAGTAACAGCCATTGGGATTTAAGCAATTTATGTGCAGAATTGCTTGGACATTTCTTCATCATTCTTCCCCTACCTCCAAATCCTACAGCATTACATTCAGCACACATCATCCCATTTTTCAGTTCAACTGCCAATTTGTCTTTATGTCTACTCCTGGAACCTAGGATTCCAGTTTTTTTGTGTCAAAAATATGAAGGAGAGGGATAAGTCAAAACCCAAGCTTTTTTTCAAATAGATAAGTGCTTTAATATATGTGTCATGCTTTCTAAATGCAGCCCATGCTAATAATGTTTTTGCTTTGGTTTTATCTGTTACTGTTATCAGTGATAACCAATAGCCAATACTTCTAGTCTTTCTTTTCTATTGCTTTTGCAAGAACTAGAACTCCTAAGCAACTGAGTTTAGCTTGTCAGTTTGGATTCTGCTTTATATGGAAACTTATCCTAATCTTTTTAAGATGTTGGGGTGTGGTTTGAATAATCATACATAGATTCAAAATGGCGGGGGGGGAGAATAACATTGAGCTGTTTCAGCACTTTCTGAACTGAATAACTGGAGGGCATCTACATGGCAGGTGCAGAGTTAGGCGGCATGTCGCCCTTCAGATGTTTCAGTCTAATTGGCATGACTGATGATGAGGGATTATGGGATTCATGGTCCAAAAAGGTGGAGGCCATCAGATTGCCTACTTCTGGATGATTCTATGTTCCTAACACGCAGTGACGTAAACCTTATTGTTAGTTCTGAATAGACTAGAACCACTAAATCAGCTGGAGTTGCCTATATGTCAACCATTGGCTCTGTGGAACTACCCTTGCTGGGACTAACCAAGAGGGTTCTGGCCAAAGCTTCTGTTACTGACTTGGAGTAGTAGGTGATGCTACTAGCAGAAAATAGGAAAGACTTGGAACGGCTATTGAAGAAAGTCCAGGAAGAAGGTGGAAAGGCAGGGTTATAGTTGAACATTAAAAAAACAAAAATAATGACCACAGATGATTTACATAACTTTAAAGCAGACAATGAAGACACTGAAATAATCAAAGATTTCCTATACTTTGACTCATTCATTAGTCAAAATGGAGACTGCAGTCAAGAAATCAGAAGACGAGGACTTCAGAGGGCAGCTATGAAGGAACTAGACAACATCCTGAAGTGTCAAGATATATAATTGAGTACTAAAATTATGTTTACTGATGCCATCATAGTTCTGGTTTCTATGTATAGTTGTGAAAGCTGGAGAGTAAATAAAGCTGATAGGAAGAAAATAAAGTCCTTTGAAATGTGGTGCTGGAGAAGAGTTCTACAGATACCATAGACTGCTAAAAAGACAAATAAATGGGTTCTAGGGCAAATTAAGCCTGAACTCTCCCTAGAAGGCAAGATGAATAAATAAACTGTTGTACTTTGGCCATAGCATGAGAAGACATGACTCAGTAGAAAAGGCAATAATGCTTGGCAAGGTAGAAGTAAGTAGGAAAAGAGGAAGAGCACATTGCAAATGGTTAGAAAGTTATGTCCCTGAGTCCGCAAGACCTGAACAGGCGTGCTGGTGATAGAGTGACTTGGGGGTCTCTCATTTAAAGTCAACTTGAGGGCAGTTAGCAACAAAGCACAGTTTGACCTCCATATTTGCAGGGGATACATTCCTGGTCTTACTGTGGATACTGGAAACCACAGATAATAGCGAACCCTATTAAAATAATTGACTTATAGCCCAAGCATAGAGTCTTACTGAAGGGCCTAGAAGATGCCTAGAGAGAGCATCTATATCTTCTAGGTCCTCCAGCACAACTCTATAGTCAGCTTCTGGGGGAAGCATACCACAGAATCATGCTGGAGGACCTAGAAAATGCCTCGAGAGACCACCTTTTTTTGGATGTGGCTAAGTGAATCCATGGATACAGGTACCATGGATATAGGGGGTTGTGCTGTAGGTAATGCAGTGAGGCACCATCCTGAAAATACTGCAGGAATTGACAGGCTTGTGGTCTTTTGGGAAGGACTGTAGTTCAGTGGTAAAGTACAAGGTTTTCATGTAACAAGTTCCTGGTTCAAATGTCTTTCCGAAACCCTGGAGAGTTGCTATGAGCCATAGACCGGCAGTCTGATGATAGAGGGCAGCTTCATATGTTCCTAAACCGATATCCAGGAACAAAGTTCTAGGTCAGAGAGACGTTCACTCAGTACATCATTGTGTGTTTTTGAGATTAATAGGTTCACCTGACAATACTGTGCACTAGCTGAATTGGAATGATATTCAGAGCATCCTGTGTCTGTTGAAATTACATTTATGTAGTAGTGCCTTGATCTGATCAGCTGTGAAAATAAGTTATAGAGCAACATATTCCCAATGAGTGGGATAAGCCTGACTATAGTTCTTGTAAAAGGCAGTAATGTTCTTGTAAAAGGCAGTAATGTTTCCCTTCAGGAAAACAACAATCTGGAAGAATTCATGTCCCATGAATTACTGCACTTAAACAAATACTTTGTGGAAATAATTTGCAATTGCATGCTATCAGTAGGTTTTTAATTGAAGCTCACAGTCTGGTTTTGCATATCAGTGTTCTTGTCTAGATCCTTTGATCTACATTTCCATCAGCCCCAGGAAACACAGATAATGGTCAGGGGTGATGGTTATTGGAGTCCAAAACATCTAGAGGGCTTGGCTTTATTCATCTTTAACTAATGCAGGGGAAATGTAGCCTGAGTTTCAGCAGCTAAGGTTAGCTGGTTCATATTAGAGTTGTGATACTTAAAATCACTTGCCAATACATAAAGATCTGGGTTTGCTTCTGATATCTGTGGTATAACTTGAAGTGCTGGTTTTAATTTAATAAATTCCTAATAATCTGATATCTGGAAATCTGAGTTCATATGAACTGGCCCAGTGAGTTCATTATCTGAAGCCCTGGCCCACAGCTTCAAATATAGTTTGGTGCCTTACCAGAGGTGGGATGCTAATTATGGAAAAGACTTGTTTGGTACCTGCTGTGTATTAAGGGACTACATTAAAACGTATTAAAATATCATGAAGTTTTTTGTTTTTCTGGTGTTTGTTTTCTGTTAGTATTATAAATCTCTCATGGGTATGTATATGTTTTGATTAATTTATATGGATTTTATCTGACATTGTTTTGTTTTGTATTGCAATCTGCCACAGACATGTTACATTGGAAAGGCTTATTTAAATGTTTTAAATACATTGCAATCAAAAAATTGTCAACATTTCTTTGAGGAGGTAAAAAACTAAGAATAAAATGGAAATTACTAACGGATGCAAAAGAAAGAGGAGGTTTAGGCCTCCCAGATTTAAAGTTATACTTTGAAGCCTTGTGCATATCTAATTAAAAAGAATGGATTTTATTAGGTGATAAACAATTATTGGAATTAGAAGGCCACACATTGAAATTTGGGTGGCATGCGTACTTATCGTATGGAAAAATCAAAATGAATAAAGAATTTACAAATCATATGAGACGTACAGTATTTAATTTGGAACAAATATAAGGACAGATTTAGTTTTAAAATCTCTCATTGGGAAGGGAAATCAGATACCAAAATCTCTCCTCTCTCTCTCTCTCTCTCTCTCTGGCTTTTCTTCGCAAACGAAGATTTAGGAAGGACTCATCCCACGCTTTCTGCGAGCGTGCTGATGACTAAAAAGGCCAATCCGAGATAAACAAGTCCGGTTGCAGAAAGCACAGCAGAAGGTCTCCTTGGGTGATGTTTCCAGGTTGTGATTTTTTCTGCGTTGTCGTTTCTCTTCAAGACTTGTTCAGCATGAGTTCTCAAATAAGGCTGCAGCATTGTGGATAGTGCGTCTCCATGCCTCCCGATGTGAGGCCAGGGCGACCACTGTTGGTGATCAATTCGGCCAAGCCTGAGATGTTGTTTCAGGGAGTCTTTGTATTGCTTTTTTGGAGCGCCCCTCTTATGCTGACCCGTGGCGAGTTCACCGTAGAGTAGTATTTTGGGGAGGCAATGGTCCTCCATCCTAGAAAGGTGCCCTGCCCTCTTCTGAAGAAGCCTCTCCATCAGGCTGCCAACAAACCCTATTTCCACCCTTCCACCACCCAACATATCAACACTTGAGCACAGGACTTTTCTTATTGTTTTGTTCAAGGATGCATAATTTTTTTATACCAACAGAATGAAACTACATGTCTAAGTAGACCTAAAGAAAGTCAGTTATACCAGATTTTTTGAAAGCGGCACAATCTACGTATGCTACAAACTCAGAAAGGAAATTGTACTGTAACTTCAGCCATGTAGGGTAGAGAAAGGAAGGTGGGAAAGTTAACAGTAAGATAGAAAAGCCACAGAGCAGAAATCCTGTTGTACCATATTCAGTGACTCTCTGAATACAGTAATGAAGCAGTATGCAGATTGCTCCTTTCTGCTGATCCCAGGCAAGAGGAAGGAGGTGCCCAGGGAGAGCCCCTGGGAAATGTACAGTGGCTTCTTTGAAGCAGCCTGCAGCAATAGTGGCTCAGAATGCACAACTGCAGCAATAAAAGCTCTTGCCCTGAGATTTCTTCTCTCACTCTGAGACCTGTGACTCAAGGCCAAGCTACACAACACCTCCTGTATCAAAGACAGCATGCCTCTGTGTATCGGTTGTTGGGCAACTCGAGATGGACTGCAGACTTGCACTCATGGTCTGCTGGTAGGCTTCCCATAGGTACCTGGCTGGCCAACCTATGAAGAAAATGCTGGGCTAGATAGGATTCTGAACTGGGCCAAACAGGCTGTTTTTATGAGATCCAGTGTAAAGCTTCCTGCTTGTACAATATGGTTCTGGGCAAGGTGGGGGGGCTGACCTCAATGAAGACATCTTTTTGGTGTGCCCTCAAGCAGCATTCTGGATTAGAATGGCCTCAGTCTACCCTATGGAAGGGCTTTGAATCACTTATGCTGGATGCTCTAGGAAGGTGTCTGTTTTGATCCCTTTTCATTACTTATGCCCATTACAACTTGATGGTGGTTAGAGGGAAGGACATGGCTGTACAAGATGACCCTCTCTTTTGAGGACCGTGGCTGTCCTTTTCCATTTGTCACTATACATTCCCTTTTGAAAATAGTAGCTGTTGCATCCCATTTATCTCTATAATAAAGTTCATAGAAATTAATATGAAAGGGCAAGCTACAGACCTCAAAAGAGGCTTCAGAGGTTAAATGTGATGCCCAAACCAGTCCTGTGGTAGGGGAGGAATTTCAAACCAAGGCTCTTAGGGAATTGGTAAGGAGTATCTGTATCAGTTTGTCTCTATTCTAGGTCAGGGATGGGGAACCCCTGGCCTATGGAGAGATTCCATCCTACCAGCAACCCCCTCAATTAAGTCCTGTAACTTCATTTCTTTTCTCGGGGGATGTGAAAAACTTTTGTCTCAATTTTGTTTCATTTATTGGAAACCCACCTGTATTTACTTTATATTTGTATTAGATAATCTATCAGATTGCAAGACTTGTGTTTTTCTCCTGCACTGAAATCCATGCATATTTTGAGGCTACTTTTATCAGTACTGTTGAGTCTTTCCACTGCTTCTTCTCCAGCTGTTCCCCCCACCTTCCCTTTGCTATGTTCCATCCACAGTCAGAAGGAGAAGAGAGAATGACAGCTGGAGGCTCTCAGCTTGCATGTGTGCCTGTGTGTGTTTATAATTTTATCTCTTTCTTTTGTTTTTCATCTCCTCAAAGTGGCAAATGAATTGGGGCATGGAGAATGAGAATGAGAGAGAGAAAGCTGGTGAAAGCCAGAGAAAAGCTCAGAGTTCTCTCTTAGTGTGGTGCCTAAAAAGTCCTTCTAAAAATGTTCTAGCTGTTGCATTCTGTGGTTTGAACACCTTGCTTGTGCTTTTGCTTCTCCCACCTTTCGTTCCCCTTGGACTGGTACCTGAGTTGAGGTGAGGATGAGAGTAAGAGGGAAACAGATAGGCAGCATAAGGGTGAATTCAAAGACCAAATCAAAAAGTGCAGAAGCTAAAGGCAAGAGCTGATGGTAAGAGTTGTTCAACAGTGGTGTATGCTGCCTTGCAGTGTAGTGCAGTCTCCTTCTTTGGAGGTTCTTAAACAGAGGCTGGATGGCCATCTGTTAGGAGTGTTTTGATTGTGTATTCCTGCATGGCAGGGGATTGGACAGGATGGCCCTTGTGGTCTCTTCCAACTCTATGATTTTATGATGCTAGAGCATCTTTTCAAAAAGTGGTACACTCTAAGGACTTTTTTGGATGAGTCTTTTACAGCGCAAGCAGCCTGGTTGTGTTGTGAGGCTGCTGTGCTGCAGAGTGTCCCTTTCGGATGATGCTTTCCCCTGCTGTTTGAAAACTGCCGAATATAATGCTGCAATGTCTCCGCGGTAATGCAACAGTATTACAGCCTGGGACATCTCCCCCCACATCCCCCAACCCTGAAACTCTTCTTCAACTTTAGGAGGAGAGTGAGGAATTTGCTAAGTTTTAGCAATGCTTAAGGAATAAATCTAATGATTTTCCAATAGGGATTTTTTTTTTTAAAAAAACTATCCTTTCTTTTGACCTGTTGCCATATCTGCACACAGGCTTGTCCTAACTAGCCTAGCTTGATCAGTGTGCTTTTTTAAGTGTTGAATCACCATTCAATTTGTTTATTTAGTTATTCTATTCTAGTTGAGACTACCAACAGGATTCATATCTTAGGAGATTTTCACACGGGCTATATATCCCGTGGCAGGAACAGAACAGGGTCGGGAAAGGTTTTCCCTTTCAGATGATGTTGACCCCGTTCTGTCCTGCATCCATCCTACTCCCGTGACTGTTCCAGAACAATGTAATCATGATTTTTCATTGTGAATAGACCTCCCGTTCCGTCACTATAACGCAATCACAGGTGTGCGAACAGGAGCCCCATTCCTGTTCCGAAATGATAGCCATGGAGGGGAGGTCCGTTCCGAGCACTTCCTGGTACGATCTGGACATGCAGGTAAGTGGCACCCTTTATTTTACCCTCCCTGTTTTGATTATGTGATTTAAAGAGTGTTTTTGTGCTTGGTGAACTGAATTTATGTTTGGGGGAGTTTTATTTTTTAAATTTACCGTCTGGCGTTATAACGTGATAACGTGATAACGTTTCAGACGGCCGGTCGTAAAAGCAGCCTTACGATGGCTGCATTTACAGCCTGCCAGCAAGGGGAGGGGGAGCCCGTTCCTGCTGCAGAATTAAGGTGAGTGTGTGAAAGATTTATGTTATTCCAGGGCAGGAATGGGAGAGGAGGTAGTGGGGCAGTTACGGGGCATTTTGGCCCCGTGTGAAAATCTCCTTAGTGTTTAATGGCTAACTATCAGAGGAAAAGAGGTGGTTCATTCCCCCCAACCACTTTAAATAGCAATTCATTTAAGACAACCAGTTAAGAAGTAGGCCAAGTGAATGTTCTTTTGCTTAAAGGACCCTACAGCAAAATGCTAATTGTCCAGATTTGATGAGGAAAAATAACCTAAAGGGAACCAGTTGTCTGTGGTCCACTAATAGCATATAGGATATTGGCAAGCAAAGTAACCCTTGGCAGAGAGTAAAACTCAAAGTAAGACACTACATGTGCAAATCTGGACTTAAACAGAAGCATTTAATTTAATGGTTCTGCATTTTTTGCAAGCTAGAAAATCTTCATGCTGAGAGAGTGAGGTTTGACAGAGCAATTATATTTATTTCTGGGAATCTGCCTGAAGGCAGAAGCTTAGAGCTAAACAAGGACACTGTGATTTCTAAGCACTGTGTAGTGAACCACAAATGTTGTGTGTGAATAACTAGTTCTAAGATTTTAAACTTAAAACAGTATAACACAATCAAGGGTTTTTGTAGCAGTAAGGTCAGTTCATCCTAAGATAATTTCATTAAATTCAGCGGATCCAGAACACCATCACCATCACCAGCATCATTTTTTATTTATTTACTTAAGGTGCTATGTTTCAGACCTTACTGCAGACTTCATTAAATCTGCTGATAAGGGTCGTGGCACTTTAATTTTGGATAGACAACATTGCCAACAAGTTTTATTCCAAGTAAATGATAGTACTAGCTATCAGTTACTTAAAGAGGACCTCACCCATTCCATCATGTTAAAATCAAACAATCACCCAGGAAACACTGTCATTAGGCTTCATTGATTTATCTACTTCTGGTTGTTTTGGGTTTTTTGTTTTAAAAATATTAATTAATTAATTAGGTATTTATACTCCGCTCTTCAGCCACAAAGGCTATCAGAGTGGCTTACCATTTTTTTTGAGCAATAGCAATTTACACATCTACACTGCATTAAGCAGTTTCCAATGTGTGTTAGCTAATTGCCCCCACAAGCTGGGTACTCAATTTACCGACCTACAAAAGGATGGAAGGCTGAGTGAACCTTGGAGCCACCTGGAATCGAACTTGCAATGTGATGACTTGCAGTACTGGCATTTAGGCACTGCACCACTAGGGCTCCCTTACAAGCATCCTTGCTTTCCTATATTTTACATTCTTTCTACAATACAGAAACCTGGTTTCCCACCTCCTGGAAGACATATAGCATCTGGGTCAGGTTTTCTTCTGGAACCTATATTGCAGTATTTAGACTTTCTTATTTTCTTTCATATCTTCTTCAAAATCATATATTAAGGATATCAGTCATCTCATTCAGCTTATAGCATGGATTCATATGGATATATCTGATTATTTGGTTTCTTTTGGATGTTAATTCCCTGTATGCTTCTATACCTCATTTTGAGGCTAGAGTAGCGATTGAAAAGTTTTTGTCTTCACAATCTAATACTGTTCCTTCCACACATTTCCTACTGGATCCTCTTGATATTATTTTAGAGAATAATTATTTCAGGTTTCAGACCAAAATTTTCTTTCAGGTTTAAAAGGGTTGCTATGGGCAGCCCTGCTGCTCCTAGCGTAGCTAATCAATATATGACCAATCTGGAGATGACTGATATTTTCAATCCGTACAAACATTTCTGAAGTCAATCCATATCAACTCCCCATTCCCCAAATTCTATGGATGATACATTGATGACATTGATGACACATTATTTTTTCTCAGGTCTCTTTGATGAATCAGTTTTTCCCCCTCCAGTGGATGGATTCCATTCTTGCTGTTTTGATCTCAGAGAGATTGCCTTCTTGGATGTTCTGGTTTACATTCCCAATTAATGTATTTATATCCAGAATTCCCATAAACCCACAGATAAAACTTTGATTTTGCATTTTCTCAGCTGTCTCCCTTACCATTTGCAGAAGAACTTGCCTTATGGTCAATTTGTTTACATTTAAAAAGGAATTGTACAGCCCATAATAACTACAGATCAGAGGGTGATCATTTTCCCTAAGAACGTCCAGATAGAGTTTTTCCAAAACACATCATTTCGAATTCTAGGATCAAGGCACATGGGAAAGACAGACATTTTTTATTAGAACCATCACCTAAACAATGTTCTGAGAGAACTGTTTGGTCACTTCCTTTTAAATATTTGGTTAAATATGTGTATATATATATATATATATATATATGTATGTGTGTGTGTTATTTCAAACATTGGCACCTTATGCAGAATATTCCAGGATGCAATAAACTTCCTATAGTGGTGTTATGCTGAACTCAAAATCTATGTGACAAATTAGTACATACTGATTTTTTTCTCTAGCCATATGAAACGGTTGTAGAGGTCCCAGGAATAGCCATCAGGATTCCTTTAAAAAGAAGTCACCAATTGATGGAATGAGTACTTTCACAGCAGCTATTCTGTTTTACCCACAGCTGGAGGTGGTTTATCCCTGGAAGACTTAGATTTGATTCTGTACATTTACATATTGTTATAAACATCATTAATTTTATATTCATGTTCTTAAGCTAGTTTCTGGTATTTTGATTTTCTTGTTATATTTGTAATTATGACTTTTGGCAGTGTTTCATGCATGTTTTTTCTTACTGGCTGCAAGTAGTGACATTCTGTTTAGTTCTGTCTATATTCTTAGTAATTTGTTATCCACATTGACTATAAACTTTATCTTCATTTGTTTCATTGTTATATTCTTTAATATTCTTTTTCTGTGTTTTTGTGATGGTCTTTTGTGGTTTATGCATTTGTGGTTGAGCCACTACCTATCTGTATTTGTTTAGGTTTTGTAAAGCAGCATGATTTAGTTTCAGAAGAAGTAATTAGTATATATTTAGATCTAGCTTGATCTTGATAGATAATTGTATCATAAAGTCCTAGAGCTTGGAAGCAGAAGAGTACCACAACTGAACCTGCATCTGAAGGCAGGATTATCTACTTGTCAGTCCCACACAAATCAAGCCAGATAATTCAGTCACCAGAGAGTGAACATATTTATATCATGAACATCAAAACTGGAGAGCATGCAGTAGAACCCCCCAAAAGGGGAGACCTATTTGAAAGCACTGAAACAGTTTAAAAGTCCAACTCAAATTGGTCCTTTAGATATTTTAGGGTCTTCTTCAGGAGAGGTGTACAAAGAATACAGCGGACAATATATGTACACAAGGCATTAATATAGTGCCATACTTATCCCAGTGAAGTTTACAATGTAAATTAAAAGAACAACAAAACATATAGTAAAGCCATTGCCAATAAAATAATTGACAGAACTAAATCACAAAACTGAGCTGCAGAGTGAAAAACTTCCTTCTTAGTGTTTCAAAAGCAGTGTCCTGTTCATATTCAGAAAAGCAATCCTGTGCAGTGTGTTGACATCATTACTCTGCCATATTCTGGAAGGACAGATAACTACACCACGCTGGCTCCTTTGGTTCAGTAGCACCACCTTAAATTATCTTGAGACTATTTTTTTTTTAAAGAAAGGGAAAACTTCAAATCTTCTTTCACTTTCCCTCTGTGCTCCTGATTAACATTTGTCAATTCATCTTTATCTCTAAAAAGTCAGATGGGCTCTTGTGCCTCCTTACTTTTCCTCACAAATGAGACATCTCTTGAGGAAGACTCTTCTAAGAACGGCTTACCTTGCTTTATCCAGAAGATGCAAAAACATAA
The DNA here is from genome assembly GCA_030847615.1 of Gambelia wislizenii. Taxonomy (NCBI): domain Eukaryota; kingdom Metazoa; phylum Chordata; class Lepidosauria; order Squamata; family Crotaphytidae; genus Gambelia; species Gambelia wislizenii. The sequence goes on along the minus strand of JAUMIR010000005.1, from coordinate 200,516,751 downwards.
AGATTTGCTTGTACAAAACTGGGCTGACCATCTCATCCCCATAAGTAACCAGGAAGGAGCATTTTGCTAGTGTTTCTGGATCCTCTTCAAGGGCAGTTTCATGTAGCATGCATTACAGCAGTCTAGTGTGACCGTTACTAGGGCACTGCTGGGCATCCAGATGCTGTTGTATTACATAACATTACCATATGTCCTCTTTTTCTTAGACATGTCCTCTTTTTCACAGCTAAAATGTCTGAGTTTTCTTACATGGAGGAAGTGGGTGATCAGGTAGTAGAGCTCTGAGGAAGAGGAAAAGAGACATGCTAGGTTAAAGCAGAGTAAGGGAAAGCAGGGTAAAGCAGCCAGCCTCAGCCCTTTGGCAGTTACTAAGTGATTTGCCAGCTTCCAGCTGCCATTGTCGCCGCTGGAGCACCAACCCCCCGTGTCCTGAGGGAAAGGGAGGAAGATGGTGTAGAGGAAAAAGGCACCCTGCCACTGCCACTGGGATGGTGTCCAGCTGCAAGGAAGGTCTGTCTTGTCTGTTGGACTGACTCAAATGAGGAACTGGTGGCTCCTCTTACAATGGCCTAGACCTTATACAGTATTTAAACTGAGAGTTGTCATAGCAATCGGTGCTTTGAAGTAGTCAGTCAGTAAATGTCTTTTTTTTCTTTTCAGAATATGATAACTCTGTATTACAAGCCCCATCATCTGCATCAATTGACTACGGTGGTTTGATTTTTGTGAGTTAGCTAACAGCATTTGGCAGTCCAGAGTTACCCTACTCTGTTTGTGTAGGAATGAGTTGACTTCTGCCCTTTCCAGATACATTCATGGCTGCACACTGTCTAAAGTTGGTAGGCCCTGTCTTCACCTGTGTGTCAAGAAATATCATCAAGTCCAGCAAAATACCCATACAGTGAACATTGCCTTTTTGGATGGATTGTAGCCCTATCCAGCCATGGTGGCACACCAGGATCCAATTTGAGTGGTTTCCCCAGGTGCAGCACCTCAAATCATGTTTAGATTGACTTCTTCTCTTTCTGCCATCCCCTTAATATCCAAAAAGAGGTTTCAGAGAAGAAACTTTTATTGGAACTGTAGCAAGGAGAGAAAAACTTCAAACCTCCTTTCAGTTTCTCTTTGTGCTCCCAAGACTGTTTAGGTCTTATCAGAGGTTGCTGTTTACCATTTCTGAAATCAGCTTTATCACGTCAGAAAGGCTCTTTTGCTTCCTTACTTTGCCTCATGAATGAGCCATCTCTTGAGCCAGACTTTTCTTAGATCAGCTTACCTTGTTTATATCCAGAATAGCCTGATACAAAAGCATCTAAATTTGCATCCATTTAATTCCAAGTCCTTTCTTCAGATGACAAAATGGAAATTAAGACTGATACAGAAATTTAGCCCTGCTCATTTTATGGAATGCCATTATGGAAAGAGACACTCTTTCTTGAGGAGGCATGTTCTCAGTCACCAAGTTGCAGGGTCACCTGGAAGGCAGAGGTGCAAAATTTAGCTCTGTTTCAGCAGAGGCTGTACAGATTTCTATTGATGAAATCAGTTAGTGACACACAGGGAGAGAACACCGTATACAAATAAATCATTCTCGACACATCCCTTGGGCAGCTGGATTTCTCAGGCTCTGCAGTGAACTGGGACATACTATTATTACTTCCCATGTGATTATGTGTGTGCATATGCTGTCACTTTCCATTGTGGGAATGAGCAATTTAAACTCGATTATTTTCCTTTGGAAGTACCCCCTCCCCTTGGCCTTTCTTCCAAAGTGAAATGTTGTACTTGCGTGATTTCAAAGCTTATTGAATTTGAACAGCAAATGAAAGTAATTTTCTCCCTTCCCCTCACCTGTCTCCAGTGCTGGAATTAAAGTGGAGGAAAGGAGGGAGGGAAGAATATACAATCTGATTGGCCATGTTTATTGGACATTCAGACAGAAATGTGGCTAAAAGAGGCATAGATGGAGCTTTGGCTGTCCAATCTAGTTAATGTTTAAACTTCAAGCCAGATCTTACTGTTTCTCAATATGAGGAGATGCTGCCGGGCAGTCCAAGGTACAATAACAGATGAAAATACCAGTTTGGAAATGAATTGCAGGCCTACATTTGATTAATGGTTTGGTTCCTAATGGTTAGTTGCATGTAATTCTCACTGAAATCAATGGGAAAATTTAGCTGTGATTTAGGGGTTGTTTACACGGCAAAATAAATCCTCTAAGAATTCACAAAGAGTCCTAATAGTCCCCACATCTTTCAGATCAAAATTGCAATATTCAGAAGGAGGGGGGCAAAAAAAAACCCATAAGTCGTGCAGTATCAGCTTTTGCTATTTTCCCTGACTTTTTTTTTTATAAAGTTCACGAAAATGTGGTTGTGTGAACTACCATTTTGCAAAAGGCTGTGGGAACTACCAGAAATCTTCCCGAAATAGTCACAACAGAGCTGAGCCATGATTGGTCGGACCGATCTCGGAGGGGGCGGACTTGCAAAAGATGCCTGTCATGGGAACCACCATTTTTGCCATGCAAGGAGCCTCAAAGTGAAAAGATCCAGGCAGCTGCCGGGGTGGCCCAGCAGTTCAGCACTCTCTAGAGGCTCTGGTGGCTGGGAGTCCAAGCCACACATTTGGCTAAGTGGCTGGGAGGCACGCATCGTTGATCTGTATATCAGGGAAAATACCTGTCTTTTTTCCTGCCAGCTCTCTGGCAAAGCTCTGGCGGTCACCCACTGCCCGCCCTCTCCTCCTTCCTCCCGGGCTCCATGGTGGCTGAAAGGCTCCCTCCCTCCTCCCAGGCTCGTTAGTGGCTGAAAGGCTCCCTCCCCCCTACTGGGCTCCTTGGTGGCTGAAAGGCTCCCTCATTCCTTCCACCCTTCTTGCTTTGGGAAAAAGAGGGGGGGAAGGTGCCTGTGCTCTCTCTCTCCCTCCCTCCCTCTCAGCTTCCCAGCATCTTCCCCCAGATGTGCTTGGGAGGCCACACCCCCCACTGTTGTCTGTGTGAACTACAAAGCTGAAAACAAACCAGATCAACCAATTTTGCACTAAGTCATGTAAACTATGTGGCACTGGTGTGACAATGTGCTAATATGCAAACTATCACAATAAAAACTGCTTTGTAACTGACCCCTTAGTTCCACTTGAAATAAACAGCACTTAAATTCAGCAAATATGCAGTGTAGGCCTCTGCATATCTATTTAGAAGGAAGCCCTCACTGAATTAATAGAGACTTAGGAATTCTGGGGTTTGTAGTTTAATGAGGCCTGAGAGCTCTCTTGCTGAGAATGCTAAATGCCCCTCCCTAAACTGCAAATCCTAAGATTCCACAGGAGGCAGCCATAGCAGTTAACATGGAATAATAGTGCTATAACACTGTAGTGTGATAAAGTCCTAAGTCCCCATTAATTCATTGAGGGCTTACTTCTTAATAGATATGCAGAAGCCCTACACTGCATGTTTGTTGAATTTATGTGCTGTTTATCATCTTTTTAGTTCCAAGCAAGTGTGTCTTGAATTGAAGCCTTGGTCTGGATCCAATCCAATGGAAACTTCCTAATTCCAATTGTTATTCCCAACTAATATACACATTGAATCAATGGGAACTTGGTAAATCAACACTTATGTGAATTTCACTGATTCAATCAGTCTACTCTAGTTCAGATTTACAATTGGATTTAGTTTTCTGATTACATGATAAATTATTTTTACAAGGTATAAGAGAAGCAACAGTAATGCTGCAGATAAGTGTAATTCCATTGTATGATCTATTTTCGGGGGAGGGGTATCTGTTTTGGGGAGGTATATTTTTCAAGTTCAATACTACAAGACCACTGATATTGGAGAAAACAAAATATTTGGTTTTAACTTTTGTAATAATAATAATAATAATAATAATATTTATTTATACCCTGCCCCTCTGTTAAAACAATCGGGGCGGCTTACAAAAATTAAAATAAAATACAGATAAAATCCCCAAACACCCCCCACCCCCACCCTCCCCCATAAAAAATATTAAACAATTATAAATTAAAACCAACTGATCTAAAAACACATTTAAAAACAATAAATACAATAAAATACAATAAGTGGCCAGCGGACTAAAAGAAGCCAGGATCCCCTGAGGCCAGGATCTAATTAGGAAAGGCCTGCCGAAAGAGATCCATCTTTAGTGCTTTTTTAAAGCTACTCAAGCTTGTTATCTGACGGATCTCGTTCGGTAGGTCATTCCACAATTTGCAGGTGATTACCGAAAAGGCCCTCTGGGAGGTTGCAGACAGCCTAGATTTTTGTGGCGGAAGCAAATTCCTCCCAGAGGACCAGAGTGCGCGGGGAGAATTGTATGGGAGGAGGCGGTTCCGGAGATAAGTTGGACCCAAGCCATTTAGGGCTTTAAAAGTAATAACCAACACCTTATACTGGGCCCGGAAACTGATAGGCAGCCAGTGGAGAGATCTTAACACTGGAGTTATATGGTCTCTCCAAGATGTTCCCGAGACCACTCTGGCTGCCATATTTTGTACCAACTGAAGTTTCCGGACCAAGCATGAGGGCAGCCCCATGTAGAGCACATTGCAGAAATCTAGACGAGAGGTTACCAGCGCGTGCACCACAGTCTCGAGGTCCTTTACTTCCAGGAAATGGCGCAGCTGGTGTATCAGCCGAAGCTGATAACAGGCGCTCCTGACTGTCGCATTCACCTGACTCATCATCTGAAGCGATGAATCAAGGAGCACCCCCAGACTGTGAACACAGTCCTTAACGGAGAGTGTGACCCCATCCAGGACTGGAGGTTGCAACCCAACTCCTGGTTTCGAGGCCACTACCGTGAGCACCTCCGTTTTGTCTGGATTTAATCTCAATCTGTTTTTCCTCATCCAGCCCATTACTGCCATAAGACAGTCATTAAGAGGAGAGATGCCATCGGAATTTGAGGCCGACGATCGGGACAAGGAGAAATAGATCTGGGTGTCATCAGCGTACTGATAACACCCAGCCCCATAACTCCAAATAATCTCACCCAGCGGCTTCATATAGATGTTAAACAGCATCGGGGACAGGATGTCGCCCTGCGGAACACCACAAGTAAGCTCCTTTCTGCTGGAGCAACTGTTCCCGAGCAACACCCTCTGGGATTTGCCCGAGAGGAAGGACCGGAACCACTGGAGCACAGTGCCTCCGATTCCTAACCCTCTCAGGCGATCCAAGAGGATGCTATGATCTATCATATCAAAAGCCGCTGAGATGTCCAAAAGCACCAACAGGGTCAAACTACCCCTGTCGATGCTTAGACACAGGTCGTCAGTTAAGGCAACCATGGCAGTCTCAACTCCAAATCCCACCCTCAAACCAGTTTGAAATGGGTCTAGATAATCGGTTTCATCCAAGACCACTTGGAGTTGAAGCGCAACTGCCCTCTCGATCACTTTGCTCAAGAATGGTAACATAGAAACCAGCCTATAGTTGTTCATGTCCAGGGGGTCAAGGGAAGATTTTTTCAGGAGCGGCCTAATGGCTGCTTCCTTTAAACAAGATGGAACACACTCTTCTCTGAGGGATGCATTGATGATGTCCTTAAGGAACACCATCAAGGCAGTTCCCCCCCTGGATGGCCAGCCATGAAGGGCAAGGATCGAGAGGGCACATCGTCTTCTTCACCCTACCAAGTAGCTTGTCCATGTCCTCGGTACTCACGGGTTGAAATTCATCCAGTAAACTTACATCAACGGAGTTGCTGGACACCTCGTCAATTGTTTCTGTCAAATTACTGGCATCTAAGTCGGCTCTTATCCGAGAGATTTTATCTGCAAAGAAATTGTTAAACGTGTCACAGCAGGCTGTCGTTGGGTTAAGCAATGGGTTCTGCGCTGGAATAACCTGCGTCATCTCCCTTACCACCCTAAACAGCTCTGCTGGACGGGACTCTGCAGATGCAATATGTGCAGAGGAGAAGGATCTCTGCGCTGCACGTATTGCCTCTCGATAGGACCAAAGAAAGTTCCTATGACGAGTCCTGTCGGATAAGAGTCGAGTTTTCTGCCAGTTGCGCTCTAGTCGTTGTCCAACCCGCTTCATTTTCCTAAGCTCTGTTGTATACCATGGCTTACGGTTTGGAGTGGGTTGGAAAGGACGCTTGGGAGCGATTGTGTCAATAGCCTTGGTAAGGTCAGTGTTCCAGGTATTAACCAAAGCTTCGACAGGGTCACCTGCGTTACCAACCATTAAACCCTCCAAGGCTTTCTGGAATCCTATTGGTTCCATTAGCCTTCGAGGGCGGACCATTTTAATGGGTCCACCACCCCCGGTGGGGCGGGAAGAGACTCTTAGTTCAGTCTTGACCAGGAAATGATCCGTCCATGACAATGCGGTGGTTTTTATAACCTCCGCCCACAGATATTCCTGCTCCGTACTAAAGACCGCATCAAGGGTATGACCCGCACAATGTGTGGGCCCGACGACCATTTGGGATAGGCCCACGTTTGTCATGGTTTCCATGAACTCCCGAGCCGCACCAGTCAGATTTGTCAAGCTGGTCTCGAGTGGAATGTTGAAGTCACCCAAAACTAAAAGTCTGGGTGACTCCAACAGCATCTCTGAGACCAGCTGTGTCAGCTCAGTTAGGGAGTCTGCTAGACAACGGGGTGGTCGGTATACTAGCAGAATCCCCAAACTATCCCTGGTCCTCAGGCTAAGGTACATACACTCAAAGTGGACTGTGTTTCGGACAGGTATCCTGGTCAAGGTCAGATTGTTCTTATAAACCAGAGCCACTCCGCCCCCCCGCCCACTTCCCCTCACCCGCTCACAGTGAGGTTACAATGTTCTCTTGTAACAAGAGAAGTGTGCTGTACTGCTTGACTTCTAGCCCTAAATAAATGGTTAATAATAAAAGGAGCAAAGTGGTGCTAGTACTAGTAAGAAAATATCATATTCCATTATGCCATGGCATGAGGGAAGATATAGATTCCTTTTTGTGTGTGAATTTGATCTGTGTTTTTTTTTCCTGGTTGAAGTAAATAAAGCTTTCAGTGAACCTTCCATTGAAGGTACAAAGCTGTTGTTTGAATGTCTTTACATACATAAGTATTCATCATTAGGACTCAGAAGCCATTGGCCAAAAATGTGGGAAATCTGTGTAGACAACATGCATGACACTTCTGTAGCTCTGAATCTTCGTTCCAAAGTGATAGGTGTTAAAGTTTTATATTTCCATATACACTGATATGTAATTTTGTGTTCCCTTGTGCTGAGTGAAGCATGGTTCTGATTTTGTCAAAAGGCCTAAAGAAACAACATTACTGAAGAAAGTAATAATTAACTTTTCCATAGATTGCCCTGTTATTTTTACTGGGGCTCATTAGATGCTTTCCCATGGTTCTAAATAAATGACTACTATCCTCTAAGAAGAGATGGAGAGTTCCAGTGGTTCTGAATTCAATTAGCTAACACACATTGGAAACTGCTTAATGTGATGTAGATATGTAAAGTGCTATTGCTTAACAATTTGTAAGCCGCTCTGAGAGCCTTTGTGGCTGAACAGTGTGGTATAAATACCTAAATAAATAAATTAATAAATAAATAAAATTGGATAGCTTCTAAAAGATAGTTACTTTGTCATGCTCTTATTCTGAACATTGCATTAATTGGTTTTGATAAGGTGGTTCTATATTGTGGGTTGTTTCTCAGGTCGGTTTGAGAGACATGTACTTAGCATATCAGTCCATGAAGTTTTGAGGGAGAGATGCATTGGGTATATGCACAGTGGACAGGAGCATGAACATATGAAACTGGACCCTTGGAAACAATGAAATATATCGATTGAATAATGGAATACCTTGAAGAGCTGCAATTTAATTTTCATGGATAGCCCCTTTAGTGAAGATCATCTTTTCCCACAACATCATAATGACTGTGACCAATTCATCCACTAGTGGTCAGTCTTCTGCAGATGAGCCTTTCTGTATCTAGCTAGGAAGGTCCTCAGAAGCTATACAATAGCACCCCCATATCTTCAAAGGGGATTGATTCCACCCACCCCCCGCGGATGGTGAATTCCACGGATAATAGCATTCACTACCGCCAGTCTGTTGCCACAGGAGCCCTCCTGGGGGAAGGGGGAAGGTGAGATTACTCCTTCCCCTTCCCTTCCTCCTCTGCCCCTGCCATGGCTCTGCTGGGAATGGAGCTCTCCCAGGGGGAGGGAGGGGGAAGGCACAATTGCTCCTGCCCCTCCCTTCCCCCTTCGCCCCATCATGGCCCCACCACAAACGGAGGTCTCCCAGGGGAGAGATCACTCCTACCCCCTCCCTTCCCCCTTCCCCCTCCATGGCCCCATTGTGAACAGAGCTCTCCCGGGGGAGAGAGGGGGAAGGCGCAATTGCTCCTGCCCCCTCCCTTCACCTCACTATGGCCCTGTCGCAAAAGGAGCTTTCCCAGGGGGAGAGAGGGGGCAGGCGCAATTGCTCCGTCCCCCTCCCTTTCCCCTTCACCCTGCCATGGCCCCACCATGAACCTAGCCATCTCAGGGGGAGGTGAGATCCCTCCTCCCTCTTCCTTCCCCCGCCATCGCCAGCCGTGGATAATTGAATCTGCAGTTGGTGAATCAGTAGATACGGGGGTGCTACTGTATATGAAATCTGCCACCCCCAACACCTTACTAGATTGGTAGAATCTGCCAGAGCTTACACTTTATTGGCATAGAAATTGCAAGTCTAGGGTCACCTCCACACAATGGACTGTTTCTTGGCAACATCCTATGGAATCCTGGGGTTTGCAGTTTGGTGAGGCACTAGAGTGCTCTGGATGAGAATTCTAAATAGCCTCCCCCCAACTACAAATTCCAGAATTCCACAGGATGGAATTATGACAGTTAAAGTGGAATCATAGCACTATAATTATGTAGTCTGCATGGGCTTCAGGTTGAGATGTAACAATGTACAATTTCCAGAAATTAGGAAGCCACATTTTTTCCTTTAAATAAACTCACAGAAATTTTTGGAAAAAATTAAGAAGTGCAGTATTACCACCATTTACAGACTGAAAGTCTCTTTATTGTTTTAGGAACATAAAATGGATTAATTGGCTTGATGTAAAAGTATCATATTTGGTATATTCAAAGCATAGGGAGTTTCCCCCCACAAAATAATTACAAATTGGATAGACTTCTAACATTTTTTTGTTACAAATGGAGCTAAAACATCCCGAATTGTAAGGAACTTATGAATGATAAGGAGCCTCTTTGCTTTTGCCAGTTTATGAGGAGATGGCAACAACAAGAACAACCCAAACATAACAATAAACAGAAGAAACCATCAACATTAGTTAAAACTAAGACAATGATTTTGTCTCCTCTAGTCTTCCATATGTCAAGGAGACATAAAAGTACACTCTCTCTCTCTCTCTCTCTCTCTCTCTCTCACACACACACACACACGCACACAAATCAAAAGAAAAAGAAATCAAGACCAGAAATTGTAATGATGTGAGATACTGCATAATAGTGTTGCATAAAAATTTACTAACTTCATAGCTTTTGGAAATAATGTGTGTATGCATGTGTGTGTGTGTGTGTGTGAGAGAGAGAGAGAGAGAGAGAGAGCAAATATAGAAACACCTTGTCTTAAATATTTTATTCTTAATTCTAAAAAATAATACAGTAGTTCATAACCCATTTTTTTCTAGGAGAAAAAAGACTTCAGAAAAATATTCTCTCCTAATTTTTTCCATTTTTTAATCCTGGGCCCTTATATATATGTCTACTGAGATGGCAGACTAGGACTTTGTGAAGGAATATTTTAATAAGCTATAAAACTGCCTGGTTACACAAACCCAAGAAGTTTTATTCTCTATTTTTGTGGGTTAAAAATGAACAATACTTCTTTGGAGCCACTCTAGGTATTCCTGAGCTCTCACCTGCTCATCTGTAATTCTTGTTTATGCAGTTTTTGTCGTGAGAAACCTACAGTTCTCTCTATCCTTGGAAAAGGTTATGGGCTGGCAGCTGCTTGATACAACCATTTGCATCATCGGATGGCCTTATGGCCTCTCATAAGAGATTGTCATCTCAATTGTTGAAGGCTCTTTTGTTTCAGCAATCACCCTCACTTTAAACCAGCCTCAGCAATAGGTGTTTTTCTTGAGCAGTAGAAAAAGCCATTTATTTTCCTCTACCAGAACATGAAGTCTCCTGAATTCTTTTCATTCTGAATTGTGGTAGCAGACCTGCAGCAGGTATAATTGAACCACTTAACATATTTGTTACATGAAACATAACACACACTCTCTAAATTGTGTATCCTATGGCAGATGTTGTTAGACTGCAACTCTCAGCATTCTTTACTATTGGCTATGTTGGCTAGGGCTCTTGGCGCTTGCAGGAATCCCGGAGAGCCGCATGATCTCCCCCAGGTTTTCAAAATAGCAATATGAGGGATGGTCAAAATTCATGACAAGCAAAGTTGAAAATCAGGAAGTAGCTATTAATAAGTCTATGTTCTACTAAATTGCCATATGAAAGTAGTGATTTTGGTTAACTTAGGCACGTGTTTCTCTATAAAATTAACATATTGCCCACATTTATAAATTACACGGTGCACACATTTCCATCTTTATAAAGGGCCCACATACATAAATGCCAGATTTTTGTTTTGACATCATGTTCAATCTTTATGGATTGAATAGCTTTCCAACCCTCAAATAGGGGCCTCCCTTATAGTAAAGGACACATGCCAGTCCTATAAGGAACAGGCTTTCTGCACCTCAAGTAAGGGATATCCCTTATAATAAGCAGCAGCCACCTCTTGCCCTTCCTTGTCACAGAGGGGCATGTATCAGGAAACGAGAATAGGTTATGGTCCCTCAAGATTTATTGTGTGAAGTGACTCTTAAACTATACTTTTACATCATACTGTTTTAAGGATTGTTCTCTAAAATGTATTTATTATTTATTACTTACAAGAGTTTATACCCTATCCCAGAGCAGCTTACAAATTGTTAATTTAGTTCCTTTCACTCAGGCTTACAGTCTAATGAAACATGATACACAAAGAAAAGGAGATGGCAGTAGGAGAGGGGAATAAGTCTAGCAGATGCTGGCTGCTCTTCTCTCCCTCAGGTCGCATGAGTGGCAGTTGGAAAGGAGAGAGTTCTTCTCACCAGCTGCTGGGACTAAGACATGGTGGAACTATACCTAGCTGCTGTTCTCTCCCTCAGAAGACAGAGCAATGGCAGTTGGAATGAAGGCTTCTCATTCAAGTTCTGCCATCCCCCAAATTTTCAAAATGTGAGGCACTGATACAGCAGTTGTATCTCCCCCCCCCCGCCACCCTCTGCAACTGGTCTCTCTGTCTGGCCTCTACTCATCTGTTTGCCTGTGATGGCAAATAGGAGTCTAGTTTGCTTCACAACAATTAAGAGAGAAAGGTGAGTGAAGGGACATGGAGCGTTTCAGAAGGAGATGTCAGCAGCAGTGTTGCCTTCCAAGCCTTTAAAAACCTCAGAAGGAAAGGTATCATGATTAAACATGCTCATGCCTTTTGGTTATTTTTATTATTATTTGCTGACAAGTGGACTTCAACTTATGATGATTCTATTGATAAGAGATCTCCATGAACGCTGGTCATCAACTGCCCTGCCTAGGTCTTGCAAGCTGAGGACCATGAGTTCCTTTATTGAATCAATCAATCTGTAATACAGTCGTCCTCTTTTCCTACTGCCTTCCACTTTTATTGAGCATTATTTATTGTCTTTTCCAGTGAATCTTGTTGTCTCATGATATGTCCAAAGCATTACAGCCTCAGTTGAATTATTTTAGCTTCTCAAGCGAGTTCCTTCTTGATTTATTTGAGAACCATTTATTTGCCTTCTTGGTGGCCCATGGTATCTTTAGAATTCTCTTCCAGCACTATGTTTCAAATGAGTTGACTCTCTTCTAGTCAGCTTTCTTCACTGTCCAGCTTTCACAACTATACACAGAAACTGTGACTTTTCCTTCAGAGTAGTTATTAACAAAGCAGCTGAAGCAGCTTTATAAAAAAAATGAGAGGGTTGCTTACAGAGTTCATGGTTGATGCTAAATGTTTGTGTCAATAGGTCCTAACTTTAGTATCTGCATGAACTGAGAAAATCACTTCGGATATATGAATTATACACCAATAAAGGTATTCAGCAGGGTTGCAACCAGGTAAAGGCAAGGTGCCCCAGATGTAACATCTGTGACCAGAGTCAGAAGGATTAGCATATGACCTTTAGAGACACAAATATGGAAGCCTATTCCAGGCTAGCTGCAAGTCAAGTGAAAACCTATCACTAAATCTGTCTCCTTGAAGTGATTTAAATAGGGTCCTCCTGTCCTTTCCTGTGAATGACATAGCATTCAGAGGAAAATGACACAGCCTTCAGCTATTCACACTTTCCAGAGTGGGATATGATTGGTTCTTATAATTCTTAGTTCAGACTAAAGATCTTTCTCTTGCTAAAGAAAAGGTGTAGTTTTTTTTTATTTAGTTATTTATACCCTGCTCTTCAGCCACAAGGCTATCAGAGTGGCTTACAAATTGTTTTAAGCAATAGCTATTTACACATCTACACTGCATTAAACAGTTTCCAATGTGGTGTTAGCTAATTGCCCCCACAAGCTGGGTACTCATTTTACTGACCTACGAAAGGATGGAAGGCTGAGTGAACCTTGGAGCCCGTTGGAATCGAACTTGCAACGTGGTGACTTGCAGTATTGGCATTTAACCACTGCACCACCAGGGCTCCAGTTCACCATTTTTTTAAAAAGGAAAGCTATCACCTCACCTAACTGAAATGAATTCTGTTAACATAATTAAGCCAACAGCACTCCTAATTTTAAGGCTAATTTAACCTATTAGACATATGGCTCTCCCTGTCAGTTTATATTTTCATGTTACAAAACAATGTATGCTGGATTGTAATACAACATACACTCACAGAGAGAGGAATATAAATGAATTTTTTATTTAGTCATGTAAGAATATGGTAGTGTGATAACACATTTTTGATGTTTAAACATTGAGCAGATATAGCAAAAAATTATTATTATTGTTGTGTGTCTTCAGGTCAATTACAACTTATGGTGACCTTGTCACAAGGTTTTCTTGGCAAGATGTATTCAAAGAAGGCATCCTCTCAGGCTGAGACTTGCCCAAGGTCACCCAGTTGGTTTCTGTGGCTGAGTAGCAATTCAAACCCTGATCTCATGGACTCCTAGTTCAACACTCAAACCACCACACCACGCTGTCTCCAGTACAACATTGCCCTGTACATTTTCAGAACACCATACCTTCCAACTCTCCCAATTTTGCTATGACAGTCCCAACTAATCCTCTGCTACCCCACTTTTTCAGCTGCTTTTAAAATGTCTTGGTTTCTTTCTTTTGATTGTTACATACCCTGACAGCTCCCATCTTGGAATATTAAATAATTTGCTATATTTAATAATTTGGCTAAAATGGCCATCCACATGGTTACAGATAAACCAAGGATCCGCAAATAAGGCTGGATTCATGTATGCACCAAAGGAGGGGCCAGTGGAAATTTCCAAAAACAAACACCCTCAAGTGAGATTCAACACGTGGAGGTGAGTCAATCAGTAATCCACTCAGCAATGGCAGAGACCCTTATGGCTTGTAAATGGGATTTTTCTCTTCTTCCTCCAACAGTAGGCCTTGCCTGTTTCTTAGGACTTTATCAGATTACACCCCCTCCCATTAATGTTCTTTTGCTGGCATATTTTGTGGCTTTTTTATGCTAGCAAAAGAAACCCCCACCAGACCTACCTTGAGCATTGGCAATGAGGCAGCCTCAGCATAAACAGAGCATGAACAGAGGTCTGTTTACTTCCAGGACTGAGATCTTGCTGATTCTCACAAGAACATAGAGTGCAGCAAATGTAAAAAAAAAAAAATGAGCAAAATAAACACATAAAATATTGACACAAGCACAGAAACACACTTTAAAAGTCCAACTACACTGGGGGGTGTGTGTCATAAAATGAGTGTCCCCTACCTGGCTGTTGTGATCTTGCCCGGAAGTGTTCTGTCATTGATGCTGTATTCACGTGAGCACAGTGGTGTGAAGTTTCAAATACCAGCAATGCTGGCAACAAAGCACCACGGCAGATCTATTGACGGCTTGGCCTGTCAATAAAAAAGAACGGCTTTTGGACAATATATGATCGCGAAGGGACAACGTCATCTGGTATGCGTGCCCTTTCACGTTCATCAGGCATCGTTATGATGCCTTATTTGCCTGGTCTGATAAAGTCCTTATTCAGTTTCAAAGTATCGATCATTAACGATTGTTAATTATTCCAGAGTGCCTTTTGTTCTAAGCTGGGAACCTTCAAGCAATATTGTATTTCACGCACAACTCCAATCCCTGTATGGGAACTATTTCATATAAATATCACTCCCAAACACCACCAGATTGCACACAGCCTCCCTTCCTGTTGACGATGTCAGTCTGTGTTGGCAGTTCCACTTCCTCCCTCCAGGCTGCCGGTTTGCTGTGTGCCCTCAGAATGCAACTCTGAGACCCCGTTGCTGCAGGAATCTCTGCTCTACAGGACAGCTGTTGTATCACCCACCATCCCTTGACTCTGTTCCTCTATCCAAATACTTCCTACTATTTTCCTTAGCCTTGTGTGAGTGCTTGAAGCCTGAGTGTTTTTGTGAGTGCCGTGATATTATTTTCTAATGAAGATCATTTAATTGTACCTTTTGGCTTAGAGTCTTCTCCTCAGTACTGGTATACATAGGTCTAAAAGGTCCTGCCATTACCCACCTCTTGCATTGCCAAGTCAAGTGTATAAATTCCCCATCCTAATATTAGTGTGTGAGAGGATTCTCACGGACCCCCAGTGTTTCAGGTAACACCCTCCCACTTGTCCTCAGCTTGCTTCAGTTGCTGCAAACTGAGTTCAAAGTGCAAAAGAGAGGAGGGGCAGAATCTTGCTCTTCCAAGTAGTTTCAGGCAAAAGCAATCTGCTACATCATCTCCTAGCTGGTGTGTTCTTCCTCATTAATAACTTTTTCTATTTTGACTACACTCTGATGTTGTCTGGGAACATGTGTCTCAGTTTTTATCAGTGAGATGTTGGAGGCTATGAAATGCTGAAAATTATGTTTTCAAAAACGGTGACCTTCCGAGCTGAACTTGGCTTACTATGCATGCATTGACACATTCTAGATACATGATAGACCCACTGTTTTTGCACCTGTAGGCAGGCAGCAACTAGGAGCATTATAACCCCCTTCTCCATTAGTCATCTGGCTTGTTTTCATTGGGCTATGTTGAGTTGGTGGGCCATGTTATGCACAACTTGAAATATATTTCAATATTTTTTCAGTGAGTTATTTGAAAAAAGTAAGTTGCAAAACACCTCAGCAAGCAAGTATATTTTTTTTGTTCTGTATTTTACATTCTGTACTTTGTGTACTGCCATTCTTTTTGTTTTTCTATAAACCTTAATAAGTGATAGCTTGCTAAATATGAGGGTGTTTGAAAAAGTGATACCAGTTTAGAAATGGGTAGTTATTTTTCTGGAAAGGAACATCTTTGTAATATTTTTCCCCTTAGCATTTTATGTTCTGTTTGCTCCAAACATGAAGAAAGTCCATTAATACTTTAATGAGCACATGGAAAAGCACCTTAGTGTCAACAACTGGAAGAGAGAAAACCATCTCAAGTAACATCTACAGTTTTCAGCCACAATTTTAAGGGTGGGGGGGGACTAAACTTGTGATTTGATGCATTTTCCTCTTAATATGGGACTAATATTTCCTTTCCCTAGTGTAAATGAAGAAAAAAAAGTTGCATCTAATTTATGCTTTACAAAATACTCAAAGGGTACTACCCATTCAGCTTTCTTCTTCTTCTTCTTTTTTAATAAGTTGTGTATATTTTTAGTTGTGCATATCAGACTAAAATGATTTATTCATTGTAATTGTAGAAATAAATTAGATTAGAATACTGAAATGAGAAAATCTGTGTTTTAAGTAATGCAACGATAGGGAATTCAGTTCTGCTCTGGAGTTTACAAGAGACCTCATCACCCCCACGCCTATGCCACTGAATTTATTGATATAATTTGCCCCCCAAAACAAAAGGATTACAGCATTTTTTTTTTAAAAAAGAAGGTGGACAGTTAAGAGTGCATGAGGTTTTAAAATCAATTCAGTTTGTCTCTCATGTTTTGGAAGCATTTTAAAATGTGGTATTTTGGCTGAAAGCCTGCAAAATTTTGTTGACAACAATGAAGAAAGAAGCCAGTTTAATCTGTTGTTGTTCAACCATGAGACAAAGGGTTTCCTTTATGTATGCATATAATAAGTTAGCCAATTTTATTGATCCAACCTCAACCCCCTGTCAGAGTTAAAACTCAGACAAATCAAATATGGCACAAAAATTAAAGAAAATACATGTGTTCATGTAATAATTACTCTGGATTTTTTAAAAACAATGTACACTTTGAAAAATGTTAGATTCCTTATCTGAGCCAATTGGAAGTAGTAATGTTGTGATCTAGGGAACCTCTCATTGTTAGATTTTAAAGAAGTAGCCCTGTTAGTCTCTGCAGCATAAAAAGGAAGAAGGAAGAGGGAGGGGAAAGGGGGAAAAAAGAAGCAATGTAGTAACACCTTTAAGATTAACTGGTTTTTATTTTTGTGGATATACATTCACTTTCTTCAGATGCAGTACAAAGTGATGCCAAAGCTTTGGGTTAAAAAAGATATTTATACAGTTATGGGAGTAGGAGAGAATATAATAGGATCCAGAAAGATGCAAATCATGTCCCTTGCCTTAAATTTTCAAACGCTGGGTGAGGTGATACACGTCTTTTAGAACTTTACAGTGGTCAGTTACTGTGGAGGTATGAAAGCAGTAAACCTGCTTGCCAAAAGTCAGTTTCCCTGGGTTCAAAACTCTCTCTGAGAAAATTCCTTTTGTTACATGTTTTTTAGGGAGGACTTGTGTATTAATATATGTACAGTCGTCCGTTCCCATTCGTGGGGGTTAGAGGCGGAACACCGCCGTGAAAGTAAAAAAACCCCACACAAATAAAAAATAAAACATTCCTTGACCCCCTCCCTCCTCCCCACCACTGCAGCTTCTCCTTCTCTGACCCCCCCCTTCCAACCCTCCCATGGAATTCCAAGCAGACAAAAGTGCCTCTTCTCTTCCACCCCTTCTCTCTCCCCTCTCCCCAATAAAAGATGCACCCCTTGCTTAGGAAGCAGGCAGGCAAGGCTCTCTCCATTCTGCATTCCCACCAACTCAGCCCACCCCTCCCTCCCTCCTTCCCTCCCTCCCTCCCTCCACACACCACAGCCAACCCCCCCAAGATACACACACCGCATCCTTGGCAATGCCCCCATGGCATGGCGTGGCCTTTCCTCACCAGCGCCCTGGACTGTAGAGTGCTTTGGCTGCTGGAAAGTGGAAAGAGCAGTGAGATCCAAAGAGCGAGATCCCCTTCCCGGCCTGGCGCTGGTGTTGCCGCCTAACTCCCCCCTCCTCCTCCAGGATCTTTCACCCAGATCCCCCACCCCCGCTCGGGCTCTTCTAACGCCCCCCCATCCTGGTGCGCTCCTCAAATTGCCCTCCTCCCTCTCCACCCACCCCCAGCTCCTTGCCACAAAAAGGAAGGGACGACTGTAATGTGCTATGAAGCCATTGTACCTCTGCTAATGGATTGGAATTTGTGGATATAATTCAATTCAGCTGTTTCATTTTCTAGTCTTTCTTTGTAATATCCTTGTTCAAGGACTATGGCCCATAAATCCCTTAATTTATGTCCAGGAAGGTTGAAATATTCTGCTACTGGTTTTGGGGTATTGGCTTTTGTTAATGTCAGATTTATGTCCATTTATCCTCTTGCACAGAGGCTGTCCTGTTTGTCCAATGTAGAGTGTGGAGGAGCATTGCTGACATAGGATAATGTATATCACACTGGAGGAAGAGCAAGTAAATGCACTTCATTCTTAGGATAATTATTACATTTCAACCTAATGGGCTTTGTGTGCCTGTCAGAAAGTTATGAGTGAAGTTAAGAGAATCTAGTGTAATTATATGCTTAGGTACTATAAGATGACCTAATTTGAAGAATGTGCTTCCTGGGTGAGAATTTCAGATTGCAGACTTTGGCTTGAATGCAGCTGATAGGCCCAGCTAGGTCAAACCTGCTGAGTTGTGGATTTATCTAAGGACTTTATCAGATGCACAAAAAATGTGTCATATGTGTGGGATGATAGCCCAAAGGGCTAAAATTATCAAACTCCGTCATTGCTCACCTGTTCCCACTGTGTGGCATGGGTGTGAATAAGGCATTACTTTTCATTGATGGCTTTTCCCATTAATAAAAAAGTGATGCCTTATTTATGCCTGCGCCACGCAGTGGGAACGGCTGAGGATGTGGGAATTTTGGGCTATCGTCCCATCCCTATGACATGGTTTTGGATGCGCTTTCCCCCCCATGTTTTCCTGCATCTGATAAAGTCCTAAGTGTTGACCCCATCATGACAGGATCTATTTTAGTTGGACTAACAAATAGGATTCAGGCCTATATCTTGCTTTTCTTACTTATATATTACTACCTTTGCATAAGAAAAGGAGACCAAAATTTGGCTTGGAAATTGTATGCATTTTTGGTATTGCCTGTAAGGTTCCTGCTATCCTAATCACATTAAAACATTAACATCACATTAAAACAGTGGCTTTGAATTCAGACCCATCATTTCTTTGCCATCTTTCTTTTTATAATAAATACATGATCTAACTAAGTTGTTGTGTGTCTTCAAGTCTTAAGTTCTGGTGACTCCAAGTAATCGCTGGATTTTCTTGGCAAGATTTGTTCAGAAGGGGTTTGCTGGCTCTGTCTAAAAGGAACATGATTTTATTTCGAATGGTTTTATACCCTTTAAAGTAATATACTTTCAGATATTCCATCAGATAAATTAAAATACCTCCAGAAACAATACAGTATCTCCTGATATTCGGAGATCTCAGTACAGTTATAATTTTCCAAACATTATGTATATAAGTAACCATCAACTCTGATGTATATTTCCATTGATTTTTAAAATGTTTCCATGGTCTTCTTTTAGCACTTTTGAAATGCACATCATAAATGCTTGAAATCTAATGAAAGTTCTATTTTGTTCTTTCAAAATGTAATAAGGGAGATCTGTCAGGGCAGGCTTGACACATGTTGTTACTAACTGTCCTCGCCTTTATGGCCATATTGCAGTTTTTCCTGACAGAATGTTAAATTTGCTTCAGTGTCCTTTATTGAAGAAATGAATAAAAGATAATTCCTTATTACAAAACATAAAAGGTCTATGCCGTGATTGACTTCTGTTTAAGTCCATTCCTGGTGGAGCACAACAGCTGGATTACACTACCACATTTCCCCCGTCAAAGGAATAAAGTGGGAATAACTAACAGCATTGTATACAAGCTCTTTCAAATATTTAATGATTTTACATTAGTAGGAACAGAAAAAAATATTCAAGAATATTCAAAGGTCAAAAAAAGTGTTTTATACATTTTTGCACAGAAAACAGCATTTTCTGCACAGATTATTTTCTCCCACACAAAATGATATTTTATTCTGCACAAAAAGCATGTATTAATTTTGCATAGAATAAGTCCTGAACTAAAAATAGTCTTCACAAATTGTACTGTTTTTGAAGAATTTCTTTTCAAAGAATTACGTCTCTAATCACATGCATGTTCTCTATATATTGGTCAAATTGGACTGTGCAGCATTAGTACAGTTGAGTATCCATTATCCAGAAATCCAAAATCTGAAATCTTCCCAAATCCAAAATTGTCCACATGGATGGCTGAAATAGTGCTACCTTTGCAGTCTGATGGGTCAATATACACAAACTTTGTTTCATGCACAAAATTATTAAAAATATTGTGTATAAAATGATCTTTAGGGTATGTGTATAAGGTATATTGAAACATAAATGAATTTTATGTTTCAACTTGAGTCCCATCTCCAAGATATCTCATTATGTATATGCAAATATTCTAAAATCTGAAAAAAGCAACTGATAGCCAAAACACTTCTGGCCCCAAACATTTTGATAAGGGATACTCAACCTGTAATAGGCAAACTTCAACACTGTAATTTGTAATGAATTTCCTTTTCCCTGAACTTTGGGGTTCTCTGGAAAGACTCACAAGACTGTTGACTAGAGTCTTTTTTTTTACTAGTTTGTCCAAACCTCTTCCCAGGCACATTTACCCTGGCAGAAGAGTGAGGAAACTTCCAGTGGGGAGAACTAGCTGAAGATAAATACCCTAATGATCTTATTCTTTAAGCACAGATAATATTGTATGTATTTAGAATCATAACTCCAAGTTACATGGGACTTGTAAGTTCCTATGCTTCTCAGCCCTATTCATTCAACCAGGAGCCATAAAAAACTGCACCTCTTATCTACCATGACAAAAATTAGCATTCATTATCTATCATGGTAGAACCTGAGCATTCTGGAGATTCCAAGCCCTTGAAGATGTGCATTCCACTGCTGAATCCACTCAAATGTATAGCCTTGGACTCTAACATTCATCGGTCCTAGCCAGTACCCTGGTGAGGGACAGCGAAAGCTGTCGTCCAGCAATATCTGAAAATTTGCATGTTGCCCATATCTTATTAAAAATGCAAGCCTGGTAACTTTTGAGGGAAGGAAATTACCAGCAGCCACAGTTGGATGACAGTATTTTAGAGACTGTTCGTGCCAAGCTTCAGAGCCTTAGCTCATATTGGAGGAATGGTTTCCAAATTCTTATCCAGTTCTGACATTTGGCATTGTCTTGTATAGTATAGTTACATTCCATTATCCTGCAATTTGTCTCACACTTTGGATGCTTTCAGCTTGTTTTCCTTTGTAAGGGGCAGAGTAAGCACGAGCATTTTAAGAACCTTTTATTGTGGTCTGGAAAACTCTTCTTAACGTGTATATGTCACATTGCCTGATACATTATTATACTGCAAAGTGATCAAGAAATAAGCAAGTTTATCGAGGAGAGAAGACTGTAATTGGGAATTTCACCAAGGTCAACAGGGCATTAAGAAGAAAATCGTGTACATAAAATTGGTTACTGAATGGTCTGATCATCTGCGGAATGCAATCAGAGATGTGAAATGAATAATTGCCAGAGGGTAGAATATGCCGGAGTCTATAGAAAAACTACTAGTGTCTATTCACGAGCCAAATGGAAGCTCTTGTTTGCTATCTCCCCATTGCAGTCCCCACTCATTGACTTTGCTGCAGTGTTATTATGGAATGTTCATAAATATATTTTTCTTTAAAGACTATTCTCAATATAATATAAAAAAATACCAGAGACTGATTTTTTGTACAAATATAAACATAGATGACAAGGGATGCATATTATAACTGACAATTTCCTTAGAAACTGATTTTCATATACTTGATTTTTGTGTGTCCAAGCATAAGTATGTAAGGTTCCCTATTATAGCTATATCCAAAATCATGTGGAATCAATCTGAAAAAGGTAGAGAGCCACGATATTTTAGCTGCTAATATGTTTGTAATCACCTTGATGTCAACTATGTTAGTATACCAAATAAATCTTCAGTAAAAAATCAATAAAATATCAAACAAATCTCTTCATTATGAAAATGGAAATGGCATATGACATGAACTCGAGAGCTGAATAAACCAAGGAATGTGATAGTTCAATTCAGTTTCGAGCCATAAACGAAAGGATACCATCTTTAAATCTAGATATAATGTGGAAAGTTAATGAGGGAAGTAAACAATATACAAAAATGAGCAATGTTACACCTAGGTATATTAGAGAAAATAAGAACATTATATTTTTAATGGGCTGACTGTACTTCCCCAGGTCTCCAGGTCAGGAGACAAATCTCAGGGCTAGTGGCACTTGAGAACAGAGTCTGGTGTTTCTGTGCAAACTGTTGTCCAAATCTGGGCACCAGTGGCACAAGTTCTAAGAGGAAGGGGTGACAATGAGATTTTCTGAAGTAGGAGTGAAGGGTTTGGAAAAATGCCACATGTACTGTATGTGCTGAGGTCATATGGAATGCAAGCCCTGGCAAGAATGGCAACTGCTGCAGCTGCTGCATTTTTCTATCCACCAAAATTTTAGTGTTTCTTTTTTCCTGGCCCTGGGTTGGCATGTTAGTTGGTTAGTCAAATTCTGTGCACATTAACTTAAATTGTGCTTATGCCCATTTCCACACTCAGCTCTTCTAGAAGCAGTTCTGGTCATTCTCTAACCCCGGGCCATCTGCACAGGGGGTGGAGGCAAATTTTCCTCCCTGTGCCCATTCCATGGGCCACACTGGCATGTTTCAGTGTACCCAAAGTGATGTGAACCTCATTCTGGCTGCCATTTTGGCTGCTTTGGGGGAAATTTTCTTTTTTCAGAGGTTTGGGGAGGTTTGAGAGGGGGCTTTGGAATGTTAGGGCAAACAAATCATGGCATTTTAAGACTGCTGGAAGGTTTAGGTTGATTTTGGGGCAAAAAATTGCATGAAAATTGGCCCAATATTTTTTTTTTGGGGGGGCTGGGGAAAGTTGGGCTTCTGGGAATCCAAAGGGGTTCCAAGGTTCCAAGGGCTGGATGTGGCCTACAAATGTCACTTCAGCCACCCCTGCTCACCCTCTTCTCTGTGACATCACAAGCCCCCCCCCATCTCATGGAGTGAAATGTTGCTTACCTGCCTGCTCTAGGGACAACAGAAGCAATATGTTTGGAGTCAAAAGAGATTGAATAGGCACTGGATTAGGAACTGGAGACCTGGGGGATGAATGTTTTATGGATAATTCTGGGTAAAAGAAAGGTCATCACTTAAACTAGGGCTTGATGGAAAAAATGGGCTGTTCCAGGGGCGATGGCTTCATGGCCAGAGAGACCATGAATAAGATGGGGCCAGAGTGGTCCTCAGGACCAAAAGGTAGATGAGGAGCCATATTTTACATATTGATGAGAAATAACCAGCCAAGCATTGGATATTATCTATCTATCTATCTATCTATCTATCCATCAAATTATCTTGGGTATGTTGCCATTTCCAGTGTGCTGATTGGCTGCTTAGGGAACTGACTAACCAATCACAGGTCTGTTGAGCAGCCAATTAGCACACTGGGGGTGGGACCATGTAGATCTCAAACATGGCGGCTGGAGCTGGAGAGTGAATAACATGGGATTGGATGTGGTGTGTGTGTGTGTGTTCTGGAGTGCAGGGGGTGGGGTGGGAGTGGCAGAACAAATGGGGGAGGGGCATAACAAGTGGGGGAGGGGCAGAACGAGTGGGGGACAGGGCAGAATGAGTGGGGGAGGGGCAGAATGAGTGGGGGGAGGGGCAGAATGAGTGAGGGGAGGGCAGAACAAGTGGTGGGAAGCAGAACGAGTGGGGGGAGGAACAGAACGAGCGGTGGGGGTGGCAAGGGGCAGAACGAGCAGCGGGTGGGTGAGTTAAACCCACCAGCCTACCTCAAAGGGTTGTCATGAGGTCTCCTGGACATTTTGGGGGAGTTTTTAAATGGCGTATGGTACGTCGGGTCCAGCTAGTTTAATATGTTGCTCTAAATTACTGTTCCCATTTTACTGAGGTAAAAAGATGGCTTCAGTGAAAGCTGTGCTTAATGAAGGCACTTCAGTCTGTGGTCCCGTCTACATGATTTAAATAATACGTACGGCGTGCGAAAGTTCGCACTTCCGTACAAACGGTCGTTCGGATGCA
The DNA here is from genome assembly GCA_030847615.1 of Gambelia wislizenii. Taxonomy (NCBI): domain Eukaryota; kingdom Metazoa; phylum Chordata; class Lepidosauria; order Squamata; family Crotaphytidae; genus Gambelia; species Gambelia wislizenii. Next base: position 200,492,980 of record JAUMIR010000005.1, on the reverse strand, counting down.
CACGAATGCAAAAGAGGGGGGGCCCGGTTTTCCACCCTGAAATACGCACATGTGGCATTTGGGAAGGAAAGCGGATCACGAATAGAAATCCGTACGCCGTTCGGATGGCTGACGGGTCTGTACGGTCCGTTCGCACACATATGAACAGGCAGTGTAATCTGATTGGCTGGCTGAGTAGAGGGGGTGGGGCTAGCACGGAGGGGAATTGGGAGCGGCCGCCATGTTGGTTTCCTGGCTAGCGAGCGTCTGGTAAGTCCGTGAATTTATATGTTTATTTATTTTTATTTTATATTGTAAATACGGAAAACCGAATGTCCACAAACCAGGAACCTTTAAAAAAAAAAGCGGCGGGAGATTTAAAACTGCCGCTTGGCTTGCTCACTCCAGCCAGCTTTGGGAAGAGGGAGTCATACGGAGTTTAGGGGGCTTATAAATTGTATAGCCGGTTCGTATGCATACGAACGACAGGCTGTTCATATTTTTTGCCCGCCATACGGATTTTTTTATGATCGTATAGCCGCACCCTGTATTTCTCAGGTCTAAGATATGTAAATTTGATCTATTTTTCTTTTATAAGAGTATCCTAAGGATGAAACTATTTATATCTAGATTAAGTGTAGTGTTTTAAGGCATGGTCCCAAAACAAGACCTAGCTTCCATAAATAGCTCTGCTCTAGAACCAAACCATGGGTATTCATCACATCTGGACATTAAAAACTTTATTTAGCATTATTCATTGAACAATTTATGCTCATTTCTTTTCTCTGACCTTCTTGTACTCCTCCTAACACTGTGAGCAATAAACAGAAGGTTTTGTGTGTGTATGAAATGTACAAGATATAACTGCAGAGTGGATGAAAATAATTTTGGGCTACAATATTATTGGAAACAAGATAGTCCAGCCTCAAATGAGAGAAGTGGGGGTGGCATGAGTAAACAAACACATTGTAAAAGAACAAAGGAGAACCATGCCTCAAGCTGGCATTCAGAAGGAGCAATTTATTAGGTGAAGATGGCCCTACACATTCTGAAGAGCACTTTTCCTTGGGCACAAATGGTTTTTTCCAAGTCTTAGGACATTTTCAGACAGCGCTAAACGGAGCTTATCGCGGGATGAGCTCCCAGGAGAGGAACGGCACTCTTGCGCGGCGAGGGGTCATTTTCAGAGGCCGCCGTCCCTCTTCCAAGATCATCACTGTCACTTCCGTTAAGCTTTGGAAGCAGCCGCGCCATATTTTAAGCACGGGCAACTTCCGTGCTTAAAATATTGCGCGGCCACTTCCAAAGCTTAACAGAAGTGACACTGGTGATCTCGGAAGAGGGATGGCGGTGTCTGAAAACGGCCCCCCGTCACGCAAGAGCACCGTTCCTCTCCCGGGAGCTCATCCCGCAATAAGCTCCATTTAGTGCTGTCTGAAAATATCTTTAGTATCAGATACTAATTAAAACACTGAAAGGATATTCTTTTATAGGGTCAGAATTTGGGAAAGTTACTTTTTTCCTATGACACCCCCCCAGAAGATGATAGCCATGCTGGCTAGGGAGTCCTAGGAGCTGTAATCCAACCTTTCCAAGCAACATGCAGTTGGGTGTGTAGTTGTTGGTATGGGAATGGACCCTACTGCTACAATGCTGCAGCTGCTCAAGCTTCCATTCATGCTCACTATGTATAGTGCAATGTCCAAACAGGACTGCAGTGTCCAGTTTCTAAAACTTACCGTGAACAACTAGTGCTAAATATGTGCTCTCAGTTTACAAAATAGGACAGATACTGTCTACATTTGCCCAAAGACTAGAAGCTGGAAGCTTATTTTTCTCTGATCAGAATCCCCCCCCCCATATAATGTGGGGAAGAACCACATGCATAAATCTGTTTAGGCTCCAATACCATTTTTCTTTCTGAGCAACACATGGTGGTTGTGTTACTAGGCATAAAAATACACAGCATTTTCCCTGTTAAACCCAGTCAGAGAGGTAAATTAATTTTTGACAGCCCATTTTCAGCACTTTGGAATGGAGTTAGAAATAAACCCATCCATTATTAGTTCTTCACAAAGGGGATTCCGCCATTCTCCATTTCTTACTTTCTTGGCACACATAAGTGAAGAGCTGACTTGTAACAGAGGTTTAATTGGAAATCCAGCCAGAGGCTGACAATAAGTCCAAGCCCCACAAAACCAAATTGATGTTACTATTAAATGGATGCTTCAAAATTCAGAAGTAGCAATATTGCACTTAATCCAGGATGAAATTTACACTGAAGATCTGAGATCTTACTTTGTGAATTGCCTTTTTATAAGGTTTATAAAATTGTATTTATACAGTAAGGATCAAATACAGTAGTACAGTTATTGACAGGCACATGCTAACATAGCATCTGTACTACAGTATGATATCTGTGACCACAGATATTAGAAATGTAGAAGACCTACGCCAGCACAGGGTGCAAATGATACTGGTGGGCAGAAATGCATGTAGTATTTTAAATGTAAAGTACTGCATTTAGGGCGGAAAAATGAAATGCATAAATATAGGATGGGAGAGACCTGGCTGAATGAGACTACGTGCGAAAGGGATCTAGGAGTCCTAGTAGACCACAAGTTGAACATGAGCCAACAGTGTGATGCGGCAGCTAAAAAGGCCAATGCAATTTTGGGCTGTATCAATAGAAGTATAGTGTCTAGATCAAGGGAAGTAATAGTGCCACTCTATTCTGCCTTGGTCAGACCTCACTTAGAATACTGTGTCCAGTTCTGGGCACCACAATTCAGAAAGGATATTGACAAATTGGAGCGTGTCCAGAGAAGGGCAACTAAAATGGTGAAAGGTCTGGAAACAATGCCTTATGAGGAGAGACTTAGGGAGCTGGGTATGTTTAGCCTGGAAAAAAGACGGTTTAGAGGCGATATGATAGCCCTGTTTAAGTATTTGAAGGGATGTCACGCTGAGGATGGAGCAGGCTTGTTTTCTGCTGCTCCAGAGACTGGAACACGGAGCAATGGGTGCAAGCTCCAGGAACAGAGATTCCACCTCAACATGAGGAGGAACTTTTTGACAGTAAGAGCTGTTCGGCAGTGGAACACACTCCCTCGGAGCGTGGTGGGGTCTCCTTCCTTGGAGGTCTTTAAACAGAGGCTGGATGGCCATCTGTCGGGGATGCTTTGATTGTGATTTCCTGCGTGGCAGGGGGGTTGGACTGGATGGCCCTCATGGTCTCTTCCAACTCTGCAATTCTATGATTCTATGATTCTATGAAAAGCCATGTAGTATTTTTAAAATGCTTATAAAAATTATTTAAATTGGAAGTTGGACATGCCCATTGCGTTAGTTGGTTTTTCTTCAGTCAAATCCACCCTTCCCATCACATCTGAAGACAAAATATTAGGCAATAAAAGAGCTTATTATTTAGAAATGTTATGTCAACAATTTGCAAGAGTACACGTGTGTACATGACCAAGTCAAGTCATTTTGACTCCCACCATGGCTGCAAACTGAGCATAAACATCCATGCACATGATAAAAATATGCAAAGAGTTGTATTGTTGGATCAGACCAAAAGATTGGACAGATTGTTCAATCAGACTTATATTTGTCCAGTATTCTGCTTCCAGTGTTCAACCAGATACCAGATACAACAAGCTGCACATCAGTACAGTAGCATTTACCCACTCCTGTTTCTCAGTAACCAAGAGTTATACTGTTAGATTAATGTGGACAGTATCTTTATTGCCATGTAATGGTGTGTTTTTTGGTTGTTTTTTTAAACCAAACATGCACTTCTATGTCAAGATATTCTGTAACTCTGAGATCAAGGACTTTTTCGGACGCGAAGAAAGTAACGCAAGCAGCCTCGTCAGCTTGCAAGGCTGCTGCGCTGCAGAGCGGCCCTTTCATATGACACTCGCCCCTGCCGGTACTGTTGTGGTACGATCAACTTTCGTGAGTAAAAAACAATGAAATATGACGCTTAACTATCCCCGTGGTACCACAACAATACTGGCAGGGGTGAGTGTCATATGAAAGGGACGCTCTGCAGTGCAGCACCCTCGCAAGCTGTCAAGGCTGCTTGCGTTACTTTCTTTGCGTCCGAAAAAGTCCCAAGACTTGGGTGAAGAGATATAAAGAAAAACAATGCATTGTCTTTGAAATCAAGCTCATGAGCATTGACTCAAAGGTCTTAATACCACACCCCAGCCTACTGTGCATAATTAAACAGCAGCCATTAAAGTTTCTTGGTCTGTTCCATGCAATTGCAGGTGCAATAATGCTTGCATGTTACTCTTTAGCTGACTATAGAATTAGACATACAGTTTCTGAATGCAACACTTCCAATATGCACCACTTAGAAATCCAGCCTGAAATGGGTGTGTGTGTGATTTCTTCAGTACATTGCACAGCCTCACAAGTTTCTGTATTTGAAGGGTAAGTTGATGATGCGTCTTTAATCAGTACAATATGGCTGGTACTGGGGTTGATTATAATATCATGCTCCAAAGGTTCTCTGCGTGATTGTGCATAATAAACAGCAGTACTCTTTGCTCATATTTTTCAACCAATTATGCAACTGCTTAATTTCTCACAGCATTTACAGCTGGATAATTATACCCTATACACTAAACTTCTCATGAAAAGAAATGTTTCTGACCTCAGCATCCTAAAGGAGAACTTTAACAATGTAAAGCCAATGTTGCATAGCTTTTCTGCAAATGCAAGCAGCCTAAAATGACTGTCTTTGGATGTTTGACCATCGAATGTGCATCCACAAATATGGAGATGGACAATTAAACCTACCACAATTTGTCTCACTCATAAAGCTTAATCATTTTAGCAGAACTTTGTTAAGTGTTCAAGTTTCTGATTTCCCAAACTTAGTAGCTCAATGTCCTCTAGTAGTGGTCATAGTAATTACTTTATGCAACATGTTTGTATTAGTATCGCCTTGAGGTGAAAAAAGTGTGTGCGTGTTTGCAAGGAAGAGGAATGAGGACAAAGGCAAGAAAACCATAAATCATAACAGCAAGCATGGTTCAGTGATTTGAGCATTGGGCTATGACTCTGGAGACAAGGGTTTCAGTCCCCACTAAGGGAGAATCCACACTACACAAATAATCCAGTTTGAAGCTGGATTATTTGCCATGGCCCCTTCTTTGGAATCCTGGGATTTGTAGTTTGGTGAGCCACCAGCACTGGCAGAGAAGACTAAAGACCTTATAAAACTAGTGTAGATGCACCCTCAGTCATGACTACCCATTGGATAACCTTGGGCAAATCACTCCCCCCCAGAGAAAGGCAAAGGCAAACTCCCTCGGAACACATCTTGCCAAAAAAACCCTATGAGAGGGTTGCAATAAGTCACTTGAAGGCACATAGCAAAAAAAGCTCATAGGAGTGGCGTTATGTTTGATAATTCAACTGAGAAGAACAAAGCAATGGGAAATAAGGCCTATGAGCTTGATTCCTACTCCTGGGAATTCTTAAAAAAATATTCATTACTGTTTATTATGTTCATGCCAATCCTTCCATTTTATCCTCACAACAGTCTTGTGAAATAAGTTAGGTTGAGAGTCAGTCATTACCCCATGTTCAACTAGCAAGCTTCATAGCCAGGTTAAGATTTGAACTAGGCTTTCCCTATATTACTATTGACACTAACTACTGTACTACCCTATGCTGCTGATGTGGCCATTATAGGCCAAAACATTTTAGGGGTCTTGATAGCATATCATAGTAAATAGTTCAGAGAACAGCACCTCACATTGACATCTGTTAGAGTAAGGTGTAGGGCTGCCAGGCCTTCATATTTCAGGGCCAAAATCTGAGGCCTAGAAATGACCCTTTTTTGATGTCACAGCAGATCCTTGTGATGTTACAAGGATTATATTACATGGGGAAACTTCTGGTAATATCATTAAGCATCAATTACAGTTGCTTAGAATATGACATTCAAATAAAAAGTACAAAGTCTGACATACGAAGAATACACAGACACACACACCTTTCAAGGCAGCATTCTTCCCTGAGATTCTTCCCCTTCAACCTGAGGACCAAAAAAGAGGGTGAAGGCCCTGAGACCTGGCAACCCTACTAGGTAGCTACAAATTTGCCTGGGCCCTTCCTTTCAATTCTGCCTCTTGTACATATTTTGTATTCAGAAAAATCTGTAGCTAGAGAGGGGCTGTTCATTTTTATTGTATTTTCCCCGCCAAATTAACATGCTGTTTTTTGATCTGTCTGGTTTATAAGATGGCTTGCCATAAAAAACCCAAAATGCAATAATACACTAAAATCAGCACTTATAGCAGATTTTCACATGGGGAAATTATTCCCTGGGCAGATCGGGACAGAATTGTTTCTGTCGTGGAAGCAGCGCCATGTTTCGCACGCCCACTTCCCTCTCCCAATCTTCTGTTGTCCTGACGCTGTGCTTGCTCTATTTCTTTTTATTAACACCGAACTCTCATTAATAAAATACATGGAAGATACCGGCAGGGAAATAGAATGAGCACAGCATCAGAATGATGGGAGATTGGGAGAGGGAAGTGGGCATGTGAAACGTGGTGCTGCTTCCGGGACAGAAACAATTCTGTCCTGATCTCCCCGGGGAATAATTTCCCCATCTGAAAATCTCCATAAAGTAATATTAAATACACTTGTGGATTCATCAGAAATGTATTGTATCAAGTCCTGCAGCTAATAACCTTTATCCACTGGATAACTTGTTGGAAAGATATGCCTGACTTTGTGGTGAATGCCAGCAGCAGAAGAGCTAAGAGCAGAAAAAGGAACCCGGTTGAATCAAATGAAAGGTCCTTCTGTTCTAATATCTTCTTTCTTCCCAGCATCGCCAACTAGATGCCTCTGGGTACCTCACAAGTGAAGCCAGCAGTGCCGTCCACAGTTGTGCCCCAGTGGCTGGTACTCAGAGGTATTCTGATCCAGAATCTGAAAGTTTCATCATGGTTAATAGTTATTGATAAGCTTTTCCTCTGTGATGCCTAATCCCTTTCAAAAGCTGTCCTAGCTAATATTACAGTATCTTGTAATTATTAATTAATGCTGCACCATGTGGAGTCCATTATTTCCCCAGACACATAACTATTAGAAATTCATTTCATTGGATGATCTTGAGTTGTTATTGTTTTTATGGGGGCAGGGATGGAGGCATGGAAGCAGTAATTCTATGCAGGGGTGGTAGGATGTTAAGCTATACCACCCTCAACCCAAAACGAGGGATATGACTGGAATTGCTTTAGAAGCCTTTAGCCTCCTCCTTCCTCCATGACCCCAAAGTACCCTCCTTCCAAGCCCAGGGATCTTAAACAGAGTTGCTGAGCCAACAACCTTATTCCAGCAAACCTGCATGTCCCCTCAAGAGGACTAACACTGAAGTAAGTGCATATAGAATTGGAACTGTACTAACCTGTTCCAAATAAAGTATACAATCCCATCTTGAGAGAAAGATAGGATATAAATCCAATAAAGATAAATACAGTTTAAAAAGCTAGCTGAAGATAGTAAAAGGCAATCTTGATTTCTAGATGTGGAGGTATTGAGATATAAAGCTCAGTGCAGAACTTCCCCCCAACATTGACCCTGGTTCTTTAGGGTAAGTATGGCTCCCCTAAAGAATCCACCTGCATCTATGTTGATTGGTCTTACCCCACTATCAACAGGCACAATTTAGGATCAGTTTGCCACACTTAGGCTGCTGCCATACTGCAGAAATAATGCAGTTTGACACCACTTTAACTGCCATGGCTCAGTGCTATGAATCCTGGGATTTGTAGTTTTGTGAGCTATTTAGCCTTCTCTGTCAGAGAGCTCTGGTGCCACATCAAACTACAAATCCCAGAATTCTATAGGATGGAGCCATGACCATTAAGGCAGTGTCAAACTGCATTATTTCTGCAGTGTGCCAGCAGCCTTAGAGAAAAGAACATTGTGTGTGATTATGGGTGCATCTATGCTGTAGAAATAATGCAGTTTGACACCACTTTAATTGCTGTAGCTCCATCCTATGGAATCCTGGAATTTTTAGTATTACAAGGTCTTTAGCCTCCTCTGCCAAAGAGTGCTGGTGTCTCACAAAACTACAAATCCCAGTATTCCATAGCATTGAGCCATGGCAGTTAAAGTGGTGTCAAACTGCATTATTCCAACAGTGTAGATGGACCCTATGATGCCTATCTCAAAATCCCTATAAGAAGATCTGATAGAGTTGTTTCAGTTATTTTATTGTCTTTAGGCTTATTGGATTAATTTCTACCTACCTCCCCCTGTCATTGCTTGAAATCTTTCTTGAATTATATCCAGATCCAGCCAGAGAGTAACTACGTTTCAGCAGAAGAATACTGACAAATATTTTTCATTCTTGAGTTGATCACTGTAGTTGGGTTTAAAAAGACATATGGTTACCTAAAATACGTATGGCATACTCACATTAGATAAGGATTAATAGATCGAAGTAAATAAAATGTCCAATTATGATGCTTCATAAGCTTTGTTAGTTCCTGTATGAATGATTCTAGTTATGATCAAATTGGATATATGGAAAGGAACAGCTACTCTCTACATCCATTCAGTTCTTGCTGTACATTACAGCACTGAGCTTGTTAAAGTGGTGTTTGTTTTGAAAGTACCACAAAACTCTTTGTGCAAGTTTATTAGAATTATTTACTAACAGATTGTTCCTAGATTTTATGTGTCATTCCATCCTGGGTGTTCAAGCTCAATCTGAGCTACAAAATGCTGACACATGTTAATTCAATTTACTCAGGTGGTACAACTCAACTTGGTTTTCTGAGAGTCATAAACCTTATATACTGATACAAATGAAAATATAATGGCCTTTTGATAAACACTGCTTCTCCATAATTATTTCCATTGATAGATATTTGTCTTTGTAATTGGAATTTATAAATAATAAATACTGTCATACTGAAGATTTTCTTTCCATTAATCAATCAATCAGTGCCTTCCCATAATCCATGTTATGCTCAATGTCATTGTGTGTCTACTGTCACTGAAATTAGTTGCCAGATCCTGGATCCAAATGCAGAAAAATGGAGAATGTCTATCCAAGCCAAATTAAGAATGAACAGGCACTAACTCATTGCATTATGTGGAGTTAGGATTGGCTGAATTAGCAAGGCTTCAAAAGAAAGAAGAAGGTAGTTGCCAACTCTAGAATTAAAAACAATTCTGGTAATTGGCCTGGAGCCCACTTGCATGCAGGAGAAGGGCCTGAAGAAAATGCTTTGTTTAAGACAGAAGCAGGCAACTTAGAGGGTTACTTGCAGGTCCTGGTGTCATCTGGCCCGCTGAATCCTAGGGATCCACTTGCACACTTTTCACACAGTAAAGAAATCACTACACAACATAGATGACTGTCAAAGAAACTACAAGGCAGAAAACAATCTCCATGTCATTCCACATAGTGAACTGAACTGTAGACTATGGCTGAGGTCAGTTGCACATATCTAGATATCATGCATCTGTTTTACTGGTGATGAGCCTTGAGGTTGACTTTTCTTTAGGAAAAGGGGAATAAAGGATAACACAGGGGAAAAAATCCCTAATGTGTAGCCTACCAGAGTGGTATGCTCTGTAGGGATGTCATTCTTCACTAAGTTTCTTCTCCAAGGTAGCAATGAGTAATTTTTGCAATTTTCTTCTGACTATGAGAAAGTCTTCAAAAACCATGCAGTTTTTGAAGACTTTTCACAATTCAGGACTTATCCTGCACAAAATTTGCACACGGTTGTTTCCCACAGAAAACAGCATTATTCTGCATGGAAAATAATATTCTAATGCAGAAATATTATTTTCTGCACAGAAAATGCTGTTTTCTCAGCAGAAAGTGCTTCTATGCAAATCAACCATGTGCAAATTTTATGCAGAATAAATCCCCAACTATAGCATTTTCTGTGCAGGAATTAATATTTCTGCATTGAAATACTATTTTGCATGAAGAAAATGCTGTTTTCTCTGCAAAACAACCATGCGTGAATTTTATGCAGAATAAGTGCTGAACTGCAGTTTCTTATCAGTCCAGGATTTTTCTCATCAAGGATTCTCAACACTAAAAAACAAACAAACAAAAAACCCAAACATGTTTACAACCATTTCTGAATATTTTCAAATATTCTTTTTGTCCCTACTGCATCCCACTAGTGAACCTGGCAAAACCATGTACTTCCTCCCATTCACATATGGTTGCTCACTCTCTTTTCCTCCTCCCCATCCATCCTCACCACACATGAAGGTGTCTACAGCAATTAGCTGTGAAGAAAAGCCTCCCATTAGCTCCAGCAAGAGGCTTTGTTCAAGGCCAGCTGCTGTTGGAAGGGAAGTTGGGCTCAAGGTGTGCGTGGGGGGTGCAAATGCTATTCAGGGAAGTCCTATGGAATTTGCTACCCTGCCTTAGGAAGAAGCCTGACTCTGTGACAGAGAATGGGGGTGGGGGGAAGAGGCAGAGCAGATGATGCATCACTTCTCATTTGTGAGGAAGATGGCAGTGTTGAGGGTGGGGCTAGGCACTCTCCTGCTTGTATAAGTGAAGTATGGCCTATATTATCACCAAAGGGGATGCAGCCAAATAGTTAATCAAGTCAAACAGTTTAGGTTTAAATACAATATAAGCAGTATCCCCCCCACATGGATACTTCTTTCGATTAATTTTATCACTGCAAAACACAATAATATAATCAACAAAACCATCACAGTATTAGTGCCTTATGAGGAAGAAACTATGATGGTAAAGTCATTAAGCAGATCATCTTCAGTTTGTTTTTTTATTGGAAAACACTTTTTTATAAGTATAGTTGGCCAAGGATTCAAGCACAGAAAATTATAACTAGGAACCTGGGATTCCTAAATAGCCAACCCTTTATTAAAACTTCATAGAAAAATACTGTCCCCATACTGTTTTTGAGACAGTAGCATATAAGAGATGATTGTGGTTGGAAACGAATTTCCAAATGAGAGTATAATATTATATAGTATAGTATAGTGTAGTATAATTAATATAATAATAGTTCTAGCAATGAAGCCTTTTTCTCTCTCAGCCTTGTCATCTTTTTAAAAATGTTTCAAATATTTCACATTAGTTTAGAGTTTCTGTATCTGATTTCTTTGGACAACAACGGTATTTTCTGTGCTTTTGGAATCATTTTATAATCCTCCAATGTAATATATGCCATATATATATATATATATTCTTTTATTATAATCTTAAAATCATACATTAAACATATTACAGTCTTTCTTTTATATTAAATGATACTTCTCCTATAAGTAGTAGATGCCATCCTATGTCAACAATGCCCCTCTACACTCTATATTTGACAAAAAGGGCAGTCTGTACCCAAAAGGACATTAGAAATGACATTACCCAAAATCCAGTTGCAGAGTATTTCAATCCTCCTGGATAAACAGTACAGGATTTACAGATCACAGTTTTTGAATAAGGAAATTACAAAGGAAGAAACAGCTGAATTGAGTTATATTCAGAAATTTCAATTCATTAACAAAGGTATGAACAAAGACAATAATTTCATGGTGCACTGCATATATTAATACAAGAATCCTCATTACTGCACGCATAACAAAAGGAATAATCTCAGAGAGAGTTTTGAACCCAGGGAAACTGACTTTTGGTAAGCAGAGTTATTGCTTTCATCTATCAACACTAAGTCACCACTGTAAAGATCTGAATGACTTGTATCACCTCACCCAGCCCTTTGAAAAGTTAGGGCAAGGGACATGATTTGCATCTTTCTGGTTCCTACTACATTCTATATGACTTCCACAACTGTATAAATATGCTTCATAATTGGAGGCTTTGATATCACTCTGTACTGCATCTGAAGAAGTAGGTTTATATCCATGAAAGCTCATGCTAAAATAAAAAAAAAACCAGTTACACTTAAAGGTGCTCCCACATTCCTTTTTCTCTCACCTTCCCTTCCTCCTCCTTAGAAACCACAAGGTTTGACTTGAGTTTGTCTATACAATTCTGAAAATAGCCTAAAATACATTAGACTGTGAGGCCTTGAGATGCAAAATGATGTAATATGGCATATTAACACACAAAAACGTTAAGATCTTAATAAAATCAACAACATCTTTATAACTTTTAAAAATCTACTAATTCTAACCCCGGGGGGGGCATATTGTTAACAAGTAAGCTGTTCATCAGGTGAAAACAAAATTAACTCTATAATCAGTTGATGAGCAGAAGGGCCAAAGACAAATACTTCAGTTGAATGGAAAATAAATTTTGTCTACTAGCTAAGAGGATTTTTTTAAAAAATAATCACATGGCTCTTTGCCACTGAATATAATTTAATTTGAAAAGAACTTTGATTAACTGAGTACCTACAGAGCACCCTTCCTATTTTGAACAAGGACTGGAATTGCTCCAGGCCTCCCCAGGAGAATTGTATGTGATCAAGACGGCCACAAGCCACTGGTGTAAAAGAAGATTTTAATGGTATAATCTGCAGGTGTTTCATAGCAAAGTTCACACATCTTTCAGTCAATAGGAAATGGGAATCACTTCATAGCTGGTCCTGTGTTTGGATCCTCACAGTACAAAAGAATTATCCCACAAGCTTCTCTAAGAGGCACATGGATTCCCCCAAAGACCAAGTTTATATAGCCAAGGTTTAAATAAAAGAATCCTTCCTGCCCAAGAACAAACTTGCGCACCCAGACTGTATGTCCCACTCCCCTCCCCTAAATAAGACACCTACCACACCACTTACGACTCATTGAACGTTTTCATCAGTGCTGTATATGCACAACCCTATACAGCCAATTGGGGAGAGGCAGGCTCGCCCTGATTGGCTCACCCTTTCCCGCTCCTTCCTGGCCACAAGGCAGGCCCGGAAGGAGGTGGCCAGCAATGTTGAACGGGGGTACCGGCCACAAACTGGCCCACTGTGCACACGGTAAGCCCCCTTCTCTCCTTCCTAGAAACTCTTGAGAACAGAAAAAACCAAACCCAAGCAGCTATAGTAAAAATCATCCCCACTTGCCTGTTATGGTTAGGCTGAAAAGCGGGGGCCTGTGACTGCAGAAATTCTCACCCTCTCCATATCTGTTGTGCTGGGTGATACCATTCTCCTGACAAGTTTTCTTGATGTTAGGCAGGCCCACACTCTTTAAGCTTCCTCCCTGGGAACTCCAGCAACTGCCAAAGGACCTTGAAAACGATGTAATGTCTATGACCAGGTGGAAAGAGGACTGCAAGTGGGTATATCTTTGAAGATGTGGCTCTTTTCCTCATCCTCCCAGCCTGAGAACTCAGCAACTGTCTGAAAAGCCAGTATATACTTTAAATGTTTGATTTTCTCATTCTGCCTGTTTCAAACATCATGTTATCCACATGTCCTATCTCACAAAAATCTCCTTTTTTTCACTCTCTCCTTCCCAACCCTGCTTTCCATCCCCCTTTCTTTCTTGAATTGCTGCTCCCTTATCTAGAAAGCATTCACCATGCATATTCTTTCCCAACCTCCATTCCTCCCCACTTCTTTTTGCTTTATTTTCTTTTCCTGTGTCTGTTTAAGACTGTAAATCCCTTTGAGTAGTGACTTATAGGACTGTGGAGTTGGACTCATGGAGTTGGAGTCAGTAGAAATGTACTGACTCCAGCTTCAAAATAATAATAATAATAATAATAATAATAATATAACAATATATGGTAAATGTATCATTTCATACTTACATTTTATCCTTAAATAAATATATTTTATGTTATATCAATCTTACTAGCCTGATGATTCATGTGGTAGTGATAAAATGCCTTGTGCTACTGTTTTATGATTGTAAATTAGTTATTACTAATTAATACACATTTGCTATTTATGAAGGACTGGAGGCTGGAGAGTATTAAAACAGAAGAGTTGGATTTGGAGTCTAAGGTGTTGCATACCAACTCCACAGTCCTGGGGACTTAAGGGATCATCTACACGAGCCAGGATATGCTGGCTCCCCGCCAGCATATCCTGGGCATGGATCAGGCCTGTGTCTCCCCTATTACTTCAATGAAACGGACTGGGGTCTAGACAGGAACACCGGCCCATTGCTGCCACTGCTGTTGCTGCCATCTTCCTTGCTCCCCAGCATCAAGGAAGCCAGCTGCAACATGTGACCAAAGTCCTTCTTCATGTGACCATAGGTCACCTTGGTCATATGCTGTGGGACCCCTACCTGGATACGGAAGGGTAAGGGTGACCAGCAGCCAGAGTGAAGGGCTGGTCTGCTGGGACGGGCTCCTGTGGACACATGGGGCCCACTCCATTTTTTCCCCGTGGCAGCATAGTAAAGCGGGAATTATTGGGCCCTACCCTGGCTTGCCCCCATCTGAACCCCATTTCTTCCCCAGGGGTCATAAGGACTGCCCTGGGGCATAACAAGGCAAATGCCATGTATTGTATGGAGTGCAGGGCTCGCAGATGGGGACAAGATGGGGTAAATTGCTAATGTAGATAAGGTCTAAGTCTTTTCTTTGTAAAGTACAATATAGATACATGAAGTCAATGTCTGAGATTCAGTTCTGGATATCAGACTCTAGCACCTTCTCCCTTTCCAGTTTGATTTGCTGAAATTCAGTTGATGTAATCAAGAGTCCCATTTCAGTAACCAAACAGATATTAACCTATAGGGTAGTTGTGTGTTTATCTACCTTCAAGTTGCCTGTCATCTTATGGCATGAATTTCATAGGATTTTCTTAGGTAAAGAATACTCAGAGGTGGTTTTGCCAGTACCTTCTCTGAAATATAGCCTACAGCACCTGGTATTCATTGGCAGTCTCTCATCCAAGTACTAACCAGGATTGATCCTGCTTAGTTTCCAAGATCAGACAGGATTTGGTGCCCTTAGAATATGTAGGCAGATATAGGCTAGTTAAGAAATGTTTAATTTGTCTCTTTTCAGGTGTGTGTGTGTGTGTGTGTGTGTGGGAGGTTTTTCAAACAGTTTGTTTAGAAAACAAGTATTTCTCAGTGAATAGATATATGCCAGTATTTTATAACATGGAGATTGGCGTCTATTATTATTTTATTTTTAAAGCAGGGTCAGCAAATCTGTGATTGGGCTTACTGCTTTTTTAACACCACCAACCTTGAACTCTATCAGGGGTTATGCATTTCCTTTCAACACGGGTTTGAGGATGCATAAATTACAATATAATTCTAGTCTGCTTCAAAATAGTAAGGAACACATAAGCACAGAAACACACTTAAAAACTTCCAAGCAAAATGGGGATGTTCATAAAAACAGTGTCCCGTTCTCTCCCAGAAGTGTTCTGATGGGGACAGCCCATTGATGCTATAATCACACCAGCAGAATGAGGCGCAGTTTCACACACTTGCAATTCCGCCAAAAAATCGTGTTCATTGGGCGTCATTATGATGCAATATTTGCCATGTCTGATAAATTCCTAGCTCTACTGGATTAAAAAAAGTTTGGCAACATTCTCTTGTCTTCTTGCATTATAAAAAACATCCATATGACATGTAGCTGATCCAGTCCCAAGAGGCCTAGGTGAACTGCATCTCCTCTCCTTT
Source organism: Gambelia wislizenii (assembly GCA_030847615.1). Classification (NCBI taxonomy): domain Eukaryota; kingdom Metazoa; phylum Chordata; class Lepidosauria; order Squamata; family Crotaphytidae; genus Gambelia; species Gambelia wislizenii. The sequence continues at coordinate 200,477,404 of JAUMIR010000005.1, read as the reverse complement.
AGATCTTTCCTTTGCTTGCTTCTGGCTGCCATTCACTACCTACCTCATCAGAAGCTAGGCTTCACAGAAGTAGCAAAAGAGAATCAAACCAGATAATAGGTTTAGCATTCTTTTTTTGTAAATATGTTCAGAAAGTGATATAAGATATATGTTTATCACAGAACATGATTTTCCTCATTCATGTATCTTGTATTTACTATTGTTTCATTTTGTAATTGGTCATTGGAAAGTAAGAACAGGCTTATTTGTGAGTTTGATTGTTGAGGCATGTATTTTTTTAAAGAAAATTCCATTGTGGAAGGGAAAATAGGTAAATCTGGTTAATCATATAACATATGCATTCATTTCAAGTCTAGTTTGATCCTGGCTGTGGTTATACTGTATTATCTTCTGGTTCAGTAATGGAGGCAAGGACAGTTTGAATGTGGATCTAGTATGGGAACAATGGATGTTCTTGAGAAATAGGAACTCTACAGACTGCATTCATTTCTGCTTTTATCATTGACTACAGATAATTCCTGACACTTTTGAGAATAGCCTGCAGACTTAATGGGAGATAATATGTGTACATTCCAAGTGTTGGGTGTCATTTCAAGAAATAAGCTTTCAGTGTTTTGTTTTTGGGGCTTGTTTGTTTGGAAAGAGACACTTTTATTTGATTTTTATGTCACTCTTGAGACTCTTCTGTCAGAGAATATTAAATGTTACCTTTTCAAGAGCATATCAAATATTTAGTAGTTCTCTTTCTGCAGTCCCCATACCAAGGGCAGTCTTGTAAGACCTGAGATCAATGCAGATAAGCTAACTGAACCTTAAAATCAGTTACTGAAGCTTCTGTTTAGAAACTGTACTTTGCACAGCATTACAGAGATAGAGGACAAGGAAGTGATGGGAACAGAAGCAGCATTTTTTAAAACAAAGGTTACATGCAAGGAGGAACAACATTTTTATACAAATAGTAATAAGCTCTAAAGATTTGTAGTGTTTGCCAGCACCACTGTACTACTTCAGGATAGTATGATTAATATCTGATTCCCCCTCCCCGAGTACTTAGTGACATTACCTGATTGGCCAGGATGGGGGAGAAGCTAAAATATATAAATAATCAATTGTTCATCAAAAGCAGTTACATAGACTGGACTGGACTGAGGCCACACAAAAACCTGAAGTAAGCATGGGAAGAACATTTCATGCTTTTAGATGTCAGCAGCAAACCACTTGGGCGAGCTGGGATTTTTCCAGCTCTATAAACTGTGAATTCAAATCACCAGACTATTAGAGACCAGTATACAAATGGACCACCCACAATAAAGGGAATGTCTGTATTTTGGGTGTAATGGTGTACAGTACTGGGTTTTGAAATGGGCTAGGTGTGAGCAAAACAAAACAAACAGAACACACTTTTCTTGAGCATTCTTTCAAGTTTGTTGTTGCTAGCACATTCCCACACAGATTCACCCTACTTTAATTCAGAATATTTATTTTAGAAAACCTGGGATCGTGTTTGTAAAACTGACAGGGAGATTAGACAAAGAATTAATTGGTCATCCTTGTTGTTTTGGAAGAACAAGCAGCTGATTTTAAATCATGATAGTAAAACAACTTTTCAGCTAAATCTAATATTAATTGAATGAATATGCATACTAATTTCTTGCTATAACAATTAAAATCTAAAATATATAATCATAGAGTATCATAACACCAATTGTTATGCAGCCCATATGCCTTTTATACTACACAATTTATATTTAAATATTAGGATTTGCTTAGGAAACCAGTTGTGAAGTTAAAGATTTACATTTGTGTATCTCACCTTGCATGGAAAGTGGCATGTTAACTGTTCAATGGATTTGTAATTGGTTGACCGGCCGAACCCAAAGGGTGCTCAGCAGTGGCTCCTCTTCGTCTTGGAAAGATGTGACCAGTGGGGTGCCACAGGGTTCTGTCCTGGGCCCAGTGCTATTCAACATCTTTATCAATGACTTAGATGAGGGAATTAGGGGCATACTTATCAAATTTGCAGATGACACCAAATTGGGAGGAGTAGCTAATACCCTAGAGGACAGGATCAAAATTCAGAATGACCTGGATAGACTGGAGAGCTGGGCCAAAGCTAACAAAATGAAATTCAATACGGAGAAATGTAAAGTACTGCATTTAGGGCGGAAAAATGAAATGCATAAATATAGGATGGGAGAGACCTGGCTGAATGAGACTACGTGCGAAAGGGATCTAGGAGTCCTAGTAGACCACAAGTTGAACATGAGCCAACAGTGTGATGCGGCAGCTAAAAAGGCCAATGCAATTTTGGGCTGTATCAATAGAAGTATAGTGTCTAGATCAAGGGAAGTAATAGTGCCACTCTATTCTGCCTTGGTCAGACCTCACTTAGAATACTGTGTCCAGTTCTGGGCACCACAATTCAGAAAGGATATTGACAAATTGGAGCGTGTCCAGAGAAGGGCAACTAAAATGGTGAAAGGTCTGGAAACAATGCCTTATGAGGAGAGACTTAGGGAGCTGGGTATGTTTAGCCTGGAAAAAAGACGGTTTAGAGGCGATATGATAGCCCTGTTTAAGTATTTGAAGGGATGTCACGCTGAGGATGGAGCAGGCTTGTTTTCTGCTGCTCCAGAGACTGGAACACGGAGCAATGGGTGCAAGCTCCAGGAACAGAGATTCCACCTCAACATTAGGAGGAACTTTTTGACAGTAAGAGCTGTTCGGCAGTGGAACGCACTCCCTCGGAGCGTGGTGGGGTCTCCTTCCTTGGAGGTCTTTAAACAGAGGCTGGATGGCCATCTGTCGGGGATGCTTTGATTGTGATTTCCTGCGTGGCAGGGGGGTTGGACTGGATGGCCCTCGTGGTCTCTTCCAACTCTGCAATTCTATGATTCTATGATTCTATGATTCTATGTATATCTGAAGATGTAGGTTGTTCTGCTATGCCACTTACCTGCAAGTAAGTCTCATTGAACTTAGTAGAGTTTACTTCTGAGTAGTCCTATGATTTTCCTTCCTTCATACACACCCTTCCCCCATGCCTATCTGGAGCTGATATAACAAATTTCTCCCACATTTGAATCAGGAAGGGGTGGATTTATGAAAACAAAGATACATATCCTGTACCTTCCACCCTTACCTTTATTGGCTTTGGAAGTGACCAATCACCCATTTTCCTCCCCCAGTTGAACCCAGGTAGGATACTTCATCCTGTACTTACTTCCCATTGCACTCAACCCAATTTGCTACTTGACTATTGTGTCCCTTTGATTTCAGTGGCTCCCAACTGCATGCCATGTTGTCTAGAGTCAATCCATTTTAACCATTTTTTTTAAAATACCTTGAACATAAGAACTGGAGATGAAAACACTAGACTTGCGTACAGGAACATTGTGGTTAGGATATTGTGTCAGTCTGTAGCTTACACCACAGAAGGCCATGATGAGCATTTCGCCCGGAGTATTTTGCAACAGTTCAGGTGTTGTGGTTCTTGAGTTAAGGCAAAATACTGAGCGGGATTATGTATTTATCCCCTTTTCCTGTAATCTGTGTATGTATGTAGTGTAGTTTGTGACCTAAGGATAGCTAGAATCCATTTTATCCTCTGAGCAATCCTGCATTAAGCTGAGTGATGATGACTTATCTAAGGTCATGATGTATTTCATTGCTGAGCTAGGTCTCCCTAGTCCACTTTCAACACACTATGTTATACAATATGCTATACCACTGCTTTTTGTAGCAGATGTTTATATAGTGTGCCAGGTTAGGGTGGGGGAGAAAAAATTCTAAATGTTAACAAAGAAAGAAGGAAAAGAAGGAAGGAGGAAATCTTCACTGAATAGAACAGAATTCTGTCACAATATCAGAATTCAAATGCTTTGGATTTTCGTTCTTTTTTGTTTGCTTTTTTGTTACTGAGAATGTTACTGGATTCTATATTATATCAATAAAGCCCTCATTCCTTGTAAAAGGTTAGCCAAATTGATGTCAACAGAGTTGTTTGGATTTGGACTTCTGCCAGACTTGGAATGGCCTCATAAATGATGAGGGTAAATGCCTTAAAACTAAATGCACTATGCTGTCTTCTAATAATATATCACAATAATGTTTTGCAAAAGTAATTGAAAACACTATTGTAACTAAAAGGTTACAAATTCAAGGTCCTTTTAAAATGTGTCTGAGATGTATTATTCAGTCTTAGCCTTGCATAGCATATGAGGAAGGTATTTACTGGACTGGGAGCTCTTCTCAGAGGTAATATAATGTAGTGGTTAAGAAGTTGAGGTTTGACCCACAAAGGCTTTAGTTCAAGTTTCACTTGAGCTATGACCTCACTATATGACCTTAGGTATATTCTTATCTCTTGGCCTTACATCTGGAATATAATAACATAATTCTTATTTACGTTAACATAGAGGGCACAGAGATCGTGCTTGTGAAGATAAATGTGAAGTATCTGAATGGTGCTACTCTGGTTGTTATTCTGGAGCATTATCATTTGTAGCTTGAATAAAAAGGATGATTGGTGGGTTCCCATGAACAATGGGCAAACAGCTGTGTCAACTTCATCTGTGGCCTGACACTGAATTGGGCAGATAAAATTGGGTGACTCATACTTGAGAGCGCATGTCTTTCAGAATAGAAACAGATGGGAAGAGACAGATAAGCAGTATCACAGTTGATGAATAAGACAAAGAAAGAAAGATAACAAGAAGACAAAAGCATCCTCCTTATTATCATTCTTATCAAAACCATCATATTTCAGTCTTTTGCGTCAACTGAAATGGCTGCCTTTTCAACATAACATGTAATCAACACCAAATTGGAGAGGGACTCCCCCTCCTTCATGCTCAGTGGGAGTAATTTTAGTGCTTACAGATGATGTTTTCATTTACTCTCTGGCATTCACTAGAACAGGATTATTGCAATGCCAGGCTGCCTATCTCAAAATTCACCAAACAGATTGATTATGACTTGACCCTGCAGGAAAACTGTGTAAGTTGCTCAAGTGCTAGACACCTTAGAGGAGGACATGAAACTGCAGTCTTACAGTGTTCTCAGGCTGTACCTGAGTTGGAGTTTCAAAATCCATCTTTGCTGACTTGTTGTGGTAGCTGTAAATCTCAGTGCCCCATCAACTTTTCTTTCACATTCTTGTGATTGTTTAAATGAAAAGCTACTCAATGCATGTGGCCAATTGTGTATTTCTCTCTCCATGATTATTTGTAAAGTTAAAACGCCCCTCTGTGGTTTAAAATTGAGGGTGCAAAAAGCGCATGTGGGAAAAATCACTTTCCTTTCCTTTTTTTTCTTGCTCAAAATCACATATCCAAAGCTTTCATCCTACCCAGAGAGAACAGAAATGGGATCTTAATATCTTTTTCTACCAATGGGGGGAAAACATTATGGGGGAGGGAATCTTTAAAGGACAAAATGCAATGTTTATTCCTTCCTCCATCACAGCTGTTCTCTCACTCCTTATTCTCATCTCCAAGACTTTTTCAGTTAAAAAAAAGCAGAGAAAAGAGATATGCAACTCATAGCCTGATCCACAAAGAACATCTGTGCTGGGAGGCAAAAGGTTGCAAAGATTGTCTCAAAACTGCCACTGCAGTATGCACAATTGTTTCTAGAATCAATTGCAATACACAAAGGGAAAGATGTTTCTTATTTTGTTACCCTGGTATTAATTCATATGATCTTTTTGTATGATGTCACCATGGAGGGCTCAAGGACACCATGTATATATTTGTTTCTACCAGTAAGTTATCTCTCTTTTCCTCTATCCCCATATGCTGAAAATGTAGCCCAATTTGGATAAGATTTCAAGGTTATCGACCATTCTGTTACCAAAATTAGGAAGATACCATTGCTACTGCCTTCTTTTCTTCCCTGTGTTCTCTGGATGACACTAGGGAGACTGTGGAACAGGAAGCTCAGTCATTCTGTTTTTGATGGTGATCTCTATTTCTCTCCTGTGAACTTATTTTGCAAGGGCAACAGATATACTCTGTCCTTAATCTAAAAAAACAAAAAAGGTATGGTACACTACCCAGTTCTGGCCCTAATTAGATCCCTGTAAGGCATCCAATTCTATGATGCTGTTAGGTAAGGAGAATGTGTGGTTGTGGCCCTATATTTACCCATTTCAGCTTCCATATTAATGTCAGGGATAACATGGTTATATTGAGTCAGACCATTGGTCCATTTAGCCAAGTACATGATCTGGTAGAAGCTGTCCACAAGTTCATGTCTTTCCCAGTCCCATACAGAAATTCACAGGGACTAAATCTAGAGCTTTTGAACCAACTAAGTTTTATGATGCCATTGTGACATTTCTGCTATTACATTGCATTGATTGATGCCACCATGCAGGGCCAGCTTAACCAGTCTGCCAAATCAGCATTTGTGTGTGGGGGGGACACCCAGCCAGGGGCCCCGACCCAGCCACGGAGCCCCACCCACCCCACCTGTCCTAACTCCTGATGGGTCTCCCAAATAGAAACCGAAAGAGAAAGATGGAACTTTCTTTGTGTGGCTGATTCTGGAGGGAGTTTGTGCTCACTCACCCCCTCCTGCCAGAATCATTGTCAAAAGGCCAGCCAGCCAGGAGAGGTGTGAGTGTGTGTGTGTGTGTGTGTGTGAGAGAGAGAGAGAGAGAGAGAGAGAGAGAGAGAGAGAGAGAGAGAGAGACGGTGGGGGGAGGCATCTCTTTCCTCTCTCTTCAGAAAGGGCTTCTTTCTTTCTTTCTCTCTCCCTTCTTTCTCACTTTTTATCCCCCGTCTCTCCCTCCCTCCCTCTCTTTCCTTCCTTCCTTCCTTCCTTCCTTCCTTCCACATAGATCCCCTCCATCCATCTTTCCTTTCCCCCTTGGTCTTCTTCAGCTTCCTCCCCTTGCTGCCAACTGAGTGCAACCTGCAAAAGGAATTTGTGTGTGTTTGCCTATGCACCTTCCAGTCATTTCTGACTAAGGTGAATGTGCCATGGGGTTTTCTAGGCAAGGTTTGTTCAAAGGGGGTGTGCCTTTGGCTACCTTTGAGGCTAAGAGAGTGTGACTTGCCCAAGGTCATCCATTGGGTATTCATGACTGAGTAAGGATTCAAACCCTGATCTTCACAGTCATAGTGCAATGCTGAAACTTCTACAACACTCTAGCTCTTTTAACAGAAGAATATAAAAAACATAAATAAAAAATCGGAATAATATTACTGGGAACTATGGTTTTATTCTTGTCACTAAAACACACCAGTATCCCATTAGTGTTATGTGAGAGTCTTTGGGTAGAGCAGTGGTTCTTAACATTTTCTTTACCAGGGACCCCCTTTAAATATATTTTGTTGTCCCAAGACTTAACTCAAGATTTAAAACCCTAATAATATTAACAATAATAGCTAATAATAATAGCTAACAGCAACAACAATACAATTACACCATCCATTAAACTTTTCCTCAGAGGCACTCTTGCTTCTTCCTGCAAGTTTGTGGCTGGAGTAGATTGAATGGCAATGTGCAAGCCAAACCAGCCAGCCAGCCTTTGCCTTGGTTCCTGTCACGTGGCTGCTCCACTGCAGGGAGGAGGTAGGCCAAACAGCCTTCAAGCCTTTGTGGACACCCTGTGAGGACATTGTGGACCCAAGTTTAAGAACCACTGTGCTAGAGAATGCTGGAAAAGTAGCAATGCAACCAGACCTTGAGAAGGGTGCTGGCAGGGGGATTCTGGGAGGTGTAATCCAAGAGTAACTTTCCCAGGCTCTGATTGCAGCCTAGAATCATAGGCCTGGAAGGGACCCCAACAGCCATCCCATCCAATCGGCTTCTGTCCTGCAGGAACACACCATCAAAGCCCTCACGACAGATAGTCATCCAGCCTCTGCTTTAAAACCTCCAAAGAAGAAGACTCCACCACACTCCAAGGCAGTGTATTCCACTTCTGAACAGCTCTTTCTGTCAGGAGGTTCTTCCTAGTAATGTTTAGATGGAATCTCTTTTCCTGTAGTTTGAACCCATTGCTCCATGTCCTAGTCTCTGGAGCAGCAGAAAACAAGCTTGCTCCATCCTCAGTATGACATCCCTTCAAATGTTTAAACATGGCTCTCATGTCCCCTCTCAACCTTCTCTTCTCCAGGCTAAGCATACCCAGCTCCCTAAGCCGCTCCTCATAGGGCATCATGGCTTCCAGACCTCCCACCATCCTTCTCAGTATCTTTCTTGAAATTGTTGTGCCCAGAACTGGAAACAGTATTCCAGGTGAGGTCTGACCAGAGCAGCATACAGTGGCAATATTACTTCCCTTGATCTAGGCACTATACTCCTATTAATGCAGCCTAGAATCGCATTGGCATTTTTTGCTTCTGCATCACACTGCTAACTCATGTTTAGCTTGCAGTCCACACTTTCTTTCTTTCCTTCTTTCTTTCTTTCTTTCTTTCTTTCTTTCTTTCTTTCTTTTTGAGGAAATCTACACCATTACGTTAATTGCTAATTAACAAAAAATATTATGTTAGTGCCTATAATATAGTTTTTAAACTAAATTATTGGTGGCAAATTATGTAATACAGTAGGCCCCCCCTTACCCACTGGGGATTGGTTCTGTGCGGGCATGGATTCTGAAAACTGTGGATAATAGTGAACGTCATTGAAAATAATGGGACTTCTGGTTTAAAATACCATAGAGTTGCCTTGGGGGGGCCTAGAAAATGGCTAGGGAGGACACATTTTCTAGGAAGACTATGGTAGATGTGCTGTTTTGTGTCCCCGGATAATGAATCCGTGGATACGGGTGTCCTACTGTAATCTGAACATCCTGTACTGTGAATAGGTTAGGTTACATTGACCTGAGATAAACATATGGGCTCCTCCAAATAAAGCATTGCAGGCCCCCCCAAAATTCCTTAAACCGGCCCTGCCTCCATGCATAAGAACTATAGGGTGTTTTCTGCATTGTGATTGGCTTATATTGGCAGTTACACTGTTGAATGAATCTCTCAATATTGCTGCCTTGCTGTGTGTGCGTATGTGTATGTGTGCACATTGTAATTATGTAGTTATAAAAGTGTTATTCCTGAGTCGTTGAGCCGTATCATCAACCCATGATTTGTAGAACTTTCCACAGATTTCCATGCTTACTTCATCCATAATTTAGTTTACCTAGGTGATCAAAATACACATTTGGACTCACTTCAAGTTCAGCAAAAATGTGTGGAATCTGATTATATAGCTGTCCTTAGAAAGCACTCTATTGCTAGTTTTAAAGATCATCTTTTAGTTTATTGTTGTTCCGTGATAACCATCATATATTTAAAAGAAAATAGCTAAAAATAAAGAAATGTCTCTCTGCATATTTTCTCTTTCTACTTACCCTGCTGGTTTTGAGGTTCCCATCTTCGGTGGCTTAGTTTTAACGCAATGTCTGTGATATCCTGCCTCAGTGAGCGGACCTCATAGACGCTGAGTTCAGTGTTATTAATGCAGGAGCACAATGGCCTGAGTTTATCAGGGACTAAGAAGGTCTTTTCATTTTAAGCTCTAAAGACCCTTGAATGAGAATTAAGGAATGAAGAAATACCCTGGGGTTTAATTTCCATTTCAACATTTGCCAACATTGGCTTGGATTTGTACTTTTGATTGTGCCATACAACTGTAAAAATTAGCAATGTTCTGAGCAGATTTGGGGAGGTTTTTAAAAACTTATTTGCTATTATTGCTCTGTGGATTTTATTCTGATTATCTCTTCTCTGTGCCCTTTGTGATAACAGCTTAGGCAAGCTAATTTTAGGTCTGCATTCTGGAACAATTAAAATGTCAAAAATGTGTTTAAAGATACAGTGATAAATGTATCCTATAAAATATATAGAAATGTATAGAAAATATAATACTGTGCAGTTCTTGCACAGTTTAATTATATACATATTTTATAACTTCCTTGACTGAAGTATTTATTTTTCTGCCAGATTGTTTTAAAAGATCAAGTCTCCATCTCTTTTGCTTTTCTGATTGAAGTCTAACTTCAGTGTATGCAAATATTAAACTTTGGAGGGTTACAGCAATCTGTCCTACCAACCTGGTGTCATAAAACTTTTAACATTCTCAGGCTTTTGTAAAATAGATGTCTGCATAAATGTGCAATAAGTTGCAATAAATAACCAGACCTGTATATTTCACACAGACTAGAGAATTACATTCCACTATCCCAATTTAGTCTATTTCTTATGGAGTAAGGATAATTGTCAAACCCTGGAGTAAATTTACTAAATTTGTCTCTGCAAGCAAGATGAATTTGGCCTGGACAATCATATTCCAATTTCCCCTTTTAGCAAGGGAATGAAAGGAAGCCTGTATTCTGTTGCTTGACTTATTATTTTATTCTCAGGTTGTTCTTCAAGAAGAGTCAGTTCCATTTTATATATAGACAGACTACAATCCTGTCTCCCCAAAGAATAATAATAATGATATAATTATTAAAAAGAATAAATAAGCAATTGTGGAGGTATTCAAAGGCATAGCCATGCTAGTCTGGATCAGTATGCATAGGGATCTTGTAGCACCTTCAAGATTAAGGACTTTTTCAGATGCTCTAAAACCCATCAGGGGAGGGCGGGAGAGGTACACAGCTATCCCACTGCAGGGGGTCAGTTTCAGATGATGCCATTCCCCTCCAGTCGTCATCCGTGTTACTTCCATGTTTGATCTATTGCGAAGGCGCCATTTTTTACTCATGGAAGTTTTTCGTGAGTAAACAGTGGTGCCTTTGCAATAGATGGAACACGGAAGTAACATGGACAATGACGGGAGGGGAACGCCGTCGTCCAAAAGTGACCCCCTGCTGTTGGATAGCAGCATATCACTCCTGCCCTACCCTGACAGGTTTTAGGGCATCTGAAAAAGTCCTAACTGAGAGAAAGAAGTTTGTAGCACAAACTTTCACAGACTTAAGTTTACAAACTTAGCTTCACAGACTTAAGTCTACAAAAGCTTATGCTACCAGCTTCTTTCTCTCAGTTAGGAGTTTATCACACCAGCCTCTTTATTGCAACAACAGCCTTAATGAAGCAAACAGGAACATACCTGTTTAAAATAATTCATTATCATGCTGTCTCTTCAATCGTGTTGAGTAGACTGTGATTATGGTGCTTTGCCAATTGTCTGTCCTTCTGCACTGGCTCCGTAACCCCAGTTTCATTGCATGTGTGCCTTTCTTTTTTCTTTTTCTTTTTGTTCTGCAATTGTGCATTTATGCAAAAATGATAAAAATATTTTTCTATCTTATTGTGTCCCTGTAACTGCACAATCACAGGAAAAAGAAAAAGAAAAAAAAGATAGGCATGGAGAAAAAACAATCTTCATCAGTTTAGGAATAGCAAGGGGGAGGGGAGGGAGAGGAGGAGAGGAGGAGGATCACGGCTCTTCATGCCACATGACTTCCGTCATACTGCTGCTGCCATGGAAGAGACTTATCGCATGAAGAGGAGTATTGGCATAGCAGCGTTATTGAGTGCCATTAATGGTTTTTCCCCATCAATGAAGAGGTGTACTACAGAAATACCTGGAATGCAAACCAGCAATGTTGTGCGAGAATTACTGGCCAAATTCACTAATACCTTCATGTAATTCCAGAATTAAGCCTCATGGGATAATCTGCTTAGTCTCAAAGGTACTATAAGATCCCTTCGTATACTTGCAGGAGTGTGACATTGAAAGCATAAGTGCAGTAGAGAAAGCATGTCATTTCCTTATGTCTGGAGGCATACAGTAACTTCAGACACAAGCAATAGGAAGCTAATGCTTACTATTTTTGTAATAACACCCATGGTCAACTGAGAATGTCAACAACATACAAACTGCTGATTGGCTAAAGCTTACTAGTGTTTCCCAAGATGCAATGTCCATAGATCAATAAAATAAAAGAAAAGAAAATGAGCTAGAGAACTGAGCCTCCAGATTACCATTGGATAAGCTCTTTGGAAGCTGTTCCTTCTGATATCAGCTACAGAAAGAGAAGGTGAATTGCAGTTTTTCTGTGGGGTGTAGGGGCAAAAGCACAGTCAGTTCAGCTGTTCTGGGTATGGATGGAAAGAATATGCAAAAAATGTAAAAAAAAATAGTCAAAAACAATGTTTTTCAATGCCCAGAAACCCTGATAAGAAGAATCCTAGATTGATGAGAATCTTTGTAGTTTGGGACTTATTTTGCACAAAATTTGCATGTGGCTGTTTTGCACAGAAAACATCATTGTCTGTGCAGGAAACAACATTTTTCATGCAGAAAACAATATTTCTAAACAGAAAATTCTGTTTCATATACAGAAAATGGTGTCTCCTGCATAGAAAGTGCTGTTTTTGGCACAAAACAGACATGTGTAAGTTTTATGACAATTTAGCCTCAAATTGTGAATAGACTTTGAAAACTGCACGTTTTTTGAAGACTTTCTTGCAGTGGGAAGAAAATTGCTAAAATTACTAGTTGCTTCCTTTGAGAAGAAACTTAGTAAAAAATTAAATCCTTAATTCTGGGAGTATCCTTGGCATTTGCAGGATTTTTCACAGTTGCATCCTTTTGAGTTTATGAACAGAGTTAGTACGTCTGCTTTAATTTAAGCCTTGATTGTTGCTTCTTAACAGTGACCTAAAAAGGATATTGTCTTGTGAAGTCGAAGGCTTTCATGGCTGGCATCCATAGATTTTCCTTTGTTTTTTTTTCCAGGCTGTGAGGCTGTGTTCTGGAAGAGTTTACTTCTGATGTTTCACCTGCATCTGTGGCTGGCATCTTCAGAGAATAGTTGGGTAGGAGTGTGTGTGGGATTTATATACTGTGAACTCCTGTTGGGGAGGATATGTAAATTTAGAAATACACAAATTTACATATCCTCCCCAACAGGGGTTCACAGTATATAAATACCACACACACTCCTACCCAACCATTCTCTGAAGATGCCAGCCACAGATGCAGGCAAAATGTTAGAAGTAAACTCTTCCAAGAACACAGCCTCATAGCCCAGAAAAAAACCCAAAGAAAATCTATGGATGCCAGCTGTGAAAGCCTTCGACTTCACAGTTAGATCATGCTGTTTGTTACGTTTCCCCCATTTTACATTTTTTACTACCTACTTCTGATATTTCCTCCCTTCTTTTTCTCTGCAGTTCATTGCTTTTGCCTCTTTATTCTTCATCCTACTTTCAATCACAACCTTTTGCCTGGAAACCCATGAAGCATTCAATACCATCAAGAACAAAACAGAGCCAACTGTCAACGGTACCGAGGTGGTTCTACAGTATGAAATAGAGACGGATCCTGCTCTGACATATGTTGAAGGAGTCTGCGTGGTGTGGTTTACTTTTGAATTTTTAGTCCGTGTTGTTTTTTCACCCAACAAACTTGAATTCATCAAGAACCTCTTGAATATCATTGACTTTGTGGCAATTTTGCCCTTCTATCTTGAGGTGGGCCTCAGTGGGCTCTCCTCCAAAGCTGCTAAGGATGTTCTCGGTTTCCTCAGGGTGGTGAGGTTTGTGAGAATCCTGCGAATCTTCAAGCTCACCAGACATTTTGTCGGCCTCAGGGTACTGGGTCATACGCTCCGAGCCAGCACCAATGAATTTCTCCTCCTGATAATATTTTTGGCATTAGGAGTGTTGATATTTGCCACCATGATCTATTATGCAGAACGAATAGGCGCCAGACCCAATGACCCATCAGCTAGTGAGCACACAGAGTTCAAGAACATCCCTATTGGTTTCTGGTGGGCTGTGGTCACAATGACCACTCTTGGGTATGGAGACATGTATCCAAAGACATGGTCAGGCATGCTAGTGGGTGCGCTGTGTGCTTTAGCTGGAGTGCTTACCATAGCCATGCCTGTGCCTGTTATTGTCAACAATTTTGGAATGTACTATTCTCTGGCCATGGCAAAACAGAAGCTTCCTAGAAAGAGAAAGAAGCATATCCCACCTGCTCCTCAGGCAAGCTCCCCTATATTTTGCAAGACAGACTTGAACATGGCCTGCAATAGCACACAGGGGGATGTCTGTCTGGGAAAAGACAATCGACTGATGGAACACAATAAGTCAGGTAGGACACAGTCCCAAATGCATGTCTGGTATGTCTGGCAGTACAAAGCATCAGAAAGTGTCTAATCTTTCTGAAGCTAGAGGAGATAGACCACATGCCTCGCCCCTCATTCACTGTTCGGTTATGTCAGTCTTCCAGATGACAAAGTAGTTGAAGCATAAGAATAATGTTTCCAGGTCTGTTCATCGCTGGATCTGTAGTGTTTGCTAGCTGTATATTGTGAATGCTGAGCTGCCTTTAATTCCCCTCCCCCTCTGTATTATTTTACTTTATTGGTGGCATCTACTTTTTCATCCACCTTTTGCACTATACAGATGTTTTGTTTTGTTGCTTGCATGGTTGTGACTATACAGTTGTGCTTCTGTTCTGTTGACGCTCATGCCGTTTTGCGTGGTGTTGTTTCTTTTGTCAGCTTTTTGCCTCTGCCACATGTGGCGTGAAATACTAGAAGCAATATAAGCATTCATTTAAACATGGATGGTTAATTTAGCTTTGCATTCAGGGTGCTCTTTAGATTGCAAGAACAGCATTTCTTTTTCCAGATTAGAATGCAATGCGCCTGGCCTGGAACATTGGACAGTAATTCCTGTTTTGTGTTTGAAATAACATTGACTGATTCTTTTACTTTCCCCACTGTGTTTTTAAACTTTTCCTTCACAATTAATGCTATGATCCCTGACCTTAGGAAAAAGTGCTGCTCATGAAATTATGAGCTTGAAAAAGTTACTTTTTTGGAATGTAACTCCCCAAAATTTCTTAGGCAGCATGCTTCATAGGAGATTCTGGGATCTATAGTCCAAGATAACTTTCACAAGCTCTGATGAACATATGGTTAAGGTCAGACTTAATTATTTGGAAGTAAGTCTCTCCATTTGGAGTAACTTCCAAGTTAGGGTTCTTAGGGATCCTAACCCTTCTCCAGGTAGGTGTGACATCCACCAGAGTCATGCTTTGTTTCAGAATTCACCCACATCTAGACCTAAAAAAACAGCATTTTACAGCATTGTCATCTGAAGAGGTGTCAGCAGTGCCCCTATATTTTAACCACCTTCCTTTATTTTTTAGGGGAAAAAAACCTCTAGCATTTTGATTACACAGAAGTTGTGTCAAATACAAAGTTTTTAAAAAATAAATAAATAAGGAGGGCTGACAGGGACTCAGAACAAATATTCCATGTCATGTGAACATGGATTTTTTAGTTCTTGATGCCTGGATATTGTGTAATATTCTTCATTCAACCTCCATAAACACTCCTGTAGACATGGCTCATCCTTTATATCCTACAGTACATTGAAATTCTCATTGGAATCCCACAAATCACTTAAAATATCCCACATTAAATCACTCCATGCAATTTTTTTTTTAAAAAAACTGCCTGGATAAGGGTTAACTATATTTCAGACCATGATCCAAAATGTACTTCCATACATTTTTGCCACAGTAAAGTCAGTCACTTTTGCTTCCATAGGTCCAAGAATTGGGCTGCCAGGCACACAATGCCAAAGTACAGATTAAGGAATTTGTTGGCTAGATGTAAAACATTAACAGTATTTTAACCTGGATCTAAATTGAACTGCTAGCCCAACTAGTGCAGGCCCTCTGAATAAAATGCTGAATGGTATGTCAGCATTTATGGAAATCCCATTGACTGAGTGGGTCTGCTTTTGTTGGGACAGGCAATTTAATTTACGGCCTTGAGTTTTAGGTTTAGAGGTTTTTCATAATTAGATTAATAGTTCAAATATCTACTTAGAAACAAGCCCTATAGAGATCAATGGGATTTTTTTGTCAGCTAAGTGTCAATAGGATTGTAGCCTTAAATTATAAATTATTTAATGATTGACAAAGCTTCTAAAAATATTGAAGTACTTATGTTGGAGAGAGAAAGAACAAAAAGTATTTTTCTGCTAGTTCCAATGGTTTTTACTTTATAGAAACAAAATGAATACCTATTCTCTGATTCTTACGATTCCACTGCTACCAAGCTAAAATGTTATCCATTACAAAACAGTGTATTTCCCTGGAAATATCAAATTGTAAGTGTTTATGGAGAGTTTTTTGGTGGGTGGGGTGAGGGGATCTTTGCTTTTGTTTTGAAATGCTAACTTTGGAAATTCAGGAAAGGGGGGAAAAAAAGTATGTTGAAACAGATTCTGTACAGTGGATGATATATATTTATTTCTTCAGTGCTTGGCTGATATTTAGTAAAATAAGATCCAGAATGATAACTGTTCCTTTTCTGCCTTTATTCAAGCCCTTTTTAGGAGTTGACAGGTGAAGAAATAGTGAGTCTGAAGCTATATCTGCAGGTGTTAGATTATATGATTGCACAGTGGGTGTGTGGGGTGATTAGGAAAACCGGAATATATAGACGATCATATTAAAAAGTATAAATGAATAAGATCCATCAAATGTGCATTTTCTTTCTCATGTCTTTATATTCTAGAGAATCCTTGTATTTACCTTTAAAATCACTTAGTTCTGAAATATTAAAATGCTATTATAAGAAGGACCCACTTTTTAAAAAACAAAATAGGGGAGTTAACCAATATGTAGATATCATTAAACAGAAAGTAGACATTTTAATAAATCTCAGCTGCTCTAGAGCAGGACTGATCAGTTTTTGCCACAGTGAGCCTTTAGATGGGCAAATCATTTGCTTAAAGGCAAAATAATACATTGTGCTGATCATGTGATTTGCCTTTGACTTTGAAAAAGCCAGGGAGTAATCCAGATTGGGCCCCTAGCATGGGGAAGTTTTAGCCCACTCTTCTTTGCTGAGGTTCCAATCTGGATTTTACTGAAGGAAAATCTATGTGCATTTCACATAAGGAGGAAGGCCACTATTGAAAGGAATGTGGTGGCTAAGGATGAAATTAAATACACTCAGAGCCACATAGACCATATGGGATGATACCTGAATATGCAATATTATGGGACCAACTAAAAAAGCCATTCATATACCTGCAGCAGGCCTGCACGTCCCAAGACAAATGCAGACCACAAACCATTTATTATGGCATGTCAAGTGATTGATATTTATCTTGCAGTCCCAAGGAGTGAAAAATTGGAAGTGTCATTAAGCTTCTAGCAGGTCATTGTCATGGCTCATAGGGCACACTGGGATTGGTTATTTTATAATCTCTACTCAAGTGCATCGACATACTGAGGGTCCGTCTATACGATTAAAAAAAATCCATTTTTTTGGGGGGGGGGGTAAAACATACGAATAGGCAGTCGTTTGTATGCATACGATCTGCCTACATGATTTTTTACCCCCTCTAAACTCCGTATGACCCCCCCTTCCCCAGCTGGCTGGAGCGAGCAAGCCAAGCGGCGGTTTTAAATCTCCCGCCAGTTAAAAAGGTGCCTTCTTTGCAGACAGTCAGTTTTCCCTATTTACAATGTAATATATATATATATATATATATATATATATAAAATTCATGGATTTACCGGACTTTCGCTTAGCCAGGAATCCAACATGGCGGCCGCTCCCACTTCCCCTCCTTGCTAGCCCTGCCCCCTCTACTCAGCCAGCCAATCAGATTACACTGCCTGCTCGTATGTGTGCAAACAGGGTGTACAGACCATCAGCCATTCAAACGGCTGTATGGATTTTATGCTGAGATCCGTGACTCCTTCCGAATGCCAAATCCACGTAGTTTATGGAGGATTCGCTTGTCCCCCTTCTGAATGACACGTATGAATCAGAACAGCCGTGTGTACAGAACAGCGATCTTCCGAACGGTGTACGTATTTTTTTTACCGTGTAGACGGGCCCTGATACATAAGGCCAGCCCTTCCATTAGGCAGATGTAGTTGTCCCAGGCAGAAGATACTGGAGTGTAGGGAGAAATGGCTAGTTATTGGAGGACAGAGCTGTGTGTCCTACATTACCTGTGTCCCTTATGTTAGCCTGCTGTCTTCCAGTTCAGTGGAAGGCAACTGTCGTGTTGGCAGCATCAAAGGAATACTTAAATGCCATTCTGGTTGGGTTTTATACTTGGAAGAGAGAGAGGTTATTTTCTTGTCCTTTACCTGAGGCAGCAGAATATCTTGGCCCACCCCTCTTAAGGTGCCACAGGTTCTAATGAATTAGTATACTTTGCACAGAGATAGAAAGTGAGCAGCCCTCCAGAGGTTTTTGAACTGCAAATGCCAGGATTCCTCACCATTGGCCATTCTGGGAGCTGCAGTTCAACGGCATTTGGAAGGCTACACTATTCCCACCTCTGTGCTTAAATATACCAACTCACTAGAACCTCAGGCACTTTAACAGACCCATAGGGCAATATTATCAGGACTGCTGCTATTGTTACCTGGGAATTTATTCTTAGTAGTGCAAATGCACACACAATCTCAAATTAAAGATTCATTATTTCACTTCTCCACCCATGGTTGTGGTGGCAGCAGCGATGGTAGTTGTCCTCATCAATGTTACTGTCATCATCATCTCTGGCTGCAAATTCAGAACTTATTTTTAAAACTTAAGACAATAAATATAATGTAATATTGAACATGGCAGCGTTCTACAGCAGCAGCCATTAACAATAAGACTTTTCTCTTCTTTACACAATGCATAATAATACATATGTGCAACGGTGTTACTTTTATCTAGTAATTAATGATGAACTGCCATTCCATCCCTGCCCCATATATGACCCAGTAGCTCCATCTCTCTCTCTCCCTCCCTCCCCATCTCTCTCTGTCTCTCTCTCTTTTGTACTTGAGTAATAGGGTATCAGGCAAGTTATTTGTGATGTTTCATTTCCTCGCTGGCTATGTGATGTAAATGGGCATGGTGCTTTAACCAGTGTTATCAGGTGAAGACAGTACAGAAAGTGAGCAGCCACTGTCACCTGTGGAAAGGCTCCCACCAATCAGACGCTCTAGTACCAGAGACAAAAACAGAAGAGGGGGAACATGTTTCCTACTGACAGCAGGTGATTACGCGTGTGCTACTGATGGAGGGCTCAGGAAAGGTATGGACTCTTTCATTAGACTATAAAAGTTCATTCAGCAATGTTCATCTGAATAAAGAAGCCTGGAATGAAGCAGACATGAACAAATGTTCTATAGGAAAGACTGTATCAGTCAATGTATTAACCCCCCTCTCTTGCTTCCTGTTAAAAAAACAAAAACAAACAGCCCATCAGTCTACCCAGAAATATGTCACTGTTGTTTCTGATAGTTGTTCCATTTGTGATTTCATTTGTCTGTCCCACATGAAGATATCTGTAATTTAGGCCATGTTCATACAATCATTTTCATAACAATTTCTTTAGAAATTGCTTTTGGATATCTTAAAGTCTGGTTAATAGCCCATTAGTGTAATTTGCTGCTCTTTCAGAAAAGAATGTCACAATCAAGCATGGGGTCTGCATCTAATTGCCCAAGCCCTGATTTGAGAAAGTCCAGATGCAAGAAAGATATTGAGATATGTATTTTGGAAAGTGTTTAAATTGAAAGAAAAGGATTTGATGCTAAAGGCCATGAGGCTCTGGTTGGATCTGCTCTACAGAGCAGTGTCTTGGCCCTGTGTTACATCTGGCAAACTATGGAAAGTTCAATGGCAAACTTGTGCCTATAAGCACATACAGTATGTACCTGCGTCGTTAGGCCTTGGCCAAATCAGGATGCATGCCCATGGGCTTTTAATTATAGAGATATGTCTCCCATAGTTTGAGGGGGGGGGTTGCAGAAAAAACTGGTGCACATACAGCTGTTGTAAGGGAAATTTTGCCATTCCTAGATGTTCCAAGTGGGTTGATCCTATAATTTGAGAACTATTTGCTTAGACAAGTGGCTCTTAACCTTTTCTTTACCAGGGACCCCTTTTAAATAGCTTTTGTCACCATGGACCCCCCAGGACTTAAGATTTTAAACCCTATCAACAACAATAATAACACCTGATAGTAATAATAATACAGTTACACCATTCATTAACCCATCTCTCTGAGGCACTGGAGGGGAGGGAAGACTTTTCTCCTACTTCTTCCTGCAAGTTTGTGGCTGGAACAGATTGAATGGCAACGTGCAGGCCAAGCCAGTCATGCTTTGTCCTGGCTCCAGTCACATGGGCTGAGCAGCCTTCAAGCCTTCATGGACCCAAAGTGAGGATCCGTAGACCACTGGTTAACAACCACTGGGGGTCCGTAGACCACTGGTTAAGAACCACTGGCTTAGACAGTGTGAGTTTCTATCTCATCTCTTTTTAGACACCATCTCTGAAACACAGCCTTTGTTGTTGTTGTTCAGAAGTCTTATGGAAATCATTGGGACTTCACTCCTGGGAAGGGTTTGAGGCAGTGATGTTATCAGTGCACATCTTCAGGGTTACTAGTGTAAATCTTCAGTTGAGACAATGGTATTAGTGTGCATCTTCAGTTACAAATGGTAACATAGTGAGACATCAAATGTATATTTTTACACAAATGTATTCAAAAGCAAGCACCACTGACTTCAGTAGGACTTACTCCAAGGTAGATGTGTGTAGAATTGTAGACTAAATACGTAGCTGCAATCCTGTACATCACTACCTGGCAGTAAGTTTCACAACCTGAGAATAAGGAACTAATTTGAGGTTTCATGGGAGCTATCCAGGGTGTTGAACCCTCTTCCTGAAATGGTTTCCCAACCTTGGATAGCTTTTGTGAAATCTGGAGTAGCGCCCGTGAAACACAGGATGGATTCACTGCTGTAAAGTAATGGAACCACCAGCTGCCTCTGGACAGCATATTGAAGGATGCATCATAGTAGCACAACTCAGATGATCGTCAGCCATGATGCATGTTTCTTCCTTATATCTCCCTTACATCTCCCTTCTGTTTTACCCCAGTGTCACTGTGGAGATCTCAGCCAGTATTAAGCAAGACTTACTGGATACATCTTAACCCAGGATCTTAGTCTTAATGTTAGTTAACAAACAAGCACCATAAGCCAAGATCACCATGATGGTGGAAGGGAGAGTGGAGGGAAGGGCATTAGGCCCTGATGTTTGTTTCTGGCTTCATTAAACATGGTTTATGAAACCTGGAATGTTTTTAGAACAGCACCAGCCTCTGAAAAGAAAACCTCTATGGGAGCAGGATTCCATGCTACTGAATATTAATAACCTGTAAATATGTACATGGTTATTTTAGTCTTATAAATAGTCATACTATATTTCTTTCATTAGTACCAGTTGGACAAATATTGCCAAAAATGTTGTGTTGATCACTGAAAAGCTACAAATAAATCATACATTGTAATGAATTGCAAATCACTTCAGTACTGCAAATATATCACACTAAGTAGTATTAGATGCAGAGTGTCAGATGCCTAATAGAAACACTTCTGGAGATGGAGCTTTTTAACAAGACATAATTCAATTCTTTGTATTTGTGATTAGAAAATGACTTCATACAATTAGGCAAGCAATGTTCTGCAGTTTAAAATATAAAAAAGTAACCATGACACTATATATATATATATATATATTCAAATGTTCAAATGTTTCTTCATCAGTCTTCCTCTGGAATTGCACTACAGAACAGCCTATGTGCTGTCAATGTTACTTTGCTGAAGCCAGTGGACTTGTCTTGAATATATATTAGAGCACTGGTTCTCAACCTGTGGGTCCCCAGATGTTGTTGGACTACAGTTCCCAGGAGCTCTCTGAGGTCTCACCTTGACAGCCAGGTGGTCCTCCCAGTCATTAGTGAGGCTGTAGGATTGAACTCACAGCTTCACTAATGACTGGGAGGACTACCTGTCTGTCACAGTGAGACCTCAGAGGGCTCCTGAGAACTGTAGTCCAACAACATCTGGGGACCCACAGCATAAGAATCACTACATTACAGGATATTGCTCTAAATAAAATTAGGAAGCAACTCTGAGTTTGTTTAATCTCACTGATAAGAATAGCAGCACTTAACCTTTTTGTCTGTTGCTAGAAACAGTCTGAAAATGCTATCCTCTTAGAACCCAAGGAGCACTGTGATTACATTGCATTGTTTTGTTTGTCTATTTTATGCTTGACTTCAACTGATGTCTGTGCATTTTCTCATGAAAGGCTACGAAAAATCCAGAAGTTTAAACAACATAGCTGGCATGGCAGGCAATGCCCTGAGACTGTCTCCAGTAACATCACCTTACAGCTCACCTTGTCCTCTAAGACGCTCTCGATCTCCCATCCCATCTATCTTGTAAAACAGATGGCATCAATCGGCTACATAATTATTAGTGAAGAGCTGTTGATCACCTAATGGAAATAAGTATAGCTTTAACTGTAGGTTCCACTAAAACAAGTATAAATCATTGCGTGATATAACTGTCAGTAGCAAGCAATGCTACTTGGGTAGCCGAAGACATCAATTTTGCTTACAAACTCCTTCTAAAGTAGTATTTTCCCCTCTTATCTGCTTTGGTCCTACACAGCAATAAAAGGACAGTTAGTGAACTTCACTGACCAGTATAACTAAATAAGCCTATTTTCAGGGACATATTTTTAAATCAATGTGCTTCCAGTTGATAATCACTTCATTGGACCTTCATTTTTTGTGACTCTAACCCATTCTGAAGATGTCTGGAATTTTGTCTTGATTGCATATAATGTGACTTCAGTCTGATCATTTGCATGGACCATCCTGTCTCCATCATCTGAAATCCGTCTTGCCAATTAACCGGGACCCTAGAAGGCTCAGGATTTTATGGGTTTGTTGTGCCCCCCCCCGTTCATTGTATCATATCACTGAAATCAGAGCAATGATCAACAGGTCTGCATGTGGGATTGGGTTGTTTCTTATCTTTCTTTCTTACTTTTTTTCTTTTTGGACCTCTTTAATTTATTTTTAACTTGCTTTTTCAATAATGTTACTTCTTGATTGATTAAGTTTGGTACTGGACTAATGTATCAGAGTTCTGAATGTTTCCGGTTGTTTGCACACAGATAACTGCAAAGAGGTTGTCATTACTGGTTACACGCAAGCAGAGGCCAGATCTCTTTCTTAATGGCTTGGGAAAGGCACAAAACATGAAAGAAAGGTAAACACCATCCAGGGTTGCAGTTTTAAGGTAGCAAGTGCTGCTTGGTCCTATAGTCATTTCTCTCCTCCAGGGTTCTTCAACATTTTCAGAGGCAAGTGCCTAGTGAAAGCAAGAAGTCTATTGAAGGCTTTCTTTTTTTTAAATCACTTTGTTTTGTTATAGCTGTATAACAAAGGGCAATATTTTTTCCAGAGGGGTTTTTGACCAGCCTCAAACCTCTTAACCCAAAAGCTTCCACAATTTTTTTTTTGTTTTGCTGTCAATGTCCCCCCCCCCTTAAAATGCTTTGTCCTATGTGTTGTTTCTGTCTGCCTGCCTGTTTGTCTGGTTACCTGTCTGAATTTTTCATCTGTCTCCATTAAGCACAGCTGCCTTCTTCAGAAATGCTCTCTTCATATAAGATTAGCTGCTAAAAGCATTTCCTTCCCTCACTTTTTTGATATATGTATCTATGCATATCTCAAGAATAACTGTATATCTTTTTAGTGGGCACCTCTTTGACATTTCCCCCAAATGTTGGATTCAGTAGTGGTTTTATCATTTCAGTAGGATTGCTCCTTCAATCCCACTCCTTACCAATCTGCATTCATTCTTGTGTTCAGGCTTTATTCCTTACACTGGCTTTTTCTTTACAATAAAACAAGACAGCTTTGTTTATGCAACATCATGAATGCAGTCACCAGTAGGATGTTTTGGGCTGGTGAGGAAAAACACCCAACAATGTAAAAGTCTTAGAGAAATAGGGGTTGGGGGAATCAATAAAGATCCTAGAGATCGTTGAAAAATCCTTGAACTTTCCACATTGAATTTTGTTAGGAAATCAAATGAAATCTATTTGATCATGTATCATATTCTTCTGTATATAAGCTAGCATGAGCTGCATGTGAAAATGTTCCTGTACAAGAATGTATTTATCAGTACTTAAATTTCTGATATTTAGAGATGTACATTGATTTAGTTTTGCTAAAGAGCACTGGTAGACAGAAATGAGTGTCATGTATATACTTAATATGTAAATGGCTTCTAGAGGAGGAATTAATATCTGGTGCTGCTGTTATTGGCTACAGTGTTATACCGAATTTATCATGGATTTTTGACTGCTGAAAAAGGGACAATGGAATTTAGCCATACCAAGGACTGTGCTGGAAAGAGGCTGCTCCTGCTGAATGGGCCCTGATATTCACCTGCCGCCTTGAAGAGATCTTTCTAATTTCCTATGGAAGTGGAGCTTGTTATGAGGATTATAAGGACCAATTTCAGCTTCTGCTGCCAGCAGACACAATTATTAGTCACTATTGATGAGTCAGCTGTAAATAAGATGTGTGTGCATGGAATATCAGCTTTAGCCATCTATGCCAAGGGATGCTAAGTTCAAAAGATGTCACTTCTGAGACTCCATGAAAAAAAAAAAAGGCTGACACACCTCTTTGTCTATTCTTTTTGGTCCCTACAGTAGGTTCATGCTGTGGATCATACAAAGGCACACATGTTTTAACAATAGTGATGTAAACGCTGTCTGTCATAGGTTTCCTCATAACAACTGTATTTTTGCAAAGTTTTGTAATGAGTGAACATTAATGGCATAGGATTTTGCTAAAAGTCTTTGCACTCTGAGTTTGCCATATCTATATTTTTATGAATACTAGTGAACATGCCTACATTTTTTATTTACTTTTGACTTGAACAAGAGATCTGTGACTGCAGATGAGAAGAGTAAAACACAATCACTAATTTGTCCAGAGATCTATAGAAAACTTTTTTTCTCTTTCTTTCTTTCCTTCTTTTTTTTTCTTGGTTCACTTCATTGTTACCTCAACTTATAGGTATTGACAAATATAAAATATTGGCAGTAAAACTATTATAGGTTTTTTATTGAAACTATCACAGAAACAGCATCAGTAAATATAAAATAGGAAATATAAAATAGAACCTAAAAATGTATATTTTGCATAAGAGAGATATTCTTTACCTTTTTGTGACTTTTGTGGTAAAATTGTTCTAGTCTATCAATGTCTATGATGCTTTGTAGCCGGGTACTGTGTAATAACTTATGTTCTCTCCATCCTGTTCAGTAAGATCCTCTCCAGAAACTGTTCATCACCCTGGTATTTTGAATGTAGGGACCTTTCCCACATATGAAACTCTGTATTGTAGACCTTTTCGTGAACATGTCAAAAGGTGCATGCATAAGCCTGGTGGAAACCAGTGGCCATGTAATTAACAGAAATGGAGAATAAAATGCAAACAATCCGGGGAGGAAGTTGGAACATATCTTATAATGTGGCTCATTTTTTCCCCTGTCTGTCTGTCTGTCTTTCTTATTGCTGTCCCCTCTTTTACAAAGGGCTTGGTTATTCTAACTGTTGTTGGAACCTTTCACACAAGTTATTTCAGGATTACATCCATGTAATGCAATGGTACAGTATGAATGAAAAGTAAGAGCATAATGAATGAGACAGAGGGACTGGGTGGTGAAGGAAAGGGAAATGGCATTTTCCTCTCCTAATTTGTAACATGCAAAGGGATCTTGTAGCACCTTTGAGATCAAGTGAAATAAATAAATGTGTAGCATAAGCTTTCATAGACTGAGTCTACATCATCAGATGTGTGTATTTCCATGCATCTGATGAAGCAAACCCAGTCTACAGACATTATCAGACACATCAAATATGGTGTCATAACAATGCCATAAAAACACGAAAGGGCGTGCAGGTCATACGATGCCCTTTTGCGTTTATGAACGGGCCATAAGCTGTACTTCTTTCTTGATGGCCCAAGCTGTCAATAGATTGGCCATGGTGATATTTTGCTGGCATTGCTGGTGTATGAAACCTCACGCTAATGTCCTCTCGTCATTCCACCGTCAATTATTGGTCTGGCTAGAACATTTCCAGGTGAGATCATGACATCCAGGTAGGTGACACACTTGTTATGATCCTCCACAGTTTTCTTGGGACTTTTTTAGTGTGTGTATGTGCTTTTAAAAACTTTTACTGTCTTATTTTTGTTTTTATTTTTGAAATTTCCATGCTATGTATTCTCACGCGAATACATAGGATTTCAGTAGAGGAAATGAACGGAGCTCAGTTCATTCCTCATTCATTGCTGGGAAGCGTTTTCGTGTGGATGCAAGGTAAGTGTGATATGGGGAGTTCTATTGCCTGCATAAAAATGGCAAAGTTATGCCGACAAAAGAATGGGGTTTAGGGGGTAGTCTGATAAAGTCCTACCAAAGCTTATGCTACAAAACTTCTTCCTCTCAGTCTCAAAGGTGCCACAAGATCCCTTTTGCATATTGACCCAGACAGACATGTCTATGTTTTTTAATTCCAATTTGTAATTGTTTTTCTATTCCTTAGGAAAACTGTTGCTCACATCTGACACATAACTGTATTTTGTGCTGTTCACTTAGAGTTCAGTCTTTATCCATAGTTGTGCAAAATTAAGTACTGCACAGTTAAATGGGCTAATAAATGGGTAGGTTTACAATGAGTATTCTCACTCATAAGAAGCAATTTGATACCCTTTTTTCCTGGAAGTCCAAGGCAGCCCTGCCCTTAGGATGAGGACACATTCATACCCACACCCATCATTATGCAGCAGCAAATCTTAGCCAGCTCACAACTTTCTACTCTGCCTCCATGGACATTTTTGGACAGAGTCATATATCACCAACAGAGGGTATGTGATCAACACTTCCTCTAATAGGACTGTTCATATTTGCACAGAGGACACCTCTCTGCATGACCTTGCTGTCAGGACATAACCTAAGAAGTGGCCTCAGTTAACATTTTCCAAGCTATATATAACATCCATAATAAAAGAATTCTTGGTTATTGAAAGGTCTCTGAGAAACAGAACACTTTTCTCCAGCACAAAAATGAGGAGGGGAGAAAAAAATGAAACTTGGTAGCACCTTTAAGGCTAACTGGTGCTTTTTTCTAGAATGAACTTTCATCGATATAAACCCACTTCTTCAGCTGTTTGATCTCGCTTGTGTTATTTCATGGGTTGTTTTCACCTTTGGTGTACTTCCAAATTCTTTTGGAGGGCTTTCCCCCTCCCACTCCCCCAACAGCAAAACACAAATTACCTACCAACTTAGGAGAAAGCAACAGCCACACATATGTATGGGTAAAACAAAGGTCACAAAAGTCACTTTATGAACCATTTAAACCTGATCTGAAGCAGGGTTTCATAGTGATGTATGATGAAACAGGTGTATATCCACTTCTTTTCCAGTGTGTCAAAGACAAGCAACCCAGGCTACAGAATCAAGCCAATAAATTTAGCTTGCTCCTGCTGGGCCTATTCCTAGGATATCCATCCAGCCTGACTTCCAGCTCAAGCCCCAAGCTCTAACGGAGAAAGTCAATGAAGTCCAGCCCAAAATGTATCTTTCTCCACCCTGAGTTCCAGAACTCAAAGGGCAAATCTAGAGAACTCTCTTTCACAAAAGGTTTCATGGATGCTCACTGACAACTGCTCAAAAACTCCATTTTCCACATTAATTTGCCAAGAAGTTGCTAATAAATGCCAATTACAGGTAGACCCCCATATCCATGGATTCGGTATCCACGATTTTGCTTATCCACATCTGAAAATACATATTCTCTCTAGGCATTTCTAGGTCCTCCAGTGTGATTCTATTGTCAATTTTCAGCATTCTTCTCGTTGAAAATAATAGAATTTCCTATTATCCATGGTTTCAGGCATCCACTGGAGGTCTTGGAATGTATCTCCCTTGGGGATTGACCTGCATACCCAACTAAATGCGAATGAACCAATTCGATCAACACCTAATTCAACTACTCACCAATGATTTTAATAAAACCAATTAAACCAATTCATGGATGCACCAACCCAGAGCCAATTGTGCCATAGATACCATGGATAATGCCTTCAGGGTAAGCAAAACACTTTCCCCACTGTGAAGGAAAAGGAGAAACAAGATTCCTACCCAGCCCTCCAAAGCGACCAGTTGAAGTCTGTCCTAACCTACACGGACGGTTGATGGCCAAAGTGATGATGAAAGAAGAGGAAGGAGGAGAAGAGCTGGGCTAAATACCCACTCACTCTTCTCCCTCCCCTCCTGCATCATGACACAATGGCCTCAACTCAACATCCACTCAGCATAGCGGTGTAGATTGCAAGACACTTCTCTGATCCTTACTGCTCGCCATGAAGCACAGAATGGCCATTTGGGGGCTTTAAAATAAGTTGGAAGGAGGGGTTGGGGTGCTGTGTGAAGAGGATGAGAATACCCACTCCCCACCCCCAGTGCCAGAAAAAGGACATCGCATGTGGTATGGGACACTTATGTGTGTGAATGTTCCTAGTGAAAATTCAGCCATAGTGTACAATGCTTCCAGTCTTCCCTTCCTCCCTGTGGGAGAGCAAATGGAAGGCCCATTCTGCAGCCACCAGTATAGGTGAAGGGAAGGAAAGTGTCTGGATTGCATTTGTATTTGCTGTGCCTGAATACTGCCTAAGTCATTGGGGTAAGTCATTAGCATTTTAGTATTCTGCTACTGTAGGAGTGGGAATTATATGACTCTCCAGGTATTGTTCAACTCCAACTCCTAGTAGCCCTAGCAAGCATAGCCAATGCTTGGAATTGCAGTTCATCAACATCTAGACCACCACACAATTTCAACCCCTGTGTTATTGCTATATTTCAAAACGATACAGCCCAGACCTTTGAATGAATGACATTCCAGTTACATCAATTACTGCAGACTTGTTACTTAATCCTGATCCAGATGTTCTGTCTGCATGCAGATGTGTGGATCAAAGGACTGTACCCATTAACTCTTTCTCTCTCATGCATATGACTCCCATGCATTTGAGGGTCCATCTAAACAGAGGTCTACATGTGTCCTCTCTAGTGTTCTGTTTGTATATCTGTACTTTGGACTTTTTCCAGGTTATGCATTGCACATTTAAAAATCTATATCCACTGAATTTTGTGCCCATGGGTCCTTGTTCATAATGAGACATTATGGACAGGTATAGACATCAGGTGTGATGACCTAACAGCAAGGATAGGGTTACCATATTTCGAAAAGCAAAAAAGAGGATACATTTGCCAACTAGAATACTTCAAACCACAATTGCTATGACAACTCTCTCTTTAAATACCTCTACTATATAAGCTGTGATAACTGCTACTAGAAATATTTCTAACCTTCACTGTATTTAAATAACAGCAATTTTGCCTTTTCTTCACTAATTCTGACAGCTGCCTCACTTGCTCCACCAAGCTGCTCTGTTTCATTGCCTCTTTGTGGCTGGAGGCTCCCTCAGGTGTCTTTCTTGTCTAGCTCACCTTCCCCCTCCAGGTCTTTTCCCTTTGTTCCTTCCTTCCAGTGCTGAGTCTCTCTCTCTCTCTCTCTCTCTCTCTCTCTCTCTCTCTCTCGTTCTCTGATTGCTCAGTTGGGTCAGTCTCCATCCCTTCTCTTAGCTGAGCTCTCAATGGAGTCAGCAAGGCAGCAATAAGAAGGCAGTATCATTAAAAATCAGCAGACATTTTAAAAATCCACCTGGACAGAAATTTTAGCTCTGAAAAAGCAGATGTCTCCAGGAAGAGGAAGATGTACAGTGACCCTAAGCAAGGATAATTCTTACCTCACTACTACACGTGTCCATATGTGAATCAAATACCTGAAGACAAGGTTTATAGAAATATGTTTATTACTCAAATGGAAAAGTGATTTGGAACACAAAAGTATGGTTACTCTTGTAGCCTCCCAAGTGGAAGTTGCTGATTAGGAGATGACAAAAGCCTTAAATTCTTTTCTCAACTGGTCTTAAATGTCCCTACTGCCACAGAAATGTATTAAGCAGCTATGCTGGTAAATCAAAGAATCAGCTTTATTGAAAGAAATGCATTTCTGACTCAGGTGATTATCAGACAGGAACACAAAAAGTGTTCCTATCCCACAATCTCCACTCCCATCCCTGTCCCATCCCAGTCCTGCCACAATCATTCTCCCCACCACACTCATCTGCTCTCCTCTCAGTCAGGCAGTTCAGGAGTGAACAGAGCTCTAAGGGAAATCCGTTCACTTCCCGGATCAAAATCCCATGGATTCTTGTGAGAAGATGCGAGCATGGGAAATTCAAAAAGAAAAAGAAAAAGAACACCAAAAAAGTGACAGCAAGCACAAAAACACACTTTATAAGCAACATGGGGAGGGTCATAAAAAGTGTGCCACTTACTTTGATGTCCGATCTCACCTGGTAGTGTTCTGGAAATGACCTTCCATTGACGCTGGGATCTTGGCAGTGAAGTGGGGCACTTTGTCGCACAGAGGGAAGTCCGTGACAGAAACAGAATAGGGGGATCTATTGAGAGCTTCTCCCATCACTAAAAAGCAGTACCCATAGAACGGGAGCAGAACGGGTGCATAAAAGGGGGGATGACATTATCTGATAAGGGAGCCCTTTTGTGATCTCCTGGAATTTGTCTAACACCACTTTTGCTGCGTCTGATAATCTCCTCACACTCTGTCAATCAGATAGCTGATCAAAGATGAAAGTCCTGAACTTTTGGATTACACACAGTCTCTATTTTTCTAAAAGTTTTCAAGTTGTCTACAAATTCTGCATGTGTTGCAGTAACTTTCCACTTGGCTAAACATTTAAATGGACAGATTTTTTATATCCAGTAACCAGTGTCCAAACAACCACCTACAATTTCCTTTAGCATAAACAACCTGTACCCACCTTTCATTTTACAGTGGGCCCTTGGTATCCACTGGGGTTTGGTTCCAGGGCCCCCTGTGGATACCATAATTCATGGATGCGCATGTCCATTATATACAATGGCATAGTAAAATGGTGTCTCTTATATAAAATGTCAAAATCAAGGTTTGCTTTTTGGAATTTTAAAAAATATTTTCAAGCCATGAATGGCTGAATCAATGGATGCAGAATCTGTGGATACAGAGGGCCAACTATATTAGAAAACTGTTGGTAAGAATTTGCTGGGACATGCTGGAGCCCATCCTGCACTGTTACCTAGGAGTTGAAATTCTCTGTTAGAGCTGCAGTATTAACTTTTTACTGAGGTCTAATCCTTAGCATGCCTAAACCCAAGTGAAACCATGTTGGAAATTCCCTTCACTCTCTTTGGGATTTTGAAAATACACGCAACAGCTGTTTTATTGGAAAACCAAGAGGAACTATATAAAAATGCTGTTTCTGCTTAATATATAATATTCTAATGGGTTTGACCCAGCTCACTGAAGCCCTTATACACCTTGTTTCAGTCTGCTTCCTTTCTCATTTAGAGTCATAACAGCGTCTTGCTGGCCTACCTCAGACATGGTTCTCCAGTTTCTAAACCTCTGCCTTGTATACATACTTGTTTCCATCATCTCCTTGTTCTTACCTGTTTGGTTTGGCTTGGTTGACTGTAAGCTGACATATTCCTTCTTGACCCAGTTGAGCAGTTGTCTGAATTGGACACACATAATTTTGTCCCTTGGCTGTGAGAATATATTTCTTCTCTTTACTGTAGTGCTGGTCCTCCACCTCCACTGAAGCCTCACTCTACAAAACCCATGATAATCTTGATCTTTTGAGAGCTGTATGAAGGACACCAGAGCCTGGAAAAGTTATAAAGTTTACTAATTGTGGTGTAATTTCTCATGAATTCCCGTGATAATCAATTATTGTAAGCTGCCTTGAATCCCATCTTGGGAGAAAGGCAGGATATAAATTCAATAAATAAAATAAAATTCCAAAAGACATTCTGTGAGCCCCAGAAACTTAGCTTAGTGGCTTTGGAAAAAAAGTAGAATGGAGAGGAAATGTTATCAATGTCAATATATTAGCTATAGGCCAGATAATAGATAGCAAAGAAACATTGTACAATACTGCCAAGCCTAATTAAATGTGACATTATATATAAAAAGTATTAGAATCATAGAATCTTAGAGCTGAAAGGGACCACGAGTGTCATTTTGCCCAACCCCTTTCCATGCACAAATGCACAACTAAAACATTCCCATCCACCCTCTGTTTAAAAAGCCTCCAAAGAATGAGAATCTACCACATTCTATTCTATTGTCATACAGCTCTTACAGTAAAAAAGTTCTTCATAATGATTCAATAGAATATTTTTTCCTTATAATTTGAATCCATTGGTTTATGCTTTCGGCTGTGGAGCAGCAGAAAACAAGTGCGGGCCATTTTTTACAGAACATCCCTTCAGATATTTAAAGATGGCTTTCATGTCACTTCTCAGTCATCTTTACTCCAAATTAAACATGCCCAGCTCCCTAAGTCATTCCTCATAAGGCTATGTTTCCAGACCTCCCTCCAGGCTGGTGCCATCCCTTCCTCCAATGGTGTCACCTGGTGCCTCTTTGTACCCCACTTAGTGCCACCACTGCAGATTTTTTATTATCTTGGTTGCCTTTCTCTGAGCATCTATATATTTAATTCTGTTGGGTATGTTGCCTTTTCCAGTGTGCTGATTGGCCGCTTAGGAAACATTCCCAACCACTCCCTCAGCCAATCACCACCCACATGCAAATCTATATATTCCAATGTCATACTGGGAGCAACCAAACAATGTGCTACAGTGTTGGCTATAGTTACTAACGCTGCAGGCCTTTTCAGTTCACCAGTGTCTCAGGGCTACACAATTCCCACTTATGATCTAAGTTTACACAATAATATATCCATTCCCACTGCAACAGGACCCAAGCAGTCAACTGGTGGAGTGACCCTGCTGCTGAGACAGAACCCAGGCAGTCAACAAGTGGCGATGGCAGCAGGGCAACAGAGTCACCCTTAGCAATTCCAGAAAAAGTGTCGTGAGGTTTACCAGGCATGTTTGGGGGAGTTTCTTAACGGCGTATGGTACACTGGGTTCAACTAGTACTCATGAAAATGGTTTGTGGCAATTTTGAGAAATAAATGTGGATAACATTAATTACTCAAATTCTATATGACCTGTTATTTTATGTAACTTTACATATACTGTAACGTAAATATGTAACTGTACATATTTAGCAGAGCTGCTAAGAAACCCCTTTACTGAATTGTGAAGGTGTGTAACAGGACACTGGCAAGAGCGCCTGATGTGCATCAAGACTGAAGTAACGCAACAGCAGCGCCCCGCTGGATATGGATGTTGCTCAACTATACAGTTCTAATTCCCACAGATGTATGTCCACTTACAAAGACATAAGGCTTCAACAGGATCCCAATGAAAATTGTTAAAGGGTATATTTAATTTATGAATTTAATTTTAAAATTGTGGAGAACATGAAAAGTATCAGAAAGTTTTTTTAATTCATCAATTTACTTTTTAAATGTGGATAACAAAATTATTTGAAAGTGTTTTTGAATTTACTGGATTATTGAAGAAAAAAAAATAGAAGCCTGGGTAAAACAATAAGATACGATGATAATCACCATTCTGCGTAATGTGCAGGCATGAATTAAAAAGTCATGAATTAATTAGAATTGTGAAGAATTCAAATTATTATCTAAATAAATCATACAGCACCTATTTTCAATAATGAAATAGGAAAAGAAAATGGAAACTAGGAAAGGAAAATGAGTCACTTAATATACCTGATTACAAAGCAATGGCACAAGTGATTTCATTAATACTAAGAGACCCAGAGGGGAAAACAGTAACGATATCTACGTGAAAATTTTCAAAATTATTAGAGGATCTGGGAATGAGCCATGAAGTGGAAATAGAAACTGTTGTCATCTCTGAACAGACACATACCCTCCAACATTTCACAGTGGACATATGTGGTCAAGCAACACCAGAGTTTACTCAACACAGCAAAAGTTATTAGTAGGATGAACACACAATCTAGGAGATGCTGCTTCAGTTTGCTTTTGCCAGTGCCTACAGGGAAGTGCAAGATTCTGCTCCTCCTCTCTTCTCCTTCCCTACCCATGCTGTGTTGAATGCAACTACTGTTGCACTTTGAATTCAGTTTGCAGGAACTGACGTAAGGTGAAGATAAAGAGGGAAGTGGGAAGAGGAGGAGGAAGAAACTGGGAGATTTTAAAAGCAACTGAAAAGGTATGACCAACAGAGGACGCTCTCTACCAAGCTAGGATGTAAAACCTTCTTTGGAGGTTTCCAAGCAGAGGCTGGATGGCCATCTGTTGGGAACACTTTGACTGTTTTTTCCTGCATGTTAGGGGGTTGGACTGGATGGCCCTTGTGGTCTCTTCCAACTCTATGATTCTGTGATTCTAGGACAGTTGAAAGTTATGCAGACTGGTTTACCATTCTCCAGAAATCCCAGGGAGGCCTAATTTGTGTGTCATACCTTGAATTCTACATGAAAACTTGACATTGAAGTTCATGACTTATATTTAGAAAATCTGACATAGGAAAAACAACTGTTAGTATTTGAGATATCTCCCTCCACCTTGTTTTGCCACCTCCGGGATCTGTTACCTACCCCTTGTAGGATCCTTTTTCTTTATGGATAACAGGAAAGAGGGTGCACTGCTTGGGAAGCATTGTGTTACCAAGGACTTTATCAGACAAGCCCCGTAAAAGTTCTTTTGCTCACATAAAAAAACAATTTTTATGCCAGTGAAAGAATCCCCCCCCCACTTACCTTAATCCCAGCAAAGGCTTTCCCAGCAATGAAAGAGGACGTGAATGGAGCTCCATTGACTTCCTCATTCAAAATCCTGTGGAGTCTTGCAAGACTTCATCACGTGGGAAATTTAAAAAAAACGAAATCAAAAGAACACACAAAAAGTTACAGAAAGTACATATGCACAATTTAAAAGTCCCAAGTAACCCAGGGAGGGTCATAAAAAGTGTGTCACTTACCTGGATGTTGCAATCTCACCGGGAAGTGTTTGCGCTGCACTGGACATTCTCGCTGCATTCCCATGACTACAATGGCGTGAGGTTTCACATGCCAGTAATGCCAGCACTAAAGTGCCATGGCCAATCTATTGATGGCTCCAGCATCAATTAAAAAGTATGGGTTTTGGCAGGGACATAAACCTGAAAGGGTGACTTCGTGTGGTATGCGCGCCATTTCATGTTTATGTGGCATCATTATGATGCCATATTTAGTGCATCCGATAAAGTCCCAAGTAATGTAACTAGATTTGCCAGCTTTCAGTACCTGATCTGTCTTCTCCAGGCAATGGGAAGGAATCTCAGGGTGAGAGAATGATGCCACCGTGGGCGTCTCCTTGTAATATCAACTTTGCAGCATCACAAGGGCTCACCCCCTGTGACTTTGGGAGTCTCTTAGGACCTGTCTACACTACAGAAATACAGCAGTTTGACACCACTTTATCCACCATAGTTCTATCCTATAGAATCCTGGTATTTGTAGTTTTGTGAGGTATTTAGCCTTTTCTATCAGAGAACTCGGGTGCCTTACAAAACTACAAATACCAGGATTCTACATGATAGAACTATGGTGGATAAAGTGGTGTCAAACTGCTGTATTTCTGCAGTATAGTCTCAGGTTTTGGCCCTGAAATCTGAATGTCTGAAATAGTCCTGAGCTGGCAACCTTACATGTGACGTTTGTCAGTCCTTGAAGTAAAGTTTCCTTTCCTCTTGGAAGTAGTATATTTTCACCTTAACCCCCACCCTCTTGGAGTATGAAATATGTTACGTCTGCAGAGGTTAGAAAGTTAAGAGGCATGAAAATGCAACTGGTGCTTCTGAACTCATTGGAATAGAACTGCACTTCTGAAAGGCATGGCTGCTGAAAGCTGGCTTGGGTTCCAGGACTAGAGGCATGGATGTGGAACCTTCCCTAAATTTAGCAACATATATTATGGTCACTCTAGCCTGTTCAGATACTAACATACATTTATAGTGTTTGTTTTTCAGTGTCTGGGCCAAGAGGTTTAAGCCTGGTAACCTCCTCAGGGCTGCAGAAAGGAAAAGTTTAAGAATTTTTTGAGCACCTAACAGCTATTAAAATGTTCAACATTTAGAGATAAGCCTAAGGAAGAGAATCCAATACATCAAATTCTCTTGCATGTCCAAAAGTTTCTAAAGGGTTGAAACCATCACAGTAGGTAGTGAGTTAATCATTTGTGAGGCCTCATTTGCTGTACACAGGTGGAAGAATGACTCGTTTGTTGGAAAATGAAACAGGAACCCATAATAGCTTTGCAAAAAAGAAGAAGGTAAGTTAAGCTGATAAATTTTGAAAAGTAGTATGCCATCAATGGAAGTTACACATCCTCCATCATGCAATTTAAGAGCTTAATGTTCCTGGCTTTAAAGATTCATTTTTGTTGTCATTTATACTGCCCTGCTAGTAGCCGGGTTTGATTTTCAGAAGCCTAAGAATTTGTATTCCTAAGAATGCCTGAAAAATTTGAAAGACAATGGATGTGTTTATGTTTCCTTTACTTTTATGGCTAAGAGGCCATGGTATTCTTCTGTATTCAGTGGTATATGTCCATACACAGCACCAGAAGAATTGGGATTTTATTTTCCTCCTGCTGTACTCCTCTGGAGCATAAAACCTCTGCTCTAGTGGGTTTGCCAGCCTCTCAGAACAGGTTTTTAGGATGCACAGCAGGCTGCAGGAAGGAAGAGGGATAAACTGATTCTAGTGAAAGCAGGAAGATCCAGTGTAAGAACATCACAGGATCTTGCACACAGTGACGGCACTAGTGGGGTGTAGAGAAGCTAAACCGCACCAGGTTACACTGTTGGAGGGAGGGCTGATCTTAGTAATGCCACAGTTTGTGTAATACCGTGCTGCAGGAATATGACAAGGACGTTTCCGTGTTGCATGAAATGTAATAAAAATAGCCATCAACAAAACACAGGAAAATTGGTTGTTTATAAAAATCTGAGGATAATAAACCAGAACATCATGCAATATTAAAAACTGGTTAAAGCAGTTTAGAACTTCTTATTCATCTACAAAGCTTTGCCAGAATGAAGATGGCTATACTGTTTTCTAACAGCATAACAGAGCTAGCTCCTTGATCTTCCTTGAAGAAAGACTCTGCAATGCAGACACCACTAACAAGAATGGTCTACTCCCTGTTTCCACTAGTGCTAACATCAGCCAAAGGCAGAATTCTGAGCAAGACCTCTCCTCTCCTGATTTCTAGACATCATGATTGTTATATGTTCTGGTCACTAGTATCATTCAGTACCACGTCTTTTTATTTTTACTGTGTGTCAGACTAATAGCTTCAAAACTGTTGTCACATTATTATTATTTTGTTTAGATATAAAGTATTTTCACTTTAGCACTTCTATAGAAAGATCTGTATCATTTGTATCAAAAGCCACAAGGGCTTCCCTTCAAAAAAGCACACAGTATTTTCTGTGACTGGACTATAAATATTTCACTCATTTCTTGGCAATCCGATTTTATCATTGAAGGATTCTCTTAGGTTAACTGCCTGTCAGGCACTGGTGTCCTTTTAAAGGCTTACATTTAAATTTTCTGCTTATTTGTATAAACCTGGGGGCATTATTTTCAAAAATTCTCAGAGACATTGCTATTCTTTATTTTATTTTGATAGATGCCCTAGAGTTGGAAGCTGGTAGCAGGGGGGATAATTTTTCAGGTCAGTTATTTTTACTTGCAGTGAGGATCTGGAATAATCTTTGGATGTTCATATTTCAGCCATTTAACCTTTAGGATTCCCTCTAGAATATTTTATTTAAAAACAATTATTTCAGTTATAAATAGGACAGAGTTCAAATAGTGCTGTGTGTATTCAGGTTCAGATAATGTTTTCTCACATAGTTTTCATTTCCCTTGATGTGGTACAACTTTAGCAGTTTACATTCATTGTTGTTGTTAGTTTTCTGTCAACCTATGGAGATCCTATGCATGAGAGACCTCCATGAGTTCCAACAGCCCTGCCGAGGCCTTGAGAATTTAGGACAGTAGCTTCTTGTGTTGTCAATACACCAGGAATGCTACCACTTTTCCTACTGCATTCTGCTTTACTGAGCATTATGTTGTTCACATAGTCATGCACATATTTTAGAAGGAAAAGTCCAGAATGAACAGGGAATATATCTAGGGTGGTTAAGTAATTCCTACTATCATCAATGATTTTGAATGAGGGGGCAGTCTAAAGGTAGCAGATCCTGTCTCACCTTGGAAGCTAAGCAAGGTCAGATCTGGTAAATACTTGGATGGGAGACCACAATGAATACCAGGTGCTGTATTTCAGGCTTTATTTCAGAGGAGGGAACTGGCAAAACCACCTCTGAGTATTCCTTGACTAAAAAAACTCTGAAATTCATGGGGTTTCCGTAAGTCCACTGGTGACTTAAAGGCACATATGCATACCTGCACACACACACACACACACACACACACATACACACGAGCATTCCAGAAATGGGGAGGGGGCAGTCACTGCAAATATCAGCCCAAATTTTATCGCATTGAGATAACAGGGAAATTTCCATTCTCTAGTGCAGAAACAGCATCTAGATTATGGAGAACAATATTAAAGACACAAAAGACTGAGGAAGCAACCAGCAACTGAAATATTTTATTTTCGATGAGAGCTGAGAAAATTAAAAAGACAAAAATGTAAGAAAGAGGAGTGGAGATGCAAAGGGAGAGGAGCATTAGAAAAATAGGTCTTTTTTATTTTTAGCATTGTTTTCTTAAAAACAGGGTTTTGAAATTACACTGGGAGGTGGATCTCTACTAATTTAATCTGCATTATTTGAAAGTTATTTTATAAACTGCTGTTTTGATCAAAGTTGTACAAGGACAGTGCAAAAGGGTTAAAGTGAAACAGCAAATTTAGCCAATTATACTTTCCTTTAAGTCCTCAATAGAATTCAGGTTGTTTTGAAGAATCAAGTCAATATTTAGAAACTGCCCCCTCATTTCATTGTTCTTTGTGTTCATTCAGTTTGTGACCTTTTCATTTCTTGCTACTTAAAAAATCCCAACAACAAATAAACCAGAAATTACTAAGATTGATTTGTTGGCTGAAGATAAAATTTCTAAACTGTTGCATTGGAAGTTGCTTATACTTTGCACAATGTTTTCTGTACTGTTACTGTTCAACAGCTATCCATTTTAATAGGGCTTTTGTGGGTATTTTACCTCCCATATCTCAATGGAAATGAATGGGGAGACATTTTTATTGGTGTAATGAAAAATTACTGTATTAGTTGATAAAGTATGAGTATCTTGGAATGTAACACATGTGTACTGATTTTATATGCAATGCAAAATGTTAAAGTTCTGATATTTAAAATAAACATGTTAAATTTCACTATTCTTTTTTTTCTTTTTCTTTTTTACTGATTTCATGTTTTACACCTGCTCATAAAACTTAACAAGAACCAAGCATTATGCTTTTTTTTTTTTTTGAACAGGGAATTGAACAATCCTAGTCTCCATAAAACATGACCTCTATAAAAGAGCCTTTTGCATATTTGATACATTCTTCATGTAGAACAGCAATGACCAAACTTGGCAAAAATATTAAATATTAAATATAAATGCTGGACAAAATGTGTCATACTTTCTCTAGGACAAAGTTAGGAAACCTGTGGCCCTCCAGAGATT
Organism: Gambelia wislizenii; assembly: GCA_030847615.1. Taxonomy (NCBI): domain Eukaryota; kingdom Metazoa; phylum Chordata; class Lepidosauria; order Squamata; family Crotaphytidae; genus Gambelia; species Gambelia wislizenii. The sequence continues at coordinate 200,437,751 of JAUMIR010000005.1, read as the reverse complement.
GTTGGAACTGTACCCGGCATCAGGTCTATAAAACATAGCCAATAATGAGAGGTGAGGGGGGTTTGCAGTTTTAACACCATCTGGAGGGTGACATGGCATCTACACTGTAGAAATAATGCACTTTGACACCAATTTAAGAGCTGTAGCTCCATCCTATGGAATCCTGGGATTTGTAGCTTTACAAGGTCTTTAGCCTTCTCTGCCAAAGAGTGCTGGTGCCTCACAAAACCACAAATCCCAGGATTCTGTAGGATGGAGCTATGGCAGTTAAAGTGGTTTCAAACTGCATTATTTCTACAGCCCTAGTATAAATGCAGGCTGCTGCCATCTTACCTTAGTCTGAAATAACATCTTTCAGTAGCTGAGGTTTTGATATTATGTCCGAAATCATAATATGTACCATGCAATAACCATGGGATTGCAGATGAAAGCATTCTTCCTTGAGTATGAATCAAACATTTGAACAGTTGTATGCTGACCATCACTTAAACCCCCACCCCTGAATCCCATATTTGAATGCCCTCCCTATGTGGGCATGTTAAATTAAGTGGCAAGGGCCCAATTTGCAAGCATTGTTACTGCCAGAGACCAGTGGTCTTCATGGGAAGGATATAAAACATCTTTGAAACATTTCAACTGTATAAAGGAAATGAATATAAAAATTGTTGTTGCCACCACCAAACTTTTATTTATCTAACATCTAGCACTGAGTGAGGAATCATGGTATTTGAAAGGCAGTAGTGAGAGCCAGTGTCATATATACTGTTGGATTATGACTCTGGAGACCAGAGTTCGAATTTCTAACCCCCCTCTGAACAAATCTTGCCATGAAAGTCCTGTGATAGATTTGTCTTAGAGTCGACTGTAAGTCCGAAATGAAAGTTGTGTATTGCACAAGATAGCTTCAGAGTCTGTAAAAGGGGTTGTGTGGAACCTTTTCTGCCATTCAAGGATCAAAAGATAGGTAGATAGATAGATAGATATGCCACTTATTGTAATTTGCATTTCACTGAAAAGGAATTGCTTATCACAGAGCTGTGAAAATATGACTAGGTTTGGATCAGCACCAAACACATCAAAATCTCATGCTATGAAAAAAAAATGTAAACACATTCAAAGGTATTATTTTAGGAACCCATACACACACACACACACACACACACACCCCACATCATTGAATGACAGATGTTTGGACTTGGGCATATCCGGAGCATATCCAAAATGTTCAAGGCAGCCCCTCCCCCACATCTCAGTCTTTTACTGCATGAAATAATACATGGAATCATATTGATAAGTGCACAGAACTAATTTGGAATAAGGAAATTGTTACACTTGTTAGCCTTTCATTTTTTTTTTAAAGAAACAGACTTAAATTTTTCTCTTTCAAAATCTGTGTATGTTGTACTTTGCATTGGTTTGAAGTTGCTGCTGAAAAGCAGCCACTTTGAATGTAGCTGACAGCTGCTTTAATGATCTGAGCCAGATGCACTGCCTCAAGGGAGTTATTTTTCTCTCTTCTGCTCTCTGTAGGGGCAGGGGACAGACTCTGTCCTCTGATGCTAGATTACCACCCTTGGGAAAACCAAAGTGCAGATGGCAGACAACCAGCCAGAAATCAGCTAGAGATTCTTATTCTCCGTATTGTCCTTCTTTTCTTTTCTTCTTATATTCATTAAATTTTTAAAGAAAAGTAACTGGATTAATTCATTTGAATAACCAAGAATTGGAGTTGTACTGTACTTTAAGGTTCTGAATTATGCTATAATTGCATCATATTTAATCAAATTTCACTGTGATGTATAAGGCTATTAGCAGAGTAAACATGCTTTAGTTTATTTCTCTTACTGATTTCTGTCCTGCCTGTCTTCAACAGAATACAAGGTGATGATCTTTTTGCAGGATCCTTGACTGGACAAAGAGTTTAGGTTAGGCCACAGCAGTGTCTCTCGTATACCCTTGCACATACTTGTTATGTGCATGTTGACTATATGGAAATGCTGTTGTCAACACATCATTTAAATCTGGATCTTCAACAACACATGTAGGATTGCAACACTTTTATTTCTGAAGTCCCATTGCCAGTGTGGCAAACTATCTGCATTTATATAACACGTTGGCTGAAGTGTGTGAGTGTGTACTACAAAGAAATGGATGATGAACCTAGCTATCTTGTTTGGTCTAGGACATGAAGAACTGAAACAGGGACTGAAAAGAAATCTCCTTCTAGTTCTTCAAGGAAGGCCCCCAAAGAAAATTCTAGAGATATACTTCCCAAATAACAGTAACAATTGCATGTTAAATGTTCCCAGCATATGTGAGGAGCAATTAATCAGGCATGCAACATGAATATTCCTTCTCCAGGCAAAGTTCTTTCACACCTGCCATGACATTTTGCAGTTGGGAAATGTTGCATTATGAGAACATACAGGCAGTGTTTCCTGTTGGGCAGGGTAATCACCTCTACATTTCTCTCTGTTAACAGGGATTTCTCTTATTTCTTACCTGAGACATTCCTATCTTTTATTAAATTACATACCTAGTAATGTAGCTCAGGAAAACCAGATGGGCACCTTTTGTTTTAGAAGACTTGCCTGAATTGAAAAGGTCTTTTTCATGCCCTGAAATCACATGACATAAGAGTCTCTAGATTCAAGGAGATTCATTCTGGGGGGGGGGAGCATATTTGAAAAAGAGCCCTGATTGAAGAAGGCCCCTGGCTCCTGCTTCTGGAGGTCCCTTGCTGGAATGTTGTTGACTCACTGCCTAGGCCTTCACCTTGCTCCTTTTAGGCTGAATTCGGTGAAGCTTAGATCTCTTGAGTTTGGCTGAATTCACTCATTCTGAGAAACACTGCCCCCCCCCCGTGCCTGAAGCTTGGGGGTTGTTTAAATGACAAAAACCCCCACAAAGAATGTAGGCAGAATACATTTTGTTCAGATGATCTCCTGCCGAGATTCACCATGTTGGGAAGGAAGGGGGCTAAAAACTCCAGATACTTCATGATAACAGCATTTGCTGTTTCTCGTGATCTTTTTAAAAAATTATGCAAAAATATGCATAACCACCCATGTAAACAACCAGTTTGAATAGGGGCACACTGAATAAGTCAAACATGATTGGTTGGACCTCAGCGGGGGTGGGCTTGCAAGGGACGAAGCAGCCACAGCTGAATTTTTTTTTTTTTTTAGGTAAACAATCATGTGCATGATTGTTCAAGCTGCAGAGCAAAAAAGAGGGGTCTTTATGCAGAATATCACTCTTCCACATCATCATTCTAGTACAAAAAAAGGGGAGGAGAATGGAGGGAGATTTTTGGCAAGCAATTCACTCGCTGCCACCATCTTTTCTTGGGGGGCATGCTCTGTGTAAACTGCAAATGCGGCTTATTTTCCATGCCAGTGATCTTGCGAATGAGTGGTGGGCACAAATGAAAACTGCTGCGATAGGGAGGTAAGGTGCTATTTTTTGCAATTTATTTTCCCATCTAGCTGCACCCTCACTTTGGTGTGTGCGTGCGTGTGTGTGTGTGTGTGTGGTTTAGGGAAAGATCTTTGTTGCCCTAGCCTCTGAACTCTATCTTTTCTCCCTTTCTCCTCTTAACAACCCCTAAACCTCACATTGACCCACATTGATATTTGGATGCATATTTTCCTATTTTGAAGCAAATGTGGTCTGTTAGCTAGTGATTTGTGTTTTGCATGTATTGCTTGCAATTTATGAAGCACTAGCATATATTGGCCACTTTCTAGTGTAATCGTTATGTATATTTTGATTCTTGGGTGTTTCAATAAAATTTCCCTTTAATAATTCTGTGTGGATGTAGATTATTGACCCCAATCAGTCTAAGCCACATTACGGCCAAGGTCACAATATCATTTAAAGACAGGTATACTCAAAACAGGTGTACCTGGTAATACCTATGGCTTTTATAGCAAGGAGCCTAGTCTCTAATCCCAATTTTGAAAGTGAAATATGCATGTTGATAATGTGATGAGTATTATTAATTTCCTGCAAATATTGTCAATTTCAGTTGCCCACTATTATTCTAGAAACAAAGCTTCCTTGAAATACATAGCATTTCATAATGAATTATCTGTAATATTTGCAGAGTGCAGAAAATCTGGTTTCTGTACAAGGAATATAAAAAACCAAGACTCTGCATGATGACCTTATAGTTATATTGATAAAACTGAAGGATTTCAATATCTTTTCCACCATGCATAGTAAGAAAGGAGGTGCAGATTTTACACCAAATCTGAAATAAATTTTATTCTAATATTAAAAGTTTTGTTGATTATCTGCACAATTACATTGAATAATACACACAGCCCTAGTATAAATGAAGGCTGCTGCCATCTTACTCTAGTATGAAATAACAGCTTTTTGTATTTTATAACTAAGAGAAATTAGATTGTTCATGCATTCATTATGTAAGCAAGTGGAAAATAAGGTGCACTTGAATGCCCTGGTTCCGAATCCTAGAGTTTAATATTATGTACATTCATACCTCTCATCATTTGCAATGCAATTGGAACACCATTTTCATTTCCCCTAAATTTAACTCATATACACAGACACTCCTATGAGCCTTTTAAACACTTTCATGTGTGGTGGAATTGTGGAAAGCTGCAGAAAAGCTATCAAGTTTCTTGTGTCAATTATGGAACCGCAGACTGTGGCCAGAAGATCCTGCCAATGATAAATGTTATTTGCTAGGCAATGTTTTGTGGAGTCCACAGGCAGGGTCAACAGAACCTTCCTTCATAACAGCTGAGATCTGGAAGAAGAGAGAGTGATATTACATGAGGGATATCCCAGAGATGTAGGAGATTATCAGACGGGAACAAAAAAAGTGTTCCCATCCTGCAATCTCCTCTCCTGTCCCTGTCCTGGTATGAGAACAAACAGTTTCAGACCTACCTTATTCTCGCTTCCACGGCAGCCCAGGAGTGGATGGAGCTCTAGCAGAGCTCCCTGCATTTCCTGGAATGAAATCCTGCTGGTTCTTGCGAGAAGATGAGAGCGTGGGAAATTCAAAAATAAAAACCCTAGTAAAAAAGAAAAAGTAACAGCAAGCACAAAAAACACACTTAAAACTTTACAAGTAACCTGGGGAGGGTACAAAAAGTGTGTCGCTTACCTGGATGTCCCAACTTCACCAGGAAGTGTTATGGCATGGAGCTACCATTGATGCTTGGATTGCACCAGCGAAACAGGCACCTTTTCACTCACAGGACATTCCGTGACAGAAACGGAATGGGGGATCCATTGATGGCTTAACCCGTCAATAAAAAGCAGCCCTGGTGTAACGAGAGCCAAACAGGAGCATTACGAGAGTGGAATGATGTCATGTGAAAGGGAAGCCCTTTAGCAATCTCCTGGCATCATGATAATGCCATATTTAGAGCATCTGATAATCTCCATGGTAACACCACACACAATTTATACAATCACATTCTTCAGGAATTATACTGGTAATGTTTCCATTTTGGATACAGGCTTAAGTTTAAGAATAGATCCATTGAAATCAATCGGACTTCAGTAAGTCTTAAGTGCTACTCATTTCAGTGCTTCTGTGATTACATCTGGATCCATTCTTCCTTTTTTGTCTTCCAAACAGCTTCTCCAGACCACTAATAGATAATTTGTAAAACAATAACACTGTTATCAGTATTCAAAGATGAAGTTGTGTTAGTCTGGAATTTGTAGTGCCTTTGAGATTAACTGCGAGAAACATGGTTGCTAGCCTAATTGTAGATTTAGGGTCATCTACACTGTAGAAATAATGCAGCTTGACACCACTTTAAGGTGTGCAGCTCCACCCTATGGAATTCTGGGTTTTGTAGTTTTACAAAGTCTTTAGCGTTCTCTGCCAAAGAGCGCTGGTGCCTCATAAAACTACAAATCCCAGGATTCTGTAGGATGGAGCCATGGCAGTTAAAGTGGTGTCAAACTGCATTATTTCTACAGTATAGATGCATCCTAAGTCTGCTTCATCAGATGCAAGATGCATCTGATTAAGCAGACTTAAAGCTTGTCTATGTGGGCTAAATACACCAAGGGACTGTTATTGGTGTATTTCAGCTGTTCTCCTGTTCCAGTTCTGTGGGAGTTGGTGGTAAGGTGGGTCTTTTTGCTAATGGATTTTTCCAGTTAGCAAAAAGACTTGCATTTGCCACTGTCTCCCACAGGACCAGAACAGGAGAACAGCTGAAACACACCAACAGTGTGCGATAAGGCAAGGTAGGTGCCACTATTATCAAGGTTCACTGCCACTTCCTTCCCTCGTGCAATAAGCCCCACTATGGTTGTGCACATGTCTGCCACTACAAAACTCACTATTTGGCTCTGAACACCTTGGGCTCAAGTTCAATTGCTTTATAGTTTTGAAATGGTACAAGATTCTAAAAGAAGAGTCTTGCTGGACCACAGCATCCTATTTCCCCAGTGTCCAACCAGCCAGACACCTCTGGGAATAATCTTCCACCATTGTCCCGCAGCAGCTAGTATTCAAGAACGCCCTGCCCATGATTCTGGAAACAATACATGGCCATCATGACCAGTGGCCATTGATAGCCACATCATCCATTATTTTGTCCAGCTACCTTTTAAAGCTATCTTAAGCTGGTGCCCATCACTATATATTTTAGCAGCAAACTCTGGAGTTGATTTATGTGCTATGTCAATTACTTTCTTTTGCAAGTTCCACCATTCAGCATCATCTGATGGCCCCAAGTTCTAGTATTATGGGAGAGAAAGGGAAATTCCATGTGATTGCCTCAATCAGGCTTCAGAGGCCTGCACCAAGAACACCTCCTTTGTTTAAACTTAAGTATATTTAAAAGAATCTACATTCCAAAAATATGAAGGCAATTTACCAGCCACATTTTAAAATACATTGGATTAGTGCCAAAGGTATCCTTCCTCTGACAGAAGAAGTCTTCTTTCAGTGCTGAAAGCAGTGTCCAACCACTTCAACAATTATTCCACACCTTAACCTGAAAGTCGACTGTTTCCTTCAAGCACTAGCAGACTGTGGTATCTGTGCTGTAGGTTTGTAATCAAAGGCCTGTATACACAAACAGCTTCTTGAAGCTTTTTGGTTCTGTATGAACCAGGTGAAGCAGTGCCCAGTTCCCTACCTACTGTACCAAGAGATGTCCATGGTGCCTATGTTTTTCCATTCCTGGGTTTTTTAAAAACCCAGGAATACCAAAAGTACCACAGACAGCCCTCACCTGTTTTCTAGTTGAATTGTACCCAATGCTGCCTGGGTTTGTACCTAATATCTCCAGGGGGTCCTTCTGTTTCTTCACCCCCCCCCTTTTAACCTCAGGAACATCCCATTTTCCTGTCCTCTTTCTATTCTCAGCAAGTTTTGCAGTAGTGATCTAGCTGTCTCCTATTTTCCTGTTTTCCACCCTCTGCTCCCAGCAGCAGCATGTTAGCTGAATTGTATCCAGTCCTACCTGGTACAGACCTAATACACCCAAATGAATCCATGAGACCTGTTTCTCCATTCCCCCCTTTTAAATCTCCAGAAAACATACCTGCAGCCCCTCATAGAGCTCTCTCTCTCTCTCACCACCACCACCACCACCACCACCACCATTTTCAACTTCAGCAATCTTATCCTGTCTTATTTTCCCACTTTTTTTCCTGTCACAGAAATCTTCATACCAGTTCCTCAGAGAGCTCTTTCCTATTTTTCTACCCCTTCTAATAAATTATTTCCCGATGGGTTATAGCAGCCCCCCCTTGCTTTTAGGATATGCACCTTTTGGAAATTCCACTTGAAACTTGGACAACAAGCAAAAACATGGGCTGCAGTTACACGGCAGGTTTTATTACGATAAATTGTGCTTTAGCGCTTTTTCACACCAGTGGTGGGTAGTTTACACAGTCTATGGAGGAAACAGCTGTATTTTGTTGCTCTATGTTTTTTTCTGTTTTGAGATTCCCACAGCCAAATGTGGTGGGGGCATGGCCAAGCATTGGAGAGAAGACAAAGGAATGCCATAGGAGTGTCTGCCCTGGCCCCAACTCCGTGTGGTTAAAAGCTGATGGACAAAGAATGTCACCCTTTGCCTCTCCCCCTCCCACAGCTCCCTGCCCCCAAATCAAACTCCAGACAGAAATTTTTTCTCCATGCTTAACAGCTGATCTACAAAGGGGCCAGTTACACGACATAATAAAGTGAGCAAAATTTCAGATTTCTGTCCTTGCGGAACAGGGGTGAATAGTTCTTACGATTTATGGCTAATTTGGATGATGACTTTGGTTTATACAGACAAAGGTTGGGGGGGTGGCCAGGCAGCTCTATCATCATCATTTAAGCCAGGCAGAAGACAGAGAGGAAGGAAGCTGGGGCAGTGCTTAGGGGAAAAGAGATCATAAGTTGGTACCTTCGTCTACATATAAATCAACAAAAAGGAGGGAGAGCAGCTGAGATTGCTTTCACGCTGCAGTCTCTGTCAGCTGTGCTTTTCCCTCTCTCTCCCGAGCGAGCACACAATATCTCTCTGAAACAGTAATTATGCTAAAACCAAGCCGGCTCATCTCTAAGCAGAAGACAGGAAGGATTTTTAATTTCCTACTGCGTCTCCCTCTTGACTCCACATTTAGTCAGCCCACCCCTTCATCATAAGAACCAATCACAGTGCAGCTCTGCTGCAACTGTATTGGGAAGATTGCTGGTAGTTCACACGGACTTGCCGTTCACACTAGCAATAATGTGCTAAGTCACGCTACTTTCCAAATAAACCGGCAAAAGTAGTGACATCCCCTGTCATGCTACATTTGGGTATTTTGACTTCTCCCCTTCTGAATGAGGCGATACTGTGGCTCGATCTGTGGGAACAATGAGCAATCTTAATGGTATATTTAGGGGAATATTTGCCCGTGTAAATGCAGCCATGGTGATAAATACTGAGTTTTCTATCAAGATTTCTAGATGAATAATGACTGCCCCCCTTTTGTTTCTAGCAAGCCCCCAGTTTGGAATTTTAACTTTTTGACTTGAAATTCTACACTGTAACTTGAATGATAACCAGAAACATTCTGTGAAATTGTGAAGCATCTAACATGCTGTCCCAATAAGTTTTGACTGCCACATATAAACATATGCACACACACGTGCGTGCACGCAAACACATACACACAATCTCTTTTATTATTATAGGTCTGTCCAATAAATTATGCTGGTTGCAGTTCTATAAGTGTTGATGCTATTATTGAAAGGGGTGCAAAATTAAAATGCCATCCGTAGCATAAGAGCTCAAATGACAGCATGCAAAGTGACTGGAGAGATCACACTTCCCCTGGTATTCCCCCATTGTCACTGGAAGTAGAACAGAAATACTCCAAATAACCATCTCTATATTGCATCACATGGAAGGATATTTGCTGTGCACCAGGTTCTGATGTTGCTCGGGCTATCATTTAAAGCAGCAAGGAGCTGCTATTTATTACTTTTACCCATTTGGGAAACTTTATACCCTACTCTATGCTCTTTGTCATCTTTTAATCAACATGACTTATTTATAACATATACAACAAAGCAGCCCAAAAACATATAGACTTGCCTTCAGCAACTAATGTGAGGCATGCAATCCTCATTGTCTCACAATAGTTAATTCAGCTGCATGTAGAGGTGATGTCTCAGTGTACTATTATGTAATCATCTGTTTATTTCAACTCAACATCTATCCAAAGCTGTGTGTCTGTATATGAGTAGTGAAATTGACATTGACACAATTTAGCTCCAGAAAAACACTTCACCCAAAGACCTTATTCATATTAGGATTTCAGCAAAATATGCAATCCACTGTCACTGCTGATGTGGGCATATGCATGCAAACGTGTGAGCAGAGCTGCAGAATACCGAAATTGCAGCACATAAATACAGTAATGTGTTGCTTGACTTACATCTTGATTAGAGTGAATCAGTAAAGCATTGTTTCTTACATTGGATACTTGGGAGATTATCAGGTGAGCTTGTAAAAATGTTCCTCCCCCCATATTTTAAAGCGTAAGCATTCTGGCATAATAACACTTCTTATCACACACTGCTGTAATCATGAGAAAGAGCCACCCCAACATTATTGGAGCACAACCACCAGTGCTGTTTACTTTTGCATTTGTAGGGGGTGCGTGATCTTGGTGGTTCTTGCGAGAAGACGCGAGCAAACTTAAAAGTCTAAAAACACCTAAATAAACAAACAAAATGAACACACAAGCACTGAAACACACTTAAAAACTTACTAGCAAAATGCATTGGATGCTTGGATTGCAAATAGGTTCTTAAAAAGAGTGTCCCATACACAGTTTTCATGTTCTCACCCAGAAATATTCTGGTGGAGACCACCCATTGATGCTGAAATCATACCAGCAGAATGAGATGTGATTTTGCACACAAGCAGTACCGCAAAAAAAAAACACCGTGGGAGATCAATTAGCAGCTTTTGCCCACCTATAAAAAAGAATGCCTTCTTCATGGCAGCAGAAGGCGAGAGGTCATGGGATGTGGTAGAGAAGCACTTTCACAGTTTCCTGACATTGTTATAATGCCATATTTGCTGCATCTGATAATCCCCTTAGTTACAAATGTGTAACTAACCCTCTTAGCCCACCTTAACAGCCAGCAGTCACACTGAGCAAAGGAGGTCTGTTAGCTGCTGATCAAGGCACAGGAAATGATGTTTCCAGCCTCCTCCCATTAATGAGCAAGGCTATGATGAGGAATTTCAACAGGGGCCCTCCTTGCTTTCTGGCAGGAAAGGCATGGAAACATCATCCTCTTTGCATGCCAGTTAGCAGCTGTATACACCTTTTTCACTTGATGCAGCTGTTGGCTGTTAAGGTGGGTTTGAGGGGCATTTGTGATTGTGTCAATAGTGCCACAATCATGCCTATGTAGTTTTACTGAATACAGGGCAGTTAAAGATCTACAGTTCTATAAGTCTTTAACCACAATACAGAATGTCAGCCATTATTTAAACCTATATGATATCTTGTACTTCTGCTGCATCTGTGAATGTTGGGGCCAAAATCGTACATCAGGGTTTCATAACATGAATTTCCACATGTGGAGTTAAGCATTAATTTTATTATACAACTTGTATGTTCAGTGGCAACATTGCAGAAGTGAACCAAGGCACCAGATGTGCAACCAGATGCATAACCAAATATGCACATGCCATGGACACCCATGTGCAGTGTGTATTGATGTGCAACATGCATCCATGCATAATGACACCACATGTGCAACTCTGCTTCTGCAACTTTGCACTGAATGCACCCATTCCACATTTGACAACAATGTCCAAGCACTTCCATTAGGGGACAACAACAGGATTCCAGCCTCTGAATTCCTGTTGGATTATATTTTCATAGTATTTGGGGATCAAATTACAGTCTGTTCAGAATATCAGTATTATATTCATTCTTTGTAGATACAATACTTTATTGCACAGGGTCGCTTCCCCCACCCCACTGTTTATATTGATCTCAGACTACCCTGCATTTTACAGTTTCTTATTCTTCTGAATATGTTCCCTTCTCAGTCATCTTTGTACATACCAGGAAAGTTAACATCTGGCCTACTTTGGGATTCTCAGTATCTAGAAAACTAAGCGCTTGATGCATTTGTGAGGAAAGTAATTGATTACATTATGGCTTGACTGGGTGAAAAGCTATGATTAGTCCAGCAGGCAGAATAATTTATAACAAGTATGATGCTTGAGGACTTGTAATGAGTTTTGAGTGCACAGCATCTAAGCTTATTCATATATCAAAGAGGCTGTGTAATACATTCTTCAAGAATGGAGGCATCATACATTCTGCTTGTGGCAAATTCCATTGTAGTGATCTGTTATTTTGCAGCTGCAGAAATCAATGCTTAGCAATGCTGCAAGGAAAAGCCTAGCAAAGTTTACTGGAAATACAGCAGAATACATCCTATATCATTGTTAGAGGGCATTGATATCCTTTGAGGTGTCATGTTCACATCTTAAGTGCAATAGAAAGGTAATGTCCAGAGTGGATGAATTGTCTTTCTGGAGAATATGTTGACACACAGTTCTTTTGAGAAAATAACCACCAAAATTCCCTATATCTCCATTTTTCTTCACAAGCTAAAAGCAGAAATTGGGAAGTTAGTGAAAAGTGCCACTTGTTACATTTACACTAAAAAGGTTTTTAAAAAGTCCTTATCTTATTTAATGTTTATATCAAAAAGCCAAATTTAATTCCATTAAATCTAACCAGGTATTTAAATTTACATTACACAATTGCATTAAAAACCTTAGTAGAATGCATGTGAAAAATCTCACCCATGATTTCACTCCAAAATTATCTCAATTTTGAGACTGGTAGAGAAGAAAATAGCTGCATGAATTTTGGAAAACCCCATTTCTTATCCACCTACCCAAATACTGAAAGGGAATGAGTGACTTTGGAAAGAAAAACACACCAACACAGAAGAATTATGTAAGAAACAAAAGCCTTTATAAAGTACAAGCCACCCCCATAAGATAATTTCAATAACAATCTGAATCTCACATACACAACTGATACATTTTAATAAATAACAACAAACAAGAATAATTTTCTCCATTATATTAGGAGTAACAGTTCAACAGTGGTATTAAGCAGTACTCAGTATCTGCTGCTTCCTTGGAGGGCCATCACTCTGTTGCTATATCTTATCTCTGCATAAATAGAAGTACATAGTGGCTGATGGAAAGAATTGCACTTTACTGACATGTATTTCCCCTTCCTGGCTATGAGGGTTACTGGTGATTCATACCTGTATGAGGGGTACAACATTACAACATTATCCAATCCAAGAGTCAACAATGGTGGTTCCTCCATATATTTGCATGATATCTGGAGCAGTAGCAGCAGCAACGCCTAGACAAACATAGATGAGCCCATTGGTTTAGATAACACAACTAATTTTTCCATAAATAAATTCTAGCAAAGAAAGGAAAAGGAGATGATGAAAGGAGAGAGGAAGGAATTTCAATGTAGATAATGAAAATGCCCCTTTTCCCATTTCATTCCCTTGATAATGCCCTCTAAATTACATTAATTACATTTGGGTAGAAAAGATGCTTTACATTCCACTGTTAAGGATTTTAAAAAAATATATGAAAAAACATAATACAGTCATCTCTCTACATTTGCAGGTTAAGCATTCCCACATTTGGTTATTGTGGATCACTTAATATGCTTTCTCTAGGCATTTTCTAGGTCCTTCAGTGTGACTGGATGGGAGAGTTGCACTGGAGGACCTAGAAATTCCTAGAGAGAATACTGCTCTAGGCATTTGTAGGTCCCCCAGCATGATTCTATGTTCAACTTCCTCCAGAGGTTGACCATAGAATCACTCTGGAGGACCTACAGATGCCTAAAGAAGCATTCTCTCAGGTAAAAGGGGAAAATTGCCAGCCTATATTCATAGTTTTCTGACTTTCATGGGCATCCTCCACCCCTAACCCCCACAAAAGTTGAGGGCCAGCTGTAAACCAATTCATTTTTAATGCTAAGAGAACTTTTCCTTATTATCATATATTTGATTAAGGATTACTTAATCTCATCATCACTTTAATTTGATTTTATACTAATTTCTATGTCTGGAAAGCAAGTAGTTACCAACAAAGTATAAATAGCACTAGTCTGGGAAGGGAGCCAACTGTTAATTAGCTCACAGGAATGCAAACACAGTCAAAGGTTTAGTCCAGTAACACAGACCAAAAGGTCAGAGGTTACGGCAGTCAGTCAGCATGGGTCCAAAATAATCCATGGGTCAACAGGAGCAGGCAGCAGAGTAGTCAGGGACAGTCCAAGGTCTAAGCACGAGTCAAGGTAACAGAAGTCAAGATAACCAGAATCCAGGCACCAAAGTTTGCAGGAAGCTTTCACCAGGAAGATCAGTTGATCTCTGACAAAGCCTCCATTGCCTCTCCCAGCATATAGAAAGCAATTAAGGCTTTGTCAGGTGTTTCTTAATGAGCAGGTTTTTCTCTTAAAGTCTCAGAGACTTCCTTTGAGCTCGCTGCTGGGTATACGATGGTGGAGGTAAATCCCTCTCTGAATGGGCATCCTTATCTGAATGGGCAGGACTCTCTGCTGGGACTGATGCCAACCCACTCGGACCAGGCTCTTCCTCTGCTCAAACCTCTAGGTTGGCAGGATTCCCTGATGGCATAGGTGTAGATAAACCTGTGCCAGGGTCCCTGGGACCATTCCCTGCCATGTCCTCCTCCTCTTCTGACTCTATACCCTCATCAGGCTCACGGGGCATGCCATTCTATTACTATTTTAATAAAAAAGAAATATTAAAGTATATCTTAATAGTTGATAACATTATTATCAACATTTTAAAATTACATTAATTACATTTTGCAGGGGAAGATGCCTTACATTCCAGTTTAAGATGTTTTTAATATGACAAATGTAATAAACATAATTCATATTAACACATTACTTCACCTCTCTGGATTTTCAACTATGTTGCATATAGGACTAGGATTTGAGGAGATCTTGAGTTCAAATCCCATCTGATCCCTGAAGCTGAGTGCCCTGGTGTCAATCACTATCTTTTAACCAATGCATCTAAAAGAGATTTTTGTATAGATCAAAACAGGGAGGCAGAATATATAAGTTACCTTGACACCTCCCCCTCAATTGGGATATACAGTAGGACCCCCATATCTGCTGATTCAGTTATCTGCAGATGGTGACCGGCAGAAGCTGGGGTGGATGGGGAAGGGAGAGGAGGAGGAGAGAACTCGCCTCTCTTCTCTCTTCCCCGGGAGGGCTACGACAGCAGGGGTGAGTGGGGGGGGGGAGGAGTCAGACATTTGCTGCTATCCTCAGATTTCAGTATCTGCGGGGGGAGAACCAATCCCCCATGGATATGGGGGTGCTACTGTAGATGTAACAGGAAGAAAATAGGGCCATGACACAACTCTCTGTTTCATCCCAAAATAAGGAAAGTGCATTTGTGTATCCATGTTTTAATTTGTTTAACTTTTTAGGGGTTGCGATCTGAATTTTTATGAGCCTTATACCATCCTATAGAAACCTTGACAGACTCAAGGGCTGACACCAAAACATCCTTTGACTGCAGGTTCACATGATGAGATTATGGTTTGAGGTTACTAATGTTGCCATAACATCCCTAATTCTCTTTTCTACCTCTGAATCATTTAATCTTCTGAGAAACAAGACAGGACCAGCTTCAGGATAACCCTAGCTTGGTTATCATTTTATTGTGCATTTCCCAATTTTAAAGCATGAACATATTATAATAGAGATCCAGCATGGTGTCATGATTTGAGTGTTGGAGTAGGATTCTGGGAGACCACATTTTGAATCCCCACTCTGCCATGGAAACCACAGGGTGACCTTGTGCAAGTCACACTCTCTCTGCCTCGGAGGAAGGCAATCTGAAACCCCCCCATTCACAACCCGGAAATTTCATCCAAGGAGACCTGCTGTGCTTTCTGCAACCGGACTTGTTTATCTCAGATTGGCCTTTTTAGTCATCAGTTCGCTTGCAGAAAGCACGGGATGAGTCCTTCCTGAATCTTCGTTTGCGAAGAAAAGCCAGAGAGAGAGAGAGAGAGAGAGAGAGAGAGAGAGATTATATAGTGGCATATGCAACCACTTGAAGACTTAACTTTGTGTCTCCAGTGGCAGTATTTTATTATTTATTTGTGTTCTGTATTGTATCCTGTCTTTAACATTTCCCCAAGACATTTGTGTCTTATGTTTCATCACCTAGAGCGGGGGGGGGGGATAGAATTGTGTGGTCCTCCAGATGTTGAATTGCATTGCAAGTCCTAGCATCTTCCACCATAATCTATGCTGGGCATTGCAGTTTAATACCATCTGGTGGGCTGTGCAATTGCCACCCCCAACCTAGAGGCCAGGGAGCGACAAGATTAAATAATTATAGAATTATAGAAAAATGTCACCCACCATTACTTATGCCAATTAGGACTTAATTTGATTGTTTATTTTTAATTTCAGTGAGCCCTTGTTATCTGCTATGGTTTGGTCCTGGGACACCCTGTGGATACTCAAACCCATGGATGCTTAAGTCCCATTATATACAATAGTGTAGTAAAATAGTGTCCCTTATATAAAATGGCAAAATCCAGGTTTGCTTTTTGGATTTTTTTCAGGGGGAGATATTTTCAAGCTGTGGTTGAGGGAATCCATGGACACACAAGCCATGGATATGAAGGGCCAACTTCCTGACTTTCCTCCAAGAATCTGAAGGCAGTATATGGTCCTGCCTATACGGTCAAAATAATATGAGTGGGATGCAAAAGATCAGCGATCCATTCATACGGATGTGCACACAAATTCATGTCATTCGGAAGGGGGCAGCAAAATCTACTGTAAAGTCCGTGTGTGTGGCATCTGGGGCTTCGTACGGACTTTTTAAAAAGCTCTGTATGACATGCGAATTTGCGATCGTTTGAACACTCACATTTGCACAAATATGAACAGGCAGTGCAATCTGATTGGCTGGATGAGGATGGGGGTGGGGCTAGGAAAGAGGGAAAGTAGCTGCGGCCGCCATGTTGGATTTTCTGCTAAGCGTGGGCCCGGTAAGTTGATGAAATGGTGATTTTATACTCTTTTTTAAAAAATCTTTCTGTCTTTGTAAATATGAAGTGTTGCTTGTGCGCAACCTGGGATACTTTTTTTGTTTAAATTGGTGGTGGCAGATTTAAAATCACAAGTAAATCACTCGCAGCCACCGGCTGGCTAGGGGGTCATGCGGAATTGGGGGGGGGCATCTTTCGGCCATGTAGGCAGTTCACATTATTGTGAATGCTTGCCTTTCTGAACATATTTGTATCCCCCCCCCCATATAGACAAGACCTATGTGGAATAGAGACCATGCTTATCAAGTTTGCAGATAACACCAAATTAGGAGTGGTAGCTAATACCCCAGAGGGCAAGATCAGAATTCAAAATGACCTGAACAGATTAGAAAGCCGGGGCAAAACTAACAAAATGAATTTCAACAGGGAGAAATATAGGATACGACACTTGGGCAGTAAAAATCAAATGCACAGATATAGGATGGGTGACACCTGGCTTGAAAACAGTACATGTAAAAGGGATCTAGGAGTCTTAGTGGACCACAAGCTGAACATGAGTGAACAGTGTGATGTGGAAGCCAAAAAAGCCAATGCAATTCTAAGCTGCATCAATAGGCGTATAGTGTAACTCTCAAGGGAAGTAATAGTGCCACTCTATTCTGCTTTAGTCAGACCTCACCTGGAATACTGTGTCCAGATCTGCTCACCAAAATTCAAGAAGGATGTTGACAAGCTGGAAAGTGTCCAGAGGAGGGCAGCCAAAATGGTGGGAGGTTTGGAAGGAGCAGCTTATGGAGCTGGGTATGTTTAGCCTGGGGATGAGAAGGTTAAGAGGTGGCATGATAGCCATGTTTAAATATTTGAAGGAATGTTATTGAGGATGAAGCAAGATTGTTTTCTGTTGCTTCAGAGACTAGGATATGTAGCAAGACATTCAAACTACAGGATAAGAGATTCCACCTAAAATTAAGAAGAACTTCTTGTCAGTAATAGCTGTTCGACAGTGCAATGTGCTTCCTCGGAGTGTGGTGGAGTCTCCTCCTTTGGAGGTCTTTAAACAGAGGCTGGATGGCCATCTGTTGGGAGTGCGTTGATTGTGTATTCCTGAAGGGTAGGTGGTTGGACTAGATGGCCCTTGTGGTCTCTTCCAGCTCTATAATTTTATGGTTCTATGTTTATACTCCCACCATACCGCTGTGAGTTAGATTAGTCTTAGGAAGAAAGCAACTGGTAAAAAGTCACAAAGTAAGCTCCATGTCTTACTGAGGATTTTAAAAACTAAAGTCCTACTCTGGCATAATCACTATACCAAACTAAGTACACTATCTTAGCTTCTTTGCAATAATTAACTTATATGTGAACTATATATTTAATAGCCATGTGTTTAATACTGTACTTTAATTTAAACATACTGAATATTGGCTGACTTAGTAGCAAGTGTGGAATTTCACATTAAGCTAGAATGGGCACAGACCTCATTTTGTTGGCAAAGACCACACCTTCATTGGCCACACCTGAATAAGCTTGGCTGATGCCATGGCTTTGGCATTGGTCAACCAACCTGCTCAGTGATGGAAACCCATTCACCCAGTCTTCCTGCTGGTTAGTACTGGAACGAAAGATGAAGAATTGCACTCAAGCAGAAGCTACTGTGTTGTTCCCCTGCCACCTGGGAGTGAAGCAGACCCATCTGCCCCTGAGCTGCACACGACTTGATGGCCTATACCCCCAAGGTCCCTTAAGGGGACTCTCCCATACTGTGTATGACAGGGACATCAGATCCATCTACACCCAAACTAGATCTGGCATGCATGCCAAAACCTTCTACAGTTGTGATAATCAATATTAGCAGTGTGGTACTACTAACAAAGGAATCCCAAACACTGATGGAGGATGGATGGGGTGATGACTGAAGCCAACATGTTGGAGGAAACAGCTTATATTGGCTGAGAGTGGACTGGAGTGAAGCCTTCACCTTCTCCCAAGCTCCACCCCCTGCCAACCAACCAGGCTGTCTCTGATTGGTGTTTACACTCCATATCGCAACCTTGGAAAACAGCTTGGGGATTCTAGGAAAGAGGAACAGCCTTGGCACCTGAAACATGGTGCTAATCTTCGCTTTCTTCTGCAGCCATGATCCACAAATTAATTTTCCAATTGAGTTGGGAAGTGCATATACAGAACTCTAAACTCTAAATCTGTATTTCCTGTGGCGTATGGTTTTAGCTTTTGGATCTTGGTATTTGTTTGTGGCACAAAAGTTCTACATATGCTACATGAAAGGATGCAGAGAAAAAGAGTGTGGGAAAGCCACACTGGCTTTAAACATGTGGAAGAAATGGGATATACAGAGAGTTACCATTTTTAAATTCCAGTCCCTGGGGGGAATATAAAATTAAATTCTCCTTGGAGACTTCTAAATGAGATCACCTTCTTCTGCCATCTGCAGTGCAATGCTGGACAAAGGTAAGTGAGCATCATCTAAGATTCATCTAACAGATATTTTCTGTTTCATCATAGAAGCTGAAGAATGCAAGCTAGGCACGCACGCACACACACACACGCACACACACACACAAACACAAACACACACAGTTTTCTGCCCACTGCAATCCAATTGTAAATGTGAAGTCTATCCATGGGTGTTATTGCCTAACAGAAAATAATACTGGAAATACTTATTCCAAGTTGAGATTGCAAGCTCTCTGCTCATAAAACATCACCATTTTTAAAACAGAAAATTTACAGTGCTTGTATTTGGCAGAGAACTTGTGTGCTTATTAGGATCATGTGTTGCACTATTTTTAGGTAGGGCTTACCCATATGGCAAGCAACTTGATCAAATCATAGAATCATAGAGTTGGAAGAGACCTCAAGGGCCACCCAGTCCAACCTCCTGCAATGCAGGAATATACAATCAAATCATTCCTGACAGATAGCCATCCAGCCTCTGTTTAAAAACCTCCAAAGAAGGAGACTCCACCACACTACGAGGCAGTGTATTCCACTTCCGAACAGCTCTTACTGTCAGGAGGTTCTTCCTAATATTGAAATTGGAGCGTGTCCAGAGAAGGGTGACTAAAATGGTGAAAGGTCTGGAAACCATGCCTTATGAGGAAAGACTTAGGGAACTGGGTAGGTTTAGCCTGGAAAAAAGACGGTTAAGGGGCGATATGATAGCCCTGTTTAAGTATTTGAAGGGGTGTCACATTGACGATGGAGCAAGCTTGTTTTCTGCTGCTCCAGAGACTAGAACACGGAGCAATGGATGCAAGCTCCAGGAAAAGCGATTCCACCTCAACATTAGGAGGAGCTTTTTGACCGTAAGAGCTGTTTAGCAGTGGAACACTCCCTCGGAGCGTGGTGGGGTCTCCTTCCTTGGAGGTCTTTAAACAGAGGCTGGATGGCCATCTGTTGGGTATGATTTGATTGTGTATTCCTGCATTGCAGGGGGTTGGACTGGATGGCCCTCGTGGTCTCTTCCAACTCTACAGTTCTATGATTCTATGAATGGTATAGGAGATCCCAATGAAACAAAATAAAAAAAAATACTCATACCTCAAATATATAACGGTAAATGTTTTTCTTTGTTTTTTGAGATAACAGCATGACCATCCATGTGTAGGTAATTTCTGAGGTTTGATATACATACTGAGCAAGAGCAAGAGAAATAAAGCATAATAAAGAGGTGTAATGAAATGTGAACAGCAACAGAGAAAACCAAGCCACTTCAATAGGGTTTTGAATAAAGAATAGAAGAAGGGATACTTAAGAGGGATATTGGCTAAAATGGTTGAAGATGGACTGGCTGTTACACATTGTCTCCCTTATCTATGGAACCAATATCTGTAGTTTTAGTTATCCACAGGTGAAAAAATACAGACACATACCATAGAATTGTGCTGGAAAATGCCTAGAGAGACATCCTCTCTAGGAATCTCTAGTGCCTCCTACACAACTCTATGGTATGTTTGTACAGGAAGTCCTTTATTTTAATAGGGTTTGTATTATCTGCAGTTTCACTTATAAATGGTAAGTCCAGGAATGTACCTCCTATGGATATGGGGGGGGGGAGGGAATGTACTTAGAAGCCAATAAATGCAATGGTAGAAATTTCTGGTTGGAAAGAGGAAAATATCAGCTGGCAATCTGTTTAGCAGTTTTGAAATTGTGAGTTGGACTTATGATTTTGTAACTGCTGGGGATTCATGTGTACAGTTGTGATGCTAAAAATCTACTTTTGGTGCCTGGCAGCACCCTGACTGAAGTGTTTCCAAGATGCTGCAGATCAGGGCACTGTGAAATAACATCTGCAGTGCCCTCCTGGTCAATGAGTGCATTCAGACAAGCACTTGTGGCAGGACTCTGAGGTTCCTCTCCAGCTACATGTTCTTGACACAGCCCATGGCTGGGAGAGTGCTGCAGATGTCATTCCCCAGCATCCCAATGTGCAGCACTTTGGAAATGCTTTGGCCAGGGTGCTACCAGGCTGCAAAGGTAGGTTTTAGGGGTGGCATTGTCAGATGCAGCTACAATGATTGTGTTCCATCTTCATAGTTATGTTGACAGTGTATGATTTCAGCCAATATGTTTTGGAGATGAAGTGTATCTGTATACACTGTGACACAATAGTTATGCTGGTATCATGAACTTACTTCCTCTGTCATAATAACAAATGGGTAAGTAAGTTAGCCTAAGTAGCTTAAGATCTCAGTACAATGCTGTCAGTCTTTGGTTCTTCAGTTGTTTGGAGCTTAATCTCCCAGAAAACCCAGCCAGCATGACCAATGGTCTGGAATTCCATAAGGCATAGCCCAAAACATCTGGAAGCCCACATATTAACGTCCACTGTTCTAGAATATACAAGTTGGTATTCTGTTAGTGACCAACATAGGGATAAGCTGTGCTATGCATGCAGAGTAATATTTTTGGACAATGCACAATGGGCATATCCAGTTGGTGGCAGATGAAGCAGAGTTGCACATGGAGGACCACTGCATGTGTAGCAGCACAATATAGTGTACAGAATAGTGTGTGAATGCACATTGTCTCTATACATTGCATTTGTGCATTATGTATTGCAGTTCAATGGTAATGTACATTGACCATTGATACTTATAATTTATGCTACAGTGGTATTCAACGTACAGCTTGTGTAAAGGACCTAAATACTAAAGGCACCAGATACTACCTGATCTTGGAAGGTAAGTAGGATTAGCCCTAGTTAGTACTTGGATGGGAGACTGCCAATGAATACCAGGTGCTTTCAGAGGAAGGAACTGGCAAAAGAAATTCTTCCTTGCCTAAGAAAACTCTCTGAAATTCATGAGGTTGCCACAGCTCAACAGCTGCCTTGAAGGCACGCACATACAAACAGACAGCTTAGTGGATATTTGTGCTATACGACATGATATAGGATCTTGACCATGGTGTGTTTACCACAATATGTACTCTGTCTTGGAGAATCCAACAGCACTTGTCTGCTATGCTGAATGATTTCCAAATGCAATTCTTTCAAAACAATGGCCAAGATCTTTCAAGGGACATGTAGTTATGATGTCAAGTTATGCCCTGTGTCTTGATCCAACCCCCTAAAATCCACCTAAAAATCCAGGCAGATGTACTGAGTAAAATAGTTCTGTGGTTCTGGTGAATTGGACACCGCAGGATGAGGCAAGCTGTGGTGCAACAAGCCAAAGCTGGGATCCTTGCAAGGTCTTGTTGCAACTCCTTGGTGCACTGTGGTTTGATTTTGGGAGGGGCTTGATGTTTCATCCTTCAGTGCCAGGCTCTCTAGCACCACAGAATTCCTTTGGTGGGTATGGCTGCCTGGCTTTTAAGGTGGGTTTTAGGGGCATTTATAGTCATGACAATGGTGCCACAATCATAAATGTGAATACAAAACAATTATGAGGTACCAGTCTAGTTTACAACATTGTAACTGTTGTAAACTAGACTTGTACCTCATAATTGTTTTGTATTCACAGGATGCCAGCCAAAATATGTTTGCTGTAAAATCCTAGATAATGGAAATTCTGGATCATTCTGAGACAAAGGGCTTGTCGAGACAGGCTAAAATATTTACCCTAGGCTCCCCCTCCCATGTTGGAACCCTGCAGTCTAAGTGACGCAGATCTCTTTGCTCATTTTGCCTCTGGGCAGTCCTGACGATGCCTGAGGCAAAGCTGAGTGAAAGCCTGGGTAAAGCCATTTGAAATATTTTAAACAAACACTTGGGAAAACCTGCTTCTGTGGGAAAACCTGCATCAGGCCAACATGGGAATGCAGGGTCTGTCCCTGCATGCCGGTGTACATCACCAGATGCTGTGGGAGTAATGAGTCTAAAAATAAAATTGTATTAAAAATTCCAGGGATCTAGCCCTTTTAAAAAGCAATAAAAATATCTTCTTTAAAAAAGGAGTTTAAAAAATCATTTACTTTCAAATTCCCTCTCCATTGACGCCCCCTTGTCGTGGGAGAGAGGCTTGCGTACCCTAATGATGTTTTGAGCTATGCTGGCGGTGGCATAATAGCCACTGGTAGGGTCTCCCATGCCAGACAGGTCAAAACCGAAGGGTCTGACAAAGAGCGTCAAAGGGCAGGATGGGCTCTCTAGCCTTGTGGCAACCGTCCTAGGAGAAGGAAAACTCCAATCCCAAACCCGGGCAGATGGTGCTCGTCCAACCCTGTAAGGTCAACCATCTAAGAGAAGGAAACTCTAATCAAACCTACGGCCCGAGGACCTCGCTGCCACGTCCATGCTTGCAAGGCCACGGCAGATGAATCTCTGGTTTAAAGGGTGAAGCCAGTTCTGTGCACGCTGCGCTCCACCAGAAAAATCCATTGCACAGGCTCGACTTTCAAATTCATGCAGAGTGGCTTAAGAATGCAGACAAGCTCAATTAACATTTAAAAGTGTATTCAGAGGTCTGTGGTCTGTGATCACCCAGTTAAATTAGACTCATTACAAAAACAAAGGAGTCAGTTTAAAAATGAAATCAAAAGTTTACTGAAGGTATATCAATCTCAATCTATATACTAAAACAAACTTTAAAAAGAGTGTTCCTAACTAACTAGGAGAATTTAGGGTAGAAAAACTCACCCAGCCTTTAGCGGTAGAGGCTACATGGTGATTTGAAAAACAAACATCATGGCATGGTTTCAAAACAGCAGCATGGCTAGGACATCATGGCAAGGACAAAGATGGCAAAGACAAAGATGGCTACAGCCGCATGGAGACTCTAACTTAAAAGAGAACTTGCAAAGAACAATAGAATTTAAATTAGGTCATGCATTGAATGACCCATCTCTCCAGTTGGCTGGAATTGCCCAGTGAAAGAAGAGAAGGGAGTTTGGGAGAACAGAAGCATGCAGGGAAAAATCCTAGGCTTATCTTAGGATGTGAATGGGGTACACAAGATTGCTTTTACATTACAATAATTATTTCCCCACATACTACAGATGCCACTGCTGCTGGAGTTGCTCTGCAGCTAGGAAAAAGGCCCCCAGCACATGATCAAGGCCCCCAGCATGTGACCAGCCTTGATCACATGCTGAGGACCGTCTTCCTGGCTTCAGAGGGAGCAACGCACAACAGTGGGAGAGGTGCCTGCCAATGCCAGCCAATGTGTCCGTGTGAGGACTTCATCCCATTTTGTCTACGTAATGAAGGAAAATGGGCCAGATTCAGGGTTAGAATATGCCAGCCAGAACGTGGTGTATTCTGGCAGGTCTAGGCAAGACCAAAGAGGTATAGCATGAGGAACTGAGCTCTTCAGTCTACGTTTTCAGATGTTTAGGCCCATTTAGGACAATTTGTTTTTAGGTGTATGAGTTACTTATTATCTAAAAATAGGGGCGTCATCTACAGAAGACCCCAATGCAGCAAAACAAGAACTCTTTGATACATATATTCTTACAATTGCAGAAAGTTGCCTGCAGGCATTTTCAGCCACCGGTGCAATTGCTGATCATTTGCATTTGGGTTTTAAAGATATTTAAAGACAGCACTAAACTATCATTATGTGATAGTAACATGAATTTTTGGGCTGACTGTAATGGCTGGCTTTTCTTCGCAAACAAAGATTCAGGAAGGACTCATATCCCGCACTTTCTGCAAGCGCGCTGATGACTAAGGAGATTTTCAGACAGGCAAAAATCGCTCCTTGCCGCGCGAGCAGCCTCCCGAAACTGCTGCGCGGCAAGGGTCTTCTTCGGACGACGCTGTGCCTCTGGCGAAACCGTCCGTGTCACTTCCGTGAAGCTTGGGACGGCTCCGCGTCATATTTCAAGCACGGAGGCTGCCCGTGATTGAAATATGACGCGGAGCCGTCCCAAGCTTCACGGAAGTGACACGGACGGTTTCGCCAGAGGCACAGCGTCGTCCGAAGAAGACCCTTGCCGCGCAGCAGTTTCGGGAGGCTGCTCGCGCGGCAAGGAGCGATTTTTGCCTGTCTGAAAATCTCCTAAAAAGGCCAATCCGAGATAAACAAGTCCGGTTGCAAAAAGCACACCAGAAGGTCTCCTTGGGTGATGTTTTTGGGTTGTGATTCTTTCTGCGTTGTCGTTTCTCTTCAAGACTTGTTCGGCATGAGTTCTCAAATAAGGCTGCAGCATTGTGGATAGTGCGTCTCCATGCCTCCCGATGTGAGGCCAAGGCGGACCACTGTTGGTGATCAAGATGTTGTTTCAGGGAGTCTTTGTATCGTTTTTTTGGAGCGCCCCTCTTACGCTGACCCATGGCGAGTTCACTGTAGAGCAGTGTTTTTGGGAGGCGATGGTCCTCCATCCTAGAAACGTGCCCTGCCCAGCGCAGCTGCGTTCTCAATATCATGGCTTCAATACTGGTGATCCCTGCTTGCTCAAGGACAGCAAGATTCGTCACATAGTCAGTCCAGTGTATATTTAGGATTGTGCGTAGACAGCGCTGATGAAAGCGCTCGAGGAGTCGTAGGTGGTGGCGATAGGTGATACATTTTAATTTAAAGTATTAAAATATTTAATAAAATATTTTACAATTTCCCTGTTGTACTTTTTCAGTATGGGTTCTGTATCATAGCTCAAGGAGTAAAACTTAATCAGCAGAAAGATCACAGAGTCAGTGTCATAACTGAAATTAATAAACATTTTATTGTGGCACAAAAGTGAGAACCAGCATAAAATGACTGCAATATAACATAAATGGGAAAAAAGCATGACTACAAATGTAACAGTGGTATAAAATGAAGATATAATAACTGAAGTGATTCAATGCTTAAGCAAAAGAATAATTGACAAAGCAA
This sequence comes from Gambelia wislizenii, assembly GCA_030847615.1. Lineage (NCBI taxonomy): Eukaryota > Metazoa > Chordata > Lepidosauria > Squamata > Crotaphytidae > Gambelia > Gambelia wislizenii. The sequence continues at coordinate 200,411,842 of JAUMIR010000005.1, read as the reverse complement.
GCAGTGCTGCATAAAACAAAGAGAATTGAATGCTATCACAGCATCTTCTAGTGGTGTTCTTGTGGTTTTGTTAGCTGCAAGGCCTACGATGCTCCTACTCTTTTGTCAGTCCAGAAACCAAGGATGTACTGTTTGCACTTGCAGTTTGAACAAACAGCACATACAGTTTGAAATGGATTCCTGGTGTGTTCACTGCATGCTTCCATTTTATCCATCACGGCTGCCCTGAGGATTGCTCATTCTTATGGGTCTAGCGCAGGAATGGGTAACTTTGGGAGGTTTGGGAGTCCCATTAGCCCCCTCAGGAGAACTTGAATGGCTGTAGCACCTACTGCACTCCCCTGAAAAAAAATCCCCCCCTCCAAATCCTGTCTCTGTGACACAAGACATTTTTACCATATTTTAGACCCTGCCCTGGTCCAGGAAAAGCTTTTGCAATAACAGGAAGTGACCAAAAGTCAATTCCTATTCACTTCCAGTTAAAAAAAAGAACTCATCTGAGCTTAAAATGAACTCCCCCCCCAAAATATGACAAAAATACCCTCATGCTCCCCCCCCCCAGAGGGCATTTGGGAACAAATCAGAATAGTTGAAATCTCTTCAAAATCAGAAGAAGACACAGACAAAATGGAAGATCTTCAATGATGGTGATGGTGGTGGTCAGAAACAGAGACCTAGATGCCATCAACCCACTGTTGCTTCAGTTGCCCACAGGAAAAGGACCAGCACCTCTACAGCCTAGGAAAGCAGCTTTCCCAATTCCTTACCATCTCCTCTACCTCTTATGATTAAATTAGACGTCAGGCAGATGGTGGTGATGGTGCTGGTGGTTGGGGTTCTGGCTGAAGGTGGAAGTGTCTTTGTGTTTCCTCACCCAGAATGAGGTGATGGGCCTTCAGGGAATGAGCAAACTTCCAGGGTCCCCCCCCCCAAATCACCAGGGCCTAAACCCACTCTCAGTGATCCTTCCTTTGGAATGGTGAGAGACACTACAGTCATATTCTGCTCCTTCTTGCAGAGTAGCATTCCCTTCGTTTTCTCTAAGGGAAGGAAAGCTGATACTACCTTTTTATCCTCTTTGTTCTGGGGCAGTAGGGAGTGCAGACATTGTCAGAAGTTATGGGAAGGGAAGGGAAGGGAAGGGAAGTAGAGCAAGCACTAGTGGTCCTGTCAGGTGTGTGTGTGTGTGTGTGTGAGCTGTGAACTTTCCACTCATGGAGCCTCACTGCCTGAGGTACCAACTTCATCTATCCTCCCTGCGTGATGTTCCCATTTAATTTCTCAGACCTTTCTCAAACATGTATTCTGTATATATGCATAACTTATAGCTCAACAGTACCAAAGGGCAAAAAATGGACATCACAAAATCTCATTCTCATCAGGCGAGAAATGAATTGGTTTACTGCATGGATATGGGGGAATAGAAAGTGAGGTCTTTTTCATGCTACACAATTACAGCACTTTGACCCCACTTAAACTGTCATGGCTCTGTCCTATGGAATCCTGGGACTTGTATTATTTTTGTAAAACATTTAGTATTCTGTGTCAGAGAGTTCTATTCCCCCCAGCAAACTACAGATCCCAGGATTCTGTAAGTTGCCACAATGGCAGTTAAAGTCATGACAAAACTGATAGTTACATCTACTTGCCAGATTGTGGAATGGCTTGCCAGAGGAGATCCAGCACCTTGATGCTCTGGGTGCTTTTAAGAAAGCTGTTAAGACAGATCTCTTCTGGCAGGCCTTTCCAGATTAGGTTGGATGCCCAGTCATTACTTTGATACTCTCCACCTTGTTACTTTTATTCCCATTTATGCCTTTTTCATTTTAAGTGTATTTTAATATTTGTATTTTTTAAACATAATTGATTTATTATTGTAGAGATGTTTTAGTGATGTAATGTTTTAACATATGTATCATTTTAACAGTTGTGTCATTTTAACATTTGTGTTTTTAAACATTATATTGGATTGTTGTCCAACATTTTATGATGTTTGCCATCCCGATCCTGATGGGAGAGGTGGGATACAAATAAATGTTGTTGTTGTTGTTGTTGTTGTTGTTGTTATTGTGGAATTTTATCAGTTTGCCTGGATATTGTATGGGGGGGGGATGTGTATCTTACCCAGAGCCCATGCAAGGCAGTACTTTGTGTGTGTGTAGAGTATTCAATGTTATTGACTTCATTGTGGTTATACAAATGAGTGTACATAGAAGACCCTTCCATTAAATTATTTGTGCATCTTCCTTTTGCCTTCTGATCTCCTGATACTAGAATATTTGACTTCAAACGAACTGCTCTGGAGGCACCGAGGCAACATTTGTAATCTGTTGGTTTCATTGTAATCACAGGTGTTTGTAAGTAGCATTAGTCAGATCCTACTTTTAAGATGAAGAATGTTTGCTACTGGGGACAAATGTCCCTAAAAATTTATGTATTTCTCTAGAGCAGTGGAGCTTTTCTATTATTTACATATTTTAAATAAGACTGTTGATTCTTCTAGCACATGAACACTGAAATGTTCTGACCATTGTGTTCCCCGCCCATCGCAACATATTAGTCCCTGCCCCCCCCAAAAAAAATCAAGAGAGAAATGAACAATGTGATATGATTCAAGAACAGTATCTATGGCTCAGTAGCCACTTATCAACTGCCTTTCTGGAATGAAAGTGATAATCTGGCAGATCCTTGTTCTTGCTTCTGACTCTGTAGATAGAAATTTGCAGATGTATGTCACACACCAATGAGTCATCCTATACCAGCTGTTCTTTCATTACAGTTCTCAACTGGACATACATTTCTATTCCACCTAACATAGTTAAACTTCACTGCACAAATGCAGCATAGTTGACATTATTTTGTGATTGTCCCAAAGTGATTCAGAGGCATTAAAATAATAAATGAGGCTCTTTGGATTTAAAAACAACAGGCTTTAATGAGAATGTTTCTGAGTCTGGCAATCCATCATCATGTATTATTTATAGAGCAGTGTATGATTCATCATTAGACTTTCTTTCAAATGTTGGAAGGGGAAAAGGGGGTTGTACATACACGAGTATCTCCAGACTCTTGCAGCTGCTGCTATTTTCAACATGAGAAAACTACACATTGACAGATTTTTGCTTCATTTTCCTTCCGGTGCTTACATTTGAGAGAGAGAGAGAAAGAGAGAGAGGTGGCGACAGGGGGCGGGGGGGATTGTTTTGTTTTACTTCATACAATCAGTTTCATTGTTAAGGACAGAAGGCTGTCTCTAATGTCACAGTTAATTGGCTTGTCACCAAGCAGTGGCAGATCCTTCCCATGCCATGGAGGAGTCAATGGGAATCTTTACTAAGGGTGCATCTACACTGTAGAAATAGTGCAATTTGACACCACTTTAAGTACTGTAGCTCCATCCTATGGCATCCTGGGGTTTGCAGTTTTACCAGATCTTTAGCCTTCTCTGTCAAAGAGTGCTGTTGCCTCACAAAACTACAAACCCCAGGATTCGATAGGATGGAGCCATGGCAATTAATGTGGCATCAAACTGCATTATTTCTACAGTGTAGATGCACCCTAAGCATTTTCATTCTCTTGGTGCTCTCATTCTGCAATTCGCAATGCACTCTCTCCTGGATAACCAAAGATATTGACCTATTGCTGCTACTGCTGCCACCGCTGACCTCCATTGGCACCCCAAAATCTGTTCCAGAGTGTTTTCCAGTGTTTGAGGACAGGGTTCTTGTAGGATCAGAGGGGTCTGCAGAGGGAGTGAGTTGCTGGAAACAGCATCAGGATCCAGCAAAAGTAAAGCATTGCAGCGAAGCCATTTTATTTCCCTAACATTCCCATTTAAGGATGTCACTAGATTTTTAGCTTTTTGGGGAAAGAAGATATAAAGTACAGAGTTAAAACTTAAAGATTATTGACTTTAAGCAACAGTACCTGAGATTTAGATTTAAAATGGAGGTTTGAAATCAAATGTTGAAAATGTCTGGCTGAGATCCTGCATCATCAGACATATCTACTATATGGGAGACAACAGAGAATGGTATGTGTCTGGAAACTGAACAAGTGGCCTTGCACCTGTGGAAATGGTAGGTGGTGCCCACTCTCTGTGAGAAAGGGGAGTAGGGATGATGAATAGCCAATGACTGTATAGCCTGCCAGATTTAGTAGATTGTAAATACTTTTTATGATACTGCTTTATAAATAGTTTTCATTCAAAGCAACAATTTTGTATGGTTTGCTCTTTAGATTACGTAGCAGTAAAGCTTACTGTTTTAACTCTGAAGTGGCTGGATACTGAGTCTGAGGAAGCCAGTACATGACACATATGCAGGCACAAACTCCTGTTTCAGCTGTGTGATCTTAAGGTCATTGCACAAGGAGATATTCAGTACCTCCTTGCACAGTGACCTCCTCCACACATGCAGTGGAGCTGTTTTGATGCCATAGCACATCCCCAGAGCCAACTTGTGGCAGAGGCAAGGTGGGAAGTGCTCAGACAGCATCCAGTTGCAGTTCTGGTTGTGAGCATGGAGAAGATGTCATCGTCCCAGACTGCTGGAAATTTAAGAGCATGATACCATCTACACAAATGCAGCCAGATGCTGACCAGGTGCCTCTCCTGTCCCACAACCACTAACTGGCTGTGGGGCTATGCCTTGTCATTAAACAGGTCAGTTTTTGGATAAGGGTGGGGGATAAGGGTGCAGAGGTATACTGGCATGGTGTTAAGTTCCTTTAAGCCCATTTAGATTTTCTGTGCAGCCAAGTTGTTATGGAAAGTGGGTGGGAGACAAACCAAACTATTTTCCAGCCTTACATTCCACCCAGTTGCCCCACTCAAAAGGATCCCAACAGCCCACTTTGATTGCCTAAATCCACCTGAGAAGCCATACAATTCTTTTATAATAAGAATTTCATATATTTATATTAACAATAATGTTATAGTATGATTATATTATCTAAGTGTTGGATAAATATTAGCAGTGTACATGAATTTTGTAACAAATAAGTTGAAAACATAAAACAGTTCTTTTCTCTTACACACTGTCATTCTTACATATTTTATGATAAATGTATTTTGGAGGTTTTCCACAAAAATACTGAGCAGAAAGGTCAGTGCCTTCCATATGCTAAATAAAAATGATATCACAAACCCTAGAGCATTTTGTAATTAGGAAGCAACACAGAAGAAAATCAGACAGAATAATGCAGGAGGAAAGAGGGGAGGGGAGAGCAAGGAACAGGAGAGAAAAAGCTAAAATTGCTTAAAAACCTGTGTACACACAAACATGAGTTTGCCTTCCACTTTAGGAACAAAGATATCATTTATGAAAGAGCCTGGGACCTTATGTAAAAGGGCTCTTGAAAGAATGTATCCCAGATAAACACTACTTTGCTTTCCAGCCATTCCATCTGACAGGTGGAAAGCTATGCAGTGAAAAAGACTGTATGTTCCTTCACTGTAGTGATTTTCCTGCAACCCAACACACATTGGGGCATAGCTACAAGAAAGGAGGGGACAAAATGAGGCTATTGTTCTTTCCAAATATGAATTCAGCTCCCCTATGAAATTTTCCTTCAGCCCCCAAATTTCCAGCATTACAATAACTTAAACCTTCAGCTTGTCATTTTGAAATACAGTTGATGTCTATACAGGTCTTCCCCCCTCACCCTGTACCCACAGATTTGGTATCCACAGTTTCACTTCTCCACATTTGAAAAAATATGTTCTCTCTAGGCATTTCTAAGTCCTCCAATGTGATTCTATGGTCAACTTCCAGTGTTCATCTCATTGAAAATAAGAGGGTTACCTATTATCCATGGTTTCAGGTATCCACAGGTGGGGTGAGGGTAGGTGGGTCTTGGAACGTATCCCCCACAGATACAAGGGTTGGCCTGTATGTCTTTACTTAGTTGGAGGTTGTTTCGTTTTTTTAATCTGACTTTGCTTCTCTTAGTACTTTAGTCTCCTTGCATTTCTTAGCTCATTCCCAGTTCTCAGTTTTAATCAATCAGTTCTCTTGTCTCCTCCTTTCTATTGTTTTAATATTGTTCTAGATCCCTTAATGTCTCTGTTACAGTAGTTTTACTTGTCTGGGATTCTTGTCTCAATTTCTTTAGTGTTTTTTTTTTTTTAAATAAAGAAATACAGTTTAGGAATCCAAAGAAAAGGTGGAAAGTGACCAAGGGAACGGAACCACAGAAAACATTTGAGTTCCAAATGTGAACAGTTTTCAATGTCTCACTTTCTGCAGTGCCAGAAATCTGGAGGCTGAAGGGACATTTGATGGGTGGCAGAATTCTTCCTGAAACGGTGATGCATTCATTTTGCCCATCCAATACCCACTCCCCTAAACACACTCCCTTTTCTTGCTCTTTTTACCCAACTTGGATTGCATCCTTTTCATGGAAGACATAATGACAAGACTCAGAACATTATCAGACAGGAATGCAAAAAGTGTTCCTGTCCCACAATCTCCAGACCTGTCCCTGTCCCAACACAATAGCCCTTCTCATGAAACTTACCTTCTCTCCTGTCCAAAGGCAGCCCAGGAATGAACAGAGCTCTAACAGAGCTCCGCTCACTTCCTGGACTGAAATCCTGCCTGTTATTGTGAGAAGATGAGAGTGCTGAAAATTCAAAACTAAAAATAAAAATACAAAACAATCCAGAAAAGCACATACACACACTAAAAAAAATAGAAATTAACCCAGGGAGGGTACAAAAAAGAGGGTGGCCTACCTGGTTTTGGGATCCCACCCAGAAGTGTTCTGGCTGGACCACCCATTGACACTGGAATCATGAGTAAAAAATGGCATGAGGTTTCAAACACCAGCAATGCCGGCATCAAAATGGGATGGGTGATCCATTTACAGCTCTGGTCCGTCAATAAAAATAAATGCCAGAATAATGACAGCAGAATGCAAAAGGAAGATGTCATGTGATATTGGCGTCCTTTTGCATTCTGCTATCATTATTCTGGTGCCGCATTAGCTGTGTCTGATAATCTCCTCAGTTAGGCTTGCCATAAATTGTAATTTGGCTGTTCAAGTTCTGGCTTGACCCATATGCTAGTTTCTGCTAGCATATGTTCTCTAATGATCCATTCCATTTCCTGTTCCAGACTAGGAAAAAGATGGAACTTCAGGTGTATCACCACTACACATTTTACATCAGTATCATAACACTTTAATGGTCCTGATTCCATTCTAAGGAATCCTGGGGTTCAGCTTGATGGGAGAATTAATTGCAGAAAATAGTACATTAACTCACCATCCCAGCAGTGTTCATTTGTCTCCACAATACATTCACAAGAGCTCTGGCATGGGAAGCTATCCATGTTTGAAGTTCACATGGAGCATACCCATGAGTAAATATGGTGGCCATGAATGAATTACATGCATTATTATTCCCCCAAAGCTCCCTTGTTTCCCTTTCCGCCCCCTTGTAAAATCAGAGATGCAGAAAAGCAATCTTCTGCTTTAAATTTTTTTTTCTCTATCACTTGAAAATAGTGCAGAATAGCATCAGCAAAATTCAACAATGGTTACTCTGGACACTTTGTAACTGGCACACCCACCCTTGCACAGTCTGACCAATCACATTTTGATTTCCAGGATGTGCCTCAATTCAAATTGGTTGTTCAAACAGGCTGGAATGCACAATTCCATGTATTTTTTTAAAAAAAATTCATGATAAACAGTGAAGACTGTTATTGCACATTACTTGGAGTTTTCAGCCCCCTTCCTTTCAAATATGGTAAATCGCTATGGGAGCTCATTTGGACAAAAGTTATTCCCCTCATATACCAAGAAGATTTTTTTCACTGTCTAGATAACACCCTGTTTGTAGTTTGATGAGGTACTTAGAATTCTTTGCTAGATAACCCCAAAACTCCCCAAATCACAATTCAGAAGGTTCTCTGAGTGCCTATTTACACAAAATTATTTTTTTTAATTTATTTTTATTTATTTATACCCCGCTCTTCAGCCACAAGGCTATCAAAGCGGCTTACAAGTTGTTTTTTAAGCAATAGCTATTTACACATCTACACTGTATTAAACAGTTTCCAATGTGTGTTAGCTAATTGCCCCCCACAAGCTGGGTACTCAATTTACTGACCTACGAAAGGATGGAAGGCTGGGTGAACCTTGGAGCCTGCTGGAATCAAACTTGCAACGTGGTGACTTGCAGTACTGGCATTTAACTGGGTTTGGTTCCAGGACCCCCCCTGGATACCAAAATCCGTGAATACTCAAGTCCCATTATATGCAATGGCATAGCAAAATGGTGTCCCTTATATAAGATGGCAAAATCAAGGTTTGCTTTTTGGATTATTATTTTTTTAAAGAATATTTTCAAGCGAATGCTTGAAATACGAATACTTAAATCCATGGATACAGAGGGACAAGTGTAAATTCTTTAATGTTCAAGCCCTTCTTCTCTGGGTGCCTTGGTAACATCTATGTACCTCAATGAACTACATATCTCAGGATTTCTTAGGCTGATGCTATGGCAATTAAAGAGTTATGAAAACTGATATGATTGTGTAGTGCTGATCTACTGTAAGGTCTGAAATGAAATCACTAGAGAACAAAGGATAGAAATCCATAGGTTGAATGCAGTCTACTTCCGTTGGATATTTGTGAAAAATAATAGCAGGAAGATAATTGCACCCTGTTTTAAACAATATTTTGCAACAATGAAGAATGAGGATCCATTTGGAGTAACAGAAGGAAGCTGAAGAAGGAAGGAGGTAAGCAGATGAGAACAGCTGCTCTCTTAAAGTCAGAGAAAAAGAAAATATTAAGGGGGAAAAGAGAATATTAAGCAAGAAAGAATAAAAAGGCTTTTCCATTGGATGCACCTAATGGTTTTGGTTGATTTCTTCCAGAATGGCCAAGAATTGAATCTGACATAATCAGAACATGGAACATTACTGGGGACCCATCTGTACTATACCATTATAGCACCGTGATTGCATTTTAACTGCCATGGCTCCATTCTATTGAATCCTGGGCTTGTGGTTTGGTGAGGCACTAGAACTCTCTGGCAGAGGATTCTAGACATCCCTCCCTAAAATGCAAATCCTAGGATGCTATAGCTTGTTGACATGACAGTTAAAGTGGAATCATAATATTGTAATTGTGTAGTGTGAAAAAGTAATTTGTTCCATTATTGCTTACTGATGACATTAAACAGCCATTACTGCTAATGTTACCAGTGCTGGATATGTAACCAATTACTTTGTTCATTGTAATTGAATTATTTGGTTTGTTTCTATCCATATAACGTCATTTTGTAGAACAGAGATTTGGAGACTTTTTGTCTGCTGTGTTTTCCTTTAAAAATTGTGTCTCCAGGAGAATTCTCCCCCATCCCAGCTCCAAATACATGCCCCACTCATGCTAACATTCATTTTTTTCTCCCAGGGGTTTGTCTCAATGGTCACAATAACCCTCAGGGAATTTGTTGGGAATATGAGCTGTATAAATGGGATCCTGCACCATCCACACTATTTGGAAGTGAGGGGGTTGCACATTCCTGCTTGCTAGGACAAACGATACGAGAAGAAGCGCAAAGCTGATTGGCTGGGTGAGCATGGGGGTGGGGCTTGTTAACAGGGCAAGTGCCCACTGCCACCATGTTGGATTTTTGCCTTAGTGAGCGGTTGCTAAGGGGATAAAATGGGGTGCAGGTTTTTGCTTTCTGCTAAATCAAAAAATTGCTATATTGCTCCAGTGCACTTTAGATGGCAGTTTAAAAAAAAAAAAAGTTTAGCAGTGATGAAGACCTAAGACAAGTAAATTACTTGCGGCTGCCATCTGGCATGCAAAACTTATGGGGGCTTCTGAGGCCAAAAACATGGTTAAGACATGTTGCTGCTGCTGTGAAATGCCATTACTACAAGATACTCCATTCCTCCCCTCATCCCCCACCCACCGTATAGATGGGACCCTGGTTGAACAGATTCTGGGAGAAGCCACTGGTGTCATACAGGGTAAGGGAAGATCCAGAGGGAGGAGCCTATAACAATATCATGCAAGAGGGGAGTGTAACGGGGTCATGTTGCCCCCAAACTGTCTCCCAGTTCAAATAGTATGGTCCCCCTGAGTTGAAAACGCTGCTGTTAAGTGCCAGATTAGTGAATGGGAAAACAAGTGCCATTCAGGATTTGATTCTGGATGAGTGTGCCACAGAGACATGGCTGGATGCGACTTGGGGAGATGAAATAATCTCTTTCAATGCTGCCCACCAGGTTTTCGTGCAGCAGCAGGAAAGACCAGGGAGGTGGAACTGCACTGGTCTATTGTGATTCCATCCCGCTAACCAGGTGCCCTGTCCCACAGTCTGTAGGTTTTGAGTTTGAATACCTAAAGGTGGGTAGTCAGGAATAGAATAGAGATTCTGTTGGTGTACTGCCCACCCCACTGTTCAACAGTCTGATGGATCTGGATGGATTCCTGGTGGCTTTGGGAGTGTTTCCTGTTACCTTGGCAAGTGATTCTGTTAAAACTCTGGCTGACCTATGGAATGGGAAAATGGCCTGGGCAGTAGACACACTCACTCTTGAGCATCCCCTCTTGTGGAGTGGAGCCAAGCCAGCCTCCTGGTTTTCCAAGGAGCTGGCTGTGATGAATTGAGTGAGACAGAGGCTAGAGCAACATCAGCAGAATACACAAAGTGAGTCTGACCGAACATGAGCTAGAGCTTATTTGAAAGTTTACTTTGTGGCATTGTGGGCAGCAAATAAATTATTTTTTTGCTGCCACCATTACATCTGCAAGGAGCCATCCAGCAGAGCTGGTTTGAGTGGCTTGAGGTCTATTATAGAGAGATTCAGCAGGTTGAAACTCTGCCTTGTTTTAAGGAGCCATTAATTATTCCCTTAATCCACTCAACCAGTCCTCCTCTGGCCTGTTTAAAGGGTGGCTCTCACTTTTCCAAGGATCTTGTCCCCACCCTCAGGCTGCACAAATGGAAAAGTATCCAATCACACGTGGTGGCTCTCACTTCTCCAAGGACCCTGTCCCTCAAGCTGCACAAACTGAAAAGTGTGCAATAACACTGGACAAGCAGGAGCCAAAGTTACATCCACTGGAATTGTATCAACTACTGCATCCAAGTCAGAGTGGGTCTGAGTGCCATTCACAGCAGACTGTTGTGTGGTCTGCATTTTCTACTTCAAGACCAGTGTGTGTAATGGAAAATTATCAGCCAGTGCCTAAAAAACCATTCTTGGGCAACGTATCAGAATGTGTGGTGGCCTCCCAGCTCCAGGTGTTCTTGGATGAAAAGGATTGTCTAGATCCATTTCAATCTGGTTTCAGGCCTAGTTATGGAACAGAGACAGCTTTGGTTGCCTTGGTGGATGACCAATTGAAGATACTGGACAAGGGGAATATGTCCCTGTTGGTTCTGCTGGACCTCTCAGCAGCTTTTGATACCACCGACCTTCTGGGCCACCTCACTGGGATGGGACATGGAAGCACTGTTTTACAGTGGCTTTATTCCTTCTTTGTGTGGCAAACCCAGAAGAGAGTGCTGGGGGACTCCTGTTGAACTCCCTGGCCATTGACCTGAGGGGCTCCTTAGGGTTCTTTTTTGTCCGCCATGCTATTTAATATATACAAGAAACCACTGGGACAAGTTGTCTGTAATTTTGAGGTGCCTTGCCATCAATATGCAGATGACCCCTAGATCTACTACTCTTTTCCACCCTAAGCCAAGGAGGTTGTCTTCATTTTAAACTAGTGCTTGTCATCAGGAATGGACTGGATGAAGGTGAACAAATTAGAGTTTAATCCAGACAAGACAAAGGTGCTCCTGGTTAGTCAAAAGCCTATCAGGGAATCAGTATTCAGCCTGTGATAGATGGGGTTACACTCTACCTGAAGATAAAGGTTGACAGTTTGGGTCTACTCTTGGACTCAGTTTTGAAACTGGGGGTGCAGGTTTTTGTGGTGACCAGCAGTGCTTTTGCAAATTTAGAACTTGTGTGCCAACTGCACCTGTTCCTTGAGAGGCCATATCTGGCCATGGTGGTATATGCCTTAGTTACATCCTGTTTAGACTACTGTAATGCATTCTACATGGGGCTGTCTTTGAAGAGTGCTTGGAAACTTTAGCTACGGTAGTTCAAAGAGCTGCAGCAAGAGTGCTAACTGGGCAAGTTACAGGGAGTGTATTACTCCCCTGTTAAAACAGCTCCACTGGCTCCCAGTTTGTTTCTGGGCACAAATCAAAGTGCCCTATAAAGCCCTGTATGGCTCAGGTCCAGGCTATCTGGCAGACTGTATCACCCTGTATCTGCCTGCTTGAACCCCGATTTCATCAGGAGAGGTGCTTCTCTTAGTTCCACTGCCTTCAGAAACATGGTTGATGGGGACACAAGAGAGGGCCTTTTCAGTGGCTGCCCTTAGACTCTGAAACTCTGAAATGGAACGGCTCCCTTCCTACTGTCCTTCCACCAGGTTTTTAATACAGAGAGAACAGGGTAGGTGTGCTGGACTGTTTCAAGCTAAACAGTTTTTAATAGCTTTTAAATCTTTTTCACTGCATTTTCACTAGAGAGTCAAATGTGCACTAGACAAATGATTAAGTCTGAAACTGGATTATTTGCCATGGCTCCTTCCTATGGAATTCTGGGCTTTGTAGTTTGGTGAGGCACTAGCACTCTTTGGTAGAGAAGGCTAAAGACCTTGTAAAGCTACAAATCCCAGAATTCCATAGGAAGAAGCTTTGGCAAATAATCCTGTTTCAAAGTGGGTTATTTGTTTAGTGCGGATTTGGCCAAGATATGAAATGTTTTGATATTGTGACTACTGTAGTTTAATTCTGTTTTAATGCCTACTTTTTGTATGTTTTTAATTGTATTACACTTTTAAACTGTAAGTCGCTATTTTAGGAGGAAAGTGGGATACAAATAAATTAATGTCAACAACAACTCTATGGAGATTTTCAGACCTGCCAAAATGCATGTCTGCCGCGCGAGCAGCCTCCCGAAACTGCTGCGCGGCAAGGGTCTACTTCGGACGACGCTGTGCCTCTCGCGAAACCGTCCGTGTCACTTCCGTGAAGCTTGGGACGGCTCAGCGCCATATTTCAATCACGGAGGTTGCCCGAGATTGAAATATGGCGCTGAGCCGTCCCAAGCTTCACGGAAGTGACACGGACGGTTTCGCGAGAGGCACAGCGTCGTCCGAAGTAGACCCTTGCCGCGCAGCAGTTTCGGGAGGCTGCTCGCGCGGCAGACATGCATTTTGGCAGGTCTGAAAATCTCCTATAAAATGAGAGGAGAGACAGAGGAGATTATCAGATGTGGCAAAAAGTCCAAGCGCAGCATGCGAGAACAACGTTACTGTCTTGTGAACGGATCTCAGTTTCAAACAATGTCATCATTGTTGTGTGCTGCAGCTGTGCTGCAGCCATGAGTAAGGCATCGCCTTTCATTGATGGGACTTCACTGTCAATGAAAAGTGATGCCTTATTCGCAGCTGCAGCACAGAAGTAGCACATGACGATGATGATGACATCTGAAACTGGGACCCATTTGCAGGACAGTAATGTTATCCTCGTGTGCTGCTCTTGGACTTTTTGGCCATGTCTGATAATCTCCAGAGAGAAGGAAAGAGCTTCCTCTCATAGTCTGTGGCTTCAGTTCTGTCTCAGGAGCAGATGCATTTGTTAGATGGTAAAGAAAGCATGGGAGACCTTCTGGATGTGCTACTGCAGAATGGTGGGACCACTCCCATTTTTTCATGGCTTCTTCTTTGTGGGCTCATATGCCACTGGCTTCCAGTGGTTTGATCTTGGAAGTTTCCAGAAAGCCTGTACTTGGGGTGTTGTAGGATCTAGCATGTTTAAAGCTGTGCTGAAGGTAATTAGATAAATCTATGCAGAAAGTTCAAAGTCCAAGCATTCAGTGACCTGTACTAGAGAGCAGCTTATTATGACACTCAGCCATTATAAATCACATCACTTAAACTGTTGTCATGGGGGGGCGGGTTAGTGCAGCAAGGCTGTCATGTATGTTGTCATTTTCCTCTGGGGAGCACTGATCAATATATAAAACAAACCAGCTGGAGGTTTTGCCCCTTCCTCACTGTTCCTTAAAAAAACAAGAAGAAACCACTACCCCGCTTTAGGTGGCAATGGAACAGTATAAAGCAACCTGACAGCTTTCTCATTTGCCACAGAAAACCATCATGGGATTGATGCTATGTAGCCTCTTTTCCATCAGGCCAGTGAAGATTGTAATAGCAATGGCAGTATGGGCCCTGAAGAGTGTAATAAGATTATTACAATGTCAATAATATCCTAAAAATTATGAGTCTTGAGGGGCAATTTCCAATCCAACACACCAAAAAAGCAATGATGTCTTCTAGACAGACTACTTCAGTTTAGTTTCAAAACATGGGTGGAAACACCACTGGTTATAATTATACGGAGCCATCAGTGGTGTAGTAGTATATATGAGGGCAGGCCCTCATTATGACAGTCCATATAGCAGCTCTACTAAGTAAAGTCCAAAAATGTAGATGACTCTGTTGACTGATCTATTGATCTAACTATCTTTAAAAAAATTCAAGCTGTTCTCATCTCTAGGTATGGCCTCCCCCGCCCCCGAGTTTTAATTGCCTTCTCAGCAGTAAGCCACCACAAAATACTTGGGGATCAGAACAGGGATAGCTCAAAATAATCCATTAATGCTAGGGAAATTAATTCCCACTCTAGCTACTGATGGGTTGGACCACTATACTCTTCCAAGTGTCTCAGTTTGGCAGAAACAGATCCTTCTATCACCTGACTTTTTCAGATGCTTTTAAAATGTCCTGTTTTTTTTACTCCTCCTACCACCTTTCCCCTTTGTTCTCAGCTTACTTTAATTGCTGCAAACTGAGTTCAAAGTGCAAAAGTAGGTTGCACTCAATTGACACAACAGTGGGGTGAGGAGAGGAGAAGAAAGGAGAAGAGGAGAGGAGGAGAGGAGTCTTGGCCTTCTCTGTAGGTTCAGGAAAAAGCAAGCTGCAGCATGCTTGTGTGCTCTTCTTCATTAATGACTTTTGCTTGGCCACACATGTCCTGGTTTTCATCTGTGAAATGTTGGAGGGTATGCGTCACAGCTAAACTGGTGGACTTGAATCCAAGGAGGAGGGGTAGGGTGGCTAATTAAGCCATAATCCTTGCCAATAAAACATCCTGGGGCTTCAACCCTGTGAGCCCTGCTTCCACTGCATCACTGGTAGCAATGTACCCCAAACTCTGATTTGTTACTTTGTTCAGCAAGAGCGCAAGTGTGGGCTTTCAATATTTTCCTCAATATGTTCCATTGTGAATTAAACCTTGCTTATGATGGATAGTTTCTCCCTTCCCAAATCACTATGCAAGTCAGTCAGTAAACAGTGCATCTCTTTTTCTATATTTAGATCAACAGGAGAGGTGGTGGTTAAATCAAACCCACCTAGTGTCTCAATTTGTCAGCAACAGTCCCAAAAATTTTCTGCTGTCCCACTTTTCAGTTACTGATAAAATGTCCCAGTTTCTTTGCTTCTCCAACTTTCTCCCTTTCTCCTCAGTTTATATCAGCTGCTGCAAACAGAGTTCAAAGTGCAAAAGTAGTTTGCAGATCATTAACCTTGGGGCGGGAGGAAGGAGGTGGAGGGGGCAGAATCTTGACCTTCCTAGCAAACTGCTGCAGCCTCTCCTAGCTTGTGTGTTCTTCCTCATTAATAACTTTTACTGACAACACCTACACTATACAAATAATCCAGTTTGAAGCTGGATCATTTGCCATGGCTCCTTTCTATGGAATCCTGGGCTTTGTAGTTTGGTGAGGCACCAGCACTCTTTGGAAGAGAAGGCTAAAGACCTTGTAAAACTACAAATCTGAGGATTCAATAGGAAAGAGTCATGGCAAAAAATTCAGTTTCAAATGGGATTATTTGTGTAGTGTGGATTTGGCTCTGATGTCCTAGTTTTCATCTGTGAAATGTTGAAGGGTATGGTTAAATCCATTTAAAAAACCCACACCCTGTTATAGGCACATTGCCCTAAAGAATCCTTCAATGTTTCACTAATACTAAATGGAAACCAATCACTAGGGGAAATGGTCATGGGAATATTTTACCTTCTAAATAAAAATAATAAGTGAAGATGGATTTTGGTCTCAGTCATGTTGAAAAGAAATCATGGTCTGGTGCATGAATTACATTGACCTATTTATAGCTTTGAAACAGTGAAATGGGGAAAAGGGAAAGAGAAACTCTTTTGAAACCACTTCATGCTGAGAACACTGAAAAAGATATAACATGATTAAAGGAATAATGCAGCATGGGCAAAACTGATACTTGGGGACATGAAAGGAATGTTTGGGATGTTTCAGGGAATCATTGAAGAGTATAAAAAGAAGATGGTTGCCATGGAAAGGGAATTGTGGTTGGAAAACTGGTATGAGGTGTGTGTGTGTGTGTGTGTGTGTGTGTGTGTAGATGAGGAAGGGACAGTCAATCATACAAATAATGAATAAATGAGATTTTGGTAAGAACAAAACAGAGGAAGAATGCTATTATATATTTAACAGTCTGTCAAATCCAGCATCTGTGATGTGCAGGCACACCAGCCAAATTTATGTCACTGTTCAGCCTGGCCATCTCGTCTCTTATGCTGCCACAAAATAAATATCGGTGGAGACCGCAGTTTCACAGTTGTGGCCTTTATGTCAAACTTCCCTCTTATCCCTTCCTTGCACTGGGGTTTGACTTAATCTGGATAGTATTTGTATCAGTGTTTCCTCACAAGGTTAGTGCCAAATAAATACTAGTAAGGGAAATAATTCATGAGGAGTCTGGATTTGATAAACAAAACATGAAGATTGGTTTATTGTGTAAACAGTATCATGGAAATGCTTTGAACCTTGTCTTCAACTCGGTTAACTTTAAACTGGTTGCTAGTCCCACTCTGTGGCGACCATATAATTCCAAAATCTACCATACTCAATAACAGGTTGTTAGGCTCTTTCTTTTTCTCTCACTCTGTACTCCAATTAGCCACTATTTATCTCAACACTTATTCTCACTGCACATATATTCCCTCAGCCACACACATAACCATATGCACATTCCAGCCTCTCCCAATCACATCATATTTTCTTCAACTCTCTCTTGTTGTCTCCTTCTTTCACTCAACTGTCATGTACTCTTTTCACTCTCGGAGACCCCTCCCATACCGTTTTCCTGCCACAGGATTGGCTTCTTCATGCTCTTCCCATTTGTTCATCAACATTCCATTTGACACTCATCATATTGTGTCCACAGCATCCTGTCTTCCAGAGTGGCTAAACAGATAGGACTGGTCATACTAGTAGGCAGTGGCAGTAATAGGGGTTTGTGGAGAGGCCAAACCACACCAGGTGACACTGTTGTGGGAGGAGGGGTGGAACCAGTCTTAGTGACACACAGCTAGTAGGTAAAGAGGTGTCAGAAGATGGTGGATCTGGGTGGGGTATTGGAAGACAGAGCTCTGGGACTAGTTGGGACTACCAATCAAGCAGCAAGTGGTAGAAGTGGGCTGCAGATTTCCCACCCTTTCATTCTAGTATGAACAAGATAGGGAATTAAAAGAGAAAGGCTCCAGGATATGCTAGGCCATAAAAAGATACTGACAATAATTTGTCTAGATGAAACATCTCTGGATTTGGTGGTGACTTTTCCCTTGCAACACTCTTCCATGGTGGAAAAAGCTCTCTGGTAGTGGGAAAGCACATTTGAATACTGTACAAGAAATTATTTGCAACATTTTGTCAAGTTTGGAAATGTTGATTTAAGAGCCCACTATCCAGAGGTTACTTGTTCTTGACACTTGTTTATAAATATGGTAGATGTTTTATTTTGGGACTGTATCAGAAAATACATTGGACTTATCCTTGAAAATATTTCACAGT
Organism: Gambelia wislizenii; assembly: GCA_030847615.1. Taxonomy (NCBI): domain Eukaryota; kingdom Metazoa; phylum Chordata; class Lepidosauria; order Squamata; family Crotaphytidae; genus Gambelia; species Gambelia wislizenii. The sequence goes on along the minus strand of JAUMIR010000005.1, from coordinate 200,393,906 downwards.
TGCTGCTAGCAGAGTATTCCATCCTACACAGATGTCTCTGGTGTTGACACCATTAGCGAAAACAAATGTGACAGCTTCTGGTAAGATGTGTCCACCTCTCTGTCCTCATATTTTCACTGTTCTGCTGCTGATTTAATCTTGTCTGTCTTAATTTACATGCTGCCCACCTTCCTCCTGCCTTCAGCATCCTCCAGAAAGATTGTTCCCTCCCCTCCTTCTCATCCTCCTTCAGGTTCCTTCTATAGACCCAATGGCTGTTATAGGTCAAAATGTCCTCATGCAGCAACTTTGACATGTCCCTGCTGGATAAATCCCCACTGGAGAATGAGTTAGATCCCTCAAAACCAAAAATTGTGGAGCAACAGACAATATTGTGGGATCTTGAGATAGTTGAAGAGGTTCTAGAAATCTTGGAATAGATAGCTGTTGAACCTTCCACTAAAGATGTGAGTAGCTCATTGTCTATATTGGAGGAGGACCTGGAATGCCATCTAACTCCAGAAAGCCCAAGAACAGCACACAATTATAGCACTATGATTTCAGTTTAACTGTTATAGCTACATGCTATGGAATCCTGGGTTTGTAGCATGGTGAGTCACTAGAGTTTTTTTGGCAGGGAATTCTAAAGGTCCCTCCCTAAACTACAAGTCCAGACATTCCATAGGATGGATCTGTGGCAGTTAAAGTGAAATCACAGTGCTATAATGGTATAGTGTGAAATGGCACAAGGTGCTCAAACATGCAGGCTCTGTTGGCTTCCAGCTATAAAAGTGCCCAACTGGTGAAGGCCTCCTCACGAGCTACATGCAAATCATGAGTAGGATACTACTCATGTGTTCCACAGGTGATACTGACAGCTTGCAACTGTGATGTGGGTGAAGTTCTAAAAGCTCAGGCTTAAAACTCTTGAGTTCAAAACAGTGTCTCTGTGGTACCTTAGAGGTTTGTGTTTGCCTTGTCAAACTGATCTGACACTGTATTTGAATTACGGTACCTTGCTTCTCATGATGACCCTGCTTTGGGATCTTGGGACTGCTTTCAGAGCTTGCCTCCAGTATTGTGCTTTGTTAATATATAGCTTCTCTTTTGAAATGACTCAAGTGGCTGTGCTTTTTGCAGCATACATACATGTGCACCTTTCATGGCACTGCTATCGCTGAGGGTTGTTGAGGTTTGAACTCAGCTTTGTTGTCCTCATAACTGCACTAATGCTGTGTCACAGTGGGATGTGGTACACAAGTGATGTCTTTTTTTTTTAATTATTTTTATTCATAACCAGTTTCAATATACAGCAATCATTAATAATAACATATCAAACATCAGAACAAGCAGCAGTGTGTGATCTCATTCCCTTTGTAACATTCTTATTTCCCTCTAAAATAGACATGGTAAGTATTGTATATATTTTATATACAGTATTAACATTGCTTTAAGTTTATATATTGTATGTGTTTTATATACGTTTTACTTACACATTCTTATCTACTTATCTGCTTTGATTATCTCAACTTATATTGTTTTTATATCTATATTCCCATTTAACTTAAAATCATACATTCTTTCGTTCATTCTGTCCTTTCATTCACCCATCTTCTCCGCTCTCCTTCCAATCTAACTTCCTATCTGGCTTTTCCAACTTTTATGTCTTTGTATTTGCACATCCAATATTGTTATTCAAACAGTTGTATTTCATAAATTTATTTCTCCTTTGTCATCACTCATTATTCTTGTTCATTTCAATTGCTTATTTTGTGTGCTTTTCTCTTTCTCCTTTCCCCTTTATTTCACCCTGTTTTGTTTCTTCCTATTCTTATTGTTTTAGGTCATTTTAAGTTTATATATTATATATTAAATATCAAATTTATGCTTTTTAATATTTCATACTCCTAAATTATCTGTTACTTTGTTTCATCCAGATATGTTAAATGCATTGTTTATTTGTTTTCTTTTCCCTTTTCTTTTCTTTTTCCTTCTTCCTCTCTCTTCCCTGCCTTCCTTTCTCTACCTTTATTAATTCAATGTGAGTCTTAAAAGAATTGTCTTTGTAATCTTTGTGTGTGTTTTTTTTCTTTTTTGTATATGTGTGTATGTGTGTTTTCATATTTAACATTTTTCTGCTCCCTTACCTTCTTCTTTGTTTTTCTCCTTTATATCTGATTCACCATTAAGTTGTATTATGATTCATTCTAGCTTCCATATATTCTGAAAGCATTCTCCAATCCAGCACAAATTTTTCTATGTTTTTTCCCTTAAGTAGCATTGATAGTTTATCCATTTCTACAATTTCAAACAGCTTCTCCAGCCACTGGTCCATTGTTGGTAATTCTTTCTGTTTCCATTTGCTGGCATAGATTATTCTTGCAGCTGCTGTCATGTAAAAGATTGTTTTCCCATGTTGTTTTTCTAAGGAGATTTCAGACGCCTCTTGCCACACAAGCAGCCTCCGGAGCAGTAACGAGGCTGCTGCGCAGCAAGGGGTCCATTTTGGACGATGCTGTTTCTCTCTCGGCGTCATCCATGACTGTTGCGGCTAGCATTGGAGGCGTCCGTGCTGTTTTTCACTCATGGAAGTTGTCCGTGAGTAAAAAACAGCATGGCCACCTCCAATGCTAGCTGCAACAGTAACAGACGCCGCCGAGAGAGAAACGGCGTCATCCAAAATGGACCCCTTCCTGTGCAGCAGCCTCGTTACTGCTCCGGAGGCTGCTTGCACAGCAAGAGGCGGCAAGAGGCATCTGAAAATCTCCTAAATCTTCTTCTATCTTTCCCAATAAGAATATTTCTGGATTTAAAGGAAATGTTATCCCTAGGCTTTCTTGTATTTTCCTCTGTATTCTTTTCCAGTATTTCTTCGCCTCTTCGCAGCTCCACCAAAGATGAAAAAATGTTCCATTTTTGTTCTCAAATTTCCAGCAATTTGGCTTTATATTTTTGTACATTTTTGCTAATTTCTCCGGTGTTAGGTGCCACCTAAAGTACATTTTGTATACATTCTCCCTTATACTCTGTGACAGAGTATACTTCATTCTTTTTGTCCACATTTTTTCCCACTGGTTTAGTTCTATCGAGTGCCTGATGTTTTGTGCCCAGGTTATCATACTTTGTTTAACTATTTCTTCCTCAGTATCCCATTTCAATAGTAGTTTATAAAATTGAGAGATCATGCTTTTATTTCCAGTTTGAGTGATTTTTTCCCAATTTGACTTCTCCATTTCAATTCCCTCTAACTTTGTATCTATCCTGTATCTCTCTTTTAGCTGCCTATATAAGTACCAGTGACAAGTGATGTTTTCTTTCTCCAATTCCTCTTGGGTTTTGATCCTACAGTTCTTTCCTTCTACCCATATAATATCTTTATATGAAATCCATTTGCCTGAAGGTACGCCTTCTCTGCTGTATAGCGCTTCGTGTGGTGATACCCATGATGGTATTTTTGGGCATAATCTGTTTTTATGTTTCTTCCATACTTTTAGAAGCAATTTTCTAATAAAGTGATTGTTGAAATCTTTATTGATTCTATATTATAAAACAGATATGTGTGCCAGCCGAACCAGTTATTATCACCTTCTATTTTTAGTAATCTTTTATCTTCTAATGTAACCCAATCTTTGATCCAAAGGAGACAGCATGCCTCATAATAAATTCTTAGATTTGGGATGCTTAACCTTCCTCTTTCCTTAGCATCTTGTAGAGTTTTCATCTTAACTCTAGGTTTTTTCCCCTGTCCATATATATTTTGAGATATCTGATTGTCAATCTTTGAATATTTTCTCGTTATGTATTATTGGGATCGTCTGGAACAGATACATCAATTTTGGTAATATCGTCATTTTAATTACAGCAATTCTGCCCAGAAAGGAGAGTTTTAAGTTTTGCCAATTCATCAAATCCTTCTTGATTTCTATCCATGTTTTCTTGTAATTATTTTGGAATAACTCTGAATTTTTATTCATAACTTCGATTCCCAGGTAGCGTGCTTTCTTCACTACTTTCCAACCTGAGATTTTCATTAGTTCCATTCTTTTTTTCATTGTCATGTTTTTGATGATTATTACTTTTTTTTCATCATTTACTGTTAATGATTCAAATTCTTTCAAAACCTTCATTAATGTTATAATTCCATTTTTTGGATCACCTAATGAGATGACCAGATCATCTGCATACATTCTTAGTTTGTATTCCATTTTCCACTCTTAATGCCTTGGATGTTATCTTCTTCTTTAATTCTTTTACTTAGCAGTTCCATAATTAATATAAATAAGAGGGGAGATAGGGGGCACCCCTGTCTTGTACTTTTTCGAATTTGTAGCTCCTTTGTTTTCTCACCATTAACTATCAGTTTTGCTGTCTGGGAATTGTAAATCGCTTTAATCCGATTGGTAAATTTTTGTCCAGCATTAATTTGTTTGAGGACCTCCTGTAATATTAGCCAATTTACATTAACAAAGGCCTTCTCTGTATCCAAGAAGATTAATGCTAATTTTTTATCCGTATGGTTCTCCGCTAGTTCTATCAAATTCAGCACATATCTTGTATTATCTCGTAGGTATCTCCCTGGTAGGAAGCCTCTTTGTTCTTCTCCAATCCATTCTGCCAGAACCTTCTTCAGCCTATGGGCTAATATATTTGCAAATATTTTATAGTCAACATTGAGCAAAGATATTGGTCGATAGTTTCTTGGTTCTTGTGGGTCACAATTTTCTTTGTGGATCGGTGTGATGTTAGCCTGTTCTCATGTTTGGGGATAACTTGATTGAATCTAATGTCGTCTTTAATGGTAATAGTAATTGATCTTCCATAGCTTTATAATATTTTGGGATAAATCCATCTGGACCCGGTGCTTTGTCTGTCTTTAATTTTCTTATAATTTCGGTAATTTCCATAATAGTTATTGGTTGATTTAAGCTTTGTTCTTGTTCTTTTGAAAACTTAGGTAAATTCTGCTTTCCTAATAAGTTTTGTAAATTCCCATTTTGAATATGTTGTTTCCCATACAATGTTGCAAAAAAATTCTAAAACATGTCTTTATTTTTTCCTGATCAGAGATGATTTCATTCCCTTCTTTCACTTTTTCAATATAGTTTCTGTTCCTTAGTTTCCTAAGTTTATATGCAAGCCATCTCCCTGGCTTATTTGCGTGCTCAAAATATGATTGCTTTATATATTTTAGTTTTTTCTGCATTTCTTCCATTATATCCATTGACAGCTATTTCTGTAAAAAATTGATTTCAGTAATAATTTCTTTTTTGGATGGGTCAAGTTGTAATTGTTTCCCTTTCTGTCTAATATCTTCTTTAATTTTTTGAATTCTCTCATTATTCTGTTTATTTCAATATTTTGCTGGATAAAGAAGCCACGCATAACTGCCTTAGATGCTTCCCATACCGTAATCACGTCTGATTCCTTCCCCAAATTTTTATCAAAATACCATTTCAATGTTTGCTTTGGTTTTGTTATTATATCTTTTCTCTGTAGTAAACAATCATTTAGTCTCCAATTGTATTCTTTTTTCCTTCCTTTTATTTCCATTATCACAGGACTATGGTCTGTCCATAATCTTGGCAGAATTTCTACTTTATGTATCTCTTTACACATGTTTTTAGAAGTCATAAAAAAGTCAATTCTTGAGAATGAATTGTGTCTGCCTGAAAAAAAGGTATAGTTTCTGGCATCCTCATATTTAAATCTCCATGCATCTATCAGTGACAAATTTTCTACCGTGACTTCGAAAGATTTTGGCAGCTTTCCTTGACTTTTTAAAACTCCTTTTGGTGTTTTTTTTGTCGATTTCTGGGGATATTACTCCATTCCAATCTCTGCAGATCAGCAGATTTTCATACTCATAGTCCAGTATTTTTTCCATAAGGTTTTGATAAAACTCACTTTTTTTATCCACCGGTTCATATATTCCTACAATTAGCATTTTCTTTTGTGTTATGATTCCTTCAATTCCTATAAAGTGTCCATTTGGATCCTTAAATAGTTCTTTGGCTTGTATTTCTTGTTTCGCATATATTACCACTCCTCTCTTTTTTGCCTTAGCCTCTGTCACAAATTCATTTCCTAATTTCTTATTCTTCAGTAGGTGTGTATCTGTTTGTCTTATGTGGGTTTCTTTTAGACATATTATATCCAATTTTTTCTTCTCCAAAAAGTGAAATATTTTCCTTCTTTTCTCAGGTTTATTCAGCCCGTTAACATTCCAAGTTATTATTTTCATATTCATTGTAGCTTTTTACTAATATTATTGTTATTATTATTATTTCCCCTTTCCTTCCTATCCTTCTTTCTTCTGTCAAATTTATGTTTCTAGTGTTTCCTCTTCCTCGTCTTTTTCCTCCTCTTCTTCAAGTAGTCTTTCTTCTTCTTCCTCCTCCTCATTTGATCCATTTCCTTTTTTCTCTTTCTCCTCTTCTACCTCTTCCCTTTCTTCACATTCCTTTCTTAGCACTTTTTTGAACTTTTTAAGAAATTCTTCCGCTTTCTGAATGGTATTGATTTTATAATTCTTCTGTTTAAATCTAAATGTTATCCCTTCTAACTTTTCCCATTCGTACTGTATTCCATTGTTGCATAGTTCTGTTGTTAGTTCTTTGTAATTTCTTCTTTTCCTTAAAATTCTCGAGGGGATGTCTTTAAAAATCATTATTTCACTGCCTTCTATTTACAACTCCTGTTCAAAATTCTTTTGAAGTATTAGATCCCTTGTTCTTTTCCGAACAAAATATATTACCACGTCTCTGGGTATGCTTCTTTGGCAATTTTAGATGAAATTCTATATATCTTATCAATCTCTCCATCAAATTGTGTTCTTGTTTTACCAATGAATTTAGCCAATTTTGGAATTAGTACAGTTGTCCCTTCACATTCGCTGGGGTTTGGTTCCAGGTCCCCCCGTGAATACCCAAATCCGTGAATACTCAAGTCCCATTATATGCAATGGCAGAGCAAAATGGTGTCCCTTATATAAGATGGCAAAATCAAGGTTTGCTATTAGGATTGTTATTTTTTTAAGAATATTTTTCAAGCCGTGAATACTCAAATCCGTGAATGTCAAATCCGTGAATGTGGAGGGACAACTGTATTTTATACAAATCTTCATCTTTCTGCTCCTTAAGTCCTCTAATTTTGATACAATTTCCTCTCCATCTAAGCTCCTCTAGTGCTTTCTCGTCCTGTTCTTGCTCTTGTTTTGCCTCTAAGCTCTCTGTCTTGCTTTCCACTCGTTCTATTTTAGCTTTCTATCTCGGTAACTCTTTCCTTAAGTTGTTTTGATTCTTCAATAACTTTATCTATAGACTGATTCCTTTAAGTTCTCGTTTCATGTCTTCTTTACTTCTGATCTCATTTCTTTAAATTCAGCTCTCAACAGCCTTATTTCGTCTATGATCGACATTTGGTTTTGTTGATTGAGGTCTATCGATGGTCTTCTTATTCCTTGGGCTGGTGTTTGTCCTAGTGTTTTCTTTGTTGTCATCTCCCCCCCTTTATATATGTATTTGTATATGCATTTATGTATATATATTATGACAAGGTCTCTTACTATTAAGTGAGATAATGTAGACTGAAATTTGTTTTCTTATTTCTAATTTCAAATTGGTTGTGTATCTGTTCACCTATCAATTATTAGTTTATTCACTTATTACTGCTCTTAGTCACACTCAATAATACGATTAATGACAAGGGAGAGATAAAGAAATAAAATACTAAATTCAGTCTACAGTTTACAACTGTATAAGCAAAGCTATTCAATCAGATCAATTATTTCAGAACTCTCTATGTAAATTTGAAATATGTGTAAGATTCAGTCAGTAATATAATTAAGTATCTCTGTCTCAATACAGTCAGTCTATCCAATTGTCCAATTTGTCAATTCCACAATTCTAAATTCAGAACTTAGTTTCTCTTAATCTTTTAATCACTTATAGCTTATAGCTTAATCACTTATGACTTATCGGCTATATCAATTTTGCATACAACTTCCAATCTTTAAACTATAATTTACACAATGGCTTATATCAATCACCAACCTAGTTCTCCTTCTTCCTTATTTTAATTTTTACTTCCCCGACTTCCCCTCAGATGATTATTTGATTTCTCAGCTTTCCCCCCTTTTTCTTCCTATCTCTGCTTCTCCCTTTCGTTCTTATCTTCTTCCTTCTTCACCTCTCTTCTTTTTTCCTTTTTCTTTATCTCTCTTCCTCTTCTCTTCCCCCCTTAACCTACTCCCAATCTCTAACCCTCCCTCCTTCTTCACTTCTCACTACCCTCCTCCTCCCTGTTCCTGCCTGCAGCTTCACTTCACTGCCGAATGTGCCTTTTAAACTCCTGGTTTCTTTCTCTTTCGCACCTGCCTATTTCTCTCCTCGCCGTCCCTTACTCTCCTTCCTGGCTTTCGCCTTCTGCCCTCCATCACGTCTTCTTCACCTCTTACCTCCCTCCTCCCCTTCCCTACCTCCCTACACCCTTCACCCCCCTCCTCTGAATCGCCTTCTCCTTCCCTAACTCCCAACTCCCTTCACCCCCACCCACTTCTGAATTACCTTTTCCTTCCCTAACTCCCAAATCCCTTTGCCTCCACCCTCCTCCAAAATGCCTTCTTCTTCCCTACCTCCAGTGTGAAGTGATGTCTTCACACTGGGATCTCCCTTGGTGAATCAGGAGCCAGAGTGGTTTGACATCAAGAATAAATCTGAGGAATAGATTTGGATTCTTTTTTTTCCCTGGCAATAGCAAAAGAGTAGATGCTCCCTGGCTCCTTTCACACAATCTACCATAATGCACTTGTGCTATTTTATCCAAATATAGTATCTATTGCAGAGCAGCTGCAAGGGGGGAAGGAACTATTTCTCATTTGCCTCCCAGGTGGGTTGAAAAAAACACAATTGGTCTTTATTTTTCTGATATGAGGGGGGATTTTTTTGTGGCATCTTATGGTTTAAAGCAGGGTTTCTTACCTTTTCTTTATCAGGGACCCCCTTTAAATATATTTTATTGCTACAGACCCCCAAGACTTAACTCAAGATTTTAAACAAAACAAAAAACAACAATGACACCTAATAATAATAATAATAATAATACACCATCTATTCAACCTTCCCTCAGAGGCACTGGAGGGGGAGGGAAGACTTCTCTCCTGCTTCTTACTGCAAGTTTGTGGCTGGAGTGGATTGAATGGCAATGTACTGGACAAGCCACCCAGTCAGACTTTGCCTTGGCTCTTGTCATGTGGCTACTTGACTGCAGGGCAGAGGTAGGTCAGGAGCTTTCAAGCCTCCTCAGACCCCCTGTAAAGACATCGTGGACCCTTGGGGGTCCATGGACCCCATGTTAAGAACCACTGGTTTAGGGACATATTTTGGCCAAAAATGTGGCCTATTTTTAAACTGAGGGGGATCAGTGGGTTAACGTGGACCACAAAATGAGGGCTCAAGCACCACATGCAGCCAATAGCCTTCATATTCCTCACCCCAATCCACTGAAAAGGCATTTTAAGTTCTTGTTGCATCTTTTGTCTTTTCACTGTATGACACTGCTTAAGTGACCATTCCTCCTCTTCAAGTAGGTTGCTGTTCCCTTCTGCCCACTTCTCTGAGATCACTGGAGCTTGGTAGTAGCACCTTACATGTAACATATTTAATGGTAACAAGTTACTGTTCTTGATAATGGGTCTGTAACAAAATCATGTTTCAATAGTAGCATAAAAAGTGTAAAGAGAGTCTCTTCACTCATGTAAGAATGTAATGACTTCTAATTAAAATGACTTTAAATGGGCAATTTTTAGCCATTTTGACAGGAAAGTCTTTTTATACCATTCCTCCACCCATAATAACAGTAGCAAGTAAAGCAACAAATAAGAAATGACCATGATCTTATTTTCCATCTAAACTATACTGGAGAAGGAGGAACGAGGCGGTGAGGTGGCAGCAGAGAAAAGGGTGCTGTGGGTGCTGGACAGGAGTATAAATCCTTGACTATTTGGTCCATGCATGTGAGGATGAACAATTAAAATATGTTTCTTCCTGCTGCAAGAGAAAATGAATATTCCTACACTGTTTTCTTGCCTTATTTGACTGCCATAAAGTGTTGCACAGAAATTATTCTGCAGAGAAAATTATTTTTAGTGAAAAAAACTCTTTTCTGCATAGGAATAAAAAGGTTTCCTGTGGGGAAAGCAGTGTTTTCTGCACAGGAAAACAATTTTCTGAACAGAAAACAGTTGTTTTGCACAAAAACCTAGGACTGAGATCCTTCATCATCAGACATAACTACGATGATGGAACTTTGTCATTGTACAGGTTTTCTTTTTCCACAGCTCATCTTTTCACATTCTTCTGTTTCAACAGATCTAAATTACAGCCATGTACTGCACTTTGACTCGGTCCTGCTCTTTCAACCACTGCTGCTGTTTTTCTCTCTTTCAGTCTACTGAGCATGCTGGTTTTTTTCTCTTTCAGTCAACCTGATGCCATCTAGTGTTTAGACTGGCATTTGCAAGCTAAAAGAAGACTGGATTCTGCTTTTCAACCAGTTCCACTTTTGGACAGTGCCCTGTTCCTTAATCTGTCAAATAAGAAGGTGGTGCCTGTAGTTACATCTGACAATACCATCCCAAACCCCCATTTTTTCCCCATTCTGGTGGCACCCAAACTGAAGGGCTTCTGAGGTACTTTAGATTGTGGTGCTATAGAATGATGTCTGCAGCACTCTCCCAGTCACAGAGCACATTGACAAAAGTCCAATAGAGAGACTCTTTGGGGCCCTACCACAACTACTTGTCTCAAAGTGCCTCATGATGGGAGAATCCTGTCCAACCTTCTTAATCATAAAATCTGTTTCCAAAATGCTGAAGAGGTGATGCAGACTTATATTATCTCTATTGTAGTGTCAAGAATTGTGTAATTAGGAATGCTATATTTTGTCTTATGACATTTGTTATTGACTGAAATCTATGTGTGCTGCTTCAGGGGAGCATAACTAGTTTCATAGAAATGAAGCACCATGGTAACCAATACACATCTAATCAATATCAATAGTTATATTATCCCCCCAGTACATTACTACATAATCCTTTACATGTTTACTCAGAAATAAGTTCCACTGTGTTCAATGGGACTTACTGCCAAGTTGGTGCATATAACTTTGTTTGCAGCCTTTGAATACACAATGTGTTTTCATATGGATTATTTCCGGTTTACATGTGTCATTTCAAATCAGTTGTAGGACAAAAAAGAATTTGCTAATACAATTGGGGAAAATGCAAAACAAGACATTTCAAAGCAAAAAATTAGAGCGCTGTCATGGGTGAAATCCAATTGTTAATGTTAAGTAACGTAAACACATTGAATAAATGGGAGTTGTTAAGTCAACATTTATGTAAGCCGCCAGTTCTTCAATGGATCTATTCTAGATGGTACTAACAAGTGGATTAAGTCCTGTATGTTTGAATGTCCCATATATATGATCCTGGGTATTCTGCAATTTACCGTTGGAAAAAAGAACATAAAATCTGTTACTATTTGAAGGGTCTGTATGAAGGGTGGGACAGGGAACATGTTTGAAGATATTTTTCCTCGTGTAAATCACCTTGAAAACTGATATTGTTGAAGGCAGAAAATAATTTGTTAATGAAATAATTATGCAACTATATTTAAAGATATATTTCACCAGGCAAGAGCTCCCTGAAGATCTCAAGCTTCTCTTCCTTTTACCCAAGGCATCAAGAAAGACTACAAGTAGAGACATCTTGTAATCCAAAGAGATCGGTGCACATTCATATTTTACTGTCAGAGATAATTATGTCCTCCTTTAATTGTGCCTACCTCCTGTTGGATTCAGTGTGACTTCAGCACACCTTCTCCTGGTTGAAAGACCAACTTAACACTAACTGTATTTTCTGTTCCTAATTTATGCAGGTTAAACATTTTGCCTCAGTCCATTTTGTCCAGTCACTTCATGTTCTTTATTACAACTGAAAATCTGATTTTGTCAAGAGAAAATAGTATAGAGACCTTGCTTCAAAATGCTATAGTTTTTGTCCTCAGTGAACTATCAGATAGGCTCAGATAGGTTAATGAACAAAAGAAGCAAATACTGGAGAGCACCCAGCAGAAACCACAGGATAAGAAAGGGAGATAAGAAAATGGGGGCGCCGTAAGTCAACAGGCAACTTGAAGGCACAGACACATACACGTTTATTTGCAATACGCAATATTGCATACTGGTATGTGTGCAATATACAAAACCAAAAATGTATTCTGATGTTTTATGTAAATACTATTATATAATTATGTGCTGTCCTTTTGATTTTTTAATTTGACATTTCTATTTGTATTTGTTTTTATGTAGCTCCTGAAGAAGGCCATTGAAATTTATACATAGGCTGAAATGTGTTGGGCTTGTTCCAAAACAAATAAAAGCCATCATTGAGCACTTGGAGATGTATTTCCCCATTTTTCCTGTGGATCCAGGGGTTAATGAAGATTGGGAGGAGACCAACAAAAGTCCATTCTGGAAGAAGACAAGGGAAAATATTAGTTGAAATGCTCAATTAATGGGATTTCAACAAAATTCAAAGACCCTCCACCAAGTTGTTATCTCTCTGCCTACACCTAATACACCGTAGCAATATAATCCCCAATATTCCCAAGGATTGCTAGCATGTTGGAATATGGTATCCTACTAAAAACTCTGGTGGAATAGTCCTAAAACTCGTATATTGTCTGGCATTCACCTGAACAGTTACGAATCCATAACCACCATAATTACATAGCTTTGCAGTAATTTCTAGTCAGATCCCCCAATCTCTATTTACTGGGCAGCAGCCACTGTGATTGACAAGGGTCCATTCCCTGTCCCTCACTGACTGACATTTCCATCCCCATCTGTGAGTGGTCTCCATTGTGAAAGGCAGAAGCAGCGTTTCTGTCACAGTTCCCCACACACCTGAGATTGCTTGCATGGAGGAGGTACATGTGAAAACATCAGTCAACTGCTTCCTGATCAAAAGGGGAACAGTTCCATCAATTGCAGTGGCAGCTGCCTGGTAAGTGGGGAATGAGAGATTTTCATTGTCAGGTCCTCCCCTGGATTCTGGGCCTTGCTGTCAGAGTCCAGAGTAGGCCTTTGACATGAGTTTGGTTCTCTGCAGCTTGGGAGAATCTCCTTCCCCCTCACTTGGGCCTCTCAGTGCTGGAGCCCAGCCAGCCCACCATAATGGCTGGGAACAAACTTCTTCTGCTGAGTGCCAAGGTCACCCACCTGGGATGGTGGGGCCCTCCCTTTTTCTCTCCCTGCGGTGTCCCAGGCCTGGGGGAATATTGAAACCTAAACTATTGGCTTTTATCTTCTGTATCCTGCTTCACTGGTCAGAACTGGCTTTGGAAGTGCTACTGTATACATATCCTTGATCAATAAACCAAGTTGCTGCTACTGGTGTGTTGATTCAGAGTGTGTATTACCTGCAGCATCACAGTAAGCCAGTTCTCACCAAATTCTCCATACTCTACCCACGTGTTGAGGATGAGATGTTGGAGGGTGCAGAGACTGGAATCCAGACAGAGAAGGACCTGGGCACAGAAGGTGACCAGGGTGCCGGCTTGCCAGATGCCAGAGCTGACTCGGTGGCAGGAAAGCAGAGCCAGGAATGACAGAGGGCTGGAAGACTGCTTCCTCCCCTTGACCTAATAGAGTTGGAAGCCAGGCAGGCCCTAGGAGGGGGAAACCTTCCCTTCTTTAAGACACCCGTGCGTGGGGAGGATGTGGCCATGGGAGCTAGCTGGCTCTGGCTGGATGAACGAGGCCGAGATGTTCAGCGATCCCTGAGGTAGGATATACCCCTGACTGGTGGTGTTTGTGAACTGGGGGTGAGATGGCCTTGCCGAGAGCTGGAGAGAGAGGTGCAGCAGCTGAAGCAGCAGATGGAGGTGATGCAGACCAGCCTTGTGAAAATCTTGCAGTGGCTGCCCCAGGAAACAGCACCACCAGACCAGCAACCAGTCCCCCCTGACCCCCAGCTGCCAGGGCCCCAGGGGGATGGGGGCCTGCCTGGGCCAGGCCCAGGGGGGGTGTCCTGGCCCCTCCAGGAGAAGCCCCAGTTCTGCTGGGTCCCAGGGCCCAGCATCCCTGGCGGGTGCCAACCTAGTTGAGTTGCAGCCATGGCCGTGCGGCCTCAACCACCGAGACCTGAAGGCAACATTTGATGGGGACACTGCGAAGCTACCCTACTTCCTAACCCAGGTGATTGGATTCATATCTTACTGGGAGGAAGAGTTCCAGACAGAAGCAGAGAAAGTGCAGTACGTCTCCAACCAACTAGAAGGAGAAGCAATGCAATGACTGGTGGGGCTCTATGACATGGGAGCTCCAGAACTAGGGAGTTTTCACGACTTCATGATGGCCCTCCGAGCCCAATTCGAAGACCCATTGAGGATGAGGCAGGCACGCATGGAGCTATGTCTACGCCAGGGCTCGAGGTCTGTAGCTGAGTATGCTGCTGAGTTCTGCCACTTGGCTAGCCAGATTCCTGACTGGAACTGGCTTTGGAAGTGCTACTGCATACATATCCTTGATCAATAAACCAAGTTGCTGCTACTGGTGTGCTGATTCAGAGAGATGGTCCCTATTCCCTTAAACTAGGGAATATGTAGGGAAAGTGAATATGAAACAGTCATGAATGCATAACTCTAGGTTACACATTTGTAACTGCCGAAGTGAATTTTGGCCATTGTTTCTGGATGTTGTGTTTTGGACCCAGACCGTATGACCCCCACTCCCCTCCTCCAAAGAAGACACATACACTCAATTAAGAATAAACTAATAGTATTGAGTACAAAATAAGGAAAATTGGTTAAGTACAGGTTAGTAGATAGTATTGGCAATAAAAGGCCACAACTCGCTGATGGCTGCAAAATGGTTAGCACTCATGCATGGGTTGTGATCCCATCATTGCCCAACCCAATGTTGGTCAATGGTCTCTCGTCAGACACTTCCGACCATCCTGGAGGAGAGAGCTGTTGGCCAAACCATCCTGCCTGACACTCTCTCCTTCCTTGCAAACAAAGCATTAATTACTATAAGAAAAGGGGAGCTCTCTGTGAACTTGAAGTTAAACTTGAACTTAAACATGAACTTGACGGAGACCCCCTTTCCCCGGATCCGGACTATGGCCATCCACCCAACAAATTGCAACAGGTAATAGGAACAACATAATATAAAGGGAGAGTGGGTGGGTCTTTGGCTCTGATGAGCCATCTGAGAGGGCCTGAACCGGAGCCGGCTTAAATATCAGCTCCATTGCAGGCCCCCTCCACGGGAGCCAATCAGGGCAGGGCAGGGCCGCCCTGATTGGCCCACTCCTTTGGACCCTTCCTGGCCACTGGGCAGGCCAGGAAGAAGATGGCCCAGCGATGGCCGCCCCCATGTCACTGGCAATGCAGCCAATGGGGGCCGCAGAAGGCGGATCGCCGGGGGTGCCAGCTGGGCCGCAAACCAGCCCACCAGCCAGCCAGTAAGCCGCCTTGTTGTGTGTGCCTTCAAATTGTTTCTGACATATGGCAGTCCTATCATGGGGGGGGGGTTCACAGTGTTTCCTTGGCAAGATTTGTTCATTTATTTTTTTTCTAGCTCTGCTTCTGTGCAGAGAGATTTTCCACCGTTCCTTCTCCTTTCCCTCAAATACAACTTCCTGATTATTGCATGAGAGAGTGAGGTCAAACTGTCTTTTCCTGTATTCTTTCTTATATTTCCACACCCTTTCCACCACTGTCTTGAGCAGTAGTGAGACCACTGCTTAAAGGCCTGAGCTTGGAAAAACTAGTCTTCAGGGCTACTATTCCCAGAATCTCCCCCAAAAACATAATCAGTAGCCATTTTAGGTGGGAGAGTCTGGGAGTTATAATTCGAAGAAGTAGCCTTTCTAAGCTCTGCTGAAGACATCATAATGTGTGGCATCAAGAGCTTTGAAATTCAGAACTCAAGTTTAATGGAAACAGCAAGGTACATGATCCTAGATGCAGGATTGTCAAAGTCCGCAGTAGTAATAGGGTTAGATAGTTTGAGTCACCCAAAGTGTCCTCCCTTCTCACTCAAACTATTTAACCCTATTACTGCCCTCTCTGAGGTAGACGGCTGTGACACTACAGACATAATGCAGTTTGACACCATTTTAACAGCCATGGCTCAATGCTATGGAATTCTGGGATCTGTTGTTTTGTGAGAGATGTAGCCTTCTTTGTCAGAGAGCTCTAGTGCCACAACAAACTATAATTCCCGAGATTCCATAGCATAGTGCCATCATATTTAAAGTGATGTCAAACTGCATTATTTCTGCAGTGTGGCAGCAGCCAAATTCTTGACTCTTTAGCGCTAAGCATTGTTTCACTTCTAATAATGTTTTTCAAGTTTCTACACAGTGTCAGTTTTATGCAGTTTTCACTGCTACATTACAATTAACATTGTTTTGCTGCTCTGTGGAACAACCAGAACATGTACTTTTTTTGGTACAAAAACTGAAATATTTGCATTCTCCCAAAATACTGATAACAGTGAAGATATATAGTTATTTCTTTCTTGTTTCCAAAATCAATGTGTTATTTTCTACACCCCAACAATGTCATTAAATGTTCTGTAATAGCTGTTGGGTCATTAGGATCTTGGGTCACTGGCACTTTGCTGGGATCTTACCATGCCCATCAAATGAGGAGAGATGGTAGTTGCTAGAGGGGGGACTTTTGGGGTTGAGAACTACGATTCTGTATTAAAAGCAGCACATGCAGTTATTGCCCTGGGCTGAAAAGAAAAATCCAAGTGGTGTAAATCTAATCTCAAAAATATATAGCAGAACTTCTATTATTTGACTTTTTTAGAGATAGAAGACTGAAATATATTGGACAGATAAAGGAAGAAACCTGGAACAATAAATGGAAATGGTGATTCAAAAAGTTAATGAACAGCGGGGGTGGGGGGGAGTAGAGAAATAACCAATGTGACTGCAACTATTTACCCATATCATGGAAAATGTATCATGAAGACTTAAATAGATATATCCTTTGTGAAGCCATTGAAGGGGGAGGGAGGGAGGGAGGGAGGGACTAAATTAAAAATCTGATTATGTAATGTGTTGTAAAATATTCAATAAATAAAATTAAAATAAAGAGAGAAATAACTCTGATTCTGGAAGGTCCTTTACAGAGAACTTCGCCTAATAGAGAAACTTGCCTAGTATAAAACACAATATTTCCCATGCTATTTAGTGATTTAGCACATTTGGATTTTGAACTAAAATGTACTTCCTTGTTTTAAGGCTTTTGAGACTATTCATGTCAATAAGAGACTATTGAGACAAATACTGAATTTTTCCTGGGATTTTCTGGGTTATCCAAATGATTTATGTTAAAATAATATGCTTTCAATACATAGGAGATTGTCAGATGGGGGGAAAAAAACCCCTGTGGAGGTTGGGAGAGAAAGGGGCTGTTCCGCTTCCAGCGCTCTGTTTCACACGCCCCTGTCCTTCTCCCGACCTCCATTTGTTCTCCCTCCGTCCTGCTTTCATTTTCCTTCTGCTGCTTTTTACTAACGGAAGTTTCCATTAGTAAAAAATAGCGGAAAATAGTGGAAGGAAAATAAAAGCAGGATGGAGGGAGAACAAATGGAAGTCGGGAGAAGGACGGGGGCATATGAAACAGAGTGCTGGAAGCGGAACAGCCCCGTTTCTCTCCCCATCTCCATGGGGGTTGTTTCTCTTGTTTGAAAATCTCCATAGCCTAATATGAATATGGTTAAGAATATTTATACAGCTTCCACTGGATCAGACCAGAGGCCTATCTCCTTCAGCATTCTGTTCCCATAATAGACAACCAGATGTCCATGAGAAGCTCACAAGAGATGACATGAATGCAATAACAGTAACACCCAAGATTATATGCTTCTTTTTTATTGATTCACAACCTTTGTAAATCACCCAGAGGACTCTGCAAGTGGGTGATTCAAAATGTCATAAATATATAGAAATATTTTAAAACGTAAACCTACAATTCCACAAAAGGCTGTTTTCATCACAATAGAAAGGGTAGCTGCCTGCGCTTGAATTGAACATCAGCCTTTTTATCCTCTGACCAGATTTCAAGCTTGTGATTGTCATGTACCTACATTCATTTCTACATTTGTGTATTGAACATTGGAATCTTGGAGCATTTTCTCACAATACTGCCAAAGATTCATCTATTTGTTCAGGGCTTCTGATCTGAGAGGCATAGCAGAAATGCAGAGCATCTAAGGAGATGCACAGTACTGATTGGCACCCATGTCCTCATTCTGTCTGTGTACTTCAAACAGAGTGAATTCCTAGGTGTAGAATTTAAACAGACTTTCATGTGAATCCAAGGTCATCAAAAGTTCTTCTTTGAATTTGCACGTATCTGTTCCATGTTCGACTAATGACTCCTGAAGCTGGGCCCACTGCTCACTCTGACCTCCTTTTTTCCTGAATGTCTTTCATAGCTAATTAGCTATGTATTGTGAGGTTGAAGGTTTTCACAGCCAGCATCCATAGGTTTTCTGTGTTTTTTTTCCGGGCTGTGAGGCCTTGTTCTGGAAGAGTTTATTCCTGATATTTCGCCTGCATCTTTGGCTGGCATCTTCAGAGAATGGTTGGGTAGGGGTGTGTGGGGTTTATATACTGTGAGTCCCTGTTGGAGAGGATATGTAAATTTGTGTAATTTGTGTAATGGCTAGTTACTGGGGGGGAGATATGCTAGGAAGATTAGTGTATGTTTGGCTAATGTTAACCAAACAGACACTAATCCTCATTGCATATCCTCCCACCCTAGGAACTAGTCATTCAAATACACAAATTTACATATCCTCTCCAATAGGGACTCAATGTATATAAAATCCCCACACTCTTACGCCACCATTCTCTGAAGATGCCAGCCACAGGTGCAGGTGAGACATCAGGAATAAACTCTTCCAGAACACAGCCTCACAGAATGGGGAAAAAAACCACATGAAAAACCTATAGCTATACATTTTTTGGCCCACAGGTGTACTGAACACAGTGAAGTCATCCAGTAGAAAAGTAGCTAGATGATGAGAAGAATTACCAGCAAAATTAAGGCATAAAAAAATCATTAAGGGAATGAAGACTTGACTTGTTAACATGAGGTGAAAAATTTGGCTTTGTACCGTGAAAGCTAAGTAAAGCCAAGAAGCCATATTCCACACCAGATATTGGAATTATTCTGTTGGAAGCAAACCAGCTGCTTATATTCAGACATCACACCAAATCATAGTTTGCTTTTCTGCCTTCTTTTCTGTCAGTGCACAAATCATGGTAGTTTGAAGAATGATTTTATATCTCAGGATGAAGAGAAGCAAAAGACAATAAGGTAAGATACTTCAGAGGCTCATGGAGAGTTCAAGATGTAGTTCCTACATAAGTAAATCTAAATGACTCCAGGGAGGGCAAATAAAATGAAACATTTGCTGGTAGAACTGATGGTTGGGTTTTTTTGGGGTTTTTTTTTTTTTTGGAGGGGGGGAGCAGGTTCCTTCCTTTACTTCCAAATCTAGTAATCAGATAAGACTATGGGTGCACATCCAGCAAGACAGAATCAGTGAAAGAATGGTTAATTTTGCAACTCAACTGAGGTCTAATAAAGAGGAGGCATATTTCAAACTATACCTTCAACTGGAAGCCTTTGCTCTCTGTCCCAGTATATGGTTTCGATTGTGGCTTATTCTGCAGGTTAAACAAACATATTGCCTTCTTTATTTTTTCACACCACAATTCAGACTTAAGCACTTGGTTACATTAGGGTGTGATCATATCATTTGTCTCTACCATACTAGAAGTTAAGCTGGTCCCTCAGCTTTTGCCTTGATTATGAATAGTCTTGTAAACATAGGTCTTGCAGTCTAAACAGTTCTCCCTTTTCCATCCTTAAAACTGATTACATTAGCAGGATGAATACAATGTTCTAAGAATGGCATAGAATTAATTAGGAGAGGATGGATATTAAGCACTTCTGCCAAACTAATCATACTGTAAGAGTGGATCTCATGAAAGGATTGTCAAAAGGGACATTGGAATATGCGAACTGGCAGAACAGTAAGCCTTCACTTCATCAGAGTTCAGTTCCCCCTAACTCCAGTGGAATCCAAGGGCACCTATCAGGTTTATTCATAAGTCTGCAGAACTGACAGACCTGAAATGAGTCTTAGGACTTTATCAGACACAGCCCCCTTCAATATTCTTTTGCTGGCATTAAAAAATAAAGCATTTTTTATGCCCGCAAAAGAACGTTTCCCCCTGCACTTACCTTCTAATCCCAGCAAAGGCTCCTGGCACTAAAGAGGAAGTGAATGAAGCCCTGTTCACTTCCTCATTTGAAATCTTACACAATTTCATCACACAGGAAATTCAAAGTTAAAAACAAAAATAAAGCTTTTAAAGATACATAAAGCACCTAAGCATACTTTAAAATCCCCAAGTAACCCAGGGAAGGTCATAAAAAGAGCAAACTTACCTGGATGTCCCAATCTGACCTGGAAGTGTTCACACCAGAGCAGCTATTGTTTTTATTTTTTATTTAGTTATTTATACCCTGCTCTTCAGCCACAAGGCTATCAGAGTGGCTTATAATTTGTTTTACGCAATAGCAATTTACACATCTATACTGCATTAAGCAGTTTCCAATGTGCATTAGCTAATTACCCCCACAAGCCGGGTACTCATTTTACCAACCTACAAAAGGATGGAAGGCTGAGTGAACCTTGGAGCCCTCTAGAATCGAACATGCAACATGGTGACTTGCAGTACTGGCATTTAACCACTGCACCACCAGGGCTCACTTGGCGTAAGTATGTGATTTAAATGGCCTGAGGTATCGCAGGCCAGCAATGCCAGCAAAAAAGTGGCAGGGAGATCTCTTGATGGCTTAAACCTTCAATTAAAAAGTATGTGATCTTCCCTCTTTTAAACTATGAAAGGGTGATATCTGATCCATGCACCCTTTTGCGGTTATGTGGCATCCTTATGATGCCATATTTTGCATGTCTGGTAAAGTCCCTAGTGGAGATGAAAGCTAGGGGTCCCTATTTCTCCCCTAATTTTCTAAACAATACACCAGTTCATGTTTTGGACTGCCACAGCATCAACACAAAAGTTCACTATTTTTTTATGCCTCTCTATTTTTATTCCATGATGCTGATGAGTTAATGTGTTTGCTAGTGGCTCTAGCAATGTGGAGGACCACAATCCAGATGGATTGATTCAATCAAGGAAGCCAGAGCCCTAAGTTTGTAAAATTGAGCAGGACTCTTGAAAAATGGGTCTCATGGTAGTCTCTCTTCATAGGGTAGCAATAAGTTGAAGTCAATGGCAAATAACAACAATGACACAACAGCCCTGTAGTGAAGGCACATAAATTTTGGAGACAACCAGATTTCCTATTTTGTGCCATGATTTGTTGATCTGGACTTAAGTTGGAAATTTCCATCTCATGGCCCCATACTCCTGTAGTACAAAAAAGCATCATGAAGGCATACAACCTCACCTAATCTCATTGAGTAGGGATAAAACACTTGGAATTTTTCATTCTCATATGTAAGAATGGTATAATCAAAGATTTATATCCCTATTTTGGCTGGTCTTTGGCCTCTCTTTTCACAAAGTAAGATCTAGGGAAGTGATCTCCCCTCCATATTTTTTCTTCAAACATGGGTCATCGTTAACTATCAGGTTTCCCATTTTTTATTCTGAAACAGAATCATAGAGTGAGGATAGTTTTTAAAATCATAACTAGCTTCTTGTAAAGTGCAGTTCAAGTGGGCAATTCAATTTCTTTTATTTCATGAAACAATCAACCACATTAGCCACTACACTGATTTTGAGTGATCTCTGCAGACTGTCCAGATTAGTCCTTCTTGCTCATGTTACTATTTTAGGATTCTCTTGCTCCATTTAATTTTAATCACATGAGCCTGTTGGGCCTGGGATTATATTAAGGGATGTAAGGAAGCATTTCACTGTCTGATGTACTTACTCAGCAGTGTTTTAGAAAATAAAAAAAATTTGGGAACACAAGGCAGCTTTTTGCTGATAAATTATTCACAGTTGAGCTGCCTAAACTAAGGAGAACTCATCACTGAGTTAAACATGGACCTTGTTGGCCACATGATGCGTACTTGATTTGATCCAGTGTAATGGACATCTAAATCATCCTTTTGCAAGAACAATCCCTGACTCTAGAGCAAACAGAACAGTCTCAACTTATACAGAATTTTATGGGCCTGTCTAAACAGTGAAAATAATAATCTTAGAATTCTAGCTGTCCTAATGGGATCCTACATAATTCCACCATATTCAGAAGGAGGGGGTCCAAATCCACCATAAACCCTGAGGGAACAGCCTTTGGGGCTTTCTGTGATTTTTTAAAAAAATTCCATGGAGAATGCACATTAACGATCATTAGGACAGGTGATTGCATTTATTTGCATACCCCAGAAAAGCGGAAGTAGAAAGCTGATTGGTTGGATGGAGCAGGGGGTGGGGCTTGCTTAGAAGGCAGGCATCCCAGAATCGCCATCATGGATTTTCACTTTAGCGAGGGAGCGATAATGTGACGACACAGCCTTTTTCTTTTCTTTTTTAATATTTATTTAGGTGGAATATCTCACTAATGAACGTTTGCACCTTAGATATGCCTTTTTAAAAAATAGCATTCAGTGGTGGCAACTGACAAAAATAAAAACGTGAGTCACAGCCACCATCTTGAATTGCAGACATGCCCATTGGGACAGCAAAAGTGGATAGCCTTGCATGCCTGCAATTTTGCAAAACACCGTTAGGACAAGTCGACCCTTCTTTGAATTTGCATGAGTTTGCATCAATTCACATTTCCCCCCTTGTATAGATGGGCCCTATGTGTATGGCAGCATGTATAGAGCAAAAGTGGGGAACATTTAACCTTCTGATGTTTTGGACTATAGCTCCCCTAAACCCTTACCATTGGCCATGTTGGATGGCATACATGGGCCTCATAGGCCAAATCAACTGGGAGGTTAAAGATTATCCACCTCTGTGATGGAGATTAGAATAGGAATATATGGATTAAATAGTCTAGATCAGTGCACTTTATGAACCTATTCTATGAGGCCCAACATCATTTACATTATCATAACACAATGGCAATGTTTGGCTTCACACTTGAGCAGGAATGCTGGAAAAATCTGAACAGAATCCATTTGACATTGGAATTCTGCTATTCTGACATAATGAAAGCTACATAGGTTTGGATGTACAGGTTAGCGTAGAATCTTCAGTCCATAAAATATACCCATGAAATTAGGTTAATGCTTCTGCAAAAGGCTATAGTATTTTGTTTGTTTGTGTGTGTGTGCAGAATTTCCTGTCCATCACTGCCTTGTGAATGAGTTAAATGCTTATCCTCCTCTGTTGTTTTCTTCCTCCTTACCACTGCAATTGATTTCTAGTTCAACTTTGACGTGAACACACATAAACAAATGCAGTGGTCTCTTTCAGACTATAACATTATAGCAGCCTGTTACCACTTTAACTACCATGGTTACATCCTGCAAAATTCTGGGATTGGTATTTTGGTGAGGAACTGGAGCCTTCTGGCATAGAATTCTGAATACCTCACAAAACTACAAGTCTCAGGATTCCATAGGAGCCATGTTGTTAAAGTAGGGCTGAAATGCTATAATGTAATGTGAAAGAGATCAAGGACCCAATCTAGTGTTACCCTAAGAGGTGGGGGGCATTGATTCCTGCCTACAATGCCAGCATCTCCTTGAAATTTGGGGGAATTATAGCTCAAAAGGAGGTCTCTGAGAGGAGGGTAACTTTGGGAATCTTTTTACCTATGTATACCAGTACTAACTGTAGAGAGCACTCCTATTAAAGGTAAACAAAGTATTTTATTTGATTTAACACAGGGAATATACTAACATTCAAGAACATATACTCTTAAGAACCATACAAGGCTATTGAAGAATAAGGTGGGATGGGTTGGATAGAGAGAAGTCTGGGGTGGAAGGGTGATTGTTATCAGTCTTGTAGAAAGAGGTCCGTGCAGTAGAGGGACTCAGAGAGCATCTGAGGGTGGCACAGGAATGGAAAAAAGGATTAGCATAGACCCATTAAGGACTGGGATTTCTGCATAATCTTATCTGGGTTTTCCCACCATCATGATCCTGGACACATCTCAGGTCATCATGACCCAACTGTCCTTTGGTCAACTTGAACCTGGATGTCCATGGTCAGCATGACCCCGAAAAGTGTCCAGCATGTGCAGTTATGAAATTTCACGGGAGGGATAGTAGGGGATGCTAACACTAGAATTGCAGAAAGTTGTTATGAATTGGAAGTTACTGCTGAATCCAATCCAATTTCTAAGCCAGTCCAATGACAGTATCCCCCTCTCCCACCTAAAGTGCAAAAGATTCCAGCAAACTGAGTATCTTCCCACGAAAGTTCAAAATCCTAGCACTTTCTGGGAATTATGAGATTTTTAGTCTTCTGTTTTCTGTAATTCTGTCCAAAGTTTCTAAGCCCTGTTGAACTCAATGAGTTTTACTTATACTCTGGGTGTTTTCCCCTTCATAATCCTTTATATATATATGCATATGTTTATAAACTTACTCAGAAGAGAGCAGAAGTATACAGAAACACTGAAAGGTTTGAATTCTCGTGCTGTCCCTCTTCCACCGATTGCAAATGGAGAATTCCCTAGACTGCCAATGACACTTCAGCTGGAAAATACTGCTTTCTGAGCATGCAAGTAGTACACTGTATTATCAAAGAATCATAGAATCATAGAGTTGGAAGATACCACAAAGGCCATCTAGTCCAATCCCCTGCTATGCAGGAATACACAATCAAAGCATACCCAACATATGGCCATCCAGCCTCTGTTTAAAGACCTCCAAAGACGGAGACTCCACCACACTATGAGGCAGCACATTCCACTGTTGAACAGCTCTTACCATCAAGAAGTTCTTCCTAATGTTTAGGTGGAATCTCTTTTCCTGTAGTTTGAATCCATTGCTCGTGTCCTGGTTTCTGGAGCAGCAGAAAACAAGCTTGCTCCACCCTCAATATGACATCCCTTCAAATATTTAAACATGGCTATCATGTCACCTCTTAACCTTCTCTTCCCCAGGCTAAACATGCCCAGCTCCTTAAGCCGCTCCTCATAGGGCATGGTTTGCAAACCTTTCACCGTTTTGGTTGCCCTCCTCTTTACATGCTCCACCTTGTCAACATTCTTCTTGAATTGTGCAACTGAACACAGTATTCCTGGTGAAGTCTGACAAAAGCAGAATAGAGTCACCCTTTATCTAGACACTATACTCCTATTGATGCAGCCTAGAATCACGTTGGCTTTTCTAGCTGCTGCATCACACTTCTAACTCATGTTCAGCTTGTGGTCCACTAAGATTCCTAGATCCTTTTCACATGCACTGCTATCAAATTACGTATCCGCCATCCTATATCTGTGCATTTCATATTTTTTTCTGCCCAAGTGTAGTACTCTATATTCTTCCTGTTGAAATTCATTTTGTTAATTTTGGCCCAGCTTTCTAATTTGTTAACATCATTTTGAATTCTGTATCTGACCTCTGGGGTATTAGCTATTTCTGTTAATTTGGTGTCATCTGAAAATTTGATAAGAATGCCCTCTATTTCATCATCCAATGGACCCAGGACAGAACCCTGTGGCACCGGTGAGCATCCTTTGGGTTCGAGCAATCAACCAATTACAAATCCACCTAACAGTTGAATTGTTTGTCCCACATTTTACTAGCTTAATTTCAAGAATATCATGGGGGACCTTGTCAAAACCCTTACTGAAATCAAGATATGTTACTTCCACAGCATTTCCTTCATCTACCAAACTTGTGACTCAATCAGAAAAGAGATAAGATTAGTTTAGCATGACTTTTGAGAAACCCATTTTGACTGTTAGTGATCACAGCATCCCTTTTTACAAGTGCTTACAGACTGTTTAACAATCTGCTCTAGAATCTTTCCTAGTATTGATGTCAGGCTGACTTAGCGGTAATTATCTGGGTCTTCTTTTTCCCTCTTTTTAAAGATGGGGACAAAATTTGTCCTCCTCCAGTCTGCTGGAATTTCTCCTGTTCTTCGGGAAGTCTCAAAGATTATTGACAGTGGTTCTAAGATTACGGACTTTTTCAGACAAAGAAAAAACAATGCTAGCAGCCTCGCCACGATCCTCAACAATCGTGAGTAAAAATCGCCGAAATATAACGCTCAAATGTCCCAGCGGTACTGCAACAGTACCGCTAGGGATGGACGTCATGTGAAATGGATGCCCTGCAGCGCTGCAGCCTCGCAACGTGGCAAGGCTGCTAGCATTATTTTTTCTTTGTCTGAAAAAGTCCTACTTCTGCCATGTCTTTTAATAGCCTTGGATGAAGTTCATCTGGCCCTGGAGCCTTGAATTCATTTAGAGTAGTCAGGTATTCCTGTATTACCTCTTTACCAATTCTGTGCTGCATTTCCTCTACTGCATCATCTGCTCCATTTTCCTCAGGATGAGCACTTTCTCCTTTTGAGAGAAGACCAAGGCAAAGAAGGTGCTGAGCAGTTCTGCCTTTACTCTATCTCCTGTTAGCATTTCACCATCTTCTCCATGTAGTGGCCCTACCTCCTCCTTGTTCTTCCTTTTGCTATGGACATAACAAAAAACAAAACAAAATAAAACAAAAACAAAAGCCAAACAAACCCCTTTTTACCATTTTAACCTCTCTAGGAAGCCTGAGCTCTTTCTGTGCTTTAGCTTTTCTGACTTTTTTCCTACATGAGCTAGCTATGTTTGAGTTCTTCTTTGGTGATTCCCCCCTTTTCCATTTCTTGTACATGTCCCTTTTAAATCTTAGCTCAGTAGAGAGTTCTTTAGACATCCATCTTGGTTTCTTTAGACACCTCCAATTTTTTCTCCTCATTGGAACTGTTTGAAACTGAACTTTCGATATCTCACTTTTAAGAAACTCTCATCCATCATGCACTCCCTTCTCTTTTAGTATTCCTGACCATGGGATCGCCCCCAGTATTTCCCTAAGTTTGTGAAGTTGAAGACTTTCACGGCGGGCATCCATAGATTTTCCTTGGGTTTTTTTCTGGGCTGTGAAACTGTGTTCTGGAAGAGTTTATTTCTGATGTTTTGCCTGCCTCTGTGGCTGGCATCTTCACAGAATGGTTGGGTAGGAATGTGTGTGGGGTTTATATACTGTGAACCCTTGTTGGGGAGTATATGTAAATTTGTGTATTTGAATGGTTAGTTTCTGGATGTAGATATGCATGGAGAATTAGTGTCTGTTTGGCTAATGGTTGGTTGATGGCCCATTATCTGCTGGAAATCCCTGGCTGCTGGACGTCCCTGGGGGGAATTCCTTTGTAAGTGTTGAGTGTTGATTCTATTGTTTTTCAAAACTGGAAGCCAGATTTTGTTAACTTTTAGGGTTTCTCCTTTCCTGTTGATGTTGTCCCGGTGTTTGTGGATATCAATAGCTTCTCTGTGCATTCTGACATGATAGTTGTTGCCTGGTCCAGAATTTTGGTGTTTTTAAATAACATTTTGTGTCCAGGTTGGTTTATAACATGTTCTGCTAGTACTGATTCTTATGGCTAGCCCAGTCTGCAGTGTCTCACAAATTTACATATCTTCCCCAACAGGGCTTCACAGTATATAAACTCCATACATACTCCTACCCAACCATTCTCTGCAAATGCCAGCCACAACTAGATCATCACTGTTGGTTAGGATCAGATCTAAAACAGCTGATCCCCTAGTTGCCTTTTCCACCTTCTGGACAATAAAATTGTCTGCAAGGAAAGTGAGGAATTTGTTGGACCTTACATTTTTGGTAGAGTTAGGCTTGCAACAATTATGAGGATAACTGAAATCTTTTGTTACTATTACATCTATCCTTTCTGAATGTGTTCATCTGTTCCAGGAAGGCATCATCCAAGTCCTCAGTTTGGCTTAGAGCTATGTAGTAGATATCAGAACGTTTTGTAATGGACGTTGTGACACAGAAAATAAAACTTAATCATACTAAATAGGGTTGTACAGGAGACACATTTTTTCTCTTATATTTTTAAAAAATCAAATGTTCAATTATAAAAAGTAATAGACAAATTGTGCACATTAGATTACAGTGGTCCTTGATAGTAAAACAAGTGAAATAAGATTAATCATATGAAATCCTATGCATTCCCAGTTCCTCTGCAATATTGAGAGAGAAATCTCTAATGCAGTAGCATTATGATACAGCAAGGAACCAGACCTAGAATTTGAGAGAACAACATTTGCTGTTGCTCTCTCTCTCTCTCTCTCTCTCTTTCTTGAATTTTAAAATATTAGATCAAAGCACAATGACACTGAACCACTGCCCCCACTGGCATTTAATAAGACAGAAACAAATAAGAATGTCAAGCGATGAATTTGTTTTCAAGTCTTCTGTTGTTAATTATTAGTTATATCATTCTAGTAATAAAATCTATAATCAAAAAGGACCCAGAATAGACACTCATTCTCTTTCAGACTGAAGGCTATTAACCTTCAAATTGCACCCATTCTGTTCTATATTAATTTGTAATCATAATATTTATATTTTCATCATTAACATTTTAAATAAATGGATACCATTTGAATAAAATGAATAAAATTGAATAAAGCAACTCTGGTTTAGTTCTTCTCCTACTCAGTAAAATATTATGACACAATTTTTCCATAATACCTATGAACTGCATATTTTTATACAACACATGCAGTCATGACCATTTCCCCATCTTTGGGATATTAAGCAATTGGGATGCTACAACATCTTGTTATAAAAGAATGTTAGCCCATTCATAAAGGTCCAAAGAGAGAATCTGAGGTGCTTCACAATGGGTATTTTCAGAATAATGGAGAATTCTTGAATTACTAAATCCCAAAAGGTACTGATAACTGAGTGATTTTACTGGATGTGCCAACAAATGCCTCTAACTGCAACCTCTCCAACACAAACCGTATTCTGAGCCCTTAATTCTAGAAGTGTAAAGTGGTGCTCTGGAATATTTATGTAATAATTTTAATGGGTTCTCAAATACAAGAGATGAGACAGATCAAAAAGGTTTTGGGGGCCAAATTTTGGCCCATGGAACATCTGATCGAGTTTCCTGTCAGTCTGCCTCCCAGTCCATTTTAAAATTCTTTTGTGTTACTTAATATTAAGAAGTTCATACAGTCTAGATTATCATCTCCTTGGGGTTCTCAACCATAACCAGAGGAAATCAGTCCAAGTATGACAATTATTAAAAATGGCTATCTTTCTATTTGTACATGTTTTATAAAACTTACTAGAAAAGAAGCTATTTTATCCCCCTTGGAAATGTTGTGGCAAATGTTGAGGGACCGAGGCTTCTTTTTCTGATAGAAACATCCAAATCACTATGGAATAAATATTCTCCATATTGTCCAGTTAATTTATCTGTGGAACTCAAAAAATGGTGGAAACTGTGTCAGTGGCATTATAGTTGAAGAGACTTTGGACTTTATCATAATGCCGCCACATAAACACGAAAGGGCGTATATACCAGACGATGTTGACCTTTTGCATTTATGTACTGGCCATAAGCCATACTTTTTTATTGACAACCCAAGCCATCAATAGATCAGCTGTGGTGATATTTTACTGGCATTGCTGGCACATGAAACCTCACGCCAATGTCCTTTCGTCATTCCGATGTCAATGGCTGGTCCGGCCAGAACACTTCCAAGTGTGATAGTGACATCCAGGTAGGTGACACACTTTTTATGACCCTCCCTAATTTACTTGGGACTTTTATAGTGTGTGTATGTGCTTTTGTGAACTCTTAATGTCTTATTTTTGTTTTTATTTTTGAATTATCTACGCTATTTATTCTCGTGAGAATCTGCAGGATTTCAATAGAGGAAATGAATGGAGCTCTGCTCACTCCTCATGCATTGCTGGGGAAGCCTTTTCACAGGATAGGAGACAAGCGTGGCATGCGGAGTTCTTTTGCCGGCAGAAAAATGGCAGAAGTTATGGCAGCAAAAGAACGGGGCTTAGGGGTGGTGGTCTGATAAAGTCCTTTATACTGCCATCTCCTCTAGATTATAGATGTGCTAAGCAGGTTCAGTATGCATCCTTCTTGTAACATATGGAATAAAAGGATGCCAAATGAAGAGAGAGAGAGACCAGCCACAATTTTTTTTTTTTTTTGCTGACTCTTGAAATAATATCTACTTCCTCTATGCCTTGCATTTAGGAAAAGAGCTTATGAACCTAATTAGAGAACAGGAGTATTTGCATTAAATTAACTAATTCAGTTTTTTAAAAAAGAAATAGTATTAGATTTATTACTTTGGGATAATCCCCAATTTTAACAGTTTGTTGGGATGGGGAGAAATAATGAGACAATTGTCAATTAGATGGCCTAATTCTTAAAAAGTGGAATGAAAAATATACATCGAGTTTCTATAGGTACCCCACTGAAAGTGGAGTAAAAGGGAATTATTTGCATGGTTTAGTAACATGAAACTCCTTCAGCTAACAAAGCTTCATGCAGTTTGTTGTAGCTTTGTTATTTTAGAGACCTGCAGCATGAGATCTCACTAGTCAGTTTGATGAAAAATTTATTGAGTAGATTGACTTTGAATCCAACCCTCCTCTTGTTGCGGTATTTCTTTCTAGCAGCATTATACTATGTTTACTGTCTCTAGGCCTTAACAGAGTGTTCCTTACTTCTCTGGTTCTCAGCAGTCTCATCTACTAAGGCTTCCATCTCTCCAGCCATGCTACACAATGCAGCTAATCCCTTTTGATATAATAATGTTTATTATGTCTCTTTAGTCCTCTGGGAAATTAGCTATCATGAAAACAGTGACTCTGGCTATAGGGATCAGCTTGTAACAATGCAAAAATAAATAAAAAAAACTATTGTATGTTTTAATCTTTTTCTAATTTATATATTTTAATTTACTGTATGTTTTTAATCTTTTATAGTTTAATATTATTTTAAGGGGGGGGGGTGGGCTAGGGTACTGGGACTATGGAGTTTTTATATTGTAAGCTGCCCCGATTGCATTGCAGAGGGGCGGGATAGAAATAAAATTTTATTATTATTATTATTATTATTATAATACTGCATTAACAACACTGCGTATTCTTGAAAGAGTTTTTAGCCTCTCCCCATCTCATCTGTAACACTCAAGCTGTGGTTTGACTGCAACTCTCACTTTCCCTAGCAATTTTTGGCACTAGGGTTGCCAGATCTCATGTATATGTGTGTGTGGGGGGGGGGTTTGGAAGTCTCAGGGTGAGAGCTGCTTTGGAAAGGTGTGTGTATGTGTCTTCCTCCTGTGTTACTCTTGAATAATGTATTCTGGTACTGTGGTTGATATTTATGGTATCATGATTAATGACATCACCAGGGGCTCCTCTTGTACCATCACCACCTTTGTATCATCACCAGAGCCCACATCCTATGACATCAGAAGGGGTCACTGTGGGGAGCATGTGATGAGTGTCTGATGGAATGTTGATGAGCAAATGGGAAGAGAGCATGAAGGAGCCAATCCTGTGGCAGAAAACTGGTATGGGAGGGGTCTCTTAGAATAAAAAGAGGAGTACGACATTTGAGAAATGAGATGACAATTGAAAGGAGGAGCTGAAGATGAACTAAGAAGAGGGCTGGAATGGGTGTTGGCTGTGAGTGGAGCTGAGGGAATGTATATACAGTGAGAATAAGTGTTAAGAGGAATAGAGACTGATTGGAATATAGAGTGAGAGGAAGGAAAGAACCTCACAAGTTGTTTTTGAGTCTGGAAGATTCTGAAATTATAAGTTCACCACAGAATGGTACTAGCAACCATTTTATTTATTTATTTATTAATATTATTATTATTACATTTATTTATATAGCACCATAAGCTTTACATAGTGCTTTACAAAAAAGAAAAACAATCCACAATAAACAAAAAACCTGCCTATGGTGCACAATCTAAAACTACAAACAAAATTATAAAATTAATAAAATATTACCATAACAAGATTAAAACAATACTATAAAAGTGCAAGTTAATACAAATAATATGGACATAAAATCAAAATGAAAGTTGGAAGGCTTCCGTAAATAGAATAGTCTTTAATTTAGACTTAAAGTAGTCTAGAGAGGTGGTGGTCCAGAAATTCATGGGAAGGAGATTCCAAAAATAGCAGTGTGGGAGAAAGGACGTATCAGAGTAGGGGCAGAGGAAATCCTTGGCTGCATCAGCAGCCCTGAATCACTAGTGCACAGGGCACGAACAGGAAAATAGGGGGAAACAAGTGCTGACAAATAGATGGGGGCCAAACCATACATAGCTTTGAAAGTTAATAATAATAGCTTATAACTAATTCTAAATGGGATCGGAAGCCACTGAAGGGACCACAACAATGGGGTGACATGATCATAATGGCAGGCAGAAAAAATTATCCTAGCAGCAGAGTATTGTACCGAAATCAAGGGGGCAAGATGGGAAAGAGGAAGCCCAGTCAGCAAAGAATTACAGTAATCCAAAATTGAAAGAAAAGGCTTGATTCTCACTAGATTATAAAGAAAGAAATGACATGACTTTGCCATGAATTTGAGGAACAAACAAAAGGGAAGAATAAAAAATGAAACCAACCTGTAATGCTTCCTTTACAGGTTGAATATTAGTGCCACTAACTGTGATTGAAAATGAATAATGCAGATTTGGCTTCGGCAGGAAAACAAGTAGCTCATTCTTGTCCATATTGAGCTTAAGGCACCGACAGAGCATCCAAGTCGAAATAGCAGATAGACATGATGACACTCACTGTTCAATATCTGGAGAGAGTTCCAGAGTGGAAAAATACAGTTGGGTGTCATCAGCGTATAAGTGAAACTGAAAGCCGTAGGTGCCAATAAGATTACCTAGGGACAAAGTATATAGAGAAAATAACAATGGGCCCAAAACAGAGCCCTGTGAAACTCCAATGGACAGCAACACCGGAGCAGAGACTTGACCACCAGTAACCACCACAAATGACCTATCAGAAAGATAGGATCTGAACCAGTTAAGAACAGAATCAGAAAATCCTAGATCCTGGAGCAGATCCACCATAAGACTGTGATCAACAGTATCAAAGGCAGAGGAAAGATCAAGAAGAATCAATACCAAGTAAAGACTTTTTGATTTGGCCAAGAAAAGATCATCAGTAATCTTGGCAAAAGCTGTCTTGGTCGAGTGTAATGGACGAAAGCCAGACTGAAAAGGATCCATTAGAGAGTTAGTGGAGAGAAATTCTAGACAATGAGAATAAACAGTACGTTCCAGAACCTTAGAAAGAAAGGCAAGAGTGAGATTGGCCGATAATTAGAGAGGGCTTCTTGAGAATGGGAGAAACCAAAGAATGTTTGAAATCAGAAGGAAAATGACAACTAGAGAGAGAGATTAATAATGAAAAAAAAGAAGGGAGAATAGAAGGAGCAACCAAGCTTAATAAGCAAGAAGGAATGGGATCAAGAGAACAAGTAGATGAGCTAGACAATTTCACCAGCTTAGCTAGTTCAGTTAGGGAGACCGGGGGGAGAGAGCAGAAAATTTTACCAATATGCATGGTTGAGGTACTGGAACAAAAGACGAGTCAGAGACTTCCATAGAAGAATGAATTAGATCAATCTTAGCAGTGAAGTGAGAAGCAAAATTGTTAGGCGAAAAGGAAGAAGGAACTGATGGAGATGCAGGTTTTAACAGAGAATTAAGAGCTGACAAAAGACACTGAGGCCGTCACTCATTAGCACTAATCAGTGATGCAAAATAATTCTGTTTTGCCAGAGAAATAGCACACAAATAAGAAAAAAGAACAAATTTATAGTGAATAAAATCAGCCAATTCCCTGAACTTTTTCCATAGATGCTTGGCTGCTCGGGAACAAGATTGGAGATACCGAACAACTGGCATAAACCCAGGGCTGTGGCTTAACTGAAGAAGTTGCATGAGTCAATAAAGGGGCAAAAAAGTCAAGAGTATGGGATAAGATTAAAGGTCTCTTTAAATAAAAAGACAGCCGCCACAGAGCTGCCAAGACTTAAAGAAGATAAAGAAGAATCCAATGCCTGGCTGAATGCCTCGGGATTCACAGAGTGGAGGTTACAAAAAGAATGCTGAATAATCCAGCGAGGGGGAGGGCAATAAGTGAGGGAAAAGGAAATAATGTAATGGTCAGATAAGGGAAATTCAATAGCTGAATACTCAAAAGGTACACATTTTTTAGTCAAAAATAAATCAAGGCAATGTCCAAGAGAGTGAGTAGGTAACCTAGAGCAAAGTTCCAAACCAAAAGAAGATAGCAAAGCACTAAAATGCATGGCTGTAAAATTAGTAGATCACCCATATGAACACTGAAGTCCCCCATGATAAGAATAGGGACATCATCTGACAAAAAAATATGTCAGCCAAGCATCAAAGTCAGAAAGGAACTTGGCTGATGGGCCAGGTGGACGACAGATGGCTACGACATGCAACTGAAGAGGCAAGAAAAGTATAATAGCAAGAAACTCAAATGAAAAGAAGCAGTAAGTTTGAGGAAACGATAAAACTTGAAACTGGCATTGACTAGATAACAAAATGCCATCTCCCCCAAGTTAACCAAGTTTGAAGTTAACCAAGTTGAAGACAAAGTTCAAAACATTTCTGTTCCACTGTTTACACAATAAATCAATCTTTAGGTTTTGTTTATCCAATCTAGACTCCTCATAAATGATTTCCCTTACTACATAACTACAAGGTCTAGCAAATTCCTTACATGCCTGGAAGACAATTTCATGGTCCAAAAGGTGAAAGAGGCAACAAGGGGGTCAGCTATTTTAGATCTGATCCTAACCAACAGAGACGACCTGGTTAATGTGGTGCAAGTGGTGGGATCCTTAGGTGAGAGTGATCATGTTCTCCTGGAGTTTGTTATACAATGGAAAGGAGAAGCCAGGCATAGTCAGACACGCATTCTTGACTTTAGGAGAGCTGATTTCAATAAACTCAGGGAAATACTGGGGATGATCCCATGGTCAGGAATACTAAAAGAGAAGAGACCTCAAGACGGATGGGACTTTCTCAAAAGGGAGATACTGAAGGCACAATTTCAAACAGTACCATTGAGGAAGAAAAATGGGAGGTGTCTCAAGAAACCAGGATGGATGACTAAAGAACTTTCAATTGAGCTAAGTTTTAAACGGAACATGTATAGGAAATGGAAAAGGGGGGAAATCACCAAAGAAGAATTCAAACAGATAGCGAACACGTGTAGGAGTAAAGTCAGAAAAGCTAAAGCGCAGAATGAGCTCAGGCTCACTAGAGAGGTTAAGAACAATAAAAAGGGTTTTTTTGGGTATGTCCGCAGCAAAAGGAGGAAGAAGGAAATGATAGGGCCGCTACGTGGAGAAGATGGCAAAATGCTAACAGGGGACAGAGAAAAGGCAGAATTACTCAACACCTTCTTTGCCTCAGTGTTTTCAGAAAAGGAAAAGGAGGACCAACCTGAGGAGAATGGAACAGAGGACACAATAGGGGAAATCCAGCTCAAAATAAGTAAAGAGGTAGTACAGGAATACCTTCTTAATCTAAATGAATTTAAATCTCCAGGACCAGATGAACTACATCCAAGAGTATTAAAAGAGCTGGCAAATATAATCTCAGAGCCATTGGCAATAATATTTGAGAACTCCTGGAGAACAGGAGAAGTCCCAGCAGACTGGAGGAGGGCAAACGTTGTTCCCATCTTCAAAAAGGGGGAAAAAGAGGATCCCAACAATTATCGTCCAGTTAGTCTGACATCAATACCAGGGAAGATTCTAGAACAGATCATTAAACAGAGAGTCTGTGAACATTTAGAAGGCAATGCCATAATCACAAAAAGTCAACATGGGTTTCAGAGAAACAAGTCATGCCAGACTAATCTGATCTCTTTTTTTGATAAAGTTACCAGCTTGGTAGATGAAGGGAATGCTGTGGACATCGCATACCTTGATTTCAGTAAGGCCTTTGACAAGGTTCCCCATGACATTCTTGCAAACAAGCTTGTAGAATGTGGGCTAGACAAGTTAACTGTTCAATGGATTTGTAATTGGTTGACTGGCCGAACCCAAAGGGTGTTCAGCAGTGGCTCCTCTTCGTCTTGGAAAGATGTGACCAGTGGGGTGCCACAGAGTTCTGTCCTGGGCCCAGTGCTATTCAACATCTTCATCAATGACTTAGATGAGGGAATTAGGGGCATACTTATCAAATTTGCAGATGACACCAAATTGGGAGGAGTAGCTAATACCCTAGAGGACAGGATCAAAATTCAGAATGACCTGGATAGACTGGAGAGCTGGGACAAAGCTAACAAAATGAAATTCAATACGGAGAAATGTAAAGTACTGCATTTAGGGCGGAAAAATGAAATGCATAAATATAGGATGGGAGAGACCTGGCTGAATGAGACTACGTGTGAAAGGGATCTAGGAGTCCTAGTAGACCACAAGTTGAACATGAGCCAACAGTGTGATGCGGCAGCTAAAAAGGCCAATGCGATTTTGGGCTGTATCAATAGAAGTATAGTGTCTAGATCAAGGGAAGTAATAGTGCCACTCTATTCTGCCTTGGTCAGACCTCACTTAGAATACTGTGTCCAGTTCTGGGCACCACAATTCAGAAAGGATATTGACAAATTGGAGCGTGTCCAGAGAAGGGCAACTATAATGGTGAAAGGTCTGGAAACGATGCCTTATGAGGAGAGACTTAGGGAGCTGGGTATGTTTAGCCTGGAAAAAAGATGGTTAAGAGGCGATATGATAGCCCTGTTTAAGTATTTGAAGGGATGTCACATTGAGGATGGAGCAAGCTTGTTTTCTGTTGCTCCAGAGACTGGAACACGGAGCAATGGGTGCAAGCTCCAGGAACAGAGATTCCATCTCAACATTAGGAGGAACTTTTTGACAGTAAGAGCTGTTC
Source organism: Gambelia wislizenii (assembly GCA_030847615.1). NCBI lineage: Eukaryota > Metazoa > Chordata > Lepidosauria > Squamata > Crotaphytidae > Gambelia > Gambelia wislizenii. The sequence goes on along the minus strand of JAUMIR010000005.1, from coordinate 200,356,848 downwards.
GGCAGTGGAACACACTCCCCCGGAGCGTGGTGGGGTCTCCTTCCTTGGAGGTCTTTAAACAGAGGCTGGATGGCCATCTGTCGGGGATGCTTTGATCAAGATTTCCTGCGTGGCAGGGGGGTTGGACTGGATGGCCCTCGTGGTCTCTTCCAACTCTGCAATTCTATGATTCTATGATTCTATTTATTTGGTGCACTAACCCTATAATTAAACACACACCAATACACATACTGTCCAGATTAGTCAAACCCTAGTGTAAGGAAGGGATAATGGGGAAGTTTGACATAAAGGTGGCAACCGTGGAACTGCAGTCTCCACAGATATAAATTTGGTGGCAGTGTTAGTGATGAGGCTGCCAGGCTGAACAGTGACGTAAATTCATCTGGTGCACCTGCACATCACAAATTTGATGGCAGCAGTGGGATTCGAAAGGCCCCTGTGTCACAGTCACCCTAAGCACTTTATCAGAGGAATGTCTAAAAACACTGTAATTCCACTATTGAGGAAAGCAGAAACATAGTGGCATGATCACAGGAATTAGCGCACATTGCTGTAATCTTGAGATATTACCACCACAGAATTATTGCACAACCACCACTAGCAGTTTAGAAATTGGATTTCAGCTCATGCTATAATAACACTTCTCTTTGCATTGCCTTCTAATGACAAAGCAATAATGCTTTGTGCTGGCCTGTGCATGTGCCTTTAAGAATTTTTTTCCTTACTTCCGTGATTTTGCACAAGCGAGATTTTGGCTATTCTCATAAGAAGATGCAACTTCAGTTAAAAATACCAAAAAGAAATACATAATGAAGGAACTTCACAAATAAACACTTAAACAAACATAAAAACGTACCAAACAAAGATGACAGTACATTAAAATAGCATCCTGTTGGTCTTCTTCACATTCTCCCCTGGATGTTTAATTGGGAAAGGGGGAAGGGAAAGAGGACCATCCATTCACACTGGAATCATGTGATTACAGCAGGACATGATTGCATATACTTGTCAATACTACAAAAGAGCATTATCATGGGCTACTCATGGGTTATGGCTGTCAATAAAAAGTTATGCATAATTTAAGTTGGAGCACGCATGGACCATGGTAGGACAACAACATTGTATGATCACGAGAATCCATTTGTGTTACTATCCCATCATAATCGCATGGTTTCAGCTTCATGTGATAAAGTCCTAAATCTCAGGTTAGGACCTGAGATTTCAAATTGTGGGATGGTTTTGACCTGGCAGTCCTATTAGAGAGTGATGAGGGATTGTGAGTGTTATAGCCAAACAACACCTAGAGGGTCTTGAATCACCAGTTTCTGTCTTACAGTGATAGAACACCCACTAGTAAATGGAATTTTAAAAATTCCAGAGGTAGCCATATTAGTCTGTTCCAGCAGACAATAAACTATTGTGTGTCATTTTAAAGGCTAACAAATTATAGCACAAGTTTCATAGGTTAGATGCAAACAGCAGTATCCTGAGCTGCAGCCATATATATATACATAGCTTGGAGGAAACAATCTATCTATACATAGCTTGCAGGTGGAGAGGCAAAAGTGGGGTCACTGCCATGGCAGAAGCTCCTATAAAACATGCAATAAAATCTCATCTGCTGTTTCTGCTCCTTCTCTCAAAGACAGCTATACCTACAGATGACTGTGAGTACAATGTATCTGAACTACAAACTTGTGTCAGTTTAATGCCATTTTAATTGCTGCCATGGTTCTATCCTATAAAATCTTTGGACTTGTAGTTTGCTCAGATATTTGTAATTCTCTGCTATAGTTCAGACGGACTGCTATATTTCAGCAGAGTCCATGAGAGCTCTCTATTTGGAGAGATGGAAGAGACCACAAGGACCATTCAGTCCAACCCCCTGCCCTGCAGGAATACATAATCAAAGCATGCTCAACAGATAATAACAATAACAACAACAACAACAACAATAATAATAATAACAATAATAACAATAACATTTATTTATATCCTGCCCCTCTGCGAACAATCGGGGCGGCTTACAACAGTAAAATAATACATAATATAAAACAACTCAAAATCCCTTCCCCCCCTTAAAACATTATTGAATCAATACAAATTAAAATCAACATATAATACAATTGTTATTAAAAACCCTTCCTAGCGAGCAGCAACAGTTAGGAGCTCCAGAATCAACTTCCAAAGGGGGTTCCTGAGGCTGGGATTAGCTATTCTGGAAAAGCCTGCCTGAAGAGATCCGTCTTGACAGCCTTTTTAAAGCTGTCTAACGATGTCAATAGGCGGATCTCATCCAGCAGGCCGTTCCACAATTTGGGGACGATAGCCGAGAAAGCCCTCTGGGAGGTGGTCGCCAGCCTAGATCTTTGTGGCTGCAACAAATTCCTCCCAGAGGACTGGAGAGCGCGGGGAGGATTATAAGGGAGAAGGCGGCCCCTGAGATAGCTTGGACACAAGCCATTTAGGGCTTTAAAGGTGATAACCAACACCTTTTACTGGGCCCGGAAGCTGATAGGCAGCCAGTGGAGGGACCTCAAAACCAGAGTAATGTGGTCCCTCCTAGATGTTCCAGAGACAAGCCTGGCTGCCATATTTTGTATCAGCTGTAATTTCTGAACCAAGCACAAGGGTAGCCCCATGTAGAGTGCACTACAGAAATCAAGACGTGAGATTACCAGCGCATGCACAACGGTCTCAAGATCCCTTACTTCCAGAAAAGGGTGCAGCTGGCATACCATCCAGCCTCTGATTAAAAACCTCCCAAGAAGGAGACTCCACCACACTCCAAGACAGTGTATTTCACTGCTGAACAGCTATTACTGTCAGGAAGATCTTCCTAATGTTTAGATGGAATCTATTTTCCTGTAATTTGAGTCCATTGCTACTTGTCCTAGGCCCAAGACCCTAAAAAAACAAGCTTCCTCCTTCCTCAGTATGACATCCCTTCAAATATTTAAACATAGCTATCATGTCGCCCCTTAATCTTCTCTTCACCAGGCTAAACATGCCAAGCTCCTTAAACCACTCCTCATAGGGCATGGGTTCCAAACATTTCACCATTTTGGTTGCCCTCCTCTTTACATGCTCCAGCTTGTCAACATCCTTCTTGAATTGTGGAACTGAACACAGTATGCCAGGTGAAGTCTGACCAAAGCATAATAGAGTGGCACTATTACTTTCCTCGATCTAGACACTATACTCCTATTGATGCAGCCTAGAATTGCATTGGTTTTTCTGGCTGCTGCATCACACTTCTGACTCATGTTCAGCTTGTGGTCCATTAAGACTCCTAGATCCCTTTCACAGGTACTGCCATCAAGCCAGTTGTCACCCATCCTATATCTGTGCTTTTCATTTTTACTGCCCAAGTGTAAAACTCTACATTTCTCCCTGCTGAAATTCATTTTGTTAGTTTTGGCCCAGCTTTCCAGTCTGTTAAGGTCATTTTGATTCTGATCCTGTCCTCTGGGGTATTACAGTAGATACCACTCCTAATTTGGTGTCACTTGCAAACTTGATAAGAATGCCCTCTATTCCCTTATCCAAGTCATTGATAAAGATGGTGAATAGCACCAGGCCCAGGACAGAACCCCGTGGCACCCTGCTAGTCACTTGTCTGTAGGATGAAGAGCCATTGGTAAGCACCCTTTGGATTCGGCCCATCAACCAATTACAAATCCATCTAACAATTGCATTGTCTCGCCCACATGTTACTAACTTTTTTGCAAGGATATCATGGGGGACTTTGTCAAAGGCCTTACCGAAATCAAGATACACTACATCCACAGCATTCCCTTCATTTACCAAGTGTGTATCTCTATCCAAAAAAGAGATAAGATTTGTCTGGCATGAGTTGTTATTCAAAAACTCATGTTGACTTTTAGTGATCATAGAATTCCTTTCTAAGTGCTTACAGACTGTCTGTTTAATTATTTGCTCTAGAATCTTTCCTAGTATTGATGTTAGGTTGACTGGGTGATAATATTTGGGTCATCTTCCCTCCCTTTTTTTAAAGATGGGGACAATATTTGCCCCCCTCCACTCTGCTGGGACCTCTCCTGTTCTCCAGGATTTCCCAAAGATCAAACTGCTCTACCTTATAGTGTAGACACAGGACTTTATCAGATTAGCCCCTTAAAATGTTCTTTTGTTGGCATAAAAATATCCATTTTTATGCCAGGAAGAGAACACCCCCACCACACTTACCTTCTCTCCTGGCAAAGGCTTCCCCAGCAATGAAAGAGGACGTGAATGAAGCCCTGTTCAGTTCCTCATTTGAAATCCCGCGAGACTGCATCGAGCAGGAAATTCAAACATAAAACAAACAAACAAACAAACAAAAAAACCACCAACCTCCCCAAAACCCCACAAAAAGTTACACAAAGCACAAAAACACATTTAAAAACTTCCAAGTAAACCAGGGAACGTTAAAAAAAGTTTGTCACCTACCTGGATGTTGCAATTTCACCTGGAAGTGTTCTGGCCTGTCCGGCCACTCACGAGGAAGCACATGAAAAAGATGATGTGAGGTTACACATGGCACAACCGATCTATTGACGGCTTGGGCTGGAATAAAATAGATAGGCTTAAGGACAAGACAAACGCGAAAGAGCAATGTCATCTGATATGTGCACCCTTTCATGTTTATGTGGCATCGTTATGATGCCATATTTAGTGCATCTGATAATGTCCACATTCTGTTATGAAGTCCAGCAGTTAGCAGAAAAATGAAAATAGCCAAGCAATGTTTTGGTTGTTTATAGCCTCTCTCTAGGAAGTGCTCAAAACTGGGGAAAAGTCATTACTTTTCAGGCTCGTTTTGTTTGGAAGAATTCAATGGATGAAGATGGGGGGGAAAACCCTGAGGAGGTCGGGAGAAGAACGGAGCTGTTTCGCTTACAGAGCCCCATTTCAGACAGCCCTGTCCTCCTCTGTCCTCCCCCTGACCTTCTTCCATGCTGCAGATGCCACGGAGAACCTCTGTCAATAAAAAGTGGACCCACAAGGGAGGGTCGGGAAGAGGACGGAAGAGGACGGGGCTGTCCAAAAAGGGGCTCTGTAAGCAAAACAGCCCTGCTCTTCTCCAGACCTCCTCAGCAAAATCTCAAGCACTTTGATTTTTTTTTTTAAAAGAGCATTACAGATTTACCCTCTTCACCTGGCATCTTGACACCGACTTTATTAATCTAAGCTTTGTGCTCTTACTTAGACACAGACTTCAAAAACAATGAAGTGAGAAATGTTCCCTAGCTTTGAATCTGTCTTTCTGAACACAAAGCCTTTTGGTTGATCTCAAAGATCTTTCTAATACTTTTCAGGGAGACATGACGGGAACGAAAAGTTAAATCCTAGGAGGGGATGTGGAGGTGGGTATAAGATGAATGTGAAACAAGATCTGAATAGCAACAACAATAAATAATGTATATGACATAAAAGTAAGATCAAAAAAGGCAGATGACTGCAAGAGTGTTTGCTTCAAGTTAGGAAACAAAGGCAAAGAATCTGCCCACAGTAAGAAGGCTACTAACAACAGTATCCACTGGTGTGTTCTTTGGATTGCAATCCAGTCTCTGGACAAACAGGCTGAAGGCTGTGGCACCTCCAAATGAATTGCTACTGATAATCATAACTGTATTATCACTAAAGAATGTCATGTAGCGTAACTGGCTACATTACAGTGAAGCTGCAAACCCTTCAATGTATAAAATAGTTGTTGTGAAGCAAGAAAATGATATACAACCATGCCTTCTGAAAAGAGAAATTTTGATTGTGGTACAGGTGGTGGATCCAAAGTCATGACCTTTGCATCCACGTGAACATTACATATATGGTGCACTTACTACATATACATGACATCTGATGATATCTGATGAAGAAAGGGTACTATCCAAATCTCATATTTCATTACAAAGAGGCAAAGTATTATTTTATAACTTCAAGAGCCATGGAGAAAAGTACGTAAAGATGTGGATAGTATCTAAAATGCCTCAGCAGTGGTCGCAAATGTCAGTTCCCTGATACACCAAGAAGTTGGCTAAATTTTCAAGATATTATCTTGCCCCTAAACTAATTTCAGTTGCCGTATTGATGATTTACTGACCAGCAGCTGAATGAAAATCAAAATACACAAGTGTAAGAATACCGGTATGATTTATTTACAGGTCCCTCCTGTATCCATGGGGAATATGCTGCCTCCTCACACTGCTGACACATGTTACATAGTGGAGACAGCACACAACTTTACATTTATGGAGTTATGTGGTGGGTGGGCAGTGCCACCTTGTTAGTGAATTGGGGCATTGTGAAACCAAACATTCAATCATATCTGCATGTGCAATAAACATCCATGCACAATGTGCAATTGTCTGGAAAAGCTTGATACTAACCAGCAAAGTATATATATATATATATATATATATATATAAACAGCAAATATCTCAGAAGGTGGCCAGCTTTTAATGAGCACACCGGAATGCAAACACAGTCCCGAAAGTCAAAGGCTTACAATAGGCAGCATGGGTCTAAACCAGTCCATGAGTCAATAGGAAACAGGCAGCAGAATAATCAGGAACAGTCCGAGGTCGAGGCACAAGTCAAAGCAACAAGGATAAGGCAATGAAGTTAGCAGGAAGATTTCTCCAGGAAGATCAGTTGATCTCTGACAAAGCCTCCATCACCTCTCACAGCATATATAAAGCAATTAAGGCTATGTCAGGTGTTTCTTAACAAGCAGGTTTTTCTCATAAAGTCTCAGAGATCCCCTTTAAGCTTCCTTTTGAGCTCACTGCTGGGTATACAATGGTGGAGGTAAGTCTCTCTCATCTTCTTCGTCCTTATCCAAGTGGGTAGGACTCTCTGCTGGGACTGAGGCCAACCCACTCAGACCAGGCTCTTCCTTTGCTTGAGCCTCCAGGTTGGCAGGGTTCCCTGCTGGCACAGGTGTAGATAAACCTGTGCCAGGGTCCCTAGGGCTGTTCCCTGCCATGTCCTCCCCCTCCTCTGATTCCATACCCTCATCAGGCTCATGGCGCATGACAGCAATATACAGTCATGCACAATGTACAATCATGTGCAATGTATGTGTGCATTAATGCAGATGCACATCCATGAACAATGCACAATCACACACAACTGTGCTTCTGCCATATTGGAATAAATATCACCATTCTGCATTGGACAAGAATGTTCAACTATTTCCATACAGGAATGTGTGCATGTGTAAGACACTAACAGAAATCTAGCCTTGGTGTTCTTTAAAATGTATGACTCTGAAGGAAAAGATTTATAATACTGTTTTTATCTGATTATTTAGTATGGGGTTGCTCTGCCTAATGTGTAGGCTAGTGAAAAATCATGGTCATTATTTAACAGTTACAAGCAGCCCATATCTGTATATTGGGACAGGCAACTGGATGGTCTGGGGCTAATTTCCAGCTCCAGGACCCTCCATGGGCCACAATCGACCCACTAGCCCTATTTACAAGACACATAAACATGTTTCCAAGGTAGAGTCTCTAGCAAAGGTTATTATGGGAAGTTAGACTACATAATTGGGAACAGAAGATGGAGAATCTCCATTCTGTCTGCAAAAACAAGATCAGGAGTAGATTGTGGCACAAATGATGAACTGCTAATATTAAAAATTAGAGTAAAGCTAAAGAAGAACTAAAATAACCATCATGTCAAAATACAACCTGAAGACCATCCCCATAGAATTTAAAGATAATGTTAAAAAAAAAAAACCAGTACGCCCAATTGATCAGGAGCCAGAAGAACTTTGGACTGATGCTAGGGACATTGTCAGGGAGAGATTCAACAAAGATACTACCTGCAACCAAAAAACCCCAAACCCACCCCCCCCCAAAAAAAAGAAAAGAAAAAGAGAAGATACCATGGATGACAGATGAAGCTCTTCAAGCAGTTAAGGACAGAATCAAAAGTAAAAGGTGACAGAAACAGAATTCTGAATGCAACTGTTCAATGACTTATGTTCAGGGACAAGGAGAACTACTATAATAGTCAATGTGGAGAAATAAAAGATGACAACAAAAAAGGAAGAACAAGAGACTTCTTCCACAAGGTCTGAGGAATCAAAGGGAAATTTAAACCAAGAATGGGAGTGCTGTACAACCAGCAGGGGAACACATTACATGACCAAGTCAAAATAAAAAAGATGATGGAAACAATACACTGAAGAATTACTGTATATAAAAGAAATGAAAGGATGAAAGATTCATTCAAGGAACAACCATTTGAAGATGAACCTACAGTTTTAGAAAGTAAATGCAAGCTGCACTTAAAGCACTTGGGAGAAATAAATCACCAGGAACAGATGGCATACCAACAGAGCTGCTTCAAGCTACAGAGACAGAATCTACTCTAGTTCTAGCTAAAATCTGTCAACAAATATGGAAAACAAAGCAATAACCTACAGAACTGAAATGCTGAATATACATTCTAATCCCCAAGAAAGAGCAAACCAGGGATTGCAGTAGCCACAGGACCATTGCATTAATTTCCCCTGCTATGGATCGCTCTTAAAAGAAATGGGTTGTGACAACATTTGCTTGTCCTGATGCATAACCTATACTCATGACAAGAGGATACTGGCAGGGCAGGTTATGGAGAAATGGAATGGTTTCCAACTGGCAAGGGGGTCTGGCAAGGCTGCATTTTATCACCCTATCTGTTAAACTTGTACACTGAACATACCATAGGTACAGCAGGATTAGATTCAATGGAAGGAAGTGTGAAAATTGGAGGAAAGAACACCAACAATTTAAGATATACAGATAACACCATACTACTAGCCGAATCCTCTCCATTGACGCCCCCTTGTCATGGGAGAGAGGCTTGCGTACCCTAATGCTGTTTTGAGCTATGCTGGTGGTGGCATAATAGCCACTGGTAGGGTCTCCCATGCCAGACAGGTCAAAACCGAAGGGTCTGACAAAGAGCGTCAAAGGGCAGGATGGGCTCTCTAGCCTTGTGGCAACCGTCCTAGGAGAAGGAAAACTCTAATCCCAAACCCGGGCAGATGGTGCTCGTCCAACCCTGTAAGGTCAACCATCTAAGAGAAGGAAACTCTAATCAAACCTACGGCCCGAGGACCTCGCTGCCACGTCCAAGCTTGCAAGGCCACGGCAGATGAATCTCTGGTTTAAAGGGTGAGGCCAGTTCTGTGCACACTGCGCTCCACCAGAAAAATCCATTGCACAGGCTCGCTCGACTAGCAGAATATAGTAAAAAGACTTGGAATGATTACAGAAGAAATTCAAAACTGTATTATGACTCACTAGAAAAGACAGTGATGCTTGGTAAGGTAGAAGGCAGTAGGAAAAGAGGAAGACTGATTTACAGATGGATAGACTTAATTAAGGAAGCTACGGCCCTGAGTCTGCAAGACCTGAGCGGGGCTCTTGATGATAGGGTGACTTGGAGGTCTCATTCATAGTCGCCATAAGTCAAAGTCAATTTGATGGCAGTTAACAACAGCAAAATGGCTTTTAAGAAGAATTACATTGTCCTTTAAATTTCTGGACTGTCTCATAAACCACAGTGAGAGCTATGGAAATAAAATAATGTTATTTCTTCAGCTCTTTAGCTGTTTGGAATTTAATATTAGTTGAGGATGTTCTGCAAAAGATGCTGTTCTACTAAAGGTTTGGCTGTTGCATGTTGTCAGGGTTTTTTTTTTTGGCAAGTTATGACTCAATGTAGAAAAAAATATTCCTAGGGCATTCTTGGGTCATCCTTTGCTGCAAAATACAGTCATTCTTGCACCAAATTAATTCTTGTAAAGACAAAAATAGCATCCATCTATGTCTGTCTAATAGGAAAAAAAATATCAAAGCACTACCACTGTTAATTCACTAAAAACATACTTTGAGTTATCTAGAATTTTGGTTCATACTCTGTTAATTAGTTTGTAGATGAGCAAAACAACAAAATATGGTACAGTCTGCATCTGAACCACGAACTGTGACAAACAGTCCATACAGTCAATATGTTGATGATCCTTCAAAACTAACAATTAAGGCCTTTTCAGATTACTAATTAAAAAAAACACACATACTGTCCTGGCAAATAATGCTACCATGAAGGGGATATAACATTGATTATCCTCTAACAATTTAACTCCTGTATCCTGTGGAGTGTTGTCTGAGTAAAATAGGAGCATACATGACATAATCACTTTTGTTGTGCCTTCATTTAATAGACAGAACTCTGTTTCCCATGAAAGTTTCCTCCCATTTCCTTCCATCTTCAGTCTGATGGCAGCCAAAGTTGTATGTCCATTTTCTCAAAGGGACACCTATGTATTTCTTCTTTGAGATCAGCAGAAGGCACCATTAAGTTCTGTAAAGACTTGGTGAATCTAGGGAAACATCAAGGTTTGAAGGTCTGAAGCCCTAGAGTGCTTCCCCTATGCCAGTGATGGCGAACCTATGACACGCGTGTCAGCACTGACACACGTAGCAATTTTTGATGACACGCAGCCACTGAGGCGGCTGCATGCCGAGAAGAATGTTTCACACACACACACCCTCCCTAATGTGGTGATCAGGGCTTTGAAGCCCCGGTCGCCACTTTCCTCCCCCCTCCCACCCTCCCTAAAGTGGCGATTGGGGCTTCGAAGCCCTGGTCGCCACTTTCCTCCACGCTCCCTAAAGTTTTTTCTTCAAAGTGACACACCACCCGAGTTATGCTCAGTTTTTTGGCAAAGTTTGACACACCAAGCTCAAAAGTTTGCCCATCACAGCCCTATGCCAAATTCTATCACACAAAGGTGGAAAATGTGTTAGATTTATAACCACCCCATCTTTTCTAGCATCTTGGACAATGCACTGCCTCAGAATGTGGTGGAGTCTCCTTCCTTGGAGGCTTTTAAACAGAAGCTGGATGGCCATCTGTTGGGAATGCTTTGATTATGTATTCCTGCATGGCAGGGGGTTGGATTGGATGGCCCTTGTGGTCTCTTCCAACTCTATGATTCTAAGTCCTAGAGCTTAATCAAAGAGGTATTTTGGAAGTCCTCAAGTTAGTTATCACCGATTTCAGCCCTATATGTCATTTGAGCATTATAATTATAATTATAAAATTATTATTATTATTTCTTACCTGCCTCCCCCCATGGATTGAGGTGAGGAACAACAATAGATTAACATCGCTCTCTGGCTTTTAACATATAACATCCATTAAAAACACACAACATCTATTAAGACACATAACATCAATATAAAAGAACAAATATGATAAAAACATATTAGAACAATTAATCCATATTTAAAATTCATAGTTTAAAATTCACAAATTTAAAATCATCTGTAAAGGCACGCTGGAAGAGATGGTTCTTTAATGCTGTTTTAAATCCAGACAGTGTATTTAACTTACTGATCTAAACTTTAAGGCCAGGATTTATCAGTCGTCCACCTCTGGTATATAAAAAAGCCACTTCCAGGTGAGAAATAGCTCTGCTACTCTGCAACTGCATAATGCATTTTAGCTTGGTTATGTTAGACCTTGGTCTGTGGTTTACTATTACCCCTAGGGTGTCTGTGCTAACTGCAAGGAGCAGGCATACCCATAAAATCATGTAACAGCATATTCATATATATTCTCTTGTAGACCCACAAAAAAGGCCACCTAGATCAATTGTTGCTTAAGGCCTGTTTATCTAATACTCTCTTCTAAATCAAACTATTATTTTTGGACTACACAGAACTATACAGGAGCACAAGCAGTAAGCAGAGACACTGCACTACATTGTTTTCAGAGGCAATGTCTAGATATTATTGAGTTGTTTCGATGCAGCCAAGGCTTAATGGAGCCATGTTGCTGTGAGTAATACTCAATGTGGGCCAAAGTCAACCATGTCAGCAGGATGCCAAGGGAGAGTGAAGAGTTGCAATATCTGTACCAGCAACAGCTTGCTTCTGACTGGCTACTTACAAGAACATAATAGTGTTGTTTAAAAAAAAATCATACAGGAGAAGAAACTGAATTTGGCAGGTTTTACCTATACAGCATCTAAAAGATTTTTCAGATGCAACAGTAGAGAGGCTTCTTGAGGAATCCAATGTTCTCTGCCTAAGAAAGGACAGGTAGCCTCATCCAGGACAGAGAAACAGTCTGGATCTCAAGGGAAGTTGCTTTTTATGTTGTTAGTGAAGCTGAAATGTTATTGTCTGGATTTTACAACTCTTTGGACTTTTTCATAACGGGGTAAAAAAAAACCTGAGGAGGTTGGGAGAACAGGGTTGTCGAGCTTACAGAGCCCTGTTTCAGACAGCCCCATCCTCCTCCTGACCTTCCCCCATCTTTCCTCCGTGCTGCAGGTGCCACTTTTTATTGACAGGGTTTTCCCGTGAATAAGAGTGGTGCATTTCTCGCACAGGCAGCACGGAGAAAGGATGGGAGAAGGTCAGGAGGAGGACAGGGCTGTCTGAAACGGGGCTCTGTAAGAGCAACAGCCCCATTCTTCTCTCAACCTCCTTGGTGGTTTTTTACCCCATTTGAAAAGGTCCTTTGTTTCCTGGTGCCCACATGTCCAAAGAGCAGAGTGGTCTTTGCCTGCATCAGTGGCAGTACTAGACGGGTGCGGAGAGGCTGCTTCTGTAGTCATATAGTGAAGTATTCTTCCATAAGTCCTTTCCAATTGATCATTCATCAGTCCCAGAAGAGAAAGTTCAGGTTTTAACTGTATGTTAATTTTTAAAATCCTTGGCATCAAAATATGTATTTGTACCCAGTACTTTTTGGCCTTTTTACAAGTCTACAACCTATGATAAAAAGTCCTTTTTTGTTGTTCACATTTCCAACATACATTCACAGTTCCCTTACACATCTTAGACAATTTCTCAGGTGTCATAAACCAGCAATAACATCATTTTATAGAAGTTTTTAAGTTCATAGCATAAGGTAAATTTCAACTCCTTTGCACACATTCCCTCCCATTGTTCTATTTGTATATTGTATATACAATTCCCAGCCCATTTTATCATGCAATCCTTCACTTGTTCCTCTTCTTTCTCATATTTTAACAAAAACTATACATTTTACCTATTTATTTATTTCTTTATTTCTTTTAAACCATTTTTTGTCCAATTTTAAAATCTTTCAAAAAACAGCAAATAAGAGAAGTATTGGAAACCATAACTCTAATTCAAAAGCTGGTCTTTCATTTTCATCGTATATTCTCCTTGGTAATTCTAAAGCAGATCTTAATACCTTAACATTTTCCTTTACCTGTTGTTGCTCTTCTATAAAAAGCTTCCTGTGATGAGAGCCATAGAAATATTTTGTGATACAACCTGGGTTTATATCTAGTCCATATTCTTAATAAGGCACGTCTCACATCATGATTATTAAAATCCACATTCACTTTAACGTTTTCATACCACACAGTTTCATTTCTTCCAAGCCTCGGGTCATGGTTTTTTAAAAAATTCTAGTAAGCTTTTATTTCTCAGGATCTTTTAACCACACTAAACAACAGGCAGTAAAATAAACTGTCAAATTAGGTGAACCCAAATCTCCTCTTTTTTGTGTGTCTTGCAGTATTTTAAGTTTCACTCTTGATTTTTTTTCCCCTTGCCAACTAAACATAGGACTTCATCAGATGCGGAAAATATGCCATAACAACACCTACTGATCTAAAAAGGGCACACATACCAGACTATGCCATCCTTTTGCAATCGTGTAAAGTCCAAAACCCTTTTTATTGATGGCCCAAGCTGTCAATAGATCAGCCATGGAGCTTTGTTGCTGGTATTGCCGGCATTTGAAACTTTGCACCATTGCACTCACATGAATGCTGTGTCAATTACAGAACACTTCCTGTTGAGATAGCAACAGCCAGGTGGGGGATGCTCTTTTTATGAATCCCGCCCCCCAGGTGTACTTGGGACTTTGAATGTGTGTTTATGTTCTTGTATCTATGTTTTATATCTTGATTTTCCTTTTATTTTTGAATTTGCTGTGCTAGCATCTTCTCATGAGAATCAGCGAGATTTGGAACCCAGAAATAAATGGAGGTCTGTTTGTGCTCCGTTACTTCTGGGACTGTCTTTCCGATGCTGGTTAAGGTCTGGTGTGATGCAGGGGCCTTATGAATCCCACCACTGCCACCAAATTTGTGATGTGCAGGTGCACCAGCTGAATTTATGTCACTGTTCAGCCTGGCTGTCTTCTCACTTATGCTGCCACCCAATAAATATCTGTGGAGACCCTTCCCATACCAGTTTTCTGCCACAGGATTGGCTCCTTCATGCTCTCTCCCCATTCCCTCATCAACATTCCATCAGATGCTCATCACATGTTCTCCACATCTAGTTGGGGGGATTTGTTTGCCGGCATAAAAAACATTTCAAAATATACCAGCAAAAAAACTTTTCTGGTGGGTAGTCTGATAAAGTCCTTAGATAAATCCATCTGCCATTGTTTAAAGTGTAAATCATTTGTCAAAACCAGTATTGCCTGAAAAAGGAACATTCTAGGTCACACATTCATTTTTATCATTGAGATTCTCATCAACAGAAGCAAATTTAATTTCTTCCATCTCTGCATATCCTTCTTGATTTCATTTCACATCTTAACTTAAATTATTTTGAAATAACATACAGTTCATATTTGTCATTGTGATACCTAAGTATTTCACATTCTTCTCACTTTTCAATCCAGTTTTCTCCATCAATTCTGTTTGCTTGGTCATCTTCATATATTTTTTGTATAATTCCTTTTTATTCATTTATAATAATAAAGTATACAGTAATTTGATTAATCAACATCACCATCTTTTGTTTGTTAATCTTAAACCCTGCCAAGCCCCCAAAATCTTTTAATTTCCCATTAGTCTTTTTCCGTACTCTAGTGGATTTTCCGAAATAATCACCAATCAGCAAATGCCCTTATTTTATATATTTAAAAAAATCTTTATGGTACCAAAAGAATTCTTCTTGCATTATATCTCAAGACCTTGAGTACTAATATAGAGACCTCATAGTAGTTTTTATTAGTTAATCTAGATCACCCTAATGGCATGGCATGAAGCTACCATTGGTGTAACTGCAGCTGAGCTTCTCCAATGTCCAGTTTGATGGAAAGAAAAAGTATAAGCAAATATTATCAAGAAAGATCCTGGAACATTCTGCATAATTGCAATTTCTTTTGGTACCAATACAATGTCATCTAATAATATTGTTAAGAACAACATTATAAACATTAAAGTATAGACTTAACACAAATTTCCAGAAAAGCTGATTTCCTTATCACTTGCTTTTTTAAAGAAAATATGTGCTGTCAAAGACAAAGAACGGTAGTTGGAAGGAAACCTCTGACTGGCAGTTGTTTGTCACTTATGTCTGCTTCAGTCAAAAGACAAGTCTAACTCATTTTACTTAGAATGTCACCAAAGGGAAAACCCTGTCAGATTCCATTGGCCTCTGCTTCAGCTGGAAGGAACCAAAACACTTGCCTAGAGCAAATGGGTGAAGGATGGAGCATTGCCTCTCTTTCAGTAAATCCGTAAGATTTGAACATTTTGATGGGAATGCCTATGACCTGTCATGTATAATTTCAGGAGACCTTTTCAAGCCTATGTTAAATGGCATTAGCATGCACTCTAAAAGCTGACTTAATTATGAAAAAAGTGAATTCAATATTTAGTATGAGGAAATGGAAATGTTCCCTCCAGATCCTGTTAAGACAGCCTGGAATCAGATTAATTAAAATTTTAATACAGGTTGAGTATCCCTTATCTGGAATTCTGAAATCCAAAATGCTCCAAAATCTGAAACTTCTGGAACTACAATACATATGTACTTGTACTGCATTTGTAAGGCTTGAGAGAGACATGGCTGGAGAGAGTTGCAAGGATTTGTGAAATGATGGGAATTCACACACTGGCCATTTTACAGATCTTTGCATCTCTTTCCAGCTGAATGGACGTGTAGGACTGCCGTAGCCACCACTTCAAAGGCAGAAGCAAGAGTCTGACAGCCCTGTGACTACCAGGGCTGCTGTCAGAGTTGGCTGTGGCTTCTATCCACCAAACACTTGGGTAGAAAAGGCACTGACTGGGATCCAGGCTCCAGTGGTGGAAACAGGGGAGAGAGGAGAGGGGGCTGGTTTGTTTGTTTGTTGGTTGGTTGGTGTGGGGCTCCTCTCGGCCAAGGCTGGAGATGGTCTCCAGCAGCTACTGCTGCTGCATCCTACTCTAGACCTCACTTAGGCTAGATTGGTGGTGGGAGTGGAGGAGCAGCAACAGCAGCAACCACTGCAGTTGCCAGTTGTGCAAAGTTTGGCTGTGAACTTGTCTGCTCCACCTCCCTCCCTCCCTTCCTCTCCTCTCCTCAGAGGCAAGGGAGCCCAAAGAATGCACACCTGGTGACTGGGGCTTATTACCACTTCTGCTGCTGCCACATGCCATTCTATATACAGGTAACCTGTACTGTATTCCAAAATAATATTAAAACATCCAAAATACAGCTCACCTCTAGACCCAAGTATTACAGACAAGAGATTCTCAACCTGAATAAAATACAAGAATGGGTTATATATTTTAAGGTACTTAGCCTTGTGCCTTGAGTTTATTGCTAGGAAATTAAGTCTCTTTACCTTTAAAAGCTAGGGTTGCTTAACTTAGAGCGATTTTTGACATCTGCTTATTTCCTCTCTGTCTGGTGGTGTGCCCATTAATAAAAGCATACTAATATACAATTGTAAAAGAGATAAAATTGTTGATCTCTTAAGATTACTATTAGATCCTTTTGGAGTATTTTTGCATCCACCAGATGGTCTGGTTAAAAATGGTCATCATTCAAGAATCTCTTGTGTCATGTCTCTGGCTATTAGTTACATAGATAGATACTGTTGTATTAGTTAGACATTGTTAGGCCTGGTTGCTAGCCAGAGACTCAACATGAGTAGAGTGCATTGTGGGAAAGGCTGGTTGTGGCTGGAATGTGATGGGTACTATCTGTGGGCAGGTTCAAGGACATTTAGCCTGGGACAGAATTAGGGAGTTAGAGCTTGGAACAGACAGACTCCAATTAGCCAAGTGGATGGGGGAAAGTGAAACCTAAACAAGATACTAGTATTGAGTTTTTGGTGTGCTTCCTTCAGATCTGTCAATGACCTGATGCTGTTCACTTTAATGCCTTGCAACAAAGCATTTGAATTGATGCCTGTTATTTGAGTGATTGAAGTTTGACGGGGTTCATCACATCTTATCTCTTAATAATAGCAACTGTAATAGTGATGAAAAAAAAATTGGTGGCCTTCTTGAAATTCCATAACTAAAGTGAATTAAAATTTCACCCAGGTAACATTTTTATTTATTAAATGGTTAATCCACTCAAAAAGCAAAATTGTCTGGGTGGAATACAAATTAAAAACAACAATATAAATAACAATAGAGATTATTGGAGAGATTGTAATGTTAATTTCATATATGAGTACTGTAAGCCATATCATTAATATTTCTGAGCCTGGAACCCATGATGACGTCTGCATTTTGGATTTTGCAAATTATTTTCTGTATATAATGTTTTAACATAGGACAGATACAGGGAATAGCAAAGTTGATCTTGATACCCCAGAATGCACCATGCCCAATTAACAAGCAGAAATAAACAGCTCTAACTAAGGAGATTATCATACATGGCGAAAAGTGCAATAGGAACACAAGAGGACAACATTACTGTACCGTGAATGGGTCCTGGTTTCAAATGACATTGTCATCCTCGTGTGTTGACTTTCTGCTGCAGTGGCAAAGAAGGTGTCATTTTTTATTGGCGGGAGTCTCCTGTCAATGAAAAGTGACACCTTTTTCACTGCTGAAGTACAGAGTCAGCACATGAGGACAATAAAACTTGTGCAAAACTGGGACCCATTCATGGTAGGACTTTTTCGGACAAACAAAAAATAACGCTAGCAGCCTCACCAGGTTGCGAGGCTGCAGCGCTAGAGGGCGTCCGTTTTGCATGATGCCCCTTCCCAGCGGTACTGTTGCAGTACCGCTGGGACATTTGACCATCATATTTTGCATTTGACCGTCATATTTTACTCATGATCAATGATCGTGAGTAAAATATGACAGTCAAATGCAAAATATGATGGTCAAATGGAACAGTACCGCTGGGAAGGGGTGTCATGCGAAACGGACGCCCTCTAGCGCTGCAGCCTCGCAACCTGGCGAGGCTGCTAGTGTTATTTTTTGTTTGTCTGAAAAAGTCCGTAGAATAATGTCATCCTCTTGTGTTCTTGGCCCTCATCTGATAATCTCTTAAGGCAAAAGAAATGTGGCCACATCTTCATTGGATAAGTGAGTATTCCCTATTTTTTAAAGGAAAAATGCAAAAGTTTTTTTCCTGTGCTCAAATTTCTTCTCCCATGCAAACACTTCATTGGAGATATTTCAGTCAGATTGAGACTTAGCCAGGCCTAGAGTAGACCAATAGGACTTACGTTAGTTATGATGATCTTTTCCCATTTAGTTTAGAAGATCTACTTATAAGTCTGGATCCAAACCCTTGGCAGTGAGCATGCATTTCATAATGATTTAAAATCATGAATACTTTATTAATTAGTTAACAAATAAATCAGGGACTGGAATCATGGAGCCCTCCAGATGTTGTTGCACATGCAACTCTCAGTACCTTTAGCTTGGAAATTATGAGAGTTGGAGTCCAACAACATCCAGACGGTTGCATGATTCCCAGCCCTGCACTAAACCGTCAATAAGATAAGTTCCTTTGCAACTATGTGTGCTGAAGTAGGAACAGTGGTACTTAAAGAATAAATGGTGGGAAGAGAATTATAGCTTCTTACACAGCTAGTATTTATTGTTAGTATGTCTTTATCAAGCTCCTCCACCTCTCTCTCCTAAATTCTCCTTGGGAAAAGGAACCACTATAGGCTACTCCTCATGGATGTTAATGTGTGACATTATTTTGGTCTCACCTCTTAGCTAACAAATAAATCATTCAAATGGAAACACTGTGCTCCTTTTTTTTTAAAAAAAAAATGCTATGTACAGATTGTTTGTGTGTTTATTTGATGCTCCTTTGAGGCAAAGGTTGAAAGAACCCAGTGATCAGAGGCTATCTTTAGTTTTGCAGCATCACTGCACATATTGTACAGCACTCTGTGGTATCCAGTCATAGGATTCAATACCGGGAGGTGTTGGGAGAAAATAGATTCTGTCACCTCTCAGATCTAGTTAGGCAATGCAAAGACTAAGCTTCAGCTCTCAAAAAATAAATATGAACACTGAACTCACAGCACATTGAATTCTTTTCAGCTGAATGACCGTGCCTTTCCAGAAGAATAGCTATATTATTCTTTAGTGGTAGAAAGACAAACAGTATTGCTTGCCATGCAATCTGAGCCCTGCAGAACATAATGTGATCCATGGTTTCAATAACAATAACAATAACAATAATAATATGAGCATGCTGAAAGGCTGTAATATTCAGGGGATGGGTGGGGGATGAGGCAAAATCACTAATGACTCCACTGAACAGTACCAAAGAGAGTTAAATGAGTTGAAGAAGAAACATTGGATTGGATCCAGATGTCATCATCCTTAGAGACAATCCACTGGAATCAATGAAACTTAAGTTAGTCATGACTGATTTGTCCTATTTATTTCAATTTAGTCCAGCTGAAGCATGACTAAGTATAGATCCAATCATTTGTGCTTTTTGTAAGAACTTTGTAGGGTGTTACAGTTCACTGCACATGAATTATATCCTAGAAGTTCCTATTTCAAATTTTAAATTACTTAGGGCCCATCTATATGATTAAAAAAAATCTGTTTGGGGGGTAAAAAATACGAATAGGCAGCCGTTCAAATACCTACGATCCGCCTACATGATTCCCCCCCCCCAAACTCTGTATGCCCCTCCTTCCCCAGCTGCAAGCCAAGTGGTGGTTTTAAATCTCCCACTGCTTTTTAAATTTTTTTTTTAAAAAGGTGCCTGCTTTGTGGACAGTCAGTTTTCCCTATTTACACTGTAAAATAAAAATAAATATATATAAAATTCACAGACTTACCGGACTCTCGCTTAGCCAGGAATCCAACATGGCGGCTGCTCTCAATTCCCCTCCTTGCTAGCCTCACCCCTCTACTATTTTTTTTATTTATTTTTTTTTAAATTAAATGTGATTTTAGATTATCTGTTTTTTAAAATTTTGTACTGGTTTAATATTTTTTTATGGGGGAGGGTGGGGGTGGGCGGTGTTTAGGGATTTTAATCTGCTTTTGTATTTTAATTGTTGTAAACTGCCCAAATTGTTTTTAACAGGCGGGTGGGGTAAAAATAAATATTATTATTATTATTATTATTATTAATTACTCAGCCAGCCAATCAGATTACATTGCCTGTTCGTATGTGTGTGAACGGGGAGTACAGATGATCAAGCATTCGAACGGCTGTACGGATTTTAGGCAGAGATTCGCTAATCCTTCCGAACACCGAATCCCGTAGTTTATGGGGGATTTGCTAGCACCCCTTCCGAATGACACGTATGAATTCGAACAGCCGTGTGTATAGAAGATTGATCTTCTGAATGGCATACATATTTTTTTTTTTACCATGTAGACTTGCCCCCATGAATATACTGGAAAACCGTAATCAAATATCTTTGTTGCAATGTACCTGCAACTCAGCTCCAACTTATGGTAATCTTAACCTAGGATTTTGTTGGCAAGATTTATTCAGAGGAAGACTAGCATTGCTTTCCTCTTAGGCTGAGAGAGTGTGACTTGCCCAGGGTTACACAGAAAGTTTCCATGGTTGGTTGGGCATTCAGACACTGGTCTCCAGGAGACCTAGTCCAAAATTCAAATCAGTATGTGCCTCATTCACTATCCCTCCCTATTCCAGCATGCCCTTGCAGGTTTATTGTATGAATTGTGGCTACCCGGCTTTAAGTAATTGAGATTTAGGAGATTATTAGACGAGTGCCTAAAAATGTTATTATGGCACTACAGTGATCGTGTTATGGCACAATGACACACGTTTTTGCATGCTGCCAGGATAATGATATAAAATTGCCCCAAGAATCTGGCAATATGAGCGCTCAGGTCGCTTACTTCCGCGATTTTCCATGAATGAGATTTTGGTGCGTCTTGCAAGAAGATGTGAGTGCACTAAAAAGCCCCCAAACACAACACTGAAAAAGAAAACATTCAGAAAAGCACAGATACACATTTAGAAACTTGCAAGCAAGATGGGGAGGTTCATAAAAAGAGTGTATGGTACCTAGTTTTCCCATCTGCACCCAGAAGTGTTTGGGAATCATGCCAGCAGAACAGGAAACCTTTTCACACACACAAAAATCTGGAATAAAAACACTACAGGAGATCAATTTTCAACTTCTCCCTGACATTAAAAAAGAACTCCCTCGTAATGGCAGCAGAATGCTTGCAGAACATTGGGGCATGGCATCATCTGATAAGGAAGCCTTTTTGGAATCTCATGGCATCATTATAACACCATTTTTGATACGTCTGATAATCTCCTTGGTTACAATCCTAACCACATGTTCTGGGAAAGAAATTCTTTTGAACTCAGTATTACTTGAGTATGGGCTGGTGGTATCTTATGACAGTTTACAATATTAACACAAACATTTACAATACATGTAGTGAATTACCTACCTGAGAATCAGTGTAGTGTAGTGATTTGGATGTTGGACTAGGGACTTTATCATGTGAAGCTGAAATCACAGAATTATGGAGATTATCAGATGCTGCAAAAAACCCCAAACAAACCCGGGAGCATGTGAGGACAATGTCACTCTCATGTGGATGGGTCCAGGTTTCAAATGATGCCATCACCCTCACATGCTGCTTCTGTGCTGCAGCCATGATGGGACCTCATCTTTATATCATGGTTGGTGAGAACTCCAACCATTACTGTGGCATACATTTGCATTCACGGGCAAAACCTGTGAATAGCTGCCAGTATCACTATTTTCCTGGTATTGACAAGTGTGCAATAATTCAGTCCTGCTGTAGTTCCAATATTATGGTGTGAGCTGGCATTCCTCCCTTCCCCCCTCCCCATTCCCAATAACAACACATAATTCAACTTCCAGTAGAGAGTGTGAAGAGGACCTCCATGACACCCTTTCAATGAACCATTGCCTCTTCTCAGTACTTTTTTTGTTTGTTTAATTGTTAATTTATTGGTTTCTTTGTTTTTTGTTTGTTTAATTGAAGTGGCATCTTCTTGCGATAATGGCTGAAACCTCATTCTTGCAAAATCATGGAAGGAGGAGAATTTTTTAAAAGAAGCATGCATGGGACCATCTCAAAGCAGCAATGCAGCACTATTCCAACAAAGTGCAAAAACAAGTGTTACAATAGTATAAGCTTCAACCGCATTCTTAAACCACTACTAGATGGTTGTACAATATTCCATTAGCAGTAGTGTTGCGCAATTGCAACAAAGTGTGAAAATGAATGTAATCATGCCACTATGTTTCTTGTTTCTTCAGTTGTGGAATTACAGTGTTTTATCACACGAGCATGTATAATGTCCTATGAGCCTGAAAACCAGGTTCAAATCCCTGCTCGGCCATGGAAACCCACTGGGTGACCTTGGGCAATTCACACTCTCTAAGCCTCAGAGAAAGGCAAAGGCAAACCACCTTTCAAAAAATCTTCCCAAGAAAAGCCCATGATAGATTTGCCTTAGGAAACAACTTGAAAGCACACAACAATAACAACAAATAAATTATCACTGTTTTCAAGCTTCCAGCTTCAACGCTGACCTGAGTCAAACTAAATGCTTAGGTATACAGTCGTCCCTTCACATTCGTGGGGGTTAGGTTCAGATGGCCCCCGTGAATGTGAAAAATCAGTGAATAATAACAGCCCCCCCTGCCCTCCCAAAAGTGGCAATGGGGCTTCAGAGGCCCCGTCACCACTTCCCCCCACCTCCACTGCCCTCCCAAAAGTGGTGATGGGGCTTCAGAGGCCCCATTGCCACTCCCCCCACCCCACCCCACCTTCCCGAAAGTGGCGATGGGGCTTCAGAGGCCCCATCACCACCTTCCCCCCACCCCCATGCCTCCCATCACCACTTTCCCCCCACCTCCCCAGAGTGGCAAACCACAAATATGCGGAACCGTGAGTGTGGAGGCTGCGAATGTGGAGGGAGGACTGTAATGTCAAATATTGTACAACTGATGAGATGGTGCCAAAAGGCCCTGTCTACACACAAAATAAACAACTGTTTGGGGGATCTGCCTACATGATTCCCCCCCCCAACTCCATATGATCCCCCTTGCCCAGCTGGCTGAAGCGATCAATCAAAGCGGCAGTTTTAAATCTCCCACTACTTTTAAAAAAAATTTAAAAAGGTTGCATGCCATTCAAACAGCCATGGTTACATATTTATATTTAAAAATAAAAATGAAAAAATGTATCACAGACTTACCGGACCCTCGCTGAGCTGGGAATGCAACATGGCGGCTGCAGCTCCTTTCCCTCTTTCCTAGTCCTGCCCCCTCTACCCAGCCTGCCAATCAGATCCTGTTCATATCTGTGCGAACAGGAGTGTACAAGCGACCAATCATTTGGAAGCCGCATGGAGTATGAACAGGAGTGTACAAATGACCAATCATTTGGAAGCCACATGGAGTAATCCCTGAGATCAGGAAATTTTTCCGAACGCCAGAATGCCAGACTTTACGGTGGAATCCATGCCCCCCTTCCAAATGAAACAGTTACATTCGAAAGTACATCTGTACAGATCATCGATCTTTCAAACTCCATACAGATATTTTTCATCATGTACGCAGGACCTAAGTTAGACATGCTTAGATCTACTTGAAACCCATGTGAAAAATCAGTCACAGCTAACTCGAGTCCTATTGATTTTGATGGGACCTAAGTATGGGGTTTGTATTTATAGTCCAACCCACAATGCATATCCCAGAACACTCTGATTAAATAACTTTTCTGAGCTTCAGCATACTACATTTCTAAGAGAAGAAGTGGGACACCAACCTTTGAATTCATTACAGCTTTTCACAACAAATTTAACTTTACATGAGCCAAATGTACCAGTCTGCTGTTTGACATATTCCTTTGAATTAAAGGCTGCTTTTAATTTTGGGGTTTTAAATCATTAATGGAAAGCTATATTAGTGATCTGTTGTGATGTTCCCCCTTTATTCTCAGGAGTTCAGAAACTACACAGCACACTTCTGCTAGAGATAAAGATAAAATTTGAACTTTTTTTTTTTTTTTTGCTTAGCAGCTCACCTGCTTTCTCCAAAAAGAAAAGTAAGTGGTGTGAATCAGAATAATCTTTTCCTTTAGGCAGAAACAAAATCTAACACAGGGCCTCCTGTGTTCTGGGTTTTTATTAGCTGGTAATATTTTAGACACAGTAGCATGTTTTTACCCCATCCAGTTCAGCATAAGCTTCTTAAGTTCAAGAATCTAACTTTGTCTTTGGTTATAATAAAGGAATTTCTGTGCCATTTATTCTGTTGGTATAAAATGGCATATTACAAGTGTACCATGGATGAAATTCTGTACTGTGAATATCCACATCTTGGTAGCTGAGTTGTCCTTCACTACTGATGATGAAGATATATGGGATCTGATGTGGTGGAATTTTTCATAAACAAAGATAGGTTCAGAGCGGCTGCACACAATACATGAAAGCAGTGATGGAGAAAATGGAAGAGACCTGCATTTTCTGTGCAATATACAAATCAAAGGCTCATACATCTGCAGAAAGATGGGAAAATTCTATGTGTATGTGTTACCACTTTACAGGTCACCCTGCAGGCAGGTAGATGCCCTTGAGATGCATTCCTCATTGATGAACTCTCATTCTTTGCGAATACCTCTTGGTTCTCTTAGCAGCCTAGGATTGACTCAAAAGAGCTCAAGATGCTGTTTTAATCTTAATTTGATACAAACAGTTAAAACACTGCACACATGATTAATCCATAATAGGTGACATTAACAATGGTGGCTGGTAGTTTCCCTATCAGTCCAGCCACGCATCCTTCTTGGGGTTTCCTAAAAACTTTCAAGGAGCTATCTGTGTTGGGCTCTAGGTTTAGCACCTTGAATATTTAAGTTCAGACTAAAATCCAGAGTAGATTTGCCAACTCTGTGATATGAAAGCCACCAACCATCATTAAACACTAGTAGACAATTATATTTGTTTGTTTATTTGTTCAATTTACGTATATCTCACCTTTCTCCCAAGAATGAGAAAACAAATTCAATTTCATCCTCACAGAACATGATTTTTTGGGGGGGGGGATGGGGGTAACAGTTTTCAGATTCTTTGGCATGGTGCCATGAAAATATCTGGAGTGATAAAAGCCCCAAAGAAAGAGAAACAAGGTCAGCCAATCAATAATTCACTTTATAAATAAAAATAAATCACAGGATGCTGACACTAGGAGCTTTAACAGGTAACAGCCAGACCAGCCTGTCTTAAGGGGTAAACAATCTCTTATCATTTGTACCAGACCCAGATTAGTCTGTGGGTTTGGTCCATCTCAATCCATCTAGAGGTTGAAAGGTAGGCTATAGATAGGCTTTCCTCTAAGACTAGGACTAAAGGTGGCATTATGTCTTTAAGGAACTGGAAACCCATGGACATGCTCTTCAGCCTCTGGATGGATTTATGACCAAACTCACTCATAAACTGCCACATGTCAGTGGACAAAGACTTATTGAAACCAGGGTTCAAATCATATCATTGAATCCAATGAACTAAATCTAATTGCTAGTCCCCAAAAGAGCAGATCCATCAAATCAATGGGAATTTTGTAACTCAGCACTTAACAATACTAGGCAAATTCCACTGATTCAGTCATTCTACTTTAAATAGGACTAACAGTTAAATTTAGCTCAGTTTCATTGTTACCATGGGGTTGCATGGATTTGCACAAATTTTGAATTCTGTGCTGGTCACCAAGCAGATATATGCTTAGCAAATCACTGGCTAACTATTTTACTGAGCAGAAGACTTTGGAATGTAAAACCATTTTTTTAAAACAGTTTTGATTTCATTCTTTATGTGACTTCAGAACTGTGTTCTATACCTGGTCAACATCTATACTAGAAGGGGAATTGAGAAAATTAATTCACATTAGTAATAACAAATAAAAAACAAATTTATATAACAACACGCTTGTTGAGAGAAGAATGTGGGGATCCAACATTTCAATGCACAAAGCACATGGCTACACTGAATAATCTTTAATTTTAATATGCACTTAAAAATTGGCATTTTGATCCAGCCAGATTTTTTTAAAAAAGCATTCACTGTGGCCTGAATCCAATGGCTAGTCTCAACTAGATTAGCCTGTTGAAATCGATTTCTGAATGGCAATTCAACACCTGTGTAAATCCCATTGTTTCAATAGGTTTGATCTAGTTGGGATTAGCAGTTGGATTTAGGCCTCGTTGGGACATTGTATTATGGTTCCATTCTTTTGTATCCCTGGTTACAACTGCCCTGCTTTCCTGCCCTTTCTGTTTCCATCATATTTCATTTTGCAAAATCTACAGTGTCATCCTCTAAGACATGACATGGTGAACTTATTGACCAACAAAACCAGACATATTTCATCAGAATCAGCAGGATTAAGTGTCAATATGGGTAAAATAAGGTAACGGCTATGAGGACAAAGGAAAAGGAGAGTTAAAACAGTTCAGAAGAGAGCAGCTTTGAAACAAAAATGTACATGCAACAAAGCCTCAAAACAGCTTTAAAAAGAAAGGGATTTTTTTTTGGGGGGGTGACACTTATGCAAAATTCATTGGCTGGAATCATGTTGGGGCATTGCATGCTCATAAGGGGATTTAAGTGTGGAGAAATAGAATTGTGAAGATGTGCAACGTCGGTATTCAGTAGAGGGCTACTGTTTTGTAACTACATAGCAGAGCTGGCAAAGGGACAGATGTGCAATGGGATACCATTGGAGATTCAGGTGCACCTCAGGCACTCCCAATGTGCACCGGTTCCATATCTTTGCAATTCAGTAACTGGGGTTCTTAGTGCCTCTGCTGTTAAATTCGATGCATGCAAATTTATGCTGTATGAAAGAATTTATAGGATCCTGGCCATTATTTCTTGTGCACATACAGTACATGTTCCATAGGCTCCTGGGTCAGATTTTGGAATTCTGTGTGAAAAAGGAGATAATCAAAGTGGAAAGCTGCTTTTAAATGTGCTTAGCATTCAAAGCAGTAGTTTTTGAATAATTTAAGAATGGCTGATGAATTATTTCCCTTACACTTCCTGCAAAGTAAATAAATAAAAGAAAAGTGGGCAGGGAGGAGTAAGATTCTTTTTCTTTACACAGATGTCTCTGGTGAAAGGTACAATTCTAGGGCTTAATGCCATCACCACAACTCGAAAAATGAAGGGTGGATCTTTCAGAGAGGGGGGAAATGTAACCGATGCAATAGCAGTCAGCAGGTTTTGCTGTAGCTGGTAACATTGTGTTCTTTTTGAAAGCATGCCAGATGCAGACATATTCACGTCTCCCATCCAAGGGGGAATTCCTGCTTTTAAATAGTGTGTGGGTGGATTCATGTGAACACAAAGTGCAAAGATGTTTCTGAAAGCCTAGAATGGTCCACACTCATCCCTTCTCTGAAAATGTCTAAAAATCAATTTCAAGGGGGGGGGGAAGAATAGGAGACTCTATGTGAAGAAAGAAAGATGGGCAGTCCCTTCTTGGTCATGAGAGGGCTTGAAATTTCTTGGGGGAGTGTAGGCTTCAATCTCACTAGTTCAGAAATGAGAAATGAGCTTTCAGTATCTCAGAGAGGAAAACTAGGATAAAAGCATTGCTATTCTGAGAATGGGTAAAACCTTTCAAGAACATTATTTCCATACAGAGCTCAATAAAAGGCCATTCTTTTCAAGGAAAAAAATCACTACTATTCCTTGAGTGTCATGTCTTGAGTAACGGAGAGACATAGGACTTTCACATATTCACATAAGGCTGCCAAAGTGGAATTATAGCAGGAAAGCAGAATCTGTGGCTGTACCTTTTCTCATGATGCCGTGTCTGTCCTATAGTTGCTTCACCTTCCATCCATTCCTGGAGTGCTCCTCTTCATTGACAGCAAAACATGTCAACCCCTCCCAATAGTGCTGCTTTACCACTATTGATTCATGTGTGATACGTTCCTCCCACTGCAGTTCTGATATGCAGGCAGTCATGTGGGGTGAGTGGGTATGATTCTGCCCCTCTTCCCCTTCCCCCTTACTATTCCCAAGCAGTCTGCTTTTCTTTCCCCCCTCCAATTTCTTTTCTTTTCTTTTCTTTTCTTTTCTTTTCTTTTCTTTTCTTTTCTTTTCTTTTGCTTAATCAATTGTTGTGACTACGCAGTTGCTCTGAAAATTTAAAAAATGGGGGAAAAAAAACAGACAGAAAGACATGCTGGGCAAAGGGCAATAAGGTGGGGATATGGAGGCTGACATGCAGAAGACAGAGCCTGGGACTACAGCAGCACCATGGCACTTTTGAAAAGCTGAGGATGTACACCTCAAGTCTAGGAAAGCGTAGGCTACCAACTTCCTTCTTTCTCTAAGTTAGTCTCAAAGGTGCTACAAGATCCCTTCTGATCTAGACTAAGGAGATTATCAAAAACTGCATCAGAAGATTGCTAGGAGCACAGGAAAGGGTGACATTATCAGACATCATTGTCCTCCAGCGTTCTGGAAGTGTAGTGCAGGCATGAGTAAGGTGTCCCATTTTATTGGTGGCTTGTTCCCATCAATGAAAAAGGGAAGCTTCATCTGAGGCAGTGCTATGCCCCAGAAACAGCTGAAGGATACAGGCATCTGGTAATGTCACCCTTTCTTTTCTCCTAGCAATCTTCTGATGTGGTTGGGAACCTGTTTTTTTTCCACATTCCCCCCGTATCTGATCATCTCCTTACATGGCTATGTCTTTGTATTCTACCAATAGGATGCAGGCCACTGTCTTTTTATATTTTTCAGTCAGGCATATACATTTGCTCATGCAATTTTTATACAAATCTGTGTCCTCTTTTATTTAATTTGGTTTTTGTTTTGGCAATGCATTAAGTGGCCACTATATCATCCTAGCACCAAGGTCTATTGGATAAGTTGCACATATTCTCTTCTAGCTCATATCTAAAGTGTAATTATCTGATAGAATGGCCTAGCTGTAATAACCTGTGCATGACAGATATGAATGGCAAATATAAATGGCCATGCTTTCATTGTGGTGAAGCCCCATGCTGTTCTTCTCTGGAAGGGCTGCTGGCCCATAATCTTGGCAAATAGTTGTTAAAAGGTTTGTGTGGCTAAACTAGACAGCTTGCCAAAAGTACTTATGTAAAGCTCTGCTTTAGCTGAAAATTCTTCCTTCAGTTACCTTATCTAATTCCAGCTCACTTGCTCAAGGATGGAGAAACAGAATCTAACAGTATCATTTATGATGACTGACTATCTTGGGGAATGATGCCTCTCTGCGTAAGTAGGAGGTGCCATAGCAACAGTTTCAACACACAGAATCCATGATTACAAAAAAAATTGCTGCCCTTCAAATGCTTTTTGGGCCAGCCACCTTCAGCAGTAATAGGCAATGGTTTCCTACTATAAGAATCCCCTCTAGCTGGCTAAGCTGATTAAATATAAGCATGTAGTGATTCTAGCTTTTGTGTACTTTCCCAAGTTATCTTGAATATAATCCATTCAGCAATTCACATATGGAAGCCAGCAGATATACTAACAGATTGGGCTCCTTAAAATAGCTTATCAGGGAAGTGCAGGGTACAAATGAACAGCACTGTTTGTATAATAAGGAAGATCAAAGGCCCGCTGGATAAGAGAGACTAAAAAAGAAGCATCTGTACGTCTGGCTGGATGACCGCAGGCTGAGATGATAAAGCGTCCCTTCTGCTTTGCTATTACTAGATCAATGGATTTCTCAAATTTGCTGGGTTTTATGTCATGTAGTCCTTACTGTACTACAGACTTCACTGTCATGCTATAAGTATGATTCTATTCATATGCTAATATTAACCTCCATTGTTCTGATATAGTCTACATTCATCACCTGTAGTGTAGAACACATGGCTCTAGGTGTCTCAAATAAGATGCATTTTCAGGCAACAGAAGATAATGTTCTTCTGGTGTCTGTGTATTTAAAAATGGGACTCATGGTAATATTGGAGTGCCTTGTGGGTCTGCTGGTTGAGTTATCTGTAGAGAAAAGTAACTGCTGTTAGAAGAGTTGCTACCAATTGCCAAACAGAACAAAAAAAAGACAGGTACAATAAAAATGTGGGTTTTAGATGATATTGTAGAGACCCAACCTACACTAAACTTGAACTGGCAATGATTGTATAGAAATGTAATACAACCTATCTGGAGGGTGCCACCATAGGGGAGACTGTTTTAGACTCTGCTGAGCAGTACCTGTCTGTAACAGAAGAAGGTACCTCTGTAAGGAGGCAGGAAAGCTGTAGGTAACTATAAGTTGAGCTACCCTGTAGTTTGGTGATCTTCATTATCATCTGCAACCTAACATTTTTTTATTGTAACTGGCTTTTTCTGTGTTACCTACCCTGACACTCCCAGCCCCATATCTATAATAAATTGGCAATATTTAATAACTAGGTCAAATGTGGCCTTCCCTGTAGTTTGGCCATTTAACCTGGAAAATTCCACAAGTAGGAATCCCAAAGACAAACGCTGCTCAGTCATAGATTTTCCTTGGTTTTTCCCGGGCTTTGAGGCCATGTTCTGAAAGAGTTTACTTCTGACATTTCGCCTGCATCTTTGGCTGGCATCTTCAGAGAATGGTTGGGTAGGAGTGTGTGTGGAGTTTATATATTGTGAACCCCTGTTGGGGAGTATATGTAAATTTGTGTATTTGAATGGTTAGTTTCTGGGTGTAGAATGCAAGGAGGATTAGTGTCTGTTTGGCTATTCCTGAGGACATCACAGCCTTTTTCAAACATTGCCTGACGACAACAAGCTACTTCCAGTGTGATAACGAATTCTATGAACAGATAGATGGGGTAGCCATGGGCAGCCCCCTGAGCCCTGTGATAGCAAACATTTACATGGAACATTTTGAAAAGCAAGCCCTGGAAACAGTGCCAAAAAAGCCCACAACATGGTTCTGATATCTGGATGACACTTTCACCATTTGGAGCCATGGAGAAGAAGAGTTGTTCTCGTTCCTGAATCACCTGAACAGCATCCACCCAAATATCCAATTCATGATGGAAAAAGAAAAGGAACACTGCCATTCTTGGATGTCCTAGTCATCTACAAACCAAACCAATGATTAGGCCACAGGGTATACAGAAAACGCACATACATGGACAGATACCTACACAAGAACGCCAATCATCACCCAGGAAAAAAAAACCAATAAAAATATTGGCAGACTGCACAAAAAAGGATCAGTGAACCCCACTACCTGGAGGATGAACTGAAACACCTACACTGGGCCCTACAGGCTAATGGTTACTCCAGGTCAGATATCACAAGAGCAGCCAGTCCCAGGAAAAAAAAAAACAGGAATGAAGAAAAACAGCCATCCAAAGGGGAGGTATTTTTACCATACATCAAAGGAGTCACAGACAGAATAGGGAAAATGATGAGGAAACACAACCTCCAAACAATCTGCAGACCAACCAAGAAAATCCAAGAAATGCTATGCCCAGCGAAGGACAAAAGAGACCCTCTCACAGCCTCAGGAGTTTACCGCATACCATGCAGCTATGGGCAAGTTTACATAGGGACCACTAAATGCAGTGTGCAAACACGAGTCAAGGAACATGAGAAACTGCAGACTGGGCCAGCCAGAAAAATCAGCAGTAGCAGAACATGTTATAAACCAACTTGGACAAAAAATCTTATTTAAAAACCACAGAAATTCTGGACCAGGCCAACAACTATCATGTCAGAATACACAGAGAGGCTATTGAAATCCACTAACACCTGGACAACTTCATCAGGAGGGAAGAAAGCCTAAAAGTTAACAAAATCTGGCTTTCAGTTTTGAAAAACAATAGAATCAAAACTCAACACTTACAAAGGAATTCCACCCAGAGACAGGGGGATTTCCAGCAAATAATGGTCCATCAACCAACCATTAGCCGAACAGACACTAATCCTCCTTGTATTTCTACACCCAGAAACTAACCATTCAAATACACAAATTTACATATCCTCCCCAACAGGGGTTCACAGTATATAAACTCCACACACAATCCTACCCAACCATTCTCTGAAGATGCCAGCCACAGATGCAGACAAAACGTCAGAAGTAAACTCTTCCTGAACACAGCCTCACAGCCCAGAAAACCCCCCCAAGAAAAATCTATGGATGTTGGCCGTGAAAGCCTTCAACTTCACTTGCTCAGTCAGGTATGCACTTAAGGAGGGGCTGCCCAAATTCCAAAGAAATGTTAATTTGCAAGGTAACTAAGGGTCCAAACACCTGGCTAATCCTATCAGCCTGTAAACAATCTCCATATCTTTACCCTTCCAGAACAAAGACAATTGCATCCTCCATTCAGTTATAAAGTATCCATACATTAAGACCATTAGCATATCCAGAGTGCCTATTGTCTCACTCTGAGCAACTTTGAGAAGCATTTCACTCTAAACCCCATCCCCTATAAAAATCCCTTCAAAACCACACTCAAATGCACACAGTTCACCTTCCTACCTACTCCATGTCAGACTGTGTTGCAATTCCAGCTTTGGGACTCCCATTCTGCTGGTTTCTTCCGCAATCTCATCTCCTCAGATTGGCACAGTATCACCCCCAAACAAACTCCCTTCTCTGGTCCTCTATCCCAATATTTCCTACTTTATTCACTAGCCTTGCATGAATGCTTGAAGCCTGAATGTGTGCATGAATGTTGTTATTATTGTTTTCTAAAATAAAGACCAATTTATTGTACTATCTAGCTTAACGTCTCCTCCTGAGTACCGTTAAACATAGGTTAAAGGATCTTGCTATCTGTTGCTCCTCTCTTGCATGGTCAAGCTGAGTATATTAATTCCCCAAATTAATATCAATATTTTGAAGGTCCTTAAGACCCCTAAGCATTTATGGTAACATCTGTTTAGCACTTGACCATTATAGATGGTGGAAAATGTAATTCAGTGTATCTGGAGGGCACCAAATTGGGGAGGGCTGGTCTAAAGTCTTTTATTCTCTAACCTTCTCCATAATTTCTTTCCCTTTGTCCACAACCCAGGTTTATCACACATTTCCATATAAGGTTTACTCGTAGTATCTCATGGCATTTTATCACACCAGCCTGTTGTCTCTCAGCAATCTCACTGTTGAAGCAAACAGGAACATACCAGTTTGAATCAATAACTCACTTCTCTCAATTCATTTTATTATTCTGCTTCAGAGATCCATGGTCCAATGCTCACTTTTCTGCACCACTTCACTAACCCCACCTTCCTCCCCATGTATGCTCTGCCCAGTGCATGCATGCTTTTCAATCTCCTTCCCACAGTGACACCCTCACTCTCTTTCCCAGCTTGCCACCACATCTCAGCCAGATCTTAAACCCCTTCCCTGCACTGTTGGAAGGACAGGAGACTGAGAGGAGAAGGAGCAGGAGGAAGAGGAGGAGGGAGTTGAAGATAGTGGACTGGGAAGAGACTTAAGATCTGACTAAGATATCATGGTGCAAGCTGGGAATGGGTGTCTCTGTGGGTAGGACAGATTGAGAGGAGGGGTAGTATGGAATTGAAGTCTTCAGGATGGGAAGGGGTTTAAAGTCTGGCTGAGACATTGTAGTGGCAAGCTGGGAAAGGCAGAGAGGTGGAGGAGAGGGTTGAGGAGGTAGAGCTATTTAAGCAGCAGCTACAAACTCTGTGGAGGGTCAACTATAAAAGCAACCTCATCCTGCTTCAAAATAGCAAGGGGAAGACAGGGAGGGAGGGGGAAAGGAGAAGAATCACACCCATTCATGCCACATGTTTGCTGGAATTTTGGAACAGCAGTGGAAGAGACCTATTGCACTACCTATCATAGTGGAAAAGCAGCAATATTGGGAGCCATTGATGGGTTTTTCTCATCAATGAAAAGGTGTGTTCTAACAATGATTGAAAGGCAAAGCACCAACAGGACAGACATGATGTCATGTGATAGGTACCAGCCAAAGATGCTATTATCCAGCTTTAATTTTGATTTACTACCCTTGGGTGAGAAAGTCCACAAGTGGGGCATTTCCTGAGAGTTAGCATCAGTGGACACTAACGGAAGTGTGTCAACTTACTTTGCAACAAAACTGTGCTGATTCCTGGCAAGCACCATCTGCTGTCACATTCAGTAATTTAACTTCTCCCCAGCTTAATTCTTTGTCATCCAGTATTACAGAAGCCACATGGAGCCTGTAGAAACATGCTTCCTTCACCATGAAGACTTTCCATATGTCAACAAGTCCTTGGGCATTGATTGCTGTGGTTCTTTTAGTGTTTCCAAATGTAGACACTTTTACACATTTATGGCTCAGCTGTTGCTGCTATTGCTGCTGGTCAGTAACCCCCCCCCCAATGTACAGAGTTCCAGAAAATGAAAAGTGCTACACTTTGGCTCATTCAGTGGATGTGCTTCCTTCCACTTCCTCAAGGGTGGCATAAATAGACAGTAACAGCCAAGAATAGGTAGAGCTCATAAAGTTACTTTAAAAGGATAATCTGTGACAGCTATATTTCCAAGGCCTTCAAAATTACTATGTCTTCTTGTTAAAGCAGCATTTTTTTAAACAAAAGGAATGGTTTTTGCTTTCCCACTACTCAAAAGTAACTAAAATAGTTGAATGCTACAAGCTTTTAGTTGCAGTTGTAATGCTATATGAATATTATAAGGCACTGGTCTGTGGTGCCAACACACTTTCCTCCTGTAAGCCCCATCTTCCTGAACAGAACAAGATATGTCAGAAAAAGCATATCATGAGCCTGCACTTGAACCTTGTGGTAGTCCTCCTCTACCACTTAGTGAGGCCACATCATTGTATCTATAAAAGTAAGAGAAAAGCTACAGCTATAGCTTAAAAGGAGTACAGTAGGACCCCCCCCCCATATCCA
Organism: Gambelia wislizenii; assembly: GCA_030847615.1. NCBI lineage: Eukaryota > Metazoa > Chordata > Lepidosauria > Squamata > Crotaphytidae > Gambelia > Gambelia wislizenii. Next base: position 200,321,731 of record JAUMIR010000005.1, on the reverse strand, counting down.
CTGAGTCAATTATTCACAGGACACAAAACAGCACGTCTACCATAGGGTCTTCCTAGGAAATGTGTCCTCTCTAGCCATTTTGTAGGTCCTCCAAGGCAACTCTATGATATTTTAAACCAGAAGTCCCATTATTTTCATTGGTGTTCACTATTATCCACAGTTTTCAGTATCCACAGGGCCTCCCAGAACCAATCTCCAGTCGGTATGGGGGTCCTAATGTAAATCTGTTCCTCATCCTTTTTTGTTTTGCTGATTTATTAATTCATTTTATATCCTGCCTTTCTCCCAGAATGGGATCCAAGGCAGTTTACAATACAGATTAAAACAAAATACCACTAAAAAAAACTAATAATAAAGAAGTTTAAAACCATTGAGCAAACAATCCTCTGTGTGTCTATGTGTGTGAGTGTGTGTGCTTTCAAGATGTTTCTCAACTTATGGCAAACTCCTGATTTTCATACTGTTTTCTTAGGCAAGGAATACTCAGACTCAAAAGTTCTGTCTAAATAAAAAGATTTTTATTTAGGCAAAAATAGAGGAGCAGAGAAGGGGTCACCTTTGACTTCCAAGGAAAGGATTTCCACATCTAGGAGCACCCACCAAGAAGGGTTTCTCATGTGTCCTCACCAATCATAATGTAATATAATGAAGTTTTTTTTGGGGGGGGGATAATTGCAAGTAATGAATTAGTTATAAGTAGCTACATCACCACATGTAGTCACTGAGCTGAGAGGTGATCCAAAATTAGTACATTAAAATAAATTTCCAATTTATATCTTGCCTTAAGGCCTCAGTGGGACCATTCAGATGGCTGCCAAAACAAGATTAAAATCTCCCTCACACACAAAAAAAAACCCTGGCTCAAGACATTTTGCTGACTGTGGTGCACAACAAATGCCTACCTACTGTGGCTCAAGCCAGGGTACATAGTACCCAGAGCTAGACAAGTTACTTTGATATTTGATTAGATTAAATTCCACAAGTGCCCTTTCCTTACTAGGACAGTAAAAATACAACAATAATAAATAATTAATAACTTGGTGCGGTTTTGTGACGCACACACAAAAAATCAGCAGTCACCTGAAGCGGTCACCTCTCTCCAAATGACAGGTTCAACCCTGCTCACAAAATTAATAAATAATATGCATTTCTTGTTGGCAGGACTACACCCACCCTTACATAGAGTGAGGAAACCATTTCAGGTAGCAGATGGACAGGTGGAGGAGGATGACAGAAAAGCATGTGCCCCCTGTCCTGTCCTGCAGTAGCCTATAACTACCCTGTTTTCTTTGGCAGCAATGGAGGACACTGTCCTGCCACCAGTATTGACATAAAATTCAACTGGGAGACAAGTTCACCTCTTTAAGTGGAATATGGTGTGGGTGGGTGTGCTCTTGCCGTTTGTCTCAGGCAACAAAAAGTCTTGAACAAGTTGAGGAAACCTGGATGCTCTAATTGTTTGGGCCAATACAATAAAACTGGGAATCGATTGTTCCTAAGCCCAAGAACAGGGTAATTTGTCTGCCCTGAATGGGGTTGCACTCTCCCTGAAGGAACATGTATGCAGCATGTGAGGACTCCTGAATCCATCTTTTCTATCAGAAACCCAAGTGGCTTTCTGGCTGTACATGACCTGGAACCTCCTTTGACTGACCTCCCAGATGTTGCCTTTCTTGGACAGTGATTACTTGTGGAGTGGTAATGTCCTGGTTCCTTCCTGTCATCAAGGTAAGCTCTGGAGACTAACATCAGGGGATTTCATTAAACTGTGGGATGTCTCCTATGTTGTTCAATATCTATGTGAAGCCATTGGAGGAGGCCATTTAAGGTTTTGGGGTTGGTTGCAATTAGTATGCTGATGACACCCAGGTTTACTTCTCCTTTCTGCTGACAGGGGCTGTGCAAGCACTGGACCATGGCCTAAGTGCTGTAAAGGGCTGGACAACATTACACTGAAGCTGAATTCCAATAGGACAGTGGATTGATGGTTCTCTGGTCCATAAACTCACTAAGTGACCTGCCCTGGAACATGTTACACTCCCCCTGACGGAGGTGATGCATAGCTTGAGAGCACCCTTAGATCCATCTCTGCCATTGGAGACTAAGGACCTGTTTACATGGCAGAAATACAGCAGTTTGATACCACTTTATTCACCATAGTTTTATCCTATGGAATCCTAGTATTTGTAGTTTTGTGAGGTATTTAGTTTTTTCTATCAGAAAACTCTGGTGCCTCACCAAACTACAAATACCAGGGGTTCATTTACACAGCAGATTTATTGCGGCAAATTGCGCTTTAATTCTTTTCCGCAGCTGTGGCAGTCAGGTTTTTTTTTTTTTTTTTTTTGTAATTATGTTGCTTTTTCATTCAGACATGAAAAAGTGCAGGGGGCGTGGCCTCCCAAGCAGAGGAAGGCTTTATGGGGAAGAGGATAGATTGTCCGTGACCTAAAGGATTTGAAGTCATGCATTTTCTAGCTAAAGAAAGACTCACAGTCTGCCAAAATAGCAGAGGGGAAGATCAAAGAAGTGGCTCTGTCTCTGTATCGCTCTAAATCTGCCTGTAAATGAACCCAGTCACTCCACGAAGCAGAGACACAGCAATCTCCCCATCTACCCTGGCATCTCTGCTGAAAGACCTTGCTGCCCATGCTGTGGATCCTAAGATGAACCTATCACAAGTTTTTTCAACACGATTTGTTTAGTCAGGGTTCACAGACTTGCAAAATAGCAGAGAGGATTTTTCAAAGTTTCCTGATTGCTACTGAATCTCCCCCCTCTCTCCCCCTCTTTGAAGCCAACCCCTTCATCATAGCAACCAATCACAGTGCAGCTCTGCTGTAGCCCTTAGTGGAATGGTTGTTTACACTGCCAATAATATGCTATTTTGCAAATATACCAGCAAAAGTAGCAACATCCCTTGCCACACTATATTTGGGTGTTTTACCTTCCCCCCTTCTGAATGAGGCGATGCTGTGATCCGTGGGAACTATGAGCTATCTTTGCGGTATATTTAGGGGAATATTTGCCCATGTAAATGAACCCCAGGATTCCATAAGATAGAACCATGGTGGATAAAGTGGTGTCAAATTGCTGTTTTTCTGCCATGTAAACAGGCCCCCAGATGGGCTCTGTGGCATGGAGAGCTTGGGGCTAGGTTTGACTGATCTGCCAGCTATGGCCTTTCCTGTACAGAGATAACTAAGGGCAGGGAATATTCATAGGTTGTCAACCTGAGGGCAGGGGACTTTCATATCAGTTATTTATCAGCTGCTGTTCAAGGTGAGGTATAAATATGTTAAATAAAATAAATCAATAATAAATAGTCCTTGCAGTGGTTACTTCCCAATTAGACTACTACAAAACACTATGTGGGGGAAACTCCTGATGATGTGGAGGCTGCAGCTAGTGCAATATGCAGTACCAAGACTTCTGGAAGAAATACCTTGTAGGAACCACATGACACCAGTTCTAAAGGAATTATACTGGCTGCCAGAATGCTTCTGGTCCACGTTCAAGACTCAAGTGATAGCATTCAGAGCCCTTGACTATTTTGGGAAATGGATGTTTTAAGGAGCATCTGTCCCTATGTACACCCCTGTCTGAGCACTGAGGTCTACCAGGGGAGTCATCTTCCATGTTCCATCCATGGAACAATGTGTGTGTTTATTTCTCGCATGATAAAGTCTCACAAGAATCTGCTGGATTTGGAATGAGGAAGTGAATGGAGCTCCGTTCACTTTCTCTTTCATTGCCAGGGAAGCCTTGGATGGGATTAGAGGAAAGTATGGTGGGGGACATTCTTTTCCTGGCTTAAAATTGATTTTTTTAATGCAAGCAAAAGAACGTTTTAAGGGGGTCATCTGATAAAGTCCTTAGTTCCCTTAGTTAAACCTCTCAGGGCCTCAGAAACATGGTTGACTAAGGACTTTATCAGGTGTAGGGAAACATGGCACAAAACCACATCTGAGATCATGTCATAAGGATGGGATGAGAACACAAAGAATGATATTATCAGATGCCCACATCCTCAGCCGTTCCCAGGGAGTAGCGCTGGCACAAACCGGGCATCACTTTTTATTGATGGGCTAAACTGTAAAAAAAAAGTGACACCTTATTCGCATCCATGCTATGTCCCCAAAACACCTGAACTACAATGTCATCTGATAATTTTGTCCATGTGTGTTCTCGTCATGTCCTTATGACACATTTTTTCACATGTCTGATAAAGTCCTAAGTTGTGAATTTTTGCTTTGGTACACATTGATTCAAATCATTTTAAATTAAACTGCTACACAGTTTTATAGTGTTTAAATTTTTCTCTTGTCTCTACTGTGCCTTGAAACTCCTTGATGTAGGACAGAATAGAAATATTTAAATAAAGCAAGCAAGCAGTTTTGGGGCTTGGAGGACACTTGAGAAAAAGTTACACGTCAGGAAAAGACAGAAAGAGTGCCAAGAAGAAAAAATTAATGTGTTAATACTGCTAAAGCACTGACTTTATAAAAGTAAAAACCTCAAAGAATGGTAAACAAGTCAATCGATCATTTTTAATTAATAGCAAGGAGTGAAAGAACAAAGAAGAAGGGGAAAATTCTTTAGTTCTTGGAAATGGAATGATGAACTAGAGGGAAGGCATTGCTGAGATCTCTGATGCTTGAAGTCATATAATAAATGGCAGTGAAGCTCATTTTTTGTTCATGCATTATATAATATAGGAAATTTGCTACTTATTGGGGCCTAGGAGCACTGAAAATGGGAACACTCCTAGGGGTGTAGCTGTGGGGTGGCAAAATGCGGGAATGGTCCCCCAAATAAGAATTCTGCCCCCCTTGAAATTTTCTTTCAATCCCCAGATTTCTAGCATTGCAGAGAGTGACTTTAAAAATCATTCATACCTAGAATGCATACATTTGCTGCATTTGCGTTCTGTTGATCACTTTGCCTGCCCCTTTTCATTGGATGTCTAAACCCTGTTTTAAATGCTCGACTAAAGGTATATATATATATATATATATAGAGAGAGAGAGAGAGAGAGAGAGTATAACATTACTTGCTTTACATAAGTATACAAGTAAATATGTACAAGTAAGATATATGTAAAAAAGAATAAAAGCTAAAAAATAAACATTTCAATTTAACATTGAACATCTTATTTCAACATAGCTTCTATTCTATATGACGTCCTTTGTAATACCATTTTAAAAGGATCATTTTTGATTTTTACCATTCAGCTTCATTTCAAATTTCATTCTATCTTCTTTTCTCAGAAGCACTTTCTACCTTTTAAAACGATATTGCTTTTTTTGTTAATTTTATATCCAATTATCTTCCATAATATTCGTTGAAAATCACATATTGTTTAACTTGCCTTTATTAATATGTACAAGTTTGTTTAATAGAAATCTAAATCAGTAGGTCTTGTTTCATTCCCATTTCTCCTCCCAGTATTTGTTATTGGAAACCAATCCTTTTCGAATGTATTTGTAATTTTTTTATTAATCTTTTTACTATGTTTAATTTTTTTTTGTTTTATGATTTTTTTGTTTTATGATTTTGTTTAATCTTTTTGGTTTTTGTGTCAGTCCATCCAAGTCTTCATATTGTTCAATTTCAGAAGCCAGTCATCTAGACAGGGAGCATATTTAATCTTCTATTTGTAGGCCAGGTTTATTCTCACTGCTGTAATCATGTATAGTATTGTTCTCCAATAATTTCTTTTGTCTTTTTGTTGAGAATAGTAGTCATATTACATAAATAAAGTTTTGGGTTCATTGGATATTGAATTTTTAATATCTTCTGTATTATGTTGTGAATCTTAAACCAGTATCTTCTCATGGTTGGGCAGTTCCACCACATGTGTAGCATTGAGCCTGGGGCATTGTTGCACTTCCAACCTTTGTTATTTTTTGTTTTATAAATTTTATTAATTCTTGCTGGAGAGAGATACCATCTGTTGACTACTCTGAAGTGATTCTTCTTTAAGTCCTAGCATGCTGTAAATGTATTTGTTTTCCCCCATGCATTTTCCCATTCTTCCAGTTCAATGTTCTGTCCAATATCTGCAGCCATAACCTCTTTAACAACTTCTTATTCCAGCTCTCATTAGAGAAAGTTTATAGGGTTTGGCTATTTTTTTTTCTTTAACCCAGATCAATCTATTGAAATCACTTTCTTTGTCTTTGAATCCTTCATTGCCCATATTTTTTTAAAATCTATCTTTTAATTGGTGGTAGGTAAACCAATGTATATTAGGCCCTTCATTCTCTTTTTCTTCTTTCGATTTCATTCCATATTCTCCATTTTGTCCTTTAGCCAAAGCATCTTTGTACCTGAGCCAATTTTCAGTTGTTTCCCATCTTCCTAAAAAGGCCTCTTGGGGTGATATCCATTAGACAATTTTCCTGTATTTTTTTTTTTTTTACCTTCAAGTTAAGAACCATGTTCTTAAAAGTGATGTTCAAGCTCAACTGACGTTTTAAGTTACTGCAATATTAGAAATTTGTGGACTGAAGAACATTTCACTGGAGGGGCAGAATTCTTATTTGGGAAGGGTCAATACTCTCATCTCTTCCCTCCCCACCATAGCTACACCCCAGAACAGTAACTGCTGCCTTGTACCAGAACTCCAAAATGAGATGCATGTTTGAGAAGAGTCCCCCCCCCTACCAAGGGTAAGCCAGAAGGGTGGACAGAAGGTGGAAAAAGGTATGGTGTAGTGTGGTGTGATGGGGCAGAATTTCAGGAATTAGGGAAAGAGACTGAGAAGAGAATTACACTGCTTTTTTGCTTCTAATAACCCACACATGAAACTGCTTTTCTTAGCAGAAACAGTTGTGGCCGTTTTGTTACACATACTAGGATGTAATATGTCACTACCCCCTGAGCTCTAATTTATTGATAGGATTTGGATTGTCCCCTGTGACCTTCAGTTAATTGGGGCTCTCTCCTCTTCTGAATAGTTGAATGATAAGTGAGTTGCTAGAGTTCTACCTTATTTCCTATAGAATTTGTGGGACTGGTTGTATAAATGCCTTTCATTTCATGGATCAATGAGATTATGTACAATAAAAACCCTTTGGAGCCATTCTAATCTGTCATTTCCATCTGCCTGCCATGCATGTGGTCTGCAGACACATTCTAAAACATTTTTCTGCTATTTTAGCTGGCACAAGCTATCACACTAGGGCACCAGGGACTTTTAAAATGAGACAATATATTTACTTTCTTACTTGTAAAATCCCTAAATGCCAGGTTATGTTGCTGAGTAATTGGAGAACAAATATATGTATACATAAATCGGAGCCAAAGTCAGTAATTTTGTACAAACATACCTTTATGACTGTGAGCATGGCAGTAGGATATCAATTGTAATTTTAGTTTATCCCAATGTCACTAAAATAATGCGTTTTTTAAAGTACCAGAGACACAGGAATAGCAAGTCAGAAATTCATTTTTTTTTAAATAGAACTATCAACATACCTGGTATTTTATAGAGCAAATTTTTAAAATGCAGGTTCCTCAGACTCTCAGATTTGGGCAGTGATTGGTAGGAAGAGAAAAGAAGGAAAGGAAGGAAAAGAAGAACAGGGAAGAGTGAACATAGAAAAAAAAGAGAGCAAAGAATTAACACTTTATAGTCTCTGGACTAGAATCAAATTATTATGGTGGTTGTTGTTTGGTTGTTATTAAGCAATTCTTTTTCGATATGATTCTTTCCCCAAAGTTTAGCATAATTTCCCACAAAGTGCCATTTGCACTGATTGCGTTAAAGCCTTGACTCATATGTTAAACTGTTTGTACAGTGGGCCCTCGATATCCTCAAGGGTTTGGTTCCAGGACCCCTGTGGATGCCAAAATCCATGGATACTTAAGACCTATTATATACAAAAGCATAGTAAAGTGGTGTCTTATATGAAATGGCAAAATCAAGGATTGCTTTTTGGATACTTAAAAAAAAAATTCAAGCCATGGATGGTGGGATCTGTGGATGCAGAATCCATAGATACAGAGGATTGACTGCAATACCATACCCGATAGGGTTGGGTTGCTATTGCTGGGCATCTATTGAGAGCCATACTTAGCACAGGGGGTACAGTTAACTAGGATGTTAAGAATATTCATAATTGTTCTTGTCCTCAATGAGAAAAGATTGTCAGCCTCCACACCATTTTCCCCAATAAGCGACTTTTTTTGTGGAAATTTCACAAAGAGGTGGGTGTTGTTTTTTTAACAAAAGAAACTATTTGTGAAAAATACAGTGGTTTTGTGCAACCCTCCCCCCCAACAACCAATATCTGGCATTCTGTATTGCATTATGGACTCATAACTTAGAGTTATGGATCCACAACTGCTCCATATTCAGTAAGACTATAGTCTTACTGTAAGACTATAGTCTTACTGTAAGACTATGCAAATAACACTTCCCTACTTCACCTTAGGTCAGTTCAGCTGCCGATTGGGCTACAAGGAGGGTGAAGTTTCTGGCCTTCTCTCACCATTAAGCACATCTGTGAAAATTGGAAGCAGGACTCCTGTTGCAATTCCTTGTCACAAACTTGCTTGCTGGTTGGAGGGGGATGGAAACATTATCCTATTCCATTTGATGTGGCTGCTGGCTGTTAAGGTGGGCTTAAGGTGACATTACTTAGTGGACTTTTTCAGACAAAGAAAAAACAACGCTAGCAGCCTTGCCACGTTGCGAGGCTGCAGTGCTGTAGGGCGTCCGTTTCGCATGATGCCCGTCCCTAGCGGTACTGTTGCAACGATTGTGAGTAAAAATCACCAAAATATAAAGCTCAAATGTCCCAGCGGTACTGCAACAGTACCGCTAGGGATAGGCGTCATGCAAAACGGACGCCCTGCAGCGCTGCAGCCTCGCAACGTGGCGAGGCTGCTAGCGTTGTTTTTTCTTTGTCCGAAAAAGTCCTGTAACACATATATAACTAAATTGCTGGTTTATAATATTGGCAAATGTTTGCAAAATTTTAACAATAGTTTTCTAAACATTAAAAATCATTGAAAACTGCACAAAATCTTTCCCCATCTTATCCAGCAAGGTCCTCTGGGAGGAATCTGTTACAGCCTATGAAAACAAGGCTCGGTCCTCTGGGAGGAATCTGTTACAGCCTATGAAAACAAGACTGTCGGTGACATCCCAGAGGGCCTTCTCCGCTGCTGCTCCCGGATTATGGAATGGCCTGCCGGACGAGATCCGTCTTATTAACACCTTAGACAACTTTAAAAAAGCTGTCAAGACGGATCTTTTCCGGCAGGCCTTTCCTGAATAACTATCCCGGCCCAAGCCTCGGCTGTCCTCCCTGAGCTGTAATCAGATTAAAAAAAAAAAAAACTATTGTATGTTTTAATCTTTTTCTAATCTATATATTTTTAATTTACTGTATGTTTTTAATCTTTTATAATTTAATATTATTTTAAGGGGGGTGGGCTAGGGTACTGGGACTATGGAGTTTTTATATTGTAAGCCGCCCCGATTGCGTTGCAGAGGGGTGGGATAGAAATAAAATTTTATTATTATTATTATTATAAATATTTGAGATATTTTTTCCTGGGTTCTTGCACAAAAGAATTAAGTAAGTAAAGTTTGTTGTCTCTTGGTTAAAACCTTGCCTTCTTTACTTCTTTATTGTTGTTTTGCCTTCTTTCTCTACCACAAGAACTATCAGAAACAGCCTTCTACTTCTGGAGCCACTTTGATTGGGTATTGAGGGGGAAGGCAAGCAATGGAGCACCACTGAGGAAGCTCAGGAAGGAGATCCAACTGAAGACACCCACCAAAATCTGGAACAGGCACTGATCTTGGGTATATATACTTACCAGTAAGTATCATTGAACTCAGTGAAACTTTCAGGTAAGTGTACATAAGTCTGCAGTCTGAAAGCCTGGCCTACGTCCAATAGTTTGTTGCGCTACAGCCCGCTGGAGTCTGTCTATGCTCAGAACTCCAGCCAGCAATCAGGTTAGCAGAGTAGCAAAAGTTTGGTCCAGATGCTTCCAGCATGTTCAATGTTCAATGAGTAGATGGACACACTTAGTGTCTAAAAACTAACAGTCTTTATTGTTTACATCTTAAACTACAAACAAAATCATTGCTCTAATAACTAAGCTTACAGTTAGCAGTTAGTCAGAGAAGTAAGTGAAGTGGGCTGCCTTGCACTATGATTTATATAGGGTTTCCTAGCTGTTCTAGCAATTTCTAGCACCCCCCTTCATTTAATTGGTGACTGGTGACATCATCTGACATCATCCCTAGCATGCTATCTCCCTTCTCTTAGTCATACTGAGATAAGTGGGCAGAAAAACATCAGTTGTCTACTGCATAGCAGTTTAACCTTCAGTGTTGTCCTCTACAGATAAATGGAATATATAGTATCTCTTTATGACATGAATTTCCAGGGGCTACACATCCAAAACCCTAACATAGTTCCACCTATTTTGTGGAAGATTCCCATTGTTTTGTATCATCTGTCTGTCTGTTATCTATCTATCTATCTATCTATCTATCTATCTATCTTTATGTGACTTATATTCTACATTACATTTATTAAATGTTTGTAGCATTGGGACTTGGGTAGCTTGGTAATTCCAGGCCATTTCTCAATCTCTGGGTTGACTGGAAGAATGTAAGATGTAGAACCTTTGGATTTGGATGACACTTTTTTGGCACTATACAAATATTGCATTTCCCCCTATGTAAATATAGTAATTATATTCATAATTAAATGATTAGGTTGTCAGATGTATGCATTGCCATCACAGCCAAATCAAGATAGTTGTTCCAGGACTGTGGAGACTTCTTGTCAACAAGAAACTAGGCCTTTAAAAATATCTTTAAACATTTGCTGATGAGTGGCATAGCTTTTAAAGTTAATTATACAAAGGGAGCTTTAGAAGTCCCTGTCGTGGAGAAAGTGCATTTGCTTCTTTGGAGCAGACTGCCTCCAGCTAATTGCATTCACTTTTTGACATTACTAGATTTAGAAGCCCATCCTTGCTGAGGTCTTGCTTATGATTGACAGACACCATGTAGGCTTGTTAATATAAAAGGGCATGGGATCTGAAAAAAACTAAAGAGATAATTACAAGTAGGCCAGATCACCATGGTCTTTTCCATTGAAGTGATCTGCCAGCTTGAATTACGAATATCAAAACAAATTCCTGCACATTTTCACATTCTTGGACTGGTGTATTCTGATCATTGCAGGATTAGAGTCATCATTATTGTCATCATAAGACCAACCAATCATTATAACAGTCTTGAAAAACATCAGTTTAAGTTCCATACATTAGCTCAGTATCTAACATCTCAAGAATACAGTGCTTTGAGCAGGCAGCATTTGTTGTACATGTGTTCATGGCAAGCATAAAAATGAATCATTTGGACAAGTCTTCCCCAATGTGGTGACCTCTGGATATTGAACTCCAATTAACACCAGCCAGTCAATAAAAAAGAGTAATGTGGGACCAAGCTGCAAGAACTTGGACAATATCTGAAGAAGGATGTAAATCCTGGCTTGCTTTACCCTCTTGGGTAATGATGAGACAACACACATGGACAAATTCTACTCACTATGTGATGGTGGGGATTGTTGGAGTGGCTTCCAAGACAGTTTGCAAATTTTTGAAACATGAAAAACATCAGTATAGACAACCTTGTTGCATGGCCTAGTATAAAGTAGTGGCACTGGATGTAGTCTTTGTGTCTTTCTGATCAGTTTGTCCTTTGGGGCATCCAGTTTCTCTGTGCGTGCTTAGCATCATGCACCACAAAGGAAAAAGACACCTATTTTCCATGGAGAAATTTTGTGCAAAATGCAGAAAGCAAAAGGGGGAAGAGATTGATGTCTTGGTGTCACATGGGAGGTGCAATCTCTTGTAGGGGTGGGTCAATCCTTGCCAGGTTGTTTCTCTGTGACTTGACCAAAATCTTAGCAACAGTGAGTTTTTTCCTTATATCTCTATGCCTTGATACTCAAAGGAACCCCTCTCTCTATATATACCTGCCTGAGAACTGAGATTGGTTGAATGGGCCCTCCTCTGTGTCCAGCTAGTGAGAGTGGAGAAATGTGAGAGAGATGTCGCTGCTGTACCACCACATTTATGCAATGACTTCCCTTTGGAGGCCAACAGTGGTTTCTTTTAGGCAGCAAGTTAAAACATGGCTTTTTATTAAAGCCTTTGGGGGCTAATCTTTTAATATGTGTGTGTGCGCACACACAAGCATGCACACATACACATGTACATGGTTTTAACTGTTTTACTCCTTTCTACTCTTTTAACCTGGATATCTGTTTAATATTTTTTTTCCTATTTAAATTATTTTATTTTACAGTTGCCCCTCCACATTTGCAGCTTTCACACTCGCGGTTTTGATTATTCGCGGTTTAGCCCTGAGCCCCTTTGGGAAGGCAGGCGAGAGGCGGGGCAAACTCCTGCCTGCACCTTCCCCAGCCTTCCAGAGGCAGCTCCAGGGCTTCTAAGACCTGGAGTCTGCTGAGGAAGGCTGGGGAGAGGCAGGGCAGCCATCCGCCCACCCGCCTGCTGCCTTCCCCGGCCTTCCTCGCCGGGCTCCGGGGCTTCACAGCCCCGGAGTCCACTGAGGAAGGCCAGGGAGAGGCAAGGCAGACTCCCGCCAACCTGCCTGCTGCCTTCCCCGGCCTTCCTCAGCAAGCTCTGGGGCTTCAAAGCTGAGGAAGGCCGGGGAGAGGCAGAGCAGCCTCCCTCCCTCCTGCCCACTGCCCTCCCCGGCCTTCTTCAGCAGGCTCCAGGTCTTCAAAGCCCTGGAGTCCACTGAGGAAGGCCTGGGAGAGGCAGGGCAGCCTCCCTCCCGCCCACCTGCTGCCTTCCCCAGCCTTCCTCAGCAGGCTCCAGGGCTTCAAAGCCCCAGAGTGCACTGATGAAGGCCTGGGAGAGGCAGAATAGCCTCCCTCCCACCCGCCCGCTGCATTCCCTGGCCTTCCTCTGCAGGCTCCAGGGCTTCAAAGCCCCGGAGTCTGCTGAGGAAGGCCAGGGAGAGGCAAGGCAGCCTCCCTCCCGTCTTCCCGCTGCCTTCCCTGGCCTTCCTCTGCAGGCTCCGGGGCTTCCCCGGAGCCTGCAGAGGAATGCCAAGGAGAGACAGGGCAGCCTCCTGCCTGCCCACCCACTGCCCTCCCCTGCATTCCTAAGCGGGCTCCGGTGCTTCTAAGGCCCGGAGTCCCCTCAGGAAGGCCGCGGAGAGGCTGGCCAGACACCCTCCCACCGCCTCCCTCCCTCGGGGGGGGGGTCACAGGAGCAGCATTTTTTATTTGTGTTTTTTCCACATTCACGAGGGTCTCAAGACCCTAACCCCCACAAACGTGGAGGGACGACTGTAATCTGGAATTGTTCTAAATCATTTTAATTTTAAGCTATCCTGAGATTTCATTAGAGAAGGTGAGATATAAATAATTGCATGCCTGAAGCTGGCCCTGAGCTTCAGTCTGGATCTGTGGTGGGAGGTAGCTGGTGTCCAACTGTGTCAAGACTAATACAATGTCAGGATTTCTTCCCTATTACCTCAGCTGCAAATGGTGTTGAAGCTACTTTATACATAAGTCTTTCTTTCTAGGAGGGTTATGTAATGGTATGGCTAAGTCTGTTTCTTCCATGGTTCCAATGGAAAAGATAGTCAAGGAAATTCATTGGCCCATTTCCTCTCTCCCTCTCCTTTGTGAATTTGTGGGAGCCCTTGAAGCCAAAGGGGACAGAAGTTGAACCCTGTGTTGTCCTTAACCTTTGGTGTTTTGGGAAGATAGTTGGCTTAGAAGGAAAAGAGCCAGATGGTTACTCAGACTGTAAGGCAGATATTAGGAAACAGGCATGTGTTATCACAGTAAGATATATGATCACTCACTAGAAGTCAATGGCTTTCCCTTAAAGTGAACGTTCCCTGGGAACATTCAGTTGAATGCAAAAAAAAATAAGATAGACACTAGGGGATATAGGGCATGGTGACAAACACACCATTTTGCTGGTGGAACAAATTGATATTTCACAGCACATGCCCCCACAGAAAGTGTTGCTGTCTCCTGCTGAGCTGTCTAATAATATCAGACTACCCTGCAGATGGTACTGGGCCAAAGGCTACGTTCATACAGAGAAGATGTCAGGCAGGAAAATAGGAGATATAAAAGGTACAGAAACCAGAGGCTTAAAAAGCTATCATCTCTCTCTCTCTCTCTCTCTCAGTCTCTATGCCTCCTTCTATATGTCTGTCTGTCTCTCTCTTACATTCCTATATGGCGATCTATTGTTTAATATAAGGGAAGTGGGCTTAGCTCAAAGAGCACAAACCTTAGCACATGCTTTGCATAAAGAAGGTTACTTGCTTGATTCCCCAAACCCCCAAAGAATCCTATCTGAACCTCTGGAGAAACACTGGTGCTGAGAATACTGGGGTAGTACCAATGGTCTGATTTCCCTATAAGTTGGAGCATCCTCTATTATCTTTAATACTGGAGGAAGTTTCACTGGTGTACAAAACTAACAGCTGAGAAGGAAGCAACCAAGGTCAAGAGACCTCTAGAAAGTCTATCTGCTTGAGATTAGAGACCAATGGATGAAGAAGTACTATGGTGGCGCCTCTTGTCTTTTTCTCACTTCCCTCCCAATTAGGTGCAGAGCAGGTGGGGGGGTTACTTGTAAGGTGTTGGGTATTCTTATGTGTGCCTCCAGCTCCCTTACTGTTATGGAACGGCTAAATGAATAACTGGAGAAGGAGTCAGGTGCAGCTCCATCATGCATGGGCCCAGCTGTAGTTGGGAGGCCATTCCAACTGCCACTGCTGTGGCCTCAGAAGAAGAGAAGAAGAGGCAGGCACTACTTCATCACTAGGCCCAGCAGCTGATGAAAGACCCTCCCTCCATCCTAACTGCCATTGCTTTTGCTTCAGAGGGAGAGAAGAAGAGGCCGTGCCTGCTGGACTTAAGCTTGCCCACACTGCCATTCCCTTTTCTTTTCATGACATGTCTTAATTAGACTGTCAGCCTGAGGGAAGGAAACTGTTTTATTGTTCATTTACATGTAAAGTACCATGTACCGTGATGATATTATTACAGGATGATGATGATGATAAGAACGACTACTGCTACTACTACTGCGACTGCAAATGCTAGTTAGGTAGCTCTCTACAATATGGAAGACACAGAGCTTCATATAACCATTGGAGCCCCTTCCCAGCCCATCACTTTATCCAGACCAGACTTAGCTCTCCCTCTGATTAACAACATTAAGAATGAACTACATTGCAGGCCCATGAAAACCTATTCTCAGGGCAGCCTATCCTGACTTGCTATAGAGGTATAACTGTCATGTCCTACATGAAAGAGGCCTCCTCAGAAGAGAAAGGGGAAGATGTGAGTCAAGATAACAGGTTCCAATCAGAGCCAGAGGAGATTGACAGTCCTGCTCTTGAAGCAGAACCCTCAACGTCACGTGTAGACCCTGAAGAGAAGTAGCTGAAGTCTAAGGTATATTATCTTATGGAACATCACAGATTGAAATGACAGCAACAAGAGCACAGGCAGGGGCACAGCCTGACTTAAAAGGGAAACATTCAGATAATTAGGCCAGCTGTGCTGAGTTACAGCTGGCTATACATTAGCACAGCTAAGGCCATTTCTGTGCTGCAAAACAGAAATGTGTTCTGCTATCTTCTTTTGGCATTCTGCTCTTTCTAGTTCCCTGAATGATGACTTTCTTTTTCCATTCTTATCTTTGGTAACTCCCTGACTAGCATTTGACCTTACTTGGATTGCTTGTTCTGCTTAGGTCTTAAATCCTTAGATCAACCATGCTTCCACCCCTATGGACCCTCAGCATGTGATTAAGGTTGCTCCCATGCAAGGGACTTTGACCACATGTTGGGGGCCTCCTTCCCAGCTGCAGAGCAACACCAGCAGCAGTGGCATTGGTGTCCAGTGATGCAGACCAGCATGCAAGTACAGACCATGCATTCCTGTGTTGGACCACTTCAGGTTTTCCCACATAACATGGTTTTTCCCATTTTTTTAAAAGAAAAAGTTTTAAAAGACTTTACCCTGGCTCCACGCCACCCCCACCCCCGCCAAGCTTTGCCTCATGCCTCATCAGGACTGCCTGGAGGCAAAATCAAGGCAAGAACCTTGCATTATTTGGCCTGCAGGGCTCAAAGCTGGGGGGAAGCCAGGGTAAATTGCCTATTTAGACAAGCCCCTAGGCTCTTGCTACCCTGAAACCAGGACAGTAACAGAGAACTACATCACAGGGGTTCTGTAAGCTACTCTCTCAGGACTTTACCAGATGTATCAAAAACAGCATCATAACGATGCCACATAACAGTGAGAGGATGCACATATCAGACAACATCGCCCTTTCGCAGTTATGTCCATGCCAAAACCTGTACTTTTTAATTGATGGCTTAAGCTGTCGATTGATCCACCCTGCTGGTTTTGTTTTTTGTTTTTTTTGCCAGCATAGCCAGTGTGTGAAACCTTGTGTCCTTTTCCCTCCATACTTACCCCATCAGTGGGTGGTCCGGTGTGAACACTTCTGGGTGATATTGCAATATCCAGGTAAGTGACAAACTCTTGTGACCCTCCCTGGGTTACTTGTAAGTTTTAATGTGTTTTTGTGCTTTTAATTTTTTTTCATGTTATTTTTGTTTGTTTTTTGAATTTCCCATGTGATGAAGTCTCACAATATTTCATGGGATTTCAAAGGAAGAAGTGAACAGAGCTCCGTTCACTTCCTCTTTCATTGCCAGAGCTGCCTTTGCTGGGACTTGAGGTAAGTGTGTGTGTGGGGGGAGCATTCTTTTGCTGGCATAAAAATGGATTTTTTTTTATGCCAGCAAAAGAACACTTTAAAGTTATAGTCTGATAAAATCCTCAGTTTCGGCCCAATTCCCAAACTATAATAAGGAAGCAATAATTCTTGACAACATTGCAGGTTTGTTGTTAAACACTCAGAGCCTGATTTGCAGTATTCAGTGTGAAACAAGGCTGTCGTATGACAATTATGTGCATTTGCTTTGGAACTTGCACTAGCTGGCCTATTTTAAGTATTTTACAGTAAACAAGAACTGAATACAAAGAATAGGCATTCTTTCAGGCTACTTTCTAGGCAGTAGAGAGATGCTGGTGTCCAAGCCCAGCTACACTGAAGTCTCGGATTTTGTGACTGGTTTCTATGGGCAGCTCTCAGTTCCTCAGTTCCCTTGCAGGGGACATTTGAAAACAGCATCTCAGTATGAACTCTTCCAGACAATGAGATGGCTTTCTCTGACATTTTCTGTCTCGGTGTCTTTTCCTCCATCCTTCTTCCTTCCTTTTTCTTGGCAGAGGAAAATGAAAGAGAGGAAAGGAACAATGGGCAATGGAGACGTGCAGAGAGCATAATCTCCAAAAATCAATATGTGAATATAAGTTCTTGTGAGATGTTCCTAGTTTTCTTGTTATTGAATAGTTTTTAAATAGGCTATCTGTATTTGACATAACCTATCTCAATTTAACTCATCAATGCATTTCAGTTAATATAGATTTTTTGAACTAGGGCCATCACCTTTTCCTCAGATACCACAACTGCTATTTTAGGAGACCTGAGAATGTTCCAACAAGCCCCATTTAGTTAATCAAAAGAAAAATGAGGAACAGTAATAAATGAGCAGATACAACACGGGAGCTCATGCAGACAAGCCCTGTAGAGTCAAGCCCTGCTCTGAATGTCCAGTAGGGCTTTTTTTAAAATGTTCTGCTAGTTAGAATGGGACCTTTATGTGGAAACAAGTTTGGCAAATATTACAGGTTGCCCCCTGTATCCATGGGAGATATGTTTCAGGATTTCCCACAGATATGTGAAACCATGGGTAGTTGCAAAAATAGAGCATTCACTATCCCCCCCTCACCTGATGTCCTGTGGAGGGCAGAGTAGATAAAGGGTTCTCCCCACTCTCCCTGAAAATGGAGCTCTGTTTGCTGTGCTTCATCACCCAGGAGAAGGCTGGGTAGTGGGGTGGATTCTCCTTGGCAAGGAAACACTTTCTATGCTTTGTCGCTCGAGAGCTGGCTAGGTAGTGGGGTGAATTCTCGTTTGCTGTGTTTTGTTGCCTGGGGTGGGGGGAGTCAGGGCAGCTTCTCCCTGGTGATGAAGCAACAGTGGTGGGGGCAATACTTCTTGCTTCCTTCCCCCCAAAACAAACAGTGAATAAGTGAAATTGCAAATATAGGATCTGTGGATATGAGAGTTGACCTGCATACTGTGGATAAATCTCTTTACAACAAAGTACCCTGGTTATATGTGGAGTCCTTTAGCTTCCTACATGTTCTGCCTGCCTGTTTCTTAATCAGCCCACATGTTCCTCGGAATTGCACTGGATACATTGAACCCAGAGGCCTCAATGTTATTGGATATTCCCAACTAGAACAGACCCACTAAATTCACTGTTGAAAGCTGAATCAACATATAGGTAAATCACACTGATTCAATAGGTTTATTCTACTGAGGATTAACAATAGGATTGACTAACATGGTCTTTCCTACCCAGCATCCGGACACATCCCAGGGGCCGTCTACACTGACAGGAAAATCCAGCTTTCCTGTGGGTTATCTTGGTCCATAGTCACCATGGGTTCATCCACGATTGCCACACACACTGAGGCAACTTCAGGAGCACTGTCCACACACAGTTCTCCCTTTCAAACTCACCCTGATCTGATAAATCACAGTATGTGTGGCCACACAACCATGAGCACTCTGTTTTTCCCCCTTCTCTGCATGCATGCAAATGCATGTATGACTTTTCCTATGGATTGGGGCAGCTTTGGACATTCTATTATATGGAGGTATGTGCAACTGTTAGTATGGGTATGGTGGTATGCACTTTTCTGAACAACTGCTGTGTATGCAAAATAAATAGCAACAAAGGAACCACTAAAAAGTGAAATTGAAAAAGGGGAAAGAGATCATCTGGCTCAAGGAGTCTCCTGAACTCTTTCACCCACCTGCAGAAATGCCTCTCCCCGGCCCCACACTAATATTGCTATGGAGTGCATACGAATATTCAGACTTTCCATTCACATTCAGAGTAAATCCCTAATCTTTTTTGATCTGGATTAAAGCTCTGAGGCACTGAAAAGACCGGGATTTGAACCATATGTGAAAACAACATGAGATCACTTTATTTGGCCTGTGTAGACAAGCTCCACATGTTAGTTTATTACCTGCCTGCAAAAGCTTCTCCTGTAGGTGCCAACGGTTTCTCTTTAGAGCTTTTCTAGCAGCCAATTACACTTGCCTTATTTGCCGTATTCTTTTCCCTCTGTTTTCCTTTTGTAATACAGTAGCATTACTTCCAACTTCTGGTCCTGCCTGGTCTTGCACAGAGTTTGGAAGCAACACATTTAAAGTGACAACTTTATCTGTAAAACATTACTGTGGAGTATGGAGGGTATAACAACCTCCCTTTTGCAAAAACACATTAAGAAGTGGAAATGTCTTTTCAGGTGTAATGTGTAATGTTTAGTTATTATTATTCTGTTTGATGGGCAAAATACTTTTGGGAGATATTTTGGAGAGACTGTTGTATTTTTCAAATTTTAGGTTATCTTTAAAAATGTAATTCTTTGTAGCAAATTAAATAATGGATAATTTTCTAAGCTCTGCTTTTTTCCCTCCCTTATTGAACTTTTCACTTCTCTTGGATGATTTGGACAAATCTGAAAGATCTCTCCCATGTTACCTGATCTGCCATACTATTTGTCAGAAGATATTATTTAGGAAATTTATCATTTGATTTAAAGAATAGACATACAGCAAAAAAGGAATCTCTAGTATCTAGAGTTTAGGTCAATTACCTGGAGTATATTTGTTCAAGGATGGTCTGTCATTTATAACATTAGTTGAATATAGCTGAAGCCTGACTGCTGTGAGAAAAGTGGTTAAATTCTATAAAATGTACATGGACTTCCCTACTGAGAGCAGGAGAGGGTAATTGTTGGCAGCCACTTGGGCCATTATTACAAACTGCTGTGCTGTTGACACTGTCATCACCTTTCACAATAAAGAATTGCTGTTTGTAGAGGTTACCTCCAATCTCAGGGCAAGACTTACAGCTTTTAGAACATTTGCAATAACTCTGTGGTTCACCTGGTCTGTCACCAGCAGCTGCATTATGTATGCTAAAAATTAACTGTTCAGACATCAAATGAAAATGAAAAGAGCAATGTTGTTATAACCTGGTCATTTTATGATGAGCTTTTATAATTTCATTGGCTAAACAGTACTCATCATCCGTCCCAATGAAGTCGGAGGCTTTCACAGCCGGCTTCCAGTTTTTTTGTGGGTTTTTTCCCCCAGGGCTGTGAGGCTGTGTTCTAGAAGAGTTTACTCCTGACATTTCTCCTGCATCTGTGGCAGCATTTTCAGAGAATGGTGGCAGTGTGGGGGTGTGGGCAAAACAAAAGGAATAAACTCTTCTAGAACACAGCCTCACAGCCCAGAGAAAACCAACAAAAAACCTGTAGTCCCAATGAATTTTACACCATCATGGTTTTCTACACTACTGCACTGTGAGATGGCACAATTAGACTGGGTTTACTGACTACCCCTTCCCCTGCCCCCCCATTTTATTTATTTATTTATTTATTTATTTACTTATTTATTTATTTATTTATAAAAGAACTATTATGCAGAGTGTCACCACAGTAGCTTCCAGTGGTGGCTTCCAAGTCAGTGGGGTGTTAAAAACTATTCTGATGTTTATTCCTAACTTTAAAGGCACTATTCATGGTGGAAAAAACTATCCCCCCATAGGTTCACTACCTTGGAGAGCTACTGCAAATTAAAGCCCCATTGACATGGAAGCCGCCAGCCATGCAGCCCAAGAGAACAGAATATTAGGGGAACCATTTCTGTGAGATATTCAGTCCAGCAGGGAAGCATTTAAGACACCTTTTCATGTGCTGCGGGCTTGATCCTGATTGGCCATTTTGCTTCTATAAGTCAGATCCATCAAATGTAATCATGCCTTTCCCACATTTTCTACATTGGTCTTAAGTGCTTGGTCTAAGTCAGCTGATCCCACAGATCAAAACACCTCAGTTTCAGAACTTTACACCTCAGTCCAAGCAATTAGTCTCAAGTATGAGGATTTTATTTACATGCTTGCTGTTCTGTTTCTGAAGGTTGCCTCAGATTTTGAGCCCCATCTGACTTTAATCTGCTTATGGCCTCTCTGGTCTCCATTTGCTTTCTTGGGGATTCTTGTGCTTAGGAATATCTTCTGGGCAACTCTGTTACCTTTATTTATTTGTTTGTTTGTTTAGTAATGAGAATGTCTTCCTGGTTTTGAATATAAACCTGTCCTGGGCCCCCTGAAGCAAGTCATGTTTCTGGAAGACTGGCGAGAACTGTTTAGTAATTGGGCTTCTAATCTACCCATACCCATTTGTTATAATATAACTGCAAGTATATACAATAGTTGATTTAAAGCCTGCATTTAGTTGTTTCATAGCTTCTGTACTTTTCTTGAGTTTCATGTACCCTGTAAGGAGAACTTAAGTACAACTGTGAACAGACAAGCACCTAGTATGAGATAAGGGTTGTTAATAAGGTCTCTCTCTGAAAGACAGAATCTTCCTTGTCTCAATCTGGAACAGGGACTAATGTCAATGTAAAACTTCTAGAAAGTCATTCCTGCCAGGGTATATATCCTGTGGGATTTTTCCTTTGTCCTGGTCTTAGGAAGGGGAAATGCCAAAGCCCATGAAGGCCCATCTGAGCTAAGAGAACAATGTAACATCCAGTAGTGTGTACTTGGAGACCATCTTCACTTGTGGTTGTGTCAGCATTCAGCCAAAGGGATGTGCAAAGACTTGCTTTATCTGTTTCTATGTCTGCATCTTTTTCATCAATAAATTTATGATTTGTACTCTCAGTGGCTTAGTTTTATTTCGGCATGTCCTTTGGAACTAAATTGGGCAAGACTTGAGTGGATCAGGCCGTTGAGATTGCTCCTCAGGTATAATCTGTCTTTTCTGGGATTTAACTATGCCTGTTCTAGGCTCTGGAGATTATCAGACGGGGACAAATATAGCGTCCCTGTCTCACTTTCTAATACCTGCCCTGCCCCCATCCCTGTAACTGAATATTTTTTTCTAGACACCTACCTTAATCACATGACAGAAACTGCTCCCCCCTCTCTGGCAGTCCAGGAAGTGAATGGAGGTCTCCCCGAGGCCACTGGAAGTGTTCTTTATGGGCCTTCCAAGACCTTACAGGGAGCCCTGCGTTGCGTGGGTAATTTAAAAAACAAAACAAAAACACCAACGCCTCAAAAAAAATAAAAATCAAACCAAGCACCTAAACATACTACCCTCCCCCAAGTAAACAGGAGAGGGTACAAAAAAGGCTATCACTTACCTGGATGTCCTGATCTCACCAGGAAGTGTTCTGGATGGACCTTACAGGGAGCCCTTCATCGTGCAGGGAATTAAAAAAAAAACCAAGCCACAAAAAATTAAACCAAGCACCTAAACACCATTAAAAAAAACCCAGATAACCCAGGGAGGGTACAAAAAAGGTTGTCACTTACCTCGATGTCCTGATAGTACTCGGAAGTGTTTCGCATGGACCTCCCAGATCACGCCAGCATAACGGGGCACAGATTTGCACACCTGTGATTCCATTACAGAAACAGAATGGGTGATCTATTAACGACTTTTCCCTGTGAATAAAAAAAAAAAAAATGGGGACTGAACAGAGGCAGCACTAGGGCAGAATGGGACAGGGACAACATCGTTTGAAAGAGAATCCCTTTCTTGATTCTGTTGTGTCCCTGATCCAGGGTATTAAGCCCATCTGATAATCTCCTCTGTCTCATCACTGCCTGACAACCAGTGTGGAGGAAGATGTGCTGAGGGCTATCACAAAAACCTCCTGTTCATATGCATAATATGAAGAGAGCATTATCCAGTTATTGTGAACAAGGCATGTGCTGCTATTCCCTTCCCCCTACTCCCTTGTGTTTGCATGGATGCTTGCAATGAAGAATTAGAACATAGTATTGGTAAATATATTGTCTGCACTAGTAAAAGATGACATACCACAGTTGCATGAGGAGACTATACCATGCCGGAAGCTGCATTTTCACCAGCCCCAACATAGATTGTCCTAATATTTTAATTTCAGTACCAGAATATACCACAGTATTTTTAACAGGTTATCAGTTTCAACTTCTAACAAAGCAAGTAGGTTATAAGTATGACAGAATTTTGAACAAATAAAGTCAGACTCTCGTATCTGTGGAACCAATATCCACAGTTTCAGTTATCTGTGCGGCACAAAATAGGGACACATAGCAGAAAGTTGCACTGGAAAATGCCTATAGAGACAATCTCTAGAGTTTGCTGTTATCTGTGGTTTCCGGTATCCATGGTAAGTCTGGGAACCAAACCCCTGTGGATACAATGGTCTGACTGTATTGACAAACACTGTAGCCTAGAATACCTGTTTATAATGTTGATAGCTATATTTTGAGTATGTGGGGCAAATAATGTTATGTCAACACCTTTTCAACATTAATACTAAAGAAAATCCCCCCTCCAGGTTCATCTGCTAGAGTGAACGATTACTCAAGCACTTCATACATTTTAAAACAAGGAAAGGAGAACATCAGTATGCTTCCTGCTGACTTCAAGCTGTTTACTTCACTCAAGAAGATCAAGATGTTGTTGTTCTTTTTTTTAATGATGGATCTCTCTGAAGCACTGTGCCCTTTCCCCAGGAAGCTAACACCATATTATTTAACATGCATTGTGCTTTGATTAGGAAAATTAGCAGACGAGACAGCTACCATTATTTGAGCAAACAAGCAGCTCACGATTACTGTACATACTCCTGCTGGCTGAGAGCTGTAATAAGTTATTGCTTTTTAATTAGCATTCCCTGAGGTTTACAAAAGCGAAACCATTTGTCAAAGGGGCTTTAGTAAATTGTAGAAATATGGTTGGCACCAGTGGGGGCTTTAATAATGGGTAATGAATGGGAAATATCTTAGTTTCCAGGATAAAGATGGGGCACATTAAAAAAAATTAAGATACGCATGGGAGAAATTCATGGTGGCATGTTATTCAGATTTTTGCTTACAGGCATAATACTATTCCATGCTGAACAGATTGATTCCAGTCAGAGGACGAGCTAGATAGAAGTGATGCTTTAGCAGGGCAAGGAAGGAAATAAATGAATTGTCTTTAATTAGCAGAATGGCCATCAAATTGTACACATGAATAGGGAAATGTTGACATTATTCAAAGAAGTAGAAATGTGACCATATCTGGCTACATCCCTTCCTATTCAGTCTTTCCCTTCCTTTGCATTTGGGATATTTATCCTGTCTCTGCCCTTTTGCTAAGATCCTATTGCCCAGTGTAACTACACCAGGGTAGAAGGCCTTGGCAGCAGCAGTAGTGATCGAACAGTGGATGGAAAGCAGCCACAGGCACTATAATGATGTAAGGTTGAATGTGGAAGTCATTTCCACTAAAGCTGCTTGTTGGCACCTTAGCTGCTCAGGAGCTGACAGGACACGTTTATGTCCTTGAGGTAGACTCAACATCTCCTCAACATCTCCTCAACATAACTATGCCCTGCAGAAAAAAAGTAACCTATACCCTTCCAACAGCATACATTACTAACAAGATTCTAGCCATAATCTGATGGTTATGACCTAGAAAGCCCTATATGACTTGGGACCAGTTTATTTGAAATAATGCTCTGTTCCATAAAGACCTCTTTGGGCTGTAAGGTCTTACTTCCACCACTAGAGGAATCTAAGCTGAGTTGTTGCTAGCAGTTTCTTTAAATAAACAACAACACTAGTTGAGCACTGTTTAATTTTTTTTCTATTGTTGGAGATTTCATTGTATTTTTAATTTATTTTGTTTTGTTATATTTTAATCAAGAAATTATATTTTATTATTGCTAAAATAATAATCTTTTATTATTGCCTTGAATACCTTTTTTTGTGAGGGGGGGAGATGTGTTATAAGCATAATAAATCAATCAATCCATCAACAGATCAATCAATGCAAACTCCTGTTTCCTTCACACCCTCTTTACTTCATAGATGTAGAAAACAAAAGCAAAGTGAAGGATTAAATCCAAGAAAACAGCCAGAAGGTTAGAAAACAAGGCTAAACAGGAAAAAGATGTGACAAGTGCAATTGCTGATCAGCCTGCCAGAGGCCCTTCACTAGTTTTTATGTATGACCTGAGTCGTGCAGAGATATATCAAACTGATTCTTCCCATATGGATTGGTTTTTTTGGGGGGGGGGGTTGGCAAAATGAATAGGTGAAGGCTCACTGCAAGAATAAAGGTAACATGGTCCTTAATCCAGCTTTCAAGTGGTATGTACTTGTACTGGAGAAATGATTTGGGAGGAGGAAGTAAGATAAAATTGCAAAGTCATGGTCTGTTACCATTACTACAAAACATACAAAGGTTGCTCAGTAGCAACACCATGGCTCCCTACTGCTCTCCAGAGTACTGAAATCTCTTAAAAGGTTTATGCCAGCATTGCTCAACCTGGCATCCTCTAACTTTATTATTTTCAATACCTCACCCCTTCCATTCCTCCCGACTTTCTCTCTTGACCTTCTTCACCTTCTTTCACTCTCCCACTTACATTCCCATTTTGTACTGACTTCAAAATGTCAGAGTTGCCTTCAATTATATCTCTTACTTGGTGACTATCTTGATACAACTTTTATGTGCCATTCTAACTATTCTTTATCATTATAGTTATTATTATGTAACATTTTATACTATATTTTGTTGTGAAGCTGATCATAGATCTAAACACTCCCTGAGTGCCTATTATTATTATTATTATTATCACTAATTAATATTGTTTTTGCTATTAATATATGTACCCATTTGTATGTATATATATATATATATATATATGTGTGTGTGTGTGTGTGTGTATGTTTGCATATACATATGTATTTTTGTGATCCATACATTCTTCATCCCAATAACTGCTAACAAACCCCATTTCTTCTCCAAAACTTCTCTCAATGAGTTCCATTCCTTGCAAAAGTCATCTAATGTTTTGTCTTTCAAAAAGGTAGTTAATTTGTCAATTCCCATTATGTCATATAATTTAATTAACCATTCTACATGTATCGGGATGTTCTCTACTCTCCATTTTTTTTTTTTGGCAAAGATGATTCTCGCTTCTGTAATTAAATGATATAACATTCTCCCATGTAGTTTTTCAAGTTTATCTTCAAAAATTCCCAACAAATACATTTCTGGCTTCATTTGAATATTTGTTTTTGAGGTCTTCATTATTGTCATATTTATCTATTTCCAATAGCTTCTAGACTATTTTCATTTATTCATTTATTTACATGTAGCATGTGGGATTACAATCCCCAAGCTCCCCCATGTGGTTCTGAATGGGGATTATGATATATGTAGTCCAAGACATTTGTAGGGTCTCTGGTTTGGAAGGCCAGTTTAAGCCAGTTCAAAAGAGGAACAATACTGTACACATCTTAATCCGTAAAAAGGTAAATAATTGTAGGACCATACTTCTACAGCAGCACATGACCTGCCAAGTCAATACCTGTGGAAAATTCTGGGATAAAGGCTGTTTATTCCTCCCTTTCCCATTTTGCTCCCAAAGGCATTTTCTAAAATTGAAAATGTATAGATGCATATTTAAGTAATCATTATATATCTGAATTAAAATACTTTTAAAAAATATTTCCATAAATTAATTAGAGCATTTCAGACTTGATAGTGGACAGTTGTATTGACTGGTAATGCTTTATGGCAATCATCTAGCTGATATAAGTGGGAGTTGCCAGAAGCAGCTGGTAGCTTGCAAGTAGTGAATCCACTCTGGGTTTTATCCTGGAATTTAAAGCAGTTGTCCACTGTGCTGAACCTGTTCAGGGGATAGGATTTAGCACTTTGGATTGCTCATTTAAAGTTCAGACTAAACCTGAGAGCAGATTCAATGACATGGAAGCCATCAGCTGCCACTCAGTGAGGTTCTCAACTGGGGGAATGCAGATATTGTTGCATTTTCACTACTAGAGGCCCCCCAACAAGCCTGGCCAATGTGCAGGGATTCTGGGAGTTGGAATCTAAAAAAACATCTGGAGTTTACCTGGTTGAGAACCTGTGGATGAAGGAGAGACTGAAAACATATGTAGACCCCTCTACATATGCAAACAAAATGCAATATTCAGTATTATAAGACAAAGACGGTTTAGAAAACCTGGCTTCAAAATATGTTGAGATGTTTTGTTACATGAAAATAGAGATAGCTCTGATAAAAAATAATTGTTTCTTGATTTTGCATGTCAATCTCTTTACATAGTGTGGTGTAGAGGTTTGAGTGTTGGACTCTGATTCTGGAGACCAGGGTTCAAAACTCTGCTTGGACATGACAAACCACTGGGTGACCTTGGGCAAGTCACATTCTTTCAGCCTCAGAGGAAGGCAATGGCAACCTCATTGAACAAATGTTGCCAAGAAAACCCTGAGATAGGATCGCTATAGGGTCTCCGTAATTCAGAAAAGACTTGAAGACAGACAACCCAACAATCCTTACATAGTTCATTTTAGTAACCTTGTAACATTTTTGTTTTAAGCTTAATCAAAGTTGGGTATTTTCCAACTCTTCTCTTTAACTTCTGCCTCATATAGCCTATAGATCAGTTTCGTTAGTGCAATCAGAATGTGGTCTGAATCAGCAACTCTGTGAATTACCCTTGCAAATTATTTCAACAAGCACAGAGGACATGGAAACTATTTCATGATACATTGCAGTGTCTGGATTGTTTGAAAGTTAGTCTTAGATTGTACCACTATTTTACACTATGGGCATTTGTTGAATAATATTCTTCAGATTAATCACCATAAAACGCTGTGACAGCAGAGAGCAGTCAGATTTGGAGAACTGATAAATCTAATTCTTGATCACCATCCTCAGATGACACTTGTAAAGTTCACTATGATAATTCTGGCATAATAATAACGGTTGGTTGGATGATATAGTAACAGTGGTCATTTATCTTGATCATTATTTTTTACTCCCAGGAAAAATGCAGACAGACTTGGTGTGCTAGAGAAATTATCTACTTCTGGATCTGGCAATGATACAGACAGATTTTAATGGAATTTTATCTGGACAGATTGCTTTGAGTTTTGTGTGTCTTACACTTTATTAGATCTGTTCCACTGCTGCATTATACTATCAGAAAACAATTCCGTATATTACTTGAAAAAAGTGAACACTACCATCATGGCTGATGGGAACTCTGCCATCCATTCCAGATTGATGGATTGTATACCATCTATACAAGAGCTAAGAATCATGCATTCCTCCAGATATTGGTAGACTTTTTGAATTTTGGAATACTTGTATTTGCATATATATAATGAGACATAATTAGGCTGGAGAGAGACTGAGGATCTGTGAAATGTCAAGAGATGTGGATCCTTGCCATTTCACAGATCCTCACATCTCTTTCCAGCCGTGTGTGTCTTTCTCCCCTCGTGTTTCTCTGCAGCCTCACAAATACAGTATAAGTACTTACTACACTACTTCTGTTTTGGTTCAAAAAGTTTCAGATTTTGGAATACTTCAGATTTCAGAATTCTGGATAAAGGATACTTAACCTATACAAAATCACTGAAAGGTATGACTGGACTCTCAGCTCTCTTTCAACTGACACAACTATAGCACTTTGAGACCACTTTATTAAATGCAACTATGGAATCCTAGGGGTTTGTAGTTTGGCTGAGGCACTAGAAGCAGTAGAGCTCTCTGTGACAAATGGTTGATGGAATGCTGCTGAGCGAATGGGAAGAGAGCATGAGGAAGCTAATTCTAGAGAAGGAAACTATAATGGGAGATTTCCTAGAGTTTGGGAAAGATGTGTGTGACAGTTGAGAGAGTCAGATTGAGTTTAAGTTTATATCTGATTGCTTTTGAGTGAAGTTAAGTGATGGCTGTCTGCAGTATGGTCTGTGCTTAAGAGAGTGCTGAGGCTCAATGGATTATATAGTGAGTGGAAATTAAGAGCGTAAGAAAGAGTAAGGGACCCTGGTAGTCATCTGGTTTTATTACTAAGGGCTCAAAGAATATTATATGAATTTTTATATGTAATTGTCACCACAGAGTGGGACTGAGAGACATTAAGCAATTAACAAAGTTGGAGGCACAGTATTGAAGCATTGCTGATATAAATATACAGTTAATAAACCAATCTTTGTGTTTTGTTTATAAAGTCCAGACTCCTCATGAATTACTTCCCTCACTGACATCTATTAGGCACACTTACCAATTGAGTCCACACAATCACATATACTATCCACAGAAAGTTAGACCCCAGTCCAAAGAAGGAATAAGGGGAATCTGAAAGGGGAGAGGAAGTAGAAGTGGAGAGGTGGCCAGACTGAATAATTGGGTAAATTTGGCTGGTATGTCCTGTCCTCCAGAACTGAAACAATTCTGTTTCAATTTGAAACAGAAAATTGACTGTTTCAATAGAAACAGGATCAATTGATAGCTTCAGCCACCAATTAAAAAGTATGGGTTTTGGCAGGGATACTCTCTGGCTGAGAATTCTAATTACCTGTCCCTTAACTTAAAATCCCAGGATTTCATGGGATGCAACCATGACAGACCATGATAGGTTAAGTTATATCGAAGTATGATGTTTGTGTGGTCTGAAAGAAACCTTAGAGGAATAACCTGAGCATTTTGAATTTGACCATAATAAAAGCACTCATTCATAAGTATAGATTATTTCAGTAACTGCAACAGGGTGGCAACTTTGCCAGAAATCTGCTTTGAAAACTAGCATTTTTTAATGTTTCACAATATAGGGGCCCCTACAACTTGTTTTAAAGGCAAATTGACACTCCTGGAGATTTCAAAAAGAGACAATTCACCTTTAAAAACTTTTTTTTTTTTTTTGGTAAAAAAGAAAAAGTCAGTCAGAAGATTTGGGAGGGGTCAAAGACATACAGGTTATCTCTCCCTTATCCAGAATTCCAAAATCCAAAATATTCCAAAATCCAAAGTTGTCCCCATGAGTGGCTGAGATAGTGATAACTTTGCTTTCTGATGGTTCAGTGTACACAAACTTTGTCTCATGCACAACATTATTAGAAATAGTGTGAATAAAAAGACCTTCAAGCTATGTGTATAAGGTCTCTCTCTCTCTCTCTCTCTCTCTCTCTCTCTCTGGTTTTTCTTCGCAAATGAAGATTCAGGAAGGACTCATCCCGCACTTTCTGCAAGCGCACTGATGACTAAAAAGGCCAATCCGAGGTAAACAAGTCCAGTTGCAGAAAGGACAGCAGAAGGGCTCCTTGGGTGATGTTTCCGGTTTGTGATGCTTTCTGCATTCTTGTTTCTCTTCAAGACTTGTTCGGCGTGAGTTCTCAAATAAGGCTGCAGCATTGTGGATAGTGCATCTCCATGCCTCCCGATGTGAGGCCAGGGCAGACCATTGTTAGTGATCAATTTGGCCAAGCCTGAGATGTTGTTTCAGGGAATCCTTGTATCACTTTTTTGGAGCACCCCTCTTACATTTATCCATGGTGAGTTCACCGTAGAGTACTATTTTTGGGAGGCGATGGACCTCCATCCTAGAAACGTGCCCTGCCCAGAGCAGCTGTGTTCTCAATATCATGGCCTCAATGCTGGTGATCCCCGCTTGCTCAAGGACAGCAACATTTGCCACATAGTCAGTCCAGTGTATATTTAGGCCTCTCAATTGATACCCCCTTGTCGTGGGAGAGAGGCTTGCGTACCCTAATGATGTTTTGAGCTATGCTGGCAATCGCATAAAGCCACTGGTAGGGTCTCCCATGCCAGACAGGTCAAAACCGAAGGTTCTGACAAGGAGCATCAAAGGGCAGGATGGGCTCTCTAGCCTTGTGGCAACCGTCCTAGGAGAAGGAAAACTCTAATCCCAAACCCGGGCAGATGGTGCTCATCCAACCCTGTAAGGTCAACCATCTAAGATAAGGAAACTCTAATCAAACCTACGACCTGAGGACCTCACTGTTACGTCCATGCTTGCAAGGCCATGGCAGATGAACCTTTGGTTTAAACGGTGAGGCCAGTTCTGTGCTTGCTGCACTCCACCAGAAAAATCCATTGCACAGGCTCGAAGGACAAATGCAGTTCCAAAAAAGCCCTGTAGTGATAGGTGAGGGATGAAACGGAAGATGTAAAGATGCACTGGAAGCCGCAGACCCAACCCTGCATGCAGGCGGTTCAGGACATTGGTCGCTTGAGGCTGACCCGGGAGATGACAGTCTTGTTCGGCAGCATTATGAACGACCAAGCAGCCTTTTTTAAGGAGAGCACTGCTTGCTCCATATGGAGAGGGGCCTAGAAAAGGTGGCCTAACAAAAGCTCATCCCCAACTACCTGGTTGGCTAGCCACAGCCAACGGGCATCTTCTGATGCGGTCAAACCAAGGCAAAGAAACAAAGGCACACACCAGCCTCCAAAGGTGTAAATAAACTGACATAGTCAGTCCAGTGTATATTTAGGATTGTATGTATAGAATGCTGGTGAAAGCGTTCGAGGAGTCGTAAGTGTTGGTGATAGGTGACCCATGTTTCAGACCCATAAAGGAGAATAGACAGTACAATGGAAATAGTGTGAATAAAATGACCTTCAGGCTATGTGTATAAGGTGTATATGAAACATAAATGAATTTTGTGTTTAGATTTGGGTCCCATCTCCAAGATATCTCATTCGGAATCCAAAATATTGCAAAATCTGAAGCACCTCTGGTCACAAGGATTTCGGATAAGAGAGACTCAATCTGTACAACCCAAGGTTACATTTTGCCTATTCTTGACTTGCAGGAGCTTCTTCACTATCTCAGTTTAAAAAGTGTTCCTGTTGAATTATTGCTTGCTCTCAAACCTTAAAGGCAAGCAGCAAGGCTCTAAAGATGGTGCTGAAATGCTGCCACCTTGTGAGTTTTGGAAAATAAACTTCAGTTTAGTGATTATTTTTTCCTCTCCAGTCTGATTTCAGTGGTTTTAAAACTTATTCTGAAATGATTATTTAAATAGGTCACATGGGTACCAACTTATTTTGCAAATTAAGGGAAGGATTTTGACAACAGGCTGTGTTGGCTTTCCTGTGTAGAAATGCAACTGCACAGAATTTTAACACAGCTTATTTTTGCAATAAAAGGACAATTAAAAGAGAACGTGGCAGGATGCTCTTTTGAATGAGGGCTGAATTTGAGAGTCCTAGGGGAGTGATAGGTCAATGTAACAGGTTTCCTTTGGGCAAAATAAAAATGGCATTGCACAAACATTGGCTAAAAGCTGTTTTTCAAAGAAGAAGATGAAATTGTTTTGATAAACACGGCCAGTTCAGTCAATTATCCAGGCCTTGTAACATAAACAATTTCTCTGGAGGCTATAAGTCAATTAGCCTACCTAATTCATTTTTAACCCAATTTTTCAAAATGCAGGAACAAACTAAATGACGATTTGAGGATTTGTAGCTAATTAAGTATCCGGTCAGACATTTGTTTGCTTGCCAATAAAATTTAAGCCAGGAAATGTTAACCCAATAATAATGACTAGAGTATGAATGCTGTATTCATGGGAATTTAAAAAGCAGCACTAAAGTATCGGTAAACAATCTTATTTCATACTGTTTTGTAATGCTGCCAGTGTAGAGTATTGTGAAGAGGTACTGTATCAGATTTTATGGTGGGGTGGGGTGGGAGGTCAGCCAAAGAGACATAATGGAAAGGAACATTCTTGTAAAAGTTTATTGGTCTGTATTTTGTTCATAATGCTGGCCTACATCCAGCATCATGCTAATGGGTGCCTGCTAGTGTGACAGAACTTGCTTTCTTCTCCCTCTTGCAGACTCCTGTGACACTTAAAAAGAGCTCCAGAGCCCCCTCAGGCCCAGTTTTGGGGTGCCAAGGGGCTGCAGAGTAAAGTCAGGGTTGCCCCTCCCAGTTTCATTGATGGAAACAGTTCCATCAGTGGAGACATCCTTTTGGATCCTATGCTTTGGCAATGTTGTCCATCCGTCCACTCACCCACTCATCTGTCTATTTATCCATCCATCCATCCATCCATCCATCCATCCATGTTGTCTGAGAGAGAGAGAGAGATGTACAGTTGTCCCTTCACATTCACTGGGGTTTGGTTCCAGGACCCCCTGTGAATACCCAAATCTGTGAATACTCAAGTCCCATTATATGCAATGGCATAGCAAAATAGTGTCACAGAATCACAGAATCACAGAATTGCAGAGTTGAAAGAGACCACGAGGGCCATCCAGTCCAACCCCCCTGCCATGCAGGAAATCTTGATCAAAGCATCCCCAACAGAGGGCAATCCAGCCTCTGTTTAAAAACCTCCAAGGAAGGAGAACCCACCACGCTCCGAGGGAGTGTGTTCCACTACCGAACAGCTCTTACTGTCAAAAAGTTCCTCCTCATGTTGAGGTGGAATCTCTGTTCCTGGAGCTTGCATCCATTGCTCTGTGTTCCAGTCTCTGGAGCAGCAGAAAACAAGCCTGCTCCATCCTCAGCGTGACATCCCCTCAAATACTTAAACAGGGCTATCATATCGCCTCTTAACTGTCTTTTTTCCAGGCTAAACATACCCAGCTCCCTAAGTCTCTCCTCATAAGGCATGGTTTCCAGACCTTTCACCATTTTAGTTGCCCTTCTCTGGACACGCTCCAATTTGTCAATATCCTTTTTTAATTGTGGTGCCCAGAACTGGACACAGTATTCTAAGTGAGGTCTGACCAAGGCAGAATAGAGTGGCACTATTACTTCCCTTGATCTAGACACTATACTTCTATTGATGCAGCCCAAAATTGCATTGGCCTTTTTAGCTGCCGCATTACACTGTTGACTCATGTTCAACTTGTGGTCTACTAGGACTCCTAGATCCCTTTCACACGTAGTCTCATTCAGCCAGGTCTCTCCCATCCTATATTTATGCATTTCATTTTTCCGCCCTAAATGCAGTACTTTACATTTCTCCGTATTGAATTTCATTTTGTTAGCTTTGGCCCAGCTCTCCAGTCTATCCAGGTCATTCTGAATTTTGATCCTGTCCTCTAGGGTATTAGCTACTCCGCCTAATTTGGTGTCATCTGCAAATTTGATAAGTATGCCCCTAATTCCCTCATCCAAGTCATTGATAAAGATGTTGAATAGCACAGGGCCCAGGACAGAACCCTGTGGCACCCCACTGGTCACATCTTTCCAAGACGAAGAGGAGCCACTGCTGAGCACCCTTTGGGTTCGGCCGGTCAACCAATTACAAATCCATTGAACAGTTAACTTGTCTAGCCCACATTTTACAAGCTTGTTTGCAAGAATGTCATGGGGAACCTTGTCAAAGGCCTTACTGAAATCAAGGTATGCAATGTCCACAGCATTCCCTTCATCTACCAAGCTTTATCAAAAAAAAGAGATCAGATTAGTCTGGCATGACTTGTTTCTCTGAAACCCATGTTGACTTTTTGTGATTATGGCATTGCCTTCTAAATGTTCACAGACTCTCTGTTTAATGATCTGCTCTAGAATCTTCCCTGGTATTGATGTCAGACTAACTGGACAATAATTGTTGGGATCCTCTTTTTTCCCCTTTTTGAAGATGGGAACAACGTTTGCCCTCCTCCAGGCTGCTGGGACTTCTCCTGTTTTCCAGGAGTTCTCAAATATTATTGCCAATGGCTCTGAGATTATATTTGCCAGCTCTTTTAATACTCTTGGATGTAGTTCATCTGGTCCTGGAGATTTAAATTCATTTAGATTAAGAAGGTATTCCTGTACTACCTCTTTACTTATTTTGAGCTGGATTTCCCCTATTGTGTCCTCTGTTCCATTATCCTCAGGTTGGTCGTCCTTTTCCTTTTCTGAAAACACTGAGGCAAAGAAGGTGTTGAGTAATTCTGCCTTTTCTCTGTCCCCTGTTAGCATTTTGCCATCTTCTCCACGTAGTGGCCCTATCATTTCCTTCTTCCTCCTTTTGCTGCTGACATACCCCAAAAACCCCTTTTTATTGTTCTTAACCTCCCTAGCAAGCCTGAGCTCATTCTGCGCTTTAGCTTTTCTGACTTTACTCCTACATGTGTTCGCTATCTGTTTGAATTCTTCTTTGGTGATTTCCCCCCTTTTCCATTTCCTATACATGTTCCGTTTAAAACTTAGCTCCATTGAAAGTTCTTTAGTCATCCATCCTGGTTTCTTGAGACACCTCCCATTTTTCTTCCTCAATGGTACTGTTTGAAATTGTGCCTTCAGTATCTCCCTTTTGAGAAAGTCCCATCCGTCTTGAGGTCTCTTCTCTTTTAGTATTCCTGACCATGGGATCACCCCCAGTATTTCCCTGAGTTTATTGAAATCAGCTCTCCTAAAGTCAAGAATGCATGTCTGACTATGCCTGGCTTCTCCTTTCCATTGTATAACAAACTCCAGGAGAACATGATCACTCTCACCTAAGGATCCCACCACTTGCACCCCATTAACCAGGTCATCTCTGTTGGTTAGGATCAGATCTAAAATAGCTGACCCCCTTGTTGCCTCTTCCACCTTTTGGACCATGAAATTGTCTTCCAGGCATGTCCCTTATATAAGATGGTAAAATCAAGGTTAGCTTTTTGGATTGTTATTTTTTAAAGAATATTTTCAAGCTGTGAATACTTATATCTGTGAATGCCAAATCTGTGAATGTGAAGGGACAACTGTACTACATAAACCCATGCAACTCTTTGCAATGCTCATTTGAAGTGAGGACTGATTTGGCCAGGGATATACAGTATTTGCTCTTGAGGATAGATGCTTGTTCTTTCTGACATCTGTGTAAGTAGTGTAAACATCTATCCAACAGCTGTTCCACTGGCTGCTTAGTTTCACAGGAACTGCTTCCAAATGTAACTTATAGTTCTTCCTATTGTCATGGGTTTGGCCTGCATCACAGGATTAACATCACTTTGAGATTAGCAGTTTGTTTTGGTGGTTCTGAGAGCTTTTGAGAAACTGCAAAAGCCGCCCACACATTAATCCTGTTATTTTATTTGTTTACTGTTGGCATTTAGCTTGACGATCTGTTTATAATGAAAGAAAGACTTATTTCCAACAGGATCTAATGCCTTTTCTGTTGTGAAACAGCAGAGTAGGGAGTGGAAGGGTGGTCTCTTTTTCCTGCTGCATGCCAACAAAGCACCTCAAAATACTTCCTAGCAGGGTGGGAGACCCTTGGAAGCCATTTTGGAGGAAGCTCCATAGACTCGGGGAGGAAGGAAAGGGATGGGAGGGCAGTTTCCATCATACCAGCCTTGCAGTCAAAGTGCAACTTCAGGTTCACGATTTGGGGAGATATTCTGTCAGCCCTCTCATTTATACACACTGCTTCATTCACTTCCTCATTCAAAATCCCATGGATTCTTGCGAGACTTTATCGCACTGGAAATTAAAACAAAACAAAACAACAACAACAAAAACACACACACACACAAAGTGACACAAAGCACAAAAACACACTTTAAAAGTCCCAAGTAACCTGGGAGGGTCATAAAAAGTGTGTCACTTACTTGGGTGTCACAATCTCACCCGGAAGTGATTGCGCCAGACTGGCCATTCTCACTGCATTCACATGAGTACAATGGCAGGAGGTTTCACACGCTGGCAATGCCGGCACTAAAGCACCACAGGGGATCAATTGACAGCTTCAGCTGTCAATTAAAAATATGGGTTTTGGCAGGGACATAAATGTGAAAGGCTGACGTTGTGTGGTATGTGCACCCTCTTGCGTTTATGTGGTATCGTTATGACACTGTATTTTGTGCATCTGATAAAGTCCTACAACAAGTAATATATACCCATTAATTGCTAGTTTGCATGTTTGCAGACTTCCTGTTTGTCAGTTTTTACCACACCCACATCTCTTCCTGCATCACCCACAGTTGTTTTTCTTTCTTCACTCTCCTCTAGAAGACAAATGTTTGATTCTGTACAAGTAATTTGTAAGCAAAACTATCTTAACACATTTGACAAAGAAAGCAAAAGTTCTTTCTTTTCTCTGCTATACCCTCTGTGTGTGTGTGTGTACCTGTGTGTGGTTGTGGGATCAATTGTTGTTCAGCTTTTGCCTTGCCAATTTGATTGTTCTGCTAGAGAGATCCACTACTATCACTCACATTTCCCAACAGGTAACAGTTCAGAAAAGGATGGGGACAGTCATCCATGTAAAGCTTCTGCTCCTCTAATATGAGAAGGTTGTCATCTTCTTGACAATATGAGAAGGCTGTCATCTTCTTGGTTGGTAACGCTGGTGATTCTGCCGAAGCTTTGGTTAATATTTGGAACACCGACCTTACCAAGGCTGTCAACATAATTGCTCCCAAACATCCTTTCCAGCCTGCTCCTAACCGTAAGCCCTGGCATTCAGAGGAGCTTAGGAAGATGAAGCGGGCTGGACAACGACTAGAGCGACCTGGCAGAAGACTCAACTCTTATCTGACAAGACTCGTCATAGGAATTTTCTTGATTCCTATTGAGAGGCGATACGTGCAGTGCAGAAGTCTTTCTCCTCTGCACACATAGCGTCTGCAGAGTCCCGCCCAGTGGAACTGTTTAGGGTGGTGGGGGAGCTAACACAGTTTCCACCTGCGCATAACCCCTTACTTAACCCGACAATGGCCTGCTGTGATGCATTCAAAAGCCACTTTGCAGATGAAATCTCTCGGATAAGAGCCGACTTAGATGCCAGTGTCATGACAGAATCTATAGATGAGGTGTCCAGCGACTCCACTGACGAAATTTTATTGGATCAGCTTCAATCTGTGAGTACCGATGATGTGGACAAGCTCCTAGGTAGAGTGAGGAAGACAACCTGTCCACTCAATTCTTGGCCATCATGGTTGGCCACCAAAGGGGGCAACACATTGAGAGTATTCCTTAGGGACATTATCAATGCGTCTTTCAGGGAGGGGTCCATTCCATCCTGTCTGAAGGAAGCGGCGGTTAAGCTGCTCCAGAAAAAGCCTTCCCTGGACCTCTTGGACAGGAATAACTATAGGCCAGTCTCCTTGCTCCTTTTTTTAAGCAAGGTGATCGAGAGGGCAGTCGCTTCCCAACTCCAAGCTGTCTTGGATGAAACTGATTATCTAGATCCATTTCAAACTGGCTTTAGGACGGGATATGGAGTTGAGACTGCCATGGTTGCTCTGGCTGACGACCTTCACTTGGGGATCGACAGGGGTAGTGTGAACCTGTTGGTGCTCTTGGACCTCTCAGTGGCCTTTGATACAATAGATCATTCCATTCTCTTGGATCGCCTGAAAGGGTTAGGAATTGGAGGCACTGCCTTGCAGTGGTTCCATTCCTTCCTCTCAGGCAGATCCCAGAGGCTGAGGCTCGGGGACAGTTGCTCTACTAGAATAGAGCTTAATTGTGGCATCCCTCAGGGCACCATCCTATTCCCGATGCTATTTAACATCTATATGAAACCACTGGGAGAGATCATACAGAGGCATGGAGTGCGGTGTCATCAGTATGCTGATGACATCCAGATATATTTCTCCATGTCTTGGCCGTCAGCTTCGACTTCAGATGGCATATCTCCTCTCAATGATTGTCTTAGGGCAGTAATGGACTGGATGAGGAAAAACAAATTGAGACTGAATCCAGAAAAAAAAATGGAGATACTAACAGTTATAGGCCTGAAACCAGGTCTAGGAATACAACTTTCAATCCTGGATGGAATCATACTCTCCTCCAAGGACTGTGTCTGTGGTCTGAGGGTGCTCCTGGACCCATCGCTCCAGATGTCTAATCAGGTAAATGTGACGGTCAGGAGTGCCTGTTTTCAACTTCGGTTGATATGCCAGCTATGCCCTTTCCTAGAAATCAGTGACCTTGAAACTGTGGTACCTGCGCTGGTAACCTCTTCTCTTGACTTCTGTAATGCGCTCTACATGGGGCTACCCTTGTGCTTGACTCAGAAACTTCAAATAGTTCAGAACATGGCAGCCAGGTTGATTTCTGGCATTTCCAGAAGAGAGCATATAACACCTGTGCTAAAGGCTCTCCACTGGCTGCCTACTAGTTTCCGGGCACAGTACAAGGTGTTGGTTATGACCTTTAAAGCCCTACATGGTTTGGGTCCAATTTACCTCTGGGACCGCCTCCTCCCGTATGACCCTCCCTAAGCATTTCGGTCCTCTGGGAGGAATCTGTTACAACCTATGAAAACAAGGCTGTCAGTGACCTCCCAGGGGGCCTTCTCTGCTGCCTGTCCCAGATTATGGAATGGCCTGCCGGATGAGATCTGTCTTATTACCACCTTAGCTTCAAAAAAGCTGTCAAGACGGATCTTTTCCAGCAGGCCTTTCCCGAACAGCTATCCTGGCCTGAAGATTCAGCTGCCTTTTCCCTTAAGCTGCCACTGGATTATTCTATTTTTTTCTCTTTTTAATTATTGTATGTTTTTAATCTTTTAAATTTAATATTGTTTTAAGGGGTGGGTGGGTTAGGGTACTTATGTAATTATGGGATTTTTATGCTGTAAACTGCCCTGATTGTGTTGCAGAGCAGTGGGAGAGAAATAAATTTTATTATTATTATTATTATTATTATTATTATTATCAATTATTCTAACTGCTTAACTATAGAGCAGAGGGGTAACATTAGCAAAACTTTACCACAACAAAGCTAGCTTTGCGCATCTGTTTGCCCAAATGTTGTGAAAAATCCCATTTTTCATTCCAACCTGAAGGAGAACTTCTGGCAGAAACAGCACTCCATTTGTAAGCATTAGAAGCAGGGCAAATTTGTAATCTAAACTAGTTAATTATAAATGCTGACACCAGCACATTTCATTGCTTATCATTCAGGATATGATTACATATCATGCACATAATTCTGAAGCATTACCTAATTTATTTTTTTGTCTTTCTCCTAGTATGAAATCCAAGACAGCTTACAACATATTATGAAATGAAACAGGATACAGCTAATAATCAACAGTTATAATGTTTTTTTTAAAAAAATAAGACATACAAAAATAATAGTTAAATAACCTATGATAATAAAAACAAGTGCTAAATTAAAACAATTTAAATGTATTTAAGAACATAACAAGAAAGAGGGTGGAAAAGTATAACACCCTAATGAAAGACCCAATTGTTGGAATGCCCTCCACTTGGAGGCCATGCTGGTGCCAACACTGGTTTCATTTAGAAGCCAAATAAAAACATGGCTATTTATTAAAACCTTTTGGCATCACTGATTCATCTCAAATGATATGCACAGTGTTTCAAAATTCTTAATCTTTTAAACCTATTTTAATTTGTTAATGTATCTAATATTATTGTTTTAAATTGATTTAACCTCCTTGGATTTATTTTACCTGTATACTGCTCTGAGATCTTTTGATATAGAGTGAGACAGAATATTTTAGTAAGTACAATAAAATACAAATCCTTCCACAGCTGCCAGTTTGTGGCCAAATGTCTGTCTGAATAAAAAGGATTTTGCCTGTCTGAATAAGAAAAGTCAGGAGGGGCCAGAAGAGCCTCTTCATCAAAGGGAATTTCACAGCTTGGGAGCAGTCAATGAGAAGACTTTTTTTATGTCTTCACCAAATGGGCATGTGAGGATGCTAGGATCCAGAGAAACACAAAGCTCTTAAAACTCGGGAAGGCTTACATGAGGTAGTCATGTAATCTGGACCCATGCTGAAAGGAGGCTTGGGCACAGATCAACAGCCTATGAAGTACCGGTAAATGTAACAAGGAGTTTCCTTCTTCCTGTAACCAGCTCTGGTCAGTAATCTGGCAAAGCTATTTTGACCAGTCAGATTTTCCAAATGTTTTCTAAAGGCAGCCCTGCATAGCCAGCAATACCCCAAATGGTATACAATTAAGGCATGTGCCACTGTGGCCAGATC
The DNA here is from genome assembly GCA_030847615.1 of Gambelia wislizenii. NCBI lineage: Eukaryota > Metazoa > Chordata > Lepidosauria > Squamata > Crotaphytidae > Gambelia > Gambelia wislizenii. The sequence goes on along the minus strand of JAUMIR010000005.1, from coordinate 200,280,719 downwards.
AGATATCTCCATGTAGGGATGGAAAGAATATTCATACTTATTTGCACAATTTCTTTCCAGGTAAAAAAAATGAGTTTTCCAACAGTCAGGAAACCCAATCAGGAAAAATAATAGGCTACTGAAAATTTTGCACAATTTTGTCCTGGCACTGAAACATATCAAACTGTTGCAGAGGAATTATGCAGCACAGAAAAACCTTTGGGTTTTGTGCAAAACCATCTGTTTTCTGCGCAAAAACCCTGTTTTCTATACAGAAAATGGGTTTTCTGCACAAAAAGCACTGGAGAATGTGTGTGTGTGTGTGCTCCCACAGTAGGGAGAAAACTATTTGTCTTTGAATATGAGGATGACATAGTCAAGGATTTATATATCTATTTCCAGGTATAAGCACAGCTGGCACATGAGTTTTAACTGCAAACACACTTTGGCCACCATCAAAACCTGGGCCTTCTGGCTTGGGTTTGAGCCCAGGAGTACTCCCAAGAAGCATACTTGGGATATCAGGGGAAATATAATCCCATCCAGCACAGGGCAAGTCTGTTACTCCCTGATCCACCTTCCAACTAACCAACTCAGTCTTATCTGAATTATGTTTCAATTTATTTTTTTAAAAAACATTTAATTACAAGTTTTCAGTACATTAAAAGAATCTTGATAATATAGAAAAAAAAGAGAGAAAAAAGGAAAAGGTTACTTCCAGTCTTCTTATCAGCATGTACAGTTAATGTGTACATACATTAATTAATCATACCTCACTCTCTTAACATTTACACAAATTCCCTTCTTTCCATACTCAGTTCTTTCTGATCATCAAAATCAACTGTAACCAAGCCATTTTCCTTTTTTTGTTTGCAAAAAGTCCATAGAAGTCTTCCTATCTTTTTTTTTTAAAAAAGAGGAAAGTCACCAATGGTTTATTCCCAATCCGACAAAACAATATATCTATTACTACTCGTTCAATCAATTTAAACCAGGGTTCTTAACCTCTGGTCCGGATTCCCCCTGAGGTCCACAATGTCCTCACAGGGGGTCCATGAAGGCTGCACAGCCCACGTGAGTCCATGCACATTGCTTTGCAGTATACTCCAGCCACAAATTTTCAGGAAGAAGCAGGAGAAAAGTCTTCCCTCACTTGCAGTGCCTCTGAGGGAAGGTTTAATTGATGGTGTAATTGTATTGTTATTGTTGTTTTAAATCTTGAGTTAAGTCTTGGGGGTCCATGACAATGAAAGGTATTTAAAGGTGGTCCCTGGTAAAGAAAAAATTAAGAGACACTGATTTAAATTACAATATTCCTTACCTTTTCCCCACTACACATCTAGCTATCCCATCTCCTCTACAACAATATATATAATTCCCCCCCAACCTCTTACACCAACAACACAAAATTTTCTCTAACCATTAAACATCATGTAAATTCAATTTTTAAATCATATTTTCCATTAAACCAGTCCCTCTAAACTCTATTTAAACCAATATATATATTTCAGAGTTTAGAGGGACTCTATATATTCTAACATCTCACACCAACAATACATCATAAGGGCTTATTTTCCTTAATCCGTTTGCATATTCAAAATTTAGGTATTTATACCCTGCTCTTCAGCCACAAAGGCTCTCAGAGCAGCTTACAAATTGTTAAGCAATACCACTGTACACATCTACACCACTATATAGTGTGCTAGGCACTAATCGGTTTCCAAGGTGTGTCAGTTAATTGTCCCCACAAGCCGGGTACTCATTTTACCAACCTATGAAAGAATGGAAGGCTGAGAGAAACTTGGAGCCCTTGGGATTGAACTAGCAACGTTATGGCTGCAGTAATAGCATTTAGCCACTGCGCCACCAGGGCTACCTTCCTTATTTTCTTGATTTTATATTTAACCCATGGCTTCTTATTCAGCCATTCAAAGTAGATTAACCCCACCACCACCATGTTAAGCAACACATTCATTTTTATCACAGAAGTTTCCCCCAACCAGAATCCATTTACTCTCTTCCTCTCTTGGCAGATCCTTCTCAATTTCATGCTGTATCTTATCATATTCATTTTGAAACCACATATAAATCATTTTCATTCAAATATCCAACATTCTTCTCCAATTTAACACCAGTTTTTTCCATCAACTTGATCTTGTTTATTCATTTTTATTAGTACAGATCCCACCATTACATCAGATTCTTTCCTTTCTCTTGCTCTGATGATCCAATTTCATTTTCCACAGCTCCCAGTTCAGCATCAGTCTGGGTCCCATCTTCATTCAGTTCTGCATTTGACTCCTTGTTCTGTTGTAAAAGCCTTTCCCTCACTTTTCTCACATCATTTTGCAAATATTTAATACCTTCTGAGCTCATCTCTCCAGGAAGGAATGGGGTGCTTCCAAGTCTCATCTCAGATAGGGTGGCCCAGAAGGACACTGTGGTTGTTGGTATCAAAACCTTTGAGAGGGCCACTAGTACCTTAGTGTGCCATATTTTCTCCTGTCTAGCTCCCAACATAGGTCATCCACCAAGCTCTTCTCTGTCTCACAACTTGGTCTGAAGCCAGATTGAAAAGGATTGAAAATCCACTGTGCCAGCTAGCAGGCTGTGAACTATTTCATCTAAGTGTGCTAAATGGCTTTTTCATTTTAGAAAGTCTTGTTCTGCAACTCCATTTGAGCATCCACAATGCCAATCCAGAACCTTGATACTACATTTCAGTCTCCCTCTCCTTCAGGTTCAATGACTATTCAATGGGATTCAATTTTGACATAAAGTGTGAGTACCTGCTTCCTGTAGGCACTTAACATTTATGTAGATTCCATCTGACATCCCTTTCTGTAAAAACATTTAATATATGTTTCTTTCAAAATAGTACTCAAAACAGAACAGGAAATAATGCTTCTCTCAATCTCTTCTGTTCCCCCATTTATTATCTGCTTTCTGGGGCAACAATAAAACACAAGCTCTTAGCACAGCCACAAATTAAGCTAGACAGCAACTAACTGAAAAAAGACAAACGACCTTTGTGGCTAAGGTGCTTGTGTCAAATAAAGGCCAGTGAAACTTGATATATAATATTTAGGGCTGGTATAAAAATGCAATATTATATTGGTAGATTTGTGCTCAGGAAACTTTGAGTGTATATAAGACATACTAAGGAACATGTGGTCATGATTTCCATCCTTTGGACATTGGGCATTGTCCTTCTAAACTCCAGCTGAGGGGGGAAGAAAACGCAGCTCCAGCTTTTCCTACTGCTTTTGCCCACTGTTCTGTCCTCTGTCCCTCTGCCTACACTGCCCCTGAAAGCACAGGTGCACAGTTTGGGAGCACTCTTGGATTCAGCTCTAAGCCTGGAGGCCCAGGTTTCAGCAGTGACCAGGAGTGCTTTTGCAAAATTAAAGCTAGTGCACCAACTGTGCCCATTCCTGGAGATGTCAGAGCTGGTCATGGTGGTGCATGCCTTGGTTACATCCCATTTGGATTACTGTAATGCACTCTATGTTGGGCTGCCTTTGAAAAGTGCCCAGATACTTCAGCTGGTTCAGAGAGCAGCAGCCAGGCTGTTAATGGGGGCTGGCTAGAGGGAGGATACAACTCCCTTGTTGTGACAGCTCCATTGGCTGCCAACCCATTTCCAGTCACAATTTGAAGCTCTAATTTTGACCTATAAAGCCCTAAATGGCTTGGGTCCAGATTATGTGAAGAACTGTATCTCCCTGAATGAACCCAGCAGAACATTAAGATCAGCTGGAAAGGACCTTCTCTCTGTCCCACCACCTTTTCAGGCTCGTTTGGTGGTAACTAGGGAGAGGGCCTTTTCAGTGGCTGCTCCCAGACTTTGAAACTCACTCCCTAGAGAGGTTAGGATGGGCCCATCTTTACTCTACTTCAGGTGGAAGGTTAAAACATTTTTATGCCACCAGGCCTTTGCTGACAAATGAAGGTTGGACTGCTGGTGCTCCTTTTTTTTTTTTTTAAAGATCTATTTTAATTCTATCAAGTTTTAAAAGTGTGTTATCATTTATGTGGAATTTTAATTATATAAGTGGTTTAATCTCTCTTCAGTTCTTATTTATTGGATTTTTAAAAAAGTTATTATTGTTTTTTAATGTTGTGAGCTGCCTTGGGTCCTGCCATAGGGAGAAAGGTGGGATATAAATAAATAAAATAATAAAGTAATAATAATTCATTTTCTAGGCCAATCAGCAGTCCTGAGTGTGCCAAACAGTGTGGGTAGGTGGGGATAAGTGGGGAACATGGAGAAGGAACAGTGGCTGCTTTTTATCCCACTTTGGGTATGGGAAGGGCCCTGTTGTAGCTGGGGAAGGGCTATAGCTCTGTGGCAGAGAATATGTGGAAGTCCAGGGCAACTTTTATAGCAGAGGTAGGAAGTTTCAAGAAGTCCAGGGGCTACACACATATCCCACCAGACCTTGGAGGGTCATATCTCCTTGTTACCTGACTTTCACATTTTTTTCTTACTCAAAAAGTTCCCTCATGCTCTGTAGAGGGTGGAATGGTTCTTCCTTTAATGAATCAGTCATCCTTTCACCTCTTGTATATAGTTCTTTATTTCATTGTTTTCATCATCATTTCTTCTTGCTTATCTAGTGTGTTCTTCTGCTGGTCATATAGCATCCCCACTCTTGTTTAAATTCCCCTTCATGATTTGTGCCACAATGTTCTGGTCTTCTTTTTGCAGAGAGAATGAAGCTTCTCCATCTTCTGGTTCCAATTATGTAGTCTATTTGTAAGTTTTACAACTTTGCATTTTATTACTTTATCGGTTTAATTTATATACACGTGTATTCTTGTAAAAGATAAGAGAGATATAACAAATCACACCTACCAGTTCACCACACACACACAACTTTAGGTGAAATGATACAAAAAGCCACAAAATTCCATAGGAATCACCTCTTGTGCCCAGCTAGACATTGTTTCCTGAAAAATTGGCATTTGTGGCCATGTTCTAGAAGACAGAGGTTTGGCCCTGATTCGTAAGGTATTTCCTTCTGGCTTGTTGCAACTCACATTTATTCTTCTGCAACTGGTGAATTTAGTAAGCATGGCTATATGAAATTGTGTTGGTGTTATGGGATATTTTCCAGAACACAGATGCTTTGCCCAGAATTGGTAGTAGAAAGTGATTCCCAAAAAATTTCTGTGACTTGTAGCATTACTCCCATCTAGTTTCATGCATCTGATGAATTTGGTGTCCTTGGCTTCTGGAAAAGTTGACAGCCCTCACCATTTCCTGGATGTTTTGCCTGGAATAGGTTGAAAAGGTAGAATGTGGAATTTTTGTGGCTTGTGGCATCTCTCCCACTTAATCTTGTGTGGCTGGTGAATTTGCTGGGCATGGTACCTCTATTCCCGCATCAAACAGTAGGACAGCTGGGGGTGGGGGCAGTGTAATAATAATAATAAAAAAAGATAATGTCAAATAAAACTTGTTAATCTTTAAGACACCAGAAGACTCTTTTGTCATTTTTCCTTAAAAAGATAAACACAACTAAGGAGATTATCAGACGAGCATCTAAAAACATTCTTTTGCTGCTATATTTTACGGCCTATGTATCCTGGCATAGTTACACTTCTTTTCACATGCTGCTGTAATAATGATACATAGATGCCCCCGAATTCTAGCAATATGACCACTCACATGGCTTACTTCAATGTTTTCACATGAACAAGATTTTGGTGGTTCTCGCAAGAAGACATGAGTGAGTTAAAAGACAAAAAACACCTAAATAAAAAAGCAAAACAAACACACAAGCACTGAAACATACCGTATATTCCGGCATATAAGATGACCAGGCGCATAAGACGACCCCCCAATTTTTAAGTTAAAATATAGAGTTTGCCCCTCCCCCCAGCCAGCCAGCCACCTGGCTGGAAAGCCTGCCCCCCACCAGCCAGCCAGCTCAGTGGCTATAGATGATGGAATAGTCTGTGAAATTAAAGGACTGAGAACAGCTAAAAAAGCATGGGATACTTTGAAAGATCTTTGTGGTGTTCAATCTTTGGAAAGTAAGGTTGCATTAATACTCTAAGTTGGTTAATGTGAATTTTTGAATGAGCACATTAATGAATGAGCACATTAATGATTTTAGAGCCACATTGGCAGACAAGAGAATTTCACCATAGACAAAACTTGATGCAAAATGATAAGTTTAAATCCAGAAATTCTAATTTTAGGCTAACTTGTCCTGAAAAGAAACATCATTTTGACTCTCCTGAGCTAAATGGAGGGCCATTTAACTCTTCAAAGGCAAAGCAGTTATTCTCACAGCAGGAGGAAGGATCTGCTGGGAAAACTGCCCAGGCCATTTAACACTTCAATCATTCTCACAGCAGGGGAAAAGATCTACTGGGGTATAAGACCACCCCCCCCCACACTTTTGAGGAGATTTTCAAGTGTTAAAAAGTAGTCTTGTATGCATGAATATACAGTACTTGGAATCTTGTAAGCAAGATGGGGAGGTTCATAAAAAGAGCATCCTGTACCTAGTTTTTATGTTCTCACGCAGAAGTGTTCTGGTGGGGACCTTCCACTGATGTTGGAATCACACCAGTAGAAAAGAATGCCCTCCTAACAGCAGTTATATGCCCTTATTTAATTATGTATAAATATTTTAATGACATATGCACATGCTGAGGAGTTGCCAACTAAAATTCATCTGACCAGTTAACAAGGAGTCTAAATAGTTCCAAGAATGTGTAGAGATGTTTTGAAAAATTATTTGTCCCACGTCCAGTTGCTAGTCCTAATTTGTCCCACGTCCAGTTGCTAGTACACTCATTGAATCAGTGGGATTTATATAAATGTTGATATACCACTCAGTGATTGATTAAATGGGGCTAGCATTGATTCAGTGCTGCTTTAGATTAACACTTGGGTTTAGGCCTTTCAGTGTCCCCTGGCTCCTTTTTGTTGCCTTGGATACTTCATCTGATGACCAGCTTGAATGGCTGACCCTGTATCTTCTAATAAGTTTCTGAAATGATTTTGTTGTTGCTGTTTTTTTTTTAAAAAGTCTCTAGCGCACACATTCACCTATGAAATCCCTGGTAGTTTTCCACTGCAGCTGTGATGTGAATTGTTGAATTGCACTACATTAAAAGAGATGATCTCAGGCTGTGGGCAATTTTGTTATACGTTTTTCTTTCAGTTAATTGTAGAAATTGCTGTCCTTGGCCTTGTTCTCTGTTCAAGATTATAACAGTCCACAATATTTTTCAAGCATTCTTTAGAGCTGATAATTGTACAGAAGCTTTTCATGTTTTATAATGATCCCTCTACAGATAACAGTTTGCCATCAGCTTTGACATTGCAGCTCTGGTTCACTGGCTTTAACACAATTGACCATACATACCTTGTATGCTGTTGGCTATATTTGGCACCTTGAGTCAAGATTCATGGCCCTGAATGTTTAGTTGTAACTCATTTTTATTCCTTTCAGAGTCCATGCCACAAGAATAAGTCCTATGTTTCTATGTTCTCTGGGGATAAATTCAATGTGGATTTTTTGTCCAGTGAAGACAAAGCCATGTTGCTTGCAGGAAAAAAAAAATCTCCTAGCAGCTCAGCATTGTATCCATGAAAGAAAAGGTTAACCTCTAAAGAGTAGAAAAGAGCTACAAGTCTAACCATGCCTGTTCTTGCAGCTGTTCCCCCAATACTGCAAGGAAGCAAGACTCTTGGAGAGTTATGAATGTCCAAGCATGATCTCTCTCTGGCTTTTCTTCGCAAACGAAGATTCAGGAAGGACACATCCTGCGCTTTCTGCAAGCATGCTGATGACTAAAAATGCCAATCCGAGATAAACAAGTCGGGTTGTAAAAATCACAGCAGAAGGTCTCCTTGGGTGATGTTTTTGGGTTGTGATTCTTTCTGCGTTGTCGTTTCTCTTCAAGATTTGTTCGGTGTGCGTTCTCAAATAAGGCTGCAGCATTGTGGATAGTGCGTCTGCACGCCTCCCGATGTGAGGCCAGGGCGGACCATTGTTGGTGATCAATTTGGCCGAGCCTGAGATGTTGTTTCAGGGAGTCTTTGTATCGCTTTTTTGGAGCGCCCCTCTTACGCTGACCCGTGGCGAGTTCACCGTAGAGTAGTATTTTTGGGAGGCAATGGTCCTCCATCCTAGAAACGTGCCCTGCCTAGCGCAGCTGTTTTCTCAATATCATGGCCTCAATGGTGGTGATCCCTGCTTGCTCAAGGACTGCAACATTCATCACATAGTCAGTTCAGTGTATATTTAGGATTGTGCGTAGACAGCGCTGATGAAAGCGCTCGAGGAGTCGTAGGTGGTGGCGATAAGTGACCCATGTTTCAGATCCATAAAGGAGGATAGACAGTACAATGGCTCTATACACACTGATTTTTGTGCTTTGCCTCAGGTGTTTATTGCTCCAGACTCTTTTGTAAAGTCTTCCAAATGTGCTATATCCCTTTCCTAATCTGTGATTGATCTCTTTGTCAATCTTGGCATCTGAGGAGATTATGCTTCCCAGGTAGGTGAACTGCTGAACGGACTTGAGCACAGATTTGCTGACGGCAATGTGGGGATGGAGGTGTTCGTCCTGTGGTGCAGGCTGGTAAAGAACTTCTGTTTTCTTCAGGTTGACTTCCAGCCCAAACAGCTCTGCAGCTGTTGCAAAGCAGGATGTTAGGTGCTGCAGAGCTGCTTCTGTGTGGGCCACAAGGGCAGCATCATCGGCGAAGAGCAGCTCACGGACTAGATAGTTTAGAGTCTTAGTGTGAGCCCTCAGGCGGCTTAAGTTAAACAAGCTACCATCAGTACGGTAACGTATATAGATGCCGTCGTCTTCTTCAAGCTCTGCCATAGCCCTTTGGAGCATCATGCTCAAGAAGATTGTAAATAAAGTTGGTGCAAGAACACAACCTTGCTTCACTCCATTAGTTATTAGAAAGGGCTCTGAAAGAGCATCGCCTATCTGACTTGACCACGCTGGCCCTCGTATAGCAAGATAATCATTTTAAGGAATTTGGGGGGGCATCCTAGTCTTTCCAGGATCTGCCACAGACCTTTTCTACTTACAGTGTCGAAGGCTTTGGTGAGGTCGACAAATGTTACATAGAGACCCTTGTTCTGCTCCCTACATTTTTCTTGCAGTTGTCTAAGGGCAAATACCATGTCTGTCGTGCTCCTATTGGCTCTGAAGCCACATTGGCTTTCAGGGAGAAGTTCTTCTGCAAGAGCAGGAACTAATCTGTTCAGGAGTATCCTTGCAAGGATTTTTCCAGCAATAGAGAGCAGTGTTATGCCTCGATAGTTTGAGCGGTCGGATTTTGCTCCTTTTGTTCTTGTACAGGGTGATGATGACTGCATCTCCGAGGTCTGATGGCAGTTCTCCTTTTCTCCAGCAATTCACAAGGAATTCGTGGAATTTTTCATGGAGTGCATGACCTCCGTGTTTCCAAACTTCAGATGGGATTCCATCAATCCCAGCTGCCTTGCTGTTTTTCATCTGCTGTATGGCCTTAAGGGTCTCTTCCAAAGTGGGTGCTATGTCCAATTCATTTTTCATCAGTTTTTGTATCATATGTTGGATAGCTGAGCCTTGGACAATTCGGTTGGCGCTAAAGAGACTTTGAAAATGTTCAGCCCATCGATTCAGGATGGAGGCTTTATCAGTAATTAATGTTTGACCATCTGTACTGTATAAGGAGCTTTGGACCTGATAAGTAGGTCCAAACACTGCTTTAAGAGCTTCATAAAATCCTCTATGATCACCCAGATCTGCACAGCATTGTGTCTTTTCTGCTATATTGATCCACCACTTGTTCTGCATGTTTCGGAGTTTTTGTTGTAGTTTACTACATGTGAGGTGGAAAGCTGCTTTTCTTACATGGCAGGTTGGCTGGGCGAGGTATGCCTGGTGAGCAGTTCTCTTCTTTGCCAACAGCTCCTGGATCTCTTGGTTGTTTTCATCAAACCAGTCTTGATTTTTCTTGTGGGAGAACCCGAGGGATTCTTCTGCAGACTGGAGGATACTGTTTTTTATATGTTGCCAAAGCACTGTAGGAGAAGGATCTGTAGGATGGTCTTCAAGTTTCATTTCTAGATTTGCCTGGAAGTTGTCTCTCATGGTAGCTTGTTGAAGATTGTTGACTTGGAGTCTCTTCTTTAAGATGCCACCCCTCTTAGGTTTGAACTTAAGATGAAGATTTAGTTTACAAGTGATGAGGCGATGGTCTGTTTGGCATTCTGCACTGGGCATCACTCGGGTATGACGGACATCACGAATGTCTCTCTGACGGACTAGAACATAGTCAATGAGGTGCCAATGTTTGGATCGGGGATGCATCCAGTTTGTCTTCAAGCTATCTTTCTGCTGAAAGATTGTGTTTGTAATAGCCAGCTGTTGTTCTGCACAGAACTCTAGCAGGAGGCGTCCATTATCATTGCAATTTCCAACACCATGCTTGCCTAAGACACCTTTCCAGGCTTCGGAGTTCTTTCCTACTCTGGTATAGAAGTCACCAAGGATAATAATTTTATCTTCTACAGGGACTTTTTGTATGAGTTGGCGTAGGTCTGTGTAGAATTTGTCTTGCTCTACAGGGTTGGCTTGCATAGTTGGGGCATATATACTGAAGAGAACAACATGTGGGAGGCGCAAGGAAATAATGCGATTAGAGTGTCCTGTTGGTAAGGTTTCGAGTTTGGAGGCAATGGAGTTTTTAATCATAAAGCCTACTCCTGAAAGATGTTTTTCGGTTTTGGGTTTGCCAGACCAGTAAAGTGTATAGCCGGCGCCATGTTCTTTAAGGCTGCCTTCCTCATGGAAGCGAACTTCACTAAGAGCAGCGATGTCAATATTAAGCCGTGATAGTTCATGGGCTATTAGGGCAGAATGACGCTCAGGCTGTCCACTATCTTCAGAGTCTTGCATGGTTCTGATGTTCCAGCATGCAAGTGTCAGCTTATTTACACCTTTGGAGGCCAGTGTGTGTCTTTGTTTCTTTGCCTTGGATTGACCGCATCAGAAGATGCCCATTGGCTGTGGCTAGCCAACCAGGTAGTTGGGGATGAGCTTTCGTTAGGCCACCTTTTCTAGGCCCCTCTCCATATGGAGCAAGCAGTGCTCTCCTTAAAAAAGGCTGCTTGGTCATTCATGCTGATGCTGCTGAACAAGACTGTCATCTCCCGGGTCAGCCTTGAGTGACCAATGTCCTGAACCGCCTGCATGCAGGGTTGGGGCTGCGGCTTCCAGTGCATCTTTACACCTGCCGGTTTCGTCCCTCGCCTATCGCTACAGGGCTTTTTTGGAATTGGATTTGTCCTTCTAGCCTGTGCAATGTATTTTTCTGGTGGAGCGCAGCGTGCACAGAACTGGCCTCACCCTTTAAACCAAAGGTTCGTCTGCTGGCCTTGCAAGCATGGACAGTAGCAGCGAGGTCCTCGGGTCGTAGGTTTGATTAGAGTTTCCTTCTCTTAGATGGTTGACCTTACAGGGTTGGATGAGCACCATCTGCCCGGGTTTGGGATTAGAGTTTTCCTTCTCCTAGGACGGTTGCCACAAGGCTAGAGAGCCCATCCTGCCCTTTGACGCTCTTTGTCAGACCCTTCGGTTTTGACCTGTCTGGCATGGGAGACCCTACCAGTGCCTATTATGCCACCGCCAGCATAGCTCAAAACATCATTAGGGTACGTAAGCCTCTCTCCCACGACAAGGGGGCGTCAATGGAGAGGCCAAGCATGATAGTTATGCTGTTATGTAGTGTATCCCATTCTGATCCCCCCCATCCACATTTACTGGGCAGCAGAATTGGGGGTCTCTTCCTCTGTCAATCAGGAAGCAGATGTTCCCACTGCCTCCAGTGAGCAATCTCTAGCATGACAGGCAGAAGTAGGACCCCTGTTGCAATGCCCCCTTGTGCTAATTATTGCTTGCACAAGGGAGTGGGGACATTAGGAGGGGAATAGACTCATGTTGATCTGTTGCTGCTCAGTAAGTAAGGACTGGAGGACTTTCATGGTCTGTATGTATATCCTAAACTAGGGGCAATGTAGGGATCATGAATATAAAGCAGCCATGAATGCATAAGGTTATACATTCATAGAATCATAGAATTGTAGAGTTGGAAGAGACCACGAGGGCCATCCAGTCCAACCCCCTGCCATGCAGGTAATGCATAAACAAGTCGCTTGTGATATCTTTTTAGCCCCTTCTTTGTATTTCTAGCATTACAGTCCAAAACAATAACTTTTCCAAGCTCCACAATATACATTCACTGATACCTTGGTCTGGATTAGTCATTTCACCATCTACCTTCATTACCATGCAAATCACCTCATCCTGATAATGAATAATTCTTTTTAGCTCTTGAAAAATTCAGCTGACAATTGCCTCTATGATTGCTGCAGTACTACTGGGCAGCTGTGAGTGTAACAACTGTAATTGTTAAAGATATCCAAGTTAATTTTTATTTACCTCCCAGGGCTTGTTCTTGGACACGCACACAGAGAACAATCATTGACAGATCCAGTCACTTTACCGTAAAAGCCTGGGGCACAAAGACTACAGTGGTCACCTACTGTATTATCTTTGCAATCCTGGTAGGAAATAATTCAGAGATTTTAAAACAAAACTAAAGCCCACATTTAAAAAATAAAAACAAACCACAGAAACATCCTAAGAGGATAAAAATGCAATGCTATTATTAATGTCAAACAGCCAAGATTTGGGTATAAAACAGAGAACCTCTATACCTTTGTCTTCTATGGGAAAAGAGGCTTAATATGGAATACATTCATGTCACTACAGGGGAGACTGGAAGAAAGGAACAATCATGTCTGCTTTTTCTGAAAGCTACTCCTTCCTGCATCCCCACAATTTCCTACCTTCATCAAGCTAAGGCATCCATAGTGGCAATTAACTAATGTTAACATACAAAATGTAAAACTAAGGATGAAGTCCAATGGCATACTTTGGTATCTAATGATATAGACTTTCTTCCCTCCTGTTGCAACCCTCCGGGGTGCTGAAAAACTCTGGTGAATTGCCAGGCCCTCAAGAGCAGGTTTTAAGGATGAAAGGGGGCTGCAGGAATGAGAGTTTTGCTGACTCAGGCTGAAGCAAGTCCAAGTACATTGTTGGATTCTAGCCTTACATTTTTAACTGATTAGGGATGCAATACTATATACATTTTTTGTTGTTGTTGTTATTATGTGCCTTCAAGGCAACTCTGACTTACGGCAAACGTATTATCAGGTTTTCTTGGCAAGCTTTATTCAGGGGAGATTTTCTATTGCCTTCTTCTAAAGCTGAGAGGAGTGTGTGACTTGCCCAAAGTCACACCATGGATTTCCATGACTGAGTGGGAATTTGAACCCTGGTCTCCTAGTCCAACACTCAAACCACAACACTGTACTTGCTCTCGTAAGTGCCCAACAAGATTCTGGGCATTGATTTCTTACCCACCTCTCCCCATGGATTGAGGCAGGGAACACCAACAAATTAGACACATAACACTAGTTAAAAGAGCATATAAAATCAATACATGTAAAAACAATAAATTCATGCATAATTTAAAAATCATGCATAGGCCTGCCAGAAAAGACTAGTCTTTACTGCTGTTTTAAACTCAGACACCATATCCAACTGACAAATCTCCTCTGGCAGGTCAATCTGGGGACAGCTGAAGAAAATGTCTTTTGAATAACAGTTGTCAGGCTAATTTTGGCTGACTGCAGTAACTGTTCCCCAGAGGACCTGAGTGCAAGGGGCAGATTATATGGGGGAAGGCAATCCCATAGGTAACCTGAACCAAAACTCTGTAGGGCTTTAAAGGTAACAACCAACAATTTGCACCTTGCCTAGAAACTAATTGGCAGCCAAAGCAATAATTTTAATATTGGTTTAATATGATTCTTCCTGCATGTTTGTTAATAAGGCTAACAGTTCCACCTCAGAGACCTCAGAAATTGACATATAATAAAAATGGTATATTAATAAATTGGCATATTAATAATTTGGTTCATTAATGTGGACTTCCACAAGAGAAAAGGCATGATGGTCTCAGAAAGGTCATCTGAGTGCCATGCTTTACCCTAGGGAAGACTAAGGCTAAAGGTCAGAAGGACACAATCTCCACTGTACATCTGAAAGATAATAATGAATGGATGAATCCTTTGTGGATGCTGATTTTGAAATTCCCTATCCTTAATTCCCAACCTTATGACAGAGGTTGCTCAAGCTTTTAAAATCCAATCACCGGACATTAAGGATAGTTTGAAACACATTAGCATCTTCCATACCTGTTGTCAAGACCAGGAAACTAATTGTGCAATCCATGAAGGCTCATGGAATCTATTGTTTCAACCCATGAAACATCCCCTCCCCTCAGGGTGTATTTGGAGGTATAAATGTGACCCTAAAAATCTGCCTAATTGTGCACAGACTTCAGTTCCAGGGGACCCTCTGTCTCTCTGTGTAGCCACTCCAGATTCCTCCATCCACTCTGCTGGATTGACCAACGAATTCCAGACTACAGGATAGGTTGTATCACCCCCAACAAATCCTCTTGCTATCCTCTATCCAAGTTTTTCCTACTGCCTTTCTATAGCCTTGTGTGAATGTTTCTTGTGTGACTGTGTGAGTGTTTGGGTGTTAATTTTTTGAACTCTTATAAAAAACATAATTAATTTCACATGTGTATGTATTCCATCCAGGCTAGTACTGGTATACAGAGGTTTCAAGATTCCCTTGTTACCCCCTAGCACATTGTTAAAGTCGAGTTGCTGCTAATTTCCCCAACATATCAGAAACTTGATAATTTTTTTTTTGAATTTTCCAAGGAGAATTTTGGGTAACATGTTCCAGTAACCAATCTAGTTGCCATGTTTTGTGTTAATTGAAGTTTCTGAACTTGGTACAGAGGTAGCCCAACATACAGTACATTGCAGAAAGTCCAGCCTTGAAGGAGCCAGCATGTTCACCAGCATCTTTCAGTCTTCAGGTCTAGGAAGGGGCACAGCTGGTGTAACAGTCAAAGCTGAAAGTAGGGCACTTTTGCCCATCGCATCTACCTGGTCCATCATTTGGAGTGACAGGTTCAGAAGCAGCCCCAAGCTAGTAGGGATGGGACAAGTACTTAAAGGGTCCTTGACTAAGCACATTATTGAAGTAAAATTTTCATGAGCATACTCAAGGCATGCACAGTCCACCATAATATTGGCTCTCTGCTTCAGTGCTGCTGACATTCCAAGCACTACACTGGTTCACTCCCTAGCCCTTTTCTCAAGCACAAAGCCAATATTTCAAAACAATACTTCAACTTTTGGAAGCAGTAGACAGTGGAAGACAAGGAAGTCCCAGATATTGTCCTAAGAGCAAAGGAAACTGGTTGGTGGGTAGCAAAGCTCACTCCCAAAAGAAGACTTACCCTCTGTACTGAATGGGCTTTTGTCAGCTATACCAACAGATTGCCCAGGTGCAGGCTGCAAGATACCCAGGCTCTTTTGTAAGCAAAGATTAGGACCTTATATATCCCACCTTCTCTTTGCCCAAGGCTGGTCACATGCAGGAGCCTTGATCCTTCCTGGCTTTGGAGAGAGTGAAGCAGACAGCAGCTGCAGCAACAGTCTGGCATGGCATTCTGGACTCCATCCCCTTTTGTTCAGGCAACATGGGAGGAATGGGCCAGATCTGCAGCCAGAATACGCCAGCGGGGACCCGACATATTCTGCCCATATAGATGAAGCCTCCGTTAATGCATGGGGTGGAGGCAATTGAGCTTTTCAGAGCATGCTATTAAAGAATTCACAAGATCCCTTAAGTTGTATAACAAATGGTTACAAAAGCCCAGTTATTTCTGAGGTAAAGAGGGAGATATTTTCCCACCCTTAGCTGAATTGAGCTGAATTTTGCAGCCTCAAGATCCTTAGGGTGGAACTAAATTGTGTTGAGCAGTCCTGACAGTTTATTTATTTTTATTTATTCAATTAGTTTATATCCCACTTTTGTTCCAGGATGGGATTTAAGACAACTTCTCTGCCCAACAGCTATCAGGAATGCAAATCACAACAATTCCATCCAAGAGCTGTGGTTTGTAGCTTAGGGAGTGATTAAGTTAAAATGAGCTATGTATGCTTTGATGCCCAGGAAACTGTAACATAAAAACAAACTGTGCTTTGAAGCCACAAAACTGTTGCATGGAAATAAGCTCTGCTTTGCTGCTGGCAAAACTGTTATGTTACTCTTGAGTAGACATGCACAACATTTTTCTCTGCTTTCAGTACCTGAAAGGTGTTACACTTGGATTTACTTTTGAATATATATGGCTACAGTTTTGCCATATCTCAGGATATTGAGCTTGCTATAACTATACATCAGTAGTAGCTGCTACTCAGGAATAGGTTACTACACTTGAATGGGTCACACACCTGCTGATCCAGTCTTGCACTCATTTTATTGGACTTCGCATGTATGCTCTACCTGATAACATGATACACTTATGAGAAGATTTGGGAGATTATCAGACAGGAATGAAAAAAAAGCTTTCCTGTCCCACAATCTCCACTGCTACCCCTGTCCTGTCCCTGACCTGCCACAATCACACTCCCCACCACACCACACTTACCTTCTCTAACGTTGTTCTGGCAGCCAAGGAATGAACGGAGCTCTAACAGCGCTACCTTCACTTCCTGGATCGAAATCCCATGGATTCTCATGAGAAGACACAGACACGGGAAATTCAAAAATAAAAATAAAAAGAACAGAAGAAAGTAACAGCAAGCACAAAAAACACACTTTAAAATGTTAAAGTCACTTGAAGAGGGCCATAAAAAGTGTGTCACTTACCTGGATTTCCTGATTTCACCCGGAAGTGTTCTGGCAGGGACTTCCCTGCCAGATCTCGCCAGCAAAATGGGGCACCTTGTCGCATGCAGGCAAATCCATCACAGAAACGGAACAGGGGGATCTATTGACGGCTTCTCCCATCAATAAAAAGCAGCGCAGGCAGAATGGAAGCAGAACGGGTACATAACAATGGGGAACATCATCGTCTGATAAGGGAGCCCTTTTGTGATCTCCTGGCGTTCCTGTAATACCACTTTAAACACAATTGATCATCTGTCTCTTGAACTTCTGACCTCACTTGTTTGTCTCCCCTCTGTAGTCAGGAAATATACATCTTTCCACAACCACTGCTTACCTCTCATGAAGTGCTCCCCCCATGTAAACAAAAGCTTGTTTTTCAACCAATGTGTTGAAGGGACCACAAGGATGTCATAGCTGTTGTTGTTGTTGTTGTTGTTGATGATGATGATAATAATACTAATAATACATAACAGGCTTGGTTCTTCAAGCAAAATAATAATAGTTTTAAAATTAGCCATACACATCCATGGACTAAAGCACTTAGGTCTTGTCTGCACTGGCCAGAACAAGCTACATTCTGGCCAGAGTATTCTGCCCTGGAACTGCCCCGGATTCCACATTACCCTGTGTTCCATGGTGTGAATGGGCAGCTGTCTGCATGTGTGTGCTGCCCTCTATGGTGCCATGCATTGCACTCTCTGAGGCTGAAAACAAGTCATCCAGCCTTGATCATATGCTGAGGGCCTCACTGTGACTTTGGAGAGTACGTTGTACACTGCCCTGGTGGCACAGTGGTTAAATGCCAGTACTGCAGCCACAATGTGGCGAGTTCAATCCTACAGGGCTCCAAAGTTGACTCAGCCTTCCATCCTTTTGTAGGTTGGTAAAATGAGTGCTCAGCTTGTGTGGGCAATTAGCTAACACATTGTAAACTGCTTAGAGAGTGCCTAGTGCTATAAAGTGCTATAGAAGTGTAAGTGCTATTGCTAGCAAACTGTAAGCTGCTCTGAGAACGTTTGTGGCTGAAGAGCAGGGTATAAATACTCGAAATAAAATCTCTCTCTCTGGCTTTTCTTTGCAAATGAAGATTCAGGAAGGACTCATCCTGCGCTATCTGCAAGTGCACTGATGACTAAAAAGGCCAATCCAAGATAAACAAGTCTGGTTGCAGAAAGCACAGCAGAAGGTCTCCTTGGGTGATGTTTCCAGGCTGTGATTCTTTCTGCCTTGTTGTTTCTCTTCAAGATTTGTTCAGCGTGAGTTCTCAAATAAGGCTGCAGCATTGTGGATAGTGTGCCTCCATGCCTCCCGATGTGAGGCCAGGGCGGACCATTGTTGGTGATCAATTTGGCTGAGCCTCAGATGTTGTTTCAGAGAGTCCTTGTATCACTTTTTTGGAGCGCCCCTCTTACGCTGACCCATGGCTAGTTCACCGTAGAGTACTATTTTGGGGAGGTGATGGTCCTCCATCCTAGAAACGTGCCCTGCCCAGCGCAGCTGTTTTCTCAATATCATGGCCTCGATGGTGGTGATCCCTGCTTGCTCAAGGACAGCAACATTCATCACATAGTCAGTCCAGTGTATATTTAGGATTGTGCATATACAGCGCTGATGAAAGTGGTTGAGGAGTCGTAAGTGGTGTGAATAAATAAATAATAAATACCAGCAGGGGTGGCTGCTGATACAGACAGCACGTGCATGCAGACAGCTTCCCATTTGCACCATGGAACACTCCAGTTTTCCCCACAGGATTGGGGTTTCTGGACTACTTTTAGAAAACATTTTAAGGGGCTTTGCCCTGGTTTCTAGTTGGAACTGCCTGGATGTTGCCTGGACAGTTCAAACTAGAATTGGGGCCAAAACCCTGCATTGGTCAAACAGCTTGGCATGTAGTTTCATTTGGCCCGTGCAGGAAAGGGCTTTGTGAAAAATAATAATAATCAAACCTCCATTAATAAATGTACTAAGACATGATTGTTGCTTTTCCAACAACATACCAATATAGTTATCCTTCTTAATATTTTTGTTTGACTGAGTAATTGGCCAATTGCAGTTTGAACACTGGGCACCGGAGTACTTGTGAATAAAACCCGAGTGAAACCTTGCCAATGTCATCCCAAAGTAGCAAATACACAATCTAAAATTCTCATAAGATGGAAATGAAAATTGTTAAATAAGAACTGACCCTTCTGGTAATTTGCTTATCTACCAGCAATTTGGCAGCGACATCAGAATTGTCTAAGTACATTACTTACTCCTACAATGAACTGTGGCTTTGTCAATTGTATTGGTAGAGAAGACATTTATAGACTTGGCTACCTTGTGTGGCAGGCTTTTTATTGCAATTCACCACTGAAAGCTATCCCTTATAACATTTTATTTGAAATTACATGCCTATTTCTCCCATGATTTGTGTAATGAAAATGATTTTCGAGGAAACTATCCATGCAAGATTGGTATATTTATATTAGTAGGTAAGTAGGGTAACTTTGTGCTATTACCATTCTTTCTTTTTTAAATTTTCTGTTGAATATTTATTAGGGATAGAAAAAGGAGAAGAAATAGCAGCGAGTAGAAGGAAAAGAAGGATGAAATGCATAAAATTAATATGAGATGATCATGTGTCCCCTCCCCTGCCTTAAAACAAATCTGCTTAACATTGGCATCTGTAAAATACATATTTGCATGTAGATTAAATAGTAAAATCCTTTGAGTACAGCAAAAGGATGGTGAATATTTATCTTTCCAACCTTGGAGTTTTTTTGTACAGTAGAAGCATGCTCACCATCAAATTATATTCCTGTGATTTGAAGTTAAGCTCCAAGTCACAGGACCGTAATTTATACAACATGAGGATCAATGCTTACCATTCTTTTTCTAATGCAAAATTAATATGCTGCAACACAGTCAAACAGAAAAGAGCAACTGGTAGACCATTAATGTGTCACAACAATATGACCATTTGTCCTCAACATGATGTCTGGAAGAGATCCCAGTTCTTCTACTTTAAGAACACACTGCCCTGTTGACATGAAAGGAAAGGAAAGATAAACATGTGCTACTTAACCTGCTGGTAGAATAGCCAAGGGTAACCAGTGGATCTGTAGCCATGGAGGTGGCAAGTCAACTTTTGCTAATATGGAAGCCATCCAGCAGCTGCTGGTATAATAGCCAAGGGTATTAACCTGCTGGTAGAATAGCCAAGGTAACCAGTGGATCTGTAGCCATAGAGGTGGCACGTCAACTTTTGGTAATATGGAAGCCATCCAGCAGCTGGACTTTCTTCCGAACAGATATTCAGCAACTGGAGAACTTCTATTTGACCTGGAGTAGTTGTCCATAAAACCAAGAGTAGATTCATTGTCCATGTGGCAATGGAACCACTGGCTGCCCCAAGGAATAGTGTCACATCTCCCAGTGGTCAAGCTCCCAGTGGTCAAGGACTGCTATTGCTAGCATTCCTCATCATTTACTCTGCTGGCTAGGACTGATGGGAGTTCTAATCCAACAACATTTTTTGGGTGTGTGTGTGTGATTTGTCCACCCTTTCCCTATGGGCAGGAGAGAAAGACTCAGTTCAGAATCCCATACCTGCTTCTGAAATATAACAAAGCATCTTGTGAAACTGGAAAATCTAACACTATGATTATAGTATATGCTTTCATGGACTGAAGCACTCTGTGAGTTTCCTCAAAGCTGTCCTTCACAGCAAGGGGGCCTGCCGGTTGCCTGGCCGGTGCCCTAAGAAGCCTCCGAGGTGCCCTCCCCCCAGGCCCAGCGGGGCAGGGGGGGTCTGGGGGACCGCATGGTCACACCCTGGCAGCTGCCATCTTTCCTCCCCTTCCCAGGCTTCCTGGTGGCCGGAAGGGGCGGGGCAGTAGCGGCTGGCCAATCGGGCAGGGCCTCCTGGCTCCCAATTGGCCCGCGGCCACTCGAGGGGCAGGACATCTGGCCAGCCTATGGCATGGCCGGATGATGTCAGAAGGGGGTGACGGAGCAGATAAAAGGCTGCTCCGTCACCTCTCCACCCCTTTTGGCTCTGGAGAGCCGAAGACCTGCCCACCCTCCCTTGGGGTAAGTGCAACATGTTGCAATTTGTGGGGCGGCAGATGTCATGGGTCATGATAGGCCATGAGGTCTAGGGGTCTTGGTCAAGTGCAAGTTCAAGCACTAGATCAAGATCAAGTTCAAGTTCAAGGGAGACCCTGTCCCCAGTATTTAACCATTTGTTTACAGGGGAGGAGAGGGAGTCAAGCGGACTGCTCAGCCATCATCTCTCTCCTCCAGGGAGTCGGTATGGACCGACACATGGCCTTGGCCCACATGAGTGGGCACAAGGATAGGTCACGACCCATGCATTGCCGCCAACCATTCAGCTTCCAAGTTGCAGCCATTTATTGCCAAAAAACATGTATTTACTAACCTGTATCTAACCCATGTTTTCTGAAGATGTAACCAAATATAATATTTGTTATTCTACAACATGTGTAAGTGTATCATTCAGGAGGGTGGTGGGGGTCGTCCGGTCTGGGTCCACAAACACATATTAATCCAACTCAGTCTTTTAACATTGCCTTCTCTCTTCATTTGTTCTCCAAACTAGTTTTCTCTCTTTGGTAGTAATCCCTAGGGGTGGAGCAGCCTTCCCCACTGTGGTATCCTCCTGAACAATAATCTCTGTCATCCCATACAGGAGAGACAGAGATGGTGGGAGCATACTTCAATACATCTGGAGAGAGCCAAGTCAGGGAAGGCTGCAATATAAGATATATTTTCATATACAGCTTATTCACACCATAGATTATAAGACCTTAAAACAACTTGAGCACTTACAGCACAATGTAAACAAACTCACAGCTTGGTAGATGGATAATTAATCCATACTAGTCACAGTCAGAAATTAGAATGCACGATCACTTAATTCAAATGTACTCACAATGAGTGGGAAATGGCAAAAAAGAAAAAGAGAGGAAGAGAATTAAGGACTTTTTCAGATGGGGGAACCCCCCCCCAGGAGGTCGAGAGAAGAACGGGGCTGTCGCGCTTACACAGTCCCATTTCAGACAGCCCTATCCTCTTCCATCCTCCTGCTGACCTCTTCCCAACCTTCCCCCATGATGCTGGTGCCACTTTTTATTCCCAGAGGTTTTCCGTGAATAAAAGGTGGTACCAGCAGCACAGGGGAAGGTCAGGAGGAGGTCGGGAAGAGGACGGGGCTGTCTGAAATGGGGCTGTGTAAGTGCAACAGCCCAATTCTTCTCCTGACCTCCTCAGGTTCCCCTCCCCCCCCATCTGAAAAAGTCCCTGGTATGAGATATTTGCCACAATTCTGAATCACGTGCAGTGTGATCCTCTGTATGCTTACTCAGAAGTAAATTATACTGTGATCAGAGGAGCTCCTTCCCAGATACACATGTATAGGATTAAATCTTTAACATGCTCTCTAGTTTTGAGAACTTCTTGGAATGGGATGGAAAACAAACCTTGAGTTGAAGAAATTTAAGAAGAGAGTGCTTCAATTTAATACTTGGGATCCCCTCTGCTGGAGCATCTTTGCCTCAGTCAATTTTCCTATTTGAGGCATATATGATTCACTTCCTGATCAAACTTGTCTTATTAAATGGTTCAGCTTCACATAAAGGGCAAACCTAGTATGTGAAAAATTGCATTGCTCTGCTGAGGAATGAATGAGCACAGCAGCCTCTTCTTCATGTTTAATTCAACTGCAGGAGCTAACGGGAAAGTTAAGAAGAGTGATTATACTTTTGAGCAGTTCCTGAATGGACAAGATTTAAGACTGGGTTTTTATTTCACTGTCTTAACCCAATCAATATTCATTTCACACATTAATTCTGCAAACTGAAGCTCATTTTTCATTCACCAAAATATTGAGTTCATTTCTAACTGTATGTCTTGTACAATTAACACATGGACAGAAACTTACTATTGTGCTTTGGCCTATGGCCATTAAAAATAATTGACAGTTACAAGCATCTTGAAGCAGTTACTCTGTTTATGCATATGCATGTTAATTAATGAGTTGAATAAACAACAATACCTGTTTTCAATCTAACCCTCTCCTTTGCCCAAAAGCAATTTTGGAGGACAATTTAAGTCTAGGAAATGGCACTGAGGGGAAGCACTAATAAGTCCTGCCCACAAGGATGATCTTTTAAAAATTGATTAAGCCTCACATTGAGCAGGCGAAGTGTGTCCCTGGGACCAAATGTTTCCCCAAGTTGTTGTGTGTGGTCCACAAGTCCTCCAGACTGCCAAATTTTGGAACCCCACCCCAAAGGTGACACCTCTAGGAGTGGCAGTTCACCTTTTAAATAGGTTGCAGGGGCCCCCTTCACTGTCTAACACCAAAATGTATTTATTTATTTATTCACTTCACGTATGTAAGGCATTTATTTATAACCTCTCATCCCACATGGGTTTCTGAGGCAATGCACAATTGATAGAAATACTTTCACTATAATAAATAAATGACTAAACCCCAACAAAAACAGTCCAAATTCCTCTTTAAAAGTAGTTTTCAAACCACACAAACACTTTTTAAAATACCCAAGGTAGACATCTTAATTTTGAGAGCCAATGGCCATGCAAAACAGCACCATTTCCACTGTCTGCCAGAAACTCAGAAGGGTTGGAGGCAGCCCCCATGGGAGGGGGGGAAGTTTGAAAATCAGGGTGCTGCTGTAGAGAAAACCCTGCCATATGTACCCACCAGCCTAGCCTCTCAGAATGGTGGGATACGTAACAGGGCCTCTATTGATGATCCTAGATTACAAGCAGGTTCATAACTGGAGGAGGCAATCTCTCAGATAATCTGACCCCAAGCCAGGATACTTGTTTTGCCAAATGATAATGTTCCCACATGCATTTTTGGCAATCGAGTAGTAGGTTCCTGGAGGGTCCTGAGGCAGACACTTAATGCTTGCACACCCCAACCTTCCCTTTTCAAATGGATCTGCCCCATCTCAGCTTTTCAAAAAGAAACAATACTTCTTTGAATTATTAGAAATTATAAAAGGACTGAGATTTTACAATTGATTGAAAGAAAGTGTGAATAAAGACAAAGTGCACCGCTTCACTATTTGCAGGCAGGAGAAGCCCTAAAAACACATCCTGTCAATTTCAATCTCTTTCCAGAAGCCTACATTCTCTATCTAACAACAAAAACATCTGATGCATTCACAGACTGAGAGCTTAACTATGAACATTTTAGGTATTTTATTCTGCAGGCCCACAGCATCTCTGTTTTGTAATAATGAACATAGGAATACTACCTGTTCAACATAAAGCTTACTTTTTTTATTATATCTAGTCTTTGGCATCTGTTCATAGTTGACAATATTCTCATGTGACATATTACTTAATGCCCATATCGACAATGAAGACTGTTTGTATTTTAGGGTATTGGTAAGGAAACTGCCTTGTATTGCACCCAGTTAATAAACTATGGCTAGAATCCTACATCGGGAAACATCATTGAGGTGTAAAGCTACATCACCATAGATTTTTCTTGTTTTTTTTTCCCCAGGCTGTGAGGAAATTCTGGAATAGTTTCTTTCTGACATTTAGCCTGCATCTGTGACTGGCATCTTCAGAGAATGGTTGTGTAGGCGTGTATGTGGAGTTTATATGTTGTGAACCCCTGTTGGGGAGTATATGTAAATTTGTGTAATTGAATGGTTAGTTCCTGGGTGTAGAAATGCAAGGCTCATTAATGTCTGTTTGGCTAATGGTTGATTGATAGGCCATTATCTGCTGGAACTCCCCCTGTCCCTGGGTGGAATTCCTGTGTAAGTGTTGAGTTTTGATTCTATTGCTCTTCAAAACTGGGAGCCAGATTTTGCTTACTTTAAAGGTTTCTTCTTTCCTGTTGAAGTTGTCCAGGTGTTTGTGGATTTCAATAGCTTCTCTGTGCATTCTGACATGATAGTTGTTGGCCTAGTCCAGAATTTCAGTGTTTGTAAATAGCATTTTGTGTCCAGGTTGGTTTATCACATGTTCTGATACTGCTGATTTTTCTGGCTGGCCCAGTCTCCGCAAAGGACAAAAGAGACCCTTTCACAGCTGCAGGAGTTTACCACATACAATACAGCTGTGGACAAGTTTACATAGGGACCACTAAATGCAGTGTGCAAACACGAATCAAGGAACATGAGAGACACTGCAGACTGGGCCAGCCAGAAAAATCAGCAGTAGCAGAACATGTTATTAATCAACCTGGACACAAAATGCTATTTAAAAACACAGAAATTCTGGACCAGGCCAACAACTATCAGGTCAGAATGCACAGAGAAGCTATTGAAATCCACAAACACCTGGACAACTTCGACAGGAAAGAAGAAACCTTAAAAGTAAACAAAATCTGGCTCCCAGTTTTGAAGAACAATAGAATAAAAACTCAACACTTACAAAGGAATTCCACCCAGAGACAGGGGGAGTTTCAGCAGATAATGGCCCATCAACCAACCATTAGCCAAACAGACACTAACGAGCCTTGCATTTCTATACCCAGAAACTAACCATTCAAATACACAAATTTACATATACTCCCCAACATGGGTTCACAGCATATAAACTCCACATATACTCCTACCCAACCATTCTCTGAAGATACCAACCACAGATGCAGGTGAAACGTCAGAAAGAAACTCTTCCAGAACACGGCCTCACAGCCCAGAAAAAAACCAAGGATAATCTATGGATGCTGGCTGTGAAAGCCTTCGACTTCATACATCACCATAGCTTTTAAATGACATAGTACCCAATCCAGCATCGCTATTTGGTTTGGCAGATCACTGGAATTAGCAGAAATACATCCAGCCATTTCCTTTTAGCTGGATGCACTGCAACAGGCATCTGTATGAACCTCCAAAGGTCCCTGTACATAATGTCCTTGCAGTAAGTCAAGCCACAGGAAAATAGCCTGATGTGTCTCTGCTGATCCGCCTACACTCCCATGACACAGATATGGTTTTGGGGAGGCTACAGTGCTTAAAAAATGAGTTTGGGGGGATTTGTGTGATTGGTAAGGAATTCCAATCTCTGCAACTAAAAAAGCAGGTCACACTAGTGTAACTCTCTAACAAGATGTCAGCCTATATTTTGTGGCTATTAAAAAGGATTTTTTTTAAAAAAAAATATTATTCTGAATTACTGCCCTAACACATTTTAGTAGGTACACAAATATATTTATTTCTACAAAAGAGCAAACCAAAAAATAAGGTCTAACTTATTCTAGCCGAAACCTGTAGGAAGTTTAGGTAAGACGCCTCCAGCCGTCTAAACAATAAGGTGATTCCTTAGATGACACAGGATGGTGGGCTCCACTGTCTAACAATTGGGTATTAGAAAAACCCCAGCCGAGAATATTAATAGCTTTGAAGAGCCTTCACTTTTCTTTTCTTATTTCTTTTTTGGTAAGACAAGTCTGTATTAACATGTCAATGATGTAACATAATGGCTGTCTAGAAAGTTAAGAATCATAGTAATTAGCCACCTGCTAGTGCTGCCTTTTAGGTTGTCATTCCAAATAGGCAGGCATAGAGATTCCTAAGTGGGTTTTTTTGCTTTGTTGTTTTTAATTAAAAAAAACACAGATTGATTTTTGGAATGTCATTAATATGCCACATCTGTTCTTCTCTAATATTCAGGACAAATTCAGTCATTACACTCTGAGGGAAACTTCATGTAGAACGTTTCCCAGTATTATGAAGTACAGTCAGACCCCTGTATCTACAGAACAAATATCTGCAGTTTTAGTTATCCATGGGACACAAAATAGGGACACATGCCATAGTGTCATGATGGAAAATGCCTAGAGAGGCCACCTTTCTAGGCATTTTCTAGACCCTCTAAAAAAGTGTATTTGGTTTTTTTCCCCAGAAGTCCTTTATTTTAATAGGGTTCTCTGTTATCCATGGTTTATGGTATCCATGGTAACTCCAGGAACTGAACACCGCAGATATGGTGCCCTGGTGGTACAGTGGTTAAATGCCAATACTGCAAGTCACCATGTTGCAAGTTCGATTCCAGGGGGCTCCAAGGTTCACTCAGCCTTCCATCCTTTTGTAGGTCAGTAAAATGAGTACCTGGCTTGTGGGGGCAATTAGCTAACACACATTGGAAACCACTTAATGCAGTGTAGATGTGTAAATTGCTGTTGCTTAAAACAAATTGTAAGCCACTTTGATAGCCTTTGTGGCTGAAGAGTGGGGTATAAATACCTAATTTTAAAAAAATATGGGTGTCCAACTGTTCCTCTAATTTCTGTTTTGATCACGACAGTCTATAATTGTAGAGTTACAGGTTGGGGAACCTTCTTCATCCCCAGGGGATAAGCTCTAATTTGGGGAGGGTTAGTAGGTACAGATGCTTTAATCTAATGGGGAGGCAGAGCTGGGAGTGTTAGGTCTAAAAATTAATTTCCTAATTCACTGATTATTGAAAAGGGAAGAATTAATTTGTTATTAATGTTGGGAAGACATTTCTATGGAATTTATATAGAATGGCATATTTGGTTATCACTGGTACTATCTCACTATCTCATATTTTGTTACTGGCATACCTACTGAGAAGTAAACCTTACTGAGTATAATAGATCTTACTCCCAGGTAAGTATGTGTAGGATTGGGACAAAAAGCTTTTAATTCCAGCAATGTCAAAGTGTATACTGGCCCATGTAAATGAACCCTAGGACACAGAGCAATAGAAGAGAGATTCCATCTAAAGATTAGGAAGAACTTCCCGACAATGAGAGCTGTTCAGAAGTGGAATATACTGCCTTGGAGTGTGGTGGAGTCTCCTTCTTTGGAGGTATTTAAACAGAGGCTGGATGGCCATCTGTCGGGAATGCTTTGATTGTGTATTCCTGCATGGCAGGGGGTTAGACTGGATGGCCCTTATGGTCTCTTCCATCTCTATGAGTCTAAGATTCTATGATCCTGTGATTCTAATTTTATAAGGTGTAAAATCATTTTTAAAATGTATCATTAAGGATAAAAAAAGTAAACTCATATATATTATAAAAAGATTTGCCTCAACTACTTAGGGTTCAAATGCCTGCTTAAATAAAAATGTATTTGCTCACTGTCAAAAGGACAGCAGGGAGAGACCAGCCTAGCCAGCTGTGGGAGGGAATTCCACAGGCTGGAAGCAACCAGAGAAGGTTCTCTCCCTTGTCTTCACCAGATAGGCCTGTGACAGTAGTGGACGGAAAGAATGACCACCCACAAGGATCTTATGACTTGGTTAAGTTTGTATAGGGAGACAGGATCTTTCAGAAAGACTGGACTTAAGCTGTATAGGTCTTTATAGGTCCTAACTACTACTTTGAATTCTACCTGGAAACCAAACAGTAGCCAGTGAATTTAGGGACAAAGGAGTTATAGGTTCCATCTAATCAATATATAGTGTTGATATTACTGGTGCTGAGTAATTTTTTTTAAAACTGGCTTATTGTTATGTCTCATGCTCATTTAAACTTCTGATGTGTTTTCAATCAGTTGTAATTCAGTTAATGTTATATTGCTTACGTGTTATAATTATGGTTATTGTATTTGTTTAGTGAACTGCTTTGAGCACAGTATATTGTGGGAAATGTGGCATAGAAATAAACTGACTCTGACTGTTTTATGTTTCCATTTAGAATAATAGCACTATCATACAACTGTGCAACAGCTAACAAATGAGTTAAATCTACCTTCCCACTTCAGTTTCAATGAGTCTTCATGCAGTCTTAATACTGCTGCAGGATATATTATTGGGTAGGATAATTTTATGGCATCTCAGTGCTACTCCTTCAAGTCACAAATCAGTTTGAAAAACTACATTATAGATGGAGAAACAACAGGAGATGTGAAGCAATAAAAAATATTCCTCCAACTACATTACCCAAAATAAACTTTTTAATGAACAAACTTATATGGACAAGAAGTTAAAGCTATCTCCTTATAAATTTTTATATTTATATATTTTAATGTTTAAGAAATATGGTAAATAATTTTCCACATGCAAAAAAGCTCCACAAAATGTGCATGTCATCAGAATAAAGGCTGATGGCAATTTCCTTGCAAAGAGTTAGAATTCTGCTCTACCTGATCAGTCTAAAGAAACATGAGTTCACTTGATATAAAACCTGAATTTGCTTGGTTTTGCCAATTGTTGAAACCTCTATGTCTATTCATTCTTTTCTGTGGGAGGGGGCTGTTTATGGGAATTTCTTGGGTCTGTAATTCTAGGTTATGAATCCATAACAGCAGTACTGAATACCAGGTATAATAATTTCTAAAATCTGGAATCAATTAGGAAACAGTTATTGGCCTTGTGAATCTTTTATTTCTATATTTTGTATCCATGCCAGAATGACACTTAATTTGATCATAAGAAAAATTGCCCTATTCCTTTTACTTTTTGTAGCACCAACAACATGAAAGGTCTTAAAGAAAGGACCCAAGTCCATGGTTTGCAACCTAAGCCTGCTGTTGTCATTCTCTCACTAACTTATGAGTCAGTTTCACTGGACATAATAAAAGATTACTATGTAGTGAAGATGTATAGTGAGTACCTAGAAAATATTTGGAACTGTAGTCTATGCTCATTAATTGATACAGCAATACCACATTTGCTTCATTATTAAAAATTTAAGATGCACCATAATATATTACACCCAATGGGGATGTAAGTCCTCACTTTTTTCATTATTCTACATGAGAATGAAATATTTTGACTTTTCTCAAAAATATTATGAGATTTTTGTGCATTGGAGGGGAGATTTTTCACATTTTAGGACTGTGGTTGTTTCACACACACACACACACACACACACATGGTTGCGGGGGGGAAAACATTATGGCCAGAATCCTGTTAGTGACACATGCATGCTTTACATGTACATATTTATCTTCTAAGCAGGGCACAAGCTGCTATCCTTTAGCCCTTTGTGCCCATTCCTAAGCACCAGCACCACCCCACAGCTGCTAAGCCTCATGGGGCCACTGCTAAGGGGGAGGGAGGGAAGGAGGGAAGGACAGAGGTGACCAGGCAGTGGGGCAAAAGGCCTCTTCTTGTCCCCACTGTAGTCACAAGAGGAGGAGACAGAGGGATGAGGTCATTAGCATCTCTCCCTTCCTTCCCTCTCTCTCTCACCATGGCATGGATGAGAGGCAGTCCCTGCTTACCAGTCACCCCCTTCCCATCACCTGTTCCCCTCTATGGCCATTTAATGGCCATAGCAACATTACAGGGCTTGGAGGCTGCAAGGGGAAGCCATGATGCTCTGCACAAAGACTGGTTATGCTCAGTGCATGCTATGCAGGATCACAGCCTTTGTGCAAAAGCCACATATTACCATGCACATTTTGTGGGGCTTTGTTGGGTATGGGAAATGCTTTTTTTTTTTTTTTGCCAAAAAATTAAAAATATTTGAAAGATGCACAAGAACTTTATCATCATCATCATCATCAATTATTTATTTATAGCCCTCCCAAACACAAGGAATCCGGGCGGGTTACAACAATAAAAACACATGGAACACAATAAAATTCAAAATTAGTCCCTTCCCACCCACCCCAACCCAATACTAAAATTACAATTAAATAAACACAGTTTAAAAACAAAAATACAAAAGTTTTAAAAGGTAGATAATTGGTGGACAGAGCGACAAAGGTCACTTTGTGCGGGGAGAGGAGTTAAGTTGGGAAGGCCTGCCGGAAGAGATCCGTCTTAAGAATCTTTTTAAAGGCTGTAAGAGTAGAGATGTGACGGATCTCCTCCGGCAGGTCATTCCACAGTTTTGGAGCAGCAGTGGAGAAGGCCCTCTGGCTCACCGATGTTCGCCTAGATTTTTTTGGCTGAAGTAGGTTCTTCCCTGAGGACCTTAGTGTGCAGGATGGACAATATGGAAGAAGGCGATCCTTTAAGTATTCTGGTCCCAAGCCATGTAGGGTTTTAAAGGTAATAAACAACACCTTGTACCTTGCCCAAAAACTAATTGGCAACCAGTGAAGGGACTTCAGGACTGGTGTTATATGGTCATTACAGGAAGTACCAGTAATCAACCTGGCTGCCATATTTTGTACAAGCTGAAGTTTCCAAACTTGGCACAAGGGTAGCCCCATGTAGAGTGCATTACAGAAGTCTAATCAAGATGTGTTTAGATACCCGTTCTTGTCAGACACAAGAACTAATGTCCAGTTATAAAGATTCATATTCTATAAAGAGAAAATATGTATTTATTTGTCTACTACACACGCCAAACAGGTTTTGAAGAGAAACGACAATGCAGAAAGAATCACAACCCAAAAACATAATCGAAGGAGACCTTCTGCTGTGCTTTCTGCAACCGGACTTGTTTATCTTGGATTGGCCTTTTTAGTCACCAGCGCTCTTGCAGCAAGCGCGGGATGAGTCCTTCCTGAATCTTCGTTTGCGAAGAAAAGCCAGAGATCTCCTGGAAACTTTAATATAACCATTATATCTGTCCTTGGTGAGGAATCATTGTGAACCACCAGCCATATTCCTTCTAGGAACCAAATGTCAAAGTAGGTCCTGCACAAAATCAGTCAGAGCTAAAGAGAGAAGGCACAGCTCTCTCTCTCTCTGTCTTTATTCCTCTTTCTCTTGCACATATACACAGGCAGAGTCACACAGACATGCGATCATACACATGCACATATAACATGCAGAGAGTGATTCTCACATTTAATATATATCTATTAATTCAAAGATATATGCACACAACACACACATTCACACATATCTCCACTCATATTTACCCATTGTGTGCACACACCCTTGCTTTTATACCCTGTGGTACATATTTTCTAAACCTAATTAAAGTATGGGTGAGCAGTCTAGTGTGGAGTATCATACTAGAGGGAAGATAGTAGAAACAAACTTAAGTGACTCTATTCTGGGTTGTATCTTTGGAAATTATCAGATGTGTCAAAAAGCACAACAGTAGCATGCAAGGATGATGTTACTGTCCCACAAATGGGTCAGTTTCAGATAACATCATTGTCCTCACGTACTGACTCCCTGCTGCAACTGTGAGTAAGGTGTCACTTTTCATTGATGGGAATAGGAATAATGTAAACAGTATTTCATGTGTCTACCATATAAGGGCTCCATATACATATCTTGTGGGATTACTCCTTATCCACTGAGATCCTTTTCAGAGATTTCACTTCTTTATGCCTTACAATAGATTATACCAGATTTTCAGTAAATACACAACCTTAGCCTGTTTTCTTGGAAGGAGCCCAGAATTTCAATAAAGAATTCCTATCAGATGCTGTAGATGGATATGTAATTTATACAGGTTTCTGCACAGTCCACAGTTGGAAAATGTAAATTCTCTTCAGTGGATAAGACTTTTTAGAGCAAAGCTGTAAAATTGTCTAAGTGTTATCAAATAATGAAAATGCCAGAAATGAAGGATGTTTCATGATTATAAACCAAAAATTTAATTAAGGAAATCCTGTTAGCATGTATGTTAACTCAATCACAACAGATGAAGTTATTATAAAATGGTTTTCGTAAACAGATACACATCTTAACGTCTGGCCTTTACAATGAATTTAAAGTATATCATCCATTGTGAAGGACCATTTGTTTTTGTCGTTGGCAAGAGATAGCATACTCTTTCTTGCCTCTGCTTTCTTTATCTTTCTTCCACCAGCTGTTTGGAACATTTCAAATGATTTACAAGAGTAGCCCTTAGCCTGGTTTCTATTATATCATATCTCTTTGTAAAGAGAGCTGTAATATCAAACAATGCCTGCATAATCTAAACATAACTGCTAGGGGATGACAATCAATACTATAGTGAATATCTTGGCTTAATATTAAGTAGCCAGGATAAGTCCTTTCCTTCATCACCTCTCTTAAAATTCATTCTTAAGATAGAACCACATGGACTCACTGGGCTTGTCTACATGGGTAATAAAACCCATACTCACCCTGCACTTGTGGCACAGTTAACACACTACATTTTTTGAGAATGTTCATTTTCACTGGGGTTTCTGCAGGAAACACTGATCTGTAAGATATGCAATTTGCTTCATATTTGAGAGGGGAAATTGGATTTGGGGCTGTGTGGTGGCTGAGAATTGGCTTTGGAGCAAATCCAGGGCAGGACTTCTGGTGGACAGGACTCCGTTCTGGCACTTTTAAAAACCTCTCCCCCCCCCTGCAAATGTGTGCATAACTGGATAAGCGTATCTCTGCTTATCTAGTAATAATCTGGGACCACATGCATTCGTACTCATATGGACAAGTGAATGGAGGGGGGGGCAGAGCAACCCCAGCTATGTGGCCAGAAATAGTACAACGTATAGGACACATGATCAGTGTGGGACTGCCCTTTTACTCCGACTCAATTGGACAAACCCCTGTGCATGTGATGTTTACAGGCTGCTGCAAATCAAAGAAATCCACCTCAGGATGAGGTAGGTGTGGGGTTTCCCACCAGTGTAGACAAGCCCATGGTGGGGAACTGAAGCCAGTTCAAGCCCCTTGGCATTAGTGATTGTTAACAGGTACTTATTAACAACCCACAACCCTTGGAAACAGTTGGAAGACCATCGCCAAAATCCTGCATTGGGGGCATATCTCCAGCATGTAGCTACGTTGGTGTCTGGATGCAACCTCACCTTTTCTATGCTTCAGCCCTCTCCAAGATGGTCCTTTCTGTCACTGTGGAGAATGGGGAGGGGGAGGCAGAATTTTAATATCTGCAGTAACCAAAAAAGTGGCAGCTTGTGGCATGGATGAGGTAAGTGCTACTGGTGGGAAGAGTTTGTGGTACACTTGCAGAGGTCAGGAAGACACATGGATCTGTCTGTGCCACTCAATCATGCTTGAAATCCTATTTGCATTTCCTGTGAGTCCTGTTCACTGGGTTGTAAATTAAAGACACAGTAATGGACTAACATACACACTAAATTAAACAGCATGCCTCTGAATCTCACTATCTTTCTGTCTTTCATTTTTTTAGTTACAAGTAAGCATGTGCGAGACAGGAGTCAGCATGACATAGTGCTTTGAGTGTTGGATTATGACTCTGGAGAGACCAGGGTTCGAATCCCCACTCAGTCATGAAAACCCACTGGGCAGGTCATACACTCTCAGCCTCAGAAAACCTCGTGACCAGATCATCTTAGGGTTGACATAAGTCAGAAACGACTTGAAAGCACACAACAACAATGCAAGAGCCAATATAGGAAATTATCAGACGTAGCAAATATGGCATTATAACGATGCAAAAAGAACGCAAAAGGGCGCCTGTATCGCACACGTCGTGTTATGGTGTTATGCAGTTGTTAATAAGGAGATCTTTTTTATTGATGGTCCAAAGCCATCAACTGATCTGCCATGGCATTTTTGTCATGGAATTGCAAGTGTCTGAAACTGCAAACTGTTCTGCTGCTGTGAATACAGTGCCAATGGGTGCTTCCTGCCAGAACACTTCTGGGTAAGAACACAAAAACTAGGTATGGGACACCCTTTTTATGAATCTCCCCATTTTGCAGGCATGTTTTTAAGTGTATTTCAGTGTGTGTGTGTTTCTTTTGTGTTTAGACTTTTAAGAACTGCTGAGATCACACGCCCCGGTGAATGCAAAAGTAAACACTGCTAGCGATCATGCTCCAGTAACGCTGGGGCTGCTCTTTCTCATTATTACAGTGATGTGTGATAAAAAGGGTTATTGTGCTGGGACACTTACACTTTAAAATATAGTGGGACAAGAACGTTTTTAGAGGCTCATCTGATAATCTCCATATGGTAGTGGTTTGAGCATTATTACACTGTGACTCTGGAGACCAGGGTTCAAATCCTCACTCATTCATGGAAACCCTTGGGCAAGTCACTTACATTTTCTCAGCCTCAGAAGATGGCAAAGGCAACCCCCCCCCGAACAAATCCTGCCAAGAAAATCCCATGATAGGTTCACATTATGGTCACTATAATTCAGAAATGACTTGAAGGCACGCAACAACAAGCATCTGGAGGTCCATCTCAGACCTGGGTCACTGTCCACAAGCTAGAGGTAATCTTTGCCTCAGGTGATAGTTTTCTTACTAGAGGTGGTTCGGGGAGTTTTTGTAGTTCCCAAAATTTACAAAAACAAAACAAAACACCAAAATCTAGCCTGAATTCTGTTGCTAGTTCTACTTAAAGTAGACCCATTGAATCAATGGGATTTACCTATGTGTTGAATTACCATTCAGAAATTCATTGAATGGGTTTACTCTAGTTGGAACCAGCCAACAGGGTTCCTGCCAATATGTTAGTTCTTTTAAACACCCTTCCCCATACATTGACTGAAGAATGATGTAAAAGACATAGTAATAAAGTATTCTGAGCACAGGATTTTGTTTTGAATAACCACTAAAATCTAGATACCCTAAGGGCACCAGATCATGTCTGATCTTAGAAGCTAAGCAGGGTCAGCTCTGATTAATACTAGGATGGAAGACCACCAACAAATACTGGGTGCTGTAAGCTATATTTCATAGGAAGGAACAGGCAAAACAACTTCCAAGTATTGCTTGCCTAAGAAAATCGTATGAAATTTGTGGGGCCACCATAAGCCAATAGGCAACTTGAAGGTGCTCACACTGATGCTAAAATCCACTCCTGGTTAGCAGACATCCTAAGCTTTCTTGCAGTATAGTTAAAGCTGGAATAAAACCTCTTTGTTGCTACTATTGTAATTGGTTGATCTGCTCCAGATCACCTACAGATCTATTAGTAAATGGAACTATTAGATCTTTCTTCTGGACACCCTGGCTTAGAGCAATGTTTTTTTTTTTTCTGGTTTAATCTCTGGCATTTCCATTTGCAGGCTATGTGGAAGTTCATTGCTTGAGAACCTGGGAAGTTCTCTGCCAGTCCAAGTAAACATTACTGGGTTAGACTGGAAAATAGTCTTAATCTGGTATAACCTGGTATTCTACTAAAATAGGAAGAAAATTTTCCAATGGCTCTACAAGTTCTGCTGTCACATCAGTCCTTTTTAAAAGGTAAAATTGAAGTCTCCTTTATGGCTGCAAGTTTGGCCTGGGGTCTCCAGGGATCAACATTGCTCTCCAGGACCAAGGACCAGAAATTTGACTGGTTTAACAAGCATTGTCCTTCTTCAAAACATTCTTGACAATAAAGCCTAGTACCATGACATCATTGGGTATTATCCTGCAAGAGAAGTAAAACAGAGGAAAAATAGAATTCAGCTACAAGGAGAGTGGGGACCAGTAGCTGCAAATAAACTTCAAGTTTAGTTGATATTTTCCATGAAGAAATTGCATGCTTTGCCACCTCTTCCAGACATCCAGATAGGCAGATGATCATGATAAAGCACAGAGCCACAAAATACTTTATCTTGTTTTATCTAAATGTGCTGTGCAGAAGAAATATAGATTGCAGATGAGAGGGATGATGAATGGGGGAAACGTGACCCTGATGAAAGATCTGGCCTTGGTATAAAATTAGCTTGGTATCCATCCCAGGTGAAAGATCTTTCGTGGTACTTAAAGCAATAAAAGCTCATCCATTGTTGAATTATACTGATGTGAAAAACATATAATGCAGTAGTGTGAGTGAAGCTCAAATTAAGGAGTTTTGAGATGTGGGTTTAATGAATTTGAAATTCTAAAAACTTACTCCAAATCCTTTGGTGTCTGCCCTGACTCATGATGGCCAGCAATATTTCCTAGCCATGAAGCCCTTTCTGCTATTGTCATTTCTTCTTCTTCTTCCCAGTCCCAGACTCCCTTGGTGGGGGAAACACCATAAAGATCTCACAATGGAGCTTCCATTTTTATTTTACGTATATATTTCACAGATTTATATGCCATCTTTCAAGCCTTACTTCCATAAGGCATCTTACATCCAATTAACACTACATAACACACCAGAAATCAACAAAACCACCATCTAGAACAAAAACATTCCTGTCTTTAAACAGGAGCTGTTAAACTTTTGTGGAAAACCCATTAGGCTGTATACACTTCCAAAGCCTGGAATCATTATTTCTTCTTTTTTTAAAAATGTGATTATTAGAATCACTCAGCCAATATGGTTACTGCCCATGCCAGCTGAGAATTCTGGGAACTCTAGTCCTGAAAAATAGTTCTTTTGAGCTCTGGACACTACTGCAAATACATGTGTCAATAGGCAAGAATACTAGGGGCTCATCTACACAAGCCAGGATACTCCGGCTCTCTGCTGGCATATCCCAGCCATGGATTTGGCCTGTTGTTCCCCATTCCCTCCAAGAAATAGGAGGAAGTCCTGATGGGCATGCTGGTCCATTGCTGCAGCTGCCACCACCATTTTCTTCATTGAATGAGAAGGCAGGAGGGGCCCCCACAACATGTGACTGAGGTCCCCTGCACATGCTGCAAGATGCCTTCCTGCATTCCAGCAGAGCCAGAGGGACTGCTGCATCAGTGAGGGCCGGACTGCAGGGATTGGCTTTTGCGGGCATTGGTATTGAGTAAAAGCATTTTTTAAAAATGTTCTGTTGGGCCCTATCCCGCCTTTCTCCTGTCTCAGCCCCATATCTGCCCTTGGGGTGGTAAGGACTGCCTAGAGGTAGAACAGGACAAATGCCCTGTGTTGTTAGGACTGCAGGGCTCTGAGACAGGGAAAGATGGGGTATTTTGTCCATCTAGACAAGCCCTAGGAGCCATGGGAAATACAGCTCTATGCTTCTTGAAATTGGGATGTTTAGAGCAAATGAAACAATATTTCTCTTGTCACTTGGT
This sequence comes from Gambelia wislizenii, assembly GCA_030847615.1. Taxonomy (NCBI): domain Eukaryota; kingdom Metazoa; phylum Chordata; class Lepidosauria; order Squamata; family Crotaphytidae; genus Gambelia; species Gambelia wislizenii. The sequence goes on along the minus strand of JAUMIR010000005.1, from coordinate 200,243,091 downwards.
GGCTCCAAAGACACAAGAAGTACTAGAAGACCTAATAGAGGTCTCACTGGAAAATGCCACCACAATCTTAGTACCAGAAATATTATGGAAGAGTGTAGAAAGGGAAATACATAGGATAGTCACTGAACTGACAGGAGGAAGCTGCTGGACACTATCAGACTCCTGATAATATAATGTAAGCAAAATGAAGAATGGGATGGGAAAGAAAACCTGTGCACATGGTAAAAAGCAAATCAGCAGGCATATGAGCTCAATTCAAAGTGTTGCAGTCTTTGTCAGTAATGGTGTGATAAATTTTGTAGTGCTGGTATTCATGATGACAACTCCCATAGCCACATCCTCAAGAAGATGAACAATAATAATAATAATAATAGCATCTCTTCAGAATAATAATAATAACAATAACAATAATAATAATAATAATGATAATAAAATTTATTTATACCCCGCCTCTCTGCTAAAAACAATCGGGGCGGCTTCCAACAATTAAAACATTATAATAAAGACTAAAAACACCACCCACCCCCACCCACCCCCATAAAAAGACATTAAACACTATAAAATTAAAACCTTCTAACTAAAAACACATTAAAACAAATATATACATAATTTTAAAAAGCCAGGAGACTGAGCTCCTGAGGCCGGGATCTAATCAGGAAAGGCCTGTTGAAAAAGATCCGTCTTTAGTGCTTTTTAAAAGTTACTCAAGCTTGTCAACTGACGGATCTCATTCGGCAGGCCAATCCATAAATTGGGGGTGATTACCAAAAAGGCCCTCTGGGAGGTTGCAGACAGCCTAGATTTTTGTGGCTGAAGCAGATTCCTCCCAGAGGACCGGAGTGCGCGGGGAGGATTGTATGGGAGGAGGCGGTTCCGGAGATAAGTTGGGCCTTATCAGCAAACCTATTACAGAAGGTTTATATAGGAAGTAGATCTTACTTACCTATTCTGAGCCACTCCAAAATACTCAATGCTGATAAAAATGCACTGATGTTGGCGAAAACCACACCTCCCCCCAGCTATTACATCCAAATTTTATTAGATGAGCCCCTTAAAACATTCTTTTGCTGGCATTAAAACATCCATGGCCCCCCACCACACTTACCTTCTCTCCCAGGAAAGGCTTCCCCAGCAACGAAGGAGAAGTGAAAGAAGCCCTGTTCACTTCCTTGTTTGAAATCCTGTGAGACTTCATCGTGCGGGAAATTCAAACATAAAACAAAAAGTAAAACACAAAAATGTGAAGTTGAAGGCTTTCACAGCCGGCATCCATAGGTTTTCATGGTTTTTTTCTGGGGTGTGAGGCTGTGTTCTGGAAGAGTTTATTCCTGACATTTTGCCTGCATCTGTGGCTGGCATCTTCAGAAAACGGTTAGGTCGGAGTGTGTGTGGGGTTTATATACTGTGAGTCCCTGTTGGAAAGGATATGTAAATTTGTGTTTTTGAATGGCTAGTTCCTAGCGTGGGAGGATATGCAAGGAGGATTGGTGTCTGTTTGGCTAATGGTCCATTGTCTGCTGGAAATCCCCTGTTCCTGGGTAAAGTTCATTTGCATATGTTCAGTTTTGATTTTGGGTTTTTTTCAGGACTGGTAGCCAAACTTTGTTTACTTTAAGGGTTTCTTTTTTCCTGTTGAGGTTGTCCAGATGTTTGTGGATTTCAATAGCCTCTCTGTGCATTCTGACATGATAGTTGTTGGCCTGGTCCAGAATGTCAGTGTTTTTAAATAACATTTAGTGTCCAGGTTGATTTATAACGTGTTCTGCTACTGCTGATTTTTCTGGCTGGCTCAGTCTGCAGTGTCTCTCATGTTCCTTCATTCTTGTTTGCACACTGCGTTTAGTACTCCCTATGTAAACTTGTCCATAGCTGCATGGTATTTGGTAAACTCCTGAGGCTGTGAGAGGATCTTTTTTGTCCTTTGCTGAGTGTAGCATTTCTTGGATTTTCTTGTTTGGTCTGCAGATTGTTTGGAGGTTATGTTTTCTCATCAGTTTCCCTATTCTGTCTTCCTTCCCTTTGGGTGGCTGTTTTTCTTCATTCTTGTGGGGTTTTTTTCTGGGTCTGGCTGCTCTTGTGATGTCTGATCTAGAGTAACCATTAGCCTGTAGAGCCCAGTTTCAGTGCTTCAGTTCGCCCTCCAGGCAGTGGGTTTCGCAGATCCTTTTTGCATGGTCTACCAGTGTTTTTATTGTACTTCTTTTTTGTCCTGGGTGATGATTGGAGTTCTTGTGTAGGTATCTGTATGTGTGTGGGGGTTTTCTGTATACCTTGTGGCCCAACCATTGGTTTGGTTTGCAGATGACTAAGACATCCAAAAATGGCAATGTTCTTTCCTTTTCTTTTTCCATCATGAATTTGATGTTCAGGTGAATGCTGTTCAGGTGGTTCAGAAATGCGGCTAAATCTTCTTTGTGGCTCTAAATGGTGAAAGTGTCATCCACATATCAGAACCATGTTGTGGGCCTTTTTTGGTGCTGTTTCCAGGACTTGCTTTTCAAAATGTTCCATGTAAACGTTTGCTATCACAGGGTTCAGATGGCTGCCCATGGCTACCCCATCTATCTGTCCATAGAATTCGTTATCCCACTGGAAGTAGCTTGTGGTGAGGCAATGTTTCAACAGGGCTGTAATGTCTTCTGGAAATATTTGTTGTATGAGTGCCATAGTGTCCATTTTGGGGACTTTGGTGAACAAGAAGACCACATCAAAACTGATCAGTGTGTCTCCAGGTTTCAGTTCGATGTTGTTGATTTTTTCTATGAAGTGAGCTGAGTCCTTGATGTAGTGGGGAGTTTGTCCTATCTGAGTGTGTAATTGTGTGTGGCCAGAAACTTGGCCAAGTCATACGTGGGGGATCCAATTGTGCTCACTATGGGTCAGAGTGGAATGGAATCTTTATTGATCTTGGGAAATCATACAGTCTTGGTGGGAGAGGCTGAATAAAGTAAAGAAATTTTGGCTACCCATCCTGAAAAACACCAAAATCAAAACGCAACACATGCAAATTAACTTCACCCGGGGCAGGGGGTTTCCAGCAGACAATGGACCATTAGCCAAACAGACACTAATCCTCCTTGCATATCTTCCCACCCTAGGAACTAGTCATTCAAATTTACATATCCTCTCCAACAGGAACTCACGGTATATAAACCGCACACATTCCTATGCCACCATTCTCTGAAGATGCCAGCCACAGATGCAGGTGAAACATCCGGAATCATAGCCTGGAAAAACACAAAAAAGTTACACAAAGCACAAAGACACACTTTAAAGCTTCCAAGTAAACCAAGGAAGGTTTAAAAAAGTGTGTTACCTTCCTGGATGTCACAATCTCACCAGTAAGTGTTCTGGCCAGTCTGGCCATTCATGAGGTAAGTATGTTAAAAAAAAAGATGTGAGGTTACACATGCTGGCTATGCTGGCAAAAACAAAAACAAAAAAACAGCACTGCCAATCTATCGACACCTTAGGCCGTCAATAAAATGATCAGCTTAAGGACAAGACATAAATGCAAAAGGATGACATTGTCTGATATGTGCGCCTATTCACGTTTATATGGCATCATCATGTTGCCATATTTAGTGCATCTGATAAAGCCCTTAGCAAGGACAAGAATGACATCACCATCCTTACTAACCAAAAAAGCCCCAGTGCTTCAGCCCTATGAGTCCTGGCTCCACTACACTACCAGCCTTTGTTCTTGTGTACATTCATTACAAGCAAACAGGCTGTTCCTTCTTGCTCCAAGTAGATGAATGAGTGACAAGGCATTGTCAATAGTATCAAGGCACTGTCATATCTCCAATGAACTATCCACCAATAATGGACATGGATAAATGCTTCAGACTCCTCACTGTAATGATAAAGAGGAGAGATAGTATTTTGTATCTTTAAAAAGGTCAGCCTTGTAGATTTGATCCTATGCTCAGAACTGGGGAAAATTCCTGCAACTCCCCTGAATGCCTAAGCCAGCATGGGTTAGTTTTAGGGGAGTTTTAGGCCCAAAAAGAAACATTTCCAAATTCTGCTAAGCCAGACAGCACATTAAGTTAATTATCTTTTTTAAAATTCTGCTAAGCTAGACTGCACATTAAGTTAATTATCTTTTTTTTTAAAAAAAGCATACAAAAATAAAATAAAATAAAAAAGCATAGTTAAAATTGGTGACTCTCTTTCTTCAAAAGAAAAGAAGTTGTGGGGACCCCAAATGTGGATTGGGGCTAACAGGAGGCAGGGCAGGGCAGCTGAGGAGAATTTAATCCTTTCCCCACATCAGCCCTAACCCTCCTCTCCACTGCCAATACTGCTACTTCCAAAGGTGCTATTCCAAAGGTGCTATTTGTTGAAGGGGCAGGTTGTAGTTTCTTTAGTAGTGCAGTTGATACTCTTCTTGTTAGCATATTCTTAACTAACAGAGACATTCCCCTGTGTATCCATTGCTTGTCTATACAGGATATGTTGTTCTTTTGGCTTATACTGCATCTGTAAAGCTTTGCATTTTAACTACGGATGACCTAATCAGTGCAAGATGAATGTGAGATCATTTTAAATGCTACACTAGGGACATGCTGCATATTAGTAAACAACAAACTAGGCCATTCATGAGGCATTTTATATTGAGCATGAACTGTTTTAAAATGTTATTTGATAATTGTTTTGGAAAGCTTAATGGAAAAAGATAAAATATGCCATGTCATTTCTTTTTTCCAAAAGGCCCCCATAAAAGGTTACCTTTGTATACTATCTTTAGCTCTGTGTTACATTATAGGCATGAATTTGTATTGGGACTAGGGTTTTAAAATTTGTTCATTAATAGTCTGGAGCCAGGGATAAACAGTGAGATGGCTATTTATTTGTTCCAATCACTCTAAAATTATTTAAGGTAGCGAGAACAAAAATGGTTTGCAATTGGCTCCAGAAAGAACTTTCTAAACTAGGAGGAAATTGGCTTTAAAATTCCCTATTCAGTGCAGTGTAGCAAGTATGAAATGATGAACACTCAGACAATAAATAAACAATCCTAATTTCATATATACACTGGTTTGATCTGAGCTGATGTTGACTGACCAAAATGTGATCTCACTAGGGTTATTATAGAAGGTTCAGTGAAAAATATCAGTCCAGTAGCAGCTGCTGCCAACAATAAAGCTGCTATGAAAAAGGCAAATGTTGGGTATAAATTAGAAAAGGAAATGAAAATAAAACAGTTCTCATGCAAATCTATGGTGTGGCCACAGTTGGAGTACTGTGTACAGTTTGGGTCATACAGGACTCAAAAAAAATGACATCGTAGAGCTGGAAAGGTGAAGAAAAAGGCAAAATGATCAAGGGGCTATGGCTATTTCTCCTGTTTAGCAAAGGGGAAAAAAGTATGTAAGTGGAGATATGGTAAACAAATCATCTACCCAGATTCATCAACTGAAACAAAATGGTGGAAGATTCACGATGTCTAAAATGAAATGCTTCTCCATGCAGCTGATATTGAAAGTATGGCATCCATACCAAAAGATGTAGATTTAGTTACCAACTTGGACAGACAAGAGGATTAAACAAATTCATGGAGGAGGCTACTCATTATGTTGGCCAGCTAGATGCAGTACACCTCTGTATACCAGCTGCTGTGGAACATTAGCAGGAGCATGCTAATACATTGATGTTTGGTTCATAGGCTTCTTATCAACACCTTCTTGGCCACTGTGGGAACAAAACTAGATAGGTCTTTGGTTGGTTCCAGCACGGCTCTTCTTGTGACCTTAATCCCTATTTAGCTTTCTCAGTGTAACAGCATGATAACAGTTACCTTTAGATAGTACTAAAGAGTGTTCAACACACTTCTCATGTATCATCTAGCCATAATATTAACAACAGCCCTATATAAGATGCTAGGACTAGTTATACCTGTATTACAGATAGAAGTCTTAAGACTGAAAGAACAAGTTAAGGCCACTGAATGAGTTCATGGGCAGCAACTTCCTGAGCTTGTAGCTCAGATTTACCTACTATACTACAACAGTTCTCATGTTACTGGAAACCCCATTGTGTGGGTCTATGGTAGGAAACCAAGAAGCACAAAGGGGAATAGTCTCAGCCACAGACACACAAACTGAATAACATCATCACAAACATATGAATAAAGAGCAAAATTAATATTACAGTAGATGTTATAGCATATAGTTGAAAAATATAATGGAGCTAATGTCTACAGCCCATACAAATAACAAATAATCATGAATTTAAAAAGTAACAGGCCTGAATACAGTTCCACAACCTAAAACGAGAAAGTCAATGGACATGGAGCATTACCTTAAGTCCTAACAAAACTAAAAATATAAGGCTGAATAAAATTCCACAAATTACAACAAGCATGTCAATGTTCATAGAACACTACTTAAAGTCATAAGACAAAGGAAATCAGCTCAGAATAAATGTAATTTGAAATAGTTTGCAAAAATAAAAGCTTTAATCTTTAGACCCATTCTGTGGATCTATGATAGCAGAGCCATTTATATTCAGCTTCTCTGATCCAGTTCCTCTACCACCCCATCCTTTCCCTTTCATATCTGTTCATGTCTCAGTGTACTTTACACACAACTGGCTATAATGGCTCTCTATCAAGTTTGAATACAGCTCTAGCTGAGAGTCTGCCTGTCTCTCCCATTGCAAATTGCCATTGTCAAAGTCATCAGAGGCAAAGGAAACAATAGTCTGGCACTTTCCAGTGTACCTGAATGGAGCTCCAGCTAAGAGACCCCCTTCTTTCCCCAGCGTTGCAGCAAACAGAAGCAGCAGTAGCCCTCCTATTGTACTTAAATCCTGCTTAACTTACTACCTGCTGAACTTTATAACCAAGAATCTAATGCCCAAAGTTTGTTTGTTTTCATCTTGGCTTCCATTGCCTTTTCCTTTTGTGCCAGGCCTTTTACATCATAAGTGTGCAGGTAGGGACTGTATCATTTCTATTTTTTGTAAATCATTCTTTTTGATAAACAGTGGGGAATACATGTGTTAAACAAAGTGCAGTGTATTTGTATCATTATAATCCCTACTCATGATACAGTTGGCCTTGGACATTTAAACTACACAGTGGGAATAAGTAATAAGAATATAAAGAGAATATCATATAACTAGTAAGAGGCAGCATGCAGTCAATACTTAGAGCTGTATCATGCTTCTATGGAAACTTATGTTGTAAGCAGATACTGCTTGCTTTTATTATATTTAGGTATTTCATTGGCATTTATTTAATATCATAGCCTGGCAAGGTGTGCTCACATATGTCTATCTTATTGTGGCCTCTTTGTTTTATATCTTTCCTCCTCTCCCTTCTCATCTGCTGGGCCCCACTATCAAAAAATTTGGATGGTAAACACCTCAGAGCAGAGACCTGCCCCTTTGGCTAACATCTTATGGTTAACATGCCATGTATGATTATTTTACCATAGTAACAGAACAAATTCTGGGCAGGGCAGTGGGTTGCACAGGGTTCTCTCCTGGGCCCAGTGCTATTCAACATCTTTATCAATGACTTGGATGATGGAATTAGGGGCATACTTATCAAATTTGCAGATGACACCAAATTAGGAGGAGTAGCTAATACCCTAGAGGACAGAATCAAAATTCAAAATGACCTGGATAGACTGGAGAGCTAGGCCAAAGCTAACAAAATGAAATTCAATATGGAGAAATGTAAGGTACTGCACTTACAGCGGAAAAATGAAATGTATATATACAGGATGGGGGAGACCTGGTTGAATGAGACTATGTGCGAAAGGGATCTAGGAGTCCACTAGTTGAACATGAGTCAACAGTGTGATGCGGCAGCTAAAAAGGCCAATGCAATTTTGGGCTGCATCAATAGAAGTACAGTGTCTAGATCAAGGGAAGTAATAGCGCCACTCTATTATGCCTTGGTCAGGCCTCACCTAGAATACTGTGTTCAGTTGTCCAGAGGAGGGCAACTAAAATGGTGAAAGGTCTGGAAACCATGCCTTATGAGGAAAGACTTAGGGAGCTGGATATGTTTAGCCTGGAAAAAAGACGGTCAAGGGGAGATATGATAGCCCTGTTTAAGTATTTGAAGGGGTGTCACATTGAGAATGGAGCAAGCTTGTTTTCTGCTGCTCCAGAAACTAGAACATGGAGCAATGGATGCAAGCTCCAGGAACAGAGATTCCACCTCAACATTAGGAGGAACTTTCTGACAGTAAGAGCTGTTTGGCAGTGGAACACACTCCCTCAGAGTGTGGTGGAGTCTCCTTCCTTGGATGTCTTTAAACAGAGGCTGGATGGCCATCTGTCAGGGATGCTTTGATCATGATTCCTGTGTGGCAGTGATTGGATTGGATGGCCCTTGTGGTCTCTTCCAACTCTACAATTCTATGATTCTATGATTCTAACTCTATCATTCTATGAAATGTAAATAATAATAATAATAATAATAATAATATAACAATGATTGATGATCAACAAATATAATAGGAAAAATATTATAAATATAAAAAAATTGCATACATGTGTAAACAAACACTTGCATTTCCCTACCAATGTTCTTCCTTTAAAGCTTATATCAATAAAAGTTGTGAGTGTGATTATATACAGCATGAAATATCACTGTTTCTGCTGGTAAATCCTGAAAGGAATGGAGCTTAAACTATACAGCTTGCAAATTCTGCTGCCGACAGGAAGGATATGGACAAGTTGAAACAGGTTCAGAGAAGGGCAACAGAGATGCTAAGAGGTATCACAAACAAAACATATGAGGAAAGGTTGAGGGAGTTGGACATATTCAGCCTGGTGAAGAGAAGACTGAAGGATGCCATGATGGCACTCTTTAAGTAAGAGAGGAGGGTGCAGGTTTGTTCTTTGCTGCCCCGGAAGGTTGAACCAGGTGTAAGGGTTTTAAGTTACAGGAGGGTAGATTTCAATTGAACATTAAAAGGAACTTCTTGACAGTAAGAACTAGTCAACAATGGAACCAATTTGCTAGAGTGATGGCAGGGTCCCACCTCTCTGGGTGTCTTCAAGAAGAGGCTAGACAGCTACCTGCTGGATGCTCTAGCTGGATTTCCTGCACTGAGTGGGGCCCCTTCCATCTCCATGACTCTATGATGCTCATTCTTGATAGTTATTGGAAAACTGTTCCTTATCTCATTATTGCCAGTTTCATTTACAGCTATTTAAAATAGGATGTATATGGATTTAATTGGATCAGAGAGGTCATTTTGTCCTCCATTTTTTAAAAATGAAGTTAAGGAACCTCCTCCATCAGCAGTCTCTTTCCTTCTTTGAAGAACATTTTCTTAGAGTCTATGTACAAGCACTTCTCTTTTAAACTTGCTACATCAGGACCATCCCTAAAATATAGGAGCCCTATATTTTAGGACTCAAGCCTGAGAACATGATATATTAAAGATTTATGTTGCTTATGAGAAAGAAGTAACTAACACAGAACATCTCTTTTCTTAATGAGAGGCTGAAACATGTCTGTGTGGCAGAGTTGGTGCTAATATAAGGTTGACAGACATCCCTTATTGTAAGGGATATTGTTGTCCCTTATTTGAGAGCCAGAGAGTTTGCCCCTTAAAGGACTGGCAAGTGTCTCTTATTCCCTATCTCGAGTGTTAGAAAATTTTTCGTTTCATATCGACTGAACAAGATGCCCAAAATATATATATAATTTTTTTTTTAAAAAATCCTATATTTTTGGGTGTGGTCTCTTCCTACAGGCAGGAATGTATACATCATGTAATTTATGGAGGTGGGTAATATGTTAATATTGCATGGCTCAGTTAACTGAAATCAATACACAATCTTGTTAATAACCACCTCCCAATTGTCACCCCTGAATGTCCTGAATTTCAGCTGTCCCTTATTGCAATTTTGAAAACCTGGCAACACTGTACTGATATGATATTCTCTTCCCTTTGAACATGTCTATGAAATATGATGAATATACTGGAGTCAATGTTGTGCTCTTCGGCCTGAAAATAGTTACAGTTGCTTTATGATGTGGTAAGGCCAATGAGTGATGATAATACTAGATCTACCTACTCATTTTTCAGATGGACAAAGCCAGCGTTCCCCCTCAAGGGTTATGACAAACAGGTAGATGATGGGGTGGAATAATTGCTGGTTTGAAGCCAGTAGTACTGCTGTGTAACTTTCATCTTTCTACATAAGAGAGAAACCTATTTGAATCATGGGTCTCTCACACTAGGCAATTATAGTGCCTTGATCCCACTTTAACTGACCTGGCTCCATCCTGTGTAATCTTTGATTTGTAATTGGATCAAGTTCTTAGAACACTCTGCCAGAGAGTTTTCTAGTGCCTCAACAGATGATAGATCCCAGGAGTCTGTAGGATGCAGCCATGGCCATTCAAGTGGAATTCATTATCAGATTTTGGGTCTTATATTCACCCTTGCAGACATCAAGAGCCAATCCATATTACTTATTCCCACTACAATCCATTGTAGACCCATTGGACTTGTGGGAATTCCTCAATTATTGACTTAGGAAGTCCCATTTATTTCATGGGCAGAATAATGGTTGGTGCTTAAAGCATGCATGGTAATTGTGGCTTTTACGATTTTGGTTCTATTTAAATTTATTTGTTTGTTTAATTAATTAAGTAATTAATGGATACTGTGGAATCAATGAAAATCATGAAATTCATTAAGATCTGTGAGCTTAAGCCTGGTTAAGTAATGGTCTTTTTTTTTTTTAATGAACACATTATAATCTTTATTTATAACCTTATTAGAGTTGCCTTTTTTCACCGCTGTGCTCCCTTGCCTGTAAAAGTAGCTCAGTACACAGAAAGGTAGTCAGCAAGGCTATATCCTGTAAGAATGTGAAAAAAATTCACAGATTTGCAGTCAACAACTAAGGTGTAGTGGGTTCCTCAACCGACACATGAGTTTTTATGTGTGGGTTGCCATTCCCTGTATGCCATTCTTTCTTCTTTTTAAAATGTTGCTGTGCTTTGAGCAACCTGGGCAAAAAAGTTTGTCATTTTTCTCTTTGTGATTTTAAGCACACAAACATGCACAGAAGGCAATACTATGATAGGCTGATTGCTCACAAAGACACAAGCAACACACTCAATGCTGCTTCTTTTTAATAATCTGTGCAACAAGGCAAGGCAGCAATTAACCATAATTTAAAATCTGGGTGCATTTACACACACACACACACACACAATCCTTTCCACCTTGCAGTAAAAATATATATTTTTAAATGTGTTCTGATTCAGTGTGTAAGGATAAAACAATTTAATATCCTAGCAGGCTTTTTTTTAAAATCTGTATTTAGTACTGCTGCTAAAATCCAGGCACAATGTGTAAAATGCCTAGCACTGCACATCACTGAACAAAAGCAATAAATCTATCCACAATATCTTGCCAAGTTAATTTAGGTCACCCTAATGTCCAAATATTAATGGAGGGTAGTGGAGTCAGGGCTTGTAAGGTTAGAGTACCTGGATTTCTGTAGCTGCAGGAAGACTTAGTTGCCACACCCTTCAGATTTCCATCTTCTTTTTGTGCTTAGCCACAATCCTCAAAGTTAAAGGGAGGGAGGGGAAGAATTGATAATATATTGTTCTGAGCTTTCTCTGTTGTAATGTAATTCCTTAGAAAGGAATGCTGTGATCACAAAAAGTCAACATGGCTTTCTCAAAAACAAGTCGTGCCAGTCTAACCTCATCCCTTTTTTTGATAGAGTTACAAACTTGATAGATGAAGGGAATGCAGTGGATGTAGTGTATCTTGATTTCAGTAAGGCTTTTGACAAGGTCTCCCATGATATTCTTGCAAAAAAGTTAGTAATCTGTGGGCTAGACAATGTGACTGTTAGGTGGTTTTGTAATTGGTTGACTGATCTAACCCAAAGGGTATCACCAATGGCTCCTCTTCATCCTGGAGAGAAGTGACCAGTTCGGTATCACAGGGTTATGTCCTGGGCCCAGTGCTATTCAACATCGTTATCAATGACTTGGATGAGGGAACAGAGGGTATGCTTATCAAGTTTGCAGGTGACACCAAATTAGGAGGAGTAGCTAATACCCCAGGGGACAGGATCAGAATCCAAAAGGGCCTCAACAGATTAGAAAGCTGGGCCAATATTAACAAAATGAATTTCAACAGGGAGAAATGTAGGATACTACACTTGGGCACTAAAAATGAAATGCACAGATATAGGATGGGTGACACATGGCTTGATGGCAGTACATGTAAAAAGGATCTAGGAGTCTTAGTGGACCACAAGCTGAACATGAGTCAGCAGTGTTATGCAGCAGCTAAAAAAGCCAATGGAATTCTAGGCTGCATTAATAGGAGTATAGTGTCTAGATCAAGGGAAGTAATAGTGCCACTCTATTCTGCTTTGGTCAGACCTCACCTGGAATACTGTGTCCAGTTCTGGGCACCACAATTCAGGAAGGATATTGAGAAGCCGGAATGTGTCAAGAGGAGGGCAACCAGGATGGTGGGAGGTCTGGAGGCCATGATGCCCTAGGAGGAGCAGCTTAGGGAGCTGGGTAGGTTTAGCCTGGAGAAGAGAAGGTTGAGAGGGGACATGATAGCCATGTTTAAATATTTGAAGGGATGACATACTGCGGATGGAGCAGGGTTGTTTTCTGCTGCTCCAGAAAATAGGACACGGAGCAATGGGTTCAAATTACAGGAAAAGAGATTCCACCTAAACATCAGGAAGACCTTCCTAACATTAAGAGTTTTTTGGAAGTGGAATACACTGCTTCGTAGTGTGGTGGAGTCTCCTTTGGAGGTTTTTAAACAGAGGCTGGATGGCCATCTGTCGGGAATGATTTGAATGTATATTCCTTCATGGCAGGGGGTTGGACTGGATGGCCCTTGTAGTCTATACCAACTCTATGATTCTATGAAAGTATGTTGCATAATTAATTAGGAGCAAATCTTTTGTAGAGGGTGTGGGTGTTAGTTGCCCATTTGCTGGTTTATTGACATGGCTTGACATAGGTACCTGCATTTTTGTGTTCTTCTTGGGCCTATGGCTTTGTCAATTGTCATGATGTACACTCACACTTCAAAATTTAATAATGATTCTGGTTCTGAGTCTATTAGCTTATGCTGGGTGGGCTTGCAACTTTTTTCATTCATATATTATTGAATTCCTCTTATTGTGTGCATTAGTGTGAATTGGTTTTGTCCAAAAGGAACTGTTAAAAACTCTTAGCTTTAATTATTATAACCTTCACCATATCATTACCTATTTTTGTCCAAGGTAAGTTGTTATCATCCTTCCAGTAAAAATGAACAAGTCAGTGTTTGGGAACTGTGTTCATCGCTATTCTCTGAAGACTGCAGATGAGTCATATTTCCCAGTACCTTTTCTTCTTCCAATAGAGTGGTATATGAGTGTGAAATGCTCTGATGTATTTTTCAAGTGAGTTTTATATGATTTTAACAAGCTAAGCATTAGGATGACAGAAGATTATTTTAAGGGCCTTTGAAGCCAGAAAGTTGCATCCTGGTATAGCATGCACAGGCAAAAATCAAATCAAATCACTTCAAAGAAAGAAAGAAAGAAAGAAAGAGGAAAAACGGCGAGAGATGGACACAATGTAAAGAAGCAGATTTTTGCTGGTATACACTATGACAGGCTTGGGTTAACTATCCTTTAATTTAGAACTGGGGCAGGTAGGAAATGGTGAGGCCAATAGGTCTGCTTCATGAAAGGAGCTTTCCACTTGATGAAAGACTTCTTTCATGAATAGAATAGAAGCTCTGGGTCTAGCCCATTGTACAATAATGCTTCTTTGGGACAGAGGCTTTAGAACTTGACTTCTGAATGAGACATTGACAATAGCAGATCAATAGATCTGCTATGAACTGCCTGGATTTCCAACACAAATTCTGGGCTTTTGAAACAAGAACTGCAATCCTTGAACTTCTACATTTATTTTGTGGTAATGAGTCCCATTTTGAATGAGTTGTAACCCTTTGTTTGATACATCAAGCTAAATAAGACAGTTGACTGCGCTGGAGATATTGGGCCTACACCACAGGGCCTTTCACACAACACATTTATAGTACTATGATTTCACTTTCACTGCCAGGGTAATACCCTATTGAATCTGGGATTTTCAGTTTAAGGAGAGCTACTTAGAATTGTAAGCCATAGAACTGTAGTGCCTTACCAAACTACGAATCCTAGGATTTGATAGGATGTGGCCATGACAGTTAAAGTGGAATCATTGTGCTATAATTTTTTAGTGTGAAATGCCCCCATCTAAGGAAACCCAGGGCTGTTGGATCCCTAGACTGATATGTTGTGGACCTGTGGTCCCCTAAGGGAAGGGTCCCAGAAAGTCAGTGGGCCAAAAGAGGAAGAGGAAGGAGTCTGGTTCCCAGGCTGTGAGTTTTTGGACAGTGCTCTGGTCCATGGTGCACCTGGTAAACCTCTATGTGATGTTGGGATTATTTTTCCAAAGACAAAGGGAGGTAAAGAGTCAAAATCTGCAGGATGTAAAAGGCACTGCTTATTATGTTAAGAACGTAATTGAAAATTTAGCTTTGAATGAAAAAGAGAAATTACCAAACTATCCTTGGAAATTTTTTGGGCCATGGTTTAATGAGACAACCCCAGCAATGACTTAAGTGATATCTTTAAATAAATATGTTATTATTATTGTTGTTGTATTATTGTATTATTTTGTATTATTATTTTTATTGATTTTTAATTATTTTTTTCTTTTCCAAATTTGTATAATTATAATGCATAACTTCTGATTTTAGTATAAAGGCATAAATATAATGTTCATTGGCAAAGAAAAAAGAGTAATCATAGTGTGTTCAGATTAAGAAGAAAAAATGTATTAGCATTAGGATAGATAGTTTTATTTTTGTATTAGTAAGAATAGAGGAAAACATTTTTTTTTTGCCTTATTGTTATGACCTTTTGTGGTTGGGTGTATTTTTCAGTAGACCGGTCTTGTTTCAATAAAAAAATCCTAATCCCCACCCCCAAAGAAATCCTAAGGGAAGGGTTTGGCCACTCCATATTCATGGGGATCATGTACCACAAGAAAGAAACTAGTCTTGTAATTTTGTTCTGCAGACTACTCCCCCAACTACAATGAATGCTTGAATTTTAGCACTGCCTAGAGCAGGCCCATTGAATTAATTGTTACACATAGGTAAACCCATTGATTCAGTGGATTTACTTTAGGTGGAAGTAACCACAGGATTCTACTACAGTAGGACCCCCTTATCCACTGTGGATTGGTTCGGGGGGGGGGATGGATACCGAAAACTGTGGATAGTAGCGAATGCCATTGAAAATAATATGGTTTAAAATATCATAGAGTTGCCTTGGAGGACCTAGAAAATGGCTAGAGAAGACACATTTTCTAGGGAGACTCTATGGTAGGTGTGATGTTTTGTGTCCTACAGATAATTGAATCAGTGGATAACGCATCAGTGGATATGGGGATCGTACTGTACAAACTGATCACAGAAGTCTTCCACACCTGATGATCAAATATGGAACTCCAGGCTTCTAACACAGACACATTTAAATGGATGCAAATCAATCAATTAAAAAAAAACACACAACCCCCATACACATACAACTACTGTATCTTAGAAAACAGAATGGCAAGTGTCTAGTTTTATCTCTTTCCATTCATAGATCCAACAGGAAAATATGTATTTTCATTGTTATTATGGACCAATGTTTGTTTTGGTCTAGTGGCATCCTAGCCTTTAGAATTTGGGGATAAATTGTACTCAAATACACAAATAGCCTGGTTGTGGCAGTCACTGAGCCAACACACCAGATTACAAGATGAGAGGTGAGAAACAATTTTCAGACAGAATGCATACCTCTATATCCTTGCTCTTGGGTTCCAGCCCCTACCTGCCATCTCCATTGGTACAGATATATAGGGCTGCCTTACCACCTTGCCAGAATCTATTTGCATACTTGGTGCTTTACAACCAGTCAGGGGACTCCAATTTTAATACAGCCTGGGTCTAGATCAGGAGACATGGAGTCTGTGATCCTTCAAATGTGGTTAAACTGCAGCATCAATGAGCCCTGTGGTGTTACTAAGGCCAGTTTCACCCTTCCTTCTGATGGTGTCACCTGGTGTGCTTTGGCCACTCTGCACCCTCCTAGTGCCACAACTGAATGAGCCCCAGGAAGTATTGCCAATGGTGAAGAAAAACCATATACATATCACTCCTGGTCTGCATTATGTAGCACAGTGTTTTTCAGTGAGCAGCTGAAAGAGTGAGGTGTTAAGATGAGATAGATGTATCCTGCCACTGCTGGAAATGAGGCTGTTAACCTGGAGGCCTCTGCTATGCCCATGGAAAGCAATCTACTGCTTGTGGTTTTCCCTTGGATGAAAGAGTGCTGAAGAAGGCATCCTGGGGATGGATCCAGGGCAGCCCTGGACCACAGGAATCCATTGTGACTAGATTATGCATGTCAGACTTCAATGAGAGAGGAAAAATACTGTGGGGGAGGCCTTTGAAGTTGCAGATGGTATGCTGTATGTTAGAAGTTATGGATTCCCTGCTTTGTAATTCCCCATCACCATTCAGCTTAAAATGGATTTGTTAATACCTTAATTAATTTTACCTGTCTTAGTAAAACAAGAACTACCAACTTTACTTGGTGTTTTTAGAATTACCTGTACCAGTGTTCTGGAACTACTAATTTACTCAATGTTCCTTCTCCTAGCAAGTGAAGTGAATTATGTTAAACAAGTGCATCATCCACATATCTTGGGAAATTTATATTTTTGACTACAGTTCTCAGAATCCGCACCAACCAGTGACTACTGGAGGAATTGTAGTCTAAAAAAGTAAATTTTCTCCCTGTGACCAGACAAATGCAGCTCTTTAAAAATGAAAGTGAGGCTTCAAAATGGTTAAGGACATCTAGTAGGAAATATTACAGACTTTATTTTTGTTAATGATTGTCGTAGTACCAAGCAGAGCAATAATTGCTTTTGCTCATTCTTTGACACTCTGTAATAAATGTCTTATCTATAAGTGGTGGTGGCCAGTATGATGCAGGTGCTTTCTAATGTAAAGTGCTTTCAAAAATCTCAGACACCTAAACCAATAATTCAGTAAAACTTATTTGATTTTTCTATTCGAATCATGACCTGACAAACGTATTATGCTATTTATCAGCATATGTCACAATGCACCTAAGAGTTTATATTCCAGATCACTTGGAATATAATTCACTTTATACAGGCAGGACTAATAGCTTTGGATTTATTTAGAGCAGCAAATAAATCAATCTCTTTAAAAATGGAAAGGCCAAACAATGTGATTGTTTCCATTCTATTTTTCTGGTCTGAGGTAATTTACAGTCATGTCATATTTATGTGGGTAATTTATCATGTGCTTTGAAAATATTTTTGTACCATTTTAGACATTCTGTAGGGAGCTGAATCTGCAGTAGCTGCAGAAGGAAGTGGTGCAAAAGTGGAGCCCTTGCATACTCATAGGATACACCATCTATTAGCTTCCCTGAACTAATATTTATGAGTCATGAATACTTATGAGCAGCTATGCACTCACACCTGTCTCACTGATATCCTTTAAACAGTACAGTGAGTACTTCACATATTACAACAAGCAGTGAGAAGTGGAAATTTCCTTGAAATCTGCTACTTCTGATGGTGGGCAAATGGCTGGAAAAAGAGGATACAATAGCTATTTGAGTTAAAGCTGGAGAATCAGCATACATCTTTATATCTTCCAGTGCATCAGGAGTCAAGCAGCTTCAGTATCTCCTTTCTGTTCATTCCTTGGTGCTATCACCCATTCAATTTTTGTATTGTTCTAGTTAATTATTAACAAAAGTAAACAGGCAAAACAACATTTTAAAAATCTGCATCTCTTTGGGAAAGTATGTACAGCTGGACCCCCATATCCATGGGAGTTCAGTTCCCAGACTTACCATGAAGCCCAGAAACCACTGCTAGTGAACTCTGTTAAAATAAAGGACTTCTAATACAAACATATGATAGAAAAAGCCTAGAGAGGATGCCTCTCTAGGCATTTTCCAGCATGACTCTATGGTATATATCCCCATTTTTAAAGCTATGGACAACTGAAACCATGGATAGTCTAAAAAGTAAGTATATTCTTGTCTATGTAGTAGTCCATGATGTGCAAATGAAGCAGGTTCATTTAAAAAATGTGACCCAAGCAAAATTTTCCCCAGTTGGTGAATCTGCTCTAGATTTTGGCCCAAACTTTACAGGAACTATCCAAGGTGTGGAACCTATCCCCCAATATCTTTTAAGGTTTGGACTAAAATCCAAAGCAAGTTCACTCTCTTACTGACATGAGATCGACCCGAACATACTTGGCAGAAGCCCCAAACATTTGCTGGAGTCATTGACATCACATCCTTTTCATGCTTGTCTTAATTTTGCCACATATTTAACATGAAGAAGAATGTAAACTGTGAGTTCTACATGACACACACAGGGAGCTTTGTGTGCCTTGCCAACAATCTGTGTGTGCTTGTAGCTGAGAACTGGCTTCAGTGGAACAGGAGGATATGCAACATTGGAATTTGTTTCTGCAGAAAAACAGCTAAGTTGTGCTGAATATGGATCATCTCTAGGTGACGTCAGAGACTCAAACATATGATAGAGCAGCATGGATAGAATTTTCCAGTCAAGGTCTTCTGAGCGAAGAACTCTTATACAGAAAGCAGATTTCTTTTTTTAGGATCATGTTTCTGACATAAATAGTAATAAATATAGTTCTCATGACTCAATCAACTGTCCTTTAAGCTATTTCCTGGTGGGAGTAATATAATCCCAGAAGGCCTACTCATCATAGTTTAGAGACCAAGACAATTTGCTCTCTGAGGTGAAAAACAAGATGCTGCCCCTTCATATACAAAAGCCAGCTGGACTGCCTGGTGTACTTCAACACTAACAGCAGAAGATCCTCCAGTAGTTCTGGAGCCAGTAAATTGGCTTAAGGTGCAGGGCAAGCCACTGAGCACATAAATCTCTCATCTGTCATCTTGCGATTTCATCACTTTGACTAATTTTGGGGTGGCAACCTACTTTATGTACATTTCCCTTCTACAGATCCACATATCTTCCAATTGCTTTTTTAAAGGAAACCGCATGACCCTTTCTTTCCAGAGTCCAATTCAATTTTACACTCTGGTCCTAGGGCTGTTCTAAGTCTTTAATAACCCCAACACCCAGTAGCAGTTGATGACACTCATGTAGATGGGGTGATGAATCCACTCTGGGTTTTAGTCTGAACATTAAAGTAGCTCCTCCATAACTATGAAATGACTCCCTGGTTGCCTCTTTTAGGACTCACCTACCTCTTGTGCCACCCATTCAAATCCATGCTGTGGCTGGTGAAGTTTGGGGAACAGCTTAAGGGGCATCACTGAAACCTAGGCACCACTGAAATCCTTTTTGTGGATCCAATCATATAGTGAATATCAAACCCATTTTGGTGGAACTTTTCTATATGGCCAACCATCTGTGTGTGTATTTTCTATGCATGTAAAAGGTACTCAGAGATGTTTTTGTCCTCATTGAGAAAGGATGAATCACATGATTGGAATGTAGTGATAAAGGGGTATACCCTATTCCAAATAATAGAGCAAATAGGAAAGGAGTAGTAGTAGCACTATATGTCAGGAATGTGTACATCTGTGAGGAGATTCATGATGTAAAGGATAAAAACAGCATTGAGAGCATTTGGTGAAAATTAAGGGAGAGCGATGCAACAGTGAAGTCATTATGGAGTCTATTACAGAACTCCAAGCCAGACTGAAGATTTGGATGATACCTTCCTAGAACAGATAACCCACCTCTTCAAAAAGGGAAAGAGGTTGTAGTAACTGGAGATTTCAACCACCCTGATATTTGTTGGAAGTCAAACTCTGCAAAGAATATAAGATCCAACAAATTCCTCACTTGCCTTGTCAACCGTTTCATTGTCCAGAAGATGGAGGAGGCAACGAGCGGATGAATTGGTCAATGAGGTGTAAGTAGTGGGATCCTTGGGTAGAAGTTGTCATGTTATCTTGGGATTTGTTATACAGAGGAAAGGGGAAATCAAAGGTAGTCAAATATGACCTCTATACTTTAGGAGAGCTGACTTCAATAAGCTAAGAGAAGATTGTGTGAGCAGTAGCAGCAACAGGGAGTGCAGAGAGGCTAAACTGCACCAGGTGACACCATTGGGGGGAGGAGTGACACCAGCCTTAGTGGCACCACAGTGTGTGATATTCCATGGTAAGAAGTACTGAAAGGGAAGGGAGTTCAGGATGAATGGGAACTTCTTAAAGCAAGATATTGGTGGCACAATTGCTGATAATTTCAATGAGAAAGAAAAATGGGAGATGTTTGAAGAAACTAGGATGGATGAAAAGAAATTTCATATGGTCTGTGCTTCAAAAGGGACATGTACAAGAAATGGAAAAAGGAAGAAATAGCCAAAGAGAAGTACAAAGATATAGCCAGTACATGTAGGGAGAAAGTCACAAAAGTTAAAGCTTGGGAATGAGCTCAGTCTTGCTTGAGAAGTTAAAAATAATAAAAAGGACTTTTCTGGCTATATTGGCCAGAAGAAAAGGAAGAACAATGAAACAATAGGGTCACTTCATGGAGAAGATGGTGAAAGGCTACCAGGGGACAGGGAAAAGGCAGAAATTCTTTACCTCACTCTTCTTTCAAAAGAAAAACAGAGCTCAGCCTGGTGAAAACAGAGCAAATGATGCAGCAAGGCTTGCATGGGCAATAGGAAGTAAGGGAATACCTAGCTAAAAGGATGTTGACAAGCTGGAATGTGTTCAGAGGAGGGTCACAAAGGTAGTAAGAGTTCTGGAAATCATGTCTTATGAGGGATGGTTTAGGGAACTAGGACAAGTTTAGCTTGGAGAAGAGAAGACTGAGAAGAGATAGCCATTTTTAAATATTTGAAGGGATATCCTGTTGAAGATGGAGCAAACTTGTCTTCATCTGCTCCAGAGACTAGAACATGAACCAATGAATTCAAACTACAAGAAAGGAGATGCTACCGAAACAGTAAGAAGAACTTCCTGACTGTAAGAGCTGTTCCACAGTGGAACAGATTGCCTTGGAATCTCCTTTTGGAGGTCTTTAAACAGATGCTTGATGACTATCCCTCAAAGATACTTTAATGGTGTGCCTGCATGGAAGGGATCAACTAGGTGGCCCTTGCAGTCCCTTCCAACCCCATGACTCTATGATTCTATGATCTTCCAGGAAGGTCCAGAATATGCCTTCATTGCATGAGTGAGGAAGAAAATTCTGATCATCATAATGGAAAAAAAGAAAAGACATATGCACCTTAAAGTTGGACTCATACCTGCATATGTCACTTAAAGGATGCCAGGTGCTATCTAGGTGATGAACCCTATTCCCTATGGCTAGTATGGAAAAATTATGGATTCAAATCTAGATCTGATTCATCATCCTCTCAGACTGAAACTACCCGCCACTACTCACCCCCTCTCGACTTTGAAACACTGGCAATATTATATACAGTAGCCAGTTTCCCACCAGATAATTACTTTTTCTCATAACAGGACTGTATTTATCAAGTATCTGTATGAACTATCCGTGACTTCGGGATTTTTTTTCTTTTTTTTATACCAAATATTAAGCTGACAGAGACTTAGTCATTAGTGGTGTCCCTTTAAAAAAAGTGCCCAAAATTCTGACTTTTACCTCTGAATATTGTTGTACTGCATGGCACACTTTAGCCAATGCTTGTTGAGAAGGTGGCATAAAATGCTTATTTTAAACAGCATAATCTTATACAAATGTGCTACTGACTTTTCTACTCAAATGTAATCCCCATTTCTTTCACTGAAGTTTATGCTCAGGTACATATAGAATTGCAGTTCTAAGCATGCATGAAATACAGGCTCCAGTTGTTATCAAACTGAAATGGTGATTAATCAAGCTGTGGGTAGAGGGTTTCTGCCACACTGACAATCTTTTTCTGAAAAACAATTAAAGCATACTTAAATAGTTAAATGTAAATTTTGCTCTTGGAGAGGTCCTTTAGCAATTAAATCAAAAAGCATGTTAAACCAGAGTATATAGATTATCACTTTAGTACCAAGGAAATGGGTTTAAGCTGCTAAATCTAACTAGAGTAGACTTACTTAATCAATGAGATTGATGTACATACTGCTTCCCATTCAATTGTTTATTAAGTCGAGCTACTTAAGCTAACCGATAGGGTTCAATCCTTTTTGTGGATCCAAACATAGTTTATATCAAACCTATTTTGGTGGAATGTTTGTATTTACCAGCTATGTGTATATTTTCTATGGATGTAAAAGATACTCACATATGTTCCTGTCCTCATTAAGAAAGGATGTCTTAATATATCAAGATACACTTTCAAAAATAGCATTAGTATTATTTGCATTTCAGGGCATTTTGTGAAAAATGTATTGGCACAAAAGTATTGTTTTCTGAGCATCATACACTGTTTTCTCCACAAAAATTAACATCTTTCACACAATTTTCTTTTGTACGCATTCCTGAAAATGTTGCGACAATTTGGGGCCACACAAACATTGCTTTCTGGAGATAATATCTCTCCTCTCCCTCAAAGCAATGGTTTTGTACAAGTTTTTTTGTTGTTGTTAAAAGTCCAAAATGAGAAAAAAAAATATTGAAAAATACATAAAAACATAATCTCACCCTGTGGGGAAAGTTCTTAATTCTTGTGTGCAAA
The DNA here is from genome assembly GCA_030847615.1 of Gambelia wislizenii. Taxonomy (NCBI): domain Eukaryota; kingdom Metazoa; phylum Chordata; class Lepidosauria; order Squamata; family Crotaphytidae; genus Gambelia; species Gambelia wislizenii. The sequence goes on along the minus strand of JAUMIR010000005.1, from coordinate 200,220,313 downwards.
TAAGAAATAAGAGAAGATTTATGTTCATAGTATGTTCCCTATATTACTATAATTCATCCCTATATTACTATAATTCACATTGTTTAATTGTCACCATTTCTGAAACTTGTAAAAAAAAGTGTCAGTTTTGAATTATAATAAGTCTTGAGTCTGAAGGATGGGCAGGATTAGATATTAGACATTAAGGAATGTCTTGTCTATTGGCTGCTGAGTTAGGTTGAAAGGAGTAACAGAACTGGGGGGAAGGGGTGTTATCCACATATTGGTGACATTGGATCTCCAAACTCCATACAATATTTCCCAGTAGTTTCAGGTGTATGCTAAATAGCTTGGTAGACTAAATCAAGCCCTGAAGAACCCCACAGGCCAATGGCTAAGAGTTCAAACAAGAGTTACCTAGCACCACCTCCTGGGGTGCTTGTTCTCCACCACTATATTACACCATCTTTTAATGTGAAGAACAAACTATGACCTAGGAAGTCCCTTGTTCAAACTGTGGCTACAAAATCAATTTGCCGGTCAGTCTCGTTTTAGACCTTTTACATACAGTGTGTGGATAATGATACTAGCTTATGTTACAGAGTTGTTTTAAAAGTAATGTTGACTTATTGCATGTGCAAAAGTCTGAATCTTTGATATACTACATATATGTTAAGTGTTGTTGTTTTCCTGTGAATGCAGACATCAATTCACATCAATCCACCAATCCATATGACTGAAGTTAATGAGCCTTAAGTTAGGCATGCTAACTTAGATCCACCCAGCCCAATTCTAGTAATGTATGGAGTTTGTGGTTCTGATTCAGCAAATCCTTTTGTATTTCTTCAAGAGTTGTATTTCCCCCCCTATATGTATTGTTTTGTGATATGGTACAGGGTGTGTCCAATATCTGGAAAATCAGAAATCCCACTCTGCATAATTTGATATCTCTCTTGCCTTTCATGGGGCTTGTACACGTTTCATTATGAAGTCTCTTTCCTGTTCTCATCACTGTTTTACAGTTTCTTTCACTTTTACTCCTTGAAATTTCACTAGCAAACCACCTTGCTAGTCTGCCATCTACGATGAAAATGTGATTAGCTTGTTCTCACTTTTCTCAGTCTCTTTTAATTAGAATTTCACAACCTATCAAAAATATTGTTAAAATACTAAAAGAAAACAGGAAGGTATCAAGTAGAAATCAACAACAAAATAACCTGCCAAGTAAATGTTGAAATGAAACATACTCTTTTCATGTCATACATTTTACTTTTCCCCAAAAATATCTAAAATTAACCAACCAACCCGCCCTCAACAACTCACCTCCCAACAGTGAAGCACACTGTGAAATGAAAATATTTGTTAATCCTCACAATGTAGGTAAAAACTAAATCCCACAGTCTCCACTGAACCAAAACTTACTTCCTACAACTCTGTAGACATTTGATCAATTAACTATGCATAAACTCAAAACCAGTTTAGTCAAGTTAGAGTAAAACATCCGCTTCAAGGGAGAAAATCAAATAATAGTTTAGAGATAGCAAATCTTGGCCCAAAGTTAATGGTTCCATGTTAATTAGATCATATGGTGATGGCTTGTAGTGAAGAAGGGGGAAGGAGGTGCCACTAAGATATAACACAACAGAAACCTATGTAGTTGGAGAGGATGTGGGCTAAATCTGATCTCAAGTCTTTCCAAATGGCTATCAGGGGTAGCACCAATGAAACTTGAGGGGAAATTTTGGTCTATAATAGAGATGAACAAAGTGTAGCCCACAAGGCTGTTTCAGTAGGCTGCATTCCCTTTTTATGTCCTTCTCTCAGATGGATTATTTTCCAGAAGCTTCCAAAAATATGAATTTCCTTTTAAATAGATTGCCAGACTCCTTTGCATTGTTTAACATTTAAGATTCTGTTTTTCCCGAACCAGAAATGGGCTTTGGGGGGCATTTTTGGCAGTCTGTATGGTCCCTGGAGAGTCTCAAGAGCTGAAATTGGCCATGGACTTGTTACAGTTACCCACCCCTGATCCACAAAGATTCCATTTTTCTTGTCAAGCATCCTGTAATGACATAAAGTAGATAAGAATGCCCATCCAAAATGTACAGAAGCCAAGAATAGTGATTCTGTTGGTGTATCATCCATTCTGGCGTGGAATAGTCTTCCTGAGCTTCTAGAAGTAGCCTCAGATTCTAGCAGTGGCTTCAGGGCTGATGTTTTTTGTTTGTGACATCTCAAGGGCCAAGAGATTCATCTCAGAGCTTATGTTTTTACGGTGTGGTTTTGTCATGCTTGCAGAAAACAGATTTCATGGAATTTTCACAGCAGATGGGGTAAAGATACTGTATATGGTTTTATGCTGACTGAACCCCTGCCCCTAGCTTATGATAAAGAACTTCAGGCTAAAATAATGTATATATCTATGGGGCCAGTTCTATGACAGGAAAAAGTTCACGAGATTCCAGATTACCGTCCTTTCGCATCAGGAATGCATAAATCACACGAATCCTGGCATATTCGGAAGATGAAGCCACTTTTGGTTTTCCTTAGTTCACACAGGCAAAGGTGGGGGGGATCACCTCCAGATGATTAAATCCAAGCAGGAGGTGGGGAGGGAGCAAGGAGGGGGTCATGGAGACCATAAATAATGAGAGGAAAGAAAAGGACAAACAAACAAGAGATCGAAAGAGCGATCTGTCAACTTCCCCGTCTTCCCCAGCCCCAAAAGGCTTCTATAAAGAAAGGACTGAATGAAAGCAGGAAGAAGCAAAAGCATAGTGGAGCGATCTCCTTCCCTTCCCTTCCCTTCATGCATGCACACACAAACACATAGCACAGAAGCAGAGGCTAGCCGCATTCCTGATTGTTTTCCCTGCCTCCGAAGCCTTGAATAAAGGCAAGTGAAGGGAAAGACAAACAAACAAAAGGACAAACATGCGATCGTCTGTTTCCCTGCACACACGAATGTACACACACACACACTCACACCAGTGAAGCAGGGGTTAGTCCCAATCATCTTCCCAACCCCCAAAGCCTTCCTTTGAAACAGACAGGAAGGGCTCAGAGCAGATTTTCCAAAGTGGGCTGCAAGCAGAAGAAGGGTGAATTTCTTCTCTCCAACCCCTCAGTATATTTGGATAAAGCACAATGGTCACTCCAATCAATCAGGATTCAGCTCTGCTCACAGTAATTCAAAAAGGTCGATGCCAGTTTACACGATGGTTAGTTCCCATGACCAATTATGCACATTTTCCCGAACTCAATCAAAAAAAGTCTAGAAAACTAGCGAAAGCTGATACTGCATGACTTATGGGTTTTTTGCACCCCCTCCTTCTGAAAAGGGCGCTGTTGCTTCGAAATGCACAGGAACTATCAGGCTTCTTGTCGCATTCTTTGAGGATTTATTTTGCCGTGTAAACGACCCCTATGTCAGGGCTGGGAATCATGTAGTTCTTCAGATGATGTTCAATTGCAACTCCCTACATTGTCTACCATTGGCTATGCTGATGAGGACTGCTGGGAGTTGCAGTCCAGCAACATCTGGAAGGCCATTTGTTTCTTATCCATGTTCTGTATAACGCCAGTCATAGAATCATAGAATCATAGAATTGTAGAGTTGGAAGAGACAACAAGGGCCATCCATTCCAACTCCCTGCCACACAGGAATCACGATCAAAGCATCCCTGACAGATGGCCATCCAGCCTCTGTTCAAAGACCTCCAAGGGAGGAGACTCCACCATGCTCTGAGGGAGTGTGTTCCATTGCCAAACAGCTCTTACTGTCAAAAAGTTCCTCCTAATGTTGAGGTGGAATCTCTGTTCCTGGAGCTTGCATCCATTGCTCCATGTTCTAGTCTCTGGAGCAGCAGAAAACAAGCTTGCTCCATCTTCAATGTGACACCCCTTCAAATACTTAAACAGGGCTATCATATTGCCCCTTAACCGTCTTTTTTCCAGACTAAACATACCCAGCTCCCTTAGTGTTTCCTCATAAGGCATGATTTCCAGACCTTTCACCATTTCAGTTGCCCTCCTCTGGACATGCTCCAATTTGTTAATATCCTTTTTGAATTGTGGTGCCCAGAAATGGACACAGTATTCCAGGTGAGGTCTGACCAAAGCAGAATAGAGTGGCACTATTACTTCCCTTGATATAGACATTATACTTCTATTGATGCAGCCCAAAATCGCATTGGCCTTTTTAGCTGCCGCATCACACTGTTGACTCATGTTCAACTTGTGGTCTACTAGGACTCCTAGATCCCTTTCGCACATAGTCTCATTCAGCCAGGTCTCCCCCATCCTGTATCTATGCATTTTGTTTTTCCTCCCTAAGTGCTGTACCTTACATTTCTCCGTACTGAATTTCATTTTGTTAGCTTTGGCCCAGCTCTCCACTCTATCCAGGTCATTTTGAATATCCAGGTCATAGCGTGTTCCCTCACACCAAAAAAGATGGTTTTCAGTCAGCTATAGTTGCAGCTAATGAAATATGATATTATGGTTGTAATAATCAAAAACCTCCAAGTATAAACAAGTTGGCTTTTTTTACTTGGGGATACTGCCACACTCACCAGATGATCTCTGTTTGTGTGTATGGGTAGGATTTCATACAGCCTCCACTTATTCACCTTAATACCCTTGAGGCCCCCAAATCTCCCCCCACCAATTTCTTTTAAAAGGGGAGTGGGGAACCTGCCTATAGTGCCTAAAGATTCTGGACAAGTGTTTCCCTTCTAAATGTCCCTGCATCTTCCATGAAAAACCCATTTTGGGTCACAGAATATGCTGAAAAGTTAAGAAGTGTTAATTGTAGGAGAATTCCAATCCCTTCTGGGGCTGAGTTTTGGTAAACTTTGGACTGAAAATCAGAAGATGTGGCTCGCTGCAGGGCTGAATATTGGTCCTTGCTGCAGCTGTCTGCCCTGTTCTAGGTGCTGACTTTTTAGGTGTCATGTAAGATATCATCCTGAGACTATACACTGGGGTCACATAGCATAAAAACTCCACATGCAGAGTTAACCATTGATTGTGCTACACAACCCATATGTTGAATGATAATGTTGACAAGAGAACACACACTCAAATGTGCAACCAAGTGCACAACAAAATGTGCATGTGTATCCCATGTGCATTCCAGTGTGCATCTGTATGCACATCTTTGCACAACTGCATGCACAGTTCTGCTTCTTCAACTTTGAAATGAACATGGATGTTCAGTCATCAGACAAAAATGTCCATTTACTTTCACAGGGAAACTTACACATGTGTAAGATACAAACAGGATTCTAAACATAGGTTTTTCGTGGGTCCCCCCCACAGGCTGTGAGGCCGTGTTCTGGAAGAGTTTATTCCTGACGTTTTGCCTGCATCTGTGGCTGGCATCTTCAGAGAATGATGGTGTAGGAGTATGTGGGGTTTATATACTATGAGTCCCTGTTGGAGAGGATTCTACACCATTGCATTCCTGTAGCAACTTTGAAACAGATTGCCATTGAATTCTATGCATCATTTGAATGGAATTTGCAAACAGCTTAGCATTTTGCTTCTTTGAAATACAGACCAGTCAGAATTAAGGATGACATTAATGAAACAAAAATGCTTCCTGCTCTGAAAACATGATAAAAGGCACCCCATTTGCTGTGTTTGTGCTATGCTTGCTAATCTGCTTTCTACATGTTAGGAATTTTGTTTCGTTACAGAAAGAAATAACAGCAGAAACTCCTCAGTGAAACGAACACTCCTTATTTTTCTTTAGGCATTATTTTTAAAGGAATGTGGACTCTACGTACTTTAAGAGAGAAGGGCTGGAAGAACTACCTGCTGGGATGTGCATCTGTTAAAGAAAGAGGTAGGATGTGCCAGTAATTAGAAAAATTCCTTTTTGGACTACAGCTCCCCAAATCAACCAGCTAACATGGCTGCTGCGTGGCCACTGCCCATACTGTCTGGAGGATGTTGAAATTGTAGTCTCAAATTTTTATATTTGAGAGATATAACATAGAACTGGTAAGGCAGACCATATTCAGAATACTGAATAGGGTTATTCTGGGCTTGTCTATATGGCAAAAATTCTCCTCATAGAATTGGAGGAGAGTACCTTTTGTCCCAATGGGATCCTGCATCATTTTGCCATATTAAGAAGGAGGGGCAAAAAACTCAAAATACTCCACAGGAAAAGCCTTCACGGCTTTCGCCAAACTTTAAAAAAGAAAAAAAAAACAACCACAGGAAATGCACATTCCCACCTATTTAGACAATAATTCAATTTGCTGTGAAGTCTGGAGAGGGTGGAGATAAATGCCTGGTAAATGATTGGTCAGATGTACACAAGGGTGGGCTTCCAGCCAAGCACCCAGAAGCGCTAGTGAATATGCATTTTTTCACTTTTTTTTTTTTAAAAAAATGAAGGCAGTGCCCAGAGATGACATGCAGGAAGGCATGAGAGAAGGAGCAAAGCAGCCCCAAAGCAGCAAACAGCCAGCCTCCTCTTCCTTCCACCCTCCTCTTAGCAGCTGACCAGGTGGCTCCTCCCCTCCCTTTAAATTGCAGCTGGAATTGGAGGCTGCCACCACCGCTGGAATGGCTGGTGGCTCTCTCCTCCTCTTCCTCTCTGTGGCCACCCTCTGCATTGTCTCTGGGCACTGCTGGGTACTTGCCTTCCAGTGAATCTCTCGCCCGATCACCCCAATCACTCCCTACGAGCAAAAAATGACATGGCTGCCATCTTGGTTTGCAGCCATGCTAAGAGATCAAAACATTGTGGGCACAAATCGATCCTGCTGCAAATTGGGAATAATGCCCAAGTCGATTATTGCTCCTCATATAGACAACCCTGAAGTATATTGTATTCACAGTGAATGCAAGGTATAGCTTCTGTCAATAAAATTAGCAGTTTCACATTCCTATTTCTACTCACATTTGGCACAAGCCCCACTCAAAGTCTGGAAACTATGGCACACCCTGGCTGTGAATCTTTTTGTGTGAGATATGACAAGAAAAGTGTAAACCAAAGTATCCATGGATCTCCTACATAAAAGTTTTACATTGATAAATCAGGTATGTCCCCTCAAAAATCAAATGACTACTTTTTAGATTGACTGGAAGTCCCTCAGGTTCCCTTTCCTGTAGGTAGCAGGGACAGCCCTATCACTAGGCAGAGTGAAGAGCTGATTCAGACAGCAGATTTGAAGTATCATAAATGAAGCAAATTATTATTAATTGCTAATTTATTATTCTGTTTTTACTTTCAGGAAATGAAAAGAGGTGCTTGTGAGATTTCCTACTTCAGGTACAAAAATAGTTTGGTTGACCTTGGGCACTATGCACCATGACTTGGGGTGGTGGTGGTGCCATTTGCTTCTCCATCTCAGGCTAGGAATTGTAGAGTCTGGTGCTTTCTTTCCAGTGGGATTCAGAATACAGGCCAAGAATACAGGCCAAGCACTGCTGGATTAGATGAGAGATGTGTCCAGACTAGGGCCCTTTAACACAACACAAATTGTAGCTTGATGATTCCACTTTAACTGTCATGGTTACATCTTATTTAATCCTGTGTCTTGTAGTTTATAGAGGAGTACCTAGAATTTTCAGCTGGAGAACTCTAGAGCCTCATGAAACTACAAATCTCAGGAATCCATAGGATGCAACCATGACAATTAAAGTGGCACAGCAGTGCTAAAATGGTGTTGAATTATGTATAGTATGAGAGGGCCCTGTGTGTGTATGTATGTGTTTTTAAAGTCGGCTGTCAACTTATGGTTACCCCATGAGTTTCATAGGGTTTACTCAGAGGTGGTTTGCCATTGCCTTCCTCTGAAATGTAGCCTATAGCACCTGGTGTCCATTAGTGGTCTCCCATCCAAGTATTAACCAGGGCTGACCTTGCTCAGTTTCCAAGATCATATGGGATCTGGTGCCTTTAGGGTATTTAGGCGATGAAAGGGGCCAAGGAATAGGAATTTCTAGAGTTACACCTGCCTCTGTTAGGAAACCTCAGACCCTAAAACAGGTCCACCCCCTGAAAGTGAAGCTAAATAATATCCCCTAGAGGGTATGGGGAATAAGATGGGCCTTGGGGACACACATAATCTGTAGGCTACACTTTGTTCATCTTTGATCTAGACCAGTATCCTGATTCTCACAGTAGCCAACCAAACACCTCTATGACCTAAAGTCTACAAGCAAGGCATGAAGACATTAGTCATCTTTGTATCTGCACCTCAGAAACTGCCTTTCAGTAAAACAATGCTTGGAAACACTGCTTAAAAAACACAACCCTACAATTCCCATATTCCTCCAGCCAGCATGGCCCATGGCCATACTAGCTCAGGGATTCAAGGTGTCATAAACCATAAAAGTAACTTTTCCATGCAGATTGACTTTGATGTACGGTATTTAGGTATGCATTATACAGTGGACCTTTGGTATCTGTTGGGGTTTGGTTCCAGGGCCCCTGGTAGATTCGAAAATCAGTGGATACTCAATTCCCATTATATACAATGACACAGTAAAATTGTGTCCCTCATATAAAATGCCAAAATCAAGGTTTGTTTCTTGGAATTTATTTTTTGGTGAATATTTTCAAGCTGTGGATGGTGGATTCCCTGGATACCAAATCTGTGGATACAGAGGGCTGACTGTATAACTGCTCAGATTGCTGAAGCAGACAGAACAAAAATTCATTAATGTGTTCTCAGGACATGGCAGAATACCTTATGAGAGAGGGAAGGAGACTCAAGAAACAGAGAAGGTTTTGAGTTAGGGAGCTGATTAGACATGAAGCCAAGGAGGCTGTGTGCTCTAAATTTTATGCCAAAATTACAAGCTGAATATTTCAGTGAAAATCTCTTGCTGTAGCTATTCCTTTGCAAGAAGCCACAGAAGTTCATGTTTTCTGTTTGCATTGCCCTGAGGGCTATAAAGAAGGTCAGATTGCTAATTTGAGATAACATGGAAAAACTGGGTTTCTCACTTTAATTAGTATGTTGGTGTCATGTCACGGAATTGTCTTCCTTAATAAGAATCAATATCTATCTATAACTGGGGCCTTTTCACACTACACAGTTATAGTGCTATGATCCCACTTTGACTGTCATGGCTGCATCCTACTAAATCCTGGAATTTGTAGTTTGGTGAGGCATGAGATCTCCCTACCTGAGGTCTAAATACTGCTCCATAAACTGCAAAGTATAAAAGGGCTCTTGGAGAACAAAGCTGAACACTGCCTTGATTACTTGTCAGCACTGCATGTATAAACCTGAGTGAAACCATAAACTTTCATACTCTCCTCTTCCCAATCAGCACAGCCAGCAGAAGGTAGAGATGGAAAAAATATTCAACAATATTTTTAAATTATCAAAAATATGTTTCTTGAGCATTGGGAAATCTGATGAAAGTCTATGGAGTTTAGGTCTTATTCTGTGCCAAATTCGCACATGGGCTTTCTGTGCAGAAAACAGCATTTTTGCCCATAAAATTGTATTTTTACATAGAAATAGTATTTCTGCACAGAAAGTGCTGTTTTCTGCACAGAAATATCATCTGTGAATTTTTCTCAGAATAAGTCCCAAAATGCAAATAGCTTTGAAAAACTTCCATTATTAAAAAAAAAATCAGTCTCAGGAAGAAATCGCTAAAATTATTAATTTCTTCCTTTGAAAATGAAATGAGCAAACATTTATATCCCTAGGAGAAGAAACCCTGCCAAAATCCCCCTGTGTGTCATGCAAAGGGAAGAGGGAGTCTACATGCCCAACAATTTGTTCTGGGTCATTCAGGCTTATCCCTGTAACACTTAAACCATAGTTTAGCATTATATGAAGATTGTCCCATTGTTTTGTTGGCCCTGTTTCTTGACCCAGACTGCTGTTGTTTTAGCTTTATCCAGGTTAGTGGAAGCCTCTATTGAGAATGGAATAGATACACCAGGAATCCAAGTAGACCATCAAATGAAGGTATATGCCATACATTAGACTGACAGAGATCTTAATTAGGAGAGCTATTAAGTATTTTTTTTTTTAAAAAAGAAGTGAATTAATCTTACCAGTCTTGCAGAAAAAAACATAGTGACATTATAACTGCCAGAACTATTCAAATTGTACTACCGGTAATTTTCTTGAGTGATATTTGCCACATAAAAAATTCAAATAAAAAAGTTCTGTAACATGCTTCAGTGATGAAAATGTATTCCATCTCTTGAGATAGGTTTATTCAAGTATGTCATGTACCTTGAGTTCATCAGTGTTTGTACTTGGATTATAACACAGAATGTCAAAATAAATTTGAAAGAATCTGATCTGGAGGGAGCAAGTATTCACATACTTAGACAATTATATATTTGAACAATACTGTGACATCCTTAAAGTTACCCTAGGCTTCAGAATGATTCCTTTATGATCAACAGAGTATAAGAAGTATAGATGATCTTAAGTTTTCCAAATGAGAAATGAAAATCCTTGAGACACTAATATGGAAGTAGCTGGAACTTTCTATCCAGGGTCAAATTAATGGTTATGTTATGCATGATACAAGACCACAGCCACATGGAATCTGCTGTTGAGGAATAATTATTTGAGGTGAGAATGGGTCAAGTCCATTCCTTATATCCTCCCACAATTTCTGTATGGCATTTATCACAAGAAATAGAAGCAGGTAACAGGAAAATATTGCAGTATTGTTGGGCTTGTTTGTGATGAGACAGGACAGACTTCTATGGCAACAGAGCCCTTGAAAATGATAATGACTGTTATCCTGAATCCTCTTGGGAAGCAAACATTCAGAAAACGTATCTTGTGGAGATCTCTATGGATGAAAGGGGGGGGGGGGAATCTATTTTTCTTCACAGTCTATCTACCAAGAAAGTTTCCTTGTTAGAGTTTTCTGCAGCTAGTAACTCTTTAGAAAATTGCTTGTCTGAGACATCCTCTTTATGATTGTATTAGTTCTAGCAATGTCATGTGCCAATGTCTCTGGATAAGAAATGCTGAACAAATTATATTTTTTACATGTTCTGATATGAACAGACATGATTGGCACCTCTTGGATCAATGTGTGGAATCGAATGTAGCTAACTTCACTAGGCATGCTGGTGAAAGCCATCACAGAAAGCACTTGAATTGGATTTTACTTGTTTGAAACGGGTGACATCCTTATGATGACACACTACAAACCTGTGGCTTGTCCACAAAAGTTACAAGAAAGATTGGCATATATGCTTGTTGAAAATATTGTATGACTTTTGAAATTATTGGATGATGTTAAGAGATACAAATAAAAACAAGAAGATACAAATGTTTGTAAATACAAATACCCACTAGAGTAGCTTTGTGGTCATGTGGATTGTAGAAAAAATGTGCATTGCTTTGTGTACTATTTTAAACCCCAAATCTGGTAGCATAAAAAACAAAAACAAACTAAAATAAAAAAATATAGTTTTGAGGGTGATGGAGCAGATGGCATCACTTAAGCTGCTGAAGCACTTACATGGGAGGATTATGTCTGATTCCCACATCACTAATCTTCACATATGTGTGAAGAATTGATGTGCATCATAGGAGAAGTTGGGCAGAACATAGGGTCCCCATGTGCCTTGCTTTGTATAGAATGGTCTTCTTTGTATTTGGGAGCTGACAATTTTGTCCCATATGGGGCAATATGGAATTCCCCAATCACATATTTTTCAATCCAGTGAGGGCAGGAAAAGTGCGGAAATGTTCACAACAGGTTGCCCACCAAAAAATAGCTTCAAATTATGTACCAAATGATGCAGGGGTCTGTCTGATGTGAACACCACTGACATCTATTCCTTTCAATTCTCCAGGTCCAGTCTACTGAAGCAATTGGCGCATGGACACAAATCTTTCCTGGACAGGGATAATTTATCCACAGTAGTCCATGCACTGGTAATTTCCTGATTAGACTACTGCAATGCACTCTACGTGGGGCTGTCCTTGAAGATGACTCATAAACTGCAGCTAATACAAAATGCAACAGCTAGAGTGATTACAGGAACTCCTTTCAGAAACCATGTAACACCAGTCTTAAAGGAATTGCACTGGCTGCAAATACACTTCTGGTCTGAATACAAGGTGTTGGTGAGAATATTTAAGTCCCTAAATGGCTTGGGACTTCAATTCTTGAGGGAATGCCTGTCTCTTTATATGCATGCCCAAGAACTGAGGTCTGTTGGAGGGGCCCTCCTCTGTGCCCCACCCATAGGAGAAATACATTGTGGGAGGACATGAGAGAGGGCCTTCTCTGTGGTGGCACCCCAGTTGTAGAATGCCCTTCCCTTAGAGGCCTGATTGGGGCCAACGTTGGTATCATTTTGTTGCCAAATCAAAACTTGCATTTTTATTAAAGCCTTCATGCCTAATGAATTAATCCAAGCTGCACATGTGCTATGGTTGCTCTGTTTTAAATTGTTTTTACTGGTTTTAAATGGTCTTCTTTTTAATTGATAAATTATTTTAATACATGTTTAGTCTTTTACAATTATTATATTTATATATTGATTTAAATTTATGTTATTGTAAAATACCTTGAGCTCTTCAGATATACAGCAGGACATAAATATTTTAACAAATAAATAAAACAAATGATGTAGGCCTAGGATAGGCCTGCCTCAGATCTCACAAGAGAAGGACCTATCACAAGAGTTCTAGGCTTCAGTGAAATTAGAGACCTTGTGGGAACCTGGAACTCTCTCAAGAGGCCCTCCTCTTGTGAGACTTGAAGCAGGGCTTACATAGGCCTGTTTCACATGTACTAGCTAGTCTTGAACTGGACTGTATTGCTGTGTGGAAAACCTGGCAACTCTAGGTTCTGTTCACGCTGCAGGAAACTATTTACATATTTCTACCTTTAGTTGCTAAATTGTGTTGTGTATGTTTTCATCTGTGTAGAATGAGAACAGTCTGATATAGCAGTGATTGATCTCATCCTGAAGTAGTTGGATATGTCCTTGTTGACATTGCCATGGTGTCAAGTCCAAAAGGCTAATTGGCATTATGCTGTTTTCATATTTAAAAAAATGGTTACAAAATTATTGGTTGGAATTACATCGTGAAGAAGACAAACAGCCAGTGGTTGATACAAAACACCAGCATGGCAATCTATAACGTATCTGTGGCATTACTAAGGCCAGTGTCACCCCTCCCTCCAACAGTGTCACCTGGTGCAGTTCGGCCTCTCCACACACCCCTAGTGCCACCACTGTAACATATACAAATAATAATGGAAGAAGTAGAAAAACTTTGTAGGTGGGGATGTCTCATACCCTCCAGTATTTCACAGATGAAAACTGTGATATGTGTGGCCAAGCAAAATCAACGTTTGGTCAAGATGGTAAAAGTTATTAATGAGGAAGAACAGACAAGTTAGGAGAGGCTGCAGCAGTTTGCTTTTGCCTGAGTCTACAGGAAAGGACAAGACTCTTTCCCCTCCTCTCCACTCCCTCCTGCTGAGTTAATTATGATTTTTTTGCACTTTGAACTCAATTTGCAGCAATGGAAGTAAGCTGAAGACAAACCATGAAAGTGGGAGGAGAAGAGAGAAACTGGAACATTTTTAAAAAGCTGTCAAGTGGAATGCTAGAGGATTAACTGGGACTGTCCCTGCCAAATAGGGACAATTGAAGGGCACGGTGTCTCTCAATATTTTTTATTTCTTTCTCCGAAGCTTCATTTTGATTCTCAGCATGTCCACACTTAGAACGTTCCATGTGATCCTATATAACACAATGTCCATGCTTTGATGACCTAGAGAAGAATAAAGTAATTCTGAAACTGTACTCAGTCTAATGTTCATAATTTGTGTATTTCTGTCATTAAAATACATTAATGTTCCCTTGGGATGAAAAATATGGCTGCTTATGAAATCTTATGTAATTAGGAAAAGGGAAATTATCCCTCTTAAACCACTTCAGTACTCTGTATACAATATACTAAGTATTATTTTTGCATTTTTATTATTTGCTATTAACTAATTCATTTCCACTAGGGATGGAAAGCCAGTGATGAAAAAAATACTGCAGGACAGAAAAGGTGACTGTAATTCAATTTCTTCAATTCAAAAAAGAAATATAAATTTGCTTCTTGTCACATGGCTTCTATAAGAAGAATCTCAATGGACTTGTGTTCACAGGCTAAATACCCTGGCTTGCCCCTGCTCCAGAGCCCTGCAGTCCAAATGACGCAGGGCATTTACTTCAGTCTGCCCCAGGCAGTCCTCATGATTCCAAGGGGCTGGAATGGGGGCAAGCTGGGATAGGACCCTTTCCTGCATTTTTAAAAAAATACACGGTTTAATCTGGCATTGCATAATCGGCAATGTCCCACAATGCTGCTCCTTGCTGCCGCCGCCAGCTCCCTGGCTTGTCAAATGTTGTGGGATCCATGCCTGCCTTCCATGTTAGTGAGAAAGTGGTGGTGGCAGTGGTGGCAGCTTCAGCAACGGGCCATCATCTTGTTTGGACTCCAGCCCATTTTCTGCAAGTAACCGAGCGGGGATTGGGGGGGAAGATGAAAGTCCACTTCTGTAGCCAGAATATGCAGGCGGGGAGCTGGCATATCCCGCAGGTGTACGTGAACCCAATGTTGACTGTAAAAGTACTGTACATGCATGGCTTTACAGTGCTCTTTTCATTGTTATTACAAACATAATACCTCTGTTTAGAATATCATTATATTTATCTGTTTTAACAGACTTGATTACATGATATTAGTTCTCTACATAATCTTTTCTTAATTGCCTAAAACCTATCATGTACAGCAAGCATGCTTGATTTACCACATTTTACTAAAACCTGTAAAAGTGGGTTCCAAATGCTCAGAGCCTGGGAAAAGTTACTTTTCTGGATGACATCTTCCAGTATTTCCTAGTCAGCCAGCTAAGACTATGCTTATCAGGAGATTATGGTAAGGAACAGGCTTCAAAAATTCGGTAGCAGGGATTGGGAACTTGATTTGCATTCTCATCAATTTTTCAGTAGAAATTAGTCTACTGAGGCTGTGCTCAGTCACAACTATTCAATTATGACTACACAGTTGCAGGACAAAAAGATAAAATGTTCATTTGAGAGCCACTTGTTTACAGGGTTGAAACCTGACATTCAAATAGGCTTTGGAGCCATGATGAGTCCTGTCTGAAATTATGTCTTGAAAACAAAATATACCAGCCTACTTTGCTTTCTGTTGACTGACTACATTTGCCAAGATTTTTGAGGTATCTTCCTTGATGATGCAAATGCTGGTGTTCTAGTTCAGAGCAATCATTTAAACAAAACAAAACAAAACAAAACAAAACTTAGGAATACATTGATCACTATGTTTTTTCTATGTTGAAGCTTGTAACGGTTCCGCCCCTGCTCCTGAATAGGAGAGGTGACCCCTGAAGATCATCTCGCTGCCACCACTCACTGATTTACCCTACATGACTCAGTAACTCAGTGGGAAATTACTGAAGGCTTTAACTCACACTTCTTCTACCTCTGACTCTGCAGAGACTTTCCCTCCCTCTCCCTTGGGAGACAAGACTCCTAGGCTTCTGACACACTGCAGAAATAAAGCAGTTTGACACTGCTTTAACTATCATGGCTCCATCCTATGGAATCCTGGGATTTGTAGTTTGTTGTGACACCAGAGCTCTCTGACAGAGAAAGCTAAATATTTCACAAAACTACAGATTCCAGACTTCCATAGCATTGAACCATGGCAGTTAAAGTTGTGTCAAACTGCATTATTTCTGTAGTGTGTTAGCAGCTCTAGACACATACGAATGCACATACTGAGCAAGGAATGTGAAAAGAATATAAGCAAGTGGAGATCTTTAAAGGAAAGCCTTTATTCTAAACAAGCAATCTAACTCCTTCAGGCATTACTTAAGAGTAGTGATAAAGTTATAAACAGCTTACATCATATTCAGCTGAGGGTAAAAAGAAAAGCCCTAACATGACTAGCTGAATATTCCTGCTGTACTCATGATACAGATGGGTTCTGGATCTTGGATGTCTGCGGGGAGTCTGGATGTCCTTGTCTAGCCTGCGACCAGCTTCCCAAAATGAGGCAGGCACCTCAGTCCCAAGGTCCCAATCTTTCTCTTTCTCTTTCTTTGTTTCTCTGTGTGTCTCCTGGCACCCTGAGGGTTTTATAACCTCTCACTGGGAAGCTTTTCGAAGCTTTCTGCACTTCTCCCAAACTTAGGGTTGCCTTAATTCTCTGCCACAAAACTGGAACAAAAGAATATAGCACTGGATTGGGCAGACTATTGCAAAAAAACAAGACACCCCCCCATATTTTGACATTTAACATTGTTTTATTGTGTGTTTCAGAAGTTTATGGTGTCTTGTACCAATTGTACTTTTCAGAACTCTGCTAAAGACCTTGTAAAACTCCATACCCCAAGATTCCATAGGAAAGACTTTCAAACTAGATTATTTGTATAGTGTGGATTTGGCCCTGGTCTCCTCATGTCCTAATCCAACACTCAAGCCACTACACCATATTGGCTCCCAGGTTGCCTATGCATATAGAAACAGTAAAATGCCAATCATTCATTTTTTTTCAAACGTGCCTCTTTCCATTCAGTTTATGGGGCTTGAGAAACAAAGGAAGTTCCCCCCTCCCCTTCTGAATCCACTTTCCATTTGTCCACCGGGCCATCGTCCAAGGGAGGGGGTGGCCTAGGAGGCCAGAGACTCACCACATGCACACAACTAAAGTTATTCTGAGTCTGAATCCACTGCTGGCCTTCTTTCTTCTGACTTTGCTTTGCTCTCTCTGCTGCTGCCTGCTTTATACTCTCCCGACTCCTGCCTTCTGTACTCTCCCACATAGACTGCGCTCTCCTGCCATGTGACCCCAGAGCCTGCAGACACCGAGCCTGGAGTTGGAATCTGGTATCTCCTGCTTCAAGCAGCCCAGACAGATGTGACAATATTCTGTGCTTTAATCTCGGATTTTCCCAGTTTTCCAGGCCTTATGGCAACCATACCCAAACTGGGCATCCTTATTGGGCAATTCTCTCTCAGGCTCTATCTTTGGGATTGCCCCCTTCCATATAATCCTTCCTGTGCACTCAGGTCCTCTGGGAGGAATTTGTTACAACCTTTAAAAACTAGGCTTTCTTCAGCCTCCCGGAGGGCCTTTTCGGCTATTGCTCCCAGATTATGGAACGGCCTGCTGGATGAGATCCATCATATCACCAAGCTAAATAACTTTTAAAAAGCTATTAAGACAGATCTCTTCCGGCAGGCCTTTCCTGAACAGGTACGCAGCCATTAAAAAAAAAAGAAAAAGAAAATCTACAATCAGAATCATAGAATTGTAGAGTTGGAAGAGACCACGAGGGCCATCCAGTCCAATCCCTGCCACACAGGAAATCACAATCCAAGCATGCCCAACAGATGGCCATCCAGCCTCTATTTAAAGACCTCCAAGGAAGGAGACCCCACCACACCTCAAGGGAGTGTGTTCCACTGCCGAAGAGCTCTTACTGTCAAAAAAGTTCCCGCTAATATTGAGGTGGAATCTCTGTTCCTGGAGCTTGCATCCATTGCTCCGTGTTCCAGTCTCTGGAGCAGCAGAAAACAAGCCTGATCCATCCTCAACATGACACCCCTTCAAATACTTAAACAAGGCTATCGTATCGCCTCTTAACTATCTTTTTTCCAGGCTAAACATAACCATCTCCCTAAGCCTCTCCTCATAAGGCATGGTTTCCAGACCTTTCACCATTTTAGTTGCCCTTCTCTGGACACGCTCCAATTGTCAATATCCTTTTTTAATTGTGGTGCCCAGAAATGGAGACAGTATTCTAGGTGCGGCCTGACCAAGGCAGAATAGAGTGGCACTATTACTTCCTTGATATAGACATTATACTTCTATTGATGCAGCCCAAAATCGCATTGGCCTTTTTAGCTGCTGCATGACACTGTTGACTCATGTTCAACTTGTGGTCTACTACGACACCTAGATCCCTTTCTCACGTAGTCTCGTTCAGCCAGGTCTCCCCCATCCTATATCTATGTATTTCATTTTTCCACCCTAAGTGCAGTACCTTACGTTTCTCCGTATTGAATTTCATTTTGTTAGCTTTGGCCCAGCTCTTCAGCCTATCCAGGTCATTTTGAATTTTGATCCTGTCCTCTAGGGTATTAGCTACTCCTCCTAATTTGGTGTCATCTGCAAATTTGATAAGTATGCCCCTAATTCCCTCATCTAAGTCATTGATAAAAATGTTGAATAGCACTGGGCCCAGGACAGAACCCTGTGGCACCCCACTGGTCACATCTTTCCAAGAGGAAGAGGAGCCACTGCTTAGCACCCTTTGGGTTCGGCCGGTCAACCAATTACAAATCCATTTAACAGTTAACTTGTCTAGCAAGAATGTCATGGGGATCCTTGTCAAAGGCCTTACTGAAATCAAGGTATGCGATATCCACAGCGTTCGCTTCATCTACCAAGCTGGTAATTTTATCCAAAAAAGAGATCAGATTAATCTGGCATGACTTGTTTCTCTGAAACCCATGTTGATTTTTTGTGATTATGGCATTGCCTTCTAAATGTTCACAGACTCTCTGTTTAATGATATGCTCTAGAATCTTCCCTGGTATTGATGTCAGACTAACTGGATGATAATTGTTGGGATCCTCTTTTTTTCCCTTTTTGAAGATGGTGACAACGTTTTGTAGTATGTG
This sequence comes from Gambelia wislizenii, assembly GCA_030847615.1. Classification (NCBI taxonomy): domain Eukaryota; kingdom Metazoa; phylum Chordata; class Lepidosauria; order Squamata; family Crotaphytidae; genus Gambelia; species Gambelia wislizenii. The sequence continues at coordinate 200,201,637 of JAUMIR010000005.1, read as the reverse complement.
GGAAAATAATTAATTGTAATGTAAAAGCAATCTTGTGTACCTCATTCACATTTTAAGATAAATCTAGGATTTTTCCCTGCATGTTTCTGTTCTCCCAAACTCCCTTTCTCTTATTTCACTGGGCACTTCCAGCCAACTGGAGAGCTGGGTCATTCAACACATGATCTAATTTAAATTTTATTGCTCTGTGCAAGTTCTCTTTTAAGTTAGAGTCCCCATGCAGCTGTAGCCATCTTTGCCATCTTCATCTTTGTCCTTGCCATGATGTCCTAGCCATGCTGCTGCTATGATGCTATGCCATGATGTTCACCATGTAGCCTCTACCATTAAAGGCTGGGTGAGTCTTTCTACCCTGAATCCTCCTAGTTAGTTAGGAACCCTTTTTAAAGTTTGTTTTAGTATGTTGATTTAGATTGATATATCTTCAGTAAACTTTTGATTTGCATTTTTAAACTGACTCCTTTGTTTTTGTAATGAGTCTAATTTAACTGGGTGATCACAGACCACACACCTCAGAATACACTTTTAAATGTTAATTGAGCTTGTCTCGGCATTCCTAAGCATCACTCTGCATCACTTTGAAAGTAAATGGTATTTTAACTCCTTTTAAAGAAGTTTTTTTAAATTGCTTTTAAAAGGACTAGATTCTGGAATTTTTAATACATTTTTATTTTTTAGATGCATTACTCCTACATTAAAGGGTTATGGTTCCCAGTTTGAAGACTTAAAAGCTCAATTTAGTTTTTGTTTTTGCAAAAGTTTTGTTTTTTCTTTATATCTGATCACCCCAGTTCCTGCTTTTGGTCTCTCTCAGCTTCGCTTGAGACAAAGGCCATAAAGCAATAAAGCAATTATGGCTGAAGCTCCTAGCCTGTCTGCTATTTTAAGCTTGGAGAAACAGAATGGTCCGAATTATAGAAGATGGGCTTTTTCTTTTGAAACATACCTGAAGGTCATGGGACTTATTGATGATTTACATAAACCCAGACCTCCTCAGGGGAGAGAGAGGAATGATTTTGATAGAGATGATCAAAAGGTCTTAGCCTACATAATTTTAACAGTTGATCAAGAATTAGTTCCTGAAATCAAAGATGAGAGAACAGCAAAAGCTGCTTGGGACACTTTTAAAGATCTACGTGGTGTTCCATCTATGGGAAATAAAGTTGCATTGATGATGAAATTTGTAAATTTGAAACTGGTGAATCCAAAATGTTACATGAACACATTAATAATTTCAGAGCTACATTAGCAGAATTACAATCTCCTGGAGAAGAGATTCCAAAGTCTATGCAAGTTGGGATTTTTTTAGCAAGCTTACCAAAGTTTTACTATTCCATCATAAACACTTTACAATTAAAGAATGATATAACTCTACCAGAAGCCTATATTCAAATAAGAGAGTTTCAACATAGGCAAAACTTGATGCAAAATGACAAGTTTGAATCCAGAAATTCTAACTTTAACCAACAAGTTAATTTGGCTGAAAAAGATAAGCAGCATTTTAAAAGGAATGCTACCCACTCCAAACCCCCCTCCTCCTCTTCTGAACCAAATGGGGTGCAATTCAAGGCTCAAAGGGAAAGGGACAGTCATTCTCACAGCAAGGGATGACTGACCAGAGGCAAGAGAATGCAAAAGGCCATAGAGATAGAGAAGCTAATGCTAAGCAGAAATTTAACATTGGATTGGCTTATGAAAAAGTAATGCAAGCTTCTGGAAATGAATATAAAGATTCTTTCATCATAGATTCTGGTTCCAGCAACACATTTATTAATAAAAGGGAATATTTCCAAGATTTTAATGAAGAAGTAAAATTCCCTGTGTTTCTTGACAATGGAGATTCTGTTACTGTGCAAGGAATTGGGACTGTGTGTCTTCCTATGAGATTGGGAGATAAGACAGAAATATTAAGAATTACGGACACTGTTTATACCCCCGAGCTCAAGAGCTCCCTCTATTCAGTCAAAATGAGCACATCTAGAGGCAACAGAGTAGTTTTCAAAAAGAATGCATGTTATGGTCTTCATGGCAAAGATTTGATTTTTAAAGGCACTCTAAAGGATGATGGCCTTTATCACAAGGAGATCAGTGATTCAAATGCCAATGTTGCCACTCAATGTAAACACAAAGACTGCATAAATTTATGGCATAAAAGGTTTGCTCATTGAAATGTTGAATGCATAAAGAAATTGGCTAATCAAGAGCTAGCAAAAGACTTTCATTTCAAGAACTGTTGTGTGAATGAAAGGTGTGTGGAATGCATTAAAGTTAAGCCTACTGCACCTTCACACACACCTTTCACAGAAAGACAATCTACTAAATCTCTTGAGTTGATACATTCTGAGCTCTGTGGGCCATTTAGACAGAAATCAGTTGGTGGAAACTTCTATTTCTTCACACTCACAGATGATTTCAGTAGATATTGCCATTGCTACCTCCTAAGGGAGAAAAGTCAAGCTTTTGAAAAGTTCAAAGGGTACTTTAATTATGTCACTAATACATTCAATTATAAAATTCAAAATTTGAGGATGGATAATGGCTCTGAGTTTGTCAATACTCAATTTGATGAGTTCTTAAAGGAACATGGCATCAGACACCAGACTACTGGGATTTATAATACTCAACAAAATGGTTTATCAGAGAGAATGAACCGCACCTTAAAGGAAATGGCAGTTGCAATGCTTTTACAGGCTAACATGTCTAAAGCTTATTGGTCTGAAGCAATTCTCACAGCCACATACTTATACAATAGACTTCCAACCAGATCCAGAGATGTTACTCTATTTGAATTGTGGCATGGTGTGAAACCCAGACTCAACCATCTAAGGGTTTTTGGATCTAAAGCTTATACATACATTCCCAAACAGAAAAGAGACAAACTGGACTGTAGAAGTGAAGAGGGAACTTTTATTGGCTATGCCAAAGGTGCTTACTAAATCCTGAACCCTGATGGACACACAATGAGAATAACAAGTGCTGTTTATATTGATGAAAGACCTCAATTTAATTCTAATCCAAACAAAGATTTCTATTCAGATGTGTTTGCAGTGGAAGAAGACCCTGATTCTCAGAGGCAGCCACAGCGTGTGCAGCTCTTTCACCCTCCTGCAAGTGCTTCACATCCAGAAAGGGCTCCCCCAGCCCAGGACTTACCAGAGGACGGAGGACCAGACAGCACAACATGGGCAGAGCCAGGAACTCAAGTCCAGGTGAGACAATCTGTGAGGGCTAACGGGGGAGTGCCTCCTTTGAGATTCTCCTATGTAGCCACAGGGGAAAGCCTTCTGGAACCCTCTGATTGGCAGAAGATCAAAGGACTGCCAAAGTCTGATTCTGAGAAATGGGTGAAAGCAGCAATGGAAGAAATGGAGTCCTTATATAAGAATAAAACTTGGACTTTGACAGAATTGCCAAAAGGCAAGAAGGCAATTGCCTGTAAATGGGTCTTTACAACAAAGCAAAATGCAAACAGGGAGATTGAAAGATATAAAGCCAGACTTGTAGCTAAAGGTTACAATCAGCAATTTGGAGAAGATTTTCATGAAACTTTCTCCCCAGTAGTCACACACACAACTATTAGAACCTTATTGGCTGTTGCAGCTTCCAAGAAAATGCATGTACAACACCTAGATGTGAAAACAGCATTTCTTTATGGAGATCTAGATGAGGAACTGTACATGGAACAGCCTTCAGGATTCCAAGTACCTGGAAAGGAGCATCTAATATGTAAACTTGAGAAAAGCTTGTATGGATTAAAACAAGCAGCCGAGAAATGCCACAAAAAGTTAAATCTGCTCCTTATCAAAGAAGGATTTACTCCAGGCACAGTTGACCAATGTGTTTACAAAAGATTCAGAAACAATAGATGGACTTACATTGCAAGTTATGTTGATGATTTGATTCTGTGCATTCAAGACAAAGCAGATAGTCAAGAGATACTCCTGAATCTCCAGAAAGAGATAGATATTAAAAGTTTGGGAGGCATCTCACACTATCTTTGAGTACAAATTGAAAGAGACCATGATGGAAGCTTCTTTCTAAATCAAAAGCAAAAGTTTATAGATCTTCTAGACTGTCTTGGCTTAAAGGATGCAAAAGATGCTCAAATCCCAAAGGAAGTAGGTTTCTTAAAGAACAATGAGGCATCTGAACCCTTGAGAGACAGTGAAAAGTACAAAACTGCAGTTGGAAAACCTCTGTAAATAGCGAATTTCACTAGACCTGATATTGCAAATGCTGTTGGCATCTTATATAGAATGGTTAATTCTCCTACTCTTCGAGATTTTACTGCAGTGAAAAGAATTTCAAGATATTTAAAATCGACCGCTGACTTCAAACTGATGCTGCCAGCATGTGACAAGCCACAACTGATTGCCTATGTAGATGCTGATTGGGGCAATGATCCGGTGGAGAGAAAATCAACCAGTGGAAACATCATCTTTTACAGTGGTGGAGCAGTAAGTTGGACAAGTCGGAAGCAGAGTATAGTGGCAGATAGTTCCACAGGTGCCGAGTGCATCTCAGCGAAAACAGCTTGTGATGAAATCAAATGGCTGCAGAATTTGCTTCTGGATCTTGGGATAGAGGAACCCAAGCCAACCATTCTGATGCAAGACAATCAAAGCTGTATCAAAATTTCTCAGAGTGACAAGCCTCTGAAGAAGAACATAGACATTGCTTTCCACAAGGTGAGAGAGATGTGCCAGAGTCAACTTGTTCAATTGGAGTACTGCAGCTCAGAAGAAATGATAGCTGATATTTTAACTAAGCCTCTTCCTAAGGACAGTTTCCTGAGACTACGAGAAGAAATGAAGATTGTTCATGGAGTACCCTACGATTGAGAAGGGGAATGTAGTATGTGGGGAAATAATTAATTGTAATGTAAAAGCAATCTTGTGTACCTCATTAACATTTTAAGGTAAGTCTAGGATTTTTCCCTGCATGCTTCTGTTCTCCCAAACTCCCTTTCTCTTATTTCACTGGGCACTTCCAGCCAACTGGAGTACTGGGTCATTCAACACATGACCTAATTTAAATTTTATTGCTCTGTGTAAGTTCTCTTTTTAAGTTAGAGTCTCCATGTGGCTGTAGCAAGCCTCTCTAGCAAGCCTGAGCTCATTCTGTGCTTTAGCTTTTCTGACTTTACTCCTACACATGTTCGCTATCTATTTGAATTCTTCTTTGGTGATTTCCCCCTTTTTCCATTTCCTATACATGTTCCGTTTAAAACTTAGCTCCATTGAAAGTTCTTTAGTCATCTATCCTGGTTTCTTGAGACACCTCCCAGTTTTCTTCCTCAATGGTACTGTTTGAAATTGTGCCTTCAGTATCTCCCTTTTGAGACCTTGAAGTTTTGGTTGAGTTAGATTGCCAACAAATATCAGGATAGTTGAAGTCACCCAACTACTACTAGCTTATCCCGACCTCGCTACGGCCACTGTCCATTGTTTATTTTTAATTTTTATATTTTGTTTTAAAGTATGCTTTAATTCCTGAATTATTTAATTATATTTAAGGGGTGGGTGGGATTGAGGGTCCGGGATGTATATTTTAATTGTTGTAAGCTGACCCGATTGCATTTTGTAGAGGGGTGGGATAATAATAATAATAATAATAATAATCTGTTGATCCTCCATGATGTGGACATCAACAAATGCAACTTAAAACCCAACACATCAGTAACCCCTTGCTTTCCTGGAAATGAGACTATACCCCTTAGCCGTATTCCCCAGATAATGGGAAAGCCCTTTATCACAAAGCTCTTCATAAGACATTCTGCATAACAGTTGTTAGCAACTGTTAGAAAACCTCAGACATTTGAAGTACTCTGATGATAGGTGACAGATAGATTTTCTCTCTCTCTGTTATGCAATACAAATCAACATGCTTGGTCATAGAGACAATAGATGTGGTATGTTATCTAATGGGACCAAAATGATCATCATAAGATTTTGGACTCAAAGTGTCAACTAATTGGGTACTTTCCAAACAAACATTGTTTTACTCTAGAATGCAGATTTATGAACCCTTTTTGAGCAACCTGTTATTTAGACTTAGGTTGACAGTTTGGACATTTTTGTACAAGCTAGGGCAGATCAGCAAATATCCACTTTGGGGATTTGCTTGTTTTGCTCAGATTTGGAAAGGAACTTGGTGTAAAACAAATGTTAAAGACTATAGGTGCCACCAAACCTTTGTGTCATTGAAACTGAGAGTAGAATCATCAACATCAACCCAGATAATACATGGTAAATTTCACCCACCCATGTGTTTACACACACACACTATATGTCAGTATAACTGACATATTTTGTTTATGATCCCCCACTGCTCCCATGGGAGAGTAGGCTATTCAGGGCAGGAAATGTTAATAATTATAATATTAAACTAGAAAAGATTAAAAGCATACAATAATTTAAAAAAGCATACAGCAACTAATCACAGCAGCATAGAATAATTCAATGGAAACTCAAAGGGGAAAAAAAACAACAGTTGAATCTTCGGGTCGGGATAGCTATTCAGGAAAGGTCTGCCAGAAAAGATCTGTCTTGGCAGCTTTTTTGAAGCTGTTTAGGATGGTAATAAGACGGATCTCATTCGACAGGCCATTCCATAATCTGGGAGCGGTAGCAGAGAAGAAATGTTAAGATGGCATTTGAAATTTCAAGAAATGCATCAAATGAATGAAAAAGTTGAATCCTGTCCCAACATTTATATCATAAGATACTGGTAAAACTTATGTTTTAAATGCACAATGTTGGATCTAGACATAGCCCTGCTTACAGTAGAGCATGTTTATTAAAATTATTGTGGCTAACTAGACACAATGATTTAGCCTACTGATTGCAACAGGCCTACTCTATGCATGACTAATTATCAGTTCATCTCCTTGTACGTTATGTATGCAGTAACTATTTAGAAACATTTAATAACTGTATATAGAAAAGAAATATATTAAAGAACTACCTGTGTTGGCTTAGCAAATGGTTTTCAAGTATTGTTCTTATTGTGCTACTAAGGTATGATCTTCGCTATAGACAAGTACTGCCGTACTGCAGTATTGTAGTACTGCACAAAACGACAGTAGGGATTTTTAATGCTATTTGAAATCTATTGACACATTTAGAATGTCCTTCAAAACCTTCCTGTTTAACAATCCCCCTTCCATCACCATGAGACACATGTACACACCACTGTTTTCTTTTGATATAAATACACATTTTCAACAGGCAGGAGCAAAACAACCATTTCATTTTCCTGCAGGTTTTTAATTATTCAGCTGTATGTATTCACAAAGGAACAATACCTATAATGAGTCAGAGGTTGTCACGACTCTGCTATTTAAAAATTAGAAAGAAGAGATAGTGGCTATAAATTTTACATATCAGGAAGGGGAAAGGCAGCCTGAGGATAACACAGAAGAATCATGATCCACAATTAATGTATGAGTGGGCAGGTGGTGCTGATAATTTTAAAAATACTTTACTTTATATATTTTAAAATATAAAATAGAAGAAGAAATACCCTAGCACGAATCCAAATAAGAATCATAACTTGAGTATTAAAAGAAAGATAATCCAATAATATAAATATCATTTCAAATTATCTGACAGCATTGACAATAGTTCTAGCAGAAGTGTAACCCAAGACTCTTTCTCTATAGTCATTACTTCCCCTGCCAAGCACGCCTGCATGTAACAGAAAAGTAAATTGTAATTGTCTGAGCTGCTACTAGTTCAGGGCTGGTTGAGTTGAATAGCCTTTCCTAACCTGGTATTCTCCACATGTGTTTGACCACAACTGCTATAATCTCCAACCAGTGTGGTCAATTATTTTGCTGGTTTGTGTCAATTATAATCCGATACATCTGGAGGCAGGGGCCCTAGGCTGCTGACAGACTGAAGAAATAAAGCAGTTTTGACACCACTTAACTGCCATGGGTCATCTTATGGAACCTGGGATTTGTAGTTTGTTGTGGCACCAGAGCTCTCTGATAGAGAAAGCTATCTCACAAAACTACAAATCCCAGAATTCCATCGCACTGAGCCATGGCCTTTAAAGCAGTGTCAAACTGCATTCTTTCTCCAAACTGTCAGCAGCCCTAGATTGAAAAAAGGCAACTTAGCAGAATAGAAAGCATAATGTGTTGTTTTTAATAGCACTCCATGATGTCAAGCAGACAATATGGTAAACATTTAATCAACAATCCAGCAATTGCCAGTTGTTGCAATAGAATTCTTACATATGGGCCAGCTTCTCCATTCACTTGAAGAAGCCCCAGAGATCCTGTTATGGATAGCCCAAGGACATATTTTGATGCCAAAACCTAAATTGTTCATACCTCATTTGAAGACACAATAATTGTTTATTTTCTTAAATAATATATATCCTGTCTTTCTCCCAAATGCGTCCCAAGATAGCTCACAATCTGAGTTACAACAAAATGCAGTTAAAACAACAGATACGACAAAAGATTTTTAATAAAAGATTAAATGAACAATCATATTAAAATATTAATTTAAAACAGGTTTTAAAAGGCATTTGAAATATAATAACAATGATAAAAATGTAAGTACAAATCTAGCACACCCCAATTAATAGACAACCTGCGACAGACAGTTAAGAATCAAAGGCCTGGATAAAGAAGAAGGTCTTCACTTGCCAGCAGAAAGAGAGCAGAGGGAGGCAACCTTGCTACCCATTGGACCAAAACCCATAGTCTGGGAGCTGCCACTGAGAAGGGTCTCTCCATGTCCTCCTCAAACATGCCTCTGATGGTGTTAGGATCAGGAGAAAGCCCTCCCTCAAGGATCTGAAAACTCAGGCAGGGTCATATTAGGACTGGGAGACACAATCTTTCAGATTTTCAAAGATAATGCCCTCTGTTATTTCTCCAAAGCAGAATTAAACTGAGGTAATTCACGCTGATGGATCAGTAGAGGCTGAATTGAAGCTCAATGCAGACAAGAAAGAAGGCCCTTTAATTCTACATATTTATATCACCACTAGCTGTACCCAGTGTAATATATGCCATTAAAAAACTCCCCCCCCCCAATGTCCTACTGTCTGGGTTATGTCACAGTGGCAGCAGCAGTGTCCCACCACTGCGGCTGCTGCCAGTTGACTGTCTGGGTCCCATTGTGGAAGCAGCAGTGGCATCCTGCTGCCGCTGCCACTTCACTATCTGGGTCCCGTCGCAGGCCGTAACTGGTGAGTGGCTGAGGGAGTGAGAGGCCGCTGTGAGGCTGGGGGTGTAGATGCAGATTGAGTGGCAGGAGTGGATTGTGAGGTGGAGAGGGAATTTGCATGTGGGTTGTGATTGGTTGGATGTGTTTCCTAAGCAGCCAATAAGCACACTAGGAATGGCAACATACCCAAGAGTTTTTAAATATATATATATATTTGGAATCATGATTCCAATTTTACTGCCATGGTTCCATGTAGAGAATACTGGGATTTGCAGTTTAAGGGAGGGTACTTATAATTCTTTTCCAGGTAGGTGATGTGCCTCACCAAACTACAAAACCTAGGATTCTATAAGAGGTAGCTAGTGGCAGCACTAGGGGGAGGGGCGCAGAGGCCAATCCACACCAGGTGACATTGTCAGAGGGAGGGGTAACGCCGGCCTTTAGTAAAGCCACAGGAGGTGGCCATGGCAGTTAAAGGAGAATCATAGTGATGCCTGTGCCATTGTTGGACACCATCACGCTGCTGGATCGCTGTGCCTCTCCAGAAAGCAACTAGTTACCATCAAAATCTAAACAGCACTAGTCAGGGAAGAGAGCCAACTGTTAATTAGCTCCCATGAATGCAAACACAGTCAAAGAGTTAGTCTAGTAACACAGTTCTAAAAGATCAGGGGCTTACGTCAATCAGTCAGCATGGTCCAAAGCAGTCCGTGGGTCAACAGGAGCAGGCAGCAGAGTAGTCAGGTACAGTCCATGTTCTAAGCACGAGTCAAGTTAACAGAAGTCAAGATAACTGGAATCCAAGTACTGAAGTCAGCAAGAAGCTTTCACCAGGAAGATCCGTTGATCTCTGACAAAGTCTCCATCACCTTTCCCAGCATACAGAAAGCAATTAAAGCTTTGTCAGGTGTTTCTTAAGGAGCAGTTTTTCTCATAAAGTCTCAGAGATTTCCTTTGAGCTTCCTTTTGAGCTTGCTGCTAGGTATATGAAGGTGGAGATAAGTCCCTCTCTTCTTCTTTGTCCTTATCTAAATGGGCAGGACTCTTTGCTGGGACTAATGCCAACCCACTCAGACTAGGCTCTTCCTCTGTTCGAGCCTCTAGGTTGGCAGGGTTCCCTGCTGGCACAGGTGTAGATAAACCTGTGCCAGGGTCTCTAGGGTCGTTCCCTGCCATGTCCTCCTCCTCCTCTGACTCTATAGCCTCATCAGGCTATAGTGAACAGCATCCCAGGGGCCATCCCGGGGAAAAGGAGGGAGTGAAATCACTCCCTTTACCCCCGCATCACCATACCCACCCCGGGAGCAAACCTGGAAAGCAATCCTGGAGGTCCAAAGGAGGAGGGAAGGAGATTTTTCCTCCCTTCCCTTTGTACCCACATTGCCATTTTGGCCCTGGGAGCAAACCCGGGGAGTGATCCCAGGGGGCAAAGGGAGGAGGTAGGGAGATCTCTCCTCCCCTCTCTTCGCCCTGTGTCACCTTTTCTGCCCCGGGAGTGATCCTGCGGAGCAATCCCGGGGGCAAAGGGAGGAAGGAGGAATATGTCTTCTCCTCTCCCTTCACCCCCTTGTTGCCATTTTGGTCTGCATCGCTATTTCTCTCCTCCTCCCTGTCCACTCCCCCCCCCTGCTGTTGCCATCCACGGATAATTGAATTCACGGGAAGTGAATCAGCAGATGCGGGGGTGCTACTGTATTTCTACCCAAACTTTGAAATGATCAGTGGAGATCCTATTCTGAATGACTTCATATGCTGAATTTGGCAGGTGTCTCTTTCAGCAGTATTCCTACCGTAGCTATTTAGCAGTCTCTTCAGAGATTACCTTTTTGGTAATGATCTTTTTATTTCCCCAGGCCTTCAATCCTTTATATTTCTGCTGCTTTGCTATGTTTTCAAGTAGTCTATCTAAAACAGTTTTAGCCCTTCTTCTTCTGATGTCTACCTTAGCTTCTCCTGCTTTTGAAAGATTGTTGTTATTTGTTTTAATATGCAGCTTCTTTCTCATGTAGATTTCGGACTAAATCAATGATGATACTCCTCCATATGGTATTCCTTTCTCTGGGAACTAACCAAGCTATGGCTAAGAGATAATTCCTGTGCTACCTGAGAAGTTTTGCCTTCTTGGTTGTTGGAATGAAAGTGAAGCACTTACACGAGTAAAAAGTTAAAACATTAACAATATATTGGCAACATGCATGAAAATGCTGAATCAGAAATTGTATTCTGCAGATTTGTGTCATGCTGCATACCGGTAATATCATGAGTGTACTTGCCATTCCATTCATGATTTAAATAAGTGGTTCTGACTTGATCATTAGTAAGTATCTATTTCCCCCTTGTGGAATTTCAGATGTTCAGTTCCATTGTTCCAAATGATTGCCAAGTAGATAAAGAAATAGCAATGCAAATAGAAATACAAAGATCCTTATATGTTTTCTCTTTCTAATAAATCAATTTTTAAAAATGTTATGCCCAAAAATTCACCCAGCATAGGACACCAAATCATGTATTTCAGGTCTATGGAAGCTCATGCCATCATACCTTTGTCTTAAAAAAAAAAAAAACTTTTAGAATCATAGAATCATAGAGTTGGAAGAGACCACAAGGGCTATCCCCAGTTTTGTTGATAGTGGAATGGGAGGCAAGCTGAGGGTTGTGGGAAAGTGACTGTGTGAAACTGGAAAAGCAGGGTTGGACAGGCAGTAGCATCCGAGGCAGAAGGTGGCAGTACACCCTATATTGCCACTAGAGGAGCAGAATGTTATGATGGTGGCAGCAGCAGCCACCAACTCCTCTGTTTGCCTTAACCCAATTAGGAAGACACAAAAATGTCTTCAAATTAGTGCCATAAACGTGGCTGAAAATGAGGAGGCTATGATGACTGTGATGCTTGCATAGCCACCCATCAGCCAGTGAAGGAAAAATGCTGCAACATCCCCAACCACCTGCCTAGAATGGAGAAGGAAGAAGAAATGTTGACACCAGCATGGTGGTGGTTCCCCCTCCAAAGAAGGAGGATGCAGTGGTAGATAATATATAGTGGGGTGGACCTAATCTATAGGGCTGGCTACTTCCCTGTGGATTGTTAGAGCTAGGCCCTAGAGAACTGTTAAAGTGAATTTTCTATCCATTTTTTCATAGGTCCTGACCTCTGAGGAGCCCTTGGACTCAGGCAATGAACAGCAATAGTTCTCCAAAGTGGAAGGGGCCCTACCAGGGTGAGGGTGGGGAATTTGCCACCTCATGTGCTTCACCATCTCAGCTGCTCCTGTGGGACACAGCTGAAAGGTGCCAGGCTATTTGAACAAGAGACTCTGGCCTCATTTACACAGCAGTTTTTATCCCGGGGAGATTTGAGAAATCATGGTCTCGAATTTTTCCCTCACTGTTCCCATGATTTGTCATGGGTAGCAGAAGTCTTGGTTTTTTGGATTTTTGTTTACACGTACCTCAGTCCCGGAAAAGGGGAACACAGCAGAGCTGAATTATGATTGGTCTGACTTTGGAGGGGGCAGGCTTGCAAGGGAAGCCTGGTAATTCTGGAACCACCATTTTTGTATGTTCCTCCATAGGCTTTCTCCCATCTCCGCCGCCACTGTGGCAGGAGCACTTTCTCCATGACTGACAGTCATGGAGAACACCCTCCCCCCGCAGCAGCTTCTTCCACCCAGCACCACTGCTGGAACCATCTTTGGCCTCTCGAACAAAAAGAGCTCCCCAGGGGTCTGGTGCTTCTGTCGCCTGCTGCTGCCTCTCCCTCCTTCCTCCCCCTCTCTTCCCCATTCACTGGCAGCTGTGGCAAATGGGGAGGGGGGAAATGGAGGAAGAGGCTGCAGCAGAGGACAGGTGGGCGATGGGACTGTTAGTCCCATTTCTGCTGTCTCCCCCTCCTCCCTCCCCCTTCTCTTCCCCGTTTGCAGCCAGTGAATGGGGAAGAGGGGGGCAAAATAGAGGAAGAGGCTGCAGTGGGGAGAAGGGCAGGCAATGGTCCAATTGCCTGCCCTTTCCCCCTCTGCAGCCTCTTCCTCCATTTCTCCCCTCTTTTCCCCATTTGCTGGCTGTGAACAGGGAAGAGAAGGGGAAGGAATGAGAGTGAAACAGCAGCAGAGGACAGCCAGGTAATGGGACTGTCAGTCCCATTGCCTGCCTGTCCTCTGCTGCAGCTTCTTCCTCCATTTTGGCCCCCCTCTTCCCCATTCACTGGCTGCGAATGGGGAAGAGAAGGGGGAGGAAGGAGGAAGAGGTAGTAGTGGGGGAAAGGGTTGGCAATGGAACTGTCAGTCCCATTGTCCACCAGTCCTCTGATGCAGCCTCTTCCTCTGTTTTGCCCCCCCCCCTGTCTTCCCTTTTTGCTGGTTGCAAACGGGGAAGAGAAGGCGAAGGAAGGAGGGAGAGGCAGCAGCGGGGGGAAGGGTGGGCAATGGGACTATCAGTCCCATCACCCACCTGTTCTCTGCTGCAGCCTCTTCTTCCATTTTGCCCCCCCTTCCCTGTTCGCTGGCTGAGAATGGGGAAGACAAGGGGAAGGAAGGAGGAGGAGGCAGCAGTGGACAAAAGGGTGGGCTATGAGATCAAGAATCACAAGGCTTTCCTTGCAACCCCACACCCTCCAAAGTCTGACGAATCAGAAATCATTCAATTTCCTGGGATGGTTCCTGATTGTTCAGACAGCCAGTAGTGTGGGTTCTCCCAGACATTAAAAAATAAAATAAAATAATCCCTGGAAAATAGAGGGATAGAAAGTCACAGGTTAACTGGGGTTTTTGCTACCCCTCCTTCTGTATAGTGCATGATATGTGTGAATCAATAGGGTTCAACAGAATTCTTCTCAGGGTTTTTTTTTTTTGCCATGTAAAGGGCCCTCTGTAAGAGAAGGTGAAGTTTTGCCACTGCCTCCATACAGTAAGAAGATTCCATCTTTTCCTGTGATTCTTAAAATGTAGCATATAATATCTGTCCATCTGTATTTCCTCAATGAAGCAATACATTTACATACCAATAGCCACAGATTTCTGAAGAGTTCATGAAAATATTAAAACTATAAGATACAGAAAGATAATAAAATTGAATGCAGAAACTTTACACATTGAAAATAACAGAATAGAACTAAAGCAGAGCTACTTGAAGGATTGTAGTTTATGCTCATTGTTGTCCTAAAGCAGACACAAGCAAAGGACCAATTGGAATCTTCATGCAGGTCTCTAATGCAAGTATATATTTGATCAGGTAGTCACTCCAGATGTTATACCCATGTGAGTGTTCACATATACAGGAGAGTGATCCAATTTCTCTGCTGGTTTTTTCAGTTCTCCCACATCATTGTTTGGACCATCAGTTCCCTCCCACACACCTGGCACCATTTTGAAAACTTTAAAACATTTGTCCATCATTACCCTAAAAGTGTACTAAACTCTCTATGTCTTTAATCAATTTTTTTTGGCTGGTTCTGTCAAGTGGGTGCAAGCAGAATAGTGTTAAAGGACACAGTGCCACCCCTTTCTAGTGAGGGTCAGTCAACCACCAGTAAACCTGGGAAGAATAAGCTAACTCTAATTGATCATTCCCCTAGAGAAGACCCAATGAATCAATAGGATGTATATAAGTGTTGAGTTACTATTAAGCAGCTGGGTCTACTCTAGTTTGGGCTGACATTTGGATTTAGGCCCAGAGTGAAAGTCCTATGTCCCTTCAGAGGTTGTTGGACTACAAGTCCCATCACCCATAGACAGCATAGTCAAAGGCAAGGAATGCTGGTAGCTACAGCCCAGTAACATTGCATGAGCCCTACCCCAGGGACACATGTTTCCCTCCCTGATTTAGGTTGTGACTTCCAGAAATACTAGACATTAAGGATGTAATTTTTCACTAAGTTTCTTCTCAAAAGAAGCAGTAAGTATTTCTAGCTATTTTCTTCCTGCTGCAAGAAAGAACTAAAAACCTATGCCATTTTTTAAAGCCTATTCACAATTCAGGATGTATTCTGCACAAAATTCACACATGGCTGTTTTGCACAGAAAGCAGCATTTTCAAAATGGCAAACAGAATTTTCTGCATAGAAAATAATATTTCTGCACAGGAATACTATTTTATGTGCAGAAAAAGCTATTTCCTGCATAGAACATGCTGTTTTTTTTTGTTGTTGTTGTAAGTCAACCACATGTGAATTTTGTGCAGAATAGAATAATAGAATCATAGAGTTGTAAGAGGCCACATGGGCCATCCAGTCCAACCTGCTGCCATGCAGGAATACACAATCAAATCATTCCCGACAGATGGCCATTCAGCCTCTGTTTAAAAACCTCCAAAGAAGGAGATTCCATCACACTACGAGGCAGTGTATTCCACTTCCGAACAGCTCTTACTGTCAGGAGGTTCATCCTAATGTTTAGGTGAAATCTCTTTTCCTGTAGTTTGAACCCATTGCTCAGTGTCCTATTCTCTGGGGCAGCAGAAAACAAGCTTGCCCCATCCTCAGTATGACATCCCTTCAAATATTTAAACATGGCTATCATGTCACCTCTCAACATTCTCTTCTCCAGGCTAAATGTGCCCAGTTCCCTAAGCCGCTCCTCATATGGCATGGCTTCCAGACCTCCCACCATCCTAGTTGCCCTCCTCTGGACACATTCTCCCTAATAATATAACTCCCCAATCACAGGATTACTAGACATTATTGCTCCAGAATTATGTTTGGCAATGTAATTAAATGGCAAAATGTAACACTGATTCAAAGTTACGTGCTGTAACATACTATTTTAAAGTTAAATTATGATCCTTCCCTCTTTGTCTTAAAACTGAAAGACCTTGCATAGTTTCTATTATTTTCCAACTGAGCATTATTCCATTAACATTATAATAAACATTTCAAATCTATTTTAAATCTATACATTTCCTTTAGTGATGGGAGAAAAGGACACAATAACCTTTGCTAACTCTTTGGGACAGAATCAATTTGTGCCCTGTCTTCTTCAAGTTTAATTGAATGATCAGCAGTCTGAACTATAAGTTCTGTGATTGTAATTAATTATACCACAGTTAACCTGCTGTTATGCTTCTTGGTTCTCCCTGTGCCCTTGCCAGTCTGGGACTATAATTCCCTCTTTCTGACAAGTTTTGGTGGTCTAGAACTGGCATATTGACGTGCAGAGAATTAAGGAAAAGACAATGTTTTTTTTTAAATGAAACGGAAGAAAGAATAAGTTCAATATCATGAACATTATTGAGTCTGATACCTGGAAGCCTAAAAAGCCTTTGAGAAATCTTGACAAGATAGTATGAGGAGAAGCATGAATGACACTTAAATAGGAAACTGATTCGGGGAACTCAGACTGATGCCTGAACATGACTGATAAGCAGATGAAAGACAGGCATAACAATGTCAGCAGTAGCTTAAAATAACCCAGTGGAAATTCAGAGAGCAGAAGTCTTTGTTGGGGATAGCTTGGGGCTTTGACAGCATCCTGTATCAATGACATAGATTTCTAATTCTTGTGACTTGAGCCACTAATCTCAGTTTGCCAGCTCAGCCAAGTTGCAAATTCCTTGCTACACCATTAATTTGGGGCCAATGTTATAGAAAGATGCATTAAAGTTCACTGTTCCTTATACCGGTCTTGCCTGATTTGTTGTGACATTCTGTGATATTTTCTTTCTTGAATATTAGGGTTGTCTTTAAACATCATTTTGGGACAGCCATTACCCTGTGGGGGATGTCTTTATTCATATTACATATCCTGTTGAATTTTCTCTTTGTCTAGTAAAATGCAGTAAGTCCATTCCTCTGCTAAACCTTCAGTGAAGAATGTATACATACCTATTCAAATGAAAGGCATGCGAGATTGATACAATTCACTTATACAAGAGAAAAAACGTAAAAGATTGAAGCACTGCTTCATGTCTAGGGACATTTTCTTGGAGGTAAAGAACAGTTCACTCACATGTGGATATCATTTGTTCTTTTAGCCCTTGACTACTGGACTTGATAGATCTCTGATCTGATCCCACAGGATCCTCCTTCTGATCTTATGTTTCATTATCTCCTAAAGCAGGGTGGGAATAATGCCAGCCTTGGGCCACATATGACTCAGCTAAATGCTAGTGCCATTACAACAAAGCACCAATAATGATACATAGCTAATTGCCTTCTCTGCCAGGTAATAGTGCTATTTCTATTTGGTTGCACTAAAGCAGCTGGGGAGCTCCAGAGCATAAAATGTTGGTTCTTTGCCCCTTCTGTTAGCCATGACCCCTCTCTATTCATTCTCTGTCTCAATGTCCATATGACCCAAATCTTAGGAGAACCAGCTTGTGCTCCCCACTGGCTGGTTCATCAAGGGGCATTCTAATGGGAAGCCACATCACTTTTGGACCACAGAACTCTATAGTGAATGTGGATGTGAAAGGCACTCCTACACACTGATCTGTATTGTGACTGCTAGTCAAGTGTGAAAACTGTTTTGAGTATCTGTTTCAAGTGCTTCATCTACTTCCATAGTTGGTGCTAATTGGCTCCTGTGTTCCCCAGTGGGTGGTGTATAAAGGGTCTTATAAGGGGAACGTATCCCCTTGAGGGGATCCCTACTCCCTCCTTCCCCCACCTCTCTTTGTACAAAAAGGGTTGCAAAAGAAACTTCCTGGACCCAAATGGTTTTCATGTGGAAATGACCTTGTCTTGAAAGGAACACTGTTGCTGTTTGGGTTGTTCTGAGGTGCACAGTTTTGCCTCTAAATGCTATTCCCCCTCCCCAAACAGCAAACAAACAAACAAACAAACAAAACCAGGAAACTGAAGTGACTTCAAGTCATGCAAAAGTAACTGCTAGTCAGTTATGAGTTTGGTGATGAAGCCTATGGATGCAAAGAGTCAGGAGGCTCTACTCATGCCCTCAGGCCATCACAAAATAACATCACAAACAGGATCTCAGAAGCAATGGTGTACAGGAGGTTTGTACAGGTCTGCCAAGTGGTAGTGGTGGTGAAGGTGGTGGTGATAGCAATAATAATTTATATTTATATCACATCTTCTTTCCAATAAGCTTAAGGAAGACTACTTGGCTTTGGCCCCACTCATGAACTAGCCCAAGGTCACCTAGTGAATTTAATGGTTTAGTGGGAGCTTGAACCTGGTCCTAACTCCCTGTCCAACACTCTAACCACCATACAACACTGCCACCAGGCCACTTGATGTCAGGGATTGCTAAAACCTACAGAATTTACAGAGGGTAATAGCACATGTGTGTGTGGGCAGGGGGACAGGAGTAAGTTTCATCATGAAAGGGTTAAACCTCTCCTCCCTGTGTGCTGCAGTTCTAACAAAATTTGGGAGGCCTTGTGCCTGCTATCATTAATTTTTTAACTGATGTGATTGCAAGCTTAGTATCACAGCTCATTTGGCTCTTAAACTTTAGTGCCTCTCCACTGAATTTGATAAGTGACATTTCAAAAACCTTCACTGGAGGAGTTCAAGTTTGAAAGTCACTGAATCTTTGCACAGAAAATATAATTTCAACTACTGCTGTGATATCCATGCTGCTACAGTCAGCCTCTGGCTGGCCAGTATCCTGGCTCTGTAAATGGCCTTATCTCAAAAGAACCACATATTGTGTCACTGTTCTGCTTGCACTCATTTACTGAAAACCCAGAATCATGAAGGGTTGGCCACAAACCAGCACAGAATTAGGCTATATATGTCCCCCTGATGCATGTAGAAATCTAACTCTGTACTGTTTTGGAGCTGTTATTTTAGGCAAAATGTGTATATTTCTAATGTACTTTTTCATTTACTGGGTCATATAAGAATGTAAGAGGAGTTCTGCTGGATCAGACCAAAGTATCTAATCCATGGTGACTAGTTATTTGCCTCTGGGAAACCCCATCCAGAGGACATGCATAAAATTTCAGCTTCTGTCGCACCTTGTCCAGCAATGGATAAACAAAGCCATAATGCCTATGATATGTGCAAATGGTTTTGTAGACATGAATACCTCTCATGTCTACTTACTAGCCATGGATACAGATTCTGACAGAGCCCCTGATGCTAACAGTAAGATCACAGAAGGAAGATTTCCCTACCTAGTGGGGAACATTGTGGCCTTATTGGCAATGCAGGATCTGTGCAGAAGAAAAAAAAAAGCAGGAAATTCTTCCAAAAAGATAGCATAACATATATTTATGGTGGAATTGCACTACTAAGCCACTGGTAATCAGAAGAACTCTGTATTTAAGCCAGGGACATTGCCAGGGAAGAATGCAAAAAGAAACTATCTGTAGCCAAAAAGAAAGAAAAATAAAGCCTAACTGGATCACAGATGAAAATTTCAAATGGTTAAGAACAGATGAGAAATAAAGGTCTCAGAATTTTGAGACAGGCAGTGTGGTATAGTGGTTTGGGTGTTGGACTAGGACCAGGGTTCAAATCTCCACTCAGCCACGGAAACCCACAGGATGATCTTGGACAATTCACACTCTCCCAGAGGAAGGCAAAGGCAAACCCCCTCTGAACAAATCTTGCCAAGAACATCCCATGATAGGTTTGCCTTAGGGTTGCCATAAGTTGGAAACAACTTGAAGGCACAGAACAACAACAACAACAACAGACTCTTGAACACAACTATTCACTGACTTGTATACAGGGACAAAGAAAACTGTTAAATAATCAATGCAAGATAACAAAAAAGGAAAATCAAGAGACCTCTTCCACAGCATTGAAGATAAATTCAAACTGAGAATAGGACTACTATCAGACCACCAGGGGAACACATTATGTGATCAGGACAAAATAAAAAGTTGATGGAAGCTGTACACTGAGGAATTATGTAAGAGATGAAATGATGACAGATTCCTTCAAGGAAGAACCATTTGAAGATGAACCTACAATTTTAGCAAAACCTAGTGGAAAAGGCTCTCATCTAATTTGGGAGAAATAAATCACCAAGAACAGAAGACATATCAAAAGAATTGTTTCAAGTTGTAGAAATGCAATCCACTCAAATTTAAACAAAATTCTGCAAACAAATATGAAAAACAAAACAATGGCCCATAGACTGGAAATGGCCAATATATATTCCCACTCCACAAGAAAAGGGACAACAGAGATTGTAGTAACCACTGGTTGTACTGATCTTCCAAGCAAGGAAAGTGATTTGCAAGTTTTTTCAAGAAGTGCTTTTACCATGTATGAGGTAAGAAATGACAAATGTCCAAACTGGGTTCTGAAAGGGAAGACGCACTAGGGAACATATTGCAAACTTATGTTCAATCACTAGAAATGAAGATGACTAAATGAGGCTGTTGTACTTTGGACATATCATAAGATGAGATGACCAATTGGAAAAGACAATAATGTTTGGTAAAGTGGAAGGCAGCATGAGAAGAAGGAGACCTCACTACAAGTGGATTGATTCAACCAAGGAAGACACAGCCCTAAGTTTTCAAGAGCACGGCAGTTGTCTATGGGGCCGGTTCCATGACAGGAAAAAGTTCGCCAGATTCCGGATTACCGTCCTTTCGTATCAGGAGCGCATAAATCACACGGTGCCTGGCAATTTCAAATGATCCAGACACTTTCTGTTTTGCTTAATTCACACAGGCAAAGGTGGGGGGGAATCGCCTCCAGATGATTAAAGCCAGGCAGGAGGCGGGGAGGGAGCAAGGAGGGGGTCATGGAGACCATAAATAATGAGAGGAAAGAAAAAGGACAAACAAACAAGCAATCGAAAGAGCGATCTGACAAACTCCCCCGTCTTCCCCAGCCCTGAAAGGCTTTTGTAAAGAAAGGAGTCAATGAAAGCACGAACAAGCAAAAGCATAGTGGAGCAGATTGCCTTCATGCACGCATGCACACACAAACACACACCACAGAACTAGGGCTTGCCTCATTTGGTTTCCCTCCCTCCGAAGGCTTGAATAAAGGCAAGTGAATGGAAGGACAAACAAACAAAAGAACGAACATGCGATCGGCTGTTTTCCAGCACACACACACACCCACACACACCCACACACCCCAGCGAAGCAGCGAAGCATCTTCCCACCCCCCCACCCCCCAAAAGATAGACAGGAAGGGCTCCGTTTTCCAAAGTGAGTTGCAAGCAGAAGGAGGGTGAATTTCTTCTCTCCAACCCTTCAGTCTATTCGGATAAAGCACTCCAACCAATCAGGATTCAGCTCTGCTCACAGTAATTCGAAAAGGCAGATGCCAGTTTACATGATCGTTAGTTCCCACGGTAAAGTATGCGCATTTTTGCGAACTTAATCAAAAAAGTGCGGAAAACTAGCGAAAGCTGATACTGCGCAACTTATGGGTTTTTTGCACCCCCTCCTTTTGAAAAGGGCGCTGTTGCTTCGAGATGCGTGGGAACTATCAGGCTTCTTGTCGCATTCTTTGAGGATTTATTTTGCCGTGGAAACGACCCCAAAGTCAACTTGACAGCAAATAACAACATGGACTTAGATTGTTTATTTATCCCCACGCAACATACTCCCATTGTGTTTATGAGATTTTAACATGCTCAGGAGTCTTTGAAATAGTGTGCTGTTCTGATAACTTGAGTTAACCTAATCTATATGAATGATTGATATTTATGATCTTATTGTTTAAGAGATAAAAAGAGATAAAGGATAAAAAAAGTTGAAATTTGTGCACTACTGTAAATTGATTGTGATTCCTTCAGCACAAATAGTAGAAAGGAAAAGAAAACTTAAACAAAACTACCAATTACCATGGAAATCAACTTCTGTCTTTATTTCTGGGATAGTACAGGTTGAGTATCCCTTATCCTGAAATCTGAAATACTCTGAAATCCAAAATTGTCCACACGGGTGGCTGAGACAGTGACACCTTTACTTTCTGATGGTTCAGTATACACCAACTTTGTTTCATGCACAAAATTATGAACAATACTGTGTATAAAATTACCTTCAGTCTGTATGTATAAGGTGTATATGTAATGTAAATGAATTTCATGTTTAACCTTGGGTCCTAGCTCCAAGATAGCTTGTTATGTATATGCAAACGCAAGTACAGTTGCCCTTCACATTCGTGGGGGGTTAGGTTCCATAGACCCCTGTGAATGTGAAAATTCCGCGAATAATGACAGCCCTCCCCTGCCCCCCCAAGCGACCCCTGAGGCCTCCGGAGGCCTCGTCGTTGCTCTACCCACCCTCTGCCCGCCCTCCCCAAGCGATCACCAAGGCCTCCAGAGGCCTTGTCGTCACTCTACCCACCCTCCGCCCACCCTCCCCAAGCGATCACCAAGGCCTCCGGAGGCCTCGTGGTCGCTCTACCCGGCCTCCGCCCGCCCTCCCCAAGCAACCCCCAAGGCCTCCGGAGGTCTTGTTGTCGCTCTTCCTGGCCTCCCCCACCCTCCCAAATGACCCCCAAGGCCTCCAGAGGCCCCTTTGTTGCTCTACCCGGCCTCCACCCGCCCTCCCCAAGCGACCCCTGCGGCCTCCAGAGGTCTCGTGGTCACTCTCCCCGGCCTCTGCCCACCCTCCCCAAGCGACCCCCGAGGCCTCCGGAGGCCTCATCATTGCTCTACCCGGCCTCCCCCCACCCTCCCCAAGCAACCCCTGAGGCCTCCGGAGGCCCCTCATAGGCCCCATCGCCACTTTCCCTGGACTCCCCTCATGGCAAACTGCGAATATGCAGAACCGTGAGTGTGGAGTCCATGAATGTGGAGGGAGGACTGTACTCCAAAATCCAAATAAATAAATAAATCTGAAACCCAAAAGACTTCTGATCCCAAGCATTTTGCATAAGGGATACTAAACCTATAATGTATATAGCATTAAAACCAAGAAGTGGATCTTTCCATGGACAGCGTAATATTTGCATTCACTGAAGCATCTGCAGACTAGACAGGCTGTGAATGGGGGACAGAACATGGGAAAAGACTTCAGCTAACTGAACTTACATCTGTTTATTTTTTGTGGTGTGCTGTCAGTTCAGCAACATTATTGAGGGTAAAAAGATGTTTCTCCATATGAAAGGTACAGATAATTATCTTCACTAATGTTCAAAATTCCTTTCATTTCCTGGTCAAGACTGAACTAAGAGTCTCTTCCCGCCCCACCGGGGGTGGTGGACCCATTAGAATGGTCTGCCCCCGAAGGCTAATGGAACCAATAGGATTCCAGAAAGCCTTGGAGGGTTTAATGGTTGGTAATGCCGGTGACCCTGTTGAAGCTTTGGTTAATACTTGGAACACCGATTTTACCAAGGCTATCAACACGATCGCTCCCAAGCATCCTTTCCAACCCGCTTCTAACCGTAAGCCATGGTATACTTCAGAGCTTAGGAAAATGAAGCGGGTTGGACAATGACTAGAGCACAACTGGTGGAAAAATCAACTCTTATCCGACAGGACTCAATATAGGAATTTTCTTCGATCCTTTGAGAGGCAATACGTGCAGCACAGAGATCCTTCTCCTCTGCACGTATTGCATCTGCAGAGTCCCGTCAAGCAGAGCTGTTTAGGGTGGTAAGGGAGATGACTCAGGTTATACCTGCGCAGAACCCATTGCTTAACCCAATAACAGCCTGCTGTGATGCATTTAACAACTACTTTGCAGATAAAATCTCTTGGATAAGAGCCAACTTAGATGCCAGCATTTTGACAGAAACAATTGACGAGGTGTCCAGCAACTCCATTGATGTAAGTTTACTGGATCAATTTCAATCTATGAGTACTGAGGACATGGACAAGCTACTTGGTAGAGTGAGGAAGACGACCTGCCCTCTTGATCCTTGCCCTTCATGGCTGGCCATCTAGGGGCGGGGGTGCCTTGATGGTGTTCCTTAAGGACATCATCAATGCATCCCTCAGGGAAGGGTGTGTTCCATCTTGTTTAAAGGAAGCGGCGGTTAGGCCGCTCCTGAAAAAAACTTCCTTAGACCCCCTGGACATGAACAACTATAGGCCAGTTTCTATGTTACCATTCTTGAGCAAAGTGATTGAGAGGGCAGTTGCTCTTCAACTCCAAGTGGTCTTGGATGAAACTGATTATCTAGACCCATTTCAAACTGGCTTCAGGACAGGATTTGGAGTTGAGACTGCCATGGTTGCCTTGACCGATGGTCTGCGTCTAAGCATCGACAGGGGTAATGTGTCCCTGTTGGTGCTTCTGGACCTCTCAGTGGCTTTCGATACAATAGATCATGGCATTCTCCTGGATAGCCTGAGTGGGTTAGGAATTGGAGGCACTGAGCTCCAGTGGTTCTGGTCCTTCCTCTCGGCAGGTCCCAGAGGGTGCGGCTTGGGGACAGCTGCTCCAGCAGAAAGGAGCTTACTTGTGGTGTTCCGCAGGGTGCCATCCTGTCCCTGATGCTGTTTAACATCTATATGAAGCTGCTGGGTGAGATTATTCAGAGTTATGGGGCTGGGTGTTATCAGTACGCTGATGACACCCACACCTATTTCTCCTTGTCCCGATCATTGGCCTTGAATTCCAATGACATCTCTCCTCTTAATGACTGTCTTAAAGCAGTAATGGGCTGGATGAGGAAAAACAGATTGAGATTAAATCCAGACAAAATGGAGGTGCTCAAGGTAGCAGCCCTGAAACCAGGAGTTGGGTTGCAACCGCCAGTCCTGAACGGGGTCACGCTCTCCGTTAAGGGCTGTGTTCGCAGTCTGGGGGTGCTCCTTGATTCATTGCTTCAGATGAGTCAAGTGAATGCGACAGTCAGGAGCGCTTGTTATCAGCTTCGGCTGATACGCCAGCTGCGCCCTTTCCTGGAAGTAAGGGACCTCGAGACTGTGGTGCATGCGCTGGTAACCTCTCGTCTAGATTTCTGCAATGCGCTCTACGTGGGGCTACCCTCGTGCTTGGTCCAGAAACTTCAGTTGGTACAAAATATGGCAGCCAGAGTGGTCTCGGGAACATCTTGGAGAGACCATATAACTCCAGTGTTAAGATCTCTCCACTGGCTGCCTATCAGTTTCCGGGCCCAGTATAAGGTGTTGGTTATTACCTTTAAAGCCCTAAATGGCTTGGGTCCAACTTATCTCCGGAACCGCCTCCTCCCATGCAATCCTCCCCTCGCACTCCAGTCCTCTTGGAGGAATTTGCTTCAGCCACAAAAATCTAGGCTGTCTGCAACCTCCCAGAGGGCCTTTTCGGTAATCTTCCCCAATTTATGGAATGGCCTGCCGAACGAGATCTGTCAGCTGACGAGCTTGAGTAGCTTTAAAAAAGCACTAAAGACGGATCTCTTTCGCCAGGCCTTTCCTGATTAGATCCCAGCCTCAGGAGCTGCATCTCCTGGCTTTTAAAAATTATGTATATATTTGTTTTTATATACAAATATATTTTTAGTTAGAAGGTTTTAGTTAGAAGGTTTTTAGTTAGAAGGTTTTAATTTTATAGTGTTTGATGTTTTTTTTATGGGGGAGGGTGGTTGTGGGTGGTGTTTTTAGTCATTATTATAATGTTTTAATTGTTGGAAGCCGCCCCAATTGTTTTTAGCAGAGGGGCGGGGTATAAATAAATATTATTATTATTATTATTATTCTGACATGATGGACCAGATGAGCTTAGTGTTAATTTCCAAATTGCTTTTGTGTGGAGTGACCCAAGCAGCAAGTTTATCTTTGTCCCAGCACATCATTTTAGAATTCCCTCTGTGGGATTTCTAGAAGCAAGGTAACAGAGGTAACTGGGATCTTATAGCTTTACAACACAGTGCCATTCATGTTACACAGGTATTCAGTTCCAGGTAATACAGTCGTTCCTCTGTTTCCATGGATTTGGTATCCATAGATTTAAGTATTCACAGCTGGAAAATATTCTTTTAAAAAATCCAAAAAACAAACCTTGATTTTGCCATCTTATATAAGGGACACCATTTTGTTATGCCATTGCATATAATGGGACTTGAGTAATCATGGATTTTGGTATTCACGGGGGGTCCTGGAACCAAACCCCAGCAAATATGAAGGGACAACTGTAGTTCTATTTATATTTGATAGCACTCAGAATCCTGTCCCAAAGTAGTTCTAGAGTTACATGGCATAAAATGTTGGTTGTTAGTCTATTGGGATGAAATGTTTTACAATCTTAAAAATTAACATACTTTTTGTGTCTCAATAATAGATATAACTAGTTAATTAGCTAGTAAGGTTAGTCACTCTCTGGGCTTTTCTGGTGATGTCATTTTACTTGTTAAATTGTCTGATTAATGCAGAAGTCAATCGCTAAGCCTTAATGAGTTCGACAGTCCTAAAATGTTAGAATTCATTCATGTAGGTAAAATAAGAAGGCCTGGTGAGAAGGATTAAGACTTGAATGGCAAGCATCATATGGCTCTGTTGCTAGGCAACAATGGAAGTACTAGGAGGGTGTGGAGAGGCTCAACCACACCGGGTGACACCCTTAGAGGGAGGTGTGACATCAGCCTTAGCGGTGCCCCAGCTAGGCAGGCTATTCTACTTGCTGTCTTGCATAAAGAAGGTTCTGGAAATCAGCAAATGGGAGCAATTAAAAAGAAGGGAAAGGAAGGGGTTCAAAAATGTAATCCTGTTATGGAAAGGAAAGGGATGGAAGGTTGATTTATTTGCTTAGCACTCAAGTACCCATGACCCACACAAAATGTCAGGCCCTTTCAAACTGAAGGGCCAGTGTCCTCCTCTCCTGCTTCCTCACCCATCTTTGATGTCTCCCTGCTCTCTCTTCCATCCATTCTGCTTTCCACTAATTCCCTGATTCAATGGGTCACATCCTTTGAGGGGATTGTTGAGGATGGAACAATTAGTTTGGAAACAAAAGATTCATTTAGTTAAATTCATACCCTCCTCATGTCTCTTCAGAAGTAAGTTCCATTGAATCCCTTAATAATCTTTATTGCTCACACAGTGCTGGACATTTGGATCATTAAGTGGTAAATTTTGCTCACTTCGCCTCCAACCCAACAATTTCTTCCTCTCTTAGTTTCTCTCTCCTTACTTCCCACCTCTTCCATGGTTCTTTTTACACTTCCTTCTTCAGTGGAAGTATAAACCTACTGTGTAAGCATAAATTTGTAATACCTACTTTGATGGTTTTTATGAAGTTGGAGCTTGGAGTCAAGAGCTATGTAAAATCATAGCCTCACAATCCTGGAATAAATGGCGCTCTTAGGACTTTTTCGGACGTCTAAAATGTAACGGAAGCAGCCTCGCCACGTTGCGAGGCTGCTGCACTGCAGGGTGTCCCTTTTGCATGACGCCCGTCCCTGCCGGTACTGTTGCGGTACCGCAGGGACATTTGACTGTTATATTTCGGCGATTTTTACTCACGAAAGTTGATCGTGAGTAAAAATCGCTGAAATATAACACTCAAATGTCCCTGCAGTACCGCAACAGTACCAGCAGGGACGGGCGTCATGCGAAAGGGACGCCCTGCAGCGCAGCAGCCTCGCAACGTGGCGAGGCTGCTTCCGTTACATTTTAGACGTCCGAAAAAGTCCTTAAAGTAATTAAAGAACAGAAAGGCATTTAAAAAAACACTGCTCAGAAGTGATCCCATTAAATTGAATTGACAAGACTTGTGGTCTACTATCTGTCCACTTTGCAAATCATACTTTATAAGGAGTAGTGAGGCATTAAGTTATGGAAAAATATATACTGCATATGTTTTCAATTCTTTTTGTCAATCAATCCTCAATCCTCCATCCTTAATCTGTAGCCAACCACTCATTGTTGCACTTGCAATTGTCCTGTAGCTAAAATAAACACTAACAGTTAAAATTAGCCCACCAGATGTGCCCATTCCTGTGAATATCTGATTTGACTAAGATGACACATGCCTTGATTATATCCCATTTGGTGTACTATAATGCAGTCTACCTGGGGCTGTCTTTGGAAAATATTCAGAAACTTTATTGGTTCCAAAATGTGGCAGCCAGATTATTGACTGGGGTTGGGTACAGGAAGCATATAACTTCCCTATTGCAGCAGCTGTACTGGCTGGTTATGTCCCTGTACACCACAGCATGGGTCCAGATTAACTGAAAGATCATTTCACCCCAAAGAACCTGCCTAACTTTTGAGATCCTTGGGGTGGGGGGAGGCTTTCTATTAATCTTGCTTCTGCCATAGATATGTTTGGGGAGGACATGGGAGAGGACCTTCTTGCTGGCTATTTCCAGGCCATGGAACTTTCCTCTTAGGGAGACTAAACTGGTCTCCTCTCTGCTCTTCTTCCCCTGACAGATAAAGACCTTTTTATTTAGATAAGCTTTTGGCTATTAACAGGTTGATAGAGAAGGGTTGTTTTTTTTAATGGCATGGAGTGCTGTACTTTTCCCGCTCATGTATTTTAAATGCTTTTAAGCAGGTTTTAATTCAGTGCTGTTTCTCACAATTTGTTTTATTTTTAAAATGTCATTATTGATTTTTATCTGTATTCTGTTTTAAACTATGTTGTAAGATGCTTTGGGTCTCAGACTGGGAGAAAGACAGGCTGTAAATATTAAGTAAAATGAAATACAATGCTACTCAACCATTAAAGCTCTGTGCACCCTGGTTACATTTATTATTTCCCCAAGAAGTTTACTTGGGCTGCTGGTGAGCTCTGTGGTGTCAGACAATGGTTGAGTGTCACTAATTGATGTCAAATGCAGCTCAGCTTCACGAATAATGAAATGTAATTGACAGGTGCTCTTACTGTAGCTAGATGGGTCATCATAACTCAAGAAATGAAATGGTTGATGCCTTAGAAAAAGCCAAATGGGAATGGATGCACTGTTAATCAAAGTCTGAACAGATGATACTTGGATGCTTAAGTAACTGAAAGGTATGTGGACATTTTTTGATTTAAACTTTTTACCCTGTCATACGAGAAATACTTGTGCATTTTTAAAAACATTTTCATTGCCTAGCACTTTCACATTGCTCCACAAATTCTAAAGCCTTTTCAAAAATTTAATTCCTATCAACTGGCTAAAATCTGTTGTTAGGAATTAATTTTTTTGGAAAAGGCTTTAGATTTTCTGGAACAATGTGAAAGTGCTAGGCAATGAAAATGTTCTCACCTTTTTAATCTTTATTAATGTAGTACATAAGCTTCATGCCATAGTAAATATCTTTGGGTAATACTACACAAGAGAGCCAGAATGGTGTAGCGGTTTGAATGTTGTAGTAGGACTGGGAAACCAGGATTAAAATTCCTACAGTACCCTGAAAATTCCTGGGTGACCTTAGGTGTCACACTTTCTTCACCTATGAGAAAGATAATGGCAAACCTTCTACTTAAATTGCATCATGGTAGGGTAGCCATAAGCCAAAGCTCACTTGAGGACACATAACATCATCATCAGGAGGAACAATACTTCACAAAAGAGTTAGAAGAGTTTTCCAGTTAGAAGTCTAACAAAATGTCAGTTCTTTAGGTGAAGTAGTGAAGGGAATTTGCCTTGTGCCACACTTAGGTCCCGTCTACACGAGGGATAAAAAAATCTGTACAGGGGGTTAAAATTCCAAAAAGGCTGGTGTTCGCAAGTGTATGATCTGCCTACACAAGTTTTTAGACCCCCTAAAGTCCGCATGAACCCCGGCTCAGCTGGCCACAGCTAGCGATCTACCTGGCAGTTTTAAATCTCCTGCTGCCTATTCTTTTTCTTTAAAGAGGTGTCATGCCCCAGGAGCTTGATGAGGCTGTAGAGTCAGAGGAGGACATGGCAGGTACTGGCCCTAGGGACCCTGGCACAGGTTTATCTACACCTGTGCCAGCAGGGAACCCTGCCAACCTAGAGGCTCAAGCAGAGGAAGAGCCTGGTCCAAGAGGGTTGGCATCAGTCCCAGCAGAGAGTCCTACCCACTTGGATAAGGACGAAGAAGATGAGAGAGACTTACCTCCACCGTCGTTTACATAGCACTGAGTGCAAAATCAGGCTCAGAGGAAATCTCTGAGAATTTATGAGAGGAACTTGCTCATTAAGTGGAACACACTCTCTCGGAGCGTGGTGGGGTCTCCTTCCTTGGAGGTCTTTAAACAGAGGCTGGATTGCCATCTGTCAGGGATGCTTTGATCAAGATTTCCTGCGTGGCAGGGAGTCGGACTGGATGGCCCTCGTGGTCTCTTCCAACTCTACAATTCTATGATTCTATGATTCTAAGAAACACATGGCAATGGGAGAGGCAATGGAGGCTTTGTCAGAGATTAACTGGTCTCCATGGAGAAAGCTTCCTGAATCCTTGCTGCCTTGCTGTGTGTATCTTGACCTTAGACTGTTCCTGACAACTCTGTCGCCTGATCCTACTGACCTACAGACCAACTCCTGGACTATGCTGCCTTCTGTAATTTTGACCTTTGGACTGTATTTTGGACTCTTCTCTGCATGTCTTTTGCTTGTATTGCTGCCATGCCTAGGAATGGAATTTTGCTTGCTCTTCCTAATTAATTATCACTGGAGGTTGGTTGCTTTCCCAGCTCTTGTTGAACTTGATGGTATTTTAGAGTTGCTTTTAAACAAAAGTTTCCTGTTCCTCGGGGAAGGGAGTCAACTGTTAATTAGCTCACGGAAATGCAAGCACAGTCAAATATTTAGTCCAGTAACATAGTCCACAAGGTCAGAGGCTTATGGCAGTCAGTCAGCGTGGTACAAAGCAGTCTGAGGGTCAACAGGAACAGGCAGCAGAGTACTCACTCCAAGGTCTAAGCACGAGTCAAGGTAACAGAAGTCAAGATAACTGGAACCCAGGCACTAAAGTCAGCAGAAAGCTTTCACCAGGAAGATTAGTTGAACTCTGACAAAGCCTCCATCACCTCTCACAGCATATATAAAGCAATTAAGGCTTTGTCAGGTGCTTCTTAATGAGCAGGTTTTTCTCATAAAGTCTCAAATTTCCTCTGAGCTTCCTTTTGAGCTTGCTGCTGGGTATACAATGGTGGAGGGAAGTCCCCTCTCTTCCTCTTCATCCTTATCTGAATGGGCAGGACTCTCTGCTGGGACTGGTGCCAACCCATTTGGAGCAGGCTTTTCCTCTGCTCAAACCTCTAGCTTGCCAAGGTTCCCTGCTGGCATGGGTGTAGATAAACCTGTGCCAGGGTCCCTAGGGCCATTCCCTTCCATGTCCTCCTCCTCTGACACTATAGCTTCATCAGGCTCATGGGGCATGACAGCTGAGGACAGCTATGATTATGTATTTACAACATAAAAGAAAAAAGAAAAAACACCTTATCGGACCCTCGCAGCTGGGAATCCAACATGGTGGCTGCTCTTGATTCTCCTCTTTACTAGCCCCACCCCCTCTGATTGGCCAGCAAATCAGATTGCACTTCCTGTTCATATGTGTGCGAACGGGAGTGTACAAATGGTCACTCATTTAGAAGTCTCACGGATTTTCCCCAGAGATCCGGATGAAGCCCCGGACCCACTGCTTATGCACTTTGGGGTGAGTTTGGCTGCCCCGAATTTTCGCAAGCTGTCTGGATTTTATTTTGCCATGCAGACAAGACTTTAGTCCAACCAGAAAGCCAAATTGTTGAATTGAGGATCTCACTTTATTAAAGGAAAAACCTTTCTGTCACTCTGACAGACCAATATCTAAATGGAATGAGAGCTCTTAGCACAGTGCTCATAAATTCTAATATCACATCCTAAAAATGGCCAGAAAGAGAAATGGTCCTGCTTGGCAAAACACATCTTTAGACAGGGTATGCTGTAAAGGTAAATATTCGTTTCAAAACTAGTACCACTAAGTTATGTTTCTGCTTTCTACCTTACTAGTAGACTTGTTTAAAAATAAAAACCCTTGTGGTCAATGTAATGTCAAGCAGTTGTTTTTGGATAACCTTTGCCATGCATCCTTACATTGGTCCTCAGACACATGCACACACACCATGCATACGTAACAAAATCACTTATTCCTTTGTTGCCCTCACCCACAATGATGTAGCTGTAAGGGGAGCAAAATGAAGGCAATGTCCCCGACGAAGTATTCTTCCTCCCATGAAATTTCATTTCAATCCCCTAGCACTACGGAGAGGGAGACACTGAAATTTGTTCACATCTAGAACACTTTTCTTTGGATGTCTAACTGTACTTCTAAATGCTCAACTGAAGTTTTACTATAAGTTACTACAATGATAGAAATTTGAGGACTGAAGAAATTTTTTTTACTTAGGAGGGCAATCCTGTCATTTTAGCTAAATCCTACTGAATCCCAACACTTTTTTCCCCTTTTCTCATGAGCTAGAGATATTGAGAGCTAACTATTTCTCATATAACTTTAAAATACCTATTCATAAATTTAAAAAAATCATAATCGAGCTTTTATGAATGGACATAGATGAACTCCATAGGCATCTTATACGATAGATAAAAATAGGTTTATTAATTTAAAAATGCAAATTATTAGACATGCAATTATGAGAGCAAAAAAGCCAATTCTTGAACTGGGGAAAAACACTCTTGTCTTGTAATAATATGAAAAGACGCTATACAATTTGGAAATGCTTTTTGGCTACTACTTCCCAGCTCCCATGGTAAAATCTATCTTGACTATCCTGAGTTTCCTCCTCAAACATGACACAAAACAGTTCAGCAAACAAAACAATTCACATAACAAAACAGAGCTACTAGAACAGAGTTTAGAACAGAGATAAAATTGAACAGAGATAAGATTGAAACACAATTACCGGTAGATGAAAAGCCTTGTTCAGTAGTTATGAGATTGTAAACCAAATTTACAATCTTGTAACTTTTGGGGATGGTCATTAACAATTGAACATGACCCCAAAACCTACCTTTTCAGCTGCGCAATACCTCAGCTGAAAGAGTTCTGAAGCACTGCAGATCGGAGCACCAGGAAATGCTATCTGGAGCATTCTCCTAGTCACAAGGCATGTTTAGAGAAGAAGTTGCAGCAGGACCCCAAAGGGGTCCAGGAGAGCACCTCAGATGTCATTGGCCAGCACCCTGATCTGCTGTGCCTCAGGCACTGCTTGGCTGAAAAGGTAGGATTTTTGAGGGTGGCATTATCAGATGTAGCTACAGTGATGGAGCTCTGTTGTTATAGGACTTTATCAGACGTGCCAAAATTTGCACAATTGTGATGTCACAGTAGTGCGAATGGTTCCCACTGTCACACAGTGTTGTCAAGTTCATGTGGTCAAACAGTGTTCTAGCCATGAATAAGGTGTTTGTTTTAATTGATGGAACAAGCTGTCAATAGCTCTCAATATCACTTTTTTTGCAGTATTGAAGAGTGTGCGAAAACACGCCCCACTTTAATCACAGGATTACAGCGTGAATGGGTGGTCCTCTTTCACCCCCCATTCCTGGGTGAGAATATGAAAACTATCCACAGGATGCTCTTTTTTGAACTGTCCTGGTTTCTTTGCACATTTTAAGGTTTGTTTAAGTGTTTTTGTGTTGGTTTACTTTGCAAATTAAAGGGGTTTTGTTGTTTTTTAAGAGCACTTGTGTCTTCTCACGAGAACTGCCAAAATCTTACCCATGCTAAATCACGGAAGTAAAGTCCCATTCTTAAAGTGCTAGTGGTGGTCATGCGATAATTCCATCATGGTTCTTTCTTTTCTTTTTTTTAAATATATTTTTTATTGGTTACATATACATATACAAGTACAGTGTAAACTCTATAACTTATTGCCAAATGGTTTTCCACATAACCATTTTTTTAAAATAAAAACAACACATCCGTCACATAGATTCAACATGTATTTTTAGCTTTTTCTTTTGTATTTCATAACCCATTCTTTGTTTGTTTTACTTCCTCCTTTAGTCGTATGTAATACATTCTAAGTGATTCTATTCCATTTCTCTTTCTTATGATATGTTATCGATGCTGCTGTGCTTATGTATCTTACAATAGCGTATTGTTTTATTCTAATAGTTTCCTTATTCTAATTGCTTATATGTTATATATATATATATACACCGCAACTATATATGTTTAAATATTTCTTCTTATGTGTTTATTTGTAAGTATATATATATATATATGTGTGTGTGTGTGTGTATTTTTTTCACTCTCTCTTTTTTAATCCCCTTAGCTTTTTATTTATATTATTTTTCCTCTCTTTTCCCAAGAGAAGCATTTTATTCTTAAATTACATCCCATTTCTCTTTCCATAGTTTCTTAATTGTTCCCACTCTCTCGCTATGTAATTTATAGATCTATTTCGTAACCTAGCTGTTAATCTATCTGCTTCCAGATTATCATGCAATTTTAAAAGCCATTCCTCTACATTTGGAATTGTTGGTTCTTTCCAACTTTTAGCATATAAAATTCTTGCTGTAGTAATCATGTAGAGAAGAATCTTTTTCTTTCTATCCACATCTTTCCTATTTTCTCCCTGTATCTTATCCACCATATTAAGTAAGTAGATCTCTGGTTCCATAGCAAACTCAATCATTAATATCCTCCTAACCATTATATGAATATTCTTCCAATATTTTTTTGCTTTCGGACACCTCCACCATAAATGGTTCTTTCATGTGATTACAGCGATGTGCAATAATAAGGGTAATAATGCCACTATGTTTCTGCTTTCTTCATTTGCGGAACTGTAGCATTTTTAGATGCTAGTCTGTTGAAGTCCATAGTTATGTCTGATTATGCAGTATCTCAGCCATAATCTAAAACAATTTTAAATATATCAATAAGGAAGAAAAAAAATAAAGTAACCATACATTAAAAAGCCATTTTGTCAGGAGAAAAGCCTGTCTGAATAAAAAAAGTGTTCTGCCTTAAGAGGCAGGGAATTCCATATCCTGTGAGTGATCTCCAAGAAAACTCTTTTTCTCATTACCAGCCAATATAATACTGAGGACTGTGGGGCCAAGGGAAAGCTCATATGGGAGAATATGGTCCTTTACTCTATTCTCTGCTTGGCTCTTCACATTTTTATAATTGCATGGGTGTACCAATTTTATTCTTCGACCCCTTTCCTAATATGTGGTTCTTAATATGGGGTTTGCCTTTGTTCATTTTCCCTAGACATATTTGATGTTTACAGTGAACTAGCTACTATGATTTCAATTTGCTTCCTGGATAGTTCAAACCAGTTTAGATGCCATAAGCACACGGTTATTCTAGTCGGCTATGTGACTTTGTGTGTATTGCTTGACTTTGTGGTGCTTCACATGTATACTAGGCTACCTATTGAGAATCAGATATTGAGAAAGATAAGACGCATCACCTCAATCTGTGTTAATAGAAATCCAGTTTGGATGAAGTACAGAAGACAAATATACAAAAAGAGGCATGATTGATTAACAAGGAGAAAACAAGCACCTTGGGGTAACTGAAATAGAAATCAAATTAAAACATTGAAATTCACAAGGAGAACCTGAGGAGAACTGGCTCAAAGGGACATTCTGTCAACAGAATGAAAATAACCTTATTAAGAGGTTGGCACAGAAATAGATAAATATCACCCCAGAACCATTCAAAAGACCTTGGAGTGTAATAGAAGTTGACAAAGAGTTGATGCCATACATCTTTCATCCATATCGGCTGTCTTGAGTGTCTTATGGTGTGTGCTTATGGAGACAAACCTCACCTATGATTATGAACAGTGATGCTGAATATAGTCAGCAGTGATTCCTGTGAACCTGGCAGGCCTTCTTCATCAGCTGTCATCACAAGTTCACACAGTGGCCCTGAATGAACTGTTTACATGCACAGAACGAACCAAGGCTGTTTGTGTATAAACATGCCAGAAAAGCTGGAGGAGGCCAGGAGGAGGATGGAGGAGGATGGGGCTGTCTGAAATGGGGCTCTGTAAGTGCGACAGCCCCGACCTCCTCGGATTTTTCTCCCGACCTCCTCGGGTTTTTTCCCCCCATTTGTAAAAGTCCTAGATCAGTCTCTGTTTCTCATCCTGATGAGCTGGAGAAAGTAATTTGCACTTTATTTGAATCACACATGGAAATCTGTATTAGGATCTATCTATTCATGTCCTATCTGAGCATGGCTCCTCAGTTGTTGACCTTCTGGTGACAGGCAAACCCATTTTCCTTTTTCAGGCAGGCCTTTGGCATATAAGTGTTATCTCATTGAAGGGCATTTTTTAAAAGTGTTTTTTTATTTGATTGTCTTTTTTGTTATGTTTTAATCATTATTTGGCTTTTTATCCCACATTTTATTATTGCTGTTTGCCTTGAATGCCTTACTTGATGAAGAAGTAGGAAGTAAAGTGAATGAATGAATGTTATTCAGGATAATCTTAATGGAGACCTATTCCCATACGCATAAAAATCTTGCCTGGATTAGAATGATATGTTTGGTCATGTAGATATCTAGGAATGCTTGGAATTGCTAGTGTGGAATTGCTAGTGTGGAATTGCTAGTGTGGCCAGAAATGCATCATGTTAGGCGTTTTCGTAGAAAAAGATATTCTATGTGGCAATCTTAGAGCAAATTAAGATGCAGGGAAAGTTGAAGGTGAAGCCTAAGAAAATATGAGGCAACAAATTGGTGACTATATAATTGCTTCAGATTGATTTTCCTGAGTGCTACTGTTGTGAGGAATTTATTTTAATTTGTGTTCATGTAGAATATTAAAATTACAATATATACTGACAGGGTGTGACATCCTAGATTGTTCACATCATATAAAACATTTCCCCTGCATTTAGTAATTTCTGCTTCAATGCCATAAGAAATCATATGCAAAAGTTCAAAAACAAGTGTGGTTCCCCCCCTTTCTCCTTTCAATGAACAAATTAAACGTATCTGCAAATGATTACCTTGTATTGTATGCATTTTCCCCCAGAATAATAATTTGTACATTTCAGTGAGTGCTTACATTTTTTATTACCCCCTCCAAACATTCAAGCATTTGGTATGACCTGCACAAGGAAACAGTAAATAAATAGTGTAATTTTTCTTTGGTCCTGCATTACAATGACAGATTTTAGTGCAACTGTAGATCAAGAAAAATAATAATATATCTGTTGTGGAACTTGACAAACATCTGTTGGAGAAGGTGATTCCCTCAACCCAGCTTTGTCTGCACCAATTCCCTTTCTCCTTGACACTTCCAGTACCTTTAGACCTGTGGCAAAGCGGGTCACTTAATGAGCTTATCCTTGCCCATGAAGTAGGAAGGTGAGCCCAATAACTAACTGTCTTCTTGGTTGTATCCCTTGAACCTAAGAGCCTAGAGTGGCAGTGAGGACAGCCTTGCCTCAGCAAAAGCCCTCCAAGAGGCAATAGCTTTTGTCCAAGCTGGATTCTGTCACTGCTATTGTCAGTTCCTTATGTGCATGTTACATTTCCCTCACATAAATGTGCTACTCACATAAGGTGAGAAGAGAGAAGTTATGTTTACCCCTGAGGTTTCTATTCACAGAAGAACTGCATTCACTTGAAGCAAGCAGGTAAGCCGATTACTAAGACACTCTACCAATACCATTGCTTTAAGTCTAAATACTATATGTTCTTTCTTCAGATAATGGACACTTGCTTGGGCTGTCACTTGGGCTGGAAAGGTGTATTATTATTGCAAGCACTGTTTGTATGGGAAGAAGCTAGATATAGATATATATTTGTAGCTATTGGAAACTGACAAGCTGAACACTGAAAATAATTCCATCAAAGAAGGCCAACAAAATGACTCTTCAAGTTCCTGGGTGTCATTGTTTTGCCACCATGCATAGACTTTGTCATCATGCCTAGACTGGATAGATATGGACCTTATTTCTTTATGCTCGCTTTCGTGCTTGTTTCTCATTTCAACATGTCAAGATTGGTAGTGGTTGTTTTCTATGAGTGTTTGTGATCCATGTTATAAGTTGATGGAATTCTGTCTGGGTAAGCCTTTTTGTGGTTGTCTTGGTTTACTTGTTATCAACACTGATTATATTGGTATTAACATTGTTTGAAATATTATATACTGTTTCTAACATTGGTCTGAAGCATGTTTATTTATTATGGACATCTTATGAGTTCCTGAAAAGCTGTGTTCCATTTTCATTCCATTGGAGTCTTCTAACATATGTGCAGACATGCATACACACAGTCAGGTGTTCATGCTAGTCTTTTTGCCCAGCTCTTGAAGCTATCACTATTTTGCAGTCTCCCTTTGCAGTAGAATACTGATCTGTATGAATGTACTCTAGCATCATGAAAACTGGTAAGTATCATTTTGGAGCAACTATTATTTTTAAGAAAATCTACCATCCTCAGTTATGACTATTGAACTATTCCACTGGACATGTGGGATTTTTTTCTACCTGATCTTAGGATCCTATCATACAATGGGTAGAAGCCATTAGAAAGGGAGTGGTGGGGGCTACAATAACCTTGACCTAATTATGAGATTCATACTAAGAGAAAAGGGTCTATGCAAAGCATAGCTGCAGCTTTAAGAGCTTTCCCTTCTTTCTCCCCAATGAAATTAAGTTAAAGAAAAAATGTGAAGGGTTCAAGACTAAAGAGCTACCTTTCCGTACATGAACTTGTCTGACAGGTAAGATTACTTTCTGGATCCCCTTTCCATATCCTCCAACCTTGGAAGGAAGGCGAGTTTACTGGTGTTACTGGACTTTCACATTAAGATGTCCTTAAGGCCAGAGGATGGAACTCATGCAACCTGTGGGCCACATGTGGCCCCTAAGCCCCATTTGGTGTCCCCCAGTATCCTCCAGTCTATCCTCCTTTCTCCCCAGAAGATAGAAAGGAAGAAACACTGCCAGCCTTTCTACCTGCCTACCTGCATGTGTTTGATTCTGCTGTAAAAGCACCTGTGGGCAAGTGTGGGCTATAGGTGACCTGGAACTTGAAAAGACACGTGTTTCAATCAGGGCAAAACTTTCAGTTTTCTCTCTGAGTATGAAAGGCTTCTGTCTCTTGGTATATAATAGGTGGACACAGAACAGTAGAAAGACTTTGGTTCTGAGAGGCAGTAGAAACATGCTAGGAATGTTCATGAGGAGCAAGATTATCCTTGGTTCATTTTCAAGTCTGTGAAGTGAGTGTGAAGAGGAAGCAAATGGAATGAGAGAGCAGCTATTGGAACTGTGGCTGGTTCTTAGGTTCTCCACAAAGGCTTCAATGGTTTTGATGGCTCAGGGGCAATGCCAGGCTGGGTCAAGAGAAAGAGGACAAACAGTTAGTTCTGACCAGTGAATGGGTGATGTAAGCTTGCTACTTTCCTGCAGAGATTGTGGAAAAATAAAAGAAGAGAATGGTTAATTTATTTAAGGAAGAAAAGTGCCATACTTGGAACAAAGATGATCACACTACGCTGGTACAGTGCTATTACCACTTTAACTGCTTTGGCTGCCTCCTGTGGAATTCTGGGTTTTGTAGTTTAGTGAGGCCTCAGAGATCTCTGTCTGAGAATTCTAAATGCGCCTCCCTAAAGTGCAAATCCCAGGATTCCACAGGAGGCAGCCAGAGCAGTTGAAGTGGAATAATAATTTTATAACAGTGTAGAGAGACAGTGGAGATTATCAGACACGGCAAATGTGGCATGATAATGACAGGATAACATGAAAGGGCTCCCCTATTGCACAGCATTGTGCTCCTCACATTATGCTGTTGTGAATAAAGCATTCTTTTTTATTAATGTGCCAAGTCGTGAATTGATCTCCCATGGCATTTTTGTCATGGTATTGTGAGCTTCTGAAACCATGTCCCAGTATGCTCCTGTGAATACAGTGTCAATGGGTGGTCCCTGCCAGAATACTTCTGGGTGAGAATGTGAAAACTAGGTACGGGATGCTCTTTTTATGAACCTCCCCATTTTGCTGGCTAATTTTTAAGTGTGTTTCAGTGCTTGTGTTTTCTTTTTCTTTGTTAATTTTTAGAGTTTTAAGCACACTCGTGTCTTTTCATGAGAACCACCAAGATTAGATGCCCCTGCAATCATGGAAGTAAACAGCGGGTCATGCTCTGATAATTCTGGGTCTGTTCTTTCTCATTATTACAGGAACATGTGATAAAAAGCGATATTATTCCAGGACATTCACGCTTTTAAATATAGTGAGACAAAAACATTTTTAGGGGTCATCTGGTAAGTATTTAATGCTTTGCTGGTCGTATGACTTTGTTGTTCAAGAGGATAAGTAGAGTCATTGCCTCAGCAACATTTCTGAGAATCCAATCAAATTGTGGAGTGGCTTGGGTCAGACAAATGCATTTTTCTTGGACCTATAGGAAGCACCTCCACTTTTAACTGAAAGCAAAACAATTAGCTTTTAGAGCCTGAATCTGGTTCTTATCAGCTGTTGTCTTCTACATGGTGATGTCAACAATGAAGAGAAACACCTGATGATATTTGGGACTTTATCAGACAAGGCAAAACTCATATCATAATGATGCAATAATAAGATTACAGGCTGAAATTATCAGATGATGTCATTGTCCCATGGCCATCATTTGCACCAGCCGTGAATAAGACATCATTTTTAAATTGATGATTTAATCCATTAATTGATCTTCAATATCACTTTTTTTGTGGTTTTGAAGGCATGCGAAAACATGTCCTGCTGTAATCGCAAGAATACAGTGTGAACAGATTGTCCTCTTTCCCCATTCCCCATTGCCAGGGAGAAAACATCCGGGTGCAACATGAAGACAATCTACAGGACACTCTTTTTAGAGACATTCCTGTTTTGCTGGCAAGTTTTTAGGTTTGTTTCAGTGTTTGGGTGTTGATTTAATTTGTGATTTAAGGTGTTTTTGAAGTTTCAACTGTGCCCTGGTTAATGCAAAAGTAAACCCCCGTTCTTAAAGTTCTAGTACTCATCATGTGATAAATCTGTGGTGATTTCTTTGTGTGATTACAGCAATGTGCAAAAGTAAGTATTATAATGCCACTATGTTTCCACTTTCCTCACTTGCATAATTACAATGTTTTTAGACACTAGTCTGATAAAGTCCTTGAACTAAAGGGAACAGGGTGACATCCCATTAGAGCAGAGGACACTACTAAAGATAGTGTAATATACTAGGAACCAGCATGTCTACAGCTCCACATTGAGTCCCTATATTGGGAGAAAGTTGGGATGTAAATATAAATAAATAATTAAAGTGTATATCAATGGAGAAAGGGCCTTTTCATTGCTGGGTGCCTTCTCTCTGGAAATCCCTTATTAGGGAGAATTGCCTGTGTGTCTTCCCTCTCCCTTTGACCTACCTGTTTTCTGGCTGGATGCCCCCCACAGCCATTCTGTGGCCAGGGGAGAGCAAGGGGTAGTCAGCCAGCTAGCAGCAAGAAGAAATCATTGTCTTCTTGGACCTTTGAAGGACCACAACTAGGGGGCTTCTTCCTGCAGGTTGCTGCAGAAATGTAGCTGGATGGGTGGGTGTCTCTTGTCCTCCACCATTCTCCTGACCACTGAATAGCCCAGCCAGAAAACAGATAAGTGGCTTGGTGATGCCGTTGTCCTAGATGGTAGTGAGGTATCCCTCTATCTGCATATGCATATTTATGTCACTACATCATTAATCCCCCCGCCCCATACACTGTCTCTTACATTGATTGACATTGGCTTTGTACTGGGGGCATTGGAGGAAGTACAGTACTTTGAATGACCATGTCATGGCATGTATCTTCTTTAAACATTGCTGATAAGTTGGAGGTGGAGGTAAATGACTGCTGTGATCGCTGTGACATTGTGTTGAAAGCCTAAGCACAACATATATTCTGGTTAGCAATACCTGCCACTTTACCTCTGCAAAATGACAGAACAGATAGGAGTATGTATTTCAGGAACTACAGCCTAAATAATAGCTAGAATCACAAGGAACAATCAAACGGTGACCTATGCTGATGTTAAAGAGCAAGCACATATTTTTTTTATTTATCCTGTGTCTTTCATAAAGGTACTGAAAACTGTCAAACCTTATTTTGATAAATGTCTCCCATTTCACTTTTACACCTTCAAGGTTATCCTTTAATCAGGTAGTTCATCTGCTGGAGGGCTGCGGTGAGAACTCCTCAGAAGAAACTGGGAGCTGCACAAATAAGATAATAGAAAGCCATCTACCTAGCATTTTTTGGCACACTTGATTATTATCTCTGGTCAGAGAAAGGTCCATCATTGTTAGCTGAAGGTGATTCAGCAACAAATAAATGACACAGTACTTAGTAACTTTTCTCATTGTCATTCCACAGCAAATGGCTCTAGCAGATGTAGAGCCCAAAGTTGTAACCATTTAAGTGCTCAGATGCAAGAAAATGCAAAATATAAAAATATTTTCAAGTCTTCAGGGAGTCTTTCAAAGAGGCTGATACACATTTTATCTGGTTGTAAAACAACAACACCAGCTTTACTCTGAGAAATATAAGCTAAATGGACTGTAGAGATGTAAATCTTTGCTTATTTCATTCCTGCATATTAATTTCCATGATTTTCTTTCAGCTTTGCAAGAATATGAAGGTTTCTGTGCATTTTAGCATTCTTTGTACAGTTGGTGCTCTGTATCCAAAGTTTCTGCATCCAAGGCTTCAACCAACTATGGTTTGAAAATATTGGTGTGGGGGGGATTCCAAAAATCAAATCTTGCAGTTCACCTTTGTATATAAATGATGCCATTTTACAATGCTAAGGGTCCACTATAATTCAGGATTTCAGTCAGCAAAACGTGCATAAAATACATGTGGTTTTTCTGTGCAGCAAACATATTTGGGGATAGAAAAAAAGTTTCCTCCTTCCTTCTTCCTTCCTCTAATTTATATTGCTTTAGCTCTTTTCTATTTCTTCCTTTTCTGTTGCCCGCCTATCTGATCTCTTTCCTTGCTAGCTTCTAAGCTTGATTGTCTCCTTATTTGTAATATTTTTTCACCCTCAAATTGTCTCAATGTTATTTCCTTCTTTCCTTTTTCCCATTTGACCTTAGTTCTCACTTTGTCCCTTTCCCTTTTCCAGGAAACATTTAACCAATTCCCATTCTTCCTCCAATTTCCCTATATTTCTTTCCTTAAGTAAGGCTGTCAATCTATCAGCAACCATCATTTCCCATAACTGATCAGTCCATTCATCTATATTAGGATTAGAAGAAAGAGTCGAAGAAGCTTTATTATTGTAAATCCTCAATAAGATTTGAATTTTATAGAAAAGTAGTTACAGATTTTGAGAGAAAGGTATTAGAGAATAAATGTATGTATGGAAAAAATATAAAGAAGAGAAATGATATACAAAGACATATACGCAAACTTGTTTGTTTTGTAATTGAATGTAACTGAAAAAAAGAATAATAAAAAAAAGAAAAGAAAAAAGTTTCCTATGCAAAAGGCAGTATTTTTGTGCAGAATATACTGATCCCTGCTCAGTCATGGA
The DNA here is from genome assembly GCA_030847615.1 of Gambelia wislizenii. NCBI lineage: Eukaryota > Metazoa > Chordata > Lepidosauria > Squamata > Crotaphytidae > Gambelia > Gambelia wislizenii. The sequence goes on along the minus strand of JAUMIR010000005.1, from coordinate 200,158,212 downwards.
AACCCATTTGGTGACCTTGGGTAAGTCACATTCTACCAGCCTCAAAGGAAGGCAAAGGCAACTACCTCTGAGCAAACCACCTCTTATTTATTTATTTATTAAGATTTTCTTCAAACAAACAAAAAAATCTAACAGTTATACAAACATCCAAAATAGTATAGAGTAAATATCAGCAGATCGAATAAAAATTAATTTACAAATATGGAAGACATTATAATAATGATCTCTAAATATTGCAGTTACCTTTCACCCACAAATGCATCCTAAGGTCTCGTCTACATGAGAGTTAAAAAATCCATATAGACATGAACAGGCAGCAGTTCGCACTAATGTGAGCTGCCTACTTGGTTTTCAGGTCCCCCTAATCTCTGCATGGGCAGCTACAATACTGGCTGGGGATTCTGAGGGGTGTCCTCTGGCCGCAGCCATGATCCCAGCGTGGACCCAGGCTCTGGTCCCCTCAGCCCAGCTCCCAGCCTCCAGGAAGACCCCTTCAGCTGCCCCATCTGCCTCAACGCCCTGAAGTACTTGGTCACCATCCCCTGCAGCCACAACTTCTGCCTCAGCTGCCTCGGAGCATACAATTGCATTGATAATCTGGCTCTGATTACACTGCTTCTTCAAAAGGGTCACAATAAAAAGGAAAGACATAGCTCAAGTAGACACACACACACACACACACACACACAAAAATAGAGAGAATCAAGGCAAGTTCAAAATTCTCAGTAAGATAGTGACAACATCCAACTGTATTTTTCTTTGTCATCTGAGTCAGTTGATGCTGCAAACATACTGCAAAAGAAAATATACTACAAAAAAAGTTACTACAAAAGAAATGGGCTGCACAGCTCTCCAAAAGGGATAGTTGGTAGGCAATGGAGAGGCAAGTTGCAGCTTCTCCTTTGGTGGCAATGTCATAGCAGAGAAACAGTCAACTCATAGCTATGCAAAAGCCATCCAAATGTCAGCCTAAAAGCTGGGTTTTAAGAGGGCCTTCCTCAGAGCCAAGGATTTTGTAAGGGGTAGGCAATGGTTTGAGTTTTGGACTGGGACTCTAAGCCATGGAAATCCATTTAGCCATGGTAATCCACTGCTTGACCTTGGGCAAGCCACCCTCAGCCTCAGAGGAAGGTAATAGCAAACTCCCTCTAAACACACCTTCCCAACTAAACCCCACTTTATGATTACCATAGGCTGGAAACAATAAGAAAGGAAGCTGTATTTCAGCAAATGTTATCACCCAGAGTATTCTACCCACAATTCCTGATTCTGAGGAAGGTCCTCTTAAGAACGAGGCATTTGTGCCTAGGACAGTACCGTGAAGAGGAGATTGTGTAGCTGGCACAGCTCTTCATAGAACCTTCAAACCCTCTGGGTTTGTATATATGAGGGGGAAAATGTGGATTGATGTACACTAATGGCAATTCGAAGTAGCTTTGATTTGTCTTAACGTGGTTTTTTTTTTTGCAAGATCGCAGTCATGTGAAGCTATCCACTTTTGCTGTTCCAACACGCATGTGTGCGAACCAAGATGGCGGGCATGAGTGAATTACTCATGTTTTTATTGTCACCAGTTGCTGCTGCTCAACAGCATTTTTTAAGCATATCTAAGGTGAGAAAGTGTGATATTCCTCCTAAATAAATTTTTAAAAAGAAAGAAAAGGCTGTTTTGTCATCTCAGCACACAATTGCTAAGGTGAAAATCTAACATGGCAGTTCTGAGTGCTTGCCTTGTTAGCAAGCTTTGCCCCCTGCGCACATCTGACCAATCAGCTTTCCACTTCCACTCTTATTGGGAATGCAAATGAATACAATCATATTGTCCCAAAGAGCAGGAATGCACATTCCCTGCAGAGCTTTTGAAAAACTTTGGGAAAAACCATGAAGGCTTTTCCTGTTGAGTTTTTGGTAGATTTGGTCCCCCTGCTTTTGAATATGGTGGATTGGCATTTGGACAAATCATATTTTTCTCGAATTCTATGAGGAGTATTTAGACACACCTCTGTTTCACATTCAAACTGAGATGGAAGCTGAGTGGTAGAGATGGGACTAAGGACTTTATCAGACATAAAACACACTAATGTTCCTGTCCCACTATTAGCAAACCCGTTCCTGTCCCGGCACAATAATCCAAAATATCAGACTTACCTCTAGCAGTGTTAAAAAGCAGCTCAGGCATGAATGGAGCACTAACGGAGCTCTGTTCACTTCCTGATTAGAGATCCTGCTGATTCTCATGATAAGACATGAGTGTGGCAAATTCAAAAAGAAAAAGAAAAGAGAAAAACAGGAAAAGTTTACACAAGCACAGAAACATACCTTAAAAAGTGCAAGTAACTTGGGGAGGTTAATAAAAAAAAGCATCGCCTACCTGGTTTTCATGATCTCACCTGGAAGTGTTCTGGCTGGACCAGCCATTGGTACTGTTCATGTGAATACAATGGTGCACGGTTTCAAATGCCAGTAATGCCCACACTAAAGTGCCACGTGGGATCAATTGATGGCTTGAGCTGTCAATAAAAAAGTACGGGTTTTGGCCAGTACATAAACGTGAAAAGGCGATGTCATCTGGTATGCGTGCCCTTTCGCATTTATGTGGCATCATTATGATGCTGTATTTGGTGCATCTGATAATGTCCTTAGCCAGCACAGTGTAGTGACTTGAGCATTGGTCTATGGAGATTTTCAGATGGGAGAAATAACCCCCGTGAAGATCAGGAGAGAAACGGGGCTGTTTCACTGCCAGCGCTGCATTTCACACACACCCCATCCTTCTCCCAATCTCCATTTGTTCTCCTTCCATCCTGCTTTCATTTTCCTTCTGCTATTTTTTACAAATGGAAGTTCTTCATTAGTAAAAAATAGCAGAAAATAGTGGAAGGAAAATGAAAGCAGGATGGAGGGAGAACAAATGGAGATCAGGAGAAGGACAGGGGTGTGCGAAATGAAGCACTGGCAGCGGAACAGCTCAGTTTCTCTCCTGATCTCCATGGGGATTATTTCCCCCATATGAAAATCTCCTATGACTTTGGAGACCAGGGTTTGAATCCCTGCTCAGTGATGGGAATCTACTCAGCCCAAGAAGAAGGCAAAGGCAAACCTCCTCTGAACAAACGTTGCCAAGAAAACCCCATGATAGGTTCACCATAGGATCACCATAAGTCAGAAATGATTCGAAGGAACAGAACAAGTGCAGGTGGGAATAGGGTGCCAAGAACTTTTTCTATTGTTAGGCTGTGGGACAGCTTGGGTAGCCACTGGATGGGGGGGGGGTTGCAATGCCAACTGAGGCAATTATCCCCAAAATTTTGGCACCCTCAGCATGATTTAGTTTGCCTGTATGCAAATTCACAAAATGGGAATTTAGAAGATCAGTGTTTCTTTTTCCCTCTTGGAGTTTATTTGAAACATACAGTTTCCAGCAGATGGCAGTATATCTAATACAATGAATTCTATGTTGTGAAATACCAAACATCTAATTATAGAAGCTATTTTAACTACTGTGTCTTATTGGTGTTATGGTACAACCCAGACAAAGTTAAGCACATTTAAAGTAGTTTTAATTGTTTATAGTTGAAAGGTGAGTCCATTTTAAAATTTATCTTAGAGATCAACACAGACAAAATATTATATTCTAATAATGCTAGGAAGGGTTAAGAGATATGGCATTTATATGTGTTCAGCCTGGACTGGTAGTGAAAAACACACAACCAGAAAATATAGAAACAGTGCAAAAATGTACACACCATCATCTCTGGAAATGCTATGATAGCCCATCAGTCAAAGAGTGTGTTAACAAAGACTCACAAGCTACTCACATTAAACCAGAGCCAATGGAGATTATCAAATGAGTGCCTTAAAATGTTATTATGGCACCATATTTATAGTGTTCATGTTCTGGCACAATGACACACGTTTTCACATGCGGCCATGATAATGATACAAAATCGCCCCCAAAATCCAGCAATACAAGCACTCATGCTGCTTACTTCCATGTTTCTCCATTAATGTGATTTCGGTGCATCTTGCGAGAAGAAACGTGATGAAAAGCCCACAAACATCAAAATTAAAAAAGAAAATGTTCAGAAAAGCACAGATACTCATTTAGAAACTTTCAAGAAAGATGGGGAGGATCATAAAAAGAGTGTACAGTAACTAGTTTTTCTGTTAGCAGCTGGAAGGGTTCTGGTGGGATAGCCCATTGGCACTGGAATCACACCCACAGAATGGGGCACCTTGTTGCACACATGAAAACCCGGAACACAAACACTATGGGAGATCAATTTTTTACTTCTCCCCAACAATAAAAAATAAATCCCTTGTAACAGGAGCAGAACATTTGCATAATGCTGGGGCACAATGTTGTCTGATAAAGAAGCCCTTTTGCCATCTCATGACATCATGATAATGCTGCTTTTGATGTGTCTGATAATCTCCAATGAAGACATGGTCAGAATCATCACACACACAAGATGCACAAGGCAACACCACTACCAGATCACCACCCTCTGCAATAGAGCTAACAAGGATCCTGGGATAGTCAGCTCCCAAGCAGCCCTACAGACAAAGGTTGTTATGTGATTAGATTGTGCTCACACTCATATAAACCCTTGAAACCAAAGAGGAAGACCTAATCCTCCATCTAAGGAGGGCATAAGTAAGTGGTTGAAGCTTCATGGTAAAAAACCTTAATTATTATAATTTAATGCAAACGTTCAGCTGAGATAAGCAAATTAATAATTAATTTGATTGTCTTAGTTCAAAAGTTTTGCTTTCAGTTTATATTTCTACAGTGCTTACTGTTTACTTATACAGCAACTGAGAAGTCTCCTCCTGCTGTCTTTCCACTGGCAGGTAAAGACTTCTTTATTTAAGAAAGTTTTGGTTTTTAGTGTATCTGGCAGACAAAGCTTTTAATGGGGGTGGGGTGTCGTGTTTTTATTTGATTATATTTTAATGTGTTTTAGTGGTGTTTTAAACTTCTTTTTAATGCTGTTTTTAACCTGTGTTTTTAAAATAGAAATTTAGTTTAATTGTGTTTTAACTTTTGTGCTAACCGTCTTTTAATTGTGTTGTGCTTTTAAAATGTTGTATGCTGCCTTGGATCCTGTGTTGGGAGAAAGGTGGGATATAAATAAGGAGCCCTGGTGGCACAGTGGTTAAATGCTATTACTGCATCCACAACATTGCAGGTTCCATCCCAAGGCCTCCAAGCTTCACTCAGCCTTCCTTCCTTCCGTAGGTTGGTAAAATGAGTACCCAGGTTGGGGGGAGGCAATTAGCTAACACACATTGGAAACTGCTTGGAGAGTACCTAGTGTGCTAAAAAAGCACTGTAGATGTGTAGGTTCTATTGCTCAACAATTTGTAAGCTGTTCTGAGAGCCTTTATGGCTGAAAAGCAGGGTATAAATACCTAAATAAATAAATGGATAAAATTAGTGTTGTTCTTTACAGATTCATCACCAAAGTTGGTCTCTAGTCAGAGATGAAATAAACCAAACCCCCCTGCCCACAACAAACCATCTTTTCCTGATATATATGTGTGTGTGTCTAAAGCACTTACTAAAGGTTAGAAAATATTTCTTTTGTACAAACAAAACTCACTGTTTAGTGTCTCTATTGGCCCTAGAGAAAGGCTTTTAGCATGACCATTTTAGGCAATTAGGTAGGTAGGGTTATTTATTTACCCCTGGGAACTACTGAATGTGTTTGTTCAATGACCTATTTCAGACTAACCTTATTTCTGCTTATAAAATACCTCAGCATTCATGTTAAAAGATGGCTGTGGCATCTCATAGACCACAGAGTCAAAAGGCCTCTAGCTCCATGGTAGAACACATGTTTTGCATGCTGAAGGTCCTAAATCCAATCTATAACATCTCTAAGGGAAAGCCTCCCCTCTAAAGATCTAGAGGGATTATTCTAGTTGTGGGAGGCAGCACTGAACTCGATGTAGTTCTGGCTGGGGTTTCAAGCTGGGGGTGGTGCCTCAGACCACCATTTTGAGGTAAGCCTCCCTATCCCACTCAGACCATGGACTGCCCTGGGGCTGGATGGAGCAGTGGTATGACTTGATGTAATGCAGGGCTGGGGAAAGTGTAGCCCTGGAATTATTTTTGAATCACCAGGGCTCCCCAAGGGTATTTCTCCCTCCCCATTTTATTCCATCCCCATGCCCTTGAGCACACTTGTGGGTATTTTTTACTGAATATTTGCCCCCCTTAAGTCCAGCAGAGGCCTTTTAAAAAAAAAAAAACAGAAGCAAACAAAAGGTAATTTCTTTCTCTTCTTCTCTTTTCCTGGTCATAAAATGGCTTGACAGAGGCTAAAAACATGTCAAAAATGTCCCCCACACCCTGTAGGAGGCATTTGGGGTCATTTTGGAGGGGCTGGAGTGGGGATGCAGTCCTCCAAAGTTTCTGGGGGGGGTTAATGTAACCCCCCCAACCTTCCACAGTTGCCTGACTCCATATAATATAATGGGGGTTCCAATTGCATCCAAATCATAATGCAATTTAAAATAAATACTCAGGGCTCATCTACACAGGCCAGAATATGCTGGCTCTACACCAGCATATTCTGTGTGGAGAGGCCCATTCCTCTCCTATTAACAGCATGAAATGGGATGGAGTCCAGACCACCATTCTGGCCTATTGCTGCAGCTGCTGCCACCCACATCCCACTCTCCAAAGCCAGTTAGCTGGCCCGCAGCATGTGAGCAAAATCCCCTACACGTGACCAGACTGGTTACATGCTGTGGGCCTGCTTCCTGGCTAGAGAAGAGCAATAGCAGAGGGCAACTACAATAATGGACCAGCATGGTGGTGTGGGCTCCTGTGGTCACACAGGGCCTGAACTGTATTTTGCCAGCTGAAGCAGTTTTTTCCAGTTTTTTTAAAAGCAGTATAATGAGCTTTCCCCTGTCTTGGCCCTGTCTTTCCCCTGGGGGTTGTGTGGACTGTCCGGGGGCAAATTGAGGCAAATGCCCTGTGTTGTCTGGACTGCAGGGCTCCAAGACGGGGTTAAGATGGGGATAAATAGCCCATGTAGATAAGGTCTCAGTTTCAGTGCTTTTTACTGAAGTATCTAAATTTAAATAAATAACTCCTTAAATAACTAATATGCATTTCTTTACTAGACTTTGTATAAAGTAGCTTCCTATCATATTACATCAGAATCAGAATGTGAATGTAAGTTATTCTAGGTATTTTTCTTTTGTAAATGTTATTTTCTAATTTCTTTTTTGTGATTTTCTTTCTGTAAACCTAGAATCCTGGTTTCAAATAATAATAGGAAAATTCCCCCATACCACGCCTAACTTTCACCTAGATTCAATATTTGTTTTAATTCTTTCTTTCAGGCTGAGCGCCATTCTCATTTTCCTTAATAGATGTTTTTCCAGCATATGGAGACTCTTTTCTGGTGCCTTCAATGATTTTTCAAGGATTCATTACTTCATTTTCTTTTGTTCACTTCAACTTATATCTGCACATTTAGTACTTGTGTGTACTTTAATATACATTTAAGTAGAATTTATGATGCTGGGTTTTTTAAACAAAAATAAGATGAATGATACATTTGTTTGAATGTTGGTTTTTCTTAAGATACATGTCTAGACATTATGGTCATGGCAAAATGTCCACAAACTTTGCTTTATGTAAGTTCAGTAGTACAAAGTATGAATACAGGTTCTGTACCTACAACAGTTCCATAGATCGTTATCAGATTATGGAAGTCTCAAATATTTGATTGAAGAGAAGCTGAAGTAAACACTGTAATATTTCCCTGAAGATTTTCTTTCTCAGTATTTCTTTCTCTCTTCTCAATACTGTCCATTGCTGTCCTTACCATTAGCAAAGGGTAGTCTCCAGTGATCTTCTGCTCAGCTGGGCTAATTTAGGGAGAACAGCAAGTACATACAACTTCTCCCTGGCAACCCAGTGTATGTTCCACCTTTCAGTGTCCTCTGTTCCATCATCAATTTTCTTTTTAAACCATAAAATTAACCATGTTATCTTAGTGTGGATGAGACAGGTAGCAGTATGAATAAGTGGGAACAGCAGAGGCGGGGCGAGCATGCTAGTTGGGCAGGGAGGATATATATGCATTCACACTTTCCCCTCATGAAGTGAGGAGTGTGAATAGCATCTGAATAAATCCATAGTTTAATCAAAATGGAACAAACTCAGTAGGAATGGACCCTAGTTCAAATGCCTTACCTGTGGCAAGTTACTCCGGTATATATTTGCATGAAGAAATTGGACAGATATTGTATACAATCATTCAGAGCATGTGATATGTGTAGGGAGGGGGCTATGCACAGCCTTGACCAATCTCCTGTGCATTCATATAGAACACATTGGAATTCACACACCATGATAACAAATGAATTACTGCTGGAATGTCGATAACCTGGTTTCACTTGCTGTTTTTACAGACTCTGCCTGCAGCAATAAAGTATGGAACAAATAGCCTAGGAAGGATTAGCATGGCCATATCTCTTGGACTTGAGGAAGTCTCAGAAAAGGTGATGAGTAAAGTATTGTTTGATTGCTCGGCTAAAAGACCAGGATGCTTCAAAAGTATTGCTGGAAAAGTATTGCTAGAAAATGTACACCATTTACCATATATAGGAGTATCCTCCAGTACTTCCTTTCATCTTCCTTACCCAAAATATTTGTCATATTTAATAAGTAAAGTTCTGGATTCATTGGGTAGTTGATTTGTAGCATCTCTTCTATTATAATGTGAATTTTTGACATGTGAGAGATAGACAAACTAATATATTTTACAAATCTAGACAAAGTTGAGAAAGACTGACTCCCAGTTACTAGATACTGGGGGGAGGGGAGGGGATGGGAAATAAAACTGCCCGAAAAGTAATACAAGCCATAAGATACAAAGTTAATTTTTAAAAACACACACACACACTGTAAGGGAAATGTGTGTATCAAACTAAAGAAATGGTTAAAATGGAACAGTATAGCATGAAAACAATTTTAAGAGGTGAATGGAAAGGTGGAATAAAGAAATTTAGAAATAGACATGTTTTACTAAAGTAGAAAATACTGGAGTTCCTGTCAGGTTGGTTGGACTGTAGGAAAGTCATTTAAAAACAAACAAACAGGAGAATCTGTAAATAAACCATAATTAGAATCATAGAGGAAAAGGAAATAATGTACAGGAATGTAAGGAGAAAAATATGGAAACAATACAAAGGATTTTATCAGATGTAGCAAAAACAGCACCATTAGGACACGATGATCACACAAACAGCAGAAATTATCAAACGACGTTGTCGCTTACCTGTTCCCACTAGGTTGTGCTGGCACAAATGAGGCATCACTTTTTATTGACAGCTTAGCCTGTCAATAAAAAGTGACACCTCATTTACATCAGCATAACACAGTGGGAATGGGTAAGCAATAAGGACATCTGATAATGTTGCCTTTGGTGCTATTGTTATGTCCTAAATGATGTGGTTTTTTCCAGTGAGATTAGGATCGTCTGATAAAGTCCTTAATGTGACTACCCATTTTATTTTATTTTGTTGGATATTCAGTTGGATATAGTTTCTTAATAAAAATTTTAAAAGTGCATCATTGATTTGGTCTAGAACAGAAAGGCTCTTTTGACAGTCTGCAGGTACTGTTGTGCTCTAGGTCACTCCAGGTTATGAAGTCAAAGACCTCTGTGATGAATAGTCTTCCAGTAAGTGCCAATGATTTACCTCATTGGCTTCGATTTTTGGTTAAAGACAACTCTTTGGGAAGAAAAAGCTCATTAAAGCAAAGAAAGTGCTACAACCATATAATACAGAGAATTGGCAATGATGAAATTATGGTCTGTTGTTTAAATGAAATGACTTGGAATTTTCATTTTGTCTGCATCTGTAGGTTATGCCAACAGAGGATAAGATTTGTGGTCCTTGTTAAATCAAAATGAACAGCTTTGCACACCAGCTGGCTGCTAATAAATCACAATGGAGAGATGTTGTAGAATCTAACTAGGAACTTTAACAGCAGAACTGGTAGCAGGCGAGTCCCTGCTGTATGCTCGTCCACTCAGACAGCCAATATCCTTGGAGATCCCATTTCATGGTGACTTGCGTACTTACCTACTAAACTTTGTGTATTCTTTTAAAGCATTTTGTAACACACATTTCAATTTTATAAATTCCCATGACAGCTGATAAAACATGAAAGACAAAATACAAGTACAAGCATTAAAGTACATAACAACATTTAAAAGCAAACCATAAAAACAGAGTGATATCAAATTATTCTAAATGATAAAATCAGAAAGTTGAAGCAGCATCTGAGTTAAAATATTCAAAGATGGGAAGCTCTGCCTCAATTTAAAAGAAGTCCTTTACTGTTGTGTTTATAGGCCTGAGCTCTCAGAACTATAGGCTCTTCAAAAACTTAAACGTTACAGAAATTGTGGCTCTGAAAAGACTTCCCATTTCTTCGATCAATCATAGACCAGAGTGGAGATTGCAGCCATGAAATCAGAAAAAGACTAGGATTGGGTAGGGTAGCTATGAAAGAACTAGACAAGAGCATACAATGCAAAGATATAACACTGAGCACTAAAATCAAGTGGAAAAAAACAGCTAGAATTACAAGCTGGAAGTGGCTAGAAATCATTTTTGGCTGGAAAAATACAGCCTGGAATGAGGGGAAGGTGATAGAAATTGTCATCTTTCCTGCAGTTTACCAACCCCCGAGCTAGGCCAAACTTGTTCAGTTAAGCCATTTAATGTGGTACTCACAGTACCATTGGGATTTTTGGCACCTTCAGTGCTCCAGAGTCGTAGGGGTCGTTTACACGGCAAAATAAATCCTCAAAGAATGTGACAAGAAGCCTGATAGTTCCCACGCATCTCGAAGCAACAGCGCCCTTTTCAGAAGGAGGGGATGCAAAAAACCCATAAGTTGCGCAGTATCAGCTTTCGCTAGTTTTCCGCACTTTTTTGATTAAGTTTGCGAAAATGCGCATAATTTATCATGGGAACTAACAATCGTGTAAACTGGCATCTGCCTTTTCGAATTACTGTGAGCAGAGCTGAATCCTGATTGGTTGGAGTGACCATTCTGCTTTATCTGAAAAGACTGAGGGGTTGGAGAGAAGAAATTCACCCTCCTTCTGCTTGCAGCCCACTTTGGAAAACGGAGCCCTTCCTGTCTATCTTTTGGAGGGTGGGTGGGTGGGAAGATGCTTCGCTGCTTCGCTGGTGTGTGTGTGTGTGTGTGTGTGCTGGAAAACAGCTGATCGCATGTTCGTTCTTTTGTTTGTTTGTCCTTCCATTCACTTGCCTTTATTCAAGGCTTCGGAGGGAGGGAAACCAAATGAGGCAAGCCCTAGTTCTGTGGTGTGTGTTTGTGTGTGCATGCATGAAGGGAATCTGCTCCGCCATGCTTTTGCTTGTTCGTGCTTTCATTGACTCCTTTCTTTACAGAAGCCATTCGGGGCTGGGGAAGATGGGGGAGTTTGGCAGATCGCTCTTTCGATTGCTTGTTTGTTTGTCCTTTTTCTTTCCTCTCATTATTTATGGTCTCCATAACCCCCTCCTTGCTCCCTCCCCGCCTCCTCCCTGCCTTTATCATCTGGAGGCGATTCCCCCCACCACCTTTGCCTGTGTGAATTAAGCAAAACAGAAAGTGTCTGGATCTGTCTTCATCATTCGAAAATGCCAGGCATCGTGTGATTTATGCACTCCTGATGCAAAAGGACGGTAATCCAGAATCTGGCGAACTTTTTCCTGTCGTGGAACTGGCCCCGTAGTTTTCTAGGGTGTACAGAGTGTTGCAGGAGAAGAAAATGCTCCTTTCCCTTCCACTGGTACGTGCAGAAGCCAATTCAGCAAGCCACCACTGAATCCAACCCACTGTGCCTTTCTTAAATTGGCAAATATGAACTTACCTTACTGAGGCTCTCTCACAGCAGGAACAGAGTCATGCCTATACACAGAAAAAAGTTTGCCTTGCACCAGACTAAGGAGATTATCAGATGCCCTAAATATGGTGTTACAAGGACAGCAGGAGGTTGCTAAAGGGCTTAAATATCAGATGATGATGTCTCTGTAACATTATGCTCCCATGCTGCGGTGCTCCTTTTTATTCACAGCTTGAGCCATGAATAGATCACCCATTCCATTTCTGTAATGGAATGATGGGTGAGTGAAAAGGTGCCCCATTTCTGTAGTGTGATGCCAGCCACAATGGGAGGTCCATTCCAGAACACTTCCAGGTGCGATTGGGACATCGAGGTAAGTGATACCCTTTTTTGTACCCTCCCTGGGTTACTTGGCATTTTTTAAGTGTGTTTTTATGCTTGCTGTCGTTTTTAAACCTTTCTTTCTTTCTTTCTTTTATTTTTTTATTTTTTTTTAATTTACTGCCTGCTTGTCATCTCACGAGAATGGCCTGGGATTTCAACCGGGAAGTGAAAGCAACTCCATGTGATCTGCATTCACTCCATGGCTGTTGAGGGGGAGGAAAGGCTCATGATTAAAGGTGGGTCTGAAACTCTTCACTGCTCTGCTGGGGCTGGGTCAGGAGGGTAGAGGGAGAGGAGATAGTGATATGGGGATGCTATCTTTGTCCCCATCTGAAAATCTCCTAAGCGCTCATTTACATGGGCCAGAATATACCAGCTCCCCAGCCTATTCTGGCTGCAGATCTGGTCTGTTCCTCCTGCATTAGTGGCATGAAAAGGGATGGAGTTCAGCCTGCCACACCATTCCAGCCCTGAAGCCATCATCACCTGTGTCCCACTCTCCAAAGCCAGGAAGTCAGCCTGCAGCATGTGAGAAAGGCCCTCTGAATGTGACCAGCCAGGATCCAGAGCATGTGACATGGATGGCAGCTGTGGTGACATGCCAGTAGGGCCTCCTGCAGTCCTGTGGGGCCTGATCAGTTTTCCAGGTATTTTAATATAATGGTTTATTGGGTTTACCCCATCATAGTCCCATCTTAGCCTTGTCTTTGCCCTGGGCGTCGTGAGGACTACCTGGGGGAAAAACAGGACAAAAGTAGGGGGCAACCCACATAATTGGCCATGTGGCAGCCATGGATTGGCTTTCTTATAAAACCAGGGCAGGACTTCTGGTGGATGGGACTCTACTCTGGCACCTTGTTTTTTAAAAAAAAATTGGATTGCGTGAGTATCTGGATAAGCATATGTCTGCTTATCCAGTAATACAGTATTCTGGGACAACATATATTTGTATAGTTGCATGCACAAGCGAAAAGAAAAAAACCGTGGAGCAGCCCCGACCATGTGGCCAGAAATAATATGACATATAGGACATGTGATCAGTGTGGTACCACCTTTTACTCTGACACAGATTAATGTGGTGGGATAGCCCCATCTACAATTGGATAAGTCCCAGTAAGTGTGGTGTTTATGGGGCCACTGTTGATCATAAACACCCACCATGGCTATAAGGTAGTTGTGGGGTTTCCTGCCAGTGTAGTCAAGCCCTGAGTGCCAACACCAGCCAGGGAATGAAACAGAAGAACAAGTGTCACTCCTCTCTTGTGAAGATGTCTGCCTAGCTCTTTGCTTCATTTTACTCATGGCTCCACCCAGCCACTGGAATCTTTGAAACTGAAAGCTGACAACCTTAGTTACTTGAGAGAATGAGATTTAAAGGCTAGGGGAATTTAGGAGATTATGTTATGCTGGCGTGATGCCAGCTGCAGTGGGAGGTCCATGCCAAACACTTCTGTTTGAGATCAGGACATCCAGGTAAGTGACACCATTCCCCCCCTCCCCGGGTTACTTGTATTTGTTTAACTGTGTTTTTGTGCTTGCTGTCACTTTTTGATCTTTCTTTTTCCTTTTTGGTTTTGAATTTCCTGCATGCGCGTTCTCTCACGAGAATGGCCAGGAACTCAAACCAGAAAGTGAATGGGGCTCTGTTAGAGCTCCATTCACTCCTGGACTGCCAAGCGGGGTGGACGGACATGGAAAAGGTAGGTATGAAAAGTTTTTGTTCATGTGCCGGGACGAGGGCAGGAGAGGAGATGGCAAGATGGGGACACTTTTTGGTCCCTGTCTGATCATCTCATTAATGATGGACTGAATGGAAGAGGGGAGAGGAGGACCTAAATTGATTCACATATTGATGGAAAATAAATACTGAGTAAGTTATCTGGCTTGAGATTACTAGCAGAGTTTTAATGGTTTATAAAGGTTTATAGAACAAGATTTGTTCAGATACCATGGCTTTGGATCTCTGAGTTTGTAAATTTTAGTGATGAATGAAAACGGTTGAGCTTTTAAGTAGTTTCAGATTGGACTATGCTATTAACTTTTTAAAAAAGTATACATGGTATATACTCAGATGAATCCAGATGCCCTTTGCAAGTTTACCAGATTAGTTTTAATATACAATACTAATTTATGATCACATTACTATCCAAATTCCATCTGTTTGTAATTCAGCTGAACAAATTAAGCACAAAAAAGTTAATTGGGCACAGTTGGCAAATTAATTCTTGATTACTTTATTGTAAATGCAGACACTGGTAGGCAAGAATAAGGAAATACTTCTATGAGTATTATCTGCCATCTTAAGGCTGGACATCCAAATTAGTATTATTATTTTTGTAGTGTTGCTGTACTTCAAATTAAGGGGGTAAGGCATTTGAGAAAATGTTTAACATTACAAACAAAGACAGTAGCATTGAATTAATTGGATCTCCACTATAATATAAATTTTCACCACAGTGAGACCACACTCTGCATAATGAAGCCAGTTTTTAATTCTGTCTCTTAACAGATGTGTGTTCCCAACTTTCATTAAAAGTAGTAAAACTAAGTTTAATGGAAAATAATTACATTCAATAAGACTTAGGCACTAAGAATTCTCATCTGTGTTGTTATCAAGATTTCTAGTTTGACAGAGGAAGTGCCAAAGCATAAACAAGATCAAGACATTTTGTTTCCTTATGTTGACTAAATAATTAAATTTGGACTGCTTTAAATTGGAAACTTTATTCTGACTTGGGGGGAAAATGGACCACAGGGAACTGAAGTAACTTGCTCACAAACACAAATGAATATTATCTTTTTTAATGAATGAAAGAAAGAAAGAAGAAAAGAAGCGGGGGACACTAATCATCATGGATAAGTTTGCGGAAACCAAAAGTTCACATACAACTTCTCTTCTGTGACAAATTCATGGAACCCTATCAATGGATAATAATCATCATAGCTATTAATCTGCTCCAGAATCCAGTATCTCTGAACATCAGATGATGGGAAATATGGATTGGAAGATACTATTGTGCTCATGCCCTACCTGTGAGGCATGTTTGGCCACTATGGGAATTGAATGGCAAATTAGATGGCTGCTTTGTCCAATCCTACTAGGGCTTATGTTTATGAAGGCCAGTGGTGATCAACTTGCAGCCCTCCAAACATTTCTGGGCTACTATTCCCATCAAGCCATTGTCAGGGTAGTTAACAGTGAAGGATTATCAGAGCTGCAGACCAACAATATATAGGGGGTAGGGATGCCATTCTTCTCTACAGTAATTTTATTTTCAAAGGAAGCAACAAATAATTTAGCAATTTTGTTCTCACTGCGAAAAAGGCTTCAAAAACTGTGTAGTTTCTGGAAAAAAAGTCAGTTCATGACTTATTTTCTGTATAATTTGCATGCACTTTTTTTGCACAGAAAACAGCATTTTCTGAAAGGAAAATAATATTATAATAATGTTATATTCTGTACACACACACACACACACACACACACAAAAAAAATCCATGTGTGGACAGGATTTTTCTTACCAGTCAAGATTCTTTTTGTCAGGGTTTCCTGATGCTCAAGCAACACATATCTTTTGCTATTTTTCACATACTGGCTGGTGTCCTGTTTTAGCAACACAAACATGTGTGACTCACACTGTGCATGTGGAGTTAATTATTCACCATAGTACAACAGAGGTGTTCTGCTGACAGCAGTGAAAGTGGAGTTGTTGTGACCTCCATTGTTGAAATAATAAAATCCATCACATGAAGCCTCAGATGGCAGAACTAAATTGAATAGGCTTCAGTTATAGGATATTACTCTTCAGCTGAACATTAATACATACCCTCCAACATTTCATGGAGAAAAACCAGGACATGTGTGGCCAAGCAACATCAGAATGTGGTCAAGATGGCAAAAGTTTTTAATGAGGAAAAACTTACAAGCAGTGGCGTCACTAGAGTTATAAGTCATGGTGTCATCCCCATGAACCTCCTCCTGTACCAGATCATAAAGAATCCTTAATAATCCCAACAATCTATGCAATCTGCATGTGACTTTGAGGGTCAGTGAAAACCTACATTCAAGAGAGGAAAAGAAGGAAGGCTCACCTGCCTGGACATGGTGCCATGATATTTTCATAAAAAATAATAAACACTGCACAATTTGATTTTTTTTTGGTAGTCAGTCATTTTTGTGTCAGTCCTTCTGATAATGTCACCTGGTGTGGTCTGCAACCCCTAGTGACACCACTGGTTAATCCCATTTATTCTTGGGTCTACTCTATTTGGAGAAACAATAGGATTAAGACCGAGATGTGTACTTAATTTGTTATTCAGCATAGTAGGTATAGACATCTTGTGTATGAGACAATAGTTTCATGCCTCAGTTCAGTTCAGTTCAGGCATATTCACATTTGTGAATGAAATGTTCCACATCCTACATTGCATAGTAGACAGGGTATGCACATTACATACTAGAGAGACTAACTGCAGTCTCCTGTGTTAACTTGCTGTAGCAAAACCAACAAAAACATGAAAGCAAGTTATGAAATAAAAACCTGCTCATTTCCAAGGTCCCACAAGGCTCTTTTGATCAATTGAGGCAAACTTTCACCCGAGTGTTGCACCTACAAGCATTTGCCACTAGGTGGCAGAAAGAAACAATTTACTAATATATTTGGTTTACCTGAAAAAAAAAAAAAAGAATAGGAAGAAGTGTCAGACCCAAAATACACTGAAGAATCACAAGTCTGCATAGCAGTTAATTTTGTGCATCAATGCCTGAATCCTCAGCTTCATTAAATCACAATACTTGATTTGGCCACCTGGAAGCCAATGAGACTAAAATGCATTAGACAAAATAGCTGCTTTTAAAAAGCTATGCTAACACCTTGGCTTAGCAAGGAACTGGGGACAGTAGGGACTGGAAAAAATATTGATCAGAATTCATGTTTCCATGCTGTTCACTTCTATTCTCTGTAATAGCACCAACAAGTACTTCAAACTCTCTAGGTTTGAGTATTTGACAGGGCCAGCTCTGTCATTAGAAAGTGTCAGGTGGCTGCCTCAAGCAATGGATTTTGGATGAATGGACAGAGAATAGTTTGTTTTGGTTCTATTTTTATTCTGAAGGATGGATAGAAAAAAGGGCTTGTGGATTTTTCTGCTTTCCATGCAAAATAGGCTTTAGGGATTAACTTCCCTTGACTTAAGTGAGTGGAGGCACCCTTTGTGCCACAGGTAACAAAGTGTCTCACACATTCGCCAACATTTGGCAGAGGAAAACTGGGACACATGTGAGTGAGCCACATCAGAGCATGCTCAGAAGGGTGTGGGTGGGCATCAGGAGGCAAACGTTATTTAATGAGGAAAAGCACACAAAAGTACTGTTTTAAGCAAAGAAATCCCAGAATTTATGTATTCAGTTTAGGAAGGGCAAGACTCTGGCCCCTCTTCTCCTTGTGGAGTTAACTGAGTGCAGAGTACTTTCATATTTTGAACTACAGTAGCACCCCTGTATCTGTGGGGGACTGGTCCCCCCCCCAAGGATATTGAAATCCGTGGATAATAGCAAACGCCACCCACCATCAACCCACCACTGCACCAGGAGCCCTCCTGGGGGAAGGGAGAAAGGAGGTGAGCTCCCCTCCTCCTCTACCTTCCCCTGCTGCCAATGCTGCTGGGGGGGTGTGAAGTGGAGGAAATGGGAGAGGCAGAGGGCTTTCACCCAGGCTGAACCACGCTGCTGCTGCTGCTACTGGGCAATGGGTAAGGGAGAGGAGCCACCATCCCTGCTGCCCCCCCCCACCACCGAAGCCCTCCCAGGGGAGGGGGCAGGTGAGATCCCTCCTCCCCTCCCTTCCCCTTCACCCCCGCCATTACCAACCACAGATAATTGAATCAGCGGTTAGCCGATCAGTGGATAAGGGTGTGCTACTGTAATCTGCAACAATTGAAGTAAGCCAAGGACAAAGGGTGGAAGTGGGAAGAGGAAAGAGAAAGTGGGACATTTTAAAGGCAGCTGAGAAAGGGAAACACACCAGAAGATTAACTAGAGCTGTTCTTATCAAACTGGAACAGTTGGAGGGTATGGTCTCAGGATATCACTGGCACTTGGGCCATTCCAGACATTAATGCAAAATGAAAGTAAGTAGAAGGACAGATGGCCTGGTAAGTTCATATATTAAAATAATGTGCATACATAAAGGGAGCTCCATACCACTGTAAGCAAATTGGCCTCTACAGGTGATCAGGTAACATGCAGAGGCAGTTCCAGATCACACAGAAAGATGCATACAGTAGTTTGCACAGGGCTCTTTAGACATGCTCTATGTAGAGACTGTGTGATATAGAGTTCCCTCCCCCCCCCCCCCAAATTAGGCTGCTCTGATGAAGAAATTGTTGGGGTGAAACTACATCTAAACCTTAGTGTGTAAAAGGACTATGGATCAGTTGATGGCAGATGCAGGAATAATTAGACCAGACACAAATAAAGAGACCACACATATAGCTGAGATATAAAGGACCACTTTTATTTAGCTAAAACCTATTTGACCCCATTCTGAGAGATCTGCAATGGGGGAGCAACCAAGTGTGGGAATTGTTGGGGCAGGAGGTCAATTCCAAGACCACCTCCCCAACTTCCCTTGTGCAAAAACACCTGAACCCCAGGGAGAACTCATAAGTTTCCCCAGTCATCCGCATCTGGAAGGCTGACCCAAAAGTCTCCCCCCCCAAGTCACAGGACTTAAAGAGAGGGTTTGTCCCTCAGGCCATCCCCAAAGGAGGCCACTTTCCCCACCCCTCAGTTCACAGGAACTAAAGGGGCAGTTCCAGCTCCCCCCTTCAACTCCAAAAGGGGGAGGTGCCAAAGGTGCTCACCGAACTACCGAAATCTCCTCCTCTACCTGCCAAGTGACCACCTATGGAAGATCAAGTCCACATCCACAGTGTGGGGTAGGTGAAAAGACCCCAGGTAAAAGGGCAAAAAGCCCTACCTGTCCCTGAAGTGTCTAATTAAATCACATTGATTCAGTAGTGGGAGGATGGGCCAATCAAAGCAACGAAAAGGAGGAGGCAGAGGGGGATTGAATTTAAATCCCTTCTAGCCTCACCCTCTGCTCTCCTGGCAACAGGGGCTGAGGCAAAGTTACAGGCCTCCATCCTGCTCTCCCTCAAAAGGGGTTCCTATAGCGCAATCATGACCATGCTGCGAACCCTATTCTAAAATGAAAAGAAATTGTTGGGCTGAATGTATGCTCAGAGGTATCTTGGTCTTTAATTCAAAGTGTACAGAAACACCACCCTTATTCTAGCCACCCTTTTGCACCTGACTGGGGCATTTTGGGATTTGTAGTCTTGAAAAGTAACTTTACCAAAGCTTTGGGACAGGGTTCTCATAACAAACAAAATAGATCTATCAGTCCTAAGATCAGCTCTGACCTTCTGTAATGAACATGCATTTTGAAGCTGAAATAGTATAGATCCTACTTAGGGGTATAATTTATAAAAGTCCTACCATCAATCAAACTAGGAAGATAGAAATCAACTAGATTTACCTAGTTGCAACTTACAACTTCCTCTTTGTGCATCATATCTGGAATATTAAAAATATTTCATTCCATGGTTCCTTTTTTTTAAACCATGGTTTTACTCTTTTACTGATGGTTGATTTTCTTAGCAGGACAACCAGGTATACAGATGGATCATGTGCTTTGAATTCATATTTATGACAACACAAAATCAAGAAAGAAAAAAATGGGGGGGGGAGGAAAGAGAGACAATACATGAAATTCAACAAATGAGTAACAACACATATCAGCATCTGAGGAAGTAGACTTAGGAGATTTTCACACGGGGGAAAGAACTCCAGCAGAAATCGGGAGAGAAACGGGGCTGTTCCATTGCCAGTGCTCTGTTTCGCACATGCCCTTCCTTCTCCTGATCTCCATTTGTTTTCCCTCCATCCTGCTTCCATTTTCCTTCTGATATTTTCTGCTATTTTTTACTAATGAAGAACTTTCATTAGTAAAAAAATATCGGAAGAAAAATGGAAGCAGGACAGAGGGAGAACAAATGGAGAACGGGAGAAGGAAGGGGACATGTGAAATGGAGCGCTGGCAGTAGAACAGCCCTGTTTCACTCCCGATCTCCACAGGGGTTATTTCCCCTGTGTGAAAATCTCCTTATTCTACAAAAGTTTATGCTACATCTTTCTCCCAGTTAGGAGATTTTCAGACCGCGTTTCAGCGTGCCTAGCGCGGGAGGAGCTTTCGGGAGAGGGATGGCGGTCTTGCGCGGCAGGGGGGCATTTTCGGACGCTGTTGTCCCTCTCCCGAAACCATCCGTGTCACTTCCGTGAAGCTTCGGAAGCTGCAGAGCCATATTTTAATCACAGAGGTTGCCCGTGATTAAAATATGGCGCTGAGGCTTCCGAAGCTTCACGGAAGTGACACGGATGGTTTTGGGAAAGGGACAACGGCATCCAAAAATGCCCCCCTGCCGCGCAAGACCGCCATCCCTCTCCCGAAAGCTCCTCCTGCGCTAGGAACGCTGAAACACGGTCTGAAAATCTCCTTAGTCTCAAAGGTGCTACAAGATCCCTTTGTGATGCATACCAGTGATGGTCTTTAATAGGCCAAAACATAATGTTCATAGTAAAGCAACATGTCTGTATTCTTGGTCACATTACTATTTGATTAACATTCATATATTTTTGAGGCCTTCACCTATTTTTGGCTTTTTTGTACAGTATTTAATGCTATCATGTCTTGCCTTCTCTCTGCACAATGGCTATCTAGAATTTAATTTTCATGAATAAAACAAATAAAAACAAAAAACAAAAGAAAGATCCATATGCAACACAATCAGCAAAATCAAAAGTGTCCTGGAATGTGCTGGATCATTAGATCATTTTAATCAGACTCCTTTAAAAAAAAGTGCTAATGAGGGCAAAAATGGTTTCTGGGGTTTGAATGGTGTTAATGAGGCCAATAATCTGTGTAATGTACAGTACGTGATATGGGCACTGTATGGTCCATAAATACAAACTTTCAGTGATCTGGAATTTCATATTTTGAGATTTGTTCATTACTAAGTACTTAGTGCAGACTGTTCTGACTCACTCCATCTGGCAGCTGAAAAGCCAACAGTTAAGAGTTTTCATTTTCTGGAGGCCAGTAGAGAAGTATAATTAGCTTCATTTGGCCTTCAAAACAGTTGCATGCAGTTGGTCATTTATGGTTTAGCGAAATAAATTTCCTTGGCAATTTGGACTTCTGCAGCTTCCATAATCGCTGCACATTGTAAAATATTGTCATAGCCTTTACTTGAGAAAGAAAAGACCAGAATCAGCCAACTTATTTTGATTCAAGAGTGTATAATTAAATCAGAGATCTGTCTGCATGTTGAGTACAAATATTTGAGACAGGAAGGAAGAATGAGGTGTTGCAGTGCTTCCCAGCTTAGGACCATAACTCCTGCAGTCCATAGCCAACATGATCAATGTTTCAGGAAAATGGGAATCACAGGCCAGCAACATCTGGAGAGCCAAGGTTTGGAGGCATGGCATATATGGGAAGTGCTCTACAAATCCTAACCTTTGTATTCCGTTCCCTTAGACTCTTGCTTTGAAAAAAACTGCTGTAAAACTTGAAAGGGCAATTAAAATGAGTGGAACTTTTTAAAATGAGTGGAACATTGATGCTATGCTGATTACAATGTCTCTGCAAGTCTGGTAGGCTGCTGATTCAAGGAGAAACCCATCAGCTGACAAAGCCAAATCCAGATGGGTGTCAAATGGACTATGGTGGGGTTCCTCAATATTTCATATACAAATGTTTACCATTCACTCCGAAGCATGAGTGTATTATGTAGCCACAACCATGAAGAGGAGGGAGGTATCAGCAGATGTGAGGGATCCCAGAGATTTGCAGGTATACAGGTTTTGTTTTTTTTAGAGTAGTGCTTCTTAAGCCAGGGAGGCTTCAGATGTTCTTGGACTTCAACTCCTGAAATTTGTGACTAATGACTGGGGTGGCTAGGGACTTTAACAGACTACCCCATGTTAATGTTCTTTTGCCAGCATAAATTGTGGTGTTTTTATGCTGGCAAATACCTGCCTACCACACTTACCTTGAGCAGCATCAGTGAGGCTTCCCTGGCAGTAACAGAGCCCAACAGAGCTCCATTTACTTCCAGGCTTAAGATCTCTCCAATTCTCGCAAAAAGATGCTAGCATGGGATATTGAAAAATAAAGCAAACAACCCACACAAAAACTACAGCAAAGTACAAAAACACACATTTAAAGTCCCAAGTACAAGGGGGGGGGTCATAAAAAGAGCATCCCCTACCTGAGTGTCACAATCTCATCTGGACGTGTTTGCCCACTGATGCTGCATTCACGTGAGTTCAATGGTGCAAGGATTCAAACACTGGCAATACTGACAATAAAGCACCAGGGCAAATCTATTGATGGCTTGGCCCATCAATAAAATAGGACTGCTTTTTAACTAGATATGATCATAAAAGGATGTCATTATCTGGTATGCACACCCTTTTGCGGTCATTAGGTTTCCTTATGATGCCATATTTGCCACATCTGATCAAGTCCAAGGGCTTCTGTGGAATGAAGTCCAGTAACACCTGGAGACCTTTCTTGGTTGAGAATTACTACTTTAGGGGGGCAAACCTTTCATAAAGGTGGGGGGGATGCCAAAAATGCCAGCTAGAATTGATTGTCCTCATTGCTAACTGTTGAGGGGAATGGAAAATCAGTTGGGACAGAAAATAGAACAGAGTATCTTGAGCAATATTCTGTTCAAGTTCCTAATTGTTATTTTATTTTATTTTTTAATTTATATTCCACCTTTTCCCTAGGGAATCAAGCATCTTTTCTGCAAATGACATGGAATCCTGCTTGTCATGATGATGTGTTCTCCATGGCTGCCTTTCTTTTCTTTTCCCATTTTGAACCAAAATCACCTTGTTTTAATAAAGGCCACGTCATTCAACCACTATGGGCATGAACAGTTGCTGATTTCATCCTTTCCTATTTCCTGCTTCCTCTGTTTACCAACCATTTGTATTTGATACAGCTTGCTATCACCACGTGCAGCTATAGCTTATGATGTAGAGGTACTATCTGGGCATCTTTATGACCAGCAACAATCCCAACAACTCTTGAAATTGCTACAGTAGTTCCTAGGGTTTAGGGGTGAGAAATTCTGGCTTTCCAGATAGCAGTAGACTTCAACTCTTATTAGCCTGCAGTTAATGCTGAGGGATGCTGGGATTTGAAGTCCAACAATATTTTGGAGGGGCACAGTTGTTTACCCTACTACAGTTCAATTCATTATGCATTTTGGATGAGAATTGTTTTGCTGAGAGCAATGCATATGTGAGATTTCCCTGTTTGTAATCACTAGTACTACTCTATTCTAGGTGCAGCCTATTATTGATTTCTATTTCCTGTCCTTCAGCTTTTGATCTACCTTCTCCAGTTTGCTTTTGTCAACAGCACCTAAACAGGGATGAAAATGGCATACTGGTAGTCATGGAATTATTTCAGTATTATCCCTCTCTGAGGGCTTGTCAACACTACGGGCAAAAATCTGAATGGACTCCCTGACCTGGTCTGCCCCATATCCACTCTGCTACCTGTTTTTGTCAGGGAAATTAGATATTCTAATTAGAAGTTTGTCTCCCCCCTTTGGGTAATTTTATTCACCAAGGCACTGAAGACGCCAGCTTGTCTACTAGAACTCATAAATCTGTCTCTTGTTATTCTGGCCTTCAGAGTTGGAAAAGAGAGAAATGAAACTAAAGGCCTTTAGGTTTCTTGTTACTTCTCAGAAGGGTTGAATGTTTTGGAAAAATATTTAACTGGGAGGGGATTTTAGAGCTTGTGTGTGCCTTCTGCATTTTGGGGGCTCCTTTTCTTTCTCTTAGCTCCTGAGGAACTTTGGAGCATACAGAAGCATGGATGAATGTCTTCTGCTGTCTGTTTTATTTTCATTTGTCTGTTAATAAAGCCATAAAGGAGATTTGATATGGCCTTTTCTTTTGCACCAGAGGTGTACATGGTTTTGCTCAAAAGCCCATGCTATTTCGCTGCATGCATCTCTGCTTGGATGGGCAGAGAGTGAACGCACTCTGCATATTTTCTGATAGTGTCTTCACAGGGACATCGGATAGATGTGTGCACATGTCCCTGCATCCAAATGTTGCTTTGGTCCACTGCAGCTGCCTTTCCTCCATCATCTCCCTGACGGAACTGGACAGATAACTGCCTGGCAAGGAGCAGCCATTTACCTCTATGTCTGGGCCAGTTCCTGGCCTGGAATGGTTACAAAAAGTATTTTCCTTCCTTAGTGCTGCTGGTGCATAGTTTCTTGCTCTGAGGCCAATGAGGTGCCCAACCATGTGACCTGGGTGCCTCATTTCTGACCTCAGAGCAAACAGCTGCACGCCAATGGCAACAGTGCCAAGGAGGGAAAAACCCTTCTGTGACCATTTTGGGCTGGACATTAAGGTAAATGGCAGTGCCTGACAGACAGCTATCTGTCCTGCCTCCCCACCCCACTGAATCCTGGGCGGATTCATTGTTCGCACCAGAGGAAACACCAGAGTTTCCTGCGAAGTCTAAAGAAAACTGAGTTTTTAAAACCCAGTTGTTTACTCCAGGTTTGATGTGGATAGGGCTATATGTCACGTGGCATTATCCCACTAGATTCAGGAATAAGGCAGCACATTGTGTGGCCTTATCTCACCAGAGTTGGGGGGTGGGTGTTATGGATTTTTAGGTAAGCCCTCTCTTGGCATAGCCATGGAGGCCCTAAGGCAACCCTATCGTGATAAGGTTTGTTCAGAGTGGGTTTGCCAGTCTCTCCTGTGAGGCTGAGAGTGTTACTTGCTCAAGATCACCAAGTGTGTTTCCATGACTGAGTGGGGATTTGAACCCTGCTCTCTTGAGTCCTAGTCCAACATTGAAACCACTACACCATGCTGGCTCTAATATTTCAGAGGTGCTCCTGACCAATCAAAGGGAGGTCATGGGATAGGGATTCAATCTAAACTGCATGGGTTTACACTCTCCCTGAACATACAGGTTCAGAGCTTGGGTGTATACCTGAATTCAGTTCTGAGATTGCAAGCTCAGGTTTCATGGTTGGCCAGAAATACATTTGAACACCAAATCCTTATGTGACAGACAGGCCATTAGGCAGATCTGGAAACAGTGACACATTTCTCAGTTACATCCTGTTTGGATTACTGAAACATGTTCCACTTGGGGCTGCTTTAGAAGACTTCAGCTGGTCCAAAGAGCTGCAGAGTGTCAACTGGGACTGTACAACTATCTTGTTACAACAGCTCCACTGACTGCTGTTCCATTTCTGGGCACAATTAAAAATGTTGGGTTTCGCCTATAAAACCCTATATAGTTCAGGTCCAGGATATCTCAAGGACCATGTTCTCCTATATGAACCTACCCATGCTTTGAGATCTTCTGGGGAGGCCCTTATCTCTGTTCCACCTACCTCACAGGTACATTTAATGGGAACATGACCCTTCTCAGTGGTTGCTCCCAGGATCTTCAACTCCCTGTAGAGTGCTAAACTGGCATCCTCCTTGAAATCCTTCCATAGACAAAAGGATACTTAGTTCTGGCAGGCCTTTGAGGGCTGATTGTTCAGGGGAAAGGGCCTTTCATGATATGCTGTACTGGTTTCTAGCTGTCTATGGTTGTTGATGCAACTCTGGTTGTCTGTCCTTGCTGTTACTTTATCTTCCTGCCCTGTTGCTTATTTCTCTTTGGCTGATTTTTTTACTCCAGTTTTCAGAGCTGGCCCTACAATTTCTAAAAAGAATGAGGCAGCCTCCTCAGGTGCCAGCTGTTGTAGAGCAGCAGCAGGGCATAGGAAGGGACAGTTGTACAGTATATGTATTTGCTGTGGAGGCTCCCTGTCATATCCAAGCTAGCCTGCTATCTTAGTGGAGGACTTTGCCTCATCATTTTACAAGTAAGTAAATTTCAGTTGCCACTCCAGTTGGCTTTTGTACATGGAACAGAGGAAATTGGTATCCTGTCATCTGTCTTGGGGAGAAACATGTCTAGCCCTGGTAACCACTGAGGTCCTGAGATTGCATGACTGGAAGCTTGATTCTACTACTGTGTCTTCCCCTGTCTAAAAGGCATAATATAACCAGTTACTCTGAAGTAGTGGTTCACAAACTTTGGTCAACCAGATGTTTTGGGCTTCAGCTCCCAGAAGTCACAGCCGGCATGCAAATGATCAGGGATTCTGGGAGTCAGAATCCAAAACATTTTGAGGACCAAACAATGTTCTAAAACAATTTATCTGCAAAATGTACCATATATTCTGGCGTATAAGATGACTTTTGAGCGCTCAAAAGTGCCCTCCAAAATCAACAGTCATCTTATACACCGGATATACTTTGCTTCACCTGCCTGCCTATCTCCTGCCTCTTCACAAATGGAGCGAAGAGGCAGGAGATGGGGCAGGGGGGTGAAGCAAAGTGGTTTGCAGTTCATTCACCCTCCTCCTCTGCCTTCTCCCCCTTTGGGGAGCAACGGAAGACAGAGGAGGGGGGCGAACGTTGCGGTTTGCCGTGGCTGCCGCTTGATTGCCTCTGCAGTGGCCGAGGCAAACAGCTAGATTCGCCCTTTCCCCCCACCTTCCTTGAAGGTGGAGGAAAAGGGCGAAAATGCCCCGTTTTGCTCCGCGACCCCACTCCCTCCTTCTGGGCTCCCTTCCAAAGGGAGCCCAGAATTAGGATGCGGGGCCGTGGAGCCAAACCCCAGGATTCGCCCCCTCCCCCCAGCCACCCATCCCCCCTCCCTCCAGCCACCCCCGCTCCCCAAAGCCGTGAGCCCACTGGAGATTGTGGCTTTGGAGAGGGGGGGTGGCTGCGAAGCCCCTCCCCCCAGCCACCTGTCCATCCTCCCTCCAGCCACCCCCCCTCCCCAAAGCTGCGATCCCACTTGAGATCACGGCTTTGGGGAGGAGGGGTGGCTGCGAAGTCCCCTCCCTCCAGCCACCCGTCCACCCTCCCTCTAGCGCCCTCCCTCCAGCCACCCCTCTCCCCAAATCCACTTGAGATCATGGCTTTGGGGAGGGGGTGGGTGGCTGCGAAGCCCCCTCCCTCCAGCCACCCTTCCACCCTCCCCAAAGCCCCCTCCCTCCAGCCCCCACCAGCCAACTGGCCATCCCGCATTCCCCAACCCACAAGGAGGTTGGGCAGCTTCCTCGTGGGTTGGGGAATTGCGGGAGGAGGGAGCCCAGAAGGAGGGATCGGAGCTGTGCAGCCAAAAGGGGCATGTTCGTGAGAATCCTGGGTTTGGCTGCACAGCCTCCGCATCCTCCTCCTGGGATCAGGGCTATGCAGCCAAAGGGATCGGGGCTGTGTAGCTGAATCTAGGGGTTTAACCCTGCAGCCTCAATGCCTTCTTCTGGGCTCCCTTGCAAAGGGAGCCCAGGAAGAGGCATCGGGCTGTGGAGTTAAACCCCTAGATTCGCTCCCTCTTCCTTGAAGGTGGGGAGAGGGGGCGAATCCCGGGGTTTGGCTCCACGGCCCCACGTCCTCCTTCTGGGCACCCTTTGGAAGGGAGCCCAGAAGGAGGGATCGGGGCTGCAGAACCAAAGGGGGCATCTTCTCCCCTTCTCCCCACCTTCCTTCAAGTTGGGGAGAGAGGGCAAATCGAGGGGTTTGCCGCGGTGACCCCCGCTTCCCCCGCCTTGGTCCCCTTCAGAAGAGACAAGACAGAGGGAAGGGGGCTGCTGAGGCAAACTGGGCATTTTCGCCCCTTTCCTCCACCTTCAAGACAAGTTTGACTGGAAGGTTGAAGAGAGAGGCGAATGTTGCGCCTGGCTGTATGGGGGAGCCCTGCCAGCTGATCCTGT
This sequence comes from Gambelia wislizenii, assembly GCA_030847615.1. Lineage (NCBI taxonomy): Eukaryota > Metazoa > Chordata > Lepidosauria > Squamata > Crotaphytidae > Gambelia > Gambelia wislizenii. The sequence continues at coordinate 200,130,022 of JAUMIR010000005.1, read as the reverse complement.
TTGCTTTCCCAACTCATGAGGAGATCCTCGTGAGTTGGGAAACAAAGAGGATCAGCTGGCAAGGCTCCCCCAGCCAGCGAGCCAGCCAGCCAGCCAAATTGGGGGGAGTGGTCTTATACGGTGAGTATATGCCTAAGCCTAGATTTTTGGCTGGAAATTGGGGGGATGGTCTTATATGCCGGAATATACGGTATGTATCAGAGACTGGATAGACTCTTGGTCAATGAACTGAGATGAAGAAGATCCTTGCTCATATTCTGTAGCCTTTGTGTCCACAGATATAAGAGTTTAAAAATATTATTGGCTTATATACTTTACTCCATCTTCTTAGGAATATCTCTCCAGCTAATATAATTTAAATTGCCCCGTCATCTCTTGTGGATGATGTCTCTTTGCCTGTCGGCTGATAGATACTGTGGCTGCTGCAGATTATTACAACACATTAATGACAGAGCAAGATAATTTGCATCATCAAGACTGGAAGCATCTGCATTCCAGCCTCTTGTAAATAGCACTAATCTACTTTCCAAGAAAAGTCTGCAGGCTAACTAACTTGAGTTTGTGGGAAGGATTTCTAAAAAGTACTGTAAGATTTGCATTAATATTGCATGTTGGACAGATTTATAGCCACACAGGATTGCATCTGATTGAAGAAATATAAAGTGTTGTGAATACTCCATGCATATCACCAGAGTATTAACAACATAAAGTTTCCCCATAGCTTTTAACACACGCACAGGCACCCCCCCCACACACACATACTTTAAAATGTTATTCTGATCAGCAGGCAGTCTAAAGCATATCTCACAAACCATCTACAGGAATAAGCTTCAGAGCAATGTTTCCAAGAGTGCATTGGATAAGACTTTTGTTGGGACTCAGGGGCCACTGATGGGCTTAAGAAGCTATTGTTCATGGTGATACTTCTTAGTCTTCAGATGAGAATATGTAAGTTTCCTCTTATCTTTTGCCAAATATCTAGCCAAACAGGCAGTTATGCTGCAATCCAATACACTCTTTGATTTTGTTGTGTGCCTTCAAGTCATTTCTGACTTATGGTGATCCTAAGGTGACCCTATCACAAGGTTTTGTGAGGTTGAGAGTGTGTGACTTGCCCAAGGTCACCTGGTGGATTTCTGTGGCTGAGCTGCGAGTCAAACTCTGATCTCCAGAGTCATAGTCCAATGCTCAAACCACTACGCCATGCTGGCTCCTAATACCACTCAGTGGAATTAGGGAGTAAATCCTCACTCAGTGGAATTTAGGTGTTAATGTACATGAGATGTCAATGCATGTTAAGGATGGAAAGAATCTTTGAAAATATTTTTTAAATGGTCAAAAATGTTTGAGTGGCAGGAAATCCTGATGAGGAGAATCCTAGACAGGTGAAAATCTTCACAGTTCTGGACTTATTCTGCAAGAAAAATGCACATGGAAACCAAGATCCCTGTGCAGAAAAACAGCATTTCCATTGCACAGACACACACACACACACACACACACACACAGTATTTCTGTACAGAAAGCATATTTCTTGTACAGAAAACATCTTCACTTTCTTGCAGCAAGGAGGAAAATGGAAAATTATTCATTCTCAGCTATATAAATTAAATTTATGAAGGTTTATATCCTTACATGTACAGGATTTCAGCCCTAATAACCCATTGTGTTCCCTCTGCCCAGGTCCTTTACCTTACATTGTATGGTACAAGTACAGCTAATGGAACTGATGAGCACGAGATGCATAAAATTCCAGAGGTTGGGTGATCATGTAGGAAACATAGAAAGTTATGGATGGGGGGATTTTGAATTATATGGAGTTGCACCTTCAGATACTGGTCAGTAAATTTCTGTACATTTGATAGCTAGCGTCATATAGTGGTCTGAGCGTTGGACTATGACTCTGGAGACCAGGGTTCAAATCCCCACTTGATCATGGAAATCAACTGGGTGACTTTGGGAAAGTCACACTCTCTTAGCCTAAGAGGAAAGCAAAGGCAAACTCCCTCTGAACAAATCTTGCCAAGAAAAACCTGTGATAGGTTCACCTTAGGGTCACCATAAGTTGGAAACAACTTGAAGGCAAGCAACAACAAATTCAGATTCAAAGCCATCTAGAAGCATAGTACAAAGAGGAACAAGGGGCTAATTTCACACAGTTAATTAGAAACCATCTTAGGAACTACACTCAGAAGGTTAATGAAGACATGCTGCTGAGACAAACAAAATTTAAACCCATTTTCTTCATGGGGCTGGCTTGGTGTACTAGGTGAATTATTTGCATTGATACGATCCCCCTGAGATATGTAAAGTGGATTTTGTCAAGGGCAAATTCACTGGCAAACAACATATCAGTACAACTAAAATTGCCCATGTACAAGAACAACTTGTGCTCCAGGGGCCCATTCACACTATAGAATTATAGCATTATGATTCCAGTTTATCTGCCATGATTCCATGCTATGGAATCCTAAGACTGGCAGTTTAGGGAGGGGTCTTTAATATTCTGAGCCTGCATGCTCCAGTGCCTCATAGAACTATGAACCCCAGGATTCCATGGGATGGAACCAAGGCAGTTACAGTGGAGCAATAGTCCTATAATTGTATAGTGTGATTGTATCCTTGTTTCAGTGGTGTTTGTGAGTTAGCCTAATTGTGTGATAAATACATGTAAGCCCATGCTTCCCACCAGAGAGTAGGATGGGCGGCTTCTTCTTACAGACACCTATACATTGTTACTATCAGAGGTTTATCTTCATTCATTTTGTATTGCTGTACAGACCGTGGCGACCCAGTGGACTCAGTGAGAGATGTTGACTTTTGTCACCTTGTAGTCTGGAATATAGATTTCAGCAAACCGTAATGCTCTCTTCAAACACATAGTGAGCATTATGAACTTGTCAAAATTCTTCCCAGGATTTCTGTCTGACCTACAAATTCATTGCTTCCATCCTTCTCGTCCCATCCATCTCTTCCACCTTTCCACCTGCTTCTGTTGCTGCTGATCTGGTTCTGACTTTGGTAGCAAGGAGTAAGAAAGAGGTACTGTGTATCCCCCCTTCCTCCCCCTCATCTCCATAGCAGTAATTCAGGGGTGTATTTACACTGTAGAAAAATGCAGTCTGACATAATTTTAAGTGTTGCAGCTCCATCCTATGGAATCCTGGGATTTGTAGTTTTATAAGGTCTTTAGCCAGACGCAATATCCACAATGCTGCAGCCTTATTTGAGAACTCATGCCGAACAAGTCTTGAAGAGAAACGACAACGCAGAAAGAATCACAACCTGGAAACATCACCCAAGGAGACCTTCTGTTGTGCTTTCTGCAACCGGACTTGTTTATCTCGGATTGGCCTTTTTAGTCATCAACGCGCTTGCAGAAAGCACGGGATGAGTCCTTCCTGAATCTTCATTTGCGAAGAAAAGCCTGAGAAATAGAGAGAGAGAGCCTCCTCTGCCAAAGAATGCTGCTGCCTCACAAAACCACAAATCTCAGAATTCTGTAGGATGGAGCCATGGCAGCTAAAGTGGTGTCAAACTGCAATATTTCTACAGTGTAGATGCACCTCAGGTCTCAGAAACACAGGCAAGTGCAATTTTCTTAGCAAGATGACCCAAGATATTCTTCTTCCTGAGACAGAGACAGAAATGGTTTACTTACCCTCCCATGGTAAGGTACATGATGAAAGAGGCAGAAAATGATGCAAGTCCCTCTCCTAGCCCTCACTATAAAGCCCTGGTGGTGCAGTGGTTAAATGCCAGTACAGCAGCCACAATGTTGCAAGTTCAATCAACCTTCCATCCTTTCATCAGTCTGGTAAAATAAGTATCCCTGCTTGTATCCTTGTTTCAGTGGCATTTGTGAGTTAGCTAACACATATTGGAAACCGCTTAATGTGGTATAGATGTGTAAAGTGCTATTGCTTAACAATTTGTAAGCCTCTCTGAGAGCCTTTGTGGCTGAAGAGAAGGGTATAAATACCTAAATAAATAAATAAAGTAATACATTCAGTGAGAATTTGCTGCCATGAAGTCATATCGGAGGTGTCCATCTCCTCTGCTTAAAGATAGAGAGGGCTCTGTTTTTCAATTCTCCTGATACCACTTCAAGTTGGATTAGTCCAGGATAAGCTGTGCTATTAATTCCACAGTATTTCTTGATTTTCTTATGGGATTCAAGGAAAACTGGAGCTTGCTTGTCACTAAGCACAGCTGAACCTATGTATGGCCTTCCAGAGGCCCTTTACATATCCTGCCCCCGCCCACTTTTTGCTTTCTCTGCAAAAATAGAAGTATGTATATCTCTCTGTGTATGTGTGCATGTGTATGTGGTGGGGAGAGGGGAGGATCATCTCAACCATCTGGCAGGCGGCAGCATGTGTGGGCTGTGTTCTACTTGGTGGGTCAGAAGTTACCCAGGTTTTCTTGAAACCTACTTTACAGCCAAAGATAGTTCCTCTTATGCTGCAGAGAAGAGACGTGTTTTATTATCTGCTTTCTGAGTAAGAAGTTTCATTTCACAGCTCTCTTAGATGTAATGTGCTTGAAAACAGCTTTATAAATAAAGATGGATTACTCAGTAATGTCTGCCACGTGTATATATTAAAAAACAAGACATGAGTTTCATAAAAAGTTGCTGAACGACTGCATTTCTAATGATAGTGCTTACATATCCAGTTACTATAATGACATGGGAGATTCAGGTGTTTACCACACAGAGGTCAGAATGTGCAATGTTTCTGTCATGTAGATAGTGGAATCATGTCCATATTGCACCACATGTTTCTGGCCATTCCGAAATAGAGGCAGATGAGCAAGCATGTTTTGCGCTTTTTGCGTACCACATTGGCCCTCTATGTCTCTCCCTCCTGTTATTTCTCAATTTCTGCATGCATCTCCTCCTTCTCACATCACATCCTGGTGTTATTGCACACATGCGTGATCTTGCTGATCTATCCCTGGCTGCGTTTGGGTTTTGCGCAATCACACAATACTTTGGCCTGTGGCAGGGATTTTTTCTGAAATAGCGTATGCATACTTCTAACCATGGATGGTGCAGTGGTATGAATGAAGCACTTTCACATAACAGGAGATGTCGCACGATTCCGACGTCATTTTAAATTGCCGGTTTAGCGTGGGCAATAGCTACTTTTTGCTCAACCAATTTTTACTCATGGTACAATTTTTACGTATGGCTGATAATAGTCACTGCCAGCGACATCAGAGTGGGAGGAAAAATAAATCAGCTATGTCATGGAGATAGCCTCCATTCTAGGTTTTATTTCCTACCTTGCTTCAGTATATAAGCGCAACCTACATTCATGCTGTGTTTGGGAGCTATATTAACATAAGTATCAGGAAAGCATAAACTATGCAAAGAAATTTTAAAAATAATAATTGGTTTCTCCCTGGTGTGAACGGAATGGCCACTGGAAGTTGAGTTGGGAAGACTGCAGGGGCGGAGAGAATATTGAGAAGGCTAATCACACCCTTGCGTGATCACGTGATAAAGAGAAGCCAGAACAAGCACGAAATTTTGTACCACATGTCTTGCTATGGTGGGAGTATCGCATGATCAAGGGCTATTGACAGGGGGAAATCGTCAATAGGTTGTAGCGCACCAGAACTCGAACACAGACAGATGGAACACTGAATACATACGGCTTCGTGTGGGCTGCGAAAATTCAATCCAGCATTGAAGCACTTTCACGATGGAAAAAAACCTTGTGTGGTGAACCCCTCAGTCACAAATGCTCCCTTTAGCCGTGTGCATGTGGTTGTAGAATCTTGAAGCAAATACTTCTCAGGAGGTGTACATGGGCTCAGAAGTTGCAAGTTTGGGCCTAAATTTCCTCCCATTAGGTTTTGCCATTGATCACATTCTTAGCCAAAGACCACAATCCCATGGTGGTAATTGGAGGAGGCTGCCTGTTGGTGTTGGGAGGGGCTAAAGGCAGTGGTGGGTGGGGCAAGAACAAAGTGGGTGGGGGCATTCCTTTTATTTTCTCTCTCTTTTTAAACCTCTTTCTGTCATTCACATCTCTCTTTTCTTTCTTGCCTAATTGGTCGCTGGACAAGGAATAAACCAGTCTTTCAGAGCTATGAAGTGACTGCAGGGGACTTTCAAAATTTGGCCAAGAGCTGCACGAAATTAGATTGAGAGCTGTAGTTTGCCCACCTGGATTCAAAGTGTGGAAACTTTACGTAGTATTGGTGCCAAGAGGGTACAGCAAAGATGTGACAAAGATTTTTAGGCAACGTAGGATTTTATATGGTTTTTATGATTCTTGTTGGCATTGTTATAAAATCACTAATTATATCAATTAGTTCAAATACTCCTGAATACACAATCCTAGTGACAGTAGCTTTATGCAAATAATTTGAAGACAATGGCTGGAATTCTGTGGTGCTATTATGCTGGTATAATGGGTATTTGTCCTACATTGTACAAGGAGTACAACATTGTACTTTTTATGCAGCTGATTTGCCTTGTTGTCCTAAGAGGTTTTGAATGCTTTAGAGACCCACCCACAATCCCAAACTCTCTATTATTATCTGGGGGAATTATTAGCTCAAAGAGAAGCATGTGAGAGGAAGGTAACTTTGGGGATCTTTTCATCTATGTAACACAGCCAGGCTATAGCAGAGTAAAACAGATTAGATAGAGGGAGAGATTTGGGAACATAGGGCAATAATTACCAAGTCTTGAACAGAAAAGCTTTGTGCAACAAAGATACTCAGACAGGTATCTGAGGGTGGCACAGGAGGTTCTGATCTGGGGTGCACTGAGAAAGAGAGTGTCTGGGTTCATCCACTGTGGCACACTTTACTATTGTCAGGGGACTAATATTCATACCCTATTTCATATCCTGAAAGGGTACTCTGGTTATGACAAAGCCTGGATGGCTTTACCACAAGACAGACAAAGGAAACTGAAACTCAACTGATTGTGTTGATGGCTGGAATATAGGAATTGATTAGTTTATGACAACCTCTCAAGGTTGGACAGGAGGGGGCATAGGAAAGACATCCTTAGGAATAGATTTAGGAATGGTCACTTAATTATTTGATTGAAGAAATCATTGCTGAGATGCCCAGGGCTGGAAGAAAGGATTAGCACATACCTCTTTAATGACTGTGTTCACTAAGGGGCTTCTGCACAATCCTAATTTGGGCTTTATTTCTAAGACACATACCAGGTCATTGTGATGATTGCCCCTTATCTGTGGTGGGGAAAGGGGGAGGTGTAGAATTCGGTGTGCATCTATTGCACCAATTTTGGTGAAGGGAGGGTCTCTGGAGCAACCTCATGTGACTTGAGGGAAGTTGGGGTTGGCCTAAGGGATAAACCCCTCACCTTAATCCATGTGGCTTGGGTGAGGGACTTTTGGGTTGGGCTTCCAGATGCAGGCTGGCTGGGGAGCAACCCCGTTTATTGGCGTTCCTCTCCAGGGCTCAGTGTTCGCCCAGGGAAGCTGGGGAGTATAGCTCTCAGATAGACAAACTGCCCTAGCTGCTCCTACACTAAGTTGCCTCCCCCCACTGAAGATCTTAGTGGGTTAATAAATAGGTAGGGTTAAATAAAGACCCTTTTATTTCACCCCATTTCTTGTGTGTGGTCTCTTTATTTCCCTGAATCAATCAGCAAAACCATATACTGCATGGGAAGAGCCTTCATGGCTTTTCCCAAAGTTTTTAAAAAACTGTGAGGGAAATGCTGTCATGATGGCCTGCCCTGCCATCATGGGAGTTCATTTCAGCAACTACATTTTACAGCATTGGAAACTTCCACTCCTTATTTGGCCTGTTAAGGGGGTGGGAACTTCATTGAATAAACATGATGTCACATCACTTGATTAAGATAGCCACTCTGATTGGCAAAGGCAGAGCCAATCAGAGATCACCACAAAAAACTTTAAAAGTTCTGGTCTTTCCTTTGTTCTGGCTGAGCTGGGCTAAGCACATGGCTAGCTGAGATGGACTCTGGCCACATGGCCTGAGCCCATGGCAGAGAGACCACAGAATGGAACAAAGCCATGGAGTAATCAACAAAATACCAAACTGTGATAACAAAAGGTTGGGGGGAGCCAATCTTGCCCAAAGGCCTCAAAAGGATCCCAAAGGACTCTGAATTCCATCACGGAGACTGTAAGTTACCTTGTATGTAGTAGGTTAGGGAATGTTTAGTTAGTTTGCATTAGATTATGATTTATTTTATTAAGTGCTGTGAATGAATGTATACTGTATAAACCTTACGTTGAACCTGGGAATGTTTTGCCTTCTCAAGTAACATAGACTCCTAGAATTTAATAAAGCCTTTCTGTTATTTTCTAACCTGCCTAGAATTGCCCGCTTCTGGTCAGCTATCAAAACCTTCTCTAGATTAGAGAAAAGGGTTATTATTATTCTCATAACCAGTCTGGCTTTCCATTGCACCAGACAAGAAAGGAAACTCAACTGGTGATGGCTTCGAAGAGCATTTCTTGGGTTTTTAGGATTAAAAACATAAGGCCAACTTTGGACTCAGGCAGCATAGATCCTTGGGTGGCTTTATGATATGGTGGCAGCGTTTTGAACTCTGGGGTTGGGAATAACAGTGAAGCTGTGGCTTTGGAGTAGTTCTGGGAATTTTTGGAAAGCTTTCTCTGTGTCCTGTTTCAGCCCTGAAATGGGTGGGCTGGCTTGTGTGTGTGCGTTTTCCTGGAGGTGTGGGGGGCATTCCTTCTCTGGGCTTGCAGATCTGTGAGTGTCTTCCTCCCTGGCTACCACTTGCGATCTTTTTCTTTTTTTTAGCACACGTTAGCCTGCCCCATGAACTGTGGAACTTGTTTTTGTGCCTTTCTATGGCTGTAAAGCCTAAGTTCTCAAAGCAGTAGGACTGATTTTTTCCCCCTTTCTCTCTTGATGGCTGTGTTAACTGCTTCCTCTGGTTTGGGCTTCTGGCTCCAGAGGTGATTGGATTGTGAGGGGGGGAAGCCCCACTCTTTCTCTCAGTTTGGCTTTGAATGCATAGGTTTTTTTTCTGCAGCTACTTGCTCGTTGGGACAACCAATTCAAATTGCGGCACATTCTTGGCAAGAATGGAAGTGTATTGCTGATTGGTCAGACATGCATGAGGCTAAAGCTTTCTGACAATGAAATGGCCAGATTTTCCATGTTGAATGTTTGTGGTAGTAATTGTGCACTGAGGCAATAAAACGTTTTACAAAGTTTGTTTAAGCAGAAGGTTGCACTTCTGCACCTTGGATTTATGTTTTTAAAAAATAGTGTTTGGTAGTGGCAACTTGGGGAGGATAAAAACATGAGTAATTCACTCATGCCCACCATCTTGATTCACAGGCATGCCTGTGTGAATATCAAACATGGATAGCTTCACATACCTGCAAGCTTGCAAAAAACAAAACCAACATGGAGACAAATGGACGCTGCTGCAAATTGGCATTACTGTGCAACAATCCACATTTTATTGCCTCGTATAGACAAGCTGCAGGTTCTCCACACAAGCCAGAACACACTTGGAAGAGCTTTGTCTTTTCAGAATCATTGCTTTTCATATGCTCAAAGCGGAGGGCAGAGCTAGCATGCTCTCTTCATCATATTTAGATTTATCCCCTTTCCAAATGCTTAAGTCCAGGTGTGCATTGGTCATTCTAGATAATGCTTAAGATATGGGAGGGTCCTGATCTGACCACACTGCAACCCTCATCTGAACTTACATGATGCCCAGAAAAGGATAACAGTAGCACAGCAAACATATCAACAGGATAGAGGCTGAACGATATCAACAGAAGAGGTAGGTACCAGAAGCATTTACTGATTGCAACAAAGAATAGGAGAGAGCCTCCCCCCACCCCATCCTGACTTATTGTAGAAAAGCTAAATTAGTAACTGAATTTTATTTCAAGACTTTCAACAGGACAACATCTGAGAGCAGCAGGGGAGCTTATGGGGCATGAGTCATCTGGCAAGGGGGCTTGCTGCTGGCTGGTGGGCCCATTTGTGGCCCAGCCAGCACCCCCATGATCCTCCCGGTGGCCCCCCTTGCTTACCTTGGTGACCGCATGGCTGCTCGCCATGGGGGCTGCCATGCCTTCCTCGTCTTCTTCCCAGCATGCCTTGGGCCAGGAGGAGCCGGGGAAGGCGGGAGCCAATCGGGAGGGGACCCCCCCCTTCACCCGATTGGCTCCAAGCAGGTAGGAGGCAGGGACATCTGGCCACGCTCATGGCGCAGCTGGATGATGCAATAGGAGCTGCGATGGAACTGTTGGGCTGCCTGTTGATAGGGAATGGTTGGCGGAAGGCGGTTTCCCATGGGGAAGTGCCTTTTGTGGTGGATGGCATGGGTCATGATCAAGGTAAAGGGGGGGTCTCCATCAAGTTTAAGTTCAAGTACAAGTTCAAGTTCAAGTTCATGGAGACCCCCCTCTGTGATTAACAATTTTGTTTGCAGGGGAAGAGAGAGCATCTGGTGGGACGGCTTGGCCATTGCCTCTCTCCTCCATAAGAATCGGAAGGGTCCATTAGTAGCAATTGACCAACATGGATTGGGTCAATGATGGTATGACCCATGCCTAGTTGCCAACCATTGGGCAGTCATCTGCAAGTTGTGGCCATTTTATTGCCAACAACATTTATCTACTAACCTGTATTTAACCAATTTTCTGAATATGTAATCAATGCAAATTGTGTAACTACCTCTTGCTATGTACTCAATACAATTTGCATACTACCTCAGGCGTATGTGTCTTATTGGGAGGGGAGAGTGGGGTTGTTATGGTTTGGGCCCGCAATGCTTTTTCCAGTCTGTATCCCCTCCCCTGAGTATTTTTTTGTCCAAGTAGCTGCTTCACTATATCTAATGGTAGGGCTGAGCTTTGGTAAAACTCTCTCTCTTGCTTAATCTGCAATATATTCTTCTTCTTAACCTGTGGGGCTTGATGAACCAGGTGCAGGAACCCACCCACAATATTTGTTTTCCCCAACTTTGTTTTCTTTCCTATAATTTCCAAAATTGTCTTTCAGTTCATTTTGGGTATAGGGAGAGGTTCCATAGCTTTGATTAGATTGTGAAAGGGTTCTGTGACCAATAACAACAACAACAACAACAACATTTATTTATACCCCGCCTCTCTGTTAAAACAATCGGGGCAGCTTACAATAATTAAAATACAATACAGATAAAAATCCCAAAACACCACCCACCCCCACCCTGCCCCATAAAAAGATATTAAACAAATATACATTAAAAACAACTATCTAAAATCACATTTAAAAACAATAAATACAATAAATAGCCAACAGACTAAAAGAGGCCAGAGGCCCCTGAGGCCGGGCTCTAATTAGGAAAGGCCTGCCAAAAGAGATCCGTCCTTAGTGCTTTTTTAAAGCTACTCAGGCTTGTCATCTGATGGATCTCGTTCGGATCTCAAAAATCTTTGCAATGGTTTTTGGACTAAGCAATAAACATTTTCGACAGTAATCAAAAAGTTTAAGCTGCTCTGAGCCATTGCTGCCATCAGCATTTTTACTCAGGCAAGCCTTTGGCTTATAATTTATGCAGCAAAAAGTGTTTAATGGGGTGAAGATTCTTTTCTTTTAAAATCTGTTTTTATATGGTATTCCTAACTGTTTTAATTGTGTATTATATTGTTTTAACCTTGTTTTTTAAACTGAATTGTCATTTAATCTTTTTTTAAAAAGTTTTTTATGGATCATTTTTAAAACTTTGCCCTGTGTTTTAAATGTTTGTAAGCCACCTTGCATCCTGTATAAGGAGAAAGGTGGTACACTAGACCCACGTATTATGTGAACTTGTATTATGTGGATTCAGTTATACCTGAATACCTTCTTCTGCTGCTCAGTGATACTTTCTTCAGCTAGGGAAGTAGTCATGAAAGAAGGATAGGAAGTTGACTGAGTGCAGAAATAGGCACCCAGACAACATATTGTTGTGTTTGCTGAGGTCAGAATGGGGCACCTGTGCAATCAACAAGTGGGAAGTATCCACCTCTTTTTTGATTACATGGGCACCCCATTCTGACCTCGGCGAATGCAACAGTGCACCTCAGAAGCAGTGGCTCCAAGAATGCTATGGGCCAGCAGGGTCTGTATGGACAATGACACATGGATCCATGGCAGTTGTGGCCAGTATAGACGAGCCCTGAGAGTCCTTCCTCAGCAGAGAGAAGGGTGAGAAGCTAGCTGTATCTCTCTCTCCACCAAAGAGGGATGGAGAGTCCTTCCTTGGCTGAGAGAGGCATAAGAAAAAATGGTTCTAGATTATATGTGAAAACAGCATTAAAAGGAGGATCCTGGAACAGAACTCTCACATAATGTGTAAGCCTACTGTATATAAAATAAATAAATAAATAAATAAATAAATAATTCAGTGATGGCTCATGGACCAAGCAGGGGATGTGGTGGCTGAATTCCTATGACCACACTGATATGTGGATAGTAGGGGCAGAGGGACAGGCACCTGTGCCCTTATATTCATGTTGTGTCGACACTGTCACTAACAGATATAAATGCATATACCACTGTATTGAAGAAACTCTTTCTTTACTTCTATAATGAAAGCTTATGTTGGATCATCCTTTGTCTGGAAGTGATGAAGAATAATAGAATAAGTTAACATGAGTTTGTTGTTCAGGAAAGTATCACAGATTTGAAGCTCCCCCTCCCCCGAAAACAAAAACTAAACCAAACTAGAGCAATGGAACTCACAAGTAGCCAATGATAATGTCCAGATATTAAGACTGACTTCTGGCACTCCATGCCAGATGCTCCTTATCCCACATTAGATATCCTGACTCTTGAACTCTTTTCCCAAAAGCCCAGCTGATCCCATTACAGAATCCCTTGGCATTCACTGGGGTTTGGTTCCAGGACCTCCTCCCCCATCAATACCAAAATCTGTGGATGCTCAAGTCCCATTATATACAATGGTGTAGTAAATGGTGTAACCCTTACATAAAGCAGCAAAATCAAGGTTTGCTTCTTGGAATTATTTTTTCAAAAAAATATTTTCAAACCATAGATGGATGAATCCGTGGATAAAGAATCTCTGGATATGGAGGGCAGACTGTACTATTTTCGTCTTTTTATTTAGGCAGACCTTTTAATGCTATTCGTTTAAGTTCATATTGAATCTGATTTTTATCTGTTGTGCTGAATTTTTGTGTCATCAGGTTTTATTATATTTGAAATGTAAATGGCCAACAAACAGCAAGAAAGAGAACAAGGTGTAATTTATTTACAAAATCACTTCAGATTTGTTTATTACATCCAATATCTCTGTCAGATGCAGTGATCGATTCTTATCTCCTGAATGTTGAAATACATAATCTTTTGGAGTACCTTTCCAAAAGGCAAAGACATTTGGACTGATCTTCCAGTATGCCTCACCCTATGGAAAACTGGACTTTTAGAAAAGTCATTTACTGTACAAAGTTTTTGTTTGGGTCTTAGTTTAGATGCCACTGGGGAACAGCAATCCAGAACCAAAGGGAATTGCTACCAGTTGGGATCAATTCAGATTATACATTGTCCTTTGTCCAGCACATAGAGGGGAATGAGAATTTGTCATCCATGGCCAAGTTGGCATATCAATGTGCATGTATATATTAGATATTCTGCCATTACATGGTGTGCAGGGTCAGCAAAAGTTCAGCAGGGATTTTGGGGGAGGGATGGGGTGGGAAGGAAGGGGTAAATGCTTCCCTCTTTTATGCACTGGGTTATAATCTGATTCAGCCCTTGGGCCCTTGTCAGTGGAGCCAGTTAAGGTCAGGCCAGCCAGACTTAATAAATTAACGCCGTATATTAATACCTTTCTATGACACATTCAGAAAGAGCACATTAGAGTTCCCTGTTCTTTGGGCCCTAAGGCAATAATACAAAGGCTACACAGAGTGTTGAGCAGTGTTGGTTCCTAAAAGATATCCTTACCAAATGCCAACCCAGTTTTAAGAAGAGTGCATTACATTTTATACTTTTCTTCAGTGTTGCAATTTAAAACCTTTGTCCTTGCTATAGCTACCTCCCGTTGAGAAACAATACCCTTGATTTTCTACTGTTTAACTAGTTGGATTGCCACTGAATTTCACAAGGATAATGTATTTAGGAAAGCAGGGAACTTTTGTCTTTCCTGATTGCTCTTTCTTGATTTCTGCTCTTACATATCTTTGCCTATGTAACCTATTCATGCACTATGTGAAACATAGCTTGATCTATTATAACACAACAATTCAACAGTAATTCAACAGGTAATGAAATACCATTTTGTACATCAAGAAATAAGCAAATGTGACAAAGGTACTCAACAGATTGTCATTCATTATTGCTATAATCTATTGATTGTTAGCCTGTGATAACATGCAAAATATACATAAAAAAGATATTTTTTAGCCAGGAGAGAGAGGTTTTAGGGATTTAAATGATGGGATGGATTCTTAAAGTATAGACTGTTGTTGAAAGAAAGTCTGCTTTTAATCTTCATGCCTTGAGGGGAAAAAATTACTGGGGTATTTTTTTGATCTGTGAGAATTCCAACACATTATAATGGCTATAGTTAGGGTTAGGATCAGAGCTCAGAACATTAGGTTTGAAAATTTTAATTTGTTAGTGTTGACTATTAGAAATGAGGTGGTTAATTCTTTGACATTAACTTTACTAATTAAAATAGAGTAATTTGCTGAATTGCACTAAGGAATTGGTTACTGGATTTGTAAGTTTTGAAAACAAACAATGGACTTTACAGAGGATGGCATGTAGGTTGTCACTGATGACTCATTTGCTGTTGGCTTCTTCAAAAGTGTTATTTTAGAGGGTTTATGATGGACTATGAGTCTGGAGACCAGGGTTCTAATCCCTGCTCAGCCATGAAACCCCCGGGTGACCTTGGGCAAGACACATTATCTCAGCCTAAGAGAAAGGCAATGGCAAACCTCCTCTGAACAAATCTTGCCAAGAAGACCCCATGATAGGGTCACCTTAGGGTTTCCATAAGTTGGAAATGACTTGCAGGCACACAACAACAACCGAGAACATGCCAGATGTGATGGACTAAAGATTGTTTGAGATTGGTGGGGTTTGTAGTACAATGCATCTGGAAGCATCACATTGGGGATGGCTGTTCTTGAAAACTGGCTTGACAACAGTACATGTGAAAGGGATCTGGGAGTCTTAGTATACCACAAACTGAACATGAGTCATCAGTGTGATGTGGCAGCTTAAAAAGCCAATGTGATTCTAGGCTGCATCAATAGCAGTATAGTGTCTAGACTGAGGGAAGTAATAGTACCACTTTATTCTGCTTTGGTCAGACCTCATCTGGAATACTATGGGGTTGTCTAAATGGTTAAAATAAACCTAAGGCAATTTGCTGGGAGTACGACCTGTTTTAATGGGAAGCCACATTCAGGAGGGGGACAGCAAAAACTCCAAAAACTATGCCAGGAAAGCCTTTGTGGCTGTTCCCAGAGTTTTTAAAAAGCTCCGTGGGGAATGTGCACTCCCACTCATTGGGACAAGTGATTCAATTTGAATTGCTTTCCCATATGAGAAGCAGTGCAAACCTGATTGGCCAGATGAGCACAGCAGGGCAGTGCTTGCTAACAGGGCAAGCAACCGCTGCCACCATGTTGGATTTTCACCTTAGTGAGTAATTGCTAAGGTGATAAAACAGGGATTTGTATTCTCTCTCTCTCTTTTGTAAAGGTGAAATATTGCTTGTGTGCACTATGGAAATAGTGTTTATTTTTTTTAAAAAAAGGTTCAGTGGTGGCAGATTTAAAAACATGACTAATTCACTCACAGCTGCCATCTTGACTAGAGGGCATGCAAAATTTATGGGGGCTGTAAAATGGTTAAGACAAGTTGCAGCTGCTGCTGCTTGCTGTTACTATGGAGCAATCCTTCTTTTTCCCAGGCTCGGATAGATAAGCCCTCTGTCTGGTTCTGGGCACCACTATTTAAGAAGGATATTGACAAGCTGGAATGTGTCCAGAGGAGAGTGAGCAAAATGGTGAAATATCTGGAAACCACGCTCTATGAGAACCAGCTTCTCATAGCTGGGTATGTTTAGCCTGGAGAAGAAAAAGTTAAGAGGTGATATGATGGCCATATTTATATATTTGAAGGAATGTCATATTGAGGATGGAGCATGCTTATTTTCTGCTGCTCCAGAGACTAGGGACTTTATCAGACAAGGTAAATACTGATAAAAAGCCCCATCATTTATGATGCAACGATAACACAAAGGGCAAAAATATCAGACGTCCTCATCATTCAGCTGTTCCCACTGCCTAGTGCTGGTGCTGATGCGGCATCACTTTTTTATTTATGAGCAAAGCCACTACTAAAAAGTGATGCCTCATTCATGTCCATGGGACACAGCAGGAACAGCTGAACAATGACATTATCTGATAATTTCAGCCTTTTGTGTTCTCTTTGTGTCCTTATGACACAGTTTTTGCCACACCTGATAAAATCCTAGGACACAGAGCAATGGATTCAAACCACAAGAAAAGAGATTCCACCTAAACATTGGGAAGAACTTCCTGCCAGCAAGAACTGTTTGACAGTGGAATACACTTCTTGGAGTATGGTGGAATTCTTTGGAGGTTTTTAGAGGCTGGATGGTTATTTGTTAGAGGTGCTTTGATTGTGTTTTCCTGCATGGCAGGGGATTGAATGGGATGGTCTTTGTGGTCTTTTCCAATTTTATGATCCTATGACCAAATGCCCTGCCTCATATGAGCCACAGGGCTCTGAGACAGGGGCAAGCCAATGAAGATAAGGCCTTGGAATCAAGATGCAAGATCTGAAAATCTCAGATAGCACATGTTTTCATGTAATTCTCAAAAGTCCCTGGTTCAGTCTCTGGCATCTCCAGTTTCCTCAGTGCTTTCCAAGTAGACCATGTAGAACTGTGACTGACAAGATGAAACCTCTTGTTCATTACATTAAAGTAATAGTGAATGCTGTTAACTGTTACATAAAATTATTTATTTCCAGGCTTTGAAAATATCCAACTTATTTAGTAGTTGACAAATCAATTCATTATGGGGGAGAGGCTAACTAATTATTGCACAACTAGATAAATTTAATTATTGTCAAAGCTCTGCCTAGAGTAAAGCTTTTGCATAACTTTTGTAATGTATGATATTTTCTGAATCTACGGAGTTCCAGTGTCTCCTGGTGGAAGAAATTTTGATTCTCCAGGAATGGGGCCAACATATTGATACCCAGGGCAAGTTTCACTAGTTTGGTGTGGGTTCTGCAACCAAACATGACTGAGGAACTAAAACGTTCCATCTTGGGACCTACTCATGTTGTGTTATTATAGAACTATTATTCCATTTAACTGCCATGATTCAATCCTGGGAATTGGAATTTAGGTGGCACATTTAGAATTCCCAGCCAGAAAGCTTTGGTGCCTCACTGAACTACAGACCTCAGGATGATATAGGATGCAGCTATGACAATTAAAGTTGGATATAGCACTATAACTATGTAGTGTGAATGGATCCCTGGTTTATAAGTGTTACAAATGAATATCGTTATAGCATTAGCATATGTAATATCACAGTCTAAAGTTATGCAATACTACATGTGAAAAGGACCTTGGGATTGTTATTGTTGATGATAATGTGAACATGAGCCAGCAGTGTGATGCTGCAGCAAAGAAGGCAAATGCTATCTTAGCCTGCACTAACAGAAGCATAGCTTCCAAGTTGAGGGGAGTAACAGTTCCCCTATATTTTGCACTGGTTGGGATTCATCAGGAGTAATACATTCTGTTCAGTTCCATTTTTAAAAAGGATATAGACAAGTTGGAGTGAGTTCAGAGAAGGGCAACAAGGATAAGTGGTATGGAGAAGAAAACATAGGAGAGGTTGAAGAAGATGGGCATGTTCAGCTTGGTGAAGAGAAGATTGAGGCACTCTTTAAATGCCTCAAGGGCTGTCACAGAGCAGAGGAGGCAGGCCAGTTCTCCCAGAGGGTAGGATCAGGTCTAATGGTTTTAAGTTACAGGAGAGTGGCTTTTGATTGAAAATTAGAAGAAACGTCTTGATAGTAAGAGCGGTTCAGCCATGGAATTGATTGCCTAGAGTGGTGATGGGGTCTCCTTCTCTGGATATCTTCAAAAAAGAGGATGGATAGCTCCCTGGTGGGGAGGCTCTAGCTGGAGACCCTGCACTGACCAGGGTGTTGGACCTGATGGCCCACAGGGCCCCTTCCAACTTTATGATTCTATGCTAAATGAGCTGAAATTCACAACAGGAATGAATTTTAAACATCCACAGGTGTCTGTTAAATTCTGCTTAACAAATCGGATGGCTTGTTGAATTTACTGTGGGGAAAAATGGTCAAAAATAAATGAAATAAAAAAATAAGCTTTGAAATAAAGTACTTTATCAAATAAATAACATGTCAGACCTTGTAGTCTACTGACTGTTTGTAAAGAATATTAACAGCACCAGGTAGCTGAACATTACTCCTAGATTTCTTACAAATATGATCTTGTAGCTCTTTCATTAACCTTATACTCCTACACAACCAGTCTGAAACATAAATGTCATTTTAATGCATTTTCTGTTTTCAACAAAGGCAGTAATTCCAACTCTATGGGTTTTTTTTTCACTTAGTAAAGTCACTTGCTTTTACCTAACCTTAATTTTTGCTAATAAATGTCATATAGGATTAAGACAAGTTTGATTATCATTTTTATGCTATATTGGGATTTTTAAAGAGCCTTTTCCCCTCTTTTCATTCCCTAATGTTAGTTGTTATTATCTTTGTAAAACAGCCTGTAATAAGGAAAGTATATCAGAAATATTTATTTATATACTTGGAACCTGCACATTAAGTGTAAATGCCCTCACAGCAGCTTACAAATAACAAAAATAGAATAATATAATGCTAAGGCTTAGCTCACCTACATTGTCCCTTCTCCCTTCTTCATGTGGAGGGGAAAAATGACATTGCACAGCAACTATGAGTGTATTAGATCTAACTACATAACTCTGGGGAGGAAGGTGACAGATCTTGGGGCTCAGGTTTTATATTCATCATTTATTTCTGTAAAAGGTAGAATAATACAAAAAGAGAAAAATAAATGCTTTAGGTGAATGTCTGACACTTGAGATGTAAGTGATTTTGTAGTCATTTTGAGGTTTTAAATTTTCAATTTCCTCAGAAAGCTGGATTATAAGCCAAAATTGTACATCTGTTAATGTTCCATGACTAGCACAGATGGTTTCATAGGACTTTGTCAGACGAGGCAAATATGGCGTCATAACAATGCCTAATGAACACAGAAGACGTGCTTTCACAATTTTGTGTTGTAAATAACATGTTCTTTTTTTATTGACCGGCCAAGCCGTCAATTGATCAGCCATGACTTTTTTTAGCATTATTCCAAGCATCTGAAACTGTGCTCCATTCTGCTGGTGCAATTCCAGCATCAGTGAGTGGTCCCTGGGAGAACACTTCTGGGTGAGAAGTGAAAACTAGCTATGGAACGCTCTTTTTATGAACTTCCCCATTTTGCAGGCAAGTTTTAAACTGTGTTTCAATGCTTGTGTGTTTGTTTTGTTTGTTTATTTAGCTGTTTTTAGACTTTTAAGCACACTTGCATCTTCTTGTGAGTACTGCCGAGATCATGCACATCCACCAACGTGGAAGTACAGGGCTGCTTTTTCACACTATTATGGAAGCGTTTGATATAAAGGGTTCTTTTGCCAGCCCATTAATGGTTTAATATATGGTGGGAAATGGATGTTTTTAGAGGCTTGCCTGAAAAAGTCCATAGTTTTTTGTAGAGATCTTAGCCTTGTAGCCCCTGCCTTCCAAATGTCAAAAGGCTACCATTTGGTAATTTTTCAAGTTCAATTTATAAACAAAAATGTTTGGGAATAAATAATGGGCCTAAAGTTGCACTAAAAATTATACCTAGATTAGTTAAACTTTATGACTATAGCTGTGCATGTAAACCGATAAGGTGCTGAAATTAGCCATCTTGGCTACTTTAATTGGGTTAAAGTATACTGCTTAGGTACAGACAGAGTGTATCAATACTGCACAGTTCTAGCAGTTTGATACCATTTTAAATGTCATGGCTCCATCTTTTGGGATCTTGGCATTTGTAGCTTGATGAGATACTTTGAATTCTCTACTAGAAAGCTCCAGTAATGCTTTAGTTCATGTGAGTTCAATAGAGTTCTCTAGCTGAGAATTCAAAACACCTTACCAAACTACAAACCCCAGTATTCTGTAGGATGGAGCACATGGCAGTTATAAAGTGGTATCAGACTGCTATAACTATGTAGGCTAGATACACAGATAGGTCAAAGAGCATTTTAAAGGCCTTAAAAGGCAGGCAGGATAGGGTGTTGGTGGTGGAATCAAATATTCTTAAAATTGGGAATTCTCATGGATTAACATACTAGACTTTCTTCTCACTTTCTTTTTGGTGAACTGTGTGTTCCTAACTGATTACAATAATCAAAGTCAACACACTTCTTGTTATAGAGCTTCACTTTAATTCCACTTAGTGTATGTATATAATATCTCCTACTTAAAATAATGGAATTCAGCATGGGAAGTTAGATCATGTACTGGTGTTAAGCATTTGTCTCAGTGTGGCATCTAAGAACTATGAATTAGTGGATAAGATGCTCAACTTGGGCTCAGATGACAGATTTGGCTTCAGTCTTGGATGAGCATCAAGTCTGTGTGGCATTAATTAAATTGCTTCGCTGAACGTATGCTTCAATTCTGTATGTAGACTATGAGGACAACAGCACTTCACAATCTGGCAGCAGAGCTTTGTGTATTTTTTTTTAAACCTCAGTAATAGCTAGATATCATAGTGAGGAAAACTGTAGATGGATCTTGGCTAGTAGACAGACATCAGTCTGGACTTTGATCTCGATCTCTGTGACTTTTGCTACTTCTTGTGTGTTTTTAAAATAAAAACTGCTCTGCTACATGGATGGAAGAGGGACATTACTTCATTTAGTTTTGAATATTGATATTTCAGATCTTGATAGAAAAATTCAGATAAAGGCCAGTTTGCATATCCATGCTGGTGATGTTGAAGCTGGCTTTTAATCAAGCTCAAAAATGGCCAGCATATTGAAGGCTTGGGAATGACTAGAACATTTGATGATGATGATGATGATAATGATAATGATTGAGGCTGCTTCCACAGTGCAGAAATAATGCATTTTGACACTGTTTTAACTATCATGGCTCCATCCTATGGAATCCTGGGCTTTGTAGTTTGTTATGGCACCAGAGCTTTCTGATAGAGAAGGCTAAATATCTCACAAAATTACAAATTCTAGAATTCCATATCATCGAGCCATGTCAATTAAAATTGTGTTAAACTGCATTATTTCTGCACTGTGGCAGCAGCTTCAAATAACCAGTTTACCAGAGAAAGAATGCATAAAAATAAGAAGGCACTGAGTTGAACTGCCTTGAATCTCCAGTAGAAGAAATCTCTTTACTTGTGTAGGGTGTATGTGGGTTCACACATCTACCCTGTCATCTGCAGCTTCCCACCCCAGGTCTTCCTGAAGCTATTCTTGAGAGCTGGGAAGTCTCTGGAAGAGTGTTGACCATTTGTGCCACTCTGTCACCTCACTTTTTCAGCTGCTTTTAAAATGTCCCAGGCTTCAGTTACAGGACAGTTTTTATTGCGGTAATTTGTGCTGTATCGCTGTTCCGCACCAGTACTGCATCATTCACATGAATTATTGCTTAATTGGTCTATTGGTTTAGTTTTCAGCTTTTTCTGCTTTGATATTCACACACAGACTGAGGCGGGGGGGGCATGGCCTCCCAAGCACATCCTCTGATTACCACAGGAATGCCTAGTTTCTATTCCTATAGCATGGAGTGTCAGCCAAACACACAGGCTAGTTTGGGATTCTTCAGCTGGCTGCAGCCAAGCACAAAGATACCAAGGAATGAGGGAGGGAACAAAAGGAATGGGACCTCATCAGGGGAGATGAAGAACATTTACGCACAGAGACTAAAAGGCTACCTTGGAATTCTTCAGCTGGCTGCAGCCAAGCACGAAGAGACCAAGTAGTGAGGGAGGGAAGGAAGGAAAGACACACACACACACACACACACACAAGGCTAGCACTCACAGTCTTTTCCATGGCTGGACACAACAGTGGATGGATCTTTCCTCCATCCCCTCCTTGTCCAAACCCCTCCCTGGTGAGTTCAACCAATCATCGTAAAGCTCTGCTGTGAATGTATCAGAAAGATTGCTGGTAAATCACACAGCACTTAGTGTAATGGTTGTTCAGACTATCAAAAATGAGCTACTTTTCAAAAAAGTCGGGGAAAGTCCCAAAATCATTTATTGCATTACTAATGGGTTTTTGTGCCCCCTCCTTCTGAAAGAGGCAACTTTGTGGCACAATGCATGTAAACAATTAGGAATCTTGGTGAATTCTTCACGTTTTTTTTCCATTGTGTAACCAAGCCCCAGTTTCTTCTCCATCTCTCACTTCTTCCCTTTGTCCTCAAGTTTACTCCCACTAATGCAAACTGAGTTCAAAGTGCTAAAGTAATTTGCACTCAACCCATTGGTGGGGGGGGGAGAGGAGGGGGAAACTTGCCCTTCCCAGTATACTCATGCAAAATTAAACTGCTACAGCCTCTCCTAGCTTGTGTTTTCTTCTTCATTAATAGGTTTTGGCATCTTCACCACATACTGATGTTGCTTGGTCACATATGTCCCAGTTTTCAGCAAAAGCATGATGCCCAGTTTTGTGTAAATATAAGCAACTTCCACTAGTACAATGTCATCATGGAACACCACCCAATGTTATGGGTACTTATCTCTATAGTTTTGTTGGGTCAGACATATTCAAGACTGAGTAAGATTCTAGTAAGGGAGCTAGTCAGGCATAGTGGTTTGCATGTTGGACTCTGGAGAACAGGGTTTGAATCCCCACTTAGCCATGGAAATCCTCTGAGTGACCTTGAGCAACTAACACTTTCTCAGCCTCATTGGGAGGCAAAGGCAACACTTCTCTGAACAAATCTTGCCAAGAAAACCCTGTGATAGGGTCGCCTTAGGGTCGCCATAAGTTGAAAATAACTTGAAGGCACACAACAAAAACATACCATAGGAAAATATGAAAATAAGGAGGCTCCCCCCCCACCCGAACATGAATCTCTTTCGATCTGAGCCAATGCTTACCTGTAAAACTTACTCCATCACTGTCCTTTAGAATAAGGCAATCTTTGAGGATACCATTTAGTTATTGTACTTTGAGGATACCATTTAGTTATTGTATACACTCAAGAATATGAATGATCATGAGTATTAACTATTAGCATGCATGGGATGGTGCAAATACTAGGCAGATGTAAATGATTTCATTTGAAATAATCTAGCAGCTGTCTTTCTATTGATTTAATGTTTACGCACTTCCTGTTTCCTTCTAGACTGCAATTATTATCTCTTGCTTTGGAATGTGTAAGCAAACACCTTTTAGGAAATACTTTTTTATGGGTTGTGTAATGTATAATTTAAGTTGATGGCCTTTCCCTTTACATAAGAAAACCTCTGGCTGGTGGAACTGCAGAGTATCACAAAATAATTCCCTCAGTTTGGGAGTGACACGCTAATTAAAATTTGAGTAAAGTTTGGTTTGGCTTGTTATGAGCTTGTCTCAGTGCCAGCCATGCCTAGACTTACTTGGCAGTGTCTCTCCACTCTCCCTTTCCCCAGCTTAATTTGCAAGGATAAACAGTGGTAGGAAAGCCTGGGTCAAGCAACATCAGAGTGCATTCACAATAGCAAAAGGATGAACAGTCAAGGTAAGAGAAGCAGCAGCAGTTTGCTTTTTACTGAGCCTACCAGAAAGGGTAAGACTGGTCCCTCCTCCTACTGAATTAATTGAGTCAAAATTACTTTTGCACTTTGAACTCAGTTTGCAGCAATGGAAGTAAGCTCAGGTCAGAGGGGGAAAGGGGAGAGAGAAACTGGGACATTTTAAAGTGGCTGGAAAAGCGGGATAGCAGAGAATTAATTGGGTCTGTCTCTGCTAAACTGGGATAGTTGGAGGGGATGTCAGTAGAGAATCTGATGCAGGGATGTGTAGTTTTTAAAATCTTCCTGGAAAAGTTATTAATCTTCCTGGAGGAAGAGTATTATAGGCATTATTTTAATATGCTATAAATGTAGTCTTTCAGTAGTTAGAGAGCTTGTTCCTTGGTTCTTTTGCTTCAATTTCCTCAAATGGCCTCCAACTTCCAGGGAGCAATGACAATATCATCGCATTTGGGGCCCTCATGGGCATTTTAGCCCCAGTTCCTGCAGAGGCCTTTTAAAACCAGAAGTGTTGTGGTTCACTTTCTGCTTTTTATTTTTTTAAAATAAAGACCTCTCCTGGGCCTCAAATGGTCATCTGTAGGCTGGGCATGGCAATATCTGGGAGGCCCCAGCAGCCTTAAAATTGTTTGGGTGGCTACATGAAGCCTAGGGGCTTCACTTTCCTCACCCCAGTATAAACAAACAGGGATGAGTTGATTAATATTTTGCCTCCTGCTCTCCTCTGCATGCTCGGCTAGTAAATGCATGTATTCCTCAATTTCAACCAAGCACCTCAAAGCCTGCTCATCACTGAAGAAGAAGGAAAAAAAACCATACGAAGAGAAAGTAATGAGCAATTGTCTAGTTGGCTCATAGATATGTGATCTTATGTGAAGCAGATGTCTTGGAAGGCTTGATGTCACTTGATCATACACAGTGGCTCCTGATGACTTATTTCACAGATCAGTGAAATGCTAAGCCTCTAGAATACAAGTCACACTTTCTCCAGAGTGTGGTCTGAGACCAGTTCTCTGCCTGACTACATGCTAGGAGAGCTAAAGGAGCAGTTTAAATTTCACTCAGGAAGAAAAAGCTTGTGATCTAATATCACACTCTCTGTCAAAGACACTTGTTGGGCTTCTAAGATCTGTGCTGCTGTTACTTTGAAACTTCTATTGCTTTAGAATTAGCAAGCATGGCTTTCCTGCCTTCTTACTTGCTCTCATAATTGCACATAATGAAAATGAAATGTATTTCTGGGGCTTACTTTTCCAAAAGAAAGCCTCTCTATAGTAGTGTCCTGGAATGTTTTATCTTCTGAGGACTCAGGAAACGCTATCAAAATATTCTTGTGAAGTGTATGGTTGTTTGTTTGTATTAAACATGATCCAGTGTTTTGTTTGTGGCATTAGCAGCAGTATGGGATGGAGGAAGAGTGAAGGGATAGGATGGACAGAAAAAAAAAATCCATGCACATATGTTGCTAGAGTAAAAGTGATGTGCACTTTATTTGTTATGGCTGAAGAACCTTGACACAACATAGGAAGATGGATCTAGGTATTGGACGACTGCCTATCCTCTTATGAACCATTCACCCAGCACAGAGAAAGCCAGGGAAAACACAGGATGATAGGATATGTGATCCCACCTCTCTTTGTACAATGGAAAAAGTCCATGAGACAACTAAGGGCTTTATCAGATGGTCCCCTTTAAAACATTCTTTTGCTGGCATTAAAAAAAAAAATCTATGCTGGCAAAAGAACGTCATCCCATCCACCTTTACCTTCCTCTCCCAGCAAAGTCTCCCCGGCAATAAAGAGGAAATGAACAGAGCCCCATTCACTTCCTCGTTCAAAATAAAAAATTCAAAAATAAAAACAAAAATAAAGCCTAAAAAGTTGCACTAAGCACCTAGGCACACTTTAAAAGTCCCAAGAAACCTGGGGAGGGTCATAAAAAGAGCGAAACTTACCTGGATGTTCCTATCTCACCCGGAAGTGTTCGTGCTGGACTGGCTATTTCCACTGCAGTGACGGGATTCAAATTGCCCAAGGTTTCCCATGCCGGCACCAAAACAGAATGATGTATTGACGGTTTAAGCTGTCAGTTAAAAGGCACGGGATTTTGATGGCATAACCACAAAAGAATGACATTGTCTGATCTGTGCACCCTTTCATGGTTATGTGGCGTCATTATTTCACCGTATTTGATGGATCTGATAAAGTCCTAAAACCCATAGAAAAGAATTCTTCTCCAGTTCTGTCAAACAATAATGGTGGAGCAGCCAGGAGATGATCCTCAGTCATTTGGGATGCAGGCTTCAAACCTGTAGTTATTTATTTTTGGAGACCAGCATGGTGTAATGGTTTGAGCATTGGACTACGACTCTGGAGACCAAGGTTTGAATCCCCTCTCAGCCATGGAAACCCACTGAGTGACTTTGGGTAAGTCACATTTTATCAGCCTCACAGTAAGGCAAAGGCAAACCCCTCTAAGCAAATCTTGCCAAGAAAACCCCTTGATAGGGTTGCCATAGGATTGCCATAAGTCAGAAACAACTTGAAGGAACATAACAACAACAGCCAAGATAAATTTAGAAAACAAGCTAAAGGGAGGATTGGTTGGAAAGACTTGCCAGAGACTGAGAATTTGTGGAATGGTTGAAATAGATTTGTGTTCACAAGGAGTAGTGAGAGACGGAACTTGTCCTCTTTGTTCTAGCCACCCATTGGCCAAGCCAGCCAACAAAGGGTGTTCATGAGCAATCCTGAGGAGACAGAACCAGAGAAGTTATCTCCCCCTATTCTCCATCCCTTTACAAAGGTCAGATGGTTCTGATAACATAATAAATCTTTAGGCTCTGATAAGCTGAAAGGATCACCAAACTGACAAGACTCCTCTCCATCCCATTTTCAATAGCTGGACTTGGCATGAGGCAGCATTGTGATACATAACTGTATAGTCCACCTGAACTACATAGAGTAGAAGCTTAATATATTTCCAGACCTATGTGACAGTGGAAATTGTGCTGTCCACATAACATTTACACTGGATCTCTGTAATTGTCCTGGTCAAGTGATGTATCTATAAACAATGCTGGTTGGTGCTCTAAAACTTCTCCTCATGAGCACCTGGTTCCAAAACATATTGGATTTGTGGCCTTTTCTGAAATAAATTACCTGCTGTTCTTCTTGTACATACATAATGATGGATCGTTTTACTCCTTGAATCCAAACATAAAGTTTTTCTTTGCTTTCAAATCTGCTGAAGCATTTACTGGACGAAAGAGTTTCAGACTGTAGGCTGCCCTAGTTGACATCATTAATAAATGGATCCAAGCCAAAGATTTCTTTCACAATAAATCTGTCAAACCTCCAAACTTGAGACATTTAAATAACAGTACGGGAGCTACTGTTAGTTAAAAGGTCACTTAAATGCTAAGTAATTATGGTCTAGTATGTATGAACTCAATTAGTGCCTCTTTAAATTCCTGACTTTGCATAATAAACATTGGTCCACACATTCAAGACATGATGGTTAAACTGAAAATATTTTTAAAAGCTGTATTAAATTGTCATGAAGTAATTGTTGATAAATTGAAGAATATGATTATCTAAATTTCTTTATTTATATAAAGTTTACAGTAGAGCTCTGAAAAGTTACTTTTTGGACTGTATCTCCCAGAATCCCTCAGCCAGTGTGGTCAGTGGCCATGTGTAGTTAGGGAAATCTCTAAGTTGTAGTCTACACATTTTACCTGTGTACCAAGCTATGTACCATTAGCAATATTCTCTACATGCCTTTCCAGGACCTTGTAGCAAGATGCTAACAGGAACTACACTGGAAATGAATGATCATCCATTCTAGTCTTGACATTATCCCCGTCCATTTCATTGGCTCTTGATCTGAGGCCAAATCTTGCCAGAAAATAATTGTCTCTTATGTAAATCAGGATCTTGTGCCTGCGCTATTGTAACTTCTGTCTGTGGTACGTAACTGAGTTTTCCTCTTTTGGAGTTATAATGTTGTTCTGAAAACCATGCTGCAAATACTTATAATAGAGCAGTTATTAATATACAGATATGTTTTATGGGAAGGCTGTTTCATACTCAGAGAGATAATGGTGAAAATGCTTAAGAGAAATCTTGATGGAAAGAAAAATCCCTCTTCAAATCCACCAGAGATTAACTGAGTGGGTGGAAAGACACTGACTTGGATGAGGTCCTTAATCAATGCCACAGAGTACCTGTCACATGCATCACTCCATTACTCTCCAGTACCTTTTCGTATCTGAAGATATAGGACAGCCAGACAGCAATTGATAAAATGCCATCCTGAGAGGCGGGGAAATCAGCACAGCCATATCACTCACTATCATTATGTTGGAAAAGTTTATTCAGTTATAAATGGATGGTCCAGAATTACTACATCTGAAAAGTATACACACTGAAGTTTTGGGAGACAGGAAAGCTATAGTGATTTACAACTAGCAATTAAAATAGAATACCTCCTGTAATTTGCACGGAAAATCTTTAGTTGTCCAGATATTTCAGACTACAACTCCCAGAATCCCTTACCATTGGCCAGGGTGAATAAAGTTGATGGGAATCACAGATCAGATCATCTGGAGGGCCAAATGCCTTGATAGATGGGCTTCCATTGAATTATTCAATACCTTGCAAGAATCTTTAGTATTCACAAAAATACAGGATGTTATTTGGATAAAATCTGCCATGAGTATAGTTTTG
This sequence comes from Gambelia wislizenii, assembly GCA_030847615.1. Taxonomy (NCBI): domain Eukaryota; kingdom Metazoa; phylum Chordata; class Lepidosauria; order Squamata; family Crotaphytidae; genus Gambelia; species Gambelia wislizenii. Next base: position 200,101,420 of record JAUMIR010000005.1, on the reverse strand, counting down.
AAATGTAGGATATAAATAACTTGTATAGAAGACACATATACACACATCTCTATATACAACAGATGAATGCATGAGTTCTTCAGGAGGATCTTTTACAAGTTTAAAATACATATTGAAAAGATGAAAATATTTTAAAAGTAAATTTTAATATATTTTAATGATATATTTAATGACGTGAATGCTTTTATTCTGAAATAGAGATGTGAAAAGCTCTTGGCCTTGATTTTGATGTGTTCCTCTGAATCCCATATGCCTTCCCTTCTTATCCTTTGTTTCTGTTAGTTAGTGAAGACTCAAGGTGCATCTTCACTGATGAAATAATGCACTAGACACCACTTTAACTATCATACCATTTTAACTATCCTACAGAACCTTGGCTTTGTATTTTTGTGAGGCACCCCTACTTTTTGGAAGAGAAGGCTAAAGACCTTGTAAAACTACAAATCCCAGGATTCCATAGGAGGAACTACAGCACTTAATGTGATATCAAACTGCATTATTTCTACAGTATAGATACACCCTCAGTTCCCCTAAAGAAATAGTTAGACATTTTTGTCTGAGTCAAAATGTTCACATTCAGTTTAAGACAGAGGACATGCACGCAGAGCCATTGTAAATTCAGTTGGATATCCAATTGTTTATGCAGCATTGCTATTCAGCTCAAGGATTGTGTCCAGCCAAATACAGCTGATTTTGTAGGATATGGAAGTTATAAGCACATAAGTGCATGACAGGTATGACAGATTTATTAAGTAGTAGGCACAGATGTTAAGTAAGGTCTTAACCTAAAGCAAATCTCTCAGAACAACCTCACTTCCAACCAGATGTTGGAAGCCCAGGAAAGCACTAGTGGAGATATCCAGGCAGATGCTCTACACCTTATTGGTCCTTCTGGTTTGTGCTGATCTCCCCAAGGACATTTCTACAAGGATTTTTATAGACAAAGACCATCCTAACCCACCTGCATTCTTTCATTCTCTGTCAATCACACATGTTCCCTGCTATGTGTTTCTGAATAATAGCACCTTTGTCTAACCAGAATGTCTAAACAAACTAATTCAAAAATCCAATGATCTCTGCCTAAACAAAAGAGCTTTTTGCTTCACAAAGGAACAAGGACATGCCAGTTGCCAGAGAAGTTCCTCACTTATCCTGAAAACGATTTAAATTTTACTATCTTTTGTCTCAGCTCAACATGGCCAGGAAATAGGAGTGGACTCTGCCTGCAAGAGACCCCTCACCTGAACAACACAAGTAACATCTGAAACAGCATGTAGGCCTGTGACTCACTTTTCTTTTCTTCTTTTTTAACATCTTTTGCCTGATGAAGAAGCCTGTAGAACTTCGAAACCTTGCATCATGTGTTTGAATTGGGTTGGCTAATAAAGGTATCACTTTATGTCGGTTTTAGATGTAATTAATAATAGTTATTCTGATAACTCTATTTATCTCTAGTGGGTTAAGGATGTGTCTGAACAGGTGGTTGGTACAAGTTCCTCCCTTCATTCCAAGGCCATGCCAAGCATGTACTGATGGTAGTCAGATGCCAAGGTTATACAAGTTTAACATCAATATTGTCCAAAATGTAGCACTAGTTGAAGCTGCAAAAGCTTCTGGAACAAACCAAGAGTTTTAGCATAAAGGGACAATTAGCACACATCATCCTAAGCCTGTTCCTACAAAATTCTTCTCAATGTTTCTGCTACAGATTGTATAGTCCAATCTATGTTTAATGCTACACACCCCCAATGTAGGATCTTGGCTTTTTCTTCTTCTTCTGGAATTGACATTTCTGCGGAGTTTTTCCCTTCAACTACTTTTTTGTATGCATATTTTTCAATTCTGTGCACTTTAGCCATTCACTTTTAAAAATAAAGACATTGTTTTGTCCATATTTCCTTTCTCCAAAGTCCACTGTAAGCCTCATGAATGTGCAGACATCCAAGGCAACATGCACCAGTATTACTACCGAGAAACTCAACAACATCCTTTTCCATTCCCTTTCAGAAATAGGTTTTACTGTATCAAAGGGAGTTACTCCCTAGTAAATGTCTATAGGATTACAAAGCAGTAAATCCAATTGAGCTCAGCAGGGCTAACACCTCTGTAGATGTGTACCCATACTAGACATGTATAGCAATTAACTATTACTCTGCATTCCTCTGACAACTTACCTGGTATAGAAATGGATATCTTAGCTTACTTCATTCTCACACCCAAGAATGAAAAATTTCAAAGTGTTACTACCTGCTGAGTGAGATTACAAGGCCTTTTGCATATTTCCATTACTTTTTTTTTATTTTCAGATTATTTTTTTTTTAAAAATTCCTTTTGCCACAAATTTTGTGAAATATTTTTGAGCAGAAAACAATTTTGCACATAAGGCACTGGCCAGGAATTCTGCTTATGCACTATGCCAGCAGAATTATAGTTGTGTAGGCAGTGGCGGCATGGAAGATAAAAGCCACAGGTGTAGTTGCTACGAGGAAAGTAAGGCATTGGAGAAATTGGCTGCCTGAAGTGGCAGACTTAATTTACCTTTCCTTGCCATGTCTATACAACCCTAGTAAAAGTGCAACTGCAAGCATAGTGCACCAACAAGATTCTGGCTACAGTTTTGTTCACAAAATAGTATATTTTGCATAAAAGACACTAGAGATTATCAGACGGGGACCAAAAAAGTGTCCCTGTCTCACTATATTCTATTCCACCCCCTCTTGTCCCAGCACTATAACCTCCATTTCACACTTACCTTAATTACGCATCCATCCGCTCCCCTTGGCAGCCAGGAGTGAATGGCACTTGAACAGAGCCCAATTCACTTCCTGGGATGAGCTCCCAGCTGTTCTCGCGAGAGAACAAGCACATGGGAAATTTAAAAATAAAAAGCGAAATCCACATTTTAAAATGACAGCAAACAGAAACAACACAGTAAAAAAATTCAAAGTAACCGGGGGGGGGGGGAGAAAAAGGCTGTCGCTTACCTCCTCATCCCAATTGCACCCGGAAGTGTTCGGCACGGACCTCCCTCTTGTGGCTGGCATTATTACGGGGCTCCTTGTCACTTGCCCATTGTTCCGTGATAGGAACAGAACAGGTAATCTATTCACAGCTTAAGTCATGAATGGAAAGAAATGGGGGCAAAGCGGAGCCAGTACTGGACGAGGATGATGTTGTCTGATCAGTGAGCCCTTTGGCGATCTCCTGGCATTTGTGTAATGCCATATTAAGGGTGTCTGATAATCTTCACTGGTTCAAATCCTGTCTGGTGCTGTGCAATCAGGTAGTGAGTCCTGGCCAATCAACAATCACATAGTGATTGTTTCACTGTGGTTCTTAACCAGTTATTAAGCGCATGACAGTATTACTAGTAAAGCTAATGCAGAGGATGGCAATACTTTCTGAACTGGCAAGCACTTTTAACCCCTTTGACCCTACCTCCATTGTATAACAGGCATGGCTGCTTTTTAGGATCATAGAATCATAGAATCATAGAGTTGGAAGAGACCACAAGGGCCATCTAGTCCAACCCCCTGCCAAACTGTTAGAAATGTTTATTAAAAACCAGTACTGCTTTCATCTCAGTTGTAAAATGGAAGTAAGCAGTAATGTTTCCACAACCATTAATTGGTCCACAGTGTTACATTGTCATGTTTAGGGATCTTATGGTGATTTTGCATTATATACAATCATTAAACAACATGAAAAATAAAAATTGAAAATATTGTATAGTAATGAGGCAGAACTGCTTTTCCATGGGAAGAGAAGAAAATAATTCATATGTTCAAGCAGTAGCCTAATCTAAAAGCCGGTTTTGGGATATTTAAACTCCCCCCCCCCCATGAATTTCAGATTCTTAACAATTGCCATAATGATTTTATTAGCCAAGGCAAAAGGCTATTAGCCACTGCAAACACTTTGTATTCTGTTTCTCTTCTGCTTTTGAAAGAAGGGGGGGTTAGGGTTACTATGTAAATGCATCATTATCCACAAACTGTAGTAAAATAACAGTCTTCCTAAGCATCAAAGTGCCATGACTAGCACATCACATTGATTTGCAGCCTAATGTGCACTTAGCATGCAGTATATAATTGTAAGTGGCATTCTTTTCTTTACCAAAGCATACAATGACACACATCTCATTTTTTGGTCAACTATTTAAACTTTTTAAAGAAAGTACTATTACATTATGGTTAATATCACACTAGTAAAGCTGAATGGAAACTATTTTCTCTTAAAAAAAAAAAAAAACCCAACCCAGCACACTTGAAAGGCAAGGAATGGAATGTGGCTTAGTAAATGGGATACTCAAGTATGCTTTTTAGTACCAATTAGGATTCTGTCACATAAATGCCACAGACCAAGCCTTTTAAATAGATGAGTTTTCCATAAAATATCTGAATTTTTTGTTAAAAAACCACACAATTATCATCCTCCTTCCCATGCAAATGAAATATTCACTAAAATGCAAACACAGAAAACTATTAGATATACTACATAGGATATATTTTGGAAATAGCAGTCTTACATTTATTCATCCATCCATCCATCATACATTCAAGATGTTTAACTGCCAGCTGGGGAGAGATATTACAGCCACGGGATAATCCATTTCCATCTACTGAGGCTGGAAGACTATATAAAGTTTATTTTTGACATGATACATTGCCTTATCTTGATTAAGAATGAACTACTCAAAATAGGATGGTTTTCCATATTAATGCTAGTACAATTACAGGTCTTCAAAAAGACAAACTTTCAAAAATGTGAAGGGACAGAAATAGTATTTTTGGCTTTTGGGTTTGCTGTGAATATTTATGTGATTATTTCTGTAGCTGCAGGGCTGATCACCATAATAATACTAAGCATTTATATAGCAGGTTTTAAGTGTTCAATGCACCTCACATACATTATCTTAGCAATATTTGGAGGAGTACTGCAATTTAGGGCACTTATTACCTCTGTATTTTCAGACCTCTTCATGCATTTTGACTTGCTAAAAAACAGAAAAAAAAAAAAGAAAAAAAAGAAACTAACTGGATCAGATCAAAGTCTTATCTAATGCAGCAACTATTTTTCCTTGCTGGCTGATGCCACTTACCATTATAAGAAGCCTGATTTTTGGGGGAGTATGGGTGTGTGTGTGAGTGTGTGAGTTCTTGTACTCATATCCTCTTGGTGGATTTCCTATAAACAAGTGGCTGCAGATAGTATGACTAGACTAGGTAGGCCTTTGTTCTGATCATCTTATTTTTCTCATTCTTACATCCCCCAGTATGTTATACAAAGGAATGGTAGCTCTGCTCTTTGAGGAGGCACATAGCCATCATGAGTTGTAGCCACTGATAACTTTATTCTCTCTCTCTCTCTCTCTCTCTCTGGCTTTTCTTTGCAAACGAAGATTCAGGAAGGACTCATCCCGCACTTTCTGCAAGCGCACTGATGACTAAAAAGGCCAATCTGAGATAAACAAGTCCGGTTGCAGAAAGCACAGCAGAAGGTCTCCTTGGGTGATGTTTTTGGGTTGTGATTCTTTCTGCGTTGTTGTTTCTCTTCAAGACTTGTTCGGCGTGAGTTCTCAAATAAGGCAGCAACATTGTGGATAGTGCGTCTCCATGCCTCCCGATGTGAGGCCAGGGTGGACCACTGTTAGTGATCAATTTGGCCGAGCCTGAGATGTTGTTTCAGGGAATCTTTGTATCGCTTTTTTTGGAGCGCCCCTCTTACGCTGACCCGTGGTGAGTTCACTGTAGAGTACTATTTTGGGGAGGCGATGGTCCTCCATCCTAGAAACATGCCCTGCCCAGCGCAGCTGCGTTCTCAATATCATGGCCTCAATGCTGGTGATCCCTGCTTGCTCAAGGACAGCAACGTTCGTCACATAGTCAGTCCAGTGTATATTTAGGATTGTGCGTAGACCGCGCTGATGAAAGCGTTCGAGGAGTTGTAGTTGGTGGCGATAGGTGACCCATGTTTCAGATCCATAAAGGAGGATAGACAGTACAATGAGTTTGTTTAAGCCCACTTTAAATTAAACTAGGTTGGTAGCCATTTGAGTATCTTGTGGCAGTGAATTCCATAGCTTAACTATATACTCTCTTCTTTTTATCTGTCCTAAATTTTCCATCATTTAGCTTGACTGAATGATATTATGATAGAATGAGAAATAAATCTCTCTATACAGTTTCTCCACATAACACAGACACATAATGCACCTTTACCAAGTCCCTCATACTTGCTCTTTTCCTCTTAAACTTCTTTGCAGTATTAAGCTTCAGATCAATTTCTCTTTTCTGCTCATAGTGTTTATGATGGTGTCAACCCTTGATCCTAGTCAGGATTTCAGTAGACACTTATTTTAGTCTAGTGCATTCGTGGTCTTTTACTGCAGGACTGACTTCAGTCTTGCAGGATGTATTGTCTGTCAATTTTAAATTAAAATCCTTGTGGTGCACAATGTAAGAAGTGCCTTGTTGGATCAAACCAAGGCCCACCTTATCCAACATTTGGTGCAAGAATTCCAGCAAGCAAAAGGCACTAGGTGTTCCACTAAATTTCTGCACTGGACTATCAGTAATCTTGGGAATTTTTAAAAAGAGAATATGTACTACTCTACTAGTAGTATTTCACTTACAGACACCTCATCCATATAATAAGATGCAATATTTAAAGATTTGACAAGAAGAATGTTAAACCAGCTTCACCTCTCACATACCCCATCATCTCCAGTATTCATTCTCTACTCTTGGACTGGCAATTAGTGTTCTGATATTCAGATTCAGGTTCACAGGGGCATTAGACATGTAGAATGGGCTCCCACATCCACTCCTATGGCTCATTCAACACCTGCTCCCAAATCAGTGGCATGGCAGTAAACCCACTCCAAGCCACAAATGTCCACACTAAAATTAGGTACCTGCTCCCAGAATGCTTTGTATTAGCACATAAATATGCTTTTGGAAACCAAAAGTAAAGTTTCTCTACTTCCAGTTGCCATTGCACTATCAATTTTCAGCAATTCATGGTGTAGGGGTGGGGTATGCCTTGTAATGGGATATTCGTGTATGACATTGGCTCCTGGACCAATGAAGTTTCCTACCCCATCATAGAATCATAGGGTTGTAGAGTTGGAAGAGAACACAAGGGCCATCCAGTCCAACTCCCTGCCATGCAGGAAATCACAATCAAAGCATCCCCGACAGATGGCCATCCAGCCTCTGTTTAAAGACCTCCAAGGAAGGAGACCCCACCATGCTCCGAGGGTGTGTGTTCCACTGCCGAACAGCTCTTACTGTCAAAAATTTCCCGCTAATGTTGAGGTGGAATCTCTGTTCCTGGAGCTTGCATCCATTGCTCCATGTTCCAGTCTTTGGAGCAGCAGAAAACAAGCCTGCTCCATCCTCAATGTGACACCCCTTCATATACTTAAACAGGGCTATCATATCGCCTCTTAACCTTCTTTTTTTCCAGGCTAAATATACCCAGCTCCCTAAGTGTCTCTTCATAAGGCATGGTTTCCAGACCTTTCACCATTTTGGTTGCCCTTCTCTGAATATGCTCCAATTTGTCAATATCCTTTTTGAATCGTGGTGCCCAGAACTAGACACAGTATTCTAGGTGAGGCCTGACCAAGGCAGAATAGAGCGGCACTATTACTTCTCTTGATCTAGACACTATACTTCTATTGATGCAGCCCAAAATTGAATTGGCCTTTTTAGCTGCTGCATGACACTGTTGACTCATGTTCAACTTGTGGTCTACTAGGACTCCTAGATCCCTTTTGCATGCAGTCTCGTTCAGCCAGGTCTCTCCCATCCTATATCTATGCATTTCATTTTTCTGCCCTAAGTGCAGTACCTTACATTTCTCCATATTGAATTTCATTTTGTTAGTTTTGGCCCAGCTCTCCAGCCTATCCAGGTCATTTTGAATTGTGATCCTGTCCTCTTGGGTATTAGCTACTCCTCCTAATATGGTGTCATCTGCAAAATTGATAAGTATGCCCCTAATTCCCTCATCCAAGTCATTGATAAAGATGTTGAATCACTGGGCCTAGGACAGAACCCTGTGCCACCCCACTGGTCACATCTTTCCAAGAGGAAGAGGAGCCACTGCTGAGCACTGTTTGGGTTCAGCCGGTCAACCAATTACAAATCCATTTAACAGTTAACTTGTCTAGCCCACATTTTACAAGATTGTTTGCAAGAACGTCATGGGGAACCTTGTCAAAGGCCTTACTGAAATCAAGGTATGTGATATCCACAGCGTTCCCTTCATCTAACCAAGCTGGTAATTTTATCAAAAAAGAGATCAGATTAGTCTGGCAGGACTTGTTTCTCTGAAACCCACGTTGGCTTTTTGTGATTATGGCATTGCCTTCTAAATGTTCATAGATTCTCTGTTTAATGACCTGCTCTAGAATCTTCCCTGGTATTGATGTCAGACTAACTGGATGATAATCGTTGGAATCCTATTATTTTCCCTTTTTGAAGATGGGGACGTTTGCCCTCCTCCAGTCTGCTGGGACTTCTCTTGTTCTCCAGGAGTCCTCAAAGATTATTGCCAATGGCTCTGAGATTACATTTGCCAGCTCTTTTAATACTCTTGAAATGTAGAGATGCCCCTCCACATTCGCGAACTCGGCATTCGCGGTTTTAATTATTCACAGTTTTGGGAGGGCCCCACCCACCCTCCCAAAACCGTGACACAGGGCCTCCGGAGGCCCCGTGAAGGCCCGGTGGGAGGGGGGAGGTCCGGGGAGGCCTCCATAGGCCCTTTGGAGACCCTCCGGAGGCCCTGTGAAGGCCCTGGGAGGGAGGGGGAGGGCCGCAGGGGCCTCCACGAAGCCTCGTGCGGCCCCGTGAAGGCCTTGGGGGGAGTGGGGAGGGGCATGGAGGCCTCCATGGGGGGGAATGGGGAGGACCGCAGAGGCCTCCACGGGGCCTCGCAAGGCCCCGTGAAGGCCTTGGGGAGGGAGTGGAGAGGGCTGCAGAGGCCCCGTGAAGGCCTTGGGGGGGAGTGGGGAGGGCCGCGGAGGCCTCCACGGAGCCTCACGCGGCCCTGTGAAGGCCCTGGGAGGGAGGGGTAAGGCTGGGGAGGCCTCCATGGGGCCTACGGAGTGTCTCCGTAGGTCCCATGAAGGCCCTGGGCGGGAGGGGGGAGGGCCAGGGAGGCATCCACGGGGCCTCGGGAGGGTCTCCAGAGGCCCCGTGAAGGCCTTGGGAGGGAGTGGGTAGTCCGGGGAAAGCAACCATGGGGCCTCCGGAGGCCCCGCGGTCGCTTTGGCGGGGTAGGGGGGCAATTATTATTCATGGTTTTTTTCACATTTGCAGGGGTCTGTGGAACCTAACCCCCGCGAATGTGAAGGGATGACTGTAGTTCATCTGGTCCTAGAGATTTAAATTCACTTAGATTAAGAAGGTATTCCTGTACTACCTCTTTGCTTATTCTGTGCTGGATTTCCCCTATTGTGTCCTCTGTTCCATTATCCTCACATTGGTCCCCCTTTACCTTTTCTGAAAACACTGAGGCAAAGAAGGCGTTGAGTAATTCTGCCTTTTCTCTGTCCCCTGTTAGCATTTTGCCATCTTCTCTGCATAGTGACCCTACCATTTCCTTCTTCCTCCTTTTGCTGCGGACATACCCAAAAAACCCCTTTTTATTGTTCTTAACCTCTCTAGCAAGCCAGAGCTCATTCTGCGCTTTAGCTTTTCTGACTTTACTCCTACATGTGTTCGCTATCTGTTTAAATTCTTCTTTGGTGATTTCCCCCTTTTTCCATTTCCTATACATGTTCCGTTTAAAACTTAGCTCTGTTGAAAGTTCTTTAATCATCCATCCTGGTTTCTTGAGACACCTCCCATTTTTCTTCCTCATTGGTACTGTTTGAAATTGTGCCTTCAGTATCTCCCTTTTGAGAAAGTCCCATCCATCCTGAGGTCTCTTCTCTTTTAGTATTCCTGATCATGGGATCACCCACAGTATTGCCCTGAGTTTATTGAAATCAGCTCTCCTAAAGTCAAGAATGCATGTCTGACTATGCCTTTTCTTTCCATTGTATAACAAACTCCTCCTGGTGAACACTCTCACCTAAGGATCCCACTACTTGTACCCCATTAACCAGGTCATCCCTGTTGGTTAGGATCAGATCTAAAATAGCTGGCCCCCTTGTTGCCTCTTCCAACTTTTGGACCATGAAACTGTCTTCCAGGCAAGTAAGGAATTTACTAGACCTTGAAGTTTTGGTTACGTTAGATTTCCAGCAAATATCAGGATAGTTGAAGTCACCCATCACTACTACAGCTCTCCTTTCTGCATGTATGTTCATCTGTTCTAGAAAGGCATCATCCAGTTCCTCTGTCTGACTTGAGGATCTGTAATAGAGTCCCACAATAACATCCCTGTTGTTTCCCTCCCCTTTAATATTTATCCAGATGCTCTCCACCTGGCTTCCAGTATTGATGTCATGGATCTCTTCACCGGTATAAATATCCCTCACATATAATGCTATTCCTTCTCCTTTCTTGTTTGGCCTGTTTCTCTTATAAAGGTTATACCCCTCTATTCCTACATTCCAATCATGCAACTCATCCCACCAGGTTTCAGTAATGCCTATTATATCATATTTGTTTTGTAGTGCTAGGAGTTCAAGTTCATCTTGCTTATTTCCCATGCTCTGTGCATTAGTGTAGAGACATCTAAGACCATGTGTTCCCTTTACTTGCTGTCTGTGCAACTTTTTTTGCCTCCCACTGTTGGATCCTTGCACTGTTTGGTTTGTTCCCTCTATGACAGCTTGACTATTTTCTCCAGCTCTTTTGCCTTCCAGAATACTGTCTCTCCCCCCCATATGACTCAGTTAAAAGTCCTCCTGATCAAATTCTTGAGACTGTAGGCAAAAATGTTTCTGCCAACTGTCATGAGATTCAACCCATCTCTTGCCAGAAGTCCCCCCTCATGGAAGCGCAGCCCATGATCCAAGAATCCAAATTGTTCTTGGCGAGACCGTCTACGGAGCCAGTTGTTTACATCTGCTGTTTTCCTCTCCCTTCCTGGACCATGCCCTTCAACTGGCAGAAGAGATGAGATGACAACCTGTGCATCCATTTCTTTCAGCTTCCTCCCCAGAGCCTCATAATCTCTTCTCATATTCGGAAAGCTGTGCCTTGCAGTATCATTGGTTCCCACATGGACCAAAAGAAAGGGGTAATGATCCATAGGCTTGACGAGTCTTGTCAGCCTCTCCGTCACATCATGGATCCTTGCCCCAGGGAGATAACACACCTCCCAAGACATCTTGTCAGGCCCACAAACCACTGCTTCTGTACCCCACAGCAAGGAGTCCCCACCACCACCATATGCCTCCCCCGAGGCTTCGCAGCTGCTGTTCCTTGCGGTGGTACTCTCAAGGCCCCCTGCTCTGCCCCTGAAGTCTATCCATGCTGTTCTGCCTCGTTGTCCTTGATAAGAGAGAGGGCTTCGAATCAATTCTGTAGCTGCAAGCTGCTCGAAGAATCCCTGGATTTCCTTGTTCTGTGTGTGACATTCCTCCAGCTGTCTACTTTCTGTGTCTGTGAAGTGACCCTCTCCTCCCCAGCCAGTTCCTCTGTGCGGTCCCCGTCCAAGACTGTTCATTCTGTTCTGTCCAGGAAAACCTCTTGCTCATGAATCTGTTGAAGTGTGGCTACCCGTGTCTCCAGCTGCTGGACTTTCTCCTCCAAGAGGGCTACCAATTTGCACTTGGTGCATGTGAAGTTCCCCACATCTGTAGACAAGAAGACAAACATCCCACATGTGTTGCAGGTGACTGCAGCAGTCCCCTCAGTGTCCATGGTGAAAGCTTTTAGGTAATCTAAGAACTCTTAGGTAATGCTGAGAAGTCTAAACTGTACTTTTAGGTATGCTGTATTTTTGTTTGGTCACTGAAATTTGTGCGCCGTTAGGTGCACGCCTCAACAACAAGCAGCCTCTTCCAAACAGTTTAAAAAAGAATTCAAACTCACCCACTCAAAATGGCTGTCCAGAAGCTGCTCTCCTTCTTCTCCCTGGCAGGAAACTGTCCTGGAAAGCCTCTGCAAGGAGTTATATAGAGCTAGGCTCCCAGCTCCACCCCCTAGTGATTCACAGGTGTGACTCACAGAAGCTCCACCCCCTCAGCAACAAGCAGCCTCTCCCAACAGTTTTTTAAAAAATCCAAACTCACCCACTTAAAATGGCTGTCCAGAAGCTGCTCTCTTTCTTCTCCCTGGCAGGAAACTTCAACAGACCGTAATTAAAAACCTGTGCAGAATTGCTGTAGAATAATTGCATAACTTGAAAACCTGCTCAGAACTGCTATGAAGGTCCCAGTTCCCATTACTATGGCACACATATGGAAGCTTATGTGAAAACAGACTCCTGTCATGTTCTACTGAAATTCTCTACCTGATAGTCTGGTTAGAAGCATCTGCCCATGTAGAATTAATCTGTGTTGAGTAATCCTTAGTTTGGATTCTTGCTTAAATACACAGGAAGTACCTTCCTGGATCTGATCAAGAGCCACTCTGACCAATATTTGTTGCAAAGAAACCCACACATACAAACACATGCACATATCTACACAGAAGATTACTGTATGTGGATCAAAAAGGGCTCTGGCTAAGTTTTGCTTCTGGCCATGTATTACAGCTTTGCACTTCAACTTGCCAGTGTTTATCATCAAAACCTATTGAAAGCATTATATCAGAAAGACGGTTTCTCATAGTTGAAAAAGCGGTATGACTAGAAGAAAGGGATTCATCATTAAAACGCAGAATAAGCACATGGCTCTTCCCTCTACCATCCCGTGCTTTATTTAGAACCAGCAGAACAAACTGTCATTCAAAATCCTAGTGACCTACTAGTCTGTCTGTGAGTTATAGCTGACCTGAACTGAAGTATATTCATTTTTGTCAAATTTGTAAATGTCTCTGTAATATATACCGACAGGCACTGAAATTGTCTGCAGCATTGCTTCACAGTCCAACACTTTTCCATTTAATGAAATGAATAAATGTCAGTGAGTGTCATGATGCTTCCTCTCTTTTGTTTCAGATTGTTTTGAATCTGCTTGATACAACAGATGTATGTGCACATTGCTAGCCTTTTATTATTCTTTTTCACAGCACATTTGCTGATGGGCAAGGCATTAGGACTCAATGGCAATAATTTTATTTTGGCAGCACAAACTTGTTGGAACCTTTACAGCTGTTTCCCCTACCTGTTCTTTCTTACTTTTACTTCATTATTGTAATTCATATCATTGTTTGGTTCATATTGTTTTTTACACATCAGTAATTTTTTAACAAAAATGTTTATGACCATTGTGCTCTATTTTTCCTCCTATAAATATAATCATGCTTTGCTTTCCCAGGCTGTTCAGCATATCAGCCTTTCTGATTTCACTCCTTCTAAGATATTGTTGGCCTTGATATCCAATGGTTCTAGGTTGCTTTAAACTGGGGATATGGAATGGGTGTCACACAAAATACTGTTTGACTTCATTTCCCATAATCTTTCATATTTGGCTAAGCTGGCAAACTTTATTGGGAGCTGAAGGCTGATAACATCTGGATAGGCACACATTCCTCGTGGATGCTTTGAGACATGAGATTTCCCCTCATCTGGCAGCCTAGATAAAGCTGGCCTTCCAAAATACAGTGGTTAAGGAGTTATTTGCACCACTGTTGCTGAAGATAGTCCTCCCACTTCTGATTTCTGAAATGGACGGCAGAACAGTCTGGCTCAATTTAATACTAAGGAGATTATCACATGAGGCTTTACTAGTGCTACTAGAGCAGGATAATAGCATATCAGATGACATCATTTCTGCTCTGTTGCCTGTCTGTATTTAAATGGTTGCTGGAGGGCACCTTTTTATTGATGGAGGAAACCCATCAACAGGCCCTCAATAGCACTGTGTTTCCATTATTGCCTCTGTGTGATAAGTCCTCTTCCACCTCAGTTCCCATACTAGCAGTCACGTTGAGTGAGTAGGTGTGTTTGTCCTCTTCTCTTTATCTCTTACCCTTGTTTCTCTGCCCTTCCTGGCTGCCAGATCTGACTATTCTGCCTTCCCCCCACAATCTTTTTTTTTTTTTTTTAACTGGCAGGCAAATATTTCATTTAAATAGGCCTTCAGTCTTCAAATGGCTTGGGGGTAGAAGCATGTGCAATGGGTGTGCTATTTTTTAAAAAATAAAACCATCTTTTTTTTTAAAAAAAATGCATTGTTTGCTTAATGCTTTTAAAATGTTTGTAACACATATCATTTTAGCCATTTTGTTTTAGCTTACAGTATATTGTCCTCTCCATTGGGTCTGAAACATGGGTCACCTATCTCCACCACTTACGACTCCTTGAACGCTTTCATCAGCACTATCTACGCACAATCCTAAATATACACTGGACTGACTATGTGACAAATGTTGCTGTCCTTGAGCAAGCAGGGATCACCAGCATTGAGGCCATGATATTAAGAACACAGCTGCGCTGGGCAGGGCATGTTTCTAGGATGGAGGCCCATCACCTCTCAAAAATAGTACTCTACGGTGAACTCACCATAGGTCAGCATAAGAGGGGTGCTCCAAAAAAGTGATATAAGGACTCCCTGAAACAACATCTCAGGCTCGGCCAAATTGATCACCAACAATGGTCCGTCCTGGCCTCACATCGGGAGGCATGGAGACACACTATCTGCAATGCTGCAGCCTTATTTGACAATTCACGCTGAACAAGTCTTGAAGAGAAAGGACAACACAGAAACAATCACAACCCGGAAACATCACCCAAGGAGACCTTCTGCTGTGCTTTCTGCAACCAGACTTATTTATCTTGGATTGGCCTTTTAGTCATCAGCGCACTTCCAGAAAGCGTGGGATGAGTCCTTCCTGAATCTTTGTTTGCGAAGAAAAGCCAGAGAGACAGTATATTGTAAGCTACTTTTGGTCCCATATGGGGGCGGGGGAAGGTAGGATATAAATTAAATAAATAAAAAAGGAACCTGTGCACTTCTTCTGGGGTTGGATGTACAATTCTGAAATTTGTGTAGGAAACCTCTGCAAAGGTGTATTGGAAAATCCTGTTATTCACTACTTGTGAAGAAATCTTTTACACGGGGACTCCTAAAAGAGCATTATCTATTGAAAAACTGAGGGCTGTGCTAGCCATTGGCTGATCTGGGCATGGCTTCTGTGTGCTTGGTGCAGTAAATCCATGCTGGATTTCCTCAGGACTATAAAGGAGCCATCCCCAACACAGGTTCAGCATCTTCAGTCACACTTTTAAAGTTCAGATAAAACCCTGGAGTATATGTACTGCCTTATTTATTTATCACAACATTTCTGTCCTGCCCTATATCACATGCTCTCAGGGTGGCATACAATTTAAACAATTTAAAACATCTCCAGACTAAAAGCATAAATAAATTGAACAAGGTAAAAACATATTAAATATAGTAACCATTAAAAAACAATTTTAAAACAACCATTGAAACCCCTTTCAAAAGTACAATGAGTTAAATGTAATGAAATGCATTAGTCCTTGAAAGCTTTGATTAAAAAGCCATGCTTTAGCTTGGCACTGGAAATAAATAAACATTCGATCCAGCCAGACCTCCAAGGGGAGGACATTTCACAACTGGGATGCTACAGCTGGGAAGGCCCTTTCTCATGTCCTCCTACTTGCTGTTGCTCCCCTCTTGCAGACTTCAGTTCTCAAACAGATGTATAGTGAGACACAGTCCTTCAAGTATCAAGGTGCCCTACTGATATGGAAGCTACCAGGTGCACTGGGCCAGGGGAGAATTGAAATGAGACCTAGAAATAATTTTTATAAGGTGTAAAAAATAATAAATGAACACTTTTTTCATTGGTTATGACCATAACATAGACTTTAGCTTAGCACTGGTCAACATGTTATATAGAGGAACAATGGTCCACTTTGTCTATTCTGTTGCTTGAGAAGGTTACTTTTGGGATCCACCCATTCCAGAATTGCCTGATGACCATACTGAATGGACATTTTTTGAGAGCTATAATAAAAAAGACACTTTTCTTAGTTCTGGGTTAAATCTTCTACATTCTGCCCAAATGCTCATGGAGCATTAAGTGAGGCTCTTGGAACAGTAGCGTTGCTTTGCTAAAACCTTTCTTCTGCTGCAAGAAATATGTTTGGCTTGGGACCAAGAAGTCTGAAAGACCGCCTCTTCCCATATGAGCTTGCCCAAAATGTAAGATCCTCAGTGGAGGGGTTGTTTTGTATCCCACCACTCCATGAGGATAGGCAGGTGGGCACATATGACAGGGATTTTTCTCATGGTGGACTCCCATGCAAGGGAGGTCAGGTGAGCTCCATCCCATTTGAGTTTCCAGAACTCAATAAAGACTGTGCTATTTTGCTTGGCTTTCAGTCCTAAAAGCAGGGATGGATGTTCTGGCTGGTTTAAATTGTGGTTTTAAAGCTATTTTAAAAGAGGAGTTTTTATTCTATTTTTAAAGATTTTTATTTATGTATTTAATGTTTTAAATGTTTTTACCCAATGTACACCATCTCAGGGACCCTAGTGGGTTGAGAGGTGATAGACAAATGCCTTACATAAATAAAATGAACACATAGTGTAGGTCTTGTCGTGCTTTTTAAAAGCAATCTGAAAATGATGATAATATTGTAAAGAAGGGACACAATAGTAGTTGGTTCTTGAAGAATGGCACAAGGCCAAGCTGTGGAGAAGACAAATGAGAAGAATTAAGAAAAGCCACACATCCATTGGCATGGCTCATCATTTGTTGGAAAAGACTGCCAAGGATTAGCATAGCAAATTTATCCTGTAGACATCATCACAATCGTAAAAACAACCAATGTATTACACGGCCACTCGTATGCATGATAAGTGAGAAACTCATAATGACCTAAGATACCTAGTAATTAAACATTTAAATCACACTAAATATTAGAAATGATAGCAATAAACACCAGTCTTTGTTTCTTGGGGCTTATTTTTACACCAGCAAGACTGGATTTAAACTAATAAAAGATAATCTCTTGGTTATTCTATACTAGCTTCTCATATTACATACTAGTTCCCATGGAACCTCTAATTTTCTCATACCCCCCCAACCTCAGAAACCTTACTATTAGTTTTTCAGAGACCCCTGTCTTTCCTCCCTCCCTCCCTCCCTCCCTCCCTCCCTCCCTCCCTCCCTCCCTCCCTTCCTTCCTTGAATCTTCTGTTTACCCCCCATTTTTTTGCCTCAGGAATTTTAGCAGCAGTGCCTCAAAGAGCCCTCTCCTTTTTTCTAGCTGAATTGTAACCAATGCTGAACTTCTCCCTGAAAGCCAATGTGGCTTCAGAGCCAATAGGAGTACTACAGATATGGTATTTGCCCTTAGACAACTGCAAGAGAAATGTAGAGAGCAGAACAAGGGTCTCTATGTAACATTTGTTGACCTCACCAAAGCCTTCAACACCGTGAGTAGGAAAGGTCTGTGGCAGATCCTGGAAAGACTAGGATGTCCCCCCAAATTCCTTAAAAGGATTATCTTGCTACATGAGGGCCAGTGTGGTCAAGTCAGACATGGCAATGCTTTTTCAGAGCCCTTTCTAATAACTAATGGAGTGAAGCAAGGTTGTGTCTTTGCACCAACATTATTTACAATCTTCTTCAGCATGATGCTCCAAAGGGCTACAGCAGAGCTCGAAGAGGACGATGGCATCTATATACGTTACCGTACTGATGGGAGCTTGTTTAACTTAAGCCGTCTGAGGGCTCGCACTAAGACTCTAAACTATCTACTCCATGAGCTGCTCTTTGCTGATGATGCTGCCCTTGTTGCCCACACAGAAGCAGCTCTGCAGCGCTTAACATCCTGCTTTGCAACAGCTGCAGAGCTCTTTGGGCTGGAAGTCAACCTGAAGAAAACAGAAGTTCTTTACCCCCCTGCACCACAGGACAAACACCACCATCCGTACATTGCCGTCGGCAAATCTGTGCTTAAGTCCGTTCAGCAGTTCACCTACCTGGGAAGCATCATCTCCTCAGATGCCAAGATTGACAAAGAGATCAATCACAGATTAGCAAAGGCACATAGCACATTTGGAAGACTTTACAAAAGAGTCTGGAGTAATAAACACCTGAGGCGAAACACAAAAATCAGTGTGTATAGAGCCATTGTACTGTCTATTCTCCTTTATGGATCTGAAACATGGGTCACCTATCGCCACCACTTACGACTCCTTGAATGCGTCCATCAGTGCTGTTCACGCACAATCCTAAATATACACTGGACTGACTATGTGACAAATGTTGCTGTCCTTGAGCAAGCAGGGATCACCAGCACTGAGGCCATGATATTGAGAACACAGCTGCGCTAGGCAGGGCATGTGTCTAGGATGGAGGACCATCGCCTCCGCAAAATAGTACTCAACGGTGAATTTGCCACAGGTTAGCGTAAGAGGGGTGCTCCAAAAAAGTGATACAAGGACTCCCTGAAACAACATCTCAGGCTTGGCCAAATTGATCACCAACAATGGTCCGCCCTGGCCTCACATCGGGAGGCATGGAGACGCACTATCCACAATGCTGCAGCCTTATTTGAGAACTCACACCAAACAAGTCTTGAAGAGAAACGGCAATGCAGAAAGAATCACAACCCGGTAACTTCACCCAAGGAAACCTTCTGCTGTGCTTTCTGCAACCGGACTTGTCTATCTTGGATTGGCCTTTTTAGTCATCAGCGCGCTTGCAGAAAACGCGGGATGAGTCCTTCCTGAATCTTCATTTGTGAAGAAAAGCCAGAGAGAGAGAGGGGTACCCAATGCTACCTGATCTCACCTAATACCACAAAAGGGGTCCATAGAGGGCCGTGTTTCCCTGTCTTTCCTTTTTAACCCCAGAAATCTTACCAGCAATACTTCAGACACAACTCTCTCATTTTAACCCCCCTTTTAAACCTCAGAAATCCTACCCAGAGTGTCTGAACCCTTTCTTGTTTCCCAGCCTAGAAAAGAAGAATTTAACTTCTTTTCTAGTACTTCTTTTCTAGCCCCCTTTGAAATGTTTTTCCCAGAGGGTTATGCCAGCCCCACTGTTTGTTTCAGAGAAGCTGCCCAATTGGAATGTTGACTTGAAACTGGCCACTGCAACTTGGGTAACAACGAAAAAGTCAAATTTTGAAGCATCTATCACAATTTCCTGATGACTACGGCTGCCTCCTCTTTGTTTCCAGCAAGTCATGCAGCTGTGCAACTTGGACAACAACTAAGAACACTATATCAACTTTTGAGGTATCGAGTACAGTGCCCAATGAGTGACCACCACAGACTAAAGACTTTCTCTTTTATTATTATAGATGTTTATAATTATAGAATACCTAATGTATATTACAGAGCCTAATGCTAAAGAACACAAAGGTCCCAAAGATCTTCTCCAAATGAATGATTTCTAACCATACTATGATGGATAGAAGGTGTCTGGATTTATTCCTGTGGTTATAGGGAATTATAGAATGATGAAGGAAGAAACATACAGACCCAATAGAGCAAAGCAAATTGGGAATGCAATTTACATGTCAATGTACATATATTACTGGCAAATTTGTTCCCTTCCTTAACTTTATATTTGTTTCTGATAGGAATCCCATGTCTGATCCTGAACATAGTGACACAATTACATAGTGATTATATTATTCATTCCTGTTTACTCTCTATGAGTACCACTGCCTTTCATTTATGCAGTACATTTTTTAAACTTTCATGAACTCAAAACTGAAGTGACAGGGACTGCATCAGCAACATTCTAGAGAGCATGCCTGCCCTTTTGTTTCATCTCTCTGTTTCTGTCTTTGATCTATGTACTCAAGGCTTTTGTTTCCTTCCTTCCTGCCGAGGTCATTTCCCCCTTCTTCCAAGAAGTTACTTCATCCTTTGTCTCCCTTTGTCTGAGAAGAGAGCAAACACCAGGCTCCACCCTTGTAATGGATGCTAACTAACATCCACATGTGGGAGCCAGCTTTTAGGGGTTCTTTTAGCAAAGTTTAGGTAGTCTTCTTTTGTCTATCTCCTTTTCTATCCCAAGATGAATTTCCTAAAACAAGAAATGTAAGATCTCCTTTTTTTTAACTTATGAGACCATCCCGAGTCATTTTAATTGTTTCTAGCAGAAGCTCATATTGCACTGGCTGTGCTGCATTCTTCTTGATATAGATACCAAATATTTCTACAGTTATAATATTCATTCCTCTTTACTATTCTTTGTCAAGGTAATGGGACATGCAGTCATGGGAAATTTATAATGTAAAGAACTGGCATGGTATAATGTGCTACTGTAGTGGCCATGTAGAGTCTAATGTCTATTTGCTGAATGCTGTTACTTACAATAACTATTTGGGGTCAGACTAGATAGCCCATGAGACTCTAGAAGTCTGCAAAGTCTTTTCAATGTTCCTTACTAATCAACTCTATGTTCCAGAAACATATGATAAGCTGAGGTAAACAAATTCTTTCTCTAATAGCGGTCGAACTGTACCTAAATGTTCCTAAGCTATTTTGCCTTGAACTATCAACAAACTGTTTCAAGGGAAACTCAGGGGAAACTGCAGACACCAAAGAGGAGGAGGGAATTGTTTTTGTTTTTGCATACGGTCATTAAACTGTATAAAGGTTTTCTGTAGTCATGACTCGGGGTTCTGACCCTTTGGAAGATATTCCAGTCAGGCCAACCAGTGTAATAAAATTCACTTTCCAATCCGTGGGTCTGCTGTTCCATGATTTCTGCATCAGTACTGCCTGCAGGGGCCAGCAGTGAGCTGACTAAATGCAGCTGGCTAGCATATCTAGATATTGTCTAAGAGCCCCTGTGGGAACAGAAGTCAGGGAGTGAACCCTTATTTGCCTTAGAAAATGTTTTGTACCCCATGTGTATGAGAAACACTAACTGTATAACCCATGACTGTATAGTATACTGTTTCTGTACCTGTATAACTAGATGTTCCCACACACTGCCTTGTATTTGGATTTTGCTCTTAGACTGTGCATATGCAGTCTAAACTGTACACCGCAGGATTGTACTGTATATCTGCTGTGTTATGTAGTCTCTTTGCTTCAAGTTCTCGAGCTCATTGTAAATATTACTTTGGACTTTTTCAGACAAGGATTACCATGCAAGAAGTGTTGGAAAATATAGTTTGCAGTCCAATAAGTGGAAATGGTTTTGCTATTGAAGGGTTAACTGAGAAGGCATATGAGATGAGCTGATGTACCTTCCTAAAGTTTTGCTGTTAGGCAATCTGGGATGAAGGGGAGTGTCTGAGTGTTCTTCTTTGTTTTCACAAGCCATGATCTTCAACAATCCTCATTGACCTTTGAAGTCAGAGGACCCCGAAAGGGGTGTCCTGAATATAGATTTGCAACAATGTAGTTTTAAAGTATTTTTAACTAGTTTTGCTCTGTTTTGATGGTGTTTTTTTGTTTCCTGCCACGAATAAGCTCTCTAAACTGTGAGTAATGAAGCTTTTGTACTTTTTAAACTAACTTTTGAGTCTTGAGTGGTTATTTTACTAGTTAAACAACTTGGGAAAAGACAAAGGGTGTTTGGTTACTTACTAAGCAGTGATTTTACATGTATGCTAACATTCTAACGCTAGATGCTGCTGCATTAACTCTAAACTCTGCTAAACTGGCTGTATTATCCACTAACGTGTGAAGTACAGTGTGGATGTTTAAACAGGGACAACATACTCTGATATTTTAAATAGTGTATTTTTACACATTCCAATAGGTTATGGGCCCAGTTATGAATGTTTAAGCTGCATATTTTTGATTTTGAATTTTTGAAGAGTTTTGGATTTTGTGTTTTGCTTAGATAACCAAAATTTTTTGTGGTTTATTATTTTAAAAGTAAAGAGAAGTGTGGTTTTTCACCCTTTCTCAAGTGAAGCTGTTTTTAAACAAAAGGCAGTGTTGTTGTTTTTCCCTGAGGGAACAAAGGGAGTTGAGATAGCTGGCAGAGTTTTTTGTTTATGGCTCCAGAGTCATAAAAGAAGTTGAAGACAAACATTTGGCACATTAGCATAACAGACACAGTCCTTGCCTGGCTGAAGGTGTGAGAAAGGATGGCTGCAGCAGAGGAACTGAGATTAAAAAGAGTGGTGGATTTGGAGCCAGATATAACAGTTGTGGTTAAAGTTTGTAGAAACACGAATTGAAGCAAATATGTTTATAGATGCAATACGAAAAACAGAGCCACAAAGTGAGAAAAAGTGATGAGTTTGGCTTAATAAAGATGCGGGAGCTAGACAAATTATAATGGAAAGTTTAAGATCTGAACAACTGATCTACGTTCTATCTTGTGACTCAGCTAAATCTATGCTGGACAAATTGAGAGAGATATACCAGGTTGATTCACCCAAAGTACAAAACCTGGCCATTAGGGACATGATGAATCTAAGAGTTAATTCTAAAAGAGACTGTGAGCCACATATCAGAAGATTACTAGGAATATTAGAAAGGATGAGTGCCATGAATTTGATTGCAAATGAAGGGCAGAAAATTGCCTATTTTACTGGGACTTTGGGAAGTAGCTTTCATGCATTTCAAAGCTTGATTGATAACACAGCTGGATTAACATTGAATGAAGTATTGACAGATTTTAGGCTTGAATGCTTAGATCACAGTTAGCCATCAGAGAGATATGTTGATAAAGAGAAACAGAGTGTGTCAAGTTACATTGCTAACAAACAACAAAGGAATGTGGCTCCCAGAGACAAACATAAAGACATTTACTGCTTTAAGTGTAATGTGGTTGGGCATATTGCCAGGATGTGCAAAGCAAGTGGAGATTTTGACCAGAGGGGGCAGCAGCAGTTTTCTTCCCCAAATAGCAGCAGAGAATTTGCACAACCAGTATCTGTCAAGAGGGGGCAGTGTGTACAAAGGAATTCAAATAAAGACAAAGAAAGAGAGAGCATGTTTGCTTTAAGGAAAGTTTTTCATGCTGTGGGCAATAATGATAAACAAAATAAGAGTAAAAATGGAAACAACGAATGGCTGATAGACAGTGGGTCAATCAATCATAGCTCAAATTCTGCAAGCAATTTCATAGAGTTAAATTATAATAATAATGGAGAGTTGCAACTTGCTGATGGATCTAAGATGCCCATACAGGCAGTTGGGACTTGTGAGTTGAATCTTGCAGCACATGATGGACGTGAATCACAAATATTGGAGAATGTAGACTATGTTAAAGGGTTAAAAACAAATCTACTCAGTGTCTCAGCTTTAACAGATAAAAAAATTTCTGTACTGCTTCAAAGAGATGTGTGCACTGTATTTAATGACAGAAATGGCAAAGTATACTTAAAGGCATATAAGGATAATGATGGTCTTTTTAAGTTTTTTACTCCTCCAGATAAACAAGCCCATGTGGCGCAGACAAAGTGTACTGATGAAGAGAGCATGGATTTGTGGCACAAGCGTTTTGGACATCGTGACTGTAATGCAATAATGAAACTTCAAGAGAAATTTTTGGCAACAGGAATAAAGGTAAAAAGGCAACAGAATAGTAACAATGTACAGAGATGCATAGTGTGTGTTGAACAAAAGGTAACAAGGCCTTCATTTCCAGAGAGAACTGAGAAAAGGTCCAACAGAGTCCTGGACCTCATTCACTCTGATATAATGGGACCAATGAGAGTGCCCTCACTTGGAGGAAATAGATACATACTATCCCTTATAGATGATTTCTCAAAATACCGTGTAATATACCTGCTCAAACAGAAGAGCGAGATGCGTGATGCATTGCGTGCGTATGTTGCCATGGTGAGAAAAATATTTGGAAGGAATCCCAAAGCTTTGAAGAGTGATCGAGGTGGTGAGTACCTATCACATGATACACAACAATTCTTGAGAGAGAATGGAATACAACATATTAAGACTGTGTCTTATACTCCAGAACTGAACAGTATTGCTGAAAGAAAATTTCGTACACTAATTGAGATGACAAGGTGTCTTTTGGCTAATGCTGGACTACCAAATAATATGTGGGGCAATGCTATTGCTACAGCTAATTACTTACAGAATCGCCTACCCACAAAAGGTGCAGAGGAAACACCTTTTGAGATTTGGCGTGGGAGATCCTCATCAGTTAAACACATTAGAACATTTGGGTGTATTGCATATGCATATGTTCCAAGGGAACTCAGAGGAAGACTGGATTCAGCAACTCAAGAGATGATGCTGATTGGATATGAAAGTGGAACAAGAAATTACAAAGTGATGAACTTAAAGACTGGTAAAGTATATAGCAGACATGTGGTGTATTTTGATGAAAGCAGAAAAGTTGATTTAACAGGAACTGTGCTTGATTTTCAAGAAGAGGATGATGTTGATTTTTATGAACAAGAGGATAACATGTCTGTGATTTCAGAAGCAGAGAGTGAATATTCTGTGCAGCACTGTGTTTCAGAAAATCGTGTGGGAGCTGATCTGATCGATCTGGATGGTGGTGAAGCAGATGCTGAACAAGAAGGAAGTCACCAGGATCAGAATCAGGAACCTCCCAGGTATAATTTCAGACCGAACAGAGGTGTGCCTCCTGAGAGATTTGGCTACCTTGCAGGGGTGGCATTACCTAAGGAACCAAAGAAAATAGAGGAGATTGAGCAGATGTCACCAGATGAGGCAGCTCAATGGAAGAAGGCAGCACAAGAGGAAATAGATACGCTGCACAAGAATGAAACATGGACTCTTACAGAACTTCCACGAGGAAAGAAAGCCATAGGATGCAAGTGGGTATTTAAACTGAAACAAGATGCAGAAGGTAATGTAGAACACTATAAGGCAAGGTTGGTTGCTCAAGGTTTTTCACAGAAGTTTGGAGTTGATTATGATGAAGTATTGCCCCAGTAGTGAAACATTGTACTATAAGACTGTTGCTTACTTTAGCTGCATCAAAACAAATGACTGTAAAGCATGTTGATGTCAAGACAGCATTCTTGCATGGAGAAATTCAGGAAGAATTGTATATGAGGCAGCCAGCAGGTTTTGTGGACCAAGAAAGGCCACATTTTGTCTGTAAACTTAAGAAAGGGCTCTATGGACTCAAACAAGCTGTTTTTGCCTGGAAAAAGTTAGACAAGATGTTGCAGGATTTAGGGTTTAAACAAGGAGAAGCAGACCTATGTTTGTACACAAGATTCAGAGATGGTTTTTCAACTTTTGTTTTGACCTATGTTGATGATTTGATTATTGCTACACAGAGAAATGCTGACTACAGAGAAGTAGTGAAGAGTTTGAACAAAGAGGTGGAGCTGAAGGAACTAGGAGATGCTACATTTTACTTGGGAATACAAATTCAAAGACACAAGGATGGATCTTTCCTTTTGAGTCAAAAGCAGAAGATTGTTGACCTGCTGGAAACTTTAGGCATGCAAGATGCCCATCCTGTTGACACCCCAATGAGAACAGACTTTGGTAACAGTGAGAATAATGAACTTTTGCCAAACAATGTAATGTACAGAAAAGCAATTGGAAAGCTGTTGTATCTAGCTACAAATAGTAGGCCAGACATAGCTCATGCTGTAGGAATTCTTAGCAGAAAAGTCAGTGAGCCAACCAAAGAAGATTGGGTTGGAGTGAAACACATTGTGAAATACTTAAAAGGGTCAATAGATTTTCAACTGAGATTGCCTGCTAATGCTAATCCAAATCTTGTTTGTTTTTCAGACGCTGAATGGGCTGGTATTGATAGTAGATTGAGTTCAACAAGTGGTTATCTATTTCTGTATGGGGGTGCACCTATATCGTGGGCAAGTCGTAAACAAGAGATTAAGTCACATTCAAATGTTGAAGCAAATTTTGTTTCTTTGGCAGAGGCCTGTAGAGAAATGCAATGGCTTGATAAATTGTTTCTTGATTTTAACATTTTAGAATAGAAACCAACTCAGGTGTTTGAGACTAATTTAAATTGTGTTAAGTTGTCTGAAAGTGGGAAAATGATGCCACGTAATAAGTATATTGGAACCAGATATCATAATGTGTGCCAGTTGGCAAGAGAAGACATGATGAAGATGATGTACTGTGCAGCGAACGACATGACAGCGGGTATCCTGACAGACCACTGCCAAGAGATGTGTTCCAGAGACTACGTGCAAAGTTTGGACTTATATCTCAGTTATTGGACTGAGAGGGGTTGTTGGAAAATATAGTTTGTAGTCCAATAAGTGGAAATGGTTTTGCTATTGAAGGGTTAACTGAGAAAGCATATGAGATAAGCTGATGTACTTTCCTGAAGTTTTGCTATTGGTGAATCTGGGATGAAGGGGAGTGTCTGAGTGTTCTTCTTTGTTTTCAGATGCCATGATCCTCAACAATCCTCACGGACCTTTGAAGTCAGAGGACCCCAAAAGGGGTGTCCTGAATATAGATTTGCAACAATGTAGTTTTAAAGTATTTTTAACTAGTTTTACTCTGTTTTGATGGTGTTTTTTGTTTCCTGCCACGAATGAGCTCTCTAAACTGTGAGTAATGAAGCTTTTGTACTTTTTAAACTAACTTTTGAGTCTTGAGTGGTTATTTTACTAGTTAAACAACTTGGGAAAAGACAAAGGGTGTTTGGTTACTTACTAAGCAGTGATTTTACATGTATGCTAACATTCTAACGCTAGATGCTGCTGCATTAACTCTAAACTCTGCTAAACTGGCTGTATTATCCACTAACGTGTGAAGTACAGTGTGGATGTTTAAACAGGGACAACTTACCCTGATATTTTAAACAGTGTATTTTTACACATTCCAATAAGAAGCTTGCGGAAGAGGTATGGTGCTGTTGCGTGGCAGGGGGTCCATTTTGGATGACGTCATCCCTCTCTTGGCATCGTCCATGTCACTTCCATGTACAATTGAAGGCAGCTGCACTATATTTTACTCACGGAAGTTGTCCGTGAGTAAAATATAGTGCGGCTGCCTTCAATTGTACATGGAAGTGACATGGATGATGCCGAGAGTGGGATGGCATCGTCCGAAACAGACCCCCTGCTGTGCAACAACGCTGTACCTCTTCCAAAAGCTTCTTGTGTGGTAACCCTTGTCTGAAAAAGCCCTTTAACATGCTCTAGTAAAGGAAAGTAGTTTAGACACAAACCTGTGTCTGTGTGCTTATTTCTTCAGCCTGATGCTTGCTAACTCTGCTACAAGAACTATTTGCTGCCTGGTCTTCTTTATATGCTCAGAGATACCAGTGCACTACTGTGACATCCCTGAATACCACTGTCTCTTATTCACGTAGTACACATTTTTAACTGTCTTGAGCTCAAAACTGAAGTGACAGGGACTGCCTCAGCAACAAATAGCCCATTTTAATATCACAACCAATAAAAAGTTTCTATGGGCTCCATTGATCTGTCTGTCTATCTATCTATCATCACAAGCTGATCAATATTTGTTGGAAAGGAAGTATAAGGCCAGGGGTGGAAAAAGAGAGGGGGCACACACATTTATCTTTATTTATCATACTCTTATTTGCAAATATAGATATTTCTTTGTATCATTCTGTATCAAATATTCCTGAATAAATTCTGTACTAAGGGCTACATTTGCAGTGGTAAAGTATACGGCTCTTAGTACTTGTAACAAAATTACTATTTGTTTGAAAATAGTGCTCCATATGAAAAACTTAAACATCATAAGAAAGATGTGACAACTGATCTCCTCTTTAGTACAAGTTTTATCTTAATTTTTTGTATACAGTTGTCCCTCCACATTCACGGATTTAAGTATTCATGGCTTGAAAATATTCTTAAAAAAATAATAATCCAAAAAGCAAACCTTGATTTTGCCATCTTATATAAGGGACACCGTTTTGCTATGCCATTGCATATAATTGGACTTGAGTATTCATGGATTTGGGTATTCACGGGGGGACCTGGAACCAAACCCCAGCGAATGTGAAGGGACAACTGTATATGTAGTATGAACTGGGCTCATCTCCCTTTCCTCCTAAACCCAATGCACAACTTAAAAGTTTCATTTTTAGTATACAGTTTCCATGAATCCATCAGCCATGATGGCCATAGCCATTTGTTTGTTTTTGAAAAAAAAAACTTTTATATCTAGCTCTATTTCCTAAGATTTCAGGGTGGCATACAAATAAAATTTGTGTAAGTTTTTTTAAATTAAAAATTTAAAGGTTTAAACAGTTTAAAACAATATGAACTGATCAAATAAACCAATTAGATGACAAAAACATTAATAAAAAGTAATATTTTTACTTGACATGGAAATGGAGCCAGTGTTGTCACCAATCAGGCTCCATGGGAGGGTACTATACAATTGGGGGGGGCACAGTTGAGAAAGCCTTTTCCCATGTTCTCCCACACTACATTGCACCATTAGTGGGACACAGGGGAGCTTCCTCCTCTATCCATGGGGATCCTTGTGTTCTGAAAATTAACTGTTCGAAGCCTTAGGTGTTAGCTTATCATGTTAACTAACTGTGAATGAGGAGTGTCTTCACCCCATCCCCTTCCATCAACACTTCATTTTCCTTCTATAACCTCATGTGTAGGGACTAAGATGAAATGTAGAATCTTTGAAAGTGAACATAATATGAAGTTACATGAAACAAAGTATCTAATTTTCCCAATATATTGTGGAGTTGTCCAAGATGTGCTTGTTAGTTCTAATGACAAAAGTTGAGCATAATATGCCAGAGGCGAAAGCAAACATGACTTGTCTAAAATATCATGGAGAGTTTCAGTGGATGTGAAATGCTTTATGATCTCTGTAAAGTCCTAGATTAAGTTGTTTGAACAGCACAATCCTACAGTTCCTTGGGCACATGCTTCACTCTAAGCTTAGTCCCACTGTAGCCAATTACTATCTTATTTGGAGGATGCTGTTTAGACAGTGCAAAACTAAAGAATATATAGCAAAATCAGAACAGAGAGAAAACTTCGAAGAATGTTCAACTAGTGGGTGAAGAGGAGCATGGCTGTGCCATGTGGCCAGAATATCTCTCCCTCATGCCACACCCAGGGTAGACTACGAAGAGGATTCTTTCACAAGATCTGCTCAGCCATGTTCTGAGACCCAGATAAAAACACTGACAGGCTTCACCAGACCTTCTCTCTATCCCACCGCCATCTCAGGCTCATTTGGTGGGAACAAGGGAGAGGGCCTTCTCAGTGGCTGTTCCCAGACTGTGGAACTCCCTTTCCAGGGAGGCCAGGATGGCCCTGTCTCTCCTTTCTTTTCATCAGCAAGCAAAAAAACATTTCTGTGCCAGCAGGCATTTGCACTCTGATGTGGGCTAGACTTCTTTTTAAAAGTTTTTATATATTTTAATACTTTTACTGCTTGTGGTTTTAACTGTGTAAAAGTGTTTAATTTGTTTTAAAACTTGATATTTATACTTTAATAGTTTGCATTTTTTTTAACTTGCACTGTTTTAAACTCATTGTTAGCTGTCTTGAGTCCCTGTATTGGGAGAAAGGCAGGATACAAATAAAATAAATCTTCAGTATGGCTGGCAGTGCCACAACAAGTGCCTGCCATAGTGCTATACCTCTTCCTTTTCCTTACCATCTTCCCACTGTGTAGGTGCAAACAGGATGCAGACACAATTGTCATAACGTTGTATCTTATGAATTAGCACATATCTAGACCCCAGGCTGGTAAAGAACTTCTGTTTTCTTCAGGTTGACTTCTAGCCCAAACAGCTCTGCAGCTGTTGCAAAGCAGGATGTTAGGCGCTGCAGAGCTGCTGCAGCCTTATTTGAGAACTCACGCCGAACAAGTCTTGAAGAGAAATGACAATGCAGAAAGAATCACAACCCAAAAACATCACCCAAGGAGATCTTCTGCTGTGTTTTTTGCAACCGGACTTGTTTATCTCGGATTGGCCTTTTTAGTCATCAGCGTGCTTGCAGAAAGCGTGGGATGAGTCCTTCCTGAATCTTTGTTTGCGAAGAAAAGCCAGAGAGACCCCAGTGAATAGCCAAAGGTCTCTGTACAGTGTAGAAGCAATTACAAAACACAAAATAGTGAAATAATTATAAGAATACTACACAATAAAATTAGCACAAGGGGTTTAAAACCAGAACAGAACATAAAATCAAAACAAAACCAGCAGCAAAAATAAAAAAAGAATGCAGTATCTAAAAGGACCGAAATCACTTTTGAAATGCCTCAGGAAAAAAAAAAAGATCTCCAGCTGACACTGAAAAGACCAAAATACAGGTGACAGGTGAGTCTTTCTGGGAATGGCTAACTCTCATTGCCCCCTTTTTGTGGGACAGATAGAAGAATGCCTTGGATAATGACTGGAAGTCAGTGCATAATTAGACATGAAGGAAGACTCTCCTCCAGGTAAACTGGCCCCAAGCCCTTTAGGATTGAAACTAGCAATTTGAATTGGGCCTGGAATTGGACCAGCAGCCAGTGGCAATGGCGTAACATGATTGCATCAGCCATTTTCTGTGGACAAACTAGCCCCACTGTTTTGAACTAACAGTTGTGAAACTCTGTCCAAAAAGGATCGAAGTTGGTATTTCAGACTGAGCTGATAACCATTTGAACACAAACCTATTGACCAATTATTATTTAATTTCATTTATGATGACAACAATAACTGCTACTATCATTACTACTATACTGAAGGTGCCTTTATAAAAAGTACTACCAAATAAACAAATATGGCTGTTATTTGACATAATATAAGAATGTGTGGAAAACAGTCATCGCTCACCTACTTTTACGTTACTATTTTACATCATTTGAGATGATGTCATCCCAGAAATTCAACTGACAGGATGGCAGGTCTGGTTATTAGATATTATCATTTATGTTTTCAATAAAGGGGGACCATACTCTACTTTCTCTTCAGATCGTATAAATCTTTTGCCCTTTGCTGAAGGTGCTGAGGAAATGGTAGAGGTAAGTAGTTTACTGATGCTACTATTACTGTTATGACTACCACCACCATCTCCGGACCTTCATCATTTATGGAATTTTGCAAAGTAACAAACACAGGAAGATCCTTTCCCTAAGTGATTTACAATTTTAATTGTTTCTTAAAGAAAGAGGCAATAGAGTAAGCAGAAGTAGATAGAGGTGAACAGGGGTAGACCAGGCGTAGGAAAAAAATACTGACTGTAGGATTCATGCAGCCCCTGATCTCCACTTTCACAGAACCTGAAAGCCCTTGCTAGTCCCCTACAGCTCTCTGAACTCTCCCCCCAATCAAATTCACTGAAAATTGTACCCAAAGTTCTCCAAAATGTATGCAAACATGTTAAAAACAAACTTTCATCAGTGCTCTCAGACCCTCTCACCTTTCCCTCTCTTTCTTTTTCAAATGGTGACAGGAAGTGACTTAATGTCAATCCTGGTCACCAGGTTGAAGGAGAAATGGAGATACAACCAGGTATTTTGGCATGCTCAGATGAGCTGGTGAGGATCTCATGGGAAGAAAATTGGTCCCTGGCCATCTGGGCAGTTTCCTACCCCTGGTCTCGACAGATGTCTATCTAAAAGAGGCACTGTGAATGACTTATGAGATAACCTTTTGCTGTAATATGCATGCATTTATACATATATCCATGCCAAGTATGCCACTATGCCTAATGTGATGGCCAACAATCCATATCAGCCCCAACTATCTGACAAAAACTACCACTGTGGAAAATCTTGTAACAGTTGAGCATTTTTTGATAGCGTGTTTCAACATATCAAGACATCTTTTCTTGTTGAGGTGAACATTGGGTACTATTTCTTCCATCCCTAATGGTTTAGGGTACTTTACAAAGTAGTGTTACAGAACAGACATAACACAGGGGTATGATCCTCTTTTTAACAATTGTTCATCTCAGTCCTACATGAAAATTTAGAAATTGATTTCTGCTCTTTCAGAATCCTGTTCTGTGCTTTAAAATTACCACATTTTCCAGCTGTTTCAAAGATCAATAAACAGGTTAGGGAATATTTGCCCACTAGATGTTGCCAGATTGTAATTCCATTCATCCTTAACAAGCATAGCCAATGTGATAGCCCTCCAAATGTGAAAGTTCAACATCTGGAATACCACATGTTCACCACTGTAATCTATAGCAATAACAGATACCCTTTATTTTATTTGGTTAAGAGTGTTCCTGGTAGGAATGGAAAGAATTTTCAAAAATATTTGGAAAATATTTTTTTAAAACTAGATTTCTTGGGTGCTGGGAAATTCTAGTGAGGAGATGAAAATGTTCACAGTTCAGGACTTATTCTGTTTTTCATCAGTCATAGGGCTTGTCTATATGGGCAGTTTACCCCATCTTGCCCCCATTTTGGAGTCCTACAGTCCTGACAATGCAGGGCTTTTGCCCCGTTTTGCCCCTGGGCATCCCTCATGACCCCCTGGGGCAAAGACAGGGCTAAGATGGGGGAGGAGAGATGTGGTGGAGCCCACTACAGAATTTTAAAATTATACCTGGTAAAATCTGTTCCAGCTGGCAGAAAACAGACCAGGCCCCACATGCCCACAGGTGCCCATACCAGCATGCTGGCCCATCACTGCAGATGTCCTTTGCCTTGCTCTTCTGTAGCCAGGAAGGGGCCCCACAGAGACTGTAACATGGAGGGCAATGGTGGCAGCTGCAGGGATGGCCCCAGTGTGCTCATCTGGACTCCATCCCATTTCATCCAGGTAACAGGGGAGGAACTGGCCAGATCCATGGGCAGAATATGCTGGCACGGAGCTAGTATTCTGGCCCATGTAGATGAGCCCATAGTCTGCACTGGAAGTTCTTGTTTGTACTGCAATGACAAGTTAACAAGCCCTACATGGTTTGGGTTCAGGTTACCTACAATGTACTTTCTGGATGTAATTGCCTTCTCCTGTATAATCCACCTCATACACTTAAGTCCTCTTGGGAACATATGCACAGAGGACTTTTTCTTCAACCGTACCTAGACTCTGGAATGGTCTGCTGGAAGAGATATGACAGTTAAATACACTGTCAGAATTTAAAGCAGCTTTACAGACCATTCTCTTCTGGCTGGCCTTTCCAGATGATTTTAAATTGTGAATTTTAAACTATGTTTAAACTTTTTTTTCTTACCTGTTATTTTAAATTGATATGGTTGTAACTGATATGTGTTTTTTAGCTAATGTTATGTTTGTTGATTTGTTGTTCCCCACCTCAATCCATGGGAGAGGTGGGTAAGAAATAAACATCATCATCATCATCATCCTTTAATTTTTCACAACAATTATGATAAATATGCATGAAGGGTACAACAAACCATTGCAATCATCACAAATGTAGTAGCTATTGATGTACAGTCTCTTTACTATTTCAGTATCAGGATTTTTTTAAAAAAACCTTCATAAATTAGCAATGCCACAAGGTGGCAGCAGAAAATTATTTTTGCAAGCATT
Source organism: Gambelia wislizenii (assembly GCA_030847615.1). Classification (NCBI taxonomy): domain Eukaryota; kingdom Metazoa; phylum Chordata; class Lepidosauria; order Squamata; family Crotaphytidae; genus Gambelia; species Gambelia wislizenii. The sequence goes on along the minus strand of JAUMIR010000005.1, from coordinate 200,067,989 downwards.
TCAGAGTGAAACTGGAAGTTTTGTTAAGGTTGCACGCGCGCACACACACACTCTCATTCTTTTGCAAACAGAAAACTGCCACTGAAAACTGCAAATGTTCTGGATTGAAACGGCTTCTATCTAGACCCCAAATTTTAGTAAGTCAGAAATGTAACTTTTGGAAGGCCTTTGAAAGATCAAGCTTTGAAGTGTCAGGAATTGCCTTACTCAGTGATGAAGGCATGGTTGGCTTAGAGATGCATCCATTGTCAGTGCTAGATGTTGCTTATGGCTGAGATGATGACATTATACAGCATCTCTTTGCAAGACACTAACCTGCATCCATGTGAGGTACTCTGCTTCCACTGCATGTTATATTTCAGATTTACTTGTCCTTTATAGTAGTTCTTTTAATGCCAAGTTTGAACAATATGGCTTTGGAGAATTAAAAAATCAAACAGCTGGATCAAAGTCAGAACTATGGGCTCTTTCACACTACACAGTTATAGTGCTATGATTCCACTTTAACTACCACGGCTACATCCTGTGGAATCTTGTGGTTTGTAATTTGGTGATGCACTATAACTCTCTGGCTGAGAATTCTAAATACCACTACCCAATGATAAATCTCAGATTGCATCAGATGGAACCATGGCAGTTAAAATGAAATCATAGCACTATGCCTGTTTATTGTGAAAGGGTGCTTTGTACTTGGGAACTCCATCACTGATCAACCAACACAGGGCAGACACCAGTGAATGCCCCTAGCAGAGTCATTTGGTGACAGCTCACATCTCACCTCATAAACTCAACATCTTGGAGGGCTCCTTTAAAGTTCACATTAAAACTCAGAGCAGATCCACTGCTTCATAAAAGGAATTGTCTTCATCACAAAGGAAGAAGCAAGTGAAGATACAAAACATAAAGTTTTGTTGCTGTAATATACTTTAAAAGTGGCAGTATTCATTCTTCATGAGAAAGTGGTGCAAAAAATACCTACCTACCTACCTACCCATCCCCTTTCCAATTCTGTAGTATTCAGTGTTAGTTTCAAATATTTCTCTTTAGTAATTCTACACAGAGTTTATATAGGTATATTTGGCAAATGCAAAAATGATTAATCTAAATATAAAGAACTTGTTCTGTTCAAATATCACCTACAAATTAACATTAGGTTTAAAATAAATCTTACCACACACAGGATATTTTAAAAGAATCAGTCATCCTCACTACTAAGGACTGTTATTTTTAAGAGGTGAGAAACAAAAACATAGTCAGATCATTATACTGCACACTGAGCCCTTCTTTTTGGGGGAAAAAAGAGAGGTTGCTCCAAGAATGCATGAAGCCAGTGCCAAAATGCCAGCCAACATCAGTGGGATTAGGATCAGGCCTTGAAAGGTTAGTCAGCTTTCAGTGGTACAGGATAGTGATTCCTCCAATTCAAGGCATCCAAGTGACAGCCTGTAAAATTAGACTTCAGCCATCTGGCTGCAATCCACATAGCATTGCTTCTAATGAGCTGCTATCTGCTCAGCCCCTGTGCAGCTGCTCCATCAAAAGTCTCCATAAAGTTTACCCAAATGTTTAAACCTTGTTAAGACTTTTGATGGAACAGGCCTGGCAAGTTGTAGGGCAGCCTTGTGCAAAAAGCTGGGATTGACTTCAACAGCTTGACACAGTTGGGAATCACCCTGGGGCTGAAGGACATAAAGGAATAGAGGCTGATTTGAGATGCTACCAGCCATGGAGTACAAATTGAAGAAGGAGACAGAGGCAGAGTACTGGCAGTTCAAGTGCTGTTTCTGTTTTGATACAGAGGAACGAGGAAGTAATTTTCACAAAAGGAGGATGAAAAGAAAAGCCAGTGACAGAAGACAAACAAGATCAATAAACATTATAAGCAATTTGCCTTCTCTCTCTCTCATACTTCAGATGCTAAATAAAAATAGGGCTAGTGAAAAGGCTGGCCTTTTCTATTTTAAACCTTTAGTTGAATGGTGGGATGTTGTGGAGGATGAATGTGCTCTGAGGAATGGTGTTCAAAGAGAATTTGAGAATCTACAAAGGCTTAAACAGATGTAATTTCCTCTAGGTCTGAATTACAGGCATCTAGAGACTTTCATTTGCATGTCCTGCAGGTTTCCTCTCCTGCTTTCCTGTGATACTGTTTGAAAAATCACTTTATTTGTTAAAGAATTCTGTACTGGGGCCTCAACTGGCAGTCTGATATCTAGGCAGACAGCAGGCCCTCAAAATGAGGCAATCCCTTTTCTTGTGGACAAGAGGCAGCTATTAAGCTACAAGGACAAAATGATTACTAAATCTATCAGTATGATACTTGACACATTCATCCCCAAGAAAAAGACTACCTGAACTTTGGTGTCAGTAAATAAAAACATTAAATGGCTTTATTAGAATTGCCATCCTAAGTTTGGGATGCTTATGGCTCATCTACATGAGCCAGGATATGCCAGCTCTCCACCAGCATATCCGGGCTGCAGATCAGGTCTGTTGCTCCCCTGTTACTTCAACAAAACAGGCCAGAGTCCAGACAGGCATGCTGGCCCGTTACTACAGCCACCACCGATGCCATATTCCTTCACTCCTGGCATCAAGGAAGCTGGCTGCAACAATGTAACCAATGGCTTCCTGCATATGACCAGCCTTTGTCACATGTGGCGGGACCCCTTCCTGATTAAGAAATGGCCAAATATGACACTGGAGCTACGATCTGTACCGGAACAGAATCGACAGGGGGACGGCATCATACAAAACGCCCCCCTGTCACGCAGCAGCATTGCAAGAGGGACGACCCTTCTTGCGGTGTATTTCTCCATCCGAAAAAGTCCTCAGAGTTATATTATGCCATAATTTTCCCGTAATAATTACGGGAAATCTCCTGATTCATAGTGTGCTCCAAAATCTGCTGGTAGTACTGCCAGTAGCCAGTATTGCCGTTGCCATTCCAGGCTTTGGCCTTGCGATCGACCAATCACATGAGTGGCAGTTGCCTGCAGCAATGCTCGTAGTGCTCACGTGTTTTGGAACAGCAATTCAGTGGCACCACATGAACAGTAGCAGTGTGCAATTGCACATTCCTCAATGCAAGTGAGGGAGTATGCGGGAACTGAGCCAACGTCCAGTATGTTGTTCAAAGAAAAATTAAGCGTTATGAGCGGAATACATAAATCAATTTTTCTAAATCTTCTTTCTTTTATGCTTTCACCACCCCCTTACTCATTGCCCCCAAATGCACCTGTGGCCATCACCTCCCCCCTGGATCGCTGCAGTGCCCACCAGGTAGCACTCACTTTGGGAATTACTGTTTTACAGTTATGGGCAAAGCCCACAAGCCTCCTGAGTTGGTTGAGGTGACTCTTATCATGTGAAGAAATGTGAGCCAAATCATCCCATCAATAAATTGTACAATGTTTCCCTGAAACCAGATAGTTTCATTAGTCTGGCATATTTCTTCAACCCCTGTTAATTCTAAAGTGTTGGAATAAGAAAAGAAGAATAGCAGCATTTACATTTTTACAAGGAGTACAGATCCCTATATGCACTAAAGAGTCTTGTTGACTAATTCTAACTTATAAATATTCAGAATATGCACAAAACTGATTATCATTTAATGATAAGAGGTGCACAGTAAAATCATGTCTAGGCCCTCTTGGAATACAATACAGATTCAATGGTCATGGTCTCTTATAGCCATCTGGTGACTAGACTCTGTATGAGAATTGGCACAGAAGAGATAAGCAAAAGATAATGGGAGACCACATGAGAAAAGCAACCAGCCAGGGTAGTTTTAACTTTTAGTTCAGACAAGGGAGATGATTTCCATTCAACAACTCATTGCTCTTCTGTTGGGGGTGGGAGATCCTAGCTCAGGTCTGGAGTAATCTCCTGGAAGTGCCATGTCAGCTTTTTCTGAGAAGCCTGGATCTATGACAGGACTTCCTGTGCTGTTCCCTTCGGGGAGGGAAACTCTTCTCCACCTGGATGTTATTGTGGCTGAGTTGGAGCTGGGTTGGAGATCTCTGGAGATGCTAGCAGAAAAAGTAGCTCCTGTATCAAGCCAGCATGTATATTTCTTTCCCCCATCAATAAGTCTCTCAGTGATTCCTTTGTAGATAAGGCAGATTTATCAGACCTCAGTTCAGAGCTGTGGGCAATGCCTGAGGGAAAAGGAAAGAAGTTGGCATTGATCTGTTCTGCCGCTATGTGAGAAAACACTCAAGCCCAAGGGGTGATGTTGCCAGATGTGGGTAAATGGGTGGAGCTGGTCTCAAGGACATAGGTGCCCCAGTGGATGTTTCTGGGCTCTGTGGGGAGAGCTGCCCTTGGTCTAAGAGAGGGCTTGGCCCTAAAGTGGTGTATGGGGAAGGAGCTGATGGTTGTGGAGGGAAAACAGTTTGGAAAAAATCTTCCTCCAAGTGTGGAATAGCTGGAGCTTTTGAAATCTTGTTGTTCTACTAATATTTGTGGTTTGCTAAATTTGGAGGCTGCCTCTGCCCATTTCAACCAATTGATCATGTCTACTGTTTGGAAGCTTTCTAGATTAAGGCAAAAGTATCTTAATTTTTCATGATCAAATGACCTATGGCTGGCCATTGTCTTTCGTGATTTCCAGTTTTCAAGATCACGTTCCAGGCACCCACTTTCCTGGGGAAGCTTGTTTTGCCTGAACTTATTTAGTCCAACTTACCTGGCATTACAAAGGGAAGGAAACTTTCTCACAGGGGTTGTCTTTTGAGGGTTCAAGTCAAATCCTCAAGGAGTTGATCTTCTCAGGTTCCCTGGGTCAAACACCTTTCATCCACATGCCAAATTGCCCTTGCTAGCTATCTGGGCTCAATGTAGCATCGGTTGGTAGATGTTGCTGCAAACCGGCCTCACACACACAGTCCCCATTCACACCTACTGAGTGTGCTCCCAACTGGTAAGCTTCCCCACCCCAAGAGAGGGAACATGTGCACACACTTCTAAAATTCCCTCCCAAGAAGAAAACCCAAGTCAAATTAAAAAAACAAAACACCTTGCTCTGTGAAAGACCCATCCTTTATAAGCCCAGCCAGTCTTCCCCCCCTTCAAGGATCCCCTTGTAGGTGAACTCACCTGGTGATGCCTGGGTTGGGAGATGATCTGACAGATTCCAAGCTGAGCAAGTGAGGTTAGTGCCTAGCAGCTTGGTCCAAATTAGCAAGGCACATGAACAAGAAGTCAGGAAAAAAGGGCCAGGTTTATTTCTGCAGCCGAAATAGGTGCACGCTTTGGAGGTCCAAAGTAAGACAAGAATTTATTTTCAGGGCCCATCTTATATACCCTTTACAACTTGTTTTCCTCACATAGGCATTCAGAAGAACATTAACACCTTAGATCAAAACATGTCCTCTCTGTCTGGAATACATCAACATTTTCAAAGTCTCCCAGGAACTGGCTCTCTTTGTTCTGATCCAGAGCAGATAGTAGGTTTGATATATGTGGAATATATGTGAAATTTAATCAACAGGAACCTAGGGATTGTTTACATTTGTGAGTCAGTCACTTTAAACAAGAAATGTAATCAAGGAATTTAATTAACAGTTGTAAATCAAGGAGGAAACTCCCTTTCTTACCTATGTTCTAAAGCACAGGATGGAGTCAGGAGCAAAGGTCATCTATAGCCTATGCCAGTGGCTCTTAACTTTTTCTTTACTAGGGACCCCGTATAAATAACTTTTGTTGCTGTGCATCCCCAAGACTTAAGATTTAAAACCCTAACAACAAAAACAACAATTAATAATAATAATAATAATAATAATACACCATCTATTAAACCTTCTCTCAGAGGCACTGGACATGAGGGAAGACTTTTCTCCTGCTTCTACCTGCAAGTTTGTGACTGGAACAGATTAGCAATAGCTATAGTATTGATATTTATATACCGCTTATCAGTGCCGAAGCACTCCGTAAGTGGTTTACAATGATTTTTAGCTAATTACCCCCAACAAGCTAGGTACTCATTTTACAGACCTATGGAAGGATGGAAGGCTAAGGACTTTTTTGGACAAGTAAAATGCAGCGCAAGCAGCCTCGCCACGTTGCGAGGCTTCAGCGCTGCAGGGTGTCCCTTTCGGATGACGCCCGTCCCTGCAGGTACTGTTGGGGTACTGCAGGGACATTTGAGTGGAATATTTTGGTGATTTTTACTCACTCATAAAATGCTTGCGCTGCATTTTATTTGTCCGAAAAAGTCCTTGGTCAACCTTGGAGCCTTCTGGGATCTAACTCATAACCTTGTGTCTTGCAGTACTGGCATTTAACCACTGCACCACCAGGAATTGAACAACAATGCACAGGTCAAGCCAGCCAGCCAACCAGCCTTTGCCTTGGCTCCTATCACGTGGGCTGAGCAGATTCAATCCTTTGCAGACCCCCTGTGAGGACATTGTAGACCCCTGAGGTTAAGGTTATGAACCACTGGCCTATGTAATTCTCCTTCTTCCCAGGAATGGGATCTCAGGGCTGTGAATACAGCTTGGGAATAGGGAGTTTCTAAATTAAGAGTGAGAGCCTTATTATTATTATTATTATTATTATTATTAAACAAGTACACCATTTATACTAAAGTGAGAGTTCTTCTTCAATCATATGATCTGTATCACATAAAATATGGTGGCAGCAGAAAGGCTGTGAGGATCCTTGAGGTGAGAAAGTCTGAAGGTAGGCTCATTTTTAAAAAAGAAAATGTAATGCATTTTAAGATCTGAAGCCTCCAGCACAGCTGGATGTTCACATAAGGAGCTGCGAAATGGCATGGAAAATGTGGAAACAAGGATTCTTTCTGTAGATGGAGCTTACCATGGCTTATAAAGAGAAGAAAATGAAGATAAAGCTCTTTTACTACTTAGTGGAGTACAAGGACTGAGAAGCAAATGCAACACTGATTCCAGGGGACCCTAAAAACTAAAAGCATTGATGCCTATTGTAATCCCAAGAAAAATAGGTCCATAGAGAGGTAACCACTTTTTTCATCCAAACCCACAGGGAAGTGGGAAGAGATGCCTATATCACAACTAAAGACTTTGGTATCCACTTTGGAGAGATGAAAGATTCCCTAATCAGGGATAAAATTGTTGCACACAGTGCTTGGCCTTGAGGGAGAGGTTGCTAAAAGGTATATATCTCAGCTTGGAAACATATAATTAAATTGCAAGAGCAGTAGAATTGTCCAAAGAAAGTTTCAGAACTATCCTATCAGCAACAAGTACAAAACAGGTACACAAACTTAGCCTAAGGGAAGCAGGGATTGGTTGAATCATTTGCAAACAGAAACAATATTCAGCACAATTTGGTGCATGTATTGTAGAAGGCTACGTGAAAGGTAAAAGAAGAAATGTTTAGCTTATGGGAAAGAATGCAAAGATGGTGGTGGAAAAAAAGATTTACTTTAAAGGCCAGTATGAGGTCAAGCAAATGGCGAAAATAGCAAATTTAATGATGAGGGATGAAGATAGTGTAGATGAGGATGAACTTTCAGTGTACAGTTGTCCCTCCACATTCACAGATTTGGCATTCACGGTTTTAAGTATTCACGGCTTGAAAATATTCTTAAAAAAATAATAATCCAAAAAGTAAACCTTGATTTTGCCATCTTATATAAGGTTCACCATTTTGCTATGTCAATGCATATAATGGGACTTGAGTATTCATGGATTTGGGTATTCACGGGGGATCCAGAAGCATCCAGAAGGAACATCAATTGGTGCAGCATCATGCAGCATAATTCACCAGTCTGGATGAGCCCAATATTAAAACCTTGTATTTGACTAAGTATGCAACTATTTCCCCATTTTTGTTAGTTTATAAGCGATCTTCCTGTGTCTTGTTTTCAGCAGTGTGGTCTTTTCATCAGAGATCTTTTCTTTTTATTTCTGCAAAGTACCTATTGTTATATGATACTTTTACGATTCTTCTGGATTTCCCCCCTCATATCCACTAAGGAGATTTTCACACGGGGCAATTATTCCCCTGAGAGATCGGGAGAGAAATGGGGCTCTTCCGGGAGCAGAGCTCCGTTTCACACGCCCCTTTCCTTCTCCCGATCCGACGTCGTCCTCACTCTGTGCTGCTTCCATTTCTCTGCCAGTATCTTCCGTCATTTTTTAATAACGAAAGTTCTTCGTTCTTAAAAAATGACGGAAGATACTGGCAGAGAAATGGAAGCAGCACAGAGTGAGGATGACGTCAGATCGGGAGAAGGAAAGGGGCGTGTGAAACGGATCTCTGCTCCCGGAAGAGCCCCATTTCTCTCCCGATCTCTCAGGGGAATAATTGCCCCGTGTGAAAATCTCCTAAGCCTTTTCTATTTCTAGACATCTAGGAATAAAAGATTTATAATAGTAATAGTTCTAATAAAATCTAATAAGTGTATTAAGATTTCAGCACATTTAGAACTGTCTACCAGTTCTCACATACAGAAGTTCCTCTAATAATTAAACTTGTACCTTTTAAAACCCACTCCCTTGATACCATTGTAGCAGCTAATATTTATACACAGAAACATGTCCTACTCTTCCACTTCATTTTCAAAGAATCAGCTCATTTGGGCTGCATATGCAACATCTGAGCTATTGTCAGCAGCAATCACTCAGGAAGTTGTAACCTGAAAGTCATAAACAAATGAATATGCTGAGGTATTTGCATTCTAGCTCAAAATACTGTGTGCTTTAATTTATTTGTAGTGATACATTCTTATTAGTTAGATTAGGGAATTAGCACTTCCTAGCAAACTGTAAATTAGGGATTTCAGAGTGAGATTGGTGTAGGCAATTAATTCAGTGCAGCATGTCAGAATAAATCTGTTTACACCCTGAGGTACTCAGCTACAAACCCCTGAAGTCAGCAGCCTACATTTACTTAGTGAATATTGTTTCTGAAATGTCACCTAACAAAATGGTGGTGATGAGATTTGTGCCCAACCAGCTGAAAGGAGTGCAACTGAAGATGGATGACATGAGCCCCTACAGGATTGGAGAATCTGCAGTCTCATGAACCATCCTATGGACTCCCAAACCTCATTTTAGTTTCTCAGCCTTTTTTGCTGGTATGAATAAATCCCATATTTTCCACATTGTTCAAGCTAAGAGTTAAGGAGAAACTTTTTCACATTAAACCAGTTCAATATTGTTGAGAACAAAGTTGAGTTCATTGGAGATTGCTCCACTGGAAGTAGTTAGAGGGCTGCAATACTTGTCAGTACTATGCATGGGATCCAACTGGATTGAGCTCATGGACCGAGTGGGAGGTGTTGTTCCAAAATGGTGGGAGTCCATGAAATTCATGGTGACTAATGGAACTGCCTAAGTTCCCCTTCTGCCATGCATCCCCCATGTCCCCTCAAAACCTGCTTCAGAAACAAACTCTCTAGAGCAGGTTTTCTAGTTGTCCATAGAACTATGGAGGCGAGGGCTACAGAGGTGAAAAAGTCTCATTATATTAGTAGCTGTCTGCTAGTGTGGCCATCCACTTAGTCCTATGTCTTTTATATTTGTGTGTCTGCTATGTCATAGTTAAAATACTCTTTGATTCTAAGAGCCCTGGTTGTTTACACAGTATTGTATTTATGAATTATCCCTTCTTTGGATGAATACTACATTAAACATTTAAGTCATCCCAGTTTCATTAATAGGCCTTCAGATTCAGAGGGCCGGTTTCCTAGACTGTGGCAAAATTAAATTGTGTAGTAGTACACAAACATCCTAGGCATTGGGTTTTTTAAAAAAGAAAAGTCTGTATGGGATATCTGAGGTTTAGGGAGGTTTGGGATTTCTTAACAGATAAGGGAATGACTGAGAGTTCTGTCTAGTCCCCCCTTTTTTTCTTGGATAGGAATTCAGTAACAACATAACAATCCCGGCTGTGAAATACTGCAGCCTTGCCTAGTTTAAGAAAAGTGACTTCATAAATTACTGCAAAGCAGAAATTTTTAAACTGCAAGCTCAGTTTCTTAGATGGCCATCAACTAATGACCATGGTGTTTGTGGTGGGAACAGCATAAGGACACAGAGGAAGGAATTTCCCTTCATATTGGCTCCAATGCAATGAACAGTACCAACAAAGGCAGTGCAGAGGCTGATTTCCACCAATTGTGGAAGGCTCAGGAAATTCTTGGGACAGTGTGAGAAAGAAAATTGTAAAAATCACTTCTGCTGGTGGGAACTTTCACTGGGTCAGAGCCTATGCTTCTTGACTCCATGCCATAGACTCCATGAATTTGTGACCTTAACAGACTAGGAAAGCGCTATGTTGTAATTTCCCCTTCTATTCTGTATTATCACTTTAATCAAAATAAAGGTGAGACCTTTAATAGTTCAAACACTGATTTAGGGCTAGGTTCAATTGCCACGGAAGTCAGCAGGCATAAAAATCATATCGATTCAGTTCAATTTAAGTGAAAGTTTGCTAGCATGACAAGCTATAAAAGTGCTGTCAACATTTATAAAGAGGAAATAGATCCCTCAAAACATTTAATAGAGGTCGGTAAACTCTGCCCAGTATATATGGTCTGAGGTTGAAACACTTGTGTCTGTTTTTAGTAGCACTCTATTGCAATGCACATTTGCTGCAAATCACAACGCTGCCATTTCTCCATTGGAAACTGATTGACCTTTTAATTTTGCCTCGTTTAAGTCACTTGACATGCATCCTGAGTTTTTGCTATTATGGCAAACAAGTTTTACTTAGCAAATTAAGCATACTTCAGACACAATAATGGCAAGCAAATAAAATTATATGGTTTGCCCAATTTATCCCTCAGCCATAATGCAATACACATTCAACATTCATTGTGTCAAGGCATTTCAAAAGGAGGAAAAATAAATAGTTTCTGGTTTTTTTTAAAAAAAGAAATATGAGCATCATCCAAATTAGTCAGACATGTGGTTAAATTCCTTTTGGTCAAAAGCTACACAATGAATTAGCAGCCCAGGCTGTTACTGGTACAGACTGAATGAGCAGGAGAAATAAATTCACACAAAGTGATAGATTCCTGGACCACAGGAATGATAATGTGCCATGAAAACCTCAGTTCCTGTACATGCCATATGCATGCTCAGTGTACCATGTTTGAGAACAAAAACTTGACAGCATGGAATCTGAATTAACATATGTGCCTACAATTTGAAATACTATACTTTCTTGCTCAGCATAGCTGTTTAAATAGCTTTAAAAAGTATGTGTGTGGAGTGGGAAAGGACACCATGTGTTACATCCCAGATAAGGAAGATCACAGCGTTCACCAACTGCAGCAGCAAAGCATGCATAAGCAACATGTGATAAATATTAGTGCAGGTGTTGATTGCAGGAATGGTAGGGGACTAGAGTTAAGGTATGCTCAAAATCTATTTTAGAGAAGATTTTTGGTCCACAGTAGCAAAACTGCATTGTGTAGAATTGAGGCTCAGTGTCTAATCCCTACAGTAAAGTACTGTTTTAGTACATGCTTTATGGATTTATTTTATATTTTATATTATTGTTGTTGTGTGCCTTCAAGTTGTTTCTGGATCATGCAACCCTAGGGTCAACCTATTGTGAGGTTTTCTTGACAAAGTTTGTTCAGAGATGCCATTTTCTTCCTCTCAGGCTGAGAGTGTGACTTGCCCATGGTCACCCAGTGGTTCTCCATGGCTGAATGGGGATTTGAACCCTGGTCTCCAGAGTCCTAGCTTAGCACTCAGACCACAACACAATGCTGGCTATTGTATTTTATATTTTATATTATTTCCCCTATTTAACATTTACTGAAAGATAATAATTTTAAGAATGAGAGTAGAAAAAATAGAAATAGTCAAAGGAATACCTTTCTAAAATTAACTATGGGTTCATCTGGACTGGCGATTTGTACCAGATGGTACTGCACTATGTAATGTTGCTTCTGGACATTTATTGTTATTTCTTCATGTTTCCCCTTCCAAATGCTCTGCTGCTTTCCTCCCCCACCAAAAAAAATAAAAATAAAAATAATGATCCCTCAATAAAAAGGAGGCACATTTTGATTCATTTGCAGTAGGCTTGCTTGTGACATAGGTTGTGATGTTTGATGTGGGAATGTTACCTGCCGGCCTCCTCATTTTACTTACAGATGTGCTTACAGAGGTTTCAATCCTCATATGGTTTCTTTTCTTCCAAATATTTTATTATAATTTTTTATTTTTAAATATTTTTCTAGAACTGTAGCACTATTGCTGTAATTTTTTATTTTTAAACTCCTTCTAGAACTTTATCACTATCAGACTATTGCTATAAACTATTAAAAATGTGCAGCATATCAGAAAAAGAGGTGCAATGCTTATCCAGCAGTATAAACATGTTCAAAAAGATACATGTTCAAATTCAGACTTTTTTTTTTACCCGAGAGTAAATTTATTCTACTTAATGGACAAGAATAAACAGAGTTGCATTGTACAGTGCATCCAAACAGACTAGACTTTGGAAACATTGTTTGGACTGCAATTCCTAGAAATCCACGGCTAGCATGGGATTTGCTCAGGGAGCTTTAGTCTAGACAAGTACCTTTTGTTTCCAATTCAAATTATTTTACTTTTATCGCTATTGTTGGCCTTCTTCTAATCTTTGCCCTGTACTTGCCCATTCCTGCTCTGATTTTGCTTTCATCTACTGGAAAATTTGAGGCACCACTGCTCATATTCTTAATGTTAGATCTTGGATAGCTGCAGAGCCTGAGTCAAGGCTGTTGTTGTCCAGGCCCAACAAAACCCAGCCTAGCCGAGCTTCAAAATCTTTCTGGTCTTTCTAGATCAGAGGAGAGCTGATCATCAGCATTTTTTAAAAAATAAGACTTTTCACAACCAAATCTTCAAACTTCTCTGCTGGATTTTGTCAGTCTTAGGACATTTTCAGACGCCCCTTACCACGCAAGCAGCCTCCAGAGCAGTAACAAGGCTGCTGCACGGCAGGGGGTCCTTTTGGATGATGCCGTCCCTCTCTCAGCATCGTCCGTGACTGTTCTGGCTAGCATTGAAGGTGGCTGCACTATTTTTTACTTACGGACAACTTCCATGAGTGAAAAATAGCATGGCCGCTTTCAATGCTAACCGGAACAGTCACAGACGACACCGAGAGAGGGACGGTGTCATCCAAAATGGACCCCCTGCTGCGCAGCAGCCTTGTTACTGCTCTGGAGGCTGCTTGTGCAGTAAGGGGCATCTGAAAATGTCCCTAATCTGAAATGTGGCTGTTTTGCTTTTTTCCACATCAGTTTTTATAATGTCAAGTTATTTCCATTCATGTAGGCATTGTCCAGTTCTGAACCAAACAATGGATTAGAAAATATCCTTCTGTATGCCATAAATCAGAAATTATTTGAAGGCACACAACAACTACAGTGCAACACCTAATGACAGCACACAACATTGTATAAAATGATGACATGTTTCAAGTCATAGGGTGCCATCATGGGACTATAGCTCTCTGGACTCATGTAGTGCACTCTTAGGGTTCTCTGCGCTACAAAGTTATATCAGATTGATTTCACTTCAACTGTCATGGGCACATCTTTTGGAATCCTGGGATCTTAGGACTTTTTCAGAAGTCAATTTACTGCGCAAGAAGGCTTGTAACACTTGCAAGGCTGCTGCATGGCAGGGGGGCCGTTTCGTACAATGCTGTCCCCCTGCCGAAATCAACAGTTTTAGTTCTGGGAGAGATCAGAGGCAGCCGCATCATATTTGGCCATTTTTTAATCACGGGCAACTTCCGTGATTAAAAAATGGCCAAATATGGCGCGGTTGCCTCCAATCTTTTGCGGCAGGGGGACAGTGTCGTATGAAATGGGCCTCCTGCTGTGCAGCAGCCTCGCAAGTGTTACAAGCCTTCTTGCACCGTAAATCAATGTCTGAAAAAGTCCTTAGTTTAGTGAAGTACTTATGATTCTTTTCTAGAGAGCTCTATGCAGCAGTCCAGGAAATCTCTGTAGAATCTCTGTAGCAGATAATTCTAAATAGTGCAACACCTACAAATCTCAAGATATGATATATAATAGTATCATGCAGAAACCGATATAGTATGAAGCTGGTATAATAGTGTAATAAAGGCACACCCTTAGAGTTCACGATGGAGGAGATTGGTAATAGAAGGCAAAGGGTCATTTTGCACATGAAAAGAGTGCTGCATAAAACTATGAGCTCTTACTTCACAGTACACAGGGAAAACTGAACTAGAAGCTCTGGGATTTTAGAACCCCCCCATCACCACCTCAACTTCCCCCAAGCTGCTCAGCTGAGTTGTGAGAAAACTAAAAACTGAAAAGTGGGGGAAAGGTGTGTGTGTGTGTGTGTGTGTGTGAGAGAGAGAGAGAGAGAGAGAGAGAGAGAGAGACAGACAGAAAGACAGACAGACAGGCAGAAGGAGGTACATGTGTGGAAATGGGATGTACACCGGTATTTGTGAATCGCGTGCGTGTGTGTGTGTTTCTGGGCTGGGATACTTATATATGCAATACGTGTAGGGTATGTGCAAATATTTGTGAATAGTATAGTATTGTGGACTTTTGACTTTGGCCTCACTCACGGCCATTTCCCACCCAGGGAATGTGGTCCCCGGTAGAATGTGTTTTCATTCCCACCCCAGTTGACCACAGGGCAACTCACCTGAGGGCAACAGCAATTTAATTGCCATGCAGTTCAGATACAACACAGCTTCTCATTTTGAATTCTTAGTGTGTTCCAGGGCCCAGGGCTCCACTAATTTTAGTTTAGCTTACATGCCTCATGCATGGCATAAGCAGAGATCACAAAAGGATGGAAGGATTTTCCTCTGCTTTCATGCTGTGCATTTCACTGCCGGAGAGCAAAAGTGTTTCTGTTTTCAGCAGCAGGAAGAGAGGGTGCACTAATTCTTCTCCATGCTTTCTTTGAATCACAGAAAAGTTCTGGGAAAGGAGAAAGGCTCTTTTTTCTTTTCTTTTTCTTTTTGCTGCCTTCCTGTTAGACTTCTCAAGAAGGCACAATATTTGAAGACAAGTTAATTAAATCCATAAGAGCAGAAAGGTGTTTAGTTATGACAACACTTTTTTTTTTGGAGGCTAACACACTTGTCTTGTCACATATTAAATGAGTCTGCTTCTGAGATGAATATAAATGCTACAGGTCTGGTACCTGAAAAGGAGACCAGGACAGTATGATAATCATGTTAATATACAGTAATCTAATCCAAGCACAGGGATTTGGGAGATACTGATTTCCATTTGTTAGTAGAAGAAAATGATTTCTTATACTTTGTTGGGAAGAAAAAGTAATAAAAAATACTCTAGACTTAAATTGACTGATGATCACATGGAAGAATATTGTTATTCATTCATCCAAATCAATTTATTAGATCACATACCTTATCATTTTATTATATCATTTTTTTTTACCTTAGATGAAAACATCTAAACATGGGAATAAAGCAATTCTACAAAACTAACACAAACATTATAATACAAAAGGTCAGTTGCAATCCAAACATTTAAAATCAGAAACTCAAAATACTGTTCTCAACTTGGACAGTGTCAATTAGGAAAGACCTAGGTGATAAGTTGGGTTTTAAAGAGGTGTCTAAAACACTCCACAGTTGACGCTTCCCCCACATACTTGGAGGAGGACTTTCCATAAGATGGAGTGACAGCTGGTGGCACCTGTCAAGTGGGGCAATAAAGCCACCTCAGATTTTAATCCGGGCTTTAAAGGCACTCTCCAAAGTCCTGCACCCTATTCCTAAAGGAAGCTTCAGAACCCTGGAGAGCTCCATTGAAGCTTAGAGTGGATTCACCACTTCATTGAAATGGGAGCCATCTATCACCACAGCTAAGATGGAGGCCATGCTTGTTTCCAGGCTGCTTCTAGCAGTTAATAAATCTGCAGGCCACAAAACAAGCAGTGGGGCCTCTTCTCATGATCTTAGGAATCCCACAAGTCTCTAATGGATCAGTCATCTGTCAGGTAGTCTGTTCTCAAGTTGTCCAGAGTTCTATATGTTTGCAACAAACTCAAGAACATGGCTTGGAATGTAAAAAAAGTGCAGATTCAACACCAGTACAGTATGTGAATGGCTTGGGGCCCTACTCAGCCTCCTAGCCACAGCTGTGTGTGTGAGAATGAAATAGGCAAAGATTTGCATTCCTGTATTGGATATTCACATTTGAGAACAAAATGTGTGAAATGGCTCATTAGGCCAGGAGAGCAGAATTTTTTGTGCCCATGATGCCTTCATATTCTCATGGGAAGTCTGTCAGAAGGAGCTGCACCAAAAAAGGTAAGGGCGGAACCACCCCCTCTCTCTCACACACACACTATACACACACATGGATTAGAATGCACTGAGGCCCTAAACTATGGGTGGGTAACCTCATCTCAGGGATGAAATTTGTCTTTCCTATAGTGCAGATGAAGAATTCTGGAGTTTACTACATGGCCGTGCCACTTCCACCATGATACTATCATTTGATGGTCTCCCAGATGCACAGTTTTCCTCTCCCCCATTCTAAAACAAATAAATGCCCCTCCTAAAGCTTTGTCAATAGTAGTAAGAGTTTTCAACTAAAATATGCTGGAAATGTTGGTCTTTGGTATCACTGTGATGCAACTATTGCTCTGAAATTGAACTGAGTTCTCAGGCTGAAAGAATTTTCCTTGACTCTTAGGACATTTTAAGATTATCCTTGCCGCGCAAGGATCGCCCGGGAGAGGTTCGTTGCAGCAGCGTGGCAGAGGGTCAATTTCGGACGATGCCGTCCCTGCTGCGAAATCGTCCATCCCTCTTGCGCTTAGGCTTGGAGACTGCTGCACTATATTCAGCAAGATTTTATTCACGGAGGTAGCCTTGGCATTACACAAAGGATCATTTATGCCATCCATCCAACCATCCATTCCTCACCCCCCCTCTCTCTCTGCATATCCCTTTCACTCTCCAGCTGCCTTACCCCTCTCCCTTTTGCATTCAATTGGGTTTCAAAAACAGGGTATGTACATTAGATTCTCATGGCATGCCTAAATACTCTGAAGGCATCAGATCTTGTCTGATCTCAGAAGCTGAGCATAGTCAGGCCTGGTTAGTGCTTGGAAGAGGAATACCTCCAAGGAATTCCAGGTGCGGTAGGCTATATTTCAGAGGAAGGCAGGGATAAACCACCTCTGGGTATTCCTCACCTAGGAAAACCTTATG
Organism: Gambelia wislizenii; assembly: GCA_030847615.1. Taxonomy (NCBI): domain Eukaryota; kingdom Metazoa; phylum Chordata; class Lepidosauria; order Squamata; family Crotaphytidae; genus Gambelia; species Gambelia wislizenii. Next base: position 200,050,802 of record JAUMIR010000005.1, on the reverse strand, counting down.
AAATTCAGAGTGTCACCATAGGTCAACAGACAATTTGAAGGTACATGCACACTTAAGAACTAATATGAGGTTAAGAACTAATATGAGTTATCTAAAAGACACAATTGCTGTGGATGAGTAGTTTGCGGTTTGTACCACTACTAGGAGGTCATTTGGGCAACAGATTTAGGTTTGGTGACCTTGTATATATGAGTTCATATATATGCTTAAATATGTATGCATGTATTATTTAGTTAGCAAGGCTGGCCCTGCCATTATGCAGAGGCCTTAATTCAACATCCCCTCAATATAACATAAATATCCACATGTAGACATTATGCTATGTTTACCCATATATCACTATCCAACTTATGTTAAAGTCCTGAAGATGAGCCCCACTCCACATTGCTTTGTTATTCAAGGATAAAAAAGGAGATTCCAAATGTACTTAAAATTAATGAAGTAATGCCTTGACTTTATATGTTCTGACACTGTTTAAAAGGCAATGGGAAGTGAAATATTACATAAACCAGTAAATTGCACATCATTGGAAGCAATATAAAGAAGGAGGAATTAAATAATGTACAAATATTCACTTTCGTAAACTAATGCCTTAAAATGATTTAATATCTTTATTAAGCTGATAATTAAATCACAGTAGAATCCAAAGTGACTTGGTAAATATATTTAGATCATAAACAGAATGTTGACAGTCAATGAGGAAAACCACCAAGTAAGAGCATGATGTATAGTTAATGTGCAAAATCAAAAAGCAAACTTGAAACAAACACGAATGTGAGACATTCAAGGAGTATTGCATACACTTGGTCTGCATCATGGTTCTTATTCATCCAAAGAAATGGAAAAAGGGGGAAACCACCAAAGAGAAATTCAGACAAATAGCCAGCACATGTAGGGAGAAAGTCAGAAAAGCTAAAATGCAGAATGAGCTCAGGCTTGTAAGGGAGGTCAGAAACAATAAAAACAGCTGTTTGGATTATGTCCATAGCAAAAGGAAGAACAAGGAAATGGTAGGGCCACTGCATGGAGATGACAAAATGTTAACAGGGGACAGAGAAAAGGCAGATCTACTCAACACCTTTTTTTTGTCTCACTCTTCTCCCAGAAAGAAAACAGTGTCCAACCTGGGGAAAATGGAGCAGATTATGCAGTAGGGGAAATGCAGGAAAGAAAAGGAAAAGAAGTCATATAGTAATACTTGGCTACTCTAAATGAATAAAAGTCTCCAGGGCCAGAGGAACTAACACCCAAGAGTATTAAAAGAACTGGTAGAAGTAATCTCAGAACCACTGGCAATAGTCTTTGATAATTCTGGGAGAACAGGAGGAGGTCCCAGCAGACTGGAGGAGGGCAAATGTTGTCCCCATCTTCAAAAAGGGGAAAAGGAAGACCCAAATAATTATCACCCAATCACTGTGACATCAATACCATGATAGCTACTTGAGCAGATCATTAAACAGTCAGTCTGTAAGCACTTAGAAAGGAATGCTGTGATCCCTAAAAGTCAACATGGGTTTCTCAAAAACAAGTCATGCCAAACTAATCTTATCATTTTTTTATAGAGATACAAGCTTGCTAGATGAAAGGAATGCTGTTGATGTCACATATCTTGAGTTCAGTAAGGCCTTCAACAAAGTCCCCCATGATATTCTTGCAATTGAGCTAGTAAAATGTGGGCTAGGCAATGTGGCTGTTATGTGGATTTGTAATTGGTTGACTGACCAAACCCAAAGTGCGCTCACCAATGGCTTCTCTTCATCCTGGAAAGAAGTGACCAGTGGGGTGCCACAGGGTTCTGCCCTGGGCCCAGTTCTATTCAACATCTTTATCAATGACTTGAATGATGGAATAGAGGACATTACATTTGCAGATGACACCAAATTAGGAAGGGTTGTGAATACCCCGGAGGACAGAATCACAATTCAAAATGACCTTAACAGATTGGTGAGCTGGGCCAAACCTAACAAAATGAATTTTCAACAGAAAGAAATGTAAGGTACTACATTTAGGCAGGAAAAAAAAAATGAAATACAGAGTTATAGGATGGGTGATACCTGGCTTGACAACAGTACATGTGAAAGGGATTTAGGAATCTTAGTAGACCACAAGCTGAACATGAGTTAACAGTGTGATCCAGCAGCTGAAAAAGCCAATGTGATTCTAGGCTGCATCAATAGGAGTATAATGTCTAGATCGAGGGATGTAATAGTACTACTTTATTCTGCTTTGGTGAGACCTCACCTGTGTCCAGTTCTGGGCACCACAATTCAAGAAGGATATTGGCAAGCTAGAATGTGTCCAGAGGAGGGTAACCAAAATGGTGAAAGGTCTGGAAACTATGCCTTATGAGGAGCGGCTTAGGGAGCTGGGTATGTTTAGCTTGGAAAAGAGAAGGTTAAAAGGTGATATGATAGCCACATTTAAATACTTGAAAGGATGTTATATTGATGAGGGAACAAGCTTGTTTTCTCTGCTCCAGAGACTAGGACATAGAGCAATGGATTCAAACTACAGGAAAAGAAATCCCACCTAAGCATTAGGAAGAAAACTGTCTTGGAGTGTGGTGGAGTCTCCTCCTTTGGAGGTTTTTCAACCAAGGCTGCATTGTCATTTTGTCAGGCATGCTTTGATTGTGTATTCCTGCATGACACGGGGTTGGGTTGGATGGCCCTTGTGGTTTCATCCAACTCTATGATTCTATGAAACATTACTATGAAACCTAGGAATGTGACTATCTCTGTTTCCATTTCATTATATTCTTTGAATCCTACCAGCATTTTGTTTCACATCAGATTGTGAAATGCTGTGTGAAGTTTTTGCCTGCAAATTGGAATATTTTGGTTCATACCTTCCCTGCATTTCATAACACCTTTTTCTTACTTATAGATTTTGTACAAGAATTTCCACTAAATAAAGATGCATCTTCATGCAATTTTTTCCAGTTTTGAGTTACGCATTTATTGGTATACAATTCCAAAAATAAAAAGGGAAAATAACCTTGCAGGTTTTTCCTCCAGTGATATGAAACTGAAAGATATGCCCCACAATTAAAGATTTCATAGCCCCACAACAAAAAGGTTAATACAGATGTCTTTTCTATCCCTAATGAAACCATGTGAAGAAGTCACAAGGATGTAGTTCCCTGATATAGTAATAACAATGAAGTGCACTTGGTTGGTGTTTGCCAGCATTAGGATGTTGAAGAATCAACTACTTGTGCTCTGATGTTATAGCCAAATAATAGATGAGAACAGGTGGCATAGTGGTTTGAGTGTTGGACTATGACTCTGGAGACCAGGGTTTGGATTCCCCACTTGGCCATGAAACCCCACTGGGTGTCCCTTGGGCAAATCACACACACTCAGCCTCAGATAACCCCCATGATAGGTACAATTTAGGGTCACCATAAGTCAAAAATGACTTGAAGGCACACAAGAACAGATCATTTCACAGTTATGCTGACGCACAAGTGCCTACATTGCTATTAAAACAGGTGATATGCAATTCAATAGAACACATTCTGTGGATAAAGCCTACTTTAAGAACTTTCTTAGCTAGAATCCCACCTTCGCCCTATTGGATTGCATGATTTTTCTGAACTTTTTTTTTTTTTAAGAGGCTGAATCTCTTTTTGCTCTTGGTATTTGACAGAATATTTCTGTCTTTGAGACTATGGACAGTGCAGTGCTCAAAGTTATTTCGAGTACTGGTTTTCATACTTGTAATTGTCCTTTAACAAATAAATATTTCACCGCTTGGAACAAGATCATTTTAGTATAAGTCATTTCCCCTACTTAAAGAGTGGTAGCTTATTCTGGGATTACAAAGCCGATTTGTATATTATAAGCAGTGACATAGAGTGGGTTTACCATTAAGCCCCCAGGAATGGTATAAAACTTATTCCTAAGTATTTAATACCTGCTTTTGTCTTTTGTCTCTTTAAAAATATATTGCCTTCATGGTCTAATCTGAAAATCCTTTGGTATTCCAAATCCCATAATGACCAGGTGGTTTAGCTGTAATTTAGCTTAAATGCTTTCATCGTTCCATAATCTTTAATTCGTTTTATAATTAGTGAAAGAGAACAATGTCTTTTGATACTATTTACAAAATAATGCAAACAACTCTCATCTTGCTCCCACCTTATCCACAAAATGTGTTTTATAACACTATCCAGATTTTAGTTTGCAGAAGTTGACTAGAGTCTGATGTCCTGGCTAATTTGTAAGTTAATAAGTAAATATGCAATCATGGGATAGGGGATTTCACTTACATTTAAGACCAAGCTTCCATGACAGTATTACATACCTCTCACAGGAGATTTTCAGACCTGCCAAAATGTCAGTTTGCTGCGCGAGCAGCCTCCCGAGACTGCTGCGCGGCAAGGGTCTACTTCAGACGACGCTGTGCCTCTCGCGAAACCGTCCGTGTCACTTCCGTGAAGCTTCGGACAACTCAGCGCCATATTTCAATCACGGGCAACCTCCGTGATTGAAATATGGCTCTGAGCCGTCCGAAGCTTCACAGAAGTGACACGGACGGTTTCGCGAGAGGCACAGCGTCGTCCGAAGTAGACCCTTGCCGCGCAGCAGTCTCAGGAGGCTGCTCGCGCGGCAAACCGGCGTTTTGGCAGGTCTGAAAATCTCCGTAGTCTAACATCCGACTAAAGCAAACGTGTTCTCATTATAGTAGCAAACTAGCTTTATGATGTTTATCTTGACAATTTACATAACACTATTTGTGACTCAAAATGGCTGGAACTGAGTGACTAAGGAGATTTTCAGACAACACTGTTATAGTGTTACTATTCCACTTTATTTGCTATGGCTGCCTCCTGTTGAATCCTGGGATTTGCAGTTTAGGGAAGGGCATTTACAACTCCAGCCAGAGAGATCTTAGGCCTCACTAAACTACAAACCCCAGAATTCCACAGGAGGAAGCCAAAGTAGTTAAAGTGGAATAGTAACACTATTACAGTGTAGTCTGAAAATCTCCTAAGAGGGCAGGGGAAAGAGAAAGATGGAGAAAAATGAGTTTCCTAAACAATTTATTAGCTTGATCTCAGATAGTATATTCACAAATGAGTAATAGTGCACGCTTTTATGTGTGTGTACATATAAGGAAAGCCCACTGGGTTCAGAGGGATTCATTTCCAGGTAAGTGAATATAGAATTGCAGCCTAAATATGATTTTGTGATAAAAAAATAATTTACTATTTCCACTCACAAAATACTAATTGGATGGATTACCTCAGACTGTATGAAGTTGTTGTTCTCTTACTATTCAGTGTTTTAGGCCACTGTTTTGACAATTATGTGTATGAATTAATTTATATCATGTTTTCCTTAATTTCCTCAAAATTACCTTGCAAGTGTAGATGCTTAGGCTAATTTAAACATTCAACATCAGACTCAGAGTTAGGCAAACCCAGAGACTGATAAGTCCACAGCTAGAAATATTACAGTGTGAGTGATGGAGCTACAGCATTAGTTGATATGAGACTGAAAAAACTAAATGTTGGTCTGCTATATTTAGGCATCAGTCCTAAACACACACTGGTGAACAAGTCCCACTAAACACAGTAAATAGACATCTATAGCATTGTTAAAAGTTATTTATAGTTGAGTCCTACTCAGAAGGCCCTGGTGGCGCAGTAAGCTAATGCAACCAAACTGCAGGCCAAAACTCAAAACTCATGTTAGATTTTGAGATCATAAGTTTGATCCCAGGTCCCCACCAGGTCAACTCAGCCTTCTGTAAGTTGGTAAAATGAGGACTAGCATATTAAGAGCTGGGGTGATGTGCTGTGAAACTGTTAAATACTGTTTCTAAAAAAGAAAAAGAAAAACAACAGCAGCTGCTGCTTATTTAATGTACAATGGATTCGTCAAAAAATAAATTATCACTCCTGTAGCATCATATGTACACCAGCAGCACCATCTACTGATGGTCATATTGTCTGCATTATATTGTACAACTGTTTGTAACTGTTTGAATTGTATACTGTAATTGTATCTGCTTTGAATTGTATAATTGTATCTGCTTTGAACTATATTGATCTGTACTGTGCTGTGGTGATTTGCATTGTATTGACTGTATGTTGCAAAGTAAGTACCCCGCCCTGATCCTATACATGACTACTCCGATGACTGAGCAGGACTGAGTAGGATATATAGGAATGAGCTATAATAGGATTAAAATGTATATTTATTGTCACGCATTTAAAAAGGAGCCTAGTGTACAAAGAGTAGAGATATAAATAATTTTAACAAATGTTTGTGTCCTGCATGAGAAAGAGTGCTTCGGTATGTTGAAACTCGGTATGAGAATGTTCATAGAATGCTGTCATCCAAAGGTTGACTCCTTTAAAGTCCACCCTATGTCCTAATAGAATACTGGTTTCTTAAGAGAATTTATTGTTGATGTTGTTGTGTGCCTTCAAGTCATTTTCGACATACTTTGACCCTAAGGCAAACCTATCACAGGGTTTTCTGAGATGGAGAGTGTGTGCATTGCTTTTTAAAAAGCACATATATTTCAAAATATTTTAACTACCACCTGAGGGTGAATTTACAATAGTGTATAACCATTGTGTATAACCAAATGTATAACCTGGTAAACTGATGGTTACTGTTACGGTCACTGGAGTAGTGAAGAAAATGTTGCCACACATCAGTAACCATTCATCATAAAGATGGGCAACAAGGAACTGATAAAATTCTCCATGCAGCTTGGCAGGATGTTCTAGACAGGCAGTTTACTGGGTGATGATGCTTTCTACATTACAGTAATATACTGCTTGTGAGTTCAGGGGCAAGTTCCATTTCATTTGGAATAACACACCTACACACCAATATATGTGGAAAATAAGGCCACAACTGTATTGTTTACAGCTGCAGATTTGGGTTGTCACATCTCCTACCTTTAGGGCTCATCTGTACATGTCCTTCTTAGACCCAGAGACCAGTTCCCCCACCCTAAAACCCCCAAAGAATGCAACCATAAAGGCCATTTTTGACAGTTCTACCTTGTACCTAGAATGGCAAATGGCCAGCAGCTGACCCACCAGCTTCCAGAACAGCTGGAATGAGATGGGCCTCCTACCATCAACCCTCCATTGCACTGACCACTTCCATCCTTCCACTGTCCTCTCAACCAAGAATGTGGCACAGGGGTCAACGAAACCACCTGGCCTTGCTAAAAAATGAGCTAGCAGCAAGGTGGAGGGACATAGTCTGCAGTGCCTTGTCCTTCACGTTGGTCAGGAAATGCAAAACCTGATGCTCAGAGACTGACCACATCTCTTCATATTCCTCCTGCCTTTGCAAGGTGAAAACTTTACCACAGTCCTGCTGTAAGTCTTCATCATGACTGAGGCCACTTAGTTTATTACTCCCTGTATCACACTGCACTCACATGACACCATAGGTTGTCTGGGAATTCTGTGGGTTGCAAATCCACTTCTGGCACCAGTGCATAAAACCAATCCTCCTGAAATCGAGATAATGAATTTGCAATTCAACTGTCCAGTCCTAGAACATAATGAGCTGAAAAACATATTAGTGGATGAACAAACCAACAAAAACCTACTCACTAGCCTCATGATTCTCTCTGACTGAGATGATTACCTATTGATGATGCTACTACTGTCTGGTTGTCACACCAGAAGTGTACCCTCTCGTCACTGAAACTCTCAGCCCATATGGATATTGCCACCAGAATTGGGAAGAACTCAAGGAATGCGAGGTCATGAACTATGTCAGTCCAAACAGGCTTGGAGCCTTCACCATTCCATTTTATGTGGGGGACCAACTAACTCAAGCCATAGCTTGTCATTGATCACGTCCCCCCTAGCTTTGTTGCTCTGTTATGCCTTTTCCCTAAATGTGACTGTCATATCAGCTTGGGGGTCCTTTTAGCCCCTTCACTGATATTCTGGGGCACAACCTTGGAATTCTACTGCCTGGGAATCCCCTCAACAGTGCCCCCTATTGTCTACCACCCCCTGAACCCTATACCCCATTGCAACAGCCCAGGGGGAGACTGTGAGGTTTCCCTTCTAACTCCCTGCCACTGCAGAGATGTACTTTCCCTCCCTCTTTCCCCAAGAAGGAGGCAATGACCAAGCAAAAGACAAGGCACGTGACATGTCAGCTTTGAAGAAAGATTAGAAAAAGCTATTTATTCTAACAGAGCTTAGAAGTAATATTCTTATGGAAAAGGCTCTCCCTTTCCAGGTACCTTCTTAGAGTTAGAGAAATAGTAAAGCATTCAGCCAAAGTGGGAACTTAAACATAATCCCTAACACAAGCTAACTAAACATTCCTAGCTACTCACATTATGAAGTCCAGTCTTTGTTCATCTCTGTCTGAGATGAGATGAGATGAACACATCATGTCTCAGAGACACCTCAGAAACATCTCAGGACGCCATTGTTGTCTCTCTGTCTCTGAGACATGATGTGTCCATCTCAGAGCCCTCTTTGTCCTCTGGCTGCCTCATGGGTTTTAGCTAGTCTATATTACCTTTTCAAACTGCCACTCTCAGAGCTCTGATTGGTCAGTTCTATCTCCATCTGGTGATATGGACTGGCGATATGACATCATGATGACACTTCCCCCTGTAGATGTAACCTTTTGCAGGTCCTAGTTAACCCTAAAGTTAACCCTTTGTTTACCTGATTCTGAGCTTGCAGATACCTGATAGCTGCTTGCAGATAATGGGATATGTAGTTGAGTTATCATAGTGACATTGCACTCAATTGTTGCCACATCCCCAGCCAGGGCATATGCCTTAAAGACATTGCCCAGGGGGTTGGAGAAGTGCCAGCCACAGTTGGGGGGTGCTGCCTGCACCACACCCATACAAACTGTGTATCCTGCTAGCCAATTGTTGAACGAATGTTCAACTGACTCCCGTTTGGCATCCTTCTTTTTTCTTCCTATCTGACTTGGGCATATGTCCTTCATCACCAGTTTAAGCAGAGAAAACACATCCATGTTTTACCCATTGAGATTTTTTTGATAGTCCTCCTACATACATGGATGCCTAGAGGATCCACATGATCTGCAAGGGTGGCATTAGATACCACCGATCTCACTTTCTTGTCCCCATCTGAAGCCCTATGGGCATTCTTGTCTGCCTTGACATCTTTGATCCTTCTCCTAGTTGCTCATGCCAGAAGGCAGGGGACATGTGTTGCCATCCTCCAGTTCTCTCTCCTTGTTTGTTTATTCATTTATTTGATTTATATCCCACCTTTCTCCCAAGATGGAATTCTCTCCTTTCCTGGCCTTCCTCATCCAAGGACTCACTTGCTGTTCCATCACTGTCTGAGTCCTTCCTGTTGCAGGACTTCCTGTGACTCTTGGCCTTTCCTCTTTTCTTCCATTTATGTGTCTTATCCTGACAAGATGACTCCTTGTCTGACTCTGATGTAATTCTGCAGCTGCTACTGCTGGATAGGGACAGAGGTCTCTGCCTACCCCTAGACTTCCTCTCCGGCTCTGCTGCATCCTGGCTTCACCATCTTGAGATCCAGCACTGGGAGAAGCAAATGCCACCATCACCCAGGAGTCTAGTGCCATGAGCTTCTCTAGCATCTGGGACAGACCTGCCAACACATCCATGTTACTGTGCATCACTCCAGAGCTAGATGGGCAAGCAACAATAGCGCTGGTGGTGCCTTTCCAACAGGTCTGCCTATGACTTCCATGCCCATCAGCTTGCCCCAGGTCATAGGCAATGGATCCTTTGGGTCCTTTTGGCTTTTTGTGGGTGGCATCACTCCCTTTAAATTACAAGGAGCAAAACACATACCCAACTCTTTGTTACACAGCTGTCAAAATGGTCCAAGAAATGCACTACTAGTGATCACAGCTGATGTAGGATTCAATGAAAGCACTAGAGGGAAAACCTAACCACAGAAGGAAAAGTAAGCATGCACATGTACCTATCCCTTCCAGAACATACCAGGCAGCAGTACACCACTAGCCAGGGATCCAAAGTGCCTCCCTGATATACTGACCAGTTAGCAGAATCCTCCAATGAACTACAAAAAGAAAAAAAAGGAGAAGGGAAATAAGGGCACTAACGGAACAGGAGCCACCACCAACTAGCCGAACAATTGGGGAAAAATCAAAATCACACCAGGTGGAGTGCACCTTTGCCAACTGGCTCAGGGGATATGCAGTGTTCATGGGGGTGGTGGCCATGGTGTTCCCAGAACGGGGCTGGCACCTGATCATTCACCTGTGCCAGGTGCTGAAGATCAGGGTGATGGCAGGGGACACAGCGGCCATCTTGTATGACGAGGAGTGCAGGAAGAAGGCCTCCAGGTCACCCATACACAGGTAGGACATAATTGATAGTGGGATTTAGTTGGTGGCGGCGGGGTCAAAGAAGAGAGAAAAGGGGGAGGCCACAAGAGAGCCCAGAAAGAAGGAGGAGAAGAGAATGGTCTGCTGGGAGTACAACAGTGGTAAGTGTTCCAGGTATCGCTGTCATTTTGAACATACCTGTGAGGCATGTGAGAGGGTCGCATCTGAAGGTCACATGCAATCAGGGGGTGGCCAGTCCTTTCAGAGCCCCTACCCTGCCTCATCCGGAACCAGAAAAGATGCAGGGTCGGGATCGAGTGCCGGTCAGGGAAGCTCAAAATGAGGAGGGCCCCCATGGTACTAGGTGAGGAGGCATGGCTCACAGGCCAGTCAAACTGGGAGCTATGCTGCCTCTCCTTGTGGCTTACCCCAAGGCAGTGGGTAACATAGCTGAGGGTTTCAAATGTGGCTTCTGAATCCCATTTCAGGGGCCCAGGGAGGCGTCAGTATCTGGCAATTTAAAGTCTGCAGCACAGCTGCCAGAGGTGCTGGCCTTGACAAGGAACGGGAGGCGGGCAGGATTGAGGGCTCTTTCTCTGAACCTCCCATGCCCAACCTGAGTATATTCTCTTTGGGGTGGTGCCTAAGAAAAACCTGGGGAGTATCACCTCATTCACCACCTGTCCTACCCAAAGGGGGAGCCGGTCAATGACGCCATCCTGCCTGAGCTGTGCTCGGTGCAGTATGTGTCATTGGACCATGCCATATGACTGCTGCAGACCTGAGGGCAAGGGGCCCTTATGGCCAAGTGTGACATCTAGTCAGCCTTCCGCTTGCTGCCGGTGCAACCAGATGACCATTGCCTGCCAGGCTTCAAATTCTGGGACAGGTGGTATTATGACATGACGTTACCCATGGGTTGCTCCATCAGTTGTGCTGCATTTGAAACATTCAGCACATTTTTGGAATGGGCATTGTAGTACAGGGTGGGGTACCCATTCATCACCCATTACCTGGATGATTTTCTAATGATGGGACCGGCCAGGGGGACAGAGTGTGGGGTTCTTCTTTCCTTATTCCAGACATTGGCAGAGGAGATTGGAGTTCCACTGGCACCAGATAAGACGGTGGGCCAGCGACATCCCTTGTCTGAAGACAAGCTGGTTGCCCTAAAGGAAAAACTAACGGGCCTTATGGGGCAGGAAAAGGCCACACTCAAGGAACTGCAATCGCTGCTGGGACATTTGAATTTTGCCTGCCGGGTGGTGTCTCCAGGGAGGGCATTCTGTGTAAGGGTGGCACGCCTCACCAAGAGGGGGATCGTTCTCCCCATCACCACATTTGCCTAACGAAGGGGGTGAAGGAGGATTTGAAGGCATGGTTGGAATCTCTGGATCAGTACAACAGGATCACGGTATGGCAGCACCACAAAGAACTGGAAGGGGGACTGCAGGTGCACTCAGATGCAGCTGGCAGCCTGGGGTTTGGGGTTTACAATGGCCATTGGTGCTCTCAACCCTGGCCTCAGGGCTGGAGGGAGGATGGGATGGCTCAAGACCTCACATTCCTGGAGTTCTTTCCCATCCTGGTGGCGGTGGTCATATGGAGGGAGAAGTTCAGAGAGAAGAAGGTATGTTTCTGGTGAGATAATCAGGCTGTGGTGTGGATCATCAATAGGAAGTCCTCCAGGTCCGAGAGGGTCATGCAGCTGGTGCTCAGATTTCTGCTGATATGCCTTGAGTCCAACATCAGTTTCCATGCCCAGCACGTTCCTGGCGTGGACAATGAGATAGCGGATGCATTATCTTGATTTCAGGGTGGAAGGTTCTGCGCGTTGGTCCCAGACATCAATGAGGCCGTGGTCTCCTTCCCAGTCAACCTTTGGAGCCTTGGGAACTGATGGTGATCCAAGAGGTGGCAGAATCTTTGGCACCTTCCATGAGAGTAAGCTACAAGCAGGCAGCAGCCAAGTTCATGACTTTCAGACAGCAGCATGGTTACAGGGGCTCCTGGCTGGTGATGGAATGCGAGGTACTGCATTATTTGGCGACCTTGAACACCTAAGATGTTAGCCGTGCAGGTGGTAGGCATATCCTTTTTCAGTAAAGCGGCAGGAGCCGGGGACCCATGCGGTACCTTCATGGTCAGGAAGGCTATTGAAGGTTGGAGAAGGGTCACTCTGTAAGTGGCTGATGCTTGGCAGCCAGTTTCCTATAGCCTGGTTGTCCACATGATTGGGATATTGCCAGTGATATGCCACTCAGCATACGAGGCCATGCTGTTCAGCACTGCGTACACCATTGCCTTCTTCGGGGCCCTGAAAGTTGGGGAGGTGGTATGCTCCTCCAAGCAGGACAGGTCCGAGAGGCTGCTACAGCTGTGAGATGTGATGGTGTACAGGGGCACAGTGAGTCTGCACATCTGGCACTCGAAATGTGATCAGCATAGAAAAGGGGTGATGCTGTGGCTCCAGAGTGTGGAAGGCTCAGCACCATGCCCAGTGGCCAATATGCATAAGTTCCTGGAAATCCGGGGTACCTGACAACGATGGGACACTGCTTACCAGGTTTCAGTTCGTGGGCGTGATGAAGGTGGCGCTGCAGCAGCTTGGCTTGCCAATGATGGATTTTGGAAGCCACTCCTTCAGGATTGGAGCAGCAACCATGGCAGCTCAGGGTGGATTGTTCTCCGAGACCATCATGCGGTTAGGAAGGTGGCATTCCAGGGCCTTTGCAGTGTACATCAGCCCAGAGAGGCTGCTTGCCGCATGACATACGCCTGGACAAGGACTGTATGGATGTCTGTTGATGGCAGGGGAATGATTGGCAGAAGGCGGATCCCATGGGGATCGCCTTTTGTGGCGGATGGCATGGGCCCTGATCTGTGTAAGCAGGGAATAGGGGTCTCCATCAAGTTCAAGTTTAAGTTCAAGTTCATGGAGACCCCCCTTTTCCCGTTTAATTGGTAACACCTTGTTTGCAGGTGAGGGGAGAGCGTTGAGTGGGGTGGCTCGGCCAGGAGCTCTCCCCTCCAAGGCAAGTCAGTAGCAACTGACAATGGGCCATTGGCCAACACAGGGTTGGGCAATGAAGGGATCCGGACCTCTTCATTGTGCCAACCATTTGTAGCCATCAACAAGTTGCAGCCTTTTTATTGACAATTATATTATTACTAACCTATACTTAATCCTCATGTTTAATTTTGTACTCAATACAATTGGTTAAAGCAGCCTGTAGTGCATGTGTCTTCATTACTATGGTCTGGGTCCGCAAGGGGCATAGCACATTGACCTAACTGAGAGACAAATTTTATCAAACCTAATTTCCTCCTAAAACTCAGAGTTTCCCTTTTCATTAGGGATGCTTGAATAATTCAAATGTTTTACAAAAACAACAAAGAAGAAAAAAGAAAAAAAGAACATAGAGATAGGAAATGTCCAGTGGTGGAATTCTGCAAACCCACAGCTTATATCACACTCTTAAATCTATGTGACAGTTTTCTTCTTCTCTGGTTCAAATGCAGGGATCTGCTTTCCAGAAGCAAATAGACTCAAGGCCAGACTTTAACTTTCCCTTCTGCTCCAAATATGGCATCTTCTTCTCCAAATTAAGTCTCTTCCCAATTTTTTTTATGTCTGTTTTAGGTCTTTTCTTTCACAGCTCAAACAGCACAAAAACACAATTAATGAGACCATTTCTTGATTAGAGTGAGAATATAGGTGGTCAGAAACAAGGGAGGCCAAACCTTTAGGGTTCAAAGTGTATGCTATGGTGGGAAAGTCTCACACAACTGAATTACTATTGACAGGATCCAAAGATGGACATCCAGGGACAGGACAATAGATACCAGCAGAATCAGAAAGGAAATTCCTTCCTCCCCATTGCAATCTTCATGTACTCCCAAAGCCACCTCTGAAGGATTGAGTAATCCTCTTGAGCTAGTTTTTGGGAACCCCAATAGGCTGCAGAGATATATAGAGAGGAAGAACTTTTTTGTTTTGGCCACTAGTGCATTATTAGGCCGGGGCCATATGTACGACTGTTGTTTTTAATGGACAAATCTGTCTATTTTTCTTTCTATGAGTTTGCTCCTTTTTTCAATTACAAAGTTGCTCCAGTTTATTTCTATACCAGACTATGCATGTTTTGCAAAAATTCATTCAAAAATTACTATATATTGCATGCAATTTCTGTTAATGTACACAATGACAGCTGGTGGATCCAAGGTACTAAACTGATCCCCAAGTAAGGTTCAGCAACTTGGAGAGTGCCTGTTATGTTCTGAATATTAGAGTCACTAGCCACAACAACATACTATCCATAGCTTTTGCAAGCACTTTCCCCTCATATATACCTTTTTGTACACAGAGGCTACATGAACATGTATTTGTCTAAATGGCATATTATTGTTGCATTGTGGCTGTAGTGTTTTTCTGCCCATAAAAGAACATGAAGACACTCAATGCAGATCCAGGGTTAGGAATATACAGTAAATATTAACTCACATATTTTCTTTTCTCAGTGCAGAAACAGCCCAGCTTGGGGCTTGAAGGGGAATGGTCAACCATCACCAGATTTTTTTTGCATTCTGGTGGGAGGTTTGGAAGTTTTTGTTTTGTTTTCTTTTTGTTTTTGGTGAATACGTATGATGTACATGTCTATTCAGAAGGGTGTTTTTTTCCACCACATTTTTTTTCTACTACCTTGTGAATATAATACAATATGTCAATCAGCTACCTCTTCCATTCCATCCCTTCCACTTGCAAAGTTTACTTTATGGCCATAAATACATAACACTGTCAATCACCATGGGCATAGTCTGTTTTTGAAGTACTGACCCATGACTCTTACGTTATCCATATTGTTCAAAAGACATTTTTCTAGAAAGATATTTGAGCAGGTAGAAGTTTAAGTCCAGAGTTTACACAAGTAACATACATTTCAGCTGTATCTTCTTTAGCTGTATCTTCTTTAATTTCTGCTCTTGCTATTCTGACTTTATGTCATGAGCTGTCTTCTATAGACTCAACAGGAAACAGCTTCAGGTTTAAAAAAACAATAAGCTTTATTACAGATAGAGTATCTACAGAGTTACTAGCTCAAGGTTGTTGCTTAGAATGATGAACAACAGGAAATACAGAGATATAAAAGTATTTACAGTCAAGCCTTGTATGGCTTTCTTCCATTGGTCAGTTTAAACCTTTTACAATCCTTTTCTCACCTGTTACCCCCCCCCCTTTGTTATTTTGAATTCTTTACCATTTGGCCTGTTTCCAGCCATACCAGTTGTTCATTCCTTTACCATTACGAAGGGGAACAATTAACAATTCAGGGAGGCACTTCAACTCTCATAGACAGAGATGATGCAATGCTACCTTGCACTTACCAAATGGTGGGTTGAATGGCAGGAATTACCTGTTCCTGACATTCTATATGTCAACTTGTCTGATTATGCTATGGACCATGCTCTAACTAGCCATCTTTGCATAGACAGATCATTTAGAGGTATTGCTATTTCTAATCTCACAGTGTTTATCAAAAGAACTATGACATCTTTGTAGAGCAATTTTTGATTTTCATATATGAATATTAACAATAAAGTTTCTTGTCTACTCACAAATAAGTCCTATGGAATTTGATGGGGATTACTCCCAGAGCCAGAGTGATGTAGTGGTTTGAGTGTTGGACTAGAACTCTGGGAGAATAGGGTTCAAGTCCCTACTTAGACCAAATACACACTACACAAATAATCCAGTTTGAAACTGGATTATTTGCAATGGCTCCTTACTATGGAATCCTGGGATTTGCAGTTTTACAAGTTGCTTAGTCTTCTCTACCTATGAATGCTGGTATCTCACCAAACTAAAAATCCCAGGATTCCATAGGAAGGAGCCATGGCAAATAAACTAGTTTCAAACTGAATTATTAGTGTAGTATGGATTTGGCTATAGCCATGGAAACCCACTGAGTGACCTTGGGGAAGTCACACTTTCTCAGACTGAGAGGAAGGTAATGACAAACCCCTCTGAACCAAGCATACCAAGAAAACCCTAGAAGAGGGTTGACTTAGGATTGCCATAAGTGAGAAATGACTTGAAGGCACACAACAAGAAACTCCCAGATTGGTGGACATAGTCTCGCCTAAGAGTTTTGGCTTCATGTGATATTTATCTTTTTCATAAGATTTCCAGGAGTCCCCTTCAGACTCCTCCTTGACTATATGCACATTTTAAATTAACTTAGGTAAGATTCTCCTTTCTTGGGGAAAAAAACCCCAAACACTCTATGAGTTCTCAGTTAATGTCAGTTCCATAGATGATTAATTATATTTCCCACCTTTTGTACATAGGTTCATGATTGTTAAAAAAAATGAGATGATAAAGCTTAAATAAAATTAACATACATGCCCTGAGAGGCTGTAAGATAATCAACTTGGATCTGACCTTTTCTCTTGGGGATTTAGAGTGTTTAAGGCCTGTACGTTGTTGGATGTTTTGTTGATATTAATGGGACTTAATTGTAGAAAAGACTGTGGATCACAGGGGTGTAAAGTGCTGTGAAATTTGGGCATCTAGCATTCATATGATACAGTAGGCCATTGTTATCCACTGGAGTTTGGTTGTAGGACACCCCATGGATATCAAAATCTGTGGATGCTCAGGTCCCATTATATACAATGGCATAGTAAAATGGTGTCCCTTATATAAAATGGCAAAATCAAGGTTTACTTGTTGATTTTCCCCTGCCCCCAGAATATTTTCAAACTGTGGATGGTTGGATCTGTGGATACAGAATCTATGGATACAGAGGGCTGACTGTATTTCAAACAAAGGTAATCTATTCATGCATATCTAATAATAATAGTGGAAACAGAAGCCACCACCACCACTACCATGATCATCATCCTGTTACTCTAATCCCATGCACATACCTGTCTGGAAATAATTCTGCTTTATAGTCGGGACTAGGATGGTTGCCTGTATCATATTTATATCACATATAAATGATATTTATATCATATATATATATATATATATATATTCACACACTTAAGTGCTATTGACTATACATTTTTATTGGCATCATACATTAAATGAAAGCCTTTTCTTTTCCAGGGGCCTTTGCTGTGAAAGGGCTTAATGTTTCTGAAAACATGCTGTGATATTTTTTTTTTTTTAAATGCCCTCACCTATGGCCTGAGCAGCACTCCAAAGGCATGCCCTGTGATTTCTTAGATCATTCACTCAAATCAGGAATGAAGAGGAAAGTATTTCTGGAGGTCACAGAGCAGAGGAAAAACATGGGCAAACAGGAACATTCTGTTGTGTGTGTGTGTGTGTTTTGTCTTATTCTTTTCTGAAATATTTCAGGCTCACTCCTGCACAGCAATAAAGCATGAGCCAGCAGAGCAAGGTGTAATATGGGGAAATTTGATATACCATTATTGCTTTTTCACAATAACAAGGGAACTGAACAGAAAGCAAGACCTTGTTTATTCAGTCCTATACCAAATGCTAACATTTATTTCATCCAGGAGCAGAAGTACACATCTACAGAATTTACAGGATGTATTAGATATGAACCCAAGGAATGAGAGTATGAAGAAATGCTCTTGGACAAACTGTCCATAGAAGAGACCCAAGCAGCCATGGTCTCTACAGTAGTGCTAAATGTGGTATAAGAACATAGGAAATACTGGCTTTACTTAGGCCCCAAATAAAAACATGATTATTCACTGAAGGTCTAACTGATTCACTCCAAAATATTTATACATGTAATTTAAATAGGCTGTGTTTGTCAACTTGTTTAATGAGTCTATTGAAATTATTTCTATTGTTTTTGATTGTTTTAATTTGCCATTATTGATTTTACTTGTAAACTGACCTCAGATGTTGTGATATAGGGTGGGATATAAATATTTTAATACATAAAATTAAACTGTTTGTTCCAGTCTTGTCTGCTCTGACTGCAGTTCTCCAGATTTCCGGGTAGAAATCTTTACTATTGCTATATTGTTGTTGTTGTTGGTGGTGGTGGTGGTGGTGTGTGCCTTCAAGTTATTTCTGCCATAGGGACCCTAAGGTAAATCTATCAAAGAATGTTCTTGGATAGATTTGTTAGAGGGTGTTTGTCCTTGCCTTCCCCTGAGGCTGAGTGTGATTTGCCCAAGATCAACAAGTGGGTTTCTATGGCCAAATGGGGATTTGAACCCAAGCCTCCAGAGTAATAGTCCAATGCTCAAATGACTACACCATGCTGGCTCTCATCAATATCACACATGCATTCAAAAAATGATATAGTTGCTATAATTCCTTTAATTGGAAATGCTAGGGATTAAACCTGGGATCTTCTGTATGCAAAGCATATGCTCTGTCACCAAGCTAGGGGGACTCTTCATCAGGTAAAGTCACATAATCAGTTTTCCCACCACAACAGAGTTCCCTTTCATGGTTATCATGATCCACATGCAGACCAGCTCTTAGGGACCTGCTGACAAAGGCTTTTATTAAGGGAAATAAAAACAGGTAAGGAGACCACATCAAAGCTGATCAGTCTGTCTCCAGAAAAAAATCAACAACCTCAAAATGAAACCTGGATACAGACTGGTCAGCTTTGATGCAGTCTCCTTGTTCACCAAAGTCCCCATAATGGACACTATGGCACTCATCCAACAAATATTTCCAGAAGACATCACAGCTCTGTTCAAACATTGCCTCACCACAAGCTACTTCCAGTGGGATAACAAATTCTATGAACATTTAGATGGGGCAGCCATGGGCAGCTCTCTAAGCCCCATGATAGCAAACCTTTACATGGAACATTTTGAAAAGCAAGCCCTGAAAACAGCACCAAAGAAGCCCACAACATGGTTCCGATATGTGGACGACACTTTCACCATTTGCAGCCACAAAGAAGAAGATTTGGATGCATTTCTGAACCACCTGAACAGCCATCTACCCAAACATCCAATTCTCAATGGGAAAAGAAAAGGAAGGAACATTGCCATTCTTGGATGTGCTAGTCATCCACAAACCAAACCAACGGTTGGGCCACAAGGTATACAGAAAAACCTCACACACGGACAGATACCTACACAACAACTCCAATAATCACCCAGGACAAAAAAGAAGCACAATAAAAACACTGGTAGACTGTGCAAAAAGGATCTGCGAACCCTACTATCTGGAGGAAGAGCTGAAGCACCTAAACTGGGCTCTACAGGTTAATGGTTACTCCAGCTCAGACATAATAAGAGCACCAGAAAAAACCACAGAAATGAAGAAGAAAAACAGCTACCCAAAGGGAAGGTATTTTTACCATACATCAAAGGAGTCACAGACAAAATAGGGAAACTGATGAGGAAATACAACCTCCAAATGCATCTACAGACCAACCAAGAAAATCCAAGAAATGCTACATTCAGCAAAGGACAAAAGAGACCCTCTCACAGCCTCAGGAGTTTACTGCATACCATGCAGCTGTGGACAAGTTTACATAGGGACTACTAAACACAGTGTGCAAACATGAATCAAGGAAGATGAGAGCCACTGCAGACTGGGCCAGCCAGAAAAATCAGCAGTAGCAGAGCACATTATAAACCAACCTGGACACAAAATGTTATTTAAAAACACCAACATTCTAGACCAGGCCAACAACTATAATGTCAGAATGCACAGAGAAGCTATTGAAATCCACAAACACCTGGACAACTTTATAAAGAAGAAACCCTTAAAGTAAACAAAGTTTGGCTACCAGTCCTGAAAAACACCCAAATCAAAACTCAACACATGCAAATGAACTTCACCCAGGGACAGGGGGATTTCCAGCAGACAATGGACCATTAGCCAAACAAACACTAATCCTCCTTGCACATCCTCCTACCCTAGGAACTAGCCATTCAAAAACACAAATATACATATCCTCTCCAACAGGGACATGCAGTATATATACACCCTACACAACCCTACCACACCATTCTCTGAAGATGCCAGCCACAGATGTAGGCGAAATGTCAGGAATAAACTCTTCCAGAACACAGCGTGGAAAAACCCCCACAAAAAACCTATGGATGCCAGCTGTGAAAGCCTTCAACTTCACATATTCTAAGGTCACTCACAAAGGTCAGGAAATGGTTTAGAATCCCCTGAATTTTTAGATGGATTTGTGGGATAATGGATATTGGGAGAAAAAACCTTACATTTAAAATACAGAAGAAATGAGCAAGCACACAAATGAAAAACATAAAGATCCTGATGTAGTATATTTTGCATTACATTAAATGTGTAAAATATTCTATATGTAAATACCTGAAAATGTACAACAAAATGGACAAAATGAGGCCCTGGAAGTACATGTGATTACACCTGTTTTTCTGGTCTACCCCAGACTCCCAGAGACTGCTCTTTTTCAGGGGGTGGGTGGGAAGAGTTGTGATTTGACTTCCCTGGAGACCTGCAAGAGTGGTAATTTATCTTTTAAATAGCTTGCAGAGCCCTTCCATGTAACATTGAAAAGCCCTGCTCTCCCATGTTCTTGGCATTTCCAGCAATCTGTGGAGGCACCTCAGGGTCCCAGGGTAGAGAAATTCCCCCCCCTGCCCACTGAAGTTGCCCACCCCTGCTGTACATTTTATACAAGTCTGTAGCTAGCAAGGATGCTGAACGGGAAGATGATGGGTGAAAGTAACTTAATATAATCTGTTTTAGAAATGACTGGATTGATTTATTCATTGGGTTTTAACCTTCAGAAAATATTAGATGAAAATATATTGTAACTTCACAGGGATCACTTCCTTATTTGCTTGGAAAAGGCTATATAAAGTTCACAAGGCATTATTTCACAATGTAAAAAAACAAGCCATTAATGGCTTCACAGGGGAAAACTGAGAAATGAAAGAGGGAAATGTGGAGATCACAACATTGAAATGATGGACTTTGAGTGAGGACTGATGGCAGATTGACTTCTTTGCTTGAGTTCCAGGGAAAAGTTAGGCAGCAAAATAGTTAGCTAAGAAGCAAGTTAAAGTTGACTAAAACTGTTTCTGGAAAATAAGAGAGCTTAAGATTACCCACCCATGCTCTGAAATACTGCTTCTCGTGAGGAGACTGCTGAAACTTTAGAGGTCATGAGAGTAAATTGAGTGGGGGGGCAGCTCAAATTGCCTAAGCGAGCCTTTAATGGACACTGGACCTGAAAATCCTCACTTTAGCACATCTTAATTGCCTAATTCATAACTGAAGAGAGGTCTTCCAATTGGTGGTAAGACTAAATCATTGGTGAGTTGACTTCTTTTTGTAAACAAGAAGGGAGAAAATAAAGACTATTTATAAGACTTTAGTTTAAAAGCAAAAAGCTTAACAAGATTATGGCTCAACAAAGCTATAAATGGACAAAGGGGGAAGCAATTTTTAAAAAGATAGAAGATTTCTTATTTTGTTTGTAATGAATGTATCTTTAGAATATCGAAGCTGGCTAGGTAGAGACCAGAGTTCCATAGAAATGTGGATTGCTTATTTTACAAGGAACTAGCCCATTGGTGGAAATAAAAAAATAAGATAAGGCTAAGAATAGCCAGACTGTGCTTTTTGGAGCTACTGAAACTGCATTGGGACTAAATTGATAACTTAACAAGAAAGGCAACATAGAGGGGGAAATGAGTGGCTTGCTTTGATTAAGAGCCTTGCAATTGTTTTATCTCTGTTTTGGATTTACTGAATATGTGAACCATTAAAAAAAACAACTATAGAAATGAGGGGTCTGCAGACCAGCCTGTAAAAAATGCAGGCTCTCCAGAAAAGTTACAGAAGTTAATTGAAGAGATTATATTGATGAGAAATGACATGCTAAAAATGAAGAGGAATTGAAAGAAACTTTTAAAAAGGAGGTTGAAGATATCAAAGAAACAGTAATGCTGGAGATGTAAAACTAATTAATGAAAAAGTGAAAATTTTGGAAAGTAAAACTGAGAATATAAATAAAGAGATGGAATGATTTTGAAAATTTGTCACTGCTAAAATTGAGAGAAAAGGAATTATGTTTGAGATTTAGAGCAATTTGGGGGGATTCTGGAGAAGCAATTAGAGAAAAGATGGTTAAATCTCTAGCAAGATTTTTGGAAAGAGACAAAGATGACATGGAGCTAGAGATTGTTAAAGTCTACAGGATTAATATATGGTTTGCAAAATTAAGAAATGTTCAAAGGGATGCACTTGTCCACTTTGTTAGGAAAATGAGTAGAGACCAAGTCCTATAGCAATATTTTGAGATCTGACTGAAGTCTGGCAACATGGATGTTACAGTGATTAAGGAATTCTTTTAGGATAATCTTAAGAGGGAAGAATACTTCTTCCTGACAGATAAATTTAAACAGAAAAGGATTCCATTTAGATGGGATAAACAGGAAGGAATGATTTTTACCTTCAAACAACAAAATTCAAAGGTGACATGGATGAAATGCAAACAAAAATTACAGATGATTCTACAACTAGAAACAAGAACTGCCATAGACACAACAGGAAGTGGAAGAGGATCTTTCTACACTGGGTGTGCAGGTATGGATTCTTCTGAAATACAGACTTTACTATGGATTATGAATGTCTTACATGAATTATATTATGGTATAATAAAGTTAATGCAGTTTTTAAAAATCACTTTGTTAGAGAGTGTGGACTAGATATAAACCCAGAAATACCTTTATGGGTCTCAGCACAAGAAGCTTTCTATAGAAAAGAAACAACAGCTAAAGAAAGGTGGTTAAAGTATCAAGACCTCCCAAAGATTGGTCAAGGGGAAATCAATAGAGTAGTGTTGGAGGGGTACAGTTTTCAATGATTCTCTTATGTACAGTTATCAGAAAGATTTAAAATGGTTAAAAAGACCAATGGGTTTGAACAAAATAAATCAGAATTGTGTATAGATGATGAACATGTAATTGCCAAAATGTATAAACTTTTGTTGAAATTTGAAATGGAAGAAGAACAAGGCAAAGAGTGTATGATACAATGCGCTAAGAATTTTGGTTATAATATGAAGATGGAACAATGGGAAAATATGTGGTCAAAAGGGCTGAAATTTGCATTATGTTATGATCTTAAAGATTTTTTTTTTTATTAAATGATATATTATTGGTATATGACCCCAGAGAAATTGTCCAGAATGTAAAAAGGTGTGCCTAACATATGTTGGAAATGTGAACAATATGAAGGGACATTTTATTATGTATGGTGGACATGTGAAAAAGCTACAAAAATTGGATTCAAATGCACACATTAATGCAGAGGATTTTAAAGATTAATATTCAACTAAAACCAGACCTTATTCTTCTGAGACTGATGGATGTACAGCTGGAAAATAGTCATGGAAGATTACTTCAATATATGACCATGGCAACAAGACTAATGTATGCACAAAGCCTGTTGTATGTGCAAAGAATTCAACACTACTAACTATGGAGGAATCATTGATGAAATTGGTAGATTTAGTAGAAATGGACAAACTGTCTTGTTCGACCAGAAAAAGGTCAGTAGTGACATTTCTCAAAGGCTGGAAAACCCTTACAGACTTTTTGTGAAGAAAAGAAAGGGGGGGGTGCGATGATTAGAAAGAATAGGTTAGTGAAAGAAGGGATCACGTTGCAATTTTGGAGAGAGAGATATCATTAACTATATGCCTATACAATCACCAAAAGAAAGATTGGAAGTCACTGTCTCTTCTTCTTCTTCTTCTTCTTCTTCTTCTTCTTCTTCTTCGTCTCCTCCTCCTCCTCCTCCTCCTCCTCCTCTCTCTCTTTTCTGTCTTTATTTTTGCTTTGTATTCTTTAATTTTTACTTTATGGCATTACAGTTTTCTATATTTTCTTTGTTTCTAATCTTATTATTAAAACAAAATCAGAATGGCACATCAGATGCTTTAGTGGTAATGTTGACCATAGGTGAAGTTTTGGTCAATGGCTGGATGGGAAACCACTGGGGAATATTCATATACTCAGAGTAAAGAGATTAGGGAGCTATATTCTTGGATACTGAGAAACCAGCAGTTCTCATAACACACATGGTGTTTTTCATTTTTATAACACTTTTTAAAATAATAATAATAATAATAATAATAATGCTCAAAACAGGAAAGGGCGCAGCTGGCGTATCCACCGAAGTTGATAACAGGCACTCCTGACCGTCGCATTTACCTGATTAGACATCTGGAGCGTCGGGTCCAGGAGCACCCCCAGACTGTGAACACACTCCTTGGAGGAGAGTGTAGTTCCATCCAGGATTGGAAGTTGTATTCCCAGACCTGGTTTCGGGCCTGTAACTGTTAGTACCTCTGTTTTGTCTGGATTCAGTCTCAATTTGTTTTTCCTCATCCAGTCCATTACTGCTTTAAGACAATTATTGAGAGGAGAGACACCATCTGAAGTCAAAGCTGATGACTGAGACATGGAGAAGTATATCTGGGTGTCATCAGCATACTGATAGAAATAGGGATAGAAATAAAATTTTATTATTATTATTAGGATCATCCAGACCATCAACTTTCCCATTACCATGTATGGATGTGAGAGTTGGAAACTGAAGACAGCTGATAGGAAGAAAATCAACTCTTTTGATATGTGGTGTTCGAGAACAGTGCTGAAGATCCTGTGGATAGCCAAAAATACAAACAAATAGGTCTTAGAACAGATCAAGCCAGAACTTTGATTAGAAGCCAAGATGACCAAATAGAGGCTATTCTGTTTTGGACACATCATGAGAGGGAACCGCTCAGTAGAAAAGTCAATAATGCTAGGAAAGGTGGAGGGTAGTAGAAAGAGAAGAAGGTTGCATACTCAAAGGATAGACTCAATCAAGGAGGCTATGGCCCTGGGCCTGCAGGACCTGAGCAGAGCGGTTGAGGACAGGGGGTCATGGAGGTGTTTCATTCATGGGGCCACCATGACTTGAAGCTGAGTCAAGGGCAGGTAACAACAACAACACGTTACGAAGAATATGTTAAAAATAAATTCACTGAGCCCTCTTTGTGATTAAAAAACTTACACTACAATAATGAAAGATAAATGCCCACTTCTTATTCTCAAATGGATTCAGGACCTCACAACTATTTTAGCATTTAAGCATGCAGCATACAGACAGGAAGTTCACACTGAAATCTATCTGAACATTTGGTAATAATTTATTGAAGTTTATGCTTAGATTTGTTTTTACTGTTATATTTTTATTTTTTTCTCAGCCTTTTTAAAATTGAGACTGTTGTTTTCCCCTCTTTTTGACTTTTTGGGGGGTTTATTCTTTTTTATATAATTTATGCACATTAAAATAATATTAAAAAGTATGAAAAAGTAGAAAAATGAAAAGTAGGAAAAACACATGCAGAAATTTCTATGTGAGAAGGAAAAAACAAAGTTTCAAACCCAATATGAAACAGGAAGAAAAAGATGATGAATATGGGATTGGGTGGAAAACACCAAAATTAAGAACAAGATATTTTTACATTCTTTCTCCTGGAATGAGGTACAGTCCTATAGTTGTTTCTAATTCATTGGTTTTTTGTCAAGAGGGGGGGCAAATGGATTCCAATCATTTATCCTGGGGCTACAATCCAGAGGGATGTCCCTCTCAAGGAGAAAACTACCCAAGGACTTCACAGGGTCACAGTTACTGAAGTACCCTCACTTCTCATGGCCCACCAATACAATCTCATCAGGATCGCACCCAGGAAAAGAGGTGCAGTATCTTCAGATGCAGGCCCATAGCCCAAGAGTCAGCTCCCAGCTATGAGCACATTTCATTTTGATGGACCACATCTACCAGTAGAAAGTGTGCTTTCAGGGCGATAATGGCATGTCAAGAAGTGGTGGGGAAGCAACATAACCTATACAGATGCTCAGCTAGAGTGTAGCCATTTTTGAAACTGTTTGTATTTGTCTGTGTTTTATGGGGATAGCTGCCCTGCTAACTTGAACGGCCTGATCCCTGACACACAGAAGTACTCCTAGTAAAACAAAATTTTGAACCACAGGGCACAGGCAACAAGTGAAGGACAACAGACCCAAACACATAACTTGGGAATTATTTTACAGTCTGTATTGTGCTTATGCTTGTCTTGTTATGCTGTATGGTATTTATTCTAGTTTTGTGGGTTGGGGGATCTGAGTCTTAGAGACCTTTTCAATATAATATGTTGTTATAATTTTATAGTAAGCTGCTTTGAGAGCCCTTGTGGCTGACAAGAGCCAATAAACCTAATGATGTAAATGAAGCTGGGAGGTTCCCAAAGCTATCAAACACATTGATTGCTGAATGAATCTGCACACACACACACACCCCTACTTAGATTTGATACTTTATTTTCCGAGGTGAATATGTCTTGCTGATTTAAAAGTGAACACCTTGACACCTGGAGAAATCATTTTAAGCTAAAGGAAAATTAGATACCTAAGTTATAGGTGTCCTGAGGAGTACTCTGTATGCCTCTGAATTTGTGCACCAAAGTAGTAGAAAGGACAACTTCTTTATTAAAAAACATTTCTTCCTACAGGGAAACCAGGACATCAGGTAGGAGTCCTCTGGAGCAAAACAGAAAGCCATAAATTTGAAGTTTTATGAGAAAAGCATGAAGGCAGTTGAACAGATTTATGGAATATCTTATGATATCAGGATATCTTATGGCTCTTCAGTCTGCATTTTGTTCCATAAATTCATACCTCATTATTTATCAAAATTACCAGAGGTTAGTTCCATAAAGAGGCTTAGTAAGAAACTACAATCTCCAGCCCATATCTCCTATCTTATGCTTGTCTGTTTAACCCATTTTAAGAAACTGATTTCAAGTTCTGCACACTCTTCTGGCAACCAGATTGGTAGCTCTTTGTGTCTTTGCAGCCATTCTGTTCCCACTGCAGTTTCTGAGACCAAGACATGCTTATCATCAGGGAATTTCCCAGGATATGTCCAGTTGAAATAAGCAACTAACCTCCAAAGGATTAGCACCTGGAAAAGGGCAGAGTTTTAAATTATTCCCAGTTGTAACAAAGTTATAACTGCTATTTGAGCACTGCTGGTGTATCCCATATTTATTGTACAACACATATTTATTGTACAACAGGTTTAAATGTACTATTAATCAGAAAAAGTATAATTTCCATAAGAAAACTAGAGACAATTGAAGCTGTAATTCCACCCCCTCCTTTACATATTGCTCTTTTCAATTGATGCACCTCAAAGAAATGAATGTATGTAGGAAGTGGATCTCTTTCCAATGCATGCATCATAGTTTCAGTTTATGAAATGAATCTATGCACATACAAGTCTACATCCACATGTATGACTTCACATGACTAGGAACCCAGTAAAGACAGAGCAGGACTTTCATTGTGAACAGAGGTTTCTACATACACACACATGTATACATCAGTTATTTTCTGATGAAAAAATAAATGTCTGGATGATGGTTAAGAGTGCAGAGGATTTGTTTGTCATGTTTATTAATGATATGAAGCTAGGAGGAATAAGCAACACTACAGAAGACAGGATCATTGATGAATAACGAGGCTAGGCAGACAAGTTGGGTTAAACAAGGGCCACTTTATTAAATCTACGACCTTTTTAGTTCTTTATTCCTTGAGATGGAAAACTGCTGAGGAGACCTAGTGTGGGAAAAGCTGGAGCCAGTGGTCTCCCCAGACCTCCCTTCCAGCTTCACTGGGCAAAACACCTGAGCCCTAAGAGATTTCCTAGAATCTGGGCTACCCCCCCACCCCGGCACCATCTACTGGAAGGCAAGACCCCAGAACAATGCACCTCAAGTCACATGACTTCTGGTGAGGGCTTAATCCTGGAGCCAGCCTCAAAGACAGCCTTTGAAAGAAACTGCAAAGAAGAGGAGGTTGGGGGTGGCAGCAACTAATACATCCCCAGACCTCTGAGACATGGCACAATGCACCCTGGCCAATTAACTGGCCCCTTTTCGCATGGGGTCAAAAAGCACATACTCCTATGCAACCCGCATAGTGCTTGGGGGGTGGTGATTAAAATTCAAAGTCAAGGCAGACTGGCACAATGGGCTGAAATTAACAAAATGAGATTAAGCAGTGATAAGTTTGAGGTGCAACAAAAATATCAAAAATGCAAATATGTGATGGGAAAGAGCTGGCCTGTCACAGTATCTGAGAAAAGAACATAGATGTCTTATTAGATACTAAGCTAAATATGAGTCAGCAGTGTTGTGCAGCTGCTAAAAATAGCAATACATTCTTGTGCTGCATTAATATAAGCATAGTGTCCAGGAAACAGGAAGTGAGACTTCCATTCCATTTTGTTTTAGGTTGCATTTGGACCACTGTATTCAGTTTCTGGAAGCATATTTTAAAAAGACATTGACAAATTGCATGTCTAGAGCGTGTCTATGTAGAACAGCCTGGATGATGAAAAGTGTGGAAGTGCTGTCCTATGAGGGATGGTTGAAAAAGATGTGCACGTTTGACTTTGAGAAGAGAAAACTAACAGGAAACATGATTATCTGAAGATAGTCATGCAGAAAACAGAACAAACTTGTGCAGCTGCCACTAGTGGGAAAATACTGTTGATAGATTTATATATATGGCATTTGGGGGATCTACTGCTACTCATCACACTCTCCATCTTAGCTCCCTTCACTGAGCAGATCTAGTAGTTAGGACTAGTCTGATATATAGAGATCTTATATAATCTCTGATATATTGAGATCTTATATAATCTCAAAGTGATGTTAAAATCTGTACATTTTGGTGATGTACAAATGATATTATTAAAGAAAATGTGTTCAAATTTCCACCTTCTTTGAACATGTACTTGAGTTGATTTACAGTTCATAGGATTCATCAGACTTCAGATGTGTACAGACATCAGTTTTGTTTTACTAGATTGCTTCTATCCAGGACTAGAAAAATTAGTTATTTGTTACATGGTTTTAATTTTATATTGTTTAATGTATTTTTATGGGGGAGGGTGGGTGTGAGTGGTGCTTTTAGTCGTTATTACAATGTTTTAATTGTTGGAAGCCACTCTGATTGTTTTTAGCAGAGGGGCAGGGTATAAATTATTATTATTATTATTAAGATTAAGATTAATATTATTGTTATTATTATTTCTCAGAATGAACAGCAGTCCTGTGGAACCTTAAAGACTGCCACATTTACTATAGAATGAGCTTTCATAGTCTTTTACAAAATGGTTGTTCTGATTCATGGACTGTTATTCAGAATTTCAGATATATTTAGAGTGTGTCCAGACAGAGAACTGTGCAGCTATTTCACTTTTTCTCCTTACTGCATTTTGGCCTAAATCCTGTTGTTAGTCCTGACTAAAGTAGACCTATTGAACCAAGGAGATTTATCCAAAGTGGATTCATAATGTAAAATTGAATAGGTCTGCTTTAGTTGGGACTAACCAACAGGATGCCAGTCTTTCTCTATTAAAAAAAAAGAAGAAACACAAATAAAGCATGTGATTTTACAGTAAAAAACTTGTCTAAAAGCACCTCTCATTAGAAGCTGATATGACTAAACTGAGGCTATCATACTTTGACATATCATGAGATGACATGACCATTTGGAAAAGATGATAATGGTTACTAAAGATTACTAATGCTATGGAGTTGAAAATGTCCCCACTGTATGGATTTTATCAGATGTGCTAAATACAGTGTCATAATGACACCACATAAACATGAGAGGGCACACATATCAGATGATGTCGCCCTTTTGTATTTATGTCTTGTCCTCAAGCCGATCTATTTTATTGATGGTCCAAGCCATCAATAGATCCGTTGTGCCATTTTTTTTGCCATCACAGCCAGCATGTGTAATCTCATGTCTTTTCCCCCACGTACTTACCTTGTGAATGGCCTTATACCAGCTAGAACACTTCCAGGTGAGATCGCAACAACCAGGTAGGTGACACACTTTTCTTAACCTTCCCTGGTTTACTTGGAAGATTTTAAGTGTGTTTTTGTCCTTTGTGTAACTTTTTGTGGGGTTTTTTTTTTGTTTTATGTTTGAATTTCTTGTGCAATGAAGTCTCACAGGATTTCAAATGAGGAAGTGAACCAGGCTTTGTTCACTTCCTCCTTCATTGCCAGGGAAGCCTTTTCCTGAATAGAAGACAAGTGTGGTAGGGGCATTATTTTGCTGGCATAAAAATGGATTTTTTTATGCCAGCAAAAGAACATTTTATGCAACTTGTCTGATAAAGTCCTATATGTCAGTGTAAAGTCATGGTGGGTAGGTGCCCAAAATGGAGTAAAAAGCACCAGGATAGCAGAAACATACAAGTCACTCAGATTTCTCTGTTGGGGGGAGTGGATAACCCTGGGCAGTGGGTTTAAAAATTCTTGGGTAGTGCCTGAGGTTCTCAGGAAAAACATTTAGGAAAATAAAACATCGTATGTGTCATGTGTCACCCTGTGGAATTCAATGAACCTAGAGCAGAGGAGTCAGACCTTAAAAGACTTCTGGCTTTAGATGATAGTTCATTCCCCAAATCTGAGCAGCTAGTGGCTGATGACGAACTTTCAAGAAGAAGGCCTCTCATCTCAGACAGAATTGGTGGACTCCTTCTAAGCATGTCATAGGGAAAGGGGGAAGCATCAAAGGAGGCTGTACCTCTTGCAGGGGCTCAAATGAGAAATTCTGAGAAATTAATCATCTAGGGCTTGTCTGGACTAGATTTGTCTTCATGTTTTTTGGGTAAGATAGCTGGTATGTGAAATTATCCATGCCTGAAGTTCACACAGAGGCATGCGTGTGAATCAAGATGGGGGCTATGAGTTAATTACTTATGTCATAATTCTCTGGAAGTTGCTGCCACTGAACTGTTTTTTAAAATCTTTAAATCTAAGGTGCGAAAGTGCTATCTAGTGTTTGGTAGCCTTACTGGTACAAAAATGTGCATGATTGCTACCACAAAATTTTTTTTAAAATGGTGGTTCTGGCCACTTTGTTGCCCCCCGTGCATGTCCAACCAATCAGCTTTCAAGTCGTGGAATGCTCTGTGCTGCAAATTAGTTGTTCAAATGGGCAGTAATGTGCATTTCTACACATTTTTTTAAATATACTTTTTATGGTTGCATATACAGCACGGGTTTAGGGTACAAAAATAAAAGGGAGAGACAAATTTTTACCCCTCTTTCCCCCCCTTTAAACTTAATAAAGCGGCTTTAAATTAAAACTAATCACAACTTCCTTTGTAAAAATATCTCAAAGGGTTTATCTTTCTCTGCACTATTTTGTTTATGTCCTCTTTACTACTCATTATACCTCTTCTTTATACTGCCGTTTTCTAAGCATACAATTATGTTATTCTCTTCTCATCCCTTCCTTCCTTTGTTATTTAACGCATCCTC
The DNA here is from genome assembly GCA_030847615.1 of Gambelia wislizenii. Classification (NCBI taxonomy): domain Eukaryota; kingdom Metazoa; phylum Chordata; class Lepidosauria; order Squamata; family Crotaphytidae; genus Gambelia; species Gambelia wislizenii. The sequence continues at coordinate 200,019,112 of JAUMIR010000005.1, read as the reverse complement.
TCCTCTCCCTTCCTTTTCCTGTCTCTTAACTCTGCTTTCACCTTACTTATACGTTTATGTGTCTATTTTCTTACTATTTTCCTTCTTAAATTTCTATATCCTTAGCCGTATTCCATCTTTTCCTACAATAATTAATTACTGGTGACCATTCTGCTTCTGTTTTCTGTACTGATTTTTGGTTTAATACACATGTTAATTTATCATTTTCTCTCATTTCTTGTATCTTATTGATCCATTCTCCTATCCTCGGCTCTTCTTTCCTCTTCCATTTTGCAGCTATAATCATGCGAGCCGCAGTACAAAGGTATAGCAGTATTCTCCAATATTTCTTTTCCACTTCCTTTGTTAACATTGATGTGATGTTTAAAAGATATAGTTTCTGGTTCAATTCGAACTCTATATTGAATATTTTTTGAATAGTCTTATGTATTTTCATCCAAAATTTGTGTACCGACGGGCAAGTCCACCACATATGTTTTAATGTTCCTGTTACTTTTTCGCATTTCCAGCAATTCCTATCTTTTGATCTAAACATTTTGTTTAACCTTGATGGGGTTAAATACCACCTGTTGCTTATTTTGAAATAGTTCTCCTTTAGGGCTTGACATGCCATAAATTTTTTTGTTTTCCTCCAAGCACCTTCCCATCCTTCTAATTCAATCACCTCATCAATGTCTCTTGCCCATTTGATCATTGTATCTCTAACTATTTTAGCTTCAAGTTGTCTAGAGTTGAGAATTTTGTACAATCTTGCAATTTTCTTTTTCTTGTCATCCCATATTATTTTTCTATCTCCGTTTCCTCATCCGAGATGCCTAGTTCTTCTTTATCTTTATTAAATCTGCTGTGTATTTGTTGATAGGAGAACCAGTTGAATTTCCATCCCTCATAATCTAGCTCCTCTTTCGTTTTTATTTCCATCTTTCTGTCCCCCTTCTTTTTGCACAGTTCATTGTAAGTAATCCATCTATCAGGTTTGCCCAAGTGTCCCCATCTTCCACTGAAAGCCTCTACCGGAGATATCCAGTTTGGTATTTTCCCAAAGTATTGCTTCTGTATCTTTTTCCAGGTCTGAAACAGTGCTTTTCTTATGATATGATTATTGAAATCTTTATGAATTGTAGCTTTGTCATAACCTAATTATGCATGCCAGCCGAACCTCAGTCCCGCTCCTTCTAACAGTAACAACTTCTGATCATTCAGTTTAAACCACTCCCCTATCCATACTAAATGGCATGCTCTGTAATAATTTTGCAGGTCCAGCAAATCCAGTCCTCCCTTTTCTGACTGCTCAGTTAGAGTTCTCCATTTTACTCTTGCCTTTCTTCTGTTCCATATGAAATCACTCAGATCTTTTTTCCAGCTCTTAAATGGTTTGTCATTCGTAATGATTGTAGGTTCTAGAATAGGAACATTATTTTTGGGAGGACGGACATCTTGATATCTGCTACCTTCCCTAATAATGAGAGGATATTCCCTCTATTTGGTCCCATCTGAAATTCACGCCCATTCATGTAAGTTTTTGTGTAAGTTGTTTATAATCTTGGTGCTTCCTGAGAACTTCCATTGGGATATCCTTAAATATTTGGATCTCTTTCCCCTCCATTGTCAATTTCTGTGTATAATTCATCTGAATCATTCTGTCTCTATACTTGGATCTTGTAAATGAGATCACGATGTCTCTAGGAAGTTTTTGTTCCTTTGCAATTGCCGAGCTTGCTCTGAAGATTTTATCAATTTCTTCTTCTATATTTTCTTCTGTATCCTTTATGTAGCTTGCTAAAGCTGGTATTAGTCTTTCCTGTAGATTTTCATATATCTTTTCTGGAAGGCCTCTCAATTTCAAACACTTCTCTGTATATCTGATCTCTTGCAATAAATTTAATTGTTTCTCTTTCTCTAGGTCCTTCGTAATATCCACAGATTGATTTTCTAGATTTACAGTTCTATTCTTTACTCTGTCCACTTCTCCTTTAATCTCCTTCATCTCCGTTGATGTTTTATCTAATCTTTTCTGTATCTTTTCAAAATCTTGCTTCATGTCCTTCCTAAGATTCTGTATTTCCTCCTTTATCTCTCTCTTGAAGGACTTAAGTTCCTCCAAGATTTGAGTATTAATGTCCGGTTATTTAGGCGGCATTTCCGTTGAAACCCTTCTTGAGGCTGGTACTTGAGAGGTGGTATACACTCTAGGTCTAAAACCAGAGGTCATCAATTTATGTAGCAGTGGAGTTGTCAGCTAATATTCCCTAGTGTATTTATGTATATAAGTATATATATGTGTATAGTGTATATATATGTAGTCACTTTCTACTTCAATCTAAGAATTCTGTTGATCTCGGCCTTCCTTGAGAGATTCCCCCCAAATATCTGTTTCGCTCTTACATCTATATCAATTTAGATGGGGAGGTAATGCAGAGTGTATAATCCGCCTAGGGAATATATCTATGAATAATATTGTTAATGCTTATTGATTAGTGCTAATGATAGCAGCAGGGGTTACCAACATGTTGATTTGCTTTTTTCTGTTAATCTCAACACTGTTTTTTTTAATTAATTTAATTTATTTATTTGTAGTATCGCACTAATTTATTTATTTATAATATCACACTATAGCACCCCTTCCCTCAGCTGCTATTAAATCCCTATTTTCTTTCACTCTTTCCCCGCTATTCCCAGCCAAAGTTAGTTAGTTTCACACTTCTTATAGCCCCCCCATGCCTTCCGCCTGACCCCCTTGCAGCTCAACACCTCTGCCTCCTTCAGTTCTGTGCCCTTCTGAGTCTTCCGTCAATGTCCTCCAGCTGTCTCTCTCCTTCAACTCTATTTGTATTGTCTCTATCTGCACCTCCATCTGCCCTCTTTAGGCTCTCTTATATCCTCCATCTGCTGCATCCATCAGGGTCCTTCTCTGCTCACTCCTTGACTCTCCCACTTTTTTACGCCACTCCGGTCGTCCCCCTCGCCACGCCCCCATCTGATCCTGTGTCTGCCTATCTGATTATCCACGTATCTTCTCCCTCTCCTTGCCCCTCAGCCATTCCCATCTGCTCCCGTGTCACTCTCCTACGTCTGCGCCCCCTGTCTGGCTGTTCCACTCTGGTCTCCACTTTCTGCTCTCTACTCAATTTCCGTCTCTGTCTGATCCTGCGTCGCACCTCCCTTCAGCTCCTCAGTCTGTTTGTCCCTCTGTCGCTCTGTCTGTCCTCCTGTCCGTGTCTCTCTGTCTCTCCACCTCTCCGCCTCGTGTTTCACCACTCTCCACTCCTTCCTCTGCTCCAGATCGAATACAGTCTTATATAATTAAGTCAGGTTCATTCCATAGTTTATATAATCCAGACTGCAAATTATATCCATCCCTGGCCCTTGCCAGCCAGCGTCCCTTTCTCTCTCTCGCTCACCAGCTCCTGCTCCTCTCCTCACCAATCTAAACTGTGGCTGGTTATCCAGCTGCGTAGCTGATTATTCAACTAGCCACTACGCAGTTTAATATCAGCTTTTACCAACCTTGCTGTAGGGAGTTTTAATTATTTATTTAATTTCTTTTAGAACTTTTATTCTTGCTTCTTTCTCCCTTAAAATATAGCTTTTAGCTTCACTGTTTCCTTCTATTTTTACTTCCCCTTGCACTAGTATTTCATTGCCTTGCGGTTGGACAAACAACGAAGAGAGAGAGAGAAAATCTCAACTGTTCATTTCTCCATTCCAAGATGAAGAACCCTCTCATAAATAGTTCTGGATGAGAGATCACTGTTGGAAGTATTCCTGAGCTCTTTGAGTTATTTTTATCCAAATTTGCAATTGTTAATATAATTCTTGATTAAGAGTGGGGGGGAAATGAGGACTCTGTGCCCAAAGGCTCTAGGAACAACAATGGCTGCTTGGTCTGTCACCTTGGTCTTCCTTTACCCCCCCCTCAAGACTCAATATAGACAGATACTGCAAGCCCCAGTCTTTCTTTACCTTCCCAGGTATAAAGTAGGGGTGTTCCTCTGCACAACCCTCCCCTTTGTTGCTCCCAGATGACATGTCCCCACAGAGCCCCATTAGAGCCTGACCTTTGTCCTCACTCTCCCTGCTAAGGCTTTTCCTATACAGTAAATTGAGCTTTTGCCCCCGCTTCCAAAAATGGCAAATCACCATAGGATCTCATTGGGGAAAAAGGTATTCCCCTTAAATTCGATGAGGAGCTTTTTCACCATCTAGACAACCCCCATGTGTCTTAGGGTCATTACAAATAAATATCACAACTAGTGCTCTGTATTATTGTTGTTCACAACTGAGCTTTGAGTACTCTTAATTCTCATGCATTTAGTTTGGATTCTTGACCTCTGGATGGATCTACATTTTAGGTCTTCTTGTCTTTCCCTTTTGATTTTGTATATTATGACTACTAGCTTCTTATGACAGATTCTGGAAGGCTGATAGATTGCTACTGAACCAGCCTTCAACTCCCTTGATTACCTGTGTAAGATCTGGACTGGCTTGACTCATCTGCATTGGCTTTCCTTATTACAACCTGCATCCTTTAATACTTTCTGTCTCTAGACATAGAACAATATGGATTTCAGAAATAACAGGAGCAAAACCTGGTACTTTTTTAAGACTTTGGGCCTATCTGGGGAGCCATTTGAGTTATTTCAGCTGAACTATATCTGAGTGATTTTAGATGGGAGATGTAGGTGACAATAAGTGGTGTACTGTTATTTTTTCTTCTATATCTATTTGGTTGTAAATTATTCTTGGCTACTAGTCTTGCCTTCCTAGTCTTTCCCCCACTTTGTTGGGTGGATATTATAGTTTGAGAAATACCTGATGTAAATCATGTGAGTCTTTATGCAATGAGACTGAACAGATGTACTGTAGGGTTTCTCTGTAAATAATGGCCAAGATCCAATGGCATCGTTATTCTCACACAACATCTATTGTGCACGTGTCAGTGGTGGCAGTAGGGGTGTGCGGAGAGGCCAAGCCGCACCAGGTGACACCATTGGGTGGAGGGGTGACACCATCCTTAGAGTCACCATAGGCAAGTGTTGTACAAGAGTGGGATCTGATATATCATTGCAGAAGTGGTTTCCATATTTTTGTGGCTGCACAGCAGCAATCACCAAAAGTGTAATCCAGTATAACTGTGCCACTGGAGCTTTACACTCCACAAGTGTCCATCAATGGATTTTGTGGTATGGTCTCAGTGGAAGCTGGAAAAACCTTTGCATGTATGGAAGTCAGTAGGTTTTCTATATAAGGTACTGCTTATATTTCCTTTATATCAACTCTAGAATGGTTAGGGGGAAAAAACTTAGATATTTCCACTGTAATCTAAGAATAAAGTACTTTTTAAAATTATTTTTAATTAAATTTTTGTATTAAATCATTACAAATACATGTTTTGGTATCTAAAGGAAAGTAAAAGAAAAAAAATAAAAATTCAATAAACAGTATGTAACAAAACACTGAAGCACTGCAGTAGGTTATTGGGGTCATAACCTACTGCAGCTGTGGTATGTAAATTAGATTTGGTCAGAGAAAACATCAAAACATCTATATAATAACATCAGACTTAGATGATGTACTGGGACAACATTGCTCTATTTGGGAGCTGACATATGAAAAATAAGGAAACCACTTCTTAAATGTACTCTCCCTCCCTGCTTCTGGATACCAGTTAATTTGTTCATTAATACATTTTCCCATACAATTTCCCACCAACCCTCTAATTTCAATTGGCCTGTTTTCCAGTGCTTAGCTATCTCATCTCCTGAGATGACTAATAAGAATCTGATAATATCTTTACACTATTAGCCTCATGGAAAGTTGTCAGAAGGACCAAGGCTGGACTGGGAAGTATAACTTGATTTGGTTATGTTTGAGATTATGTTCAATACGTCATTCCAAAAGGTGCAGATTTCAGGGCATTCATACCACATATGAATATATGTCCCAACCTGTTTACAGCCCCTCCAACACAGTGGGGATGATTTTTTCATAATTCTGGACAGGCAGGGTGTAAGATGCCAGCGGTGTATCACTCTAATAGAGCATTCTCTTGCTAGTGCTGATGCAGATCTAAAGGGATAAGTCTCCCATGTTCGTTGCCAGGTATTCACCGGTATGGAAATAAATAAACTATATAATAAACTAATAAACTATGTACAACAGCTGAAGACGTTACAATGGCAGTTCTAATGGTAGATGAGTAGGACAAGAATTCTTATTATTGCTTCAGTTATAGTTTACTTCAGTTCCTACCCACACAGTTCCTGCGTTATCAGTTTTTTTCATTGCTACCCAAAGATAGTCTCCAGAAACATTCTGAATGTATAGATATAAATGTGTTTCAGAAAACTGAGACACCCTCACAGAATTTCCATGCTATACTGAAACACATAATGAAGAAGATCTTAACATTGCTTGCCTCACATTGAATCTTCATGGTACAAAATCCTTTCTGTTGAAGACTGTAGTGCAAATTATTTGAAATGTTTAATCTAGAAAAGAGATTGAATTCTGGGGGGGTCAGGAACTGATTAAACTGAATAGAAACAAGTATTTGACCTTAATACTGTTTGTAGTGAGCAGGTGGGAGTTTGAAATGAAAGAATGTAAAGTAATTCATAATATGACACATGGCTTTATGTTGCAGATCTTAGCTGTGCCGAGATTTATTATATTGGAGTATATATTATGCATAGATGATATTTTCACTCTGGCTCATGTACAAACTTGATTTAGACCCGCCCACACTCAGAATACAAATGTTTGCATTATTTTCCTTTTCTATATGTCATATCCATATGCTTTCATAACAGGCACTCAGCAGGCTTTCAAAATATTGGGAAACCGCTGAAGAGAGTCAGGTTCTATTCCATTCGTTATATTTATCCCACTTACACCCACTTTTCTGCTGGAATGTTTCAGCAACTTCAGTATGCAGGTTTAAACATCTAAGTAACCTCCCACCCAAGTGCTGATCAAGATTCATACCAGTGAGCTTCAAGGGTGCTACAGTGCTGTGTACAGTGAGATCTAATGCAATAAACAAGAGAGAAAAGCTGTCCAATTTTGGTTTGGCACTTGCCTATGATGTTTAAAAATGAAAGCGGAAAAACTCAGCCATCATTACCAGGAGAGTGAGTAAAGTCTCAAGTTGCATTAAACTCTTTTAGTGCAGTTTGATGAATCAAAGAACAATACGTTCAAGTCGTAATGAATAATTCATCAGTTAACGTGAATGTAAAGTCTTCAGCTATAAATACATTGATACAGCATTCAGTGACAGCATAATTAACAAAGGACATGGCACTTTGACTGGTAGAGGATGTCACCATTGTGTGCCAAAGAATAATTACAATTTGCTCATTTTTCCTATTTCATTTTTTAAATGTTTGGTCTCATGTAATGCATACATAATGTTAATTACCAGAAATAATACATGCCTAGATTCCTGGATCCTCCATCCAACTTGCTCCATCCTGTTCATTGGGCGTGGGGTTGGTGGCTTTTTCTTATTTTTAAATCTTCATTTTGGCATGATCCAGTATTCATACATATGTGTGTGCTTTAATTTTTCCAATAAAAGTGCTAGAATTTTTTTCTTATTAAATGATTTCCAGAGAGACTGCACAAACTCAACTTTCTGCAACTTCACAAATAGAATTCTTCAGGCTGGCAGACAAACGGAATCAATGACGCAAATGACTCCATCCCTTATTTATTACCTTCATGTTCATTGTTTAGTGCTAAGGGTAGTCATTTATTTAGATATAATCAAAGCAACTTGCGGTGGTGGTGTGGGGAGGCAGCTTCAATAACTGAGGATAATCAATAATGATTTTATTACAAGACTATAATGCAATATCCAGTGTGGAGTGAATGGTTGTGACTCATTGTGTTCTGATAAGAGTGGAATGTACATGGACCTTTCTGGATTTTGTTGTATTTTGTTGTATGGTCAACATGGCTACCCTTGAATATATTATACGACTGTGTATCACTAAAGCCTTATACAGACTGGGTTTAGTGGACAATAATATAAGAAGAATGGTGCTAGATCAGGCCAAATGACTATTTAGACCAACATTCTGTTCACACAGTCAGCAATCTGTTGTCTATGGGATGTTCACCATCAGCACATGAGGTCAACGGCACCATCCATTTTGCACTCTGTCAACTGATATATAAAAGTGTGCTGTCTGATACTGGAAATGATACATAACTATCCTGACTAATAGCCGTTGATGGTCCTATGATTCATGAATCCTAAACTTCACCTAAACTGGCAACCATAACTATATCTTATGGCAGTGGGCTACATGGTTTAACTATGCATCATGTGAAAAAAGTAATTCCTTTAATTTGTCCTGAAATCTCCCACTGTTTAGCTTTAGTAGATGACCCTGGGTTCTAGTATTATGAGAGTAAAAGTTATCCCTATCTACTTTCTCCACAGCACACAAAATTTTATACAAATTTATCCCTTCACTCAGCCTTTTCCCAACCTAAAGAGCCTAAATTTTAAAAGGTCATAAATTAATCACAGCTAGTCCTGTCAATACAAATGGGACTTAAATGTGACAAGGGTGCATCTACACTGTAGAAATAATGCAGTTTGACACCACTGTAACTGCCATGGCTTCATCCTACAGAATCCCGGGATTTGTAGTTTTGTGAGTCACCAGCATGCTTTGGCAGAGAAGGCTAAAGATCTTGTAAAACTACATGTCCCAGGATTCCATAGGATGGAGCTGCAGCACTTAAAGTGGTGTCAAACTGCATTATTTCTACAAAGTAGATGTACTTCGTGTTTTGAAGGTACTTGGTTCACTTCTATTCGCTTTCTGAATTATGATAGTAGCATTGTTACCCCAGTGCCTCATAAAGAGTTGCAGAGATGTCTGATTAGATGAAACTCAAAAATCTTTCTTTGAATGACTCTTATAAATAATCTGTATTCTGTATCAAGTCTAAGATCTTTAGCCGTTGAAAATTGTTTTTTAGGCAACAATGCAGATTCATTGTGAAGTCGAAGGCTTTCACGGCTGGCATGCATAGGTTTTCTGTGTTGTTGTTTTTTTCCAGGCTGTGTGGCTGTGTTCTGGGAGACTTTCTTTCTGATGTTTCACCTGTATCTGTGCCTGGCATCTTAAGAGAATGGTTGGGTAGGTGTGTGTGTAGAGTTTATATGCTGTGAACCCATGTTGGGGAGGATATGTAAATTTGTGTATTTGAATGGCTAGTTTCTGGGTGGAGATATGCAAGGAAGATTAGTGTCTGTTTGGCTAATGGTTGGCTAATGGTCCATTGTCTGCAGATTCATGGCTAGCAAGGAATTTACCTTTTTTTACAGGAGCTACACACTGGATTGACATTTTCACCAAGCTGTCTATCACAACCACAAGTTCCCTTTCTTGAACTTTGGAAGTGTGAGCTCAAATTCCACCAGTGAAGTAGGGATTTTGTCTTTCTTTTTTCCCTCATATGCCTCACTTTATATTTGTTTACATTGAATCTTATTTACCGTTTTACTGCTTTTTCTCCCAGTTTAATGAGGTCCTTTTGGAGCTGATTGCAATTCATATTTATGCTCACTATCCCAAATAATGTTGTGTTACTAGCAAACTTGGTCACCTCACTACTTACCACTGACTCCAGATGATTTATGAACAAGTTGATATACTGGTCAAAGACCGAATAAATTTTATTACTATAGAACAAGTTGAAAAACACCATTCCATTCCAGAACATATTGCTAAGAGATCTCACTGCTCACAAACCTCCACTTTGTGAACTGACCATTTATTCCTCCTGTCTGTTTCATGTTCCTGAGCAGAATTGGGTTGAATTTCCATCTTGGAACTGGTAGTGGAAACAATAACAATCATGTTAATAATAAAAATAATTTGTTGTTGTGTGTCATTCCTGATTTATGGTGACCCTAAGGTCTACCTATCATGAGGATTTCTTGGCAATATTTATTCAGAGGGGGGTTGTTTTTGCCTTCCTATCAGGCTGGAGTTTGCAGGGCTGAGTGGGGATTAGCAGGCAAAAGCCATTCTTGTCATTTTATCCCCAGCCACAATATCTACCCTCAACTGTTGAATGTGGTGTGTGTGTGTTTGCATACAGGGAGAGCTGATACATCTTCTGCTTGGCCTCAACAATACCTGCTCAGCAAAGGTAGGAAGTCTTGCAGTGGCTGAGATTCTTGGCCACCATGAGATTTCACCATATCTTTTCCCATGTTTTGCATGGATCGAAGTCTCATAAGACTCAGTGAGATTCTGTAGAGATCCTGAGATTATATAGGCCTGCTACCTCATGAACAGCCACTATTGGCCAGACCTGCAACATGATTCCCCCACAGTTCCTGTATTTTGTACAATTTGCTGGCTGCCCATCTGAGGGCCCAGGAGGGATTTTCTTGTTCATGACACTGTGGTAAGGTTTTCCAGCTTCCCTAGTCTTGTGCTTTGTGTCTATTATGGAAGGCTTTGCTATAGTCTTGATTGAATTTCCACGTGATCCCATCTTTTATATTCCATGCTGCTTTGTCACAACTGGCGAAGGTGAGAATGAGCAGGGAGAAAGTGGAGCACAAAGATTGGCATGCAGTAATGCTGAGGAGATCAGAATGGCAGGTGTGTGTGTGGGGTGTATTTTTTAAAAGTGGCGGATTTCCACTTTCTGCTTCTCAGCACAAAAGGTTTCCTGTAGAATTTTTCTATGTTGAGATATTATTTGAAGACACAGGGCTCATCTATACAGGCCAGAATATTCTGGCACCCCACTGGCCCGTTCCTCCCACATTACTCGACGGATCTGGCCCATTCTTCCCCAATAATCAGCATGAAACAGGATGGAGTACAGATCAGCATGCCAGCCTATCACTACAGCTACTGTCCACCCCACTCTCTCCAAAGCCAGGAAGCTGGGCCATAGCATGTGATCAAGGCCTCCTACATATGACCAACCTTGGTCATGTGCTTCAGAACTCCTTTCTGGCTTCAGAAAGAACAATGTGGGTGGAGATGCAGTGATGGACCAGTGTGCCCGTATGGGCTCCTGCAGTCCTGTGGGGCCCAATCCATTTTTCTCAGCTGAGTTGGTTTTACCCAGGTATTATGCTAAAATGTTTTATAGGGCTTTACCCAATCTTCCCCCCACCACATCTTATCTTTTCCACAGTGGTCATAAGGACTGCCTGGGGAGAAATGGAGAAAAGCCCTGCATTATTTGGACTACAGGGCTCTAAGATGGGGGCAAGAGGGGGTAAATAGCCCATCTAGATAAGGCCATGTAAGCCTATCCAATTTTTTAAAGCGCAAAACAATAAAACAAAAAACACTGGTAATTATAGGTACCAGATAAAGTGATTTCCTTTCAAATAATAACAAGCCATAATCATAGCTGCAGAAGGGTATTTAAACAAAACAAAACAAAAACAGCTATAAGGAAGCAGGAACAGTCGTGCTTTGCTGCTGGATATAAGAGCCTCAGCTGTACACATACTCTTTGTTGAAGGATTAATCTGTAAGGTATTATTCACCTTACCTATAGTCCTGGTGGGTCTACGGTCTGATTTAAACATACAAGTTAAAACAACAACATAAAGCAGTAAGAAATCAAGTGAGTTGTTAAAATCAGCTGAGATCAGAGCCAAGACTCCCCCCTGACAACAATCAGAGAGTCCCAAATGTTCTCTGAATGAGAAGTGCTTCAGCCAACTGTCTAAAGATTTGAAAGACATAACGTGCTGCATAAGTCAAAATGCTTTAACTGGATTCCCCAAAGCCTTCTTCTATTAACAGTGGCAAAGGCTTAAACTAAGCAGTGTTCTACTGAGCTGGAGTTGTCAAGTGTAAATGCCACTTCTTCCTGAAGGACATATTGGTTCTTTCATACTTGCCAGCAGAAGAACATTTTGGAACAGGAAACAAAAGCCATTTTTTTTTAAAGAAAACTTTTTTCCTGAAGTCATGCTCCCTTGAATATTTCAAGTTCACTAGTGTTCTGATCACATACTCACTTCATATTTTTTGCACACCCTTTCCTATGTAGCAATTTCCCACTTCACTGCTGGCAGGAGGCAATGCTAATGTACTCCTACTTCTTTGTAATTATCCCTAATTGATATTAGTTATTATCAAAATGCATTCTTTTCTCATTTCAGATGAGAACCACAATGAAATACAACTGATAGGAGAATTAGCTTTCTTCATGAGTGACAGGGTACTGCAATTCAGAATTTTTAATTTTCCCAGGACCCATTTCATCCCTCAGTGAGTGAAGAGCTATTTGCTTTTCTTCTGCTTTAATTGAGAATCACAATACTTTCCATTTGGAATCATTTGAGACTTCTTTAATTAGTAAGGATATCTGTGCAGCAAGGAAGTGCAAAATCAGCCCAATTCTGACCTAACAATACATGCTTAGTGCTTGTATTATCAATGAAATGTTCAGCTTTTGAGAAGAAAAAAGGTGAGAAAAGGAGAGTGAAAACTGCACTGGCCCCACAGAAGACCATGGAGAAGATTAGAATCAGCATGATAATTGTGATCACTTGCAACTGTGAAGAGTATAGGGTTTTGTTTTTAATATTTTTATTGATATATGTATATGTTGCACTGACAAAAGGAAACCAAGCTTATCAATACATACATATTATAGTAACTTAATCAGTAGATTTCAATTCAATTTTCCTGTCCCCTCCCCCTGCAGAGTTAATTGAGTGCAAACTACTTTTGCACTCATTATGAGCAGAACACAGGCTAGCAAACACATGTTGGCCTAAGTGGCCAGCAGAGACTTTTTGACTCAGGTAGGGTTTTGTTGACTAACAGGCTGGTGAAGAAAAGGCTTTTATTGTATGATAGATTCCCCCCGTCTTGCATTTTTAAATTACAGGTGCCCCCCACCCCCGTATGCATGGAACCAGTAACTGCAATTTCAATTATAATATGAAAATTATGGTCTCTCTAGGCATTTCTTAGGTCCTTCAGAAGTTACCATAGTGTCACTCTGGAAATGCCTAGAGAGGCAGCTTCTCTAGGCATTCCCTAGGTCCTCCAGCATGATTCTATGGGGTTTGCAGTGACCCATGGTTTCAAGTATTCATGGTAAGTCTGGGCACGTATTCCCTGCACATATGGGAGGAGGAGGGGTGACCTTTATTTTTAATTTGACCGTTGTTTAAATATTTGTAAACTGTTTAATTGTATTTTAATATTATAATTTATTTAGTCTTTAGATGTCTATGCTTCCTAATGATTTCACATACCATCTTGGGTTCCAGTACTGGGGGAAAGGAGAGCTGTTAAATACAGAAATACAGAGTCAATGTATAGAGTTGCTAGATTATTTCGGAAATCACAAATTTAGCTTACAGTCTATTGCATAATCCACTAAAGTACATGCTATAATAAATCTCTTAAAGTGTTATATTAGTTGTTATTGTCCTTGTTGTTGCAACAAACTAAAATGCTGCCCCGTTTGATGTTTTGGAATTTTTTCTTCTTATCTATTTTCTGTGTGGAATCTTATTTCATGCTCTGAAAGAGAATATGACTGACACAAAAGTGTTATTGGAATGTTCCTATTGAAATGGTTAAAGTTAATCTGTCCTTTTATTTATATTTAGCAACTGTGAACAACACCTGAAGAACTGTGGCATGAACACAACATCTAGATAAGCAAATATTAGATAACACAGTATTTGCTGTGCTTTCAAAGATGCAAATATCAGTTAAGAACCTAAATGTTGCTGGGTTTGTGTGTGAGTTAGGGCTTAAGCTATCATTTGTCAAAAGGCACAGAGAAAATTTAAGTTAAACTACTTATAATGCCCAGATAGTTTGAGACATATTCCATCATTGTAATTCTTGAATGTCTGGCAGTGAAGTGCAACATTCATTCATCTATTCATTCCATGAATTTTTCAGTTGAAAGTCTGAAGATGTCCAGTGTGATGCATTTTAGAATTGTGCTTTATGCACTTCACAAAAGGCTGCTAAATCTATCTACTACACCTATTTAATATGAAATTTCACTCCCCCAATTTCATTCACTGAAAACTTTTGTTTAAAAAATGTGCACTGTGAGTGTTGTGCTAAAATATAGAATTTCCATATATATCTTGGGGAATATGAACTCGCTACGGGTCAGCGTAAGAGGGGCGCTCCAAAAAAAGCAATACAAGGACTCCCTGAAACAGCATCTCAAGCTCAGCCAAATTGATCACCAACAATTGTCTGCCCTGGCCTCACATCGGGAGGCATGGAGATGCACTATCCACAATACTGCAGCCTTATTTGAGAACTCACGCCAAACAAGTCTTGAAGAGAAATGACAATGCAGAAAGAATCACAACCCGGAAACATCACGCAAGGAGACATTCTGCTGTGCTTTCTGCAACTGGACTTGTTTATCTCGGATTGGCCTTTTTCGTCATCAGCGCGCTTGCAGAAAGTGTAGGATGAGTCCTTCCTGAATCTTCGTTTGCGAAGAAAAGCCACAGAGAGAGAGATGTGTGTGTGTGTATTGTTAAATTATCTGTCCCAGATAGGTTTTAAATGGAAGTTTCAATCTGAATAAAATGGGAATTAAGCACTGATACTTGGCACCGACATATAGACATATAGGCATGTTCTAATCAAATTGTTCTTGTTAATCATTACTCGGTTATACAGGAATATAGCAGTAACCCATAAGGAGAGCAGTGTTGTAAGACTGTATTGGAACTATTTATAGGAAGCAGTGTTGCAAGACTGTATATTGGAACTATTTATAGGAAGCAGCTAGTCTCACCCTTTGCCTCTGAATGGTGTATCACCAAAATTTCAGTTTTGAATGCAAAAATGTCTGGTAGTTTTTGTAACGGCAAATTGACTTACTAACCCCCAGCTCCTTCAACAATGCACAGTCTTTAGGCATACACTGTAGAGGTGTAGCTAATATATTCTTTCTGCTACCATGGTTTATAAAACACAAGTGAAGTACCATCACTCTATATTGCTGAGTTTATATTCTCATTCTGCATACCATATGAGCTGTTTTTGCAGGGTAAGTAGAAAGCTGTTAGGTATCATACAGGTTATCTCTCTGTGCTGTCTCAAGGGCCTAGTGGGCTAACTAGATAACCTGGAGTTTGTCTACGCAATTTACCCCAACTTGCTCCATCTTAGAGCCCTGCAGTCCAGATGATGCAAGGCTTTTGCCCTGTTCTGTCCCCAGGCAGTCCTCCTGACCCCCAGGACAAAGACAGGGGGAAGACAGGGTAAGGCCCGTTACACCATTTTAAGAAAATACCTGGAAAAAAACATTGTAGTTAAAATAAATCAGATCAGGCCCCATGTGACCGTAGGAGCCCATTCTGGCAAGCCAGCCCATTGCTGCAGCTTCTGTCTGCTGTTGCTCTTCCACAGCAGGAAGCAGGTCCACAGCATGTGGCCAAGGTTAGTCACATACAGGGGGCCTTGGTCACATGATGCAGGCTGCTTCCTGTCTTCTGATAGAGTGAGGGAGATGGCAGTGATGGCTGCGGCATAGATGAAACTCTAGGTCTCATTCTCACTACACAGTTATAGCACTCAAAGACATAGTTGTGTTAACCTGGAATATTAGTAAGCAAGGGGATCTTGCAGCACCTTTGAGATCGAGAGAAAGAAATTGTAGCATAAGTTTTTGTAGGCTTGGTCTACTTCATCTGAGCAGGTAGACCAAGTCTACGGAAGCTTATGCTACAATTTCTTTCTCTCAGTTAGTTATAGCACTGTTATTCCACTTTAACTCTCATGGCTCCATCCTGTAGAATCCTGGGACTGGCAGTTTAGGGAGGGACATTTAGAATTCTCATCCAGAGAACTCTAGTGTCTCACTGGACTATAAACCTAATTGAGTCAATTGTCTCTTTGTGCTGCCTCCTTTCTCCTTTCTCAGTAGACTAGAGAAGGGATGAGAATAATGTAGCTCTCCAAATGTTAGACTGCAAGTCATTGCATTCCTCAACCAAAGGATATGTTGCCTAGGGCTGCAACATTTGGAGAGCCACATGATTCCCCCCCTCCAAACCTGCATTTGAAGCAGAAACAAAATAAGAATACAGGGTATAGCTACCTCATTACAGTCTGATCATTTTGAACAGTACGTTGCAATTTAAATTCTGATGCACATATAATTTCTAATAAATTATAGTCTAAATATTATAATGGAGAGAATGAGATCTTGCATTCTGACAGTGAGGACTTTTAAAGTAAATAAGTCCTATGTCAGGATTGATACCCTGCATACTTATAATAAAAGCTGCAACTTGTGTTTGTAACGGAGCAAAGTGTCTTTGGTGATGCAACCAGCTCTTGCCATTCCCTCCCCCTTCTAGGCTGTTTGGCAAGGCAGAAGAGGGAAATAAATGGAGATTCTGTGCTCCAGTGACCTCCATCTATCAGAAAATCCCCTTAAGGCTATGGTCAGTTGAACACAAATTAGAACAGCTTACCAGGCCCAAACCACAGCCACAGATTCATGGAGTCACAAAAGTGAATATAATGTGTTCAAACCTAGTTTGGATGAAGCATGTGGATATGAATGTGGGGAGGTGGGTTTTTTGTTTATGTTTTGACTGACATTTTGGTTTGGTGGATGTATTCAAAATCCTTTTCCTGTTTCATTTGTAGAGAATAGAATATCTTCAATGAAGCATTTCCTTTGAGTTGCCAAGACTGTCTATGGCCTTGCCTTATTCCAAGGAAAGAATGCTTTCCAAATCAGGAAGCGTGTCTTATGATTACTGGGTTTTGTGTCCCCCCCCCCTAATGGTTTGAGGCAGAAGGGTTGGCTGGAGGTAATGCAATATTATGTGATCCATGCTTATGTCCTACTCCCAAGCAGCCCACCTCACCTTCTGTCTGAGTTGGCTCTTGCAAGAGTTCAGAAATTAGTTGTATAGTTTGCTGAGAGATATGCTATTTTTCATGTAATTAAAAAAAGTGGCTTCCAGGTTAAGTTGCAGAATGAACCATACAGACAAACAAAACTAAAATGCAAGCAACCATGGATTTATGTGTCTCTTCATTTTCTGCAGAATTGTATGTAGCTGTAACCTATCCCTTTACAAGAAAATATATGTGAATATTAAAGCTTTCTGCATTGTGGTACTCAACCTGCATCTGCCAAATTGCTCTATGCACATATATATGAAAATCCAAAAGAGGAAAATTTCCACCAATCCAGAGTCATGACCAAGCCTCATTGAAATCAATGGGACTTCATTTAGCTGACTAAAACTCCATTCTGGAGCATGTGCAGGCACCGCTGCAGAATCCAAGCAACATCTATTCTGTCAAGGCGTATGAGCAAGTCCCTCCTGGGGATGTGGGGGGGCGTGCTACACTATAGATGGAGGCACATGTGGCTTTCTTAAGGCTAAAAATAAATCACTCAGACACATTGGCAGTGTCTACTAACTAGCCTTTACTAAACATAGCAGAGTATATACAGATGATCCAGGAGGATCCATGTCAACAGACATACATGACAATACAGAGTCCAAGTAGTTACAGAGCTTACAGAGAATGCATGAGAGCAAGAGAGCAGAAAAGCAAGGGATGGGACGAAGGATTGTATTGCTTTACACACACACACACACACACACACACACACATGCACACACGTTATGGTGGGTAATACACTCATACCCTCAGGGCTGTTTCCCAAGCACATGGTACATGCAAACCTTTCCCATGAAGATATGGTTATGCCATCTATATTGTGGCAACTCCTCCACAGGACATTCACAGTAAACCACAGCTGTGCCTTCAGGCTGATTCTAGTGACCTTTAGTGGTCACAGTCTTTTTTACTGGAAAATTTCCACACATGTATTTTCATAATATCTGACATGTCCCACACTGCATTCATTCAGTGCTTCAAGGATTAGGAACTTTAATGAGATCTAGGGAAACCTAAATCTAGACATCTCTAATTTTTTAAAAGAAAACACTAATTAGCCACAGGAATTAAAACATTACAGGGGTGGAGAAGACAAAATACCAGTGGCACTGGGTGGCTTCCATTAGGGAGCAGTGAATCCATTTCATATTTATGTATCGGGTTCAGAACCTTGGAGTGCCCCTTTAAAGACTGAATCAAACCCTGCTGTAAATTCACTTCCCCACTGATATGGGAGCTACCTTCTGCCATGTCATTGTTAGCATGCCCTACTACCCCCTCCCTATGGTATCGCATAATTGTAAATATTGGACATTTTCGGAGGTCAAGTTGGCCGGGGTGAACCACAAATGTCAGGTGGAGGTCACAGTGACTTGGGGTGTGTCTTAGAAATAATATCGCAAGGGAGCCCATATTAGGATTGTGCAGAAGCCTCTTAGTAAACAAAGTCGTTAAGGAGGTATGTGGTCAGACCTCACTTATAATACTGTGTCCAGTTCTGGGCACCACAATTCAGAAAGGATATTGACAAATTGGAGCGTGTCCAGAGAAGGGCAACTAAAATGGTGAAAGGTCTGGAAACGATGCCTTATGAGGAGAGACTTAGGGGGCTGGGTATGTTTAGCCTGGAAAAAAGATGGTTAAGAGGCGATATGATAGCCCTGTTTAAGTATTTGAAGGGGTGTCACGCTGAGGATGGAGCAGGCTTGTTTTCTGCTGCTCCAGAGACTGGAACACGGAGCAATGGGTGCAAGCTCCAGGAACAGAGATTCCACCTCAACATTAGGAGGAACTTTTTGACAGTAAGAGCTGTTCGGCAGTGGAACACACTCCCTCGGAGCGTGGTGGGGTCTCCTTCCTTGGAGGTCTTTAAACAGAGGCTGGATGGCCATCTGTTGGGGATGCTTTGATCAAGATTTCCTGCGTGGCAGGGGGGTTGGACTGGATGGCCCTCATGGTCTCTTCCAACTCTGCAATTCTATGATTCTATGATTCTATGTGTTAATTCCTTCTTGGGCACCTCAGCAAAGAGTCATTCAACCAAACAAGTGACCATTCCCAAATCTACTCCTACAGAAATCTCTCCTATACACCCTACCTGGCCAACCATTAAGAGGTTGCTGCAAGATCACTGATGTTTTAATTAAAGCAAGCAGTTGAGTTTGGGATCCTTTTGTCTATCCCATGGGAAAGCCATCCAGGCTTTGTCATAACCAGAGTACCCCTTTAGGATATGAACTGGGGTATAAATACTAGACCCTAGACCCCAGAAAAGTGTGCCACAGATGGACACAAACACTCTGCTGGATTCTCTGTGCCACCCTCAGATGCCAGTCTTGAGCCTCTTCACTGCATGGAACTCTTTTCTTCAAGATTCGTAACTATAACCCTATCTTCCCAAACCTCTCTCTATCCAACCTCCCCACCTTTCCTTCCAATAGCCTTGTATTGTTCTTAAGAGTGTATGTTTTGGATGCTCATGTATCCCCTGCATTACTTCCAATAAAAATATTTTATTTCACTTTAACTGGAGTGCTCTCTACAGTTAGTACTGGTATATGTAGGTGAAAAGATCCCCCCAAAATTACATGTCTCCCACATGTTTCCATTTTAGCTAATTTTTCACCCAGATAATAATAGAGATTTTGGCATCATGGGTGGGGCTCTAAAGCACCCCTATCTCTTAGAGTAATATCATGCTTGCATCTTGCATTAATGCCCTGCTACTCATTCATCCTGTGCATGGATTTTCTTCCCTTTCACTTTTGTCCCCTATTATTAATTTGAGAAAAGCCAAGCACTGCTTGGAACCATAAGGAGAAGGGCAACAGGGAATCCCTTTTCTATGAAGTAGCCATAGATGGTATAATTGAAAATGGCTTGTTGCAAACCCTGTGCATGTTGCAAGCTAAATGAGAGCAGTCCTGCCTTATTTATGGCTTTTTCCTTTCACATCTGGGCAAAACTGATTCAAAGTCATCTGGAAGGAAGAGACAATGACAGGGCCAAATGGAATAAAAATGGGCATATTCACTTGCAACAGATTACAGCCCAAATTCAATTGCTAATTCAAATTAGAGTAGACCCTTGAATCAATGGGATTTATAAAAGTGTTGATTTGCCATTCAGCAGTGGATTCAATGGGTTTGTTCTAGCTGGGGATCAGCAATTGGATTTAGGCCTAGGTAACCTGAACTCCTTCCAAACCTGACATGAGCTTGGCAGACTGGCTAAGGAAATTCTCCTCCCTGCCAACAATTTTGGAAAGTGGAAACAAATAAGAGCCTGAAGTCTTCACAGCCTACTATGATAAGCAGTTTTTTTTTTTTTAAATTGATAAGTGTTAGCTGGCTGCCTTAAAACCTTTAATTTCATGTTCTTTTTCTGTGCAGAGTTTTGGTTCCAGTTGGCTTTCTGCCTTTGAAATGTTGATGCCCTGCTGGGTTAAATGTGATGGACAACCTCTATGAAAACCAATTGGTTATTTCGACAGTAGGTTGGGTGGAGGTCAGGACCACTTTCCATGAACTAATGTGGTGAAAATTCATATGTCAGAAGTGAAAAGAAAAGAGCTGCACCCAAACAAACCCCAGCTCTATGGATCCAAATTTTATTGGCCTGTGTATTTTATTTAATCCTCCCAAATACTGGAAATCTAAGCTTTGCCTAAGGTAGCATTTCCAATGCGTGATAATAAAATTGATTTTAATATACAAAGGTGCAGTACTGTGATGCTAATTTAAACATACTGGCTCACTATATAGGGGAATATAACATTCCAGTATTAATATAATGTATAAAGGGATAACAAAATTTAATATTTGTATAAAATAACCTCTTTTTTCAGGGCCATTTTGTGCCAAAGGCTGAACACGCAATTGCTAAACAGCAGTTCTGGATATATACATGCCACAGCTGCTAGTCAGCTAAAGTTCAATATTGCAGTGACTTTATTCTCTGCCCCCAGCTAGGCTCTAGATATTCAGAATCAAAGCTGCCTGTCTGCCAAAAAAGGGACATTTCAAACACAACTGGTCCATGAATATATATACTTCCATGAGTACTTTTACAACACTGAAGCTGAAACTTAGCAAAAGTCCATTTTGAACATCTCCCACCTTTATGTTCCTACACAAAATTTGTATTGAAATCCTATTCATGTTGCTTATTTTCTGTAGGACTTATTCAATGGAAGTGGATATAGGAGTGCCACCTTAGCTTTTCCCATTGAATGATGTTCTACATAAAGCTTATTCTCCACTTTATTATATGGACCACAGCCATGTTTCCCATTGGCTGGGCTGAATGAAGACTGGGAGTCCAAACAAGGGAAAAATATCATAGGACAAATCTCCAAGGTTCATTCACATTCTCTCTGTCTTGGCTATCTGTGGTTTCTGTGGAGTTACCGTGATGACCTTGTCAGTAGTAATGTGGCATATCTGGACTTAATCTATCTAGTGGATTTGGAGGATTCTGTTTTTCACTCCCAGTTCTGAATCTAGATGGAAGGTATTTGTGCTCAATCTGACTTAAAGATCCCAAAAGCATCTTGGAACTAATGCAATCCTGATGGTGACATTAAAAGTACTTTGCATTTGGAGTGCTATGTCATGGAGCTGGGCATGCAGCTCTTAGTGTAGATTATCTTCTGCCGGAAACAAGCATAGTTCTCCACCCCTATCTCTTTAGATTGAGAAATTGATGCTCCTTTGCTATTTGCCATCTAATCTGTATTCTCTCTGAGGTCTCATTATCACCTTCTGGCTACTTAGGTGTCCAACATATGATGGTGGTAAAAACCAGACAGGCAGAGTTAGCATCAATGCCCCACTTAAGCATTCTTAAGTGTTGGAATCTCAAGATATTTATATGGGAAAATGAGCAGGTTCTTTGCTAATGCTTTAGGCTATTTATTTTATATGCAGTCATAAATGTAAAAACATATCCAATCGCCTTGCTTTAATTGGTGTTGCTGGTTGCATTTTCAAAAATAATTTGAAAATGCAGAGTTGGCGTATTATGCACATAGATCTGCTTCCCTTGGTTACTATATGGGCACTTAGAATTTTGGAACTGTCACCAGTGATATGTCTAGTGGTTGTAAAGGAAATGCATGGGAGAAATAGATTATCAGTGAACGAAAACATGTGGGTTATGTGGTGTGGGGTTATGCTAAAGAAAAATCCTCTCCTTGACTGTTGGGGACTGAGCAGCACTATGTGGAGTCCTAAAGCCTTACCAAAAACTGCCAACATCAATCTATGCTTTTCTCAGTCAAACTACACTAACCCCAGCATGCAAACTGGCACTCCTACTTTGAGAAGAAATGAGGGCTGATTAGGAGTCTCGCTTGAGTGGTTGATTTTCAAGTTGTGTTTTACATTTGAAATCTTGGACTGGAAGAAAAAGTGAAAGAATATATTTCTAATTTTTGGATGTCCATAAAAGACCAGGAGCAGATTTTGGCACAGATCATGAACTGCCAATATCAAAAATGAGATTAAAGTTAAAGAAGAATGCTAAACCAACCATCATACCAAAATACAACCTGAAGCACATCCCTATAGAATTTAAAGATAATATAAAAATAGATTTGCACTATTGAGCCTAACTGACCAGGAGCCAGAAGATCTCCGGACTGAAGCCATGGGCATTGTCAGGGAGGAATGCAAAAAGACACTATCTGCAGCCCAAAATAAAGAAATCTTCAATGGATGACAGACTAAACTTTTCAAGCAGTTAAGGACAGACAAGAAGCAAAAGAAAAAGGTGACAATAATAGAGACAGAACACTGAATGCAACTGTTAAACAACTTGTATGCAGAGACAAAGAGAGAGAGAGAGAGAGAGAGACAATGTAGAGACATAGAATATGACAACATAAAAGGAAGAACAAGAGACATCTTCCATAAGAGGTGAGAAATCAGAGGGAAATTTAAACCAAGAGTGGGGATGCTATATCACCAGCAGGGGAACCCATTATGTGATAAAGTGCAAATAAAAAGATGATGGAAACAATGCAATGAAGAACTAAATAAAAGAGATGAAAGGATGACATATTCATTCAAGGAAGAACTGTTTGAAGATGAAACCTACATTTTTAGAAAGTGAAGCGGAAACTGCACTCAGGGCACTTGGGAGAAAAAAATCATTGCTCATTGCACAATGCTTTGTCATTGCTCTTGAAAACAAAAATTGAACAGGACCTTCAATGCCAGATGTTACAAAGGAATGTTCAACATTTTTTTCCCCAGAAGTGAATAGGTAGAATATCACACTGCACTGCTATAGCACTATTTTTTTCATCTTAACTGCTATGGCTGCATCCTGTGGAATCCTGGAATTTGCAGGGCATTTAGAATTCTCAGCCAGAAAGCTCTTAGGCCTCACTAAACTACAGACCCCAGAATTCAACAGGAGGCAGACATAGCAGCTAAAGTGGAATCTCTGGCTTTTCTTCGCAAACGAAGATTCAGGAAGGACTCATCCCGCGCTTTCTGCAAGCGCGCTGATGAATAAAAAGGCCAATCCGAGATAAACAAGTCCGGTTGCAAAAAGCACAGCAGAAGGTCTCCTTGGGTGATGTTTTTGGGTTGTGATTCTTTCTGCGTTGTCGTTTCTCTTCAAGACTTGTTCGTCGTGAGTTCTCAAATAAGGCTGCAGCATTGTGGATAGTGCGTCTCCATGCCTCCCGATGTGAGGCCAGGGCGGACCACTGTTGGTGATCAATTTGGCCAAGCCTGAGATGTTGTTTCAGGGAGTCCTTGTATCGCTTTTTTGGAGCGCCCCTCTTACGCTGACCCGTGGCGAGTTCACCGTAGAGTAGTATTTTTGGGAGGCGATGGTCCTCCATCCTAGAAACGTGCCCTGCCCAGCGCAGCTGTGTTCTCAATATCATGGCCTCAATGCTGGTGATCCCTGCTTGCTCAAGGACAGCAACATTCGTCACATAGTCAGTCCAGTGTATATTTAGGATTGTGCGTAGACAGCGCTGATGAAAGTGCTCGAGGAGTCGTAGGTGGTGGCGATAGGTGACCCATGTTTCAGATCCATAGAGGATAGACAGTGGAATAATAGCACTATAACAGTGTAGTGTGATAATGTCCTTGGTCAGGCACTCCTCAGGGACAGAACAAATCTTTTATAGAGAGTCACCTTTTTTGTTAGCACGCTAGTTGATTGTTGCAAAAAAAAGCAGTTTTGATGTGATCAGATATGTATGCATACATATGATCTTTTGTAACATGTTTTAATTATGTACAGATGAGCTCACTACACACAGTCATTCTCATTGGTCCATTTTCAACTTGGAAAGTCACCAAGGCTACTGTCTACTGCAGCTCCCAAAATATGACAATATCTCCTAATGTTCCCAGAATCTCGAAAAATGACCCCTTTTATGAGAGATTAACAGTTCTGTGGAATAAGCCATATATGGCCTTATGCTTGGAAGCTGCACTCAGAGCACTTGGGAGAAATAATTCACCAGGGACAGATGACAGGCTTCATTCTGCAAAGTGAGAATCTAGTCCAGTTCTAACTAAAATTGGTCAACAAATATATAAAACAAAACAATGGCCCACAGATTGGAAACATTCAATATATATTCAAATTCCCAAGAATTTGTTTGCTCTAACCAAGGGATTTCTGTAACCACAGGACTTGCATTAATTTCCCATGCAAGCAAAGTTATACTATATATGGAGCAAGAAATGCCAAATGTCCAACTTGGTTCAGGAAAGGAAGAGACACTAGGGATCATATTGCAAACATTTGGATAATGAAGTGAACCAAATAATTTCAGAAGAAAATAAGCCTGTAATTTACAAATAATAACAACAGCTACAGTTTGTGTAGATCATGAAAAACTTTGGATGTTTCTTAAAGAAATGGGTTTGCCACATCTGATTTTCCTTATGTGTAACCTGTACTCGGGACAAGAAGCTACTGTCAAGAAAGGATATGGAGAAATGGAATGGTTTCCAATTGGCAAGGGGGTCAGGCAAGGCTACATTTTATCACCCTACCTGTTCAACATTTATGCTGAACATACCATATGTGAAGCAGGATTAAATTCAGAGGAAGAAGGCATGGAAATTGGAGGATCTACACAAACTGTAGCTGTAATTATTTATAAAGTATGCAGCACCATCATGTTCTATGGCTAGACAAAAAGCTCTGTGGACACAGGTGTTTGATAGCATTGGTTCTTCACACACTAGGATGCTTGAGGGTGATATGAGTGATCATTCTTCAGGGATCCTATTTTCAGATGAGGTCTTGGGGATCCTATTTTTAGATGCATTCTTGGGGCCTCTTGCTTTTCCCTGGAGTTCCATAGCACTACTCTGCAGAATGGTATTGCAGTATCCTGGTGAGAATTTGTATCTGATGTGCCGAGGCACAATGTCTCTAGAAAGGTTAACAGTTTTCATTAACAGTCCTCTTACTTTATTGTTAGAGTTCACTGCTGTTTGTCCAGAATGCTTTCTTTGTGCTAAGATCTCATTTTTATGTGCATTGTCCTATAAACTTGGTGATGGAACAAACCTAGTTAGATGTTCTGAAGCCAATTAAAGCAAATATGAACATTGTACTAGCCTGCCCCCTCTATCATCATTTTCATTACTATCTGCAAATTGAAGATGACTGAAGGGTAGCTTCTCTTGTTTCCATGGAGCCACTCCATGTGCTCTTGTTTGCTCCTACCCAACCATTCTCTGAAGATGCCAGCCACAGATGCAGGCGAAACATCAGAAAGAAACTATTCCATAACACGGTCTCATAGCCTGAAAAAAACCCAAGGAATAATAATAATAATAATAATAATAATAATAATTTATTTCTGTCCCGCCCCTCTGCAACGCAATCGGGGCGGCTTACAATATAAAAATTCCATAGTCCCAGTACCCTAGCCCA
The DNA here is from genome assembly GCA_030847615.1 of Gambelia wislizenii. Taxonomy (NCBI): domain Eukaryota; kingdom Metazoa; phylum Chordata; class Lepidosauria; order Squamata; family Crotaphytidae; genus Gambelia; species Gambelia wislizenii. The sequence continues at coordinate 199,993,247 of JAUMIR010000005.1, read as the reverse complement.
CCCCCCCTTAAAATAATATTAAACTATAAAAGATTAAAAACATACAGTAAATTAAAAATATATAAATTAGAAAAATATTAAAACATACAATAGTTTTTTTTTTTTTAAAAAAATAATAAATAAAAATGATTACAGCTCAGGGAGGACAGCCGAGTCTTGGGCCGGGATAGTTATTCAGGAAAGGCCTGCCGAAAAAGATCCATCTTGAAAGCTTTTTTAAAGCTGTCTAAGGTGTTAATAAGGGATGCCGGCCGTGAAAGCCTTCAACTTCACATGTGGAAAGCCTCCATAGATATAGGAAGCTCTCTCCTTCAGAAGATTGCCCTCCATTTGTAGAAGGCACTGGAAATAATTAAAAAGAATGGGGTTAGTATGTCCTGTTTTTATGATCTTATTTTGCTTGCCATTACAATACCTGAATAGGGCAGCCCCATGTGGCACATCCTTGATGTATGAGCTGAATTCTCTTCCAAGTACTTATAAATGTGTATGATATCCAAGATGGGTGCCTGAATTACTTCAAATTTTATCTGCTACTGTTAGCCAGGAAGGCGGCAAAGAAAATGGCAAGGGATGTCTGCCACTGACTCATATTGATGTGTTTTAGTTTTAACAACTGTTTGTTAGCATACTGTGAGCTGGGTGGACAAGGAATACCAAGAGGTGCCTCAAGACTGCATCTAAAAATATGATGCCTAAAACCACTTCATGTCTCTTAGCCTCGAGAAAGGATGGAAATAGAACTAGATTGTGCATTCCTCCCTGTTCTCCAATGATGCCTCTATCAGCACTCCCCACACTCTATCATAATTATTCCAGTACAGTGTTTACATTGGGTTGGGAATCATGCAGCCCTCCAGGTGTTATTGGGTTACAATTCCCCGCAGCCCTGGCCAGCATACCCAATGGTTTGAATACTGAGAGTTGCATTCCAGAAATATCTGGAGGGCTCAATGATTCTCACCTCTGATTTAGACTGATATTAGTAAGGCTTTCATAGCTGGCATCCATAGATTTTCCTTGGGTTTTTTTCTGGGCTGTGAGGCCGTGTTCTGGAAGAGTTTCTTTCTGACATGTCGCCTGCATCTGTGGCTGGCATCTTCAGAGAATGGTTGGGTAGGAGTGTGTGTGGGGTATATATACTGTGAATCCCTGTTGGGGAGGATATGTAAATTTGTGTAATTGAATGGTTAGTTTCTGGGTATAGAAATGCAAGGAGGATTAGTGTCTGTTTGGCTAATGGTTGGTTGATGGACCATTATCTGCTGGAAATCCTCCTGTCCCTGGGTGGAATTCCTTTGTAATTGTTGAGTTTTGATTCTATTGTTTTTCAAAACTGGAAGCCAGATTTTGTTTACTTTTAGGATTTCTTCTTTCTTGTTGAAGTTGTCCAGGTGTTTGTGGATTTCAATAGCTTCTCTGTGCATTCTGAGATGATAGTTGTTGGCCTGGTCCAGAATTTTGGTGTTTTCAAATAACATTTTGTGTCCAAGTTGGTTTATAACATCTGCTACTGCTGATTTTTCTGGCTGGCCCAGTCTGCAGTGTCTCTCATGTTCCTTGACTCTTGGTTGCACACTGTGTTTAGTGGTCTCTATGTAAACTTGTCCACAGCTGCATGGTATGTGGTAAACTCCTGCAGCTGTGAGAGGCTCCACCCAGGGACAGGGGGATCTCCAGCAGATAATGGACCATTAACCAACCATTAGCCAAACAGACACTAACAAGCCTTGCATATCTCCACCCAGAAACTAGCCATTCAATTACACAAATTTACATATCCTCCCCAACGGGGGCTCACAGTATACAACCCCCCCCCACTCCTACCCAACCATTCTGCATGGTATACGGTAAACTCCTGAAGCTGTGACAGGCTCCACCCAGGGACAGGGAGATCTCCAGCAGATAACGGACCATTAACCAATCATTAGCCAAACAGACACTAACAAGCCTTGCATTTCTATACCCAGAAACTAACCATTCAATTACACAAATTTACATATCCTCCCCAACAGGAGCTCAAAGTATATAAACCCCCTACACACTCCTACCCAACCATTCTCTGAAGATCCCAGCCACAGGTGCAGATGAAATGTCAGAAAGAAACTCTTCCAGAACACAGCCTCACAGCCTGGAAAAAAACCCCAAAGAAAATCTATGATATTAGTATTGTTTGTTGTTACTATTATTTCCTTCATAGCACTGTCTCCATTCTTGGTGCTTTACAGGATTCAAGAGGATTGGTTCCTGCCTGAAACTTAACAATCTAAAATTTAGCATAGGGGCAATAACATAGTAAATGCAGCAAAAGGGATGCTAAGGGAAAAAACCAGAAGAGTATGCAACTGACATGGGCTGGAACCCAGTGGTAATTGAACTCATTGGAGTTTACTTCTGAACATGAATCTTAGAATTGTAATGTTAAAGTTGCATTGGTGTAAGCAACATAATTGTATTGCCCAGCTTCACCAGTTTGTAGTTATAGTATACTACATAAAGGATGTAGTAACAACCTGATCCTTACTCAGGCTGTGTAAGCTGAGTATAGACTGCACTGGGAAGGAAACCCAGTTTCTCTTAGCTGTCATCCTTTTTTACAACCCTAGGACAAAATTTATTATATTTCCAACTTTAAGGGACATTTTCCTTAAAACGGTCAGTGAAACCTATTTAAAATGATATATTCATTTGCCTGGGGGCTGATACCATGATCTGCCAAAGAATTAAATTAACTTCCAAATATACATTTTTCTGCAGTTCAGAAAGTAGGTTTTTAGACATACATATCACAGTCATGTGCAAGCTCTACCACATTCTAAATTGATCAGAATTACTAGATTTAACAAACTTCTCCAGGAAAGCTGGAAGGTTGAGTTTCCTTTTTTATCCCTATGCAAGATGAGCAAAAGTGGCACAGATGAAGTAGTCAGATAATTGCCAAATTGCAGGGGCAAGCTGTATATGCCCCAGGTCACTGAGATTTAATGATCAGACTTCAATGAACACACCGAATCCTGACTGATTTCAGAAGCTAAGCAGGATTGGCCTGCTTCGTAGATGGAGGGGAGTCAATAAGGTAATACTAGGTATCTTTAGGCAGGGCTAGGAAAGAATAGTTTCAACATAGAATGTTCATGGTAAAAGACATGCAATAGCAATAAGTAATAGCATTGATATTTCTATACCACTTATCACTCCCTAAGTAGTTTATAATATGTTAGCTAATTGAGCCCAACAACCTGGGTGCTCATTTTACCGACCTATGGAAGGATGGAAGGCTGAGTCTACCTTGGAGCCTCTGAGAGCGAACTCATAATGTTGTGGCTGCAGTACTGGCATTTAACCACTGCTCCCTTTACTTGTGCTTCCTTCTGTGCAGTACTAACAAGTGTTGGCTATGATGCCACTGCCATTGTCTCTGATATATTTTTCAGCAGTGTCAGCCCCCACTACTGTTGCTCCCCAGTAGCTGTTTGGCAGTTAGTCTGGCTCCTCAGCAAAAGTCTGCCTGACATGAGAAGTCATACCAGCAGCATAGCCTCTTGTCACAGGAGCTCACAATCCAACCATCACAGATAGGCAGTGCCATGGAAGCCAAGATGGCTAAACTGAGACTGTTACACTTCAGACACATCAGGAGAATATATGACCCTGGCCTCACATCGGGAGGCATGGAGACGCACTATCCACAATGCTGCAGCCTTATTTGAGAACTCACGACGAACAAGTCTTGAAGAGAAACGACAACGCAGAAAGAATCACAACCCAAAAACATCACCCAAGGAGACCTTCTGCTGCACTTTTTGCAACCGGACTTGTTTATCTCGGATTGGCCTTTTTAGTCATCAGCGCGCTTGCAGAAGGCGCGGGATGAGTCCTTCCTGAATCTTCGTTTGCGAAGAAAAGCCAGAGAGAGAGAGAGAAAAGGCAATAATGCTTGGTGAGGTAGAAGGTGGTAGGAGAAGACGAAGACCATGTTACAGATGGGTAGACTCCATCAAGGAAATCCTGAGTCTGCAAAATCTGAGCAGGGCTGTTGATAGCAGGGATATTTTGAGGTCTGTCATTCATAGGATGGCCATAAGCTGATGGCAAGTAACAACAATAAAGGAAAATAATCCTATCTGAAATCCTGGAGAATCACTCAGTCAGAATTAACAATACTGGGATGGATGGACCATCAATCTGACCCACCATAAGGCTGAGTCCTATAAAATTCTACAAACTCAATGAGGGGTAGGAATAGTGTGGCCTAACAATTCTTATTATTTTGGACTGCAACTCACAGTCTTCCTTGCTATTGGATATGCTAGCTTGGGCTGCTGGGCATTGCAATTGAGCAGGTTCTATCAGGTTGCATGATTCCCATCCTTGCCTTAATTCCAATGCTTATTACCAAACTAATGTAGAGCTATTCAATAAATTGGATTTGTATAAATGTTGACTTAGCAGTTCCCATTGATTTAATGGTTTTGTCCATTTGGGTCTAACAGTTGGATGCCAGGCAACATTCCTGCGAGATACATATAAAAAGAAAATGGGGTCATACTAATCAAAGAGGTAGAATTGCCTATCCTCTATTTTGGATGTGTCAGCCTTTATACTTAGAAGAGCTTTTACTTCAGGGGAATCAAGATTTCAGACTCCTGAGTGTAAAGGGAGGACTACCGATGGAGCAAAAGAGGCCATTTGCCATGGAACTCTGTTTTGCTGCATTAAGCTGAGAAAAGGAAGAATGATTGCTCAGCATGAGTGAGTGAATGCATTTAAAGATTATCTGAACTTCACTTGCATATAAAATATTCATGTTTTAATGCATTATTCTGTTGTGTTTATGTTTTGACAAACTCATCCATTTGGCTGTATGAACAGATTGGTAACCAGACAGACAGAAAGACAGATATCTGTACCATGTAAATGTAAGATCAGAAACTCTTTAATTTTTATATACAAATAATACTATATTATCTTTATGAGTTTCTGAAATCACACACAAATTCACCCACCAGCCACTTTCTAGATCACAGCAGTTAATTCAAGCCTAAGAAAAGCAGACAAAATAGTTTAATTGTTTAACTTATTCTTTATTGTGCAAAAATGATATTTAAAAGGTGGGAGGAGAAACTGAAAATGAATTAATTCAAAAAATAAGCCTGAATAATAAACTGACTAATAATCAAAGAGAAAGTATTTATGCATAAACCTATAGATAACCAAAGAGCTAAACATGTGTCCATATGAAGCTGATATCTTTGTTCTATACATTCAAAAGTGGAAATGATTATAAGGTCATCTCCAGAAAGTAGGCATTTCACTTCAAAAGAAGAGAGACAGGTTTGATCTTCTGCAGTCTATACAGTTGGACCACCATACCCACGGAACCAATATCCGCAGTTTCAGTTATCCGCAAGAAACAAAATAGGAGACACATACCATAGATTCATGCTGGGGAATGCCTAGAGAGGCATCTTCTCTAAGAATCTTCTAGGTCCTCCAACACAACTCTATGGCATATTTATTTGTTTTTACTGGTAGTCCTTTATTTTAATAGGGTCCGCTGTTATCTGTGGTTTCCAGTATCTACAGTAAGCCTGAGAACCAAACCCCCATGGATACAGTGTTCCAACTGTACTGCAATGTGTATAAATTTTATTGTCCATCTATTGCAAATTATGGTAAGGTGTTATGTTTTATGATGTGATGACAAGATAGATGAGTTGGGTAATAACGGCAATTTATTCAGCTCTTTACAAGGGGTCTACATGGGGTAAAACCAATGTGGGCTTAATGGATTCTCAAGGAGCTCAGTCCTACTAGAGCCATGGACCAGCCACCCCTTTTAAGCTATCTTAAATAGCCACCCCCAAAGTTGATCATAGCTAAGGAAGACCTTCCCAGAGCAAATATCCTCCTAATGCCCTGAGACGCCAAAGGAGGAGCTCTTCTAGTGCAATCCCAAATGTCAACACCCTTTTCACTCCTGGACTCCTTTACTCGATGGGTAGATCAGAAGATCCCCTTTGGCATAAAAGTACCCATGACTTCTCACCAATGTATTCAAAGCAAAATCCTCCTACATTATTCTATTGAAATAGCCAACAATGTAAAGACATCAGCCCCCCATCATCCCATAATTCCCATCATGCACCAAAGCAAAATAGAAATAAAAATATCCCCATTGAAAAGAAGTTTCAAGTTGGAAACAAAATTCCTATCCAGATCCAAAACAACCAGCCAAAGCCTTTAAGGATGGAGAACAGGCTGAGCAGACCAAATGGCCAAGAAGTCAAAGAAGAGGTATCACCAACTTTTATATTGGCTTGCATCCCTTCCCTAGATATCATTATTCTATATCAGGTGCCTGGGGTTCTTGAGACGGGGGAAGACCTCTTCCCTCCACAGTTACCCACCCTTGCTTTACATCATGACAAGCTCCTTCCATGTCTTTGTTAGAGGAGGAAAAAGGGAGAAAATGACACCCTGGACAGTAACCTCCCTGCAGGCCATGTATTTGCAGAGTTGTTTTCCCCAAGTACTGTAATATAAGTATTTTAGCCATTGAAATACCATTACTTGTTAAGTCTGAACAAATTTAAGGATTCTGCAAAACAAAATTATTTTCAGGCTGATAGCCTTTCCCTGACAGCAAGGTGCCACTGGGTATAATCACATAATATGTTTAAGAGATGCAGGAGGAGAATTACTGTGCCAGCAGTTAGCAGATGTTCTAAAACCTTTGATAAATGAATATGTTGGAGTCTCAAGAACATGAAACATGACCTAATAAATTAAGGATTAAATACATTGATGTGGTAAGCATGGAGGCCAGAACTGCAAACCATTGGTTGGGCAATACAGGATTGTACAACTTGAAATTTCATTCATTCTTCAAGTTCAGAATATTATATGCATTGACCAGCAATAAATATTCATAAATAAGTATTGTAGTTCCCCCCCTTGTACTCAGCTAGTGTACAAACTACACTACAGTCACAATATACAGAATATTGAAGCTACAGAAGTATACCTCAGAATCAATATATGTTGAAAATGAAAATGCTGGCATTCTGAAAAAGGTGGCAATTTGTATGGCATCCATAATCCTGAAAATGAAAAAAAACATGATTAGTCAATTAGTTGCAGTGCCCTATCAGCCCAAACATTCATATAAAAGTCTTCTTCCTAATTTTTAGATTTGGATCACACCATAAAGCTAATTTAGAATGAGAAAAATAAATAAAAACATGTACACCAATGTGGTGTTGTTGTTCTTTACTGCTAAAACTATGTAGGGAGTAAAATCTATTCTGACAGAATGTTGACTACCTAAAAAGAGGCATCAGACAAGAAGATTCAACACAACACAAGAGCAATGGATCAATATGAATGAGAAGTCCCAATTAGCACCTGTCAATAAACTAGGGATGTAATTCTTCATTAAATTTCTTCCTGAATGTAGCAATGAGTAATTTTCCAATTTTCTTCCAACTTAGAAAAAGTCTTTGAAAACCATGTATTTTTTGAAGGCTATTCACAATTCCGGACTTACTCTGAAAAATCCACACATGGTTATTTGGTATTTAAAAACAGTATTTTCTGCATAAGAAACAGGATTTTTTTTGCTTGGAAAATAAATTTCAATGCAGAAATATTCAAAAAAAAATTGCACAGAAAATTCTGTTTTCTGTGTAGTAAATGCTGTTTTTTAATGTAACTCAACCAGGATTCCTATTGGAAACTGTTTAATGCAGTGTAGATGTGTAAATTGCTATTGCTTAAAACAATTTGTAAACCACTCTGATAGCCCTGTGACTGAAGAGCGGTGTATAAATAAATAAAACAAACAAATAAATAAATAAAATAAAACCATGCATGTGTTTTAAGAATACAGCAAATCCCCAACTACAGCATTTTCTGCACCAAAAATATGGAGAATTTAATATTCTGCTTTGAAATATTATTTTCAATGGGGAAAATGTTGTTTTCTGTGCAAAGCAACCATGTGGAATTTTTGCACAGAATTAATTCCAAACTGCAAAGATTATATTCAATCCTGAATCTTCTGACCAGGGGGTTAATCAACACTTGGAAAGCATGTTTTTGGACCATTTTCAGAATATTTTCAAATATTTTTTCCATCCCTACAATAAACAGACCAGCTTATACAAACCAAGGTCTGGGAAACCAAAGCTACCTTCATTAGTGGGAAGGTACACGCTCTGCAAGGGACTCCTTGACCATGAGGAACATTACAGAAATGTCTGAAAAATAGGCTGGCATCTTGTGAGTTATGATAGTGTAATCTCAGTTGATACAATTTGTCACTGTTTTGGTCATTGCTGAAGCAGTAATTCAGTATTAACTATGCAGTAACCAAATTCCTGCAAAACCCCACATTTTTTTCTGCTTGAGCCCCTCCCCCCAAAACATAGTCATTTCCTGGCTGATGGATATTGGGAAGGAGTGGCAGAGAAACATTCATAAACATTCAAACTCCCCCCCATAGTTGGACGTGTAGCAATAACATTGGAGATTATCACACTACCCTGTTGTAGTGCTATTATTTCACTTTAACTGCTTTGGCTGCCTCCTGTGGAATCCTGGAATTTACAGTTTAGGGAGAGGTTTTTAGAACTCTTAGCCTGAGAGCTCTTAGGCCTCCCTAAACTGCAAACCACAGAATTCCACAGGAGACAGCCATAGCAGTTAAAGTGGAATAATAGCACTATAACCACTGACAGAGGAGCCACTGATTTAAAATTGGATTCAGACCAATATGTCAAAAAAATAGCTTTATAACCATTGACTGCACTCTGATTGTGTGAAGTAGCCAGGTAGACTCTAATGTCTATTTGCTGAATGCTGTCACCTTACAATCACTATTCAGGGTCAGACTAGATAGCCCATGAGACTCTGGGACTCTGCAAAGTCTTTTCTCTTTAACTCTTAGGCTTAGTCAATGCCCATTACAAATCAAACTCTATGTCCTATAAACATGTGTTATGCTGTTATCTAGTTCTGTAAACAATTCTTCTCTAACAGGTCAGAGCTTACCAGCTTATCATTTCTTGTACTTACTGAATTATAAGCAATTGTAGCAAGAAAGGGAAGTTGCTGACACCAGAGAGGGAGGAGGTTTGGGGAATTGCTTTTGCCTGCGTGTCATAATTACTTTATAAAAGTCTTCTGTAACAGTAGCTCTTGGCTCTTGGTTCTTTGGGAAACTATTCCACCAAGGGGGCCTACATGCATGACTTCTGAATAAACTCCCTTTCCAATCCGCGGGTCTCTTGTTCCTGATTTCTGCAACATCTGTAGTATAAAATTCTTTAGAATTCAGAAAAATTGTCCGAAGTACACATAAAGGCGGGGGGGCAGAGGAAGGAACGACAGTGAAGGCTGACACATGGCTATAAAGTGTATACAGAAACCATCACCAATTCAACATGAAAAAAATGTACAGTGTTTTACAGAAAAGAAAATAAATTCTGTAGGAAAAGGGTGGTTGGGTGGGGGCTTGATTGAAACAGTCAGAGAGAATCCCTGCTTCTAAATGTTTTGACCTGAATGTTTTGACAGTTGAAGTCTCAATTGTAGATTTGCATCTGCGCTTTTGCTATCAAACCCACCAACTTTTATAAAGGTTAACATATGCTCTGAGACAGCTGCTCCTCCTTAGTGAAATGAGTAAACTTGGTTATATAAATATGAAACAACTATAAAAGAAGAAGAAAAAAAATGTCTGAGAAAATGGGAAGAGCTTCACAGAAGACAGGATGAAAGCAAACAAGAAAGGGAAGATTAAGAGGAGCTTCGAGTGAAAGGTATAAGGCAGAACAACGCATAATGATTTTGTTACACTGCAGCCACTAGCTAAACAGTGTAGTTCTATAGTTTGCCTAATTGCTGATTGGCCATTTTGTGGTACCTGGAAGCTATTATTTCCTTAGGGATTCTCATTCCCACAGATATTGCTCATGTGATGGTGCTAAATTTGGGCAAATTGATTACTGAGGCCTTAGATATGAACACATGACACCTTTATATTTTATTCTTTCACCAAAAAAATAATAATCATGCTCTCAGAATGAATATAGGTATACTCCAGTTAACAAAGAGCCCTTAAACACTGAAGTAACGTGGCAGGGCAGCTAGAAGGTTCTGCTTTCCATGCTGCCTTTCTGCGTGACGTCGTCATTCTTCCTGTGTTCTGCCATTCCAGTCCTGTGGGAGATGGAGATAAAACAATGTCTTTTTACTAACAGAACATATTTTTCTGGAAGAACACTGGAAGAATGATGGTGTCATGTGGTAAGGCAGCACAGACAGTGGAACCTTCCAACTGCACTGCCATTTTACTTTGGCATCTGATAAGGCTCAAAGTCATTACTTCTTTAACAGAAATATGGTACCAGACACAGAAATAACCTATAAAATATAGGGATGGGTTCTTAAAAGCCACAAAAAAGAAGAGATGCAGTTCAACATGTTTCAACAAACTTTTGATTCCAAACTACCACTGTGCACATTGAAATGAAACTACCAGGCCACATAAGTCTTGAATAAGTAATAAAAAACATGTTGAACCTTCTAGAGATCACCTGAAAACTTCCGAAATGTACTCTGGGATTACTTTTTTCAACAATTATCACTTTTCTTACAATTTCCGTTTTGTGGCCAAACTTATACATCTATGCTTTTTAAACATGTGCTGGAGGGAGCTGGTCAAGCAGACTTATCTGCTTTCCCCTTTTCTTCTCTGTTCTGCTGTGCTCAGAAAGAGATTATGGAGAAGTTTCTGTTTACCTTGCCTGTTGTAAGCAGGCACACACAGCTACCATAGGAATAGCAGAACCCTTTTCTTCTTTCTTCGACAGAGAATTTGTTAACTGTGGTATGCCTGTACTATGTCTCAGATAGTATGTTTTATGAGGGATTTCTCTACAAATACGTCTTGCAAGGATTTTCAAAAATTTTATATTATAGCTGAGACCATGAATTGGGACACATAGGAGATTATCACATGGGTCTGAAAGAAACATTCCTGTGTCACTCTCTAATTCCTGCCCCCCTCCTGTCCCTGTAACTGAATTTTTTTTTTAAATCAGACACTTACCTGAATTGTGGGATAGAAACTGCTGCCCCATCCTCTGGTGGCCCAGGAAGTGAATGGAGCTCTCACAGTGAGAGAACAATCACAAGGAGAATTTAATTTTTTTAAAAAAATCGAAAAAGTACACCAAGCACCTAAACACTCTTAAAAATACCAAGTAACCCAGGGAGGGTACAAAAAATGCTGTCACTTACCTGGATGACCTGACAGAAGCAGGAAGTGTTCTGCACGGACCTTATAGGATGGCTGCCATCGTGTGGGGAATTTAAAAAAAAAAGCATCAAAAAAATAAACCAACAACCTAAGCACCCATAAAAAAAATCAAGTAAACAGGGGAGGGTACAAACAAGGCTACCACTTACCTGGATGTCCTGATCGGCAATGCAATTGTTCCCTACGGATCTTACAGGGAGCCTGGCTCGCATGGAAAATTTAAAAATAAAAATACAAGCAGATGTCAAACATTGAAACAAGCACCAAACATACTTAAAACTTTACCAGCAACACGGGGATGGTACAGAAAAGGCTGTCACTTACTTGGATGTCAAGATTGTACACGGAAGTGTCGGCATGGACCTCTCAGATTGCACCAGCATAACAGGGCACTGGTTCACACACCCATGATTCCATTACAGAAATGGAATGGGTGCTCTATTAACGATCCCCCCCCACATGAATAAGAAAAAATGGGGACTGAACAGGGGCAGCACAGGGTCATAACGGGACAGAGATGATGTCGTGTGAAAGGAAAATCCTTTAGCAATCCTGTTGCGTCTCTGTTCTGGGTTATTAAGCCCATGTGATGATCTTCATATTGTGCATGCATAGCTATAATATTTATCCCATACGGCCCTACTTCTTCCTTGCTGCAGACCCCCTTCCCCAAACACAGCCATTTCCTCGTGAATGGAGAACAGAGGGAGTGGCAGAGAAGGGTCCAGGAGGTGGATACACAGTGACAAGCAACCTTTGGAACCTCCTGGGTTCTTCCTCTGGTCCCTAAGGATATATCACACTCCACTATTCTAAGTCCTAATTAGAGTGAACCCACTGAATTAATGGGATTTACATAGGAATGGGAACAATATTCAAAAATATTCAAAAAATGGTTGAAAATATGTGTCCTGGGTGTTGGGTAACCTTGATGAGAAGAATCCTGGACTGACAAAATATCTTCACTTATTTTGTGCATCTAAAATGCAGTGTGGTGAGGTGTTATTTTCTATACAAAAATACCACAAAAATCTGCGTAATTTTTGAAGGCTTTCTTATAGCAACCCCCCCTGCTAAAATTACTTGTTGCTTCTTTTGAGAAGAAAATTATCAAAGAACTATATTCCTTGATTTACATAGGTGTTGACTCAATGTTCAGCAATTGATTAGGGAGATCTACAGATTAGTCTACTAATATATTCAGGCTGCTCTCATTACCCCATTCCCACTAACAGGGAATGGCCTTTGCATTCAGGTTGCAAAAATACTGAGCATGTAGCGAGCCAATACTCTCAGCTGCCTCATAAGGCATTTTATGAAAAAGCACCAGAAAACATATTTAAACTAGTGGTTGGTTGGCAACTGTAGCTAGGATGGGTGGCACTTTGCTGCTCAGTGAAGTCCTTGAGGGATTCACTTTTGTTTGTTTGGGGAGGGTTTTTTTTAAAGATTTCATACAATCATAGAATCTTAAAATTAGCAGGGATCATAGGGGGCCATCTAATCCAATCCCCTGTCATTTAGGAATACACAACTAAAGCATTACTGAAAGATATCCATCCAACTTCTGTTTAAAGATCTCCAAAGATGGAGAGTCCACCACTCTCTGAAGCAATCTGTTCCACTGCTGAACAGCTCTTAGAGTAAAAACAAAAACAAAAACAAAAACAAAAAACTTCTTCCTAATGTTTAGGTGGAATCTCTTTTCTTGTAATTTGGTTCATGTTTCTCCATCTTTTACATGACATCCCTTCAGCTATTTAAAGATGGTTATCATGTCGCCTCTCAATCTTCTCTTCTCCAAACTAAAAATATCCAGCTCCCTAAATCATTCCTTATAAGGCTTGCTTTTGTTAACTAAAATACACTTATTTTATATAAAATAAAACAAAGTACATTGAGTCAAAGGGGAAATCAGACACCTATGAATAAATCTCTCTGAGTTTCCATTGGTGGGCTGAGATCCTCTCCCCCTCCATTTGCCCAGTGAATGTAGAAATGCTGGGAAAAAATCACCACTTTTTCTATTGCCAAAAGCTGAAGAAGGCACCAAGGCAGAGCTTGCTCATTTCTCTTCTCCCTCTTTCTCCTTTCTACCTGCTTGCCTCACACAGATAAAAACAATTTACTCTGCTGCAAAGTGGTAGCTGCTCCCTGATTGCTTGACTCTATGGGTTTTCACAGCCAGCCAGAGACAGGATCAGCCAAAGAAACTGCCTTTCTTCCAGCAGAAGTCATTTCCCTGGTCCCCCCTGCCTTCCCCACAGCCTGGTTCTGAAGACCCACACCAGGCAGTCAGGAAGCAGAGACGTCCTCTATGCCAGTGTTACTCAAAGTGATGGTCTGTGCAAAGTTTCCAAGAAAGAAATCAGTGGTTGTAGCCTATGGGCACTAATATAATACAGGCCCTTGACACATTAGTTTTAAAAATGCTGTCTCCCACATCAGATAGACTGAGAAGTACTGCTTTACAACAATGTCAGCTACTAGTGGTGAAAGCGTTTTTCTTTGATTTCATGGGTAAACAGATGAGCAGGAGAGAGAAAAGTGAATGTATGCAGTTGCTCTACCATGTTGCTTTCTTTGCTGCTGGCAAACAACAGCAGCATTTTCCTGGCCTTTTCCCCTCTGCCAGGGAAGTGGGAAGAATAAGAGTGAGCAAATGACTGAGGAGAGCCCACAATCTCCAGACCCATCCCTGTCCTGACACAATAACCCTCACCATCAGACTTTCCTTATTGTCCATCAGCCTAAGAATGAACGAAGTTCTAATGGAGCTCCATTCACTTCCTGGACTGAAATCCAACCCATTCTCATGAGAAGATGCGAGCGTGGGAAATTCAAACATAAAAATAAAAATACACACAAAAAAGTTCAGAAAATCACATACACACACTAAAAAACATAACAAGTAACTTGGGGAGGGTACAAAAAGAGGGTAGCCTATTCTGTTCTCACAATCCCACCTGGAAGTGTTCTTGCAGGATTGCCCATTGACACTGGAATCATGAGTCAAAAATGGTGCGAGGTTTCAGACGCCAGCAATGCCAGCACCAAAATGGGATGGGCGATCCATTTCCAGCTCCGGCCCATTAATAAAAAGAAGTGCCAGAATAATGACAGCAGAACACAAAAGGATGGCATCATGTGATACTGGTGTCCTTTTGCATTCACCTGTCATTATTCTGGTGCCACATTAGCCGTGTCTGGTAATCTCCTTCATGATCTCTGCTTTTGTCTTCTGCTACTGGCAGTAGTCACCATTTTTGTGGCTGTAATGACATGGTTTGCTTTCAGATGATACATTGGTGAGAACAGGCACCACCACATTCTAGTGGCAATTTTTTAAATATCTATCTATCTATCTATCTATCTATTAACGTTTTCACACAAAACTTATTTCCAACATTGCTACATTTCCACACAAAAAAATCCTTCTCTTATATTCTAATTGTTTGTGTCAATGTTGCATCTGTCTATTCTCATCTATTCATACAGCTTTCCTCCACTCCTTCCCCCCTTCCCTCTTATAGGCTTTCCCTGTTATGCTCCTCCCTCTGGGATTATTAACTTAGTTTTATATTCCGAATTTTGGATTTCCTTCGTTCAGTGGCAAATATTTAACTTTATTGTGGTTTAGGAAGCTTTGGGGGAACCACCCCAAATTGGAGTCTGTACCCATCCCTGGCTTAAGTAAAGCTGAGAATGTTTTTCCTTCTACCTCAGGTTAGAATTTGTGTATTGGAGGAAATTGTTGAAGCAAGTTAAAGCTCTGTATACTGGGAATAATCCTCATAGAGCTTATTTATGAATTTACTTCTGAATCTATGTGTACATAGGAATTGTCTTGTATGAGGATTAAAAATAATGTAGGATATTCAGCAGATATCTGATCGTCAGTCATAACAGGGCCTCATTTGGAATCAAGGAGAATCTTAATATTTGAACAAAAATAGGTCCATTTTGATAGAAACGGGGGGAAACTGCCAAAGTCACAAACTTTGTGAGAGGTTTTCATTACTGGCAATGGCTAATAGGAGAAACCAAGTCCTAACATAATTTATCAGGGAGGCTTAGCACATTGCTAGTTAAAAATATAACAAAGAATGGGGAAAGGCCATTAGATTAACCAAAAAGAAAAAAAAATGAGACCACTATGTAGAGAGAATATTGAGTTTCACAGAAAGAAAAGCAGCAAGTGACAGATGCTTAGTAAAGGATAGGTGCTCTAATGATGAAGCCTCCTATGCTGTGTGGGAATAGCAAGGGATTCAAAACCATCATTATTCTCTAAGTAAATGCATCTAAAACCCTGTTTTGTATTGTGTATTTTTTTTCTGAGAATGACGCATTTCTGATTCATACACCCACCAAAGAACAGTTGCAAATAGCAGGATTGGTGAGAGTGAAGCTGTACGCATGAAAATAAAGGAACTATGTCAGACCATAAAACTCCCACAACTATAACTATTACAATATCACAAATAACTGCCCATTTCCATTTGTACCTTTCAAAGAGGAAATCTTATAAAGCCAAGTTGAAATCAAAATATCCATCCCAATGCTATCAGACATAGAGCAAGAGAAAAATCTTGGATACAGCAACCATCAAAATCTAATTTAACATTTCACTTTTCTTTTTCTCCTCCCCAAAGTTGAGTGTTCTCTTTGTCTCTGTCCAGCACCTATAGATTCCTATTATGTACATAGAATGGAGGGATGCCCTCTTGTTCCATGTCCCAGGCAGCAAAATGTTTTGGGTTGACTCATTTGTTTCCTTTAATTTCTTTAACAAGCAGAGTTCATTTTGTGCTGCAATAGGCAGAAGTGTGTGTGGGGGGAGAGAGACAATGAAGAACTGGCCATGACAATTGCGTTGCAGAGGGGCGGGATAGAAATAAATATAATAGAAATAGAAATAGAAATAAATTATTATTATTATTATTATTATTATTATTACAATGAACTTGGATCTGCTGCTGCTGCCATGTACTAGAGCCTCCAATCCCCAAGGAAGACCCTGGCATCATACTTGTGCCATGCCCCTAATGTTTAGATCTCACAGTTCATTTAGAACTGGTTTTCCAATGTGATATAAATAAGTACACACAGAAATTTAAAATTGCCATGTCAGCAGCATCTAATTCATTGAGATTTCAAAGCCAAAACCTGAGGTGATGTCTCAGGTCCACGTCTGACACAGGCCAAGAAGGAGCCTGAAATTATTTCTGGGCCAGCTAACTGTGGTAATGGACATGAACATCATCAGGATAACATCTTGCTAAGCAGGTACAATGGCAATCCAGAGCCAAGGGAAAAATCCTTTACTTTTTGGCAGGTATTTAAGCAGCAAAATGTATTCTGCAACAACAGTGCTTGCTTTCCTTCCTTCTTTCTTATCCTGCCTTTCTCCCAACATGGGATCCAAGACTGCATACCTCATGAATTAAAAAAAAAAAAATAGGAAAGCTAATGGCAAACAGTTTAAAACAATTAAATAAAGTGCTATATTAAAAACATCAGTAGTTTAAAACAATTTAACATTATTTAAAACATGATAATAACAATGAAAGTACAGGAGAGACACTCCATTAAAAGACCTTTCTGCAAAGCCAGTTAATCACCAAATGCATATTCAAATAAAAAAGGTCTTTATTTGCTGGTGGAAGGAGAGCAGAAAAAGGGCTAGCATAGGGGTTGTCTATATGAGACAAAAAGAAGCAGATTGCTCAGTAGTAAAGGCAACTTGCAGCAACTGTGATTTGTCTTAATGGGTTTTTGTTTTGTTTTGTTTTTTAAGGTAGATCACAAGCAAGCAAAACTATCTGCACTTGCTGAGCAAACAAGTATGCCCGCAAATCAAGATGACAGTGAATTATTTGTGTTTTTATTCTCACCAGTTGCTGCTGCCAAAGTTTTTTTAAAAAGCATATCTAAGGTGCGGAAGTGCAATATTTCACCTTAATAGAAAAGCAACTCCCCCCCAAAAAACCCAACCCTCCATTTTATCACATTAGCACTCACTTGCGAAGATGGGAAAAAACCCATGCCAATTCCAGGCACTTGCCTTGTTAGCAAGACCTGTCCCCCATGCTCATTCAGCCAATCAGCTTTCAGCTTCTGCTCCTTTGGGAAAGTGAATCAATTCACATTTCTTGTCTTAATGAGCAAGAATGTGCATCCCCCCCCACCTGCTGTTTTTTTAAAAAAAACTTTGGGAAAAGCAGCAAAGGCTTTTTCCTGTGGAGTATATGGCATATTTAGCATCTGTCCTTCTGAATACAGTGATACAATGAGGGATGCCATTAAGACAGGTTGTATTCTCTTCACATTCCATGATGAATATTTTCACCATTTCAACTAGTCTTCTGTATGAGAGAAGTCCACAGACTGGAAGCAGCCATTGAGAAGGCTCTCTACTGTGGCCTCACCAAATTCACCTGGGAGTGTGGCGGGACTGAAAGAAAGGCCTTCACTAAGGATCTTAAAACTTGGGCAGACTCATAAAGGGACACAGGAACATTGCCATTCCTTACAGTCCACATGGTCCTTACCTACATCACACATGAAATGTGGGTAGCTTTTCCAAGCCTTGTGATGCTGCTCAGACTTTTGTATGGCTCATTGCTATCTGAGTCCCCTGCATGGGTTTCTGCAAGAAAAAAAGTCCATGAGCCACAGGGTTGGCACTCCACTTCCTGCTTACTCCAAATGGCTTGATGAGTCCAAGTCCATACACTCACCACACTCTTTCTAGATCCCCTGCATCAGTTCTGCCTTTTTCAGAACATTGATATCACACAAGCATTACACACATCCAAACAACTTCATGCTAAACCAGTGAAACCAGATGAGCCCAGCTGGGGATGGGGTGCCAGGTTTTCAAATCAATTCACACACAAAGGTCAGCTGTCCCTTCCTCTGGCACCATTTGCCTTGAGACATGTTTCTCCATCTGAGGATCTATAACCATCCTCTGAGACTTTAGGGCTTGTCTATATGGCAAAAATACTCCTCTAGAATTTGAAGACAATACCTTTTGTCCCAATGGGATCCTGCATCATTTTGCCATATTCAGAAGGAGTGGGCAAAAATTCCAAATACTCTGTGAGAAAAGCCTTTGTGGTTTTTCCTGTATTTTTTTTTAAAAAAAAACTCCAAAGGAAATGTGCATTCCCATTTGTTGGGACAACCGATTCACTTTGCTGCACATTCTGGATAACAGTGGAAATAGAAAGCTGATTGGTCAGATATATGCAGGGGGCAGAGTTTGTTGGCAAGGCAAGTGCCCAGAACCACCATGTTGGATTTTTGCCGTAGCGATTGTGCACTGAGGCGACAAACAGCTTTTTCGCCCCCCTTTTCCCATTTATTTAAGAGGAAGATCATACTTCTGCACCTTGGATTTGCCTTTTTTAAAGAATACTGTTTGGTGTGGCAAGTGGTGACAATAAAGCCTGAGTAAATCATTTGCACCCGCCATCTTGATTTGCAGGCATACCCTTTTGAACAACAAACCTGTATGGCTTCACATGCCTGCAATCTTGAAAAGAAAAACAACCCACCATGGAGACAAATGAAAGCTGCTGCAAATTGGTGTTAGTGCACATCAATCCACATTTTATTGCCTCGTATAGATGAACCCTCAGACCTGGCAACCTGTGATACAACTGCAGAAGTGGGCAAAGGTTTGATTTTTTTTTTAAATGGGATCTTGGATATAAATTAAGGTGCCTTGCAGTTAAGATTCCTTTCTGTTTCTTAGGAAAACAAAGTGAACCTTCTGAAATCCTCTCACATTCTAATATAGCTCAAGCGTGAGTGGTGAAATGGTCATCCATCTCACTCTTCATTCAGCCCAGAAAACTTAAAAATATAAAATACAGTGTGAGAAATGGCATATAATAATTAGAAAGTAATTATGTTTCATATATATTCCCTTTGCTGAAATTACTTTAGGCACTGCCTCTGCTTCCACTTTAAGAAATCACAGTGGACACTGTTCCCATGGTTACCAGGAGATAGTATTCATGGAGACAGCTAAACACTATAAAAGGAGCAAGAAACTCAGCACCTGGAACTATTGGCTGGTCTTAAAAGTCTCTTGTGCTCCTGTATTTATCCCTTATCAGAACACTGAAGATTTTGCATCTAATAATAAATAATGTGACTAATTAAACATTTACATGACTAATACGGTTTAATTAATTTTGTTACCTTTTATCATTTTCCTGAAAGGTTTAAGATTTAAGATATGCTGAAGAAACATTAAGAGGATTTTAGAGCAGCAAGTTTTTAAAAAAAAAAAAAAAAAAAAAGCTTTATCCTAAATGGGTCAAGAGAGAAAGACGGTGGATAAAAATAAAGCCTATTGCTCATTGCATTTTGAAGGTAGCCCACATATTTTAAAATAGCTCTTTTTTTGCCCCTCATTTTGTTCCGCAAGCCTTATGGAGCTTAATATTTTCTATACCCTTGAGCTATGCTAATCCACAAGCATTTTTACCTCGTAATTTTGCTTCAGGTTAGGCAGTTTATTTATGTTGTTAAGAGCCAGTAGAAAATGTATTTGTTTGGGTTGGAGGGTCAGTTATTCTAGCTAGGCACAAAATAGTGGCTCTTAGCTCTTGGCTAAATGTTGTCTTAATATATCATTGGCTCATATATTTTTCTTCACCTCTCCCCTCCCTCCTGCACCAGCTCCCAAACTATTTAGATGCATGCTATTTCCTGAAAGCTGACCCCATTTAAAAACAAAACCAAACTTCAGTTCTATTTCAATATGGAAATTCATTTCTATGGAAATCCTTAATGATAGCTGCTTAGGTGAAATGCCAAGTCTATGGCGTTTAATAAGTTTTCACAATGCCACAGGATAAGGCTGGCATTTGAATGGGGATGTTTTGTTGTTGCTGAGCTGCTAAACTGACTACATCCCTTAATGGTAATCTTTTGGGCTTGACTGGATGGATGGGTGGATAAATAAAGGAATCCATGGCAGTACATGATGCTCAGGGTTTTAAAGAAGGTGCATACACAGACATATCAATACCTTCTCTCTCCTCTGTCTTCCTGCCCCAGTACTGAGCCTTGATTTCAAAGATGCAGACCAGTTACAGAATAGCTATTTTTGGACCAGCTTTGAATTTATGCTATCTGTCATTTAAAACAGACAGCTGAGTGACATTAACTGTGAAAACTGATGGCCATGGACAATTGATAAATTCCCAAGCTCCTGGAGTTCCTTTTTCTGATTCATGTGCTCTTGTAAAATCTCAAGTGTCGGGGAGAAGCAGCATTCATCAGTACAATAAAGCTAACTCCCCTGACTCCTAGAGCTGAGAAAGCAAACCAAGACAGGAAACATATGCAAATTTGCTAATTAAAACTGTGTGAATCCCAACAAATTAAGCTAAGCACACTTGCAATTTTGGACTATTGTGTGGTATGTTTCTGAAGCAAGAATACTTATTTAGAAGAAAAAATAGGTAGTGCCGGCAACTCTGAATTGGAGTATCTTAGTATGTTGCACAAGAATGGGAGCTGTTTGGCCCTCCCACTTTTGAACTGCACCTCCCAGCATTCTTCACCACTGGCAATGAGGTTGCTGGGAATTAGAATTCAACAGTGTCTGGAGTTGTACAATTCCCTCCCATGATATAGGAGGTCTGGTAAACATGCAGGTTTCCAGATGTTGTTGACTCTTAATCCCATCATCCCCAGATATCACAGCCAATTGCCAAGATTGATTAGAAGTCCAAGAGGGTCCTTCAGTCTCAGCACATAAAATAACAGCACAAACAGATCCAAAATGTTCTGCTAAAAGTGGAAAGCAGATAACAGCACTCCACACTCACATACTTTTATTTCCAACAGATTTGAGTGAACAACCCCCTCAACCAATATCTTCTTCATTATATGACTTCTCATCTCCGTGAAAGCCATCCTGGGTCAGGAATACTCATAATGGCTAAGGCTCTTTTTTTTAGTAGATACCAATCCAGCCCTGGCCGAAATCAAGTGCCACTCCCAGTGAAGATGCTCTTCTCCATTTATGATTACATTTCTAGCCCCAGGTTACAACTCTGATGCATACGTCGCACGCATCAGTGGTTCTTGGCATGTCAGATGTGAATTTCCCCATGAATAAAACAAAAACAAATGTTAATGCAAGGCTGGCTGCTCAGGTCAGCACTGCCAGCTTTATAAGTGACAAATAAACTGTTCCTGCTATTTCTTTCAGCAGTTGAGTGGATAGTTGAGTAGATGCCCATTGTGCCTGAGCCATAAATCTGGCATTTCTTAGCCTGGCAGTCCAAGTAGCAGATGTGGCCCTGAACAGAGTGAGAATCCACAGAACCTAGATGCCTTCTCCGCTGAAGAACCCCAAGTGCACTTTTGAAGAAGAGCTATTTGATGTGCACATCCTTTACAAGACTAGTGATGAACTGAAACCTAGTCAAAGGGGAGCCATCTTCATAAATGAAAAAGGGTCTATCAGTGCCTGTACAGATGGTCATGTACTTCTTTACCCAGTAAACAAGACATGGAGGCCCTTAGATGTACTGTGATCTCCCCAGCCCTGTTGGTCTGTTTTAGACC
Organism: Gambelia wislizenii; assembly: GCA_030847615.1. Classification (NCBI taxonomy): domain Eukaryota; kingdom Metazoa; phylum Chordata; class Lepidosauria; order Squamata; family Crotaphytidae; genus Gambelia; species Gambelia wislizenii. The sequence goes on along the minus strand of JAUMIR010000005.1, from coordinate 199,971,319 downwards.
TTCCAATTTGTCACATTTGGAGGAAACAATTACTTCACCCTTGTGAGCAGCCTCCTGGTTGATTCTTGCCCATCCCCACAGAATATCCAATTCTGATTAATCAATGGCCATTAGCTGAATGGATCTACTGCCCGTGGCCACATCCCTAAAGGCCAATGTCCATCTCAATTTGTCACATTTGGAGGAAACAATTACTTCCCCTAGCCTCAGGGCCCTCAAAAACCAACAGGAAGGCTGCCCAAAAGTGTACAGCCTCCCCTAGGATTTGGCAAACTACAGGCAGGGCTTCTACTATGGATGTGAGAATCACCCTTGTGAACAGCCTCCTGGTTGATTCTTGCCCATCCCCACAGAATATCCAATTCTGATTAATCAATGGCCATCAGTTTTAACATCTATAACTAGTATGGCTATAGATGGATGTCTTACATAGCAGAAATTGCTCTGTCGGGTATATCAGTCACTACAACATCTGTTCAAGAAAGGGCTTTCTAAATCAGCAAATTGTTAGAGAATTAATACTGCTACTGCTTTCTTAACACATATGTTTTGGAGTTGTCTTATAGTAGCTACATCTTGGGAAGGAGCAATCGCACAAGTAAATTTGGTTTTGGAAAGTTCCTTGATATTCAGGGATGTGCATTTTTTTTTTTTGAACGATTTACCTGTTTCTTAGAAATTAACAAATGGTCAATGGAAGTGAATTTTTCACTGAAAGACTGATATAGTAGCACCCCGTATCCGCTGATTTGCCAACTGTGGATTCAATTATCTGTGGTTGGTGATGGTGGGGTGAAGGGAGGGAGGGAGTAGGAATCTCACCTCCTCTGTCCCTTCCCCTGGGATGGCTCCTGTTGCTGTGGCAGTGATCGTGGGGGCGAAGGGGTAAGGAAGGGGAAGGAGCAATCTCGCCTCCCCCTTCCCCCTTTGCTCCTGCAATTGCTGTTGCAGCAGGGTCATGGTGAGGGCAAAGGGGAAGGCGGCGCAATCTCACTTTCTTCCTACCCCCTTTGCCCCCACAATCACTGCCACGGCGGGGACATGGCAGGCACAAAGGGGGAGGAGGAGCACCATGGCCACCATGTTGGGGCCATGTTGGGGGGGGGAAGGGGGAAGAGGAGCGATCTTGCCTTCCTCCATCCCTGGGATGATTCCTGTTGCTGCTGTGGGGCCATGGTGGGGGCGAAGAGAGAAGGGAGGGGAAGGAGCGATCTCACCTTCCCCCCTTTCCTCTGTAATGGCCCCCAGGATGGCATTAGCTATTATCCACGGAATTCATCATCTGCGGGGGGGGGACCAATCCCTCCTCATATCCGGGGTGCTACTGAACTTTTTTACTGGAAATATCATTTTTCTTCATCTGTGATCTGATGGATAGAAGCTCTAAGAATGCTTGCAACATTTGAAAGAATGATATATAGATGAAATTTAAAAGTGGACTTATATTTAAACATTTGATCAGCTTTTATAGAAATTAATGATGAATGTGGTTATTTTTCCTCCTTCTGTGTGTTTTTATTTTTCTGCTTTTGTTATGCTGGAACATTATTGTATGTAACTGAGGTCCCTTTTGAATGTAAATTAAAACAATCCTTTCCATGACCTTATGTGGTAAGTGCAGATGAAGAGGGTCTTCATAATACCTATACGTGGAGATGACCTTGTCATCCTGTTGGCCATTCTCACTAGACCAAACCACCTCATGGTCCAATGTGGCCTGCTTCCCTTTGCTCACCTGCACAGTGACTAAGCTGGCTGCCTAGGGATGTGCACTGCCACCCTCCAGTAGTCCCTGGCCTCCTCTGTACAATCCTCATTTGAATAAGAAGACACACCCAAAGATTCTGAAGCTTCTGACACCTGGCACTGCATTGCCTTCTTTCAGCCCAATTGCTTGCTGCATTTTTTCCTCCTTGCATTCTGTCCCCCACTGCCTTCCTTCCTTCCTCAGCTCCCTGATTTGCTAGATGATGAGGAATCTGATGCTGATTTTTCCTTCCCCCTCCTTTAACCTGCTGCCTAGGCCTTGGGTTGTTTCTCACTGTTGCATTCTCTTAGTTGTTCTGCTGCTCAGTCCTTCTTGAACCCCCAGATGGCTGCTCCTGGGATGCCACTGACTGCAGCTGTACCACTCACTCCACTGATTTCTCTAATGTTTGGGACAGCTCTCGAAGAATGTTGTCTCCTACTATGTGCCTCAGTGCCCTTTCTTAGCTGGCTGCTTTGCTTATAGCTGATGTCACCACTGTCCACTTCCCCAGTATGAGCGTCTCCCATGTCTTCGTGGCATAGCCAGATTGGCCATGGGTACTTCATGATATTTGTTGCTATCTCTGTGTTTCACATTGTCTTTTCCTTGGCTGGCATGATAAATTACTAGCATATAACTGATACTTGAGAAAAATTAATAAATAGCTATAGGCAGTATCCCAAACCAGAGCCCAACACTGTCTCCTGTTTGTGAAGGGAAATTACTAGTGACTTTCAGAGCTTTCACAATAGGTGCCCTCAGTCCTTAAGAGAAGGATGATCCTGAATAAGTCCCAATCCCCTGTTCTGAGCCTAAACAAGTGATTAATAAGTGCTCTACAAATATCATACCCAGTAGCCTAGGTCAAACACTCCTTGCTGAAGAAGGTGAGGGTGGATGTTAGTAGCAAGAAATGATTAGTCCCGGTGGGAATAGAAGAGACCAAATGACAAAACTACTGGCCTGCTATGGGGTGTCTCCCCCAGTATCACCCTAAGCCCATAGAGTGCCTCATCGGTAAGAGAACCACCTAAGCCAGGGGATCCCCACTGAGAAAGGAATCTCCATTGGGATGTCCCTGGCTGACATTTTGGCTCTTTCTACAGACCTAAGAAAGCCTTCTTCCAGCTCTGAAACAGCCATTACAAGGGGCTGTTGACACTCATACTGGAAGAAGGTGGTGGCCTGGCAACTGCTCCCACTCTTCTAGTTTGCCAGGTGCTTGCCACCACTGCTTCTTTTTTTAAAAAAAGAATATTTTTATTAAACACTTAATTTCCAAACTAAAAACAACATACAAATAATAACATAATACAAAACACACAAGCTCCAACATACCACCCCCCCATACTAATCCCCCTTACCCATTTAAAACTATCCAAGACAAACAAGACTAACAGAAGACTAACAAAAACTAAGGACAATTTGTAACATTTAATAAAAGAACCTCTAATAAATGAACCATATCTAAACATGATAATATATATTTCTTTCTCTTTAGCATATAAATCAAATCATCTATTTACTTGTTATGTGACATTTTGTTACACCTATTAATATATTCATTTAAAATTTCAAAAGTTATCAAATATAACTGCTACTAAGTTCCCATTATTTTTCTTCAAAAATTCTGTTATTGGTTTCCTAACCTTTTTGAATTCTTCTATAGTTTTTTTCATTTAACCAAGTAGTTAATTTGTCCATTTCCACCATCGCCACCCCTGCTGCTTCAGCTACTGCCTTCTTCCATTCAGCTCCCACTTTGGCACTACATTGCTTCACCACTGCCATGGTTCCCCACAGCCAACGCTCCCTTGTTCCACTTCACTCTGCACCCACTCTGCTCTGCTCTTCAGTCCTCAACACTTGCACTTTGCAAAGCAGACAAAAGCAGACTTCCAGGAGTGGGGCATGCTGGTTAATATACCTCCCAGGTAGACCTGAGAGGAAACTGTGTTTCTCAGGTTGGGTGTGTGGGAAGAACCGCCATCCTGCAAACTGATTGTCTGCATCCTTCCCAAGCATGTGGATGGTGCAAAGGATCCTAGGAAGAAGACACTGAGCTGCACAGGGAGAAATAACAGCTTCCTGTTGCCTGCACCACTGCCACAACCTGCAAAACTTGCCCCAGCAAAGTCTGTGGGTACCCCTCCTTTTAGGGGCTGGATGTGTGCTAGTGGCAACACTAGAGGTTCATGGAGAGGCTGAACTGCACCAGGTGACACCATCAGAGGGAGGGGTGACATCGGCCTTAGTAATGCCACAGACGTGTGCTTTCCCAGTGCCACTACACTGTACACTGAGGACAGCAAGCCTTCCATGGCAAAATGTTCAGGGACATGCACAATGCACATTCAATCAAAGTATTACTTTCTATGTGTTACAGAGTATTTTTTTCTCTATTCTTTAGAGAGCAACAGAGTGTCTGATTTACTCTACTTCACACCAAAAGTAGGTCCAACGATACCAGCTAGACTAGGTGTTATATGAAACACGTTGGGAAAACTGGGAGTCACTTTTTATACTTGTCTTATTTCCATTTTTATTGAATTCTTATTATACCAAAGAAAGAAAAGAGGAGGAAAAAAAATGGAAGATGGGAGATATACGTTGATACATCTTGTTTCAACAGGTGTCCATCCTTGGCTGACCAGGGCAGAATGATGTGTAAGTGGGTGTGTTGTTTTAATATGCATTGTGTATTTTAAGTGTTTTAAATTTTAATATATTTTTTAAATAGTGTGTTAATTGAAGGTACTTTTTAATGCTTGTTTAACTTTCATACTTCATACTGTTTTGACTGCTCTCTTTAAATTTTTGCTGTAAGCCACTTTGAATTCCATTCAGGAGAAAAGTGGGATATAAAATAAATAAATAAGTGCCTAAGATTTCTTAAAATATGAACAAGGGCCACGAATGTACGTTACAGCTATACCTCATCTACCATAATTGATGTGCTGCTGAGCATTACTTCTTTAACAGAAAATGTGGTACCAGAGGCAGAAATAACATGGAAAGAATAAAAATAAGCTCTTATCCCACTAAACAGAGGAGCCACAGTTCAACATGTTGCAGCAAACCTGAAACAACCAGGTCAGGTAAGCTTTGCATGGGTGAATAAAAAAAAAATCTAACCTTCTAGAGACCATAGGTTTGCTGTGGGTTTTTTTCCAGGCTGTGAGGCTGTGTTCTGGAAGAGTTTATTTCTGATGTTTTGCCTACATCTGTGGCTGGCATCTTCTAGAGACCATTTTGAAAAATAATTCCTTTTTATTTATCAAAAAACAGTAGAATACAATTGAACATGTCCATTTTGTAGTTACAAGTCACTACAAAATGTAAGACGGTAATAGTATTTTTATACATAAAAAGGAGAAACAGAAGAAAAGAAAGGAAAAAATAATTCATTATACATAGAACAAATTAAATATACTCTCCTAGTAAACAGTTCTGTTTGATCATGAAAACAGAGGTAGGTAGTTTTATGCAATGTAGTTATGTAATGGTCTTTGAAAGGGTTTGTATTTCATTCAGTTAGGATGTCATTCCACAATTTTTCATGGTGGGCAGGTGGGGCCTGCTGGACTATATTGCAGTTTATGTAATCGATCACTGGAAGCCATTTTTCTGCAAAGGGTGTCTTTATGGGGTATCCTTGAAATATCTTAGTTTGTTCCTTAAACTTTTCCATTAACCAAATATTCTAGAACCTCTTCCACCATTTTCCCATCGTAAAATCTACTGTTTTCCAATTTTGCACAATTTCTAGTCTTGTTATTGCCAACAAAAATCGTATCAGGTCTAGAGACCATTTGTAGACTTCTTCTAAAATGCATCCAGAAATTACATTTTCTTTCAATAGCCTCCACTTTTCTTATGATTTCCATTTTGTTGAAATAGCTACAAGGTCTATTCTGTCCCCCCCCCCTTTTTAACATATTTGAAGTATCCCTAACTCATGCTCAGTAAGGGATTCTGGGGGCAGCTGCCTTTTAACTTGACTGTTGTAGGCAGGCACTCATGACTATCTACAGTAGAAGCAGATAGAGTAGAATCCCATTTCTTTTCAGCTTAAATTTTATTGCATCATTTACTGCAGATATGCTGCTGCAACCTGATACTGAAAGTCTGTATTTATCCAGCTCTCCTTCACCATCCTCCTAATGCCAAAGTTGTTATAAAAACTTCCAGCTAGACAGAGGACAAGGAGGAAAGAGTGGCTGGGTGAGCAGTTAAAAAAAAACTCTGTAAAAGGAGTTTCACTATCAGAGGCTTTGTTAGGTGATACAGATCTGGTCATATGTTCCCCCCAAACTATCTGCTTGACATTAATGTCTATGCACATTCATACCTAGATAAAGCAGTAAATTCACTACTATACAATAGTGAATCTGGCTTTCCAGTACTGGAGTAAGGGCACACAGGATCCAACCACAGAGACTGCCCATTAAATTCCAATTCACAGGAATGTAGTTTAAAAGTATGATTTGCATCTACCAACATCAAAGATTTTTCTAATACAAATTGAATATGCTGCAATATACCTAGCCAGAAAGGAGTGACTACTGGGTATGACACAAATAAGCATTATTGTAGTACATCACCAATATTTAGCTTTAATTGACAATTTCTTCCTAAAAATAAGATGTAATGGTGTCAAATACACCTAAAACATCAAGTTGTGCTGGATCAAACACAATTTTAAATCTAGAAAAAATAGATATTAAATTTAGGACAATTTTCCATTGGTTAATTTATATAGGACAGTCTACTTTTTATTCTATTTCATTCTGACTTCACTGACATCAAATTTAGTATTTTTCAACAAACATCTATAAACTGTGATTTGTTGGTTTCAGTGTCTCTGGGAATATGGTTAATATGCTTAGAATGACAAGAGAGGCAAAGCCTTTAAAGCACACTGCAACTGTAGGTATTGCCACAAGCAGAAACAGAAAGCAAATGATATGTGAATTGCAAAGCTGAAAATGGCAAAATTCTTTATCTGGGGCTTTAACTGCCCTTACCCATTCGCCCTCTGGCCAGTCCTTATCTAGCTTCTTTTAAAAGCCAGGAAGGGCATGGGTCTAACATGCATGCGGTGCGTCTCATTTCTCCAAAGACACTGTCCACATTCTTAGGCTTCCCCAATTGAAATGTATCCAGTAACACAGGACGAACAGGTATTAAGGTTACATCCACAGTGCTGCATTAACTACAGCATCCAGGTTAGAGTGGACCCGAGCAATCCTCTCTGTACAGTGGAATGCAAATTCTTCACAATAGGCTGCCAAGTGGTTTGCATTCTATTTACAAGTATAGAATTCCTTTGCCCACTCAAGACAGCTCTGCTGGATGACACAGCAGAGATCATAACAGTGGCAAAGAAACATGAATTCTTTATGGCGGGGGTTATGTTAGAGTCCCAACCGTGATGCCAAAATCTCCTTTAATGTTTGTGGGAATTATTAACTCAGATAGGAAGCCTGTGAGAGGAGGGTTACTTCGGGGATCTTTTCACCTATCTATACCAATACTAACTGTAGAGGAGGCTCCAGTTAAAGGAAAATAATGTATTTTATTGAATTAATACAGAAAGTAAACTAACATACATGAACATTTGTTTTAAGGAACCATACAGGGCTATAGCAGAGTTAGGCAGAGAGGTTGGATAGAGAGAGAGAAGTCTGGGAAGACAGGGTGATAGTTACCAGTCTTGAGGAGGAGAGAGCTCCTTGCAGCAAATATACTCAGAACGGCACCTGAGGGTGGCACAGCAAAGAAGAGAATGATGAGGTGCAACCATATCACACCTCAGTTATGACACACCTTGTTATTATTGGGGCTCTAATACTTAAACTTTATTCTATGCCTTGGAGGGGTGTGCTGGTTATTACAAAGCCTGGATGGCTTTCCCATGGAATAGACAAAAGAAACCACATCTCAACTGATTGCTTTAATTGTGGAGAGATAGAGCATTGATGGATTTGTGACAACCTTGTCAGGTTGGACAGGGGTGTCTGTGAGGAGAGATTTCTGTAGGGTACAGATTGAGGAATGGTCAATTGTTTGCATGATTGAATTATTGCCTAAAATGCCCAGGGCTGGGAGAAAGGATTAGCATGTACCCCTGAATGACTGGATTGTTAGCATAAACCCATTAAAGGGGCTTTCCACATAATCCTAACTTGGGCTTTCCCACCATTATATTTCTAGACACATCTCAGGTCATCTGACCTCCAGTCTGCTGACCTCCAGTCTGCCTAAGCCAATGTGACCCTGAAAAGTGTCTAATATGCCCAGTTATGGAATCTTGTAGGGAGAGGTAGTAGGACATGCTAACAGCACTGCCATGACTTTTCAACAGGCTCTATCCCAACGTTTATGAGACATCCTTCAGGTTTTCTGCCATCACTGTCCCACTCATTTCATTACCACCAGCAGATTAACAAACTAGGGAGTTTGTTTGGCTGCCGCCTTTGGAAAGGGGATTCTCAGAAGTGATCGTTCCCAGTTTTCCATTCCAGACATCAGCCAAGGCTTCACACAGGATAAGCTGCCATGGGAAGAGGAAACTCTCCAAGATCCATAAAATAATCATTTGAATCCATAAGTGTTCTGGTTCAGACCATCTTAAATCATTCCACCATCCCTGCACAAATTCCAAGTATCTATGAGCCTCAACTCCACCAGGCTATAATCTGTCCATTATAACTGAACTATGGACATTTCTTGCAGTCCAAGACTGCTATCATGCTGTTCAGCATAGAAAACTATAGTGTTGGCTGCAGTATAAGTGGGACCAGATACCACTTGGGGTATAGACCCATGGTAATCATGTAGGACACAAAGATCTGAGCTGCTCCTGAAAGAGCAGCCTTAGTAAGGATGTCAAAGTTCCACAGCACAACTAACCAAGGTGACTCCAGCACCAACCCTGAAACCACCCCAAATAGATTAAGAAGATTGTTGATCACCAACAGGAATTCCTGTTCTGTCCTTGCTATTCACCTTCAAATATACAAACTCAGCTCCAGCAGACTACAGGACAGGGAACCTGGTGAAGGAGATGAAATCACAATAGACTTCTGCAAATCTACCTCTTCACTCCCCAAGTCTCATTGTCTGAAGCACATAGAACCCAGGTGGACAAAGCTGTTAGAGGTTCCTCCCCTCACCCTCAAGCCAGATTAGCATGATCATCCAGGATAAAGTCTTGTATTGTTGCTGTTTTTCTATGTTCTGACCTGGCATTGACCAGCAGCACTGTCAGCCAAATGGACCTGTTACCAAGACTACCCAAATTAATTGAAGTGTGTGTGTGGGGGGGATAGTTTGTGGGCAACCTATCCCTTCTGGCTCCCTCACTCCTATGGTGATATTATCTTCCAGCTCCATATCTGTCCTTGCCAATTATCCTTTCAATGGCTGGTATTCTTCACCCTCCCTAAAGGAAACAAGCAAAAACAACAACAACAACAATGTTACTTGGAAAGCAGAGGAGAAAAGTGGAGGGCATATTGTTAAAAAAGACCATTGCTTTGCAAATCAAAAACAAGTTCTTCCCCACTTCTCACAGGGAGGCCGACTCTCTTAACTGAATAGTGTTATTGTTGCATCTCCTCTTTCTCCCACAGTGTGCTGAGGGATATCTGTGTAATATCTCAATGAAGCAATATATCACTAATAACATCTGGACACTGATAAAATTCCAGTTTGCAAACAATCTAGGTGAAGGGATAGCCCCAGCAGGCACTACCCCAGAATTGGATCTGAGCCCCCAAACTGTTAATTAATGTGATCAACTTCTATAGGAGAGTAATTTTGAACAAGAAAATTCACATTTCACTCTGTGTCCTAAAATGTAACTGCCACTCTGGATGAGTATGGACTCCTTAGACAGTACTAAGGAGACATGACTATATCACTCCTTTCAAGGAGGCATGTTTGCAACATGGCAATGGAAATACTTTCAAATTACAGAGGTTATGGTTTGTATCCAATTTCTGTTCCTTCTCTTTCTTTGTCCTTGACAGTAAAAAGTTCTAGAGGGAAGGGTGGCTATGCTATTTCAAGCAATGTGATATGATGGAGGCAGAAGCAGCCTCAATGTTATTGTACTGTATTAATTTATGCAGGCTGCTCTGGGAATCCCTCAAGACTGATTGATTTGTATCCCCTCTTTCAGTCCAACAAACAAATAAAATATATTTGACAAACAAGGCTGACTACATGACTGTACAATTGGAAACTGTCTAGTTGAGTTTCCCCACCTCCAATGAAGTGACCTAAAAATGGTTTGGACAGTGAAAAACCTGCTTAAAACATGAAGACTTTGCCCAGGTATAAGCAAATGATTTCTTATAAGAGCTGAGGTTGGGCTCAGGAGAAAGAACAATATTTTGCTTGCTTTTTCATTTACCAAGATTGTGAGACACCCGAATTTGGAGGGAAAATATTGACAGTGCTGCAAAGTATCCAGATGCACTGTAGCAAGTACATTTCTTCACCTGTAATCCATTAATATTTAAGCTACATATGGATAAAATGTCAAGTGAGCTGTCCAAAAAACATCTGGATGTTATGGTAGCTAACAAATCTAATAGCCACAGCTAATGAGCCTAAAGATGGGAAAGCATTAGGTGGTTGTTATTCCAGCTTTCACCAATGAATATAAATAGGTTTTCTGTGATCTTTTGTCCTACTAAAATGTAATCAAGCTTATTGAACTGGTGAATTCCATTAACCATTTTGACACTGTATCCTTATAAATCTAACATGGTGCCCTTGTTCTGTACTTCACGTTTACCAAGCAAGAACCCAAATGAGAATATGAAAACTATTTTAAAATGCCAGATTGATTTACTTCCTTTAATGAACAAAACCAAAAAAGGATTGCTGCATTTAACTGGACTCTTAAATATCCTATAAATTTCATACAATGAAACATACAACAGGCACTATGCATGGAATGTATACTCCATTTACTGTATACTCCCTCTCCCTTTGTATAACTGGATAAACTTCACTCTGGAGCTTATGTACCTAGTATTGTGCAGCATATATTGTACACTTTGGAATATCTATACCTAGCACTGTATCTGTTGGACTCCTAGGACAGATGGGGATTTTGTTGTTGTCATTCAACCTGTTGCCCAATAGTTTCCTTGCCTAACTGATAGAGCTTGACTCAGACTTGGGGTTCGTTTACACGGCAAAATAAATCCTCAAAGAATGTGACAAGAAGCCTGATAGTTCCCACGCCTTTCGAAGCAACAGCACCCTTTTCAGAAGGAGGGAGTGCAAAAAACCCATAAGTTGCGCAGTATCAGCTTTCGCTAATTTTTCACACTTTTTTGATTAAGTTCGCGAAAATGCGCATTATTTATCGTGGGAACTAACAATCGTGTAAACTGGCATCTGCCTTTTCGAATTACTGTGAGCAGAGCTGAATCCTGATTGGTTGGAGTGACCATTCTGCTTTATCTGAATAGACTGAGGGGTTGGAGAGAAGAAATTCACCATCCTTCTGCTTGCAGCCCACTTTGGAAAATGTGCTCTGAGCCCTTCCTGTCCGTTTCAAAGGAAGGCTTTGGGGGTTGGGAAAATGCTTCGCTGCAGCTCATGTGTGCTGGGAAACAGCCGATCGCATGTTCGTTCTTTTGTTTGTTTGTCCTTCCATTCACTTGCCTTTATTCAAGGCTTCGGAGGGAGGGAAAACAATTAGGAATGAGGCAAGCCCTAGTTCTGTGGTGTGTGTTTGTGTGTGCATGCATGAATGGAAGGAAGGAGCTCGCTCCACCATTCTTTTGCTTGTTCATGCTTTCATTGACTCTTTTCTTTATAGAAGCCTTTCGGGGCTGGGGAAGAGGGGGGGGGAGTTTGACAGATCGCTCTTTCGATCCCTTGTTTGTTTGTCCTTTTACTTTCCTCTCATTATTTATGGTCTCCATAACCCCCTCCTTGCTCTCTCCCCGCCTCCTGCCTGGCTTTAATCATCTGGAGGCGATCCCCCCCCCACCTTTGCCTGTGTGAACTAAGGGAAACAGAAAGTTGCTGGATCTGGCTTCATCATCCAAAACTGCCAGGAGTCGTGTGATTTATGCACTCCTGATGCGAAAGAAAGGTAATCCAGAATCTTGCGAACTTTTTCCTGTCATGGAACCGGCCCCTTGGTGTTTAGGATCTCCAGCATGTCCTTCCTAGGTTATTTCATTGTCTATGCTGAAGCTACAGTGTCTGGGGAAGCTATGAACTTACAACTACCATTATAAGCATAGAGCTATCTCTATTTATCATTGGCCCAGCAGATGTGGCAGAGCACGCTCTTGATTTCATCTTTGTTTCTTGGAAAGAGGATAGTAATCTAGCAATGAGGGAGAAGTATAACATTGCTGCCATTATCATTTTTTTATTTAGTTATTTATACCCCGCTCTTCAGCCACAAGGCTATCAGAGCAGCTTACAAATTGTTTTAAGCAATAGCTATTTACACATCTACACTGCATTAAACAGTTTCCAATGTGTGTTAGGTCAAATCATATTTCTTTGGCTCTTCCCCCATCTGCAGGGATGGGGCTGTGTTAGTATGGTCAGTTCCTGGATAATAATGAAGCCCAATGACTTCCTGATTCTGTTGTGAGACAGTTTGTCTCTGATACAGCTGACAGTCTTGCCAAAAAATGAACACAGAGAAACACACCAATGAATCTTCAAAAAATATTGGTGGATGCACAAAACTGAACATTTGATGCAAAACACCTTTCTGTGAAAGGGGAGATGGAATATATATGCTCAGGTAACTTTGGACCAAAATCTGATTTTCCTGTCCTCATAAGATTCTTTAATATGAGAAGGGAAAACCTCCCTCAGAGTTTAAATGATGGGCAAACAGCAAGACAAATTGAATTTGGGGGGGAGGGAGAGAAAACCATGCCTGCTGGGAAGTCTCCTTTGAACCTAGCTTCTCCTCCCTCTGCTGCCTGTCCACAAAGATCTTTTAAAATGGGAAGGGAAAAATGCCTTTACAGTATAAAGTCTAACTTTAAGATACTTTTTCTGAATTGTAGCTCCTGGAAAATTTCCCAGGGAACATTTCTGCTGGCCAAACTGTGATATAAAGGCCTCGGGGGAGGGGGAGGATGTACAGTACATCTGAGCACACTCTCCACACTGTATTGCTTTCAGTAGAATCTCCATTCTGGGGACAGTTAGTAAATCTTAGAATCTTAGAGTTGGGAGAGACCAGGAGGGCCATTCAGTCCAACCCCCTGCCTTCTAGGAATACAGAATCAAAGACAGATGGCCATCCACCCTCTGTTTCAAAACCTCCAGAAAAGGAGACTCCACCACACTCCAAGGCAATTATTCCACTGTTGAACAATTCTTACCATCAGGAAGTACTTCCTAATGTTTAGGTGCAGAGGGACAACATCTGAACTTAGGTGCACACCTGATTACCTTAATATGAACTGTAATCCCTCCCCTACATGAGATCTTTATTTCAAGAAGTTATCAGATTTATCACATTCTATAGAGTTTTATGTTTTGATTCTATGTATAGTGATGCATTTTGGAATAATTACCCACCATAGCCAGGGATGACTGGAAAAAGCAGTGTGGCATATTGCAGCACTTCTCGAACTTTGGTCCTTCAGATGTTTGAGACTTTACTTCCCAGCATTCTAGTTCATTGGCCATGCTGGATGGGACTTCTGACAGTTGAAGTTCAGAAGTCCAGCATAGTGCACATTTTTCTGTTTTGTCCCCTAGTTTTCAGGCACAAGACAGCTTTATTTAATGTCTTCATGTACATTTGTCTTCATGTACATCATTCAACAACTGTTCCTCATGGAAGATGTTTTTGTTTAAACATTCTTCATATCCCTCCAAGCCTGTGATTCTTTAACAGTTCTTAGGATATATATTAATAGGCACATTAATCTCATTATGAATATAAAATCTGACTATTATTTCATTCTGTTATCATTAGATATAGTTTCTTTGTTTTCAGTAATTGAATGGGCAAAACCAATTCTTCACTTGCACAAGAAACAAAGGTTGATCCTGACCTCCTTCCCTTTGCAGTTGCAGATTTAATTTTCCACCCATCTCACTGAATCAATTTGGTTATGTTCTTTGAAACTTTCAGAATACAGCTATCGGTGCTGACTAGATTCTCTGAACCTTTCAAGATAATTGCTTATACCAGCATGCATCACAGCCAGCTGGTTTCCCCCCTCCCCACTATACATTTTGCCCAGTCTGCTGATCTGTGATTTTACTTTTCGCTTCCACCTTGATGGTTTAATATTCTAGGATGCTGGTCAGGGCATCTCCATTCATTCCATTTTAAAGCACACTCATGATCTCTCTTTTCCCTCATAAGTAAGACAGGATGCTTTTCATTTTTCCATCTTTAACATTCACAGTCAGTCTATGCCTCATCTTGGCACAGTTGTTTAAATAGATTGATGTGGAACAGGGAAAGAGACAGATCAAAGAAATTAACTGCCTTGATTTCCTGACATTCAAGAAGCAGAGAGTAAATGAAATAATTGTATTCAGAGCATCTCTTGAAAGGAGCTGCATTGTTCCTAATAATGTATGTGTCATTGCAAATGTGGGGAAGCAGTTGCTGCTGAATATAAAGGATATAAAAATATGCTTCAGGTGTACAGTGCCTGAAAATAAACATGAAAAATAAGAAGGACTTGAGAATTAGAATAATAACTGCTAATAATAAACAGATTGCTACTATTGGATCCCACTTTTAACAACAGAAAAGGGAAAAAACAGAGTTTAATTCATTGGGACATACATAGCTGGTAGAGAAATCAAAAGATCTAAAATAGGAAGGAAAAACACCAAGCTGAAACCCTGTACCTCTTCAGCAGAATTTAGAGGACTGTAGACTTGAGGATCAGTGATAGAGCTATATCTATGTATCTGCATATGTACATGTATGTATATTATGTATCTATCTATCAGTGGTAAACAGGTTAACCAATAAATAAATCCACTGAGGGAAACTTGGAAATGTAGGATTTTTGTACCAGTTTTTAAATCAAATTACATAATGTTAGTTATTGCTCCTGACTAATTGTCCACAACTAAAGCTGGTTCATGGCCACTGAATTTATTTTCTGATACAATTAAAAGCACATACCTTCAGAGAGAAAGTTACACATACAAAGAGCTCTTTGAAGTGGTACAAAGGAAGAAATAAGTTTCCTGTTTTTCCAAGGAGTAAAAGCAATAGCTGGAAACACAAACATATTCATGCAAACATCTAAACTAGCTAAAAATGTATTAAAGATAACTTCCAAGCTTTAGCTTTGTCAGGTTTTCCTAAGAATCCTACACACCTGGTATTGACCTAGAAGTGATTTTGACTTCTCCTTCACCTCTGAAGGAAGAGGTGCCAGGGCACTTCTTGAGGATGCAGCCGCTGGCTACATTGGGTTTCACTCCCCTATTTATGGTGTAGCAGTTCCCCTCTCCAGCCTTTCTCCCCACAAGCAGCTGGAGAAGTAGGACTGTATTCAGTCTACCTTTTAGGCTCCAAGTCTACAGAAAAGTCTAATTCAGCTCTCCTAGTTTATGAGCAGCCTCAGCCTGAGGAGGACCAGAGCCAGACCTCACCTGCAGATGACATGGCAGAGTACACAGCTGGGGAGACAGCCATGGATCCAGCATGTTGAGCAGAGAGCAGAGCAGCAATGCTCAAGGAAGCCCCTTGCCAAGCAGCAAGGGGCTTCTGGTTAGAGCCAGCTGGCACAAGCCCATTTAAGAGCCAACTTTGGTTAGGACTGGTTGCTGGAAGCAACTTGTCTGCTTTCTGATTGGTGTTCTTGTTCGTGACTCTTGTGACTCTGACCCCTGGACTGTGTGATGACCCTTGCTGGATTCTTAGACCATGGACTGCCTGATGATGATGCTTGTTTCCCCAAACCCAGACCAGCCTTGACTATGCTTTAGCCAAAGGCAAGGACACTTTCTGAGCCCCATTGATTTACTGCCCTTGCCAAGCTATCTCAAAACTCCAAGCTAATACCTTCCTCCTTTGCTTGGCCTACCAGTGTGTGGTAGATGAGTCAGGACATTCTGTGGCAACCCTGTCTCATCCACTTCCCCTCAGTGATTAGCATAAGTCTCTTGTCTCTAGTTTGATGGTGAACAACATCTCTCCCACCCAGCATTGATAGCCTAAAAGCAAGGTTTGATGTATAGGTGGCTTTCCAGATGTCATTTGTTTACAATTCCCTTCATCTCTCATTATCAGTTATGCTCCTTAACACTGTTGAGAAGTGCAGCAGAATAACTTCTGGAGGGCAACTGGTTTCCCACCCCTAGCCTAAAATATTTCAACATTTCCAACTGAAAGGCTAGATCTTTTTCCCCATCACTGCAGTGTCATTCTCCATTCTCCAGTAGTTGTAAGATTGAAGAAATGCAGAGCTTGCAAAAATATATGGCTAGTTTGGCCTGACCCTCTACCAATGCTAGGTGTATAATCATACTTTCCTATCTATATAGTCTATCCGCTGTAATTACTGACATTTTGATTTTGTTTCAGACACACACTGATGTCATTCAGTCTTCAGATGCAGCCAAATTGGCTTTGGCATATATTGTCAGCTGAGAAACACACACACACACACACACACAGAGAGAGAGAGAGAGAGAGAGGTCACACATACATAATTCTGCCCCTTCTATCATCACTTTTCAAGTAATCAGAAATCACTTTTCAAGTAATCAGTTTTTTAAGGGTTTCCTATCACATGGACAGTATCCAGGAGACTCTCCTCTTCAGACCTTCTCTCTCCATGTGAAGAAAGTGATGATGGAAGGGTTTGCATTAGACCCTTCTTGGATACTTACGTAACTTAGATAATACAATGCCTGCTGCTAGTCTGAAAATGTAAAGCAACAAAAATGGCTATTATGGCAGATAAACACTGTCTCCCATAATCATGATGGTTAGCTGGATGATCACTTGGCAAAGTAGAAGCCACTTGATGAATGACAACTTCAGGCTTAATTTACCTTTTGTTCTGTTGAAAGAGCTATGTCATACCTGCATGAAGTGCTAATGAAAGAAAAAGTTTGGGAAGAATTATTCTCAAGTTGTAGAATGGCACAGATTCACTTTATTTTCTTACTTTTACTTTATTTTATTTTAGCTTGAGGGTAAGCAACTGCGGCCTCCAATTGTGGCTCTCTAAAAACTGTAACTACTATCTGCCCTACCCAGTACAGTTAATGGTGAGGAACTATGGGACCTGAAGGTTAAACACTTATGAAGGGCCCCAGTGAATCATCCCTGTTTAAGCTTCACAAATACAGTGAACCCTTGGTATCCACTGAGGTTTGGTTCCTGGACCCCTTGTGGATACCAAAATCCATGGGTGCTCAAGTCCCATTGTATACAATGATGTAGTTAAATGGTGTCCCCTATATACAATGGCAAAATCAAGGTTTGCCTTTTGGATTTATTTATATTTTTGGAATATTTTCAAGCCATGGATGGCTGAACCCATGGATTCAGAATCATATGGAGGGCCAACTGTATGGCTGTCCTCCCCACCCACACCCAGTGAGTTTTAGGGCTAGGTGTTGTTTGGGGAAAATGGGCACTAGGAACTTCCCCTGAGCAGGCCTTAATGAAATCAGTGATATATTCTGTGGAGATCTGATCTGCCTTGAACTCACATTGGGTGATGCTGCAAGGAAGCATTACCTGAAGGCTGACCCCTACTGAGTTTTTCTTCTACTTTCTCCCCATGTATCACAAACTGCCAGATCTGTACATTTCCCCAAAGAAGCTGAAGATCAGTTTTCTCTGACCCGTTGGACTACAACTATCATCATTCCCACTCAGCATAGAGATCTGGGGAGTTATGGTAACTTAGGAGATTTTCAGACCGTGTTTCAGCGTGCCTAGCGCAGGAGGAGCTTTCGGGAGAGGGACGGCGATCTTGCGCAGCAGGGGGGCATTTTCAGACGCCGTTGTCCCTCTCCCGAAACCATCCGTGTCACTTCCGTGAAGCTTCGGAAGCTGCAGAGCCATATTTTAATCACGGAGGTTGCCCGTGATTAAAATATGGCGCTGAGGCTTCTAAAGCTTCACGGAAGTGACACGGATGGTTTCGGGAGAGGGACAACGGCGTCCAAAAACGCCCCCCTGCTGCGCAAGATCGCCATCCCTCTCCCGAAAGCTCCTCCCGCCCTAGGCACTCTAAAATGCAGTCCGAAAATCTCCTTACTTAGGGAGCAGCTGATTGGGTAAGTCTAAAGGAGCTAGAATATTCAACAGCAAAGTTTCTTGCATCTCTCTGTTGGGTCTCAGTTTGTCAAGTTCAGAATAGGCTATAGGGAACTGAACAGGTATACATTGGTGTAAGTGTAGTGAAATCATGCACACCTGTTTGAACTTTTGGCTTTGTGATTTTTTTTTTCATGAAGGAAACTGATCTGAGGTGTTCCTAATTGTCTGTGCACTTTACCAAGTCTTTGTCCTTTTTTTAGCTGTCCATCAGGAATAGTTTGTATAGACATCTTTCTTTTAGCTGCCTATCAGGAATAAGTTGTATAAACATGGAAGGATCATGACTTATCTTGCTTTTAACCATGAATATATAGTGCAGTTCTGCTATTTTTTTCTTCAGCCTACTGTAGAAGTTTAATGAATGGGCTATGACATGTAAAATAGGCTTCAAATTGCAAAGCATTTTAAAAAGCATATGCTTCTAGTCTATAATTAAAGGAACTTTTTTTTCTTTATAGAAAAAAACAGGGTTGGGGGAATTTCTACTGAATAGACTCACTTTAGTTTTTCTTTTCACAAAGATGCACACCATAGAACTACAAATATCGGCATCCTTTTCTGCATTCACATTAGCATGGGGTTGTTTCAATGACACAATGTCATCTTCAGATGCTCAAATTATAGTAATTGTAACACTTTCTCATTGCTTTGTACTTTGGGTCATATTTTATATCCCTGTTGCCTGGATGATGTAGAGTGTGCCTAGAACATTTTTAAAAGGTGAGAATATATGTAACATTTTGATTATGTCATTGATTGGCAATCACCATATTGGAAGACTTCTTTTGTTACATCTTGCAGTATAACATATGGATAATTTCTATTTCAGTTATACTTGCTGTCATCATATTCAATGTCATTTCTGTTTCTCCTGGCATATAAAGTAAGAAAATTCTTTGCATTTATAATAAGAATTGCTGAATTCTTTAAGAGGCAATACAAAAACACTATGATAATATCTCATGTAAATATTTCACATCTTGGTCTATCCAGGCAATTACATTTCCCCAATAACTTCTAACCCAGGAAGAGACCTGGACTTCCAGAACATGGAAATGTTATGTTTTTGGACTACATCTCACAGAATCTTCCAAGCCAGCATGGTTGGAGACATCCTTGTGCATGTTGTCTGGGGGATCCTGGAAGTTGTAGTAAAACAAAGAGTAATATTTCTCAAGCCTTTGAGACTTCTAGTCACAGTGGAAGTTGGTGGGGTGATCATGCCTGCTGTTATGCCCAACCTCATCAAGATCATGCCTGCTGCTAAGTCTACCATCAGTCCATTGGGTATCATATTTACAGAAGAAATAAGGAGCTCTTCCATTATGTATGTAGTGAACATATACTCAAGTGTTATAGAGTATGTATCATGCATATATGGAAGATTATGTACTGTAGTGTCATCCCATTGCAAATTTTATGCCAACCCCATGGACACAAGGCATGCCAAGGGGTTGAGTTCAGTGATCTGCCCAATGTGCAGAATATTAATTCTGCAGTGGGCTTTTGATGTATATCTCACAGTGTAACACATTCAGGTGTAGCTGTGTTGGTCACGCAATGAAACAAAATCCAAAATCCACAAAAAAAACACAATACTTTTATTGTCCAACCAAATACAAAAGACATGATGCAAACTTTTGAAGCTCTACTGGCGTATTCATCAGACAAAAGATGTTAAAAAATAAATAAAGAAAAGGGATGATGTTGGAGCCATAGGCCACATGCTGTTTCAGATGTCACTTGTGTTGTTGCTCAGGTGAGGGATCTCATGCAGGTAGAAGCCACTCCTACTTCCTGGCCTTGTGAGGCTGAGACAAAAGATTCAAATCATTTTGCAGCAGTGAGGCAACTTACATTGTAGGCACAGTGTGACTGTTAAGGTCTATCTGGGTAATCATAAAGAAATCTCAAAGTCAAGGTTCTACTGTATTCAGATGACTTTTATTCTCTGCTAGCAAAGTGGCACAGGGCATAAACTGCCATGCTGTGTTCTCCGAAACAAGGCACACATATCTTTTTATATTACAGAGAAACAAAACCTAAAATCTAAGGCACTGTGCATGCATATTATAGTGGTTATGAGGCAGAAACAGAAATCATTTTTTCAGCTCTCTGTGTCTAGCTACTAATTTTGATACCTCAAGGCAGCTGAACTGGGCAATGTGCCCAGAAAGGAAATAACACTTTCTAGGCTGAATGAATAGTCCATTGTTTCTGATTCTAATAAACAAGACAAACATACTACATCTGTTTCTGGGCTTTTGGTCAAGCTGGAGCAAATACAGTTATATCTCTCAGCTTTCTCTGACACAGACATATTTTGGCAGACTAGGTCTTTTGCTCTACAGACTCAATATAACAAACTTTTGGGAAATCAATACAGACAGACCCTCTCATGGCCATGCACCTAAGTAGCTTCAAAAAGGAAACGTACCACTGTGCAAATATATTCTCAAGTTCCCTCAGAGGCAGACACACAGCAGCTTAGCAGAAGAAGGAGAAAATGTGAGAGGCCTACCTGATTGCACTACCACCTGGCTTTTCCCTTCTTAGGCTACAGGAGAAGGCCAAAAGAGTGAACTCCTTCCCTTGTTCTGCATTGACTCATCTGTAATTCATATTTCTTTTGATTTTTCTTAGAAAGGTACAAAGAAAGGCAAAATATCCATTTCATAAATAATAAACATCTGTGCTAGCTGTGGGGACTGCAACCAAGAAATCAGAAGAAGACTAGGCCTTGGAAGGGAAGCTATGAAGGAATTAGACAAGATCATGAAGTGTCAAGATATATAATTGAATACTAAAGTTAGGATTGTCCATGCCATTGTATTTCCAATTTCTATGTATGGTTGTGAAAGCTGGAGTGTGAAGAAAGCCGACAGGAAGAAAATCATGTCATTTGACATGTGGTGCTGGAGGAATTCTGTGGATACTGTGGACTGCTAAAAAGACAAATAAGTGGTTCCTAGAGCAAATCAGGCCTGAACTCTAGAAGCCAAGATGACTAAAGTGAAGGTGTCGTACTTTGCTCATATCATGGGAAGACATGGCTGACTAGAAAAGATGATAATGCTTGGTAAAGTAGAGGGCAGTCAGAAAAGAGGAAGACTGTATTCCAGATCAATAGACTCAATCAGGGGAGCCACATCCCTGAGTCTAAAAGACTCAGGGCTGTTGATAATAGGGTGACTTGGAGGTTTCTCATTAATGGAGTCACCATAAACCAAAGTCGCCATGAAGGCAGTTAACACCAAACTAGTTGTGCAAAATAAGCTTTGCATGTGGAGGAGATCTGCAGGTTTTTCCTTCTCTATGATCCTTGCATGAAAGCAGGTGTTCCACATGAAGAAACCTTTTTGGCAAACAGAGGAAGATCTCCACATTTCAGCCTGTTTACATAGATCTAGCATGTTACCATTCTCTGAAGTATTTATTTGTAATTGTTGAAGGCTGGTTATGCAGCAAATGAATGTAAGGACCTGCAAAGATAGGAATCCATGCTATAGGTAAAAACTACTTTACTGAGATGTCTTATATAAATGAACTGTACTTCTGTCAAACCTTTGAAGAACTGACAGTACAGTAGGACCCCCATATCCACTTATTCATTATCCACTGATTCATTTATCCATGGGACACAAAACAGCACACCTACCATAGAGTCTCCCTAGAAAATGTGTCCTCTCTAACCATTTTCTAGGTCCTCCAAGGCAACGCTATGGTATTTTAAATCAGAAGTCCCATTATTTTCAATGGTGTTTGCTGGAACCCATGGAGGCCCCTGGAACCAATCCCCAGTGGATATGGGGGTTCTACTGCATTTTTTAAAAAGAAAATATTATACTTTTCTCATCAAAATGCAGATACCACTCTTCTTTGGGAATGCTTTGGAAATTTTCATTCTCTAAATTTCTCCTCAGACCTTGGTGTTTTCCATCTGGTTGTGGTTCCAAAGTAGAATAAATACTCTAGGAATTTTGCTTTACTGTCCCCTCCCCATTTTTTAAAGCATAAGGCCATATATGGCCTCTTCCACAGAACTATTAATATCTCGTAAAAGGGGTCATTTTTGAGACTATGGGACATTGGGAGATATCCTCTGATTTGGGGAGTCACATGCATGCATGATGTTCACAACAGAGCTGCAGTAAACAGCAGCAGCCTTGGTGAAATTCCTAGTTGAGAATGATACTATGTAACAAGCTCATTTGTACATCAGTAAAACATGTTACAAAAGAACATGCGTGTGCATACATATATGATCACATCAAAACTTCTCTTTTGTTGCAACAATGAACTAGTGCACTAACAGAAACAAAAAGGTGACTGTTTATAAAATATTTGTTCTGTTCCTAAGGAGTGCTTGATCAATACACTTCTGATAAATAAATGCTAAGCATTCCTTTGCAAGATCTGACATTGAAGGGTTATTTTCATATAATTTTTATTTCCAAGCTGAATGACGAATGATCCATCAGCAATCACTATTTTGCAAGCACAATTCTGTCCCCCTCCTGCAAACAAAATTTCATTATTCAAAATACAATCAGTCACTCACAAACAAAAGCAAACAAGAACAACTGACCATGATCATTATCCAAAGATTTTCACCATTGTAGCTTCCAGAATATTGACTGTTTTGACTGTGGAGCATGTTCAGAATTTATATATAATATATAGTCTGACCCCCATATCTGTGGGGGTTTGGTTACCAGACTTACCATGAATACCAGAAACCATGGATAACAGCAAACCCTAATAAAATAATGGAACTTCCAGTTTAAAATACCATAGAGTTGCATTGGAGGACATTGAAGATATCTAGAGAGGACACCTCTCTAGGCATTTTCTAGGAAGCCTCTATGGTGTATGTGTTCCTCGTTTTGTGTCCTGCGGATAACTGAAACCACAGATATCAGTTCTGTGGATACGGGGGTCCAAGTGTATATATGTTATAAATGGAGACCATGTAGTCTCAAAAATATCTTCTACTATTTCACCTTTAGCAAGATGAAATTAAAATGTCAATTTCTCTAGCAATGCAAGGATCTATATTTTGTCTATCCAATGGTGGGTGGATAAACCTTGCAGATTCTTGCAAGTCCTTCCTTTCTCTGTCTTTGCTGCATATAGCAGAACGGATATAGGATCTTGGTGTAAGATATTTTCATTTGCTTTGTCATAAATTGATGAAATCAATAAAGAACATTGAAGTCATACATTCTAATTAGTTCTTTTGTTAACCCAACTGAAAACCTCTGACAAAAAGAGTGATAGAAGACCCACATGTGCTCTAGTGTGCTAACAGACTAACAGTATTATATCCTTTCCCACATTTATCTGAAAAATCATTCCTGTTTTTAATATAATTTTTAGGGATACTTATACCAATAATGTGTCACTTTAATAGTGATTTCCTTCATTGCTGCAGACAACAGTTTATATGAGAGGGATCTCCAAATTCTATCCCATTTATTATCTTCAGTATGTATCCTGTGCTCAGCTTCCCAGGAGCCCTTAGATGCTTTTGTTGATTCCTATGTGACCTCAATCAGAACAATAAGTCAAAGGTTAGCCAGCTTTTATAGCCAAAGAGGAATGTGCTCTGGGATCAGGGTTCACATATCGGGGGCAGGTGCAGCCAAAGGATTTCCATTCTGTTGATGAGGGGGAAATCACCCTTTTCTTAAACTAACCAGGTGAGCTTGCTGAATAACAGAAACTACATATATGTGCCAGACTATGCACAAAATTCTGGTTAAGAGGCTCTAGCTAAACAAAATAAAATAAAATAAATGTTTACTATTTAAAAAAATGTTTATGAAATGTGTTCTTTCATGTAAGTCTCAAACCCGCACAAGATCTTGTTTTTCCCATGTTAAAAAAAGATATAATACTACTATAATAGCTTCTTAGTCATTTTTGAGGCGTCCAGAGTATGTGAAAAAAAGCACTGAGATGGCTGCAGCATCTCTGTTGTGGAGAATTGTTATTTGAACATTCAATATATTTATTGATTTTTAGCAAATAGATAAGCTTCTTTTATGTTAAGATTTAATTATGCTGGGGCTTGAAGATCAGCAACTGTGGGGATGGGGTGGATAATTCCCTAGAAGATGTAAATGTGCCCTTAGATATGTATGCAATATTCTGAACTGTTGAATACATAAACAACATTTAAGGGATGACGTTCAAACAAATCCTTGATATTCAAATGCTGTATACAGGAAGCTACAAGCAACAAATTGTATGCAGAGATTAGATCGAATTCAAGCCACAGCTGAACTTTTACATGAAAATGTGTTTTCAGAATGATAGAACCAAAAAAAGAAAAGAAAATGAGAACAGCAATTTGCATCTTCCACTGAGGGAATCATGATCTTTGTTGCATGCAGTTCAATGGCTTTGCTACAAGCATTTCACCTTGGGAATCTTTGGGCAGATGAAGGCCACACAAACAGATTCAACAATGTAAGGCTGTGGGAAATAAAGGAAAGGTTGGTTTTTCAATAAACTGATAGTTTCCAAAAAGTAATAAAAATATGCCTGCATTCAATAAAGAAAAGAAAATAATACAATTAACATGTGAAATGGAATTGCTTCTCCCATAACTCCATGAAAAATTAGAAGGCCATGCTGGTGAATGAAGGATCCAGCTTTACTGAAAGAATGCATTTCTTTCCCACCCCCTGACAGACCAGAATGGTGGCCCTGAGCTCAGCACTTGTACACTCTAATATAGTGTCCTACATGTTGCCAATTCACTCATACATTGCGTATATGCTGAGGTACCTTTTCATCCCAGGCTTGTCTATACTAGGCTATAAAATGTGGATCGATGCACACTAATGCCAATTTGCAGCAACTTTCATTTATCTCAATGATTTTTTTGGCAAGATCGCAGGTATGCAAAGCTATCTGCTTTTGTTGCTCAAATGGGCATGCCTGTAAATCAAGATGGCAGGTGCAAGTGAATTACTTATTATTGTCGCCAGTTGCTGCAACTGAACAGTATTTTTTTTAAAGGTATATCCAAGGTGTGGAAGTGCGATATTCTGCCTAAATAAATAGGAAAAAAATGGGGGGAGGCTTTTTTGTCGCCTCAGTGCATGATCACTATGGAAAAAAATACAACACAGCAGTTTTGGGTGTTTGTATTGTTAGCAAGCTCCTCCCCCTGTGCACATCCAACCAATCAACGTTCACCTTCCACCATTACTGGGAATGGACATCAAAGTGAATCAGTTGTCACAATGAGCAGGAATTCCCCATGGAGCTTTTTAAAAACTTCAGGGAAAGCCATGAAGGCATAGTTTTTGGCATTTTTGGCTCCTCTCCTTCCAAATACAGTGAATTAATGTGGGATCTCATTAAGACAAATGATATTCTCCTCAAATTCTATGAGGAGGATTTGCACTGTTTAGACAACCCTAACATTCCTATCCGATGTTTAAGTTGTCTTTCAAGGCCAGGTGCACAAACTGGCTTTCTACAGACAACTTCCATGTAAATGACCCACTCCTTGTTCTTTGCTATCAGAAAGTCCTTAACATTTATGTGTCAGGGAGTAACTGGGTTTAATCTGCTGGATGTAACCTTTGCTGTGTCAACTTGTTTTCCGTAGGAAAGTTCCTGAAACAGAGGCACACAGTTCTAAAGAGATGCAAGTATTTTTCTAAGTTAGCCCAAGCAAAGCCATATTATTGTCTCCTTCACTTTCACATGTCAATAAAATGCTACCTGGGTAAATCTTGGTTAAAAACTGACATGAACTATTCATTTGACTCCCCTTAAATAAAAATGGGCTGATATGGCTGATGACTATTGTTCTGGAGCAGTCAAATTATGTGTTGTCAATTCTAGGGGCTTGTCTACATGGGCCAAAAAAACCCGATATTCACCCTGAATCCAGTGCTAGCAGTCCAGATGACATATGGCTACTTTCAGGGAGGATCCTCAATTTTAGGCCCTTAACCCATATTTGCCCTGCACTAAGCAAAGTCAGGGGAAAGTCCAGAAACCCTGGAGTGGCTTCAAGTTCTATTCTTGTCTGGACAGCTGGATCCGGTCTGATTTGGCCAATCCAGTTGTCCACAGGGCAAAAGCAGTGCCATCCCTCTTACCCTGCACTGAGAAGTACAGGGAAGGGGACAGACCCTCATCGAGCCACTGCCTCACTGTGCAAGCAGCTCTCTGTGAGAGCCTGGCCAGTGTGACCGCCTCTGCTGACGTAAGAACAGGGCTCCTGTGCGATCAATAAAGAAGGGATAGAATGATCCTGTCCTTGTTGATCACATGTCTGGACACCCTGACCTTGACCTTGATAATGTCAGTCAGGCTCTCACAGAGAGCTGCTTCCTGGCAAGGCGATGACTCTAACAACAGGGGCCGGGCCAGCAGGGCTGATGTGGTGTTGGCAAACTGGCCTTTGTGGATAACAATGCACCATTGCACATGATTCAGCCAGGTGTGTGTGGCCACCATAGTGGTTGATCCAGGACCTGTCTGGAGCATAGTGCTTCAGACTGGCCCCAGATTAAGTGGACAGTGTAGATGAGCCCTAGAAAACAGAAGAAAACACTGAATGAATTAGTGGATTTCTATTTCAGTTTTTATACAAGCAGTTAAAATTTCGATTAGTAGACTCAAATCTACTTTGGGAGACTCTCACGACTAATAATTAGAGATTGATAGACATTAGTTCAGTTCAGATTTTAACACATGCCTACCTAATTCATGCTTCCTCAACCAAAATATACACAGAGACATAATTTTTCTTTGGTAATCAAACTTCTCCAAATTTTGAAATGCAGTTCTTTGATCAAAATGTGTACAAAAATGCATGTGTCAGGAGAAAGCACCAAAATTATTCAGGAATACAAAAGTTTGAGTACAATATCCAAAGTTGCATTTTGTTTAGAAAAAAAAATGCTTTTGAGATCTGTATGGTGGACAAATGCACAGAGATTTTCACGTGGACTTAAAATTTACAAATTGGTACAGAAATGGGATGATATGAACTAGAGCCTGGAAAAATGAAAATCTTGGAGAAACTGAAAATGCCAGTTTCATCCATTCCTCATATTATTATTTCTATTGCTTTATTGGGGTAATCAAGAAATATCAAGAAGTAGATTATATGGATCTATAGCCTAACTTGGATCTTCCTCAGTTGGTAAATGAAAAATTGCAAAAGAATAATTTAAAAACGCTTCTTCCTGCAAGATGGAAAGATTTTTGAAAGCTGATCTCAGAGAGATTTTGCACATTTTCAGAAATGATTTTTGCAGATTTCTGTAAAAGTGTACAATATAGAACTATAAGAAATGTTTTCTTGTTTTGTAGAGGATATTGAGAATACAGCTGTGCTGGGCAGGGCATGTTTCTAGGATGGAGGACCATCGCCTCCCCAAAATAGTACTCTACAGTGAACTCACCACGGGTCAGCGTAAGAGGAGTGCTCTAAAAAAGCGATACAAGGACTCCCTGAAACAACATCTCAGGTTCGGCCAAATTGACCACAAACAATGGTCCGCCCTGGCCTCACATCAGGAGGCATGGGGACACACTATCCACAATGCTGCAGCCTTATTTGAGAACTCACGCCAAACAAGTCTTGAGGAGAAATGACAACGCAGAAAGAATCACAACCCAGAAACATCACCCAAGGAGACCTTCTGCTGTGCTTTCTGCAACTGGACTTGTCTATCTTGGATTGGCCTTTTTAGTCATCAGCATGCTTGCAGAAAGCGCGGGATGAGTCCTTCCTGAATCTTCATTTGCGAAGAAAAGCCAGAGAGAGAGAGAGAGAGAGAGAGAGAGAGAGAGAGAGACTAGTTAATAACAGTAGCATTGGATGAGTTGTTTGCATCTTTTTGATCAGCCAGCCTATCCTTTTATGCTTGCCCTGTGTTTGGATTACATAATTGGACATCAATTCTGCACAGAAACATGTTGTACAAATTGCAGTAATAATAGCAAAATATGGTGCTTGGTTTCTTGGCCTCATATGGGATATGAGATCTCTTGAAGTCTTTGGAGAGAATTCCCAATAGGCACTATAAAATATGTTGAGGCCATCGTTATTTTTATAACCACAAGGGGTTTTTGGGGTGCTGCTGCTGAGTACAGTTGGCGTATCCACAGATTCTGCACCCACAGATTCCACCATCCATTGCATGAAGATTTTATTTTTTAAATATATATATATTTAAAAAATCCAAAATGTAAACCTTGCTGTTTGCAATTTTATATAAGGGACACCATTTTAGTACACAATAGTATATAATGTGACTTGAGTATCTACAGATTTTGGTATTGATGGGGGCGGGGGGTCCTGGAACCAAACCCCAGGAGATACCAAGGGCCCATTGTATTCCTAATTGTGGAAGTATGTTTTTCCAAAATCAGTTTTAAAATTAAATCTTAACATAGATGAATATCCATTTTTTCACAACAATACTAAAAAAAATGCAGTATGGAAATATTGATGCAAATCTTGGCATAATAGCTATGCAGATAAAGGCTAGGAGTACACATAATGTCTATGCACATATGTTTATGAGAAACTGAAGTCTGTGTTCTTTGATCTTCTGCCTGATTTATGAGTGATATAAAACATAGAATGTCATGTTAATTTGTCAGAGAAAGTTAAATTCGAGACTCTACAAGTTATCTAAACTCAGTACTGATCCTGGTTTCCATGGTTTTGCAATTTCCTGGCTGGCTTTAACCAACAAGAAGATCTTTATGCATTACAGTTATAAAAAAGCCCTGCAAAATATTATAACATATCAGGGCCAAAGCAGCATCACACCCTACATTTTGATTGGTGATAGTGTAAATTTCACTCCCCACTGTCAACCAAAAGCATTAAATTAAAGCTCAAGACTGTTGTTGTTGTGTGCCTTTAAGTCATTACTGACTTATGGCAACTCTATCATAAGGTTTTTTTTGGCAGAATTTGTTCAAAAGGGATTTGCTTTTGCTTTCCTCTGAGGCTCAGAGAGTGTGACTTGCCCAATGTTACCTAGTTGGTTTCCATGGCTGAGCAGGGAATTAGACCTTGGTCTCCCAGTGTTTTTGTCCAATACTCAAACCACTATATCATTTTGGTTCCCAGCAAGGTAGCAGAAGACTACCACTTATGAAAATGGGAATATTTCATGTCACTGTTGTGAGATACCAACAATGAAAAAATTGTCAATTACCTTGTATTATAAGAGATTGATCTCAATGGGCATGATTTCTATTGATTATTCCACTGACTGTGCAGTGTATCATGTTCAAATCATACTTCCATGCCTATGTTAGCCCTTCCAATCAGTAAGCTACAATGTTTATTAGCAATTCTTATAACTGGAGAAGCATTTTTATATTGTTCTCCAGTTTGGGGACTAGCACTGGTCCTTGGACCACACTTTGAGTGGCATTGCTTTAATGAACAGATGATGTTGGGTCTGTCTACACTGCAGAAATACAGCAGTTTGACACCACTTTATCCACCATAGTTCTAGCCTATGGAATCCCAGTATTTGTAGTTTGGTGAAGCACCAGAGTTCTCTGCTGGAGAAGGCTAAATACCTCACAAAGCTACAAATACCAGGATTCCAGAGGGTAGAACTGTGGTGGATAACATGTTGTAAAGCTGCAGTGTAGACAAACCCATTTTCTGATACTGCATCACAACTGATTGTGAGTCAATTAGCCACTTGCTTAAGGACCTGCAAATCCTATCAGGAGAAGCAGTAACACTTGCTTCCATTGTTATATACAGTACTTTGCTTTGACCTTCCTACCAAATATCAATCCCTTCAGCCTATGCACAAGGAACTCTTGCTCTTGATCTGGTAGAACATGTCAAACAGGAAAAAACGACAACCAATTTTCTCATTCTCTGAAGGCTTAGAGTTGACAATCTTGTTTCAGAGTTCTGAGCAATAGATATATAGACACAAGGAATTAAATTTCTGTATATATCCTCAAGTGTATATATCCTCAAGAGACATAGGACTTTATCAGATGCACTAAATATGATGTCATAACAATGCCACATAAATGCAAAAGGGTGCACAGATCAAATGATGTTGTCATTTTGTGTTTATGTATAGTCACAAAACCCGTACCTTTTAATTGATGGCTTAAACCATCAATAGATCCCCCTGCAGCTTTAGCCTCGGGCCATTTAAATCTTGTCAATGGCCCAACCGGGCAAAAGACTTCCAGGTGAACTCACAACATCTAGGTAAGTGACAAATTTTTTATTACCCTTCCTGGGTTACTTGAAGGTTTTTTAGTGTATATATGTGCTTGGTGTGACTTTTATATTTTTATTTTTATTTTTAAATTTCTCACAAAAGAGTTCACTTCCTCTTTATTGTCAGAGCTGCCTTTGCTGGGAGTGGAGG
This sequence comes from Gambelia wislizenii, assembly GCA_030847615.1. Lineage (NCBI taxonomy): Eukaryota > Metazoa > Chordata > Lepidosauria > Squamata > Crotaphytidae > Gambelia > Gambelia wislizenii. The sequence goes on along the minus strand of JAUMIR010000005.1, from coordinate 199,940,826 downwards.
TAAGTGTGTGTGTGGGGGGGAAGGTATGTTCTTTTGCTGGTATAAAGATGGATTTTTTTAATGCCAGCAAAAGAATGTTTTCAGGGGATTGTCTGATAAAGGCCATAGTCATATTTTCCTAATAATGGGGTTTGCAGCTAAGGTTGTGTACCTCTAGACTTCTCTGCCCCATCTGGCTCCAGGAAAATCTAGAAGAGTTTCATGTAGCAAAACAAAGTGTTAGCAGTGATGGCTAAATGATAGAGAACACCAAGTGGTTCATCCAGTACACATCTCCCACTCTACCACAGCATATCCCATGCTAAAATACCTGAGCTACCCTCCCAAAAAACATTTACAAGAAATGCTGTGTCAATAGTTTCTTGAAAATCTCTAGGGAGGAAAGAGATACTGTACATTTCCTAGGCAAGTATTTTCAACAGCAAGTTTTCACGTGTCATATATTTCATTACAGATGCAACAAATTTAAATATTCTGAACAATTATTGCTTCTAGAATCAATATATCAATAGAAAATACTAAAGTTATAGAGTGTGGATAAATATTTTCCAAAAGACCCCAAAATGGTGCTGTCTTCATGCTATCAAATGGCAATAAATCAAAGAGTTCAGTATCCACTGAAAAGAACTATGAAATGAACAAGCGTAGCTTAAAAGTGAGGAAAGGGATCATCTTAGAAATGATATTTTCTTCTCTGTCTTTTCTCACTGCCTAAGAAATTGCCACAAAATTCTGCCAAATGTGAATTATCTCATGAACAGAGATCCCTGCATGCTCAAACTATATTAGAAATTTCAAAGGCAGCTAACAAAGTTTCAATATGACAAGCACATTTTTGCACATATTTCATGTACTTCTAGAAGTAGTACCAAGCCCTGCACAGATTCCAGTGTAGAACCTGTATTTATTTTTAATTCTAAAATTTCTGGGGCATGCATTATGTATGTACATATGTATGTATGTATGGAGATTTTCAGACTACACTGTTATAGTGTTACTATTCCACTTTAACTGCTCTAGCTTCCTGCTGTGGAATTCTGGGGTTTGTAGTTTAGTGAGGCCTAAGAGCTCTCTGTCTGAGAGTTGTAAATGCCCCTCCCTAAACTGCAAATCCCAGGATTCAACAGGAGGCAGCCAGAGCAAATATAGTGGAATAGTAACACTATAACAGTGTTGTCTAAAAATCTAGCAAGTATGTAGGTGCCTTCAAGTCACCTGTTTACTTATGGCAACCCCATGAATTTCATAGGCTTGTTTAAGGCAAGGAGTACTCAGAGGTGGTGTGTCCATGGCTTCCTCTGAATCTAGCCAATAGCACCTGACATTGCTTGGTTGGCTCCCATCCAGGTACTGACCAGGCCTGACCCTGTTAAGCTTCCAAGATCAGACAGGATCTGGTGCCTTCAAAGTATGTAGGCACTCATAAATAATTCTCCTCCTCCTCCTCCTCCTCCTTTTTTAAAGTGCATGCAGAGGTAAAGAGTGCTGGAGAAACTTTCAAAATAATGAGCAAGGAATTATGTCCCTTAGAGCTAGGTTATATTAATGCATCCTTCTTTTAAAAATACCTGTACCGAGTAAGTCAGAGTTTTCACAGTACAATCATACTTGGATTGTTGTCCCCAGTTCAGATTGCTGTGCGGCCTGCTTCAAAATGCAGCAAGCCTAGCATGGGAATGCTATAAATAATTTGCTTCCATGTTATGGAGGCTTTGTGCAGCAGCATAACATCTACAAGCAGATTCCCATATGTGTCAGTTAGATCTGTTGTGCAGCAGTTACTAGCTAATGTGGCCATGCAAGAAGCCCATTACAGACATTGCAACCACAGTATAGACCCATCATCACACTTAGAAAGTTATTTTTAGCAGCACACAAGCCATGATCATATAACATCTGAGTCATGAAACTGCATTCAGGATGAGAGTAGCTTTTATGGCTTGACCTCAGAGAAAAGATCTGAAATTTAGCAATCTAGGACAGAAATCATTTGCTTGTTGAGTTTAAAAGTCTGACCAGTGAATGCCAGAAGTTTAACAGGTGTCTATTTTTGGTAGATATGCTTTGCTGGGTGCCTTCAAAGTATATAGGCACGGCACAAGTCCCTCCCCCCCAAATTGGGAAAAAGAGTAGTGGCAGCCAGTACTGCCCTCATTGGATTCTGGGGAAGTACCCATCTGGCCTTCCAATTATGGAAAGTATCCTACTCCTGGTCTGGAAAACTAAACTCTCTTTATGACTGACCCTGTGCACTCTTAGAAAACTGAATATAAGAATCAGAGTCTTCTCTTTGCAAATTAAGCAATGGAATTATGGATGGAGTGTCTTTATCTCAAGACTAATATTGAGTCATTTTGTGGAGCAACAGAAAGAAGATAGTGAGAATTGAATATTTCAGAGCTTCGACACATTCCCATCCAATGCCAGGGAAGTAAAACACAAAAGAGAGGAACAAGTTGATTTTGAAAAAAAAAATATATTCTTCTCTTTTTGAGGTGATGGATTAAAAATGACAGCCTCACAGGTTATGGGTCTGTCACCTAAACTCTCCTTTGAAAAAGTGTGTGTAGTGACTAATGTGAAGCCCACTGATCATGAAGAATTAGAGAGAGTTCCTCCTGTTGGAGAGGGATCATTCAGTCTGGAGAAATGATTTTCTAAAATGAAAATGGATAGATTTTCACACCAGGTGATATTTCTTTCTTTCTTTCTTTAAAAAGTATGTCACTTTCTCCAAAGAACAGTCTTCTGAGCAGAGGAAAGTGTCTGCTGCTTGGGAGTAAAGATGGCTGACTCACATGTATTAAATATCTTCCTAAATATTAAATGCTAACTGAGAATCACCCGCAAGCTTTTCTTTCTGTGCATCGTTGCTTTTAATGGAAAGCCATGCCTGTTGGGGAATCTAACCATATGGTGTGTAATACATTCATATATTTGTGGAAGGCTTTTTTCCCCTCCCTTTTCAAAACCACATTAAATTATTATGCATGGTTACATTAACACAGTAGTGGTCCTCTGCACGGGTGGTGTAAAACACATAAAACTAAAAGCACCTTTCCATTTAAATGAAGAGCTATGCTTGATAAGGCTATTGCAAAATAGGATTTTGAGTTTTTGTAAGAATTTCATAGTTTGCATGATTTCAGCCTGGTCCCTACAAGCTAGCCCCTGAGTTTCTGAAGAGCTCCTCCATTCAGGTGACTTTGAATCTCACTGGAGCCTATATGAAATGAAAAATGATATTTAACATAAATGTATACAGAGCTTTGAGAGTTTGAGGAGAAAGGGGAGCACTTGTTTTCTCAAACAATATTTGGGAGGGGAGCTAGCCTGCCTGCAAGTCACAACTATTCATTCCTGTTGAAGTAATTATCCAGAAGGCCAGATATATGTGTGTGTGTGTGTGTGTGTGTGTGTGGTGATTGTAAGATGATAGCTGTAGTGTGTGTGTGTGTGTGTGCACGTGCACATGTGTGTGCTGAGTGAATGAGGTTTTGCATAGGCTCAGAAATGTGTTTTACCCTATGTTTTAGCATTCCTGAAAAAGGTAATTAAAGCTACCATCTAAAAGACATTTAACTGGGAGCCAACTCCACTGCTCTGTGACCAGCAGGGGAACACACTACATGACCAAGTAGAAATAAAAAGACAGTGGAAACAATACCCAGAAGAACTATACAAAATAGATGGAAGGATGACAGATTCATTTGAGGAAGAACCGTATGAAGACAAACTTCCAATTTTAGAAAGTGAAGTAGAGGCTGCGCTTAGAGCACTTGGAAGACATAAATCATCAGCAATAGACAGCATACCAATAGGGTTACTTCAGTCTACAGAATCTACTCTAGTAACTAAAATCTGTCAACAAATATGGAAAACAAAGTAATGGCCCACAGATTGGAAATGCTCAATATACTTTCCAATCCCCAAGAAAGGGGACACCAGGAATTGCAGTAACCACTGGACCATTACATTAATTTCCCATGCAAGCAAAATGATGTTCAAAATTTTACAACAAATTCTACAAGAAAATTCTACAACAAAGGTAAGCTTTTACCATATATGGAGTGAGAAACACGGAATGTCCAAGCTATGTTCAGGAAAAGAAAAAGTGCTAGGGATCATATTGCAAACATACGTTGGATAATGGAGCTCACCAAAGAATTTCAGGAGAACAGACACCCCCCTCCCGGATCTTGAAGAATGGTAGATCCGGGGGAGGTGTTTTAATGATGGGCATGGAGACGAACACAGGAGTTGGCCAGGGCGTGGTTACGCCCTGGCTAGGAGGAGGCAGGGGCAGGCCTCAGGCAGGGCTATTTTACCTTTTGCCACCCCTGGCTTCCTCCTCTTTTCCACTGGATAATGGAGCTCACCAAAGAAGTTCAGAAGAAAATCAGCCTGTGCTTTATAGATTATATATTGCTGTTTTATATTTGATTACATGTATTGATCAGTTTGTTTTATCTTTATATTTTCTTCCTGTTTCATATTATATTGTTGCTATTGTTGTTGTGGTTTTTTTGTAGTTATCTGGATAATTTGTTTTGCAATTGTATTTTATAGTTTTATGTTTATGTGTACACTTACTTTAGATTTTATGCCTTTGGTAGGACCCAAAGGTGTTTTTTTTTTTTGCTTGTTTTACTACAAAGCAACATGTACATAGATGGTGCAATAACAATAACAATAACAATAATAATAATAATAATAATATAGTTTATAGCAGAGCCTGTGATTGTATAGATTATGAAAAACTATGGATCACACTTAAAGAAATGGTTGTGCTGCAACGTTTGATTGTCCTGATGCATAACCAGTACTCAGGACAAGAGGCTACTGTTAGGACAGTATATGGAGAAACAGAATGGTTCCCAATGAGAAAGGGAGTCATGGAATGCTGCATTTTATCACGCTATCTGTTTAACTTGTATGCTGAACATATAATATGTAAGGCAGGATTAGACTCAAAGGAAGGAGGTTTGAAAACTGGAGAAGGATCATCAACAATTTAAGATATGCAGATGACACCATGCTATTAGCAGAAAACAGCAAAGACTTGGAATGATTATCAGAGTAAGTTAAGGGGGAAGAAAGTGGAAAGGCAGGTCTACAGCTGAACATAAAGAAAACAAAAATCATGACCACAGGTGATTTACATAACTTTAAAGTAGATGATTAAGACATTGAAATAGTTCAAGATTTTCAATGCCTTGGCTCAGTCATTAATCAGAACAGACACTGCCGTCAAGAAATCAGAAGATGATTAGACCATGGAAAGGCAGCTATGAAGGAACTAGACAAGATCCTGAAGTGTAAAATGTATAATTTTATATCAGGGTTTGTCTATACGGTGAAAATACTCCTCATAGAATTTGAGGAGAATACAATTTGTCTTAATGAATTCACCCATCAATCCACCATATTCAGAAGGGAGTGTGCCAAAAATGCCAAATTTCCTTCAAGGCTTTTCCCATATATATATATATATTTAAAAAACCCTCCAAAGGAAATGTGCATTCCCGCTTGTTGGGACAGCCAATTCAGTTTGATGCACATTCTCCATAAGAGTGGAAGTTTGCTGTAGCGGTTGTGCACTGAGGCAATGAAACAGCCTTCTTTCTTTCTTTATTTAAGTGGAATATCACACTTCCTTACCTTGGATATGCTTTTAAAAAACCTGTTCAGTGGTGGCAACTGGTGGGAATAAAAACTACAGGCAGGCCTGTTTGAACAATTGAATGGGGATTTCTTAGCATGCCTGTGATCTTGCCAAAAAATTATTGAGACCAATGAAAGCTGCTGCAAATTGGCATTAGTGCACATCAATCCACGTTTTATAGCCTCATATACACAAGCGTCCAAAGTTAGGATGCTCCATGCCATGATATTTCTCATTTCTATGTATGGCTATGAAAGCTGGACAGTGAAGGAAGCTGATAGGAAGAAAATCAACTCATTTGAGGTTTGGAGCTGGAGAAGAGTTCTGAAGATACTGTGGACTGCTAACCCCCCCCCCCAAAAAAAACAAATAAATGGTTCCTAGAGCAAATCAGCCGTGTATTCTCCCTAGAAGCCAAGGTGACTAAACTGAGACTGTTGTCTCTCTCTCTCTCTCTCTCTCTCTCTCTCTCTCTCTCTCTCTCTCTCTCTGGCTTTTCTTTGCACATGAAGATTCAGGAAGGACTCATCCCGTGCTTTCTGCAAGTGTGCTGATGACTAAAAAGGTCAATCTGAGATAAACAAGTCCAGTTGCAGAAAGCACAACAGAAGGTCTCCTTGGGTGATGTTTCTGGGTTGTGATTCTTTCTGCATTGTCGTTTCTCTTCAAGACTTGTTCGGCATGAGTTCTCAAATAAGGCTGCAGCATTGTGGATAGTGTGTCTCTATGCCTCCCGCTGTTGTACTTTGGCCATATCATGAGAAGAAATGACTCACTAGAAATGATAATAATGCTTGGTAAGGTAGCAGGCATTAGGAAAAGAGGAAGACTGTATTCCAGATGGATTGACTCAACCAGGGAAGCCACAGCTCTGTATCTCTGCAAGACCTGAGCAGGGCTCTTGATAACAGAATGACTTGGAGGTCTCTCAAAGCCAACTTGACAGCAGTTAACAACAACAAACTGAATTGGGTTGCCCTTTGTTCCCACTGAAGTCACGTTAAGCTTGGATTCAACCCATTGAAACATCAGGACTCACTTCTAAGTAGGCATACAGATAACACTTTAAGATTTTTTCAATATGTGCCAATTGCTGTCAGGAATGAGATGTTGAGGCACTGAATATTTTCCACAACCATACTTATCATAGAATCATAGAATCATAGAATTGTAGAGTTGGAAGAGACCACGAGGGCCATCCAGTCCAACCCTCTGCCACGCAGGAAATCTTGATCTTCTTTTAATATATAATAATAATAAATTTTTATTTCTATCCCGCCCCTCTGCAATGCAATCAGGGCAGCTTACAATATAAAAAGTCTATAATTACAATACCCTAGCCCACCCACCCCTTAAAATAATATTAAATTACAAAGGATTAAAAACATACAATAATTAAAAATATATTAAATTAGAAAAAAATTAAAACATACATTAATTAAAAAATCCAATTGCAGCTCAGAGGGAAAGGACAGCCAAGTCTTGGGCCGGGATAATTATTCAGGAAAGGCCTGCCGGAAAAGATCCATCTTGACAGCTTTTTAAAAGCTGTCTAAGGTGGTAATAAGATGGATCTCGTCCGGCAGGCCATTCCATAATCTGGGAGCGGTAGCAGAGAAGGCCCTCTGGGAGGTCACTGACAGCCTTATTTTCAAAGGCTGTAACAAATTCCTCCCAGAGGACTGACGTGCGCGGGGAGGGTCGTAAGGAAAGAGGTGGTCCCGGAAATAAGTTGGACCCAAGCCATGTAGGGCTTTAAAGGTCATAACCAACACCTCGTACTGTGCCCAGAAACTAGTAGGCAGCCAGTGGAGAGCCTTTAGCACAGGTGTTATATGCTCTCCTCTGGAAACACCAGAAATCAACCTGGCTGCCATGTTCTGGACTAGTTGAAGTTTCCGAGTCAAGCACAAGGGTAGCCCCATAGAGCACATTACAGAAATCCAGACAGGAGGTTACCAGTGCATGTACCACAGTTTCAAGGTCCCTGGTTTCCAGGCAAGGGCGCAGCTGGCGTATCAGCCGAAGTTGATAACAGGCAAGTACATATAACACTCTTGTTTTGCAAAGTGCTTTCACAGACATTAACTCTCTGCTCACAACAGCCTTCTAAGGAGATTATCAGATGGGGACAAATATAGCGTCTCTGACTCGCTATTTCCTATCCCACCCCACTCCCATCCCTGTAACAGCTTAATATATTTTTTCCCCAGACCTACCTTGATAGCGCTACAAAAACTGTGTCCCCTCTCCTCCAGCAGCCCATTTTAAAAACCCCAGGTAACCCGGGGAGGGGAAAAAAAAGTTTGTCAGTTACCTCAATGTCCAGATCTCAACAGGAAGTATTTGGCACGAACCTTCCAGTGACGCTGGCATTGCACCAGCATAATGGGGCATCTTTTCGCTCACCCATCATTCCAATACGGAAACGGAATGATGGGTCAATTCATGGCTTACCCATGAATAAAAAGGATTGAAGGGGCATGGGAGCAGAACAACACAGGGATGATGTCTTTTGAAAGGGAAGCCCTTTTGAGATCTCCTGACACCCTGTTGTGGGATATTTAGGTCATCTGATCATCTCCTAAATCAGTGCTTCTTAGTATTTGGTCCTCTAGCTGTTTTGGAATTCAGTTCCCATAAGTCCCCATTGACCATGGCAAATGGTCAGGAATTCTTGGAGCTGAGGTCTCAACCATCTGGATAACCAAAATTTTGAGAGTCCTATAGGGACATCAGGGTAGTCAGAACCATTGAGAGTCATCAGGTTATACATAGAACCCGAGACTACTGCAACCAGGGTAACTTGCCCACACAGGAAAAAAAAATACCAATGGCTGTGTTTCATGTACTGAAAAGAATGTGATGATTCTTAAAGATGGAGACTGTTTGAATATACAGCATTCATGTGGCCTAAAGCAGTGTTCGAGTTAGGCCTTCTGCAATCCTCACTTTAGCTTCCATCTCACTTGTTTCATCACTGCTAACTGCCTACTAAACCTGGCCATTTCTCCATTACAGAGATCAGCCAAGGCTTCAAAGGGATAATCTGTTATAGTAGTAGGAAACTCTCCAAGAGCCATCAGGGAAACATCTGGATCTATCAGTGGTGGACCATGTTAACTGATCTCCCACCACTGCAGAAGTTCTGAGTCCCAGTGAATCTAAGTCCCACCAGGTAGTGATCTCTCCAATGGAACTGTGAAAAGTTTCTCTATACCAAGATCACCATCATTCCATCCAGCACAGAAACTAGGTCAATAGGGAGATTAAAGTTCCCTAGCACAACAAGCTGTGGGAGGGATCCAACTCCACTACTAAGACTGGCTCACCCAGGTCTGGAAGGGTAACTGTTGAGCAGGAGGGTAGGCAGTACACTGGCAGAATCTCAGTCCTGTTCCTGCCACCCACCTTCACATACTCAAACTAAGCAGAATGTGGGACAGGACACCTCTCAAGGGAATGGGGTTCTTACAGGCCACTGAAACTCTACCACCACACCTCCTAGGTCTCAGGGAATTCAGGCAGAGCTGGGAGATAGTAAGGCCTATGTGCATACACACACACACACACACACACGGGGGGGGGGGCTTATCCAGCCAGTTCTCTGTAATACAAGCCAACTTGGCATGTTCATCCAGGATCATTTTCCTTTTACCAAACTGGCACTGAGCAGCAGCATTTCAGCACTGCAAGTCCATTGCCAAGGCTATCTGGACTATTTGATATATAGTTTGGGAACCAACACCTGTAGCTCTCCTGTCTTCCAAGGTGATAGCACTGTCTCTTCATTTCATATCTCCCATTCCCCATTATTGTTTCAATGGCTGTTCTTTGGTTCATTGCCCCTGTCCTGTTCTCTGAATAATATTGTTTTTTTGTTTACTGAATTTATACCCCTCCTTTTTCCTGGGATGGGATACAAGTCAGCTTATTAAAACAAGATTCAGTGAAAATCTTGTTTTACAGAAGTTAAAAAAGAATTAATTTAATTTCCATGGTTTAAAACAGGTTTAAAAACTTAATTATCTTTTTTTATTCTATATTTTTTATTAAAACAAAAACTTAATTATCAGTAAAAGATAATAAATACAGCAGACCACTTCACACACACACTACTCATACATGATTTACATCTCAAAGACCTTCCTGAACAAAAAAGTCTTCACCTGTCAGCAGAAAGAGAGCAGGGAGGGGGCCAACCAGACCTCCCATTAAAGGGAGCTCCACAGCCTAGGATCAGCCATGGAGGAGGTTGTCTCCTGTGTCCTCACCAAACATGCCTGTGGAGATGGTGGGACAGAGAGAAAGTCCTCCCCTGCAGATCTTAAAACTTGAGCTGGCTTCTATAGGGATAAACGGTAGATACAGGGAGGAAATGCCACTCCTGTGCAATGTGTAAGTCCTAATGGGGGACTAGTCTCCACATTCACATCATGCCCAAAGTGGCTCGCCCAAAAAGGTTGACCCTCTTTGCTCTCACACCCCTTCAGTGGTGAGTCTGCCACCTCAGGTAGACAGGTTTTATCCCCTTACAAGAAGGGGACAGCTAATAATCACTGCTTTGTTCAGTACTTGAGGGGATCTGACCTTGTCTTGAAGAATGTGGAGTGTCAGACAGAAGTCCACAGGGGAAAGCAGTGACAGCAGACAAGCAGGGCAGTGGTGGTGATGCAGCAGCAAGCAGTCAAGCAACAGCAATGTCTCTCTCCTCTTTAGGGCTGGTGTTGCTACTCCCCTACTCTACTGGCTACCATCAACCACCTCAGGTAGCCAGGTTTATCCCCTGGGAAGGCAACAAGTGGTTCTTTCTGGCTTGCTCAGTAGCTGAGGAGGCATGGTCCTGAAGGGTGTGAAGCATCAGACAGCAGCCCACAGGGGTGAGTGGTGGCAGCAAACAGGTGGCAGCAGGCAGGCAGCAGCAAGGCCTCGTTGCTTCTCCCAGTCTACTGACTCTGCTCAAGCCACCTCAGGCAGCCAACTTCTATCCTCTGTCAGGAAGGAAACAAGTGCCTTACAAGCCTGTCCATGTGGTCTCTGCCTCATGTTCTTCTTTCTGTGGTATAGGTTACTGCCTGCTGTGGACTTGGTTTTCTGTTTTTCTCTGAAGACATTTGTTCCATATGCACACTACTTAGGAGGCATAGTCTTAAAGTTCATATGCTTTAGTTTTTACACTTTGTGAAATGAGTTGCTGCAGAGCAGAGACACAGGGCCTCATGGGAGTTTATGACCGTGTTGTGAGAGTAGGACCCAAACCCTCCATTGTAATAGTAATCTCTAATGAACCTTGCCTGCTTGCCTCAATGTTGATTTATCTTTGCTCGAACATACTTACTGTCTTTGCAAGAGAAGACAACAACTATCAAACCACTACTCTGTGGTGGCTGTTTCTACCATCGCACATACCACCAGCTCCATTGGGCACCAGCCACCATTGGCTGCAAAAACAAAAGGGAGGAAAGGGGTAAAATTAAAAAAAAAGGCACTGATTCTCTAGATATGTAGGTTGGTGGGAGGAGAGAATAATGACAGCGGCTAATGGGGCTCAAATGGAACAGTGACAGTGATGACAGGGTTTATAGGTAGCATCTAAAATGTGTGGAAGCATTAGTACATTATTACATGTTATTTTAATAATGAGCCAACTTTGTCTTCTAGGGTAAGAATTAGGTCCAAGTGCTAAGGGTCATATATTCTTCTGAGCATGCAGTGAATTGCAAACTGAATTTGAAGTGTTGGCAGAAGGCCTCTTGCCCTAGATATCTGAACTGATTTTCATCTCCTCCTGCTCTCAGGCAGATTCTGGGATCCTTATGACCCCTGTTGTTGTGATGGCTCACTGTGATCCCATGGGGGTGTCATTTGGCAAGTGCTAGACATTTTGAATGTAAGAATGAATGAATAATTCTGACAGTTTCAGATCCTTATAGGAATGCAAGCTGTTAGGAATAACAGCTTAATGTTTCGGCTATATGCTTCTGAGTTTGCTTTTGAACGTATGGAGTCAGTACTGGAATTTTCAATAGAAATCACAAGCCATTTTTACACATTTATTTTGGATGATACAGATATTTAATTGCAAAAGCCATAGGATAAGACAATCTCTGGGCAAATACCCTTGCCCTAACATACTGTCTACTTAGTTGTAAATCCCACTAAATTCAACATGCTTACTCCTAAGTAAGTATGCACTGGATTTCAGTATCAGATCATTTAGCAGCATATCATAAGGTGACATAAATATGATATTTTCCTCTACAGTAGACTAATTTTATTTTTTTAAAAAAATCTCAGCATAATTGAGTCCCTAAAAACCTCTCTAGTAAGAACTTCTCAAATCCTTATTACATATTACAAAAAATATTGGGAGGATACAATTTTTTTAAAAAATATTGTATTCATCTTGAGAAAGCAGCTTCATGTCCTTTGAAATTCAAAGTTGCTGGGCGAAACAAAATGGATATAGTTTTCTTTTCATACTTGTCAAACCCCATGAAGGAGAGAACACAACCATATGGAAACTGCTGCTAAGAAATGTAATAGAAGGTGTCATTCTTTAATAGCATGTAGCCTGCCTCTCTGTGTATTGGAAAGCATGCCACACAATGGCCTCTTGACTGAAGCATGTCACCATCCAAGAGGCAAACTACCTAGTAACAAACAACCATTTTGCAGTATGCATTTCATTTGATTCTGCAAAAAGTTATAACTTCCTTTTTGCTACCCAGTGATATGCAAAAAATATTTAGTTTTGTATTGTGTTAGGTTCCCCTCTCCCATCTACTCAAAGCTTGAAAAATGTTAGGGTTTTTTTTGTACTCCAGCTCACATAATCCCTCAGACAGCATGGGAGCTGTATTCCAAAAGTACCTTTTCCAAGCTCTCACTCAAATAATTTCTTCAGGCAAACTCACTACAGTACACCACCACATAGATAATTAATACTTTTCTTATATCTACATGGATCATCTTAAACGGTAAAATATCTAACAGTCTCCCTCTGTTCCCCCTGCCTGATAATTTAGTAACAGTATAATTGTGATCATTCTTTTCTCAACACATTATTGATTAGTTACATTTATGTCCCACCATTCATCCAGTGAGCTCAATGACTGCCCCTTCCCGCATTTATCTTCACAACAACCCAACCCAATGCCATCCCTGTCATGAGGCAGAGTGAGTTTTTTGGACTACAGCTTCCAGTATCCTCCAGTAGGAGATTATGGGAGCTGTAGTCTAAAAACCAATCCCCTTGCCAAGTTCTGACTTAGGTCTCTTTCACGCACTACACAATTGCAGCACGCTGGTACCACTTTAACTGCCATGGCTCCATCTTATGACATTCTGGGATATGTTGTTTCATGTGAGATTTAGCATCATTTGACAGAGTGCCTCACCAAACTGCAAATCCCGGGATTCTGCAAGATGTAGCCATAGAAGTTAAAGAGATATCAAAGTGTTATAACTAAATGATGTGAAATACAGAGATCCCTCCACATTTGCAGGTTTAACTTTTGTGGGTTTGATTATTAGCAGGTTATTTGCTGCCACCTCTGCTGTGGCCCTCTGCCATTTTTAATAAGGACTACTAGCCTCACAAGACTGAAAGAGACTGTGTGGTGAAGCTTGTAAGTCCTTAATAAAAATGGTATAGGGCAACAGCAAGCCCTGCCAACTACCCACTTTTGCTCTGCAAAGGAACCCTGTTGCCTTGAAGGAATCCATGGTGGGTTGAATCTGCAGATCATACTTTTTCATAGAATCATAGAATTGGAAGAGACCATAAGGGCCACACAGTCCAACCCCCTGCTATGCAGGAATACACAATCAAATCATTCCCGACAGATGGCCATCCAGCCTCTGTTTAAAAACTTCCAAAGAAGGAGACTCCAGCACACTAGGAGGCAGTGTATTCCACTTCCAAACAACTTATTGTGTGTTAAATTTGGCAGGGTGCAGGGTGGGGTTAGAGATATTCACAGTTTTCCCACTATTGCAGTGGGCCTCTGCCCTTAACCCCAGCAAACATGTAGAGCCAACTGCACACCTAAGACACTACTGTGCTTTTTAGATTTAATTTTTTACATCTTTCAGTTAGGGTCTCAAGAAAGAGGTATTTGGATTGATCCTTGAGAGATGCTGTTCTAGCATTTGATGGACTCAGACTCTGCCTTGGATGTATTTCTTATCCTCTGTTGATCTTCCCATTTCATAAGATGGTACCGGGGAAGCCTTTGCACAGACTTGGTGGCTTGAGCACTCTTTCATCGAGTGTTACAGTTCTGTGTCTTTGCTGTCCTTTCAGTTTCAGCTGAGTAGAAATCAGGAGTAGTGACAAAGATTTCATAAGTTCTCAAAGAAAGTGGGGCAGCAGTTGATACGAGCTATAAATAAATGTTGAATACATGAACAATTGTATAGTTAAACATCCTTAAAAGATTTTATTCCTTATATGTCATAGGCATATACTATAGGCATATAAAGTATTAACAAGTGTGTTTTGCTTAGCAAAGTATCAGTTACAGCATATATATAATCAATGTAAAACATAAAACAAATCAGTGCAGACCAAACAACAAGAAGACAATCATAGGCATTCAGCAGGTATCCTGGTAGTAGCCCATGTCCAATAATAATAATAATAATAATACTAATACTACTAATAATAATAATAATAATTTATTTATACCCCGCCCCTCTGCTAAAAACAATCGGTGCGGCTTCCAACAATTAAAACATTATAATAATGACTAAAAACACCACCCACCCCCACCCACCCCTTCTTCATCATGTGTTTAGCTGTTACCTCATATAACTTAATTGTTTAAACAGACATAAGTTTAACTGGAAATCTAACTCATGTGAATAGGAATTTCACTTTGGGTCTCAGTCTTGGGGGGAAAAGTGGGCTATAAATAAAGATGATGATGATTATGATGATGATGAGCTTCTTTAAAAAAAGTATTTATTTATTCATACAAATTAAAAGTAAAATATAAAAACAAACAAATCAAACAAAATAGCTTCCATCATCTCATTTTCCTCTTGGCTATTGATGACTCCCTATTTCTATTGCCACAAAGTAAATCTCTTATTTCATCTGTTTTTCACATTTACAATTCTCTCATTATATATTTCCTCCCATCAACCAATTATTCCCCCAGTAGCTTTCCCATAACATTTCTTGCCAATCTTGCAATTCTCTTAGGGTTTTTTCATAATCTATAATAATAGTTTGTCCATCTCATCTCTCTCTCTCTCTCTCTCTCTCTCTCTCTCTCTCTCTCTGGCTTTTCTTCGCAAACAAACATTCAGGAAGGACTCATCGCACGCTTTCTGCAAGCGCACTGATGACTGGAAGGCCAATCCGAGATAAACAAGTCCAGTCGCAGAAAGCACAGCAGAGGGTCTCCTTGGGTGATGTTTCCGGGTTGTGATACTTTCTGTGTTATCGTTTCTCTTCAAGACTTGTTCGGCGTGAATTCTCAAATAAGGCTGCAGCATTGTGGATAGTGCATCTCCATGCCTCCCAATGAGAGTCCATGGCGGACCATTGTTGGTGATCAATGCTGTCCTTGAGCAAGCAGGGATCACCAGCATTGAGCCCATGATACTGAGAACACAGCTGCGCTGGGCAGGGCACGTTTCTAGGATGGAGGACCATCGCCTTCCAAAAATAGTACTCTATGGTGGGGTGGGGGTGGGTGGTGTTTTAGTCATTATTATAATGTTTTAATTGTTGGATGCCGCTCCGATTGTTTTAGCAGAGGGGCGGGGTATAAATAAATAAATTATTATTAACTTGCCACAGGTCAGTGTAAGTGGGGTGCTCCAAAAAAGCGATACAAGGATCCCCTGAAACAACATCTCAGGCTTGGACAAATTGATCACCAACAACAATTGTCCATCTCATACATTTCAAAAAAATTATTTATCCAGTCATCAATTGTTAGAACTTCCTCACCTTTCCACTTTTTTGTAATTACCTGTCTCACAGCTGTAAATGCATATAGCAGTATTTTCCTATATTTCTCCCTTGATTCTCTTTCAACATTACGCAACACATTTAACAAATATATCTCAGATATATTCAGGTGTTTGTATGGACTCCACTCCACTCCATTGTGGCATCAGCATGGGGCCAGGGAGATGAGTTTTTGGTGGGTTGGCAAAAGAGGTCAGAAGGAGACACCCTGGGCCAGGCAATCAGCTGACCCTTCCCGCTGTTTCAATTTCACTTCTTAGTCCCCCCTCTTTTTTGCACAAATGGCAGTTGTTTGAAGAAGTGCATACCAGCATATCCATATCATTAGTTGAATGTACCTCCACTTACTAAGATGTCCAAAGGCCCTCTAAGCCATGGGCAAAGTCATACATGTTTATGCATAAGAGGAGAGGAAAAAACCAGAATTGTCACTCATACTGCACTGTATTGAACCAGGGTGAGTTCAGAAGGGGGAAGCTGTGTGTGGACAGTGCCCCTGAACTCACCTTGGTGTGTGTCCTGATCATGTAGATAAGCCTGTGGTTGCTGCAGACCAAGGAAACTCTATGGTAAGCCAGGTTTTCCTGTCAGTGTAGATGAGTCCTCAGTCTCAAAGGTGCTACAAGACCCCATGGCATACAATTATAGTGTGTGTGAATGAAAAACATGCCTTTTGAAAAACAAAATATGTACATTGGTATAAAAGACATGCATGTTCCATATACAACAGGATTAACCCCCTTCAAGACACACCATAACAGCTATCAGTTGGGAACATTTTGGGTATAGATATAAACTTGTGATATGCATGAACTGAGTACTATGTGTTGCCCCTAAATTTTGTGGCAGAAGACACAGAAAAATAGAACCAGATATTATTACTGTACTGCATTTTGAGGATGTAGGGGCAGACTAAGAGCAGTTAAAATATTTTAAAATGAATTACCAGACATTTAAATTATATGTATTTATTGAAAAGGGCAAACTGATTACTTTATGCCATTAGATTTACTCAGGCTGGCTCTAAGCCATGAGGGAGAGTGAGGCAGTAGTCTCACACATAAGATGTTGAAAGATGGCAGCAAGATGTTAAGAAGGGAGAGCTGTCTCATGCAGCCTAGCTTGAACCTAGCTTACTGCCTTTAGGAACATTCAATTGCCAGTTGGGTTGGACTTTGTATAAGGAATGGAAACGGGAGGATGGTGGCTTCAGGCAGCAAATTGGGCCAACTCTGGATGACTTCAGCATACTGAGAACATATAGTCAGTGAGGAAAAAAAGAAAATAAGATGGCAGAAGGATGACAGAGCAGTGACCAGGAAAATGTATCAAACAATGTACATTTAATCTGAAAGCATTTGCTATGTGATTGCTCCATATTAAAATAAATAGTACATCTACTGTACAAATGCTATCACATTCCTCCAGATCTCTCTATAGACCCCAACTGACAATAAAAAAGTGAAAACTATATAAATAGTATGCCCTGAAATTCTTTCACTTTAATTTGATTTTTTCAGATTTTGAATGCAAGAATTTATATGTAACGTATTACCGGTGGGTATCTATTTGAAATGTGGCTAGACTGGCAATGAATGTGAAAGAGGAATACTTCAAAAGTCTGTCTCTTGACAAACAGCTGAAGCATTCTCTTATTTTTATCTGACATGTACAAAGTACACTTGATCATAAACCAGACAACAAAACAAATTTGGTGCCTTTCTAGCCTGTCTTTAAAGTTTCTAGGTGACACATGTCACAGATTTGCTTTCTCTAGGGGAATGTGAGTTTCAGTGTAAGAACAAAAGACATGGTCATTGGTCTAAAAAGGCAAGTCAGTTAACTTTGATGCCATGGCATTCTAGGAACATTGCACACAAAGAAATTCATCAAGTTGTTTTCCAATTTAAGTTCACCATCCTATTACCATCATCAATACTATAAATCACCAGAATTTATAAACAAAATTCCAAATGTAAAGAGAGACAGCTGCAAAGGTCCTCTAAATCAGCATCTATCTCTATATTGTACCAGTGCAGATGAGAAGAGACAGCCCTGTCTCTATGTGGCAAGCTATCATTGCACTGTAGCCAGCCCAGAGTGTGGTACTGGCACCTGCTGTTTCTGCTAGAGTGAATGCAGAAGGGCAACAGATGGAAGGACCTAAGAAATATCTATGACTTAACATTATACAGAGCAGGGATGTGCAGAGTGAAGCCCTAAAAATGTTGCTGGAGTGCATCACCCAACATTCTGGTAAGTGTTCTGGTATTTATTTCATCTATACAAATGTTTAACTCATCCATTAGACCAGTGGTTCTTAACCTGTGGTCCAGGGACCCCCAGGGGGCTGTATTGTCTTCACAGGGGGTCCATGAAGACTTGAAGGATGCTCAGTCCATGTGACAGGAGCCAAAGCAAATGCTGGCTGGCTTGGCCTGTGCATTGCTGTTCAATCCCCTCCAGCCACAAATTTGCAGGGGAAATTCTTCCCTCCCCTCTAGAGCCTCTGAGGGAAGGGTTAATGGAGGGTGTAATTGTATGATGATGATGATGATGATGTGTTGTTATGGTTTTAAATCTTGAGTTAAGTCTTGAGGGTCTGTGGCAAAAAAAATATATTTAAAGGGGGTCCCTGGTAAAGAAAAGGTTAAGAATGACTGCATTAAATTATATTGGTCTTAAAAGTGCTTAAATCTGGTAGGATCTTGGACTTAATTTATTAGGGTTCTCATCTTGTGGCTCCTGTGAGGGTACCCAAGTATTCATAAGATTCACTTAATCTCTCCCAGATTCTCCCCATCCTTCATTGCCATCTAAATTTTTGCAGCAGTTCTCTTCCAATGCTGAAACATTGATGTTGGGAAGGGTTAAAGTAAGCATGTTTTTATGCTGATCAAAAGGGGGTGTCCTGGGACAGCTTTGCATTTGTAACATCCCCAGGAATCCTGATCCACAGATAGCCCCAATTTGGCTGGTGATTTATGCCTGCCTTGGAAATGACTTGATCAGTTTATTTTAAAAGAAAAGAAATTGCCACAGAGAAGGGGGAATGTGGTAATATTGCATCTACCTCTCATTTGCCCTGCTAGGTTTGCACAGGTAGGGCTTTGGGTTTTCTGGTGGCTCTGACATGGGAGATCTTCACAACAGAAGATAGGATTGCCCCACCTCATGGGTTCATTTGCAAACATGCTGCTATAACCTGATGACCATATTTCAAGAGTATAACAATGAGACTCTCCAAGAAGAAGAAAAATCTCTAAAAGTCCAGGTTTTTTTTCCCTGTACAAAGTGATTTTTATTTTGGAATATATATGATGCTTTCCATATCTCAAAGTATTCCCAGGGAATTCCTGGCATTTCCAAGGACCTTTCATTTCCACTACTCAGGTCAGTTTAAATTAGCCAACTATTTCCCAAAATGAAATACTGTATACCTGTCCATGGTCATCTGTTTATGTTATACCAGAACTAGCTAAGATGGCCACCTCCAAAACAACAGCAACACAGCAATTGTTTCCATGACCCAAATTCAACAGAGATCAAGTGAGGGAAAGAGGAATCCTAGCAATAATAAAAAAAAAAAAGATCCTAATGATTAACTAGTGCAATATTGTTGAAGCACTTTTAACACTTTGACTATGGAGATTTTCAGACGGGAACAAAAACAGCATCCCTTTCTTGCAATCTCCTCTCCTGCCCCTCTCCCATTCCTGTCCTGGCACGATAACCCCATGTTTCAGACCTACCTCTTTCCCACTCACCAGGCAGCACAGGAGTGAACGAAGTTTGAATGCAGCCCCATTCACTTTCTAGAATGGAAATCCTGGCTGTTCTAGTGAGAGGATAAGCATACGGGAAATTCAGAAAGAAAAAAGAAAAAGAAAAAAAAGTGACAGCATGCATGAAAACACCCTGAAAAAAAAAAGTAACCCAGGAAGGGTACAACAAAGTGTGTCATTTACCTCCATGTCCTGATCACATCCAGAAATGTTCTGGCACAGACCTCCCAGTGATGCTGGCATCACGCCAACATAACCTACCTCTGGTGCCTGTGGCGCAGTGGTTAAATGCCAGTACTGCAAGCCACCACGTTGCAAGTTCGATTCCAGCGGGCTCCAAGGTTCACTCAGCCTTCCATCCTTTCGTAGGTTGGTAAATTGAGTACCCAGCTTGTGGGGGCAATTAGCTAACACACATTGGAAACTGTTTAATGCAGTGTAGATGTGTAAATAAGTATTGCTTAAAACAATTTGTAAGCTGCTCTGATAGCCTTGTGGCTGAAGAGCGGGGTATAAATAACTAACTAAAAAAAAAAAATAAGAGGCCCCGTTTAATTCGCCCATCATTCCGTTACAGAAACAGGATGGGCCATCTATTCACGGCTTAGCCCGTCAATAAAAAGAAGCACTGGCAGAACAGAAGCAGCACGGGTGTGTGACGAACTGGGAATGACATCATGTGAAAGGGAAGCCCTTTAGTGATCTCCTGGTGTTCATGTAATGCCATATTTAGCCAGTCTGATCATTTCCTATAACTCCAGACTAATAATTAAAAATGGGTCAGTGGAAATTGGTGGAAGTCAATTTCTGAAACATTGCCAGATTCAAGATGTGACACATGATCAGTGGGGGGTGGGCAGGGATAACACCTGGGGTGGGGGCATGAGAGAAACCTGGGATATTTTGAGAAAGAGTTTGGATGCAAAACCATGAATATGCAGGTAAAATCAAAATAAAAAGAACGGGAAAGCCTCGATACTTCCTTTTTCCTTTCTGATTAAACCCAACATGTACCCTACTTTGGGTTCATAAAATCATATAAATTTTAGTAGAATATAAATATTTGATCAGTACAGAGTTTAAAGAAGAGAAGAAACAAAACATAGGAGTTGCACTGAAAGAGATGGGCGTGCTTACTTACAAGTAAGTACCAGCATGTTCAGTGGAGGTTATCTTCCAGTAAGTGTTTGACAGACTTAAAAATGTGTTTGTCGGTCTCTTTTTCTGCCCTCCCAAGTCTTATAGACATTGCAAATCATATTTTCCCCTTCTGTTTTCAGCAGATCTGTTCATCCATCTGTTAGCCTGTGACCACATGACAGAAAAACTCATTTGACCTTCCCTTTCCATGTGGCTCATTTTTATTCTTTTAAGTTTTCCCCCCTCTCTACATATGCCTATCAAAAACAGTCTGTGCCTTGTCAAATGGTCTTGTCCAATCAAATGTAAATAATATGAAACAGGAAAGAGAGGGCAATGAAAAATTAAGAAAAACATTGTGTGCATAAATGACATTTTAAGACAGTCTCACAAAATGAAATATCTTTTCATAATACAAAACTTAGTTCTAATATTGTGAAGCGAGAAGCTGGGACAAGCCTGGGTAAAGCCAGCCAATCACAGCTCATGGAATGATGTGAGGAGCACCTATGGGGGAAAGGCTATAATCTAGTGGCTTCTCTGTAAAAGTGGGATATGGCCAGTCAGAGATAGAGTTAGGGCAGTAAGAAATAGAGTTAGGGTTAGTTAGGAAGAGAGGGAATAGAGGTGATTTGAACAGTGGAGTTTTTTTGAGCTGATAATGAGGAAGGAGTTCAAGGTAGAAGTGTTACTTTGAAACTGAGGTATTACTATATACTATAAGTGGAACCAGTATAACCCTAGATGTCTACTTTATTTTATACAATAAATCTTTACTGTATTTTCTGCATCTCTGTCTGGATATTTCAACTGAGTAATGGACAAGGAAACCTGATCACACTTCACCTAGGGATGTAACTCTTCACTAGGTTTCTTCCTGAAAGAAGCAGTGAATAATTTTAGCAATGTACTTCCTGCTGTGGGAAAATCTTGAAAAACCACAAAGTTTTGAAGGCTGTGAATTCGAAGGCTTTCATAGCCGGCATCCATAGATTTTCTGTGGTTTTTTTCCGGGCTGTAAGGCCTTTTTTAGAATGTGGCCTCACAGCCCAGAAAAAAACCCAAGGAAAATCTATTTTTGAAAGCTGTTTTGCATTTCAGAACTTTTTCTGCACAAATTTTGCATGTTTTGTGCAGGAAAAAAAGCATTTTCTGTGCTAGAAGCAACATTTTCTCTGTGGGAGTGGACAATGGCACAGCAGATGCTCTCTCCCACACACAGAAGGAATGCTTCAGACAGCTGGTGCCCATGCAGCCACCATGCCAGACTTGATGCCAGCAGTCCTGTGAATACTTGGAAGGGTGAAGTAGTGAGAACCATTAGCTTATCATTAGTGCCTAGCATTAGAAAGATTTGCATTAAGGCAATGAAGGAATTTTCTGATTTCAGAAAGCAGGAGCACCTGGGTGATGAGTGGCTTGTGGCTGATCCTCACCTTTTGCAATACTGTGTCTGTAAGTCATAGAGGGCTGTCTCTGCAGTCTATAGGGCCTGGCTTTTAGCTCTGTCCTTATCCTGGGGGCCGTTTACATGATGAAAATGTCCTGGGAAGAATTCGTGTCGATCCCTGGCAGTTTACACATACATCGGGTTGGGTACGTGATTTTCGGAAGGGGGACCACCTTTTATCCCTCAACCTGCGGGACTTCCAGTCCTGTGGTTTGTGCTGGTTTTTAAAAAAAGTCACACTGGAGGATTCGGAAAATCGGAAATGTAAACAGCGTGGGACAAAAAGTCTCGGTACTGGGATGACCGGTGACTGGGGGAGGGCTTAAAGCTCAGGGACCAGAAAAGGAGGGGTCAGTCACCCATTCAACAGATCCAGCCTCACCAGCCGAAAACAAAGGCATCCCTTCCAGCTGCACGAAGGTTGATGCGTGTGTGCGTGCGAGCTTGTACTCATTCACCTTTTTAAATGGATTTCTACACTGCAAACCCTTTAGCTTTACCTTTTCCTCAATTGCTTGTTACAGAGAGATCGTAGTAGCCCATTCATCCCCTGCCTTGGTCACCTCCCTGGCACATTAAAATATTCAAGCCTCTGAGCGAATTAGCACCCTTTAATTCCCCCTCTCTATGTTTGTGTCTTTCAAAACGCCTGCCTATAGCCGCTTGAAATCTCTGCACCCTGCTGTAGGGGTTAATATTTTAAAGAGGCAAGAGGAAACCCAAGCGGCTTGATTTCAAAAGGAAAGCACTCAGCTTGCTTTCAAAGCACTCAGCTTGATTTCAAAAGGAAAGCCCTGCGTCTGAGCGAAAGATCTGTCTGGATCTTTCAAAATGCTTTCTGCCTCTTCTGAAAGGGTTAAAATGTTCAAGAAGCAAGGGGGAATAACAAACCTCTGCCCCCCTCTCTCTCCCCCCCCCAGCCAGCCAATAGCATCGCTCGTGGTGGGGAACTCTAAAGAAAGTGCGTCACTGAGGTTGTGAAAACACGAGTAATCACATCTTTGATTGACAGCCAAAAAAATATAAATAAATAAAACCTAAACAAAACCGGAACTATGGACGTGTAAATATCAGTCACAGGACCACCCGGGATATCCAGATCAGAGACATAAATCATATAAACAGCGAGGGACGGATTCGTGATCACTATGTCACGGTAGGCACTGCGACAATTTCTGTCGTGTAACTGGCACCCTAAACTCACAGTAGCAAGTGCCTGAGGAGCAGCATGGTAGGGGTGCAGTCCTAGGTTGTCACCAATTGTCCATACCAGATGCAAGAGAAATCATTAGCCAATCCAGAGGTCAGTTACCAATTGTCCATACCAGATGCCAGGGAAGTCAATAGCCAGTCCAGAGATCAAGAGTCAGGTCTGATGTCCAAGTCTGTGATCAGAAAAGGGTAAATGCAACAGTCCAGAGGATGAAGTCACTCTAAAGCTAAGGTAAAGCAGGATACCGAAGAGTACTGCAGGTAAGATAAGCAGTTGTCAGCATTGAGTCTCGAAGGAGAACTTTTGGAAGATTTATAATCAGATTATCAAGGCCAGGTGGGCCTCATTAACAAGTCATCAGGTCAGTGTTTAATTATTTAAATAATGCTGGGTGTGGTGTTTCTCCTTCCTGCATTCAGAAAAGAAAGGCGGCATGCTGTTTGGATTATGTATCACTGTTTGTTCTTCAGTGGGAGGCTTGTTTTCTCTATCTGCATCAGCCGCCCTCTCAGAGGGAGTCAGTACAGTCTCTTCAAGGTGAACCAGGCTTTCTCTGTCTGCTTTGTCTGCATTCTCTACTTCATCTGTCTTATCCTCTAAGTCTTTGGCAAGGGGGTTCATGACAGTCCTTTTGGCTCAAGATTTCCCAGATACCACAGGTGAATTCTATACTTGTAAGGTGTTTGAAGGGTGGCCTCTTGAGAGGGATTGAATGGCAGATCCACTATCCCCAGTCATTCTTAAGGGTTTGGAAGAGCTTTGGCGGGGGTATCTGCACCTCCAAATACAAAGCCCTTTGTTCCATGCAGCCTCTTTGACTACTTTCTTTGGGAGTTAAATGAGCTGGTGTTTCAGTCAACTGGTGATAAGTCGGGTAAGGCTTTGGAATTCAGGGACCCTTCCCTGGGAAGGCACCAAGTAGTCCTTAATATAAGCTCCTCCAAAATGGATCAAAGGGAGACAGAATGTAGTTTAGAGCTTAAGACTTGTGGGGAATGGTCATTATCTCCACTCCTGGCTTTACAGGATTATGTTCAGATTTGGGGAACCGATCCTTGCACCCTTTTTGTCATGCTAACTTGTCACCCTTGACTAAATATCACTTCTGGTCTATCATCTCAGAGTGCTGTTCTTATTGGGTTTTAAGGGAGTTAAATTGGGCACTCACTCATTTCAAACTGAGGCTGCTTCAACCACATCTGTAATGAGCATGGCTCCCCATCTTATTCAAAAGATTGGGTGCTGGAGATCTTTGGCATATCAGAGATATATTTGTCCATTGCAATATTAATGTTATGTGTTTGCTTTTGTTCCTCTACCCACCCCCGATTCTACATTATGGCTGGTGAGGCATCGAGTCCTGATCTGTGGCCATAGCATGATCTATTGGGCAGTGCCTGGCTCCCAAATGCCATTTCAGATCCCATTTGGGTTTGAGTTTCCTGGCTGTGGTTGAGTGGCTGGGCAAGGGTTGCCTTCAGTGGCATGGCATGCTGCCAATATTGTTCAGGGAGTGCAAGGGGACTCATTTTGGGGGTAATAACCCAGGTTCATTGAGGGGCAGGGCACTGATTGTACCGTCAAGGTACTTGCTTTAAGGGAAAAGGAAAAAAATATTGAAACAACAGACCACATACTAGCACAGCTGAGGTGGATTTGGTCACAGCTGTGGCTAAGCAGAGGGCTATATAGTTGAACCACAAGATGTACAGTGTCTGGGTTGGTATTATAGTGAAGAGGACTGTTGGTGTATATTGGAGATATTGCTGTTAAGATGATGGGGTTTGTTGTGTATCTACTTTGTTTGTTTATACTGCAACCGAAGATAAAGGCATCAAGATATCTTTAGATATCTAAAGATATCACTGCCTGTAAGTATTTTTCTTGTGTGTGAAAGTGGGTCAAAATAGTGAAACACCTGCTAGCTGAAGCCTTTGTTCCTGAGTTACTCTTTTTGCCCATTCTGCTGCACAGTACTGCTGTTTGGCTACACCTGGGTTAGTTTGTCCCCAGGCTGTGTCAGGTGTCTCTACGTGGGCCACAACCTATCACATGAGGGTCATACAGTCTTCTTGGTATGGAGTGTTTACATGTGGTCTTTTAATCTTCCCCGGCAAATATGACAGGGAGAATAGGGAAATTCAGAATCTCCTGTTGATGGGGTTGGGTCACTTTTTGCCACATCCTCAAAAAAATTTTTGGGGACCTGAGCTCTACAGACCTGATGGTGTCCATTTATAGGAATGTTTTATTTGTGGGTGATTGACAACAGGGAGTGAGGGCCCTTTGGGCCATCCTAGTGATGGATAGGGGATAAGCAGATACAGAAAGTGGCAGGTAGTGTGGGGAGAGAAGTAGGATATTGGTGAACCCCTATGGCACCTGATTGGTGAAGGGGAGGACTCTGAAATCTGACTTTTTAAGTCATGTGACCCAGGGGGTAGGGAAGGACACTTTCTTTAGGGCTGGCCTGGGGGCTGAGCCCTCACTTTAAGCCATGCAACTTGGAGTTGGGATTCTTGGGTTGGCCTTTCAGTTGTGGGCTAGCTGGTGAACAATCAAGCCTCAAGGCTCAGGTGTTTCACCCAAGGGGGGAGGTCTTGGAGAGATCATCTGCCTCAGCTGCTCCCACACTAGGTCCCCCTCTTTTTACATATCTCAGCAATTTAAGTTTAAATAGATTAATAGTTGAAATAAAGTTGCCCATATTCAACTTAAAACTTGTGTCTGGTCTCTTTATTTCTGTGGTTGGTCAGCAAAATGAGGCAGGCCACCAGAGCAAAATCAAAGGCAACACACAGAACACGTGTCAAATAATGGCTGCACCATGTCACATATAGCATGGAGGAACAGTGTAAGGCAGTGACTCACAAATGCTTATGAAATGTCCATTGTGCTCCTACTGATAGCCTGGAATCCCTCCATAGCCAGGGTCCAAATAAGAATAAGCATATGAAGTACAGGAGGGATATTCTGGATGCTATGATAGCAGGATTATAGGTGTGGCTGCAGCAGCTAAAAGAGATAGCCTAGGCACTCCCTACTCAGCCAGTAGAACTGGCTTTATCTCCCTTCTGAATGAAGCAGGTGTTCAGTCTGTCAGAACTGACCTAGTTGACAGGTGCTTCCTTAATAGCAACCAGAAGGCCACAGTAAGAGAGAGCTCAAACTTCAGTCATGTAACACAGGAATGGGAAAAAATGGAGGCATGGTCTAATATTCCCCCATTCCAGAAACCAGTCCACTGGCCATGGTCCTGTATATGGCCAATTGGCCAAAGGGACAGACACACCCTCTACGATGCCACATACTAAAAATAAATAAATAAATAAATAAATAAATTTATTTCAAGGAGAACTGAACAAGAATATTTTTTCCAAAAGATTTTACCATTCAAGAAGATCTTATTTTAAAGGGAGTCATGATTTTTAAACAAAATAGTTTATAGATCAGAGCAATCTCTGATCTCTATAGCCTAGCTGTGTTGTTTCTTGGCCCATTTCAAAGTGCTAAGTATCATTTTAATGTCCTAAATAGTTTGAGATCAGGTTATATGTAGGTCTACGGTACTTTTTCCTGCATGATTCCACCGGCCCATTAAGGATAAGTCGTGTCTGTCTGTGTTTGCATACTACATCACCCATCTTTGGCAGAAGTATATTTGTTAGATATGTGGAACTTTGCTGTTGGCATGTGCAGGTCATTATCTTTCTTAGTGCGAGAGCCCCACCTGGCTCTTTATTTGATTGTAGTCCATTGCTTGGTGGGAATAGGAGTATTTCCTCAGACTTTCAGCAGCAAATGTTGATTTTCTTACTGTCCTGTTAAAATGATCTTCTGATATTGCTTGTTAGCTTTTGTGTATTATTTTCATGTACATGAAATATTTTTATGATATTGTTGGTAACTGCATATAAATATTGTGTAGAGAGAGAAAGAGAGAAAAGAAAAGAAAGATTGATTTCCATTTTGGTGTTTGATTCTGTCTTAACTAATCCTCATAATCTTGCCCTTGTCTCTGTTATGGACAGTCTCTTGTTTGGGACTGCTTAATCATTCCTTGCTGGTGTCTGTGGCTCTAATTTTGCTTTTTTTTTTTTTTTTTTTGCTGCACATTTTTCAACAATGTATTTTTAATGTCAACATTGCAGCAAAGAGGGCAAGAGAAGTGAGACAACATAAGTCCCCTGGGGCTGGCATCAGGGGAATATCAAATCTATAAGGAAATCTGAATACCCAAGCCTTTGTTGCAAAGATATTTAGGAATGTCTTATATGGGAAAGATACATATTCCCAGGGCTTGTTTAAGGAATTTTGGGGCCCCCTGCAACACTATTTTTTTTTGGGGGGGATATGTTTATCTCAGGTCAATGTAACCTAACCTAACGTTACCTATTTACAGTGCAGAATATTCAGATTACTACAAATGTTTTTGCAGGAGGAAGGTTACGATGCCCCCCACACAATGACAGCTGTGGCTGCAGGTGATACAGGGCCCTTAAACTGGCCCTGCATATTCCACCAGCCTGAACATTGAAGTAGTTATGGGCTTTTAAAATAACACATTTCAGGGATTCCTATTAGTATTTGTATTAATAATTGTGATGTTTTGCCTTCAATGTTGTCTGAAAAAGAAAGTGCCAGATGCTTCAGATAAATACAAATCTAATAAATGAAAATAATTTGTCTCTTTCAAAACCCAAGGGAACATACAATAAAACAACAATATTAACACAAGGAGAAAAGACAAAAACATACATACAGGAGGATACCTTTGTGTATGTATATAAGCATATGTCATTTGTTAGGTAGCTGTTGGCAGAAGATTGACTGCCCTTAATAGGTGAGAAGCTCACTGAATAAATTAGAAGCATCTGAATCTAACCTTTGGCAGTTTAGCTTTTCTTTCAACAGGAAAAGGATACTGTGATATAGATGATTTCAGGCAAGAATGGTTTATGAAATAAACAGGCAGAGTTTCACAAGGGGAACCATTTCACCAGTGTACATTGCCTAAAAAGCCCATAGCAAACTAGAGGAGGTAGAGATATTTCTCCGTTACTCCCAGTCTCCATCACAGTTCTGCCCAATCAATTTGGATTTGAAAAAAAAAGTAAAGGTTGTAATAAGTGGATCCTTATAGGAGACATTAACAACTGGGAATGCATCCAACAGTTGTTCATTTTCATCCTTTTTGCCTTCATATTTTTCAGCATAAAAAATGATGGAAATCAAGCAGTGAGGATGAAAGCATCTAACTTTCATTTAGCTTTAAAACTTTGTTTCCTCCTGCCCTCCAGAACATAACATTAGTTTTCCAGAGTTCACCAGGTCCTTTATTGTCATGTTTTAGAAATCTTCAGCCTGTGCATTTCACCTTTTCCTTCTATCATATTCTTTAGTTCAATGGAGTCTAAAAATAAGATGGAAAGCCTTCTGTTCCATGATAGCATTCTGGAATGCAACAAGCCTAAAAGCAAAACTGAATAGGGGAATGACTTCACCACATGTGCTCTGTAGTAGTGCTGTTACTGACAAGCCCTCCTGGAGTAATAGATAATAAACTGAAGCCTACTTGGAGATTTCAGCCAGTCCATGCCAAACTAAATTAGAGTACTTGACTGGAGAGTGGAAACATATTGAAAAGAATTTTTTAAAATCCACAAATCTTTGGTGGTTGAACATGGTGCTTCAAGGTTTATATCCATTACTCAGGGAGCCTGAAAACAATTCTTTCCCTTTGTAGTTGAACAGTGTGTTTCAAAATTTGTATCAATTACATAGCCAGCCTGAGAAGTGTGATTTCCTTTAGTGATGCTATTATGGCTAAGGACACCCCAAGATACCTCATTGCCTGAAGCAAAGGATCAAATGATACATGCCCAATTCCACATAAAGAAGCTAACTGGACCAGAAAAGGAACCTTAGATCGGCACTGGTGAAGTGATAGTGGCATCCATTATACCTGAAGGAAGAAAGCTTGGTTGTGGAGTACAGCACATGTGAAGTGGTACACATATGTCCAATGCCACACTGCTACTTCCTGCCTTTTAGCACCTGCTGCCTGAGGGAGTAACTGCCTCTCCGTGCCTAATGGTGAGGTCATCACTATCTATCCTCTCCTCCTATTAAGTCACTTACAGTTCACACAACCCACCACTGTCCATTGGGATAGTGAATTATAGGAACATTTCAATACTCTAAAACCAGCAAACCCACCTTGCCATCCCTGTTTCTGTAAAGGATTGGGGGCTATTTAGGTTAGAAAAAAGCAAAAATGCTAAGGCAGAAGGTATAATATTTTTAAATCAATTGAGGTATGCTATTTTAAAATCAATACTACTATATTTGAACAGCTTTTAAAAGCTGTTTATAATTAATGTTTTGAATATGATTGTTTAATTGTTTTTTAAAATTGTATATTAGCCACAGTTTTAACCGTATTTTGTTTTAATTCATATTGTGAATTGCCTTGGGTCAGATAATAAAATAAAATAAAAATAGGTTTTGATAGAAGTTTATACAATTATGTAAAGCTTGGAGAGACTGCACCCCGCCAGTATACTACAACTCAGAATCATTCAATGAAACTGATTGGATGGGAAATTAGAACAGAAATAAAGTTTTTCCATCACACCAAACATCTCGAATGTATAGAATTTTAATGGTGCTTTTAGAACCTCACAGAAATTTTCTTGATTCTTTAATCTTTGGGTTGATTTGAGAACAGAAGAAGTGACATGCTGGTTTAGACTGAGGAACTATCTAGTCCAACGTTCTGTTCATACAGTGGCCAATTAGTTGTCTATGGGAAGCCTACTAACAGAAGATCAAGTGTGTTCCAGCAACTTGTTGGAAGCAGAGGCATCAATGCTTCTATAGAGTGATTAGTGAGAGGGCGCTCTAGAGAACATGCCTGACCTTTTGATTTACCTCTCTGTTTCTTTATGTACTCAAGCCTTTTTGCTTCCTTCCTGACTGCAAAGGTCATTCCCCCTTTCTTCCAAAAGTTAGCCATTCTGACTCCCTTTGTCTGAAAGGGATAATCCCCGAGGCTCCTGCCTCAGGTTAGTTTACATACATATTTGAGAGACAGCTTTAGGGGCTCTTCTACTGAAATCTATGTAATCCTTTTGTCTGTCTCCTTTCCTATCCCAAGATGGATTTCCTGAAACAACAATGTGATCCCCTCCTTTTTAACATTACAAAAGCATCTTGAATATTTCTCCCCTGTTTCTTACCACAAGCTCATATTGCACTAGCTACACTGCACTCTGCTTGATGGAGATACCAAATATTCCTACACAACTGATACACAGAGGCATACTATATCTTATCTTAATATGACATATAGCAATCCTGACTAGTTGTCATTGATGGGCCCATCTTCCATGAATGTATCCAGCCATCCAAGTTGGCTATCATCACTACAGCCTTGTGGCAGTGAATTCCACATGTCAAACTAGGTTTGGGTACTTACTTTTATCTGTACAGAATCTCCCACCATTCTCTTTCAAGAGGATGGTCTTGGAACTACAATTAGGAAAATGCATAATTGTATGCACAGCTGTCATGTCTCCCTTTACCCCCCCCCCCATAAGCTAAGCAATCCCATAGGTGAGTTGCTTAAGCCCTTCGGTCATTTAGCTTGTCCTTTTCTGAACCTTTTCCCTCTCTACAATATCCTTTTTAAATGCAGTGAACAGAACTATATACAATTTGATATAGATGGATGAGGAGGTTCTTTACACCTTAAGCCAGGTAGACATATATGTTTTGCATTTTCTTTTGAGAGTATTATGTGTGCAATCCTGCATCTTCTAATGTATCTCCAGAGCTTTAGCTTTTAAGGTAGTGTGAAAAAGTTGATGTGTTAGGTGACCTTATTCACTTAAATGTGTATTTCATATTCCCCCCTTTGCTTAATACAGTATATTAATTGTATTTTTGAAGAGAGCCAGTGTGGTCTAATGGTCTGAGCATTGGACCACAACTCTGGAGACCAGGGTTTGAATCCCCATTCATCCATGTAAACCCACTGGGTGACTTTGGGCAAGTCACATTATCTCAGCCTGAGAGTAAGACAAAGGCAACCCCCCACTGAACAAATCTTGCCAATAAAACTCTGTGATAGGGTCGGCATAAGTTGGAAATGATTTGAAGGCACACAACAAGAAGTATTCAGTTCAATATGACAGTATTCAATTCACTTTTGTAGTAATGTATTTCGTTTGTTATTTTGCTCTTGCTTTCATGGCAGTCAGATTGTTACCTGCTTCAGTTGGTGATAACAATTGTTATTTTAACCCAGTGTATTCACTGGAGATTATCAGATGCAGGGGAATACACCAAAAACCCACATTCCCAACCACGTCAGAAGATTGCTAGGAGAACAGAAAGAGAGATTACCAGATGCGGTGTCCTTCAGCCATTCCTGGGGCATAGTGCTGCCGCAGACAAGGCTTCCCTTTTTCATTGATGGGGACAAGCTGCCAATATAAAGGGAAGCCTTACTCACAGCCATGTTATGCCAATAAAAAGGTGCCAATAAAAAGGGATGCCTTACTCACAGCCATGCTATGCCCCCAGAACACTGAAGGATGTCATTGTCTGATAATGTCACCCCATCCTGTTCTCCTAGCGATTTTTTGACACAGTTTTTGCTACATCTGATAATCTCCAACTGGTCTCCATTGCTTTGTAAAAGCATACTTGGAAGTAGGCAAAATTAATAATGATATTTCTGCCAGTGTTGAGCCCCCACCCTCCAAAATACTTCTGGGATCCTGTCTAGAACAATGCTGATACCTTAATACTCTGCTTATGGACTTCCTGGGAAAATATGTTTATTTAATGATTGGAACAGAATATTACATTAATTACTCATTTATAGAAATTTTATGCCACTTTTGATTTTAAAAAAATTCAGAGAGCTTTACAACCAATGCAATGAAACTAATAACTAAAAACAAACAAACAGTACAACAATGAAAATAATAAAACATAGACGGAATCCAGCCAATGCAGCACTGGTTATAACAGGACAAAGAGAAGTTTCAGTGGAATTTTAAGTTATCTGTCTTCTGAATGCATTCTAACATTTGTACATCTAAAGGAGACTTAAAGAGAAAATATTAGTACTCATGCTTGCAAAGAAGAAATGGTGGGTGGAAATGTATCAATCATGTGGGAAGGTTAATATGACTCAACTGTCATGCTGTGGTGTAATTCTATTTTTATAAAATTCTATTTCCAGCTAGATAATAAGATCGACTAACTGGCAGCCCAACTTTTAGTACTGGTCTTAAACTATCTTGGCATATGATTGTGCTCTTGATATAGTATTGCCTTCTACATTCTCCCAGGAAAGTGAAATTGTTGGTATTCTTGACTTAAATCTACTTTCCATTAATCAGTTGTATACTTCTGACTTGGGTCCATTTTTATTGCCTTCATACTCTTGGGTATCTTTCATTGCATATGACCTTACCTTTCTCATGCATGTAGATAGGTGTGCAGATATCCTTAACCCTTCAAAAGAAAACAGAATATAAAGCTGTGACTTAAACAAAATGAAACAAGTCTGTTTTGAAGATAGGTTACACTTTGGTAGTTAGGCTATTCATATGCGGGATTAAGGTACCAGAAGGAATTAGTCTGAAATGGCATATTCTTAACCTGATTGTGTCTGAAGACTGTGGACTTTATCAGACGCACTAAATATGGCATCATAACGATGCCACATAAATGCAAAAGGGTGCATATATCATATGACATCGTCCTTTTGCATTTATGTATTGGCAATAAGGTGTTCTATTTTATTGATGGGCTAACCCATCAAAAGATTGGCTGTTGTGCTTTTTGCTGGCATTGCTGGCATTTGAAACCTTGCACCTTTTCCCCTCATGAATACAGCGTCAATGGCCGGTCCAGCCAGAACACTTCTGGATGAGATCATAGCATCCAGGTAGGTGACACTCTTTTTATGAACCTCCCTGGTTTACTTGTAATTTTTAAAGTGTGCTTATGTGCTTTTTGTAACTTTTTGTTTGTTTGTTTTTTTGATTTCCCCATGCTCCCATTTTCTCATGAGAATCCACAAGATTTCATTTGAGGAAGTGAACGGACCTCCATTCACTCCTCCATCATTGCTGGGGTAACCTTTTCATGGGATGGAGGGTAAGTATGGTAAAGGGAGTTCTTTTGCCAGCATAAAAATGTCACAAATTATGCTGGCAAAAGGACAGAAAAGGAGGGTGGTCTGATAAAGTCCTGTGTCTGAAGGAATTAAATTAAAAATTCTGGATAAAGCAGGACTAACTGCATTGTGGTCAAAATGTGCTTAGATGATCTCGAACATTGAATTCATCAGCCTTCATAGTAGACCATATAATATAAATATAATTAGGTTACTATCAAGTAACATTAAGAAAAGCTTACAGATCTCAGTTCTCCTAGCTGGTCTTCAGTGGGTCTATATGGCATGACATTGGAACTTGGTCTTTTCCCTCTTTGTCATGTTATAACCAATGCTGGTATTAAAGCAGATTTGTGATTTACAGTGATAAATTTTCAAATTCAAACTTCTCATCAAAAAATAACTGGATTGACTTTCTCTGATAGATAACTTACAATGCATATGTAAATCCTTGTTTTTAGACTTTTGAAATGTATTAGTACTTAGAATGTACAATCAACAAACACCTCTCATTGTCTCACTCACTCAAATTGACTTCATTGATTATTCAATGCAATATACAATAGAGAACTTTTTTTGGTTGGTCTAACATGGGAAAATAGTCTCAGGAAATGCCAGGTTTTATTCCTGTACAAACCAATTATATTTTGGAGACTGATGTATTTTCTTCATCTCTTAAGAATTTCTTTGGAACTTCTACCATTGCCAATAGTTTTTTATTCTGACTTTCCAGGTTGATTTAAATTAACCCAGTACCTTCTGAAATGAAATGCATCAGTTACTTGTTGTATGTCTTTCTACTGTCTCAGACACAGTAAAGATGTCCACCAAGTAAACACAGTTGTTGGTTCCAGGACACACAGATTCAACAGATGTCAAGTGAGGGAAAGAGAAACGTTATAATGTATAACTAGGATCTGTTAAAGCACTTCAGTGCTTTGACTATAACTCCTAAATAATCAAAAGGACACAGTAAAGACATGGAGGCGGGGTAAGTAAGGAGAGGGAAACCTGAAATATTTTCAAGACAAGACTGGAAGCAAACATGTGAAAATGCAGGTACAATTAAAACAAAAGAACAGGAAACTCTCAATACTTTGAGACAGTTTGGTTGAGCTCTAAATTTTTCATTTATTTTAGACATCATACTTTGCCCACATTGCATGTGAACTAAGCAGTGGATACTAGTGTACAACCTGAGTGTGTAAGATTCTCCTGTGTCTTGGTACTGCAGTAAGTGAAGCATAATAATATATGAGATGTCATAATGAATCAGGACAATGGTCCATCTAGGTTAGTATCAAGCTGGTGATGGTGATTAGTACCAGATGTTTTGGAAGAAGCAATCAAGCATCTGTTTATGATCAGTCTTTCTCCTTCCCCTACTACCCTCGGTTTGAATATCTAATAAAGCTTTGCGAGATGGCCTTTTAACTTTTCTCATTCATAGTGTCATAGAACTGGAGATCTTAAAGAGAGCTATAGCTTATTTAATATGAGGCTCTGTACTGCTAAAGGAGATGTATATTGCTAATTGATTAAGAGGCTTATTGAACAAGGGAAGGGAAGCACAAGTGCAGCTAGATAATAGCACTTCCCACTCTGCCTTATCACATGATGTTGTATTTCTTCAGTAGTTCTACAGTTGTTGTCCTGGGAGAGATGGTTGTAAAAATTCTAATGGATTTTTTCATTTAGAAAAAAGACTCGCTTTTACAATCTTCTCCCATGGGACTAGAACTAAAGAACTACTGAAGAAATACAACAACATACGGTAAGGCAGAACTGAAGGCATTATTGCCCAGCTGCACTTTCACTTCACCTCACTTCCCTCATGCAATAAGCCTCTAATATAAACAAGAACCTCTTTAGTCTGCATTCTCGTATTTGTGATTTTTAAATGGAATCATAAAATCTCACAAGAGGAAGTGCAATGCAGGACAAATACAAATTGTTTGGGGAAACATATCTTAAAGAAAAAGGTACAAAGACTAGAACTGACCTGAATTGCAGTACCAATGGTCTCTGTTACAACTGTCCCTCTCAGATATCCTCTTTAGAGTTTGACAATAGGATTTCAAACTAGAGCATAGGACAGGAATGCTAGGAGACACAATATGAAGAGATAAAGAAGATAAAAATTGGCTTGTTCTTTAAGGAAGAAAAAATTCAGTGGAACTTGAAAACTGCAGGAGGTTATAAACCAACCACACATGATAAATTCTTGTGGGCAAGGGAGGAGGAAGACTGCTTTTCTGACTGCAAGTCTTTTTTTTTTAAATATTTGTTAATTTTTTGGCACTAACAATCTAATTCACTCACAAATTAATATAAGTAATATATATTCAGAAAGTAAAGAAACAGGACAAAGGAAAGGAAAGAAAGAGATATATGACCCAAACACTGCAGGGTGATGTGTGCACCTGTCCATGGAGTGGAAGTGACAGGCTCCTTAGGGGGGAGTGATCATGTTCTCCTGGAGTTTGTTATATAGAGGAAAGGGGAAGCCAAGCATAGTCCGACATGCATTCTTGACTTTAAGAAAGCTGATTTCAGAAAACTTAAGAAATTACTGGGGATGATCCCATGGTCATAAATACTAAAAGATAAAGGAGTTCATGAAGGATGGGAGTTTCTTAAAATGAGATATTGAAAGCAGAACTTCAAACAGTTCAAATGAGGAGGAAAATGGGGAGGTTTATAAAGAAACCAGGAGGATGTTAAAAGAACTCTTAACTGAGCTAAAACTTTAAAAGGACATGTACAAGAAATGGGAAAAGGGAGAAATCATCAAAGAAGAATTCAAACAAATAGCCAGCTCATGTACAGGGAAAGTCAGAAAAGCTAAAGCACTGATGGAGCTCAGACTTGCTAGAGAGGTTAAAAACAATAAAAAGGTATTTGCTTTTTGGTATGTCCGTAGCAAAAGGAAGAACAAGGAAATGGTAGGGCCACTGTGTGGAGAAGATGGTGAAAGGTTAACAGGGGACAGAGAAAAGGCAGAACTACTTAACACCTTCTTTGCTTCAGTCTTCTCCCAAAGGCGGAACAGTGTTCAACTGGGGAAAAATGGAGCAGATGATGCAGTAGGTGAAATACAACCCAGAATAGGTAATAAGATAGTTCAGGAATACCTGGCCATTGTAAATGAATTCAAGTCTCCAGGGCCAGATGAACTTCATCCAAGGGTATTAAAAGAACTGGCAGAAGTAATCTCAGAGCCACTGTCAATAATCTTTGAGAATTCCTGGAGAGCAGGAGAGGTCCGAGCAGACTGGAAGAGGGCAAATGCTGTCCCCACCTTTAAAAGTGGGGATGGGGGAAGAAGACCCAAATAATTACCACCCAGTCAGCCTGAGATCAATACTAGGAAAGATTATAGAGCAAATCATTAAACAGACAGTCTGTAAGCACTTAGAAAGGAATGTAGTGATCACTAAATTCAGCATGGATTTCTCAAAAACAAGTCAAGCCATACTAATCTTATCTCTTTTTTGATAGAGTTACACATTTGATAGATGAAGGGAATACTGTGGATGTAGTGTATCTTGATTTCAATAAGTCTTTTGACAAGGTCCCCCATGATATTCTTGCAAAATATTAATAACCTGTGGGCTATACAATGCAACTGTTAGGTGGGTTTGTAATTGGTTGACTGACCGAACCCAAAGTGTAGTCACCAGTTTCTCCTCTTCATCCTGGAGAAAAGTGACTAGTGGGGTGCCACAGGGCTCTGTCCTGGGCCCCAGTGCTATTCAACATCTTTGTCAATGACTTGGAGAGGGAATAGAGGGTATGCTTATCAAGTTTGCAGATGACACCAAATTAGGAGGGGTAACTAATACCCCAGAGGACAGGATCAGAATCCAAAATGTCCTCAACAGATGAGAAATCTGGGCCCTTGTGGTCTCTTCCAACTCTATGATTCCATGACTTATGGTGATGTCATGACTTTCATAGGGTTTTCTGAAGCAAGGAATACTCAGAGGTGGTTTTACCAGTTCCTTCCTCTGAAATATAGCCTATAGCATCTGGTATTTGTTGGTGGTCTCCCATCCAAGTGTGAACCAGAGTTGACCCTGCTTAGTTTCCAAGAACTGGTATCTTTAGGGTACTTAAACTATAGTGGGGCTAACTAACAGTAATGAAAAGAAAAATATAAAAGAGAGAAAAATATATATTATTCTGCCATTTCAGATCCAGCTAAATAGGCCTACTAATTACTAATAGCCATAGCCACAGATTACATCATTAGATTTCTTATTACTCAAAAAGTCCATAAACAGTTTCCAATCTTTCAAAAAGTCTTCAATTGGTTTATTTTCAGATCCCATGTTAATTTAGCAATTTGAGCTTAATTCAGTGCCCTTAATAACCAATTCTTGCATTGTCAGTGCTTCAGTATGTTTCCAGGTTTGAGCAAAAAATCTTCTTGCTGTTGGAGAGTACTGTCCACCCTTGTTTTGCTTGTAGTAATCCCCATATATTCTTTGTAGACTATGAGCCTCTCAGTGAGTTTATCTGATCTTAATCCAGGTTACTTACAAACAGCTAAATTGGAAATCTTTACACTAAGAGTGTAGAAGAAAAGGAGAAAGAACAATCCTTTGATTTTCATGAAATAATGTTGTGATATACAGTACTTTGATTTATTGTTTGTGTCCCCCATGATTAATCCTGTTGACACCAGAGATCTGTAAAATTCCTGCAAATAGAAACAGAAAACAATAATAAAGTAGGAGGGGAATCAATAGATTCTGTATTAGAAGACTTTAATCAACTGTTGACTGGAATCAGGTGGAGAAATATTGCAGAACAGAGGGTTCTGATTGCAAGTTCACTTGGGGCTGCAGACAGCAAAATGGATGTCTGGTGGAACTGTAATAGAGATGAGGGAGAATCTGGTAAGAGTTTTCCATAATCTGCGAATCTATTTGTATTCAAAATAGAAAAGAAGAGATTATCTCATCCAAAACCAGGGCTTTGTGTACTTGACTTTTAAGAGGTTGAGTTTTAATCACTTATATGTTGAATAATGTTAGTCTCAACTAATGCTTGCTATATATTTTTCTAAGAAGCTCCTTAGCTTATATGGGGGCAAGATGGGGCAAATTGCCTGTGTAGATAAGCCCTGTTTCTTCACCGTTTCTTTCTATGCATTGTATAGTATATTGTATAGCAAGCAAAGGAAGCTAGACCAGGATGTTACAGTCCAAAGCACTGATAGTCCATGATTTGGAAAACAGCATAGATATCTACAAAGATGCTTGATGACCCTGATCCTACAGAGAAAACTCCCAGTCTCTATCTTCCACAGCTCATGCTCATTAAACTTCTGAATCGCCTCAGTCTCTTCCACACTACAAGCCCTTGGCCTACTCCTATTACATACTGATCCTGTTTCTTCAAGTGACATTTTTCTTCTTCAATAAACCCCCTTTCTTAAACCCAGAAGAATATTGTAATTACTTAGAGGTGGAACAAAACCAAGATCCTACTGCTTCTTATCAACTACTGTAGAACCATGGTTGCTAGGACCAAAGAGCTTTCAAGTAATCTGTGCCTCTGGCAGTCACTGGGTGCAAACTAGATAGTATGGTTATCATCAAAATGCTAGGCTAGCAACATGGGGAGCTGTTAGTATCACAGCACTACCGGTTTAACCATTTATCCATTTAATTCTGAGGCAGGTGAAGAAAAAAAGATTCTGGGGAAAAAAACTGCCTGAAGAAAACATTAAGGGGGAAGTCAAACATGTAGAAAGGGGAAGATGAGTGAAAACTGGAAAAAGAGACAGTGTGTTATCTAGCCTCTGTCAGCAAATTGTAAAGGACATAGCTGTGAAGCTGGTGAGGCAAGATACAGAGTCGCTCTTCCAGGTTTAAAAAATAAAATACATTGAATGAGGAACTGTGACTTTCTGTCACACTGCTATGTCCCAGACAATAAGGCCTACATATCAGTGCAAACAGAATGGCATATAATAACAAATAATAAATTCCTATGATGTCTCCCCCTCCCCCATGTATCTTTTCTGGTCTATCACTTCCAAAAGAAGAACAGGAAAGCATACTTTGGTTTAGCTGGACCATGCTATTTTGCTGTGAGACACAAAGAACAAAATGGCAACATCCATTCCAAGTAGAGATGTGAACCATCACACTGGTAGCTCAACCTCACTTAACTACTGGCTACCTGTATCCAAGGGCAGCAGATTAGGCTAGGAGATTCATGTAAAGCTCTAACATCTTACTGCCACTCCCACCTTCCACAAACCTTTGGAAGCCACTTCATTCTGCTCAATGGTAGAGCTTACCCTGATTTGTTTATGAGTAACACAATTGCCACAAAACTGCCTGTATAGACCCCTTGCACTTGATCTGCAGGGTCTTCTCCCCACTTGGTTTATTCTTACACCATTACCCATTTTCCACCATGCCTATACAAAGCCCAGTTGTTATTAATGCAGCTTACAATGTCATGAGGGCTTTTAGAAAGAAAAGAAAAACAAAAAGGCCAGTGGTAAGAATTTACTGTTCAAAGCCAAACACTTCAGGCCCTAAAATTGCGCTAAAGTCAGTAGCACTAGTCTGCAGGACATAAATTCTTGTCAGAATTGTTACATAGATTACAGAGATGTTTTCTCCCATTATTTCCTTTG
The DNA here is from genome assembly GCA_030847615.1 of Gambelia wislizenii. NCBI lineage: Eukaryota > Metazoa > Chordata > Lepidosauria > Squamata > Crotaphytidae > Gambelia > Gambelia wislizenii. Next base: position 199,900,726 of record JAUMIR010000005.1, on the reverse strand, counting down.
TTGCCTAGATAAATTATCAGAAATGATCATTGGTATTCAGGGAGAATGTTATTGTGTTCTCAGATGCCTGGATTCTATTAATTAATTAATATGCTGCCTTTCTCCCAGAAGGGATCCAAGGGGGCTCACAAAATTACATAAAATACAATTTAATATCATTAAAAAACCTCACAATAAAAACACATAAAGTCAAAAGATTTAAAAAAGTTTAAAAATATATGTATATAAAAAACATAAAAACACACCCCAATAAACCTCCATAAGCCCAGCTATGTATTAAAAGCCTGCTTGTATAAAAATGTTGTTGCCTGCCGGCAAAAGGAAAGCAGGGAGGGGACTAGCTTAGCCTCCTGTGGAAGGGAGTTCCAGAGGGTGGGAAGAGCCACTGTTACGTATTCATGATCCGTACATAGCCTCTAATTTAGGGGTTATGTAGGGACCATGAAAGTCCCCCCATCTCCACATACTGGGCAGCACCTGCTACAATCAATGGGCATCTGTTCCCCTGTCAATCAGGAAGCAGCAGACTTATGCAAAGAGGAATTGTGATAGGTGTCATGCTTCCGTCTATCACACTGGAGATCACTCATGGGAGGAGGTAGGAACATCAGTCAGTGGTTTACTGAGTGACAGGGGAATTGGCCCCATCAATTGCAGTGGCTGCTTCTGGTGTAAGTGGAGATGGGGGGATTGGATTGGAATTAACTGTTAAATATAGTGCTTATGCATACATATTTCCCATATAGGATTCTAGTCATTTTAAATAAATAACTGGAACATGAAGCATGGCAAGATATTTATATCCATCAAAAAATGTTATTCCCTAGAAATTCAAAATGATTATTATGTGTGTCTTCACCATCCCATTACCTATCCCATATTTGAAATTGTGTATGATCACTGTATGAGTTGTCTGATAAGTTCTTTATACAGATCATCATCATCATCATCATCATGTCAGTTTCACAGTCTAACTGGAATTTTGGACCATCAAATTTGGATTCTGATTCTATCCAAACATCTAGCAATCGAGAGATCACAACTAATGATGGTGGTGGTGGTGGTGGTGATCTTTATTTATAACCCATCTTTCCTCCAAAACAGGGACTCAAGGCACCTTACAATGATTACAATAAATTTAAAAGTGCAAAAGGTCAACATTAAAATAGAATTAATTTATTAACAATATTAAAACAATTTAAAAATAGTACTTAAAGAGGATAAAACACAGTTTTAAAAAGCACAATCTAAAACAATACAGGATGCTCTTAAAAGCTCTTTTCTGAAAAATCTTCAGTTCTAAAAACCTGTAGGGATAAAATATAATCTTTGCTTGCTGATGGAAGGACAACAAGGAGGGGGGCCATTTTAGCCTCACAAGAAAGGGAGTTTCAGAACCTAGAGGTAGCCACTGAGAAGACTGTATTTTGTGTCCCAACCAACCAACCATACCTCTGAAGGTGACGGGATTGAAAAGAAGGCCTGTCTTGAGGATCTCAGAGCCCAGGCAGAATCATGTGGAGAGATATAATATGTCAGATGTACTGACCCTACGCTGTATAGGGCTTCATACCTAGCTTTTGAATACTGGTATCCCTGTGGTTTTTCTCCTAAACCTTTTTTTGTAATGCATCATCAGACATAGTGTTCTGTATATGTACCTATTCTTAATTAATGATAGCTACTTTGGTAGCTGCTGCCAGGATGTAAATGTATTTTGTGGGTGTGAGGGATTAGTAAATAGTGTATTGGGGTGATGAAATAGGGTGAGGGTCGACTAAAAAAAAAAAATCTTTTGCTTATAGTCTTATTAATCATTCTGCATATCCAACTTGAGGGTGGGGGTAGTCTGGCGCCTGTTTAGTATGATTAACAATAGTTGTTTATTTCATTTCAAGGTTGTTCTTTCACTTTATAATGAATAGTTTTAGTTTCTTAGTCAGTCATATAGATCATTCCTCCTAAGGTTAGATCTCTGTCTTGGTATTTGAAATGTTGCAGGGTGTTTTCCCCTTCAGAAGAACACAAATCAGTAAACATATTACTTCAGGGTGCCCATCTGTGATCGTAATCCAGAATGACTGATGATTTCTATCATGTAGATTTGCTCTTGGTTTGCAAGCAGAACTTCCCAGATCAGGAGGAATTTTAAGAAATAAAACCCAGTTACTTATTTCTTTCATATTCTCTCAAGGGAAACTTACCCCCATCACTTCATTCGCTACTTTTCCTTGTTAACAGGAGCATGTGTCACATATGATGCACAAGAAGCAATGAATCAAAGGTCTCAGAGACATATGTAAAACAGAAAATTGAAAGAGGTGATATCAAAGGTCATTCTGAGTAAGCTAAATTACTGAAGAGTTGATGAACACTACCGTCTCTATAGATGTTAGTGGTAGGACTTGGGATTCCCTTGGAGAATAGCTGAACAAATGGAAGCACATAAGCCATTTGTGAACAATGTTAGAACCAATTATGAATCTTGGTTTCACATTTCTTCTTAACCAAAGCACTTTTCATCACCTGTGCACCTGGACCTTTAAGTATTTCTGGATGCTAATTAGACCTCAAGAGATATATCCCTTTTTGCTAAGGAACCTTTTTAAAGATACTTGTGTAGAAATTATTTTGGTGACAAGAGGTGATATTTGAACTCATATTTGAGGAATGGGAGCTGTCAGCACATTATAATCATGAAGGCTGCTCCAACAATGCTTGATCTCGGAAATAAAACAGAAGGATGTTCAGTATGAGGTATATATTGAAAATGTGTTAGTTTACCTTGAAATGAAATTAAGTGGTTTTATAAAAATCTTTTGTAGCATTTTCTTTTAACTATCTAAACTGCTAATGCAGTAGCTCTAAAATTAAGATGACCCAACATACAGAATTCATCTATCTGTGGTTCCTGTGGCTTAAAAGTCATATAGATTTAAATATATTATGAGTTGTATTCTAAGTTGTATGTTATGTAAATCTACGAAATTCCTTTATTGTATGGGAAAATGATAAACAAATAATTTTTTTAAAAAAGTCATATAGATAATTCCTCCTTAATTGTGTTTGAGACTTCTCCTCAATAGTACTATTTATGTTGAATCTGTAAACTGTACCTGGCTATGATCCACACTGAGGAGATTATCAGACATGCTAAATATGATGTTGTCACAAAGCCAGGAGATCGCTAAAGGGCTTCCTTTTCAAATGATGCCATTCCATCTCATCATGCACCCTTCCTGCTGCTGTTCTGCTGGCGCTGCTTTTTATTGATGGGCTAAGCTATCAATAGATCCCTGTCCCATTTCTGTATCAGAATGTCCTGTGTCTGAAATGGTGCCCCATTATGCTGGCACAGTGCCATCATCAATGGGAGGTCCATTTCAGAACACTTCTGGGTGAGATTGGGACATCAAGGTAAGTGACACACTTTTTTGTACCCTCCCTGGGTTACTTGTTATGTTTTAAGTATGTTTAGGTGATTGGTGTAACTTTTTGTCTTTTATTTTACTTTTTATGTTTGAATTTCCCACTCTCTTGTCTTCTTGTGAGAATGGCTGGGATTTGAAACCAGGAAGTAAAAGGAGCTCCATTCGAGCTCTGTTCACTCCTAGGCTGGCCTGCCGAGGGAATAACGTGCAATTAAAGTAGGTCTGAAAACTTTTTTCCAAATACAGGGATGGGAGAAGGGTGGGAGAGGAGATTGCAAGATGGGAACACTTTTTTTGTTCCCGTCTGATAATCTCCTGAGAATTGCTGCATAGGTAACATAATAGAGAAGCAGAAAGTTGTAATTAGGGATGGGTGAGAATTTTGCTTCAGTGCACTTTTATAAGAATTTATTACAACTCACCAAGTCATTCACATTCTGGTGGCAAAGCCTGCTGGCATAGCAGATATATATAGGATTGCAGTGCTAGCAGTGTGTGCTTTGATACCTGGAGCAATAAACTTATCTTCAGGTTTAATTTCCACTCTTTCTGGCAGAGCTGAGTCCGCAAGCTCATCTACACTGGCGAAGACAACCTGGTGGAAGCCTGGAGTATTCTGACCCTGGAGCTGCCCCAGATTCCCCCCATTACCAGAGAACTCCATGCTGAGAATGGGCAGCTGCCTCACATATGTCCTGCTCTATCACCCGGCACTGGTGCCACTGCTGGTGTGTGTCATATTCCCTGAGTCCAGAAACAAGGTGCCCAACATTGATCATGCGTGATGCATGGGAATGTGATGCATGCCAGTGGCAGTGGTAGCGGCACCAGGAAAGACAGCAGGACACATGTGAGGGCAGCTGCATGTTTTTGGTGTGGAGTGCTCCAGATTTTCCTGGAAGAGCCAGAATAAATAAGGAGTTTTAAAAAACTGTTTTAAGGGGAGGGGCTACACTGTTTTTGGAACTGAACTGGTCGAATGTCATGAGGATTGTTTGGTCCAGATTTGGGGTTTTGGCCTGGTATCATCTGCACAGATTGCCCCCAGTACTGCCCTAAACATTTTATTATGCTCATGGAGACAAGCCCTACATTTTATTGCCGCTGCCATTGCTTGTCAGGCCATGCAGCACATTCAAGCACAGGACTGCATTTGTCCTGTTCTTGTCAATGAAATGCTAGATGGCATTTTACATAGGATTGAGCTGCACTGCTGCAGTCGTGAAGACACAGTAGAACTTACTTTTGATTAAGCAATGGTCAGGCTAAATTCCCATAACCACTGATTGAAAATGAGACAGGATGTGTCCTGTTCTGAGGCAATGTGAGCCAGTTAATTTATTTTTTTATTTTTTTTAGCCAGGAGGAGAAGAAGCACTTGTAGGATCTGCTCTTTTGCGTTTCAATATAACTTGGCTAGCTTTGCCATCTATATGTATGTCAACTTGGGTGGATGGGCACCACTTCCTGCTCAGAGCACAAAATGACTTCAGCTTCTGGCGATTGATGATCTATAAATTGAAAAAATTCAGCTTAGGTACATCATGTTGCCTGTGTCGGCATGTATCATTCTGGCCCAAATAGGGAATCACACATACAATACATTAAAAATAGGGAATTGTTCATTTCCCCCAGGGTTAAATGTATATGTTCCAGTACATTCAGGAAAAAAAGCAGACATCCCTCCCTATTGCAGAGGAGATACCTGAATTTCTACTTTGCAATGTTGAATACAGCAAAACAAATCACACCTACATTCCATTCAGAGCACCAAGACTCAAGCCTTTAGTTGTGCATTTTATTTCCACTGATTTCAGCAGAACTTAGAAGCTACAAACTGTATCCAGTTTTTCCATATTTAATGGTTTTCATATTTCTTGACTGTGAACAATAGTAATGAACATTATTTCCTTTACACATCATAGCTTGCTGACTCGTCTATTAAGGATTTTAAAATTACTTTCATTAAGCAGTAAAATAAATACATGCTATAAACTGGGCCACATTTGCAACATCCTTAACTTGGCAAGTTAACCAAGCTGATTTTTTTTTAAAAAAAGGTGATTGTGAAAACTATTAAGGCATGTCCTTTCATTCACTTATGCTGAAAAATACTTTTGCTCTAGATTAATCTTTGAACCACAAGTGAAGCAGAAAAGTCTTGCTATAAAGATATTTTCCTTTTGAAAGGCTCTCTACTCAAAGAGCTTTGATAAGATTATTTTTGGAATACTTGGTGGCAAGCCTGTGCACTCTCATTTGGAAGACATGTGGAACAAAGTGGGACTTCTTCCCAGTTAACATGTGTAGTATTGATTTGGAGGACTTTCAGCAGAATAACTATCAAATTTTGAAGATACAGTCACACATGGAAAGCTGTTTTTACACAGAATTAGTTCACTGGTCTCTCTGGCATATTATTTACTCTAACTGGTAGTGGATCTCCAGGGTTTGGACAGGAGTCTTTCCCAGACTCATCTGGAGATGCTAATGATCGAAGTACATGTTCTACCATTAGGTTATAACACTTCCCCCATAGGAGAGTGAAAGAACACACAAAACTAAAACCTCCCATTCCTTTTTGTTCATATTTTAATAACTCATGAAGGCTATCTTACTACATTAACCATGGGAGTGCATTTTTGATTACAACATTTATTTTTTTCCCCTTTCAGCCCATGGAGTCACCATGAGTTGACAGATGACCTAAAGGTGTGCGCGTGCGCACGCGCACGCACACACACAGCATTTTCTAGTAGTCCACTTTTCCTCTCTATGACTCAATGCACATTCTCTTTCAATTCTCTGAATTGCAAATTCCCTGAATCCCTCTCTTCCAGTGCTCTCACCTTTCCCCCCATACTGTAGTGGTTGCTATATTTCCCCCATGGATTATAAGAGGCCTTCATCTCCAACTCAGAGCTTATCTACATGGGCCAAATACTCCAGCTTGTCCATGTTCCAGAGCCCTGCAGTCTATATGATGCAGGACATTTACCCTGATCTGCCCCTGGGCGATCCTCACCACCCCTGGGGCAGATATAGGGCTGGAACAGTGGCAAGCTGAGATAGGGTCTGATAAACGATTGTAAGATAATACCCAATTTAATCCGGTACTGCCAGATCTGACCCTCCATATATGTGGGAACCTGTCCCTGCACAACATCCCTCAATGCCACCACCAGCTCCTTGGCTCTCCAGGAAGCCAGGCAGGGGTTCATCAGCATGGGACAAAGGCTGATCTCATGCAGGGGGCCTTCAGTCACATGTTGTGGGCCCCCTTCCTGGATTCCACAGCAGTGCAGAAAATGGCAGTGGCAGCTGCAGCAATGGGCCAGCATTCTGTTTGGATGCCAGCCTGTTTTCTGTGGGTAATGGGTGCAAGATGGGCCAGATCCAGAGTCAACATGCGCTGGCAGGGAGCCAGTGTATCCTGACTTGTGTAGATAAGCCCTCAGAATCCTCCACTTTGTCACTTTGTATTAGTATTCTTTTATTTCTCTACACAGTCATAGGTTTCTTTGGCCCTACAACTTCTATTGTGTTTTAAATTTTTGCTGTTATGTTTTTAGAATGTTTTATCTATTGGGATCTGTCCTTACTGATTTACTGTTTCTCCCCCTGTGTTCTTCTCCTTGTTGGAGTGCCATGTAATAATAATAATAATAATAATAATAATAATATTTATTTATATCCCGCCCCTCTACAAAATGCAATTGGGGCAGCTTACAACATTTAAAATATACATATAAAACCCTCCATCCCACCCCACCCTTAAAATACAATTAAATAATTAAACATTAAAAAATACTTAATAAATACTAAAACACACACTCACAAACACACACTAAAATAACTGGAATAGGGATCGGACCAATAATTTTTTTTCTTCTTCTGATGGCCAGGTATCTATTCAGGAAAGGCCTGCTGGAAGAGATCCGTCTTAAGAGCTTTTAAAAAGCTATTTAAGGTGGTAATGTGATGGATCTTGTCCGGCAGGCTGTTCCATAATCTGGGAGCAATAGCCGAAAAGGTACTCTGGGAGGTTGAGGAAAGCCTAGTTTTTAAAGGTTGCAGCAGATTCCTCCTAGAGGACCTGAGTGCACGGGGAGGATTATATGGAAGGAGGTGGTCCCAAAGATAGGTTGGACACAAGCCATTTAGGGCTTTAAAGGTGATAACCAACACCTTGTACTGGGCCCAGAAACTAATGGGCAGCCAGTGGAGTGGTCTTAAGATTGGTGTTATATGGTCTCTTTTGGATGTACCCAAGACCAGTCTGGCTGCCATATCCTGTATTACTTGAAGTTTCCGGACCAAGCATGAGGGTAGCCCCATGTAGAGTGCGTTACAGAAATCAAGACAGGAGGTTACCAGAGCATGACCATGGTCTCAAGGTCCCCGACTTCCAGGAAAGGGGGCAGCTGGCGGATCAGCCAAAGCTAACAGGCACTCCTGGCTGTCGCATTTACCTGATTTGTCATCTGGAGTGACAAGTCCAGGAGTATCCCCAAACTGCAGACACAGTCCCTGGAGGAGAGTGTAACTAATGTATCCTAATACCTGGGTTCGGGGCTGCTACCTTGAGAACCTCCATTTTGTCTGGATTCAGCTTCAGTTTGGTTTTCCTCATCCAATGCATTGTTGCCTTAAGACAATCATTGAGAAAAGAGACACAATCTGAAGTCAGAGAGAAAGACTGAGACATGGAGAAATATATCTGGGTGTCATCAGCATACTGATAACACCCCGCCCCATGCCTCTGGGTTATCTCTCCCAGCAGCTTCATATATATATTGAATAGCATTGGGGACAGAATGGCACCTTGTGGGGTGCCACAATTAAGTTCTTTCCTTGCAGAGCAACTGTTCCCAAGCATCACCCTCTGGAATCTACCTGAGAGGAAGGAGAGGAACCACTGCAATGCAGTGCCTCTGATTCCTAACCTTCTCAGGCGATCCAAGAGGATGTCATGATCTATTGTGTCAAAAACCGCTGAGAGATCCAGTAACACCAACAGGATCACATTACTTCTGTTGATGTTCAGGCGAAGGTCATCAGCTAAGGCAACCATGGCCGTCTCAACTCCAAATCCTGTCCTAAAACCAGTTTGAAATGGATCTAGATAATCGGTTTCTTCCAAGACAGCTTGGAGTTGAAGAGCAACCGCCCTCTCAATCACCTTGCTCAAAAAAGGTAATAAAAAGACTGGCCTGTAGTTCTTCATATCCAGAGGGTCAAGGGAAGGTCTTTTTAGGAGTGGTCTGACTGCCACTTCCTTCAAACAAGATGGAACATGACCTTCCCTAAGGGATGCATTGATGATGTCCCTGAGGAACATCCTCAAGGCATCACCCCCCTGGATGGCCAGCCACGAAGGTCAAGGGTCAAGAGGGCAGGTAGTCTTCCTCACTCTACCAAGGAACTTGTCCATGTCATCAGTACTTTCAGATTGAAACTGATCCAGTATAATCTCATCAACTGAGTTACTGGACACCTCGTCAATTGAATCTGCTCCAACCCCGGCATCCAAATTGGCTCTTATCTGAGAGATTTTATCTGCAAAGAAGTTGTTAAATGCATCACAGTAGGCCATTGTCAGGTTTAGTAATAAGTTCTGCACAGGTGGGACCTGTGTCAGTTCCCTCACCACCCTAAACAGTTCTGCTGGGTGAGACTCTGCAAACGCAATACATGCAGAAGAGGAGGATTTCCTCGCTGCGTGTATTGCCTCTCTATAGGAATGAAGAAATTTCCTATGATGAGTCTTGTCAGAGAAGAGCCGAGTTTTTCGCCAGACACACTCTAATCATTGTTCATGAATGTGCTACATAAACTCTTAACAACAAACTAATATGGATATAATTCAACCACTAGTATTATAAATATGTTTTTACACTATGCATGAAAAATGTTTTTGGATTACCACACCCATCAGTCCTAGCCAGCATAGCCAAAGGTGAAGGATTATGGGAATTTCCATATAAAATATCTGAGAGTCACAGTTGCCCACACTGATTTATAAAATAATCAGATGGGGCCAAAAATGGTTCAGAGTGTTTAGATCCCATTTAGCATGATAATAACAGATGATTTGGTCATTTGTTTCCTCATTTTCTTCTTTAAAACTCAGTGGCTGGGTAAAAGGTTGTTTCTATTAACTGCATGCTGTTTACCACATTGCCTTATTGGGGATTATATTCTTACAGCTACCTTTTCAGCAGATGGTAGCACTAGATAAGGCATTAATTCATTAGTTATGAATTATAAATGGCCTTGGCATATGTTCTACAATCATATGTCTTAATTCTCTTTACTTTATGGGACCTCGGGAATATAAAATGTCAAATTTGAATTCAGTAGACCCAGTGCTGTTTTCTTGTCACGAAGAAACAATGTCTTAGCAACATGTATCAATAACTAGCGCACACACCCCAACAAACACACATGCATCAACAGAGCTTTTTTAGCCATCTCTACTTATTTTAATGCATCTGTACCAGGAGCAGACGAATTCTAGCTAGAATGGCTGGCACCTGCTGTGAGCAAAATTGACTAGGAGAGTGTGATTCTAATAAGTTTTACTCAGAAGAGATACCTCATGACAGAAGAAATGTTTTGCTGCACAAACATGTTGCCACATTTCCCTTTCAGTCCAGCTCAAAAAAACCAAAGCAGTGGACACTGCATCTGCTTGTCTTTGTGCATTCAGGTTGAGTGGGACTTCCAAAGCACACTTTTATGAGAGAGTCGGATATAATAAAACATCTAATCAGACAGAACAATTCAGTGTGCCATTCTTTGATGGGGAAACAAAAAGCATCCAAAGACCTATTATTCCCTCAATTCTTTTAGCTTTTACATTAACCACATTTCAGTTACTCTCTATTATGTTAATAATAGATTGAACCCCCCCTTTTTTTTTGTTCACTCTGCAGTTTCACTCTTCAGTCCTTTAAGAACTCCCTGGATCTGTTGAATTGTTGCTTTGCACATTGCTGTTGATGAATTCTACAACCTTCTTTCTCACCTCTCTTAGGCATACCTTGTCTAATATATTGCCTGAATAAATTGGTTTGGGTGTGGGTCTGTCTCAAGATTCTTTCACAGAGAAAAGAAAGCAAATAATTTGGTTTGTTTCTCTATACGGTCTGCTCTTTCTTTGTTCTCTCTGTACAAATTTGTGTGGCTTTAGTAGCTCTCAGTGCTCCCTGCTCTGCTAATATTTCAAGAACCAATTATTTGTTTATTTTTTATTGTAATTTGATTTGCAAATCTCTTCCTGGCCTTGTTGCAGGTTTCATCGCATTCATTATAGACTGTGCCTTTCTGTCTTCCATCATCTGTGGCAGATTCACACCTAGACAGTAATGTCTACTGTTGAATATTTATACTGACCAACCACATTCTAGGTGATGTACAGAGCAGGGAAATGACATAGCCCTCTCTAGCCAAAGAGATGACAATTTACATTAGTCAGATAAAACAGTGAAGGGGAGGCACAGAGAATAGATTAATGGATTGATAAAAGACATATAACTAAGGGCATTAAAGGAGCAGGTAGCATGAAGCTAGGATGATTCACAACATATACTGGATGAAAGCATTGGTTTTTAGGGTCAAGGGTGAAGAAAGAAAGAGAAGCTTATTGGTGAATGAAGCCAATTCTATCCTATTTAAATGCTAAGCAACACATAGGATCAAAGATCAAAGTGTGAGACAAGATATCAGAGCTTGATAATATAACCTTTTGGAGTACAACTATGATTCTATGAACTCTCAGAATACCAAAGCCAGCATGTCCAGTAGAGTTGTAGTCCAATCTCCTACCTCTGTAAGAGAAATGGGCCATCCAGTATCTTAATTTGGGCAGCAGAAGAAGTAAGGGTGTCACAAGAGACAACAGAAGCTTATAAGAAAAATGGGGAAGAAAAGGAAGGACCAGGAAGCTTTTAATATAAGGAAGCTAAGTGTGAAGCTGGTCAAAAATCTGAAGCTGTATTTCCACTAGCAGTGCAAGTAAGGATGGATGTATGATGGGGATAACGTGTACCAAATGCAAACTTCTCCACATTAAAAGATTGAACTCGATGTGACACCAAATCAAGCACCGTTAGGACTAAATCAAATTGGTTCATCCCAGCTTCTTGCCAGTCCACTCCACCAGTTTCCCTTCTTACAAATGTAAGCAAAACCAAAGAAAACAAACAAAACTTTGGAGAAGGGGAGAGGGTAAGTAACATCAGAAAGAGCTCATTAGAGAGAGGAAAGACTTGGCCAGCAGTTTTCAACTGGAAATAACACTTGGGAGATTATCAGATGTGCTTAATACCTTGGGACAGGAACGCCACAGGACTGTGAAAGGATTTCCCTTTCAGATGACATCGTTCCTGTCCTGGGCCTCTGTGCTGCCTCCATTCAGTCCCCCTTTTTTCAAATTGATGGGCAAAAGTCATTAATAGATCACCCATTCCATTTCTGTAATGGAATCACAGCTGTGCAAACCAGTGCCCCGTTATGCTGGTGGATCTGGGAGGTCCGTGGCGAACACTTCCGGGTACAACCAAGACATCCAGGTAAGTGATAGGTAGATGTGTTTAGGTGCTTGGTTTAATTTTTTGATGTTTGATTTTATTTTTATTTTTACATTTTCCATGTGATCTGTGCTCCCTGTAAGGTCCTGAAAGGTGCATAAAGGATACTTGCAGTGCTAATCAGGACATCTAAGGTAAGTGACAGCCTTTTTTTACCCTCCCCTGTTTACTTTTTTTTAAAAGTATGTCTATGTAGTTGTTTTAATTTTTTGATGTTTGGTTTTATTTTATTTATTTTTTTCCTGTGTGATCATCCTCTCATGGGATTTGCACTCCAGGAAGTGAATTGAGCTCTATGAGAGCTCCATTCATGCCTGGGCTGCTGGATGGGGTGGGGGGGAGCAGTTTCTGTTCTCGGAAAAAGGTAAGTGTCTGGATTTTTTTATATAAAAAAAGCACTGCAACAGGGATGGGAGTGGGGCCAGAATTAGAAGACAAGACAGGGACTTTTTTTGGGGGGGGACACCCATGTGATAATCTCCTCAGGGATATCATTAGCATAGGATTTGGAAATTTTCTTGAGTTTCCCAGTTTATATCAAGAGAAATAAGGTAATTCCTTTTCCATGCTCCTCGCTGCAAATGGAGCAGGCCTGCATATGTCATTTCCTACAAGGTACTTCATGCCTCTGGTGATTTTTAAAAAAGATTTTACAGAAAACATTTCTTTTTATAGTTGCTATTGTTTTTAATGGCTATTCCAATACAAAAAGATTGCCCAGCTTAGCTGAACAGAGTTAAATTACTGTTATCTTTTAATAAGTGTTATTTTTATCAATTATTGTTATTAAGATTTTTTTTTGTTTTATATTTCCTACTTATCTGCCTCTAATAAAGTCCCAAAGTTAGTAACAAATGAATAATGGAAAATCAGTTTTCTCAATGCAACAATAATTTGTGACAAAAACATTCTAAAAACATTGCAATTCCAAGACAACACCAAACCTTACTAAATGCCATCTAAAAAGGATTTTTACTGGCCCATTTTCTGAAAGAAACCAAAGAAGGGACAAAATGAGCTTTCCAGAATAGAGGAAATGATCCCCAGTATGACAATAAAATAAAACAAAATCAAACAAAATTGGTATTATTTATACAATAGTAAAGAACCATTAAAAACATCCCAGGACTGGGTTGATAAAGAAATCCATTGTGTTATTATGTCTCTCTCTCTCTGGGTTCTGTGGTGCTAGCCTTAAATGAATACAGTAGCACCCCTGCATCCACTGATCTGCCATCTGCAGATTCAATTATCCACGGATGGTGACAGTGAGGGGGTGGACAGGCAATGGAGGAGATGAGAGATCTGACCTCCCACCTCCCTTTGCCTCTGGAATCGCTGCTCAGGATCACTCCCAGGGTGGAAATGGTGGCACAGGGGTGAAGGGAGAGGAGGAGAGATCTGGCTTCACTCCTCACTTTGCCCCCGGGATTGCTCCCAGGGCAGAAACAGTGGTGAGGGGGTGAAGGGAAGAAAGAAATCACCCCCTGCCTCCCTTTGCCCCTGGGATCGCTCTCGGGGTGGAAATGGGACATTCATTATTATCTGCAGATTGCATTATCCATGGAGTCCCCTGGAAAACACCATCATCACCTAGAATGAAAGAAGCACATCAAAGCAAGTCCACATACAAAGCCATGATCATTGTGGTTTTTTTTTTTTTCATCAAGGGTGTAATTTTGGCAGAATGGGTTCCAGAAGGCAGGGCAGTAAAACAGCATTATTATAAGGAAGTTTTGACAAAGCTGAGAGAAAGAGTCAGAAGAAAAGGCCAGAACTGTGGAAAAATGGTTTAATTCTTCATCAAGACAATGTGCCTGCTGAATGCATTGCTACAATTGAACATCCTCCATATTTGCCAGATTTGGCACCATATAACTTTTTTGCCATAAAGTGAAATCAGTACTCAAAGGAACATGTTTTGATTCAATTGATGCAGAAAAGAATAAAATGGCTGATGTGTTGGAACAACTGACAGAAACTGATCTGCTCCACCCCTTTGATCAGTGGAAACAAGACTGCATTGGTGTGTGAGTGTGAATGGGGAGTATATTGAAGGGGACAAGCATTAGAATTGTAATAAATAAATATGGGTTATTGTATCAGCCTCGTTATTTAATAGAGAGGACTCATATTTCTAACAACAGTACAACAATTTATACATGACATTAGACATGCACGCACTCTCTCCAAACTTCCACCCATCCAATGAGGTGACAGTGGAGGACTTGATTGCAGGAGTCTTCTACCAGGGCTGCTTAGTTGTACTGGAACCTTTGGATGCAAATCTTAAAGCCTTAAATTAATAAAAACCCAAACAAAATAGAAACAAATGCAATGTAGAAATTACACTATAAAGACTTCACTCTTTGGTTTCCCTTCTAAATACACAGCTGACAATACCACTACCTTGTTCAAAGTGAAAAGGGCCTAATATTTAGCCCTGAAAATTGCAGCTCCTCTCCAATACCAGCTGTCCCTCCCTTTCTGAACTCAACCAGCAAGTACAACCTCTTCCTTAGGAGTTCCCTACTCACAGGGCCAAACCAATACTCATAGGGGTTACAAAAGCATTTCTTCCAGAAATCTATTTTGCAGTTCCTGAGACTGACAGCAGGACATAGTGCATCTCACTTCAGAAATCCATTTCCAAACCTTCTGAGGCATTTTTGTAAAATATACCAAGCATGTGTGGTGTGTGCTGATATATTGTACAGTTTTCAGATGTACACCAGTGCACATTTGAAAATGGCACACAAAGTGTAGATAGTTTAATCAAGTGGAGAATTTGCATAACAATTTATTTGCATTAGGAAAGATATGCATGAAAATATGCGCAAATTATTGTGGGGGGGGGACAATTATTGTGGAGGGTGGCAGGAGTCTTGTGATTCACTGTGAAACTGGAGTGGAAGAAGAATGGTTGTGGGATTCTGAGAAAAATGACTGATAGGTTTTCACATCCCCCATCCAGGACTGAAAAGTGTGAGGGTTTCCAAGCAGGAGTAGGCAATCCTGTAACTTTCTCATGATGGTATAAGAAATGCAAGTGGAAGAAGAGTGTTACAGAGACCCCACTTTAGCAGGGGGACTCTGGATTGAGTGTACAAGGGAATAGATTAGAAGAGCTAATATACAGCTCCAGTATCTTAGAAGACAGTTGATCACAGTATGGGCAAGTTGCACATTTTCAGTTAAATAATAAACATATCGAAACAATTTAGATGCTTTGAAGACAAGTCAATTAATTAAATCAGTCTTCATGGAGAGCTAAGATTTCCTCGGTTATTAGCATAATTCTATGATAATACAGACTAGCTATTAGAAAAAGAATGGTATTTTTAATTGCTGTCTTTCTGATCTTTGTTCCATGTTTAATGCTACATTCCTGGTCAGGCACGGAGCCAGTGGACAGAAAAAAAAATGTGTGAATTGCAGTGAGGATCAGGATGCACAACTTGTACACACATAGTGTAGTTTGGTTGGCCATCTTCTTTACAGATTCTGTTCCTTTTTTTTTTTTTGAAGGAGAGGGGGCTATTAAAAGGTAACCCTGTATTCAAAGATAACCTCTGTTTGAAGACAAATCCACTCTCATAAGAAATCCTAACTAGCAGGAACCCTAAAGTGTAAATATTTGCAAATTTGTAAATGCTGATACATTCTTGACTTGAAAATACTCACAAATTAGGAATTAGGAATTTTCTCATCTTTGCTGAGAAAGGTATCTCAACACAGTGGAATATCCCATTGAGATAAGAGTCAACCACTGTGAGATCGGTCTTTAAGACTCATTTTGTGAAAAAGTCACTGATCCTTGGCAAAAATATTGAATTTTCAAGAGTTTTGATTTGCAAACAGATTTTTTTCACTAAAAAATTCCCATCATGCTGATAAACATTGAAAATGTGCAGTGAATCTTATAATAATGCCCAGAAGAATAAATTCTTTTGAAACAATTTGTTCTTGCATGCAATAGTGAAATCAGCAAAACATAATCCCTAATCCTAGTCTGGTTTGAAGGAAAAGAAATAGAATGGAGAACCACAGTGTCCTGCTCTACTTCCATTCAAGCAGAAAGTGTCCACCACCAGCACCTGGAGAACAGGTCACTTTGTCACAGTCTTCCACAATAATATGTACTGTATTTTACTTAAATGATAGTATCATTTCTAAATTTGCTTCTATGTAGGTGTGCATGTGTGTGTATTAGCACCTGCAAAATTTGCAAGAATCAGCATTCTCTCTTTCCTCTTATTTGGTGATGCATTTTGTCTCTCTTGCATTGGCCTAACACACAGTCTAGCCACAAAGGAACAATCAATGTCTAGAGGTCAAGATGGTACCAGCAGATGTCACCACTGTGTTCATTCCACAAGTTTATAATTTTTTTCCTAGTACTTTTGTGACAACCAAAACCAGATCAGAGGGGTCAGTTTCTGCTTTAAATGGGTGAAGTCTTTTTTTCCTGGAATGAGCAAAACTGTTTCTACCACAACATGTTGGCCCTTCTCCGTGGCCACCCCAAACTTTAGAATCAACCTAGGGAAGCTAGATTGGTGTCCTCTTTACTCCTATTGTGTTAGCAGGCAAAGACTTTTTGATTCTGATAGGCTTTTAGAACCAAAGGGCTCTTGAGCTGGTGTTGTACTGTTTTTTACTGAACTGTTTTAACTGCATTCTAACATTTTAATTATATGTTCTAAATTATTTTTAGTGTTGCTAATAGTCTAGTTCTATTTAAATGTTGATCTTTAAAAAAAAAACTACGTTGCATTTCTTTTCATTTGTAAGCCTCCTTCAGTCCCTGTTATAGGGAGAAGGCAGGGCATTAATAAAGATAAGAAGAATGTCTTGCTTCTGTTTATTGCTGCTTGACATGAAACTAACAAATCCCCACTGTAAGACTGGTTTAAAATGACCAGATGGTGCTGCTGTTTGGATGCTTGCAAATTGTTCAGGAGACCACACAATTACTCCTTGAATGGTTAAATCTGTACTACAATGAGATTTCAAAAGTTGTTTTATTTTGTACAAGTTTTAAAGGACTTAAGCTGAACAGTTTGAAAGTCAGCACATGTCGGTCTCTGATGGCCATGGCTGCTGTGGAGGGGAAAATATATCCCTATGTATAGTGTGCTAGAGAGACCAGTATGCTGTCAACTCCCATTCAACATCAAACAAGACTTAGGTGACCTTTGATTAGCCTGATGTTACCCTGCAGCTAAATGAGTTAGTAGCTATTAAAGATAAAGTACACATAGTATCAGGCATTGTAAAAGAGCATCTAGTATATATTCAGTTTTGGAGACCCTTAAACCAATATATAAAACAATGTGTTTTATTACAGAGTTTGCGTTTTGAGCTGGTTCTGTTTTTGTTTTTTGTTTTTTTTAATTAATGCTTCTGCTGGTAAAATGACTTTCTGGAAACTTTTCATTTGATGTTTATTGAGATTTTCCCATTCCAGGGATGTCAGTTTTGAAAAACAAAATGATGCAATGGTTAGAATACTGGACTTAGACCAGTCCAGTCTAAGTTTAAATCAGTTCTCAGTCATGGAATTCACAAATATGACCTTAGGTTAGACATTGTTTTTTAGCCTTTTCTGTCCCACAGCTCAATTATGAAGATATCAGTGTATACAAACTTGCAGTCCTTAGAGAAAGGATGTGGCATAAATGTAATATACACATAAATATTTTATTTTCTACTAATAGCAAGAGAGAACAAATTTGGTTCAGAAGGAAATGCATTATGAATGAATTTTGTCTAGCAATGGGTATTCAAAGGTAGGGTGATCAGAGCTTTGAAGTCATGAGTTACAAATAACTAGTTACTTTTTAATGAGTTCATTTCCCCAATAACAAAGAGATAGCTGCATTACATTATGATTTTAACTTAACAAGATATAATATCACTTCTTTTGTTGTATTACTGTAAGTTTTACTTACTTTTATAGTTATTTAACAGCCTCACAAAATGATACAGGAAGAACATTACATGGAAAAAGTGCTGGATCTGCCCTGCTGTAGATGTATAGAGGATGGATAAGAGGACAGTGTGTTTTGTGCCACAGGCCAGAAGACTATAGAATCCAGCTTTTAAAATAAAACTAACTAAAAATATATGGTAAAAGTAACAGAAAAGTAAAGTGCTGCATATAAAATTGTAACAGAAACTAACAACTTTGAGGACCTTGAAACTAAACCACTAACATAGGACTCATCTAGAACAAGCCAGGATATTCTGGTTCCCTGCCGGTGTAACCTGGCCATGGATCAGGCCCATTGTTCCCCTGTTCCTTCCACAGGACAGGAGGAAGTCCTGTCAGGCATGCCAGCCTATTGCTGCAGCCACCACTGCTGCTGCCATTTCCCTTGGTGTCTCGGAAGGCAGGAAGAGGGCCCACAACATGCGACCAAGGCCCCCTGCATGTGACCAGCCTTGGCCACATGCTGTGGGACTCCTTCCTGCCTTCCAGGCAAGTGAGGCAGACCAGAAGCTTCAGCATGGGCTAGCCTACCATGACAGGATCCTGCAGTCTCGCAGGGCCTAATCCATTTCTTCCCAGCAGAAATGGATATAAACAGGTATAATTCTAAAATGTGGTATTGGACGCTACCCTACCTCCCCTTGTCTTAGCCCTGTACCTGCCCTAGGGGTGATGAGAACTGCCCAGGAGAAGAATGGGGCAAATGCCCTGCATCATATGGACTGCAGGGCTCTGAGAGGAAGGCAAGATGGGGTATATTGCCCATCTAAAGAAGCCCATAGACTCCAACCAGACAGTAAAAGCCAATCTCTTATGGTGGGGAAAGATCATGTTACTGGATGTGATCTCAGTGTTGCTTTCATATTCACAGATGTTTGTCTAGGACTTTTGTGAACTGTGATGACTAAAATTAGATCAAAGGAGTCAGTTTGCCTTGAATTGAAATTGTATCAAATGAATAAAGCATAAATATTTCTATGACTTCCCTGACCTTTTGACCTTGAACTTTCAGCTGCAGCCATTCCTTCCTAGCACATCTTTTCCCTCCCTGGTAGAGACTGGGAGAAGGAGGAGTAGAGAAGTGTCAAGCTCTGTTCTTGTCTGTGCCCGTTTCCCCTGCCATGTTAGGAAGGAGCATCTGCGGCTTAAAGTTGAAAGGTAAGGGAAGATGAGTAGCTTTGCCCAGCTTCACAGAGTATTAAGGTACATCATCCTGCTTCTAAATCTGTTTGGGCTTAAAGTTAAAAAAAGCTCTGTCTGGTATCCAACCTGATAACCCTACATCCTGCCCACATAGGGCTTACTACCTGCATCTGCCCTGTGCGAAGGAGTCTGATGATTTTTTAAAAATTTCCTCTGCATGTGTGGGCCAAATCCAACTAGAGTAAAATCTTATGGTTCCTGGAAGACATAAGACTTTATCACTTGAGGCTGAAATTGTGTGTTTACAACAGGATAGTAGCATAAATGGGTTCCTGTTATTGCACAATGTCATCATCCCCCCCGGTCCACGTGTGCTCCACCTGTTAATTATGCATAGCTTGTCATTGATAGGCAAAAACCATCACTAGCTCTCAATATTGCTCTTTTTGCAGTATTGACAAACGTCCAAAATCATGTCCTACTGTAATTGTGCAATTACAGCAAGAGTGGGCAATCTTCTTTCCCCCCTCCCCTTTCCCAGTGAGAGCACATAATTAAACTTCCTGGGGAGAGAACATGAAGAGGACCGACAGGACATTATTTTAATCAACTGTCACCTTTTCTTGGTATGTTTTTATGTTTGTTTAAGTGTTTATTTGTGAATTTCTTTGGTTATGTATTCGTTTTTAGTGTTTTAGAGTGAAGTCTCATCTTCTCAAAAGAAAAGCCAAAATCTCGCCCAGGAAGTACAAAAATTTTTTTCTTAAAGGCACATGCACCGGCCAGCAGGAGGCATTAATACTCTGTCATTAGAAGGCAATGTGAAGGCAAGTGTTACAATAGCACAAGCTGAAATCCCATTCTTAAACCTCGAGTGGTAGTTGTACAATAATTCCATGGCAATAGTATCGCACAATTATGGTAACACACAATAATTACTGTAATCATGCCACTATGTTTCTGCTTTCTTCCGTTACAGAATTACAGCATTTTTAGACACTAGTCTGATAAAGTCCTAAATGAAGAGCTTATCTCCTCCCACTTTTGCACATGCACTCATAACTTTTTCTAGCCCAGTTACATTATATGTCCTTGAAAGCTATCTTATCCCTTCTTCTCCCCCCCCCCCCTTTCCTGACCTTCTGCTGACATTAACAAAACAACAACACATCTTTGGCCTAGTTCCTGTCTTTCTTCTCAGCTTCAGAAATTTCTACAGTTAGATTTCATATTGCTATGCATAGGCTTTAAGCAGTGTACAAAGATTAGAATGATAGATATTATGATTTATTATGTATGTCTTATTATATGATTAAGTGTTGTCCTTTTAATTTTATATTTATATTTATGTTTTTATGTAGCCCCTGAAGAAGGCCATTGAAATATAGGTAGGCTGAAACACATTGGGCTTTTTCAAAAATAAAATAGCATTCAGTGAGCACTCAGAACGTGTCTCTTCCCTGCCCCCATGGATTCTATTGGGTACTCTCTGGTTTTTGTTGCTTCCAACTAAAGTAAGTCCAGTGAATCAACATCAAGACGCATGTAGGTACCATTGATTCAATGGGTTTTATGTATTTGGAATTAGCAAATGGATTCAGGCCCTAATTTGCTTCTTCCTCCTCCTTTCCAACCCCTATTCCTCTTTATCATATCACTTTGTAAGTGAGAATGAGCAGGGATTGGTTATTGTAGAACTTTGTGAGCTATTGTGTGATCCATTGTTGTTCTTGCATAGTGGTGGATTAAAAATTATTAAAGAGAAAATTATCAGAGGTAGACTTGAAATGTTTAGATTCATACCAGAAATGTGGTTGAACTTTCCAGTCCTCACTCTCTTTTGCTTGAAAGTTGAGTTTCTTACATTTGTCTTACATATGTCAGAATGAATGGGCAACAGGGTAAAGAAGACATAAGACAGTAACCTCAAGAATCAATGAAGGAAGCCCAGTATTCAAAAATTTCTGAGAAGGCAGGAGGGCCAGTCCATGTAGCTCCAAGTTTATTTCTACAAACTTAAGGAGAAGAACTAGCTTACTTTATTTTTGAAAAAAGGCTAAAAGGAGACAAGCACGACAGATTATGGGCAGTAACTCAAGGTGTGTTTTGCCCATAAGCTGGACCAGAATGCAACAGTACGCTTCCGCTCATGCTTCCTGGCAACTGATATAAAGAGGTATAATGTATTGGATACTAGAGGAAATACCTGTTTGTTATGATTTGTAGCCATTGATACAGTTTTGTTTGCATGTATATGCCTTCAAGTCACCTGTCAGCTTATGGTGACCCCATGAACTTCATAGGGTTTACTTAGGCAAGGAATACTCAGAGGTAGTTTTGCAAGTTCCTTCCTCAGTGTACTAAATTGTTATTCCAGCCATGATGGCATGGAAATATGGTCTTGTCTATATGAGGGGGAGGAATATGAACATATCTGAAAAAGCAAGCATTTATAATGACGTGACCTGTCTTCACAGTTAAAAGAGCCCCCCTAAACTCTGCATGACCCCCAGTCAAGATGGCAGCCACAAGTGATTTATGCATGATTTTATATCTGCCGCCACCATTTTTTTTAAAAAAAACTCATTTCCCATGGTGGACACAAGTGATAGTTCATATTTCAAAAAAAGGGGGGGAAAGAGTATAAAATCTCCATTTGATCGACTTACTGGACCCTCGCTTAGCCAAAAATTTAACATGGCAGCCACAGGTGCTTTCCCTGTTTGCTAGCCCCACCCCCATCCTCATCCAGCCAGTCAGATCACACTGCCTGTTCATATCTGTGCAAATGCAAGTGTTCAAACAATCACACATTTGCATGTCATACTGAGCTTTTAAAAAAAATCTGCACGAAGCCCCAGACACAACACACACAGACTTTGGGGTGGATTTGGATGCCCCCCTTCCTAATGACATATTTTTGTGTTGAGAAAAAGAGAGGGGACTGCCCCCCTTCACATTCCAATCTCCTCTGGAGCCATAAACCCCAAACAAGAGGAAGCATTTAACAACAGCCATCAATAGACAAAGGGAAGCCGAAAGACATAGAAAACCAGTTCTACCGCTTTGAGAAATTTGGCTTTGCAGCCATATAAAGACACAAAAACAAGTTCCACAGCTTTTGGAGCAAGCCAATGTGTGCTTAAAAAAACAGATTGCAAGTGGCAAAGCCAGTGAGGAAGAACCCCCCCCGCTACTCGCAGAGGTGCAAGCCCAGAGAAAGAAAGCCCAGACACATGCCTCAGCCACCATGCTCCCAAAACTCCCAGAACTACTCCAAAAGCCACAGAGCTTCCATCCACATGGCAGAAAGACTGCTTAACTGTTATTCACAACCCCAGAGAGTTCAAAATGTTGCCACCATGTCATAAGCTGGTCCTTCTCTTTCAGCAGGAAGGGAAGGCTTCCAGCTTATTTGTACAACTGAAAAACACTTGCAAGGTTTTTCTAGTCTAGAAACCCCTTCTATGAGGGCGGCCACCACCACTCACTGACTTTACCCCTTTCCACATCTAGGCAGTGAGAACTAGACAAGCTGGGTTAAAGAAACAATAATAACCCTTTTCTCTAATCTAGAGAAGGTTTTGATAGCTGACCAGAAGCAGGCGATTCAGGGCAGGTTAGAAAATAACAGAAAGCTTTATTCAATTCCAGGATTCTATGCTACTTGGGAAGGCAAAAACATTCCCAGATTCAACTTAAGTCTTATACAATTATACATTCATTCAGAGCACTTAACAAAATAAATCATAATCTAACACAAACTAAACATTTCCCTAACTACTAAATGCAAAGGTAACTTACAGTCTCTGTGATGGAATTCAGAGTCTTTTTGGATCCTTTTAGGCCTTTGGGCAAGATTGACTCCACCCAACCTTTTGTTATCACAGTTTGGTATCTTGTTGATTACTCCATGGCTTTGTTCCATTCTGTCATCTCTCTGCTATGTCCTCAGCCATGAGGCCCCTAGGCCATGTGGCCATGTGGCTCACAGCTTGGCCATGTGCTCTAACAACAAACAAAGGAAAAATCGGAACTTTTATAAAGTCTTTTGTGGTGATCTCTGATTGGCTCTGCCTTTTCCCAATCAGAGTGGTTATCTTAATCAAGTGATGTGATGTCACGTTTAGTCAATGGGGTTATCCCACCCCCTTCCCATTTCCAAATAAGGAGTGGAAGTTTCCAATGTTGTAAAGTGTAGGTTGTTGCGATGAACTCCTATGATGGGCAGGGCAGGCCATCATGATAGGATCACCTTCCATTCATATGCTGTTTATATTGTTTGGACTGTATAGAGAAGACATATGTTTGTTGAAGCAAACTTGAAACCTATATTTTGTTCAGTGCTGTCAATGTGAAATAATTTGGGCACAGGAAAAGTGGAATGCAAATGGTGTGTGCCTATGAATGCCTTAGATTCTTTACAGAAATTTATTTATTTATTATTTCTATTTACACAGTGCCTAAAAACAGGTTCTCTAGGTTGTGTGCTACAGTACTACAATAAACAGCCCTGATAATAAAACAATAAATTGAAACAGTAAAATTCCTAAAGCACGTACAAAAGTCTATGAAATAAAATTAGAATGCATAGTCAACTCAATGGAATACTGCAAAAAAGATTTTATTTTTTAAAAATGTGATTAACCATCCACTCGATGTGCACTCAAAACAATATAGAGTAGAAACTATTATGAAACAGAGTACCCATACAACCCATAATATTACCAGTGCTACTATAGAACCCTTACAGTTGTCTGAGCAGCTTTTTAACCCAAAATTATCAGCCTGAGAATCAGAAGAGAGGGAAAATACAGCATTTGACTATGTGAACAGACAAATACAAGGTGGTTTTAGGTCAATTCATGCTCTTGTCATCTCTAATTACTTCACCCAGCAGTTCTACTTAGCTTCTCACTACATCCCATCCATTATATTGCCAGCTGGACTTTGGCCATCAACTAGTTTAGATTTACATGATTGCTACCAGCATAGTTTGCCTGCCATTTGGGCAGGTTTTGAACATTTCAGGCATTTTTCTGTATTAGAGCTACTCTCCAGTTTAACAGAATCATTTACTTTGATTCATTGGAGCAAAGATTTTCTTGTTTTTAGCCTTGTATAACTGAAGACATGATTTTGGCACTGAATGTATTATATATGCATAAATATGAAAGACATCCTTATGTTAAAGAAGGTAGGGAGAAGGGGTCAAACCAACCAAGTGGGTTTTATGAAATAAACAGCTTGGATTTCCACAGATGGCATTGTACATAAGTGTCTGAAAGTCACAAAGAATTACCATGTGTATTCCTCATTTGTTGGATTTGTCTCCTAGTTCTCTAAGTGAATTGGTGCTCATGAGGGGTACTAGATTGAATTCACTTTACTGATTAATGGAATATATCAGTCTCTAAGACTTGGCGCACTGTGGTACCAATGGCAGCTGTGAAAGCTCTCTCACCTCACTTAATTTTGTTTCATTCCTATTAAGAAAACCATTTGACCCACGGCACGGTAGCTCAGTCTTTTGAGCATGTTCTCACAAAAGATTTTCTGTTCATGTTTGCAGTACTAGATTTTAGAAATAAAATAAAAGTACTATTGAAAGGACAAGGTCAGTGTATGGTTTTTAGATTTGACAACCATTCTGCTCATTAATTACTATTTGCATCATGCTGACTTCCTGTTTGCTGGTTTTTACCATACCCACTCTCTTCCTATATCACTCTAACTTGTAGCCCCCCCCATCAATTGAACCATGTATTTGATTATGAACAAGTAATTTGTAACTACTTCATATTTTTTATGGGAAAAAAAAAGACTAAGCATATTTTTTCTCTCTGCTAGACCCTTTGTGTGTGTCCATGTGTAGTTTGTGTCATGGGTGGGACTGGTTGTTATTCAGTTTATACCTTTTTAATTGGATTACTCTGTTGAGACATCCAGTGCTATTTCTCACATTTCCCACCAATGGTGAATTTGGAAGACAACTTAAGACAGATTAATTACCTCATAAGATATTATATTGTGTTTTTAAACTCAGGATCTCTGCAATAGTAAAGCAAAATGATCATTTATTCAATTTTCCCCAGTGCCAACATTAGAAAAATATACATTACTATATAATCTGCTGTTGGTGGTGGTTGTTCATATTTGTGATTGTACACACACATATGAGTGATCAGGTCTGTCAATCTCTCTGAGGTGTGGGTGCTGATTCAGTATGAAAGACCCACATGATTAGTTTCACACATAGGGGTGTAAGCATGGTAGTGGGTTGCACCACTTAAAACTGCAGATGGGATGGGTGTCATTTTCTGAATTTTCTTCTATGTGCAATACTTCCTGCAAGTAAAAATTTAGTGTAGTCACTAGTGCTAATGCAGTTCATTCACCATTCTTCTAAATTTCCATTTATAAAGAGACATTAAAAATAAGGAAGCAATTCCCAAGGTGATCTTCTGTCTACAGTCCAAAGTGGCACAGTACATTTTATTCCCTGATAGCAGTACCACATGATCCCTATATCATTCTGCTGCATAAACAGACTAAATCCGTGTTATTGGAATGTTGACATACACACCACGTGGAAATCCAGTATCACTGGATCACACTATGCGGAAGCAACCTCCATGCTATATGATAACTAATATTTGATGTGGGCCACAATGGCTGTAGATATGGATACAGAAAGTGGTGTTTCAGTTTTGCTAAAGATTAGATATGAAATCGGGACAAAACCTAAGGTTACAATTGCTCAGTGCACCAGCTTTTGCAAGGTTATTATCACTTAAGCTTCAGGGCATCTTAAAACCCAGAGGTGATAGAAAGCCTAACCAACAATAGAGGGATTGCCTCTTTATGTGGATCATGTGATTGACCCTTCTTTCCTTCTAGGATGCCTGTGCTGGGCTCAGAGAGACTCCCCGAAAGAAAGAAAGAAAGAAAGAAAGAAAGAAAGAAAGAAAGAAAGAAAGAATCCACAGACTAGAACACAAACCAGTGTATTCATTGCTGGCCAATTGCGGGAATAATGAGACCACATACATGAAATGGGGTAAATAAAGTATTTCATTAAATTCAACCTATTTAATACTCTCTAAGATCTTCAACAGGGGGAGGCAACCTGGTGAGGGATCAGCTGAGGCAGTAGGTCTATGCTAGACCACACCCTTCAGCCTTCACGGGCAAACACCTGGGTCCTGGAGAGGAACCCCAGTTGCCTGGGGTTGCTCACCAGCTGGCCCGCATCTGGAAGGTCAACCCCAAAGTCCCTCACCAAAGCCGCATGGATGGGGGTGAAGGATTATCCTTTAGGCCAACCCCAAGGTGGGTCTCCTTCTGTCCCCTTAGGCCACACAACCTGAAGTGGCCCTTCCAGAGACCCTACCTTCATCGATATCAGTGCCAAGGTGCCCACCGAAACTATGCTTCCCCCTTCTCCACCATAATAAGAGGGAGTTAACCTATTTAGACACCACCCTGGCCAATTTCCCAAATGCTGCTATCCTAGTATGGGGTAGGCGGAAAAAAAAAACCCTGAGAAAAAAAGGGGGGAATTCCTACCTGTCTCCAAAGCAACCAATTATCACACTATTCAAGCAGTGGGAGGGTGGGTCAATGATCGCTTCAGGCAGAAGAGGAGGAGGAGAGGAGTGGCAGGGCCTTATATGACCTCTGGCCCCGAACCTCAACTCCCGTTGCAGGCGATGCTGCCTGCAACCAGATGGAGGGTGTCTGGCTACATTCCAGCAGCAAAGGTGGCTCCCTCCCATAAACGATTCTGCCAATCGGCGGGGAGCCGGATAGTACGAGAAAAAAGATATCCCACCTAAAAATTAGAAAGAACTTTTTTACTGTAAGAACTGATTGACAGTGGAATAAACTACCTTGCAGGGTGGTGGACTGTCCTTCTTTGGAGGTCTTCAAACAGAAGTTGGATGGGAATCACTCAGGAGTACTTTAGTTCTATATTTCTGCATGGTGGTGGTTGGACTAGATGGCCCTTGTGGCACCTTCCATCTCTAAGACTCCATGATTCTGTAATTCTGTGATTCTAAGTGAAACCCAGAAAAAGAGGTCTAAGAACTCAAGGTGGGAAGTCTGTTCAAAAATAATCAGAATGGACGCTCATTTTGAAACACATAGCTTTCATTAAATTGCATACACAACACTGTTTTCCTTCGTGTTCTTAAATGTATATGGATATGAATACCTCAATTTGCTTCAAAATATGCTGTGAAATATCAGGCTGGTTTGGAAACGGTTGAGCTGCTAATGATTCCCCCCCACATTTTTTCCTTCATTTGCCATAGTTTGATCTGTCAGGAGAAGCTGCTGAAGCACTGTTGATTTGCCCTCAGTCATGCCTGTGTAGTGCTACATTGCCCTCTGGCCAACAATCAGAGCAAACAGATTCTCCTAACTTCTGCCTCGCTGCATCTGTTCCATGTGCTGCCATGCAGAGCAAATTAGCATTTTAATATATATATATATATATATATATATATATATCAAAACAGGTGTTCAGGTCAGGCTTCCATTTTCAAAATGCATTTTTATATATTCTTCTGCTGTTTTCATTCCATGCAAACATTGATCAGTTAACCTATCTAAAAGTACTGTGACTCTAGATGATCAGTGTGGGCCTTTGTATCCAAGTGTGAGATAGATTCAGATTAAGCAACATATAAACTTGCTCATAAAAGATCAAATAGATGACAAAGGATACTCTAATGTGCAAAGACTAAGCACTTTATATTATTTAAAGATGTAGTGAAAGGCTATTTAATTAAATATGACTCAATAGGAGCATGCACATTGGCCAGAAACATTAAAAATAGATCTACTGTAAGATCTTACTCATTTTGAAATTGCTAGTTCTGTGTATAAGCAAAATGACACAATTTAATATTTTATTTCCCATAGAACTCTGAACTGAACAGAAATTCGCACCCTTGCCCTCAAGTATTGGTGGCTGCAGCATTTCACAGGTAGAGCATATGTAAGAAACTGCTTGGGTAAAATGGTGTAAGCTAGCAGCTCATTATCAAACTCTAGATACTGAGTGTAGACTAGACACATGCTTAAGTTTAATAGCACTAGTGTCATGAGTAGTGCTCATTGTGGAATACCATGAGTATTATTAGTAGCAACATTTTGGTTCCATTTCTCTCCCCCCTGAACTCAAGGGCACCATTTATAAAGGGCACGGGTGGGATTGCTGTCAAAAATTCAAAATTATAATATAGCTGATACCTCAATATATGGGAAGTGTACTACTTAGAGTAATAACTAAATGACTAATAGAGATAATGTGTATTTAATTTGTATTATATATATATATATGAAAGGGAGGGAGGGAAGAAGGGAATGGATGGGAGGAAGGTGGGGATTGGAATTATGTACCATATTGTTTGTGTTCTGTTTTATGTTATATGTTATATGTTAATCAAGGTCTATTGTGTATAAAAAATGCCCCCAAATGCACATAATCTCACTCAATGGAAAGAAAACTTTTGATATTCTTCACTGTTACAGGCAAGCATGAACTAAACAAAGATTTATATCCACATTCAAACCATGTTTATGAGTAGATAGCTGTCTACACCATTAAGCATCTAAACTCCATCATTTATTTATACATTAGTTTTCCCAAGAACATTTTTATAATGCTGAATTGATTTTATCTATCTGAATTGACTGAGTTAATTTTACCTATAGGGATGGATGAATTTTTTGTTGGTATGGAAGGTTGGGCATACCTTAAAATAAGCATGTGGGATACTGCAGATAATATATTTGTAACCATATAATAATGCTATATTTAGGAAATTTATATGGGGGGCTTTGTCTTGTTTGTAACTTAAGAAGATGCAATTGTAATCCACACACACACAAACACAAAGTTTACATATTTGACTCAATATCACCAAGCTTACCTTTTTGGTCCATACACATGAGCAGCAATTAATGTCTGAGTCCCATACCTCTCCATGGGCAATTTTGTCTGAAATCCCTTTTTGGCTAGGAATGATTGATGACCAACACATGAAAGGCCAGACACAAAGCTTGGGTTAAGATAGGGGTCACTTTATTTATTCTATCACCTATTTAATCTTTATTCCTTGGGATATGCAAACTAGGGAGGACACCCAATGCGGGAAAAGCTGGAGCCAATGGTTTCACCCAGACCTACCTCCCAGTTTCCCTGGGTGAAACACCTGAGCCCTGGGGGATTTCCCATCAATTGGCCTGCCCCCAGGCACTATCTTCTGGAAGGCAAATCCCCAAGACAAGACACCTGAAGTTGCATGACGTCTGGTGAGGGTTCTACCCTTGGGCTGGCCTCAAGGATAGTCTACTCCCCACCCCCAAGTTACATGACCTGTAAGAGTAGTTGGATAGAGCCATCCTTCACCCAAAAGGGGTGCCATAGGTGTACACCAAATGAATCCTTATCTGCCAGTTGACCACCTATTTATGACAACATCCTAAGGCCAGTTCTCCAAGTCCCTTGTAACAGTATGGGGTAGGCAAAAAACCCAGTGGAAAAGGAGGAAAAAATTCCTACCCCGCCCATAAGCAACCAGAAGACTCACACTATGACAGAGGCAGGACAGTGCATTGAATTCAACCAAAGGAGCAGGAGGGAAGGGGAAGCTCTTGTTTAAATAGCCTCTGCTCTGCCCCAGATCTCCTTCATCACAGTGTGAGATGCTGTGACACAATTAAAGGCCTCTCATCATGTGAGGCCATCAAAGCACCTCCCCTCACACAATGCTATGCTGTGCTGGGGGAGTGTTCATTCTGTCTCTATTTTCTGCAGTTGGGACAACCTGGAGTATGTTTTCTTGTCAATGATATTTTGATCCATATGCCCATGATAAATTAACTCTAAGGCTGCTGTCACAGTGCAGAAACAATGCAGTTTGACACTGCTTTAACTATGATGGCTCCTTCCTATGGAATTTTGGGATTCGTAGTTTGTTGTGGCACCAGAGCACCTTCGCAGAGAAGGTTAAATACCTCACAAAACTACAAATCCCAGAATTCCATAGCATTGAGCCATGACAGTTAAAGTGGTGTCAAACTGCATTATTTCTGCAGTGTGGCAGCAGCCTATGTGGGATTCTGGATTTGAAGATTCTGAGGCAATCGTTCCTAAGGAAGGAATTGATTAAATGTGATACTCATATGTTCAATCAATTAATAAGACTAAATGGAGAATTAGTCATTTTCATCATTGCAATTTATGTATTGTTTACTTTCTTGTGCTACTTTGAAATACTTGCAGTTACAACAGCTCTTGGTGTCTATACCTTGGCCCTCAGCTCTGAGTGGTTCAGCAACTCCATCTTTACTTAAGGTATTAATCACATATCCAGAGAAACTGAAACTGGCAAGTTGACTTCTGAATCACTTCCCATTGAAAAATAGGCCTCTTCTGGGCTCAGAATGGCCCAGGGTGGCCAAACCTCCTCTACTAATGGTCCACTATCTTTGGTGGCCATCCCCAAAGTACAAGAACCCAGGAGAATACTTAGGCCAGTATTGATTTCAGCTGTAGCAGTAAAAGCAGTACAGATCATAAAAGTACATCTTCAAATCTCTTGCTATAGTTCTGTCTCAGAACTTCCATGCCAGAACCAATCTTCTTCTGTGACATTTTGAGGACTACACTTTTCAGGCCTCATGTTAGAATACTGCCTGTTATGGCCAAATGTTTGCAACATTTACATATTGGCCCAAGCTGCATAGGATTGCATTATGGGAAAACAGCTTTTATGTAGCCACATTTGAATGGCACCTGTCTTTCTTTTTTCAACTGGTAATACACCATACCAAATTCATTTGTAGTGATAACACTTTTTCTTCCTTTCTATAGACTCTATCAGGAAATGCCTACTTATTGCTTCAATCTGTAATGCTTCCCCCTATCCCTTTCCTTGGAGATATACTCACAGTGATTCTATCAGCCATTCCTTTCCATGTTGTCTGTTAAGACATTGATCTTTTTCATCACAGTCTGTTCTGGTTGATTAGACTCATTACTGTGGGCAGATGTCCATGGACATCTTTCTAGATAGCTACCATTAGTTCAAGGTCAATATTTCTCAAAACCAGCTTGCCCTTTTTAGAATATTTGCATTTCAAGAGAACATCTTGGACTTTATTCCTATAGGTATAAAGACACTATAGACTCCCCTTAAAAAGGATACCTGATGGAGTGTTCTTAAATATATCTTTCATTGCAAACATACTTTAGGGTGGGAAGTTACATTATTAAAATAATTTATATAGTACTGCTATGCTGGTCACTTTATATATCAAGTAATATATAAATGACTAGAACATTGAACAAAGTCCAAAATATACTAAGATTCAGCACCAGCTTTGTAGAGCTATATGGGTCACAGGAAATGATTATCAACTTGGGTATTCTGTTCAAACAGTGGTCAGTAAGGTGCCTATGAGTAGCCCAGAAGTAGGACATAAGTACAAGATAACCTGCTATTTATAAACCCTAGCAACTGGTGTGCAGAGGCAACTGATATCTTCAATGTTCTTTCCCTTCCTCTCATTCACTAATAGCAATTTTAAAACTCTGATTGCAGGCCTTAATACTACAATACCATCCATGCACAAGAAGGGAGGTATCAACAGGGACAGAAAACCAAACATCCATGGGGAAGGGGGATAGGGGGAGGGAAATGCTTTCCCCATTAGCCCAGTGAGTACAGAACATGCCTAGTGGGCATGGAATGCTGTCTGAGTCTTTTGAAGAAAAGTGGAGATATATGGAAGTGGTGTGGAAGAGGAATTACATGGAATAACTTGAAGAGGGCTGGGTAAAGAAAGATAGTCATCAGGTTTAAGACTGAGCTTAGATAATCCGTAGCCCAAGGATTTCATTGCTATGAATAAATACGGTTGTCTGCAAAGGAAAAGGTATATGTGTATTATGTCAAGCACCCATCTTAGTACTTCTCAGTACCTATGGAATGTTCAGGACAAGACAGTTACAGAATGTTGACAGTATTAAAAGAAAAACAAAGGAGAGGAAGGGGATTTGCCTGCTTAAATCTCACTTATAATATCCTAGATGGCCATTATGGTCAAGCTGATGTATAACCTGTAGTTAAAAAGCGTGTCTACATGGGCAATTTATCCCAACTTGCCACTGCCTTGGAGCCCTGCAGTCCTGACAATTCAGGGCTTTTGCCCCATTTTGTCCCTGGGCAGTCCTCACCACCCCTGGGGCAAAGATAGGGATGGGGAGACAAGGCAAGGCCTGATAAACTTTTTTTAAAAATGTGTTTAAATGTGTTCCACCTAGGGTAGGGGGAATGGATCGAGCCTGTTCTGGCATGCCAACCCATCGCTGTAGCTACCCTCTGCCTCACTTTTCTGTAGCCTGGAAGAGTGCTCGCAGTATGTCATAGAATCATAGAATTGTAGAGTTGGAAGAGACCATGA
Source organism: Gambelia wislizenii (assembly GCA_030847615.1). Classification (NCBI taxonomy): domain Eukaryota; kingdom Metazoa; phylum Chordata; class Lepidosauria; order Squamata; family Crotaphytidae; genus Gambelia; species Gambelia wislizenii. Next base: position 199,868,081 of record JAUMIR010000005.1, on the reverse strand, counting down.
GGGCCATCCAGTCCAACCCCTGCCACACAGGAAATCATGATCAAAGCATCCCCGACAGCCAAGGGTGGTCACATGCAGGGGGCCTTGCTCACGTGCTGAGGGGACTGCTTTTTGATGTTAGAGAGTATGATGCGAGCTGTGGCTGCAGGGGTGGGCCAGCATGCCTGTCCAGACTCTGGCCCATTTCAAGGAGGTAAGGGAGAAGGAACAAGCGTGATCTGCAGGAAGGATACACTGGCAGGGAGCTGGCATATCCTGACCCGTATGGATGAGCCCTAAGACAAAACACTCCTTCCTGAAAGAGATTTCAGGAGATGGCATTTTAGGAAGGAGAAAAAGAAAGTTTCTTCCATTGGGAGAGAGAAACGTATGCACATTTGCTTCTGCATTTATCTATAGGTAGTAGCAGAATATATTTACTTTAATTTTAGAATATAATTGTTTAGCAACATATCTGATCCCCCCCCCCCAGCTTCAGCTAATAAATATCTTAGTGAATGTTTTGGATGTTGCCCAATTCAGTCTTAAGTTCACATCAAATTGTGCAAAGGAGATTATTTTTAATGGGTGTTCACCATAAATCACATGGTAAGGACAAGATGTCAGTTTTCATGTAAAAGAAGAACCCTGAATCTTCAAAAAGTCACAAGCAACAGTTTCTCCTCAAAAATCTCTAACATATTTTTCTCCCCTGAAGGAAGGAATCAAATATTTTACCATAGCAGTACACAATAAATCACTAGGGGGGTGAGGAGATGCCAAATCACACCAGATGATACCATCAGGGTGATGGGGTGATGAATAAATGCAAACCCCATTTTTACCATTTAACACAGATACCTTCTTTTATATTTAACAAAGGGAAAGGTGTTTAAGAAGGACTTTTTTCTGAAAGAATACCTGTTATAGGAGGTCTTTGGCAGCAGAGATTTAATCCAAACAAAAGCCTTAGAATCACTCTTTGGTTTCTAACACCTTCTAACAGATTTAGATTAATTTCTCTCTCTCTCTACTCTCATGTTTAATATTTTTTGACATCAATAGTCTGATGTTACCCAGGTTTGATTGGACAACCAAAACTATTAATCCAATTCCTTTACTGCCTCAGGGAACCATTAGATTTAATGAGGCAGTCATCATCACATACTTGAGTCACACTGGCAATGGGCTTCCTGGTAATTGGATTTAGAAGAATATTCCAGGATTCACTCTTCTTTTGCATATTTATATAGGAGCTATTCTGCTCTGATGCATAGCTTGCATGCAGTACAGCTGTGTGCATCCAAAAGCAAGTGCTGTCTATACAGGATTGTATTACTATGATTATAACTTGGATAGTAAGTTCATTACCCAACATGCAAGCTGCCATTGGTGGCACTGGGGGGTGCAGAGAGACTGTACTGCACCAGGTGACTCCGTCAGAGAGAGGGGTGACACCGGCCTTAGTAACGTCACGTATGCTGCCATTTCAGGTATTTGAATAATACTCTTATGACATCTAACAAGTGATGAGAATGAAAAAAAGCTTGATTGGACCATTCTAAAAAGCCAGAATGTAAACACCTTTAGGAAGGAGTTCATGGTCTGCTTCTATGTCCTCTCATATTAAATGCAGCTTATTATTTATAGGGGGCTGGGGTTTTTTTCCTCTAAAGTTACATTTTAGTTATTTTACAATTTGGTGTTTGATGATGTGAAATATGTCCAGAGGATCTGAGATGTGTCCAACATTTTTAAAAAGATGTGTGTTTTTTTTTTTAAATGTCACATTTGGATAATTTTTCTATATGTGTTAATAGTCCCTAGTGTCCTTGCAAGATTAGGAAATAACTTGTGTTTTGACCCGAGTGACAATTTTAATGTGCAAGGATACTGATATTACACTAGCAAGGTTAATCCCCTAGTTGACATCCTGCAGGCTTTCTGAAACTTAGCAGCACTTGGGACTGGTACAAAAATAAATCAATCACTCTAGGTAAACAGTATGGTTAGATTCTTAGTGGAGGCCTGTTGCATGTCCTACCATCCCAAGAGGCTAGTCTGGTGACTGCATGAACCTGGGCTGCCTCTGCTACCTCCTAAAGAGATGTCAAATGTCTCCATCCCACTTGAACTCCCAGCAGGTAGCCAAGATTGTATTGTTTCATCCAGTCTTTGGCCTTTAAAACCAGTTTGGCTTTCCTGATTGTTCTAATTGTGTCTTTAAAGTAAATTTGTCAAGCTGAGAGGTGGTAAACCAGTGTGTGTGTGTGTTCATGCACTTTCAAGTCACCTGATAACTTGACCCCATGAATTTCATAAGGTTTTCTTAGGCAAGGAATACTCAGAGGTGGTCTTGCCAATTCCTTCCTCTCAAATATTGCCAACAACACCTAGTATTATCAAAATAAAATGTCAGCCACTTAGACCCATCTTATCCAATATAAAATGAAATCCAGATGTTGTGGTAGAAGCAACCTGTGTGCATCTCTTCCATTTAAGGGGGCCCATGGTATTGATACGGTAACAGCCTTCTCCTGAAAAACATTGGTATCTTACTATTCATCATTATCATCTTATTTATTATTTATTTATTGTATTTATGCCCACTCTTCAGCCACAAAGGCTATCAGAGCAGCTTACAAATGGTCAATTTAACAGTTCCCTGCCCTCAGGCTTACAATATAAATAAGACATGACACATAAGGAAAAGGGAATGGCAGTGGGGGTAAGGATTAAATCCAGCAGATACTGCTGGTTCTTCTTTCCCTCCAAGGGCAGGGCGGTGGCAGTTGGGATGGGTGGAGGGCCTTTCACCTGCTGCTGGGCCCAGGCCTGATGGAGTTCTGCCTGCCTCTTCTTCTCTCCCTCAAAGGGCAGGGCAGTGGCAGTTGGGTTGGAGGGAGGGCTTTTCATCTGCTTCTGGGCCCAAGCCTGATGGAGTTCTGCCTGCCTCTTCATCTCTCCCTCCAAGGGCAGGGCAGTGGCAGTGGGGGATGGATGAAGGGCCTTTCACCTGCTTCTGGGCTCAGGTCAGATCATCATCATCATCATCATCCTTTATTACAATTAACAAATCATCAGCTAGTAAAAGACATTAAAATACGTTCATATTATAAATACATTATAAGACATAATTACCGCTTTAATTGTATAATAAAATTATTTAATTATATAAAATTATATAAAAAGATAATTCCAAGTAGTTTGTATAAAATTCATCAGTATATTTTTATTATAATCTAAACCCTAGTCTACCTATCAGTGAGTCCATTATTAAATCAGTTACAGCACTTGGGCCCTTGGATTGCTCAGTTTCCCCAAAATCTATTCAACTACACCTTAATATATGGAATAGTTTTCTGACACTTCAAGTCCTGTGGGACTGTGATATTATAAGTTTTCAAGAATGGATTTGTGAGTGTTTGTTTTTGACACGAGGAATTTTGCCACTTCCTCAGTAACCCTTTTAAGGTATTTTACTATTGTGAATTACATCATCTCAGTTTAGTTTATTATGTAACTCCAGTATCTAAGATCACACATATGATTGATCCAGGAAGTATTACTTTGGGCCTGTCCACACTGCAGAAATACAGCAATCTGACACCATAATTCCACCATAGTTTATCCACCATAGTTCTATTGTATGGAATCCTGGTATTTGTAGTTTTGTGAGATATTTAACCTTTTTGTATCAGAGAACTTTGGTGCTTCACCAGTGAGGCACAATGGCAGAAAACAGGATCAGGGGAAAAAAAAGTTGATATTTGGGGAAATATTTCTATTTGCTCTATCACCAAGAGTTCCACCAAACTGAAAATCAAAATGGAGCATTTTAGACATGCCTACATGGAATCATTATGCTGAACATGGATAATAGTAAGATGGAATAACAAAATTATAATATAATATAATACAAGAATGTTAAGCAGAATGTTAAGGAATGGTTTAGGAGAAGGAGGGACCAATGGAAAAAATGCAGAACTAAAGATGTGCAAGTTCAAATTTATGAAACATTTTTGTCTTTATTAATATAACTGTTCTGGGAACTTTTTCAGAATTTAGTAGTAGAGACAAATTGTGTACTCATACAATCATATTGGAAAGATGTGACCAGTGGGGTGCTATCTGTCCTGGGCTCTGTGCTATTCAACATCTTTATCAATGACTTGGATGAGGGAATAGAGGGCATACTTATCAAATTTGCAGATGACACCAAATTAGGAGGAGTAGCTAATACCCTAGAGGACAGGATCAAAGTTCAAAATGACCTGAATAGACTAGAAAGCTGGGCCAAAGCTAACAAAATGAAATTCAATACAGAGAAATGTAAGGTACTGCACTTAGGGCGGAAAAACAAGATGTATAGATATAGGATGGGGGAGACCTGGCTGAACGAGACTATGTGTGAAAGGGATCTAGGAGTCCTAGTAGACCACAAGTTGAACATGAGTCAACAGTGTGATGCGGCAGCTAAAAAGGCCAATGCAATTTTGACCTGCATCAATAGAAGTATAGTGTCTAGATCAAGGGAAATAATAGTGCTACTCTGTTCTGCCTTGGTCAGGCCTCACCTAGAATACTGTGTCCAGTTCTGGGCACCACAATTCAAAAAGGATATTGACAAATTGGAGTGTGTCCAGAGGAGGGTGACTAAAATGGTGAAAGGTCTGGAAACAATGCCTTATGAGGAAAGACTTAGGGAGCTGGGTATGTTTAGCATGGAAAAAAGACAGTTAAGGGGTGATATGATAGCCCTGTTTAAGTATTTGAAGGGATGTCACATTGAGGATGAAGCAAGCTTGTTTTCTGCTGCTTCGGAGACTGGAACATAGAACAATGGATGCAAGCTTCAGGAACAGAGATTCCACCTCAACATTAGGAGGAATTTTTTGACAGTAAGAGCTGTTCGGCAGTGGAACACACTCCCTCGGAGTGTGGTGGGGTCTCCTTCCTTGGAGGTTTTTTAGACAGATGCTGGATTGCCATCTGTCATGATTTACTGCATGGCAGGGGGTTGGACTGGATGGCCCTTGTGATCTCTTCAAACTCTACAATTCTATGGAGATTTTCAGATGCCTCTTTCAGCCTCTTGCTGTGCAAGCAGCCTCCGGAGCAGTAACAAGGCTGCTGCGCGGAAAGGGGTCCATTTTGGACGACACCGTTTCTCTCTCGGCGTCGTCCGTGACTGTTGTGGCTAGCATTGGAGGCAGCCATGCTGTTTTTCACTCACTCCTATGATTCTATGATTCTATGAATCCCTGGCATATTCACCGAAAGGATGTTAGACAGTACAACTCTTAAAGACGCAGTTGAACTGGGATACTGCAAGTCAGAATTTAGTAGATTGCACTAGGCTAGATGGGCCAGTGGTCTAACTCAGTATAAGACTAAAAATAAGCTGATAGAATATCAAGTAGTTAAGAGCACACATTTCTCTTACTTATTTATAACTATGGTCACTGATCCAATTGCCTTCTGTGGTTCGAAGTAACAGCTCAAAGAAATTACTCAGTTCTTGATATTTCTTTACGTTTGGTCTTCTCAGGGTGGAATATTGGCATTTTATGGCTGTGGGCTTAAAGAAAATGGCAAGAGATGACAACATGTGCTGCAATCATGTTTCTCTGTACACAGAACTGCTTACTAGCCAAACAAAGGGAGTGCACCTCAGATCCTTAAAATTGGGTTTGTTCGATTTGCTGAATTTTTATCTAGATTCTTGTTTGTTTGTTTGTTTATGAACTCCTGGTATTGTGCTGTCTCAATTATTTTCAACATGCTACATTACACTTGTAAATGGAAAATTACACACAGGCAAAGATTGCCAACATCATGCTTGTTCTAGGATCAGAATTAGTCTCAGTCTACCATGAATACAAACACCAATGAACTCTATAACAACTTGGAAAAGAGAGAAAGAGAGGAGGAGGAGGAGGAGGACAATTGATCTCATCAGGAGAGATTCTGATTAGTATTATTTCCTTCTTACCCACTACGTTTTCCACACTCAGTAAGTGGTGTGCCATCTGAAATTGTAACATCAAAATGGAAATGTGCTAGTAGATCAGCACCAAATATTCACTTGCTTTTCTATTTTAAGGTAAAAGTAGTTTTGGAAGGAGAAAAGGGGGTTTCATGATGACAACCATGGAACCAATCATTTGGTTACATAAAGGTACCAGTGAAGGCAATGAAAGCCAAATGAAAGTGACCCCTCTAGAATAATAACTCTTGCATGAGCTGGGATCACTGATTGCCCTCACTCTGTATGGACAAATACTTTGACTCTCTCTGATTTGACACAATTCCTGAACATTTGCTAAGAGTGGATGCTGCTTTATATGGATGGATGAATAAATCGACTTCTCATCTGTGCCACTATCTTTTCTTTTTAACCCATTATTCTATTCTGTTTCTGTATTCATTTGTGATTGAAAAGCAACAACAAAAATGTCTTTGTCTGTGCATTTGAAATATTTATTTATTTATTTCCTGCCTCTCTCCCAACAGCTTAAAAGAAGGAAAAAAACAAGATACAACCGTTCTGCCAAAACCTCTTTTCTATAAATGCACCCTTAATAAAGAGTAACCTATCAGAGACTGCACCAAACATTGAACAAGGATCTTCACATGAAAGGCATGTATATCATGATATGTACCAAAGAACAGCTTGAATATGCTATAAACCAATAATAATAAACACATTATTCTTGTCTTTGTGTGTTTCCTAAGCAATGTTGTAGGCTGCATGGCCATCTCTGTGGGCTTGTTGTTACATACCCTCCAACATTTCACAAATCAAAACTAGGAAACGGTGTGCCCAAGCAATATCCTAGTGTGGACAAGATGGCAAAAATTGTTAATGAGGGAGGACAGACAGGGTAGGAGACACTGCAGCAGTTTGCTTTTCCCTTTGCCTACAGAGTAGATCAAGATCCTGCCATTCCTCTCTTCTCCTCCCATTGAATTCATTGAGTGAAAACTACTTTTGTCCTTTGAACTCAGTTTGCAGCAGTTGAACTAAGCTGAGGACAAAGGGGAAAAGTGACAGAAGGAGAAAGAAACTGATACATTTTAAAAACAGCTGGAAAAGTAGGATTACAGAAGATTGATCTGGACTGTCCCTGCTGAATCAGAACAGTTGGAGAGTATGTGGTTACACTGCCAATGATTCACCCATCAGTGTGTCCATATGAATAAAACTTGTTTATCAGTCTGTCAACAGGATATATACTCTTCGGAAGCCATTAGGTCTATAGGTTGGACTTTGAAGGAAAAACAGAAATTGTCTGGAGTTAGTTTATGAGTAAAATATCCTGTCTTGGAATATCCTCTTCAAAAATTGACTTTGGTCCATTAGACCAGTCTATTTTTATTTTGTAGTACCCATAAACAAATGAATTAATAGGTGCAAAGATGCAGCAGCCTTAGTTTTTAATTGGGGGGGGGGCTGTCAACTATATGTCAGACTACAACTGATTACTGAAATATACAAATACTGGTAGCATACCGACAACTATGAAAACAGCTGACTTAGAATATCCCTGGCAGCAAATCAAAGTAGTATTATTTAGTTGAACTTTGTGCAAGTGTTTGCAAAATATATGTATATATATGAAGTTTGTTGATTTAAGGTTTTTCAATGAGCCTGATATATCATCAGCCTCTCAAATTAAACCTGATAGGATTACATATGGAAGAAGCCGAAGGAAGGTCTTATTCCAGCTAATCTAACACTCAGCAGCATGAAACAATTTAGAGCAAATAGGCTGTCCTGATTCTGCACCACATCTTATGCCCTTAAGTAGGAATGAAATATGATCAAGAAGATAATGACTGAATAAACAAATAAAAAAATGTCCCAATGGGGTGGGTAGAAGGTATATGGCTTGGAACATTGCTAATGGCTGACATGACTGCATTACACCAGGGAACCGAGGTTGAATAAAATATGTTTAGCCTGGATCCGAACTGCCAGCCTCCACCCTTTGATTAAAAATAAAAATCGTTGTATCATGACATTCAGCTTCCTCAAATCTACAGCCCTGATGAAAAAGCATTTTATAGAGCGGTACACTGCATTACATTTCAGACATAATGGGTTATGCCTAGTTTTCTCTTATGTAAATGGGTGTTGTAAATGATTGTTTGCATGCAGCTTGATATCCCTTATGAAATATTATGGAAAAATAAATAAAAGATGAAAGCGGCAAAATATATTGCTTAACCAATACTAGGCAGTGGAGTCTTTAATGAAAAAGTGCTGAATCATTACCTGGGAGATGACATAATTTCAGATTCATACCTTTGACAATTTTTATGCTTACAGCCTACTAGGAAGGGCCAATCAGTATTGCAAAAAGCCTGCTTTTACATTTCAAAGAAAATGAGTTTATGGCACAGACTATTTTTGAGTCATGTGATAAAAAACACTGGTCATACCTTGCTGATGGAACAGTGTAAAGTAAAACTTTAATATTTGTATAATTGAAACTCACTGGAAAGAACTTTGTGAATTATATTTAAATAAACTATGATAATATCTAGATCAGCCAGTATGGTGCAGTGGTTTGAGCATTGGACTATGACTCTGGAAACCAGGGTTCAAATCCCCAACTGGTCATGGAAGCCCACTGGGTGACCTTTGGCAAATCACACTCTCTCATCCTCAGAGGAGGGCAATGACAACCCCCCTCTGAACAAATCTTGCAATTAAAAAAAAACATAATTGATTTGCCTTAGGATCACCATGAGTCAGAAACCACTTAAAGGCACACAACAAAATCCAGATATATGACATATAGCTTGCATTTTTATTTTTATTTTCAGATGTACTACCAGAACCTTTATATTGTGTTGCAAACTCACAGCTGGGAAAGTAGAAATGAAAGCAAAATGGCTTTAAAGAACATACATTACAATCAGGCAATTGTTAATTGAATTCCACTAAAAACCGGGTGTCTGCAGTGATTAATGTGCTCTTAACCACAGAAAAGAATGAGTCATTCCAAAGTATGAGAGGGTTGATTAACAGTACAATTAATCTTTCATGTTAAGAGTGGAGTTTTGTTACAGATTTTCCCTTCTTTTCATGAGCAAGGATAGATCATTCCAAATGTCACTCAAACCAGAACTTTATTTTGACTCAGTATTGATTATTTTGTATGAAGGTCCAATTACCACTGGCAGCTGGAACTTTACCTTTAATCATTTTTTTTTTACTAGACACTACTGATAGCTTGTCTAAACTGCCTACCATGTACAGTACATATTTGAAATCTAAAGCACCATCATCTCTTTTCTCCACAGGAATAACTGAATATTGTAAATAAAGACCTATACTTCAGGTAGATGACCATATCTAGATAGATAGATAGATAGATCTAGATCTAGATAGATAGATAGATAGATAGATAGATAGATATAGATATATTCAAATGTACTATTCTTAATCTGGAATGCTCGAGGCTAATTTGTTTCATCAGTGATTTCCAACAGCATATGGAGTTCTGTATGTCCCAAGAGTCTCTTTTCTTTCTATGGAAAGAGTACCACAAAAATTTGGAAAGCCATCTTGGTGTTGGGCTCTTCTGCTTAGAAGAAAACAGTAACAAGCCTCATACCCAGGGATTTGAATCACAGCTGGTTTGGTGCCAGTTTTAAGAACGTAAGTATAGCCATGTTAAATCAAATACATGGGCTAACTAGGGCTTTTTTCTGTTTGAACAGTGATTCACTAGATGCCCATGGAAAACCCACAAATGGAACATGAAAATAAGACCATCATCTGGCTTATGTTCACCAGGAACTGTTATAGAGAAATATACTATGGACTTTTTTGGACGGGGTTTTGTAATGGAAGCAGCCTCATCCCCGTTGTGAGGTTGCTGTGCAGCAGGGGGTCCGTTTTGGATGACGCTCTCCCCTGCCGATACTGTTGCAGAAGTGCTGGGAGGCTGATCGTGATTAGGAAATAGCCAAATATGGCACTGCAGCCTCCCAGCACTTCCGCAACAGTATTGGCGCAGGCACAGCATCATCCAAAACAGACCCCCTGCAGCGCAGCAGCCTCGCAACGGGGACAAGGCTGCTTCCGTTACAAAATCCTGTCCGAAAAAGTCCTACCTCTGATTCTTGTACTTTTACCTTGATCATTAGAGATAAACAACATAATGGCATAGAGCAAACATGTTAATTACAACCTTTCTCCAGCACACAAAAAGGTCAGAATAGAACTATTTTGAGAAGAGATGCTGTGATTGTATAACTAGGTAAACATCTCAAAAAAATGTGCACACAAGTCACAAGAGTTGATTTACCAGAGTGATGGAATCTGGTGAGTTCCAGGTTAAGGAAGTAACTCAATACACTATAGGTGTCTCCAGATTACGTGCATGTCCTCTTTACTTCTTTTCCGTACTTATAGTAATACAATATTTGGATTAAAAAAAACAAAACACCAAAGTGATGTGACACCAGGTATCCAGACCAGAACCTAATGCAACTAGGTAGAGCAATCACGCATTTTGCAGATCAGGACAGAAGCAAGATGCAATAAGTAGGGATTATGGCATTATGGATGGTGAGGCTAATTTTGGAGGGAGGTATATGTAGAACCTGAACCTCCTTCACCATTTTTTCAGAACTTGAGACAGAACTTGAGACAACTTGCAGCTGTATTAGTCAGACCAATAAAATACTATTTCGCAGGCACTCCTCAGTGTAAGGATATTGGATGGGTAATGACTGAGATGTTATACTGTAGATTGTCAGAGGACATCTATGGACTTTATCACACAAGTGTCTAAAAATGCTATAATTCCGCAATTGAGGAAAGCAGAATTATAGTGGCATTAATACATTCATTATTGCACCTTGCCATAGTAGTGCAACAACACCACTAACAGAAGATTGTACAGCCATCTACTTGTGTTTTAAGAACAGGATTGAAACTCACGCTATAATAACAGTAGTTTTCACATGGCATACTAATCACAGAGTATTAACACTTTGAGATGGCACCACACATTCCAAAATCTGAAATACTCCCAAATTGTCCACATGGGTGGCTGATATGAAGCTCATCTACATGAACCAGGATATGTCAGCTCCCCACCGGCATATCCTGGCTGTGGATCTGGCCCATTCTTCCTGTGTTACCTGTACAGAATGGGCCAGATTCCAAACAGGCACACCATCCCATCCCTGTAGACACTGGCATTTTCCTCACAGTCTCAGAAGCCAAGAAAAGCCCCCACAACATGTGACCAAGCCCCCCTGCTTGTGACCAGCCTTGGCCACATGCTGCAGGGCACCTGCCTGGCTTCCAGGAGAGCCAGGGAGATGGTGGCGGCAGCAGCAAGGCCCAGTATACTGGAGGGGCTCCTGTAGACATAAAGGGCCCAATCCATTGTTTGTTGCCTATAATGGAGTAAACCAGGTATTTATTTAGAACAATTGATAAGGCCCTACCCTGCCTTCCCCTATCTCAGCCCTGTATCTTCCGCAGCGGTGGTGAGGACTGCCTGGGGTCAGAACAGGGCAAATGCCCTGCTGGGTTCTGAGGCAGGGGCAAGATGGGGTATTTAGCCCTTGTAGACAAGCCCATAGTGAGATTTTTGCCGTCTGATGTTTCAGTGTACCCAAACTTTGTTTCATGCTTGAAATTATTAAAAATATTGTGTAAAAAATAACCTCCAGGCTATGTGTATAAAGTGTACATGAAACATAAATGAATTTCATGTTGAGACTTGGGTCCCATCTCCAAGGTATTTCACTATATATACGCAAGTATTCAAAAATCCAAACTACAGGACACTTCTGGTCTCAAGCATTTCAGATAAGGGATACTCAAACTGTATGTATATAGGAGCCAGCATGATGCTGTGGTTTTGAGTGCTGGACTATGATTTGGAGACCAGGGTTCAAATCCCCTCCCAGCCATGGAAACCCACTGGGTGACCTTGGGCAAGTCACACACTCTCAGCCTTAGAAAGTCCTATGATAGGTTCACCTTAGGGTTTCCATAAATTCCCTCAAAGTAACCTTGTGTCTGTTTCTAAACATGTGCACTCTGTCCCATAGCTCATTGAGCTTCATCTCAGACAGCTGGCATTGTTGGTTGACAGAGTCAATTTCAATGCCCAGAAAAGTTAATTGTTGGGACGGGCCTTCAGTTTTCTTCGGGGCCAAGGGAAGCCCGAGTTCCCCTGCCATCTGCTCAAATTGGTCCAGTAAATAACTGCAAATGCCAGACCCAAGCTCCCCTCTCAGTAGAAAATTGTCTAAATAGTTTACCATGCCCCCTTGGCCAGTTCTAACTCTTAGGGCCCACTCTAAGAAGGTACTAAATATTTCAAACGCATTACAAGAAACTGAGCAACCCATGGGCAAAGCACAGTCCTTTAGAACCACCCGTCGAACTTTTTTATTTATTTTATTTATTTATTTATTTATACCCCACTTTTCAGCCACAAGGCTATCAGAGCGGCTTACAAATTGTTTTAAGCAATAGCTATTTACACATCTAACTGCATTAAACAGTTTCCAATGTGTGTTAGCTAATTGCCCCCGCAAGCCGGGTACTCATTTTACCGACCTACGAAAGGATGGAAGGCTGAGTGAACCTTGGAGCCGGCTGGAATCGAACTTGCGACGTGGCGGCTTGCAGTACTGGCATTTAACCACTGCGCCACCAGGGCAGTGAACTGAACTGAAACTGAAAGTGAGCAGAACTGAAACCCCAGCAGCTCGAAGTCATCAGGATGGACTGGGACGAGGCGAAAGGCCGACTTAATGACACATTTTGCCATCTCTGCTCCCACTCCATGCTTCCAGACTTCACGTATGGCTGCATCAAAAGAGGTATACCTCACTGTACATAGCTCCGGTGGAACAGAGTCATTTACTGACTCACCCTTCGGGTATGACAGGTGATGAATAAGCCTAAATTCCCCGGGGCCTTTTTGGGCACTATGCGCAAAGGAGAAACCCACAAATTAGGCACCAGGGGCTGGGGAAAGGGACCAACTACACTACCTTCAGCTACTTCCTTACGTACCTTCTCCCTAACGATATGTTCTTTACCCTTTACTGATTGAAGAATCCATGCACTAAAAGGGGTGATGGGCCCCTTGGTATGGAATGCCAAAACCCAAATGAAAACCCTGTGATAAGTAAGTGGCTGCTGTCGTGTTGGGGTAAATTGCCAGCCACTTGTCCAAAATATCCACTTTAATTGGGCTGGGGCCCTTTTTGAGGATGATTTGGGGGGCTAGTTCCTCTACCAGATCCCTGCCCCCCTTTGGCCCTCTAAATTGTCCCCTACCTCTTGGGCAGTTCCAAAAGGAATGAGAGCCCCACAGGGCTTCTGTGAACACGATCCATGGGAGCTAAACTCCCAACAAAGCATTTTGGGGCCTGAACTGGGAGTGGATGATGTCCTGGCTATATTGGGGGTTGAAGTCCTAATTAAATGGCCACTATGAGTATGTTCTCCCTGTACTCATTGGCCTTGCAGGAGTCATCAACTGCATCCATAATTGGGGATGCATCTGTCCCAGCATAACCCTGGGTAGATAGCATGTGGAAAGCTTTGTCATAAAGAAGCCAAGCGGGACCAGCAAAATCCACGTACGCACTGTGTATGACATCCATATATTGAAATAGGGAGGCAGCACGGTAAGGTTGTGCTTTAGCAATGACACCAGCCAAGATGAAAAATCCTGTGAGCCAATTCGACCATGTCCTCTCTACCTTTCTTTTCTTGAGTTTTTCTTTTTCTTTATCATCTAATTCCTCCTTATCCTTCTTCTCCATCTCCCAGTACAGGAGGGAGAATACATCCACATATTCACCCTTGAGTATTTTATCCCTAATGGATTGTAATAAATGATCCTTGAGAGGGAGAGACATCTCTCTGAATGGGATCATGAGATCATGGAATATGCCACTGTGTCATATTCAACTACTTCCCAAGGTCCCATTGAAGTAGATGCACCAAATGTGGGAGACCCATAGCCCCCAAAGGTGAATGAACCCTAAGGTGAACCCTGCTGCCCTGTCCAAAAGTATCCTTGTTGTGTCAAAGGCCAGCCCCATTGTGTGTTTTTCAGACCCACCCCTTGTGGTGTGGGGTTAGCAACTACAGGAGACAAGTCCACCCATAGCCAACTTGGCATAGTATAGAGTGTTGGATCAGCATGAGACTCACCCGTTGGGACTGATGCCAGGCTGCCCAGGCTCGGGCTCCACATCTGGGTGAGATGGCGGGTTGATGTTTGCATCCAGCGCCCTGGATCCTGAACATTGTCCCCATGGATCGTCTTCTCTAAGGCATCTAACCGTGGGAGAATTTGGTTAGCCAATTTCCTTTCCTTCACTGGATGCTTAGATCCTGGTACTGGATCCCCACTCTCAATGCCCTGCATTCTTTCCAGCTGGTGGATCCTATCCAGGACGACCTGCCATGGTATTTCTTCCTCCTCATCACTAGATGATGAATGAGGCATAGGTAGAGGGGCTGCTTTCTGCTTTGGAGCAGGCCCTTTGCCCTTACTCTCTGGTTTACCCTTCTTAGGAGCCATTATAACACTATGCCTTATTAAAGAATGTATCTTAGACCCGCTAAGCACACCAGGGGGATGCAATCCAATGTAATCCACCCCAGAATAAATTCTGAGAAGCGTGAATGTATGTGAGGAATGCAGAAATGGGTTAATAGTATTTTTAATCCTCTCTTTCTCTCTCTCTCTCTTCATATATATGTATATATATGTATAAAAAACTGTTGTTGTTGTTACTATTATTATTATTGTTGTTGTTGTTATTTCCTAGGCAGGGCTCTATAGGCCCCTAGGCCGCATCAGGCCTAAGCCTGGCTTATACCCCAGGACTCAGGCCTTCAAATTACCCAAGAGTCCCTGTTGCCTCGGCTGCTACTCCTTGATGAGGTCTGGGCCTACCCGGCTTAAACAGGCAAAAGCCTAAAACTTAACTGCTACAGGCCTACTAGGCCCACTCGCCACCCAACCAAATGTGCGGTGGAATGCTAGGCCATAGCCAGGCCTGTCTAAGGCCACCAGTCCCACAAGTCGCATTCCAAGGAACAATAAAGGTCTTGCTAGGCTAAGCAGCATGGGCCAAAGGCCTGCCCGGCCAGATGGACAAATACAGCGCTCCCCCAGCGCCATGCCCCACAACATTTAAGCAGCCATAAGCCTGAATTGGCATCTACCCATTGCCTCAGCCCCTAATAGAAGGCAGGCCACCTCCCCCTTGGTCAAAAAGCCATTGGAGAAAGGCCACAACTGAGCCCTCTCCGCTACTTGTGGTGGGAGACAATGCACTCCCTGCCCAGGGAACCACTGCAGTGGAAAAAAACAGCCCGTCCATTCCCCCATTGGGCCCATTCAGCAGCTGCTGCTGTGAACACGGCCAATAGCGGCTGGGTCCACTCAGCCAACCCCCTGCTGAGGGAGCCCCTGCGGTGGAGGGAATGTGGCTCGGCCCGTTCAGTTGTGGCAGCCATGATCACGGCTGATCATGGCCAGGCCCACCAAACCAACCCCCCACCCAGGTCCCCCTGTCCACGTCAGAGGGAAACGGCCAGCCCAGGCTGCGGCTGGGCCCCACTCAGCTGACACAGCACTGCGCCACCCGAAGTGAAGCTCCTCCAGCCACCGCTGCTCGAAGCTCCCCATTGCTCTGTCCACTGCCAAAAACGCTCCGCTTGCCACCTCCAAAGAAACTCTTTCGACCCTGATGCCTCCTTCACTCGCCAAATCAAAACAGGCCAAGGAGAGGGACAGGCAACCCTTTTAACTTCTCTGGCCCCCGCCCCTCTCCTCACGTCACCGGCGCTTGTCAGTGGTGCAGCAGGCACGGGGTCTCCCTCCCTCTCTTGGTCTGCAAAGGGACTCCCCAGCCGCAGGCCCTGCGGTGCAGCGTGGGAGCCATAGTGTGTGTGTGTGTGTGTATGCAAGCTTCTTAGCAGGCATTGTTTTTAATCTTGTTGTAAGCTACCCTGAGTCTCAATTTGGGGAAAAGGCAGGACATGATTCAAGTTATTTACTTACTTAATTTACTAACTAATAAATTAATATCTCTGACAATGGGGGCCTCCAAATTCTTTTCCTATAGCTGCCATTTGCTACCTGCTATGCTTGATCACTAAGAGCTACTTCTGTTTGGAAGTAAAGAATTTGATTGCTACTATATATGCATTCATTTGTAGAGCCTTGGTCTCAGCCCTAAGATACAGCAACTGATTTAACATGGTACTAAGTATGGAGAGCAATATAAATAGGCAGCACAGAAAGGTGTGGTGCAAGCTGAATAAGTACTGCAAGGGAGCAAAGAGAAAATGAACTCATAATGAAAATCTTGAGTATACTAGCCTTGACTATTATTGGTAGTGTGCAGTTGCTTAATTACATGCTTTTTCTTTGATGATCATATCCCCCAAACAACAGCAACATTATAACATGGTACCATGAAGCATGCCAGAAAGTAAGTGGCTTTTTAGGGAATATTTATACCTTTAGTGCTGTGAAGTATTATTTTTCAGAAGCGAGTACTTCTCGAAATGAAACATGTGACCACTCTCAGGAGCTTGTAAAACTGTTACAGAAATATATTGGTGTTGCTCATGGGCTGGCAAAGGAAGCTCAAAGGAATCTTGTTAAAGTGTTACAGCAACATTTTCTTTTCTGGCTTTATAGGAACAAGAAGCTTCTTCTCTCTATTTAGATTGCATAGCCACTGGATTCATACATTTATTCATCTACTGCTTCAAATAAAACAGTTGCACATAAGGTGTCCAAATGTATGGTATATTTCTGCCAGCAGCGCATGTTACATCAGCTATGGTGGCCAGTGAAGGAACTTACAGGCTTATAGTCACTTGGGAAGCCATCAAATTCTTTTCTCACACTGAATGGATTGTTCAGTTATGATCACTTTAATCAAATTAAATGAAAATAAGTTTACAAGTGAAGGCATTGTGCTGTGCCTTAAGTGACAAAAATATTCTCTTTTATGTGTTTTGTAAAAGAGAATATCTCCAGCTGTATACAACCTTGTAAAGAAGTTTTAAAAAGCTACTTTTTGGAACTACAGTTCCCAGAATCCCCCAGTCATTATGGCCAGTGTTGCAAAAGGAAAAACTGTTCCAGTTAAAGTGACACCTGAACTTTATTTGAATAACACAGGGTATGGAAACGTATTTCTCAAGATACTGAAGAACTGGTTCTATTGAAAGTGTTGATGTGAAAAAGAGAAATTGCCAAACTATCGTTGGAAAAAGTTTTGGCCGTGGTTTAGTGAGACGACCCCAGCAATAACATAAAATAATATTTTAAATACATACTTTATTATTATTATTGTATTGTTGTATTATTTTGTATTATTATTTTTAATTAATCTTTTATTGATTTTTTCATTACCAAATGGGTATAATTGTAATGTGTAAATATAATGTGATAGTGTGTTTAGATTAAGGGGAAAAATACATTAGTGTTAGGATAGATTTATTTTTGTATTAGTAAGAAAAGAGGAAAACAATTAGTATTATTTTTTTCCAAATGCAATTTGCTCCTTTTTATATACAAATGATTGAAAAATCATTAAATAGCTCCAGTATATATATATATATATATATATATATATATATATATATAAAATGTATAAATATAAACAATGACAGCCAGGGAATGAGAAACCCAGCACAGAACTAGGGAGGCCCTGGGTACCACTCTCTGGGCAAGCAGGAATCAGAAAAAGAGCCCTGCAGTTTCTCTGGCTGTGGACTGACATTCAGATGGTGGCTGGAGGCAGACAGAGCACATGCCCCCAGGCCCTATGTAGGGCAGTGTCACTATGGCAACTCTGAGCCTCTAGCTTATGGGATTTGGCAGTTTCCAGAGCATCTGTCCTCTCCTTGCCACCCCACCCCCCCACACTGAAGCCAATATAGTCAATAGCCACCTCATCCTTAAAGCAGGCACCAGAACTATATAGAAGATTCCCAGGTGGTTCTGATCCAGCCAGCCAGCCCTGGTCCATGCCAAGATGGGACAGTCCTGTCTACTCAAGCCACCCCATTAGTATTATTTTTGCATTGTTATTATGGCCTTTTGCGGTCGGGTGTATTTTTTAGTAGAATGGTCTTATTCCAATAAAAATTCCAAATTCCAAATTCCAATTTTTAACAGGACCCTTAGCCAATTATAACATACAGTGAACATCAAGGCTCCCTAGATTTTTTTACAGGCTTTGATTTTAATCCAAGATGGAGATAACATTCCTTCCTCCTCCTTTCTGCTCAGACCTCACCAGACATATTGTGTCCAGTTCCAGCCACACAATTCCAGAAGGATATTGACAAGCTGGAATGTGTTCAGAGGAGGTTGACCAAAATGGTGGGAGTTCTGGAAGCCATGCCCTATGAAAAGTAACTTAGGGACCTAGGTATGTTTAGCCTGGAGAAGAGAAGGTTGAGAGGTGACATGTTAGCCATGTTTAAATATTTGAAGGGATGTCATACTGAGGATAGAGCAAGCTTGTTTTATGGTGCTCCAGAGACTAGGCCACAGAGCAATAGACTCAAACTACAGAAAAAGATATTCCACCTAAACGTTAGGAAGAACTTCCTGACATTAAGAGCTGTTCAACAGTGGAATACATTGACTTGGAGTGTAGTGGAGTCTCCCTCTTTGGAGGTTTTTAAACAGAGGCTGGATGGCCATCTGTCAGGAATGATTTGATTGTGTCTTCCTACATGGCAGGAGGTTGGACTGGGTGGCCCTTGAGGTCTCTTCCAACTCTATGGTTCTATGGATGCTAAAGTAGGATGAGTTGTTTTCCCCACTCTGTTCATCTTCCTCCTAGGCAATAGCAGCTTTCTCTTCCACACATTCTTCCCTTTTTTCCTTGGTGTCATGATAGAGTTCCATCATGCTGCCTTAAGGTGCAATTCCCATCATTCTGCTAGAGAACTATAACTGCCTTTGTCTGTAAACAGATTGTCTTGCCAGCATAGTATTAGGTAAGAAAAGGGTTAATGGGGAAGGTGAAAAGCACCACCTTCACAGAGCTAACGAGATGACCTCCCACCGCTGCCACCATGTCATGGGCTCAAACCTGTCCCTGTAGGGTTAGTCCTGAGTACCAAAGATTGACGGAATACACAATTCCAGAAGACGGGATCACAAAGTGTACCTAAACAACAGCAGCAACAGCCATCCCAACCTACTCCCAAGGAGGCTGCGCAACCTCCTCAAGGACAGGGGAAGGAAAAGACTGTCCTGAAATGTTTCTCATGTGGAGAGATGGGCCATGTCAAGGCGAACTGTAAACAGGAGCCCAAGGCAATTAACATGATAAGAGCATCCACATCCACACCTATGATAGATGAGAAGGAGTTGCCACCTGACCCTACAACTATTCTGCCTCGTCAATGCCATACATTGATGGTGGATGGGAAGGAAGTAGTGGTGTATAGGGACACAGGGGCTCAACTGTCTGCAATTCATCATACCTATATTGATCCTAAGTTCTTGAAGGACAACAGGGTGATCTCTGTACGACCTTTCCACTGCCCACCCATCAAGCTTCCTACAGCTTTTGTGCCAGTGGAATACAAAGGATGGAAGGGCCAATGGACGTTTGCAGTCTACAATGACTTCAATTGCCCTGCTATATTGGGTGAAGATTCGGCCTGTCATGTGGAACAATTCCAGGAGACTCAAGGGTAGCAACCAATGCAGATGCGCAGTGGAGGTCTATATCCAACAGCTGTGGATTCTGACAAGGAGGACTTCCCATCAGATGGTGCCATAGCGGAAGATGTAGCCCTACAGGATGCTGTGGTCAATGATACACCCACAGGAGTTGACGAGGGAGAGCCTATCCCTGTCAACAATGACTCATCGGCAAGTCTGGAAGGTCGACAGTCTGAATCATTCCTGCCTGCGATCCCGATGGAAGATATCAGTCTGGTTGGATTGCAGCAACTCCAAAAGGAGCAGCAAGATGATCAGACTCAACAAGCTGCAGGACAGAAGGTGAAGGATGACAAACGGAGGCCTTCAGGACCCCAGCAGGCCAGAGTTGTGATTGCCAATGACCTGCTTTCCAAAGAGACTTGGCCAGATGGCCAACAGGAAGACCAGCAGCCACTGGAACAGCTGTTGGTCCACACCCAGTTCAGAGTCAGATACAGTGCCCTTGAGTCTGATACAGTGCCAGTGGGAGAGAGATTTGTCTTCTGAGTTGCAGGAGATGCCCAGGGCGACTTGGGCGACCACAAATGAGAACCTCCAGCTGGCTCCACAGCAACAGACTCCTTGGCACAAACAGGGTGCAGGAGGACATCCCTTCATGCTGAGAGGTCCAGTGTTAGCCCTCAAGTTGATCCGGCCCACTGAGACAGAGACGTCATGGGAGGGTATAGCCGCAGTCTTAGAGTAGCTTGGGACTGTGGACTACCTTGTCCAATTTCCGGAAGTTGGGCCCAAACGGACAATGAACTATGTGGTCTCCCTGCAGACATTCTACAAGAGATCCAAGCATCTCGTGACTCTGCCAATCCCAGAAGAGGATGAAGGGAAATGGCTGGATAGTGCCTGTGATACTCGTGTGGAAGGTGGTGGCCTGGAGGATGTTACACCCCCTTCCAACCTTGACCAGAACCATCGGCAGCAGTTCATTCATTTGGCAGCCAAGTCTGCATCATTGTTCTCACCTGTTCCAGGTCTCACCACTCATCCTCAGCATGTGGTGGCTGCTGACAACTGCAAGCCATCTTCAGAGCAGCCCAGACGTGTGTTACATGCTGGGACGATGGCCTTGGAGGAGGAGGTAGATCCTGAACACTGCCCAATGCTGCATGCCGGAGACCCCTTCAAGAATTTGGGACTTGTCCTGTGTCTATTCTGCTTGCTTTGGATCATAGGCTATTGGCAGGGGGCCTTAGCCATAGGGCCTGGCCATAGCATGGTGTTCATAACCCATGTGGGCCTGTTTGAATTCAGTGTTCTTCCTTTTGGCCTTCACAAGGCGCCCACAC
This sequence comes from Gambelia wislizenii, assembly GCA_030847615.1. Taxonomy (NCBI): domain Eukaryota; kingdom Metazoa; phylum Chordata; class Lepidosauria; order Squamata; family Crotaphytidae; genus Gambelia; species Gambelia wislizenii. The sequence goes on along the minus strand of JAUMIR010000005.1, from coordinate 199,847,029 downwards.
CGTTCCAAGGACTTGTAATCCCTCTTCTGAGAGGTAGTGGGGTCTTTGCAATTACCTCCCTAGATATCATTGTTATCTTCCCTGACGACTGGAGTGATCCCCTACATCACCTAAAAACAGTCTTTCAACAGCTCCAAGATGCAGGTGTGATGACCATGCTGATCTCCGATGGCTCCACAATGTCCAGGGGGCTAACAAGAAGTTACTCCGGTGGAGCTTATCCCGTCAAGACCTTGACTTTGACATTCAGCTTGTGCCAGGAACCTCCAACACAGTTGCAGACTCTCTCTCACAGGGACTTGGTGGGAGGGTAGGAGGACTGGTGCATGCTGTTCTATGACCATAGTTTGTTTCAATGTATTGTTTGAGTTTGCATATGTTCTAACTCTTTCTGCTCTAGCTCACAGGTTGAAATCCCAGACTGTTTGGTCCTGCTTTCAGCATCCCAGACTGTCTGAGATTTGGGGGGCATGTCATGATGGAGTTCCATCATGCTGCCTTAAGGTGCAATTCCCATCATTCTGCTAGAGAACTATAACTGCCTTTGTCTGTAAACAGATTGTCTTACCAGCATAGTATCAGGTAAGAAAAGGGTTAATGGGGAAGGTGTAAAACACCACCTTCACAGAGCTAATGACATGACATCACTACCTTGACACCACCTTCTCAGAGCTAATGAGATGACATCACTACCTTGACACCATGTGACTGGACTGACCAATTACAGCTTTAAGCCCGGGAAATCTGATGAGGGTTTAAGTGCTTTTGTTTTGAAACCAGTGTGAGAGTTTGGAGAGAGATTCTGGAAAGTGTGAAGGAACAAAGACTGCTATGCTGATAGAGCACAGCCATTCCATCTCTGGCTTGAGCTCCCAGCTGCCTGAATAACATCTCAAGGCTACAAACTGCAAGTCTTTAGTAGAGATTAGGGCCTGTTTAGTTGCATTAGGGAATTCTTTTTAATTTCTTTACTTTGGTTGAATGTAGCTAAATTAGCAACTGAATATAACCTGAGTGATGTAATGCTTTGATCTTGATACTCTGTACTGCTATCACTTTGAGCCTGCCTGCCTGAGGTAGGGGAGAATCCTGCCTCATGTGAGATTGCATGACTACTTCTCTTGAATAAAGGAAAGTTATTAATCTTCCTATACTGATACTTACCATGTGCCTTGCTCTCAACTATGCTACTGTGAGCCTCCTCTGGGGTTAGGTGGAGGGAGTTAGTCGATTCTATAGTGGCAAGGAGTGCCACTGATTAATATGGACTACACACAACTTCCCACTGTGTTGTGCGTGAAAAATGGGGGGTCCCAAGGGGAAAGAATTCCCCCCTCCCAGTAACTCAGTGGGTGGTGGTGGCTACTGGATGATTTTGGGGTCTGTAGGGAGCATCCTGGAGTGAGGATATTTAGGACTAACCCTACAGGGGGGGCTAACCTGGAGTTCCTGGGAAGGGAACTCAGGTTTGAGCCCGTGACACTTGGTCACGGATGGAAGGATATATTTCTTTTTATCTCCCTGTCTCCCCTCCACTCCTTGTGCTTTGAAAGCTATTATGACACATTTGAGGCATTTAAGAGGGGTAGGTGAGGAGGAAAATGGAAAGTCACATCCACCACCACTGAGCAGAACAAAGGGTGGGGGGGACGTTGTAAATAACTTAGAGGTTTCAGTGAGGCTGAAATAGCTCACAGGTTTTGGTGAAATTTCACACTACACAATTGTACTGCTATTATTCCATATTAACTATCATGTTAACATCCTACGGAATTGGGAGATTTGAAGCTTAGGGAGAGGTATTTAGAATTCTCAGATCTAGTGTCTCACCAAACTACAAACACAAGATTCCACAGGATGTAGCCATGACAGTTAAAGTGGAATCATGTTGCTCTTACTGGATAGTGTGAAAAGGCCCTGGAGCAGCAAATGTGAATCAGCTTAAAAATATAGAAGGATATCCCCCCTCCCCCAACTGTTCTCCATTTCTATTTCTAATCACAACTCTTAACTCCAGCTTATCCTCCCTCGGGAAGTTATTTCATCAGTAACAACAGTGCATGGAAAAATGCATTTATTGACAGATACTCTCTTTTCCAAGTATAGGGCATAAAAACACACACAGGACATTTTCAAATGGGGGGGGGACTCACAGAGTTCAGGGGGAGGATGGTGCTGTTCCACTTATAGTGCTCAGTTTCAGATGACTCCATCCTCCACCCAACCTCCCCCCGTGCTTCCTCCATGCTGTAGGATGAGAAACGCAACACTTTTATTGATGGGGTTTCTCTGTTAATAAAAGCAGTGTGTTTCTCATGCCTGCAGCACAGGGGAAGGTCGGAGGAAGGTCAGGTGGAGGACGGCTTAATCTGAAATGGAGCGCTGTAAGCGGGACAGCACCATCCTTCTCCTGACCGCAGTGGGTCTTTTTTCCCCTGTTTGAAAAAGTCCACAGTCTCAAGGGGACTCTGCTTTGGTTGGTTGCAGAGCAAAATAATATGTATGCTGTAATTCTTGGACATTAAAGTTTAAAAGTCTTGCTTAGTTATATTGGTCATTCTAGCAAATCCTTTAATCTCTTCTCAGTTTCATAGTAAACTCACTCTGGAAGACATTTCAGAACTTGCCTGTTGAAATCTTATTCATATATTTTATCTATGGATCCTGTTGGTAGTCATCATACTTTGAAAAATTATATGCACTCAGCCAAATTCTATAGAATAACAAAGAAGACAAACAAAAGATTTGCACAGAAAAGCAACTATTATATTATACCCTTTCTCCAGACATAGCAATGGTTCCTAATTCTGCCATTGTTTATTTATGACAAGGGTTTGGAAGCAATGTGTTTGGAAGACAGGAAATGTGACATGACACTTTTGGAGATGGAGTGATGAGGGGACACGGAATTCTTTCTGAAAGTAATCCAATGACTCCAAACCTTTTATTTGCTACTTTTGAGGCAGGTAAAAACATGTGTTGAGAGGCATTTTGAGAAGCTATTTTTCAAAGTTTAGGCTTTATTAGGTCTCCCCACCACCAAAAAGCAGTAGCCAAAAAATCTATGAAGAACAAAATGGGCAATGTAACAAATTACATTAAAAATCTGTAATGAAAAATGGGATTGGTTGCTTTCAAAAGGTAACTTTTTAAGCTGTTTATTTTATTTTGGGTATTAATATATTTCTTCTCAGTCTGCCAAGCTCCCTGAGTAACGCACACAAGGTACAAACTTTTAAAAACAAACTAACACACACACACACATGCTTATTACATTTATAGCCAGTATTTTATATCCAGAGGAGCTCAGAGCAGAACATCCACTCACCTTTCTATCATCACAACAACTCTGTATGGCCGAAGGGCACCAAAGGCCAAAAGTCACTCAGATAGATTACTGGCAGGTCTGGATTTGACCCTGGGAACTCCCTTGTCCCGATCCTTCATTTTAACTGCTGTCACACTGGCTGTCCTAACTGACTATCTCCATGGGATCATGGTGAACCCAGCTATAGTGCAAATTATGCAATCATGCATTCCAGAGTTGGGACATCTTCTCTATAGGGACCTTGTATTAAATGTTGTTTTTCCTTTGAATAGTGTAACTTCACTGAGTAGAAGATACATGTGTGCTCTTTCATCAAAAGAAAAACTTCAAAAAAGAAGAAGGAATAAATCTCCTTTCCTTTGTAGGCTTAGTTGCACTGCTAGTTGTTGCTGTTCTCTTTTATTCTTTTTTACCCATGTTATGGTGCAATAAAACAGCAATATTATAAATAATCCTTTGTTTTTTCTAAATATCAAAATCCTAGAAGAATATTGTCTTCAGAAATGTATTGTTAGTTAACTAACAGAAACATATTGTGGTCAAAGGGGACTTTAGTTAACTAACAGAAACATATTGTGGTCAAAGGGGACTATAAATGGATACTTGTGCAAAATGTAACCCTTATGTAGGTTTTTTACACTCAAATCCATTGTTCAAGAACATGATGCTAGCATGAATAAATGACTTTGATTAAGGTCCTAATTCCCTGGAAAGTGGAGTTTTCAATGTAACCAATTAATAGTAAGACTGCTCACTGCACTATTATGGGGCTGACCCCATAATCAAAGCCCATTGAAGCAACTAAAGTGTCTGTTAAGCTCACCAGCTTTGGATCAGCCTGAGGTACATGTACCAAATGAAAATCTGATATGCATTGCTCTACTGTCAATCAAAGTGATTCATACTAAGTACCAATGAGCAGGGATGAACAGTGCCACTCACTTCTGCTCTGCTGTTCTGAGTGATATATTGTAAGTATTGAAGTGCGGGTGCTTATGTCAAGGATAATGGAACATACAGTCCTAAAATCCTAACAATAAATTGTCACTGTGGGCAAGAAATACAGGCCGGTTTGACTTTCAATTAAGAGCAGGCCTCAACAACAGTCAGTAAAACAATTAGCTCAATTGTGGAGCATAGCTGCACACCTTATCATCCTGGGGAACCAGCCTGTGTTTTGAAGTACTAGCTGCTGAGAAAGTAAGTTCCTGTGTTTGGTCTTATCTTATCTGTATGTAGTACTGCAGCTATGAGAAGACACTGAGATGCTGTTTTACTCTGCTGTCAGAGAAAGCTGTTCTTTCCTTTCTAGTGAAGAGAATGCTGCATCATTTCAAGCAGTTAGAATGTAGTCTGTTTTTGTAGTACTTTTGTAGAACTTTATAATAAAACTGGAAAAGGATATTTTTCGTCTGTCTCCATGTCTCCATGCATCTACACACCTAGGTATGCAAAGGAGCATATAATCCTCATGCTTCTGCTATTCTGCTATTTGTCCCTCTGGGCATGAACAGAATGCTCAAAGGGGCTGCCTATCCTGACAGCTTATCATTATTGTCTCCAAAGTTGGATACCCCCCAAAGAGTCCAAAAATACTGTTGATCCAAATCTATCTATGTGTATGTGTGTATATATGCTAGGGAGAGAAAGAATATTCAAAATATTCCAAAAACATTTCCAAAAACATATTTTTCAAGTGTCAAGAAACCCTAACAAGAAAAATCCTATGAAATGCTGAGAATCTTCACAGCTGGGGACTTACTCTCTGCAAAATTCACACATGGTTATTTGTGCAGAAAAAGTCTTTTCTGTGAAGAAATACTATTTTCAGCAGAGAAAAGGCTATTTCTAGCACAGAAAATATTGTAATTAGGGACTTATTCCAAGGCAGTGCTACTCAAAGTGGTGGTCCTTAAGCCATTGACTGGTGGTCCCTGGTGAGTTGCCAAGGAAAAGAATGTCATCAAGAGGCAAAAATATGGTGATGGTCCTAGCAGAATGGGGAGGGGGATGCTTGTCCCCCATACCAGAAAGCCTGAGAAGCGCTGTTCTAAGCAACATTTGCACATAGTTGTTTTGCACAGAAAATGTTGCGTGTGTGTGTGCACAGGAAATAATCTGTCCTGTGCAGAAAATATCCTTGCAGAAAGCCCATTTTCTGAACCATACAATTGCATGTGAATTTTCTGCAAAGTTCCAAATGGTGAATAGCCTTCAAAAATTGCTGTTTTCAATTATTTTGTTGCAGCAGGAAGAAAACTACTAAAACTACTAATTGCTTTCTTTAAGAAGAAAGTAAATGAAAAATTGCATCTCTAGTACATACACATAAAAAAATTTTTGTCCCCTCTCATTGAGCTTTTCAAAGTTTTTGCTTTGAAAAGTACAACCTCACTGACACTATATTGTCCCCACATAAAACTAAGCAAAGCAAAATGAAAAAAAGAGAATTTACACACAGAGATATGATATAGCTTGCTTTGCTGAGCCCAGTTCCAAACTAAGAATGGGCAAAACATTTGTTGTGTTTTGTGTTTTTCAATGCAAAATTGACATTTTTAACCTCCCTAGATTGACAACATAACAATATCTGTCTTTGCTTTGAAATCCATACATTTCTGAAACTTGCATTGAATTACAGAGGAATATGCCCATGAAAGTGTGTTACTTGGAAAATCTACATAACTAAAAATGCACAAATTTTAAAAAATATGCATAAACACCTTTAAAACAGAAGGAAAAATGCACACAAAAGAAAATACATTAAAGCATGTATTTGGAGGAGGGAAACTGAAATACACATGAGTTTCTGTGAAGGAAAAGAGAAATCTTACCATCAGATGTGGGACAAAGATGGAAAAAGAATAACAGTGGCAAAATAGTCAAGCACAAAAAAGGTCAACAGATTTGCACATTTCATCTTCAGACTGAATATAGTGGGATGGGTTGTCCATCAGCAATGAAGCAGCTTTAGTAAAATGCCTTCAACTTGGGGGCTTCAGGATTTGAATTAATTTCTAAACTATTCTCTGGTAGGAAAAAAAATCTTGACTTCTAAGGTCGAGGGTTGCCAGGTCTTGGAGTATGTTCTGAAGTCTTAGGGGTAGTTTACACGGGCAAATACTCCTCTAAATATACCACTAAGATAGCGCATAGTTCTCACAGATTGCAGCACAGCATCACCTCATTCAGAACGGGGGAAGGTAAAACACCCAAATATAGCGTGGCAAGGGATGTCGCTACTTTTGCAGGTATATTTGCAATGTAGTGGTTTATTGGCAGTGTAAACTACCATTCCACTAAGGGTTACAGCAGATCTGCATTGTGATTGGTTGATGATGCAGGGGTGGGCTTAAAAGAGGGGCAGGGAGGGAAGGAAAGACAGTAGCGATTAGAGTAAACTTGAAAAATCCTCTCTGCTATTTTGCAAGCCAGTTTGCAAACAAAAAGGATTCCCAACAATTTTCATTCAGGGAGCATTCCTTCTCATCCTCTCTGTTGTTTTGAAAGTATGTAAAATCTCAGTTCGTCAGCTGTGATCCTGTGCATGGGGGAGGGAGAGAAACCATTTCACGAAGGGCTGTAGCAGAGCTGAACTGCTACCCCCCCTCTCTCTCGGCTTTCCTCTATTTGGCAGAAAATTCTGTTTTAAGCAAGGAGGAAAACCTTCCATTTGAATTGTGGAAAGGGAGTGGGGGAAGGGGGACTGCCTCTAAACTGTTATTTTTCCTCTCTCTCTCTCTCTCTCTCTCTCTCTCTGACTTTCCTCTGTTTGGCAGAAAATTCTGTTTTAAGCAAGGAGGAAAACCTTCCATTTGATTTGTGGGAAGGGAGTGGGGGGGGACTGCCTCTAAAAGCTGTTAAGCATGGAGTTTGGGCCAGGGCAGACATTCCTATGGCATTCCTTTCCCTCTCCAATGCTTGGCCATGCCCCCAGCACATTTGGCTGTGAGAACCTCAAAGCGGAAAAAATCAGAGCCACAAAATATAGCTGTGTAAACATATACCGTGTAAACTACCCACCACTGATGCGGGAAAGCTCTAAAGCGCAACTTAACGCAATAAAACCTGCCGTGTAAACCAGCCCTTAGGCTTTGCTGGGATTCTAGGCAGGATTCTAGTAAGGGAAGCAAATTTTAGAGTGAGTGTCAATGAAGGTGAATATTTGATTTATATGTGTGAGCTGACTTTAAAGCCTGCAGGCACCCATTTCAGCATACAAGTATCAGTATGTGTGTTGCACTTGTGGGGGGGATAAGGGAAGGAGCCTGGGAAGAAAGACAGTGTGTGCATGCACTTAGGCCCATCATGCCCTTTGGAGTAATGAAGACATCAGTTTTCAAGCATTGCAACTAATGAAACTTCGTGTTGCACAAGCTGGCAGCAGGTCCTGAAAAAATGCCTTGTGTGTATTGCAGGTAAAGCCAAGGGTGATGTGAGCAATAGCAAAAATCATAGGTGCAGCCACAGCTACTGGGCACATTTTGCATCCAATTGGAAAAATATTTTTTGTCAATTTTTTTGTGGCTTTGGGTTTCCATTATTATTTTTGGGTTAGCTGCTTTTACCCACACTCAGGACCGATTTACCCTAATGTTTGTTTCCACAATCAACTGACTCACAAGCATTTCTGGTCTGGTTCTCAACCATGGCTTGTCCCCATGACATCCCAAAGCTCTTCCCAGAGTCTTAGATTCAGGTCTGAACTCTGAAAGAATTGGATGCTGTTGACCTGGCAACCCTATGGGACTGTTGCGAACAAACTTCATTAGCTGTAAAGGATAAACCTGCAAGTAACTGATTATCGAAACTTTAGTCATAAAATATGCTGTACTATAAAATTTAAATGTACTTTCCATTTTCACTTGTATTGGACTGGACTTCTTTCTGTTTCTGAGCATGTGTGTGTGCACACCTTCAAGTTGCCTATTGACTTGTGGTGACCCCATGGATTTCACAGGGTTTTCATGAGTTGCATAGGGAAAAGAATACTCAGAGGTGGTTTTGCCAGTTCCTTCCTCTGAAATATAACCAACAGTACCTGGTATTCATTGCTCATCTCCCATCTAAGTACTAACCAGAGCTGACCCTTAGCTTCCAAGATTAGATGTGATCTTACCAACACATATTTGTACTTAAATATGCTATTTCAAAGTTAAATATTTAGCAGGTAGTCTTGAACTTGGTGAAAGGAAAGGGATGAAATAATTTCTCATTCCAAGAGACATGCAATCCTTTTAGCCAAGAAGATGGGTAAGAAAACAATGTACATTTCATGAACTTTTGTTTGCTGTCTTATTTTTAAGACAGTAGGAAATGGGTAGGCTGACATAGAGGCAAACATTCTTTGCATGCAAGCACTTTAAACATAAAAGCTTTCACCAGGATTTCAAATATAATACATTGACATCCTTGGTGTTACTTTTTCTCTATTGTAATGAAGTGCTAAAGGTTTATAGGGGAAACATTAATTCATATTTTATGGAGATGCTTAGGAAGCATTCTTATTACAGCAGTGTGCACAATAATGTAAGTGTTAGATTTATAGCACATGCCAAAAGGAAATTGTAGACACTGGAGCCTAATGGTTTCACTTGCTATAATCTGTCATCAAGCCTTCGCCAATCCAGTGTCCTCCATGGGCCATGCTAGGTGTGGGTAATGGGAGCTGTAGTCACATCTGGAGGGTCACAGGCTGGGGAAGGGTTCTATAATCATTTGCATACCTAGGGCCCAAGTCTGCCAGCTATGACAAGCAGAACTCAATTATTCCATGGGGTAGTTTCCATGGTCATCACCAACAGTGAAGCAGGATTTGGTTGGTAAAAAGTCAGTAGTATAACCACCCTGTCGGGTGCTCTCTTACGCCTGGAATCAAACAGAAGTTTCTTTCGATCTAACTTATGAACTTTGTCTTGTGCCTATTTTATAACCTTTAAGGGATACCCTTTCTCCAAAAATTGGAGGCATGTAATATTCGATTCCCTTTCAAACCCTTCCAGTGTTTTACAATTTCTTCTAATACGAAAAAATTGTAAGTACAGAAGGTTGTTATTAAGAGGCGTTGGATGATAGATGTCATATCTTAAAAATGAATTAACATCCTTTAGTTTTCTATATAGGTTCATTTCAAATGAGCCCCTATTTATTTGAATGTATATATCTAGGAAATTCACTGTACAGGAATTACAGTTGCCCCTCCATATTCACAAACTTAGCATTTGCGGTTTTGAATATTCACAGTTTGGGGAGGGCCCCCACCCTCCCAAAAGCAGCAAAACAGGGCCTCCAGAGATGCTCCATGCAGGCCTTGGTTGGGAGGGGGGAGGGCCGGGGAGGCCTCCACGGGGCCTCCAGAGATGCTCCAGAGGCCCCGTGTAGGCCTTGGTCGGAAGGTGGGAGGGCTGGGGAGGCCTCCACGGGGCCTCCGGAGATTCTCTGGAGGCCCAGTGTAGGCCTAGTGGGGAGGTGGGAGGGCTGGGGAGGCTTCCACGGGGCTTCCGGAGATGCTCCAGAGGCCCTGTGTAGGCCTTGGGGGGGAGGGGGGAGGGACGGGGAGGCCTCCACAGGGCTTCCAGAGATTTATTTTATTTTTTATTTAGATATTTATACCCCGCTCTTCAGCCACAAGGCTATCAGAGCGGCTTACAAACTGTTTTAAGCAATAGCTATTTACACATCTACACTGCATTAAACAGTTTCCAATGTGTATTAGCTAATTGCCCCCCACAAGCTGGGTACTCATTTTACTGACCTACGAAAGGATGGAAGGCTGAGTGAACCTTGGAGCCGGCTGGAATCGAACTTGCAACATGGTGGCTTGCAGTACTGGCATTTAACCACTGTGCCACCAGGCCTCGTGTAGGCCTTGGGGGGAGGTGGGAGGGATGGGGAGGCCTCCACGGGGCCTCCGGAGGTGCTCCGGAGGCCTCGTGTAGGCCTTGGTCAGAAGGTGGGAGGGACAGGGAGTCCTACACTGGGCCTCTGGAGATGGTCCAGAGGCCCCGTGTAGGCCTTGGGGGAGGGGGAAGGCAGGGGAAAGTGACTATGGGGCCTCTGGAAGTCCCATAGTCGCTTTGGCGGGACAGGGGGAGGGCAGTCATTATTTGTGTTTTTTTCACTTTTGCGGGGGTCTTGTTCCCATAACCTCCGTGAATGTGAAGGGACGACTGTATATACAATATCAAATTTGATGCTTTCATGGATACCATTAAGAAAAACCAGAAACTCCTTGAGAGAAGATTCAGACCCCACCCATATACAAAAAATATCATCTAAAAATCTTTTCCATGTATATATATGGGGGGAAAAAACCTCATTGCTTAATATATAGGAACGTTCAAAATGGTCCATATATAAGGTTGCCAACTCTGGGGCAAACTTATAACCCATTGCCACCTTAGAGGTTTGCCAGTAGAATTGGTTACCGAATTTAAAATAATTCTTAGTCAAAGTTATTTCAATTAGATGTAACAGAAAATGAATAGGGGGAAGTCCCATAGGTTTAGGAAACATCGCTGCTTCTAAGATTCCCAAGGCCTCATTCTGGGGAAAGTTAGTATAAAGTGATATGACATCCAATGTCACCAAGAAAAATTCCTCTACAGGTGGTGTTAGTTGTTCCATATATTTAACAAACTCCTTGGTGTCTTTTATATATGATGGTATAGTCGGAATTAAAGGTTTCAGAAAAGATGAAATATATGTAGCCAACGGTTCCAGGATAGAACCACAGTCTGATATGATAGGTCTGCCCAGAGTAGGAATGTTGTCCTTATGTATCTTAGGAAGTAAATAAAATAAAGGAATTCTACCTGGGGAATCCAGTAAATATTCATAAACACTAATTTGTATATACCCCATATTCAATGCCTCTTCCAGAGTGATTTTAATTGACTTCAAAATATCTTCTGTCAGATCTTTCATACATTCCTTTTAGTGTTTTACATTTGATAATTGGCTATATGCCTCTATTTCATAATCTTTCCTCCCCCATATGACTATAGCACCTCCTTTATCTGCTGGTTTAATTATTATATCTTGCCTTTTTTGCAAGTTCTCCAAAGTAGCTTGATGTAGTTTGGATAAATTGTGCCAACTATTGGATTGGGAGGTAAAGATATCCTGCATGTCCTTTAACACTTTGTCTTGAAAGACCTTAATGTATGGGTCGTCGATATTGGGGTTAAAGTTAGATTTTTTTAAAAAAAGTCTTATATCTATCCGTATCTGGGGGTCCCAGGCATTCACTGGTTGTCCCAGTCCTAGAAAAAACAACTTGGCCAATCTAATTTTCCAAAACAATCGATGAACTTCCCGCATAGTATCAAAAGAATTATACCTAGGAGTTGGAACAAACGAAAGACCTCTGTTTAAGACTTCTACTTCCAGATCAGATACTGAAGATTTTGATATATTGACTATCTGGATCTGGAGAGGTGTCTACCCTTGTACATATTTCTTCTCTCCATATCTCTGTCTTTGTATCTCCACCTGTTGGACTGTTTTTCTAAAAAAGGTCTCCTACTGGTTTTAAAGTGGTCCATGGAATGATCAGTGGAAGAGTCAGTGATAAAACCCCCAAGGCTATTATCTTCTTTACTTGTATCTATACTATGGTCAAAAGAAACTATTTTCTTATTATTTGTAGAAGTCAGAACAGTGCGGGATTTCCAGGAATAAACCTTTCCTTCTTGGTAATCCCTAAGATTCCTTTGACATTTTTTGAATTTAAGATCTTTGAGTTCATTCATTTTTTTAGTTACTTCCACATCAAATTTCTCTAGTCTACTATTTAATATACTGGAGTTCATAATCTTATTAAATTCCTGTTTATAATGTTGGATTTTATCAGTCAAAACCTTACACTCCTGTTGACTGGTTTTTATCAAGAGGACCATGAGATCTAGAGAGCATTTATTAAGTATTGCTTCCCACTTATGGGTGAACTCCTGATTTTCTAGAAACATACCAGGAGGCTTTATAATTCTTAAGCCTCTTGGGATCATCTGTGCTTTGCAATATTCGCCCAATGCTCCCATGTCTGTTTCTAGTCTCATTTTTTTCAGAAACAATTCCAAAAGTATGTTACAATCTGTTACTTCATGTTTAATATTGCTAGATTTGCCAAAAAAAAGAGTCTGTTTGTAAAAGGTTTTGTATATAATCTGTGGAGTAACTGAATGTCTCCATCTTATTTGTTCTGACCACACCCTGTATACAGCAATCCAACAAAAGTCCCTACAGCCAGAAAACCCAAGTCATATAACCAAAAACCAAACTGAAGGGTTCTGCCAAAAAATAACCAGGATAAACTAATCCCACTTCCAATCATAAAAAGGTAACAATATGAAGAAATAAAAGGATAACTAAACCCTGGAGCAGAAAATCCAATAAAATTAAATTACTAAAAGGGTAACAATACCCCACGCCACTTCCCTGCACTGCTCCCCCACCCATCGCCGCCCTCCCTGCCCCCCATGCCACTGTGCCACTACCACTTTCCCTTGCCATCCCCCTCACTGCCTGCCCCACTCCCCGTGCCACCTTGCTGCCTGCCCTGCACCCCGGGCTACCCCTTGCTGCCCCCTAAGCTCCTCACCACCCCTATTTCCCTCACTGACCTCCCCACCCCCCATGCAATGGCACCACTTTGCCATCCGTGCCACCCCTTGCCACCCCCTGTGCTCCTCGCCACCCCTGGTGCCATTCCCAACCTCCACACCCCCCACAGCCCAACCATGCCACCTTGCTGCCTGCACCACCTCTCATGACCACCCCATGCTCCTCGCCACCCCCCTGTGCCCCTCACTTACCTCCCCACTCCCCCGCACCATCTTACTGCCTGCCCTGTACTCCTTGCCACCCCCAGGCCCCTCAACAACATCCCCACCCCCCTGTGCCAACTTGCTACCTGCCCTGCACCTTGTGCCACCCCTTGCCACCCCCATGCCTCTTGCCAACCTCCCCATCCCCCACTGCCCAACTGCATCACCTTGCTGCCCACTCACCCTGCACCCCATACTGCCCCTGTGCCCCTCATTGACCATCCCACCATGCCCCTCCACTATGCCCCTCCCCACCACCACTGCAACCCCACTGTTCTCCATACCACCATGCCATGCCCCTGCTCACACACACACCATGTCACATCCCCCTACTACTTGCACCTCCTCTGCTGGTGGCCATGTTTAGGAAGGTTTTAAAGGTCCACATGTTCCCACTCCCACTGTGCTGATTGGCTGCCCAACCAAATTGGCTGCTTTGATGGGTTGTTCAGTTTCCTAAGCAGCCAATCAGTACACTGGAAATGGCAATATACCCAAGAGAATTTTACACACACACACACACACACACACACACTATTTAAAGGAATATGTTGCATTCCCTGACCACCCCCTCCCCATAATTAATTGTGGCTTAATTAGCTAGAACAGTGGGCCCTTGGTATCTGCTGGGGTTTGGTTCCAGGATCCCCTGTGGATACCAAAATCTGTGAATCCTCAAGTCCCAGTATATGCAATGGCATAGCAAACTGGTGTCCCTTATATAAGATGGCAAAATCAAGGTTTGTTTTTTTGGATTATTTTTTAAAGAATATTTTCAAGCCATGGATACTTAAAACCATGGATACCAAACCCATGGATATGGAGGGACAATTGTATATGGAATCCAGATTCCTAAAACATCATGGTTGTAAGTTGGCATGCAATGATTTTTTCCAGATCAGCAAAGTACCTAATTAAGATGATACATGGAATTAACTTTGTCTCTTTTTCTACAGACATTTATTAAAATTTGTATCAACTGAAACACATTTTTTATTTCTTCTTTTTCCCTCCACTTGTTGACCACTTTCCCTCCTTCTCCCCATGAATATCCTTCTTTTTCCCCACTCCCAGAAATAAAGCACACTTTCTTCTGTTCATACAGCCCTAATAACCATCACATCTGAAGGAGCACAGCATGTGTTCAGGTATAAAAAAATTGATAATTCTCTGGGGTACAGCTCTTCCAGAGGCATTATCAGAGCATTGATGTTTTAAATACAGACATGGACTTTAATTCATTTCTAGTGGAACTCTGAAATCCTCTGAGGAACTGAATATAGTTATTTTGGACCATTCCATCTTCTCAGAAGTGGTAAAAAGTGGTTCTTACTCATGTTCAAGTATTTTTTTTAAGTCCCACATAAAATAATTATTTCTTAGGAAATTGCCTTGGAACCACATCCTTATCAACACATTACAGATAGCTAACTAACCATTACCTCAGTTGTTTGACAAATTAATCAAGTAAATCTTGCCATGCTGCGTCTTTCTGAAATCTATAAAAGATAATGGACAGAAAAAAATGGACAAGATGTTAGATTTCATTTAACTTCTGGTTTATTACCTACTTCACAAGAGAATGTAAATAAAAACCCATTCTCCAAGCTATCATATTTCCCATAAAACGGTTACAATCTGCTGATGCAGGAGTAATTCTCTCCAGTTCCTTGCATACATATTTTACCAAATGTTGAAGATCAGTACACTAAACAAGCATTACAATGGCCATCATAAATATATCACAACATCAGGGTTTCAAGTGGTCAAGATGTGGGTGCAAAGACAATGTTGTTTTATTTTAGAAATGGCTGCAAAGGCAGCAGTGATAAATTATCCTTATTAAATGTGCTTCCCAGAAGCATCATTCTTCAGGAATATTGCTGTGGTGGGTACTAATCAGGTAGAAATGTACTGAAGAAACAAAAGAGAAATTAAACATCACAGCTGAGTAACATGACCAAATTAAGCATATAACACCTATTCTAGGTTTCCAGTTTAATAATCAGGGCTAACTTTCCTGAGGCATAAGCTGAAGCACATCAAATAATTTTTCATTGTCTGTGAGAACTATGATAATGGGTGCTTTTTAGCAAACACCAGTCTCTTTTCAAGGGGCTGCACAGTTCCTTTGGACTAAGAGGAAGCACTGATTGAGATATTCCCAAATGATTCTGAATAGGCTTCTTCCGTACCTCTATAGCAACACATGCCAAAAACAGAGTAGATCTGTCTTGACTTACTTGGGAGGAATTTCTACAACTAATGTGCTGCTACTCCTAGCCCTGCATCCCCACTAATTTCTTCTCTCCTGGGGTGCAATGAAAGGGATTCAGTGAAAAACATACAAGAAGAGGCAGTCCTTCAGACAACCTGGATCCATGCCATTCAGCACTTTATAAGTAATATCCAGCATCTTGAATTGGTCTAGAGATGAATTGGCAGTCAGTGAACTTTCAAAAAGATCAATTTAATATAGAAAGCATAGACGAGAAATTATTCCTGTCACAGCCTTTTGTATCAGCTATAGTTTCTAAACACTTTTGAAGGCCAGCCCCATACACAGTTGTCTCATCTAGATTTAATTATTTAATTTATATCTTACCTTTCTCCTAACACAAGATTCAAGGTGGTGCACATTTTAAAAGTGCAATACAATTTTAAAAACTATGAATACAAAAGCTAAAATGCATTTTAATCCACATTTCTATTTTTTTTTAAAACACACACACACACACAAATTAGAAACAGCATTAACAGCAAGTTGAAAACATTAAAAGATACTTAGAAATTTAATAAAATAAAAACACTACACTATTAGATTCTCAGTTATGGACATGAGAATCTGGCCATGATGATTTCTCCATGATGGGGTGAAGCTGATTTCTCCATGATGGAGTCTAAACTGGGAAAAGGTACTCCCAGCAATAACAGCAACCTCATCATCCAGGATGAGCAAGCCCTCAGACTGTGTGAACCCAATCTTTCATATGGAATACAACCCCACCCAGAGCAGATTGTGCTTTTGGTTCCAAGTTAGCAATTCTTCTGAGTGATATTATTTTTATATTGTTTGAATTAAGACTCATCTTATTACCCTAGACACAAGATTAAGATCTCCACAGCCCGCTAGATACCAAAGACAAAGGAACTATAAGGTTGGATGTCATCAGCATCCCAGTGTTTTCATGTAGTTCTTAAACAGCATGGGGGATAAGTTAGAATTCTGATGAAGCTCAAAGGCCAAGGTCTTGGTGAGCTCTGATCAGACAGCCCACTGCTACAATGAAACATTGCCTAGCTGCACTGGGCAGGGCACATTTCTACGATGGAGGACCATCACTTCCCAAAAATAGTACCCTACAGTGAACTTACCACAGGTCAGCGTAAGAGGGGCACTCCAAAAAAGCGATACAAGGACTCCCTGAAACAACATCTCAGGCTTGGCCAAATTGATCACCAACAATGGTCTGCCATAGCCTCACATCGGGAGGCATGGAGATGCACTATCCACAATGCTGCAGCCTTATTTGAGAACTCACGCTGAACAAGTCTTGAAGAGAAACAGCAATGAAGAAAGAATCACAAGCTGGAAACATCACCCAAGGAGACCTTCTGCTGTGCTTTCTGCAACCGGACTTGTTTATCTCGGATTGGCCTTTTTAGTCATCAGCGCGCTTGGAGAAAGCATGGGATGAGTCCTTCCTGAATCTTTGTTTGTGAAGAAAAGCCAGAGAGAGAGAGACTGAGAGAGAGAGGTTAGATATCCCAGAAGGATATTATGGTTGATGGTATTGAGAGCTGAGATATCCAACTGAACTATGTATAGCCATTCCCCTGTGTTTGCCCATCTGTTTTTTTAAGAGGGACAGCACCCTTTGGCAAGGTTATAGGATAGCCAACTAAGTGTTGGTTCAGATTATTGAAAAAGTAACCAAGCAACCAGAGACTGTGGGCTTCCCGTACAACAAGAGCAGGCAAACTATGACTGAAAGGCAACACATGACCCCCCAAGACCTTTTTTATTTTTTGCAGCCTCCTGGGATCCCATCTTTAACCCCTCAGCTTGCCAAATACCTCACGTCTGGGAGAGGAGTTATCCAAATTTAGCCAAAAACCACTCCCAATCCTCCAGGAATAGAGGATGTCAAAAACCCCAGTCCCAAAGCTTCCCAACACTGAAAATGGACTGAACTCACCAAAAACAAAACATGAAAATAAATTCTGGTTTTATTTTCAACCACAGCTGATGGGGGAGGAGGGATGTGAGGAAGACTGTGGAAGAAAAACTGCCTCCCACCTTCCACAATTGCCCACCCAGACAAGCACCATGTATTGGTTTCATTAGCATGTAAAAACTGAATAAATTGATTCATGTGATGGTTTATTTTATTTATTTATTTATTTATTTATTTACGTATTATTTTATTTAAGCAATTTATATGCTGCCTTTCTCCTGAAGTGGGACCCAAGGCAGCTCACAAAACAATTAAAAACACAGATAAAAGCAGGGTTCCAGGTTGACTCAGCCTTCCATCCTTCTGAGGTTGGTGGTACCCAGCTTGTTGGGGGCAATTACCTCTCTCTCTCTGGCTTTTCTTCGCAAACGAAGATTCAGGAAGGACTCATCCCGCGCCTTCTGCAAGCGCGCTGATGACTAAAAAGGCCAATCCGAGATAAACAAGTCCGGTTGCAAAAAGTGCAGCAGAAGGTCTCCTTGGGTGATGTTTTTGGGTTGTGATTCTTTCTGCGTTGTCGTTTCTCTTCAAGACTTGTTCGTCGTGAGTTCTCAAATAAGGCTGCAGCATTGTGGATAGTGCGTCTCCATGCCTCCCGATGTGAGGCCAGGGCGGACCACCGTTGGTGATCAATCTGGCCAAGCCTGAGATGTTGTTTCAGGGAGTCCTTGTATCGCTTTTTTGGAGCGCCCCTCCCACGCTGACCCGTGGCGAGTTCACCGTAGAGTAGTATTTTTTACCTAACACATTGCAAATTGGTTAGAGAGTGCTTAGCACTATAAAGCGGTATAGAAATGCAGGTGCTATTGCTATTGCTATTGCTAAAACCAATTAAAATTAATTAAAAACATACAAAGTAAAAAAAAGAAACAGATAAAAACAACATAAAAATCATACCCTGGTAAAAAAAAATCCTGTCGGCACAGTTATATATCAAAGGCCTGCTTGAATAAAAAGATATTTTGCCTGCCAGCAAAACAAAACCAGAGAGGGGGCCTGCCTAGCCTCCCACAGGAGGGAGTTCCAGGCAGTGGGAGCAGTCACTGAGAAGGCTCTCTTTCATGTCTTCACCAAACAAGCCTGTAATGGTAATGCGGCCAAGAGAAAGCCTTCGTCTGAAGCTCTTAAAACCCTTGCAGGTTCGTACACACACATGGATTTGCTTTGCAGTGTAGGGCCTTTGTAAACTTGCACATCTGTGTGATCTGTGCCCCTGCTGCTTTTCTAATAGTCCATGTGATTATTTTTCCTACAAGTCTTATAGGGTTTTCGTAGAGTTTGATGCATCTCTGAATACAGAAGCTCGTAAGACAACAACTCTTTCACACTACACAAATAAACACCATGATTCCATTTGAACTGCCATGGCTACATGCTATGAAATCCTGGGGCATGTAGTGTTTTGAGCACTAGAGCTCTCCAGCTGAGAATCCTAAAAGCTCCTTTCTAAACTGCAAATCCCAAGACCTCATAGGATGGGATCCTGGCAGTTAAAGTGGAATCACAGGGTTATAATTGTGTAGTTTGAAATGCCCCCAGAAATGTACATTCTGTTTCAGTTAAGCAGTTGATTTTTCTGTTTCATAGTATCAGAGATGTGATTAAAAAGTCTCTCCCACTTTTAATATTGGAAATGATTTCATCACTCTTTGTATTAGAAAGACTTAAAAAGTACAAAGCCCACTCTGTATAATTTAAGTGTTCTTGAAATCTCGGTCTCAGAGACCAAGTCAGCTATCTCTAATTTTGGAATATGCAATGCCTAATATGTAATTCAAAGAATATATTATTCTTCACTTACATATGCATAAGAATGCTACATATTAGGATCTTTGACTTAAATATTAAGCATAAAAATCAGAGTGTCCTATGGCCAGAATGCAATCAACTGGGTGGGGGAAGGAGTTAAAAGAGGTTAATTTAGGATGTGAAACATTTCAGTGTATTGCAAAACTAGATAGAATAAATATATGGGCAGCATTTGGATGAAAACATTAGTTCTTTAGTTAAATCCATAGAAAAAGAAAGGAGATCTAGAAGATGAAATGAAACATGATAGCATGTAGTGAGACAGGAAGGGGGAATTAATGCCAGATAAGGGACTAGGAGAGCAGAAGCTGTTCAGAGAAATAGGCAAAGAATCTAAGGTTTGGAAAAGTAACTGAAATGGCCTGATACCTTGGCCTGAGTTGGCACAGGTAGGTATTAGAGTATCAGAGGGGCAAAAAGCATATCCTCCAACTGTCCCAATTTGGCAGGGACAGTCTTGATTAGTCCTCTGCCATCTCACTTTCCCAGAATCTCCCTCTTCCTGCCAGTTTCCCTCTTTGTCCTTGGTTAAATTAAAATTGGTACAGACTGATTTCAACAGGCCAAAGTATGTTTTCCTCAACTCAGTGGAGAGAGTGGAGAAGAGAAGGCAAAGTCTTGCCATTCCCAGTAGACTCAGATAAAAGCAAACTGCTGCAGCCTTTGCTAATGTGTGTGGTCTTCCTCATTTATAACTTTTGCTGTCTTGACTACACTCTGATGTTCCTTGGCCATATGTGTCCCAGTTGTCATCTGTGAAATGTTGGAGGGTATGCAAAAGAGGACACAGAATTAAAAACGAAAAAAGGTTAGAGTACAGATATTACCTTGTTCATGTTCACTTGATATATCCCCAGTATTGAGATAACAATTAGTTTTGTGGTATCTATAGTGTGCCTGGAGAAGTGAATATTCTATCTGCCTGGTGTTCCTCAGTGGACAAAGTGCAGATACCAGGCACAGCATAAGACAGTTCCCAAAGTAGTTATGCCATCCTGAGTCACCCACCCACCAAGAGGAGATCACCTCCAGGTTCATCCCTTTGACCTCAGGCTCTGTCAAGAAAATCAGTTTGTGTGACCATGGGCCACCTCAGAGCAATACTGAACTGTGAAAGCATACTGTTAAAGGGCCAACAATCCTTTATCTATCAGAACCATGAGGGCATGCGATCCCCAAACAAGAGAGATAATAGTGGAGGATGCATAGTGCCTGCTTAACAACCAAAGCCTTCTTCTTGGTGACTCAGGGCCAAACTTTTTCTCCTCCTCTTCAATGGCTGGGTATAAAGCCAAATGTTCATGTCACAAATTGATACAGAATTTTTGAGTGGGCCAGCACCTATCAGTTAAGCACAGATCATAATCAACTGGGCCTGTCCTCCAACCAATCTCATGAAGGTCCTGCCATTGTACAAAGAACTCCCAGCTGAAGGGAGAAATAACAACACCTTCTGTCTTGGCTAGTAAAATCCTGTCTTTCACCTCTTGGTCATATTTGGCTTCTGATTCACTTGAATGACTTTTAAGTTCTCTTGGGCTATCTGGAGGTGTTGTCATTATTGTCTGGTAGGGTTGCTAACGATGTCTAGTAGAAAAACATAGGCTGTAGCTGGCTGGGGCTGTAGGGCTCCAAAGGCTTCCCTGATTTGGTCTCAGGCAGCACTGATATGGGTCAGGTTCATGGGAAACACCAGCAGGACAACCTCCTTCCTGCTACTGCTATCTTCATCCACCTGGAACATGGCACTGCCTCCCTCCCACTGGGTTTTCTCTGCCCACTGTAACATGACCTGCCAGGCATTTACCTTTTAATAACTCATCAATTGGCTAAATTTGATACATTGGCTTATAACTGGCATTCCACATGAGTAAAGGTAGACCAGCGACTCCCAAATAGAAGGAATCAAGGTTTGCTTAGAAAACCGATGAGAGTAGCCTGTAAAATTCCTAAAGCATACACCAAGGTAAGAATTATGTGAAGTCTTTTAAGGGAGAGAATGTACTAATTCTTCCAGGGCATCTCTGGAAGGGAATCATTCACTAATCCCATCAAGGTGGCTGAGCGCTCTTTGCTTGTAGAATTGGTTCTTCCTCTCCCTTCTTCCCCAAACAATAGAGGTTTTCCTGATACCACTGAAGTTCAATATTTAAACCATTAATGATTGTTAACACTTCTGGAAAATCCATTGTCTAACCTTGGGAAACTACAAGAGACATTGTATTCCACTCAAGCTCATCCCTTCAGTGGAAATATCGAATATAAATATGACCCCAAAACACAGTCAAAGTGTGCACAGATCCCCTTCCTTCTGTCTCCATGTCAATTTGTGTCACCACTTTCCCCTCCTGGACTCCACACTACTGGTTTCCAGCATAATCTACTCTTTGGATTGATACAGCATTACCCATCATCCCCTCAATCTATTCCTCTGTCCCAATACTTCCTACTTTCTTTGTTAGCCTTGTGTGACTGCTTGAAGCCTGACTTGTATGTATGCATGTGTGATTCCCTTGAATATTTTTCAATAAAAAACATTTTTATTTCATCCCTGGCTGCGAGTCTCTCCAATGAGTACCAATAGCCACAGCTGAAAAGGTCCAGCTGTTAACCGGCCTCTTGCTGCCATCTTGAGCTAATTAAAATTCCCCATATTAAAATTCAGACACTAGTGGGATCCTCTTGGACCTCAGGAGTAATACCATTTTCTCTCTTTGCTGCTGCAATTGTGGAGCCAAAAACCCAGATGGTCCACCTCCTGAGTTTTCCCCATTGCTTGGTAATTGGCTGCTTTTGTGGCACCTGCATATGACATCACTCATGGGTTCTTTTCTGCCAGGTGTTCCTTGGTGACTGTACCACACATGAGACTGTGGTACAGAGGTCCCCATTAAGCTATCAACTAACAAAGAAATATACATTTTTCTGTGACTGAAAGCAAAAACCTTATGGTCTTTTTTTGTTGGTCCAACCTGTGCTTCTATCAAAAAATAAATCAAAGGGTGAGATATAGAGGATTTTCATAATATTTACTTCAAATTATCAAACAATATTTACAAGATAACAACATGTGGTATGAGAACATAGAACATATGCATTTTTTTTTTACTGGTTAACATAAAATGAAAGACTTCAAAATGCTTCTAAGATATAAAGAGATAGACTTTTTAAAAAAATAAATAAGAGAAAATCTCCTACCAGTATGATACTTCTGAGCTGTCCCAAAAAGAAAAACAAATCAATATGAGGAGTAGTGTTTTATTCTGCTGTCTCTCAGCTCTGTTGCTAATATTTATATGATTCTTGGAATGTGTCAGGAAACAAATAAAGAAGCAAAATGCCAGCACTTTATAACAATGGACCAAAATTCCTATGTATGACTTCAGGAAAAAAAAAAACCATGCATTTTCCAGCATTTTGAAATGAGAAGTTTAAAAAAACTGTTAGTGGTTTGTGCTTGCTTAAGTTCCCCTTCTGAAACCATTGGACATTTTTGTCTGAATATGCAGCAGTTCATATTCAGTTGAAGGTTGCAGAGGCAGAGTTGTGTATGTGGTGTCATTGTTCATTGCCCATGCAGGTGCTCATTGTGCACCACAATTGTGCATTTCACATTTTCCACAAATTCAGTTGCATAATATTGCAATTAATTAATGTACAAGCAACATGTAACACTGTGAATGTAAAGATACACTTTATCTCCTTATCTTGTCTTGTCTTGTCTTGGTCACTGACAATACTTCATGTCTCAGTGCCCTTCCTTTGACCTTTGATGTCATTAATATCCCTGAATTCATTTGAACCATGTACTACTTCTCCCCAGACTTTTGCTGGCTGAATGTCTGACTTGATGTTTAAAGATAATAATCCTAGAGATTAAAAGTGAACATTTCCATGAAAGGTTGCAGCAGAAGTCAAACAGAAAACATAATAGGACTGTACATGGGTCTCCAATATTTATTTGGAGCATTACTTGTGCTTTGGCTCTAGGTCTGAGTCAGTCCGGATCCAAACTAATCTGCTCTGTAGACTATTTCAAAATTTAGATTTGGAAATTGAGATTACTAGTCCTATCTCATTGACTGACATTGGGAAACAAAATGGCTGTAACTTTTGCTGTTTTTGTTAAATTGAAAGACATTATAGATGCTAAAAAAAGGATCAAGGGCTCATCTACCTGGGCAGAAGGGGGCATACTGCTTTGCCATTGGGCCAGTTTGTGGCCCAGTTGGCACCCCCCTTGGCGAGCTGCCTCCAGTGGCCCCTGTCGGCCCCATGGCCAGCCAATATGGGGGCCGCCATGTTCAGTTGTCTTCTTCCTGGCCTGCCTTGTGGCTGGAAAGGACAGGAAGGAGCGGGCCAATCAGAGAGGGCCTGTCCCACCCCGATTTGCTCCCACAGGATAGGATGCATGACACGGACGGATGACGAGGGGGCCTGTCTCCTCAGTTGACTCATTTGAGCCAAAGACCCACCCACCCTCCCTTTATATATTAAGTTGTTATCATTTTGTTGCACTTTGCTTGGCGGATGGCATGGGGTCCTAATCCGGATAAAGGGGGAAGGGGGGGTCTGCGTCAAATTCAAGTTTAAGTCCAAGTTCAAGTTCACGGAGATCCCCTCCCCCTTTTCCTTATTGCTAATTAACACCTTGTTTGCAGGGGAGGAGAGAGTGTCAGGCAGGATGGCTTGGCCAACAGCTTTCTCCTCCAGGGCGGTCGGAAGTATCTGACAAGAGGCCATTGACCAACATTGGGTTGGACAATTATGAGATCATGACCCATGCATGAGTGCCAACCATTTTGCAGCCATCAGCAAGTTGCAGCTTTTTATTGCCAACTATTATGTACCAACTTGTACTTAACCAATTTTCCTTATTTTGTACTCAATACAATTGTTATTCACACTTGATTGTCTGTGTCTTCTTTGAGGAGGGGAGCGGGGGTTGTACAGTCTGGGTCCACAATACACCACCTCCCCATCAATGTATTCTGCCCATGGATCTGGCCTGTTCATCCCCCATTACCTGGATGGAATGGAATGAAGTCCAGACCGCCACGCTGCCTGGTTTCTGTAGCTGTCACCCACATCCTACTCTCTGCAGCCAGGAAGCTGGCCTGCAGCATGTGACCAAGACTCCCTGCATGTGACCAGCCTTGGTCACATGATGCAGGACTCCTTCCTGGCTACAGAAGAGTGAGGCAGCCGGCAGCTGCAGCAATAGGCTAGCATGCTGGAATGGGTTCCTGCTATCACATGAAGCCCAATCTGTTTAGTTATTTATTTTTATTTTTTGCTAGAGAGAATGGATTTGATCAGGTGATATTTTTTTTAAAAAAATTGTGTCTTCCCCCATGTTCTCCCCATCTTTGCCCCAGAGGTTGTGAGGACTGCCTGGGGGTAAATGGGACAAAGTCCTGCATCATCTAGACTTCAGGGCTCTAAGACGGGGGCAGGATGGGTCAAATTGCCCCTCTAGACAAGGCCTAAGACAGAAAAATTTAATACAGCTAGGTTTTAGCCATTTTCGTGTTTGGCACAAATAAATATATTGTTTTTGGGGAAAACAATCACCATTTTAAAAAGTGGTTAGTTGTTTAGTGTTGTCAATTCATACTGCTATTGTCCTGGCATTGTTTCCCCTAGTGTTGAAGAATCTTCCTATAACATCCACAGTAATGGAGCAGCAGCTGCAGAGGAAGCAGGTGCCCAATGTTTACCCCATGCACCCCCCCCCCGAGTGCTACACAGACACATTTTTGGATGCACTGGACATGATGTTGCATCACTTCTATCTAGCATTTTGACTGCTTTTGGCATTTCTATTATTTTCAGTTGTTCGGGGTGGGTTGTGTTGGACTCTGGAGTGGGAGAAGTCAACTGTTATATTTGTAGCTGATTGGTGTTAGAATCATTGAATCATGGAGTCTTAGCACTGGAAGAAGCCCTTTAGTCCAACCCCTGCCTTGCAAGAATACACAATTACAGCACTCCTGAAAGGTGTCCATTCAACTTCTGTTTAAAGACCTCCAAAGAGAGTCCACAACCCTCCATGGCAGTCTATTCCATTGTTGAACAGCTCTTACAGTAAAGAAATTACTTGAAATGTTTAGGTAAAATCTCTTTCCTTGTGACTTGATTCCATTGGTTCATGTTCTAGCTTCTGGAACAGTAGGGAAAAAAACCCTCACTCCATTGTCTATACAACATCCATTCAGATATTTAAAGACAGCTATCACATCATGCAGATGTACCCAGATTCCTATGCTGTCCATCATAAGACTTGATTTACAGACTTTTGATCAGCTTGGTCACCCTTCCCTGGACATGTTACCAGCTTGTCAATATCCTTCTTGAAAAGTGGTGCCCAAAAGTGGAGACAGCATTCCAGATGAGGTCTGAATAGAATGGCACTAGTACTTCCTTTGATCAGGACACTATGCTCTAATGAAGAAGCTTAGAATTGTGTTGACCTTTTGGGGCACTGCATCACACTGTTGATATGTTTGTAGCTTGTGGCATAAGATGCCTAGACCCCTTTCACATGTTCTGCTTTCAAGCCAGGTATTACCCACCCTATATTTGTGCATTTCATTTTTCTTTTCTAGATGTAGTTTGTACCTTACATTTATTCATGTGGTTTTAGCTGGTTTGGGAGTGAAAAATTGCAGACAAGAGCACCAGGGTCAAATATATTGGTTCTGAGGTAAGAAGAAGAAAATTCTTTATCACCAAATAGCCAGGGGAAAACTGTGATAGGCAAATATAGGCATTGGAAAGCCTCAGGTTTTCCTTGTATTTAATATGGTATGGAATGTGCTCTTATCTGAAAGTTTCACTAGTTTAGTAGATGGTGAGAATGCTGTCGATGTCATTTATCTGGATTTCAGCAAAGCATTTGATAAGATCCCCTATAATATTTTGATTAGCAAACTGATCAAAGGTGGAATAGATGGGAACACTATCAGACAGATCTGTAACTGGTCGGAAAAACAAAGAGTCATTATCATCAGGGATGAAAGGAATATTTGAAAATATTTGGAAAATGGTAAAAAACAAAACAAAAAAAACCAAACCACCCATGTTTTTCAAGTGTTGAGAAACTCTGACAATTTATTATCTGGACTGACAAGAATCTTTGCTGCTCAGGACTTAGGACTTTATCAGATCATGCAAATACATCATCATAAGGATGCCTAATGATTGCGAAAGGGCACATTTACCAGATGACGTCATCCTTTCATGATCATGTATTGTTAAAAAGCTGTACTTTTTTATTGATGGCCCAAGCTGGATTGATGGCCCAAGCTATACGAATGGAGCTCTACCCCCAGCCCTTTACATAATATGATCTGCCTGTTTGATCCCAGTAGATCAAAATAGTTGTCCACCGATAGCAAATAAATAATATTCATCATCCTCTTCCTCATCCCACAACCTTTCTTTAAAAAAAAGAAAAGAAAAAAAGAGTGCTGTTTGTTCTTATGAGATGATAAAGAGCGTATGCAGAGCAGAATGGCAAAAGGTCACTGTAAGCTGTCAGAATTATCTGCTGAGATGAGCTTTAACTGCACTAACTGTTTAACTTCTCCCAGGCTGTTTGTGATGCTTGGCACCTTAGCACTGGAAAGCTCTGTGCCCTGCCCTCTAGTACTCAGTACTAATGGATTGCAGCAGGCTTCCTAACATACCTCTGAAATACAGTGAGCTAGTTTAATATGCAGCTGATATCGCTGACACGATTCAGAAAGAAAATGGCATATTTGCAAATGGCTTTTTCTTTGCCCCTTTCTGCTCTTGCAAATTGACATCCCATTATCAAGGATTCGAAAGTTTACAGCTGTGAGCAATTGTTGACCTTCAAGTAACTGGTGCTTTTAGAGGATGGGGGTGGGAAGTATGTATATACAGTACTCGCTTCAAACATTTCAAGATGAAAGGCCTCTCTGCATAAAATGAGATACTATCTTAATTAATAAGTGCATTAATAGGGGAAAACATATGGTCAAATGCATTAATGTTCTGTGTTAGCAGAAGGAGGGTGACCACGGCCACAAATCTCTAAAAAATGCTAATGAATTTGTGCAAGAAAAAAAGAAGTAACTGACATTTTGAAAGTGTTTTTTTTTCTCCCCTCCTGGGAATTTCCCTTCCAGCAAAGCAAATGACATGGGGAGGGGGGACTCCGGATAAACAGGTAGGCATGCCTTTTGTTGAATCTAAAAGGAAAACAATTTCTCTGGATTTGCATTTCCATACAAAAGCGCCCATTCTAGACCTCCTGAGGCTGCTGATGGAACACATCTTACTTCTAAAAACCATATTATTTACAAACTTTGCAATTCATTTCAGAGACAGAAATGCTCACAAAACCATGTGTACAATGAAAAATCTGTAGGATAAAAATGCATATATCTGAAAAATTTACACAAACATACTTTAATCATTATAACAACAGAGGTTGGAAACAATTACAGGCGTCCCTTCCTTTTTTGCAGCTTTCCATTTCGCGGTTTTGGGAATTTGCAGAGTTGGCTTTGGCCGGCCTCCCTGGGACTCCGGCAGTGGCAGCAGCACCATGACCAGCTGCTCCACCATCCACTTGCCCTCACCCTCACCCACCTTGCACATGGATTTACCCTCCTGCTCCTCCTGCTGCTGCAGGGGCTTGGGCTGCTAGGTGCCAAGCCTGAGAGGTAGAAGGTGCCGCAAAGGGCAGACAGGCCCCTTAGCGCAACCAAAAGCATAATGGAGGCAGCCAAGGGTGGCAGCCGGTATGGCTTCCTCATGGTGGTGGCCTCCCTTTGTCTCCTCCTCCATGTGGGCATGAGGAGCCAATGGTGGCTAGTGCCACAGAAAGCACCACGAAGGCGGAGAAGGGGGAAAAGCTGAGAACTGAGCAAAGCCTCAATGCAAAGCTGTGTGTTTGTGTGTGGGGGGGTGTTGATCAGTCTTCAGCTTTTCATCCCACAGGGAATGAAAGCCGAACAAACCCATGGCAAGTGCCGTGGGTTTGCTCAGCTTTTGTTCCCTGTTGGGGGAAAAGACGAGGACTGAGCAAAGTCTCGCCACAAAGCCATGGGGGGGGTGTTGAACCGTCTTTGGCTTTTCCCCCCACAGGGAACTAAAGTGTGGAGGGAGCCAAAGACTGAGCAAAGCCCTACCACTTTACCATTTGTACATATCCACATAAAAGGCTTAGAGCAAGTAGAGAAACACACATACGTGCATGTGTGCTCACATGTGCACACACATTTTTCTTGCTTTGCATACTCAGATACATATTGTTCTACACTTGCTCTGCACTCTACTGTTGAGGACTTATGCAGAGTTCATGTTATCTGATTAGTCTTGAGAGCAAGTGGGCTGCTTGGAGAATGTCAAGAATATTGTGGAAGCACTACCTAATGTGACATATGTTTTGATGTGCAAGGAGTTTGTAGAGTGGATATATTTTTCAAGCCATGATAGACCAAATCTGACAAGAACTCTTTCCTATAGCATAACCCTTAATGCAGTCTTCAAGCTAAAGGAGGACCTACCATGAAGTCTTCCCAGCTGTGATGCTGCTATCTCCACTGGGTAACTTTGGGCACAAAAGGGATGGAGCAGAGACAGCCATGGTGAAGATGGTGAGGTGGCAAGCCCTTTTCAAACTGAGTTTGAGCTCAAAGGAGTATAGGATACACTCTGTGTGCATGCATGTGCAAACGATTATGCAGAGCACCATCAATAGTTTACGTCTTTGTGTGTGTGTGATGGATCTTTTCAAGAAAGGCCATTAAAAGCATTGGTATTTAGGCATCCTTTTCAGCTCTAGCCACTGGGAGAAGTTGTGCATTATTTAACCTTTTCCTGATAACCGTGATGGTTGACGTTTTGACTATCAGCTCTTTTATAGTTATATTTGTAGTAATTGTATTCTTATTATGTTTTCAGTTGCTTTGAGGACATTTTGAAAATGCAGGCTATACCTATGATGGAACTGCTGTTCAGGTTGGCCCCACAGTTCTAGCCCTTGGGTTCCTGTCACTCACCTTGCCCCTTTTACCCTCAAGATCCCTGCTGGATCTGGCACTTGGGCCTCAAGGTGTCCCCTATTATGGACAAGTGGCTTTGTGGATGGGTAGGTTCAATGCGGTGAGCCTGCCTATGCTCAGTGGCCACACTGGTGGTGGTGCAGAGAGGCCGAACTGCAGCAGGTGACACCATCAGATGGAGGGGTAACACCAGCCTTAGTGATGCCACAGCCTACTCTCCTTATCAGTTTTTAAATGGAATAGTCAGGCACAGTTGTAGAAAATATAACAAATAAAGAGTTATTATATATTGTTTATTATTTAACACAATGAATTAAACAAGAAATCACTGAACTCTTCTTCATTCACAGCTCCCAAACCCTACTCAGATCTTCCTCTTGCCTCTTACTGCCATAGCTCTGATGCATCCCCCCCCCGCCCTCCGCATCTGACTCTGATCTCTCACTTTAGCAGACAAGCCTCTGGCTTGTATCCTTTCCCCCTCAAAGACCCTGAGCTTTGACTGGCTGACTCTAACCAGGGTTGCCCAGCTTCTCTCTTCATAACACTCATGGCATAAATAAGCATTGTGGGACAGCTACACATACAGCAGCAGTGACCCATGATACCAGTTTCAGGACTGCTCTAAAAAACCCATTGAACCTACAGAGCTTGACCTGGTAGCCTTACAGATCAGATACAGGTTGTCTGTTCCCTGTCTCACTATCTCTTTGCTGATGATAGGAAGAGGCAGTGTAGACATTTGAGGTGAGATACTCAGACAGAATCTTTTTTCTCTTTTTTCATTAATTTTTATTCAGGATCCTCTCTTTGAAAGGTCAGGAGACACCTCTCCCTGCCCAATTATTGTCTGTTAAAAAGCAGAGCTTGGAACATTGTTCTTCAGAAGTAATCTATAAGAATTAATAGGGGGTTTTTTTTAAGTGAAAGTTTACTTACAAATTATTCTAGGAGTAATCTGTCAGCATCAGCACATATAAGTAGCATGAACATTTTACTTTTTAGCTTTTTTTTTTTAAAAAAAACCACTTTAAAGTAGAAAAATGGTCCCCAATTTGGCCCCAAGCCCCCAAATTCAGAAGTAATGCATAAATATTACTTGTTTCATTTTAAAAGTAATGACATCACTGGTTGTTATATTATTTCGCAACAAATGATCTTGTTGTACTCTCTTTATTTCCCCAGAGCATCATTTTACACATAACATCACAACTTGCAATGTGTTACTTCCAAATATCAAAACTTCAATATCAAAAATATCAAAACTGATATCAAAACTTCTACTTGGGTGCTTTTTCCAGGCTTCATTGCTTGTTACTATTTGAGTTTGTGTTTTCAGGCAGTAATTCTCCAACTTGCATACTCAATCACTTGTCCAGCAGTAGACCACTGTGAAACATCCTGAGTCTGAATTATTGTGTCTCTTTATCCTAGGCATCATCTAAGATGACAAAAACAGGCTACAGCAAAAGCCCAGCTTGGTGTGGGAATGCTTCCAAGATACTCCACATTTTTTGTGTGCTGTGCCACCAGAGCTCTCTGACAGAGAAGGCTAAATATCTCATATACTACAGATCCCAGAATTCCATAGCATTGAGCCATGACAGTTAAAGCAGTATCCAACTGGATTATTTCTGCAGTGCAGATGTGCTGAAGAGGATAAAAGATGCAAGAAACACTATGCTTTGGAATACTTTGTGCAATTCTGAGATTTTTTGTTGTTGAAAGATCTGTTTATTCCTGTACTATTAACAATAATATTTATCATCCAAATCCTGCAAATGAAAATCAGTTCCCAAATATAGTAACTGGATTATTATTATTATTATTTACATTTTTAGCATAGTTTTTATCTGTGCCGAGCAAACCTATTGGGCAAACAAGTTCAGATCCTCAGCATGTATTTTAAAAAAAATATCCTGTGAAAGTTCAGTTTGTACACATTTATTTCTTTGTAAACAAAACAAAACAATACATAACAAAGAAAGTGTGCCTAGGTTGGAAAAGATAGGCCATATGGGTCCATGGAGAGGCAACATTTATTTGGCTTTGAAGTCTATCTACATAGTCTGAGCTGATAGCAAAGGCCCCATTAAAGTGTAAACCATTTGTGTCATAATGCGTTTCCTAAATGCCATCAGTATGCTTAAATTGCCAATTGTATATATTTTATAGAGGCCAAATGTATTTAAGATAAAAAACATTGCTGGCATATAAAGGTATAATAGTTGTAGTGAAACAAAAGTGGTCTTTGAGTCATTACAGATAAAAATGCCAAAACCAGAGTTACTGTGTACAGCTGATAAGACCTGAATGGCTGTTTTGTCACATAAGACACCAAGAATGATTTCAGATTTTACAGTGTGCTGGTGGAGGAGAAGGTATGGATGGTGTACATTCTCCTTTTGTCCTTTTAGAACATCCACAGTGAGTTACATACCTCCTTTGGCTTGAGATGTGTCAGCTATCCAATGCATGTATGCACATAGCAGTGAGCTTCATGATTCTTTGCTTCAGATCTTACACAAGAGTTACTTGTGCCCTCAATCCAGAAATCACCTTAGTAGGAATGAAGTACAACCTCCTCCTAACCAGATTTTAATTCACTTTGAGAGGTATAATGCTTGCTTAGTATTGAGGTGAGCATGACAAGCTAGCGTGGATTCAGCCTTCAAACTGTGCATTGATAATGGCTGGAAGCATAATTACATTGGAGTCATGCCTTCCCAAATTCTTAAGAGTATTGGCAATCAGCCCTCATCCACATCCAGAGTTTCACTTCATTTCCCTTCCAACTCTTCTTATTACAAGAAGCATTTTAAGCTGAACGGGAACAATCTCTGCTAAGCACAGGTTTCAGTTAATGTCACTTCCCTGCATCATAAAATGGCAATTGGTCAGCAAGGGAGAGCACTGTGTGGAAGCCACAAACAGAGGGAGGCAAGAATTAGCCACTTAATTTATTAGTTTAAAAATGTCAAGTAGTCTCATGCAATATGTGCTACTGAATTCTGTATTGATAATGGCTAATGAAAATGTTACTCTTCTCCTTCCTGTTAATGGCAGATACAGAAATTAGTCAAGCTTCCCTTATTCAAATTAGACTTAATTTCATTCTTTCCACCACCTGTTCCTGATACTTCACATGAGATTTATTGGAAGCTTTCTGAATGAGTGGCTTCCTTGGCTCTATCAGAGAATTGTATGAGATAAATTCAGTCCTTCACCCTTAATGGGTTTCAAGCTGCTCAGCCTGCACATAGAACCAAGACACAGTGCAGAGATGCAATGCTGACTTTAAAAAAAAGTTTAAAAAATGAAATGAAATAAAATAAAATAAAAGATGGTGATGGAAGCCAGGTAAAATCAGCATTTATAGTATTCAGTGGTTTGATACATAATATTGGCCTGGTAATTGTTATTGTTGTTGCTGTTGTTTGCCATCAAGTCAACTTCAACTTATGGTGAGAGACGTCCATAAGCCATGGTCATCAACTGCCCTGCTCATATCTTACAAACCAAGTGCCATGGCTTCCTGAATTGAATCACTCCACTTATGGAGCACCATTCCTCTTCCACTTAACTGAGCATTGTTATCTTTTTCAATGAATCACACCATCTCAAGATATATTCAAAGTATGACAATCTCAGTTTAGTTATCTTGTCTTTTGGTGAGCCTGATCATAGAAGATCTTAAATATTTCAAGAATAAAACTTGCATCCTGGTTTTAATCATATGGAATATGCTGTATTAAAACCAAAGTATCCAAGGATTCGGCTGTTTCCAGAAGCTAATATTCAGCCCATAGAAGTTTAGGTTAGAACTCGCATCCAGATGATTAGATTATATTTCCCACTTACCATATCCATCATGGCCAAATGTGAGAGATGATCAGAGTGGTGGTTTCATAACACCTGGAGGGTGTATGTTCTCCATCACTGGGTTGGGATGTTCATTGCTGATCACTACTTCATTGCTGGGTTGTTCATTGCTGGGTTGATATGTTCATTGCTGCTCACTACTCTTTCTATTTCCCCCTGAATTCTGTTACATGCCCTGATATCCCCTCCCTTCCAATAATTCATCAATTGGCTATGTTATTCAACATGGTTGGTAGTAGACCAGGGCCTCACAAATGCAAGGACTCAAGGTTTGCTCAGAGAACCTAAGGAAATAGCCAGCCCAAATTCCTAAAAGACACACCTGGGTAGTAATTATGTGAGCCCCCCGTGGACTGGTGAGTTAGGGTGGAAATGGGCTAATTCTCCTGGATGTACATGGAAGTGAGTCGTTCACTAATTCAATCAAAGTGGCTGGACACATTTTGCCTTGCAAAACTTGTTTTCCCTCACACTTTTCCTAGAACAATAAGGTTGCCTGATGCCCATCAGTTTTAATGTCTGAGCCATTAGCAATCATTAACACAACTGGAGCTTCCATTATCTAAATATGGGAAACTCCAGCAAACATTGTATTCCACTCATAACACTCCTTCAGGGGGAATAGCAAATATAAATATCACCTTGAAACACAGTCAAAGGGATCACAGCTTCCTTCATCATCAATTTTCCACATATACAGCCTTCATTCCTCTTGTTACTCTGTCCGTCTGCTGTATGACCCTCAGAACACTGTCTGAGTTTCTTCTGCTGCATGAATCTCTTCAGATAGGTACTGTATAGCAGTATAGCCCATCACCCCAGACTCTGTTCCTCTATCCCAATACTTCCTACTTTCTTTGATAGCCTTGTGTGAATCCTTGATGCCTGAGTGTTGATGTGAATGCTTCCGAGATTATTTTTCAATAAAAACCATTTTTATTTTATTCCCTGGCTGTGAGTCTCATCAGTTAGTACCGGTATACAAAAGGTCAAAAGATCCTGCAGTTACCCGGCCTATCACTGCAATATTGAGCTAATTAAAATTCTCCATATTAATATCTGGACATGAGTGGATCCTTCACAGACCCACACAATTCAGGTAACAATTCAGGTTCTCTAATTAAGTTTGTTTGTGCCATTATATCTCTTTGCAACCATTTGCCACCATGTTAATCACACATGCACATGCAGTGGAGTAACATTACATTAAAATGGCAGCAAGGCTAGGATTTTGGATGAAATGGCAGAGAGTAAGAGAGTGGGCACAGAAAAATGGGGAGAGGGGATGCAAATAAACACATCTATATTGATATTGTAATGTCCTCAGATTTTGAATGCATGTTCAATGACTAAATGAAAACTGATCAAAATAATTCATACTCATGCTTCCAAAACAGTACTAAAGTAGTTTTTCGGGTTTTTTTGGGTTTGTAAAGAATATTCTTCAGCTACTATTAATAATGCCCCCTCTCCCGAGGGAACTGTATTCTTTGCTTTTAAAAATGCATAGGGTTGATGCTGTGGGATTATGAACCCCTCTCAGACATATGGGACTAAAGGATATTATTAGTTCTGGGTCTTGAAGACTAGTTCTCTTTTGGCTAAAATGTTGTGTTTCTGGGGACACTACTTTGCACTGGATTCAGGAATATTCATAATAATATTGGTTTTAATTTTCATCCATAAATATTCTTTATCTAAGATAAGTGCATGGGTTTGGTGTACAACTCTTTGGTGTACAAAATAATAAATAATAACTGTGTTTTTAAAACTCGGTTTGGTCATGTTGCTCTCTTCTCTGCCTTCATAATAAAATTCGCTTCCAGGTTCACATACGCAATTGAAATAACTTTCAACTTTGCATCTTCAAGTATGGAATGAACCTCAATTCACTGAGTTTTCACATTGTTGAGGGAGTGTGCTTTTATATCTGTAGCAGGATAGGACCCACTAAACCTACAATTGCTACACCCCACTTGTGTACAAACTGTCAGATTATTGGTTTCAAGCAATTATTTGTGTAATAGCAAAACAGAGACACACTTATCGTATTCTCCTCTAAACTACAGTGCCATTTATAGCCTTTATCTAAACCAAAAGAACAGACTTGCTATACTTGACGACACTGACTTCAGTCCAATTTGGTGTCTAAATGAACCCTAGAGTATCTGGCATGGCCATCTTTAGTTGCCTGGCCTTAAAGAATTGCTAACACAGAAGAGAAAATACAGTACACTCTTCAGTGCTGTTTTCAAGTTACTGACCAGAACAATATAGCAACCAGGCTGGGCAGTTAGATCATGAAAAAACTAGGGATGTAAAGAATGCACAGGACTTCCTCATTGTGGATTGGGACCACTGGGACTTCTTGTTGAGAAAATCTGGATGAGGAAAGTTTCTTTGCTTCTCAAGGTATTTCTTAACTTCAAATTTTACTCCTCCTTAATGACATTTCCCACACAGAAAACATGATTTTTGCCAAGTGAACATGAAATATGAAGCATTTTGTGTTTACAGGAAACTTTTTCTTTCATGTTTTGTATAAAAAAGATGATTTTCTGCACAGAAAATTCCCTTTTTTTGAATGCATAATTTTTATTCAATATAAGTTTCAAACACATATTTACAAACACAGACATAAATATCAAACATATAAGACATGTACAAAAACACTTACTAAACATACTAAACATTTAACATTTCCCTCCCCCCCCTTTAAAATTGATTTCCTGTATCTCTCTGACTACTTTTCTATTTTTTTCCAATTTACCCCTCTCCTAATAATAATTATTTAATCAATTCTTCTATTATTTATTATTAACCATGTCCCTAGATATACATATTCTAAATATAACATTAATATATTTCAAACATTTCTTTTATATAACAATATTTAACAATAATTGTTGCTTAATTAATAATCATATTGTAAATCCCATTATATTAAGTTCTCCATAATTATGTCTATAGTATTCAATAAGTGGTTCCCAGTTATTTATGAAGTTTTCATTTGTCTTATTTTTTTATCCAATTTATTAATTTATCTAACAATGCATACTTCATAATTTTTCTCATCCATTCTTCATAATTTGGTATCTTGTTGGTCTTCCATTTCCTTGGATAAATCACTCTAGTGGCAGTAACCATATAATTAATTATTTTGCTATATGTTCTTTCAAAATTATTTTTCCAATCTAACATGTTTAAGAAAATTCCCTTTTTTTTTGAGATAGAAATGTTGTGATTTTGTTTTTGTTTTTCTACAACACCCCCCCCCCATTTCCTGTGCAAATAATGACATGTTCTGTGCAAACACGCACCCATGAGGGTGGTTTTTTTTAACAGTAAATGCCTATTTCTGTGAAGAAAACATTTTGGTGGAAGAAACATGATTTTCTACTTAGGTAGCAAGTTTCCTGTGCAGTAATTCATTATTTTATTGCAAGGGGTGGGGTGTTCTGCCAAATAATCATTAGGAAAAGTCCCAAATCAAAGCTAGCTTTCAAAAAAATACACAGATTCCTCATTTTCTCTTGCAGTGGTGGCACAGGACTTTTTCAGACGATCCTTGCAGCACAAGGATCAAGCGGGAGAGGTTCGTAGCAGCAGCGCAGCAGGGGGTTGATTTCGGACGATGCCATCCCTGCTGCAAAATCGTCCGTCTCTCTTCTGCTTAGGGTTGGAGCCTGCCACACTATATTCAGCCAGATTTTATTCATGGACAACCTCCGTGAATAAAATCTGGCCAATATAGTGTGGCAGGCTCCAACCCTAAGCGGAAGAGAGATGGACAATTTCGCAGCAGGGACAGGGTCATCCGAAATTGACCCCCTGCCGTGCTGCTTCTATAAACCTCTCCCGCTCGATCCTTGCACTGCAAGGATCGTCTGAAAATGTCCACAGTTGTTGAAATTAGTTATTCCTGCTTATAAGAATGAAATGAATGAAGATTTACACCCCATAAAAGAAAAAGCAGTAATTAAGCTGCTGGACTCACCTGGTGGCTTCATTGCATCCCAGCATGGGCCCCTCTTCCACCCTCCAACAAAGGCATGGCCACCGCCATGACTTCTATCTTCTCCCTGACAGGATTCATGCCTGGCTTGGGGAGGTTGAGCCGGCAGCCAATCAGGGCATGACATGGAGTGCCCTGATTGGCTGGAGTCTGTACAGAACAGTCAATGAGAGTCAAGCGTCATGTTTGAATCTGATTGGCTGGTGGGGAAAGGGAAAACACCCTTTGCTGCAGTCTTTCCTCTCGTCCGGCGGCTAGGTATAAATTCCCGGCTGCCACACTCTGTGCATCAGGATCTGGTGTTCCAAGTGTGACCAGTAAGGGAAAATGGCTTCTGTACACCTGGAGAGCCTGATGGACTCATCTCCTTGCCCTGTAGACACCATGTGCTGATTCTTGGCCAAGAGTCCAACAGTGGCATCAGAGTTTGGTGGACATTTCTTCAGGATCGGGTAGACATTCCATTAGGCCACCAGCACAGCAGCATCAAGTGGCCTTGCTGAGACTATCAAGCACCTAGGCAGATGGAGTTCTGGGGTCGTTGCTGGGTATATCCAGCCAGGATTAACCATCCATGGAATTTGAGATTTATTTTGGGTGGGTGGCAGAGAAGGAGAGTGCTGACTGGAAGGGTAGAATGGCATCACCTCCATGTCCAGTCAGGGTCAAGGCTGCATGCACATCAGGGCCAGGCTTGGGGCATGCCACATTGTTGTGCACAGTGGGTATCAGGTTGGAGGCCCATTTCAGCCTTGTTGGTGGCAGCTGTGGTATGCTGGTGAAAGACAGGCCTGCCCAGGCCCACCTTTGTTGGCAGTTGGCATGGTCCTGGATCCAATGTCACAGGTATTGGGCATCTCCATCACAGGCAGGGCACAGAGATTCCCTCCAGGGGTATGGGGGAGGGCACTGGATGGGAGAACATGCCAGTTCAGGGCATGCACCTTCTGGGTTCCCCCCTTTTGTTCCTCAGGGGGAGAAGGAGGAGGTTGGATACCAGGCACTTGGATCTGTGGGGAATCCTCCCCTCCTCGGTGTCACTTGTCAGCAGGTGGCTGACAACGGAATCATCAGCCAGCAAGCAGGTTGGTTGATGCCCGTATTCGGACCCATGGGTGGAGCCAATCAGTTGCAGCTGTTATAAATAAAGTTGTGGCCATTTATTGCCAAACAATTTCAATTTTGTGTCTGTCTGTCATTTAAAGGGAAGGGAGGGGCAGCTTGCTTGGGCATGTAAATGGGGAAATGCAGTGTGTTGGGATTACCTAGGTTTCCATAGATGTAATACAACTTTTACTTCATGACCTGCCCTCCAGATGTATCTGACTACAACTGCCATCACTTTCAGATAATCACAGCTGGAGATAATGGCAGTTGTCATCCAACTCCTCTGAAGTGCTGATTTAGCATATATGATGCATGCTCAGGTATACCATGTTGATAAGCAAGTTAGCCAAATCATTTTGCTTGTGCCTTAGAAACCACTAGAAATAGGTTTCTTGGTCATCTTACAAAACACCACATGTGAGAATGATTTTGGCAAGTTGGTAGAAGCAATGATTGTGATTTTGTTAGCATAATGGCTCAGGGAGTTTACTAACAGATGCAACTTGAATAAGCTGGAAATACAGAAAATGGGGTCCCAGGCATGCACGGTGCAGAACATTGTGCGGGGAGAGGCCTCCCTTTGATGGCCTTCACTGGAAGGAGACCAGAAGCCTTTGCAACTAGGGCAACACATCATGTCATCAGACTAGGGGTGGAGCTACAGGTGATATAAGGCCCGTCTGCCCCTCCGCATGTTTATTTGCAAGCTCTGCAGTGTGATTTATCCTCCCAGCTTTAATGCAGTTTAAGCATTGCTGGTCGCTATGGAGTTGGGTAGGATTTTTCTCCTTCCCTCCTTTTATGAGGGTGGGTTTTTTTGTTTTTGTTTTGGCTTAGCCCACACTGTAGATAGGGGAAGTTAGTACAATTGGCTAAGGATGGTGTCAATAAATAGGCACTCATTTTGCAGGTAGCAGGGAGGAATGTAAGAGTTTCCATGTACACCTTGGCACCCTTTTGGTATAGGGTAGGCTCCAGAACTGCCTCTCTACGGTCCTGAGACCTGGGGGTGGGGAAGGACTCCACCCTTGAGGTGTATCTGGTGTTTTGCTCTCACTTGTAAAGTCTTGTGTCTTGGGTATGAGCACCTGGATTTGCCTTCCAGTAGATGGCCAGCCAGGGAGCAACCCAGTGACTGGACTACCCCCTGGGGTCAGGTGTTTCATCCAAGGGTAGGCTGAGGAGGTAGTGAAGGGATGACACATGGCCTTAGCCAAGCCTGCATCAGGATGCTCCCCCTCTTAATTCTTCCAAGATTATCATAATGTAAATAGTCGGGTCAATGAAGTGGTCCTTATGTAACCCAACTTTGTGTGTCTATTCTAATTATTCCATGGCAGGTCATCAAATACAGATTTGAACTTGTGTTGTGGAAATCCTATCCTATTTCCCCCCCTCTTCTATAATAAAGACAGGAGTGAATGGTGATATCAAAACAATAATAACAGAAAGATTAGTACCATATTTTAAGATAGCAATCTCATTTTTTATATATCCACAATTTCAATTTTAATGCATCTTTATCTTTTGTTGCTGAGTCTCAATGTATAAATGTTGCTCTGATGTATTTCCATGTTAATGTATGCTTTGAGATACAAACTGTAACTCAAATCCTCAAACTTAAGATAACAGTTTTTTTCTACCCTAGTAACAGCTCTAGTTTTGAAGAAACTATGGCACTGAGTTCAGATGTAAAAGCAAGATAATATTTAATGAAACACCTTGCCTATGAAAGAGACAAGTTATTATTATAGCAACAATGAATAGTTTAACACCTGACTAGGGCATTTGGTACATGAAAAGTCTGATCATCCTTTCTTACTTGAAACAGAGAACTGTAAGATCCTGTTTTGCTGAATATTCCCATTAAAGATGAAAGGACAAATCATTCTGACCACACCTCTTCTCAAGAGAGAGAGAGAGACAGAGAGAGAGAGAGAGATTAAATGAAGCCTTATAGAGTACTGTACTGCCTACTGAGAACTTTGGATTTTTCTTCTTTTCACTTAATGAAGGTGTCAATATATATATATATATATATATATATGTATGTATGTATATATATCCAGATACACTGTCAATCATTTGCTTCCCCTCCTTCTGTGACTCTTCTCCCTTGCATAAATGGCAATGCCATTTGGAGAATGCAATACAGAAATATCATACTTTTAGTCAACATAACAGAAGCCTTCCTGTAGGTTTCAAAAGAAGAGTGTTTGGCTGTTTGCTAGGCATAAAGCCTTAGATGTGAAGCTAAGAAAGTGATATAGCTGCTGGTTGGTGTCCATGTCAGGGGGATGGTAAATCCACTCCAAGTTTTTGGAATCCATGACCTGCCATTGATTATTGTTGAGCAGGAACCCAGAAGAATGTTATTTCATTCCTTTTTATTTACATATATTTAGAAAAGAAATTGAAGGCTGTTAGTGAATTTCAGATACACCCACATATGCAACTCTTCGCATCATGATGGATGGAACAATTCAGCACCTCTGTCTGCCATGAATCCCTCCTCACAGCCATTCAGTGTACCAAAAAGGCCATGCACTTTTTTGAGCACCCACCCTTCCTCACAGCAATTAAGAGGCATGGGGAAGATGGGCAGGGAGGGAGGATGAAGGACATTCTTGCAGCCACCAAGAGGAAGAAAAGAAAACATTTTGGACCTCTAAAGGTCCAGGAAGAGGACATCATCTTTCTTCAACTAAAGTAACTGAGCTGTCTAGCTGTCTCTCATCATTGTTCCCATCCTCCCTGACCACTGAATGACTACGGACAGGAACACCCAGGCATGATATAAGATAGAACCATAGGACTTTATCAGACACTTAAAAAGGGGGGGTCATAACGATACTACATAACCGTGAAAGAGTGCACAGATCAGACAATGTCACCCTTTCAATTGATCAAGCAATCAATTGATCCCCCTGCCGCTTTTATGCCAGCATACAAAACCTCGGGCCATTTAATTCTCATGACTGCAGTGTCAATAACCGGTCACCCAAACACTTCTGGGTGAGATCAGGACATCCAGGTAAGTTTCTCTCTTTTTATGACCATCACTAGGTTACTTGGGACTTTTAAAGTGTGTGTGTGTTTTTAAAAACTTTTAATGCTTTATTTGTGTTTTTATTTTTGAATTTTGAATGCGACAAAGTCTCACAGGATTTTGAATGAGGAAGTGAATGGGGCTCTGTTCACTTTTTCTTTATTGGCAGAGCTGCCTTGGCCAGGTGAGGAAGGTAAATTCAGGGGGGGACATTTTTTTGCTGGCATAAAAATCTGTTTTTTTAATGCCAGCAAAAGAACATTTTTAGGGGCTAAAGTCAATAATAATAAAGTCTCTGATAAAGTCCAGAGAATTGGAAGAGACCATGAATGCCATCCAGTCCAACTCCCTGCCTTGCAGGAAGATGCATTGAGTGTAAGCAGGGGGAGAGATATAATTATGTGTGGGAGAATTTTACAGTCCAGCAATGTGATGCGAACCAAGCTCTTGGGTGAGATTTTAAAAACCCAAAATGTGGGAGAAAGAAAATGATGGCTTTTCCCATCTAGGAAGAGGCCTTTGAGTGCTTAAGTTTCAGAAGTCTGGGTTTGAATGCCTGTGAATTAAACAATATTTTCTGTAGTACTGAATTAGAGCTCTTTTTTGGCAACTGGCTGCTTATCATTAACAACTATATGTCAGGCAGCTATAGCATGGTTTTCTTTGTGCTGGAAACAGTTCATCTCTTGAATCTGGTTA
The DNA here is from genome assembly GCA_030847615.1 of Gambelia wislizenii. Lineage (NCBI taxonomy): Eukaryota > Metazoa > Chordata > Lepidosauria > Squamata > Crotaphytidae > Gambelia > Gambelia wislizenii. Next base: position 199,805,035 of record JAUMIR010000005.1, on the reverse strand, counting down.
GTGTAAATAGTTAATAATTTTGTTTGATTCATTCTTGATAAGAGTGTATCAACATGAATGAATGAATGGAAAGAATGAGATTTCTTTAGAGGGGGGATGTGAGAAGAAGCAAAGCTAACATATTCATTCCTCACTTTCAGTAAGTTCCTTTATTTCTTCAAACTTTTTTTTTTTTTTGGCAAAGTTGCATGTATTCTTTTTGTGGTGGTGGTCTGTTGTTTTTTTAAAAACTTGATTTCCAAATAAATACATTCCATAGGGAAATGATCTCAGGAATGGATGAAACAAACACAAAGCAGAAATTCTCTGGCCTGGAAGACAGCTTCACTAAAACAGCAGTAGCCTGTGAAAAAGCCAGAGGTGCTTGTGATGTTGCCAGCATGACAGCTCATGGAGTTTGCCAAAGAGACAGATGTTGCTTCTCAAAGAAAAATGTCCCCCAATTTGGCATCTGGGACCTGTAATCTTTATCCATAGTAAAAGCAAAACAGCATATGAGGAATGTTCATGCAACTAATTTATATGGATCCATCGAGGACATGGCCTATGCATGGGTCAGTGAGCCAACGGATGCTCATTTTTTGTGAGACAGAAAGGCCTTTAAAAATGAAACAATGGGTTTACAATCAAACTTTACCTCAATGCCTTTTGGAAAAATTCACTGAACCAAGAGCAAGGCTGGAACCAGGCAAAATAGAGGATTCAAAGAAACAGGAGAAATTATGTTGTCATGTAATGCCTATTGGCAAGAATCAAACTTGATTTCAATTTCTCAGAACACAATTACTATGTGGAATCTATAAGTACAAGAAATTATGAATTCATAATGATTATAGCTCACCACCCTAACAAATAAAAGATGCTAAAATTGTGGAATTGATTGACCCTTTTGTATAATGCTATAATGATATCAAGTTTTAGGAGACCTTTTCTGAAAATATGGAATAAATATTGTTTAAAGACAAGGAATGAACATTCAAAACATGTTGAACTTCAGTTCTTTGAATAGTTAACAAAAATAGAAGAATATTTTGGTAAATGGACAAAAGAATGACTAAGAATGCAATCCTATACATACCCTATTGAACTGAGGAATATATCACATTATAATATTGCAAGAATATATAAACATTTCCAAGATTTTCATCAGTATTCTAAACAACTCCAGGGCTTCAGAACACCTTAATTTATTGGGCTTTTATCTGCTTATGTGTCAAACTCATGTCAATAATGTAATGCCATTTATGAAGTTAATGTTAACAAGAAGAAGTTTTTGCCAGGTAATAAATATTAATGCTTATCTTCTAAGAACTGTTGGGACAGGAGAATCATAAGACTGGAAAAACAGTAATAGCATTATCACATCAATTCAAAATGCAAATTATATATGTTCCACAGAATTCACAAGGTCACTTTGCAAATTACAACATGTTGCAAAAACAATATGAACCAGTACCAAAGGCACTTACACTTCTATTTCCCATTACTTAGTGTAATAAGCCATAGAGCACCCATGAGTCCTCCCTCTTTTCATCAATGTGGTGTCGGTGGTCAACCAACAGTGATGTCATCAACCAGCAGGCGGGTTGGTCGGTGTAGGGATCCAAACCCATGCTATGTGAGCCAACTATTGCAGCTGTTATCAATAAAGTTGTGGCCTTTTATTGCCAATATATATCTACCGTATACTTACCAATATATCTTTCCAAATATTATGTGTCTGTCTTCATTTGGGGAAAGGAGGGAGGGGGAGACATCTGGCCTGAGCACACAAAGGAATTTTTGTGTGGCACTACTGACACATGGAATACCATAATACCATGAGAGTTCAAGTTTCTTATTCTGGATCTGGAACTGAAACATGATGAATAAAAGAAAAATATTCCTTGGGGCTCTACTGCTTTGTTAAGACATGCACCAGCAAGTATCAAGCTTTGGAACCTGAGATGGTTGATAAAAGAGCCCGGGTGATATGATGTTGCAGTTGAAAAGAAGAAAAAATGGAAAGATTAAAAACACAGTTTCAGTACACTACTTCTTTGCTCTGGTCCTTTGCTCTGGTCCTGATCCTTGAAGTAATGTGAAGTCTGATCCTGGGAAACAACAAAGCATTGTCTATAGATTCTGCTAGCTTCCCTTTGTACTGTAGAATCTGTCCACTAATACTGGGATAATGGCAACATTCCAGTTTCAGAATGAAACTGAGCATACATGTCATGGTCAGTCAGGACTCTGAGGACTCAGAAGGCGAGGAGGCTGAGCCAGTAGCAGAAGAGCTGGCTGAGTCTGAGTCTAGCCCTGAAGAACCCAGGGCTCAGCAGCCTAGCCCTCCCCCAGCTCAGGGTCCAAGCCTGGGAGACATAGTAGAGCAAGAGCAAGAGGTAGAAGAGCAGGTACCTACCTTTAGCCAAAGGAGAGCAGAGAAGGTGTGGCTTCGTCGTTCTCAGAGATTAAGAGACAGAAGCTCATCAATCACCCCGCAGGTGGGAGTGGGAGCTGGGCCAACATAAGCAGCTGGGGGAGGCTGAGTTCCTTGTTTCGAAGCAGAGATTTAGAAGTGCATAACCTTTTTGTTTGTTTTTTTTAAAAATATTTTTTATTAAACACTTAAATTTTCAATCTAGAAATGATACACAAGGAAAACATAACAAAAATACAGACATAAAACAATACTATCCCATGACCAATCTAGCTTCCCCCCTTCCCTAATCCATCTAACCCTTTCAACACAAAAATAAGATAGACACTCCAAGTGACAGTTAGGAGATTATCAGACAGGAATGAAAAAAGCGTTCCTGTCCCACAATCTCAAATCCCGCCCTTGTCCCATCCCTGTCCCTCCACAATCACCTTCTCCACTGCACTTACCTACTCCAACATCGTTCCAGCAGCCCAGGAGTAAAAGGAGCTCTAACAGAGCTCACTTCACTGCCTGGACTGAAATCCCACAGATTCTCATGAGAAGACATGAGTGCAGGAAATTCAAAAGTTAAAACAAAAATAATCCACAAAAAATGACAGCAAGCACAAAAACACACTTTAAAATGTTAAAATAACCAGAGAAGGGTCATAAAAACTGTGTCACTTACCTGGATGTCCCAATCTCACCCGGAAGTGTTCTAGCAGGAACCTCCCATTGACGTTGGGATCTTGTCAGCGAAGCAGGGCACCTTGTCACACACATGGAAATCCGTGACAGAAACAGAACAGGGGGATCTATTGATGGGTTCTTCCATCAATAAAAAGCAATGCTGGCAGAATGGAAGCAGAATGGGTGCATAACAATGGGGGACAACATTGTCTGATAAGGGAGCCCTTTTGCGATCTCCTGGCATTCCTGTAACACTACTTTAATTGCATCTGATAATCTCCAGAGATTCCAGTTTACCAGCTAACAGGTTATACAGCAATATCTTAAATAACCCTTAGTCAATAAACTTTATTTTCCAAAGTTATCAAATGTCACTATTTCTAAATCACCATTATCTTTCTTCAAAAATTCTATTGTAGTTTTCCACAGCTTTTAAAAATCATCAATAGTTTTATCATTTAAAAAAATGATAAAAAGCAGTTAAGTTATCCATTTCTGCCATTTCATAATACTTCAGCAACCACTCTTCTATTGTCAGAATGGTCTTTAGTTTCCAATTCCGAGTGTTGAGAATTCTCGCTGATATGATCATATATCTTATTATCTTCCCATATCTTCTTTCAAGGGGATCTTCTAATAGTCCCAACAGAAAGATTTCTGGTTTCAAATGCAATTTAATCTTCAATATTTCTTCTATAATCTTATGAACAGATATCCCAAACTTTGCTTTTTCACAAATCCAGCACATAAGGTAAAATGTCCCTTCACCTGACATCCATTTCCAACATATAATTGATGAACCTTTACACATTTTATACAATTTAATTGGAGTTAAATCCCATCTACACATCATTTTATAAAAGTTTTTTTTAACCAACTGTTCTCAAAGGGTAGTCACCAATGGCTCCTCTTCATCCTGAAGAGAAGTGACTAGCAGGGTGCCACAGGGTTCTGTCCTGGGCCCAATGCTATTCAACATCTTTATCAATGATTTGGATGAGGGAATAGAGGGCATGTTTATCAAGTTTACAGATGACACCAAATTAGGAGGGATAGCTAATACCCCAGAGGAGAGTATCAGAATTTATAATCACCTTAACAGATTAGAAAGCTGGGCCGAATCTTCCAACAGCGAGAAATGTAAGATATTACACTTGGGCAGTAAAAAGCACATGCACAGATATAGGATGGGTGACACCTGGCTTGATGGCAGTACAAGCAAAAGGGATCTAGGAGTCTTAGTGGATCACAAACTGAACATGAGTCAGCAGTGTGACACCGCAGCTAGAAAAGCCAATGCAATTGTAGGCTGCATCAATAGGAGTATAGTGTCTAGATCAAAGCATGTAATAGTGCCACTCTATTCTGCTTTGGTCAGGCCTCACTTGGAATACCATGTCCAGTTCTGGGCACCACAGTTCAAGAAGGATATTGACAAGCTGGATGATGTCCAGAGGAGGATGACAAAAATGGTGGGAGGTCTGTAAGCCATGCCCTATGAGGAGCAGCTTAGGGAGCTGGGTATGTTTAACCTGGAGAAGAGAAGGATAAGAGGTTAACTCTATGATTCTATGAAATCATAGCTTAAGATGAATTTCAAACCCTTTGCCCACATATTTCTCCATTGGGACAATTGTGTATTATGACCAATATGCTGTCAATTTTACCATACAGTCCTTCACTTGTTCATCCGCTCTCTCAAATTTTAACAACACATTATACATTTTAATCAATTTATCATCATTAGAACAGAGTAATGTTTCAAATTCATTTTTCTTACTCTAAAAACCATTTTTTAAAATCCACCTTCTATCTTTCCAACATTTGTCTGTAAAAGTACCATTGCAAATCAAACATTTGTTCAAAAAGGGCATAATCTTTTTTGTATGGATGGCCAAAATCTGTCAGTAACCTCCATATTTAAGTTTTGTAAATTGTGGTCAGTTCTGATCAAAACTGAACTGAACTGGAATTCTCACATATTCACAAGTTTTGTTTTGATTTGCCTTTTGTGCTTTTAAAAGCACTACTTTTGTGCTTTTAAAATTCAGGAAATACCCTATAGCTTGAGTTAGCATTCTAGAGCAGAAGTCACACCTAGAGATAGATGCTCAGTCTGTCTCTTGAGAATTATTTATTGTTATAGAGAAACCTAAGAAACTACCTTACATTTTGGCCCCTGAAACCCAGTATTGTCAATTCTGAATGGCAGTGACTCTCAATAATTTCAGACAGAATTATTTCCTAACCCTTCCTAGGTATTGCTGGTGGCCTGTCATCCAGGTACTTAGTTTCTGAAATTAATCAATATCATGTGTAGAGTGGTATGATGGTACAGAAATGGCAAAACAAGCTAATTGGGGGATGTTCTAATGAAGATGTGGGCTCTTGAGAAATCCTCAAAGAAGTAGGAAAGCACATTACAAAACTTCCTTCTGATATCCTATGTTATATATTAACCTAATGAATGCCTGTGGAAGCAGTGTTTGGTATACTCATATTGCATTCACATTTTGGCCTGTGCGAACCTCTGATATACAGGTTGAGTCTCTCTTATCCAGAATTCCAAAATCTAAAACATTTCAAAATCCAAAATGTTCATATGGGAAGCTGGGATAATGATACCTTTGCTTTTGGATAGTTCAATGTACACAAACGTTGTTTCATGCATAAAATTATTAAAAACAGTATGTATACAATTACCTTCATGCTCTATGTATAAGGTGTGTATGAAACATAAATGAATCCCATGTTTAGACTTGGGTCCCATTCCAAGATATCTCATTATGTATATGCAAGTATTCCAAAATCTGATATATTCCAAAATCCCCAATAACTCTGGTCCCAAGCATTTCGGAAAAGGGAGACTCAATCTGTACTTGCAAAGCCAGAATAAGTGGACCCTTTTGGTTCCTTCTGCAGTTCTTGTTCAAAATATTTATTTTGCTTTCATCACAGCTGGACTAGTAAAAAATAAAACCTGTTGTCCCTTTACCACAACTGTCCATGGTCACATACAATGGCAACACAATTTGGTTGAAAAACTCAGCACCTGCCATTCTTTCCAAGAACCCCCTGTTGACAGTAGTAAGCAGCTGGCCATTTCAGAACCTATAAAAACACTGACATGTCTTTAAGCAGCAACAACAAAAAGCTATTTAGAATAGTATGAGTGTTTTTCTTAGATATTTTAAGTGAAGCAGAACATGTTATGCTTTAACACCAAGGACGACTGTCAAATCTGCAGAGGGAATACATCAGGGATAGAAGAACTTACACCATCATCATAAATTTAAACATTTTATGATAAAAAAAAACAAGAGAAACAGCAGCAGGGCTCCATAAGCTCAGCCTGTACAGCAATTATTCCAGTAATAATACACTACATGTTTCTCCTTTACTGCTCTTGTGTGGATTACAAATGGAATTTAAATCTGAGCTGGGTAGACCTAGGAACACTGTGCTAATATTCAGTTTAGAAGCTGGAGAGAAATCTACAGAGAATATAAGTCTCATTTAGGTTGCTTCTTTCTTAAGCAACAATAGCAAGAAATTGTAAGAGGCTAAAGAAAGAAAGGAAAATAAGCTGTGCTTGGATTTCCATGGCTGTCTCAGTATTAATTGCATGGCAAACAACAATTCTGGGTTCCTCCCCCCCATCTCTCTCTACAATGAAAAGGTTACAAATGTTTCTGCTTACAGTACTCTGATTTTACCTGTATAGAGCAAAAAACAAAAAACAACAAACAACAAAAAACCCCAGAACACTCATATCTTTTTGATTTTATTAAACTTCAGGAAGAATATATTCTCCATAAAGAAGCAAACCCCCTCCTCTGATTTTGGTTGCTTTGATGTGTGTTGATTGTGTCCTGTAGCAGAGGGTAGAAATTCTGAATGCCAACCAAAGCTCTGCAGAATGTGTCAAGATGCTACTTGAGAAATACCAGTATTGAATAAACCTGCAAAGGGTGTGTGTGTGTGTGTGTGTGTGTGTGTGTGTGCAACTTTCTGCCACCATGTCTCCACCAGTAGTCTGATAGTGATGAGTTCTTCTTCCCTGGCTCTCAAAGGGAGGCTCTGCCCATCTGGCCAATGATTTGAACTCCTGGGGGATGAGAAGAAGAAGCAGTCATCCCTTATACCACTGCCAGAAACAGCTTCTTCTTGGTACCCGAATTGCTGAGGTCCATGGAAATTCCATGCATATCCGCATCTTAGTTTGGGGGATTTAGTTAGCTCAAAGTAGCATGTGAGAGGTTGGGTAACTGTGGGAATGTTTGACCAGTGTATACCAGTACTCACTGAACAGACTCAAGCCAGAACATACAATAAAATGACCTTTGTTGGATTGTAATCTTAACAGCATTCATGCTAACACTCAAACTTCAAGCAATCACACCAGGCTATCAAAGAAAGTAGGAAGCATTTTGATAAAGAAATAGAGTGAGGGGATTGTGAGTTATACTATGCCTATCAGAGGAGCAGAGATTCATACATCAGGAGGAGCTCAGAATATCATTCTGAGGGTTACACAGCAAACTGCAGACACTTTAGTAGTTTTTTAGGGTAATTTTTTATATTTGAAATTTCGCTTGAAGTGATGGGATTTAGAGTGGAATACAATATCTACTGGAGATTCCCAGGATTGGACAAAGTAATCTCCAGATGTGTTAATGATAATTGATGGGTGAGACATTTGGGGTTGAACGGGCACAGCCAATCTTCTATTGTGGGTGAGGGGAAAAGAAGAAAAACCCATTTTGCAAACAATGAGTGATTGGCTATCCTTGATTGGATTAGTGGATGACTCACCTTCAGGTGTTCCCAGGAAGAACTCTGACCTGGGTATGACCTGTTTAAGGAATTTGGAAGGCCCCTCCCTAAGTTGTACACGACTCCAGTCTTGGTATCTGAGGAGTCCCTGGTTTACTAGCCAACCACATAGCAGGCATAGCCAGCCAAATTATTAAATGTTGCCAATTATGTTATATTGTAAGGTGGGGGCTGTCAAGGCAGGTAACATTCTTTTCTAGGTTCCTAAGGATTGGTGGAAAGCAGTCTGAATGCTCCTATAGCCAATCACTGGCTGTGAGCAAGGAGCTGCTCCCAAGTGCCTCTGGTTGCCCTTCTATGCTTAGCACAAAGGCACTTTGCAAGGAGCTACAGTATACTTCTGCTCTGAGCTAGAACTGGCTGAAATTTGAAGCCTGTTCAGTACATCAGTTGATACTAACAACTGATTGATCGATATATGCAACAGGACATGAAAGCATCACAGATATAGCACATGTAAACATCACAGACCTATAGCTGATAGGTCCCAGCATCCCTCCACAGTAAGCAATAGAATCACAGCAAATGGTAGACTCACAACCCAGGTGATCCCAGGACCAACACTACAAATTCCCAAGGCTGGGAGAATGGGTCTCCTGTGTTGGGGTACACCCTTTCTTCCACCAGACAGGACAACTGAAAGATGCTTTCCTAGGTTATATTAAGCAGAACCAAGCAAATGAAACCTAATAGGATCCTAATAGATATGACAACAGAAAGTTACTAACAGCATGGTTTACCCCCAGGTCTCTTTGCAGAATTTTTTACATCCTTGAACTGCCAGGCTTTGTATAAATTATCTAGCAGGAGCAACTGAACACAAAATAAATCTTTTTATGCCACTGGGCAGATGCTAATGTTTGACAATGATGCCAGTAGGGATCCTAAAACCCATCTGCCTGATGACAGAGGGCCACATACACTACAATCTCCTTTTGCTATATAACCAAGTTTTATGCCAGTGTAATCCATCTATCAATGTATGGCCATTGTTGGCCTTACTGTAGTACTCATGTGATACGTGTGCATGGAACCTTCTCTTTGACTTGCAATGTTATAAAACACATGTCCATTAAATGGTTATACAGGTCCACCCCTTTAAATAGTCTTGTGTAATATATAAGTTTAAAAGCCCAAAGTTAGCAAATCTTCTCGTACCACCCCTGAATTAGCATTTCACACCTAACTTTGATTTAAAAAATAAATACTTTGAGCATCTGCCATTTTCATTTTAAATTATTTAATTGACTGCACAATAATGACTGTAGGAATAAAAATGAGCTTCCTTCTACTGTTCTGATGTTAAGCACACTTATTTGGGAACAAATATCATTTTTGGAAGAAAACAATTGTCTTTTTGAAAATAATAATAATAATAATAATAATAAAATAAGCATTTGTAATCATGGATATACCTGGCTGAACTCTGACTATAATTTAGGTAGATTATATAACTATAATTTATGCTGCCCAAAGTCCAGCATTAACCACATCACTATGCATTTGCAGCATTGAATAATAAAAGGCACTAATATGGCCTGTTTGTTTGTTAGTTTTACAAAAGCTCTGTATATATTTATGACACTTAACACTTTGTTTCCTTGACACATGAATCAATTCTGATAAATGTTCCCAAAGCAGGATTTTCATATCACTCAGTTGTCTGGGTTTGACTCAGTTTCTAGGCATGCCTGCTGGTGACCATTTGGAACATCAGCTGGTCTGGATTACAAACTTTCATATATATATAGATAGATAGATAGCTGGAGAGAGAGAGAGAGAGAGAGAGAGAGAGAGAGAGAACACAATTTTGGAGCCAAAGGTGTAGTCACCCTCCTGTCCAACTAAGTATGTCTAGCCAATCATTGAACTTTCATAGCTAAGATTATTAGCATTGATAGTAGAGTTTCAGAATGAGATGTGATCCACTCTTCCAGTAACAATTGGTCAATGTTACAACCCTGGAGGAAAGTTTAGCTTTCTGAAGCCTAGTCGTTTTTCTGAGTGCCTTACAAAGAATGCAAATAAAGCAACTGAGCCATTGGCATGAAGGAAGCATGATGCAACAAATCAGGGTAAAAAAAATGCAATAAGACAATTAGTATTTAAAGTTTTGTGGAATTTGTTGTTTTTCATGTCTTGGTTGATGTAGCAATAGTATGCATTTTAATGAGATATTTGGGACAATTATTCAGTTCCATTTTATGAGTGGCACTTAGGGTTCTCCCAATGCCTGACATGGGAGGAAAACAGGTAGCCCCATTGTTACCACCTTCTCTCCACCCTATCTTGCCTCCCTCTATACTGCTGCTACTGTTGCCAATACCAACCTTCTTCTTTCCTTTATCTCCCTTTTGCCCTGCTCCTTGTCTTGCCACAGTGGCAGCATCACTGCTTACTAGCAGCATGGAGTGAAGTAGAGGGACAGTGGAAAGGAGAGTTGGAAGTACAGGTGTGGCTGAACCATGGCATGAGGGCAAAGTGAAGCAATCAAAGTGCAACAGCTGGGTATAAGGTACATAAAGAGGACAGCAGGGCAAGGAGGAAAGGGAGGGTGAGATGTGCAAGTAGTAGAGTGAAAAAAGCAAGGGAAGAAATGCAAAGATGTGATGTGAGGCAAGGGAGAGGAAAGGAAATAAGGGAGAGTGAAAAGTTCAGGGGGAGAGTGCAAGGTTCAAGAGAGGTCAGCATAAGGTAACAGAGGTTCAAGAGAGGGAGCAGTTGTCACAGAAGGTGAGGGAAAATGGCATTACTCTATAGTAATTCTCCTTGAAAAGTAGTTACTGTAGAAATTGTGCCAAGGTGAAACATAGTGCTAGGAGGGAATGCAATGATTTAATGTGTTGAATTTGTATAATTAGAATGCAAATTAATAATATGTATAATTATAACAATTGATAAATTTTCCTTGGTTTTTTTTTTCCAGGCTGTTTGGCCATGTTCTGGAAGAGTTTCTTTCTGACATTTCGCCTGCATTTGTGGCTGGCATCTTCAGAGAATGGTTGGGTAGGAGTGTGTGTGGAGTTTATATACTGTGAACCCCTGTTAGGAAGTATATGTAAATTTGTGTAATTGAATGGTTAGTTTCTGGGCATAGAAATGCAAGGATGATTAGTGTCTGTTTGGCTAATGGTTGGTTAATGGCCCATTATCTACTGGAAATCTAGCATAAGATATGGCGATTCACACTGAAGGGAAGAAACAAAAATTTGACAAATGCCACAAACACCAACAGAAACACCAGCTGGGTAGTGCATCACGGACTATTATCAACCTAACAGAACGGCAACTTTCAAAAGAAAAAACATCCATCCTGTCCAAAGGTGGCAATTTTGCACTTACCACCACCAGAATCCCAGTTGAAGACATCATCGCCCATGTTGAATCTGCCCTCTACTGTCTCCCGGGGGGAAAATCAGAATAGATAAAAAGAGAAACAGCTAGGATCCTGAGGAAGGCAAAACCACCATCCAGCAACATAACCATAAAAGAAAGAAAACCCACAAAGGATCTCAATGCAGACCCAGAAATGATTATTCTCCCAGCAGACAAAGGCAATGCGACAGTAATCATGGAAACAGAAAAATACAGAGAAAAAATAAGGGAACTCTTGGACCCTGCAACATGCAGAAAACTCAAGCAAGACCCAACCAACAAAACCACCAGAAAAACAAATGCCTTGATCAAGAACAATTAAATTCAGCCAATCATACACCAGAATCTATGCAGATCAGAGGCTCTCCCACCAAGACTATATGGACTTCCCAAAATCCACAAGGATTCTGTTCCACTCCGACCCATACTGAACGCCATTGGATCCCCCACATATGACTTGGCCAAGTTCCTGGCCACACAATTACAAACCCACATAGGACAAACCCCTCACTACATCAAAGACTCAGCTCACTTCATAGAAAAAATCAACAAAATTGAACTGAAACCTGGAGACAGACTGATCAGTTTTGATGTTGTCTCCTTGTTCACCAAAGTCCCCATAATGGACACCATGGCACTCATCCAACAAATATTTCCAGAGGACATCACAGCCCTGTTCAAACATTGCCTCACTACAAGCTACTTCCTGTAGTATAACGAATTCTATGAAGAGATACATGGAGTAGCCATGGGCAGCCCCCTGAACCCCATGATAGCAAACTTTTACATGGAACATTTTGAAAAGAGAAGGAAGGAAGGAAAAGAACTGCCATTCTTGGATGTCCTAGTCATCCACAAACCAAACCAACAGTTAGGCCACAAGGTATACAGAAAATCCACACACACGGACAGATGTCTACACAAGAACTCCAATGATCACCCAGGACAAAAAAAGAAGCACAATAAAAACATTGGTAGACTGCACAAATCTGTAGATCTGTGAACCACACTACCTGGAGGACAAACTGAAGCACCTAAACTGGGCCCTACAATCTAATGGTTACTCCAGATCAGACATCACAAGAGCAGCCAGACCCAGAACAAACCATAGAAATGAAGAAGAAAAACAGCCACCCAAAGGGAAGGTATTTTTACCATATATCAAAGGAGTCACAGACAGAATAGGGAAAGTGATGAAGAAACACAACCTCCAAACAATCTACAGACCAACCAAGAAAATCCAAGAAATGCTACACTCAACGAAGGACAAAAGAGATCCTCTCACAGCTGCAGGAGTTTACCGCATACCATGCAGCTGTGGACAAGTTTACACAGAGACACTAAACACAGTGTGCAAACACAAATCAAGGAACATAGAGACACTGCAGACTGGGCCAGCAAGAAAAATCAGCAGTAGCAGAACATGTTATAAACCAACCGGGACACAAGATGTGATTTAAAACACAGAAATTCTGGTCTGCTCTCATGTCAGAATGCAGAGAGAAGCTATTGAAATCCAGAAACACCTGGACAAGTTCAACAGGAAAGAAGAAACCCTAAAAGTAAACAAAATCTGGCTTCCAGTTTTGAAAAACAATAGAATCAAAACTCAACACTTACAAAGGAATTCCACCCAGGGACAGGGGGAGTTCCAGCAGATAATGGGTCATCAACCAACCATTAGCCAAACAGACACTAATCATCTTTGCATTTCTGTACCCAGAAATGCAACAGGGGTTCACAGGATATAAACTCCACACACACTCCTACCCAACCATTCTCTGAAGATGCCAGCCACAGATGCAGGCAAAACGTCAGAAAGAAACTCTTCCAGAACATGGCCTCACAGCCTGGAAAAACCCCAAGGAAAATCTATGGATGCCACCTGTGAAAGCCTTCGACTTCACCTATAACAATTTACATAATATGTGAAATGGATGTCCATACTGGAGGAACTGGGATGCAACAATCCTATACTGAAGATGTCCTAGATATGGAACTTGAGCTATGTTGTTGTTTTATGTGAACCTTTCAATGGGTTTTCTTGGCAAGATTTGTTCAGAGGGGTTTGCCTTTGCAATTCTCTGAGGCTGAGAGTGTGTGACTTGCCCAAGGTCACCCAGTGGGCTTCCATTCCTGAGCAGGGATTCAAACTCTTGTCTCCAGAGTCATAGTCCAAACCACTATGCCACACTGGCTCTCACCCCAGCTATACACAGATACACATAGATAAACTCAGAAGTTATTGTGGATCAGAACAAAGTCCAACAATTTGTTTCTATAATGACCAGATACTTGTGAAAATCCTTCACAGTGCAAGAGCACAATGGCACACTTCTACTTAAATTCTCCAACGGTTGGTATACTGAGGTATATGACCCCTGATACTACAGTTAATATATAGGCACATTCTGATCTGTAATTCAGTGACATGCCTCCCCCTCCCAAACACACACATTTCTAACAGTAATCCATAGAATTGGGGGGAATTTTTGTTTCTTTGTTGTATATTTCTAAATTAGTGCACTGGGTGTAGTTACCCTGATTTGCCCAGATAAAATAGTTCATATACATAACTGGATTTATTTATTTATTTATTTATTTATTTATTTATTTATGCTTTTTAAGACATCTTGCTAATTCATGATAACTTTTCATCAGCCTCCAGTACCTATGTCAATCTCTTTATCAATATTGGATGCCTTTTTCACCCACTCAATGACTGTCAAATGTTCACTGTTAAGGAAATCTTACATGCACCTTCTGTGTTTCCAGATCCTCTCACTCCAGTGTATGTATGTATGTATCCAGTGAAGTGGACTGGAATCTGTAAGAGCTGTAAGAGCTTCTGACAAATGAAACCTGATACTCTTTAAGATGTCAGAAGACTCACTGTTGTTCTCATTAGAATGAAAAATAGCTATCTCCTCTATTGCATACCCTATTAATCCAGGGCACAAGCTTAATCTTTTGGGAACCCATAAATATCTGGAATACTTCTGCACATTCCACAGTACCATCGCATACATACAAATGAATGAGTCATTAAGGGTTTGTTTAAAAATAAAATTATGTTTTCTACATTTCTAAAATCACATCATAGCACACATTATTGAAATTTCTTTACAATCCTCCTTCCCACCAGTGATGTAGACTCAAGTCCATTTACATGGACTCAAGTTGGTCTCAAGTCACTTCAATGATTTGACTTGGACTTGACTTGACAATAAACAATGTATAACTTGTATAGTTTTAGCAACTAACTTTCTAGCCTTGGTTCAGTAACATAATGGATTCATCCAGAAATGTTACGGACCACAAAATGGTTCACCTCCTTTGAACAACACTTCCATGATCTCATTGCTTTTTGCCTACTGGTCATGTGACAGAAATGGTAGCAGCAAATGTATTAGTCAATGAGCTTGAGGTGGAAGGATCCTTCTAAAGCTTTTCAAAAGCTTTAGAAGGCTCCTCTGATGTGCAGCGTGGACAGGCTGCTGAGTAGACCTCAAGCCCCACCTCAAGCCCAAATCAGAAAGAGCAGTACCAAGGGCCTTGAGGTTGCCCTTCAATAGTCAGGAACCTGGACAATACATTGAGCATACAGGGCACCTAGGGCGCATCTATGCTGTAGAAATAAAGCAGTTTGACACCATTTTAAGTGCCATAGTTCTATCCCATGGAATGCTGGGAATTGTTGTTTTACAAGGCCTTTAGCCTTCTCTGCCAAAGAGTGCTGGTACCTCAAATCCCAGGATTCTGTAGGATGGTGCCATGGGAGTTAAAGTGGTGTCAAACTGCATTATTTCTATAGTGCAGAGGCACCCCTAGTCACAGTCTTCCCCACTGTGAAGATATGTGTTGAATTTCTAAATGAGAAGTTGTATTGTAATGGAGTTTTAGCCTAGATTAGATCTCTGGGGTCCAGAATGTTGCAAAGCCCCACCCCAATGCATGGGTTCTTCATCAACTGTATTCAGAAGGGTTATACACAAAAAGAAAGTCTTGATGAAGAAACATATTTAAAGGACTACATTTTCCCCAACAAGCAATAACATGGTAGTGGGCAGTCTTTTCTCATAACTACTTTCATCCATTAATTGCTATGGCTCAATGTTATGGAATTCTATGATTTGTAGTTTTGTGAGATATTCAGAGGCCTACTGCAGTGCAGCAGGAAGGTTCTCTCTTCCATGTTGCCTTACTGCATGATGTCATTGATCTTCCGTTCTGGTCCCATGGGAGACTGAGATAAAACGGTGTCTTTTGCTAACTGGAAAAATCTGTTAGCAAAAAGACATGGGTTTACCTCAGTCTCCCATAGGATTGGAATGGCAGAACACCAGAACAATGACATTCATGTGGTAAGGTAGCATAGAAAGTGGAATCTTCTGCTTGCCTGGCCACTTAAATTTGGTGTCTGTTAAGCCTCTTAGCCTTCTCTGTCAGAGAGCTCTAGTGCCACAATAAATGACAAATCCCAGGATTCCACAGGTGGGAACCATGACAGTTAGCAGCAGCCCTAGCTTTTTGGACAAGCGTGCATACGATTCACTCTGACAACAACAGATATGCTATAGTTTGTTTAAATTTAGATTCTTCTACTACTCAGGTCCAAAATATAACTGAGAACAAGCTCTTAATAAATACGATTGTGTGCAAAGAAATTAGACAGACAGAAGAAGGAACACTTCTTAACTTACCTTGTTTTACTGTTTTTAGTTCTTTATTTAATTTTATTTTGAAACAAACAAACAAAAAAAGGTGGGGAATTCTCTCTTTGTTCAATTATTCATTGTTGCTTCAATGCTGCACAATGTTCTTCAGTGCTTCAGTGCAATGACTATTTTACTACATGTTCCACAAGGAGAATAATCTAATTATCATTTTTCCCTCGAGAGTGAATATCTGAATCAAGTTCAAATGCTGCTTCAGGAATTTGTGGTGGTAAATGATGTGGATCCATGTCCCTTACTATTCACTTACTGAAAGCAATAATAATATGCAATTCCCCTTCTTCTAAAATATTGTTCAGAATCTGTGCTTCAGCCTTTCCATTATAAAGCCATTTTCCTCCACAGGTAAAGTTGCTTGTTGGCAATGCGGACATTCTGATTTAAATTCTGATTTATATTCTGATAGAAAATCATCCTCCCTCATGGTAAATATCAGGACATGTGGGACATTTTTAAAAGCTTGGAACAGTGCAGTGAGTGATAGTCTCTGAATTTTTTAAAACAACAACAACAACAACAAACAACTGGTAGCCATCTGCACTAGGTTAGATCCTTTTTGCTCTTCCGCCTGATTTCTTTCATTGGTGTAGTGACACATTCAAGAGAAAACACCCACACCTCCAATCACTGAAAAAATGATTTGATATTGTATAGATTTACCTGTGTCATCTAAAGAATAATAGATTTTTAAAGAAATGTCTTAGATAAATATTATGGCATATGGAATACCATTTTACATTATATTGACTGGAATAGAGGGGAGCCTTATACTGATCAAATAAATAAATCTGAATTCAAGCATACCTCAGTTTGCAAAGTGTCTGATCAAGAAGCTCCTTTTTACAAAGGACTTTATCAGATACTGCCCTTTAAACATTCTTTTGCTGGCATAAAAAAACCCAACCATGTTTATGCCAACAAAAGAACTTTCCCCCTTGCACTTACCTTCTTCTCCTGGTAACAACATCTGCATGATTAAAGAAGAAGTGAATTGAGCCCCTTTCACTTCCTCACTTGAAATCCCATAATAGTTTGTTGCATGGGAAATCTGAAAATAAAAAGAAAAGCAACACATTTAAAGTTACACCAACCACCTTAACATACTTTAAAGGTCCCAAGTAACCCTGGGAGGGTCATAAAAAGAGTAAAACTTACCTGGATGTCCCAATCGCACCTGTAAGTGTGAGACTGTTTTATTGATTTGGGTTTTTTAGCTGGTTGTTGCACTTCAGTGTTGTGTGGGTTGTTTCCTTTGCCTTTGTTTTGGGAACTCTGCATTGCCTGTTTACACTATCTCATTGATTTATTACTGGCCACTCTGCTAGTGACTCTCCTAGATTGCAATGGAAGCAAGAGCCACAAAACTTTGGGAATACAATACTCCACCATTTTGAATTTGCTTTTTCTTCTGTGACAATTAGTGAAAAATCTTTATATGGGGAATAAAAAAACATTCTAGAACACAGAGGAAAGGAATACATGCTTATTAATTTAAAAAAAATAAAAAAAGCTTCTAGCAAGACCATGCTGAAGTCTAATCCAGTCAAAATTTGTAGCATTGTAGCAAAGAAACAATTTATCGGCTTAAGTGAATTAATAATCAACAAAGGACAAAAAGGCATTGCCTCTAGGGACTTTTTCGGATGAGCTTTTATACCGCTAGCAGCCTCGTCCCCGTTGCGAGGCTGCAGCACTGCAGGGCGTCCCTTTCGGATGACGCCCTGCCCTGCCGATCCTCTTCCGAGACTGTTGCGTAACCTCTGTGACACTGCTACGTTATATTCGGCGGTTTTCTAATCACGAAAGTTTGATTTTGAATGTAGATGTGCCCCAAAAGCATTGATGGATTACTCTTGACAGGCACTTAGAAACAATGTTACTACCCTATTATTATTAATGTCCCTATTATTTCCATGTTATTTCTAGCTCTTATTTTATTTATTTTTATTTTTATTTCATTTGTATGTTGCCTTTATCTCAAAATGAGACTCAAGATGGCTCCCAAAAACAATAATAAAAAAGTAGCAAGAGATTAAAAACAGTATAAAATATTTTAAAAACAGACACAAATTTAAAAATACAGATAAAACATCCCCATAAAAATGCACCCTTGCTTAGATGTAAAAGCCTGCTTAAACAAAAAAGATCTTTGTCTGCCAGAGAAAGAAAATGAAGGAGGGGGATTATCCTAGCCTCCAATGTAAGGGAGTTCCAAGAAGTGGGGAGCAGCCCCTGAGAAGACTCTCTCATGCTTCCTCGCTAAACGAGCCTGTGATGGTGGGGGGACTGAAAAAAAAAACCCTTTCCTCTGATTACCTTAAATGTCTGGCAGGTTCATATCAGGAGATACCATTTTTCAAATAGTCTGGACCCAAGCTGTATAGGGTTTTATACGTCATGACCAGCAGTTTGAATTGTGCCTGGAAATGAACCAGCAGCCAGTGGAGCTGTTTTAATAAAGAAGTTATATGTTCTGTATATATAACTGGCGGTGGTCAGCATTCTGGGCCGCTGAAGTTTCTGTACAGGCTCCAAAGGCAGTCCCACATAGAGTGTATTACATTAGTCCAAATGGGATGTAATCAAGGCATGTATCATGAAGACCAGATATGACATCTCAAGGAATGGGTGCAGCTGGAGCACTAGTTTTAGCTATACAAATGACTCCTGGTTGTTTGCCCTGATCTAGTCCATTACTGACAAGAGACATTGGTTCAATACTGAGAGAGCTTCCTCGGAATCAGATGGGAAGGAGAGATAGAGTTGGGTGTCATCAGCAAACTGGTGACATCAAACCCCCAAACTCTGGATGACCTCTCCCAGAGGTTTCATGTAGACATTAAACAGCATGGGGGACTAACCAGAACCCTGAGGAACTCCACAGGCCAATGGCCAGGGCATTGAACAGGAGACCTCCAGCACCAGCTTCTGAGTTCAACCCTTCAAGAAAGACTTGAACTACTTTATAACAGTGCCCCCAAGGCCTATACCAGAGAGGCAGCCCAGAAGGATACCTTGGTTGATGGTATTGAAAGCCACTGAGAGGTTTAGCAGATACAACAGGGACACACTCCCCATGTCCAGTTCTCTGCATAGGTCATCCACCAAGGTGACCAAAACTATCTGTTTCTGGTAACAAATTTTCCATTAAAGAACTAATGCTAGGAATATATCTACTTGGCTAACTGAGCTATGCCTTGTATAATCTCTCTGATTATTGTATTGAATATGCTATACAGCTACTAAAAACAATCTTCTAAAAACACCCTCCTCAACCATCATGACATGGTAGTTTGAGTATTGGACTAGAACTCTGGTTTGATCAGGGTTTGAATCCACACTTAGCCATGAATACCCAGTGGATGATCTTGGGTAAGTCATTGTTTCAACCCAGGAGCATGGCAATGACTGCATCTTGTCAAGAAAATCGTATAATATGGGCACCATAAGTCAGAGTCATCTTGAAGACACATAACAACTAATATTTCCTCTCTGTTTATTTCTTCAGTTGCTACATTTATATTAAACCCCTCTGCAAATACTTTAAGTTTACAATTGAAAATAATTCCTACTATCCTACAGACACAGTGAAAAAGGGGAAAGAAACTGCGAGAGCCATATAAGCAAATTCCAGTTGTAATGCTCAGTAATCACTGAATGACCAAGTTCCATCAGGTCCATATTTGTTTCTATGTGTTACACAATACACACCAGATTGTAGCCTTATTTTATATGTAGCACAGCTAGACAGATAGTGATTTAAACAACTAGCATATCATTCAAATACAAGCTATTGAGGAAAACAATTTTGGCCTGAAACGCCAACTCATTTAAAGCTGAGTTCCACATTAACTCTGAAGAAATGAATTTCATTCTCAATGAGAATGATTGACATCACTGAGATTCTTCTTCAGTATTCCCTGCTGTGTCTAAAACAACAAACCTAGTAGCATTTATTCTTCACCTGTAAAGTCTGTCTAAATCCTGTCATGTCTGCTCATAGACTTGATTGTTTACATTGTATCTACTACAAAAAAAGAAGAAAAAACCCTCCCTTGGCAAATGCAGCCTTTACAGCCTCCTTGGTTCTGCCATAAACTTCAAATGTTTCCCTTAGTTCTCTTTTTTCCCATGTCTCCTCCGTTTCTTCACAAGGACTCTTCCGTTAGGCTTTAAAAAGACACAAGGAAGTTTTATCTTTGCATTTATTAATTGTGACAGCTCTGCATCCCACAATTTCTCATGCAAAACATTTTATAAACATATATAGGTTTGATTCTATCAATTTAAAGGCATATACTCCATGACTGAGACAAAATAAGTTCAAACTCAAAAGTGGTAAGGGACATTTCATGCAGATACCAGCCAAATAAGAAGCATTAATATGTTATTTTCTCTACAAAAGAGTACTTCCTAACATTCCAGTTTGAGCAAGAAACAGAACCTAGGGTGAAACGAGGAAGCTGCATCAACAGGGATTATATGAGACCTTCTGCTTCTTCAATGAACACATGGAAGGTCCCAGGGCCACGCCCTCATATTTATTGGAACTGTGAACCCTGATCTGCATTTCCCCCAGATCCAATCTGTTTGGACATTCATGAAGAAGCATTTACAGCTGGAAGATTTCTAAACTCAGGAAGGGATGCTGCACTAGTGGGTTTCCTCTTATGAGAGTCTGCACAAGCGTACGCATGAATAACACTTTCAAGCTCTGATGGATGTTCCTCAGAGCAGAGCCTTGTGGCTCCAATAGTGTTCAGGATTACCCTCACCTGCCCCAAGACCCTCTCTAAGCATTCACTGAATACATAATGGGTTTCAGGAAACCATGAAATGGTTGGTCTATGTAACCCTGTATTGAGTATACTGACTAGAATTGGCTTTTAGACAGGAGCCTTTTACAGCCTTGTCTAGAGAGGACAGGCAATTTGAAGGGGCACACACATACACACACTAGAGATGTGAAGAACTTAATCTCAGATGTTCTGAGCAGAGATGTATTTCTTCATGAATTTTTTTCTTGAATGAAGCAATGAATAATTTTAGCAATCTTCCCACTGTGAGAAAACCTTTGAAACCCTTACTGTTTTCAAAGCATATTCACTATTCAGGACTTAATCTGTCCAAAATTTGCACGTTGTTTTACACACTGAATAGCATTTTCTGTGCAGAAAACAGCATTTTTGAAATAAAAAAATATTTCTGCAGAAAAAATATTTTCTGTGCAGAAAAAAAATGTTTCATATGCAGAAATTGTTTTCTGTGCAAAAAAAACGTGTGAATTTTGCACATATTAAGTCCTAAACTGTGAATGTTTTTGTCAGTCCAGGATTTATCTTGCTAGGGTTTTTTGACACTTGGAAAACATATTTTGGACCATTTTTTTGGATTTTTAAAAATATTGTTCCCATCCCTAGTTCTGAGTGCAATTCTTGTGTTCTATTACTAAGCTATAATGCATGCAGTTGGAGGGATGGGGCTTGGAAGAGAAGGGGTCTGTCAACATGGGCCTAATAAAACAATCTCACTTTGTTGTCAAGTGAGCCATCCAGACAATTATATGGTTTGATTGGGGTCAAATCTGGGTCATTTCAGCACCTCAGGACTTAAATCTGGTCCAAAAAGAGTTGGGATATATTCCATGTTGGAATAGAAAATCTGGAAATGTGCATGTTCGCATGTTTGTGTGGACTGCACTCCATAGTGATGTCAGTATGGGGCTGGGGGATGGAATTTTGGTGGGTGGGCAAAAGAGTTGAAGAGGAGGCTCCCTGGGGCAGGTGATCAGCTGATCTTTCCTATCAGGAAATGCCTCTTTCTCTGTTCCAATGGCATGTTTTAGTGGTTCCTTCTTCACCATTTATTTTACATATGTGACAGTTGTTCAAAGAAGTGCATACTAGCATACCCATATTGATTGGCACATTACAATGTTGCAGACATACATACATTTCCAAGCAGGGGGGAAGAGGAAAAAACAGAGCAGCCATGGCCACATGGCTGCTCATACTGCAAATTATTGGACTGGGATGAGTTCAAAAGAGAGAACTGTGTGGATGGTGCTCCTTAGTTCACCTTGGTTTGTGTGTGGTGATCATGTGGACAAACCCATGGTCACTCTGTACCAGGATAACATGTAGGTAAGCTAAGTCAGTGTAGATGTGCCCAAAGACAGTGGTTGCCTTCAACTGAGGACTTATCATATGAGCCAGAATATGCTGGCTTCCCACTGGCATATCCTGGCTGCCTAGGTGGCCTGTTCTACCCCCGTTACCAGGAGGAAATGAGCCAGAGTACAAACAGAATGCCAGCCTGTCGCTGCCACTGCTGCCATTTTCCTCACTGCCAGGTCCAGGGGAAGCTGTCTACACCATGTGACAAGCCCCCTGCATGTGACCAGCCTTGGTCACATGCTGCACACCTACTGTCTGGACCCGGAAGAGTAAGGGCAACCGGCAGCAGAAGCAAGGGTCTGCCTGCCCGCTGGGATGAGCTCCCACAGACAGGTGGATTCTGATCCATTTTATCCTAGTGAAAACAGTTTAAAGCTGGTATTGTTTTAAAGGGCCCTACTCTGGCTTGCCCCTATCTGAGCCCTGTTTCTTCCTCAGGGTTGTAAGGATTGCTCGGAGACAGAACAGGCCAAATGCCCTGTGTTGCTTGGAGTGCCGGGCTCACAGACAAGAGCAAGCTGGGGAAAGTTACCCATGTAGACAAGGTCTTACCAGAAGGAAATTCCAGGTTTACTATTTGTTTCAATATTCTCTGGAATGTACAATTTTACATCACTTCTATATGATTGTCATTCATTACTACAGGAAAATGTACATTGATTGGTTTTTAGTGGTCATGTGATTGTTCTAATCTTTTCTTCTTATTTGTATCTTACTACTGTAAACCTCTGTGTTTTGACATGTTTAGCAACAGATAAATCTGTAAAGTCATACAAATAATATACAGGTTGATCCCCCTATCCATGGATTTGGTATCCATGGTTTCATTTATCCACATCAAAAAATGTTCTCTCTTAGAATTTCTAGGTCCTCAAATGTGATTCTATGCTTACCTTCCATCATTCATCTCATTGAACATAATAGGGTTTCCTATTATCCATGATTTCAGGTATTGGAGGGGGGGGGGCTTGGAATGAACCCCCTGCAGATAATAGGGGTTGACCTGTACTACTCCTGAATATAATATCACAACAAACAAACAACTTTATAGTTTCATGCAATATACTACTTTCAAATTTCACTGCTTGGAATTCTGCAGTAATTGGTCTCGATCCTACCACAGACTCATCTAATGTAGATCCTCTTGAATCAATTGTTGAATCGTGAGTCAACACATGTAAATCCCATTAATTCAATGGGTGTATTCTAATTGGAAGAAGCTATTGGATTTAATCCTTTGTGTACAAATTCTATGTGCTGAATGCACAGAGATTCAGAGCACCATTATGGGGTGTTGTGTGTGAATAGAATGGCATATATATTGCAGCCTACCCATCAAAATGAAAGAGACTGTGCTGGAGAAATTACAAATGCAGAAACTAAAGCAATCACTTTAACATCTTCATTTCATTGTTGTGTGTATGTCTGTGTGTAATCTGGCAGAGACTCTTCGGAGATCTCTCATCACTGGCAGGAGGTTACGCAGAACAAGTGAATAGGAAGATGCTGGTTGTTAAGAAAGCCAGTGAGCAGATGGGCTTTGGCTGGTGACAGAACAAATGAACAGGGGGAAGCTGGCAAAAGTGTGGGGAATGAATGACTAATACCTTTATATTTGTGGGACTTATTCCATGTTCCATTTCAGTTGACTTCTTTGCATTCTCCATCTCACCTGGTTTTTCTTTATCTTTTAAAAATCAATAATTGTTTATTAACATTTTCAAGAATTTCAACAATGCTTACAGTATGTTTTCTCATTTTCTTACAGAACATCAGTGTCATCATTTGCGCATATGGGAAGGGGTCCTGGATGTTCAGTTACAGAACTTAAACATTTCAACATTAAATTAACATCTATACTTTTAACAACAACTTTAACTTGTCTTCTCTCTTGTTTGTCATTATAGGGAACAGTTGGATTCCTGGGGTGGGGAGGTGCAGTGAAATTCAGCCCATCATGAATTTAATTTTTTCAGTCAAACAGGTCATCCCAGAGTTTCCCATGGCACACAGGTGGGGTGATATTCACTGCAGAGCTATTGGCATAGTCTATTACTGGGAACCATTTTTCTGCAAAGGAAATTTTAGGTGTCTGTCCCAATAAATGCTTATTCCAATCTATCAATTTTTTCCATGAGCCATGCACTCCAGAAGCACTCCAGAAGCGTTCTTTCTTTTTGACTCAGTAGTTATGGTGTATCAACACTACATAATTACAGCAGTTTGGTACCTCTTGAACAGCCATTGTTTTATCCTGTAGAATCTTGGGATCTGTAGTTCCATGAGGTACTTAGAATTCTCTGCCAGATAGTTCTAATGTTGTTGTTCAGGGGAGCAGACTACAGAACTCTAGGTTTGTCACCGAACTACCAATCCCAGGATCCGGAGGACAAAGTCATGGCAATTCAAGTGGTATCAAACTACTATTATTGTTGAATGTGGATGCACACCAACTCAACATTATGTGGGCACTGAGTATGCTCAGTACTTATTGGACTGCCTCATTCTTTCCCTATTTTTAATTTTTCTTTGGGGACTGGTGGCTATTTCTAAAAACCTTGAGGTTACCCTGAGTCAACAGATACCAATTTGGATAATAACTTTCTGCCTTGATAAGCATTAGTACTTGGAGAACTGACGCATAATTATAATATAGGATAAGTGTCACATCTGATCACCACATTTTAAAAAAAGGTTCAAGGTTCCAGAGTTTGTTTGCTGTAGATACGTTTCATTCACACATGACGTAATCTGTGGGATGCTTTTATAAATTTGTCCCTTCATCAATAGAGATTGTTTGAATGACGTGATGAAAGGTTTTGGAAAGGTGGAAATAGTTCATCATCCATTCAAGACACTGGCAAATGAAAAATAAAGTGGAAAAATATTGACACTGTAACTCTGCCCAGCTATTCAGAACAAAAAATGGTGAAATAAAACCTTCATGAATGAGAAAAGTCAGATTAATTGTTTTTACTAGAGAAGCCTTTCAGCAGAATCCCTACACATGCGTGAACACACAGGCACACAAGCACAGTAGTTGGCCCTTATCAGTATTTTCTGCTTTCCTTTTACTTTTTTAGGATTTTAAAGATCCATTCTAGAAAGTTAGAAAAATACCTAAATATTTCTGGGAGGGGAAATCTGTTCAAAATGTTCCAAGAAAGCATTTTAGTCCCATCTGTCCCCAATGAGGAAAAATAATGAATAAACATTACTCATGACACAGAAAAGCAGTAACACTGTTATGGTCTTATTTCCCCCCAAGACATTACCATTATTAATCTTTTTTATTATTTGCACCCCAGAACACTAGTATTTTATTCTTCATTTGAGAAAAACAGCCAAAAATACAGCCATAATTTGTCCCCTCACATTCAGACCAACCTTAGTCAGCAAACTGATGTAAGCTCTTGAGACAGGACCAGGTTATGAAATATGCAAACTTGAGGGGGATAAGCAAGGTTTAAGAGCCCTTTCCTCACTTTCAAGCCACATAGAAGATATTGGGCTTCAAAGCTAATTACTTTCTTGGGGCAGGAACTGTCTGTTGTCACTTCTATCTTTGAATTGATTTCTAGAAGAAGCTTCTTCTCTCCTGGTTTGGGGGGCTGAAACATTGCTGAAACACCTGAACAGGCTTTGACTAGCTCTATTTAAATGAAATCACTGAAGCCTGGAATTCTAGATTAAAATTCCTTTTTAAACAGTGTTGTGTGGATGTGGGTTATTGGGTCTAATCTGCCTGAAATATCCTACTGCCAAGGTTAAAAGATCCCTTAAGGGTGTGTGTATTCAGAAATATATGTATTTACCCATGTGCTCTTAGAACATATCTGGCAAGAATATGGAAGCTCCCACCATAACGGAGGCTGCTGACACACTGCAGAAATAATCCAGTTTGACACCGCTTTAACCGCCATGGCTCCATATTCTGGAATTCTGGGATTTGTAGTTTTGTGAGATATTTAGCCTTCTCTGTCAGAGTGCTCTGGTGTCACAACAAACTACAAATCCCAGGATTCCATAGGATGGAGCCATGATAACGAAAGCAGCATCAAACTGCATTATTCCTGCAGTGTGTAAGTACTCTATGACTTTTGCCTTGGGCTCCTCCTAGTGGCTGGGTTTGGGCACAAATGAAAAGCTGCTTTTTAAATATAATTGATTATAAGTCCAAGGTTCAAATAAATAGTTAGTCACTGCAATAGTACATTTTAAAAAAAACCCTCTCACATTTCTTAAAAATAACTGAAATGGTTACCTTTATAGTTACATAAGTAAACATCTGAATGTTTGGCATTTAGCAGCATGAGGAAGAACGGGTTACTTACTGTAACTATAGTTCTTCGAATGGTCTTCTGTGAATTCACACAATGGGTTAATCCTGTGCCTGCACAGAGCACTTTGGAAACATCTAGAAGCCTTAAATCAGACTTTGGGTGGTAGCTCTGCCCCCCTCACCCATGGCCTTTATAAGCCCCCACCTGTCACCAACTGGTCAGTTCCTTATAGCCATGTATTAAAAAAATATATGAGAGATAGGACACCAGAGGGGGGGAGGGCAGGTTTGTGTGAATTCACAGAAAACCACTCGAAGAACTATAGTTATAATAAGTAACCCATTCTTCTTCTTCGTGGTCTCTGTGAATGCACACAATGGTTAGACAAGCAAGCTCATGAGTCTGGACGGTGGGGGTGTCCGAACCAATAAAGACAAGACAACAATATGGTATAAAAACTAATCTGTTATATTAAAAACCATAACAAGAGTAGCACATCAGTCACAGATGGGTGGCTGCATAGTACCGCCCTGACTAGGGCTGAGCCATTATTATTGGAAGAGTCAATCTTATAGTTCTTCACAAAGGTGAGTGGTGTTGCTCATGTGGCCACTCTGCAAATGTCTGGCAGTGGTACACCACTTAGGAATACCACTGAGGTAGCTATTGCTCTAGTAAAGTGACTCCTTATGGAGGAAGACAGGGGCTTGCCCACAGTCTCATATGAGATCTGGATTGTAGATGCAACCCACCTGGAGAACTATTGAGATGAGACTTCCAGCCCTTTTTTGGGGCTGGAATAGCAGATGAACAGTTTGTTGTAGCACTGGAATGCCGCTGTACCTCCTAAGGAATGCCACTAGGTGTAGAAGCACAATAGGGAGGCTTGAGTAGGCAGCAGTATGCCAAAACGCTTCACAGTTGTCCGCATCTTATGAGTATGCTCCAATTTTGTGTCGGTCTCCACATGGAAGAGGCCAGCCTCATCAAACAGAAGGTCCTCAATCACCGACCGAGCTGTAGAGGAGAGGCCAGACGAATGCAGCCTCGCATGCCTATGGACTGCAATAGCACTTGCTAGAATTTCCCAGCACAGTCTGCCACGTGTCTGGCTAATTGCCATTGATAATTGACTAGGGTAAGACAGCCATCTCTCATGTTGTGCACCAGATCCAGATCCTGCTGGGGAACCTTGTCTAAGTATGGAGAGACAACATGCCAAAGGTGCCTCTGATATGCTCCCATACAAGCACTGTATTTTGCAATCTTGGTAAGGAGGCAGGCTGAGGAGTAGAACTTACAGCCAATGGCATCCAACTTTTTACCTTTGCAGTCCGTGGGGAAGGAGCGGACCTTGTGTGACATGCGCATCTGTGCCGCATTGACAGTTATGGAGCCGTGCCCTCAGACACCCAGTAAAGATGTTCCAACCTGTTGGAAATAGGGGGAAACTAAGATGGAGTACTCCAAACTGCCTTGACAATCTGCGTCAAAAAGGGCGAGATATGGATGTGGGGGAATGGAGGGCCCTGCCATTGGAGATCAAGGAATATAGGGTCATCTATGTGGACATCTGGCTGGATGATCATCAGGCCAAGTGACGCTGCCATGCATTCACTACATCTGCAAACATACGAACATTGTCTGTAGGAGACTGGGGATCAGCATGAATATCTTTGCTGTGAGGAGAAGGTTTCAGAGATGGCGTCTCAGAATGTGAGTCATCTGACCCACGGTTCAGAGTCTCGGGAAGCAATGGTGGTATAAGTGGCCTAGGTTGCCCTCTCTTTTCCAGAGATGCCGGCTTATGAGGGCCAGTGGGCTTCAGTGAAGTTGGCTGACGAGATGACCAAGAGTTTCGGTGAGGTGTCCGCAGAGATCGTGGGGATGGTCAACATGGAGCCAGTTTTAATGGGGATCTGGACCACCATCATCCATCCCGTCCTTGGGTAGGCGAGTCAGCATGATCTGGCTGGCATGGTCTGGGGTGCCGGTATCGAGGCTCATCAGGAGACTGATGGTATCGTCTTCTATCCCATCCATCCTGGGGGTAGCATGGCAAGAAGTTGTGGTGGTACCATCTCCCATCTGGCCTTGGTGAGAGCGTGTCAAAGTAATGCTACCTCGTGTCTGACTCCCAGTAGTATCAATCAGAGTGAAACCCTCTGAATGGAGGAACCTCATAGTGGACCGCTTGTATACGTCCCAGGACCAGTCGTCTTCATATCAGGGGGAGTCATAGTCCATGTACTGTGAACTGCAGGACTCTGAGTGGGAAGGGTGCAGGTGCGGGAGAGGCAGAGGAGACCTGGAGTCAGAGCAAGACTTCCTTGGTACCAGTGATGTGGAACATGGTCTCAGTGACGGTGTGCTCAGCTTGTCAAGTACCACCTTCTGCAGAGTTTGATGCGGGGAACCTCCTCCTGAGCAGGAGTGTGTCCTGGGCTGCAGTATTGGCATGGAACGGGACCGACGGTGTTGATCAGAGGTTGAGCGGGACTGTGGCCTATCCTGTCCCTATGAAACCGACCGAGAGCAGGACCATGAATGGGACTGTGAGCAAGATTGTGAATGGGATCATTGGGGCCACCGGAGAGCATCTGAGTGGGACCAGGACTGGGTGCAAGAGTGGGATCAAGAGCAGGACTGGGACCAAGAGTGGGACTGGGTTTGGGACCAGTCAAGATGCTGCACCATGGAAGTGAGAGCTGGCAGTGACTTTGAGCACGATACTCTGATGATCCTGATACTGGGCAAGGAATCATCTGCTGTGTCACCCAACACATAACCCGGCTCAGCCTCTCAGTACCATTCCAGTGACAGTATTGCCGAATGCCTCTTTGCTGGAGGTGATACTGGAGAAACTCTGTCCACATCCACCTTAGCCCTCTTCATCTTATGATTGCATGGCTTCCCATCTTGCTTTTTGGGTCTCTTCCTCTCTCGGGACCATCCCCTTTGAGGGGATTTTTTGCTCTCCCTGGCCTTAGCCTTCCTGGATGAAGGCTCCTTTGCCAACTCCTCCTGTTGACCAGATCCCAGTACCATGCCTTGACCGTATCATTTTTTGGTCACTCTTCGAAGCCCTGGTATCGCCGGAGTGGGACTTAGCAGTACCATTGTCTCAGGCCCGAGTAGACATCAGAGTGGGCTTCACAACAGCCTTGGATGACAATGGTACCACAGCGGAACCTTTCTTGGTGTGTTCCTTGGGTGACTTTGGAGTGGTCCCTGAAGCAGAGGCCTTTACTGGGGACGAAGCAGACAAGGCCTGGTTGTAAAGTAGGGCCTTGAGTCTTTTATCCTTGTTTCTTCTGGCTTGGGGAGTGAAGGCCTTATAGTGCCTACATGTTTTCACATCATGGAATTCTCCCAAGCAAAGTAGGCATTTTGAATGACCATCTGATTGGGTCATTTTTGCTGAACACTGAGAGCAGGACTTAAAGAAAATACACCAGACATTTTCCAAGTGGGAAAGAAGAAAAAAGGACAGTACCGGGTGGAGTCCAGAGGTCAAAACCAAGGCAATCCAGTCCGAAGTAGCCAACAAAGAAGAGTTCAAATTCCAGTCCAAAGGTCAGTAAAAACAGTAAAATGAACCAGCAGAGAACAATGGAGGTCTGAGGCTTCTTGAGTGTTCCTTCAGTGCTCCTCACATAGCAGGGAAAAAAGGAACTGAGCAGTTGGTGGGAGGCGGAGGCTTTTATAGGTAAGGGGATGGAGCTACCACCTAAAAGTCTTATTTAAGGCTTCTAGAAGTTTCTGAAGTACTCTGAGCAGGCACAGGATTAACCCATTGTGTGCATTCACAGAGACCACGAAGAAGAACTCCAACATTCCTGCTCTACCAGTTAGTGATGCTACAACCATAATTGTAAAAGCAATGTTAAAAGTTACTATGTACTATAAAAAGAAAGAGGTTAGCCCTTGTTAAGTTCTTGTAACAATGCAATGTAGTTGCACTTTCAGTTTTTGGAAAGGAATTAATCACAAATAACAAATTATTTACAATTAGTCACTTCACAGGCTTTGGGTCTGGGAGCTACTGTGTGAGTTTCTCACAAGGATCAGAAGCGATGCTACATTGGGATTACTGGGGGAAATAAGAATGTTATTTCCCAAATTCCAAGTGGTTTTTGCTGAGGGCCCCTTAAACTTTAGCTTTCCTTGCTTTGTATCATCCCATCTCCCTTGCCTTAAATGAGAACCAAAAAGTGTTGATAATATTTGAGCAGTGAAAGGGAAGAAGAGATGTGCATGCATGCATATACATGCATAACAGAATAAGCAAATTTGAAGATCCTTTAGGAATGAGTAAATTCTCAATCCAGAAAATGTCACAAATGAAATAGGAATGCTAATATAAAAGTATATTGGCTATTATGTATAAATCATCAAATCTAAGACAGTAAACAATTTTCCGTGGCAGAAAGATTCTTTCGATGCCTTTTTGCCAGCTCTGATCTACGATTATGATTCAAGCATCACAGGCAGTTTTGGAATAGTTAGGAGACTTGCTTAACATTTATGGTACATTTTTAGCCTTTCTTAATACCACGTCGTTGGCAGTCTGCACTTCAGTGAATAATGCACTTGATTCAATTTCACTCACTCATCGCGATGTAAGTATCTGATAGAATATCATTTCCTGCCTTGTTAGAGTTTGACATTTCAGTTTTACTAAGCTCACTTGCACAAGTGGAAAAGCAATTCATAGAAAGTGCTCTTCATGGTAAGAAGATGTCTCCTGAAGAGCCAGACCAGCTCTGACTTCATAACACCTCAACAAAGGGTGAAAACTAGAAAATGTTTCATTGGAACTGGTCCTTGGACACTTATGTGATGCTATGAACTATGTCTCTCCCTGTCTTAAAGACTGATTAGGAAGAAGGATTTCTTCAATGATCCATTTTCTGGTCAATCTTAAAATGTTAACATGGCATTATATTCCACAATAGTCAAATAATTATATTATGGGATGCCATTGCTGAAACTTGTGCTGTTCGCTTTTAAAACATACACACAAACAACACACACCAGCCAATCACCAGTCTTCCCAGTCCCTGATTCAATCCTTGCCCTAGGGCAAAGGAACTCTTGTGACTCCTACCACAACCCCAAACTATCATCTATCTGGATGAGCCCCCACTTGCATCCAAGTAAGATTGGACACAATTTATAACATCCCATCTGAAGGTGGCAACCACTAGGTGGGTAACATCACCCCTGAAGCCCCCATGAGTGCCATGCCTTGAACAAAGCTGTCACTACCTTATCACTAAATTGAGATGAAAGGCTGTAACTTGTAAAATATACCACCCACAGTGCTTTGTTTCTCTGTTGTACCAAAGGAGCAAGAAGATGGATATGATGACCAAGCAAATATATGATCAAATATGTAATTAAAAATGATGTTACATTCTGGCAGCTAGCTTTACAGTCTGGTACATAAGCACCCATGGCATAATTTAAAATAAACAAGTAAATCAACAACTTGGATCTTAAGGTTTATTCCTTTATGTCCCCAGGGAGGTTTGGAATCCAATGGAAAGCCCTACAACCAGAAGTGGAGAATATTCATAGATTTCCTCTTTTCCTTCACCTCTCTTCCTCTGGTCAGAGGCTCCCACAGATTTCAAGGGCACATGAGGCTTCAGGGTGAAGGGAAATTGAAAACATTTTAAAAATAGCTATACTGGAGCACACCAAAGGCCCATCCAGTCCAGCACTTTGTTCACACCACAGAGAACAAGTTGGCCATTGTAAGACCTCAAGTGGAATGTGAACATATCAGCAACTTCCAGTTCAATCTTCCATGCAGGTATGTTGAAACATACACTCTGGTATGGAATGGAATGCATATCTGTCACAATCATTAGTCATTGATCATGTTATTTTAACTGCATTTGTATGATCTTCTTACAAAGCTGCCCAAGTTGGAAACCTTCATCCACTTTCTGTGTAATTGTTGAAAATTGCCTCCACCCTTCCATTGACAGGGTTATCTATAAGCAGAACATGGCCCATCAAATTGTTCCACTAGATCTGAGCAAACTCAAGATCCCGGGCCCTTGTGTTTTCAGTAAACCCACACAACTTTACTCTTCTCTTCTGTTGACAAGGCATACAGATTTTGTAACAGCTTCTCTGGATTACCACCCACTTCCTCAGAAAGCTTATTGTACAATAAATCTGTTAGTCTTAAAAGCACCATACAGCTGTATGTTAATTTGGTGCAAACACCACTACCCTTTTGAAACTGATAGAGTTCATAGATAGCCCATTAAGTGTACACTGGAAATTTAAGACAGAGCTTGAATTAACTGTCTCTTCATTTTTGCTTGGCCTGTAGGGCTACAACAACTAGCCTTTGTGTTGAATCTTTAGCATTTGTAGGCTTGGTTTCCTGTCCATGTTGTTGTTGTTGTTGTTTGAAAATCAATTCCAAGGCACTTAAGGTATTATATATTTTTTTTCCTTTTTGACAATCTTTTTTCTTCTTGACTGCTCTCATTCTCAGATAAAACTGAATCAATACAAATATTGGCTGCTTTCAGGATTAGTTTTCATAATGAGCTTCAAACAGGAACAATAAGCATGTGGACACAAAGAAGTTGGTTCAGAAAACAATGGGGTCTCAGCCAGAAAAGCTCCCATCCAGCTGTATCATATGATTGGAATGGGATGAATTCTGGTTCTGAGATCCTCTGTGGATTGTCCAAAGGTGGTCAGGGACTTGCTGGGCAAGTCTTTTTGGAACACATGATTAACAAGAAATTCAGATCTAAAAGATAGCAAGAGCAAGGGGGGAAATGTATTAAAATTAGCAATGGGTTCCTGCAACCAAATAAAACAGAGGTTTCCAAAATAGAACTTTTCTTCCTTTTTACTGAAGAAGAATCTTCCCTGCCCATCCCCCCGGTCAAATAAATTCATTTAAACAATTAATTTACACCCCACTTTTCATACATAAATTGGTGCAATCTCATTTTCTCATGATATAAATTTTGATTAGTAATTTGTATATCTATCAGGATGAAATATCAGAATATAATAGTTTTCTGAAATGATGTACTGCTACCACATTGGGATATACGAACAAACCTGTGTATAGGAAGGATAGAAAAAGTTAAATAGAAGGATCACAAACAAAGACACAAGAGAAGATAATCAAAAGCAAAAAGAAATGATGTTAACACAGAGATAATGTGATTTTTAATACAGAATGTTGAACCTGTAAAACCCAAGTCAAATCCAATTTTTGCTATAAATTTAACACCTGGAGTTGGACAAATCATATGCTCTCACACATGGAAAATAGGAATGTTCAGCCTGACAGGCCTTATACTGTGGATAGTGAATGGTGTTTAAGGCTGCCCATAAAAAAAATCATAATTAAATAATTTTAATAACACCAATTATATTTTAAGCCAAAATACCAGAAATACTGTGTAGCAGGAGAGGTGGGTGCTGCCAATACCATTGGACAGTAAATCTGCTCTAGGTATTAGTCTAGAACTTTAAAGCAACTATACAAAATGCTAAATCCTATCCCCAGAATAGGTTCAACTCCTTTGATAGGTCCATTAAAGTTCTGACTAAAAACCCAGAATTTTAAAACCCACTGTATAAATGTAAAAGCCATCCAGCTCCTCTGATGTGTACAAATCATGATGTATATGTATGAACTACTATACATACTCATGCAGAGCTATTTGGGCTGGAAGTCAACCTGAAGACAATGGAAGTTCTTTACCAGCCTGCATCACAGGACGAACACCATCATCCCCACATTGCTGCCGGCAAATCTGTGCTTAAGTCCATTCAGCAGTTCACCTACCTGGGAAGCATCATCTCCTCAGATGCCAAGATTGACAAAGAGATCAATGACAGATTAGCAAAGGCATATAGCACATTTGGAAGACTTTACAAAAGAGTCTGGAGTAATAAACACCTGAGGTGAAGCACAAAAATCAGTGTGTATAGAGCCATTGTACTGTCTATTCTCCTTTATGGGTCTG
Organism: Gambelia wislizenii; assembly: GCA_030847615.1. Taxonomy (NCBI): domain Eukaryota; kingdom Metazoa; phylum Chordata; class Lepidosauria; order Squamata; family Crotaphytidae; genus Gambelia; species Gambelia wislizenii. Next base: position 199,770,517 of record JAUMIR010000005.1, on the reverse strand, counting down.
AAACATGGGTCACCTATCGCCACCACTTACGACTCCTCAAATGCTTTCATCAGCGCTGTATATACATAATCCTAAATATACACTGGACTGACTATGTGACGAATGTTGCTGTCCTTGAGCAAGCAGGGATCACCAGCATTGAGGCCATGATATTGAGAACACAGCTGCGCTGGGCAGGGCATGTTTCTAGGATGGAGGACCATCGCCTCCCAAAAATACTACTCTACGGTGAACTCGCCACAGGTCAGCGTAAGAGGGGTGCTCCAAAAAAGCGATACAAGGATACAAGCGATACAAATTGATCACCAACAATGGTCCGGCCTGGCCTCACATTGGGAGGCATGGAGACGCACTATCCACAATGATGCAGCCTTATTTGAGAACTCATGCCGAATAGGTCTTGAAGAGAAACGACAACGCAGAAAGAATCACAACCCGGAAACATCACCCAAGGAGACCTTCTGCTGTGCTTTCTGCAACCAAACCTGTTTATCTCGGATTGGCCTTTTCAGTCATCAGCGCGCTTGCAGAAAGCGTAGGATGAGTCCTTCCTGAATCTTCATTTGCAAAGAAAAGCCAGAGAGAGAGAGAGAGAGAGAGAGAGAGAGAGAGAGAGAGAGAAAGAGAGAGAGAGAAGTCAATAATTTTTTGGCAAAAAATCAACCCAAAAAACTTGGGTCGAACTATCCATGGGTCAATGTAAGTACTGTACCTTAACGCTTATCAAAGAAGAAGAAGAAGAAGGAAAAAGAAAAGAAAAGAAATAAGAACCATCCCCTTTTCTGAGTAGAGTGGCCAAAGGCAAGAACTTAGTGCATCCTGGGAGAACCTAAAAGAAGTACCAGCCTTCTCCACTCTCTCTCTGTTGTGACACTGCTTCTGGCCTTTTTAAATGCCTAATTGGGAATATGGCAGTAGTGGTGGCTCTTTGGCACTTCCCCTCAAAGGAGCACTGAGAAAATAGAAGGAGTTGGTACTTCTTTTAGGTTCTCCCGGGATGGACTAAAATTTTGCCTTTCGCTACTGTACTGAGAGAAGGGAATGTTTCTTTTTTTGATAAGAGTTCATACTGTACCTTAACATTGATCAAAAAAGGAACCATCCTCTTCTCTGAGTAGAGTGGTGAAAGGCCTCTGAACGCCCGGGTGGGGAAATAGCTGTGGTGGCCAGGGGTAACTGGCCCTCTGAGACAGCATTGGTGCCTTCCCCTCTCTGCAGAATGACCCCTGATTTATCCATGGGTCATACCAAAATCCATAATTTTTGTTCCTAAACCTGCCCTCAATTTATGCACGAGGTTGACTTATACATGAGTATATACAGTGCTAGATTTTATAGTATTTTCTCTGTCATGTCTGTGTTCATCACCTTGTAGTGATGGGTCAACATGTTGTGTAAGTTCATTTTTATAGAAGTTTACCACATTTTACCAAATGTGGGAGATAGAAAAACTGTCAAATTTAACCATATATGTCCATGTCTTTAGTATGCAAATATATATTTTTTAAAAAACCTGGTTTTTCATGAATGTGTATTATTTTGCCATGTTAGTGGTTAGTTAGGGTAACCACTACCTTCTTCTCAGAGGTTTTTCATCTTTAAACTCTGTATGGTGGGTGGAACATGGCCCTTTCTGTACAGGGAATAACTATATCTATAGAATTTGGCTAGTGGAAATGGGGAAGAATGTTGCTTGAGTCTGTTTTTGAAGAATTTGTGAGAATACACACATTTCTTCATGTATGGGACAGAAAGAAGTTGAGGTTTAAAATGAGGGCATGTGGGGGGAAAGTGAATATGGCAGATTTTCCTCTTCCCAAATTGAAAACAGTCCACACTCAGGTCACCACAACTAAAAATGCTTTGCTCCTTCTGCAAAGCCACATGAGTTTTGATGCCAGGAAGACTGAGGCAGTGGTCCCAGTAATAGAATGAACTTGGTAAGGCATGAGGAGAAGCTAGAAATATTTTACTTGAAGAGCAAAACGTGTACACAAGTGATAGGGGCTAAGTGCTCCTCTTGTCCATGACTTACTTCCCAGTTGTCATTTCAAGATAATCCATTTGTAATATTAATTACATTGCACCCAGTGATGTATGTGAGTGCTTTAAATGTAATAAGCCAAAAGGGGCCTTATGCTGGCTCATCATATAAAGAGAGGTGGATTAAGCTTTCTCTCCCCAATACAATCCTGACTAAAAATGCATTCTTGTGGATGCAACTAGAAGTAAAGGGTGGAGGGGAAAATCCCATTACAGCTTTGGGTGGCAGTTAATCTGTAAGGATTGTGGTGGAGGACAGAAAGTTAAATCTTCTCTTCCCACATACTGAAGTTATGAACTACTCAAGAATTAATGGATATTTCCAATATTTTTTCTAACTTTGCTTTCATAAATGCCTGTTTAAAACTTCTACTGCCTTAGGAAGTCTTAGGGCTGAAAAAAAATTATGCATAGAGAGTATTTTGGCATTCCAGTAATAGCATGCCTACATAGACGAAGCTTCCATCAATTAAAAAAGGGGCTTCCACCAGAAGAAGTGTATTGGATTGCTGCCAAGTTATATTCATTCACTGTCCAAGTGGTCATCACAGCCTTACAGTTTTTAGAACCTCTCCAGTTTTCAGGAAGGCTTGGGTTGCAAGGATAACTACACGTACTAGAGCATACACCCCATTAATCTCAGTGAGGTTGACTTCTGAGTAAACATGCATACAGTTACGATGATCAGAACTTTTATCTCCATGATGCATTTTAGCCTAGATTTTTATTGAGACAGCGATAAAGAGCTACATTCCCTTTTAATATCACGCCAGTCTCCCAATCTATGGTGATTAAAATTTCCATTAATAACTTTATTACTATTTATTTATGGTAAATTCATTGCAGAAAGAAATCCCACAGAAACTGTGATTAAAATAGATGACTACATTAACATCAAAAACAACAAAAATTACTGTAAAATGGATGAACAATTCAGCAGTACCATGATTATAGTAACATGTATCTGTGCTGATGCCATGCTTTCAGTAATACAACATCTGCTCTTTTATTTGTGTTTTAGATGCATTACATTTGATTCATAAGGAATTAAATAAGATTTTATCCCATTAGTTAATATTGTGAAACAGAAAAAAGCAGTTGCATGCCTATGTAGGAAATAATGAGGCCAGACATAGGATATGGGTAAAACCAGGGCCATTTTATTTACACTATTTGTAACAAGATCTGTAGGGAAGTTATCACAGTCTAAGCTCCAGCTGCAGTGTGTGTTACTTGACCTCTTCCCGAACAAACCGCAGGCAAGCAACTCAAGTCCTGAATTCAAGCCATAGTGAATAATAGCTCATGCCTGACCAATAATCAGAAGGGAGGTCTTCCTCGAACCCTTCCCCATCTACTCCAAAGACTCAAAAGGAGAATGTGTCGCATGCCAGCTCCAAAGAGACTCCTTTCTCACCCAGGTCCCCACACAACATTTAGGGCAAGTCTGGAGAGACCTATGCCTGAGAGGTGCTCAGTGTAAATCCCACTTATTTCCCTCCCAGTACCTGCCCAGTGACTATCTGTTTAAAAAGTGCCATCAAATCCAATTTCCCCAGCACTCAGTGTAAGTTCAACAACACCTGGACATCTGGACAGAAATGACCAGCTGAAGCCTGAAGGGCTTGTCTAGATGGACAATATATCCATCTTACCCCCATCATAGAGCCCTATAGGCCTGATGATGCAGGGCATTTGCATCAGGACATTGGGGGTCCTCATAAACCTCGGGGCAGATATGGGGCTCAGATGGGGGAAGGCAGGGTAGCTCCTGACAACCTTTTAAAATAATACCTCTTTTAAATCTATTTCCGCTGGGAGTAAACAGATTGGCCCTGTGAGACCACAGGAGCCCATCTCGGCAGGCCAGCCTGTTGCCGCAGCTGCTGGTCTGCCTTGCTCTCTCTGAAACAGGAAGCAGGCCCACAGCATGTGACCAAGGCTGGTCACATGAAGGGGGTCTTGGTCACATGTTATGGGCCAGCTTCCTGCTTTCCAAGATGGCAAGGGAGATGGCAGTGACAGTGGGCCAGTAGGCCCATCTGGATTCTGGCCCATTTGCAGGTAGTACATGGGGAAAATGGGCCTGATCCATGGCCAGGATATGCCAATTGGGATCCAGCGTTTCCTGGCTCATATACATGAGCCCTTAAGAGGGGTATGCAGAATTTTTTTAAAAAATGTCAAAGAAGAGCCCTGGGGCATAGTAGGCATATAACATCAAGCAAATGAACAAGCATCTCTCAGCATCAGTGCCATGTTGATTAGATTCCTCTGGGCCTCTCTTCTCCAATGGACACTAGAGATGTCCTCTCACCACAGGCACTCACACACTACCTCCCCTCACTGCAAGCATTCCAACTTCTACTTCCATTATTTTGACATTTTGTCCTGACTAATTTCTCTGGTGTTAATCTTGATTTGATGAATAATCCCACCCTACCCCCTGCCCCCATCCACCTTTTCTCTGTCACTAGCAGGATAGGTCTTCTTGCTCTACCTCACCTGGCTCAGTACGTCAGGTCTGAACAGAAACTCAGAAATGTGAGGCAGAGCAAGGAGAAGAAGAGGAAGGAAGAAACAGAGAATCAGGAGGCTATTCATGGTTATGAATCATGATGCCTATATACTTCTTCAAGAGTCAAAGGCAACATGAATCTGTAGACCTATCATTACTGTTATGTGTCTTCAAGTTGGCTCTGACTTATGGAGACCCTATCATTGGGTTTTCTTAGCAAGATTTATTCAGAAGTTGGTCTAGAGAACTAGAATACAAACCAATGGACTCAAATTACAAGAAAAGCAATTCCACCTGAACATTATAAAGAACATCTTTACTCTAAGGAGATTATCAGACATGCTAAAAACGGCATTATAGTGACACCAGGAGATTGCTAAAGGGCTCCCTTTTCAGATGACATCATTTCCCATTTGTAATGCACCCATTCTTCTGCCATTCTGCCTGCACTGCTTTTTATTGACGGGAGAAGCCGTCAATACACCCCCCATTCCGGTTCTGTCACAGATTTGACAGCAACTGAAAAGGTGGCCTGTTTTGCTGGCAAGATTCCAGCATCAATAGGAGTCCCTGCCAGCACAACTCCTGGTGAGATTGGGACATTAAGGTAAGTGACACATTTTAGAAGCAGTCAGTAACAAAATGGGCTATTGGCAGGCAACAACAGTGACAACGAAAACTATTATATCATTTTCTCTGTCAATCTTAGTGATACTAACCAAGTATCCAAATTTTAATTGCTTAAAACCATAGATCATCACATTATAAAGCAGGTTATACAAATATTAAATCACAACATTAAAATTAAAATATAGGATATAAAATACAATTTCTACCATTTCTAGTATTACTAATATTATTGATATGAATTAAATATACAAAATGAAAACATCGAAGCATTAAAATGGCAAACTTTTGTGAATGTATTGTAATAAATTGTATGGGCTTTAGCTAATCCCATTAAAAAGATTGCAGCTCTTCTACTGATTCTAGAATCTCTATTAAAAACCAAAAATTCTATTTTTTTGGCAGATAGAACAATAGTTTTTGAAAGATAACAACCCCACAAGGTATTTTTCTCTAATTCCCTTTGGCAGAGGACAATAAAACAAATAGTGTGGAAGATCCTCGACTTCATACAGACCACAATGACAATAGCATAAATAAGAAGGCAGTTTAGCTAATTGGCCGTCCAAAATTATTGAAGGCTTTAGCTGAAACCTTGCTAATATTAGCTCCCTTCTTAAACAAAACTTTCCCATTTTTCACAGTAGTCCTCTGGGCCTGGAAGGTGTTTAAGTAAATTGTACTATGGAGAGATTTTAATGGAAGCAAGAGATGCAAAGTCTTCTTGTAAAAAATATATCATTAGCATGTGACTTGAATTCTTTCTTAGCTGATAAATTATCTTTCTGAGAAAAAAAAACATTTCTGAAAAGCCAAATTTATTAAGAAGACATGAGAGATTTCGGTACTAAGATTTTCCTTGTGAGAAGCTAGGAGCCAGTTGCTCCTTAAAACATAGTTTTACTAGGTGATTTTCTGGCATTCCTTTCAGTCTTAACCAGAAGTTAAAGATAGACAGATAAATCTTCATGAGCCAGGGTTGTAATCCCATTTCCAGTTGCAAGTACTGTACTGGGGTGTTTCTTGGAGTTCCCAAGACAGTTCTTAAAATTCTATTCTTGATGCCTTCCAAGTCAGCAGCAACTCAAAAGCCCCAAATCTCAGATCCACACAGCACTTGTGGCTGAAGTTTCTGTTTTATTAAACACAAAATTGGAGACACCTGTCTCCCTCTTGCGGTATACCAAAACTTAAGAATCACACCTGTGAGTTGTTAAGCCTTGAGTTTTGTGGCCATGACAAGTGGTTGCCATGAGCCAGAAGCCACAAATAGTATATCCAAGTAATGATGTGAGGTCACCTGTTCTACTTTACTTTGCCCAATATGTGAAATATGCTTCTTAGTTCCATCTCTGAAGACTACAACTTTGGTCTTGTCATTATTAAGTAATAATTTGTTAGCTGAACAATATACACACAGATTAGCTAGGAGTCTTCTAAATCCATTTTGGGTGTAAGAGAGAGTACCATGTCATCTGCATGTAGAAGCAGGGGGACTTTCCTACCACAAATTGATGGGGGGGGTGCAATTTACCATTACTGAAAAGGTTGAAAAGGAAAGGTGCCAATATGCAACCTTATTTTACACCTCTACCTGTGGAATAGATTCTGTAAGAGATCCCTTTGAAGACAATCTCACCTTCAGGGTGGTATAAGTATAGAGTGTTCTGACAAGATTATCAGTGTTAATATTAGATAGCTTGAGCCACAATAGCATTGAAAGCGGCTTTCACACCAACAAATGCTGTGTAAAGATGGCTTTTCCTATGTTGTGAGTATTTATATACTAGATGGTTCAGCACAAAGCAGTTGTCCAAAGTGCAATATGCACTCTGAACCCTGCCAGTTCTTCATTGAAGACATTGTTTTCCATTGCTCAGTTCTCTAACTTGTCCAGCAGATACTGGACATATATTTTTGATACTCTATATCTATAAGACTAATTGGTCTATAATTTGATGTAGAAGATCTATCAGCCTTTTTATATATATGGGATGATTATACCTTGATTCCAGCCCACCGGGATGTTTCCTGTCAAGTTGATGTAGTTGAAAAATTGGCATACTAAGAGTACCCACCAACTTAAATTTTCCTTTAAAACTTCTCCCAAATTCCATCTTCTCCTGGGCTTTGCCCCTAGGTAATGATGATATTATGCTTGTTATTTTGGCTTCAGAAATTGGTGGCCATGGATCTGAATGGTTTAACTCCAGGTGGAGTTCTGGGCCTTTTATGTGGAATTATGATTATTAAAGATGGAATAAAAATGACTCCACCACATATACTGTAGTACGTTTAGGGGCAGATCGATTCTGCTGGGATTCAAAACTTTCAATATGCCAGAATTTCCTAAGGTCTTTAAGCTACATTGCCTAGGCTATATCTGACCAAACTAGATGTTGAAAAGCAGTTTTTTCCCCTTTCAGGAGTATTTTGTACTGAGAAATGCTTCCAGATTTTGAGGGGTAAAAATTATTTTCAATTTTCTTACCAACTGATGAGTGGATTTCTTTTAAGGTGACACTCCTTATCAAACAGTGCTTTGGGGGCATTAGTTTCTTGCCTACTGGGATCTCAATATTGGATTGAATAGATTTGGGTAAAGATCTAAAGATATCCAACATCCGGGGTGATTCATGGCTTAAGCACAAAATCTGATCCCTCCACTGCTTACAAGGATTGGAGATCAGGAGAGAGGATATCATTTGAGCAGTTTGATTATCCCATAAGTCTCTTGAAGCTGATAATTCTGGACTAGATTAAAGGATTGTTCTGATTTAATCAAAGACTGCCAGGGGTCAGTTTTAAGTGAGCACATATAGGATAGGCTGGTGATCACTATTTCCAAAGGGTACCACCATGAAGTTAGCTATTCTGTCTAGGTAGACCACAGAAAGACAGACATAATCTATAACACTGAAACCTCTTGAAGAAAGATAAGTGAAATCTCTATTTATATCTCCTACCCATCACCCATTGATAATTCTATAATTGATTTTATACAGGAACTTTGTCAGCGAGATACCATTCAGATTAATAAAGGAATCCCTAGAATTTGGGGGTGGAGGGGAGAAGTAATAATAATCTTCTTCTATTTGAGCCATGGCTGACAGGTGCTTAATGCTGTCACCTGCTCTTTCATTAAAGTCCCCAACTATAATTATAACAGCACGTGGATATGACTCTTCCAGAGTTTCGACCATAGTGGAGAGGGAATCCCAAAGGGCAGCCTCATAATATTTGGGAGTTTCTTAGGGATATATATATATATATATATATATATATTATAGTCATCTCAATTAGGATTTATTTATTGTCTGCTGTAATTCTAAGAACAAAGGCTGAAAGTCTCCCTATGATGTTTATATGCTCGTATTTGACTTCCCATTTTAGGAAGGCAAAAATTGTCAACCACCCTACTAGCATACCTTTATGTTCTAGGCAAGAAGTGGCAGGAAGAGACCAAACATTATAACCTGGAATTGTCAGATCATCCACTATTATCTTGCCTCTATCCATGTCTCTTGTATTCAAATAATATCATAAGATGACAATGACTCAAATATATATATATATATATATATATATATATATATAGGTTTCCCTTATGTGATTTCCAGCCTGCAATATTCCAGGATAAAATGAAAGGCTGGTTTGATCTTGGGAAAAGGCAGTTAGTCAGTGAGACCACTGTGTTCCCAAGTCACAAAAAGCCAAGACATAATGGTTTGAGGTACTATGCTCAAGGTAAGTACCAGCTATACATACCTTATCATTAGTTGTTTTGTTGCATTGGACAAATCTGGGAGGGGTTGATATTGTGATAGCCTTGTTTTCAATAGGCTTTTTGCCTGAAGTAAGGACTGGACTGTGCCCTGGACGTAAATCTGTTTGATTGGGAGTATTTTTTGTTTTTATTCCAGCATCTGGTTTTAAAAGGATTTGGGCTCAAGTTATGGTTGATTTTCCTCTCAAAATATTTCTTATTACAGGCATTTGAAAAGTGGTTTGGCTTATCTAAAGATTTAGATTTAGAATTTAACATCCTCTTGTTTGGATTGCCATTGTGTTTAGCTGGAAAGAGAGGATTTGCCACTAAAGGGCCTGCTTGAATTAACAAATCATGAGTTGTTGAGAGTAAGATATTATTCCATCCCTCTCTGCAAGTTCTGATATTTTACAAGCCTAATTCCACACTCCCTTTTGGTCCATTTGAAGTATAAAAGTTGTGAAGTTCAACCTCGTCCTATTTGAGGGGAATCTGGGTTATATCTTGTACTTCCTGAAGCAAAGCTTATTTACCTAGAAAGGAGTCATGAGGACCTTTCACAGTGCAGTTGTGAATAACTAAAATAGCAGACCCCTGCCTGATTTTGCCAGCTTGTTGGGATTTCTCTATTGGATTAAGTATGGGGGATATCTTGGTTTCCTTAAATTCACTTAGGTCTCTGTTTTCCAAAACCAGTTTACCCTGTCCAGTTATATCACTATCTGGTAATAGTACAGAGAATTCATTAGTGAAACACCCTCTGTACTCATCCAGAGTCACCAGAGAAATCCCAGAACTTGGAAAGGTAATAGATTTGTCCAGCTTGTGGTTGTCTTTTTTTGACTGTAAGGGTCAATCCCTCCTTAATCTCATTCTGAGAGTTGATCTAAATCATGGGAACTGAGCCACAGAAAGGTCTGAGAGAATTTGTTCCTTATCTTCCAAGAATGAACAATTAGAAGTAATATTCTGATTGGCCTTGAGGACTCTAGCATTATCATTAATGATGCTATCCTTATTTGTAGGAGGAGTGGGAATAGTCAGTATTCTAATAAGGTGCTGTTCTCCACCGGCAAAACTGTCTTGAGTTGGGAGGCCTGCTGGGCTGGGAGGGACATGAGGCAGACAGAAATAACCATGCAGCCATTGTGGTCTTGAATAGGATAATTTATTGAATGCAGCAATAAATAGGGAAAACAAGTATTGTATTAGTTAACCAATATAGAAAAAGACAACAGCAAGGAAAATGTACCCACTCTACAGAACTATATGCTGGAAAGGAGAGAGAGAAAAAGAGACTGTCTCAAAACCTACCCCCTCTTATATGGATTTTACTTTCATAAGCATTATACGAAGAAACGAAACTCATGAAAAATGAAACTCATGGGCAAAACTTGCTAGTGGGAAAGAAAATGTCCTCAGGCAATTAGTTGGAGCCAGACGCTCTTGGACCCAAACATCCTTATCTTAGAGGCTGCACTGTCTCTCTTGTTCTCCCATGAGAAACTGCTCCTTGACTTTCTCATCAGAAAACAAGGCCTAGCGTGTTCTCATGAATCCTGAACCAAACTTTTGGGGCTAGGCCTGCACAGGCCCTTACAGGCGCATATTCTAGTTATTGTGGCCTGTAATCCTGAAGCTGTTTGTTCCAAACATTTAATTGTTTCAAAAATTTTCTCAGCCAGAGAAGTCAAGAAACAATGATCCCTTAGATATTCATATGATGTTGTACTATGCCCAAAGTTGTTGTTTGCAGTCTATCACCACTGTGCTCACAGATTTTTACTCACATCAGCATCCCTCATTAGATCTGATGTAAAACTCCCAGGGCGAGGTGGGTAATTTCCATTAGCCTGGGAAGAAGAAGCATGAGGTTCCCAAACAGACCCTGCTTTTCTCTGAACTTCCCCAGTATCAGAACTTCCTAAGTGGTTAACCACTGGGTCTGATAGCTCTAAGTCTCCAATCCAGACACCATCTCTGGCTATTTCATCTTTAAAGAAACCACCTTTCTCTAATAATGGGGGGGAATCTCTATTTGTTGTTGTTGTTGTTGTTGAGATGTGGATCCATTTTCACAATTCCCCTTCTCTAATCACCACTGCCTTCATATTCTCACCATGACTCAGAGGTTAGACAAGCTTCTTCAGATTCCCTTCTACTTTCACCCTTCTCTGCCCACTTTGGTAACAGTGCTTGATAAACTCCTGGAGTGCTGTTCTGCCTTGTCTGCCTTCCACCATTCACACCTCCTTCAGCTGCTCTATCAGTCTTTCTGACACAGGGGAGGGGAGAAAAAACTTCTCAGATCACCATTCAAACTCCCTCCTGGAGTTAATGAGTTAATGTATCTGGCTCAGAGTAGTTGTTTCAAAGCTTGAGCACTGATTCAAAAAGGGGCTTACCAGTATTCCTTTTTACTACTTTAAATTGATGGCATTGGCTCACCTTTCAATTTTGCTCGCTCTCCCAAAATGGCAGGTGAAAACAGAAGCGAGGAATAAGGTAAAAGGTTGTGGGAATAGGAACAAACACATCTGACCACTCTGCCGCCATTTCCAGTAACATCGACATTACTGTTTCACATAGCAATCACTTAATATCTAAAAAAGAAAAACTGCATCCCACACTAATGTAAAAAAAAAACCCAAACCCTAAATTTGGGAGTTCACTAACATTTAACAATTTTTTTAAAGTCTTTATATCTTTGGTGAACAGGAGGGGATGGAAAAATAGTAAGATAATGTTCATAGATGGACATGGTTATGGCTGGAGTTAGAATAAGAATGAAACATTGACACTTTTTTTCAGAATTTTCTAAGACCAGAGAAATATGGCAAAATTTCTAAAATGTAGCAGTACTGCCATAAAGTTGCATCCCTATTATTAACTTTCCTACCTGTCATGTGACTCTTTTGCTGGAAGTCCTGTTGAAGTTTATCTTAAAGCAACATTACAAATATAGTGCAATTTATGAATTTAAGAGAAAAGAAGTTTAGTTTCCTCATATGTGTTGGAGGAATAATCTCATTTTACAACTTAGCCCATGAATTTCCTGGTCAGAAGTGAGCAGGAGCTTTCTCCATTCTTTGCAACCCTTGAAGATGATAGACTCCATAAAGTTATTGTCAGACTCCAACTAGCTATCCATTTTACAACATACAAAACTCATAAATATAAATTTCCTCTTGCTTCCCAAGGGAATGGCAGACTTCATGTTGTCAAAGGGTTTGATCCTCCCAGTATAAGAATCACAGTTTTTATTTCTCAAAGCACTGAAGCATGTGCTTTTCTTACCTCTACTGATTTGTTTGGAAGCAAGGGACATGATAATGCGCTTATTTCTAGTGGGTTGCTGAAAAGAATTTTGATTTAAGGCTCATTTTCAAGAGCCAAGTGTTATTTCTGTCTCTAAAAAGCTTCTCACTTAAATACCAGCCTTGTTGAGCTTCTAAGCTATGTTTTGCTGGACTGCAGTCCTTGGTGGAAAGGAAGATCAAGCTGCCTAGGGAAGTGCCATCTGAAAATGGTACACTTTTGCTTCCTGTAAATAAATCAGCAAATGTGGATTTTGTTAACACATTTTGCAAAGAGTTACAGTTGTTTCCCCACTGTTTCCCCAGTGTTTATGACAGATGGCTGTTAGGCAGAGATTCCTATGTAACAAAGGTACTCCTTGAGTCAAGCTTGTACAGTGAGGTGCAGATGGGAAAGTGAATCCATTTGTATCCATAAGGATATATATGCTCTGACATTCTCCCCTGTGAATTTGATGTGGCATTTCAAAGTATCAAATTCCAGAAAAAAAAAGTTATTATATCTATCTATCGATTGATTGATTGATTGATCGATCTATAGCTAGATAGATAGATATAGATATACATATAGTAATAGATATAGATATAGACTTGGGACTTTTTCAGATGTTGATTTACTGTGGAAGAAGGCTCATAACACTCACAAGGCTGCTGTGTGGCAGGGGCCCCATTTCGTATGACACCATCCCCCTGCCGCAAGAGATTGGAGGCAGCCGTGCCATATTTGGCCATTTTTTACTCACAGAAGTTGCCCGTGAATAAAAAATGACCAAATATGGCATGGCTGCCTCCGATCTCTCCCAGAATGGAAACACTTGATTTCGGCAGGGGGGTGGCATCATACAAAAAGGGCCCCCTGCCGCGCAGCAGCCTCACGAGTGTTACGAGCCTTCTTCTGTGGTAAATTGACATCTGAAAAAGTCCATATATTCAGATGTCAATCCTGCATCAGTCATGTAGCCATGATGTTATAGCTATGTTTTAACTCCCCATGTGACCCTTGAAACCCACTTTAAAAGCCTACTACCCATCCAGAGCAATGGAGGTCTGTTCTGCTGGTGAGTTGGGGCATTGCAAAATTATGTGACCATCCCACTCCTGCTAGTGAGTGAGGTTGTAATGAAAGCATGTGACATGATCCCATAGGTGTCCTGCTTCGCACATCCTCACTCACTGGCAGAAGGAGTCTGATCCCATCATCCTGCAGCACTCTGCTATCCTGCAGAACAGACCCCTTTCTCTACAGAAAGCTGATTGGGTTTTAAGGTGGGTTTTAGGGTGTTTGTGCTAATGTCAATAGTATAAGAATCACAGATGAGAATATGAAACAAATAGAATGTCCTAAATCTAACTTATGACATCGTAACCGACTAACAGGATGCCAGCTGTTGTGTTGATCTATTTTAGTTGTTCCCAAACTCTGGCCCTCCAGGTGTTTTGGACCTCAACTCCCAGAAGCCCTAGCTAATTTGGCCAACAGTCAGGAATTCTGGGAGCTGAAGTCTAAAACATCTGGAGAATCAATGTTTGGGAACAACTGATCTATTGGCACTCTACTCAGGCCACAGCAGTTATGGGTAGTCATTATTGTTTCATGTGACATTGCTGTATAATGTAAGTACAATTCTCACTTTAACTTATACAGTGTATTTTATTTAGTATAAGTCCTATAGAGCAGTTATCAGGCCTACTGTCCCCTCCTTGCTTAATCTATACACATTATGAATAGCTGCTCCTCCACTCTTCCTGATTTTCCATCAAATTCCACCTCCCTGCTGTTTTTAGTTCTGTAGCCTGTACATATCATCACATCTTTCTCTTCATTGGTTTCTAACAAAAAATGTTTATATGTTGGCTGGAGGTTACTAGCACATAGCCTGCCAATGATATCTAGCTTTTACCATGGATACCTAGCCTTTAGCATAGGTTTATTGTGATCTTTTAAGGCTCATAATCCATCCAAGTGTGCTGGCTATTGTATCAGTCTTCCACCCCTTGTTTGTTTTGTTGTTCCAAACACTGTGTTTTCCTCTTTTCTGTCAATGCCATTGTTTTGTGAGCTGAACTCTGCTGGTGTCTTTCTTTCTTTTGTGGAGTTCCTGGCATCTTCCTCCTTCATGTGAGATTCACTGGCAACAGATCACTTGTCAAAGTTGTCTTGGTCCTTGTCCTGAGTTTGTTCATGGAATTAGATTTCATCTTTGCCTGCACTGTGCAGCTGCCTACAATTACTTCTGTCACTGTCCATTTTGTGCATAAAAAGGAGGAGGGAGGGTGAGAAAAAAAAGAAAGAAAGAAATGTTGCGGCATCTTTAAGACTAACTGGTTTGTATCCCACTTGGAACTGTATTTGAAAAAGTGGGTTTATATCCATGAAAGCTTATGCTAAAATAAAAACCAGCTAGACTTAAAGATGATGCCACTGTTCCTTTTCTTCTCCCACTCCCTTCCTCCTTTCTATGCTGCAAGAGATGAACATGGCTACTTCTTTGAAAATTATGCACTTTCTGTAATAGCTACATTCTGAATGGTGGCTCTTTGCCTTTTGTTACATCATGCACTGATGTGCATTGCACACCAATGTGCTTTGCATGCCGATACATATTGGGCATTTTGCTGACTATGCTTCGTAGTAACATAACAGCAGCACTCTATTGGATATGGATGTTCCACAACTGCACCATTATAATTCCTGCAGATGTAGCTCCACTTACAAAGATGTAAGCCCCCCGACGTGGTTATTTATTTCTCCTGTTCTACAGACCCATCTGTATGCATCTCTGGTGCATAAATACTGGTTGATCTACCAATTGGAGGGAACTACTGCGTAGTACTTTATGCTCATCTCATAGGTCTGTTTCTCAGCAGTGTATGTTGTAGTCTCTTAGGAGAATTCAGCAAGGGTTTCTTCATTATAACCTTTAATGGTTTATGATTTGATTGTACACCTATTCTTTGTCCAAAGGTGAATGGATGAATCAGCTCTAGTCCACACACTACTGTTAGCCACTACTTTTCTATATGTGCATTCTCCCTTCTGTATCAGCCATTGTCCTATGAACAAATGATATGAGCTTCTCATTTTGCATTAAAATATTTCCATGCTATTTCAGCAGTTTAGCTAAGTTGATGTATTTCAAATGTTCAAGCTTAGGTGATAATTTTGTTAAGTCTTTGAAATGCCTTCTTTGGGAAATATTCCCACTCCTAAACTGCATCCTTGGAGTTAGCAATCTCAGTTGTGCACAAACATCAGACAAGAATTTGGACAAATTGTTGACCATCAGAATAACATGTTGGACACCTCGGACACCTAGTTGCCTGGGAATTTCCATCATGGCCCTCACCTTCTCTGTCCTATCTTAGACCCTTTGTGGTCAACAGGTGTCTCATGTATGGTACTTCTGGTAGTGCAATGGTAAAATGCTAGTACTTCAGCCACAATATTGTGAGTTTGATCCTGCAGGGCTCCAGGTTGACTCAGCCTTCCATCCTTCCATAGGTTGGTAAAATGAGTACCCAGCTTGTTGGGGGAAATTAGTTAACACATTGTAAACCGCTTAGGGAATGCTTTGCACTGATAAGCAGTATAGAAATATAAATGCTATTGCTAAGTGCTGTTGCTATTCTCAGTTGTATTCTGTCAGCATTCAGGATAATGTTCTTTTTCTGGAATCTTTGGAGATATTGCTGTAGTTTGCTATCATGATCCCAAACAGCATCAGCATCATCATTATTATTATAACCCTTCTAGTGCTGGGTTCAACATTTACCGGAAAAGTTCAGGAGCAGGGATGATCTTCACTGGTGTTCTTAACCAATGATATCTATCAAACAGTGTGCTAAAAGTGAAATCAAATATGAGATGGCTCATCCAGCTCCAAATGCAACAAGCTATTATTGGCATAGAATCATAGAGTTGGAAGAGACCACAAGTGCCATCCAGTCCAACCCCCTGCCATGGAGGAATACACAATCAAATCATTCCCGACAGATGGCCATCCAGCCTCTGTTTAAAAACCTCCAAAGAAGGACACTCCACCACACTACAAAGCAGTGTATTCCACTTCTGCACACTGCAAACTATAGACACCTTTACCTGTAACGCATCTGGTAATGCATCCTCAATTACTGGCAATAGGTAGTGGTTCTTTTAAAGGTCCTGTTAGCTGGCTTAGGATCAATTTTGATTCTCAGGGCTTGTCTATATGAGGCAAAAAAACCCCACCCTGGAGTGCCTCACAGTAATGGCATTTCACAGCAGCTGAAACTTATCTTAATGGTGTTTTTGCCCCAATAAGCTTCACGTGCAAGATGGTGGTTGTGAGTGATTTGCTCACATTTGTACTTACCTCAATTTGCCACCACTGAACTTTTTTGTTAAATGATGTCTAAGTTGCGATAGAGTGATTTTTCGATTTAATATAAAAGCAAACACACACACACACACACAAAAACCCACCCCAACCACCCTGTTGTGTTGCCTTAGCACTTACTTGCTAAGGCAAAAATCCAACATGGTTGTAGTGGGTGCTTGCCTTGTTAGCAAGCCCCACCCCCTGCGCTCACACAGCCGATCAACTTTGTGCTTCCTCTGCTATGGGAAAGTGATTCATACTGAATTGCTTATCTCAATGAGCAGGAATACACATTCCCATCAATTTTTTTTTTTAAAACCTCTGGGAAAAGCTATGAGGGCTTTTCCTGTGGAGTTTTGGACATATTGGGCCCCCTCCTTCCCAATATGGTGGAACAATATGGAATGTCATTAAGACAGGTTGCATTCTCCTCGCATTCCATGAGGAGTATTTTTGCCATTTAGACAACCCCTCACTTTTCCTGATAGCCTCCTTACCACCATTACTGATCCAGTTAGTGCTTATTTGAACTGGTGCAATGATGCCTTTTTCCTGCAAGCTTGCCAGTACTTTCTTAAGTGACTCCCTCAAGGCTACTGGATTTTGGTCACTGTACTGGTTGCACCTATGGGTCTATCTCTAACCTCATTTTACCTTCAAAGCATCCAGTGTCCTGGAATGTGTCTCCATATCTTGATAAAATGTTAGGAAGAAGACCTAATAACTTCTTGCCAGTGGCAGTACTAGGGGTGTGTGGAGAGGCCCAACTGCACCAGGTGACACCATCAGTGGGAGGGGTGACACCAGCCTTAGTGACACCACAGCTTCTTGCTGTTTTAAACTGTGAAGGGTATTCTGATAGTGTACTGTACTTAAATCCATGGTTTGTGCTACAAGGTTTCCCAGCAGTGAATAAGTTTCTTCTCTGTCAATGGACTTTTTCGGATGGGGTTTTGCAATGCTAGCAGCCTCGTCCCCCTTGCGAGGCTGCTGAACTGCAGGGCGTCCCTTTTGGATGACGCTCTCCCTTGCCGATACTGTTGCACAACTGCTGAGATGCTGCAGCATTATATTTGGTGGTTTTCTAATCACGAAAGTTGGTCATGATTAGAAAAGCACCAAATATGGTGCTGCAGCGTCCCAGCAGTTACGCAACAGTATCAGCAGAGGATCAGCAGGGGAGAGCGTCATCCGAAAGGGATGCTCTGCAGCGCAGCAGCCTCACAACGGGGACGAGGCTGCTAGTGTTGTAAAAACCCGTCCGAAAAAGTCCAATGACTATAAATTCCAGATGTCAGTCCTTCTTTCCTTCCTTCCTTCCCCCACCCTTTTTTGATTGATGCATGGATTTGCCTGGGTTGGTTTGATGACTGGCAGCATCTGAAAACCTTAAAATTTATTTCATTATTATTTTTACTATTTATTTAGTTTACTAATTTACACTCTAGCTTTCTCCTAATATTGTTTCCCAAGGACGCTAACAACATAACAAAACACAGCTGGACCTCCAGGTAGGAGATGTGGCAATTTATATGTCTACTTCGTGTTCCGAGGCAGACAAAGCTAAGTAGCAGAATAGTTGGCTACTTAGCAATTAATTATCTGACAGAACTCTCTCCAGACAAGGTAGATAGCATAGGGAATGCCCACAAATGCTCAGGATCAGCTCCTTGCAAGGAAGCTGCCAAAATGGTGGCAGTAGGAAGCAAGTTTTGGGCAGAGAGGCTGTGGGAGAAACATCAAAGCCCTGGCTGCTTAGTGAGTCTTAAATGACACTGGCTCCGTGAAATCCTCACTTTCTTAATCACTTTAATGGCTCAATTCGTAAATGAGGAGAAGTCTTCTAATGAAGAGAAGTACCCTTCTTTCTGTAAACAGGATCAAAGAAATACTATTTACATGATTTACAAGATTTAAAAGATTTCAGCTAAAAAGAAAAAGGATAAAGGGATAAAATCTAATAAGATGTACCTTAAGAAAATTTTATAAGGAATTCAAGAAACAGCAACTTTAAAAGAGAAAGGATTTTTATTTTACCATTGGACATAGTTGGAGTAAAGAGGATGTTTCTCCATGGGAAGAGGCTTTATTTACTTTAGAAGATGATAACACTGGGAACACTGAGAATAACCAGGTGTTGGTGTTGGATCTATTGAGACTGAATTAGATTTTGCTTTCTGGTTTTTAACCCTGTAGCTGCTGAATCTAGGAAGATGGGGTTGTTACCCAAAATGCTCCTTGGAAAATTCCAAGAAAATATCGAGTTTCTAATATGTTGGGGAAATTATCAGCAACTCTACTTTAGCTATGCAAAGAGGGGGTAACAATGGAATCTGAAAACCAATTATACCAGTACTAGTCTGGATGGAATACTTAGTACACATTTAAAATTAGGTATTGTTTTTTTTTTTATTAAGAAGTTCAAAAATAACACCAAACACACACACATTCACCCAGAAGAAGCATTCACTCAAGGCTATAGAAAGAAACAGCAGGAAAACTTGGATAGGGGGTAGCAAGAGGATCTTGAGGTGATACAGACCTGTCCTGTAGGCAATCTGGCAGAGTGGATGGAGGAAACTGGATGTGGCAACACATAGCAACAGAGTGTCCCCCTGTTACTGGATGTGCACAACTGAGGCATATTTTGGGGGGTCTTTTATACCTCCAAATACACCTGAGGGGATAGGTTGCTTCATGGGCTGAAACAATGAATTCCATGAGCCTTCATGGATTGCACAATGAGTTTCCTGGTCTTAACGAAAGGTGAGGAAGATGCTAAATGTGTTTCTTAATGTCCAATGATTGAATTTTAACAGCTTTGATCAACTTCTTTTAGGTTGGGAGCTGAGGAGAGGAAATTTCACAATCAGCAAGTACAAAAGGGTTTCTCCATCCATTAACCTCCCATTTATGTGGAATGTGTCTTCTTTTGGCTTCTCAGCCGCAGGCCTTCCTTTCCAGAGAAAAGCCAAAAATGACCTTTTCTGAGACCATCCTGTCTTTTTCCCTTGTAAAAGGCCACAATAATGAACCAAGCCTGGCCAGTTTCTGAGACCTATAGCCAATGCTAACATTCCAGAAGTGGGGTGCCTTGGAAGTGGAGTTACAGGGTCTTTTCCAGAAATTTCACAGGAGCTATGGGAAGAGATTAGAGGTCTAAGAAGTGATTTCACCAAATTTAAAGAAGGATTGAAACAAGTTCTGAAGCAAGAGGTTGGGATTATAACACAAAGCAAAGAGAGAGTGGAAAGACTGGAAAGTCATAAGTGAAGAAAATAATCATAAGTGAAGAAAAGGGGAAAGATTTGATTAACTTGGTTTTGGTAGATAAAAAAATGCATATAATTATGGGAGACCAAATTGAATTGATGTAGGAATTGAATTTTCAAGTAGAGAAAAAAATTATAGACTGTGATCATGCTAAGATGAATGTAGGTGCCCTGTTGTTACAAAATAATTGTGTTCAGACGTAGAGGGAAATTGAGAAATACTGTTTTGGAGGAGGAGGGATGGAATTTGTTGTTAGTAGAGGGAAACATTGGGGTGGAGAGAATACTTGGTTCAGAGTCATGTTTTTATTTCAAATAATTTTTGTTTTGGTAATTCATGCACCAACAATCAAAAAGGGGAATGTTTAGGTTGGTAGGATAGATAAAGAAACCAAAAGTTAAATATAAATAGAAGAAGAAATCTGAGAATGTATGGTAAATGGATTATGAATTCTGGCTATAATGTACTGATGGATTAATGGGGAACATGTGCTTAAGAGATAAAAATTAGAATAATGTTATGTTTTTAAGAAGAATGTTTATAAAATGAACTTTTACAAAATGATGGTTTTCCCCCCCTCCCTCTGGCTTTTCTTCGCAAACGAAGATTCAGGAAGGACTCATCCTGTACTTTCTGCAAGCACGCTGATGACTAAAGAGGCCGATCCGAGATAAACAAGTCTGGTTGCAGAAAGCACAGCAGAAGGTTTCCTGGGTGATGTTTTTGGTTTGTGATTCTTTCTGCATTGTCGTTTCTCTTCAAGACTTGTTCGGCGTGAGTTCTCAAATAAGGCTGCAACATTGTGGATAGTGCGTCTCCATGCCTCCCGATGTGAGGCCAGGGCAGACCATTGTTGGTGATCAATTTGGCCGAGCCTGAGATGTTGTTTCAGAGAGTCTTTGTATCACTTTTTTGGAGCACCACTCTCATGCTGACCCATGGCGAGTTCACCGTAGGGTACTATTTTTGGGAGGCGATGGTCCTCCATCCTAGAAATGTGCCCTGCCCAGCGCAGGTGTGTTCTCAATATCATGGCCTCAATCCTGGTGATCCCTGCTTGCTCAAGGATAGCAACATTCGTCACATAGTCAGTCCAGTGTATATTTAGGATTGTGCGTAGACAGCGCTGATGAAAGCGCTCGAGGAGTCGTAGGTGGTGGCGATAGGTGACCCATGTTTCAGATCCATAAATGAGGACAGACAGTACAATGGCTCTATACACACTGATTTTTGTGTTTTGCCTTAGGTGTTTATTGCTCCAGACTCTTTTGTGAAGTGTTCCAAATGCACTATATGCCTTTGCTAATCTGTGATCGATCTCTTTGTCAATCTTGGCATCTGAGGAGATGATGCTTCCCAGGTAGGTGAACTGCTGAACGGACTTGAGCACAGATTTGCTGACGGCAATGTGGGGATGGTGGTGTTCATCCTGTAGTGCAGGCTGGTAAAGAACTTCTGTTTTCTTAAGGTTGACTTCCAGCCTAAACAGCTCTGCAGATGTTGCAATGCAGGACGCTAGGCACTGCAGAGCTGCATCTGTGTGGGCAACAATGGCAGCATCATCAGCGAAGAGCAGCTCACGGACTAGATAGTTTAGAGTCTTAGTGCGAGCCCTCAAATGGCTTAAGTTAAACAAGCTACCATCAGTACAGTAACGTATATAGATGCCGTTGTCTTCTTCAAGCTCTGCCATAGCCCTTTGGAGCATCATGCTAAAGAAGATTGTAAATAAAGTTGGTGCAAGAACACAACCTTGCTTCACTCCATTAGTTATTAGAAAGGGCTCTGAAAGAGCATCGCCATATCTGACTTGACCACTCTGGCCCTCATGTAGCAAGATAATCATTTTAAGGAATTTGGGGGGACATCCTAGTCTTTCTAGGATCTGCCACAGATCTTTTCTACTCACAGTGTCGAAGGCTTTGCTGAGGTTGACAAATGTTACATAGAGACCCTTGTTCTGCTCCCTACATTTTTCTTGCAGTTTTTTCTAAGGGCAAATACCATGTCTGTAGTACTCTTATTGGCTCTGAAGCTACATTGGCTTTCAGGGAGAAGTTCTTCTGCAAGAGCAGGAACTAATCTGTTCAGGAGTATCCTTGCAAGGATTTTTCCAGCAATAGAGAGAGCAATGTTATGCCTCGATAGTTTGAGCAATCGGATTTTGCTCCTTTTTTCTTGTACAGGGTGATGATGACTGCATCTCGGAGGTCTGATGGCAGTTCCCCTTTTTCCCATCAATTCACAAGGAATTTGTGGAATTTATTGTGGAGTGCATGACCTCCGTGTTTCCAAACTTCAGGTGGGATTCCATCAATCCCAGCTGCCTTGTCGTTTTTCATCTGCTGTATGGCCTTAAGGGTCTCTTCCAAAGTGGGGGCTATGTCCAATTCCATCGGTTTTTGTATCATGTGTTGGATAGCTGAGCCTTGGACTACTCGGTTGGCACTAAAGAGACTTTGAAAGTGTTCAGTCCATTGATTCTGGATGGAGGCTTTGTCAGTAATTTTTGTTGTAGTTTACTACATGTGAGATGGAAAGCTGCTTTTCTTACATGGCAAGTTGGCTGTGTGAGGTATGCCTGGTGAGCAGTTCTCTTCTTTGCCAACAGCTCCTGGATATCTTGGTTGTTTTCATCAAACCAGTCTTGATTTTCTTGTGGTAGAACCCGAGGGATTCTTCCACAGACTGGAGGATACTGTTTTTGATATGTTGCCAAAGCACTGTAGGAGAAGGATCTGTAGGATGGTCTTCAAGTTTTGTTTGCAGTTTTGCCTGGAAGTTGTCTGTCATGATAGCTTGTTGAAGATTGTTGACTTGGAGTCTCTTCTTTAAGATGCCACCCCTCTTAGGTTTGAACTTAAGATGAAGATTTAGTTTACATCTGACGAGGCGATGATCTGTTTGGCATTCTGCACTGGGCATCACTCAGGTATGACGGACATCATGAATGTCTCTCTGACAGACTAGAACATAGTCAACGAGGTGCCAATGTTTGGATCGGGGATGCATCCAGGTTGTCTTCAAGCTATCTTTCTGCTGAAAGATTGTGTTTGTAATAGTCAGCTGTTGTTCTGCACAGAACTCTAGCAGGAGGAGTCCATTATCATTGCAATTTCCAACACCATGCTTGCCTAAGACACCTTTCCAGGCTTCGGAGTTCTTCCTACTCTGGCATTGAAGTCACCAAGGATAATAATTTTATCTTCTACAGGGACTTTTTGTATGAGTTGGCGTAGCTCTGTGTAGAATTTGTCTTTCTCTACAGGGTCGGCTTGTATAGTTGGGGCATATATACTAAAGAGAACAACATGTGGGAGGCGTCAGGAAATAATGCGATCAGAGTGTCCTGTTGGCAAGCTTTCAAGTTTGGAGGCAATGGAGTTTTTAATCATAAAGCCTACTCCTGAAAGATGTTTTTTGGTTTTGGGTTTGCCAGACCAGTAAAGTGTGTAGCCGGCACCATGTTCTTTAAAGCTGCCTTCCTCATGGAGGCAAACTTCACTAAGAGCAGCGATGTCAATGTTAAGTTGTGATAGTTTATGGGCTATTAGGGCAGAACGACGCTCAGGCCATCCATTATCTGCAGAGTCTCTCATGGTTCTGATGTTCCAGCATGCAAGTGTCAGTTTATTTACACCTTTGGAGGCCGGAGTGTGCCTTTGTTTCTTTGCCTTGGTTTGACCACATCAGAAGATGCCCGTTGGCTGCGGCTAGCCAACCAGGTAGTTGGGGATGAGCTTTTGTTAGGCCACCTTTTCTAGGCCCCTCTCCATATGGAGCAAGCAGTGCTCTCCTTTACAAAGGATGCTTGGTCATTCAGGATGCTGCCGAACAAGACTGTCATCTTCCGGGTCAGCCTCAAGTGACCAATGTCCTGAACCGCCTGCATGCAGGGTTGGGTCTGCAGCTTCCAGTGCATCTTTACACCTGCCGTTTCATCCCTTGCCTATCGCTACAGGGCTTTTTTGGAACTGGATTTGTCCTTCGAGCCTGTGCAATGGATTTTTCTAGTGGAGCGCAGCATGCATAGAACTGGCCTCACCGTTTAAACCAAATGTTCATCTGCCATGGCCTTGCAAGCATGGACGGGTCGTAGGTTTGATTAGTTTCCTTCTCTTAGATGGTTGACCTTACAGGGTTGGACGAGCACCATCTGGCCGGATTTGGGATTAGAGTTTTCCTTCTCCTAGGATGGTTGCCACAAAGCTAGAAAGCCCATCCTGCCCTTTGACGCTCTTTGTCAGACCCTTCGGTTTTGACCTGTCTGGCATGGGAGACCCTACCGGTGGCTTTATGCCACTGCCAGCATAGCTCAAAACATCATTAGGGTACGCAAGCCTCTCTCCCATGACAAGGGGGCATCAATGGAGAGGAAATGAAAATGATGTATAGTTGCCATAGAATGCCCTAGTTATAATATAATGATAGAGGAATAAAAATATAGGTGGTTAAGGAGATATTGTTTTGGAGTATGTTGTAACTTTGAAGTGGATAATACAGGTCATAGAGTTTGTTATAGAATAGATTAATAAATTATTGTTTAGGGTGTGTAAAGTGGTTTTAGGTGTTTGTGGGAAATGTAGGCAGTGATGTTTTAATATAAGGGCTAGATATATGATTTAAATATAGAGATTGTATAGCTGGAAAAGAGATGAGGAATAAGATGGAAGATTTAAATAAGGGGGAAGAATTTAATATTACCTAGGAAGAAGGAATGGACAGTGGAGTTGACAAATACAATAGAAATTGATATATTGATTGATTTGATTAGAGAAAAGTTGTTGATAATAATTTTCTTAAGCTTGTGGGGAATTGAAAAGAACTGGTGATTTGGGGGGTTGATAATTAATGGGAATAGATTATTAGATTACTAGATAATTAATGGGAATAGATGATGCTGTTTTTGTCATGAGGAAAAGTGGTAAACAACTATATGTATTTTTAACTGCTGACAAATAAACACAGAAAGATGGTGGGATTTACAATACTAAATAAACCTCACATTTATGCTAGACTGAAAATGAAAACATGGTACAATCACACAAATTAACTCAATCCCATGCACCCATATATTACACAAACTGAAAAAACTCCATAAAAACACATCAGTCTATGAATTTATACATAATCAACTTTACTCTAATAGATTGTGTACTTTATCAGAGGATCTCCTGTAAAGGTTCTTTAGCCAGAATAAAAAAATCAATTTTTATGCCGGAAAAAGAACGCCCCCCACCGCATTTACCTTCTCTCCTGGCAGAAGGCTTTTCCAGCAATTAAGAGGAAGCGAATGGAGACCCATTCACTTCCTTGTTTGAAATCCTGTGAGACTTCATCACACGGGAAATTCAAAAATAAAAAAATTAAACCCAAAAGTTATACCAAGCATATAAACACACTTTAACACTTCCAAGTAAACCAGGGAAAGTTTTAAAAAGTGCATCACTTACCTGGATGTTGCGATCTCACCCAGAAGTGTTCACGCCAGACCAGCTATTGATGCTGCATTCACTTGAGTTAAATGGCCTGAGGTTTCACACGCCAGCAATGTCAGCACCAAAATGGAACAGGCAATCTATTCATGGCTCACCCTGTCAATAAAAGAAATGCCAGAATAATGACAGCAGAATGCAAAAGGATGACATCATGTGATATTGGCATCCTTTTGTGTTTAATAATAATAATAATAAAATTTATTTATATCCCACCCCTCTGCGAACAATCGGGGCGGCTTACAACAATAAAATAATACACAGTATAAAACCACTCAAAATCCCTTCCCCCCCTTAAAACATTTTTAAATTAATACAAATTAAAATCAGTATATAATACCGTTTATTAAAAACCCTTTCGAGCAAGCAGCATCAGTTTGGAGGTCCAGAAGCAACCTCCAGAGGGGGTTCCTGAGGGGGTTTCTATGTCATTATTCTGGTGTATGTTAGCTGCGTCTGATAATCTCCTCTGTGACTACACAGGCATTCAAGGATATTCAAGATCCTTGAGCATCCTTAAATAATAACTGCATCAGTTACATCATAAATTTATTAATGGACATTCATTACAAGCATAATGGAACATATATCTCTATTAGCATAGCCTTACCAGTATCTATCAGCATGTTTAGGCTGATAATCAGTCAAACAGCCTTCTTCATATGTTGCAGACTGCCAAAAGCAGTCTGCTGCTCTCTCTTAACTCCTTTTATTCTCTCCTTAGCCTTGCTCAGCTAGTCAGTTGTCCAATCAAAGCAAAGATGCTTACCACATCTGGCTTATCCCTATCAAATCAAATCAAAGGTCTTTATCTTATGATTCCACCCTCTGTATTCTTGGAGTCTTTTGGCTGCCTGTCAGCAACCTGTTAAACCGGCGAGGAGAGTTACCCTCAGTTAAACATATTGGTCATCTGCCAAGGTAATTATGAATCATCTCTTACTCACACAAGATGAAGACAGAAGTGATGGTGCCCTAACTTCTTATTTTATCTACATTCCAATAGCATTTTGTCCATATTGAAGCTGATGCCAGTTTCTCAGTGAGATAGACAAACACACATCCTAATATATCTGGCTTTCTAAATTATTTCTTATACTACATCTTATATCCTATAGGTTATACTAGGTTACATTCTATACTGTCGGAGCATATTCCCAGACTGTAAAGTTGGCAACTGAATATATCTGGCCTATAACAACAGTACAGCACCTTCCATTAAAAGATCACTCTACAACAGTCAGTTTACAGCCATCTAAATAAAAATGTCTTTGCCTGCTGTCAGAAAGCACAAAAGAGCATGCCCAACTATCCTTCTATGAGATAAAATTCCACAGACTGGGAGGAGCTGAAAAAGGCCTCTTCCATGTCCTCAACAAAAATATCTGAGATGGTGATGGTACCAAGAGAAAATCCTCCTCCTCCTCCAAGGATTTTAAAACTTGGGCAGGCTCATATAGGAAGATATGGTATTTCAGATAGTCCTGACCCAGGATACATAGGACTTTATACATTGTAGTCAGCACTTTGAATTGTGGCCAGTAACAGACCAGTAGCCAGTGAAACTTTGCAGCAAAGGAGTAATGTGTTCCTTGTAAGCAAACCACAGTCCAGGCAAAATGGAACAAAATAGCATTTTTAAAAAGCCAAAGTTTCCTAATTAGTCCTGAACTTGCATCAGAATTATAACTTAAGTCTAAATATTAAATTTAATCAAAATTGTTCATTTATGAACCAGAAATCTGAAGTGCTTCTTTGAGTGGTACTTGAAACAGTTGACAGATTGAGTCCAAAACCTTATTATGGCCTTGTTTTTGTCAGCTTGCATAGTAGGCCATTTGAAGAATCTTTGATCAAACATAGAGACAAACATGCAGTCAATTTCATTCAGAAGGAGGGGCTAAAATGTCCCCTCAGATGTTTTGGGACTGAAACTCCCAGGCCACCATTGGCTGTGCTGGCTAGGGCAGATTGATCCAACATCTAAAGGGCTAAATGATCCCCACCTCTCCTTCAAATTATAGTATAGACTGGGCTAGAAGATGTGAGGATGGTTTTCATCTCCACTATTAACCAGTGGATCTTTGTAGACAATCTGGTTTCATGTGTTGAAAAGAGAAATAAACAGATAAAACACACAGAGAGAGATATGCATTCAAATAGACAACTCATATACAGTAGAAGCAAAACCAAGAGATTATATTTTGCCTGTTCAAATGATGCTGGCAGCTCTCCAGTGGAAGAAGTTTGTTTCCTCACTGTAAAAAGCCAGAAGCCCTCTTTTACGCCTTGCATATTGCAAATGAACAGAAAATCTTATAATCTAAAGTTGAGATTGGATTACTCATCATGGAACAAAGATATTGGTCGGAAAATAATAAATCTGTATTTGTTTCAGTAGACTTGAAATCATTAAAAAGATCAGACTGATGGCTGTTTCATGCATCTATTTGAGCTTGTTTAATGTATCCAGGCAGAATGTGTGTGAGTCTATTTTTAAATGTAATAAATTTCAGGGGATAGAGAAGTTAAATGAACAATGTGGAAAGTAAGATTCTGAATTAAATTACTTGTTGAAATAGTTTTCTTAGGCTTAGGGTAACCTTTTCCATCCTGGTTCCCTTCATACATGTTGGACCATACATCCCACCATGCACAGATAGCATTGTTGCCTTGGGATTGTGGACACTGTAGTCCAATGTATCTGGAGAAGGCAATTTAGGAGCTCTATCAGTACAGCTGCTCTCAGAATAGATTGACAAAGCTGTCAACAATCTTCATCCATCTAGACAAAGACTGAAAAGGAAAACTGAAACCATTGCTGATTGTCCTGCATATAAATTGCTCTGTGCCTTTACATCTGTATAAGGCTGCTTGGCAATAGATATTGACATTAACTAGCAGTGCCACTTTTCTAAGGAAATACTTCTCTAACATTGAAGCAAATAGGAAAGTATTGAAGTATTACAGAAATCTAATTCCAAAACTAGCCAAGCTTCATATCTCTTTGTCTATACACAGACTTCTTATTCTGGCTACAGATGAGAATGTACATGTCTAATTTTAATTTAAAAATTTAGTGGTGACAGTTTTCAGTTCAAAATAGAACTGAAAACTGAATAACTGAAAGTCCCAGATGTTCAGATTGGATTACTCTCAACATTTTAAAATTGCAATTGTGAATCTCAAATTTCACTTGAATAATCAACTAAATTCATGGCTTTCCACTCTAATGCAAAGAAGTGAGAGCTCTCATAGCCACTACTGATGATGGGTGCCTCGTGGTGCCACATGAGCATTCACCACAGTTTGTAAAAGGGGTGAGGGAGGGATGAAGGAAGCTGTATGGAATGGTGGATAATTGACCAATCATAATTCAGATCTCATCACAGTGTAGACCAGTCATCAGCAATATCATTAGCATTGATATTTCTATATCGCTTATCAGTGCCAAAGCACTCCCTAAGTGGTTTACATTTGTTTTTTTTAGCTAATTGCCCCCAACAAGCTGGATACTCATTATACTGACCTACAGAAGGATGGAAGGCTGAGTCAACCTTGAAGCCCTCTGGGATTGAATTCATAACCTTGTGTCCTGCAGTACTGGCATTTGACCACTGTGCCACCAGGGCTCCCTCATCAGGCCAGTTAGAGTTAGACCTCTTCAGTGTCTTTCTCTACTATTGGCTCTGGAGACCTCAATGGGCATGACTTTTTTTTTTAAGGAACAAATTTCCAAAAATCTTACCCTGCTAGTAAACTGTCTATGCTCCCTCTTGAGTCCAGACAGCAGGAGAAGGAAAAGAAAGAGGAGGAATGGCTAAGGAATCTGATATGAATCACAAGTAGTGAACCAAGTCCTTTTTGTACTCCCATGCATCCTGGCTCTATCTATCTATCTATCTATAAGTAAAACACCCTTTGGGTGGGAAAAATGTTGCTGCTGGTGGTAGGAATTGGCACTTGGACAACAGAAACATGGACTAGTTATTTGTTAAAACAAAAGAAAACCAAGAGCAGTAGCAACAAATACAGCGGCCAACAGGAATATTTGCTCTGTCTGGAGACCACAGCACATGTCCTGTCATCCTGCATAGTTCTCCTCTTCAGTACACAAGTAATGGTCAGTTGAGTAGTTTCATCTGCTCAAAGTTTGCTAATGTCTGGGAGATGGGAATTGATGGGTTTACAACAACCTTACAATGCAGGACAGGAGGGGGTTCCGAGGGATATTTCTTGGGGATTTCGGTCAAATAGGTCACTTGGTTGTTTCGTTTGTGTGACTCACCACCGAGGGGCCTAAGAAGGGATTAGCACATACCTCCTTCATGGGTTGGTTTACTAAGGGGCTTCTGCTCAATCCTAGCTTGCATTTGCATGCTAAAATATTTCTAAGACACCTTCCCAGGTCCTTGTGACCTCCACCTGACCTCTTTTTGGATCACCTCAGTCTACTTGATCCCTTTCAAATGTCCAATATTTCCATTTATGAGATATTATAGGTAGGGGGTAGTAGGTCATGCTAACACTGTGCACCAGCTGCCATTGCATTGCACTGTAGTATTGTATATAGTAGTACAGTCAATGGTATATGGTTTTTACAAACTAGAATTGGCATCAGCATCAATTAAAAAGGCACAGAGTACACTTGGATGGGAACTCTAATGAAGGCGACCCACCATGGGATGAAATGAGCTCTTAGAAGAGGTTCTTCTTTCTACTATACCAGTACTTCATCTGTATAATAGGTATCTGCATAGAGCAGACACCACACAGGCTGCAGGGCCCATCTCTTTATCTGCAGCCCAGCAAAGCTGATGGGCTACATGAAAATGAGACTTGTTCCCTGGATCTGAGATTGCTGTACACCCATTGCCAGCAGCAGCAGGTAAAATGGTGATCTCAGTGGAGATGATTGGAGAATTGGACTACACTGAGATGTTTGTACATGTATACGTATGTGTGTATGTGCACACATGAGCAGGTGTGGGAAGGGTATAGGTACATGAGTTGGGGAGGGTGTTAAAAACAACACAGTGCTTCCCAGAAAACTTAAGTCTTCCCACATATGCTGTACTATACAGTATATACTAGCCCCGTGTCACTAGAGAAAAGTATGACCAACCTGTCCCAGAATGTGGGCAGGAAATTAACAGATTGATCACTTCAAGGAATTACTCAGCAGAGCATTCTTTTCCCCAGTTTCCTTAGTGAATGAGACATGCATGTCTCCATATAGCAAAGTCACTTTGCAGACACTTGGCTAGAAAAATTGTAAAACTTTAACTGAAATCTATCTTTTTGCTGTTTTCCTGGATCAACACAAGGACTTTTGACTTATTGAACACATTAGACTGCAGTGCTGGGGGAATGATTATTTTTTACACACCTTCTTCTTATAAATGAATTTCTATGATGATTTGGAAGAATACTTCTTGAAAATGAAAATGATTTATAGCAAACACTGCACTGAAAAATGCAAAGACTGACTGACTAGGGGGTTAACATTCTTTGTGGAATTTCTGAGAAAAGGAATGTTCTCAAATGCAGTTTAAAAGAAGTACATTCTAGGCATATCTTCACAAATCACATCTTTTCATAGCCATTACCTTTATATACAAGGCCAGAATATTTGCATTTGTAATTTTTCATTATATGGATGTTTCTCATTTAAATATACCCACTATTTTGCTTCCTATTGATATAAATAGGGCATATCCCATAGTGAGAAGAAGCTTGGACATCATTAGAACTCTGTTTATGCAAGGTTACTTGTGATACCTTTCTATGTTTCAATGTCCTTCTCTAGAGCAGGGGTGAGAACTGGACTTCTGTTGACAGAGGAATCTGCCAAAGAGAGATGGGTAGCCCTTCCATTCCTCTACAGCCCAAAAACCTGATCTGGGAAACCACCCAGAGCTAGTTTTCAGATACTTCTGGGGACTACAATGGTGTAGGGAGAAAGAAGGAGAGGAATTTCTATCACACCAGCACTGTAGTGCCTCTACTGTATTAGATCTAGGGATTTGCTACCATCATTGAGCACACTTGCTTGATCAGGATAGGAATATGTGAAGTCAAAGGCTTTCATGGCTGACATCCATAGGTATTTCCATGGGAAACCATTCTCTGAAGATGCCAGCCACAGATGCAGGTGAAATGTCAGAAATAAACTCTTCCAGAACACAGCCTCACAGCCTGGGGAAAAAAACATGGAAAACCTAAGGATAGGAATAATTGTTCTGGTCAGCTCAGTTTTTATGTGGAATGGTGACAATAGGTTCTATCTTTCTGCTCCCTTCAAAATAGCTGATCGGTATTGTTGCTGATTTCTGACAGGGTATGAAGCTTATTGAATGAGGCCAGTAAAATGTCAAGATAAGAGTGTGTTCTATTCCCAGCTCCCACATGATGTTGTTGCTATTCTATTATTATAGCATAGGAGATCATTGTAAAAGTGGTTCATTTTACTTACAGAAATAATCTGATAATGACTTCCTTTAATGCTCCTATTGCACTATGTTTGCCCCTGCAAAAGTTCAATAGTGCTTTTCTGCTTATTTTGGTTGGTCAGGGTCTGGTCAGTGGACATGGTTTCGGTGGGGAAACATATGTAGTGACCAGGGGAATGATCACACACAGTTAAAGAAAACTGCAAGAGATAAGGAGTTGATTCCACATGTCCTTCAGAAGTACAAAGGAAAATTTCAAGGACCAAACCCATCACAGATCATAGAATCATAGAGTTGGAAGAGACCTCAAGGGTAATCTAGTCCAATCTTGTGCCCTGCAGGAACACACAATCAAAGCATTAACGATTATCTACCATTGGATGCCTTAGCTGACACCCAAATGTCTTCTGCATTGGCAAAAATGAAAATTATTTTTGTTCAGACTTCATTTTAAAGTGAGCCAACCTGAGTCAAGTTTTCCAGACTGGAACACAGTTTTCCTCCAGTTTTTGCACTTCTCTGAATTTTGTGTTGACATTCTTAGCACAAAAATGAGTATTTTTAGTTAGGATGCAAGGGAAAAAATGTGTAATTTAGAACAAAACTCAGGCAAACATTTACATACAAAAACATGCAAAATGGTTAGTATAGAAATAGATTGACCCATTCAAAAATTTAAAAAATAGGATGATGGTGGTTATCCTGAAACCTGATCTGGTTGGTGGTAGGCTTTTTTTGTTCTGGCAGATTTTGTCTTATACAGAGCTGCTATACAAAGTCAAACAAAACAAACAAAAGAGATTACAGAACAACAGGGTAAAAATTAAAAGGTGGAATTTAAAAACTGACCAGTCAACCTTTTCTAGCCATGAGCACACAACACAAGAGAAGGTCATCTTTGTTGGTTTACAGCCTTCTCTGTCTGTAAACATATTTAGATTATAAAGGAAAATTCTTTTATACATTTCTCTTTTGCATAGTCCTTGGCAAACTATCAAATGAGAATCATTGCAAACCTGGGGATTGTGAAGAAAAAAATCGTAAGTCACATGCAAGTTACAGTCATCTATCTCACTAATGTTGTCTTAAAAATCAACAGGGCACTTCCTCTGAGGCTGAGTGTGACTTGCCCAAGGTCACCCAGTAGGCTTCCATGGTTGAGCAGGGATTCTAGGGTCCTACTCCAACACCCAAGCCACTACACCACACCGGCTATTATTTGGTTGTACCTTTGCCTATCCCCGGGTCAGCCTCGAGCGACCAAAGTCCTGAGTCCTTCCTGAATCTTCGTTTGCGAAGAAAAGCCAGAGAGACCTTTGCCTATATATGAAGCCCTCACTGAAATGTCCAGCTTTCAGATATTTCCTTTCAGTATTGGAAATATGCAGCATTTCTTAAAGGAAAGGAGATCAATTCTGCAGGAGATGGGAGCCAATTTTTGACTGTTTGACACTCCCTCCCTAATGGCTACAGCCATAAGTCTGAGTATATCAGAAGTGATATCACCTCACTTCTGGTTACCATTTTTGGCCAGTGTTCTGATTAAATACAACATTTTGGCCAGCGTGATGGAGGAAAGCTAAACTGCTTTATGTATGGGTGGTTTACAGGTATTTGAGGGTATTGCAGGCCAAAAAACAAAAACAACCCTGAAACCCCCCTCCCACATTTTTTTGGATGAAGACTTTGAAATCCACAAGATTGGGGTACAGGAGTCCACATGCAGTCCATGTGCTATACTTTCCCAACTCCTGTCTTAAAGAGGTATGATGTGACTTTCTTCCACAGTGTTGTATGTCTGTATCTTTGACTAATGGGATGGGGAATTATTATTACTGTTATTATTTTATTCATTTATATCCCACCTTTCTCCCATCAGTGGTACCAAGGTGGCTAACAACATATTTAAAACAATGCAAGTTAAAAGCAATACAAAAATAAAAATTATATTATAAATATGAAATTCAAAACAGAATTAGACAACTTATAAGTTAAAAACATTAAACAGTATTTTATTAAAATGCCTTTAAAAATGTTTTTTTTTTAAAAAAACTGCCCCATCTAACAAGCCCAGCCCTTGTTAGTTCATAAAAGCCTGGTGGCATAAAAATATCTTAAACTGCCATCAGAAGGAGAGCAAGGATGTGGCCGTCCTCGTCTCTCTGGGGAGGGTGTTCCAAAGTCTGGGAGCAGCCACCAAGAAAGCCCTCTCCCTTGTTCCCACCAAACGAGCCTGAGAAGGTGGTGGGACAGAGAGAAGGGCTTTCCCAGATGATCTTAGAGCTCTGATGGGTTCATAAATACAAATTATATCTGCAGTCTGAATAGGGAAATTTATCAGGTTGCTATCTCTGCCTCCTTGCACTTTCTTGAGTGCTTTTCTTGGCTACCAAGATTGTTGCTACTCTATTTTTTCTCATTTTGGGGATAGTTTTGTAACAGAGGCACATGACAGAGTGGCCAAGGTAGCCCTATTGAAATGACTACACATCCCAGAGTGTTCCACTTACTACAGGATTACTGTTAAAGCTATGTAAGGTAGGCAGCACCAAAGTCCTTTTGGTTCCTATGTCAAAGATGGGGAGTATATACATTTAAAAAAAGGATAAAATAAATAAAACCTCCAAGAATATTTTATGGATACCTTAATGAGCTAAGAGAATATTTCTACTGCTGTGGATTTAAGCTGCTTCAGAGTTTGAAAACACTCCTTTGATGTTTCATGAATATTCACAAGTTCATGGACAAATGCAGCAGTAAAACCACATTGCTTTCTCCGCCTGCCTTGATAGTATGATTTGCTGACAATTGCCTTCCTACCTGGCCATAAAGCATCTAGCATAATTTTGACACTGCGTGCATAATAAATCATAATAGTACTTCCACAGAATGTCCTCAGTGTGGTAAGAAACAGCTCCTCCCAGGCCATTTCTTGCCAACATGCTTTGGACTTCATTTACATATAGAGTATCTCACCACATGTTCTCTTGGGCTAGTTTGAACAAATTACTGGAAACCTGCCAATGTATAATACAGGATTCCCCCCCTCCTGGTATACCCCCCCCCGCAAAGAAATTATTTTTCTTTTCAGTTCATACATCATTCATTCAGATCTTCTCCCACATATTCCAAATGAGAGTGTACCTCATAATTATTACATTATTGTGCTATCCTTTTAAAAGAAAACTTTAGATAGAAAAAGGAAGTACAAAAGCATAGATTATTAGTAGTTTTTGTTTTTGTTTTTTTAAAGAAAGGAAATTCACTCCCCTTTCTTCATAAAATGGGGTTTGGGGTAGGATTTCAATACAACCTGAAAATCTGTATTTTTTTTCTGAATAAAAGGTAGCAAAACAAAAATAAAATAGCTTAGACATATCGTGCCCAATATAAACAGAGAAATACTGGTATTTGATACAGGATAATTCTTCTTCATTTTAAAGTTATCTTCTTTTTCCACATCTTGTTATACTAAAAAAAAAAAAAAAAAGGATAGCTGCAACTCGGGTACTTACATCTCATTTAACACATACCTCTTACATTATAATTATGTGAATATTAAAGGAAGTATGTGAGGAGGGGTTTTGTCTCCATCTGCATGTGTTTTAAATACATATGAATTAGAGCAAGAAATAACTCCCATCTCACTCAGATTTCATGTCTACAGCCAGGCTGGGGAAAGTACAAACTATGGACCATGTATTGGCAATCTCCCTCAGTCTTCCCTGATCCCCCCAAAGTTCCTAGACTGCAATGTTTAATGTCAGTGGCAAAAATTTCTTCTTGGATGAACACCCTCCCCAGCACAGTGTAGTGTTGCATGAGGGAAGGTGCTTTGATGGTCTCACATGATGAGATACCTTTAATTGGGTCACAGCATGACATTGGAGGTTTGGAGCAGAGATAAGGCAATTAAAGCAAAGTCCACTCCTTCCCTCCTCCTCCTTTGGTTCAATTCAACCCACCCTCCCACCTCTGTCTCAGTGTGAGTTTACTGTTTGCTTATGGACTGGGTAGGAATTCCCCCCCCCTTTTCCACAGGGTTTTTTGCTTACCCCACACTCTTACAAGGGAATTGGAGGATCGGCTTTAGGGTGGTGTCATAAATAGGTGGTCACCTGGCAGGTTGTGGGGGGAGATAGGGATTAGTTTGGTGTATACCTATGGCAACCCTTTTGGGTGAAGGATGGCTCTATCAGAGTACCCTTGCAGGTCATGCAACTTGGTGGGTGGGGAGTAGAATATCCTTGAGGCCAGCCCAAGGGTTGAGCTCTCAAAAGAAATTATGTGACTTGAGGTGTCTCATCCTGGGGTCTTGCCTTCCAGGGATGGTGCCCAGGAGTAGCCCAACTGATGGGACCCCCCCCCCCCGCCAGGGCTCAGCTGTTTTGCCCAGGGAAGCTGGGAAGTAGGTCTGGGTGACACCATCAGCTCCAGCTTTTCCCGCATTGGTTCTCCCCCCTAGTTTGCATATCACAAGGAATAAAAATTAAATAGATGGTAGAATAAATAAAGTGGCCCCTGTTTTAACCCAAGCTTTGTGTCTGGTCTCATTATTTCATGTGTTGGTCACCAAACAGTGTTTTGAGTCTGCAAACCTCTTGATCTACATGTTGACCCTGTAGATTCAGTATCCATGGTTTCATTTATCCACATCCGAAAAAAATATGTTCTCTCTATGCATTTCTAGGTCACCCAATGCGATTCTATGGCCAACTTCCAGCATTCATCTCATTGAAAATAATAAGTTCCCTATTATCCACTGTTTCAGGTATCCACGGTGGCGGGTGTCTTGGAATGTATCCCTTGTGGAAACAAGGGTCAACCTGTACTTGCAACCCCACAAACCCCATTTTTCAGCTGATAAATACCCTCACGCCCCAGATAATAAACTAGAAGTATACATCTGGTCATTTCTAAGACTGGGTTTTGGTCAGTTTGGGGGCAGGGGGGTTTCTGGGGAGTAAAACATGGTCTCTGCCACAGTTGTGCACACTATCACTAGAATACTTAATATAAGTCAGCAGATCTGGAAACTGTGCCTTATTCCACAGCAGGAAATGTCTGGAGGATTGGATTGTTATTGTACTGAGGAATAGCATAATGCCATATTGTGGCTTTGAAAAGACACTTTTTTTTTTTTGGCAATCCTAATCCTTTAAAACCAATCACAGTAAGAATTTAATCCCATTGCAATAAGAAATGAACTTTTCTTCAAACCTGTCACTGTGGAGCTATTGATGCCACATTAATTCTGTGATAATGGATAGTGTTTGGGTAGGATCTATTATGTTACAAAGCTCACTAGGCAAACCTGGGGATGAAATACAGCACAGGGCATGGGAACCATGCACAATACCTTGGGCTTCTTCAGATAGAAAGATCAGCAACAGCAACAGCAGCAGCAGTACAGGCATACAAACCAATTGTTAACCAGGCATCACACACAAATATTACACAAAGGCCCTAAATATTACATGAAAGCACAAAAATTTTGCACAACGGTCCCCAATATTATACAAAAGTCCAAAAATATTGCACAAAGAATCTGGTGTGATAAGGCCACATGATGTATGGCCCTATCCACACCAAACCTGGGGTATACCACCTTAATCTGGGTTTTAAAGACTCACCATTTTCTCTGGAATTTGCATTAAACTCTGGAGAAAACTGTAATGTGAACAAAGGATCCACCCTGGATTTTTGGGGTGGGAAGGCAGAACAAGCACAGTCTGACATGTGCCACCATCCCCCCCCCTCCGCAGCACCACTCGTTCCTCATTCCAATATTAGCCAGAAAGGCAGAGCCCTGGTGCAGTTGCTCTGAGGTCTGAACAAGTGGCCAGCTGTGCAATCGCATGGCTGGCCCCTTCCTTCTAACCTCAGAGTGAATGACTACATGCCAGTGGCAGTAGCACCAAGGAGGGGGAGAAATGGCATTGCGGAGGTGCCTAGAGGTAAAAATCCATATGAAACACTTGTGTAGACAAGCCCAGCAACAAGCAGTACAGATTTGGCCAGGTAAGGTGAGGCAATTAACTCCAAGCCAGAATAGTCTGAATTTCATGCGGCGCAGCTCTGGCCCAATGTAGTCCAAATTTTAATTGGATGTTTACCCCCCAGTGTAGAGAAGCCCAGTGACAAAAGAGGGACAAAGTAAGGACGAGAGATTTATCAGCCCAAGCATCATCAAATAAGAAATGGCAATTTCATTTATTATTTATTTTATATCCTACTTTTCTCCTGAATGGAATTCAAAGCAGCTTATAGGATAAATTAAAACAGAGCACTGAAAACATTATGAAATACAAAAGTTTAAAACACATTAAATAATACTGTCTATTCAATTAAAACACTATTTTTAAAACATTAAAATTTAAATGTTTGGCACTACTGAAATGTAGGAGATAAGCA
The DNA here is from genome assembly GCA_030847615.1 of Gambelia wislizenii. Lineage (NCBI taxonomy): Eukaryota > Metazoa > Chordata > Lepidosauria > Squamata > Crotaphytidae > Gambelia > Gambelia wislizenii. The sequence continues at coordinate 199,732,251 of JAUMIR010000005.1, read as the reverse complement.
GCTGTAAATTGCACTGATTTCAGTGAGAGTATTAAAGCTATTCTTCATTTTTTTTGACACCACAAGAAATATGTCTTACTGGATCATGCACTAAGGATTTTATCAGATGTGGCAAAAGTCGCATGATTATGATGTCACAGTAGTGTGAATAGGTCTCGCTATTGCACAACATTGTCATCCTTGCATGGTCAATCTGTGGTCCAGCCACAAATAAGGTGTCACTTTTCATTGATTGAACAAGCTCTCAATAGCTCTCAATATCACTTTTTTCATGGTATTAAAGAGTGTGCAAAACCATGCCCCGCTGTAATTGTAAGATTACAGCATGAATGTGTGGTCTTCTCTCCTGCCCTCCCAGTGAGAAAATTTCCAGGTGGGAAGGTTTTAAGGTTTGTTTAAGTGTTTGTGTGTTCATTTATTTTGTAAATTCAGGGTTTTGAGGAGTTTTTAAGCATCCTCGCATCTTCTCACAAGAACCACTAAAATCTCAACCATGCTAAATCATGGAAGTAAAATCCCATTCTTAAAGTGCTAGTGGTGGTTGTGCAATAATTCTGTGGCAGTTGTATCACACAATTACAGAGACATGCGATAATTAGTGTAATAATGCCACTATGTTTCTGCTTTCCTCAATAGTGGAATTACAACATTTTTAGCCACTAGTCTGATAAAGTCCTTAGTTTGGTTTTAAAGAAATAGGCTTCTTACAGAAAGCTAACACTCTACCTGAATACTAGAAATACAACACTAGAATAAAGTTGCAATGACATTTGTGGGCACAAATAGTTTCAGGGGGAAAAGTTACATTTATCTATCTGGTTTTTTCTTTTTCTTTATGGCATTTATTTATTACTCCTTGACAAACCAGGGCCCCTGTGGGAATGTATAGTAGGTAAAAACACTCTTAAAACATTAAATAAGTAACTGAAAATAAAATTAAAGCATCAAATACAACCAATTAAAATAATTGAGAAAACAGTTTTTAAAATGATATTTACAAAAAAAGGAGCTCTAAAAATAATTTCCAACACAGCCAGAGCAGACACCCTTCATTTTCAAACCCAAAAGCCAATTAATAGCAGAATCTTCACTGCCCACCAGAAACTCAAGAGGTATGGAGCCAGTGTGACCTTCTGAATGAAGGAATTCGCTGGTCAAGGGGTTACTTCAGAGAACACTTACCACATGCACTTGCCAGCCCAACTCCTTGGAATAGTGGGATATGTTACAGGGCCTCCACTAAGGAAGGAAAGGTTAAAGTAGGACCCCCGTATCCACTGATTCATTATCCACTGATTCAATTATTCACGGGACAGAAAACAGTACACCTACCATAGAGTCTTCCTAGAAAATGTGTCCTCTCTTGCCATTTTCTAGGTCCTCGGATGAACTCTATGGTATTTTAAACTGGAATTCCCATTATTTTTAATGGTGTTAGCTATTATCCATGGTTTTCTACAATGCTAAGGAGGACTGGCCCTGGTTAGTACTTGGATGGGAAACCACCAATGAATGCCAGGTGCTGTAAGCTATATTTTAGAGGAAGGAACTGGCAAAAACCCCTCTGAGAATTCCTTGCCCAAAAAAATGTGTGAAACCCATGGAGTCACTCAAAGTGAGCAGGTGACTTTAAGGCACATACAGAAATCCCACACCTACTTGCTTGTGAGCTGTAGGTGGCATCAGTAACAGTTTTGTGACTGTTCTTCTTTGGCCCCCAGAAGCTGCCAAAACATATTGCATAATACAGACCTCATTTCTGAACCAGTAGCTCAGGTTAGGTCACTTAGGTACTCATGGCTAAGATGAGAAATAAATTTCTAGTTCACATTCTTAGCTGTTATACTAGCCCAACTCTGTCATTCTCTGTGTCCTGCAGAATATGTCATATGTAAGGATGTGTTAGGATTTGCTTTTAGTTCATTTTTAATGTGAATTTACCCAAATTCCCTTTTATTTTGGGATTAAAAGAATGTGGGATTTTTTAAATAAAATTAAATGTGAGATAAACCAAGACTGACACAAATTCATCTATCCACACCAAAGGCTTAGAGTGCTTAACTAAAGCCCAGGTTTGAATCCCTGAGTATTCTACTGTATTGGTCAACTTGGAATTATCACCTCTTTTTTAATGATAAGGCTCTCTAACTTTAACACTTGTAAGAAGATACTTCATGTCTTCTCTATGCTGCGAGTGGCTGTACCTAGTGAATTTTGACTTGCAAGAATTTCACTTTAGTTTACTTTTAAAGAATTTACAAACATTCACAAATTCTTTGTACTCTGGACAGAAAGAGCTTGAACTTTAGAACAAAGAATGTAGGACAAAGCAAAACAGATATTCTCATCACTAGTTATATCTGCTTTTTATTTAAAAGGCTAAACTTCTATTTCATTATATCTGCTCAGCATGTAAATCCAATATTCTGTCTATTGAATAAGTGATGATTGAGAGCTTAGCTATATTTTGCAACCCTTAAAGAAGAGAGCAAACTACCCTCAGGAACTAATAGGTTGTGCAAGAAACAGTCATTATCCAACATGAATGGCGGGGGGTGGGGAATCCAAATAAAAGTCAAAATCCAACATAATTTAAAACCAGAATCCATTTTGAAAGTACAGGGAATCTGTAACATCGTAATTACTGTTTCTAGATCTAAAACATGTCCAGTATGTATATCTTTACTCGTACTTATGACATTACAAGCAGCTTTGAATACACAAAAGTAAAATACTTGAGGTATAATCAGACTAGAGTAGGATCAATTTTTCAAGCAACCAATATAACTTTATCCTTCCATTCCCCCACCAGCAGTCTTGCTGGTATGTGGTATGCTTCACTGGTTTTCTATTTCCCTGAACTCATTGCTATAAAAATATAGCCTGAATCTGTCAAAGTTCTGCCAAGCCAAAATGGCTTGGCTTCCTATTATTCCAAATGGTTGAGGCAATTATAATGGCATCAGCCATAAAGATTGCCATATATTTATGTGTAATTTTTTACTGTAGTACACCATCTCCCTTTACTATCCACACACTGAAGTGTAAAAATGTTAGCAATTAAAGGAATCATAAGACATTTGTCCAAATGTCCATAGATGGAAGAAGAAAACATCCCAAAGATCATACTCTCCTCTCCCTAATCCCTTTTTGAGAGACTCAGCTTGAAAATTTAAGTGTACAATAAAAACCAGTATATAACACTTTAGTGGAGAGTAAATTACCTGTCTCCATTCCACTCCAGTCTGGTCTTGGTAATGGAGCCATACCTGGCTCTCTCAAAGGAAGGAAGAGGTTTTAAATCTAGTGGATCAAAGGCCTCATCTAACTCATCCCTGGATCCTTTCCTGGAAGTAGTTCAAGACACACAGAGCTTTCCACAGTTACACTGGAAGATGCTGAGGTGAACACTACCTCTTTCATTAGCAGAGCTCTTGGTTGCCTATAGTGAGGCACCTTTTCCATGTGCTGACAAATTGGACTTGCCAAGTCAGGAGGCTTTGTTTCCTTTGATTTCGGGGCAAAAACCTGAGACTGGAAGGTGCCCCTTTGTGGTATCTTGTGGCTGCAATATTGCAAGATAATGTAGAGGTGCATGTACATGCATGAGAGAATGAGATAGCCAATGACGATTTCCTGAACTATGGGCTTGTCTGCACTGGCAATTTACCCCATCTTGGAGCCATGAAGTCCAGATGATGTAAGGCTTTTGCCCCATTTTGCCCCTGGGCAGTCCTCATGACCCCGGGGCAAAGCTGGGGCTAAGATGGAAGACAGGGTAGGGCCCAATAAAATACATATATATATATATATATATATATATATATATATATTAAAAAAAATGCCTGTTTAATAGGATGGACTGGGGCCCACGTGACTGCAGGAGCCCATTGCAGCAGGTCAGTCCATTGCTGTAGCTGCCAGCTGCCTCACTTTTCTGGATCCAGGAAAGGGGGGCACAGGATGTGACAAAGGCTGGTCACATGCGGGGGGCTTTGCTCATGTGTTGTGGGCTGGCTGCAGAGAAAGCAAAGGAGAAGGGGGGGCAAGTGCATCAACTGGCCTGTGTGTCTGTCTGGACTTCCTCCCATTCTATGCAGTTAACAGGGAAGGAATGGGCTTGCTCTGTGGGCAGGATACACTGGCAGGGAGCTGACAAATCCTGGCCTGTGTAGATGAGCCTTAATAATGTGAAACATCTAGATTGTCAGAGGATCTAGTCCTATATAGGAGAGTCACAGACTTCCACTCTGAACTAGTGCACAAACATTATTTGAGGAACCTGTGCCTGGGTGTGAAGACTTTTAACATTCATATTGATATACATCATTTATTCTAGGACAGGAATATAAGAAGTGCACGGCTGTGGTACATTTTGTCAAAAATGTATAATATAGTAAAGAGCAGTCCAAAAGAATCACTTTATGCTTAATGAGTAGAATCTAATGTTTTTGCTCAGTGAACAGGAGAGGATTCCATTCATGGAAGAATAATTTTGGTCATGAAATGATCCCTCTTTAAGCCCAGAGACTGGGAGTTCAACTCTCCTATTGTCAATCAAAGCTCCTTTGAACTTATGAGTTCAAGTTCTGTGAGTTCAGCTTTCCTGTTGTGAATGGAATCTCCTTCCATTCATGGAATGAAATACTGTAGTTGTATAGCAATGTTTTCTGGTTACAAATCAGAGCAAAACAGAACAATATGCAAGTTTGGCAAAAGCTTGTGGTATAATAAATGTGCTAAGCAAGTAAAGATAAAAATCTCTTTTGCCACATGGCAGTTTCCAAGTCTGACAGTCCCTTAAGCATTCTCAGAATCTGCCTGAATATTATGGAACTCTGTTCAGAAAAGACTCACCAAAGTCTGAACCAGAACAGTTTTTTGAAGGTATAGCTGTTCAAGGTCACTTTAGCATAACATGATTAGGTTTTGCATTATTAATCTGCTTTTGAAAAAATGTCATTGGCTGCTCTGAGCTCTAGGGATAGACTGGGTTATAAATCAAAATGGATAAGGTAAAATATGTTTCAAGGCTCCCTCTGCTTAAATATTCTGCTGATGAGTAGAATACTAGAAGCTGAGATAATGTTTATATGCCTGTTATAAGATCTTTAACAAATGAGGAGTTATTAAGAGAGCAAACACACCTTCGTTTTGGGTTTCCCTAAAAGCATATGCCTGTGTAGCTGTATACATTCTTCTTTTAACGCTGTTCACCTTATGACATACTTTCTTACATGATATGAAAGGGAGACTCCAAGAACATTTTGGTTATTATTTAAAGTGTAGAAATGGCCACTAATGTGCTGTTTCATGGTGGTCATGGTGGTGTCAGGAGGGCATCTAGAAATGTGCATAATTTCAGCCTGAATGTACACATCATCTTTTCCTATGTTACATATGTAACAAACTCTTCATGATTTATTTGACAAAGATTTCAAAATCTCAGTTGTAGAACTAAAGAGATTATAACTTAATGATCCATTTTTATTGCTGGAAAAGGTAACAGAATGTATTAATGAAAGAGGCCAAATTCTTCTCTAAACATTTGATGATCTCTTTCAGCAAAGATGGAATTTAGGACAATAACTCAAAGCCAAAACACAAAGGGACTTAGTTATTGTTTTCTGTTATTTGCTGTTATGTCAGCTTCGACTTATGAGGAGCCTGTCAGTCAGAGACCTCCAGGAGCAATGGTCATCAATAGCACAGCCTGCATCTTGCAAACTCAAGCCTGTGGCTTATTTTGTTGAATCAATCCAACTGGGCTTACTCTTTTCCTACAGCCTTCCACACAGTAGATTTTCAGACGGGGGCAAAAATAGTGTCCCCGTCTTGCTATCTCCTCTCCCGCTACCCTCCCAACCCCATCCTGGCACACTAATGAAAACATTCACACTTACCTTGATCACACGATCCTCCCCTCCCTTTGGCAGCCATGGAGTGAATACAGTTTGCACGGAGCTGCATTCACTTCCTGGTTGAAATCCCAGGCCATTCTCGCAAGAGGACGAGCGTAAAGGAAATTCAAAAATAAAAAGTCAAATACACTTTTTAAAATGACAGAAAGCACTAAAACACACTTAAAAACAACACTAATACAACAAGTAACCTGGGGAGGGTATAAAAAAGGGTGTCACTTACCTGGATGTCCCAATTGCACCCGGAAGTGTTCTGGAACGAACCTCCCACTGCAGCTGGCATCATGCTACAGAAATGGGGCACATTTCACATACCCATCATTCCATGACAGGAACAGAATGGGCGATCTATTCATGGCTTAAGCTATGAATAAAAAGCAACAAGACAGCACAGGACCAGCACGGGGGCATAACAGGATGAGGATGACATCATCTGAAAGGGAAGCCCTTTGGCGATCTCCTGGTGCTTGTGTAACACCATATTAAGGGTGTCAGTCTCCTTAGTGAGCATTATAATCTTTTATAATGAGTCATGTTGTCTCATGTGTCCAAAATACGTCAGCCTCGGTTTGGCTTCTCATGTGAGTTCAAATTTGATTTTCTCTAGGACCCATTTATTTGTGTTTTTGTCGTCCATGGTATATGTAGTACTCTTCTCCAGCAACATACTTCAAATTAATTGATTCTCTTCATTTCAGGTTTTCCACTGTCTAGCTTTCCCAACCATCCATAGAAACTGGGAATACGATTGCATGGATAACCCTGACTTTAACGATGTCTTTACACATGAGGGTCTTATCTAGTTCCTTCATAGTTACCTGTCTTAGCCTTTTGTCTTAGTTGCCTGTCTGCAACTTTTCAGATATCCTACATTCCAACTTCCATCATACATTCAGGGTGAAAATTATAGGTATTATAGTCCAAACCATGTGGATCACACAGTGTGTTGCTGTAATCCTTGGTCTGCCCACACTCCTTAAGGAACTATTCTATGCTACCCAGGCTCTGAAAGGGTTGTATCAGTGCTCTTCCATCAATATTTCAGACTGGATGCCAACCAAACTAATCACTTTGTCCGCACACCCACTTGAACAGATTAATGTTTTCCAGATTTTTTTAAAAAAATCATTATTCCTTTAGTAAATTCTTTAAATCTTTATATAAAGTGCTATGTTACAGTTTATGATGTCCAGATATGATATGTTTGTGGATATTGGTTATGTATCCAGATTTGCTATCCCCCCCCCCGCCGAAGTGGCATTTGGTGGCTTGTGAATTTCTCTAGGTGTAGGCAAACTCATGTCAAAGTTGCTAATTATGTTAAGAAATAAGTCTGTTCCTTTGGCTTTTAATCAGTCAATTGCTGCCATGCTCATTGACATTTCACATAGGCTAAAATGGCAATTTGTCAGTCCAATGACCTCAAAGTCACAGCTGGAGTTCATGATGTTTGCTAAAATTCCCCTCAAGTTGATAGAAAAGAAACCCAGAAGAGGATTGCAAGGTGAGAGGGGAGATGTTTCTGGAACACCTTGGTTATAGGCCACAGCAGCATGAAATTATAATTAAGTAGCATGTCTCCTTCACTACACTGTAGTTGTCTACCTTGAACTGTTGCCAGAATTCAAAATCAATTTGTAGAAAGGCTAACACAGAAATGAAAACATACAGGAACATTGAGTGTAACTAGTTCATGGGTAGCATTTATCTTTAAAATGTTACCACATGTATAAATACCTCTTTTGGTTGCTAGAGAGTTTATAAATGTATTTGGCTTTCTTATTATTAGAAGTATAATGGTGATTTTTAAAAAAAGGTTTGGACTCAGATTTATGCTGAAATAAGTAAAACTGAACATTACTATTTTATTTTGAACTTAGAGCTCCATCCTTACACTAGATTTTTTTTTAATATGAAGATTTTAGAGATTTGTGTTAAGATATCATAGTGTCCTTGTTTTTTGTTAGTTTTTTTGTTACCCCCAAACGGAAAATTAATAATCCAGTTACATGAGGGTAGAGGATTTAGGCTTGATCAATGGAGTGACTAAAAGGTCCATGTGTGATGAATGAACACAGAGTCATTTACTGATAGATGGCTTATGACTACTTCTTTTATTAGCATTAATATTACAACATGGAAGCTCTAAAATCAGCAGAATATTTTTGAAGGACATATTTTCTGTATCATTCTTAAATGATTTTTAATTTCCTCAAGATATACCTTAATTAATAGTGGTGTTGTTTTGATGTGTAGATTGTTCTTTGGCATTCAGAATTCATTTTGTTTGGCTTAGTTGCCTTGTTTCATTGGGAAAAAAATTACAGTCAAACATTCTTTGGGAATCCTGAGAAAGGTAAAAGAGCTAGCACAATGGTGAGGAACCTTTGGCCATCCAGATGTTTTGGCCTATAACTCCCAATAACCCCATCCAGCATGGCCATGGGTCCTGAAACAGGAGCAGTGGGAGGGACCATAGGCCTTCCCTAAGACTAGACTAGGGGAGCTGAGCCCTTCTGAAATGATCAGGCAAAACTAAACCAGCAAGACTTCCCCACTCAGGAACTATCACTCAGAAATGTACTATATGATCATTATTTCACTGTTGCTCTCGTGGTATTTAGATTGTTACCACTTTTAGCTGGATGATGATGGTGATTATTATTGTTTTAATGCCATGAATTGCATTGTCATTCTTTCATAAAATCATACTTGCAAGCAGTCAAAATTAATAACCGTCTGCCTACCAATGTTGAGCCCCACCCCCAGCTTAAAACAGTTCCGGGACCCATAAGCAGGGCCAATGGTAAAGAATGATGAAAACTGTAGTCTAAAATCTATGGATGGCCAGAAATCCACACCCATGAGCTAAGAGGAGTATTTGGCTTATCAGTAAAGCAGCCCTTGAAATCTGGTTCCCAGGCTCTAGTTGTTTTCAGGGGGGTAGGGAGTGTTTGCCAGTTTAACAATTGCACAAATGATAACATATTTGTAAAAAAAACAGGAGAAAGGATTTTAGCATCTCATTTTCTGAAGATGTAACATTTACAGAGGAATCTAACAGTTTTTCAAAAATTAATAAGCTTGATATGGACAATGCTCATGCTAGGTGTGGGTGTTTGTAGAATCATCCTCTTGCAATTAAGAAATATAAGGGGTCTCCAAGGGCAACAACTGCTAGTATTTGCTTCTGGGCTAAAACAGATCCTTTGAGCATTTGCCTTCAGGCAATGTATATCACCAGCATTTTGACAAGTATTTTCCTGGAGGCGTTGGTTTACCACTGTTGACTTAGATGGCAGTCTGTTGGTCCAACTCATAGTCTCATAAAAAAAAAAAAAAAAAAAACCTTTCCCAAATAGCCTGTCCTTGGATTTTGTTTGGTATTTTGCCTTCATTCTTTTGTGTGCATGCCCTATATTTACCCTTGCTCCACTGGGAAACTGTTTTTCTTACATGTGAATATGAGCACCATTCACACTTCCGCTCAAAACTTTGTTTCATTTCCCTTGGTAAGTATGATCAAGAGCTGTAAAAATAATGACAATTTGCTTTCAGCTTGAATGGGATGTTATGGTACCTATTATCTGCAATGTAGTGGAAGTTTAACAAGCAGGTAAATTAGAAGAGATGGGGAAAATGTGGCCTCCGGGACTTGACAGTTTCAATAGAGAGGATGCAAAATAATCTGATGTCTGAAGATGTCCTGAAGACAGGAATGGTCCATTTCACTCTTTTCTAGAATCAGTAAAACCTAAGCTTCCATACTCTTTCAATTTAGGAAAAATTTATTAGCTGTATTAAGCATACCACTGCCTAAGCCCCTCCTTTCAAATCTTAACATAATGAGTGATATGCAAGACAGACCAAGGGCTTATTTACACAGGCTAAATACCCCAGGTTGTCCCCGTTCTTGTGCCCTGCAATCCATATGATGCAAGGCTTTTGCCCTGATCGCTCCTGGGCAATAGTCACCACACCCAGGGTAGATATGGGGCTGGAATGGGGGCAAGCCAAGATAAGGCAATGTATAGCATTGTAAAATAATACTCAGTTTTTTACACTGCTTCTACATCAGCAGTGAAAATCGCAGTGGTGGCAGTGACAGGCTGCCATTCTGTTAGGACTCTGGCCCATTTTGTCGAGGTAACAGGGGCAGAATGGGCCAGAGCCAGGATATACCAGTGGGGAGCTGGCATATCCTAGCTGATATAAATAAGCCCCAAGTTGATTCCAGCTAAAGACTGTGGTAGATTCCTTATGAATATATGCAAAAACTGTATCCCACATTTTGGACAGCTAATCACTCTTGGCTATATGCGTATGAGCTATCACATGGGGAAAATACTATGTGAATACTGGGAACTGGTAGTACATTTTGCAATCATTGCAGGATGTTTTGGAGTGACGGTTATCACAGAGGTTAGTGTAGTCCATGCAGTAGTTTTGGCATTCAACCACATATCTAAAAACAACTCACAAAATGGTACAAAATTACTATATGACTGGCCTGTAGAAATATAATAATTCACAACTATACATCCTCGTGATTTCTAGTTTTATTTGTCAAGAATGAAGTAATGGTATGGGGTGGAATTTCAGGGGAGAACAGGTAGAACTCCCCCCCCCCCATAACAATCCTTCCCTTTCAAGGTGCTTTTGGCCCTCAGCTGAGTTCATTCATGGTCATTTAGCCTGTCTGGAGTTTTTTAAGAATTAAAAAGTTATAGGTTAGGTGGAAGAAAGAACAAAAATCAATGGATGGGGAAAGGATAAGTACCCCATGCCTCCTGCTGATTCTCCCTGCAAATGCCTCCCTCTCTCCCTTTAGTATTATAAGGCAAGTACAGGCCAAGAACCAGCATGATGTACTGGTTTGAGCACTGGACTATGACTCTGGAGACCCTGGTTCAAATCACCACTCAGCCATGGAAATCCAGTGGGTGACCTTGGGCAAGTCACATTCTCTCAACCCCAGCAGAAGGCAAAGGCAAACCCCCTCTGAACAAATCTTGCCAAGAAAACACCCCAGGGTCATCATAAATTGGAAACAACTTGAAGGTAAACAACAACAACAACACAGGTCTGGGAATGTTGGAATGGAAATATAGGTCAAGCAACATGTAGTTCCATCCCTATAGCCCTTAGGAGTAACACAGTTCTATCTGTTATAAGAAAAAGAAGTTCAGAGAAATTTTCCACTGTCCTTCAGAAGGCTAGGTCTCAGGTCTTGAGGATACTGAAAAGCAGCTATTATTATAAAACAGACCTGGACATATTTTGAGCAGTAAGAAAATAAGACACGTAAAAGGAAATAAGTTTTTGTGCAATTGACAATATGGGCTTTAATTAGAAACAAAGACCTTTCTTAAAACCAATAGGTGAGAAAAATAAAATGAAATATAACTGCTGTTACATTTCAGTCTTCATAATCTTATATTAGAATCATAGAATCATAGAGTTGGAAGAGACCACAAGGGCCATCCAGTTCAACCCCCTGCTATGCAGGAATATACAATCAAAGCATTCCTGACAGATGGCCATCCAGCCTCTGCTTAAAAACCTCAGCTCCAAAGAAGGAGACTCCACCACACTCCGAGGCAGTGCATTCCACTGAACAGTTCTTATGGTCAGGAAGTTCTTCCTAATGTTTAGATGGAATCTCTTTTCCTGTAGTTTGAACCCATTGCTAGTAGTATATTACTGGGACCAATTTTCTTTAACCAAGGAGGATACATACATGAAGATACGTCCAGCTGCTTGGATCCAACTGTATTTCTTGCAGACAGTATCAACTCCATCCAACTCTCCTTTTGTACCATGACTGCAGGGGCCACTGGAACCTAATAAACAGTACTGCTGTTCATTACCAGATTTTGTAGCATCATTACATAAATATTGTCAATTCTGTTTCAGTCCTCAGTGCTATCACACCTCAGAGGTAGTGCCAAGTCAGTGTCTTAGCAAGAATAGTAAATCAGTGTTCTTAATATGGCTTAATATGGTTCTTAAGGAAACCCACCTTAAACTCCAGGGATCCACTCTGAGTGACAGTGATCTGTGGTATGGTCAAAGTGGGTGCTTCAGAATAACATTGCTCCTACCTTTGAGTAATTTCACACCGTGGCTGGCAGGTGGGAGGATGCTGGCCCCACTCAACAGTACTACAGACCTCTGTCACTCAGAGTCGCTCCCTGATTTTAAGGTGGGCTGGGGGGGGCATTTATAATCATGGCAATGGTGCCACAATCATGAATACACATCATAACAGAGAGCAGCCACAGACCTGTAACTCCAGGTTACAAATCCATAACTGCAATGCAGGATGCCAGCCATTATCTCTTATTATCCCTAGCATACTATACAAAACTCACAGTGACATTCCAGGAATGGATTCTCAGCTTCTCAGTTATACAGAGCCTCTCTCCTCAAAAAAATAAATAAATAAATAAATCCAATGCAGTTCTGGGCTACACCTATAGCAGTATACCATCCAGACCAAGGGGAATGTTAGTGCCACTCTGTTCTACCTTGTTCAGACTTCACCTGGAATACTGTGTCTAGTTTTGGGCACCACATTTCAAGAAGGACAAGTTAGAATGTGTCCACAGAAAAGCGACCAAGACAATAAAAGATTTGGAAACCAGACCACATGAGGAATGACTTAGGGAGCTGGATATGGAGAAGAGAAAACTGAGAGGTGACATGATGGCCATCTCTAAATATATGAAGGGATGTCATGTAAAATATATAGCCAGCATGTTTTCTGCTGCTCCAGAAGCTAAAACACAAATCAATGGATTCATATTATTGGAAAAAAGATTCCAGCTTAGAAATTAGGAAGAACTGTTTTACTGTAACAGCTGATTCACAGTGGAATTAGATGGACCTTGTGGTCCTTTCCAAATCTATCATTCTAACTATCCTAAAGGAAGAGGATCTTTTCTTCTTCTATGTTCTTATCCCTCCCTCCTTCTTTTTAATCTCTTAATTGTTTGATTCATTCTATTTTTCCTCTTTTCCCCCTTTTCAGTTTTTCTTTCATTTCCAGTCTTTTGCAGTTAAAAAAAAAAAAACGGTGGGGGGAGTCCTAACATGACCAAAGATCTTGTGCTGAAAATGAGGGTCTGATCACAGAATCCTTTCCCCATCCTCTATCTGGCATAATATATCATTCTGTGTGGCTGCACACAACAAAGCTATATGCTGTAGCCTTATACCCTGGAAGCAGAGGAAATGGGCACATTTCTGGCTGTAGCAGATATAGGACTTTATCAGATGATCCCTTTAAAGCGTTCTTTTGCTGGCCTAAAAAAATAAATTTTTATGCCAGCAAAACAACGCCCCTCATTGCACTTACTTTGTTTTCCTAGCAAAGTATGGGTTTGGGGCAGAATATAACTGCGAAAGGGTGTCGTCTGATCTGCGCACCCTTTTGCAGTTATGTGTCATCGTTATGATGCTGTATTTGGATGGTTTGATAACATCCATAGTAATAAGCATCGAAATCAACCCCTCCATACATGCTACTGACATTAGTGATTCCAGTGAACTCCCTACACATGCTAAAGACAGAAAAGCCCTATTTAGCCCTGCTGCAAGGGGGGCTGCTACAGCATGGACCCCACAAAATAACACATGGTGCTGGGCAGATCAGGGAGAAATGTGTGGAGGAGGTAGCTGTAGGGGTGAAATGAGGTATATCCCCCCCCCAAATAAGAATGTTGCCCTTCCATGAAATTTTTCTAAAGTCTCAAAATTTCTAGCATAACAGAAAGTGAGACATCAAAAACCATTCATACTTAAAACTGCTATATTTCCTGTGTTTGCTTTCCCTTTGTAACTTTCCCTACCTCCTTTTCTTTGGATGCCTATGTTGTGCTTCTAAACGTTCAACTTCAGTTTTACACTACTGCAATGCTAGAAATTTGGAGATTGTAGGAAAAGCCTTTTTTTTTAAATTTGGAGGGCCAATGCACTCGCTTCAACCCCCACCATAGCTATGCCCCTGGATCCTTAGTACTGGTACTGTCCAGAGGAGGGCAACCAAAATGGTGAAAGCCCTGGGAGCCATGGCCTATGAGGAGTGGCTTAGGGAGCTGGGTATGTTTAACCTAGAGAAGAGAAGGTTAAGAGGTGACATGATAGCCCTGTTTAAATATTTGAAGAGATGTCATACTGAGGATGGAGCAGATTTGTTTTCTGCTGTTCCAGAGACTAGGACACAGAGCAATGGAATCAAACTACAGGAAAAGAGATTCCACCTAAACATTAGGAAGAACTTCCTGACAGTGAGAGCTGTTCAGCAGTGGAATGCACTTCCTTAGACTGTGGTGGAGTCTCCTTTTGAGATTTTTAAACAGTCTGGATGGCCATCTATCGGGAGTGCTTTGATTGTGTATTCCTGCATTGCAGGGGATTAGACTAGATGGCCCTTGTGATCTCTTCCTGCTCTATGATTAATGATTCTATTGTCTCTTTGGCTTGTGCTGTAGGGAAATAAATAGAATAAACCCTGGTTAGGAAGGAACTTCAGGGGTAGTATGAACTCTGTCTACCATTTGGCTCCTCTTATCCCTCAGCTATCATCTACTAGTAACCTTTCCACCTGGCCATAGACAAAGGAGATAAGACAGCAGGGTCCATCCCATTGGCTCAGCTGCCACCATATATTGACTTAGCCCTTCCTGTCATCTCTATTGTTATTTTTCACCTGCAATTGCATCAGGCTGCAGCAGATGGAGCGATGGGGCTGGAGGGCCGCTTCTATCAAATTGGCTGAGAGAGGAACTGTCATTCGCCTCCTCCTTTCCTTGAAGATAACTATTTCTCTCTAAACTGGCTGATATAATTGCAACTACTGTAAACCAGCTTGTGGGAATAATTTCTCCCAAATGACAGTTTTAAAACTCATTAAATAAAAGTAAGCATGTCACATTACGCTGGAGTGTGCAAGTTTTTCCTCTTCCCTCCCCATTCCTTATATTCCTTTTGTGTCATGATTTTTAGATTGTGAATCTGTAGGTAAGCACTATTTTGCTTCTGATCAGTATAGAATGCTTAGTATAGTGTAGCTTCTTTATAAATAATGAATAGCAACCATCTATCTGCCAGCTTACTAACATAAACTGCTGTTCATGTGATCAGTCAACTCATGTGAACAATTTAATGTGGGTGGGATAAGATTACCCATGGAAGATTTAACTTCCTATTCAATCTCCGAATAGGAATTTCTTTTATCTCCAGCATGCCCTGATCAGAAAAGTTCCTATTGCATCTTCTGCAAATATGCTTATTTCACGTTACGCTGCTCACATGAATATACTGCATGAGCAATTTTTGCAAGAATAATAACCTAAGTAAACATAGTATCCAGTTCTGTGTTGTTGTTTTTCTCCCATGACAGGCTTTTTAAAATGCAAAACAACCACAGAGACTTCAGGTTAACTGGATGACTGAACCATGGAGGGAGGGAGCAAGGATATTTTAAACTTTTGCTTTTGTCCATTCCAATTTACCACCAATAACTCATTTTATCCTACCTGTAGGAGAAAAAACCAGGATTTATGTATCTTTTTCCCTTTAGAAAGATCATCCAGGATGATTTCAGCACGTAAAGAGGTGGCAGCCATTTTTCTTTTTCTCTCACACAATTGGCTCATTTTGTCCATTTTAAATCACCTGTTTCCCTTTTTAAAAAAAGAAAAGTCAAGAAAAATGACAGAAAAGAAGTTGAGGTAACAAATAGATTGGCTCTGGAACTGGCAGATAATTAAGGACTTTATCAGATGCGGCAAATATGGCATCATAATGACACCTAATGATCATGAAAGGGCATGCATGCCAGACAACACTGTCCCTTCATGATCATGTCTTGTCAAAAAGCCGTTCTATTCTATTGATGGCCCAAGCCACCAATAAGATCTCCCATGGCATTTTGTTGCTGACATTGCCAGTGTTTGGATCCTCGTGCCATTGTGCTCACACGAATACACTGTCAATGACAGAACACTTCCAGGTGAGATTGCAATAGCCAGGTAGATGACGCTCTTTCTATGACCCTCCCTGGTGTACTTTTAACTTTTAAAGTGTGTTTCTGTGCTTATGTGTACTTTTTGAGTATTTCCTTTGGTTTATTTTTCAAATTTACCGCGCTTGCATCTTTTTGCGAGTATCAGTGAGATCTCAAACCAGGAAGTGAACGGAGCTCCATTAATTCTCTGTTAGCTGCCTTTTCCCAGGGAAGAAAGGTAGGTCTGGTGTGTGGGGGTCTTTTACTAGCATAAAAACTGTACAAAATATGCCAGCAAAAAAACAATCATAGAGGTTTGTCTTGTAAAGTCCTTAGATACCCTAAGAATTATATATATATATATATATATATATATATATATGCACATGGGGTAGGGGTTTGAGTGTTGTACTAAGACTCAAGAATACCAGGGTTTGAATCACTGCTTGGCCAGAGAACCCCATGGGAAGACCCTGGGCAACTCACAGTCTCTCCCAAAAAATTTTTTTTACCAAGAAAAGTCTGCTTGAAGGCACACAACAACAACAAAAACAACAACTGTGTATTGTATGAAGAGCCTGTCTGAGCCTCATGATCAGTTATATATATAATTTTCTTGGGTATGTTGCCATTCCCAGTGTGCTGCTTGGCTGTTCAGGAAACATACCCAACCCACATCCAACCAATCACCACCAACATGCAAATTTACTCTCCGCCTCACAATCCACTCAATCTGCATCACCACCTCACAAGGGTCCCTTCCTCCTCTCACTCCCTCACTGAGCCACTCATCAGTCACGGGCGGCAATGGGACCCAAGCAGTCAACTGGTGGTGGCCGTGGCAGGGTAATAGAGTGAGTCACCCTCAGCATTTCTGGGAAAAGTATGGAATGGTAAGAAGGGGGAGGAGGAATTTAAATCCCCTGGCCTACCTTACAGGGTTGTAATGAGGTCTACTGGCATTTTCGGGGGAGTTTTTTTTAATGGCGTATGGTATGCCAAGTTCAGCTAGTTAATAAAAGTAACACAACAGTTTCTAAGCCAGACCCTTCCTTCCCATGTGATAATATTAACCAAAGAATGGCTATAGCTTCATGAAATCTAGTAATACCACTTGGGGAACATGGATACAGATTTTTAAAAAAGTATATAGAACAGAAGAGCAGATTAAAACACCTAGCCTTTAACAACTTGGACCATATGTTTCTTTTTATTTATTTATTTTCTCCCTTGCCCTTCACCACCAAACAAAGAACTAAGAGAACTATTTGTCATTGATCTTTCATAAACATAAAGTGATGTTCAGGAAAAGAAACAACAAACAGGAATTAGTTTAAAGGAAATCTCCCTACTACCAACACGCTTGCCTCTGTGAACAGGGGATGGATCATATGCAGAAGTCTCATGGAACCTATTGAAATTCAGGCTGAGAAGGATGCAGTCTGTCAATGAAATAGAGTTCTATGGTGTGGCATGCTAATTTATACTTTATGTCTGCTGTGCCAACAGAAGCTAAATCTCTAAAGATGCTGTCCTTGAAAACACCATTATATACTTTTCAATAGGCAAAAGGAGAGTACAAGAAATATCTGCAGCTTTTTCATTCATATCACTGTGTAAACTTTTAACTATCTGGCTCAGTGTGCTTTTGGTTCTTGTTGTCCCTTAGGTGTGCCAAGCCATGATGTTGGAATGCCATGACTAGGAGAATTCTCTTTTCAGGGACTCCAGGCCTAGCAACCCAATATCCTCCTGGTTCTATAGTATCACAGCTAAGGTGTCCCCTGTCTTCTTTCTGTTTTCCTGACTTGCCTGCTCACTCCCAGTCCTCTTTCCCAGTTTCACATCAGTTCCAAGCAAATAACAGGGATTTTGCTCTTCACATTCCAAAACACTATGAAGAATTGCTAAGGAAGCCCTGTCTGCATCATCAGCCCCATATCAGTGCACAATTATAGCACTTTGAAACTAATTTACTTGTCACAGCTATACCCTATGGAATCCTAGGATTTGTAGACAGGTGAGTGTAGTTCAGTGGAGTGGACTAGAGTTTTCTGGTGAGGAATTCTAAGCACCTCACTAAACTCAAAATCCCAAGATTCCATAGGATGGAGCCATAGCAGCTGAAGTGTATGAAACTGATATAATGGTGCAGTGTAGATCAATCAAGTGTCCAAGAAAGACTTGTAACTGCAACTTCTGTTATGTCAGGACTTTATCCAACCACCCCCATTAATGTTCTTTTGCCGGAATATTTTAAAATGTTTTTATGCTGGCAAAAGAACCCCCTGGATCGCCTCTACCTCCAGCAGTGTTCACAGGCAGCCCAGGCACTAATAGAGAGTGAACAGAGCTCTGTTCACTTCCTGGTTCAAGATCTCATAGCACTGGAAATTTAAAAACAAAACAAAACAAAGACACAAAAAGTTCACACAAGCACAAAAACACATTTTAAAAGTCCCAAGCACATGGGGGAGGTGTCATAAAGAGAGCATCCCCTACCTGGCTGTCATGATCTCACCCGGACATATTTGCCTATTGATGCCATATTCACATGAGTACAATGGTATGTGGATTCAAATGCCAGCAATGCTGGCAACAAAGTGCCACGGCAGATCAATTGATGCCTTGGGCCATCAATAAAATAGGACGACTTTTTAACAATCCATGATCACAAAAGGTGACCTCATCTGGTACGTGCACCCTTTTGCAATCATTAGGCATCCTTATGATACCGTATTTGCCTGGTCTGATAAAGTCCTCAGTAAGCGATGAAATGAGGCTGGGTTTTAATAACTGTTAGGGTACACAAATGTTCACTGTGTTTCTCCTTCCTTCAGCTTCCAGTCAATAGGTCAGTTACGCTGTATGGAACAATAGGTCAGTTATGCTGTATCCTTAAATGGAACAAACATTTGAGTTCAAATAATATAATATATTAGCATAGAGTAGCCCTGTCCTCCCATCTCATTTAGGTAGTAAATCTCCCGTGCCGATTTAGGTAGCAAAACGTCTTACTTGGTGATCTGTTGTGGTGACCTGTTCTTCTGCACAGTCCAAAGTTGAGTGAGCAGCTGCTGCAACCTCAACCTGCTTTTAGGAACTGACATGCCTGCTTTACATAAAGCATGCCTGCTTTATCTTGGGTTAGCCAGAAAGAAAAGGCAGTGAAGCTCTTTGTGCTCCATCCTTCTAAGTAGGAAAGGTTTCCTTCTCTGCCCACAGAGTTCATCCCTTACCCCATGGGCTGGAAACAAGATCGTCTTTATCAGGGGTGGGAATCATAGGTTCTTCTAGATGTTGCTGAACTTCATGTCCTTGTAGTCCTAGCCAGCATAGCCAGTGATGGTGAATGCTCAGAGTTGTAGTTCAACATCATCTGGACAACCACATTACATGATTTGCACCCCTGCTTTTTATTCTATAGTCCTGGAATGCTTTCTAAGGAACCAAAGGATAGTAGTCTTAGATGTGTTTTGTTGTGGTATGAAACTTGCCAATTCAGTGCTGCCCACAAGCATTTTTAATCCATGTTTTACCACATTGAAAACATGATGTGGACTTTCCTTTGAAAGAAGCCTTCTTCAATGATTTCCTACAGGAAGCATTCCTACGGGAAGTCAGAATGAGTGATATCTTTACTGCTTAAATTGAGAAACAAAGATGGCTGTTCCATGAGTCTTTCCAAGAGTTTAATCACATAATTTGAGACAAACCCAGCACTAAAATGATGGAAGATAAATGAGCTCTTTTTTTCCAGGAGCGATTTGGGCTTCAAATATGTCAACTCTTGTACAAAAAAAATGACTGGTTAATGAAAATCTCTCTTGAGCACAAGCAAATTGGACAATTAATTAATGGGGTGTCTTGAAAACAGCTTCTTTTACCCCCCTCTTTCAAGTCCAGCCTCATTTGTCAAATGTCAGTGATATATGCCTGTGCCATGTGAAGAAGCTTGGCTGCTGAAGGCCATTCCCATACACACCTGATCTCAAATATAGCTGCCTAACAAAATAGCTTTCTGTAAAAACAAACTAAAGCAAATTTTCCTTTGGATTAATTTCATTGACTGGGAAATATTAGGAGGAGGGGCAGTTTAGCATGTATTTATTTATGTAATCCCTCCCTTCCTCATGAAGAACACAATTATTTGCATGTATCCATTTACTGTATATCAGTATCTACAAATTTTAGTTTCATTTTTCCAGTTAGAAAAACAGATCCATATGCCAGAAGGGTTAGCACTTAAAATTGCTAATACAGTCCTCATATGCCAAAGAGCAGCTTATTTAGTCATGGTTCAGTTTTGGATATAGGAATGGGGAAAGTCATTAGCCTCTTCTCCCTACATACCATTTGAGATGCAGAAATGTAGGAACTGATTAGTTCCAGTATAACATCAACCTGATTTTATTGCCAGGAATGTTATAGGGCTGGATGAGATGGCCTATACGGAGCACAAGAATCAGGATTCATATTGTTTCTGGAACCCAGCATCGTATGATCTGCTGCCTAAGCAGATGCTACAGTGTATGCTATTATCCATAAGCATTACATTTCATTATGAAGACTCTGAGGACAGAGTGTCTTTTGTGAATATGTTCCACTGAATGGAATGTATATGTAGGAAGGCATAGATACATTCTATAGACGTGTGAGGAATGTGGTCTGGTGTACTTTTGTTCAGACTGTCTCTTGTTCCAACTGTATCAATCCAGACATACTTTGTATTCCAGAATCTGAACATTTCCTGCAGTTGTATCAGTTAAAATACAAATACATCAAAAGTGTCCCTTAAAAAAGGGGGTGGGGCACTTTTCAAATGCTGATGAAACACATTAGAAACATAATTTAGCCAATGTGGGGAGCTACAATGCAAACATGAAATTGTTTGGCTGTTCAAAAAATACATTATAAAGGGATGAACTTCAGCCTGTTAAAAATATTTTTTTAAAAACTGCTTAAGAGCACAAGGAGCACAAGGAGTAGAGGTGACACAAAGGCACAAAGGAGGAAATCTGTTATGCAGCCTTGACAGATATGTGTTAAGCTATTCATTCCACAAAGAACAAATAATTTAATCAGTCCCCACCCTCAATCCCACTGCAAGATGTCTTCACAATACTGTGCAGTTTTCAAAGAGGGCTTTGGAGCAGGGGAAAGCAGGAGGGCTGCCCTCAGCTTTTACTCAAGAACACAAAATTGAGAGGGTGGGAGAAGCCAGGTGGGTGTTAGGGATGCTGTAGTCTTCCAAGATAATCTCCTGGCTCCCTCTTCCCCCCTCCTGTGTGGTATCAAAAGCAGGGGAAGCCACATGAGGATCAGGGAGGTTATATCCTTGCCACCTGTCTTGTAAAAGCTGCTTCATCATTATCATGTGCCAGCTATCAGAACATTGTGGTGTTCCTCCCTGAGCTTCCCCCACATCCACCTAGCTTGAAGGGACAGAAAATAGGTGAGTTGGAGGGTCAAGAATAGTTCTCAAGTCTTTGCAAGAACTGGTGGGAAGTATAAGAAAGGGGTTTGAGGAGGATTCTCCTCAGCAGGGTTTTTGAACACTTGAAAAGTCCCTTTCTCATTTCCCTGCCTTGAGTACGTAAATATTCTTTCTATACCAGGGCTGATGTACATAGCCTTCCTTAGTCTGGGCAGTACAGCTGTTTTCAATCACATTGAAGCAGGGCTACATGTGTGGTGCGTTTACACGGGCAAATATTCCCCTAAATCTACTGCTAAGATTGCTCATTGTTCCCATGGATCACACCACAGTATCACCTCATTCAGAAGGGGGGGAAGGTAAAAAACCCAAATATAGTGTCTCAGGGTATGTTGCTACTTTTGCCGACTTATTTGAAAAGTAGCGCGACTTAGCGCATTATTGATTGTGTAAACAACCATTTTGCTAAGGGCTGTGTGAATTACCAGCAATCTTCCCGATACAGTTACAGCAGAGCTGCACTGTGATTCGTTTCTATGATGAAGGGGTGGGCTGGCAAGATGCTGCTTGCTTTGGTGCCAAGGGAAGTTGAGGGAATGGGTGAGATTCGATCAGCTGTTAACCACGGAGAAAAAACCCTTTGTTTCTGCAGTTTTAAGACAGAAAAAGGGGAGAGGGAATGGGTGAGATTCGATCAGCTGTTAACCACAGAGAAAAAAACCTTCGTTTCTGCAGTTTGCTTTGGGGTCAAGGAAGGGTGTATTTAAGACAGATACGGGGGGGAGGGAATGGGTGAGATTCGATCAGCTGTTAACCATGGAGGAAAAACCTTTCATTTCTGCAGTTTGCTTTGGGGCCAAGGGAAGTCTGTGTGCTTAAGACAGAAAAAAGGGGGAGGGAATGGGTGAGATTCGATCAGCTGTTAACCATGGAGAAAAAACCCTTCATTTCTGCAGTTTGCTTTGGGGCCAGGGCAGACATTCCTATTGCATTCCTTTGTCCTTCTCTCCAATGCTTGGCCACGCCCCCCCACATTTGCCTGTCTGAACCACAAAGCAGAAAAAAAACAAAGAGCAACAAAATACAACTGTTTTCTCCATAAACTACCCACCACTGGTGAGAAAAAGCGCTAAAGCACAATTTATTGCAATAAAACCTGCTGTGTAATTGCAGCCCTGGAGAAAGCTGCATTCATTCTACATGTTACATAATGACCTGTCAGATAGAGCCTATGAAATTGTTACAACAGTGCACAGAAGGCATAGAATCATAGAGTTGGAAGAAACCACAAAGGCAATCTAGTCTAACCGCCTGCCATGCAGGAATACCCAATCAAAGCAGTCCTGGCAGATGGCCATCCAGCCTCTGTTTTAAAACTTCCAAAGAAAGAGACTCCACCACATTTTAAGGCAATGCATTCCACTGTCGAACAGCTCTTACCATCAGGAAGTTCTTCCTGATGTTTCAGTGGAATCTCTTTTCCTGTAGTTTGAGTCTATTGCTCCATATCCTAGTCTCTGGAGCATCATAAAACAAAATTGCTCCATCCTCAGTATGACATTTCTTCAAATATTTAAACACTGCTATCATATCGCTTCTTAACCTTCTCTTCCCCAGTCTAAACATACCCAGCTCCCTAAGCCATTCCTCAACCGGACTTCAAAATTGATCTTGAAGTCTGTTGGTTGAGTGATGAAAAGAAGGGGGGCACCAGTACAAAGGTTGAAGTGTACCAGTGAAAAAACAAAGAGAGAGGAGCTCAGAAATTGAATAAAGTGCAATATCCTGTAAATCTTCATAACGTTTCTGCTAGACAACAGCACACCTGAAAAATGACCAGGATTTCCTTCTTTCTCTTCTAAATAGCATTTGGTTGCCCCTAAAATGTCCTGCATCTCAAATAGTCCGGAGCTTTTTTTCTGCTTAATGCCAGGTCAATAAATGGAAAAACACCATTCAGGACCTGATCTTGGTCTGCCAACCTGGTTTTCATTACAGAGTCCTAGCTGAATGAAGTGTGTGTGGGGTAATCTCTCCCAGTTTGGCCACCTGGATTCTGCATGGAGCAGCAGGCCAGGACTGGGAGGAGGGGAGGTGAAATTGCAGTAGACTATTGGGAGTCCATCTCCCTCACCAGGTGCCCCATTTTACAGTCTGCTGGATTTGAATGGGTGTACTTAAAGGTTGGTGACCAGGACAGAACAGGGATTCTGTTGGTGTACTGCCCACCCTGCTGCTCAACACTCTCCCTTCTTGAGCTGGTCTCAGTGGTGGTGTTGGAGTCTCCTCAACTAGTTGTGCTTGGAAATTTCAACATCCATTCAGAGACCTCTCTGTCAGGAGCAGCTCAGGTGCCACTTATGCTGCAGGACACACTCTGGACCTAGTTTTCTGTGTGAGGTGGGATGCTGGTGACCATCGCCAGCCTTCCATCCTTCTGTAGGTTGGTAAAATGAGCACCCGGCTTATGGAGGCAATTAGCTAATACACATTGGAAACTGCTTACTGCAGTGTAGATGTGTAAATTGCTGTTGCTTAAAACAATTTGTATGCTGCTCTGATAGCCTTGTGGCTGAAGGGCGGGGTATAAATACCATGTTTACTTTACTTACTTACTTTACTGTACTGGTGATCTGGGTGTGGCAGAACTTTCTATAGTTCCATTGTCATGGATAGATTACTACCTGGTGAGGTTTAGAATGGAACTCAGAGCATCTGCAGGGGTAGGCAGTTAAGATGGTCTACCTCAAGAGGCTTATGGATGTGGATGGATTCCTGATGGCTCCTGGGGAGTTTCCTGTACCCTTGCAGGTGATCCCATCAAAGCCTTGGCTGATCGCTGGAATTGGGAAATGGTCAGGGCAGTGGACACAATTGCTTCTAAGCATCCCCTCCCACAGAGTAAAGCCAAACAAGCATGCTGATTCACTAGGGAGATGGTGGTGATGAAACAGGTGGGACAGGGAGTAGAGTGATGGCAGAAGAGTTGGAGTGAATATGACTGAACATGGACTAACTAGAAAGCCTATGCTGTGGGATGGTGATAGTGAAGAAATCCTTTTACATTCTGCCTCAGAAGAGCAGTAAGCTATGTGGCAGCCCACTGTGAAGAACCTGCACAGCACTTTGAAGATGAAATCGCTTGAATCTGCTCTGACTTGGATGCTGTAGTTGCTTCTTTGTTGTACTAGGTATGAGTAAATCCTGCAATCTGTTTTGTATTTGACACAGCTAATCTATGTCTACATGATGCCTCCTGTGATTGATTTTAAGACTACTATAACTATAACTTTGGAGCAAGAATGTCATTTAAAAAAAAACCACTTAGCCTAAAGTTCTGGTGAACTTGAACACTTATGCATGACTTTGTGACATTTTGGTTGATCTTAATCAAGGAGTTATCCCACTGAAGCATTTAGATTTTGTCGTAATGGACCAACACAGCTCTTTTTGTTGTCTTTTCCTCAGGGGCAGCTGATTTAATCCATTCAAAGTATAAACCAAACTGTCTTCCACATTATCTCATGCTGATAGTTTAGAGGATGATTTCTGGTTATCCTTTCAATGGATTGAATCAGTTGGCCCTGAGGGAGTAAGACTTAAAAGTCATTGGGCTAATAAATCATTCTCCTGTTGTTTCTGTAAGGCTCCAGTAGAGGTTTGCCTATAGCTCTAATCATAATAAGTAAGGTATTCAGAACCTAACTCCTAGAAGTTTAAATGAACCCCTCAAAACAATACCAATTTTAGAAAAAATTAAAACTGTTTCTTCTGCCACCACAGTCCTGAAAAAAATCTCCCTTATTCACAAGAAACAGCATTTTTAAAACAAACATCCACCCCCACATATCTTCCATTGGCTCCACTGGAAATTATTATTGTCTTTTAATGTGTAGAGGGGGGATTGCCCCGACCCCAAATCTTGGTGTGTAGGGGGGGAATAAGGATTCACCTCCCTTCCTGAACATTGTGATACATTTTACCACCCACACTTGGTTTTAACTCTTAAAAGAGACCCTGATGTTACTCAAAGCCACATGTTTAAAGCAATATGCTGTGTTAGGCCTTCTGTTTGCTCCTGTTCCCTGCTCCCATGAGCTCACTACAGGTAGAAAAAGACAGAGAGCATTCCTTCAGTCCTGTTCATCAGCATATGGTTGAATTGCTGTGAACATCAGCAATTACTTCTGTCCTAGTCTTGTTTTCCATACTGTCCATCAACAAACTCCAGTCTCTCCACTCCTTTAATGTCTCTTAATGCTGAAACTATTTCACCTTCTGCATAACTTGAGGGCTTTTTTTTTTAACATTATTGGCAATACGAGTGAAAGGTTTCTCTTGTGATCATTCTGGGAAGCCATGCAGTGATTCATTTCTTCTGTATATCAAAGACTGGGATAGATGAAAGAAAAACAGTATGAGAAATGTCTCAGTATCTCTTTGCTTCTGCTTGGAGACATTGACATATTGCTCTTTAAGAAGAGAAAATGCCCAATCCATCCATGCACCTGACACATTGCTCTTGTCTCCATATGATGACTGATAATAATGTCTGAGACCATTTTCAGACCCAGAAAGCTTTACATGCATTTTCAAGATGATCTGGATTATGATTCAGTTTTGTGCACAGTATATTACTAATTAGAGACTGTTACAAGGATTACACAGTGGGGGGTGGAGACAATTGAAAACATCTTGCCTTCAGGATTTGTACTGATGCTCTTCTGGTCCATATTAGGACATTAAATCAATCTGTTAGTATATTTCCATACTACATATCAGTCCAAAGCACTCCCTAAGCAGTTTACAATGTGTTAGCTAATTTACCTAAACAAGCTGGGTGCTCATTTTAGAGACCTACAGAAGGATGGAAGGCTGACTCAGCCTTGGAGCCCTGTAGAATTGAGCTCACAATGTTGTGACTGCAGTACCAGCATTTTACCACTGTGTCACCAGGGCTCCTCTAATCTGTTGTGATTTTTCTATTTACTGCTTGTGTTATTAATTAGAAGACAGGAAGAGCTAAAGGCCTATCTAGTGTAGCATTTCTTTCACTCAGTGGCCAACCATTTGGCTTATGGGAAACCCATCAGCATTGCATGAGTGCAACTGCACCTCCCATCTAGAGTTTACCAGCTATTGATATACAGAGGCTTTTCTATGGGAAGCCTACAAACAGTATGTGAATGCAACAGTATCCTCCAACTTGTGCTCAGCAGCACTGGTTACTCAGAGGTGCAGTGCCTCTAGTATTGCCTTTGGTTCTGGGCTGGGGTATATATCCATAATGAATTGTAGTCACTGATAGTCACCACCGTCCAGTCCCCTTGTCCAAGTTGGCCACTATGTCTACATTTTATGGCAGTAAATTCCACCATTTAGCTATGAGATGTGAAAAGAAGTGCTTCCTTTAATCTGTTCTGAATCCCAAACAATTTATATTCACTGGATAAAGGGGACAAGCTTTTTTCCTTGCCCACATTCACCATATAAGGTATAAGTTCATATACTTTTGCTGCATCTCCCATTACTCATCTGCCGTGCTGAACCGCTCCATGAATTGTAACTTTTCCATGCAGGGGGACTTGCTTCAATCCATGGCCAGTTTAAGGAATTTTGGGGGCCCCTGCAATGCTTTATTCTGGGGGCCCCATATGTTTATCTCAGGTCAATGTAACCTAACCTATTCACAGTACAGGATGTTCAGGTTACAGTAGGACCCCCATATCCACAGATTCATTATCCACGGGACACAAAACAGCACACCTACCATAGAGTCTTCCTAGAAAATGTGTCCTCTCTAGCCATTTTCTAGGTCCTCCAAGGCAACTCTATGGTATTTTAAACCAGAAGACCCATTATTTTTCATGGTGTTCACTATTATCCACAGTTTTCAGTATCCACACCCCCCCAAACCAATCCCCAATGGATAAGGGGGGGCCTACTATATTATATAATTTGCCACCAATAATTTAGTTTAGAGTGGACTACAAGGTGAACATGAGTTAGCAGTGTGATGCAGCAGCAAAAAAAGCCAATGCGATTCTAGGCTATATTAATAGGAGTATAGTGTCTAGATCAAGGGAAGTAATAGTACCACTCCATTCTGCTTTGGTCAGACCACACCTGGAATACTGTTTCCAGTTTTGGGCACAGCAATTCAAGAAGGATATGGGCAAGCTGGAACGTGTCCAAAGGAGGGCAACCAGGATGGTGGGAGGTCTGGAAGCCGTTACGCCCTATGAAGAGCAGCTTAGGGAGCTGGGTATGTTTAGCCTGGAGAAGAGAAGGTTGAGAGGGGACATGATAGCCATTTTTAAATGTTTGAAGGGATGTCATATTGAGGATAGAGCAAGCTTGTTTTCTGTTGCTCCAGAGACTAGGACATGGAGCAATGGTTCCAAACTACAGGAAAAGAGATTCCACCTAAACAATAGGAAGAACTTCCTGACAGCAAGAGCTGTTTGGCAGTGGAATACACTGCCTCAGAGTGTGATGGAGTCTCCTTCTTTGGAAATTTTTAAGCAGAGGCTGGATGGCCATCTGTTGTGGGGATTTTGATTGTGTGTTCCTGAAGGGCAGAAGCCAATTGGATGGGATGGCTGTTGGGGTCCCTTCCAGCCCTATGATTCTAGGCTGCATTCAGAGCCTGGGAAAGTTAGTCTTGGATTACACCTCCCAGAATCCCCCTGCCAGCACCCTTCTCAAGGTCTGGTTGCATTGTTCCTTTCCCAGCGTTCTCTAGCCCAGTGGTTCTTAACCTGGGGTCCACAATGTCTTCACAGGGGGTCCACAAATGCTTGAAGGCTGCTTGGCCCACCTCCTCCCTGTAGTGGAGCAGCCATGTGTCAGGAACCAAGGCATAGGCTGGCTCGCTGGCTTGGCCTGCATATTGCCATTCAATCCACTCCAGCCACAAACTTTCAGGAAGAAGTGCCTCTGAGGGAAAGTTTAATGGATGGTGTAACTGTATTGTTGTTGTTAGCTATTATTATTAGGGTTTTAAATTTTGAGTTAAGCCTTGGGACAACAAAAGGTCGCTGGTAAAGAAAAGGTTAAGAACCACGGCTCTGCCCAAAGGCTCTCACAAAACATTAATGGGATACTGGTGTGTTTTAGTGAAAACAATAAAACCATTGTTCCCAGTAACATTACTCCAAATTTGTATTTATATTCATTATATTCTTCTGTTAAAAGAGCTAGAGTGTTGTAGAAGTTCAGCATTGCACTATGACTGTGGAGACCAGGGTTTGAATCCTTACTCAGCCATGAATACCCACTGGGTGACCTTGGGCAAGTCACACTCTCTCAGCCTCAAAGGAATGCAAAGGCACACCCCCTTTGAACAAACCTTACCTAGAAAACCCCATGGTAGGTTCACCTTAGTCAGAAATGACTTGAAGGCACATAGGCAAACACACACAAATTCCTTTTGCAGGTTGAATTCAGTTGGCAGCAAGGGGAGGAAGCTGAGGAGAAAGGAGGAAAGGGAGGGAGGGGAGAGAAACCAAGACATGTTAAGAGCAGCTGGAAAGATGTGGTGGAGGGGATCTATGTGGAAGGAAGGAAAGGAAAGGAAAGGAAAGGAAAGGAAAGGAAAGGAGCCCTTTCTGAGGGAAAGAGATGACCCTCACACTTCCCTCCCCCCTATCTCTCAAACACATTCACTCACCCCTCTCCGACACATGCCTGGCTGGCTTGCCTTTTGATGATGATCCTGGGAGGAGGGGGTGAGGGAGCAGCAAACTCCCTCCAGCTTCAGCAACAAGGAGGGCAGCTCCTTCTTTCTCTTTCTCTTTCTAGTTTGGGAGATGGTGTGTTTTTTTTTTTTTAAAGGAAGAGGGCAGGGTCCCCTGGCTGTGTGAGGCCCTCCACAGATGCTGATTTGGTGGTATGGTTAAGCCAGTCCTGCTTCAATCATTTGATCTTTATGTTTACCCTCATCTGAACCATTTCCAGCTATACAGGTGCTATGACCAGAAACGTACACAGTAACCAAAGTATGTTTGCATGGAAGATATAAGGGCAGTTTAAAAATTGGCAGTCCTGTTTTCTGTTTTTGAATCCTTTCCAATTATGTGCTGCATGGAGTCTGCCTTTTTGACACAGTGGACTGACATTTTCATTGAGCTATCTATTACAATCTCAAGATCCCTTTTTTACCAGTAGCTGCCAGTGTAAATTCCATCAGTGTATATGTGAAATGAGCAATGTTTCTTATGTGTATACATGTACCACATGAGCATTATGTTACAAAGAATATGTATCTTTCTTGTTTCTGTTATTTAAAAATTACCAAAATAATAATAATAATAATAATAATAATAATATAGGAAGATTGATTTCTTCTTTCCAAAGTGGCCAGACAGGTTTTCCTTAGCATGTAAGAAATCCAAGGAAGCCTCTTGGGCATAGCCTCTGATTTTCTTCAGTGTTTTCAAAGCAAAACAAAACAACTATGCACTGCTTGTAGCTGCCTAGGTTATCCCTATATGTAGACCACATTGCATTTAGGCCAATAGAAAACATGGTGTGCCATTCATGGCTATTACTGCCTACTGTGCTATCAGAAAAAGCATTACAGAGGCACAAGCAAATGTGCAAAAAATGTGATTTTAAAAATTAGATGAAGGAAATTCTTTGCTGTAGAATTTCAGCAAAGGAACCATATTAGGAGAAAAGAAATACTGTACATCCTGCAACAAACAATTGCACTATGGAATACTCCTTTGTAGGAGAAGAGCCAACCAGCAAGCTAGCAATCTCTATTCCACAATACTCCATTGAATTTCTCCTTATATCATTCTAGCACACACAAATGTAGCCTGCGCCCACTGAGTACACCCAGGCCTCATTATCATGTTTTTGAGGTCTCTCCTTCACCCCAGTTTTGCCCACAAAATATTTTTGACCTTCTGCAAGGTATCTGCTGATACCTCTCTCTTGTGTGTAGATGGTGCTGTTTTAGCTCTGTAAAGACTGGCATTTGGAAAATTGAGTTCACTACTAGAATTAACTGAAGATGAACCAACCTTGTAACAAAAGACCAAGGACACTGTAGGTTCCACTACATCTCACTGGAACTACAATGGTCAATTCAGGAAAATCAGGCTTCAAGGAGAAAGCTGGCAAATTAAATAAAAAGATTAAAAGTGAAGAAAGACAAATGGGATGAGGTATATTTAGCCTAGTGGAAATAAGAGGAAGAATTTATGTTGATGGATTTCACATATTTGCAAGGACATCAGTAAGAAGAGGGTAATGTTCTTTAACAAGAAATTTCATTGTAAATGGTACAGCACAGGGAAGAAATGGAGGTCACTGCCACCAATTATGGAGGTCATTATGTAAATCCAGGGAGTAGATGGTATTCACAGCTGCCATAGCTCCTTCTAATGCCTTCTGGTTGGCAATAGTGGTAGCACATGGGTCAACTGGTGGACCATGCAGCAACAGGATGAAGTGCCCCTCTACTTTGACCATAGGCTGCCAGTAGCAATCAGTCCCCTACTCCAGTTAGAGTGAAATTTCATAGGCAGGAGCATCCTTTGGGAATGGTTTGTTTGGCAAAAGTGGTTGGTGCCACCATGATGGCACAGAGAGCATTCCAACACCCATTCATTTTTATTCCCAAATTCCTACTTTTTTGACTGGTCAATTGGGGGTAGGGGGATTTCAAGCCAACCTGTCAGATAGAAAGATAGCAGATGTCACAGGAAACATGTAATTTTAGCAATTTTCTTTCCAATGCATTAAAGCCTACAAAAACAGTTTTCAAAGACTATTCACAGTTTGGGACTTATTCTGTGCAAATTTTGTTTTGCACAGAAAATGGCAAAGGAAACAGCAGAAATCATATTTTCAGCACAACAAATGGTGTTTTCTGCACAAAACAACCATGTGCAAATTTTGCACAGGATCCCAAACTGAACATTCTCATCAGACCAGGATTTTCCTCATCAGGGTTCCTACACTTGACAAATATTGGAAGACGTACGGCTTTATCAGACCACCCTCTCTAAAAGTTCTTTTGCCATATTTAAAGCATTTTTATGCTGGCAAAAGAACCCCCTTGATCAGATCTACCTTTAGCAGAGTTCACAGGCAGTCCAGGCACTAACAGACAGTAAGTGGAGCTACATTCACTTCCTGGTTCAAAATCTCATTGATTCTTCCAAGAAGATGCTAGCACGGGAAATTCAAAGATAAAAGCAAAATAAAAACATAAAAAGTACAACAAAGCACAAAAACACACTTTAAAAGTCCCAAGTACATGGGGGGGGCATAAAAAGAGTGTACCCTACCTGGCAATTTCAACAGGAAGTGTTTGCCCATTGATGCTGTATTCATGTGAATACAATGGTGGGAGGAGTCAAATGCCAGCAATGCCAGCAACAGAGTGCCAGAGCTAATCTATTGATGGCTTGGCCTGTCAATAAAAAGGAATGGGTTTTGGACAACAGACGATTACAGAAGGACATCGTAACCTGGTATGCATGCCCTTTCATGATAATTAAGTAAGCATTCTTATGATGCCATATTTGCCTAGTCTGATAAAGTCCATAGCTGTGTTTGTCTAGAATATCAGTAAGGGTCTTGTATCACCTTTGACACTAACTGAGAGAAAGAAATTGGGGCATAAGCTTTCATAGACTTAGGGGCTTACCACACTTCAAAGAAGAGTGGCTGTGTAGCAGGAAGGTTCCATCTTCCGTGTTGCCTTAATGCATGGCATTGTCATTCTTTCATTCCAGTCCCATGGGGGACCGAGGTAAAACCATATCTTTTTGCTAATTGGAAAAACCCATTAGCAAAAAGACACGGTTTTACCTCAGCCCCCCGAGACTGGAATGAAAGAATGCTGGAAGAACAATGACATCATGCAGTAATGCAGCACAGAAGATGGAACCTTCCTACTACTCTTCCGTTTTCCTTTGGAGCTCAGTAAGCCCCTTTGTCTACTTCCTCCATGCATCTCAGAAAGTAGACTAGGGATTTTATCTAACCACCACCCCTAAAACCCATTCTTTTGCCAGCATAACTTTGCTGTTTTTATGCTGGCAAAAGAACTCCCCATGCCACACTTACCTCTAATCCTAGCAAAAGGCTTCCTGGCAATGAACGAGGAGTGAACAGAGCTCTGTTCACTTCCTCATTTGAAATCCTGTGTATTCTCATGAGAATACATAGCATGGGAAATTCAAAAATAAAAATAACAGAGAAAAAGTTACAAAAAGCACCTAAACACACTTTTAAAAGTCCCAAGTAAACTGGGGAGGGCCATAAAAAGCAGGTCACCTACCTGGGTGTCATGATCTCACCCAGAAGTGTTCTCGGTGAACTGGCCATTGATGCTGCATTCATGTGAGTACAATGGCACAAAGTTTCAAACTCCAGCAATGCCAGTACAAAAGTGCCACAGGGATCAATTGACGGCTTGAGCCATCAATAAAAAAGTACGTTTTTTTAAAAGGACATGATCACAAAAGAGTGACATCATGTGGTATGAACACCCTTTCACGATCATTAGGCATCCTTATGACACCTTATTCACCTTGTCTGATAATGTCCTAAGTCTAGGAAAGCTGATGATACAACTTCTTTCTCTCAGTCTCAAAGGGCTACAAGATTCCTTTGCATACTTGACAAACATGTTTTTATATCATTCTTAGAAATTTATCAAATATTCTTTCCATTCTACATAGATAGAATCCATCCTAAAAAGAGTGCTCTAGGCCATGAAAGCAAATGTCATAATACATCTGTTAGATTTCAGTTCCATTGGACTTTTTTTCTGTTTACTACCAGAGACAGAGAGCATTCTTCCTTGTGGGAAGAAAGCTAACCAAGGCATCTGAAAAGGAAGTGTGCAGAAAGGGAAATTTAAAGGAAGTTTATTCTGAGCAGATTAGAAAGCATAGAAGAGATAGTCTTCCATGGAAGGCTTCTTCCTTCCAGGTACACTTAAAAGTTGCAAGTTACAGATAAGTCTAGTCATTCCAGCCAAGGTTGAAAAATAAATATCAGCCCTAATGCAACTATGGACTTTATCAGATACGAAATATGGCATCATGAAAGGGTGCACAGATCAGATTTGCCAGCATGCGAAGCCTCAGGCCATTTAACTATTGTCAATGCAGAGTCAATGGCTGGACCAGGCAGAACACTTTCAGGTGAGATCAGGACATCCAGGTAAGTGAGGAACTTTTTTTAACCCTCCCCAGATTACTTGAAAGATTTTTTTATTGTGTGTATGTGCTTGGTGTGACTTTTTATGTCTTATTTTAAGTTTTAATTTTGAATTTCCCACACCATGATTTTTTTCAAAAGATGAAGTGAATGGAGCTCCATTCACTTCCTCTTTATTAACGGAGCTGCCTTTGCCGGGAGAGGAGGTAAGTGCCGGGGGGGGGACATTCTTTTTTGATTTTTTTTATGCTGGCAAAAGAACGTTCTAAAGGGAACGTCTGAGAAAGTCCTAACTAGACATTTTCCTAATCTACTTACAAGGGTGCAGTACAGAAGCACTGGATGCTCATGGGGCTGGGCATGTGGGCCTTTCGGTTCAGCTTAAACCAAACATTCCCCATAGCTCGTACGAGAGTCCCCCTTGCTCAGCACTCTCTTTGATCTTCTCCTTTGTTCTTCTCTCTGCTTTGTGGTCCCAAAGAAGTATTTATCACGTCTTCTCAGAAGCATCTTGAAGTTTCCTTCTGCTGAACATCTTTGCTGATCAGCTATCCCTCATAACCTGTGGCTTCTTCATGATGCTGACTCCCAATAAACTGTAACTTTATTCTCAACACCTAGTTAAGCCTTTGTTTACCTGGTTGCCTGTGCTGCCCAGATAATGGGAGAGCCCATTATCACAGCCATGCTGATGCCTATCCTCCCACTGCCTCCTGTAGGAGTAATGAGTCTAAAAATAAAAATGTATTTAAAAATTTCCAGGGATCTAGTCCTTTTTAAAAAGCAATAAAAATATCTTCTTTAAAAGGAGTTAAAATCATTTACTTTCAAATTCATGCAGAGTGGCTTAAGAATGCAGACACGGTCAATTAACATTTAAAAGTGTATTCAGAGGTCTGTGATCTGATCACCCACTTAAATTAGACTCATTACAAAAACAAAGGAGTCAGTTTAAAAATGCAAATCAAACGTTTACTGAAGGTATATCAATCTCAATCTACATACTAAAACAAACTTTAAAAAGAGTGTTCCTAACTAACCAGGAGGATTTAGGATAGAAAAACTCACCCAGCCTTTTAGCGGTAGAGGCTGTGTGGTGAACATCATGGCATGGCTTCATAGCATGGCAAAGACAAAGATAGCGAAGAGAAGATGGCTACAGCCGCATGGAGACTCTAACTTAAAAGAAGTCTCCCAAAGAGCAATAAAATTTATATTAGGTCATGTGTGGAATGACCCAGCACTCCAGTTGGCTGGAAGTGCCCAGTGAAATAAGAGAAAGGGAGTTTGGGAGAACAGAAGCATGCAGGGGAAAAAACTAGACTTATCTTAGGATATGAATGGGGTACACAAGATTGCTTTTACATTACAATAATTATTTCTTCACATACTACATTCCCCTTCTCAATCGTAGGGTACTCCATGAACAATCTTCATTTCTTCTTGTAGTCTAAGGAAACTGTCCTTAGGAAGAGGCTTAGTTAAAATATCAGCTATAATTTCTTCTGAGTTGCAGTACTCCAGTTGAACAAGTTGACTCTGGCACATCTCTCTCACCTTGTGGAAAGCAATGTCTATGTTCTTCTTCAGAGGCTTGTCATTCTGAGAAATCTTGATACAGCTTTGATTGTCTTGCATCAAAATGGTTGGCTTGGGTTCTTGTATCCCAAGATCCAGAAGCAAATTCTGCAGCCATTTGATTTCATCACATGCTGTTTTCACTGAGACGCACTCGGCACCTGTGGAACTATCCGCCACTGTACTCCGCTTCCGACTTGTCCAACTTACTGCTCCACCACTGTAAAAGATGATGTTCCATTGGTTGATTTTCTCTCCACTGGACCGGTGCCCCGATCAGCATCTGCATAGGCAATCAGTCGTGGCTTGTCACATGCTAGCAGCATCAGTTTGAAGTCAGCGGTTGATTTTAAATATCTTGAAATTCTTTTCACTGCAGTAAAATCTTGAAGAGTAGGGGCTGGTTTACACAGCAGATTTATTGAGGCTACTTGCGCTTTAATTCTTTTCCGCATCTGTGCCAGTCAGGTTTTTTTTCCTAATTATGCCGCTTTTTCATTCAGACTTGAAAAAGTGTGGGGGGGGGTGGCCTCCCAAGCAGACAAAGGCTGTATGGGGAAGGGCATAGACCCTCCTTTGAAGCCTTGCATTTATGAGCTAAAGACTCACAGACTGCCAAAATAGCAGGGAGTAAGATCAAAGAAGTGGCTCTGTCTCTTCTCTAATCTGCCTGTAAATGAACTCACTGCCTGAAGCAGAGGGACAGTAATCTCTCTGCTGAAAGGCATTGCTGCCATGCCGTGGATCCTAAGGTGAACCTATCACAAGTTTTTCCAGCATGGTTTGTTTAGTCAGGGGTCACAGACTTGCAAAATAGCAGAGGATATTTGATTCTCCCTCCCTCAGTCCCCCTTCCCCCTCTCTCCCCCTCCCCCAAGCAGAGCTAACAGATGGGAACTTTATGACTGAAAGGTCTTGGGAATCTTTTTTCTTGGCAGACCTTCTGCAAAATAGCAGAGAGGATTTTTCAAAGTTTCCTGATGCTACTGAATGCAGTCCCTCTCTTTTAAGCCCATCCCTTACATCATAGCAACCAATCACAGTAAAGATCTACAGAAGCCCTTAACGGAATGATAGTTTACACTGCCAATAACGCGCTACATTGCAAATATACCGGCAAAAATAGCGACATCCCCTGGCATGCTATATTTGGGTGTTTTACCTTCCCCTCTTCTGAATGAGGCGATGCAATGCTGCAATCCATGGGAACTATCAGCTATCTTAGTGGTATATTTAGAGGAATATTTCCCCGTGTAAACGACCCCTAGGAGAAACACAGGCAACTTTCCAGGGCTGATGGAGGAGGTGTAAATTCAACTGCTAATCCCACATGAAACAGACCCATTGAATCAAGTGACATTCTTGGAAAAAAACTTGTAAAATGTGGGCTAGACAAGTTAACTGTCTATTAACAAGCTAATACCCTAGAGGACAGGATCAAAATTCAGAATGACCTGAATTGACTGGAGAGCTGGGCCAAAGCTAACAAAATGAAATTCAATATGGAGAAATGTAAGGTACTGCACTTAGAGTGAAAAAATGAAATTCATAGATATAGGATGGGAGAGATCTGGCTGAACGAGACTACATGCGAAAGGGATCTAGGAGTCCTAGTAGACCACAAGTTGAACATGAGTCAACAGTGTGATGCGGCAGCTAAAAAAGCCAATGCGATTTTGGGCTATATCAATAGAAGCATAGTGTCTAGAGCAAGGGAAGTAATAGTGCCGCTCTATTCTGCCTTGGTCAGACCTCACCTAGAATACTGTGTCCAGTTCTGGACACCACAACTCAAAAAGGATATTGACAAATTGGAGCGTGTCCAGAGAAGGG
The DNA here is from genome assembly GCA_030847615.1 of Gambelia wislizenii. Classification (NCBI taxonomy): domain Eukaryota; kingdom Metazoa; phylum Chordata; class Lepidosauria; order Squamata; family Crotaphytidae; genus Gambelia; species Gambelia wislizenii. The sequence goes on along the minus strand of JAUMIR010000005.1, from coordinate 199,695,281 downwards.
CGACTAAAATGGTGAAAGGTCTGGAAACCATGCCTTATGAGAAGAGACTTAGGGAGCTGGGTATGTTTAGCCTGGAAAAAAGATGGTTAAGAGGTGATATGATAGCCCTGTTTAAGTATTTGAAGGGGTGTCACATTGAGGATGGAGCAGGCTTGTTTTCTGCTGCTCCAGAGACTGGAACATGGAGCAATGGATGCAAGGTCCAGGAACAGAGATTCCACCTCAACATTAGAAGGAATTTTTTGACAGTAAGAGCTGTTCAGCAGTGAAACACACTACCTCAGAGTGTGGTGGGGTCTCCTTCCTTGGAGGTCTTTAAACAGAGGCTGGATTGCCATCTGTCAGGGATGCTTTGATCGAGATTTCCTGCCTGGCAGGGGGTTGGACTGGATGGCCCTCGTAGTCTCTTCCAACTCTACAATTCTATGACTCTATGATTCTATAATTCTATGACTAATTACCATAGTATGTGATTGGGCCCTCAGGTGGCTTCCTCACTGAAAAGAATATTATTTATTTCTTTTCTCCTGCCTTATATCGAAGGATCTTTGGATAGCCTATAATAAAATTAATTTAAGCCATTTAAAACAGCAAGATAATTTAAATAGTCTAGAAGTAAACCCGAGATGAAAAGGGGAGGAGTGTAACTGTTACTCACAGCAAGTGTTATCCATTTGCTTTCTTCCTTTTTATCTTTAAGATTTTCACCTGGGTAAGAAAATGAATTAACAAATGAATTCTTGAGAAAAACTGTGAAGATAATGGAAATATCAATATAAAATCAATACAATAGCTGGAAGATAGAATATGCATTCAGCCTTGGCCTAGAGCCCCAGGAGCTATGATACAATTACTTATCAGCTCTTTATCCTGATTACAGAAATCAATCTTCAACAAGAGTAAAGAGTTACCTCCCATCCCATTTTTTATAAGTGTTTTTCCTTCTAGATCCAGGTTATTTTGCATTTGCTGTGCTGCAAAAGTTCCTTCATCATCCACTGCAGAGAGATGCCAAGTGTCATTTAAAAAGAAAAGAGAAGAAAAGAGCAAAGTTATATGTATGTTTTACAGTCTGAGATATACTGTTTTGTAAAATGGTTTTAATTTTATCTCAGTTCTTAAAAGAAAAACAACAAGACATTTATGCTAGAAAATACAGGCTATGAATTTAATGGAAATCTTTTAAAAAGTTTATAACAGGGCTTGCGTCATGCTTTGAAGGAATGATGAAGCATTTGTACAATGTGATATCTTATTCTGTTACAAACCATATCCTACTATAAAAGTCTTAAATTAAATGCTCGATAATAAAGTTATTCTTCAGTATCATCCTTTTTGGAACCTGTTCTCTGCATTTGACCAAATAACATCTTTGTCTGACTGCTATTAAAGGAAACTGAAGACCACATGAAGGATGCCTTAATATTGTGATGTCAGACACCAGTCCACCCATTCAGGAGGTGCAGTGATCGGGTCTTAAAAATGACTTCACATCCTATAACATCTTTCTCATCTGTTCAAGAGGCCACCTAGCCAGTCAAGATCAGCATCAGATTAGCTAACTGCACTTTTGTGTAAAGTGTCATTTCTTTGCTTTGGCTTCAAGGATCACTCCGTACACACAGGGACTGGTGAAAGTTAACATGGTTAATTAGCTCTTTCCTCCCAATATATATGGGTGGGGAAGAGAAATGATATATCAGTAAAGCAGATACAATAGCAGTCCTTCATAGAAACAAAACTTCAGTCACATGGAAAGTACAGTATGGAGTGGGGGGTGGAGAAGTATGGTTAAGCCATTCTTCCAGAATTTCATATGATGGACAAATATTGTATGATGTGTATTTTTCCACTCTTAGCTTACACCCTCTCTCTCTCTGGCTTTTCTTCGCAAACAAAGATATAGGAAGGACTCATCCCATGCTTTCTGCAAGCGCACTGACGAATAAAAAGGCCAATCCGAGATAAACAAGTCCGGTTGCAAAAAGCACAGCAGAAGGTCTCCTTGGGTGATGTTTTTGGGTTATGATTCTTTCTGCGTTGTCGTTTCTCTTCAAGACTTGTTCATCATGAGTTCTCAAATAAGGCTGCAGCATTGTGGATAGTGCATCTCCATGCCTCCCGATGTGAGGCCAGGGCGGACCACTGGTGATCAATTTGGCCGAGCCTGAGATGTTGTTTCAGGGAGTCTTTGTATCACTTTTTTGGAGCGCCCCTCTTACGCTGACCCGTGGCGAGTTCACTGTAGAGTAGTATTTTTGGGAGGCAATGGTCCTCCATCCTAGAAACGTGCCCTGCCCAGCGCAGCTGCGTTCTCAATATCATGGCCTCAATGCTGGTGATCCCTGCTTGCTCAAGGACAGCAACATTCGTCACATAGTCAGTCCAGTGTACATTTAGGATTGTGCGGAGACAGCGCTGATGAAAGCGCTCGAGGAGTCGTAGGTGGTGGCGATAGGTGACCCATGTTTCAGCTCCATAAAGGAGGATAGACAGTACGATGACTCTATTCACACTGATTTTTGTGCTTTGCCTCAGGTGTTTATTGCTCCAGACTCTTTTGTGAAGTCTTCCAAATGCACTATATGTCTTTGCTAATCTGTGATCGATCTCTTTGTCAATCTTGGCATCTGAGGTGATGATGCTTCCCCGGAATTTGGGGGGACATCCTAGTCTTTCCAGTATCTGCCACAGACCTTTTCTACTTACAGTGTCAAAGGCTTTGGTGAGGTCAACAAATGTTACATAGAGACCCTTGTTCTGCTCCCTACATTTCTCTTGAAGTTGTCTAAGGGCAAATACCATGTCTGTAGTACTCCTATTGGTTCTGAAGCCACATTGGCTTTCAGGGAGAAGTTCTTCTGCAATAGCAGGAACTAATCTGTTCAGGAGTATCCTTGCAAGGATTTTTCCAGCAATAGAGAGCAGTGTTATGCCTCGATAGTTTGAGCAGTCGGATTTTGCTCCTTTTTTTCTTGTACAGGGTGATGATGACTGCATCTCGGAGGTCTGATGGCAGTTCCCCTTTTTCCCAGCAATTCACAAGGAATTTGTGGAATTTTTCGTGGAGTGCATGACCTCCGTGTTTCCAAACTTCAGGTGGGATTCCATCAATCCCAGCTGCCTTGCTGTTTTTCATCTGCTGTATGGCCTTAAGGGTCTCTTCCAAAGTGGGTGCTATGTCCAATTCATTTTTCATTGGTTTTTGTATCATATGTTGGATAGCTGAGCCTTGGACTACTCGGTTGGCGCTAAAGAGACTTTGAAAATGTTCAGCCCAACGATTCAGGATGGAGGCTTTATCAGTAATACTACATATTGTAAAAATAATTGCACAAGCAGTTGCACTTTCACAGAGGTTGCTCAGAAGTTTTGCAAGTGTGGTCCCTATCGCAGCTAATCATTTCAAGGACACAGCCCTCTCTCACACACTTCTGACTTGGTTGGTCTGGAGGAAATGGACCAGGGATGTCAAGTCCTTGGTGCAGTAGCAGGATCCATTGTAACTATGCTGGTGTGGATTTATGCTACACTAAGAAGCTATAGGACTTGGCCTGTATACCAGTTTGTTTGTTTGATTGATTGATTTATATTCTGGCTTTTTCCTTGTACAGGATCCAAGGCAGCAAGTTTCTCCCTTAAAGCAGTTAAGCAGATCCTGACACACGAAATGGACATGAGACCTTCAAATGTTTTCCAATGCCTAGCAATTTCAAGTTATACGGCAGTTTATAATAGGGAGATCAAACCTTTGAGTAGCAGTTTTTCTTTCTCACCTGGAAAAAGAGAGAGCAGTGGCAGTTCATTATGGGATTTGATTGGCTGACCTATTGTTGATATGAGCACATTAGGGGACTTTCATCCAGAAACAGGATAGTGAAAGGCAAGCAGGCACAAGCAGGATAAAGATCCTACGTTCTTCCTTTATGTCTGGCACAAAGGTGTGAGCTTCTTGATTTTCTCCCTTAGCAGTACAGTAGTAGGTCCTGGGGGTGGGGGAGAAAGAACAACTAAACAGACAAATTCAAATGGTTGAATAAGAGTACACCTTTTGGTGTACAGCTGTGGTAGATATGACTGATTAAGACAAGGATTCTACAAGGCAACAATCTGCCAATGCTCATCCCAACCTGCCTAATGGAATGTTAAACAGACTGGTGGGTGATAGAGATCAACGACAGTGTAGACTGATATGTCTTTCCCAACACCAGGGGGGCAGAGAAGGCACTTTAACTCCTAAGCTGGCTGCATGCATAAGGAGCCCCAACTCCCAATGTCACCTATGGGGGAGTCCCTCACTGGGGAGCAGATAGGTCTCCCATTCCATTCCATAACTGGATCTTGCTCAATGCCACAATGTCCCCATGAATAGTTGTGAAAAATGATTCTTCTGTTGCATGGCCATATTAAAAATGTTCCAATCATTTATATTGCAATATATACTACACACACACACACACACACACACACACACACACACATCAACTTTGAGGGGACCTTTTCCCACATGAGTATATGTAGTATTGCAGCCATAGCTGGCATCTCATATTTAAATTATATATTATGGTGACATACTATTCTGGGAAAAAAGTGCAAAAATGATGGACCTTAATTTTAAAATAAGGAGTGATGAAACTATATCTTAAAAGTTAAGAAATAAAAGGCCAAAAACTATGTGGGTTTTTTTGTTTGTTTTTTGTTTTTGAAAAAATAAAAAGGTAGGGAAGCATGCTAGATCACTAAGAAGATTCTAAACATGATGCAGGGGAGTATTATAAAGAATGGAGACAAGATACTAATCAAGAAATCCAGAGTCTAACAAGAAAGAGTGGGGAGCCTGTGATATGGAACATAGAAAGATATCAGAGATAACAAGTACAGAGAGGCTAGATAATACAGAGCTTTAAAAATAAGCAGCATGTGAAAAATAATAGGGGCCCTGTAGGATTCAGAGGAGACAGCAGAGAAAAGAGACTTGATTGTTGTAGTGCCATATGAGGTGGATATTGCAAGCTGCAGAATTTTGCTCGGAAATTGAAATTTAAGGTGGTTCTGAGAAAGACCATAAAACAAATGACTACACCAATTCAAACTGGAAACAATCTAAGCTGTCCTCAGCAGCAACAGACAGAAAAGAATGCTGGGGTTTCCCCCCTCTAATTACAAAGAACTCTAGCAACAGAAAATATAATGAGAAGAATCCAGCTTCTAATTGAAGTAAACAAATCGCCCACTCCCGTAGACATTTACTTCATCTGGAACAACTCCATATTAGCATCTACTACAGACCTGAAAAGCTCTCAAGTTTTTATTTTACTGGATTTCTCAAAATCTTTCCAGCAAGGAAATTTCTCTGTATGTTTATGGGCATTTCCTTCCCAAATATGCACACATTACATTTTTTCTAAAATGCAACTTTTTGTGCACATTTTCTCATGGCCAAGAGCATGTTTGTCAAATGACTGCTTTTTAAATATATGCATGATTTGGTGATCAATTTTTCCTATGAAATATATTGCAAGCTTTGTAAACTTTAAATGCAGCATGCGCTCTATTCCATTGAATGTCTCAGGACGTACAATTTCTGTACAGAAAAGAAAAATCCAGCATATATCTTTTCCAGTTGTAATAGCTTCACTGACTTGTAGCTATCCTTCATCTTATGAGATACCTATTGAAGGCTCCTGTAGTCTAAGATCTTTCAACAAGGGCTGAAGCTTGCTCCATCTGCATCCTGGGTAGGAATGGTATGGCTATAAAGATGCTGACCTGCAACTCCCTGAGTTCCTTACCATTGACAATGCTGGCAAGAGGTACTGGGAATTGTAGTTCAATAAGTACCCTGCTCTACATAGCAACTATGTTCTCTTCCCCTGGGCTTTTTTTCTTATCCACATTACACCTGCAACTAGTAGAGGATGATGAAATAAGAAGGAAGTTCTCCATGGGTCTTGGACAATAGCATCGTCACTGTGCATCTACCAATTAGAACACAGCTGGGCAATCCTTGGCTGACCTCCACCCTCCCTCCCTTGGCTATATCGCTGTGCCAGTGGGAACAGGAAAAGTTTAGTCCCTGGAAGTGGGAGAAGACAAACACGATGCTATGCCTCCCCACAGGATCTTGAGGCAAGACTTTGGACATGGTTCTCTTAGGGTTTCCCAAATCTTGAGAAGCCCCCTTGTTTTTTTTGTTTTTGTTTTTGTTTTTTTGCCTCTTTAGTCACCAAATATTCTTTCTGTTCCTAGAAGCAAGCAAGGCAATGAAGAAACAGGCTGCTCCGAGAGGGTGGTGGTGGTGGGATAAAACAAGCAAGTATAGTGCAGCAGCACGATTACAGCCCTTCAGTTCATTTGGAATCTTTTTGGGGCAAGATTCTTTTTACATACATTTAAAGCATTCATATCACTGTATTAATGAACTGGCCATGACAGAATTTAGGCCCCCATATTTTGTAGAAAATGAAAACTAAAGTTCTCCTTTTACAAAAACTCATACAAAGTGTCTCTTGCACATTAGAAGATTAGCTTTAGATTGTTGATATGGAATAGCATAGCTGTCTGACTTTTGCACTGTTCTTGAGGGCATGGCTGTGCAGACTCTCATGATGAGCACCTCCTTTTCAAAATTTAGTACTACCTACTGCTCAGTATAAGGCATCTTCTGATGGTCTATATTTTGAATTATGGGTATTCAGCAACCACTTAGGAGATTTTCAGACCGCGTTTTAGAGTGCCTAGGGCGGGAGGAGCTTTCGGGAGAGGGACGGCGATCTTGCGCAGCAGGGGGGCGTTTTCGGACGCCGTTGTCCCTCTCCCGAAACCATCTGTGTCACTTCCGTGAAGCTTCGGAAGCCACAGAGCCATATTTTAATCACGGAGGTTGCCTTAGTCACTTTCACCTGTTTCTGTTCCCACATTACTAATTTATAACCATATAACAGAATCATCTCCCATGCAACAAGAGCTTTAATACAGTCTGGTCTTCTGGATGCATGTTTATATAACATAATTACATAATTTAGTGCACATCTGTGCAATACAAGAACTTTAGAGGGGGGGGGACTTTATCAGACACAGCAAAAACTGCACCAGAACGCTATAAGAACAAACACAGGCAACATTACCAGATAACATCATCCTTCAGCCATTCCAGGGGCATAATGTAGGTGTGAATAATGTGTCCCTTTTTATTAATGGCTTAGCCCATCAATAAAAAGGGACACTTTATTCACGTCCGTGGTACATGCCCCCAGAACAGCTGAAGGACGCAGGCATCTGGTAATGTTACCCTTTCTGTTCTTGTAGTGTTCTAATGATGTGGTTGATTTTGTGCCATGTTCCCCTATGTCTGATAAGTCCAGAGAGAGAGAGAGAGCGAATGAATGTTTATGGAAGAATGGAGAGGTCTTTATCTCCAAATATCTAAGTATAAATATATTTCTGTTATATAATCTGCAAGATGACTCCTGAAACCTGAGTGGATTTTTTAAAAGAGCCACATACCATTTTAAAAAAAAAATACTGTGTTTTGCTTTTTGAAAAAAAAAAGTTATTTGGGCATTTAATTAAAACTTCAAAATTGGATTAATTAAAATTGAAAATTTAACAATATAGTTCTAGCTTTTTTTTTTTTTTTTGCTAAGGGAATTTAAATTAACATAGTTAATGAAATTACTTCTTTTTGCTTTGTCAGGAAAATAAATCCCTTTTACTTGAAAAAACAAATAATCTGAGGAAGGAAATGATCTGTTTCTTTCCCACGCAGGGGGAAAGCTATTAAGGCAAATTCTGGCAAAGTACATCCTTGCTACTTTAGAAGTGAACTTTTAACACCTTTACAAAAGCTATTGTACTTTGGAAAATTAGTGCTTGTTCTTCTGTATGCTACAGAAACTTTGACTGTGTTAGCTAGAAATAAGGATATCACTTTTTTTTAAAAAAAACTAGTTTTTCATAGACAAGGAATTTTAGCTTAAGTTTGCTTCACTCATATAAAGCTGCTTAATGCAGAGTATTCATAAAGCACCCAGTGAGCCAAATTAACATGGAAACATCTGAAAAAAAAATCCTTACCATATATTCCGGCGTATAAGATGACTTCTGAACCCTGGAAAATATCCTCAAAAGTTGAGGGTCATCTTATATGCTAGGTATATGGTTTGCCTCACCCACTGCCCAATCTCCTGCCTCTTCACTCCCTTAGCAAAGGGAGCGAAGACACAGGAGATCGGGCAGGGGTGGTGAGGCAAAGCGTCTACTGGTACATTCGCCCCTCTCCTCCGCCTTTGCCCCCTTTTGGGAGCAATTGAAGGCAGAGGAGAGGGGCAAATGTAGCGGCTTGCCTTACCAGCCGCCCATCTGCTGCATCTTCACTCCCTTCACAAAGGGAGTGAAGACGCAGGAGAATGGGCAGGGGGTGAGGCAAGACGGGTACATTCGCCCCTCTCCTCTGCTTCATGCCCTTTTGGGGAGCAATTGAAGGTGGAGGAGAGGGGTGAATGTAGTGGCTTGCCTTGCCTGCTACCCATCTGCTGCGTCTTCGGTCCCTTCGCAAAGGGACCGAAGATGCAGGAGACCAGGCAGGAGGTGGTGGGAGAGGGAAACTGGGTACATTCACCCCTCTCCTCTGCCTTCGCCCCCTTTGGGGAGCAATCGAAGGTGGAAGAGAGGGGTGAATGTAGCGGCTTGCCTCACCCGCCACCCATCTCCTTTGTCTTTGTTCCTTTTGCAAAGGGAGCGAAGACACAGGAGATGGGTGGCGGGTGAAGCAAACCAGGTACATTCACAGCTCTCCTCTGCCTTCACCCCCTTTGGGGAGCAATCGATGGAGGAGGAGGGGGCGAATGTAGCTGCTTGCCTTGCCCGCCACCAATCTCCTATGTCTTTGCTCCCTTCGCAAAGGTAGAGAACATGCAGGAGACCAGGCCGGGGTTGAGGCAAGGCAGGTACATTCACCCCTCTCCTCTGCCTTCACCCTCTTTGGGGAGCAATCAAAGGCGGAGGAGGGGGGAAAGTGTAGTGGCTTGCCTCACCCAGTGCCCATCTCCTGTGTCTTTGTTCCCTTCACAAAGGGAGTGAAGATGCAGGAGATTGGGTGGGGGTGAGGCAAGGTGGGTACATTCGCCACTCTCCTCTGCCTTCGCCCCCTTTGGGGAGCAATCGAAGGCAGAGGAGAGGGGTGAATGTAGAGGCTTGCCTCACCCGCCGCCCATCTCCTGCGTCTTCGCTCCCTTTGCAAAGGGAGTGAAGACGCAGGAGACCGGGCAGGGTGTGAGGCAAGGCGGGTACATTCACCCCTCTCCTCCACTTTTATCCCCTTTGGGGAGCAATCAAAGGCAGAGGAGAGGGGTGAATGTAGCAGTTTGCCTCGCCAACTGCCCATCTCCTGTGTCTTCGCTCGGAGACTGGGGAATTGCAGAACTGGGGAATCTCCCCAGACAGCGAGTCATCTCCCGCGATTCCCCAATGTAGGGTCCCGGTCGTGGCTTCAGGGAGGGTGGAAGGGTGGCTGGCTGGAGGGGGGAGGATTTCCAGCCACCACTCACCCTCGGTGGTGGGGTGTAGTGGGGGTTCGTCTTATATGGCGAGAATATCCCAAACTCTATATTTTAACTCAAAAAGGGGGGGGTCATCTTATATGCCCAGTCGTCTTATTTCCCAGAATATATGGTACCTATCATCAGAGAAATATCTCACTTGCCTTTAGCCTGTATCACAGATGCAATAACTCTAAAATGACATCTATGAAAAGGGAAGTAAAATTTTGTTACTTACACACACACCAGTGATTAGGTACCAGTTGTGTTTGCACATTGTAGTTTATCTGACCATATTTCTTAGCAGTCCCAACAGTGGAAACCCTCAAACTGCTTTTTAGCCTCTGCTGTTCCTTTTCAAGAGGGGCAGGTTCATGTGAAAGCCAGCATGAGGTAGTGGTTAGAGCATTGGACTGTGGAGACCAAGGTTTGGACTCTGGAGACCAAGGTTCAGCCATGGAAACCTACTGGGTGACCTTGGGCAAGTCACACTCTCTCAACCTCAGAGGAAGGTAAACGCTAACCCCCTCTGAATAGATCTTGCCAAGCCCCACCCTGTGGCAGGTTTGCCTTCGTGTTGCTATAAGTTAGAAATGACTTCAAGGCACACAACAATGACATTGTGAAAAGAGAACAAGATCAGGAGGATCCCCCCCAAAATTGCCGTACATTGCACTATCTGTGCAGTATTGCAATCAGTATTTTAAGATGATACCTTTAGGAATTGTATTGACACATACATTTGTGTCTCCCAACATATGCTAGAATTAGTTTCTGCATTTCATGTGTCTATCACAGTTACTTGCAAAAAGCCCTTTAATCATTTTCTTAAGGTCAGATATATATCTAGATAAGGATGTAAATCATCACAAATTTTGTTGTCATTGGCACCTTCGATCCCATCCTAGGAGAAAGGTGGGGTATACATTCAGTTTAAAAAAATAAGTTAAAAGTGGCAAGAATGAATAATTTTATCCTTTTCCTCCCTGCTGTCAAAAACTATTTGCAGTTCAGGACCCTTTTTTCCCCCGAAGAAAGCAGTATTTTCTAAGCAGAATTTTCTGTGCAGAAAATCCATGCTTTCTGCAAAAGGAAAAAAAAGAAAAGGAAAAAAAAGAATCAAAACAAATGCACCTTTCTATGTAAAAAATATTTTTTGAAAATACCCCACACATACTTTTGTGCAGAATAAGTCCTGAAAAGTAAATACAGTATACATGTCTATCCAGGATTTTCCTTGTTAGGATTGTGCAATACTTGGGAAATGCTTCGTCTATTATTCCATTATATATTTTTAATATTTTTTCCATCTCTGGATTCAGATTTAGATGAGAAAATATTCCTGGGTGCTACTTGGGTTAATACTGATGATTTCACTTGTGATTTGAAATGAAACAAAAAGTGAATGGTAGCAGAAACATGTATTTCATAAGAACGTTCAAAATGTACCCTTAATAACCATTCCCTGCACCCACAAACAAAAGCCAAGTTCTCTAACTCAACCCAACTTGCACAAAACATTTGAGATGCCAACCCATACCTAAGCACCCAGCTTGTGGGGGCAATTGGCTAAGACACATTGGAAATTGCTTAGAGAGTGCCTAGTGCACTATAAAAGCAGTGTAGATGTATAAGTGCTATTACTAAACAACTTGTAAGATGCTCTGGGAGCCTTTGTGGCTGAAGAGCAGGGTACAAATACTTAAATAAATAAGTATCAAATTTGGTGAAATCAATTCATAAACATGCACTCTAGAGAAAAGATACAGAAACATAGGTGTTTGTTCAGGAGATATCCTTACTACAATATTCTTCTGTGTTCCAACAGAAAACACAGCATAGACTTGAGGATGAGAAACCAGTGGAGGAGACACCAGGCCCATATCCCTCCCCTGAGATGGCTACACCCTTGAGCTGCAAGGCATGACATCCAGGAGTTGGCCTGGACGGATAAGCCTGGACCTGAAGCCCCCATGCTTGACATCCTTGGTACCGCCTGAGCCTAGCTCCAGCTGTCATGCCTTACTTGGCAATGGTCTCCTCCTCAAAGAAGTAGAGTGAGGATAGCAGGCCCCAGAATGAATAATCAGAACCATTAGAGGCTGAGGCCACATCAGGATCCTCCAGAAAGGGTGCATCTCCCCTCAAGAACAGCATTAAATGAAGCAGCTTGATAGAATTCAGATTGAAGGAATCTCAAGCATTCAGCAGGGCTTCCCTTAGCAGATTCTGCCCTAATTAGTTAAGTTAATATGCCCTACTTCCCCCTCCCCATGATATCTCATAACTGGAAATACTGGACATTTTTTTTTGTGGTCAGGTTGGAAGTCAAGTGAACTGGGATGTTTCTAGAAATATAGTGGTAAGAAAGCCCAAGTTAGAATTATGTGGAAAGCCCCTTAGTAAACGCAGTCGTTAAGGAGGTATGTACTAATCCTCCCTTCCAGCCACGGACACTCAGCAATGATTCAATCAAGCAATTAAGTGACCACTCCTTAATCTATTCCTATGGAAATCTCTCCTATACCCCCTCCTGTCCAACCTTGCGAGGTTGCCACAAACCAATCAATTCCTATCTCCCAGCAATTAAAGCAACCAGTTGAGTCTCGGTTTCCTTTCCTACTCCATGGCTAAGCCATCCAGGCTGTGTCATAACCAGAGTATCTCTTCAGAATATGAAATGGGATATAAATATTAGTCCCCTAACAACAGTAAAGTGTGCCACAGACGGACACTGCTGGATTCTCTGTGCCACCTCAGTTGCCAGTCTGAGCCTCTTTGCTGCACAGAACACTTCTCCTTCAAAACTTGTAATGATAACCCTATCTTCCCAGACCTCTCTTTATCCAGTCTACCCACCTTTCTTTCCAGTAGCCTTGCATGGTTCTTAAGAGTGTATGTTTTGTATGCTAATGTATCCCCTGTATTATTTCCAATTAAAAAATATTTTATTTTACTTTAACTGGAGTGCTCTCTACAGTTAGTACTGGTATAATAAGGTGAAAGATCCCCAAAGTTATCTTCCTCTCGCAGGCTTCCATTTGAGCTAATAATTCCCCCAGATAATAATAGAGATTTTGGCATCATGGCAGGGACTCTAAAGCACCCCCCTTAGGGTAACAGTTACACCTGGACTCCCTAAGACAGCTACATATAAACATACACTCCTGAGAGGTAAAATCATTAAAACCAACATTTGTATTTGCCATGATCCCTACTTCCTGCATTTCTGCCTGCCTGTTATCAGACTTCATTGATTTCTCCAATTCTTGGCACATTTACTGGACTTTTCTCATTTATCTTGCCTTGGCCTATTTATAGATGGCTCTCTTTGACTGATTTTTCAAATGATGATGGCCTTGTAAACCTCTGTACACAGACTCTGACTCCTCTTCTCCTTGCTTTTCTGCTCCAGTTGTTTGTTCAGTGAAACCTTCAACCCTGTTTTACAGAATACTCTTAGAAGACAATACCAGCACTGGAACATGCTGTTCTCCTCCAGGAGCTCCACAGTTCTAAGAGTATTGTGATACCAGCAGCATGTTTGACAGGTATTTCTAGAGAGGAGACAAATTGCCAATATACAGCCAGACAGTTCCTTTATTTGGAGGCAAGGGATGGAGCCTGGAGGTAGTAAACTTGGGCTAGTGCTATAAAAGGCTTCAGTTCAGTCTCAGCCATTATTGGTGATGAGTTGTTCATTGGGAGTGCTTTTAGGAGGTGCTTGATTGCTCCAATGGGATCTCTGGACCAGCTTGGATTCCAAAATAGACACAGTCCATCCAGATATAGTTTTAGGTGGGGAGTATGCACTGCATTCAAATGAATCTTGAATAGAATTGATCTGGTTTGGACAGATATGGCAAGTATCTAGAATGCCAGAATGAAAGTATCTAGAATGCCAGAATGAAAACTGAACATGGTTTATGTACCTTTAATCTTCTGTTGGGAAAGGAATGTCTGCAGGTGTTGCTTGTTACCTGTTTGTGTGGTAAGCAACACCTGCTGGCATTCCCTCTTTGACTCAACTATTAAATGTATAGAAACCCTCTCCAGTTTTTAGTATGGCAACCCAGAGGACCTTTTTGTCAGCCATCCCCAGACTGTGGAATAATCTGCCAGAAGAGACTTGACAGCTAAACATGCTGTTGGAATTTCTCTGGCTTTTCTTCGGAAACAAAGATTCAGGAAGGACTCATCCCATGCTTTCTGCAAGTGCACTGACGACTAAAAAGGCCAATCCGAGATAAATAAGTCCAGTTGCAGAAAGCACAGCAGAAGGTCTCCTTGGGTGATGTTTCTGCGTTGTGATTCTTTCTGTGTTGTCATTTCTCTTCAAGACTTGTTCGGCGTGAGTTCTCAAATAAGGCTGCAGCATTGCGGATAGTGCATCTCCAGTGTGAGACCAGGGTGGAACATTGTTGGTGATCAATTTGGCGAAGCCTGAGATGATGCTTCAGGGAGTCCTTGTATCACTTTTTTTTTGTATCACAGCCCCTCTTACGCTGACCCATGGTGAGTTCACCATAGACTACTATTTTGGGGAGGCGATGGTCCTCCATCCTAGAAACTGTGAGTAGAAAAGGTCTGTGGCAGATACTGGAAAGACTAGGATGTCCCCCCAAATTCCATAAAATGATTATCTTGCTACATGAGGGCCAGCACGGTCAAGTCAAATATGGCGATGCTCTTTCAGAGCCCTTTCTAATAACTAATGGAGTGAAGCAAGGTTGTGTTCTTGCTCCAACTTTATTTACAATCTTCTTCAGCATGATGCTCCAAAGGGCTACGGCAGAGACGGCATCTATATACGTTACCGTATTGATGGTAGCTTGTTTAACTTAAGCCGTCTGAGGGCTCGCACTAAGACTCTAAACTATCTAGTTCGTAAGCTGCTCTTGGTTGATGATGATGATGCCCTTGTTGCCCACACAGAAGCAGCTCTGCAGCACCTAACACCCTGCTTTGCAACAGCTGCAGTGCTGTTTGAGCTTGAAGTCAACCTGAAGAAAATAGAAGTTCTTTACCAGCCTGCACCACAGGATGAACACCATCATCCCCACATTGTCGTTGGCAAATCTGTGCTTAAGTCCATTCAGCAGTTCACCTACCTGGGAAGCAGCATCACCTCAGATGCCAAGATTGACAAAGAGATCGATCACAGATTAGCAAAGGCATATAGCGCATTTGGAAGACTTTACAAAAGAGTTTGGAGTAATAAACACCTGAGGCGAAGCACAAAAATCAATGTGTATAGAGCCATTGTACTGTCTATTCTCCTTTATGGGTCTGAAACATGGATCACCTATTGCCAACACTTATGACTCCTCCAACATTTTCATCGGCGTTGTATATGCACAATCCTAAATATACACTGGACTGACTATGTGATGAATGTTGCTATCCTTGAGCAAGCAGGGATCACCAGCATTGAGGCAATGATATTGAGAACACAGCTGTGCTGGGCAGGGCACATTTCTAGATGTTGGAATTTAAAATAGCACTAAAGACCTATCTCATCCAATAGGCCTACCCAGCTGATTTTAATCTATGAGTTTTAAATTTGTATTTTAAGTTTATGGATGAATTTAATGTAATGTTTGTTTTAATCCTTTGTGTTTTTACCTGTGTTTAAATGATTTTTGTGCTATATATTGTATTTTAATTCATGTTGTACCCTGCCTCAAGCCTTGGGGAGAGGCAGGTAAGAAATAATAATAATAATAATAATAATAATAATAATAATAATTTAATTGAAGTGGGATTCTTCCAAAGTAGTTTGAATTACAGCACTCCTAAATAGGTTGACCTTCAATCAGTCTGAGCTTAATTGGATTGTTTTCTGAACCAGCAAACTGAGTCTGAACCAAATGTTGAGGTAGGTGCACGGTAGTTAGAATTTCCTGAATTTCCAGAAGAATTGGTGAGGAGTAATGGTTAGAAAGAAAATCAGCTCATTTGAGATGTGGTACTGGAGAAAAAGTTCTATAGATACCGTGGACTGCCAGATAGATCAAT
Organism: Gambelia wislizenii; assembly: GCA_030847615.1. Taxonomy (NCBI): domain Eukaryota; kingdom Metazoa; phylum Chordata; class Lepidosauria; order Squamata; family Crotaphytidae; genus Gambelia; species Gambelia wislizenii. Next base: position 199,679,724 of record JAUMIR010000005.1, on the reverse strand, counting down.
AAATGGGTCCTAGTACTAAGTAAGTCCAAACTCTCCCTGTAAGCCAAGATGACTATACTGAGACTGTCATACTTTGGCCACATCATGAGAAGGTATGACTCACTAGGAAAGATCATGATGTTAGAAAAGGTGGAGGGTAGTAGAAAGAGAGGAAGGCTGCATACCTGGTGGATAGACTTAATCAAGAAAGCCATGGCCCTGAGCCTGCAGGACCTGAGCAGAGTGGCTGAGGACAGCAGGCCATGGAGGTGTCTCATTCATGGGGTTGCCATGAGTCTACTTGAGGACAGTTAACAACAACAATGGTTAGCTTTCACATTCACACCATACATAACATTTTATATGCTTACAGGATGCATAACATAGTAACTGAGCATTTGCAGGCCTGTAGCTGATGATGGTGATGATGATGATGATGATGATACACCTTTTAGTAGTTAGATTCTCTCTAACACTAAGACTCTAAAGTATCTAGTCCATGAGCTGCTCTTCGCTGATGATGCTGCCCTTGTTGCGCACACAGAAGCAGCTCTGCAGCGCAACAGCTGCAGTGCTGTTTGGGCTGGAAGTCAACCTGAAGAAAACAGAAGTTCTTTACCAGCCTGCACCACAAGATGAACACCACCATCCCCACATTGCCGTAGGCAAATTTGTGCTTAAGTCTGTTCAGCAGTTCATCTACCGGGGAAGCATCATCACCTCAGATGCCAAGATTGACAAAGAGATCGATGACAGATTAGCAAAGGCATATAGCACATTTGGAAGACTTTACAAAAGAGTCTGGAGTAATAAACACCTGAGGCGAAGCACAAAAATCAATGTGTATAGAGCCATTGTACTGTCTATTCTCCTTTATGGGTCTGAAACATGGGTCACCTATTGCCAACACTTATGACTCCTTGAACGCTTTCATCAGCACTGTATACGCACAATCCTAAATATACACGGGACTGACTATGAGACAAATGTTGCTGTCTTTGAGCAAGCAGGGATCACCAGCATTGAGGCCATGATATTGAGAACACAGCTGCACTGGGCAGGGCACATTTCTAGGATGGAGGACTATCGCCTCCACAAAATAGTACTCTATGGTGAACTCGCTACGGGTCAGCGTAAGAGGGGTGCTCCAAAAAAGTGATACAAGGATTTCCTGAAACAACATCTCAGGCTTGGTCAAATTGATCACCAACAATGGTCCGTCCTGGCCTCACATCGGGAGGCATGGAGATGCACTATCCACAATGCTGCATCCTTATTTGAGAACTCACGCCGAACAAGTCTTGAAGAGAAATGACAACACAGAAAGAATCACAATGTGGAAACATCACCCAAGGAGACCTTCTGCTGTGCTTTCTGCAACCGGACTTGTTTATCTCAGATTGGCCTTTTTAGTCATCAGGGTGCTTGCAGAAAGCGTGCGATGAGTCCTTCCTGAATCTTCATTTGCGAAGAAAAGCCAGAGAGAGAGATATCTCTCTAACAGCCTGAACAATGTCAGCTCATGCTGAAGGGATAGATAAGAATGTTTCAATTGTAGAATGCCTGAGAAACTGTTCCTTTGCAAGTTAGGATGGAGTGAAAGCACACATGCACACCTGGGAAAGTGTCAGCATCCTCTAGAGCAAGAGAAGACATGTATTTAAAGGTTAAGAGAGATCAAATAATTGATATTGTCGAGGTGTGTGTACTGGCCATATCCTAGCCCAGTAAACTGGTCCACTGGGGCAACATTTTCTTCAGTGTGGGCACCCCAGTGGACCATAGCTATGATGGGCTGCTTTAATCATCTCAGGAGTGTGAGTTAACTGTGTCTTTGCCTTGGACTTTACTGCTCAATCCCTTTTTATATCTGCATGTGATCAATAGTAAACCAGTGTTTCATTTGACCTGTGATTACATTTCATTTTGACAGACCCTTGAGCCTGAGTTTGAGTCCAATTTAGTTTTCATGTGCTTGAATTTCTTTCTTTGAAATCAGTGGAATTTCAATTTCTGTAACTGGCAGCAGTGATCAAATTACAGAGGAACCGGTGAGGAGGCCTTTAACGAAAACAGTATGCTAACTCAACCATTCATATTAGATGCTCCCAGTAATCCTTGTAACTAGCTCTGTTCCAGCAAGGTTATTCATATGATTTATATATAATAATTTCATGTAGAATAAGTTGATATAAAATATAATCATTTAAGGGGATAGAACACAAAGACATCTAATGAAGAAATAAGGGTGAACCTGACCACACTGTGAACAATATGTGGGGTTGATGGGGAGGGGTGCAGGGGAGAACTTGGGTGAACCTGACCACACTGTGTGAGGGGCTGATGTGAGAAGGACACAGGGGGGGGGGAGTGGCTATAGGAAGCTATACAAGCTGTAGGAAGACCATGCCTGGAGACAAAGATGGATGAAACTAAATAAACATCTTGAATAAACAAAAGCAGTCCAATAAAGAAGACCAGACTGCCCTCTTCAGTTAAAAACAGCCACAGAGACATGACAAAGAAGTTCATATAGAGTTATAACAGAAGAATATTTAACAGAAATGTGAGTGAGGTGTGACTAAAATCATGTCCTCCAGCAAACTTCTAAACAAGCAGCTGAGGCACAAAGATGGAATGCTAAACAGGAATGATCTGAACATTGATTTTTTATATATATACATCAGTTTGCATTTCAAAGGTTCTTACCTCTTCAGATAGTGGCCAGTGTGTGATTTTGATCAAGAAGGTTTTGTGTGTGGAGATGAATTGATGTATGCCTTCGTCTTATAGTTGAGAGGCCTAGAAATGTAGGCTGGGAAAGAGTCCTGAAGAAGAGAGAACCAACTGGTGATTGTGTAACATGCTGGCCTTGCAGATTTCTGTATTCAGGGAAGTTGTCCCCTCTGTTTGGTCTCCTCTCTCTGATGGGAGGATAGAAATAGCTAAAAAAATAAAATAAAAATCAGAGTATAAGCTATCTCAAATCCTCACACTTCTAGCTTACTTTGATATGGTCAATCTAAGTAGGCGTATTAGTAGCAGTGCTTATTAAACAAAAATTCATTAAGAGACATCATAAGCAGAGAAAATTGGTGTATTATAAATGTTGGGGGGCATGAGAAAGACCTTGAGAGCTGCATTTCGGGTATACTTTGCCCACTGAAGCCATAAGTGGATTACAGTAGGACCCCCATATCCATTGATTCATTATCTACCGATTCAGTTATCCACAGGACACAAAACAGCACACTTACTATAAAGTCTTCCTAGAAAATGCATTCTCTATAGCCATTTTCTAGGTCTTCCATGCATTTTAAACTGGAAATACCATTATTTTCAATGGTGTTTGCTGTTATCCACAGTTTTTGGTATCCATGGCACCCCAAAAAAACAATCACCAGCAGATACCGGGGTCCTACTATATTACATTCCATTCTGTCTTAATTGTCTTCTTTTCCAACTAAAATTATACAGTTATCTGAATTATTCCTATTGCTTGCTTTTACTCTTATTAAATAAAGTCTGGTCAGCATTTTTAAAACTTTCATAAGCATTTTTATTTCCTTTTCAAAATTTTGTAACACTATTTTTGGCAGGTAAAAAAAAATAAAAAAAACCTAACTATTTGTACAGCAATATAAACCCAGGAACTGTATATGAACATTTTTACATTCTGTATATGTGAAGAGATACCATTATCCATGTGGGATAAACTATAAATGTGCAGCTCAACAGAGGACAATTTTTGCTCGACATTCAAAATTTGCTTATCAAATATGCAGATGACACCAAATTAGGAGAGGTAGCTAATGCCCCAAAGGACAGGATCAGAATTCAAAATGGTCTTAGCAGATTAAAGAGCTGGGCCAAAACTAACAAAATAAATTTCAACAGGGAGAAATTTAAGGTATTACACTAAGGCAGAACAAATGAAATACACAGATATAGGATGGGTGACACCTGGCTTGACAAAAGTACATGTGAAAGGGGTCTAGGAGTCTTAGTAGACTGCAAGCTGAACATGAGTAAACAGTGTGATGCAGCAGGTACAAAACCCAATGAAATTCTAGATTACATCAATAGGAGTATACTGTCTAGATCAAGAGAAGTAACAGTACCACTCTATTCTACTTTGGTCCGACCTCACTTGGAATACTGTGTCCAGTTCTGGGCACCACAATTCAAGAAGGATATTTACAAGCTGGAACATGTCTAGAGGAGGGCAACCAAAACTGAAACCATGCCCCATGAGGAGAGGAAGTGGGATATGTTCAGCCTGAGAAGAGAAGGTTAAGAGGAGACAGGATAACCATGTCCATATAGTTGAAAGGATTGAAGATTGAGCAAGGTTGTTTTCTCTTGCTCCAGAGACTGGGGACTTTATCAGATGTGGCAAATATGGCATCATAATGATGCTCAATGATTGCAAAAAGGTGTGCAAAAAATTGTTCTATTTTACTGACGGCCCAAGCTATCAATAGATCTGTCATGGCACTTTTTTGCCAGCATTGCCGGTGTTTGAATTCATTCACCATTGTGCTCATATGAATACAGCATCAATAATAGAACACTTCCAGGTGAGAGCACAACAGCCAGGTAGGGGATGCTCTTTTTATAAACCTCCACAGTTTACTTGTATGTTGTAAAGTGTGTTTCTGTGCATGTGTGTACTTTTTATGTCTTTGTCGCACTTAGTTTTTTTAATTTGCCGTGCTCTTCTCATGAGAATCAGTGAGATCTCAACCCCAGAAGTAAATGGAGCTCTGTTTGTGCTCCGTTTATGCCAGGGCTGCTTCATTGCCACTGCTAAAGGTAGGCCTGGTAGGGGGGTTCTTTTGCCAGCATAAAAATGCCACAAAATATGCCAGCAAGAGAACATTTAGGGTAATCTGATAAAGTTCTAGGAGACAGAGCAATGGACTCAAACTACAGGAAAGCAAATTCCAGCTAAATATTAGGAGGAACTTCCTGGTGGTAAGAGCTGTTTGATAGTGGAATGCACTACCTCAGAATGTGGTAAGGTCTCTGTCTTTGGAGGTTTTTAAACAGAGGCTGGATGGCCATCTGTCGGGAATGCTTTGATTGTATATTCCTGTTCCTTCACATTGGTGAAATGCTAAAGCTTTTACATTTGCGCTAGGGCACCTGTGTAATTTGATCAATATTTGGTGTCACCTGTCATTAGCAACCAGCCCTCCAACGCAATTCTATAAACATTTACTAAAAAGTTTTAGAGTATGCAATGGGACCTACTCCCAAGTTCATAGAATTGCAGCCTAAAAGCCATTGTTAGCATCAGTCAAGGAAACACTGAAGGTAAGAAAGGGCTGCCAGTTTTTACTTTTTAAGAGACATAAACTATCTGCTGCTAAATTTGCATTTAAATTATTTGCTTGTATTATATCGGCTTTTTGTGTGTGGAAATTAATTTTCATGGTTCTTTTTATCCCGGCCTAACTAAGCATTATCATAAATCTAATTTTTCTATGGTTGAACTGTCTATCAAGTGAAAAATACTTTACAAGAAAAAGAAAACCATTTGTTTCTATTCTAATTGTTGTCTATTGAGGTTTTTATACTTTATTCTAAAAGGCATTTATTCAACTAAGCTCAGAAAATAGAAATCAAACCACTGAGAGCTCTATTTTGGGGGAAAAAATCCAGCAGAGAGAATCATTTTCACAATTAGGAGGATATAAAGATGTATAATGTATTCAAAACAAAAACAAAATCCTACTTAAATTATCATCAGAACTGCAGCTTTTTGACAGACTAGCTGTGGGGTAGATAACAGTAGGTTTCCACTGGAATTATCTGGAAATATCAGATGCTTTGATGGTTAGTATAAATAATGTGAAAAGGCAAATTTGTTTGTTTTGAAATGGCTTGCGATATCCACATAGATACCATTTAGGCATCTATGTTGGTTGTGCTGGCTGCAGTATAAAACATCTCTGGTGCAATGCAAGAAGTCCCCTTGTACATTGTCAGAGGGGTGTTTTTTCTTTAAGTCAAACTGTTTTTTGAAAATTTTAAGCAAATTGGTCATTGAAAACAGGGGTTTTAAAATATTAAACCATGAAGGAGGAGGAGTTGCAACCACATACCCTTCAATCCTCCCAGTTTTGCAATGACAGTCCCCATTAATTGCCATCATATTATTTCAGCTGCTTTTAAAATGTCCTGATTACTCTCTTCTCTTCCCAGTTTCCCACATTCTCCTCAACTTACTTTAATTGGTACAAGCAAAGGTCAAAGTGCAAAAATAGCTTGCATTCAGTTAACTCAGCAGAGAGGAAAGGAGGGGAAGAATTTTGCCCTTCTCTGTAGTTTCAGGCAAAAAGCACATGGCTGCAACCTCTCCTAACTTGTGTGTTCTTCTGAATCATGCCCCCCAAGGGAGTGGGGCTGATAGGGCTCTAGCCTGGGGGCCCAGGCACTCAGGATGAGGAGGGCACCCTGGCATGATATTATTGTAAGTTTTTATTATGTAAATACATTTATTTTAAAAAAACAAATAAATAGAAATATTACTTTGGTGTCATCATTTAAACTGACTTATTTTAATTTTTATCTTAAATACAGTAGAGCATCTTGCTGCCCTTAACTTTAGCAGTAGGTAGGAGGACCACCAAAGATCATGGCGTAGGGGTCCACTTCAGGATGTAGGGGCATGTTCTGCATTAATAACTTTACCATATTGATTACTCTCTGATGCTGCTTGGCCACAGGTGTCCTGATTTGCAGCTGTGAAAAACTGAAAAGTGTAGGAATCCAGCCTAAAAATCATTTAAACTCCCTTCTCCTCTTTATCCTACATTATGCAAACTGACGTGTTTGATTTGTTGCTCTGCTACAATGTTTGCAGCTAGGATATTGAGCAAACAGAAGCTGTGGGAAAAGGAAGTGAGGAGGATTTTAAAAAGTGATCTCCTTGTAAAGGAATGGGAAGGGGTTAGAGAGTGGTGGAGCAAGAGGCTTTCCCCCTTATACTGAAGAGGAGACTTGACTTACCGGCTGGCCTGCACAGCCTGACGGCTGGGAACTCCCTTCTGAGCTGCTTGGAGGAGGGAGACCACTTTCACGTCACTGGCAAGTGCCAGCGATGAGAGGAGAGGGGCGGGGCCAGAATTGTTAAATAAGCCTGCCGCCCCTCCCCTCGGCCTCTTTCTCCTTCGTGAGCAGCCTGAGCAGTTCGCGTGAGAAGAAGTTCCTTGTGCAGAGGCTGACTTGCAGTTGCCAGTAGCCAGAAGGGGTGGACGGGCAGCGGCGCCTGCTGTTGGTGGTCGCAAGTCACCCTTGGGTTCTGTGGGTGGCGGGGCTCCCGGGGCGGGGGGCATACCGGGCGCTAGCGCTGGGCAGTCCAACCTGCAGAGTATAAAAAAAAGAGAGAGAAGAGTGACTGACGGGAGACAAGGAGGGAGCATGGGTTAATGGTTCCACAGCCTGGCTGGGCTTTGGCATTGTCCACCCGGGCGGCCTGGATTTCTACTGGGACACGTGGGCGGGAGGCCATGGCAGATCACTCATGGGCCCCTGGGGTGGTTGGGAGCAATGGCCACGGGCCTTTTTTCATTTTAAGGGCAAGTGTCAGGCTTCCCGCCTTGGGCGCCGCTTGGCTGTGTGTTTGGGAAGGGGCCGGTGAAGCCTCCAGTGCCTACACTGGAGGTGGGCCTACTAAGGCCTAGCAAGGCCTTTTCCCAGGCAGCGTAAAAAGGGTTTTTTTCCTGCCGGCCACCAGGGGGCGCCATTCAGCTGTGTGCTCTGGCAGGGGCCTGGGCGATTGGGAAAGGCCTGGGAGATCTGGATTTGAAAGGGCCTGGGGCCTGGGCAATTGGTATATTGAGGCCTAGTGGGGCATTTTCTATGTAGCATAGGAGGCACCCAGTGGCAACAGTATTACCTGGTCAGGCCAGCAGGGCCAGTGAGGCCTGCTAGGCCTGAGGCTTGGGCCTGCTAGTGGCTTAGCCAATCCAGCAATTAACAGTGGTGGTAACAACAACAATAGTAATAATAGTAACAACAATATACCATTAAATAAGAGGGATAGTGAACCTCCAGGGCATTTTAGGCCTGTTAGGAGGCCCGTTGGGCCCGAGGGTCAGGGCTAATTAGGGCCTGGCTTATCTGCCATTCGATAATAATAATAATAACAACAACAACATCCTTAAAGGCCAATACATAGGGCTTACTGGGTTTAGTGCTGCCATAGTTGTTAGAGTTCAGGTTTTGGGATTGCTGAAGGGTTTTAGTTACTTGGAATAGCAATACCATTAGCGCTAACAGAGTGTGCTGTCTTTAGCGTATACACATTAGGACATAGGCTTATCGCCTGATGGCACCTAAAAAAGGTAAGGCTGGGGCAAAGGGCAAGGGGCCAGCCCCTAAGCACCTGGCACCCCCACCCCCTTCCTCCTCGTCTAGCGAAGAGGAGGAGGACATCCCCTGGCAGGCAATTTTGGATAGAATTCAGCAGCTGGAGAAACTGCAAGGGGTCATGGTTGAGGGTCAACCACGTAAGTCTAAGCAGCGAGTTAAGAAAGGGAAGCTTGCTAACCAAATTCTTGCTCGCCTAGATTCTTTGGAGAAGAGGATCCATGGTGATGACGTGTCTGGATCCACACCACAGGAAGGGGCTCTGATGGTACCGTCTAAGCCCGATGTAGAGGTGGAGATGGAAGAGACACTGACGCCAATGGGTGAGTCTTCAGGAGAGGTGGCGAATTCTCAAGCGCCCCCCCCCTGTGGCCATGGGGTGGTTGGCCACCCACTACACCCGTTATTGCAACACAGGGAGTTGGTACACAGGGCCGTCTCCCAGCTTGGCCCATGCCACAACAGGCTTTTGCTTGGTCGCCCCAGTATTGGCCCCCTTTGTTCACTACAGGAGGGATGGGCACCCCCCCAATCAGGTGATTCTATGATGGCTGGAACCTCACAGGGGGGTGGTTATAATTCTGTGGCCTATGCAGTGATACCTTTTGTGGAGATGTCTCTCCCCTTGGGGGATCATTTGCTCCAGTCTACTAGGGACAAAATACTTTGGGGGAAATATGTGGACATATTTTCCCTTTTGTACAGGGAATTAGAAAAGAAAGACAAAGATAACCTTGATGATAAGGAGAAGGAGAAGCTGAGGAAATGTAAGGTGGAAAGGACTTGGTCAAACTAGCTCTCAGGATTTCTAATTTTGGCTGGGGTGCTGGTTATGGGGCAACCCCAACGGGCAGCAGCCCTATTCCAGTATATTGACATTATACATAGAACCTATGTGGATATTGATGGCCCAGCATGGCTTCTTTATGATGAAGCCTTTCGTATGCGGGCAGCTATTTACCCATCTCTTCAATGGGAAATGATGCATCCACAGTTGTGGATGCAGCTGATGACGCCAGCTCGACCAATCCAAGGGGAGCATATGCATAGCGGCCATCTCCTTAAGAATTCTACACCTGGACCAAGCAAGGCCCCTGCTGCCGGCACCTCTGGGCAGAAGTTATTATGATGGGAGTTCAGCACACATGGGGCCTGCTCTCGCAAGCCCTGCATATGCAGCCATGAGTGCTCTGTCTGTGGGGCTGCACATTCCTTTCAGAATTGCCCAAAGGGCAGGAGGCAGTTCCAAGGTGGTAGAGGAGGGTCAGGCACAGGCAAAGGTGGAGGTCCCCAAGTCAGCCTCAAAAAGGGCCCCAGCCCAGTTAAGGTGGGGATACTCAACAAATGGCTGGCATTGTATCCCAATAAACAGGCAGCCATTTATCTTTCCCAGGATTTTAATTTGGGGTTTCGAATTCTGTATCGAGGGGTCTGACAACCCTTTAGGGCTCGTAACTTACAGTCGGTGGTGGGGAACGAGACCATAGTCAGAGACAAGATCCGCAAAGAGGTGGCTGAGTTTAGGCTCATTCGCTATCTCTCCTACCCGAAGGGTGAGTCGGTGAATGACTCCATACTGCAGGAGCTATGCACAGTTAAATATATCTCCTTCAACACGGCCGTTAGGGAAGTCCGGAGGCATGGCCTGGGAGCACAAATGGCAAAATGCGACATTAAGTCAGCATTTCGTCTTCTCCCGGTTAATCTGGCCGATTTTGAGTTATTAGGTTTCCAGTTTGAAAGAAGGTTCTACATGCATTGCCCATGGGCTGTTCAGTTTCATGCAATGCCTTTGAAACGTTCAGTACCTTTTTGGAGTGGGTGCTGAAAGTTAGGGCCGGCCAAGGGGTTTTTTTTTCATTATTTGGATGATTTTCTGTTTATTGGCCAATGGGGTTCTGGGCAATGTGAGCACTTGTTGGCCCAATTTGAAGGGATGACTAAGGAGCTGGGGGTCCCTCTAGCGCCTGAGAAGACCAAAGGTCCTTCTCAGCGCTTAACCTTTTTAGGTATAGAAATTGATTCAGTAAATCAACAGTGCCACTTGGCTGATGGCAAGGTCACTGACCTGCAGGAGCAAGTTACTCAGTTTATGGGGCAACACAACGCTACCTTAAGGGAGTTTCAGGTTCTTATTGGACACCTGAACTTCGCCTGCAAGGTGGTGGCCCCTGGTAGGGCTTTTCTCCGCCGGCTGTGCAATGCTGTTGTGGGCGTACGGATGCCACATCACAAAGTCCGTGTTACCCGGGACATCTGGGATGACTTAAGGATTTGGCATGATTTTCTGGCAAACTTTAATGGCGTGTCATTCTGGCGGGGGGAAAGGAGGTTACATGGTGCATTGCAGATAGCCTCTGATGCCACGGGGTCCACTGGGTTTGGGGTTTATTTTGGTGGATGCTGGTGTGCAAGCAGATGGTCTCAGGATTGGATGGGGACGGATGTGATATGGGACCACACGTTCCTGGAATTCTTCCCTATCCTAGTGGAGTCCACCATCTGGCCGAAGGAGTTGTCTAATTCGTCGGTGCACTTTTGGTGTGACAATTCGGCAATGGTCCAGGTTATTAATACCCTGACATCTAAGCACCCTGTGTCATGAGGCTGGTTAGGGCTTTCACTCTACAGTGCCTCCAATATAATGTTCTATTTGTGGCACGGCATGTGGCAGGCGTGAACAATGAGATTGCTTATGCTCTTTCCCGCATGCAGAAGGGGTGCTTCAGAGAGTTGGCTCCAGATGTGGTGCCCGAGGGGGACAGGATGCTAATAAGCCTGTGGAGTCTTGGCAGTCCGAGTTTTGCAAGGCCTTAGGTATGCAAGTTGCCCCTAGTACAAAAAGAGGTTACACTAGGGTGGTCCAGGAGTTTTTTCAGTTTAGGAGACAGGAGGGCCTGCTGCAAGGGACACATGTTCCTGTGACCCAGTTGATGCAATTTTTGCATCTTTTTGCATCAAAAAGGCCTTGCCCAACAGTCAATTAAGGGTTGCCTTTCAGCGGTAGCCTTTTGGCTCAAGGTACAGGGAGCTGTAGACCACACAGGTGATGTTCGGATTTGGAAAGCCTTAGAGGGATGGGCCAGAGAGAGAGGCAGGAGGAGGGACACAAGGACCCCCCTTTCACCCCAAATTTTGAAGGGTCTACGGGAAGCATGGGGGGATTTGCACATCAACTTACGAGGTGGTCCTGTTTCACACCGCCTCGCTTATGGCCTTCTTTGGGGCCCTTAGGGTGAGTGAGCTGGTTGTGGCATCTAAGACAGACACTTCGGGTCAGGCCTTGGAATGGAGAGATGTTAAGGTTGGCAGCAATGCTGTTACATTTACATTGCGTTTCTCAAAAACTGATCAGGCTGGAAAGGGTAATACCTCACAATTGACCCTCTGTGGTGACCCGGACATTTACCCTGTCCTGGCGATGCAGCATTACGTTCAGATTTGGGGGTCCAGGCAGGGGCCACTGTTTATTCATGAGACTTCCTCTCCTTTAACCAGGTAATAGTTTTGGAAAGTGACAGCCAAAGCTCTTGAGAACCTGGGGCTTTCCGGAGCACGCTTTGTCACACATTCCTTTCATATAGGGGCAGCATCTACAGCAGCAGCCATGGGCATGGCGCCAGCAGTGATACAGTCAATTGGGCGCTGGAGTTCTTCCGCCTTCAGGCGGTACATTCGCCCACTTCCCTACTAATCTTTTTTTCTTCCCCCTTTGTCTTCCAGGTCCTAGACCATTGATGGTGAGACACTGGGTGCTGATCTATGGCCACAGTATGGTTTACTGGGCGGCCAGGCAAGCCCGGTTGAGTTATCTGGGACCTCACCTTGGCCTGGGAGATGGGGTTGTGATCGAGTGGTTGGGGAAGAGGGATCTTTGCTGGCATGGCCTCATGCCATTGTTGTTTGGGAGCATCGGGGGTCTCCACCAGACATCCTCATTCTTCACTTAGGAGGAAATGATTTGGGCCTCCTTAAAGGGAAGGCTCTGATTATTCAGGTGACACAGGATATGAGGGAGATCTGGTCTAGATGGCCTGCAGGCTCCCTCGTGTGGTTGGCCATATTGCCCAGACAGCTGTGGCGTGGGGAGGGGAACCCCTGATTGATTGATTGATAGGGCACGCAGGACAGTTAACAGGCAAATCCACCACTTTCTCAATGTCAATGGGGGGCATTACTTGCCACACCCAGCCATTTTGTTCGAGAGGCCTGAGCTCTACAGAGCAGATGGGGTTCACCTCACCGACAAAGGGAACATGAAATTTCTGGGGGATCTTCAGCAGGGGTTGAGGGACTTATTGGACAAGCTAGTGGGGGAATAAGGGACTAAGCGGACACTTGCCCCTTATTGGTGGTGGAAAAGGGGGAGGCGTAGCTTACGGTGGGACCTATGGCACCGATTTTGATGAAGGGACGGCCTCTGGAAGGGTCTCCCTAGCTTGTATGAACTGGGAGAACAGAAGGAGACCTACCATGGGATTGGCCTGAGGGATAACCCCCTCACCTTAACCCGTTGATTGGCTGGATGAGCATGGGAGTGGGGCTTGATAACAAGGAAAGCACCCAGAACCACCATGTTTTTGTTTTTTTTTTTTTTGTTTTGTTTTTTTTTTTTTGCCTTAGCAAGAAAGCGCTAATGAGATAAACAGTTTTGTTTTGTTTTGTTTTGCTTTTCTGTTAAGGTGAAATATTGCACTTCCGCATCTTAGGTGTGCCTTAAAAAAAAAAAACTGTTTGGAGGTGACAACTGGTGAGAATAAAATGCAAGTAATTCGCTCATAGCCACCATCTTGATTCACAAGCACGCCCATTTGCACTGTAAACAAGAATAGCTTCTCATGCCTGTGATCTACCTAAAATTCTCAAAAAAACAACAACATTAAGACAAATTGCAGCTGCTGCAAGTTCCCTTTACTACAGAGCAATATGCATCTTTTTGCCTTGTATAGACACCCCCCCCCCAGTTTTACATCAAAGTAGAACAGAAATGTTTTTAAAGATGTGGTTGCAGTATTGTACTAGGATTTCGGAGATCCAGGTTCAGGTCCTGATTGAGCTATGAAGCTCCCTGGGTGACTTGGGATAATTGTATCAACTAGCTGAACCAGCGTACCATACATCATTAAAAAAAAAACTCCCACCAAAATGTCCAGGAGACCTCATGACAACCCCTTGAGGTAGGCTGGTGGGTTTAACTCACCCACCCGCTGCTCGTTCTTCCCCCTACTGCCCCCCACTGCTTGTTCTGCCCCTTGCCACCCCGCACTCATTGTGCCCCTACCCTGCACTCATTCTGCCCCTTCCCCCACTAGTTCTGCTCCTCCCCCCACTTGTTCTTCCCCCCACTCATTCTGTCCCTCCCCCACTTGTTCTTCCCCTCCCACCACTCATTCTGCCCCCCACTTGTTCTTCTCCTCTCCCCACTTGTTCTGCCCCCTACCACTCATTCTGCCCATCCCACCACTCGTTCTGCCCTCCACCACTTGTTCTGCCCCTCTCAGCACTCGTTCTTCCCCCCCACTTGTTCTGCCCCTTCCACCACCCGTTCTGTCCCCCACTCATTCTGACCCTCCCCCACCACTCGTTCTGCCCCTCCCACCCCACCCCCTGCACTCCAGAACACACACACACCACATCCTCCCCATGTTACTCACTCTCCAGCTCCAGTCACCGTGTTTGAGATCTACATGGTCCCACCTCCAGTGTGCTGATTGGCTGCCTAAAAGACCTGTGATTGGATGGTCAGTTCTCTAAGCAGCCCATCAGCACACTAGAAATGGCAACATACCCAAAAGAATTATATATATAGATTAAAAAAAATATTTTTTTGAAAAAACAATGATATGACTATCCTATCTCATTAGGATTCTTTACTCTTAAAAAAGTCAGATATCTAATATCTGAGTGTAAATGCTTGGTATGAATGTGCCATACCAAACATGATTAAATGAGAGACTCTCATAAACCATTGGAGCTGATGTGAGAATTGCCCACAAATTCCATCCATCTCATGTGCTTCTACTGGTTCTTTCCCCTCTGACTTTAAACATGCTCTTGTTTCCCCTATTTTGAAAAATTCTTCTCTTGACCCCTCTTCTTTGTCTAGTTATCGCCTAATCTCTCTTCTCCCTTTTCTCTCTAAGGTTTTGGAATGGGTCGTTTATTCCCACTGCCTTGAGTTTCTCGAAGCCAACTCCATCCTCGATCCCTTTCAGTCTGGTTTCTGCCCATGGCAATCCACTGAGACAGCCCTCACAAAGATCTCCAATGATCTTTTACGGGCCAAGGCAAATGGTCTCTATTCCGTGCTTTTCCTCCTCGATTTATCTGCGGCATTTGACACCGTGGATCACTGTCTTCTAGTTAATATACTTTCTGATATTGGGTTCTCAAACTCAGTTCTTAGTTGGTTTAAATCTTATCTGTCAGATAGATCTTTTGCAGTGGTCATGGGTGGTCAGATTTCTTTCCCCATACCCTTATTTGTATTGGAATGTGTAAAAATACACTGTTTAAAATATCAGGGTATGTTGTCCCTTTTAAACATCCACACTGTACTTCACACGTTAGTGGAGAATACAGCCAACTTTAGCAGAGTTTAATGTTAATGCAGCAGCATCTAGCGTCAGAATGTTAGCATACATAGCTTGTTAAATAACCAAACACCCTTTGTCTTTTCCCAAGTTGTTTAACTACCAAAATAAGCACTCAAAACTCAAGAGTTAGTTTAAAAAGTACAAAAGCATCTTTACTCACAGTTTAGAGAGCTCATTCTTGGCAGGAACAAAAACTTCATCAAAACAAAGTAAAACTAGTTCAAAATACTTAAAAACTACATTGTTACAAATCTATATTCAGGACACCCCTTTCGGGGTCCTCTCAGTACAAAGGCCCAGGAGGTTTGTTAAGGATCATGGCTTCTGGAGCAAAGAAGAATACTCAGACACTCCCCCTTCATCCCAGATTCCCCAATAGCAAAACTTCAGGAAGTTACATCAGCTCATCTCATATGGCTTCTCAGTTAACCCTTCAATAGCAGAACCATTTCCACTTATTGGACTGCAAACTATATTTTCCAACAATCTGTGGGAGTTCCCCAGGGCTCTGTTTTGGGTCCCCTATTGTTCTCTCTTTACACTTTGAATTTAGGGAAACTTATTAGTTCCTTCGGTTTTTCTTATCATTTGTATGCCGATGACATCCAACTGTATCTTTCCACCCCTGATCTTCCCCCAGGGCTTGAACAGCAAGTTTCTTCATGTCTTTCAGCCTTTTCCCTCTGGATGCGTCATTGGTGCTTGAAGCTCTATATGTCCAAGACGGAGCTTCTTGTTTTTCCACCTATGTCTTCCCTTCAATCCTCTTTTTCTGTTTTTGTTGACATTTCTATTCATCCAATTCAGGAAGCCCACAGTCTCGGTTTCATTTTTGATTCCTCGTTGTCTTTTATTCCCCATATTCAGGCCATAGCCAAAGCCTGCGGATTTTTCCTTTACAACATCGCCAAAATTCGTCATTTTCTCTTGGCCTCCACTGCCAAGACTCTGGTCCATGCTTTGGTGGTCTGCCAATTAGATTATTGTAATCTCCTTTTAGCTGGGCTTCCCCTTTCTCATCTTCGTCCTTTAATTTCTGTTCAGCATTCTGCCACCCACATCATTACTTCTGCTTGCCGCTTTTACCATGTTTCCCCTCTGCTGTTTTCTCTTCACTGGCTTCCCCTCCCTTTCCGTATCCAATATAAGCTTTTGGTGCTAACTTTCAAAGCCCAGCATGGGCTAGCCCCTCTTTATTTATCTGATCTTCTCTCTCCTTATATCCCCACCCATACCATTCGTTCTAGTACTCAAGGCCTGCTATCCCAACCTAGGATCTCCACTGCTCCATCTCGGATTCACCCCTTTTCGCTTGCTGCCCCTCATTCTTGAAACCTTCTTTCCCCTCAAACTTGGGCCATTATTTCTTTGTCCACTTTTAAATCTGAGTTAAAGACCACCTTGTTCAGGGAAGCATTCCCTGGCTTTGATATACATTTATTTCTTCTATCACTTGGGTTTACAGTGGATGTTGTTATTAACTGTTGTAATTGTCCTTGTTTTAATTTGACTTTTATTATTTTGATTATTGTGTTACTTAGATTGTACGCATTTGGCAGATTTAATTCTGTTTTATTTTTGATTGTTTTGGATTTTTTTGTACAGCACTTTGTACACTGACAGCACTTTAGAAATAAACTTTAATAATAATAATAATAATAATAATAATATGCTTCTGTTAATCAAATGTTATCAGTGAATTGTGGGATCCAGGTGTGAAGGTGCTGCAGCTACACCAAACCTGTAAAATATCAGGCTATACAAAGCTTGGAAAGATTTCATTTCTTCCACTACAAAGTTCCATTATTCCATGCTATGTAATAGCAACAGGTAGGAACAATTCTGTGTGCATAAAATGGATGTTGGAAAAAGTTTACTGGTGTTATCACCCCACCCCACCCTGAGACATCACTGACGGTGCCCCCAAAATCTCAGCGCCTAGGATGCTTCTGACCTGGCAGCCTTAGAAGTCACATAGAATAAACCTGGTGGTGGTGGTGGTGGTGCTACTGTTGTTATAATAGACTACCTTTTCCACAACAGAACTCAAGGGGCTTACAGATATTAAATGAGGTACAGGTAGAAAAAGCTTCAAACCAAATGTTAAAACAGAATTAAACTGTCAGTCGTTTAAAAGCACAACCATTAAAAAGAACAATAAATAGACAATGTAGCACATTATGAAAGGCCCTTCCCCCAAGCAATCAGATATTTTGCTGAAACAAAAAAGTCTTCACCTCCCTACATAAGTCTATTCTATCTTCTCTAGGGAGGGCATTCCAGAGCCTGGGAGCAGCAACTGAGAAGGCCTTTCTGTATGTTCTCAACAGATGTACTTCTGAAAATGGTGAGACAGAGAGAAGTGTCTCCCCAGAAGATCTCGAAACATGGACAAACTCACGTGGGAAGATATGGTCTGTCATATAACCTGAACTTGCCCACACATTTGTTCATTGAGAGAGCCTTGGATGAAGCCATGGGTGGTCAAGAGTGGATGAGGACACCCTTTTCCCTCTTTCTGACAACCATCTCAACACATAATATAGCTCCCTCTTTCCATTTAGCAGACTTGCCAAAGTTCTGAGCTAAGGGATTTTGAAATTAAGTTTCAAGCCTGGATCCATCCTATCAACTAGTGATATATAACCCAGGTGTACCATTCCAATTTACTACGGACTTTTTCAGACTGGCTATAAACTCCATGGCAGGCACGGAACAGGGTCGCTGAAAGATTTCGCTTTCAGATAACATCGCCCCCTTCCATGCTGTTCCTGTGCTGCTCCAGTAATTTTTTCTTCATGACAAAAAGTCATGGCTAGACCACCAATTCTGTTTCTGTCACGGAATCATGGGTGGTCTGAAAGGTGTCCTGTTCCTCTCCCATTATGCTGGTGTGATGCCAGCCACAGGGGGAGGCCCGTGCCGGACACTTCTGGTGAAGATTGGGATGAGGAGGTGACACCCTTCCCCCCGTGTTACTTGTAGATGTGCTATTATTAGTTATTTATATCCCGCTCTTCAGCCACAAGGCTATAAGAGCAGCTTACAAACTGTTTTAAGCAATAACAATTTACACATCTACACTGTATTAAGCAGTTTCCAATGTGTGTTAGCTAATTGCCCCCACAAGCTGGGTACTCATTTTACCAACCTACAAAAGGATGGAAGGCTGAGTGAATCTTGGAGCCCTCTAGAATCAAACTTGCAATGTGGTGACTTGCAATAGTGGCATTTAACCAGGGCTTTCTAGTGTTTGGGGGCTTGGCTTTCCTTTTTGACTTTTCTTTTTAAATTTCCCGCACCACCGTTCTCTTGTGAGAACAGGCGGGATTTCATTTCCATGTCGTAAATGCAGCCTTACAATGGTTGCATTTACTCCCGGCCAGTGAGGGGAGGGGGAGGATGTTCCTGATCCAGGATCAAGGTAAGTGTCTGAAGATTTTCCTTGATTCCGTGGCAGGAACGGGAGTGGGGGTCGCGAGGGAAGAATGGGGCATTTTGGCACTCTCTGAAAATCTCCTGCACATTGGCTTGGATTAAGTAAAGCTACCTCATTCCATTGGGAATAGATTGGTTTCTTTCAGAGTTAATTAAAATTAACTTTTACTCCATCATAGCCCCATTGGTGTAAACTCTGCCCCCAACACAATTTAGATTTATTTTCTGTGTATGTGTATTCATTTAATTCTTAGAAAAAGCTTTGGGTGGACCACTTCAAGTTAAAAAGTGGTATAAAATATTTTTTAAAAGAACAGAACAATAAATATATCCTTACTGACAACCTGAGCAGCCCAAATATTTCCTTCTATTGCCACATGATCCACAGATATTTTTTCTACATAAACCTTTCATGGTCTATAGTAATTCTCATGATCTCTCCAAATCAATCTCTCTGCTCTCAACATGAGATCTGAATTTTAAATCTTTTGAAAACACTTGTTTCTTTATTCCTTATGTTAATTGACTAAAAGGATCACCTCACTGCTATCTACTGTCATTTGTTTAACTTTATTAGCTTTTGGTTTTCATTAAGGCTGCAATGTTATAGCCACTTAAGTGGGTGGGAGTCAGTGGAACTCTTAGGGACTTCCTTTTCAGTAGCAATGTCTATCTAGAATTGCATGACAATTCTAGAATTATTAGAATTTAATCATTATTGTGAGCAACAAAACAGAAATGCCTGCATGCGTGGAAAGACATTTTGGTTTCTGCCTTCCTCAACTGCTTTGAATAAAAGAAAAACAGGTGCCCACTTGAGTACAGGTTGCCCATTCCCAGGATGTGCAGGACCAGTACCTGCGGTTTCAATTATCCATTATCTGACAATATGGTCTCTCTAGTCAGAGCCCTGGTGGCGCAGTGGTTAAATGCCAGTACTGCAAGCCACCACATTGCAAGTTCAATTCCAGAGGGCTCCAAGGTTCACTCAGCCTTCCATCCTTTCGTAGGTCGGTAAATTGAGTACCTAGCTTGTGGGGGCAATTAGCTAACACACATTGGAAATTTTTTAATGCAGTGTAGATGTGTAAATAGCTATTGATTAAAACAATTTGTAAGCCGCTCTGATAGCCCTGTGGCTGAAGAGCGGGGTATAAATAACTAAATTTTAAAAAAAATTCTTAGGTCTTCCAGTGTGATTGTATGGTAACAGCTACTGAAAGTTACCATAGAGTTGTACTGGACATGTCTAAACAGATGGCCCTCTAGGCATTCCCTATATCCTTCAGCATGATTCTGTGGGGTTTGCTATTACCCGTAGTTTCAAGTATTCATGGTAAGTCTGGGAACATATCCCAAGCACATGGGGGGGGGAGGTGAAATGTATTTCTATTTCACTTACCTAAATATTTAAATAAATAAATGTCAGAGCATGACATTTGGTGAGAGAGCAAATCTAAGGAAATATATGTAAGCACACATATAAATATGTTATAGAAAGGCCATCACATTTGTTGTTTTGGAGGATGGCTGTCATAGCGTCACCTCAATTTATTTCTTGTGGTGCCATGAGGAGCATCAATACTCTCCTATAGCTCACCCTTTTAAAGCTGAAATCAATAGAGTTGCTTTAAACCCATTCAGTGTGCCTCTTCATTTGTTCCATGCTCTGATCAATACAAGTTCTGTATGCTTTATTTTGAACCTGAAAATGGGCTCATTACCCTGGAAAATGTTTCCAAGTCAGGGAGTTTCCCTGTGTAAAGATAGAGCAAGACTATTTTCTTGTGGAAATGGACTCATTTTTAAATCAAACCTATGCTTTTCACTGAAACATAAGTTGCATGCACAAATTTAGTCTTACCACCTGATATACCACAATGTCCAAGCAACAATTTTACGACACAAGCTATTTTTATTTTTAGTTTACATTGTTGGTGAACTCCAACTCTGTAACTGAAGCCAAAACATGTATTTTTCTGAATGCTTTTGCAAATGAAAATCCAAAATCCACAACTAATGCTCAGTTCAAGATATGCAAAGTAGAGTTTATTAAATAGGTCCTCTGATGTTTAAATGTCATGATAGACAGACAGACAGTGACATTTTTCATTGAAATAACACATTTATAAGTTACCTGTTAAACAGCAATAAAATCCAGTAAGAAAGAAAATCCAACTAAGAGGCCAATATTGTATTATTAAAATCAAGTAAAAACACTGATTTCAGAAGTTCTGACTACATTTTCTAAACTAGTATTCTATCAGAAGATGGAAAACAACTCAACAGTCTACACTGCAGCTATTTAGCTAGTTTCCTGAATCCAAATGCTTCTATCATGCATATGGAATGTCTATGAACTCTCCGCTAGCCCAATCAATCTAAAATAGAATGGGGCTCCACACATATAAAGGCATATTCATGAAGAATTAATTGCCTTGACTATTTCAGCAAAGGGTGTAGCCATTCTAAGTAGAAAGGCCTGGAGAGGACCGTAGCAATCTGTGTGCACAACAAGTCCCATGATCAAAAAAGGATCTTAAGGTTTTCTTTCCGTCTTTGTTTGTTACAGCTTTATAACTTTATGTTTCAGCCATGCATATAATGCTATGGTGTCAACAACTCTAAAGTCATTTAGTCTTCCAATAGCCCTTCTGCCATACCATGAGAGAGGGTATTTGATCTATGGTAGATACCCTCTCCTAGTTGACCATGCAGTTTCAGTCCTTGGTTCCTAAACTTACCTTGGGTTTTTACCATTAAGATCCTTTCCTGGATCTGGTACTTGATCCCTGAGTTGACCACTATGCTGAGCAATTTAGTGTGTTTGTTGTTGGGTTCAGTTCAATAAACTGTGACTCCTTTTGTTAATTCTTAAATGAAAATATATCCCTGAACTCTTTCCACACCCCCTCAGCTCCCATCAAATCCTGTTGTGATGTAATCCATTCCTAGCCATAACATTTATGTATTCCTAATTGGCCTGTCTCTAACCATCCCTCTCCAGATTCAATCCATTCCTATCTGTCCTATCCCTATCTGATTGTTTAACTGTTTTATATTCTTTCTACTATGCCCTCCACACACATACATTCCAAAAGCAGTGATTAGTTGACTTTCGTCAGGCTCATCAATCTCCTGTCTTCATAC
This sequence comes from Gambelia wislizenii, assembly GCA_030847615.1. Lineage (NCBI taxonomy): Eukaryota > Metazoa > Chordata > Lepidosauria > Squamata > Crotaphytidae > Gambelia > Gambelia wislizenii. The sequence goes on along the minus strand of JAUMIR010000005.1, from coordinate 199,658,182 downwards.
TGCCCTTGGATTTGGGTGCGGGATCTGATTTAATAAGTGGATGAAATGGAAGAAGAAATTACTACCCTGGTAAACTTCTGAACGGGATAGCAGAAATGTATATAATACATAGGGTAGGTTGCAAAGAAGTTGACACATCACCAATAGAATCCATCACCTTTCCCATAATCCTTTCATTAAGTGCCATACTCCTCTATCCCTGCAGGTCGTTAGCAGCTACCTGCCTGATACATGCGGGGAATTTAAGTGGATGAGCTAGACCTGCGATATTTTAATTGTATTTATTATTACTGAAGAGTTTTAAACTATTGTTAATAATTTTAGTCTTAACAGTACATCTAGTTTAATTTGTATTGTAATATGTTATCAAACATAATAACTATGTTATCCAATAAATTACCATAAATATAGGTTTGAAGTGTGTTTTATTGGTAAGGTTTTTTAATATATATATATATATATGTATATATACATATATATATATATATTGGAGGCCACCTTACATCACAGCCATGGGAGGTGTGATATAAATGTATACATGTGGTGTGATATAAATGTATACATGTGTTGTTTCAGTACTTAATTTAGAAAATGAAAGTGCTATTTGCTGAAAATGAATACAGCACTGGACCAGATGCTATAATAAGATGGCATTGACAGTAAATTGACCATAATAATATCTTACAAAAAACACTCATGCATAGGTCTAAGATGACACTGGTAATAAGCACATAATTAGAGAGCCTAGTCAAACACAGTTATAATAGGTCATTGCCTACTTTCCTCTCTAGCCTGTGATGTCTGACCTTGCAAAAACTGTGAGGTACAGAAACTGAACATATCAGCATCTTGATACTGAGGTGTTGCTCAAGATGTAGTATCAGTGATGATAAGTATCATATAATATATTGGCTAAAATTAAAAACTCCATATGAATAAAAACATGGGTACATAGGGAGCCCTGGTGACACAGTGGTTAAATGCCAATAGTGCAAGCCACAACATTATGAGTTCGATCCCAGAGGGCTCCGGTTGACTCAGTCTTCCATCCGTCCATAGGTTGGTAAAATGAGTACTCAGCTTGTTGGGGGCAATTAGCTAAAAAAACATTGTAAACCACTTAAGGAGTTCTTTCACCCTGGTAAATGGTATATAAATATAAACACTATTGGTATACAGTGCAGGGGTAAGAGATTTTGCTGCCTTCAGTTGAAGGACACGGTGATAGTTTTCCTCATTTCTGTATAAGCTAACCTAACCGACAGATGAATCTTTTTGACAAAGGGACAAAATTCTCAAGTAGACAGTTGGCTAGCTTATGGTGTGGGTATTCTGGGTGCATGACTGATCCATGGCATGTGCCACCCAGAGTGGCCAGCGCACTCTCCATAGTGGTCAGAATTCTTACTGATAGCCATGGTACCTTAAATTTGAATGAGATGAACCCCTCATTGATCTCACATTGTGGTGGACAGTAGCTATCCCAGCTTAGTACTAAGATTCTTCTGCAAATAGAGATGACTGTATATACAAAGCTCTCAGTCAGTTCAGTAAATTTGTCTGTGAATGGCCCCATCAGGTTATTTTCAGCAGTATCTGGTTGACACATGTTTTCAAGACAAGAGTTCATTTAGCAGTGTCTGGTGAGAGGCTGTGCCATGCAGCTAGAAATATAATTTTCTTTATAGTGTCCACAGAGGTCATATAATATTTAGTTAATAGTATAATCCTATGCATGCTTATGCAGAAGAAGGTCCCTCTATGTTTGGTTGATAGTATCCTCCTGTCAGTGTTGGAAGGGATGCACAATGAGGTGGTTTCTGATAAATACCTGTAAAAAAAAGGAACCATACTGAAATCTCTCTCTCTCTCTCTCTCTCTCTTTTTTTTTTTTTTTTTTTTTTTGTACATTACAAGCCAGGATGGAATTTAGGTAAGTTCATTCATTCTCACTTCTCCAAATATTCCAAACCTGATGCTTATCTAAAACGAGCAAACTTTGTGTGCAATCCCTATCTAAAATAGTGTCCTTGGGTTAAAAATCAGACTTGGCTTAGAATTTAGAAGTCTACAAAACCAAAGTATAGTTAGACTTCACATTCATTATAAAATATAATGAATGCAAGGATGAAATAGCCAAGGATTTGCTGACAATTCTCTAAATGCTTTTCTGATATCATGTTCTCAGCCAATGAAAGAAAATATTTGGCTGAGGAACAAAACTGCCATGTTTGTCTTGCCGACGAGACATCATCTGAGCCTGAAGGCAGTTAGAAGCAATATTCTCCCCATCCCCCCATCTAAGCATAAAGTAGGTGAACATTAGCATTCACTGATTTGCCTTGCCCTACACTTGCAGCAATCGCTTATTTATTTAGCTTAAATAAATGTTTCAATAGCAATTTTTTATGCAGTTGGTAATTCATCAGTTGCCATATTCTTTTCTAAATAGAAAAGAACTGTGGTGCTGAGTTTCTGTACACATATGGAAAAAACATAGTTTGGTTCACATAGGCAAAGTTATTCAAAGACATAGCTATGTTAGTCTGGATCAGTATACAGAGGGCTTGTAGCACCTGTGAGACTGACAGAAAGAAGTTCATCAGATTCATTTGATGCTTATGCTAGCAACTTATTTGCTGGAAGATTCAGGAATAAAGAGACTAAACACAATAAAGAGACCACACATTTATAGCTGTGTTGTAAAGGGCCACTTTTATTTAGCTATGACATATTTAACCCCTCTCTGAGAGATCTACAGTGGGGGAGCAACCTAGTGTGGGAATGGTTGGGGCCAGGAGGTCAGCTCCGAAACTCCTCCCCAACTTCCCTTGGGTGAAACACCTGAACCTTGGGGAGAACCCATTAGCTGGGTTGCTCCCCTGCCAGCCCTCATAAGGAAGGCTGAACCAAAAGTCCCATCCTCAATTTGCATAAATTAAAGGGAGGGTTTATCCCTCAGCCCAGCCTCAAATGAGGTCACTTTCCCCACCCATAAGCTCACATGACCTAAAGAAGCAGTTTCAGCTCCCCCCTTCACCTCCAAAAGGAGGAGATGCCAAAGGTGCTCATCTACTACCAAATCTCCCCCTCTACCTGCCAAAGAAAAGGGGAAAGCTTCTGCTTAGCCCCCTTCCACAAGACAAGAAGGGGGAGATGGAGGGCACTCGGGCTTAAATAGTGTCTAGTTTGAAGAGACGGAGGGGGAGACGGAGGGTGCTTGGGCTTAAATAGCCTCAAGTTTGCTTTCCATTCTCTTGGCAATGGCACAGGCACTCTGCTTGGCTTAATCCTTTGCTGCTCTTCAGCAATGGAGGGGTTCATGTATGCAGCTTGCAGCATGGTGAACCCCATTCTCAGTTCACTTATGTTTCTCCCAGTTAGTTTCAAAGGTGCTACAAGATCCCTTTACATAGGCAAAGTAATATAATCCATGAATGGATGGAAATTGTATATGAAATATAGGTTTGAGAAGGGAAGATGTGTACATTTATACTGTATTGTTCTTTTGTAAACAATATTAGACCTGTTTTGACCCACTCATGGTATATCTAAGCATCTGCTTTCACCAGGAATTGTAATGCACTTGCAAGTGATAATTATGCTAAATTAGCTTGGTAACACGCACAATTCACTCAGAGTTATGGACTTGCTTGGCTGGCCCTGGCAACTAATATAGTTGATGCTGCCTCCCACTTCCTTGATTCCTTTCACACTACACAATTACAGAACTATAATTCCACTTTAACTGCTATGGTTCTACCCTATGGAATCCTGGGATATACAAATTAGAGAAGGGTACTCTGCCAGATAGCTCTAGCTTCCATGAAACCACAACATTCAGTTCTATAGGATGCAACAATGGTAGGTAAAATGAAATTATAGGGCTATTACTGCATAGCACCCCTTGAGACAAAATCTCCCTGTGTTTTCTATGCCATGCTCAGTCCTAAAGTTTTAGACAGAATTTTAAGGCATAATAACCACAAACAACAAAAAATGCATATGGAATACCATAATATATTATGCTTCTTTCCAGTCCTAACCTAAACAAATGTGTTTTAAATGCCCTCAAAGATGCCCGGTCACCAAGAACTTCATTTGGTATGAGTTAGCATTATGCCATCAGTGACTGAACAGTGTGGATAATTGTGTTCTGTATAACAGTCCTAGAGGTTATTGTGTTCCAAAATGAAGAAAGTGAACTATATCTACTGTAACAGATAAGTTTCTTAAATAACACTGGGTTCAGTGCTATTTTAGAGAAATGTGCAGTGTGTAACTACAGTGCTATCTGATATTTGAGAAATATACTTGCGTTAAGATGTGGGCACATCGGTTTTGTATTAGGGTCAGATAGCCAGTCTGGAAGAGCAGATTTCTGACTTGCAGCTCAGACATGTACTTTCCTTTGGCCTTAATAATAAACCTTCTCCTTATTCTGAAATAATTTTCCTTTCTTCATCCTAGTCAATAGAACTCCTATCACTAAATGTTTTCCTTTGCGAAAAAAAAATGTTCCTCAGTATTGTGTTTCTCTCCATACCTATAGTAGAGACAGAAAAGGCTATTTTTCTTCTTAAATTCTTTCATAGAAGAAAGCTCTAGATATTGCTAATGCAGTTTGTGACACACCACCCCTTTTCATTTCTGGTGTTGAAGTAGTTAATAAGGATGGGGGAGGGACCATTTTAAGGCTAGAAAGTCCTGCAAGGAATAAATAATTCATAGGCACTTTTCCTTTATGACTTTTGAAAACATATATAGCATGCTTTGTTTTAAACTCACCATTAAGCTACTTGATCAGCTGAATGTTAACATTACTAATATATCTTCTTCTTACTGAGCTTTTACAAAGTGCTGTTACTGTATAAGTGCCTAATTAATCAAGAGAACTGTACATTCTTTCCCTTCTCTTTGAGATGTTGTCTTCATTAGGCCTGATTCATTATTTCCTAAGGAGAAATAATGTGGGCTGTCAGTTATCAAAGAAGGCGATATGATCCTCACACATACAACACCCCCAATGAAAAGAAGTAGTCTGCCCAGGACTCACCCGGTGGCCCAGTTTGCAGGCTGGTGATGCCCCTGGTCCCGGCCCACCATATGGCAAGCATGGGTGCCACCATGCCTGGCGGAGTTCTTCTTCCCAGCCTGCTCAGGTAGGCTGGGAAGAGGATCGAAAGATAGTCAATCAGGGGACGGCTGCTCTGCCCTGATTGGTTGGTTTGCACGGCCCTCAGGAAATCAGAGGCAGAGCTCCTCAGGAGCCTCCAATTGACTGAGGGGTGGGGCTAGTCCCCAACAGGTTCTGGCAGCTGGGAATAAATCCCTGGCCTGCAGCTGGACCTGGCGAGTTGGCTCGTGCGAGCCGAAGACCCGCCCACCCTCCCTCAGTTAGAATGCATTTGTATTAATTAGAATTCACTTTTTGTTGTCTTGTGTACTTTTGTATTTAGGTATTACCTTTTCATCACAACTTTCCAGGTGTGGTGGTAGGCATGGGTTCTCACCCGAACTCGGGGTCAGGGGTCTCCGGTTGTCCTGTTTGAGGTCATGCACAGGTCATGTTCAAGTTCATGACCATGGAGACCCTGCCTATCGGGGGTTGTATCACGTGATCTAGTCATGTGATCTGGTCACATGATCTGTTGGTGGGCAGGCTAACATATATGTCAGCGGCCAAACAGGCAGGTTTGGCCAATGCTCGGTTTAACCCACACCTAGTCCAACCACAGCAACTATCACCAAAAAGAAAGTAGTGGCCAATTTTCGCCAATATCTTCATTCATTTGTATCACCTTTATTATCTGTATTAAACATACTTCTTTCCATGTATTCATGTTTGTCATCTTTCACTGGCACAGGTAGGGTAGGGGAAAGGGGGCACTATTTCACTCAGTCCACAAATCAACTTCAGTCATATAGGCTTTGGACAGAATGATGTGATGAATCTGACTCACAGACCTTTTTCAGAAGTACCACATACTTGTTCACTGAAGTCTGAACAAGTAGGACCATGCTAGTAAATCATATCCACAATTTAAGTGTGCCTCTGACACAGGGGTGGACAGTCCCCAAGGGCCTGAGGACTGTCCACCCCTCAGTCTTATTTTCACCCTTCATATCCATTCATTATTTCAGAACCAGAAGTGATCAGGATGTGATTTCCTTAAAAATAAAAAATATAAAAGCAATGGAGGCCTAAAGCAGGCCTGCCTCTGCACCCCAAAATGCTTTTAGATGCCTGGTCATGAGTCATATGCCCAAAATACTCAGCTGAATGTTCTCCACTCTCTTTTCAGTCTCTTTAAGCCCCAGGACAGGGAACCTTTGGCTTTCCAGATGTTTTGGCCTACAATTCCCAATAGTCTTGTCCAGCATGGCAATAGTAAAAGGTTATGGGTCTTGTAGTCCAAAATATCTGGAGGACAAAAGGCTTCCATCCTTTCTCTACTATTGTATATACCATATCTATTACCAATAGTGTACCTATGCCTATTTTACATACCATACCTTCTAGCAGTTCACATATGAAAACCGGGACTTGCACGGCCAAGCAACATTAGGGTGTGGTCAACATGACAAAAGTTATTAATAAGGAAGAACACACAAGCTAAGAAAGGCTGCAAACCTTTCCTTTTGCCTGAGTCTACTGGGAAGGGGAAGATTTTTCTATCTCCTCTCCACTAATTGACCACAAACTACTTCTGTACTTTGACCTCAGTTTGCAGAAATTGAAGTAAGCTGATGACAAAAGGGGAAAAATAGGAGAAGAAATGAGAATCTGGGACATTTTAAAAGCTCAAAAAGTACAATTTCAGAAGATTAATAGGGACTGTCCATTGGAGGGTATGATATACTATCTTCTCTTGTCTGGGGAAACAAACTAGAGAGATATTTCTATTGCTACTAAACTATGCAGTTTTAATCCTGACAACTGCTCTATGTATGAACTGGCAATATATTAAAGGTATGTATGGAGAAACATGGTTCTGATGGGAAAACATTTTCTTTCTCTACTTCCAAACTTTTTTTTTTTTTTTTTTGGCAGCAAAGCCCTCCTGGTGAGGGAATAACTTATTAATTTGGGCCTTTTCTGCCTAGAGGTTGAATCATTATCTTTCTGGGATTAGGGAGCGTAATCACTTCATAGCTGTCATGAAAACCATGGTCTGCCCAGTGTACTTGAGGTCCAACACATGGAGCTGGTCACCTACGTGATCTATTATTGTGCTTTGGCTTAGAAAGAGGTTATAAATAAATAAAGAGAACATTATAATAAGAGTTGGATAGAGTAATGGTGTTCATTAGCAGCTGTATAGATACCTAGCAGTGCAACCATACGTTTATCTTCAAACAGAAAGAACAAATGTAGAGCAGGATGGAAAGCTCTACTACAGAGGTATTGAGCCTTTTTAAAAAGACTACTTTTCCTGATGTATCATTGTTTCAGAGAAACATTTCAGAAAATATCCAGAGGATTAGCAGTGTAATTAGTATCCCACAGACACAGCTTCAGTTCTGACAATATTTTTGAACATGTTTCAGCAACATTGTAGTCCAGTGAATAGAACAGAGGACTTTTGTCTGCTGGCAAAAGCCTACCTTCCACTTAAAGTTGTGGCAAAGCTTCTTCATCTTCTTCTTCTTTAGAAAAGATGGGACGGGAGAACAGCCACCTCAAAGTTCTGACCCAAGAGTTTTAAGAACGTGCTGACCAAAGGTACCACCATTCTCTCCTTCACAGTGAATGAATGGCTCTGTGATAAAAAGTATTGAGTATGAAAAGAAATGTTGACCAGGCGTCATTCAAATTTGGAATTGTCCAAAGCCCAAACAAGCTAACTAATGTTACATAGGCTTTTCAGAATAAAAACTGGAGAGGGCTCCCCACCTTTAAAGGTTGGATGAGCTTCAGCTGGAAATTTCAGCAGATCGCAACCAGACAACAAACAACACCTGCTACCTGCTAGAATTCTCTCTTCTATATAACCATTAAATGTACAGGCACCCTCTCCAATCTTCACTCTGGCAGCCCTAGCTATTATCTCCCACCTAATCTTAACAAAACTACAGAAATACCTACTTGTCTCTTACAGAGTGTCTGGTTTATCTCTCACTGGAAAACTTTGTTTTCCTCAGGCTGTCACTTGCCTTTTACAGCCACCAAAATTGTCCAGTTGGAGTCATAGAGTGTTGTTGTGGAATCTCTGCCTAATGCATAATGTCCTAAGGGTGAAGGTAAAGCCACTCTTTGTCTGCAGTCCTCTAAAGCAGTGTTTCTCAACCAGCGTTTCTTGTAACCCTAAGGTTCCTCAAGAGGTTGCTAGGGGTTCCTCAAGAGATTGTGGTTGTTGGGGGGGGGAAAGCAATAGCAATATATAGAATAATGTTTATGCAGGGGTTCCCTGAGACCTGAAAATTATTTCAAGGGTTCCTCCAGGATAAAAAGGTTGAGAAAGGCTGCTCTAAAGAGAGATGTCATCATTTGCTGGCACAGTATGCAACCAGCGACACATAGGGGACATGTGGTGTGTTCACACTATAAAATTGGAGTGCTTTAATAGTACTTTAACTGTCATGCCTTCATTCTATAGAATCTTGGGAACTGTTGTTTTGTGACGTACCTAAAATTCTCTGCCAGAAAGCTCTAGGATTGTAGTGCAGGGGAATGCACTAGCAGAAAATTCTAAGTACCTCACGAAAATACAAATCCCTGGTTTCTGTAGGATTGGAGTTGTGGCAGTTCATATAACTGTTCAGTGTGGCTACTATGCAGGAACTCATGCCTGTTTAATTTTTATCTGTTTAATGTTCAAATTTCAGAGCCTTCATATCACCTTTACTTTTAAATTACCCCCCCCCTTTACATTCAGAACTAAGTATACAGTCCTGTTCTGTTAGACTTAGGCCCCATCTACACGATTAAAAAAAAATATGTTTGTGGGGTAAAAAATCTGAAAAGGCAGCCATTCATATGCATACGATCCACCTACACAATTTTTTACCCCCCTTAAACTCCATATGACCCCCCTTGCCCAGCGGGCTGGAGTGAGTGATCCAAGCAGCAGTTTTAAATCTCTTGTCGCTTTTTTTTATTTCAAAAGGTGCTTGTTATGCAGACAGTCAGTTTTCCATATTTACAATATAATATAAAAAGGAATAAATGTAAAATTCATGGGCTTACCAGACTCTCGCTTAGCTGGGAATCCAACATGGCAGCTGCTCCCAATTCCCCTCTTTTCTAGCCCCACCCCCTGTGCTCAGCCAGCCAATCAGATTACACTGCCTGTTCATATGTGTGTGAATGGGGGGCACAGACCATCGACAATATGAATGGCTGTACGGATTTTAGCTCAAGATTCGCGAGTCATCCTGAATGCTGAATCCACATAGTTTATGGGGGATTCGATAGCCCCCCCTTCCGAATGACATGTATGCATCCGAACGGCCATGTGTACAGGTGATCAATCATCTGAATGCCATACATATTTTTTTTTTTTTTACTATGTAGATGGGCCCTTACTCTGGGATCTTAGCTGGACCTCTTATAAGAAACTGAGCAGTGTTACCTGCTCTTTCGCTGAAGAATCAAGAGCCCATAACTCTAGATAGCTGGTAGCTTTTATGCTTCAAAGTCACCGTAATTCAGTTGACTCCTGAAATAGGATTATATTTCATAGATGTTGAATATACACTATATGTTTGTGTTGTTCCACAGGGAACATGCAAATCATTGCTTAAGGAATGCTCATTGTGTTGGCCAGTCCTTTCAGCAGCTTAGTGAAACATCTTATTGTAAACAGCGGGATAGTATATGAAATACAGCCCACCAAATTTAAGACAGTTATCATTAGCAACCCTAGTGATAATTCCTCTTGCATGTTTCAGATCTGAACACTATCCAATTGGTTATGTTTTCTATTTGTTTTACATGGGATATTGTCCTCAAAATTTGTAGAGACTTTTAAGCTACTGGAAGCAGCATACTAACATTTAAAAAATGGTTCTACAATTACCTCAGACTATCTGTGAACAGAACATTGGTTGAATAAAAATGTGTCCTTACATGTACTAAACTAAAGATTTGATGACTACAATCAAAACCTGAAATATATAATCCCAGTTTCCATTTCAGGGCCCAAAGCATTTTATAAATAAAACAATCATAAGCAAATAGAAACAAGATAAATTGATCCAAATGGAAAGTATGAAATTAACAGAAATTAAGTCACAGAAAGACGGAAAGAAATGGAGGTAAGTGTGTTTCCCAAAGTTACCTTCAGGTTATACTGGAAACTATCCAAGTCTTTCCATAAAAAGATTGGCTTTGGGTAGCAGCTGCTAGATCCGCTCACAAAACATTTTTGAGCACATGTGGGGTGGCTAAAAATATACTTTATCATGAGTGGAATGCCTAAAAATGTCATTTCAGATTATTTATGAAAAGAATGTATCAACATTTCAAATTTCTTTTTATATTTACCATAGAGGAGAAATTGCAATTTCAAAAATTTGCATTTGGAAAAAAAATCCTGGGCATTTCTTTGAATGCTTAACTCCTAAATGTTTGTCCCAATGAGCAGGAATGTGCATTTCCTGCGCTGTTTTGTTTTGTTTTGTTTTAACTTCAGGGAAAGCTGTGAAGGCTTTCTTCACAGAGTATATGGCATTTTTGTCCGTCCCCCCCCCCCTGCTTCTGAATACAATAAAATGATGTGGGATCCCATTGGGACAAAAGGTCCCAATCCTCAAATTTAATATGTGGAGTAATTTGATCATTTAGATAACTCGGTGTTTCAGTTCATTTTTGAATAATTTACCAAAATCCCCAAGTTGCTTATTTTAGAGAAGAAAATAAGGATTCTTTTTTAAAATATAACATATGAGTAACCAAAATTCAGGGTTTCCTATTGCTATTTTTCAGCCATTTCTTAGGGTTCTTCTTTTTTAAAAAAGTTTTAAAAATAAAACTGATACTTCATTCAAAGTATCATGTTAAACTTGAGTATGGAATTATGTTTTGAATTATGTTTTACTATAGTAGTTATGTTATTTGTTACTCTGATTACCCATAAGGTCATTACTTCATATTGTTATTCCAACCCAGAAAGTAACAAGCTGCATTACTTGTTACTAGCACACCACTGTTACTTTTTGCCATGGAAAAATACAATAAAATGCTCTCTGGTTCAGCCACTCCCCATATCTGATAATCACAATTTTCAGTCAACTACCCTGTCTGAACTCACCCATCAGACTTCACCCACACAAGTACAGCATAGTAAACCACATGGTTCTATATACTCTACACAGGAACTTTGGGCAGCCATGCAGCAGCAATTGCATTCCCTCTATTGAACAGCTCTCTTTTTAGCTTGGCTGCAGTACAGTACAGATCTGCCCCTGTAGCATGTATTCCAGACACCTAGAACAGATACCGTGCAATAATTACTAGCATTTCTTTTATCCTTCCTCATTTCTTGTGGTAGAACTGCTATAGCTAGGTTTGCATGAAAATTTCTTTTCAAAGCAAGAGGCAATGCTTTTTATATGAAAAACTACATGAAGCACAAAGAAACCAAGAACTGCCTGAGAAACTTCAAAGAGACCATTTTTGGTCCAATTTAGCTTTTTTTTTTAATCCTTTAATACCGCTTTCCTTTTAAAAATGTCTGCCAATTTATTATTTTTCTTTTTATACTTCCATTGTTATGAATAGTCATCAGAAAATGCAGAGACATGCAACTGACTGCTGTGTGCCAAAGTGGGTGACAGTGGTTTCATATTTTGTTTTCATAGAATCATAGAATCATAGAGCTGGAAGAGACCCCAAGGGCCATCCAGTCCAACCCCCTGTCATGCAGGAATACACAATCAAATCATTCCCGACAGATGGCTACCCAGCCTCTGTTTAAAACCCTCCAAAGAAGGAGATTCCACCACATTATGAGGCAGTGTATTCCACTTCTGAATAGCTCTTACTGTCAGGAAGTTCTTCCTAATGTTTAGGAACAACTGGGTGTTGTTCATGCAAATATCCATGCAAATATTACACTGCATTGCCTGGGACAGATAAGTAAGTAAGTAAGTGTGTGTGTGTGTGACAGAGAGAGAGAATGTGTGAAGCATTTGCAAAGGATACTGTACTTACTTAAGGGAACTCAGTTTTTGCAGTTCTATTGCAAACTGCCATAATTTGGGAAAACTATTCTATTTACCCAAACCAGTTAACCACACGGTTGCATCATATAATGGGGAAACGAGAAAAGAGATTATTTCATCAGATCTTTACAGAATTTGAGTTAAGGTGACCATGTATTCCAGAAAAGTAATATTCACATTGACTGACCCCCATTTCAAACAGATTTTTAGAGCTCACATTTACAGCACTTTTATCCAGTCTGATTTATGTGCCATTGCAAGTAATGCTCTTGGTATGCAAAATTAAATATAAGTTTGAATATGAGTACTATCTGAAGCTTCTATCTAATCCTACTCATAGAACCATCTTAACATGACTAAAGGATGAAGCATATGCCAACCTCAGTTTGAGAGTTTGTTTTATGACAATCTCTTAGAGTTTCACATAGTGAAGAGCAGTGTCTTCTAAGAGGTCAGTGGCATGGTGAATCTGCTCTAGATTTTAATCTAAACTGTAGGTTCTGAACCCTAACTCCAAAATAGTCTCAATACCTTTCAAGTAGGTCTAATACCTGGAAAGGATCCACACAGCTCCACTGGCACCAGAAACCACCAGCCTGTACTGATTCTACACTCTGCCCTTTGGATCAGCTGTGTAAGATCCACCTCTTTATTTATAGTCTGCTATTTTTGTTTGTATTTTACAAAAGTGTTTCTCACTCTGAGTAAAAGCAAATAAGAAATTTGCTTTAACCAAGATTTTTTTAAAAATGTGTCCAATTCGTCATCTGTGACTATTAATGAAAGCATGTGAGATGTGGTGCTGGAGAAGACTTCTGTGAATACCACAGACTGCTAAAAAGACAAATCATTGGGTCCTAGAGTAAATCAAGCCTGAACTCTCCCTAGAAGCCAAGATGAGTAAACTGAGATTGTTGTACTTGGGACACATCATGAGAAGACATGACTCACTAGAAAAAGACGATAATGCTTGGAAAGGTAGAAGGCAGTAGGAAAAGAGGTGCACATTTCAGGTTAATAGACTCAGTCAAAGAGGGCACAGCCTTAAGTCTGCAAGAAATGAGCAGGGCAGTTGAGGAAAGGGTATCTTGGAGGTGCTACATTCATAGGGTCACCATCAGTTGAAGCTGACCTGAAGACAGTTAACAACAAGAACATGTAATGGACAAACATCTTTTGGTTCCTTGTTTGTCGTGGAAGAAACCATCAGTACTGAAATCTTTTCTTTCTTTTTCTTTCTCTCTTCTGAATCATACCAAGTATACTGTATGTGCATGACTAAAATGCATAGATTTGGAAAATGTACACAAACATGCATTAGTTTATGTGAAAATGTCAAGAAAAACATACATTGAGAAAAAAAAAACATAAAAGTGTGTACATTTTGAATTTAAAAAATAAAAATAAAAACAAGCACAGATTGCTATATAAAAAGACCTAAATTCTCTCAACCTGATAAGGAACCTGGACAGGATGAGATTGCTGGTTACAAGCTGAGAAACACTATAAAAATGAAATGGATAGATTCTTAGTCCATGTGGCATTGTTGTTGTGCTGAACAGGGATTTGAGGGATCCAGGTTCTAGCCTCCATGAAGCCATGAAATTCACTGGGTGACAATGGTCCAATGGCTCTCTCTCTCTGTCTGTCTGATCTACCTTACAGGGTTGTGAGGATAGAGAAGGAAGAAGGAGAGCTGCTTAAAGAAAGTCAGGATACAAATGTAACCTAATTATTAACTCTCAATGGTCCTTTCTCCCTACTGCCTCATCCCCAGCATTTTTTAGAGAAGGATACCCCCCTACTCTCTCTTACTCTCTCTTCTTATCTAGATGTACAACTTGGGGGGGTGGGATATGGTAATGATAAGTTTTAAGATAAATGGAAGCTAAAAGGAAGCCACAAATCTGTTTTAGACATCTTCATTTGTAAAGCTTTTAGACTTGAAAGAGATTGGTCAGAAAAATGGAGCATCAGTTATAAAGGTCAGGCCTTTAGGTGATAAAGAGTAAATTAAATATGTTGTGGGGACAATTAATTTATGCTGGTGGTGTTGGAAGGCAATTTGCTCTGTTGGATGGAAGGCATAAAATTAACTTGCATCACTGCCCAATGTATCAGACTATCCCTTTTGACCTTGTTATTGATGAACTGCAGGGAATGTTTGTGTCAAGTAGAATGTTAATCTATGAATACCCTTGGTCAGAGAAATATAGAAGCAAGGTTGCCTTTGTCATCTTGAAGAGCAGCCCTTTGTAAAAACAGACATGAAAATTTTATTGTGGAGCTTACAATGCAAAAATGCATTTTAAATGGGGATCCTATAAAATGTAATCAAATTACTATAAAGCTTGAGTGCGAAATCCATTTTGTAAGATCATTTTCTGGCCTTGACAACTATTGTCCTATTTCCCCAAGACTGGCTGCCCATGTTATAATTGCAAGTGGTTTTTATACAAATTTTAGAGTTTAGATTGTCATCTCCCTCAGCTTTGTTGTCTCTAGCCAATTGCTACATGGATCTTAGGTACCAGCCATTTTTATGTGAAAACTGGCATGGTCATAGGATAAGCCTGAGACTAATGTCTGAATTGTATTGTTACATACCCTGATGGGGCCCATCTTGGAATATAAAATACTTGGCTATGTTTAATAATTCGGCTAAGGTGGCCATCCACATGGTTACAGGTATATCAGGCACTCCCTAAGGTGGGATTCATGTATGCACCAAAGGAGGAGCCTTAGGAATTTCCAAAACAGACACTCTCAAGTAAGAATCAACATCTGAAGGTGAGTCATCACTAATCCATGATGGCAGAGACCCTTAGGGCTTATAAATGGGATTTTCTTCTCCTTTTCCTCCAGCAATAGACCTGGCCTGTTTCCTATTCAATTCCAAAGTATCGATCATTAGCGACCATTAACTCTCCCAGAACTCCTTTTGTTCTAGCCTGGGAACCTCCGAAAACCATTGTATTTCACTCACAAGTCCTATCCCTGTAAGGGAATTATTTCATATAAATATAACCCTCAAAACACCACCAAATTGTCTACAACTCCTCCACGCTGCTGGTTTGCTATGAACCCTCAGAACACAACTCTGAGACCCTGCTGCTGCAGGAATCTCTGCTCTAAAGGACAGGTGTAATATCATCCATGATCCCATTACTCTATTCCTCTGTCCAAAGCCTTTCTACTTTATTTGTTAGCCTTGTTTACCTGAGTGCTTGAAACCAGAGTGTTTGTGTGAATGCTGTGATATTATTTTCCAACAAAGATAATTTAATTTTACCTTTTGGGCTTATTCTCCCCCTTAGTACTGGTATATACAGGTCTAAAAGGTTCTGCTATTACCCATCTCTCACATTGCCAAGTTGAGTATATTAATTTTCCATCTTAATATGAATGTGTTAGAGGGTCCCCCTGGACCCCTCAGTGTTTTGGGTAACATTATTATTTAGTCCCAACTGGAGCATATCCACTGAATCTATTGTTGAGAGATGAGTCAGTACATAGGCAAATACCATTAAATTAATGGGTTTATTCCAGTTGTGACAAACAACAGTATGAGTAGAAATCCTCCAGTTTATCAACTGCAACTTCCAGCAGCTCTAGGCAGTATAGCCAATGGTGAGGAATGCTGGGAGCTGCAGTCCAACAGTGTCTGGAGGACAACATGACCCCCACCCTTGAACAATAGGATCTGGGCCCTCATCACGGAGGAATATTTAGCTCAAAAACACAGTAAATCAAATTAATAAACCCTAAATTATTCCATTTTTGTTCTGGGGCTAGCAAAGACTTTTAAAAAAAACCCACAAGCTTTTAAAATGATTGGTGCATGAGTTGCTTTTATTTTGTTTTGCATTTGTATTTATTTCTGTTGTTTTCAATGTTGTGCTCTATTTGTTTTAATGTATTCATATTCATTTACTGTAATTCACAATTTTTATAAAGCAAAACCAGGATCCTGGTGTTTGTATGTTTGGGAGTCTCCAAATTTAGAAGTCAGCGCTGTCTACGCACAATCCTAAATATACACTGGACTGACTATGTGACAAATGTTGCTGTCCTTGAGCAAGCAGGGATCACCAGCATTGAGGCCATGATATTGAGAACACAGCTGCGCTGGGCAGGGCACGTTTCTAGGATGGAGGACCATCGCCTCCCAAAAATAGTACTCTATGGTGAATTCGCCACAGGTCAGCGTAAGAGGGGCACTCCAAAAAAGCGATACAAAGACTCCCTGAAACAACATCTCAGGCTCGGCCAAATTGATCACCAACAATGGTCCGCCCTGGCCTCACATCAGGAGGCATGGAGACGCACAATCCACAATGCTGCAGCCTTATTTGAGAACTCACGACGAACAAGTCTTGAAGAGAAACGACAACGCAGAAAGAAACATAACCCAAAAACATCACCCAAGGAGACCTTCTGCTGTGCTTTTTGCAACCGGACTTGTTTATCTCGGATTGGCCTTTTTAGTCATCAGCGCGCTTGCAGAAAGTGCGGGATGAGTCCTTCCTGAATCTTCGTTTGCGAAGAAAAGCCAGAGAGAGAGAGAGTTTTAGAGGAAGACTCCACAAAGGAGACACATATTTTTAAAAGAAGAAATCATAATTTCAAAATTATCTTTATTTCCTTGGTGAGTCAATGTTAATATGTTCCTACATCTCCAAGTAATTGATGCCTTCACAATCTCTAGGACTTTAAACAACTTACCCACAAGACTGTAGAGATTTAGGAGACTATCACGCATGTCAAAAGAGGCATTACAGCAATGCCAGGAGATCGAAAAAGGGCTCCCTTATCAGACAGTGTCATTCCCCCTTCGTTATGCACCCATTATGCTGCTGTCCCACCAGCACTGCTTTTTACTGATGTGAGAAGCCATCAGTAGATTGCCCATTCTGTTCGTGTTCTGGATTTGTGTGTGACAAGGTGCCCTGTTATGCTGGTGAGATCCCATGTCAATGGGAGGTCCCTGCCAGAACACCTCTGGGTGAGACTGGGACATCCAGGTAAGTGATACACTTTTTTTTACCCTCCATGGGTTACCTGGACATTTTAAAGTGTATTTTTGTGCTTGCTGTCACTTTTTAAATGTTACCTTTATTTTTATTTTTGAATTTCCCACACTCGTGTCTTCTTGCAAGAATCAGCAGGATTTCAATCCAGGAAGTGAACGGAGCTCCGTTAGAGCTCCTTTCACTCCTGGGCTGCCCTGTCGATGTGAGAGAAGGTAAGTGCAGTGGGGAGGGTGATTGTGGCAGGACTGGGATGGGACAGGGGCAGGAAAGGGGATTGTGGAACAGGAACACTTTTTTCATTCTTTTTTATGTTGTGATGTACACATGCTTTTAAACTACTTACCCATGTTTTGGCGTTTAACATACGGTCAGCCGAAATGGATCTTTCATTCCCTTTGCCTGCTAAAAGACTGATACTCCAGTATTGGAAAGATAATTGTTTCCCACCTGTGATTCAATGGATAGCAGATGTAACAATGCTTGCAACATTCAAAAGTGTGATATATTGACACAATTTACAAATGGGCTTATATTTAGATATTTGATCTGCTTTTATTGAAACCTATGAGTAACAATTTTTCCTTTTCCTTTAGTCTCATTCCTTATTGCTATAACGTTAGAACATCACAATGAATAACTAAGAACCATATAGTGAACTCCCTTCCCTTTGAACATTTTGGACCACAGGATTTCATGCAGTGTTTCTTTAAGCTTATTGAAATCAGCTTTCTTAAAGTCCAGAATGTTTGTCTGATTGTTTCACTTTTCTTTTGTATGAAAAGTCTGAAGTGGATGTGGCCTTTCCTACCAAAGGATACCCTTATTTCCACCCAGTTGACCAACCCTTCTCTGTTGGTTATAATTAAGTTTAAGACACCCAATCCCTTTGTTTCCTCCTTCACCTTCTGGACAATGAATTTGTCTACAAATTATGAGAGTAATTAATTAGAGCTTATATTCTTAGCTGAATTTTACTTCTAACAAATATCAAAGTGACTTAAAGCCCCATTAATACTATATCTATCCTTTTTTAATGTTTGACCATCTTTTCTAGGAAGGTGTGATCCAAGTCTTTAGTCTAGCTTGGGAGTCTATAGTAATTCCCCATAATTATGGTACTGGTTGTTGTTGTTGTTGTTGTTGCTGTTTTTGCTTTTAATTTTTACCCAGATGCTCTCAACTCTGTTTTCCATGCTCATGGATCTCCTCACAAGTGTAGACATTTTTGACATATAATGCTCCTCCTTCTCCTTTCCAGTTTGGTCTGTTACTTTGAACGAGATTAAACCCCTCTGTTACTACATTCCAATAATGAGGCTCAACTCACCAGGTTTTAGTGATTCCTATTAAATTATTTTTGGATTTCATTGTTAAGATTTTAAGTTCATGTTATTTATTTCTCATACTCTGTGCATTACTGTAGAGATGTCTAAGATGGTGAGTCATTCTCTCCAGCTGCTTCCTTATTCCCCCCACCTTAACCACTGGTGGCTTCTTGTATTTTCTATGTATATTTATGTATGCTAACTCTCTAAGCATGCTAATCAAAGACTTTCTTGCTAATATCTATTAAACAATGTATCTCAAAGTGTGGTTGAATAATACCAGTCTGATGGTTTATCGAAACTTTCATTAAGGTCACCCTTTGAAAGTAACAATAAGTAATCACTTAGGAGAGACAGGACTTTGCAACGTGATGTTAACACTTCAACATATCACTTCAGTCTCCACAATAAACCTCAGTTTGATAGAATTTAATATGCAAGTGTTTTCAAAATTACAACACATCATTATGTAGCAGCTCATTACAATAATTTCCAAGCATCCAATTTTCTGGAACGATATTGGTATAAAATTTATGCCTTTTTGTTACATCATTTTATGAAATAGCTAGGTCATCTGGAGGCCACAAAACATTTGCCAAGCAATGAATATCAAAACCTAAATTAATATTAAACGAAATGTCATAAAACTGCATAAAATATAACTATTTAAATCAGTTTATCAGGAAATGGGTCTGCATAGATGAGGCTTGCTTTATATTATCATATACATTGCAAATTATCCAAGAACTATTATTACTCTCCTTAGAAAGTCTCAAGTGTATATTTAACAACAACAGTGCATTGTGTGTTGGCAATCACACAACTGTTGTCTCTAAAAACAACAAATGAGTGGTGTTATCACTGTAATGAATCCTAAAGGAATTTCTCCTATGATATATTCTTCTTCTCTAAAAATCTTTGGAATTGTACCATTCTTGATAATTGGTTGGAAAATGCTCTATGTGCAGATCTAATTTGCATTTTTCTCTTCATTTGGAATGCACCACAGCTCCCACACTATTCCAATTATCAACAGGAAAAAAAAAATGGTATTTACAACTCTTGCTAGCCACAAAGAGAAGACATTGTTAGTGTGCATACATTTGTAAAGTTCAAAACTGTATTCATACATTTGCACAAAATGTTATACCTATGTTTATTTGCCTCAAAAAAAAAAAAGGAATGACAAATAGGAATTAACAGCCAAACTATTTACTAATAATACATTTTTATAGTGTGAAAAACTGAACTGACCAATAGGATGTGGGGAATTAATGAGACAAGTTTGGTGGCACTGAATCTCAGTCCAATATAGAAGATAATGTAAGATGGTCCAATAAAGATCAGCAAGAAGACTGGCACACTTTACTTGAAAGAGAGAAAAGGAAAACAAAATACTGTAGTCATGTGTGTCCATTTCAACAGATTAAGCAGAGAAATGTCAGTCAGGAATATTTTACATTTCCATTTTTCTTTCATCCATCTGCTTGCAGAATCTTCCAGAAGAAAGAACTAGCGTAGTTATTGTGATGGAGGGGAAAGGCACGGTGTTACAACCTGGTGTCTAATACATGGCTGGTGTATGATGTGTCTTCTGCTTGGAAATCAGCCCATACTGGATGTGGAAATTGTGTTTACTATGACTATGACCATGCCTGTGCTGCACACAATTAAATATGATAGCAAGAGGGCAAGAGTAGTCCAGCATCAAAGACCATTGGCAGTGCAATTAATTAGAAAGAAAGGCTTTGGTGGAGATATCTGTTTTATTTATATAATCTCATCTGAGCGTCTGTTGATGCCTTGTGTACATACACCATACAAGAGAAAAGAGTATGGTATAAACTCTAAAAATGACCAGAGCAGAGGTTACTTTGATTCTATTTTTCTTGTGTTGTTTGTTGCCTTTCTTTTTCTGGCTTGGGTGACCTTCTTCTGGATTCATCTAGAAATATCCACCAACTGCACCATAGCAGATGGTGGGAATGTTGCGTATGGTAGTGGAGAAGGTAGTGAGTATTCCAACACCTGGCCCAGCTAGTACTGTGTTCTGGGGCAATATCAGAAATGGGATGTCATGGCAGCCAGTAATCCCACTTCTACTGATACTTTGGTGCATAAAATCAATCAAAACATGATTGGGCAGGCTGAGATAAGGCTAGTCCCTAGACGGTCTCAGCCATTCTTGGCTAGAGCAGCAGCATACCATCTCCCTCCCCAACACAAACATGCTCATGGGGTTGGAAAGGAGAACTGATGCATGTGTTTTTCTGCCTTCTTAATGTCGCCTTTGTGAAGTGTTGCAATGATGGTTGTTGTGTTGTATGTGACTTATTGATTTAGAGCCTGCCTTTCTTGTGGGGCATAAAGCAAAGGAGAGGCTCATGAACTGACAGTGTAAAACTCTACTAGTGGGAATGGTGGAGGCAGCTAGACCCATCCAAAATATTTTGGACAACAACCCAAGTGGCCAAACCATCTCTGAACCTAATGAAGTCACATAAAATTGATGATACTATCATACAGGTTCAATCTATATTTAAAACTGGACCCATTCCATGTTAGCATGACCTATATGGGTCCTGACTTACTTTTGATGGTATCACCAAAAGTGGTATCACAAAAGTATGGCCAGGCTTAGCAACTTCATCTCCTCCTCCCCAAGCTTTATAGATGCAAGACAAGATAGCTGAAAGAACCTACACCAGCTAAAAGGCTTGCAGATGAGACATACCAGGCACTGTGCTAAATGTGTGCAGGAACAAGCTTATATACAAGGAAGCATAGAATCACAAAGCTGGAACATACTCTATAATTTCCAGACTTTGCAACATCACTAGTTTTTAGACAGTGTCTTCTGCAGTTGGCTTTGAATGCAAGCCCTGGTTTACTTCAGTAGTACAACCACTCCACCTGGGTTAGAATGCTACCTGCTTCTGGTATATTGTGGTATGTCTGCACAATACAAAAAAAAATCCACAAAAGAGTAACACATTTATTGGCCAAGCAAAATGCAGAAAAAATCAGGCAAGGTTTCCAAGCCCCACTGGCTTCTACACAGGGCAAAAGATGTTTAAAAATCACACAGAACAAAAAAAAGTGATGATGTTAGAGTCACAGGCCTACATTTTGTATCAGATGTTGTTTCTGTTGCAGTTCTGGACGGATCTCAATGCAGGCAGAGGCCACTCCCCTTCTTGGCCATATGGGGACCAGGGACCAGGGGTGATAAAAGACAGGTAATAAAATTTCAACTCCATTAGCAACAGAAAAGTAACTTCCCTTGAGATCAAGTCTGCCCCTAACCCATGCAAAGCTAACTTCCCCTTTCTTAGGCAAAGAACATTACATTTCTCACAAAGTCCTTAAATCAATCTGGAAAAAAGTGCTGTATAAGTAAAATTTGCTGCATGTTGCTGCATGTTGCTGCTTGGGCAACACAGCTACCCCTGAATATTTTTTGTGGCATGTCTGGTGATTGGTGGAGAGCCAAGGCTTTGGGGAACTTGCTTGGTATTTTTTTTTGGGGGGGGGAGTTTATACTCCTCAGAATTGGAAAATAGTACAATGCATAACTACCTGTGATAATAAGCATGTTCCTAAATAGATTGATCCTCAAATTCATTCCACAATAATTTTTTTTTTTACTGCAAGGATATTCAGCGAAAAACTTCATGTGATGAAAAAGGCATGTACTTCTGAGGTGACAGAGATGATTAATTCATAATAGGAAACCAGACTGGATATTGTTGGAACTTTCTCAAATAAGAGCAAGGGGAAAATAAGATCAAATCCAAAAATCCAATTGATTTCTATCCTGAAACTTTTAGTTTATGCAGTAACATGGACTAGGTCTTCAAATGGTTTAGAGAATGCCAAAAGACATGGAGTAGCTTTGTTAACAGTGAACTCAGAAATATGGAATCTTCTCCAAACCTTTGCCAAAGTTTTGCATCTTTTTTTCAACCCAAATCTAGTGTTTTACAACACTTCTCAAACTGAGGACTTTATCATGCAGCAAATAGAGCATCATAATGATGCCACATAAACTGAAAGAGTGTGCATACCAGATGATATCATCCTTTCACATTTATGTCTTGTAAATAAGGCATTCTATTTTATTGACAGGATAAACCATCAATAGATCAGCTGTGGTGATTTTTTGCTGGTATTGCCAGTGTTTGAAACCTCCCACCTTTTTCCCCCTCATAACTACATTGTTAATAGCCAGTCCCGCCAGAACACTTCTGGGTGAGATTGTGGCATCCATGTAGGTGACACTATTTTTATGAACCTCCCCGGTTTACATGGGACCTTTAAAGTGTGTTTCTGTGCTTTTAGTGTTATTTTTTGCTTTTATTTTTGAATTTCCCATGCTTGCACCTTCTCATGAGATTCTGCAATATTTCATTCGTTTACTCTTCCGTCATTGTCAGGGCTGCCTTTGGATGGGATTGCAGGTAAGTGTGGTAAAGGGGGTTATTTTGCTGGCCTAAAAACATCACAAATTATGCCGGCAAAAGAATGAGAAAGAAGGGTGGTTTGATAAAGTTCTGAATTATGTGTTCTTTAAACCACAGTTGCTAGTAAACCCACAAAATCCAACATTGTCTGATTTGCTCCAAAACTGTCCCAAAATTTTGGGACAGTTTTGCAACATTTTGCAGTAAATAACCCACATTTTGCAATGCCTCCAAACCATGAAAATGCATCTCAACTCAAGGTTCCTAGTAAATACCCCCAGATCCAATGTTGTCTAATTCACTCCAATCTTGAGCCAAAATTTTTCAGTTGTTTTGCACTCCCATCAATCACCTGGGTAATTGATCTACCCAGGAATTTTGCAGTGTTTTATCAGCATTTTGCAGTGCCAACTTTAAATGTGGCAGGTCAATCCCAAAGTGGGTAGCTTACTATTACAGCACGGAGCCTAATGGTCACCCCAATCCAGTATTGTCCACTCCAAACACAGAAAACGTTTGCATTGGTTTTCTAGAATTTGGGGGGCAAATCCCCTTCTTTAGCTGTCCTGTCAAGGAATAGGTTACTGACCTGTTCTGCAGGTCTGCAGTAGGAACTTTATCAGACCACCCCCTAAATCCCATTCTTCTGCCAACATAACTTCTGCCATTTTTATGCTGGCAAAAGAACTCCCCATGCCTCACCTACCTTGAATCCATGTTAAAGGTTTCCCCAGCAATGAATGAGGAATGAATGGAGTTCTGTTCACTTCCTCTATTGAAATCCCACAGATTCTCACAAGAAAACCTAGCACAGGAAATTAAAAAAAAACACTCAAAAAGTAAAAGAAAGCACACAAACACATTTAGAAACTTACAAGTAAATGGGGGAGGTTCATAAAAAGTGTGTCAACTACCTGGATGTCACGATCTCACTTATAAATGTTCTCGCCGGACCGGCCATTCATGCTGTATTCATGTGAGTACAATGGTGCTCAGATTCAAATTCCAGCAACGCCAGCACAAAAGCACCATGGGGGATCAACTGATGGCTTGGGCTGTCAATAAAATAGGACAGGTTTTAGACTGGACATGATCATGAAAGGGCAGTGTTGTCTGGTACACATGCTCTTTTGCAATCATTAGGCTTCCTTATGATGCCATATTTGCATGGTCTGATAAAGTCCTAGGTGTGTAGTACAAATTCTGAATTTAGCAGCACCACCAAAAACTGTGTAACTGATTCCTACTGATCACCCAAAAGTGACACTGTAGGACTTACTTCAAACTCTATGCCAAAATATTGCTATCATTCTGTGGTGTTTTGCCCCCTTTTGTGCATAATGTGGGCAGAAGAAGATTGAATTTTTTGTTATGCAGAAGCCCTTGGATGCTCTAATATCTAATATAATATCTAATAAAATCATTTTTGTTCTGTAGTCATAGTGATTGATCACCACAGCAGCACTTTTCAATTCAGACAAATTCCTAGGGGCATCATTAACAGAAAAAAAGAAATTATAGGAAAATTTTGAATGTGATAGAGCGGAGGTGAAATACTTCAGAGTTTAGGGGGCTTTACAGCCCCCACCCAAGGGGAATTTGGAGGGGTACACTACTTTGATACCCCACCAATTCCCCCCCCATCTCTGGGAGATATGGGCAGGGACAATTTTGCCATGCTATTAGCCTTCTCCAGGCCCTTTTAGAATACTAACTTTTTATTACAACAGGAACTCTCCTTGGTCAACAAACAAACAAACAACCACAATGGGGGGGGGGGTTTGAATGTTATTAAATTGATTCCCACACTCATTAGTGGGCATTTGGGTACCGAATAGGTGTCACAAGAACAGCTCTGGGGGCATTTGCAGGTCACCAACTGGCCACTCTTTCCCCACTGTAGGGTAGAGGCTTTATAATAAGAAGGGAACCAAGCAAAGTGGTCCCTTCTTCCTTCCCTTTCATTAGCCAGCTTACAACTTTTGTTTTAGTCTGTATATGTGAGACTTCTGTAGGACAAGTACCAGTATTTCTTTTGTGACTCTTTGCCTAGAATAGGAAGAGAACTTCACTCTTCCCAAAACTGATCCTCTGCATAAGGTATATTTCTCTATTTTCTTGACATTTTTTTAAAAAAATCTAAGAGTTCATTTAGAACATCACAGAAATGTTCTTGATTCTTTGACCTTTGAACAACTTAAGAACACAAGAACAGCCATGTTGGATTAAACTGTTGAAATGTTAAGCCCAACATTGTGATCCTACAGTGACCAACCAGTTGTCTATGGGAAGCCCACTAGTAGGGCCTGAATGCAACTATACGTCCATCTTGAACTTTCCAGTGACTGATACACAGAGGGAATATAAATTGATGCTAACTAGTAATTATGGATGGACCCATCTTCTCTGAATTTATCCAGTCTCCCTTAAAGGCACCCAAGTTGGTAACCATCACAACCAACATCTTGTGGAAGTGAATTGCACACTTTAAATTATTATGGAGTTGGGAATGGTCCCCCCTCCCCCAAATTTAAGTCTTGCAAATTTTAAAAAAATCTGGAAGCAAAATTAGTCTCTTGGTATGTTAGAGAAGAAAACTTTGAGCATAACTTTCTGAAGGATTTTAAAAATGCATTTTAAGAAGAGAAAACATCGTAAGAACAAAATGTCAGTTGTGCAATTCTTCAGCTGGAAAAAGTTCCAATGTATCAAAGAATAATTGCAACAAGAATTTATATTTCTACTAAGAAAAACAAAATGCTGCCCTAGTGTTCATTTTGTAAATGCTGGTAAACACCTAGGTAGGGAGATATGTGCACATGCATGTGTGTGTGCATGAATATTTTCAGATTTCTCACTACATTCTGAAAACATATCTCTGGAAGAATAGCAGACTTTTATATTATTTAATTCTCTTCTATGAAACTGTCCTGTGCTACAGTCAGCAAGTAACCCAAGAGTCAGGTGGTTGTAAGACAAAGAGGTGTAGAGTAATCAGTCACAGGTTATCCAGCAAGATGAATGGGGAAATAAGAGCAAGATCATCAGCTGATCCAGGAACCATTACACCAAGCCAGTAATCCAGATAAATGAAGCCAACAAGGAGTAAGTCATAGAGTCATCAATCCTAACCAGTCCAATGTCAAGAGCATGCAAGCACCAAGAATACTGCCAGTCACTGGGAAAGAATGGTTGCAAGCAACAAAGACACTATAGGCAGCTGTGTCTGGACACCAGGTGCTTAATGAGTCAGTGTTTCCTATTTAACAGAAGCTGGGACCTACGAAGTTTCTCCTTATCTCTCCTGTGATCTTCAAAGGAAGGCAGTGCACTCTCTGCATCTGTGGTATCCTGATCAGGAATGGGACTCCCTACTGCCTCATCCCCCAGCTCCTTGAACTCAGAGAGGCCTCTGTTACACTTGGCAATCTGACTCCTCTGTGTCCAATTCTTCAAATTCCAATGCATGAGTTATGACAGAAATAGATCTGTCACTATGCTCACTTGGGACATGTGTCTCTAAACATGCCTGCTTCTCTTTGGTCAGGATTTATGAATAAAGACTTCTGTATCACAAATGATTGGGAGAATTTAGCTCAAATGTATTACTTGATGAACCATATTCCACTATGACCCAGGTTCTGTTCTGAAGGATAGGTTGTTAGCGAGTTTAACTAAAATCCATGGAAGCCAAGGAAGCATAACAGAGAACACACAATCAGGGTAATGGAATGTCTGTGTAAGATATCATAAACAAGTAAAATGGACACAATCAACAGTTTTAAGCAAATAAAACACTTTTTTTAAAAAAAAAACTGGTGTGTAAAGACACTGATAAGGTTAAATATGGTGCATCAAAGAAGGAAGCTGAAACAAATATGTTTACTCACTCTTATCTTTTTAGACTAAGGGATTAAGGGTCTTTGCTATTCATCAGATAATCTGTATATGTTTTGAGTCATCATCTGGTTACCTGGGTTCCCAACTTGTGAATAGTATAAACGGGCAAAGTTAGCATCAACACTCCAGGGTGCCAGTTAGACGGTAGTTTTTGTCACGGGGCATCCTGGGACTTCTTGATCCTGTATTTGTCCTTCCCTGTTTAGACAATTTTTGTCTCTGAACTGGATATCCCGGGAGATCTCGGGATCATTGTTTACATGGCATCATGTCCCGTGATATGTACCTTCTCCCACTATATACTACCCCGTTTTTGTTGTTGTTGTTGTTTACATGAGTTTATGAGTTTTTTGTTGTTGTTGTTGTTTACATGAGTGTTTTGCCAGGAACAGACACATCAAAGTTCACAGGAACTTTGATGTGCCATTTTCTTCTCATGCAAGTTTCCATACTCCAAATTCAACCTCAGTTTGGAAGCAGATGAATTTCCATTTCATGTCTACTCTAGGCACATTTTTTAACAGTTGACTTTACAGTCAGTGCATATAAGGCATTACACATCCTACATCATATTAGTATCTTATACAGTGCCAGCATGTAATCAGTATAGAGTTGCATTTGTAAGGAATACTTCACCAGATTCTTTCATATTTATCTTAGCCAACATTCACTAATAGGCATTATACATTGGTCTCTCACTTGAAAGGAGTTGAACTTTGATATCCTCTCCTTTCTTCCTAGCAGGCATCTCTGCTTAACACATAGAGGAATATAACATCTGTGGATAAGCATATGGATATCCATGGGCAATAATATCCCTGGGCTTTGCTATACATAGCAGCATCTATGTATATAAATATCCATAATGGACATCCATTATGTTCATAATTGACATATTTCTATTCAGATAAGAACTGCACCATTATTGTACCATCTGAGAGCAGAGTTTCTCTCTTTCCAGCATGGTCTGAGAAGTTATCAGCCAGGGACAGTGAAGTTGTTATAAGCATCTATCTTGGCCCATGGAAGAATGATTCTTAGTCAGCCTGGTCTTCTGTCACCAGAGTTGGTTTTATCATATTTTCAGCCTCTCTCTGCCCTATTGGAGGGAGATCTTCACTAATATAAGCAATTATTCCCGTCTAATCAGAGATGAGATTTTACTCATTTTCTATCAGTGACTCATCACATGGAGGCCAGTGTTTCCTGGCTGCCTTCCATCATATTACATCAGCCATTTGGAGATAGTTTTATTAAATAGGTTAAATTGAGCTATACCTCACAGAAAGCACAAATGATTGTTAATGGAGAATTGGCAAAACCTTATGAGATTAAAAAAGGAACAAGACAAGGATGCCCATTGTCTCCACTTTTGTTTATTTTAGTTCAAAAGGTACTGAATAGAGACATAAGGCAAGATGAAAGAATCTCAGGAATAAAGATTTAAAAATAAATTTATAACTTCAGGGCATTCACTGATGCTTTGGTGATAGTTCTGGAAAATCTTTTAGAAGGTATAGAAGTGTCAATGGAAAAGTTAAAAGATGTTTATAAGTTGACAGGATTCGAGATTAATATTCGAAAGACAAAGAGCTTAATGAAAAATATGAACATAGAAGATCAAGTTGAATATGGATGGATAAAACTGGTTTGAAAATTGAAGAGACAGTTAAATATTTAGGTATTACTCTGACAAACATGAATTGTATCTTGTTTCAAAATAATTATGTTAAGACATTTAATGAAATGAAGAAGGATATGTTAAGATGGGAGAAACTAAGGACATTTTCAGATGCATAAAAAGTGCTGCAGAGAGCTCGGGAGAGGTACATGCCTGTTTTGCGGCAAAGGGCCAGTTTCTGACACTGCCATCCCTCTCACGTTACCTCTGTGTTCCTTCCATGTTGCATGGAAGGAAAAGGCACCACTTTTTATTCACTGAAGTTCTTCTTGAATAAAAAGTGGCACCTTTTCCTTCCATGCAACATGGAAGGAAATGGAGGGTAACACAAGAGGGATGGCATCGCCAGAAACTGGCCCCCTGCCATGAAACAGGCGCGAACCTCTCCCGAGCCCTCTGCAGCATTTTTTACACATCTGAAAATGTCCTAAAATTGTCATCATTGGGGAGAATTTCTGTGATAAAAATGAATATTTTGCCTGGATTGATGTTCCTATTTCAGACAATACCTATTTTCATAACTAATGTATCTTTTAAACAATGGTAAAAAGATATATCAAAGTTAGTGTGGCAAGGGAAAAAAACATAAGTTAAATATAAAGTACTAGCTGTACCCAGTATAACATATGCCATTAAAAAACTCCCCCCAAAACACCTGATAGACCTCATGACAACTCTGTAAGGTAGGCTGGTGGATTTTTAAATTCATCCTCCCCCTTCTCAGCATTTCATGCTTTTCCTGAATTGATGAGGGTGAACTGCTCTGTTGCCCTGCCACTGCCACCACCATTGACTGCATGAGTCCCATTGGAGGCGGCCCATCGCTGCTGCCAGTTGACTGTCTGGGTCCTGTCACAACCCGTGACTACTGAGCAGCTTAGGGAGTGAGAGGAGAGAGAGGCCCTTGTGAGGTTGGGGGTGGAGATGCAGATTGAGTGTCAGGAGTGGATTGTGAGGTTCAGAGGGAATTTGCATGCAGATGTGATTGGTTGGGTATGTTTCTTGAGCAGCCAATCAGCACACTGGGAAAGGCAACACACCCAAGAGTTATAGATAGATAGATAGATAGATAGATTACAAAATACACAGGAAAAAGTAGGATTCGTTTTACCTTATTTGAAACTGTATTTGTGGCCTGCTATTTGGTTTGGATAAAATAATGATTGATGCTGAAAAGAAAAAGGGGTTGGAAAGGCATGATTTTAGGTTTGGATGGCATGGATATTTACGGTATGAAAAAGTGAAAGTTAATGTAGGTTTTAAAAAAATTTTTGAGATGTGCTTTATAGAGATTGTGGAAGAGATATAAATTGAGGTTGTCCCCAAAAATGCCTCTCTTGGTCTCAGAGAAAGAGAAGAGAAACTGCAGCTAAAGAAAGGTGATTCAAGTATCAAAACCTCCTGGAAACTGGTCGAACAGAATATAAAAGTGTAGAGCAGTTAGTGGCAGAGGGGTACAGTTTTCAATAGTTCTCTTAGATACAGTTATCAGAAAGATTTAAAATGGATAAAAAGACCTATGGTTTTGAGCAAAGCAAGTCAGAATTGTATATGAGGTCTGTCTATTAAATGACGAGACTGTGTTTCGACCTTTCAAACAAATCAGGGAGAACTGATTGTGAATGCTTGAGTGGTGACCTTAAACATGTCTGAACCTTCATGACAAACATCAACACTCTCGTCCATTCAGTTAATTGTCAGTCATCATTTAAAGCACCTGTATTCTCTGTCATGTGCCAGAAAAATGCTAAAGTTAAAAGTCAAGCAATGTGTCAATTTCAAATTTGTAGTAAAATTGAGCAAACCAATAATGGGATATTATCAAATGCTTACTGAGGCCTACAGGGAAGATTTCATGTCTTGTGCATGTGTGTTTGAGTGGCACAAAAGATTCAGAGAAGGATGTGAGAAGGTGGAAGATGATGAATGCCCTGGAACAGAAACAGGAACAGAAGAAATTGTGGAAAAACTCAGCCAGATTATTTGAGGAAACCACCAACTCAGTGTCTGAATGATAGCTGAAGCTGTGAACATTGACAAAGACACAGCATGGAAAATTTTGCATGAGGATCTCAACTTGAGAAAAGTTTGGGTCAAGATGGTCCCTAGGATTCTCACACCAGAGCAAAAAGATTGCCACAAGAAAATTTTCGCTGACATTCTGCTGCACTTGAGGCGGACCCAAACCTTTTTCAAAAAATCATCACTTGTGATGAAACCTGGATCTTCCAGTATGATCCTGAGACAAAACAATAGTCAGTGCACTGGAAACCACCATCATCACCAATACGGAAAGGAGCATATCAAAGCAAGTCAACATTTAAAGCCATACTAATTGTTTGTTCATTTGTTTTTTGACATCAGGGGTATAATTTTGCCAGAATGTGTTCCAGAAGCAGAACAGTGAACCAGCATTATTATAAGGAAGTTTTGACAAAGCTGAGAGAAAGAGTCAGGAAAAAAAGGCCAGAACTGTGGGAAAATATTTTCATTTTTCATCAAGACACTTGTCTGTGAAGCAGTTTTTGGCTGATAAATGCATTACTACACTCGAACAGTCTCCAAATTCACCAGATTTGCCACCATGTGACTTTTTTCTTTTCCCTAAAGTGAAATTGGTGCTTAAAGGAACATGTTTTGAGACAACTGATGCAGTAAGAAAGAAAACAACAGATGTGTTGAAACAGCTGACAGAAACTGATCTGCTCCATGCCTTTGACCAGTGGAAAACAAGACTGCATCAGTGTGTGAGGGTGAACAGGGAGTATATTGAGGGGACAAGCATCAGGATTGTAATACATATAAAGAAAGATGGGTTATTGTATCACTCTCATTATTTAATAGACAGACCTTATACAGATGATGAACATGTAATTGGCAAAATGCATAAACTTTACTTGAAACTTGAAATCGAAGACAAACAAATCAAAGAGTCTATGATAAAATGGGGTAAGAATTTTGGTTATATTATACAGGTGGATCAATGGGAAAATATGTGTTCAAAGGGACTGAAATATACATTATGTTATTGTCTTAAATAATATTTAAAAAATAAAATATACAAGATGTAGAAGTATGATCTTCCAGTTAAATAAACAGGGTGAAAAGGCTGTTTTGCCACCTCAGTGCACAATTGCTATGGTGAAAATCCAACATGGTGGTTTCAGGTGCTTGTCTTACCAGAAATATCCACCCCCTGCACATATCCAACCAGATTTCCACTTCTGCTCTTATTGGGAATACACAGCAAAGTGAATCAGTTGTACCAATGAGCAGAATGCACATTTCCTTCAGAGTTTTTTTTTTAAATATGGGGAAAGCTGCAAAGCCTTTTCCCATTGAGTATTTGGAGTCCTCCTCCCTCTGAATACATTGAAATGACGTGGGATCCCATTGGGACAAAAAGTATTCTCCTTGAATTCTATGAGGAGTATTTTTACCATATAGACAAGCCCATTGAAAAAGATGTTGAATAGCACTGAGCCCAGGACAGAACCTTGTGGCACCCACTAGTTACTTTTCTCCCAGATGAAAAGGAGCCATTGGTGAGCACTTCTCTCCAGGATGAAGAGGAGGCATCGGGTTCAGTTGGTCAACCAATTATAAATCTACCTAACATTAGGATTGTCTAGCCCTAATTTTACTAGCTTAATTACAAGAATATTGTGGGGGACTTTGTCAAGGGCCATACTGAAACAAATACCCATGCATGATAGATTTAGAAGAAATGGACGAACTGTCAGTAGTGAGATTTCTCAAATACTAGGAACCCCTTATAGACTTTTTTTTGGGGGGGGGTAACCTGGATAACTTTTGATTTTGATTGTTAGAAAGAATAGGTTGTTGAAAGAAGGGATCATGTGGCAATTTTGGAGAGAGAGGTATGAATAACTATATGCATATATACCTGCCTTCAGTTTGCTATCTTTTCTTTTTTTCTAATCTTTGTAATTTAATGTAGTCTAAAATGTTTACTAAAATTATTTTAAAGAACACATTACATTGACCATTAATATTAGTAACTCTCTCACTAATGGAGTACCTTGGTTTTACTATAGGTTGGTCATTTGTTTACATTATCTTTCAGTCCTCATCACGTTGTTTTATGTTAGGTTGGCTTCAGCCTTGAACTAGCCACTGTGCCTATGTTCTAACCAGCATACTGTGAAACACACACACATTTTGACGTTATACTTTGACCAGATACACATACTTATTTACTATTCAGGCTCCATCAGATTAAATGTTTGCAAAATAAAGCCCCAAATCAGGAGGGAATCCTTCCTGGCCCTTAAGGACTCTTTCACATCACACAATTATAGCACTATTTTCCACCTTAACTGCCATGGCAAGATTCTATGGCATCCTGGGGCTTGTAGTTTGGCAGTGGAGGTCTCTAGCCAAGAATTCCAAGTGACACTCCCTAAACTGCAAATCCCGTGAAACCATAGGAAGCAGGACTGAATGGCCATTTATTCCCACATGAACTTGTTTGAGCTTTCAAATACTCAGGAGAGACTTTCTGCTCTCTCCCACTACTTTCCCAAGTTTACATGATAGGGACAAGGGAGAGGGCCTTCTTGATGGGTCCCCGCAGACTTAACTCCCTCTGTAAGGAGGCTAAGATGGCTCTTCCTTGCTTTTCTTTCACCATCAAGTAAAAACTTTCCTATTTCATCAGAATTTTAGGAACTGCCTATTATGGGCTTTTAATGGTGTGTTGTGCTGTTTTGTTGATATTTTTAAAAAATATATTGTCATTTAATGAATTTTAAATTATTTTAAATGTACAGTAGGGCCCCTGTATCTGCAAGGGATTGGTTCTGGACCCTCCCCCATCGATACTGAAAACCATGGATAATAGCAAACAGCATTGAACATAATGGGACTTCCAGTTTAAAATACCATAGAGTTGCCTTGGAGGAACAAGAAAATGGATAGAGAGGATACATTTTCTAGGAAGACTCTATGGTAGGTGTGCTTTTTTGTGTCCCATGGATAATTGAATAAGTGGATAATGGATCAGTGGATACGGGGATCCTACTGTATAGATTGTTTAACTGAGCTCTCTCTTTCTCTCTCTCCCTCCCCCTCTCTCTGTTTTTGTATGTACTGGTTTTACTCATTTGTAAAGTGCTCTGAGTCCCATTATTGAGTCTCCAACCTTTGAGCAGAGGGAACCAGACTGAGACATAATGCTTGCTGCCTAAAGATTGTCCAGCCCACATGTGTAGGCCTTTATAAAGCCCAACAAAATCTTAGGAAACCATGTAGTCATGAAAGAGTTGTGTAGAGAGATTCTGTTAGAACAATGGGCCTTACCTTGCTCTCCCAAGTCCTGCACTAATTCTGTCTTGCTGGTAATTCTAAATTACAGGGAACCCAGTATGGCACCAGTAGATTCCCTCTTCGTTTTTGCTACAATCAATGTGAGGACGTTCTTATATTCTGACTTCTTATTGGAGAGGAAAGACATTGATTTAAGGTTGCAGAGTTGGAACCCTCCCCTCCCAAGACAAGCGTGATGTACCCTGGGGTATAGCTTGGTAACATTAACTTGTTTGGACTGTTAAATTTCTGCCTGTGGGATTCTGGGAGTTAGTAAAAAAGCTAACTTTTCCAAGTTCTGCTCTGGGAAGATGAATTGGAATGCAGTAGCCCCTTGGTATCCATTGCGGTTTGGTTCCAGGACCCCCTGTAGATACCAAAATTCATGGGTGCTCAAGTCCCATTATATACAATGGCATAGTAAAATCGTGTCCCTTATATAAAATGGCAAGATCAAGGTTTAATTTTGGGATATTTTTTGGGGGGGGCGGGGAGATATTTTCAAACCATGGATGGTTGAATCCATGAATGTGGAATCCATGGGTATGGAGGGCAGACTGTATAGACTTAGGACTTTATCAGACCACACTTACCTTGCATCTGCACTGGCAATGAATGAGGAGTGAAGAGAGCTCCGTTCACTTCCTCATCTGAAATTCTGAGGATTCTCACAAGAATACTTAGCATGAGAAATTCAAAAAATAAAATAAAAAGAACACTCTTTAAAAAAAAAAAAGCACAAAAACACACTTAAAACCTTACAAGAACTAGCCTCCTTTCTCGCCTTCCCCTCTCTTCCACAGGATGGTTCTGATGGCGTGGGTTCCGGCAGTGAGTTGGAGCTGGTGGGGGTGGGGGAGGGGGAGGACGCAAGCTCGCCTCCCTTCTCCCTTTTCCGTGGGAAGGGTGGGGTCTGGTGGCATGGCAGAGCTGGCAGGGGACAGGGAAGGGAGAGAGGAGGACACTCACTTCCTTTCTCCCTTCTCCGTGGGGATGGGGGGGGGGTCTGGTGGTGGCGGTGAAGATATTCAGTATTATCCATGGATTTCACCATCCACAGTGGGGCCTGGAACCAATCCCCCAGGGATGCAGGGGTGCTACTGTATTCTACTATTATAATTCTAACTAATATAATATGGATTTGTCTTAATATTTTTTAGCCACTGCATATTTTTCTGTTGTTTTCTCAGTTTATGGCTGTCTTAGGACTTTATCAGATGCACTAAATACGATGTCATAACAATGCCACATAAACACAAAAGGGCATACAGATCAGATGATGTTGCCCTTTTGCGTTTATGTCTTGTCAAAATCCAGTACTTTTTAATGAATGGCTCTCATGGCGCTTTTGTGCCGGCATTGCTGGTATGTGAAACCTCGGGCCATTAAACTCACGTGAATGCAGCGTCAATGGCCGATCTGATGCAAACACTTCTGGGTGATATTGTGACATCCAGGTAAGTGACACACTTTTTAAAACCTTTCCTGGCTTACTTGGAAGTTTTAAAGTGTGTGTATGTGCTTTTTATAACTTTTTGTGTTTTATTTTTTATTTTATTTTTGAATTTCCTATGCCATGAAGTCTTGTGGGATTTCAAAGGAGGAAGTGAATGGGGCTTTGTTCACTTCCTCTTCATTGCCGGAGAAGCCTTCTGCTGGGAGAGAAGGTAAGTGCAGTGGGGCGGCATTCTTTTGCAGGCATTTTTTTTTAATGCTGGCAAAAGAACATTTAAGGGGGATTATCTGATAAAGTCCTTAGTCTGTTCTGTTTTCGGTCTGTTTTTATGATTTATTCATGTGTCAACATTTCCATGTAAACTGTGTTGGAGGCTGGCTGGTGGAAAATCCAGGCAGAATTTCCGATCGATCAATCAGTCAAAGGGCCCATGTAAAATGCATTATAATTGAGCCAAGGTTGAAACATCAAGAGAAGACAAAGTTTTTCAATTCCTGTTATGGAACAGATTGTCAGTCTGTTCAGCTGTTGACTTTGCAACATAAAAAGTTTGCAAGTGTGACTCAGTGAACTCAAAAGTTGAGGTAGACTTGAAAACACGTTTTTATATCAAAACAAAGTTGCAAATTCACTTTCATGGCTTTGGTAGGCACTCATGTCAGTCTGGGAAGCCACAAGAAAGAATGTGGGCCAACAATGTCTTGCTGTTTTTGACTTAACGATATGACTGCAGAAATTTACTTTTGTGCCAATAGGCATCACTAAGAACTCCGTCAACTTCTATGCCAATATGGCAATTTGCATAGCATTACCCACAATGCTCCACATTGTGATTTTGCATTGAAAACATTTAATTGAGCCTTGCTGAGCTGCATTAATGTGTCTATTTAAATAGAGCTAATCTAATTAGCTCACATGAAAGTTATGCCACCTCTGGTGCAGCAAACCTAATGCAATTTAAATCTGCTGGTTGCATTGAACATTGTATACACAGATTGTCTGGTGGAAAAGTTCAGTAGCCACCAGAGATTGGCCAGTTTTGCAGGTGTGATTTTCTTGGTATCTGAAGTCTGCATTGTTGTTACATCTTGCAGTGTAAAGGATAGTATGTTGGAGACAACATATTTATTCTGTCATAAGCTTTTGTAGGATGGAGCCCACTTCATCCTATGCATGAACTAGTCAACTCAGGGCAATGTATATGTACCATGAACACAGATAATATTTTCCCCCCTAATAAAATGAAGCTAAAGGCCAGTCACACAACAAATAGGTGTGTCACATATTGTGTAAATGCCAATCAAATTGATACAACAGACAATCAAAAAACGTACAAGATAAAACAAAATACGTACAAGATAAAACCTTGGTGGAAGGAGTCCTGGTGGCACAGTGGTTAAATGCCACTATTGCAGCCACAACGTTGCAAGTTCAACCCCAAGGGCTCCAAGGTTCACTCAGACTTCCATCCTTTCATAGGTCAGTAAAATGAGTACCCAGCTTGTGGGGGCAATTAGCTAACACACATTGGAAACCACTTAATGCAGTGTAGATGTGTAAAGTGCTATTGCTAAACACTTTGTAAGCTGTTGTGAGAGCCTTTGTGGCTGAAGAGCAGGATATAAATATATAATAAATAAATAAATAAATAACCAAAAGCTTAAAGTTTTTAGTTCTGAAGTTTTAAAATATGCAATTATCTTTTTTTAATTCTCAGAACATGTTCTTGCAATATGCTAAAACCTATTAGTCCTAAAACACCAAAATGTAATCATTCCTAGGTATTTTTTTAAAAATAAAGCGTTCATTTGCTAGGACAAATCTGTGCATTTTATTTATTGATCAGTACACCTGAGCAGCAGCCCAATTGGCGGGGGGGATTGCTTGTGACCACCTAAGCAGCCTGCTAGAAATCTTGTGGAAATCTCAGTGGGGATTTTGACAGCATGACTGGGTAGTATTAGGGCCATTCCTCATCCTAGCCGACACACACCTGCTTATGAATAATGACTGGAATTTCTTAGTACATACCTTGGACTGTTAAGGTTTGTGTTGATGGTTGGCCAGCTATAATAGGAATAGAGGCGAAGTCAAACTGGTGTTTAGGGAGAAGTATGAAGAATTCTCATCCAGAAATCTCTAGTATCTCACCAAAGTACAAGCCTCAGGATTTCATAGGATGTCACTATGGCTGTAAAAGTGGGATCTTAGTGCTATACTGTAATTGTGTAGTGTGAAATTGCTTCAGCTCTACAGGACCAGGAGGATCTTCATTGGGTAACAAGTCCATTGATGTCTGGACAGGAGGGATAAGACTAAACTGTAGGTCATGATTGGGGCTGCTTATGCAAAACATTTTTCGTCATATGAGATGTGAGCGATATGAGGTATGTGATTTGCTGGAAACAATCTGAAGCAGTGTTAGAAAAGAAAGAATTTCTAGCCTGCTTACCTAGGCCAATCTCTACAAAATGGAGTGAGAAAGAGCTGCACAGAAAACTCTATGACTTTTGGTTTGGGAGGCAAATGCTTTCCTGTCTGATATGTTCTTTCTTTAGAACAATGCATTCCAGAATTCCTCATTTCCTGCTAGCATCTAGTATGTCTACATAGGGAGGGATAGCATGTGGCTGCAGGAGGGAAGACAAGAACCACAATGATCATGAACACTATACTCTCTCTCTCTGTCTCTCTCCCATCTATCTATACATACATGCATGGGGGAGCAGTATATAGGATAGAATAGACTAATCATATAAATTGATCTATGCTAACTATATGTCCAAAAATATACCTCCTTGAAGTCGATGCCTATTAAATACACATTGATGTGCAGCCAAAGCAATCTTCCTTTCCAACCTTGAAATATGAGTCTTTTATCAGCAATTAATGCACACAGGATGAAATCACATTGACAATCAGTTGAATTCCAAATGGCTGGCCTATAATTTAAAATAGTCACAATTGAAATAATAATACATAACTTAAATAACTAAAATAATAATAATTTAAATAATTTTACAATATATGTGCATCTACAAGTGCCAAGTTTTTTCCTAAAATCTTTTTTTCTATTTTTTTAAAAAATATGTAATATCTCCAAATAGAAAGGTGTAACCACAAAGCATGTCCACACCATATGTCACATTATCTTTATTACATCATTTAACTGAAGTAAAAAATAATCTTTCTAAAAAGGTGTAGTGGTGTCTAGTTTACTTGATATATCAACATTTGTTGAAGCAAATGTAGTTTTAAGACTACATTTAAGTTTTGAATTGGTTCATTTGCACCAACTTTTTTTATTACACTCAAAGCTAATGCTGTATGCTAAATATTTA
This sequence comes from Gambelia wislizenii, assembly GCA_030847615.1. Lineage (NCBI taxonomy): Eukaryota > Metazoa > Chordata > Lepidosauria > Squamata > Crotaphytidae > Gambelia > Gambelia wislizenii. The sequence continues at coordinate 199,619,487 of JAUMIR010000005.1, read as the reverse complement.
TAGTCCTCTGAATACAGAAGAGCATAGGAATACATTTTTTTGGTCTCAGAGTGCATAGGCTAACTGACATATGATCTTAGGGAGAGAGAAAAGTTTTTGAAGGATGTTAAGTCGAAGGCTTTCATAGCCAGTATCCAGAGATTTTCCTTGTTTTTTTTGGGGGGGGGGCTGTGAGGCTGTGTTCTGGAAAAGTTTATTTCTGATGTTTCACCTGCATCTGTGGCTGGCATCTTCACAGCCCAGAAAAAAACTCAAGGAAAATCTATTTTTGAAGGACCTTTGTCAGTTCTGCTATAATGTGTGGGATAATGAATGTTGTGCGGTATAAAGAATGTTAACATATGCCATGCTAGATGCCACCATAATTGGCTATCAGTACAAAACAAGCAGCTAGAAATAAAAAGAGTGTGACAAAAGGAATATAAACAATCTAATGGGTACCAATACCCAATACTCCAGTATCTGAAAACCACCAATGTTTGATACAAAAACAAAAACAACAACAACCCACTTTCCCTAGAAGAGTGGTAGGGGGTCTGTGTTTTGGGGTGGGGCCATAGTAGAGCACTCAGAAAGGCCTAGGGTCAGTCCCTGGCACCACCAGTTCAAAGGATCAGAAAGGTGATGAGAAATGCCTTTTCCTCAGATCCTGAAGATATGCTGCCAGTCAAATACACAACATTATTTTTTCCTGGAAAAATTATTCATGGGCGCTGAACTGAATTATTTAAATTGGCAGCTGTAGAGTACACAGAAAAGTCCCTTCATAGATGAATGCCAAAGTGTGTGGAAGAAGATCTAGTAATTAACATTACTATTTTAATTAGAGGTATCCTTTTTTCACATACAGTATTTTACATGGTTTAGAAATCTTTTGCCATTTTAAAAAGTGTATAGCAAGACAGTGAGTGTGGTGCAGTGATTTGACTACAACTCTGGACACCCAGTTTCAAATTCCCATGGAAACCCACTGAGTGACCCAGGCAAGTCACACACTCTCAGCCACAGAGAAAGGCAAAGGCAAACCCCCTCTGAACAAATCTTGCCAAGGAAACCTTGTGATAGGGTTGCCTTAAGATTGCCATGAATCAGAAACAACTTGAAGGCACACAGTAACAACAATGTATTAAGTGCTAAAACGATTGATATTAGCAGACAGATTTGTCTACCAAAACAAATTCTGCACATGGCAGAGCAGAAGAAGTATCAGGAGAAAGAAATTTTTCTTGTTTTTCAGTGTTCTGGTAATGCTTAAATCTAATTTGCTTGCATGCCATCATCAATAAACTTTTCAAGACACCCAGCTCACTTCCAAAGAAGACAATATGACATGGCTAGATATATCTGGAAGCAGGTGATTCTTTTCAGTATAGTGGATGTTGACTTCACCTTCAGAAATAATCCAGCAAAGCTAGGTTACGTATGGAGCATGGAGAGGTGACCTGGAGAGGCACTGGATGCCTAGCCAATGTTGCCACTGCTGACAAGTCCTCCACTTCTTTGTGATAAAGACAGCAAAGATTATGTACTCTGTGCCAGTGATGGCTCAAGATTTAATTTGGCATCAGAGCACAGGTTTGGCCTCCAGAAGGTCTCAGGTTTATCCCTTGTATCTCTGGATTGGTCTAGAAAAGAAACCTGCTTGAAACCTTGGAGAGACACTGTTAGTCAATGTTAAGAGCACTGGGCTAGATAGACCAATGAACTGTGGAAGAAGGCTTCCTATAGTCCTACAGCATTCTTTTTGAAATTCACCAATGGTGCTTCACTCAGTTCCATTTAGGGACTTAATTCTTTTCTAATTTTGTTCTCAAAGGAAGGAACAAATAATTTCAGCAACTGTCTTCCTGCTATGAGAAAATTCTCAAAACTGAAAAGTTCAGGACTTACTGCTCAAAAGTCGCATGTGGGGATTTTGTATCGAAAACAGCATTTTCTCTACAGGAAAAAGCATTTTCTGCACAAAAAGCCCTGTGTAAATTTTGTGCAGAATAATTCCCAAACTGTGAATAAGGACTTTTTCAGACAAAGAAAAAAACAACGCTAGCAGCCTCGCCACGTTGCGAGGCTGCAACGCTGCAGGGCGTCCGTTTCGCATGACGCCCGTCCCTAGCGGTACTGTTGCAGTACCGCTGGGACATTTGAGCGTTATATTTTGGCGATTTTTACTCATGATCGTTGATCGTGAGTAAAAATCAAATGTCCCAGCGGTACTGCAACAGTACCGCTAGGGACGGGCGTCATGCGAAACGGACGCCCTGCAGCACTGCAGCCTCGCAACGTGGCGAGGTTGCTAGCGTTGTTTTTTCTTTGTCTGAAAAAGTCCTAAGTCTAATCACCAGAGTTTCCTGACTTTTGAGAAACATGTTTTTGACCATTTCCCCCAAATATTTTGAATATTTTCCCCCACTCCTAGTTCCACTGGGGAATTTCAAGAATCATCTGCTACTACTCTCTCAAACATCTCCCCATCTTCACTATATTTCATCCAGAAATGATACAATTTGCCAGGGAAGGGAGTCCATTCAAGTACCTGAAGATTAGAAATAATACTTTATGTGGGTTGGTTTTGTTGTTGTTGTTGTTGTTGTTAAGGGTTAATGCAATGACATTTAAGCCCAAACAACTTGCTTAGAAGAAGTATTAAAATGCAAAAATAAAAAAGCACACCATAATGACAAGTGAAGCTGATAGCTCATGAAATAATCAAGACACTCTGTGCTTGAAAAAAAGAAATGTAAAAATGAATCCTTTATACCTGCTGCAGTTAACATGACCACAATAGCCAAAGGGAAAGAAAAATGAAACCTAACACTTATTGCCATGAATGTTGGTTCCCTTCAGGGTCCTATTAACAGCTCTATATATCAACCTTCCATGTAAGTTCAAAATTTATTTCAAAGGTGACATGGGGTATAATGACCATTATGTAGTAGTGAAAAGGAAGTAACAATTCGCATCTCAGGTAAAATGTAGCAAAAAATATAGAGCTCAAAAGCTGGGCCTTTGCTTTTTGAAAGAGAGCTCCAGATAGCTTGTAGATAATTATTTTCCCAGCATTTGGCATGTGATATTTATGGCTTTCGAACAGCATAGGAAATAGGACCCCTGCTATTTTGTTAATTACTATCCATGACTTATCTTATTAAACTGTTATGCCCTGATAGCATTTTACTATCACATCTACATTTTACATACCAAAATTGCCCAATAGCTTATTGCTATTAATGAGCTACTAAAAACATTATTTTTCCTATTAAGAGTTATCCAGATGTTTGGGTTGGATCCTGAGAAAATACAAGTGGAGCTCAGCATATGAAGCAGGGCTTTTCTAGATTCTCCTTTGTACTTCATACCCATAAAACTCAACTCTTAAGGGCCAAAGGAGTCTTTGGAATGGTTTGAGATGGGGCACAGGGGAGGGAGAAACTGGTTGAATTTGAGGGAGAGGGCACCATACATGAGTGAAAGTACCTTTACAGTCATGCAAGATGTGCTGCATGAATAAGTGAGCTGTTTTCTTAGCAGAGGGAACACCAGAACAGGGAATAAAGTGTGCCATTTTGAAAAACAAACCCACCACTACCAAAATGGTAGTGTGACCAGCTGACAAGGGTAGATGTGTAATAAACTCAATTGAGATCACCCTTCAGGGCCCAGAAAGAGTTGGCAGTGGTTGCAATAATCTGGTGGGCCTTCCTTTTTGAGCCTCGGCATGATGGCAGGTAGGCAGGTCCTCACATAATGATCTATGTCCACCTGGACTCGAGGCCACCAAAATTCCCCAGTGAGGAGGTGCAGAGTCTTTTACAACCCAAAGCACCCTGCAGGCCACCTGTCATGGCATAAGTGGAGGACCTCCTTCCAAAAGGATCCTGGAGGCACAGTGGTACATGAGCCCATCATGGAAGGAATAGTGTGATGGTCCCTTGTCCTGTGAATGTGTCTGCATAAACACATCATGGCCTCGTTGCTCCCAGAGGTGATCTAGCAGTGTTGGAAGAAGATGTATCACTACAAAATGTTCTGGGCAGAAAATGGTAGAATAAATTCCCTTGTCCTTCAGGGAGGCATGTATCAGCTGGATAAGGCATCAAGCTTGCCAGTTCTGAGAGTGGGGAACATAGTTGAACTTGAAATTCTACCTTGAAAGAATAAGACCAACACATTTGTCTCTGATTTAACCTTAGGAACAACTGGAGGTATTTGAGGTTGCAATAGTCCATCTGGATTAACTTGGGTGTGTGGTCCCCTCTACTAAGTATCCCCATACCTCAAATGCAGCCTTGATTACCAGGGGTTCTTTCTCCCAAATGGTGTTATTATGTTCAGTTGGTGTCAGCTTTCTTGAGTAGTAGACACAAGGCAGAAGGTGAGTCCCTTCATGGGTTGGGGAGGTACTGCCCCAATGGTCATATCAGAGACATCAGTTTCTACAACAAAGGAGACCTGGGGGTCGTTTACACAGGCAAATATTCCTCTAAATCTCTCTCTCTGACTTTTCTTTGCAAACGAAGTTTCAGGAAGGACTCATCCCGCGTTTTCTGCAAGCACGCTGATGACTAAAAAGGCCAATCCGAGATAGACAAGTCTGGTTGCAGAAGGCACAGCAGAAGGTCTCCTTGGGTGATGTTTCCACGTTGTGATTCTTTCTGCGTTGTCGTTTCTCTTCAAGACTTGTTCGGCGTGAGTTCTCAAATAAGGCTGCAGCATTGTGGATAGTGCGTCTCCATGCCTCCTGATGTGAGGCCAGGGTGGACCATTGTTGGTGATCAATTTGGCCGAGCCTGAGATGTTGTTTCAGGGAGTCCTTGTATCGCTTTTTTGGAGTGCCCCTCTTACGCTGACCCGTGGTGAGTTCACCATAGAGTACTATTTTTGGGAGGTGATGGTCCTCCATCCTAGAAACATGCCCTGCCCAGCGCAGCTGTGTTCTCAATATCATGGCCTCAATGCTGGTGATCCCTGCTTGCTCAAGGACAGCAAGATTCATCACATAGTCAGTCCAGTGTATATTTAGGATTGTGCGTACACAGCGCTGATCCTCTAAATATACCGCTAAGATAGCTCATAGTTCCCACGGATCGCAGCACAGCATCGCCTCATTCAGAAGGGGGGAAGGTAAAACACCCAAATATAGCGTGCCAGGGATGTCGCTACTTTTGCCGGTATATTTTCAATGTAGCGCTTTATTGGCAGTGTAAACTACCATTCTGTTAAGGGCTTCCGCAGATCTTTAGTGTGATTGGTTGCTCTGATGCAAGGGGTGGGCTTAAAAGAGAGGGACTGCATTCAGTAGCATCAGGAAACTTTGAAAAATCCTCTCTGCTATTTTGCAGAAGGTCTGCCAAGAAAAAGGATTCCCAAGACCTTTCAGTCATAAAGTTCCCATCTGTAAGCTCTGCTTGGGGGAGGGAGAGAGAGGGGGAGAGGGGGGACTGAGGGAGGGATAATCAAAAATCCTCTGCTATTTTGCAAGTCTGTGAACCCTGACTAAACAAATCATGCTGGAAAAACTTGTGATAGGTTTACCTTAGGATCCACGGCATGGCAGCAATGCCTTTCAGCAGAGAGATTACTGTCCCTCTGCTTCGGGCAGTGACTGAGTTCATTTACAGGCAGATTTAGAGAAGAGACAGGGCCACTTCTTTGATCTTCCCCCCTGCTATTTTGGCAGTCTGTGAGTCTTTAGCTCGAAAATTCAAGGCTTCAAAGGAGGGTCTATGCCCTTCCCCATACAGCCTTTGTCTGCTTGGGAGGCCACACCCCCCCCACTTTTTCAAGTCTGAATGAAAAAGCGGCATAATTAGAAAAAAATCCTGACTGGCACAGATGCGGAAAAGAATTAAAGCGCAAGTTGCCGCAATAAAGCTGCTGTGTAAACCAGCCCGATGGGATCTGGATGTTGCAAACTTGGTTCTGATGTAAACAGTTCCTTTAAATTATGGAAGGCTTGTTAGACCCCAGTAGAATGGAGCTTTGTCTTGCAAGAGGTTGATTGAGGGTGAAACTAGCTTGGCAAAGTCTGGGATTAAGTGTTGATAATAATTTACAAAACCCATAAACTGCTGGAACTCTTTCTTGGTTTTGGAAGGATGCCAGGAAAGTACCATTTCTGTTTCGGAAGGATCCATCTCTAATCCCTTCAGGGAGATCTGGTGACCCAGGAAGTTGACAGAAGGGAGGTCAAACACACATTCCTCTAGCTTGGTATATAGCTGGTTCTTCCACAGTCATTGGATAATATGGGCATCATGAGCTGTCTGGTTAGGAGAATATATCAAATAGTCATCTGAGTAAATCATGACAGACCAATCAAGGTAGTCTCTGAAGATGTCATTCATCAAGTGTTGGAAGACAGCAGGGGCATTGCATAGTCCAAGGGATACGCCTGCATATTCACAGTGTCCATAATGGGCTTTCATTCATTGTCAGTTTATATCTGGACTATATTATAGGCTCCCCAAGCTCTAGTTTAGTGTAGCCTTTGGCATTGTGCAGCCACTCAAACAGCTCCAGGATAAATGGCAGGGGGTTCTGGTTTTGTATGGTGATCCAGTTGAGGACTATGTAATCATTACACAGATGAAGTTCCCTGCAGTTTTTTCACAAAAGGAGAGGGGCCCAATTGGAGAGGTCAAGGGTTGTATAAAGCTGTGGCACAGTTCTCCCCCACCCCCCAAGAAGTACCATAGAGCAGCTAGTTCTGACTCTGATAGGAAATAGATGTGACCTGCTGGAATGCCCTCCCCAAGGACTAGGTTGATTGCACAGTCACAGTGTCAGTGTAGAGGGAGACAGTCCGCCTCCCTTTTATCAAAGACACCTGCAAAATCCTGATATTTGGGTGGTAATGTGAGAAGAATTTCCACTGTTTCTGAGTCTTGAGCATCATGCGCTCATTCTGGCCAGCAGTGCTCCTGGCAAAACTCAGATTCAAAGAGTACCTCCAACCTGGACCAAGAGATGGGGGTCATCCCAGGTGAGCCACAGCATCCCATGGATCAAGGAAAAGTGAGATACTGTTGCTAAATAGAACTGGAGCCACTCAGAATAGCAGTTTCATGGGTCACGTGTCTGGAGCATAATAGATGATCTCCACAGGATGAGGATCCTGCAAAGGTTGCATGGAAATGCATGGGGGTGTAAAGTCAACATCCATGAAGGTATTGGATGCCCCCAAGTCTATCATAGCTTCCATCTGGGAGGGCTGTCTTTTGGTAGCCTATACGGTACCAACTACCAGCAGATCTTGAGAGATCTCATCTGTTGTCCAGCATTGAATGAGACTTCACCATCCCAGGCCAAGGAGCCCAATTAGACCCATTTCCACTCATACCAAAGTCAGTGATTTGTGATACAGCTAGATTTTGGAAGGGGAGGGGAATGAACTTGGAATAAGTGGCAAGGATAGTCTTAACTAAAAGAAAATATTTTTATTGTAAGAACTACCTCCAGAGAGGTAGAGATATGGTTATGAGGCTACAGCTAGCTACATAACTAGGGGAGAGAGATCGTGACCCACAGGAAGGAAGTGATGTCATCCTGAGAGTATAAATCTGGGCAAGGAAGCAACCAGAAGAGGCGAGTTACAAGCAACACAGATACTTGTTTGGGTAACGGATGTCATGGTATCGCATATCAAAAGAAACATAATGACCAAGGGGTTGTCTACATGGCATTATGCCACACATGCCCCATCTTAGACCCCTGCAGTCCTGACAATGCACAGCTTTTGCCCAATTCTGCCCCCAGGCAGTCCTCACCACCCCCTGGCAAATATGGAGCTATAACGGAGTAGGGCCCATTAAAACATTCTAAAATAATACCTGGTTTAATCCGTTAATTAAATATGGTGTCTGGCTCATTTTCTAATCTATAACCCATTGTGTGTTTAAGCTAATATGTTTAGGGAAAGTAAGATTTGTACTCCAGAGACAGTACTTTATTGGAACAAAATCTGTTGCCACAGATGCCAATTTTCTGCTATTGATTACTGGAATGTAACTACTGTAGATTAATTTCTACCACAATGAAGAAACCAGACACCCAGTGCAATTAAGTTCTTAAGCTTAAGAAAAGGAAAAATGGGGGAAAACAAAAACATATTGATTTCTTACTGATCTATAAGGAAGTATGGTTGAAAACCTTTTATTCTTGTTTATTGAACATGACACATGAAACATTAACTAACACAAAATTGTCCACCTGAAAAAAATAGAAATTTGACCACCTGCAATTATAAACAATAAATATTTAAGCAAGCAAGTAAGTAAAGTTCTGGGTTTTAAGAGCCCCCAGACTAGTGTTTCTAACTTTCTAGTCCACCTGAGCTCCACTCATCATCTGTTCCCTCCTGTCTTGAGATCTGCGTGCTATGACAGGTGAGGAAAAGCAGCAGATGATGAATGTGAAAAAAGATGAGTGGGAAGAATAGCTACCATCAGAACCAGTTTAAGGAATTTTGGGGTCCTCTGCAATGCTTTATTTTGGGGGCACCATATGTTTACCTCAGGTCAATGTAACCTAACTCAACCTAAGCTATTCACAGTATAGGATATTCAGATTATTACTAATGTTTTTGCAGGAGGTGGGTTACTACAGGGGGGGGCACAATGATGGGGCCCCCTGTGGATGCTGATGCTGCTGGTGCCTTAAACCGGCCCTGGTTGCCATCTACATTTAATAGGACCTAAAGGCCTTAATCTGATTTCAGATCCCAAGTAAAGTAGACACACTGAATAAGTCTTGTTGTTGCTGCTGTTGTTTTGTGCCTTCAAGTTGACTCCAATTTATAGTGACCATATTGTAGGGTTTTCTTGCCCAGATCTATTCAGAGGAGGTTTGTCATTGCCTTCCTCTTAAGAGTGTGATGTACTGCAGTAAATTCCATGGCTAAGTGGGGATCTGAACCCAGAGTCATAGTCCAACACTCAAACCACTACACCATGCTGGCTCATATTAAAAGGCTACACAGACGTGAATTCCATTGTTTCAATCAGTCTACTCTAGTTGGGATTAACATTCAGATTTAGACCATTCTGTCCAACTAAATGTAATTGGCAGGCTCCTAGCCATTTCTTTTTCCACAATCTCATCTGCCAGTGGATTAAGGCTTTAGAGGGATATGCTTGGGTTCCAACGTGAAATGCATCAATGCCACTGGAACCTGAGTGGAGTTGAAGCTTTTTTTGTGCGGGGGGGGGGAGGGTGTCAGGTTAGTGCTGGATTTCCAAATAAAGAAGTACTTGTATTTTCTTTCCTATGAACAGGAGGCAACCTTGTTAATTCTGACTGGAAGCACAAAACAACAGGAGGCAACAACAACAACAACAACGTTTATAATGTCCTTTCCACCAAAGGGAAGAACATCAAACATATACAGTCAAGAACAAAGACAATAAAACGTAACACTATAAATATACAAGTCAACCCCCATATATGCAAGGGATAAGTTTTAAGACCCCCCCGTGATACCTGAAACCATGGATAATAGGGAATCCTGTTATTTTCAATGAGATGAACACCAGAAGTTGTCCATATAATCACATTGGAGGACCTAGAAATGCCTAGAGAGAACATTATTTTTCAGACATGGATAAGTGAAACTGTGGATACCAAATCTGTCAACCTGTATATAAAACCCACAGCAACCCACCAGCCATCACCCAACCCAGAAACCTCAGGCACACCTCAGCAGCTTAATCTGGCAAATCAGCGAGGAAAATCTTCAACCTCTTATGAAAATGGGTGAGATCCTCCTCCAGTCAAAGGTCCAAAGAAATATCATTCCACAGGTGTAGAGCCAGAGCTAGGAAGCTCCCATTGTAATTGCTTACAGCAATAATATAGCACTTCTGCAATTACATTTTTTTAATTAGTTATTTATATCCCACTCTTCAGCCACAAGGCTATCAGAGTGGCTTACAAATTGTTTTAAGCAATAGCAATTTACACATCTACACTGCATTAAGCAGTTTCCAATGTGTGTTAGCTGACAACAACCTGGCATTTAATGAAACACTGGGAACAGGAACCTAGGGAAGAAGAAGCTGGCCAACTCTTCCTCCTCCTCTTTTAAGAAATATGTAAATCGATTGTGTTCTTGAGCAATTTATATATATGATCCTACATTTGCTCAGTCAAACAGGTGGTCCAACAGGAATATTCAAATGAAGACGGAAGCTTACATTGACTTGAATTGGCCTCTGAGTGGAAATGTTGTCTGGGCCTTCTGAACCTTATCCCTATTGTTGCCCAGAAGAAGAGTACAGGCAATGGAAGCTGGGGGCAAGCATGTGGTGGAGTCTTCAGTAATAAATGCCCCACCATGCTAAGAGTAAAAAAAGCAAGGAGCCCTTGTAGCTCCCTATGACAGTCTCCAATCCAGTGGTTTATAGGTGAGTGTTAGCTGTGGTGAATGCAAAAGGCAGCTACCAGCTGTGCTCCATCAACTGCCAGTTCCATTGGTGTAGCAATGAGCACTGGATCCAGTGGAACTAATTACCACTTTTGCCTAGAAGATTAGACATGCAAGATAGTGGAATGGCTGCTCCCTGTCTGTCCAATTGGCTGCTGTACATGGAATGGAACAGGCTCCATTTTGTACTTTTCTTCAGGCAACAAAATCTCATGGATCAGCCCTGACAATAGTTTTCAACAGCAGCTGAAGAGGGGATAGTATCAGGGTTAGCACTGCTGAGATTTTTAAGCCTTGGTAACTACCTTTCAGCCCTTTCACATATTCTGTCCATTGAGGATGGGGCAGGTGTGCAGATTGAAAGCTTTTTTAGGTTTTATTTCACACACACAAAAAGAAGACCATGAAACGTCTTTCAGAGAAAATGACTACTCAAGAAAGCACATTATGTCCTGTGCATACTTCCCCTGGAAATAATCATACTTAACTCTGGGCTTAAACCTGTCCTATTTTAGCCAGAACTGCTCCTGTGGAAAGAAATGGGTGCTTTGTTTTTGTATCAAAAATGCTTCCTATTTGCTAAATGGCAAAGGTTCTTATTTGGATGATGATGCTTTTGGTTTAGTGAGCTTGAGCCTCTTTCATTTTTTCCCCATTTAAGCAATTGCAACATTTCTGGAAAGGCATCTTGATTCCTTCCTCTCTTCCTTTCAGCTGCACAGAGAGGGATACTCATTTGCTCCTGAGACTCTAGTGCCCTCAGGACCATAGCAAATTTGGGGGTAATGAAGGCCCAGCCATACCCATGTCTTCTCAGAACGGGGACAGACTGGCCATTGATTTCATTGGGCTGAGCTTGTCAAGTCTGTACACCTATTGATTTCTTGGTGGGTTATCTATAGACTACTGAATAATGCATTTGCAAGTTATGTGCTTCACCTACTTTTTCATTTAACTATGCTGGCCATTTGACAGTATACTGAGGCCATCACCACTGAAAATCTGACTATCAATCCTGGTTGCCCTCAAAAAGGATTTTTCCAGTTTGGTAAGACCTTCTTTACTTGTCTGGTGCTGACTATAGAGTGTTATGTGCCTATAAGTGATTGTATAATGCTCTAATATAAGACACACTTCAGGAAAAAAGCAGAGTAGCTTTTGTGGGTTAACATTTACAGGTGCAATACATTTGGAAGCCAGTGTGGACTCTGCCTCCCAGCTGGTCTCAATTTCTGCATTTAGTGCCCTCATTTTCAAAAAGAAGTACTCTTTTATTGAAACCCTAGAGCATCTATCTTCATTCACATGACCTCCAGCTTCTAGACTATCTGGCAGTTGGAGGTTTTAGGCTATTAAAACTGAATACTGCACGTACCCCCAGGAACTTATCTGTAGTGTTTAAGTCTTTGTAGGAGTTCTGTTTCAGAACATCGAAGAATAAATACATCACATTTTGTGGACAAGGTATTTTTAAATACAGTTTTTGGGAAAGCAGTTTCAACTTTAATTCCAGCACAGTTAAAAGACTTTTCTATTGTTGGTTTTCACATCCTAGAGGTCATAGGGCAGATCCTGAACCCCATAAAGGAGGAGCATTGTACAAAAAGGCTATAATTCTTCCGGTCCTCTTCTGTTTCAAAGTCATGATGTCTTTTCCAGGATGCATTGAGATATATAGGATTTTGACAGGGAGGGGAGAGGTGGAAAGTCAAACAGTTGACCATATTTGCACTAAATCTTGTTTTACAAGCCTAGAAGCTATATCACATCATTCTGGTCAATGGTGGCTAATAAGGAGGTAGGGAGAATGAGTAACTAAACTTTGCTAAAAAGGACCGTCCTCAGATTAAAGCAAACAATTTAGTAAAAAAAAATTTCTTTTATCTTCTGACTTGTGCAGCAGAAGCATTAAGCTGGAGATAAATATTATCATTTGTAGATTGAGGGGCTAATAAAATACACAGTGACATAGACCAGATCAAAACCTGGCAGTCACACTGTTTCAAGAATTTTGACAGTTTCCACATCATATGTCCATTGAATGACAATTAGCATGAGGCTTTGCGGACCATGGAGAAAAGTTGGTTTTGGCACCATAGTAAAAGTAGTTTCCTGTGGCAGTGGGAGGAAGAAGAGGAGCAGCATTAAGTCCTCTTTGTATGGGCAACTTTGGAATGGATGGAATTCATTTCTCCCCCATGACATTGCCCTCCTATGGGCTGCACTGTTGTTCCCCAGCTCATCATCATCATCATCATCATCATCATCATATTTATTTATACCCCGCCCCTCTGCTAAAAACAATCGGGGCAGCTAAAAACCGGGGCGGCTAAAAAAATCATGTTTATGTGTCCATTTGTGCCATTTATGGGCCTTTTCCAGCTGAAAAAAAAATCATCTGAGCAAAAAATGTAAAAGTGGGGGGGGAGGTCTGGTGCCTTAGACATCTCCTGGAAACCCTCAGGGATTGCTAGGGATGGAAAGAATATTCAAAATGATTTAAATATATGTTCCTTTAGTGTGAGAAATCCTTGAAAAAGAGACTTCTGGACTAATGAGAATCTTCACAGCTTGGGACTCATTCTGCAAAAGCCAGTGTGATTCTAGACTGCAGCAATAGGAGTAGATCAATATCTAGATCAAGGGAAGTAATAGTGCCACTCTATTCTGCTTTGGTCAGACCTCAACTGGAATACTGTGTACAGTTCTGGGCACCACAATTCAAGAAGGATGTTCACAAGCTGGAGTGTGTCCAGAGGAGGGAGACCAAAATGTTGGGAGGTCTGGAACCCATGCCCTCTGAGGAGCGCTTAGGGAGCTGGGTACGTTTAGCCTGGCGAAGAGAAGGTTAAGGGGTGACATGGTAGCCATGTTTAACTATTTGAAGGGATGCCATATTGAGGATGGAGCAAGCTTTTTTTGTGGCTACAGAGACTAGGACACGTAGCAATGGACTCAAATTACAGGAAAAGAGATCCCATCAAAACATTAGGAAGAACTTCCTGAGCTGTTTGGCAGTGGAATGCATTGCCACAGAGTGTGGTGGAGTCTCCTTCTTCGGAGGTTTTTAAACAGAGCCTGGATGGCCATCTGTCAGGAATGTTTTGTTTATTCTTACATGGCAGGGGTTTGGACTAGATGGCCCTTGTGGTCTCTTCTAGTCTATGCACAAAAACAGATTTTTTTTATTTTAAGTGCAGAAAATGCAGTTTCCTGCACATACAGCCCCCCCCCAAACCCCCCTATACTTGGGGGTTTCTTCTGTGCAAAATTTGCATGGTTTTGTGTGTGTGTGTGTGGAGAAAATTAGTGTTTTGTGCAGAAAACAGTTAAACAGTTCACACGATGGGATGAATTAAGTTCTCTCATGGAAAAATTAACAGCATTGACAGTATGCATCAGAGAATCTAAAAATAATGAGATAATTCTATTTATGAAGTTTAATTTTATTAACAACTGCAGTAATAATAGTGATGCTTACCATCCTAAAATTATATATTGCAATCTCTGGAAAGATCTTTTATATATATATATATATATATATATATATATATATGTGTGTGTGTGTGTGTGTGTGTGTATATATAAATCTGGGCTGTTGCTTTTTAACTGTCATAAAGGCAGTGTGTGATAGAATATTTTGATTTCTGTATTTAATTTTTCCCATATTTTTTCCTGACTTATTTCCCTTATGTTCCAGTGGGACTAATCTTTCATTTGTATTTTTATCCAAATTAAATAAAAGTGATTTAAAATAAAAAAAGAGAATTGGTGCCCCCAAGGATTAGTATTGGGATGGCCTTATTAATTTAATCAGCAGCAATATTAGCTGTAGAATTTTGCAAGTTTTAATCCCAAAACGTAACTTTTTGAAGACTGGAACAATGTAGGAAAGGTTCAAAGTCTAAAACAAGCTAACACAGCATAAACAACATTTTTGGATTACACAAAATTAACCAGAATGCTCAACCTCATCAAAGAAGATGGTGGCCCAAAAAGTAGCCCTTCTGGAAGGAATGAGTGAGGTCCTGTTTACCTCCTTTTTTTATGATTCCCAAATTCTTTTAGGAGACAACCTACTAACTTCCAAGTTCTAGCTCAGCATATTGTTCATCAAGCCCCACACAACAGACTGAAATCGTCATTCTAACACTTACTAAGCTAAAATTCTATGGGGAAAAAATTCTAAAGAAAACAACAATATGACCATCCTTCTCTTCTGCTTTCAGCTGCAGTTGTGGAAACATTCCTAATAAGAAAATGATAAGAGGAAAATTTTCAGTGCTCAACAGCAATTTTTCTGTCAACAAAGATTACTCTTTGCTTTTTTGAAACTACAGAGGAGTGTCTTTAAGAGAGAGGGGGGTTGTTTTTATTTTATCCTTTAGAGTTCTCATATGAACTATTTCCTGCTGTGCAATGATGGTTTAAATGAAGGACTAGTTTTCCCAATGAAGAACCATGATCACTTTAGCTTTTTTTCTAGGCAAGATCACATATCAACAAGCTGTTTTCACAAAACTCTAGCAAATGGTAATTAGAGGAACTACAGCATATAACCTTCAGGGGAAAATGCTGATTTCATTAATGAATAACTTTCATAATCAAATCAGACTACTTTGCATTTTCTAAACAGCTATAGCACCAGGAAAGTATAAACTCTTCATCAAGTATCTAATGACTTAATTTAAATGAGTCAACATAGTTTTAGTCATAACATAGATTTTAGTTATCTGTAAACAAAGAATTAGATAACTTAGGGTAATATCAGATCTAAAATCAAATCAGGCAGAACTAGAAAGGCCCACAGTTAGCTTTCATGCACCAAAGCTATGCACAAAGAGGCAAGGGATGAATTGACACTCAGTCCCCAGCAGAAGCCAAACACTATCTCAGAAGACTCAGTAGCAGCCCGTTCCCAAGAACGCTCACACACAGAGTGTTTGATGCCCAAATAAGCAGGAGGCACTTTTATCTTCAAAGTCAAACAGTTGCAATGTATACAAATATTTACAACTGAAGGAGAAACTGCTTCACCAGGCCTCAGCATTCACAGGAAGAGAAGAGAGGAGGAAGTGAGCTCTGTTCTGAGCTCTCCCATATATACATCTACAGGACATTGCCCCCAGTGGTCTGACTAGGCATGACTTGGTAGTTCATGGAGTCAGCCATTATGACTCAGCATGGTTCTGCAGTTGTTCGGCCATTTTATAATGGAGTTCAGTCTGTAACTCCTGACATAAAGTTCTTCTTCCAAAGCTATCAGAACTGAAGTTGAACACATTCAAACCTTTGTTCAGACTTTAAACCCCACACAAATAGTGTTCTGTCTATGGAAAACATACAGAGGAGAGGAGAGAGAGGAGGAGGAGGAGGAGAGGGTATTGGGCTTAGTGAGTGACAAGTTCACCTTCGAACCGTAGGGAACATTTTATGAGGAATCTCAGTCTCTGTCCTTTAAGGGACTGGTTGTGTTTATGACTCCATAGCCCCACAGCAATCCTGAAAAGCTGCAGTTTTCTGGCTTGGGAGTACTAGTTTTGTTATACCTTGTATCTTCCTCCAGTCTGAACTCCCTTCTTGTTCCGTATATTTTAGGGAAAGCTTGGTTTTATTTTAAAAGCAGTTTTCCCAATGTGGGAAATGGGGAAGACAAGTGAAGCAGGGCCCCTAACATAGTGCTTTGGTTAGCAATCTGCCATAGAAGGCATGGAAACCTGAGTGTGGGAATGTGTATTCAACCCCCACCCTGCCATACATTTTTCACCCCAGCTGAGGGTTTCAAGTGGGTATTTGTAATATAGCCACTGGTGTGGTAGGGGTTAATTATGAATAGGATGTAAGGAAATTGAAGTGAATTGTGGAAATATTAAGCAACCACTTTGCCCATCAAGGTGTTCTGTGCTAAAAAGTATCACCTTGAAATTCATTTTTACAGACAAGCAGCAGTCATTTGGAGCTTCAGTTAATGAAACAATGGCCTAAATCCAATTAAAAGTTAGGCATGCTTGAGCCCATTGATCTCAATATGTCTATCTCTATATTGGATGTCAGTATCTTGTCCCAGATTATATCTCTTTCTCCCTACTTGCATGCTTACATTAAGCATGCTGTCTTGCATCCCCTATTAAACAAACTCTCCCTGGATTCTACACTTTGTGTTAATTATCACCCTGTGTCCCTCCTCCCATTTATCTTTAATGTTTTGGAGAGAGTGGCCCTCTCCCAATTGATGCCTTATTTGATGACACATAATTTTCTTTTTGATCCATTTCAATCTGGGTTTGGGACAGGTCATTCCACAGAAACAGCTCTGACTCACATACTGAATGATATTTTAGTGGCAAAGACTCGTCTTCAAACATCAGTATTGATCCTATTGGATCTCTCTGCAGCCTTTGACACTTTTGACCATCAGACCTTGCTACTACAGTTGGAATAACTGGGAATAACGGAATACTCTGTCCTGGTTTTAATCTTTTTTATTGGATTCTTCCTCCACTGTTTCATTTCATGGAGCTAAGGGCCCATCTATACGAGGAGAAAAATGTGAATTGATGTGAAACGATGCAAACTCATGCATATTCGAAACAGGACCACCTTGTCCTAATGGTGTTTGGCAACATTGCAGGCATGGAAGGCTACCCACTTCTCCTGTCCCCACTTTCATGTCTTTTAATGATTGACGCATGAAATAATGAGACCAGACACAGAAGATTGGGTTGAAATACGGGCCACTTTATTGATATCTTTTCTATTTATTGTAACTTTCTTGGGGTATGCTAATGTATAAAGGGGGAGATCCCTTGCGGGGGCATCTGGGCAGTTGGTCACAACTGACCTAACTCCCAGTGTCCCTGGGCGACTCACCTGAGCCCCAATGGGGATCCCGGTAATGTCCGGGGTTCCCTTTGGGCGCCATTTGCTGGAGGGCCCCGTCCAGGATGAAATCCTTAAACCAAATGGCTTCTGCGAAGGATCGCAACCCAAAGCCGGCCCTAAGGGTAGCCTACCTTGCTGCACCCCATCCATTAGGATTCCGGTGCAGTTCAGTGAGGTCTATCCTTCCATTCAATTCGAGGTTGCCATAGGTGAACAGTAGGATCAATTGAATCAAAATTCTGAAAGATCTGAGGGCAATATCCAACAACTTGGGGGGACCTGTCCCCAACGGGGAATGCCTGTGATTCAAGATGGTGGTCGTGAATCATATTTTTATTTTTGCGAGTCACTGCCACCAAATGTTTTTTTAATTTAAAACAAGGCATATTAAGGGTGCGAATGTGCAATGGTGTGATATTCCACCTAAATAAATAAAAAGAAATGAAAAGAAAAAGGTTATTTCATCACATGATCACTACCTCACTAAAGCAAAAGTAAGATGGCGGTTACAGGATGCTTGCCTTCTAAGAAAGCTCTGCCCCCTGCTCCTGTCTGGCCAATCAGTTTTCTACTTCTGCTTTTTTGAGGTATATGAATAAATGCAATCACCTGTCCTAATGATCACTAAAATGCATTCTCCTTGGAGTTTTTAAAAAATGTTGGGGAAAGCCCCAAGGGCTGTTCCCTTGAGGGTTTATGGTGGATCTGGACCTCCTCCTTCTGAATATGGCAGAATTATGTGGGCTCCCATTAAGACAGGTAAGATTCTAAGCAAATTCTAAGGATATTATTTTCACCATTTAGACAGGCCTTGTGTCAACAACTTTCCCTGTAACTGCAGGGGTGCTCCAAGGATCACTATTGGGCCCTCTTCTTTTCTCATTATATATGCTTCCCCTTGGATTTTTTTTTTATTTCAGAGGTGGGTTTCCAATATCAAATCTACACAGATGACACTCAGATCTTTCAGAATTTTGATTCAGTTGATCCTACTGTATGGACATCCATGATGGACTGCCTGTTTAGTCTCTCTATGTAGATGACCACCCACTGTCTTAAGCTGAACATGGATAAAACAGAGATCCTGACCACCTAGTAGCCCCACTTTCATGTCTTTTACTGTGCTTACACGGTTACACACTGACCCCTGTCCCAGTTGCCAGGAACCTTGAAGTCCTGCTGGATGTCTGTCCCTCTGCACCTTTATTGGGGCAACTGCAAAGGAATGTAACTTCCATCTTTTAAACATTCATGGGATCTGTAGGTTTTTTTTTCTGTTGAGACTGCCCATTTGCTTGTCCAGGACTTGGTTATTTTATATCTGGACTATTGTAATAGTTTACTGCAGGTTTGCGTTCCTGCTCTCTTACTCCTCTGGTCTTAATCCAGAACAGTGCTATTGGGGTTGTTTTAAATCTCCCTAAATACTCATATCTCTCTTCCCCTTGTAGATTGCTCCAATGGCTACCAGCCTGGGTTAAGACTTATTACAACCTTTTGGTCCTGGTATCTAAGGCCCTGCACTTTAACCTCCCCCAGTATCTAGGAATTTAAGATTTACAGACAAAGGATTATTGGTGGTTCCACCAACATGTACTGCAAGCCTTTCAGGATCTGGCTCCACATTTGTGGAACAGTCTTCCTTTGCACCTCTGGCTAGTGGAGGATCGTATCCACTTTTGTAAAGGACTAAAGACATTCCTCTTCAATTTGCTGGATTAAGCTGCTGAGTGTGCCTGAGGTGGCCAAGATGCGTAGCGATTGATGAGGATTTTGTTTCCAGTATATTTCCAGTAATTAGCATATTATTTGAGCATTTTATAATGTTACATTTTATTGTCTTGTTTTTGATTATATATGTTTGATTTTCCACCTTTTGGTGAAAAGGGCATTAAAAATAAATGTTGTTATTATTATTATTATTATTATTATTATTATTATGCTTACAACTGTAGTATCGGCAGATTCAAATTCCTTTGAATGTTCCAAATTTATTCCAACTTGCTTAAAGGAGGCAGTTGTGAGGTCTTTATTGGAAAAAACATCCCTGAATCCCTCTATAATGGGCAATTATTAGCCAGTATCCAACATATCATTTTGGGGTAAGGTACTGGAATGTGGTTTCTGGATGAAATAGATTATCTAGATCCATTTCAATCTGGTTTTAGGTCTGGCTATGGGATGGAAACAGCTTTGGTAGATGACCTACACAGGGGACTGGACACAGGGAGTGTGATCCCATTGGTTCTGCTGCTTTGGTACCATTGACCATGGTATCCGTCTAGGCAGCCTCACTGAGATGGAAATTGTAGACACTGTTTTACAGTGGTCTCATTCTTTCTTCGAGGGGTGGACTTAGAAGGTAGTACTGGGAGACTCCTATTCCCTGGCCACTAACTATTTAATATTTACATGAAACCACTGGGAGAGGTTGTCCAGAGTTTTGTGATGTAGTGCTATCAATATGTGCATGTCATGCAATTCTATTACTCCTTTTCAGCCCAATCCAAGGAGGTCCTAAACTTGTCTTGGTCCTAAACCAGTATCTGTCATCATTAATGGATTGGATAAACACAAACAAATTGAAGCTTAATCCAGCCTGTGTTAGATGGGGTTATGCTGTTCCTGAAGATACAGGTTTGCAGTTTGAGTATACTCCTGGACTCAGCTATGAACCTGGAGGCCCAAGTTTCTGCAGTGGCCAGGAAGGCTTTTGCACATTTAAAGCTTATATGGCAAGTGTGCCCCTCTGTTGGAACACTGAATATGGCCACAGTGGTGGATGCCTTATTTACATCCCATTTGGATTACTGTAATACACGGGGCTGCCTTTGAAGAGTGTTCGGAAACTTCAGCTGGTACTAAGAGTTTTGTATGAACTGTTAACTGGGGCAGTTTATAGAGACCATACTATGCCCCTGTTAAAACAGTTCTACTGGCTGCCAGATTGTTTCAAACTGCTGGTTATGATGTACAAAGCCCTATATGGCTCATGGCTCAGGTCCAGGCTAGCTGGCAGACCTTATCTCCCTGTATGCCTAGGCCCTGTGATCATCAGGAAAGGCCCTTCTCTCAGTTCCACCACTATCACAAGCACAGTTGGTGGTCACACAAGAGGGGCCCTTCTTGGTGGCTGCCCTTGGTCTCTGAAGTTCCCTTCTCAGTGAGGCCAGAATGGCCCACTCCTTGTTGTTCTTCTATTGGCAGGCTGAAAGATTTTTATTCAGATACGCTTTTAAGACATAACGTTTTTTTTAAAAAAGAACAGTCTTGGGGGTGCTGTATTGTTTTAAACTGAACTGTTTTTAATAGCTTTTTATCTTTTTAAATTGCATGGTATCCTTTTAAGTTGATACTGTGTTTAAAATACTGTACTTTAATACCATGAATAGTTTAATTCTATTTTAATATTCACTTTTTGTATGTTTTTAATTGTATTGTTCTTTTAAATGTAAGGCGCTTTGAGTCCCAATTTTTGGGGGAAAGTAGGATACAAATAAATATAACAATGACAACAACACTGACCACTGGACATTCTCCACTTTCTTTCAGTAAGTGGGTGAATAGTTTCTTGAAATAACTTTTAAAGGGAGTGTGTCTCCCATTCATTGCTGCTGCTGCTGCTGCTGCAAACTTGCTGCTTTCATCAGAATGCTTCCTCAGATGCTTTCATCAGACTGCTTCACAGCTATTTTAACTGATTATGTACTTTTAATTAGTGCTAGTGTTTTTAATTGTCTTATATGTCTATTTATTGCTGTACTGTATTTTAATCTGTTGTTTCCACCTCGGTCCATAGGGAGATGCAGATAATGATGATGATGATGATGACGACAATGATGATGATTGACAAGGTAAGTTAAAAGCTATGCCTGTTTCAGTAAAATTGTTCAAGTTGTCTTCAGTAGAACATTTCTTACTGAACTTCATTGTAGCACTTATGCCTGCTAGACAACTTCTGGAATTATTTTCAAGTAGCTGGATGCATTGCTATCTCATTATCTTTGATAGACTTTCAAGTGCCAAAATTATAGAGCTGAGGCAGCTTCTGAGGCATTTAAGAGAGAGTCTAGTTATTGTCCCTTAAAAAGTAACAACAAACCCTTCAGATAATTAGAGATAGCTGAATATGATAACTTTGGTTCATAGTCTCTAATCATGTGCACGCACAATCAGGTTCTATTGTTGACTCTAAGAAGCAAAGTCCCACATATGCAAGCCATTTCACAACTTACAATGGTGAAGTATCAGTTGTGACTGTAGTATTGAGCTGTTGGATAACTCCTAAATGGACCTCGGGAGTTAAGAGAGTTACTTAGGATCTGGACTGAAAGATGGCCTTTTTCATAATTAAAAGGATAATGGACATATCCATTCACCAATGCAGTTACCATTGTAAGTATATTAACACATAGGAAGTCGATGCTACTTGAGTGTGAAGAGAATTTTTTCCATAAATCTGCTCCCAATCCAAAATGACGGAAAGAAAATTGGCCACATTTTCATTTGGTAGATGTCCATTTGCATTTAATCAAAGTAAATTGTATTGTCAATAAACAGACCTATTGGCTGCAATATGCTGTCAGTCACACTAGCAAAATTAGAAACCAGAGTCTGATTACTAGAGCAAGGCAACAATCAAATATACATGCAATTTTCTTGCATCTTATTGTATTTACAAAGAGACACCTCTCCATCCTTTAGGATTCTTCAGTGTGTATGCCATAAACCCCAAAATATAGCATCCTGGACCATTTTGAAAACATAGGGTAGTTAGAGCTCATCATGCCTGAAGCTGTATATAATTTGCATATATTAGGGGAAATACATGCAAAAGTTCATCACTCCTCAGACAAATCTGATACATTGGCCCTTGGTATCCATTTGGGTTTGGTTCAAGACCCCTGTGGATAGAAAAATTCATGAATGCTCAAGTCCCATTATGTATAATGGCATAGTAAAATGGCAAACTTAAGGTTTGCTTTTTGAATTTTGTTTCTGAGGAGAGGAAGAAAAGGGAATGTTTTCAAGCCATGGATGGTGGAATCCATGGATGCAGAATCTGTGAACATAGAGAGCCAACTAAATCTTCATTTCCATCTTTCACTAGCATGAACTCAACCATAGGTCTAGTAAATATTGGTCTGTGTAAGTCATACCACATCAGATTGCTGGTGGGGGCTTGTCAGGAAATGACATGGATGTGACCACAAGATGGAGCTATAACCTTAGTAATGAAAGTAGTTAAGTTCCAGTGGCAGGTGTGTGTGTGAGTTAGCACTTGAGAGTATGCACACGTGAGATGCCTGATGTAACAGGCATTGTTTAACTGCCTATAAAAAGGAGATGGGAACAGTGCATCTTTCTACACCCCAACAAGGGTTATGGGCCCAGTGTCCGTGTGGACAACACTTGAGAAGCTGTGGGAGATATAGTTCTGCAATTGGTGAGCTGGTTTTGTGTTCCTAGAGGGCTGAAGAGAAAAGTCCTGGAAAGGAGTGAGTTAAGTGTGTCTACTCACGGACTCTGCTCTTATCTGTTTGGTTTGGAAGCTAATTGTTTTTGGCAGCCTACCCGGACTGTTATCAGTGTGTTTGTTTGCATCTGTTTAAGTTGCAGACTCAGTGCAAACATGGAAACAGCAGTCAGGTTTGAAAAGCTGTCTGAGAAGAACTATGCTTCCTGGAAAATTTATATGTAGGCTTTGCTAATAAAGCAGGACTTATGGGACTATGTAAAGAACCAACCTGACCCTGCTAATGAGGATGAATTAATAGGTGACGAGAAAGCTAGAGCTACCATTATTCTAGCTGTAGAACTGAATCAGCTGTGCCCCAACAGGGCTCACATTATTAAGTGCTTCTCCATATCAAAATAAATTATCAAGAAATCATATCACATAGAAAATTAGACACCAGGAAGAAGGCTAATTCAGAACCCTTCTCCCATGGTGATGTTGGCTGTTGGTCATGGTGGTGAGTTTCAGTTACTTGACCCTCCACTGAAGTCACAAGTAGTGCAGCCCTAAAGCAGGTTGATGCTCTTACTGAGAACTGTGTCACAGTGCCTATGCTGAGTGGGAGCAACCCACTTACAACTTTCTAAAAGGAGCTGCAGAGCTTCTTTGAAGTCAAATTGATGTAATTTCAAATGGAGTCAGAATTGGTCACATGTATTAATGGCAGAATATATTGCTATGAATTTATGTGATGAAAAACAATCTAAGAAGGCAGAGGATTTCAAGCATGGAAAGCTAACAAAGATTTTGTATTCCTCATTCTCCAGCTAAGGCAGAGTATGTGAAGGAGTAGACTAACCAAAGGCTGAAGAGGAAATTCTGGTTCCATTTGAATGAAATGGAAATAGCTGTAATGTGCTCTGGGGGTTTTTTCCCACACACAAAACACACACACACACACACTGTCCCTTAGTCTTTATGAGCAGCAATCATATATTTCATGCTGTAGAGAAGGGATGTTTAATACAAATATTTACTCTAGTCTGAAGAGTTAAGCTTCAAAACTAATGCTTCAGTAGTGTATTGAGCCTGCACTAAGAGCTACATTAAGAAAGCTGAAATCTTTAAAATTCATCCAGGAATAGAAACAGAACTAACGGCAGAGCCCAAACACTTGAGATCACTGATTGGATGGAATATATAAATGTGTGCATGCCTACAAAATGCTGAAAGTAGATAGATAGATAAATATATAAATAAATAAAATGAGAAGTATTAATTCCACAAGTGCACACTCATTTCTTCCCTGGTTTTTCTCTCTGGATTCTTATGGTTCTTAGTCAATTTAAAAAGAAGTAAAACAATTTTATTGCTTCTGTTGAAATAAATATTGTACATGAGCAGACATGGGTACTAAGGGTCATAAACTTTAAAAGTTCATCATTAGGGGAGAGAAATAGCAAAATGTATGATTTGTATCTAGCAGTTGACCATTTTACACGTTCTCAGTTTGGATCTCAGAAGAGAAAAGAAGAATGATCCAGGTAGATGATACCCAAGGTGCTGTGTATGTGGCTCCAGTGATGCTATTTTACAGCCTTTGTACAATACTGACAAATGTGACTTTCATTTTTATTTTTATTTTAGTCAGATGAATTTCTCATTGCAGATTTTAATAAGTGATGCAATAAATTCCCAACAATAATGAGTCCTCATTAGCAAATGAGCTGTCACACACAGTTTAGATGAATATAGTTCCAGTGACACAGATGTGTGCTTGCCATTTTTTTGCAAAACAATATTAATGAATATTCTAACTGACTAACAATAAAAAGGAAGATACTTTACTCGTTCTTCTTTATTCCAGACCATCCATGGGCTTGCCTGCCCCCAGCTATTAATAATTATGGTCCATTTTAGGAATGTAAGTCTTGAGGTATTTCATGGTTGCACATGACAACAACAAAACAATGCACTAGTCTCCCTGCTGAATGAGATCAAGAGAATTTTGGCACATTTTATAATGGTTTTCACACTTGAAAGACTGTTGTGAAAATTTCATGATGAGGTTGGGAATATTAGCCAGAATCCTGTTGGTGACATGCACAGACATTACACTACACATTCAGATGGACTTTTTTGCACAATGAGAGATGGACATATCCAGTTGATGGCAGCAGGAGCAGAATTCTGCATATAAAACCATTACATATAAACAATAATGCACCTAGAGTGTCAAAGCATGTTGCACATTGTATACTGACTCTACTCAATGGGCAGTGAGCTATGCATCTTCACCATTTCTCATATACTGTGCTACAGTGGTGTAAAGTAAAATGATTGCATACTGCTAGAGTAGGATAACTCCACCAGCAGGTATTTTACATTATGCTGACAGGATCTGGGATCTTGGCCATTGTATACAATGTTTTGCATAACTACATTTGTCCCTTCATATTTGCTGGGGTTTGGTTCCAGAACCCCCCATGATACCAAAATCCATGAATACTCAAGTCCCATTATATGCAAAGGCATAGCAAAATGATGTCCCTTATATAAGATGGCAAAATCAAGGTTTGCTTTTTGGATAATTATTTTTTTAAGAATATTTTCAAGCTGTGAATATTTAAATCCGTGGATACCAGATCCATGGATACGGAGGGACAACTGTATGTGATATTTGGAAAAAATGTATTTTCATAGTTCATAACTATGAAAATGGAGTGCAAAGAATTTTGGCAAGACACATCTCAACATTTAACAAGAATCTTTGTATATTTTACACTTCAGGATGTTTCTGTGAAAATTTCAGAACCACTGTCAATAATCTTTGAGAATTCCTGAAGAACAGGAGAGGTCCCAACAGACTGGAAGAGGGTAAATGTCCCCATCTTTAAAAGGGGGAAAAAAGAAGAACCAAAAAATGACTGCCCAATCAGCCTGATATCAATACTAGGAAAGATTCTAGAGCAGATTAAACAGACAGTCTGTAAGCACTTAGAAAGGAATGCTGTCATCACTAAAACTTAAGATAGATGTCTTAAAAACAAGTCATACCAGACTAATCTTATCTTTTTTCTGATAGAGTTACAAACTTAATAGATGAAGTGAACACAGTGGATAGAGTGTATCTTGATTTCAGTAAGGCTTTTGACAAGGTCCCCCATGATATTTTTGCAAAAAAAGTTAGTAACATGTGTCCTAGACAATGCAACTGTTAATGGATTTGTAAATGGTTGATGGACCAAATCCATGGACCAAATGGCTCCTCTTCATCCTGGAGAGAAGTGACTAGTGGGGTGCCACGGGGTTCTGTCCTGGGACAAGTGCTATTCAACATCATTATCAATGACTTGGATGAGGGAATAGAGGGTATGCTTATCAAGTTTGCAGATGACACCAAATTAGGAAGGGTAGCTAATACCCCAGAAGACAGGATCAGAATCCAAAATGACCTGAACAGATTAGAAAGCTGGGCCAAAACTAACAAAATGAATTTCAACAGGGAGAAATGTAGGATACTACATTTGGGCAGTAAAAATGAAATCCACAGATATAGGATGGGTGACACCTGGCTTGATGGCAGTACCTGCAAAAGGGATCTAGGAGTCTTAGTTGATGACAAGTTAAACATGAGTCAGCAGTGTGATGCAGCAGCTAAAAAAGCCAATGCAATTCTAGGCTGCATTAATAGGAGTATAGTGTCTAGATCAAGGGAAGTAAAACTACCACTCTATTCTGCTTTGATCAGACCTCATCTGAAATACTGTGTCCAGTTCTGGGCACCACAATTCAGGATGGATATTGAGAAGCTGGAGTGTGTCCAGAGGAGGGCAACCAGGATGGTGGGAGGTCTGAAAGACATGCTCTATGAGGAGTGGCTTAGGGAGTTGGGCCTGTTTAGTCTGGAGAAGAGAAGGTTGAGAGGTGACATGATAGCCATGTTTAAATATTTGAAGGGATATCATACTTAGGATGGGGCATGCTTGTTTTCTGCTGCTCCAGAGACTAGGACACAGAACAATGGATTCAAACTACAGGAAAAGAGATTCCACCTAAACATTAGGAAGAACTTCTTGACAGTAAGAGCTGTTTGGAAGTGGAATACACGGCCTCGTAGTGTGGCGAAGTCTCCTTCTTTGGAGGTTTTTAAACAGAGGCTGGATGGCCATCTGTCGGGAATGATTTGATTGTGTATTCCTGCATGTCAGGGGGTTGGAGTGGATGGCAGAAATGACTTGAAGGCACACAACAACAACAAATAGTATAATGTTATGCTGGTGTAACTCAGTGGCATTGCAGAGAAAGCCAAGCTGTCAAGAGCAGTTAGCGGAGGGTATAGCTATGCTGCATATCATTCCCAGAATACCAGAGGCTGTTGTGCCACCGAAAGGATGTCTCAGGGGCTTTTTTATACAAGCTAGTAAAATGAACAATTGCTTTTACAATCTTGACTGTTTATCCACACATAAGGATAGAAGAAGTATTTGAAAATAGTTCAAAAATTGTGGAAAACATGTTTTTTGAACATTGAGAAGCTCTGATGGGTAGAATTCTGGACTGATGGGAATCTTCACAGGATTTATTTTGTGCAAAATTCACTTGTGGTCATTTTGCAAAGGAAATAACATTTTCTATTTAGTAAACAGCATCTTCTGTGCAGAAAATAATGTTTCTATGCAAAAATATTAACTCCTGCAGAGAAAATGCAACTGGAGAGTTAGGAGATTTTCAGACCGCGTTTTACCGTGGCTCATGCGGGAGGAGCTTCCGGGAGAGGGACGGCGGTCTTGCGCGGCAGAGGGTCGTTTTCAGATGCCGCCGTTCCTCTTCCGAAACCATCCGTGTCACTTCCATGAAGCTTCGGAAGCCTCAGCACCATATTTTAATCACGGGCAACCTCCGTGATTAAAATATGGCTCTGCGGCTTCCGAAGCTTCACAGAAGTGACACGGATGGTTTTGGGAGAGGGACGGCGGTGTCCAAAAACGACCCTCTGCCACGCAAGACTGCCGTCCCTCTCCTGGAAGCTCCTCCCGCATGAGCCATGGTAAAACGCGGTCTGAAAATCTCCTTAGTCTGTGCAAAATTCATACACGGTTGATTGGTATAGAAAACAGGATTTTCTGTGCAGGAAACAGCTTTTTTCTGCACATCAATTCTCTGAAAGAATTCTATTTCCTGCACAGAAAATGCTGCTTTCTGTACAAAGCAACCATGGGCAAATTTTGCACAGATGAAGTCCTGACTTGCAAGTAGGCTTCAAAAAGAACACATTTTTTCACGGTGGGAAAAAAAAAAGGAAGTTACTCATTTCTTCCTTTGAGAGAGAATGTACTGAAGAATTACATCCTATCCAAGTGTAAAGCTATGACAGGATTTCACCCTTAATATCTATCTAAACTCCTCATATGATATGCAGTTTTATAAATTTCTGTTGTATCCTCTTTAGTTGACTCTTCTTCTAAACAAAAAGCTGGAAATACTTCAGCTTTCCCTTGAGGGAAAGATGCTGAAGTTGTTATACTCTTCTTAGGACACAGCTCATACTAGTCCTTTTCCCTGACCAAAGACAAGAGACTGAAAAATGAGGTAGATGCTTGTTGCAAATCTAACAAGTGTTTTGTGGGAAGAAAGACAGCTAATACCTGTCAAACTGTTAGAGATCATTTATCAAACTTAAGACTTGTATAAATAAGCTCTTGCTTAGCTTAATACCTCAAAAGTCATACAGACCATCTACAAACGAATTACTCTTACAGTGATTTAGCAGCTAAGAGCAATCTGTTAAGCCATTGTTTAAACATTGGCCATAGAAATCAAAGCTAACCGATTTCCAGTTATAATGGTGGAATGTTACTGCTGGGTCAGATGAACTGCATTCAGTTCCCGATTGTCACAGGGTAAGAGAGGGGGAAGTGAATGAGAGGCATGCACAGTAGTACCATCAATAGTGGGTTATGCTAGCTATTACATAAATATTAGCCCAACTTCTATCTGCAGTAAATGTCCACACAATATAGGCTCACTGAGAAAAACCTGGCACAGCCTGGGGATGAACAAACCCAGGAGTAGCAAAACAGCAGAACTGCACAGCAGAAAGGGCACAAAAACAAAGGCTTCAGCTAGCAGCTGTTTCACTGCTCTGACCCACTTTCACACACAAAAAAAGACTTACAGGCAGTGAGGTTCACCCAAAGATATCTGGAGGCTTTATCTTCCGTTTCAGTGTAAACAAACACAGTGTATACATAGCACACAGTGCATTTTGTGCTTCGGCTATAAAGGAGTTTTTGATAGCCAGCCTTCTGCCTAGCCACAGCTGTGATCAAACCCACTTCAGCTGTGCTACTCAGTGGTCTGTTGCTCCAACATTTTTCCTTTTGCACTTAAAGCTATATTACCCTAACAGTAAATTGGTATAAAACTTTATTAAAAGCTAAGAAATGGTTTCCTTATCAGAGTTGAAAGTTGAAACTGTGGCTCCAACCCTTGGTGCCAATTCAGTCAACACTTGTTCACATCGCATAAACCTACGTATTTAGCTATCTGGAAGTTGCTACAATATTAGCACAGTTTAGCACAGCTGCTAAATTAATTTTTCTAGCACATAGTCAGGAGGCAAGTTGAACTAAAACTGCTTTCCAAAGTAATTAAGGAAGGAGCTGGGATCTATGTATTTTTTAAAGTTCCAATATATTTGATGACTGTGAAGCGATGACTCCACTGCCAAGAAAGACACATAGGATGATTAATAGACCTCTAATAATTGCTAAGGAGTAACATGCAGTTTTCAATGGCAAACGGACTTAGGCTCTCAGGATTTTATAACATGATGCAGCCTTCTCACAGCAATCCCATTTTGGAAGGAAGAGGAAACATTGTGGTAGTGGAACAATAATTATCTCACCTCCCCTTCAATATCAGTATGATGCTGCACAGTCCTTCAACACTGCCCACTAGCTCCCCATTATTGTCCTACATGCTTAGGGCATGCAGATCTGACCAGTGGAGGTGGGGGAGAGAGAAGAATCAGGACAGGAGGGTGGGGAAACCCAGATCGGCACGGTGGCGGTGGAGGTGGGGAAGAGATATCAGGACAGGGAGGGCAGGAGAAGACAGATTGGGATGCTGGAGGTGGGGACAGGAGGAAGATCAGGACAGGAAGGGTGTGGGAAACCAGATCAGGATACTGGAAGTGATGGGCGGAGAAAGATCAGGATGGGGAGGGTGGGGGAAGCCAGATCAGGATGGTGTATGTGGAGGAGATCAGGATGGGGGGGGGAAGAGGAAGCCAGATAGGGCCAGCAGATCAGAGCAGAAAAAAACAGCATGGGGGAGGGAGAAGTGAGGGGAAGAGGAGGAGAATCCCACCCCCTTGTGCCATGTGACAGCTTTCTCTTCTGTTTCTGAAGAAGAAGAAGAGATTACTGCATGAGAGGGACTACGGGAATAGCAGTGTTACTGGGAGTCATGGACGGGTTTCCGCCGTCAATGATAAGGTGTGTTTCAGACACAACTGAAGCACACACAACCAATTGGATGAAGACAACGTTGTGCAGTAAGTACTCCCCAATAATGCTACTATCCTGCTCTTGTCCCACAATAGAAGCTTTGCATGATAAAGTCCTCAGTCTACGATTCTTTTAAATATTATCTTAGCACTTCATTTCCTCTCACAGCAATTAGCCCACAATTCAGCCTCTCAACAGGGGTTTCAGAAAAACAAGTCATGCCAGACTAATCTGATCTCTCTCTCTCTTTTTTTTTTTCTTTTTCTTTTATATATAAAATTACCAGCTTGGTAGATGAAGGTAACATTGTGGATATTGCATACCTTGATTTCAGTAAGGCCTTTGACAAGGTTCCCCATGACATTCTTGCAAACAAGCTTGTAAAATGTGGGCAAGACAAGTGAACTGTTAAATGGATTTGTAATTGGTTGACCGTCCGAACCCAAAGGGTGCTCAGCAGTGGCTCCTCTTCGTCTTGGAAAGATGTGACCAGTGGGGTGCCACAGGGTTCTGTCCTGGGCCCAGTGCTATTCAACATCTTTATCAATGACTTGGATGAGGGAATTAGGGGCATACTTATCAAATGTGCAGATGAC
The DNA here is from genome assembly GCA_030847615.1 of Gambelia wislizenii. Taxonomy (NCBI): domain Eukaryota; kingdom Metazoa; phylum Chordata; class Lepidosauria; order Squamata; family Crotaphytidae; genus Gambelia; species Gambelia wislizenii. The sequence goes on along the minus strand of JAUMIR010000005.1, from coordinate 199,588,617 downwards.
ACCAAATTAGGAGGAGTAGCTAATACCCTAGAGGACAGGATCAAAATCCAAAATGACCTGGATAGACTGGGGAGCTGGGCCAAAGCTAACAAAATGACATTCAATACGGAGAAATGTAATGTACTGCACTTAGGGCGGAAAAATGAAATGCATAGATACAGGATGGGGGAGACCTGGCTGAACAAGACTACATGCAAAAGGGATCTAGGAGTCCTAGTAGACCACAAGTTGAACATGAGTCAACAGTGTGATGCGGCAGCTAAAAAGGCCAATGCAATTTTGGGCTGTATCAATAGAAGTATAGTGTCTAGATCAAGGGAAGTAATAGTGCCACTCTATTCTGCCTTGGTCAGGCCTCACCTAGAATACTGTGTCCAGTTCTGGGAACCACAATTCAAAAAGGATATTGACAAATTGGAGCATGTGCAGAGAAGGGCAACTAAAATGGTGAAAGGTCTGGAAACCATGCCTTATGAGGAAAGACTTAGGGAGCTGGGTATGTTTAGCCTGGAAAAAAGACGGTTAAGGGGCGATATGATAGCTCTGTTTAAGTATTTGAAGGGGTATCACATTGAGGATGGAGCAAGGTTGTTTTCTGCTGCTCCAGAGACTCTCTCTCTCTGGCTTTTCTTCGCAAATGAAGATTCAGGAAGGACTCATCCCGCACCCTCCGCAAGCACGCTGATGACCAAAAAGGCCAATCCAAGATAAACAAATCTGGTTGCAGAAAGCACAGCAGAAAGTTTCCTTGGGTGATGTTTTTGAGTTGTGATTCTTTCTGCGTTGTCATTTCTCTTCAAGACTTATTTGGCATGAGTTCTCAAATGAGACTGCAGCATTGTGGATAGTGCGTCTCCATGCCTCCCGATGTGAGGCCAGGGCAGACCACTGTTGATGATCAATTTGGCTGAGCCTAACATGTTGTTTCAGGGAGTCTTTTTATCACTTTTTTGGAGTGCCCCTCATATGCTGACCCGTGGCGAGTTCACCATAGAGTAGTATTTTGGGGAGGTGATGGTCCTCCATCCTAGAAATGTCCCCTGCCCAGCACAGCTGTTTTCTCAATATCATGGCCTCAATGCTGATGATCCCTGCTTAGAACACAGAAAAATGGATGCAAACTCCAGGAACAGAGATTCCACCTTAACATTAGGATTAACTTTCTGACAGTAAGAGCTGTTGGGCAGTGGAACACACTCCCTCGGATTGGGCAGGGTCTCCTTCCTTGGATGTCTTTAAACAGAGGCTGGATGGCCATCTGTCAGGGATGCTTTGATCATGCTTTCCTGCATGGCAGGGGGTTGGATTGGATAGCCCTTGTGGTCTCTTCCAACTCTACAATTCTAATATTTCATCTTGTTTGGAATGTTACTTTTTAAAAGTAAGTAGTTACACTTACAGTTCCAAGACCTTTAAAGGAACTAGCTAGGGTTATAAACACAATTTTAAGAGCAAGTCTTTTCCTCTTTTATCCTTATCACTCTACATTCTACAAAGAGCAGCCAGACCCAGAAAAAAAACACAGGAATGAAGAAGAAAAACAGCCACCCAAAGAGAAGGCATTTTTACCATACATCAAAGGAGTCACAGACAGAATAGGGAAACTGTTGAGGAAACACAACCTCCAAACAATCTACAGACCAACCAAGAAAGTCCAAGAAATTCTATGCTCAGCAGACAAGAGACCCTCTCACAGCTGCAGGCGGGCGTTTACCGCATACCATGAGCTGTGGACAAGTTTACATAGGGACCACCAAACGCAGTGTGGAAACACAAATCAAGGAACAGGAGAGACACTGCAGACTGGGCCAGCCAGAAAAATCAGTAGTAGCAGAACATGTTATAAACCAACCTGGACACAAAAATGTTATTTAAAAAGACAAGAATTCTGGACCAGGCCAACAACTATCATGTCAGAATGCACAGAGAAGCCATTGAAATCCACAAACAGCTGGACAACTTCAACAGGAAAGAAGAAACCCTAAAAGTAAACAATATTTGGCTCACAGTTTTGAAAAACAATAGAATCAAAACTCAATACTTACAAATGAATACCACCCAGGGACAGGGTGATTTCCAGCAGTTAATGGCCCATCAACCAGCCATTAGCCAAACAGACACTAACGAGCCTTGCATTTCTATACCCAGAAACTAACTATTCAATTACACAAATGTACATGCACTCCCCAACAGCACATAAACTCCATACACACTCCTACTCAACCATTCTCTGAAGATGCCAGCCACAGATGCAGGCAAAACATCAGAAAGAAACTTTTCCAGAAAGTTTCCTCACAGTCCAGAAAAAATGCAAGGAAAATCTATGGATGCCAGCCGTGAAAGCCTTCGACTTCACAACACTCTACTCTGTTAAATTCAGACAGCTGAAAATGCTATCTGAATTTAAAGCAGCGTTAAAGACCAGTCTCTTCCAGCAGGCCTATTCAGATGATTTTAAATTGTGAATTTTAAATTGTGTATTGATTGTTTTAAAATGTCTTGGTTTTACTTGTTCTTTTAAACTGATACAGTCCTCCCTCTACATTCGCGGACTCCACACTCGCGGTTCTGCATATTCGTAGTTTGTTGCAAGGGGAGTCCAGGGAAAGTGGTGATGGGGCCTCTGGGGCCCCGTCGCCACTTTCGAGAGGGAGGTGAGGGGAGCGACAATGGGGCCTCCGGAGGCCTTGGGGGTCGCTTGGGGAGGGCTGAGGGAGGCCGGGAAGAGTGACCGCGAGGCCTCCGGAGGCCTCAGGGTTGCTTGGGGAGGGCGAGGGGCGGCCGGGAAGAGTGACCGCGAGGCCTCCGGAGGCCTCAGGGTCGCTTGGGGAGGGCGAGGGGCGGCCGGGGAGAGTGACCGCGAGGCCTCCAGAGGCCTCGGGGTCACTTGGGGAGGGCTGAGGGAGGTCGGGAAGAGTGACCGTGAGGTCTCCAAAGGCCTCGGGGTCGCTTGGGGAGGGCGGGGGAGGGCTGTCATTATTTGTGGAATTTTCACATTCGTGGGGGTCTATGGAACCTAACCCCGGCGAATGTGAAGGGACAACTGTATATGTTTTTAACTGATATGTGTTTTTAACCAACTTTATGTTTATATGTTAATTTGTTGTTCCTCGCTTCAATCCATAGGGAGAGGCGGCTAAGAAGAAATACTAATACTAATACTAATTTTATTCTTCTCCTTATTATTATTAGGCTGTATTCTACTTTAACTGCCATGCTAATATTCTTTGGAATTCTGGCATTTGTAGTTTAGTGAGGCCTAAGTGCTCTCTGGCTTAGAATTCTAAAATCTCCTCCATAAATTGCAAATCCCAGGATTCCATAGGATGTTGCTATGGCAGATAAAGTGGTATATAGCCCTATAACTGTTTCATGTGATAAGGCTCTTTATTTATTAAAAGTGACTGAAAAAATTACTTTTCGTTGTTTTTTTTTAATCTAAATGCTACAATCCACAGCCTGTGAAACATGATTCACCCTACTCCTGTCTCTATCATGTCACCTTAATACTTCCCACATGAGACTAAAAGGTTACAATCATACTGCAAAGGAAGCGAAGTTATCCCTAGTTAAGTTACAGTTGTAATGCAATGCAGTTATAACCCATTTTTGGAAGTGTAGTCAGCTCTCCGTATCCATGGATTCAACCATCCACAGCTTGACAATATTCCATTTCCCCCCGCAAAAGACAAACCATGATTTTGCCATTTTATATAAGGGACACCATTTTACTATGCCATTGTTTATAATGGGACTTGAGATTGACAGATTTTGGTATGCACTGAGTGTCCTGGATCAAGCTTCAGCGGATACCAATGGTGCTCTGTAACTGGTTACTTGCAACCACTTATGTCCAAATTCTGATTCCAGCTCAATGATACCCAGAATAGAGGTAGTCTTTTGTCCAGAATTTGTACTTGTTTTACTTAAAAACAAACACAATTTAAATATGGATGGAGCAAGTTTGTTTTCTGCTGCTCCAGAGACTGGAACACGGAGCAATGGATGCAAGTTCCAGGAACAGAGATTCCACCTCAACATTATGAGGAACTTTCTGCCAATAATAGCTGTTGGGCAGTGGGACACACTCCCTCATAGTGTGGTGGGGTCTCCTTCCTTGGAGGTCTTTAAACAGAGGCTGGATGGCCATCTATCAGGGATCATGATTTCCTGCATGGCAGGGGGTTGGACTGGATGGCCCTTGTGGTCTCTTCCAGCTCTACAATTCTATGATTCTATGATTCTAAATAAATGCTTCTTTGTTGAACAGTCAGTTTCACCAATAGGGCTGTTTAAGGACAGGAGGATACAGTTTAGATTTCTATACATCATGCATGGATAACTTGGGACAGGCAACCAATATTCATTCTCTACATGCACTTCCTAGGAAGGGATGCATTATCATGATTTGGTATATAGAGAATATGCATCTTGCAGTTTGTGTATGTGTGCCTGCATGTAGGAAAATTAATAGAAAAATTCCATGATGTGCTCTTGAATATATTTGAATTAACTTACCTTCAGCTGTGTATGTTAAGAGCATTTGTTCTGATTAAATTTTTACTCCTCATAATAAGGAGAGATGATTTTCTTCTGTGGAGTAATCATGCAGTTTAAGTGCAAGATGGTTTGCAACTGCTACCCTGCATTTTTTTTTAAATTCCTCATCTACTCCCAATTTTAAGAACCATGCATAGTCCTTAGGCCACTATTTGTGTCCTACCTTATAAAGTAGCACACTGAGACTGTCATAAACAGGCATCAGTCACCCTACATCTGCAAGTGCCTTTTTTGTCATTGCGGAAGCTGGTATTCCCTTCCTCCTTCTGCAATACCCAGTTGTCCTCTTAGACTTACTATAGAGTCACTGCAGCCTCATCAGGCCATTCTGTACCTAATGGAGATCAGAGGGTTTGAGAGGGATTGGAGAAGCATCTGGCTATGCCTCCAGAGCTAGATGTGAAATTATGACATCACCCATTGAGACCTCTGGAGGACCCCAGCAGATCTCATCAGATGATGTAATCATACCATGTCCATCTATACGGACATAGCCAGATGCTTCTCTAAGCCCCTCACCCCAGAATAACTGTTGGAGGGGGAGGTTTCAATGGTTCTACTGTAAGTGGCAATGGTGGTGAATGGCCAGCTGTAGCATAGTTCCAAATGGGGAATTACTATTCTATGCTGAGCTATACAGGATTCAGCCATACATACTTCTCTATGTGAAGGAATGTCAGAGGACAGTCATCCATTTGAAGCTGTACCCTGTTTAAAAGGCAATGCTGTCTAAGTCTGCTGCCACACTGCAGAAATAATGCAGTTTGACACTGCTTTAAGTGCCATGTCTCAATGCTATGGAATTCTGGGATTTGTAGTTTTGTAAGATATTTAGCCGTCTTTGTCAGATAGCTCTGGTGCCACAACAAACTACAAATCCCAGGATGGAGCCATGATAGTTAAAGTGGTGTCAAACTGCATTATTTCTGCAGTGTGGCAGCAGCCTCAGTCTCTTTTAAAAAAAATTAAAGAACTGTTAGAGTTGAAATCTTGAATTGTCTGTCATTGCATATTGTGCAGACTGAGTCTTTGTCATTGTAGTGAAGTTAGTTGTATTTCTGTTTCATGGATAGCAGTTATTTCTAATTTTGAATCTATGCATTACATGCAGACCTTATGGGAAGCGTAGCTGGCTTGCCCTGGATGATGCTTCTGCTCTGATTCTATTTACAGAAATCAAGAGGGTTGTTTGTTTTTACTACTCTGGTGAGTTGTGCTACATTTCTATTGAAATGATAGTACAGTCAGCCCTCCGTATCCACAGGTTCTGCATCTATGGATTCAACCAAACAGCTTGAAAATATTTGGGGTGGGGGAATTCCAAAAAGCAAACTTTACTGTTCACCATTTTAGATAAGGGATGCCATTTTATTATGCCATTGTATGTAATGGGACTTGAGCAACCAGGGATTTTGGAATCCATGGGCATCCTAGAACCAAACCCCAGCAGATACTGAGGGCCCACTATACTTTTTGTATTGTTTTGCATCTGAGCATTACAAATATAGTTTATACCAGGCATCATTTATCCATGATGATACATTTCCTCTTTTTGGCAATGTATAAGCAGATGCCTGAGTCGCGTGATTTTTCCCCAGAATGCCAGGCAATCTTGCTTGATACCCCCTCCCTGACAGCATTTAATAATAAGTGTTTTTATTCATATGATGTCTAGTTCCAGAAATTTGTATATTTGAGCTGTACAACCACTTATTTCCATTTACTAGTTCATGCTGTTACACTTACACTTTTGCATTCATACTTGCCTGCGTATGACCATCATTTTAAACTTCTTCTTATTTAGGCATTTTCTATAACCTTGTACCATGAAAGAATGCTATAGCATGCATAAACAGGAGCCCCCTTTCTGTTACTATTATCTTGCGAATATTCTCACTCTATTTTAGCAGCTTATTGTGTAGAAAGGGGAGGGCATTCTCCTTCTAATAATAAATAGCCTGAGCAGAACAGATTGACTGACATATTCATTTTTATTTTGACTGTGACAAACTGAAAAGCATAGCAAGGTGCCAGCATCTAAACTACAGGAGTTCAATTGTTAATCAAATAATAGATTGAAACATTGGCATCTAGCAGAAATTACCACAGAGTTTGGGTGTAGAAAACAATTAGCAATATCACACATGTAATAAAATTTTCTGCTGTTGAGAGGTTAACATTTTTGGGAACAATCCATTGGTTTTGAGGGGATTTACATGCATTATACTTTGGAGTGCTTCATATTTCTGCCTCCCTGTTCCTCTGTCTCTCACACATGCACACCTTCACAGGTATCCTGCCTAATCAATGCATTTCAAAGGGTTTATGTCACTATTGCTTACTCTCCAGGTATTGTTGGACAAATTAGGAACAATCCCAGTGCTACTTAGAACAGAGATGGTCCCAGTTGACAACCTGTTGACAGCCCACAGCAGAAGTAAAATAATCAACCCTTCCTGATTTCTACAAACAGAATGAGAGCCAAAGCGACTTCCAGGACAAGCATGCTGCTCCCTCCCATAAAGTCTGCTTGCAATATGGCAGTGATGACACAAAAAGTACAGCATTGGTGTTCCTTCTCTATGAAGATGCTTTCTTCATCTGGCCTCCTGCCTGATTAGCATAAGTCTGGAACTGCTTTTTGTCACGGCTGTGGAAGAAAGGAGCACAGTCATATGAATGAAGCAAGATGTGATAATATATGTTTTACAACCAGTATGTTTCCATTGTCTTTAATATCATGATTGCCATGAGACGTGTGATAAAGTCCCCAGCATCCACTGGAACCAATGGGCCCATTAGCTCTTGTAGAAGGCCAATGTAAAGCCCATAACATTAGAAAATCAGATGATGAGTACTGAAAGCATATCACCGTGGTCTCTCCATGGGGGAGTAGTTATTAGTCTTCACATACAACCTTTACTTCATACCCTCCATATGTCTCTATTTGGCAGGGACAGTCCTAGTTTTTGTATGCTATCTCACATTTTCAACTGCTTTAAAAATGTCCCAGTTTCTCTCTCCTCCTCCTCCTTTCCTCCCTTGTCATCAACTTACTTACATAGGTGCAAAGTGAGTTAAAAGTGCAAAAGCAATCTGCGGAATGGAGAGGAGTGGTGAGGGCAGGATCTTGCCCTCCCTGGTAGACTCAGGCAGAATCCAACTTCTGTAACCTCTCCTAGTTTACCTGTCCTTCCTCATCAATACTTTTTGCTATCTTGACCACACTCATATTCCTTGGCCACAGGTGTCCCAGTTTTCATCTATAAAATGTTAGAGAGTATGTTACCTGCAATGTTTTTTCACTGACACACAGGAACAAATAGCTCCTTTAGTTCCAAGAAGAGTGGGGAAAAGCCCATGTGGGAATAAAATAAGAGACTGATTCCTGAAGGCCACTCTCCAAGAGTCATCAGCTCTCTCATTTTACCTTTGTTTACACAAAATTTCTCTGCCAGCATACTTGCTTTACAATGGATTGAAAGTAGTAGTAGGAGATATAAGACAACTATCCTTAGGCAATTCACTAGCTCCTAAAATATATACATATTTAGGGGTATTCCGTGTTGGCCATGCAGCAAAATAAAACAATCCACCAAAGACCAATACCTTTATTTGGCCAACTGAGATACACAAAACACATCACACAAGTTTTCAAAGTTCCACTGGCTTTTTCAGCAGGCAAAAGATGTTTAAAAAAATCATACAGAAGAAAGAAAGAAAAAGTGATGGTCTTGGAGTCTCATCTTGTATCAGATATTGTCTCATTTTCATTCAGTTGGCATGGAGGGATCTCAATGCAGGCAGAGCTCATTCCCTTCTTGGCCATGTGGGGACCACAACAAAGAACAGTAAAATTTAAATTCCATTAGCAACTCCTAATCTTTGTTGGTGCCCATGTGAAATTCAAGATGCTGCTTTAAAAAAAAAACACTTTCAAACCTTCTTTGAGTTATTTTTTTCCCATCACTCCTACTCCTTCATGTTCACATCTTGGACAGTTTCAGCTAAAGGAGATTATCACACTACATTCCACTTCAACTGCTATGGCTGCCTCCTGTGGGATCCTTGGATTTGCAATTTAGGGAGGCACATTTAGAACTCTCAACCAGAGAGCTTTTAGGCCTCATGAAACTACAAACCCCAGAAATCCACAGGAGACAGCCATAGCAGTTAAAGTAGAATAATAGCACTATAAAAGTGTACTGATAAAGGAGATTATCAGATGTGGCAAACACCACATCAAAAAATCACCACAAGGACAGGAAGGAGTGAGATGATCAGATTACAACATCTTCTAGTGTCCTGGGGGCGTAGCACAGCTGTGAGTAAGACATCCCTTTTTATTGGTGGCTTGTCCCCATCAATAGAAAAGGGAAGCCTCATCTGCAGCAGTGCTACACCCCTGGAACAGCAGAAGGATGCAGTGTCTGGTAATGTCTTCCTTTCTGTTCTCCTTCCGGTCTTCTATTGTGGAACATGATTTTTTGACGAGTTCCCTCTTGACTGATAATCTTCAAAGTCCAAAGTGTTCTGGATTCTTTACAATGGTGTACAAGTCATAAATTTTAGGTTCTCCTGTGAGTTGCTGTTCAGTACAACCTCAATTAATGTGATGGCAGTGGCTTCTTCAGAGTGGGGGTCTTTAGAGATATGATCTGGGCTGGAGTTTGCATCCTTTCTTACGCTTCATCATTTTTCTCCTTCTGGTCAGATAGCTGTCTTTCAGTCTGGGCCTATAGACATGTACTTTTTAAATGTATATGGGCAGATACTTACATTCAGTCCCACAGACCCAACTCTTAATTTGAAGATGGTATTGTTTCTGCCTCTGCTAATTCAGCCTGAGAAAAAGAACCTTTCTCAGACTGCTTTATAACCTTTATTATAAAATGTCCAGAATGCTATTTACTGTGCTAGCTAGCCTCATATAACAAAAACTTATCAAAATTTACAAGCACACATACCAGAGTTTTATACCTGTCATACTGAGTGCACTGATGTTTCTGTTATTCATATAATAGGAATCATTATGTTCATAATACATGTGAGGGGCTTTTTTCTATCCCACAAGTGAGGTCAATACACTGTGCTGGGACATGGGAGAAGGCTTTCTCAGCCCTGGGATCCCAATTGGGGAATGTTTTCCCTTTGTAGGCCTGATTGGCACCAACACTATTTCACTTAGGTGCCAAGTAAAAACTTGGCTGTTCATCAAGGCCTTTGGGCCTCATTAATTCATCTCAAATACTGATGTACAGTTTCAAAAATATTTTTAATCTTTGAAATCCATTTTAACTCTTTGTTATGTTTAATAAGTTTTTAGCTTATTTAAATTATTTTTATTGTTTTATTATTATTTTAAAAAATCTGTTGCTTTAATGTTATTTATACATTGCCCAGAGATCTTTTTGATATAGGGCTGAGTAGAAATATTTTAATAAATAAAATGAAAATGAATGTAATAAAAGTGCTAAAACCAAAGATAAAAAATAACAGATAGCTTCTTTTGCAGCTAACAATTCTATCTCAGAAGAGCTCCATGGTGGCCCTCCATAAAATCACTTGGGACTTTATCAGACCACCCTACCAAAACGTTATTTTGCTGGCATAATTTGTGCCATTTTTATGCTGGCAAAAGAATGCCCCATACCTCACTTATCATGCATCCTGGCAAAAGGCTTCCCTGGCAATGAACGAGGAGTGAACAGAGCTCCAATCACTTCCTCGTCTGAAATCCCAATGGATTCTTGTGAGAAAAGGTAGCAAGGAAAATTAAAAAAAATAAAAAACTCAAAAAGTTTTTAAAAGCACACAAACACACTTAAAACTTCCAGATAAACCAGTGAGGGTCGCAAAAGCAGTGTCATCTACCTCGATGTTGCAATCTCACCTGTAAGTGTTCTGGCCAGACTGGCCATTGGTGCTGCATTCACATGAGTGCAATGGTGTGCAGAAAAGCACCATGCGGGATCAATTGATGGTTTGGGCCAGCAATAAAATAGGATGGGTTTTGGACTGGACACATGCCCTTTTGTGATCATTAGGTGTCCTTATGATGCCATATTTGGATGGTCTGATAAAGTCCTTGGTGGTGGTATCCCAGCTTTGGAATGTTGTGCCCAGAGAGAGTCTCCTGCTGCATTTGCTTAATGCTTCTTGGTGATATATATATATATGTGTGTGTGTGTGTGTGTGTGTGTATTTAAAACATCACTGCTTACTATCATACTGCTTTTAAAAATTATGTAGATCCCTTCAATAATTGGAACTTGTTAAGTCAGTACTCATAAACATTGCATTGGTTTTAATAGGTTTATTCTACTGAGGACTAACAAGTGGATTTTTCAAAGGACTTTATCATATGGGGACGAAAAATGTGCCCCATCTCACTACATTCTCTCCTGCCCACCTTCCATCCCTGTAATGCTACAAATAGGGGAAAAAAATCAGACCTACCTTTAGCTTCCCCCTCTCCATCCCCCTCAGCAGCCCAGGAGTGAATGCAGCTCAAATGGAGATGCATTCACTTCCTGGAATGAAAATCCTGGCCGATCTCATGAGAGGATGATCGTGTGGGAAATTTAAAAATAAAAAGCCAAATAAAAGAGTAAAAGTGACACGAAGCACAAAAAAACACTTAAAAAACCCCATGTAACGCAGGGAGGGTACAAAAAAGTGTGCCACTCACCTTAATGTCCTGATTGTACCTGGAAGTGTTCTGGAACGGACCTCCCACTGTGGCTGGCATCACACTACAGAAACAGGGCACCTTTTCACAAGCCCGTCATTCCATCATACAAATGTAATGGGTGCTCTATTCACGGCTTAAGCCGTGAATAAAAAGGAGCACTGCAGGAACAGAAGCAGCATGGGAGCATAATGGGACGGGGATGTAGTCATCTAATATTCAAGCCCTTTAGCGATCTCCTAGTGTCTCCGTAACACCATATTTAGGGCGTCTGATAATCTCCTAAGTCACCTTGAGCACCTGTTGAAGAGTGGGAAATAAATAAAAGAAATAAAGTAAAATAGATAGGAATGTATTACATCCCTTTGGTTGGCAATGAAGACATCTTTCAGAACACAGCCAGGGAAGGCATGCTGCACAAAGCATTTTGAACCCCCAAGCTGTCCTACCTCTAAATTATTTTTTTTTTTAATCGGGAAGTATGTTACTCAAAATACTCTACACACTCTTTATCTGGCAAGTGCAATTTCACCCTATTCTAAGGGCCTTGGTATATTTTAGACCCAGGAGAGAACTTTTTAAAATCTGGAATTCAATTTCTTCCCTTCAGAAAGTAAAAATGAAGGGAAAAATACCCCGAGGTAGACAAATGCAGCAGGAGGTATGCATATAGCTGCAAGCCCTTGATTAGTTGTCCATCCATTTTAGAGGCTAAGAACTTTTTCAAATGGGGGAGGGGGGAAACCCCAAGGGGGTTGGTAAAAGAACAGTCCTGTCCCACTTACAGCGCTCCATTTCAGATGGTGCTGTCCTCCTCCCAACCTTCCCCCGTGCTTCCTCCATGCTGCGGGTGCAAGAAATGTGCCACTTTTATTGATGGAAAACCCCCATCAATAAATAGCAGTGCCTGCAGCATGGAGGAAGCATGGGGGAAGGTTGGGAGGAGGACAGTGCTGTCTGAAATGGAGTGCTGTAAAGCAGGACAGTGCCATTCTTCTTCCGACTTCCTTGGGGTCCCCCCCCCATTTGAAAAAGTCCTAAGGCACTGATTACCAGGGACAGATCCTTTTCAGTAGTGTCCCAGACATTATGGAAAACTCTCTCCCAGAAGTGCTGTCTGATTGCCTGTCTGGAGAGGTCAGTTATGCATTTCAGAAAAGGCTGGGGATAAACATGACCTGTAGATCTAATATGGGAACTAATATGAATGTCTGAAGGGAAAAAAAGTGGTCCATTATACTGAAGGAGTCACCACAGGGATGGGGAAAAGGAGGAAGCCCAGGCAAGCTTCTGCTAGGCTGCATTGCAGATATTAAAACACCAAAGCAAGCAGTTGGGTGAACAGGTGTCATCCAGGTACACAAACCTACAAGCTTTTAATGCATTTTTCTGAACTGGTATATGTTGTAGGCATGGCCCCCTGTTTTCAGGCAACTGTGTAGAGCTGGCAGAAACTGAAACAATTTCACAAATCCAAGACGCTTGTCCAAAATCATCCTCCAAGTCAGTCCAAGTCGGTCCGATGGGTCAAGGAGTTCAAATAGATAGCAAGCAAGAGGCCCAAAGTGCAGAACAGAAAGACAGGGGCTGACAACACACACACATTGTTTCTGGCACTGGGCTACTGCCCTCTGTACATCTTTAAAAGGCTAGAGCCAGCTGGCTCTCATTCATGGCCTGATGAACTCCTGGTGTGTTTGCATTTGCTTGTCCTCCTTCAAGGCTGCTGCTGTTCACCTGGAGAAGCTAACTCTCGGCCCACAACAGGATAACACCTTGGACAATGTTTTGAAAATGTGGAATTAGAATCACACCGTTATAGGAACTCCCAGCTTCTATCCCACTAAAAGCTTTCTCCCAACCTTCCCAGATTCACCCTAGCTTTCCATTCTGTTTTTCTTAAACTTTCACTTATACACACTCACACACATGTGCACACACACACACACACACACATGTTGGTGTAGAAGGTAACAAAGGGAGCAGATAACACCATTCCTTCAACAATATGATATTTTTAGGTTTTAAGAGAGATCACCTTTATTGTTCTGAGAAAACATAAACGTCCTGAGCTTTGTGGGGTTGGTGAAACCACTTTCCTAGTATGTTTCTAATCCTTCTAGGAATTTGTTATTCTCAGCTATTTTTATTGCTCTCCCAAGTAAATCTATTTGACAAAAATGCTGGAAAAATACTAAAATAGTCCCCTGTATGTATCAGTATACAGTTATAATATTCACTTGACTATGACCTCATGTTATTTCTGACAGTCTAACTACCTTGGATATAATACATACACCTGTTGCTGTTTTTTGCTCCAATTTAGATGTGAAGGTACAAAATGTGATAGGTTTTTAATTTTTTTAACAGAGAACTCTGATAATATGCCACATAAAGCTCTCAGCACGGACATAGTTTTGAAGAGTGCTGCAATTAAGGAACAGTTCACTATAAGCTATTACAATAGTGAGGTGGTAATATGACAAGAATTGGTGTTGGCAGTATTCTCCTAGCAATCATTACTGCCAGAGCAAAAAACAAAAACCAAAAATTAATACTGTAAAAGTGGTAAAGTGAATAACTAGTGAACATGATAATGAACATCACTCAGGGGTATATTATATCCTGTCATATGTAACTTTGAAGATCTTCCTTTCTGGAGCATGCATTCTCAGATGCAGATTCATTTTTAGAAAGGTTGCATCTATTTTATTTTATTTTATTTTATTTTATTTTAAGCCCTCTCTGCCATGGTTCATTGTACCGGGACTTTATGACATTAAAATGCATTTTCAGAGGCTCTTGAATGCCTACATTTTTGAACACTTTTCTATAAACATGAACCTATAGGTTCACCTTCCCTCAGCTGCTGCCAGAAATTAATGCTTTCTCTTTTAATAGGACAGTAAAGTTAATTTAATTTAATGAAATCCAACAACTAGAATTATCCATTAGGATTACAGCTAAGCGCGATTCTTTACTCTCCTCTGAATATTGTATCTAATCATTCTCTTGTCTTTTTAATGGAGAGCTTCTTCTTCTAATTTACTAACTTATTCTAATGATACTGATGAGAGCTTTCTTGAACGTTTCTCCTGTATGTTTATATTCCTTATCTCTTTAAATGTTCACCATTTTACTAGTCAGCAATGTTCCCATCCATCCCTTACTCTTGTTGAATCATTCCACCCCATTGTTTGACTGAGGCTGAGGATCAGATGTTTCATATGCCTGAATGGCTGAAAGGTTACTATTATCTAGCTGAATATGAACATATTAATAGGGCATCTTGGGATTGGCTGCTGTGTACTGCCACATTTTTACAGCTTCCTACAGGAATTATTTCTGAACTTCCCTTGAAGCACATTAAACATATGGAAAGAAGAATAAGTATGGGGATTGGAGGAGGAAAGAAGTCTCACAAATTCCATCTGAAGGAGATGACAGGTGCCAGTCCTTTGAGAGTTTGTGCTGCAACTGACAGAAACAACACTGTATCAATTTCCTAGAAATGTGTGGGATTCATGTCTATCAATATACTTGTCTAACAAGCTGATATGTACTATAACTTGTTTTCTTTAGCCACCCTGTAGTTAATAATGAAAAGGCAAGCAAGCAAACAACTATTTCTTTCCCTATTCTTTCCTTCCAAATCTGATTATTTTGAAATCTAGAAACAGACAAGCCAGAATTCATTCTCCTTCCCCTCCACCCTGCACATCCCTGCTGCATTGTGCTCACTCTTGGTATAGACTTGCACAGAAAAATCTCAATGTGCGGCTCATAATGGCTGAATCGTTTCTGCAAGAATGGAAAAAGTCCCACCTTGGCCCCACTTGTAGAGGAAAGCTATTCATTGTCTGTTGAGAGAACTACATCACTATTTTTCTCTAATGAAAACCTGGCAATGCTCATTGTATCCTACCCTCAAGACTAGACTACTACTGTACACACCACTTGAGGTTGTCACTGAATACTGTTAAGATCTTTCAGCCTTGACAGAATGCACTGGTACAGCCATGCTAATAACATTATACTGGTGCTCTCACATTAACATTGGCTCCTTATTTTACTTCATACTGTGGAGATCACAGGGGACCACCACTGGTTGCTGTTCCTATCCCACTACTGTGAAGGTGGATCCAGGATGGCTGTGGGTGAGCAAGGACAAAAACAATATCACCAGTTAATGTCACTGGTCCTCCAGCCAGCCTGATCAGTAGGGTCGGCTGCAACAATGGCTGGCAAGATGGAGAGAAGAAACTTGTACCAGAGACTGGGGAGCTATCCAAGGCCAAGAGCAGGAAGAAAGGACAGAGTGAGGGGACTGAAAAGAGAGAGACAAATCAACTGAGAACCACATGAGGCATAACATGGAAATCTAGGGAGGACATAAATCTCTATGAGACAGAGACAGAGGCTACAAGCCCCCAGCAGAACCCTCCATCCCTGATGGTTCATATTCCCTTCAAGAGATGGGCCAGGTGAAGGGGCCTTTCATAATACACAATTATAGCACCATGGTTCCACTTTAATTGCCATGACAACTTCCTATGAAGCCCTGGGGTTTCCAGGTTGGGACAAGGCATCTAGAATTCTCAACTAGAGAGTTCTAGTATTTCCACAAATGACAAACACAGGACTGCCATAGATACATCCTACTACAATATGTCCTTCTGCTATAACTGTGTCATGTAAAAACTGTAGAGATTTGCAGTGACCGCCACCACCCCCACTGGAAAGTGATTGCCTTAACTTACTTTCCTGGCCATGCACCCACCCATATATATATATATTACAATGCAATACAAGCTGGAAAAATCTATGTTATAGGCTGAAGTTTAAAATTTCACTGGCAGCCCTACAACTGAGGGTGCATGATAGCGCCTGTGCATGAGAGAGTAGAGCAAGAAAGATAGATATTCAACTTCTGACCTTTTCAATTTGGGATGAAGAAAATGAAAATGAAATTCAACTATGTGCAATTCTTCTGTTTGTTTAGAATTCCCTTCCCCTATCTTTGATCTTTTGGTATGGGAAATATTTTTTTTAAAGGAAATAGTTTCACTTTCGTTATTGCGGTGGAAACAAATGTTTTGCTTATGAAGCTGAATTTGGCAGCAGGTAAAGAAAGAAAGGAGAGGTCCAGGAGACACTTTTGTTTCTGCCAATTTTAGGTATCACTGTAATGTCTTAAAAGCTAGTTTTACCCCTGAAAAAGAATATATGTGACAAAATATCAGTTCAGAATACATTTCATAAGCATGTATCTTAAGGAATGAACCTTTGCCAAGCAAGCTGCTATGGAGAGAGAAGAAGCATTTGAAACTAGAAGGAAAAATTGGCAACAGAACAAAGTATACATATCAGCCTTTTGAGTCTTGTAGCTGACAATGTTTGGAAATATGGATGTGTTTTTAATTTTAGGGTAAGACACAGTTGTGTGCTAAGGACTTAAATAAGCCTAACACAATGTAATTATTTCTTGTGTTGGTGTTTGCTT
Source organism: Gambelia wislizenii (assembly GCA_030847615.1). Classification (NCBI taxonomy): domain Eukaryota; kingdom Metazoa; phylum Chordata; class Lepidosauria; order Squamata; family Crotaphytidae; genus Gambelia; species Gambelia wislizenii. The sequence continues at coordinate 199,571,863 of JAUMIR010000005.1, read as the reverse complement.
GCTACAACATCAACTGTCTCCAGATTTCCCAAGATTTTCAGAAGCAATTGAAACATATTAGGTATCTTTGTAAAGACAGTGTGAGGGAGTTAGAAATTGCCTGCTTTTATGAATATTACAACCAGCAAAGATACCATAACCATAGGCAGTTGGTGGTCTAACTAGGGGAGGATGCCCCTAATAAGAACATACTGAAGTTATCTCTGAAAAACATATTGCGTTCCACTAATTTGTTAAGGAATGAATCACAGGCAGCATTCTATCTGTAGTGTCCCTAGCTGATTATGGCTTTACTTTTAGGACTGATATCTGACATCAGGGAAAAAATATTGTATTCTAGGATGAGGCTGAACAGATGTGATAAAAATCTATCCAAAAATCAAACTATGAAGACAAAGGCCAGTATAAGACAAGGGCAAGAATTAAAAAATCTAGATCATCTAGAGTGCATGTGATATCCCAAATTCATATCTGTAGCCTAGAGTGTTTTGTGATTTCCATAGAGTAGTGTATAAATGCTTGAATGCCTGCTCTTTTCCTTTGTGTTTGCTGTGAGGTTGTCACCCCAGGCACCTATTTGCTGCATCTAGTAAAATAGTTTGTATACTCCCTTCTCTGGTGTGTTGACTGGCAGTGGCACACTGGGGATACTGGGAACCATCTTTAGGATAGCACACTAATTTCTGTAACCAAGGAGCCAATCCAAAAGGGCACTTGGGAAGGATGCAGACACAAGGGAATTGGGTTTGGATGTAAGCAGCAGCAGCAGTTACTGGAATTAGTCAAACAATTTATAGAAGAAGTAAGGCAGGAGTAAGCAGGGTTGTCCTAAGACATTTTGCTGTCTGAGGTAGACCAGCATAATGGCAGCTCACTCAAAAAAGTGCATAGTACTCAAAACTGTACCAGCATAAGTACCAGCATAATGGCACCTCACTCAAAAAAGTGCATAGTACTCAAAACCACAGGGATCTCACTGTCCCATTTCGTTACAATTTTATTTTCAATTTGTTTTTTAATATGAATTAACCCAAATCCACAAATCTCTTCCTATTCTGAATGGAAATCATGTGAGATTTAAAAATGAGGAGCGTGAGAAAAACTGAAACTGAAACTCAAGGAGAAATTCAGTGCAGGAAAAACTAAAATGAAATCTCTGTGGGTTTTTTCCTGAGCCTTCACATTTTTCTGAGCCTTCATGTCTCTAGTTTCCTATCCCCAATCAAGAGAGAAAGAACAATAAGAGCCACTTGGCTTGCATCAAAGAAGATTATAGCAGGCACAAACATAATCAGTGCTGAGGTCCCAGGCATAAACACATACCTGCACACACTACTAAAAGCACAAGTGTAGTGCTGGTACAGAACATCACTGCAAGGTATTATTAGCCAGAGTACTTTAGAAGCAATCCGACAGTTCAAAAATTGCACAGGAAATCAAACACACTATGCGAATCAGGCTTCTCAGTTATCTTGTCTTCTCCCAACAACAAACCACACATCTGAAAATCCTTCACCAGTGTGCTGAGTTTTATTGGCAACATGTGTCTTTTCAATATGTGTATAGTACATTATGACTTAATGTCCATGTGCCATAAAACACTGAAATGATATGTTGTATTGCTACTATTATACTGTAGTTCATTCATTTGTTCATTCATTTCATTCATTCTGAGTCTGATGGTTAGGAAACAGAGAAGGGGCTGGGAGATTTGTCTTACAAGGAAATGAATCTTCCCTGAAGATGTGAATAATGATAAAGCTAACTAGGTTTTTTACCTAACTTGAAAATCTCGTTACAAATCTTGGCTAAGTGGGTATGAGAAGCCATTCATGGTCTCACAGCTTGGCCTTAGCAATCTCTTCCACAGACAAAACCCTCACTTGAGTGGGATGGTTGGGAATGGTGGTGAACAACTATGATATCCACAGCAGGTGACACATACTTACCTTGCTGGAAAGTGATGAGCTATTAAGACAGGCTAGGGGTATGGCTGTCTAGGGAGGATGAGAAAGAGACAGGCTGTATGGACTTTGTAAGTGTTTCTGGCCATCGCCAGAGGAGGAAGTCAGTTGGCAGCCATGGAAGATTGAAACAACAGGTGCTATTTACCATCTCCTCCGTGCTCCAGTTCCATCTCCCTCTCCCTCTCTCTGAAGGGTTCTGGGGTACTCAAGAGTGAGCTCAAGTCTTTCAAACAGAACTTCTATGTTATGTCTGTTTTTATCATGAAACTCAGTGGTGAGGTTATGATATTTCCATTCTAATACAGGAGACCGCTGGTGACCATGAGGAGTGAAATAATTTGCTATATGGGTGGCATAACAGCAGAGGATAACTGCACAGCTAGTTTTCAACCTTATATGCATTTAGGACACATCCAGTAACATCTATAACAGCCCCTAAAAAAAGGAAATGTCCCACTTCAAAATAGACTTCATCTTGTGCATGAGAGAGAAGTTACCTATCAAATCTGATAAACCAATTGTCATTTAAAAAAATGGAAGTGTAAGCAAAGCTTGCACCTAATTCTAATGCACCCCACTTCTGGAATGTTAGCATTGGCTATAGGCCTCAGAAACTGGCCAGGCTTGGTTCATTATTGTGGCCTTTTACAAGGGAAAAGACAGGATGGTCTCAGAAAAGGTCATTTCTGCTTTTTCCCTGGAAAGGAAGGCCTGAGGCTGAGAAGCCAAAAGGAGACACATTCGACATAAATGGGAGATTAATGGATGGAGAAACCCTTTTGTGCTTGCTGGTTGTGAAATTTCCTCTCCTCAGCTCCCAACCTAAAAGAAGTTGCTCAAAGCTGTTAAAATCCAATCATTGGACATTAAGGAACACATTTAGCATCTTCCTCACCTTTTGTCAAGACCAGGAAACTCATTGTGCAATCCATGAAGGCTCATGGAATTCATTGTTTCAACCCATGAAGCAACCAATCCCCTCAGGTGTATTTGGAGGTATAAAAGACCCTCCAAAGCATGCCTCATTTGCACACATCCAGTAACAGGGGGACACTCTGTTGCTATGTGCTGCCACATCCAGTTTCCTCCATCCACTCTGCCAGACTGAGTACAGGACAAGTAATATTATTATCCCAGCAAAACCGTCTTGCAACCCTCTATACCAAGTTTTCCTACTGTTTCTTTCTATAGCCTTGAGTGAATGCTTCTTCTGGTGAATGTGTGTGTGTTTGGTGTTATTTTTGAACTCCTTAATAAAAAAACATACTTAGTTTTAAATCTGTATGTATTCCATCTAGACAAGTACTGGTATAATTGGTTTTAAAAGATTCCATTGTTACCCCCTTTTGCATAGCTATGTCGAGTTGCTGCTAATTTCCCCAACATATTAGAAACTCGATATTTTCTTGGAATTTTCCAAGGAGCATTTTGGGTAACAGAAGCATAGCTGTTTCATAGATGTTCATCAATTTTAAAAAGTAAGAAAACAAAATGAACCTTCTACTCTTTCCTGAAAACAAAAATGCAAGTATTTGACAGAAGCTGCAAATGGATAATGGCCAAGATTCCAGATCAGCTGCTAAGTTACATAACTTCCTTAGTCCCCTAGCTATGTGGCATCTCCCAGCCCAGCCCCCTCAGTCCTAATTTAATGATCAGTAGATGCTGTGAGTGATGGAGGTATGTTCTCCTGTTGATCATGATGCAGCTGAGTGACATTTACATCCCTCTCCAGTGTGACAGTCAGAAACTGGATCCATGTCACAATTCTGCCTTGCACCAGAGATCACTCACAGGAGGAGGTCGAAACATCAGTCTTTAACATCCCAATTGACAGGAGACCAGACCATCTGTCACTCACAGTGGCTGCTGCCTAGTAAATCTGGATTGGAGGACTTTTACAATCCTTACATATTCCCTATACTGTTGAATAAGTAGGGACTGTGAGTAGAAATCAGTCATACATGCATAACTCTAGGTAACTGTGATTGTGAATTCCAGCCAATGTTTTTATGTTTTTTTATAGGCATATGTTTTGATATGCAGATAGCTGAGTATTTGTGAATTGCACAGTAAAACATTCACATGCTCAGACTTTAAAAGCACAACACACTTTAGAAAAAATGCTTGGAGAAACCTTTAGTTTTCCCCTGCCCCCACATGTTGTAAAAATGAATAATGCACAAATCCATTCGTTTGGTTTGATGGACATGAAGTTAATACTTCTTTCCTGTTCCATCACAGGACACTATTTGATATGGAGATTCAAAAAGGAAGAACAAAGCAAACTTGCATGAGTGACACTCCCATTGCTATTACATTTGTTAACAGTCGCTTTGGATGCAAATTACTTCCCCACCACCACCTCAATGTGGTGCAAAGCTGAAGATATGTTTTGTGGTTCAAGTTAATATAAACTTGTCTAGTTTCATCAAAGGACAAAGAATCCTGACAACATGAAGATCTTGAAAGATGACTGAGTACAGAATTTGGTTTCCCCTGTTCTCTGACTCTGCCTTTTGCGTTGCCAGTACAAGCAATGCTCTGTTAATTGAGCATTTGATTAACTGAACTGTATTTGTTCATTGGGTTTTAGCAACTAAAATGAGAGACCTAATTGCCATCATAAGCACAACAACAAATCCGCTTTACTCTTTAATTCAATATGCTTAATAGGTGCTTAATCCACAGAATGTTCTGCCCCTCAGTAATTCATGAAACTGTAAAACAGTGCTTTCCCCCTGAACATCATCAACATTTTGTCCTTCTGCTCTCTGGGGTAATAGCAGTGGGAAGAAATGTTTCCAATTGGCTGTTTCTCTTACTAGAACAGGTAGTCTTTCTTAATAATTTGCAACAATTTTTGCCAGAGTAATCCACATTTCCCTGACAGTGCTCACTAATTGCTAGTTTGCATGTTACTTTAAAGGAATTTAGGCACAGTATATAGTTATGGTGACTTTAGATGTTTTAGTTTTTTCCACACCCTCTCTTCTACTGTATGAGACCATGGAATTTGTTGTGCAAAAATGTTTCTAAGTAAAAGTACTTTGATATGTTTTACAAAGGAGACTACACTTATTTCTTTCCTCTGTTAGGCCCTGTAGGGAGGCTTGGGCTAGTTGCTGCTCAAGTTCTGCCATGCCAATTCATTAATTTGCTTCAGAAACTCACTATTATCTGTCACAAATTTTTCTTCCTACTAATGGGGGCTGGGGGTGGTTGGACTAATCTTCAGAATATTTGAGAAACCTAACCAATATAGAAATACTGATTATGATGAGAAAAGCCTCTCTCTCTCTGTCTGTCTGTCTTAAACAAATTTATGCAGCATCAGGTTATTTTAAAATAACACGGAATTTTTCAGTCTTGGTAAAAAAAAAAGAAAGAAAAGAAAAGAAAAGTCCAGCTGAACAAGAAATCACCAGCCTCCAGAAGAATTCTGGTCTCCATCTGAAGAACTAGACAAGGGGTGCTTTGCTGTTTATCAAGGTTTTCATAATTTGTGCAACAAACTTTTGATGCAAAAGCAAAATGCATGCATGCACAGCAAGCATAGAAAGACTGCCTGACTGGTGAAAAAGATTTGACAGATGAAAAGGTCTGGGGGGAAAAAAACACAATGGGGGAAAAAAAACAGGTTGATGAAAAAGACTGTAGTTTTAAACAATTAACAATTACAGCTATTGTTATCACCATTTGTGCCAAAATTATACAAAGAGTATTCTTTCAAGCAAGAGACCTATCACCAAAAGGGTATGAAATACTGCACCATCTTGTGAGTGAAGAGAAAATTATGTATTTTCTTATTCTTGCAAGTTAGAATGAGACAAATGAGGGTTTTCATTCCTAATGCAGGGCTGATTTTTAAAGTGATCTGAATGTTTTCCTTTTCTTCTAGTAAATAACACCTGTCAGTTTATTAGAGTAAGTAGAAACAACTTGGCTGTATTTAGATTTGTGTCTTTCGAATGTTTTCCCCAGTAGTTTAACCATGTAGTGCTGTGAGGGAGAGGATAAGATCATTACATTAGAAGTATTTATTCATGTCTTTGACAGGATTGCTGGCTGTACAATGTATTGCTTCCCGTAGGAACTGCAGCTCATTGCAAAAACTATTTAGATCTTTTTGCATGTCAAACAGCTGATCTCTGCTAAAGTATATTACTTGGAATGAATTTACATCCCTCCCATGGGCTTCAGCATCAGATGCTAGGCGAAAGCACTTGTTTCTATGTATGTAAGCAATGTTGATATTGATTTGTATGTGAATTTTTATAGACGACAACAGATCAGGAGGACTACATAACATGAATGATGTTGCTATAGGTTATTTAAAAATATGGTAAAATTATCTTAAATATGCATGCAGTGGTTCTTCTATTGAAATAGTGCACTGTGGAAAAGGTGCCAGACTTTTTTTTTTTAAATGGACCAATCACCTGGCACCAACAGAAGGCTATCATATACATATATATATATATATATATACACTGACTGATCTATATACAGTAAAGATATCTTGCTAACAATGAAGTTATGGTTACAGTAAAAATCTAGGTATCTTACCCACCCCACCCCAGAAAACATATGCACCAATCCCTTCTGTGTCACCTGCAAATATGTAAGTTATAATGCATGGAAGCGGTGATTAGCACGGAAAGCGGTTTGGGACAGCCACAACCAGATCCCATGCATCAAGTTATCTGTATCTAAGAACATAAAATGTGATCCTTATTTAGAAGTACAGTACTCTGGAGTTATGAATAAAGCTTTAACATCTGTTAAGCCACAGCAGGAACTGTGGATGATGGGGTCATAACGAAGGCACCTTGGGCAAGTGAAAGGCAATAAGAAACAAGATAAATTTCAATAGCTTTTATGCCACCTACATAAAAGACTCCAGCCTGGTTTGCCACTTGCAATACTTCAGATGTTGGGAGCACACAAATCAAGGCATCCGAAAACATTTGCTCTCATGCTGTTGTCTAATCCCAACTAGAGTAATCCATTCAATCAATTGTTGACTAGTGAGTCAACATATAGATAAATATAAAGGATTGAATAGCTCTACTTTAGTCAGGACTAAAAGAGAATTTAGGTCATTGAGTAGCTGCAGATCCTAGAAAAGCTCCTTGAATATATTTATATATATATTTATTACATATTCTACACAAATGTGGTGTACATCAAATTCATTATACTTACAGCATAAAACAGCCACAAGAAGTGTTTGTTTTCTTCCAGTTTCCAATAATTAATTCCAACAATGAAGGTATATTTCTATTTACAGGCTTGGTTCCAGAGAGTAGCATTGGGGAATTTCTGTTCAGCCTCAAGGTGATTAAGCTGTACGGTGTTACAGGATTCCATCTTACCTCCATACTCTTCAATATAAATATGAAGCCGCAGGATGAGATCTTACAGCCTTTGGAGCTGGGTCAGCTGTAGCTGACTCTGATAACAAGAATAAATAGTGCTGAGTGTAATCAGCACTATTTCTCCTTGTCATTGGAACCAGCCAGGGCTCTGCAGGTGCTGGACCAGTTCCTGGATGCTATAAGGGGCAAGATGAGGGCCAATAAATTATTATTATTATTATTATTATTATTATTATTATTATTTATATCCCGCCCCTCTGTGAACAATTGGGGCAGCTTACAACAGTAAAATAGTACATAGTATCTCTCTCTCTCTGGCTTTTCTTCGCAAACGAAGATTCAGGAAGGACTCATCCTGCGCTTTCTGCAAGCGCGCTGATGACTAAAAAGGCCAATCCGAGATAAACAAGTCCGGTTGCAAAAAGCACAGCAGAAGGTCCCCTTGGGTGATGTTTTTGGGTTGTGATTCTTTCTGCGTTGTCGTTTCTCTTCAAGACTTGTTCGGCGTGAGTTCTCAAATAAGGCTGCAGCATTGTGGATAGTGCGTGTCCATGCCTCCCGATGTGAGGCCAGGGCGGACCAGTGTTGGTGATCAATTTGGCCAAGCCTGAGATGTTGTTTCAGGGAGTCTTTGTATCGCTTTTTTGGAGCGCCCCTCTTACGCTGACCCGTGGCGAGTTCACCGTAGAGTAGTATTTTTGGGAGACGATGGTCCTCCATCCTAGAAACGTGCCCTGCCCAACGCAGCTGTGTTCTCAATATCATGGCCTCAATGCTGGTGATCCCTGCTTGCTCAAGGACAGCAACATTTGTCACATAGTCAGTCCAGTGTATATTTAGGATTGTGCATAGACAGCGCTGATGAAAGCGCTCGAGGAGTCGTAGGTGGTGGCGATAGGTGACCCATGTTTCAGATCCATAAAGGAGGATAGACAGTACAATGGCTCTATACACACTGATTTTTGTGCTTTGCCTCAGGTGTTTATTGCTCCAGACTCTTTTGTGAAGTCTTCCAAATGCACTATATGCCTTTGCTAATCTGTGATCGATCTCTTTGTCAATCTTGGCATCTGAGGAGATGATGCTTCCCAGGTAGGTGAACTGCTGAACGGACTTGAGCACTGATTTGCCGACGGCAATGTGGGGATGGTGGTGTTCGTCCTGTGGTGCAGGCTGGTAAAGAACTTCTGTTTTCTTCAGGTTGACTTCTAGCCCAAACAGCTCTGCAGCTGGTGCAAAGCAGGATGTTAGGCGCTGCAGAGCTGCTTCTGTGTGGGCAACAAGGGCAGCATCATCGGCGAAGAGCAGCTCACGGACTAGATAGTTTAGAGTCTTAGTGTGAGCCCTCAGACGGCTTAAGTTAAACAAGCTACCATCAGTGCGGTAGCGTATATAGATGCCGTCGTCTTCTTCAAGCTCTGCCATAGCCCTTTGGAGCATCGTGCTAAAGAAGATTGTAAATAAAGTTGGTGCAAGAACACAACCTTGCTTCACTCCATTAGTTATTAGAAAGGGCTCTGAAAGAGCATCGCCATATCTGACTTGACCACGCTGTCCCTCGTGTAGCAAGATAATCATTTTAAGGAATTTGGGGGGACATCCTAGTCTTTCCAGGATCTGCCACAGACCTTTTCTACTTACAGTGTCAAAGGCTTTAGTGAGGTCGACAAATGTTACATAGAGACCCTTGTTCTGCTCCCTACATTTTTCTTGCAGTTGCCTAAGGGCAAATACCATGTCTGTAGTACTCCTATTGGCTCTGAAGCCACATTGGCTTTCAGGGAGAAGTTCTTCGGCAATAGCAGGAACTAACCTGTTCAGGAGTATCCTTGCAAGGATTTTTCCAGCAATAGAGAGCAGTGTTATGCCTCGATAGTTTGAGCAATCGGATTTTGCTCCTTTTTTTTTGTACAGGGTGATGATGACTGCATCTCAGAGGTCTGATGGCAGTTCCCCTTTTTCCCAGCAATTCACAAGGAATTCGTGGAATTTTTCGTGGAGTGCATGACCTCCGTGTTTCCAAACTTCAGGTGGGATTCCATCAATCCCAGCTGCCTTGCCGTTTTTCATCTGCTGTATGGCCTTAAGGGTCTCTTCCAAAGTGGGAGCTATGTCCAATTCATTTTTCATTGGTTTTTGTATCATATATTGGATAGCTGATGCTTGGACTACTCGGTTGGCACTAAAGAGACTTTGAAAATGTTCAGCCCAACGATTTAGGATGGAGGCTTTATCAGTAATTAATGTTTGACCATCTGTACTGTATAAGGAGCTTTGGACCTGATAAGTAGGTCCAAACACTGCTTTAAGAGCTTCATAAAATCCTCTATGATCACCCAGATCTGCACAGCGTTGTGTCTTTTCTGCTATATTGATCCACCACTTGTTCTGCATGTCTCGGAGTTTTTGCTGTAGTTTGCTAAATGTGAGGCGGAAAGCTGCTTTTCTTACATGACAGGTTGGCTGGGCGAGGTATGCCTGGTGAGCAGCTCTCTTCCTTGCCAACAGCTCCTGGATCTCTTGGTTGTTTTCATCAAACCAGTCTTGATTTTTCTTGTGGGAGAAGCCAAGGGATTCTTCTGCAGACTGGAGGATACTGTTTTTGATATGTTGCCAAAGCACTGTAGGAGAAGGATCTGTAGGATGGTCTTCAAGTTTCGTTTGTAGATTTGCCTGGAAGTTGTCTCTCATGTTAGCTTGTTGAAGATTGTTGACTTGGAGTCTCTTCTTTAAGATGCCACCCCTCTTAGGTTTGAACTTAAGATGAAGATTTAGTTTACATCTGACAAGGCGATGATCTGTTTGGCATTCTGCACTGGGCATCACTCGTGTATGACGGACATCACGAATGTCTCTCTGACGGACTAGAACGTAGTCAATGAGGTGCCAATGTTTGGATCGGGGATGCATCCAGGTTGTCTTCAAGCTATCTTTCTGCTGAAAGATTGTGTTTGTAATAGTCAGCTGTTGTTCTGCACAGAACTCTAGCAGGAGGCGTCCGTTATCATTGCAATTTCCAACACCATGCTTGCCTAAGACACCTTTCCAGGCTTCGGAGTTCTTTCCTACTCTGGCATTGAAGTCACCAAGGATAATAATTTTATCTTCTACAGGGACTTTTTGTATGAGTTGGCGTAGGTCTGTGTAGAATTTGTCTTTCTCTACAGGGTCGGCTTGCATAGTTGGGGCATATATACTAAAGAGAACAACATGTGGGAGGCGTAAGGAAATAATGCGATCAGAGTGTCCTGTTGGCAAGGTTTCGAGTTTGGAGGCAATGGAGTTTTTAATCATAAAGCCTACTCCTGAAAGATGTTTTTCGGTTTTGGGTTTGCCAGACCAGTAAAGTGTGTAGCCGGTGCCATGTTCTTTAAGGCTGCCTTCCTCATGGAAGCGAACTTCACTAAGAGCAGTGATGTCAATATTAAGCCGTGATAGTTCAAGGGCTATTAGGGCAGAACGACGCTCAGGCCGTCCACTATCTTCAGAGTCTTGCATGGTTCTGATGTTCCAGCATGCAAGTGTCAGTTTATTTACACCTTTGGAGGCCGGTGTGTGCCTTTGTTTCTTTGCCTTGGTTTGACCGCATCAGAAGATTCCCGTTGGCCGCGGCTAGCCAACCAGGTAGTTGGGGATGAGCTTTCTTTAGGCCACCTTTTCTAGGCCCCTCTCCATGTGGAGCAAGCAGTGCTCTCCTTAAAAAAGGCTGCTTGGTCGTTCAGGATGCTGCCGAACAAGACTGTCATCTCCCGGGTCAGGCTTGAGCGACCAATGTCCTGAACCGCCTGCATGCAGGGTTGGGGCTGCGGCTTCCAGTGCATCTTTACACCTGCCGGTTTCGTCCCTCGCCAGTTGCTACAGGGCTTTTTTGGAAATGGATTTGTCCTTCGAGCCTGTGCAATGGATTTTTCTGGTGGAGTGCAGCGTGCACAGAACTGGCCTCACCCTTTAAACCAGAGATTTATCTGCCGTGGCCTTGCAAGCATGGATGTGGCAGTGAGGTCCTCGGGCCGTAGGTTTGATTAGAGTTTCCTTCTCTGAGATGGTTGACCTTACAGGGTTGGACGATCACCATCTGCCCGGGTTTGGGATTGGAGTTTTCCTTCTCCTAGGACGGTTGCCACAAGGCTAGAGAGCCCATCCTGCCCTTTGACGCTCTTTGTCAGACCCTTCGGTTTTGACCTGTCTGGCATGGGAGACCCTACCAGTGGCTATTATGCCACCGCCAGCATAGCTCAAAACATCATTAGGGTACGCAAGCCTCTCTCCCACGACAAGGGGGCGTCAATGGAGAGGAAGTACAAGTATAAAACAACTCAAAATCCCTTCCCCCCCCTTAAAACATTATTAAATCAATACAAATTAAAATCAGCATATAATACAATTGTTATTAAAAACCCTTCCTAGTGAGCAGCATCAGTTAGGAGCTCCAGAATCAACCTCCAGAGGGGGTTCCTGAGGCTGGGGTTAGCTATTCCAGAAAAGCCTACCTGAAGAGATCTGTCTTGACAGCCTTTTTAAAGCTGTCTAAGGATGTCAATAGGCGGATCTCATCTGGCAGGCCATTCCACAATTTGGAGGCGACAGCCGAGAAAGCCCTCTGGGAATTGGTCACCAGCCTAGGTCTTTGTGGCTGCAACAAATTCCTCCCAGAGGACCGGAGAGCGTGGGGAGGATTATAAGGGAGAAGGCAGTCCCTGAGATAGCTTGGGCCCAAGCAATTTAGGGCTTTAAACGTGATAACCAACACCTTGTACTGGCCCCGGAAGCTGATAGGCAGCCAGTGGAGGGACCTCAGAACCGGAGTAATGTGGTCCCTCCTAGATGTTCCAGAAACTAGCCTGGCTGAATCCTAAATAAATTGAAGCTGAATCCTAATAAGATGGAGGGCTCTGTAGATTGGTGGTTCCTTGGTCCAGGAATTGAGTAAACAGCCTGCCCTGAATGAGGTTGCATGGCCCTTAAAGGAGCAGGTTGAAAGCTTGGGATCACTCCTAAATCTATCCTTGTCATTGAAAGTCCAAACTGGTGCACCAGTGATGGCCTTTCCTGGACAGAGATAACCTAGCCACAATAGTTCATGCACAAATAACCTCCTGATTAAGCTACTGTAATATGCTCTTGAAAATGACTCAGAGTGCAAGTAATAGCTAGTGCTAAATGCAGAAATTCAACTACTGATTGGAATAATATATAGACAGCATATACTGCCAGTCTTAGAAAAATTGCACTGGCGGTTGCCAATATACTTCTGATCTGAATTCAAGGTGCTTGTGGTGATGTTTAATGCCCTTGTGATGACATTTAATGACTTGGGATCTCAATACTTGAGGGAGTGCTTCCCTATAAACATGCCTGCCTGAGGATTGAATTCTGCTGGTGGAACCCTCTTCCGTGTCCCCCACTAGTGGGGTCAATATACTGTGTTGGGACATCAGAGAACCCATTCTCAGCTGTGGCATCACAACTGTGGAATGCTGTGCCCTTGGAGGTATGATTGGCATTAACACTAATTTCAATTAGGTATTTACACTCATTAATTCATCTAATACACTGTTGTACACATTAAAAAATGTTTAATCTTTTAAATCTGTTTTAATGCATTATTATATTTAATATATTTTTGATCATTTAAATTATTTTTATTATTAAAACCATTTAATAGGGTTATTTGTGGGAGTTTTGCAGGCTGTGAGACCATGTTCTGGAAGAGTTTATTCCTGACATTTTGCCTGCCTCTGTGGCTGGCATCTTCAGAGAATGGTTGGGTAGGGGTTTGTGGCGTTTATATCCTGTGAGTCCCTGTTGGAAAGGATATTCTACCCTGCCCTGTTCTCATGCTTAGCAGTTAAGCAGAAAGAAACCAACTAGAGAGACTAAGCAATGACTATGGAAGATACTTGACTGATGGTATTAATGTTGGAGTAAACTAGTGCTTAGTTTTTTTTGTGGGTTTTTTCCAAGCTGTGAGGCTGTGTTCTGGAAGAGTTTATTCCTGATGTTTCACCTGCATGTGTGGCTGGCATCTTCAGAGAATGGGAGGTCATTCTCTGAAGATGCCAGCCACAGATGCAGGCAAAACATCAGGAATAAACTCTTTCAGAACACGACCTCACAGCCTGGGAAAAAAACCCACAAAAAAACTATGGATGCTGGCTATGAAAGGCTTCAACTTCACATAAAACTTTTTAACTTGTTTCTTTTAATTTTACTTGTAAGCTTTCCTGAGATATTTTGGATATAGAGTGAGGTAGAAATAAATAAATAAATAAAGATAAAATCACTACTTTTATGGTGTTACTGTAAAGTTTATGTTACTTTTATTGTTATGTTTGCACAGTCATAGGAAGTGTTGGAGAAAAAATATCACATGTTTCAAGTGCTTGCTTGCTCAATGCATCATGCTGTTGTTTCGTGCTTTGCTGTGGGTGTTGACATTTAGGGCCAGTCCAGATGGTAAAATGAATCCTCATAGAATCTGGGGGAATCCCATGTGTCCAAATGGGATCCTGCAGTGTTCTGTTGCTTTTGGAGGGAAGGGGGCCAATTTCCTCTTGGACTCCAGCATAGAATCTTACAATTTCTTCTTCTTCTTTTTCCCTCTGTAGTTGAAGCATAAACTTGGATGATGGTTATATTGATGGTTTTTCTCTGAAGTCTTATTAACATTATTCAGTCAGGCTTTGCATTATAACTTTTGCCTGCTTTTGCTAAATCTCTCCTCACAATTAACACCACCCCATTTCTTCTTAGATTTTCATTACCTAGTAAAACACCATATAAGTATCTGACTCAAAATGTCCCATTTCTGTCCACTTTAGCTCACTCAGCAAAGTACTGCAATGTTTATATATTCCATTTCTTTTTTTAATATGTCTAGCTTCCTCTGATCCATGCTTTTCAAATTCTATGTTTCTATTACATGTGTTGCAGCTTCAGACTTTCCTTTCACCTTTGAGCACATCAACAGATGAATGCCCTTTTGGCTTGGGTCCAGTTGCATCATTAACTGCATCACAATTTCTTCTACTATAGTAAAATTGTTTCTACTGTAATGTTTATTGGATATGTTTTCTCAATAAACTATTGCAGTCCAAATTAAATATTTTTCCTTTCAGAGTAACATAGTTTTTAAAAACACTGGGATTGAGCAAATTTGGTTGGGCGAAAATAAAACAGAATAGAAAACTGAAAGTTCAGTGGTGCTAATGATTCCTATTTCTGCATTACAGTTTGGAAAGAAATATGTGAATAAGTGTTGTATGTGTAAATTGCTTCCCTGTGAACTTGTGAACTCTTCAGTTGGAATGAGAGACCTGCAATTTGGAGGGTCAAGGGTAAGCAATTGAAAGATAGAACACATTTTCACATGGCATTTTCCCAGGTGACAAGTCACAGGAATTCTCTCAATCCTTGAAAATTAATCTGTGAAAGCTATGCAATCCCACTCTTTTCAACTGGCTCAGTTTTTCAGTTATAGTTTTGTTTTCTGCTGGTTTTTGCCTAGACGATTACATGCCACTGTTTCATAATCATTTTTTTCTTTTGATGGTGTGTTTTTACAATTCTGCTAGTATGAATAGCCAGAGCTGTCTCTCCACCCCCTGTCCATAGTATCTGGCTGCAATCCTATGCCTGCTTAATTTCTGGGGAAGAATACTAATTGAAAATAGTAAATAACTCCTGGAAAAACAATTCTGGAATATATCCTTGCAAAAGGAAATGGGTTATAGTTGACAGAAAGCACCCAGTATAAACATCTTTGCATGTTTTTAAAAGTGCCACAAGACTCTGTTTGTAGTTTCCAAAGGGGGTAGAACCATTTGTCTGTTGCAGAAAAAAATAATAAAGGGATGTACTTAAACCAGGAGTGTAGCTATAGGGAGGCAAAATTGCAGAGAGTGGGGCACTGAAAATTGTTCACACTGCAAATTCTTATATTTGCTGTGGCCACTTCCCCTTGGTAATTTTGCCTGTCCCCTTTTCTTTGGATCCCTAAGCTCTTTTTCTGAATGCTCAACTGAAGTTTTAACTAACTGCAGTGTTAGAAATTTGAGAACTGAAGGGAAATTTCATGGAAGGGGCAGATTTCTTATTGGGGAGCGATGCCTTCAGTTGCCCCCCCCAGCTATAGCTCTGAGTGAGACCCAGAGGTTGTCCAAATGGTGAGAAAACTCCTCATATAATGTGAGGAGACTTCTACCTGTCCTAATTGCATTCTGTGTGATTTTGCCATATTGTGAAGGTGGGAGGGAGGCCAAAAACTCACCATTAAAGCCTTCTTGGCTTTTCCCATCTTTTTTTTTTTTAAAAAAAAACAACAATAACGAGGGGGTGTGCATTTCTGCTCATTAGAACAAGTGAGTTGATCTGATTCATTTGCCCAAACAAGAGGAAATGCAAATCTGATTGGCTGGATGAGCACGGGGGCAGGGGCTTGCTAACAAGGCAAGCACCCTCTGCTACCATGTTGGATTTTTGCCTTAGCTGGCAAGTGCTATGGTGAGAAAATGGGGTGCTGGGTTTTGTTTTTTGTTTTTTGCTTTTGTGTTCAATTAAAAATTGCTCAATCACACCTTGGACATGGGTTTTTTTTTAAAATAATATTTTTTTTAATTTAAATAATTATTTAAAAAGTAAGGTAGTCATCAGCAAATTGAGGTAAGTACAAATGTGAGTAAATCACTTGTGACCACCATGGTTACTAGCCAGCATGAGAAGCTTATGGGGGCAAAACACACACACACACACCATTAGGACAAGTTGCAGCTGCTGCAAAATGTCATTACTGCAAGGGGCTCCATTTTTTATGGACTCATATAGACAAGCCCTGAGTCATACTTAGAACAGACACATCAAAATCAGTGAGAGTTAAAATTTTCATTTTATCTCCTCTAAGTTATGTCTATGTCTGGATCCAACATCCAAGTGTACATGTGTTCTATGCCTGTGAAATATCTATTTTTAGATGTCAGCACTGCCATATAAGGATCAGCAAGTGGAGCAAAACTATTGTAGAGAAAACAAACGCATCTCAGAAGAAATCTGAACTCACCCAATGCTGGCTTTCTAAAATATACCTCTTGATGTTGTCTCTGCAATTCTTACTGTCTGGGAGTGAAGCAAACTGATATCTATAAAAGATTACAAATGCAGGGCTACTTCTGCAAGTATTCAACCCATGTACAAATTAAACATTCTTTTGGCTGAACATTCAAAACAGATGGGATTATTTTTCAACATATAATCAAACTAGACCTAATTAAGAACGACAGACCCAGCCGGAAACTCAGAGTTAGCTCTTTTCACTATTCTATCTATATTCCCAAAGAGACTCGCATTTCAAGATCTCTGTCATTGGGGAAATTACATGGTTAAACAAGCTTTCTCAAGGAAATCAATTACTTCTCTGGTTTTTAAGTTTATTTTTACATCCCCAGAGCAATCTTTCAGCATTTATATTTAAATGACATCCACTACACAAGGAGTTGAGCAGTTCTTTAATCATTTGAGGAGTTCCAGTCTTTGAAATTTGTCTGTCTATAAATTCCCAACAAGTCTTGGAAAAGCTAAAAGCTGGGAACATCCTAACTATTGTTTACTTTGATATGTCTGATACAAGAAAAATTGTATATATTTGCCAGAGGTCAATTTATTGTTGGGGACAGGTTTTTTTTTAAATTCACTTCCAATTTATTCCTTTCTAATGAGACAGCCATTGGTACAGTGATGTTGACAGTAAAAGTAATAGCTTTACAAAAGCGGTAACCCGTTGTCACATAATACTATATTGAAAAATGAACGCCTTGGTTTGGGGAACATCTTTTTATTGAGCGACTAGAGTCCATGATGGAAGATATGGATGAGAGAAACGCATTCCTAATCGCTAAATGCTTTGATAAAGGCAACCAATTAATCTCTGTCTCTTGGAAACGAGTGCTGGAATTAGCTCCTGCAAACTGGCAAAAGGCAAAGTTCACATAAAACTTGCATTATTAGTGCTCCTGGCAAGGATCCTTTTGTGATTTGTGCAAACTGCTCTGAACCTCTCTCTGTCAGTTCACAACTTAATATCAGTTGTTGGCGGCTGATTCTGAGAAATCGAAAGCCATGCATTATCAGGCTGCGACTGCTATCTACAAAATGGGATGACTGAAACCCAAACTAAATGTGACATGCAGTTCTGTGTAGCTTTCTCTTGACATTTTAAAAATCAATAGCAGTCTGCTGCTCGTGCTGTGTCCCTGTGTGCATGAATGCAAGATAAAACAGGGTAACGTTGGAGGGTAGGGCTACCCATATCTTGCAAGGAGAAAAGTAGCTGGGGGTAAATGATTTGGAGCAGGAAAAAAATTGCTAATGAAAAAAAATTAAGTAGGTGCTGCTTTTTCCATTCCTCTGACGAAAGTCCAATTTTTGGAAGTTACATTAGGTTTTAAAAGATGGGGGTAATTCAAGCAATAGCATAACATTGCAGTGTGGACCTGATCCCCATGTAGGTTTGATCAAGTCTTAGTATCACCAGTGGTAACTATGCCCACTGTCAGGGTGGGAAGAATGAAAAGAACTTCAGACAAGGAGCTTGCTACACATCCAGACAAGACCTATTACTTATTTATTTATTATATTTGTTTATTTATTATATTTATTTATTATATTTATTCATATCCTTCCTTTCTCCCAACGTAGAGACGCAAAGTGGCTAACAATGAGTCTAAGGAGCTTATCAGACAGGAATGTGAAAAGCATTCCTGTCCCATAATCTACCATTCTGATTCCGCCCCCGTCCCAGCACAATAACCCTCCCCATCACACTTACCTTGTCTCATGTTGACAGGAAGCCCAGGAATGAATGGAGCTCAAATGGAGCTCCATTCACTTCCTGAATTGAAATCCCATCCATTCTCGCGAGAAGATGTGAGTGTGGGAAATTAAAAAATAAAAAGTTAAATAACACAAAAAAAAGTTACACCAAGCACAAAAACACACTTTAAAACTTACAGGTAACCTGGGGAGTGTCATAAATATTGTGTTACTTGCCTGGATGTTGCAATTTCACCCGGAAGTGTTCTGGCAGGATCGCCTATTGACGCTGCATTTCTGAGAGTTAAATGGCCTGAGGTTTCACACGCCCTGGCAAAACTGGCACCAAATCGCAATGGGGGGGGTCTATTGATGGCTTGGCTTGTCAATAAATAGAAACACCATAATGATGCCAGTGGAATGAAAAAGGACAACATCATCTGATATTGGCATCCTTTTGCATTCCCCTGGTGTCATTATGGCACCACATTAGCTGCATCTGATAATCTCCTAAAACAATACAAAAATCATTAAAAATATAAATATGAATATGAAATTTTAAAAAACAGATTAAACCTTTTACAGTGTTAAAACATTTAAAACATTAAAAATATTAAAATGCAATAAAACTATATACAGCTTAAAAGCTAAACTACACAGCATGTACAAGCCCATCGCCCACCAGATTGTGAATGCCTGATGGCATAAGAATGTTTTTACTTGTTTCCGTAGGAGAGCAGAGAAGATGCCATTCTGGCCTCTCTTGGGAGGGAGTTCAAAAGCCTAGGAGCAGCCACTGAGAAGTCCATCTCCCTCTTTGCCACCAAACGAGCCTGAGAAGGTGTTGGGACAGAGAGAAGGGCCTCTCCAGATTATTTAAGAGCTCTAATATGCTCATAAAGGGAGATACGGTCCTTCAAATAACCTGGACCCAAGCAGTATAGGTCAACCTAGCTATAAACTTAAGCAATTGTTACAATTAGCTACAGTTGTCCCTCTGTATCCACAGATTTGGTATCCATGGATTTAAGTATTCACAGGTTGAAAATATTCTTTAAAAAAAATCCAAAAAGCAAACCTTGATTTTGCCATCTTATATAAGGGACACCATTTTGCTATGCCATTGCATATAATGGGACTTGAGTATTCACAGATTTTGGAATTCACAGGGGTCCTGGAACCAAACCCCAGTGAATATGAAGGGACAACTGTACTTCCAACTAATTGTTGCATGAGGTGGAAAACTCAGGATTGGTGTGGCAGGTACACACCAGAGGCAGAGAATGCAAAAAAGCAGAGGACATCTGCTTTCCTAAAACACTGAACAGAAGCATTGCCTCAGCATAGCAGATTTTTTTATTATTATTACAAACCAAAATAAACCTATAGTTCAGCTGAAAAAAAGGTAACTTGCAAGCAGAAAACTCATTTGACAGTAATCATGAAGGCAACACGGATGCACTTAGGTCCGATTCCAACACCACATGATGGCATTCCTTGGAGGTCAGATTTTTCTGGTAGCAGCAACAGAAAAGGGAAAAGTATAAACTAGAAAAGAGAAAGAACAGTCCATTACAAAAGGAGAAACTGGGGCAGTTTTGCTATAGAGGCTGGAATATACACAGTATAATACAGAAAAAAACAGGAATTCTAATTCAACAGCACCCCATTGTAGAAGAAACATCATAATTGTAAAGGAGGGATTGGGTTTGATTTCAGAAAAACTTGATTTCTTTGGTACATTCATGTATGTGGTTGTTGTTGTGGTGGTGGTGGTGGTGGTGGTGTTCTTTCAAGTTAACTCTAAATTCTAAGTTATGATGACCCTATCATAAGTGTGTTGTGTGTGGTTCTAACTAAAATCTGTCAATAAAATTGCTTTTGATTCTGTAGTTCATCAAAAACTATGGATTGCTCTTGAAGAAATGAGTGTGTCACAAGATTTGATTGTCCTGATGTGTAACCAGAAATCAGGACAAGAATATGGAGAAACAATATGGTTTCCAATTGGCAAAACAGTCTGGCAAGTCTGCATTTTATCACCCTATCTTTTTTAACTTCTACACTGAACATATCATATGTAAAGCAAGATTAGACTTGGAGGGAGGAGACGTGAACATTGGAGGAAGGAGCATCAAAATTTAAGATATGCAGATGACCACATACTACTAGAAGAAAATATCAAAGACTTGGAATTATTTCTCAAGAAAGTCAAGGAAGAAAATGCAAAGGCAGGTTTACAGTTGAACATTAAGAAAACAAAAATTATGACCACAGGTAATTTAAGTAACTTTAAAATAGATGATGATGACATTCAAATAGTGCAAGATTTTCCATACCTTGGCTCAGCCTTTAGTTAGAATGGAGACTGCAAGCAAGAAATATGTCATGCCCTGTGAGCCTGATGAGGGTATAGAGTCAGAGGAGGAGAATATGGTAGGGAACAGCCCAAAGGGACCCTGGGACAGGTTTATCTACACCTGTGCCAGCAGGGAACCCTGCCAACCTAGAGGCTTGAGCAGAGGAAGAGCCTGGTCCAAGTGGGTTGGCATCAGTCCTGCCCATTCAGATGATGGCAAAGAAGAAGAGAGGGACTTACCTCCACCATCGTTATACCCAGCAGTGAGCTCAAAAGGAAATTCAAAGGAAATCTGAGATTTATGAGAAAAACCTGCTCATTAAGAATCACCTGACAAAGCCTTAATAGCTTTCTATATGCTGGGAGAGGCAATGGAGGCTTTGTCAGAGATCAACTGATCTTCCTGGTGAAAGCTTCCTGCTGACTGGTGCCTGGATTCTGGTTATCTTGACTTCTGTTACCTTGACTCTTGCTTAGACCTTGGACTGTCCCTGACTGCTCTGTTGCCTGCTCCTGTTGACTAATGGACTGTTTTGGACCCACGCTGACTGACTACCATAAGCCTCTGACCTTGTGGACTGTGTTACTGGACTAAATCTTTTACTGTGTTTGCATTTGTGAGCTAATTAACAGTTGGTTACCTTCACAGACTAGTGCTGTTTATACTTTGCTGGTAACAACCTGTAGTTGCTTTCCAGACAAAATCAGAAGAAGACAAGGACTTGGAAGGACAGCTATAAAGGAACTAGACAAGGTCCAGAAGTGTAAAGATATATAATTGAATACTAAAACTAGAATTGTCCATGCCATCATATTTCCCATTTCTATGTATGATTGTGAAAGCTGGGCAGTGAAGAAAGCTGATAGAAAGAAAATCAACTCCTTTGAAATATGGTGATGGAGAATAGGCCTACTGATACCATGGACTGCTAAAAGGACAAATCAATGGGTTGTAGAGCAAAAAAAGCTTGAACTCTCCCTACAAGCCAAGATGACTAAAATGAGACTGTTGTACTTGACCATACCATGAGAAGATGCTAGAAAAGACAATAATGCTTGGTAAGGTAGCAGGAAAAGTGGAAGACTATTCCAGATGGCTAGACTCAATCAAGGAAGTCACAGTCCTGAATCTGCAAGACCTGAGCAGGGCTGTTGATGATAGGGTGACTTTGAGTTCTCTTATTCATCGATCACCATATGTCAAAGTCGACTTGGTGGCAGTTAATAAGAGCAAGATGGGAAGACTGCCAATGAATACCGGGTGCTATAGGCTATATTTCAGAGGAAGAAACTGGCAAAACCACCTCTGAGTATTCCTTGCCTAAGAAAATCCTATGAAATTCATGGGGTCACCATAAGTTGACAGGTGACTTGAAGCCACACACACACAAGCAAGAATCATCCCTGAACAAAGATCTAGTTTATTGTAGCTGTTTCCAAATAAGAACTGGATTACTCAAGAGTGCTGGCTTCTATAAAGTTCTGCATATTTGGGCCCACATTATACAGGGGGAAAATTCCACACCTGCTTGAGTTTTAAGATCCTTAGAGGAGGGCTTTCCTTGGTTTTAGGTATCATGGTTTTGGTGAGGGCACATGGCATTCTTGATAGTATCCCTAAACAGTGGAATGTCCTTCCATAAGATGTTAGGTATACCCATTTCTGATCTTTTAATGGGGAGAGCTATACTTCCCCCATTATTATGTTTTAAATGTTTTTAAACTGTTTTAAATTAGTGTTGTTTTAAATTGATAGTTTTTATTTAATTTAATTTAATTTTACTATTATGATTGGCTTTTAGCTGTATTCTTAAAATGTGTGTTGTGAGCCATCTAATATGTGCTGGATTAATATGCAACCAGGAACACAATTATCGCTTACATTGTACAGATCTTCAAATAATGCAATGGATCTCTTGGCTTAGCATGCATTTTTTTTAATGTGCATATCAAAATGGAAGTTGTATATGTCAGGAGAAGTTGTGTATGAAATTAAACATGATTTTTTAAAGGAAAAACATGAATGCAACAGGCTTGTGACAGAGTACATGTACAAATACAGTTCAGAACTAAACTAATTTTCCCATTACTATTCTTAATCCCAGAGAACCATTGTGGTGTAGTGGTTTGAGTGCTGGACTACAACTAGGGAGATCAGGGTTCGAATCACTGCTTGGACCTGGAAACCTGCTTGGTGACCTTGGGCAAGTCACATTCTCTCAGCGCCTAAGAGAAAGGCAAAGGCAAACCACCACTGAACAGATCTTGCCAAGAAAACCCTGTGTTGGGTTTGCCTTAGAGTTGCCATAAGTAAGAAATAATTTGAAGGCACACAACAACAATTCTTACTCTCAGGGCGTGTGTACAGGATTACAGCTGTAGCTTTCCTGACGATTTTTGGTAGTGGATTTTTAATTGCTTAAGAAGAGTGGGGATGAAGGCTAGGGAGCCCTGTGGCACAGTGGTTAAATGCCAGTACTGCAGCAGAATAAGGTTGCAAGTTCTATCCCAAGGGCTCCAAGGTTCACTCAGCCTTCCATCCTTTCGTGGGTCAGTAAAATGAGTACCCGGCTTGTGTGGGAAATTAGCTAACACACATTGGAAACCGCTTAGTGCCTAGCATGCTATAAGGTGGTGTAGATGTGTAAAATGCTGTTGCTTAACAATTTGTAAGCTGCTCTGCGAGCCTTTGTGGCTGAAAAGCGGGGTATAAATACCTGAAAATAAAATAAAAATAAAAATAGGTAGTCTGGCTTGGCTTGTTGCTTTTTTTAAAAGGGGGGGGGTTAAGGTGATCTCTGTTCTCCTCTGACCTCTGTGGTGTCGAAGCTAAGGAACAAGTCACACAATTAGTGCATTTATAAACACCACTTGTTTGACAGTACAAGAATGCTAAATAAATGCTGCAAACTGCTCATCTACAACCAAAGGCAAAGGAGTATTACAGGAAAAATGGGATGGGTGGGTGGGAGGGAGGGAGGGAGGGAGAAGAGGAAATCCTGTGCTTGTGTTTCCCCTCCAATTTGCTTTAATTACCAAGCTCACAAAGTATCCACTCTGAGCTTTTTTTATTATTTTTTAGGTAAATGTGCCTGTCTGTCTTCTACTTTGTCAGATTTTATTCTCAAAGCAATATTGCCACATTAAGGTTTTCTGGCTTGTAATGCAAGTAAACATCAATTTCTTTCACCTAGTTTTTTTTTTTAAACCACAGTCACCTTCTGGAATGAACTTTACCCCAAGTGATTTGCAATTATAAAAGTAGAAAAACTATACATTCATGAGTGTGGCAAAAAATTAAAAAGAAAAATTAAAAAAAAAACACCAAAACCACTCATTCTCATTCTAATTTTAAAAGGAATGTACTTCATCACTCTTTCCCCAACCTCTCTCACTGCACAATAGATTCCAAAGACACACTGAGGCCACTGACTTTCCTGTGGGGATTTCTGTTGCAGTGGTTGAATGTGCTCTATTTCTACATCTGAAAGTGTTCTTGTTTTTACCATTTCCCCCCACCCACTTTTTATCACAAACCCCCAATTTGTGAATCTATTTGTCATGGTTATCCCTATTATCCATTAGATATGGAAGGAAGGACATCCTAAAAGAAGCCCTGCCATCCTGAGATTGTCATCTGCTCCTCCTCTGAGTGGTCCAAGGAATGGACACTTCCAAGATAATTTTTTCTTTGTCCTATCACATACTTGGGGAAGTACAAGCAGCATGTACCTTGGGGCAATACCAATGAGTTTTGAGCATCCTATTGGGCTCTAGACCCAGCTACCGAGTACCAGGTGACCTGTCACAGCACACAATTATAGCACTACCAGCTGTTCCTGACATAACATACACTGGTGGTGCATTAAGGGTGAGTCGCTCTGTTGCCCTGTCCCCACTGTTCTGTTGCCACCACTCTGTTGCCACCGCCGCCACCAGTTGACTGCATGGGTCCCATTGCAGCAGCAGCAGCAGCAGCAGAGGAGGCAGGGCAACAATGTGACCCCATGGGCACCAGATGATATCAAAATCCATATCAAAAGTTGGTCTAGTTCTGAACATGAGTCAGCAGTGTGATGCAGCAGCTAAAAAAAGCCAATGTGATTCTAGGCTGCGTTAATAGGAATATAGTGTATAGATCAAGGGATGTAATGGTGCCACTCTATTCTGCTTTGGTTAGACCTCACCTGGAATACTATGTCCAGTTCTGGACACTACAATTCAGGAAGGATATTGAGAAGCTGGAATGCGCCCAGAGGAGGGCGACCAGGTTGGTGGGAGGTCTGGAGGCCATGCCCTATGAGGAGTGGTTTAGAGAACTGGGCATGTTTAGTCTGGAGAAGAGAAGGCTGAGAGGGGACATGATAGCCATGTTTAAATATTTGAAGGAATGTCATACTGAGAATGGAGCAAGATAGTTTTCTGCTGCTCCAGAGACAAGGACACGAAGCAATGGGTTCAAACTAGAGGAAAAGAGATTCCACCTAAACTTTAGGAATAACTTCCTGCCAGTAAGAGCTGTTCAGAAGTGGAAGACACTGCCTCGGAGTGTGGTGGAGTCTCCTTCTTTGGAGGTTTTTAAACAGAGGCTGGATGGCCATCTGTCGGGAATGATTTGATTGTGTATTCCTGCATGCCAGGGGGTTGTATTGGATAGCCCTTGTGGTCTCTTCCAACTCTATGATTCTATAACAGAGTAAATAATGTCTACTATTCCAAAAATCTAATTACAGTTGTCCCTCCACAGGGGTTACATTCTTGAGACCCCCACAAATGTGGAAAAACCGTGAATAACAACTGCTCCCGCAACCCCCCCCCAGAGGGAGGGAGGCGGCAGGAGGGTGTCTGGCCAGCCTGGCTTGCCTCTGCAAGCCTTCCTGAGGGGACTCCGGGCCTTAGAATACCCGGAGCCTGCTTAGGAAGGCAGGGGAGGGCAATGGGTGGGTGGGTGGGTGGGTGGGTGGGGAGGAAGCTGCGCTGCCTCTCCCCGGCCTTCTGAAGTGGATGCCGGGGCTTTGGAGCCCCGGCACCCACTTCGGAAGCCCGGGGACGGCAGCGGGCAGGCTGGCGGCTGGGGAGGAGGCTGCGCTGCCTCTCTCCGGCCTTCCAAAGCAGGTGCTGGGACTTTGGAGCCCTGGCGCCCATTTCAGAAGGCCAGGGATGGCAGTGGGCGGGCAGGTGAGCGGGCGGGCAGGCAGGCGGGTGGGGAGGAGGCTGCACTGCCATTCTCCGGCCTTCGGATGCGAGTGCCGGGGCTTTGGAGCCCCAGAGCCCACTTAAAAAGGCTGGGGAAGGCAGCGGGCGGGCGGCTGTCTTCCTCTCCCCGGCCTTCCTGAGTGGACTCCAGGGCTTAGAAGCCTTGGAGTCCCCTCAGGAAGGCCAGGTAAGACAGCGGGCGGGTGGGGAGGAGGCTTTCTGAGTGGACTTCGGGGCTTTGGAGCCCCGGAGCCCGCTTAGGAAGGCTGGGGAAGGCAGCAGGTGGGTGGGAGGGAAGCTGCCTGGCCTCTCCCCGGCCTTCCTCAGGGGTCTCCGGGTCTTAGAAGCCTCGGAGTCCCCTTAGGAAGGCCGGGAAAAGCGGAGGGAGGGAAGCTGCCCGCCCCACCCCCCAGCCTTCCTGAGCTTCCCCGGAGCCGCCTCTAGAAGGCCAGTGAAGGTGCAGGCAGGAGGTTGCCCCTCCTCTCGGTAGCCTTCCCTAGGGGGCTGGGGCTAAACCGCGAATAATCAAAACCGCGGGTGTGAAAGCCGTGAATGTCGAGGGGCAACTGTAATTAGTTGGGAGGTTTACCTTCACTGACTCAGTTCTTACAAAATAAACCATTCCTTTCCCTCTGTGCTGATTGGCAGCTTAGGAAACTTACCCAACCAGTCCCCTCATTCCCTCAGCCAATCACCACCCACATGCAAATTCCCTGTTCACATCACAATCCACTCTTGCCACTCATTCTGCATCTACATCCCCAGTCTCACAAGGGCACCTCCCTCCTCTCACTCCCTCAGCCAATCATCACCCATATGTAAAAAAATCTAAATGTTTTCTAAAATAATACCATGTAGCTGAACTGTGTGAAATGAACACTCCCACTCCAAGCTCCACCCCCCAAATTCCACACTGTAACCACTGCTTGAAACCCCAGTGGGGCACATAACAGTGTATGTTACGCCAGGCACACCTATACTAATACTAATACTAATACTAATACTAATGCAATTATGCCAGTGGCTCTTAACCTTTTCTTTACCAGGACCCCCTTTAAATATCTTTTGTTGCCATGGACCCCCAAGACATAACTCAAGATTTAAAACCCTAACAACAACAACAGTACAATAATGCCATTGGCTCTTAACCTTTTCTTTACTAGGGACCCACTTTAAATATCTTCTGTTGACATGGGTCCCCAAGATTTAACTCGAGATTTAAAACCCTAACAACAATAAAAACAATAATACCTGTTAACAACAATAATGCAATTACAACAATGCCTCTTAACCTTTTCTTTACCAGTGGCCCCTTTAAATATCTTTTGTTGCCATGGACCCCCAAGAATTTAGATTGAAAATAATCATCATAATAACTAACAACAACAACACCAATAATACAATTACACCATCCATGAAATAGACTCATAGAATCATAGAGTTGGAAGAGACCACAAGGGCCATCCAGTCCAACCCCCTGCCATGCAGGAAAAATCAATCAAATCATTCCAGACAGATAGCCATCCAGCCTCTGTTTAAAAACCTCCAAAGAAAGGAGACTCCACCACACTCCGAGGCAGTGTATTCCACTTCTGAACAGCTCTTACTGTCAGGAAGTCCTTCCTAATGTTTAGACGGAATCTCTTTTCCTGCAGTTTGAGTCCATTGCTCTGTGTCCCAGTTTCTGGAGCAGCAGAAAACCATCTTGCTCCATTCTCAATATGACATCCCTTCAACTATTTAAACATGGCTATTCATGCCACCTCTTCACCTTCTCTTCTCCAGGCTAAACATACTGAGCTCCCTAAGCCACTCGTCCTAGGGCACAATGGCTTCCAGAGCTCCCATTATCCTTCTCAATATCCTTCTTCAGTTGTGGTGCCCAGAATTGGACACAGTATTCCAGGTGAGGTCTGACCAAAACAGAATAGAGTGGAACTATTACTTCCCTTGATCTAGACACTATACTATTAATGCAGTCTAGAATCACATTGCCTTCTTTTTTATTTTTTTATTTTATTTTATTTTTTTAAATGCCTTGCTGCATTACACTGCTAACTCATGTTCAGCTTGGGGTTCACTCTTTCTTTTCTTTGAGGAAATCTGCACCATTATTTTAATTACTAATAAACAAAAAAATATTATGATAGTGCCTATAATATTTTTAAAACTAAATTATTGGTGATAAATTATGGAATAATCTGAATATCCTGTACGGTGAATAGGTTAGGTTACATTGACCTGAGATAAACATATCCCCCCCAAAAATAAAGTGTTGCAGGGCCCCCCCACATTTCTCAAAGCGGCCCTTGTTTAAGTTAGGTCCCTCTAACATTTTCATAAGTTTTTTGGGCTCACCTTTGCCCTGCCCAGAGACTACAGAGCCTCAGCCTTCCACTCTGATACCAGCTGCCCTTTGAAGGCAGCATGCTGGATTCCCATTGGGGGCAGCCAGTGGCCAATGAATGTGCACTTTGCTCGGTTCTATTCCCCCTCCCTCAATTGATTTGGCTCCTCCCACCAGCAGCATTTGTCAAGAAAGTCTTTCTCCCTGTGGGAAGCAATGCCAGGAGTGGCCAGAGGAGCCGAAGGGGTCTCCTAAGGAGGAAAAAGAGGGCCTGGAACCCCAGGGCAGCCTCCCACCTCCTTCCTACTCCTTTCCACTTTTTTTTCAGCCTGTAGGTTCCTCAGGACAGAAGGTGTCCACTCAGTATAGGCTCACTGAGAGGCACCTGGAACAGCCTGGGGACAAACTAACCCAGGAGTAGCCAGAACAGCAGAACTGCACAGCAGAAAGGGCACAAAAACCAAAGGCTTGAACTAGCAGCTGCTCCACAGCTCTGACCCACTTTCACACACAAAAAGACTTACAGACAGCAAGGTTCATCCAAAAATATCTGGAGGTCTTTATCTTCAGTTTCAGTATAAACAAACACAATATATACACAGCAAACCTCAATATATACACAGCAACACTCCTCTTTTTCCACAACAACAACCCACACACAATGCATTGTCTGCTTTGGCTATATAGGAGTGTTTGCTAGTCATCCATGTGTCTAGCCACAGATATGAACAAACCCACTTTAGCTGTGCTAGTCTGTGGTCTATTGATCCAACATTTTTCATGTTGCACCTAAAGCAATATTACCCTGACAGAAGGGGGGGAAGGCTCATGTTTTGGGATACAGAAGGTGTGAAGAGCATAGGAAGGGAGGAAACCTACCCTTCAGGGTAAGACAGGAGGAAAAAGAAGAAAGAAGATGGTCAGGAACACATAGAAAGCAACATTATTTTCCCCCATGCATGCATATTAAGACAGCAAAGGGAGCTGGCTCAGTATTTAGTTACTGCTGCTCAACAGGCAAAGATGTGGCTGTAGGCCAAGGACGTGGTGCTGAAAAACACCCTCAAGCTGCTGACTGGCTGTCCAACAGAGCACTATGATTGGTTGGGTATGTTTCCTAAGTGGCCAATCAGCACACTGGGAATGGCAACATACCCAAGAGAATTATATATAGAGATATTTCACTTTAGCAGCTATGGCAACATCATATGGCATCCTGGGATTTACAGCTAAAGCGGGGTGGGGAGCGTAATTAGAATTAGAGCTCTAGTGCCTCAGCAAATTACAAAACTCAAGATTTCATAGTACTTGCCAGGGCAGTTAAAGTGAAATCATAGTGCTATAGGTGTCTACCATGAAAGAGCCCCAAGTAAATCAAGGATGGCAATTGTGTGGGCCACAGGTGGCATAATAAAAACTCCTGAATCTCCCCATCTCCATCAAAATGTTCAGCCCAAAATGATGAATTGCACCTTTAGAAGCCTGAAGGGAAGGCAGTTCTCCATATGAAGGCTATTTTCCCCGCTGTACCTTTATTTTACCACAAAATAACCTTTTTGTGAAAATTGGGACTGAGCTTGGCCACTTCGGGTTTAGTGGGGGGAAATGAGTGCAGCCAGTAGAGGTCTGGGGTGGAAATGGAGTGGACCTCATTCCTGGATCCTTTGTTGTTCCTTGTCCCTGACTTAAATGATGGCAAGAGAACTCATAAACCTTACAAACTGTGTGGAAAGGAAAAAAAATGTATACTGATGTCATATAAGAACTGATGCCATATAAGGACTCACAAGGATATTTTTAAGGATTTTAAAAAGAATAGTTCATACACCTAAAGTCTTCCTATTTAATTTGTTCTCCAGATGGCTTGTTACATATCTACAGCATTCCTAGAAAAAGATAAAAACAACATCTAGTGTTGCTGTCATAGTGTTATTTGAAACATGCCTTTTTCTTATGTCTAACATATCTGATGGAAGTTTCATGGCTTTGTGGTCATGTGCATGCTGTTCTGTACATGATTCTCTTGTATGCACAGAGTGTCCTAAGCATTCCAATGGAGGAAGCAAATTGCAATTCCCAGGTGAATCTACTTCCTTGCTGGAATGAATGCAGGAATAATTGTGAATGGAGGTAACTCCCTCCATGCACTAATATTTCCCAACCAATGCATACTGGTGTACTGAGTGCTTAATGCTTGCACTGATCTTCTGCCAATAAATATACATGCCATTGAGACTTCATGATTACTTCCCCCCATATTACTTCCAAGTAATTGGTAGTCTTGGTTATAAGCAAGGCCCTGGGCTGAAGCAAATACCAGACCAACCAAGCAGGAGTACTTGCAGGGTATGATGTTCAGGACAGTGGAAAGTACATTTTCTGAGTACTACAAGGAAAGGAGATATAAGAAACATTTGGAACACAGATATAATGGTTTGATGAAGAAAGGGCAAAAATGGGCTACAAATATGCGGCAGCTAAAATAGCAAATACATCAATAGGAGTATAGTATCTAGATCAAGGGAAGTAATAGTGCCACTCTATTCTGCTTTGGCCAGACCTCACCTGGAATACTGTGTCCAGTTCTGGGCACCACAATTCAAGAGGGATATGGACAATCTGGAACATGTCCACAGGACGGCAACCAACATGGTGAAATGTCTAGAAGCCATGCTCTATGAAGAGTGGCTTAGGGAACTGGGTATGTTTAACCTGGAGAAGAGTAGGTTAAGAGGTAACATGATAGCTATGTTTAAATATTGGAAGGGATGTCATACTAAGGATGCAGCAAGTTTGTTTTCTGCTGCTTCAGAGACTAGGGGGATTTTCACACGGGGAAATTATTCCCCAGGGAAATTGGGACAGAAATGGGGCTGTTCTGGAAGCAGTGCCGCGTTTCGCATTGCCCCCTTCCCTCTCCCAATCTCCCGTCATCCTCACTCTGTGCTCGTTCCATTTCCCTCCTGCTAGGTTCCACAATTTTTTATTAACAAAACTTCCAGAATGGCCCCATTTCTGTCCTGATCTCCCCGGGGAATAATTTCCCTGTGTGAAAATCTCCTAGGACTCAAACTGTAGGAATAGAGATTCCACCTAAACATTAGGAAGAACTTCCTGACAGTAAGAGCTGTTCGGCAGTGGAATGCTCTGCCTTGGAGTGTGGTGGAGTCTCCTTTCTTTGGAGTGTTTCAAAGAGAGGCTGGATGGCCATCTGTCAGCCATGGTTTGATTGATTTTTCCTGAATGGCAGGGGGCTGGACTGGATGGCCCTTGCGGTCTCTTCGAATTCTATTATATCCTCTTCAAAATCACAGAACATGCCTAACAAGAGAAGCTACCTTCCCCATATACATCCACAGCCTTAGTTCTGTCCAATAAAAGCCATGGAACTTTGTATTTGATTTGAACTCAGAGATGTATAATGTCAATCTGGTGCTGAACCTCATTTTGCAGTGGCATAATTAACAATTGCCTCAAAGAGTACAAGCATATATTCACATAGTCCTGCATTTGACTCCCTTTTTAAGGAAGGCTATCCGGATACTCTGGATACCTCTGTAAGGCTCACAAGTTATGTGTGATGGTGAGGGTGTGTCTTGTTTTCTGTCCCTTGCATGCCTTGCTTAGGGTAAGCTGCCTCCAAAGATGGTGGCTCCATTTTAGCTAGCACAGCTAATGGTAACCACTGATAGAGTCTGTCCTGCAATAGGGTGGCTCTTGCTTTTCAAGGTGTTTATTACCAATGAATGTCATTAAGTGATGCGCTAATTTCTTTGCTTTTTTCCCCTCCTGAACTTGAGGCCAAACTTTCTTTACAAGTAAGGAAAAGAAAGCTATGAAGCAAAGTTTTCCTTACAAGAATTACATGTAATAACTAGCAGACTCCTTTCAGGTGCTTTCACAACTGGTCTCAGCAAAGCAGGCTATATTATTCAAAACAATGGAAAGTAGTTTGGAAATGTTTGATTCCAAATTTCAGCTCAGCCATATACCTAAAAATAATATTATTCAAAGTACAATACAATCTGAACCTTTCCCCCATTTTCCCCTGAAATTTTTTTGCAAGGAGTAGACAACACTGGCTAGGATGTGGTGACATGGAAACTTTATGACAAAGGTGAGGAACCCTTGACCCTCCAGCTATTTTGCTTGGAATTTCCATACTATAGTGACTTGGCCACATGACCAGAACAGTCTAGCAATTCAATAATTTAACCAATTAAATAACTAGCTCTTTCTAAACTTTGTTATGAAATACATATGAACATATGTCCAAAGGGCAAAGAACCCTGGGTTGCGTATTTTTCAGCAAATCTGAGTCCATAGCTATTTCAGGAAACAATTTCAGGAAATGAATTGCACAAATCATCTAGAAATTAAGGCATTGCCATTGGATCATTCCCCTGACAGGAAAAGGAAAGGCAAACATGCTCAGATTGTAATCCAAACCAGAGAAAAATGGCAGAAATGGAGGCAATCATTAAAATATAGTTAAATAAATATTGTGCACCAGGTAATTATGATGTTGGTGATATAATCAATAGTACAGTTTAAAGTGTCTGTCTATTGTGTATACAAATGCTTGATTACAGAATAATTGACATCGGACCAAGATGAAGACAGTAGAAATATTTTGTATTCAATTGCATCAGCTGCCAACTAAATAAACACTTCGGATTTCTGGGTGGTGTCCCACCCCCCAGCTAGAATACACATTTCTAAACTGATTTTGACCAAACACAATATTTAGAACTAAGTTAACATCCCAAATATTTTTTATGCTAGTTTGGGACTGACTCATAAACTTCAGCTGTTGTTTTTCTCAGGAAAGGGCTGTTCTGAATTTTGTATGGGACTTGATGTGAGATAAATGTTAAGAAATATAGCTGTTACCAGTCAAATGTTTGTTTCATTGCAATCATAAATGAAGTCATCAGCATCAACCCAGAAAATAGCAGGTAAATTTCCTAGTGATTTATAATACATCTCTAACCACCCTTAAGGAAATTTCTTTAAAGTTTACTTCTGAATAAGTATGCTTAAGATATTAACCTTAGACAGACCAGACTCT
Organism: Gambelia wislizenii; assembly: GCA_030847615.1. Lineage (NCBI taxonomy): Eukaryota > Metazoa > Chordata > Lepidosauria > Squamata > Crotaphytidae > Gambelia > Gambelia wislizenii. The sequence goes on along the minus strand of JAUMIR010000005.1, from coordinate 199,538,739 downwards.
CAGAGATTAGCATCATTCTTATTCAGTTTTGGTGTCTTTAGATCTTGATTATGTATATAATAAAGTATGGCTTTTTCAGTGTCCGCTTATTATTGTACAAAAAAATAAGCTTTTATTCACATACTTCAGCAATACTTAGAGGGGAAAATTAAGACCAAGAGAAGAAGAAAACTTCTATCAAATTAGAAACTCTGGTCAATCAGCTGCCATTCAGTGTGGATCACAGTTTTATTTAAAAGGAGCTTAACAACTGTCTATTTGCAGAAACAAGTTTGGAATAACAATGACTAAGTATTGATTTTAGCTGTTTTATTATGTTTTAACCATGATGCTCAAATTCACAGCCTTTCCACTCACTTTCAGAATTACTTACACTGATGCTTTAACACAAGAGGCTAGAGCTGGGATTGATTCATTTTAGCTAATTTCTTTTTTTTAAAAAAAATAAAAGATGTTCCACATTCCGTTGCTCTTCTTGGTTGAAGAAAAATATTGACAACAAAGCTATAAAAATAAGGCTTAGAAAATATTAGCAGAGTACTCTATCAATCAGTTTACTCTTTAATACAAAATAAGAGATGGGAGGAGAGATTGATGCTTAAATGATATTTCATAATGCTTATTTACTCTAAATCAAAGTTAGCTGGAACATATCTTCCATCAAAATTGTCTTGATGAATCTGCTGCATGTTCTGTTCCTGTAACTCTCAAAAACTGTTGTTTAACTCTCAGGTGCTAGGATTTTAAAATTTGCATTGTGTGAGTTGTGGAGTATTTTTTGACCATACTGAGAATTTCAGAGTAATTCCAGGTATAAAAATTGTCCATGCTCAAAGGAGTGTTTGTGTTTGTGGAATCAAGATCTACCCAAACACTGACAGCGGGAAACCACAAGGTATAGTACAAATAAAATAAAATGAGATAAAATAAACTCAGTACTTCTTGTATTGTGGGAAATTTCCTGACCTCAATGAATTCCAATGTCACCCCATTAAAAGAAATTTTGATTTTTCCTTATATGGGGCTAACCTACAGCCAACCTGAGTATATCAGTTCTACTTCATTGCATCTTGCTTTGTTGAAAAACAATGCGAGACATTTTTGCCCATGGCAAAAATCAATAAATTTGTTGTCCCAGTCATTTTTGTCCCAGCCATTTTTTTTTTATTTTTTATTTTTTGGTTGGGGACGGGGAATAACAAGTACTGTAGCTGAAATTGAGGAAGATTGTGTGTTTTTACCCCTGTGCTGGTGACAATGTCATAGGCTGCCCATAGTGTAGATCTAGTTCTGTGTGGAATCTACGATAAAGCAAAGCTCTGAGGGCACAAAATGCCCACATATAGATTAAAGCAAATTTTGAGCCTTTACATACAGTGTAGAGACCAACAGCAACATCACAGCTGAAGCAGAATATATAAATACAGACAAATTTATTGGATACATCTAAGAAATTATGGTGTAGCATAAAATTAGAAATCAGTCATGGACCACTCCAAGTGCAACCCAATGCCACCATCTAACCAATATGTTGGGATGGGAGGGACACTGATGGGAATAAGAAAAAGTCTCAAGCCTATAACGGTACATACTGATGATATGCAAGGCTTATCCTGCCGCCTTGGAATAAGGCAGTTATTCCAGCCACATTTCATTTAAGTTTCATGGGACTGTACTATGTGCTTCTGTATGAGTGCCATGTTCAATTTTCACATTTTGAACATGTGTCAACTTTCTACGCAAGTATGCATACCTCAGAAGTGTTGATAAATGGCTCTAAATAAATCATAGAATTTAGGCGAAAGATTTATACGAGGGAAAACAGACTTATGAAGAAATAGAGTGGCAGCTAGTGAAACTGTTGTAAGAAGGGAGTTGTATGAGCCTTGTAACCAAAGCTCCTGGCTGCAAGTTTTTGTGACAACTGAAGTTTTTGAACACTCTTCAAAGTCTTATTCATGTAGAATATATTAGAGTAGATAAAATAGGGTGTAACTCAGGCATGTGCACTCTGGTCAGATCAGGCATCCCCAAGAATTGGCACAGTTGGCACATTGGCTTTGACTCTGTAAATTCATTTGATTCACCCATCACTCCTGGCCATCAGAGAACCCTGGGCCTCTAGGCCCAAAACTGAGTCCATACCTAAACTGGGTGCGGCTATACGATCATAAAAAAATCCGTATGGGGGGCAAAAAATACGAACAGCCTGTCATTTGTATGCATACGAACCTGCTATACGATGTGTAAGCCCCCTGAGCTCCATATGACTCCCTCTTCCCGAAGCTGGCTGGAGCAAGCAAGCCAAGCGGCAGTTTTAAATCTCCCGTTTTGTTTTGTTTTTTTAGGTTCCTGGTTTGCAGACAGTCGTTTTTCCGTATTTACAATATAAAATACAAATAAATAGACATATAAATTCACGGACTTACCGGACGCTTGCTAGCCGGGAAACCAACATGGTGGCCGCTCCCAATTCCCCTCCGTGCTAGCCCCGCCCCCTCTACTCGGCCAGCCAATCAGATTACCCTGCCTGTTCGTATGTGTGCGAACGGACCATACAGACCCATCAGCCATCCGAACGGTGTACGGATTTCTCTTCGTGATCCGCTTTCCCTCCCGAATGCCGCGTGTGCGTATTTCAGGGTGGAAAACCAAACCCCCCTCTTTTGCATTCATGTGCATCCGAACAGCTGTTTATACCGAAGCGCAAACTTCCGCACGCCGTACGTATTATTTAAATCGTGTAGATGGGACCTGTGAGTCTGTTTCTTCAGGGGAAATGTAACCCAAAGGTATATCAGGGAAAAGGGATTCACCCTATTACCTGATGTACCCTTTGACTGACTCAGGCCTCGTTTACATGACAAAAAAAGCCCGAGATGAATTTGTGTCGATCCCTGGTAGTTCACACGCATCACTGGCTATTCAGAAGGAGGGGTAGCAAAAAGCCCAGTTAACCAGTAACTTTCCACCCCTCTATTTTTCAGAGATTTTGGGGGGAAAGATCAATACAACCCCTGTTATTGGTTGTCTGAACAACCAGGAACCATCCCAGGACATAGGATGGCTTCTGATTGGTTGGACATTGGAGGGGCAGGCTTGCAAGAGAAGCCTTGCGATTGCCATTTTGGTAGCCCCCCAGAGTACTCCGCTAGCTCCAAAGCAGCCAGCTGAGTGCCAGGCAAGGTGTCTCCCCTCCCCTGCCCATACCCAAGCATCTATGGAGAAGCCCTCCCAGACCTGTGTGGCTATTCCCCTCCCTTGCTGCCGTGCAGGGCAGGTGGGTTCTTCTCTGTGTCTGCCAGTCACAGAGAAGCCCCCCTGCCCAGTGCAGCTATTCCCCCTGCCCTTCCAGCCTCACAGGGTGGAGGAGGCTTCTCCATGACTGCCAGTAATGGATAAGCCCCCCCACCCCACATGGCTTCCCCCCTCTTGCTGCCATGCGGGGGGGGTGTCATCTCTGTGACTACCAGTCATGGAGAAGCCCCTCACCCCATGCGGCTATTCCCCCCCTTGCTGCCGCGTGGGCTGGGAGAGGCTTCTCCATGACTGCCAGTCACAGAGAAACCCTTCCCAACCAATATGGCTATTCCCCCTTGCCATTGTGTGGGGCTGGGGCTGTCTTCTCCATGACTACCAGTCATGGAGAAGACCCCCGACCCACGTGGCTATTCCTCCTGCCCTTGCTGCCATGCGGGCTGGGAGAGGCTTCTCCATGACTGGCAGTCATGGAGAAGCCTCTTCCGACCTGTATGGCAGCAAGTGGGGAATAGTCACATGGGGGGGGGCTTCTCTGTGACTGCCAGTCACAGAGAAGCCTCTTTCACCCTGAGGGGCAGCAAGGATGGGGGGAATAGCTGCACGGGGCAGGGGGGCTTCTCTGTGGCTGGCACCCCACGCCCTGCACAGCAGCAAGGGCGGAGGGAATAGCCATGCAGGGTCAGGGGGGGGCTTCTCTGTGACTGGCATGCTGGAATCCTGCCTTGTTATTAAGAGATATTGGATACTCCCTTCATCTACTTGGCCAGTTCCCCTCTGCACATTTTCTTGAGCCAAGAAGAGCACAGGCCTAGCAGACATGTAGTAGCTCTCACTTTTCCAAAGATCCTATCCACATCCTCAAGCTGTAGAAAGTAAAAAGAACCAACTGGCCAAGCAAGTGCCAAATTTATACCCATATCAGCTATAACATCCAAGATGGAATGGATCTGAGTGATTTTATCTGCAAAGTGTTGTATAATTCCTTCACAGTGTGTTGTTGAGTGATCTATGTTGTCTTCTCAGGGGCCAGAATGTAATAGACTTGTGACCACTCAAAACAGCTCTTGTGGACAGCTCCTTGAAGACATAGGAGATTTTCAGACCTGCAAAATCCCGGTTTGCCGCGCGAGCAGCCTCCCGAAACTGCTGCGCGGCAAGGGTCTACTTCGGACGACGCTGTGCCTCTCGCGAAACCGTCCGTGTCACTTCCGTGAAGCTTGGGACGGCTCCATGCCATATTTCAATCACGGGCAACCTCCGTGATTGAAATATGGCGTGGAGCCGTCCCAAGCTTCACGGACGTGACACGGACAGTTTCGCGAGAGGCACAGCGTCGTCCGAAGTAGACCCTTGCCGCGCAGCAGTTTCGGGAGGCTGCTCGTGCGGCAAACCGGGATTTTGCAGGTCTGAAAATCTCCATAGTTGTGTCAGGAAAGACTAATTTACTGTCTGCCCACACTGCCACAGAGTAGGCTCTCAATAGCCTCTAACCTGTGTTTGATCAGACTTACTGCAAGTCCTCCACCAATGTTGCTCTAGTCTCTGGACTTATCAGACTAGTGTCTAAAAATGCTATAATCCCACTATTGAGGAAAGCAGAAACATAGTGGTATTATTACAGTAATTATCATACAACCATCACAAACACAGGATTTCAGCTCATGCTATAGTAACACTTGTGCTCACATTGCTTTCTAATGATGGAGTATTAATGCTTCCTGCTGCCTGTTCATGTCCCTTAAAAACACACACACACACACACACCTCTTACTTCCTGGATTTTGCATGGGCAAGATTTCAGCTGTTCTCGCAAGAAGATGTGACTCAGCTTAAACACTCCAAAACCAAATATGTAACAAAAGAATTTCACAAATAAACATTTAAGCAAACATAAAAATATACCAAGCAGAGGCAACAGTTCATTAAAACAGTGTCCTATTGGTCCTCTCCATGTTCTCCACAAGAAGTTGGAGTATGTGTTCTCATTGGGAAAGGGGAGAGGTAAAGAGGATTGCCCATTCATGCTGTAATCGCACGACCACAGCAGAATGTGATTTTGCACTCTCGTCAATACCACAAAAAGAGCAATATTGAGGGCTATTGACTTTTTTACCTGTTAATTAAAAATGGTGCCTGATGAATGGGTGGAACATGGACTGAGCACGGGAAGACAATGATGCTGTGAGATAATGGGAGCCCGTTCATGCTACCATCCCATTGTAATTGCATTACTACAGCCTCATGTGATAATGTCCTCTGTCTCATTTGAGCTGGTAGACAGTGTGGGGCAACCAGGACTTTGCTGCTCTCCCATTCTATTCTGCTTTGGTCAGACCTCACCTGGAATACTGTGTCCAGTTCTGGGCACCACAATTCAGGAAGCATATTGAGAAGCTGGAACGTGCCCAGAGAAGGGCAACCAGGATGGTGGGTCGTCTGGAAACCATGCCCTATGACAAGTGGCTTAGGAAGCTGGCCATGTTTAGTCTGGAGAAGAGAAGGTTGAAAGGTGACATGATAGCCATGTTTAAATATTTGAAGGGATGTCATACTGAGGATGGAGCAGGCTTGTTTTCTGCTGCTCCAGAAACTGGGACACAGAGCAATGGGTTCAAACTACAGGAAAAGAGATTCCACCTAAACATTAAGAAGAACTTCCTTCCAGTAAGAGCTGTTCAGAAGTGGAATGCACTGCTTCGGAGTGTGGTGGAGTCTCCTTCTTTGGAGGTTTTTAAGCAGAGGCTGGATGGCCATCTGTCGGGAATGATTTGATTGTGTATTCCTGCATGGCAGGGGGTTGGACTGGATGGCCCTTGAGGTCTCTTCAAGCTCTATGATTCTATGATTTCCTCTTGTAACTCTTTCCTCTTCAGCTGCTCCTTGTTGGAAACATATCCTTCCTTTATTGGATAGGTCAAACTAGTCACTTTTCCAAGACCAAAAGAAGCATGTATGGGGTCAGTTCAGACAAAATGTTATGTGAACATGTATGCATGTTCTTGCATACTGATAAGTGATATAAAAGACAAGTACAGATGAGACAAGGCAGATTAAGGAGTCCTAAGCAAATAAGCCTTTACCTGTCACATTAGAGATATTCCTTCATCACTCCAGCATTTCCTTTTGATTTTAGCCAATGTATCTTGTCTTTTTCCATAGCAACATATGTGTTTTTTTGCTAGTTGTGACACCAACATAGGACATGATGAGCTAGGTCTGACTAATATTAGCTCTCCATGTAAAGCAGACCAAAACAAATAAATGTGGGATTACTTCCAAACACAAGTCAGATGCTAGATGTAGGTCCATGCGCACACATGCATGGACACACATGCACACATCCTGGTCCCTGATAATGACCACTTAATCTTACCTAGTATTAGATGCAGTGTGGGGAGAATGTTACAGACACACATGGAAGGAGGGAACAGGCTACTGCAAATGTCTCCTCCTATTTGCATAAGAGGACATCGAACTTTGTCCCTTTCAAACTTTACCTCTTTGTCCCTTTCATTCTAATAAAGAAGGAGAGAAGTGTAGGAAAATTCACCCTCACCTGTGTTCATCAGTCAGTGAAGTAACACAACATTGTTAATTGTTGCCTCCTTTCTCTTCTTTTATAAGACTACACTGTTATAATATATGCAAATTATTTTACTTTTGATCTTGCTCTTTAATCTTTTCTTTTCAAGCCTTACATTTCTCTTGTTTGTTTTGGTACTGACCTTAGGCCTATTTCAACTAATTGCCATTAACAAATCATCCTCCCTTATTGTGTGCAGAGTCCTTAAAATAATATATCCATCAGCTGTTGATGCAGAAGAACTTGTGTCAACCCACATTTTCTCAGTCATATCTCATTTAGTGATCATTATTTTGATCAAATGCATAAAAAGTAATTTATCACTCTGGAGGTGATAGAGCAAAATAGAGCAACTTACCATACTGAAAATATTTTAATAAATTAAACTGAGGCATTCTACAGCACCTTCCAACCAAACTGATGAATTTTCATTGTGTTTAATGTGTTCATCATTTCCACTAATGCTATTAGGGTATGCTAGAACTATTGAAAGTTTTCTGGGCCACTAACAAATTAGTACATTTTCCTGATCAGTGTAATGGGAACAGAAATAAGACAAGCACTTACAAAACTTTCAAGCTAATATCATTCCCCAAACCATGTAAAAAAGCTTTAAAGCAGTGGCTGTTAACCTTTTCTTTACCAGGGATCCCCTTTAAATATATTTTATTGTTGGGGACACCCAAGACTTAACTCAAGATTTAAAACCCTAACAACAACAACAACAACAACAATTACCCCATCCTTTAACCTTTCCCTTAGAGGTACTGGAAGGAAGGAAAGACTTTTCTCCTGCTTCTTCCTGCAAATTTGTAGCTGGATCAGATTGAAGAACAATGCACAGGGCCAAGCCAGCCAGCCAGCCTGTGTCTTGGCTCCTGTCATGTGAGCTAAGCCTTTCTTCCAAGCCTTTGTGGACCCCCTGTGAAGACATTACGGCCCCTGTGGGTCCACAGACTACAGGTTACAAACCACTGCTTTAAAGCATAGTGCCACCTTTTCTTTATATCTTGTAGAAATTCAAGATTATATATACTGTTCAAATATAATCTTGATTGCCACTAGGCACAAAGCACTGTACAATATCATCAGTAAAGGCAGTGCCCAAACATTTAAAAAAAGAAAACATAATGAGTTGGGGAAAAGAATCAAAGAAATGGTGCTATACTGCTAAAATTCCTAATCCCCTAATATATATATGCCAATATGAAAGACTTAGAATCTTATTGATTTAATAGCTCTTCCATGCTAGGCTTGGATTAATTACATCAATTATTTCTATACTTTGGGTGCTAAAGCCATATCTTCAATTTCCACACTATCATTACTCAGTGATCAGAGCTTCAGTGAACCAAATTAGCATGATAGATTTGCACTAAGCCATATCATGAATTATTGGGAATCAAGAATTCCTTTTAAAAACAAGCACATTTTGTGAAAGCTCTGAAAATTGGACAATCATGAATAATAATTGGGTTTGTGGGTTTTTGTTTGTCTTCTGGTTTACAGTAGCAAGATGGGAGGGTCTCTTAATCTGTACTAAAGATCCAACAGTTTATGAACCACTGACATATCGCACTATTGTAGTATCTCTGGATTTTAGACAGCTTTATATCAACAATTTGTAAACATCAATAATCTTCTTCTGGATGCTATAAAGACATGTAATACTAACACTCCCATGAGTATACAAAGGGATCTTGTAGCATCTTAGAGACTAACTATGAGAAAGAAGTTTCAACATAAGTTTTCATAGACTTCGTCTACTTCCCCGTCCATGCATCTGAGGAAGTAGACTAACTTGGAAGTAAATTGCAGTAGGAGCAGAATAATTGTGTCTTTCACTGAGACTTACTGCACAACGTTCTCTCTTCTGTTGTTATCTCAGTGGGAGCTCGTTTGGCAAGAGGTTCTTTTCATTCACACAAAACCTCCATGAATAACCTCCTTTTCCGCTTCTGTGATGCTAGCATTGGCTGTGCAATAAATCAGTTCTGCTTTAATCCCAATTTTGAGTGGTCAGTCTTTAGGTGCTGCTTAGGTACTCTTTGCTTTCCAGTAATCTGGAAGAAAGGTGTTCCTGACTGACTTGACTAGATTAGTCACTGGCAGTGATTTATTTAGTATATCTCAAATAAGGAAGTCTCTTCCCCTAGGGAAAAAAAATGGCCTTTTTAAAGGTAAGGCTCCTTTTAATTTATATATCTGTGGGGAGGTTGTCTTTGTTGCTGTCTAGATGGTGAAAAAAATCCTCAATTAATGTGGGTGGAATACCTTTTGACCAGATGAGCTTCTGCTGGGATTCGCTATCTTCAGAAGGATGGGGCCGAAAACTATAGGTACTTCAGAATAACAGCTTTCGCTGTTTCTTGTGATTTTTTTTTTAAAAAATGCAAAAATGCACATTATAGCCCATTTGAACAACCAATTCAAATTGGGGCACATCCAAGAAGTCAAAACGTGATTGGTTGGATGTGTGCAGGGGTGGCCTTGCCATGACGAAGCAGCTGGAGTCACCATTGTTGATTTTGACAGAATTGATCATGCACTTTTTTTGAGTGGCAGGGCAAAAAAAAGTTTTTAAAACATAAGATCACTCTTCTGTGTCTCTCATTTAGAAAGGCAAAAAAAGTGGAGATGGAAGGAGTTTTGGGGGAATAATAATGCTGGTAATTCATTCACAGCCACCATCTTTCTCGTGGGCACGCTCTGCATGAACTTCAAACTCAGATGGCTTCCCATGCAAGTGATCCTGCAAATACATCATGGGGACAAATGAATACTGCTACAATAGTGAGTTAATGTGCTATTTTCTGCAATTCATTCTCCTGTCTAGCTGAGCCCTGTGTGTGTGCATGCCTACATGCACCAAACTAGGCACACATTGGGTAGTCCTGGATGGTACTGGGTGAGAACTGCCAAATGCTGCTTGTGATAAAGTATTAGTGCGAATGAAGGCTGCAATGCCAGAAAGATTACAAAGGGGCAATAAAGAAGAGAGTAGTCCCGATTGCATAGCACTTTTGAAAAAAACCATGATATTAATGAAAGAAGAGGCTGGTGTGATAAAGTCCTAAGTCTATAAAAGCTTATGTTTCATCTTCTTTCTCTCAAAGTGCTACAAGATCCCTTTGCATACTGATATTCCAGACTAACATGGCTATGTCTTTGAATTCTACTCCCATGAGTGTTTAACACTCATGCAATTCCCTTTCACCATATCCATTATATTGTCTTGATACAAATAAACACTGAGAATTTTACTGCTGAATATTGTAATTTTTTTTAAGTACTACATTGCAATAATATTATGAGATGATTTATCTTTAAATACAAGGATTCATCCTCTGGTATTATATTCCACACCTCTAGACTTCCAAAATTATTAGTGACCTAATAAGGATGAGGCAATGGGTGTCTTGTATATTCACTTACGGAGATTTTTAAGGCCTTGATGGGGTGATGGTGGTGAGAATGTAAAGTGCTGCTTTGGCAAACCTCTCTATATTTTTAAATACTTGCTTTGATTGCAAAGGGTTTCATATTAGTTTTCTTCTTTGGTGTGCTTTGGTTTCAGTTCTTTACCCAATCAATGTTTATTTTATTTTATTTACTTAATTTCATTTCATTTATATCCCACCTTTCTCCTAGCATGGGATCTCAAATAAACCCAGACAATCAGAGACCACCCACTGACTATGTAATCTCATATCTCATGATTACAACAGGACATGTTTTTGCATGCCCTCAATACCATGAAAAAAAGCAATATAGACATCTATGAACTGCTTGTCCCATCAGTTAAAAGGAACACCTTATTCACGGCTGGGGCATGTGGTAACCATGAGATAACGAGGTCATGTGATGGCTGCGGCTGTTCATGCTACCATGATGTTGTAATCCCGCAATTGTTGCCGTGTCTAATAAAGTCCTTAGAATGGGCATTACGGCAACTTCACATAGACAAAACTGATTTCCTAAGTATCAGATCATGAAATTAATCCAGTTTCAGTAATGGCAGCTTTCACCATACTTTGGATGAGGGCCAGAGTGGGAGCACCACTACCAATATTTTTACCCCTGTGTCTATAATCAAGACATATATATAGAATTATAGAATCATAGAATTGCAGAGTTGGAAGAGACCACGAGGGCCATCCAGTCCAACCCCCCTGCCACGCAGGAAATCACAATCAAAGCATTCCCGACAGATGGCAATCCAGCCTCTGTTTAAAGACCTCCAAGGAAGGAGACCCCACCATGCTCCGAGGGAGTGTGTTCCACTGCCGAACAGCTCTTACTGTCAAAATGTTCCTCCTCATGTTGAGATGGAATCTCTATTCCTGGAGCTTGCACCCATTGCTCCGTGTTCCAGTCTCTGGAGCAGCAGAAAACAAGCCTGCTCCATCCTCAGCGTGACATCCCTTCAAATACTTAAACAGGGCTATCATATCGCCTCTTAACCGTCTTTTTTCCAGGCTAAACATACCCAGCTCCCTAAGTCTCTCCTCATAAGGCATTGTTTCCAGAACTTTCACCATTTTAGTTGCCCTTCTCTGGACATGCTCCAATTTGTCAATATCCTTTTTGAATTGTGGCGCCCAGAACTGGACACAGTATTCCAAGTGAGGTCTGACCAAGGCAGAATAGAGTGTCACTATTACTTCCTTTGATCTAGACACTATACTTCTATTGATACAGCCCAAAATCGCATTGGCCTTTTTAGCTGCCGCATCACACTGTTGGCTCATGTTCAACTTGTGGTCTACTAGGACTCCTAGATCCCTTTCGCACGTAGTCTCATTCAGCCAGGTCTCTCCCATCCTATATTTATGCATTTCATTTTTCCGCCCTAAATGCAGTACTTTACATTTCTCTGTATTGAATTTCATTTTGTTAGCTTTGGCCCAGCTCTCCAGTCTATCCAGGTCATTCTGAATTTTGATCCTGTCCTCTAGGGTATTAGCTACTCCTCCTAATTTGGTGTCATCTGCAAATTTGATAAGTATGCCCCTAATTCCCTCATCCAAGTCATTGATAAAGATGTTGAACAGCACTGGGCCCAGGACAGAACCCTGTGGCACCCCACTGCTCACATCTTTCCAAGACGAAGAGGAGCCACTGCTGAGCACCCTTTGGGTTCAACCAATTACAAATCCATTGAACAGTTAACTTGTCTAGCCCACATTTTACAAGCTTGTTTGCAAGAATGTCATGGGGAACCTTGTCAAAGGCCTTACTGAAATCAAGGTATGCGATGTCCACAGCATTCCCTTCATCTACCAAGCTGGTAACTTTATCAAAAAAAGAGATCAGATTAGTCTGGCATGACTTGTTTCTCTGAAACCCATGTTGACTTTTTGTGATTATGGCATTGCCTTCTAAATGTTCACAGACTCTCTGTTTAATGATGTGCTCTAGAATCTTCCCTGGTATTGATGTCAGACTAACTGGACGATAATTGTTGGGATCCTCTTTTTTCCCCTTTTTGAAGATGGGAACAACGTTTGCCCTCCTCCAGTCTGCTGGGACTTCTCCTGTTCTCCAGGAGTTCTCAAATATTATTGCCAATGGCTCTGAGATTATATTTGCCAGCTCTTTTAATACTCTTGGATGTAGTTCATCTTGTCCTGGAGATTTAAATTCATTTAGATTAAGAAGGTATTCCTGTACTACCTCTTTACTTATTTTGAGCTGGATTTCCCCTATTGTGTCCTCTGTTCCATTCTCCTCAGGTTGGTCCTCCTTTTCCTTTTCTGAAAACACTGAGGCAAAGAAGGTGTTGAGTAATTCTGCCTTTTCTCTGTCCCGTTAGCATTTTGCCATCTTCCCCACGTAGTGGCCCTATCATTTCCTTCTTCCTCCTTTTGCTGCGGACATACCCAAAAAAACCCTTTTTATTGTTCTTAACCTCCCTAGCAAGCCTGAGCTCATTCTGCGCTTTAGCTTTTCTGACTTTACTCCTACACGTGTTCGCTATCTGTTTGAATTCTTCTTTGGTGATTTCCCCCCTTTTCCATTTCCTATACATGTTCCGTTTAAAACTTAGCTCCATTGAAAGTTCTTTAGTCATCCATCCTGGTTTCTTGAGACACCTCCCATTTTTCTTCCTCAATGGTACTGTTTGAAATTGTGCCTTCAGTATCTCCCTTTTGAGAAAGTCCCATCCATCTTGAGGTCTCTTCACTTTTAGTATTCCTGACCATGGGATAACCCCCACTATTTCCCTGAATGTGTGTGTGTGTGTGTGTGTGTGTGTGTGTAAAGGTTTGCTAAAGCATTTCCTTGCCATGCACAAGTCCATTTTTCTCAGAGTGCTGCTGCCATGGGGGTCTTTAATAGATCAGTTTCCACTATTGTCTCTGTATAAGGGCTGCTCTCCCAGGTTTCCAGCTTTCTGGTAATAGGGGCCAAGTATTAGATATGGATATGATCAGTAACAAACAAATTTTAATGAACACAATTTAAGATGACATATATTGTTCTGTCTTTACCATGCAGGAACATGAATACTTGTGGTTACAGTTGTGATTTATTCTTTTTCTAATACTATTCATCTAAGTCTTAATAATATAAACCTTCATTTAATAGTTTTTCTCCTCCTCTCTTGCCACATCCCCTCCTCAGATAACTCAGACCCAAATGTCTCCGTTTATCTCCAAATGTCTTCTAAAACCACACCACGCCCAATTCTCTCCAGTTCTTTCTCCAATCATCCCAAGAGTACCAATCACCATCCATATTCAAATTCACTTGGCACCAAACATTCCACAAGTCACCTGATCTTCAGACATGTAATAGATGGCACTATAATATCAAGATGTAAACTATGATGCACCTTATGTCACATCATCCTCCCATAAACCAATGTGAAACCTCACTGACAAGTTATCCTGGTTTTATTGAAATTCTTTGGATTTTTGATCAGAGAAGGAAGCCTAAAATTCACTTCCAATTTATTTTTTACAAAGTTTTGTTGAGAGGTGGGTTTTGATGTAGAAACATGAATAGAGGAGTCCTGGGTAAATCACTGTTACTCAGTCTAAACAATTATTTCATACTAACACAATGTATGAATTGATATGAGGAGACTCGTAGAATCAAATGTGGTGATCCTTCCTGAGAGGAAAGGTGGGTTAAGGTATGTAATCTATAAAGCATTCATTGTCCCTATTGTCTTCAATGCATAGCCCTTGAGACTTAGGAGATTATCAGACACAGCAAATGCGGTGTGATCACAATGCCAGCGTAACCCAAAAGGATGCTAATATCAGATGACAACATCCTTTTGCGTTCCACTGGGGTTATGGTCTTATTTCTTCTTATTGATGCTGAAGCCATTAATAGATCACATGTTCCGTTTTGGTGATGGCATTGCCGGCGTGTGAAAACTTGAGCCATTTAAATCCCATCACTGCAGCAGGAATAGCCGGCCCAGTGGAAACATTTCTGGGTGAGATTGGGACATCCAGATAAGTTTTGCTCTTTTTATGACCCTCCCCAGGTTACTTGGGACCTTTAAAGTGTATTTAAGTGCTTGGTGTAACTTTTTATGTGTTTGTTTTTATTTTAAAATTTCCCACGTGACGAAGTCTCATGGGATTTTGAGTGAGGAAGTGAACAGCACTCCATTCACTTCTTCTTTATTGCCAGGGAAGCCTTTGCTGGGAAAGGAAGGTAAGTGCAGGGGGGGGGGTACTTCTTTTGCCTGCATATAAATGTTTTGGGTTTTTTTAATGCTGGCAAAAGAATGATTTTGCAGGGAACATTGGATAATCTCCAAAGAGTTAATTGCCCAAATTTCACTGGGACAAAAATCAGCAACCCAGGATGATCACTCATGTCTATTCAAAAATAAGCAATGATGCACCATTGATCAAAAGGTAAATGATTATTAATACAAATTTTCCCTCTCTTGTTAATGTTAACCTCTAATTCACACTATATAGAGGCAAAGCATGTAATGTGTTATATACGTATGTTGCCCTGGACATTTTTAAATGCAGTTCTTTACCAAAAAGAAGTTTTTGTGGATAGCTGTAAACCAATGACAGGAGAATAACCTGCTCCATTTCCCATCTGCACCCAACTTTTCTAGGGACCAAGCTTCCAGTTTCTTTTTAAACAAGGGATCCACATTCTTTGACGCAAGAATTATATATTGTGGAGGCTTTCCAAGGTTTGGTTCTACTGAGTTCTTGAGGCTGCACAAAAATTCCCAGGACCTGCATGCAACCAATGAGCCTCAGAACTCCTTTTCCCAACCTACATAGTTGCCATGTCATAATTCAATCTCTCTCTCTCTGTGTGTGTGTGTGTGTCACTGAGGTTGTGCATTTTCTTAGGGTGATGTACATGGTAAGAGGCTGAATCCTAACCAAATGTGGGGAAAGCCACCATTGTCTCTTTGAGCAGGATTTATTTGTGAGTCTTTCAAAGTGATGTCTTGAAACAGAAATACTCAGTTTTCATTGCTGATCTTTTTTTAACTGCAACCCTGCACAGCTGCTGAATCCCAGGAGCCTTGAGGGATAAAGATGGAAACTGGAATCTGAAAAAGAAGGAAATAGAATTAGATAAAATGTTGCAAAATGCAAATGTCAACTTTCAAGGAAATGGTTGCTTCAGGCTCTCTCATCATTATCTCATTTTGCCAAGATATGGCAAGAATTGTAAAGCTGAGTGGTTTTATATTATGTGTGGTCATATAGTGTGCATATGTGTGTGTGTGTGTGTAACTGTGGATGAAATGAACTTGTTGGATTTCAGAATCACCACAAGAACTCACTACATGTGTTAATTGTTTTCTATGATACATCAAAAACTGGTGTGTTGGAAAATACTTCGAACAGTTTAGTTGTACAAAACAAATTGCCATTTTGCTTGCAGAGAAAAATCTGGCAAAATGAAGCAATATGCTGTGCTTTGCAACAGATGTCCCCAAGGTTGTTTTATACACAAACAAGAGCCTTTTCTATTTCATGCCAATTCCCCCCCCACACACACACACACAAGCAAATGCATATTTGGAGCAGAAAACACCAGGAAGGGATTTTTCTTCTACTTCTGGCTTTTGAATGAGACCTAATATTTGACAGGAAACCTACATCTGGCAATCAAACAATGGTATTAGGCTAAAAGATATATTCCTAGTTTTACGTAGTTTTATTTGACCAGTTCCCAGCAGGAGCCAGCAGGGGTCCATCCAGCTTCCACTCAGGTTTCCAAGCCGCCACCACCAATGAGTAGAACTCTCACTGAGGGCTTTTCATACCACCCTCCCAACATGTTCTTTTGCCAGCATAATTTGTGCCATTTTTATACCGGCAAAAGAACTCCCCATACCACACTTACCTGCAATCCCAGCAAAAAGCAGCCCCAGCAATGAACAAGGAGTGAATGGAGCTCTGTTCACTTCCTCATCTGAAATCTCATGGGTTATTATGAGAATACCTAGCATGGGAAATTCAACCCCCCCCCCCAAAAAAAATAACACTTAAAAGGTTACAAAAAGCACACAAACACACAAACTCCTACATATAAAGAGGAATGATGTATGTTCAGGTTATCATAGTGAGCAGAGATGTTTATCCCAGAAACTCACATACCTTATATAATACTTTAAAGGCCAACCTCATTGCACACAGGATAGAGATTAATAAGTGGGGATCTTAATGTTTGAACAACTTAAATGGAATTATTAGGCCATGTCTCTATTGAAGAGTAATGTACACAAGAGCAGAACATTGTATGGGTGCTTTAGTGACTCTAAAATGCCCACAACATGAAGTATTACATGTTGGGGTAGGGATGCTGGTAGAGGGAATATCAGTTTGCTTTCTGAAGTACTAGAAACCAGACATTTACTATGCCCATTTATTGTATGACTGGTCGCTATGCTGTGGTTTTGAATTATATGACTGGTTGCTATGTTGTGGTTTTGAATTTTTTAAAAAAATAATTGTTTTTAATCTTACAAAGTATGTTTGGTTAGGTTTTTTCTTCTTAAAAGTATACCCTAGGCCAAATGCACATTTTCAGAGAGGTGTGAGTCTAATGTTTCTTAATTTTTTAAAACATTGGTTTCATATTCACTGAATGAGTAATATTATGCTGTGTGACACATTACATCAGTTGTAATCAACTAAAACAATGTCTAAAGGAGTAAGCAAGCAAATTTTCTTACATGAATTTAAGCAGAAGTAGTTTGAGTTTGAAAAATCAGTTAAGTCCAGCCATCTTTACAGGTGTAAAATAAGGATTTAATAAGGCTTGTAATTGTTTTTAGATACCAAACATATGGGTCAGTGAGAGAGACAGAAAAGTAGATTAGGTGTGATTCAATCAGCTGCCTTGAGAGTTTGATGTGTTGCATTTTCCTGTTAACATTTAACAAGAAGTAGGAGATGAAATGTCATTAGGGTTAATGTGGAATTATTTGATTTAAAACCCTGGTGTATTGCAGAGTGAAAAGAGGAATTCTGCCCTTGCAAACAATCAGCCAAACAAAGGAATGTTAAACAAATAATATAAAGAAAGGTTTGTTTTGTCAGAGGAGATTGAAAGACTTGATACTATTACTTGGTTATGGATAGAAAGAGTTTTGCTTAGAAAATCTCCTTTCTTTGAGTAGTAATAGAAAGGTAAATTGTATACTGGATCATGCTACTTACCTAAACTCCAAATAATGAAATGTTGAAGGTAAAAATAAACAAGGTGGGTAATCAATAGCAGTAGATCCAAGAAAACCTCTGAAATATATGGGGACAAGAATGTTCTCACATCTGGACTTAGATGTCAAACTTTAAAATTTAGTTTTGACTAGAGCTATTCCCAAGAGTTGCACACTATAAGAAATTAGCCAAAGCATTTGTCCTATGTATAAACAAATCCTTTCCATTTTGCTTTTGTCCTATTCTACATAGGTTGAAATGAATAGGGTGAAATGATGAGGAAGTCCTTCATAATTCTTGGTTTATCAAAGCCAAACATAGCCATCTACTAGCCGTGTATGATGGCCTGCCTGGTACAAAGAAGCCCAAACAAAGTAAAACCCAAGAGGCATGTCAACTCTCTGCTGGGGCCCACATTCATGGCAGCTTGGCTACTTTTCACTTGGTGGGTGATTGTAGTTTGGGGTTAGAGCAGAGAGTTCTGGAGACTCCATTTGTTCAGGATTCAATGAAATGTGTTTGGCCTATTACTGCAACAGGATCTTTTCCCAACAAAGGAAGCTGAGCACCATTCCTATTAAAATATATGAGTACTTGATCATCCTCTCAAATCTAACTACAAAGAATGGTTTACAGGAAGAAGGCATGCTTTCAACATCCTGCTCAATAATCTGAGACTGTTGACCCCAAAGCCTTAGACCATCCTTCTTTCATCAACTTACCAGCCAAAGTCACTAGGTGCATATACCTAACATTGAAAAAACATTTAACTGTGACCAAAATATTAAGCATCATCAGTAAGAGAGAGTCACAAGTCTTCTCAGTCATCCACTAATAACAGACACAGCCTCTTATAAGGTAACTTAGGACTTGTCTAGATGCGCTATTTACCCCATCTTGCCCCCATCTTGGAGCACTGCAGTCCAGACAATGCTGCGGCTTCACGGAAGTGACACTGATTATTTCGGGAGAGGGACGGCGGTGTCCGAAAATGGCCCCCTGCCGCGCAAGAGCACCGTTCCTCTCCTGGGAGCTCATCCTGCAGTAGGCACTCTAAAACGCTGTCTGAAAATTTCCATGGTTTGGAGTAGAGTGGTGTTGTCAATACTTTAACTGTGACATAACTGTTGAATATCCTTATTCCTCTTTAGTCACTGCCAGCTTTTGCCTAAATATTTTGCAATAGCAGATTGTTGAGCTACATCCATTTCAAATATTTCCCCATCCAAATACAATGTTTCCCTCCATTACTTTTGTTCCAGCTAAGGGACCTCTGAGAGACACTGCCTCATCTCCATTATGACAGAAGGCTTATTTTAGGAGTCAAACCACTGGTCCCCATACTTACAACTATCTAAGCAGTAATTTTTTCCAGGTCTTAGGCAAAGGTCTTTTCCTGTCAGGCTTCACAATATAAACCTGAAACCTTTGCATTAAAAGTGCTTTGAGCTATTTCTCTTCCCCAAAAGTATTTTTAAAAGTGAAAATCCTCTTTTCCTTCTTATTTACATGAAATTTGCATGGACTCATTTATTTATACCAGAGCTTGGAAAAAATAATTTAGGGAACTGAAATTCACAGAGTCATCCAGCCAGCATGGCCACTAGGCATGTGGCTGAGAGATTTGGGGAAATTGTAGTCCAAAAGGGTAGCTTTTCCAAGCTATGATTTATATAGACATTCCGATACAGACTTTCAGCCCTAAACATGGCCCAAAAAGTCAAAAAAGCCATGTCAAAAAGAAAGAGATGTAACAATAAAATCATTAAAACAAAGCATTTTAATCAATTTAATACCAGTTAAAATAAATATGTTTTGTGTGTGTCATTCCATGTAGTTAAAGATATGGCTAGTCTAACTTCCTTTGTGAGGGAAATTTTATAATAGAGTTTTGCCACACAAAAAAAGGTCTTTGGATTAAATTTAAGCATGAATGATACTCTTAAACTATACTAATCCACTTCTCTTCATGATTTTATAACGCCATATTGCCGCATTTAATAACAACCATGTTTTTTTCTTACTGATAAATACTTCTGTAGAAATATTGTTACCAGCTTGTAAATTCAGACAGATTTATACAATTGTCTATGTAATCTATATTTTCTTTGAAATGCTCTGAAATAAAGGCTGGTCTACTGAGACAATACAGTAAAACTCCTATCTTTGCTCTGTAGTGTAATTGACATGGTGCTTCACAATAACCAACAATGAAGATAAGAATAGAGATGATTAGGCAGTAATAAACTTGATATAATACTGACAAAAGAGATTTGTTGTTCTGAATGGGCTATTATAATTCCTTATCTTGTAGTAAATGGATGGCTAATGTAAGCTGAAAACCTCATCTCATCTTGTAAATATTAATGGGCCATAACCAACCCATACCAATAATCATAAGGACACAATTAAACAGCAAGCAGCAGAAGAAATAAACTGTAGACAATCAGAAGGAAATAAGATGGGTCAAAGTTATTTGATTATTGCTGGAATCCCACTGCTTTCTATGAGTGTCTGCCACACTTCTTTTCATATATTATCGATTTACATTGAACCAGGACCAGCAAAATCTAGAAGCTGGATGCAATGGCAGTTTAGATCTGAAACAGACTACACAGTATAAATAATTTTATCTTCACCATAGCTAGTATAGTTATGGTTGTTGTTGTTGTTACTACCATTGCTATTAATTTATATCTCACTGGTTCCCCATACTAGGACTCAAGGCAGCTTACAAAAATTCACACACACGTAGTTAAACTAGTTAGAAAGTTATAAACAAAATGCATAGACAAAGTTATTATCAAAATTCAATTAAATTATCCATAGAGATTAAAACCAGTTAAAATGAATCCATTAAAAACCTTAAAATCCATTAAGATCTGCAAAATAGCATACTGTTTAAAGCCCTTGCAGCCAATTTCTTAAAGCCTATCAGAACAGAAAAAGTTTTCACTTGCTTATGGAAGCACAGCAAGGAGGGAGCCATCTTAGTATCTGTAGGTAGGGAGTTTCAAAACTTGGGAGCAGTCATTGAAAAGCTCCTCTGTTCCCACAAAACATGCCTGGGAAGCTGTGATGGGTTCCCTCCTACTCATGAGTAGGCAAAGTGGTACCCTGTGAGACCATCTATACCTGCCTCCACCCACTGATTTTTAACCCACAAGACCCAGTAACTCAATGGGAAGCTACTGAAGGTTCCCCTTGCATTTTCTCCCCTCTCCTGCGTGGGAGATGAGAATCCTATGCCAATGCATATGCGCACACACACCAAGCAAAAGGCACATGATGAAGAGTGGGGAAAGAAAAAGATCTTTAAGGGAAGCTTTAGTCCAAGCAAGCAATATAGATTAGCAAAATGTATCTTTTACACGAAGGCACCTTCTTTTGGACGTACTTAAAAACAGTTACAAAGTTACAATATAAATCATATTCAGTTAAAATTAAAAGAAACATAATCCCCCTAATGTGTCTAGCTACACACTTTCCTATTCTACTCACAATACAAATGTCCTTGGATCTTGGATGTTCATAAGGCAAGCTTGGAGCATGGACCATGTGGTCCAGCCTGCATCCAGCTTGTCAGAATGAAGTGGATACTTCAGCCCCTTTTTCTTTCTTTCTTTGGTCTCTCTTTGTTCAACTCTTGGCCTGAGAAGTGTTTTTTGTAACCTCTGTTTGCAAGCATCTCAAATCTTTTGAACTTGTCATCCCATTGGGCAATTTTCTCTGGTGATCCTGTTACTCTTCTGTGATGTTGACCCCAATAAATGTAACTTAATTTACATATCATTAACCTTTTTGTTTATCTGGAGGGGAGACTATACCCCTCATCTGTGTTGCCTAGATAATGGGGAGAGCCCATTATCACCGAAGCCCTCCCCTCCCCCAAAAGATTACCTGGCCCCAAGCCATATAGTCATAAATATGAGATCACCCATTAGGAACACTAGGAGAAGCTGCCAGTTTAGTAATGCTATCAACCACCTAGAAGATACATAGAAGGCAATTATCTCTGAATGGCAAGAAACCAGAAGTTGGCAGAAGCCATTTAATTATGGTTAGGAAAGAGAAGCGGGATGGTTATCTGAAAGTAAAGTAACTACTTTCAACTCTCCTGTCAAGTTATGGTAGCCCCATTAATTTCATAGAGTTTTCTTAGGCAAAGAATACTCATATGTGGTTCCCCATTGCCTTCCTCTCAATATAGGCCACAGCACCTGGTATTTTCTGGCTTTCTTTCTATCAAGTACTTTCTATCAAGTACTAACCAGGCCTGACCCTGCTTAGCTTCTGAGATCTGATGGATATCCTAAATACTTTGTCATTCTAGTGCCCAGTTGGTAGCATGACAGAGGTTTCATATACTCTTCCCACCCCAGTAGCCTTCTAGGACAGCTCTAAACTAGCCTATACAGTTTTCCCGCTCTCTAGAGCAGGCTATCCAGCTTCATGGAGGATGGTTGCAGGGAGAGGAAATCCATTCCACTGATAGAAGCCATTCTGTCAGCAGAACCACCCTACTGCCTATTGACCCTTTTTACTAATCACAGCTGGAGGTGGGACTGAAGCCTATGCTTCTGAATCAATGGAAAGGGGGAAACAGTTTGCACTGTCCTCATATTCATGGTTTGCAAATTCTCTTATAAAAGTGAGAAAGAAGTAATTTATTGAATTCATTTGTAGAACATATCTTAAAAATAAAGTCCATTTAAAGTAAAAAAAAAATCTACAGTATTTTGTTTTAAGTGACAAAAAGAATATTTTATTTTATACCCCTCTTTTCAGCCATGCAGGCTCTCTTGTTAAGGTATAAAAGGTACAGCTGGAACTTAAGAGAGGGAAGAGGCTGAAGAAGGTGAGGACCAAGGGCAGAGCACTGAAGAAGGAATATTATCATGGGCATTAGATCTGTTTTTACCAAAGGAGAAAAGGAGGGTTATGGGCCAAGGCTATGGAAAGCCTACACTACAGAAAGAACTGTGGTGACATGAAAGGACTGTGAGCAAGGGGAGGACAGGCTAGAGGGTAGCCAGTCTGTTACAGAGTTGAGTTGTCCACTCCCACCTTACCTTATTTAAAAGCATGGAAGACAGATGAAAACCTGGGCAATATTCAGAGTACTTAATGGCCTGGAATCAACAATCTCTTGAAGCCAACTAAGTGAGGTCTGGAGACAGCAGGACCTTAGTTCAGAGTGAATGTGGGCTAGCTTTACCTGCCCCCTATGTATCCTGAAGGGACTTGCTGTAACCAGGTCTGCTTCTATATTCCTCACCTCTTTTGTGGGCCTGATCCTGACTCTGCTTACTGCAACTGGGAACCCAATCCAGGGAGGAAATTGTTGAGAGCCTGATCCTTCTCAGGGCTGTTGGGTTTATATCTTTAAGCTGGATGATGGTGCAGGTAGAGTGGAATGACACAAGGATAAACACAAGAAATCATAAGAGTATGTACTTGGTGTGTGAAATCTCCTCTTTTAGGGATGGGTGTTCATAGTACAATGTACCTATCCACCTATGGAGGAAGCTAACCTGGTCACAGTCACCAGCAGAATTTGAACCTCAGCTTGTAGCTGTAGCTTGTTAATAATTTAAAGATGGAATTAGTCCTGAAATGAAATAGTGATTATCCCACCCCTGTCAGTTTGTGAAAATGAACCTTTAATTTGAACAGAAACATTTCATGAAATTTTTCACAGGCATCTTTTTGTATGAGTGCATTCCAGTCTGTTTCTCTCCAGAAAGGAATTTTTTTTAAAAAAAGAACTCCAATACCTAAGGACTTGATTAACAAGTTAATGAGTAACACTTGAAAGTTAGCTGCCTGCTTTGTCTGGTTGCCAAGGCAGCAAAACACATGAAAAGATTTATCTTTGGTCTATAGATACCTAGCAGCACAAATTACTGTTATTGTGAAAACAACAGAAGTCTTGCAGTACCTTAAGGATTAACAAATTTATTATGACACAACCTTTTGTGGAATACAGTCCACACTTCATCAGATGTGCATGCTATTAAAAGTGTTATAATAAATGTCATGAAAGCTTGTGCAGTGATATATTTATTATCCTTCAAAATGCCACATTTCTTTTTCCTAGATGATGAAATCTGTGTCAGGTATAGAGGGATGATCCATTTTGCAGTAAACCAAATTGCTAACTCCAGCTGGAACAGACCTCTTGAATGAATAGTAACTTAACAAGTCAGCATTGATTCTGTGATATTTTGATGGTGGTCCAAATGTTACCAAACTCATGGGAACAGCTAGGGTTCCCAGGTCTCAGATCTCATGGCCTGGCTTCTGTCCTCTGGGCATCAAAACAAGGGGAGGAATATCATGGAAAGGACACTTTCTTTTAAAAAAAGAGATTTTTTTTGAAAAAATGGGAGCTGCTGGCTTTCATTTTTGCAGATTGATTCAAAGAAGCTGCTGTAGATTCTCTAGGGCATTAGTGGGGAAAGAGCAGTCTGTGGGTACATACCCATTTTGTGATCACCAAAGCCTACCATTCCCCAAAATTTGGTACCTCTTTGTGTAGATCATCATTCTCCCTAGAACACAGTTTCACAGCAACATATTTCATAGCTGGGGAGTATGGATGGCTAATTAGTGATCACAGAATGGCAAGTTTACCTAGATAGCACCTGGCTGCAGTTCTGCAGCTAGAAGAATAGACCAGCCATCGCCGTACCAGATCTTCAGTGTACTTGCCGGAGATTTAGGATACACTTTCTGCTCTTTGCTCCTCACTACAGAACTGTAGCTATGGGGGCATGCATAGCCACTGAGACACTACATTGTATGAAAGGTAACAGAGGAAAAACCCTGTAAGTACTATTGCAGAATGTTACATTTTGTAAGTGCCATGATGGATCACATCCATCCTCTTTGATATAATGGGAACCTAAGTTTTATAAGGCTTTATAAAGCATGATAATTCTAGAAAACATTGGCCTGGCCGACATCACAGAGACCTGCTTAGATGAAACTGGTAGGGTTAATTTCTTTCTGCTTTACCTAACAGGAACTTTTGTACAGCAGAAGAGTCCATCCCCCTGAGTTAACCAGAGTGGATACAGAGATGATAGTCTCCTTGGCTTGTTTTGTTGGAGTACTTCTACACTGATGCAGAGTAGGGTTTCCAGATATATTTAGGCTAGACTTATAACAGAATTAGTGATAGACATTTTCTCCATGAATTAGCTGTCTCATTTCCATTTGAAGCCATGTAAACTAGCAGCCAATCTGGCCACCATCACAAATCATGTGTATTACAATTATTTATCTGGGAATATATCATCAATCAGTGGTACCTAATTATGCTTCTTACATTTTTAATCAGTAGATAGCCCTTTCTTGTTCTCCCATCCTTCTTAACATAACAAGGCTTGAAGATGTTAATATTGTCAAGGATATTACCAACTTGTTAATGGTCTAAGCTTCTAGACTGATGTTTCATCCATTTGAAATATATAGGTGAGAAAATGTCATTATGATTTAGGGGCTCTCCTACCCTCACCCCCACCCCAAGTGTAAATTTTGCCTCCCCTTTTAACCAAAGCACAGTCAACACAGCCTATTCTGGCAGTGAATGAAATAGAAGACAAATAGTCCTTGTTTCAATTCAGCCCAAAATGGAATGGAAGATGACTTACACAGCTGTGCTGTGCAATCCTAACTCAATTGTTCACAAGTCTTTTTTTGTGGAAAGAAAATTTACTCCTCCTGATCTCAGAACTACTGGTAAAAGTCCCCCCCCCTCAAAAAAAAAGGGAAGCAAAGGGGTGAGAAGAGCAGGGAGCTATTATGCTAGATCCAGGAATCCTCACCTAGGATGAGTGTAGTCCTAAGTGATTTCCAACATGCCTAGCCTAAAAGGGCCTTGGATTCAGCATAGCATCACCTGACCCTGTGTCAATTCAACTGGTTCATAGCTGTCTTGACAAGTTTGAATTCTGCTGTTATGTATGTCTGCTCAAAAGTAAATTCCCTTGTGCTAAACACTGCTTTATGCCCAGGAGAGGGACATGGGATTGCAGTTGTCTTTACATTAGACCATGATCAATCCAAAAACAAAACAAAACAAAGTTCAGATTACTGCAAACTTTCCTAGGGAATTTAGAATTCTTTTGTTCCCTGACAAAGAGCTGGATTTTATGTTTTGGGGGGATAGATGCCAGATTTTACATAATGTTTTCATTTTTATATTTGTTCCTTCTATTGTTATTTATGATGCTGATTATGTTATTGTATGAATGATTATGTTTTCTGGGTTTTGCTATAGTTGCTCTGGGGTAGGGATGTAATTCTTGGGCATTTAATTCTTGAAAAAAGCCACAGGTAATTTTAGCCATTTTCTTCCTACTGTAAGAAGGCTTCTAAAAGACTTTTGGGATTTATTCTGCTGAAAAGTCACACTTTTTTGTGTAAAGAAGACACTATTTCATAGACAGGAAAGAGTGTTTTCTGCATAGAAAATGATATGTTTCCTGTGTAGAAAATCCATGTACATTTTTATTTTTGGCACAATAAACCTAAAAGTGTGAGGATGCTCGTAAGTCAAGCATTTTCCTTTTGGGGGCTGACACTCATGCAACACATTTTTCAACCATTTTTGGGAATATTTTTGAATATTCTTTCCATCCCTACTCTGGGGACCTGAAGAGTAACATAAATACCTTTTCAATGAATACATAAATATACCTGGATGCAACCAGAAACTTTTTTGTGCTGGGAATAGGCTATGCAACTCAAACCTGCATAACCACCACCATCACCCCTTCATTCCCCTCTTTAAGGCTATCACAAACTCACTCTGTGGGTTTTCATCATGTAAGGGAGTATCACCTCTGCCCCCCCCAAAAATAAAACTCATCAGTTTGCTTGCTTTCATGTGGGTCCCAAGGATCATTGACATTTAATCTGAACTTGATACAAATATTGCTCCAGTATCTTGCCATGATCATGCTTGAATTTCATCCCTGTTTTGCTTTGCCACTGGCAATTTCAAAGTTCAAAGATGTATTACAGTAGACTCCTCACCTCTTGCAACCTAATTCTTGTGAATCTCTGGTTTGTGAAACTAGCCATGCACCTAAGTAGGCATGATATGAATTTAAGTGAAATTCAACACTAATATCACTTTTCTACCCAGTGACTTTGAGATCATGATTTTGGATGTTAGTCCTCATTATGCCAACAATGCCTCCCCATTCTATATTGAACATGGTCATTATACCATCTATACCAGAAGAGAACTGGACACAACTCTGACATTAAAAATAGGATTAACCCACCCACCACCCACCCCACACACACACAAATCCACACAGTTGCAGAGAGCTTCAACTTTCTTGGACATTCTGTCTCCAAGTAGCAGTTCTTGAAGAAAAAAATGTTAAACAAAGATTGGTAAGACAAAGTCCTGAACTGGAGTTGATCCACAAATTCTAATACATTAGCAGTGGTTTGAACCGAACCAATGTTTCTTGGCACACCAAGACACTAATTTTCAGCACAGCCTTCTACCCAAATGATTCTCCTCATGCCCACTTCACAACCATATTTTACTGCTCCTGCAGCCATACCAATGCACTATACAAAGGACTTTTATCAGATGGACAAAATATGTCATAATGATGGCAAAATATCAGATGGACAAAATACGGCATTAGAAGGTAAGTGCGGAGGGGGGGGACATTCTTTTGCTGTGGGGGTGGGGCGATGGCAGGGGGAGGGAAGAGTGATCTCCTTCCCTTTCCCTCCCCCCAAGAGAGCTCCAGTAACAGGGGGGGGCAATGGTGATGGGGAGGGGAGGGAGGGGAAGGAGTGATCTTCCCTCTCCCTTCCCCAAGAAGAGCTCCATTTGCAGCAGCTGCAAAGGGCAAAGGGATGGGGGAAGAGGGATCTAACCTGCCCCTTCACTGCCCCCGGGAGGGCTCTCAGTGGTGGCAATGGTGATAAGGGGGAGAAGGGAGAGGAGAAGGAGTTCTCCCTCCCTTCTCCTTTTGCCCCAGGAATGGCTCTCAGTGGCAGGAATGGCGATGGGTTCACTATTATGCACAGATTTCACCATCCATGGTGGGACCTGGAACCAATCCCCCACAGATACGGGGGTCCTACTGTACCTGGTGCCATAGGGTATATTTCAGAGGAAAGAACTGGCAAAACCACCTCTGGGCATTCCCTCCCTAAGAAAATTCTATGATACTCATGGGATCACCATAAGTCAACAGGTGACTTGAAGGCACACACAAACACACACACACACATATTTGTGGAAATCAATCCACTTCCTCAGTCATTGCATCTGAGGAAATGGATTTATTATCCACAAATGCTTGTACTAAAATATACATCATGTAGGGACTTACCAAGCTCCAAAGAAAAGTGGCAGTGTGGCAGGAATGTTCCATCTTCCATACTGCCTTACCACATGGTGTCATTGTTCTTCTGGCACTTTTTTGTTCCAGTCCCATGGGGTATTGAGGTAAAACTGCCTCTGTTTGCTAATGGGTTTTTCCAGTTAGCAAAAAGACACAGTGTTACCTCGGTCCCCCATGGGACCAGGATGAAAGAACAACAATGTCATGCAGTAAGGCAGCATGGAAGACAGAACCTTCCTGCTCTTCCACTTTCTTTGCAGTGTAATAAGCCTCTTAGTGTTAAAGGAACTACAGTTGTCCCTCCACATTCGCGAACTTGACATTCGCGGTTTCGGTTATTCGTGGTTTTGGGAGGCCCCCCCCGGGCCCCCCCAAAACCGCGACACGGGGCCTCCAGAGGCCCCGTGAAAGACCTGGGGAGGGGTGGGGAGACCTTCGCGGGATGCCCGGAGGCCCTCCGGAGGCCCCGCGAAGGCCTGGGGAGGGGTGGGGAGTCCTTCGCAGGACCCCCGGAGGCCCTCCGGAGGCCCCGCGAAGGCCTGGGGAGCGGTGCGAAGGCCTTCGCGGGACCCCTGGAGGCCCTCCAGAGGCCCTGCGAAGGCCTGGGGAGGGGTGGGGAGGCCTTCACGGGACCCCCGGAGGCCCTCCGGAGGCCCCGTGAAGGCCTGGGGAGGGAGGGAGGGAGGGCCGGGGAGACCTCCGCGGGGCCTAGGAAGGCCCCGTGAAGGCCTGGGGAGGGAGGGCCAGGGAGGCCTCCGCGGGGCCTAGGAAGGCCCTGCGAAGGCCTGGGGAGGGAGGGAGGGAGGGCCGGGGAGACCTCCGCGGGGCCTAGGAAGGCCCTGCGAAGGCCTAGGGAGGGAGGGAGGGAGGGAGGGAGGGCCGGGGAGGCCTCCGCGGGGCCTAGCAAGGCCCCGCGAAGGCCTGGGGAGGGAGGGAGGGAGGGCCGGGGAGGCCTCCGCGGGGCCTAGGAAGGCCCTGCGAAGGCCTGGGGAGGGAGGGAGGGAGGGCTGGGGAGACCTCCACGGGGCCTAGGAAGGCTCCGCGAAGGCCTGGGGAGGGAGGGAGGGAGGGCCGGGGAGGCCTCCGTGGGGCCTAGGAAGGCCCCGCAAAGCCTGGGGAGGGAGGGAATGAGGGCCGGGGAGACCTCCGCGGGGCCTAGGAAGGCCCCGCGAAGGCCTGGGGAGGGAGGGAGGGAGGGCCGGGGAGACCTCCGCGGGGCCTAGGAAGGCCCCGTGAAGGCCTAGGGAGGGAGGGAGGGAGGGCCGGGGAGGCCTCCGCGGGGCCTAGCAAGGCCCCTCGAAGGCCTGGGGAGGGAGGGAGGGAGGGCCGGGGAGGCCTCCGCGGGGCCTAGCAAGGCCCCTCGAAGGCCTGGGGAGGGAGGGAGGGAGGGCCGGGGAGGCCTCCGCGGGGCCTAGGAAGGCCCCGCGAAGGCCTGGGGAGGGAGGGAGGGAGGGAGGGCCGGGGAGGCCTCCGCGGGGCCTAGGAAGGCCCCGCGAAGGCCTGGGGAGGGAGGGAGGGAGGGCCGGGGAGGCCTCCGCGGGGCCTAGGAAGGCCCCGCGAAGGCCTGGGGAGGGAGGGAGGGAGGGCCGGGGAGACCTCCGCAGGGCCTAGGAAGGCCCCGCGAAGGCCTGGGGAGGGAGGGGGAGGGGTGTAGTTATTCGCGGATTTTTCACATTCGCGGGGGTCCGCGGAACGGAACCCCCGCGAATGTGAAGGGACGACTGTACTAGATTCCTTTTTTTTACTCCGTTTTTCCTTCTGCTGCAACACAAACTAACAAGACTACTTCTTTGAGGATAGACTGTTTCATTTTCAAAAGAAGTGGCACCTATCATCACCCCCCACCATCTCCTCCCTTCTTTTCTACCTTAAGGAAATTCTAAGGGGAAAAAAAGAGATAGGAGGAGATCAGCTTGCCTTGAGGCAGGTTGTGAATGTGTGCTGCTCAATTTGTATTCCTCATAGCCCTTCTTCCCCCCTTTTTTGGTGCCTCAGTGAGGGAGAGGGGAGGGAGGAGCTACCATTGCATCCTCACATTTTGCACCTAGGGTGGAGTGCACACCCGGCCACTCTTTTGGTCTGCCACTGATTCTAAGTAAATATTGTAGATATTTACTCCCCAAGGATTTACTAAATAATGGATTTACTCAGGATTTATTAAGTAAATCTTGTGCTGTGCTGTTTTATATTTGCTGTTTTTCTTTTTAATGGTCATGCTTTTAACTGCTTTTAATTCTACTGGTGGTTTAATTATATTTTTAACTTTTGTATGATGTCAGATTTTTTTAAGCTATATTTCTTAAAACCCTTAAGAAACAAGAAAAGTCATTTCTTTGTTTTTTTTTTTAAGGGTAAAGGCATTCTCGTTTATTTTTATTTATTTTATTTTCTTAAACAATTTATGTCTCAAGGCAGTGTACCTGACAACCTGATAAATTTAAAACAGCATGATTCCTAAAATAATTTCAAAAGGCTAAAACACACATTAGACAATTTAACAAGTTTAAAAGACAGATTGAAAGAGTTAAAAGAGTTTAAAGCCAATTGCAACCATACACTCAGGAGAGTTTTTGTAAAAAAAATCACTCAGGTCCCAAAAGCTTTGGGGAACCATCGTGTTTTCACTTGGTGCCTGAACAACAGCAACCTTGGTGCTAACTTTTTGCCACAGGTTCCATGGTCCATATTTGATTTTGCTAGCCTGTATGGTATCAATACATTTATCGATCATCTGACTTGTGACTATTGGATTGAAATCAATCCCACATAAGCCCATATGTTCTGTAGTTGCTTGGGACTGCAAATATTTTTGTCAGAGAAGGGTTATAGCTGGAATGTGAGCTCATAAAAGCTTTTTAAATTCACCATGGCCAGATAATTATAATAATTCCTCTTTTATTAATGTGAAAGGTATTGTAATTAGCAGGGTTTGAAAGGTAGAGTTTATAGGGTCAATTTGACTACTGTGTGTCTCGTAATTACTGCTGTACTTAGGTGAGAGTTAAACTCCTTCTGTTGACCTCAGCTAGCTCCTCTATCCTCCCCCCCCCCTATTTTATTCTTTCTAACTTCAGAGTTAACAAATATGATCCCTTCTCTGAGACCAAATTGCTATTTGCATTTCCTTAGGAGAGGTTAAAAATCAAGACAATCTTTGTTCACCTCCAAATGATAAAGGAGAATGAAATAGCTAATGCCAACTGTCTTCATTTAATGACTTCCTACTGGTGAACTGTGAATTAAGAAATAACAAGGAAGTACTGTACATGCACGAGTCTGAGTGTCTCAGTATAAGGAGAATTAGATCCTCATTTATTTGAATATGAAACATATCTTTTCATAAATTTCACTTTTTCATACATTTTTAAATGATCTCATTGACTGTTTTCTTTTTTCCCCTAGGGCTCTGTAACCAATTAATATGAATCCCAAATCCCAAAACAAATTTAGTCTACTTGGACTGATTTGGACTAGTTCCAGAAGGCTCCTCATATCAGTTCCAGAGCAGAACTGAAGATTCCAAAGCAATTCAGGGATCTGGGTTTCAAAATAAATGAGGAAAAACAGCTGCACAGTATGTCTCCCACATAACCATTATAAGGAAACTACTAAGATGATGTAATGTAGAGTGAAGAGAAGGGAGCTAAACTTTGTTCATTGACAGCTCTAACATGTAACCCAATCACATAGGAAGAGAAAGAAACACAGAATTATAGCCATAGAATTGAAATGGACTGCAAGGACCATCAAGTGCAACTCCATATAGTCTAAAAATCTCCAAAGAAGAATATCTCCAAAGCAGCCTATTCCACACTCAAACTGCAAGTCAAGAAATTCATCCTAATGTTTAGAAAGAATCTGTCTCCCCCCACCATCTCTTTTGGCAATTTGAATCCATTGGTTGTGTTCTACTCTTCGGAGGAACAGAAAACAAACTCAGCCCATGTTCCACATGACAACCCTTCATGTATTTAATGATGGCTATCATATCACCTCTCAGTCTTCTCTTGCCCAAGTTACGCCTCCCGGCTCCCTAACCCATTGCTCACAGGACTTGGTATCCAGACTTTTGACCATCTTGGTTGGCCTTGTCTGGATGCATTCCAGCATGTCAATATTCTTCTTGAACTGTGGTGTCCAGAATTGCTCACAGTATTCCAGGTGAGAACTAACCAAAGCAGAACATAGTGGTATTAATACTTCCTTTGATGTGGATGCTGTTTTTCTGTTGATGCATCCTAGAAATGTAATGACTTTTTTAGCCTGTGCACCCCATGGTGATAGTGTAAGGTTACTGAAGTTATATTGTTACTTTTTCTTGCATCTCTTTGTTCATATCACTAGAACTACTGTATTAGCAGCTGATCATGGAAAGATCTACGGTAAGATTTACAGGTATTCGGTACAAAAAAATCTTATAAAGCTACCCATCTGAAATATGACTATTAATCCCCTCTTGTTACGGCACAGATTTTGTTCAGCTGCTTGTAAAAAACAAAAACAGTTACTGCTCTTTTTATTTTCCCAGTGCAAATCAGTAGGGGAGGATTGGCAATTCAGATTTCCAAAACTCAAAAAATTGGATTCAGGGTCCAGGTTGGCTCTAGATTGATCCAGACTAATTTGAGCAGAGACCTAAATTAGCAAAATAGGCATTGAACTGAATTGGGGCCCTGTATGCTGTCTTCCCCCCACCCTCCACCTTTCCAGAAAAAGCATCTCTGCTTTCCTTATTACTCAGTGCATTGAGTTTTAGAATGAGTGAAAACTGAAGGACTTCTATTTGGTTCATTCTTTCATTCATTCAAAAATAAGTACACTTCTCTATTTTTTGTTACTTGATGATAATCTTAGTGTTCTCAACATGTCATGTATGATGTCTCCACTGCATAGATCAAAAGGTGTTAAAGGCAACATTCCCATTTAAATTGCTTTAATTCAAAGTGTAGTTTTAGAGGGAGATGTAAAGATTACTTTCAAAAGAATTACAAAGGCTTTAAAAGTTAAAAAAGGGGGTATTTTGGTAAACTGGGGGGGGGTCACACTGAAAGTAAAAGGAAAGTAAAAAGGCAGCAAAGGGAGAGGAGGGGCATTCTTAGAGTAATTCTGCTGTGTATTTTTAGATGCATCAGATGTCTCGTGCCACAAAGAGGAAGGTCCCAGGGCTTTATTGCACCCAGAGGTTCCTTAACCATACAACAGAATTTCAGAAAGACTAAGATAAGGGAGGTAAATAAGCTGCAACTCAGTATGATTTCAGATACTTGTATATAAGTACATTATAAATGGTTGGAAAATTGCCTGGGGAAGTCAAAAACCCATGGAGGTGATGACTGTGTCCTGAACTGAATTATTTATACATTTTATATCTCCCCTGCCTGGTATCACCAGGCAGAGGGGGAGGCACATTCACTGGCCTCATGGGAAGGAGAGGCCAAGCCTAAATGTGTCATGTCGCAAGGTGCCATGATAAGGAGAGGAGGGAAGAGCCAGAACCTTGCTGCCCTCCTCTCTTCTTTCAGTCAATGACCTCGAGGTGGCAACATCCAGAACAACCTGGGTGACAAAACCCTTTGTCTGAGAGAACTTTTCAAGATGGCTAAGTGCTAAATACAACTGCAGACGGCCAGGGGCTGCCTGATCATGCCGTGCCTAGGCTCTTGCTGGGACACAATGTGACCTGGGGCCAGTGGTTGCCCAGTGGAACCTGAGGGAAGGGTGGTTTAAAGTACAGTGAAGCATTTACTCAGTTCCAGCATTTGGGGGTGGGAGGAGTGGCCAAACTGGTCTGTTATTGCCATGTGGTCAAGCAGGTCATGACCACCACCACCTTTCTCCCCCTGCTTTGCCACTTTGGCTGGGCAGTTGAGAGGCAGGTCCCTGGTGAGGCTGTCCTAGCTGGTGGTTCAGATCCCCTCTATGACTAATCTCTGGGCCTGGGCTGTTTGGCTGGGCAGTTGAGAGGCAGGTCTCTGATGAGGCTGTCCTAGCTGGTGCTTCAGATCCCCTCTATGACTAATCTCTGGGTCTGGGCAGCACTGAAGGACTGCATCAGTGGAGGCCGCCTGGTTCCTGGCTGCAATCTATTTGTGCAGCAGGTTGTGTGCTATGTTGCCCTGGCAGGTGTGGTGGGGGGAGGGGACCCATGCTTACTTGGTAAATCCTGGCATAATCATCATTGTTGTCATTATCATCATCATTTCTTACCCACCTCTCCCCAAGGATTAAATTAAATTAAATTAATAAATTAAAATACAATATATGACATGAAATCATTTAAAAACACATATAAAAACACACAGGATTAAAACAAACATTAATGTCATTCGTAGACTTAAAATACCAATTTAAAATTCATGCATTAAAATCAACTGGGTAAGTCTGCTGGAAGAGATAGGTCTTTAGTGCTGTTTTAAATCCCGATAGCATGTTTAGCTATCAAATCTCTTCCAGAATAGAACTAACAGAGAAATTTGTAATGCTTTGCAGAAGTATCGCTATTTGCAACACCTCAAATTATCTTTCAATGGCCAGAACTCTACTGAGCAGATGACATGCAACTATCTGAAACCAGGAATACGCTTTCCTTGGGATACCGCAAGGGGGTAAGAGGTCCCTTTTGGCCGGCTTGGTGGGGCATAGGAGCTAAGCAGGCACTTTTCCCATATCAGTGGCAGGTAGTGGGGGGGGGAAGGTGTCAGATATTGGTAAGAACCTATTGCACCCTTTTGGTGAAAGATAGGCCTCTATAACTTCTATTTTAGGTCCTGCAACTAGGGGGGTGCAGAAAAAGACTTTTCATGGGGCTAGCCTGAGGGTTAAACACTCACTTTAAGTCCTGTGACTTGGAGGAGGGAACCTTGGTGTGGACTGAGGAGCAACCCAGCATTTGGGTTCTCCTTGGGGTTCAGGTGTTTTCACCCAGAGGAAGCTGTGGAGAAGGTCTAGGGGAAGACCACCTGCTTCAGCTGTTCCTACACTAGGTTGTGCCTTCCCTTTTGCAGGTCTCAAGAGGGATCCAATAGATAAGATAAAATTAAATAAGGTGGCCTAATTACAACCAATGTAAATGTGTCTGGTATTGTTATTTTCCTGGGTTGGTCAGCAATTCAGATCCCCTCTGCCTGGCATCACTGTACAGAACATTGTATGAACCTGCAAGGGTTTTAATATCTTCAGGGGAAGGCTTCCTATCACTATTACAGGCAAACATGGGGAGGACATGAGAAAGAGCCTTCTCAGTGGCTGACCTCACGCTCTGGATCTCCCCCCCCCATGGGAGGTGAGGCTGTCCCCCGCCCTGTTTTCATTTTGCCGTCAGGCAAAAACATTTTTGTTCATGCAGACCTTTGATATAGAATTGTAGAGTTGGAAGAGACCATGAGGGCTATCCAGTCCAACCCCCAGGCATGCAGGAAATCTTGATCAAAGCATCCCCGACAGATGGCAATCCAACCTCTGTTTAAAGACCTCCAAGGAAGGAGACCCCACCACGCTCCGAGGGAGTGTGTTCCACTGCCGAACAGCTCTTACTGTCAAAATGTTCCTCCTAATGTTGAGGTGGAATCTCTGTTCCTGGAGCTTGCATCCATTGCTCTGTGTTCCAGTCTCTGGAGCAGCAGAAAACAAGCCTGTTCCATCCTCAACTTGACACCCCTTCACAATGTGACACTTGTGCAGCTTTTATCAGGGTGTGTTTTTTATGTTAGTTTTATCGTTTTTAAAAACTGTGTATGTTTTTAATTGGTTTTTATTGCTTTTTACTGTACTTTTAATTGTTCTGTGAGCCTCCCTGGGTCCTGCTTCAGGAGAAATGCAGCATATAAATTGGACAAATAAATAAATAAGAAGGGGAAGAAGAGGCCAAGCCTAAACACATCTTTTTGCAAGGTGCCATGAGGAGGAGAGGAGGTGGAGCCAGAGCTGATTAAAGGCCTTGCTGCTCTCCTCTCTTCTTTTGCTCAATGAGCTCAACCCACCCTCCTACCTCTACTACTGTGAGTTTTACTGGTTGCTTATGGGCCAGGTAGGATGTTTTCCGTTATCTAAAGATTTTTTGCCTAGCTCACACCATCACAGGGAACATTGACAATTGGACCACCACTACACTTGGCAGGTAGTGGGGAGCATGTCAGATATTGGTAAGTGCCTATGGCACCTTTTTGGTAGGACCTCAGGGTGGCCTTCCAGTTGTAGGCCAGCTGGAGAGCAGTCAGCATTTGGATATTTCTTGGGGATCAGGTGTTTTTGCCCAGGGGAATCTGTGGAAGAGATCTAGGTCACATGCCTGAGCTGCTCCCATACTAGGTTGCTCCCCCCTATTGTAGCTCTCAAGAGAGATTGAATAAATAGGATAGAATTAAATAAAGTGGCCCAGTTACAATCTGTATACTTGGGTCAGCAAACATTCCTGCACAAGCTCTATGTGTAGCCATGCATGGGATCCCTGACCCATGGGGTTTTCTTCCTTTTAACTTCTATCCTGTTCAGAATGTTGGATTTGCATATACTCACTAGGCTGTGCACCACCTTTAAGAAAGCCATGTTGTTGTTTTGTTTTTTGGTGTGACTGTTTCCCTGGAAATACAATAGCATGGAATAGAATGCATTTGGACAGATGGTCCAATCAGGGTTGTAGTTAAGGGAGGGGGGCAAATGTGGGTGTTGCCCTTCAATCCCCAAACTTCTAGCATTGCAGGGAGTGAGACATTGAGAATGATTCACAGCTAGAACTCCGATATTTGCTGTGTTTGTATTCCCTCGATACCTTTGCCTGCCTCTTCTCTTTGGATGTCTAAACTATATTTCTAAATGCTCAACTGAAGTTTTTAAATTATTGCAATACTAGAATGTTGGGAACTGATTGAAAAAAAAATCATTTGGAGGGGGTAGAATTCTTATGGGGGAAAATGACCTCATCCCTCCCATAGCTACACCTCCTGGTTCAATTGTGGGCCTTTTTTCTCATCCTTCTTCTGAATTTGTATTTTATTTGTCATAGCCTAAATGCTTGCCTTGTGCTCACTAAATGATATTCCCCTACATTTGATCAGTAAAGCTGATTTGATCAGGGTGGAGATCATTGACACAAAGGCATGTGATTAATATCAGGGGATAAGCGACTTCTTTCTTTTTATGCATTTTTAGAAAACATTGCATTATAATGGTCAGAAAAGGAAACTTGTGGTTTTTTTCAACATTTTTATGGTATAATGAGGGGGGAAATGTACATTATCTCACTCAAATGACCTTCTTTGACACCAAAGGGAACACAGCAAACAGTTTCATACCCAGTCAAACCACTGTCTCATACTGAGTCAAACTATACTGTATGTTTAGTACTATCTACAGTACACTGAAGCCTCTACATTGACTGCAAATGGCACTCCAGGTTTCAGACAATCCTACCTGGAGATCCAGGAGACTAGACCTTTTGAAGACACATAGAAAACAGTTAAGAATGCATGAAGGAAGATTGAAAGGGAATAATGGATAAAATATAGAGCTCAGGAAACACTTTGTTTTTTGTTTTTGTTTTTTCTTTTTTTAAACCACTCCCAGAAACCTCAATAGTGAAGGCTTCTTGTATTTGTCCATACCCATTATCTGACACCTCTTCCTTTGATGGTCACTGGGGACCAGGTAGCATCACTCGGGGAGATGAAATCAGACAAGAATAGTTGTTGTCTGGAAGCATAACCTCTTTCTAGCTTAAGCATTGTGTGAAATTTTTAAAGGCAATTTTTAAAAGCATAGCAAATATTGCCTTTTCCATTTCAAAGCATTCTTCCATGCCATCACAAACATTTTACCAAACATTTCACAATAGAGAAAAGAGCACTGAAATGAATTCTTTTCTTAATTAAGTCATTGCAATACTGTAAACCATTCCCATAATTACTTCCATAATTCTATGATTGTCTCGCTATGCATTTAAGCCATGCTTGATATTGCTCTTCATAAATTACCAGAGGTTTTTCTAAGCTGTATGCTGTCAATGTGTCAAAAGGTCTTATTACTCATTACATTTATTACTTGTTTCAGAATTGCTTACAATTATCAAAAGATAATGGAGTCATTGCTCTAGCACACTCATGCTTTGGTGAGCAAGCTTAGTTTGCCCTACAGATAGATATTAATTTATTTATCAGGAATTGAACATTTGTCATTTTTGTTCTTGTTTTTGACCAAATGCTACATAGATGGTTGAAGAACCCTTTTGAATGGGGTGGATAGCTATGGAAATGTGGAGGACCTCCCAAAATCAGACAGAATTTTTGTTCCACACATGGAAGGTGCCTCTGCTCAGGTTTTCAGAATTCTGGTTTTCCCTGCTCCACAGTTTACCCCAATTCAACAGCTTAGCTTGACTCTCTGTCTGGTACTTAGGTTCAGGGAAAAAGGGCTGCCATAAGGATGATGAGTGGGGAATTCCACTTCAGTCAGTCCAGTTAAAAGTATCTAAATCTACACCCAACCTATTCTTCATTTTTTAAAAAAATCCTTGAGGAATAGAAAACACAAAGGAGCTTAATATTTATATATGACAGCAGCTGGTTATGAGATAATATACAATCTGCTAAATTTTCATTGGATATCTTCTTGTGATCAGTGGTGTCATGCCTTGCCTGGAGGATTCAGCCAGCGGGGTCCTTCTTAGCTGTCCCTGCATTCTTGTATACTCTGATTTATGATTTCATCAGCTGCTGCCAGATCTGGAACTGTATTTGGCTTGGAACACCCTTGTTTGATTGCCCTTTTGTCCTTCATCAGTTTTAGACCTTGGACAGCTCCTAAATTCTAGCTTCATATGTCCCTCATATGGTTGACCTGACCAGATGGTGAGATTCTATTTCATATTGGTTTGGTTCTCTAACCCTGCTTTCCTGGTTGGTCTGCTTGCAGTGTTTGACTTTACAGGTCGCACCTTGTATCCACAACAGATATGTTCCCAGACCTAAACTGCATATAATAGTGAACTGCCATGGATGCCATACAAGCACATTTGAGTACCTAGAGAATGCCTAAAGATGATGGTTCTTTAGGCATCTGGTGCGACTCAATGGCCAACTTCTGGTGGAAGTTGACAATAGAGTCACAGTGGAGGACCTCCCAATGCCTGGGAGACCACCTCCAGCACAATTCTATGGCCCTTGTCAGGATTGGTCCCTTTGCTTTTGAAGCTGTCATATTCATTAGTTTCACTGGGGCTTTGATGTAGAATGTGCGTAACGGTTTTATGTGGGGGTGTAGCTCAGCTCACCTGCAGGCTGGCGGAGCCGTACTGTGCTGGGAGCCATCTTTGCCAGATGCGAGGAGAAAGAGGGCGGGGATGATGACTCCTTGGTGTGCATGCCAAGATTGGGAGAGTGGTGGGGCCAGAGGCTATTTAAGGCCCTGCTGCCCCTCACCTCCACCTCTTTTTTGTTGGACAGTAACGTCTACAGCCCTTGGTGTGTTGGGGCTTGGGAGTATAAGATTTGGGATGCACTGCTTCAGAATTGGGGCAGCATCCACGGTGGCTGCCTTGGGGATGCCACCCACTACAATTAAGAGGATACGGCACTGCTGGTCCTCCTCCTACTGTAAGTATGTCAGGCCACTACAGCATTAACTGTGCTTACATTCCCCTTTTTGTTTTACAGAAATTAGGTCATTTCTGAGATATTGGGTGCTAATCTGTGGCCACAGTACGGTCTACTCGGAGGCACAACAGGCCCATTTATATCACTACAGAACTCACCTGGGCCTGGGGGACAAGGCCATGGTAGAATGGCTTGGCAGGAGGGGCCTTTGGTGGCATGCCTTTGCTGCTTGGCAAATGCCAGGGACCCCTGACACACATTCTTGTCCTTCACCTTGGCGGCATCGACCTGGGGCTTCTAAAGGGGTAGGCTTTGTTTTTGCAGGTTATCCATGATATGGAAGTATTCAGGTCACGGTGCCTGCAGTTACTGTCCTGCGGTCTGCCATCTTGCCGAGATAGCTGTGGCATGGGTATGGGGATCTCCACCTGTTTGATAGTGCAAGGTGTAGGGCGAATAAAGGAATATCTAACACCTTCGCCAATGGATTGGGTTATTATATTCCTTACCCAGAAATTGTCTTTGAGAGACCGGAGCTCTACCAAGCAGATGGGGTCCATCTCTCAGACAGGGGTAATTTGATAAATTTTGGGGGATCTTCAGCGGGGTGTGAGGGATGCCTCCATACAATGCTGGGGTGGGTGATGGTAATCCAAGAGAAATAACAGCATGTCATCTTATGTTGCCAGTCAGGCAGTTAAAAAACTTCAAATATTAATTTGGAGTATTTTCCTGGTATAGAAAAGTGGCAGTGGGTTGAACCAGTGAGTTGTTATCTTTTGGGAGCTGTTACGAGAGAGGATAGTGTATCAACAAGGTATCAAAACAAAACATTTAAGGTGCCCCATCACTACTCTAATGTCCTCATTGACTACACCTCCCCGCCCCCACCCTGATAATGTTTGGCTAAACACAGATCCTGAGGTAGTTCACCTCACTGCCAATTTCCCAGACTAGCAGAAACATTTTTTAAATTAAAATGGCACACAAGGTGGAGATTTTACTCAGTTTTGGCTTGGGGAATCTGGAGTTGTACTCTAAAAGGTCACTTTTCCAAACTCTGGCAGGGAGAAGAACAGAGCTGCTGCTGCTGCCCAAAAGTTAAACAGAAACCAAGGAGATTTTCAGACACGGAAAAATCGTCCCTTGCCGCGCGAGCAGCCTCCCGAAACTGCTGCGCGGCAAGGGTCTTTTTCGGACCGCGCTGTGCCTGTTGCGAAGCCGTCCGTGTCACTTCCGTGAAGCTTGGGACGGCTCCGCGTCATATTTCAAGCACGGAGGCTGCCCGTGATTGAAATATGACGCGGAGCCGTCCCAAGCTTCACGGAAGTGACACG
Organism: Gambelia wislizenii; assembly: GCA_030847615.1. Lineage (NCBI taxonomy): Eukaryota > Metazoa > Chordata > Lepidosauria > Squamata > Crotaphytidae > Gambelia > Gambelia wislizenii. The sequence continues at coordinate 199,497,912 of JAUMIR010000005.1, read as the reverse complement.
GACGGCTTCGCAACAGGCACAGCGCGGTCCGAAAAAGACCCTTGCCGCGCAGCAGTTTCGGGAGGCTGCTCGCGCGGCAAGGGACGATTTTTCCGTGTCTGAAAATCTCCAAAGTGGATTATAAGTGGAACAAGGAAAGAAGGAAGGAAAAGGAGGAGGAGGAAAAGAGAGAGAGGGGGAGAGGGGGGGAGAGAGAGAGTGAGAAGGCTGGTAGTGGCCAAGGAGACAATAGTGGCTCCACCACCCAATGCAATGTTTTTAAAAATGAGAGCATGGGCTGGAACAATGCTTAGGATGAGGAGACACTTCCCCAAACGTAGCACTCCCTCTTCTTGTGTTCTCTAGTACAACGGCCATATCTGCAAAGCTACAAAAGATGCAAATATAATTAGCAAAGTCACAAAAGACACAGATGTACTCTCACAAATACCTGTTATACAATCAATGCATGAACATGTCTTCATTCTCCTTATTAATAAGTACTTTTAGTACTTCACCTTTTGTGACCTATGGATTTAATTTCCCATACTGACATTTCTTTTTTAAAAAAGAATTAAATCCATTTATTATATTACAGCTTTGGATAATCTTATTAGTTCTATTGTGTCTGTCTTTTGCTGGTATCTTTCTAAGTACTGGCCTCTTGTGACACCGTGGGGCATGCAGGCTAATCCTGCTTCATAATATATATATTAATCTTCAAGTCTGCAGTCCTCCAACTTTTTTTTCCAACACACCTGTTAGTTTAACACAGAGGTTCTCCAGTTTCACACTTTATGGTACCACTTACTTAGGCCTACCAGTCACAAAAAAGGTAGATTGAGGAAGAGATTGGAACAGCTAGCAATTGCTGTCATTAGTTTCTATTAATATCTAATCCTGCTTCTGAAATGATTAAATTCTTTGCCACAGCCATTTCCTTGTGGCATGGAGCTTCATAGTTTAGCAATCTTGGTTTTGAAGGTATTGTGATTGTCCCGTTTTAGGAAAAAAATAATGATCAAAAGGCTTTACAGACCAGTAATTTCTGTCTAAAATGGGGCAGAGTTACGATTGAAATGTATCCAGTACAGTCCAGATTTGTATATAAAACCCATAAGGGATCCATGGGGCCAAACACTTTCCTACTCCTTCCTTATTAAAACCTTTTTTAAAAAAATATTTCCAGCAGTATTTCAAAAGGCCTTCTCTGATTTCCTGACCTTTTTTAAACTTTGAAAATCTTATCAACAGTGCCTTTATATTCTCTTGTTTTCCTGTTTTTTCCCCCCTCCTTCGGAAATTTTATCCTCAGTGCCTCAGAGATCCTTCTTCTGTTTTCTAACAGAATTATATATTGTGCTGTCCAAGTCTACACATGATACACCCAAACAGGGTGTGTGGGGCCTCCTGTACCCCTTTCCCATTGTTTTAACCTCTGGACTCTTAGAAACAATACCTCAGACAATCTTCTTCTGTTTCTAGACCTTTAAAATATATGCTAATAAATTACAGCAGAGCCCCACTTTTGCTTCTAAGAAGCCCCCAAATTGGATTTTCAACCACTGGCCGCTACCATTTGGGTGACAACCAGAAAACCCTGTCAAAAATTTGAAGTGTTTACCAATATGTCTTGCTGAGTTGTGATAACACCTCTCTTTGGTTTCTGTGAAGCTCCTCCCTTTGGAATTTTGACTTTTCAACTTGAAACTGAGCACAGCTACATTGATACCAATTTAAAAAACACTGAACTGTTTCCTGATGAGTTAGGACTGTATCCTTTCTTTTGCTTTGAGCAACCTTCACCTGGATCCCTGGTGACACAGTGGTTAAATGCCGGTACTGCAGTCACAATGTTGTGAGTTCGATTCTACAGGACTCCAAGATTGACTCAGCCTTCCATCCTTCCATGGGTCAGTAAAATGAGTACCCAGCTTTCTGGGAGCAATTAGGTAACACATTGTAAACTGCTTAGGGAGTGCTTTGCACTGATAAGTGGTATAGAAATATAATGCCTTTGCTATATTCTATCCACCACAGAATTTAATCTGGATGTAAAACATATAACATGCCAGTGTTCTCATAATCTTGTCCACGAGGTTGAAAACTTCTGGAATTTTCCATTCAAGATTAACAGAACAAAATAAGTGAAAATTTACAATCCCGTGTTATTACTATAAATAAAATGTCTAAAGTATCACTTTACTTTCCTATTCTATGAAAGAAAGCAAAATAGTTACTTCTATTTACTTTAAAAATGTGAGTGCTACAAGATTCTGGTGTGTGGTGCAAAATAAACTTCCTTCCTGTTTTATTGCCACAGTAGAACACAAGAAATGAAGTGGAAACTATACGAGCTCTTGGGGAAAACAAATTACCAGGAGCAGATGGCATACCAATAGAATTGCTTCAGTCTATAGAAGCAGAATCTACTCAAGTTATAACTAAAATCTGCCAACAAATATAGAAAACAAAACAATGGGCCACAGATAGGAGACATTCAAATATACATTGCCGTAACCACAGGACCATTGCATTAATTTTCCATGCAAGCAAAGTGATCCTCATGATTCTACAACAATGACTTTTTACCATTTATGGAGCAAGAAATGCCAGATGTCCCTGCTGGGTTCAGAAAAGGAAGAGGCACTAGGGATCATATTGCAAACATATGTTGAATAATGGAGCACACCAAATAATTTCAAAAGAAAATCACATGGTGCTTTATTGATTATAACAAAGCCTTTGACTGTATAGATCATGAAAACTATGTATTGGTCTTAAATAAATGGGTGTGCCACAACTTTGCTTGTCCTGATGCATAACCTGTACTCAGGACAAGAGGCTACCTTCAGGAGAGAATAAAGTAAAAGGGAATGGTTTCTAATTGGCAAGGGGTCAGCCAAGGCTGTATGAAGGTTACTTATAACACAAATGTCTCTCTGTAAATTACCGTTGTAATGCAATGTAGCTATACCAACATAATTGCAGGAAATTAACTGCAAGTAACATGTAGTTTGTAGCTCGTTACTTTGATGTCCTGGTCTATAAAATTTATTTATTCATTTTTTGTTAGAGAAATACAGAAAAGAAAGAAGCAAGAAATATTACTGTTTAGTTAATGAGAACACACAATAAAATGTAAGATTTTTTGCAGGTGATATGAAAGGGAGCAAGCCAGGAGTAAAGAAATAGCCATGTGTTTGAACTCTTCATGGTAATGGACCAGATCTTGGGTTGTCCATCTCAATTTGGCTAAAAGAGGAAGTGCCAAAAGTCAAAGCAGTGCCATTAAGAGAATCTTACATTTATTCTTTCAGATAAGCTGTTACATTATTCAGGAAAATTGACAGCTCTGCCTAATCAGCGATGCTGATTAATGGACCAGTTTAAGCCGAGGAAATAAATATGAAACTCTCATTAATGACTTTGCTTTGAATTTGTGTAAAATATGTGGCCTATCTGAAGACAGACAATGCTACAAGTATTAACAATGAAGACAGCGATGATATCCCTATTGATTTAATTAAATCCTAACAGCCCCTATAGTCCAGTGTTTATAAGCACAACTGGAGATAACAAAAATGATTTGAATTATACTGCTGCAGTCAGATGAGAACATGAAATTATTATTGAACTTGAGACCTGATAGATCTTGAATCTGAGATTAATCAATAGAGTATAATGAGAATATCCTGTGAATTTCTCTTTGAGAAGCAATATCTTTGCTGATTCCCTTTTTGAAAAGAAAAATATTTGCTTTATGCTGTATCTGTATTGGTTTTCCTCAGCATGGATCTTCTAATAAGAGAATTGGAGGAGTTTTCTTTGTTTAATCCATAATAAATCTGTGGCACTTCTGTTGAAGCCAACTGGGAAATACTCAGTAATATTTAAAATTGGGGAAAATAAAGAAGAGAATTAAATATAAACACATGTGAAACTTGAAGGGTGAGCAGCACTGTCTGGTCCAAGCTCAGTTAATAGCCTGTGCCTCAGCAGGATTAGATATGTCTACATCTTGGAAATTTTTATGAACTTCAGGTCCCAGAACTTCAGGTACCAGCATGACCAGTACTGAAGGACAGATCAGTTTACACTTAGACTGTGTCAATCTAAGTGTGAACTGATCTGTCCTTCAGAACTGGCCATGTACTGAAGTTCAGAAAAGATTCCAAGTTGTAGGTGTGTCAGTTTTGCACATATTCCACCATCAGTTCCACATTTTTCACATAAACATCCTCAATTTATGCATTCTGAATGCAACTGTTCCCCAGAGAAGTTCATCATAAAATTTGAAGGAGGAAAAGAATAGCTGTGCCCTGATCCACATATTTAGTCCAGGGAGTATCAATTAGATCAGTTTGTTTTAAAATGGGTACCAAACACAATTCTCACTCATACCCACTAGTCCAGCTTTCTATTTCCTGTACCATACCACATACATCCACAGGGCTGGCTTTAGGCACTGGCATGGTTGGGCACTTTTTGAAGCCTACAACCCTTCAGTGGGGCCACAGCCAATGGCGCTTTAGTTTCTGTTAGCATGCCCTACTACCCCCTCCCTATAATATCTCATAATTGGAAATATTGGACACTTTTCAGAGTCAAGTTGGTTGGGATGAGCCAAAAAGAGGTCAGGTGGAGATCACATTGACCTGGGATGTGTCTTAGAAATATTTTGGCAAAACAAGCCCATATAGGATTATATGGATCCCCCTTGGTTAAAAAAAAAAGCCATTAAGGAGGCATGTGCTAATTCATTCTTGGGTACCTCAGCAATGAGTCATTCAACCAAACAATCAAGTGACCTTTCCTTACTCCAGTCCCAAGGAAATCTCTTCTTGGAAACCCCTTCTGTCCTGCATTGCAAGGTTGTTGTAAACCCATCAATTCCTATCTCCCAGCCATAAAGAGCAATCAGTTAAGTTTCAGTTTCCTTTGTTTACCTGATGGGAAACCCATCTAGGCCTTGTCCTAGCCAGAGTACACCCTCAGGATATGAAGCAAGGTATAAGTATTCGTCCCACAACAATAGAAAGGTGTGCCACTATGGAGGAACCCAGCCACTCTCTTTCTCAGTGCACCCCCAGATCAGAACCTCCAGTGCCACCCGCAGATGCCTGTCTGAGTACCTTTGCTACATGAAACTCTGTTATTTAAGACTCATAACTATCACCCTATTTTATTTATTTTATTTATTTTCTGAATCTCTCCCTCTCCAATCTTTCTGCCTTACTCCTCGAAAGCCTTGTGTGGTTCTGAGAAATGTGTGTTGTGTGTGCGAATGTTTTTTGTGTTATTTCCAATAAAAATACTTTATTTCACTGTAAGCTGGAGTTCTCTGAAGTTAGCACTGGTATACATTGGTGAAAATATCCCCACAGTTACCTTCCTTTCGCAATGCCCCTGGATAATAATAGATTACAGCCTATTATTATCTATTACAGTCTCTAAAGCATCCCCCAACTCTTAGGGTAACATTTCTGTTGTTCTTCACTATTACCACTTGAATACCCATCCTCAGTTTCAAATAAGAGCCTTAGAAGGTAACAAACTGGAGAGATTTCTTTGAATAGCAGCCTCACTATGCAAGCATTCCACACATTTAGACTGGGACATGCAAAACTCAAATTTAAATATTATTTCCCACCACATGGATTGTCTGCTGCATTGGAAAGAGCTTTTTGACTGCAACAACAGGAGGCAACATTTAAATTAGCACCCTGTTGACCAGAATTGCCGCATATATTTCCTTTGGTAGAATCAAGCTAAGCTGGTAAGTTAATAGATCCCATTGCAGACCCCTTCATTAAAAAATAAAAAATAAAATAAAAACTATGGTCTACTTAAATTTATTTATTATATCCTACTCTCCCTCTGGGTATGAGGATAAATGGTTCCTTTCCTTAATGAGCACACTGAGAATGTCTTTATCAAGTGTCGCTCCTTTAATTTCTTTGACTAAATTTATTGTACCTATCTATGTATATGGGAATGTTAACAATTCTTATTGTACGATGCTTTAGGTGACTCCAATTGCAGGCTGGTGAATTTTATCTTTAATACCACTGCAATTAAGAAAATAATTAAAATGAAAATAGGAAAGCACAGCAAGTGAGAACAACATGACATGGGGATATTTAGCATGGCTTCTGAAAGAGCAAATTACACCTTCGCTGTCAAAAATTCTTTGAAAAGGGGTTTGAAAAATGGGAGAGAGGCCAATATGGTTAGGCTTTCAAGTTTTTACAAAAGTCTTTTTGAAAAACTAGCTCATGAAAGTCTGTTAAGTAAAACTGAGTAACTAAAGGCTATGTAAGATGTGGAAGCCTGAATTCTCTTAGTAACAGTTTAAGGTGGTGGGGGAGCAGTGTTTTGTTAAATGGCAGTTTCTAAGAAAAGAAAAAAAAAGTTAATTATGAGGTATCTTTAGGGTTTGAACAATACATGACAGAACCAGAACTTTTCAGAGGCCTTCAGGCACAGCATGTTGACCTTACTGAACTCTTCTATAAAAAATAGCTCTCACTGGTTTGATGGAGTTTTGCATTTGTCTTGCTAATTTTTAAAAGATTGCTTAGACTGCAGTCTAAGCCACCTCAAAGGCTCAGTGTGGTGAAATTTAAGCTTTTGAAATAAATGAATATATGAATAAAAAATATTTCTGATAGAGTGAAATATGTTAATCAACTAATTAACATCACAAACCTCCTGTCTCTTTCTGTGTCCACAAGGAAGGATTATCTAGTCTGAGCCTTTCTACTATCATCAATCATCATCATCATCATCATCATCTTGTTAAATAAATAACCAACAATAAAGTTTTGTCTCCTGTCCCACAGATGGGAGACCCAGAAATACAACAGGATGCCTCAGGAGATTGTTATTACTTTTTGATTCTGTGACCAAATCATATATTTTATTTTATCCTACAAATCTACATTGGCTGCTACAAGACAACTAGATTGTGATCCTCTACCTAATAATCCAGCAGTGAATTCCACTGAACTCAGTAGACTTTCTTCTGAATAGACACATATAGGGGTGTGCTACTAATGGTTTGCAGTCAAAAGCTGAAGTGGCATACTCTGTTTTAGGAACAAGCAGAACACAACTGCCCAAGTTGTCCAGCTAACAAAAACATGCACACAGAGCAATACAGTAACATCCCAAATCCACCAAAAAATGATACCTTTATTGGGCCAACCAAAATTGCACAAAATACAGATGTAAGCTTTTGAAGCTCCACTGGCTTCATCATCACTTAAATCATCAGTGTTAAAAATAATACAGGAAAAAAAGAAAAAAATGACAATGTTAGAGTTAAGATGCTGCTTTTGTCGTCAGTTAAGATGGTCTGGAGGGATATTCATGTAGACAGTGGCCACTCTTCTCTTTGGCCATATGAGCTCTGGGAGATAAAGAGTTGTAAAATCCAGTAAATAAAATTAAAACCCTGTTAGCCACAGGAACAGCAACTTCTTTCAAGATCCAGACTGTTTCTGTCCAGGATAAGGTTACCTGTCCCTTTCTTAGGCAGAGGACATTGAATTTCTAAGAAGCCACTGTTGCATATGGAAAACCTTTTGGATCTGTTTAGGTAAAACCAAAAATGCAGTACTACTAATAAAAAAAAAGCTTTACTTTTATTGGAGGTAGAAACCTCCAACACAGTATGGTCACAATGCAACTGGACCATGTAAAAATCAATTAGAATGCGTTCTATCTTCTTTCCCAGGGCTTCTGAGATAACTTTTTCCATAGTGCTTGTATGCCACTATAAACAATAAAATCATACTTGGCCTCCAATTCTATGCAAACTCACTGGCAGCAGGGGACCATTAAATACAGTAAATAGACACTTGTTATTTGCCACTGTGTTCACTTCAACTTATGTCATCCTATGAATGAGAGGCCTCCAAGAGCCATTGGCATCAACTGCCAGTGTCAGGGCAGTGAAAACTTCCACCAATGTCACCTATCACTGTAGCTGCTGCCCGGTAGCATACATAGGATTATCCTATGTAATTCATTCATACCTATGTATGTATGAATTACATAGGACTACCCTATGTAATTCATTCATACCTCCCAATTTGGAGTGTTCTGACATCAGAATCTCTGACAAATTCTATGCTCTCCTGTCACAAGCTTGGGAGCAAGAGGGTGTACTAGAGGAAGAAGTGAATGTATCTTTTTAAAAAACAAAAACAAATCCCTGTAACTCTTTCATTGTAAGCAATGAGAATTCATTCAAAAAAGAAAGAAAGGATTTTATCAGATGCAGCAAATATGGTGTTATAACAATGCCTAATGATTATAACACATCCCAGACGACGTCATCCTTTCGCGATTATGTCAAGTCCAAAAGTCATTCTTTTTTATTGCTGGCCCAAGCCTTCAATAGATGTCCCCTGATGTTTTGTTGCCAGTGTTGCCAGTGTTTGAATCCTCACACTGTTGTGCTCACATGAATACAGCATCAATGGGCAAACACTTCCAGGTGAGATCACAACAGTCAGGTGGGGCACGCTGTTTTTATGAAGCCCCCCTGGTTCACTTGAGACTTTTTAAGTGGTGGGGTTTTTGTTTGTTTGTTTGTTTGCTTTGCTTTGCTGTACATTTTGGAACTTTGTTTTCCTTTTTTTAAAAAAAAATTAACATGCTAGTGTCTTCTCACAAGAATCAGAGATTTGAAACATGGAAGTAAATGGAGATATGTTTGTCCTCCATTACTGCTGGAGATGCCTTTTCATGCTACTCAAGGTAGGTCTTGTGTGTGTGTGGGAGGGTACTTTTGTCAGGACAGGTTCACATTTAACTTTTGTGGGACAGAAACGTTAATGGGGGATAGGTCTAATAAAGTCCATAGAAAGAATCTGGGGATTGAAAAAGCTTTGGATTTTGCACATTCACACCTTTCTCAGCATGCCAAAGGACAGTCTATTTTCCCTGTTTGATATCAGAGCTCCAACATAAGAGAGATAAGCACCATGGGTTTTTTTTACAGGTCTAGTGGGGAGGTTCTGAGATGTGATCTCCCTTCCAAGGTCAACCACCTCTCTCTTCCCTTGGAAGAGAAAATGTGACATCCCAGGAACCATAGGCTCACACCATAGGATCTGTTTTTGATACAACAAGAATGGCAAGTCTATTCTTTGGAGCTATTTCTCTTCTGTTATATAATTGTTCACAGGTGTCTCTCTCTCCCCCCCTCTTTTCTGTGAGTGAGTTAGGTCAGCACAGAGAACAGTCTATGAGTGAATTTCTTATATCAACACGAAGAGCCTTCAAGCATGCACACACTTGCCTTTGAATCTGCACTGAAATATTACATGATCAAACTTGTGTATAGCTGGAAAAATGAAATGCACACACACACATATATCTTTTCATCCCCCTAATTTCATTATCCCAGCCTATAGACCAGTGAATTCCTTTGAATAATGGTAGAGACTGAATCACAAAGACATCACTTGGTAGGTCTGCCTGGGTAACCATACAGTTCAGTGCCAGGTCACATGACCAGAGGGGTACATTGGGCTGGTTCTGACACTGCCCTCCAGTTTAGGGAAGGGGTATTTTCATTCATAAAAGACCTTCACCTAATGAATTGAAGAGGAAAAGTTATTTTTTAAACAGTTTTTCTAGTCCCTGTCAACCCTCCCCCCCACATACAAACACCCACACCAATTTGCTTCATAGAATAGGGGAATACTCAAGAGTCTGGGAAGTAACTCATGTTGGTGTAGGAGAAGGAGAAAATGAAAAGAATGTGACCCCCCCCCATTTATACTTTATTAATCTCCACTGGATTAAAAAAATCTCTTACATTTATTTACAAAAATGTGTATATTGTCCATCTGCCCAAAGCTCTTGGGGCAATTTTAAAACATAAAAGCACAAAAATAGCATAACCCCCCACCACATTCCACAGATGAAACTTGGGACATGGTGGCTAAGCAACATCAGAGTGTGGCTAAAATGTAAATGTTATTAATGAGGAAGAACACACAAGCTAGGAGAGGCTGCAGCAGTTTGCTTTTGTGTGAGCCTACTGGGAAGGGCAAGCTTTCTCCTCTTCCTTTCCTCATCTGACTTTAGTGCAAACTACTTTGGCACTTTGTATTCATTTTGTGGCAATAGAAGTTAACTTAGGGCAAAACACCACCAAAACAAATGTCAGCTAACAGAATACTGAAGAACAATTATTAGGATATTGAAAGCCAGCAATAAAAGTTATACTGTAAAAGCAAAAAATGAAGCCCAAACACTTGTTTGAGAGGAAGATCTTAGCTTGGCATCACAATAGATTTAAAGCAAGTGCCAGATAGATCTCCTAGGGAAGGCATTCTACAAATGAGAACCAGAAAAGACCCTTCAAAGTAATAAGTCAAGCATCCAAACTAAAAGGTATCTCTTTGGCTTTTCTTCGCAAACGAAGATTCAGGAAGGACCCATCCTGCACTTTCTGCAAGCGCACTGATGACTAAAAGGCCAATCCGAGATAAACAAGTCTGGTTGCAGAGAGCACAGCAGAAGGTCTCCTTGGGTGATGTTTTTGGGTTGTGATTCTTTCTGCGTTGTCGTTTCTCTTCAAGACTTGTTCGGCGTGAGTTCTCAAATAAGGCTGCAGCATTGTGGATAGTGCGTCTCCATGCCTCCCGATGTGAGGCCAGGGCGGACCATTGTTGGTGATCAATTTGGCCGAGCCTGAGATGTTGTTTCAGGGAGTCCTTGTGTCACTTTTTTGGAGCGCCCCTCTTACGCTGACCCGTGGCGAGTTCACCGTAGAGTACTATTTTTGGGAGGCGATGGTCCTCCATCCTAGAAACATGCCCTGCCCAGCGCAGCCGTGTTCTCAATATCATGGCCTCAATGCTGGTGATCCCTGCTTGCTGAAGGACAGCAACATTCATCACAGTCAGTCCAGTGTATATTTAGGATTGTGCATAAACAGTGCTGGTGGAAGCGTTCAAGGAATCGTAAGTGGTGGCGATAGGTGACCCATGTTTCAGATCCATAAAGGAGAATAGACAGTATAATGGCTCTATACACACTGATTTTTGTGCTTCGCCTCAGGTGTCTCTTACTCCAGACTCTTTTGTAAAGCCTTCCAAATGTGCTATATGCCTTTGCTAATCTGTGATTGATCTCTTTGTCAATCTTGGCATCTGAGGAGATTATGCTTCCCAAGTAGGTGAACTGCTGAACAGACTTAAGCACAGATATAACACAAAAGGAAAAGGAATTTTAACTGTCAATACAGTTTGTAATTAATGAAAAGTAACCCTGGCTGCTTCCAGACATATAGGACTTTATCAGATAAGACAAAATTTGCATCATTACGATGCAATAATAACATTAACGGGCTGAAATGATCAGACGTCATCCTCCTCCTGTGTCCAGTGTGTGCACCAGCCACAAATAAGGCATCACTTTTTGTTCATGGGCTAAGCTGTGAATAGCTCCTCAATATCGTTATTTTTGTGATATTGAGGAGTGTGCGAAACCAAGTCCTGCTGCTGTAGGACTTTTTCGGATGAGCTTTTATACCGCTAGCAGCCTCGTCCCCGTTGCGAGGCTGCAGCGCTGCAGGGCGTCCCTTTCGGATGACGCCCTGCCCTGCCGATCCTCTTCCTAGACTGTTGCGTAACCTCTGTGACACTGCTGCGTTATATTCGGCGGTTTTCTAATCACGATCAACTTTCGTGATTAGAAAACCGCCGAATATAACGCAGCAGTGTCACAGAGGTTACGCAACAGTCTCGGAAGAGGATCGGCAGGGCAGGGCGTCATCCGAAAGGGACGCGCTGCAGCCTCGCAACGGGGACGAGGCTGCTAGCGGTATAAAAGCTCATCCGAAAAAGTCCGTAATCACAAGAATACAGCATGAATGGGTGGTTCTCTTTCCCCTGTTCCCATTACCACTGAGAAAACTCCGGGTGATAATGTGAAAATGATTGACAGGACGCTCTTTTTATGAACTGTCCCATATTGCTGGCAAGTTTTTATGTATGTTTCAGGGCTTATCTCTTATTTAATTTGGTTTTTAAAAATGTTTTCAGTGTTTTTACGTGGACCCGTGCCTTCTCATGAGATCCACTAAGATCTTGCACCCAGGCTAACATGGAAGTTAATGGACATTTCTCTTAAAGGAGCATGCACAGGCCAGTTAAAAGTGTTAATATATTGTTAATAAAAAGTAATGTGAAGACAAGTGTTACTGTTGCAGAACCTTTATTCCTGTTCTTAAAATGCAAATGGTGGTTGTCTGTTAATTTCAGTTATGATGCCATGATGTTTCCGCCTTCCTTACTTGCGTTATTACAGTGTTTTAAGATGCTCATCTGATAATGTCCGTATTCAAACTAAATGAACTAAGTAGCTATTTACCAGCTCCACAACACACAACTAACTTCTCCCATTTTACCAACTGCTCAATCAAAAATGAGCACACCCAAGAAGCAAAAGTTAAATGACATAAGCTTTAGCTCAGAACACTTTTGAACAGGGATCATTCTGACTTTATCCAATAAATATTTATTTATTTAGATGAACAGCATTCGAGAATGCAGCTTCAATAGTGACGATTTTAGTAGATGACAAAGTGTGATGATTTCATCTATGAGCCATTTTGCAGCTACAACCATTATTGAGGGGCAAATAGGGAGATCCAGAATCCTATAAGCAGAGGGTTGGACCAGTTTCTCCAACATTCTGCCATAATTTTCCAATGGCCAGAGCTCTACAGGACCAGTGGTGTGCACTTGTTAAAGGATGGTAATAATTTGTTTCTGGGAGATTTGCAAGAGGGGATGAGAGCCACGTTGGCTGACTTGGTGTGGGAAAGGGACTAAGCAGATGCTTGTCCCTTATCTGTGGCAGGTATTGCAGGGGGGTGATATAAATCACCTTGGCACCCTTTTCATGAAGGGTAGGGTCATGGAACAGCCACTTTAGGTCCCGGGATCCAGGGTATTGTGAAAGAGCCTGCCCTTGGGGCTAACCTGGGGGTTTTGCTCTCTCTTATAAGGTCCTGTGACTTGAGAGGGAGTGCCCTAGGTTTGCCTTCCAGAAAAAGACTGGCCTGGGTAAGCAACCCATAACATTGGATTGCCCTCAAGGTCAGATGTTTTACCCAAGGGAAGGCTGGGTAGGTGGTCATGGGTTGACACCTGGCCCAGCCAGACCCACATCAACTTGCTCCAGCCTCTTGAGCCCCCAGGCACAATTCATTAAATAGGTCATCGGTGAAATAAAGTGACTCTGATTATCCCAACTCTATGTACTTGGTCTCATTTTGTATGGTTGTTCATCAAAGGGTGTGGTGCATATCTCAAAATGTCTGAGATTTATTTTGTCATGCAGCTTCTTGAATGGTTTGAATAAGGACATTAACTTTGTACATACCAACTGTCACTTTAAATATAGAAGTTTTTGAACATTTCTCCTCACAGAACCTAACAAGGCTGGGAATCAGGTTAAAATTGGTGAAACATTGAGCAGCAGCATTGTAACATGCATTATTTAATGAACATTCATACTTTAATTGGATTAGATTATTATCATAGTTTGCTGAATTAATCACTTTTTGCAGGTGTGGAATTGCTGTAAATCTTTTTTAAAAGATACTGAATAGATGATTCAAAGACAAATAGTAGAAAGTTAAGGTAATAAGAGCAATGCACAAAGAAAGTAGTTTTGTTCATTTATTGTTCTGTTTCTTAAAACATGCAGCACAAGGAGATACTTCCCAGTTAAGGTGACAGGAGGAGACTTCTGCCCTATAGTATCATTATGAGAGCCTGGAAAATATATTGTTTTGGACTACAACACCCTGGTGTGTTGCGAGATTCTGGGATCTGTAAACCACAAAAGTAGTTTTCCAATCTCTGGTTTAGCACAAGGAGACACTTCCCACAGTCAGTCATAGTCATATCTCCCTTGTACTATATAAGATTGTTGTAGACATTAGTCCTCAGCCTCCAGTGTTCCTGTGTAAGGGAAGCTTGCAGCAAAAGAGAGTGCTAATTTTTGTGGGCTAGGCCCAGCTACTGCTCCATCCCAGTTCTGAAGAAACAATGGCTGAGATCCTATATTGCCCAGTATAACATAAGAGTTCCAGAGGCAGAACTCTGCTACGGCTCACTCCTGACCATACCCAGAACACATGGTTTTGCTACAATATCCCCCCTGAACGGCCATTCCATGGATTGGGATCAGAAAAGTGTTTGGCTGAGGACATCTTCCACTGAAATCTGCCAGAGTCTCAGTTGATGACATCATTGGGTTTTAGGCATAGCCAGGTGGTCTTCTCAGCCCCCCTTTCAACCAATCACAGAATGGCTGTTCAGTAGGGCAATCAGAGCAAAAACACGAGTCCAACTGAGGACTTTGATCATTGTAGAGGGTGGGGGGGAAATACTAACCTACACAATGACCTCCCAGAAAGGACAGACACAGGGTGATGTGGACTTACAAGAGCCAGCATGGTGTACTGGTTTGAGTGTTGAACTAGAACTCAGGAAGATAGGGTGTTGTCTAGATGATGAAAAAACTCCTCATAGAATTCAAGAATACCTTTTGCCCCAATGAGATCCCATGGTGATTTGCCATTTGCAGAAGGAGGGGGGAAACTGCATGTGAAAAGCATTCATGGTTTTCCCAAAGTTTTTTTTTTTTAAAAAAATACAGAAATGTACATTGCTGTCCACATGAACAAATGATTCACAGTACAGCACATTCTGGAAGTCGAAAGCTGATTGGTCAGACATGAGCAGTGGGCAGGCTTTCACGTAACAAAGTAGACAGAACCACCATTTTTTAGTTTCATGGTAGCAATCGTGCACATTTCTGCAGTGGTAAGATAACAAAGGAGCTTTTTTTTTTTTAAGCAGAAGAACACACCTCCTCAACTTAGATTTAATTTTTTTAAAAAAAATCCAGTGCAGCAGTAGCAACTTGTGGACAATAATAATGTGAGTAATTCACTTGAGGCCACCACCTTGATTCACAGGCATGCCTCCATGTGAACTTCAAACAAGGATAAATTTGCATACCAGAAATCTTGCCAACCCTCCCCCCAAAAAACAATAACAAACAGTTTAAAAATTACAAGTAACCCGGGGGGGAGGGTGGTACTTACCTCCTTGTCCCAATCGCACCTGGAAGTGTTTGGCATGGACCTCCTAGTGACCTCACAGTGATGCCAGCAGAACAGGGCTCTGTTTCAGATGCCTGTGATTCAGTTACTGAATTGGAACAGGTGATCTGTTAACATTTCCCCATGAATAAGAAAAGAATACATGGGGACAGAATGGAGGCAGCACGGAGGGAGAATGGGAGAGGGACGATTTCGTCTGAAATCCTTTCACAACCCTGTTGCATCCCTGTCCCAGATTATAAAGCCCGTCTGATAATCTCCTTAGTGAAATGGCACTTTTCAGACCATGCTACATGGCTGCATCTGAAAACTTTGCCCTGTTTTTTTTTAAAATGAAACCTTTGAAAGAGCCAAGGAACCATTAAAAAAGCCCTTCAAAAGAACATAATTAAGAAACCTACTTGAGGGTAGATATAAACTGTTGCAACTGGTTCTGGGAATTGGTAGAAAATAGACTGGGACAATAGAAACATCATTTGGATTTAACACACACACGCGCACACACAACAGCCTGAGAGCTGCAGAATCCAGCCTCCTAAAACCATTGCTTCATTTGGAGCAGCCCGAGGTTTATTTATATAAATCCTATTTAAATAGACCACAGTCCCCAAGGGTCCCAGATGAAGAAAACTAACCCCGGATGTGCAGACTCTCCCACTTTTGTTTGAGGACTTATCTACATGGGCCAAATACCCTGGCTTGCCCCTGTTCCAGAGCTCTGCAATCCAGGTAATGCAGGGCTTTTGCCCTGATCTGCCCCTGGACAGTCCTCACCACTACTGGGGCAGATAAGGGGTTGGAATAGGACAAGCTGGGGTAGGGCCCAATAAAACATTACAATATAATACCTGATTTACTCCATTTCTAGCGGCCAAAACCCAGATCAAGCCCTGCATGTCCATGGGACTCTGTCTGGCCACCCCTCACTGCCACTGCCAGCTCTCTGGCTCTCCAAAGCTGGTCACATGCGGGGAGGCTGCAGTCACATGTTGTGGGTCCTCTTCCTGGTTTCCATGTCAGCAGAAAAAATGGTGTTCTGTTTGGATGCTGGTCCATTTTCTCCAAGTAAAGGGAGAATGAACCAGATCCAGAGCCAGGATATGCCAGTGGGGATCTAACCTATTCTGGCTAATAAGGCCTTAGACTCTGGATTTAGGAGTATACATAAGTGGTTTTTCCTTTTCTTTCATTGCTGGGGTGTTGGTGGACCTGCAGTGAGGAGTGTGTTTGTGCATGCGTGTCTTTACCTGTCAATTTATGGAAACCCCATGAATTTCCCAGGGTTTTCTTGGGCAAGGAATACTCAGAGGTGGTTTTTCCAGTTTTTGCCTCTGAAATAGGCTGCAGCATCTGCTATTCATTGGCTGTCTACCATCCAAGTACTAACCAGGGCTGACCCTGCTTAGCTTCCAAGATCAGAAAAGGTCTAGTGCCTTTAGGATGGAGGGTAAAAGGATAAAAGAGAGGCACATGCTTCATGAAATTAAATGACATAATTGAAGCTGTGGGGTTGCTTGAAGATCACCTCCAGTTTTGATCCAGTGCTTTGGAAGCTGAACCATGGCAATCAAATCAAGAACAATTAATAGTAGCCTTATCAAATGTGTGAGCCAGAGATCTGGAGGCAATTGTGGTAGGGCCAGGTGGGCTATGTCATAAGATGACCTAGAAAACAGGGTCCATGGCCTTCAAATCCTTCCTTTTTCATAGCAACCTCTTACTTACTAGTCATGTCAGAGTGGTATAACCCATAGATCACATGTATCTTATTTAGATTCTTTCATGTGGCCCACATCAGCTGCTCAAATTGCCCAGACCTTCCATTAAAATTTTTAAGGGCAAAATTGCTCTACAAAAAGCTCAAAATGTCCACAAACTATCACAAAAATGCAGTACCCACACCCCACACCCTACCCCCCATCCCTGAAAAAACTGCCAGTTTTGGGGGGCAGAGCTTGGAACCAGAAATAATTGTGTAGCTGATCAAATTTTGCACTCTCACCCCTGACAGACTACACAACTATTTCTATACCAACTTCCTAAATGACCCAGATGTTGGCATTTAACTTATAGCAGGTTGGAAACACAAGGTAAAACCTGTCTCTCTTCAATTCTCTCTATAGCCACAAGACAAAGAGGGTTACATGTGAAAATGAAAGAGGCAAATGCTTCACATTGGGTTAACTTTACTGCAACTATATTGAGGGCATACATAAGGAGTGGGCAGCTGTACAGGGCTCAGTACTCTGACAAGTCTCTTCAGTTCTTATGCTTATCCTGGATCTCTGTCCATAGACTTGCTTAGTGACAGCAGTGGCCATTTTAATGTCCAACAATTCTCCAGAAACCTGCCATGTGGGGGATAGGATGTTGTGAAAAATGAATAAGGTGGTCAGCTACTGTCATTTAAGTCTGTAGCTTGAGTCACTTTGTTGGGTATATAACAAAACTGGTGCAAGTCCTGCCTATGGAAACTAGAAACACAGGTTCAAATCCATAGTCAACTGTGAAACTCACTGGGTGACACTGGGCTAGTTACTCTTCCTCTCCCTTACCTTAACCTACTTCATAGGTTTATTGTGAAGATAAAACTGGAGGAAGATTGCTCTTGGATGAAAGGTGGAATAAAATTGTCATCAAATAATAAAATATTACACTCTTGAGTACTGAGGATTCGATCTTCAAACCAGCAGGATCTTGGCCATAATAAAGAATCTAATGTAGTGCATTCTATGAATTAGAAGATAACTGTACTCACTATTCAGCATTTCTAAAGCATTCTGTTGCATTACTGTTTTCTGTTCTGCACATGACATTTGGGAAGAAAAAAGGCTGAGAACTTACATGGAAATCAAAGGAGGGTTTCAAAGACACTAAATAACCCCACAAGGAGTGGTAAATATGATTCCTCTCTCATTCTAAATACATGCTAATGCTTTAGGATGTTATCTGCTGAGTATAGTGCCTAATTCAAGCTCCATCCGCTGGGATTCCCAGTATGTGCCTGTTGGAATATTCATTAACACCTGAGAAAATAAAATGAACATTTATGTACTCTCTAATATCTTTAAAGAAACATAGCAAGCGGGAGTGAAACTTAAACAGATTGTCCTTGAATCTTTTGACTGGACAATTTTCATTCACTGTTTTACAGAGTAGAGCCTCTTCTCTTAACCCCCACCCACCCCAATCCCACCCCCAACATTTTTGTCTTTCTTTCATTTGTAAAAGAAATGCTGTTCTAGTTATTACACAAGGCTGAAAAGGAGATCATTTTTATAATAACAGCATATATGACTGAGAATGAAAAGGACATCTCAGCTTCATTTGTATTATTTGTATGTGCATGTGGATTACAGCCAGCATGGTGTTGTGTTTTCAGTGCTTGACTCAGACTCTCAGAGATGAGAGTTCCAATCTCTGATCAGCCACAGAAATCCATTGAGTGATCTTGGGCAAGTTGTTAGTATTCCCAAATTAGAAATATTGGACACTTTTCAGGGTCAGATTGGCTGGGGCAAACCAAAGGTCATTTGGAGGTCACAATGACCTGGGATGTGTCTTAGAAATATAATGGCAAGAAAGTCCATATTAGGATTGTGTGAAAGCCCCTTAGTAAACACAGTCATTAAGGAGGTATGTGCTAATCCTTTCTTCCAGTCCTAGGTGTCCTAACAATGATTCCATCAATTCCTGTGGAAATCTTTTCTATACTCCCTCCTGTTCAACCTTGCAAGGTTGTTACAAACCCATCAATTTCTGTCTCCTAGCAATAAAAGCAATCAGCTGAGTTTCAGTTTTCTTTGTCTATGCCATGGGAAAGCCATCCAAGCTTTGTCATAACCAGCGTAGCTTCAGGATATGATATAGGGTATAAATATTATCCCCCTAAAAAAAGTAACAATAGTAACGTGTGCCACAGACAGACACCATCACTCTGCCAGAGTCTCTGAGCCTCCTCACTGCACAAAACTCTTTCTCTTCAAGACTGATACCTATAACCCCATCTTCCTGAACATCTCTCAATCCAACCTCCCCACCTTTCTTTCCAATAGCCTTGTATGGTTCTTAAGAG
This sequence comes from Gambelia wislizenii, assembly GCA_030847615.1. Taxonomy (NCBI): domain Eukaryota; kingdom Metazoa; phylum Chordata; class Lepidosauria; order Squamata; family Crotaphytidae; genus Gambelia; species Gambelia wislizenii. The sequence continues at coordinate 199,478,689 of JAUMIR010000005.1, read as the reverse complement.
TGTATGTTTTGCATGCTAGCATATCCCCTGTGTTATTTCCAATAAAAATACTTTATTTCACTTTAACTGGAGTGCTGTCTACAGTTAGTACTGGTAAACATAGGTAAAAAGTTCCCCAAAGTTGCCCTCCTCTCGCAAGCTTCTGTTTGAGCTAATAGTTTCCCCAGATAATAATAGAAATATTGACATCATGGGCGGGGCTCTAAAGCACCACCCCCACCTCTTAGGGTAATAAAGTCACACACTCTGGCTTCAGAGGAAGCCAAAGGGAAATCCTTTCTAAACAAATCTTGCCAAGAAAACCCCGTGATAGGTTCACATTAGGGTCACTACAAGTTGGAAACAACTTGAAGGAACACAACAACAAGCATGTGTATTGCTAATCTAGAATGTTGCAGATGTGAAATAATTGTTTCAACATCTATTGTACAGTTTTGTCCATGTGTTGTACATGTGTGTAAAAGATTGAGGAACAGCAAAATGTCATGGGGAAAATGTCTTTAAGACACTGTTATCCATAAAGATCTAGACCCAGTTACTAGGCTCAGCTACAGTAAAGATATTGAGTCAATGGGATTTAGATAAGTGAGAATCATTGAATATGAAGAGCTACTTTTCATTTTCATTATGTTGCTCATTCATTGTAGGATCCTTTCATGGAAATGTAGTTTATATGTGCAGCTATACTGAAATATTATAATTTTTTAAAAAGCATTGATTTACTGTTCAGGAATTAATTTGGTGAGTTTACTCTAGCTAGGACTAGCAGTTAGATTTATGCTAAAACAACTATTATGCATCTCAACTTATAATTTGGTAGCAATGTGGAAAATATTTTTTTCCTGTTATGCTCAACATTGTTAGAATATAACCAAATTATTGACATCATTTTGGTAGAATGTTAAGTTTCCAGTTGAGAGAGATAAAAAAATAGAAAAAGGTGTTAAGGGTATTTCTCTGAAGTACAAGGTTGGTTTTACTGAATAAGAAAACCCAATACATAGGCTACAATTGCACACAAGGAGTAAGCAGGACTTACCTTTGAATAGACTTAATACACTTATATAGCATTGCACAGTTAAAGGGACTGCTGTTACAATCGTCACACACAGAAGTGGTTTAGGCATTTGGATATGCAACTGCCTTGGGAACAAACATTTTCCATGAATGCAACAGCTGAATGATCCATGAAGCATATATAGTAGGCCCACTATATCCATGGATTCTGCATCCATGGATTCAACCATCCATGGTTTGAAAATATTGCCCCATCCCACACACACCAAAAAAAAAAAAAATCCAAAAAGCAAAGCTTGATTTTTACAATTTTATATAAGGGACATCATTTTACTATGCCATTGTATACAATGGGACATGAGCATCCACAGATTTTGGTATCCACAGGGGGTCTTGGAACCAAACTCCAGTGAATACCAAGGAGATTTTCAGATGGGGGAAATAACCCCCACAGAGATCAGGAGAGAAATGTGGCTGTTCTGCTGCCAGCGCTCCATTTCACACACACACGTCCTTCTCCCAACCTCGATTTGTTCTCCCTCCATCCTGCTTTCATTTTCCTTCTGCTATTTTGTGCTATTTTTTTTACTAATTAAGAACTTCCATTAGTAAAAAATAGCAAAAGGAAAATGAAAGCAGGATGGAAGGAGAACAAATGGAGATCAAGAGAAGGACGGGTGTGTGTGAAATGGAGCCCTGGCAGCAGAACAGCCCAGTTTCTCTCCCGGTCTCCGCGGGGGTTATTTCCCCCATCTGAAAATCTCCAACGGGGCCACTGTAGTCAAATATATATGTACCTGCATTAGAGACTTCATAGACATAGACTTTTAGTGTAAATATATTTGTACCTGCATTAGAGACTTCATAGACATAGACTTTTCATGTTATAGCTAGAAACTGCAGAAGACTTCTCTCAGTCACACCAGTTTCCCACTTGGTTCACAAGCACACCAACTGGTCAGTCTGGCATAAAGAGAGGTTTCATTTTATAGTCACAAAGTTACTAGTCCCCATATCTGTGATAAACATAGATTCTGAGAGAAGAGTTCCAGCAGTTTGAGCACAGCTTGGGCAGGGGTGGATGTATTCACAAGTCTCCTACATGGTTACCTGCTGCTCATCAATATTCCATGAGCCACATGGTTATTACTCACTTCCTCAGCCATGATGTTCTTCATACATCGAAAACCTGTTCTGAAAATCTGAAAGAAGTAGCAAGATTGAGCCCAAAAGATGGTTATCACTGAAAGTCACTATGATCCCAAACAATGAAATATAAATACTTTCTATAATACAGTGACTTCACTTGTTGTGGACTGTGACAAGTGGTGGATACTGAAGAATGAATTATGATTGCCTACTTGTTCCATTCAATGAACCAAAGTAATATGGTGTGGCTAGTCACAGCTAAATAATACAATTCATGTCAGATAATCACAATGGATCCAGGCAGCATAAAAATTGAAGGGAGGAAAAATCTGGAGAGTTTGTTTGTTGTGAATCATTCTCCCAGTGGTATACGTCAGTTTATGAACAGCACTGAAGAGCAGATAATATATTCTCTTCAAATGTTGCCACACTTGCTCCAAGGCATGGCCACCCTAGTTCTTTCCTACCCATAAAGGGGGGAGATATAGAGGAATAAACATGATTAAAGTAAACATCAATATGATGTCAGTAGTAAATAATGCAATATTTCAAATAAAACAGAGGAAAGGAAAAGGCCCCCCTATTACATAAACCTGGTTGTGGGGGGGATTACTAGCGACTAGCAGCTATAAATTTGTCATCAAGTATTGAGGGAGAAATGAGGGTAAACCAAGTTATTTGCATGTCACCAACCAAGGTTCATTTTTTTAAAAGTCATTTCAGATAATGCTCCTTCACAGAAGTTATAGTGCAATCATTAAGTAAAACCAAGGAAATTCTAAACAAATCACATTTCAAAGCCATTTTTATTTGAAGCATGTTTATAAATAAAAAGGGTGTTAAGGCTGCTCTGCATCAAGTTATGACATTTCCACTTGATGGAAATGATCAGCATGAACTTGATTTCTCTTCCTAATTTAGAATTACAGTTGCACAACTATAGCTGCAAAGTTTTGCTGGATTTTGGAGCTGAGTACATCTGAGTATTCCTTGCCTAAGAAAACCCTATAAAATTCATGAGGGCACCATGAGTAAAGAGGTGAACTGAAGACATATAGAGACACACAAGCCTTGTTTTTCCTCTTCCCATAAACTGAAGAATCAGGTTAGCAGCACATTGGACTATGGTTTCAGAAATTTTCCATTGCAATCATATGTGCACTTACTAGAAGTCAAATTGACTTCAATGGGGCTAATTCCTGTGTATCTGTACATACTGTAGGCTCTTCGGTTCTTTCTGACAATGAGTCATTTATTCATATATTACAAACAAGTAATTTTATCAGCAGCACAACCCAGTTCATCCATTCTTTTAATTTGCAATCTTCAGTAAAGCTTTCCCTTATTTCTGGGTTTTGAACTGTGAGTAGAACGAGAGAAAAATTGCTATGGTCAGTGTCTTCACTGCTTAATTGCTTATTTCACTTCTGTCTTCTCTTCTAAACAGCATTCTTGGCATAAAAGAAACATTCATAATGGTAAGTACAGTAGGCCCTCCTGATCCATTAGCTCTGGATCCATGATTTTGAGCTACTGCAGATTCTGCAAACAGACATGCTGGGCTTGATTCAGATGTTCAGGGGCATTCTCGTGGGGATTGGAGTGCTCCAGTCAGACAGTCTGGTATAGGTTCAGAGAGTGTAGGAAAGAGTTCAGATAGTGGTAAGCTTCCCATAGAGCAAGGTTACAGTTTTTGCCATCCTCAGATACCTCCCCCATTTTATTTTATTTTATTTTTACCCTGAATCCCCCTATTAGGCATCATCATATATGCCATAGTGGCCTTATGGGAAGATGAGTAATTCACTGCAGCTTACCAGTAGTGGTTATACTGAGCCATCCATTTTGGGGATCTGATGCTTCCCCTGGCTGATCATTTCCTCCCTACCACCAGAGACAAGATTTTATGTAGAAAGCACGTGGATTTCAACCTGTTTTACCTTGTTTTAAAGAGAACTAGAGAAAAGGCATAAGGATGAGCTAGATGACAAAGAGAAAGAGATGTTTTGTAGTCACAAGGTAGATAGGACCTGAGGCAACTGGTTGCCTAGGCTTCTCATTTATGTAGGGGCTATTGTGAAGGTGTAGCCCTGGTGGGCATTTTCTATGTTATTTACAGGGCATATGTGGACTTTGCAGGGCTGGCCTGGTTGCTTTATGACAAAGCCTTTAGGATGAGGGTGGCTATTAATCCTGCCCTCTGTTGGGATCAGATATATCCACAGTGGTGGGTGCAAATTATGCCCCCTGCATGACCAAGTGGAGAGAGGTCATATAATGGTCATATTGCTCAGAAAAGTCCAACTAGTATGAGTTCCAAGGCACAGGCAGTTATGAACCCTCAGTGTAGTCTATTGTATTGGGAGCTTGGGGTTCAGAGTGCATGCACATGCTAATCTTGTAGGTTTTGAGATGAGTGTAATGTCTGTGGGTGGGGCGTGTTCACATTCCTTTCAGAACTGTCCAAAGGGAAAATGAGACCCAAACATCAGCAATTGGGTAAGCAGGTCTCTGGGGAGTCTCTCCACCTTTGAAAGGGGCCCAGCTCAATTAAGTTTGCTAGGTTGGATTTTCTTTTGCACTGCTACCCTGCTAAGGTAAATTGGCCCTTTTGCATCTCCCTCAGCACTCAATTTGAGGGTATTTCTTCTGGGAGTGGTTCCTAAGAAGGCACTGGGTGAATATAGATTTAGCATTTATCTTATCCTAAGGGGGATTGGTTAATGACACCATTCCTGAAGAACGTTACACAGTCTGTAATATGCCTTTTGATGCAACAGTCTGTTAGGTGCTCAGGAAGAGTTTTGGGGCTGGAATGTTGAAATGTGACATTAAGGACTTTTTCGGATGGAAGAAAAGTAACGCAAGCAGCGTCGCCAGGTTGCGACGCTGCTGCGCAAGAGGGCGCCAGTTTCGAACGACGCTCTTCCCAGCGGTACTGTTGCAGTAGCACTGGGACATTTGAGCGTGATATAGCTGAGAAATCAGTATGAGCGAGTAAAATATGATGCTGGGAAGGAAAAGAGCGTCGTTCGAAACTGGCGCCCTCTTGCACAGCAGCGTCGCAACCTGGTGACGCTGCTTGCGTTACTTTTCTTCCATCCGAAAAAGTCCTAAGTTTGCATTCCATTCGTTGACAGTACATCATAGGGACTTCTAGTTGCTGGGCCTTTTTTATATTTTTTTGACAGACTTTTAAACATGGACAGGATTCTTCCTATAGGATGTTTGGTGTTATGTGCTCCTTTTGAACAATTTAGCACTTTCTTGGACTGGGCCCTTAAGGTTAGGACTGGGCTAAAAGTGAAGGTACATTATCTCCATGATTTTTTGTTTGTTGATCAGTCAGGTATAGGGCAGTGTGCCTCTTTGATGAGGTAATTTTATTACCTAATGGAAGAATTGGGTGTGCCCTTGGCTCATGAGAAGACAGAGGAACCTAGCACCTGCTTAGTTTTCTTGGGTATCGAGATTGATACCTGTGAGTTAGTGAATTAGTGTTTCCATCTAAAAGGGATACTTCAGGTTGGGCTTTGGAATTTGGAGATTTACTATTGTCTGAACAGCAAGTGGTATTGCATACCCATGTGTCCAAAATGGGATTTGTAGCTTTACAAGGTCTTTAGCATTATCTGCCAAATAGTGCTGCTGCCTCACCAAACTATAAATCCCAGGATTCCATAGGAAGGAACCTTGGCAAATAATCCAGTTTCAAATGGGATTATTTGTGTAGTGTGGATTTGGCCCTAGTGTGAAAATGTTGAGCATGTTCAGGCAAATGTTAGTTTTGGCCAAAATAGATTCATAAATTACATTTTGGAGCGAAGCAAATGAATGAATGAATGAATGAAGGCACCAGATGTGTTTTGGGAGGAGGGTGATTGCCCAAAGTAGTTGACCCATGGTTCCCAAAACTTTCCCGAAGTAATTGTTTTGGTCCAATATCCAACAACCAAATGTATACAACCAAAGATTGTGATTCACTGATTAAGCATGTGTATTTATACAGCATAACAGGGAAGCACTTGAAATTATAGTATAGATTATGTAGACAACACTTACAAGACTGAAGTAAAAAAAAAAAAAAAGTCTTTTCCAGATCAGGCTTACCACATGCATATCAGATTGCTACACTATTGGGCAAAGCCAGAGAAAATGTCCAAAGCTTTTGGCAGTATCAACAGTGGAGTAGCAATAAGAAGAATCCTCAACCAGAAATTACTTCTGAATTTGTCAGTTATATTTTCTCTCATATTACCATTTTAAAATGTCAGATTCTTTCCACTCATTTGTGAAGCCCACACCCAGCAAATCTGGGCATGTTCCAATACCAAACCACCCATAAAAATCTAATGATGTCCTCACAGATGTAATGAAGACATATTATGCAGGTACAGTACCACCCCTGTATCCACTGATTCAGTCATCCACGGTTGGTGATATCAGCAGACAGAAGGAGGAGGAAGAGGAGAAAGAGGAGGAAGAAGGACCAGGTGGGAGGATGCAGCAGTGGCAGCAGTGAGAGCCTGCAGCTCCCTCGGGTGAGTACCAGATGGCTGGTGGTGGGGAGCAGCTGTAATCTGTAACCTGTAACCGCTTTGGGAATAACGGCTCTGGGAGAAGTCCCCGTTGCTGCTGTTGCTGCTACCGCCGTTGTCCAAAAGCTCTGCATTGGATCCCAGGGACCCTGGCACAAAAGGACCAGGCAAGCCACTCCCCTTACTGGAGGTGGGAGAGGTGCCGTAGAAAAAGGCCAAGTTCAAAGGGCTGCTCAGGGAGCCGCAGTTGCTGTCAGGCTGCTGAACCAGTCATGGCTGCTGTCCACGATCATTGTCACTGCGAGGCCACCTCATCACCCAGAGGCTTGGAGCTACCCAAGGAGGAAGAGGAGGAGGAGGAAAATGTCAGTGGGGGAGTAGAGGAGCCGAGTTGAGCCACAGGAGTGTGGTAAAACTATTTCTCTTTAAAATCTTAAGTGACTGGCTCGTTGCCACATGTCATCTCCCTGTCAATCTCTCTCTCTCTCTCTCCTCTCTGGCTTTTCTTTGCAAATGAAGATTCCGGAAGGACTAATCACGTGCTTTCTGCAAGCGTGCTGATGACTAAAAAGGCCAATCCGAGATAAACAAGTTTGGTTGCAGAAAGCACATCAAAACATCATTAGGGTATGCAAGCCTCTTTCCCGCGACAAGGTGGCATCAATGGAGAGTTCTCCCCGTCAATAATCTACTGATAACACAATGTTAGCGGTTTTCAAATACTAACTCAGAGGCCAATATAGGTTTTAATAAAACAGTAGACTGGTGTATTTCTTTTAAACATGCAGGCATGACTTCTTGTTTTTAAAACTTGGTAATAACAGTTCTGAGTTACAGGTTCATATCCAATGTAGTGATTTCATATACAATACTTCATCTCTTTTGACTGTTACAACCTAACAACACGGACCCTCTGTCTGCTAGAGTTCTGTAAATAATAAGAGTTATCCTTTCTTCCACTCTTATCCTTTTAAAACTTAGTTCCCTCAGGAACTCTGACCAAGTGATTCTTCACTGAACTCTTTCGGTTCCTATCTCTTCTAAGAACCATCCCTATCCTCTCTACAAACAATCCCACCTCTCCCTCTCCCTCACAGCCTGGGCTATTTATCTGCTCCCAGCTGCTCTCTCATTGGCTAGCTCCAGCTGTCTTCAGATTGGTCAGCTGCCTTCTGGTCTTCTCAGCTCACAGCTGCCCTTTTGTTCATCACAAAGAAGTAGCTCTAGCTGAGGTCTGGTGTTGGGGAGCAGCTGGGTGGGCAGGAGGATGCGGCAGTGGCAAGAGCATCGGGGCAGCTGTTGTGTTAGGTGGGCACCATGTTTGCTGAACGCATATTGTTCTGGCCGGGAGAGCTGAAGAAGGATGAGCGAGCAAGGTAGCATTCTGGGATCTTCCCTCCTTTCCTTTTTGATGGTGAAAGCCTGGGAAATGGGGGGTGTGCCTCCAGGCTCTCCACAGTCCCAGGCATTCACTACTATCTGTGGATTTCAGTATTCTCACAGGGCCCAGAGCCAATCACCCATGGATACAGGGGTCCTATTGTACAGCTATTCCAATCATTTGCTGCCATCTACCTATTAATATGTGGGACCTACTGGGGGAATGGTGACAGTCTACGCAATATCCTAAACATGTTTGAACACACACTGGGAATCAAACCCAGACTTTTAAAAGCTGAAGAATCTGAGGGCACTTGTTCACTTCTTTCTGTGGTGCCAGCCTCTTCAATAAAAGGAAGTGTGGAAGCAGCTGGCAGAGCAGTTAACAGGAGCTGCATGGAATCCCTGGGCTGTTCCATGTGGATTGTTGATTATGCTGTTTCCTTGTACCTCATCTTTATCACCCCTACTCTGGTTGCCTGCTCTCATTCTTTCCCTCTCCCCCTCTCTCTCTGTTTGGCCTTGGCTTTGTTAGATATTTGATTAACCACACCATCCACATCCTCAGTTTTCCCTAACACATTGACCAACAGGGCAAAAAACTGTAGTATGTGGGGAAAATAATTATTGTAATGTAATACAATCTTGTGTATTCCATTCACATGCTAAGTTCAGTTAAGGCATTTACCCTGCATGCTTCAGTTCTCCCAACTCACCCTTCTTTTATTTCACTAGGCAATTTCAGCCAACTGGAGCAATGGGTCATTCAACACACAACCTAATTTAAATATTATGACTCTTTGTTTAAGTTCTTCTCCTTTAAGTTGAGTCTCCATGCGGCTCAAGCCATGCCATGATGTTGTTCATGCCATGATGTTGTTCTTGCCATGATGTTGTTTGTTTTCAAGTCACCATGTAGTCCACTCCGCTCAAAGGCTGGGTGAGTCTCATTCTACACTAAATCCTCTTAGTTAGTTAGGAACCTTTTTTAAGTTTGTTTTAATATGTAGATTAAGATTGATATACCTTCAGTAAACTTTTGATATGCATTTTAAACTGACTACTTTGTTTTTAATGAGTCTAATTGATTGGGTGATCAGACCACACATTTAAATGTTAATTGAGCTGCCTCTGCATTCCTAATGCGTCACTCTGTCTTGAATTTGAAAGAAAAGGTTTTTACTTTTAAAGAAGATATTTTTATTTCTTTTTAAAAAGGGCTAGATCCCTGGAATTTAATACATTTTTTATTTTAGACTCATACCTCCCTACAAAAACTCAATAGAAGCAGTGATGCCAGAGGTCTTGAACACATAAGACGAAAGATATCTGGCACTCAGGAGGTAACAACACTAAAGATGCATTCAAGGTCCACATCCCCTGATAGAACAAAAATGAAGTAAAACTATCAAACCCTCATCCTTATTTACTACTGCTTAAAGACTGTGATGGTCAAAGGATTTCCATAAATATCTTGGTCTTGACCAACCACTAGACAAGATGATATTTTATTTATAAAACTGACAGGGTTGGATGCAGACTATGTTAGCCACACTTTAACTCCATAGTTATCAAATGGAATTAAATTAGTCATGACAAATAACCCAAAGGTACCTGATCCAGTCTGATCTTGGAAGCTAAGCAGGGTCAACTACAGTTAGTACTTGGATGGGAGACCACCAATGATAGCAGGTGCTGTAGGCAATATTTCAGAGGAAGGAACTGGCAAAACCACCTCTGAGAATTCCTTGCCTAAGAAAATCTTATGAAAATCATGGGGCTACCATAAGTCAACAGGCAACTTGAAGGCACCTACATGCACACACTTATATCGCATAGATTTTAAGAGGACTATATAGCATAACTAAATTAATCTGGTTCCAGCTCAAAGACTTGAAATATAGTTGATTCATACCCATATCCATTTTGAGTTATTTCTTGTTTTCTGTTCAGGAAATCAATTTGCTATACGTTTCTGAAGAAACACTGTTATGGTGCTTCTTGCTTCAGATTATAAGACTTGGGTTACTTCCAAAAGCTCTAATTACATCCCCTTTTCAAACAGTTGGCACACAGTCCTTAAATAACACCTTACTTTTTCACCTTCCAGAAAATGTTGCGTGTTACTACTAAAGTGCTCCTTTGGTGAAAAGAAGGCAGGGAAAGAGAACACCATCTTCATCCTGAACATGATTTACGAGAATAGTATAGATCTATGATGTTCATATTTGTTTAGTTATTTGCAGATTGCAATGTGTGTTTTGTGTGTGTAATGCACTGTAAAAATGCTACACATTGTTGAAAATGTTCAGTTGGATGAACAAAGGGATAGATTTAAAAACCAGGTAATCATACAAAAGCATCAATGGACATAGTGCTTTATACAGATACATAAGCAAAAACACCAGCTCTTCCACCTTACTACAAAGATTAGAAAGCTACTTTTGAAAACACGGCCTGAATTCAACTGAAAATTACATGTTCAGTTCTTGAGATGGATGTTTCTTCTTTAACAGCAAGAAGACCCCCTTCAGCAATAAGATGTACTGAAAAATATCCACACGCATTCTTTTGCCCACAGAGACTATGACACCTGATGCTGTGTTAGAAAAACGGATAGTGTAAAACAAATAATACTTATAGTTTATCCATGAAACCAAGCAAGATGATCAACCCAGTGGTTATATTTCAGCCTTTTATCATTATTCTATTGGTTAACATGAATGGGTGAGGGTTTAGCATAGCAGTGCAGATAAAGGCACTTAAACTGAATGCTTGAAGTACCAGCTGAAAATAGTGCTGTCAAACCAATACTTTTGTCTCACTTCAGATGCTCAGATTGGATGGCTAGTGAATTTCTTCAACAATGAGAATAGACATTGGCATATAAAGTCCCCAACTAGAAGGTGGTGCACTAATAATTTCAGTTTCTATTCAACCTCAGGAAAGTTTGGTGGGACTTCTCTTAGGATGGAAACAAATGAGCTCCATTCGCTAGTAACCTCTCAGTCCAGGAACTCATGTAAATGGTGAAAATACCCCTCATGGAATTCTCTGGGAATCCTATCTGTCTAAACAGGATCCAGCAGCAATCCACACTATTCGGAAGGAGGGGGCCCAAAATGGCAAAAACAACAGGGTAAAAGCCTTTGAATATTTCCCTGTACCTTTTCACAAACCATGAGGCAGGTGTGCATTTTTGCTCATTTGGACTATAGAACAATAAAAAATTCAAAGGGAAACACAAATCTGATTGGCCATATGAAAGTGGGGGTGGGGCTAGCTAGGAGGCCAAGTGCCCACTGCTGCCATGTTGGATTTTTGCCTTAGTGATTTCTCGCTAAGGGGATAAAAGGATCAATATTTTCTGTGTTGCTTTCTTATAAAATTGGGGAATTGCTCTATCACACCAGCACACCTTGGGATGACTTTAAAAAAAACAACAGTGGCAATGAAGAACTAATGTGAGTAAATCACTCACAACCACCATCAGGAATGTGAGGTTTATGGGGGCTTCCGAAGCCAGAAAAACTGTTTAGACATGTCGTTGCTGCTGCGAGATGCCAATACTATGAGATATTTTAGATTTTTTTCCCCTCATGTAGATGGGCCCCTGGTCTCTTGGGATTCAAGGTTCACATAGATATGCTGCTGGCAATATCCCAACCAATAGAAATTGTAGATCTCTGGGTAGCCAAGGGAATCTTGCTTAAAGAAGGAGGAATAGACTCTATCCAGTTGAGGGTGTTTGGTGCCTTCTAGAATTATCCAAATCCTTTCCCATCTCCTTATGGAAGAGTTTTACTTTCCAGAATTCCCACTTGATCATTAATTAGCTTTACATCCCCAGCCAGTTGATTCCTTTTACCTCAATTTTCAAATTTTCTTTCAATCCCATTTTCATTTTAATCATGTTATTTCTGATCAATCTAATCTCATCAAACAACTTCTATAACAATTCTGGAGAACCTGTCTTTTTTACAGGTTGGTCTGCAAATACCCGCTTTGTTTCCATAGTCCTTGTTGATTTAACAGTTGGCATATTCAGTAAATTGCAAGGCTTTTAATCAAAGCAAGTCTCTTTCCCCCCTCTAAGTTAACAATTTAGTTCCAATGCAGTTTCCATAGATCCACAAGTCAGTGTGGCTATTCTTAACCTTCTCTTCTTGTTTTGTTATTTCCACAAATTGGCTAACTCCTTTAATAATAAACAATCCACATTCCTATGGAGGTCTGGTCTTTTTATCTCGGCAGCTTCAATATTCTCAAAGTAGCTTCATCAAAAGCAAAGAAAGTAATCTATCTTTTTAAAATTACTGTTACCTTTGTCCATTTATAGCTTTGTTCAGCCACAATCCTGTTAAGCTTTTTGCTTTTAAACCAAAGTCTTATAAATAGTGTGGCTCTGTCCCTGCCCACCATGGGGCTGAAACCAGCCCTTGCCTGGGGAGCCATCTCATGAAGTTACTTCCAGTCACTTAGTACCAAATAAATGGTACTTTATTTTTGGAGCTTGTTCACAAGAGGCTGTGGAGATGAGACCTTTAACAGTAGTTTAACATATCATTAAAACCGAGGTACACCCAACTAAACAGAATGGTAACCAATGTCTTTGCATAAACAAACAGGAAAACTTGTCCCATTCAGCCTTTTTATTACTCCTACAGCCCCATCCACAAGGCCAATGAGTGATCCCTCTTTGGGTTTACCCCTCAAGAGTTCTTCCTCCTCCCAGCTGCTTACACTTTGTTCTATTCCCCAAGTCTCTCCCCCTCTTTCTACTGACCCCCAATCTCCACTCCCTGTTTCATTTCTTCCCCCTTTCTTGGCCTTTCCTCCTCTTCATTGTCTTCTCTCCACCTCTGTTCACACTTCACTGCCCTCTCACAACCTTTTTCTACACCTTCCATTTCCCTCTCACCAACCACCTCTCTTCTCCTGCATTCTTCCCCTCCTCTCCAGCACACCACCTTGTCCTTTTCCCTCACAGGCTTCTCTGACCTGCACTTCCTCCTTCATTCCGCCACAAACTCTGGTCTATCTATCCAGCCTCTCACTTCCCTATCTTCCATGCCTGACTCCCTTTTAACTTTCCTGCCCATCTTCTCAGCTCTGCCCCTTGCCACCCCCCTCCATGCTGTATGCTTTGTTTGTTTTGCTTCTCAGCTCCCTGCAGGCATGTGTTCTATGGTTGGAAGTATTGTCTCAGAGGTACACCACACAAGGTTTTTTTCCTGTCATTATAGTGCTTTCCTTTTGGTTGCAATTGCCACAGCCCACACGACGCTGTTGGTATTCAGTGTTCCCTCCTTGTCCATTTAAATTCTATCACACAACAACTCATTGTCGATTTCTGCCCATCAATGGGCCTTAATTGCGCAATTATCCCACTAAAAGTAGAGGTGTGGTGTGAAATTTCGCGTCTGTTCCAACTTTAAGACATCATGTGGTCCTCTGAGGGTGTGTCTTCATTGTTCCATCTGTACTCCACTCTCTTACACCTTCACATTTCAATTCCAGTGGCCATTTCGTGCAGGAGCTGGAACAGATCTTGTGAGGTAGGTTTAATAAATGTACTTCAAATTTATATTTGGTAATTTCGCGTGATACTGCACAAGCGCTTGATAGTATATTTTACAGCTAAATTTCATATGAAACATGATTTCTCAGCTCAGGTTTGCTGTGGACAATGAAACCTTTCCTCATCCCCAATTATCCCACAGCTGCCTCTCATGTGCTCCGTCGCCATCTTCCCTCCCATAAATAAAAATAATGCTGCTTCAGGGTTTGAATGTTTCTATGTTTGCTGTGCATGAGAAAGTTGACCTGGCATTGTGTGCTTTTCCCTATCATTAAATGTTCTGTTGCTCATTTCTCAATTTCCTCTTTTTCTCTTTTCCTTACTCACGTGAAATCACATTAGGTAAGGCGTGTACTGCTGTACCATGTTAACTTGTGCTTTGAAGATACTATTCCATGCCATTTTGTGTTCTTGTCTTTTACTATTGCAGGTAGGCACAGGGGCCATTTAAACAGATTCTGCAATGTTATGCTGTGGCACTGGGGGCTTTGATAAATGTCCCCATACTGGTATGTACCTCATTGTTACTCTTTCGGTAACAGAAATTTCTGCAGTCTACACATTTCAATATTTCTTATTTATTTGGTGGGAGGACATGACGGTCAGCTGGTGAGCATGCTCCGCTAGTCTGACCTCCAAACGGGGTGAATACAGCAAGGGTGAATACCATACACCTGCTGGGGCACTTCTGTCAGGGAAGACGGGGTGCTTGGGACAGGCGAAGGAGTCTGGCAGCCGCCCTACAATACCGATACCGAGGAGAAGGAGTGGAGTTGTCAGTACAGGGAAGGTGGAAGCTAGGAAGAGTGGTAGCCAACACCCCTGTTTGGGAGCTTTACGCTCCGAGTCTCCGGGTAACCACAAAGCCTCTAAACTTCAGGTTGAGAACTGCTTATAAATAATATTGGCCTGAAGCTGTCAAGAGTATCCTTCAACGTAAGTTTCTTTTGCCAACACGAAACCTGTGTGTATATAAGTTTGGCGGTTGTGAAGAGGAGCAGAGGTTCCAAATAAGAGGAAAGAATTGGGGAGATATATGAAGAAGTATGGTATATAGAGAAAGCGAGAAAGAGGGAGAGAACTGCTTCATGGGAAAAAGGGGATAAAATGCTGTGGAGGAGGAGGAGAAAAAAAGAAAGAAATTAATTCTAGCGAAAAGGAGTAAGAAACTAGTGTTATTGAGAAAGAAACAAAAGGAGACGGACTGGAGAAGGAGATACGAACAGCGGTATGGAGAGTGACATGGTGAAGAAGGAACATAATTAACAGAATAGTGGCACAGTGAGAAAACAAAGAGAAGGGCTAGAGAAGGAGATACAAAACAGTGGTACGGAGAAACGCGGAGACATGGAGAGACGTGGAGAAGAAGAAACATAATTAAGGAATAGTGGTGCAGTGAGAAAACAAGGAGAAGGACTGGAGAAGAAGATAGGAAACAGTGGTACGGAGAGACACAGAGAAGGACACAGAAGTAACAGAATAGCGGTGTAGTGAGAAACCAAGGAGAAGGAGATAGAAAACAGCGGTATTAAGAGCTGTAATTGAGTTGAAATAGAGACATTTACAGAGATATAAATAATTAATTAGACACTCAGGCAACGGTGAGCAAGTTTTTTTTTTTTTTTATCCTAAAGAGTGAGAGAGTATAATCAAAACCCTTTAAAGTGCCTTAATGAATTTCAGGGAGGTGATGATCTTAATGAAATTCTGCTGAATTTAATGAATTTTCAAAGAGCTATATTTGTTTATAAGAAATGATAATGAATTATATTCGCATATAATTTGCAATGAATTTATTATAGAAATATGTAATTAAGTTTACAGTTATATGAATTGAAATTTCTAATAATTGGAATATATAGGTTGCTCAGGGATAATCTGGAAAAAGAAATTAAGGAATTTGGGGAACTGATTGGTGGGCTATAGGATCTGATAATTTCATTAATTATTTAGGAATTGAGAGAGTCTGGGAGATTTTGAAATTGATTACGGGAACTGACAGGTTATGAACTGTATGAATTTATGAATTTATTTTCCTCAGACTGCATTTATGAATTCACGTAGTGTATGATTCCACTGACTGAATATATGAACTTAAGCTGTGAGTTTGGAGATATATGAATTTATTTGATAATTGATAGGTATTATATGCGGGATTGATGATTCTATAGGTTTATGAATTGATGATTTTGGAGTAATGATTGAATAGAAATTAAGAGGGAAAGGTGGGAGAATAATAACTTTTCAAGAGTCAGGGAACATAAATAAGATAGATAAGAGAAAAAGATAAAATAAGTGATTAAGGCATAGTAGAGTAAAGATTAAATTAAAAAGGAACAATAAGGATTGGGTTTATGATGACATCTGGAGTCAGGTCAAGAGCGTATAC
This sequence comes from Gambelia wislizenii, assembly GCA_030847615.1. Taxonomy (NCBI): domain Eukaryota; kingdom Metazoa; phylum Chordata; class Lepidosauria; order Squamata; family Crotaphytidae; genus Gambelia; species Gambelia wislizenii. The sequence goes on along the minus strand of JAUMIR010000005.1, from coordinate 199,462,635 downwards.
AGGTTCCCAAACTACATTGACAAGGAGAGGATTTATTGAAATGCTGAATAAACAAATGGATGTAAGCACCCAAATTCTACAAGAATTGAGGGAGTTGAAATGTGAAATGAAAGATGATTTTAAGAGTCTGAGAAAAGAATTAAAATCTGACATGGAGAAACTGGGAAAAAGACTAGATAAGTTACCATCGAAAATGAAAGAGATGTAGAGTGATTTAGAAGATGTAAAAAAATAGAACAGAGCATTGGAGAACTGTTCAGAAAATATGAAGCTGGAACGAGAAAAAGAGAAAAATCTTAATTCAATACAGGAATTAAGATATCGGGAAAGATGTATTAAACTAAGAGGAATACTGGAAATGACTAAAGAAAATTTATATGATAGGATAATACCCCAATTGGCACAATTTATGGAAATGTCTGAGGAGACGCTATCTCTGATGACAGATAAAATCTTTAGAGTAAATACAATCGTGGCTAATGAGAAAAAAGTGCCAAGGGATGTAATAATCACTTACACTAAAGCATAATTTAGAGATGAGATTATACAAAAAAGTTATCAAAACAAATTAGAGATTGAAGGAAAGGATATTCAAATTTTCAAGGATACATCTCCTGAAATATTAAGAAGAAGGCAAGAGTATAAATTTCTGATGCAGAAACTGACTAATTGTGGTATCACTTATAGATGGGAAAGGATAGGAGTATCATTCATATATTATCAAAGAAGATATAGGATTAACACAATAGAAAAGGCTAAAGAATTCTTGGAGAGAATGAATAAAGATGAAAAGAAATATGATTTGAAAAGGTGCCGGAAAAAGGAGGCTGAAGAAGGGGAAAAAAGTAAAGAACGAACAGACAAAGATAGAGATCAAGAAAGTGACGAAGGAGAGGAAGAAGGTTCAGGAGAGGAGAGTGATATAGGACTAAGAGATAAGAAGGATGGAGAAGGGGATGAAGTGTAGGAAAAGAAAATGGAGGAGTATCGAGAAGCTCAAGATGAAAAGGAGCAAGATGGGAATGCTCCAGGAGAAGAAGAGGAAGGGGAAAGTAATGAGGAGGAAGTGTTAGAATAAAGAATAAAGATGGCACTAACAATTATAACATGGAATGTTAAAGGCTTAAATACCCCAGAAAAAAGAAGAAGAGTATTTCATTGTTTAGAAAGACAAAAAGCAGATATCATAACAATTCAGGACACTAGGATAAAGAAACAAGATAAAAAAAAATCTGGAAAATAAGAGACTAGGACATCTATTCTATTATTTTGCTTCACAAAAGAAAAAGGGAGTTGCGATTTATAAAAACAATAAGTATGAGGTAAAGGAGATTATGAGGGATAAGAATGGGCACTTTGTGGGAATCGAAATGACAGTAGTAGATCAGGTGATGAACGTAATAGCAATTTATGAACCGTTAGAAAAAAAGAGTCAATTCTATAAATCTTTGAATTGCGAGCTAGGGAAAATCGAAACTGGCAGTATTATTATAACCTGTGACTTTAATGGGGTCTTAGATAAGCAAAATGATAGATCAGCATCAAAGAAGAACAAAAGAGAGCATGGCAATTTGCCATTAGTCTGTCACGAGATTTTAGAAGAACATAATTTAATAGATGCATGGACATTCAAAAAAGGAAAGGAGAAAGGTTATACTTTCTATTCAGAGGTACATCAAACCTGGTCAAGAATAGATATGTTCTGGGTAGCGAAAGAACTTTGTACTAAGATAGGAGAGGTAGAAGTGCAACCCAGAATATTATCGGATCATAACCCTTTAAGAATGTCATTACATATACAGAAGAAAGCATACATTTGGAAATTGAAGGAGAATTTATTGAAAGACCAGATGTTTGTACAAAAGCTGAAGGGGGAGATAAAAACCTATTTTGAGATAAATAACACAGATGGAATACCGAGTAAAACTATATGGGATGCATTTAAAGCAACCATGAGGGGAAGGTTCCTGCAGAGAGGAGCTGAACTACAGAACCAGAAAAAAGCAAAAAAAGAAAAACTAAGAGAAGCTCTAAAGGAAAAAGAGAATATGTTAAGACAGAACCCAAGGAATATGAAGACGTTGAGAGAGATAAAAGAGATACAAACAGAAATGAAGCAAGAGATAATTAAAGAGATAAGTTATAAATTAAAGAGAGCCAAACAACATTATTTTGCAAATGCCAACAAGGTAGGAAGGTGGTTAAGAAGGAAACAGAAAAGAAAATTATAACTAGAATTAAAGATGAAGGGGAAAATGTAATTTATACATCACGAAAAGAGATAATAAATAAATTTAGTCAATATTACTCGAGATTATACTCAGAAACAGAAATAGAAATTAAGAATGAAACAGACTTGAAGGAATATATACTCAAGAGTAAGATAGGGACCCTCTCAATGGAACAGAGAAAGATTCTAGAGGACCCAATAACAAAGCAAGAAATAGCAATAGCTATAAAAGAGTTAAAAAGTGGGAAAACCCTGGGACCTGATGGATTCACAGCTGAATATTATAAAGTATTTGAAGAAGACATTGTGCCACACATGCATGTAATGTTAAATAAGATAAGGAAACAGTACAGTAGAGAAAACAGTACAGTTGGAGAAACATGTGTAACAGGAACTCAAACACACTTATCATGATGGTTCAATGAATCTCATTATCATGCAATTTAAGCTTGGGTTCTCACGTGTGTTCCTGCATGTTTATTTGGGCATAGCGACAGCAGCTACAGCACCTGGAAAGTGTCTAGTGTATGAAGGGGTTTCTATGGCTGTAAAGTGTTATTGTTGAGCATGCTGGAAACCATGGAGGGTGATTTTAGCAGTAATGCTTGCTGATTTCCTGCAAGGGACCACATTGCTCTTGTTTACATATCACCATTACCTTAACAGGAAATTTGGTGATGTCAAAAAAGGCACAAAGGAAATACCAAGATTGCACTGTTGTGGAAAAATGGGAAAGACAGTAGAGAAGCAGTACGCATGCATGGCTCTTGTTGCATGAGTTTCTTATTAATGTCTTCCCATGAGATCTAACTTCTTTTCACAACAGTGAACATGTACATATCTCAACACCACCACCTTTTGCTTCTCCTCTACTTTGAACTCAGTGCTCCATGTACTAGCATCCGAAGTCCAAAAAAGGTTGCTCTGTCCTCAAAAAAATCAAATTTCAAATTTTATGATATTCTAGTATCTAATCTGGCCTAATATGTCATGTACTAACCGTCTCTTGATAACACTGGATGCTGTCCCCTCCCTAAGCCACCACCCATAGCTAAATTTCAACTTTTTTCAAAGAGGTCAGTGAAGTAGTCTCTGGAGCACTATGTAATGATGGCCCATCATCGGTAGAACAACCATACTGATAATAAATAATGCCTGTACTCTTACATAGTCACCATGTGTATGGCTCACTTAAAATGCCAACCTCTCTGTACACCATAAGGTAGGCAGTGTCCAGTTATTTCAAGTCTTTGTCTCTCTAAAAAAAATGAAGCAGAACTGTCTGTAAATATAAATATTATATCTTGTGTACTTTTTTTAGTCTCCTCACACTACACATGCTCACCGTCTGTCCTTCATTAATTTTTATTTCTACTGTTCTTGGTGTCTCCCTTGCACCTGGCCCAAGACTCCGCATTACACATTGCCTAAAAATAAGTATTTTCTCTCACAGCTGTAGTTATGTCAAAGCATATGTCACGCTTCTGTAACATGTCCTGTACTGCATGTGTACTGTGTGTTTTAAAAAACAGATATCTGTATTTCTTTTTCATATTTACATGTTTTACAAAAAACGCTTAAAGAGAAACCATCCACATATACATTTTTGTTTCACAATGAAGCTTTCATGCAGTAGACAACAAGTAAATTAAGACATAGTACCATATATTACCACATAAGGATCCCCATGCGCAAAATCACCAGTCATAGCAATTAAGAGCTTTAAGTTTAAATTACAGCTTCTCTTGGAGACATTAGCAAATAAAATTACCCATTTTTTGAGAAAGTATACGTGTGGCTGGGACAAAAAAGGGAATAAATATATGTGGGCAGTGTATCAAGACCAATAAAGAAATCCATGCATTGGAAATTATTCTTTCCAAGTTGTTCCTGCAACGCCTTTACATTAAACGATGGCCCTTTCACAGCAAACCTTTTTATCATTTTTTATCCAGTTTACCTGTCATGACAAAGAAGCATGTTATCCTTGTATTTTCTATGTACTGTGAAACATTTAGAATTCTCAACTAGAGTGCTGTTGTGCAGTACTTTACAAAGAAAACACAAATAATTAGTTTATTGAGAGAATTGTGTGGGCATTTAAAAATGAATGATAGTGATGTAGTAGTTTGGAGTGGTAGCATTCTATAGCCCAGTGGTTCTTAACCTGGGATTCATGATGTCCTCACTACAAAGGCTTGAAGGCTGCTTGGCCCACTTCCTCCCTGCAGTGGAGTGACCATGTGACAGGAACCAAGGCTGGCTGGCTGGCTTGGCCTGCACATTGCAATTCAACCCACTCCAGCCACAAGCTTGCAGGAAGAAGCAAGGGCACCTCTGAGGGAAAGTTTAATGGCTGGTGTAATTGTATTATTATTATTATTATTATTATTAGGGTTTTAAATCTTGAGTTAAGTCTTAGGACAACAAATGATATTTATATGGGGTTCCTGGTAAAGAAAAGGTAAGGAACCACTGCTCTAGCCCAATGGCTCTCATATAACAGTAATGGGATACTGGTGTTTTAGTGGCAACAATAAAACCATTGTTCCCAGTAATACTACTCCAAATTTTTATTTATATTCTTTATATTCTTCTGTTAAAAGAGCTAGAGTGTTGTAGATGTTTCAGCATTGCACTATGACTATGGAGGCCAGGATTTGAATCCTTACTCAGCCATGAATACCCACTGGGTGACCTTGGGCAAGTCACACTCTCTCACCCTCAAAGGAAGGAAAAGACACACCCCCTTTGAACAAACCTTGCCTAGAAAACCCCATTATAGGTTCACCTTGGTCAGAAATGACTTGAAGGCACAAAGGCAAATACACTCTTGCTGCCAACTGAATTCAACCTTAAAAAGAAATATGGGGAGGGGGAGCGAGCCCCATCCAGAAGTGAGTGCACCAAGTGGAGAAAGAGAGAATATGTCAAGGAAGGAAGAGATGAGTGGGCAGAGAGGGAGCAGGAGGGAAGACGAGAAAGAGAGAGGATCCTCTTTTGAGAGAGTGAGGGGAGGAAGAGGGGGGTGTCCAGAGAGAAAGAGAGATGGGAGAGGGAGGGGAAGCCCCTTCCTTCCTTTCCCCTTTGCTGCAGGGGTCTCCGTCCCTCTCCCTTCTTTCCTCCTTCTCTGTTCCCCCCTCTGTCTGGGCAGCACCACTTTCACCTCCCCTTATCTCCCTCCTGGCTGGCTTCCCCTGCCTGGGATGGCCAGGGCAGGCAGAGTGGGTGGGACGGCAAGGACTGCCAACTGCTGCTGCTGCTTCTTCCCCCACTCCCCTTCTCCCGGGAACAACAGAATATACTTGACGTCAATATCATGCATCAAGGAAATGTTTATATCACAGCTTCGTACGAATCCAACAAAAAACGCATGCGCAAGGGGACAATAAAATATCATCCATGAACACATTCTCGCAAGATCGCGTGAAACCTAAACCTCAACTTACTGAATTTCAAGCAATCAAGCATGCGCACAATCAAGAAAGGAAGTGACGTTACCAGGTGGTGATTGACGCAGCACTTGATAGGAGGGGTGAAGCCAGCACATGTGGTACGCAGAAAGTGCAATACTCATTGCTCTTCTGCTGCTGTTTCGGCATTTAGGTGAGACATGTGGTAGAAAACAAACATGATTCTGCCACTGAGATGCCGGAATCATGCTGAAACAAGCCCTTATGTGGTGAATGCCTCATTGTCTTGCTGGAAGGGATAAGTTAGGGACTTGGTGGTGACAGGCACCTTGACACCTCCAATGCCCTGTGTGGAGAAATCTAGGGGTCCCTCTGTGGATCCACACACACCTTGGGGTTCCCCAATTACACTATAAAGCTGCCACCACCCCTTGACTTTACTTTAACCCTTTCTGTGTATCCCAAGCAAAAGTTACAAGATGCAATTCTTTCTCACTCTGACGCTGCAGAGATATACCCTCCCCACCCTTGGGGAAGGAGAGACTGAGCAAAAGTCACATGTATGCGTGAGCAATAGGAAAGAGTAGGAAAGCAAGTTTATTCTAACCAGAGGTACATAGCAAGTAAGGTATCTCTCTCATGGAAGCTCCTCCTCCAAGGTACAATTTGAGTTACAGGTTACAGACAACTTCAGTCATTCCAGCCAAGTCATCAAAAGAAACATAAACCCTAACATGACTAGCTAACAGTCCCTATTCTACTTACAATTGCTGTCCATGTGTGCTGGATTTCAGGGAGGCTAGGTGCTTAGCCTTTAGGTTTAGTCTCTACCAAGCATCTCCCCATAGCTGCATGAGGGTCCTCAGCTAGTACTCTCCTTGTTCTCCTTTTTTTTCCTCTCTGCCTCACGGCCCTCGATACAGTATTTAACACCTCTTCTCTGAAGCATCTCAAAGGTCATTTCTTCTGGACATCTCCATTGACCAGCTATGTCTCCTGACCTATGACTTCTCCATTATGCAGACCCCCAAATAAATGTAACTTTACCCTCAACACCTAGGTAACCCCTTGTTTACCTGATTGATTTTGCTGGCCAGATAATGGGGAGAACCATTTATCACACCCTGTTACAAATAGTCTTTATTTTCACACTTATTTACAAAAAAAAAAAGGAAACTCACTGAGGCTTTAGTCTTACCACCAATCTTAAGCCCCCTCTTCAGCTGTAAGTTAGATCATTAAGATGTGCTAAAGTGAGGATTTTTGCAGGTCCAGTGTCCATTAAAGGCTCATTTAGGTTTTTTGAGTCTGATATTAATCCCACCCTCCACTCCCCTTGCTGCTGGAACTTGCCTCCTAGTTAGCTGTTTTGCTGCCTAAGCTTCCCTGCCTTGGAGCTTGAGCAGGGATGTAAACCCACCATCAGTCCTGACCTAGAAGTCCCTGGAATGAATCTGTTGATCAATCAATCACTCAATAATCTCTTCTGAGTTCAATCCACCAACAAAATACCAATATAGGGTTTGTTTAAAGAGATGTCTACAAAGTCTCTTCATTTCCAAACTTAAGAAATCAGTCTCCAAACATTATAGTCTCCCAGAACTTTGTCTTATATTGTCCAACACCCTGAAACTAGTAGTTCCCACAGGTTTAACATTAAAACTCAAAATCAAGGTGATTTTAATCAAGACTATTTAAAACTCTAAATCATGATGAATATAAATTCCTGCTCTGTATATAATAGCATCTCTATTTCCATCTCACTCTAAACCAAATCTTTACAAGTACATCCCATTCCTTCTGGATTTCCAACCCAGTGGACTAAATAAATTAGTCCATTGGGGTTATATTAGCACAGGGCTTCTACATGTCATAACCTTTTGCTGATCAAATGCTCTTCAAAATGTATGTTCCATTTATTAATGGTAGTGCCAAAATATCCTATCCCCCCCCCTTTGTATCCAAAAGACTATAAGAATCAATGGTGTAGAATTTATCAATGAATGTATGATTGAGCACACGAAGAAGTAGCAAACATATTTTATAACCCTAACTTATGGGAAAGTTCATATGTTATTAGTGCCATGTCAAGGTTAATTTAAATTGTTCCACATGGGATCTCTTGCCCCATGGCAGGTGTGACTGTGCAGTGATTCATAAGCAATTCTCCTCTCAGTATAAATATCCCAATAGAAAGCTTTGCACTGATGTGATATAGGTAACAATGAATCTATCCATTCAGAAAAGACAAATTAATGTGTAAACAGTGTGTAAAGGTCAGCTTCTATGGAATGCCTGTGTTTCGATCTCCACACTCCTGATTTGTTTTTCTTTTAATATTTTGCAGGATGGATTCCATTTCTTCCTTTTGCTGCTGTTGTGCTGCTGCTCCTCCTCTTCCTCCCAATCCTTCTTTTACAAGTGTGTGTGTGTGTGTGTGCACGCACACATGTTTTATGCCAGTGGTCCTCAACATTTGACACTCCAGATAGTTTGGACTTCAACATGTCTTCAACATAATTTGGACTTCAATAGAATCCCTGATCATAGGCTGTGCTGGGTGGAATTTCCTATGAAGATGAAAAGGAGAAGGGGGTTTCCTAGAGCTGGTTCCATGAACTTATCTAAATGTAATCTCTGTAATATACCAAAATCTAAATTGCTTACATTTGTATATGTGGGAGGGGGAAAGTTATGTGGTTTTAGCCCTACACATGTTCATGCACCTGGATGGAGCTGCAATGTGTGGTTCTACTGGACTTTCTTGGAAACAAATCCTGCAAAGATTTAAAGGGAATAACCATAGCTTTACTTAGAGGCACAGCTATACAGAAAAATACACATACCCACACAAAACTAAACACATAAATAATCTGTGTGCACAAGAGCAATGCAAACATTAGTCCCTTTGAGTCCAAGGGGAAAATGAGATAAATCTTCCTTGCAAACTTTTCATTCAGTCATTCCAAATCTTCCTTCATTCCATGAAGGTTCTGGACACTACAGAGTTGCTTTTCTGTAAACAGCTTTATTCCCAAAGTAACCACAGCAAATGGCAAACTTATAAATGGCAGTTTGAAGGGCACAGTCCTGCAATAGCTGCACAAATATAACAAATACCAGAGAACAAAACATTGATTCCTTCATTCTTACAATCAATCACACACCATTAGCTAGAAAGAAGCAACTGCTTGCCTCTACCCCTTGAGCTAGATGGTACTGCCTTCAGATGCCACAGAGAATTCTGTCCCATTTCTAGTGCTGAGTTCATCTTTCCAATAGTTAACTTTCTGGAGGTACAAGCAGACTTTTCTCCTCCTAGCTTTCCCCTACTGGTTACAACTAACCAGTGCATGGGGTTTATAAAAGCAGTTACAACATGGGTAACTTTAAAATGACCATTAATCAATATGCTATGTTATCCTAATGGCCATTCTGATTAATGGCCAGAATCCTGTCCAATGTAAAATAGATGAATCCATTACAAGGTTGCAGAAACAGTGTTCTGCACATGATGGCACTGTGCATGTAGATGTGTATGCAAACACTTGCACACAGATGTATACATTCAGTTCCATATTTGGGTGCACATTTGGGTGGGTACCCACTTGTGCAACTTTGCCATTCAGTCCAAAGGTTGTGTAGCACGATCAATCCACAACCCCACAGGCTACAGAATCATGATTTTGGCCAAACTGTTAATGCTAATTCCAGTCCTTTACTTCCATGACATTCTTAGCAGTGGCTGAGAACAGAAACTGTCATTTGCACTCCTAGAAGAAGGAAGAAAAGGCAGGAAGTGCCCTGACACTAAGTGTCACAACACAGGAGAGGAAAAGTGAGCGGAAATATAAGTGAGCCCCATCCTTCCTCCCTTCCTCCTCTTTTGCTACTCCTTGGCCCACTGGCCATTCTTGGAAGTTATTGCAGGCTTCAGCTCCTCCCTTGGGTCTTCATAGAGGGCAAGGTTTTTTGCCTACCCTGTACTAATTATCCATGGCATCAATGGGACTATTGGTTTTGGGCTTGTGCTTAAATGAATAGGATTTAATTGGCTTCATTAAACTCATTGGTAAGTGGTTGGGTTATTTATTGATCTAATTGGTTCAATTGGTATTTAATTGGTTATAATTGGCATTTATTGGCCACTTCTTGACAGACAATTGTTGGAAAGAGACTCCTTGGACTGTTGTTGCTGAGCACCCACAGGCACCTTTGGGTGAAACGGTTTCCTGGAACACAGGGTAGAAGGAGTTGCAACCTTTGGGGCTGGATTTGCTTGGCTGTCTCCTTTAGGGCTCAGTGCTTGAGAGAGAAGTCAGCCTGGATAAGTATCCTAGGAGTAGGGGCAAGCTAAGTTTATTTTCTTGGCCTGGGTTGCTTGCCCTTGAAATGCTGAAGAGGAAGTGGGCATACACTTGTTTCAGTATACATCACACTGTGCAGCTCTACTGCGGGTCAGGTTGAAATAGTTCACAAAGTGGCCCTTAGCTTAATAATAATAATAATAATAATAATAATAATAATTATTATTATTTATTTGTATCCCACCCCTCTACAAAATGCAATCGGGGCAGCTTACAGCATTAAAATATACATACAAACCCCTCCATCCCACCCATCCCTTAAAATACAATTAAATAATTAAACATTTAAAACATACTTAATAATTACTAAAAATACTAAAAACAACACAATAAAAAGCTGGATGGAATCAGACTAATAAGATTTTTTCTCTCTGATGGCCAGGTATCTATTCAGGAAAGGCCTGCCGGAGGAGATCCATCTTAAGAGCTTTTTAAAAGCTATTTAAAGTGGTAATGTGACAGATCTCATCCGGCAGGCCGTTCCATAATCTGGGAGCAATAGCCAAAAAGGTCCTCTGGGAGGTCGACAAGAACTTAGTTTTTAAAGGTTGCAGCAGATTCCTCCCAGAGGACCGGAGTGCACAGGAAAAATTATATGGAAGGAGGTGGTCCCAGTACAAGATAGGTTGGACCAGAGTGATTTAGGGCTTTAAAGGTGATAACCAACACCTTGTACTGGGCCTGGAAACTAATGGGCAGCCATTAGTGATCTTAAGATTGGTGTTATATGGTCTCTTCTAGATGTACCCGAGACCAGTCTGGCTGCCATATTCTGTACTAGTTGGCAGGCAGAACACTACCAGGCCTGGGCCCAGCAGTAGGTGAAAGGCCCTCCTTTCAGCCCAACTGCCACCACCCTGCCCTTGGAGAAAGAGAAGAAGAGTCAGGCAGAAATCCATCAGGCCTGGGCCCAGAAGCAGGTGGAAGGCCCTCCCTCCAGCCCAACTGCCACCATCCTGCCCTTGGAGAAAGTGAAAAAGAAGCAAGCAGAAATCCATCAGGCCTGGGCCCAAAAGCAGGTGAAAGGCCCTCCCTCCAGCCCAACTGAGGGATTCCAAGCCTGAAGCAGCCTCTTCTCCCCACTCCATTGGGCTGGAGGGCTGTGAAGGGCCCTGAGGATTTTTGGCAGCAGAGCAGCAGCGAGAGGGGCCTGGCCAGGAGTGGCTGGTGTTTTAAGCCACTCCCACACCCCTCAGGAACACCAGCCAGCCAGCTTGCAATTGGAGTCAGCTGAGGCCGGGAATGGAGTGGAGGCGGAAATTGAAGTTGTTCTGGGAAAGGGAGGTATGGTTGGAACAGAGTGAACAGATGTTATGAAAGAAGGTGGGATCGCTGTTTGTTAGCTATCCCACCTTCAGTTCACCCTGTTTCCCGGAATGGATTGGAGAGCGTACCCACCATTCCACAGAATCTTACTTTGCTCCTCCTCCTCCAAATGCCAGGTTGGTTAAGAATAAAACTCACGTTATTCTCTTGGATGAGGATGCCAACCTGGCTTGCTTCACAGCAACCTGGCTGGGAGAGGATAGTGCTGTCACGTGGGTGCAGGCCCTCCCAGCCGGGTACTCTGTCAGTGAGCAGGTGAGGGGAAGTGGGCAGGGGCTCTGGTTTATAAGGACAATCTGACCTTGACCAGGATACCTGTCCGAAACACAGTCCATTTTGAGTATATGTACCTTAGCCTGAGGACCAGGGATAGTTTGGGGATTCTGCTAGTATACCGACCACCCCACTGTCTAGCAGATTCCCTAACTGAGCTGACACAGCTGGTCTCAGAGTTGCTGTTGGAGTCACCCAGACTTTTGGCTTTGGGCAACTTCCACATTCCCCTCGAGACCAGCTTGACATATCTGACTGGTGCGGCTTGGGAATTCATGGAAACCATGACAAACATGGGCCTATCCCAAATGGTCGTTGGGCCCACACATTGTGCGGGTCATACCCTCGATGCGGTCTTCAGTACGGAACACGAATATCCGTGAGTGGAGGTTATTAAAACCACTGCATTGTCATGGACGGATCATTTCCTGGTCAAGACTGAACTAAGAGTATCTTCCTGCCCCACCGGGGGTGGTGGACCCATTAGAATGGTCTGCCCATGAAGGCTAATGGGACAAATAGGATTCCAGAAAGCCTTGGAGGGTTTAATGGTTGGTAATGCCAGTGACCCTGTCAAAGCTTTGGTTTATACCTGGAACACCCAACTTACCAAGGCTATCGACACGATTGCTCCCAAGCATCCTTTCCAACCCGGTCCAAACCGTAAGCCATGGTAAACAGCAGAGCTTAGGAAAATGAAGCGGGCTGGACAATGACTAGAGCGCAACTGGCAGAAAACTCGACTCTTATCCAACAGGACTCGTCATAGGAACTTTCTTTGGTCCTATTGAGAGTCAATATGTGCAGTGCAGAGATCCTTCTCCTCTGCACGTATTGCTCTGCAGAGTCCCGTCCAGCAGAGCTGTTTAGGGTGGTAAGGGAGATGACGCAGGTTATACCTGCGCAGAACTCATTGCTTAACCCAACAACAGCCTGCTGTGATGCGTTCAACAACTCCTTTGCAGATAAAATCTCTCAGATAAGAGCCGACTTAGATACCAGTAATTTGACAGAAACAATTGACGAGGTGTCCAGCAACTCCGTTGATGTAAATTTACTGGATCAATTTCAATCGGTGAGTACCAAGGACATGGACAAGCTACTTGGTAGGGTGAGGAAGACGACCTGCCCTCTCGATCCTTGCCCTTCATGGCTGGCCATCTGGGGGGGGGGTGCCTTGATGGTGTTCCTTAAGGACATCATCAATGCATCCCTCAGAGAAGGGTGTGTTCCATCTTTTTTAAAGGAAGCGGCCATTAGGCCACTCTTGAAAAAATCTTCCCTTGAACCCCTGGACATGAACAACTATAGGCCGGTTTCTATGTTACCATTCTTGAGCAAAGTGATCGAGAGGGCAGTTGCGCTACAACTCCAAGTGGTCTTGGATGAAACCGATTATCTAGACCCATTTCAAACTGGCTTTAGGATGGGATTTGGAGTTGAGACCGCCATGGTTGCCTTGACCGATTACCTGCGTCTAAGCATCGATAGGGGTAGTGTGACCCTGTTGGTGCTTTTTTGACATCTCAGCGGCTTTCGATACGATAGATCATAGCATCCTCTTGGATCACCTGAGTGGGTTAGGAATCGGAGGCACTGCGCTCCAGTGGTTCCGGTCCTTCCTCTCGGGCAGGTCCCAGAGGGTGTTGCTCGGGTACACCTGCTCCAGCAGAAAGGAGCTTACTTGTGGCGTTCTGCAGGGTGCCATCCTGTCCCTGATGCTGTTTAACATCTATATGAAGCCACAGGGTGAGATTATTCAGAGTTATGGGGCTGGGTGTTATCAGTACGCTGATGACACCCAGATCTATTTCTCCTTGTCCCGATCGTCAGGCTCGAATTCTGATGGCGTCTCTCCTCTTATTGATTGTCTTAAAGCAGTAATGGGCTGGATGAGGAAAAACAGATTGAGATTAAATCCAGACAAAATGGAGGTGCTCATGGTAGCGGCCCCAAAACCAGGAGTTGGGTTGCAACCTCCAGTCCTGGACGGGGTCACAGTCTCCGTTAAGGACTGTGTTTGCAGTCTGGGGGTGCTCCTTAATTCATCACTTCAGATGACTAGTCAGGTCAATGCGATGGTCAGAAGTGCCTGTTATCAGCTTCGGCTGATATGCCAGTTGCGACCTTTCCTGGAAGTAAGGGACCTCGAGACTGTGGTGCATGCGCTGGTAACTTCTCATCTAGATTTCTGCAATGCGTTCTACATGGGGACCCTCATTCTTGGTCCAGAAACTTCAGCTGGTACAAAGTATGGCAGCCAGAGTGGTCTTGGGAACACCTCAGAGAGACCATATAACTCCAGTATTAAAATCTCTCTACTGTCTGCCTATCAGTTTCTGGGCCCAGTATAAGGTGTTGGTTATTACCTTTAAAGCCCTAAATGGCTTGGGTCCAACTTATCTCCGCAACCGCCTCCTCCCATACAATCCTCCCCGCACACTCCAGTCCTCTGGGAGGAATTTGCTTCAGCTACAAAAATCTAGGCTGTCTGCAATCTCCCAGAGGGCTTTTTTGGTAATCGCCTCCAAATTGTGGAATGACCTGCTGAATGAAATCCATCAGATGACAAGCCTGAGTAGCTTTAAAAAAGCACTAAAGACGGATCTCTTTTGGCAGGCCTTTCCTAATTAGATCCCGGCCTCAGGAGCTCCTGGCCTCTTTTAGTCTGCTGGCCATTTATTGTATTTATTGTTTTTAAAATGTGATTTTATATTAGTTGCTTTTTAAATTATATTTGTTTAATATCTTTTTATGGGGGAGGGTGGTGTTTTGGGATTTTTATCTGTATTGTATTTTAATTTTTGTAAGCTGCCCCGATTGTTTTAACAGAGGGGCGGGGTATAAATAAATATTATTATTATTATTATTATTATTATTATCTGCCAACACCCTGCCCTTGGAGAAAGTGAAGAAGAGGCAGGCAGAAATCCATCAGGCTTGGGCCCAGCAGCAGGTGAAAGGCCCTCCCTCCAGCCCAACTGCCACCACCCTGCCCTTGGAGGGAGAGAAGAACCAGCAGTATCTGCTGGATTTAATCCTTACCCCCACTGCCATTCCCTTTTCCTTATATGTCATGTCTTATTTCGATTGTAAGCCTGAGGGCAGGGAACTGTTAAATTAACTATTTGTAAGCTGCTCTGATTGCCTGTGAATCTGAAGAGTGGGGTATAAATATAATAAATAAATAATAGTTGAAGTTTCCGGACCATGCACGAGGGTAGCCCCATGTAGAATGCATTACATAAATCAAGATGGGAGGTTACCAGAGCATCTACCACGGTCTCAAGGTCCCCGACTTCCAGGAAAGGGCGCAGCTGGCGGATCAGCCAAAGCTGATAACAGGTGCTCCTGACCGTTTACCAGTACATTTGTGTGTGTTTCTCTTTCTTCTGAGTGGGTGGGTGAAAGACCATTTCACACACCAGAAAGGGTCTCTAGTGTGCACTCTGAGGAAGTGTTAATACTCTCATGCCTCCCCCAAGCCTAGGCTATGACTGTGATGTTTGGATATACGATTTGTGTGATTCTTCTCTGTAAAAAAAAAAAGAGGGGGACCAGAAGAAGCTGGACTGCAGTAACTGTATCTTCATTCAGATTGCTTGTTTTTCCATAGAAGTGTGAACCAGCACGCCATAGTATCTTCTACTGGCTCCTAACTTAGACTTGCAAAATCCCTCTCTACTCTCTCTCTTTCATACACACACAGGCAGAAGCTGCATGTTTGATTAACCTCATGGACTGCACCAACTGTGTACATTTAAAAGCTGAAATGACTTAAAATGTCAACTGGATGCATATTGTTTGGCTTGTCTAGCACCTTGAGAATGACATATCAGCTTTCATGTATTTTTATTAAAGAAGGCAGAGCACAGCGGTGCTGATTAGCCAAGCAATGCCAGTGAAAGCTTCTTAATATATTCAAGCAATTTAGAATGCTGGAAAAACAAGAAAGCTGATTGGCTCAAGGTAACAATCTGTCTATATAATCTGCCTAATGAATGAGACAAGTGCTAAACTATTTGGAATTTATGTGAATAAATGATTCATGAAGAAACACATTCTTTAATGTGGAATAGAGCTGAGAGCCAGAAATTGTGAAAGCCAATGACCCATGAAGTAAGGCAAACAAAAGCTTTCCCACCACACACATGTGTGTGCTCACACACACACCCTCATCTTGACAGTTCGGGGTGGAAATAGGCGAGTAAAACAAAAGCTGCCTTAATTGACAGACCTTCTTGGATTTGGAAGACTTATTGCCATTTCCTAGGAAGTGATATAAATATGCGCTTAGATCATGTCAAGAGGCAACACATCAATTAAAAAGCCATTAAGCTATTGTAGTGCATTCAAGCCTTTGCTATAATTTTACTTAATATAGCATAATTTGACATACGGTGTCAATTTTCTGAAGACTTCACACTCTGATCACTCACTTTGAAGAGGGGAAAACACAAGTACTTATACTGTTATGTTTAATGATCAGACAGGAATATTCATTGTGAATATATTCAGTGATAAAAGATGCATTTGTTCATTTTGTAGCAATGGAAGGAGGAAATTCAGAATCAGAAGGCAATTTTTTTTAAAAAATGCAGAATAATTACAAGCCTGCAGCCAGTGAACTGGCCACTTAGTTGAAAGTGTTAAATTCATTCCTACAATGACTTCTCTAGTAACTGCCTGCTTTCTGACACTCCTTTTAGCTACCTTGGCTCTCAGCTTGTTCCTCCAGTGCTTTTCTCTTCCTACTCATGCTTATTGTTATGGAGGGTTTCTTTTTCAGAGGACTGTAAGCAATGTAAGTGCAGCCAATCAGGGGAGACCATTATGGGCTAATCATTCACATGATGTGTGGTCCACCTGTGGCCCCCTGGGGGCATTTATAAGGCCCCTAGCCCCCTCCCATACCCTCCAGATGCCTTCTTCTATCAAAATAAAATATGTTGAAAAAAAGTATTACTCATGAAACAAGTGGACTTCCAGCTTTGTTTGGGGAGCTGGTGCTGCTCACAGTGGGTCCTGGAGATGGAAAATTAGATCCCAGCCCTCTTGCTTGTGCCCATCCATGGCATCTCATATAGGAGTCCCTTTCTTATTTGACTCCTCTTGCCAGTCTTCTATGTCTCCTCTGTCCTTTTCTTTTATTTTCATTTTAAACTTACTTTCCTTTCTTGGTTCATTCATATTGCCAACTCTGCAGCTTTCTTTGGTGTCCTTCCTTTTCAGCTTACTTTCCCTTAGTAATCCTACTTTGCCAGGCATTTCCCATCCTGAAGCATTAGTTGGGTGAGATTTTAATTCTAGCCAAAATGACAATTTCCTTTCCCTCACAGAAGTAGGGCTGAAAACTGTTGAGTTTCCCCAAGAACGTACACAACCTTTAGAGTCATGACAACAGCACAGACAAGCTGTATCAAAGGCAGTGCTGCCACAAGGAAAATACAGATGAAAATACAGTGGTCTTCCAATCACTTGTTACTTGATTCATTTAACTGGTGATTTTAAAAAAATGAATCTGAGGTCTTTTCCATCTATCTATGTACTCTACCACTGAACTACAAACTACAACATTTTAATTTCTAGCTGGCAAAACAAAACAACTATGTGAACAAGAAAGGCAAATTTCTCTTTGGTTTCTCTGTGATAATATTTTATTTTATATTTATCAGTTCTAAAAATTGGTTCTTCCAACCATTTTAGTTCTCTGTGGGAGTTCCATTTAAATGTAACTAAACCTTGTTAGTGATAGGAATGGATTGTGTAACCGCCCACCCTGATATATCTAGCACATAAGGCTTTTCTTGGCTCCAAAATTGAGGACTGTTGAGTCCTGGTTCTCACATAAAAGCAGTTTTATCATATAGCACATGCAAAAAAAAAAAGAAGAAGAAGAAGAAGAAAGAAAGAAGAAAGAAGAAAAAGCAGAAGCAGAAGAAGAAGAAGCAGAAGAAGAAGAAGTGAAGTCATTGGAGTTTTAAATTTACTTGATAAATCTTGAAGGACTTTAACTAAGACTCATGAGTTTTCCTAGAGCTATGCCAATCTTGCTACATGACTATGACCATCTTTAAATTATCTGAAAGATTTTGTATTGGAATTCTTTTTTTAAAAAAATATTTTGGTAATGTACATCCTAGGGTTAAGAGATCAAAATGTATTTTCCTGGGACAGATGAGGAGCTTCTATGTGGCACATAAATGTTGACTTACCATTCAATAATTTATTCAGTGGGTCTGCTCCAGCTAGGTTTAGCAACTTGACCTAGAGCAAAATGTGTTTTGTACAATAGAGGAGGTATGGGGGAGTGTAGAGTCTTCACATGGATTTCAAGTGTTTCTACATCTTTCTGAAGACCTAAAGATTTTACAGATATAAACAACTGTCAGATTTCAGTAATATGAACCCTTATAGTTTTTTAGAAATAGAGTGGGGTAGAGGACAAAGGGTCAGTCACTGGGGTGGTAGATTCAAAAGCCCTTATCATGATTCATCCCACTCCAACTATTGAGTAAGTGATTTGGCTCTTCTGACCTAACTTTTGTATTTCTACAACCCTGAGGGACTAACAAAAAGCTTGCTTAAAAAAAAAAACAAAAAAAAAAACCAAGACTATGTGAGACAAACCGGAATTTCCCAATGAGAAACATCACTTTCAGCAACAGTTACACTTTCAGCTACAGTTACAGCAACTCTGTGATTCAAATTGATGCTCTTTAAACTATACTTGGTGGAAATAGTAGGTTATAAATATTTAATCTAATCTTTAATATTTATAAAACCAAAACCAAGCCAGGGTTGAGATCCTGTTTTGGCAGATGTTAGTGTGATGACAAAGGCCCATAATTGTAGCTACTTTTTCTGCCCACCCCAATAAAATATCTCTTAAGCCAGACAGTACCCCAAGTGAAAGGTTTCTTAGGCACTGCAGGTTGGGGTGCCGGGAAAATATGACTACAGCACTCTCCCATTCATGAAGTGGATCGAGGGAGGCAGCTGGAGAGATCTCTTGGGGTTCCACCACAACTGCTTGTCTCAACGCACCCCACAACTGGGAGAGCATTGCAGTCATCATTTCTTAGTGCCCTGATCTGTAGCACCTCAGAAATCCTTCAATTGGGGCTCTGCCTGACTTAAAAGGTAGGCTTTTGAGATCATGTTCAGTCACTGAAAACTATAAACCTGAATCCCCAAAGTAACAAGATCATAAGTCCAGGTTACGATCTCATAAATATTGAACAGGATGCCCATACAGATCTATAAGGCTATTTAGGTCAGACTCCTGGTGGTGGTTTATGCTGACATAAACGGGATGTAAGTACTTTTAAAGACATTGAGGAAAGAGGGTTCGAGGTGCATCTGCAGGCCACACCCCAACCACTGGTTTGATGCCTGTGGCTAGCTGTGGAGAGTCAGCTGTCTCTGCCCCCTCCTCCCCTGACCACATCACTGGGAATGCATTCTCTGCCAGTGGCTCTATTGGATTTTGATCTATGGAGATATACATCATACGTTGGATCAGAGCACTTTATCATATATGAGTTCTTGCATATTAGATAAGATACAAATTGCACAGACTGTGCAGTTAGAGCAATATTTCAGGATTCAACATAAGCAGCTTCAGCACCAAATGAAATTTGATATGTACCTGTGAAGATCCAAAATCTGTAGTGAAATTTTGTTAAAATGTATCTCTAGTTTAGAAATATGAAGAAAAAAAAATTTGAAAGGTAATACCCACTAGTAAACAAGAGTGGCATTGAGAGGTGAAGAAGTCACCTGCAGCTGAGCTGTTATTTTGTGTACTACAGAGATTATCAGGCAGGAATGCAAAAAGCATTCCTGTCCCACAATCTCCACTCCTGCCCCTGTTCCATCCCTGTCCCACCACAATCACCTTCCCTACTGCACTTACCTTCTCTTCTGACGACAGGGCAGCCCAGGAGTGAACGGAGCTCTAATAGAGTGAAACCCCATGGATTTTCATGAGAAGATGTGAGCACAGGAGATTAAAAAAATAAAAACAACATAAAAAAGTTACACAAAGCACAAAAACACACTTTAAAATGTACAAGTAACCTGGGGAGGGTCATAAAAGTGTGTCACTTACCTGGATGTCCCCATCTCACCCAGAAGTGTTCTGGCAGGGACCGCCCATTGATGCTGGGATTGTACCAGTGAAATGGGGCACTTTGTCACACACAGTCAAATCCAGAACAGAAACGGAATGGGGGAATCTATTGATGGCTTCTCCCATCAATAAAAAGCAGCGCCCATGGGACAGCAGCAGAACGGGTGCATAATGATGGGGGATGATGTTGTCTGGTAAAGAAGCCCTTTGGTGATCTCTTAGCATTGTTGAAACACCACTTTTGATGCATTTTATAATCTCATTAAGTTTCCAGGGGCAGCCTGTTGTCAGTTGCGATAAAAAAGGTGTTATAAGCTTAGAGGTTCTTGGTTAGTCCTGTCTCCTTACATATTAGATAATAGGATTCAAAAGGCCACGTTTTGATGGTCCATTTATGACAATTCTCTTGGCTCCCATTGGCTCATAGTTGTAGGCCAATAGCTTGCAGATGTTGATGTAAAAGTAAGGCATTAGAAGAAGGTCCTGGCTGAAACTGTTTAAAAGGGCGGTCAGCACTGTCCAGGGAACACTGTGGTCTGGTAGACAGTGGAAGCAGCAATTAAGAAAGAAAACACTAGGAAAAGGCAGAAGATGAACTAAGATTACTGAAAACTGAACCTATGAGAGCCAGCCAGAGCCTGGTGAAGATTCTTAAAATGTTTCTCCAAGAAGCTTCTGGCCAAAATTACAGTAAAATGCAGTTGGCCCCAGAAAGCAAGACTACTTTAGAGTTGGTAACAGTGTCATCTTCTTCATTGGTTGTTGTTCAAATGTCCCTACTAAGATGGAGGAATTCAGAGAAATCAGAATTAAGCTTGCCAAAGAAAGAACACTCATTTCATGAAGCTGTAGATCTATCATGAATGACAATAGAAAGACAATGTTTAATTCTATATCCTTGCAGTGAATCCATCACCAGAGGGAGAAAATGTGTCCTTCTCAGTGAGCTAATTGGGATGGAGTTAAAGTAATTGCCAGTGTCAACTTCATATGTCAGTGCTGCAATAACACCGTACAGGCATACCTCAATTTAGCAAAACCTTTGACAAAGAAGCTCCTTCTTACAAAGTTTTTGTTATTCCCCACCTATCGTCCCCTTTTCTCTATTGAGATGGAAGGTATTTTTTTTAAAAAAAAAAATCAGGATCAGCACTGGGAGGATATGAAGGATGACCGTAGAAACACAGACTTCCAATGTTGACTTGCAGCAGCGTATCTGAAGTAAACAATTCAATAAAGCTTGAGCTGAGAAAGAATGGAGTGGATACTACTGTAGCTGTGTGTGCCTACGTACAATAGGCAAGGTAAGCAGTAGCAGAATCCCTTACTAAGCAAGCATGAACAGCAAAACAGATGGAAATGTATGAAGCTGATAGACCTGCCTCACCAGCTCCACCCAGTATGTTAAGAAAGCTATAGCTATCAAAATGGAAAACATAAACAAAGTGGAGGCATGTGAAAGAAAAAAAAGTCATCCCTGTATGCATTTTGGAAGAAGCCTTCAAATGGTCTTGAGGAGGTTCAGACAGTCATTGTTTACTAATGCAAGCCTTACCTGACCTATGGCTTATCTACACTAAGGGCAAATGGACTCCCACCCCAGAGCTGCTCTGCAGCCACCATGCTACCTGCCACTCCACAGGAACATTGGGTAGATTGTCTACACGTGCCCTGCATCTGCATGTTGCTCAGCTCCACCACCACTTCCTTTCTCTGTCTGCTCTCTGGCAAAGCCAGGATAGACGACTGCCTGGCAGGCGCTGTCATATCTCTGGATGTCTGAGCCCACATGGCTGAGTACCTTGATTACTTAAGGGGAAGCAACTGTGCACCACCAGCAACAGCACCAAGGAGGGGGGGATTTCTTTACCATTCCAGGCTGGCCCAGACATTGAGGGAAATGGTGGTGCCTGCCAGGCAGCAATCTGTCCTGCCTCTCCCCACCTATCAAATCCAGGGTGAATCCATTGTTCAGAGTACAGGAAACACAGGCATTTCCAGCAAACTCTGTAGCAAATTGTGAGTTTTTAAAACCCAGGTTAAGGTGGTCATACCCTGGGTTTGGTGTGGATAGGGCCTTACAACCTGTGGCCTGTGGCACCACATTTGGGGATAAGGCCATGTGTCATTTGGCTTTATTATTCTAGGTTCAGTGGGGGGTTCCCTTGTGCAGACAAGCCCTTAGTTGTTTCATTTGACATTTTCATATTGTTAGTTTTAGATAACAATTTTGCTAAAACATGTTGAAATGTTCTTTTTGTGGTGTAGTAACCTATCCATATTGTTTCCATGTTGCTTCTACCTCTGGTATCAAATTTTCTGTTAAATAGGTAATGGCCATGAACACATATGTTTAATTAACTAAGGTATAGTTGTACTCTTCACAAGGTGAATTTATTTTCAGAAATAGAACTAATATTCTATTTTTCCCAAGTTTGTACACACTATAGGTACATTACCATTATATCCCCCTTCATATACACTATCGATATGCAAATATAATTGAGAAAACTGGAAATTTATTTTCTGACTGTTAATATTTGAGACTAATAATAATGACTTATGGATACAAAATAATTTGTCTGGCAGCATATCGTACACCATTAATTGTACTTCATGCAATATATTACATTGAACTTTGTAGTGAACTATTCACATGTGTATTTATTTTTTAAAATGTGATAGGATTTCATATTACATTATAAACATGAACATTGCTTGCTCTGTTTTTTCATTTACTTCTTCGATGTACTTTCAATTTAATTTTGTCATCTGGAGACTGTTATCAGCAGAGTCTAAAAATTGAAACCTATTTATTTCAAAATGACATGAGTGGGGAGCTCTATGTCTGTGCAGGTTTTAGGCTTTAACATCTAAACTACCTGACTTGATTTTTTTTTTTATTTAAACCACCTTAACACGGGGTTTCAGGAAGAAGGAATTGAGGCATTTTGCTCCAGACCTCTGCAAAACAGACCCCCACCCAAGCTCCTCTGTTTTTCATTGGCCTAATTGCCTACTAGAGCTTTACACAGGCATGAGTTTTTGTAGGCTTTATGATTCCCATATGAAATAAGGGACAGGGCTCCTATAATTTTAATAGTTGTGTAGAAGAAGGAATTTCAGCAGGTGAAGCTTGTGTGACAAGCAATGCCTGCTGCACGCCCCTCTTCTGCACAGTTATTAAAGGAGCCATGTCCCTTATTTCATCTGGTGACTCTACTAGGATACAGAGTAACACCTAACATCCCACCTGCCCTCAGTTCCATAATTTCCCTGATAAACCCTTACTTACCAACTCCACTACTTATTCACCAACACCTTATCATCTGTGTTGCACCACAGCCACACACACACACACACACACATACACACAATTTACATGAAGCCAGCTGGGTAGTATATTTGGTTAGCTATCATAAATTGCCAATATGAAGTCTGCAGAGTTGTATTTACTTTTTCATGTTTATTGAAAAAAATGTACCTCGTTCTTTAGTTGGAGGGGCTTCCAGAGTGGCTTACAACAACAACAATAACAAAAAGTCTTGGAATCTTGGAATAGGGAGGGGAAAGGAAAAGAAGAAAATTCAGTCGCTAGTTTTGAATGTCTTATATTTTTATTACTGTTGTGATCCAGATCTTCTGTCTGATGCATTTCAAGCACTCCTGGGTGCCGTTTACACAATGAAAATGTCCAGGGAAGAATTCGTGTCGATCCCTGGCAGTTTACACATACATTGGGTCGGGTATGTGATTTTTGGAAGGGGGGCCACCTTGTATCCCTCAACCTGCGGGACTTCCAGTCCCGCGGTATATGCCGGTTTTTAAAAAAGTCACTGATGGATTCGGAAAATCAGAAATGTAAACAGCCTGGGACAAAATGTCTCGGTACTAGGGGATAGCCGGAAATGGTGACTGGGGGCGGGCTTAGAGATCAGCGACCAGAAAAGGAGGGGTCAGTCACCCATTCAACAGATCCAGCCAAAAACAAAGGCATCCCTTCCAGCTGCACAAAGGTTGGTGTGTGTGTGCGCGTGTACTCAATCACCTTTTTAAATGGATTTCTACACTGCAAACCCTTCAGCTTTAACCTCTTCCTCAACTGCATGTTACAAAGAGATCGTGGTGGGCAGAGGGTCGCCCATTCATTCCCCTGCCTTGATCACCTCCCTGGGTCTGAACGGGCACAGTAAAATATTCCAGCCTCTGAGCGAATGAACACCCTTTAATTCCCCCTCTCTGTGTCTGTGTCTTTCAAAATGCCTGTCTGTCGCTGGCTTGCTGTAAGGGTTAACATTTTAAAGAGGCAAGGGAAAACCCAACCCCCCCACCTCACTCAGCTTGACCTCCCTGCGTCTCAGCAAAAGATCTCAGTCTGGGTCTTTCAAAATGCCTCTGCTTAAAGCGAAAGAATTCCAAGCCTCTACTCGGCTTGATTTCAAAAGGAAAGGACATGGTTAAATTGTTCCTCCGTCTGAGGTCTTTCAAAATTCTTTCTGCCTCTGCTTAAAGGGTTAACATTTTTAAGAGACAGGATAACACAAGCTCCTCTCCCCCACTCCAGCCAGGCAATAGCATCGCTCGTGGCGTGGAACTCTAAAGGAAGTGTGTCACCGAGGTTGTGAAAACATGAGTAATCGCATCCTTGATTGACGGCCAAAAAAAAAAAAATAAATCCTGGTAAGCTAAACATGTGTAAACAGCAAAAGCATGGGATATAACTGTGTGGGACCAATAAAGACTTTTGTCTTGTAAATATCAGTCACAGGATCTTCCAGGATTTCCTAAAGAGTGACAAAAATTGTATAAACAGCAAGGGACGGATACGGGATCAGGAAATCACGATAAGCCCCGCAACAATTTTTGTTGTGTAACTGGCACCCTGAAGATTACAATAGATGTTTACCTCTAGGAGTACTTCTCATCACAAAACCCATGGCAAAGAAAGCAACACTAAAGTAAGAAATGAATACTCATCTACATATCACTCCAAATCCAATGGCATATTTTTTGTCAGTTGGTTATGGAAGGACTGATAATTTGTTGTTTACTACTCCATAACACTGGTTTTAGGATTTAATCTTTTTCTCATTAGGAAACTCCAAAGGAATCATCATATCATCATCCAAATTGAGTCCTAGTTTGAGACTCAAGGCAGCTTACAACAATTAAAAGAAACATAGCTTGAAATACACCAAATATAAAAGTTAAAGATATCATTAAACTATCCACAAAATTTAAACCAGTTGTGAAACATAACTAGTAAAAACAACAAATAACCTAAAAAACAAACAGGATAAGGAGAGGCCATAATTTACCTACTTAATAAACTCTTTGTAGGTGAGACTACCCCTAAAGTGTAATTGCTGAATTAACTGAGTATGTATACATTAAATATAAATATGCTCTCCTATTATATCTAAAATACGTAATGTTTGAAAAAGTGCATTTTGTTGTTCAAACTTACACACTGTTCTCTTTCACCCTCTACTTATGGATTCTGAACTGCCTAACTCTAAAGGGTGCCCACTACAGAAGAATGCACTGTTTCAAATAGAGCATAAATTGCTCCATATTTTGGTTGACACTGGGAGTATTTTTTTTTAACTGAACCAATACTTAATCAGCAGCAGAAAGCTTCTTTAAAGTCTACTATATGGACAGAAGCTGACCAAATGTCACATTTTGACTTAGCCTAGGCTGTTTTTTCATGCCCTTAAAATAACTGAAAAAATTGCTCATTAAAACTACAAAAAGACTCTCTTGCTGACCCAGTTTTTGACCTTCACAGTGGTCAAATGTGTAATGTTGAAGCTGTCAATTAGGGGGTGCATTTCAAAGAGAAAGACTGTGGAATGTAGCCTAGTAGTGCCCATTAGCATGAACTCTCCACATACTAAGTTCAAATGCAGTCTTGTGAAAACCCGTGTAGCCAGCAGTGTGTGAGGGATAGTGAGAACCAGTTCTTAGGCAAATCTCTGAATATATTCAAGAATCTTTCTTCATGAATTTCTCAATGAAAGTCAGATCATGCTCTTCAAATACAGATTTTACTGAGATTTGCCAAGAGCTTATTCTGCCATGTCTCCCA
The DNA here is from genome assembly GCA_030847615.1 of Gambelia wislizenii. Lineage (NCBI taxonomy): Eukaryota > Metazoa > Chordata > Lepidosauria > Squamata > Crotaphytidae > Gambelia > Gambelia wislizenii. Next base: position 199,436,801 of record JAUMIR010000005.1, on the reverse strand, counting down.
GAAGCTTTATTCTTTCCTATATGACAGTAAAAAATCAGGAACAAAGTGATATCTAGGTATCACTTAATATTTATAAGCCACATTTTAGTATAAAAATTTCCAAGCTGGCTTAGAAATATACTAAAGCTGGTTCAGAAATCTACAGCATCTAATCAACCATTAAATTTTGAATCAAAAGCTAAAGTAATAGTATTAATCGTTAATAAAAGAACAGCTAACAATGATTAATTAGTAATTTAGAAGTCACTTTTGCACAAAAGAACAACAAACCAATCCACAGGTACTTTAAAATAAATTCCCTTGGCCTTTCTCTTGAAGGCCGACAAGGCAAGGGAAAGGCTTGTTTCCCAAGGGTGAGAGTGTCACATTTTCCACACCATTAGAAATAAATTCTTCTTCTACTGTATTTGAAATGTGGGGGCAATGGAACAAGGCTTCTGTACAGGCAGACACTGATGAACAAGACATAACTTCACAGATGCCCCCCTCCCATGACAAGATCTAGTTATGGGAAACTGGGAATTTCTCCCAACTTCCCATGATTTACAGACTAGGAAGGCTCCATTTAAAATTCAAAATTAATCATTAAAATGTTAAAATGCCTTCATGCCCAAACAGTTTTCTTTGATTATTTATCTACATTTAGATGTATATATTTATTTAAAACATTCACGTGTCTTATATAATTTCCCCCCCTCCCCATTTTTCTTCCTTTTATAAGAGCATATCATATTAGGATTTTCTTACAATTTGGATACATAGAAGAACATAAAACATAGGCTGGATTTCTACATATGTTACGTAGTTTTGCAACTAACTTAGATGCATTTCTAAATAGTGTCTCCCAGCTCAACCCCTCCATGGACTGACTTCACAGAGCATTAGCTGGAAGGAGAGAAAGGGTTCTGTTTTGCTGGTGATCAGGGCACAGGCATACAACCAGCCAATGAGGCTGCAACAAGGAACTGTGATAAGAGTTGTGCTCATTGATTGGTGGGATGGGGTGGAAAGATCATTTGCTTACACTCCAGTCACCAGTAGGATGGATCCCCTTCTCTCAGTGCAGTTGATGCCCAGTAAAGTAGGTTGGGAGGGGGGAGTTACCATGGCAGTGCCATGATCATGACTACATAAGAACCATGAATACAGATCTGCTACAGATGCACAAGTCCAGAGTTATGCATCCGTAAGTTTGATCCAGAATTCTGGCCTTAATAAATATCCCAATACATGAAAGAGTGATTGAGTCTGGTAGTTTCTGGTTTTATTATTAAGAGCTCAGAGAATATTCCTTGAGCCCTTAATAATAAAACCAGAAACTACCAGACTCAATCATTCTTTCTTATCCTCTTAATTTCCACTCACTATATAATCATTCAGCCTCAACATTCTCTTAAGCACAGACCATACTGTACACAATCATCACTCAACTGCACTCAAAAGCACACTGACCTAAACTCCAACTCCATCTTAGACTTAAACTGACTCTTTCAACTGTCATACCCATCTTTCAAAGCTCTACGAAACCCCTCCCATAACAGTTTCCTGCTCTGGGATTGGCTCCCTAATGCTTTCTTCCCATTCGCTCAGCATCATTCCATCAACCACTCATCATAGCTATGCTCCGACAAACACTTTATTATCAGCTTTTCAGGAATGAAAGTTGGTAAACACATAAAATTGAGAGCTTATTGCAGCCAACTTATCACCCAGAGCAGGGGTCAAGTTGTGTATCAGATGTCCTCTGCCAAGAATAGAAACAGAGGTCTGACCATGAAGGGGGCGGATGTCAGCTTGGAACTTCCTTTCAAATGTCTGGGAGAAATTCTGCAGCCCTTTCCACTTCAGCATTAGAGAAGGGATAATAGGCTGATGAGTGATAACTGGCATGGTGGAAGAGGCTTTGAATATGATGGACCCAAAGCCTTTCCATTCCTGTACATATCCCCAACACAGAGGTAAATCTATGCTATCCCTGTCATAAATATTTTTCTTCCCATTGCTTGCAGTGGGAGGGAAACAGCGGAATTAATTTTAAAGGTTAAAAAAAATGGGAAATGTAATCCTTCCTCTCTTTCACCTTGCTAGGCTCATGTTGGTAGAGCTCTAGTATATTTGAGAAACTCTGAGCTTGGAGATACACTTGCTTTGTCAACAAATCTGTTTAAAATGTTGGGCAAACAAATAAATATTGGGCTGGCACCAGACAGACGTATTGCTAGCACCAGTTGCATTCTGTGAGCAAGATGTTTTGTATGTATGTATTTATTTATTTACTTACTTAATTTATATGCTGCCTTTTCCCCAAGATAGGACCCAAGGTGGCTTCCATAAAACAGATTAAAAATACAATAAATACAATTAAAATATTACAAAATCAGCTTAAAACTTATAAATTCTAAAACATACCAGCTAAAACAAGCCCTGCTGCTTATACATTAAAAACCTGCTTGAAAAGTCAAGTCTTTGCCTGCCAATGAAAAGAAATCAGGGAGGGGGCCAGCCTAGCCATGGAAGGGCATTCCAAAGGGTGGGAGCAACCCATTTCCCATATACTCCCAAATTATCTATAAGCAAAAAGGTACATACCAGGAAACAAATGTTGAAATATTGGTAGATATGGAAATGTAAATTCACAAGCACAGGTGGTAGACATTTTTTTTTAAAAAAAATAGTTTTATTCATTATGAAGTGTAAACTGCAAAGCATTCAAATATAATTTTAAAAAGTTTATCTGAAAACAGAATTGAATATACTTTCATAATTGCAGAGCTCTAAAGGTTAAAATTTATTTTTAAGTGAAGACTTAGAAGTCAACCAGCAAGAAAAATACTTGTTAAAAATACATATACAGCCACTATAGTCCTAAAGCTCATATCAACAACAATATAGCCTTCTATATAACAGTAAAGTACAATACAATATTACAACATAATATATCACAGTTTTACAAAACTCTTGTAACCTGGCACAGGCTTGTTGTCTAAAATATCGAACAAACTACAACAAAAGAAGGAAAAACAGGTTGGTTATGATGAATATTTTCTTTGTATCAAATGAAATCATACCACATGAAACTGGGACTATGTTTTTTATTAAAAGGTGACTGAGATTAAAATAAAATTTACTTCCACCAAGGTTAGAGTATAAAAATATTCAAGCAGTGTCCCACTTTCAGCTAACACACATTGGAAACTACTTAATGCAGTGTAGATGTGTAAATTGCTATTGCTTAAAACAATTTGTAAGCCACTCTGATAGCCTTCTAGCTAAAGAGCGGGCTATAAATAAATAAATAAATAAATGCATCAGAAGGCTTAATTAATTCTGTTGAATATGAAACATTTTTGTTCAGAGTTATTTTCATATTAATTGCATTATTATAAAAAATACAATCTTGGCAACACAAATCTAAGGCTATTTAATTGGAAATAAATATCTCTGAGGTCAATAAAATTTATTTCCGAGCATGTATGTTGCAGCTGCATCCCCCGAGTTTTTCAGCTTCAGAAAGGAAGATGAAAGGAGAAAATCCCAAAATGTGCAAATAGTTCTGTTTGCATGATGTTGGGTTTCAACAATGGGTAAGGATTCTGCTCTGAGGTTTAATCCAAACATAAAAGGAGCTATCCAAGGTTCAAAACTTATTGAGTGGTGTTCAGCACTTTGGACAGTGCTAAGATTCCATATTCATTACTGCACCGACATCAGAGTCACTCTCCCATCTTTAAACCCGGGTAACAAAACAGATTAGAAACTCTGAATGCTAAATTAGGAATTAATAGTATGGTGTAGTCCTTTGTGTATAGAACTATGGCTCTGGGGAATCGGAGTTACGTACATGTACCTGGGTGACAAATGGCACTGCTGGGGAAGGTACGCTTTTGATGGCCTCCAGGGATAGAGACCAGAGGTGGTTGTGAGTGGCACTACATGCCAAGTTCTGCATGTGACAGGGGCAATGTCAGAGGTTATTTAGGGCCAGCCCCTTCACTCACACTCTTTGGATTTTCGATTCATCACCTATCCTCCTGCCTCCAGTGCAGTATGATCTTAGCTGGTCACTTCGGAGTTGGATATGAATGTCCTCCCCTTTACCTGTGGGTTTTTGTTTGTTTGTTTGTTTGTTTTTGTTTTGCCTATCCCATACTGTATCTGGGAGATTTTGATGATTGGCTAAAGGTGCTAACTGTAAGTAGGCTGTCAATGGCAGATATCAGGGGAAGAATATATGAATTCAGTGTATACCTTGGCACCCTTTTGGTGAAGAGCAGGGCTCTAGAACAGCCTCTACAGTTCCTAGGATCCAGTGGTGATGAAGAAGTCTACTCGTGAGGCTGACTAGGGGTTTGCTCTCAGACTTGGGTTTAATTTCCTGGATTTAATTTCCATTAAATGGCTGGTTTAATTTCCATTAAATGGCCAGTTGGGAATAACCCAATTGTTGGATTGTTGGCTTAGGTGTTTCATCCAAGAGATGGCTGAGAGGGTTGTCAAGTGTTGACACCTGGCCTCAAGTTGCTTCCTCCTCTTGCTCCTTTTCAGATTAAATAGGTTATAGGTCAAATAAAGTGACCCTTACTTAACCCAACTTTCCGTGTCTGGTCTCGTTATTCCATGGTTTGTCAATGGAATCCCTGCTCAGCTATGGAAACCTACTGGATAACTCTCAGCCACTCACATTCTTTCAGCCTTAGATTGTAAACCTTAGATCTTACAAATCTTATCTGAATAAATCTTGCCAAGAACAACTGATGATAGGGTCACCATAAGTTGAAGTTGACTTGAAGGCACAAAACAAGTGTCACCAGCCCCTGTGTGTGTGTACCTTCAAGTACTGCATGTCTGCTTCTGCTCATATATGCTCTGAACAATGTATTTCTCACCCATGCCCAAGGAAGACATACCTGTGGAAATTTTATAAAAAGTTTCACACTGTTGATTTTAACACAGCTCCATTTCAATACTAAAATGTATGTTCTTTTTAAAGTATTTGGTGATAATGATACAAACAGCTGGGTATAAATAAGTAATTCAACAAGGATTTGATATTTTATTACCTGAGGAATGAAAAACGAACTATCAAAAAAAATTCTAAATCTCCACTTCAGCAAGCAAAAGCATAGGCATGCTACTGAGGAAAAGTAGGGAAATAACCTGACACATCAAAGCTCTAGAATATATGGGAAATGAAACCCAACAGAGTCTCCAAACACCAAATAGTCCCTCTTAATATACTCTGCAGCAGATACTTTTCATTATAGCTATATTTGCCAACGTAGCAGAAGCCAATTCTTCAGATTGTTTCCATTTTAAGCCATGTTTCTGAGGGAGTTTTAGCCCTGCTCTGAAACAGAGAATATATTACAATCTCAATGTGGAACCAATATTTTACAACAATGTAAAACACCTTCCTTTTCAACGAAGGAACAGAACAAGGTATTAACCTAAAAACCTAGGTGCAGTTCTGACTTTACCTCAGTAGCAAGGCAGGGTTTAATTGCACATACAAAAATATAACAGATGTACAAATAATAAAATGTGTATTTAGAATTTTTGAGATTGTATACTGAAATGTGTGTGTGTGTGTATGCAATTTCAGTCAATCCAAGTAGGCCACATAAGTGAAGCACTGCTGAAATAGGAATATTTAAATTTGTGATAATTTCAAAATGAATTGTTCTCATTATTAGAATAAAAGTATATCTTACTGTAAATAGAATAGTGAAAGGTGAGATTTTCCATTGAAGATTTGTAGTAATAGATGGCAAATGTAGTGTTTGTGTCCATACAAAATTTTGCTATAGTATACCGACTTGAATAGTCGTCATGTGCTTCCTGTATTATTTACTGTAGAGACTAAAATTTATTGCATTGATACCATTTATTTATCTCCCCCTTGTCACTGAAAAACCATGTGAGTTAGATCAAGCTCTGAGAGAGTCATTGGCCCATGTTTCGTCAGTCTGTAGCTCCTAAGTCCATTTTTCTCATCACTACACAATACAGGATGTAGTGTGCTCTAGAAAGTAGAAGAATTTTTATTGTTGTTTTAATTATTGGGGGGAAAAGAAAGCAGAAGAATTCTAAGCATCTGACGTATAGGTTCTAAACCATGACATGTCTGCTTATTCTTCAGTTGTAAAGAGGACAGGTGAGAGAAATATAGTAAATAAGACAGATGAGAAGAATATATAGGGGGCTCTTTTTGTATCAACTATACACCAGGAAACTCATTTGGAAAGAGTGGACTATATAAGCGGTACATTCCTAAGTCATCAAGTTTGCTAAGTAACCTGCATGTTGGCTGAAGTACAATGAATATTGCTTCAGAACTCCAACTACTGAAACAATGAATAAAGGCTGAAGAGTTGTACTTTTTTTAAAAGAAAGTGCCAATGAGGCAAAATATATCATTGCAACTCTAAACTTAACTACTTAATTCCAAACAGTTCAATAGGATTTATTCCTATATCAGATTAAGTAAGTATATAATTACCTACTTAAGTAAAGTCAATAAAGATGGACATGGTGGGTCCTTTACAAAAATTTAGAATAATTTTCCATTGTAGTTTCCAAAACCATCTCTGCATTATTGAGACAGCTGTATCCACACATTAGGTATGAAATTATAATTGCACACAACAGACAGGTAATATAGCATGATAGGCTGTCAATGTAATTGGGTTCACTATCACCACATGTGCATAGTCTACTCAGTCTACTTAAATAAACAATTTATGATCATGTATTAGTATGTAGGCATTTTAAACTGCTGTCTATTGCATAAAATATTGAGTACTGTAGCAATAACTTTTTAGTTAATTATTAGCATGGACTTCATGCACTACAGGTAAAGGTATATGGCTATTATAACAAATGGGGATGATGCCTGTCATTAATTAAAAACCAAAGTTAGAAGTAAGTGTTCTTGATTTCCTACTGTCAGGAGTTAGAGTTAGCACTCCAAACATTAATTTTGTCTTAGCATTTGTTAGTCCACTTTGAGTGTATGTACCTTAACCTGAGGACCAGAGATAGTTTGGGGATTCTGCTAGTATACCGACCACCCAGTTGTCTAGCAGACTCCCTAACCAAGCTGACACAGCTGGTCTCAGAGTTGCTGTTGGAGACGCCCGGACTTTTAGTTTTGGGCGACTTCAACATTCCACTCGAGACCAGCTTGACAAATCTGACTGGTGCGGCTCAGGAGTTCATGGAAACCATGACAAACATGGGCCTATACCAAATGGTCGTTGGGCCCACACATTGTGCGGGTCATACCCTCAATGCGGTCTTCATTATGGAACAGAAATATCCATGGGCAGAGGTTATTAAAACCACTGCATTGTCATGGACGGATCATTTCCTGGTCAAGACTGAACTAAGAGTATCATCTGGCCGCACCGGGGTGTGTGTGGACCCATTAGAATGGTAGGTCCCCGAAGGCTAATGGAACCAATAGGATTCCAGAAAGCCTTGGAGGGTTTAATGGTTGGTAACGCCGGTGACCCTGTCAAGCTTTGGTTAATACCTAGAACACTGACCTTACCAAGGCTATCGACACGATCGCTCCCAAGCGTCCTTTCCAACCCGCTCCAAACTGTAAGCCATGATATACATCAGAGCTTAGGAAAATGAAGCGGGTTGGACAACGACTAGAGTGCAACTGGCAGAAAACTCGATTCTTATCCGACAGGACTCGTCTTAGGAACTTTCTTTGTCCTATCGAAAGGCAATATGTGCAGCGCAGAGATCCTTCTCCTCTATACGTATTGCATCTGCAGAGTCCCATCCAGCAGAGCTGTTTAGGGTGGTAAGGGAGATGACGCAGGTTATACCTGCGCAGAACCCATTGCTTAACCCAACGATGGCCTGCTGTGATGCGTTTAAAAACTTCTTTGCAGATAAAATCTCTCGGATAAGAGCCGACTTAGATGCCAGTATTTTGAAAGAAACAATTGACAAGGTGTCCAGCAACTCCATTGATGTAAGTTTACTGGATCAATTTCAATCTGTGAGTACCGAGGATGTGGGCAAACTACTTGGTAGGGTGAGGAAGACGACCTGTCCTCTCGATCCTTGCCCTTCATGGCTGGCCATCTATGGGGGGGGGGCTGCCTTGATTGTGTTCTTTAAGGACATCATTAATGAATCTCTCAGAGAAGGGTGTGTTCCATTTTGTTTAAAGGAAGCAGCCGTTAGGCCGCTCCTGAAAAAACCTTCCCTGGACCCCCTGGACATGAACAACTATAGGCCGGTTTCTATGTTACCATTCTTGAGCAAGGTGATCGAGAGGGCAGTTGCACTTCAACTCCAAGTAGTCTTGGATGAAACCAATTATCTAGACCCATTTCAAACTGGCTTTAGGACAGAATTTTGAGTTGAGACTGCTATGGTTGCCTTGACCGATGACCTGCATCTAAGCATCGACAGGGGTAGTGTGGCCCTGTTGGTGCTTTTGGACCTCTCAGTGGCTTTCAATACGAAACATCATAGCATCCTCCTGGATCGCCTGAGTGGGTTACAAATCGGAGGCACTGCGCTCCAGTGGTTCCAATCCTTCCTCTTGGGAAGATCCCAGAGGGTGCTGCTCAGGGACAGCTGCTCCAGCAGAAAGGAGCTTACTTGTGGCATTCTGCAAGGCACCATCCTGTCCCCAATGCTGTTTAACATCTATATGAAGCTGCTGGGTGAGATTATTCAGAGTTATGGGGCTGGGTGTTATCAGTACTCTGATGACACGCAGAATTATTTCTCCTTGTCCTGATCATCGGCCTCGAATTCTGATGGCATCTCTCCTCTCAATGATTGTCTTAAAGCAGTAATGGGCTGGATGAGGAAAAACAGATTGAGATTAAATCCGGACAAAACGGCGATGCTCACGGTAGTGGCCCAAAACCAGGAGTTGGGTTGGAACCTCCAGTCCAGGAAGGGGTCATGCTCTTCATTAAGGACTGTGTTTGCAGTCTGGGGGTGCTCCTTGATTCATCGCTTCAGATGACTAGTCAGGTGAATGCGAAGGTCAGGAGTGCCTGATACACCAGCTGCGGCCTTTCCTGGAAGTAAGGGACCTCGAGACTGTGGTGCATGCGCTGGTAACCTCTTGTCTTGATTTTTGCAATGCGCTCTACATGAGGCTACCCTCATGCTTGGTCCGGAAACTTCAGTTGGTACAAAATATGGCAGCCAGAGTGGTCTCGGGAACGTCTCAGAGAGACCATATAACTCCAGTATTGAAATCTCTCCACTGGCTGCCTATCAGTTTCTGGGCCCAGTATAAGGTGTTAGTTATTATTTTAAAGCCCTAAATGGCTTCGGTCCAACTTATCTCCGGAACCACCTCCTCCCATGCAATCCTCCCCACATACTCCGGTCCTCTGGGGGGAATTTGCTTCAGCCACAAAAATCTAGGCTGTCTGCAACCTCCCAGAGGGCCTTTTCGGTAATCGCCCCTAAATTATGGAATGGCCTGCCAAATAAAATCTGTCAGATGATGAGCCTGAGTAACTTTTAAAAAGCACTATAGATGGATTTCTTTTGGCAGACCTTTCTTAATTAGATCCCGGCCTCAGGAGCTCCTGGCCTCTTTTAGTCTGCTGGCTATTTATTATTTTTTAATGTGATTTTATATTAGTTGTTTTTAATTTATATTGGGTTAATATCTTTTTATGGGGGAGGGTGGGGTGGGTGGTGTTTAGGGATTTTAATTTGTATTTGTATTTTAATTTTTGTAAGCCGCCCCAATTGTTTTTAACAGAGGGGTGGGGTATAAGTAACAATTAGTGAAGCCTCAGACATTAATGCACAAAAAACTACATTTTGGTGCAGATTGGCAGGTGCTTCCTTTTTTTTTTTTTTAAGTATAAGTTTATCATTTTTTCTGTGCATGTTTTTCCAAATGTGTATATTGTCCCTCTGTGATAAAGTGATGCTACATATTTTTCCCCAATGGTACATATGTTGGTATTGTATCAACACATGCGTGCGCGTGCACACACACACATATCTGTCATCTTTCTATCTGTCCACCTATGAATATTTTTGTGCACATTTTTATTTTTATATAATTTGAGTGTGACATCCATGGAAAATGACCCTTTGGGGCTATGTTTGGTGTTTCACTCTGAGTTATATGAATTTGTTAAGTCTGTATCAAAATGCACACTCTAAATAATACCTGGTACATGCTGCCTATACAATTCCACTTTCCCCAAATAAGACTGTTACGCAAAACCCTTGTGTCTGTGGAAAAGATCCATGCATGTTCTGGTCTTACAATGGAGAATTATAGCAACTCAGTTATCAATGTGAGAGGCTGCATAACATACAAGATCATTAACCTGTGCATAACAGCGGCGCTGAGGAGAGACATGGAGGTAGAGACCAAAATAACCTGAAGAAACTTTATTGAACTGTTTTAAACTGCATCCACACACACACACATTCCTCTAGCATGCACACACAAGACTATTGAAGTAAGGCAGGCAATAGTTAGTGGGAGATTAGACTAAGGCTTCAGGGCTATACTGCCCCTGATCCTGAAACTCCTTGGGAGTAGCAAGATGTTCATGCACTAGCCTGACTCCTAGCTCCAGAGTGCAATGTTTTTCCCATCAGCCCTTGAAAGGCCTGGCTCGGTGGGGGGATGATGGGTCCTGTTTTAGGGGATGGTGGGTCTCATTACACCCCCCCCATTAACTCCAGTCCCTACTGGGGTTCATTTTCATACTTAGACAGTTGGTACCCATCCACCAGCATATGTTAGTGCAAATTAGGTAAGCCTGTCTCCATCAGTATTGCCAAATTGAAATCTTTCACATGGGGAAACTTTCAACTAGCTACGTCCATGAGGATCCTTTGCTGGGATTAGCTTCACTAGCCAGGAAGTAACCAGCAAGAAAAGGCATAGCATTACATCTGAACCCAGTTTCTGGCATGCTGCTGTCAGACAAGTCCAGGAATTCAGTGCCAGTTCGTAGCTTCCACGTCAATGAGGTGTTGAATCTGCTTCTGGTTTTAGTCCAGACTTTGAAGGAGGTGTCTATGGTGCTGAGCCATATAAGTCCAGCACTTTGGAAAGCACATTTAAACAAAAGACTAAAACCTGGAGTAGATTCAGTGCTCCTGATATGGAAACTACCACTGGAGAAACTGTAAGTAAACTTCAGACCCTCACCAATATTCTGCATTGCTACTCAGTTACAAATGCATAACTCAGTTACAAATGAGTAGCTAAGTAACATCTCCCAGCCCAGCCCTCAAACCTATCTGAAAGGCCAGCAAATGACTGCAACAATCAGAAGCAGGACTCCTGTCACAATTCCTTGTTGCAGACTCCCTCTCTGGTGGGAAGGTGCTGGAAATATCTTCCTTGTGCCTTGGTCAGCAGCTGAACATGTCTCCATCACTCAATCCAGCTGCAGGCTGTTAAGGTGAGCTGGGGTTAGGGACATTCATGATTAGGATGCATGTTCTTACTGAATATGGAGTAGTTCTGGTTCTGTAGCTTTAACTGCAATGCAGAATGCCAGCTCTTCTCTCCAGGCTCTGTCTTTTTAGAGTAACAATAAAGAAGCTGTCCTGGTTTAGATGTACCATTCAGCCCCCCCACCCCCCCCACCCATGAGCTTCTGGTTACTGAAGCTTAGCTGGAGCCACAGAGCCAAGAAGAAACAACTGATACTTGTTTGTGATTGAGAAGCCAAGGTGCTTCATGATTTTAGTTTATTATTTTATGCTAATGGGTGATGGCCAGTGTAGATCTATGGAGGCCATTTAAGAAGATCCAAGAATCTGAAAACAGACACGCAATAGCCTCAGCATAATATCCTTGAAACCTTCCTGAAACTGGAAGTCATACTTACAGTGGAATATTTTATTTTACACTTCTCAAAGGCATAGACTTTCCTTGAAGCTCTGAGAAACAAATCAGTATAATAGAATTTCAGCTTGGTAAGCAAATCTATTTGCCCATTTCAGCACATTAGCTGCATTCAGAAAGGATTTAGATCCTTTGAAAACTGAACATAGAGAAGCATCCTTTTTGAATCACTTTTTCCCCCCAAGTCTGTATTTAAGGGTAAATTTCATGCATTTGCAGTGCCTTTAAAACATTCAGAGATATGTTTGAAGAAATTTTGCCAACATTTGCTGCATCTCTCATAAGTTACACAACCCATACATACAAGCTGTCAGCTCACAATGCTGTGAAGCTAATTTTGAAATATGCTACAGCTGTCTCTCTCCAACTTCTGTTAACTTGAACTACAATTCAGTATAAATGAGCTTTGTACAGCCTGTTCCTAGGTATGGGTCTAATTTACTTTGTTCAGCCTCAATAGTAAGCATAGCACAGGTTTCCATTGGCCTTTGCTCTTTAAAAAAAAAAAACTTGTGAAATGTTCTCCTTTTAAAATAAAAAGAACAAAAACACATCTGAGCCTTCTCTGAAGTCCATTATCATCTCTCCAGAGCATTTAAGCATTTTCCTCTAGCTTTTTAATATCAAAAGTCATTTATATTTATTTGTTGGTTTGTGTTTGCATGGTTGTTATCTTTACATTATTAACAAACTCTATAGCAAGCCAGTGTTCCATCAACACCACTAGTCACCAGCGCAAGGGGAAGATATACAGACTCAGAGGAATTGTTCTCCTCAGATAACAACTGCCACCATTTCCTCAAAGAGTGCCAGCTTATCTGCTGGTGTGGCTTTTTCCCACCTAATTACCTTTTCCACAGTGGAAAACAAGTAAGCTAAGGTTTTTATAAGAAGCATATAGGACATGATTCGTTTTACCCAGTCTCTTGTACAGTAAAATAATTTGAAAGAAGCTTTCAGAGGCTCTTTTTAAAAATAGCCAGCTATAGCTGAGAAGTTTAAAAATGGGCCAATACCTGTGTTCTAGCCTCATTTTTGTTCCTAGTGCAGTAAAGTTCATTGAAGACCACAATGAGAGGTCACATTATGGAAGCCTAAACCACTCATACTCCTAATTTAAAGAAAGAAGTACCAAATAAAGGCCTTTTCCTTGGTTCCCTTAATCTCTCTCCTTAAATTGCTTAGCCTATGACTGCTAGGGATAGGAAATAATTTTATAGGATTCCACAGTCTCAGTGAAAATAACCTTTCAATACTTCCTGTGAATGTCCTGAGATTCTACTGTAGAAATGTACCTTGTATCAAGAATATGCAAATTTATGAGGCTTTTTTTGGGGGCGGGGGGAAGGACACACAAACTAGTGTACACTTTCTAAAATGTGAATGGTTAAATTGACAAAAAAAAAAACATATGTTTTAGTCAATGAGGAAAAATGCATGCATCACTTAAAATTTGTTTGAAAGGGTATATATTAAGAAAGCGGATTAAAATGCATATAGATGTAAATGCAAGAATTTAAAAAACAATTCTCACTTCCTGATATGAAACAAGGATAGAAAAAAAAATGCAGAGGCAATTCAGAGAAATGCAATGAAACTGAGATTGAGTAGTTTCCACATCCCTAGTGAGCATTGCACTGAAACAATTAAAAACAATGGCTGGCATTGAGATTTGCAGTTACAGATACATGACCTAGAGTAAGAGATTCATAATCTATAGTTATGGATTTATAACCTAGATTTATGGATCCATAAATGGTCTGTATTCACTAAGACTATGTAGTCTTTCTGTAAAAATATGTAAATACTACCCCAGTAGCCAGATAGGGCAGAGGAAGTCTAGTCAGTTTCTGATCAGGGAGAAAGGAGGAGGATGCTTCAATCTCCTCCCATCAGTGAGCAAGGCTGCAACAATCAGAAGCAGGACCTCTCTTGCAAGTCCTCATTGCAGCCCTACTCACTGGCATTTTCCTGCTCAGAAGCTGAAGCCTTCACTCAATGTGGCTGCTGGCTCTTAAGGTGGACTGTGGGGGTGGGGAGGTGACAAATGGGAGATATTACTTATAATGCAGACATAACTAAGTAGCCAACGTAGATTACTGATGAGTATTTGCAGTTAATTTTTTACTCATTAAGAGCATGGCCATTTAAAACTTGTGAAAAAAGAAGAAATGTCAACAAAAATCAGGACACAGATTTGCATGAAATTTGCATGTGCTAATTTATATGTATACATGCAAACTTAGAAATGATTGCTATAATTTAAATGGAAATACAATGAATTTAACTGTAATGGTGAAAGCTATCATCAGGTGATCTGTATGCCTTTTCATTCAGCTCTAAAGCTGTTAACTGTTGGTGGAAATGGTATCCCTTTTTATGGTTCTTCATCCTTAAAACTGACTTGAATAGCTTTTCAGATAGAGGATGCCTTTCCTCTGATGGTCCTTCCAACACTGAGGGTTTCTAGGACACACAGCCATTCATTCTACAGTAGTTTATTTACAATCCCAAGTTTGATTAACTCAGAACAATACAATCCCTAGCCTGATTTTCTGTATGATTCAAACATGTAAGTAGCATTTCTAGGAATGAAGGCACTAGAAGAGCTGTAGGACTTCATCAGACGAGCCCCTTTAAATGTTCTTTTGCTGGCATAAAAAAAAATTATGCCAGCAAAAGAACACCCCCCACCATACTAACCTTCTCTCCCAGCAGAAGGTTTCCTCAGCAATGAAGAGGAAGTGAATGAAGCCCCATTCACTTCCTCCTTTGAATTCCCATGAGACATCATTGTGCGGGAAATTTAAAAAACAAAACAAAATGAACACAGGGAAAGTTACACAAAGCACATACAAACACTTTAAAACTTACATGTAATGTGGAGAGGGTCTTAAAAAGTGCATCCCTTATCTGGATGTTGTGATCTCACCCAGAAGTGTTGTGCCGGACCGGCCATTCACGCTGCATTCACATGAGTTAAATGGCACAAGGTTTCATACACCGGCAATGTCAGCACTAAAGCACCAGAGGGAATCAATTGACAGATTCAGTTGTCAATAAAAAGGTATGTGTTTTGGCCAGGACATAAACATGAAAGTGCAACGTCATCTGATATGTGCACCCCTTCACATTTATGTGGCATCTTTGTGGTGCCATATTTAGTGTATCTGATAAAGTCCATAGTCATCCAAAAGGGAATTATCACTGTATACACTGTATATTAAGGCCTGATCCTATGGGATATAGAAGAAAAAAGTGGATTACTGAACTTTTTAAAACAGGTGCACAGGGAAGAGACTGACAGGTATACATTATAGAATGATGGGGAGGCCAACACCAGTTCCAAGGAAAAAAAATGAAATGTACTTGTGTACTCTAGATGAATGGATTTGAAATGGGATATCAATCTACAGGGGAAAGCCAACTGATAAGTTTGCCTGCTTTCTCCTGGCCCTGCCTGCCTTGTTGAACTTTGGATGGGAACCTTATAGAAGTTTAAAATCTTATCATAGTCCTAGTGAACTCTCTTAGAGGTGTCATTCATTCCTAAATTGCCAATGAGTTTTACATGAACTGATATTTCAAGGCCAATTTGGAGGTTCCTGCTCAGGTGAAACTTAACAGAAATTCCAAAGGAAGTAAAACTGAGGTCTTGATCAAAGGGTTGCCTTGGCAAATCACATTGATGCAAACACTATTTCATACATGTAAAATGGATAGTAGTGACTTTTCATGTAAATAAAACACTTCACAGCTTTTGTAGATTCCAGACAGCAATTGCATACACAATAATGGCATGTTGTTTGACTCACAGATTTAAATGAAAATTAAGACAGTGTTTCTGTAATTGGGATAATGGCCTAAACAAATTTAAGCAAGCAATTGATCTCACACAGATCCACATTTTAAGCCATTCTTAGGCTGGAGTCCTTTGCATATTTACATGAGACTAAAATCATTAGACTTCAGAGGGGCTTAATTCTGAGAAAATATTCATGTGACCATGCTGCTGACAACAAGGCATTCACTAGCAATGGAAAAGAAACTAATTGGCCTCACATTTCCCTATAAAACATCAATTTTTGTACCTCTGAAGACTTAAAATTGATCAATGTACATTTTGCCTTGGAAATCTATACAATTCCAAAGTTTATGATTTATTTAAGAGGAGGGAAAAATCAACAAAACCATGTGTAAAATTGAAAAATATGCATCACTAAAAGTGTCCATATACATTTTATGTCCAAAATGTGTTGAAACACACTTTAGGCAGTGTGGAAAGGTGTAAAACATATGTACAAAATGTGTGCTTTATAGGGGATAAGTACACCCAAATTTCTTTGTGGGAAGAGGGTGAAAATTCTCATAATCCAATACAGAGTAGAAACAGGATGAGGATTTGGATGTATATATGGGAAACAAAACTGGCTATCTGAAATGCAAGCATTTATTCAGAAATAAGTTTCTGTTCTTCAATGGGCTTTATACACACAGATATGTGTGTATAAGAATTGGTAGAAATACACTGCCTATATTTGGACCTTAACAAGCCAGAGAAGGCTTTAAAGAAATAGGCACAGGATTTTGATTCAAGCAGATGACTGTGACAGTCGAGTTTATTGACAATCTGCAGATTGGGTGCCTCAGACTCCTTGCAAGGAGAGAGAGGAACCCTGAGCAAAGACAGACATCCTATTTTAAACCCTATCTCCCATCTGCATGGTTCCTCCCTCCTTTGCCATATTTTCCATAATACTTGGCGTATACAATCTTCTGGTACGTCTCCATCTAGACCACCCCTCCCTGTTGCCCCTTCCCTTAGTTAGCTAATACTGTTTTCTGTGAGTTCAGCTGTATGTGACAAGACCTTTGTCTGCAAAAATATATGTTGACATCTTTTAGTGAAACAAGGCAGAACTTGTCTGGTTTTGAAATTATTCTGCTAGGCATAGTTATTTCAGGAAGCTTAAAGAATCCCAAGCATTTGCCAAGCTCAACATAAATGAACCCACAGCATACTAATCGTCCACTTTTTGGACTCATAACAGAAATTGTATATCCCACAGAATCTTGCAACATGGTATTATTATTATTATTATTATTATTATTATTATTTCTATAGCACCATCAATGTACATTGCGCTTTACAAGAAAAAGAACAAAACAATTCCCTACCCTCAAGAAGACATGATACAAAAGTAAAGTCCAGCAGTTTCTTCTCTTCCTCCTTGGCCAGGGCGATGGAAGTTGGGATGGCGGAAGAGCCATTATGCTTCTGGGCAAAGGCAAGAAACATGCTTAAGATAACTGAAAGCAAAGTATTTGGGCTACGAAAATACTACTATAAGATGGTATATTTCATCCAAAACAGTAATGGTTCAGTTTACCTACAGCAGAAACAGATATTTTGATTTGATTTTTATGCCCTATGAAAAGTTCCAAAACAGCTGCTGAATCATGTGCCCTCTACTGGGAAGCAAAAGTAAGGTGACCAATTCAGTTAACAAATCAAAATAAATTATGCTGCTCATTTTTTGTTTATACACCACTGTATCCCATGTTGCTTGCAGGGCGGGGGGACTGCAATACTGCACACATTTACTTCGGAGTAAGTTCTACCACAATCAGTAGAGCCGATTTCAGTGTAAAAAGGAATAGGATTAAGCTGCACAATAGAGCAGCACAGAAACATCTGACAAAAGTCCATATTATTTGAATGCAATATGTAATGTTACATACATTCCTTGGATGTGATTTGAATATACTGTTATTATGAGCAGCTAAGGAGAGGCAATTGCTTATAAAGACCACTTTCAGCAGTAGCTTTTGATGAGTCTATAAAAGTTACTAGGATGTCAATAGTATTTCCAAATTCCTCTGAACAAAAGGACTCAGTGGTGTAACTGCTGCTAATAAACACAATACTTCTACATGATGTCAGACTAAATTGTGCGTCTCTAGTCTTTGTATTTATGAGCACAGTTGTCATGTGAGGAAGAAGTAATGCACTGTTCAGCAATATCCTCACACTGGTTGAAATAGCCACTTGTCAGGTCATAATTCTAGTACAGTGCTTCAGAAACTTATAAGCACCATTATCACATACCAAAGTGCTCTCAGCTGCTAAATATCACTCACACAACTGCTTCTTGGTGCTACTGATGTATAACTGTTTAATATTAAATGTGATGTGCAATTTGCAGATACTTAGTCCAGAAATTCTAATACTAATTATGATAGTAATAATTTATGATGATAGCAATGACAAGGGTAATTGAAATGCACACATTCCATATGGATGGATGAGAGTATTTGCATTATGTATATATCACCCCTTCAGCAACTTGCCCAGTGCAGCATATAAACCAATAATAGTCCTATATGCAATCTAATCATATTAATATCATTAAAGTTTCACAATAGCAGAATAAAATCATATAAGTATCATATAAAAAGAAGCAGGCCAAAAGGGAAATCAACGACTTAATTAACTGAAAGCCTTGGTGTATAAAAAAGTCTTAATGAAATGTCAAAAGGCATATGAAGCATCACCAGTCAAGGTTATCAGTGAGTTTGCTTATATGACAGGAAAATGCAATGTAATTTTTTTTTTTGACAATTTGACCTTGTTCCCAAAGTCACCACTTTAGTTTTATGAGAAATTTGGCAACATGGAACCATTAGGTTAGTGACATCTTAGTACTGCATGTGTGCAAGAGATTGTAGGGTTTGATAGCATTCCAAGCTTCATGGCAATACAACAGATTGTCCAGATGGTCTCAGAAGTTGTATTGAGAAGTTTCACAGGAATTCTATATCAGCTACTGAGTTTCATGTGTCTAACTATGTAACACCTCCTGGTCCAATCCCCACCCAACCCACTTTAACAGCCCGTCACTGGATTGGGTGTTGGAGGTCTATTCAGCTTCTGATGGGGGCACAAGGAGGTCAATATTTCCACCCCCTCCTTCCAGTAAGTGAGTTCGTAACAAGGACTTGTGACAGGTATCTTGTTTCTGATTGTCACAGGTTCACTCAAACATCATCCTTCTTGCATCCTGGTCATAAGCTGAATGGACCCCCTTCACCCAATCTGGTGGCTGGCTCTTCTGGTGGACTGGAGTAGCATTTACATAGACTATGTAGTCTTACTGAAGAGATCACTTACAGATCCAGAGCTCTGGGTTATGAATCTGCAACTGCAATACTAAATACCAGCCACTATCTATAAAATCACCCTTAGATGACTAATGAGTCTCTTCATTGTTATTATTTGCTGTCAAGTTGCTTTGGCTTATGGGTACCCTATGAATGAGAGATCTCCATGAGCCCAATTATCAACAGCCCTGCTAAGGTCTTGCAAACTCAGGGCTATTTTGTCTTGATTGAATCAATCTACCCATAAGTGATTGCCCTCTTTTCCTACTGACTTCCATTTTACCAAGAATTATCATCTATTCCAGTGCATCAAAGTTGCATCCTGATATGTCTGAAATATAGTATTGTTTGTTTGGTAATTTTGGCTTCTAGGGAATGTTCAAGCTTGATTTGCTCTAGCACCTATTTTGTTGTAATTTTTGGCAATCCATGGTGTCCATGGTACTCTCCTCCAGCACCACCTTTTAAATGAATTAATTATTTTCATATCAGCCTGCTTCACTGTCCAGCATTCACAACTATACATAGAAATCAGAAATACTTTGGCATGGATGATTCTAGCTTCAATTTTAATGATGCATCTTTACATTAGAGGATCTTACTTAGTTCTTTCATAGCTATTTCCATGTTTTAGCTTTCTTTTTATTCCTTAACTATAGTCTAAGTTTTGATTGACTGCACCAAAGTACAGTCTTTAAGTATTTTGATGTCTTCATAGCCCACTTAAAAGTTATGTAATTCATCTGTGGTCTTTATATTTGTTTTGTTTTGTTTAAATTTTCAACTATTAACCTTCTTTTACGCTTTCATTCTTGACCTTCATCAGTAGTAATTCCAAGTTTCTGTGTCTGTACGGGTAACTATTTTGTCACCCATCTGCATCTTGTTACAAGTTATACTTGATAAATATGAATTGCAAGTAGACTTTGATGCTTAAGGCAAGGAGCTGCCTCTTGCCAGAGCCTGCACACATTGTAAGAGGCTCAGTGGTTAAATGCCAGTACTGCAAGCCACAATGTTATGAGTTTGATCCCAGAGGGCTTCAAGTTTGACTCAGCCTTTCCATACTTCTGTAGGTTGGTAAAATTAGTACCTAGCTTGTTGGGGGCAATTAGCTAAAAAAACATTGTAAACCGCTTAGGGGGTGCTTTGGCACTGATAAGTGTTATATAAATATCAACGCTATTCTAGTGTGTGTGTGTGTGTCTGTGTCTGTGTCTGCCTGCCTGCCTGCCTGGAGGATTTCCTTTACTTTGAACCCTCCATATGGTCTGTGTCTACCAGAACCTGTCTCCTCAGTTGAGAGTTCTGCTGCTGCTCTGATCTTCAGCCACCTAGCTTACTTGGACTCTCCTTCATATCCAAGGGTAAGAAAATCTATGTTCATCTAAGTCTGTAGTCCCTTAAGCTTAGCTACACCCCTCTACCCCCACCCCCTTTGATTGATCTGGAGTTGTTGGTCAGGATTGCTTTTTGGCACTTGTGGTACTTTTTGGTACTTTCTCCCCTCCCTTACTAAGGGGTCGTTTCCACGGCAAAATAAATCCTCAAACAATGAGACAAGAAGCCTGATAGTTCCCATGCATTTCGAAGCAACAGCGCCCTTTTCAGAAGGAGGGGGTGCAAAAAACCCATAAGTCCCGCAGTATCAGCTTTCGCTAGTTTTCCGCACTTTTTTGATTAAGTTCGCAAAAAAGCGCATAATTTGTCATGGGAACTAACGATTGTTTACCTTTTCGAATTACTGTGAGCAGAGCTGAATCCTGATTGGTTGGAGTGACCTTTCTGCTGTAGCCAAATAGAGGGGTTGAAGAGAAAAAAATTAACCCTCCTTCTGCTTGCAACCCACTTTGGAAAATTTGCTCTGAGCTCTTCCTGACTGTTTCAAAGGAAGGCTTTTGGGGTTTGGAAAATGATCGGGAGGAGTAGCCTGTGCTTCGTTGCTGTGAGAGTGTGTGTGTGCGTGCATTCGTGTATGAGGGAGAGAAAGACTATCGCATGTTCGTCCTTTTGTTTGTTTGTCCTTCCATTCACTTGCCTGCATTCAAGAATTCAAACAATCAGGAATGAGGCAAGCTTCTGTGTGGTGTGTGTGTGTGTGTGTGTGTGTGTGTGCATGAAGGGAAGGAAAGCAGACCGCTCCAGCATGCTTTTGCTTGTTCGTCTTTTCATTCACTCCTTTCTTTATAGAAACCTTTCGGGGCTGGGGAAGGGGGGTTGACAGATCGCTTTTTTGATCCTTTGTTTGTTTGTACTTTTTCTTCCCTCTCATTATTTATGGTCTCCATGACCCCCTCCTTGCTCCCTCCCCGCCTCCTGACTGGCTTTAATCATCTGGAGGCGATCCCCCCCCCCACCTTTGCCTGTGTGTACTATATGGAAAGCAGAATTCCTCATCTTTCGAAATGCTGGGGAGTCGTGTGATTTATACTCTTCTCATTCGAAAGAATGGTAATCCGGAATCTTGCGAACTTTTTCCTGTCGTGGAACCGGCCCCTTAGAGAAACAGCTTGCAAAGAATGCAGACTGCTTTGTTGGGTTTCTGCAGCTATCTTTTTCTTTTTAATAAAGAAATAATTGTGCTTCAAAATCAGCTTGTCCTCAACCTGATTCCTCCCCATCCCCTTTTTGGAGACACTCTGATGTATTGTCCATTTTTGAAACCTTAGTCTGTAAGGTCCTGCAGAGAGTTAGTGCCTAGGAGAGCTTTCTCCCCAATCCAGCAAAACCCAGTGTGCTGCTCTTAACATATACCTCCTTTTTTATAAACCACCTCCTGCTCTGCATCAGGGGTATACTAACCAAGACATCCTGAAAAATTCATGCCAGAAGAATGGACTCATGTCTATCAACTTGTCATGGTAAATTTCAACGTAGGTATTGTCTGGTTCCTCAGACCTCTTGACCCCTTAGCAGCTGTTCCAGCTGCTAACATGGGAATTCTTTAGCTTTCACCACAACTCTGTTTTAATTCAGTTTATACCATTTAATGACTCTTGTTTACATGGAGGTAATCTCCCAAGTTTTCTTCTTGGGGAAGGGAGGAAGCAGATAATCCAAGAGCTTCATTCTTACAAAATTTTCACTCTTGGGGGGGCTCAAACCTTAGGGGTCCATCCCTCCAACTTCTGGAACTCTTTATGGCCTTCTCCCTTTATCCTTTTGGGTACCTCGGTTGATTCAATGAGACATTTTACTCCTGGACTTTTTCTGTCTGTGGAAATGTGAGAGCAGATGCTATCTCGCCTGCTCCAGAGGATGGGAAGGGACATGAAGGACTGCAAGAGGGAGAAGAGGGGAGGGGGTGAAAGACCTATCATATCAGCAATCATTCAGTATTGTAATGTTGGATTTAAGCCTCACTGTGTCTTCACAAGACACTAACAAGGGGAATGCTGATGCTAGGACTATAGCAGAAGTGGAATTCATCTCTTAACTGCAGAAACATTATTAGATGTGTAAAAGAGTAATACATCTTCAGTGCATCTAGGAAAAAATGAGGACAGTTAAGAATAGATGTAGGGCTGACGTTGAATTTTCAGCCTTTTGTCAGTTCAATTCCTATCCTTCACATTACACATATCTAGTCGGCCTCTCCTTTTGGGGTAATGGATACTGATATAAATCTGCTTTTCTCCCTGCTGGGCTTTTCTCAGAAGAAAATGGAATCATTATAAATAACGAGTTTCCATGGAAATAACCATTGTCCACATTTGGTTGCTTGTGAAATCCAGTGATATATTTCTTTGTTCAAGTTTGTTCAATTGATCAAGTTTTTCTCATTTATAAGCTTTATTCAAAACTTAGGTAGACCCACAGATATATCAAATGGATCCCAAGTCAAAATTATTCTTATCATACCACAAAATTAATATTAATTTCAGATTATCCTGCAGCTTCAAACACAGTATAGTTATGATAATCTGAGACATCTTTTTCTGCTTTCCACATTCATTCTTCTTAAAAGTTACTTATACATATAGGATCTTTTTTTATGTTAGGTAGAAGCACACAGCAGGAGTTTTATATTTCACAGTTCTTTACAATTTAATGTTAAGGAGACTGAGATCTCCCTTGCTTTCACCTAGCAGGTTTCTTTTTTTTTTCAAGGAACCTTTACATATTTACTTGATATAATTACCTACCATAGTGATGCTGTGCATAAAAGTAACATGCCTATTAAGTATATTTTGAATTCATGGGGGATTTTGATAAAGTTCCCCCATGATATTCTTGTAGACAAGCTGGTGAACTGTGGGCTAGATAATGCTACTGTTAGGTGGATATATAATTGCTTGACCAACCTAATCCAGAGTGTTTACCAGTAATTTCTGTTCATCCTGGAGATAAGTTATTAGTGGGGTGCCTCAAAGTTCTGTTCTGGGTCTGGTGTTGTTCAATATCCTTATAAATTACTTAGATGATAGAATAGAAGGCAGCCTGATCAAATTTGAAGATGACAACTAATGCAGGAGGGGTAGCTAATACTTCAGAGGACAGAATAAGAATTCAAAATGACAGATTGGAGAGCTCAGCCAACATTTACAAAATGAATTTCAACAAGGATAAATGTAAGGTACTACGTCTAGCTAGGAATAATGAAATGCATTCATATAGGATGGGTGACATCTGGCTTGAAGAGAGTACATATAAAAAGGATCTAGGAGTCTTAGTAGACCATAAGCTAAGCATGAGTCAATAGTGTGATGTGGTGGCCAGAAAAGCCAATGAAATTCTAGGCTACATCAACAGGAGTATAGTGTCCAGATCAAGAGAAGTAACAGTGCCACTGTATTCTGCTTTGGTCAGCCCTGATCTGGAATATTGTGTCCATTTCGGGATATTGACAAGCTGAAATGTGTCCAGACAGGGGAAAGTATTATGAGGAACTACTTAGGATATTTGATATCCTTCACTGGAGAAGACTGGCATGATAGCCATCTTTAAATATCTGAAGAAATGTCATGTAATAGACAAAGTGAGCTTGTTTTCTGCTGCTCCAGAGACTAGGGAGATTTTCAGACCTGCCAAAATGCGTGTCTGCCGCGCGAGCAGCCTCCCGAAACGGCTGCGTGGCAAGGGTCTACTTTGGACGACGCTGTGCCTCTCGCGAAACCGTCCGTGTCACTTCCGTGAAGCTTCGGACGGCTCGGCGCCATATTTCAATCTCGGGCAACCTCCGTGATTGAAATATGGCGCCGAGCCGTCCGAAGCTTCACGGAAGTGACACGGACGGTTTCGCGAGAGGCACAGCGTCGTCCGAAGTAGACCCTTGCCGCGCAGCAGTTTCGGGAGGCTGCTCGCGCGGCAGACATGCATTTTGGCAGGTCTGAAAATCTCCTAGGACATGAACTAATGGATTCATATTCCACCTAAACATCAGGAAGAACTTTTTTTACTATAAGAGCTTTTCAACAGTGTACTGGACTTGGGTGGTGGTGGACTCTCCATATTTGGTAGTCTTTCAACATGTGTTGGCTGAAGCTCTTTCTGGAGTGTTTATTTCTGAGTAGTGGGGGCTGGACTAGATAGCCCTTGCAACCCCTTCCAATTTGAAGATTATATGATTCTCTCATCTCCTTGCTTTATTCCAGGACTAGCCTCAGATATTTTGCAGTCTGAGTTGGAATAGCAAATGGCTCCTCTGTAAACATACACATTGATCCAAGCCAAGGTGAACAGTAGCTAAACAAATGATGTTATTTGGACATAAACACACACAGGTATCTGAAACATCTCTTGCAGTAAGAGCAAAACAGTGGCCCAAATAAATAATTTGCAGCACTCTTATGTCATCCACAATCTGATACATGAGACAGCTGCCTCACTTTGCCTAGTGGGAAGGCTGGCTTTGCTTGGTTTCCATTATTGCATTGTTTGATATGGTCAAAGACAATGATTACTGAGAAAAATTCACTAAATGGCAATTTACGACAAAAGTGTGACATATTTCCTTTGTTAAGCAGTGACAGCATTAACTATGCAATTAAATGATGGTGGGAACCCAGTGTGCCTTTTCTAAAGTCTTTTGTTAATTGAATATTTTCAAGACAGAGAACATTTATATTGCCAGAATTGTATAGTTTAGGATTTGAAGTGGTCAGAAGCACATCATTTATTATAAATTTGGGGAAGCTTTTATTGCAGTGGGACTCCTACCATTTTGTTACCTGTAGGTATAGAATTTCCCAGTTTCTTAAATGTAGCTAGGAAATCAGGTGCACCCTTCAAGATCACAGACACTTCCTTCCTTATCTACAATGTACGTTTATTCCCTGCCCTTCCTCACCTCCATTCAGTTCTTCTTCCCATTCCAGTGTTAACTTCAACTTAAATTTACTGTGCCAGTTATGAAATGCTCTGCCCTTGGAAGCCGCATTGGCAGTAAAGCTTGCTGAGTCCCAGTAACCAAAGCCTCTGAGGTCAAATCACTGTGCCTACATCTGTACTGGTTCCTTATTTTAATCTGTTTAAATTCATTGTAATAGTCAATTTGTTAATCTGCTTTTAGACTGTTTAAATTATGCTTACTGTTTTATATTTTTAAAGTGTTCTACATTGTTTCAGACTGATTTTTATCTGTATGCCACCCTGAAACTAGGTGATTTGGGGCAGAATATAAATATGTTAATTGTTTAAGATATTAAATGGTTAAGATTGAAGGACTGTAGCTGTCATCAGTCCTCACTGACATAGCTGATAGTGATGGATGTTGTAGTCCTATAGTTTTGTAGTCCCATACCTTATATATACAAATAAATCAATTGTTATCATTAAACACAGTGCAGCATGCAGCCATAAAATGACATGTCCTTAATACGGAAAGAAGGAAGTGGGGAAATCAAGCAGAAGAGAAGAGGGAATGGGAAGATGTGTGCCTGAGGTATTCTCCTAATCTCTTGGTTATGGTTACAAGGAATTTTTCATTGACCTCCAGGCATTTCCATGGTTTGAGTCACAACAGTTGGCTTGGCCAGATTGGAACTGTGAACAGTGTGATCCAGTTGGTTAAGTTGCAGTGCTTGGATTGTAACTCTGTTTTTGTTTGTTGGCTTCACTGATTCTGTAACAGCACTGTCAACTTAATCTAACACGGTACCTGGATAGCAATTAGTACCTCAGCAAGTGAATCTTCCTTCATCATTGTTTTTCCATGCAGAGGCTGCCTATTTCTGTTTCAGTCATCCCCTATGACTCTTCCTTTAACCATCATTTCTACAGAAAATATCAGGTTGATCATGTTTTTAGCTACACATTATGGAAATTTCTAAAGATCAACCCTCTGTTAAAAGTATTTGAGCAAATGCCATCATTTCCCCCACCAATTGGCAACCCTTCTTTGTGCTAAAAAGGGGGTTCTGATGAAATTATGTTTTTCATACAGTTGCTCATTAAAACAGGAGACCTTCTAGAACTGCATTTACAATATAGGGCTAAATCAGTTTGATAGCACTTCAAATGCCATGGTTTCATCCTGTAGAATCCTGGACATTGTACTTCCACTCTCCTGAACCTACAACACTAGTTCTCATGGAGACTTCTAATTCCCTCACCAAACTATAAATCCTAGGATTCCTCAGGACAGAAATATGGCAGTTAAAGTGGGATTGAGCTGCTATAATGTTGTAGTGTAGATTCTCTCCAGAAAACATAATATTGGTTGGGTATACATTTTAGAAGCTTGGATAAGGAGGTTTAATATTTCCAAGACCAGCACTTTTTTCTTCACCAGCAGCAGAATGGGCTGGCATAAAGGCCAGATAGTATACAGGATGATCCATCTCCATGTCCCAGAATGGGAGCCTGAAAAACCTCTGGAACATCACAGCTGCCTCACCCAGACAAGCAAAACTTTATGTTCCATAGGTGTTGAACATGATCTTGGCCATTACAAGCAAATATAGTCATAAAGTGTAAATACATCTATAAATGCATCATTTTGTAGAACATACTTTTCATATTCTGTATTTATATTTGTTTCTGGGAGCCTTTGAAATGCAGGGGGAAGAGAAAGTGCAATATAATCAAAGCTGTCAAAGGAAATTGATGTCTGGAAGTGTTGTATAAATACATTTCAGTGGAAAATGCTTTTACTCATTTGAGCTTGCTTATTCCCACAACAACTAACACACTGCAACAAGAAGGTAGCATCCATTATGCAAGATGCTAAATGCATGCACAACAGAAAGCTGAACTTATCGAACATGTGAAAGGAGTAGATGGATGAGCTCTGATGCATTGCCTAAAATGAGTGGGCTCTATCACTGTATTCCATAACATGAACAGGTGTGCTATTGGACTTCATTGAGGTTTTAGTACTTTTACTTTCTCAGATGTGAACTTTCCGAAAGTCAGTGGAACTTGCTGACCCAAAATGGTGCCTTGGGACCAAGATCTATGAAAATGTGTGCCTCATTTTCATATTGGCCAAACCTCATCTGGAAAATTTGGAATTTCTTGGTGAAAGAGGGAATTGAGTTGCCTGTATCAATAACAATGGTGGGCAAGCTGTTCATTAATTACAAATCTGATTCATGCCATCATAATCCACTTTCATGGTCATTGTGCAGGTTGGAATTCTATTCCAATCATGCCGTGACCCAAAGTTTCCCCAAACCTTCCTTTTAAGCAGTGTAGCCCCCCCCCCACCATTGACATGACACTCTTCTACTTTTCCTCTAAGTGATTATGAGATGCCTGTCACAGTGTGTCTAGCTACTGCAAAAGAGCTAAGCACGGTCATGCTAATCTCCTGCTTTCTTGCAACATGTTGGAGAGGGGCTGCACTACTTAGAAGGTAGGCTTTAGATGGGGTCTCTGTAGCTATGTCTCCCAATGCAGGATCTCAGCCAACATTCCCTGTGAACAGTCATTGATTTAAAAAAATAATAATTTGTATTAGCTTCAATATAACAATGTAACATCACACATAGCACCAAAACAAATAACATCAACAAATAACATCAGCGTCCACAATTTCACCACAAAAACAACAATCACAGCAATAACAATAACAGTAATGACAAAACACTTCATAATAATAACAATACAATATAATATGACACATTATGCAATATAATACTAACAATACCTACAATACAATAATTAAAATATTACATACATACACAATAACACTTACCACACATACACACACACACAAAATACCACAGTCATATTTAAAAATATTTTACTCACTATTTCCTAACCTTAGGTCTTTGTGTATCCTTTTCACAATTTTCCTCTTATCTTAACAATTTCATACCTCTGCCACTCTCAACAATACTTAATTTCAAAACCCATCAGTATAATTATTTCTCCTTTTTGTTGAGTGTATCTCAAAAATGGTTGAAATGTCTCTATCATCTTCTCCTTTAGTAACATGGTTAATTTGTCCATCTCTGCAAGTTCAAGTGATTTCATAATCCAATCTTATATTGAGGGGATATCCATGTCTTCCACTTAAAAGGTATAATCCCATATTTCTGTTCAATATTTATTTATTTATTTAGAAGTATGTGCTGTATTGATTCTGAATCTTTATATGGTAATCTACCAAAAGTTGGGGTGTTTTTTTTCTTTCATCATAAATGAATAATGCCAAACCTAAGGATTATACATTTGAAACATGCTCCTACTTCTGTTTGGGGAAAAAATCATTTTAAAAGTCAAAGGTGGAAGGCTCTGCAGTCTCAATCCCCTTGAGATCATTTGTTTTCTGTGCAGTACTTTGACAAGGGAACACTATGCCAAGTAAATCCAATTTCCTCTCTTCTAATGTTCTTCTAAATGGTTATAATTTTCTGTTCACGACTTTCTCATTGATTCAATTCCAAAAACATCTTTGAAGGCAGCATGGGGTTTGAAGGATATTAAGGCTTTCTGCTGTAATAAAAGAGTAGGGAGGGTGAATTGCCCACTGTTTTCAGCATCTCCAAAATGTATTTCCTTTCCATAATTGTTTAGATTTGGTTCTTTGTTAGTATGTTAGTAGCAATATCAATGTTGTGGCAAGTAGTTATGTGTGTATGTGTCTGTCTGTCTGGGTTCTCAGTCTCAGGAACAAAATAACATGTCCTCTCACACATGCCATACTATGCAATGAGCAGTGTATGGGCCTATACCTCCCAGCACTTCACCTACAAAAACTGGAAAATGTTATGTTTGGCCAAGCAATATCAGAGTGTGCTCAAGATAGCAAAAGTTATTAATGAGGAAGGAAAGACAAGCAGAACATGTCCAGAGGAGGGTGACCAAAATTGTGGGAGGTCTGCAAGCCATGCCCTTTGAGGAGCAGCTTAGGGAACTGGGAATGTTTAGCCTTGAAAAAGAAGGTTAAGAGGGGACATGACAGCCTTGTTTAAATATTTGAACAGATGCCATTTTGAGGATGGAGCAAACTTGTTTTCTGCTGCTCCAGAGACTAGGACACAGAGCAATGGGTTCAAACTACAGGAAAAGAGATTCCACCTAAACACTAGGAAGAACTTTCTGACAGTAAGAGATGTCCGGAAGTGGAATGCACTGCCTCAGAGTGTTGTGGAGTCTTCTTCTTTGGAGGTTTTTAAACAGAGGATGGATGGACATCTGTTGGGAATGCTTTGATTGTGTATTCCTGCATGGCAGGGGATAGGACTAGATGGCCCTTGTGGTCTCTTCCAACTCTATCATTCTATGATTCTATAAGCGAGGAGCAGTTTGCTTTTGATTGAGTCTACAAGGAAAGGCAAGATTCCACTCCTTCCATCCTTCTCCCCACACAGAGTTAACTTGAGTGCCAACTATTTTTGCACTTCGAATTCAGTTTGAATTAAAGGGAGTAAAATGGGGACAAAATAATAGGATTAGCATAGTGAGAGAATTAGACATTTTAAAAGCCACTGAAAAAGTGGGATGATAGAGGATTAATTGGGACAGTTGAAGGATATGATGGGCCTGGGGATGTACACACCAAGACACTTTTTGCTGCCCTTAATGCCTCAAGATTCCATTGACCACACACTTTGTGACTTTCCTGAATATCTAAATAGTTATCCCTGGTCTAATAGGTACTGCTCTTAGCTCAGAACTCAGCAGACCTAGATAGAATGGAAAACAGCTTCTTTGTTGTTGACAACAATGCAGAAAGACATGATGTTCTGGCAGCAAAGCAAAAGAAATTATGAAAGTTGCACATGCTCCAACATACACACCAAAGCTAGTGTCATCCAGCATTCATGGAACACCCATGAAACTGAGGCCTTGTGTGGATGGGCTGTTTACCACATCTTGCTGCCATCTTGAAATGATGCAGGGCTTTTGCCTCTTTTTCCGCTGGCCAGTCCTCATGATACCTGGGGCTAGACAGGGCTAAAACAGGGTAAAGCCTATTAATTTTTTTCAGCAAAATAACCAGGAAAAACTGCCTCTTTAAAGATAAATGCTGGCCCGTCTCTGCAGCTGCTGCCAATTACATCCACACTACATTCTCTGAAGCCAGGAAGCAAGCTGGTCACATGCAAGGGACTTTGATCCCATGCTTCAGGGCCCCTTCCTTGCTTCAGAAAGTGTGACCCAGATGGCAGCAGTGGTGGCTGCAGTGATGGGCCGGTGTGTCTGTGCAGACTCATGCCCATTTCATGCAGGTAATGGGGCAGCAACAGGCCTGATCCAGGGTCAGAATATGCTGGCAGTAAACTGGCATATTCTGGCCCATGTAGATAAGCCCTGAACCGCCATAGAAAACTATAAAAGAAGAAACAACACAGTTCCATAGCAGGATATTAAGTTACATTCAGGAAGCCACCAAAATTAAATGGATTGCACTCAGATATACTCACAGTTCCCACATTTGAGTCATGACACAGAGTTTTCTCTCCTAGAAAAGTCACCTATGTGAAGGGTTTACTTTCTGTCATTAAAATGAATTGCCTGTAGCCCTGCTTTCATGAATCAGCTTTCCTTTGGCCATCACTTGAGGGAAGTCAGTGGTCATACCGGCTTTGCCTGTAATTAAAAAAAGAAATGAATTCTTCCAAGTTTTGGATAGCTGGCAAAACATTTGCCTTCTCCTCAGTCATCTTAATGTTTGTTGATCTTTTCATTTCCCTGGCTTTGTGGCAGCTGTCAAGCTATGTTGCTTTTCAGGTCAGAGAGGTGAGGCAAATCTCAAAACTATTCTAGGATGAGACTTCCTATCCTCCCCTCTCCCCTGTTTCTTCTCTCAGAGGGTATTATATAGGTGTGAGTGTCAGGGTCAACAACGGATTTTAACCAGAATTGTGCAGTACTGTCTAGGCCCAGGAGAGGTCTTTGTAAAGCACAAACAAAATGTAAACAGGAATTTTGCTCCAAATGTGGCAATTTTCCCCCAAAGCCCCTACAGGGTATGAATAGGATTTAAACAAAACAAAACAAAACAAAACAAAGATTATGAGAAGTGGGAATGTAGGCTTTTGAGGAGAGAAATATGGGTGCTCCCTGGACTCCAGAGTACTTGCCCGTCTTTCATATAGATAGAATGGTGGTTCTTAACATTTTTTATCAGGGACTCTCTTTAAATATTTTTTGTTGCCAAGGCCAACCACCACCACCATAATACAATTACACCATCCATGAAACTTTCCCTTAGAGGGGGGAAGGAAGACATTTCTCCTGCTTATTCCTGCAAGTTTGTGGCTGAAGTAGATTAAATGGCAATGTGCAATCCAAGCCAGCCAACCTACCTTTGCCTTGGCTCCTGTCACATGACCACTCTACTGCAGGGAGGAGGTGGGCTAAGCAGCCTTCAAGCCTTCTCAGACCCCCTGTGAGGACATCACAGATCCACGGGGGTCCCCAGATCCCAGGTTAAGACCCACTGAGATAGATAACTTTATATGTTGAAAGTAGACACAAGCAAATGCTGGCTACACTTGGTGACACAGAAGATGCATATTTACCTTCCTGACTTTCCAAGCTTTGCTAAAACATATTGCTGTGATGCCAACAAACACATGATCTTCCCTATGTAATTACGTGATGTGGTTATATTTAATGTCTGTTACTAGTGTAAATCTATCTGCACCACATCTTCTTTTGCATTCTTTATCATTACCCATAATTAGCCTCATTCTATTTGAATTGTGGTATCATCATGAACAAGGATGGGCAACTGTGGATGGCTTGGGGGGCGCATTAGTCCCTAGGAGACCTTGGCAGGTTGCACCACCCACCTTCTCCTCCAAATGTCCTCTAGGGACATGGGGCCATTTTCACCGGTTTTTTGGACCATCCCAGGCCATTTTAGACTGAGGAAAGGTCTTTTTTAATAAAAGGAAGAGAGTGGAAGTCAGTTCCTGTTTCAAAAATGGCTTCTTCTGGGCCAATCAGCCTTGAAAAGTACTCCATATCCTCTAGAGTAGTGTTTCTCAACTGTGGTTCCGTGGAACACCAGGGTTCCCCCAGAGATGGCCAGGGGTTCTGTGAGAAAACAGTAATAAATTAATAAAGCATATAAATAAATGAATCCATTTATTTTATCAGAGATATAAGTCTGATAAAATAAATGGGAGTTTTGAATGAGATTTCTGTTGCTCCATTGTCCATCTTATCCTGGTAATTTTGCTGTCCTGATGTTTATAGAATCATAGAATTGTAGAGCTGGAGAGACCGCAAGGGCCATCCAGTCCAACCCCGTGCCATGCAGAAAGATGCAATCAAAGCATTCCCAACAGATGGCCATCCAGCTTCTGTTTAAAAACCTCCAAAGAAGGCGACTCCACCACATTCCAAGGTCCCTTCCCCTGCAGTTCCAATATTCCAGCAGTTACATGGCATGCATCGGTATGAATTTCCACCTCTCCCCTCCCTCCCTCTCTCCCCCTTGCTATTCTCAAGCAGGCTGAGGTTGGCTTTACTACATTTTCCTTTTATTTTTCTATTTCTTTTCTTTTTGTGTTTTATCATTTTTGCTGTAATTGCACAGTTGTGGCAAAATTTTAAAAAATGAAAGGCACACATGCACTGGTTAGGGCATACAGGGCTAGGAAGGCGGGGTTAGTGAGACAGTGTGGAAGACTGAGCATGGGACCATGGATCACTAAAGGCACACAATTGTACAATTGCAGGGAAGTGTGATAGTGATTGTTTTCAAACCAGTTTGTTCCCCTTTGCTTCCAGAACGCAATTGCTGTGAGACACATGGCTGGTGTGATAAAGTCCAAAGTCTATGAAAGCAGGGCAGGGGGCTCAACTAGATGGCCCTTGTGGTCTCTTCCCACTCTATGATTCTATGATCTGCTCCAACTTCTTTCTCTCAGTTAGTTTCAAAGGTACTATAAGAACCTTTTGTTATATTATATGTATGCTATGTAGTATTTAATCCTTTTCCATATTATCGAGCTTCTCCTATATTTTATCACATAAAAAATTGTCTTGAAGTTTTTAAGGTGTTACCCTATTATACGTGGAAGTAAGCCCATTTATTCCAATATCAGTTACTAGTAAACCATGCGCTCTCAGCTGAGATGGTTGTCTATTTCTAAACAGTATGAGCGTTCTCTGCCAGCCAAGCACCACATGTAAGTGGCATATTGACCTTGTAACACTCTAGAGCCCTCTTAAAAGTTAACTGCAACATTTCAGCTCCTGTGATATTGTTGAAATGCAGGTTACAAAATCATTTTTTAACCATTCATTTCATTCAGCCAGCATAAAATGACTTGGTTCAATCTTTCTTCTAGGAATCAGGGAGAATTTGTGTCCTTGTTTCTTCGTATTATTACATCTATGATCAGTGATGGAATTTGAAGTAAAAGAGGCTTTTAAATCACATTGTTTGTGAGTTGTTATACAAGAGGATGTATTTCTGCCTCTTAAAAAGAAAGGAATACAATCAGAGACTGATCGTGAAAGAGATGGTGCAGTTAGTGCAGTTATATCTTTTTAAAAAAGATTATTCAAATTGAAAACATCTATAACTCTTATGCAGCATGGAATATAATCAAAAGTGTAACTGTGTTTCTCCTGTTACTGTACATGGATTCAGTGGCTCCAAGTTGAAACTGATCCTTGACAGCTGGAATGGTGTAATGCTCAGAGTGTCAGATCAGGACTTTCAAAGTCAGCCATGGGGAGGATCTTTCAATACTGTGCAGTACTTGAATACTGCGCAGTACTCCTCCTTCAAGGGGGGTGTTTCTACCTCCACAGCATTCATCCTCTCTTAGCTGTCCCTCACTACCTTACAGAGCTAATGTAGCAGCCAGCTGGAGGGAAATGGAGGCAGACGTACATAGAAGATCGCCACCACCTCTGCCTTTGTTCTTCTGACATAGGCATCAGCAGTGATCCCCTTGGTACAGCTGCCACCACCCAACATGGCTATTGTGGTGGCCAGTGGGAGGGGCAGGTGGCTGCCAAGAGAGTTGCCAGAACTAAGAAGACCAGTGAAGAACATATTCAGAAGAACAGCAAAGAACATATGCAGCAGTAGTGATCCTTGTACAGCTGCCACTTCCAGTTCAGTTCCTGCTCTGCTGCATCCCACCCCCTGACCTGACCATGTAGTAGCCAGTGGGGTGGCAGGGGCTGCTGAACAAAGGGGAACTCTGCTGACTATATTCTAATAGCTGGCACACATCCTACAGGGCCTGTCTGAGAAATGATATCATCATTATGCACTGGCTATTGGAATAGCCAGCAATGAGCTTCCTTGCTCAGCTGTTCTCTGTCCTTCCACCAGCCACTATGTGGATATCTTTATGTTCCAGAATGGGTCTTTTATCTGCCCGTGTCTTCTGGTGCTACCCTCACCCTGCTTTATGGCAGGACTGGCCCTGGGTAACTTTTGATTCCACACAAGATCTAGAGGAAAGAGGAAATATTGAGGGGAGAGTACTATCATTATTATTCTGCCTGATGCTTAGGATATGAAGTTCATTTCATGCACTATAAATGATATGAAACCTTTCTTAGAGTTGTGCTTGCTAGTACAGTGCATGTTCAGCACTGAGACAAGTCAATGATTGTCTCAAATTGTTACTGTACGCTTGCAAAGTATTTGATGTAACTAAGCTTTATGATGGTATAATTTTTTGATGATTGAAATTTACAGATAGTGATGGTCAAGTTCCTCAGTGCATTTTTGGAATCACAGGTGAAGAGGGAGGTCTGCAAGAGGTCTGCCTGGCAGAAAACTCTTAATGTATTGACTAGGGATGCTAAAGAAATTTGCATTAACTGGGTATTTTTATGAATTGATCCAATTGTAGTTTGTGACACTTCTAGCAAAAGTATGTGCTTACCTCGCAGTTTCCCAGTGGTAAAATTGATCGTTGGAAGGAACTGTTAAGTGAAAGATTCATTTCCCCCTCCTTTTTCTTTTTTGTGAATTACAGGCAAACAAATGAACAGAACTAAAAATTCATCTCTCTGAAAAATGCACCCAAACATGCTCCCAGTCAGGCAAATTGTTAAAAAAATATACATTCAAAAAAATGCATAGCAGAATATGCAACAGGGGTAGGGGATGACTTTCAAAGTTTTGCAACCCAGTGAAAAAAGAAGGATATGAAGAGAATGCAGTGGGATTGAGAAACACAACCAAGTACATTAGAGGAACATATGCTGAATAGACCCCCAGTATCTATGCCCCCACTCACTGGAGATCCAGGAGGGTGGCATCAGCTCTCTTCCCCTGGCTGCAGGATAGGTGAGACTTGATTGCCTACCCTCCTTCCCTTGGCCAATAAATGGCTATGGTAACACCTCTGAGGTTTTACAGATGCTGGAGGGAGGGAGGTTTCAAACACAAATGTCACCCATATATAGAACAGATGTGTTGGTATAGTCTAAACTCTCAAATAGTTTTCTTTCTAATATACCAAAGCATACAATGATAAAATTTATTTTCAGTTCAATGGAAATTTTACATCTGTACTATAAACTGGTGAAAAATAGAGACCTTCATGGAAATGCTGATACCACCAGCATAACTGTAACAGTATTCAGAAGGTACATAAAATAGTATGCTGCAGTGTTAAATTTGATGGACAGATTATTTTTCAAAATTACTAGCAACCTAACTGCTTCTGTGTATAGCAATAACTGTATCACATAAAGTTGCAAAATTTCTCAAACCATACATAAAAAATTATGCAATATGTTGATGAAATCAGTAGCAGTAGATACTTTCAGACTCTAGTAAATCTTTCCTATCACTGTCCCTATGTAGCCCACACAGAGGTGCTCTGAACTATTTTGTGATTTCTCTAGACTGTTGTTTTACACTTTTACAGTGCTGCATGATTGCATGTCAACAGATGATTGAATCTGATGTAGGGGAAAGAATCATGAGTGAGAATAGCTTTTTATACTACTCAAGTGTCACACTAAATAACTCCACCATTTTTTATGGCAATTAGGTAATGGCCCCCTCAGGGCACAATCTCAGGGTAGATGTCCAGGGCCCTTCTCAACAGAATGAGTATGCAGCCGGACTTCTTTGCTACATTTTGGCATAAGTGAAGAAATACCTATTATCTAAAGTGTGTTTTATTTTGAAATTAAATCTTCACTACATACAGAAGCCAACATGTGAACTTGCTCTTGCACTGATATCCATCCCAGCTGGCTATGTGTTGAAATTTCTCTTACACGCATGAACACCACTATTCTCAGATGGCTTCTTAGTCGGCAGAAGCATATTTTTAATGTAATAAGTCCATAAATAACATATTACCACTAGAAAGGAGTTTGTTAATCACTATTAATATTTTGACTTACCCATGATTATTTCCTTCTGAAGTATCCTTCAGCTTGATCCATATGCTTGTGCAATAACCAAATTGTAGAGTAGAATAATATTCCAAGTTTTATCTAGACTAACACCCCCATTGATGCACAAACACCACAGCAAACACATCTCTCAGGTGGCCATCCAACTTCTTTTTAAAAACCTATAACAAAGATGTAATAAATTCTTTCTCAGTCGGCTTTTGCTGGAACTCCTAATTAAAACATTTCTAATTAACTCTTCATTAATAAACTCCCTTGCAATGTCTTGTGTTATTTATGGTCTTATTTCATAAAATGTATGCATTTGTCCACCACTTCCCTAGGTAGTGAGT
Source organism: Gambelia wislizenii (assembly GCA_030847615.1). Classification (NCBI taxonomy): domain Eukaryota; kingdom Metazoa; phylum Chordata; class Lepidosauria; order Squamata; family Crotaphytidae; genus Gambelia; species Gambelia wislizenii. Next base: position 199,399,670 of record JAUMIR010000005.1, on the reverse strand, counting down.
TTCAAAGTTCTTAATGTCAAAAAATTCTTCTTAATGTCCATTCAGAAAGTCCTTTCCTGTAATTTGAATCCATTGGTTCAAAGTCTCCCCTCTGGAGCAACAGAGTGTTACCTACCCTGGTAGCCCCCATCTTGGAATAACACATAAATTGGCAATATTTAATAATTTGACTTTATGCAGCCTTTCACATGGTTACAGGAATACCAAGGACCCCATATACCAAGAACCTGTCACATAAAACCAAGCGAGGGGCCTCTGGAAATTCCCAAAAAAATACTCAGGTCAGAGTTAACACCTGAAAGTGAGTCACTCCACTAATCCACTCAACAATAGCAGAGTCCTTGATGCTTGTAAAACAGGTCCTTCTTTCTACTCCCCTTCCAGCAATAGGCCTTGCCTACTCCTATTCAGTTCTAAAAGCATCAACCATTATTGATTGTTAGCTCTTCCAGAGCATCCTTTGTTTTAGCCTGGGAAACTCCAAGAGACATTGTATTCCAATCTAAAGCCCATCCCTTCATGGAATTATCAGAGATAAATATCACCCTAAAACACCACCCAAATGTGCACAAATCCTCTGCTTTCTGACTCCACATCAGTTCATGTCACCATTCTGTCATCTGGACCTCTTCAGTGTCAGTTTACTTTGTGATCTCAGCTGTGCAGGATTGGTAAGTATAACCCGCAACCCCTTACTCTATTCCTTTATCCAAATACTACTATCTTCGTTAGACTTGTGTGAGTGCTTGAAGTCTGAGCTTTTGCTTGAATGTTGTTTACATTTATTTCCAATAAAGATAATTTAATTGTATGTTTTGGCTTGGAGTCCCCTCCGTTACTACTGGTATACATAGTTCAAAGATCCTGACGTTGCCCAGCCTCTTGCATGCCAAGTTGAGTCAAATTCCCCAAATTAATATTAGGACATTAACAGGTCCCCATGGACCCCAAGCAATTCGTATAACAAGAGAATAAGTTTTCTCCCACATGAACATTTCAGCTTTTCAGACCTTTAGATACCATATCAATTCTCTCATTCTTCTCCAAACTAAACATACCCTCTTTACCATCTTCATCACCATCCTTCAGACTGGTTTCAGCTTGTCAATATTCTACTTAAACTAATCAGAACTCCAAGTAAAGTTTCAGAAAAATGTGCATATTGTGTGTCTAATAATGTACATATTAGACTCTGGTCGAGTTTGTTATTTATTCCCTTTTTCTTGCATCTATGAAAAAAGCTCAGATTTTATCATGCTCTTTTATGAATAATCATAATTTGGGATTTTTTGTAAAATAGCTGCCATAAATAATAATGCCCATTATCAATGTTAACACATTGCTTATTCTTGTTGGCATTTTTTTCTTTTTCTTATCATTTTCTCTTATTTTACTGGTGGAAGAAATCATTGAGTTCTCAAAAGCCCAGAGCATAAGATTCATTTCTATTCTTCTGCTAGAATTTTCCAATAAAAAAGAAACAGCATGGTTTTGGCCTTGTATTAGGATTTGCATACATGAATTTGTTTTTCGCTAAGATGAGGCAACAAGAAACATTTTGTTCAAAGTAAAGATAGGACAAAGACTACCATAGTCTTGCAAATCATCAATGTAAGAAAAAGAGAACTCAAACATTTGATATTAATTATGGACATGCTTGTTAAGTCTTGAATTTTTGTATGAATCAATGTTGTTGTCTTTTTTTTTAGAAATACTTTAAACTACATACTATTAATCCTATTTATTTATTTATTCAGATCATTTACATTTAATTAATTTTAATTTAATAATTACATTTTTGGAAATGATAAAAAGATTATTACTTATTGTGAAATCATGGCATAGAGATGTTCTTTAATACTAGCATGTTATAGTTCTCTTCCCCCCAAGTTATATATTCATAAAACACTTAATATGTTTTTGTATATGTTGTGTTAAGATTTTTTTTAAAAAAAGACTGCTCTACATTCAGAGACACATGATGCAAAGTGAGATGCCATAACAATGCGGTGGCAGAGATAGCGCCCTCCTAGGAGGAGAGAGAAATAAAGAATAGCATCAGAGCTTTGCATTGAAGCATGATATGGGAGGGGGGCAGAGCAAGAGGGGTTATAAATCAGTGCTCTATCTCAGTTCTCATGTCTGTTAACATTCCTCATCACCTACAAATGGACCTTGAGCTTGTTTGGAGGTTATAGCAGGGGAGCACATCTATCGTATACCCTTGACTGAAGAACGGTACACTCCTATCTGGGATGGTCGTCCTCTTCCACTGAGTGTGCAGCTTTGGGAGGGACACACATGGAGCGGTGAGGGAGGAAGGGGACACCCGCCTAGCCAGCCAGATCAGCCGAATCAACCCTGGCAATCAATGGGGTGACAGATGTCACAGCCAGATCGCCCTCACATCCAACCACACCTCCCTCTATCAGCAGCATCTAGAAGTGAGTTTGCGCGTCTGCAGCTTTTAAAAGGCCTTCAGCCACCACCTTTTCCTCCAGCAGCAGCTAGGAATGAGTTGGCAGCCTTTGAAGGGCCTTCAACCACCACCTTTTCCTCCAGCAGCAGCCGGGAGTGAGTTTGGGTGTTTGCGGCTTTTAAAAAAAGCTTCAGGCACCACTTTTTCCACCAGGAGCAGCTAAAAGCCAGCCTCATCCACAGCTGCAGCAGCAGCACTACCTGAGGTGGAGGAGCCCTGGAGAGCCAGGGAGGTGGCGGCGACGGTGTCAAAGACCACCTGCCCCCAACCCACATCACTAGCCCCAGCTGCAGCTGTTTGCTACCGTCCTACTTTGTGCTTAAGCTTTGGCGTCTTGTGTAAGGAAATGAGAGCTTACCTCACAGTTGTTTATAATTATTATTCCAGTTAGTTTATAATTATTATTCCAGTTACAATTATTATTCCAATTATTATTCCTTGTGTTTTGTTCTGTTTCCTTTCCTTTTTGCTCAAAGTCATTCAGAGGTTACTGTAAAAGGTTTAATACTCGATTTGCCTACAGTAGCCTCTGTTTACTGGTTGTTTTAACCAATACAGCTCAGATTTTACTATATACAGTTACTAATATAGCTTAGATTTTACTATATATTGTTATTGACATTTTTTCCTATTTTATATATAATATATTTTACATGATCATACAGTCAATAGATTTTTGCTTTATTATACTTGTGGTATTTTATTTATTCTATAGTGTGGATTGATAGTCTCCCCCCCCTTTCTACTGGCTTGGGCTAACCATGGTACTAACCAGGAGTCAATCTGACCTCTCAAATAAACCTAGAAAATCCTCTAAAATTAACAAAAATACTCACCTCAGCTCAATCTGGCCCTTTCTTAAAATCACAAGAGGGAACAGAGGTAAAGTGGCCAAGTACTCAAATGATACTCACGGGGAAGAATCTTATAACCTGAAAGGTAAACATATTAGTACTGTTAAAACTGACCCTACTGAGGATGCCACCTCTGATATACCTGGCAACACCTCTGATCTCGATCCTCAACCATCTCTATCAGAATATAGTCAAACTATTGATATGAAAATGGGCCTTAACTTGAATAGGAGTCTGCCTCTTGATTATGAACATCCAGAACTAAATCTAGATAATAATATCATAAACTTAGATCAGACAAGTGACCCTAAGAACAATAAAGATGATATTTTGTCTTTTTTTGAGGACATGCCTCCTCTGTAAATCTTATTGGAGAATGAAAAAAGAACATTAGAAGAATACAATAAGCGTAGGGAAAAAATTAACCAACAGTTAAGTGCTCTAGATGCGGAATCCCCCAAATATGGAGAAAGTTTGCATCCCTTAGCAGACTCTGATGAGAAATTAAATAAGCTAATAGTGAATGAAAATCCTCATTTCTCAGTGTTATTTGACATGTTAAAAAAGCAACATGATCTACTAACCACTATCAAAAATAACATAGATATAATATCCTGGACTATTAGTGAAGGGATCTTACAGGCTGCATCCCCAAAAACTGAAGGGCTTTTAAATACAGGTGTAGATCATTTGGGTAAATTCTCACATTGTAATGATATTAGTTTGAGCCAAGTTACTCCTCAGTCAGATAACAAATCTAAAAAACAATCTAATAAAAAGAAGAGCAACAAGAGGAGGGGGACTATAAGTAATGCTCCCAGCCAAAATTTGGAGAAACAAATAGTCAGAGCTAGGAAGGCTGTAAACTTTAACTTCAAGAGACTATTTAGTCTCTTAGACAATCCCTCAAAATCTCCTACAAATTTAGGCTTAACAAGGGAGGTTATTGACTCCATTAAGAATAAAAGAAAGGAAACAAAGCTGGCTGCAAAACCAAATGAACCTTCTCCATTAGCAAACTCTTCTCAGGGGGATTCCAGCAACTCAATAAGACTTCAGACAAAAAAACAGATACTAGAGGGGAAAGATGAGGGCAGTAACAATAATAGTACAGCCCAGTTAAACAAAAAAAGAGGATAAACAGCATTTATCTGCTCCTCAAACAAGATCTAATACACCATATTTAGTTCTAAAAAGATCACAACTAGCATTCGTTAACTACCCTAAGCCACATGGTTTCATCTCCCAATCCAGCAGGAAATCCTACTTTTTACAATGGCTTATAGCCCTTGGAATAACTTTTATGAAAGAAGGGGATATAGAAAATGTCCAATACTTATTTTATAATTATTTGACGGCCAGAGCCCTTATAACATTTAGGGATGCTGATATAGCAGCAAGGCTATACAAATTGAAGAAATTAATCCCTCGATCAAATACTGAAGTAACAAGAGTCTTTTGCTACTCAGCACCATACCCTTTAATTGCTAATACTTCATCCTCTATAAATGATCTGTCATTGATGGACCTTGATAAGCCTCAACAGACAGATGAGGATCTGATTTGCTTGTCCCAACCCTGAAATTCCCCATGCCTCTCAGGACATCCCAAACAACATACTAACGGATGATATGAATGAAGCCGGCCTTATAGATTCATTTACCAGACTCCCCCTTTTGGATAAGTTGCTTATCACAGGTAGACTGAATTCACTTCAAGCTAGATTAAATAAAATATGTGAATCAGAGTATACAGCTGCCAACAGGGTCACGCAAATGATGGAATTATCTGGGGCCCCTACTGATGGCTTTATGTCTGGCAATGGAATTGACTCACACAATCTCTCAGCCATAAACATTGATGTTAATAATCATGATATCGATAGTATTGGGAACTGCTTCAAAGGAACAGCTGCTACCAGAACAGGTGATGGACATGCTCAGTTCACCCTGCCTTCTATAGGAAAATCTTGACTTGTTGCAGATTCAATCAAAATCATGTCCTGGAACATAGCAGGATGGCCTAATAAGATACAGGATGAGGATTTCTTCAAATTCTTACAATCATATGATATCATCCTTCTCCAAGAAACATGGGTACCCAACGGATGTGTTATAAACCTTCAAGGTTATATTTCTTACACTATTCCAGCTATAAAAATTAGGAAGTTTGGGAGACCTTCGGGAGGTCTTGCTGTTCTAATTTCAACCACACTTAATGCTGTTATCTCCCAATTTCATTCATTAAATACCTCTAATTTCCAAGTGTTAGCAATCTCTAATTTTGCCCCTGAACCATTACATATAATCTGTACATACATTCCTCCAGCAAGATCTGGTGTTAAGGAATGTTTGCTCTGGGACAGATTGAACTACATTCTGGAGGAATTAGATATTCAATCTCCTAACCCATTGGTGATCATTGGAGGCGACTTCAATGCCAGGATCAGCACTGTTTTCCTCAATAACACAATTTTTGGATTATGCATAGAAAATGTCCCAGAACTTTCCGTTAGGGCAGCTCTGGATAAGACAGCTAATGCTGCTGGGAAACATTTATGTGAGTTAGTAATCAAATACAATCTTCAACTCTATAATGGCCATGGTCTTGGAGATCTAAATGGATATTATACATTTATTTCCCCCAAAGGCCATGCCAGCACTGTCGATTACTTTATGGCCACTAGCTCTGTTCCAGTACTTCGTGACTCATTTAAAATAATCCCCTGGGCTGACAGTGATCATAACCCCTTACAGTTGCATATTTTAACATCTGGCTTTTTGACTGTTCCTCATAATGTTGATGGCTCCAATTATTTAATCCTTGGTGGCAAACGACTAAGGTGGAATGAACAACTCCAAGACAGAATTATTAACATCTTGGAATCATCTGATTTTGTTAAACTAAGAGGAAATATTCTGTATGAATCTGACAATATCATTGGGTCATATGAAATCCTTTTGTCTCATTTAAAACCATTTCTCGTATCATCTTCTAACTCTAAAATGCTTAGATTTAAATCTTAGACCTGGTTTGATGAGGAATGTCACAAGACCAAAAAAATGTTAGTGAAAGCACTGAGAGTTCTAAAACTAAATGCCAAAAAGGAAGACATGGAAACACACTTATATATAGCATTGAGGAATGATTATAAAATGCTACTTAATGAAAAGAGACATAATTATTATATATCTCAATGGAAAGAACTGGGTTATGCTGCTATGCAAAAGGATTCACAAAAATTCTGGCATATTATCGCACGAGCGACCAGAACAATAGATCATTCTTTGGAAGCAGTAATTCAAAGTAATATATGGGAGGAATATTTTGCAAACATATATAGTTGCAAACTAACTCCATATCCTCATTTATATCTTCCTCAAATTGCCACCTTACCAGAATGGCCAGAGGTTACCCCTGAACAGGTTAAAAAAAATATGGCCAAACAATCAATTAACAAAGCTCCTGGGGAAGACATAATTCCCATGGAATTATTTAATGTAAAATCAGATTATTGGGCACCCATTTTGGCTAAGCTGTTTAACTATATAAATAAATCGGGATGTATCCCTGAAGGATGGAGATCAAGCATTGTCACCCCCATACATAAAAAGGGAGATTAAAAAAATCCTGCCAATTATAGGCCGATTAGTCTTTTGACTATCTCTTCTAAACTGTATGTGCGTACCTTATTAGAATGCTTAGAAGATTGGTCTGAGAGACATGATTTAATATCTGAAGTCCAAGCTGGTTTTCAGGGGAAATCTACTATTGACTCGTGTTTCGTATTAAATTTTTTGATCTGCAAATATACTCAAAACATGAAGCAAAAATTTTATGCTTGCTTCATTGACTTAAAGTCAGCTTTTGACTCAGTCCCTAGGGACCTGTGGTGGCAAAAGCTAGAGGAAACAGATATTGACCCCTGCTTATTATATCTAGTTAGGGCTTTACATATTAATACCTCAATACAGGTCAAAGTTGATTTAGCCAGCCATCTTACCCCCAAAATAAATACCTATACTGTGTTAAACAGGGCTGTATTTTAGCCCCTTTTTTATTTAACTTTTACATTAATGATATTGTTAAGGAGTTAGAAGGTTTACAGTATGCCCCAGTTACCATTCTGGATCAAAAGCTTTCTCTGCTAATGTATGCTGATGATATTATCTTCCTATCTAGAACTCAGGTGGGCCTAAGACGTTTGCTTGCCAGATTTTCATCATGCTGTAAAAAAAAAAATTGTCCTGACAATAAATTATGATAAAACTCAGGTTATGGTTTTTGGTAGGCACCCCAAAACACACTCCTGGCATTTAGATGAGCATAGAATAAAACAAGTTAAATCCTTTAAATATCTGGGAATTTTCTTTTCTGAATTAGCCTCCTGGAAACAACATATGACAAATATTAAAATTCAAGCTTCTAGATCGGCTAAAGCAATGTTGAGCTTTGCTGCTAACAAGGGAGGCAATTTAGTAAAGCCTGCTCTAATGGTCTTCAAAGCTAAAACTTTGGCACAAATCTTTTATCGGCCAGAAATCTGGGGCATACCTAAGGTCCTAGGTTTAGAAGTGTCTCAGAATTATTTTTAAAGGGCATTACTAGGATTTCCTAGGGAAACCTCAACTGCTATGCTTCGTCTCGAAACTTTCTTCGTGTGCCCCTTTATATTATGGCCTCAGGCAATTCTGTGATTACCTGGATTATTTTGATAACTTGACTTTTGCCCAATTGCGCCGAGCTTTCACAGAACTGCTATTTAATATGTTTGAATTGGCCGAAAGAGATGGGAGGTTTTAAAAAGTTCCGAAAAATGAACAGAGATGTATTGTTGGCTGCCCCCATTCAGAGGACTTGGTACATTATTTAATCTGTTGCCCTTTATATAAAGATCTTAGGGAGCGTTTTATTTTACCTTTAACTGACAATAAGGTCTTTCTAAATTCTGAAGAAAAACTACTTTATCTCCTTATGGACACAGATAAATATGTAACCTGGCGAGTAGCCTTGTTTGCCCTTGCTGCTAAAAAAGACCAGGAAGAAATATATAGCAGAGATAGCTATTCCTCGTAACAGGGATAATTTGATCTAAAAGGGTTTAAATGTGAATTTTAATATATTTATGTTATATAAGTTACCTATGGAAATTTTATGTGTATTTTTTTTTTTTTGGTTCTTGCAATGGCCATTGGCCAAAAGCAATAAAGATTGAACACATTCCTCATCACCTGGAGTTTAGTAATGACTTTGGCTGGTCATCTTTTGGGGGGCAAGGTAGGAATTTTGCTTCACTCTTGGCCTTCACAGGGGAGAATGTGTTTTGCCTACCCTATACTGATTCACCCTGGTACTATGGGACAATTGGCTTTGGGTGGGGCTTTAAAATGTGATGTTGGCTTGAATGCAACTTAAGTAGGTTATATCAGAAGTTATTTATCTAAATTAACATTTAATTGTAATAATTAGTGTTTGACTATAGGGGAATAGAAATAAGGATCTGTGTTACAAGCATCAAGGACTCTGCTATCATTGAGTGGATTAGTGGAGTGACTCACCTCCAGGTGTTAACTTTGACCTGAGTATTTGAGCAGGTTAGTTCGGGAAAGTGAAATCTTGGTTAATAATCAGTGAGCACCCATTGGCATGTTTTTGTGAAAGAGAGTTCAACAAGACTTCCCATTCATTCATGGAATTCAGGGATAGGAAAGGGAACAACCTTTGGGAGTGGACTTGATTGACTTTCTCCATTATGGCTTGGGGCTTGAGGGGCAGGTCAACATATTCAATCTTCCTGGAAATTGACTAGCCAGGGACAAACTAGATTGATTAGCTTGCCTCTGAGGTCAGAGGTGGATCACCTTTAACATGATGGAGAAGAAATAAGATTACATCTGCTTTAGCATACATCACACTAAGTAGCCCTGCAGAAGATCAGGATTAAATGGTTAATAAAGTGGCCCTTAATTTATACATTTTGTGTGTCTGTCTTTTTATTCTGACTGGGTAGGCAATATCTTTGAGTCTTTCTAAAGTGAAGAAGCTCCCAGTGCCTACAAAAAAGGAGTGTCTCTCATCTTCTCCCATCTCTCAGGGGCTCCCCTGCCACTAGTTACCCCACTCATGACCCACAGGGAAATTCTTTGCCCTATGGGGAACAGGTAGAGGATTGCAAAGTGGCAGAGACTGGGAGAGTGAACAGAACCAAAACAAGACCAGCCAAATATATTTTACAGCCTGAGGAAGAATACAAAATGAATACCCTGTTCTATTTTCAGAAGCCAACAAAATTTTCAGCTAAATCTATACTTTTGATCCACCAGACAGTGTTCTTCATTTCATCTGAGGATAGCAAGCTAATAAGTGTATAAGATATTCCTGTGCATATTGCCTCAGAAAGAGGGAGGACACAGATATGGGTAATTTTGTTGTTGTGCCTTCAAGATTTTTCTGACTTATGGCAAACCTATGACAAACATATCATGAGGTTTTCTTGGAAAGATTTGTTCTTGTCTGAGGATGAGAGAGCATGACTTCCCTAAGGTCACCCTTTATCTTTATCTACTGTATGTCCTGATGACTTCACTGGGATTCACTTCTGAATTGTTGTCTATAGGATTATGATGCATGCTGACAACTGCTCATCCCTTTAGCTCCAGTACAGTGTTTCATAAAAGCAGACTGCACAAACATGTATACACTTAAAAGATTAATTATGCATAAATTTCCATACTGGAAAATTGTTTGGAAAGGTGAAAACCTAGTTTCTTCACTGATGTGTGCACTAACCAAATTTACAAAGTTATATTACCTAAAGATGTTTTCTTCCTGGAAGTAATTTGTGATGATGGTTTCTCATCCATTTACTGAAGGAGATTTATTACCAACTATATTTTAGTAATGAAATGTAAAATGAATAAAAAATCTGATATTTCCAAGTAAATCAGCTGTATTTGCAATGATAAAGCATAAAGGATATTTGATTGAAAGCTTCTTGGCACTGTTTTTCAATAATATTTATTTCATGAACTCAGAATTGTGATGTTCATGTAATATTGTCAGATGTTTATGGGCTTCACAATAAACTGTAACGGAAAAGATGAAAAAGAATTAAGGCTTTTGAGGGGATGTTTCTGAACTCTCCTTTATTTTTTATCAAATGTACACAAATGTTTCAGCCCATCAAAATTAGTTGTCAAGGATAGTATGTTATTATGAGTGAAAGCAAATTTTATGAATTATGTACAGAAATATAGAAATTAAACAGAACATTTCCTATGAGTATACTCATCTGCATACAAACACGTTTTTCCACCTTCCTCTCATGTTTCTGCCAGTAACTGTGGACACAGTTTCACAGCCAGAGTATACAGAGGGTCTACCCAGCTGCTGTCCAGCAGTTCCATCTGTTGGGCTGTAACATGCCAGGCTCCTACTGCTGAGAAGCAATGAATGAGAAGGAGCCAGGAGCCAATTTCATCATCAGTTCATGTCTGCAGTGAATCCTGAAACAGTTATAGGTTGGTCTCCTCACATTGCACAGTCACCATTCTGGCTGTGGAATGTAAACAGTCTCTTCTTGGCTCTACTTGGTTACTGCTCAGTGAGAGAAGCCTCAAATATGGCATGGGATATACCTGGCCAATTGACCACTATGCACCTGTCCTTCCTGACTTTCATACAGAAGACAGAGCCACAGATTTGCTTCATTTTATTATGCATTAACCCAAAGCATTTAGCATTGAAACAAAGAGTAAATGAGCAAACATACAAACCCATATTTTGTTCTGTTGATTTTTGTAGACTTCAAAACCAACTAGAAGCCATTTTAAGTACATTTTGGTGACTGGGAAACACACATGTGAGATGGGTGAATTGTACCAATATAGGAAATACACCATAGCAATCTTGCACTAGCATAGCTCACAAGGTGGGAGTATAGGTTAAGTTCTTCCAGCGTCAGAAGGGCAATATCGGAGGGTTGGCCTTTGCCAATGTTGTTGGACTCTAGAATCCTCTGACCACACTAACAATCTGTGCATTGCTACTTTCCCACACACTTTCCCAGATTTCAGAGCTCCACATGTGGCTGTTACCTATGAGACCACTTGTAGATAGGAAAAGCAATTAGTTTTTTCCATGGTTACTAGTGCCATGCTATCAATAATTAAGGAACTATTGTGTGGCTTTCATTTGCTCCAGTTCACCATAATCCTTCATTTTTAAAACTGTATGTAATTACTGTGAGTCTTGGATATTAAACCTATTTTTATACTGGATCCATAAGTGCTAGAATGTGAACATATGCTAAAATGTCACCACAGTCACCCCTGCAAGCCCCTGAAAATGCTGCCTTATATTGAATATTTGCCACAGTGCTGACAGGGAAATTTGTAATTGGAAGAGGAGCAGAAAGCACCAAGTGGAGCATTTTATCTGAAAGAATAAACAAGTGGTCGTAAATACCTGTTCATTCCTGAACAGTTCCCTTTTGTCACCTACTACTGACTTCTAAATATACAGTAATTTTCAAAGAATGGGTAATATATCAGCTATAAATTCTTTGGACAAGAAAATATAGTGCTACTGATGTACTTGGTGATAACAAACTAACATTGAAATCAAGGGCTGGAATGTTCAGATGTGTTCAGCTGGTGCCCACTGGCTCACTCAAGTATGTATATAATATACTGGTAATTCCAGTTAATTATTTTGTAAGACAACTGTTATTTTTTCCTTACAGAGGAAGAAATAAAAAAAACATAAATGTAATGTAAACTAGATTATATCTATCTAGATTTAGGATTTTTTCAAACGGGGAATAAGACCCCTGCCATGGTCTGGAGGAGGATGGCGCTGTCTTGCTTATAGCATTCTGTTTCATACGACGCCATCTTCCTCCTGTTCTTCCCCCAATGTTCCCCCCATGCTGAGGGGGGGGAGAAATGTGCTGCTTTTATTAATGGAGAACCCCCCTCAATAAAAAGTGGCACGTTTCTCTCTCCCCCCAGCTCGGAGGAAGCACGGGGGAAGGTCGGGAGGAGGACGAAGTTGTATGAAACAGAGCACTATAAGCGAGACAGCGCCGTCCTCCTTCTGACCTCGACAGGGTTTTTTATTCCCTGTTTGAAAAAGTCCTTAATCAACTACAGAACTTAGAAATACACTTTTAGGATGTACCTTTGTTGTTCTTATGTCTTTTTTAAAGAAAATCTTTTAGGATTGTTACTGTAGTTGATATTGTATTGAACTCCTGATGCCAGTTTGATATTGTCTTTTGGAAATAGAATGCTTCTCTCTCTCTCTCTCTCTCTCTCTCTCATCATTCCTGACATTATAATCTGGCTTACTGTCTGGGGAAGGTTTTACCTTCCTCACCACAATATTAGGATTTCTCAAAGGAAATTGATGCCACTGCTCAGTTTGTAGCAATTGCCCAATGAGTCAGACATATTTGACTTGGGTTTGGTCCCAGTGACATCTTTTTATATAGTTTAATGGGCAACATTGAGGCAGGTTCCCAGTGGTTTCATGTGCACACTCTGTAATGGTAATTGTCCTAATATCAGCACACTTGGGGAGTTGTGGCTTATTTATTTAGTTATCTTCTAAAATATAGGCCTGTTGGATCAGACCTATCCATTGCACACAGTGGCCAATTAGTTGCCCACAGAAGGCATGCCAGCAGGGCATGAGTGCAACTGTATTACATTCATCGTCAACTGAAACATAAAGTCATACTGCCTATGATGTCAGAGATAACATATTGCCAATCTGACTAGTAGCTATAGATGGTCATATCCTGTATCAAAGTATCCTCTTAAAGCCATCCAAGTTGGTAGCTATTGCTTCATCATGTGGCAGTGAGTTCCACAGATTACCTATGTGTAGGGTGAAGGAGCACTTCCTTTTATCTATTCTGTACCTCCTAATGCTCAGCACCACTATAAACAAGGCTGTTTCTAAATAGGATGGAAACAATTATTGGGACTTTATCAGATGTGGAAATATTTTCACAATTGCAACATTATGATAGTGCAGATGGTTTCTGCTATTTCACAACACTGATATATTCCCATGGTCAAAATGTGCTCCAGCCAAAAATAAGGCATTATATAATAATAATAATAATAATAATAATAATAATAATTTTTTTTTTATTTTTAACCCGCCCCTCTGCTCGGCAACCGGGACGGCATACAGCAAAATTAAAACAACATCAATTTAAAACAATCCCTCCCCATCCTAACCCTCCCACCCCTTAAAACTAAATTAAACTAAGGGAGAATTAAAACAAAGATAAAATACAGTAAATAAATAAATAAAGGCAATGACGGCAAGGGGGTGGGTAAGCAATCAGCTCCACTTGGACTGGGAAGTTGTTCCGGGAAGGCCTGCCGGAAGAGATTCGTCTTTAGCGCTTTCTTGAAGCTATCAAGAGTAGTGATAAGACGGATCTCGTCCAGCAGGCCATTCCAAAGTCTGGGAGCCGTAGAAGAGAAGGCCCTTTGGGAGGTCTGTGACAGCCTAGTTTTCATAGGCTGCAGCAGGTTCCTCCCAGAGGACCGAAGTGCATGGGCGGGATCATATGGGATGAGGCAGTCCCTGAGATAAGATGGACCCAACCCATGTAGGGCTTTAAAGGTTAAAACCAACACCTTCTACTGTGCCCAGAAACTAATCAGCAGCCAGTGGAGAGATTTCAGCACAGGTATTATATGCTCTCTCCTAGATGTACCCGTAATTAACCTGGCTGCCATATTTTGTACCAGCTGAAGTTTCCGGGTTAGGCACAAGGGTAGCCCCATGTAGAGTGCGTTACAGTAATCCAAACGTGAGGTTACCAAAGCATGTACCAGCAGCTTCATATAAATGTTAAATAGCATCGGGGACAGGATGGCACCCTGAGGGATGCCACAATTAAGCTCAATTCTGGAAGAGCAGCTGTCCCTAAGCCTCACCCTCTGAGATCTGCCCGAGAGAAAGGAATGGAACCATAGCAGAGCAGTGCCTCCAATTCCTAACTCTCTCAGGTGATCCAAGAGGATGGGATGATCTATAGTGTCAAAGGCTGCTGAGAGGTCCAAGAGCACCAGCAGGGTCACACTACCCCTGTTGATGCTCAGGCAGAGGTCATTGGTTGGAGCAACCATGGCTGTCTCAACTCCATATCCTGTCCTGAAGCCGGTTTGAAATGGATCAAGATAATCGGTTTCGTCCAAGATGGCTTGGAGTTGGGAAGCAACTGCCTTCTCAATCACCTTGCTTAAAAAAGGTAGCAAGGACACTGGTCTGTAATTGTTCCTGTCCAGGGAGTCCAGGAAAGGTTTTTTCAGGAGTGGCTTAACCGCCACTTCCTTTAAACAAGATGGTATGGTACCTTCCCTGAAGGACACATTTATTGTGTCCCGTAGGAATAGTCTCAATGCGTCCCCCTCCCCCGGATGACCAGCCAAGATGAACAGGGATCAAGAGGGCAAGTCATCTTCCTCACTCTTCCAAGGAGCTTGTCCACGTCATCGGTACTCACCAATTGAAACTGATTCAGTAAAGTGCCATCAACGGAGTTGTTGGATGCCTCATCTGTGGATTCTGTCAAAACATTGGCGTCCAAGTCAGCTCTTATCTGAGAGATTTTATCTGCAAAGTGGATATTAAATGCATCACAGCAGGCTGTTGTCAGATTAAGTAGGGGATTTGGCACAGGAGGGGCCTGCGTCAGCTCCCCCACTACCTTAAACAACTCTGCTGGACGGGACTCTGCAGATGCAATACATGCAGAGCAGAAGGATCTCTGTGCTGCACGTATTTCCTCCTGATAGGAATCAAGATACTTCCTATGGCGAGTTCTGTCACAAAAGAGTTGAGTCTTCTGCCACTTGCACTCTAGTCATTGTCCAATTCACTTCATCCTCCTAAGCTCCTCTGTGTACCAGGGCTTACGATTAGAGGCAGGCTGGAAAGGATGCTTGGGAGCGATTGTGTTGATAGCCTTGGTAAGATCAGTGTTCCAGATGCTGACCAAAGCCTCTACATAACCACCGGCGTTACCAACCATTAAACCCTCTAGGGCTTTCTGGAAACCAATTGGTTCCATTAGCCTTCGAGGGCGGACCATTCTAATAGGTCCACCACCCCTGGAGGGGCAGACAGTGGCTCTTAGTTCCATCTTGACCAGGAAATGATCCATCCATGACAATGTGGAGGTTTTTGTAACCTCCGCCCATGGATATTCCTGTTCCGTACTGAAGATTGCATCGAGGGTATGACCTGCACAATGTGTGGGCCTGTCAACCAATTGGGATAGGCCCATGTTTGTCATGGTTTCCATGAACTCCCGAGCCACACCCCTTAGATTCGACACGTTAGTCTCGAGTGGAATGTTGAAGTCGCCCAAAACCAAAAGTCTGGGTGACTCCAACAACAACTCAGAGATCAGCTGGGTCAGCTCAGTTAGGGAGTCTGTTAAGCAACGGGGTGGCCGGTATACCAACAGAATCCCCAAACTATCCCTGGTTTTCAGGCTAAGGTACATGCACTCGATGCAAGCTGTTTTCCGGATAGGCTTCCTGATCAAGTTTAAGTTGTTTCTATGAACTAAGGCCACACCGCCCCCCTGCCCACTTTCCCTTATCTGCTCGCTGACCATATACCCGACCCGGAGAGCCTGCATCCATGTTGCAGTGCTGCCATCTCCCAGCCAGGTCTCGGTAAAGCATGCCAGATCGGCAGCCTCATCCACTAAGAGATCGTGTATAATATTGAGTCTTATTTTTAACCGACCTGGCATTGCAAAGAAGCAGAGTAAGGGGTTGTGGAAAGGATGGTATGCTCTCCAAATTATTCTGGGAAACAGAGTGAACTGAAGAAGGGATAGATATTAAGCATCGATCCCTTCTTCTTTTGTAACATTTCTTCACTCTGTTGCCGCCATACCTTCCCTTCCCCCACACGACCTCAATTCCTGTGCCCAGACCACTCCCGGCTCCATTATATGGTGGTATTGATAAATAATCAGTGTAAGCAGTTCTTGTAGCTTCGGGGTGGAAGAAGAGGGCGTGGCTCCCAAGCAGAAACTCACCCAGCCCAGCCAAGGTCTTGCCTCTTAGCAGGTAAGCAGCTCTTGTAGCTTCAGGGTGGAAGAAGGGGCATGGCTCCCAAGCAGAAACTCACCCAGCCCAGCCAAGGTCTTGCCTCTTAGCAGATAAGCAGCTCTTGTAGCTTCAGGGTGTAAGAAAGGGTGTGGTTCCAAAGCAGAAACTCACCCAGTCCAGCCAAGGGCTTTCCTCTTAGCAGGTAAGCAGCTCTTGTAGCTTCAGGGTGGAAGAAGGGGTGTGGCTCTCAATATTGCTCTTTTCATGGTATTGAAGAGCATGCAATTACAGATTACAGCATTAATGGGTGGTCCTCTTTCCCCCCTCCCTGTTCCTGGTGAGAAAACCTCCAGGTTAGAATGTGAAAATTATCCACAGGATGCTCTTTTTATGAATTGTCCCAGTTGCTTTGCATGTTTTTAGGTTTAAGTGTTTGTTTGTTTACTTTGCAAATTAAGGAAGTTGATGTTTCTAAGTGTGCTCCTGTTTTCTCGCAAGAACCACTGAAATCTCACCCATGCCTAATCATGGAAGTAAAGTCCCATTATTAAAGTGTTAGTGCAATAATTCCATGGTGGTTTTGTGAGACTACAGTGACATGTGGTAATAAGTGTAATAATGCCACTATGTTTCTACTTCCCTCATTCCTGGAATTGCAGCATTTTTGGATGCTAGTCTGATAAAGTCCTTGGTCTAGTCTAATCATGGGTGACATGTGCTGTGAGGCCAGAATGGTAAGTTGTCTTGATCAAGTGCTGTCTCTCCACTCTATTATAGGACAGATTTAAAGAGACTTCTGCTTTGGACACTCCTATGACATCTCAGAATCCCCCTGACCTCACAATTCACGTGGCACAAGGGAACCAGCTGAGTGTCAGCCAGCCCAATTGTCAGGCTTGGTTCTGGGTGTAACCTTCTCCTGCCAAAATCCTTGTAATGCAGTGTGTTTCTATTTCTGTGCTTGCATTTGATGTTTGCATTTTCCTGTACTTGTAACAAGTTTGTGTAATACAGGGAGACAAGGGAGGATGGTATGTGTCTGCAAATTGGACAAGTGGGCAGCTGTGGGGATGGTAAGTAGTGCCCACTCTCTGTGAGAAAGGGGAATGGGGATGATGGATAGCTAGTCCACTAGATTTTGTAGACTGTAAATACTTACTAATGCTACTGCTTTGTAAATAGCTTTCATTCAAAGTAACAATTTTGTATGGCTAACTCTTTAGACTACTCTAGCAATTAATCTTAGTATTTCGACTCTGAAGTTGCTAGTTGCTGAGTCTGAGGAAGCCAGTACATGACACCAATCTAGTGCCTTCCCTCAGTCTGGGCAATTTGTTCCTGAAGGATGATGCCTCATTCTTCAACTGTCTTAATGCATCCATATGAATATGTTTGAGTCTCAAGAAAGGAAGAGCACACAAGCCTCAACACAAACATACCACATCCATGGGCTCCACTACCAATCTTTGTGGACTGAACAGGGATACTGACTGTAGGGGTACTCCTAACCATATTATAACCCTTTCAGACTGTTGCAAACATGTGAAAGGGAAGTAGTGTGCATGGAGACATATGGTTTTGCTTGCTTGTCCCACTGCGGGCGCAGACCGTACAGCCCCTCCGCCCTCCTGAATAACACACTTACACACATTAACTTTGAATATGTATTGGTACAACTGCAACATGAAATTGTAACACATAGGGAGAATGGGCAGGTCTTCAGCTCCCTGGAGCCATCCTCTGAAGGCCGCGACCTCCATTGCTGCCTATGTTCTGGAGTGGGCCGTGCTGAAGCATGGCCTTTAAGCCCAATTTTGCACCCTTTGGGGGCCAATCAGGGCCGGGCAAGCCAGCTCCTGATTGGCCCATGCTCTTCCCTCCTCCCCAGCTGCAAGGACCGCTGGGAAGGAGACAGGATGATGGTGGTGCCCAGCAGCTCACCATATGGCATTCCCCCTAGCCAGGTAACACGGAAAGGGGGCTGTTGGGGGGGGGCAAGAGGGCTGGGTAGAGGGGGTGGCCGGCTGGGCCGCAAAATGGCCTGCCGGCCAGTGGCAAACCACATTCTTGTTGTTAAATCTGCCTGTGTTCATTAAAATGAATGGGAATGGCTTTTCTCTACAGTAAGAGATGATCAGTGTGTTCTTCCTACTTGCCTTTTGCCTACCTGATCTTATTGACAGAGCTTTGAAAAAAATATGTTTTGGGCTATAACTACCAGAACACTCCAACCATGGGCCATGTTGGGTGAGGGATTTTGGAAACTGTCATCCAGAGGGGTAACTTTTCCAACATCTAGGTCTAAGTGTCTAATAGCAGTTTCCCCAAATGCTTGCTCAGCATCTTCAATCTCAATGTTGTCTTGCTGTACTTATAAAGTAGCACTTACAAAGTTTCTCATGGATGACACATTTCAGTTTGTCATAATTTCATAATAGTGCATTAGTAAAGCAGAAGTGCTAATGCATAACATTAAAAGCATAGATCCAAGGAGAAGTTTAAACTGTGAAGCATTTGATACATGTAGACATTTTGATAAGACAATTCCCAGAGGAACAAAAAAAAAAAAAAAAGTGCAGCAGAGAATCCCAATTAACAAAATGCATTTTGGACCAAAATTCTGCCTTTTGATTTTCTTCCTTCCACTGTACATGAGCTCCCATTCTTAATATTCTACACTTCCTGTAATCAGCATCTGTTACATCATGAGAGTATTTTTTATCATTTCCCTATACTACCTCTTGAATAATTAACTTTTACTATATAATTGGATACAAGTACTGTATAATATAGCAACTGCTTATCAAATCTGATGACCTTACCACCAAATGGTGGTTCTGGCCAAAAATGCAAAACTTGTTATTTTCCTGCTATAAATTGTTACAAAGTTCTGCAGAATCCAATTTTGTCATATTCATAATGCTATATTCTTGCTATCAGTTTCTCTGCCTCTAACCCTTTCCACCTTTCTTGTAGGTGTGACTTTCCCAGAATGATTTGAAATATTGGACTTGATGCTCATTATCACCTGCTAATTACCTGCTGTGAATTATGTGTTACTTGATAATGACACATTGTAAAGTATCGATTGCAGTTTCTTTCACCATGTCTAGATAGCAGTGGAAAAGCTTCAGTGTTCTCATCACCTACATGCTGAAAAGAAAATCTCACTGTGAGGTTAGATATATCTTCCTAAAACCTGGCTTTTGGTTGCCATACTCTCCTCCCCCCACCCATTCTGCTTGATATCTTAAAATGATTTTGTTAAAGAAATTTCAGCTTTTCTTTGAAAGTGGGAAGAGTCCACAAGGTGAAATCAAACAAAGCCCTATGATTTGATAGCTCAGAAAATGTAGCCTTGAATTATGTGTTACTTGTCAATAATATTAGGAGATACTAATTGCAATTTATTTCTCCATATTTAGGTAGTTATGTAAAAGATTCAATGTTCTTAACACCTACATGAAATTAAACTATAAATCCCAGAATTCCCGCAGACACCATTGCCAAGCTCTGACCATTAGTGTCTCGCATGTAAGTGTTGAATTTTAATGCTGCCCCAAAGTCTAAATCTATAGTTCAGTGTAGGGATGGAAAGAATATCTGCAATAATTAATTTCTGGGTTGAGAAACAAGTTTTCCAACAGACAGAAAATCCCATTGGGAGAATAATAGAACGGTGAGAATTTTGGGTAATTTTTCTGTTGGTATTTGACTATCCCAAAGTGTTGCACAGGAATTATTCTGCAGAGAGAGACATGCATTTTTTTGAACATAAAAATGTTTTCTGCAAGGAAAAATGTGTTTTCTGAACAGAAAACAGTTTTTGTGCAGAAAACAGCTTTCTTGTCGAAATCCCCACCCCTGATTTTCTCTGCAGAATAATTCCTGTGCAGCACTTTGAGATAGTCAATACAAGGAGAATGCTGGAGAGGAATATTCATTTTCTTCCACAGAAGGAGGAAAAAAACTACTTTAATTATTTGTCCTAGTCTGTGCAGATGAAACAGTTGATTTAAAACCTTAGTTCAGTCTTTATTGGGGGAGGGGGATAAGATTCAGCACCATGGATGCTGAATCTTTAAAGTTAACAGTAAAACTGAGAAGTAATTCACTGCCTTACTAATACAAAAACAACCAGCTGCTATCGTTTACTGTGATTGACTGAGTTCAATGTTACTTACTTCAAATAGACTTCTGCTGCCTGTATTTCATTTAAAAAAAAATAAAAAAAATTCACACAGTACTGTGTTCTATAAAGCAAGGTTAGGTAGAAAGTAGACCAGGATCTACTATTATATCTGTGTCTGACTTGCTGTAGAACAGCAAGGATTTCATATTCCCAGCTACCTAACAAAAGCTACAACTAAAAAGTTGATCCTCTTCCCACATTAGATTGTCAGGACAAAAGCAAAACTAAAAGGTATAAATGTAATTGTTAGTCCAAACTAGAGTAGACCCATTAAACCAATGGTGACTTGGTAAATCAACAGGTATGTAAATTCCAAAAATTCAATGCATCTAGTATAGGAGAGGATAAGTTGGATTAACAAGTGGATTGCAATTTAAAAGTGCAAACACTTTCATCTCTTTGGCTGCATGGATGCCCCATTATTCAGGTGCATTAAGAACAATTTTACTACTTCTGCATCACTATACTTTTATCCTGCTACTGGTTTTAATTTATTCTCATATACTATACTGTTTTGTTCTCTGTTCTCTATTTTATCTTGGTTTTATATTCTACTAGCTTTTGTTAATTGTTTTATTGTATTATTGTTGTGAATATTGAACTTTATATATTGTAACAGACAGTACACTATCCACAGAAATCACTAAGAGAGTAGTTTAAACGTAAAACTACAGTATTCTGTGTTTTCTGTATATCCTGAGTTAGTATACAAGTCGGAAGCACTGGTTTATTCCAACAGAATCTGACATGGTTCTGCTCACAAATATGGGTCATGCTCATCTCAGGGCTTGTCTACACTGCAGAAAACTTCAGCTTCAATTTGAAGTTTCCTGGGCCCACAGTGACCCAGTTATTGCCACACATTTCATTGTGAAAATGAAGTGAGATCAGCATTTACCAGCTACAAAATTCCCCCTGGCAAACTCACTTTGGTGTTAAAGGGCTGTCTTACCTTGATCACATGTTTTCACATTTCACATTATCTCTGGTTAAATGGCTATTGCCCTGCCTTTTTTTGGGGGGGGGGGTTTGTCTGTTTTTGTTTTATTCTTCCCTCATGAATGTGAATATACATTGTCCCAGAATAGTGTATTACAGTGGGCCTACACTGGGGTTTGGTTCCAGCACCTTCCAGTGGATACCAAATTCTGTGGATGCTCAAGTCCCATGTTACAATAAAATGGTATTCTTTGTATGAAATGGCAAATCAAAGTTTGCTTTTTGGATATATATATCCATATATATTGGGGGGGGGTATTTTCAAACTTGGATGGTAGTATCTGTGGATGCAGAACCTGTGGAAACAGAGGGCCAACTGTATTGGATAAGCAGAGATATGCTGTTACTGATCTCAGCACAAATGCATATTCAAAAAAATAATAGCAGCCGTACTCTGGCAAAATATAAATAGAACAAAGTATCACCCACATGAAACCCCATCCTCTGGCTTTGCACCAAAGCCAACTCAGAGGGAGCTACAGGTACAATAAACCAGTTTTTCCAGTAAAGTGCAGGGTACAAGGTAGATTAAAAAAATTAAACCTCTCAGACCTCAAAAAGAACTGCATTCCTATGAAATCATCAAAGAACATCATGTGTTCCACTCGCTGAAGCTACAAGGTATGATTTTGTCCCCAACAGTATAGACAAGCCCTCAGTGAGACTTGTGGAAGGGTTTCTAGATCTACACAGGCTGCAGTGATTAATTATTGTACATGTCATCTTAGAGTTTGAGTCCAAGCCCTTCACTGAACCCATACTTTAAAGATCTTGAGAACTCACTCATGTTTTCTTGCACTGGATTTATTATCCCCTCTTATTACCCCTATATCCTCATGATCCATTGGACTGGAAATATAAAGAGATATTGGAAATATAAAATGACATGAATGTTCTTAGATATAAAATATTTCCTGTGTAAAAAGATAACAACCCCCTGCTTTCTAGTGAAATAGTTAATCCAAACTTAGGCACAATAGAACATGTTCTTTTATAGAGAGAAATCTACATATCTGAAGTCTAAGTAGTTAGCTACTTCTTTCACAAGGTGACCTGATTGTGTCGTACCATTTGTAAAAATAAATTATAAAAGGACTTTTTCTTTATTTTCATCTCATATTTGTCTCTATTCATAACTTATATCTTCCTTCTCACTTCTTCTCATTGAGGACCCAGGGAAGCTGCAACTTATGCGGACAGCCTCATAAAATAACGTCTGTTAGAAACCCCTATAAAAATCGTTTACCGACATGGTTCACATTAGTTTCAATTACAGTTATCTTGAAGGTACACAGTGCAATCTGGAGCCAGTAATGACTGCTTTGGCAGTTCTATTCCTCTGAATACTAATTTTCTTACATTGCAATTTTAAGCTGTACAACCCCAGAGATGAATTATGAACCCAGAAAACAACAGAAAAAATGAAGGAAGTCTCTACATGCGGTTGATTATTATTGTTAACTGGAGAATGAAAGTGTAGCAGACATTTTCTTCTTAAGGACTAGCTGATGGGTGGCTGTTACCATGATTCTTTTTTTGGCTTTCTTTCTTTCTTATTTCTGGTAAAGATCAGAGCAATTAATATCAACTCCTGCATCAAACCTGTGGCTCATTTGTGGCTCCCACCTTGCCAGGTGCCTTGATGTGCAACTTCTGTCTATTTCATTTATTAGTAGCCTCTTTTACAACCAGAAACCTGTTCTTAGTTAGAAAAAACAAAAAAGAATGAGGTATGGGTAATAGTCTATACTAAGCACCCAGCACCATCATCTGAGGAATAATCAAACATTATTATTCTCAAATGAAAGTTGCCTAAAATACTTATTTCTCACATCATTGTCATGTGTCACTTTGTCACATAATGTGGTGGATCTGAGAGGTGAAACAGTACAACACCAAAGTCCAGCCCCTGAGATTTTGCTGCCTGAGAAAGAAATGATGCCTACAAAATTAGCCAAGTCAAGGTTGACAGTTTGGCAAGTTATTTTGACATCTGAGGAAGAAAATCCCACAAGTCTGTCTTTCCTTCCATGGCAGCAAAAATGCAATGATTCAAAGTTAACAAAAAAAAAAAATGCTGCTATTTCAGGGGGGTGGGCAAAAATCTGCTTCCTAAAGTAGTAGCCTCTGCCTAATAGTACACCTGGCCCTTACTATACATTCCTAGAAGGTACTAATGCTGACCCAACAGTGTCTCCAGAAAATTCAGGGTAGAATAACACATTATCAAATGTTACAGAAGTTCCCCCTGCCCCAAGCATCTCCATTTAATCACCATAATGTTTGAATCAGCCATGAGATGTGGACTCATGAAAATTCTTCTTTTTAAAAAAAAATTTTTATACTTACAGACATATACAGTATTACATATAGACATATTAGACATACTAAACATTATTACAAATTACACAAATTAAATTACATTAACATTAAACATCAATCTACTACATTACTTTATCACTACATATTATATTACCTACTCTATAACCTCACAACATGACAAAGAAATACATTGTGAACTTAGATTTTCCTTGTTTTTTTTCCGGGCTATGAAGCCGTGTTCTGGAAGAGTTTACTTTTAACGTTTCGCCTGCATCTGTTTGCCTGGCTGGCATCTTCAGAGAATGGATGGGTAGGAGTGTGTGTGGAGTTTGTATCCTGTTAACCCCTGTTGGGGAGTATATGTAAATTTGTGTATTTGAATGGTTAGTTTCTGAGTATAGAAATGCAAGGAGGATTAGTGTCTGTTTGATTATTATTATTTTTATTTATTTATTTATACCCCACTCTTCAGCCTCAAGGCTATCAGAGCAGCTTACAAGTTGTTTTAAGTAACAGCTATTTACACATCTACACTGTGTTAAGCAGTTTTCAATGTGTGTTAGCTAATTGCCCCCCCATAAGCTGGGTACTCATTTTACCGACCTACGCAAGGATGGAAGGCTGAGTGCACCTTGGAGCCCGCTGGATAGAACTTGCAACGTGGTGACTTGCACGTTGGTTGATGGCCCATTATCTGCTGGAAATCCTCCTGTCCCCTGCTGTTCCAGCAGATAATGGGCCAGCAACTAACCATTAGCCAAACAGACAGTAATCCTCCTTGCATATGTATCATGAGTAGAATAGGAATGGTCAGCTAGTCATGTTAAATATTTTACAGCAAGCTGTGAACTGGAATTCAGGAATCCATCATCAGATACTTTTACAGCAGCATCACAACATTTATATGGCTGTTGAAGAATGCATAGTGTCATTTGTATATGTGATAATGGACTTTCCCACTACCTGGGCAAGACAGCTGAGGGGTATAGTTTCTCCTCCAGGTAAACAAAGGGTTAAGGATGTGTTGGTTTAAGTTACATTTAAGTCAGCATTACAGAGGAGCAACAGAGATCACAAGAGACAATTGCCCAATGAGGATGACCAGTTTGGGGCAGGGGGAGTGTGGAAGCTTCAAGTTTCTTCCAAATGAGAGGCTGTAAGGTGAGGCAC
Source organism: Gambelia wislizenii (assembly GCA_030847615.1). Lineage (NCBI taxonomy): Eukaryota > Metazoa > Chordata > Lepidosauria > Squamata > Crotaphytidae > Gambelia > Gambelia wislizenii. Next base: position 199,374,560 of record JAUMIR010000005.1, on the reverse strand, counting down.
AGTGAGAAAGAGGCTGAGACTTTGGGACTGATGGAGAGGTATGGGGATGTTGCCTGACATCTTCCCTAAAGAAGGTTCCAAAGTTTGGCTAGACCAAAGGGGTCCAGACTACTAGCTTCTCATGACTACCCAAGACTCAGAACATGTATCATGAGTAGAATAGGAATGGTCAGCTAGTCATGTTAGGACTTATTTTCCTTTTAACCACTACTGAATATGGCCTGGGCTGTTTTGTAACTTTGTAACAAGTAACACCTGAAGGAAGGTGCCTTTATGTATAGGATACCCGTTTGCTAATGTAAGATTGCTTCCTTTGAATAAAAACTTTCCTTTAAAGATCTCTAGGAAAAAGAAGTAGCAATGAGGGAGATCAAAATTAATAGATAAATGGAAGGAGAAGGTTGAACCCTCCGAACATGATAAGATCTCTAACAAAAATAATTTGTACCTCTTCTGACAGACTACTGGGCAGAGAGAAGAAAAGAAGGGAGGAAGGGAGGAAGGAAGGAAGGAAGGAAGGAAGGAAGGAAGGAAGGCAAGTCAGAAATTGCTATGAAGAGTTGGGTAGTCCTCTACTGAACCACAAGAGATTAATGCTGAGGAAATACAGACCTCAGCAGGCAAACAAACAATCAAAGCAAAACAAACAAACACCACTCCTGATTTATACACTAGTAGTTAGTCCCTGTGAACTCACTTCACCTTAGATATTAAAGGGTTACACTATGCAACAGCATGATCAGCTTATGGTAGAACTTGGTTTGGTCATGTATGTATGTGTATGGGTTCTACCTGAAAATAGTGCTGTTCATTGCTTTATTCAACTATATTCAATTACATATACTGTATGCACACATCCACATCCCTAAATAGTGTGTTTGCCATTAGCCTGATCCTAAATCCAGGAATTGCATCCCCACAGTGATTTTAATAGCCAAGCCTGGAGTATGTGTATTCACTGATAATCCCACTTTATTTAATGATGATTACTTTAATGATGAAGGTAAACATATGATTGATATTCAATGTTTTGGTGGGCTCTCTCCATCCAGCATCTTCCCTGCACAAGGACATTGAATTTAACTAAGCTTACTTGTGGCATTATAAGAGGTAGATGTAGCTAGCAGAGATGAATTATCTCCTCTGATTTGTAGGCTGCACATGTTATTGTGCATCTCAAGCTAATAAAAATGTGCTGATACATTCATCTGTCTTTTTCTTACTCATCCTTCTCCACTCCACCTCTGGCAAAACATTCATGTAAGTTGCCATTCAATGTTGGTAACCCTGATTAATTGTCCAATTAATGTAATTATAAAGAAAGAAGATGTGGAAAACAACAACTGTTTCATGTACAATTGACTTATAACAGAAGAAGGATATCAAAAGCTGGGAAGATCAATGAAAGAAGAAAGAAGTTTTGCTCTTCACTCAAAATATACACTCAAAATATACACTCAAAAGGCAACAGTATGACATTCCAGATTTCTAAAAGCCTTTACCAGTATCTTTTCTAACATTACTGTGATAAAATGCACTATAAAATAATAAGAAAAATTTGTTGCAAATAGTTTGAAGATAAAAGTTGTGTTGAAGAGAACTATTTTTGATCCCTTTATGAATTTTTTTCTCTCTCTGAATTTGACTGATCTTTTTCATGGTTTTTATTTTATTTCTTTACAAAAATATTGTGATGTTGGTTTGCTAGCAAACGTTACAGGGCATAGAATCTTTTGCTTACAAAGAAGTTACAGTTACAAACATGAACCAGTCAAAGTTCTGAAGCTTGTTTATGATGTGTCTGGTAATGCTAGATTACATTTTCCCCATGTTACTCTTGTTAAGGGGGGGAACCACACAAAGCTATTATCCATAGGGTAAAATGTCATCTAGGATGAAGTTAGGAGTCTTCCAATTTACAGAACTAATTAGACTCTGAAAAATCTCCAGTGAACTTTTCATATTCACTCTCAAATGGAATATAATTGCACTAATGCTTAGAAAGGTGTGAAAAGGATATCATCCAATAATGAGAAGTCTACACATTGTGTATTTCTTTCTGGTACTGTCTGGTAAAAATGTAGTATTATTGAACAGAATACCATATGGCACAGCAGTAAGATCCATGCCATATGTTAAATGGCTAAATTTTCAATATGCATGCCTATAAGACAAGTTCTACATACTCATTCAGATTGTATGTAGTCTTTGGGACTATGAATATAGTCTTAGAGTGCAGTCTTAACCCCCTGATGTTGCCTCCTGGGGGTGATTAGGATACGATAGAACCTTCCACTCTGTCTGCTGAATGCTTAGCAGATGCAAAGTTACTTCTGCTGGTATTTCCACTGACCATAGAAATATAGAGTTGGAAGAAACCACAAGGGCCATCAAGTCCAACCCTCTGCCATGCAGGAACACACAATCAAAGAACACAAAACAGATGGCCATCCAGCATCTCTTTATAAACCCCCAAAGAAGGTGACTCTACCACACTCTAAGGCAGTGCATTCTACTGTCAAACAGCTTGAAGGAGATTATCACATGGGCCCTTGTAAATACTGTCCCAGTACCCCCCCCACCCCACTCCCATCCCTGTAACAGTTTTTTTTTTAAAAAAAAATCACACACTTACCTGATTGTGGAATGAAAACTGTTCCCCCTCCCCTTTTACCTGATTGTGGAATGAAAACAGTTCCCCCTCCCCTCCAGCATCCCAGGAGGCAATGGGGCTCTCGGCAAGCCCCATTCACTTCCTAGTAACAAAATCCCACTCATTCTTGCAAGAGAACAATCGTGCGGGAAATTTAATAATAAAAAATCACAGAAACATCAAAATAAAAAACCATGCCCCAAAACACACATTACAAATCCCAAGTAACACAGGGAGTGGGGGGAAAGGGTGACACTTACCTGGCTGTCCCGATTGTACCCGGAAGTGTTCTGGCACAGACCTCCTGGTGACATCACATGATACTGGCATCGCACCAGCATAACTGGTCATCTTTTCACTCACCCATCATTCCATTCATTCCATTAGTATAACAGAACGGGCTTCTTATTTATGGATTTTCCCATGAATAAAAGGAAGTGGGGGGGAAGGAAGGAGCAGAATGGGAGCACCACCAGACAGGGATGACATTGTGTAAAAGGTAAGCCTTTTAGCAGTATCCTCTCGTCCCTATCCTGGGATATTTTCCCTGTCTTATAATCTCCTTACTGTCAGGAATCTCTTCCTAATGTTTAGGTGGAATCTCTTTCCTGTAGTTTGAGTCCGTTGCTCTGTGTCCTAGTCTCTGGAGCAGCAGAAAACAATCTTGCTCCATCCTCAATATGACATCTCTTCAAATATTTAGACATAGCTATCATGTCATCTCTTAACCTTCTCTTTTCCAGGCTAAAAATACCCAGCTCCTTAAGCCACTATTCATGGGGCATGGCTCCAGACCTTTCACCATTTTGGTTGCCCTCCTCCGGACACAGTCTAGCTTGTTAACACCCTTCTTGAATGGTGGTGGCCAGAACTGGACACAATATTCAAAATGAGGTCTGACCAAAGCAGAATAGAGTGGCACTATTACTTCCCTTGGTCTAGATACTATACTCCTATTGATGCAGCCTAGAATCACATTAGCTTTTCTGGCTGCTGCATCACACTGCTGATGGTATCCAGTGTAAGGCACTGAGGTTTGTCATTTAGGTGTGATGTTGTTAGATGCAAATTTGGGAAACTGGCTTTGGATCCAAAAAAATCTAAAGCCACTTCATTTCCCAGAGGCAAGCCCAATCTCAACTCATCCTGAGATGGTGTATCTAATCCCCCCATTGTTTACAACAGGAGAAATATAAATTCAAAAATCTGCCAGATTGAATAGCCCAGTGAAATTGCCCACATCCCTCACATTTTGGAGTGAACTGCCTGGCCTTAAAGTCCAGTTGTGACGTTCTCTTTTGCCTTTTTGGATTTATATGCCTCTCTTGGGAAAGAAGATAAAATTTATTCAGCCCTAATGCAAACCTTAGCATGATGGTTTCAGTGCCAATATTCTTGTGAACACCAATTAATAGGGGAAATGAGTGTGAAGGTGCTGTTTGATGCTTGCCCAGCTTGTGGTCTTCCCATAGGCATATACTGTATATGGTGGAAAGAAAATGTTTAACTAGTTATTCATTCATTCATATTCTTCCCTTTTCATAATACTTGGACTAATCATAGTTTGCAACTTATTAAAAAACAGTACAGTGTTAGTTAGGCCTTTGGTCTGTTCCATTATGGTTTTTACTGAGTTCTGATATATAGTTGTGGTGTCCTATCAAAAGTAGCCATTATAATCACATGATTTGCTGCCCAAATATGATTAAATAATGTTCAATACCTCTGTTCAGTTGTGATGATGAGCTACTTGTCACTGCTTACATGCAATTACATCGCCAAGGAAAGTTTGGCTACTGTTTGTGGAGCAATTACGGCTTATTTGGAGAGTGATCAGCACGTGGAATAGCTCCTTTAAGAGTAAAAGCCAAAGTGGATTTATTCCCCTACTGACATGGAAGCCATCATTGAGGAGAATTTCCAGATCTTTGCATAGTGAGCCCTATACTATGTGTCAGAAGGCTTTATAACATACCAAGGTTCTATGGCAAACAATGGAACTATTTAGCAGTTGTCTTCTTTAGATAAAAAGACTAAAGTGATATTAATACCATGCTACATCAACCATTCCTGAATAGTGAATGCCATTATTCAATGGTCAGATATCAAGTGCTGAAATAAAATTTTTCAGCTTATCTAGTACTGAAATTAAAAACCACCAGGTATAAAATACATATATCAAATATTTTGGGAAGGCTTGAGCACACAGAGGAAACCTGGAAGATATTGGACATCCAGATTCACAAAGGAAAAATTTGGGAATACAGTCAGCCCTCTACATTTGTGGGCTTAGCCTTTGTGGATTTGATTATTTGCAGATTATTTGCCCTACCTCCGCTGCTGCCTGGTGCCATTTTTAATAGGAATTTAGCTGTGTTCAGTTAAGTCAGGGTTAACCAGTTGTCAAATTGTTGGTCGCTGGGATGAAAGAGAGGGGATGGCAAAGGGGAGGAGGCTCTTCTCCACTGATTGTTCCGAAGTCTGCTCCATACTTCCAGCACCAATTCTGCAGTCATGAGGGGCTTTCTCCATTTCCTCCCTCTCCTCCTTCCTGCTGCCTCACAAGTGCAAATGCTGGAGAAAAAGAAGGAGCCCTAAGCCTGCCTGAAAGGATGGCTGTATTCACCATCTTGCCTCTGTCCTTTCCCCCATCGCTTGCAAAGCTTTTCTCCTTGCAGTAGTGTCCCTAGGAGGTGCAGGGGGTGCAGAGCACACCTGGTGACACCGTTATAGGAGGGGGACCCTTGGTGAGATAGTTGCTCACCACCCATCTCAAGATGGTCCCCATCCACCCCTTCTGCCAGCCAGAGCTCCTATGCCAGATGATGTGGCCACTGTCTTTTCTCTGTCTTTTTCTCTTGGAGACAACCAAGACTGGGTCCATCCCTTCTCTAGCAACTCCCACCCACCAGAATTGCATGGTGGTTGCCTGGGTGGAGGTGACACCATGTGTTACTGCATGTTACTGCATTAGAGTGGTGGAGAAGAGCAAGAGGAAGGAACCAAAAGAAGCCAGTATGGAAGGCAGGCTCTTGCACCTTGCAAGCCTGCCTTGGGATGGATGGAGGAGGAGAGGAGGAACAGAAGGCTTTCCCAATACATGTGTGAGTACAGGAACAGGAGCAGCACTGGGCCTGGCAGAACTAGAAGAGGAGAACCGAAAAGTCATCAGAAGGAGGGGGAGGAAGGATTTGTGCTAGGCTCCTGGATATGCACTCCAGCACCTCCCTGGCTGGCTCCCTTCTCCTTCCCCTGTTTTCCCTACCAGCTTCCTTGACTCCTTCCTCTTGCTCTTTCCCACCACCCTCCCCCCTTTCCACTTGATTTGGTCTTTAGGGTAGATGCAACTCCTGCTGCCTCTCCCATATATCACCTTTTCCAGTCCCTCCTGCCTTCCTTCTCTTTCTCCTCCTCCTCCCATTCCATATAGGGAGGTGGCACATCCATGTTTTCCCCTCAAGGGTGGCTGTGATTGCCACTCTGTATTGTGCAATCAGGGAAGCTTTGCAAGTGAGGGAAGAACGAGGGAAGCAAAAGGATGGCAAATGTATCTGTCCCTTCAGACACACCTAGGGCTCCTTCTTTTTCTCCAGCATGTGCACTTGTGAGGCGGGGAGAAACGGGAGGAAAGCCTGAAGAGTTGGTGCTGGAAATCTGGAGCAGGATGCAGCACAATCAATGGAGAAGAGACTCCTCTCTTTTTCCACCCCTTCCTTTCCCTAAATTGCCCTCCCACTCACATTCCCCCCCCGTTCCACCCCCTTCTGCCCAAGTGCACAAGTCAGGGAATATGAGAGGTCTTGAGCTATTCACAGTTTTTCTACTTTTGTGGGTGTGCCAAGCCCCTAACCCCTGCAAAAGTTGAGAGCCAACTGCAACTCATGTAAGTGAATTTATGCCATCTCTAGATGAAGTAAGAATTCAGTTCTGTTCTGAGTAGTGGGTAGTCTACTGCTGACAGGAAGATCAATATAAGTCTCATATTCCAGATAACTAAACCACAATCGGATCTCCCATTGGGCTTGGTTTCTATTTTGTAAAGTGCCTAGCATAAGTATTAAGTCAGAAACTCTAGTAAAGAGTTCAACAAGCATCATTACTATTTTGAAGCTTCATATTTTGTGGAAGCACACTGAGCAATTCTACTGATTTGTACAGATCTTGACAGTGAAATGTCAGTAAACATTATTCATAGGATTATGCGTTTCCTTTTTTTTAAAAAAAAATTAACATAGTGTTGACTGTAGTGAATAATGTTTTAATCCTGATTTAATCCCAGTATTCAGTGATGTTGGAAATCTATAAGAACATCTGCTTTTTTTGTTCATCTATCTGCAAATTAATTATTAATCTTGGCAGGTGCCAATCTGTCTCATTTAGCACACAGGGGACTAGGAAGGAAGCATGCTGAAGTGTGTTTTATTCTGCAAGCATCATCTCACCCACAAAAGTCAGATCCAATTCCATCAGCCAAAAAAGATTTTCCACAGGAAAAAAAAAAAAAACAAACAGAAGTAAACTACAGCAAATTAGTAACTGAAAGAACTACAGGTGAACTCCATGACCTTAAGAAACATATTGAATTTTCACCCCAAGTGTTGAGTGAATTTGAATTTAAACTACAATATTTGAGAAAGTCAAACTACATTTTTGTTTTCTCTATTGTGTATGTATTTAGATGGGCACAGTAGTTCCCAGAATGGGGGGGGGGAGAGGAGAGAGAGAGAGAGATTGAAGCAGTCCCAACTTCTAATATCTGTATAATATTGTTCATATGTATTAAAAAGGTATTTAGCTTGCTCCAGTCTTTTAATTCATTGAACATAATATTCTTTGAATGTTACATAAAAAGAATCATACCTGCACACTTTGAAAGGCCTCTTTTTAAAATTCTTCTAACCACTGATGAGATACATACTTACCGTATATTCCGGCGTATAAGACGACCCCCCCAATTTTTAAGGGGAAATGCAGAGTTTGTGATATATTCGCCCTATAAGACGACCCCCCTCTTCCAACGCATAGCCCCCGCATGCCCCTCCTGCGCTCTCTTCCAGGAGGGAGTGCAGGAGGAGGATGCGGAGGCTGTGCGCCCAAAAGGGGCACGTTCGCCCCTTCTCCCCAACTTCCAGGAAGGTGGGGAGAAGGGGCGAATCGCGGTTTGGCCGCGCAGCCTCTCCATGCCCCTCCTGCGCTCCCTTCCAGGAGCGAGTGCAGGAGGGGGATCGGGAGGCTGCCCAGCCAAACCGGGCACGTTCGCCCCTTCTCCCCACCTTCCAGGAAGGTGGGGAGAAGGGGCAAATCGCGGTTTGGCCGCGCAGCCTCTCCATGCCCCTCCTGCGCTCCCTCCTGGAAGGGAGCGCAGGAGGGGGATTGGGAGGCTGCCCGGCCAAACCGGGCACGTTCGCCCCTTCCCCCCACCTTCCAGGAAGGTGGGAAGAAGGGGCGAATCGCGGTTTGGCCGCGCAGCCTCTCCATGCCCCTCCTGCGCTCCCTCCTGCAAGGGAGCGCAGGAGGGGGATCCGGAGGCTGCCCGGCCAATCCGGGCACATTCGCCCCTTCTCCCCACCTTCCAGGAAGGTGGGGAGAAGGGGTGAATCGCGGTTTGGCCGCGCAGCCTCTCCATGCCCCTCCTGCGCTCCCTTCCAGGAGGGAGCGCAGGAGGGGGATCGGGAGGCTGCCCGGCCAAACCGGGCACGTTTGCCCCTTCTCCCCACCTTCCAGGAAGGTGGGGAGAAGGGGCGAATCGCGGTTTGGCCACGCAGCCTCTCCATGCCCCTCCTGCGCTCCCTCCTGGAAGGGAGCGCAGGAGGGGGATCGGGAGGCTGCCCGGCCAAACCGGGCACGTTCGCCCCTTCTCCCCACCTTCCAGGAAGGTGGGGAGAAGGGGCGAATCGCGGTTTGGCCGCGCAGCCTCTCCATGCCCCTCCTGCGCTCCCTCCTGGAAGGGAGCGCAGGAGGGGGATCGGGAGGCTGCCCGTCCAAACCGGGCACGTTCGCCCCTTCTCCCCACCTTCCAGGAAGGTGGGGAGAAGGGGCGAATCGCGGTTTGGCCGCGCAGCCTCTCCATGCCCCTCCTGCGCTCCCTTCCAGGAGGGAGCGCAGGAGGGGGATCCGCAGACTGTGCGGCCAAATGGGGCACATTCGCCCCTTCTCCCCACCTTCCTGGAAGGTGGGGAGAGGGGGCGAATCGCGGGTTTGCCTCGGCCGCTGCAAAAGCGCTCGAGCAGCGGCTGCGGCAAACCGCAATGTTCGCCCCCCTCCTCTTTCTTCCGTTGCTCCCCAAAGGGGGATAAGGCAGAGGAGGGGGGCGAATGATCTTCAAAACACTTTGCTTCACCCCCCCCTGCCCCATCTCCTGCCTCTTCGCTCCGTTTGCGAAGAGGCAGGAGATAGGCAGGTGGGCGAAGCAAAGTGTATCCGGCGTATAGGATGACTGTCAATTTTGGAGGGCACTTTTGAGTGTTCAAAAGTCGTCTTATACGCCGGAATATACGGTATCTGAAGTAAAAGCTTAATATATATTAATGTGTTATGTTATGGACCGGGACTGAGACATGGATATTTAACCATGGGAAGAAGCAAAAAACATACCATCCCTTTTCATGTTAGGATCAAAGAACAAATACAAACTTTAAATTAGGAGTGTGAACCATGTGGCCCTTCAGTTTTTTGCAACTCCCCGTTTACCTCACTATTAGCAATGCTGACTAGGACTGATGGGACTTGCAGTCTAACCACATCTGAAGGGTTTGTGGTTTCCATCTCTGGTTTAAATGATGGACTGGTAGCCTGCCAAATGACCTTCAGCTTTCATCTGAAGTTCTTACTTTTTAAACCAGAATAGTGGTATCCTAATACAGTCACTTTATGTTTATTCATTCTGAGGACATTTTATTTAAATCTGTTGGTCCATCATGTGGATGCAAATCCTCACTGATTTCATTCTCATAGGGCAAGAATGAATAATTTAACTATTTTTCTCCCTCCTGCAAAAAAGTCCTTGAAATCAACTACATAGTTTTGAGGACTATTTGCAGTTCAAGATTTATTCTGTGAAAAAATAAAACATGCATGTGGAGGGGGAGGTTGCACAGAAAGCAGTCTTTATGTGCAGAAATCTTGTTTTCTCTGTAGAAAATAACATTTACTGTACAGTTTTCATCACACATAACAACATATATGGATTTTTTCACATAGTAAATCTCAAACTGCAGAGATTCCTGTCCATCCAGGATTATCTTCATTGGGATTTCCAGGACACTCAAGAAACCCCCTTTTCATCTGGATTTATGAATTTTCTCTCCATTCTTAATCCATTATTAAAGGCCTGCAAGGGTATGGAATTTCAGCAAAGTTAATTGGCTGGAAAATCCTGATTGGAGGGAATATAAGGAATGGCTTGGCAATGGTCCAGTTGTTTTGGGACTGGATTGTGGCTCTGGAACTAGACTGAAGACTGCAGGTCCTGGCAGAAGCCAGGAAATTCCTGAATGCAGCAAATTCTTACACCCCCCCCCTCCAAAAAAAAATATATCTGCCAATGAAGTCCTCTTAACTAGTCTGAGTTAACTGGGTGGAGTTAAAGCTTAAACTTCTTAAAGCTCTTAAAGTAATTTTTTTTGTCAATGGCATATCTGTTTAAATGAACAAGAACCCATGATACCTAATAGTAATACTAAGCTTTGTATTATTCTGAAGTAAGTGTATTTTGATGAAGTCATATGAATTTTTTAGAATATGTTTATTTTGTGTTTTATCAAAAATAGGAATATCAAGTCTATTTCATTATGTCCATACTCCAACTACTATAAGGAAAAGGTGTTCATATTTTATGGTGGCAGTAGAACTAGAAAAGGGATAATTAAAAGTTGTATTTTTAAATCAATGTTTTAACAGAAAGGTGTTGTGATAATATGAAAACCAAGCTAACATGGTTGCTCATTCTTAGCAAGTGCCTTCTTTGCATATCTGTGCAGTAAGAGGCCCAAATATTCTTATCAGTAGGACAACGCAACACTAATTAGAAAGATTAATGAAGAACATTTGTAAGTGTGAATATATAAGAGAATGTAAAACACAGGCTATTAAAACCTCAGTTGGTCAATTACGATAAGCCTTTATTAACTAATAAAATAGGAGTGAATGCAAAGAGGAGGATAATAATATGCAGAATACATGAGATCATAGCCAAATAGATTACATGATGTAAAGGTCTTGGCATATAATGTACTTGATATGAAAGCATTTATTTATTTATTGAATTTATTTCCTGACTTTCTCCCAAAATGAGGTTCAAAGGTATGCGTGATTTGTTTTGTTTTTTTAAACAAAACAAAACAAAACAAAACAAAAACCCAACAACCACAAAATATATTAAAGACACATTTCTGCGAGTGTTCTCATCTTGGTCTTAAGACAATAAAACATTTACAATAAATATTATGTACTTTTTTTCAGAGGGTAATCCTGCTATATTCAATTGCGCTTACTCCTGGGAAAGAGTGTGTAGGAACACAGCCTTACTCATTTGTAATGCAATCCTAAAAGGGGTTAGGAAGGAGTGTTGACAGCTCCACTGCCTCTTCCTGAGTTATTCTCACACAGCCCTTGATGGAAGTTGGATGTCATACTTGTGTTAGGCTTTTGATGACCAGTCTTGGAAATAATGACACCAGGCACAGAAAGTTGGGTTTTGTAATAGCTACTATATCTGACCTATATCCTATTTAAGTTAGGTTGAACCTGGAAAGGAGCAAGAGGGGGAGCAACCTGAGGCCAGGTATCAGCACTTGATAACCCCCTCAGCCATCCCTTGGGTGAAACACCTAAGACAATAATCCAACAACTGTGTTGCTCCCCAACCGGTCATTTACTGGAAGATAAATCCTTGAAAGGGAGAGCAAACCCCCAGGGCTCAAGGGTAGTCTCCTTCCCATCTCCACAGGTCTGAGGACCACAGGTCTGAGGACCCTTTACCAAAAGGGTGCCAAGGTATATACCTAACTCTTATATTTTGCCCCCCCCCACTTGCCAAGGACAATGGGCAAGCATCTGCTTAGTTCTTTTCTCACATCAGGCCAGCCAACAGGGCACTCACCCCATTGCAAGTCTCCCAGGAAGATCATATTTCCTTCTTTGGAATAGTGAGTGCCATCAGCCCTATAGAGTTCTGCTGTCAAAAGACTATATTGAGATATGCAAGAGATTGGCTCAACCCTTTGTGTAAAGCATTATGTATATCTCTATTAACCCTCCTCTGGGCTCTGGGAGGGATCTCCCTCACCTTGTCAAACTTGGCATGGCAAAATGGCAGACCATACCAGTGTAAGCCCAGGTTAACTGCTCTGAATGGTATTCAAATTATGGAGTGGGCCCTGCACACTTTTCAAACAAATGAGGCAACAGACCATCCCACCAAAGGCCTCTTTTCCCATGCCACTCCACAGTGGCCAAGTCGCTCAACCCTAATTGAACCCCAAAATGGCAACTTCAGGCTTTGATTGCTGCCCTGTAAACCATACTTTGGCCATGGATCAGGACCCATCATCTCACCAAACAGCACCTAGGAACTAACAGAAAAACAACAATATTACTGAAGCACAACCCAAGCAGGACTTGAGAGGACACATATACCTCTGGAAAGCAGAAGATCTCCAACACCCAATGTGCTGGATAGATTGTGGGCCATGCTCATAGCAAAGCCACAGAGGCAGCCCAGTATGAAAGGAATGCCAAACTGAACCCCCTGCATGCCTGAACATTGCAAGGCCTTCAAGGTGACATTCCAAAACTAGCTGTTCCAGGATCTTGGTGCCAAAGTAGTCTTCATGGCCTGACTCTATCAAGTGGAGTTCACAGTGCTGCTTAAATCTTCTCTGATACTGACTGGGCCATCAAAGCCAGCTGATGAAACTGCTCCATCTGATATGAACCGCTGGTTACCCCAGTTGTATGTCTCACAATGAACAATACATTATACTGGGGGTCTCTTACTGTGAAGGCTTGGCCCAGGCACATGGCATGAGGGGATCTAGAGAAAAGCAAATTAATGAATTGACCAGGGTCATATTGTAACCAAGAATAGACTGGCAAATTGTGAATTCATCATCCCGCAACCAAACTGTCACCACATTTGGAAAAATTCCAGGAGTTACCTCACATGCCAGACATCAAAAGAAACAAATTCTCGCATTTTACGTTCAACACCCTCCCTACAGAATGGCACTCAATTAAAATGGAGTAGAAACGCACTCTAAATCTCCATGTTGACCCTTGCCTCAGATATAACCCTAAATCTATGGTGGAATTTGTGTAATCCCAATTTTGCAACATGAAAACAATGCTGGGAGGCCCTACCAGGAGCATGCAAAAATTAAGATGACCAGCTAGCTCCTGCAACTCCTGTAGAGCAACTTTCCTTAGTCCCTATAATTTGCCTTTTGTGAGATGGCAACATTGTAAAATGATAGCAATTTGTATGCCTAAACAGGTAAGGTAGGTGGCCAGTGCACTGAACTTTCCAAAAACAGAACATGAGGACAAACACCACCACCCCCGGGGGTGCTTGATCCATATAGAAGTCACCATACAGTGAGAAGCACAGTAGTTCAAAATGTCTGGTGTGAACTAGGAGAAAGCAAAAGAACAAATTAATATGGCCTTTCACCAGTTCCACCTCTATGCCACAATGTCTGATACTTTGAATAGCTGTGTTTAGGGAGGTATAGAAAACCTAGCAATGTTCATGAGGAATGGTGTCATTTACCACATTTCCCTTTGGGTAAGATAAATAATGAGTAGGTCTCTATTCCCCAGGAGTCTTCTTGGGCCAATAGTTAATGGAGAGACCTAAGTGGGAACCAGGGGAAGAAGAAAGGAACCTACTGCTCTTCCCTCCTGCACCTCCTTGTCAATCTGCGATCTAACTATGGATTCCACATGCTTAAGTGATTTTAAATTACCATAAACAAAAAGAGGTGATGTGGAAAATCTGAAAAGGAATACTAAAACCACACTTAAAACCATCACATATATTATGGGCATCTGAAACTTCCTGATAGGCATGCATCATGGAACTAGCATGTCTAACCAACTTGGAACTAGCACTTTTAGGAAATGGCTATCAAGCTCCTTTCCCCTTGCACTCTAAGTGCTGGTCCCTACTGTTAACTCACTGGTCCTTTCTTTCTTGGCAGTTCTAAAAGAAATGAGGACCACTACAACTGGAGCACTCATACTCAAATTTGCATGGGTGATGCTAAAAGAAGCCTCTGCGAACCAAATTGCCAATACAGAAGGAGCTGTTGTGAAATCTGTATAGGCTTCCCAGCCTGGCCTCCTGATGTTGGGCTCCCATTAACTATGTGTCCATTGTGAGATGCATCATCCTGCATTTTCCTGGCTGGGTAATAGTTGGCATACCTAACTAGGCTTGGAGCAGATGCCAGCCAAGGGAGGGTTGATTACAGCCTTATACTAAACTGTTCATCATAACAGGCCATGTGGATCTGGTGAAGTCTACATTGGGGGTAAATAATGTCAATATACTAACTGGAGATAAGGCATGCCAATTTTGCACTCTAACTATGACTGCAGCATAAATATGAAAACTTGAGAGCCAGGTTTTGGATCAGGTTTGAGTCACTCACTCTTTCCTGTGTTTCCTACTTTCTAATCATTGATCTCTTCCTCCCACATTTTCCTCTCATTTCTTATAGAGCAGTCAAAAGACATTTGCTGATCAATCCATAGCTATTTGCAGGCCTGCTGTTCTTTGGATACAATCCAATAGGCAATTGTTCCACTCCCTGTGCAGGTAAGTCCCAGATTAGCCTCAAGACCATATTTGTAAGCCCTATTGATTATAAACTACATTGCCAGACTCACCTGGTCCACTCTGCCCTGCCTGGGAGCCTTGAGACAGAGGTACACCTTCATTGGGCTAACTAGGCCCCTGAATCCCAAAACATTGCTTATGAGAGCATCAGCCTTTGGTACCATGTCAATCGTGCCAACAATCAAGAATCTCATTAGTAACCCACACCCTCTGTGCTTGTGCATTTTCCAGATGGTGGGTCTCCCAGAAAGTTGTAGTCAGCACTGATAGGACCCTCTCTAAAGCTACCAGATGCTCTAAGACCAGTGCTAGTGTCACATCCCTCTTTATCTATGGATAAAGGTGAAATAACTGCAGGAAGACACTCAGTTGGAACAATTTTCATTCAGTTGGAGGTTTTTCACTTATCATCCCTTGCTTCCCTTGTAGACTCCATCATAATTTAATGGAAGTTCTAAATTATTGTGTCAGAGGCAAGAGACAAAATACAGTAGACTTCCATATTTGTGGAACCAATATCCATGATTTCAGTTATCTGCAGGACACAAAATAGGGAATGCATACAATAGAGTTGCATTTGAAAATGCTTAGAGAGGCATTCTCTCTAGGAATCTTTTAGGTCCTCCAATGCAACTCTATGGTATGTTTTTACCAGATGTCCTTTATTTTAATAAGGTTCACTGTTAGCCTGGTTTCCTGTATCTATGGTAAATCTGGTAAACAAACCCACACAGATTTGGGGGTCCAACTATAATCCCTAAGTATAGTGTTTTATATAATACACATAATCTTCATATCTAGATCTACATGCATTTGTATGTGCGGATACACACACTTGGACAACCCCACTAAACTGCCACTGATGCTGCCATTGCATCCTTATATATCATCATCATCATCATCATCATCAGTAGTAGTAAAAGTAGTAGTAGTGGTGATGGTGGTGACGGAATAAACCGAAGGCAGCAGTCTATAAAAGCCTATACTAGAAGTTTCTTTCTCTCCATCTTGAGGGTGCTACTGGATACCTTCTAGTTTTTTTATGCTGATACAGACTAACATGGCTATGTCTTTGAATACAGCCAAAATCCTAAATTAGTAAAGCTAGCTACAAAAGGGAATAGGATGGGGTGGGGAAAATCACTGCTAATAATCACTACAAAGGACAGAGAGGGCCTAGCCCAAGGAATTCTGTAACTTGGCAACCAAGGCTCAGCCTGCAGTTTGAAAACTAGGTTTCTACCAGCCTATAAAATGAGACACCTGGGAACAATTGTTGGTACTTTCTCACCAGGACACCAGCCAGCAGAGCTGTGACTGCACCTCTTCCCACACACAACCAAGAAGCCCACCCCAAATTCAATTAAACAACAAAGGAAATAAACTACAGCTACCTGATTACCATGTGAACTGGTCTGACCCAGGCTGGAAATGTCCAAATTGTTAGCAAATTTCCTGTAGCACAATTGGTGTGTTGGAGGTGTGTGATACCTAAACCATCCAAATCCTAAAGGTAGGTATCAGGCCTGATCCACACCTGAGCCAATGCCACTTCAACTTGTCTCAGATGGTGCTAAAAATAGCAGCCATCCCATCTCCCTCTCCTTCCTCATCCAATGAAGTTTGCGATACCTGCTAGGGTCTGCTGGGGATTAGGACAAAATAACAGGCCACAAAGGCAGCACATGACCCAAACCAGAAAGGGTTATCTGGGCCCAATGGGCCTGATAAAAATGACAGGTTACAAAGGGTGATCAATCACAATAACAAGCAAAGTGCATGCTGTGGCAGTGGCACCCAGCATGTTCTAGCAGGGACAAAAAGGCCCAGTGAGGTCTAATCAAAAAGCAGGCCCTAACCCAGCACAGCCCAATGGGACCAGGCAAAAGCAGCCTATTACACACACACACACACACACACACACACACACACACACTTAAGTGATGGCAGCCTAGCACGCACACACACTCAAGTGATGGTGGCCTATTTTACACAAACACATAGACACACATACAATGGCAGCCTATTACAGCACACACATTTGGGCAATGGAGGCCTGTTAGACATAGTAGGGCAATGGTTGCTTATCACACACACACACCTATACAGGTGATGACAGCCTATTGCACACACACACAAACACACTTGGGCAGTGGTGGCCAAGTACATGCACATACACTCAGGCAATTACAGCCTAGTATATGCACTCACACCAGGATGATGAAGGCCCATTACATGCACACACAAAGAGCCACCTGTCCCCACCAACTCAGCACAAACATCAAAACAAACCTCCAAGAAGTAGAGATTGATGGCAACAGAGCAGCCAGCCATGCTCTCTGCCCTGCTTCTTCTGATCCCACACTCCTGTAACTATCAAAGAGATGATTCTTTGAGGAATGAAAGCAAGATGCTCCAGTGATCCACTTGCTCATTGTTGATCCTGCGCAGTGAAGATCCAAAGAGGCATGTGAATGGGTGGCCAGTTCTTAAATTGCCTCTGGCTTCTGTTGCTCTGTGTCATGTGTGACAGCCTGTAGCCTTCAAAAACACACCCTTCCCCACAGCATTGTTCGCCATGCAGGTCCAGATCCATGTTTAAGCAGACATTTTAATTCCATCCTGTCCCAATACTGTAGAGGGAATTTGCCACCAACAGCTCCAGACTTAGGACTTTTTCAAATGGGGGGGGGGGACCTATGGAGGTCAGGAGAATAACAGGGCTGTTGCGCTTACAGTGCCCCATTTCAGATGACTCCATCTTCCTCTGGGCTTTCCCCCATGCTCCCTCCATGGTGCGGGTGCCATTTTTTATTGACAGAGGTTTTCCATCAATAAAAAGCAGTGCCTGCAGCACAGAGGAAGCCCGGGGGAAGGTCGGTAGGAGAACAGCATAGTCTGAAACAGGGCTCGGTAAGCGTGACAGCCCCATTCTTCTCCCGACCTCCTCAGGGTTTTTTCCCCCCATTTGAAAAAGTCCTTAATAGCTCAGAGACCTCAATCACTTCTCTGAAGAATGTGTGTATGTGGAAGACTGCCTCTAAACATATAGGTTACGTTTACTTCCAATAGCTAATACCCTGTGATAGACTTCACCTAATCTTTCTTTTAATAATCTGTGGAAACTGATGAGTTATCACAGCACCATGCAGAAGTCAGTTCCTTGTTTACATCAAGTTTTATTTTATTTTATTATTTATTTTATTTATTTTTATAGGCAGTGAGTATCATGATGTTTTTTAAAACTGGTTTACAACAGTGGCAATTTTTGCAGTAGCAGACACTTAGCAGTTTTGTGAAATGAACAACTTGAGGAGGGGGTGTTAAAACATAATCATTCCATAGATTGTGTTTTTGAAGAAGAGGGGAGAGGACACTAATGGTAGGTAATATGGAAACACTACCAAAATGATGTTTAAAAGCAAATTAAAATGTGGCTTTTAAAAGGGATGGTGTTATAATATTTTCCTCTCCATTTATGCCCCCTTGTCATGGGAGAGAGTCTTGCGTACCTTAATGATGTTTTGAGCTATGCTGGCGGTGGCATAATAGCCACTGGTAAGGTCTCCCATGCCAGACAGGTCAAAACCAAAGGGTCTGACAAAGAGCGTCAAAGGGAAGGATGGGCTCTCTAGTCTTATGGCAACCATCCTAGGAGATGGAAAACTCTAATCCCAAACCCGGGCAGATGGCGCTTGTCCAACCTTGTAAGGTCAACCATCTCAGGAAAGGAAACTCTAATCAAACCTATGACCCGAGCACCTCGCTGCTACCATCCATGCTTGCAAGGCCACAGCAGATGAACCTTTGGTTTAAAGGATGAGGCCAGTCCTGTGAAAGCTGCGCTCCACCAGACAAATCTATTGCACAGGCTCGAAGGACAAATCCAATTCTGAAAAAGTCCTGTAGCAATAGGCGAGGGATGAAATGGCAGGTGTAAAGATACACTGGAAGCCACAGACCCAACCCTGCATGAAGGCGGTTCAGGACTTTGGTCACTCGAGGCTGACCTGGGAGATGACAGTCTTGTTCGGCAGCATCCTGAACAACCAAGCAGCCTTTTTTAAGGACAGCACTGCTTGCACCATATGGAGAGGGGCCTAGAAAAGGTGGCCTAATGAAAGCTCATCCCCATCTACCTGGTTGCTTAGCCGCAGCCAACGGACATCTTCTGATGCTGTCAAACCAAGGCAAAGAAACAAAGGCACACACCGGCTTCCAAAGGTGTAAATAAACTGACACTTGCATGCTGGAACATCAGAACCATGCGAGACTCTGGAGATAGTCGATGGCCGGAGTGTCATTCTGCTCTAATAGCCCATGAACTATCATGCCTTAATATCGACATCGCTGCTCTTAGTGAAGTTAATCTCCTTGAGGAAGGCAGCCTTAAAGAACATGGCGCCGGCTACACACTTTACTGGTCTAGCAAACCCAAAACCGAAAAACATCTTTCAGGAGTAGGCTTTATGATTAAAAATTCCATTGCCTCCAAATGCGAAACCTTGCCAACAGGACACTCTGATCGCATTATTTCCTTATGATAACAGACGTCTCTTGCTAGAGTTCTGTGCAGAACAACAACTGAATATTACAAAAAAGTATCTTTCAGCAGAAAGATAGCTTGAAGACAACCTGGATGCATCCCCGATCCAAACATTGGCACCTCATTGACTATGTTCTAGTCCACCAGAGAAACATTTGTGATGTCCATCATACTCAAGTGATGCCCAGTGCAGAATGCCAAACAGATCATCGCCTCATCAGATGTAAACTAAATCTTCATCTTAAGTTCAAACCTAAGAGGGGTGGCATCTTAAAGAAGAGACTCCAAGTCAACAATCTTCAACACGCTACCATGAGATACAACTTCCAGGCAAACCTGCAAACAAAACTTGAAGACCATCCTACAGATCCTTCTCCTAGACTGCTTTGGCAACATATCAAAAACAGTATCCTCCAGTCTGCGGAAGAATCTCTCGGGTTCTCCCACAAGAAAAATCAAGACTGGTTTGATGAAAACAACCAAGAGATCCAGGAGCTGTTGGCAAAGAAGAGGACTGCTCACCCAGTCAACTTGCCAAGTAAGAAAAGCAGCTTTCTGTCTCACATGTAGTAAACTTCAACAAAAACTCCGAGACATGCAGAACAAGTGGTGAATCAATATAGCAGAAAAGACACAACACTGTGCAGATCTGGGTGATCTTAGAGGATTTTATGAAGCTCTTAAAGCAGTGTTTGGCCCTACTTATCAGGTCCAAAGCTCCTTATACAGTACAGATATTAATTATACAGATAAAGTACATTAATTACTGATAAAGCCTCCATCCTGAATCGATGGGCTGAACACTTTCAAAGTCTCTTTAGTGCCAACCGAGTAGTCTAAGGCTCAGCTATTCAACATATGATACAAAAACCAATGAAAAATGAATTGGACATAGCTCCCACTTTTGAAGAGACCCTTAAGGTCATACAGCAGATGAAAAACGGCAAGGCAGCTGCGATCGATGGAATCCCACCTGAAATTTGGAAACACGGAGGTCATGCACTCCATGATAAATTCCACAAACTCCTTGTGAATTGCTGGGAAAAGGGGGAACTGCCATCAGATCTCCGAGATGCAGTCATCATCACCCTGTACAAGAAAAAAGGAGCAAAATCCAATTGCTCAAACTATCGAAGTAAAACACTGCTCTCTATTGCTGGAAAAATCCTTGCAAGGATACTCCTGAACTGATTAGTTCCTGCTATTGCAGAAGAACTTCTTCGTGAAAGCCAATGTGGCTTCAGAGCCAATAGGAGTACTACAGATATGGTATTTGCCCTTAGACAACTGCAAGAAAAATGTAGGGAGCAGAACAAGGGTCTCTATGTAACATTTGTTGACCTCACCAAAGCCTTCGACACTGTGAGTAGAAAAGGTCTGTGGCAGATCCTGGAAAAACTAGGATGTCCCCCCAAATTCCTTAAAATGATTATCTTGCTACACGAGGACCAGCGTGGTCAAGTCAGATATGGCGATGCTCTTTCAGAGCCCTTTCTAATAACTAATGGAGTGAAGCAAGGTTGTGTTCTTGCACCAACTATATTTACAATCTTCTTCAGCATGATGCTCCAAAGGTCTATGGCAGAGCTCGAAGAAGAAGACGGCATCTATATACGTTACCGTACTGATGGTAGGTTGTTTAACTTAAGCCGTCTGAGGGCTCGCACTAGGACTTTAAACTATCTAGTTCGTAAGCTGCTCTTCGTTGATGATGCTGCCCTTGTTGCCCACACAGAAGCAGGTCTGCAGCACCTAACATCCTGCTTTGCAACAGCTGCAGAGCTGTTTGGGCTGGAAGTCAACCTGAAGAAAATGGAAGTTCTTTACCAGCCTGCACCACAGGATGAACACCACTATCCTCACATTGCCATCAGCAAATCTGTGCTTAACTTCGTTCAGCAGTTCATCTACCTGGGAAGCATCATCTCCTCAGATGCAAAAGAGATTGACAAAGAGATTGATCACAGATTAGCAAAGGCATATAGCGAATTTGGAAGACTTTACAAAAGAGTCTGGAGTAATAAACACCTGAGGCAAAGCAGAAAAATCAGTGTGTATAGAGCCATTGTACTGTCTATTCTCCTTTACAGGTCTGAAACATGGGTCCCCTATCGCCACCACTTACGATTCCTCAAATGCTTTCATCAGTGCTGTATATGCACAATCCTGAATATACACTGGACTGACTATCCCTGAAACAACATCTCAGGCTCAGCCAAACTGCTCACCAACAATTGTCTGCTCTGACCTCACATGGAGACACACTATCCACAATGCTGCAGCCTTATTTGAGAACACACACCGAACAAGTCTTGAAGAGAAATGACAACGCAGAAAGAATCACAACGCGGAAACATCACCCAAGGAAACCTTCTGCTGTGCTTTCTGCAACCAGACTTGTTTATCTCAGATTGGTCTTTTTAGTCATCAGCACGCTTGCAGAAAACACAGGACGAGTCCTTCCTGAATCTTCATTTGTGAAGAAAAGCCAGAGAGCGAGAACTATAATATTTTACTGGTATATTTTTAAATTGCTTCTTAATCCAGTACTTTATTAATATTAAATTTGTCTGAGTGGAAACTTAAAACTTTTATCAGTTTTTTTTAATCTGTATCTGTTCTTAATATTGCTATAAGCTATCCTGACTCCTGTGAGAAAGGTCAGACATAGGTTGGAAGAAAAACCTATATGTTGCCAAAACCTGGAGTTAAATCTAGGATTGCCAAATTGGCAACATCCCACAGCCTGACATGACCAGCTGGTGATGATATATACTTGCCAACTCCTAAAACACACACACACACATCCGGTCTGGTTCACGTTAAATGTAGGAAGGGATTTATTAACTAAGGAGATTATTAGATGTGGGGGAATGGGCCAAAAATCACTTTCCCAACGGCATCAGAATATTGCTACAAGAACAGAAAGGGCGACCTTACCAGATGCCTGCATCCTTCTGCCGTTCTGGGGGCTGCTGCAGACAAGGCTTCACTTTTGCATTGATGGGGGCAAGCTACTAATAAAAGGGGACACGTTACTGATGCCATTGCTACACTCCCAGAATGCTGGAGGATGACATTGTCTAGTAAGTTCGCCCCTCCTTGTTCTTGTTATGATCTTTTGACCCGTTTTTTGCTGCATATGACAATCTCCGAACATATTTCAGGCAGAAATCATTTTTGTTCAGAGAGTATCTTCCCCTTATCATGCTCATCAGTCCATAGCAGTAATGATGACTCATGTGTCTGAGTACCCATCCACATCACATGTGACAGGTGTTTACGTTGTGTCTTTGTGATGGAGAAAACCTTTATCCCATGTCTTTCTACAGATCAAACAGCCTTGACATGCCATGTTTAAGAGGAGCTATGTTTAAGAGGAGTTGTTTAAGAGGAGCTATGATGCCAATAAAGAGAAATAATAGGAGTGTGAAACAAATATAGACAATAAGATACTTCTGTTGGTGATCTGTCTTTCAACCTTGACATCACACTTCTTCAGGCAGAAAAAGGAGAACACCATGGAGCTTGTCTAAGAACTCCGTTACTGGCTGTAGATTATGGAGATTGATTTAACTTCTTTTTTAACTCTTTTGGTGGAAAACCCAATTGCTTTATTTCTGTTTTATTGTAAACAGCTAAGACTGTCTCATTTGTTTGAAATGAGATATCATTCAAGTGGTGCAAAAAGAAATTCTCTTCGATGACATTGTTGCCACCATTAAAAAAAATTGGTAGTCAAAATGTTTGATGTATATTTTGTAATGAAGCATTAGGCAAATGAGGTAATGAATTGTTTCTACTAGTGCAAATTGATTGAATTCTGGTTAAGGCTTCTGTGATTTCTTTATGAACTCTGAGTAGAAGATATTCTGTCTTAGAGGCTATGAATTTAGCTTTATGGGAGACTTGCTTTAGGGTTCCTCAGTTACTAAAGAGGGGGGGGGGAAGAAAAGAAAGAATCCAGAATTTAATCCAAGTGATGAACTCTTACTCTCTTCTATGATATAAAATGAAAATATCAGTTCCATCTTCCACATAGACTTGCCACCCAGCAGGGAATGAAGAAGTGGGCAGGTTGATGGGTCAGGAAACATATGGATGATATCAACGGATAAACAAAGTTTAAACAGACTGTCAATTAACAAGGGTTTGTCTACACTGGCCAAACAAAATGATCTCACCTCATTTTAATTGTGAGATGTCCAGATTATGTAGGACTCAACCCTGGAGCTTTTCAGTGCCTCAGGGCATTAATCCACACCAAAAAAAGTGGGGATTTACATTGGATTTGAGAGAAAAATCCAGATAGTCACGCACCTGTGTGGACTGTGTTCTGTTGAGACACTGGTGTGGGTCTAGGGGAAGGAGTTTCAGATGCTGGGTGGAAGAGGTTGGGAGGAAGTTCCTAGGGCCAGATGATATCTTCCCCTATTTCAATTTCACTTTTTAGCATTTCCTGCATCATCATTTTGCTTATCCTCTCCAATGACGCCCCCTTGTCGTGGGAGAGAGGCTTGCGTACCCTAATGATGTTTTGAGCTATGCTGGCGGTGGCATAATAGCCACTGGAAGGGTCTCCCATGCCAGACAGGTCAAAACTGAAGGGTTTGACAAAGAGCGTCAAAGGGCAGGATGGGCTCTCTAGCCTTTTGGCAACCGTCCTAGGAGAAGGAAAACTCTAATCCCAAACCCGGGCAGATGGTGCTCGTCCAACCCTGTAAGGTCAACCATCTAAGAGAAGGAAACTCTAATCAAACCTACGGCCCGAGGACCTCGCTGCCACGTCCATGCTTGCAAGGCCACGGCAGATGAATCTCTGGTTTAAAGGGTGAGGCCAGTTCTGTGCACGCTGCGCTCCACCAGAAAAATACATTGCACAGGCTCGAAGGACAAATCCAGTTCCAAAAAAGCCCTGTAGCGACTGGCGAGGGACGAAACCGGCAGGTGTAAAGATGCACTGGAAGCCGCAGCCCCAACCCTGCATGCAGGTGGTTCAGGACATTGGTCGCTCGAGGCTGACCCGGGAGATGACAGTCTTGTTCAGCAGCATCCTGAATGACCAAGCAGCCTTTTTTAAGGAGAGCACTGCTTGCTCCATATGGAGAGGGGCCTAGAAAAGGTGGCCTAATGAAAGCTCATCCCCAACTACCTGGTTGGCTAGCCGCAGCCAACGGGCATCTTCTGATGCGGTCAAACCAAGGCAAAGAAACAAAGGCACACAACGGCCTCCAAAGGTGTAAATAAACTGACACTTGCATGCTGGAACATCAGAACCATGCAATACTCTGAAGATAGTGGACGGCCTGAGTGTTGTTCTGCCCTAATAGCCCATGAACTATCACAGCTTAATATTGACATCGCTGCTCTTAGTGAAATTGGCTTCCATGAGGAAGGCAGCCTTAAAGAACATGGCGCCGGCTACACACTTTACTGGTCTGGCAAACCCAAAACCAAAAAACATCTTTCAGGAGTAGGCTTTATGATTAAAAACTCCATTGCCTCCAGCCTCAAAACCTTGCCAACAGGACACTCTGATCGCATTATTTCCTTACGCCTCCCACATGTTGTTCTCTTTAGTATATATGCCCCAACTATGCAAGCCGACCCTGTAGAGAAAGACAAATTCTACACAGACCTACGCCAACTCATACAAAAAGTCCCTGTAGAAGATAAAATTATTATCCTTGGTGACTTCAATGCCAGAGTAGGAAAGAACTCCAAAGCCTGGAAAGTTGTCTTAGGCAAGCATGGTGTTGGAAATTGCAATGATAACGGACGCCTCCTGCTAGAGTTCTGTGCAGAACAACAGCTGACTATTACAAACACAATCTTTCAGCAGAAAGATAGCTTGAAGACAACCTGGATGCATCCCTGATCCAAACATTGGCACCTCATTGACTATGTCTAGTCCGTCAGAGAGACATTCGTGATGTCCGTCATACCCGAGTGATGCCCAGTGCAGAATGCCAAACAGATCATCGCCTCGTCAGATGTAAACTAAATCTTCATCTTAACTTCAAACCTAAGAGGGGTGGCATCTTAAAGAAGAGACTCCAAGTCAACAATCTTCAACACGCTACCATGAGAGACAACTTCCAGGCAAACCTACAAACGAAACTTGAAGACCATCCTACAGATCCTTCTCCTACAGTGCTTTGGCAACATATCAAAAACAGTATCCTCCAGTCTGCAGAAGAATCCCTCAGGTTCTCCCACAAGAAAAATCACGACTGGTTTGATGAAAACAACCAAGAGATCCAGGAGCTGTTGGCAAGGAAGAGAACTGCTCACCAGGCATACCTCGCCCAGCCAACCTGCCATGTAAGAAAAGCAGCTTTCCACCTCACATGTAGCAAACTACAACAAAAACTCCAAGACATGCAGAACAAGTGGTGGATCAATATAGCAGAAAAGACAACGCTGTGCAGATCTGGGTGATCATAGAGGATTTTATGAAGCTCTTAAAGCAGTGGTTGGACCTACTTATCAGGTCCAAAGCTCCTTATACAGTACAGATGGTCAAACATTAATTACTGATAAAGCCTCCATCCTGAATCGTTGGGCTGAACATTTTCAAAGTCTCTTTAGTGCCAACCGAGTAGTCCAAGCCTCAGCTCTCCAACATATGATACAAAAACCAATGAAAAATGAATTGGACATAGCTCCCACTTTGGAAGAGACCCTTAAGGCCATACAGCAGATGAAAAACGGCAAGGCAGCTGGGATTGATGGAATCCCACCTGAAGTTTGGAAACACGGAGGTCATGCACTCCACGAAAAATTCCACGAATTCCTTGTGAATTGCTGGGAAAAAGGGGAACTGCCATCAGAGCTCCGAGATGCAGTCATCATCACTCTGTACAAGAAAAAAGGAGCAAAATCCGTCTGCTCAAACTATCGAGACATAACACTGCTCGCTATTGCTGGAAAAATCCTTGCAAGGATACTCCTGAACAGATTAGTTCCTGCTATTGCAGAAGAACTTCTCCCTGAAAGCCAATGTGGCTTCAGAGCCAATAGGAGTACTACAGACATGGTATTTGCCCTTAGGCAACTGCAAGAAAAATGTAAGGAGCAGAACAAGGGTCTCTATGTAACATTTGTCAACCTCACCAAAGCCTTTGACACTGTAAGTAGAAAAGGTCTGTGGCAGATCCTGGAAAAACTAGGATGTCCCCCCAAATGCCTTAAAATGATTATCTTGCTACACGAGGGCCAGCGTGGTCAAGTCAGATATGGCGATGCTCTTTCAGAGCCCTTTCTAATAACTAATGGAGTGAAGCAAGGTTGTTCTTGCACCAACTTTATTTACAATCTTCTTTAGCACGATGCTCCAAAGGGCTATGGCAGAGCTTGAAGAAGACGACGGCATCTATATACGTTACCGTACTGATGGTAGCTTGTTTAACTTAAGCCGTCTGAGGGCTCACACTAAGACTCTAAACTATCTAGTCCGTGAGCTGCCCTTCGCCAATGATGCTGCCCTTGTTGCCCACACAGAAGCAGCTCTGCAGTGCCTAACGTCCTGCTTTGCAACAGCTGCAGAGCTGTTTGGGCTAGAAGTCAACCTGAAGAAAACAGAAGTTTTTTACCAGCCTGCACCACAGGACGAACACCACCATCCCCACATTGCCGTCGGCAAATCTGTGCTCAAGTCCGTTCAGCAGTTCACCTACCTGGGAAGCATCATCTCCTCAGATGCCAAGATTGACAAAGAGATCGATCACAGATTAGCAAAGGCATATAGTGCAGTTGGAAGACTCCACAAAAGAGTCTGGAGCAATAAACACCTGAGGCAAAGCACAAAAATCAGTGTGTATAGAGCCATCGTACTGTCTATCCTCCTTTATGGATCTGAAACATGGGTCACCTATTGCCACCACCTACGACTCCTCGAGCGCTTTCATCAGCGCTGTCTACGCACAATTCTAAATATACACTGGACTGACTATGTGACGAATGTTGCTGTCCTTGAGCAAGCAGGGATCACCAGCATTGAGGCCATGATATTGAGAACACACCTGCGCTGGGCAGGACACGTTTCTAGGATGGAGGACCATCGCCTCCCAAAAATACTACTCTACGGTGAACTCGCCATGGGTCAGCGTAAGAGGGGCACTCCAAAAAAGCAATACAAAGACTCCCTGAAACAACATCTCAGGCTTGGCCAAATTGATCACCAACAGTGGTCCGCCCTGGCCTCACATTGGGAGGCATGGAGACGTACTATCCACAATGCTGCAGCCTTATTTGAGAACTCATGACGAACAAGTCTTGAAGAGAAACGACAACGCAGAAAGAATCAAAACCCAAAAACATCACCCAAGGAGACCTTCTGCTGTGCTTTTTGCAACCGGACTTGTTTATCTCGGATTGGCCTTTTTAGTCATCAGCACGCTTGCAGAAAGCGCGGGTTGAGTCCTTCCTGAATCTTCGTTTGCGAAGAAAAGCCAGAGAGAGATTTTGCTTATGGGCATTTGTTCAGAGAATCGCATACCAGCACACCCATATCATTATTGTCTGGGCTTAACAGGATATCCAAAGCCCCTCTGAGCCATGGGAATAAAATACATACATTTGCAGGCATGGGGGGAGGGAGGAAACTGGAGCAACCATGGCTGTGTGGCTGCATATGCTGCAAATTATCAGATTGGAGTGAGTTTGAAAGGGAACACTGGTGTGGACAGTGCTCCTGATCTCACCATGATGTGTGTGGTGATCATGTAGACAAGGCAATGATCGCTGGTGTAGCAGGGAAACCTCAAGGTAAGCTGGATTTTCCTGTCAGTGTAGACAAGCCCTAATTGGCTACAGCATTTATAAATGAGAGTCCACCAAATACAACTACAGTGCATTTAACAATGGGTATTCTGGCCCACAAAACATAAATTATGCTATAAACAAGTTGTTAGTTTCAAACCAATTTCACTCCCAACTGGAGGGGACCCATCAAAATAATTGTTAGTGTTGACCAAAAAGTCTCATTTATTTCAATGAGTCTACTTAATTAAGACTAAAATCTTTAAAATGCTACATGAATCTTTTTTTGTTTTAATGTACATTATGTATTCAGTCTGATAAAGCAGGTAAGATACTTCTATGCATCAAAGAAATATAAACCCTTTCATTCTGTTTAATCAATAGATTGTAATTAATTATGAGCTATAGCTTAAGTAGCTAAGACATCAAGAATTTAGTTATAATTTTCCTGATTACATCCAGTTACTTTGTGCTTCACTCTGTTTTCCAAAACCTGAGCCAAATAAACCCTGGTTTATTTACTCTAATTGTAATTGGTGGGTGCTATTAGAAAGAATTGTTGGTAGAGTGTTTCTGGGAGAAAGGAAAACAATTAGCATTTTAGCAAGGATGCCAATTAAGAAGAAAAAGTGTTGTTCCCCTTAGAGTGTATAGTTCAGATGACTATAGAATGCTGGGGAAACATAAATGAACAGGTTGGATAGTGAAAATTGAAGCTGGTTATTTTCAGCTAAGGGACCTAAATAGCCAGAAGGCTCTAGATCTCATCTGATCTTGGAAGCTAAGTAGGGTCAGCCCTGTTAGTAGTTGGACGAGATACTGCCAAAGAATACCTGGTGCTGTAGGCTATATTTCTGAGGAACACAATGGCAAACCACCTCTGAGTATTCCTTGCCTAAGGAAATGCTATGAAATTCATGAGGTCACCATAAGTTGATAGATGACTTGAAGGCACATGCACACACATGTAAGTTTTTAGAGAGCCAAAATGGTGTAGCAGTTTGAGTGTTAGACAAGGAGTCCCAGAGACTAGGGTTTAAATCTCCTCTCAGCCAAGAGAACACACTTGGTAACCTTGAGCAAGTCAATCTCTCTCAGCATAAGTGGAGGGCCATGGCAAACTTCCTTTGAATAATTCTTGCCAAGAAAGACCTAGGATAGGGTTGACGTAAGTCAGAGTCAACCTGAAAGCACACATCAAAAACAACAGCAATGTAAGTTTTTGGAGCAGCAAAAACATTTGTATCCCACTTACCTCCTTGTAAGACCTGAAGTAACTTATGGACAAGATTTTTTTAAAGTATTTTTAAAGCAACAGCTAAAACAAAACAATAAAGAAAATCTAAGGGCTAACACAGCAGACACTAGCCAATCTTTAGCTAACATGGAGGATGGAACCACACAGATCTCCTAGGACAGAGAGTTATACAACCTGGACACTAAGGAGATTATCAGACGGGGTCCTAAAAAGCATCCCCATCTCGCTATATATTCCACCCCTCCTTTCCCCGTTGTGGCACGATGACCCCCTGTTTCAGACCTACCTTAATCGCATGACAGCCCCTTCCCCTAGGCAGCCAGGAGTGAAAGCCTCATTCACTTCCTGGCTTGAGTTCCCAGCCATTCTTGTGAGAGAATGAGCGAGCAGGAAATTCAAAAAGAAAAAGCAAGCCAAAAAGAAAAAAAGTGACACCAAGCACAAAAACACACTTTTAAGCCCCAAGCAAACCAGGGACAGTAAAAAAAAAAAAAGGTGTCACCTCCTTGTCCTGATTGACAATTGTGGGCTGATCCAGGCAGTGATGGGGGAGCAATCCAGACAGTGATGGGGGAGGGCAGTCCAGGCAGCGATGAGGGGGAAGATCCAGACAGCGATGGTGGGGGGATCCAGGCAGTGATGGGGGGGGGCGTTCCAGGTAGTGATGGGGGGCGATCCAGGCAGCAATGGGGGGGGGCAATCCAGGCAGTGATGGGGGGATCAAGGCAGTGATGGGGAGCGATCCAGGCAGCGATGGGGGGTGATCCAGGCAGCAATGGTGGAGTGATCTAGGCAGTGATGGGGGGCGATCCAGGCAGTGATAGGGGGTGATCCAGGCAGTAATGGGGGGTGATCCAGGCAGCAATGGTGGAGTGATCCAGGCAGTGATGGGGGGCGATCCAGGCAGTGATAGGGGGTGATCCAGGCAGCGATGGGGGGGCGATCCAGGCAGCGATGGGGGAGCGGTCCAGGCAGTGACGGGGGTAATCCAGGCAGCAACGGGGGGTGATCGGGTGGCAATCAAGGGGCTGAAAAGAGACTTAAGGGAGGTTGGAGGGAGAACCACACCCAAAAGTGTTCTGGCACAGACCTCCCACTAACGTTGGCATTGTGCCAGCATAATGGGCATCTTTTCACTCACTCATCATTCCGTTTTAGAAATGGAAGTGGTGATATAATCACAGCTTAAGCCATGAATAATAAGAAACAAGGGTAGCACAGAACAAGCATGGGATGAGGACAACATTGTCTGAAAAGTAAGCCCTTTAGCAATTCCCTGGTGTCCTCATAACATCATATTTAGTGTGTCTGATAATCTCCATAATCTCCTAAAACAGAGGTCTTCTCTTATTTCACATACTAACTGAATTTTCAGAGATGATGGATCACAGAGAAGAGTCTGCATTATATAAATGAGCTGTGAGGTAAATGTGGCCAGTGGCCCACATGCAAGCCTCCAAAGTCTAGTTTTGAGGCTAAGGGCTCCATCCACTCCAAAAAATTACTCTGTGTCTCTGTCTCCCCATATTTTTTGCCTCCAGGATCTTTTCTGTCCAAAGGAAGCTCTTTTCAAAACTAGAAATGATCTCCAATGTAACTCTTGGCTTGAAAAAGGCTTCTCCTGGGGCTAGAACAACCCAGTGGGGAACAAAAACAGAACAGAATTTCCCCATGTCCCCTAGAGTGTGCGTGTTAACATTTTGAGTTTAAAGGGATGGCTAAAAGGTAAAATGAAATTTGGGGGGTGAGGTCATAGGAAGTATAACTCTCCAAGGCCTGGTGAGGTCCATATGCAGTTCTGCACCTCAAATAGTTGACTACCTCTCATAAAAACAGCATGACAGAGGGTTTCATGGGGGAGGAAGCAGGTCTGTAATGATCCAGGTCCAAAGTTCTACAGGATCTAAAAGGTACTAAGCAACACTTGCAATTGGACCTATAATGAGTTGGATTTAGAATGGACTCCCATGCAAATGATCTATAACCTCACAAACATGGCACACCAATAAGGTATCAGACAATGGTCAGTGGTATCTCTCCTTTTCTTTCTCATAAAGTAGGAAAACTTGTGAAGATAGCAGAGAAAAGGATAAGTGAAGATACACAGTGGAGGCATGGTTATTAAAACATATGAGAGGCATTTGTACAGTAATTGTGGGCTTGTCTACACTGGGAAAAAATGTGGACACCCTGAATTTGGTCCTGGCAGTCAAATGACATACAGCTACCTCTGAGAAGAAACCACACTTTCTGCCATTAACCCAGCTTTGCTCTGAATGAAGCAAAGTCAAGGAAAACTCTAGGGTTTCCTGGAAACTCTAGAGTGATCTTGTGTTCTTTTCTGTCTAGATAGCTGGTTTGGGGTTAATTCGGCCCAGTCCAGTTGTCCATACACAAACACGGTGCAATCTCCCTTACCCTGTGCTGACTTGCACAGGGAAGGGGATGGATCTCACCAGAGCTGCCACCCCTCCAGCCAAGCAGAGCCTTTGCTGAGTCAGAACAGGGTGCTGTGTGATCAACAAGTATGGGGTAGATCATACCCCTCCTTATTGATCACATGTCGGGATGTTCCATTCTTTCCTCAGCAGAAGCAATGATGCTGGCCATACGCTTGGAGGGGGCCGCTTGGCCGGCGAGGCAGTGGCAGTTCCAAAAACAGAAACAGGCCAGTGGGGCTGATGTGGTGTCAGCCAAGCTGGCCTGTGTGGACAATGATGTGCTGTCACACTGGATTTAGCCCAGCGAATGTGGCTGCCATTAGGATCAATCCGGGGCCAGTCCAGAGCATAATGCTCCCAGGTTAAGGTGCCAGTGTAGATGAGCCCTTGGTCTCACTATATGAAATTCATATTCATGCCATCCAAATTTTGATGGATTCTTTTTTTTTTAATCAAGAGATGACACAAAGCAATTGGGCCTGGCCTACTGGCTAGAAAAGTTCTAGTGGGCACGTTCTAGTGGGACACAGAGATTAACTTCAATTCTGTGAGTTAGGTTTGGCCGAGAAGAGGTAAGGTAATTTGGCAAGAGCCATTCTCAGTGTCAGATCAACCTGCTTATAAACAGGACCACAAAACAGAAGAAAAGGAGTGAGATCATTCTTCCAAAAAGAACAAAAATTCTATATTTCAAATCCTTAAAAAGTCATTCTTAGACAATTCAAACACTTCTGCAATGAGTTCTTACCATGAAGAAATTATTTCCAGTCTTTATGCTGTCATTTCAAAGGAGATAGAGGCATCCTTTTGAATCCAAGACTGCTGACACACTGCAGAAATAATGCAGTTTGACACCACTTTAACTATCACAGCTCCATCTTGTGGAATCCTTGGATTTGTAGTTTGTTGTGGCAACAGAGCTCTCTAACGGAGAAGGCTAAATATCTCACAAAGCAAATCCCAGAATTTCATAGCATCGAGCCATGGCAGTTAAACTGGTGTCAAACTGGATTATTTCTGCAGTGTGTAATCAGCCCAAATGGTACTGCACAAGTCTTGGTTGAAAATCTAAGTTAGCTAGCATGCTTCATCACAGAAGGAAGAAGTGCAGTGATTGTCGCCCAACATTACATAATTTCAAAATAACATGCTGAACATAATGTGAGTATTATAGACACTGTTTTTTGTCTTTGTCTTTGACCATCCTAGGTCTGTCACCCACCTAGTTTAGTCAATTGGGTTCCTGCTTATGCTGTGCTTTAAAGGCTGGTTCCCTGTATCAGAGCACCATAGCAACACAAACATTTACTGTATATCTTTTATTTCTAACACCACAGAGATCCAATTAGGTAAGTGAGTTTTGTTGTGTGGTATAGTGAATAGAGACTGGAGCTTAGTTGTAGAAAAGGCCAGCTCAAATACCAGCTGATTTCTAAAGCTTACTAAATGGTCCTAGATAATAAACTATTTTTAAAAAACAACAACAACACACAAATGCTATACAAACCATAAGAAATACCACATCAATAAAATAAACAAATGTATTTTAAATATATTAATTAGCACTAAAACTATTGAACAATTAAAAAGTACAGTGACAGTGAGCAATAAATTAAATCATAACACAGAGCAAAAAAGATATAAAGCCAGACCTTGTCTTGAAATTTTCAATTCCTGAAATAAATAAAGAATAATCATCTTTGTAAGAATTTGCCATTTGGGATTTCCACCATTTTATGTGGTAACATAAGTAAGAATCAGTGTTTCAAAGGTGAAAGCTTGGATTTCTGACAAGAAAAGAAGGCAAAATAAAGAATTTTTTTTGAGCTGGTCACTGGCTATTGTCAGCCAAAGTAAAAATAATGTTTGGTTGAAGGGATGACTAGCATCTTCATTTCCACCCCTCTCTCCCCCACCTTTTCATTTTTGTGGGTCCAGTTTTTATTGGACCCTTCTATGTCTGAGGGGAGGACACTTAATACTGCACTCATAATTATCTCAACTGGCTCCAGTTTTTCTCATAAGACTCATAGTGACATGAGATTGATGATTGAAGTTATCAATAACATCATGGCAGAGGGAGGGAATTTTTACCCCTTTCTCTCTCAATGTAGGGGTGGCCCAATTAAAAAAAAATCACATTTAAATATTTAATAATAAACATAAAAATAAAATAAATAACCAAGTGGATACACCTTCAACATTAAGTCATTTTGTGTCCTTTTGGTATATTTTTAAAAACAATATTCTGTATTGTTCATTTTGTTTTTTTTTAAAAAAAAGATCTTGACAGAAGTATATTGCAGAAAAGCTCATGTTGGCTTGCTTGTTATAGAGCTGGATATTCAGCCCATGCTGCGAAATAAATGAAGCACTAGCAATATTATTTAAGTGAGTAGTTCCAAATGGTGCTGACGCCTCCATAACGATCAAGCATTGCAAGGGTTATCATCACACACCAACCATATGAATCCATTATCATCTCACACTTCTAAATGCTGCTGATTTGCCCATTAATACAGCAACAGCTCAGGCCTGCAAGGAGTATGAGAAGATAATCACATTTAAATCATTGTGCTTCTTCAGTTTAACACACCCTGCCAAGATATATCACAGGAAGGAGGCTGTGCCACTGAAAATCTGTCTAATATCTCACATATTTATATGGAAGTTTATGACTCTATCAATTAAATCACATCTGGACGAATTATCTGGCTAATAGGTGCTCTTAAATTTACCCCTTATCTTCCCTTTGGGAAATCAAGACTGATTTGGGTAGAAAAGAGGACATACCTAATACATTTATAATCAGCCTAAGCATAGATTAAAATAAGAAAAAAAAAAGTGTGACTCAGACCTGCTTTGTTCAGATACCTGTTCTTTGACAAGCTTCAGACTAGTCTGGTCCTCACATGTGTGTGTGTGCTACCACATTTTTAAACTGCAAAAGAATGAATGGCAGGTAATGACTACACATTCCTATTATGAATTATTAATGCAAATGACAGATAAATCCCCTGAGACAAGCAAAGATATGGCGGGGGGGATTCATAAAGATGTTCTCACAGTACATTGTGAATATGAAAAAAGAATGAGCAAATGGATTGTTTAATTCTGTTCTGAGCCAACTGAAGACCACTTCTCACATATCTGGATTGGTATCTATGGCCTGACATATTTATTCCAGTAGTATAAGCAGTATAATGATGTAATCATCTCTCCATTTTCTTGGGAGTTAACCCAGTTGAATTCAGTAGGATTTGCTTTTGATTAGCCAGGTCTAAATGTGAGTGGAAAGACCTGGATAGGATGTTGTTGTAAACCTTGCTAGTTGTAATAGAATCGCTGCAAGGCCTGGATTCACCATTATGTTATGGAAGCTAAAGAATAATATGCCTGGCAAATCTGGCCTCTTAATCTGCTGAATCTGTTGATGAAGTTCCTCTACACCTGGACATTATTTGACAAAGAAATTGTTCATCCTCCTCCATTTTAGGTTCTCCAGAGTCCAGGAATATGGGAGTTATTTTTTCATGACTTGGTAATTAACAACGAACATCTTCCAAGATTTGAAGAAAGGTGACAGTCATTGCTATCTGTTTTGTGATTTCTGGTAAAGAATCTGTGAGACTTCTAATGTATTAGCATCAACACCTACATCCCCACAATTAAGGCAGATATCACTATGCACCCATAATGGATGCTTACTAATGATTTACTAAGTACATTTAGATACTACCTGTCTTCTGTCATAGAATTCCCATATGGTATATCATCCATACTTGATTAGCTTCAGAATCTTGGTTGCATTATGAGCATTCAGATAATGGATTCTGATTGCAGATGACAGCAAATATTTACCGTTCATTGATTCCACGTGTCTCCTCTGCCCCTTCTAACTATAGAGGAGGAGGAGAAATAAGAATAATGCATAACACCTACAGCTGTGAGATAGTTGGAGAATAGCCTCTTCCTGAGCTCTTCTATTTCTAAACATCTAATTAGATGTCTCATGACCTCAGTAGGGAAGGGCATTATAGAACTTATAGATGTAGATCACAATTGGGAACATGCTGTGGCTTGAAATTAGATCCATATGGTGGCATGTTTGCACATGGTTCTGTGCATGTTGCTTACAGATATGCTTTTCAGTGGGTACGTGTCATGGATTGCATATTCAATTAATGCTTTTGAAATTTTATTTGAAAACATATGTATTTTTTTCAGATCTA
Organism: Gambelia wislizenii; assembly: GCA_030847615.1. Classification (NCBI taxonomy): domain Eukaryota; kingdom Metazoa; phylum Chordata; class Lepidosauria; order Squamata; family Crotaphytidae; genus Gambelia; species Gambelia wislizenii. The sequence continues at coordinate 199,338,828 of JAUMIR010000005.1, read as the reverse complement.
TACTAGAATTGCAGATTCTCCTGACTAACATGATGGGCAAGCAAGAAATACAATGGAAAGTTTTACGGGTATAGAATTGCCAAACTGGAGATGCTCAAAGAAGGCAGTCCTTATGAATTCCTATACAAAATTACTTGATCCATGCTGCTCAGACTAATATGCAGATCAAAAGTTAGCTATGCACCTCATTTCACCCTTCTTAAAGTGTTGCCAGATAGTTTTTAGCAGTTTAAAAAAGATCGACATAGGCATTTAAATATTTTGAGAAAACATGGTTTAAATGTTGTCTTGAGAGAAAATACACATGCAAATAATATTAAAATATTATTTTACGAGGATTTGTTTTTAAATATCAGATTAATGTGGAAATGGAATGGAGTTATGGGTAAAATATGTGAAAATGACATATATTTTAACAGGATTTGTTTTGAAATCGTTGCATGGGCAGAATGGAGAAATCTACCCCTTTATGTGCCTGAAATCTAGCCATGGAAAACAAAGCAACACACACACACATATACACACAAATCCAGTGTCCTCTTGCAGACTATCAGATTTGACATTCTCAGAAAAAGTAAGTAAATAGCAACCCTTAAAGTCTTTGAGTGAAGCTGATGTCCCTTGCCATGGCTATGTGTGACAGCAGCTAAATTGCCTCCTTTCAGTTTAAATGGCTGCAAAAATGACTTTCTTTCTTTAATATATGGCTGGGAGGTGATTTCCATATGCTTGCTTTATATGCTTGCTTTTCATCTCTTCTGGAAGCACAAGTGTTCCTGAACTGATGAGAAAAAGCATGACTGCTCCATTAATTGCTTGAAGATAGGTGCTAATTTATATGTGCTTCTGTCTTTCTTCTTGATGCAGAGGCTGGATGCTACAAATAGAATAAGGGTGCAAATAGAAATAATGCAGTTTGACACCACTTTAACGACCATGGCTCCATCCTACAGAATCCTGAAATTAGTAGTTTTGTGAGGCAACAGCACTCATTGGCAGAGAAGGCTAAAGACTTTGTAAAACTACAAATCCCAGGATTCCATAGGACTGAGCTACAGCACTTAAAGTGGTGTCAAACTGCATTATTTCTACAGTGTAGGTGCACCGTAAGACTCTGGAACTCAGTGCAAGTAGCATTTTCAAAAAGATTTTTGACAACATAAATATTGATCCTCCTGGCTTTCTGTTCATCTTACATGTTTTAATCCCTACTTGTCATGAGACATGCAGGGGCTCACAGATATATTGGACAGAAGAGAGATAACCTATCTGGTGCTAAACTGTTGTGGACTGGGTTGTATTTTTTGTTTTGTTTTGAGTCACTGTATTAAAATGGTGCTTTGCTGCCAGAACATATCCAACTTAATTATACTTTTGGCCTAAACCATGGATCTCTGCATCTGAAGCATCTTCCCTGTGTTCTGGCCTTCTGTTGCAGATTGACAATGAAATAAAATTATCTCTCTAAAAACCTGCTCCATGGCAAACAAGATTACTCGGCCCATGATCTTCAGGCACATGGCTCCAAATATGGCAATAACTGTCCTTGTAATAAAACCAGAGTCAGAAAGTTTGCAGAAAAATTTCAAACCAATTGAATATCCATTTGTTATATGCTGGTATTCATTTAGCCCCAGGGCAAGTTAGCAGTGATCGTTTTCTTATCTCACTTGAATTGTTCTATCGAATTCTCATTGATTATTTCAGCACTTGCAATTTGAGGATGCAGATCCCACTGCTGTAATGCACAATTTGGTTACATCCAGGATAGACTACAGCACGTGGGGCTGCCCTTGTACAAATTATGGGGCAAGTTACATGTTTCTACTAATAAGAGGCTGATATTGCTTATTGTGAATCTTTATCAGAGCAGTCCTCTTCAAGTGAGATATGGCACCATAGAGGATAATCAGTCAGTCAGTCAATCAATCAATCAATCAATTAATTTTATGTGGATTAGGTCCAGTCAGACCTATCACCCCTTATAATACTGCTTCTGCACCAACTTTATTTACAATCTTCTTCAGCATGATGCTCCAAAGGGCTATGGCAGAGCTCGAAGAAGACGACGGCATCTATATACGTTACCGTATTGATGGTAGCTTGTTTAACTTAAGCCGTCTGAAGGCTCGCACTAAGAATCTAAATTATCTAGTCTGTGAGTTGCTCTTAGCTGATGATGCTGCCCTTGTTGCCCACACAGAAGCAGCTCTGCAGCGCCTAACATCCTGCTTCGCAACAGCTGCAGAGCTGTTTGGGCTGGAAGTCAACCTGAAGAAAACAGAAGTCCTTTACCAGCCTACACCACAGGACGAACACCACCATCTCCACATTGCCGTTGGCAATTCTGTGCTTAAGTCTGTTCAGCAGTTCACCTACCTGGGAAGCATCATCTCCTCAGATGCCAAGATTGACTAAGAGATCGATCACAGATTAGCAAAGGCACATGGTGCATTTGGAAGACTTTACAAAAGAGCCTGGAGTAATAAACACTTGAGGCAAAACACAAAAATCAGTGTGTATAGAGCCATTGTACTGTCTATTCTCCTTTATGGGTCTGAAACATGGGTCACCTATCGCCACCACTTACGACTTCTCGAACGCTTCCACCAGCGCTGTTTACGCAAAATCCTAAATATACACTGGGCTGACTATGTGACGAATCTTGCTGTTCTTGAGCAAGCAGGGATCACCAGCATTGAGGCCATGATATTGAGAACACAGCTGCGCTGGGCAGGGCATGTTTCTAGGATGGAGGACCATCGCCTCCCAAAAATACTACTCTACGGTGAACTCGCCACGGGTCAGCGTAAGAGGGGCACTCCAAAAAAGCGATACAAGGACTCCCTGAAACAACATCTCAGGCTCGGCCAAATTGATCACCAACAATGGTCTGCCCTGGCCTCATATCGGGAGGCATGGAGACGCACTATCCACAATGCTGCAGCCTTATTTGAGAACTCACGACGAACAAGTCTTGAAGAGAAACGACAACGCAGAAAGAATCACAACCCGGAAACATCACCCAAGGAGACCTTCTGCTGTGCTTTCTGCAACCGGACTTGCCTATCTCGGATTGGCCTTTTTAGTCATCAGCACGCTTGCAGAAAACGCAGGATGAGTCCTTCCTGAATCTTCGTTTGCGAAGAAAAGCCAGAGAGAGAGGGAGGGAGAGAGAGAGACTTTCAAATCCTTAGAGGAGGCTCTTTTCTCATTTCATCCCCTTCATAGGGATAGTTGTTGGGGACATGAGAGAGGACCTACTTGGTGGCTGCTTCTAGGCTCTGGAAAGCCCATCCCAAGCAGGCCAGAATTGCCCCCTGCTTGCTGCCCTTCCATCAGCAAGCCAAGACCTTTTTTAAAAAAAAACAATCATTTTGACAGGCTTTTAAAACAGATGAATTTTTAAGGCACAGGCTATTAAGAAGATGCAATTAAATTGCACTGTGTTTACAGAAGGGAGTTTAATGAATGCCTAATTACATTTTATTTAATATTTTAGATTTTATACAATTCCAATGTATTTTTGCACCTATATTTGACTCCCAGTTGTCTCATTTTTTATATATATCAAATATTATATGATCTTGATGTTTGATATGTTGGGTCTATGGACTGTAAAATAAAGTTTTATTTGTATTAAGAGGATGCTATACTGTATCTCCTGATACGAATCTGCCAGAACTTTAATATCATCTGGGGAAGGTTTTCTCTTGGTCCTGCCACCATCACAGGCTTGCTTGGTGAGGTCATGAGAGAAAGCCTTCTCAGTGGCTGTTCCCACCTTCTGGAACTCCCTTCCTGAGTAGGTTAGGCTGGCTCCCTCACTGCTTTCCTTTTACCAATGGGCAAATGCATTTATATTCAAGCAGGCTTTTAACATCTAAGCAGGGGAGCTTTGTATGGGGATGTTTTTTCTATCTTTGTGTCTGTTTGTATCTGTTTTTATATTGCGATATCTGGTTTTACTGCTTTTATGATTATCTTTGGTAGCTGCCTTGGGTCTCATTCTGACCCAAATGCAATAAAAATAAATAAATAAATAAATAAATAAAAACAGTTTAAATTGAAGTGTTTTTAATTGGTTTGCATCTCAAGTGTTTTAGAATGATAATGATGATGATGATGATGATGATGATACCCAGGCAGCTTACAATATACAATTATATTACAATATAATTTAACCAAATTTAACAAAGGCCTTTCCTGTAACCAAGCCTGGATACTGCCCCCTGTCCAATGATTCAGAGCCGTACCACACTCCAAAGAAAAGCGGCAAAGCAGCAGTAACGTTCCATCTTTCCTGCTGCCTTACTGCATGGTGTCAAGTGTTCTTCCAGCGTTATTTTGTTCTGGTACCATGGAGGGGTAGTAAGGTAAAACTCCATCTTTTTACAAACTGATTTTTCTGGTTAGGAAAAGACATGGTTTTACCTTGGTCCCCCATGGGACCAAAATGAAAGAATGCCAACATCATGTGATAAAGCAGCAGGAAAGATGGAACATTCCAGCTACTTTGCCACTTTTCTTTGGAGTGTGGCAAGGCTCTCAGTTCTCTTCTCTTTCTAGGGTTGTTTTGAAATATTTACTGAGAGCATTTATGAATTAAACCTATAGACAATCAACTTCATTAATGCAAAGATTATTCTTTTTTTCTTCCTGTTCATTTCTGAACATTAGGGTCATCAGGAGCCAGAATATGCAGAATTTCAGATATCTAGGAGTTTCTCTTTCATGCTTCCCTATCATAGGCACCCCATAAATCTTTTGCTGTTCAATTTGCTTCAAATGCTATTAAAGCTATAACCTACTTTTCCTTAACCAAGGGAGGGGAATTTATATCTGCTGCTCTTCAAGTGTTTAAAGCTAAAGCTTTGGCATAGCTCTTATATGGCACTCCAGTCTGGATAATGGGATTCAATTGTAGCACTGAATGGGTTCTTTCTTCATTTTTGTACTTGCTTTATGATGTGTCCAGATATCAGCAGCAATTTTGTGCCTGGAGGCTGGGTGTGGAGAGCAGAGCATGGTCTCTAGTGTTTTGATACTGTATGAAGGTGGTATTTGCTAATGCATCCTTTTTTTGGGGGGGGGTCCTACCTCCTTCAGCAGGAGCAGTATGTTAACTTGTGACACAACACTTTTAATAATTAACTACAATATTAGTTTGTCCTTATGGGGTTTTTTTTATCACTCTTGGTTATCATTAGATAAAGTCTATTGGCTCTCAGTCTTCTATGCCTACTGCCTAGAAAGTTTATTCTCCATTATATCTTGGTTACTCCTTTATAGGGATATGATTCTTTGTTAATTTCATTCTTGAAGGAACAAGTAATTTTAGCAATTTTCTCTCTGCTGTGAGAAAGTCATTGAAAACTGTGCAGTTTTCGAAGGCTATTAAGAGTTTTAAGATTTATCCAATGCAAAATTTACACATGGGTATTCTCTCACAGAAAACAGCAATTTCTGCACAGGAAACAGTGCTTTCTGCTGCTGCATAGAAACTGTTATTTTCCTACACAGAAAATGCTGTAGTTGGAGACTTCTGCACAAAATTCCTCTTTGAATAGAAAACAACTTTTTTTCTGTGCAGGGAACAGCTTCTTCTGTACATAAAACATTATGTATGTGCAAAGATATTACTGGGGGAGGGATGTTCTTTACTATGGGGAAAAAAAATCAGTTTTCTGAGCAAAAACAGGCACAGATTTTGTACAGAACAAGCCCCAAACTGCTAAGGTTCTTGTCAGTACAGGTTTCTCTTCATCAGGTTTCCTAACATACAAGAAATGCACTTTTTACCATTTTCCCAATATCTTGAATATTCTTTCAATTCCTAGACCTTTGCCTTTCTTGCTAGGTACCTGGTGTATTAAACTATTCCCAATTGCCCTTTGATTTTTCACTATTCACTATTTTACTGCTTTTGATATTTTTGACTGCTTACCCTCCATTATATCCATTATTATGGATACCTTTTACAGTAGGACAGGCATGTGTGGAGGGAGCAAGGACCATTTGTGTGGCTAGTAAAAAGCCAGATATGATATTCACTGGTCTCCCATTTGAAGCTGAGATGCATAGTATTTCATAGAATCATAGGATCATAGAATCATAGAACTGTAGAGTTGGAAGAGACCACGAGGGCCATCCAGTCCAACCCCCTGCCATGCAGAAATACACAATCAAAGCATCCCCAACAGATGGCAATCCAGCCTCTATTTAAAGACCTCCAAGGAAGGAGACCCCACCACGCTCCGAGGGAGTGTGTTCCACTGCTGAACAGCTCCTACTGTCAAAAAGTTCCTTCTAATGTTGAGGTGGAATCTCTGTTCCTGGAACTTGCATCCATTGTTCTGTGTTCTAGTCTCTGGAGCAGCAGAAAACAAGCTTGCTCCATCCTCAATGTGACACCCCTTCAAATACTTAAACAGGGCTATCATATCACCCCTTAACCATCTTTTTTCCAGGGTAAAAATACCCAGCTCCATAAGTCTTTCCTCATAAGGCATGGTTTCCAGACCTTTCACCATTTTAGTTGCCCTTCTCTGAACACGCTCCAAGTTGTCAATATCCTTTTTGAATTGTGGTGCCCAGAACTGAACACAGTATTCTAGGTGAGTCCTGACCAAGGCAGAATAGAGTGGCACTATTACCTGCTTCCCTTGATCTAACTGTACTTCTATTGATGCAGCCCTAAAAAGGCATTGGCCTTTTTAGCTGCTGCATCACACTGTTGACTCATGTCAACTTGTGGTCTACTAGGACTCCTAGATCCCTTTCACATGTAGTCTCATTCAGCCAGGTCTCCCCCCTCCTATATCTATGAATTTCATTTTTCCAACCTAAGTGCGGAATTTCAAATATGTACAAGAAGTGTAGCCACACCACTTGCAGGAGAAAGCATAACTTTTCAATATTTAAAAGTACTGCAAGCTAGTTCATGTAAGCCTATGCAAGTTTGGCTTTTAGATGAGCCCACATAGTTGGTCTCATGTCTTCCATCTAGAATGCAGGAGCAATGGATTTGTGTGCAATCCAAATATTCTAATAAAAACAGGAGTAGTCATTCAATCATTCTCTTCCATGTGATTAATTTTGGTCATGCTCTTAGTCATATGCTGGTATCCATAAGGATGAAGGATAGCTTAGAATAATGAATGGATGGATAAATGCTGATGTACCACATTAAGGAGATTTTCAGACGCGATTTTCGGCTGTATATATTCCAAAACAGCTCCGTTGCTGCCGCGCAGCAGGGGAGCAGTTTCGGACAATGCCGTTCCTCTGCCGAACCCCTCCGTGTCACTTCCATGACAGAATGGAGGAAGCCATGTCATATTTCATTCATGATTGTTGCCCATGAGTGAAATATGACACGGCTTCCTCCATTCTGTCATGGAAGTGACACGGAGGGGTTCGGCAGAGGAACGTCATCGTCCAAAACTGCTCCCCTGCTGCGCAGCAGCAACGGAGCTGTTTTGGAATATATACAGCTGAAAATCATGTCTGAAAATCTCCTGTATGTATTGATTCACATAATGCATGTTTTACCCGAACAGAACTAACCTTTGGAAGCAGAAGAGCTATTCTCACAGCGAGTGGTTCCAAAGCTCAAGCAAGAGACATTGACTATTTGTAATGGCATGCTCTAGGCAGCATAAAATCTGATCTGACTATTCAATGACACCATTCACCAGATGCTTCCTAAGCTGCAAATAGAGTAGGACCCAGAATTTCAGCTCTGCATTGGCTTCTCTTTAGCCTCTGGCTACTTTAAAAGTTCAGAGACAGAGAGAGCAGGACTAGTGATTAGTAAAGAGGGAAAATAATAACAGAAATTATGCATGAAATACAGTGAGGGGTGAGTATGAAGCATCTAAGAGGAACTAATAGGTGAAAAGAGGTTGGGGGATTCATTGTGAATGGCAGAAAAGGCAGGAAGTAACAGCTAAAGAAAGAGGGATATGTTTACATTTCAAAAACGTTCCAAAATCTGGAGCCTCTGTAATAGATGGATGAGAATTACATTCCATTTGTTTTTTATGAGAACTTTACTACCAGTCACAAATATCTTCCTAAATGTAGTAGAAATAATTTGAGGTTGTTGTATTTCCCCACCTCCACCACCAATTGAGTGTATGGAAAAGCAAAAATGTTAGTTCTGTCCATCTGGTCAGACAGTTTTAAGTGTTTAGCAATTAAAAGTCTGAGTCAGAATATGTTTTAAGCTATGTTGTTATGTTAATTCAGTTGGCTTTGACTAATGGTGACCCTAGGTGCTTCTTGGCAAGAGTTATTCAAAGAAAGTCTTCCATTGCCTTCCTCTCAGTCTGTGAGAACATGGCTTGCACATGGTCACCTAGTGAGTTTACATGGCTGAACAAGGATGCAAACCCTAGTCTCTTGGGGCTTGCCTAAATGGGTAATTTACCCAGCTTTCCCCTATCTTCGAGCCATGCAGTCCAGACAATACAGGGCTATTGCCCCGATTTGCCTGTTGACAGTCCTGATGATGTCTGAGGCAAAGCTGGGAGGAAGCTGGGGTAAGCCCATTTAAAATGTTTTAAAATAACACCTGGAAAAAACCACATCATGCAGAAAAACCCAGATGGGTCCAATGTGGGAATGCAGGGCCCAGACCTGCATGCTAGGCTGAATCACCAGATGCCAACGCTGATGCTGGTGTTGCTCTGCAGCAGGGAATGAGGCCCCCAGCATGTGATCAAGGCCCCCTGCATGTGACCAGCTTTGATCACATGCTGAGGGCCTCCTTCCTGGCTTCAGAAAGTGTAATATGTGATGGTGGGGGAGGTGCCTGATGATATCGGCCAGCGTGTGTGTGCGGATTTCTGTCTATTTTGTCACAGTAATGGGACGATCTGGGCTCCTAGGCCAGAATAAGCCTGTCAGATTCCCATAGATTCCTAGTCCAACACTCAAGCCACCACATAATGCTAACTCTTCCACACTGGGCACATTAACCATCCCTTTATTCATTCAATTGACCCCCTAAGATTCCTTGCTAACTAGGATACACATATTTCATTATGTATAACATCAGTCCTCAATGATAAACAATTTGAAGAAATGCTTTAAAAAAAAAAGGTAAATCCAAATTCAAAGAAACTTCAGTTACTCTTCTTGGCTTATCATGTGACTTTAGGCTAGTCTGGTCTGGGGGAAATATCAGCATCTCCAGTAATTTACAAAATAGTCCATAGTATTCATTTCTCAAATTCCTTGACAAGCACATCAGAGAAATGTTTGTGAACTACACAGTAATGCTATTCCTATCTACTTAGAACTGCAGCCAAAATCCAGGTTCCCCTTCAGAATATTCTGTGAGAAAGGGAAGAACTTGGTGTTTTAGTACTTAGATTAGACCCCAGACACACAAAGAGTGCTATGCCAATAATAGCTACACCCTAGTATTTAACATATTGAATCAAGTAATTATCTTGCCTCTCATGCCTACAATGTTCTGTGTCCATTGAGGAACTGTAAAAATGATTTTCTGATTAAGAGGCAGAGTAAAATGTGATATACGCATTTTCAGAACTACAGATATTCTTTTCAGGTAAATCAGTCAAATTAACAGTAACAACATTCTTTTGTTCTTTCCACTTTAATTCTGAAGGAGCAATATATCCATTGTATATATATATTGAGCTTCATAACCAGGAAGACTATAAAAGAAGTTCCTCACATTATTTTTCAACTTTAGTAAGCTCCATTTAAAAAATCCATTGACTAGGAGTCTTCATTCTATGAAGTGATAGATTGCTCAGCTATTCTCATTTACAGTATATTTTATGAAAAGCGTTAGCAAATTTCCATAGCCTAGTGTTGTTATTATTGGGTTTAAGAGCCATGATTGTCTTATTACTACATTAAAAACCCCTGTCATTTCTCTGTACAATAATAGGAACACTGGGAGATATCAAAAGATGCATGAACCCAACACTGGCATTTACTAATGTGCAACTCAAACATTCATTCTCTGAGTGATTTTTTTCTCTCCATCTTGCAGTTCTTGAAATTACAAGCATGAAAACCATAAAGAAAATCAAATAAGAACAAATATCTATGAAAATCAATTTGTGGGGTTAGCTAGCCCATCTGCTGGTGATATTGGAAACTGTGAAATACCTAACACATTTATAAATGGTATGCGAGTCTAGGCTGAGGGAAACAAGAAATTACAAAGCTATTTTCAGAAAGAAAATGAAAAGGGTTTTAAAAATTACAGTGGTAATAGTATAGAGCTATTGAGTTATAAGCGATGTTGACAAGCAATTCCAGCAGTACTGTATACATGGCTACTATATGGGCAGTTTGCTCAACTCTAGCTATGTAAAATTGTAAACTGTGTGAAGGTTTAGGAGTACATTTATGGTTAAAAATGAAGAACTAACTATAATATGGGTGACTGCCACTTTTAATATTTCCCAAATCATAACCTGCTCCCTTCTAAGCAAAAACAACAATAACCAAATAACAGTACCAAACAGGAAGAAACATCTTATAGGGATTTGTATTATAATCTTCAAGTGCAAATTAAAACATGGCTTTACAATGTTATATTCAGTCTACCTGCCCAGAGGATGATCACTCCTAAGAGCAAGGGTTTCCTCAGTGTCCTCATTGGAAGAACAAAATCTATGTATAGGTGATGAGAAAAAGCCAAATGATCTCTGGTGGGGATAAATTTTTGGCACGTCTATGTGGCCAAAACACACAGAGAGACGTGTTTCTTTTTCTGTTACTATGCAGATGGTATCAGAAAGGCTACTATTTATTTCTTTACAATTTATGAATATCACCCTGTGTATCAGTCATCCAAGCAATATAAAATTAAATTTTCACTACCACTATTCCATACCCAGAGAACCATAAAACAAGAAAATCAACACACCAAACACTCAAATGTAAGAGTGGCATTAAAACTAAAGAGCAACAGAATATTTTGAACATTAACAGCCTAATGATAGAGAGCCTAATGAACACAAAGCAAAAGAAGATAGCAGTTTCAACCCCCTTTGGACAGACTACCACAAATGGGAAGCTGGTGCTGAAAAGTAACCATCCCTCCTCCAGGAGGTTAAATATATAGAAAAGGAGCTGATGATGGCTAGCATCCTGTTAGTGACATGTACAAACATAAGGCCACTTTATGGCTGTATATGTCCTTTTTGTTCTTGTTGTGGAGGGTGGTATTCCTTCCTGAACTCATGTATGTGTTCAAGTCTAAGCACTGCACCATGTGAGCTAAGTGTGTATCCTTAAACATGTCCCTAAATCTTCTGCAGTGTGCTTGGATTCTGTTGCAGACACCTATAAGTCCATTAGCAGAGTTGCTGTGGAAACTGTTTACTGAAGGAATAAGTAAGAAAACAATTGTGATAGCAACTATAGTAGCTTTCTACTACAGTAACTTTCTGCACAGTAAAATACTCTATACAAGTGCATGGCTGTGGGAGTTTAAGTGTCTGCCCAGACATAAAAAAAAATTAAAACTGCCTGAAATGTTCATCTTTAAGGTTTGCCCACAGCCACAAGCAAATAGAAAGGACCAAAAAGACCAAAGGAACCTCTCCTTTACCTTGGTTTGTTTACTTTCACATACCTTCTTTCAGTTGTGTTTCTTCTTCTTTTATACACCTAACACTCTCCTCCACTGGGCTTCTGAGAATTACTCGCAGCTGGGGTTAAGTGGTTGACAGTGATAGATCAACTAAATGTTCCTGAAGGGAAGATGTAAGAGAAGAAAGGCTCACATTGATCAGGCTGCTGATTTCTGCCCGCAATCTCTCAGGTAATAGCTCCCCGGAGGGGGCGGATCAAACGGCCGAGCGGCCGGGCCGGGGTTCCCAGAGGGAGGGGCGGAGGAGCGAGCGGGCTCAAGCGGCCGGGCCGGGGTTCCCGGGGTTCCCAGAGGGAGGGGCGGAGGAGCGAGCGGGCTCAAGCGGCCGGGCCGGGGTTCCCAGAGGGAGGGGCGGAGGAGCGAGCGGGTGAGAGAGAAGGGCGAGAGGCGAGCGGCCGGGCCGGGCTCAGAGGGCAGAGGGGGGGGGGAATCCAGAAATACAGATAATACAGATAATACAGATAATACAGAAAATTAATACAGAAAATTAATAGAAATCTGAATCATAGAAACAAATTGTGATAGTGGCAGTACAAAGATATAAAGATGTAAAATATAAAGATGTAGAGCAAAGGTGTAAGAATAGAAGGAAACACTCCCCCACAGACAAACAAAGAAAACGAAAGAGACTTATCCCAGTCCCACGAAACCGCTCTCCTGTCGATCCATGGAAAAGAGGAGGAGACCAGGGGAGGCCGTGGGTAAAATAGGCCCTGCTTTGGCGCCTCCCCTGACTCCTCCCTGCCGGGGCGTGTCCACGCCCAGGCCTGCTGATGGGTTCGCCTCCCTGCTCATCATTAAAACACCTCCCCCGGATCCACCATTCTTCAGGATCCGGGGGGGTGTCTGTTACTGAAGGAATAAGTAAGAAAACAATTGTGATAGCGACTATAGTAGCTTTCTACTACAGTAACTTTCTGCACAGTAAAATACTCTATACAAGTGCATGGCTGTGGGAGTTTAAGTGTCTGCCCAGACATAAAAAAAAATTAAAACTGCCTGAAATGTTCATCTTTAAGGTTTGCCCACAGCCACAAGCAAATAGAAAGGACCAAAAAGACCAAAGGAACCTCTCCTTTACCTTGGTTTGTTTACTTTCACATACCTTCTTTCAGTTGTGTTTCTTCTTCTTTTATACACCTAACACTCTCCTCCACTGGGCTTCTGAGAATTACTCGCAGCTGGGGTTAAGTGGTTGACAGTGATAGATCAACTAAATGTTCCTGAAGGGAAGATGTAAGAGAAGAAAGGCTCACATTGATCAGGCTGCTGATTTCTGCCCGCAATCTCTCAGGTAATAGCAAGAGGACTACCTTATGAAAGTTCTTTTAACTTTGTGAATTCTTCTACCTTCAAGTTACTTCCATTGTCCCCTGTAGAACTGGCATGAGTGACACTGTCACAATGTCAGTTATCAAATACAGAAGAAAATCAGTTGTTAAAAACTGAGATCAAATTTAATGGAATATGATAAATAAAATTTAATGGCCTATGCAGCTTCAAGAATACAAATCAAAAGGCACAAAAGAAGCAGGTGGGACTACACTTCATAAGAATGTAACATGGAAAGATTGGCAAATACCATCCAGTAAGTGCTTAATCCCTCCTTACAAGAAGGGGTAAAGCAAAGTCTTTTGAAAGAGGCAGTGGTAAGACTCTGGGCAAAATCAAGGGAGGTAGGAGTCAAGAGTATAGTTTAGGTCTAGGTATGCCTGGAGGATACAAATTGCCCAGCATCATGTTAGTCCTGTTTGCGGCTTGATCTGAAATAAAACTGCTATGGTTGCCCTTGCAAACAATATTTGCAGCAATATACATATATCAGTTACTACTGGTGGAATATTTTCTGAAGAGGATGCTATAAAAGCAAACAAGTTAACTATTCAAAGGTCAGCATACATCTCCTAGGGATGGAAAGAATATTTGAAAAATTGTCAGGAAAAAAATGTGGGTTTTTGAATGTTGAGAAACTCTAATGAATGAAATCCTGGACTGACAAGAATCTTCACAGTTCAAGACTTATTATGCATAAAACTTGTGTGTGGTTGGTTGGTTTGGTGCTTTTTTCCCCACAGAAAGCATCATTTTCCGCACAGAAAATAATATTTCTATGCAGGAATATTATTTGAAAATGCTATTTTCTGGGGAAAACAACTACATATGAATTTTGTACACAATAAGTCAGGAATTGTGATTAGCCTTCAAAATGGTGTGGGCTTTGTAGACTTTATCAGAACAGGAACAAAATATCTAAAATTGCTTGTTGCTTTCTTTGAGAAAAAAAACTTAGTGAATAACTACATCCTTAATGTCTCCAACCCACCATGATACTAACATTCCATGGTAGTGGGATTATAAGAGGCTATGCTGACAGCAGTAGTACTGATGGTAGTCTCCCATGGCAGACAGGCTTTTGCTGAGGAGCCAGATGTAGAGGCTTATCACATGAGGGAAGGGAAGTGGCAGAGCAGCCTGATAATACCATCTTCTGCCCTGCCTTACCACATGACATTGGCATTCTACAGTTGTTCTTCTGTTCCAGTCCTGTGGGAGATGGTGGTAAACCTGAGTCTTTTTTCTAACTGGAAAAATCAGTTAGAGGGGGGGGGGGAAACACTCATGTTTACCACTGTCTCCCATGGGACCAGAATAGAAGAACATCTGTAGAATGCTGATGTCATGCAGTAAGGCAGGACAGGAGGTGCTATTATCAGACTGCACTGCCACATTTCCCTTCCCCTGTGCGATAAGCCTCTAAATGTGCCAAACAGCTACTGGGCAGCAGCAGTAGTAGGGGTGTGTGCATGTGTGAGACACTAGCGAAGGATCTCTTACAGACAATGGCAGGGACACAATAGCTAACACCTGTTAGTACTGCACAGAAGGAGGCATGGTAAACCCATTTTTGAATATCTTTGGACTTTATCAGACCAGTCACATATGGCATCATAAAGATGCCTAACAATTGTGAAAAGGTGCATGTACCAGACAACATCATCCTTTCGCGATCATGTATGGTAAAAAAAAAAAAAAACATTTTTATTGGCGGCCCAAGCTGTCAATTGATTTCCCATAGCGATTTGTTGCCAGTATTGCCAGCATTTGTTGCCAGCATTTGAATCTGCATCCCATTGTACTTATGTGAATGCCGCATAAATGGGTAAACACTTCCTGGTGAAATTGCAACAGCCAGGTAGGGGACGCTCTTTTTATGACACACACACACACACACACACACACTCCCTGTGTACTTGGGACTTTTTAAGAGTGTTTTAGTGCTTTCCTGAACGTTTTGTGTCTTTGTTTTGCTTTTTAAAAAAAAATCCCACATTAGCATCTTCTCATGAGATTTGGTGAGATTCCAACCCCGGAAGTAAGCAGAGCTCTATTTGTGCTCTGTTACTGCTGGGGAAGCCTCATGGATGCTGCTCAAGATAAGTGTGGTAGGGGGGTTCTTTTGCCGGCATAAAAAAGTAGCGCTGTGGCTAATGTCACAACTGGACTCAAACTGAAAGGATGTTCATTTCTTGAAGTGATCGGAGGTGAAATTCCAAAGCTGCACAACACATCTTATAGGAACACTGAATGTGGAAAGCATGAATCAGGAGGAAATAGTCATAATAAAACAACAAACAAACATTGCAATACATAGAAAAAGTGATGTGGTAGCATCTGTAAGACAAACTGGTTTTTATTTTCGCATGAGCTTTTGTGGATATAAACCCACTTCTTCAGATGCAATACAGAGTGATAATAAATGCTCAGGTATCAAACATATTTACACAGAATCCTGCCCCCCATCAGTGTAAGTAGATAGTAACTCTCTCCCAGTGTTGAACCTATAAGTTAAAGTTTATTTCCTATGGCACTGTGCAGTCCTGAAATACACACACAAACACACATAAACATATCTACAGGATTAGTAAACCAAAGGAAGGGGAGGTGAAGAAATCCAGCAAAACTAAGCCTCAAATTTTAAGTCTTGTTCAAATCTCAAAAACAAACAACTCTACAGAAGAGGGGAAAATAAATATTTCCAAATCATACATGCTGTATTGTTGATCCTATTTTAGGGAAAACAGGGCTTTTCAAAATAAGCTATTGGGGTCACACAGTCTGGTATGTAAACTTCAAAGTGTCTGCAGCACCTTCTCCTCTTTGTCCTGACTCCACCCCTTCCTCTCCTCTGCTCTGCTCTCCTCTCCTCTCCAGCAGGCATGCAGGCTCCTTTCTACTGAGCTATTGAGTGTACAGTACTTTGAAGTGAGTTTGCAGGCTATGGTGAGTAATATGTGGTTGACAGGCAAGAAGATGGGGAAATTTTTAGACCAGCTAAGAA
Source organism: Gambelia wislizenii (assembly GCA_030847615.1). Classification (NCBI taxonomy): domain Eukaryota; kingdom Metazoa; phylum Chordata; class Lepidosauria; order Squamata; family Crotaphytidae; genus Gambelia; species Gambelia wislizenii. The sequence goes on along the minus strand of JAUMIR010000005.1, from coordinate 199,322,842 downwards.
GTCAGAAATGCAGAAGACTAGTATGGCAGACCCAGCTGATCCGAGCCTATTGGAGGCTATGAATTTTACCTATTTTCAATCTTTGTCACCATAAATTAAGCCCAATCCACTGAAAGATTTGTTTGAAGTAAATTGTAATATCTGGTTTTTAGAAGATTGAGGGAAGGGGCCCAGTCATAAATTTTGCCCTGAGTATCCTATGCATAAAGGCGGCAAGTGTACAGAGGGACAGATTATCATAGGGGAAGCAGTTACAGGTAAATCAATCCAAATCTTGCGGAAGTAATCCAAGAAGATGAAGAGTGATGAATCATGGAAGATGAAGGATGGTGCAAGGGCAAGGACTCAGCCAGTCCAGTGCTTGTGTGATGAAGCCAGTTGTCTAGATAACTAAAGCCAACAAAAGTTAAGACAAGGGACGTTAAACGTAGCCATTTCAGAGATCAAGAATCCCAAAATACCTACAACTACTGAATCTAGAAAACAGAATGCATCATGTAGTCCAATCACAACATTGAAATGGATAATTGTGGCCATATTGTATTCCTTCCCAAACTGCAACATAACAATGTACATGAACAATAATGCATGTACAACAATGTGGGTATGTGTGTGCTTATGCCATGGCTTTTTATTTTCACTTAGTTTTATAGAGAATAATATGCAGTGGCCATTCTCTTCCTGTTTCTAATGTCTCCTCTATGCTGCCTTGTTCTACATATTTTAGGCTCCAAATCACAAAGGTGAAATTTAATTCTTATGCAAATCCACATGCAAGCAAAGAAATTCATTAAGATGATTTGTGCGGGACTATCATTTTATGCATGTTTCATGCCTGAAAAAGTATTACTGTGTTCTGGAGGCTACCTCCCAAGCAGATATGCCCAGCATGGTAGTTTTACATTTTAGTTTATCTGTCTCTCTTGTTTATAACCATACAATTCATTGCAATTGCATTCTATTTCATATATATTTCAAATATAGATACCTCCTCTACCAACACCACCACAGCATGACACTGCTATATTTTGGCAACAAATCCCTACTGAAGTGAGGTTTTGTTTTGGTGCAATCATTCTTATAGCTTCCCCAGCTTCCATTAACAATTGCAAAGTATAGACATGACAATAATCATGAACTTCAAGAAATGTCCCATGTCATCATGAAATACTACTGCTACAACTGCACTGCATCCATTGTGGCAACCAGACTAGACTGCTAAAGGGCAACTTGATAACGCTCATGTGTGTGGCACCATCAACACACATATACTAATATGAAGAATCCAAGATGAATTTTGGTAAACAAGCTGGGCTTTCTGTGTTGACCTTAATAAGCATGGGCCACCAAGAAATAGAACAATGGGTAATCTGCCCGTTACTCCTTATTTATGAGATTGCATTGTTCAATATAACCATTTTTTTCACATTTCTGGGTTTTCTTTTAATATTCCTTGTAGCTGTCAACTTTTAAAATGATTTCTGAAAAGCAGAGTAACTGCATTGCCTGGTATTTAGTATTCTGTTTGCAGATATTATCAGTGGTGCACTCTACAGTGATCGAAACATACTACTTTGGGGATCTAAGTAGATGTCATTCATTATATTGAGTTCATATCCATAAACCAATCTCCTGGAAACCATCTATTTAGACTACAGCTGGGGGAGATGTGCAAATGACAAATCATTTAGAATATAAATGGAACGGATGCCCATCCAAGGGTACATGGGAATAACTACTTCAACAGAGATTGACAAAGAGGTCCAAAATGATTTACATGATGAAAGAGGAGTTGTACAAGAAAAAGGATGTTAGCTCATCTGGCATTTCAGGAAGGTGCTATTTCTGAACTACCAACTCATTCTAACTTTTTGGAGGAGCTAGAATGGTATGGGGGGAAAAATGAAATTGTCACCTTGTCCTCAAAGGATTTTGACTGTTTTCCAGAATGCTTGCAGCAATTTAAAACATCAGACTCCCAAGTACTGTAAGGATGCAATGATATCAGGCTTCATTGAATGTTTCAGTGTTGTTGTTGTTTTTAAAAATACACAGCTACAATAAAGCATGCAGTTTCCGCAAGTTCTCCATCCCAACAGATCTATGAACCCAATGCCATCTTCAATAGATAAATGAGAACTGAAAGGTAGAAACAGAAGAGAGAGAGAAGAATCTTATTTAAATATCCTTTAATTGATTATGTGGCAGAAGAGGATTTGACACAAGACACTCTAGTAAGACTTCTTTTCCCTTCTTTTTCTTTTTACAAAATTGGCTTATATCCTCATCTAAAACAGGTATGGCTAGAATGTTCAACCTTAACCTGGCATGATCCTACCAGAATGAATAAGAATCATCTGACTTAAGCCAAAGTGAATGCATGTAACTAGTAGATGGGACACTGGCATGCATCATCATCATCATCATCATTTCTTACCTGCCTTTCCCTGTGGATATATATATGACTTCCTCTATTCCCTACACATTGTACATCTACCTATTAATTTTTACCTGTCCTGGCCAAGTGGAGGTTTAACCATTTATGTAGCACCCAATCATAATATCAAATGTGTTGAGATAAGTGTAGCTAATCCCAATTTTTAATGTATTAATATAGTTAACCTGATCACCAAAACTAATATTTATCTGTTAAACATCTATATTCCACCTAAAAACTCTAAATATAAATTTGGATATATATGTGGGGAATTGGAGATATTCATTGAACAACTGGAATGTATAAATCATGGAGTATCTATAATTTTGATGGGAGATTTAAATGTCCATATTGGGAGAAATGAGGAGTGCCTTCTGAGCAACTTCTCTATATATAATTTGCAGTCTCAAATTTCACCTTGAAATGCAGGCAGAGAATAGGATAGTGTGATCAATGAATACGGTAAAGCCTTTTACAATATAATTTTGAAATTTAACTTGTATATTCTCAATGGCAACCACCCTAATGATAGCCCTGGCAACATAACATTTTTTGCTCGTAGGGGAGAGAGTGTTATAGATTATGTAGTGGTCTCTCCTGATTTGATTCTATACATAAATGGATTTGAACACAATCCTAAATATACACTGGACTGACTATGTCACAAATGTTGCTGTCCTTGAGAAAGCAGGGATCACCAGCATTGAGGCCATGATATTGAGAACACAGCTGTGCTGGGCAGGGCATGTTTCTAGGATGGAGGACCATTGCCTCCCCAAAATAGTACTCTATGGTGAACTCACCACAGGTCAGCATAAGAGGGGCACTCCAAAAAAGTGATACAAGGACTCCCTGAAACAACATCTCAGGCTCAGCCAAATTGATCACCAGCAATGGTCTGCCCTGGCCTCACATCGGGAGGCATGGAGATGCACTATCCACAATGCTGCAGCCTTATTTGAGAACGCACACCAAACAAGTCTTGAAGAGAAACGACAATGCAAAAAGAATCACAACCCGGAAACATCACCCAAGGAGACCTTCTGCTGTGCTTTCTGCAATTGGACTTGTTTATCTTGGACTGGCCTTTTTAGTCATCAGCATTCTTACAGAAAGCGCGGGATGAGTCCTTCCTGAATCTTCATTTGAGGAGAAAAGCCAGAGAGAGACTATCCAGAGAGTGACCATTTCCCAATGTATTTATCATTTTTGGTGACTTCTGAGATATGTCCAAAAAAGGAATAAAGTTCTAAGAACATCTCTAATTGTATTCTCCCTAAAAGAATTGGATGGTCTGGGCAAGGGGAACATCAATTGCTGGGGATACTCTATGATGAGAAATGTCTTCAACTCTGTAGTAAAATTACCCATATGTCAGAACATAAAGATTCAATTATACAGTACTGTGAAATTTTACAGGTATTAAGACCTTTGTTCCCTAAGAAAGCAACTTTAGAATCACAGAATTCCAACTTTCTTAGGTGGTATGATAGGGAATGTAGACATGTTAGATCCAAGTTACAGCATCAGCAAGAATAGCCTGCAAGACACACGCTCCTAGATTAATCTATTCTTATTGTCAAATATGAAGTTATTATAAAAAATTATTAAATTATAAAAAAGTCAATATATACTAGTTCATAATGGAATCATCTCTTGGTGGCAGCCCAAAGTAGAGATTCCAACAATTCTGGAAACTTATTAATAAATCAAGCTCAAATGGGCAACTACAGATTGAACCATAAATTCCCTCATATGTATGGGAAGCCCATTTTTGAGATTTATTTAATGAACTCATTCATAATAATTCTTTTGAAACTTCTATAAAGAGTAGTAGGCATACCCCTGAGATGGGAGAAGATTTGCCAGCTTGGGATCCTCTCTCCCCTAGTGAGATCTGTGAAATAATTGCCACTCTAAAGAATAGGAAGACTCCTGGTGAGGATGGAATTGTGGGAGAAGTCTATAAAGCAGCACCAAACTGGTTAGCCTCTAACATCTCAGTTTTATTTACAGCAATCAATGATAGCAGTTACTTCCCTCCTCAATGGAATATCAACATAGTAGTTCCTATATTTAAAAAAGGTGACCCAAGTAAACCAGCCAATTTTTCCCATATCAACCTGTTGGATATAGTCTCAAAAATATATACTAAATATCTTTCAAAAAATTAAATTATTGGCTTGAGTCCAGTGGGATGATAACAGAAGAAAGGTGAGTTTCCGATGTAATCATTCAACTATAGATCACTGTTTCATTTTATCTCACTTGGTGTATGAGTATGTTAGACTGAAATTAAGACATTTATATGTGGCATTTATTGATTTTTCTTCAGCCATTGATTCTATTAATAGGGATTGTCTTTGGGATAAATTGAGTAAAACATCTATAGATAAAAGATTGTTGCTGCTAATGCAAGAGCTCCACTCTGCTGCTACTAAGGTCCAAGTCAGGATGGACCACTCTGGATTGCTATCAGATTAGATAACAACCACTCGAGGTGTTTGCCAAGGATGTTTGCTAGCCCCAGCACTGTTTAATATTTATGTCAATTCATTAATAACCAATTTACGTAATAATGACAAATATGTGCCCCCTAAATTGGGTATTAGGAAAATAACAGTACTGTACTCATGTATGTGGATAATACTATTTTATTGTCACAAATGCAACAAGGGTTGAGGAGATTATTGGAAGTCTTTAACCAATTGGCAGTGCAAGATAAATTAAAAATCAACCATGAAAAGACAAAAGTATTAGTTTTTGCCAACTGATATAAAAAACACATATGACACTTTGATGGACACCCTATAGAACAAGTGAAGTCCTTTAAATATTTAGGTTTAAATTTCTCCTCAACTGGATTGTGGAAAAATCATTTTGAAAATATTAAAATAATTGCCACCAACACTGTTAATTCCTTATTAAGATTTTATTGGGGCAGAGGTGGCAAACATATCCCACCTGCCCTAAAAATTTACAAGGCTAAAGTTATCGCCCAGATATACTATGTTGCAGAACTATGGGGGTCTTCTCTGGAAATATATTTAGAAATCCCAGAACAACTACCTCCAGGCAATTTTAGATTTACCCAAGGGAACTGAAACTCCTATCCTTCGTCTGGAAGCCACCCTTTGTACAGTGAAGGGTATAGTACATTTACATGCCATAAAATACTGGTTGTAATTGAGAAAAGGAATAGGCTCAGTTTTAGTTCTGGCTGCCTTTGAAGAAATGTCGAATTATAATAGTAAGGTAAATCTATCTTGGAATCAGGAAATCCTGCAGCTTAGAATCATAGATATGTGTCATCTTTCACTGGATTCTTTGTGTGCTCTAAGTTCTGAGAGATCAGCACAATATCTGAAGTCCCATATCCTAAAATATGACTTCCAAGCTGATTGCACTTCTGCCTGGTTGTCAAAATCTGCTCCCTGGTATGCTAAATTGCCTATTCATATGCCTTACCCTCAATACTTAAATAGTATAACTTCTTTTAAGTGGAGATATGCTTTCACAGCTCTCCAATGTCAATGAATGAACTCGGCAGTGGTTCAGGGATGTTACCAACATATTCCTAGGGCGGAAAAAGTTTGCCCATGTGGCTCTAATATAGTTGAAGATTTAACTCATTACTGGCTTATCTGCCCAATCTAGCTCCCTATAAAGTCTAGCTCCCTATAAAAGAGGGTGAACACATCAACTTACTCTCCCTTCAAAATCTTACCTATGGTCGTTCGCATCAGATAGTCACCCAGAGGCAGAGACAGTTCCCCAAAAGTTATAGCTGCATAGGCTATGGATTCATACCCAGTCCCTTGAGAAGGCCCTGGGCTGGAGTGGTATCCTGGTTGTAAACCCAGGACTAACCCTGGTGCATAAGAAGCCCAAGGGGACCACTGTGGAGGAGCCCAATTTAAGGATTGTTGCGCCATAGGCCAATTGAAATGGGCAGCATGTAAAACCTGGACCTGAGGTATGTTAGTGTGTGGGGGGGTTGGCAAGCCTCTGCAAGGCCATGTGACATCATGAGTGAATGCTGATGTATCAGCTGGACACTTACCAGTCACTCCAGGGACTTCCACCAGAACCGCCAGCTGGTCCTGGCCCCCCAAATGTGTCAGCTCCTCCCCTGTAGTACCCTTGACTGGCTTTGATCCCGAGGCTCCATCTGGCTGTATGTTCTTTTCTAGAACATCTAAATGAGAAAGAATCATGTGAACTATTTTACATTGCTTGCCCACTTAACGAGGCCTATCTCTTGGACCCAAACCCGAAACTCCTGGACTCTTTCCACATTCTGAATCCTATCCAGTATAGCTTGCCATGGGATATCCTCTTCCCTTTCACTGGAAGAGGGCTGGTCAGGTGCTGGTGGCCACTTGGGTGGGGGCTTTGCAGGCCCTTTGCCCTTAGGCCTCCCTTCACCTTTCTTTTGAGGCATACTGCCAATAATATAGAATTAAGCTGCAACAGCAGGCTAGACAAGGCCGCACTAGGCCAAGGCCTTTATTGTAGTAGGAAACAGGCCTGGGCCAATGGGCCGGGCCTGAAACGATGGGGTAGGTCAGACTAGGCCGAAGGCCTATTGATGATGCAAGATCCAGGCCTGAACCCTTGTTCTAGGCTGCGCTGGGCCAAAGGCCTATGGTATAGCAGAAACAGGCCTGGAGCAATGGGCTAGGCTGCACTAGGCCAAAGGCCATTAGTATAGCAAAAAGGAGCCTGAACCAATGGGTTAGGCCACACTAGGCCAAAGGCCTATGATGTAGCAGGAAGCAGGTCTGTAGCAATGGATAGGCTGCAGTAGGCCAAAGGCCTATAGTGTAGCAGAAACAGGTCGGAACCAATGGGCCAGGACGCACTAGGCCAAAGGCCTATGATGTAGCAAAAACAGGCCTGAACCACTGGGCTGGGCTGCATTATGCCAAGGCCTATGATATAGGCAAAAGCAGGCCTGTGCCAATGGGTCCCCGGGCCTACGATGCAGCACATCAGGTCTAGGCCAATGTGCTAGGCCACACTAGGCCGGAGACCTATAATGTAGCCCACTACAGTCCTGGATCACAGGCTTGAAACACCATGGTAGGCTGCCCTAGGCCCCAGGGGCAATCATGCATTCTCCAACTGTGGGCTAGGCCACCATCGGCCCTGTGCCTATGGTGTGAAAATAAACTATCCAAATCCCAGAGGCCAGGCCATGGTCAATGATGCAAACTAGTGCAACCAGGCCACCTCCAACCCACACAGGTGTGGGCTGTGCTACACTTGGGGGCCTCCAAAGCCCTAAGACACCACCACCCCATTTCCCATGTTCCGGAATATGGGGTAGGGGTGCTAGCTGCTGGGCCGCCTAAGTTCACCAACCTGGAAAAAATGGAGGGGGTTAAAGTTGGGGTATTCAAACCACCCTCCTCTGACTACTGCAGTACGCCACTGGTCCCAAGCAGTAGAACCCCTTCTGGTGGGACCCACACAGCACTTTACAGGCCACTGCCCAGCCAGGCTGCCAACCACCAAGCCCCTACCCCCCCCCATGGCAGCTGCCACCTTAGCTGCTGGAACTCTGGTAGCTCTCAGCTCTGGTCGCTACTCTGCTCACTGCTTGTCCCAGTGCTCCGCTCGCTGCTCCACTGCTCAATCTGGTCACTCCAGCGACTCTTTCTGCTCTGCCAGTTTCCTACTCTGATCCTCCCAAATTAATGACTTTACAGAAAGAGGAAGAGCTGAGGGGTAGCAGGGCCTTAAATAGCCTCTACCCCACCCCTTCAAGCACCGGTGCATGCGCCAGGCGCGACAGCCCTAGTCTCTTACCTGTCGCACCCAGCAAATTCAGCCCCCCCCCAAGTACAGCTCTGCCAGTTGGGGGGAAGAGCTGGATTACCTGCCCTACAGTCACTATAAGTTGAAGGCACACAAGAACAATCCCAAACTTATAGAACAATGATTTTGTCCAAGTTGGTTACCATGTGCGCTATTAGCAAAAGTGTGATGATCAACAACAATAGCTACAGTCATCAGTGGAAAGAAAAATTATGGGAGGTTATACTTCTACATAAAATCATAGCCTTTAAACTGTCACGGAATGAATGATCAAACGCTATTCAGTCCTTTCAGGAAAGCTGGAGTCCCTCATTAATTACTGTAATCAGCAGAAAACTTACTTTGTCACCTAACTTTTTTAAAATATGAACATAATGGGCTATTTATTGACTATAATATCACATAGGTTTATGCAATATTTTTGTGTAATGATGTTTGTTTTTTAATTTCATTTCTTTGTATTTCATTTCTTTGTGGGGGAGAATTGTTGCCCTTTCATGATATCCTAAATCATGTGTAATGGCAAGGCCAACAAAATATTCATATGTGATAATATCCTATGGCTCTTTTTTAAAAAGGAGTTGTTGCTGTTGTTTGGAAATGAACAATTTGTAGCCAATATATGGAGGAAGGTTGTTTAAACCCACTATTCTTTGCTACTTTTCTCCAACTCTCTGCCTTAGGCATTCTCTCTATGAGGTTTTATAGCTGTATGTATATTGTGTTTCCTTCTCAGTAAGGGGGAAAGGGCCTTTCAAAACATGCTGTACTGATTATTTGTTGTTTTCTTTTTAGTGGTAATGTTTTAACTGCTTTTAATACAACTATTCATTTTATTTTATTTTTAATTTTAGTATAATATGAATTGTAAAGCTGCATCTGTTTTCACCTTTGTAAGCCACCTTCAGCCCCGGATTGGAACAAAAGGGAGGAAGAGAAGGAGGATATAACAATATGTGTATAAAACCCCACAGAAACAAAAGTGGCTTGAGCATCATAGAGGGCTGGTTTACACAGCAGGTTTTATTGTGTTAAGTTGCGCTTTAGTGCTTTCCCGCATCAGTGGTGGGTAGTTTACACAGTAATTGTTTACACAGCTATATTTTGTGGCTCTTTGATTTTTTCTGCTTTGAGGTTCACACAGCCAAATGTGCTAGGGGCATGGCCAAGCATTGGAGAGGGAAAGGAATGCCATAGGAATGTCTGCCCTGGCCCCAACTCCTTGCTGAACAGCTTAGAAGGTTTTCTTCCTTGCTTGAAACAGCATTTTCTGCCAAACAGAGACACAATTCAAACGGAAGGTGTTCCTCAGAGAGAGAGAGAGAGAGAGAATAGCAGTTCAGCTTGCTACAGCCCTTCATGAAATGGTTTCTCTCCCTCCCCCATGCACAGGAAAAAGGCTGATACTTTCAAAACAGCAGAGAGGATGAGAAGGAATGCTCCCTGAATAAAAATTGTTGGAAATCCTTTTTGTTTGCAAACTGGCTTGCAAAATAGCAGACAGGATATTTGCTAAGTTTCCTCTAATCGCTACTGTCTTTGCCTCCCTCCCTGCCCCTCTTTTAAGCCCACCCCTGCATCATCAACCAATCACAATGCAGCTCTGCTTTAACCCTTAGCGGAATGATAGTTCACACTGCCAATAATGCACTACATTGCAAATATACCAGCAAAAATAGCGACATCCCCTGGCACTCTATATTTGGGTGTTTTACCTTCCCCCCGTCTGAATGAGGCGATGCTGTGCTGCGATCTGTTGGAACTATGAGCTATCTTAGCGGTATATTTAGAGGAATATTTGCCCGTGTAAACAACCCCCAGAGACATCTTTCAGTACAGAAGCAACTGGTGGGAAAAGAGTTCTCTGAGACTTTATCTAGACGGGCTATTTACCCCATTTTTGTTTTTCCCTTTGAGCTACCATTGAATTATTCTATGCTGCTGTGATTAGTTGCTGTATGTTTTTTTTAAAATTACTGTATGTTTTTAATCTTTTCTAGTTTAATATTATTTTAAGGGGTGCATGAGTTAGGGTATTGAGGTAATTATGGAGTTTTTATACTGTAAGCCACCCTGATTGTGTTGCAGAGAGGCGAGATAGAAATCATCATCATCATCATCATCATCATAACTTTGCCCCCAGGAAGTCCCCACAACACACAGTGCAAAGATAAGGGGAAGATGGGGTAAAGCCCAATAAAAGGTTTCAGCAGAATAGAATCATAGAGTTGGAGACTTGGAAGAGAACACAAGGGCCATCCAGTCCAACTCCCTGCCACATAGGAAATCTTGATCAAAGCATCCTCGACAGATGGCAATCCAGCTTCTGTTTAAAGACCTTCAAGGAAGGAGACCCAACCATGCTCTGAGGGAGTGTGTTCCACTGCCGAACAGTTCTTACTGTCAAAAAGTTCCTCCTAATGTTGAGGTGGAATCTCTGTTCCTGGAGCTTGCATCCATTGCTCCGTGTTCCACTCTCTGGAGCAGAAAACAAGCCTGCTCCATCCTCAACATGACACCCCTTCAAATACTTAAACAGGGCTATCATATCGCCCCTTAACCATCTTTTCTTCAGGCTAAACATACCCAGCTCCCTAAGTCTCTCCTCATAAGACATGGTTTCCAGACCTTTCACCATTTTAGTCACCCTTCTCTGGACATGCTCCAATTTGTCAATATCCTTTTTTAATTGTGGTGCCCAGAACTGGACACAGTATTCTAGGTGAGGTCTGACCAAGGCAGAATATAGCAGCACTATTACTTCCCTTGATCTAGACACTATACTTCTATTGATGCAGCCCAAAATAACATTGGACTTTTTAGCTGCCGCATCACACTGTTGACTCATGTTCAACTTGTGGTCTACTAGGACTCCTAGATCCCTTTCGCACATAGTCTCGTTCAGCCAGGTCTCCCCCATCCTATATCTATGCATTTCATTTTTCCGACCTCTAAGTGCAGTACCTTACATTTCTCCATATTGAATTTCATCTTGTTAGCTTTGGCCCAGCTCTCCAGTCTATCCAGGTCATTTTGAATTTTGATCCAATCCTCTAGGGTATTAGCTACTCCTCCTAATTTGGTGTCATCTGCAAATTTGATAAGTATGCCCCTAATTCCATCATCCAAGTCATTGATAAAGATGTTGAATAGCACTGGGCCCAGGACAAAACCCTGTGGCGCCCCACTGGTGACATCTTTTCAAGACGAAGAGGAGCCACTGCTGAGCACCCTTTGGGTTCGGCTGGTCAACCAATTACAAATCCGTTGAACAGTTAACTTGTCTAGCCCACATTTTACAAGCTTGTTTGCAAGAATGTCATGGGGAACCTTATCAAAGGCCTTACTGAAATCAAGGTATGAGATATCCACAGTGTTCCCTTCATCTACCAAGCTGGTAATTTTATATAAAAAAAAGAGAGATCAGATTAGTCTGGCATGACTTGTTTCTCTGAAACCCATGTTGACTGTTTGTGATTATGGCATTGCCTTCTAAATGTTCACAGACTCTCTGTTTAATGATCTGCTCTAGAATCTTCCCTGGTATTGATGTCAGACTAACTGGACGATAATTGTTGGGATTATCTTTCTTCCCCCTTTTGAAGATGGGGACAACGTTTGCCCTCCTCCAGTCTGCTGGGACTTCTCCTGTTCTCTAGGAGTTCTCAAAGATTATTGCCAATGCCTCTGAGATTACATTTGCCAGCTCTTTTAATACTCTTGGATATAGTTCATCTGGTCTTGGAGATTTAAATTCATTTAGATTAAGAAGGTATTCCTGTACTACCTCTTTGCTTATTCTGTGCTGGATTTCCCCTACTGTGTCCTCTGCTCCGTTATCCTCAGGTTGGTCACCCTTTTCCTTTTCTGAAAACACTGAGGCAAAGAAGGTGTTGAGTAATTCTGCCTTTTCTCTGTCCCCTGTTAGCATTTTGCCATCTTCTCCATGTCTTTCTTTTGCTGTGGACATTAAAAAAACAAAAAACAAAAAAAAACCAACCTTTTTTTTTTGTTCTTAACCTCTCTAGCAAGCCTGAGCTCATTCTGTGCTTTACCTTTTCTGACTTTACTCCTACACATGTTTGCTATCTGTTTGAATTCTTCTTTTGTGATTTCCCCCTTTTTCCATTTCCTATACATGTTCTGTTTAAAACTTAGCTCCATTGAAAGTTCTTTAGTCATCCATCCTGGTTTCTTGAGACACCTCCCATTTTTCTTCCTCAATGGTACTGTTTGAAATTGTGCCTTCAGTATCTCCCTTTTGAGAAAGTCCCATCTGTCTTGAGGTCTCTTCTCTTTTAGTATTCCTGACCATGGGATCACCCCCAGTATTTCCCTGAGTTTATTGAAATCAGCTCTCCTAAAGTCAAGTATGTGTGTCTGACTATGCCTGGCTTCTCCTTTCCATTGTATAACAAACTCCAGGAGAACATGATCACTCTCACCTAAGGATCCCACCACTTGCACCCCATTAACCAGGTCATCTCTGTTGGTTAGGATCAGATCTAAAATAGCTGACCCCCTTCTTGCCTCTTCCACCTTTTGGACCATGAAATTGTCATCCAGGCAAGTAAGGAATTTGCTAGACCTTGAAGTTTTGCTTGAGTTATATTGCCAGTAAATATTAGGATAGTTGAAGTCACCCATCACTACTACATCTCTCTTTTTTGCATTTGTGTTCATCTGTTCTAGAAAGGCATCATCCAATTCCTCCTTCTGATTTGGGGGTCTGTAGTAGAGTCCCACAATAACATCCCTGTTGTTTCCCTCCCCTTTAATTTGTATCCAGATGATCTCCACCTGGCTTCCAGTATTGATGTCATGGACCTCTTCACTGGTATAAATATCCCTGACACAGATAATGCTATTCCTCCTCCTTTCCTGTTTGGCCTGTTTCTCTTATAAATGTTATACCCATCTATTCCTACATTCCAATCATGCGACTCATTCCACCAGGTTTCAGTTATGCCTATTATATCATATTTGTTTTGTAGTGCGAGGAGTTCAAGTTCATCTAGCTTATTTCCAATGCTCTGTGCATTAGTGCAGAGGCATCTAAGACCACGTGTTCCCCTTACTTGCTGCTTGTGCAATTTTTTTTTTGCCTCTCACTGTTGGGTCCTTGCGCTGTTTGCCTTGTTCCCTCTATGACAGTTTGACTATTTTCTCCAGCCCTTTTGCCTTCCAGAATACTGTCTCCCTCCCCCATATGACTCAGTTTAAAGCCCTCCTGATCAAATTCTTGAGACTCCTGGCAAAAACGCTTCTGCCAACTGGCGTGAGATGCACCCCATCCCTTGCTAGAAGTCCCCCCTCATGGAAGCACAGCCCATGATCCAAGAATCCAAATTGTTCTCAGCGACACCATGTACAGAGCCAGTTGTTTACATCGGCTATTTTCCTTTCCCTTCCTGGAACATGCCCTTCAACTGGCAGACGAGACGAGACGACAACCTCTGCATCCGTTTCTTTCAGCTTCCTCCCCACAGCCTCATAATCTCTTCTGATCTTCAGAAAGATATGCCTTGCAGTATCATTGGTTCCCACATGGACCAAAAGGAAGGAGTAATGATTCGTTTGCTTGACGAGTCTTGTCAGCCTCTCGGTCACATCACAGATCTTTGCCCCAGGGAGATAACACACCTCCCGAGACATCTTGTCAGGCCCACAAACACTGCTTCTGTACCCCGCAGCAAGGAGTCCCCATCACCACCACATGCCTCCCCCGATGCTTCGCAGCTGCTGTTCCTTGCGGTTGTACTCTCAAGGTCCCCTGCTCTGCCCCTGAAGTCTGTCCATTCTGTTCTTCCTCGTTGTCCTTGATAAGGGAGATGGCTTTGAATCGATTCTGTAGCTGCGAGCTGCTTGAAGAATCCCTGGTTTTTCTATTTCTGTGTGTGACATTCCTCCAGCTGTCTACCTCCTGTGCCTGTGAAGTGACCCTCTCCTCCCCAGCCACTTCCTCTCTGCGGTCCCCGTCCAAGACTGTTCTGTTCTGTCCAGGAAAACCTCTTGCTCACGAATATGTTGAAGTGTAGCTACCCATGTCTCCAGCTGCTGGAGTTTCTCTTCCAAGAGGGCTACCAACTTGCACTTGGTGCATGTGAAGTTCCCCACGTCTGTAGACAAGAAGACAAACATCCCACAAGTGTTGCAGGTGACTGCAGTAGTCCCCTCAGTGTCCATGGTGAAAGCTTTTCGGTAATCTAAGAACTCTTAGGTAATGCCGAGAACTCTAAGTACTTTTAGGTATGCTGTATTTTTGTTTGGTCACTCAAATTCATGCACCATTAGGCTTGCTCCTCTGCAAGGAGTTATATAGAGTTAGGCTCCCAGCTCCACCCCCTAGTGACTCACAGATGTGACTCACAGAAGCTCCACCCCCTCAGCAACAAGCACCCTATCCCAACCGTTTTTTAAAAAAATTCAAACTCACCCACTCAAAATGGCTGTCCAGAAGCTGCTCTCCTTCTCCTCCCTGGCAGGAAACCTGGGAAAAGTCTCATTCTGGGGGGTAAATACTTTGGTTCCCAAGGGTCAGCAGGTGGCTATACTGCCATGCTAGCCTGTCTCTGCAGCTGCTGTCAGTTCCATCTGCATTGCTCCCACTGAAGCAAGAAAGCAGTCCTGCATCATATGACTAAGGCTAGTCACATGCAGGAGGCCTTGATCACCTGCTGCAGGCCCCTTTCCTGGTTTCAGAGAGTATGATATGGACAGCAGTGGTGGCAGCTGCAGAGATGGACCAGTGTGCCCATGTGGACTTCTGCCCATTTTGTGCAGCTAACAGGGGGAGCAATGGACCTGATCCAGGGCCAGACTACACCAGTAATCTGGGCAGTGTAGACAAGGCCTGAGTTAGATTTCCTCATTTTCTCTCCCTACCAAACAAAGTCCATTCATTATATGTACTTTCCTGCAACTTTTCTTGATGTCCTTCATGTACACATTTCTTTAGGGCTCCAAAATCATTTACACTCACCTGTTGTGAAATAACAGACAGTTTTTCTTATTACTTTTCAAGACAGTATTCCTTTCTATTAATATTACTGTATCAAACATAATTTTTGATGAGTAGGAATTCATCATGTCAGATGGTAGAAGAAGAGTTAGAACAAAATGATGGCTGAGTCTGTGGGAATATACTCAAATGTTCCATTGCAGAAAACTAATAAAGGACATGGGAGAGCAAATAGGGGTTTGCTTGTTGTCTGCAAAGCTGTTATTGCTATGAAGGAAGCACTTATAGGCTTTAGTAGTTATTACAGTTAAGCCAGGTGTTTATATACAGCATGAGAAAATCAAAAAGGTCAGTTGGGTCAGCCAGGCAGAGAAGAGTCTGAAGATGAAGACAACAGCAACAGGGAAGAATCTGAAAACTTGGAGCTGAAATCATAGAAAACTTGAAGCTGTGAAGGTCTTCATTTCATTAAATTTCTCTAAATCCCACCTGCATTTTCCTCCTGCCATGTGTTTCATATTGGATTGTGTGATGCTTTATGTTCTGTTCCCATATTTAAATTTCAGCAATTATAATTCATATTTCCCTAATTAGTTTGTACAATTTACTTACTATTCCGGCATATAAGACGACTGGGCATATAAGATGCCCCCCCCCAATTTTTTAAGTTAAAATATACAGTTTGCCCCCCCCCCTGGTCCAGCCAGCCACCGGATGGAAATCCTACCCCCCACCAGCCAGCCAGCTCAGTGGCTATAGATGATGGAATAGTCTGTGAAATTAAAGGACTGAGAACAGCTAAAAAAGAATGGAATACTTTGAAAAATCTCTGTGGTGTTCAACCTTTGGAAAGTAAGGTTGCATTAAAAATTAAGTTGGTTAATATGAAGCTATCAAATCCCACCTTTTTGAATGAACACATTAATGATTTTAGAGCCACTTGCAAACTCCTGGAGAGGAAATCCCCAAAGCTATCCAAATGGGAATCTTCCTGGCAAGTTTACCAAAATACAATCCCATAATAAATACCTTGCAATTAAAGAATGATTTAACTCTGCCAGAAGCTTTTATTCAGATAAGAGAATTTCACCATAGACAAAACTTGATGTCCTTTTAAAGACTGCTTCTCTTCTCTCCTGAGCTAAATGGAGGGCAATTCAAAGGCAATTCAAACACTTCAAAGGCAAAGCAGTCATTCTCACAGCAGGGGGAAAGATCTGCTAGGGAAACTGCCCATGGAATTTAACACTTCAAAGACAAGGCAGTCATTCTCACAGCAGGGGAAAGATCTTCTGGGCATATAAGACGACCCCCCCACTTTTGAGGAGATTTTCAAGTGTTAAAAAGCAGTTTTATATGCCAGAATATACAGTACTTTATTAAACTTTTCCCCATTAAGCAAAGCAGGTTCTTGCGTATTGTTTTTAAAATCAAGCATGTTTGAGCTGTTCATATTTTTTAAAATGCATATTGTTTTGTGTGCACTTTTTTTCTCTGGAATTCCCCATAGGCCTCACAAATATATGCATGCACATACGCTTGGGGCAAGGTGCACAATTTCTCACCACCTCTCAGGAGATAGAAAAATGTTATTTTCATCAGGAATGTCAAATCCAAAAAAGCTTCTTTCTATCCCTAATTCTGGGTGAACTGCACTGCAGTGGAGATTTAAAAATAGAGTAATTGGCAACTGGCTTATAGCACATGACTGAGCTGTAATAAAGAAGTATCTGCTTCCTTAACAGAACCATATCTTTTAAGCCAAATAACGAGTAAGACATATTAAATCATATTCAGTTGGACAGGACATTTTAGCCCTAATATTTTTGTTTTGCTTTATTGCAGAATTGACACATGGGATCCATGGGATTGGCATCCATGGTTTCACTTATCCATGCCCCCCCCCCAAAATGCCTACTCTAGGCATTTTCTAGGTTCTCCAGTATGATTCTATGGTGTGCTTCCACCAGAAGTTGCACCAGAAGTCATTTATTTCAACAGCATTCACTATTATCCATGGTTTCACATACCCACAGTAGTCTGGGAAGTATCCCCTGCAGATATGGGGGTGTGGGTGTGGGGGCATCTGTAAAACTCTAAGATAGACACTGGGATAATGGCACTCTGCCATTATCTTGGGCAACAGAACTGTAGGATGGTGGACTTACTTCCAGGTAACCAAAAGGCTAATGATATTAGGGTTAGATTATATCTAGGGAGTGCCTTATATAGGATCTGCAGAATACCACAAGAGGCAATCATCCAGTTGGATGACCTGCTTTTGAGAAGGTGCAAAAACATCAAGATGCTTTGAGGATGAGAGGTTAGGGGTAGCAGAGGGGTTCCATACCTCACCATTCCCAGGGGCAGCATGGTCGTAGGCTGGACATGGAACTTTAGACTGCCAGCACCCCCATAATTGCCCAAAGACTCAGAATGCCACGTATTTAGGCTGGCCTGGCCTTGTATAATGTTCTGGATTTTCCACCTGTTACTTTCTTGTTCTATTGTGTTTTTTATGGTCCATATTTTCAACTGGTTTCATCTTTGATAGTTTTATCACTTTTTAAAGACTTTTTCAGATGAGGCATATATGATGTCATAAGGATGCCTAATGATTGTGAAAGGGTGCACATACCGGATGATGTCATCCTTTCACGATCATGTATTGAGAAAAACACATTCCTTTTTATTGATGGGCCAAGCCATCAATTGTTCTCCTGTGGCAATTTGTTGCTGGCATGAATCCTCGTGCCATTTAGATCACTTGAACACAGCATCAATGACAGAACACTTCCAGGTGACATTGCGACAGCCAGATAGGGGACGTTCTTTTTATGACCCCGCCCCTTGTGTACTTGGGACTTTTAAAGTGTGTTTTTGTGCTTGTGCATACTTTTTATGTCTTTATTTAACTTTTATTTTTGAATTTGCCATGCTCATGTCTTCTTGCGAGAATAAGTCAGATCTTAAACCAGAAAGTGAATAGAGCTGCATTCACTCTCCATTAGTGCCTGGGCTGCCTCTTTAATATGAACAAGGTAAGATCTTGGGGGGTGGGGTTTGCTGGCATAAAAATGTTTCAAAATATGCTGGGAAAAGTATCTTTGAGGAGGGTGGGGTCTGATAATGTCGTAATTTTTGTGATATACTAGCTATACCCATTGTATCATACACCGTTCCCTCCACGTGCTGCACACACACACCCATGGTGTGCACTACACATACACACACGCGCGTGCCCCTGGTGCCACTGCGCTGCCCTCCCCATGGTCCCTGCTGCCCTCCCCATGGTCCCTGCAGCAACTCGCTCCATGCTGCCCTCCCCATGCCCCACGCCACCCCCGTGCTCCTTGCTGCCCTCTCCACCCCCACCATGCTCCTCACCACCCTCCCCCTGCCACATGCTCCTTCCCACCATCCCCACCCCCTCACACTCCTTAGTGCCCTCCCCACCCACACACCCCACACTCCTCGCCACCCTCCCCACCCCCACCACACTCTTCAGCACCCTTGCCACCCCCACACACTCCACTCCTTGCTGCTCTCCCCACACACACCTGTCACACTCCTCGCCACCCTCGCCCACCACCCCTTACTGCTGCCCCCCCTCCAAACACACACCATGCCACATTCTTCCCCAATACTACTCACATCTCCTCCATGTTTAAACTCCACGTTTAGAAAACACTTAAAAGTCCTCATGTTCCCACCCCCAGTGTGCTGATTGGCTGCCCAACCAAGCTTTGATTGGTTGGTTAGTTTCCTAAGCAGACAATCAGCACACACTGGAAATGGCAACATACCCAAGAGAAATACACACACACACACACACACACACACACATATATATATTCTATTTTAAGCCACCTTGAGTCCCAAACTAAGGAAAAGGCATGATGATGATGATGATGATGTATCATAAGTACAATAAGAAAATGTGAAGTTTTATGTTTCTTTCTAATCTTAGCTAGATATAACTATAAGATTCTATTAATTTTGGTAACTTTTGTGATTGTGCCTGAAGGGAACAGCCTTCCTGTATATGATGCCTTAGCTAATGTAAGATTTGATTGCTTAGAACAAAAAATCTCCTTTTTCTCTCACATTTGTGCTTGGTGTAGGTATGTGTGTATACAAGTCCCGTTCCTATAGGAGAGGATGGGAAAGCCTCTGAAAAGTCAGAGGTAGAAAAAGGGCAACGTAAACTCCTCAGTGACTGTCCATCTTTTGGGGAGCTCAATAATAGTGGGTGGTGGCAGTTTGTATTAATTTGGAGTTTCTCTCTCCTATGCAAGGCTAGGAGGAAGGGAGCAAAGATAAAACAAGTAGTATATTATATTGTTATCTGAAGAGTTGTAAACTATGTCCCAGAGTTTCAGCCATCTGCCATGTAAAGTTTTAAACATTGTCTTACAGACAGAGAGACACATACAGACCCAGGCCTATATGATTCAGCAATTGGACTTTCAAATTGAACCCATGTTTACCTTTCAGTGACCAGTCATAAAATAAAATATGCTAAATGAAAGATATGTAGGTAATAAAAATCCTACACTATGAAACAGACAATTTTCACTTTGCGGAACACCTCTGAGAAAAACTCCAGTGCTAAACATATAGGCCAAGATCCTGTATTGCACTGGCAGAACTAAGTTCTGCTTAGTGTAGCTATGTGTTTTTCCCCATCACTACAAAATAGACTTAAGTGTTTTCTGGCTGGATACCCACCATGAACATTTAATTACCAGGGAAAGAAGGGATGGTGGTGAAGGATAGCCAGGCTGCTCTGTTCTGCTGTAGGAAGTCTTTGAAAATATTATCCTCCTGGATCTCCAAAGGCTTGGAGAAGGTGTCATTGTGGATGGAAAGTTATTCTTGTGTTTGTCACTAAGAAGATGCCAGTCATAGTCTAGTTTGACCTCAGGGATGACAAATGCCTTGTCTATACTGGCCATAATAGTACATGATCCAGCCAGAATATCCCAGCCCTGGGCCTGTGGTGTTTTCCCCATGTTACCTGCCCTTCCATTGTGGCAACGGAGGGGTGTCTACATACTTGTGACCTGCATATGAACCAACACTTCACTTCCTCGCAAAAGTCATGTCTTCCAAGATCAGGAACAACATGCCCAGCCATGGTCATATGGCTGGGTGCCTTGTGGCAACCTCAACAGATGCAATGTGCATGACCTGGACAGGAAATGGTAGCATCAAGCACCGCACCCCATTGCATTAGTGGAACTCACCATTTTATCCAGAAGAACCAGAGCTAACTGTGAGCTGGTTTACTGAGAATCAACTCCATTTTAAGTGGTATTTGCCCTGGAATCTTGTTGGAACTGCCTGGACGTCATCTGAACAGTTTGGACTAGGATTGGGGCAAAAAACATGTGTTGTCTGGACTGCTGTGCATGGGAATGGGGGAAAGTCATTTCATTTGGCCCATGTACACAAGGCCAAAGTCTAATGGCTTTAGGCAGAGAAGGTAAAGAAATACAGAAATAAGGCAAAATTCTCTTTTAGGCTCCTTTCACCTATGTAGATAAATCTGGTGGAATATCTGCAAGGACAGCATTTTGGCTAGTGTATTTTCAGTCTGTAAATAAGTTCTTGAAGCACAAGAATTGTTAATGATGAAAAAAATCAGCCTATCTAACTAATCTGTATTCTTTGCGATCCCCACTTTTACTAGTTTGAGGTGTGCATCAGGAGCAAAGATTCAGCCACCATGTAATTATTTTGACAGTCCTTGTTTGCTATTTTTTATTTCTCAACTTTTTATTTAAGCCAATTTTATGGCGCTGTAAAGATTGCTAAAATTGTATTTACTGCGTTATCTAAATATCGATCAGGGCTTTACAGAGAAATTGCACTGCCTTCTTGCCTCAACAACAGAAGGTGATAAATTATGAATTAAAATAAAACCCTGCTTGCTAAGGATGCTGCTTTAATTCATAGTCATAATTTTATCTTAGGCCTTTGATACAATTAATTTGTTTAAGGTTGTGATCTTAAACATGTTATTCCATTAAGCTCTCTGAGATTTCCTTCCAAATAAAATTAATGGGATTGCCTCTTTTCCCACAGGGAGGAGCTGTAGATCAGTGGGAGAGTGCATACCTTGAATGCAGAAGGTTGCATGTTCTGTCCCTGGCATCACCAGGTATGGCTAGGAAAGAATCTTGGCTAAAACGCTTAAAATGTAAAGTGAAACATATGTGGTATACAATTTGGGATTCATGGAAATATGTAAGTAAAGGGGGAAGTAGGGAACTGGGCTGAGATGAAGCAGATAGTTGGAGCCAAGCTCTCCTAATGGAAAATGGCACATGTTTCTGAGATTTTCAGTGGAGTAACCATATTAGTATATTGTATGCATTTTCATCCTATGGTGTGTCTATTAGTCTTAGGCAAGCGATAAAATTAAGCAAGTTGTTGTTGTCTTCTCAATGAGAAGATACTTGCCCCTCTCCTTCACACTACACTGTTATAGCCCTGTGGTTCTACTTTAACTGTCATGGTGCTACAGCATCCTGAGATTTGCAGTTGAGGGAGGGGTGTTTAAAATTCTCAGCCAGAGAGCTCTAGTGCATCACTAAACTACAAATACCACTGATTCCACAGGACATAGCCATGGCAGTTAAAGTGGAATCACAGGGCTACAATTGTGCAGTGTGAAATGGCCCTTGCTGTGCCTCCAAGGCCAATTCCCACTGCATGTACACAACATTCAAGTTGTGAAGAAGCTTGAAGGACATGTTCTACAGGATTCGTATCTGGGCCACAGGTGGCTGAAGGGCACAAACTGATTGGGGAGAATATAAAAGTCTGGCAAAGCTATCCATTACATCCTCGCCTAGCCAACATGATCCAGCAGAGCTGGACAGAAGTGACAGTTCTGCCTCATTTCTTCCTCAAAACTGGACCTACTCAGGATAGCTTTGCTCAATGGTGAATTCCTAGATGTTATGTAAACACACAATCACAACCATTTGAGGCTGCAATCCTATGCACACAATGTTGTTGTTACACATCTGCAAGTCAACTCTGATTTATGGCAACTCTATCCTAGGGTTTTCTGACAAGATTTATTCAGAGGAGGTTTGCTATTTGCCTTCCTTTTAGGGTGACAGACTATGACTTGCCCAGAGTTATGGCTCAGTGGGAATTTGACCCCTTGTCTTCTTGAGTCTTGGTCCACCACTCAAACCATTCCAGCATGTTGGCTTTCACTATTTGGATAGTAAAGCTTCAAATATGTTTTCTGTTTACCTCTCAATGGAACATATTTCCAAACAGACATGCACAGGCTGCCTCTGTCAGTCCTAGTGGATGTTAGGTGCCTTTCTTCTGAATACTTGTGCATGATTTCAGTGAATAAAGACAAAATAAAAATTGCTACCATATAAAGGACAAGTATCATTTAACTGCATAAACCCATACACTAATTTATGTCTGCTTTCTAGAGCTACAAGGGACAAAATCAAGGATCTGGAACCATTTTTATTCCAGGTTTATGTTGGCAAAGTGAAAACTCATGATTTCAAAAATCTTAGTAGGCTTTCTGTAATAGCTTTACTGTGTTGTATTAAGTTTAACAAATTACTGTTAGGATTTTTCTCTCATTTTTTAAAAGCAACATAACTTGACTAGATTATACAGTGCATTGGTGAGTCTCCTCCTCCTCTAATAGTAGGCATTGATTATTCACACTAAACTAAATTATTGCTTGGTTGCATATGTCTTCCTCTAGAGATATTGTGCTATTTTTCTTACCTCACCCTCTTCGTATTACAAACATAATTGCAATATTATGCAGCTTGCTCTGCTATCACAAACCAGAAAGAAAGCAGAAACAGAAATTGTATAGATCAAGAAATATAACTGTGCTTTTCTGCTGGTTTCAATAGCTTCAGTGTGTCATTAAGCAGCCATGCCTGTTGTAAATATGATTACTATTAATCATCACAAGATTTTTTATTTCCATAGATGCTGAATATCTTATTGCTGGCTTCACCAGCCTGTGACATTCTTTGAAATCAACAAACAACTTTCAACCCATCATCCACATATGTCAGCTTGTGGCAAGTAAGAACCTAACGTAGTCTAACCTAGCATTTGGGTCCTACTGAAAACAATGGGACATGTTAATCAGGACCAAAAGTTCATTGAATTCAGTTGTTGTTGATAACTGCCATCAAGTCAACTTTGACTTATGGCGTGAGTCTATGAATGAGAGACCTCCAAGTCACCCTATCATCAACAGCCCTGCTCAGATCTTAAAAGCTCAGGGCTGTTGGCTTCCTTGACTGAGTCCATCCATCTGGAATGTGGTCTTCCTCTTTTCCTACTGCCTTCTACTTTACTTTACATTATTGTCTTCTAGTGAGTCATGCCTTCTCATTATGTGTCCAAAGCACAGCAATCTTAATTTAGTCATTTTGGCTTTTAAGGAGAATTCAGGCTTGATTTGTTCTCCAGCACCACATTTCAAATGAGTTGATTTTCTTCCTACCAGCTTTCTTTACTGTGCACCTTTCACATACATAGAAATAGGAAATACAATGGCATGGATCATCCCAACGTTACGTAGTATTCAATGAATCTTGACAATTCAGGATCTTGTTTAATTCTTTCATAGTTATCCTTCAAAATCCTAGTCTTCTTCTGATTTCTTGATTGCCATCTCCATTCTGATTAATGACTGAGTTAAGATATAGATTTTCAGACTATACTGTTATAGTGTTACTATTCCACTTTAACTGCTCTGGCTTCCTCCTGTGGGATTCTGGGGTTTGTAGTTTAGTGAGGCCTAAGATCTCTCTGGCTGTGAGTTGTAAATGCCCCTCCCTAAACTGCAAATCCCAGGATTCAACAGGAGGCAGCCATAGCAAATAAAGTGGAATAGTAACACTATAACAGTGTTGTCTGAAAATCTAGATAGAAAATTGTGTACTATTTCAATGTCTTCATCATCGGCTTTAAAGTTACAGTATATAAATCATCTGAGGTCATTATAGTTTTCTTAATTTCAGCTGTAAACCTGCCTTTGCCCCCTTTTCCTTGACTTTCTTCAGTAATTGTTCCAAGCATTTGCTATTTTCTGCTAGTACTATGGTATCATCTGCATCTCTTACATTGTAGATGTTCTTTCTTCCCATTTTCATGCCTCCTTCTTTCACTTCTAATCTTGCTTTACATATGACATGTTCAGCATACAAGTTAAACAGATAGGTAATAAAAGCTATTGCTGCGAAAGAGCAAGATTTTCCTCTAGCTGATTCTGCTAGTCATGTGTGACAATGATGCCTCTAGAATCCTTTACTGGCATACAAGGAACAGCAAAACAGAGAAAGGAGAAGAGCAGTTAAGCCTGCCTCCGCAGCTACCCCTAGCAAGTCAAAATAGGATAGAGTTGTAAGGTTAGCCACCAAAATGGAATTCACAAGAAAGGTGGGTGCTGGTGAAAGCAAAAGTAATCCCTGGAGGCATTTTGAAAGAAGCCTTCAAATGGTCTGTAGAAGGGTCAAAATGTTTTGGTTTACTTAAGCCAGGCTTTCCTGACCTAGGTGTTTTCTTTCACACATGCATATTGTTAGTATTGAATAAAAAGTTTGCAGAAACATGTTGAACTGCTCAATCTCTCTCTCTCTAGCTCTCTCATTTATGAATCTAGTTTTTCCATGTTATTTTCCCCTCTGGAAATCAAATTTTCTGTTAAATAAATAATGCTGAGGAACATATCAACTTTGTTAACTGAGATATACATGTCTATTCTGACATTGTGCTTCTGTGTAAGAGACACACAACCAGAATGTATACAGAGACTGGGGAAGCTGAGTTCAACTTTTTATCACAAAATGAGTGTTCATTTTCTCCCACCTTGAGCTGTTTGTTGTGCCTATTATTTTAGCAGTTTCCAGAGGCTGTGTATTCTGATATTTGTTTCATTTGCTTTATTATTCTTTAGATTCTCCTGCTAAAAGCAGAGCCTCATCTACTAGGTCCAGAAGTAAGAGTCTGGGGCTGCATTTACATGGGCAAGTATTCCCCTAAATATACCGCTAAGATTGCTCATTGTTCCCATGGATCGAGCCACAGTATCGCCTCATTCAGAAGGGGGGAAGTCAAAATACCCAAATATAGTGTGACAGGGGATGTCGCTACTTTTGCCGTTTTATCTGAAAAGTAGCCTGACTTAGTGCATTATTGCTAGTGTGAACGGCAAGTTCGTGTGAATTACCGGCAATCTTCCCGATACAGTTGCAGCAGAGCTGCACTGTGATTGGTTCTTATGATGAAGGGGTGGGCTGGCTAGATGTGGAGCCAGGGGGGAGACTCAGTAGCAATCCATAAAATCCTTCGTGTCTGCTGTTTGCTTTAAACATCTAGCCAACCAGCTTGCTTTTAGCACGGGAAAAGCACAGCTGACAGGGATTGCAGAGCAAAGGAATTCTAGCCAACTGCTTGTGTGTGTGTGCTTTCCTTACCACTTAATTATTCATCTCCTCCATGGCCTCCCTCCTTTTTTGTTGATTTATATGCAGACGAAGGTACCCTCACACTGCCCCCTCCTTCCTTCCTCTGCGTCTTCTGCCTGGCTTTAATGATAATGATAGAGCTGCATGGCCATCCCCCCCACGTTTGTCTGTGTAAACTACAGCCAAAACTCATCCAAATTAGCCATAAATCTTAAGAACTATTCACCCCTGTTCCAAAAGGACGGAAATCCAGAATTTCGCTCACTTTATTCTGTCGTGTAACTGGCCCCTTTGTCAATCAGCTGTTATGCAAGGAGAAAAAAACCTTCCGTTTGGAGTTTGATTTGAGGGCAGGGAGCTGGGGGGAGAGAGGCAAAGGGTGACATTCTTTCTCCATCAGCTGTTAAGCACATGGAGTTGGGGACAGGGCAAACATTCCTATGGCATTCCTTTGTCTTCTCTCCAATGCTTGGCCACGCCCACACCACATTTGGCTGTGTGAATCTCAAAGCGGAAAAAAACAAAGAGCAACAAAATACAGCTGTTTCCTCCATAGACAGTGTAAACCACCCACCACTGGTGAAGAAAAGCGCTAAAGCGCAATTTATCGTAATAAAACCTCCCGTGTAACTGCAGCCTTGGTTATTTGTTCTGTTGATGGATAAGAAGGCTGCCCTTCTAATTCATTTGGCAAGTGGGTTTCGCTATTCATGCAATATTTTGAACTTGTCAAATGGTCATCAGGTGATTTGGTTAGGTTTATGAATCTCTTCCATTATCCTCATATACTCCTTGGAAGGTTTGTCTCAGAACATTTTGCCATGAAAAACCTGTCCAGATGTATGAAAACACATACAGAAGCACTGCAAAGTGCTTAACTACACACAGAAATTCATTGTCGTTTGTCCAAATATCGTTCATACTAACTATACACTTTATGAATAATGTGAAAATATTCTACTGAATTTGCAGAAGGTCCTTAATAAATATATTCTTGGATATTGATTCTTGGTTTGGTGAGGGTTCAAGTCTAGACTGATCCCTTCCATTGCCTGCATTCACTAAGATTACAGAGAATGGAGGTTGGGTCTGACCACGTTTTAACAATTGGTTTAATCTGATTTGGGGACCCAACCATTCTGATAGGCCTAAAAAGCCAAAGGACAATAATCTATTCTAAATATGATTTCTGTGGCTTAATAGCTTAAAATAATGCAAGCCGAACAAAACAGTGTATAGTTGTCCCTTCATATACACTGGGGTTTGGTTCCAGGACCCCCTGTGGATACCCAAATCCATGAATACTCAAGTCCCATTATATGCTCTCTCCCTCTGGCTTTTCTTCACAAATGAAGATTCAGGAAGGACTCATCCTGCACTTTCTGCAAGCGCGCTGATGACTAAAAAGGCCAATCCAAGATAAACAAGTCTGGTTGCAGAAAGCACAGCAGAAGGTCTCCTTGGGTGATTTTCCAGGTTGTGATTCTTTCTGCATTGTCGTTTCTCTTCAAGACTTGTTCGGCGTGAGTTCTCAAATAAGGCTACAGCATTGTAGATAGTGTGTCTCCATGCCTCCCGATGTGAGGCCAGGGTGGACCATTGCTGGTGATCAATTTGGCTGAGCCTGAGATGTTGTTTCAGGGAGTCCTTGTATCACTTTTTTGGAGCGCCCCTCTTACGCTGACCCGTGGCGCAATGGCATAGCAAAATGGTGTCCGTTATATAAGATGGCAAAATCAAGGTTTGCTTTTTGGATTATTATTTTTAAAGACGATTTTCAAGCCATGAATACTTAAGTCTGTGGATATGGAGGGACAACTGTACTAGCAAAATTGCACTGGAAATTTCAATTGTGAAAAAATAGCACACATAAATGATAGCAGACCATATTGCACTAGTTCACAGAATCACAGAGTTGGACAGGACCTAGGGCCATCTTGTCCAAGCCCTGCCAGTTGTTCACATAGACACGGTGCTATTTCACAATGACTAAAAGTTGCATTGGGTTTTCCTTGGCACAACTAAAAATTGTGTGTATTCTGGGATGGGGTTTCTGCTCAGGCAATGCTGCTTGTATTAGTAGGCTGACAATGTTGGATACAGGCAAAGGTTATTTATTTATTACATGAAACTGCATATTTGGCATCTGAATTGCTATTTCATAAAATTCTGCTAAAGCTATCCCACTTATCAATATGCAGCAAATAGTTTGTGTGTCTAATCTGCCAAACACAGCCTCTAGAGCCTCTGAGAACTTTATCACACAAGGCTTATAAAGCAAAATTGTAGCAGGATAACATTGTCTTTGGCTGGGACTTCTCACATGTTGCCATGTTTATCCCATTGTTGCATTGTAGGGAGCCCTGGTGGCTCAGTTGTTAAATTGGTACTGCAGCCACAACATTGCAAGTTCAATTCCGAGGGCTCCAAGGTTCACTCAGCCTTCCATCCTTTTGTAGGTTGGTAAAATGAGTACCTGGCTTTTGGGGGATTAGCTAACACACATTGGAAACCCCTTAGAAAGTGCCTAGCATGCTATAAAGCAGTGTAGATGTGTAAGTGCTATTACTTAACAATTTGTAAGCCACTCTGAGAGCCTTTGTGGATGAAGAGCAGTGTGTGTATGTGTATGGATCACTATTGGCTTGCATCTTTTCATTGAGGGGGAAAATGTTGGACTGTTCATTTCTGGTGTGATCATCCGTTCTGCTGCAGTTGCACTAATATAGCAGCCATGCATTGTGAGTGGGTGTGGTTTGCTTCTCCCCTTCTGAGATTTATTTCCAAGGAAACCTGCAGTTTAATTAGAGGGCTGCTACCAGGCTTCTTTCTCCCACTTAGAGCAGAAACTCATAAAGATGTAGTCTTTTCTGAGGTGGCAAACATAAACCTATCTGAGAGTAAACCTGTCGTTGAGGCATCTACATGAGCTTTTCTTGGGTCTCCCTCCAAACAGTTGCCCCAACATTGGTTCTTGAAAGGAAGAGGGAAGACCCTGGGATGATTGACATCTACTGCCAAAGAACCTTCAAACCCACATACTTCCCCCCCTCCCAGAACACCCTTCCCATTGAAAGGATAGAGAAGGGAGGTATATTAGTCCTCCTCAACTGGCCTTCAAACTCCTTGGTGGTAGTTTCCCTCATACGTAAGCCTCCCTTCTCCATGCTTGCAATAGAATTGTGGTCTTGGGGAGGGGGAAGACACATGGGTTTGTGGAAAAGGTTCTTTGTCAGATAAAGTCAATTGCCTTGGGGTCTTCCCCAGTGGGTGTTGGGGCAACTGTTTGAAAGGAGACCTGCAAATAGCTCATACAGACACTCCCTGAACTTGGCACAAACTGGTTTAGAGTAGAAGGGGAAGCAGGAACTCATCTCTTCACCAAACCATGCAGCTGCACAGGGGAAAGAAACCAACTCTCCTCCCAGGGCATGGAATGGGTTAATATGTGAGGAAGATACTGGTGAGGTCAGTGAGGCAATGTAGAAGATTTATAGACCATGCATCACAAAAGCAGCACCATAACACAATTGCAGAGAACTGTGATAGTGATTGTTTCCATACCAGCATGTTTCTATTTCCTTAAAACAATCTGAATGCTGCGAGAGAACAGGTTGGTGTGATAACGTCCTGTGTCTGACTGTAAGGCTTCTGTTTATCTGGGCCTAATCATTTTGTTATTGGGCAATGACAACTGTGGAGAACTGCCTGACCCAAACCTGGGCTATAACACTTTAATAAGTTGTGGCCTGTTTTAAACCCAGTTCTTTGCAATCTTCTTCTAACCCTTCCTACAATATGTTCTTGTACTGTAATCTATTATAGACATATCCTGGGGCTTATAAGAAGAGAATAATGCAAGATGTTATGTACATTGTATTTATTTTACTCTGCTGCTTGTAGATTCTTGATAATACATGACATTTTCTGGGTCATATTTAAGACAGGTCAGTGGAGTATTGATTTCAGTGTGAAATAGTGGATGATGGATTTCAACAGGCAACTGAACCTGTCAAAATACCTGCTTCCACCTTCCACAAATGTATTTTCCTATCAACTCTGAAGTGATGAAACTGAAAAAGAGCTTCACCACAAGGCCAGCAAGGGAGGGTGATACAATTCCTAACAAATTAAGCAATATCCACAGATTATTGCTAACTCTGCTGTCTGATGGGGAAAAATAAATTCTTATTTTTATTTTCCCTTCCTGCAATATAGAACTGCCCCTTGGTGTAGGAAATGTATTTATTGGCATATAGAAAACATAATGTACGTAATCAATTATATCCAAAACAAGTTCTAGCTGTTCAAGCAAACATTACAAATATGGGGAACAGTTTCCTTTTGAAAGAAGATACTTTTTCGGTTAACATCCCTAGTATCTTAAAATAGTTTCTTTCAATTAACCATGTACTATTGAGAAATTGATTTTATATGAAAAATAATTAATGCTTAGCTAAAAGATGTGGCTAGTGTTAAATCTAGTTAGAAAATTTCAGAAACTATTGTGCATTCTGAGCTAAATCCAATGTCAGTCCCAACTAAGTAGGCTGATTGAAATGAGCAGGATCTGTTATTTTCCACATTTGTAAATCTCCACCTTGTGCTCTACTCAAGTTGGGACTAACACTGGATGCAGCCCTCCAAGTCTCTGGAACAAACGAAATGCTTTTGCTGTATAGCAGCAGTGCACATCTGTGCAGTGCCTTTGGCCTTGTTACAATTTGTTAATTTTATTCATTGATATTTGTTTGGCCTTGTTACAACTTATTAATTTTACTCATTGCATTGATTATTTAATATATCGTACATTGTATTTATGTTAGCAAAGGAGGAAAAGAGCCTTTTTACAGTAAAAAGTCAAAATAAATGAAACAGAGATTATAATCTTCTAATGTCTTTCTTTAACAGATTGCAGCTTCATCCCTGAGGAGTCATCCAACAGAAGTTGTTCACTTTACATAGAAACAGGAATAGGGTATTTATCTATTTTTAAAGAAACATCTGTTGCTTTACATGGTACAAGTTGTCCATGAGAGGCAATATACCAGATGCTTCAAAAGCCAGTTCTTTTGACCATGAGACTATGACTCTCTAGTGATTTTTTTCTGTTGCACAGTTATTCCACTACTGCATTCAGCTACCAAGAAGGAGAAGAAAAAGAGAAGGAGGAAGTAAAGGAAGAAGAGGAGGAGTGAGGGAGAAGGAGGACTTTATCAGACCCCCCCCCAATGTTTTTGCTGCCATAAATTGTGTCGTTTTATGCCAGCAAAAGAACCCCCTGCCACACTTACCTTGAGCAGTGTCAATGAGATAGCCCCGACAGTAATGGGGCACAAACAGTGCTCCATTTACTTCTGGGGTTGAAATCTCACTGATTCACATGAGAAGACCCTAGCACAGGAAATTCAAAAACAAAAACACAATAAAGACATAAAAAGTGCAGCAAAGCACTAAAACACACTTTTAAAGTCCCAAATACATGGGTGGGGGGTTTCATAAAAAGAGTGTCCTCTACCTGGCTGTCACAATCTCACCCAAAAGTGTTTGCCCATTGATGCTGTATTTGGGTGAGTACAATGGCATGAGGATTCAAACACTGGCAATGCTGGCAACAAATCACCATGGGAGATCAATTGACAGCTTTAGCCGTCAATAAAAAGAATGGGTTTTTCACAATACATGATCACGAAAGGATGGCGTTGTCTGGTATGCATGCCCTTTCATAATCATTAGATGTCCTTATGATTTGCCTGGTCTGATAAAGTCCAAAGTCATTTGTCAGTAGATGTCTGTTTACATTACATTTAATGGATGACATTTCTTTATTATCCATTAAAAAAAGGGTTACTCAAATCAGAACATGGATAGTGGTAAAATCACTCTGGGTTTTAGCCTGAACTTTAAAGGATATATTCACAGCACTGAATGCTATCTCCTAAGTATATCCACAACACTGAATAGATTCTGTCAGATTTGGACTATAACCAAGTTGTGATTCTCCACCTCACTTACATAGGAGGTACCACTTCCACTGAGCTGAGGCATAATGTGGTGAATAAAAAGGCAGCAAAAGACATCCTTCTGCCTGCCCCAAAGCTAACAGGTTCCATCTGAAGTTTTGTTGTTTTTGTTGCCTTCAAGTCATTCCCAACTTATGGTGACCCTAAGGCCGAATCCACACTCCTACCTATTGAATCTTTACAAGGTTTTTAGCCTTCTCTGCCAAAGAGTGTTGGTGCCTCACCGAACTACACATACCAGGATTCAATAGGAATGAGTCATGGCAAATAATCCAGTTTCAAACTGGATTATTTGTCTACTGTGGATTTGGCCTTAGGCAATGCTATCCTGAAGTTTTCTTGGCAAGATGTTCAAAGCAGGTTTGTCATTGCCTTCCTGTGAGGCTGAAGGAGAGCCACTTGCCCAAGATCACCCAGAGGATTTCTATGGTTGAGCAGGAGTTTGAGCCCTGATCTCCTGAGTCCTAGTACAACCTTCAAATCACTACACCATGCTGCTTCCAAATGGGTAGAAACTGAAAGCTGTCACATTGAAAGAGTATGATGAAGCACAATTGCTCAATGTCTCCTCTTTCATACACCTCTCTCAGAGCCCCATTTCCCTTTCTTATACATTGTACCATGTACAGAATGATGAACAATGTTGATTTAAACAGTAGGACCCTTGTATCCACTGATTCATTATCCACTGATTCATTTATCCATGGGACACAAAACAGCAACACCTACCATAGAGTCTACTTAGAAAATGTGTCCTCTCTAGCCATTTTCTGGGTCGTCCAAGGCAACTCTATGGTATTTTAAACCAGAAGTCCCATTATTTTCAATTGTGTTCGCTATTATCCACAGTTTTTTGTATCCACGGGGGCCCCAAGAACCAAACCCCAGCAGATATGGGGGTCCTATTGTATTTCTTTGCTCAAAAGAAAGGTAACTATCATGTCTGAGCAGCCAGCCAGGAAAAGGAGTTCACCAGAGTTTTAATAGCTGTCTTACCAGAGCTTTCAGCCAAGTGTTCTAGAGTTCTCAGTAATGAAGCCAGTCTGAGGACTTTATCAGATTGCCTCCCCATTAATGTTCTTTTCCCAGCATTTTTTTTTTGTCAGGAGTTAGAGACTGAACTCTATTATAAAATGGCCGAACAACTGCAGGACCATGCTGCATGAACTACCAAGTCATGCCTAGTCAGGCCACTAGGGAGCAATGTCCTATATATATATATATGAGAGCTCAGAACAAAGCTCACTTCCTCCTTCTTCCTGTGAATTCTGAGGCCTGATGAAGCAGTTTCTCTTTGAATTGTAAATATTTGTATATATTGCAACTGTTTGAGTTTGAAGATAAAAGTGCCTCCTGCTTATTTGGACATCAAAGACTCTGTGTGTGAGTATTCTTGGGAATGGGTTGCTACTGAGTTTACTGAGACAGTTTTTTTGGCTTCTTCTGGGGATTGCATGTCCTATCATCCCCTGACAATTTTTTGGCATTTTTATGCCAGCAAAAGACCCCCCCCCAAACAGACCTATCTTGAGCAGCAACAACGAGGCAGCCCCAGCATAAACAGAGCACAAACTGAGCTCTGTTTACTTCTGGGGTTGAGATCTTGCTGACTTTTGTGAGAAAACGCAAGCACAGCAAATTCAAAAAATAAAACAAAATAAACACATATAACTTACACAGAAGCACAGAAACACACTTTCAAAATCCCAAGTACATCAGGGGGGTTATAAATGGAGTGTCCCCATCTTCAAAAAGGGGAAAAAAGAGGATCCCAACAATTATCGTCCAGTTAGTCTGACATCAATACCAGGGAAGATTCTAGAGCAGATCATTAAACAGAGAGTCTGTGAATATTTAGAAGGCAATGGCATAATCACAAACAGTCAACATGGGTTTCAGAGTAACAAGTCATGCCAGACTAATCTGATCTCTTTTTTTTGATAAAATTACCAGCTTGGTAGATGAAGGGAACGCTGTGGACATCGCATACCTTGATTTCAGTAAGGCCTTTGACAAGGTTCCCCATGACATTCTTGCAAACAAGCTTGTAAAATATGGGCTAGACAAGTTAACTGTTCAATGGATTTGTAATTGGTTGACTGGCCGAACCCAAAGGGTGCTCAGCAATGGCTCCTCTTCATCTTGGAAAGATGTGACCAGTGGGGTGCCACAGGTTTCTGTCCTGGGCCCAGTGCTATTCAACATCTTTATCAATGACTTGGATGAGGGAATTAGGGGCATACTTACCAAATTTGCAGATGACACCAAATTAGGAGGAGTAGCTAATACCCTGGAGGACAGGATCAAAATTCAAGATGACCTGGATAAACTGGAGAGCTGGGCCAAAGCTATCAAAATGCAATTCAATATGGAGAAATGCAAGGTACTGCACTTAGGGTGGAAAAATGAAATGCACAGATATAGGATGGGGGAGACCTGGCTGAATGAGACTACGTGCGAAAGGGATCTAGGAGTCCTAGTAGACCCCAAGTTGAACATGAGTCAACAGTGTGATGCGGCAGCTAAAAAGGCCAATGCGATTTTGGGCTGCATCAATAGAAGTATAGTGTCCAGATCAAGGGAAGTAATAGTGCCTCTCTATTCTGCCTTGGTCAGACCTCACCTAGAATACTGTGTCCAGTTCTGGGCACCACAATTCAAAAAGGATATCGACAAATTGGAGCGTGTCCAGAGGAGGGCGACTAAAATGGTGAAAGGTCTGGAAACCATGCCTTATGAGGAGAGACTTAGGGAGCTGGATATGTTTAGCATGGAAAAAAGATGGTTAAGAGGCGATATGATAGCCCTGTTTAAGTATTTGAAGGGGTGTCACATGGAGGATGGAGCAAGCTTGTTTTCTGCTGCTTCAGAGATTGGAACACGGAGCAATGGATGCAAGCTCCAGGAACAGAGATTCCACCTCAACATGAGGAGGAACTTTTTGACAGTAAGAGCTGTTCGGCAGTGGAATGCACTCCCTCCCTCAGAGCGTGGTGGGGTCTCCTTCCTTGGAGGTCTTTAAACAGAGGCTGGATGGCCATGTGTTGGGGATGCTTTGATCGTGATTTCCTGCATGGCAGGGGGTTGGACTGGATGGCCCTCGTGGTCTCTTCCAACTCTGCAATTCTATGATTCTATGATTCTATGATACCATATTTGCCTGGTCTGATAAAGTCCTGAGTCAACAGGAGAGGGCATCAAATCCAAAGGAGTGTTAGTAGCAAGGTCAGTCCAGAAAGCAGGATTTCAAGGCCTTAGAGTCACATGAGCTGAGAGTCAAGAGGAAACAGGTTGCAACTTCCAAGGAAGGCTGGATGACAGCAACAACCTGCTGAGGGTGAGGCTGGTATATTTATGGTCTAGAAGCCTACCTCAGCTGTTGCCTGATTAATACACATTTTCTATAAATATACGCTGATGCAGGCCTTCCCTTTCTTGTCTATGTTTAACTGCAGTAGCTATTGTCTGGTTTGTATCTGTGTCTTCTGGTTGCTGGGGAGAGCTATCCCTGTTTTCCCTCTGCCCTTCCATTTCCCTGTCAGGATCGGCCCCTGGGTCCTGAGAGCTAGGCCTGACACCTCGTTCATCTGCTTCACTGTCTGTGTTGTAAGCCATGCTGGGGGGTCTGGGAGGGAGGCATGACAGGAATGTTTTGTTGGAGTTTAACTCATTCATGTTTAAAATGGTTGCACTTTGTGATCCCACCCTATTCACAATGGTTGCATTGACCTGAGCATAACATACAGCAACTCTAAAGCTATTTGCCAGCTCACTTTTGGGCTCCATGTCAAGACTTTGATGATTCGTCCTCAAACTGATTCCTCAGGAGAGCCTTGCATGACCAGAGACTCCAGATATACAACCTGCAATTTCACTTTTAAAGACTGATTATTACCATCTGTTTAACATGTAAATGTTGGTCTTTTCTTTCTCCAGAGGTGGCAAGAAAGATAAAGATGAGAGAACTCAGTCTTTCTGTGGAAATAAACTTGATCCGCCCACAATACACATTTGCCACCCATAGGACCAGTATGAACATCTGGCTATAATGCTCCCTGTCAGCAAAAACACTGTCTGCCTTCAAAGAGAAATTGCTGATTAAGGAGTAAAGGTCCAACCCAGTGATCCATTTAATAATTTCTTTTTAGCTTTCCTGCTCTGCCCCTTAATCCATCATTTTTGAAATGACAAGGCTGCTCATTATTTAATCCATAATATGTAAGACCAAGGAAAAAATCTCACAAATCAATCTGTGCTTTACTGTACAGATTCTGATGAGAACCCAAAATATATTAAAATAATCTCAAATTAGGAGCAAGCAGTCTTTATGGTAGCCTTCTAGCCCTAGATGTGCTTTCCCACCTTAAAACTCATCCCCCCCCTTTTTTTAAGGCATGGGAGAAAAATAGGTTGATTACAGAATCAGAAACAGATCAATATTCCTAATAAAAATAATAATAATAATTTTTTATTTTTAACCCATCCCTCTGCTCAGCAACCAGGGCAGCGTACAACAGGATTAAAACAACAGCAAGTTAAAACAATCCTTCCCAATCCTAACCCTCCCACCCCTTAAAACTAAATTAAACTAGTGGAGAATTAAAACAAACATAAAGTACAATACAATATACAAATTACGACAAAAAATAAATTTTAAAAAATGGCAATAGCAGCAGGGGGGTGGGTAGGCAATCAATTCCACTTGAGTCGGGAAGTTATTCTGGGAAGGCTTGCCGGAACAGATCTGTCTTTAGCTCCTTCTTGAAGCTATCAAGACTAGTGATAAGATGGATTTCGTCCAGCAGGCTATTCCAACGTCTGGGAGCTGCAGAAGAGAAGGGCTTCTGGGAGGTCTGCGACAGCCTAGTTTTCATAGGCTGCAGCAGGTTCCTCCCAGAGAACCGAAGTGCGCGGGGGGGATCATATGGGATGAGGCGGTCCCGGAGATAAGATGGACCCAAGCCATGTAGGGCTTTAAAGGTTAAAACTAACACCTTGTACTGTGCCCGGAAACTGATCGGCAGCCAGTGGAGAGATTTAGGCACAGGTGTTATAGGCTCTCTCCTAGATGAACCCGTAATTAACCTGGCTGCCATATTTTGTACCAGTTGAAGTTTCCAGGTTAGGCACAAGGGTAGCCCTATGTAGAGTGTGTTACAGTAATCCAGACTTGAGGTTACCAATGCATATACCACAGTTTCCAGATCCCTTGTATCCAGGTAAGGGTGCAGCTGGCGTATCAGCTGAAGCTGATAACAGGAACTCCTGACCGTCACACTCACCTGACTAGTCATATGAAGCGACGAATGTAGGAGTACCCCCAGACTGCAAACACAGTCCTTAGAGGAGAGTGTGACTCCATCCAGGACTGGAAGTTGTATTCCCAGACCTGGTTTCAGGCCTGTGACTGTCAGTACCTCCATTTTGTCTGGATTTAGCAGAGCAGTGCCTCCAATTCCTAACTCTCTTAGGCAATCCAAGAGCACATTAATGATTTTAGAGCCACTTGCAAACTCCTGGAGAGGAAATTCCCCAAAGCTATGCAAATGGGAATCTTCCTGGCAAGTTTACCAAAATACAATCCCATAATAAATACCTTGCAATTAAAGAATGATTTAACTCTGCCAGAAGCTTTTATTTAGATAAGAGAATTTCACCATAGACAAAACTTGATGTCCTTTTAAAGACTGCTTCTCTTCTCTCCTGAGCTAAATGGAGGGCAATTTAACACTTCAAAGGCAAAGCAGTCATTCTCACAGCAGGGGAAAAGATGTGCTGGGCATATAAGATGACCCCCCACTTTTGAGGAGATTTTCAAGTGTTAAAAAGCAGTCTTATATGCAGGAATACATGGTACTACTTTCAGCTAGTTAACTTTGCTACAGATAAATATAGTCAGGATCCAGATTTAGGCTAATGCAACTAATTTGGCAGAAGTAGACTTCCTTGTCTTCTCCAATGTACAGCAACTCCTGCACACATGCCAACAGTGCAGAGGGTTCAGGCACTAATACAGAAGGTTCCAGACCCTCTGCGACTTCAGGACAAAGTAAGATGGTGAGTGGCTGCCTCTGATCGCACTCTGTGACAGGCAGCTGGCAGTGGTGATCACCAACTGGAGGGAAGATCCAGTCAGTGGGAATCCATCCCTGAAGGGATCAGCCACTTTAGCCAGAGAAGACCTGACTCCTCCTGAGAAGACTAACAGGAATGGATGGAGCAGTCAGTATGAGTGGACTGTGGTGGAAGGTTAGGGTTAGCAACTTGCCCAGCCATGGTTCAGAAAGGCGTTATTAAAATGGACATTAAGCTCATGAAACTTTGCTTTCTTTTCATCTGTTATAAATAAGTTTTGGACTTTGGATTTATTGGATGGAAAAGAAATCCTCAAATCAGTGGTTTCATCAATGCCTAGGTGAGTTTCCTGCCTTTTTGTAATAATGTGAGAGCTCTTGAGCACTATCTTTAAGAACTGTGGACTGAAACCAGAGAGTCTAGCATACTGCCTGAAGAAAGAACAAAATTATGTTTTTAAGTGGATAAAAATGTAGTAATGTGAAAAGAGGGGAGTAACTTTTTAAAGTTGCTTTAAAACTATTTTTGAAGCACCTCATGAGTAAAAATGCTTTAAGAAAGAGACTGCCTTGTTTTGAGAAAATGGAATTGTTTTGGCTGGTAGATTTAGTTTACTGGAAGCAATCAGAATACCAACAGAAGCTACGGACTTTTTTGGACGGCAATTTGTAACACAAGCAGGCTCATCCCTGTTGCGAGGCTGCTGTGTGGCAGGGGGGCCATTTTGGATGACACTGTCCCCCTGCTGATACTGTTCCGGAAGAGCTAGGAGGCTGCAGCACCATATTTGGCCATTTTCTAATCACAGTCAACTTCCCTGATTAGGAAATGACCAAATATGGTGCTGCAGCCTCCCAGCTCTTGTGGAACAGTATCAGCAGCAGGATAGCATCATCCAAAACGCCCCCCCTGCTGCGCAGCAGCCTCACAACAGGGATGAGCCTGCTTGCATTACAAATCGCCATCCGAAAAGTCCTAAGAGCTGGGCTGAGTCATAGAAGAGTTGTTCAAAAATGATTTTAAGAACTATACAATGAAATTTGGATTGGCCAAAGAATTGGAAGATGAAGATGAAGTGACAAAACCAGAGGAAGCTATGGGACCTGATATAAAAGGTGAAGCCAGAGGAGTCAATTTGAAGTTGGAAGTGTGCAAAGAGACTTTTTAGATGGAGGTTTCTGCCCAGACTGGGAAGATTCTGGAATCCTGAAGGTGATTTTGGAAGAGACGAGCAAGAAGAATGGGAGCATTGGATACAACATAGAGTGGAAGAGTGACATTGACTGTGGAGAGATTTACTATATGGGTAGGGGGTTTCAGAGGGCTAACAGGAAGGTTTTTCATGGAAGATTGTTTCCCACCCATTCCCATACTTTATGTAAACTGATGATTGATGTACAATTTGGGCAACTGAAAAGATTTGGCCAAACATACACACACACACCAAAGTTAAGTTTAAATAAGAAAAGCAAAGAAACAAGGGCTGGCTTTTTTGGATTTTAGATATTAATATTGGGGCTTGTTGTTTGGTACTAGTTTAAGGTAAAGATTTAAGTGAAAGGAATAGGCTACACAAGAGATTACTTTAAAAATGCTGTGAAGGTTGACTTATATGGGTTCTAGTGATCTGGCTATATAGAAGAAAAACTAAAAAATAATTTAAAAGGAGCTAGAGGCTTGTGTTAAAATTATAATTGTTGAACTGATAATTGCTTTTAAAAATGAATGGAAGAATGTAACCTTTTACGTATGACTGTGATACAGCTGATGTTCTAATAGATTGATGTCAAATGGGAAAATGAGAGGGGTTAACTTGATTACTTTAAGATAAGTATGTATACATAAGAGGCATAGTTTTGTTTAGAAATAGTTAATAATACTTACTAATGTTTATTGGTGCTTATATATTACTACTGATGGATTCTCTCTAGGCAAAACTTGTTAAAGGGCTTAAGATTTGATGCGGATTATTAAGAACTGTATTTTATATAAAGGTGTTGAGATTTTATTATATGAGTAAGGTATTGATGGATCTTATAGTTGGTTTTATGTTATTAACCACTGAAGAGAAGATTGAAAGTCTCTTTTGTCTTTCTTTTTTTTTCCCCATAATATTTGTGTCTATCACTATTACAAAATGGCTGGCACTTACAATAACCGTATCCCCCAACGTTCTATTATGGTAAAGGTAGGAAAATTGCAACCTGTAGGCCAGTGGTCCCACCACCACCACCCTATTTCTGTAGGTTCCAAGCCTTTGTTTCTCCCAAACCCCTTGAAATCCCTCCCCTGCACATTTAATTTATTTTTCAAGAAAAAACAAAAACCTCAGCAACATCCAAATGGTCCCAAATGCCATCAAAATATGAAAGTTTCTCTTTTAACATACCCCATCCCTTCAAATCCTCAAAATCAGCTGAGAAGCCATGAGTTCATTTAGAGGTTGCATTTTCAGCATGGGCCACTTTTGTTCTCTGGCCCAGAGGCAAAACATACTCACCTCAGCAGAGTTGACCATCCCTACTTCACAAGCTGAATCCCAACATCTCTTGCATGAAGTTCCACACATGGACAAGTTGTTCCTATAACCTGCCATCAGAAGCAGGAAGGCAAATTTTCGCTTACTTCACTCTCAGAATCTCAGAAGTTTGGAGTACTTTACAGAACATTGTCAGAACCAGCTTTAGAGGGAATTGAGGCCATTGTTGTTTGTGGAAATATTTCTGAGGATCCAGCCCATTTAAGCTGGATTTGTAAAACTGGTAGTATTTGATAAACAGCAAAGGAAATGCATTATACATATTATTTATTTCCTGCATGTCTACCAACAAGGTGGTTTACAAAAACGTTAAGGCAAGGTAAAGCTTAAAAAAAATGTGATTATAAAAAAGTTAAAACACAATTAAACAAGCTGTCACACTAAATTACCACAAATTTTAAAATGTGCAAAATCATTTTTTAAGAACTGATCTGGAATGAATAAAAGGAAATTAAATTAAATGAAACAGGATATTTAATTAAGTCATTACAAGGTCAGCTACGAAAAGAGTGGATAATAAGGAAGAGAAAAATACCATCTATTATTATCAATACATTATTCCCAGGGTGCACCTATTGTATGTTTTGTTGTTGTTGTTGTTGTTGTTTTGTGGAACATAAATTGGCCAGAGCCAGAGAATCATGTTAAGAAAAGAAGGCCAATGGTATATTAGTAAATTCTAATTTAATAAGATTATATTTCTTGTCAGTACAAACTTGTACACTCTTGCATGGCAGATGTTTAGTCCTTAACCACTGCTCCATATCATTTTCTTTTCTTTTGTCCATTTTTTCCTGAGCCATTATTTGTCATCTTTATATATATTTTTCTGCCTGTTATGTTTGTTCCTTATAAATATGTCATTGTTTAAGATGCTATGGTTAAGGTGCCAAGCTTGGAAAAGATTTTCCCAAGGTCTGCTAGGGCTGGGGTGGAAACCGAGCAGCCTCCCCTATGTTGTTGGGCTGCACCTCCCAGAATTCTCTGTCTTTGGCTGTGCTAGCTAGGACTGGTAGGAGCTATAGCCCTGCCACCTCTGGAAAGCTATACAGTTACTGCCCCTGTGTTAAGGTGCATGGGACAGCTGTGAAACAAGAAAGTTCAGGATATCCTGCTTTCAAGTAAGACCACCTAAATGGGTTTAGACTTGCTGCTGTGCAGCTTAGTTATTATGAAAAGATTAGGAGGAATACTAAATGACTTGTTGTTGCACTATGCTTCAGTAACAGTATCGGAAGTGAAACTGTTCTGATCAGATGACATTGCCCCCCCCCTTCAGTGCTTGTACCATTTGTGCTGAGTCCCAGAAATGTTTTTTTTTTTTTAAATTCATGGGCGCTTGGCATCAATAAAAGAAATTCCGATGTAAAACTGACATGATTTACTGTGCAGTAGTAACTTTCCGCCATTGTGACAAGATGATGTGAGCACACGCAGCAGGAATGGGCCTGCCTGCTCCGCCCACAGTTCCCTCATCTCTTCCCTGGCATTCAACTTCTGGTGGACTCAGAGGCTAATAACTTCATTCCTGAGTTATCCAGTAACTTTTTAACCTCAAATTTGTGACATTCCACAGCTGCTTAATTTACCAATACTTGCATTGACCAAATACTTTCATTTAATGCATTTAATATAACGAGCTATACCCAGTGTAACATACATCTTCAAACTTAGCCCCTCCTGCCCCCACCCTAATGCCAGGTGCACACACCTCCACCCCAACATCAGGCATGTGCGCCCCCACCCCCAACATCCCCTATGTTACTCATACTCCCTCTGTGCCGCCATGTTTAGAAAGTACTGAAACTTTCAAATGTTCCCACCCCCAGTGTGCTGATTGACTGCCCAACAGAGCTTTGATTGGTTGGTCAGTTTCCTAAGCAACCAGTCAGCACACTGGAAATGGTAACATACCTAAGAGCAATATATAGATAGATAGAGATAGATGTTTCTTTACCATTAAAAATAAATGTATTCCTCCCCTGCTGCTTTGAAATCCTTGCTCCTTTCCCATCCCTGGTCTGCTATCAACCCTTGGTTTCCCTGACCTGTCAAATCTGCTGAACTATGCAAATTGGGAGGCTATGGGCATTTAAATAACCAGAAACCTCCTTTGCAAAAATGTAACAAAGAACAAAGAGGAGCATCACTCTGCGTATTCTTCCTTCAGTTCATATGGTGTTCTGCTCCTTCATCCTATATAAGCCTTATTGGCAAAGCAGGTAGCATGTTGGTCTCATATTCAGGAGGTTGTGAGTTCAGGGCTCACATGGGGCAAATTTTTCTTTCTTCATTTATCATTTTTAGCATTTTAGCATTTCCTCCCCCCTCCTCTTCTTCCTTGGCAGTGCAATTAAAATCCCTTTTTGCTGCCAAAGGGGTGAATGCAGGTGCGTATATCACTCTGATCTTTATAAGGCAAGGAAAATCAGGAAAGCCATTAATGGTTGTTTGGATGCAATACTTGATCATTTAAAAAGTCCAACATAAACAAAAAGTAGACTTTTAAAATGTATTGGCCAGAATCCTGTATCAGCTACTTAGTTTAGTATCTTAAATAACAAACATAAGTCTTTGGGGATGGGGGGAGAGGAGGGGGGAGGAAATGCTAAAATGCTAAAAATGATGAAACAAAATGTTGCCCCATCTGAGCCTCAAACTCATGACTTCCTGACTTTGAGACTGGCATGCTGTCTACTTTGCCAACAAAGATTATATAGGGTAAGAAAGCAGAATACCATCTGAGCTGAATGAAGGATTTGCAGAGTGACACAATAGATAATTTTTTAAAAGGGGCACATGCACAAACAAAGTAGAGGAAGGGGGTTTGCTGCTGGCCGGCAGGCCTTTTTGCAGCCTGGCTGCCTGCCCTGATCACCAGCCCTCCTGCCCCGCCCCCACTCGCTCGGCCTTGTCCGCGGTGAGGGGGGAAAGCTGGCCACATGGCATGGCCATGTGCGCCGCCATCTTCCCTTTCTCCTTCCCAACAGCCCTTGCGGCAGGGAGGGGGAAAGGGAAATGGGCCAATCAGGGGTGAGTGATCTAGGCCCTGATCGGCCAGGTAGGGGAGGGAATCTGGGCTTAAAAGGCCATACAGAGTCATGGCCCGCCCAGATTGGATGTGGTGACGGAGGCAGCAGCAGCGCGCTCCGTCATGCCACAAAGGAAAGGCCTCACCCCCATCAGGTACCAGGGCCAGGGCCTCGCAAGCGGGGGGCTATGGGGGAGCCAAGAGCGCTGGCCAATTCCAGCCAGGGAAGGGGGTCCCTCGGGACGTCACCAGGTGCGGGGCTCCAGGCGCCGATCATGCCGCCGAGCACAGCCGGGGAAG
This sequence comes from Gambelia wislizenii, assembly GCA_030847615.1. NCBI lineage: Eukaryota > Metazoa > Chordata > Lepidosauria > Squamata > Crotaphytidae > Gambelia > Gambelia wislizenii. The sequence goes on along the minus strand of JAUMIR010000005.1, from coordinate 199,279,169 downwards.
CGGCCAGCAATTGGGGTCCTGGGGGGGCCTTCCTGGGGCATCACCAGTTTGGTCTCCAGCAATGGAGGACCACACCGCTGAATGTGGCAGGGAGGGGTGAGCCTCACCTGGACATGGGGGGATTTCCCCCTGGCCACGTCATGATTGGGGCCCAGTACAGTGGTGGACCATGCCACGGAGCGCAGTCAGGGGAGGGGCAGCCATTTCAACTCCCAATTGCCCGAAGGCTGCGAGAGGGATGGGGGGGACGGGTGGACAAGGCCCAATCGGGTCACGCGGCAAAGGGCTCCATGCTCGGCACTCAACCCCCCCTTATCCTCACTGCGGTCTGTCCCGGCAGTGCCCTATGCAGCAGAGCACACTGGAGGTGGGGGCCTCTCTGGGGGGATGTGATGGGGATGGGGGGAAAGTGGGCAGAGCGGCGGGGTGTAAGAACAGGAGGCCAACCCCTTCAGTGTGCAGTGGAACTGGGGCCATGCTGGGCCACACCCACCCACTCTTCCTCCGCAGGCACAGGCGGGGCAGGAGGTCCTCCCACGGCAGGCAGGGTATGGGCCTAGAGGTGAAGGAGAAGGGGCTGCCACAGCTGCTGCCTACCCTGCATCGCACAGAAGGGTCTGCCACAGCTGTGGCCCACCCTGCATCACCCTCCCCCCTCTCAGCAATCGCACAGGCGAGGCAAACTGGGGGGCTGGGGATTCGCACGCACACACACACACACACACAAAGAGGTTGAATTTTGACATGAGCAAGCAAGGAAGGTACATCAAGCTACGGAGCGGTTTTTCCTTTGCAGGTTTCAGGCTGTGGGGCGGCAGCTGGCACTTAATAAAAAAAACCATAAGCAAGCATTCATGCACGTTGCTGGCACTGCACATCACCCATCACACCTCTCAATCAGTCCGAAGCTAAAGAGTTCCGGAAGCCATGGGGCCTAAGAGGACAGCGAAGCAGCGCCACCTATCGGGACCTCAGCCTATGTGGGAGGAGGAACTCGCCCCTAGTGGTGAAGGGGCAAGGCTGGCGGGACAGGAAAGCAGCAGCGGTGCCACCATGGTGCAGGTACCTCGGCATCTGGTGGAGGATTTTGGCCAACCTGTACCCACCCTGGCCGATGTCATGGGGGTCCTGTCAGTAGTCCTGCAGAAGATGGACAAGGAGGCCACCTCTGGTAGCATGCCGGGCCAGGCAACACCAGCGGTGGCTGAGGTGGCTGAGGCCGGGGAACCTAGTACTTCAGTTTAGGTGCTCCCAGCAGCAGCAGGCGGTCCAGACGTTCCAGGTCGAAACGAAGGAGCAGTTCCAGGGAGTCGAGGCGGTCGGACTCGCATGGGTCTTCATCATGGCAGTGCAGCAGATCTGACAGTAGGCGGAGTCCGCACAGGAAGCACTGACGGTCCCGATCAGGTTCCTCCTGAGGTGAGTCCTTAGATGAGGACAGATACAGGTACTGGGAGAAAGGAGCTTTCAAGCCAGGTTTGCTAGCATGGGCCCTCAAGCTTTGAAGAGCCAGGGAAAAGGCCGGGGTGGACAGGAAGGCTAAGGGAAAACACCCACAGGGGGAGGAGCTCAGGGAAGCCAAGTCCAAGGAGGTATCCCCCCGGGGGTCATTTGGGTCACAAGGTGCATTCTAAGATCCTGCAGGGTTATTACGTCAACGTTTTTACACTGGCTCCGCCTCCCAGGGCTGAGGCCAGGGTACATAAAAACAACAAGAAGGAAGGTGACAAGAATAGTGTGGAACCATTGGAATGCACTTTCGCCAACTGGCTCAATGGGTACATGGTCTTCATGGGGGTGGTAGCTTTGGTTTTCCCTGGCACTTGATCAATCACCTTCGTCAGGTGTTGCTGGTGTGGGCCAAAGCAGGGGACTCCAACGCCATACTCTATGAATGCAAGAAGAAAGCATCCTGGTCTCCCATGCACAGATGGGAGACCATTGACTACCCCAATTGGCTGCAAGCCACGGGCCCAGGCAGGTGGGAAAAGGGTGAACCCCAAAAGGCAGCACACAAAAAAGAGGAGAAGAAGCTGGTGTGCTGGGAGTTCAATGAAGGTAAGTGCTTCAGGTACAAGTGTAGATTCGAACATTCCGGTGACAGCTGCGGGGCCGGGCATCCAAAAGTGAATTTTTCATGTCAGGGCGGTGGCAGTCAGTCCTTTCGGAGCAGCCGCCCTGCTGCAGCTGGCACCAGGAAGGATACAGTGGGAACGCCAACAGCGGCGCCGCAAAATGAGGTGAGAGTGGGGGTGGAGAGGCACAGTGAAAGTGGAGGCCATGCGTCCTCTCTTGGAGGCCTACCCAAAAAAAGAGGTGGCAGCTCATTTGGTGGAAGGATTTGAATTCGGGTTTGGCATACGTTTTCAGGGCCCAAGAGAGGCCTCCACCTTGGGCAACTTAAAGTCGGCAGCACAGCTGCCTGAGGTGCTGGCGCACAAGATTAGAAAAGAGATTGAGGCTAGGCATATAGTGGGGGGGGGGCTTTTGACCAGCGACCCATGCCCAACCTAAGGATTTCACCACTGGAGTTGGTGTCCAGAAAGGCCCCAGGTGAGTATCGGCTCATTCACAACCTCTCCTACCCAAAAGGGGCTTCTGTCAATGACGTGATCCCACCGGAGCTCTGCACGGTGAAGTATGCCTCATTGGACTATGTGGTTCGTCTCCTGCAGAATTGCAGCCAGGGTGCACTCATGGCAAAATGTGACATTTTGTCGGCCTTTTGGCTATTGCCAGTGCACCCTGATGATCATTGCCTATTGGGCTTCAGGTTTCAGGACAAGTGGTACTACGACATGGCATTGCCCATGGGCTGTTCCGTCAGCTGCTCAGCTTTTGAGACATTCAGCACATTCCTGGAATGGGCTTTGCAGCGGCGCACAGGTACTCCCTTTGTCACACACTATTTGGATGATTTCTTGATGATGGGCCAAGCTGGGGAGGAAGAGTGCGGGTTTCTGCTTTCTTCTTTCCAGGCTATGGCAACGGAGCTGGGGGTACCGTTGGCGCCTGACAAGACGGTTGGACCAATGACATCCCTGGTGTACCTGGGCATACAGCTTGATTCAGACAAGCGAATATCCAGACTGCCAGACAACAAGATTGACAGCCTGCAAGCATTGCTGGCTGACCTCTTGAGGAAGGAAAAAGCCACACTTCAAGAAGTGCAGTCGTTATTGGGACATCTGAACTTTGCCTGCAGGGTGGTGTCCCCGGGGAGGGCATTTTGCATGCGCATCACGAGGCTCACTGGGGGTGTGTGCGGGCACAGCATCATCGCATCTGCCTCACAAAAGGGGTTAAAGAGGACATGAGATTGTGGCTGTCTTTCCTCGAGCATTACAACAGGGTTACCACATAGCAGGGTCGTCTGGATCTGGGAAGCAGTCTGCAGATTCACTCCAATGCAGCGGGCAGTCTGGGTTTTGGGGTCTATTATGATGGGCACTGGTGCACGCAGCCCTGGCTGGAGGACTGGGCAGAAATGGGTGTCACCAGAGATCTCACATTTCTGGAGTTCTTTCCCATAGTTGTGCCCATCACTTTTTGGGGCAGGGAATTCAGAGACAAGAAGGTCTGTTTCTGGTGCGACAATCATGCTGTGGTAAGGATCATCAACAGGCAGTCCTCCAGGTCAGAAAGGGTCATGAGGCTGGTACGCAGGTTTGTGCTCGCCTGCCTGGAGGCCAACATCAGTTTCCACACCTGGCACATACCGGGAGTGGATAATGAGATTGCAGATGCCTTGTCTCGGTTTCAGGATGACCAGTTCCGTCTGCTGGCGCCGGACGTGGACGAGGTGGCGATCCCATTTCCAGCAAATCTATGGAGCCTTGGGAGCGAATCGTGCTCCAGGGCGTAGCGGACTCCTTGGCGCCCTCTACGCAGGCCAGCTACCAGAGGGTAGCGGCGCAGTTCGCGAGATTCAGGCAGAGGCATAGCTATGGGTCTGATGGCCCAGCATCGGAACGGGACGTACTGCATTACCTGGCTTCCCTGAAGGACAGAGGGATGGCATCCAAGACCATTGCAGGTCAAGCGGCAGGCATTTCCTTCTTCAGCAAAGCAGCGGGGCACGGAGATACCTGCGACACATTCATGTTAAGAAAAGCTCTAGAGGACTGGAGGAGGACGGCGCCAAGGGAGCGTGACGCAACACGGCCTGTATCCTACGCGATGCTAGCGCAGCCAGTGGCTCATCTGCCATCCAATTGCCACACCAGCTACGAGGCACTGCTTTTCGGCACAGCATACACGATTGCCTTTTTCAGGGCCCTGAGAGTGTGGGAGGTGGTGTGCTCCTCCAAGACGGACACATCAGGCAAGGCATTGCAGATCGGTGATGTGTCTTTGGGGGCCCATGAATTGTCACTATGCATCAGGCACTCGAAGGTGGATCAGCACAGCTATGGGGCCACCCTACATCTATGGAGGGTTGAGGGCCCTTCCCCATGTCCTGTGGCAAGCATGAAGAAGTTTGTGGAGACAAGGGGCCTCGGACAGGGCCCCTTGTTCAGGCACCGGGATGGGACCCAACTCACCAGGTTCCAGTTCATGAGCATGCTGAAGATGGCAATCAGAGGATTGGGGCTACCAGCCGAGGACTTCCGCAGCCATTCCTTCTGGATAGGGGCTGCAACCATGGCAGCGGAAGCCGGCATGTCCACGCAATCCATCATGAGGTTGGGTCGATGGCATTCCAGGGCCTAGGCCAGTTACATTAGACCAGGAAGGGCACTGCCTGCCAGGCCGGGGGCCCATGGGGACCAGTAGGCCTGCCTGTTGATGGAGTAATGGTTGGCGGAAGGCGGTTCCATGGGGAACGCCTTAGTGGCGGATGGATTCGGTCATAATAAGTAGGAAGAATCAGGGGTCTCCGTCAAGTACAAGTTCAAGTGCAAGTTCAAGTTCAAAGGAGGCCCCTGCTAAGTTTATAACATGAGCTTGTTTACAGGGGAGGAGAGAGCGTCGAGCGGACGGCTCAGCCAGTGTCTCTCTCTTCTAAGAGGGGGGACCAGGATGGACTGGTCCCAGTTCTGCCCACATGGGTGGGTAGCGATGAGATCACGACCCATACATTGCCGCCAACCATTTAGCTTGCAAGTTGCGGCCATTTTATTGCCAAATATATTTTTCATATCTACCTCAACATGTATCCATATTTACTAACCTGTACCTAACATTGTATTCTGAAGTTTTATATTTTGTAGACAATACAAAGTTAATAGAAATTGTGTGTCTGTGTTTATTTAGGAGGGCGGTGGGTCTGTACGGTCTGGGTCCACAAATGATGTTCTAAAGATGGAGGAGGAGGAGATCATGGGGAGGCATGGTTTTTATATGATGTGTGGTTTACTTGTAGTGGTTTGAAAACCTGTTGTTCCATTTCAGAAACGGAATGGAGGGCACTGTGCAGTAGGTGAGGCTTGTATTCCGGAATACTTCCACTTCATTATGTTTTGTGACAATCACTGAAAAATTCTCTTGTGTAGTATTCTACTAGGACTTATGCCTAACGTATGGCTGTCATTTCTACAAACTGCCTAATTTTTCAAATATAGGGAGTTATAGCTTTAAAAGTTTCCCCATTGTTGTCCCCAGAGTTGTTCAGAAATGCTTTTCTTTTAAGCAAGTTCTAATAGCTGTCACTATGATTTAAAGCCTTCTACTGGAGTCTCTCACACAGAGTATGGTTGCCTAAATTACTTTGGACCTAATTTTAGATAAACTGCTATGGCAAGTGTTGAATAAATGCATGAGTAAGCAAAGAAAAGGAAAACAGATATTCAACATTTGTGACTTGTGTTATCTTTCTAGAGTGTTTGAATAGAAGTAGTTTAGGCTTGTTAATTAGGTTTCATGCACACACACAAAAAATGATGTTCAAACATATTACATTACACTCATCCTCTCTCTAAAAAGCTTGTCAGTGTGTTACCATTGGCTAAATAAGAACGTAAAGCACCAGTCACCTATACATGCATTTCTCTGTAAGTTACCACTATATCCATAGGAATATTAATGCCAAAGCATGATAATCCCAAATCATTAAAATGTATTTAGTTAAACACTACTGTTGAGGTGAAAAATTAAGCTACTTTATCCAAAAGATTCTAAATTTGTAGAATTAATTTCCGCTGCAATTATAACCATGTAAATTTTACACATCCTGTAAATCAGCATACACAGACAGACAAACAGAAGCCTGTAGCTTCACAGATGTTGGCAGCCCCTTATTCCCTTTCTCTTTCTCCACTCCAATATTTGTTCAGCATTTTCCTCTTTTCAATCTTTTCCCTCATCCCTTACCATGCAAAACCTATTTTCCCCCTTTTGCCCCTGGGCAGGCATAATGACCCAGGGACAAAGATGGAGTCAAGTTGGGGTAAAGCCCATTACGCTGTTTTTAAAATTTTAAATACTTGTAAAAATCCACTGCAGCCAAAATTGGGCCCTGCCAGAGTGCAGGAGCCCAGAGAGACACACTGGCCCATCACCACATCTGCTGCCTGCCATCACTCTTTGGCTACCAGGAAGCAGGCCCATTATATGCAGGGGGCTTGCTCAGGTGCTGCGGGCCAGCTGCCTAAATCTGGAGATGCAGGGGGTGGCAGTGGCTATTGGGATGGGCCAGTGTGGCTGTCTGGACATCCTCCCTTCCTCATGCCAGTAACAGGGAAGGAATGGTCTTGATCCAGTGGCAGGATACGTGAGTGGGGAGCCAGCATATTTTGGCCCATGTAGATGACCCCTCAGTTTAACTCTTAATCGAAGTCTCAGGACTTTATCAGACCACCCTCCTCAAATGTTGCCGGAACATTTTAAACCATTTTTATGCCAACAAAAGAACCCCCTTTACCAGCCCTACATTTGTTATGCATGAATAGGCAGCCCCAGCATTGACAGAAAATGAATGGAGCTCTGTTCACTTCCTGGTTCAAGGAGGAAGTTCCTGGTTCAAGGATGAAGTTCTTGTGAGAAGATGTGAGCGTGGTAAATTTGAATAATAAATCAAAGTAATCACGCAAAACATGGACACAAGCATAGGAACACACTTAAAAAATTACAAGGGGGGAGATTCATAAAAAGAGCATCCCCTACCTGGCTGTTGCAATCGCACCTGGAAGTGTTCTGCCAATTGGCACTGTATTCACATAGCACAATGGTGCAAAGTTTCAAATGCCAGAAAAATACCACAGGAGATGAATTGATGGCTTGGCCCATCAATAAAAAGGAAAGGGTTTGGGATGTGACATTATCATGAAAGGATGGTATAATTTGATATGCGTGCCCTTTCACATTAATTAGGTGTCATTATGGACTTTTTCGGATGAGTCATTTACAGCGCAAGCAGCCTCGTCCCCATTGCGAGGCTGCTGTGCTGCAGGACGTCCCTTTCGGATGACGCTCTCCTCTGCTGGTACTGTTGCGTTACCACGGGGACACTGCTGCATTATATTCGGTGGTTTTCTAATTATAATCAGCTTTTGTGATTAGAAAACCGCCGAATATAATGCTGCAGTGTCCCCGTGATAACACAACAGTACCAGCAGGGGAGAGCATCATCCGAAAGGGACGCCCTGCAGAACAGCAGCCTCGCAACGGGGACGAGGCTGCTTGCACTATAAAAGACTCATCCGAAAAAGTCCTATGACACCATATTTGTCTGGCTTGATAAAGTCCTCAGTCTGAACTATTTGATCTAAAGAGTCCAGCATCCTGGAGAGGACTATATTACTGAAGCTGCCTAGGAAATAAATGCCCACCCCTGACTACAGTTACCATATATTCCGGCGTATAAGATGACTTTTGAAGCCTGGAAAATAGACTCCAAAGTCAGGGGTCGTCTTTTACACCGGGTACACTCTTTGCCTCACCGGCCACCCAATCTCTTGACTCTTCGCTCCCTTGCAAATGGAGCAAAGATGCAGGAGATTGAGTGGGGGGGGGTGAGGAAAAGCATGTACTGGTACATTCGCCCCTCTTCTCCGCGTTCTCCCCCTTTGGGGAGCAATCAAAAACAGAGGAGAGGTGTGAATGTAGAGCTGCTCCATCTCCCTGCCTGCCTGCTCCTGCGCTGGGTCAAAGAGAGCGCCAGCTGGCCGATTCCTCAGGTGAAGCAGCGGCGCTCCCGACCCAGCCAGATCCTTCCCCGCACGGCTTCCTCCCTTCTCCTTCAGCTGCGCGGGGTGGGGGGATCTTCTCCGTGGCTGCTAGCCCCGGAGAAGATCACCCCCCACCCCGCATAGCTTCCCCCACTGCCTCTGGAGCCGCACGGGGTGGGAGATGTTTCTCCGTGACTGCCAGCCATGGAGAAGCCCTCCCCTCCCCACACAGCGTCCCCTCTTCTCCTTCAGCTGTGCAGGGTGGGGGGGATTCTCCGTGGCTGGCAGCCATGGAGAAGCCCTCCCCTCCCCACACAGCTTCCCCCCTTCTCCTTCAGCTGTGTGGGGTGGGGGTCTTCTCCGTGGCTGGCAGCCATGGAGAAGCCCTCCCCTCCACACACAGCTTCCCCCCTTCTCCTTCAGCTGTGTGGGGTGGGGGTCTTCTCCGCGGCTGGCAGCCATGGAGAAGCCCTCCCCTCCACACACAGCTTCCCCCCTTCTCCTTCAGCTGTGTGGGGTGGGGGGGGCTTCTCCGTGACTGGCAGCGACAGAGAAAATCACCCCCACCCCGCGCAGCTTCCCCCACTGCCTCTGGAGCCATGCAAACGCTCCCACACCGCTGGGGTCCCTTAAGACTTAATTCAAGATTTAAAGCCCTAATAATAATAATAATAATAATAATAATAATAATAATATACCATTACACCATCCATTCAACCTTCCCTCAGAGGCAGTGGAGGAAGAGAGAAGACATTTCTCCTGCAAGTTTTAGATTGAATGGCAATGTGCAGGCCCAGTCAACCAGCCAACCTTTGCCTTAGCTCCTGTCACTGCAGGGAGGAGGTGGGCCAAGCAGCCTTCAAGCCTTCACAGACCCCCACTAATCACAGGTTAAGAACCACTGGTGTGGGGGAGTTTGGGATATACTTGCCATATAAGAGAAGGGGGGTCGTCTTATACGGCGAATATATCCAAAACTCTATATTTTAACTTAAAAATGGGGGGGGTTCTTATACGCCCAGTCGTCTTATACACTGGAATATACGGTATATCTCTATGGAAGGTTAGGGAAATTTGCTACCTAGTGACTGAAGCCTACTAGATACTACTGCAGCCTACAAATAGGTTTTAACTGTCCAAAAAGAATGAATTGACTTTGAAAACAAAATAACAATGAAGCGCATATCTCTAGGTTCTCCTTAGTACCTGGGCCAAATGTTCAGATGTCTTGAGTATTATGATTTATTTATTTATTTATTTATTTATTCCCTGCTCCTCACAGCACAGGATTCAAGGCCACTGGGGTCACATATGGGAGGAAAAAATGGGATACAAAATACATTTAAAAATAACAATAAGGCATACAACAAGGTAAAACAAAGTACAGCTTAAAAAGCCATCAACAAAAGTTGTTGTTGTTGTTGTTGTTTAAAAAACCATTTAAACCAGAATTCTGCTTAAAAAAACACCAAGTTAAAAACAGTTTTTAAGACCCAGACACAACACACCTGATTAAAAGTTCCATCTGTTGTAACAAGTTAAAAGCCAAAGGCCTGCCTAAATAAAAATACTTTTGCCTATCGGAAGGAAGGAAGTGAATGGAATTTCCCCACAGATTGGGAGCAGCCACTGAGAAGGCTCTATGGTGCAAAGCATGAACTTGGCACTATAGCAGTTGGACACACATCCTCTCTTTCTGTCTCAGACCAAAAGCATCCTCCATGTAGTTCTGCAGTTTTAAACTGTTCAGTCCATTAAACAATTTGTGGCAAAATCAACTGGTCATTTCTCCCACACAAGCCCCATTAAACTGAATGAAACAGCACAGTGGTGCTTATTTATTTTCAGTGGGGTACTTAACAAAAATGATCTTAAGACTTGTGACTCTTTCTCTCTCAAAATAAAAATGAGATTTCAAATTATTCCACTGTTGGTATCTGTAGATAACTAGAAACTCTGCTTGGTCTTCCTGCTTTGCCTATAAGGCAAACAGAATTTAAGTACACTACCTATATCTGGTGTAACATACACTGTTATCTACATATATTATAAAACTGTTTGGTATGTTTTCATTCACACTTTGCTGATTGGTCACTTGAGAAACATGTCAAGAGTGTGATCATTTGACACATTAATATATAACCTTTCAAATCAACTATAATGGCTAGTTTCATGCCGAGAGCCCCTCCAATGCGACCATGCAACCGGAAACGACTTGAAGGCACACAACAACAACAGAACAACAGGTTTAAAAAAATGGGTATCCCAACAGTTTGAAACACCCATCAGGAAGAATAATAGACTTGCAAGAATTTTGAGAAATTTTCTCCTGGACCCCATCTACATGAGCCCAAAAAACCTGCAGTGCTCTGCAATAATAGCAAGTCGCAGCAGCTGCGACTTTTCTTAATGGGGTTCTTGCCCTCAGAAGCCCCCATAAGCTTAGTATTCAAGATGATGGTCGTGAGTGATTTACTTGCATTAGTAATTAGCTGCTGCCAAACTTTTTTTAAAAAAGTAGGATGGGTAAGGAGAGCTACAGCAATACAGTGATTTTTCCATTTAACAGGGCACCGAAACAAACAAAAACTCCCCATTTTATTACCTTAGTGATCACTTGCTAAGGTGAAAAAATGGCGGCTGTGGGCATTTGTCCTTTTAGAAAGCCCCACCCCCCATGCATGTCCAACCAATCGGGGTTGCACTTCCTTTTCTATGGGACAGCGATTCTGATCCTGATCGAATCGTTGTCCTAATAAGGAGGAATGCAACCCACTTAGCTGTTTTCCAAAAAACACTGGGAAATGCTATGAAGGCTTTTCTCTCTGAGTTTATTCTGTTTTGGGGCTCTGTCCTTCTGAATATGGCATAACCATGCAGATTCAAATTAAGACAGGTAGGCTCCTCCTTGAATTCCACAAGCAGTATTTTCACCGTTTAGATGCCCCCCTGGTATTCAGTGTTTTAAAGAATTACACTAGAATTATTCTATGGGGGGAACACTTTTTTTTTTCTTTTTGCACAAAATCTCTCTTTTCTTCACAGAAAATGAGTGTCACACTGTTTCCTGTGCAAAGAAAACAGGAGTTTCGGAGACTCACACAAGAAGAAAGAGGAAGAGGAGGTGGTGGAGGAGGAGGAGCTGGAGCCATGTGTTTTCCTCCACAATAATTCCTGCACAACACTTTGTAACATAATGTCAATATGAATGAATGGGAAAAAAATGTGGTCCAAAGATACAAAATTTACTTTGTGCAGTAATTTAAAAGAAAACCTGTATAAGATGATGTATAGATGGCATCTAACTCCAAATAAGCTGTAAAAAATGTCCCAGAATGTTTCAAACCAATGTTGCAGATGTCAAGATAAGGAGGGCTCCTTTTTTCTGTGTATGTGGTAGATTTGTAGGAAAGTGAAAAGTTACTGGTCTAAGATTTATATGTTAATCCAACAATTTTTAAAGGTAGATTTTGTAATGTTATCAGAAATGTTTTTGATAGGCATTATGGATGAAGAACTGGATAATAAATATGGATTATTTATTTGATATATGACAACAGCAACAAGAATATTGTATACTTAAACTTGGAAATGATGGAAGCACCAATGATGGAAGAATGAATTATTTAAGGTTGCTGAGTTAGCACAAATAGCCAAATTAACCTGGGTTCTAAAGGATAAGCCAACTGAGGATTTTATGAAAGATTGGAAATCATTTATTGAAGTTTTGAGCAATAGGAAATGTAATGTGATAATCTGCTGCTATGGTTATTAGTAATTTTAGTAGGATAATTAGTTGGCTCTGTATTGGTAGAATATTTTTCCTTTTCCTTTCCATTACAGTCAGGTTCCGGGGGGTGGGGTGGACAGAGCCCTACTGTGTATTAGTTCTATGTCTTTTCCCTTTCTCTTTTTTAATTTTCTCTTCTTTCTGTTTCTTTATTTTTTATTGCATTTTACTTTGGATGCAAATTAGATTGTTTGTGCCTAAAATAAATAAAAAAAAAGAAAAAAGAGAACAAAATAAACAAAACAAAAACAGGGAGAACAGCATAGAGGAATTATTGTTTTCTCCCGCAGAAGGGAGAAAACTACTTTCATTATTGTCTTCTCATGCTACGATGAAAGAATTGAACATTTATATTCCTACTTTGTACATAGCAGTGCTGGCTTACTAGTTTTGAACTTCATAATCTTAGGATGTGGGACGTTATTTAGATGGTGATGTGTATTTGTCATCTAAAGAAGGTACCCCACCATAAGACAGTTAAGCCTAGAGTCTAGACTTAATAGGCTGCTGCATGTGACAATTAAGTGTGTAGAACCTTATGGAAATGTTTGTGTCCCTTTCTGCTGTGTGACAGATAGGCACAGCTGCCACTATGTGCAAGATGAAGATTTTGGCATCTGTCATAAATCTACTTTACTACTTATTTGGAATGCTATGCAAAAACCTGAAAGAGAGACAGAAAAGAAAAGAAAAAAAGAAACCAAACTCTCATTTACTACACAAGACAGAGGTATTTAATACCCCAAACTTAGAAATGTGCTCAAATATATGCTTCAGTCTTCAGTAACAAAAATCACTCAGATAGGCTTCTGAAACCAGTGAGCCCTTGTGTTGTCTCTTTCAGTTATACTCAACCAGTCTGGCACATACACAACTCAAATCTGTGAAACATTTGAGCTGTTTTCCTCCTGTGCCAGTAAAATGCAGAGGGAGAGGGGGAGAGAGAGAGAGAGAGAGAGAGAGAGAGATATTACTCTATGCTCCATTCCAGCCCAGTTTGATTCGGTAAGATGCAGCATATGGTAGCATTATGCAATGACTGCTGTAAAGTGATAGGACAGTGAAAGTGCACTGCATGGGGGAAAAACATTTGTCTCTCTCCAGTGCTTGAGTCTGCCACAAGTAATACCAGCTTTGCATATTCAACGTTGTGACACAGTTTTTGGTTCCGGTAACATCTGCTGGAATCCATTGACACATGATGCTGTATTGGTAATGGAGGTGATTCTTACGGCATTGTTTATACTGTTCAAATACATGAAAAAAAATTATCTGGATGTGGGCCTTTCAGTATGTGATTATTACAAAAAATGAATCCATACAATCATGCTTGTCTTACTACTTCTCACTGCAGACTGGTTGGGTCACAATATTCTCAGCTTCAGAGTTTATTAATGAGCATTTGGTCTGGGTGCCTCTCAGTCTTCCCTCCCATCCTTCTTCCATAGGATTATGAGGTCAAAACTATCACAGGCCTTGACATTTCATGGGCCAAAACCTGAGATCCAGGGATAAGAGAGGTCATGATGGTGATGTTACAAGGTGATGTTATTAAACATGTCAAATTAAGCATCAGCCACAGTTGCACAGGGTTATGCCATTCAAATTAAAAGCACCAAGTGTAAAGAATAAGGAAATACATACACTCACACACACATTTCAAGGCAATGATCTTGCCTTGAGATTCATCTCCTTTGATATGAGGACTAGAGAAAAGGGTCTAGGCCCTGAGTTCCTTGAACCCTAACAAATACGAAGTCCACTTTCCCTGAATTCCTTGTTATGTCTGAAATGGGAATTTGATTGAACGTTGCTTTACTAACCAGGGGTGTATTCGCATGGCACAATAATAGCAGTTTGATATCACCTCAACAGTTGGGACTCCAACCAACAGAATTCTGCTGTTGGGAGTTTGGTTGAGTACTTGGAATTCTCTGCTAGAGAGCTCTAGTTTACTACCTAGCTCTCTAACAGGGAATCCCATGCATCTCATTCAAATTACAAATTCTATGATTCTGTATGATAGATCATGGCAGTCAAAAACTATCAAACTGCTAAAGTATATCAAGAAAATGAAATTAAGTTTATTAATGGAATCAATAGACCTTACAATAAAACTTATACCAATATAATGACATTATAAAACAATTAACTTAAATGGTAAATTAACAAGGATATCAAATAGGATCAGATCCTGAACTCCTTTTGCTTGCTCTTCTGAGACCTGCAAATACTTGTATATTTTCCCCCGTTGGTTTGTTCAATTCTGTTCAGAAGTCTTTTTCTCCCAGCATTGCTTCTCAATTCCTACTTCCCTCTTTTCAAAAGATCAGCTGTATGTCTGACATGAAGGTAGTCAGACTGTCAAGCTGGTTACGTTGAAAGAAGAAATCACTTCCAATACAAAACACACCTGAGACATAGCAGACACCAATGCAATCTCTCAGAAAAACTGAAAGTGTTCTTTTTCATCCATGTGATCTCTATATCTAATTAGGCTACCAAGGTGACACAGACTGCCCAAGGTTCCCCACACATGTGGAGCTTTCCTCCTTGAGAGATTCACCAAAGCCTGAGCACCTTTCAGAAGCATTATTAAGACTTTGCTATTGTTGCTGGCATTTACTGGTACGGTGAAGTTGATGAGGTATAGATCTTAAAGCCTTGCAGGACCAGCCCAGGATGTTTTAATGCATAAGGCAAAGGACAAGCTGGAACACACACACATTCCATGCAGACAGAAGTTTACCAAGCTGACAATCAAATCTTACTTTAACACTGATGCAACTATAGCATCCCCCTCCATTCCAGAGGCCCAAAGGCTAACTTAGGAGGTGTAGGGCAAGATGCATGGCACATACAGACTCTTTGCTCCAGCACTTTGCTTCATGCCCCTCAGTAGCTGCTGTCTGAAGAATCTGATTCATACTACCTAATGGTAGGGCTCGCTCTGGAGCCTTGTGATTATTATCTGTTTTAATAAGCTATTTTATTTTAATTCTATTGTGTATTTTATTTTATTTTATTTTATAAATAAATAAATAAATCTGCCACATTGTTGGGTCATTCATCAGAAATGGATGCAAAGGAAAATCTATACAATTAGAAACAAACCTTGATGGGATCAGGAGTCCACACACATTTCATATGGCTCACTAACCAGTGGTTCTTTTTGGCCCCAAGGAAATCCCTTGAGAACATGAAGGAAAGGAGGGGTGTTTTCTCTTCCTCTGCATTTAGCTATGCCTGCAAATCAGAAAGTGGATGATGACCTCATAATGGGGGTCTTTTGTTGCCCCCACCTCCCAGTAAGACTGAAGATTTGGATTATGCCTTCTTAAAACAAATGACCAAATATTCAGAAAGAAGAGATATAGTGGTAATGGGAGATTCCAACCACCCTGATATTTGTTGGAAGTCAAACTCTGCCAGAAGTGCAAGGTCCAACAAATTCCTCACTAGCCTTGCAGACAGTTTCATTGTCCAAAAGGTGCGGGACGCAACAAGTTGATCAGCTATTTTGGGCTTGATCCTACTCTACACAGATGAACTTGTCAATGGGGTGAAAATAGTGGGATTCTTTGGTGGGAGTGCTTGGGTGCATTTACATGGTGGAAATAATGCAGTTTGACACCACTTTAACTGCCATGGCTCCATCCTATGGAATCCTGTAGTTTTGTGGGGCACCAGTACTCTTTGGCAGAGAAGGCTAAAGGCCTTGTAAAACTACTCATTCCAGGATTCCATAGGTTGGTGCTACAGCACTTAAAGCGGTGTGAAACTGCGTTATTTCTACAGAGCAGATGGACCCTGGTTCTTCTTGGGATTTATCATACAGAGGAAAGGGGAAGCCAAAGATAGTCAGATGTGCACTCTGGACTTCAAGAAAGATAATTTCAGTAAGCTCAGGAAAATACTGTGTGAGATCCCATGGTCAGAAAAGCTCAAAAGTAAGGGAGTTTATGGTGCACGAGTTTCTTAAAGGTGAGATATTCCAAGGAGGAAGAAAAGTGGAAGGTGTCTAAAGAAACCAAGATAGATGTACAAAGAAATCTCAGAGAAGCTGAAATTTAAAAGGGACTTATGTAATAAGTGGAAGAAGGGGGAAACTACCAAAGAGGATTACAAGCAAAATAGCCAATACTTAGTGGGGGGGGGGTTTGTCAGAAAATGCTAAAGATCAGAATGAACTCAGATTTTCTAGAGAGGTTAAAATAATAAAAAGGGGTCTGGGTTATGTTGGAGCAAAAGCACAAATTGGAAAATGTTAGGGCCATTGGAGATTATCAGATGCACTAAATATGGCATTATCACGATGCCAGGAGATTGCTAAATGGCTTCGCTTTCAGACAACGTCTTTCCCCTCTCGTAATGCTTCCATTTGGCCATTTTGCCGATGCTGCTTTTTATTCATGGGCTAAGCCATGAATGGATCCCCCATTGCCAGCCGATTACGGAATAAAGAGACCACACACATGAAATGGGGTGAAATAAAATATTTTTATTCAAATCAACCTATTTAATTTCCTCTAATATCTTCAGCAGGGGGAGGCAACCTGGTGAGGGACCAGCTGAGGCAGTAGGTCTATGCTATACCACACCCCTCAGCCTTCCCGGGCAAACACCTGGGTCCTGGAGAGGAACCCCAGCTGACTGGGGTTGCTCTCCAGCCGGCCCGCATCTGGAAGGTTAACCCAAAAGTCCCTCACCCAAGCCCCACGGATTGGGGTGAAGGATTATCCCTTAGGCAACCCCAAGGCGGGTCTCCTTCTGTCCCCTTAGGCCCCAAGACCTGAAGTGGCCCTTCCAGAGACCCTACCTTTACCGAAATCGGTGCCAAGGTGCCTACTGAAGCTATGCCTCCACCTTCCCTGCCACAGAAAGGGGGCAAGCGTCTGCTTAGTCCCTTTCACCCACCAGCTCATCCAAAAGGTTCCTCAACCCCTGCTGAAGATCACTTAAAAACATCAAATTTCCTGCATCCGAGAGATGAACCCTGTAGAGCTCGGGCCTCTTGGATACGATGTCAGGGTGTGGCAAATAGTAGCCCAAGCCCTTGGTCATGGCATTCTTGATTTCCCGGTTAGCTCCCCTTCGGGCCTTATCCAGCAAACGTGGATCACCTTCCCCTCTCCAGTGCCACCTTGGCAGGATGGCTGACCACATGACGGTAACCTCAGGCCACCGAGACCTGATTACCCACATGTCATGGATCGCCTGCAGGACCAATGCTTTCCCTTTTAACAGCCCCAAATCATTTCCCCCGAGATGCATGACGAGAACATCTGGTGGAGGCCCATGACGGTCCCCAAAAAGCAATGGCATAAGACCATGCTAACATAAGCCCCTCCTTCCCACCCACTCAACTGTTGCCCCATTCCCCAGACTCAGGTGAGGCCCGAAGTGACTCAACCGGGCCTGTCGAGCCACCCAGTATACCATACTGTGGCCACAAATCAGTGCCCACAGCCTCATCGGCGCCGACCTAGAATCTGAAAAACAAAAGGGGAAGACAACAGATTAGTATGTAAATGAACGCACGTAGCGCCGGTAGGAGGAGGACCTCCACCTGCAAATCCCTTGGATTGCTGCCGCCGGCATTCCCAATGCCGAAGCCGTAGAGGCGGCCCCTATCTGGAAGGAGTGAGTAGCAAAACGTACACCCTGAAGGCCCAACTTACCCAATGCTTTGGACGTCAGTGTCCAGAATTGATATTTGGTTAATGGGGACAAATCAGCATGCACCAAAAGCGGACCCGGGTGCGACCCCCGTACACTTAAAAATTGCTGTAAAGCCCTAACTGGGCATAATTCCGGGTCACTGCACGGTAGCAAGCGACATTGCTTTCCCCTCCCGTGCTGGTCAGTCTCGGAGAAACATAAAGTTAAATCCACTTGCCTTTCAGTCAGACAGACATCCCTCAACTCCAGAGCCCTACAAGAAGCATCCATCTTGGATGCCTGTATAAGCTCATTGATGCGCAATGTGCCAAAAAAAGCTACAAGTGCAGCAGCATGAAATAGCAGAACTTCGTAAGGAGACCTACAAATACTTACCCAAACCTTGGCCAGCCCTTTTAAAATAGCAGGTGAAAGCGGGGCACTATTTTCAACCCTACGACCCCTTTCTCTAGACCACCCCCCAAGGCCTTCCTAATACGGAAATCCCCAGTACTGTCAGGAACCCCCTTTGCTTTCAACCAAAACCCAATTGCCACTAATCGCATCTGTATAGATTGCGGGGACAGGCCTTTGCGATATAAAGAAATGCAAAACTGAAACAGCTGGTCAAAAGGCACTGGAACGCCTTGCATGAAACCTGATAGCTCCCTAAACTGGACGAATTCTTGTAATGCCCTAGTTTATCCTTTCATAGTGCTAGGCGCTAAGGACATACCTAGTGCCCTCACGAGCTCAGCATCCCAAGCCTCCACAGGCTCGCTGGCATCGGATCGCCCTCCGGTGCAGCGTCTGGGGCCAACTCTCTGAAGTGCTCCATCTGCATGCGGGAAAGATCATCAGCAATTCCATTGTCAATGCCCGCCACATGCCATGCTACAAACAGTATATTAAACTTCAAGCACTGCAACGTGAAGGCCCTTACTAGCACCATCACTCGAGGGGATTTAGAGGTAAGGGAGTTTATTACCTGGACAGTAGCCATATTATCGCACCAAAAGTGCACGGATGAATTTGCCAACTCCTTGGCCCAAATAGTGGCTGCTACCAAAATTGGAAAAAATTCCAGGAATGTTAAATCAGCCACAATATCTGAGGCTTCCCAATCAGAAGGCCACCTGCTTGCACACCACCGCCCACCAAAATAAACTCCAAATTCTGTGGATCCTGCCACATCTGAGGCTATCTGTAGATTACCCATTAGCTTCCGTTCCTCGCGTCAAAAAGAGACGCCATTAAATTGGTCCAAAAACTGTTGCCAAATGGACAAGTCAGCTCTCAAATCTTTGGTTACACAGATCCGGAAATGGGGCTGCTGTACACCTTTAATGGCGTCACATAGTCGGCGAAGGAACGCCCCACCAGGTGCCACTACTTTACATGCAAAGTTTAAATGCCCGATCAATACCTAGAATTCTCGCAGTGTGGCTTTACGTTGGGTTAAAAACTGAGAAACTCTATCCTTCATATCAATAACTTTGGCTTAGAACAACCGACACAACTGGTTAACCTTGTCAATCTCGATGCCCAGACAAGTCAAAACTTGGGCCGGTCCCTCAGTTTTCTCAGGTGCTAGTGGAACCCCAAGCTCCCCAGCCAAAGCTTCAAACTGGTCCAACAAGTACTTACATTGACCAGACTGATAAGGTCCTATCATTAGAAAGTCATCTAAATAGTGCACCACACTACCCAGTCCCATCCTAGTCTTCAAAGGCCACTCAAGAAAGGTGCTGAAGGTTTCGAAAGCGTTGCACGAAACCGAACAGCCCATGGGGAGAGCCCGGTCCATATAAACCTGCCCCTCAAACTGGAAACCTAACAACTCAAAGTCATCCGGATAAACTGGCAAAAGCCTGAATGCAGATTTAATATCGCATTTTGCCAGCTCAGCTCCCTAACCCTGCAGGCGGACCGCCCGAACAGCAGCATCAAAGGATGTGTACACAGCTCATGAGGAATACAGTCATTCATCGAATCCCCTTTTGGATACGATAAATGGTGAATAAGCCTAAATTCCCAAGGGGCCTTTTTGGGAACAACGCCCAGGGGCAAACTCGCAGGTTAGGAACCAGAGGACTAGGAAAAGGGCCTAAAACTCGGTCCTCAGAAACTTCTTTTTTAATTTTATCCCTAACTATATGTTCCATGCCTAAAACTGACCTCAAATTGTGTGCCCAAAGAGGCCGCCGAACGCCTTGAAATGAAATTCTAAAACCAAACTGAAAACCCTGCAGCAAATACTTAGCTGCCCCCTTGTCCGGATAGACAGTGAGCCAATGCCGCAAAACCTCATTATTGATTGGGCTGGGACCCTTTTTGAGGTTGAGCGGTGGAACTTCTGCCCCTCCCTCCCTGGGTAGCCCTACCCCCCCCCCCCCGAGACAACATTTTTCCTCTCGGACAGTTTCGAAAGGAATGCCCAGCTCCGCAGATGGAGCACTCATGGCTAAACCTGCAGGGTTTACGGGCACAAAACCCATGAGAACTGAATTCCCAGCAAACTTGCTTATTGGCCAGGGCAGTGCCAGCAGGGGAACGAGCCATGGAGCTGCTGGATAACTTAACTAAGTGACCACTATGGGTCCTTTCCCCCTGAATGGGGCGAGCCGGAGTCATGAGGTGCATCCATAATTGAGGATGCATCATATCCCACCTCAATGAGGGGTAAATGGCAGCTCTCATCCTGAAGGCTTCATCATACAGGAGCCATGCCGGTCCTGCAAAATCACCATAAGCCTTGTGAATTATGTCCAGGTATTGAAACAGGGCTGCCGCCCGGTGAGGCTGTACCTTGACCACCACCCCAGCATAAATGAGAAACCCGGAAAGCCAATTGGTCCAGTTCCTCTCTACCTTTCATTTCTTCAATTTTTCCTTATCCTTCTCATCCATTTCTTCTTTATCTTTTTTTTCTCCACCTCTCCAGCTCTCTATAAAGTAGAGAAAAAAGATCCACATACATCCCTTTCACTATTTTATCCTTCATAGACTGGAGCAAATGATCACCCAATGGGAGGGACATCTCTCCAAATGGAATGGCCGAATAAGCAACTGCATCATAGCCAACCCCTTGCGAAGTGCCCGCGAGACCATGGCTCGGCCCAAGAGGGTTAACCAAAGAACCAGGCCCATAAGATAACCAAGGAGACCATTGCGGGGCCTGGTCGTAGCCTGGCCAATTAGTGTGCACTGGCTGAGTGCCTGAACTAGGGTTTGACATGTTTTGAGCCATGGGAGGCCAAGGGCCCCAAGGCCAGCTGACTCCAGCAAAGGCAGAAGCTGTCTCATTAGAAAACTCACCTGTAACTCCAGGCTGTACGTTGTCATGCCCCGGTGCGTCATGAGGATTGACATGAGGGAGGTCATCACCCACGGCCTCATCAGTTTGCTTGGACCCGGATGCACCGTCGGGATGAATATTCTTCTCAAGAGCATCTAAACGAGAAAGGATATCCTCAGCAAGCTTCCTTTTCTTAACATGCAGGCTAGTCGGAGTTACATCTGACTCCTGAACACCTTGGATCATCTCAAGGTGCTGTATCCTAGCCAAAATTGCCTTCCATGGGATATGAGCATCCTCATCACTGGATGAAACAGGGTCTGGCTCAACAGGAAGTTTAGGTGGCTGCTTAGGAGCCCGACCTTTCCCCTTGCTGCCACCCTTACCCTTGCCTGGAGCCATTCTGCCAAAACAAATAAATTACAATTCAAATTCTGGGCCTTAGATTAGCTACCACAACTTGTTGTTGTTGTTGTTGTTGTTGTTGTTATTGATCCTACTAGTGTGGTGTAGTCCTTCGACCCAGAAAAAGCCCCACACAACAATCACTCACCCTGTGACAACAATCAACTAATGTTATTAATGGCAGAATTATTCTGTTATTATTATTGTTGTTGTTGTTGTTGTTGTTGTTGTTGTTATCAAGAACAAGGTAAGCTGTGCTTGACTGTTTACAACTTGAGCCCAAGAAGGCCCCGAATGGTGCCTAGAAGCAACTATAACTACCCCCTCCCCAGATGGCCAGTAAAGCAAATAGCAGTTGCAAGCAGTTGAACAAGGAGAGCCCTCTGGTGGCCCGCCAAATCAGCCAGATCAAAGAGGAAAAAAAGGGGGGAAGGGGGGAGCAGGCGAGCAGTTTCTAAAGGCCCTCTGTTGGCCCGCCAAAAAACTAGCTGCAAAGACAGACACCCACAGAAACCCCCTGGTGGCCCGCCAAAACTGCGTTAGCAATAAGCTTACTAGAAGCCCCCTGGTGGCCCACCAAAATCGTGTTAGCAATAAGCTTACTAGAAGCCACCTGCTGGCCCGCCAAAACTGGTCCAAAGACCAGAATACCGTCACCTAATCAGCCTATGGGAGGGGAAAAAAGGGGGGCGCCCCACTAGGCACCCTCTGGTCAATCCAGGGCCCAAACCTCACCAACCAAGCCTTTCCACCCTTCCCAGGAATCAAACACTCCCCCCCCCCGAAGCAGCGAACCCATGAGCCCCGAACACGGACAACTCCTCCTTTCAATACTCCCTGCTCAAGGACTCCTGAAGCTGCCGGAAAACAGCAAAGTGTGGCCTCTCCCAGAACGTGACAGTCCCAGGCGCCCAACAACGGCCCGCCTAAAGTCCATGCCCAGCAAACGGGACAACGCCAGCCAGCAGCAAGGTCTGGTCAGGAGCCCGACTGACCAACCGCCCAGGTGCCCCTTGTTGAAGGCGGGTCGCTGCCACGACCCAACAAGGCAGCACCGCTGGACACCCCAGAGAGGAGACACTCCAAAGCACTGGAAGGCGACACTTTCAACAAGCCGCCTCTTCAGCCCAGGCAACTGCCAAGCAGTTATCTCGACGATCACTTCAGATGAAGCGGTGGAGGTGAGGGGCAGCAGGGTTTATGTACTCTCTGGCCCCGCCCCTCATCTCCCGTCGCAGGCGACGACACCTGCGACGACAGGGTGGTCTCCAGACTGCCAACCGGCAGCAAAGGCAGCTCCCCTCACCTAACGGCTCTGCTGCACGGCAGGGAGCCGAATTCTGTTTCTGTAATGTAATGTCCTGCAAGTGAAAAGGTGCCCATTTTGCTAGCGCAATCCCAGTGTCAATGGGAGATCTGTGCCAGAACACATCCAGGTGAGATCAGGGCATCCAGGTAAGTGACACACTTTTTTTGTACCCTCCCCGGGTTACTTGTTACATTTTAAGTGTGTCTTTGTGCTTGCTGTATTACTTTATTTTTTATTTTTGAATTTCCCACGCTCTTGTCTTCTCACAAGAACTGGCGGGATTTCCTTCCAGAAAATGAATGGAGGTCTATTCAGCTCCATTCACTCCTGGGCAGCCTGGCATGCATGAACAAGGTAGGTCTGAAAGTTTACATTATTGTGCTGGGACAGGGATGGGAGAAGGGCAGGAGAAGAGATTGTGGGATGGTAATGCTTTTTTTGTTGCCATCTGATAATCTCCATTGTGTAGTAAAGATGGAGAAATGCTAAGAGGGGACAGAGAGAAGGCCAAACGTTTTAATACCTTCTTATCTCAGTCTTCTTCCAAAAAGAAAACTGTGCTGTAACTAGTAAAAATAGAATAAATTATATAGTAAGAAGATTGCAGCCCAGAATAGGTAAAAGAATGCCTAAGTACTCTAAATGAATGAAAGTCTACAGGGCCAAATGAACTGCATCCAAGAGTACTAAAGGAACTTGCAGATGTAGGACTTTATCAGATGCAGCAAATATGGTGTCATAACAATGCTTAATGATCATGAAAGGGGGCACATACTGGACAATGTTGTCCTTTCATTATCATGTAAAGTCCAAAAGCCATTGTTGTTGTTGTTTTTTAATTGACAGCCCAAGCCATCAATGTATCTCCCGTGGTGCTTTGTTGCCAGCCTTTGTGCTCAGTGAATACAGTGTCAATTGTAAAAATACTTCGGGTGAGATTGGGACAGCCAGATAGAGGATGCTGTTTTTTTAACCTTCCCGGTTTACTTGTGATTTTTAAAGGGTGTTTATGTGTTTGTGTGTACGTTTTATTTCTTTGTCTTGCTTTAACTTTTAAATTTGCCATGCTCCTGTCTTCTCATGAGAATCGGTGAGATCTCAGCCCCCAGACCACATATTCCTGTGTATAAGACTGCTTTTTAACACTTGAAAATCTCCTCAAAAGTGGGGGGGTCATCTTATATGCCCAACAGATCTTTTCCCCTGCTGTGAGAATGACTGCCTTGTCTTTGAAGTGTTAAATTCCCTGGGCAGTTTCCCCAGCAGATCCTTCCCCCTGCTGTGAGAATGACTGCTTTGCCTTTGAAATGTTAATTGCCCTCCATTTAGGGATTGTATGTATTTTGGTAAACTTGCCAGGTAGATTTCCATTTGCATAGTTTTGGGGATTTCCTCTCCAGGAGTTTGCAAGTCTGCCAATGTGGCTCTAAAATCATTAATGTGTTCATTCAAAAATTTGGGATTTGACAGCTTCATATTAACCAACTTTATTATTAATGAAACTTTATTTTCCAAAGATTGAACACCACAGAGATTTTTCAAAGTATCCCATGTTTTTTTGGCTATTCTCAGTCCTTTAATTTCACAGACTATTCCATCATCTACAGCCACTGAGCTGGCTGGCTGGTGGGGAGCCAGTCTTTTTCCTTTAACTCTCAGGCCTAGTCAATGTTCTTTACTAATCAACCCTATGTTCCAGAAACATATGATATGCTGATGTAAACAAATTCTTTCTCTAATAACGGCCGAACTGTACCTAAATGTTCCTAAGTTACCTTGCCTTGAACTATCAACAAATTGTCTCAAGGGAAATTGCTGGCACCAAAGAGAAGGAGGAGGGAATTGTTTTTTTTGCATACTGTATAAAAATATTCTGTAACTACAGCTCTGGGTTCTGACTCTTTGGAAGATATTCCAGTCAGGCCCACCGGTGTAATAAAACTCACTTTCCAATCCGTGGGTCTGCTGTTACATGATTTCTGCAACAGTACATCTTGATTTCAGTAAGGCTTCTGACAAAGTCCTCCATGATATTCTTCAGGCAAGCTGCAGAGTTGTGCACTAGATAGTGTTACAGTTAGATGGATCTCTAATTGGTTGACAGAATTAACCCAGAGAGTACTAACCAATGGTTGTTTTTCATCCTAGAAAGAAGTGATGAGTTGAGTACCTCAGGGTCCTGGGTTTGATGTTGTTTAACACCTTTCTAAATAACTTAGATAATGGAATAGAGGGCATGCTTATCAAATTTGCAGATGATACCAAATTAGAGAAGATCAACAAGGCCAACCAAGATGATCAAAGGTCTGGAAAACAAGCATTATGAGGAATGATGTAAGGAGCTGGGCATGTTTAGCTTGGAGAACACTGAGAGATGACATGATAGCAATCTTTTAATCTCTGAAGGGATTTCATGTAGAAGATGTAGCATCTTTTTTGCTGCTCTAGAACATGAACCAATGAATTCAAATTACAAAAAAAGAGATACCATCTAAATATTAGGAAGAACTCTTACTGTAAGAACAGTTGGACAGCAGAATAGATTGCCTCAGAGGGTGGTGGACTCTCTAACTTTGGAGGTATTTAAGCAGAAGTTGGAAGGATATCTGCTAAGTCCTTTAGTTGTATATTTCTGAATGGCAGGAGATGGGACTAGCTGGCCCTTGTGGTTCCTTCCAACTCTAAGAGTCTTTGATTCTATGATTCTAACTTGATTGTTGCTGTTCAGAGACCCTAAGTCTCAGTCTACCAATCAATTGAAAAAGGTTAACTTTAGAAAAACAGACCTTGCAATCAGGAGCCTTGAGACAAACTCAGTCAGAGAGAAATTTATATTAAAAGCAAAGTATAATTCAAAACCTTATACTGTAATAACTTGTGGCCTAAATCCAATTACTAGGCACTACTAGAGTAGACCAATCGAATCAACTGGTAAATGGCAACTCCCATCCTGGGAGAAAGGCAGGATTTAAATTCAATAAATAAATAAACAAATTATATAAATTCAGTTGACCCAGTAGCTCTATTCTCACAGCAACCTGTAATTGCATTTTGATCTGTAAGATTCAGTGCTATGTCTACTTTACAGCTTAGCTTCCTTAACAAAATAGCAAACAAACAGTGCTTCTCCCAAGTTTGTCCTGGACTCCAGAAGATATGGACTTGGATGCAGCTTAGTTTCATCTTTGACATATGTAGAAGGCAGAAGCAAAAACATTTTTCTCATTTTATATTTTTTAGTTCTGTCTGTCTGTCTGTCTGTCTGTCTGTCTGTCTGTCTATCTATCTATCTATCAGTGCCAGCCTAATGTAATGGTTTGAGTGCTGGACTATGACACTGGACACTAGAGTTTGAATCCCCACTCAACCATGGAAACCCTCTGGGTAGCCTTGTGCAAGTCACACTCTCTCAGCCTCAGAGGAGAGCAAAGGTAAACCCCTTTTGAACAAATCTTGCCAGAAAAACCCCATGATAGGTTCACTTTAAGGTCACCATAAGCTGGAAACAATTTGAAGGCACATAACTCTCTCTCTCTTTCTCTCTCTCTCTCTCTCTCTCTCTCTCTCTCTGGTCATAAAAACAACCAAGCAGTCAACATCACGTAATTTATCAGTGTGAAACACTGCATGCTATCTGGTAAGTTTCACTCTGATATTTGTATGGGGACCTCACTGGGTCACTACCAATACATTCAAGCTTTCTGGAAGCATTTCATTTGGTTTTATTTTAGGGCTCAAATGCAAGAGCCACGTAATCTCACCACACATCAGAGAAGACCTTTCACCAGAGAGAAATGCATCTATACTCTGTAATGTGTGAGAGCACACCCCCATATTTGGATCTGTTATCCAAATTGTGTGATGTCTATAAGGATCCCACTAGTGTCTGAATCTTAATATGGGGGATATTTATATAAATTATAAATGACAGCAAGAGGCTGGGAAATGGCAGGATCTTTTGATCTACATATACTGGTAGTAACTGAGGAGACTCCAAGCTAGAATGTACAATTAAATGATCCTTATTGGAAATTAATTTTAATACAATTCACACAAACACTCAGGCTTCAAGCAATCACACAAGGCTATCGAAGTTAGTAGGAAGTATTTCGATAGAGGAACAAAGTAAGGGGTTTACAGGTGATGCATTATCTAACAGAGGAGCAGAGATTTGTGCAACAGAAGATTCTCAGAGATGCATTCTGAGGGTCTCACAACAAACTGGTAGCATGGATGTAGGAAGAGGAACTGTGGACTGTATACATTTTGGTGGTACACTGTGTACATTTATATAATATCACCCTGATATGATAATTCCCCTGAATGGATGGGATCTAGAGTGGAATACAATGTCTCTCAGAGTTTCCCAGGGTAAAACAAAGGGTTTTCCAGAAGAGTTAACAATCATTAATGGACAATATATTTGGAATTGAATAAGAGCAGACAACTTCTATTGTAGGGGAAGAAGGGAAGAGGAAAAACCCATTTTGAAACCATCAAGGACTCTGCTATTGTTGAGTGGATTAGTGGATGACTCATCTCTAGACGTTCTTCAGGAAAAACTCTGACCTGGGTATGACCTGTTTGAGGAATTTTCAAAGGCCCCTCCCTAGTTTGTACATTACTCCAGCTTTGGTCTCTGGGCATCCCTGGTTTACTTGCTAACCATGTGGAAGGCAACAGCAAGTCAGATAATTAAATATTACCAAGTGTGCAATATTCCAAGATGAGGGCTGTCAAGGTAGGTAACAGATTTTATTGCAGAGCCTTTTAAAGCAAAAGTCAAGACATTTCTGTCAGAAACTGGTCTGATCAGAAAATGAGAGAAAATAGATGGGGAAAATCAATCAATAAATTGAAATAAAAATGTAAGCCACCTTCTTTCATTCTGGAGTCTGTGGAAGCAGGCATAGCTATCAGAAGTTAATCTCCAATTGTTCTCCTCTTTGACAGTCTGATATGTGTGAGGATTTAGACAGCAGAGAATGAAAATCTCAGACTTATACCTTTCGGCTTGTTCTTATCTGGCTGAGTTTGGTGTGATTTCATGGCTCAGAAGGCTGGTTTAGAATTAGCATAGTCATGTTTAGTACCTGACCTTCCGAGGACAAGCTTGTGGCCTGAAAAGTACAAAACACTCCTTGTAAAAAACACTGCCACTTCCCCACAACCACTCCTTCCTGGTGCTATAAGCTGTCACCCTGGCACACTGTATAAAAATAAATACAGAGATCTTTCATGAGGCAGTGGCTTAAACAGTATTCAGAAATGGGGGCAACTATGGTGTCATAGGACTTTATCAGATGCTCTAAAAAAAAAAAAACCTGTGGAGGTCAGGAGGAGGATGCTGCTGTCCCGCTTCCGGTTATCGATACTGCAGGCCCCATCTTCCTCTCAGCCTTCCTCCATGCTTCCTTCTGTGCTGGAGGGATGAAAAAGGCACCACTTTTCATGGACGGAAGTTTCCATCAATAAAAAGCGGTGCCTTTTCTATTGCTCCAGCATGGAGGGAGAATGAACAAAGGACAGGGTGTGCAGTAGTGACCGCCGGAAGCGGGACAACAGCGTCCTCCTCCCGACCTCCATGGGGTTTTTTAAAGAGCATCTGATAAAGTCCATAATGATGCCTAATTAACACAAAAAGGCACGCATATCAGATGATGTCATCCTTTCACAATTTTGTACTGTCCAAAAGTGGTTTCTTTTTATTGATGGGCCAAGTCATCAATAGATCTCCTGTGGTGCTTTTTTGCTGGTATTGCTGGCACTTGAAACCTCATGCCATTGTGCTCATGTGAATACAGTGTCAATGACAGAACGCTTCTGGGTGAGTTCACAACTGCCAGATAGGAGACACTCTTTTTATGAACCTGCCCAGTTTACTTGTAATTTTTAAAGTGTGTTTCTGTGCTTGTGTCTACATTTTGTGTGTTTCTTTTTCTTTGTGTTTTTTTTTTAAATTTACCATGCTTGTGTCTTCTCATGAGAATCTGCAAAATCACAAGAGCAGAAGTGAATGGAGCTCCATTCACTCTTCGTCAATGCTGGGGCTGCCTTATGTTGCATTATTAAGGTAGGTCTGATAAAAAGGGGGGGGGGTTGCCAGCATAAAAACATTTCAAAATATGCTGGCAAAAGAACATTGGAAAAAGCTATTCTGATAAAGTCCTAACTGAGAGAAAGAGGTTGGTATCATACATTTTAGTAGATTTAAGTCTATAAAAGGTTATGCTACTTACATCTTTCTCTCAGTGACAAAGGTGCTACAAGATCCCTTTGCATTCTGATCCAGATGAAAGACTTTTATCACACTAGCCTCTTTTCCCACAGCAATCATGCTAGTGAAGCAAATGGGAACATACCTGTTTGAAAACATTCAGTATCACATTGTCTCTTCTATCGTGTGAGTGTGGTGTGATTGTGCTGCTTTGGCAAACTTCTGTCTTTCTTCACCAGCTATGTAACCCTGACTTCAGAACATGTATGCTTTTCTTTAAAAAAAAATGCTGCTATTCTGTAATCACAGGGAAACAATATTTTTTTTTAAAAAAAATTATCATTTCCCCATAAGTACACATTCACAACAAGAAAAAGAGGGGAAAGAAAGATGTGGATAAAAAACAATCTTGGCTGCTTGGGAATAGCAAGGGAAGGAGGAGAAGAGGAGAGTCATGTCCCCCTATGCCACATGACTACTGTCATAATATTACTGCTGCAGAAAGGACTTTATGCACCCAGAGGAATACTGGCATAGAAGAAGTATTGAGAGCAATTGATGAGTTTTCCCCATCAATGAAGAGGAGTGCTACAGAAACAACTGGAATGCAAACCAGCAATAGGATAGAGATGACGTTGTGCAACAAATATTGGCCAAATGCACTAATAACTTGCTGTAATTCCAGAATAATCAAGTGATAAAGTCTTAATATGACTATGTCTTTGAATTACTATAATATTATTATTGGCTTACTGGCCATCGGAGGTGATAATTTCCTGATTGCTAGAAATCTGTGAATATACATTCTTCATTTCTAATAAATATATGATTTCAGTAACACAGAGAGACACATACAGCAGTTATTAACAACCAAGACTGAACATCGTATTGTCATTTTCCTTCAAAGGCATTTAACTAGTTTTTTTTAATGCATTGTATTGAGTTGTCAGTGTTTTCCTCCCCTAATGAGAATTCCAGCTATCTGCAGGTTACACAAATGCCCCATGTCCAAATAAAAGTTTATGAACATAGAATGAAGTGTGTTCCAGAGCCAAAAAACTTCAATGGTAACTAAACCCCCTCCTCCTTCCTTGGCAAGGCGCTTGAACATGTGGTGGCCGGGCAGCTTCTGATATTCTTTGAAGAAACAGATAATATGGACTGATTCCAGTCTGATTTTAGGCAAAGGTATAATATCAAAACAATCTTAATTGTTCTGATAGATGGCTTACTCCTGCAGAAAGACAGGCAGAATGCTACTCTTCCTTTTGATACCATTGATATTGGGCTGGCTGTATGGAATGGAAGTAAAGGACACTGTTTTGCTATGATTTCCCTCCTACCTTAAAGGCTTTTTGCCTGTTTAAATTATTTTATTGTCTTACATCTTAAAATTGCTTAAACTGATTTTACTTACACATTGTCTCAAGCTCCCAGGATACATGGTGGAATGTAAATAAAGGAAAGGTGATGTGCTCTTATTGTTAGCAGGTTTGCCCCATTCAAGGGAAATTATCATTTTTTTCCATTGAAGGGAAACAGCAGAATTCATTTTTGTCAGGAAATAATCCGCAATACAAAGAAGTATTAATTTAATTCTATTTTATCATTTTATGGTGATCTAAATCAAATTAGTTCTAGTCTGAACTGAATCTATCAAACAATTTAAGTGTTAACTTGGCAAATTTCTTTCTTTAGTGGAAAATGGAGGTTGGATAATTAACACCACATCCCCCCCCCCACACACACACACTTAGCTCCTCTCCCAGCAAAGGCAGATCTGGCAATAAAGAGGAAGTGAATGGACATAACCACGAAAGGGTGACATCATCTGATCTGCATGCCCTTTTGCAGTTATGTGGTGTCGTTATGACACCGTATTTTGTCTGTCTGATAAAGTCCCGAATCTCTCCTCCTTCCCCTCCTAAACTTCTGTATGCAGTGTTGAATATGATAGTGTAGTGGATCATCGGGGAGGGAGCTAGAAGGGATGCTCATCCAGTGTATGCTGGTTGGTCACCAGTGTAATTGTCCTCCATGTTCCAGAATAACACAATACCCATCCAAAGGCCCTGTCACACTGCAGAATTATCGCACTGTGCTTTTGAGTTGCTAAACTGCAAATCCTAAAATACCATAGATTGTTGCCATGGCAATTGAAGTGGAATCATAATGCTACAATTAGAATGTCAAGAGCCCCCAGAGCACTGTGGGTACTAACCAAGACAGCCACCCAGCACTCCTCAGAGGACTTTTTCGGACAGCGATTTGTAACACAAGAAGGCTCGTCCCTCTTGCGAGGCTGCTGTGCAGCAGGGGGACCGTTTTGGATGACACTGCCCCCCTGCCAATACTGTTCTGGAAGATCTGGGAGGCTGCAGTGCCATATTTGGCCATTTCCTAATCATGGAAGTTGACCATGATTAGAAAATGGCCAAATATGGTGCTACAGCCTCCCAGCTCTTCCGGAACAGTATCGGCAGGGGGACAGCATGATCTGAAACAGCCCCCCTGCCATGCAGCAGCCTTGCAAGAGGGACGAGCCTTCCTGCGTTACAAATCACCATTCGAAAAAGTCCAGAATACCTGGAAATGGAACTCCCACAACTGCAGTGACAGGAGGGGTGTGCCCTTGGTAGCTGTCTGAAAATGCTTCCCAATGATGCAAAACCTTATTTTGAAACAGAGGAGATAGTGATTCCTGTGTGGCAGGGGGTTGGACTGGATGGCCCTCGTGGTCTCTTCCAGCTCTGCAATTCTATGATTCTATGAAGTAGAAGGCCAAGGCATCTGATCAGCTGTGGACCCCAGTAATGGATTATGAGCTGCACCACACAGTGAGGATTTATGTGGATTCATTGTGTGGTGGAGTGGAGAGGTCTCACATATTACTGCTATGGAGAGAAAAACTGAACTTGACAATCATGTGGTCTTTTCCAGCTGCATAATTTCTTATCATTAAAATCTCTGGAAAGTTGCAAGTATTGGCCTTTTTAAAAAAGCAGTCTTTTCCATCTTTTTATTCCATTAGGATAGACCTATATTTAATCAGAGAAATAAAATCCTTTTATTTTCAATTCAGCAAAGCAGTTTTCCTCCAGTTGACAGTGGATAAGGCTGGGGTTTGTAAATACTTTCTTTTCTATTCTATCTGTACTGTAAATTGCTTTCCTTAACCGGAACAACTATTTTTATATTTTATGAGATCAGGAGGGCCCCAAATATCGTTGCTGTTGTTGTTTTATAAACTGCTTAATATAATAAAATATGTAAGTGGTTTTCTAGGTCAGGGATGAATATAAAATAAAGCTGAGACTACTGTGGCAAACATAAGAGACAAGGGGGAAATGTGATGTTTCTAGTATACAACACCCATGCTTATTTGTTCACTGTTGTCATGTTGTGCTCACTTAATGTGTGTGTCCTCTTTCAGAGTCTCGTGTAATGATACAAATGCAGAAAAACTACAGAGCAGAGTATGAACAGCTCACCCTCCTCCTGATGTTCTTTGTATTACTTCTTAGCTTGACCAGCAGGCTGAGGCTCAGTAATGTGAAAGATTCAGTGATTTAGCACTCCTGAAATGTTATGTGTTTATTGCAGGGTAGCACTTGCTTAGCTTCTGTGGGGCCAATTATTACATGAATATGGCAGACACAATTGTAATGATTGAAACAAACTGCAAGTTTATATCTTTTTAAAACAGCAACTTCAATAAATCAATATATTCTACATGGAATTCAACTTGTTTACAATCTTCTCAAGTTCTGTGCATCCAATGAGGTGCCAGCATAGGAGACACTTATAGAAATTTTTCACGTGGGTACTACTCAACCATTATCGAGTATTATATGTTCTCCATCCTGATACCCTCCCCCCACTCTTCCAATAATTCATCAATTGGCTATATTTCATAAATTGGCTTATTATTGGCATAGTTGGTAGTAGACCAAGGACTCTCAAGTATAAGGAATCAAAGTTTGCTCAGAAAAACTAAGAAAGACCCAGCTCAAATTCCTCAAAGACATGCCCGGGTGATAATTAATTTTGGGAGCCTACAGAGATAAAATATTATGAGTTAGGTCAGAATCAAAGGAGAGAGCTTTTTCTGCTTGGTTTGAAAGATTTTTCACTTCACTTTAGAAAACTCTCCTCCCCTTTTAGTCTAGCCTGCATAATGTAATTCAAAACTAAGGAGATTTTCAGACAGCCTCTTGCCGCACAAGCAGCCTCCGGAGCAGTAGCGATGCTGCTGCGCAGCAAGGGGGTCCATTTTGGACTACGCCGTTTCTCTCTCGGCGTTGTCCGTGACTGTTGCAGCTAGCATTGGAGGTGGCCGCGCTGTTTTTCACTCACGGAAGTTGTCTGTGAGTAAAAAACAGTGCACCCGCCTCCAATGCTAGTCGCAACAGTCACAGATGACGCCGAGAGAGAAATAGTGTCATCCAAAATGGACCCCTTGCCACGCAGCAGCCTTGTTACTGTTCCGGAGGCTGCTTGCGCGGCAAGAGGCTGAAAGAGGCATCTGAAAATCTCCATAGTCATTAACAGTACATAGAATTAACAGTATAAGCTAAGATTAGCCAAAGGAATTGCAAAACATAGAATTAACAGTATAAGATAAGATTAGCCAAAGGAATTGCTCAATCCAAATCTTTGAGAGATCTTTAAACGTATTGAGCGGCCAGATATTTATTGCTCTTTGCTTTCTATTTGATAGGAGGCATGCAGGCTGGATGCTTCAGCTGGTACCAAATCAAGCCTTGGTCTATGGGAGCCAGGATGAGGATCCTACAATGAGTAAATAAGGTTTTCTAATGTAGGACTTGTCTACATTGACCATATACCTGTCTTTCCCCCATCTTAGAGTCCTGCAGTCCTGATGATGTAGGGCTATTGCCCTGTTCTGCCTGGGCAGTCTTCATGACCCCCAGGGCAAATATGGGGCTATGACAGGGGAAAGACAGGGTAGGGCCCAATAAAACCATTATATTAAAATACCTGCTTTAATCCGTTCCCACCAGGAAGAAATGGATCAGGTCCTATGAGACCATCCCAAATAATCTAGACACCACCCCCAGTTGAAAATGCTGCTGCTTAATGCCAAGTTGGTGAATGGTAAAATAGCTGCCACTCAGGACTTAATCCTAGATGAACATGCCAATCTGGCAGGTATTACAAAAATCTGGTTGGGTGAGGCTGGCGGGAGGGGGGAGTGAGCTTTGCTCTCCAGGATTCTCTGTGTAGCAAAAAGCAAGACCTGGGGGACATGGAGGTCTGTCCCTCCAGTCTGAAGGGTTTGAGCGTGTTTAATAACTGGAACATATTAACAATTCTTTCATGTACTACTCACCTTGCTGCTCAACAGCTTCCCTTCCTGAGCTAGCCGGGGGTGTCTCAGGGGTGGTTTTGGAATCCCACAGCTTATGATGCTGAGGGACCTTCAGCATTCAGGCTGAGGCTACCCTGTCAGGAGCAGCTCAGGACTTCATGTCTGCCATGACAACTGTGGGTCTGTCCCATGTGGTATTTGACCTCTCATGCTGCAGGGTACACTCTAGACCTTGTTTTCTGTACAGGGAGCGATGATGGTGATCTGGGAATGGAGGATCTTTCTAATGATCCATTATCATGGACAGATAATTTTATCATCAGGTTTAGACTTTCTGGGCCTCAGAGCTTCTTCAAGGGTAGGGAACCTATTAAGATGGTCTGCCCGAGGAGGCTTGTGGATCCAGATGGATTCCTGATGGCTCTTGGGGAGTTTCCTGCTGTCTTGGCAGGGGATCTTTTTGAAGCCCTGGTTGATCTCTGGAGTGGGAAAATGACCAGGTGGACACAATCATTCCTAAGCATCCTCCTCACAGAGTGGAGCTAAACCAACCCCCCTGGTTTTCTAAGGAGCTGGCAGCAAGAAAGCAAGTGAGACAGAGACTAGAGCAACTGTGGCAGAAAACTCAGAGTGAGTCTGAAAACAGGCTAAAATCTATCTGATGGCCACCATCTCAACCATTCTCTGGGGGCAAGCAGAAAGAGGCTCTGTTTTTGAGGCCAATGTCTTGAAAATCTCACTGCTGTTAAGAACCAATGGGGCGTGTGTTGAGAGAGGGGGTGTGTGGCTCTTCACAGCCAGGCACTGCTGCATCACCACCCCTCAACTCTCAACCCTTCCCCTCTTGCTTCCCCCTTTTTCATCACCAACCCTTGGATTTTTCTACTGCCCCTGGGGGGGGCAGTACTGCCCACTTTGGGAATTAACTGGTCAGATGGCAGGGACCAAACCTGTGACTTTCCACAAGCAAAGCATACATTCTGTGATGCTTTTCAATTAAACATGTTCACCAAGCACCATTCTGACACAGCCAGCTATTTCTCCTAAGTGCTCCAAATACCATCCTTTCATTCCAGCAGACACCAATAGGCCTCATGTCTTTCTCTTTAAGGTATCACCCTTTAATCACCCTAAAGGCCCCATCCACTAAAGATTCCATCCCCTGATATATATTTAGTTTCCAGGTTTCAGCTCTGGTATCAGGATCAAAGCCTCAAGAGATGTGACTACCTGAGAAAGAACTGTGGAAGTTGTGGGACTACAACCTTCAGTTGTTGCTCCCCATCAAATGCTACCTGTTTTATCATGATGAAGGCCTCATTCAAGGTGTGGGAATTCCCTTAAATTGTATGTCCCACAGCCATTAAGCCAAGCTGCTGCAAAGCCTGGTTTGTGAGTACCTGTTGGAGACACTCCAGGGACTCGGTATCTCTTCTTCTCTTCTTCGAAGCCAGAAGCACAAGTACTCAACAGGAGAACTGAGCCATGTCCTTTCCCATCTTCTCTACCCATTTCCTGCCTCTTCTCTCCTACCCAACCTGAAACCAAAGCCCCAAAGTTGAAACCACAGGAAACACTGGAGACTCTTGCTGCTCCTACCACTGCCATTTCTTTCCTAAACTAATCCTAAGCCATCAATAGATCTGCTGTGACTTTTTTTGCTGGCATAGCTGGCATGTCTAACCTCATGGGGTTTTTTCTCGTACTTACTCCATCAATGGCTGGAGCAGCCAGAACACTTCCAGGTGAGATCGCAACATCCAGGTAGGTGACACACTTTTTTTAAGATTCCCTGATTTACTTGGAAGTTTTTAAGTGTGTTTTTGTGCTTTGTGTCAGTTTAAATGTTTTATTTGTTGTTTTATGTTTGAATTTCCCATGCGATAAAGTCTTGTGGGATTTCAAATGAGAAAGTGAATGGGCTTCATTCACTTCCTCTTCATTGCCAGGGAAACCTTTGCTGGGAGAGAAGGTAAGTGTGGTGGGTGTTCTTTTGCTGGCATTAAAATGATTTTTTTTTTTTTTAATGCCAGCAAATGAACCTTTAAAGGGGCTTGTCTGATAAAGTCATAAGTGGCTGATCTAAGTTCTTGGTCATCCTTTTTAAAAGGATACATTATGTATCTATTATAAATTTACAATATATGTATAACTTTAACATATTTGAAATTTTGAATCATCATTAACTGCACATCTATGTTGGTATCCAATAGGATCAGGCAACTGAACTGGGAAGGCCTATTAAGTTAAACTCAAGATTTAGAGCAATTCCTTATCCACTCTACCCATAGTGTTCCAGGCAGTTGTTAGGCCAGCTGGAGGGCAACAAATAATCAGAGAAATGATACAAGCAAAGCATTATTGCTGTCTGGAAACAATCTTCCATTATATCCAAGGAGTGGATGTATGCTGTTTGCTTTCTGTTTCTAGTGCAATGCCTAATCTACCCTTTACACAAGCTCACCAACCATGTGAAAAGCTGATAAGAAATGTTCATAGATTTGGGGATGTTCATCTGCTCTTTCTGGGAATGTGTAAGTCTTCTGCCTGGAGTCAGAGGGGAAATGCAGCTATCTTGTCAAAGAACTCACAAAAAACTAAAGACTGTACAGATTAAGTGCTCTTAGCCAAACACAGATTGGGGCTTAAGTATGTTATTTCTTTGAACTATAACTCAGAAAGTCACAGATGGCCTGGCCAATGATCATTCTAGCTGGGGGTTTCTAGAGATGTTCTTAAAAGTGCCTTTCCCAAACCGTGACACAAATAAGAACTTTCAGTAGGGATGGACCAGCCAGCTTCTTCACAGCTTGTATGTATTACATGTATATGTACACCGTTAAGTCAATTTCATTTCATTTCCACATTTAAAAATATGCATGAAAATTGATATTGGACACAACATGATTTTAATGATATTTTATCTGAAAGGAATTCATTTAAAAATATGTTTTGTTAAGTCATCATATGGGGATTTGCATCAGATCATTTAGGAATAGCAAAAAAACCAGGAAATAACTAAGCTATGCATTGCTGCAGAAGTTGCTGATCAGTTCAATACATATCAAGCATTCTAATTGTAAAAAAAGACAATAGAAGAACTGCTGATTCTATAAGCTTCTGATATGTTTGGTCTTTCCAGGTGGCCTGCTGTCACCTAGGGAAATCTTATTTTGGGATGTTCTCCCATTACGCTTTTGATTCATCCTTGTTGCTTTTGCTATGATATTTATTACATATCTTACTGATTTACGTTGAAATAACTGCAGCACAAATAGGGAAGCATTTAACTTCATGACAGTTCTTTCAAACAACCTGTGAAAACTGGCATTAAATTTAACAGATTATTACAACAAATTCTGACTTAATAATAACCTGCCGGGCTATTGGAGACATAACAACATCTGTATGAGATATTGGGGGTTCCTGTCTGCTATTTGTTTATAGTGACAGTTTCTTCCCTTCCCCTATCCTATATATTTACATAGAGAAATAAAAATGAAACTTGACTAGCTGCAGTGTTCTGTGTAAATAAGAAAGACAGCAATTATTATGAAATAAGAGGGAACATTTTATAGGCTTGTAAGGCAAGTGCAGATGTTCATCGCTGGTGCTTTCCTATTTGCCTTCATCTTTTATTTTGCTTGGTCTTTTAAACCTATCACGTGATGGATTAAAAAGGCATTGCATCAGCACATGAAAGATTTGCTTGAAGAAAACTATAAGAAGTTTGGCAAGGGCTAAAAACACACTGTCAATGGCAGTTAATAGCTGCCATGTCAGTGGGGTAGTGAATCAGCTTGGAGAGGTTTAGTGTGAACTTTAAAGGATTCTATCCAAGGTGCTTAAACTTTTGGGGAGGATAGGGTCCAGCACCTTGAATAGCTATTTAAAGTTCACACTAAAACCCAGAGTGGATTCACATCCCTACTGACATGAAAGCTGCCAGCCTCCATTGCCTTTTAAGTACAGGTTGAATATGCTTTATCCAGAATTCCAAAATATTCCAATATCCAAAATTGTCCACATGGGTGGCTGAGATAGTGACACCTCTGCTTTCCGATGGTTCAGTATACACAAACTTTGTTTCATGCACAAAATTATTTAAAATATTGTGTATAAAATTACCTTCAGATTATGTATATAAAGTATATGTGAAACAAAAATGAATTTTGTGCTTGGACTTGGGTCCTATCTCCAAGATATCTCTTTATGTATGTATAAGCAAATATAGGTATTCCAAAAAAATTTTTTTAAAAAAATCCAAAACCCAAAATGCATAAGCATTTCAGATAAGAGATACCCAACCTGTATTTCAAATGAACTTTTCCACTGTGATATTAGTAAGTAATAACACCATCAAATATATCAAAGCTGAAATAAAATCTGTAAATATCATATGCAAGAGCTGAGAAAGGAAGCTCTTACTTGCCAGATTCTGCAAAGCCCAACTTCAAAGGAAATCCAAATTCTGGGTTCCACCACAGGAAGGGGCCTGTCCATAGTGACCACTCTCTACACTTATGATTGTGGTGGACATGGAGCAGAAGCACAAAGATGTAATCTCAGTGCTCAGATTCATATGGAAGGATGCAGTCTTTCATATGGGAGGACACACTCTTTGGAATATTCTGGCCCCAGACCAGTTAGGGTCTTAAAAGTCAAAATCTCACATGAATTGCACCTGGCATCTGAGGAAGTAAACCAAGTCTATGCAAGCTTATGTTACAAGTTCTTTCTCTCAGTTAGGACTTTTTCAGACAGGACTTACCACGCAAGGAGACTCCGGAACAGTTACGACATTGTCGCACGGCAGGGGGTCTGTTTCAGATGACGCCGTCCGTCTCTTGGTGTCGTCCGTGACAGTTCTGGGTATGATTGAAGGCAGCCATGCCATTTTTTTACTCATGAACAACTTCCAGGCCCTCTTGATAAACCACTGTGAGCAAAAGACTTGCTGCATAGAATGTATCTCTGCTCTGAAACCAAAACCCATTTAAATCCATTTATGTCCTATCAGTCCAATCCCGTTACTATTCCTTAGTATATCACAGGTGTCACTTGGGAAGAACAAAGATTCACTCCACATTCTGACTTATCTGTTACTCACTAGAGGAAAAATACTAGCCTTCATGCTCAAGAGAACAAGGAAATCATGACCTCCTAATTCACACTGGCTAGTTTTGGAATTTTACAGGGAATCAGAATTATTTCTTACCACCCTTCCAACACTGACTCAGGTATTGGAGGCTAGAGTGATTCCTACCTGAGGGTCCTGCTTGGGAAGTCTGTAGAAGACCATGTGGTTTCCCACAATTCACTCCAAGTCTTTTACTCAGCTTAGAGGGAACCCGATTTCTAAGTTAAGCCTTCAACAAAGTAAAGCTTTGAGGCTAGTGCTCAAATGCTTTGTCAGCTTTCTGAAAAAGACCATGAGTTGGAATGTTGGGATTATACTCTCTTTTTCCTTCCTTCCTTTCATTTATACTTCAGTCTTCCTCATAAGAGCTCACTGCAGCTAACAAGCTTAAATGGTTAAAATCCCAAATTACAAACACCTAAAATTAATAAACTTGACATGTTTATTGATTAAACCATCACTTTAATGAAACAGTGCATGAAAAATAAACATATTCAAAAACTCCTTTTTTTGTACAACTACATGTACTTATTTTTACATTAAGTGATGAACTACTGAAAGTGATTCCTTCATCCTTGTAAACATGACAACAAATTAACACTGATGTAGCAAGAGGAGCACTACTTGTTTTTTTCAAAAAACAAAACAAAACATTTGGAAGAACATGAGTGGAAAAAGGAAGAGATTAATGCTTGTATATATTGCCTTTTGTCTGGAACTGGGCCCCTGTTTATGTGGTGTTTGCACAGCTTGAGACAATAATTCACTATGTGAAGCTATTAAAGTCAGAATCAAAGGGACACCACAAGCTTAGATCTTGGCAGCAGTGCTGGGGGCATGAGGAGCAAAGCTGCAGGGCCTTCTTGTGTTACTGGGAAAACACACATCACAGTTATGGTAAGCCAGCATTTTGAACCAAAAAGAAGGAAGGGGCAGCAATAAGAAACAAGCTGGACAAGGACTGACTGGGGACTTTATGGAGATTATCAGACGCAGCAAATGTGGGGCAATCACAATACCAGTGGAATGCAAAAGGATGCCAATATCGGACAACAACGTCCTTTTGCATTCTGCTGGCATTATGGTCTCATTTCTTTTTATTGACAGCTGAAGCCATCAATAGATCACACATTCTGTTTTGGTGCCAGCATTTCCAGCATGCAAAAACTCGGGCCATTTAAATCCTGTCACTGCAGCGGGACTGGCCGGTCTGGCATGAAAACTTCCAGGTGAGATTGGGACATCCAAGTAAGTTTTGCTCTTTTTATGATCCTCTCCAGGTTACATGGGACCTTTAAAGTGTGTTTTGGTGCTTGGTGTAATGCTTTATGTGTTTATTTTGATTTTATTTTTAAATTTACTATGTGGTGAAGTCTTGTGGGATTTCAAGTGAGAAAGTGAATGGGCCTCTTTATTGCCAGGGAAACCTTTGCCAGGAGAGGAAGGTAAGTGTGGGGGAACATTCTTTTGCCAGCATAGAAATGGTTTTTTAATGCCAGAAAAAGAATGATTTGGGGGGGAACATTTAATAATATCCTATCACACTACACTGTTATAGCACTATCATTCCACTTTAACTGCTGTGCTTGTCTGTGAGGCCAGACAATTTATTTTGATCCAAGAGGCAAAAATGTAAGCACCTGTTCCTATCTCTAGCAATAAACACATTAATAACAAATTAAAGAGCAAAAATAACAAATTAAGTAACTCAGTAGTTACTTTTCTTCCATGACCCCCAAAATCTGCTGCTCAAAGCCAAATCTGTACAAAATAATCATGGCACAAGATTAGGTGCAGGGACAAAGAAAATTACTATAACAATCAATGTGGAGAAATAGAAGACCACAATAAAAAGGGCAGAAGAAGATCTACAAGTTCTAGGAACTCAAAGGGACATTTTAACCAAGAGTTGGGATAATCTACAACCAGCAGGGAACCTACTACATGATCAAGAAGAAATACAAAAATGATTGAAACAATACATTGAAAAACTATATAAAAGAGATGAAAGGATGACAGATTCAATCAAGGAAAAAACTTTATAAAGATGAACCCAC
This sequence comes from Gambelia wislizenii, assembly GCA_030847615.1. Taxonomy (NCBI): domain Eukaryota; kingdom Metazoa; phylum Chordata; class Lepidosauria; order Squamata; family Crotaphytidae; genus Gambelia; species Gambelia wislizenii. The sequence continues at coordinate 199,237,852 of JAUMIR010000005.1, read as the reverse complement.
AATTTTAGAAAGTGAAGTGGAAGCCTCACTCAAAACACTTGGGAGAAATAAATCACCAGGAACAGATAGCACACAAATAGAGCTGTTTCAAGTAACAAAAGACAGAATCTGCTCAAATTCTAACAAAATATGTGAACAAATATGAGGGGGGGGGAGAATGGCCCACAGATTGGAAATGCTCAAAATGCATTCCAATTCCCAAGAAAGGGAACAATGGGGATTGCAGAAACCACGTGACCATTGTATTAATCTTCCATGCAAGTAAAGTGATACTCAAAATTCTACAAAAGACTTTTACTATGCTAACCACTTTTACTTTGCTATACTATACTATGGAGTGAGAAATGCCAGCTGTCCAAGCTGTGTTCAGAAAAGGAAGAGGCACAAGGGATCATAGTGCAAACATACGTTGGATAATGGAGTGCACAAAAGAATTTCAGAAGAAAATCAGCCCATGTTTTATAGCTTATAGCAAAGCCTTTGATTGTATAGCTCATGAAAACATATGGATTGCTCGGGGGGGGGGATGGGTGTACCAAACATTTTATTTTCCTAATTAATAACCTGTACTCCAGACAAGAGGACACCATTAGGACAGAATATGGAAAAACAGAGTGGTTTCTAACTGGCAAGGGGGTCATGCAAGGCTGTGTTTTATCACCCTATCTATTTAATTTGTATGCTGAACATATGATACACAAAGCTGGATTTAGACTCTGAGGAAGGAGATGTGAACATGGAGGAAGTAATATAAACAATTTAAGATATGTAGATTATGCCATACTACTAGCAGAAAATATCAAAGACTTGGAATGACTACTCAAGAAAATCAAGGAAGAATGTGCAAAGGCAGGTTTACAGCTGAACATTAAGGAAACAAAAATAAGACCACAGGTGATTTACAACATTTTAAAAGATACAATGAAGACAATAAGATAGTGTAAGATTTCCTATAGCTTGTCTTAGGGCTTATCCATACCAGCCAGGATATGCCAGCAGGGAGCTGGCATATTTTGGTTGTGGAGGTGGTCCATTCTGCCCCTGTTACCTGGAAGAAATGGGCCGGAGTCCACAGAGGAATGTCTGCCTGTCCCTGCAACTGCAGCTGCCATTTTCTCTGCTGACTCAAAGCCAGGAAGAGCACCCATGACGTGTGACTGAAGGTCCCCTACATGTGACCAACCTTGGTCACATGCTGCAGGATCCCTGCCTGGCTTGTGGGAGAGCCTGGGAGCTGGCAGTGGCAATGAGGGCCAGTGTGCCAGACTGGCTCCTGTGGAGATGCAGGCCTGATCCAGATTTTGGCTGGAAGTAATGGATTTTAATGGGTATTTGGCTATAACGCTTTATTGGACCCTACTCTGGCTTGCCCCCATCATAGTACCATATCTGCCCTGGGGGGTGAGGTTGCCTGGGGGCAGAATGGGGCAAATGGCCTGCATCATATGGACTGTAGGGCACTGGGACAGGGGAGGCCAGGGTGTTTAGATCAGCCCTCAGTCATTAATCAAAATAGAGACTGCAGTCAAGAAATCAGAAGACAGATTGGAAGGACAGCGATGAAGGAACTAGACAAGATCCTGAACTGTAAAGATATATCATTGGATACGAAAGTCAGGATTGTCCATTGCATTATATTCCCAGTTTCTATGTATGGTTGTGAAAGCTGGAAAGTGAAGACAGCTGATATGTACAGAAGCAATTAATTTGAAACATGGTGCTGCAGAAAGAGTTCTGTGGATACCCTAGACTGCTAAAAAGACAAATAAATTAGTCCTAGAGTAAATCAAGCCCGAACTCTCCCTAGAAGCCAAGATGACTAAATTGTGACTGTCATACTATGGACATATAATAAAAAGACATGACCCACTAGAAAAGACAATGGAGATTAATGCAAAAAGTGTTCCTTTCCCACAATCTCCACTCCTGCCCCTGTCCCGTCCCTGTCTCAGAACAATCACCCTCCCCACTGCACTTACTTCCTCTCCCATTGACGGGGCAGCCTGTCATAATGGCCATCCTAGAGTCCCTGCTGCCTGAAGTCCAGGGTTGGCCCTTTATGGTCTTTTCTTGTCTAAGCAGTGAGATTTAGACAAGCTGTATTAAAGAAACAATGATGTACTTTCCTCTTTCCCAGAAGAGTTTAGATAGCTGACCAGAAGCAGCCAATTCGAGGCAGGTTAGAAAATAACAGAAAGCTTTTATTCAATTCTAGGAGTCTATGTTACTTGAGAAGGCAAAACACTCCCAGGTTCAGTTTAAGGCTTATACAATATGCATTTGTAAGTAATCCAGAGCACTTACAAATAAAACATAAATCTAACGCAAGCTAACTATACATTCCATAACTATTACATGCAGAGGTAACTTACAGTCTCTGGAGATGGAATTTCAGAGTTCTTTTTGGATCCTCCTGAGGCCTTGGGTAAAGTTGGCTCCCCCCAACCTTCTTGTTATCACAGTTTAATATTTTGTGGTTATTCCATGACTTGTTGGCCATGTGGCCCAGAGGTAGGCCATGTGGATCGAGTCCATCTCAGCCAGCTCAATCTAGCTAGGCCATGTGCCCAACTCAGAGAGACTCAGAACAAAAGGAAAATCAGAACTTTTTAAAAGTCTTTTGTGTTGATCTCTGATTGGCCCTGCCATTGCCCAATTAGAGTGACTATCTAGTCAGGTGATGTGATATCATGTTTATTCAATGAGGTTCTCCCACCCACTTCCCATTTCCAAATAAGGAGTGGAAGTTTCCAATATTGTTCCTGTGAGTTTGTAATGGTATCCATGATGCCTGCAGTCATCAAGACACAGCCCAGGAGTGAATGGAGCTCTAACAGAGCTCTGTTCACTTCCTAGAGTGAAATCCCATGGATTCTCACAAGAAGACGTGAGCACAGGATGTTCAAAATTAAAAATAACTAAGAAAAGGTAACACCAAGTACAAAACCACACTTTAAAATGTGCAAGTAACCTGGGGAGGATCATAAAAAGTGCATCACTTGCCTGGATGTCTCGATCTCACCTGGAAGTGTTCTGGGAGGGACCTCCTAACTGACACTGGGATCTCACCAGCAACATGGGACACATTGCCACACACACAGAAATCTGTGACAGAAACAGAATGAGGGATCTCTTGATGGCTTCTCCCATCAATTAAAAACCACGCCGGCAGAGTGGGGGCAGAACGAGTGCATATCGATAGGGGGAAATGTCATGTGGTAATGGAGCCCTTTTGCGATCTTCTGGTGTGGTTGTAACACCATTTTGACATGTCTGATACTCCCCAATGATACTTGGCAAGACAGAAGGCAATAGGAAAGAGGAAGACCTCATTACAAGTGGATAGAATCAATAAAGGAAGTCACGGCCCTGAATCTGCAAGACTTGAGCAGGGCATTTGCTGACTGGATGACTTTGAGGTCTCTCATTCATAGGGTTGCCATGAGTCAAAGTTGACTTGATGGCAATTAATAACAACAAGATTAGGTAAAATCTGTTTTTGGTCTTACATAGAACCAGTCACTACCCTTGCTGGCTGGGAGAGATTCTGGGAGTATCATCCAAATAATTAACTTTTCCGAGCCCCAGTTTTTCTTATTCAGAAAACACAATGATTTGCAATGCCAAAGTGTCCATTCATAGTTATATTACAAAGATGAAGTGCCTCTAGGTTTTTTTTCCCCCAGTGTTCCAGAAACCTTTACATGGCCATACAGAACATCAGGAAGGTCTCTTTCACACTGCATAGTTATAGCTCTTTGAACTACCTTGGATCCATCCTATAGACTCAAGGGGTCTGCAGAGTTGTGAGGTATTTTGAATTCCCTGCCAGAGAGTTCCTCTAGTGCGTCATTAAACTACAAACCCCAGGATTCCATAGGATTCAGCCACAGCATTTGAAGTTGGTTTGAAGTGCTATAATTATGTTATGTAAAAGAGACTGAAATGGCCAAACGGCAGTCCGTATACAAGAAAAGCATGCCATGCTTACATAAACAAGTCTCCAATAGTCAGGATGTTAAATTAAAAGCAGGGTCAATTTGACCAATTTTACTTTCATGTACCACTTTTTATTAATGCTTTTGAAAGTACATTCTGACTCAAATGCTTTGTGTTCTTTGGTATTATCATTGTAAAATTTTTCATTAAACTAATGAAACTAGTTCTGCTAATCACACAAGACACTACCCAGAAATATGTACAGGTACATATTTTGTTCTTCTTGCTCTTTGGCTTGCCCTCATTTTTGATCCTACAGCCACATCCCTAGTATGCTCTCATGTCCTGTCCTGGGCTATGTGTTTTCTCACCTGTCTCTGTTTCTCACAGTTTTCAGGTTTTTATTTAGACTTCATCAGTTAATTGGGCCTATTGGTTCTCCCACAGCAGCAGTGTCAACAAGCAAAAACAAAGGGATTGAGTGGGGTGAGTTTTTTCAGCTCATACTACTCCTAGGTAATCAATTCATGTCAGAGCCATCACTTGAAGTCAAAGTGATGGTTTCACACAGTGCATGCAAGCTCCAAATTACATCCCTGGATGCCACATTCAGTAAATAGCTAGTGATAGAACTCATTCACCCATGGGCCATTATATCCACAATAGCAGCCCGATGGGGTAAAACACACACACACACACACAAACTCACTTACTTCATAATTTTATTCTGCAATTAACAACCTAAATCTGACTAGGGGAGAGGAAAGGGTTAAAAAACAGCAGAGTCGACATAGGGAAAAGCAGATTTGTTTGCACCTTTCCTCTTCAAGTGTATTGATTTTTATGCCCCTATATATTTGCAAATATATCTATAGAGTTAGGGCTCATCAAGGCACAATGGTTTACAGCAAGTTGGTGCACATGTTTGCCCATTCCCAACGAAGCTGATTTGTCTTCAATTCCATTTCCATGCCTATTTACATCTATTCTCCTTCATTCAAATTGAGCAGGCACATATGCTCATAAAGGGCAATTGAGTGCAGTGATGCAAATTTGGATGGCCACACATCCAGAAATGTGCATCTATGCGTATTTTTCAGGAAGCTTTGAGGAAAACTGCAAACCTTTTACTATGTGGTTTGTGGAGTTTTTTTTTAAAAAAAACCCTCTGAATACTGTGAATCCCCTCCGATCTCATTCAGACAGATTGTATTCTCTGCAAATTCTATGAGGAGTTTTTTCATCATGTAGACAAGCCCATAAATAGATAGATTAGATAGATATTTTGAACATGTAGCAATAAAAGTTGGAGGGCAGCTATGATTCAGCTTTAGCTTTAAGAAGTTTAGGTCCATGAACATTCCCTTAGGCTATCCCCAGGGAAGAAGCAATGGTGTGTGCACTAAACAACATCCATAAGGGATATTTTTATTGTTCTTTTGGCAAAGGAACTGTTAAGTTTCATCCTCTAGAGGTTGGAGCAAGGAGGGTAGCATTAGAGTTGTGCCAAATGCAGGGTCAGCAAAGCAAATTTTTTTAAAAAAATAGGGAAGAAGTAAGAGAAACAAACTGTCATCACTCAAAAGGAAAATCATATTTTAAAAGTGCAGCATTAGAATGTTTTTCAAGCCACCTATCAGATATTGCAAAAACAAACAACAGGTGTGAGTCTAACTCCACCTGTCTGCAAAACAGCATATTGACAAGTGTCCTGCTGCTCTGTAAAAAAACAAAAGTCCAAATTATCAGTAATGAGAAAAATCACAGCTACATATGTAAACATAAAATGACATATCCTCCAATATTTCACAGATGAGAAGTGGGACACATATAGCCAAGCAACATCAAGGTGTGGACAAAATGGTAAAAGTTATTAATAAGAAAGAACACACAGCCTAGAAGAGACCACAGCAGTTTGCTTTATCCTGAACCTACTGGGAACAGCAAGATTCCCCCCCTTCTCTCCTCTCCACCTGCTGAATTAACTGCATGAAAACTACTTCTACAGTTTGAATTCAGTTTGCAGTAGTTGAAGTAAACTGAGGACAAAGAATGAGAGGAGGAGATAGAAACTGGAACATTTTAAAAGCAGCTAAAAATTAATTGGGACTATCCCTGCCAAATCAGGAAAGGTGGAGTGTATGAAATGATTGACTATTAAAGTGCAGCTTCAGATAAATTCCTTAAGACTTTTGTTCTGAATCCTGAGATCGAACTACAGAATACCGTAGTTTTCCTCCATAGAATCATAGAATTGCAGAGTTGGAAGAGACCACGAGGGCCATCCAGTCCAACCCCCTGCCACGCAGGAAATCACAATCAAAGCATCCCCGACAGATGGCCATCCAGCCTCTGTTTAAAGACCTCCAAGGAAGGAGACCCCACCACGCTCCGAGGGAGTGTGTTCCACTGCCGAACAGCTCTTACTGTCAAAAAGTTCCTCCTCATGTTGAGGTGGAATCTCTGTTCCTGGAGCTTGCACCCATTGCTCCGTGTTCCAGTCTCTGGAGCAGCAGAAAACAAGCCTGCTCCATCCTCAGCGTGACATCCCTTCAAATACTTAAACAGGGCTATCATATCGCCTCTAAACCGTCTTTTTTCCAGGCTAAACATACCCAGCTCCCTAAGTCTCTCCTCATAAGGCATTGTTTCCAGACCTTTCACCATTTTAGTTGCCCTTCTCTGGACACGCTCCAATTTGTCAATATCCTTTCTGAATTGTGGTGCCCAGAACTGGACACAGTATTCTAAGTGAGGTCTGACCAAGGCAGAATAGAGTGGCACTATTACTTCCCTTGATCTAGACACTATACTTCTATTGATACAGCCCAAAATTGCATTGGCCTTTTTAGCTGCCGCATCACACTGTTGGCTCATGTTCAACTTGTGGTCTACTAGGACTCCTAGATCCCTTTCGCACATAGTCTCATTCAGCCAGGTCTCTCCCATCCTATATTTATGCATTTCATTTTTCCGCCCTAAATGCAGTACTTTACATTTCTCCGTATTGAATTTCATTTTGTTAGCTTTGGCCCAGCTCTCCAGTCTATCCAGGTCATTCTGAATTTTGATCCTGTCCTCTAGGGTATTAGCTACTCCTCCCAATTTGGTGTCATCTGCAAATTTGATAAGTATGCCCCTAATTCCCTCATCTAAGTCATTGATAAAGATGTTGAATAGCACTGGGCCCAGGACAGAACCCTGTGGCACCCCACTGGTCACATCTTTCCAAGACGAAGAGGAGCCACTGCTGAGCACCCTTTGGACTCCTTTTGACCTTGGTATACCTGTTACTTCCCTAGCACATTTATTGCAAATATTTGTTGTGTGTTGGGGTGCATTACAGATAGGATACCCCCAACAGAGACTTGTCAGTGTCAGTGAGTGATGTCTGGCTTCTCTCCTTCTTTCCATCACACCATCATAGTGTTTTCCTTGTCTGGTGCTCTTGGAGACACAAAATCTTGCTTTAAAACACATCACACACTTTTTTCTTCAAGTTGGTCCAAATCAGACCAGTCTGATCTGATCTGGGTCTGAACCGGTCAGTCTAATCTGATCTAGACCCACTTGAAATCAACATAGTTCAGTTAAGAATTTGGCAAAATCAATTATTTAGCCCTACTTACAAGAGGTCTCAGGAGTGGGCTTTGGGTGAGGAGACTTCCTTAATTTAAAGGAACATATCTGCAGGTAAAATAAATGGAATAGTCAGATCACAAGCTTGTTAGTCAAATACAAACTAGCTGAAGCAAAAGGTAAAGCATCTGTGTGGTAAAATATATGGGAAGGGGGAAAGTTAGGTTAATTTCCACAGTTCTGTTGGTTAAAGTTTCAAGAGTTTGGGGTGGGGTTCTTTACTGTATGTTCTGTTTCAGAGAAAGTTTGACTCCTAACCTCCAACTTCTACCACCAGGAAGCCAATAATCACACATTCTTTTTCTCCCCAATAGTACTGATCTCACTTCAAATGCACCTGTTCTTCTGTCATTTTCCTCTTGCTTTTCTATTTGAAAAAGGGCTTAGATTTAAGCCCATTGTGAGCCAAAGGTGGCACACTAGGGGTCAGATGCTCTTGTCTCTTGTGAACTGAAGTTGGAAGAAAATGTCTGCTATTCTAAGAGAAACAGAACTTGAGTGAAGGCAAGAGGAGGAACAGCAGCTGTGCCATATGCTGCCCTGTGATGTAGCTCCTGGCATCTTTAATGCTCATGCCATGGCTTTATTAAAAGAGTGCCTGATGCACACAAAGAATACCCTGCCAAAATAGACAGAGGGCTAATAGGCATCTTCAGTACTTTTCCAACAACTATGGCTTCTATTTCAAACTTAGATAGAGGCACACATGCAGGATATATATATATATATATATATATATATCTGCCACAGTGATTTCAATTTCACATTATAGATGAACACTTGCAAGCTTAAATGTTAGGACTTTATCCCACAAGGCTGAAATTGTGCAACTACAACAGGATAGTAGCATGAATGGATTCCCAGTATCCCCCCATGGACAGTGTGTGCTCCACCCATTAATTATGAATAACTATTCATTGATGGGCAAAACCTGTGAATAGCCCTCAATATTGCTCTTTCTGCAGTATTGACAAGTGTGTGAAATCACATCCTGCTATAATTGAGTGACTACAGTGTGAATGGGTGGTCCTCTTCCCCCCCGCCCCTTTCCCAATGAGAACACATAATTAAACTTCTGGGGGAGAACATGAAGAGGAACTACAGGATGCTGTTTTAATGAACTGTCACCTTTACTTGGTACATTTTAATGTTTGTTCAAGTGTTTATTCATGAAGTTTTTTCATTATGTATTTGTTTTTTGGTGTTTTAAACTGAAGTCACATCTTCTTGTGAGAATAGCCAAAATCTCATGCATGCAAAATCATAGAAGTAAAAGAATTTTTTTATGAAAGGTGAATGCACAGGCCAGCATGAATCATTAATACTCTGTCATTATAAGGCAATACGAAGAGAAGTGTTATTACAGCATGAGCATGAAATCCCATTTTTAAACAACTAGTGGTGGTTGTGCAATAATGCCATGGTGGTAGTATTGTGCGATTACAGCAACATGTGATAATTACTTTGCTCGTGCCACTAGCTAGATTTTCAGACAACAGTGTTACTATTCCACTTTATTTGCTATGGCTGCCTCCTGTTGAATCCTGGGATTTGCAGTTTAGGGAGGGACATTTGCAACTCTCAGCCAGAGAGATCTTAGGCCTCACTAAACTACAAACCCCAGAATTCTACAGCAGGAAGCCAGAGCAGTTAAAGTGGAATAGTAACACTATAACAGTGTACAGTTGTCCCTTCACATTCGTGGGTTTGACACTCGTGGTTTTGATTATTTGCGGTTTTCCCTCACCCACCACCTGTCTCCTGGGTCTTTGCTTCTCTTCACAAAGGGAATGAAGACCCAGGGAAGCCGAGGGAGTGAGGCAAAACCTCTTAAACCGCCCCTCTGCTGAGCCTTCACTGCCTTTGCAGGGAGGGCAAAAGCCCAGCAGGCAGCCAGTTTGAGAGATTCTCCCTCACTCCCTGGGCTTCCCTGGGTCTCCACTTCTCTTCACAAAGGGAACCTGAGGGAGTGAGGCAAAACCTCTTAAACTGCTCCTCTGCTGAGCCTTCACTGCCTTTGCAGGGAGGGTGAAAGCCCAGAAGAGGGCGATTGTTATTCGTGGTTTTTTCACATTCGCGGGGGTCTGGTGGCCATAACCCCTGTGAATGTGAAGGGACAACTGTAGTCTGAAAATCTCCTAAGTTTATGCTTTCCTCAATAGTGGAATTGCAGCACTTTTAGATGCTCATCTGCTAAAGTCCTTAGACAAGTAATTGTTGTCCATTGTCAAAGAAGAAGTGAAACAGTAAATATACTTTAGATAGAGTTTTGTACGTTTCCATTTCCAGGTGGCTGTCATGTTAACAGAGCAGACCAGTCTAGCTCTTAGGCTGAAATTTAACGGTGCTATCTAACACCACTACCCCCAAAAAATAGGCTCCACACTCTTTCAAATTTGGACCAATCTAGAATGGATTAGACTTCTGTGAAGTAACCTAGAGTGAAGTGTTGTTGGAGCCCTATTCGCCACTTTCCATACAGACTCAGGATAGCCGTTTCCTACATAGACTAGGGGAACTGAAGGTGAATTTGGGAAGTATTTCAGGGCTTCCATCAGTGGACAGCATTAAGAGTACAAACCAAAGCCAAATCAAAGCAGGTAGAACCAAACGTAATTCTTTGGCTTACAAATAAAAGCTCAGTTCCATGCAACAGGTTCCCTGGTTGAGAAGCAAAGCTCAGTGCCATGCAACATCTTCTCAGCTTTTTCAGACTTTTCTGGATATCGTTTCCAGTCACTGATCAGAAATAACAGCAGAAAATAGTTTGTGGGCTGAAAACCAGGATTGTCCATTGGCTCTGTAAGCAAAGAACTCGTTAAGTGGCAAGACTGATCTTGAACGGTACCTTTTCTGATTGCAGACAAGAGGAACACTCAGTTGAGCAGTCTCAACTTGCAATCAGTAGTGGTAAAGTTCGAGAACAGTTTTACCACACAGCAAGATGTTTGTCTTTGAGGGCCAGTGTATTGTAGTGGTTTGAGTGTTGGACTACAGCTCAGGAGATCAGGATTTGAATCCCCACTCAGCCATGGAAACCCATTGGGTGATCTTAAGCAAGTCACATTCTCTCATTCTCAGAGAAAGGCAATGGCAAACCCCCTCTGAACAAATCTTGCCAAGAAAAGTCTGTAGTATGTGTGCCTTGTCTTTAAGTCAAGGTATACAACAACAAGATGTTTGTCTACATACCTGTTAGATGTAATACGTTCACTGCGTCTTTTGGATTTTGGGTCTATGAATAATATTGCTGAAAGTAGTATTATTTTGATTGGCTTTGTGAACACAGTTAAAACAATTTTGCCATAATCAAGCCTTTCTGGATTGTTTTTGATTTAGGAGAATAATTTATTAAACTGGGAATTGACTTCTAGTTTTCAGTTTAATCATTTATTAATCTGGAAAGTGACTTCCAGTTTACTACCTGCTTTTAAAGGCCTATCCCGTGCTTGGTGTGGGGCAGCATTTTTAATTTTAAAAAGTGAAAAAGAGGGGGGGGGGCGGTGATCTCAAAAGTGTCCTTGGGAACTGCATCCTTGTTTTAAGAGATCAGACCAAAAAAACAGCTATACCAGCATTCTGTTCACATATTGGCCCGTCAGTTAGCCATAGGAGGTCCACAAGCAGGACCTGAGTGCAACAGCATCATCCTGCTTATGTTTCACAGCAAATAACATAACAGTAGTATACTGTCTTTGGTACTGGAGACACTATATATCCATCATGACTAATAACAACTGAGAGTCCCACCCTCCAGAACTGCATATGCTCCAACTCTCCTGATTTTGCAGGGACAGACTTGATTAATCCTCTGTCAGCCCACTTTTTCAGCTGCTTTTAAAATGTACAAATTTCTCTCTGCACCTCTCACTTTTCCCCTTTGTCATCAGCTTACTTGAGTTGCTGCAAGCGGAGTTTAAAATGCAAAAGTAGCTTGTAGGGAATTAACTTGGCAGGGAAAAGAGGCGAGAAAAGGGCGAGTTCTTGCCCTTCCCAGTAGGCTCAGGCAAAAACAAACTGCTGCAGCCTCTCTTAATTACTTTTGCCATCTTGAGCACTCTGATGTTGCTTGGCCACAGATGTTCCAGTTTTCATCTGTGAGACGTTGGAGGGCATGGAACTCTCTGTCATTTGAAATATACCCACACCACATTAGTCTTCTTGAGACTAATAGATGTATTATGGTCATGACATAAGCTTTTGTGGACTAAAGACCACTTCATCAGATGCATGATATCTGAGCACCCCTTAGAAAGCTACACTGAAATCCAGATACAGTGTTAAAGCGATATAACCAGTACTTGAATCATAACGGGATGGATGGAGACTCTCAGTTTTGTGATAGGCCTCTTAGCTACTGGGAAGAGTGACATAGATATAAAAAGAAGAATCAAGAATATCATTTGTGGATTTCATTAAACTCAACCTTTTCCCAATAATTTGAGCACTGAACAAACATTATACATCGACCATCTCTGTCAACACTTTTTTCTTTGAACTGACTACAATATTCCACCAGAATGGAACAAGAAAGTAGTCTAAATGTAGTCCAAAATCTATTTATAAAGTAGACTTAAATATATGACTGTATAGTCATCAGAAAATTATAGAAATGACTAAGCCATGAAAATGTTAAAAAAATAAAAGCACACATTTTGAGATGTAATGATGTGATTACAAACAAGGGATTAGCAAAATGTGAGTATCATATCCAGGTTCTTTGGCCATATAAGTAGGCTTTGGTATACAGCAGTAACTGTAATTATTATATTAATTATTGACGTTTATTAGTAGTTGTTACATTTATCGTTGAATGCATTAGCCAAGGAGGCCAGAAAAACCTATTAACAATGAGATGACTGTAATGCACCAAAAGTATGCCAATTCTCTTATACTGTGTGTGAAATAGTGTAACTGTATATGGTTATTGTTTGCAATATTTTATGGTGGTAAAGAGAATTAGGACAAATAAGAACAAAGTATCAACATGGTTCATATTGATTCATTCCCAGATGCTTAGAAAATTAAAATTACTTGTGAAGAATACCAAACTTGTAAGTGACCTCCTTCAGTTATTATTTGGTGATTTTTAATTTAAAACACATACTTATTATATTGTTTGTGTCTATTAGCTTAGAAGCCAGTTATAAATAAATGTAGCCTGTGAGAGTGATAAAGAAAGACTTTCATAACATGTTTGTTGAAGGTAACCTGCTGACGAAGATCAACCAGGCTAAAACATCTTGGCTAATATCCGGGGAATGGATGTCCATCAATATTTAATTCTTCTGAGTTTGTTGCACATTATTGTCTGGTATCATGAATATAGCTTATAACTGGCATTGATTGTGGAATTTATCATCTTATGCTTGTAATTAAACCATTATATCTTGAAATGTGTGCTTTTATGTTTTCATAGAATCATACAGGTGGAAGAGACCTCAAGGGCCATCCAGTCCAACCCCCTGCCATGCAGGAAAATGGCTTGGTCATTTCTGTAATGTTCTGATGATTATACAGCCATATATTTAAACATACTTTATAAATAGTAGATTTTGGACTCCAATTAGACTACTTTCTTCATCCATTCTGTGGGATATTGTATTCAGTTTGTTAGTACGGTGCATGTTTGGGTTTTCCCTGTGTATTACTACTTTGTCCTTTACCAATATCAGTGAAATAATCTCAATTATATTTCTTTAATAGTATAATCCTAACCTTATTTATATCTGTTTTATACCAGTTCCAGAGCCATAGTTTCATGTAATCTAAGAATCACCTATTAAAGGCAGGAATCCTGTATCAACTTACACTTAACTAAGTATTTAACTAAATAACTTCTCCTTGCCCAACCCCTCCAAACCTGACAGAAACATGATTCAACCATGACCTAATTGTTGGCAGAATGGACCTCCTTCCCTCCATGTTCAGTAAAGTAGATTTGGGGAAGATCATGGCAATAGTGTTAAGACTGTGATTTATCCATAACTGATTTATATTCACAATCGCTACTTAGTCATGAATTTCACACTAATGCCACAATCATAACTCCCCCCAACCTACTTTACCAGGCATCAGGTGTATGGGGAGAAGGAGATCCATTCTGCTGACAATCAAACCGTGGTTGAATGATGTTTCCATCAAGTGTGAGGGAGTCAGGCCAGGATAAGTTACTTAGTCAAGTATTTAGTTAAGTATAAGCTGATACAGGATTGAGCCCATTGAGCCCTAGGACACCACACATCAGAACAATAATATCCAGCTGAGAGAATAACTATTAAAATGTTTTAAATCTGTAATGTGTTGAGTCAGTATCATGTCACTTAAGGAACACGTTTCTAATCTTCTCCACCAAAAAGTAACACTCTCAGCACTTGGACAGCATCATCAGAATGGCCTATTGCTTAGGGATTATCTACATGGGCAATACCCTATCTTGCACCCATCTCAGAGCATTGCAGTCCATATTATGCAGAGCATTTGCCCTCATTATTCTCCCAGGTGGTCGTCATCACCCCCAGGGTAGATATGGGACTGAGGTGGGGTAGGGTCTGATACTGGGGAAAGTAAGCGTCTGCAGAAGCCCATCTTGGCAGGGCATCCCTCACTGCCACTGCCATCTCCAGGGCTCTCCTGGAAGGCAGGAAGGAGTCCTGCAACATGTGTCCAAGGCTGGTCAAATGCAGTGGGCCTTGGTCACATACTGTGGGCCTTCTCCTGCCTTCCAAGACAGCAAGGGAATTGGCATGCCCATCAGGACTTCCTCCCATTCTGAGGAGGGAATGGGGAAACAACGGGCTTGAACCATGGCCAGGATATGCCAGCAGGGAGCTGGTGTATCCTGGCTTGTGTAGATGAGCCCTTAGTTATATTTTGGAGCTATCTTTACCCAGTGTTGTTCTTCTGTGAACTTCCTAAGATATGTCCTGCATTAACACACTTGGCGTGTATATAGTACACAGGAAGGACAGTTTTATCTCCCATCAGTTAAGATCTTCAAATGAGACTTTCCTCTACATGCTCCCATAATCAGAGATTAATGGGAGAGTTAAGGAGAGGACCTTTCCCATGGTAAACAGCTGACTGTATAATTCCTTCCTCCAGGAAATTTGTCTGATATTATCATTACTGTTATTAAGATAGAGTTTAACAGTGCATGACTTTACTCCTGCTTTAAATTTTTTAAGTTAATGTTTTTAAATTCTAAGTCACTTGCAGGCCTGTTTGGGACCAAAAGAAAAGTCACGAATAATTTTATACATACTTTATTGTTTGGGGCCACCATTATAATACGTTTCAGGTGCTTTATATTTGTATCCTTGTATTAATTTTTGCAAGCCATCTTGAGTGTTAGTACTGTTTTCAGGAGGAAGGGAAAGACATAAATTTCCTAATAAAAAATACTATGCTTTCTGTGCTTAATTCTTGTAAATCAACTGATGTTTCTCATGGGTTGTTTCAAGAATAACAGTGTAATCCTAACTGAAAGTTGTTTCTGCAGGATATTATGATTAGTAGACCACCAACAAATACCAGGTTTCATAGGCTATATTTCAGAGAAAGAAACTGGGAAAACCACCTCTGAGTATTCCTTGCCTAAGAAAACCCAGGGGGGGGAGGGTGGTTACATGGCAAAATAAATCCTCAAAGAATTCGCAGAGTCCTAATAGTTCCAACATCTTTCGGATCAAAGTCGCCATATTCAGAAGGAGGGGGGCAAAAAAAACCCATAAGTCATGCAGTAGTAGTTTTCGCTATTTTCTTTGTTTGTTTGTTTGTTTGTTTGTTTTTGAAAAGTAGCACAAGTTAGCGCACTATCGACTGTGTGAACGACCATTTCACTTATGGCAGTGGAAACACTCAGCAGTCTTTTCGAAACTGCCACAGCAGAACTTAATCCTGATTGCTTCAATTGACCAAGGAGGGAAGGGTTTGACTTGCAAGAGATGAGTCTGAAATAAAAAGATTGAGCTAGCCGGCTTGCTTTCTAACTACTGTTCCTCCCTCCCTCCCTCCCTCCCTCTCTCTATCTGTGTGTGTGTGTGTGTGTGTGTATGAGAGAGAGATCAACCGGCATGTGTGTGTGTGTGTATGTGTGTGCGCGTGCGCACGTGTGCATGCGCTCTGGTAGATATTTCAGCAGCTTTCCTTTCCAGCTGCTTCTTTTCTGTGTGTGTGTGTGTGCGCGCGCGCGCGCGCTGGCAGGGATCTCCCCCCTCACGAGAGAGAGAGAGAGAGAGAGAGAGAGAGAGAGAGAGAGAGAGAGGCTTCAGCTGCATTCCAGAGAAAAAGGAATCTCAGTAGATTGTTCTTTTGTGTGTGTTTGTGCTTTCCTTCCCTCTGTCATTATTTACGGTCTTTTTTCCACTCACCCCCTCCTTGCTTCCTCCTCACCTCCTGCCTGGCTTTAATGATAAACTATGAAAGCCTATCCTCCTTTATGGATCTGAAACATGGGTCACCTATCGCCACCACCTACGACTCCTCGAGCGCTTTCATCAGCGCTCTCTACGCACAATCCTAAATATACACTGGACTGACTATGTGACGAATGTTGCTGTCCTTGAGCAAGCAGGGATCACCAGCATTGAGGCCATGATATTGAGAACACAGCTGCGCTGGGCAGGGCACGTTTCTAGGATGGAGGACCATCGCCTCCCAAAAATACTACTCTACGGTGAACTCACCACGGGTCAGCGTAAGAGGGGCGCTCCAAAAAAGCGATACAAAGACTCCCTGAAACAACATCTCAGGCTTGGCCAAATTGATCACCAACAGTGGTCCGCCCTGGCCTCACATCGGGAGGCATGGAGACGCACTATCCACAATGCTGCAGCCTTATTTGAGAACTCACGACGAACAAGTCTTGAAGAGAAACGACAACGCAGAAAGAATCACAACCCTAAAACATCACCCAAGGAGACCTTCTGCTGTGCTTTTTGCAACCGGACCTGCTTATCTCGGATTGGCCTTTTTAGTCATCAGCGCGCTTGCAGAAAGCGCGGGATGAGTCCTTCCTGAATCTTCGTTTGCGAAGAAAAGCCAGAGAGATGAAAGCCAAAACTCACGTATTTTCCAAATTAGCAAAAATTCATGTGAACTGGGTACTGCTGATGCAAAACGATGGTAATCCAGAATTTCCCACACGTTATTCTCCCGTGTAACCGCCCCCCCCCATGAAACCTAGGAATAGTTTAAGCCCTTTGTGCTGGTGATGGCAGAAAACATCTAACAGTAGGATCTTACAGAACTTTTCTGCTGCTGTGATTTGCAGAGAAGCTAAAAAGGGGACAGGGAAGGGGCAGGGAGAGGAAGGATCTGAGTTACATCAGAACCAGACTTCTTCCAAGTGAAGGACACTGCCACAGAACCAGCACAAAGTCAGGCCAGAGCCACAGCAGTCCTAAGTAATTTCCAAGATTTGGGACCTACTTCAGTTATTTGGATCACACTCTGACCTGTTCTAAATTGATCTAGACCAAACAGACCCAATATAGACTTCAGATCTGGATTATAATTTGGGAATCTGAATTGCCACTCTCCCCATTCACTTGTATTGGGAAACCAAAAAATCACTTCCAAAGTCTACTTCTGAAAGATCATGAAAACTGTGGAGCTTGAGAAAAGGTGTCTGTGTCTGTAAACATCACACAGAACCCATCCCTGCAAAGATTGTAATTGAAATTCCAGAAAGTGCTAATAAAACCATTGATAAGGGTTGGAAGCTAGAACTGTCCCTCCAAGTCCATGCCAACACCTCCTTGTCACACCAAGAACACACTGCCATGGCATCCAAGGCTGGAGGAAAACAGACTTTTCTATGCTTTTGTCTCCATGTCAAAACATTTCTTACTTCAAAAACACTTCAGGCAACATGATCTGTCCTGAAACACCATTGGGCTAGATGTAATTCAATCCAGCCCCATTCTGGATTGGACCTAATCAGGCCACTCTGTTCCAGATTTCAAACATTGGTTGGCAGCCCTTATTTATACCTATCCCTGGCTAGGAGGAGTTTGGATTCAGCACAGTTTTGAAAGCCCACATGGTGCAGTGGTTTGAGTGTTGGGAAACTAGGGTTTGAATCCCCATTCAGCCACGGAAACCTACTGGGTGACCTTGGGCAACTCACACTCTCTCAGCCTCAGAGAAAGGCTATGGAAAAAACCCTCTGAATAAATTCTGCCAAGAAAACCCCATGAAAGGTTTACATTAGGGTTGCTATAAGTCAGAAATGACTTGGAAGCAAACAACAACAAGAAGTTTGCTATCTGTATTCTTTTAATACAGATAGCTAATAATCCTTTAGCTATCTGTATTCTAATTAATGAGTTAGGGGAGATTTTCAGAGGATTGTCTAAAAACGTTTTGTTTCACTATATTTAAAAGCATAAGTGTCCTGGCATAATAACACTTCTTATCACACATTGCTGTAATAATAAGGAAGAGCCACCCCTGAATTATTACAGCATGACTGCTCATGCTGTTTACTTCTACATTTTTGCATGGGCGAGACTTTTGCAGTTCTCACGAGAAGATGCAAGCATGCTTCAAAGTCTAAAAACACCAAAATTAACAAAGATGGTCAAACAAGCACTGAAACACACTTTAAAACTTTCCAGCAAAGTAGGGAAGTTCATAAAAAGAGTGTCCTGTACCTAGTTTTCACATTCTCGCCCAGAAATGTTACGGCGGGGACTGCCCATTGACACTGTATTCATGAGAGCAGAATGGGACACAGTTTCGCGCACAGGCGATACTGTGAAAAAATGCTGTTGGTGATTAATTGATGGCTTGGCCCATTAATAAAAAAAGAATGCCTTGTTCATCACAGCAGAATGTTTGAAGAATGACGTCCTGCGATAAGGGAGCCCTTTCGTAGTATCCTGACCTCATTATCACACCATATTTGGTGCATCTGATAATCCCCATAGTCCCTTTCCCCCAAACAACCAGCTCTCTCTTCAAATTTCAAGCCTGCAAATGAATGTATGAAAATTGCCATGAGATTCACCAATGCTAACATAATAAAGAGAAATCCAACATTCTCATTTACAAAGAACAGCTTCTCCAGTGGCATGTATTACATAGGTTATCCCATATGTTGCTCCAGGCCTTTCTATTGTTGAGCCTTGCCTGTACTTTGGCTTGTTTCAATCTTGTTCTGCATGTGCTGAATGTATTTTGGAAAATTCCAAACAGGTTTCTTCTTTGTAATGCTAAAGCAATTGTGGTTTCTGCTGTTTCTCTTCTTAGCACATCTAATTACATTATGTTTGTTGAAAATGAAGACGTAAGCTCTTAGGGGAATTTTAATAGTTCTAGATATGACTTCTTCCCCCTTTTTAGATATTTCACTTGTGTATATTCTAAATCTGTCTGTGTGCCTCTTATTGGATATTCTTGATATACTTTCTTCTGCATGAGGGTATTGTTGATGTTATGTCCCTTGGTGTTCTTGAAGCTTTATATAAAATATTAATAAAGTCAGGCTAAAATTTTAATGGCATAGTCTCTGTATTCAAAGCTTAATATCTTATCAATAAAATATTGTAAAAAATATTTACAGCTATTAATTTAATATAATTTCAGTCTTGTTAAAAAGTGCAGCAGATAAGAAGTTAAGAAATACAGTATGTGTCTTTTCTGTGTGTGTCTAATAGATATGAATTACCCCAGCCTGATACTAATAATCACAGCATCATATCAGCGAAACGAACTCCCTGCTCATAAGCATTAACATTCTAGGCATCTGGCAAATTGGTTGTTAACTTCTAACACAACTGATATGCCTTATATTATTGCAATATTCTGTTTCAACAAAAGATTGCCCATTCTCCAGCAATGAACCATTTTAATGACTTTTATGTAGAAATTTGGCTAATGAAAAATAATGACTGGAGATTTCAGAATTTAGTCCTTTATCTTCTTTTGGAATAGAATTCATTATAAAAACACCAAAGGGAGTCAGGAGAAGAAAGATTGTGCAGGTACTAGTCAGTCTCACAATAAAGCTTGTATTGTAGCAGTGCCAATGAAAAATTGTCCTAATATGATAAGAGTACCCTACAAAAGTGGGATTGTCCAGTGAATGGTAGTTACAATAATGTATTATTTCTATTAACTCTCACAAATGCCTTAACTGAACATTCATCTCCCCTGGCTATTACTCACTGTTTCAACATCTTAATGAAGAAACAGGAAGCTCCAGAAAGGGGGGAAAAGTTTAAAACCTACTCAAAATGTGCTACTAGTGACTAAAGAGAATGAAATCAGACTTTGTTATTTGGATCCAAATATTTATTCATTATACTGATGACCTGCTCTATGACAATATATTTCTTTACTCCATGGTAAATTCTGTCCAACAAAGTCTTAAGCACAGAAAAGATGTGTTCTGTTGGTCTCAATAAACCTTAAATTTCTGATAACTATTTTTGATGGCCAACACATGAAATGAGGAAGCCAGCTTGAGTTAAAATAGGTGTCACTTTATTTATTCTATCACCTATTTAATCTTTATTCCTTGGGATATGCAAACTAGGGGGAGAGCCAATGCAGGAAAAGCTGGAGGTGATGGTGTCACCCAGACCTACCTCCCAGCTTCCCTGGGTGAAACACCTGAGCCCCAGGGGGATTCCCATCAATTGGGCTACCCCCTGGACACCATCTGCTGGAAGACAAAACCCCGAGACACCTCAAGTCACATGACTTCTGGCGAGGGCTCAACACTTGGGCTGGCCTCAAGGATAGTCTGCTCCCCACCCTCCAGTCACATGACCTGCAAGGGTAGTTTAATAGAGCAATCCTTCACCCAAAAGGAGTGCCATAGGTGTACACCAAACTAATCCCCATCGCCCCCACAACTTGCCAGTTGACCACCTATTTATAACACTACCCTAAGGCCAAATCTCCAATTCCCCTGGAAGTGTGGGGTAGGAAAAAAAAACCTATGGAAAGGGAAGGGGGTATTCCTACCCTGCCCATAAGCAACCAGTAAAACTCACACTGTGACAGAGGTGGGAGTGTAGGTCGAATTAAACAAAAGAGGAGGAGGGGAAGGGTGGTCCTCTCTTAAATAGCCTGCTGTCTGCCCCAAACCCTCCTACATCATGGCACAATGCACCATGATCCTTTTAAAGGGCCTCTTTTCATGTGAGGCCATCAAAGCTCCTCCCTCTCAGCAACACACCATGCTGGGGTGTGTATGTTAAGATTCACATAAGCAAATCAGACATTGAAGCGATACCTAATTTGGGGATAGCTGTTTCAGGATAATTAAGCATTTGAGTTGTCCTAACATTATGTTAACCATGTGTATATGTGTGGTGTGCACAAGCCTACACTATGACTGGCCCAACCGTTAAGCAGAGTGATATGGCAGAAGTGGGGTGTTTATGAAAGTGTGGCAAATTTAATTTATTGTTGGATTTTTAATGCCAGGGACAAGGAGATATATTTTGTGATGTTCTTTCTTCTTTGCTGAAACAAGATGGCCATCTATGGGTAGTCTACACACCTTGATTTGGATGGGTGCCATTCGTTGTTCCACTTCAGACAATTATGTATCTTGAGTTAGTCCTGGTGTTGTCTCTTTCATGGTTATTCTCATTTGTTTTGATAGTATCATGTTATTTTATTTTTTTCAACAGTACCATAAAACGACATGTAAATGGTGGATTCAGCAGATGTTGTTTTAAACAAACATATTTCCCCTTGCATTGTCTGTCCAACCAACAGGCACAGATTGCTTCTTTTCGGTTCAGTACAATTTCACTGAACTCATAATTAGTGCATCTTTGTTAAACTCTGTTTTAATAACTGCACAGTGTCTTCTTAGTGCAACATTTGTGGCAAGGACTTTGCATATAAAAATATTAATAAGCCAATTATTTCCCCTGCTTTTGTCAGGATGAATTGACACAAGTATTTTGCTTTAAATAACACATCAATTAAAATTTACTTTACTTTTTAATCTAAGTTGTGAGGTGATTTTTTTTCTTACATGTTTCCTGTGCTCACTGTGAAAGAGCACTATAACCATGTGGAAAGCTTGAAGAAATGTTCTCTGCTGTGGTCTTCTGCTGACATCACCTCTTAAATCATATGTACACTGACTTAACAAAATACCTTGAAGGGTATCCTATGACCTGTGCAAGTATTCAACTCTATTAACCTAAGCCATGTTTCTTGTGTAATATATATCACTGTATCGTGGATCTTTTTACAACATTGCAAGGAATCTACTATCTGATTGATCACCAAGTGAGCATTAGATCTTGTGATACAATACATTTGCTCACTAAATGGCAGAGCTTTTTGTATGGCTAATTTGACAGCCAAACTATATGAAAATGATAAGAGATGGCTTTAAAATACATTGTCTCCATATTACAGACTTCACACATATACATGCAACCGGACTTGTTTATCTCGGATTGGCCTTTTTAGTCATCAGCGCGCTTGCAGAAAGCGCGGGATGAGTCCTTCCTGAATCTTTGTTTGCGAAGAAAAGCCATATATATATATATATATATATATATATATATATCTTATATTACCAAGTTTCAAGAGATAGACTAGGGTGGTAGAAATATTTATTAGACAGAGCAAAAATCCTGTCCTGGGCAGTCCAAATGATCCCCAAGGTAAATATGGGGCTGGAACGGGGGTGGGGGGGTGGGATAGGGTCTGATAAAGCATTACAGAAAAATACCTGGTTTACCCCAGTTTACTTGGGGAAAATGGATCCCCCCCACAACATTTCCATGAGAGCTCATCCCAGAAAGCTGCTCCTCACTGCTGACACCAGCTCCCTGGCTCTCCCAGAAACCTGGCAGGGGTCCTGCAGCATGACTGAGGGTGGCCACATGCAGGGGGCCCACAGTCACATGTTGCAGAACCCCTGCCTTGCTTTTGTGTTAGTGTGAAAATGGTGGCTGCAGCATGGGTTGACATCCTGTTTTGACTCCTGCCCATCATCTGCAGGTAACATAGGGAAAACAGGACACCTCCACAGATAGGATACACTGGCGGAGAGCCTACGTATCCTGGCTAGTGTAAAAGAGTCCTTAGTAAGGCCCTACCAAGTATACTGAGTCCCGAGTAAGTGCATATAGAATTGCAGGCAAACGTATTATATAAATATTTATCTGAGAGTAAATCCCATTGAACTTGTTCCCAGATAGACATATATAGAACTTTACTTTGAATAACAGTGCATTTGATATTAACATTTAACTAGGAGTAGGTGATGGGTGAACCTTCCTTGGGTTGATTTTTTCCCCACTGTAACATCCTAAACACTCCTGATTCATCTGAAGCTAAGTAGAACAAGGTTTGATTAGTACTGGATGGGAGCCCTCTAGGATATACCAGGGGTCTCCAGGTAGGGATAACAAAGAATTCCACCTGAAACCCTGGTGAATTGCTCCCAATCAGAATTGACAGTACTGGGCTGGAAGGACCAATGATCCGACTCAATATAAAGCAGCCACTATATTCCTGTAGTCTGGAAATTATTAGCTTATTGATCCTTCTCCCTAAAAAATAAGAGAAAATTAACTTGATAAATTTTTGAGCCAAATCATAGCCCATTTCCCAATGGTTGTGCTTTCATCAACATCATCTGAAGTGCAATTTGTCTGAATTATTTTCCCAAACTGACTCCTGACCAGACACCTGCTATTGTTGTGACAACAGCAAGGGCAATTTTCTCCCTCCTCCTTCCACTTGGCTGTGGTGTGCCTGTGGTAGAAGCAGATATGGACAAATATTTTCTTTTATTCCATATTTTAACACTACACCAGTTCTGCCTATGCAATTTCATTTGTTAAAGAGAGGGCCTGCTTTTATTAGCTCTAGGTGTACAGTTTTAAAAACAAATCCATTGTGTATTTGTACTTGGTCAGAAACAGGCATTTATCGTTGTTATTGACAATGGTGAGATATGAGACATTGTGGAGTGATTTTTAGATTCCAGCTGCAATATTACTGGATCGGTAGTTAAAAAGAATACATCTTTCTGCTGAATGAATGGGTCTGCAGCACATTTAATCTGTAAGTCATCAAGAGAGAGAAAATATGAAACATCAATAATACCATTTCATTCCTTGAACTTTTCATTGGAGAAGTCAGGTTTGAAAAATCATGTGAAGAATGCAATGAAGCATTAACCATGACAACAAAGTGTTTGGGAAATACATAGCCTGTGACAACAGAAGTCATAGTTCCAGTTCCAATAAAACAGAACGCTACATTGGCATTGTTACACTGGATTGCCCAGCATGCACCTCTCAATAGAGAACAACTCTGTGCAAACCCACCTTTTTCTTCAACACCTGGGTCTCTTTCACATTACACAGTACACAATTAGAGCACTGTAGTCCACTTTAACTGCAATGAATCCTGGGATTTGAAGTTTAGGGAGGAGTGTCAGGAATTGGTTAATGAACCCTAAGTTTTAATATGGCCAAACAACTGCAGAAATCATGCTGAGTCATGATGACAGACTCCATGACTCCATGAACTGCCAGTCATGCTAATCATGCCACAGCTGCATGAGGAGAAGGGTTACATCAGAAGAAGGGTTACTAGAGTACAAAGCCATGTAGTATGGAAATCTGATGCAATGTAACCATATGCTTGGGTAACCCAATGCTGTGCTGAGATGTATATAAGAGAGCCAGATCAGTGTTCATTCACTTCCTATGATCCTCTGATGCCTGGCATAGCATTTTGTCTGTACATACTGAAACTACTGAAGATTAAAGCACCTCCTGTTTTCTGGATGCCAAACACTCTGTGTGTATTCTTGGGAAAGGGTTGCTACCTAGTCTGCTGAGACAGTTTTTGGTTTCTGCTGGGGATGAGGAATGTCCTATCATCCCCTGACAATGGTTATGGGCCCAGTAAATTGATCTCAGATTAGATAAGGTGCACCCGGTAAAGTTCCCAGAAACCCTTTTGTTTTTAGTGTTTTTGGCTAGGTGGCTGAGAAACAGTTAAGTTTTTAACTCGGCTCTGTTTCGGCCAGGCTTTATCTTCAACTGACCTTGGAGTATTGACAGCTGCCAGCTGTTTGAGTTTCACAGTTGGTGAATTTATTTATTTATTTATTCATTTCTGAGGCAGCACCATGGCAGAGGCTGCAAGTTCCATACACTTTGAGAAGTTGAATGATAGCAATTATCCAGTATGGAGAATATACATGCAAGCTTTATTAATTAAACACAATTTGTGGCATGTTTGGGAGAATGAGAGCATAAGCCCAGAAGGCTCTGAAAATGAAATTCAGACTGGCTGATCAAAAAGCCAGAGCTGAGATTCTTTTATGTCTAAGTCCCTTCCAAATGATTCATGCTGCACAAAAAGTCACAGCTTTTCAGCTCTGGATGGCATTAGAGAATATTAATCAGAATTCATCTTGCTTATCAAAGATGATCTGGACAAAGAGACTGTATAACACAAACCTGTGTCCTGGAGGCTGTGTAAAAACACATTTGGAGGAGATGAGATGGCTTCTCTAAGAGGCAGACAACAGGGGGGTTAAGATACCAGAGGCCCACAAGTGTTTTATGTTGTTGGGCAGTTTGTCAAAGGAATGGGATTTCCTAATCTACAGTCTGCAAAGCATCAGAGAGCATGATTTATCTGTAGACCCCATGGCTGGGTGTATCCTGGAAGAAGTCCAGTGCAAGCAGTTTGATTCCGGCACGAAGGGAAATCAGCCACAAATTACCAGCCACAACCAGGAGATTGTGGAGGAAGGAGCCTGCAACTATGTAAGATGCTATTTCAGATGTAAATGCCCTGAACATTTACAGAAGGACTGTAAAATGCCTGCACATGAGGACATGAGGGGCAGCAGAGCTAAAGGGCAAAGGAGGAGTGCATCCTCTCAGGCTGGAAGCCGTGCCTTAATAGCAAAGCACTATCCTGATGGTAATGGGGGAGGACTTGGTTATTAGATAGTGGGGAAACTCACAATATGCTAAATGATGTGAAAATGTTAAGCAATGTTAAAAATGCTTCTATAACCAATATTACACTTGCAGATGGTGCTCCCAGCAAGGTGAAGAAAATGGGCACTGCATATGTCCCATCTTTTGACAAAGATTTTGGTGATGTGTTATGTGTTAACAAACTGGAAAATTGCATATTGACTGTGTCCCAAATTACCACAGATGGTTATAAGGTGATATTTGAAGGGGATCAATGTACAATAACAGAAAGACACAACATGAATAATGTCTGTGCAAGAGGGATAAAGAAACATGGGTTATATTACATGTTACCTAAAGGGAAGGTGGCAAATGTGAATCCTGCAGACAGTGTGCCCCTACATGACAAATGTGTTTATTATTACCATAGACCAATGGGCCATGCTAGTTACAAAGGGTTAAAGGTATTCTGTCCCTGCCTGTGTGTGTATCATTAGCTATGAAAACCATGGAATCATAATTCTCTATGGAAGGTTTGACAGAGTGCAGGTTAGTCATTTATTGTTTAACCTTGCACTCCTGTTCCCAGCCTTAACCCTTATTTGGAATGCTTCCTTGGGTTTCACTATAGATATCAGCAAGTGTGTGTGTTTGTAGGGTTCTTGATGGTACAGGTCTGAAACTTAGGCAGAAGTTCAAGAACAAAAAGATCAGTTTCATTATTAAAGGGCTTCTTTATAACAACAGGGACAAACCTGACTGTATTTTCTCTCACTGTTATAATCTGTATCAATTTCTAACTCTCCCTGAACTATAATCTCCTCCCTCCCCACTTCCTTCTTCACTTCCCACTCTCACTTCAAATTTCACTGCAGCTCACTGTTAAGCAAGTCAGCAATTACTGTTTTCTTTTCTCCAACCCTCTTCACAAGAGTTGTGATTGGCAAGTCCTCTGCCTCTACTTCCTTTGCACATGGGAACAGAAGACCATCTATTTTAGGGTTTAGAGTTGCTGAGGGGGAGCTCCATTGCTCTGACATAGGGCCTTCGAGAACCACACATGCCTCCCTAGAAAGCCCACGTCTACACACCTCATACAGAGGACTCCATGGTACGCATTCTTGTAGCCTCGGTTGCAACCTAAGACTGTTGGGTACTATGCCTGCTCTTCCACCAGATTGTCTTCCTTACACACACGATAGATTAATCATCATATTCCATACGTCACAATGTCATACCATCAGCAAAGAGAATGTGCACTACAGAATAATATGGACAATTAGTTTGAGTTGTCAGATGGGAGGTAGAGCTGTGCTTCCCATGCCTTGATTCTGTTTAGAGGCCAGGTTGGATCTGATCCTAATTCAGCCCAGATTGCCAGACCTCACTGACTTGCAATAGAAACCAAAATAGCTGTAACTTTTTAACGTCCCTGTTAATACATTTGCATAAAATTTAGAAACATAGACTGGCATATTGTTTGTAAACTAGGACTTTATCAGACGTGGCAAAAAAAAAATGTCAGAAGAATGCTACAAGAACAAAAATGGGCAACATCACCAGATGTTTTCCTTCAGCCATTCCAGGGGTGTAGCGTGGGTGTGAATAATGTGTCCCTTTTTGTTTTATTGTCAATAAAAAGGGACACTGTATTCATGCCCACGCTATGCCCCTGGAATGGCTGAGGATGCAGGCATCTGATAATGTCACCCTTTCTGTTCTTGTAGCATTCTTCTGACACAGTTTGGGATGCAGATTTGTGCCATGTTCCCCCACATCTGATAAAGTCCTTAGAGTGGTATGAATCAGACTTGCACCATCACAACTAACTCTTTTATTCCATTGTGGACATCTGAATTATGTACTGACCACAGAATAACCAAAATCCTCTCCAAAACTCACATTGTAAGCAGCTTCCCCACCACCACCATTGCCCAAAGTGGCCATTTCCATATTGTCAGAAAGTATGTGGGAGATGAGCAGGAAACTCTAGCTATTTTTTTGTAGCTGGACATGGTGCAAGGACATCATCTGCAGAGACATCCTGAAGACTCCCAGGGATCTCTGCAGATTCCTATTTTAGTGTGTCCAGCTACAGGAAAATAGCTGGACTCATCCTCACTCAGCCCCCTGCTCTCCAACAACATGGAAATGACCATGTTCGGAGGAGCACTGCAGTACTTACAAAATGTGCTTTTGAGGACACCAAGAGATATAATTCAAAGACATTGCTGTGTTACTCAGGATCAGTATGCAAAGAGATCTTGTAGCACCCTTGTGACTAACTGAAACAAAGGAGTTGGTAGCATAAGCTTTCTTAGACTTTAGTTAGCTGCTTGGAATAAGTGCCTATGAACAAACATTTATGAGCAGGCTGTATGTTTGTATAGCAATAGAAATGCAAAACGTATGGTGATGTGGTGACAAGTTCAGTTTTAATGACGGTTGATGGGGGACAAAGGCAGGAGGAAAGATGTTCCCTAAAGGCAAAGTGAGCAGATAACCATATGAGTGGTGGAGGGAGCTATTAGAATGTGGTATGATGCTGGCTGGGAACCAGAAAGAAGATGTGATAAACTGGCCAAGAGAGGTCTCATGAGGCTGGCGTTAACTAGTGTTATAATATGTGAAGTGTGCCAGGAAACTATTGCCTCTTTTCAATCCACTGTCAATGGGCTGGTCTGGAGTATGTGGCTATAATCCAGTTCTGCTGTTTCTCTTTCCAATCTTCTTCATAGTTTTGTTTTGTTCAAGGACTGCTGTTATGAGGTCTGAGATGGAATGCCCAGGAAGAAATTGTGTTCTGCAACTGGTTTTTGTATATTCCCATTCCTAATGTCTTATTTATGTCCATTTATCCTCTGATGCAGAGACGGGCCTGTTCTTCCAGTGTAGAGTGCTGAACAGCATTGTTGGCAGAGGATGGCATATTTCACATTAGAGGATGCAAACTGTGACTTCATATCTACTAAAGAAATGTTATCAGCGGCTCTAATTATACCACCCACAATATTGCTTTCTCTTGTTCATCCTCTAGTGTGATAACACAATTGAACAAACTGGGCAAGTGGAGAGCTATTGGGTAAAAATAAACAGAAATAAACAAAAATTAAAAATAAACATTGTGGTAGGAATGTAGTACAGGTCACCAAACCAAGATAAGGTGGGAGATGATGCTTTTCTGAAACAAATTACAGAAATCTCCAAGAAGCAAGAACTGGTAGTTATGAGGGACTTCAATTATCCTGATATCTGTTGGGGGACTAACTCTGCTAAGCATAGATTTCCAACCAATTCCTGAGGTGCCTTGCAGATAATTTCTCTTTCAAAAGGTTGAGGAAGGAACAAGGGAATCAGCAATCCTGGATGTATTCCTAACCAATAGGGAAAAGTTGGTCATTGGAATCAAAACAGTTGGTACTTTGGGGGGGGGGAGTGGCCATGTAATTCTAGAATTCATGATTGTGAGATAGGCCAAAGAAGAGTACCATCAAACATGAACCTTGGATTTCTGGAAGCTGATTTTATCAAGCTCATGGAACTACTGGGAAGAATGGCTAGAGATGCTAAAGGAAGACACCAAGCATAGGTAGGATTTCATGAATAAAGAACTGCTAAAAGCACATTCACAAACAATTCCATGAAAGAAAGAAAAATGGTAAATGTCTGAAAAAGCCAATGTGGCTGCACAGTAAACTTGAGGAGGAAGTGAAAAGAAAAAAATAACATATAAAAAGAATGTTAGGAAGGACAAATCACCAAGGAAGAACACACAAAAGCGTAACACAAGCTTGCAGGAATAATGTAAGGAAAGCTAAAGCTCAAAATGAGCTGAGACTAGCTATGCAAGCAAGGAGCAATAAAACGGGGAGGGGGGTTCAAATATGTCTGAAGCAAAAGAGTGATGAAGGAAATGGTGAAACCTCTGCTCAGCAAGAATGGTAAAATGCTAACAATGAAAAGGGAGAACTGCTCAATACCTATTTTATTTGAGTTTTTTCCCCAAAAAAAGAGAACTGTGTGCTTCTGTGCCTTAGCATAGACCTTGGAAAGGAATCCAGGTTTCAAATCAAGATTGAATCACCTAGTTAGTCTAAATGAGTTCAAATCTGTTGGGCCAGATGAACTGCATCCCACATTACTAAGGAAACTCACTGACATATTCGCAAAACCACTTGCTATGATTTTTGAGAAATACTAGAGAAAGAGTGAGGTGCCAGTGGATTGGAGACAAGCAAACATTTCCCCTCTCTTCAAGAAAAAAGGCAAAAAAGATCCACAAAACTACAGGCCAGTCAGCCTGACCTCAATACCAGGAAAAAATATTAGAATGGATTATACAGGAGTCTGTCTGCAAGTATCTTGATGACAAGGGAGATTTTCAGACGCCTCTTGCCGCCTCTTGCCGCGCAAGCAGCCTCCGGAGCAGTAACGAGGCTGCTGCGTGGCAAAGGGTCCATTTTGGATGACGCCGTTTCTCTCTCGGCGTCGTCCGTGACTGTTGTGGCTAGCATTGGAGGCGGCCGCACTGTTTTTTACTCACGGACAACTTCCGTGAGTGAAAAACAGCGAGGCCGCCTCCAATGCTAGCCGCAAGAGTCACGGACTACGCCGAGAGAAACGGCATCATCCAAAATGGACCCCTTGCCGCGCAGCAGCCTTGTTACTGCTCCGGAGGCCACTTGCTCACCAAGAGGCATCTGAAAATCTCCAATGCAGTGATTAGTAGGAGCCAGCATGGGTTTGTCAAGAACAAATCCTGCCAAACTAACCTTATATTTATCTATTTATTCTTATCAAATCACTAGTTAAGTGGATGGAGGGAATGCCATAGATATCATTTATCTGGATTTCAGAAAAGTGTTTGATAAGGTTCCCCATGATATTTAGATGAAATACAATGTATTTTTGTGCAAAATCATTGTTTTGTGCAAAATACAGTGGCTTTATGTGTGAAAAAACACAAAAAAATAATTTAAAAATGTATAAAGCATGAAAAATCATTGGAAATTTTACATATCAAAACATGCTATTGCATACCTAGGGGACAAGAAAAAATGCATATATTCTTTACATCCCTAGTGGTAACTCAGACACCTGACTTCCATCTGGAGGATAGGCACAAGAACAAGCTGGCATCAGAGAAGGCATGTGGTGCTGACACAGGATGACCCTACCTACAGCTGCTCAGCTACTACATTGCCAATTAAACTAAGGACACCAGAGACCTCTTCTGCATCTGATCTCCTCCAGCAGTGTTCTCTGGTTCCCCTCGTCTACTCCCATATTAGGAATCACCTCTATCTGAATAATACTGCTATTGCTGCCTGGCTCTGATCATCAAAAAGCTCATATGGAACCTTCCTGGCAGGGGAAGAATGCTTGCTTCTACTCCTGCCATCAGCAACCTGAGGCTACTTATTTTCATTAATGTTTCTTCTGCTGGGCCCCACTAGTTGTATAGGCGTGAAGAAGGAAAAGTACTCTGCCCCACTCTGGCCTTAGGAGCATCAACACATGCATCTTTTTTCTTTCTCTAGCATTTATTTATTTATTTATTTATCTGCTGAATGATCATTTTAATATTGGGAAAAAATTATGCATGCAATTGACGTACAGTTCAAAGAATGTTGACAACTAGGCTGTATTTAGAGGGAAATTGTGAAGGCATTCAGGTGATTGATTGATATATTGAGATACATTGAGATATGGTGAATAATGAGATATTCTCCTCCTTAGTCACGTTACTTATGCTCCCACATTGTTTTTGCTTTTTATGATTAAGGCTCACCCCAGCATTAGCCTATGCCAGGGTTACTTAGTGCTAAATGATGTTAATCAGGGATTTCTAATCAGTGTCACAAGAAAGAAAAAAACCAAACACTTAAGATGAACATAATGACTATTTCCAGTTATTTTTAGGAGTGGAAGAAGAAAAAAGAGAACAATCTTCACTGTTCACTGACTGTACACATCCTCTATAAGAGAAGATCTTATAGATAGGATGATATTAAACAGCATATTGTGGGGGAAATTTAAAAGAAAGAAAAGAAAAATGAAAGAATGGACTGATCTGTCAAGGTCATGATCACTTTGGTACATTTTAGGTTGCACGCCTTTGGCAGGGCTGGCTGCTTTTTGTTGTGTTTTACTTGTAAAGCACTATGCATATCAATGGTGCTATATAAAAAAACAATCATAATAATGACGATGACAACATATATTTCCATGTTTGGGTACAAAATAAACTCTTATATTTCAATTACAGCACTCTTACGGCTTCAAGTTAGCCCAATATAGAGCTTCAAGGAATGATTTTGTGTGCTCATTCACTAAATTGCTGGAGGCAAATAACAAGTGGGTGATAGGCAGTCAGAGCATTCCAAATTTTCCAGGAGCAAAATATCACATATCAATCAACCATTTTCCATTCATTCATCTTTCAAGGTCTATCCATTTCTTAGTTGTCCTTGGAGAGGCCTAAGGCATAGATGGGACAGGGCAAACGTGCTTCCTTCTAGCTCCCAATGTTATTATGTCCATTAATGCCTCTGGGACTGGCTGTGTGCCTGAGCAATTCTGCTCCTTTGATGTTCACCACAGCTGTAGAAGATAAGCCCACTATTCTCACAATTTTACTTACACAGTGGTGTCCAATGGCATCCATGTCAGTGAGTGTCATGTACTGGCATTCCTAGACACATTGACCAGCACTTTCAAAGTAAAACACTAAACTTTATTGGCACAGAAATCCAGAAGAAAGTGATCCATACATTGTTGTTGCTCAGAATGTAACTTAAAGACAAGCAGTGTACTAAAAGCAGAATACAATCACCCAAAATCTGGCAGGCTACAAACCTTTGGTTAACCATCATCTTCTGACTTCCCATCACCCTACCCGTGTCCAGCTTCCTTTTCCCACACATAGGGCAACCTCGAGACACACAGCTGCACCCTTTTCAAGCTCCACAGTATTGACCATAGACTCCCTTTCACAACTGGCACATAACCCTTGCTAACAAGCACAGGAAAATGAAAACACAATTAACTGCAAGGTTGCAGCACAGTACCATAAAATACAGGAAATACTGAAACTGGCAGGAAACAGCTATGTCCAGGACTGTTCCTGATAGTGAGGGAGTCAATCCATTCTAGGGTTGGTCTGAACTTTAAAGGAGATATTATTGGTCCTGAACTTATTTGGGGAATTAGGTTCATCATCTTGGATAGCTTCCTTGAAGGTCAGACTAATAACCAGAGCAGATTCACCACACTGCTGACACAGAAACTACCAGCTGTCACTGCCTTCACATGTTGCTGAAAGTTTACTAGTTTTGTTTTGTTTTATTACAGATTCTTACCAAAAAGAGAATTTGAAAATAACTCAGTCCGTGATATTTTTCTGTTAAAAAATAAATTAAATCCTTACCCATTAGATACAGTTTGCTGGATCCAGGTTTAGTGAAATCAATGTAAATTAGCCATTATTAACTTAAGCCCCATTGATTTCCGTGGATCTAGTTTAAATATAGCTAAATTTGGATCGGACACCATAAATGCTGACCTGGTGGCAGCATATTGTGCTCTTTGGAGTTACTAATAACAAATGGTGCACATTAACCATGTGGGAACTTCCATCTGTGTTCAACATTGTGAACAAAATATTCTTTGTTTCCCTTTTTTTCACATTTTTGACAATAGGCTTTTGCATCCAGCTGTGATAATGTCCTCTGCTCTGAACATACACATTCCGTTATGAATCTAACAACAGGCAATTGACATCTTGATGGTTTTCTTGTACCCATAAAGAGCTGGGAGGGGGGAGAACCCACATGCATATATGGTTTATGCTTAACTAGAAAGTGAAAAACATGTTCTGCCTAGTATGGTTTTAATACATCTGCTAAGATTAATATGTATGTTAGATAACATCTGTTTAAAAGTTTCTTTCACCTCCACCATCATTTTTTTAAATGCTTTCAGTAAAGAACACAAATAAAATGTTAAGATCATCACATGTGTATATGTACACACACACACACACACACTGTTTTTCAAGAGCTGGAAATTTAACTAAAATCCACACAAAAGAGCTGAATGAGATTTAAATAAATGGATTTAAATGGGTTCTCTTGAAAGGGTGCTCCCATTATTCTCACAATATCACAATGAATCATGTTAAATTATTTGTAGCGACCTACAAGCAATGTGACAAAACATTAATTGTGGTTTTTAACAGTGGTTAAGTACTTCAGCCAAAATGGCTAAAATGGCTTCATCCTTGCTTCTCTTTCATAGCAATGATTAGTACCTATACATTGCTTAGTGTTATGATTTTTTAAAAAAATGCTTCCAACATTTAATACATTCTCATTAAATTTAACTACCATGCCATTTGAGAGAACCAAAGGAGATGACCATTTTGATTTTGTACATTGATGGGGTTTGATACAAAAGGACAACCTCTTCCATTAAATATGTATTGTGCACCCCAATTCTTCACTGTATCTAAACTCTCATTTTAAAAAATGTGATAATTCAGGTGCACTTAAATGGAGTAGCTTGTTATTTGAAGACAGGTATCTTGCTGAGCGATGCTCTTTTACAGGCGCTTGTAAAGCTGGTATATCTTTTCCATTCCTTCAGTCCTTGATATAACAAAATGCACATGGTTGCATGTCACACTCATCAGTTGAATAGGTGCATGTACCCCAAGCGATGAACCCTGAGGAATGCAAATACTCCCTCAAAATACAGGCAGAAAATGCCTGAAGAGATTATAGAGTCAGCAGTCACCTTTGTTCTCCATTCTTGTTCACTTATTTTTTTCTCTTCTGTCTTTTAAGGGCTAGTTTTCTGAGGGTAAGGAACAGAGACAATTAATTGTTCAGGGGAGATAAGCAGCCAGCACTGCTACCATGATCCCTGCAAATGTCTCCACAGTAGCCTTAAGGACCTTTGATGCTCAGGAGTGAATTGGAGGGAGTAGGGAGAGAATGGAAAACAACTTTTTCCCTATTTCCACCCCTCAAGGATTCCCTCTCTTTGAAAATGTATGGAAAGGGTCCCCCCCCCACTGCTTTCTAAATTTCTTCCATGACTGTTCCAGACAATAATACTGCTGTGTGAGATGTTCAGACCCTGTTTTACATGTAGCTACACTGTATTTAGGAGCCAGCATGATTGGAGTGTTGGACTCTGGAGAGCAGAGTTTGAATCCCTGCTCAGTCATGAAAACCCACTGGGTGACAGTGGACAAGTCATGCACTCCCACCCTCAGAAAACCCCAGGATAGATTCTCCATAGGGTCACTGTTAAGTCAGAAATGGCTTAAAGACACACCATTTACAACATGCTTTTTACAGTTCAGCCATTTTCAAGACTTGTGATCTTTCTGGATTATGGGAGTCCTGATGGGAATGGAGACTATTTCCTCCTGAAATAAAGGGCTTGGACTTTTCTTCCTTATGTTCAGTCCTTGTCACAGGGAAGTAAATGGAAAAGATTCACCCAAATCAAACATAACATATTCCTTCAAAAGAGCATCATGGCTTATTGAGGAATTCTTGAAAAGAGTTCCAGGTGTTCATGGATTGGAAGTCCCTGCTGATATCTAAGGCTGGAGTTAATGGAGACAACAAATACTTTTACCTACTTTGTAAAGCCAACCTACACATGCCGGGTAATGTCCACTGTAATTGTCATGTTTACCTTTTTTAAAACTTTGTTCTTTTTTGAAAATAAAAAATAACTATTGGAGACTTCATGTTTCAACAGAAGAATGGAGTGTTGCCAAAACCATTGCTCAAGCTTTGTTTCTACCCATGGGAGAAAAGAGATGCATCCCTATATCTTTCTACCACAAAAGAGAAAAGAGTTTTCCACATCTTTCTCCATAAGTGGAAAAGCATCTTGAGGGGGGCATTTTGAGTTCACTCTTCTCTGACTGAAGAGTAAAGTTCCTCCTACCCCTGTTCCACTACTTGAAGGGTGGGAAACCTTTGCTCCTTCAGATATTTTGGATTCTACCCTGGATGGAGTTTCTGGAAGATGTCCACCAAAATATCTGGAGGACAAGACTCTCATCTGTTTCTGTTCAAAGATGAGGTGTCCTGCATTTGCTTATTGCTGCACAACAGAAAAAAGAATGTAGGAGGATCCCTGCTCAGATCAAACTAAAGACCTATCTAATGCAGTATTCTTTTCCAGTGCTGGCCAAGTAGATAGCTATGGTAAGCACAGAAGCACAATATAATCACCATGGCACCTTTCCAGTTTCATTCCTAGCTACTGGATATGCTAGGACATCTCTGGCTTTTCTTCACAAACAAAGATTCAGGAAGGACTCATCCTGCACTTTCTGCAAGCACACTGATGATTAAAAAGGGCAATCCAAGATAAACATGTCCAGTTGCAGAAAGCACAGCAGAAGGTCTCCTTAGGTGATGTTTCCAGGTTGTGATTCTTTCTGCATTGTCATTTCTCTTCAAGACTCGTTTGGCGTGAGTTCTCAAATAAGGCTGCAGTGTTGTGGATACTGTGTCTCTGTGCCTCCCAATGTGATCAATTTGTGTTGGTGATCAATTTGACTGAGCCTGAGATGTTGTTTCAAGGAGTTCTTGTATCGCTTTTTTAGAATGCCCCTCTTATGCTGCCCCATGGTGAGTTCACCATAGAGTACTATTTTTGGGAGGCGATGGTCCTCCATCCTAGAAACGTGCCCTGCCCAGCGCAGCTGTGTTCTCAATATCGTGGCCTCAATGCTGGTGACCCCTGCTTGCTCAAGGATAGCAACATTCGTCACATAGTCAGTCCAGTGTATATTTAGGGTTGTGTGTATACAGCGCTGATGAAAGGGTTTGAGGAGTCGTAAGTGGTGGCAATAGGTGACCCATGTTTCAGACCCATAAAGGAGAATAGACAGTACAATGTCTCTATACACACTGATTTTTGTGCTTCGTCTCAGGTGTTTATTACTCCAGACTCTTTTGTAAAGTCTTCCAAATGCACTATATGCCTTTGCTAATCTGTGATCGATCTCTTTGTCAATCCTGGCATCTGAGGAGATGATGCTTCCCAGGTAGGTGAACTGCTGAACAGACTGAAGCACAGATTTGCTGACGACAATGTGGGGATGATGCTATTCATCCTGTGGTGCAGGCTGGTAAAGAACTTCCATTTTCTTAAGGTTGACTTCCAGCCCAAACAGCTCTCCATTGGTATTAAAGGTAATGCAGAAGCA
The DNA here is from genome assembly GCA_030847615.1 of Gambelia wislizenii. Lineage (NCBI taxonomy): Eukaryota > Metazoa > Chordata > Lepidosauria > Squamata > Crotaphytidae > Gambelia > Gambelia wislizenii. Next base: position 199,201,090 of record JAUMIR010000005.1, on the reverse strand, counting down.
TCATAAGCAGTAGTAACTGAAAGCCTCATCCTCCAATAATTTGTCTAACCCTGTTTAAAGACATCTGTGCCGGTGCTCATTACTACATCTTGCAGTAGTGAATTCTTCAACACTCTATGAAGAAGTACTTCCTTATACAGAGACAAGCACAAAAAAAAAAACCAAAAAAAAAAAAAAAACCAGGAGCCTGTAACATGTATTTTCTGTGTAACATCAAAAAGTTACACAACATTATTTCTCTTACTTGCAGCTTCAAAATGTAAAGAAGCAGGAATACAGAACTGAACTTGGGATTCCATCTGCAGTTTTCACACATGCCTAATTCTGTTACTGCGTTTCTTCCTTTCTTAATTTGCTTTTCAACTTCTTTTTCACAATAACAAATTGTGACCATAATTTCTGACTTCTGGACTTTGAATTTTGATATTGATAATAACCCTTATTTGTATTTTAGTTTTTCTGCCTGTCGTAATAGTACAATTTTAATTTTGATGAAAAGCAGAGATCTCTCTTAAATGTACAAGTTTCTATTTGTTTAACTTGAGGAATCATTACATGAATATAGCAGACAACAATGGACAGATATATATATATATATATATGTGTGTGTGTGTGTGTGTGTGTGTATATATATATATATATATACATATATATATATATATATATTGCAAACAAACTTTTTGGTGGTTATCATCATTGTTTTAATAATTACATATCTAGTCCATTTAGTGGTTTATTTTGGCCCTAGCAATACAATGGTATTATCGTTTATTAACTCCGAGAGTTATTAAACCCAGACTAATTCTATTTCTTGCACTTGTGTTCTGTTTGGATTCTATTAAGAGTGAAAAAGCACTGATACATAATCCTAAACATAATACATTACTGTTTAATCCTGTTAAAGGCTAAGCTTATTAAATTATAAAACCTTTTTCTGTAAGCCAATAATATGAAGATATGCTCATTACTGAAAAATCAAGATATATGTAATAGAATTTATAAAGAATTCACTTGTGAATAGAACCTATCACAATTCAAAAGGATCATTCTAAGGGTTTCATGGGTTCATACAGTCATAAATGAAATGATAAATCAAAAAGAAATGCAAATATTCTACATAAAAGAAGCATAACAGAATCAAATAATCAATCACAGCTATAACCATGAAAAACAACCCCCAGACATCTATATTTAAATGTTAAGATCAGATTTCCACTATATGGCAAATATTTCTCAAGGTTAACACTTCATTATTGACTATCTGTATTCAGTGCTTCACTTTGCCAAATGAATTCAATTAATTATATATAATTTGATCAGCTATCCATTATGATACTGAACTGTGCAATACAAAAGATTTGAGCTGACTCCTTTCATTTCATAGTAACTTATTCATACATCCTAAATATCAAAATAAAATCACATATTTTCAATGCACCAATGCCTTAGCTGAGCAGTCAAAGAATCATAGAGTTGGAAGGGGTCCCATAGGCTTAGTCCAACCCCTCTCAATGCAGGATCTTCAGCTAGACCATCCTCAGCAGGTAGCAGTCTAGCCTCTTTTTGAAGGCGTCCAGAGAAAGAGACCCCACCACCTCTCTAGATAATGGGTTTCATTTTTGAACTGCTTTTACTGTCAAGAAGTTCCTTCTAATGTTTGTCCAAATCTACCCTCCTATCACTTAAAACCATTAGATCTGGTTCTACCCTCTGGGGCAACAGAGAACAAACCTGAACCCTTCTCTCTGTGACAGCCCTTTAAATATTTAAAGAGCGCAATCATGTCACCCCTCTTTCAACTGTGATTTAAAAGTGATTTTAGATTAGTTGTTTTAATTTATATTTGTTTAATGTTTTTTTTATGGGGGAGGGTGGGAGGGGGGTGTTTAGGGATTTTATTTGTATTGTATTTTAAATTTTGTAAGCCGCCCCGATTGTTTTAACAGAGGGGCGGGGTATAAATAAATTTTATTATTATTATTATTAACTGCTCAAACTTGTCCATATTTAACACCATCTTCTTATTCCTCATGATAGCTGTGTCAGGTTCAGTGCTCTGTTATGCTGTTTAAAACTGTACAGCATGTGTCCACAAGTTCTAGGCACCAATAGTAATTTCTAGAATATAAGCTAGGTGCTTCAGGTTAGGTGGGAGGCCGAGATAGATCTGGGAGATCAAAGTAATACTCCAGAAAGAATTCCTGTCGCCGAGATTGGTGGTCAAGGTTTTAAGGCTCTAAGTGGCCCAGAAAATTTAGAAACCCAAAGCCAAGAAATATACTGAATTAAAATTGTCATCATTGTCTTTTGTTGTCATTGTTAACTGCCTTCAAGTCAACTTTGATTTATGGCAAACCCATGAACAAGAGGCCTCCAAGTCACCCCATCCTCAACAGGCTTGCTCAAGTCTTGCAGACTCAGGTTCCCTGATTGAGTCTAGCCATCTGGAATCCAGTCTTCCTCTTTTTCTACTGCCCTCCACTTTACTGAGCATTATTGTCTTTCCCAGTGAGTCATGTCTTCTCATGATATGGCCACAGTACAATAGCTTCAGTTTAGACATCTTGGTTTCTTGCTCTAGGACCCATTTATTTGTCTTTTTAGCAATCCACAGTATCTTCAGAACTCTTCTCCAGTACCAAATTTCAAAGGAGCTGATTTTCTTCCTATCAGCTTTCTTTACTCTTCAGCCTCCAAAATTATACACAGAAAATGGAAATATGATGTCATCAATAAACCTAACTTTAGTATTCAGTTATATTATATATCTTGATACTTGATGATCTTGTCTAGTGCCTTCATAACTGCCCTTCCAAATCCCAGTCTTCTGGTTTCTTGACTGCAGTCTACACTCTGATTAATGATTGAGCCAAGGTATGGAAAATCTTGAATGATTTCAGTGTCTTCATTGTCTTGTAAACCATCTGTGGTCATTGTTTTTGTTTTCTTAATGTTCAGCTGTGTTCAACTGAGCCTGCCTTTGCATTTTGTGCTTTGACTTTCTTCAACAATCATTGCACATCTTTGCTATTCTCTGCTAGTAGTATGGTGTCATTTGCATATCTTAGATTGTTGGTGTTCTTTCCTCCAATGTTTACGCCACCTTCCTCTCAGTCTAGCCCTGCTTTACATGTAATATTTATGGCATACAAGTGTGACATGCAGGTGCACCAAATGAATTTGTGTCACTGTTCAGCCTGGCTGCCTTATGCTGCCACCAAATAAATATCTGTGGAGACTGCAGTTCCACAGTTGCCACATTTATGTCAAACTTCCCCCTTATCCCTTCCTTGGACTGGAGTTTGACTTAATTTGGATAGTACTTGTATCAGTGTGTGTTTACTGACAGGGTTAGCATGACAAATAAATACCAGTAAGGGAAAATAGATTCATGAGGAGTCTGGATTTAATAAACAACATGTAAAGATTGGTTTATTGGTTGAACAATATAACAGAAATGCTTTGGTCTTTATTTCCAATTTGGTTAACTTTAAACTGGTTGCTAATCCCACTCTGTGGTAACCATATAACTTCAGAATTTGCCAGATCTACCAGTAATAACAAATTGTGAGGTTCTTTCTTTCCTCTCATTCTGCATTCCAATCAGTCTCTATTCCTCTTAACACTTATTCCCATTGCATATACATTCCCTCAGCTGCACTCACAACCATACACACATTCCAGCCCTCTCCTCATCACATCACAGCTTCAACTCTCTCTTGTCATCTCATTTCTCTCTCTCCCAACTATCATGCACTTCTTTTCACTCTAGGAGAGCCCTCCCATACCAGCTCCCTGCCTCAGGTTTGGCTCCTTTATGCTCTCTTCCCATCCACTCATCAACATTCCATCAGCCACCCATCACATGCTCTCCACAACAAGGTAAACAGATAGAGTGATAAAATGCAGCCTTGCCTGACCTCCTTGCCAATTAGAAAGCATTCTGTTTCTCTATATTCTGTCCTAACAGTAGCCTCTTGTCCTAAGTACAGGTTACGCATCAGGACAATCAAATCTTGTGGCACATCCATTTCTTTAAGAGTGATAGCTTTTTGCAATCTATACAATCAAAGGCTTTGCTATAGTCTATAAGGAATAGGCTGGTTTTCTTTTGAAATTATTTTGTATACTCCACTAGCCAGCATATGTTTGCAACATGATCCCTAGTGCTTCGTGCTTTCCTGAACCCAGTTTGGACACCTGGCATTTCTTGATCCATATATAGTAAATGTTGTAGAATTCTGAACATCACTTTGCTTGCATGGGAAATTAATGCAATGTGGTTACTGCAATTCCTGGTGTCTCTTTTCTTAAGGATTGGAATCTATATTGAGTGTTTCCAATCTGTGGGCAATTGTTTTGTTTTCCATAATTTTGAGATTTCAGATAGAACTAGAGTAGATTCTGTCTCTGTAGACTGAACGAGCTCTTTTGGTATTCCATCTGTTCCTGGTGATATTTCTCTGAAGTGCCCTGACTGCAGCTTCCAGTTTACTTTTTAAAACTGAAGGTTCATCTTCATATGGTTCTTCTTCTAATGAATCTGTCATCCTTTCATCTCTTTTAAATAGTTCTTCTGTGTATTATTTCCATTGTCTTTTTATTTCTATTTGGTCATGTAATGTGTTCCCTTGTGGGTTGTAGAGTATGCCCACCCTTGGTTTCAATTTTCCCTTTGATTTCTCTGGTTTTATTGAAGAGGGTTTTTTGTTGTTGTTGTTGTTCCTTTTTTTATTTCACCGCATTGATTATTATAGTAATTCTCCTTGTTCCTGTGCAGAAGTCATTGAATAGTTGCATTAAGGGTTCTGGTACTATTTCTATCACCTTTTTACCTTTCCTTTTCTGTTCTTGATGGCTTGAAGTCATTGGCTTATATCCTTGCATATGACTGACACAAGATTTTCAAACATTTCATAGTTTTACTTGCTGATGGCAAGGTGTGGATGGTGCTGTTCGTCCTGTGGTGCAGGCTGGTAAAGAACTTCCGTTTTCTTAAGATTGACTTCCAGCCCAAACAGCTCTGCAGCTGTTGCGAAGCAGGATGTTAGGCGCTGCAGAGCTGCTTCTGTGTGGGCAACAAGGGCAGCATCATCAGTGAAAAGCAGCTCATGGACTCAAGTGCTCAAGTCCATTCAGCAGGTCACCTACCTGGGAAGCATCATCTCCTCAGATGCCAGGATTGACAAAGAGAATGATCACAGATTAGCAAAGGCATATAGCTCATTTGGAAGGCTTCACAAAAGAGTCTGGAGTAATGAACACCTGAAGCAAAGCACAAAAATCAGTGTGTATAGAGCCATTGTACTGTCTAGTCTCCTTTATGGGTCTGAAATGTGGGTCACCTATCGCCAACACTTACGAGTCTTCGAACGCTTTCATCAGCGCTGTATACGCACAATCCCAAGTATACACTGGACTGACTATGTGACGAATGTTGCTGTCCTTGAGCAAGCAGGGATCACCAGCATTGAGGCCATGATATTGAGAACACAGCTGCGCTGGGCAGGGCACATTTCTAGGATGGAGGACCATCGCCTCCCAAAAATAGTACTCTATGGTGAACTCGCCACGGGTCAGCATAAGAGGGGGGCTCCAAAAAAGCGATACAAGGACTCCTTGAAACAACATCTCAGGCTCAGCCAAATTGATCATCAACAATGGTCCGTCCTGGCCTTACATCAGGAGGCATGGAGACACACTATCCACAATGCTGCAGCCTCATTTGAGAACTCACGTCGAACAAGTGTTGAAGAAAAATGACAACACAGGAAGAATCACAACCCAGAAACATCACCCAAGGAGACCTTCTGCTGTGCTTTCTGCAACCGGACTTACTTATCTTGGATTGGCCTTTTTAGTCATCAGCGCACTTGCAGAAAGTGTGGGATGAGTCCTTCCTGAATCTTTGTTTGTGAAGAAAAGCCAGAGAGATAGTATTACTTGAAAACCACATACATAGTCCACATGGACTGCATTCTCATAGTGATGTAGCTCAGTGGTAAAACATATGCTTTGTATCAAGTTCATGCCCAGACATCTCCACTGGGTTTCTCCCTTCCTGCATAATGCACCTTTCTAGCACCAGAGTATGCCCCCTTGGCTAGTCCCTGGTTGGGGAAGGCAGTGTCCACAGCCTGGGAGAGAAGAACTGTAGGAAGGTAATGAATCTAAAAAATAAAATTGTATTAAAAAATTCCAGGATCTAGTCCTTTAAAAACAACAAGAATTATTTCTTTTAAAAAGGTAAAATCATTCAGTCACTTTTGACTTCGTGTTCATGCAGAATGCGCTTAGGAAGCAGACTTAAGCTCAATTATCATCAGAGGTCTGGGATCCCCCAGTTAAATTAGACTCATTACAAAAACAAAGGAGTCAGTTTAAAATGCAAAACAAAGTTTACTGAAGGTGTATCAGTCTTAATCTACATACTAAAACAAACTTAAGAAAAGGTCCCTAACTCAAGGTATTTAGGTAATTAAAAACTCACTCAGCCTACAGCCGTGGGCCGGGTTCCGATGCATCATGGCATGGTTACAGGAAAACGTAAGATACATCCATTCTCATGGAAAGTCAGATTCAGAAGAGGAGGCAAATTACCACAAAAGCAATAAAATTCAAATTAGGTCATGTGTTGAATGACCCAGCACTCCAGTTGGCTGGAAGTGTCCAGTGAAATAAGAGAAGGGAATTTTGGGAGAACAAAATGCATGCAGGGAAAAAACCCTAGACTTATCTAAGATTGTGAATGAGGTACACAAGATTGCTTTTACATTACAATGATTATTTCCCCACATACTACAAGAACAGACTATGTCCTCCAAGATCTCCTGCTGGACCCTCCAGTAACTGGGAAGTTGACATATGTTCTTTTCTCCAGACTGCAGAACTGCAGGAAGATGTTGTGTGCTATTTCTCCCCAATCTACTAACTGACTGTGGGGGATGCCCTATCAGTGGAAAGGTCTATTGCATGGGGTGCTGTCATTTCATAAGGAGATACTAAATATCCTCTGCTTCAATGACTGAAAAAGCATACACACTGGTAGAGCAGAAGGTTATGCCAATTTACTTGAGGAACAGAACTCTTACCCATCAAAGTGCAGAGAGTACTCAACTAGATAATGGAAGAATGTTTAACTCAGGGATTGTATAAACAGTGAAAATGAGAATACCTTTTGTCCAAATGGAATCCTGTAGTGATTCATCATACTCAGAAAGGGGGTCCCAAAAATGCCATATAATGCATGGGAAAAGCTTTCATTTCTTTTCCTGAAGGTTTTTTTTTTAATTGCAAGGGAAATGCTTATTCTTGCTTATTGGGACAACCGATTTGATTTGATGCACAGTCCAGAGCAGGCAGAATTGGAGATCTGACTAGTCAGGTATGTGCAAGGGGTAGGCTTGGAATCAAGCTCCTGGAAGAGCTTTTTGCGCTAGCGGTCATGCACTTTTTGCCCCCCCCATTACCCTTTGAACTGTACAGTATAGAGGATGATTCCTCATGGTGAAGGGAACCCATAAGCACCTGGAGATGACAAGGAGGGCAGCCACCACGAGGAACAAGAAGGGAGATGGGAGCCACTAATCCTTCACCTATCCTGGTGGCAGCAGTGTTTGAATCCAGCTGCAATTAAAGAGATGGGAGGAGCCACCTGGCCAGCCTGCCAAGCTAGATGACAACAGGCTTTGGAGGGTGCAGAACAGGCATGAGAGAAGGAGCACCCCAGCCCAGGAAGGCAAGATAAAGCCAGAGCATTGAAGAGCCTCCCCCTCTTTCTCCGCAACCAATGGCTGGCCAGGCAGCTCCTCCCGTCCTTTAATTGCAGCCAGATTCAGCCACTACCCCACTCCACGTGTCTCTCCTGAGTGTCTCCTCCTCCAGCAGCAAAAAATATATATTCTGCAGTGGTGGGAGTGCATAACATGGCCACCATCTTGATTCATGGGTGTGTGAATGTCATGCATGGAGAGCTTCACAGCCTATTGTTTTTGAGGAAAGACTGTGGAAACAATCTGGCTCACCTCCCAGCTGGCACAGCTGTGCTGGGGAGGGAGCAATCTTTGCCAGGCAGAGGGAATGGGAGGTCAGGCTGATGACATCATGGCACATGCACCATGAGGGGAGAGAGGGGGGTGGGGCCAGAGGCTATTTAAGACCCTGCTGCCCCTTGCCTCTCTTTTTTTTACCTTCCTCACCCACAAATTGTGTTTGAGAGACCAGCGTTCTATTGAATAGATGGGTACATCTATCTGACATGGGTAACCTAATATTTCTGGGGGGTCTTCAGTGGGGGTTGAGGGACTTCTTGGACAAGCTAGTTGGAGGGTGTCAGGTGCTCACCCTGAGGAAGCTGGGAGTAAGGTCTGGGCTAGACCTACTTCCCCAGCTGCTCCCACACTAGATAGCCTCCCCCACTGAAGATCTTTAGAGGGTTATTAAATAGACAGGGTTAAATAAAGCTCAATTATTGTGTTCCATCTTTTCTGTCTGGTCTCTTCTTGTGTCTGTTCTCTTTATTTCCCCAAATTAGTCAGCAAACGGATGCTGCTGCGAATTTGCTATAATATGCATTATTTCTTCTCATGTAGACAAGCCCTCAGTATAAGGCATCCTATGCATCTAGTTGCCATTCATTTTTAAGCAAAATTTTGTGGTTACTAGCTCAGACAAAAATAAATCTAGGGCTGGATTAATGGAGAGAGGTTCAGTCATTGAGCAAATATAAAAAACATTTACAAATGGGCCAGGTTTAGGGTAAATCTACAGTCATGTAGTTACACAGTGGTTGTACCACTCCATCTTTCTGCTGAATAGCAGCATGGAATATCTGCTAGTATGGCTGCTTATTGTCCCATTTTGCAATGGGGAATGAGCAGTGGCTCTGTCTGCAATCCTAGTGAATAAAGTTGTACATTGAGCACATTGATAAACAGTTATGCATCATATAAAATACATGGTTGGAATCCTATTGGTTAGTCCCAACCAAAATACACCCATTGACTAAATTGTTGAATAGTGAGTCAACACAGAGGTAAATCCACTTGATTCAATATTGCTACTCTAGTCAGGACTACAAATATGAAATGATTACAATTGTGAGCCTTGGCTTACACACCCCATATGCCAGTTGCACAATAGCAAAAAAAGTACAACCACATGTGTAAAGGAAATTGCACAGGTGTATGACACCAACAGGATTCCAGCCAAGATGTAGTTCCCCTTACATGGTACTATAACAGAATTGACACAAAGGTTGCCTTTTTCAATGACTCCCCTTTAAAAATGGCTATCAATTCCTACTTTAATCTATGACCCACTCACAGTGCTGCCTAAAGTATGTCTGTAAACCATGTTTCTCATCTCACCAAATGGCAGTGCCACCATTCATGGCATCACCATTACTATCTTCTTTACTGACCAATTCCTTACAAAGTTGACTCTAAGCTAAAAGGGATTAGAATCAGGGTTTAATTTGTATTAGGGATGTATAGAGCTTATCTTCATACCTCTGGATTGAATCCAGAGATATAAAGCAAGAAAGAAGAAACATTTCTTCCAACTTCTCCTTTTACCACCTCTTGACTAATATAGCTTCACACAAAGGACTGTTCTAGGACACTCTCTGCCCTTACAGGATTCTTTCATCTTGTGACAGGTATTCACTGAAATTAAAGCTGTGATGAAAAATGGTCCATAGCAAATGCCAGAAATTCCACTGATAAATATGGAGATGTTCACAAGCACAGTTTACTCAGGAGTCCCTTTAAGTGGGGCATACTGGGAATTTAGACATTGGTTTCTTTTATACCAATTATACATTTAGAAATGGGTTTCTTTTATACCAATTAGACATTTGCTGATTAAAGCAACTAGGTATCCATATATAAATTCAGGTTCATCTGAATCACACCACAAGCTCAGATCCTGTTGCACGTAAGATCAATCGTTTTAATCATAACAAGCAACCATGATGGTTTAGTAAAAAGATTATTTGTGCTTTGAGTGGAAATTTCTTAATCAACTTAACTTTTGACACATGCGAAATTATCATGGAAGAAAATATTGCAGACATTTTTCAAACAATAATTTATTTCAGCTTTCATTTTTTAAAAAAATTATGAAAGAAACTACATTTGATGTCAAATGCATTTTTATCACAACTCTTCCTGATGAACAAGGAAATGTATCTAGTTTTCACATGTATCCTTCTTCATTATTTTAATCATAGGAAATTATTCTCAGAACAAATTCAGACCAACTTTGACAGATATGCACCCAACAAATATACATTTCATATCCAAAATATATCCAAAGCTTTTCTCCACTGGCATCACATATTACTTTGCATTTATTTGTTACAGGGCAACAGCACTGGTTGACAGAGGAAAACAAATATTTTCCTCTATAACATATCAGTTCACTGAAACACACTTGCAGTTATATTTGTTTTTATGCTGCAGATAAGATGCATTAGCTCAATTCTGCCATGACACATTGTCATATGTATGTACTAACATTGTATGTACTAGTAGCATTAATATTGTCATAGTATCTATCTTGTAATCTACTCTTGCAAGACTTTTTGACTAAACAGCATGATGTAAATGCTTTAAATAAATAAGTACAGAAGGACACCTGTATCCATTGGGGATTGGTACTGCAGGACCCTGTGGATACCAAAAACCGTGGATAATAGTGAACACCATTGAAAATAATGGGATTTCCTATTTAAAATACCATAGAGTGGCCTTGGAGGACATAGAAAATGGCTAGAGAGGATACAGTTTCTAGGAAGACTCTATGGTAGATGTGCTGTTTTGTGTCCTGTGGATAATTCAATCAGTGGATAATGAATCAGTGGATATGGGGGTCCTACTGTATGTTGGAATAGTGAGTCAGAGAAGTTTCTCCTGAACTTACATTATTACATATGCTGATAGGGCAACTGCTTTATAAACAAAGACTTTAAAAAATGCTGGAACTGACTTTTGCAACTGGTTTTGGAAAGTAGTACAAGAACCTTGTAGTTGATGTATGATTGCTGTTGTCTTCCACAGGATGGTGTTTAAAATCCAGATAGTCTCCAAAATCATACTGAGAGAACACTCTTCTTATGACTAAATGATAGGGACTGATGGATCAGTCTGCCTTAATTTTCCATGTGTTCACAGATAAAACAAATTCATTCCATATCTGCATTGTTTTGTAATTATTTTAAACTGCATTTGCATAATGTTAAACATATATTTCCTTACAAAATGCATGTTTTCCTATACATATAATACATATTTTATTTACATTTTTGTAGTTTGTTTTTGAGTGGAGACCCAGATAAGAACATTCAGAGGATGCATCTACACTGTAGAAATAATGCAGTTTGACACCACTTTAAGTGCCATGGCTCCATCTTACAGAATCCTGGGATTTGTAGTTTTGTGAGACACCAGCACTCTTCGGCAGAGAAGGCTAAAAACCTCCCACCTCCCACCTCCCACCTCCCACCTCTCACCTCTCACCTCTCAGCTAAAGAGGAAAGACCTATGTGTAAAAAGCTCCTGCTTTTTTCCAATGAAAATGCTGAATAAATCACTTAAATGTGAGCATGCTGCAACCCCAATGTTAGGAGTAGGCAGGGGAAGCCCCCAGGCTTTGGGGGGGAAGAAAAAGGGACCCTCAAAATTCAACTCTTGAGGGAGAACTGAGGAAGGAAAACCAGCTTCCTGATCAGCATGCATTACCTGAAGGATGGAAAATGGCTGCCAGGCCGAGCCAACAGAGTGAAAAAGAAAGTGAAAGAGAGGCCTGGCTAATTGTGACTACCACTTGTAAACAGCAAAGGGAAAAAATAAGAATTGAGAGGTCAAGGAGACAAAGGCAATATGGAAAGTTTAATGGAAAGTTTAGAGAGTTTGGATTAAAAACAGCCCTGAGGGCTGATTTCCCCTTTGTAGCAAAGACTGCAGTGGATACTGCTGTTGTGACTGAGGAATCAGAGAAAAGTCAGATTGAAAGCAGTTTATTGGAATTAAGAGAAGTAAAAGCATTGGAAGAAATGTGTGTCTTTAAGATGAAGGTTTCAGAAAGGAAAAAAGGCTTGGCTGCTCCACTAGATTTGCAAACAGAGAAGGCTGCAAGCATGGACACTTTGGCAGAAAGGCTTTTTCACCCCAGAACAGAACCTGAGGAAAGTAAAACAAATGGAGATTTGAGGAATGATTTTTCTCAAGCTGAGCAGTTTAAAATCCAAATAGAAAAAGGGGCAAATACCACATTAATCTCACAAGAGGAAAAGGCCATTTATGTAGAGAATTTTAACAATGATGAAAGCAATAAGAAAGACTGTTTTCCATCAGAGTTTCCCTTCCAGTTTGCAAGCCAACTGGGAGAGGCTGAGGAGATTTCATCTACAGAAGCCATTGTTATGAAAAAAAAGTCAGGAAAAAGATTCAGGTGGGAGTGGTTTTTTTTGAACCTGGGAAACAAAACAAAAAAACAGAAGGAAAACCTGTGACTGGCCCACCAAGCAATAAAGATATCAGATCACCTGGCCTAAAGAATATAGCCAGGTTAGAAAAAGAGTGTTTTGCCCCTGAGAAGATAAAATTAATGGGAAAAAATAGGTTTTACACAGAAATGTTTTTCTAAAAAAATAGAAAATATTGGCTTTAAGCACAGACAAAAGAAAAGTCACAATGCGAATTTGGGCTGTTGGCAAGGGCTGTTGGGAGGTATGGAGGTGAATTCCCAGACTGGACAAAAAGAGTTAAACCTCTCACAAAGTGTGCAGGAAAGCCAAGAACAGGAAAGAGCTGAAGGAAATGAAGACATTTCTCCAATAATAGATGTACAAGAATTTTTGCTTAGGGTTTTTGTTTTTGATAAAAATATTGGATCCTTTATTATGAAAAAAGAGGAAGTGCAAGAATTCTTTAATTTTTCAGACAAAATGCTGGAAAATACATATTCCCTTTTGCGGTTGGATGAAAATGAATCTGATGAAGAGAGCCAAGATTTAAATTTATGTGTGCAAAAAACAAGTTATCCATTAGTATAGAATACTTTTCTGAATTGTTCAAAGAATTGGAGGAACAAGGCAAGGCGTTCTTCAACACACTCCCTCAGGAGAGAAGTGAGGCTGATTATGATGAATTAGTTAGAAAGGTAAAACTTACAGTGGAAAATGCCGAGGCTGTGCATGAGCTAGCAGAAAACGTGCACGAACAACGGGAATTTTTTTGGCAAAGAACTCATGAACAGAGAGCAACGAGGAAAAGAGATGGAAAAAGGAAAGAGGAGCAGGTTGCTCCTATGGACTTAGACAAACATTCTGGAAAGGAGGAACAAAACGATCCTGACCAAGCACTGTCAAAAAGGAGGAAGGAAGATGGAAGAGAGGAGAACTGTGGGATCGAGGAAGAGGCAGAAGTGGAAGAAAGTGAAGGCTCATCATCTGATTCTTCAGATGAGGAAAATGACGGTGGTGAACAGAGGAGAACCAAATCATAAAGAACAATGAAAGGCCAGTTTGAAGAGGAAGTATCAGCACAGTATCTTTTGTTGACCTACGATACAGATTTCCAGAGCACAGATGATGGCGAGGGAAGCGACGAAGACTCCATGTGTTCGGATTTCTCACCTGGGAGACAGCAGCGAGAGACACGTGAGAGGACAATTAATAGGATATGGACTGAAACTTTACATACTCCTTTTATGAAAGTGGCTAATATTATTTTACCAAAACAGTTTGAACAACATGATATGTTAAGACTGTGGGGTTTTGTTGTAGCCCATATAAATTTTCCATTGCCTAAAAAGAGACTCCCAGATTTGCAGAAATTTAGTCAGGACAAGATATAGGCCTGCCTGGAGAAAGCTTCAAGAATGCTGGAGAAAATCCTGTCTGGTCTAAAGGTACCTGACTCTGAAGAACAACAAGCTTTTGCAAAGGCTTTGGCTTTAGGAGCTATACACAGGTTGCTCCTGAGGAAAAAACCAAGAACGTCGACCAGGGGATTTCCTGATTGGTTAAGAGAACTTCAGTTGATTAAAAGGTTTCAAAAGATCCGCAGAATATGGGAAGTCTTGCCAGATGGACAGCAACCCATGATCGTGGAGAAGATATAGAATACAAACAAGAAAGTAACCAAGGAAACTGTTTTGGAATTGTTTTCTATGATTATCTCAGACCTGTGGCACAGACTCAAGATTATGAAGCAGAAGGAGGAGTCTCGACTGCCTGGGAAGGCTTTGGCAGCGGAAGGGGAGGCTGATCCAGTGGTGCATCCAAGGAAGACCACACCCAGGGTGAGGAGAGAGAAGATTGGGAAAGATGTCCCTGGTCATCTGGAAGGATGTTAAGCTCTGTCTGCTGTGTCGGGGGTGAGTGCTATGGTGCCACCCCCGTCAACTGGTGAGGCCCAAAGAAGGGGTGAACAAACTCAAAAGGGGGAGGAGGGAATGGAAAATGGAGTGATTGGGAAAGACAGATCAGAAACCTTAAGTAATATAAGCGGTTCTGATTTAGAAAGAGAGGCTCCCAACACTAAAGAAAAGACCGAGGGGAGTGATCCCTCAGTGGAGTGACTTGGTGGGGATGGAGGCTGATGAAAGGGTGGAGGGGCAGTTGTGGGACAAGGAATCGGGAGAGGCAAGAGGAGAGGATTATTTGCCTCCAGAAGGAGATACTGCTCTTTCTGGTTCTTCTTATATGTTAAGGCAGCAGCGAGCATTCGTATTGAGGATGGAAGTGATCTCCTCCAACCTGAAAGACAGGAAAAAATTGTAAAGGACTTGAAGAAGGATCGGCGACTGAAACTGGTTATAAGTGAAGATGTGGCCTCCTCCTATGGACATCCATTGAAACATCTGTTGGAGAAGGAAAGGCAAAATAAGAATCAGACTTATGCAGGGGTGACGATGGGAGGGGAGAGGGATTGGAGGGCCGGGAGGGAAGAAGAGGAGGAGGAAGCTTATCTCAATAGGATTTTTGAAAACTTGTCCAATGAAAGAGATTCTAGATAGCGGTACGTGGCCCGGTTCAGGTATAAGGGAGAGGATCCTGAAAGAGAGGCTAGTCGATACATCTCAGAAAAGGTGCTCAGGGATGCATTAGGCTACAGAGGGGAGGAGGCAGAAGACGTTGTGGCCGTTATACAGTTACTGGGGTCGAAAGAGACGGATGTCTGTTTAGCTTTGGAACTAGCGTATTGCAATTTTTGGGCCAAATGCAAGCGAGTAAAACAGCAGGACCCTAACTTGTTGAAAGCCTATGAGATAGTCCCTTTTTTCCGAAGTGATAGCAAAGTACTTACTATTAGTTTTAGAACAACCACAATAACCAAAGAGGATGTGGCTCAGTGGGTCTCAAAATATGCCACCATCCTTTCAGGACCTGAAAAGATAAGAGATACTGCTTAAGAGATTCTGGAATGGAGAGTACCACTGTATTGTATCTTTCAAGAATGATGACCCTCAGTTCAGGAGAGGTAAAATCCCCAAGTATTTTTTCCTAGGGGCTGACCGAGGAATCACCAGATACAGTGGGCAGCCAGCCGCCTGCTTTCAGTGCGGCTCTTATGAGCATCAGAGGCGTACTTGTCACACCCCCTTATGTTCTCGCTGCGGAGCGAGAGGTCACCCCTCTGTCACCTGCCAGGCGAGCATTTGGTGCAATTTTTGTGAAGAATTTGGACACACCTATTTTTGGTGTCCCAAGGCCTTTTATAATTGTCAAGATGCACAACATCTGGAAAAGGCAAACCAGGTGGCTAGGTCTGGCAGAGAGAAGGCTCGGGAGAAGGAAGTGAAAACTCAGTCCCGGAAGACAGGAGTCAGTTTCAAGAAGCTGATCGAGAAAGGGAAAAGAGGGAGGAAGAAGGTAACAAACCAAAAGGAATTCAAAGATCAACAGGGATTGGAGGGCAGCCCGAAGAAAGAGAGCAGACAGGGAGGGGAGAATGGAGTACAGTGGACAAATGGAAAAAAGGGAAAGTGGGGTGGAAATCACCCCAGAAGGGGGAGTTGCATCTCATAGGTGAGGTGGCTCAGAAAAACAGGTTTGAATTGTTGATAAAAGGGGAAGAGAAAGAGGCTAATGGGGATGGCGATCAAGTTCCAGAGAGGAAAGAAGAGAAGCAGGCTGCTGTGGGTGTACGAGAAAGTACGGAAAGAGAAATGACTGATCAGGAATTGCTTCAGAAGTCTACAGTCATGGAAATGGGACATCAGGAGAGCTGGGAGAAAAAGGAAAAAGAAGGGGAGGTGTTTGAAAAGGAATCAGGGGAGGAAACAAGTGAAAGAGTGGAAGAGATGGATACAAGTGAACAAGGTTGTTCTCTGACTCTAAAAGTTAGCTCTCAAGACTCCTTGATCCCAAAGCAGCTTTTGGTGTCATACCTTTTGATCCCTGAACTCCCTAAACCTCCAGACCCTGGCCCCCTGGCTCCTGACCCTTCTTTTTCATCCCAACCCCCTTTCACCCCATCCTCACCTCCCTCAATCTCCAACACTTGTGAGGCTACGCCTCAGGAAAATTCTGAGGAGGTAGAGGTGATGCATTCAGAGGAACAACAGATACAGTCACCAGAGCTGTGTTGAGAAAGAATGTGTTAAAAAAGAGATCTTTAATAAGTTAGACTGTAAGCTAGATTTCAATTAAGTTAGACTTTAAGTTAGATTTTTAGTAGAAAAATAATTATTTCAATTGGTATGGCCAATATACTTCTGTTAGTTTTTGGTTATTTATAACGGAGGCCTTAATACATTTTTGGGTACATTAAACAATGGGTTCATTAAAAATTGCCACGTGGAATGTCCGTGGCTTGCGAACTGAGGATAGGCACAATGAGATTTTGCCCTGCCTTGGCAGCCTGCGGTACGACATCATTGTATTGCAGGAAACCCATATCTGTAACGAACAACAGCGTAACTGATGTCAGAGGTTGTGGATGCAAGGACCTTCTGTATGGTCATATGGGGAGTGTGGTGGTTGGGGAGTAGGGGTTCTCTTTAGGGCCAGGAACAATTTCACCATTGAGTTCATGTTAGAAGTAGTTTTGGGGAGGTTGTTGGTGGTGGATTTTAGTATGGAGGAAAAGCAGAAAGATGTAAGAGTAGAAAAGAAGGCTTTCAGGCTGTGTGGGCTTTATGCTCCTGTAAAATATGCCGAACGGAAAAAGTTTTGGGGGTATTTAAAAGATCAGTGTAACACTTGGTGGCATCTTATTATCGTAGGAGATTTCAATAACAGGGCAAGGATGATGGACAGGAGTGCTTACGCAGACCAGAAAGAGCGGACAAAGTTGTCCCTGCCCAAACCCCTAACAGCAGAAGAAAGAGAGTTGGAATCTTTTCTAGAGAAGCAAGGTCTTAAGGATGCAGCTCTTGATGTGGAGAATGAGTTAGAGTTTTTTCCTGTTTATTGCAGAAAGGCTTTTGGTTCGGATTTTCGCCCAATGGAAGGAGTTCAATTTACTCATCACAAAACCTCAGCCAGCAGAATAGACCATGTGAGGACAGTGAAGGAAATGAAGGTGGAAAAGTGCACTGTTATGATCACTCCTTGGTCAGATCATGGGCTCTTGGCTGTAGAGTTCAGTATAGGTCAGGTTTACCCCAAAGAAAGACCTCTCTGGAGGTTACGCCCTAAGTTTTTGGAAGATGTGGCATGTAAAGAGCCTATCGCCTCAGCACTAGCCCACAGCCTAACTCTTGCTGACATGTACAAGGATGATTTGTGCAGGTGGTGGGAACGTGTGAAGCGCGTGGTTTGGGCCACTAGCCAGGCTTACGAGACCAATATTAACGGGAGACAGATTCAGGAGTATCATTTGGCCATTTATCATTTTTTGAAGTGTCATTATTGATTGAACCAAAGTGTTCCTTTTTCCGAACAACAGCTTAACTGGGCGAAGGGAATGATGGCAAGATTTTGCCAAAAGCAAAAACAAAACAGAAAGAGGAGTAAAAATTTCAGGACTCGAGGTGGTGTGGTAGATGTGGATGAGTGGGCAGGCGCCTGGAGTCCAAAAGCTCCCATCGAATTAAACGGCTTGAGAGCCTCTGAGTCGAACCCTATTTCATTTAGACCAAGTGAGATGCTGGATATCATGGAGGGATATTACAGGCAGTTATATGTTTGGAAGAACATAGATATAGAAGAGATGAAGGTTTTTTCCCATGCTTTTTCGGAGGACCAGGTGGGCACCCTCTATAAGGGTTTGAGTCCAGATGACAGAAAGAGGTTGGTCTCTCCTATAGAAGAGCAAGAAGTTCATGAGGTCTTAGTTCAGGGGAAGGGTAAGTCGGCCCCTGGCCCAGATGGCCTCAGTTGGAATTTTTATAAAGTTTACAGGAAGTGGATTGTTCCCCCTTTAACCACTTTGTTTAATTTTTTGTGGGATAATAATGAGCTCCCTGAGATGTTTTATCAAGGGGTCTTGATTTTTTTCCCAAAGGAGGGCGATCCTACCCTCCCAAAAAACTGGTGCCCCATAGCTCTGACCAACGTAGACTACCGCATGTTTGCAAAAATACTGAACAATCGGTTGGCTAAGGTGGCTGATAAGATTGTGATGGAAGCACAGTCTAGTGCTGTACCCGGTAGGACTATGGTAGACTCTCTTTGTTTCGGGAAGTGTTCCGAATCAGCAAGGAGAGAGCTTGGACTGGTCAAATCCTACAGGTCGACCAGATGAAAGCTTTTGACAATGTAGATCATACGTTCCTATGGGAAGCCCTCAAGTGGAAAGGGGTGCCAGAGAGATTTATTGCTTTAGTTAAATTGTTTTATAGGGATGCAGAGGTGGTTTTGCAAGTCAATGGTCATAGAGGAAAGAGGATTAAGTTAAATTCTGGGGTGAGGCAAGGTTGTCCACTGAGCCCTCTCTTGTATGTTATTGCTTTGGATGCTATCCTGTGTAAGATTAGTTTAGACAAGGGCATCTCGGGGATCCAAATCCCACGTCCATTGGACAGTTCGAGGTTGGTTCGGTATGAATATGTTAAATTTGTTGCCCACACTGATGATGTGTCCCTCTTGGTTAGGGACAGGATGGAAGTTAGAAAGATTAAAGATGCTTTTGAGGCCTACGGTTGAGTTTCTGGTGCTCGACTTAACATGGAAAAGAGTTTTTTGATCAGAATTTTTGCTGCAGAGGACAAGATGGCAGCTATTCCTCTAAAGGATGTAGTTGAAGAAAAGGAAGGGGGGCAAGCAGAGCAAGAGGCAAAGATGGATAGGGTGAAGATCCTAGGGCTGAATTTTGCAGTGGCTCCTGAGGGATGGAAAGAAAATTGGTATTGCTGGTTGGAAAAAGTGAAGGAGAGGGTGGCCCTCTGGCAGAGATGGAAGCTGACCATTTACCAGAGAGCCGCTTTTGTAAATACCTACCTGCTTCCGGTGGCAGCCAACTTGGCGGCTGTTTTCCCACCTCCGGATTCAGTGATTAAAGAAGCTGATCGAGTTCTCTTCAAGTTCCTTTGGGGAATGGCCACGTTCCCCCTGGCAAGGGCAGTGGCTTATGGGCAGGTAGAACAAGAGGGCCTGGACTTCCCAGCCCTGGGACCTAAGTTCATCACCAACTTTTCTGCCCAAAATTTTGGGAAAGTTTATCTGCTGCAAAAGGGTCAGATTCAACCTTAGGCTTGGCTAGTTTTGTTTTGTGAGTGCTGGATGGGGACTAGATGGGGAAAGACTTGGTGGGAGGAAGGCTCATTAAATTTTAGGTTTTCTTTGCCTGAAAAATTGAAAGCACCAGATTATTTGAGAGACTTTGTTTTTTACATAAAGACATATAGAATTCATGCTGAGGAGTTGAAGGGGGAAGACAGACCAGGTCAGAGCATCAAGAGCTTCAAGAGAGGTTTGTACAGGAAAATAGTGGAAGAGATTTACGTTAACCCATGTTTGCAAAAACGTCAGGTCAAACTAGATTCATCAGAGTACCTAAATCACCAGACTAACCCAATTGAGTATTTCATGGACAAAAGGTTTCCGAAAAAGTTGTGGGACTTGAGGTGGAGACTCTACCATCAGGTTCTTAATCTGAGCGGAAGGAGACCGTAGACCGCAGAGGATGAGCAGACTTGTCCTCATCTGAAATGTAAAAAGGCTGAGATTTTGAGTGGCGTGGCACAGAAGGAGACGATCAGGCATTTTGTCCAGGACTGCCTGAGTGCCCGGGAAACATGGGAGGAGGTGGCCCGAGTCCTGGATTGGCCAGATTTGGCACAGCAGGTTTGGGAGACAGTGCTTTCAGGGACTGAACCTCCAGAGGGTGTCAGGGGATCCAGAAAGTCAGTGGGCCAAAAGAGGAAGAGGAAGGAGTCTGGTTCCGTGGCTGAGGGTTTTTGGAAAGTGCCCTGGTCCACAGTGTGCCTGGTAAACCTCTACGTGATGTTAGGGTTAGTTTTCCAAAGACAAAGGGAGCTGAAAAGTCAAAATCTGCAGGATGTAAAAGGCACTGCTTATTATGTCAAGAACGTAATTGAAAATTTAGCTCTGAGTGAAAAAGAGAAATTGCCAAACCATCATTGGAAAAAGTGTTGGCCGTGGTTTAGTGAGACAACCCCAGCAATAAGATAAAGGGATATTTTAAATAAATATTATTATTATTATTATTATTATTATTATTATTATCATTATTATTATTATTGTATTTTTGTATTATTTTGTATTTTTATTAATTTTTATTGATTTTTTTCTTTTCTAAGTAGGTATAATTGAAATGTGTAAATATAATGTGATTATAGTGCGTTTAGATTAAGAGGAAAAATGTATTAGTGTTAGAATAGATAGTTTTATTTTTGTATTAGTAAGAAAACAATTATTATTATTTTTGCATTATTGTTACGGCCTTTTGTGGTCAGGTGTATTTTTCAGTAGAATGGTCTTATTCCAATAAAAAAATCCTAACCCCCCCCCAAAAAAAATCCTAAAAACCTTTGAAAACTATAAATCCCAGGATTCCATAGGCTGGAGCTACAACACTTAAGGTGATGTCAAACTGTATCATTTCTACAGTGTATACAAACCCAGAGAGGTGTGGAAACCTAAGAATAACAGGGTTCCAAACTAGTTCAGTTCAAGAACATTCATGACCAAATCAGTGCACTTAAACATATAGGTGCGAACACTACTGGGTGAGATTGCGATAGCCAGGTAACTGGTGCACTTTTTATGACCCTCCGCAGGTTACTTGGGACCCTTAAAGTTTGTGTATGCACTTTTTAAAAGTTTTTCTGTTTTATTTTTATTTTTGTTTTTGAATTTCCTGCGCAATGAAGCCTCATGTTAATCCACGAGATTTCAAAGGAAGATGTGAACAAAGCTCCGTTCACTTCCTCTTTCATTGCCAGGGAAGCCTGTGCCAGGATTAGAGGTAAGTGGAGTGGGGGGGTGTTCTTCAGCTGGCGTTAAAAGCAAAAGAATGCTTTTTTAAGGGACTTGTCTGATAAAGTCCATAGATCAAAAGAATTCAAAAGAACTGCTGAACTATCCCTACCAAAAGCAACAGCAACTACCGATTAGCCTTGTTCTTTTTGCACCCTTCTGTCTCAGGAACAAATGCATCTGATATTTTCTGATACCAACACACACTTCTGCACTGGCTAGAAGAAGATGAGTCCCCACAGTAATGCCAGATTCTCAGGCAACAGCCCACAACCAGGATTAAGACCTTTTGCAAAATTGCTTCTAATTTGGTGGCCCCATTCCATTGCCAATGTAAGTTTTCTCACACTGTTTCTTCAGAATAAAAGGAAGGGGAAATTCATGTTTTGCAGTTTAACATGATACAAGGATAGCCCAGAGCTTGTGAATAATAATAATAATAATAATAATAATAATAATAATACAAGTCTCAGAATCCCCCTGTGCCTATGGATGCTTGCCATGCTTGATATAGGTAAATAAAAAAGAAAACTTTCCCAAGCTTTGGAATAACTATGAGGTGTGGAGTGAGGAGAAGAAATAAGAACAAACACAAGTTTGAATTGCAGGCTGCAAAGAAAAGCAGCAAGGGAGCGGAAACTTTCCATCTGCGCTGCCTCACCACATGACATTGTCATCCTTCCAGCACTTTTTCATTCTGGTCCCGTGGGTGACTGAGGTAAAACCACATCCGTTCACTACCTTATTCAAAATTCAGAATACATAGCGTGTGGAATTAAAAAATAAAACAGAAAGCAACACTTAAAAAGTTACATCAAGCACCTAAACACACTAAAATACTTCCAAGTAAGCAGGGAGGGTCATAAAAAGTGCATCAATTACCTGGCTGTTACAATCTCACCGGAAGTGTTTGTGCCAGGCTGGCCATTGAGCAGAATTGACATGATACAATGGTGCGAGGTTTCACATACTGGCAATGCTAGCACAAAAGCACCATAGGGGATCTATTGACAGCTTCAGCCATCAATTAAAAACTGTGGGTTTTGGTGGGGACATAACCGCAAAAATGTGACATCATCTGATATGTGCACCTTTTTGCAGTTATGTGGTTTCATTATGAAGCCATATTTTATGAGTCTGATAAAGTCCTAAGAGTCCTATGTCACGTATGTATTTTTTGCTTAGGCATAGCAAAACTGATTTCATCTATTGTCTTATTCACCCCTCAGAGACATGTTGTCTATTACAGCTGTACTCCCTTCAGTTCCCAGGGAAAGGAATGACAGCCTGCAACCTCAAGCCTAAAACCTGCTTGCCTGATGACTAAAGTCTGTTTTTCTCGCTTGACCAAAGTCTGTTTTTTCTAAAATGAGTCTGGGGGGCATACCTTCTGTTTGGGCCTAGGTCCTTTGGCTATCAGAACCTTGATCTGAGGCATGCTTAAAGCAGACCCATTACATTTAGTAGGATACATTACTCATTGATTTCAATGGATCTGCTTTAAAAATTAGCAAGTCTGCATCCAACCCATTGAGAAGAAATAAAATGAGGCAAGATATATGATTTCTCTATTAATTATCCAGAAAGATGTTTGATTGGCTGTACAAAGCAACTGACTTCATAGAGCCAGATAACCCACCAGCCCATACTAATGAAAGGTGAGCAAAACAGGATTTCCTCTGGAAACTATAGCTTGTTTGCTCTCCAATGTTTGTAGAAACCTTGGAGGTAAATAACATGACAAGGAGAACCTAGGGTGGAGGGGTGGGGGTGGGCTTCTATAGCCTTGAAGAGCATGAATATGCACTGAACACCAGCTTAGTACCATCTGAATGGATCCATTTAAAAAAAAACTGGTCACATTCATCAGTTTTTGTTGGTCTTTTACCTCTCAGTCCATGATTTTCTGTCCCTACCATCAGACTTTGGAATGTAATCTCATTTGAACAGATAAACCTTTCCTTTCCTTTCCTTTCCTTTCCTTTCCTTTCCTTTCCTTTCCTTTCCTTTCCTTTCCTTTCTTCTTCTTCTTTTAGCAGTACAACATGGGAAACTATTGTTGTAAGGAGTGGAGGGGACAGACAAATGTTCCTAGGTATACAGAAGCCATTCGGACTACTACTATTTATTGATATTATTCAAGATATGCTAACAATATACATCCATGCATGCATCATAGAATACCAGCAAT
Organism: Gambelia wislizenii; assembly: GCA_030847615.1. Taxonomy (NCBI): domain Eukaryota; kingdom Metazoa; phylum Chordata; class Lepidosauria; order Squamata; family Crotaphytidae; genus Gambelia; species Gambelia wislizenii. The sequence goes on along the minus strand of JAUMIR010000005.1, from coordinate 199,177,505 downwards.
CAGTGTACAGTTAACACTAAGGAGATTATCAGACACTGCAATATGTTGTTATAATGACATCATGAAACTGCTAAAGGGCTTCCTTACCGTACAATGTTATCCTCTTGTATTCTGCTGCCATGAAGAAGCCATTCTTTTATAGGCAGGCAAAAGCCATTAATTGATCTCCCATGGCATTGTGTTGTTGTTGTTTTTTGCAGTATTGCTTGTGTGTGAAACTGCATCCCGTGTGGGTAGCATGATTTCAGTGTCAATGGGCAGTCCCTTGCAGAACACTGCTGAGTGAGAATGTAAAAACTAGGTACGGGACACTCTTTTTATGAACCTCCCCATTTTGCTGATATGTTTATAAGTGTGTTTCAGTGCTTGTGTGTTGATTGGTTGGTTTATTTAGGTGCTTTTAGACTTTTAAGTGGGCTCATGTCTTCTTGCAAGACCTGTCGAAATCACACACCTCCACGAATGCAGAAGTAAACAGCGCTGGTGATTGTGCTCCAGTAATTCTGGGGTGGTTCTTTCTCATGATTACAGCAGCATGTGATAAGAAGTGTTGTTATGCCAGGATACCTACACTTTAAAATATAGTGGGAAAAGAACATTCTTGGCAGCTCATCTGATAATCTCCAAAGAAGCTGGGAAAGGAGCAGAGTCTTCCATAGTAGGTAGGGACATATCAGCATGTAAGACATCTCATCCAGAGTCCAGTGTGGTATGGAGGTGGTCTCAGTTCTACCTACTGTATTTCTATGGACAATGACCTATGTGCAAATACAATATATGCTCATCAGAGGCACATTCAAAGCAATTAAGAGGCTTGATCCTCAAGAAGAATCACTTTCGTCTATAGTAGAAAATGTTGGAAAAGATGCAATCTAATGCCATTGACCATTGAGAAGAGCCATTGACATTTATAAATGGTGTGGTACAAACATTGATAGTTAAGCCCTTGTTTTGTCAGGGCCTTTCAGGTGTTGTTAGACTGCAGTTCCCAGCTGCTGCAGACAGCATAGGAAATGTTGAAGAATTCTGGGAGATGCACTCCAAGAATATCTTGAGGCCAACAAGTTTCCCATCCTCATCTAAATGATGAAAATTCCCATCATATAAACAGAGTCCTTGTCTTTTCTAAGTGCTGTTTCAGATTTTGAACTTTATTTTAAAAGAATCTCTTTAAAAACCATCAGATAGCATTAAACTCCCATGGATTGTTTTGAGGCAGTTTTAGAAGCATCTTTGTTTACCTGTAAAAGATAATAACCTCCTTTATTAATAATGAAAACTAACACAAAAAGAATCTATCTCAGACAAAATCCCCACGTCAACAGAACATAATGAAAAGCAATAAGAATGGTGCATTAGGCTTAGAGCTTAAATTATGTCTGAAAACCATTATACAACATAGCTGGAGTTCGGCTTGCTCATCACCATTGAATAGACAGCTTATTTTGGGATAATTACCTCTCTAAACTGTAACAATGATTATTCTTAAATTCACACACAGAAGTATATGATACCCAAAGAGAGAAATAAATATCAGGTTCAGATCTACTTTCTCTCTCTCTCTCTCTTTGTATATAGTTGTAAAGATGTCATTTCTAATGAGTCTCAGGCCAATACAGATAAATACCAGGGTGCATTTAGCTTCACTTGTATAGCACCTCCACATGCATGGCAAGCTACTTATGCACGTGGTGCTCCTGTGCACGTGGAATGTAAATGATACTTTTCGGGGTAGTTTAGGGATGGGAATCATGTGACCCTCCAGATGTTCTTGGACTGCAACTCCCAGCATTCCTCAGCACAGGCTTTGCTTCTTAGGGCTGAAGGGAGTTGTAGCCTGACAACATCTGGAGGGCTGCATGTTTCCCACCCCTGTGCTAGAAATGAGGGGCTCACTCTGACTACGGAGATTTTCACACGGGCTATATATCCCATGGCAGGAACAGAACAGGGTCGGGAAAGGTTTTCCCTTTCAGACAACCTTGACCCCGTTCTGTCCTGCATCCATCCTACTCCCATGACTGTTCCAGAACAATGTAATCACGATTTTTCATCGTGAATAGACCTCCCGTTCCGTCACTATAACACAATCACAGGTGTGCGAACAGGAGCCCCGTTCCTGTTCTGAAATGACAGCCACGGAGGGGAGGTCCATTCCGAGGACTTCCTGGTACGATCTGGACATCCAGGTAAGTGGCACCCTTTATTTTACCCTCCCTGTTTTGATTATGTGATTTAAAGAGTGTTTTTGTGCTTGGAGAGCTGATTTTATGTTTGGGGGAGTTTTATTTTTTTAATTTACCATCTGGCGTTATCACGTGATAACGTGATAACATTTCAGATGGCCGGTCGTAAAAGCATCTTTACGACGGCTGCATTTACGGCCAGCCAGCAAGGGGAGGGGGAGCCTGTTCCTGCTGCGGAATTAAGGTGAGTGTGTGAAAGATTTATGTTATTCCATGGCAGTAACGGGAGAGGAGGTAGCGGGGCAGTAACGGGGCATTTTGGCCCCGTGTGAAAATCTACATCTAAGATGTGCAAAAGAACACTCTTCTCCTTCCCTCCCTGCAGCAGACCTCCATATAACCTGTGTACCAGCTAAGAAGAGAAAGTCATCCAGGAGGTCAATATTGCCAATCTATTCCAGTTTTGCATACATACTTTTAAATGTACTCTTGACCAATACAGTCAAACTCCTGCATCCACAGAACTAATAGCTGTGGTTTCAATTATCTGTGAAACATAAAATAGGGACACATACCATAGAATCACACTGGAAAATGCGTAGAGAGGCATCCTGAATCAGTAAGGCCTATCTAGGCATCTCCTAGGTTCTGCAATGCAACTCTATGATATGTTTTTACTGGAAGTCCTTTATTTTAACAGGGTTTGCTGTTATCCACAGTTTCCAGTATCCGTGGTAAGTCCAGGAAGCAAACCCCCATGGGGGTCCAACTGTACACATCTCTAAACATATGCTGTCCTAATGTATTCAAAGATGTAGCCATGTTAGTCTGGAATATCAGTAAGCAAGGGGATCCTTTAGCACCTTTGAGACTAACTGAGAGAGAGAAAACTGGAGAGAGAGAGAGAGAAACTTGAAAGCCATATGAGATACAATATGATTTGCAGTCAAATTTCAAACAGGTTGCAGGGGAGATATTGACACAGTTTAAGAAATATAAATGGTTGCTAAGAGAAAACCATTATTTCTTTTTAGAAAACACAAAATATTGTGGATATGCCTGCCAACTTCGGGATGAGTTCAGAGAACAAAATCAAATTCATCACAATATTTTATTGGGAGCATGAGCCTCAAAGGACACCACCCTTGCAATCACTGGGTTTATTGCCAATACACTTATACAATAACCGAGTTTACAGAGCTGTTATACTTTCAGACATTTCACTACCTGAAACATCGGATCCCTAATAGATGCCATTAGATGTCCCAGCAATAATCTTTATGCAGGAAAAGGATCAAGGACTCATAAAGTGCATGTAGATAAATATCTTGACAACATCAAGACAAAGAAATTAGCCAATCTGTTTAGCCATTGTTAGATCACCAGCATTCGTTGAAAGATTTATGCTTATGAATAGATGCATGTTGATATTCTATACTGTGAATGCAAGACATAAATCTCTGCATGTGGACTTATACATTATCTATGCTGTGCAATTCTTGTTTTGGATGGCAATGTTATACAGCTGAATCATATGTGCAAGCAAAGGCATAACAAAATGTGTATGTGCATCTGGGTTCAATGCAATAGTTTTTTACCCCTAACCCACCCACCCAAAAAAACAACCCTGAAAAAAGAAAAATGGCAAAAACTCAACCAAAATGGTGGCCTCAACCAAAATGCTGAGACACACCAGTGCTGCATGCCAGGTGGGTGTGGGAAAGGAACAAATGGCCCCCACCCCATTCAAAGCTGCCCATGTCTGATATACACAGTTCTACTTCAACAAGCTTGAACTGAATGTACATGTTCTGCCATGGATAAAAATGTCCAACCACTTCTGTAGGGGAATTTATGAATGCATAAGCTACCCACAAGAAGTTGCTATAGAAAAGAGAAATGTGTTGAATATTAAGACTGAGGACTCTGGCACCTCAAAATTTGAACTTAGAATAAGAGGTTTCCCTCCTCCTTTGGAGCTTCTATAATTTGGATAGATTCTCTGGGCCATTTTAGTTACTGTATTTTGCTATGACCCAACATGGCCAGGAGAATATCGGCTGCTTTCAGAGTAAGGTGGCAGCAGTGATGGAAACTGGTATATACTTTCCACTGAATAAGCCATCAGTTGCCACTTAATAAAATTTGGAAACTGATTATCAGATACCTCTGTAGGTGTTCTTAACCTACAGAGAACTGAAAATATGGATATAATTTATATGCCTTTTCTAAGTGCCTTAACAATGTACTGTTGTTGCAATTATTGTCTTATCCCTTTCTTCTTTTTAATAGCTTCAGAAAAAGGCCACAATGTAATTAATTGACTGAATTGTGTGGGCATGTTCTGCATCTTAGGGAAGACAGCCATTTCTGTCATCACATTGCTCTGGGAATTTTTTTTTGGTCACATTTTATTACTATTGCTTAGTCTTCATTTTTATTTAGGACTTTATCAGGCGAGGCAAATCATGCAAAAAAAAAAGTGCTATTTAGGACATGACAATAGCACAAAAAGCAAAATTATCAGATTTCCTCGCCGCTTTCCTAGTCCCACTGTGTCGTGCTGGCATGAATGAGGCATCACTCTTTATTGACAGGCTAATCTGTCAATAAAAAGTGATACCTCATTCATTCCAGTGTGATGCAGTGGGAATGGGTAAGCGACGATGACATCTGATAATTTCTGCCATTTCTGCTATCATCATGTCCTAATGCTGCAGGTTTTTCTGCATCTGATAAAGTCCTTAGATTAATGTTTGTGAGAGAATTTTGGGGGAGGGGCAGGGGGGAAAGAAAAATGGTAGGGGCAACCTTAGCCCATGCTTTAGATTCTAGGTTGTGGATGGCTTGCTGGCATGAATTCCTTTGATAATCATTTCATGTTCTTGCACTCTCATGGGATCCTATTTGCTTCCTCTAATTTCTCTGGTCTGTTTCCCAGATGACCAAATTATGTCAAATTTATATTCATATTCCCACATTCAAATACATATCTATCTATCTATTGTGTCTGTCGATCTCCTTTAAGAATACACCAGTTAGTGTTACCACAAGTAGCAAACATCCCAGACTTTTTATTTTTCAGTTCTGTCTATTGACAATAAGTGAGAAACAACTAGAAAAAGAAAACAGACATCACAAATGTATGTCATCTTAAATTTAGCCCCTGGCCATATGAAAAAGAATATTAAAAAGCCCAGTATCAACAACATAGATGAAATGAAATGTTTAACCCACAAAATTATACACAAACTGTTAACTCTTGCTTCTTTCCTATTGTTTGAATGTGTATAGAAGATGATAGAGGTGGTGAAGGGGAGGAAATTGAATATCAATTAATCTATTACCCTTCAGATCTAGATCTAGATACATAGATGATTCAGTGTGTCAAATGTTTAATCCTTATCATCATGGTGAAATATAAAGTCATGGTTAAATTCTTGCATAAGTTTTAAAAATGGTGATCACTACCAAAGAGTTCTTTGATCCCAGTTCTCCGTATGATAAGAAGGAGAGCCACCAGGCTTTGGCTTCCTTTGAGTGACAGAAAAGTGGAAACTTCTGGTAATCTGATTTGGTTTCATTTCTTTACAATATATTAGAGACTAGCAGTAGCATCCAGCACCACTAAGATAATCATTAGCCATTGTTAATGATCATTCCGTTTCATCTGCTCTGGAGAATGAGTGCCTGTCTCTCAAATATTCCTTGTACTGAGCATCAGTTTCAATTGCCCTTGAGAAAATATGCCTCTCCCAACACACTACTCTGTATGAATGGGGGAAAGAATGTGGAGCCCTCCAGGGCTCTCTAAAGTAAACTTCGTGTATGCCATGTAGAGTATATATTAAGCAGTGAGGACACTAGGGGGTGCAAAGAGACCAAAGCACACCAGGTGACACTGTGGGGGGGGGAGTGACACCAGCCTTAGTGACACTACAGATGTTTAGCCAGATGATCCAAAATATCTCTTCTAAATATGATGAAAATCCATCTAGCCATCTATCCCCAGACAGATAAAAACCGTAATAGTAATAGTAATGGTAATAGTAATAGTAATAGTGCCACTCTATTCTGCTTTGGTCAGACCTCACCTGGAATACTGTGTCCAGTTCTGGGCACAACAATTCAGGAAGGATATTGAGAAGCTGGAACATGTCCAGAGGAGGGTGACCAAAATGGTTAAAGGTCTGGAAGCCATGCTCTATGAGGAGCATTAGGGAGCTTTAGTCTGGAGAAGAGAAGGTTGAGAGGTGACATGATAGCCATGTTTAAATATTTGAAAGGATGTCATACTGAGGATGGAGCAAGCTTGTTTTCTGCTGCTCCAGAGAGTAGGACACGGTGCAATGGGTTCAAACTACAGGAAAAGAGATTCTACCTAAACATTAGGAAGAACTTCCTGACAGTATGAAGTGGAATACACTGTCTCAGAGTGTGGTGGTATCTCCTTCTTTGGAGGTTTTAAAGCAGAGGCTGGATGGCTATCTGTCAGGAATGATCTGATTGTGTATTCTTGTATGGCAGGGGGTTGGACTGGGTGGCCCTTAATGTCTCTTTCAACTCTATGATTCTATGGTTCTATTATTTTTATTGTTAGGCAAAATTTCAAAGAGAGAGACTTCATCTCATCAGAGTCTTTCAAATGATGTGCCACACTGCTTCTGTATGAATGAAAAAATAATTCCTTCACAGAGTGAATTTTGAATAGGCATAACCTCTAAAACTTGGTGAAAATCCAATGGTTGTGTGAACATCACACAACCTATAGTTGTAAGGCAGACCACCCAAGCCTTGAAAAACTGATGAAAATCCATCCAGCTGTTTTTGCATGGTGTTTTTACAAACAGACAGAAATTTAATTTTATTTATATAGATGCAGGTGAAATTTGTGAGGTCCAGATTTTTGTTTCAGCATGTCAAATTCAGCCTACCAAGCTCTCTACTGCATGCTGATATCTAGTTTTCAAAAATTTCGTGGTCAAATTTGCATATTCAAACAATGTCCACAAAATGGTGTATAATTAACGGAACTGTCCCAAAAATGTATAAGGGGAAAATATGCAGAAAGCTATTTTATGTTAGAAAAAAATGCTTGAAAAGAATGGATGAACTTTGCAAACTGATGTAAATGCAGACCAAAATAATCTTATAGTTAGGGAAATGAGAAATTCAGCAAAACTAGAATTTGCACATTCACCACATTCAAGCAGTAGTCCAAACAAAGGACCAAATAGTAGATCTGCAACCCATGCATCAAATCTTCAGAGACAAGCACCAGGAACTCCAAGACACTTGTGTTTTTCAGGTAAACATCATCTGTCTCGCTCTCTCACTCTCAATCTCAATCCCATTTCAATTTCAGTCTCTCACAAACTCCCTTGTATTGTGAGCAGCAACAACAGGTCTATCTTTCATGTGATGATATCTAAGTGACTGTTACCATGAATTTTTACTTTTAAAAATGTCCTCCTACTTGTAGAAGTAAATGCTATCTAATAGAACCTCTCTTTTTGACATTTCTTCATGGAATTACTCATGGTGACAGATATCACCAAGTGAGACATTTTAACGTTGAAAAAAATTACAAATTCAGATATTGCTCATTTCTGGCATCTTCATTTCTAAGACTCACTAAGCAGTTTTAAACCTCAACAGAGAGAACATAATTAAGGAAAATCAATATAAATTATTCTAGGTAGGCACATGTTCTTTTTAATTCTCTGTGCCTTCTTAAGTAGTAATTCCTGTCATAACACTGCTTTGTATAATAGCAATTCTACTAAAACAATTTCAATGAAGATTTAAGCAATATCTCCTCTAATTCCCATAGTTTCACATCACCTCTATTTTCTTTATTTTTTTATACTTCCTTCCAAAGCTGTTTCTATAATCTACAAAAAAAGTAATTTAATGTAATTAACATTGACTTATTTGATCCCTATATAATTTTGCTTGACAAGATACAATCTTTATTTCACAAAATTGTACACAGCCTGTGGTTAGAGATGAGCTTCCTCTCAGTTAAGTGACATGTTTTAGTTCTGGGGAAACAAGCAATATCGCTTAGCAAAATTCTTTATTTAAAGATAGTTTAAAAAAAAAACTGTTTGGCTCTAGATGCTTGTATTTTTCCAGTTCAGATTGCTTGAATGTATTATAGAACAAGCTACAATTTCACCAGATATCCCGTCCCAGCTTAGAAAATAAAACAAGTCTGTATATTGCCCACATTCTTCAAATACAGGCACTCAAAGCCAACTGCCCTGTAGATAACATATACAGAAGTTGTTTACTCTTAATCTCTTACCTTCAGTGAAGCTAATAATAATTCTTTTTATAATTTATAAATGAACCTTGAGCAGTAAACTGTTTACAAAGCTGTTTACAGCCATTTAAAATGCAAACAAAACAGGCGATACAAAATCGGTGGAGAAAGACGGAAGAGAAAATAACCAAACAGGATTATATAAAGCAATGTGAACTTCCATAAATAGCTAATGAAATATGAAAGTGTCTTCATTTGTCTACAAAAGGAGACTAGGGAAGGACATATAGATATTGTTGTGTTGGGGTCACAAAACCTACATGTTGGACTTGGTAATGTTTAAGCGGACCTAAACACAGCCTTTTGAAATCCATTTTAACTCATTTTCATAATCTTGTTATGAGCTGAGTCTGCCTAACCTTGCGATTTTATCAGAGGATCATTTCATGTCATCTTGTGTCAGGATCAGTCCCAGGACATTTTCAGACGCATAAAATTACCTTCTTGCCGCGCAAGCAGCCTCCGGAACAATATCAAGGCTGCTGTGCGGCAAGGGTCCATTTTGGACGACGCCGTTTCTCTCTCGGCATCGTCCGTGACTGTTGCAGCCAGCACTGGAGGCGGCCGCACTGTTTTTTACTCACGGACAACTTTCATGAGTAAAAAATAGCGCGGCCGTCTCCAATGTTGGCCGCAACAGTCACGGACGATGCCGAGAGAGAAACGGCGTCGTCCAAAATGGACCCTTGCCACACAGCAGCCTCGATACTGTTCCGGAGGCTGCTTGCGCAGCAAGAAGGTAATTTTACGCATCTGAAAATGTCACCAGATGAGACCTGTTCCTGCCCATTTCATTGGTTCTTTGTAACCTTGCTGTTAATGGTGTTTTCATTTCTTTGTGCTTGTTAATAAGTGTTCTGTGATGACTATGAAAGGGTATAACAATTGGTAATAAGAATGGAGAGATAAGCTCACAGCTGCAGAATCAGTTTGAGAAAATGGGATTGACATTAACATCGGAAGACGGAGTCTGCAGATGATGGGTAACCAATAGTATTGAAGCTTGCCAGATTTCATAGATTATAATATGCATTTAGTATGCTGTCTGCTTTCTAAGTTTTAATTCTGAGCAACAACCTTGTATGATATGCTTTCTAGATTACTGTGTCAATAAAGTTTTCTGTTTAACTCTGAAGCTGCTGGTCACTGTGTCTGGGAATACAAGTACATGACATTTTGTCCTTAATTCAATCCTCCTTATTTTAAAATGAAAGTACTCTAAGAAAATATCTAGGAATTGCAAATAGATGCACCTGTTATAGCGAGTTAGAGAGATTAGGCACAAGACTCTTCTACCGCTATCTCTCACCAATTGCAGTCGGCATATTCACTGAGGGCATCAGGGATGCACTATGCAGGGAGGCCCTACCACATACATGATAGCAGAATTCCCTTCATTGGCTGATTCTCAGGCATCTGCTATCAGAGCAACCTTCCAGCAGCAGTGCCTGCAAAGATCTAGTGGCTGGCGGGGGGGGGGGAGGCAGGGAGGTATGGGGAATTAAATTAGAGCCAAACCTCCTTCAGCCCAGGGATAGAGCCACAATGCCACTCAACTTTAAGTTTGGGCAAGGAATTAGACTGAATGGCCCTCGTGATCTCTTCCAACTCTATGATTCTAACGATATTCCTAAGTCATTTCCAACAACTCTAATTTGAGGGGGTTGGGTTCAACATAACTTCAGCTATTGGACCTTGGGCATCTCTGTCAATTATGATTATGCTCCTAGGCTAGCATTCTTTTAGACCTAATCCGCACTACACAAATAATCCAGTTTGAAACTGGATTATTTGCCCTGGCTCCTTCCTATGGAATCTTGGGATTTTTAGTTCTACAAGGTCTTTAGTCTTTACCAAAGAGTGCTGGTGCCTCACCAAACTACAAATCCCAGAATTCCATAGGAAGGAGCTATGGCAAATCATCCCATTTCAAACTCAATTATTTGTGTAATATGGATGCACCCTTAGTGATATGTGCATGTATAAATCATGCTAAGCATGCAGGGTGACCTACTTGTCATAGAGCAACAAACTTATTCTGCTGAAGCAGAGTTGTTCCTACAGCAATGTTGTGCATTGTGGTTGTATGTTGTGCACTGTGCACTGCACATTGCAGTTGTGCATTGAGCCTTGCTCATTTTGTATTGTGCAACCCAATCATTGATGTGTGTTGCACAATATTGCTATTCTGCATGGAGATGGAGTAGTCCTGGCATAGCATATCGCCGCATGTGAATACTTGCACTATTACTGGATGTTGGAATGCAGTCTTACAGTAGTATTTAAACATACTGGGCAATTTAACTTATTTATTTATTAAAAATAATTTAACTTATTATAAAAAGTACAGCTACATCAATGCTGGTTTTTTCAGTTGTCAGTAGGTTAGAAGGTGGATATGATGGTGAGTGAATCATTTCCATCATTGTATCAAGTTAGCTGAGAAGGAATGGTTGTAAATTGATGGACTGATCCACCATTAGACATTAGATATAGCCATGGAAACTTACTGGGTGACCTTGGGCAAGTCACAGTCTCTCAACCTACATGGAAGGCAATGGCAAATCTCCTCCAAGTAAATGTTGCCACAATAGCCTTCAGATAGGGTCACCATAAGGCAGAGTCAGCATAAAGGCACATTATTTTTATTTTATTTTATTTTATTTATATCCCACCTCTTTCCCAATATAGGGACTCATAACAACAATAACAAATGATGAGCTGGTATGTTTTTACTTCCAACCCTGCAAGATAGGTCAAACTAAGAAAACACATTTTATTTATTAAGCACAGTTAGTGCTACTAGCATCATCCACATTTTTATTCACTCTTATGTCCTAGATACATGTGAATCCAGGCTTGTACACTTATGGAGAAGGATAGACTGCTTTGTCAGAGCTCCCTTTAAACTCTTCACAACCACCTTGGTTTGACCAAAACCTGGATGAAACATGTGCCTTGCTTTAAACAAGAAATTCAAATCAACCTCAGTTTCCATTTTATTAAACAACCAAGCACTGAGAAGTTCAGAAATAGTCCATTACTTTAAAAAAAAGATGAACACATAACCCTTTGGCTAACTAATTATCAAGACCTTACAAATAATTTATCAAGTCAACTTTCAGGGAAGGAGACCCCTGGCATAGCATTTAACAACCAGTTTTGCCTCTCTGCTATGCAAGTGAAGACAAACGCTGGAATCTTTTTGAGGTGTATGGCAGCATAAAATATTTCTGCGAGCATTTGAGTTTTCTAACAGATTGTGTGAGTGTGGTCCCTAATGTAGCCAATCAGTCTGTAACTACACACATGGCTCTTTTGCTCACTTTTGTCCTAGTGGGTTAGGAGTTTTTGACTATTGTGTAACAAGTGAGCTCAGAGCACTGGCACCCACTACACAGTCAACTGAACAACTGTAAGATGCAGCATAAGTACACTGGTGAATATTTATGCTACACTAAAGGTACATAGGATCTTGGACACAGAATATATGTCTCACAACCAAAATTACTCTGCTCCGGGATTGGACAGCTCTCAGAGACAGAAGTTCAAAAGGATTTTAAAAAATAGCCTTGGTTGATATGGTTGTATAGGTCTTCAGTGAGTTGGATCAGTCCGAAGTCTACATAAAAGTACAAATTGGGTCTACAGCTACTAGGTCAATCCGATTTTCAATAAAGGAGGAGTGGGAAAGTTCTAATTTGGGCCATCTCAGGCAGAAGAAACAGGGTGTCTTGAAAGGACAGCAAACTGTTACTATATATTATTCTTGTGATTTTACTACCAGAGAAGGAATGAAATGTGGGATTTTCTGTCTCATCTGCCAAATGAACTTGACCAGCATTGGTTACTCTGGACATCTGTGAAAGCACTATTCACTGTTCTGACTCAGGCTGCATAAGGTCTTGTTCTGGGCCTGGGAATAACTCAGAAAGGTGTGAGGAGACAATGAGACTGATGCCACCCAGTGCTGTATCCTTATTTTAAAAGGTCTTTAAACAATTCTCTAATTGTCTTCCACTGGACTACACTTCTTGCAATATTATGGGTATGAAGAATCCAGGCACCAGATCCTGTTTGATCTTGGAATCTAAGCAAAATTAGAATCATACAGTTGGAAGAGAGCACAAGGGTCATCTACCTGCAATACAGGAATACCCAATCAAAGTGTTTCCAACAGATGGCCATCTAGCCTCTATTTAAAAACCTCCAAGAAGGAGACTCCACCACACTCTGAGGCAGTGTGTGTATTCCACTGGTGAACAGCTCTTACCATCAGGAAGTTCTTCCTTATGTTTAGGTGGAACCTCTTTTCCTGCAGTTTGAGACCATTGCTCCATGTCCTAGTCTCTGGAGAAGCAGCAAACAAGCTTGCTCCATCCTCAGTATGGCATACCTTAAACATGGCTATAATGTCATCTCTTAACCTTCTCTTCCCCAGGCTAAACATAACCAGTGCCCTAAGCCGCTCCTCATAGGGCATGGCTTCCAGAACTTTTACCATTTTGGCCGTGCTCCTCTAGACACACTCCAGCTTGTCAACATCCTTCTTGAATTGTGGTGCACAGAACTGGACACAGTATTCCAGGTGAGGTCTGACCAAAGCAGAATAGAGTGGCATTATTACTTCTCTCGATCTAAACACTATACTACTATTGATGAAGCCTAGAATCACATTGGCTTTTTTAGCTGCCGCATCACACTGCTGACTCATGTTCTTTTTTTTGTGAAATATTTTTTATTAACATTGTCATCACCTTTAACAATGACATTAATCATATTGACATTGACAGTATCAAAAAAAAAAGGGAAAAAGTTATCCACCAATCTATTATTGTTTTCCATTCCTATATAAAATTAAAAGACTTCCACTCTAACAATTCCCAGTTTGGTAATTAGATTAATCGACCACCCTTGATTATCTCTCTAATCCATCGTAGTTTCTACTGTGTATTTTATAATTAACCATTTAACCAAAATATTTGAAAAAGAAGAAAAAAAGAAAAAAAAACCCACTATTTTCCTCTTTCCCCCCTTCCTCTTCCCTCCTCCTTTTCCCCCCTATAAATTCCTTCTTAGATATTCAAATACAACCCAATACATTATATATACTTTAACATCCCTTTTTCATGGATTAACTAAAATATATGCATGCACATCCTTTTAATTATATATACCTATACATACATACATATACCTTTACCAATTGACCTGCATTTATTTATCTTCCTCCCTTTACTGCCTCGTGCATCTTTATTTTCCTTCCTAGCCCATATTCATCACCTTACTTCCACATGTTAATTATACCTTTCTATTTAATGTTTCCCTTCCTTCAAGTATTTCATCGGGGGGGGGGTCCACCCTTCTGAGAAAGTTTTATCCAGTTTATTCTCTAGAAGATAAGTGAGCTTATCCATTTCCACCACTTCTAATAATTTTCCTATCCATTCCTCTTCGGTTGGAATTTCCTTTTCCCTCCAATATCTGGCGTAGACAATTCTAGCAGTAGTACACATATGCCGCCATAATCTCTTTGTTTTCTTGTTTTCATTTGCAATATTTTAATTCTCATAAATGCCTAACAAAAAAATTTCTGGCATTAAATCAATTGTCTTTTTTTTTTAATGTATTTTAGCTCTAACCATACACCAATATTTCTTTGTTTTTTGCACCCCCACCACAGATGAAATATGGTACCTTTCTTCTCCCTACACTTCCAACATTTATTTGAAACCCCTCCTACCATTTTTGCTATTCCAACAGGAGAAAGATGCCACTGTGTCATCACCTTCAGGACATTTTCTTGCAAACTATATGACCTGGAGAACTTTGCCAATGTATACCAAGCTGATTCCCAACCTTCAAAATCTATATTACGACCAACATCAATAGCCCATTTTATCATATAATCTTTTGTCACCTCTGTTTTCATTTCCATTCTAAGTAACAGTTGGTATAATCTGGACATTAAGTGTGTGTTCCCTTTATCCAAGATCTGTTCAAAGTTTGATTTTGTTAGGTCAGTACCTCCTTCTATCAAATCTTTCTTGAATCTTTCCTTTATTTGAAGATATGGAAATTATTGTATATTTTTGCCTTCCATATTTAATTGTTGACAGTCTTTCAGACTATAATTTCCATTAGTACCCTGAACCAGATCCTTATAGGTGTAACAATCCAACTCATTTCTTAAACTTTTTATGGATAAAGCTTCCCCTGGGAATACGCAACTTGGTAGTTTCGTGAACAGGTATATTTTATATATAGACCAGATTCTATAAAGAGAATTCTATATAGGATGGTTGTTAAACTGTCTTTGGGCTTTCACTTTTTGATACCACAGAAATGAGTGCCATCCAAAATTGAGTTCATGACCTTCCAGTAGAAGAAGTCTTGGGTTTTCTAGAGTAAACCATGGTTTAACCCACATCAAACAACTTGCTTTATAATAAAGCCTCAGATCTGGTACTCCGAATCCCCCTCTACTTCTTATTTCTGTCAACAATTTAAATCTTATTCTCAGTTTCTTGCCCAGCCATAATAGATTAATTAAATCTTTGTTACAATCTTTAAACCATTTCAGAGGAATTAAAACTGGAATCATTTGAAACAAGAACAAAATTTTAGGTAGTGTACTCATTTTGATTAAAGACATTCTTCCCATTAAGGACAACTCCAATTTTTTCCACACTTCCATTTTGTTTTTAATCTCTGACCACACTAGACTGTAATTATTCTGGAAAAGTTGCCTATTTTTACCAGAGATATTTATGCCCAGATATTCCACCTTTTCTGCTGACTTAATTCCCACCATTTCTTCCAATTGGATCCTATCTTCTCTATTTAAGTTTTTTTGCCAAGAATTTTGTCTTATCTTTGTTGATATTAAAGCCAGCCCAATAACCAAATTCCTTTAACAGTCCCATTATTTCCATGCCTTGCTGTAGAGGGTCTCCCATATATAGAACAACATCAGCCGCAAAAGCTTTGTAAATGAATTTTTCTTTCCCTATCTTGATCCCTTTAATTGATTCATTAAAATGAATTTCTCTTAGAAGAACTTCCAGCATTAGAACAAACAGCAAAGGAGAAAATGGGCAGCCTTGACACGTACGTTTCTGAACTTCAAAACTGCTAGATCTTTCCACATTGGCAATTAGGTGGGCTTTCTGTTCACAATAAATAGCTTTAATCCATGATATGAATTTATCTTCAAAGCTCATTCTAATATTGTGATCAGAAAAGCCCACCTCACATTGTCAAGTGCCTTCTCAGCGTCCAAAAACAACAAGGCTCCTTTTTTCTCAATGTAGTACTCCAGGTATTCAATAATAACTATTGTGGTTCTCACGTTGTTCCGCATTTGCCTGCCTGGAAGAAAACCAGTTTGATCCCCTCCAATATACTGAGGTAATATATTTTTTAACCTCTGCGCAAGAATAGAGGCAAAAATTTTATAATCCTCATTAAGGAGTGATATTGGTCTAAAATCTTTAACTGTTGGATAATCACTCTCACTTTTTGGAATTAATATAATGTTCACCTCCTTCCAGCTATCGGGTAGTTGTTTTGTATCCTTGACTGTATTTATGGTTTCCTGCAGAGGTTTCAAAAGTTGTTCTTTGAAGCATTTATAATACTTTGCTGGTAGACCATCTGTGCCCAGTGATTTGTTCAATTTAAGTCTCTCAATGGCTTCACTAATTTCCTCTGAGGAAATAGGTTTATTAAACATTTCTTTGTGAGCTTTGTCTATTTGTGACAGTTTTTTAGATGTTAAAAAAGACTCCAGTTCCTTCTTATCTTCTAATATTTGTAATCCATATAAATTTTGGTAATAATTATATAACTTCTTTTGTATTTCTTTTTCTTTAACAATACATCTCGTTCCTTCTTTTAAACCATTAATAATACGTTTGTTTTCTTCTCTCTACGTATCCTGCAAGCAAGCCACCGCCCAGGCTTATTTGCATTTTCAAAATAATTTTGTTTGGCAAATTTCATTTTAGTACCTGTTTCCTCTACTGTCAGTAGAAATAGTTGATTTTGTTGATTTTTCTGCATAATCTTGATCACTTGGATCTTGCTTGAGTCTCTGTTCATACTCTTTTATTTCTTTGGTAATCTCCTCCATCTTCTTACTCTTCTGCTTTTTCCATTCACATGTTTTCTTAATGAGGATACCTCTCATCACCACCTTTGAAGTGCTCCATACCGTCTGCATCTTCACTCCTTTATTTACATTATTATTAAAAAATTCTTGAAGTTCTTTTTTACAATAAGAGACCACCTCCTCTCAATTCAGGACATAATCATTTAATTTCCAATATCTTCTTCCCACGTTTTTTACCAATTGAATTTTAATTAAATTATGATCACTGAAGAATTTAGGTAAAATTTCCAAGGATTTGACCATATGAAGTAATGATCCTGATGCCCACACCATATCGATCCTTCACCAGGAACAGTGACACCCTGAGTAAAAGTTAAAATCTTTTTCTCTGGGGTGCTGGGATCTCCAAACATCTTTCAGTTGGTATTCCTCTATTAAATGAGCACAATCTTTTGAGAATTTACCTATTATTTTTTCTTAATTTGCCATTGTGAGGATTTCCTATCTAAATTTGGATCCACTAGCTCATTAAAGTCTCCTAAGAGACACAGCTGTTCATAAGAATAGTTGGACAGGTGATTTCTTAGGTCTTCATGGATTTTTTTTTATTTTCATTACATGGAATGTAAATACCAATTACCAAAACAACTTTCCCATACATATTAATTTCTACCCCCAGAAATCTACCTTTGTCATCCACAAATATCATTTTTGGTGAGAAATTAGGTTTGATAATTAATATTACACCTCTCTTTTTTCCTTTAGCTGATGCACAAAATACCTCTCCCATGTTTGGAAAGCTCAGTAACCTTTCATCTTTTTTCCTTATATGGGATTCTTGAAGACAGCTAATATCTGGATCAAGCTTCTTCAGATAGTGTACAATTTTCTTCCATTTAATCGTGGCGTTCAGACCATTCACATTCCAGGAGACTATTGTGTTCATCATTTATTTTATTACCTAATGAAGCCAATTCATCAATATCCAAATCAAGCAGACTGGTTTCTGGATTTATCCCTCTTTCCTTATTGTCCTTTGGTTTCCTTTTCTCTTTATATCTTCCTTCCAATTGCTGTAAAACATCAAACTTTTAAGCTATCTCGACATCCTCTTTCTGATTATCTGTGACCTTGACTGACTTAGGTGTAGATTGTCTTTCTCCTCTTAAAACTGCTCCATATCTTGTCAGAAAGTCTCGGGCTTTATCAACTGAGTTCAGACGGAAACTTTCTTGCTGGAAATTAAAAATTTCCCCTTCTAAGTGGTCCCATCTGAAAAGAATTTGATTTGCCTTTAATTTAGACACCAAGAAATCATATTCCTTCCTTTTTAAAAAAATTCTTATTAGGATTTCTCTCATTACTGATAGATCTTTTCCAGAAACCATAATAGGCAAGCTATTATGCTCTTCAATTATTCTATCCTTAGTTGACTCCTTCATGAATTGAACTACTATGTCTCTAAGTAATTTTTTTGCATTTGGCAAAGCCCAGTGTACCCTGTACACCATATCAATCTCATTGTCCATTAATCTCACCCTCCACTTCGATGAAATCCGCCAAAATATTAACTATCTTATCCTTTATTTTTTCATCATTATCTTCTCCTAATCCTCTAATCCTCAACCAAGAATCCTTTTGTTTCTGCTCTACTGCTGACTCATGTTCAGCTTGTGGTCTACTAAGACTCCTAGATCTCTTTCACATGTACTGCCATCAAACCAGTTGTCAGCCATGCTATATCTGTCCATTTAATTTTTACTGCCCAAATGTAGTATCCTACATTTTTCCCTGTTGACATTCATTTTGTTAGTTTTGGCCCAGCATTCTAATCTGTTAAGGTCATTTGCATTCTGATCCTGTCCTCTGGGGTATTCACTACCCCTCCTACTTTGGTGTCTGCAAACTTGATAAGAATGCCCTCTATTCCCTCATTCAAGTCACTGATAAAGATGTTGAAATCACTGGGCCCGGGACAGAACCCTGTCACTAGTGGTGCTTAGCCCTAAGTTGATACTCGCATGGGAGACAAGCAGTGGATAGCAGGTACTGTAGGCTATATTTCAGAGGAAGGAATGGGCAAAACAACCTCTAAGTATTCCTTGCCTAAGAAAACCCTATGAAATTCATGGGACATGAAGGCACAGGCACACACACAGAGAGAGAGAGAGAGAGAGAGAGAGAGAGAGAGAGAGAATCCAGCAAATTGCCTCATTTTACTTAGGTGGGCTGGCATAAATATGTTTAGTCTTAAAATGGTTCTGTAGTTTTCAAAGAAGCTTACCTTCCAAACCCTAAATTTGGAATGTCTCAGCTGCCTGTGTGAAAGAAGGGTGCCCAGGACTAGTATGACTAATATATTGCCCCAAGGTTTTTCTATGCTTTCAAGAAGAGCATTTAAGACTCATACTCTGTACAAATCTTTGAGCTTCTTCCCACAGTAATGTGAGAGCTTCTTCCAAATATTATCTGCAATGCAATGTATCACAGTAGTGTGCCAGCTGTCCCATAATCTCTAAGGCAGATATTTTCTAGCACATATAGACTTCATACATTTTCCTATTAATAGTATGGGAATTTCAAAACTGTTAGCCTCTGGTGCAGTTTTTCTCTTAACTGCAAAAAGAAAATGAAAGCATTAAAAAATATTTTAGCAATTCTACTAGTGGAGAAAAGTTTTCTTTTATTATGTGAAAGAGGAATCAGATATTCCTAGTCACAACATTCTATTCTTTAGCGTTAGCCTGTTTAAAAAAAAAGCAGCCCTCTCTTGTATCGCTTATGTTCCGGAAACATATAGGCTATTTTATTGTAACTGAAGAAAGTTATGATATTCAGTTTGATATTGTTATAAATACAATTAATTCAGCAAAAGTATTAGAATAATTTTAAAGTCTCTTTAAAGATTACAACCTATTTTGTGGTTGCCATTAATTGTGCTTACAGTTACCTGCAAACAGAATTATTTAACAAGTTACTCATGTTACCAGTAGTGAAATTGTAGAGCCCAAGAACTTGCTAGTTATTACATTCATTAATTCATGCCTTAATTTGCAATTCTTATACTTCACTGCTCCTCCAAAACAGGAGCACAGAGGAGCTCCTGAGCAGCAATAACAATAAAATCATATTATTAAAAAAAAGAGAGAGATGCTGAAACATACCAGGAAGGTATCAGGGGAAATTGAATTGTTCTATTACAGGACCCTTAGGATACATTGAATATCTCACAACCACTGTTGGCCCTTGGGAAATGTAGTTTTCTCAAGTGCTACTGCAAATACTCTTCAAGTGTTATTGCAAATACATTTCCCAAGGCCACCTGACTTTTCATTTTGACATATGGTGATGGGGGGAGAGGGGAAGAGATAAAAAATATTTCCTCTTTCCTTCTTCCTAGAGTAGGACTGAAGCACTGCCACTATTCTCACTGGCACTCCTTTGACCAGGGAAGTCAACTTTAAAGAGCAGTGGCAGCTATTGGCTTATATGTCAGTGGGATGGTAAATCTGCTCCTGGTTTTAGTTTGAACTTTACAGGAGGTATCCAAGGCACTGATCCCTAGTACCAAAATTGAAGTTGCTTTGACATTAATAACTGTAATCCAAGAGCATCCAAGTCAAAGAAATGCCATGTATGTATGAATTAAGGAGACATATGAAGATTACTAAACTAAGGGTGTTGTACTTTGGATCTATGACATGCGTTATTGGAAATATTACAATGCTTGGTAAAGCGGAAGCCAACAGGAAAAGAGGGGGGTTGCACTAAAGGTGGATTGATTCAATCAAGGAAGCCATGATCCTGAGTTTGCAAGACCTGAGTGAGGCAGTTGATGACCTGGGTTCATAGAGGTCTCTCGTTCATATGGTAGCCATATGTTCAAATTGACTTAACAGCAAATAACAATAGCAACACAGCTTTTTCAGAGCTTTCAGTAGTGAGTAAATAAATAAATACAAATGGAAAGAAATTATCTTTTATTAGCTTGTTTGATTTGTTCATCTCTGGCCAGTCAGGGATGAAAAAGGTGCCGCTTTTTATTGATGGAAGTTTCCAGCATGGAGGGAGAATGGAGGAGGATGGGGTGTGCAGTAACTACCGCCAGAAGTGGGATAGTGGCATCCTCCTCCCAACTCTGTGGGAGTTTTTTAAGAGCGTTTGATAAAGTCCATAGTGCCATTATTACTGTAATTATCACACAATCACCACTAGTGGTTTAAGAACAGGATTCAGCTCGTACTATAGTAATAGCTTTCTTTGCATTGCCTTCTAATTGCAGAGCATTAATGCTTCCTGCTGCCCAGCATGTGTCCCTTTAAGAAATTTTTTCTCTTACTTCCTGGATTTTGCATGTGTGAGATTGCATGACTTTGCTTAAACACACCAAAAACAAATACATAACAAATGAAATTCACAAATAAACACTTAAACATAAAAACATACCAAACAAAGGCAACAGTTGATTAAAACAACATCCTGTTGGTCCTCTTCATGTTCTCCCCTGGAAGTTTATGTGTTCTCATTGGGGAAGGGGATGGGGGAAAGAGGACTTCCCATTTACACTGTAATTGCATGATTACAACGGGACATGATTTCACACACTCATTAATACCATGAAAAGAGTGATACTGAGGGCTATTGCTGACTTTTGCCCATTAACTAAAAGTGGGGCCTGATAAATGGGTGGAGCACAGACTAAGTATGGGAAGACAACAACATTGTGTGATAATGAGAGCCCATTTGTGCTACCATCCCATTGTAATTGCACAATTACAGCCTTGAGTGATAATGTCCAGAGTCTCTGAGCTGGCTTGGATGCCTCTCTTATAGAGGGTGATCGACATTGTTTCCAGTGGCCATAGAGCATGTGCTGCCTGCCTGATAGTGCAAACAGCTGAGGCCACACAAACTGAGTTGCAGGCGTGCCAAGCCTTTCCACACCAGCTCCAGCCATTCATGTATCTCCAAGGCAGACCCAACAGTCACTTGGGAAGCAGCTAATTCATGTTCCCAACCCACCCACCCCCACCATGAGTGATGTCTGATGCAAGGGGGAATTATAATAAGGACCCTGCTTCTGCTGGTCACAATGGAGATCACTCATGGGAAGAGGTTGGAAGGTGAATCAGCTGCTTCCTGAATAACAGGCACACACAACCCCACCCACTCATTGATCACAGCAGCTGCTTCCCCCTAAGTAGTGATTGGCGAGGTTAGACTAGAACTCACTGCATAGATCTGTAACTACAGTACAGTAGTGACACATTCATTACTGCCCAATAGGATTCTGGCCAATAATTTTTTTTTGAGACAGGTTATTGTTATTTTAATTTTACCTACTTTGCACTAATACTTAAATAAATGAATTTACTTCATTTGCCTTTTTCCTGGAGAAGGACCCAGGGTGGCAAAAAGGAGCATGAAATCAGTAATATGAATAAATGAAACCATGTATTTTATGGAACTAAAAACAGACTCCATAGGTGGCCATGAAAATTAAACACCTGCACATACTGCTCCCCCCAACACCTGCCTTTATCAGCATCAGAAATGCAGCCCTGGCAGAAATGGAGCATGAACAGAGCTCGATTTACCTCTGGGGTTGAGATCTCGCTGATTCTTGCAAGAAAATGCAAGTGTGGCAAATTCAAAAAATTAAGCAAGACAAAGACATAAAACACAGACACAAGCACAGAAACACTCTTTAGAAGTCCCAAGTACACTGGGGGAGTTCATAAAATGAGCATCCCCTACCTGGCTGTCACAATCTTACCCAGAAATGTTCTGACAATTGATGCTGTATTCCTGTGAGCACACTGGCTCAAGGTTTCAAACACTGGCAGTGCCAGCAACAAAGCACCAGGGTAATCTATTGATGGTTTGGCCCGTCAATAAAAAGGAATGGCTTTTTGACAAGACATAATCGCAAAAGGATAATGTTGTATGATATGTGCACCCTTTTGCGATCATTGGGCATCATCATGACACCATATTTGGTGCATCTGATAAAGTCCTGAGTCTGGAAATGCCAATACATGACAGAATACCTTCAACAAAATCCTGTTGGTATGCTACACCAACATAATTTAAGCCAGTGTAGGTGGTGGTGGCAGGAGAAAAAAATGTGCTGCAGCATTGGTGCTGCAGCTACAGAGAGAAGATATCCTTTAAGGAGTGCACTGCTTGGAGTCAACAGATCTGCCTTCCCTTGCTACAGCCGCATGATCTTCAAAACAGTGCAACTGCTAGCATAATGTACCAACAGGACTTTGGAAAGAGTGGTGACTTCCTGTGCATCTGTGCCACAGAAGATGGAACACCCTCCACGTGACCAAATAGTTGTGAAACCAGATCCTAAAGGCTAGTTTTACATTCTATGACAGCCTTGAGATAATCCAATAAAAATAGATTTGAAAGTATCATGAATTCAAATTAGAAGTCTTCTGAGCTTTTATCATGCACTGACACTGTAGGACTGGGTGAGAGAAGCCCTCAGTTTTCAGTATACATGGACATTTCTTTTTTTTATCTCTGGTGCCCTGTGGGATTAAGATCTAGAAAGGAAGACAGAACACAGCAGTCCTCACTATTTTTCATGTCAAGTCAATTTGCTCTTGCTGATTGATACATTTTGAAGACAAGCCATTAATGTTTTCCATTCCTATAGCAAGAGAGTGAATCTATTTATTTATGCATTGCACTATGTCTCCTAAATTTCAGTTTCCAGGTGACCTCCCATGGGTCTTAGGTCAGTATGTTCAAGATTAATGGGCCATTGGTTCTCCATTAAGAACCTATTTAAGAATGTGCATTTAATTAAAATGAGTTATTATACATGAATTAATGCCACTTTCAGCTTATTTAATTTAAAGGAGATCATTTTTCCCCTTACACTGAAGCACAGCCTTAGCATTGGCTGCTGTGCTCAGATATCCAAAGAAAAGGCATCACTTTCTGAAGTTCTTGTCTTGAGAATTCTGTTCTTCCTCCCTGAACTTAAGTTGCAAGTGCAACTTAAGGGTAACTTGGATTTACATTTGTACCAAAAATCTGCAGATCTGTGCCAAGCTTAAACCTTGGGCCTTGACTCCTTGTCTACACTATTGAAAAAACTCAAACTCCTCCCAAATCTGACCTGATAAGCAACCTTTTCCCCAAATGAGACTAGGCTACACATTGTATGGCCCTATCCACACCAAACTGGTGAAAAACCACCAGAATCCAGGGGGCCAGTTACATGGCAGAATAAAGTGTGCAAAATTCTGGATTTCCATCCTTTTGCACCAGCGGTGCAATAGTTCACATGATTTATTGCTAAATTGGAAGATCCAGTGAGTTTCGCCTTTCTAAGTTTACACGACAAAGGTTGGGGGGCATGGAGTCCAGATCACTATGATTAAAGCCAGGCAGGAAACGGGGAGGAAGCAAGGAGGGGGGCAGTGTGAGGGGGAAAGGGACTGTAAGTTCGTAGCTTCATCTGTATATAAAGCAACAAATAAGGAGGGAGACCATGGAGGAGGAGAGAAATAATGACAAAGGAGGGAAGGAAAGCAGTCAAGATCCCTGCCAGCTGAGCAGACTGCTTCTCTCTCTCTGTCTCTCTCTCTCGCATACACACACACACACACATATACGAACAATGCAGCTGAGATTCCATTTGCTCTGCAATCCCTGCCAGCTGAGCAGACTGCTTCTCTCTCTCTCTCTCTCTCTCTCTCTCTCTCTCTCTCTCTCTCTCTCATGCTGGCGCGCGCACACACACACACACACACACAGAGAGAGAGAGAGAGAGAGAGAGAGAGAGGAACAGTAATTATGCCAGAAGGCAACCCAGCTGGCTGGATCTTTTCAAGCCTCATCTCTTGCAAGTCCACCCTTTTTGGCCAATTCAGCCAATCACAGATAAACTCTGCTGTGCCTATTTTGAAAAGACTGCTGACAGTTCCCACTGCCGTAAGCGAAATGGTCATTCACACAGTCAATAGTGTGCTAACTTGTGCTACTTTTCAAAAAAGATGGGGGAAATAGTGAAAGCTTAAATTAGGACCAGAATAATCTGAATTTCATACACTGCAGCTCCAGGCCAAAGTAGTCTGAATTTCATCCAGATTTTTACCCCCAGTGTAAACAAGCTTTAGTTGCTTGGCTCACCATCAAATTTAGGTAGAGATCTCCAAAAGTCTCCATGGTTTAATTTTACATCTGTTTGCTGAAAACTCTTCTATAGCACATGATCTCATCCCAGCTGTACCTGGAGTCTTGACTAAACACCATATTAGCTGCATTAATGTACAGCCAACTAGCTTAGTGAGGAACTGCAGATCCCGCAAGCTTGGAAATTTACTTTTTTGGACTATAGTTCCTAGAATCTCCCAGCCAATATGGCCATATAACTTTTCCAAGGTTTGTCCAAAAGTAAACAGAGAGAGAGAGAGAGAGAGAGAGAGAGAGAGAGAGAGAGAGCACTCTGGTTTCTAATATTTGAAAATTCCTCCCTGAGAGTCATGGCTACCTTTCCAACCACTTCAGCTAATTTGGGGCTGTAAAGGGAGGAGCTGGACAAATCTGGTTGGTGCCAGTCAATCACAGCTAAGGGAATGCTGTGAAGGGGAAGGGGCTATGGGGAAGAAAGGATACAAAACTATGGCTTGTCTCTGATAGAAGGCAGATGGGGAAAAGATACACAGAGATAGGGAAAAACTGTAATAGAGATAGGACAGTCAGCCAGGGGGGAGAACTGAATAGGGACTGAGGGAGCTGTGAATGCTTTAATAATTTAAGGGTTAATGTTTGATCTAATTATGTCTTAATAAATTTCTCCGTATTTTTTTTACAACTGTGTCTGGCAGTTCCTGTTACATTTCAATAGAGAATCTGGTCATGTTTACCACAGGAACCTACTGAACAACACATCTGCTTGTCCATACAGGGATTACCTTGATGCCCAAACAACTGATTCAGGGAGGGATATTGAGGGGCAAGGTGAGTGACAGGAGCCCAAGGGATTGGAACTATTAGGCCAACCTGGAGAGGAGACCCATGACTGAGGCCAGCACCACTAAACTAGCACATGAGCGCTTAGTGAAGGATATCTTGGGCAGCTTCTTAAAGACATCAGCTATTTTGTACTAGGGTTGTCTCATAAGAAGGTACTAAAAAGAAGAGTGGAGGAAATCATATTAATGGTCTCTGCTACTCCATCTGTGGACCCAGACTGTATGCTCCCATTCCCCTCCCCTTAATAAAGATACATACAATGACAAGCTGTCCTAACCAGTTGTATTGAGTACAAAATAAACATAAGACATTAAGTATAGATTAGGATGAAGATAGTTGGCAATAAAAGGCCGCAGCTTGCTAATGGCTGCAAATGGTTGGCACTATCACATAGGTCCAGATCCCTTCATTGCCCAACTCTGTGTTGGCCAATGGACCACTGTCGGTTGCTACCGAACCATTCCTGGAGGAGAGAGCCTTGGTCAAGCCGTCCCGCTCGACACTCTCTCCTCCCCTGCAAACAAGTTGTTAATCAATAAATGGGGGAATCTCTGTGAACTTGCTCTTGAATTTGAATTTGATGGAGACCCCCCCATTTCCTGCCTACCCGGATCAGGGCCCATGCCATCCGCCTAGCAAATTACAACAAAATAATTACACCAACACGCACTACTAACATATTTCAGGGAGGGTGGGCTGGTCTTCAGTTCCTATCGAGCCAACTGTGGAGCCTGTGCCAGGGGCCGGCTTAAATACCACCATCCCGGCACAGAGGCCATGTCATCCTGCAGCTCTGGAAGCACGACTGGAAGTCTCTCCTCCTTCCAGCAATAGACCAATTGGGATGAGGGAGGCTCGCCCTGATTTGTGGTTATTCTCCTGCTCTCCTTCCCAGCAGCTGAGCATGCTGGGAAGAAGGAGCTGGCAATGGCGGCCCCATGCTGGGCCATGTGGCCACGGGGGCCACCACCGACAAGACTCAGGGGATGCCAGCTGGGCTGCAAACAGCCCACCAGCTAAGGCTAGTAAGTACCCCTTACTGACCTCTTCCCCATATGCTGTTGAAAGAAGCAGATGATGATCTCCTTCAAGTGGACGTATTACTCTAGCAAGATCAATTTGCCAAGATCAACTTTCTTCTCTTTCTTAGTCTCTTCTTCCACCCTGGTGGCTTCAATATATTCATTCTTGCATAATCTTCTAGTGGTAGTACATTTCCAAAAGTTTTGTTATTAATCCAGATCCCTCCCTACAAGCACTTTTAGCTCTTTCACGTAAATCACTTTCCCCTGGCCCTCTTTTTTATTAGTCATCTTATTTTTGTTCCATCTTTCTGTCAACTTCATTGCCCCCCCTAATTCTCTTTCCCAGCTAGTTCAAAGTAAAACTTTTGAGAGACAAGCATGAAAAGGAAAATCAAAGCAACTTGATGACTAAGATGTAACAGCAAACCAATCTGTCATACAATAGGAAGGAAATGGGACACATTGTTTGCTTCAACACCAGTTCTGTTATTACAACCTTGTAGCACTAACTGCAGACAGTGTAATGCTGTGGCTGCCAGCTAGCCTGCCAGCCAAGAATTACAATAATCCAATATGAGGAGGTCAGGAGAACATGAATCTAATGAATCTAGGCTAATAATTACAGCTCATTTAATTACCTCTGAGATAATAGCAGGAGTTGTAATTTTTTTTTGCAATTGATGTTGCTGACATCCTTGTACCTTTTAAGTTGCATTAGTTATAAAACTTGCCATGCTAATGTGTAAGTTGATAAAAGTGTCACAGATTATGGAACAGGAGAGTATTTAAATGTCAACGTCTTTGAGGAATTGATAGGTGAGTTTTTGGGGGAAAAATGTACTGCTCAAATTGATATGCAATGTGATAAATTGGCCAGATCAGTTGTTACTGCTCCAAAACGCTTATTCGGTATGTTATGATAAATTTTATTAAAACCTATATAACTTTTTAGTCCTATAGTTCTCCCATGAATTAAAATAAATGTATTAGGCTCAGTTACAAATATTTATTTGCCCCTCTAGGAAACAGTTGTGTCAGGAGCATGAATTGACCCAAGGCTTCACTCCTACATTGACATGTATAATGTCATTTGAACTCTTGATATAACAAATTTTATTCTAAAATGCAGTATTCCTCTGCTCAAACATCTTATGTTGGTAGAGTTATACAAGGGAGTAGCCACACTGCACCATTGTAGCACTCTGATACCACTGTAACTATCATAGCTTCATCTACAGAATCTTGGGGTTTGTATTTGGGGGGATTTCATAGAATCCCTTGAACTACAGAACTAGTGATTTCTGATAAAGAATTCTAAATACTTCACAAAAATATAAATCCCAGGATTCCATATGATGGAGCCATGGAGTATGAGATGGACACCTAAACCAAATTTAGCCTGTCATGTGAATTTTTCTTAGGGGACTAGCTTTGGTCCTCGTTTTTCAGCAGAGAAGGCTCATTTCTTTCTAGAGAAGGGTGGAAAACCTTTGGCCCTCTACATGTTTTAGCATACAATTCTCATTAGACCCTAGATGGTATGGCTAAGGTTAATAGAATGAGAGAGGTGTAGTCCTAAACATCTGTAGGACCCATGGTAGCCTATGATAAGCATCAGTCCCTTTTTTCTCTCTTCCTTTTCAAGCAATCTAAAGTATTATTTTGTTTACTACTAGCTCTTCCAATTGTTAGAGGCCAGTTTGGTCCAGGATCTGGCTCCCTCCCCGTCCCTCAAAGTCACACACTCACACACAATTTTCCATTGTAGAATAACCATCTTTCCAGGGAAAGACTTCAGGACACAAGGTGAAGAACTGAAGGAAACATGGATTGCTGAGCAGTCCCAAGGTACTCTAAAGGCAGGAGGGATAGGGTTCCTGTGAAACATGGACAAGTTTGCAAGCAGCCTGTCTGTGCTTGCATGCATGAAAGGCTTAGTGGGTTTGAACCTGTGAAGTTCTTTAGTTAGAATCCCATTGCCTTTTATTAGCCTGTTCAGCATGGTTTACATTTGCAGAATTGGCTGAGCATGCCAGGTCTGCTAGTAAAATACCCCTTCAAATCATTAAGGGGAAGGAGGTGTCCTGATCTTGTAATGATTTTCTCTAGCCTTTAAACCTATTCTGTTTTTCAAGAAACAAATGCTTGACTATTTTCTCTGGGATCCATCCTGCCTCAGTGTTCAGAACACTTTTTTTGACTCAAGCGGAGCACAATCAGGCTCTGTGTTTCTAATGGAGCTTGAAATTAAACCACTTCTTTATATTCTTGCTTTTGACCTAGTATTATCAGCATCATCACAAATTTAGGAGTAGAGTTTTACTAGCTAACTCATTTTCTATCTGCTGACTCAATATCAACAAAAGAAAGTTTTGTCATTTAAGGTAGTGGTGGATGAGAGCTTCCTGATTTGTTTCCTGATTAGCTTGCTTTTTCTGTGCTTTCCTGGGAAAACTCAAGATCTTCCTGAGGGGTTCTAGGGAAAACCTCAGAAAAGCAAACTAAGGGGAGGTTGTATCTACCATTCCCCGCTAAATGAAGCTTGGAAGGCAGGAACTGGTGGCTGGGAGAGCTTGGTGGGAAAAGGTATTATTGCTTTTTGGTCACCCAGGTAAAAGTCCTTATAAAAGTCCTTTGGAGTACACCTGGAATTAATAGGAACACCTCTTTCTAGTGGAATCTGCCCTATCATAGCTAATCCAGTTTGAACCAATGCCCTTATCTTGGTGGTAACATGAAAGATGGGAAGGAAGCTTTTGAGTTGAGTGCCTTTCCCTGCCTCCAAGAAATGAAAATGACTGCAACCCTTTCATCCAGTGTCAGACTGTGGAACTGCAATTTAATATCAGGATTTAAATGTGTACACATCAGACAGCTACCATTGATATCTGTTCAGAAGCTATGATTCCTACAGCACCCTTACCTTGCCTCTTGACAAGTACATATCCTATGAGCATTGTCTAATGGTGTTCCAGGGTCTGTATAGTCTTTCTATAGCCTTTTGGGCATAATCCACAGTTCTTATTTGGCATATACAGTAATAGGCATATATTATAGACCAGGGACATATTCCAGTGCACATTCAAGTGTTAAGCACACTTACTTTGTATTGATTTCAGTGAACTATACTCACAGACCAAGCTTAAAGGTAGGAAATAGGCTTAATATCAGTCATAATTTCAGGGCCATTAAGGAAATAGGTACATTAGGCTGGATAAAGGAGGAAACTTTTCAAAGAAATTGGGGAATGCTGTCATCCCTGAGAATTATGCAGGGGGGGGGGAACTAGTGATGTACTTCTTGTTCACACTACTGTAATTTTGTTCCTCTAACAACAGTATGAAGAGGAAGCCGTTTCTTTTAATAGTAGTAATTGATCCAAAAATAATTTTTTAAGTATCATGAAATTGATGTCAGAAAAGAGATGCCATCTTATCTTAATTTAGAAACTTTTTCATTGTCCTTAGTGGAACCACAGTAAGCTATCAATATGTTGCCTTTCATTCACCCTGGCATAAGCATGGGTCAGATTCAGGAGGGATAACAGTTTCTGAGCTGCATCTGAGATGCAAGTATTATTTCTCATGCGTGTCAATTTGTGTTTGTCTTTAGTTTTATAAAATGTGAGAGCTTTTGATATGGTTCCAAGATGTTTCTATAGCCAAATAGGAATTACCACCATTCTTCTTATCTTGGAGGCCGAAATTCATTTGGACAGTTTCAAATGCATAACTTAGAGTTAAGCACTTGTGACTGTTTTGTATTCATGATCCCTACAGACTCCCTAGTTTAGGGGATATGTAGGGATCATGAAAGTCACCCAGTCCCCACTTACTGGGCAGCAGCTGCTGTGATCAATGCTAGTCTGTTGCAGCTGACTGATATCCTCACCACCCCCTTGCATGAGTGATCTCCAGTGTGAGGATGAATTGTCACAGAAACCCTGCTTCTTTCTGTTGCTATGCAGATCACTCACAGGAGAGAGTGGGAACATCAGTCAGCTACTTCCCAATCACAAGAGGAACAGACTCCCCTGATCATAGTGGCTACTGTCCAGTAAATGAGGATGGGGGTGTGTGGGAGTCCCTTTGTAGCTATGTAACTACAGTGGTTAAGCATTCATAACTGCCCAAGTGAATTCCAGCTGGAGAATCTGTGTCACTCCCCTGATGTTCTTGGATTACAAATCCCAGCATTACTCGCTAAAGCTTATGCTGGCTACAGCTAATGGGAGCTGCAGTCTACTCCCATCAGCTTTGTTTTCCCATCAAAACATTCAAAACCTTTGTTTCCTATCAAAACATGCCTAAAATGAACAAAATCTTGATATTTTATCATTCCTACCACCTCAACATTTCAGGCTTTTGAAGGAACTCCATATTCTCTTAGAACATCTCCCTTGACCCAGTAATATCAGTAATTTATATGACACAACATGCTTAGATAGCACTTAACATAGTTAGGCATTAAGAAGTATAGATGCTTAATCACATTATTACAATTAAAGTGGAATGTTGGATTAATTGTTAAGAAATCAGAGATGATATGCTACTCAAATATAAGAGAGAGGGGAAAATATTCCTTAACAGAATAAAATCTTTGTCCCTAGATGATAAAGAGTAAAATTAGAGTAAGTGGGAACAGGGCAGTTTATCACTTTTTGTTTCTCTCATATTCATGTTACTTAAATCTTTCTATCCTGACTATGAAAAAAATTGTAAAATTTGGTTGGACTGGATGGCCGTTGTGCTCTCTTCCAACTCTATGATTCTATGAGGACAATGAAAATTTCACATAACACAGTTAAACACACAGGAAATCAAAACCCAGTTTTTATGAGGTAAACTCAAATCCATGGGCCTGGATGAATTAATCTGTCACTTTCCATTTCCTTCACATTTGCTTTAAAAAAAAAAATCCCATTCTGCATATGAGGAAATGTGCTAGTCTAGATAAATTCTCATCACATATAAACAAAAATAAAATTCTCAACCATTGCTAAGTTAGAATACAAGGAATCGAAGTTGAACATAGAGGCACAGACTCATCTTAATAGCAGTCTGAGCACATCTTTAGGTCAATAGGACATGAGAACATCTGTATAAGACTAGACAACAGAATTCCCAATATTTCTCAGCAGGCTCTGATGGAAATAGAGGACAAAGTTTTACAGCCATACCTACAACAACTAACCTAGGAGGAAGCCCTAAACTCAGTGAGACTTATTTTTGAGTAGACCGGATTGAGTGATTTATAGAAACACAGAAACACATATTGAATTTCCTGCCAGGGAGAAGAACGAGAGCAGCTTCTGGACAGCCAGTTTCCAGGGCAGTTTCCTGCCAGGGAGAAGAAGGAGAGCAGCTTCTGGACAGCCATTTTGACTGGGGGGATTGAATTTTTTAAAAACTGTTGGGAGAGGCTGCTTGTTACTGAGGGGGTGGAGCTTCTGTGAGTCAAACCTGTGAGTCACTAGGGGGAATTTCAGTGACCAAACAAAAATACAGCATACCTAAAAGTACAGCTTAGCATTCTCAGCATTACCTAAGAGTTCTTAGATTACCTAAAAGCTCTCACCATGGACACTGAGGGGACTGCAGGAGTCACCTGCAACACTTGTGCGATGTTTGTCTTCTTGTCTACAGACGTGGAGAACTTCACATGCACCAAGTGCAAGCTGGTAGCCCTCTTGGAGGAGAAAGTCCAGCAGCTGGAGACACGGGTAGCTACACTTCAATAGATTCGGGAGCAAGAGGTTTTCCTGGACAGAACAGAACAGTCTTGGACAGGGACTGCACACAGGAAGTGGCTGTGGAGGAGAGGGTCACTTCACACACATAGGAAGTAGATAGCTGGAGGAATGTCACACACAGAACAAGAAAATCAAGGGATTCTTCGAGGAGCTTGCAGCTACAGAATTGATTCGAAGCCCTTTCCCTTACCAAGGACAACGAGGAAGAACAGCATGGACAGACTTCAGGGGTAGAGCAGGGGGCCTTGAGAGTACCACCGCAAGGAACAGCAGCTGCGAAGCCTCGGGGGAGGCATATGGTGGTGGTGGGGACTCCTTGCTGTGGGGTACAGAAGCAGTGGTTTGTGGGCCTGACAAGATGTCTCGGGAGGTGTGTTATCTCCCTGGGGCAAGGATCCATGATGTGATGGAGAGGCTGACAAGACTCGTCAAGCCTATGGATCATTACCCCTTTATTTTGGTCCATGTGGGAACCAATGATGCTGCAAGGCACAGCTTTCCCAAGATCAGAAGAGATTATGAAGCCCTGGGGAGGAAGCTGAAAGAAATGGATGAACAGGTTGTCATCTCGTCTCTTCGTCCAGTTGAAGGGCATGGTCCAGGAAGGGAGAGGAAACTAGCCAATGTAAATAACTGGTTCCGTAGATGGTGTCGCCGAGAACAATTTGGATTCTTGGATCATGGGCTGCGCTTCCATGCGAGGGGACTTCTCGCAAGAGATGGGGTGCATCTTACGACAGTTTGCAGAAACATTTTTGCCAACAGTCTCAAGAATTTGATCAGGAGGGCTTTAAACTGAGTCAAATGGGGAAGGGAGACAGTATTCTGGAAGGGAAAAGGGCTGGAGAAAATAGTCAAACTGTCATAGAGGAAACAAGGCAAACAGCACAAGGTCCCAACAGTGGGAGGCAAAAACAAACAAACAAACAAACAAACAAACTTACACAGGCAGCAAGTAAAGGGAACACATGGTCTTAGATGTCTCTACACTAATGCACAGAGCATGGGAAATAAGCAGAGAGTCTGTGATGAACTTGAACTCCTAGCACTACAAAACAAATATGATATAATAGGCATTACTGAAACTTGGTGGGATGAGTCACATGATTGGAATGTAGGAATAGCGGGGTATGACCTTTATAGGAGAAACAGGCCAAACAGGAAAGGAGGAGGAATAGCATTATATGTCAGGGATATTTACACCAGTGAAGAGATCCATGACATCAATACTGGAAGCCAGGTGAAGAGCATTTGGATAAAAATAAAAGGGGAAGGAAACAATAGGGATGTTATTGTGGGACTCTGCTACAGACCCCAAGTCAGACGGAGGAACTGGATGATGCCTTTTTAGAACAGATGAACACACATGCAGAAAGGAGAGATGTAGTAGTGATGGGTGACTTCAACTATCCTGATGTTTGCTGGCAATCTAACTCAACCAAAAATTCAAGGTCTAACGAATTCCTTACTTGCCTGAAAGACAATTTCATGGTCCAAAAGGTGGAAGAGGCAACAAGGGGGTCAGCTATTTTAGATCTGATCCTAACCAACAGAGATGACCTGGTTAATGGGGTGCAAGTGGTGGGATCCTTTGGTGAGAGTGAGCATGTTCTCCTGGAGTTTGTTATACAATGGAAAGGAGAAGCCAGGCATAGTCAGGCACGCATTCTAGACTTTAGGAGAGCTGATTTCAATAAACTCAGGGAAATACTGGGGGTGATCCATGGTCAGGAATACTAAAAGAGAAGAGACCTCAAGACGGATGGGACTTTCTCAAAAGGGAGATACTGAAGGCACAATTACAAACAGTACCATTGAGGAAGAAAAATGCGAGGTGTCTCAAGAAACCAGGATGGATGACTAAAGAACTTTCAACAGAGTTAAGTTTTAAACGGAACATGTATAGGAAATGGAAAAAGGAGGAAATCACCAAAGAAGAATTCAAACAGATAGCGAACACGTGTAGGAGTAAAGTCAGAAAAGCTAAAGTACAGAATGAGCTCAGGCTTGCTAGGTAGGTTAAGAACAATAAAAAGGGTTTTTTTGGGTATGTCCACAGCAAAAGGAGGAAGAAGGAAATGATAGGGCCACTACGTGGAGAAGATGGCAAAATGCTAACAGGGGACAGAGAACAGGCAGAATTACTCAACACCTTCTTTGCCTCAGTGTTTTCAGAAAAAGAAAAGGGGGACCAACCTGAGGAGAATGGAACAGAGGACACAATAGGGGAAATCCAGCTCAGAATAAGCAAAGAGGTAGTACAGGAATACTTTCTTAATCTAAATGAATTTAAATCTCCAGGACCAGATGAACTACATCCAAGAGTATTAAAAGAGCTGGCAAATGTGATCTCAGAGCCATTGGCAATAATCTTTGAGAACTCTTGGAGAACAGAAGTCCCAGCAGACTGGAGGAGGGCAAATGTTGTCCCCATCTTCAAAAAGGGGAAAAAAAGAGGACCCCAACAATTATCATCCAGTTAGTCTGACATCAATACCAGGGAAGATTCTAGAGCAGATCATTAAACAGAGAGTCTATGAACATTCAGAAGGCAATGCCATAATCACAAAAAGTCCACATGGGTTTCAGAGAAACAAGTCATGCCAGACTAATCTGATCTCTTTTTTTGATAAAGTTACCACCTTGGTAAATGAATCGAACACTGTGGACATCGCATACCTTGATTTCAGTAAGGCCTTTGACAAGGTTCCCCATGACATTCTTGCAAACAAGCTTGTAAAATGTGGGCTAGACAAGTTAACTATTACATGGATTTGTAATTGGTTGACTGGCTGAACCCAAAGGGTGCTCAGCAGTGGCTCTTCATCGTCTTGGAAAGATGTGACCAGTGGGGTGCCACAGGGTTCTGTCCTGGGCCCAGTGCTATTCAACATCTTTATCAATGACTTGGATGAGGGAATTAGGGGCATACTTATCAAATTTGCAGATGACAACAAATTAGGAGGAGTAGCTAATACCCTAGAGGACAGGATCAAAATTCAGAATGACCTGGATAGACTGGAGAGCTGGGCCAAAGCTAACCAAATGAAATTCAATATGGAGAAATGTAAAGTACTGCACTTAGGGTGGAAAAATGAAATGCATAGATATAGGATGGGAGAGACCTGGCTGAGCGAGACTACGTGTGAAAGGGATCTAGGAGTCCTAGTAGACCACAAATTGAACATGAGTCAACAGTGTGATGCGGCAGCTAAATAGGCCAATGCGATTTTGGGCTGTATCAATAGAAGTATAGTGTCTAGATCAAGGGAAGTAATAGTGCCGCTCTATTCTGCCTTGGTCAGACCTCACCTACAATACTGTGTCCAGTTCTGGGCACCACAATTCAAAAAGGATATTGACAAATTGGAGCGTGTCCAGAGAAGGGCGATTAAAATGGTGAAAGGTCTGGAAACCATGCCTTATGAGGAGAGACTTAGGGAGCTGGGTATGTTTAGCCTGGAAAAAAGATGGTTAAGAGGCGATATGATAGCCCCCTTTAAGTATTTGAAGGGGTGTCACGCTGATGATGGAACAGGCTTGTTTTCTGCTGCTCCAGAGACTGGAACACGGAGCAATGGATGCAAGATCCAGGAACAGAGATTCCACCTCAACATTAGGAGGAATTTTTTGACAGTAAGAGCTGTTCGGCAGTGGAACACACTCCCTCAGAGCGTGGCGGGGTCTCCTTCCTTAGAGGTCTTTAAACAGAGGCTGGATGGCCATCTGTCGGGGATGCTTTGATCAAGATTTCCTGCATGGCAGGGGGTTGGACTGGATGGCCCTCATGGTCTCTTCCAACTCTACAGTTCTGTGATTCTATGAATTGAACCAAACACCTCAACTAGCAAATATGCTATTTTCAACAGGGAATAAGGGCCATAGAGAAAATGGAGTAAATCAGATTTAACTAAGTGCAACTTTAAGTCATACCAATATGGATTGTATTCACTACTGGTATTATATTGAAATTGAAGGTAGTGGAGTCAATGTCAGAAAATCAATGTCAGAAAATTAGAGAGGTTTTACTCAAATGAAGCAACATCTGTAGAAGGTGAGAGCAGCTCTGTGCCTTTGTTTGTGGCCTAATGTTGTTTAGCACACCAGGTGCATTGCCACTTGATTTCCTTTCCTTAATTTTGCTGTTGACACACAATGACAATTTCCCTTCAGCTGCATCCTTCCTCCCTGTAATTCTCCCTGATGTCTTTTCGGGAGAAGAAAGAAAAACCTCATCCCATAAACAAAAGCATGTGCTCAATTTTGTACCAAATATAAAAGATTACAAGAAGATAAGCAGCTGGATGGTCACAAGTGCTTCTCAGTTCCTTTTGTCAATTTCATGAACAATTCTCTCCGAGTATGTTCTGACACCTGCATCGGTTTCCTGTTCACAGTTGGGAGTGGAGATGCAGTGAGTACTGATTCATCTCATTAAAACCATCAAGGCCACGGTACCAGCGCTAGACTGAATTTCTTCTCCTCTACTTCCAATGTTTCAGCAAAACTACTGGAAGAATGCTTGGCAAGGAAAACAGTTGCTTTTAAGAATACTAAAATTGAGCCTGGCCCTACAATTTGGCAGAGTGAAGCAACTATCTGGGGCAGCAGATGCTAGGTGATCAGCCTACCATCCATTCCTCCTGATGCTTACAGCCATTTTCTTCCACTGGAGAACAGAGACATGTTTGTCATGACCTACAGTAGCTGGCTTCTGTCATTTAGTGAACACTTTCCTGTCACCAGTGTTGAAGTACAGTCCAGCTACTACTCTTTTCTGTTTCTGTGAACAGAATGGGAGGGGGTCATCATCTTGTCCTTCAAAGCTGGCAGCAAAATGTTCTGAGGAAAACCTAAAATAAAGATATCTAGAATAAAATCAAATCATAGAATTGAAAGAGACCACAAAGGGCATCCAGCCTCTGCTTAAAAACTTCCACAGAAGGAGAGCCTACTACATTCTGAAACAGCATATTCCACTGTTGAACAGCT
This sequence comes from Gambelia wislizenii, assembly GCA_030847615.1. Lineage (NCBI taxonomy): Eukaryota > Metazoa > Chordata > Lepidosauria > Squamata > Crotaphytidae > Gambelia > Gambelia wislizenii. The sequence goes on along the minus strand of JAUMIR010000005.1, from coordinate 199,140,109 downwards.
CTTATTTTCAGGAAGTTATTTATTTATTTAGGTATTTATACCCCATTCTTCAGCCACAAAGGCTCTCAGAGCAGCTTACAAATTATTAAGCAATAGCAATTTTCACATCTACACTGCATTAAGTGGATTCCAATGTGTGTTAGCTAATTGCCCCCATGAGCCAGGTACTCATTTTACTGACCCACAAAAGGATGGAAGGCTGAGTGAACCTTGGAGCCCTTGGGATCAAACTTGCAACATTCTGGCTGCAGTAGTGGCATTTAACCACTGCACCACCAGGGCTCCCTTATGTGGTTCTTCCTAATATTTAAGTGGAATCTCTTTTCCTATAGTTTGAATCTATTTCTCTGTGTCCTAGGACTTTTTCAAGTGGGAGGGGAAAAAAACCCACAGAGGTCGGGAAGAGGACGGTGCTTTCCCGCTTACTGAGCTCCATTTTGGATGACACCATCCTCCTCCCGACCTTCCCCTGTGCTTCCTCCATGCTGCAGGTGTGAGAAACACACTGATTTTTTTTAATGGAAAACCCCTATCAATAAAAAGTGGTGCATATCTCGTGCCTGCAGCATGGGGAAAGGTCAGGAGCAGGATAGTATCATCTGAAATGGAGCGCTGTATGCGGGACAGCACCGTCCTCCTCCCAACCTCCACAGGTTTTTTTCCCCCCCCCCATTTGAAAAAGTCCCTAGTCTCGGGATAGGAAACAAACTTGCTCCTTCTTCAATATGACATCCTTTCAGATATTTAAACATGGCAATCATGTTTACCTACTCTTACCTACCTACCTCTTTACCAACCTCTTAACTTACTCTTCTCCAGGCTAAACATACCCAACTCCCTAAGCTGTTCTTTATAGGCCATAGTTTCTAGATCTTTTATCATTTTGGATGCCCTCCTCTAGACACATTCCAGCTTGTCAATATCCTTCTTGAATTGTGGTGCCCAGAACTGGACACAATATTCCAGGTGAGGTCTGACCAAAGCAGGATTGAGTGATAGGCTGAATCTGCACTACACTAATAATCCAGTTTGAAACTGGATTATTTGCCATGACTCTTTCTTAAGTCTTTTGTAACCCACTACTTGGATTTCAGTTCAAACTACAGAAACTGTGAAATTCAGCTACTGCTGTCTTGTTAAACTGCAGGCATGAGCTGGTCACACAACTTCAGAGAGTGTAATACAAATATGAAGTCTCTGAGTGTATTATTGAAGAGGCCATGGCACAGCCAACTTGAACAGTGTCAGAGTTCAAGATCCACATTTAAGAAACTGTCAATTTATCATAGACTAAGGTCATCAGCAAAATCACTGTTCTTTCTTCGGTTTCCTTTACCTTCATAAGCCAATATTGCCTTTTACACATGTAAACTGTCAGAGTATCCACATCCATTAGTTAAAAAATAACAGGAAAGGAACCATTACAATACCGAGAAAAACTAATTTACCCCCTACTGAGTAAATAATAATGACTTTCATGGAACAAAGAACAGCCAATCAGGAATCACTGATTAGCAAGTCTAATCTGGTTGCCTGACTTCAGGCGCCATTATTCACCACTCAGAATATAGAGGAGGAAAAATCTTACAAACCCCACATGAACGTTTTTAGACTTTCATAAATCAGGATTGCCTTCCCAAATACTTATAGTTGAACCTGTGTTAACAAAAGGATCCCTTTTTCTTTTGTTTAGGCAGCAGTGGCTCTGGCTGCTGCTCTTATTTAGTACTCCAATTGACAACAAAAGTATCTGGAACACCTCTTTGTATTTCATATTATTTGATTTTCTGGGGTTCTTTGTGAGAAGGACTTTCTATTTGTAATTTATTGTAACTTGCTGTATAACAAATGGGTCATCTTACACAGTTTCTTTCTTGAAGGAAAACAATGAAAGACATGTGTTGTGCATGTTTATATTTTTCTGCTGAGGGAAACAAAACAAATACAAGTACAGTAGCTGAAGCATCAGTAGAAGCAATTTTCTTCGTGAACTAGAAAACAAACATTTGAACCCAAACAACCTTTTCAGGCAGATATGAAAAATAGACCTAGAAGACACAGAAAGCCGAATTGGCTTCCATCTCTCTTTACATACTACTGCAAATAAGTTGGACACTTCAGACCTTTATGTGCTCTTCAAACATGGGCTACATATAGCATCATGCTTCAAAAGATAGGAATGGTTTTAAATACCAGGCAAAAATTAAGCCAAGGCTCCCAAGAACTTAATCTGACAATAATTTCATGGTCTGAGCCCAGCCATTGGACAAGTGAATCATTGGAGGGGGTCCCATGGAATGTTATGCTCACCAGCCCCCAGATATTTAAACTTAATAAAGTAGAATTTTGCACGTGCCACCATCTACGTATGAAAAGCAGGCCAGAATAATCCCTAGTACACAGTATAGGGAAATAAAAACTGGATTCCATACCATCAGGTATGGGTAATGGGGTGGGAACCTCATTTCCTAAACATGACATCACATCACCTGACTGGAGAACCAATCAGGCTTGGCAATACAGAACCAATCATAAATCTGACCAGAGGACTTTTAAGTTCTGAGCTCCCTTTGTTCTGGGATGCCTCATGGAGGGAGATGCAGAGAGCCACATGGCTTAGCCTCATGCAAGGGCCATCTGGTTCAGGCCAGATGAAGAAACACATAGCTTTGTAACTAGATGCTAAACTGTGATAACAGAGGTTGGGGGAAGCCAATCTCACTCTCATGGGCCTAATAACATCAAAGGCCCTAAATGATACCAAAGCCTCAGAAGGAGAAGACTTCTATCCAAAAGGAATCTGAATTCCATCTCCAGAGACTAAAAGGGGACCGGCTAAGGTGAGCCTGGCCCAGCCATCCCATTGGGACATGATTGATGATGATGGACATCATAAATAGTAAGTCACTATTATTCTTAGCTTAGGGACCATCTAGCTAGTTGCGCTAGTTTTTATGATTTCATTTTAGTACTCTGGACTGAATGTATCTGTTCTTATAAATCCTAAACTAAATCCTGGGGGGCATGTTTTCCTCCAAGTAGCCTTAAGTCTGTGGAACTAAAATAAAGCTTTTTCTGTTATTTCCTAATCTCCATGGTCACGTGCCTCTTTCTTGGTCAGCTATCTGAACTTCTCTGGGATAGAGAAAAGGTCCTTGTTGATATTTTAACACTACCTGTCTGGCTTCTCGCTGCGCTAGACAAAAGGGAAAGTGTTAACTCAGAGAGTGGTGGTGGTGTTACCTTAGAAAGGGATTTCTAGACTAGAGGAACATTGAGAGTGTTTTTTCAGATTGTACTAATAAACTGGAAGCCTTTTCTTCCCACTTGAAGAGAGGGCCAGCTTTACCACAGTGTGTAAAATTATTATTGTGTGAATCACATTTGGCTTGTGGAACAACTGCTTCCTTCTTATCTGGCAGATTTGGAGTCAAAATTTGGACAAGCAAGCCCATGGAGGGTGAACACAGATTAAGACTAAATTGATGGTCTGAAAATCTTGTCACCTAGAAGCAGTCACTGAGACAAGCAGCAAAACAGCCTCATTCTTTTACACACTACATTTGAAATAGGAAGGGAAACTCAACTTTCCTTCAGATTAAGACCAAGCTAGTTATTCCTGCCCTTGTAACCTCAGAGTTTAACTAGTGTAATGTGCTGTCCTCAGGGCTTCTTTTGTGACTTGTTGACATTAATGGCTGCATTGGAGGCTTCAAATGGTAAAGAATGCAATGACCCAACTATTGTTAATGTGCTTTTAAAACATTTTATTGGGAAACTCGTTTACAACTGGCAGCTCAAATTCAGTTTTACTCTTTCCTTTCTTTCCTTCTCTTTCACATCGATATCCATATTTCTCTTGGACTCTAACAGGTTTACTGAATGTTATGGCCCAGTCCAGAAATTTATGATGGAGTGCTTCACTCAAGAAGATTATGGTTCAATGCTAATGCATTCAGAATTTCAAGGTTTCTCTAGACCTGCCAGAATATGCTGTCCCAGATCTTCTAGCCTTCTGGATCTTGCCCATTTCCCCCCTTCCCCCCATTACCCAGGTGCCATGATGGAGTTCCATCATGTTGCCACAAGGTGCAACTCCCATCATTCTGCTACAGAACTATAACTCCCTTTGTCTGTAAACAGATTGTCTTGCCAGCATAGTATCAGGTAAGAAAAGGGTTAATGGGAAGGGGCTCAAGCAGCACCTTCACAGAGCTAATGAGATGACATCATTAACATAACACCATGTGACTGGACTGACCAATTACAGCTTTAAGCCCGGGAAATCTAGAGAGGATTTAATTGCTTTTGTTTGAGACCAGTGTGAGTGAGATGAGTGGGATTTGGAGAGAGAGGTTCTGGAAAATGTGAAGGAACAGAGACTGCTATGCTGGTAGAGCACAGCCATTCCATCTCTGGCTTTTGCTCCCAGCTGCCTGGACAAGATCTCAAGGCAACAAACTGCAAGTATTTAGTAGAGATTAGGGCCTGTATAGTTGTGTTAGGGAATTCTTTTTAATTTCTTTACTTTGGTTGAATGTAGCTAAATTAGTAACGGAATGTAACCTGAGTAATGTAATGCTTTGATCTTGATACTCTGTATTGCTATCAGTTTAAGCCTGCCTGCCTGAGGTAGGGGAGAATCCTGCCTCATGTGAGATTGCATGACTACTTCTCTTGAATAAAGTAAATTGATTTATCTTCCTATACTGATGCTTACCACGTGCCTTACTCTTGACTATGCTACTATGAACCTCCTCTGGGGTTAGGAGGAGGGAGTTAGTTGATTCTATAGTGGCAAGGAGTGCCACTGATTAATATAGACTGCGCACAACTTCCCACTGCGTTGTGCAGGAGAAAGGGGGGGTCCCAAGGGGAAAGAAGCCCCCCCCCAGTTTGACTCAGTGGGTGGTGGTGGCAGCTACTGGATGGTTTTGGGGACTGTGGGGAACCTCCTGGAGTGAGAATCCTGAACTCAGGACTAACCCTACAGCGAGAGGGCTAACCTGGAGCTCCTGGGAAGGGAACTCAGGTTTGAGCCCGTGACACCAGGTGAAAAAGGATGGAGTACACATGCACATGCCAGCTGGCATCAGTGGGCACCTGCCCCACTATTGCACACCACTCCTTCTGAAGCCAGGAAGGAGGCCCTCAGCATGTGATCAAAGCTGGTCATATGCAGCAGGTCTTGATGACATGCTGGGGGTCTCCTTCCTGGCTTCAGAGTCCCCATGCCAGTCTGTTCCAGGTTTTCCAGATTTTCCCAGGTGTTTAATTAAAACATTTTAACAGGCTTTACACTGGCTTCCTCCCAGGCTTTGTCTCAGGCATCAGGACTGGAGGGGAAATGGGGCAAGAGCCCTGCATCATTTGGACTGCAGGGCTCCAAGACAGGGAGAAGCCAGGGTAAATAGCCCATCTAGGCAAGTCCTCACGCTAGCATGGCATGAAGATACATCAGGACAAATCCTTATTATTAAGATGCCTGAATCACAAAGGATGTCTCACCACCACCACCCCGCCACTGCCTTTAAATTAGGGGACAGACACACAACTCTGGGCCTAATGTTAGGAAAATGGGAACACCCCAGAAGGGGAGATGTTGGATGTGAGGGGGAAGGGAATCAGGGAGAGGCAACCAAGAGAGATGGAGCAACATATAGGGGAGATGAAGTCTGCTATGAAAATAATTTTTACCTCCAGCAGGGAAGGGGAGGGGTTAAAATATGTGGAGCAATGGGAAAACAATGGAGAAAAGCATTTGAAAGTGGTCAGTTCAGAACTCCATACCTAATCTTCCCTTGTGGGCTGTGGGCAAGGAGGAAGTGTATAGAGGAAAGGGAGAGGGAGGCCTCATCTACATGGGCCAAAATATTCCAGCTCCCTGCCAGTCCTGTTCACATACCATGGGCCTGGTTCCTGGCTATGGAGAGAGTGATGTGGACAGCAGCTGGTATGCTGATATGGGCTCCCGTGGTCATAGCAACAGCAGTAGCAATAGCATTTTGACTCCAAATCTGCCAGATAAGAAGGAAACTGTTGTTCCACAAGCCAAATGTGATTCACACAATAATAATTTTGGACACTGGGGTTGCAGCCAAGTCAATTGACGAGATGTCCAGTAACTCCGTCGATGAGATTATACTGGATCAGTTTCAATCTGTAAGTACTGATGACGTGGACAAGCTTCTTGGTAGAGTGAGGAAGACCCTGCCCTCTTGACCCTTGCCCTTCATAGCTGGCCATCCAGGAGGGTGATGCCTTGAGGATGTTCCTCAGGGACATCGTCAATGCATCCCTTAGGGAAGGTCATGTTCCATTCTGCTTAAAGGAAGTGGCAGTTAGACTGCTCCTAAAAAGACCTTCCCTTGACCCTCTGGATACAAAGAACTATAGGCCAGTCTCCTTACAACCTTTTTTGAGCAAGGTGAACAAGAGGGCAGTTGGTCTTCATCCAAGCTGTCTTGGAAGAAACCGATTATCTAGATCCATTTCAAATTGACTTTAGGTTGGAATTTGGAGTTGAGACAGCCATGGTTGCCTTGGCTGATGACCTTCGCCTAAGCATCAACAGGGGGTAGTGTGACCCTCTTGGTGCTACTGGATCTTTCAATGACTTTTGACACAATAGATCATGACATCCTCTTGGATCGCCTGAGAAGGTTAGGAATCAGAGGCACTGTGTTGCACTGGTTCCATTCTTTCCTCTTGGGTAGATTCCAGAGGGTGATGCTCAGGGACAGTGCTTGCAAGGAAAGAGCTTAATTGTGCTGTCCCACAAGGTGCCATCCTGTCCCCGATGCTATTCAACATATATATCAAGCTGATGGGAGAGATCATCTGGAGGCATGGCTCGGGATGTTATCAGTACACTGATGACACCCAGATATATTTCTCCATGTCTCAGTCTTCGGCTCTGACTTCAGATGGTGTCTCTTCTCTCAGTTATTGTCTTAGGGCAGTAATGGACTAGATGAGGGAAAACAAATTGAAGCTGAATCCAGACAAAATGGAGGTTCTCACGGTAGCAGCCTCGAACCCAGGTATTAGTATACAACCTCCAGTCCAGGAAGGGGTAACACTCTCCTCCAAGGACTGTGTTTGCAGTCTGGGGGTACTCCTAGACTCGTTGCTCCAGATGACGAATCAGGTAAATGCGACAGCCAGGAGTGCCTGTTATCAGCTTTGGCTGATCCACCAGCTGTGCACTTTCCTGGAAGTCAGGAACCTTGAGACCATGGTACATGCTCTGGTAACCTCCTGTCTTGATTTCTGTAATGCACTCTACATGAGGCTACCCTCGTGCTTGGTCCGGAAACTTCAACTAGTACAGAATATGGCAGCCAGATTGGTCTCAGGTACATCTAGAAGAGACCATATAACACCAATCTTAAGAGTACTTCACTGGCTGCACATTAGTTCCTGGGTCCAGTACAAGGTATTGGTCATCACCTTTAAAGCCCTAAATGGCTTGGGTCCAACCTATCTTCAGGACTGCCTCCTTCCATATAATCCTCCCTATGCACTCCAGTCCTCTGGGAGGAATTTGCTACAACCTTTAAAAATTAGACTTTCTTCAACTTCCCAGAGGACCTTTTCAGCTATTGCTCCCAGATTATGGAATGGCCTGCCAGATGAGATCCATCGTATTACCACTTTAAATAGCTTTTAAAAACTTGTTAAAACAGATCTCTTCTGGTGGGCCTTTCCTGAATAGATACCCAGCCATCAGAAAGTAAAATTTAATTCATCCTGATCCCGATACAACCACTGTTTATTGTTTGTTGTTATTTTTAGTATTTATTAAGTGTGTTTTAAGTTTTTTGGATTATTTAATTGTATTTTAAGAGGGGGTTGGATGGAGGGTTTTAAATGTATATTTTTAAATGTTGTAAGCTGCTCTGATTGCATTTTGCAGAGGGGTGGGATATAAATAAATAATAATAATAATAATAACTATTAGCACTGACATTTATAAACTTCTTATTAGTTTCAAAGCACTCCCTAAGTGGCTTACAATGGGTGTTTTTGTAGACCACAAGCAGAACATGAGTCAGCACTGTGATGCAGCAGCTAAAAAAGCCAATGCAATTCTAGGCTGCATCAATAGGAGTATAGTGTCTAGATCAAGAGAAAACAAACAAAAAATCCAATGTAAAACTCTTAGGTAGTGTTTCGGCACTGATAAGCATTATATAAATATCAGTGCTACTGCTATTGATATTGCTGTTGCTAAGTAATAATGCCACTCTATTCTGCTTTGGTCAGACCTCACCTGGAATACTGTGGCCAGTTCTTGGTACCACAGTCCAAGAAGGATGTTGACAAGCTGCACCATGTCCAGAGGAGGGCAACCAAAATGGTATAAGGTCTGGAAGCCATGCCCTATCAGGAGCGGCTTAGGGAGCTGGCTATGTTTAACCTGGGTTAAAGATTAAGAGGTGACATGATAGTCATGTTTAATATTTGTCATACTGAGGATGGAGCAAGCTTGTTTTCTGATGCTCCAGAGATTAGGACACAGAGCAATGGATTCAAATTATAGGAAAAGAGATTCTACCTAAACATTAGGAAGAACTTCCTGATATTAAGAGCTCTTCCACCATGGAATGCATTCCTTCACAGTGTGTTGGAGTCTCCTTTTTGGAGGTTTTTAAAAGATGCTGGATGGCCATCTGTCAAGAATGCTTTGATTGCTTATTCCTGCAAGTCAGGGGGTTGGACTGGATGGCCTTTGTGGTCTCTTCCAACTCTATAAATCTATGATTCTAAGTCAAAATTTGTTCCACGCCACAATTGTATTGAGATCAATTTCAGTCATGAGGAATCCCTAATTGTTTTACTGAAGAGTCATTCAACATCTGGAAAGCCATTTGCTAACATGTTATAAAAAGTAGAATATGCAATTCTAAGAGCACAGGGTTTCTTAGCTGAGATTTTGTTTTATAAACAAGAGGGGTGGAGACACCTCTGAAATTACTGGGGAAATGTGGTATAATTAACATTTACCTGTAACAGGGTTCATGAATAATTTGGTAAGGTCACAGATTTCTCATTTATTTTTGACAGTGTACTTTCTCTATTTATCATTTAACATGGGACATAGGGCAGGGAGGAGCAGCTACCGCTTAACAACACCTAAGAAGAATCGTAAAATATCTGGAAAAAACATTTTCTTTGTAGTACTCTCCAGAGCTTTTGTTTTGCTGCTAAGGAGATTTTCAGACACGGAAAAATCGTCCCTTGCCGCGCGAGCAGCCTCCCGAAACTGCTGCGCGGCAAGGGTCTTTTTCGGACCGCGCTGTGCCTGTTGCGAAGCCGTCCGTGTCACTTCCGTGAAGCTTGGGACGGCTCCGCGTCATATTTCAAGCACGGAGGCTGCCCGTGATTGAAATATGACGCGGAGCCGTCCCAAGCTTCACGGAAGTGACACGGACGGCTTCGCAACAGGCACAGCGCGGTCCGAAAAAGACCCTTGCCGCGCAGCAGTTTCGGGAGGCTGCTCGCGCGGCAAGGGACGATTTTTCCGTGTCTGAAAATCTCCTAAGTGGATGCTCTTACATAAGCCTTCTAAGTAATGAGCTATCCTTCTATATATTTTTTAATGGTTTAATGGATACAGTGCATAGTCTGTATTAACAAAGAGAAAAATAGGGACAGGGAAATGATATGTTCACCACAAGAACAACACTCTTAAGCTTTTGCAGTATTTGACTATTGGTAATGTACACAGATTTAAACCCCAGTGTGAGAAGGTATTTTCAAAGCCTTTATAATCCCCAATTGAAATAAACAAACAAGCTCAATGTCCTGTCTCTGTTTCAAATTTATTGAACTTGCCCACTTGTGATTCTGACAGAGTGAAAGAGGAGTTCATTTTATTTATTTATTTTTGACAGATTTCCCTGCTCTGAATTTACTGTTTCCTTTACAGTCATACTTTTCTGGTCAAGTCCATAAAATATGAGCTTCCTTATTGTGCAATTTAAGATTTCTACTTGAAAAGAAATTGCTTTTTTGTTTCATGCTAGCATTTGCACATGGGGGGAGCAGAGATCATCAATGATACCAGCCACAACTCCTGACACAGGTAAAAACTAACTGTGAAACTTCACATCCAAAGAATGGTTTTACCCCACTTCCACATGCAATTCTTATGAGCAAAATCAATTTGGCAAGAAAGGGAAGGCTATGAAAATAAACTGGTAGTCAAATTAACATGATATGTCTTTGCATTTAAGAAACATGTAGTTATAGGTTTCCCCCTGTATCTACAGAACCAATATCTGCGGTTTCAGTTATCTGCAGCTGAAAAAATAGGGACACATGCCATAGAGATGTGCTGGAAAATGCCTAGAGAGGTGTTCTCTCTAGGAATTGCTAAGTCTTCCAACACAATTCTATGGTATGTTTGTACCAAAAGTCCTTTATTTTTAACAGGATTCACTATTATCCACATTTTAATTTATAAAACAGTAAGTCTGGGGACATATTCCCCAAGGATATGAGGGATAATCTGGATGTATTTATTATAATTGAAAGTATATAAACAAGAGGTGATAATGTAATTTAGGTAGATCCAGAGGGGGAAATTTTAATTCTTTCTCCTTTTGTTGTTCATGGGGGGGGGGAATCACTCTTCTGAAGCTGCTTCTTGCTGGTGGTGGGATCCTATTTTTGTGCAAACAGTGTTACAGTTTAGGGACAAACAATATGTTAAAGGGAATCTTCCTTTCCTTCATTTAGCCTGTTTTCCCTGCTGCAACAGGATTTCCTCAGAGACACATACCTCAACAATAGGTATGGAAAGAATGCTTGCATGGTTAAGGGAAATTATCATCCTCAGAGAGAATATGGTTGAGGAAAACGAACAGCCATCAGAGAGGTTTTTGCATTTTGGAGACTTTTGTGTGAAAAGTCAATTTTGAAAACACTCAATTTGTTTCGGGGGGGACCAAACATGCCCACCAAAAAAGTTGTGCTCACAGAACAAGAGTTTTTGCATACACATTTTTTTCCACAATAAAATTTCAAAAATACCCCCCCAAATCATCCAAAAATTTGTTCAGCATTGTGTCATTGTTCAGCAAGGAGAAAACATTTTGTACTTATTTGTTCTTACATATGAAAATGAAATCCATGACAATTTGTGTATTCATTTGTTTCTGCCATGTTTTACATCCAATCATAAAAAAATAGCTGGCTAAATGCAAGGTATGAAGAAAATCATGAAATCATGAAGAGAATCATGTGCTATGACACATCTCTGTTACCATGATGGGAAGCACTTCTGCAAAACCTCATAAGTCATATGGCTTTACCCATAATTTCATTTTAGGGATGAAAAGAATATTTGAAAACATTTTTAAAATGATTTTAAAAATGGGTTTCTCAAGTGTTAGGAGACCCTGATGAGGAAAATCCTGGAGTGAAGAGAATCTTTGCAGTTTGAGAGTGAAAATAGTGAAGAATTACATTCTTAGTTCACACGTGTGCACACATATGCATGCATGAGCTTATCAAGGCCTCCAGCCACGTATTCTATCACAGCTGTGGAATCAGAAGAGAATAAAAAGAACTGAGTGCCATCAGCATACTGATCTTTAAAATTCTGGATTATCCTCTCATGAGCGTCACATAAAACTTAACATTGACCAGAAGCAAGATTGAACCTTGCCATGCTCACAGGATCAATCCCAAAAGATACAGCAGCAATTTCAGCATCACTTTTTAAACCCAAACTGTGAGCTTTCTTCAGAACCACTTCAAAAGAATGTTCCCAACCTAATGGTCATTCTCGGCAGATAGCCTATCAATATCTGTGGTAAACAAAAGACAATATCAGATGAGCATCTAAAAATGTTGTAATTCCACGAATGAGGATAGAGGAAAAACATTGTAACAGTTATTATCACATGTTACTGTAATCACACCAAAGAACTGCCATGGAATTATCACACAACAAGTGCTAGCGCTTTAAGAACAGGACTTTACTTCCACAATTTATCATGGGCAAGATTTCAGCAGTTCTTGTGTGGCTAGGTGCAACAGGGTCCCTTCCCTCACCCCTACCCCCCAATGAGACACGGGCACAAAGATACATTTCAGAAATATATTGAGATATAAATAAAGGAATGTACAATAGGATGTTGGCAGAAAATGGCCACAACTTTCTTTGATGGCAGCTGTTTAGGTTGGTGCATAGGCATGGGTTCAAATCCGAGCATCAGCCAATCTGTCTGCTTGGCTGATGAATCCCATTGGCCCTCCTGCTGATAGCTATCTGCCCTCAAAAGGGGGAGGAGTCACCACAGGCCCCTGTTTTCCTGCCCACCATGCTCCTCCCCTATGGGCAACCAGATCCCGTGATCCAAGATTATGTTAAGGGGAGGAAGTCCAGACAGCTCGCCCCAAAATGGCTTGCTTATCCTGGACCTCTCTTCCTCCGGGGTCTCCATGAATTTGAACTTGGCATTGAACTTGACAGAGACCCCTGTACCCCAGAGTTTGGATCAGAGTTTGGATCAGAACCCATGCCAACCACCAACCCCCCATAAGTTGTGAGAAAGGTGAAAATAGCACAATGAAACAGCACAACACTTAATACCTAAGCATGCAAAAGAGGGAGGGTAGGCGGGTCTTCAGCTCTCAGAGAGCCAACTGCCAGGTCTGGCTCCATGGTTGGGAATTTATACCTGACTGCCGGACCAGAGGGGAGACCTGCCACCTGGAGCAGCAGGTCTTCTCTCCCAGCCAATCAGGATGCAGTGGCCACCCCCGCTCCTGATTGGGCGCCTCTTCCTGAATGGCCAGATTATGATCCTTTTCCTGGCCAGGCAAAGACTGCTGGGAAGAAGACCACCCCCCATCATGGTGGCACCCATGCCAGCCATGCGGAGGAGTGAGCGGATGGGAGCCCTCCAGACCTGCAAAGCTGCCACTGGGTGAGCCAGGCAGCCACCTTGTGAGAAGACATGAACACACTTAAAGCTCCAAAACACTTTAATTAACAAAGTAAATGAACACACAAGCATGGAAACAAACATTAAAATGTTGAAACTAAACAGGACAGTTCATAAAAAGAGCAGCCTGTGCTTCATTTTTACATTCTCACCTGAAGGTTTTCTAGCTGAGGATCACCCATCACTCTGTAATCCTGCAATGACAATAGGACATGGTTTCACACGCCACAAATACTGCAAAGAAAGCACTACTGATGATCTACTGATGGCTTGTCCTGTGAATTAGAAACAACACCTTTTTCGCAGCTGGAGCACAGAGTAACCACACGAAGACGATGATATCGTACGATAGCGGGGCCCATTCACACTAGCATGACATTGTAATCCTGTGATTTTTGTTGTATCTGATAATGTCCAAAGACACAAAAGTTACCAACAGCTCAAGAATAATCAAAAGAGTTGATCTGTCACTCTCCTACTTCAAATATTTTTTTCTCATTCACTAAGGTATAGTTGTTGTTCTCTCAAAAGCTGGGTGAAAGTCAAATTGAGGCAGATGTTTGTGGTATGTTGGATGCATTCATAAGAACTTACTACTCTAGCAGCAGAAGCTTCTATACTGTCCTACATTCAAAATATCTCTCTCAAAGTATTCAAAAGTTCCTACAGATGAAATCTATGAGTTATCAGTTCACACATTGACTAATAATGTGAAAGTGAGCATAAAAATATCTCCCATGTACACAAAGTTCTGATATCATAGAATCATAGAATCACAGAATTGCAGAGTTGGAAGAGACCACGAGGGCCATCCAGTCCAACCCCCTGCCATGATGGAGACTAGGCCATTGTATACATTAAGGCTAGGCCAAAATTGTCATGTTACAGAGAAAAATTATCCCCCTGTCAAAACATTTCTTGGGTGTGTCTGTGTGTGTAGTGTGTGTGTGTGTGTGTGGAAATGTCAGCAAAATTTTCAGAGATGTCTGGGGTGGGCATTTTCATTTCTCTCCTTCCCTAATTTTTTAACTTTCGGGGGCGGGGAGCTCTCCTTACAGCTACATTTACTAGAATACCTTGGGAATGATAACACCATGATGTTGTTGTGGAAAATGCTAAGGTCCATTCCCTCTCTGCTTAGCCAAGCAGTGAAGTTTGTTGGGGGAAAAAAAAGGAATTATTAATTAGAATCAACTGATCTATGTGCATAGCAGATTATCCATTTTTTAATTTTTTCTATTTAAACATATTTTCTTAGCTCCTCAATCCTGGCTATAATGTTAATTAAGCCCAGCCAGCTGGGCTGTCGCCTCCTGGGCAGCCTGGGGACCTTTAAATGAATTAAGCGTAGCTGTAAGTTTTCAGTACTAAACAATAATATTTCTTATGCTATGGCCCCCATAAGTTTGCCACAAAGTTACTGTAATGAAACTTACCTGGGGGGGGGGGGTTGCAGCTGGTGCCGGGCCTGCATGATCCTCCTCATCTAAGGAGGAATCAGAAACGGGCTCCCCAGCGGCCCATCTCTGGATCTGGACCGCTAATACAAAACATACAGACAGAATAAAATTAGCAGCATGCATAGGAGAACACATACACACACACTCACACGGGCACACACAACTTGGCACCATGCTTGGCCGTCCTACACGGACCCACAGGTCATGCAGGATGGCATAAAAAGGCGGCCGCCTTCGGGGGGGGGCTACTATCACTGGCCTCCAATGCCGCAAAGAATTTACCCTTCAGGGTCTTAAATTTGGAGTGGCATTGGAGGACCGCATCAGCCGGTCCGGCGCACGGCCTGCTGGGCCAGGGATTCCAACAGGAGGTTGGTCTCCCTGGTGCCCCAGTAGGCAATGCGCCGACCCGGCCGGACAGGTCCTCTCCCCCCTTTGGCCATTGTAATGCCATGTGGCAGGATGCGAAAACTTGAGTTTATAAGTTTTCGTGTTGACCGTTTCATTTTTTAAAGAAGCCTATGGTGTTAGGAATAAGCTTAACTTTTTAAAATTTAACTTGTTTTGGCTAATTGATTGGTTAATTAGTGGAAGAAACTACCTGAAGGAATTTGGCAGTGTCTGGATCCTTTACCAGAAAGAGTAATCCCTGGCAAAAGCCTGCCAATTACTTTAACCGCCCAAATCGCAACAATGTATCGGTTCTGGCTGCTTGTTTTAAAATAAACTTGTATCCAGTCTGACCTACTTTCCAAGGTGCACTTCAACTGCCCTTAAAGTGTAATGTATACATTCACAATTCTACAATAAGAAGACAATGCTAGTGTACCCTTTGGGAAAGTGTGAATCGAATAAAGTAGAGCAAAGGAAATGCAGACACCTTTAAGAATCCCAATATTTTATTAAGCAGACTGTCAATTAATCCAGGAAAATGATAAGAAGGCAAACCATTCATTAAATTACTCCCCGCCTCCCCGGTGATGTTCAAGCCAAAAATATTCTTTTAAAGCGTTGTGTACCGCCTCCCTCTGCTCCTTCTCTGCAGCATCATTGTTAACCATTGGAGCTCCCAGCGTGTCCAGGACAAACCTCTGCACACGCCGGTGAGGATCATCAAGGATACTACCTTTGGTTTCACATATATTGTGTAGAATAACACATGCACATATTACAGAACATACATTCTCCTCAGCAACCTCAATACAGTATTTTAAAGCCCTCCACCTCGATTTCAAACGGCTGAAGTACCTCTCCACCGTCGATCGAATTTTGTTATGGTACCTATTGTACAGTCTCTGTTTGGGATTTGTGGTCTCCCTAAAAGGTGTCAGCAGACAATTCCTTATTGGATATGCACCATCTACCAGAGTTAGAGGTACTACCTGCTTCCCCATAATTGTCAGTATAGGCTTACCAGGCAAAAAGATGCCAGCCTCCATAGTCTCAGAAAAACCAGAGTTCCTTAACATTCGGGCGTTGTGATTCTTCCCGCTCCAACCAATCTCCACATCAATAAAAACTCCCCTGTGGTCACAAGTCCCTTGCAGAAGAACGCTGTACCTATTTTTCCTGTTGATGAATTCGTCCCCTTGGCGGATGGGGGGGGATTATATTAACATGGCATCCGTCCAGGCAAGCGACCACTTGTTGGTATCCCATTGCTGCAAAGGAATCCATTACCTAAAAAATATCAAATGCAAAGAAAAGGGAACAATGAGAGCACAAAAAAACCCGCATTTTTGATTAAACAACTATGTTCAGACATAAGTATTGCAATATCCTGTGGCATGATCTCAATTTCCTTCAAACCAACCTATGGGGAAGCTGTAATTGTTATCATTATGGTATCACAAAAGGGACTGTATCCTTTTTTTTTTACCACTTAGCAATTGATGCGATTAGATGATTTTTCACAAGCACATAAAATAAAATTTTAAAAAAATACCTTTCTGTGATCTCCCAGGAAGACTGTCTGCTTAAGAAGTAACTTCTCCATTGCGAGGATGACCTCCACAAAAATCTTACACACAGTTGCTCTTCTGACACCGAACAGCTGGGAAACTGCACCATACGAGCAGCGGTGGGAGAGAAGGAAAATGGCAATAGCGAATCTCTTCCCTACAGGGATGGCTTTTCTCATGTTTGTGTCTGATTTAGCAATCTCTGGGCGGAGAAACTCGGCAAGATGCATGAAGAGGAACTGAGGCATCCTGAAGTACAGTATCCACCGTTCGACCGACCAGATGTTCATCACGAATTTCTCCCACCACTCGTCCATTGTCGGGTACACCTACCACTGTCGCTTCCTCCGGTCGGGGCGAACATGCCTCAGAACCTCCGGAGTTTCCACAGCAGCAAAGTACATAACTTGAGGTCAAAAAATTGCTGTTTCCATCGCTTGGGAATAGAGAAGGATAAGGAAAATAAGAAGCACCCTTCTTATTTCATATCAGCCATAACATGCCTGATTATTACCCGTCTCTTAAGAGCTAAAAGAGATAATCACAAACGGGCAGTGGTAGCCAGAGCAGCCGATATGGTCGCCTCCATGTTGCCATAAAGTAGAACAAGAGGTGCATGAAAAGGACATGTGATGTCCTTCTTTGTTTAAACTGTAGCCAATCGCTGCATCCATGGCGGGAAGAAGAATCGGAAGCATGTAGCCCAAAGTTTGAAAAAACGAGTAATCGCATCCTTGATTGACAGCCAAAAAAAAAAATCCTGGTACACTAGCCATGTGTAAACAATAAAAGCACGGGATAAAGCGTCGCAGAACCTAAAATAAAAAATAGAACTTTGGACATGTAAATATCAGTCACGGGACCACCTGGGATATCCAGATCAGTGACAAAAATAGTATAAACAGCGAGGGATGGATTTGGGATCACAATGTCACGGTAAGTCCTGCGACAATTTTTGTCGTGTAACTGGCACCCAAGAGACAGATTTACGACTCTCAACTAGACGAGTTGGCGTGTTATTTGCCTGGTGACTAAAATTACCCAAAGGGGGGCATAGATTTCTAATCACAACATTTAATTTCCCTGACAGATGTTGCCACACTTCCAAAGCCTTCTAGTACGCATCTATGAAAAAAGCCACTTCCCACCTGCTGTGCTTCTTGAAATGCCACTGGAATAGTGAAATGCACTGCAATATCTGACTGCTTCCAAGGTATTTGAGCGGCCGTGTACATGGTAGAAAAAAATACGTACGGCATTCAGAAGATCAATGCATACATGTCTTTCAGAAGGGGGGGCTAGCGAATCCCCCATAAACAACATGGATTTGGTATTTGGGAGGATTAGCAAATCTCAAGATAAACTCTGTACAGCTGTTCATATTGTCAATGGTCTGTACACGCCGTTCGCACACATATGAAAAGGTAGTGTAATGTGATTGGCTGGCCAAGCACAGGGGCAAGGCTAGCAAAGAGGGGTTTTGGGAGCAGCTGCTATTTTGGATTCCCAGCTAAGCAAGAGTCCAGTAAGTCCATGAAATGTAGATTTTTATATATATTCATTTTTATTTTACATTGTAAATAGGGGAAAAAGCTGTCCACAAGACAGGCAACTTTTAAAATTAAAAAAAGCAGCAGGAGATTTAAAACTACTGCTTGGATCATTGGCTCCAGCCAGCTAGGCAATGAGGGTCATACGGAGGTTGGAGGGGGTAAAAAATCATGTAGGCAGATCGTATGCATACGAACAGCTGCCTTTTTGGATTTTTTTACCCCTCAAATGGATTTTTTTTCCATCGTGTAGATGAGGCCTAAGAAAACATGGCCAGCAGACATTATGGAGACAGTCTTCTGCCATTATGGCACAAAGTTAAAAAGCAAAGGGGGAAAGGAAAATCCTTAAGACACCTTAGAAAGATCAACGTCTTACCTCAAAATTTTTGGATAAATTCAGGCTTTTCTCCAAGAACATTTTTGGTGGTCTGTTCTGCTCCTGCCTTTTCAATGAATTATCAAAAAAGGAAACTTTTGGCCTTATCTCCAACTGTCCCAATTTTTCAGGGACAATCCTGATTAATTCACTGTTGACCCACTTTTTCAGCTGCTTTTAAAATGTCCCAGTTTATTTCTCCTCTTCCTACTTTCCCCTTTGTCCTCAGCTTACTTCAACTGCTGCAAACTGAGTTCAAAGTACAAAAGCAATTTGCACTCAGTTAACTTAGCAGGAGGGAGAGCGAGAGGCAGAATCTTGTCCTTCCAAGTAGGCTCAGGCAAAAGCAAACTGCTGCACCCTCTCCTAGGTCATATGTTCTTCCTCATTAATAACGTTTGCCATATTGACCACACTCTGATGTTATTTGGCCCTGTGTCCCAGTTTCCATCTGTGAAATATCAGAAGGTATGCCTTAGTCTAGTAGAACACTCATATTGAATGTATCATATTTATTTCAGCCACAAGGGTATACCTGGATGTGTGTCAAAATGAGGTAATTGCTCCTAAATAAGAATTGTGCTCCCCACAACGAAATGTTCTTTCAGTCTCCAAATTTTATACAGTCATTATGTTATACTGGTATTATTTTAAAATGCTTTATGAACCCCTACCCCATCTTCCCTTTTCTTAGCCCCAGCTTTGGTCCCAGGGTTGTGAGGACTGCAGGGCTCCAAGAAAGAAGCGAGACAGTATAAATTGTCCATGTAGATAAGCCCCCAGTGAACACAAACATAACAAATATGAGAGTTCTAGGTGTGAATGATCTTCAATATGTCTCACCATCTGCAGTGCTAGAAATTTAGGGACTAAAGGGAAGTTTCATTGGGTGGCAGAATTCTTGTTTGGGAGGCAATGCCCTCACCCTCCCTGCCCACTACATGTTGTTTAGCCAAGTATAGTTTTGTAAATCTTGAACACGTTAGACTAGTCATTCCAGTTCAAATGAAAGAACTAACCCACGTCTTATGTAAGGTTATACGTAGGTTCTATGCAGGACTGCAGTCTGACATAAAGTTTTATTTATCTGAAATAAATAATCATGGTTTTTCAAGAGCAGCTCCCTAGTAAATGATGTCAGTTGATAAACTTAACTGATCATAAAAAGAATATTAGTTCTACAGGATTTTTTCAAGGATTAAATGAGATAATGGGATTTACAGAAAGAAAGTGTGAAGGAATCCAATAAGTACGCCCCATTTTTCCTTATTACATTACCAGTAAAAATGCAAAGATGATAATTTTAATAAAGGAGATGTTGGCTGCAATCAACCTTCCTTTGTCTCAGAGGTGAACTCTCAAAAAGGCAAATGAGCATGAGAATAATACACACCCCCATTAAACTGATTTTAAAGTTAAGCATAAATTTTGCTAATACCACTGAGTAATGGGGATAATTAGAAAGGATTCAATAATGCTGGAGATTTGAATAATTAACAACACAAGATTAATTTCAGAAGAGGCATCATTACCCTAAATCAAATATTAGATTTCTTGAAAAAGGGGAAAAGCCTAAGTCAGAACCATCTCTGTGTGTGCATGTATGTGTGTGTGTGTGTGTGTGTTTTCCAGTTAGAGAGGTTCATTAAATGCTATGGTTTTCATTTCCTTCTGTACCCGCCGGATTCACTTGCATGAATATTAAATGAATGTGTATTGGATATAAACCATAAAATCCCCTGATAAAATTCCACATTTTTGTAGTACGTAAAATTATTAATTGAATAATCTTGTCATTACTCTAAATTGAAAACAGTTATATAAAGGTCACTTTTGTTTTTTATAGGGGAAAATAATAAAGATATTCAGAGCAATTCTTCTCCATCTGTCAAAGGAATACATTTCCTAACCCAAACATTTTTGTCAATAGACCAGTATCATGGTTGGCTTCCTCTTGGTAGTATGGAAATGCTTTCAGGAGCCAAAACAACATAAATGTATCACTCAGTGCTATACACTGCAGATGTCCCAATCTGTGTTCAGTAAAAAAAGATGAGTTGATTCCCTCCCCTTGCTTTTTTAAAAAAATAATAAATCTGAATGATCACAAATACTACATTCCTGAGAATTAAATACAATCAGAGGTATGCATGACAGGTTTATTGATTTTGTAAACAGTATTTCATAAATATTGATTGATTTTTCCTCAGGATGTTGTGTCTTCTGATAAATATCAGAATTTGGTAATTCATAATTCAGCTGCTCATTATTTCTCTTCTAGAAATGAATAGAAATGCATTTATTATATAAAAAATAAATCTACCTCTTGTGCCTCTGATGTAGTTTCAGATTTGAAATTTTGACCACAATTAATAACATACACAAAGCTTTCTCATATCATTAATTATCTGCTTCAGGAATTTATTAACAACATTCATTAGACCCTAACATTCTCTTGTCAGTGTTGTTCAGATGCCTGCTCTTTAATTTTTTTCACTTTTTCTTGTATTTTTGTCATCTTATTGAAAATCTCTCTCTCTCTGGCTTTTCTTCGCAAATGAATATACACTACATGTTTCATTTGAGGCTTTAAACACAATTCTAGCTTTTATGGCATAGCATGATATCCTTTTATACCAATAATCACACATTTGTTTCTAGTTCTTTATCATTTAGGGAAAAATTGTTTAGTATTTTAATTTAACTCATGAAAGCAGCAAGCATCTTACATGTTGTTCTAAGACACTGCTTTAAGTTTTTACTTCAAAGGCAAAAAATTGTCACGCTAGCTGTAAGAAATTTATAGACTGAATAGTATTAAAAGGAGATTTACAGATGGGAACAAAAAAAGCTTTCCCGTCTCACAATCTCCTCTCCCACCCCTCTCCCATCGCTGTAATGACATAAAATAAAAAGCTTCCAGACCTACTTTGTTCGTGCCTCGGTCCCTCGGTAGGTCAGCATTGGAAACTGCTTAATGCAGTGTAGATCTGTAAATTGCTATTGCTTAAAACAATTTGTAAGCCACCCTGATAGCCTTGTGGCTGAAGAGAGGGGTATAAATAAATAAATAAATAAATAAATAAATAAATAAATGGAGCTCCTTTCATTTCCTGGATTGAAATCCCTGCTGCTCTCATGAGAAGATGAGAGCGTGGGAAAATTCAAAATGTAAAAGAAAAATACACATCAAGAAGTTACACTAAGCACCTAAACACACTTAAAACTTTACAAGTAACCCAGGGAGGGTACAATAAAGTGTGTCACTTACCTTGATGTCCCAATCTCACCCAGAAATGTTCTGGCACGGACTTCCCATTGACGCTGGCATCGCACCAGCATAATGGGCACCTTTTCACTTTCAGGACATTCTGTTACAGAAATGGAATGGGTGAGCCATTGATGGCTTAGCCCATCAATAAAAAGCAGCACTGGCAAAATGGCAGCAGAGCAGGAGCATGATGACATGGGAATGATGTCATCTGAAAGGGAAGCCCTTCAGTGATATCCTAGCATTGTTATCATGCCATATTTAGCACGTCTGATAATCTCCTTAGTCTCATCTAGAATAGAGCCATTCAGTAAATGGAATCTATTCACCTGTTAATGCAACATTCAACAATTGCCTCAACAGGCCTGTGTATGTGTCTATGTACCTGCAAGCATTGCCTGCTGAGTTATGGTAACCCCATGAATTTCATAGGGCTTTCTTAGACAAAGGGCTTTAACAGATGTGTCAAACAATGCACAATTACAACATGACAGTAGCATGAATGGTTCCCACTATTGCACGACATTGTCATGTTCACATGGTCAAACTGCTCCAGCCACAAATAAGGCATCACTTTTAACTGACAGGACAAGCCACCAATAGCTCTCAATATAGTGTTTTTCACAGTACTGAAGAGTGTGCAAAAACCCATCCTGCTGTAATCACAAGATTACAACATGAATAGGTGGTCTTCTTTCCCCTAGGGTTGCCACAAGTCCTGGAAAACTGGGCAAATCCTGGATTAAAGGGACAGAAAGTTGTCCCATCTGGCTGGGCTGCTTGAAGCAGCAGATCCCAGATTCCAACTCCATGCTCACTGTCTGCAGGCTCTGGGGGTCGGTCACATGGTGGGACAGTGCAGTCTAGGCAGGAGAGTACAGAAGGTCAGGAGAGTGCAAAGCAGGCAGCAGCGGCAGAGAGAGAAGAAGTCAAAAGATAGAAGGGCAGCAGCGGAGTCAGACTCAGAGTAACTTTACTTGTGTGTGTGTGGCGAGTCTCTGGCCTCCTAGGCCACCACCACCACCTTCAATGACAGGCCGGTGGCCAAATGAAAAGAGGCTTCAGAAGGGGACAGGAAAATCTCCCTTCCTTTTCCAAGCCCCAGAATGGCGTTAGAAAGAGGCTTGAGGTTTGTATCATCGATAATTCCCCCAGCCAGCACAGCCACTAGCTGGGGGAGTATAATAAAAAGTAACTTTTCTAAGCTCTGGGGAGGAGGAGCAAGCCTTTACTTCAAATGCCTGTGGTTGCTAACTGGCACCTTTGAAAAAAATGAATGATGGCATTTTACTGTTCCTACATGCATAGCCAACCTGAGAGCCAATGTGGTGTAGTGGTTTGTGTATTGGATTAGAATATGAGGAGACCAGGGCCAAATCCACACTACACAAATAATCTAGTTTGAAACTCCTTCCTATGGAATCCTGGGATTTGTCATTTTACAAGGTCTTTAGCAGAGTTCTGAAAAGTGCAATTGGTACAAGACACCTTAAACTTCTGAAATATGCAATAAAACAATGTTAAATGTCAAAATGTGGGGGATTTGTCCTTTTTGTAAATAGTCTGCCCAATCCAGTCCTGTATACTTTTGTCCCAGTTTTGTGGCAGAGAATTATGGCAACCATACTTCCTTCCCCATCCTGTTCCCAATGGGAAAACCTCTGGGTGAGAATGTGGAAACTATCCACAGGGCACTCTTTTTATGAACTGTCTCAGTTTCTTTGCACATTTTTAGGTTTATTTGTGTGTTCATTTATTTTGGAAATTAAGGGGGGGGGTGTTTTTAAGCCTGTTCATGGCTTCTCATGAGAATTGCTGAAATCTCACCTATGTTAAATCACAGAAGTAAAGTCCCATTCTTAAAGTGCTAATGGTGGTCGTGCGATAATTCCATGGCGGTTCTTTCACGTGATTACAGTGATGTGTGATAATAAGTGTAATAATGCCACTATGTTTCCACTTTCCTCATTCACAGAATTTCATCCTTTTTAGATGTTAGTCTGATAAAGTCCATAGAATCCTTCAAGGTGATTTTGCCAATTCCTTCATCTGAAATACACCTTACAGCACCTGGCATTCATTGGAGGTCTCCCATCCAACCAGGGCTAACCCTGCTTAGCTTCCAAAATCAGATGGGATCTGGTGCCTTTAGGCTATTTAGGCCCTTCAGGCCAGTAAATGCAAGATGTGATTAATTGATCATGTCATAAATAGATGACTTTCTTTTTTCGGTTTTATATTTGATTTTTTTAATATCTATAAGATGGAGGGGATAAAAACAAAAACAAATTTTACTTCAGAAATAAAACAGAAGCTTCTCTATATTACATTAGAGAGGAGGGAGAGAAGGAGAGGTCTTACCAAACATTTTAGTTCATTTTCTCAGAAAACATGAAAGATGCTTTGGGCTTTAGGGAAGCCCCCTCTCTGGAATCCCAAGGACTCACAGTAGGTCAGAGACAGTACTGAACTAGATAGACCAATGATCTGATTCAGTATAAAGTGCCTTCCTAGGTTCCTAGGTTCATTTCTAGGAAGTTATAGGGAAGTGCTGCCATTAGGAAATCAATGGGAAGGACCATCCTATGTGATAGCAGGATATGTATAAAATCATGTCTATGACAATGATAACATCAACAATCACAGCAACTGCTCATGCCTCCATCTGAAAAGTCACATTTCTGAAGTCCTGTGCATCAGATATATGTCTTTATTTTCTTATTTACAATACTAATTAGTACTGTATGGACATTTTCAGACATGTCTTACTGCACTAGAAGCTTTCGGGAGAGCTTCAGTGCTGCCGCGCGGCAGGTACTCCATTTTGGATGATGCTGTCCCTCTGGCAAAATCGTCCGTGTCACTTCTGTGTAGGATTGGAGGCGGCCGTGCCATATTTTATTCATGGACAACTTTCGTGAATAAAATCTGGCAAAATATGGTGCGGCCACCTCCAATCCTACATGGAAGTGACACGGACGATTTCGCCAGAGGGACGGCATCATCCGAAATGGAGTCCCTGCCACATGGGAGCGCTGAAGCTCTTCCGAAAGCTTCTAGCATGGTAAGATGTGTCTGAAAATGTCCTATAAGGTAAATTTATTTATTTATGAATAATACCGATATATATTCAAATAACACTGAATTGTACAGAAGGGCATACTATTTGGCTGTATGTGCCACTAATAAGGCCTTTCAATGCTGACATAACAGTTACATATTACAAATACTAGTGCATATTGCCCAACCCTGTACTCTTTTAATAGGATTACAGACAGATTATTAAATAAGATTGTGGTTTGTTCCCTCTTTATTTATTTCTCTACTCCCAGAAAGGCCCATGCCCTTTTCAGTTTGTTGCTTGAAACAGCACTTGTGAGCAACCTGTTACTTCAGAGGTCTTGGGCCATGTACTTGTAAGTACATTTTTGGGCAAGTACATGACTCAGTTTGTAAATCTGTAGGCTCATCTTGAAACAGCAGGTTTAACAGCTTCTAATTTGTGTGGGGTCCTTAGTGATCTTTTACGAGCATGAACTGAAACTGGCATGGGTGAGAACACTGATACAAATGGCTTAGGAATCAAGCAGGTTTAACTTTCCCTAAACACCATTTTGGCAGGAGGTTTCACCCTCTCCAAACAGTGCATGAGTTGCCACTGGACCCATGTTCTCTTAAAAGGATATTAAAAGAGCAAACTGAGGTAATGTGGGGAGAAATGTAGTCACTATCTTTAAGGCTAACCTGTCTCACAGGATTTTTATGAAAATTAAAATGGGGAGAGATCATATATGTTGCCCTAAATGCCCTGAAAAGAGAGGTATAAATGGTCTGTAATGTTCTTCGGAAGAGCTCTAATTTCCATTCCTCTCATACTACTTTCTAGACTCTGCATTCACAAACCATGCACTTTCATTCTTTAAAATCACCCTCCAACCTGTACCATGTTGGAATGAACAACACAGCACTAAAAAGGTCCACATGCTCTAATTAGTGTTCGGTCAGCACCTCTGCCTCTCACTGAGAATCTGTTTCAGCACAAGCTTTGGGATCAATAGCTGCTGATGTTAGCCTCCTGTCAGCCACCTATTTTACCAGACTGGCTGGCTGAGCTTGGCTTGTTTCCCCTTGGGCATTCATATTTTTAGCCCCTCCTCAGTCACCTTGACTGTCATCATTCAACTCAGACACAGCAATATCTTATGTATCAGCACCATTAAGAGCAACAGGCGTTCCTCCAATAACCAGATAAATTAAGCCCATGCATTTGTCCCAATTACTGAAAGGTGCAAAGATTGATAGTTGTTCTCCTGGTCTACAGGCATTTAAATGGGTGGATAATAGAGGAAGGTCCAGACTGCTAGCTTCAGCATTGTGCAGTCTTCAAAAGTTGGCCCATGTCCCTTGCTTCATGGGCAGAACTTGGACAAGTTACTGTTCTGAATTAGAAGTCCCAGTGTCCCCAGAAAACATGGCCAATGCCCATGCTGTCTGGGGAACTGTAGTCAAAAATTAACTTTTCCAAGCTCTGTGTACATTTTCCAAGCTCTTCTTGTTTGCTATTGCTACTGTTATATGATCTCCACTTCCAAGCAGTGAGAAGGGGGCTTACCATCTGGGCAGTGGGCCGGTTTGCAGCCCGGCTGGTGCCCCCACTCGACACTCCTCTTAGCCCCCCAGTGGCTGCATGGTCAGCAGCCATGGGGACCGCCATTGTTGGTCGTCACCTTCCCAGCCTACCTTGTGGCCAGGAGGGAGCAGGAAGGGATGGACCAATCAGGGTGAGCCAGCCTCTCCCCGATTGGCTCACACAAGGGGAAAAGGCAGGTCATCCACCTGCACTTCCAGCATAGTCAGATGACGAGGGGACTGGCAATGGGGCCAGTATTTAAATTGGTCCCGGTGCCAGCCCCCTCAGTTGGCCTCGTGGAGCTGAAGACCTGACCACCCTTCCTATTTTAGGTTGTTTTCTATTCATATTATTGTTGTATTGCATTTATTTGTTGCAATTTGCTAGGCAGATAGCATGGGTCCTTATCCAGAGGAAAGGGGGTATGGGAGCTTCGCTGTCCTTCGCTGAACACAGCATTTCTTGATTTTTTTTGGTTGGTCTATAGATTATTTGGAGGTTGTGTTTCCTCATCAGTTTCCCTATTCTATCTGTGATTCCTTTGATGTATGGTAAAAATACCTTCCCTTTAGGTGGCTGTTTTTCTCCTATTGAAACACCACGTGCAAGCAACCAAAATAAATCCAAGAAATGCTATGCTCAGTGAAGGACAAAAGAGACCCTCTCACAATTGCAGGAGTTTACTGCACACCATGCAGCTGTGGACAAGTTTACATAGGGACCACTAAACACAGCGTGCAAACACGAATCAAGGAACATGAGAGACACTGCAGACTGGGCCAGCCAGAAAAATCAGCAGTAGCAGAAGATGTGATAAACCAATCTGGACACAAAATGCTATTTGAAAACAGAAATTCTAGACCAGGCCAACAACTATCATGTCAGAATGCACAGAGAAGCTATTGAAATCTACAAACACCTGGACAACTTCAACAGGAAAGAAGAAACCTTAAAAGTAAACAAAATCTGGCTCACAGTTTTGAAATACAATAGAATCAACACTTACAAAAGATTTCCACCCAGGGACAGGGGGATTCCCAGCAGATAATGGCCCATCAACCAACCATTAGCC
Organism: Gambelia wislizenii; assembly: GCA_030847615.1. Lineage (NCBI taxonomy): Eukaryota > Metazoa > Chordata > Lepidosauria > Squamata > Crotaphytidae > Gambelia > Gambelia wislizenii. The sequence goes on along the minus strand of JAUMIR010000005.1, from coordinate 199,112,824 downwards.
AAACAGACACTAACGAGCCTTGCATTTCTATACCCAGAAACTAACCATTCAATTACACAAATTACATATACTCCCCAACAGGGGTTCACAGCACATAAAACACACACACACACCTACCCAACCATTCTCTGAAGATGCCAGCCACAGATGCAGGCAAAACATCAGAAAGAAACTATTCCAGAACACAGCCTCACAGTCCGGGAAAAAAACCCAAGGAAAGTCAGTTGTATTGTTGAAAAACTCATAACATGAATTGTAAGACTTTTTATTAATTTAAACAAATGCTAAATAGAAGGTATAGATATTGCTGAGTCTTACGGTGCATCTACACTGTAGAAATAATGCAATTTGACACCACTTTAAGTGCTGTAGCTTCATCCTGTGGAATCCTGAAATTTGTAGTTTTACAAGGTTTTTCCCCTTCTCTGCCAAAGAGTGCTGGTGCCTCAAAAACTACAAATCCCAGGATTCTATAGGATGAAACCATGGCAATTAAAGTGATGTCAAACTGAATTATTTCAGCAATGTAGATGCACCCAAAGTGATAGAAACAGAACTAAATATCTAGCTCTATTAAAGTGTGGGATTGCTGTGCATCTCACTGGGTAATATTTATTGGAGCAAAATGTTGATACTAGATAATACTACCCCTTTAAACACAACATAGAGCAAGTGTGGTATAGTGGTTTGAGTGTCAAACTGCAACTCTGGAGACCAGGTTTCAAATCCCTGCTCATCCATGAAACCCACTGGGTGACCTTGGGCAAGACACATTCTCTCAGCCTCAGAGGAAGCCAATGGCAAACCTCCTCTGAACAAATCTTGCTAAGAAAACCCCATGATAGGTTCATCTTAGGGTCACCGTAAGTCGGAAGCTACTTGAAGGCACACATCAACAAACAACATACAATAGGTTGTTACAATGCACTTGTGTGTGGCCACCATTTTTAACAGGGCTGCCATCTTCAGGAGGCAAGTGAATGGTGTCCCAGAATCCAAATCTAATTAATATTTATATGCAGCTATGTGTTAAATGTCATTCTTTTATCACAAGATGCACCATTATTGTGCATTTTTCAGCTAGTCCATCCCATTAAAAGGCCATGTTTTAACCTGGTGCTGAAATGAAGCCAGCTTTGGTACTCATCAGACCTCTAAAGGGATGGGATTCTACAACAGGCAAGCCACAACAGAAAAGGCCCTTTAGGGTTTTGTAATTCTTACCAAATACTTTGAGTTACATCTGGAAACAGAGCAGTAGCCAGTGAAACTGTTATAAAAAGAGAATCAGGTGTTCCCTGTAATTACAGAAGCTAACAGTCTGGCCACAGCATTTTGGACTCACAGAAGTTTCCAAACAGAATTTTGGAATATTGACAACAGCTTGTTTCCTGCTAAATTTTGCCACAACGATGCACAGCAAATTTCCCTGGCCTTTGTGTGATTGTAATTTTAATTTTTATTTTTACAACAGCCACTGGCAGTCATTATTCTGTTTGGTAGAAATGGACAAATCTTTTTTTCTCTTTGTATAACAAATCACTCTTTTCCAAGCACAAGTTTATTCTATCACATTTCTGTATCAGTTTACAAATGTATTTTTATTCCTTTTTTTTTTTGCATGCAAAAATGTGTATGCCCTTTTACAATCTATAATATTTTGGAAACATTTACTCCCAATATTTGACCCTTTTTGTGTAGTTTTTCCCCTTCATATAGGCAGATTTTTTTTACATACAACTATATTGTCCAGAGAACGGGACTGCAAAATTCTGAGAATTGTGGAAAAGGAAGGATGAGTTGTGTTCTAGTGCATATTTTGGTTCAGAAAGTGTAAACTTGGTTGGCTGGTATTTAAAAACATGTTCCAGGTTAATGTTGCCCCCATGTCTAGTATCTGCTATACAATTCATGCCTTCAGATAAAAAAAGTATTCTCTCTGAGACCATCTTTCTGCCTAAAATGAGCATTCATGTATGCTTAAAGAGCAGTTTGAATTGGCGTAAGAGAGGAAAAAAAAAGCACATGATGCTAGAAACTGTAAGGAAAACACCCTTGGGGCTTTAGAGAGGTTTGCTGCTCTTGCTTAGGAATGGATGCTGGTTTGGATTAATGCTCCCTGTCTGAACGGTCCTTGTCTTCCTGTTTGACCTCTGTATTTGTAAAGAGCCACACATCACAACAATATTGCTTATTGTTCTCTGAAGCAAACTAAGACAGTCAAGCTTCCATTTCAAATATGACAATAAAATATAACTACAGGAAGAACGCATGACACAATTTATTTAGCAGTACCTCCAGTAACACTGGAACAGTGCCATCTTGCACTGATTTCTTATACACAATACAACTGTGATTGATCTGGAGGCTGCAACCACAATTTGGGCAGGGCAGGAAACAAGCCCTTTCAGAACTAGGGACAAATTTCTTTAAGGACTGTGACAGCAATAGCTTTCTGCTTCTGAACTGGCTTCGAATGAATTGAATGTTAATCCCTTGGTACATAGAAGCTCAGTGAAATATGGACCATGACAAGGAAATGGAAAAAAATCCACAGTGTTGGGGACCACTTGGATGAGTACCTGAATTGGGTTTCAGAAACATAGTTGAGAAAATATTAAATAGTACTTATTTGTTTATTCAATTTACATCCTGTTTTCTTCCCCATTACAGAATCCAAGGCAGCTTACAATACACATGAAGACATTTGATTAAAACCGGACAGTTTCAAAGTTAGAGAACAATGGAAAGGCAATTAAATAAATAAATAAACTCCCATATAGCTCTGAATTAAAAACCGTTTACATAACATAAAAGAAAGGGGGAAAGGAGAGCAACAAGCTCCAGGAACAGAGATTCCACCTCAACATTAGGAGGAACTTTTTTGACAATCAGAGCTGTTAGGCAGTGGAACGCACTCCCTCGGAGCGTGGTGGGGTCTCCTTCCTTGGAGGTCTTTAAACAGAGGCTGGATGGCCATATGTCAGGGATGCTTTGATCGTGATTTCCTGTGTGGCAGGGGGTTGGACTGGATGGCCCTTGTGGTCTCTTCCAACCCTACAATTCTATGATTCTATGATTTATTACCATACCTTCCAACTGTCCACATTTGGCAGGGACAGTCCCAATTAATCTTCTCTGTCTCCTCCCATTCATCCCCTCCCCTTTGTTCACAGCTTATTTCAGTGGCTGTGAGTTCAAAGTAGTTTCTACCCAATTCAGCAGGGGTGAAAGGAAGGGGCAAAATCTTGTCCTTCCCAGTAAGCTTAGGATAAAGCAGACAGCTGCAGCCTCTCCTTGTGTGTTCTTTCTCATTAATAACTTTTGCCATCTTGACACATACAGTGCTTTATTGATTCCCCCCCCCAATATTTTCAATCTGTGGTCATTTGAATCTATAGATGAACAATCCTTGAATATGGAGAGCCAGCTGTATGGATATTGGTTGGCTGCACATGTCCCAGTTATCATCTGTGAGATGTTGGAGTGTATGAACACCCGCCATTAAAAGATTTTTATGGACAGCCAGTTAATGGCCAAAAGTCTGTCGGTTGGTGATGTCTCAGGAGAGAGCTTCTCAGTGGCTACTCCCAGAGTGTGAACTCCCTTCCATGTTAGCCCCCTCACTGCTCTCTTTTTGCCAGCAGTTCAAAATGTTTTTATTTAGGCAGGAGTTTGAAACGTGACTTTTAATTGCTATGCTGCTTTTAATGTTGTATTTTTATCGATCTTAAGTTTTTAATCCATGTTGTTTTTAACAATCATATTTTAATAATGAGAATTAATTTAATTACTTTTAAACTGCATATAAACAGATAGGTGAAAAGCAAATGTGATTTCTGTAACTTGAAGCTGGTAGGAACTAGAACACACCAGGAGTAGAAGGTGGGGCTACTGGTAGACATAGGAGATTTTCACACAGAGAAAGTAACCCCTGGGGCCAGATTTGGCACAGCAGGCCTGGGAGATGGTGCTTTCAGGGACCGAACCTCCGGAGGGTGTCAGGGGACCCAAAAAGTCAGTGGGCCAAAAGAGGAAAAGGAAGGAGTCTGTTTCCCCAGCAGTGAGTTTTTGGACAGTGCCCTGGTCCACGGTGCTTCTGGTAAACCTCTGTGTGATGTTAGGGTTGTTTTCCAAAGACAAAGGTAGGTGAAAAGTCAAAATCTGCAGAATGTAAAAGGCACTGCTTATTATGTGAAGAACGTAATTGAAAAATTAGCTCTGAGTGAAAAAGAGAAATTGCCAAACCATTGTTAGAAAAAGTTTTGGCTGTGGTTTAGTGAAACAACTCCAGCAATAACATAAAAGGATATTTTAAATAAATATTTTATTATTGTTGTTGTATTTTTGTATTATTTTGTATTATTATTTTTTTTATTAATCTTTTATTGATTTTTTTCTTTTCCGAATAGGTATAATTATAATGTGTAAATATAATGTGATTATAATGTGTTTAGATTAACAGGAAAAATATATTACTGTTAGGATAGATAGTTTTGTTTTTGTATTAGTAAGAAATTATTATTATCTTTGCGTTATTATTATAGGCTTTTGCCGTCGGGTGTATTTTTCAGTGGAATGGTCTTGTTCTAATAAAACATTCCTAATCCCCCACAAAAAATTCCTGGGGAGATCAGGAGAGAAGCAAGAGTGTTGCGGTTGCAGCGCTCCATTTCGCACACTCCTTTCCTACTCCCGATCTCCCATCGTCCTCCCTCCATCTTGCTTCCATTTCCCTCCCACTATTTTTTACTAACAAAAGTTCTTCGTTAGTAAAAAATTGCTGAACATAGCCCAGTCTCTGGGCTTCTAAAGATCACATCTAACTCAATTTCTGAAATTGGAAGTGACAGGAAGGCTACTTCCTGATTTTCCAAATTGATATATTCAGAATAATAAGAATAATAAGAATAATAATTCTTACCCACTTCTCCCCATGGATCAACTAATCCATTAGTTACACACAACTAATCTCAGTTAAAATACGGTATATATTGATTAAAATAGATTGACCCATTAAAACACATAATATTGGTTTTAAAAACAAATAAAACCAATCCATATTAAAACAAATTAAAATTCACATTTTAGAATCTTAGACCTACTGGATAGGCCTACAGTTTTAAATTCAGTCACTGTATTAAACTGTTGAATCTCCTCTAGCAGGTCATTCCCGAGTGTAGAAGCGGCTGAGGAAAAAGTCCTATGGTTGACAGTTGACAGTCTAGTCTTATCTGACTGAAATAATAATAATAATAATAATAATAATAATAAAAATAAAAAATGTCCCCCAGAAGGGTGTATGGATCATATGGGAGGAGCGATCCCATAGCTAACCTAGCCCCAAACCATGTAGGGTTTTAAAGCTAACAACCAACACTTTGTACCTTGCCCAGAAACTAATTGGCAGCCAGTGGAGTGATTTTAATATTGTTGTAATGTGATTGCTCCTAGAATCATAGAATTGCAGAGTTGGAAGAGACCACGAGGGCCATCCAGTCCAACCCCCTGCCACGCAGGGAATCACAATCAAAGCATCCCCGACAGATGGCCATCCAGCCTCTGTTTAAAGACCTCCAAGGAAGGAGACCCCACCACGCTCCGAGGGAGTGTGTTCCACTGCCGAACAGCTCTGACTGTCAAAAAGTTCCTCCTCATGTTGAGGTGGAATCTCTGTTCCTGGAGCTTGCACCCATTGCTCCGTGTTCCAGTCTCTGGAGCAGCAGAAAACAAGCCTGCTCCATCCTCAGCGTGACATCCCTTCAAATACTTAAACAGGGCTATCATATCGCCTCTAAACCGTCTTTTTTCCAGGCTAAACATACCCAGCTCCCTAAGTCTCTCCTCATAAGGCATTGTTTCCAGACCTTTCACCATTTTAGTTGCCCTTCTCTGGACACGCTCCAATTTGTCAATATCCTTTCTGAATTGTGGTGCCCAGAACTGGACACAGTATTCTAAGTGAGGTCTGACCAAGGCAGAATAGAGTGGCACTATTACTTCCCTTGATCTAGACACTATACTTCTATTGATACAGCCCAAAATTGCATTGGCCTTTTTAGCTGCCGCATCACACTGTTGGCTCATGTTCAACTTGTGGTCTACTAGGACTCCTAGATCCCTTTCGCACATAGTCTCATTCAGCCAGGTCTCTCCCATCCTATATTTATGCATTTCATTTTTCCGCCCTAAATGCAGTACTTTACATTTCTCCGTATTGAATTTCATTTTGTTAGCTTTGGCCCAGCTCTCCAGTCTATCCAGGTCATTCTGAATTTTGATCCTGTCCTCTAGGGTATTAGCTACTCCTCCCAATTTGGTGTCATCTGCAAATTTGATAAGTATGCCCCTAATTCCCTCATCTAAGTCATTGATAAAGATGTTGAATAGCACTGGGCCCAGGACAGAACCCTGTGGCACCCCACTGGTCACATCTTTCCAAGACGAAGAGGAGCCACTGCTGAGCACCCTTTGGGTTCGGCCGGTCAACCAATTACAAATCCATTGAACAGTTAACTTGTCTAGCCCACATTCTACAAGCTTGTTTGCAAGAATGTCATGGGGAACCTTGTCAAAGGCCTTACTGAAATCAAGGTATGCAATGTCCACAGCATTCCCTTCATCTACCAAGCTGGTAACTTTATCAAAAAAAGAGATCAGATTAGTCTGGCATGACTTGTTTCTCTGAAACCCATGCTGACTTTTTGTGATTATGGCATTGCCTTCTAAATGTTCACAGACTCTCTGTTTAATGATCTGTTCTAGAATCTTCCCTGGTATTGATGTCAGACTAACTGGACGATAGTTGTTGGGATCCTCTTTTTTCCCCTTTTTGAAGATGGGAACAACGTTTGCCCTCCTCCAGTCTGCTGGGACTTCTCCTGTTCTCCAGGAGTTCTCAAATATTATTGCCAATGGCTCTGAGATTATATTTGCCAGCTCTTTTAATACTCTTGGATGTAGTTCATCTGGTCCTGGAGATTTAAATTCATTTAGATTAAGAAGGTATTCCTGTACCACCTCTTTACTTATTTTCAGCTGGATTTCCCCTATTGTGTCCTCTGTTCCATTTTCCTCAGGTTGGTCCTCCTTTTCCTTTTCTGAAAACACTGAGGCAAAGAAGGTGTTGAGTAATTCTGCCTTTTCTCTGTCCCCTGTTAGCATTTTGCCATCTTCTCCACGTAGTGGCCCTATCATTTCCTGCTTCCTCCTTTTGCTGCGGACATACCCAAAAAAACCCTTTTTATTGTTCTTAACCTCCCTAGCAAGCCTGAGCTCATTCTGCACTTTAGCTTTTCTGACTTTACTCCTACACGTGTTCGCTATCTGTTTGAATTCTTCTTTGGTGATTTCCTCCCTTTTCCATTTCCTATACATGTTCCGTTTAAAACTTAGCTCCATTGAAAGTTCTTTAGTCATCCATCCTGGTTTCTTGAGACACCTCCCATTTTTCTTCCTCAATGGTACTGTTTGAAATTGTGCCTTCAGTATCTCCCTTTTGAGAAAGTCAAAACCGTCTTGAGGTCCCTTCTCTTTTAGTATTCTTGACCATGGGATCATCCCCAGTATTTCCCTGAGTTTATTGAAATCAGCTCTCCTAAAGTCAAGAATGCGTGTCTGACTATGCCTGGCTTCTCCTTTCCATTGTATAACAAACTCCAGGAGAACATGATCACTCTCACCTAAGGATCCCACCACTTGCACCCCATTAACAAGGTCGTCTCTGTTGGTTAGGATCAGATCTAAAATAGCTGACCCCCTTGTTGCCTCTTCCACCTTTTGGACCATGAAATTGTCTTCCAGGCATGTAAGGAATTTGCTAGACCTTGTAGTTTTGGCTGAGTTAGATTGCCAGCAAATATCAGGATAGTTGAAGTCACCCATCACTACTACATCTCTCCTTTCTGCATGTATGTTCATCTGTTCTAGAAAGGCAACATCCAATTCCTCCGTCTGATTTGGGGGTCTGTAGTAGAGTCCCACAATAACATCCCTGTTGTTTCCCTCCCCTTTAATTTTTATCCAGATGCTCTCCACCTGGCTTCCAGTATTGATGTCATGGATCACTTCACTGGTGTAAATATCCCTGACATATAATGCTATTCCTCCTCCTTTCCTGTTTGGCCTGTTTCTCCTATAAAGGTTATACCCCTCTATTCCTACATTCCAATCATGAGACTCGTCCCACCAGGTTTCAGTAACGCCTATTATATCATATTTGTTTTGTAGTGCAAGGAGTTCTAGTTCATCTTGCTTATTTCCCATGCTCTGTGCATTAGTGTAGAGACATCTGAGACCATGTGTTCCCTTTACTTGCTCCCTGTGCAAGTTTTTTTGCCTCCCACTGTTGGGTCCTTGCGCTGTTTGCCTTGTTCCCTCTATGACAGGTGCACCCGTAACCAATCTGGCTGCCGTGTTTTGAACTAACTGAAGTTTCTGAACTTGGTACAGAGTAATAATAATAATAATAAAATTTATTTATATCCCGCCCCTCTGCGAGCAATCGGGGCGGCTTACAGCAATAAAATAGTACACAGTATAAAACAGCTCCAAATCCCTTCCCCCCTTAAAACATTATTAAATTAATACAGATTAAAATCAATATATAATACAATTTATTTAAAACCCTTTCAAGCAAGCAGCATCAGTTTGGAGGTCCAGAAGCAACCTCCGGAGGCGGTTCCTGAGGCCGGGGTTAGCTATTCCGGAAAAGCCTGCCTGAAGAGAACCGTCTTGACAGCCTTTTTAAAGCTGTCTAATGATGTCAATAGGCGGATCTCATCCGGCAGGCCATTCCACAATTTGGGGGCGACAGCTGAGAAAGCCCTCTGGGAGGTGGTCGCCAGCCTAGGTCTTTGTGGCTGCAACAAATTCCTCCCAGAGGACCGGAGAGCGCGGGGAGGGTTATAAGGGAGAAGGCGGTCCCTGAGATAGCTTGGGCCCAAGCCATTTAGGGCTTTAAAGGTGATAACCAACACCTTGTACTGGGCCCGGAAGCTGATAGGCAGCCAGTGGAGGGACCTCAGAACCGGAGTAATGTGGTCCCTCCTAGATGTCCCAGAAATTAGCCTGGCTGCCATATTTTGTACCAGCTGTAATTCCCGAACTAAGCACAAGGGTAGCCCCATGTAGAGTGCATTACAGAAGTCAAGACGTGAGGTTACCAGCGCGTGCACAACGGTCTCAAGATCCCTTACTTCCAGAAAAGGGTGCAGCTGGCATATCAGTCAAAGCTGATAGCAAGCGCTCCTGACTGTCGCATTTTCCTGATTTGTCATCAGGAGCGACGATTCAAGGAGAACCCCTAGACTGCGAACACAGTCACTGGAGGAGAGTGTGACCCCATCCAGGACTGGAGATTGCAACCCGATTCTTGGTTTCGGAGCCGCTACCGTGAGCACCTCCGTCTTGTCTGGATTCAGTCTCAATCTGTTTTTCCTCATCCAGCCCATTACTGCCCGAAGACATTCATTGAGAGTAGAGATGCCGTCAGAATTCGAGACCAACGAACAAGATACGGAGAAATAGATCTGAGTGTCATCAGCGTACTGATAACACCCAGCTCCATAACTCCGGATAATCTTACCCAGCGGCTTCATATAGATGTTAAATAACATCGGGGACAGAATAGCACCCTGTGGTACTCCACAGGTGAGCTCCCTTTTACTGGAGCTACTATCCCCGAGCAACACTCTCTGGGTCCTGCCTGAGAGGAAGGACCGGAACCACTGCAAAGCAGTGCCTCTGATGCCTAACTCCCTCAGGCGATCCAGAAGAATGCTGTGATCTATCGTATCAAAAGCCGCTGAGAGGTCTAGGAGCACCAACAGGGTCACACTACCCCTGTCGATGCTCAGACGCAGATCATCGGTCAAAGCAACCATGGCAGTCTCAACCCCAAAGCCTGTCCTAAAGCCAGTTTGAAATGGGTCTAGGTAATCGGTTTCATCCAAGACAGCTTGGAGTTGAAGAGCAACCGCCCTCTCGATCACCTTGCTCAAAAATGGTAATAAAGAGACTGGCCTATAATTATTCATAGCCAGGGGGTCCAGGGAAGGTTTTTTCAAAATAGGCTTAACAGCCGCCTCCATTAGACATGATGGAATATATCCTTCCCTGAAGGATGCATTGATGATGCTCACAAGGAACTTCCGCAATGCATCCCCTCCCTGGACGGCCAGCCAAGATGGGCAAGGGTCGAGGGGGCAGGTTGTCTTCCTCACACTACCAAGGAGCTTGTCCACGTCATCGGTACTCACAGATTGCAGCTGATCCAGTACGATTACATCGGCGGAGTCGCTGGACACCTCGTCCATTGTTTCTGTTACAATAGTGGCATCTAGGTCGGCTCTTATCTGAGAGATTTTATCTGCAAAGAAGTTATTAAATGCATCACAGCAGGCAGTAGTCGGGTTAAGCAGGGGATTTGGCACAGGGGACACCTGCGCCAGCTCTCTCACCACCCTAAACAGCTCTGCTGGACGGGACTCTGCAGACGCAATACATGCAGAGGAGAAGGATCTTTGCGCTGCACGCATCGCCTCCCGATAGGACCAAAGAAAGTTCCTATGGCGAGTTCTGTCAGATAAGAGTCGAGTCTTCCGCCACCTGCGCTCTAGTCGTTGTCCAAACCGCTTCATTTCCCTAAGCTCAGGTGTATACCAGTAGCCCAATGTACAGAGCATTGTAGAAGTCCAGCCTTGAGATTACTAGCATGTGCACTACCATCTTTGGTCTTCCCAGTCTAGGCAGGGGTGCAGTTGGTGTAACAGCAAAAGTTGGTAGTAAGCTCAACACCATCACCCCTGATTTACCCATTGTTTTGAATATTACAGAAAAGACCAGATCAAAAAGATCCTGATGAAAGTATATTTAAAAATTCCAGAGAACACTAGCATAGTGGTGTACTAGGGATCATCTACACAAGGCAGGATACTCCGGCTCCTAGCCAGCATATCCTGGCCATCAATCGGGCCTATTGTTCTCCTCTTTGCTCCATGGAATGGGAGGAAGTCCTGACAGGCATGTTGGCCCATCGCTGCAGCTGCCACCATTCCTCTCACTGTCTCGGAAGGAAGGGAGGAGGCCCACAACATGTGACTAAGGGCTCCTTCCTGCCTTCTTCAACATGAGAATTGTGGTCACATGCTGCAGAACTCCTTCCTGCCTTCCAAGACAACAAGGGAAATGGTGGCGGCAGCAAGGGCCAGCCTGCCATGATGGGCTCCTGCAGACATGTGGGGCCTACCATTTTCTTCCGTCAGAAATAGATTAAACCAGGTATTATTTTATGATGCTGTACCAGGCCCTACCCTGCCTTCCCCCCCCCATCTCAGCCCCGTATCTGCCCCAGGGGTGATGAGGGCTGCCTGGGGGCAGAATGGGGCAAATGCCCTGCATCATCAGGACTGCATGGCTCTGGGATGGGCATAAGATGGGGTATATTGTCCATCTAGACAAGCCACTAGTTAAGTATTAGGAGAGCCAAGTTGTACTACCCACTGAGCTACGAAACCTGGGTCACACTGCCTCTAATACTGTCTCTCAGCCAGAGTGACATACATGTTGTGGTTGTTGGGAGAAGGGGGGCAAGTATGCCACCTTGACTTCACTGAGAGAAATGTGGATTAGACTTGAAACAAATAAGTAAATAATTCATGTATTGAAGCTACTGCTCATAAGGCAAACTAGAATTCTGTTATTTAATTCTTATATAACTCATTCACACCTATTTTAGGCCAGCTGCATTTGGTGAACATTCAAGTGCAGGTTATTGACTGGATGGATCCAGAGTTCTTGCCATGCCAATGGATATATATGCCTTTCTTGGTGTATTTATTATTGATCCCATAAACCCTAATGGATCTGGTATACTTAAAGGACTCTTTCAAGTCTGCACTATTGACATCAGAAACTGTGTCTTGTGTTTAGAGGTCTTCCCACACACCCTTTAAAACATGGTTATTGACAACACAATACATCATAACAGAACCTCTGAGTATTTTTCGGTCTTTTTGTGTCAAAGTTGCTTCCATCAAGGAGCATTAGAAGCTTCATCAGATACAGAGAAGTCTATTTTTAGCTAGCATCTTAAGTAAAAGTTGTTTCATCTCAGAGCAGATTGTTTCTATTCTCATTATTTATAAACAGATTATTTTTATAAAAAAATCCTAGTGTTAAAAATAAGCTCAGTGGGTTTTTTAGGCTAGAACTAAGTGGCACACATTGTAGCTTTAAAACACATGCATGCGCATGCATCTTAAAATATGCAGATGTGCGTGCATGCACACACAGTACCTCTAAATTAATTACCAGCAAAATCCCAATTTCACAGCATGAGAAGCAAAAATAGTGATTCACATCCATCCTCTCAATTTGATTTCCCACTGAATTCTACAAATTAGGTCCTCAGAAATAGCCGTTATTTCCTGGCCTAATTCACTACCTGTCACATTTCCTATCACATCATTGGCATGTGCCAGAAACTACATTCCTCCCCACAATTGTGGCCCTGTGAGAGCCAGATTCTGGGAAATGCAATTGTCTCAAGGCACCTAATACAGTGGGGAAATTACATTTCCCAGAATTCCTAGTATGTTGCTACTGTAGCAAAAGGGAACAAATTAAAAGCTGGTCTTGTAGCATCTGAAAAAAAAGAAACAGAGGCCTTCCTCTCTCCTTTCATGCCACCACATGTAGAGGGGTAGGGAAGAGGGAAGGAATTAGAATCTGAGCCAGAGGATGCTGGAGGAGGGTTGACCTGATTAGGAATACTGGTATGATTTGTGTCAAACAAGTGTCTCACATTCTATCAACAGCCTACTTCTTTGGGTCATTTTAATTCTTCAGCTAACATTTGCAGCTCCAAAAATTACAGAAAGTCCTGAGGAAATTTTTCAGATTCCTGGGACTTTTGGTAATTTTGGGAAGCTGCAGAAATTCAAAAGTCCTAATCAAGGTTGTTTCCCAATATCTCTGCTTCCAGCATATTTTTGTGTATTGTGGATATAGATACAGGAGATTATCAGATGCTTGGAAAAAAAGCCCTAGAGGAGCTCACGAGAAGAACATCACTGTATGTGGAATGGGTCCTGGTATCGCATGTGTCATCATCCTGGCATGCTTGCTCCATCCTCCCTCTGTGCTGATGTGATGAAAAAGGTGTCGCTTTTCATTAGGGGGTGTTTCTGCTAATGAAAAGTGGTGCCTTTTTTGTTGCATCAGCAGAGACAGAAGACAGAGCAAGCACGCGAGGACAATGACATTGTATGATATGAGGACCCATTCCTGGAACAGTGATGTTGTTCTTGAGCTCTCCTTTCGGGCTTTTTCAAGTGTCTGATAATATCCTTGTTACACCTGTTGCTAGTGAACTATTAATATGGTTGTGTATTAAGATATGAAAAGACCTTTTATTTAAGGAAGTTTTGGTTTTTAATATGTTATGGCAGATGGACCTTTTAAGGGGGTGTTCTTTCTGTTTTATTATGTGTCTTTTTAAAATGCTTTTCACTTTTTTAACTTGTGTTTTTTTAACAGAAGTTTGATTTAACAGTGTTTTAACATATGTATTGAAAACTTTTTAGTTGGATTGTCTTTTTTAAAAGGTTGTATGCTGCCTTGGATTCCACGTTGGGGGAAAGGTGGAAGACAAATTGATTAAGTAAATAAATAAATAATCAAATATCTTAGTCTGGATTTCAGAGCATATCAGATACATCAAAAGTGGCATTAAAGCAACACTAGGAGATTGCAAAAGGGCTCCCTTATCAGACAACATTGTTCCCCCCTCGTTATGCACCTGTTATGCTGTTGTTCCAGCAACGCTGCTTTTTATTGATGCAAGAAGCCATCAATAGATCCCCCATTCCATTTTGTGTTCTGGATTTGCCTGTGTGTGACAAGGTGCCCCATTATGCTGGCAAGATCCCAGCATCAATGGGAAGTCCCTGCCAGAACACTTCCAGGTGAGATCAGGACATCCAGGTAAGTGACACACTTTTTATGACCCTCCCCGGGTTATTTGAACTTCATTTTAAAGTGTGCTTTTGTGCTTTCCGTCACTTTTTTATGTTACTTTTGTTTATTTTTAATTTCCTGCCCTCGTGTCTTCTCACAAGAATCCATGGGATTTCAGTCTAGGACGTGAATGGAGCTCCGTTAGAGCTACTTTCACTCCTGGGCTGCCCTGTTGACTGGAGAGGATGTAAGTGCAGTGGGGAGGGTGATTGTGGCAGGACTGGGATGGGACAGGGGAGGAGTGGAGATTGTGGGGCAAGAACGCCTTTTTTGTTCCTGTCTGATAATCTCCTTCATCAAATTTCTCTCAGTGTTTACTGCATTTTCTCCCCTACCCCACTCCACCCTGGGTTTGAACTTCTAGTTCAGTGGGTTTCACATGAAAATCTGCACATTTTGGAACACCAATTTCCTTATGCTCACACATTTTAAAAAATTTCTATTCTGCCTTTCTACCACCATGAGACCCAAGCCAGCACACATCAAGTTAAAAACAAAGTACAGTCAGCTCTCCAAATTTGTGGGGGTTAGGGGCACAAGACCCCAGTGAAAATTTTTTAAAAACCCACAAACATTGGTCTGCAGGATAGGGAGATTAAAAGGGGCTGACAGAACCAGGAAAAAGCCTTCATTTCCTCCACTCTCCTCTCCAGTGGCACTTTTCGGGCTTTCCACCATGGCAGGAAAAGCAGAGAATAACAGGGTTTCTTTCTGGCTCTCAGGCATGGAATAAGCTCTTGGAGTTTACTCAGTGCTCGAGAAAGAAAGGGTTGAAAATCTGGCTTTGTGTTGAAGTAAAAAGAAGTCCAGAGGAAAGGCAGTGTGGTGGGGGAAAAACCTTTCTTTCTCACCCCATTTCTTTTCTTCTGGACTTCTTTTCCTTCCAATAGAAAGCAAGATTTAAAACCCTTTCTTTCCCACTCCATTTCTTTCCTCTGGATTTCCTTTCCTTCCAACACAAAGCCAAGTTTTAACCCTTTCTTTTCCACCCCACTGCTTTTCCTCTGGACTTCTTTTCCTTCCAATAAAAAGTCCTGCTGAAGACATAGCAACGAGGGCTTGCCTTACTCCCGTCTCTCCAGGCGCAGAATAAACTCCAAGAGATTAATCCATGCCAGGAGAACCAGAAAGATGCCCCATCACCCTCTGCTTTCCTTGCCATGGTGGAAAGCCCCTCCAAAGAGAGAGTGAGATATAAGCAAAATAATGGCTCAAGAAGAAGAGTCAATAAGGAATAGAGAAGATATCGTTTAATAAGAGTAACTGAGGTCCTAGTAGAAATAGATTTATGGATAACATATAAATAAGACTGGGTTTGCTCTGTGTTATTAGAAAATAATTAAAGAAAATAGAATGTGTTATAAGGGGTAAAGTAATAATGGACAAATATAAGAAAGAGGTATACTAGATGATACGGGGACATAAGGTACATGAGCTAATTAAATCAGGAAGGAGGAGCGGGGAGTGAAGATTTTAGAAGTATATAATATGAAAACCAGAATAAGATTTGTTTAGTTAAAATATGGTGATAGGTTACTAACAAAGCTTACGTCAAAGAGAGAGCGAGGTGTTCCTTCCTTCAGGGTCTGCCAGCACACAGTAGGCTGGGAGAGCTTTAATCAAATCTGTGAATAATCAAATCTGTGAATGCCAAAACCATTAAAGTGGAAGGCCAAGTGGACATTAAAACCCTACTTGATAAAATGTGATTGACTGAGATTTCAATATTGAAAATATTGTATGACAACTCAACCAAAAGTATTTAGTTTAACAAAGACAATTACAATATGGGGAACTAACCCCCTAGATCCGAATGTGTGCATTTTTCAAATATATGCATTTTTAGTTTACATTTATTCCCATATAATTTGAAAGGATTGTCAGCTTGCATTTCCCCCCAAATGACAGGAAACTAGAAGGTACATTGCACACACATTTTCCCTAATAGATTTGCAAATCACAAGTCAGATACATTCATTTTTAAAATCCACGAATGCAAATTTTTATTCCATGCTTTTCTGGAATCTTAAAGATGGCACAATGACAAAATAAATAGGTAACTTTGTCAAAAGTGGTGATATAAATGTTTTACAGATTTAGCAATTGGGCTAGATACTTGCTGCCTTAGTCACTGCACCCATGCCATAATGTATAGGTGTCTTCAGACACATATAACTTTACCACTACTAATCTTTGTCCACACCTGCTGTTCGATATTAGCCATTGCCATGTGCTTCCCAGTCTGTGTAACAGCTTCCCAGTTCTTCTGGCAGGCTTTGTCTGGAGAAGAAATGATGTCTTTACAATCTCTTCTGACATTGCTGTGTTATGTTTGCATGCTTTCATGCAGTGTTTTGTTACTTTATTTTCTTCCATTTTGTTTTTAATCTTGTTTTTATTGCACATCACCTTACATGCTCACTGTTTGAGTAGAAAGGCAACTTACAAGTCTTTCAGAGGAAGATAAAGAACACATCTACAATATGCAACTCACAAGACTATATCCCTTATTCTTTTCTTATTCTGCTTTATGAATATGCAAGCTTCACCCAATGGATTTGCTACTCATTTCTCTGTCCCTCTCCAACAAATTTTCCATGTTTGGTTACTTGATAGCCTATCACCAATCCAGGCCTCAATCTCTCCCTCTCTCACACACACACACACTCTCTCTCACACACACAAAGTAATAAGCACCACATGTATATAAAAACATAGTCTGTCATATAGTAAGACCATATGTCAGACAGCTTGCATTCAATAACACTGCTAGAAAGAATTCTCACAGATTCAGCACATAAGCCTTTCATCTGCAGAAGGCTTATGATTCTGAGAAATCTAGCAAATAATGTTCTAGACTTTGTGTACGTGTGTTTTAAAACAGCATTCTGATGTACAATTTTACTTTTTGTTCACATTTCCATTTTTGAGATGAACAGCATAAACAGATAAGTCAATACTCACTGATTTCAACATGGAAGTAAGCCATAACCTAATTAGATGCATTCTCATGAGCCTAGCAATTCCTGCAGTGTATGCAAATAATTTATTCAAATTATTTCTGGAGACTTTAAAATATACATGACTGAACAAAAGTTTAACTTTTTTTATATTGCTTATTAAATGGAAAACTGAAAAATTAAGCCTCCCAAAACACCACGATTTCTTTATGTTTAATACAAATAATGTTTCTGGTATTCAGCTCATGGATCTAACAGATTATTTCAGCCTGCTGCTTTACTGAAAGCATAAAAACATTCTCCCTGACCCTTTTTATTTAGGCACCTGCACAGCATAACAGGTTTAGTACATATCTGTATGCATGAGCATAAAAGGGCCCAGAACTAAATATGGGGCCATGGTAACTCATCAATGTTTCACCTTGGTGTTCTCTAAGCCTCTTCTCTCAGCTATTCCTTTTCCTTCCATTAACAAGGAACAGGCAGAGAGAGGAGGAAGATATATTGTCTCTAACTGGAAACTGTCTCTGGACTTTATCAGATGATCCCCAGTAAATGTTCTTTTGCTGGCATTAAAAAATCCATTTTTATGCCAGCAAAAGAATGCCCCCCCCCATCGCACTTACCTTCTCTCCTGGCAGAAGGCTTTTCCCTGGCAATGAAGAGGAAGGGAATGGGGCTCCATCGCATGGGAAATTGAAATATAAAACAAAAAATAAAACATTAAAAGTTACACCAAGCACATAAACACACTTTAAAACTTCCAAGTAAACCATGGAAGGTTTTAAAATCTCATGATCATGTCATGATCTCAACCAGAAGTGTTCGCACTGTACCGGCCATTGACACTGCATTCACGTCAGTTAAATGGCCCGAGGTTTCAAACGCCAGCAGTGCCTGCACCAAAACGGGCTCATCCCATCAATAAAAAGAAATTCCACAAGAACAACAGCGGGATGCAAAAGGACGATGTTGTGTGATTTTGTCATCCTTTTGTGTTCCGATGTTGTCATTCTGGCACCACATTAGCCGTGTCTGATAATCTCCTCTGTCAAGGAGAATGAAAAGCTGGGAGATTGTTACATAAATTGGCTGTCTCAGTTGCCAATGCACATATCACTACTGGGATTCAGAGTGTTTGTTTGTTTTAACAAAATATTTACATCCTACCTTTTACCATGAAAGATTTGAAACACTGAGGTTTTTAATGTGAGGATGTGGACAGTATTCTTGGAGTGGTAAGATCCACCACATGTGTGTTCCATGTTATTTGAAGGACTGTATTCACCCATATGAAACTGCCCATGTTTTGAGATCTTTTGGAGAATGCTTTTGCTCTGTTCCGCCACCCTCACAGGTACACCCAGTGGGAACCACAGGAGTGGGCCTTCTCAGTGGCTTCTCCCAGGCTGTGGAAGTCCCATCCCAGAAATGTTAGATTGGCAACCTCCTAACTGTCTTTCCACACCCAAGTGAAGACCTTTTTATTCTAGCAGGCAATTGAGAATTGAATTTTTCAGGGGACACAGGCTTTGTATAATGTGCTGGATTTTTATTTGGTGTTGTTTTTTTTTTTATAGTTTAATAACTTTTTAACTTTTGTATGCTGCAGATTTTTAACTGTGTTTGTTTTAACTGTTGAAAGCTGCCTTGAATCCTAAACTGGACAAAAGATGGGATATAAATCATCATCATCATCATTTTAAACTACAATCAGAATTCTTCAGCTAGCCTGGACATTGGCTAAGTTGACTGGGTGGTTTTATACATTGTAGTCCAAACCATCACTTTTTGAAGCTCTAGATGGACTTTCAAACAATTATTATGCATTTGCTCTACACACATCCTCATGTCCTCTTGTGAGGGGACATCTCCTAATGACCCAGCATGTCACTGTTCCTCCAGCTCACAAGTGTGTGTAACTGATGTGCTGCTTTCTGGCAAAACAAACCTGCTTCTGCAATAACAGCAACCTGTTTACCCCTGATGGCCACATTCATTAGTGGAAAAGAATTAGAGGTCAGGTGCAGACAGTGGAATGGGTGGGGCCTGAGTTCCCACCTGCATCTGCCCTCCCTTCCCTCTCACACAGACACAGAAATACAAGCCTTCCCCAAACCATCACTACTCAGTATCTAAAAATCATAAAAAATGATAAATATAATAACAGGCACTAAACATATTATCCTTTTCAGGAAAAAATGCACCTTTTGTTTCTATTTTTATGGGACCCAGGATATAATGGATTTTATCAGATGTGGCAAAAATCACACAATTACAATGTCACGGTAGTGAGAACGGGTCCCACTATTGCACGACTTTGCAATTTTGCATGGTCAATCTGTGCTCCAGCTGCAAATAAGATGTTGCTTTTAATTGATGGGACAAGCTGTCAATAGCTGTCAATAGCTGTTTTTTGTGGTATTGAAGAGTGTGTGAAAACAAATCCTGCTGTAATTGCGAGATAACAGCATGAATGGGCAGTCCTCTTCCCCCCCCCCCATTCCTGGTGAGAAAACATCCAGGTGAGAACATGACAACTATCCTCAGGATGCTCTTTCAATAAGCTTAAAATAACTAAGTATTATTATTATTATAAGCTGTCTCAATTTCTTTAAACCTTTTTAGGTTTGTTTAAGTGTTTGGACGTTCATTTACTTTGCAAATTAAGGAGGTTTTGGTGTTTTTAAGTACACCCATGTCTTTTCATGATAACTGCCGAAACCTCACCCATGCTAAATCACAGAAGTAAAGTCCCATTCCTAAAGTGCTAGTGGTGGTCATGTGATAATTCTGTGGTAGTTCTTTCACATGATTATAGCAATGTGTGATAATAAGTGTAATAATGCCACTATGTTTCCACTTTGCGGAATTACAGTTTTTTTAGATACTAGTCTGATAAAGTTCAACTATTGGTGGGACATAAGATACAAAAGTCTGAGAACCACTGATGTAATCAACCTCTGCTCTTTCCCCACTAATATCCCTTTAAATTGGTTTGCAGTTAACAGCTGAAGTAAAGGACAGGGCTCCTGTATCTTTAACAGTTGGCAATCTGCTGACATTCCCTCTTCTACACAACCATTAAAGTTACAGGAGCCCTGTCTCTCATTTCACCTGGTGACACTACTGCTGCTGTATATTTTTATCAGCCATTCCATTCACTTGGATCAAACCTTCTTCCTGTGATAAAGAATAAGAAACAATTGGACAAATTCAAAATACAAGCTCCATCCACCTCCACCATTTCCACCACCATCAATGTGAAAAATCTCAGTCGATTTAGATTCAGATCCAGAAATGGTGGCCTGTGCTAGATTTGTAACTTCCTCTGCCTACAGATTTAGAGAGGGGGAAAAGCCTACAGTTCCAGCAAGAAACTGCATTATCATTTAGAGAGAGGGCAGCAAAGCCAATTCTCTATATAGAATCTTTTCTATGCATACCCTCCCCCATCTTTACTCCAAAGTAAGCAGGCACTTCCCAAGCCTGGTGCAGAAATGGTGGGGACATTGACCTATGAGGGAAATATGGTTCATTCATTTATGGTTTCCCCACACCTTCTTTAAGCTTTCTTCAATCATACTAAAAAAAGATAGAACAAAGACATCCCCCCTCCAAGCTTTTATTCAAGTATTCTCAGTGAAACTTGAAAGAAATAGAAAGGCTTTTTTGATGTGAACCAAAAGGGGGAATGCCTATCACTTTCATTTTCTACATTTTATATCACCCCCCCTTTTTTTCCTGATGAACATGACTTAACTCTCATGGCCACATATCAACAGTCAGGATACTTTATATCTACAAACCATTTGGAGAAGATACCCACAGACATATCAACATATCAACTCCAGTATTAAAAACTCTCCACTGGCTGCCTATCAGTCTCCGGGCCCAGTATAAGGTGTTGGTTATTACCTTTAAAGCCCTAAATGACTTGGGTCCAACTTATCTTTGGAACTGCCTCCTCCCATACAATCCGGTCCTCTGGGAGGAATTTGCTTCAGCCACAAAAATCTAGGCTGTCTGCAACCTCCCAGAGGACCTTTTCAGTAATCGCCCCCAAATTGTGGAATGACCTGCAAAACGAGATCCATCAGATGACAAGTCTGAGTAGCTTTAAAAAATCACTAAAGACGGATCTCTTTCGGCAGGCCTTTCCTAATTAGATCCCGGCCTCAGGAGCTCTTGGCCTCTTTTAATCTGCTGGGCATTTATTATTTTTTAAATGTGCTTTTAGACTAGTTGTTTTTTAATTTATATTTGTTTAATATCTTTTTATGGGGGAGGGTGGGGTGGGTGGTGTGTAGGGATTTTTATCTGTATTTGTATTTTAAATTTTGTAAGCCGCCCCAATTGTTTTTAATAGAGGGTCGGGGTATTAATAATAATAATAATAATAATATGATAAGTGGGCAGAAAATGGAATCATTTGTGCACAAGATTTTGGCCTAATTCACCCAATGACTGCTTGAATTTTAGGAACTGGACACAATAAATAATGTTTCTAAGGGGTTTCATTACAAGCTTGGAGTAACGGATTTCCTCTAATTTGAAACGAATAATGCTAGATCAAGTGCCTACTCATTTTCTGGATCTGGTACTGTTTTTAGCAGCAAGAAAACATGTTCTTCTGGACCCCTAGGAGTGTCCATTAGTGTCTACCTCCTATCTTCTCATCCTGGCTTATGTATAAAGCAAGGAGAATGCAGTGAGAGAAGCATCTTTTCTGATGGAAGCAAATGCAGCCCTGCTTGAAGGAAACTTCAATCAGACAATGACTTGCTCCCCTCTGCCTTGCACACAAATTTGAAGAAGGGGGTATCCACTTCACCAGGCCTCCTTGGTGGGGCCATCAGGGAAGGATTTGGGAGCAAAACTCCAGGGGCCCTTTCACACTACATAGGAGATTATCAGACATTCCCCTTTTAAACATTCTTTTGCCAGCATTAAAAAAAAAAAAAAATTTCATGCTGGCAAAAGAACGCTCTTACCTCCTTTCCTGGCAAAGGCAGCCCCAGCAATAAAGAGGAAGTGAACAGAGCCCCATTCACTACCTCGTTCAAAATCCCATGAGACTTCATTGTGTGGGAAATTTAAAACAAAAACAAAAATGAAGCTTAAAAAGGTACACCAAGCACCTAGACACACTTAAAAAGTCCCAAGTAACCCGGGGAGGGTCATAAAAAGAGTGAAACTTACCTGGATGTCCCGATTTCACACAGAAGCGTTCATGCCAGAAAGACTTAAATGGCCCAAGGTTTTGCACTCCAGCAATGCTAGCACCAAATCGCAACAGAGGATCTATTGACGGTTTCAGCCATCAATAAAAAGAAACACCAGAATAATGCCAGTGTAACACAAAAGGACGATGCCATCTGATATTAGCATCCTTTTCTGTGCTTCTGGCGATGTTATTGCACCACATTTGCTTCGTCTGATAATCTCACATCATTGTAGCACTGTGATTACACTGGCAACTCTAATTCTAATTTGGTGGGGCACTTGAAATCTCTGGCTAAAAATTCTGAACCACCCCTCCCTAAACTCCAAATCACAGGATTTCATACAATTGGAGCCATGGCACTTAAAGTGGAATAATAGTGCTATAATTTTGTAGTGTGAAATGTTTCCCAGGGCTCCATGAAGCAGAAAGAGCAGGGCTGGCTTAGCACATTTTAAAGTAAGTGAAGTAACACATATTACCACCTCAAAGGGCCAGGACCCTGTAAAAACCATGACCTCCAAAGTTTAAGAGTATGTACTAACTATACCACTGCTCGTTGTGAGACTCTCCTGGACTGTTTGTAGAGCTCAGAAGTTAACTTTTGAATGACAGCTCCCAGATCCCTGGATCTCCTACTCTGAGGTATTCTGGGAATTGTAGTTTCAGGCCAATATCCTGTTTGAAGCTGGCAGAACCTAAAGTTCCACCACAGTGTATTTAGCCAAAAGGCTGGCAGGTCAGAAGTGAAAGGAAGCCAGTGAAAGGGGGGCGGGATGAAGGCAGCCAGCCAGTGGCTGTGGAATGGCACTACAAGGAATGGGTCTGTGCCCAGGCACTGTTTGCTTTCTTCTATGTCCTGCAGGCATGCAGCAACAAAAACAAAACACTAGGCCCACTAGATAAGCCACCTATCAGCATCATCTGAGGTGCTTGACCTAAATAGTAGCTATTTGCAGCACAGTGCAGGAGCACAAACCCACTTGGTAGTATTTGGCAAAATTGCACTGACCAACCTTGAATGATGCACAAACACGGTTGGATTCTTCCAAAGTCCTTGGAAGCTTTTATTGCAATATGTACTATATATATATACAAACTCTCCTTTAACTCTTTCCAACACTCACTGTTTGATACATAGCAATCCACTCTCTGCAATCAACCTTCTCTTCAACCCACACACTTCAACCACACTTGCCCTGGGTTTTAGAGCACTTATATACAGTGGTGATAACTAAGGGTTGACACCTGGTGTTACTTATCAGTTACAGTGATACAAACTATTTTACAATGTCTTAAAGGAACATTGTTCCCAACAGGCACTGCCTGGTAGCTGTTGTGCAGTCTAACAAAAAAATTGTGTAAATAAATACCAGGTAAAAAATACTAACTTGTGCTGGCAAAAATCACAGTTACACCAGTGTAACCCATTAAGATGATTCCAACTTTCGAAAGAACCTTTTCTGAAATCTGTCAATTTCCAAGCAAAATCGTAAGCACTAATGTTGTTGTTTAACAACCTAGATCTAAATTCAGTTGCTTGTCTCAAGCAAGACTCACTGAATTGATGGTTTATTTCAATCAGTGTTGATTTACTGTTCAGTAATTGGATATACAGTTGTCCCTCCACATTCACCGATTTGGCGTTCATAGATTTAAGTATTCACAGCGTGAAAATATTCTTTAAAAAATAATAATCCAAAAAGCAAACCTTGATTTTGCCATCTTATATAAGGGACACCATTTTGCTATGACATTGCATATAATAGGACTTGAATATTCACAGATTTTGGTATTCACGGGGGATCCTGGAATAAAAACCCCAACGAATGTGAAGGGACAACTTTATTTTAGTTGGCTTTAGTAATTAGATTGGAACTTCATTGGTTCAGGATCCTGGATTGTATCCTCCTGTATGAATCTACTGGTTCATGGGAGGTCCCCCTTCAAGCACCACAATCCCTTACCTTTTCAGGTGAGGTGAGCTGTGGCATAAATTATTTGTTGTTTGTTGTTGTGTCTTCAAGTTGTGTCTGACTTATGGCAACCCTAAGGCAAACTTATCATGGGGTTTCCTTGGTAAGATTTTTCAGTGGGTTTCCATGACTGAGTGGGGATTCAAACCCTAACCTCTCAGAATCCTAGTCCAACACTCTAAACATTATACCATTCTGGGGCTTATGTCTTAAACTACTACAGATCAAATTAATACTTCAGTTATCTAAGATGCTCTTTACAGGGACATTCACCTTTTAGAACTGCAGGAAGAGCCTTCTCCCCAGCCTTTGCACAGCCATTCCAGCATATTTTCTACCCAGATTTAATCTGAGATGTTTTTTTATGGAATTTCACTGCTTTTTGTAATTTAATTCAATCTGCAGTAATTTTCTTTCTCATTTGCTAAGTCCCTTGAGAGTTTTACACACTAATAGGGTGGCATCAAAATCTGTAGCAGCTGCTGACTTTCATGTGAGTGGATTGTCAATCCACTCTGGGTTTTAGTCTGAACTGTAAAGAAGCTATCCAAGATGTTGAATACTATTCCCCTAATAGGTTCAGCACCTTGGATTGCTTCTTTAAAGTTCAGACTAAAGTTCAGAGCAGATTCAGCTCTCTGCTGACATAAGAGTCACCAGTGAAACACCAGTGCCAGTGGTGAAAATTCTTACAGGAATAAAATAAACATTTGAAGGGCAACGATGGCTCTGAAACAAAAGTTACCTTTTGATTATAAAGTACAGGCCTCCAGTATTTTTTACTAGTCTGTTCATTCAAAATGCGTATGGGATTCTTACTTTCCTATTATTTTTCAGCAGACAGTAGTATACTGTAAATCTCTAATTGTCCATTTAAGTAATAATGATCAACCTTCAGGGCATTTCCTGCAGAATTAATGACCAGAGGGGAATGTTTAATAGCCTGAGGTACAGCCAAAGGCCATTAAGCAGAGCCAGCCATTTAACCACTTAGACACTGCTGAACATTCTGGACACAAAAGTTTAAAAGATTATCAGATACATTCCTCTATGAAGAAAGATAATCACTTTAAGGCACCCCAAATCAATGAATGCAGTATTAGGCAGACCTAGATAGAACTGTTGCCTTAACAACAGTGCCAAAGATATTTACAAGCCAGGAGAACATTAACCTTGAATCCCATCTTGGGAGAAAGGTGGGATATAAATCCAATAAATAAATAAACAGTGAAATTTTTTATATTTGTAAATATTCCAGGGTGAGAATGGGAATATGATAACACTTAGAATCTTATCTCAAATATCTCTCATGAGCAGGGCTGGTCCTACCATTAAGCCGAGCATGTCCTCCAACAGATGAAAACTAGGTCACATGACCAAGCTATGTCAGTGTGGTCAGGATGGTAAATGTGATTAATGAGCAAAAACAGGCAGGCTGGTAGATACCACAGCAGTCTGCTTTCAGCTGAGTCTACTGGGAAGGGCAAGATTCCACTGCCTCCTCTCTTCTCCCCCTTGCTTAGAACTTTTTCGGATGAGCTTTTAGAGTGCTAGCAGCCTCGTCCCCGTTGCGAGGCTGCTGCGCTGCAGGGCGTCCCTTTCGGATGACGCTCTCCCCTGCCGGTACTGTTGCATTACCGTGGGGACACTGCAGCATTATATTTGGCGGTTTTCTAATCACGAAAGTTGATCGTGATTAGAAAACTGGCGAATATAATGCTGCAGTGTCCCCGCGGTAACACAATAGTACCGGCAGGGGAGAGCGTCATCCAAAAGG
This sequence comes from Gambelia wislizenii, assembly GCA_030847615.1. Taxonomy (NCBI): domain Eukaryota; kingdom Metazoa; phylum Chordata; class Lepidosauria; order Squamata; family Crotaphytidae; genus Gambelia; species Gambelia wislizenii. The sequence continues at coordinate 199,086,868 of JAUMIR010000005.1, read as the reverse complement.
GACGCCCTGCAGCTCAGCAGCCTCACAATGGGGACGAGGCTGCTAGTGCTCTAAAAGCTCATTCGAAAAAGTCCTTAGTTTGCAGCAGCTGAAATAAGCAAATGGGACAAGTAGGAGTAGGGGAAAAAACCTGGGATATTTTACAAGCAGCTGAAAAAGTGGGACAACAGAGGATTAATCAGGAGTGTTCCTGCCAACCTGGGACAGTTGGCAGGTATAGCAGACCCAGGCAGTTGTCTCAGGAAGCAAATAGTGTATTTGGGGGAAGAACCCCTAGCATAGAGGTGGGAATCATGCAGGTCTCCAATGGTAGATGGACTGCAGGTCTCAGCAGCCCTAGCTACCATGGACAATGATAAGATATGAAGGGAGTTGTAGTCCAACAACATCTGAAGGGCCACATGATGCCCCCCTCTTTCCCTCACAGCTGTACTGCCTCAAATGGAAGCCCTTCATGGTACAAAATTAGAGGACGGGAGAGAAACCAAAAAATCTGAAATTTTTTCCCTAGTAGAGGCCATTGCCTCTGAAGGTAGATTGACTTCCAAAGTGGAGACTGCAGACAGTGAAAGTATTAAACATTGCATTTACCATATAGAGCTCTCCCCTCTGTAGGGAAAAAAGGACTAGGTGTAACTGAGAGAGCTGTCTCTTGCTATGGCCAAAACACAGTGGCTTCTGATTTGGCTTAGAGCAATGGCAGTCTTTATAGAAACAAAGCTGATAATTAAATTTAGGTGTTGCACACTGTGGAGGGGTGGGTAGAGTCATTTGAAAGCAAGCTGGTAGGTGTTGTTAGCTGGAAAGAGGTGAACCCCTCACTCAAGAGTAGTTGCTCTTGAGCAGGGAAAAAGATATTCACCCAGTGATACTTAACATGGTGCTTCCAACAGGAAGTAAAAAAAAAAAAGGAATTGTGTGATCCATGAGTGGATACAAGATTGTGTGATACCTTTATTAAAGGGTTTGTCTTATTGGCATTAAGGCTGGGGAATGGAATCTAATTTGTAGCATCCATCATTAATTCACTGAGTGAACCATTAGTTTTTTCAAGATGCCCTGAGATTTCCAGAGAATGGAATATAGGTTTCACTGTTATTCCCCTAATGACACATTTTAATTGGCTCCTTTAGAAGTAGTATTTTTGTAGTTTTGTGTTGTTTTCTTCAGCCTGACGCTTTCCAAATGCATTGAACAACCTGAGGATGGTGAGAGTTATAGTCCAGCATATCCAGAAATTTCCAGACTAGGGATGGCTGCCCTAAAGCATGGGTGCTAACAACCTGTTCTATTAAGTTCAGTCACTGACCTGCATCTCATTTTCTCTTCCTTCCACCCCTACTGACATATTTGCTCTTCACTAAACCTTCAAACACCTTACAGTGTTTATGTGGATTGGAAGAGTACAATAGGGAATGATGTGCTTATTCCTTTTAGAGGTCAATGGATCTGGTATCATACTGAAGTACACCCAGGAGATTATCAGATGACTGAAAAAATCCATTACAGGGATGACAGGAGATCATGAAAGGGCTTCCCTTTCAGACGACATCCCTGTCTCGTCCTGCTCCTGTGCCCCCTCCATTCTGCCCGTGTTCCTTTTTTATTGACAGCTTAAACTGTCAATAGAGCACCCGTTCTGTTTCTGTTACAGAATCATGGGCTTGTGAAACAGTGCCCTGTTATGCTGGCATGATGCCAGCATCACTGGGAGACCCTGCCGAACACTTCCTGGTGCAATCGGAACATCCAGGTAAGTGACAGCATTTTTTGTACCCTCCCCAGGTTACTTGGGTTTTTTAAAATGTGTTTCTGTGCTTGGTTTTTCTTTTGATGTTTATTTTTCTTTTTCTTTTTAAATTTCTTGCATGATCATCCTCTCGCAAGAAGGGCCAGGATTTCATTTCCAGGAAGTGAATTCAGCTCAGTATTTGCTTCCTCAGCCCTGGGCTGCCGGAGAGGAGGTGAGCACTTTTTATGGCACAATTAAGGTAGGTCTGATTTTTTTTTTTAATTTTAAACTGCTACAGGGATGGGAGTGGGGCAGGAAATAGCTGGCGAGATGGAGACACTATATTTGTCCCCATCTGAAAAAGTCCCAAGTGGCTTCAAAGATCAGTTGAATGAAAAGTAATTTTAATCAGAAATATTTGAAATACCATTCAGCATATGCAGAACATTTTTCAGCACAATTGAATGACAAACTCTCCCCACTTAGAAAGCTAGTCTGAAGATATCTCTGGTAGAGTACATGTTTCTTCATGCAGTGATCAATGCAGGGCCCAATGTTCAATTCCTAGCATCTCTACTTCAAAGGATCTGATATCTTTGTAACAATACAGAGCTCTGCAGTGCCTTACGTATTTTGCTATTATCAGACATATCTGTTTTTTAATTGCTTTTTTTTCTAACCTTGGCCTCACCTGGTTCTAAAAATTAGATGTGTAAAGGATGTGATCCCCTATATACCTGAGAAATTTTCTGCTGGATCAGTTGGAAAAATTGAATTTCTGGAAATGAGGGCTGTAATATTATATCTACTTACCTGGGGGGTAAGCTTTATTGAACCCAAGGGGACTCACTGCTTCATAGCCATATGCATGACTGTGCTGTATGCATATTGTCAAATCAACTTCAACTTAGGGTGATTCTGTGAATGAGAGACCTCCAACATCCCTGCTCAGGTCTTGCAAACACGAAGTCATGACTTCCCTTATTAGGTGAATTTGACCAATCTTCCTCTATTTCCACTGGTTTCCATTAACTTTTTTCAGTAAATCACATGGTCTCGTGATACGTTCAAAGTACAACAGCTATTTATATCTGTATCTATACCTATATCAGCATGGCACTGCATTAAGAGACAATATTTTATCCCGTTATGAGCAGGTGGGAAAGTTTTTAAGTACTTTAAAATATAATATTAATAAAACCATACACTGGAAGTGCTCACAAAACAAGAAGCAGCTATTTCTAAATGCAGCAATGAACTGCCAAGAAAACAAGAGGAGACCATAGCACTCTTGCATGAATGCCTACAAGTCTTAGGTGATGCTTCAAGATATAGCCCAAACAAATCACAGGTCAGCAGAAGTTGAACCTCAGTTTTATCCACTATGGACTTTATCAAACCACCCTCCATATTGTTCTTTTGCTGGCATATTTTGAAACATTTTTATGCCAGCAAAAGAACCCCCCCTACCAGATCTTACCTTGAGTCATGTCAAAAGGCAGCCACAGCAGCAACAGAGCATGAACAGAGCACCATTTACCTCCAGGTTCCAAATCTCACCAATTCTCACAAGAAGACACAAGCATGGCAAATGTAAAAGTTAAAGCCAAAAAAACCACCACATGTAAAATGTACACACGATCACAGAAACACACTTTAAAAGTCCCAAATACACGGTGGGGGGGTCATAAAAAGAGTGTCCCCTACCTGGCTGTTGCAATCTCAACCGGAAGTGTTTACCCATTGACACTGTATTCACATGAGCACAATGACATGGGGGTTCAAACGCTGGCACGGCCAGCAACAAAGCGCCACAGATCTATTGACGGCTTGGGCTGTGAATAAAAAAGAACAGCTTTTTAACAGTACATTATCACAAAAGGATGACGTCGTATGGTATGTATGCCCTTTTGCAATCATTAGGCATTGTTATGAGTCCATATTTGCCACATATGGTAAAGTCCTACAGTACATTTTCAGTTCTGACTGACTTATGATAGATTTTGTTTTTATTACTAGTTTGGATGCCTCCTCCCTCCTTTTGAATTAGAAGTCTTTAAGGAAGTATAGACTTCCCAGCTTGTGGTCTCTTACAGTGATGTAGACTCAAGTCACTTCAGTGACTTGACTTGGAATCAACTTGACAATAAATCAAACACTGATTCAACTCAACTTGTGACTTGCATATTTTTAGCAACCAACTTGCTAGCTTTGGTTCAGTAACATAACTATTCATCCAGAAACATTATGGAATGGAAAACAGTTTTTCCCCTTTGAACAATGCTTCTATGATCTCACTACTTTTTGCCTACTGGTCACGTGATGGAAGCAGTAACAGCAAATGTGTTAGGCAATGGGCTTGAGGTGGAAGGATCTGATGTGCAGCAGGGACAGGCTGCTAAGGCAGACCTCACTCCCCAACTCAAGCCTAACACATTTACTGATAATTTATTTTTTTTAAAACTAACTTTGTGCACATCTCCTTGATTTTCTAGTTATTGAAACTACACACACACACACAAACACATACACACCATCACCACCTCCTTTTTTTTCTGTTAAATTTGGCTCCCTGACTTGAGACTCAACTTGGCACTTCACTTGAGAGTATCTTGCAAGGGCTTGAGACTCTGCTTGAGACTTGAAAGTTGGAAACATCACTGGCCTCTTAGGCAAAGGACATAGCATTAATCAAACAAAACCTTGCTAACTTTCTGTTGAGCTCCTTACATTCCATTTAACCTATTAGAAAGCCTCCCATTAAACAAACAAAAACAAAAACTAATTATATCTCATGAATGATTTCCCAGCTTTGCTTTTTTGCTGCATCAGACTACCTTACAGGGCAGCAATGGTGGGGCAGGGTCTTCCCTAATTGCAAACTGACCTTCAACTTGAGAGAAGACCAGAATTTCCAAATGAGGATTCTCAACCTCTGAACCCCCTCAATTCTGAACTTTAACTGCATTCTATGACATTATTAATATTATATAATTAACATATATTATTGATGGCTTGGCACATTTGCACTGGGAGTGCAAATTTCAAACAACGTTTCAAACAACGGCCTCATTTTAGTAGGAAAAATGCACAGAAAAGGGCTCCTTTGTGCCAAAGAACTTAAAGTACAATTCTAGCTGGTATTTGCTGGGTTATTTCTAGATAAATAACTGCACTGTATATTAGCCTGTCATAGTGCTTGAATTACCTTTCAACATTCCACCCACCTTATCATCACCATTGCCTTAACTTTGCATCCAATAACTTTGAAGAGTTTATTTATTAAAGCTTTTATTAAAGGGTGCTAGAATCCTAAACAGAAAATTGCATACTACTCTCTTGCTTACCTTAGGAATTGGGAGAGTACTAAGGAAATACCAAATACACAAAAGGAGAAAGATTTACCTTTTTAATTTCTCTAGTCTGAACTATAACAGGTTCATATAATTACAATTTTACTGTTGCTATGGGAACATTTGTGTGTGAAGATAAACAGAAAGATATCTGGTTGAAAGTAACAGAGTTAGAATTTTGAGAATTCTAAAGTGAGGTCAGAAGTGTTCAGTGGCTCTGGGCTCATCTACACTGGTGCCGTGATACGGGGTCTGTCCAGAGCATTATGCTCCAGATTGAATGCCTGGTACACATACCAGTGCACATCTGCCCCAGGTGCCCATCCCCTTAGCCGCCACCACTGGTACTGCCTCGCCCACTGGCCAAGCAGCATTCTGCAAGAGCCTGGCCATCAACCTCACTGTTGGTGAGATCAGAACAGGGCACCCATACAACCAATGAGGAGGGGATAGAGTGACCCCTCTCGTTGTTGATCATATAGTGCAGTGCCCTTTTCTGATTTCACCAGCAGTGGGTGGCAATGGCCAGGCTCTCACAGGCTGGCGGGTGAGGCAGTGCTGGCAGTGGCATCCAGGGGGAGGGGATGGACCAGTGGAGCTGATGCATTGAGTGTTTAGATGTGTGGATAGCTGGGTCACTCTGGATCCTGCCCAATCCTACTGTCCACATGTCCAAAACACCAATTTCTGTTAAGCCGGATTAACAGCTGTAAGGAACAGATTCACTATGTGCATCATGCAGACACATTGCACCAGATCCTGGGTAAGTGTGTGTGTTTTCCTTCATGTAGCCAAGCCCCATGTCTCTTCTGAACCTTGGTGGTGCATGTTAACTCATAAGTATATCCCCTTGTGTTCAATGGGGATTAGTCACATGTAAGTGTGGATTGGATTGCAGCCTTAGAGACCCTATGGTAGAATTTCCATATATAAAAGTGCTTAGGGAAAGAAGAAATCTCTCATCACAAAGAACAAATTGTTTCTAGAGGTGATTCTTCTCTGACATGCATTCAGGTCTATAAGAAATGTTTGTACACAATGAAAATGTCAAATGTGGGTATGGTGATCGTTAGTTTACTGGAAGAGTTTAGAGCCTTCTTGACATACAGTAGGAATAAGAAACAGACGTTTGTACAGAAAATGCTAACATCTTTTAGTGATGTTATATTTCTTGATATATTTTAGTGCTACTGACTGTTTATTGTTGTATTTTTACAATTCCATTGGATTTATATTTTGTTTTTAAATGCTCAAACTATGACCGAAAGAAGGTATTTCCTGTATACATGGAACTAGCCTTTATTATTACCCCTGTTGAAAGTGTGTTAAATGAATTTGAGTCAGTGCATCAGTAAACTCTCACTGAGAACAGTTGCAGTTCTGGGCCAGAAATACTAAAAAGTCATTTCTGCAATTAAAAACAAAAATGAAACAATAAAACAGGATATAAAATTTACCTGATATTTTATGAATTGTTTTGAGGGTTTCTATTTAAAAGATGAAACATTTAAAGTTTTGGGATAAAAATATAGGCCAAGATCCAATGGTGGGCACCCATATCTAGCATCTGTAGAATTCTAGCTGACAGCAGTCTTTACTCTTTCTCCTCTCCTTCACACTGCTGCTTCTGTGGTGCCAAAAACCTGCTCCAAATGTGTGTTTTTTTTGGGGGGGGGGGCTTTGGGAACAAGTCAGGGGTATAGCTGGGAGGGGGGAGGAAGAGGGCACCCCCCCCCCCAGTTTCCAAATTTCTAGCATTGCAAGAAAGATGGAAAATCATTCACACACCACAACTGTTATATTTGCTGTACTTGTATTCCCTCGGTACCTTGGGCTGCCCCTTTTCTTTGGATGCCTAAACTATATTTCTAAATGCTCAACTGCAGTTTTAATGTTGTCCTTCTCAGTAGCTACACCCCTGGAAGAAGTTATTAGGATACAGGAGGGTCACTGTAGAAAAGAGGATTTGTTGATTCTGGGTGAGGCAACAAGAAATATACCATTGAATTGTGGCAATACACATAACTGTATACTGGTTACAAGGGGAAGGATCCGTTTCTCAGATAATTGTTCATCAGCTGGAAAAGCATTAAAAGGTGTCTATGGCAGCTTGATTGTTATCTGTCCCCATTGTATTCTTCTGACATCAGTCTTTACTCTTTGTACGACGAGGTGCTGACTTGGCACTTACTGCTACTACCCAGCTATCTTGTCTGCCTAGGTCAGTGTTTCCCAAACTTTGGTCCTCCAGATGTTTTGGACTTAATATCCCAGAATTCCAGAATTGTTGGCCAATGGCTTCTGGGAGATGAAGTCCAAAACACCTGGAGGACCAAAGTTTGGGAATCACTAGCCTAGGAACAAAACCAGGACTATTGCAGGGCCAGGCCCACTGCTGGCAGGGCGAATCAAGAGGAATGGTCTTCCAGTAGTCTGGTGAGAAAATGGGACATGTGAGGAGAGTGGGACAGTTTAGATTAAGGGTGGGAATCTTGCAGCTCTCCAGAGATTGTCATACCTTCCAACATTTCATAGATGAAAAGTAGGACACCTGTGGCAAAGCAACATCAGGCTGTGGTGAAGATGGCAAAGGTCAGAATGCACAGAGAAGCTATTGAAATCCACAGACACCTGGACAACTTCAACAGGAAAGAAGAAACCTTAAAAGTAAACAAAATCTGGCTCCCAGTTTTGAAATACAATAGAATCAAAACTCAACACTTACAAAAGAATTCCACCCAGGGACAGGGGGGTTCCCAGCAGATAATGGCTCATCAACCAACCATTAGCCAGACACTACCAAGCCTTGCATTTCTATACCCAGAAACTAACCATTCAATTACACAAATTTACATATACTCCCCAACAGGGGTTCACAGCACATAAACTCCACATACACTCCTACCCAACCATTCTCTGAAGATGCCAGCCACAGATACAGGCGAAACATCAGAAAGAAACTATTCCAGAACAGGGCCTCTCAGCCCCGGGGGGGGGCAAGGAAAATCTATGGCAAAGGCTATTAATGAGGGGAAACTGGCAGACTTGGGAGATTTTCAGACACGGAAAAATCGTCCCTTGCCGCGCGAGCAGCCTCCCGAAACTGCTGCGCGGCAAGGGTCTTTTTCGGACCGCGCTGTGCCTGTTGCGAAGCCGTCCGTGTCACTTCCGTGAAGCTTGGGACGGCTCCGCGTCATATTTCAAGCACGGAGGCTGCCCGTGATTGAAATATGACGCGGAGCCGTCCCAAGCTTCACGGAAGTGACACGGACGGCTTCGCAACAGGCACAGCGCGGTCCGAAAAAGACCCTTGCCGCGCAGCAGTTTCGGGAGGCTGCTCGCGCGGCAAGGGACGATTTTTCCGTGTCTGAAAATCTCCTTAGAAAGGCTGCAGCAGTTTATTTTTTTCCTGAGCCTACTGGGAAGCACCAGATTCATTCTCTCTCTCTCTCTCTCTCTCTCTCTCTCTCTCTCTCTCTCTCACACACACACACACACACTGAGTGCATTGAGTGTAAACTACTATTGCACTTTGAACTCTATTTGCTGCAATGGAAAGTAAACTCAGGACAAAGGGGGAACATGGGAGGACAAGAGAAAATCTGGGACATTTTAAAAGCAGCTGAAAAGTGGGACTATGGAGAGTAATTAGGGCTGTCCTTGTCAAATTGGGACAGTTGGAGGGTATGTAATTTGGACTGTGACTACCAGCCATTATTGTCAATGGTGAGGAATGATGGGAGTTCCAGTCCAACAATACACAGAGGACAACATGATTCCCACCTTTGGTTTAGAGGGATGTGAGGTTAGAAAGCAGAGTAGTGAGAAAGGAGAGCAAGCATTTAGAGTGCACAGTTTTGAAATTTGTAATATAAAATATAAACAAGTAATAGTAGTAAGAGACTTGCTACCATATTAAATTCTGGCAAAAAGGAAATGTTTAAAATAATCATGATTTCATTGAAGCCTTGTGCCTATTTCATTTTGGCTCACTGATCTGTACTTTTATTAGACTTAACTGAAGAGAGCTTTAGCATATTGCCACAGAAATCCCTAAAGTGGCCTCATTTGTATAATCTCGGGAGGAGGGGAAGAAGAGTGCTTTAAACTATATTTGGACAGCCATGAGGAAATGCAGGGCAGATACTTCACCCAAAAATATCTGCTAGGGTGTGTGTGTGCATGTATAAGTGTGTGTAATTGCCTGTCTGCTCCTTTTAATTTTCCTAATGAACCTCTAGCCAGCTGTGTGTGTACTATTGGGATTTTCCAGAAAATTTCAGCTTCTTTTATTAGAACCAAATTAATAAGATTTAAATACAGTGCTTTAACAAATAACAGCCAAAATATTTTATTATTATACTTGTTATACAACATTTTTTCACATGCAAAGCAATGCATAGTCTTGTTTTCAGTGCGGTGCAGTATCCCTTATAGGGACACTGTTCAGATTATAGAGTTGCCAGGTCAGGAGTACTGCAGGCCCTGAGATGTCAGAGGTCAAAACCTGAGACATCGGGATGACCCCTTGTGATGTTGAAAGGAGCAACCGCTGGTGCTGAGATTAATCACGATGTCATAAGTGTGCCCCTTCCCCCCCCCTCTCTCTCTGTATGTGTGTGTGTGTGTGTGTGTGTATATATATATATATATATATATATATATATCTGCCCAAGAAATGAAACTTGCAGGCAAGACCTTTCTCTGTGTCCCACCAAATTGGGACAATACAGAATGAGAGGACATGAAAGAGGGCCTTCTCAGCTGTCATGCCCCAGTTTTGTTATGTGCCCCCCTGGAGGTCTGACTGGCACCAATGTTGGTTTCTTTCTGGAACCATGCCAAAATATGTTGTTGTTTTTAATGAAAGCTTTCAGAGGCTAATTTATTTCCATTTTACATGTATATGGTTTTAAATTGTCATAGCTTTTGAAGTGGTTTTAAACTGTTGCTATGTTTCATATGTTTTTATCTCATTTAAATTATTTACAGTTTTAATCCAGAAGTGTTTAAAATGATTTATATCATATGCCACCTTGAAATCCCATGATAAAGGGTAGGATAGAAGCTATTTAATAAATAAATGTCAACCACAGTTGCACAAAGTATGCCATTTAAATTTTAAAAATAACAAGTCTAACCAAAAAAAAAAAAAACCACCCCACAAACATATATACACACACATTTTTCAAGGCAATGCTCTCTGAGATTCCTCATTCTTGGCCTGAGGACTGGAGAAAAGGGTCCAGGTAGTCCTAGTTCAGAAGTAAGTTACACCAGTTCTCAGGTCAGTGTACTTAGTACTGTAGCTTAATACTGTAGCTTAGTACTGTAGCTTTCATGGCTGGTCTGCATGTTTGCAGACTTCCTGTTTCTTTGCTCTACCCCATTCACTCTCTTCCTGCATCTCTAAGGAGACTGTCAGACAGTTATGCAAAAAGCAAAAAGTGTTCTTGTCCCACAATCTCCAGACCCATCCCTGTCCCAGCACAATAATCCTCCCTATCAGACTTACCTTCTCTTGTGTTCAAAGGCAGCCCAGGCATCACAGCTCAATTCACTTCCTGGACTTAAATCCCACCCGTTCTCCTACCTACCTGGTTCTTGCTATTCCACTTGGAAGTGTTCTGGCAGGAGCGCCCATTGACACTGTATTCATGAGTAAAAAACGGCATGAGGTTTCAGACAGCGGCAATGCTGGTACCAAAATAGGATGGGAGATTCATTGACAGCTCCGGCCTGTCAATAAAAAGAAACACCACAATAATGACAACGGGATGCAAAAGGATGTCATGTGATATTGGCATCCTTGTTGGACTGGGAGCACCTCCTGGGCTTGGGGGGGGGGCTGGTTCAGGATATGAAGCAAGCGAAATGACCACACACCAGTTCTGGGCTCAAAAAGAAGGCTATTTTATTAATGGCAGCAGATAGAAAAGCAAACAGACATATTCTCATCAGACAGACAAAACAAAAAGATACAAACCAGCAGAGTTGCACACTGCTGCAAGGCGATGCCCTGTGTCTTGCCCCCACCTTATCTGTGTTTCTCTCATTGACGCTTTGCAAACATAGTTGGTAGAAAGGAAACTTCCTCAAGCCAATTAACAAGGGAAGATTTTGTCATGCCGATATGCCAGGTGCCAAGGTGTCTCAAAACATCCGTATCTCCTTGGCTGTGGGATGACATTCTCATTCCCCCCTGCTGCCTCAAGCTGTGGAGAGAAACCTCTCCTTGACCCATTCTACTAAAGGAAAACAGTGCCTAGCATGTCAAATGCAGCCTGAACTAATCTTTTGCTAAGCCCTGCATGCAGGGCCTAAAAGTCCTTTTGTGTTCTGCTGGCATCGTTTTAGTGCCGCATTAGCTGCATCTGATAATCTCCTAACATGCAGCTATTTTCTCTTCTTTCCTTCTCTCTCCTCCATTAGTCCATGTATTTGAATTTTCACACATAATTGTAAGTAGAGCTAATTTTATATGTTTTACCACCACCACCAAAAAAGCCTTAACTTATATCTTTTCTCTGCTGCACCTTACCAGGGTGGGGAATGGGGTGGGGGTTATTGTTCAAAACTGCCTTGCCAGTTTTATTACTCTGCCTGTAAGCTCCACTATTATCTCTCACTTTTCCCAAGAGAATCAACTTTGTGGCCCTAGCCCCCTTCCATCCTTCCACTACGGGAATACAGTTTCCCCACAGGATCTTACTCAGACTGGAATTTGAGCCCAGGTCAAAAACAATTACCCACCACTCCTGCTTGTAAAGGTACAGGGAGATTATTTTTAAAAACCTTGTTCATATTGTTTTTATATGCTTAAAACTAGCTTACGAGCAGCAATTTGGCTGCCCTACATCTAAAACCAAGATTGTTTCTCTAGCACTTTGCTGCTACAGTCCAAAATTTTACATCACAATTAATTGACAACATAAATATTGATTACACATTGTACACAGAAATTTTTATAAACATGCTGTAAAAACTCTACCGTATTGACATAATTGTGTAGACAAAGAACAGGCTAGATCCTATTGAATTCACTAAATTGTTTTAAGTTGACTTGAAATGTTCTCTTAATTTTTGAAATGGAGGTTGTGATACACATTATTGTAAGAACAAAATTAGGCACTCATGTTTAGTTCTGATTAAGTGGTCGGGATTTTTTTTAAGAGCATTTCGACACAAAGAGTTATTCCTGTTACAATTCACCTTCCAGAGTCAGTCAGGGCCAGTGTTGACACAGCCAGGCTGATGCTGAGGCCAACATCCTGACAGTGAGTGCCCTGGCAAGAGACCTCCTCAACCTTCTGCTCCTCACCAGTAATTTGGGTCCAGACAGTATAACCAAGCAAACGGTATTAGACACAGGAGAAGGTGGAGCTAAAATTGCTTGCTCAGTGGCTCTCTATTCTATTGGACAAGGAAGCAAACAAGTAATAATGAAGAGGAAGAGGAGGAAGTCTTATCAATGGGAGCGAGGAAAACATTGGCAAAACTTCCACACTCTGGTGACCTCCAGGTGTCTTGTAATTCAACTCCTATGGTCCCCAGTGAGAGTTGTACCATGTCAGGAAAGTGATTTAGTTTCACTGAGGTAGGGCACTCCACCTGCCCAATCCCCCTCCCCAAGCTAGAATCAGCACTAATTTCAGTAAGTCTTTTGGGTCCTTTATATTCTTATTGATGAGCAACTTTTTTTTTTAGTGGACATACATTGAAGGTTAGTAGAACACAATGTTATTTCTACTTCTACAATTAAAATAATCTTAATGACTTGGATTGTTTCACCTTTGCTAAAGCAGGTTGCTTCCATTGCTGATCTTACACAGGAGCCAGATATTTCTCCACCTGTTACCATCTTTGTAATATGTCCTTATTAATAAGGAAGCTGCATAATATCTCCTCCCTACCTTGATGGGTCCAGCACAGGAACACAGGAGTCCATACCCACGTGGCAGGCTTCATCATGGGATATCACCACCAATTGGGAAGGAGGTCCCCAGCACATGATCAAGGTTACCTGTGTGTGACCAGCCTTGATCACATACTGAGGGCCTCCTTCTCCGCTTCAGAAAGTGTGACCCATGACAGCATCGGAGGTGCCCACCAATACTGGCCAGCATGTGCTTTTGCCTGTTTCATCATGGTAATGGTGGGATCCGAGCCAACTTTGGAGTCAGAATACTCTGATCAGAAGGTAGACAATTCTGGCCAGTGTACACAAGCCCAAAGAGAGGATCAAAGCAATTCTTGGTTGTTGTTTTTAATGGCTCACTCCTCAAGGACCAAAGAAGCATGATGAACCTGGGATGAGGTTTCCCCCTGATTTGGAAGAAAGTACAGTACAGGAAATAGTCATGTCAAGGGTGCCATCTACTATCTGGTTTTCCCTAGGCTAAAACAACCTGGTTTAACAACAATGCTACAAGGCAAAACTCTCACAGCCTTTTGGTCCAATTCAGTCAGCACCAGCAGAAGCCCAGGCACATCCTTGAAGCTTCTTGACAACAAGGGCAAAATATTCCACCCTCTGTTTCCAACACTTCCAAGAAAAAAGGAATTCAGAATTTAGGATTAATAACCAGGCAGCCACATGCTGGATTTAGAACTCAGCTTCCCCTAGAAATACACATACATAAATCCAATTATTGGAAACTTTTTATTTATTTACTACAAGATCGGGAAGTAAAGAAAACTATGGAAACACAATTATTAGAAAAACAGACCCACCCAGTAATACAGAAAGCTAAATTTTCTCATTCTCATAGATACCAGTTGCATAAGTTTGGTTCTCTTCACTAAACAAAATTCAATACCATAAAATCAGCACAGGGGAGGGGGGAAGGAGGATCTAGGAGGAGTACAAAGGAACAAAGAAGCAATACTCAGTTTCATGGGGAAAACGAGTCATATAGTGCATATGAGCAAAATGAACCACTTGGGACCCATATAAGCCTGAACCTCCTAGCTTTTTGACAACCAAATGGGTCCTTTCCAAACACAGATAAAATCATTTCCTCACTAATAAGCAAAGGCCTTTGAGCATCATTGAACCACTTACAAACAAGAGATAATGCAACTGCTTTAGGCATTATGTTATCCGGAAAGCATAATGAATATCTACAAACAGGCAGGTTCCAAATGGATACTACAGGAAGAGACAGAAATGGGACAGGATTTCTCTACAAGTAGGTCAATAATCATAAAAGTGGGTGATCAGTGAACTGCCTCTTGATGAAGGACAGGGAGTCTGACCTGGGAGTACAATCCACTATTCATGAAATGGCTTCTTTGAGAGTGTGTAAAAATGTGCACTCACTGGATGTCACTGGAAGAGCAGAGCAGAGACAAACTTTGCAGTTCTGTTTTGGACTAGTTACTACAGGACCAGGAACTGTACAGCCCTCCTGATGTTGTTGGACTGCAGCTCCCAGTAGCCTGAGCCAATATACCCAATGGTGAGGGATGCTGAGCATTGCAGTTCTACAACATCTGGAGTATATTGTATATTTCTCAAAATTCATTATTGTTGTCAAGGAAGCTTGCAAATTAAAATTATTATAATATAATTAAAAATATTAAAAAGTCAACATTAAAATAGAATTAAACTATTAACCATATTAAAACAATTTAAAATGTATACTTTAAAAGATAAAAAAGTTAAAACAGTACAATTGAAAACAATACACAACCCTTTTATAACCCTTTTCTTAAAAGCCATCAAATCTAAAAATCTTTCAGAATTTTAAAAAAGTCTGCCTGCTAACAGAAGGATAGTAATGAGTTTTACAAAATTGACTTATAAACTGTCATAGATATATAAAGTATTACCTACTGTCTTCCATCATATTCTTACTTTTTCTGAATTTTGAGATGCAGTTTGAATTTATTTTTTTAGAAAATGTGTACACGAATGCATATAATAGGGGAGAGTGCACAAAAAAAAGTTATATTGAAAAAACCTACTTGCAAACAAACAAACAAAAAATTCACATTAGGAAAAGCACATTCCAGAATGCATATATAAGGAATTCAGATGGAAATTCATATGAATTTGCCTGCAGACTTTTTTTGGGGGGGAGCAAACTAATATGGAAATAGGCTGGAATGAATTCAGCACTGGAAATGAAGAAGCAAGTGGAACTGAAACTGACAGATTTGTCCATCTCTATGGACATTTTCAGATACAATTTTCAGCAGCAAATATCCCAAAACAGCTCCGTTGCTGCCGCGCAGCAGGGGAGCGGTTTCGGATAATGGGTGTGTAGGCTTTTATTGCTCATCACATCTGTTTTTATCTAAAAAGCTAGCTTTGTTTCTCAGAGGTTCAGAAAATAAAAGTAAACTCTGTTGGTGCCAGTGGGGCGTTAAGACAAAAAACAAATGCGGGAGGTTTCACACTACCTCCCTGCACAGATATTGGTCCTCAGTTGAATTGAGACTGCACAAAATTACATTAGAATAAAAATAAAATGGTAATCTTCTGCTGCACACAGCATACTTAACATGTATGCAGTTTAAACCAGAGACCATATCACAATGTACGCATAGGACATTTTCAGATACAATTTTCGGCAGCAAATATCCCAAAACAGCTCTGTTGCTGCCGTGTGGCAGGGGAGTGGTTTTGGATGACGCTGTCCCTCTGCCGAAACCTTCTGTGTCACTTCTGTGACAGAATGGAGGAAGCCGCATCATATTTCATTCACAAATGTTGCCCATGAGTGAAATATGACACGGCTTCCTCCAATACCTGTGCAGGGAGGTAGTGTGAAACCTCCCGCATTTGTTTTTTGTCTTAACGCCCCACTGGCACCAACAGAGTTTACTTTTATTTTCTAAACCTCTGAGAAACAAAGCCAGCTTTTTAGATAAAAATGGATGCAATGGGCAAAGAAAGCCTACCCACCTATTATCTGATTCAGATCAGGGCTGCATGCTTCAGAGTAAAAAGAAGTGTGCTTCTGCGTGCTACATGTAAGCATTGCTGCTGCTGATGATGCAATGTATTCAAGCCTTTTACTCCAAGTCTCAAGTTGAGTCTCAAGTCTGGACTCTTCACCCAGAAGTGTTCATGCCAGAGCAGCCATTGATGCTGCATTCACATGAGTTAAATGTGGTTCCACATGCCAGCAGTAGCCAGCACAAAAGTGCCACAGGGGATCAATTGGTGGCTAAAGCTGTCAATTAAAAAGTATAGGTTTGGGGCAGAATATAACCGTGAAAGGGCAATGTCGTCTGATCTTCATGCCCTTTCGTGGTTATGTGGCATCATTATGATGCCGTATTTTATGTATCTGATAAAATCCCAAGTCTCAAGTCGAGTCTGGGAGCCAACTTTAACAGAAAAAAAGGAGGTGGTGGTGGGGTATGTTAGGAAAGTCAATGGCATCACTTACTTCAAGCATCAGGCAGGACTCACACACATACACACACATGAGAGGGTGGGGCATCTTTCTCAGAGGGGAACAGCAAATGCATTAGATATGAGCCCTGCACGCTGGGGGTGAGTCTTACCTGCTTGCTTCTTCTAAGAAAAGCTTTAGAAGGATCCTTCCACCTCAAGCCTGTTGCCTAACACATTTGTTCTTCCCTTCCAAGAAACACTCCCTGAGTGTAAGGATTGATTCCTGATGGTTTCTTTCCCTGCCATCTCTTGGTGGTGCTGTAATCTTGCTGTTAACTATGCTTTCATTTCTTATTGCTGACTAAGGACTGCAGCCCTACCTAGCATAGCCAACCATAATGCTAACCCATCCCTTTTTCAAACAAGGATGGTTAGTAGTTGGATATTGTTGCTGAAGTTGTGTGCCTTCACGTAATTTTCAACTTATGACGACCCTATCACAGGGTTTCCTTGGCAAGGTTTGTTCAGAGGGTGGTTGCCTTTGGACTTTTTAGGACAATGTAAAAATAACGCTAGCAGCGTCGCTAGGTTGCGACGCTGCAGCGCTAGAGGGCGTCAGTTTCGTACGATGCTCCTTCCCAGCGGTACTGTTGCAGTACCGCTGGGACATTTGACCGTGATATTTTTGCTTTCTACCATCATATTTTACTCGCGATCAACAATCGTGAGTAAAATATGACTGTAAAAGCAAAAATATCATGGTCAAATGTCCCAGCGGTACTGCAACAGTACCGCTGGGAAGGAGTGTCGTACGAAACTGACGCCCTCTTGCGCTGCAGCGTCACAACCTGGCGACGCTGCTAGCGTTATTTTTACATTGTCCGAAAAATTCCTTTGCCTTCTTCTTGAGTATTTGTCCAAGGTCACCCAGCCAGTTTCCATAGCCAAGCAGGGATTTGAACCCTGGTCTCCTGAGTCATAGTCCAATGTTCAAACCGCTACACCACACTGGATCTTAGCTGTCACTTTTTCTTGGTGTTTTCTTCTGATGTTTTTAGCTGTACCCTGTTGCCTTCTCTCAAAATGCAGGAGGCAATTACACTTTCTGAATAGTCCTGGGTATATCTTCCTTTTGCTCTCTGCATGACAACATTTTTCCTAATGCTTTCAATATGCTTGCCTCCTTAGAGGAGAGACTGTTTTTCTTTTGAATATCCCTCTTTATCTTTACTACTAAGCCTTATGATAGGCCTCCAAGCTGAAGTAGTTTTATAGTTACTTCTCTCAAGCTGTGCTTTTAAAATCCATGTTCTTTAGAATTATTTTATTTCCTAGCTTTCTCTCTTTTGTGCCTGATTTTTAATATTCTCTAATGTGCATGAAAAGACTAGGCTCTTTTACATTGCATACGTATAGAACTTGATACCACATTAATTACTATGGGCCCATCCTACAGATTCCAGGTTTGCTGGTATGCTAGAGCTCTCCGGCAATGAATTCTAAGTAACTCATGATACTTCAAATCCCAGGATTCAGTAGGATAGACCCATGGCAGTGGTGTCTAAGTGTTATTACTATGTAGTTTTAAACAGACCTACTACATTAACATTGTGCTAAAGACTTTTGAAATTTTTGCATGAATTCTTTTTAAACACTATTTGGATTTTATAAAGTATCTAAGAATCCTGAACTCTCCATCAAAATGGTTGATTCCCCCCCCCCTTCTAACTGGGAAATTAGAATGCCTTGATTATGTTAAACAATTCATTATATTATGTTTTTGATGTTTTAATTATTGTTAATGAGTTGCCACCATTTGTTTGATTTTTCATAAAATTTACATTTTTATCATTTTGGCAGTTCTGGATGACTTATCAATCACCCTGTACTTATGGGAGTGAATTGAGTGAATCAAAATAAACAATGAAGCCATTTTTCATCTACCATAACTACAGTGTTGATACATAAAACTAAAGTAATTTCACCTACACATATCTTGAAGTAATTTGTTACTCCTAATTAATCCTTTCCCCAATAATGAGGGTATAAGTAAATTACATTACAGACAAGAAATAAATTCACTCCTTCAGCAGCAAAACTGTAAATTTTAGTTACATTATAGCTGCAGTGATATGACCTTAATAAATGGTGGCAGAGGAATATAACATGGTTCCGGTACGTCCTGATGCTGTGCTTCATGCACTGCTGTGGAGTGTTGAGGTGACAATGAAGTGGCAAAAGGAGAATGGTGTGTGTAAGGGGGCGGGATTACCACAGAGCAGTGCCTTGTAGCATCAGCTATAGTATCCAGATTTACAAATAACTAAAATTAATTGTTTCAGTTACTGCAGAGAATCCAGAAAGTAGTCACTTTTTAAAAAAGAAAATTGTATCTATAGCAGTAACTGAATATTGGAAGGGATGTTTTAATTAAAACTAATTTACTTTTTTAAAAAATATCTTCCAAACTCTGCCTATAAATGCACTATATGCTTGTCTTTCTTTTTCCACCACAAACCTCCTTTGTAGAAAAGGTTCCTGCCCTTCAGCTGATGCTCTACTGATGCAGGAAGAGAAGGATATAACACCTAGGGACCACCTTGTCTAATACATTGTTTCCAAAATTGGCCAGCCTGGTGTCTCTGGAGCCTCTGGAAAGCTCACAAGCAGTACAAAGACAACAGTTTTCAGCTGTTGTCTTGTTCTCAACACTAGATATTCAGAAATACAAAATCTGTGAACAAGATGCACAGAAATGTACTATCACCTACATAAAAAGAACTGATGGTAATAAAGTTTATCCTAAACCTATGTTCAGTCAATGGCAATAGAAAGCAGTGATTTGCTCTTTATGCCAAAATGTCTTTATTATGGTATTATGTGAAAAGGCCACATTACTGATTTACAAATGTTTAAGTAAAAAAACAAACAAACCAAAAAATCTCCAATGCAGACAAAAAGACTAGATTAGTTAATCATATTGATAGGCTGCATGAATTAAACCTTGTGCCATGGTTATATTTGAAAATATGAGGCTTCAATCAATGCTTAACTTGCCTAGCTGTGAACATTATTTGCAACACTTGGGGGTTGTCTTAATGGTGAAAAAACTCCTCATAGAATTTAAGGAGATCCCGTGGTGATTTTCTGTATTCGGAACGAGGGGGGCCAAAAACTCCCAAAACTCTGGTGGTGGGGGAACTTCATGATTTTTCCTGAGGTTTTTTGTTTAAAAATATTGAAAAGTGCATTACTGTTCATTTGGACAACCGATTTGCATCTCTGCTCAGGGTGGAAGTGGAAAGCTGATTGGTCGGATGCGTGCAGGGGGTAGGCTTGCCAGTAATGAAGTGGTCAGAAGCACCATTTTGGAGTTTTACATTGCCAATTGTGTGCTTTTTCACTGTGCTGAAGTGACCAAACAGCTTTTTTAAGTGGAAGGTCACACTTGCGCACCTTAGATTTACAGGGGTTTTTTTTAAAGTGCAGAGGTAACAACTAGTGGAGAATAATAACGTGAGCGATTAACTCCCAGCCACCATCTTGATTTGCAGGCATGGCTGCATGTGAGCAACAAACATGGATATCTTTGCATACCAGTGATTTTGCCAAAGGACTGTGGAGACAAAAGAGGACTGCTGCAATTTTGCGTTAATGCGCAGCAATCAGCACTATATCGTCTCATCTAGACAGGTCCTTGGACTCTTCCTTTGTTGTTTGTTTGTTTTTTCCTTTCTTTAAAAAAATCTTTTTCATACCTGGATAAAAAAAATAAATAAAAGAAAAATTGAAGTATTGCCTTTCCTGGGAATATATTTACAGTAAACATAACTGAAAGCTTTAAGAACAAGCCTTGGTTGTGATGCTTAAACAGTATTCTAGAGCTATATTATTGAATGCAGTCAGGCTGACCAAAATGATATGAGGATAGTAGCCTTGCAGTCAGCTATGCATAAATCTAATCACGTCATAGCTTGTGGCCATTGCTAGTTTACCACAGATTTTGTTAGACACCTAAAGAGATCCAATAGTTGCTGTCTGAGTGGCAATTTCTGAAAAGGAAACATGACTGTACAGTAGTTTATCTTGAGCAGTGTTTTTCATGGAGGTGAAGTCTTGAGTACAGAGAATAAAAACACAAAGAAACAAACAAAAAGAAGTCAAGATGCTGTATCAGCTGGCATGTAGCTACAATATGTTTCCTGGAACAACTACCCCACAACCCACCTTTTCTGTGTGCCAGTTCCCCTTACGCAATAGCTCTGTTTCCATAACTGTGGAAAGTAGGGACAGCAGCAAACAAGTATTTTCCTTTAGCTGGACACACTATGACAGGCATTCTCCAGGATGTCCCAGGGGTCCTATGGCAGTTCACAAAAATGATGTCATTGCTGTGCATCCAGCTATATGAAAATTCTGCTGCCCCTCATTGTCCATTGACATGAACATAGCTATATTGGCAATGCTGCCACATGGAAAAGGTGAGGTTTGGGGAGAATTTAGTTGTTCCACAGTCATAACAGAATTCCAGCCTTCAGGATGATTAGAACAGGGAGTTACAACAGCATAGATTTGCACCATCATATCTCACTAATAATAGGCCAGCCAGGGCTGGGGTAGGATAAAATTTGAGAGTCAGTAAGGAAAAAGTTAAACTCTGGAACCATGGTTATTTAATGGTATGAAGAAGCATGGAAAGGGGTACATAAAAAAGGCTTATTGTTAGCTGTGCATGAATTATTCTAAAGACCAAATGTATACGCCTCGTGGTCTATACTCCATGTGCACAGCTGGGATCCTTTTCCCTACCCCCTTCTCAGAGCACCTCTATGCACCTCTATTTTCCTATATGGCTGGTTTTGTCAATTTAATGAAAAATGATTTTTAAAATGAGATTTTATTTGACAAGAAAAGCCAGCTTCATACAGCATTTGGTTTTACATGCTGCCATCCATCCTTCATCTGAGTGGAGTGCACCTTCTGTGATGTCAGTGGACTAAGAAATGGACTACACAAAGGTGCTGGATGACTTGCAGGAATCTCTTGCTGGTTTAGGCTCATGGATGGAAATATAATGTTCACAATGGGTGCAAGAGGTGCAAGAGAGAAAACCCCACACAAGTGCATAAACAGGGGAAAGATGATCCTTTGCTAGACATTCGGGGAATTCTTCATAACCGCTAAATAGAGTTTCCATGTTCCTTTCATTAGTAGACACCAGGGACAAGAATAATCAAGGGGTTCGTTGACACGGCAGATTTATTGCGGCAACTTGCTCTTTAATTCTTTTCCGCAGCTGTGACAGTCAGGTTTTTTTTCTAATTATGCTGCTTTTTCGTTCAGACTTGAAAAAGTGGGGGGGCGTGGCCTCCCAAGCAGAGGAAGGCTTTATGGGGAAGAGCATAGACCCTCCTTTGAAGCCCTGTGTTTTCTAGCTAAAGAAAGACTCACAGACTGCCAAAATAGCATGGGGGAGGGGGGGAGATCAAAGAAGTGGCTCTGTCTCTGTATCTCTCTAAATCTGCCTGTAAATGAACTCAGTCACTCCCTGAAGCAGAGACACAGCAATCTCCCCATCTGCCCTGGCTGAAAGACCTTGCTGCCCATGCTGTGGGTCCTAAGGTGAACCTATCACAATTTTTTTTCTGTACGATTTGTTTAATCAGGGTTCACAGACTTGCAAAATAGCAGAGGATATTTCAAAGTTTCTGATCGCTACTGAATAATCTCCCTCCCTCACTCTCCCTCCCTCCCCCAATCACAATGCAGCTCTGCTGCAGCCCTTAGTGAAATGGTTTCTTGCTCTCGCTCTCTCCCTCTCCCTCCCCCAAGCAGAGCTGACAAAATGAGAACTTTATGGGCAGAACAGATCTTCCCTTGACTGAAAGGTCTTGGGAATCCTTTTTCTTGGCAGACTTGCAAAATAGCAGAGAGGATTTTTCAAAGTTTCCTGATCACTACTGAATCTCCCTCCCTCAGTCCCCCTCTTTTAAGCCCACCCCTTCATCATAGCAACCAATCACAGTGCAGCTCTGCTGCAGCCCTTAGTGGAACGGTTTCTTACACTGCCAATAATGTGCTACATTGCAAATATACTGGCAAAAGTAGCAACATCCCTTGCCACACTATATTTGGGTGTTTTACTTTCCCCCCTTTTGAATGAGGCGATGCTCTGGTGCAATCCGTAGGAACAATGAGCTATCTTTGTGGTATATTTAGAGGAATATTTGCCCGTGTAAATGGGCCCTTGGACTATCAGCATGACATACTACTTGAGAATTCTCTGAAGTATCTGACTGGGCATTGTTGGAATCAGAATGCTGAGCTGAACTGGCCTTTAATCTAAGCCAGCAAAACAGCTTTTCTGAGTGCAACCCAGCTCCCCTCATCTGAGACATCAATTCAAGTGAAACTTAGCAACATGGAAACATATCTCGAGTAATGCCCAGGAGGAATGGCAAAAAGAGACGAAATGGTTTAGAAAGGGATGCAATGAAAGTAAATAATGAGCATCCTGGACATTGCTGGCACAGAGGTGATCCTTACTACATTCTAGACTTGAGTTGGAAGAGTGCTAATAATACTGACTTGGTCCTTTTCCCTGTACTCAGAGAATGGCTTTCCTGAGGTTGAACAACATGTGGAGCTGAGAAAAGAGCTGTTAAAGAGCATGAAGGAGAGAACTCTCACAAATAAACAGCAGGAAAGCTGGTGGTGAGTCATTCTAGCATGAGTGCATTAAAAGAAATCCCCTCTGGGGTTGTTTCAGAAGCATCATCTCAAGGGAAAGAGCCATATCAGACAAAGCTATTCTGTTAAGATGCAGACAAAGCCACTATTACAGTGGTTTATTATGCCTGCCTATGGTATGCAGAGACCTTACCTCATTAGGATACGCATATTGAGCATCCACAAGAGAAGACAAACAAAGAAGCGAAACTCAAGGCAAATATCTTTATGGGTGAAATTTGTTCATTCAGTTCTGTCTGGCAATATTCCCAGGACTCCTTGGTTTATATATTAGGAACTGCATATTGCATCCACTTAAAGGCCTTTTTTATGTACTGTTGCTCTTTTTATGACTTTCTTTTTGAAGCACTGTAGGGAAAACAGTTGCTCTCCTTGCTTCCACACCTATGAATTAACTGTTAAATAATAAGAGCAGAACTATTCAGTAGAAAGAATTATGTACCAATCCATCCATTAGGAGCATTAATTAGGAACTGATTCATTATCAGTCATAGTGTGGGCTTATTAAATACAGTAATAATATTGCCAACAGTACCACATACAAACTTTTTATCTCCCCCTCAGCAAAAGAACAACAATAACAAACTCAAGCATACTCCCTGCATTCCACTATAGTTCCAAGTAATGTCCCTCCTTTTAAAAGACATGTTTGGTAAATTAGCCTGTTCCACGACCTGCAGCCACAGCCCAATGGAATATCCTTAAAAACTTTAAAGATCCATCAGTTGATCAGCATGAGTAGTCCTTACATTGATGCAGATCACACCTTTTCCACAGCATTGTCCCCACATTGCCGTCAGCAAATCTGTCCTTAAGTCCATTCAGCAGTTCACATACCTGGGAAGCATCATCTCCTCAGTTGCCAAGATTGACAAAGAGATCGATCGCAGATTAGCAAAGGCATATAGCACATTTGCAAGACTTTACAAAAGAGTCTGGAGTAACAAACACCTGAGGCGAGGCACAAAAATCAGTGTGTATAGAGCCACTGTACTGTCTATTCTCCTTTAGGGGTGTAAAACATGGGTCACCTATCGCCAACACTTACGACTCCTCAAACACTTTCATCAGCGCTGTATATGCACATTCCTAAATATACACTGGACTGACTATGTGATGAATGTTGCTGTCCTTGAGCAAGCAGGGATCACCAGCATTGAGGCCATGCTACTGTGAGAACACAGCTGCGCTGGGCAGGGCACGTTTCCAGGATGGAGAACCATCGCCTCCCAAAAATACTACTCTACGGTGAACTGGCCACAGGTCAGTGTAAGAGGGGCGCTCCAGAAAAGCAATACAAGTACTCCCTGACACAACATCTCAGGCTTGGCCAAATTGATCATCAACAATGGTCCGCCATGGCCTCACATCAGGAGGCATGGAGACGCACTATTCACAATGCTGCACCCTTATTTGAGAGCTCACGCCGAACAAATCTTGAAGAGAAATGACAACGCAAAAAGAATCACAACCCGGAAACATCACCCAAGGAGACCTTCTGCTGTGCTTTCTGCAACCGGACATGTTTACCTCAGATTGGCCTTTTCAGTCATCAGCGCGCTTGCAGAAAGCACGGGATGAGTCCTTCCTGAACCTTCATTTGCGAAGAAAAGCCAGAGCAGGAGGAGGAGGTCCCTGTAGTCAATTCATCACATGGTAGCTAATCTTCTGGTGATTGTCCTCTCTCAATTTGGCTAGGCTGGTCCTCCTATAGCACATATGCAACTTGTTGCCAGAGCTGCACTTGAAGACTTGATAGGACTTTCTAGAACTTGTGATCTGTTGGCTTAGCCTTTGAGAGCCTGGGGTAACTTCCACAACACAATGGGGTGACAAAGTAGGAATATCTCTGGTGATAAAAATCCTGGTTGAAGTATTCAGGTGTTGTTGTTGTTTTAAATATTTTTATTTAAGGATTTCCTACTATTAATATGTTCAAAAGAAGACTGTCGAAAAGGATAATTTAGCAACAGTATCTTTTTTCAAAATATATTTTTATTAATTTTATAATCATACATTATAATATCTAATCAATACTTATTTAGTATAACACATAAAATTACCATAAACATCACAATTTTTCTATTAACTCATTTCAAAAGTTAACATAAATTCTTTACTATGATTCTTTTCATGAATATTACTTCCTCTACCCCCCCCCCAACCTCAGTGCTCCCCTTCACCGGAACCATTATCCCTTACCTAATCGTTCCAGAATCTCATTTCTTCTCGTGGAGGTAACCTCCCATCTTTTGTCTGTAATACTTTTTAAACAAATACTTTCCAAATTTTATCAAAATCACTTTCTTTCCAACTTCCTCTTTTTACTTTAATTCTACATGTTAACTTATCATTTATTGCCATTTTCCAAACTTCTTTATACCACTCCTCCACTTGTACATTTATTTGTATTTTCCAATGTCTTGCTATAATTAATCTTGCTGCCATTAATAAATTTGTTATTAAATCCTTTTCTGCTTGGTTCCCATTCTGTCCATTATAAATTGACATAAATGCTATGCTCGGTTTCCTTTCTATATTTCTATTCAGAATATTCTCTATTCCTATAAAAACCATTTCCCAAAACTGCTATACAAATTTACAATTCCACCACATATGCATATATGTACCTATTTCTTGACAACCTCTCCAACAATATTTAGAATTATTCTTGTCTATATTATGCAATCTTGCTGGTGTCAAGTACCATCTCCATATTATTTTATAGTAATTTTCTTTTAACCGTATCAACATATTTTTTAGATGTCTTTGTTTCCAAATCTTATCCCATTCATGATCTCCAATTTTTTGTTTCAAATCTTCCTCCCATATTCTTAAATATTCCCTTTTGTCTTTTTTATCCTTATTTTTTATCAATATTTTATATAATTCACTTGTAATACCCTTCAAACTTTCATTATCATCCCTGTTTTCACCTTTTTTCATCAAATTTTCATTGTAAATTCCCTTGTTTCTTTATGATTCTTTTTCCAATTTTTTATCCATTGTTCTAACTGTATGCAATTAAACCATGAAATTTTCATTCCACATAATTTCTCTCTTATACTCCCTTTCTCATTCATCCATACTGTCCATCCCTCTATTTTGTCTACTCCTCTTTTCTTTAATTCCTTTCCCATTTTTCCTTCAAATTATTTGGGAATTTTGTTTCCATTATAACGGGTGTTAATACTGAATCAATAGGCAAAAATTCTCTCTTATATTTATACCATATTTCCCATATATTTTGCAAAAATGGGTTCTCAATTCCTTTAATTTCCTTTTTTTGTAAAATTAGCAAAAAATATGTTCCATATTCTCTTTTCTATTCTCCCTGTTCCTGTCTCTAACCATTCTAAATCCCCCTGTCCGACAATTCCTTCTATAACATATATCAATTGATTAGCTTCATAATATCCTTTTATTTTTGGAAGACCAAGTCCTCTCTCCTTCTGTGATATATACCAAAATAATTTATTTAATCTCATCCTTTTCCCTCCATTACAATATTTATTCAACATATTTTGCCATTTTTTCAGTTCTACTTCTGATATTTTTATTGGTAACATTCTAAACAAAAGTTTAGTTTAGGTAATATTTTCATTTTAACTAAAGCTACTCTTCCAAACCATGATAGTTGAATATTTTTATGTTCTTCCAACTTCTTTTCCATTTCTTTCCTTAATACCATAATATTTTTCTCTTCTAATTCTTTTAAATCTTTTGTAATATATATATTCCTAAATACTTAATATTACTTTTTAATCTTACTTCTAATTTTTTCTCTTTTACAAATATATTTTCTTCTTCCTTAGTATAGTTAAACATCATCATATCTGATTTATTCCAATTAACCTGTAAGCCTGTCATCTTCTCAAATACTTTTAAATGTTCTTTATTTTTTTCTATTCCATTAATAAATCCTTAATTGTTAGCAATGTATCATCAGTAAACAAGCTTGTCTTATGTTTTGTTTCTAATCCAATTCCTTCTATACTATTATCATTTCTTATCACATTTGCTAGAATTTCTATTACTATTGCAAACAATATTGGAGAAAGTGGGCAACCTTGTCTTGTTCCTCTCATTATTTTTATCTCTCTTGTTATTCCATCGTTAACCATCACTATAGCTGTGTTATGGGAATGCAATTGATCTATTAATCCTCTAAACCTCTTCCCCATTCCAAATTCTTTCAATATTATTTTTAATGTTGGCCATTCCACACAGTCAAATGCTTTAAATATATCTAATGCTAATATCTCTGCTTTTACTTTTGTTTTGCCGATTATATGTATATTATTTAACACCCTTCCTATCAAATTTGACGTTTGCTTCCTTTCACAAATCCACATTGATCCTTTAATATATATTTATACATACAACTATTCATTCTCTTTGCCATTGTTGCTGATAATAAATTTGCATCTTAATTTATCAATGATATAGACCTGTATGATCCTGGGTCCATCAAATCCTTATCTGGCTTTGGTATCAATATTATCAATGATTGTTGCCATAATGGAGAGACTTTATCTCCTGTTATTATTTTGTTTAGAATTCTAATAATTTAGGTATTAACTTCTTTTTAAATACTTTATAATAATCTGGTCCTAACCCATCCATTCCTGGAGCTTTCCCACTTTTTTAATTATTTATTGCTTCCTCAACTTCCATTTTTGTAATTGGGTTTTCTAATAAATCCCTGTCTTCCTCTTCTATTTTAATCTTCCAATTTTCCCCTACATATTTTTCTATTTGTTCCACTGATTTATTCCCACAGTGGTACAGGTCTTTATAAAACTCCTCAAAAATTGTTAGTTTTTCTTTCATTGTTCTACACATTTTACCTGTTTTATCTCTAATCCCATTTGTCATATTTTCCATTTTCTTCTTTGTGTGGATCTAGCCAATATTTTTTAATATTTATTACTAAATTCAAAATACTCCCTTCTTAAATAAATTAAATTTTCCTGTACTTAATCTACTTCCATTTTATCCAATTCCTCCCTCTTTGCTCGTAACTCAATATAAGTTTGTTTTTCCTTGTCTAATATATATTTATTTTCCAATAATGCTATTTCCCTTTCTAATTTCCCTTTTCTTTCTTCTTGCCTTTTTTTAAGTTAAAGGTTTCTTTTATGCATATCCCTTGTCACAGCTTTCATAGTATCCCACAAAATTCCTTTTGATACTTCTTTATCATTTAATTCCCATAATTCTTTCCATTCATTCTCAATTTTTTCTACTATTTCTCTGTAATTTAAAATCTTTGTATTCAGCCTCTACCTTTTCACCTGTTCATAATCTCACTTCATTATTATCTCCACATTGACTAAGGCTTGCTCTGTTACTTTTATATTTCCTATCACTGAATTTATGATTTTATCAATCAAATTTTTTGATACAAAAATAGAATCAATTCTTGAATAACTCTTATGTACCATTGAAAAATATGTATATTTCCTTTCACCTCCCTTTACCAATCTCCACACATCTTTTAACCCCTTTCTTTTTATTATTTTATTTAAATTTGTAATATTATCATATTTATCCCTTAATGAGTAATTTGATTTATCTTTTATTCTTTCCATTTGCATGTTAATGTCTCCTGCTACAATAATATTTTCTTCTTGCATATTCTCCTTTTCTTTAAATACTTTCTCATAAAATTCCTTTTGTTTTTCATTTGGAGCATATACATTCATTAGAACATATTTATCTTCTCCCATTTCACCTTGTATTATAATATATCTACGATTTTCATCTTTTTTCACCTTTTTAATGAAAAAAAATGCATTTTTTGCTATTAATATTGCTACCCCTCTAGCTTTTGAATTTCCATATGCTTTTTCATAAAGTCTTACCCAATTCAATTTCAATTCATTTACTCCTTCCCTTTTTTGATGTGTCTCTTGTAAAAATATTATATCCGCTTGATCCTTCTTCAATGATGCTTCAATCCTTTTTCGTTTTATTACCATGCCAAGGACATGAACATTTAAGTTTGATATCTTTAATTTATTAACCATTAGATTCCTTATTACATTTTCTATAAAATCTTCTGGCTCCAAAAAGTGACCTCCCTCCCCATACCCACCCCTTCCCAATTTTTCCCCATTCCCTTCCCCCCTCCTCCCTTTCCCTTCTTTACCTCCCCACCTTGTCTTCCCTAGGCAAATTGCCTTGCTCAAGACCCTCCAGGTCTTCCAGGTGAGGAGTGGTGAAGAGATCCTCCAATGGCCCAGAACAGCTCCCTCCCCCCGAGTGCTCATTAAAAAAATCCCCTTTTTTTCTTTTTTTTCCCACTGTAATTTATTCTTCCTTCTGCTTTCTTCATCTGTCTAAACTTTTCCATCTCCGCTGTCCACTCCTCCATCAGCTCCATACTCCTTCTTATGTATTCCCAACTCCTCCAACAGTCAGTTGGAGTCCTTCTTCTGGTGTTTCCATTCTATATCTTTTTCCTGCCCATTCAAATTTCAAAAACACTGTGTATCCCCAATACACAGCTTTCAAAAGAGTAGCAATACAAGGCTTCATCAATTTTCTCCAGATTACTCTTTGTGGACAGTAGTCATTATATAATTCCACCCTTACATCTCCATACTTCAGTCTCTCTGGATATTTCTTGACTGTTCTCATCAATTCCTCCTTGTTATTGTAATCAATAACTCTGACAATAACCTCTCTTGGCAAAATACTTCTCCTTCCTGTCAGTTCTCTATGGATCCGCTCAATGTCCTCTTCCCTCCATTTCACAGCTGGGGTCGCTTGCTGTAGCCATTTCAACACTTCAGATTTCAGGTTAGATCCTTGCTCTTTCCCCACAGATTCTGGCAGGAACCTTATTCTAAAGTTATTCCTGTGTTGATAATCTTGCATGTATATCAATTTTTTTCCATATCTGTGATTTTCTTCATATTATCCTGGATCTGACTGCCTTGAAGTGTTTGGGTTTTAATTATTTCTTTGTTCTCTTTTACTATATTAAGAATATCTCCTTATAGTCCTTGTATTTATGTACTCATTTCCACAAATCTTTCTTCAGATCTTTTCCTCTCCTTCTGCGTTTCTTCTCTTATGCTTGCAAACTCTGAAAACATTCTCTTTTTATCTTTTCTAAATTCTGTCATCATTTTTGTAAAGAGAATCCATATGAGTTTTAATATCCCCTGTTCTTTCTCCCCTTCTTTCCCTTCCCCTTGGGGATGGAGGATCTAGGGCTGAGGCTCCTGAAGGAGGGCTAATTTCTTCTTCCATCCTTAGTCCTTCTGGTTCACGCTTGTTATTCTGTGCTTCCAGAAATATCCTTTCCAATCTCTTATGCGATCTGTCTGACGGTTTACCTAATGTTTGTGGTCTCAACCAGCTTTTTCCTGCAGTATTTCTTCTTTTTAAAGACATAAGCAAATCAAAACACTCCAAACTTTCATTTCTTCCCTTCTGTTAATGGCCCCTCCTTCCTCCACCACTTATTTTTTTAAAGCTTTCCACTTATTCTCCAGTTAGATAAGATATTTCTTCCTCTGTTAAATCATCCTTTTCATTTGCTTACAATTGTTCGCTGCTTTCTCCAACCTTAGTGATTTATTAGCAAAATGTTCTTTTTAATTATGTTGGAGGCAGCTCCAAGATCGGACAAAACTGAAAGTAACTATTTGTTTACTTTAGGCTTCTTCGAACTGCAGTTTCCCCTTCTGTTAACATTCCTTAGTAATTCACAGCCATGAATCTTCCCTCAAAAACTCTCCTCGTGCCTTTTTGAGGGGAAATTATTCATTTAATTCCATTACCTTGAGCACCCATCCTGGTAATTGTTTCTACGCCATTGAAGCTTGGCTCCTCCCCTCAGCAACAATATCTAAATATATCTTATAATATATTAACAACAACAAAAAAACAAAATGAAATAAAATTAAAAATAAACATCACTTCTTTTTTTCCCAGTATTAAGCTTGATTACCTTTATTTACTTTCAATTACCACATATTTATTTGATCTTCTATAAAATAGCTTATTACATAATATGTATAACAATATTCTATATTCAGGTATCTTTGACAGATTACAAGACATTTTTCTTTTTATGCAATAAAGAAATATGGAGTGACCACTAAATGTTATTCACTTGTTTGTTTTATTTTTTTTATCCATTTTATGAAAGACATTTCTCCATATGATGATGCAAGATTTGGGATACAGAATAACCAATTGTATAATCCAATCCATCTGGAAAACACCAGGTTGGAAAAAGCTATTATAACTGCTGCAATATGCTGGTGCTGAGTCTGTAATATTCTGTGTCCCAATGTGAACTATGCAGTTGACCAGCGTCATCACAGAAAACTGAATAAACATGATGGTGTGATTTGAGAGGTTTCCAAAAATCCTTCACCTGCCCAACTAGACAGCACTAGAAGGATTTAATTTTTAAAACATCTATGTATACCAAGCAAATTATATTCTGAAAAAGCAAGCAGTGGTTTATCCTTTTTAAAATAATAACAATAATAATGTTGCCTTTGCTGTTTTATTGTTGACATCTGTAGTCATAATTATTGCAGATTATCAATACCAAAGTAGTTATGCTAAAGATTTGTCTCATGGTAAATTATCATTTTTTATACAGGAATAAGATTCTCCCTAGCTATAAAATGCCTGAATAAAAGCACAGCTTATGGTAGGTAATGCTTTATTATACCTGCATTAGTACCTGTTGGCAACTGATAAATAAGTATCACTGAAGGATGTAGAATACTCAGCTGCAAGTTAGTACAGGTATACTGTTTTAGCTAATAGTGGTAAATATGAGATATAGTAATTTTAAACAATATAGAAAGTTTGTGTTTTTTAAAAAAAATAGAACAAGGAAGATACGAATAGAATGTTTTCGCTTGAATGGTGTATTTTAATATGAAAGTAAATTCAATTCAGAAAATAAGGAAGAATTGGTATGAGCAGCAGCTAACAGTTTTTGTGAATGGACAATGGCAGACTCTTATCTGAGGTAGAAACTACTTCCCCATGAACAAATTCCTGGAGTAAGATTTCACGAAAGATGAAATTTTGGACAAGAATCCTATAGTGACAAACCTGTGCAAGATTCTGTTAGGCTAATGTTTCAATATTCTATGCTTACACTGGGAGGCTGTGGTGGTGGTGGCAACAGGGAGAAGATGGGTACTCCCTGCCACAGGTATTTATTTATTTATTTATTTAGGTATTTATACCCTGTTCTTCAGCCACACAGACTCTCAGAGCAGCTTACAAATCATTTAAGTAATAGCAGTTTACACATCTACACCACATTAAGTGTTTTCCCGTGTGTGTTAGCTAATTGCCCTCACAAGCTGGGTACTCATTTTACCAACCTACGAAAGGATGGAAGGCTGAGTGAACCTTGGAGCCCTTGGGATTGAACTTGCAATGTGGTGGCTTGCAGTACTGTCATTTAACCACTGCGCCACCAGGGCTCCCTCTATTTATAGAATGTCTAGCTTTGAGAGGTCCTTGGACACAATTCTAGTAGAACAATATTCTGGTAGAAACCCCAGTTCTACTAGTGGGGCTTTCACCACTAGCATGCTTTAGTATTTCTTCAATATTTTCCAGCAACATAAGATGTCTACAGCCTACTCTAACCAACATCAGTGCTAGCTGGTGGATTTATTATGCTTATCTGTCCATGGCCCAACACAAACAACAATGTAAGGTGGCAATAAGCATTATTACAAAGATGCTAGGTTCATCTGTGTTCAGAAAGTCAAAAAGTATGTCATTCTCAGAAACAAAAAATGCATTGTCATTCCCCATTGTGATAAAACACTGTGTCTATGAAGTTAATGGCACTATCCACTTTCTCAGCAATAGTTTATAAGACTTGGGACACTTTATAGCTGCTTTCAATCAATGCAATGCCATCAATACAGATGCAGGGTGATGACATGTTCGGATACAAGAGGAAAGCAAACAGTGTCTGGTCCAACGGTAGTACTAGGTGAATTAGCCAACTCTTGGCTAGCAGCAATTTTTTTTACATCACTTACTTTTTGGATCAGTCCCCAGTAGCACAACTATACTGTAAGCATGGCCAAGAAACAGAACCCAAAAGGTAACTATATTGATAGCTATGACTGACTGGAAAATGAAAATGAAAAAAAAGAGACATTAAAAATGAAAAAGTTATAAAAACTGTATGCTTTTTTAAAAAAAAATGCACACAAAAATACACACAAGTTAGTCATTGAGAGAAAAAATGCTATCATATTTGCATATCAACCATCTTATATATATCCATGTTGGGAAGTGTTTTGAGGTAGAAATTGGAGAGCCTTGACAAGCTCCTGGCCTGAACACATCCCTAACAGGTATAGGAGGTCTGTCTATTAAATAATGAGACTGTGTTTCTACCTTTTATATAAATCAGGGAGAACTGATTGTGAACACTTGAGTGGTGACCTTGACCATGTCTGAAACTGCATGACACACATCAACACTCTTGGCCATTCAGTTAATTGTCAGTTGTCATTTAAAGCAGCTGTGTTGTCTGTTGTGTGTCAGAAAAATGCTCAGTTTAAAAGTCGAGCAATGTGACATTCTGCAGCAACTTGGGGCAGACCCAAACCTTTTTTAAAAAATCATCACTTGTGATGAAACCTGGATCGTCCAGTATGATCCTGAGACAAAACCATAGTCAATGCACTGGAAAATGCCATCATCACCAAGAATTTAAAAAGCATGTCAAAGCAAGTCCACATTCAAAACATGCTCTTTGTTTGTTTGTTTGTTTGTTTACATCAAGGGTGTAATTTTGGCAGAATGGGTTCCAGAAGTCTGAACAGTAAACCAGAATTATTATACGGAAATTTTGAAATGGCTGAGAGAAAGATTCCAAAAACAAAGGCCAGAACTATGGGGAAATGGCTTCATTCTGTTGGAAAATCCAGCATTGCCAGTCAACTCAGGGAAATAAAGGGACCAGACACAAGACATAGGGTAAATAAAATGGATCTTTATTTAACCCTACCTATTTAAATCCCTCTAAGATCTTCAGTGGAGTGAGGCAATCTAGTGAGGGAGCAGCTGAGGCAGTAGGTCTATCCGAGGCCTTACTCCCCTTTTCCCCCGGGCAACCACCTGAGCGCTCAGGAAGAACCACATTGTTGGGGTTACTCCCAAGCCGGCCCACATGCCAAACCACAAAAAGAATATTATGCTTAAGACACTGTAAATTAAATGCTCTGACCAGCTGCATAACCTGAGGAGATTTGGAGGTCAAGGAGTTTATGATGTGGACCGTTGACATGTTGTCGCACCAAAAGTGGACAGTGGAGTTAGCCAACTCCTTGGCCCAAATATGGGCTGCAACTAGAATGGGGAAAAATTCTAAAAATGTTAAGTCCCAGAAATCTCAGACTGGGCCCAATCCTGGGGCCATCGATTTGCACACCAATGGCCTGTGAAATAAACACCAGATCCTATAGCCCCTGCGGCCTGGAGGCTATCTGTAAAGTGCCTTGCAGCCGCCTTTCCTCCCTCCAAAATGAGATGCCATTAAATTGTCTTAGAAACTCCTGCCACACTAGGAGATCACTCCACACATCTGCCATAATGCAGATCTTGTGATAGGGTAGGGAGGCACCTTTGATAGTGTCACACAAATGCCGGAAAAAGGCCCTGCCTGGCGTGACAACTTTACAGGCAAAATGCAGGTGTCCTATAAGAACCTGAAATTCCCTAAGACTAGCCTTTTTTCGGGACATAAAAGCTGTTACCCTTTCTTCCAAATCAGCTACCTTGGCCTCCGTGAGGTGACACAACTAATTAACAGTATCAATATCAATACCTAAAAATATTCACTGCAATGCAGAACCCCCTGTCTTTTCCGGGGCTAGAGGAATGCCTAATTCCTTGGTCAAGCACTCAAACTGCAGCAACAAATATGTGCACAGCCCCGAGCCACTAGCTCCTACGAATAAAAAATAATCTAAGTAGTGGATCACCATGGCAAGGCCAGTCCTAACCCTTAATACCCACTCCAAAAACATACTAAATGTTTTGAAGGTATTGCATGAAACCAAACATCCCATAGGCAAGGCTCAGTCCATATAATATCATCCCTCAAAACAGAAACCTAATAATTCAAAATCGCCAGGGGGTACCAGTAAAAGGTGAAATGCAGACAATGTTACATTTTGCTAAATCTGCCCCAGGGCCGTGTCTCCAGACCTCCCTGATGGCTGCATCAAAAGAGGTATATCTAACTGTACATAACTCTGGGGGAATGAAACCGTTCACCGATTCACCCCTAGGGTATGATAAATGGTGGATCAACCTAAATTCCACTGGCACCTTTTTAGGCACCACTCCCAAGGGTGAAACCTGCAAATTAGGGACAGGAGGCTCAAGGAAGGGGCCCACAACCCTCCCTTCTAAAACTACCTTTTGAATCTTTACCCAAATTACTGCCTCCATTCCTTTAATGGATTGCAAATTGTGAGCCATATAGGCTCGCCTGGGCCCTGAAAAGGAATTGTAAAACCAATGTTAAAGCTGTTATACAGATAACTGGCTCCATTCCTATTGAGGTAGAATTTTAGCAAATGGTGCAATACATCCAGCTTAATTGGGCTGGGGCCCTTTTGGAACCGGGTTAGCGCTTCCTGCACCTTTGCTTCCTGCCTGACTACCCCTACCTCCTCGAAACTAACCCCTTCCTTTGGGGCAGTTGCAAAATAAATGTGGGGCCCCACAGATAGGGCACTCATGGCTATATCTGTAAGGCTTCCTGTTACAAACACCCTGAGAGGAGTAATCCCAACACAAAGCTTATGACTTTGACCGGCCCCAGTTGGGGCCTTTTGGGAGACAGCCATAGGTCCCTTTTGTACCAAAATGTCCACTGTGAGTCCTCTCGACTTGTTTTGGCCTAGCTGGGGTCATGAGTTGCATCCAAAGCTGTGGATGCATCATGTCCCAGCACAAGGAAGGATAAATGGCCACTCTCATACAAAAAGTCTCATTCTTTAAGAGCCACACCAGCCTGACATAATTAGTATAAGCTATGTGAATAATATCAATGTATTGTAGCAGGGCAGCTGGACATAGGAGTCGAAACTTAACAATAACCCCAGAAAATATCAGGAAAAATGAAAGCCAATTGGGCCAGGTGCGCTCAACCTTCCTCTTTTTAATCTTTTCTTTTTCCTTATCATCTAAAGCATCCTGTCTTTTTTCTCAAGCTCCCTATAGAGCAGCGAGAAAATGTCAACATGTTCCCCTTTTAGAATTTTATCACATGTGGCTTGCAATAAGTGGTCACCCAAGGGTAATGACATTTTGCCAAATGGATGGACCTGTATGGGACTGAATCATAACCCCTTGAGTGCGAAGTTCCGGGCAGCACCTCATCACCTGGTAACGTCCCAGGAAATGGCCCAGCCCCATGGGATGACCAAGGGGACAACTGGGGCAGCATCCAATTAAGAACAGGCTGTGGCATGGGCCATCCTACATGTGCTACTGGGGAGCTGGTTGCAGCTTGACTAGGCTCACTTTGCTGCAAAATGGGTATCCCCCCAGGGCCAAAGTGGCCGAAAAGTAAATGTCGTAATGTAGTTGTGCCAATCACCTCCAGGAACAGATTCTCCAGATGGCTCAGCTTGCTGGTCATGGCCAACAGCAGCAGGCGGGTCAGGCACAGCAGCTTCCCCTCTGCCCTTGGATCCGGATGCTCCCTCTTGTTGAATCCTCTTTTCTAAAGCCTCCAAATGAGCAAGAATTTTGTTACTTATCTTGCGTTTCTTACCTTGCTGCCCAATACCAGGAGCTGATGGGGAACTGGGGGCCCCATGAACTTCCTCCAATCTTTTTATCCTCTCCAAAATATCAGGCCATGGAATATTGTCCTTGCTCTTACTAGATGAGGGCGAGTCTTGCATGTGGTGGCTGTAGAAGGGGTTTTGGTGCAGGGGCTTTGCACTTTACCCTTCTTGGGTGCCATAACGAATAACAAACCCAATTAACCAATATTACTGAAATTTATTTTTAATTTCCCAAATGTTTATATTATTATTTTTGTTGCTGTTGTTGTTGTTGCCTATTGTATGTCAAGTCAACACAGCCTGAGGCACAAACCCCTAGGCAAGGCCCAGGCCCAATTGGGCCAAAGAAGGGGGGCTGAACCCAACTAGGTCCCATAGGCCCACTGCAAGACCCACCTGAATGTGCACAAAATATAAGGCTATGCCTGAATGCTTGTGCACAAGTCAGTAGGCCGAACTAGGCCTCCACACAATACCACCCCCTTTTGGCTAGTAGGAGAAACTGCCTGAAGCAAGCAGGCTGGCCACATGCTCAGGGTCCGTAGCCCAACCAGGTTGTGCCAGGCCACATGTACAAGGCCTATATTTGCCCAGCAGGCTACACCAGGCCCTCCTGCCAGCGGCGCCACATGCGTGAATAGGCCAAGCTAGAGAGTGGACCCCAAGAAAAAGACCAGGGAACACCACAGAGCCCCAACTGGCCGCAAGATCAGGCTGACCATAAGCAGCCCGTGCCTCACTGTTCAATTGGGGCTCCGGACACCCATAGAACAAGGCCACTGCCACCAGCCCCCACTTGAGACCCAGCCCTAGCTGCCCGGGAACCTCCCTTCAAAAACAGTCGCGAAAGCTCACTAGGGGAGGGGAAACAAGCTCTCCATGAGCCAGGCCACCGAATCAAGGGTGCATCATATCAGTTGCCCGCAGGGGTGAGCCGCTGCTGCAGTCCCTACCTGGACCCCCTGTGAACCCCCAGTGCCAGAGAAAACTCCAACCAGCCCAGCAATGGACCACACCCACCCCGCTATGCCACAGCTCACACAGAGGCTGCCCTCAAAACCACCCTCAAAACCACGTTCCTCTGGTAGGCCAGAAGCCAGGCTGAACCAGAGGCCAGCAGACCATCATAGCCTCCCCGCGGTACTCCCTGAGAGGAGGTAAGTACTGCTATAGATGTAGCTGCCAGTAAGTGCTGCTTTAATGTTGACTCCCAATCCACTTCTCTGCTTGTCAGCCAGCCACCTCCTTGACTTTCGGAAGAGGAAGGAGGACGAGGAGGGTGGAGCAGCCTTAAACAGGCTACTGGCCCCACCCCTCATTGTCCTTGGTGTCAGCGGGGGTGCCCAATGTCCCTGAAGCTGGTCTCCACACCCTCCTGCCTGGCAAATGCCAACCCCCTCTGTATGGCTGCACCTAACAGGGGATTGGGGTTCTTCCTGCACCACCACTTGCTGGCTATTAGAGCAAGCAAGTCTCAGGATGTTTTTAGGGTGTTTTTTGAATGTCAAAGAGCTCCACCCCTTTCTCCTCACCCTATCTTTAGTGGGCTTAGTTTGTATCAGAGACACAACCAAGCCATACGTATGATCATGTGACCCAGGTCTACTGACCTCATGGTCCAAGATTAATTTATTATTCTTTGTTCTATATTTGAAGAAGAAGCATGTTTTTTCCCCTGCATGTCTGTAGGGATGCCTTCCCTTTTCCCTGGATTGTGAGACTTCTATCCTAACCTAAATCCTTTAGTCAGTTTGAATGTAACCTCCCATGCATATGTAGATTAAAAAGCCATTAATAAATGCTTAAGTATTCTTTCAAGAAGAAGTTGTTTGCTTTTCTTTTGTTCTTAGCAGCTTGAGTTCTGAGGACTTGAGTTCTGAGGACTTGGCAGCTTGAGTTCTGAGGAAGAGCTGGCAAATATCATCTCAGAGCCATTGGCAATAATATTTGAGAACTCCTGGAGAACAGGAGAAGTCCCAGCAGACTGGAGGAGGGCAAACGTTGTTCCCATCTTCAAAAAGGGGAAAAAAGAGGATCCCAACAATTATCGTCCAGTTAGTCTGACATCAATACCAGGGAAGATTCTAGA
Source organism: Gambelia wislizenii (assembly GCA_030847615.1). Classification (NCBI taxonomy): domain Eukaryota; kingdom Metazoa; phylum Chordata; class Lepidosauria; order Squamata; family Crotaphytidae; genus Gambelia; species Gambelia wislizenii. The sequence continues at coordinate 199,047,768 of JAUMIR010000005.1, read as the reverse complement.
GCAGATCATTAAACAGAGAGTCTGTGAACATTTAGAAGGCAATGCCACAATCACAAAAAGTCAACATGGGTTTCAGAGAAACAAGTCATGCCAGACTAATCTGATCTCTTTTTTTGATAAAGTTACCAGCTTGGTAGATGAAGGGAATGCTGTGAACATCGCATACCTTGATTTCAGTAAAGCCTTTGACAAGGTTCCCCATGACATTCTTGCAAAAAAGCTTGTAAAATGTGGGCTAGACAAGTTAACTGTTCAATGGATTTGTAATTGGTTGACCGGCCGAACCCAAAGGGTGCTCAGCAGTGGCTCCTCTTCGTCTTGGAAAGATGTGACCAGTGGGGTGCCACAGGGTTCTGTCCTGGGCCCAGTGCTATTCAACATCTTTATCAATGACTTGGATGAGAGAATTAGGGGCATACTTATCAAATTTGCAGATGACACCAAATTAGGAGGAGTAGCTAATACCCTAGAGGACAGGATCAAAATTCAGAATGACCTGGATAGACTGGAGAGCTGGGCCAAAGCTAACAAAATGAAATTCAATACGGAGAAATGTAAAGTACTGCATTTAGGGCAGAAAAATGAAATGCATAAATATAGGATGGGAGAGACCTGGCTGAATGAGACTATGTGCGAAAGGGATCCAGGAGTCCTAGTAGACCACACGTTGAACATGAGCCAACAGTGTGATGCGGCAGCTAAAAAGGCCAATGAGATTTGGGGCTGTATCAATAGAAGTATAGTGTCTAGATCAAGGGAAGTAATAGTGCCACTCTATTCTGCCTTGGTCAGACCTCACCTAGAATACTGTGTCCAGTTCTGGGCACCACAATTCAAAAAGGATATTGACAAATTGGAGCGTGTCCAGAGAAGGGCAATTAAAATGGTGAAAGGTCTGGAAACGATGCCTTATGAGGAGAGACTTAGGGAGCTGGGTATGTTTAGCCTGGAAAAAAGACGGTTAAGAGGCAATATGATAGCCCTGTTTAAGTATTTGAAGGGATGTCACGCTGAGGATGGAGCAGACTTGTTTTCTGCTGCTCCAGAGACTGGAACACGGAGCAATGGGTGCAAGCTCCAGGAACAGAGATTCCACCTCAACATGAGGAGGAACTTTTTGACAGTAAGAGCTGTTCGGCAGTGGAACACACTCCCTCGGAGCGTGGTGGGGTCTCCTTCCTTGGAGGTCTTTAAACAGAGGCTGGTTTGCCAACTGTCGGGGATGCTTTGATCAAGATTTCCTGCATGGCAGGGGGGTTGGACTGGATGGCCCTTGTGATCTCTTCCAACTCTGCAGTTCTATGATTCTATGATTCTTTGATTCTATGACTTTACAGATTGAGAGTTCCACTTTCTACTCTCTGCCACTCTGCTATACTAGAAGTTAATTCTTAACCGTTTTAACTTTGAAGAAAACTTTCCCAAAGGGCTTGCACCCTGGAATCTTTAATTAATTTTTAATTTTTAAGCTTATAAACCCCAGTGTTTGGGTTATGGGCCCAGTCAGAGACAATTAAAGAGACTTAATCTATTTTTGTTTTGTAAAGTACATTCCCTAATCACTCAGACACCTTGTGCCTCCATTTCAGCCAGACTGAAACAAAGTCAATTTAAGCAGAATGGCTGAAGCTCATTCTAACTCCAGCTCTATACTGACAGTTCAGAAGCTGAATGGAGTGAACTACAAACAATGGTCCTGGTCCATTAAGATGCATCTCATAACCATGGGACTATTTTATGTTGTGTAAGAAGACAGACCCAGCAGGCTGGCAGAGCTCAAACTGAATTTGATAAAGATAACAGGAAGGCATTAGCTTATATTTGTCTTGCTGTGGATACTGGCATAGTCTATGAAATTCAAAGACTGACTACTGCTAGAGAAGTCTGGGAGACTCTACAGAGGCTGTAGGACTCTCCTAGCTTGGGGAATCAAGTTGCTTTGATGATGATACTTGTGAACAAGCCCTAAATTAACAAGCCCTAAATACTTAAATGAGCATATAAACGATTTAATGACTACTTTAGCCGGGCTGGAATTTCCTGGAAAGCAAATTCCACAAGCAATGCTATTGGAACTGTTTTTAGCAACTTTGCCAAAGTATTATACTCCCATACTAAATACTTTGCAATTGAAAGTTGATGTAAGATGATGACAATCTGTCAGGCGTGCTTTGATTGTGAATTCCTGCATGGCAGGGGGTTGGACTAGATGGCCCTTGTGGTCTCTTCCAACTCTATGATTCTATGAATTCCAGTACCTGACACAAGTGGGGTGCTCCAGGATAACAGCTGGAATCCACTGGGCAGTAACCTATAGTTACACATTCATGACTGTTTTGTATCAACCATCCCTATGTATGTCCTAGTTCAGGGGATGCATTGGGACCATAAAGGTCTCCAAAGCCTCACTTACCAAGCAGCAGCCACTGCATTTGATGTGGGTCTTTTCTCCTATTGTTCAAGAAGCAGGTGACTGGTGTTTCCACCCCAATTTCAAAAGTAATCTCCAGTGCAAGGGGGAATTGTGACAGGGACCCTACTTCTGGCTGTTGCAACAGAGATCACTCACAGGAGGGGATGGGAACATCAGTCAGCTGTTTTCTGAGTGACAGAGAATGGACTCCTTTGATTGCAATGGCTGCTACCCAGTAAGTGAGAATGCACTGTAGTGAGAATAACTACAGTGGTTACTTGTTCATAAGTTAACGAAGTAGATGCCAGCCAATGCTACTAACCCCATCTGTGCATTACACCACAGCTCCAGGGTGGAAGGGGGCATTTGTGTCATCCATTCATCCACATCACATGCCTCTGTTGCTTGAAGCAGCTCCTTTGAGATTAAGGTGGGTTGCAGGGCTCGATTATGCAGTTACTACTACTGCTACTACTACTACTAATAATAATAACTTTATTTTGTACCCCACCTTTTGCCTATTAGGCAATCAAGGCAGCTCACAACAATTGGATATAAAACAAACAAATTCATAGTGACAGTAATAACTTAAAATTACGAATTTACGATTATGAATGGAATGTAAGATCTTGGCCTTCGTTTGATTCCCATTGACTGAGTTAACCATGATAAAGCAATTAAGTCTCCATCCTGTTTCCCCTGAGACCTTTTCTATGTAAATTCCCTCCTTCATTGAAGTTTTTAAACAGAGGTAAGATAGCCACATCTCAGGGACACTGACAGAGGGTTGGAATAGAATGACCAGCAAGTCCCATCCAGCCTATAAGTCTATGATTGTGTCATTCTGCAATTGTTGCAGTTTGGTCTCAAGTGAGGAAAATTAAATGTTAGTGATGATACCTCCTGTCCTTCTGTGTCATTGGATAGTCCATAGGAGGAAAGGTGTACAATGTGCCATGATACTTTGGACACACCCCTGAGGACCCAACACATTATATAAACCCATCCCATCTGCCTCAATAATGGCCATCTCTAACACAGAGTTTCTCAACCAGGGTTCCCTGGAACCCCAGGGTTCCACGAGAGGTTGCTAGGGGTTCTGCAAGATATTGAGACTGGGGAAAAAAAATTTTTTTTGAGCTGTAGATAAAATAATTTTTAGGCAGGGGTTCCCTGAGACCTGAAAATTGTTTCAAGGCTTCCACCAGGGTAAAAAGGTTGAGAAAGCCTGCTCTACCATATTTGCCAGAGCTATAGAGCAAGAGCTCAGGAGCTTCTTGCCTTAGACCTAGTACTATATTCAATATAATACTTTGTGCTATCACATCAAAGGCAGATGTAAATCTACAGCAAAACTTCACCTTCTCTTCCCCCCACTAAATAATGTGCCCTGACCTCTAGAAATATCTTATTTTCCTTTTCATTGAACAAGTTTGGAGTGTAAAGCAAAGATCAGCTGCACTTTTGACTGGAGAGCTGACAATGGAAAGTGATGATTTGATTTATATAAGAGCCTTGTGAATCCTGTTAGATCCTAAAAAACCCAAGAGCAGGAGTAGCTTTCATCTGCCTGGCTTTCTCAGGCAGCCATATTTTCCTAATGCTTCATCTTGTGTTGAGTGCTTGAAGTTCAGGAGCCTGGCCTCTCTGCTTGTTGGGGCAAGACTAACAAAAGTACAGGTCTTTCACAGACACTGAAGCTTTCAGGTAGCTTGATGTTTTCTTCTCGGCAGTGAAAATGTAGATTCAAAAGCTTCACTCTCTCAAGATCAGAATTAAAGTCTCCTTATGAAGTTAAAGGCTTTCACAGCCAGCATCCATAGATTTGCCTTGGTTTTTTTTCCAGGCTGTGAGGCCATGTTTTGGAAGAGTTTGTTTCTGATGTTTTGCCTGCATCCGTGGCTGGCATCTTCAGAGAATGGTTGGATAAGAGTCTGTGTGGGTTATATACTGTGAACCCATGTTGGGGAGGATATGTAAATTTGTGTATTTGAATGGCTAGTTTCTGGGTGGAGATATGCAAGGACGATTAGTGTCTGTTTGGCTAACGATTGGCTAATGGTCCATTATCTGCTGGAAATCCCCCTGTCCCTGGGTGGAGTTCATTTGCAAGTGTTGAATTTTGATTTTAGCATTTTTCAGGACTGGAAGCCAGATTTTGTTAACTTTTAGGGTTTCTTCTTTCTTACTGAAGTTGTCCAGGTGTTTGTGGATTTCAATAGCTTCTCTGTGCATTCTGACATTATAGTTACACTACTGGAGCCAGACATCTGTTGTGCCTGCATATGTCACTAACAGCTGCCAGACTATAATAATTACAGAATGAAATCATTACATCATTTGGCAGTGGCACAGGTGAAAGTAAATGAAACCCCCTATAGGCAGTGTTGTCCTCAGGAGGGCAAGTCCTGTGTGTCTTCATCATTAGACCAGGTTCACTACTAGGCTCTGAAGTGACTAGAGCCAACTAAAGGTTTTCAGAGTGACTGAGGACTGTATCACCAGTGAATCTGGTCACATATCTCCTGGGCATGTTGTGAAGATAAAGCAATTGGGTAGAAAGTATCCATGATATTTGCTATCATGGTGATATTAAAAATACATTATTCAATTCAAATATTTCATTGTATAAAATCTTGAGGGCTGAGTGGTGTTTGCCTTACTCAATTTGAACTGAGCATAATTAGCTAACAATTAGCTAATTAACAATTAACAATTAGCTAATTAACAATTAGCTAACAATAGCAATTAGCTAACACATTGTAAACTGCTTAGAGAGTGCCTAGCACTATAAAGCAGTGTAGATGTGTAAGTGCTATTGCTAAACAATTTGTAAGCCGCTCTGAGAGCCTTTGTGGCTGAAGAGTGGGGTATAAATACTCTAATAAATAAAATAAATAAAATTCAAGACTTGTAAAAAAAAAATGCCATTCTAATACACTGCAACCAACATTATGATTCACATTAGAACTGTTTGAGAACAATTAGGGTTTTTTTTGTTTCTGCAGTTTTATGTATTTAAAGATTTAATTTATATCCTGCTTTTCTCCCATCATGGGATTCAAGGTGGTGTACAGCATCTTAAAAAAAACAGTACAACTTAAAAAGTTCTTAACACAAAAGTTAAAACACAATTAAACTAAATTTGGTGTTAAAAACACAAGTTAAAAACAGCATTTTAAAAAAGCATTAAAATAGGATGAAACAAAAAACATTAACAGCCCCCTCCCCATTAAAAGCTCTACCTGCCTCAACATATGAAAATGAATGTCTCCTTAAATAAAAATGTTGTTACTTGCCAGTGGAAAGACAACAGGGTAGGGGCCAACCAGACCTCCCAGGGAAGGGATCCACAACTTGGGAGCAGCCACTGAGAAGGCTCTCTCTTGTGTCCTCACTAGACATGCCTGGGATGTAGATGGGACCAAGAGAAAACCTTCCCCTCTAGATCTTGGAGTATGGACAGGTTCTTATTGGGAGATACAGTTTTTCAAATAGTCTAGACCCAAGCTATGTAGGGCTTTAAAAGTCATAGTCACCACTTTGAATTCTGCCTGGAAACGGATTGGCAGCCAATGGAGTTGTTTCAGCCAGGGGTTTATATGTTATCTATAATCTGCCCCAGTTAGCAACCTGGCTGCACCACTTTGGACTGCATCTTCTCATGACAGCCTCTAAGATCTCACTCGTCTGCAAACATGTAAGTATGAGGCTGCTTTTTCACGCTATTATGGCAACATTTCATATAAAGGACTCTTTTGCTACCACACTGGCAGTTTAAAATATGACAGCAAAAGAACATTTTTAGAGGCTTGTCTGATAAAGTCCCTAGTCTCTGGAGCAGCAGAAAACAGTCACGCCCCAGTCACTGGTTCTTGTGGGTGTACCCAGGCTCATTCTGGCTGCTATTGAACATACAGAGAAGAAGGAGCAAATTCTGTCCCCAGTGTAAGGAGATTTTCAGACCTGCCAAAATGCCGTTTTGCCGCACGAGCAGCCTCCCGAAACTGCTGCGCGGCAAGGGTCTACTTCGGACGACGCTGTGCCTCTCGCAAAACCGTCCGTGTCACTTCCGTGAAGCTTGGGACGGCTCAGCGCCATATTTCAATCACGGAGGTTGCCCGTGATTGAAATATGGCGCTGAGCTGCCCCAAGCTTCACGGAAGTGACACGGACGGTTTCGCGAGAGGCACAGCGTCGTCCGAAGTAGACCCTTGCCGCGCAGCAGTTTCGGGAGGCTGCTCGCGCGGCAAAACGGCATTTTGGCAGGTCTGAAAATCTCCTTAGTCTGCTTCTTCCTTTTTGGTGCTCAAGGACAGCTCCTGGAGCCAGCCATCAATGGCCAAGGGAACTAAGTTGATCCCAGCAGTGCCCCCAGCTGTTCTTGTGAGCCAGTGGGGGCCTTGTGGAAGGCAGGCCTTCTGCTAGGTCTGAAAAGGCACATATGCAAGTGTAATTCCCACCTCTAGTTATGCATATGTTTGTCATTAAGAGGATGCTGGCCAAAGTTTGGTTTTTAAAGTCATTGCAAAGTACTGCTAATGTAACTTTTGCATTTTGATACAGCTTGAACTTTGAGGGGTTTGCTTAATATCTGCTTGCAAATTATCTTTCCTTCCTTATCTTCTGGTGTCTTCCAAACTAGGTTGCATTTTTTTAAAAATATGGACCTTTATATAGTTTTCAAGAATTTCAATGAAAGGGGAAATACTGTAGGCACTTCTTTATTTAAACAATTACTAAGAAACCACTGAAATATATATGAAAAGAGGACACAATGGAATAGAAAATTTTCTGAGCACTAAGTAACTTCCATTCTGTGCATTAAGTAACTCCTATTCTTTCCAGTAACTCCTGCTTTTCCCTCAGCAAATAGCCACAGGCATTTCAATCTCTCCTTGAAACAAATAAGAGCTTCCTATGCAGATGAGAACGTAGACATGGAATACTCGTAGACATGGAAATTGCTTATTAAATTGATGAATCCATCTCTCAAAGCTAAAAAATTAATACCAAAGTAGTTCCCATCCCATTTAACATGGATGTTCTGAGGAAAGTGGGTGGCCAGAAAGAATATAGATCTTCACTTACATTATCTTCGGTTAGGCTTCTCAGGCTCTTCAGTTAGGGTTCTCAAGATGAAGTTAGGAACTAAATCATATATTGTTTGTCATTAATCCTTTCACTGATTGTAAGGATACTCAAAAGCACATTGCTGTTGCTGCTGCTGTTGTTATTGTTTGATGAACCAAGTTTGCAGGCTTATAATAAAAATTATGAATTCTTTATGCAATGAGCTGTCCAGCCATGCACCCAAGTCTTTGATGAAAATATTTGGGGATAATTGTGTTGGACATGCAGCGAAATACAACAAAATCCAAAATCCACAAGCAGTGCTACCTATTTTGGGCCAGTTCCAAAGCCTACATTATGCAAGCTTTCAAGGGAACCAGAGGACTGGGACTTAACTCTTGGAGGTTTTCTACCTCAAACAATACTCTTTCATTGCCTTACAATTTGGCATGTTTTACCTACACAACACCAAACTGTTTTTCCAGATGTAAAAGCAGAGACTCCTTGGGCTTGTCTAGGTATGCTATTTACCCTGGCTTCCCTCTGGCTTGGAGTGCTGCAGTCCAAACACTTAGGGAAACCTGCTACATGTTAGAAAACCCAGACCGGGCTGGCATGGAAATGCAGGACTCATATCTGCATGCCAGTCCACATCGCTGGATGCCAACGCTGCTGGAGTTGCTCTGCAGCTGGGAAGGAGGCTCCCAGCATGTGATCAAGGCCTTCTGCATGTGACCAGCCTTGATCCCATGCCGAGGGTCTCCTTTATGGCTTCAGAGGGAGCAACAGATGACAGCGGGGGAGACTCCCGCCCATGCTGGCCAGTGTGACTGTGTAGACTTCATCCCATTTCATCTAGGTAATGGGTGGAGGGAAATGGGCCAGATTCAGAGGTAGAATACACCAGCTGGAAGGCAGCATAATCTGGGTGGTCTAGACAAACCCTTTGACAAATTCAATGTTCTCTACCTAAGAAAGGAGCAGTTAGCTTCACACAGGACAGGGGCATCAGGAGCTCAAGAAATTTTATTACCTGTATTTTATTGCTATTTGTCTCTAGTCCTCAGATGGTCAATAAGGGGAGTGTCTTTTGCTTACATTGAAATCCTTCAATACCATCTTAATTAACAATAGGGAGCCCTGGTGGCACAGTGGTTAAATGCCAGTACTGCAAGTCACCATGTTGCAAGTTTGATTCCAGAGGGATCCAAGGTTCACTCAGCCTTCCATCCTTTTGTAGGTTGGTAAAATAAGTATTTGGCTTGTGGGGGCAATTAGCTAACACTCATTGGAAACTGCTTAATGAAGTGTAGATGTGTACATTGCTATCGTTTAAAACAAATTGCAAGCCTCTCTGATAGCCTTTGTGGCTGAAGAGCAGAGTATAAATACCTAATTTAAAAAAACAAAAAACAATATCCTAGACAGAATGTAGGCCTGTGATGCTAAAATTGTCACCATTTTTGTCCTGTATGATTTTTAACGCCTTTGCCTGATGAACAAACCAGTGAAGCTTTAGAAGCTTGCCTAATGTATTTTATGCTTAGGTATTGCTGCTTGCAGATTTTGGATTTTGTTGTATTTCTTTTAATGGCTAAGGAGATTTTCAGATGCCTCTTTCAGCATCTTGCTGCGCAAGCAGCCTCCGGAGCAGTAACGAGGCTGCTGTGCGGCAAAGGGTCCATTTTGGACGACGCCGTTTCTCTCTCGGCATCATCCATGAGTGTTGCAGCTAGCATTGGAGGCAGCCACACTGTTTTTTACTCACAAACAACTTCTGTGAGTGAAAAACAGCACGGCCGCCTCCAATGCTAACCTCAACAGTCACGGATGACACCGAGAGAGAAACGGCATCGTCGAAAATTGACCCTTTGCCGCGCGGCAGCCTCGTTACTGCTCCGGAGGCTGCTTACGCGGCAAGACGCTGAAAGAGGCCTCTGAAAATCTCCTAAGTTTGAAAACTACAGTCTACAGAAGAAGGTGGCAGCTTCCTTAAATATGAAACCTTTCACCTCCCTCATCAGACCTGGAAGAGGTACACCTCCCCTTGCATCTTCCCCAATGTGATTTTTTAAAATGATTTTTAACTTTGAAAAGTTACCTTCCTAGGAAGGTGATTTTTTCCACATTGAGGAGGATTGGTTCCCTTGGTCTTTTCACAAGAGGCTGTTTTTCCAACTCAGAAGTGAAAGGACTACACAACATATAGTGCTGCCAAAAGTGCTGCCAAAGACCACCGGAGGACATATGATGGTGTTGCACAGTGCAATCCACTCAGAAATAAGCACAATGGATTTCAGTAGGACTTACTTCAGATGGCTATGTGTAACTGTAGTCTTCCTTTTATTTCTCATGAGATTTCTTCCTTCAAAGTCTTCATTCAATGCTAAGTGTGAGGTCTGCACTCACTTTATTTTCCCTGGCCTCTGCTACTGGGTCTGCTCAGCATCACCTCTTTTTTTCTCAAGCAATCTGATATATAGTGATTTTAGGAAAGCTTTCCAGTCAAATCTTTAGCTAGTCTTTCACATAATACTAGCACTAGGAAAGGCAAGGAAACTATGCAAAATATAGTACTGGTCACCCCCCAGTATTCATGGGTCATACAACCCCAAACTTTCTGCAGATACACGAAACCATATATAATAGCAAACTGCCATACAATACCATGGAATCATGCTGGAGGACCTAGAAAATGTCTAGAGAGGATGCCTCTCTAGGCATCTGGTGTGACTCTATGCTGTGGACAGCATAGAGTCATGCTGGAGGACCTCCTGATGCCTAGACAGACCACCTTCAGGGCAACTTTATGGTTCTCCAGATGCCTAGAAAGACCTTTCCCCCCAACCATGAGTAAATGAAACTTCAGGTATCAACCCTGCATAAACACTTGTAGTATTGTAACATAATACAATACTACAAGTGCATAGCACATCTAGACATGGTGTTCTCCATATGGTTCTGTTTTGCATTATAAACATGACTTAATACATTACTGATTTTTAGGACCCAATGAAATTCTATTGTTCTAATTCTGTCTCTCACAAAGGATTTGCCATATAGATTTTTAGCCTACCTCAATTTTATAAAGTGTTACTGAGGAAGAAAACTAATTTTCAAAACCACTTCAATGGAAGGTAGATCACTATTACTTACCAAACTCTGGGGAGCCTCAAAATGAAATGATTCTGCAGTTCTGAAAATGACATTATTAATACCTATTAACAACTGGAAGAAAAATTTTCTCTTTGTAGAAACAAGATCTTCCAATCTGTTAGCTACTGTTTTTATTTCTGTGTTTGTCTGCACTTTGTATGCTTTATACTCTCTCATGAGTAACCCACACTAAGGACATTATCAGACACATCAAGTATAGCATCATAACAATGCCACATAAATGCAAAAGGGTGCACATATCAGATGATGTCGCCCTTTTGCATTTATGTAGTTTCTAAAAACTGTCATATTTTATTGACAGCTTAAGCCATCAATAGATCAGCCATGGCGATATTTTGCCAGCACTGCTGGGGTATGAAACCTTGCACCAATGTCCATTCGTCATTCTAGCATCAGTGGCTGGTCTGGCCAGAACACTTCTTGGTGAGATCACAACATCCAGGTAGGTGACAAACTTGTTCTGACCCTCCCCAGTTTACTTGGGACTTTTTTAGTGTGTTTGTGTGTTCTTAAAAACTTTTACTGTCTTATTTTTGTTTTTATTTTTGAATTGTATTCTCATGAGAATACACAGGATTTCAAATGAGGAAGTGAACAGAGCTCCATTCACTCCTCTGTCATTGCTGGGGAAGCCTTCTCATGGGATAGAAGGTAAGTGCAGCATGGGGAATTCTTTGTTGGCATAAAAACTGGGTTTAGGGGTGGTGGTCTGATAAAGTCCATAATCAATAGAATTTTTCTCACAACTTCCTGACTCTACAGTTGTATGAGTGAAGATGCATAGACATTTCAGAGTAAGATATTTTAACATCTGGCAACCTGATCCACATTTTCTTAAAGCTAAGACACTAGATTTTCAGTCAATGTACAGTATGAAAACCATGTTAGGGGTCATTGGTGGAAACCAAAGAAAAGGCTTAGGTGACCTGCCTTCACTTTCTCTTTCGTACACATTCCTGAACCACAGGCATGATCAAGTGCATGGTACCTCACAGAGGTGTATCTGCACTACCCAATAATATCAGTTTCACACCAGCTTAATTTGGTCATACCTCCATCCTAAATCTGCTACTCAATAATTTCCAAGGTAATTTGGGTGTCTGTGTACACCACAGAATTATACTGATTAGTCTTCAATCCTTCTCTAAACTAAATTTGCTCAAGCTGCTAAAATTAAAGTGATGTGAAACTGACAGAATTGGGTAGTGCAGATAGACCTTTCCATTCTTAGAACTTGGGAGGAATCAACAATGAAAAGAGGAGGAATATAAAGTGCAATAGGATGAACTACTGTTTCCTGTCACACCACTGTTTCTACTGCTGTTCGGGTACTTGTCAATATGAGCCATTCCCTGAGCTTTCCCCCTATAATTTAGGAAGCTCGGGAGCTAGGGGAACAGAGCATAGAATGCTGGGGGGAAAGATTTGTGTGTGCGCCTATATTTTAACCTTTGTGTGAGTAGGGTGAATAGCTGTATATATAGCCTGGGAAAGAATTTGAACTGTCATCTTCATTTGAACATAATACTCTATCTGCTTATCTCAGTAACATGATACATGACTTTATGTATTGGAGCAGAATTCCAACAAATGTTTTTAAGGAACAGAACATGCTCTAGTCTAAGATTTGAGCAGCATATTTTATTCAGTCTAATCATAATTATTAGGGCTTCACTATTTGTGCACCAATCCTTCAAAATACCTGCCAGGAATATTCTTATGTCTGACTCAATGAGAAGGAATTACCCTGAGATTTAACAATAAATCTTACAGGCTACAAAACTAATCCCCATAATATTTAGGAAATTGCAAAGGCATGGGCATTAAAAGTTACAGCCTTTGTTTTGGCTGATTGAAGATACGTGCTTTAAGATTTTTTTTCAGGATCATTTGATAGAAATCAGTGGCCTTTGAATGTAAATTTCTGACAAGTAACCACAATTAGGGCATTGCCAAAGGCTTCACATGCTGAAGTACTTACTACAAACCAGTTTATAAACTCAGCCTTACCACCATAAATACAAAACATTCCAAGAGATGGCAGCCATCCATCTTGGCAGCTGTAACCTAGCAAATTAACAGTTCAAAAAAAAAGGGGGGGGAATGTCTGAAATGCCAAATGGTTATAACAACACAGAGCACTTGTCAGTCTCTAAAATGTGCCAGCGTACAATCTGTATGTTCTGAGAAAGCTGATTTCACATGAAAGAAAAGGGGAAATGAATAAGAACGATTTACAAATGTAAGATCTAGACAAGATTAGCTACTAAGCTCCACACAAATTTCAGATTCTTCAAGAGATTTGGCATACATTTGTTTTGACAGAACTGTGTGGCTTCTCCCCCTCCCCCACCCCACAATAATATGTGTTCACAAACAGTTGAAAGAAATGATTTTGACATTATGTGACAATATGCAACCAAAAAAGGTTTTTTAAGATAGAAATGAACAAGTTGCGGCCCCGGGATCACCTGGAGATCTAATTCAATTTGGCCATTGAGCCTAATTTCAAGAGTGTTCTGCACACTCTTGGTTTAGATCAGGGATGTTGAAAGTGCAGTCCAAGGGCCACATATGGCTGCAGACCTCACTTTGCCTTTAAAGCCCACCCACCCCTCGCTCTCCTATGCCTATGGGGAGCAAGTGTCCAGAAAGGCAGACAACTGTAGAAGAAGCAGCTATGGATAAATCAAGTCAGTCATGAACAGGTGATCAATGAAATGCATGAAAGATGAAGGGATCCCTGGTGGCGCAGTGGTTAAATGCCAGTACTGCAGCTACAAGGGTTGTGATTCAATACAACAGGACTCCAAGGTTGGCTCAGCCTTCCATCCTTCCATAGGTCAGTAAAATGAGTACCCAGCTTGTTGGGGGAAATTAGCTAACACATTGTAAACCACTTAGGGAGAGCTTTGGACTGATAAGCAGTATAGAAATATAAATGCTATTGCTAATGCTATGAAGGGAAGCACAGGGACAACACCTCAGCCAGTCCAAAGGCTGTTAAACAAAACTAGTAGTTCAGATAACCAAAATGGGTAAAACAAGCAGACATTAAAGGTAGCCCATCCATTGGCCAAGAATCTTGAGAAATACACAAGCACTGAAAACAATGCCAGCCAGGCAGACTGAATGGCTGTGAGCAATAAGGCATCCCAGTTGCTGAAAGATTTATAGGTAGCTGACTGCATGCCAGGTGCTTGATTCATCAGTGCTTCATATTTAACAGAAGTTGATGTTGTTCCTTCTCTCTTTGCCAGACGTCACAGGACATGAGCATGTCTTCAACTTCCAGCAAGTCCTGCTGAGGAGAGAGCACCTCGGCTACTTCAGCCCTCAGCTTCTCAAATTCAGGGTGGGAGCCAGAAACCTTCACAATTCAACTCCTCTGCATCATAGGGTGAGTTTTGACATCCACTAGTTTCCCCAAAACGCTCACATAAAACTCTCACAGAACCCTCACCCCACCCTAAATACCTCCATTTTCATCCATGTACTTCCCAAAATGGCTACTGGAAGGACACAGAAGAAAATGAAGGTATTTTACTGGGGGAGGGAAAACTGGCCCCAGTGCAGTTGCCCACTCCTGGTTTCAATCTTTAATGATGATGATCAATTGTTCCCCCAGCGTCCCAATGAACAGAAAGGAAAAGGACATGGAAACAGACAAAGCAGTCAGAGAGAGTGAGAGGGAGAAAGAGAAAGAGGGAATGCAGACTTCAACAAGTTTTTTGGCACCCACCCTCCCTGCAAATCAACAATTATCACAGCATGTTGCTTGGTAATAGGCAAGCATGCAATACTAGCTGCAGAATTAGCATGCAGCAGCTATCCATCACTGTACCAATGACTCTATCAAAGCCTTGATACATTCCACAATGTCATCAAAATAGCATCACTCTGGACCACTGTCTTAATTAAAATGGCATGCCAGTAGTTTCCTAAGGATCGTTCATATCTGGAGTGTGTCCTTCTGCATGCAGATATGACACCAGGAAATTTCAGAAGGAAGAGTTTAGTGTTTCTAATTATTCAAGTATTGACCTCTATATTCTGCTGCCAGATCCAATTAGAAAGAGCTGGTAGCTCCAGTGTTGGAGGTGAGGGGTGAATTGTTAAAAGGCCGGATGATATATTTTTCTATATATTTTACCAATTTAAAGCTCTGAAAATAATTTATTAGCAATGAATCATGGAATAATCTACATATACTGGTCAAGAATTAAGCCTATATGGAATTAAGATCACTTGTTATAAAGTAAAAACATTGTGTGTTCAGCCAGCCTAAGTATAAATATAAGGTAAAGCAAGAGGGAGTCTAACTGAGAAGTGGGGGGGGGGGGAAATGAAAAGGTATACTTAATTGATACAATAGCCCTTAATCATGCTGGGTCATACATGATACAGTCCCTTGATGACAGGAAGACAGAATAACAGTGGTGATTTAAGTTTATATATATATATATATATATCTGATTGGTAGCATGTTGAAAGGTCAATAAATCTCATTTCCAGTTGGATGATGGGTAACCTTGAACCAGTCTTTTCCAGTTGTCTGAGGATGAAAGACCATTAAAACATATCCCTGACCAGCTGATAAGAGAAGATGAGTGAACAGTCACTCCTGATACTTGGAAATGAACAGATATGACGAACTTGTGATAGCATAAAAACAGGCCCAAAAGAGAGAGAAGGTGAGCAGTTTAAAACTGCTTCAACTATGGGTATATATAAACAGTTGCCTACTGTACTGTTCCTAAGATAAGTACTATACATGGTAATGCCGGTAACAGGCTGTTAGATAAATGCAGCAGATACTTGTGATTTGAGATGCTTGTGGAAATGTATGGTTTTCTTTGTGGATGCCTATTAGAAATGTACAGACTTCCTCAACAGATGGCTATGTTATAGTGTTGTGTAAGATATTTGATTCCTTACAAGCAAAGTTTATAAGAATGTGCCTATACAATGAGAAGTCTATGTTCCTCCCCAGGGTTGTGTATGTATGTATAGGTTACAGGCTTACATGTGTAAATACATAGTCTAAAATATTACAATGCTGCATGTTTATTTCTTTATGTTAAATATTCAGAAATCTGAATGCTTAAGATTATATAAGAGGAATGTTGATGTTATGCCTGCCTGTTAGGAACATACCATTCTCCATAAATTTGGAAGCTCAAGTGGCCAAGCTGGTGGATGTAGGGGAATTCCTAACAGAGAGCAACAAACAGCAATGGACATGCAAATCCATTACATAAAGAGATAGGGATGGAAGAACCATGCCTGTTTCATAATCCACTCTGGATTTCAGTAGAAACACCTAAGGAGATATCCAAGAGGGTGAAACAAATCTCCAATTATAGTGTAAGTGCTTCTTAAAGGTGACGGCACCTTGAAGGTTTAGATTGAAACCTAGAGTGGATTGACTAACCCACTGATGTTGGAGCGAACAGATTCCATTCATTTCAAAGCACTAGGGAACACAATGAAACATATCATTTGAAACTTTTTACCTAAAATAAATCTGGTTCAGCAGGTTTAATAGTAGCAAGAAATGCCTGAAAACTTTCAAAAATAAAAACTGGCATTAGATGAACTGGGATGTCAAAAGAAGGAACGGTTCTCAATTGTTACAGAAGTCATATCCTATAGGGGTTTGTAGAATAAGGATGTCAGCTATGATCTCTGATGGATGAGCCAAGCAGTATATACAGAAATATGCAGCAGATAATATCTGAAATATTTAAGGCTAGGATGAAAATCAGAACACAGACCAGAAATCCAACAGAAATGTTTCTTCCCAAGAATCAGAATTTTAATGCAAATAATGTTAGACACACAGCACAACACACATTAACCCTTTCCTAAAGGAGCATTTTGGATCACTGGTGAGTTTATGAAGAGTTTCTTACAAGCCTTTTTTAAAAAAAAATGTTCTGAGATGTCTTTAGGTTTGTACAGATTATCCCAAACTTGTGTGCTATTGCAAATGGTTCAATTCATGTTCAGTTTGTCAGTCTTGATTATTATCTGACCAAAATTATTTGAACATATATTGATTTTATCATGAAGTGGCTAAGAACTCATTCTCATAATATTTGGACCAGATCAGAATCTGTTAGAAAGGCAAAAATCCTCCAGAAAAATCAAAATGACTCAAATTACCTGTAAATTGGGCAGTGTATGGAAAGGTAAGTCAATATACAGTTGGCCCTATGTATCCACAGATTCTGCATCCACAGATTCAACCAACCATGGCTTGAAAATATCCAGAAAACAAAATTCCAAAAAAGCAAACCTTGATTTTGACATTTTATGTAAGGGACACAATTTTATTACAGCAATGTATATAATGGGATTTTGGTATGCATGGAGGGTCCTGGAACCCAACCCCAGCAGATACAGGGAGCCAACTTTACACACAAAATTAGTGCAGTTTTTTATTACCAAATGTGGGAGGTCTGTGAGTTCTTCTCATATCTCCACCCTACTCTCCTAATCCCTCCTATTTTGCCAGGAATAGTTAGAGCTGATTTTAAATATGGGCACAGATTTATTTATTTTTAATTTTGTTGGAGAATTTTGAGTGATATAATCCCAAAAATGGCTTTCCCAAATCTGTTTGTCAATTCTCCAGTCTCAGTGCATACCAAAGGGAGAAACAGGGCTCAACTGAGCCATATGCTGTTACTTGGAAAAAAGACATGCCTCATAAATGGGAAACGGCTCATCTTTGTACCTTTGTACCTCATATACATGTGGAGACACACTCTGAGTTGAGTTTGTCCTAGCTTTCTTCCTAAGATGCTAGTTTCCAGTTATAGGAGGTTCTTCTTTGAACAAGTCAGCACCTCATCTACAGGGTGAAATGATAAAGGGTAGGGGAGATTTACCACTTCATATTTTTGTTTGTGGAAACTAAGGGCTTGTCTACACTGGCCAGATACCCCAGTTTGCCCCTGTTCCAGAGCCCTGCAGTCCAAACACCACAGGGCATTTAATCTGATCTGCCCCCAGGCAGTCCAAACAACTCCCGGGGAAGATAGGGGCCTGGGATGGGGCCAAGCTGAAATAGGGCCCTTTACCATGTTTTAAGATAATACCTGGTTTGCTCTGTTTCCACCAGATCAGGCCCCGCATGTCTGTGGGAGACAATTTCACAATGCCATTCCTTGCTGCCACCACCAGCTCCCTGGCTGTCCTGGAAGCCAGGCAGGGGGTTCTGCAGCATGTGACTGAGCCTGGTTACACACAGGGGGCCTTCAGTCACATGCTACATGACCTCTGCCTGGCTTCTGCATTAGCAAGAAAATGATGGTGGCAGCTTCAGTGATGGGCTAGTGTCATCTGTGGACTCCAGCCCATTTTCTGCAGGTATGGCCTGCTCTGGAGGCAGGATACGGCAGCAGGAAGTTGAAGTATCCTGCCTGGTGTAGATGAGCCCTAGGTCTAACAATGAACCACATAAAAAATGAAGGTCTGTATCCTCTATCACGGAGTACATTACATAAATGTATGTATACTTAACTACATAGGAAAAGTGTTAAGAAACCTTGTTAGTGAATTGGGAAGATGCATAATGGGACACCAGCAAGAGTGTCCCAATGAACATTGGGCTATATCAATGTGTGTCAGCATTCCCTAGCCAGTGCCACAATGCACAATGGGACCAATGCCCAATAGGACCAATCCACATTGGTCCTGCTGTGCATCAATCCCATTGCACATCGGTCACTTCATTGGCTCTCCTACATAGTAGTGTAACAGCAGCCCTTTCGGGATACAGATGCTACGGAAATGCCCAATTCTAATTCCTGCAGATGCAAGTCTACTTACAAAGACATAAGTCCCAACAGGATTTCGGCAGAAATTATTATCCCAGCACACCATAAAAACTAGGGGAAATGAAATGAGGAAAGTTATCAACAGGGATTTACTTAATTTTTAGAGTAACACTGTGGTCTGTTCCAAAAAGTTAACAGGAACATTTGTGTAACTATTCAATTTTGCCATTATATTTTTAGATTCCGCAGCCCAGCTTTTACAGCTTCAGAGACTGTTTACTTGCACAACTGTTAATCATGGAACTATATTAGTGTATTTCACATGACATGGTTCTTTGTTGTAAATTTTTAAAATCTAAGATAGACTATCGGTCAGTGAACTAATCTTTTAAAAAACAAAATCAATTCCTCCTCAATGCAGCCATCCTGCCTTGTAATTGGTATTTACAAGCTAGTGATTATTCTCTTGTCATCTATTCAAAAAGCACAGTAAATGGCACACATTAGACTTTTCATCCTTTGCATACCATACTTTTCATAGCTATGCACTACACCAGACCACAATAGATTATTTTCCGGATGATTTTCCATTCAGTTTCCCCAAGGTCTTTTATTCTCAATCACAATATGTTTTCAAGCTTTACAGTTTGCACAAATATGTCCATACCATCTCCTTCTTTAAGAGCAGTGACCTCTTACTAATGAAAGAGAAATATTGGTGAATATCATATGCAAGATCTCCCTGAAAGCAAACCTCCTCAAAATGTTATGTATTATAGAGAAGTCCAATAAAAAGCAGTATTGATGAGGCTGCCATCCTATGATTCTTATTAACAGAATGAGACTATATGCTGCCTTGCACCCCATTATGGCCAAGCAAAATTCTGCTGGAATCCATGGACCTTATGAATGAGTAAGCACAGGCGTTGTCTTCTGTGATTCAGTAACGATTAGTTTTCTGCAGCCAAGAGCTAAACTGAATGGTAAATTCTTTTGACAGAAGGCAATTTCATCTCTTTAGCATAATGGAAACCTAATGAGTACCAAAGGTTCCTTTGAGTTGTGAAGTAATAACCTCTAATGTTTATGATTGGAAATAACTTGTTCTGAAAATGAGAAAGAAAAGGAAACTGGTATCCACATAATTCATACCCTGATTCTGAACAGCAATTCACCAATGCAGTGCAAAATACTCCTTGGCACAGTAACTTCACCACCATCCCAATGTTTCCTGTGCCTGTTCCCTTATTGCACCTGGAAAGTCATGTGCTTGGGGACATTTTGTCTCCTACGTATTATCTTAATGCAAAGACTTAATTGTTTATTTTATTTATTTATCATACTTTTAAACCCTGGAGTAACAATGGTCCTCTGGAAAGAGTAAATTTTACAAATCCTAAATACAAACCATAAACAATGACCACAGTCCTGTTGGTACCGTACACGTGCAAACTGAGGTTACCCATGTGTAGGTCCTTTTGGGGATGTTGCAGAAGGTGATATTCACTACTTCTTTGCACAGCATTTCCCCACACACACCCAGCAGCTTTTAAGAGCAGGTGCATGCTGCCATGGCCACTTATTGGCTGGAAAGAGAAAGGGGGAGATCCCTGAGCAACACCCAGCCCCAGCTGTAGTCCTGCAGCTAGCAGAAGCAAGTTGATCTCACTCTTCTAGGTCTCCAGCAAGTCACTGAAAATCTGGGAAGGTTACCTCAGCTCTCTGTCTCTGGCTGTAAACTGGAGCTGGGCATTGCCTGGTCACTTTCTCCCTCTCTCCACCCCAGCCAATAAATAGACATGGCAGCATGCTCCAGGAGGGATGCAGCCCTTCAGGGATAGGATGTTACATTCCACAGCCATGGACAGGACACCACCATTGAAAAGATTCTCTCTCACAGTTACCAGCTACACCTAACTTGGTGGGAACAACTCAGATGGAAACCTTATGGCACAGGAAAGAAAATATAGAAGGCAATACTCCTTTGTTCTTCCTTGGCCATGAAAGGAAGAACAAAGAAGGGGAGATCTGCTGGAGAAATTTGTTTTTATGAACAGCTGGTTCATTATACAGTACTATAAAATGAGAATACCCATTACGCAGAGCCACTGTGAACAAAGATTTTACTTAATATGAAACAAGGGTTTTACTTAATATGGAAAAGTGGTAAAAATAAATGAACTGATGCATGACTGGAACACAACAAAATTCAAATGAGAGTCTGCATTCTAATTTGATTTTTGGTATATCTGAGAATCAGTTCATTGAATACTATCAATTCTTCATATTTAATAAAAACTTGGATGTTTTATGTACATGTACATTTTCTTCATAGCTGCTCTTCAACATAGGTTTTGTACTTGTATATGATTCTACACATGTTTACTCAGAAAACACACTAAATTCAATGAAGCTTATTCCTCAGTAAGTAGATACAGGACTGCAGCCTTAAAACGACATAACTTGGTTGCTGTCCTTATAGATTCATGTCCAGTTTCACTCCTGAGAAGCCAACATGGGTTTCTAAAAAAATACGTCATGCTAAGTAATCATCTCTCTCTCCCTCTCTCTTTTTTTTTCATAGTTAGAACCTTAGGAAATAAGATAATTCTGTGGATATATTATATCTTGATTTCAGTAAGACAAGCTGGTAAAATGTGAGCTAGAAAGTGCTGTTGTTAGGTGGATTTGTAACTAGTTTATCAACCCAAAGACTGCTCACCAATGATTCCTTTTCACTCTGTAAAGAACTGACTAGTGGGATGCCACAGGGTTCTCTCCTGGGTCCAGTGTTATTCAACATCTTTATAAGTGACTTCGGTACTGGAATAGGAACTTTGCTTATCAGATTTGCAGATGATTCCAGATTAGGACAGACAGCTAATAGAGGGCCGAATCATAATCCAAAATGGCTTTAACAGATTGGGAGATTGAAAAGACTGACTTTAACAGATTGAAAATGAATTTCAGCAGGAGCAAATGTAAGGTCCTACATTTCTGCAGTAAAAAGCAAATGCACAAATATAAGTTGGGTGACACCTGGTTTGACAACAGTACATGTGAAAAGTATCTAAGGGTCTTAGCAGACTAAAAAGTAAACACGAATCAACAAGGTGATGTGGTAGTCAAAAAAAGTATTGTGGCAGTCAAAAAAGGCAATGCAGTTCTAGGCTATATAGTGTCCAAAGACTTTTTCGGATGCTGAAAAATAACGCAAGCAGCCTCATCAGCTTGCGAGGCTGCTGCACTGCAAAGCGTCAGTTTCGGATGACGCTTGCCCCTGCTGGTACTGTTGCGGTACCGCGGGGAGAGTTGAGCATCACATTTCCTTGATTTTTACTCATGAAAGTTGATTGTGATTAAAAATCAAGGAAATATGACACTCAACTCTCCCCGCGGTACCACAACAGTACCAGCAGGGGCAAGCGTCATCTGAAACTGACGCTTTGCAGTGCAGCAGCCTCGCAAGCTGATGAGGCTGCTTGCGTTACTTTTTAAATGTCCAAAAAAGTCCCAAGTCAAGGAAAGTAATGTAGCTCTCTGTTCTGCTTTGGTTAGACCTCACCTGGAATACTGTGTCCATTCTGCGCATTATACTTCAGGAAGGATATTGACAAGCTGGGACATGCCATTCAGAGGGCAATCAAGATAGTAAATGATCTGGAAGCCAAATGACTTAGGAAGCTGAGCCCATTCCTTGGGACATCTGACTTAGCCACACTGACACATACCTGACTTACATCCCAATTGGATTACTATAACACAGTGTACTTGGGGATGTCTTTGAAGAGTGTTCCAAAATGTCAATTGATCCAAAGAACTGCAGCAGGGTCATTGATTTGGCCTGGTTATAGGGAGCACATAATTGTTGCAACAATTCCACTGGCTGCTGATCGGTCACAATTTAAAATGCTGCTTATGATCTATACAACTCAGTTCCAGGCTATCTGAAGGACCATATCATCCTGTATGAGCCTGCACAAGCTCTACGATCTCATGATCCTATCACCTTCACAAGCACATTTGGTGGGAATGTGGGAGTGTGTCCTATGTGTGCAGGCAACAAGTATCCAGAGAAACATAGAAACAGCTTCAAATAAGTAAGTCCAGTCCAGGTCATGCACAGGTAATCTAGGAAGATGAAAGAACAAGGTCTCAGTGGTCCTAAAGTCATTACTCAAAGCCAGTAACCCAGATAACCAAAGCCAAAAAGGGTAAGACAAGGTGTCATTAAACATGGCAGTCCACAAGTTAAGAAACACAAGAAATACATGAACATTGAGAACACTGCCAGTCAAAGAGATTGAACAGGTGCAAGCAATGGGGACTCCCAGGAGATGCTGGGAGAGGTGGTTGCTTTGGGATACCAGATGCTTGATAAGTCCACATTTCCTATTTAACAGCCATTGATCTGACAGAGCTGCTCCTTCTCCCTTTGCTGGATTTCAAAGGAAGAGTCTCTCTTCAGCTTCTATCAAGCCTTGCTGAGGAGAGATCCTTTCAGCTGCTTCAGCCCCCAGCCTCTCAGATCTGGAGAAAGAGCCATCATTTGGGGCCAGAAACTAGTAGCAAACCAACTCCTGTCAGTTTCCAGAGGGTGAGTTATGAAAGAGAGGACCTTCTTGGTGCCTATTCCCAAACTGTGGAATCCCATTCCTAGGGAGGGTAGGATGAGCCCTTCTTTGCTGCAGGTGAATGTATTTATTCATTCATACATTCATTTATATTCCACCTTTCTCCCAACAATGAGACTCAAGGCAGCTAACAAGATCATTAAAACAATACAATTTAAAAACCATACAAAAGTCAAAATAACAGTATAAATATAGCATTTTTAAAAGAATTAAACAATGTATAAGTTAAAAACATTAAAAATATTAAAATACATTAATTAAAACTATAAAAGACCCCTAAAAATCTTTAAAACCACACTGCACAGCCTTAAAAGCCTAGGCCTTGTCAGTTTGTGAAAAAACTGGTGACACAAAAATATTTTAACCAGCCACTGGAAGGAGAGCAATGATGGGGCCATTCTGATCTGTCTGGGGAGAGAATTCCAAAGCAGCCACCGAGAAGGCCCTCTCCCTTGTTTCCACTAAATGAGCCTGAGAAGGTGGTTGGTCAGAGAGAAGGACTTCTCCAGACAACCTTAAAGCTCAAATGGGCTCATAAAGGTCCTTCAAATAACTGGATCTAAGCTATATATGGCTTTATAGGTCAAACCCTGCACTTTGAATTGTGCCCAGAAACGGACCGGCAGCCAATGGAGCTGTTGCACCATGGCAGTTGTGTGCTTCCTGTAGCCAGCCCCAGTTAACAACCTGGCTACAGCTCCTTGGGCCGACTAAAGTTTCTGAACACTATTCAAAGACAGCCCCACATAGAGCACATTACAGTAATCCAAATGGGAAGCAACCAAGGCATGTACCACCATGGCCAGATCCAACTTCTCCAGGAATGGGTGCAGTTGTCTCACTAGCTTTAACTGTGCAAAAGCACTCCTGGTCACTGATAAAACCTGCGCTTCCAGACTCAGAGCTGAATTCAGGACTTTCTTTGAACTGCAAACCTACATTTTCAGGGAGAGTGTAACGTTATCTAACAGGCTGTATCCCTATTACCAGATCTGTCTTTCAACTGACCAGGAGCACCTCTGTCTTGTCTAGATTAAGCTTCAATTTGTTTGCCCTCATCCAGTCCATTACAGCTGCCAGGCACTGGTGAAGACCTTTTTATTCCAGCTAGCCTTTGGGAATTGATTGTTTTATTAGACTGCCTTTTGCTTATGCTGTATTGTCCCCCTCATCGCTTTGCTTTGAAGTAATATTTTAAATTGTTTTAATTTTGTTGTTAGTGTAATACCATTTTTATCTCAACTGCTTGTATGTTTTTAACTATATGTGTTTTCATTGTAGTTTTCTCTCTTCTGTAAGCCACCTTGAGTCCCGGGAGATTTTCGGACCGCGTTTTAGAGTGCCTAGGGTGGGAGGGGATTTCGGGAGAGGGATGGCAATCTTGCGCAGCAGGGGGGCATTTTCAGACGCCATTGTCCCTCTCCCGAAACCATCCGTGTCACTTCTGTGAAGCTTTGGAAGCCTCAGCGCCATATTTTAATCACGGGCAACCTCCGTGATTAAAATATGGCTCTGCGGCTTCCGAAGCTTCATGGAAGTGACACAGATGGTTTCGGAAGAGGGACAACGGCATCCGAAAACGCCCCCCTGCTGCGCAAGATCGCCGTCCCTCTCCCGAAAGCTCCTCCCGCTCTAGGCACTCTAAAACACGGTCTGAAAATCTCCCCAGTTTAGGAAGAAGATGGGTTGGTTGATGGTATGTTTAGCCAAAAAGGAGAAAACTGAAAATGACATGAGGGCCATCTTTAAATACTTGAAAGAATGTAATGTAGAAGATGGAGTGAAAGAGAAAGACACAAAACAGAAAGAAAAAGACACAAGGCAGCAGATTCAAATTATAAGAAAGACTGTTACCTGGCCTTACACCCCTCCCTCCAATAATTCATAATTCAGCAATATTGGACATTTCACAAGGTCTGGGTAGACAGCCTGAAAGTGGGTTCAAGTGAAGTCACCCAGATCTAATGAAAATGTCTTGGAAATTCCCAACACAACACACCCACGATGGAATTAAGTGGAGCCCCTTAGGATCAGAGTCATCAAGGTGGAATGTGCTAATCCCCTCTTGGATGCTCTTGGCAGTGAGTCATACCTCAAAACTAACAGTGACTGGAACACCCATTATCCCCGCAAATGTTCTTCTTCACACCTTTCCTCTCCTACAATATGGAGGCTGCCATAAACCCATCAACCTTAATATCTCCACTATTAGCAACAATTAACAAAGTTGTGGTTTCCTTTATCTATCAGTGAGAAACCCATCCAAGCATTGTTTTACACTCAAACAACCATTCAGGTGAAATTGGGTGTGAATATTACCCCCAAAAAAATAGCCAAGTGTGCAGTTCTTTGTACACCGTCAGTCTGCCGGACTGCTGTGGCACCTCACCTTCATGTCTGAGTTTTCTTTGGTGCACACACTTCTGCTCTTCAGACTGGTAATTATAGCCCACATTTTTCCAAATCTATTCCTCTATCCAGATCTTTCTGCCTTAATTCTTTGTTAGCCTTCTGTGGCCTCTTGAGAGCATGAGTGTGTGTGAATGCTTCCATGTAATTTTTCCATACCAGTGGGGCAGTGGATCTACTCTGTGTTATAATCTGAACTTTAAAGGAGCTATCTAATCTTTTTTGGAGCTAAGATCCGGTATCTGGGAGCATCTGTTCTATGTTTTAAAAAGAAATTTATTGGAGCTATCCAGGGTCCTAAAACTATATTAGAGATAGACTTCAGTAACCTGAAAAGCTACTTTGAAGTCTGGACTAAAACCTGGAGCAGATTCACACACACACACACACACACACACGGCTGACATGGGAGACTCCAGAATACATAATACTGTAGTTATTTATTTAATGAATGACACTTATAAATGGATTCTTCAGAAGTGCCATGGTGTTTTGGAAGTGTCTTCAAAACTGTCATATCAGGATTAGAACATGACAGAAACATGGCGTTTAAAAAGAAGACTGCTTTAGTACTTGTTTTCACTTTGATCCAAAATCAAAATGTTTCATGATCATAAAACCTCTTTAGAATTCTTTCAAATTGCCACAACTCCTATGCCCTTCTCTTGTATATCTGGTGTCCAGTGTAACTGTGTACCAGTACAAACAGATGACTAGATTTATACCATTAATTTAACAATGTTAGTTGTATCCTATTGATAACTATCTAATGTGAGTTTTTCTGTTACTAAGGACTTTATCAGATGCCCTAAATATAGCATCATAATGACTCCACATAAACACGAAAGGGTGCACTTATCAGATGACATCACCCTTTCGTGTTTATGTCCTGGCAAAAATCCATCCTATTTTATTGATGGCTGTAGTCGTTAATAGATCCCTGGTGGCACTTTAGTGCACCATTTAACTCATGTGAATGCAGCATGAATGGCCAGTCCAGTGTGAACACTTCCAGGTGAGATTGTGACATCCACGTAAGTGATGCACTTTTTATGACCCTTCCCAGTCTACTTGGGACTTTTAAAGTGTGTTCCAGTGCTTTTCAAAACTTTAACTTTCTTATTTTTGTTTTTATTTTTGAATTTCTCACGTGAGCATCCTCTCACAAGAATCCATGGGATTTTGAAAGAGGAAGTGAACGGAGCTCCATTCAATTCCTCTTCATTGCCAGGGAAGTGTTTGCTGGGAGAGAAGGTAAGTGTGGTGGGGGGTTTCTTTTGCTGGCATAAAAATGGGTTTTTTTATGCCAGCAAAATAATGTTCTAAGGGACTCTTCTGATAAAGTCCTAAAACTGAGAGGTGGGAATAAGGACACAGACATTTTCTATGGCACACAGATGTACCAACTGTGTTTGCTTATGTGTGTATGCCAAGAGCAGAAGAGAATACTACAATGTGTATTTAACTTGTCATTTCTTTGCATGCTGCCTTCAAATTCGAACCATTGGTTCAGCTGCTTGTGACTTCATGGAATGTTCATATTAATGTTGACTGCTGATTGGAAACACCATGATGATTGATAATTTTTTTATTTATTAAAACAATCTCACGGCAACAATTTAAAACACTTCTAGATTCCAAGCATAAATAATTTGAACAAAAAACCCCTACATATTATATTACAACTACTTTTTTAAAAATTGGAAAGTTGGCTGTGATAGGCGAGGATCATATGGGGACAAGGACTGTTGTGTACTGTTGGAAGGGATATAAAGATTCTGTGCAAAATGCTGATTGCTGAGAAGCACAGAATCTTTATATCCCTTCAACTACACAACTACAAAACCTACGTTGAAGCACAGAATTGAGGGAATGTACGGAAATGAGAGTGTTTGGAAAAAGAAAGCCGAAATGTATTATAGAGAAAAATTCATGCAGAATGTAAACAGGAGGAGCTGCATACACAAAAGAGCCATGGAGGCAACAGGGCCCAGGAGGCATATGTGTGATTAAACAAATCAGCCAAATCTTGTTGCTTTTGTTGTTCTTTGCCATCAGGTCAACTTTGACCCTATGAATGAGCAACATACAAGATGCCTAGGTCTTGCTCAGTTCTTGCAAACTCAGGGTTGTGGCTTCCTTGATTGAGTCTATCCAGCAGTAATGCAGCCTTCCTCTCTTTTACTGCCTTCCACTGGACCAAGCACTATTGTCTTTTCTACTGAGTCATGTCTTCTGATATGTATAAAGTACAACAGCCTCAGTTTAGTCTTCACTTCTAGTGAGAGTGAAGGCCTGATTTTCTCTAAGACCCATTCGTCTTTTTAGCTGTCCTTGGTATGAATATCGCTTTCCTTTTTAGTCATCAGTGCACTTGCAGAAAGCCCAGGATGAGTCCTTCCTGAATCTTTGTTTGTGAAGAAAAGCCAGAGAGAGAGAGAGAGGTATGCATAGAACTCTCCTCCAGCATCACAATTCAAATGAGTTGATTCTCTTCCTGTCAGCTTTCTTAACTGTCCAGCTTTCACACCCACCCATAGAAATCAGAAATACTGTGGCCTGGATGTTTCTGAGTTTGGTTTCTAACAAAAGTTCTTTACGCCTGAGGATCTTATCTAGTTCCTTCATGGCTGCCCTTCCAAGTCTTAGTCTTCTTCTGATTTCTTCACTACAATCTCAGTTTTGATTACTGACTGAACCAAGATATGGGAAATCTTTGGATATTTATAACAATTAAGGAATGTTTGACTATTCACAATCCTAGCTCAAAGGGTGCTAGTTTAGTTTTAATATGCAAGAAAAAAATTCTGGAAATCTGTTGATAGTTCTGCCTAGAATAGATCATTGAATCAGTAGGATTTAAGTATGTATTGGCTTAGCATTCAACAGTCAATTCAGTGAGTCTTCTGTGCTTGGGACTAAGAGCTTCTCTATATGAGGCAAAAAAAATGTGGATTGCTCCTCAGTAATGGCAATTCACAGCAGCTGCTATTTGTCTTAATGGGATATATATAGATCACAGGCATGCAAAGCTATCTGCATTTGCTGAGCAAATGGGCATGCCTGTGAATCAACTTGGCAGCCATGAGTGAATTATTCGCATTTTTACTGACCTGAAGTTGCTGCTGACAGACAGTATATTTTTTAAAAAAAATACATCCAAGGTGTGAAAGAGCGGTCTTTCAATTTAACAAAAAAGGAAACAAAAATAGCCCTTTTATTACCTTAGCATCTGTTCGCTTTTATTACCTTAGCACCAACATGGCGGCTGCAAGCACTTGTCTTGTTAGCAAGCTCTTCCCCCCCCCATGCACATCTGACCAATCATCTTTCAACTTCTGCTTGTATATGTAAAGCAAATTAAATCAAATTGCTTGTACCAACAAACAGGAATGTGCACCCCCCCACACACTGATTTTAAAAAAACAGGGGCAAGCCATGAAGGCTTTTCCCATGCAGTATATGATAGATTTGACCACCCTCCTTCCCAATATATTGAAATGATGCGGGATGCCATTTAGACTGATCATATTCTCCTCACATTCTGCAAGGAGTATTTTCACCATTCAGACAACCCCTAACATAGTGGTTGTCTAAATGACGAAAATACTCCTCATGGAATGTGAGGAGAATACAAGCTGTCTTAATGGCATCCCATATCATTTCACTGTATTCGGAAGGAGCAGGGGCAAAAATGCCAAAAACTCTGAAGGAAAAGCCTTTGTGGTTTTCCCTGGAGTTTTCAAAAAACAGCAGGGAGAATGCTCATTCCTGCTCATTGGGACAAGCAACACACATTGATTTGCTTTCCCATATGAGCAGATGCAAAAATCTGATTGGCTAGATGAGTGCAGCTGTGGGGCTTGCTAACAAAGCAAATACCCAGAGCAACCATGTTAGATATTCACCTTAGCGAATGAGTGCTAAAGTGATAAAATGGGGTGGATTTTTCCTTTTTTGTAAAGGCGAAATGTCGCTCTATCACACATAGGAAATAGTTTTTAAAAACATTCAGTGGTGGCAAATTGAGGTAATTAAAAACACAAGTAATTCAATTGTGGCCACCATCTTGATCCGCAGGCATGTGAAGCTTATGCCTGCAAAAAAACATTAAGACAAATCAGAGCTGCTGTGAATTGCCGTTACTGTGGAGCAATCTGCTTCTTTTTCCCTTATAAAGACAAGCCCATAGAATTCAGGCCATTTGTGATGTTGTCTGATATTATTTGTAGACTCAAAAATGGTTCAGCCATATGCAGTGTTCCTCCTTTTTGTGAGTCATGCTAGCCTGAACTTTTGCCAATTTCAGTTCAATATGTTCTTCTCAAAGGCTACATATTAGGCATCTGTCTTTATTAATATGCTTTAATTAGGAGCTTGAGAAGTGAGTAATAATCAGACTATTTTCTTTTTGCCTCAGAGACTACAGTTAAAGGACAAGTTAAGTGTTAGCAAAGATGCTCACGGTTAAAATAATGTCTCTTATGAATGACAATTAGTAATTATATTATGTCACTGACTGATTGTGACACTTGGCCTTCAAATTCCACATCGTTTGTTTATACATTTATGCATGTATTTTCTATGAGACAGTAGCATCCCCTTTAACACTCTCAACCTTTTGATCAAGAGGTTCATACACAAACCAGTCAAGTGCCACTAAAGTTAGCAGTGTCCTGTTTGGCAACCAAAAGATGCATAGCCTTAAATGCTTTCAGTATTTCCATTTCTTGTAAAATGACAAGCTGGAATGTGTCCAAAGAAGAGTGACCAAAACGGTGAAAGGTCTGGAAGCCATGCCCAGGGAGCTGGGTATGTTTAGTCTGGAGAAAAGAAGGTTAAGAGGTGACATGATAGCCATATTTAAATATTTGAAGGACTGTCATATTGAGGATGGAGCAAGCTTGTTTTCTGCTGCTCCAGAGACAAGACATGGATCCATGGATTCAAACTACAAGAAAAGAGATTCCACCTAAACAATGGGACAGAACTTCTTGATAATAAGAGCTGTTCAGCAGTGGAATGCACCGCCTCAAAGTGTAGTGGAGTCTCCTCCTTTGGAGGTGTTTAAGCAGAGGCTGGATGGCCATCTGTCTGGAACGATTTGATTGTGTATTCCTGCATGGCAGGAGTTTGGATTGGATGGCCCTTGTGGTCTCTTCCAATTCTAAGATTTTATGAAGTTGTAAATAGCACATGGACTTAACTCAGGTTTGAAAAGTGTCCCTGAGTTTGATTTGGAGCCAAACCAGATTTGGACCAATTTGGACCTGAGCCAATTCTGTTTAAGGTCCTGTCTATATCCTGTCCCACAGATGCTAAAGTAGTAGAGGCAAGGTGCTACAAATGGGATTACTTTCATCTGCTTGGAACCTAACAATATGAACCTATACATTTCAACAAAAGTTCATCTGAGTTCAGTGGGGCTTAGTCCCAGGTTAGTTTGTAAAGAATTGCTGCCTGCAATAAACTAGCATAAAGATATGCATGGAAATAAACTTTTGATACACCCTTCCCCTCCAGCTACCTGCACTCCCTTCCTCCATAAAGTCTTGGCACAGAATTTGTGAATGATGAGGTCCAGCAGACAAAGTGGATGGGAAATATTCCTCACACGAATGTCTGTGAAGTTAAATTAAGATCTAAAATTATTTGGGATTAATTGTCCTCTCCTGCAGCACCCCTCTGGGTCTGATCCCACATTGACATGGAATGGCTCCTAATCCACAGCAGTGGGTAAAAAGCATGGACTATGGTCCACATCCCCCCCGGGGCTCTTTTTGTGGCCCCCCAGGACCACCCAGGGATAAAAACAAAACCAAAATATTTTCCACTCCAGAATGTCCCTAAATGCCCTCTGTGGTGTGTGGAGGGCATTTTCACCATATATGGAAGTCCCCTTCCCCCTCAGGGTGAAAAATACATTTTGTGATATAAAAAAACCCCTCCCCCCAAATGCTCTCTAGGGGGTCATGGAGGACATTTTCACCACATTGGGGGGTGATGGACAAATTTAGGCCCCAGAGAAGTCTTTTATTGAAATAGGAAGTGTTTCCTCTCACTTCCTGTTGTTAAAAAAAAGGCCTCTCCTGGACCTGATATGGCCCATGATGAAAATTTCCCCCATGATCCCTAGAGTACATGGGGGGGGGCAGCACAACTTTTTGGCTTTTTTGCAGGGAAGGTACATCCCTACAAGTCTACACTTGTTCAACCCTGCTCTAGAAAGCCTTTTCACCTGAGCTTAGTAAAGTTGCCAACTGTTTCCCGTTAAAAGAGGAACTTTTACCTTTAAAGGTTTACTTTTTTGGACTCCTCCCATAAGTCCCCAGCCAGCAGAAAAAAACTTTCCCAAACTCTGATTGGAGAAGAGGTGGTTTCCTGTGACAGGAAGGATCAGGAAACGTTTTTCCCCATTAACTTCATGATCGCATTTTAGGATCCAAATTAGGATCTAACATGATTTGGGATAATTGCCCTCTCCTGCAGCAGCCCTCTGGGTCTGATCCCACATTGACACGGAATGGCTAATTCCGTGTCAACTGCTGTGGATTAGGAACATTTAAGCTTATCTTAAAATGTTAAACTATCCAGGCTATGATCTCTGTTCCAGTTATCAGTATCCTCAGTCATCAGCTACTACTGATTATAGGCATCATCCCAAAGTGTCAGAACATTTAAAATCTATAGATTTCATAGGGAAGAGATTAAGGAAGCAGTCCCCTATTGAGCTCAATTGAACTACTTCTGGTAGTTCAAACTCCATCCTTCACACCTACTTTATTCATAATGTTGCTCTGCTCTTTAGTTTGCTGTTTCTACATGTCTTGCCAACAAGTTTAACTAATTCCAGCATGATGTGCTTGATATAGGGAACATATGGGGAAAGAGGCATATCTGAGGTATAATTAGAATGGAAGATTGTAACTTCTGTCACAGATCACTCAGAATTCATGGCAGTTGTAGCAGTGTGGGTAGCCTGCTCAGAGCAACTCAAAATATAAAGTGAGACAAAGGGGAGTAAAGGGGACCATTCTGCCCTCTTTGCTCAAATAATGAAATGATTAGAAGGGGAGCCTGAACAAACAGCTCAGAAATTACAGCTCTTTTATTTAGACTAGTGAGGTTAGTTCACACCAAACCTTTCAAACATGACAATTAAATTCTCACTCTTGTTAAAAAAAAAAAAAAAAAGTATGATGGTGAACAAAAGAACAGTACAATATGAAAATCATGTAACTGGGGGAAATAAAAGGAACTATAAAAGGAACCTCTTTGCTCTCTCATGACCACTGAAACATAGATGTCTCTTACCCAATAATTACCTGAATATAACGGATGGATTGAATGTGTGCTCTGAATACATATTGGAAAAGTGTGTCTGACTGCTAAAGAATACTAATTTGAAGGACAGGCGGAGCTGGAGCTGTGTTCTAATATCTAATGTGTCAGACTAAGCAACTCCCTTCACACTGTGTTACTGATATTATATTAAAATGTGTCAGAACTGAATACGACCTTTTCCTCTGTTTCTCATATGTTTACTTATAAAAGCATTCTACTGATATTTTTCAGCCAAAACAAGGACCACAATATGGTTTACAAGGTACAACAACCCCCCCAAAAGCAAAACAAAGCAAATAATGCATAATGTTTTAAATGCATTTAAGTTTTACAATTATTAAAAACAAAATTAATCCTTCAGCCATATATTTTAAAAAATAAAAGCCAAGGAGAATAAGAATTAAGACTTGTTCCATTGCCCTCTGAGAAAGGCTATCAGAGATGGGACTAATTTCACCTGTTTTCAGAGGGAATTCTACAACTGAGATGGGACCATAGAAAAAGTTCACTTGAATCCCCACCATCCGAACCTATTTTGGTGCTGATGTATATAAACGAGTTTCTAAATATGATTTTCATGTACAGTACAGGGAGGTTCATATGAGAGGGAGCAGCAACTGCATACCATACATGAGGCACCGCTATCTCACAAGGACAGTTGAACTGGCATACCAAGTATGTGAACTTGCTTATATACAACAATGAACATTCAGATATTCTTTTAGAAAGGTCACACACAGGACACAATGGAGACAGCATTCTACAGTGGGCCTTTGGTATCTGCTGGGGTTTGGTTCTAGGAATCCCCTGTGGATACCAAAATCCATGGATGCTCAAGTCTCATTATATCCAATGTCATAGTAAAATGGTGCCCCTTATATAAAATAGCAAAATCAAGGTTTGCTGTTTGGAATTCTTTCTTGGGGAAATATTTTCAAGCTGTGGATGGTGGAATCTGTGGATACAGAATCCATGAATATGGAGGGCCAACTGTATGTTATTTGTTGTCCATAGATTTTTGTAACTTATGAACACGGAGGTCCAATAGTTGTCATGGAATTTTCTTTAACTATGATGGTCGAATATCAGACTTTGATAACTTCAGAACAGGGAGATCCAGTGGTTGTCTTTTTAACTACCAAGGCTAGTAGTTCTTCACAGAAGTCTTATTTTTCTGTCATTTTAAAAATTTTCTAAGCAACCACCAATCCTGGGCTGTTCAATTTCATAAGTAAATTTAGTGTTTGTTAAATTAAATATATTTTTTTTGTCCTGGACCCATTAGCAATCAACATCTGTCATCTTTTCTTTTACCTTCTTACTCTTTGAATGAAAATGAAAACAAAAATCCTTCAAACTTTTCTTCATATTTCACCTTCTTGTTTGCTTTCCCTCTTTCAAGAACAATTCTAAAATACAGGTCAACCCCCACATCCATGGTGTAAGGACTCTGGCATAGGCTCTGTATAATAGTTAGCTCAAATGTAATGTTGCTGCTAGGTTGTAGTTAGCATGCCAGGCCCTGACATGAGTAGACAGCATGCTGGGAGCTAGGATGCCAGGTTAGAGCTGCAGAGTGTACTATCTGTTGTGGGAGTGTTCAAGGCCATCTGACCAATTATGTTTTGGGAAAGTGCAGAAGGAGGCTGGGAGGATGGTACAGCATGGAATGCTCACATGACCACTGCAGGTGTGGGTGATGTAATCAAAACATAGCTTTCCTATTATCTTCTGAGTTCTGGCACAAAACGCCAGAACTGTCTATGCAATGAACCTGAATGCTTCTATTCCTGATCCAAAAAAACATTTCTGATCAATGGAAATTGTCTCAGCATGTGACCATTAGCAGAGTCATCACACATGGATTTGGTATCCACAGTTTCACTTATCCACGTCCGAAAAAATATGTTCTCTCTAGACATTTCTAGGTCCTACAGTGCAATTCTATGGTCAACCTCTGGTGTTCATCTCATTGAAAATAATACATTTCCCTATTATCCACAGTTTTAGGTATCCAAGCGGGGTGGGGGAGGTCTTGGAACATATCGACCTATACCTCTACCTGTACCTGTGCCTTTGTTTGAGATGGGACAACCAGATAGGTATACAATATTTCACCTCTTGCTCATACAACATCAGCCTTTGCTTTGCAACTTCTCTTCAGGAAAAGCTATAGAATCCTTAAAACTACCAAGTGGACATAAGTAGACTAAGATGGGTTGTATAGAGATCTGAGGCTTCTTGTCCTTAAGTTCTCGTAGGAAAGAGTCTGGTATAGCATAAATGTCTAGTCAATCCTGTTGCAATAAATAAACCCTCTGTCTACTTCAGAAGGTCCTTGTCTTGAATAGTGGTTTTCAAATGCTTGATACATTGGGGAGGAGGGGAATCTTTCAAAATGTGTTCCCCAGTTAGATTATACTTTGGATTCAGCTTATACTTGAAGTGCAAGATACCTTAGTGGAAGGAGAGTCTGCAACTTCTTTTACAAAGTATTGCATTGGGTGTTTTTCATATTTTTATAGGCATTTCAGCCTGTATATATTTGGGAACTTTTTCAAGGAGCTATGAAGTAGAAAGAACAATACATGAACATGCACATATAAACACCACAAAGTACAAAACCATCCATATAATTTAACACTGCAATGCAGCCATTACTTCCTTATTCAAAAAACAGGCTGCTGAAATTTCCAATCAAACAGTTTCCAAACAGTCATACTAGTGACTAAAAGGTGTCCAAATAAAAGGCTGTGGATTTTATTCTGTTTTTAAGAGAGGTTGCTGGAATGTTTTTAAAATCTTCAAGGATGCCCATATCTGGATCTGACTGGGCTGAAAAAGGAAGGAGGTATCTGAAAACTCCAGATTTTTATTTAAAGAAGAAATGTAAAAGCAGAAATTCTAAATTATCATCCAGCTGATGGGAAATGGCAGCCATTCTGATCACTGTAGAGTCCTGGGTAGAAGAAAATGTTTCTGCCAGAATGAAGGTCTTCCCTTCTCTGTCAGGGGGAATTCTTCAATGACATATTAGACTCTTTCTGTGCTGTTCTGGCTGAAAGACTGCTGTCAGCCATGGTGGAGAAGTTACAAGACCTGGCCAACAAAAATGGATCCCTTAGCCAAATCCTGTAGCTCACAGCCAACCTTGAGAACAGATATCAAAGAGAGCCACTGAAGTTAGTGGAAGTAGTAAAAAGTACCTTAAGAGAGGGGCATGCAGCAATGCAGGAAAAATTTCAGCACGTGCTCCTCTTTGTCCACCACAAAGAGCTGATGTTTGAGTTCAATCTTCAGTAACTGCAGTACAGAGTGCAAGAAATCCAGGCCCTCCAGGAGAGCTCAAGGCAGATGAACAGCAGTACAAGATTTCTGCAGCTAATGATTCTGGACCCATAATTTCCTATGCAAGAGAACTTGCACACAAATTTTTTCCAAAACCTTCAAACTCCATTCCTGAATACAGTCAGTGAATTAGAAGAGACAAAAAATTAGAAGAGACAAAGCAGTGCTGGCAAGACTTCTAATCTGGAAGAGGCAGCAACAGTTGTCTGGGAACACAACTCCCTTTGACAAGGACTTGAGTCCACTAAAGAAGAGGTTTGAAAGGTTGGTGGACATTTGCTTCCAGCTCTGCCTGCAGTTGGTAGCCTCCAGTGCTGAGATTCAATCTTCTCTTCAGGAACGTGTGGATGGTATATTCAGTGCCCTCATCAAAAACTCATTCCTGGTGGACAAATAGCCTCCTCAAGTTCTGAAGACCCAAACCAAATTTCAAGCCACTGTCTGCTTTCTGCTGGGGCCTCTGTTGCTCAAACCTCCACACATGTCCTTCATGGTCTCAGTTGACATTGTGACAGAGAAACAGGCACATGAACTTGCTACCAGCCCTTCTACAGGTGTCTTTAGTGAAAGCAGTGGAGAAATTGTCACCAAAACAGCACCTCTGCAGATAAGTGCCACAAGTAATCCCTGCTGTGCTCTCTTCAAGAATATGTTCCTCAAGAAGATCAAGCACTGTGACTGCAAGAGTACAGAATCTGTGATGAAATAGAAATGTGCTGTCCTCCTCAGTGCCAATGTATGCCTAGGGTCCAACAAAACCACCTCCCACCTGATGGACCTGTCACTGCTCATTGTGGTAACCAAGACAATGATGCCAAAGCCACCATATTATGGGACATACCTCCCTCGCTTCCTGTTCCATCCATTCAGACTCAAATCGACTCCATGAGCAATCCTATCTTTAATCTCAGAATCCATTCTGATCCTTCTTAAAGCCCATCACTGATTATTACACCATCCAGACATATGTCTCCCTCTGGCAACACAGTATTTGGAAGCCACTAGTTGCAGTCTGAAGTGACCTACTCATATTCTTTGGAAAGTGCTTCACGGCTTGGCCAAATGGATTCATATCCTGTGTCTTCTGATGTGGATATGCAAGACATCTGTATGCAAAATGAGAATGCTCCAGTTTACATAACAGATCCTCCTATGCTTCCAAACCAGATAAAGATGCCTGAGATTATCTCCCCGCCCTCTGATGAAGAGTTGGCCCTGCTATTGCTTCTGAACAAGATCTGAATTACTGTTCTCATGCTCCAGCATGACCCAACTTCCATTTGTATGCTTTACATCTAGTACTTTGGAGGGGCTTTCACGGATGGCAAAACCATCAAGAATGAACACACTAGAGTACAGGAGCAGTTGTTACTCCCAAATTCCTATAGGATATGGAACTCTTCTCCCATTGTTCTGCCCCCATGCCCTTCTTCCTATCAGAACTCTCATATCTTCTCTTGACTCAAGAGCAGCTTGGATTCTTTGCTGGATCAGACTCATGAAATGTTTGGCTCTGCTCAGGGATATTGACCAGCTCTGGCTAGCTTGGGAAGCTGTGCATGCTATACCAGAAGCAGAGCCTCGGTATTGCAGAGGACAGGGGCTCTCATTCACTCACTGACTTCTTTGCTGCTTGGTGTTATCCTACCTTGGGCAGAGGGTAGTATTTGCCTACCTTGTTTTATGATTCGTGCTACTTCTGAACTTTTGGAAATGGATGGGATTCCTGTAGTAAAATTTAAAACTTTTAATTAAAAAAAATGCATCCATCCCAGGATGGCAGAATTTTTTATTGTAGAATCCATTTTAATTTCTCTTTTTGAAAAAGCAAACCCATCTCCTTGTTCATATGTGCCCTCCCCAATGCCCCAAATCTTAGGTCTGATGTAATAATATGTACTCCCGTGTTCTGGGCAGAATTTTACCCTTGACTTACCATTGTACCACTCCCCAATTTGGGTGGATCATAAAGCATATGTTGTTTATATTGATTCTTTCAGCAAATCCCTGGCAAGACTGGGCTTGGCCTGATTCAGTAAGGTACTTTCTCTGTTCTTAAGTAACAACTGACACTCAAGTTCACTTAATACAAATAAATGATGCCCTAATTCCTTAAGAAATCTTCAAATGATATTCTTGTTCTATACATTTAAGATGCATGAATGGATGGTGAAGACTGTAGTAAAAAAACAAAGGAAGCTCATGAAAGACTGACGTCGCTCCACCACTCTCTTACCATGCTAAGAATCAAGGGCCTCCATTAAATTAAAGCTATAAATAATAGAAAGGAAAGGAAATCCTTCTGAGGCATATTGATCGAAAGTAGTTAGTGTCTCATCTAATTTAAAATCTATTCTAAACTCAATAACAGACAAGTGCACATAAGATCTCTGCTGAAAAATGTCATCTGAACTTGAAAAGGGAATGGAGGCTAATATCACAAATTCCTAGGCAGAGACTTCACTTCCTATGGTGAGTCAGATCTTGTTTGGAGTGCAAAAAGGAAATGCTCATTAGATAGACCCAAACTATCTCGTGTTGAAGAGGAAGGAGCAAGGGAGTATTTAAAAAAAACACCCAAATTGTCAGAAAGGCCAAATATTTTTTTTTTAAAAAAAGTGGGAGAAGCTGCTATCCGCCACCCTACCTCATAAGCCAGCAGGTCTTCAATCCTGGTTTTTCTCCCACCATCCTATAGCATTGCTCTGTCAGTCCCTGATAACCTTGAACTAAGCAAATAAAACCAAGTACTATAATCTCCATGGACATTACAACACAATGGTTTGGAATATCAGGAACAGTCTCTTCTGCCTTTCCTCCATGGTTGTCAGACAGAGGACTTATGACTTCTTGGATGTTGTTCTCTTGATCCAGGTTTACTTCCTATGTCACCTCTCCTACAATTATGTGATTACTTATTTAGCAGTTCTTGACATGATCTAGACCACACTTCAGTAGCACTAATCATATGGTGTGCAATCCCATATTTCACTGGGAAACTGCATTCCATGACATGTTTGGCAATTGGCACTCTATCATCTCCTGTCATTAGCACCACATTTTGTTTGTATAAAAAAAAGAAGTAACATTTCAAGGCCTCTATGATTCATTCTGCTATTCATTCTCAGGAGACTTCTTGTCTTGAAAATCAACCCCTAAACAGTTATACTTTCTACTTGTTGCTTTCCATTTCACTTGTTTTTCAAGAAACAGAAGTAACTTGAAACATCCAATAAACTGGAGACACAAAGGGCTTGTCTACATGGGCAATTTACCCCGTCTTGCCCGTCTTAGAATCCTGCAGTCCTGACGACACAGAACATTTGCCTCATTGTTCCCCCAGGCACTTCTTACCACCTCTGGAGAAGATAAGGTGCTGAGATAGAGGAAGGCAGAATAGGGTCCAATACAATGTTTTAAAATAATACCTGTTTTACCCCTTTCTTCTGGGAGGAAATTGATTAGGCCCTGTGTCTGCAGGAGCCCATCTCAGCAGGCTGGCCCTCACTGCTGCTGCCACCTCCTTGGATCTCCCAGAAGACAGGAAGGAGTGCCATAGCATGTGACCATGGCTGGTCACATGTAGGGGGCCTTGGCCCCATGTTGTGGGCCCCCTCCCTGCCTTCTGAGACAGCAAGGGATATGGCAGCGGTGGCAGCTGCAGCAACAGGCTAACATGCCCATCAAAACTTCCACCCATTTTGTGGAGGGAACAGGGGAGAAACAGGCCTGATCCATGGGCAGGATACACTGGCAGGGAGCAAGCATATCCTGGCTTATGTAGATGAGCCCAGAGTCTCAGGGTGTTTTTGGAAGGGGTTATTCCAAAAATTAGCCCAGTGTGGTTTGACTAAGAAATGTTTATGTGGCCTTCTTCAGGGACTGTATTTTATACACCTTTTTACAAAATGTCCTGATATTCAATCTCTCATCCACATCCATTTTTTGTTCTACCATATCCAGAATATGCTAATAGCTGAAAGAGTCCCCATCTGTTTGCAAAAGCATGTTCCAATCATTCACTGCTTTTAAGCTAGTTGGAACTGAATAATTCAAAGGGG
This sequence comes from Gambelia wislizenii, assembly GCA_030847615.1. Lineage (NCBI taxonomy): Eukaryota > Metazoa > Chordata > Lepidosauria > Squamata > Crotaphytidae > Gambelia > Gambelia wislizenii. The sequence goes on along the minus strand of JAUMIR010000005.1, from coordinate 199,007,522 downwards.
AGGGAGCCTTTGAAAATAGCTTTGAAATAAATATATTTTGTAAGTCCTTCCTTGTTGTTGTATGCTTCAAGTCATTTCCATCTTATGGTGACTCTAAGGTGAACCTATCATGAGCTTTTCCTGGCAAGCTTTATTCAGGGGGGATTTGCCATTCTTTTCCTCTAATGCTGAAAGAGTGTGATTTGCCCAAGGTCAACCAGTGGGATTCTGTGGCCAAGTAGAGATTTGAACCCAGGAGTCAAAGCAACACTAAAACCACTATCCACACTAGCTCTTTAAGTTCTTCCTACTGTTGATAAATGCAAGGACCAAAAGCATGTAGATAAAAGCAACTGTACTGTTAAACCCAGACCATAAATGTACAAAAGCACTTGATATAATAAAGTGAGCTCAGCCTTGTAATAATTATGCCCTTTGGTGCATTTTGAAGCAGGCAATGTCTCTAGAACACTGAACTGCTGTTATGTAAAGAACAACATATGACAGAACTCTGCAGAGACTGGTATCTGCTCTCCATGGCCATATAATTACCCTATATTGAGCCATTCTACTTGTAAAAAGCAGATTTGTTGAGCTTTATTTAATATAATGGAAGGTCTGAGGTTTTATATTTTTTCCAAGTTAGCGAGAACAACACATTCCACTTTTAATAATTCATTGTTTCAATTTCTTTGAAAATATTAATTTTAAAAAAAAACAAGCAAACAGAAAACTCTCTTATACACCCTCTAGAGATCACTGAAACTAGCAGGCTTCACATCTGCCACTTGGCAAAGTCTGCATGCAAAAATTAGAATCGCTTTTTTTAAATAGTGCTTTATTGCTATTTACTACTGAGATAGAAATCAACACACAGGGCAAGGGTATCATTGAAAATAAAGTGAAGTCTAGTCCAGCTGGGAAATTACACTTTAGTAGGATGACTGGAGATCATGCTACTGTGAATAACTTTCACATATAATATGCATATGTAGTGATAAGTAGTGACTGGATAAAATCTGTTCCCCTTGCCTCCTAATTCACACTGAAGTTTCAGAAGAGGACAGCATCTTCAAGAATTTTCTTAAAGACAATCCAGTTGAGATTAAGCATTTTAAAGAATGGCTGGAGAAAGGGCATAGGTTATCTCAATTATTTCCAGAGCTTGGAAGTAACTGGCTATAGTATTAACTTGTTTATGTTTGTTTTTTTCCTACCAGGTCTTCTCAACAGCCTTAGTTTCCTGCTTGCTTCTAGAATTAATGTCATGGTTTAATTGATTTTAGAAAGCTACAAGTCAAAATGGATGGCCCTTCCTCCTTCAGATTCACTAAAACAGGAAGGTCTGGGGAGAAGGACTAGGGTTAAGATTGGTGGAAATATATTATGTGGCTCTGGACTTTATCAGACCACCCTCCTCAAAAGTTCTTTTGCAGGCATAAATTGTGGTGTGTTTATGCCGGCAAAAGAACTCCCCCCTGCCACATCAGACTTACCTTGTTCCCATTAAAGAGGCAGCCCAGGCACTAATGGAGAGTGAACAGAGCTCTGTTCACTTCCTGGTTTAAAATCTCACTGATTCTCTAAGAATCTCACTGATTCTTGCGAGAAGATGCTAGCATAGGAAATTGAAAAATAAAAGCCAAAAAGCACACAAAAAAGTACAGCAAAGCACAGAAACACACTTTAAAAGTCCCAAGTAACTGGGGTGTGTGTCATAAAATGAGTGTACCCTACCTGGCTGTCCCGATCTCACCTGGAAGTATTTGCTCATTGACGCTGCATTCATATGAGTACAATGGCGCAAGGATTCAAATGCCAGCAATGCCAGAAACAAAGCACCACGGGAGATTGGCTTTTTAACAACACATGATCATGAAAGGGCAATGTCATCTGGTATGTGCACCCTTTCACAATCATTAGGTATCCTTATAATGCCATATTTGCCTGGTCTGATAAAGTCCTCTGTTGGAAGGCAGCAGAACCCTGAAGAATAGCTGGGAAGCAACTGAAGAGCTGGAATTGGAGAGCAATTGAAGAATGATAGAGGAATGAAAAGGGAGGGTTCCGAAATAGAAGGAATGGAATGGGGTGCGGAACTAATTTGTTTGCTTAGCCCCCAAGCAGCTAAGACCATTACGGAATGTCAGACTCTTTAGGCCTGAAAGCCTGGTGCCCTGCCCACATGCACACTACAGATGGAAAGAATATTTTAAAATATTTGAGAAATGGTAAAAATTGTCTTTCTTAAGTATCAAGGAACTCTGATGAGAAGAATCCTCGACTGACGATAATCTTCACATTTATTCTATGCAAAAATTTCATGTGGTTATTTTGCACAGGAAGCAGAATTTTCTTTGCTGAGAATGATATTTCTGCACAGAAATTTGGAAATGGTTGTTTTGCACTGAAAGCAGAATTTTCTGCAGAGAAAATAAGAAATAAGCAAAAACACCACATGCAAATTTTGTGCAGAATAAGTTCCTAACTGTCAATAGTTTTTGACAACTGTGCAGCTTTCAAATACTTTCTTAGAGCAGGAAGAAAATTGCTAAAATTACTCATTGCTTTCCTCAATAAAGAAAATTAGGAAAGAATTACATCCCTATTACACATATATTTTGACCTGTAGTGTATAGGGGGTGGGAGGGTGTGCATTGTGGCTCTGTCCAGTACTTTTCCTTTCTATTGCTAGGGTGAAAGGCGACAAATTCTATGATGCCGACTATAAGGACTTTATCAGATGAACCTCTTTAAACATCCTTTTGCTGGCATAAAAAAATCCATTTTTATGCTAGCAAAAAAAATGCCCCCCACCACACTTACCTTCTCTCCTGGCAGAAGGCTTCCCCGGCAATGAAGAGGAAGTGAACAAAGCCTCATTCACTTCCTCCTTTGAAATCGCGCAAGACTTCATCATGCAGGAAATTTTTAAAAAACACAAAATAAACACAGGAAAAGTTACACAAAGCACATACACAAACTTTAAAACTTAACCAAGGGAGAGTCATCAAAAGTGTGTCACCCGGTTGTTGCTATCTCACCTGGAAGTGTTCTGGCCGGACTGGCCATTCATGTTATTTGAATGCTGCAAGGTTTAACACGCTGGTAATGCTGGCACTAAAGTGCCATGGGGGATCAATTTATGGCTTCAGCTGTCAATTTAAAAAATACAGGTTTTGCCGTTTATGTGGCATCGTTATGACGCTGTATTTAGTGTATCTGATAAAGTCCTAAATCTCAGCTTCTGAGATTTAGAATGAATGGAAATGAATAGTTTAATCAATGAACTATTTTTTCAGGTAAAAGCAAATTTATTTGTGTAGCCGAAGCCATTATAAAAGACATTCAAATGAAACAAGTTAATCAAATATATTACAAATACAAAAGATTACAAAACTAAAAATATCCAAAAACATCATTCTATAGACACTATTCAGTTGCAACTAAGAAACCTGATCATCATCATTGCAAAGCTTCCTCCTTAAAATGGATGCTTTAAAAGCAAAACAAGCTGCTTTTTCAGAAATGTATGGTGCAGTATCTCCCTGTAAAAAAATTGATCAAGTATGAATCAGGCCTATTAGATATAAGACCTAACCCTTTAAACAAGGCAATTCTTGAATCTTTATAAATTGGGCAGACAAGAAAGTAATGAGTTAAATCTTTGACTGTGTTAGATCTACATTGACATACTCTTTCCTCCATGGTAACTCATTGATATAGTCCATGAACCACTGCTGAGTTCATTGACTGGCATCGAAGAGTTGTGAAAGCATATCTCCACTTAAAATTAGTTATACTATTTAAGTATTGAGAGTAAGGCATGTGAATGGGTAAGTTAGCATACCAGGGGGCACAATTTGACAAGCAGGCAGAAGCACAATCAGCTTGGAAATCATATTTTAAAACATGGGAGTTCAAGTAGTGCTGCTCTCTCAAAACTTAGAGCACTTAAGGCACTGATGGTGAACCTATGACACACGTGTCAGCACTGACACGCATCGCCATTTCTGATGACAAACGGCTGTAGGCCTCCTCCCCCCTGCCCCAAACCTCACCACCCTCCCTAAAGTGGCGATCAGAGCTTCAAAGCCCCGGTCACCACTTTCCTCCACCCCCTCACCCTCCCTAAAGTGGCGAATGGGGCTTCGAAGCCCCAGTCACCACTTTCCTACCCCCTCCCACCCTCCCTAAAGTGGCGATCGGGGCTTCCAAAGCCCTGGTCACCACTTTCCTCCACCTCCCACCCTCCTAAAGTGGTGATCGGGGCTTCCAAAGCCGCGGTCACCACTTTCCTCGACCCCAACCCTCTCTAAAGTGGTGATCGGGGCTTCCAACACTGCGGTCACCACTTTCCTCCCCCTCCCCCCTCCCTAAAGTGGTGATAGTGGCTTCCAAAGCCCCGGTTGCCACTTTCCTCCACCCCCCCCCACCCTCCCTAAAGTGGTGATAGTGGCTTCCAAAGCCCAGGTGCCACTTTCCTTCCCCCTCCCATCCTCCCTAAAGTGGCAATTGGGGCTTTGAAGCCCCAGTCGCCACTTTCCTTCACCATCCCCGCCTCCCTAAAGTGGCGATCGGGGCTTCGAAGTCCAGGTTGCCACTTTCCTCCCCCTCCCACCCTCCCTAAAGTGGCAATTGGGGCTTTGAAGCCCCAGTCCCACTTTCCTCCCCCCTCCCACCCTCCCCAAAGCAGAAATCTGCGAATATGCGGAACCGCAAATGTGAAACCCGCAAGTGTGGAGGGACAACTGTAGTCACAAATGTTCCATGCTTCCCTATTAGACACTCTGTGCCGGAGGTCTGTAGGCCAAAACAACAGAAGTCCAGCACAGAGCGTCTAGTTCTGGGACTTCCAGTTAAGCCTTTCGTGGCAGGTTAAGCCGGGATTTTTGCCCTTACTTCCGCTGGCAGAGATAATGTTTTTTCCTCAAAGTGACACACCACCCGACTTATGCTCAGTTTTTTGGTGAAGTTTGACACACCGAGCTCAAAAGGTTGCCCATCACTGACTTAAGGAATCCAATGAAAGCTCATACATATCAATAAGTTGCAGGATTTCCTGGTTCCAAGATAAATTTCTCTTACTATTATAATTCAACATTTCTTTAAGAGCAGCCAATATTAGAACTGGACCTATACCTTTTCTTACTTTCAATCAGTATTTAATGGTATGTATATGTACTATAGCCTTCATTGTTCGAAGGCCGGCTTCCAGCTGAAGGATAGAGGTTTCATATCCTTTGGGTAAACTTAAATCACCCGTAGGTAATTGTTCTGAACTATTTCTGAATATATTTTCAAAGTAGATCCCCATAATTCAGTAGTACTGTATATCATATCTGAGCGACAACTTTACCTTGCAAAGGGAGAAGATTTGGGATCCTGTCTCCTCCAGTGAGTTCTGTGAAATAATTGCCACTTTAAAGAATGGGAAGGCTCCTGGTGAGGATGGAATTGTGGGTGAAGTCTATAGCAGCACCAAATGGGTGGGCCTCTATCCTTTCAGTTTTATTCACAGAAACTAATTTTTGATATGAAGTCAAAGGCTTTTACATCCGGCATCCATAGATTTTCCTTGGTTTTTTTCTGGGTTGTGAGGCCGTGTTCTGGAATAGTTTCTTTCTGACGTTTCACCTGCATCTGTGGCTGGCATCCTCGGAGAATGGTTGGGTAGGAGTGTATGTGGAGTTTATGTGCTGTGAACCCCTGTAGGGGAGTATATGTAAATTTGTGTAATTGAATGGTTAGTTTCTGGGTATAGAAATGCAAGGCTCATTAGTGTCTGTTTGGCTAATGGTTAGTTGATGGGCCATTATCTGCTGGAACTCCCCCTGCCCCTGGGTGGAATTCCTTTGTAAGTGTTGAGTTTTGATTCTATTGTTCTTCAAAACTGGGAGCCAGATTTTGTTTACTTTTAAGATTTCTTCTTTCCTGTTGAAGTTGTTCAGGTGTTTGTGGATTTCAATAGCTTCTCTGTGCATTCTGACATGATAGTTGTTGGCCTGGTCTAGAATTTCTGTGTTTTCAAATAGCATTTTGTGTCCAGGTTGGTTTATAACATGTACTGCTACTGCTGATTTTTCTGGCTAGCCCAGTCTGCAGTGTCTCTCATGTTCCTTGATTCATGTTTGCACACTGCGTTTAGTGGTTCCTATGTAAACTTGTCCACAGTTCCATGGTATGCGGTAAACTCCTGCAGCTGTGAGTGGGTCGCTTTTGTCCTTCACTGACTGTAATATTTTTTGGATTTTCTTGGTTGGTTTGTAGACTATTTGGAGCTTGAGTTTCCTCATCAGTTTCCCTATTCTGTCTGTGATTCCTTTGATGTATGGTAAAAAATACCTTACCTTTTGGTGGCTATTTTTCTTCTTCATTCCTGTGTTCTTTTCTGGGTCTGGCTGCTCTTGTGATGTCTGATCTGGAGTAACCATGACCATGTAGAGCCTAGTTCACGTGACTCAGTTCGTCGTCCAGGTAGTGGGGTTCACAGATCCTTTTTGCACGGTCTACCAATGTTTTTATTGTGCTTCTTTTTTTTTTCCTGGGTGATGACTGGAGTTCTTGTGTAGGTATCTGTCCATGTGTGTGTGTTTTCTGTATACCTTGTGGCCTAACCGTTGGTTTGATTTGTGGATGACTAGAACATCCAAGGATGGCAGTGTTCCTTCCTTCTCTTTTTCCATCGTGAATTGGATATTTCGGAAATCCACAAACACGTGGATAACTTCAACAGAAAAGAAGAAACCTTAAAAGTAAACAAAATCTGGCTCCCAGTTTTGAAATAGGCACAGTGGTTAAATGCCCTGTACTGCAAGTCACCACATTGCAAGTTCGATTCCAGAGGGCTCCAGGGTTCACTCAGGTTCACTTCCATCCTTTTGTAGGTCGGTAAAATGAGTACCCAGCTTGTGGGGGCAATTAGCTAACACACATTGGAAACCGCTTAATGTAGATGTGTAAATTGCTATTGCTGAAAACAATTTGTAAGCCACTCTGATAGCCTTCTGGCTGAAGAGCGGGGTATAAATAAATAAATAAATAAATACAATAGAATCAAAACTCAACACTTACAAAGAAATTCCACCCAGGGGCAGGGGGATTCCCAGCAAATAATGTCCCATCAACCAACCATTAGCCAAACATACACTAACGAGCCTTGCATTTCTATACCCAGAAACTAACCATTCAATTACACAAATTTACATATACTCCACAACAGGGGTTCACAGCACATAAACTCCACACACACACATACCCAACCATTCTCTGAGGATGCCAGCCACAGATGCAGGTGAAACGTCAGAAAGAAACTATTCCAGAACACGGCCTCACAGCCTGGAAAAAACCCAAGGAAAATCTAATTTTCAATAACTCAACTAATTAAAAACTTCAGCTATTAGTTTCTAACATTTAACATTATCAAACTGATTTTTAAACTTAATGTTCAAAGCTCTGATTTCCTGATTCTCCAAGCTCTGAAATCAATGAGAGTGGAAAGTGCTGAATTTGGCCAGGGCCATGTCCCACTTTAGAGCAAGAGGAAATTTATTTAAAGTTTATCTATTTCCATGTATTTGTAAAGTTTTAAGATTCAATCTGTCACTTCTGGTATTTTGTCCACTTTCCACATTTTTGCATAAGTAATTCTCACCGCTGTCGACATGTAAAATAACATGTTACCGTTTTTTTCCCCCAAACTTTCACCTACCATGTCTAATAAATACATTTTGGGATATTTTTCTATTTTGCACTTTAGGATGTCTGTTACTGTCTTGTGAAGTTGACTCCAATATTCAGTAGCTTTGTTAAAGGGCCACTACATATGAAGTTGGGTGCCTGTATTTTCCAAATATTTCCAGCATTTAATGTCTGAGTTTTTATAGGTCTTTGCTATTTGATAGGGTACCATCTACCACCCAAACTGAATTTTATAAAAATGTTCTATTAAGTCATAATTTAGGGTATATTTTAGCTTTTTTTTCCAGGTTATCTCCTGATTTTCCAGTTTTATATTACTACAGAAATTTTGGGCCCATCTAATCATATAGTCTTTGATAGTCCCTTGTTCTGTATCTAATTTCAATAGAAATTTATACAATTTAGAGATTAATTGATCACGCTCCCTCATTATCAAATACATGAGTTCTGAGTCTTTTGAGTCAATATTGAGAAGTTTTCTGTCCAGGTTAAATCTTTCCTTGAGTTGTCTATAAAGAAACCAGTTGCATTGAAAACCTTCTTCTTTCAATTCCTCTGGTGATTTCATTTTGTATTGTCATTTTTCCATCTTCAATAGGTCCTCATATGTCAGCCATTTGTATTTAGCCATTTCTTCTTTCCTATAAAAAGCTTCATTTATAGAGACCCATTTTGGAATTATGTTGCTTACTATTAATTTGTATTTTTCCCAGACTCTCAACAGAGATTTTCTTATAAAATGATTTTTAAATCCTTGTTCATTTTCCATTTATCAGAATATAGATAAGAGTGAAAGCCAAATCTAATGTCTACTTCTTCTAGTTGTAGTATTCTTCTATTTTCCAGTCTCATCCATTCTTTTATGCAGTCTAAACAACATAGGTAATAATAGATCTTCAGGTTTTGCATTCCCAGACTGCTCCTCTTTGTAGAGTCTTGCAATTATTTCATTTTAATTCTAGTTTTTTTCCCAGCCCAGATGAACTTAGTCAAGTCTCTCTGCCACTTTTGAAAGGCTGATCATTATTTATGATGGAAATGGTCTGAAGTTAAAATAAAGCAATTTTGATAGAACGTTCATTTTTATCAGAGCAATTCTGCCCATTAATGATAGTTTCAATGTTGTCCATTTTTTCAGATCTAATTTAACTCTATTCCAGATTTTCTCATAATTGTTTTTGAAAAGGTTGGAGTTTTTGGTTATGATCGTTATTCCTAAATATATTATGTTTTTTCCAATTTAAAATTCTAGAGGTTTGCTTGAGCTTCTCTGTCTGTTTTAGACATATTCATAGTCAAGATTTTTGTCTTTTGTTTATTCATTCATAGACCAGAGAATTCACTGTATTCCTTCAGTATGATTAATAATGAACTAATGCTATCAGAGGATCAGTCAGCCATATCACAATGTCATCTGCATAGACACGTAGTTTGTATGCAGAATTCCTTATCCTTCTGCCATGTATAGTATTTTCTTCCCATTTTCAGAGTGTCTATGAATAATAATGGCAACAGAGGAAAACCTTACCATGTGCCTTTTTGAATTGGGCAGATTTTTCTCACCCAAATTGACTAGTACTTATGCTTTTTGTTCTTTGTATACAGAATCAGTCCATTTTATATAGTTCTGTCCTTAGCTCATTATTTTTATAATTTCTGTCATGAATTCCCAATTAACATGATTGAATGCCTTTTCTGCATCCAAAAATATAATGGCAAATTGCTTGACCGGTCTTTTCTCAAAATATTCAATTATGTTTATTATGTTCCTTGCATTATGTTTATTATGTTCCTTGCATTAAGTATCTTTTCGATACATTGGGAGGCATGGAGACGCACTATCCACAACGCTGCAGCCTTATTTGAGAACTCACGCTGAACAAGTCTTGAAGAGAAACAACAACGCAGAAAGAATCACAACCTGGAAACATCACCCAAGGAAACTTTCTGCTGTGCTTTCTGCAACTGGACTTGTCTATCCCAGATTGGCCTTTTTAGTCATCAGCGTGCTTGCAGAAAGCGCGGGATGAGTCCTTCCTGAATCTTCATTTGCGAAGAAAAGCCAGAGAGAAATCTTTTCGATAGAAAACCTCTTTGATCTTCATGAATCCATGAATTTAGAATCTTTCTACCAAGACAGAGGTGAATGTTTTATAATCAGTGTTTAAGAGGGAGATTGGCCTAAAGTGTTTAGTTTCAAAAATCTCTTTATCTTTCTTTGGGAAGGTGACTATCAATGGCTACTAATCAAGATGGATATATCTCCTTAAAGAGATAAAGAGATGCATCCATCTTGATTAGTAGCCATTGATAGCCACCTTAGATTCCATCAGTTTGTCCAGTATGCCTTTAAAGCTGTGCAAGTTAGTGAAGAAGCCCAAAAATGTTTGCAGCCAGGCCAGACAACCTATCTATGTTTTATATAGATATACATTTCAGACATCTGTTCTACCTACAAGCTGTTTCTTTCAGGGCCAAATTTTCAGGAAAAGTTGACCTGAAATAGTCAGCATGACTCATGACAAGCTGAACAATTCCCCAGACACATACTTTAATGTGGGAAGGATGCTCCCCATGACCTGCTGCTTACAGAATAAAAGATGCCAGTACTTCTGGGAACATTACAGAAGATGTTTGTCTATGTGTCAGAGCAGACACAACCATATTTGTATCATTAGGTTCTCCAGACATATAGAAGAGGAGAAAGAGGGAGAAATCCTTACTGTGTAGAGATTGATTATAAAAATTAAAACCAAAAGAAAGTTAATTGATACCAGGAGAAACACAATGAATTTAAGTTTGTGGATGAGCAACTGATCCAAGGACCAAACGCCCACATAATAGTTACATTTTTCCCACTTCTAAAGGATTGTATAGACAGGCTATTTACCTCATTTGTTCACATCTTGGAGCCCTATTGTCCATATGATGGAGGCCTTTTGCCCCCAGGCAGTCTAAATGATATTCAGGGCAAAGACAGGGAAGCTGGGGTAATGCCCATTAAACTTTTTCATCAAAATACCCAGCAAAAACTAAATAATTGAGGAAAAATGGATGGGGCCCCACAGGACTGCAGAAGCCCATTCCACCACGCTGGCCTATCTCTGCAGCCAACACTGCTGCCATCTGCATTGCACTCTCTGAAGATGGGAAGCAGGACTGCAACATATGATAAAGGCTGGTCACATGCAGTGGGCCTTGATTATGTGCTTTGGTTCCCTTTCCTGGAATCAGAGAGTGTGATGCTGATGGGAGTGGCAGTGATGCAGAGACAGGCTGGTGTGTCCAGGTGAACTCCATCCCATTTCATGCAGGTAATGGGGGAGCAATGGACCTGATCTGGGGCCAGAATATGCCAGTGGGAAGCTGGCATATTCTGCCCAGTGTAGATAAGCCCTAAGATAAATGTAATTGAATTAGAAATTTATTTATTTGTTTATTTATTAGCTTACAGAGGATTATCTAAATGCATTAATCCTTTTCTATGAACTTTCCTATCTCCAGACATGCCTCCCTCTAGATGGGCCACCAGGAGATCTGGTTGGCACAAGAGGGGAGAGAACTTTCCAGGCAGGCTATGGGGAGCAGTTCCCCACAATCCATTTAAGCTTGACCTACAGTGCTCTTAGGTCTTTCATCTCTATATGCCAAGATATTATACTGGAAAATCATGATCTACAGGGAGTGGTTTCCCACCTGCTGTGCAAGAACAAAAAGGTTTACATTTCCGCTCCCCAACAATTTCACCAAAATTGGCAGAAGTCACCTCTGTACAAAATTAGTCTCTTTCCTGTCTGTTAAGCAAAGCATGCACCACCAGAGAGAATAATCTCAGAGGAGCAGGATTACTGATGAAAAAGATGGAAAGAACCCCTCCAGTAACTACATTTTTCAAATGTTCCATGAGCAGCAATCATAATTTGCATGAAAAATTGCACTTTGCACAAAAATTAGCTTCAAAACTACACATACTGTTGTGAAAATGTGCAAAATCGATTTATCATCTGGATTGACAAAAAGGAAAAAATGAGATTTTGAGTGACAATGAGATAAGTGAGGATTCATATTGCTAAATTACTGTCACAACCTTCCGCATGAGTGTTGCTACTGGTATCAGGATCAACCAAGATTTACAGCTAATACTTCTAGGTTTTAGGTTGTGTCCCTTACAGTCAGTCAATTAAGGATGTTAGGTAGAAGAATGGTGACATTGATCCACTGAGCCACAGCATGATCAGCATCACCACTACCCCTTCTAAGTAGCCCATTACAAACAGCTTCCTAGTCAAGAGTCTTTACCTTGACAACAAGGCTGTGGCCTTGCTTGTGTGACTCCCTTTATGATTATTACAGGTGTGTTTATTATTACAGGTTCTTCTCTCTTTCCTTTTCCCTTACCATCTCTTCACTTCCATCTGCTTATCTGCCCTACTATTTGCTGTCTACATATACCCTGTTTTCAGCTCCTTGCCTGCATGGATTTCTCAGTTCAAATTGGCAAATGATTCTAGTTTTATAATGAACCTCCTATAGACTCTAGATTCCTTTATGTAAACATTTTGAGTGTATGATGAGCCATCTTAGGCTCTGTCACAGAAACCTGTAGTCTTTACGACACAGGGTATTTGCCCATTCTGCCCACAGGCAGTCCTCACTGCTCCTGGGGCAGATATGGGGCTAAGATGGGGGAAGACAGGGTAGGGCCGGATAGTCCATTAAAAAAAAAAAACTTAGTTTACTCCATTACCACTGGCAAAAACCAGATCAGGCCCTGCATGTTCAGAGGAGCTCATCTGGCATGCCAGCCCTTGCTGCTGCCACCATCTCTCTGGCATTCCCAGGGGTTAGCAAGGAGTCCCCCCACATGTGATCAATGCTGGTCACATCGGGGGGTGTAAGTGACATGTTGCAGGACCCCCTTCCTGCTTTCTGAGTCATCAAAGAAAACGGTGGTGGTAGCAGCTGCAGGGAAAGGCCAGCATGCCTGTTTGGACTCTGGCCTTTTCTATACAGGTAACAGGGAAAGAATGGGCCAGGTTATGCCAGCGGGAAGTGGGCGTATCCTGGCTCCTGTAGATACGCCCTTAGATGTGGGCAAGAATATATATATATATTTGAAGGAGCAGTACCAATATCTATCAACATGAATAGGTGATAGGGATTTGGATTGTAGCCAGTGGTGGCACTAGGAGGGTACGGAGAGGCTGAACCACACCATGAGACACCATTGGGGAGAGAGGTGACGGCAGCCTTAGTGGTGCCACAGATAGTAGGCTAGTACCCAGCTGCCAATAATCTGACTGAAACAGGAAAAATGACAGGTATATTACAGATAGTTCTCACAGTATCTGAAACAACATCAATGAGCAATGCAACATATTTTGAGAGTGTAATTAATTTAAGCTTTTCTACCATCATTTTGGTCCTTAAGGTACTGATAACTACAGTACTGTGTACTTTTTGAAATCTTTATAATAACTGAAGTATAAGCTTCTTCCTAATGTATTCTTATGAATGCTGGGAGACACAGTCCAATATATTCAGCTGATATTCTCTTGATACCACAGATCATCAGTATACTCTCATCTAACCCCCTGGCCCCCACTAAATTGAACATTTCACCGTTTGGACATAGAGTGCATATACCACTCTTTTTCTATTCTGTTTCTGTTTTCTGTATCTACCAGCACTCTCATCCTGTTTCTCCCCTGTTTAATAAACAGCCAATTCTTTTTGTTATTACTATGTGAGCATGCAGTCAGTAATGCCAAGTAAAAGAACCACCTGACGTTGATACAAAGAGCCAGGTCTGATAAAAAAACATGAGCTGCAACTGTAATTTCCAACAACCAAGCTGTTGCAGATAAACAAACCAGAAATGGCATTTTCTGTTTATTTCATTTCCACATTTGTATGTGTGTATGTTTGAGTTGAGCACAAAGCAAAAGCAAACTCCAGCAGCAATAACTGCTAGCTTATCCCAAGAGGGCAATTAACATTTTCGAAGGTAGTCAAGAAGGAAGCTTCCTTGCTGAACTAAGATAAAAACCACAGAACACTTAAATACAATCAAGACTGTCTGAGGAATTATTAGGCTGGTCTAGACAAGGCAATATAATGTGGATTGCTGCACATTAATGCAAATTCTCGGCAACATTCATTTGTCTCCACAATCCTTTGGCAAAATCACTGGTATGCAAAGTTATCTGTGTTTGACATTCACACACAGCCATGCCTGTGAATCAAGATGGTGCCTGCAAGTGAATTACTCACATTATTATTCTCCACAAGCTGCAGCACAGTATGTTTTTTTTTTACTGTAAATTAAAGGTGCGTAAGTATAACCTTCTGATTAAACAAGCTGCCTGGCTGCCTCAGTACAGCAAATAAATGCACAATTGATACTGTGAAAGTCCAAAATGGCACTTTCACCTGCTTGCGAGAATGTACTGTGATTCAGATTGGATGTCCTAATGAGTGGTAATGCACGTTTCTTCACATTTAAAAAAAAAAAGTTCAGGGAAAGCCAGAAAGGCTCTCCCCCTGCAGTATTTGGAGTTTTTGCCCCTCCTTTCTGAGAACATGAATCACCATAGAATCTTATTGGGACAAAAGTTATTCTCAGATTCTATGAGGAGTATTTTCACCATCTAGACAACACTCTAGTTCCCTCCCTAATAGTACTAATATATTTTCAATAAGTGAATCTATGCATAATTCACTAAAACTAAAGTTTCAGAAACAGTACATATGAAATAGGTCATGTCAACATGAGTGCCAGATTTAGGAAGAACTTATGAAGATTTGCTACAGAATTGCTCCATGGATTAAAATGTCTACATGAAGCATCCTATTGCCGGGAGGTTGAAAATGGTTTGGATGAAATAACAACGGAGTGATTTCCTTCTGTATATTTTTGCCAGAGGCCTGATCCTAAGACCTCAAAGGGAAGTCTTCTTGGAGTTTTGTACAAGGTAGGATGATCTAACAAATGAGAGACAATACATAACAATTACTTTCACCTTTAGATTTGCAGAAAAGCTGCAGTTTTAATGTCTGATGTATTGTTTTTAAAGAAATCCCAGAATGGGAAAAGTATATTTGCTATGGGTAGACTATTGATTTCTCTGGAAGAGTAATTCCATTAATAGCTCCCTCCTGAACAGAAGCTGTAAGTGGCCCAAATGAGAACACAATCGAACAGCAAAACAGAAAAATGGCACATCTCGGTACATGTCAAAGTTTTCTCTGTGTATTGTTGTAATGGTGAAAGATCTGATTTGAGCAGCTGCTTCATAGTCGCAGTCTGGCATAATGTAAAGGTAAGTGGTTGTGAAAGAAACATAGGCTTAGCTAGCCAAGCATGCAGTTAGGGCAGCCTAAGCAGTCATGTGTACAGAGAAATGTCAGCCTGAAAATGCAAATATCCATTATGTGAGATGGCTGGGATTGCTGGAGTGAAATGATGTTCAGAGCCAGGCAAATACTATAGAAATCTTAGCCATTGGAAGCCTTCTTTCCAATCAAGAAAGAATGGAGCCGTCTTGGTGTTACTTGTTGCAGTTGTAATCCCTGATTTGTAGAGCAAATTTGGGTTTCTTTCTAGGATGAAAAGACAATGTAAGTGCTGCTGGGATCATATCAGAGCACATCTCCCCACCTGCTGAGATAAAAATGGAAGATGTGATGTGTGACAAGGACCTCTTTCAACAAAGAGGTGGCACAACAAAATGGCTGATGCAGAAAATTCAAATTGATTGACTGTTGTGCGAAGTAAAAGAAATTGGGACTTGCAATGATGACAGATGGATGGGGTTACCTTAAACTATATCAGTAGAAATCAGAGGATAATTTTAATAATAATATTAATATTAATATTAATAATAATAGCAATACAAGGACTCCCTGAAACAACATCTCAGGCTCGGCCAAATTGATCACCAACAATGGTCCGCCCTGGCCTCACATCGGGAGGCATGGAGACGCACTATCCACAATGCTGCAGACTTATTTGAGAACTCATGCTGAACAAGTCTTGAAGAGAAACGACAACGCAGAAAGAATCACAACCCGGAAACATCACCCAAGGAGACCTTCTGCTGTGCTTTCTGCAACCGGACTTGTTTATCTTGGATTGGCCTCTTTAGTCATCAGTGCGCTTGCAGAAAGTGTGGGATGAGTCCTTCCTGAATCTTCGTTTGCGAAGAAAAGCCAGAGAGAGAGATTTCTTACCCCACCTCTCCTCAAGGCTCAAGGCAGGGAACAATCTGAATTAAAATACAATACATAACATAAAAACATAAAATACAAAGGATTAAAACAAACATTACATTAAAATCATCCATGCAAATTTAAAATTCATAGATTAAAATCAACTGGGTATTAGTGGGGGTGATCCCCTTGTCACGAATACTAAAACAGAAGGGAGTTCATGAGGGATGGGAGTTTCTTAAAAGTGAGATACTGAAGGCACAACTTCAAACCAGTTCCAACAGGTGTCTAAAGAAACCAGGATGGATGTCGAAAGAACTCTCGACTGAACTAAAACTTAACAAGGACATGTACAAGAAATGGAAAAGGGGAGAAATCACCAAAGAAGAATTCAAACAAATAGCCAGCTCATGTAGGTGGAAAGTCAGAAAAGCTAAAGCACAGATGGAGTTCAGGCTTTTTTTATTGTTAAAAACAATAAAAAAAAGGTTTGGGGGTTTTGTTGTTATGTCCGTAGCAAAAGGAAGAACAAGGAAATGGTAGGGCAGCTGCATAGAGAAGATGGTGAAGGGCTAACAGGGGACAGGGAAAAGGCAGAACTACTTAACACCTTCTTTGCTTCAGTCTTCTCCCAAAGGGGGAACAGTGCTCAACTTGGGGAAAATGTAGCAGATGATACAGTATGGGAAATACAGCACAGAATTGGTAAAGAGGTGGTTCAGGAATACCTGCCCAGTATAAATGAGTTCAAGACTCCAGGACCCAGATGAACTTCATCCAAGGATATTAAAAGTACTGGCAGAAGTAATCTCAGAACCACTGTCAATAATCTTTGAGAAATCCTGGAGAATAGGAGAGGTCCCAGCAGACTGGAAGATGGCAAATGTTGTCCCCCATCTTTAAAAAGGGGTGGGGGAGAAGACCCAAATGATTACCGCCCAGTCAGCCTGACGTCAATACTAGGAAAGACTCTAGAGCAGATCATTAAACAGACAGCCTGTAAGCACTTAGAAGGGAATGATGGATTTCTCAAAAACAAATCATGCCAGACTAATCCTTTTTTGATAGAGTTACCAACTTGTTAGATGAAGAGAATGCTGTGGATGTAGTATATCTTGATTTCAGTAAGGCTTTTGACAAGGTCCCCCATAATATTCTTGCAAAAAAAGTTAGTAACCTATGGGCTAAACAATGCAACTATTAGGTGGGATTTGTAATTGGTTGACTGACCAAACCCAAAGGGTAGCCACCAATGGCTCCTCTTCATCCTGGAGAGAAGTGACTAGTGGGGTGCCACAGGGCTCTGTCCTGGGCCCAGTGCTATTCAACATCTTTATCAATGACTTGGATGAGGGACAAGAGAGCATGCTTATCAAGTTTGCAGATGACACCAAATTAGGGGGGGGGTAGCTAATACCCCAGAGGACAGGATCAGAATCCAAAATGTCCTGAACAGATTAGAAAGCTGGGCCAAAACTAACAAAATGAATTTCAACAGGGAGAAATGTAGGATACTACACATGGGCAGTAAAAATGAAATGCAAAGATATAGGATCAGTGACACCTGGCTTGATGGCAGTACATGCAGAAGGGATCTATGTGTCTTAGTGGACCACAAGCCGAACATGAATCAGCAGTGTGATACAGCAGTTAAAAAAGCCAATGTGATTCTAGGCTGCATTAATAGGAGTATAGTGCCTAGATTAAGGGTAGTAACAGAATCATAGAATCATAGAATCATAGAATTGTAGAGTTGGAAGAGACCACGAGGGCCATCCAGTCCAACCCCCTGCCATGCAGGAAATCACGATCAAAGCATCTCCGACAGATGGCAATCCAGCCTCTGTATAAAGACCTCCAAGGAAGGAGACCCCACCATGCTCCGAGGGAGTGTGTTCCACTGCCAAACAGCTCTTACTGTCAAAAAGTTCCTCCTAATGTTGAGGTGGAATCTCTGTTCCTGGAGCTTGCACCCATTGCTCCGTGTTCCAGTCTCTGGAGCAGCAGAAAACAAGCCTGCTCCATCCTCAGCCTGACATCCCTTCAAATACTTAAACAGGGCTATCATATCGCCTCTTAACCGTCTTTTTTCCAGACTAAACATACCCAGCTCCCTAGTGCCACTCTATCCTGCTTTGGTCAGGCCTCACCTGGAATACTGTGTCCCGTTATGGGCACCACAATTCAGAAAGGATATTGAGAATCTGGAAAGTGTCCAGAGGAGGATGACCAGGATGGTGAGAGGTCTGGAAGAGTTTAGGGAGCTGGGCATGTTTAGTCTGGAGAAGAGAAGGTTGAGAGGAGACATGATAACCACGTTTAAATATTTGAGGAGATGTCATACTGAGGATGGGCAAGCTTGTTTTCTCCTGCTCCAGAGACTAGGACATGGAGCAATGGATTCAAACTACAGGAAAAGAGCCTCCACCTAAACATTAGGAAGAACCTCCTGACAGTAAGAGCTGTTTGGCAGTGGAATACACTGCCTTGGAGTGTGGTGGAGTCTCCTTCTTTGGAGGTTTTTAAACAGAGGCTGCATGGCTATCTGTTGGGAATATTTTGATTGTGTATTCTTGCATGGCAGGGGGGTTGGACTAGAGGGCCCTTGTGGTCTCTTCCAGCTCTATGATTCTGTGGGTAGACCTGACAGAAGATATAGGTCTTTAGTATTGTTTTAAATCCCAAGAGCATGTTTAGCTATCGAATCTCTTGCAGCAGGTCATCCCACATTCTGGGGCAACTGTTAAAAAGGCCCTCTGGGTGACAGTTGCCAGTCTAGTCCTGGCTGGTTGAAGTAAATGTCCCCCGGAGGACCTGAGTGTAAGGGACATATTGTACAGGTATAGCCATGTTTGTTTGAACAAAAGCAATAAATAGTCCTGTGATACCTTAGAGACTAAGGACTTTTTCAGATGCTGAAAAATAATGCAAGCAGCCTCGTCAGCTTGCGAGGCTGCTGCACTGCAAAGCGTCAGTTTCGGATGACGCTCGCCCCTGCTGGTACTGTTGCTGTACCGTAGGGAGATTTGAGCGTCATATTTCCTCGATTTTTAATCACGATCAGCTTTCGTGAGTAAAAATCAATGAAATATGACGCTCAACTCTCCCCACGGTACCACAACAGTACCGGCAGGGGTGAGCGTCATCTGAAACTGACGCTTTGCAGCGCAGCAGCCTCGCAAGCTGATGAGGCTGCTTGCATTATTTTTCAGCATCTGAAAAAGTCCTAACATATTCATTATGGCTTAAGCTTTCGTGCCAAAGAAAACCCTATAAAATTTGTGGGATCACCATAAGTTGACAGGTAACTTGAAGGCACATTCACAGACATACACACAAGCTTTTGTAGACTATAGTCCACTTTCTCAGTTGAAGCTTTCTCAGCTTATCATTGAACTAAAGACTTCTTTTGGCTATCATGGGTACAGAGCAGGGTTATGCAGTTGTGGAGGATGTAGGGGGAATTTTTCATTCCCACATGTCCCAGTGAGCCACATTCTTTCCAAAAATTGGTCAGTAAATAAAAAGTTTTTTTAATAAGTCAAGCTGTGGGGTTTTTTTCACTTGTTTTCAGCTGATTTTCTTTGGGTTTGTGGGTGTGGAGGATATTCTGATGATATATGGTATTTCTGAAGGCCTCCAAGATGGCCTTGGACAATTTTCATACACTCCGCCCATTTTGGGTGATCCTTGGGCAAGGGAGGGCTTGAGGGGAGTGGAGACAGCAGTAAAAAGCTCCTGGAAGCCTCCTGTAGCCATCAAGCCACAGTTTGACTATTCCTGGTGTAGACAGAAAAAAGGTAAATGGGGTGATCAAATGGTACTTTTGGTTCTTTATCCCACAAGATGCATTCTTGTTATTTCTGGAAACAGAAATCATCTCATTGTTTAAATGAGATGATTTTAATTGCTTAAAAGTTGTATTGTTAGGTTTTAACTAATTTCATTTGTGAGCCGCCTTGAGTCCCACTCTGGGAGAAAGATGGCATATAAATAAAATAATAAAATAAACCAGTAAGTCTAAACACAGAACCCTGTTTGCTTTCAGTTTTTAAAATGTTGACTAATTTCTTCAGATTTTTTTTCCCCTCCAGCATTGGCTTACTGACATTGCTCTCTCTGTATGGTATTGTTTTCTACCCTCTAGAAGAATCAATTCCAAGACAGTTGCTGTAGTTGTCTTTTTTTTTTCTGGGGGCGGGGAATACAAAAACAAAATACTGTAGTCCTTCAAAGAATACTATAAACCTATAGGATTTTATCAGACAATCTTCTTTAAAACGTTCTTTTGGTAGCATAAACAAATCCATTTTTATGCCAGCAAAAGAATGCTACACACACACACTTACCTTCCTTCCCAGCAAAGTCTTCCTTGGCAATAAAGAGGAAGTGAACATATTTCATTGCATGGGAAATTTAAAAATAAAACCAAAAATAAAACACCAAAAGTAACAACAAGCACCTAAACACGCTTAAAAACTTCCAAGTAACCCAGGGAAGGTCATAAAAAGTTTGTCACTTACCTGGATGGACAAAGTGTTCACACCAGTCCAGCAACTGACTCTGTATTGACAAGAGTTAAATGGCCCGAGGCTTCACACGCTGGCAATGTTGGCACGAAAGCAGCATGGGGGATGTAGTGACAGCTTAAGCCATCAATTAAAAGGTACATGATTTTGACTATACATAAACGCAAAAGGGCAATGTCATCTGATCTGTGTGCCCTTTTGCATTTATGTGACATCATTATGACACCATATTTGACTGATGAAGTCCTTAGTAAAATAAAGGCTTCTTCTTTAGAAACAATATTTTGATGCATCTTTCCAACCATGCATTGATTTAAGATCATACCTGTTGACAAACTGCAGAGAGATTGTTTGAGCAAACAAGGCTCAGATAAAATGGTGGCTTGTGTTGCTAAGGTCCTGAATGCCATGTATTCTAACACAATCAGTTCTAGCTTCACCAATTAAATTTTCTGTTTTTCTTTCCTTTTCTCTCTCCCTCTTCACCTTCCTTTCTTGTTCTTTGCTCTTCTTTCTTTCTTCCCTCTTTTGCCCATAACATCTGAGTAAATGTCTTCTCTTTCCTTGTTCTCTATCAGATCATACAACTTTGTGCCAGTAACATCTGCTTTCATTGATTTATTATTGTACAACAGCATGTATATTGATGGTGCTGGATGAAAAAAGCAATTCTATTAGTTCTTCTCATTCTCCCCATATCTCCTAGTATTACTCAAAGTCTCCTTCCTCTCTTCTTTAGTCGTTCTTCCTCTTTCATGCTGTTTGTCTTTTCCCCCTTCCCAGTTCTCTAATTACATTTGTCTTCTTTCTTCTTCCCTGTCCATCACATTCTCTCTCTCACTCACTCACTCACACACACACTCAAAAACACACACACCTCCTTCCTCCTTACCCTATGTCAAATTTTCCCCTGCCCCACAAAGAAAACTATGGAGATTATCAGAGGGAAACACAGCAAAAAATTCTGTCCCAAACCATGTCAGAAGAACGCAATGAGAACACAAAGAGTGACATTATCAGACACCCACATCCTCAGCTGTTCCTTGGGCATAGTGCTGGTGTGGACAAGGCTTCACTTTTAAATTAATAAGGCTGTGATGTACAGAGAACACACCCTCACATGCAATCAATAAATTGCTTTATTGACATGGACTCATGAGTCAGGAACACTGGCAAAGCCGAAACTGAATTACAGACAAGCAGGACTGTAGATAAAGCACCCAGCGTGAGAAATGCAGAAAAGGGAGGTCACCACAGGCAAGGGGGAGGGAGATGGGGAAGAAGATGTTTGAAGATGTCTGCATCTGGCCTCAAAGGCCTTGAGCTGGCGTTCCCATGCCTACCAGGCGGGCTGGTCTCATGCCAAGACATTCCGGGGCCTGAGAAAGAGCCAGGCCTGAACCAGCTATATGTCAGGGTCCTCCATGAATTCCACTTCAACACCCAGAATTCAGGGATGAGCCTGACAAAGGCTAAGATGCCAATAAAAAGGGACACCTTACTCACACCCACGCTATACTCCCAGAATGCTGAAGGATGACATCATCTGATAAAGTTACCTGTTTCTGTTCTTGTCACATTCTTCTGATGTCATTTTTGCTTCATCTGATAATCTCCTATGAGTGTGATTTGTAGCATTCCTAGCATGTTTAAGTTTTAAGTCTCATTAAGCTCAATAAGGCTAGCTTCTAAATAGGCACAGATGCCCTGCCCTGTTGATGTCTATTGCCCTGCAACAGAAAGAGGATGAGAAGGAGGTTCCCTTCAAAAAAAAAAAATCCCTAAAAAAGAGCAACTAGTATAAGGTAATATTATACTCTTAATAGTAATAAGATTAAAATATCAGTTAATTAAGAGTATGTCACAAGATATCACAAAATATCCATTGATGAATCCTGACATATGTATGTGTGTGGGGTGTGTGGGTGTGCATGACCAAGTCTTTTAGGGGAAAAGGGGAGAATATAAATTGGCATCTTGAAGTGCTGAGGTACTTAATGTCACCTGTTCTGGAAACCAAGCCTAATCAGGAACAGCTTAGGAAAGTTGTATATGTTTAGTTTGGAGAAGAGAAGACTGAGAAGTAATAGTTGTCTTTAGATATTTGAAAAAGATGTCATATAGAAGAAGAATCTGCTTGTTTTTCTGCTGCTTCAGAGACTAGGGACATTTTCAGACGGCCCTTACCGCGCAAGCAGCCTCCGAAGCAGTAACAAGGCTGCTGCGCAGCAGGGGGTCCTTTTTGGATGCCACCGTCCTTCTTCCATGACCATTTGTGGCACGTATATGAAGCTTTGGAAGCGGCTGTATCATATTTCAAGCACGGGCAACTTCTGTGATTGAAATATGATGCAGCAGCATCCAAAGCTTCACGTACGTGCCACAAATGGTCACGGAAGAGGGACGGCAGTGTCCGAAAAGGACCCCCTGTCATGCAGCAGCCTCGTTACTGCTCCGGAGGCTGCTTGCGCGGTAAGGGCCATCTGAAAATGTCCTCTAACACAAACCAATAACTTCAAATTACAAGAAAAGAGATTCTACCTAAACCTAAGGAAGAATGTCTTGATGGTAAGTGCTGTTTAAAGTGCAATATAATGCCTCTGGTCATGGTAGACTCTCCTTCTTTGGATGGCCTTCTGTAAAAAGTGTTTGGCAGGGTGGTCAGACTAAATGACCTTGCAGTCCTTTCTAACTCTATGTTTCCATAGTTCTATGATTCTATGACTTTATCAGATGAGCCAAATCTCTCCAAAAAGCCATGCCATTTAGGATGCGACAATAGCACAAAAGTCAATATTATCAGATGTCTTTGTCATTTACCTGTTCCTGCTGCATTGTGCTGGTGCAAATGAGGCATCACTTTTTATTGACAGGCTAAGCCATCAATAAAAATGACACCTCATTCATGCCAGCACAACACAGTGGTAATGGGTAAGCAACAACGTTGCCTGATAATTTCAGCCCTTTGTGCTATTGTCACATCTTAGTGATGCGGGTTTTTCCACATCTGATAAAGTCCTATGACTGCTGACACACTGCAGAAATAATCCAGTTTGACAATGCTTTGACTATCATGGTTTTATCCTATGGAATCCTGGAATTTGTAGTTTGTTGTGGCACCAGAGCTCTCTGACAGAGAAGGCTAAATATCTCATATAACTACAAATCCCAGAATTCCATTGCATTAAACCATGGCAGTTAAAGCGGTGTCAAACTGGATTATGTCCGTATTGTGCCAGCAGCCTATGACTCTCTCTATAAAAAACTATAAATAGGAAACATAGGGGTGCCTGGGAGGGAGGGAGGGAGGGAGGGAGGAAGGAAGGAAGGAAGCCAAATGTTTAATAACATCATTAAATGTAGAACATGATTTTCAACATACATTGCATATACAGGTATTTTTCTTTGACTGAATGTGTTCTGTGATTTATCAAGTGTTGCAACAAATGTCTTGCATTTTCTAGTGTTTGCTATATGGGAAGATAAATGGGATGTAAAGCAACACTGTTCTTTCTGATTCCTTTTGTTTCTATAATACAGCATTGGTTTTCAGAAAAATGGAGAGGGCAAGAGCTTTTTATGTTGGATTTTGATGAATTCACATACACAAAAGCTCTGCATGTTTGTGTGCACACATGCACAATATATGATACACCATATTTCTGTTTGTGACTACAGAATGTTGAATTGGGTCCAAAATTTGCCTTTTGTCTATGTGCACAGGGAGGCTTCTGCTATAGCAGATCATTTCAATTGGTAGCGGTGGCAGCTCGTGGTTTTGATCTTCAAGGGCAGTGAAACCACTCTGAGTTTCAATTCAGATTTAAAAGAAGCTATTTAAAGAGCTAAACTCCTCAAAATAGGTTCAGCACCTTTGATGGCTCCTTTAAAATGTAGAGCAAATCCCAGAGAACATTCTCCCACTCTGTCCCACTGACCTGGAAATCACCAGTCACCAATAACCAGCAGAACAGGGAAGCAGCTGATTTTAGTAATATCCGTCTTCCATGAAGCCATGAACTCTCTGCAAGTCTGCTCTTGTGGGCTGGATAGCTCTTTGAAACAGCATGGAATTTGATATTTGGGACTTTAGTAAGGAGGGGGAAATGCAGAAAATTCTCTCTCCTCCCAATGCCTGCCAGTAAAAATGTCTGAATGAAGCCTTGCTCAGGAAGTGTTTGCCATCAGATGTGATCTCAGGATCAAAGCAGACATGTTTAGCAGGTGCTCCACCAAGTGGTGAAAGATGTCTGTTTGTCACAGCACATTATTCTCCTTTCCTAAATATTTTTCATTCAACATCCTTTGTTTTGTGTTTGGCAATAAGCTTAATATAGGTTTAATTTTTCAAGTTTTATTGCTGAAGCATATACCTCTGACATAGCCTTGTAGAAGGGTAAACAAGTTAACCACAAGGGATACACATTCCTTTTAACGCCTAGTTTGACCCTGAGAGGGAAGGAAGAGATGTCTAGCCTGATCAGGTAAAAGTATGCCCACTATGTGACATAATGAGATATTATATATATATATAAAATCTTCAAGCACTTAATTCTCAAATCATAGAACTATATAAATAATAGTTGTTGTTTTGTACCTGACCTTACAAAACACAGCTCAAAATAAGTATAAATAATTCAAGGTAGTTTTTCCCCCTTTAGGCAAGTTATTACCTATAAAGATGCAACTTTTAAGGCAGCATTAAATATAAAATACGTATAGCTGCCACATATATTATTAACAGGCACCAAAAATTGTTAGTGTCCTGAAATATTGAGGAGGCAACAAATTTAGATGCAAAATGTTAGAACAAACAAAAGGCTTGCAGGTATATTGGCATTCTTTAAATCAAGTTATTTCCTTCCTGTTGATATAACTTAGTGCTTCCAAATTTATTTGGAAAGCTAACTTCATTCCTGTTAACATATATTTTGCGTTCAGAGGAAGTGTGTTGCAAGAGACTGAAGAAAAATGAGTCTCAATAAATGAAGAAATAAGCATATTTGCTGTCAAAAGGACAATCTGTTATTTCGTTCTTTTAATGTGGTTCATATTATGATGGTCACAATGTCAGGATTAATTAGACCAGAGGGTGGTGTAAATGCCAAAAGAAAAAGTTACACTGCATCTGTTCTAATTTATCTAGTAGATGTTCTTCCATGAGGAAGTGAAGAATGTGGCTAGGGCCATCTGTGACCCAAATAAAAAGAACAGGATGGTATGTTGCCCTGCGGATGCCAGGACAGAAGTTGTGACAAGAAGGTCAGAGGATACTTTGAACCATCCTGGGGAATTTCTAACGATAACCTACGCATCAGCCTTACATTGGGGTGGTGGTGGTGGGAATGAAATCTCTTAAATGTTTGATTCTGAGACTTCATATAAAGCAATGGTATATCCTATACACCAGTAAAGTGAGGGCCAGTAAAGTGAATGTCTGCTATTCGCATAGAGAGCTTGGAAGTAACTCATTAGTGTTACCTTTATTTAGTTTCTTTTCCTGGCAATAAAAGGATAACTA
The DNA here is from genome assembly GCA_030847615.1 of Gambelia wislizenii. Lineage (NCBI taxonomy): Eukaryota > Metazoa > Chordata > Lepidosauria > Squamata > Crotaphytidae > Gambelia > Gambelia wislizenii. The sequence goes on along the minus strand of JAUMIR010000005.1, from coordinate 198,981,581 downwards.
AGGAGATTTTCAGACAGGCAAAAATCGCCCCTTGCCGCGCGAGCAGCCTCCCGAAACTGCTGCGCGGCAAGGGTCTTTTTCGGACGACGCTGTGCCTCTAGCGAAGCCGTCCGTGTCACTTCCGTGAAGCTTGGGACGGCTCCGCGCCATATTTCAAGCACGGAGGCTGCCCGTGATTGAAATATGACGCGGAGCCGTCCCAAGCTTCACGGAAGTGACACGGACGGCTTCGCTAGAGGCACAGCGTCGTCCGAAAAAGACCCTTGCCGCGCAGCAGTTTCGGGAGGCTGCTCGCGCGGCAAGGGGCGATTTTTGCCTGTCTGAAAATCTCCTAAGTTATTTTAGCACTGTATCTCGCTGAAGGATAACCTCACTCCTTTTGCTGTTTATCTTTTAGTTACTTTTATAGGCACAGGGACAGGGGCCTCACAAAATAGTGTCAGATGAATATTATACTAGTTCAAATTCTCTAAGATGCATTAAACAATTCCAGGATCCCTCCTATTTATCCAAAGCAAGTTTATTTGGTGGATAAGGTCACATATTTAAAGAAGTTGTATGGTACTAGTGAAAACAGCCCTCAACGTCAGAGATCTGCTCTAGGTGACCTTAGCAAAGAGGTCTTTTCAAGATCTTATTTTTATGGTTGCCTTGGTTAATTGAATTAATGAATTAGCTTCAGCTATTATTCAAAAGGACACTGGAACTGATAAAAAGCCAAGATGGCTGAAAGATGCCTCACTGTTCTGTTAGTTCTATTTAAACTCATTTTGGTTTAAATTAGTTGCAGTTGGGTTCCGTGAAAATTGAGAAAATTGGCAATATTATTTAAAATCTTTCCCTCAGACTGAGAAGAAAATGATCAGAGTCTTATTCCTCATCACGCCTGCTATTCATTTGCACCCTAGCAGTTATGAATCATTATGTTATTGTTTTCCTTTTAATGTCTGCTACGCATCAATAGTCATAATGGATGTAGATTGATACAGAACTGAGATTTAGCTATAACTCAAAAATTAAAATGCTCAGCCAGTCTTTGTCCCTTTAGTCCCTGGTGGATAGAATCCTTCTCATTAATCTGCATGTTGATTACCGCCTCTGTGTTGTATCGATTGGAGTTTCATAGCTCTTCACTGGTAACAGCATCTCATTGCCACAAGCAGCTACAAACCACTGTACCCCAGCTGAATGTATGCTAAATTCTTGACACAACAAAAAAGATCTAGTTGCCTCAAATGAACGTGGACTTATACATTTGATGTGTGTAATATCAATGACCTAGCTATGCATCCGTCCACTTCCTTAAAACAGCAAAATAAAAATTGTGACAAAGGGAAATAAATAGAAAGCAATGAGATTTTAAAATGATATTTGATGAGGATTATCACAGGCATTTTATAGAATCATAGAATCATAGAGTTGGAAGAGAACACAAGGGTCATCTAGCTCAACCCCTGCCCTGCAGGAATACACAATCAAAGCACTCCCAACAGTTGGCCATCCAACCTCTATTTAAAAACCTCCTCCAAAGAATGAAACTCCACCACACTCTGAGGCAGTGTATTCTACTGCTGAATAGCAATTACTGTTAAGAATTTCTTCCCAATGTTTAAGAGGAATCTCTTTTCCTGTAGTTTGAACCGATTGCTCCATGTCCTAGTCTCTGGAGCAGCAGAAAACAAGCTCGCTCCATCCTCAGTATGACACCCCTTCAAATATTTAAACATGGCTATCATGTCCCCTCTTAACCTTCTCTTCCCCAGGCTAAACATACCAGCTCCCTAAGCCACTCCTCATAGGGCATGGCTTCCAGACATTTTACCAGAAGGTCCAGAAGGTTGCCTTCTTCTGGACACATTCCAGCATGACAATGTCCTTCTTGAATTGTGTGCCCAGAACTGGACACTTTATGTTTATACTTATGGCATTCAAATTTTATTAAAGATAAATAAATGGGTTTTCCACAGGTATTTGCAGTGATAGCTCCTGTCCATTTATAAGCTACCCCCATTCCGTAAGCTGTTGCTGTACTGAAAAAAAAATGACCATGGGACTATGTGTTAAGGTTCCATCCTTGCTGAGAATAATTAGGACCTTCTCATAGAATCAGTGCTGGTGAGACTGTTTTCATAGGACTGTCGGTGTAGTGAGGTTGAACTCCCCTTCCTCACTGTTTTCTATGCTGCACAGCTCCTGATGTACTGATGGTAGCGTGCTTTACTTAAGCCGTCTGAGGGCTCATGCTAAGACTCTAAACTATCTAGTACATGAGCTGCTCTTCGCTGATGATGCTGCCCTTGTTGCCCACACAGAAGCAGCTCTGCTGCGCCTAACATCCTGCTTCGCAACAGCTGCAGAGCTGTTTGGGCTGGAAGTCAACCTGAAGAAAATGGAAGTTCTTTACCAACCTGCACCACAGGATGAACACCACCATCCCCACATTGCCGTCGGCAAATCTGTGCTCAAGTCCGTTCAGTAGTTCACCTACCTGGGAAGCATCTTCTCCTCAGATGCCAAGATTGACAAAGAGATCGATCACAGATTAGCAAAGACATATAGTGCATTTGGAAGACTTCACAAAAGAATCTGGAGTAATAAACACCTGAGGCGAAGCACAAAAGACAGTGTGTATAGAGCCATTGTACTGTCTATTCTCCTTTATGGATCTGAAACATGGGTCACCTATCACCACCACCTATGACTCCTCGAACGCTTTCATCAGCGCTGTATATGCACAATCCTAAATATACACTGGACTGATTATGTGAATGTTGCTGTTCTTGAGCAAGCAGGGATCACCAGCACTAAGGCCATGATATTGAGAACATAGCTGCGCTGGGCAGGGCATGTTTCTAGGATGGAGGACCGTCGCCTCCCAAAAATACTACTCTACGGTGAACTCGCCACGGGTCAGCATAAGAGGGGCTCTCCAAAAAAAGCGATACAAGGACTCCCTGAAACAACATCTCAGGCTTGGCCAAATTGATCACCAACAATGGTCCGCCCTGGCCTCACATCGGGAGGCATGGAGACGCACTATCCACAATGCTGCAGCCTTATTTGAGAACTCATGCTGAACAAGTCTTGAAGAGAAACGACAACGCAGAAAGAATCGCAACTCAGAAACATCACCCAAGGAAACCTTCTGCTCTGCTTTCTGCAACCGGACTTGTTTATCTCGGATTGGCCTTTTTAGTCATCAGTGTGCTTGCAGAAAGTGTGGGATGAGTCCTTCCTGAATCTTCGTTTGCCAAGAAAAGCCAGAGAGAGAGAGACAGCTGCTGAGTGGAGGGCTTACCCGAGGCAAGGAGGACATGGAGCAGGCAAGGACCAGATTTCAAGGAGAGGACAAGGAGAGGAGATTCTCAACAAGGTAGGTAGGTAGGATGGATGGATAGATAGATAGATAGATAGATAGATAGATAGATAGATTTGAGGGCCAGTTCCAGGATATATTAACAGGAAAATGCCCTTTGGCATGTATCATATTTGACTTTCAATACAGAAGAAGCGTGGTCTCTCTGGTGAGCTACAGTAAATCACGGTAACATTTAAAACATTTCTTGTAGAATTATCATGCAAAAGAGATAGATGTACACATGTGTTGAGTTAATCTTAAGTAAGACTACCTTTGAATAGATTCATGACCATCACATGCAGATGGTATTTTGCAGTTACAGAAAGATATTAATGTATAGTGTGTCTATCCTGTTGCTGCTTTGCATTTCATTTGTTTCTGTAGCACACCTTTTCACTGATGAGGGAAACCCATCAATGACTCCCAATATCACTGCTATTCCAGTAGTTTCTCTGGTGAGATAGGTCTCGTCTACTCCAGTAATGATATGATGGCAGTCATGTGGTATGAGGAAATATGAGTCTCTGCCTCTCCCCCCCCCCCACTCTCCCTTGCTATTCCTAAACAGGCCAAGGTTGTTTTTGCTTCATGCCTTTCAGTTTTCTATTTTATTTTATTTTTGCTGTGAGGTCATCCCCATGAATGTTAAAATCACCTATAATAAGAGGAATAACATCATCTGAAAGAAAGTCAACCAAGAGTCAAAATCAGACATAAAAGTTGAAAGTGGGCCAGGTGGCCAATAAATGACTTCAACCCGCAGGTGCAGAAGGGAAAAGAGCTTCGTGCATAAGCCTCAAAAGAAGAAAAACAGTAGGCTTCTGCCACACTACAGAAGTAATGCAGTTTGACACCGCTTTAACTTTCATGGCTCCTTCCTATGGAATCCTGGGATGTGAAGTTTGTTGTGGCACTAGAGCTCTCTGACAGAGAAGGCTAAATATCTCACAAAACTACAAATCCTGGAATACTGTGGCAGTTAAAGCAGGGTCAAACTGGATTATTTCTGCAGTGTGTCAGCAGCCCTTGTTGGTGGAAAGGGAAAGAAAGCTGAAACAAGCATGAGCTAAATAATAAAAGACCCACCTCATGCTCCCTACCCTTATGACAACTTTTATAATCAGTGTCTCTGCTTCCTTGTTGATACTTGATGAGTGCCAAAAGGGCAATGTTGTGAAAATAATGTTTTGGGGTGAATCCATCCAAAGAATACAGTTTATAAGTGGAAAGAAAAACAGCTTCAACATTACTACTTAATATTTGGTAAAAATGTGTTTAGAAAAGTAACCCTTTGGTTTTCACAATGTTTGTAATGGAAAAATAAAACATTTTTTTTAAGCAAAAGGGCTTTTAAGAGGGTGCCATATTTTTTATTAATTATATTTAATTACAGAAAAAATAAAAACATTATTGAAACTTATAGACAATTATGTTTCATATTTGGAACAAAGAAAAAAGTTTGAGATAAAAAAATAAAGTCAACTAAATTTCTTACATTTAAATCAGTAATATACTATATTGTATATTCTTCCTGTCTTCTCCCTTTTCCCTCTGGCACCTTATCCAGGGTGTCATATTGTTTTAACTGTACTGTTTTTGATCGCTTTTCATTATTTTTAATAGTATATTTTAAATGTCAATGCCAGAAGCTAGAGTTCTATTCACAGGCAAGCCCTGATATAACGTTATAAAGACTCGGGCTAAATATGGTCTTACGTGATTACTTGTAACAGTTTACCAATTGCCCACCATTCAAGCTGTTTATGTGATAGGCTCATGTCTTCAGAAGGGATAGGTGAATGTACATTATTAAGACTGCAAACTTGCCCCATTCTGAGGGGCCTGGGTTAAGTAACAACATTAAAAAAATCCAATAAAACCAATGAGATGAAATAGCCATTAAAATATATAAGAGTGTGTGGCATATCAAATTAATTTAAAATGGCTCCATAAACCCTAGCCATTAAAAGCCAACCAAAATGAAAACTCACTTGTTTCCAGAAAACCCTTAGGCCTGGGGTTCTGCAACTTCTCAGGGGAATGAAGCTTCACATCTGTATACCTCTTGCCACTTTCCTCAGCAAGTTTTTAAAATAGTTAATATCAGATGTGAGAGTGGTTAATGTGGCTTGAGCGTTGGTCTAGGACAGTGGGAGACCAGGGTTTGAATTCCTACTCAGCCATGGACACCCAGTAGGTGACCTTGAGCAAGTCACACTCTCTCAGCCTCAGAGATAGGCAACGACAACTTCCCTCCCAACAAATTCTTCCAATTCTGACCCATGATAGGGTCATAAATTACTTGAAGGCACACTACAACTATAAAATATCAGCTATAAAGGAAGTGTAATCCATTAACATGATCCAGCCCATAGGTGGCTTCAGATCAGTCTATATTGATGCTTTCCCCCACCAGAACCACCACCACCTTCCTGGGTTCATAGGCCCATATTTTCATTGAGTCTCCACCATTCATTCTTCCACTTCAGAAGCGGTCAGATAAGTGGTAGAATTCAGGGCCAAGGGTCAAGCTCCTTGACATCTAGAAGCAGTTCACAGTGAGAGATGCCTGGTGTGGGGATGTAGAAACCCATGGGGACAGAAAATATTCATGTCAGCATTCTTTCTTCATATTTTTTTTAAAGAAATGTTTTAAAGGATTTTATCAGACCATCCCCCCAATTAACGTTCTTTTCCTGACATAAACTGTGGCATTTTTATGTTGGCAAAAGAAACTCCCCTACCAGACCTACCTGTAGGAATGTCAATGAGGCATCCCTGGTATAAAGGGAGCACAAGTAGAGCTCTATTTACTTCCAGGGTTCAGATGTCGCTGATTCTTGTGAGAAGACGCTAACGGGGAAATTCAAAAATTAAAGTAAAATAAAGACATAAAATGCAGACGCAAGCACAGGAACACACTTTTAAAGTTCCAAGTAAATGGAGGAGGTAAAAAAGAGATTGTCCCCTACCTGGCTGTCCCAATCTCACACTGGAAGTGTTCTGTCATTCTAGCTGTATTCACATGAGCACAATGGTGCGAAGTTTCAAATGTCGGTAATGCCGACACAAAAGCAGGACAGGAGATCTATTGACAGCTTGGCCCATCTATAAAAAAGTACGTCTTATTTCCTACATGCGATTGCGAAAGGATGATGTCATCTGGTATGTGCACCCTTTTGCGATAATTAGGCATCCTTATGAAGCCATATTTGCCTTGTCTGATAAAATCCATAGTCAGGGACCACTGATATGGCATGTACATGGTTACATATGCACCTTTTATTGTATTTTATTGTTTTAAACATAATTTTTTTACAATAAAATTTGTGCTTATTCCCAAACAAACATATTTAGCATCAGAGTAACAGAAACCAACTCCATTTTATTCTTGGAGTCACAACAGTGCTCTTGTGATGTTGGAAGTGATTCCACCTGGGCAAACTCTGACAGAGTTTGTTTGCTGTTTACCCTTCCTTCAGGTAGTATTTAGGGACTGCAATTGGGAACAAGCAGCCAGCGGTAGACCTGGCATTCAGAACAAGCTAAAGAAATGTCAACAAAGTAACCAAAAGGAGTTGAGTGTGTTGGAGAATGTGAGAGATAATAGTGTACAGTATTTCACATGCTGACTAATTAGTATTTGCAAGCAGAAGGTAAGCAACAACCAGTCCAACATCCCCCAAAGGGTATAGCTGAGAAGTAAAGCAGGCTTGGTCTTCTTTGTAAAAACATATGAAGTAGGTTTACTTACAAATAATAATGGTTTCATAACATCTCATGATGAAAGCCTCAATAGCATATGTTCTTCAAACATGAAGGAGAGAGAGAGAGTACTGCAGACTACAAAAGGAGGACAAAAAAAATGCATACTAGTTGATGCAGGGTGTAGCTAAGATCAACAAACAGGAAGTGACATGATTACACCATTCGCCTAAACTCTTAGAGAGACAAACTAGCAGCTACTGAACATAGGCATGCCTCAACTGCTACCTCTAATATGATGATTGCAGCCAGACCCTCAGAATCAAGAGAAGTAGGTCATAGACACCCACCCCTTATTCCATCACACTGCTCTTCTGCACTGAACCTATCTACTGTGCTGCCTCCAGGAAGTTTAAAATGCAAGCTGCACGTGCTCTAAGTATTTCGCTATTGGGATTGTAAGAGTCAATGTTGTTGCTCTGAGTCATCAGGAGTATGGAAGGAGCTGTAAATTATGAAATGAGATGGGGTTAGGTAGGGAGAAAGAACTGTTATCTTTCAGCCTTTACAACTAAAGTTAACATATCTGGCAATCTAAAGGGATTCCCTGTAAAACCATTAAATACATTCACCAGGCTACACCAGCAAGTTAGATGCCTAGTGATGGCTTGTTTCCATCTACACTACACAAATAATCCAGCCCAAAACTGGGGAGATTATCAGATGCTCTAAAAACAGTGTTATTACGATGGCAGGAGATCGCTAAAAGGCTTCCTTTTCAGATGACATCTTTTCCCTCTCATAATGCTCCCGTTCTGCTGCCATTCCACCAGTGCTGCTTTTTACTGATGAAAGAAGCTGTCAATATATTCCCCATTCCATTTCTGTCACATAGGTTCCTGCAAGTGAAAAGGTGCCCTGTTTCGCTGGCGAGATCCCAGCGTCAATGGGAGGTCCCTGCCAGAACACTTCCTGGTGAGATTGGGACATCCAGGTAAGTGACACACTTTTTAAAAACTTCCTTGGTTTACTTCAAAGTTTTAAAGTGTGTTTTTATGTTTGCTGTCACTTTTTGATGTTTATTTTTCTTTAAATTTTGAATTTCCCACACTTGAGTCTTTTCGTGAGAATGTGTAGGATTTCATTCCAGGAAGTGAAGGAAGCTCCATTAGAGTTCCATTCACTACTGGGCTGCCCTGAAGATGCTACAAAGGTAGGTCTGAAATCTTTTGTTTTTGTGCCAGGACAGGGATGGGAGAGGGGCAGGAGAGGAGATTATGGGACAGGAACACTTTTTTCATTCCTGTTTGATAATATCCTCGATTACTTGCCATGTCTCCTTCCTATGAAATCCTGGGATTTGTAGTTTACTGTGGCACCAGCACTCTTTTGCAGAGAAGATTAAAGGCCTTGTAAAACTACAGATCCCAGGATTCAATAGGAAAGAACTGTGGCAAATAATCCAGTTTCAAACCGGATTATCCGTGTAGTGTGGATCTTCCTTTGGTCATATGGGCAGAAGGGGAAAGTCTGATTGCAGGCATGCACTTCTCATTAAGAAAGAGAGGCTAAAAAAACAAAAACAAATGGGGCCCCTCCTACACATGTCAGGTCCAGAGACCACAATGTAGGGCTGGGCACTGGAAGCCACTAGGAGATTTATGAGGAGTCTGCATTCATCTTTGCTACCCTCTAGGGTGCTTTACTAGAGCAACTTGAAAAGGAAATGCAAAGAAAGCAGCTTAAACGTTTATTGTTTTTGCAAATATTAGCTTTGCATGCTTTGCAGTCATCAAGCTGGACATGCTCAGATTGATACTGACACCACCTAAGTATCATTTTACATAGAAATGCCTTGAGGCTGCAGATTTTAATTTCAGTGGACAGAGGTTTACCAGATCTTAAAAAAAATGAATAAAAAATTACCACCAAATGTACAGCCAAGCCTTATTCATTGTAAACACTACAGAAGTACCCAGGGTATGGAAAACAAGGAGAAACATGCAACTTGGGGTGGGGTGGGGTAAATCTTCTCACACAATTTGACTGAAACGTTGAATCTTGGCATTCCTGTGATCTAATCTCAAATCATCATTTGCATGTGTGTTTAGGTTGAAGAATTTGCTTTCTTTTACCTTAAACCATGTTGTGCCTCTTTAATTTTCCACAGCTTCCTAGCCTCAAAAAATCTTGATCATTAAGTTACGAGCATCTGATCAGCCTCAAAAAATCTTGATCATTAAGTTAGCTTCTTAATTATTTCAGGTCTCTGGGAATTTGTCTACCAGCCTGCAACGTATTTAAATGATGCAATTTGCTCTGGAATTCAATATGTTCCTAGGATAAACATACTGACAGAGTATCCTTGCTAGAGAAGTCAGTCAGGGGGAGTTAATTGCTTAGACCTGGCAATGCAGAGAACAGCATTAATAAATGGGGTGTACTGGCTTGTATAAAGGACAGATGTGAGTTTTATGCTCCACTGTATGATGAATTAATCCCTTTCAAACTCTCCCCTTTCCTTTATGTATCCTAGTGACCACTGCATACCAATCTCCAAAGGTTTCTTTTGCAAAGTGATAGTCTGATCAAAGTTTAGGCTCTCAGATGGCAACAGTAAAACATTGCCATGTGCACAACCAGCCTTGAAACGAGTGTACTGGTAGGAATGTGAAGAATACTCCAATGTTTTCTTATTCTTTACAAGAAAGGATGTCTCAGCCCATTGAGATGCCCTATCAACAACTTGATTTAAACATGATAGCAATGTTTAAATATTTGAAGGGATGTCATACTGAGCTTGCCTTTTGCTGCTCCAGAGACTAGGACACAGGGCAATGGACTAAACTACAGGAAAAGAGTAGAGTTCTTCCTCATCTAAACATGAGGAAGAACTTCCTGACAGTAAGAGCTGTTCAGAAGTGGAATACATTGCCCCTGAATGTGGTGGAGTCTCCTTCTTTGGAGGTTTTTACACAGAAGCTGAATGGCCATCTGTCGGGAATGCTTTGATTGTGTATTCCTGCAGAGCAGGGGTTTGGACTAGATGGCCCTGCCGGCTCTATGATTCTATGATCAAACTCCATGAGCTGTTTTGCACTTTAGGACTAGGGCAAGGGGGTTGGGAAAAAAGTCATGTACACACACACAAGAAACCCTTGAGATTTTTGTGGGGGGAAATGATTTTTTAAAAAATAAAAATGCCATTTTGTGCAACCTCCCCCCATACCCAATATACTATTTTCTGCATGAAAAGGACTGTTTGCACAAAAGCCGGGGCTGGGATGCTGCATCATGAGACAGGAGCTTTATTGTACCAGCTACATCTCTTGATGCGACCCCCCCAAAACCTACCATACAAGCCAGGCAGTCCTGCCAACAGAGATATTTCCAAGGTGTTTGGTGGGAGCAATCACAAAATGTTTCACTGCTGGGAGAGGGCTTAATGTTTCTTTGTTCACCACCCCACTCTCCAGTGCCTAGGAAATAGAATCATAGAGTTGATAGGGGCCACATAGGCCATTGAACCTACTCCTGCAAGCACTCCAGCTAGAACATATCCTAAATGTAGTTATCTAGGAGATTTTCAGACTACACTGTTATAGTGTTACTATTCCACTTTAACTGCTCTGGTTTCCTCCTGTGGAATTCTGGGGTTTGTAGTTTAGTGAGGCCTAAGATCTCTCTGGCTGAGAGTTGTAAATGCCCCTCCCTAAACTGCAAATCCCAGGATTCAAGAGGAGGTAGCCATAGCAAATAAAGTGGAATAGTAACACTATAACAGTGTTGTCTGAAAATCTAGCTAGTCTCTTTTTTGAAGACATCCAGAGACATGGCTCTCTAGGTAATTGGTTCCATTTCCAAACTGCTCTTACCATGAAGTTCCTTCTAATGTTGAATCAAAATCTACCCTCCTGTAACTTAACATCATTAGACCAGGTCCTATCCTCTGGGGCAGCAGAGAACAAATCTGCACCCTTCTCTGCAACAGCACTTTAGATATACTGTATATTATCCCTTTCCTAGCAAGGCTGCCTGGCTTCCATGGTAGATTTGGGGGGCATGTTTAGTCACTGCAATAGTGCAAATGTGCAATTACCATAAATATTTCTTTAAAAATATACAATGTGGTTAATCAATTTATGATTTTATAAATACTGAACAGGATGCCAGCTAATGCTTTTTGCACAAATGAATTTTTCATCCCCTTCCTAAAATAAAAAAATGTGGAAAAGCTCTCATGTCATCCATTGGGGAAAAAAACTTTTGAAATTGTTCATTAATGCATGTTGGCTGGGGGATTCTGTGAGCTGTAGACTCCCCAAGTAACTTTTTCCAGGCTCTTGTTTATCCCTCAAGAGAAGCAATATTTTGAAAACAACTTCGGTGTGGATAATTCTGAATGGAGAACCTTGGGAACTATTCCATACAAGCAATCGTGGTTGAAGGATGTTCGTGGTGGGTAGAGGCAACTGCAGACAGAAAGAACTGCCATCCACCTGAGGAGCCAATGATTGGAGCAGACTAGGGAGATCTGGATTGCTACCTGCCTGAGTGGAAACAGTAATGTGGGTAGAAAAAAGAAGGGACAGGAAGATGGAACAGGAAGATGCTGAATCCTATGGAAGAAAAGCTGAGAGAGGAAGAGAATGAAGAAAGGTGTTCTGGAGGCAGCAGTGGAGGAAATAGCTATAAGCAAATCAGCGTGGCAGGTGGAAGGGAAGAGAAAGAAGGAGCTAAGTGGGAAAAAGAGAGGGCAAGGACAAAGGAGGCAAGAAGACCGGGAAAGGAAGAGAAAAGAGGAGGAGGCGTGGTGAAAGGAATAGCCCCAAACAAACTGCCAGTCCCATGTTTTTTTCAGTTCTACTTGGCTATCTTTGTGGAAAACTGGGATAAAACCCCCTCATTTCCCTGAGCCTGGTGATAAGCAGCAACCGCATGCATGGTTGAGGCTTAAGCCACGTCCCCAACCATACTGGGGACTAGGTTGTCGGTTGAGCCCTGTTGCTTGCTTCTGCTTCAGTTGTGATGACAAGAGTTCTTTCAAAGGGAGGCTACTAGCACAATTAAATTATTGCTTTCCCTCTATAAGCAGCTTTCAGAATTGTTGCGGCCTTTCTACATATTGCTGCTATCCGCAGTGTATTCCACTGTTTTTTTCTTTTCAACAGTGGAATGGGACATAGTTGTATAGACAGTACAAGGACAATTCCTCCTCTTTCTACCCTGTTCCCAAATGAAGAAGGCTTTCCAGTCAAGCTTTGCTGTTTGTTAAAAAGAAAGAAAGAAAGAAAGAAAAACATTGGCTATAAAAGAGTATGGATAATATTGTTAGCACTGCTCCCTAACCATCTCCTATTTTCCCTTGCTTTGATCAGTGCTTTGAATTACGGTTTTATTCCTGTCTATGTCTTATAACTAGGGTTTATAAGCAGCTCCTTCCATTTCATCCCTTGTTTAAAGCATAAAAAGGACTTGCTACTGATGCTTATGTGCCCCTTCCCTTCCCCAGGTGTGGTTATAAACATACCCATCAAAAATAACAAATCAGATTGTAGCATACTTCCAAAGTGTATCACAAGTGCTTCACACCTCTGTCTCACAGAGATTTTAAAAGCAGGGGGAGGGGAACCAGACATTTATTGTTGAAACTACAGAACAAAGCCAATTTGAATAGACCCTGCAATCTGAATATGAGATCTTACAAAGGCTAAAGGAAAAACAGTTTGCACAGCAAAGTCATGACCAGAATTGCTCCACGAACTTGTCCCACTTTTGCCTCCAAGGGCTCTGTAGCTTTCCGGTCTTAAAGGCCTGTTCACTTTATTGTTACCCAGCAGGCTATGAGCATGATGTGAACCACCTGTAGCCATTTAAGTATGGCTTTCTTTTTCCAGCTTTGCTTCATTGTTGTAATAAAAATGCCATTGAGCTATCTTTCTGTTAGACCACCTTGACCCATGGCCAACTGGTCTAACAATAGGCCAGTTGAATCTGTGCTGAATCTAAGCCCTTCACAGGCTAGGAAAGTCATAAATTACTTAGGACTACCTTTGACCAAACCTAACTTTGTGCCAGCATCGTGCTGTGACCCTGGACAGAAGGTTTGTATCTGCCATAACTTTGCTCCTCTCACACCCTGCCCTTTCTCTGCCCCACTTTTTGCCCTTCTGCTGACAGGTCTTTGCCAGCAGAGCCATTCTGCCAGCAGAACTTTGAGATCAGTCAACAGAAAAGATTTGTGTTTAATCCTAACACACTACAGTCAATACATCTCTGAGTTAGGAGTGAACAGATTGCCAGTATTTTAACTTTCTTATAGATACCATATCTCCAGAGATGCTAAATGGTCATAAAGAGTGTTTTTGTGTCCTCATTATATTAAAAAAAGCCTGGGGTTATGGCATAGGAGATCAATAGATTAAACACAAAATTATTTCCAAGTATAGTTGCTCAACATTAATTCTTTTTCTCTTGGGTGCTGACTAATGGCATCTTGGGTTGAAAGTTAAATTTCTATGACCTGATTATAATATGCAATGTTATGTGTATTATACTCATAATGTGAGGATAAAATAGTAGCCTTATAAGCATATGGGTAACTATATAAGCAACTGTTTCAAAACCAGAGTTGGGGAAGAATTAATCTTACCCTTTAATACACAAATATTACTCCATATCATATAATACACTTACAGCTTTGGTTAAGCCATGTTCCAGCCTTTTCATTTATATGTCCCCTCTGAAAAACCCTGCCACATTTCATATATTTTATTGGCTGTATTATATTTTCTCATTTAAAATGAGTCAGGTTTCATCATCACAGCATAAACGTTTTATTTGTAGTAATTGTAGCCTCAGATGCACCAACTGAACTTGATGATTCTACCAATATGCAGCATCTCAACAAAGCTTACAGCAGAACACAGCAATTTTTAGCTCTCGAGGCATCTAAAGATTTGACACAGGTATGAAAGTATATGAAACATCCCCCCCCCAAAAAAATGACACTACCAAAACAAGGAATTATTAATTTTTATGTTATATAATTTTTATATTACCTATATCATATGTATTTAATTTATATCCCACCTTTCTCCTTGCACAGGAGTCAAAGTGGTTTACATCCACAAAGTACAGATTAAAAAAAACTATCTAAAAGTTTAAAAACAATTAAATAGTTCAGTTAAAAGCACAAAGTTAAAATAGTTTATAACACATTTAAAATGTAATTAAAAAGATTAAAAATATAGCCCTATTTAAAGTCCCTTATGTCACATTAATTATAAGCCAAAAGTCTGCATAACTCATAAGAAGGTATTTACCATTGTTATTGTTAGAAGAAGTATCTTGATTTTGATTGTGTTCATACATTACTAGAACTACAAATATAAAAGGAGACCTGCAGTTTGCTTTGGCCTGAGCCTACAGGGAAGGGCAGGATTCTAACGTCCTCTTCTTCCTTCCCCAACCTTGCTAAGTTAACTGAGTGCAAATTACTTTTGCACTTTAAACTCATTTGTTGCAATTGAAGTAAGCTGAAGAAGACAGAAAGAGTAATAGTGGGAAGAGAGAAAAACTGGGTGATTTTAAAAGCAACTGAAAAGGTGGGATGACAGAGAGTTAATTGGAAGTGCCCTTGCCAAATCGGACCAGATGGAGGGTATGTAAGTACCAGGGTGATATTGAATGAAGGCTAGGTTTTTTTATTTTTTGTTTGGTTGTCCCTGGAATTTGTCATAATTTGAAGGAATTCACATCTTACTCAGGCTTTGTCATAGTTATTGTCGTAGCAAATGAGTAATTGTACTTAATATTTATTAGGATGAACTATTTCCCTTTAAATACATTTCTGAAACACAAAAATAGCTAATAGTTTGCTTTGCCTCCCCTGGTTTTCTATACTGGAATGAGTGTGCTGTGCTGTTGTACATAAAGATAGAAGAGCCTACAGTAATTGGAATCTTTTACATACAGTACTTTGAACACAGATTTATCATTTGCTTTATTAGGTGTTTAAATCTCATTGGTTAAAACGGAAAGGTCCACTGAAAAAAGGAATCATGCTTACAGTTTTCATGCAGATTTCATAAAGAGATCTCTTGGTAGCTTTTAGATAAAAGCAATTAATATTGTTAGAGGATTTTGCTGAAATTGTTGTGGTCATCCTTCTTGTTTATAATTTTCATTAAGGGGTAACAATTCACCCCCCTACACACACACACAAAAAAAAAAAAAATCAAAAGACAAGGAATCATAAAATAAAACTTTCTCATGAAGTGACTTTAGCTCTGATGGTATTTATTTTTTAAAGGTTTACATTAGGTTCCCCTAATATAAACCTATTGTAAGCTGAAGCAGACAGAGGGGAAAAGTGAGATGGGGAGAGAGGAACTGGGACATTGTAAAAGCAGCTGAAAAATTAAGGTGAGAGAGGATTAATTGGGACTGTCACTGTTAAACTTGGACGGTACGCATAAGCTGTCTCTACATTGCACAGTTGCATCAGTTTTATACCTCCTAAATTGCCATGGATCCATTCTAAGAAATCCTGGGATTTGTAGTTTGATGAGGTGCTTAGAATTCTATGATAGAAAACTGTGGTCTACTCCCTTGAACTACAATTGCCAAAGCAGTGGTGGTACTAGGGGTGTGTGGAGCAGTCGAACCATACCAGGTGACACTGTCAGAGGGAGGGGTGACACTGTCCTTAGTACCAAAGTATCTGAGTTCCTGTCTACCCTACAGAAGTGAACTGATTTAATCCTGAATCCCCCTCTTATCAGATTGTATTGGTGTCTTCTAAAGCAGTGGTTCTTAGCCTGTGGTCTAGGGACCCCCAGGGGGTTGCAGTGTCCTTACAGGGGGTCCGTGAAGACTTGAACGCTGCTCAGCCCATGTGACAGGAGCCAAGGTAAACACTGGCTGGCTTGGCCTGTGCATTGCTGTTCAATCCGCTCTGGCCACAAATTTTCAGGGCGAAGCAGGAGAAAAGTCTTTCCTCCCCTCTAGTGCCTCTGAGGGAAGGTTGAATGGATGGTATAACTGTGTTGTTGTTGTTTTTGTTATCATCATCATCATTTGTTGTTGTTGTTGTTGTATTAAATCTTGAGTTAAGGCTTGGGGTCCACGGCAGCAAAAGATATCTCATAAAAGGGGTCCCTGGTAAATAAAAGGTTAAGAGTAACTATTTTAAAGTAATGCACAAAACTACAAGTGACACTTCACTTGAAGACCACTATCCATCCCAGCCTCCTTAAACAGATGAGAACCACCAGTACTGCCTCATCACTTCTTGGTCATCAAAGCCTGGAGTGGGGGAAAGGGGAAAGAGAATAGTGAGCTGACTTTCTGTATAAACAGACAAGAACTTGAGATTCAGTTTTAACTAGTTTATAAATTTTAAATGATAAATGAGTCAAAGGGTTATTGTTTAGCCACATTTTTTAAAGAAAAAAATCATATACACTAATATCAGTAAGAAGTGTTCAGTGATTAATAACAAAGAGTTCCTTCTATGAAATGGAAGGACCCTGAATGCACACTACCGTATCACAATTAATGGTGCCATATGTAAAGTAGGTGTAATTATAAGAATCTGCTAATGGTAACTCCAGTCTGAGTTAAAAGTTAGCCGCAGATTTGCATGACATAAGAAATCAAACATCTTAGTCAACTTTTATTTCTAACACTTTAAATTAAAGCTATGTATATCTATGTTAATGACTGAAACATACAGTGGCTAATTTCACTAATATTTTAGAAGATGCATTCTTTTGAAGTATCTAATGAAATGAACTGTACATGGGAAATAAAGATTTCATTTAATCAAAATGTGAATAATTACAAGACTGCACTTCTATTTATGTGCTCCTTTTAAAATAGCTAAATGCTAGATCTAAGTTCCTTAAATAGTACAGGGTCTTTTACTATTGACTTGAATTTGATCAAACTGTGGAACACTGAAATAGCATCGGATCTACTACACATAACATGCTGGGATTACCTATGAATAAATATGTATACCAGTCTTCCCAACCTAGAAACCTCCATATCCACTAGATTACAATTCCCATCATGAGCCATGCTGGGCAACCTGGCACTTCAGAAGGACTGAGCTCTATGGTGCATGTGGTTCTCCAAGAGAGCAATTGCCATTAGTTCTAGCCAGCATGACCAGTGATGAGTATCTGGAGAGCCAACACACTTTCCCATCTCTGGCAAAGTGCATTCATCAAGTACACTGTATGATATCTAACAGATTTTCATGTTGTTCTTGCACCCGTGTCAAAAGTACTTATAAATACAATTGGAAACTTCAATATGCCTATTCAGAAGCACTACCCTGAAAGGAATCTACTGTTATGTCAGTATGTGAAAGATGCTTTTTAAAAAAACCTACAGACACATGTGATAAATTTATATCAGTCAACCTCTTTCTAACTTTAGAAATTGGGAATGGCACAAATTTAAAGACATACAACCTTTGCTCCCTTTCTTACATGTGATTACAATCTATAAACGGATATGCATTTAAAACTCTATCTGTGCATTACTGAATGTTTCAGAGGCTCTGGTTAAAAATACTACAAAACCGAGATGGTTGGGCAGGAAGTGCAAATCCATCAGTGGTGTTTCAATGTTTTTCCATGCCACTTGCTTTCAATTCTAATAACCCAAAACCTTCCCTGTGTGTAACCTACATGATTCTGCCACATGTAAATATCCATTTCCAAATGTTATGGCTAAGCCTTGCATCTCTTCTTCCACCAAAGAGGACTTCTATATTTTCTGGTCAAATTCAGACTTTTTCAGATGGGGACATTTACCCCATTCCTGCCTCGCTACCCCCACTGCTGTCCCTGCTATGGAATAAATAAAACATTTTCACACACCTACCTTCTGCTGCGACAGGAATGTCCTCCCCCTCCCTTTGGCTGGCTGGGAGTAAATGCAGCTGTCATAAAACTGTATTTACAACCCTGAAAGTAAATCCGCCCATTCTCGTGGGCAATTTCAAAATAAAAGTAAAAAAAAAAAAAGTTTAAAAGTACACCAAGCACAAAAACAAATTTAAAAAATACCAAGTAAACCAGGGAGGGGAAAAAAGTGTGCCACTTACCTTGATGTCCCGATCTCAACCGGAAGTCTTAGGCACAAACCTTCCCCCGTGGCTGGCATCACGCCAGCATGACGAAACAAAAATGGGATGCTTTTCAGACCACCCGTGATTCTGTGACTGAAACAGAACTGGTGGTCTGTTCACAACTTTTCATGAATAAAAAGTTACAGAAGCAGCACGGGGGAAGCACAGGAGGGGGATGACATCATCTGAAAGGGAAACCTTTCAGCAACCCTGTTCCGTGCCTGTCACAGAGTAAAAAGCCCATCTGAAAAAGTCCTAAATGTCTTCAGTAGCACTATCCACCCTCTATATCTTGTCTCCTCAATGCCACCACCTTTCCACCAACTCAATTATTGTGATGAACATCTGCAGAGCTGACCAAGTGATTGAGCAATCATTGTTAACTTGTTGAGGCAAGCAAGATTTTGCAGCATTGTCAATTCATTCTTTTGATTTCTTTCCTCCTATTCATTTTAGCATCCATTAATTGTTCCACCAGTTAGCAAATCTTCACAAATAATGACCTCCCAAACAGGGGCTAGTCCCAAATAGAGTAGACCCACTGAATAAATTGTTTAACAGTGAGTCAGTACACAGGTGAATACCATTGATCCAATGTGTTTATTCCCACTGAGACTAGCAATAGGATCCAAGCTGTTAATTCAGCAGGAGCTGGAAAAGCCCTTATGGGCTCCCCTTGGGATTCCAGGTACAAACACCCAGTGCTGGTATCCACTCCATTACACTCCAACAACTGGCTATGTCAGGACAGAGCACTCCCCATACAGGAATGCAATGGAATGGGAACCACGTACTGTGATGCAAATCTGCTGCAATCCTATTATCATCATCAACCACCACTATCATCATTATCCACCTTTCCCCCAGTTCCTCTGGGACTAAGGACGGCTTACAAATTAAAATGCACTACAGTTAAAACAAGAGAGCCAAGGTGGTGTAATAGTTTGAGCATTGCCTCTGGAAACTAAGGTTTGAATCCCCACTCAGCTATAGAACCCCATTGGGTGGCAGGTCACAGCCTCAGAGGAAGGCAAGGGCTATTCAGGGCAAAGCTTGCCAAGAAAATCCTGTGATAGAAATTACATGAAGGCACACAACAACAACAACAACAACAACAAAACTGTTAAAACATACATAGGATCAACATTAAAATTGAATTAAACTACCAACAACATTAAAAAGCAATTTTAAATACATAATAAAAAGCAGTGTAAAAAAGAACAATAAAGCTAAAGCAATAAAACACCACAGTGTCCTTTTAAAAACCATTTCTTTTTTTTTAAGTCAGTCCCCCAAAAGCTGTCGTCATAATAATTTTTAAAGTCTTTGCCTACCAACAGAAGAACTGCAAAGAAGGGGCCATTCTAGCCTCGCTGGAAAGGGAGTTCTAGAGCATAGGTGCAGCCAGTGAGAAGGCCACATCTCACTCCCACCCCCCACCCCGTTGTGCCTATGAAGATGGTAGCACTAAAGGAAATGCTTGAGGATCTCAGAGCTGGAAAGGCTCATATGTATAGATCAAGTGTACAGATAGCCTGGACCTAAGCCATACACAGCTTGATAGATTACAAACAGCCCTTTGAATTGTGCCCTTAAACAGAACAGCAGCCAGTGGCGCTGTTCTGTTCTGTTATGGCCCCTGTAACCAGCCCCAGCTAAGACTCTGGCTGCAGATCTTCCTACCAACTGGAGTTTCCACATGCTGTACCCTGGAAAGGCAGCTCAATGCAGAGCCAGTTACAATAATACAAATAGGATGTAACTAGAGGCACATGACACTGTGGCCAAATCTGGTATCTCCAGGAATCATGTGGTTGGTGCACTAGCTTTAAACATATGTTTAATGCTCCTTTAAAAATATCTGTATTTCAGATTGTTTCTAGTGGTGTTGTTTTAATGTAGGGTGTAAACCACATTGGGTCCCTTATGTAAGAAAAGCAGGATATAAATTAAATAACTAAATAAATATATACATAAACATACCCCCCAAAAAAAAACCTCTTGGCTACTGTAGCAACCAATTTTCTTCTGCATACCTCTAACCATATTTAAATGCCATCTTTCATCTGAAAATCTTCTGTCACTTTACTGTCAGAGATGCATAAAAATGTTTGTGGAATAGTCTCCCTCATATGCAAAAATAAGTTGGAGGACATATTTTCTTGCTCAGCCTCAGAGAGTAAAATGTCATGGGACAGCCACAGATTTGAAACGCAGCATTTCAACCATTGCCATTAATGAAACAACAGGACCCACTGTATCTCTCAAAATCTGGTTTGCTTGGCAGAGAGGGGGTTGCCACTAATCTGCTCAATCCAGTCCCATATACTTATGTCCTGGTTTTGTGGAAGAGAATCATGGCAACCCTAAATACGTGAGCACGAGAATGTTGTGCAATAGCAGGGCCCTTTCACACTATCGTGACATCATTTTCACATGATTTTTGCCATGTCTGATAATGTTCTGTGTTTCACTTCAGTCCCCAAGAGAGAAGGGGGAAGGAGTATATTCACATGAAGTGCAGTCTCCACTGGTGTTGACAATAGTTTGTTGCAATAGTGGGATAGGTAGGGATCCATTTCCCCAACTTTAGTGAGATTTACCTTTAGCTAGCCTCAGTAAGAGCAAGAGAAATGAAGATTTTTACACCCTTAGAAATTAGATATGTGTACCCCTTGCGTGTTATGTTGCATGCATGCAGGGAGCAGAATGATACCCTATGCAGCCCATACCATAAAACCCAGTTTGCTTTTGTCAGCCACTGCTTAGTGTCTTACAACTCTGCAAAATATAACCTATGTCTTACTTCTATAGTCTGTGTTGGACTATAAAACTCACTAACATAATCTAATAAAAGTAGACGGATAACGTAATGTGTGTTTCTATGCATTGTTACACTTCTCTAAACTATGTTTGGATAATCCAGTTCAGAAACTCTTGTTACCATAACCCCCCTTTGCAGGCTAATTTTGAAAGTGTGTCCGACTGGGCTCATTTAATTCATCATTTTAGTTTGATTCATTAATCTCTGCTTCTCCTTTGAAAGATAATCTGCATTTAATGACTCTGTTATGCAATCTATAGCAAGGCGGGAAGAGTTTGCCCACTCTCATAAGGGCAGCATGGTAATGTGTCACTAGATTTATCTATGCATCAAAATCTCATTTTTGAGGTGCCAAAAGTGTTTTCAATTACTACTGTGGTAAAGCTTTGCAGTACCATTCCAATTTGTTCAGAGTGCAAGGATTAGAAAATCGAGATTCGCTCGCCAATTTTTCAGCAGGCAGCTAGTCACATAAAAAAGCTAAAGAAGGCTATAAATTAAAATTAAAAGGCTCATTTAATATTTTCTTATCAATAATTACTTAGCCAAAGCCATCTTTTTTGACAATAACCACCCTTAGATAGTGCTGTAAAATTAGATTGCCTAATTCTTTTTTTCATGGTATGATCCCAGCAAGAGGAGGTTAGGGTGAGATGGAGTCTGCCTTTGATGTACATGCAGTGTTTATTGAGATTAACCAGTAAACTTTAAGTACAATGTAAGAACTCAGAATTCTTACCACACTGTCCTTCCTGCTGAATATATTGGTAGCTGATTTCGTGCGCAGAATGGCCAAGAACCTGTTCACCAATTGCACAGCATAAAATTACACCAGTCTAGATACATTGGTGTTGCAATCTCACCGTTGCACAAAAATTTGGCAGGTACTGTCATCCCTTCTTAAAACTGTGTGCAGATTATATTATTGAAACTAGAAAAATATTTAAACCACCGTTCAGGAAATGGTCCAGTCTGAGGCATAGTAACACAGGTCCCCCACCAACCCAAATGAAGCTAATTAGTTGTCAAAGCCACCCAAGGCAAGCTTGAATACAGTGCCAATACCAGACAACAAAAGTATGTAATAGTAACAACTTAAATAATTTGACATTTTATGACACCTAAAATCTGCTGCCTAAAGCAGCCATCTCACTCTGCCTACTCGTAGAGCTGACATTGGTGATTAGTTGGATGTGCCCAAGATAAACTTTCAAGCAAGCTGTGTTGCTAAGATGGTAGCTTCATTCCCCCATTCTATATGTAACATGACATGCTGCTTTTGAAAGAAGACTGAGGTATGAGAAAGCTTGCTGTTCATAAAAAGTGCAAAACTGCCATGGGTCATGCACAAATCGCATGGAATCCCTAGAAGACCGTACTGTATCTTGACCAAGGCATTGAAAATGACTAGTAATGCTCGGCTAATACATGTAAGCTAGCTGGACCTACTGTTTAAAAAACTCCCCCCAAAATGCCTGGTAGACCTCATGACAACCCTGTAAGGTAGGCTGGTGGATGTAAATTCCTCCTCCCCCTTCTCAGTGTGCCACACATTTTTTCAGAAATTGTTGAGGGTGACTTGCTTTGTTGCCCTGCCGCCGCCACCACCAGTTGATAGCTTGGGTCCCATTGCAGCCTGTAACTGGTGAGTGTCTGAGGGAGTGAGAGACCCTTGTGAGGCTGGGGGTGTAGATGCAGATTGAGTGGCTTGTAAAGTGGAGAGGGAATTTGCATGTGGGTGGTGATTGGTTGGGTGTGTTTCTTGAGTAGCCAATCAGCACACTGGGAGAGGAAACATACCCAAGAGTTGGAAATATACCCAAACTTTATATTAATTATATTATATTATATTATATTATATTATATTATATTATATTGATTGGCTCCAGACAAGCAGATAAGGGTTCCCACAGCAAGGTGGATGAACAGACATATGTATCTCTTGTGTACCCAGCTGACAGGGATGACAATGGCTGGATCACATGGACAACTGCCTCAACATGTGCCTTTGCACCCAGTGTTTGACAGTCTAAACTTGTTCCACTCTCTTGTCACTGGTTGACTTCCTGCCATGCAGAGACAACCTATGCCTACTAGTTCTGTCTTTTCTCTCCAGTGGAGAGTTCCTGCCCATAGCATCCATGGCATTACTCCTGCAAATCTTTCTTTCTCTTCTACTTATATTGGTTGTCTCTAAATGCACTAAGCACCACATTGTGATTATTAGCTTGTCAGGGAAAATGGGTGTTGTAGTCAAAATCCATGAGACGCTGAAGATGATTTTTATCACCAGGCAAAAGACTCAGCTAGTTTTGCTGAGGACTATAAATCTGTCAAGTAGGCACAGTCTGGTTTGTAGTGCCTCAGGTTTGTCCCTAGCCTCTGAAGGTTGAGAAAACAAATGGAGATGAAGCCAGGCGCTTTCGTTTCTGAGAGTTAAGTGAATATTTTTGTAAGTATTTTACTATAAAGGAAGGGAAAATTCCAGTTTGTGAGCAGGCTGTAATTTTCCACCAGTTTGAAGAAATCTTTGAGAGATACAGAGCAGGGATGAGAGCTCTGCGCTTGGGCTGTTCATTTAGTTCAAAATGTGACTTTGTTTGGAAACTTAGGACTTTTTCGGACACGTCAAATATAACGCAAGCAGCCTCGTCATGTTGCGAGGATGCTGCGCTGCAGAGCGTCAGTTTCGGATTACGCTCTCCCCTGCCGGTACTGTTGCGGTACCGCGGGGAGATTTGAGCGTCATATTTCATCGATTTTTAAGCATGAAAGTTGATCATGATTAAAAACCAACGAAATATGACGCTCAAATCTCCCTGCGGTACCGCAACACTACCAGCAGGGGAGACCGTCATCCGAAACCGATGCTCTGCAGCGCAGCAGCCTTGCAACATGACGAGGCTGCTTGCGTTATTTTTGATGCATCCAAAAAAGTCCTTATTTAACTTTAAATAAAGAAGCAAAAGGCATTTTGGACTCCTTTGGTTTTTACCAGATGTATGCAATTCTTGCCAAGCCACATGTTTTTGCTGCAACTTTGCTAAAAGCTGTCCCTTCTGTAACTCTTTTGAGACAGAAGGGCAAAAGCAATCCATGACTTTTGTTGATACACTAAGTCCATAGCTACCCCATGGCACTGAAGCAGCAGCACCCTGGCTTTGACCCCCAGAGCGACAGAAAAGCTGTGAACATTTTGCAGAGAGACCATTAAAATCCAAGCCATAACCTTTAACACTGGAATCTCAAGAATACAATGGGGCGGAGCTAACAACTAATCATGGAAGTCACATACTCATTGTGTTCCTTCGCACCATGGTGAACTTTAGTAAAAAACGGTGATTTTTAACACTCAACGCAAGTAAATCTTGACTGCCCCAGTTCATGCAAGTGGGCAAGCATCCAGCGGAACAGTCAATAGTTGACTACTACCCAACAACCAGAGAGAAATGAGCTCTGTTGACAGGTAGCATGGCCAATCTTGAAAGCAATATGGCACCCAGCCAGAACAAGGCAAGAAGAGGACCCAAACCTGATCCCGCCCCCTCAACAGAGTGGGACCTTTCAGAACAATTAAGGAAGCAAAGGGAACTCTTTGTGGAGGATTTACACAGAGAGCTTGCCCTGGCCTTGGACACGGTGAATTCTAAACTGTCAAAATTGACAGACATGGTCTCTGCCATCAAAACCACCAACAACAAAGCTTTGCAGGCAGTCTCATCATTAGACCCACAGGTCCACCATCTTAAGGACGCTAACATATATCTGCTAGATAAGGTAGATGACTTCGAGAATCAGAGCCGCTGTCTGAATATGTAGGGGCATAGAAAGACGCACTGTGTCCACCACAACCACCTGCAGAGTTGTTCCACGTCAACAGGACACCAAGGAGAAGGTTTCTGGAGAGACTTCTGCAAAAGACTTCAGGCTGAGAAGGAAAAATTCCTTCACCCCAGCACACTGCCTTAAGCTCTGGTTTGCCAAATAAAGATAGCAACAAGGCCAGCCTTCACTCAACTTGAGGGCTTTAATTTCTTTGTTTGCAGTATATTTACAATAAATATACAGAGTATAGGACAATCTCTTTTAAACCAACAAACTGCTTCACCAACCATCATCCACAACAAACCCACACTGGAGATAATTCCCATCTCCTTTTTATAGGCAGTTAAATAATGCCTGTTACATCAGGCATCTCAGATGTGCATACTCTCAAGTGCTGACTCACACACACACCTGCCACTGGAGCTTAACTACTTTCATTACTAAGCTTACAGCTCCATCTTGTGATCACATCCATGTCATTTCCTGACAGAATATCCATCTTCACAGTGTCGTTGAGGGTGAAGAAACTGCTGATATGAAGAAGTTCTTACTTACCTGGATCAATGACCTGTGTTCAGATTTAGACCTTAAGGAATTGGACATTGAGAGAGCACACAGGTCACTCACCCCCCTCAATCAACCCACCGACTGCTGAGAGACATCCTTGTCAGATTCTATTGGTTCTCTGTGAAAACCCTGGCTAGACTGAATGTGCTTACTCTGCTCATCTTTAATAGGACACCCGTCTCTCTCTTTCAGGATGTCTCTTCAGAAACCCTGAGAAGACAAAGGGAACTTAAACCATTAACTGCCCTTCTGCTGGAGGCAGGGATCAAGTATTGTTGGGGGTTCCCCTTCCGCATAACTGTAACCAAAGGAGACTCTGTCATAAATGCCTCCTCCAAACTACAGTTGCTGGAAATTCTGATTGCCCTGGACATCCCAGTCCCCAAGCCTTTGGAGAGGGAAATTCGGAAGGAATCCGCAACTCCCCTTACACAATCCTCGACAGGCTGGATGGTTGTCCAGAAGAAGAGAGACAAACTGCATGGCCAAGCATCTCTGAAAGGCTCTCATAACTCCTTATGAGCCCGCTGCCCCTTTAGGGACTCCTGTCATCTGCTGAAGAATTTGGCCATCTTGCCTTCTTCTTGCTAACTTGGGAAAACAACAAGAAGACAGCCATTGTTCACTGTTCCCTATCTACTCACAACACGGTTACCACCACCAACTATCAAACTGCACCGAAGTGGCGAAGTGAGCCTGAAGTGCCTCTCACTGACATCCTGTCACACCGGATGACATTGGGGCTGGTTTGCTGCCACCTGCTTTGTTTGCTGTCACCCATATCAACGCCCCTTTACTGAACACCCTGGGTGATCCCCGTATATTATCCCTCAATGTTAAAGTCCTAGGGTCCCATATGAAGTGACAAAAGATCATAAAAGAAATTACCCCTCACCTAATGTGCTGTTTCTTCAAGAAATGCACAATACAATGGCTAAACCAGTTTTTCCGATTTCAAAATTTGGGAACCAATATATCACAGGGGGATCTGGCAAGTCCAGGGGGGTAGCCATTATATTTGATAGGAGCACTCCTTTTCAGCTCCTTAACCTAAGAAAAGACACTAGGGGTCGATACATCATGATGCAAGGGCTACTACACAACTGGTTCGTAACCCTGGCCACATATTATGCCCCAAATACCAATCAGACAGCCTTCTTAGAAAACTTTCTGCACATGTTAACAGAATATGCTAAAGGCATTCTGATTGGGGGGGGGATTCGAATGCCGTTCTGGACCCCAGTCTCAACCAGACTTTCCATGCTAGTAGGGGTCTTTCTCAGCCACCATTAGTCCCTAAAGCGACGCTTACACACCTGGGTCTGATCGACCCGTGGCGGATGCTCTACCCAACTGATAGACTTTACACATTTTTCTCCCCTAGTCACAAGTCCAACTCGTGCATCAACCATTTTTTTTTTGTCAACAAGTCTCTTCTTCCACACATAGGGTACATGACCATTGGAGATATCCTCCATTCTAACCATGCACCCTGATAATGTTGACCCTAGATGTTCACCCTAGTAGAATCTGGCAATTTAATCCCAGATTATTACTCGATGAACAATTTAAGCCACGAATCCAAAAGGAAATATAGTTGCTGTATCAGGAGAACAGATCAAATGCCACATCAGAAGCCTTGCTATGGGATATGATGAAGGCCGTGCTTAGACACCTCCTTATCCAGGAGGGAGTGAAACAGAAAAAGGAATGCAATGGCACATTCAACCTTATTGTAGTCCTAAACCTAGTTCCACCTGCCAAAAAGAGCAGCTATTATTACCTTCCTTCCCATCTGTTCCTTTCTAGTGGGAATATAAACAAACTTGTGGCTGGTTGCGTTCAAGCTCCCAGATGGCACCAAATTGTGCTGTTGAATCCTGCCCATGGTGATGACAATATGTAAAATATGATGGGATCTCAAGGGAATATCAGGAGGACACTGGACATGTGATGCAGGTCTTATATACAGATGGGAAAGTTAATTTTGTTGGGGGGAGGGGAAGTGTTCATAGTTTAATTAACTGTTAGTAAACTGTCTCAATGACAACTAACACTTAACAACTGTGACCCTTTTCTACTAAGTCTCCCAGCTCTGGTCTTTTGGAAGTGCCACCTAGAGACGTCACTGACTTATACCAGAGGTGAAATTCAAAGCAAATTTGGAAAGTCCTATTCAGCTAAATGATGTATAAAAATAGCAAAGACAGTTACAAGTCTGTTTGGTTCCTCTCCACATTTGCAAGACAACTCCCCTCCTCCCCTAAAGACACAGCATTTTGGCTCTGTATTTTATTCTTAAACATGTGAAAAACTAGCCAAATGGAAGGTGAGCCCTGCAGCAAAAGTAAAACATACCAACAGTTTATGTATCAGAAAGAGGGGGAATAGAGGTTGACTGCCGATTGTTTTCTATTCTCCAACGACATTTACTTTAAAACAAACATCAGTCTATACCTTGCCGCTGTAAAGGGACTTTACTAGCATTCCCACTGTTGGAAAGAAAACCCAATTCTTTACTTTAAGGCAAATGCAGGAGATTTGGAAGAGTTTCCTATTGTTTATTTTTTTAAAGGTAAAATGGATATTTTAATACCATCCAAAAGAACAAGAAGAAACTAGCTGGAGACTGCCAGATTTTAGAGGATTTTCATGCCTGTTTTATAGAAGAGAGCAATTCCAAGCAAGATTCACAGGAGGAATTTCTTCACATCTCAGTATTCCAGTGCTGAATTGACTTCTTAATAGCTATCGCTCTTATAATTAATAATGAATCCACATGCTTGGTTAAAGCTGGTGCTTCTGCCTCACAGTTACAGCATAATCCTATGTGTGCCTATGTTGGTGTCTTTATGAATATCCAGGTTGAACAAATGGAAAGTAAGCAGACCTAGAGATAGGTAGAGATAGTTCCCCAAGGCAGCAGCCCAACCTTATTACAGTTTCCAAACTGGTCCTTCCTTAACAAGCTCAATTTATTTTCCCTCTTTTGGAACACATCCCACCATGCCAAACCCTAATATTAGTTTAGTCCTGGCAACTAGGTCTGCATGCCAAGTGGCTTTGACTTTCCTGAATTGCCATTAATATTTAGTAGCCAAAGCAAACCAAAGTTGTTATTGTCTGAGTGGATGGCAATATAAAAATGGAAATGGAGGACAGAAGTATATTTCACTAGCATGTCTATAACTCTCTATGTACAAATCTAGACTGCTTGGCCAATGCTTCATGGGAAAATGATGCCTGAGGTGCTCCCAAAGATGCATGCATTTCTATGCCATATATGAGCTTCACCATGATACCACTGTGCTATATTGGGAGATGGTGATGTTTGATGCAGCAGCAGCAATAATTTGCCTTATTATGCTACTAAAATAACTTGCATTACCTCACAGTGCCCCAGGATCTGATGTTGCATTGACTTTACATACTATCTTCCCCAAGTTACTTGTAAATTTCTTAGTGTGTGTATGTGCTCTTCAAAATATTTTGGTGTGTATTTTTACTTTTGAATTTTCCGCACTTGCAGGTTCTCGTGAGAATCCGCAGGATTTCAATCCAGGAAATGAACAGAGCTCTGTTAGAGCTCCTTTCATTCCCGGGTTGCCCTGTCACCTGGAGAGGAGGTAAGTGCAGGGGGGAGGGTGATTGTGGCGGGACTGGAACAGGACAGGGGCAGGAGTGGAGATTGTGGGACTGGAATGCTTTTTTTTTTTTCGTTTCTGATAATCTCAATAGACTCTGCTCCTAGTCACCTTTAACACAGGAGCTTTTGTCCTAACCAATAGTATTAGTTCATAATATGCTTATTTACAATTTCTGCATGTTCTCAGGTTCTCTTTCACAATGCCTTGAAAACTACAACCCAGTCTTTGGAATTATGGTAGCTTGTATTTATTTTAGCACAATCTTCAGTGCGTCTTCTTATGGAAGAGAGCATAGAGTATCTATTAATAAAACCTCTGCTTTTTCCAAATCACTTGTTGTGCCTTGTTGTAATCTTCAAAACCAGAAGTGGTTGTTTCCATATTTAAATTGGAGAAAGGGGTGAGGAGACTAAAACTGAATGTGGGTAAATAGTGAGTGCAAAATCTGGAATAATCTCAAATTATGTTTTGCCATATCCTTTTAATCTCCCTCCCACCCCATTCATCTTGCCTTTGCAAAAGCAGTACAATTAACTGGTTTTCTCTTTTCTCTCCCTCTTTGATTTATATATGGCCAGCAGAAGCTGTGATGATAATGTATTCAGGAAGCAAGCACTAAACTACTCTCCTCTTATAGACTAAACAAATTACTTAGTGGCTTAAAATCCATAACCACATCTTGCATCCTATTAGTGTGCGCAACAACTGAATACAAGTGAAATACTTTGGGTATGATAACTAAACAAATGTTATTAATACCACAACTTGCACTGTCTTTTCTGTTTGCTTTCTTATGGCCAATTTTGAGCCTCTAGGTTTAGAAGATTAACGAAGTTCTTTCAAATAATGGTGTACCCATCTCTTTATATTTGCAGAATGAATGCCATCACTAAGAGTCTGTGTAAGTCTGGCCCTTATACATACTAGATGGTGAGCCCTGTCCTCCTGAGAATTCAGTTTTTTGCACACCAAGGGGATGCCAGCAAGGAAGTATATGACAAAGTACACATGTAGGTGCAACTGCCCATGCAGCAATGTGAGTGATGTAGAGGGAAATTGGATTGTTTGTTCAATCAAGAATCAGTAGAAGTGTTCAAAACATAGACCTCAGTGTACAATGCAGTGACTTATCAATTAATTACAAATATATAACTGTAGGATTTTGTTCATTATGTTTTTCAAAATTTCTATTTTATTCCATTCTGATATATTGCATTACAGTCAAACACCCATTTTCACAGAACCAATATCTGTGGTTTAAGGTATCTGCAGGACACAAAATAGGGACATATACCATACAGTTATGCTGCAAAATGCCTAGAGAGATGTCCTTCTAGGTCCTCAAATACTGGAATCCTTTATTTTAATAGAATTCTCTGTTATCTATGGTTTCTGGTATCCACAGTAAGTGTGGGAACCTCACCCCGACAGATTCAGGCGTCCAACTGTATTGCATTATTTTATATTATAATTATTATGTGCCACATCCTAAATCCTAATATTAGTCCCAACTGTGTAGATATGTTGAATCATTTGGATTTATCTATGTGTTTACTCACCATTCAGTTACTGATTCAGTGGGTCTACTTTACTTGGGACTAACCAGCAGGTGTCTAACCTAAATTATATTATATTTCTTATTTTGGGCCAGAAGGCCCACTGCTCAAAGAAGGCAAAGTCCAATATATTACACAGAAAACAATAAAAAACAATATTAATAGCATCAGTCAATAGACAAGCAACAATATAAAAACAGCAGAGGCATGAGAACAAAAGAAAATAGCAGAAGAAAATGTATTGAAAAATGTCTGCCAAAATAAAATGGTAATAGTAAACTTCAGTACAGGGCCAAACTCAGAGGGAAAAGTAGAATGATAAAAACAAACAAAGCAGTCATAATTCTTCTTAAATAACTAAAAGCTGCCAGAATACTTTATCCAATTGATTTTGTTCCATCACATTTTTACCAGATTGACTGGTCTGAATGCATTAAGAAATATTCTATGAGATAAGGAGATGCACTGAAGGGAAGACACTAAAATCACTCATTTTTCTGTTTCTGGATGGTAAGAATTAGGCTTAGTTCAAGTAGGAGATTTTCTTAGCAGTTCATTTATTTTAATATGCTACTAGCAGCCTGGATATAAAGTGCAGCTTTCAGGCTCCAGTCAGAAAAACAAAGCCAAAGTAAAAACCCTGAGGCTGACATTATACACATGGCAACATCCTAAAACTGACAGATATGGCAAGTATTTGCCAATGAGGTTTGAAGTTGTAGTCCCATGTACTACATCCTTTAAAATGGCCACTTGTTATGATGAGCAGATGCCTGTATTCCAAGGCTCTTCTTTTGTACCAGATGTTTTTGTGGCAATTTCATTCTTGTCCAATTTCAAGAGGTGAGTGGTATGACTCTGCAACTTAAGGAAAAGGCCATGGCAGACTGGTAGAGCCCAGGCATTGCAAGAAAAACATCTCAGGTTCAACCTATAGGGTCTCCACTAGTATCTCTACAACAGGAAGAGATTTGCTCTTTGCCGTCACCACTGGCACTATTGCCTTGCCCTAGGAGCTTTCAGGAAAAGTCTGCTGGTGCTTTTGGTGAGTGGGTGAATGTTGTTGTGACACCTTTAACACTATATATATATATATATATATACATATATGTATATATATATAATGAGATGTTGTACCTGCTGGATTTTAAGGGGTTGGGGACTGCGACACCAACTGGGGGTTTCATGTGGCCCCAGGCCCAAATTTTGCCCACCTCTATGTTAAAGTCTCCCCTTCTGAGAAGGTAGAACCTTTTGCTTGAAAACACCTTTCGGTTCTTTTATTTCTCCTTTCATTTATGTGAGTTTGCTGTGAGCAAGGAATCTTGGTTTTAGTTCTCTGAATAAGAATGATACATTGAATTGGATAATGTGAGTAAAATGTTGGTATTATTGGTACTGGATATTACTAACAGACCTGCTTGTGTGTCTTATGCTCATTTAAACTTTTGATAGATTTTAAATTTAACTGCAGTAGAGTGGTTAAGGTGGTGTTGTAATATAAGGAGAGGTGGGTAAGAAAAATGTTGTTGTTGTTTCCTTCTCTGTATGTCTGTGAACAGCTCTGAACCCACCATATTGTGGAAAATGCAATATATACATACACTGACTATGACTTAAAAGGATCTCAGGCAAGGAAAATCTTTTTAGAAAAGTCAATTGGAGTTGACAGCACTTGGCTAGATAGGCCAGTTCTCTAACTCAGTTTAAGATGCTTCATAGGATTCCATGTCCTGTTGCAAGTGAAGGGTGATGTTGTATATCTGTTCCACTTTGAGTTCCCATGTGGAGGGATGAAGCATAAATAAAATGGTACTGATGGTGTTATAGATATATTCTAGACACTCAACTAAAAGTCTTATCAGAGTTTATTTATTTATTTATTTATTTATACACCGCTCTTCAGCCACAAGGCTATCAGAGCAGCTTACAAATTGTTTTAAGCAATAGCTATTTACACATCTAACTGCATTAAACAGTTTCCAATGTGTGTTAGCTAATTGCCCCCCACAAGCTGGGTACTCAATTTACCGACCTACGAAAGGATGGAAGGCTGAGTGAACCTTGGAGCCAGCTGGAATCGAACTTGCGACGTGGTGGCTTGCAGTACTGGCATTGAGTGGGGGGGGGGGTGCTGCATTTTTATCATTGTTGGGATATTTTTTAAAAATAATAATTTTATGCTTTTTATGTTAATGGTGTTTTAATATGGTAGATTGTTTCATTGTTTGCTTGTTTTAATATTTTTTATCACCCCCCAGTTTTTAGTCCCATCACCCCTTGAACCATCTTCAGCAGATGGCGTAACTGCTTCTCATTCTATTCCTGTGCCTTGCATCACATACTAACTTCAACAAAACTACTTGGCAAAATTGGAAAGTAGCATAGATATCATAATCAAAAGATGTTCATCTGCATACATATTTAAGACTGAAATGCAAAAGTGTTTTTTTAATAGTAGCTGATAGGCAGCACACTTCAGTTAGTTACATCATACGGTCTCACTGACATCAATGCAACTTGTAAATTTAATGTTTGTAGCTTTAATCTTCACAGTATATAATCTTTTAGTTGGTATACATAGGCATTACCTAGATATATCTGATGTGACAAGAATGGGGAAAAGTCTTAGCCAACATAACTGTATGTAACCCAATTTTTGTAGATTACAGAAGTA
The DNA here is from genome assembly GCA_030847615.1 of Gambelia wislizenii. NCBI lineage: Eukaryota > Metazoa > Chordata > Lepidosauria > Squamata > Crotaphytidae > Gambelia > Gambelia wislizenii. The sequence goes on along the minus strand of JAUMIR010000005.1, from coordinate 198,948,276 downwards.
CTCTCAGCTTTTTAATAATCTTATCTGTCACATTGTATATAGTCTGAGAAGCCTGGCATGATAACAAATAAGGCAATCCAAGCAAAGCTAAACTATATAATCTGATAAAATCAATTCTTTATTCTTCCTCTTTTTTTATTTTGTACCAAATTGAACCCAAATAATCAGTGGGAAAAATGTTCTTTCTGAATAAAATCATGCTTATTTGTGCTGCACTGATGAATTCCTTCACTTTTTAAAGAATGTCTTTACTCTTATCCTTTTTATAGCTGGTTGGTCGCTTCCTTGTTGAAATCAAGATGTAACAAATAATTATATAGCTAACACACATTTATCACTAGTGTGAAATGAAATATTGTAATATACACCTCATCTAATAGCATCTTATTATCCTCGCCCTCATCCCCTTTTCTCTCTCTTCACCCTCTACAATAGGTCAAAGAAGAGGATAAGTGGAACAGATGAGTGATTTCTTTGAAAAGATAGTTTAAATTGCAAAGCTCTACTTTTACATAGAGAAGCTAACACTGCAAAAGAAAGTTCTTTGTTACAGACACCAGCTTCTTGTTGCTTCTGATGTAATTGTTGCAGATATAGTTACTGCTGTGCCTTTGTGCTACTAAAAGCATTGATTTAGAACAGTTTTCTTGTATAGCTGAGCATCCTTAATTTGCTTAGCTTTAAGTCCAGATTTCAAAATTTACATTGAAATAAGTAGCTCATCCATCTTTTCATATTTTACCAGACTGCAGGAACATGGACATTTACCATATAAACGTGTGCATTCTTGCTTCAGCTGGATAAAGGTACAGTACATATTCTATTATGACATGGCTATTGTATATTCTGATGGGGCCACTGTGTACTCCAAGTGTTTCACAAAAGCCTTCCAAGACAAAACACCCACATGAGTAAAGACAATCCAAAGTGTGAGGGACCATACCTCACAGAGAGGAAGAGTCGGGTCTGTTCTCTGCTGCCTCATGTATGAATAGGTCTAATGATTTGAAGTTGCAGGAGGGTAGATTTTGATTCAACATTAGAAGGAACTTCTTTGTCATAAAAGTGGCTTGGTGATAGAACCAGTTACCTGGTGGGGTCTCCTTCTTTGGATGTCTTCAGATAGAGACTAGATAGCTCCCTGTTGGAGATATTATAGCTGGAGATCATGCTTGGAGGGGTAGACTCAATGGCCTATGTGCCCCTATCAGCTCTATTGTAGTATGTGGGGAAATAATCATTGTAATGTAAAAGCAACCTTGTGTAGCTCATTCACATCCTACACATCCTAGGATAAGTCTAGGGTTTTTCCCTGCATGCTTTTGTTCTCCCAAAATTCCCTTTCTCTTATTTCACTGGACACTTCCAGCCAACTGGAGTTCTGGGTCATTCCACACATGACCTAATTTAAATTTTATTGCTCTCTGTAAGTTCTCTTTTAAGTTAGAGTCTCCATGAGACTGTAGCCATCTTAAGCCATGTTAAGCCTTATTATCTTTGTTTAGCCATCTTTCCTGAAACCATGCCATGATGTTCACCATGCAGCCTCTTACCGCTGTAGGCTAGGTGAGTTTTTTCTACCCTAAATACCATTAGTTAGTTAGGAACCTCTTTTTAAAGTTTGTTTTAGTATGTAGATTGAGATTGATAAACCTTCAGTAAACTTTTGATTTGCATTTTAAACTGACCCCTTTGTTTTGTAATGAGTCTAATTTAACTGAGTGATCTCAGACCTCTGAACACACCTTTAAAATGTTAATTGAGCTTGTCTTAGCATTCCTAAGTTGCACTCTGCATGAATTTAAAAGTAAATAATTTTGAACTCTCTTTTTTAAAGAAGATAATTCTTGTTGTTTTTAAAAGGACTAGATCCTGGAATTTTTTAATACAATTTTATTTTTTTAGACTCATTACCTCCTACATCTATGATTCTATTTCCCAGGCACTGGGGAGTGGGTTGGTGAACAAAGATGTGACCAGATCTCTCCTAGCAGTCCCTCACCCTCAAATGTTGAGAGACCATACCTAACAGGAAAGAAGAGACAACTCTGTTCTCTGCTCCCTCAGAGGATGATGTCATGAACCCCCTGGATGACGACTTAGAGGAGTAGGAGGAGAAAACAGAGAATGCAGACAAGGCAGAGAGAGAAAATATATGCAAGTCTGAAGAAGCAAAGACTGCTCTGGCTCCCTCCAAGAGGGCAGCCGAACCAGAGAAAGAAAACACCTCACTCTGCAGAAGTCAGTCAGTCAGTGATAGATGATCAAAAGATGATAGGCCACCTTCCTTCTCTGAACGTAAGAGGGAGAAACACTATGCCCAGCATCACTTAAATGCCAAATGCTAACCTGCTCCTTGTAATTAGCTCCACCTGACCTTGGAACTCTAGTTATAAATCTGGAAGAAGTTACCCTTCCATTCAAATCCCAGTGTTGACAACTTCTTATCTTGAGCTGTTGCACTCCTCCTGCATTCTTGCTTGTCTTGACTTCAGACATACTTCTGGACTGTTGCAGTCACCCCTTGCTGACACCCCTTGCTGGAACACCAGCCAGCAAGCCAGAAGTTCTCCAACCCTGCAGCAGCCTTTCACCCCACTCCACTGGGCCAGAAGTCTGTAGTGGGCCCTGAGGACTTTTGGCAGCAGAGCAGCAGTGAAAGGGGGCATGGCCAGGAGTGGCTGGCATTTTGAGCCACTCCCACACCCCTCAGGAACACCAGCCAGCAAGCCAGAAGTTCTCCAAACCTGCAGCAGCCTTTCACCCCTCTCCACCGGGCCAGAAGTCTGTAGTGAGACCTCAGGACTTTTGGCAGCAGAGCAGCAGCGAGAGGGGGCATGGCCAGGAGTGGCTGGCATTTTAAGCCACTCCCACACACCCCAGAAACACCAGCCAGCCAGTCAGGAAGACCTAAGCTTGCAATTGGAGTCAGCTGAGGCCGAGAATGGAGTGGGGGAGGAAATTGAAGTTGTGCTGGGTAAAGGGAGGTATGGTCGGAACAGAGTGAACAGATGTTACCAAAGAAGGCGGGATTGCTGTTTGTTAGCTATCCCACCTTCAGTTCACCCTGTTTCCCGGAATGGATTGGAGAGCGTACCCACCATTCCACAGAACCTTACTTTGCTCCTCTGCAATGCCAAGTCGGTTAAGAATAAAACTCACATTATTTACGATCTTCTCTTGGATGAGGATGCCAACCTGCCTTGCTTCACAGAAACCTAGCTGTGAGAGGATAGCGCTGTCACATGGGTGCAGGCCTTCCCAGCGGGGTATTCTGTCAGTGAGCAGGTGAGGGGAAGTGGGCGGGGGGTGGAGTGGCTCTAGTTTATAAGGACAATCTGACCTTGACCAGGATGCCTGTCTGAAACACAGTCCACTTTGAGTGTATGTACCTTAGCCTGAGGACCATGGATAGTTTGGGGATTCTGCTAGTATAATGACCACCCCGTTGTTTAGCAGACTCCCTAACTGAGCTGACACAGTTGGTCTCAGAGTTCCTGTTGGAGTCGCCCAGACTTTTAGTTTTGGGCTACTTCAACATTCCACTCGAGACCAGCTTGACAAATCTGACTGGTGCAGCTCAGGAGTTCATGGAAACCATGACAAACATGGGCCTATCCCAAATGGTCATCAGGCCCACACATTCTGCAGGTCATACCCTCGATGCGGTCTTCAGTACGGAACAGGAATATCCGTGGGCAGAGGTTATAAAAACCACCGCATTGTCATGGACGGATCATTTCCTGGTCAAGATTGAACTAAGAATCTCTTACCGCCCCACCAGGGGTGGTGGACCCATTGGAACGGTCTGCCCCCAAAGGCTAATGGAACCAATAGGATTCCAGAAAGCCTTGGAGGGTTTAATGGTTGGTAACGCCGGTGACCTTGTTGAAGCTTTGGTTAATACCTGGAACACTGACCTTACCAAGGCTATCTACACAATCGCACCCAAGCATCCTTTCCAACCCGCTCCAAACCATAAGCCATGGTATACAGCAGAGCTTAGGAAAATGAAGCGAATTGGACAACGACTAGAGCGCAACAGGAGGAAAACTCAACTCTTATCCGACAGGACTCATCATAGGAACTTTCTTTGGTCCTATCGAGAGGCAATACATACAGTACAGATATCCTTCTCCTCTGCACATATTGCGCCTGCAGAGTTCCGTCCATCAGAGCTGTTTAGGGTGGTAAGGGAGATGACTCAGGTTGTACCTGTGCAGAACCTGCTGCTTAACCCAACGACGGCCTGCTGTGATGCATTTAACAACTTCTTTGCAAATAAAATTTCTCGGATAAGAGCTGCTTAGATGCCAGCAATTTGACAGAAACAATTGACGAGGTGTCCAGCAACTCCGTTGATGTAAGTTTACTGGATCAATTTCAATCCATGAGTACCGAGGATGTGGAGAAGCTACTTGGTATGATGAGGAATATGACCTGCCCTCTCAACCCTTACCCTTCATGGCTGACCATCCGGGGGGGTGTGTGCGCCTTGATGGTGTTCCTTAAGAACATCATCAATGCATCCCTCAGAGAAGGGTGTGTTCCATCTTGTTTAAAGGAAGTGGCGGTTAGGCCGGTCCTGAAATAACCTTCTCTGGACCCCCTGGACATGAACAACTATAGGCCAGTTTCTATGTTACCATTCTTGAGCAAAGTGATCGATAGGGTAGTTGCATTTCAACTCCAAGTGGTCTTGGATGAAACCGATTATCTAGACCCATTTGAAACTGGCTTTAGGGCGGGATTTGGAGTTTAGACTGCCATGGTTGCCTTGACTGATGACTTGCGTCTAAGCATCGACAGGGCTCTATGTGGCTTTTGATAGGATAGATCATAGCATCCTCCTGGATCGCCTGAGTGGTTTAGAAATTGTACGCACTGCACTCCAGTGGTTCCGGTCCTTCCTCTCAGGCAGGTCCCAGAGGGTGCTGCTCAGGACAGCTGGTCCAGCAGAAAGGAGCTTACTTGTGGCATTGCACAAGGCGCTATCCTGTCCCCGATGCTGTTTAACATCTGTATGAAGCCACTGGGTGAGATTATTCAGGGTTATGGGGCTGGGTGTTATCAGTACGCTGATGACACCCAGATCTATTTCTCCTTGTCCCGATCATCAGCCTCAAATTCTGTTGGCGTCTCTCCTCTTAATGACTGTCTTAAAGCAGTAATGGGCTGGATGAGGAAAAACAGATTGAGATTAAATCCATAAAAAACGGGGATGCTCACGGTAGCGACCCTGAAACCAGGAGTTGGATTGCAACCTCCAGTCCTGGACAGGGTCATGCTCTCCATTAAGGACTGTGTTCACAGTCTGGGGGTGCTCCTTGACTCATCGCTTCAGATGACTAATCAGGTGAATGCAACAACTAGGAGCACCTGTTATCAGCTTCGGCTGATACGCCAGCTGTGCCCTTTCCTGGAAGTAAGGGACCTCGAGACTGTGGTGCATGCACTGGTAACCTCTCGTCTAGATTTCTGCAATGCGCTCTACATGGGGCTACCCTTGTGCTTGGTCTGGAAACTTCAGTTGGTACAAAATATGGCAGCCAGATTGGTCTCGGGAACATCTCGGAGAGACCATATAACTCCAGTATTAAAATCTCTCCACTGGCTGCCAATCAGTTTCTGGGCCCAGTATAAGGTGTTGGTTATTACCTTTAAAGCCCTAAATGGCTTGGGTCCAACATCTTTGGAACCACCTCCTCCCATACAATCCTCCCCGTACACTCCAGTCCTCTGCGAGGAATTTGCTTCAGCCACAAAAATTTAGGCTGTCTTGAACCTCCCAGAGGGCCTTTTCGGTAATCACCCCCAAATTATGGAATGGCCTGCCAAATGAGATCTGTCAGATGACGAGCTTGAGTAGCTTTTAAAAAGCATTAAAGACGGATCTCTTTCGGCAGGCCTTTCCTGATTAGATCCCGGCATCAGGAGCTGCATCTCCTGGCCTTTTTTAGTCTTGCTTGTATTTGTTTTTTATGTGATTTTAGTTATTTGGTTTTAATTTTATACTAGTTTAATATTTTTTTTATGGGGGAGGGTATACATCAGGGTGGGTGGTGCTTAGAGATTTTAGTCAGCATTGTTGTATTTTAATTGTTGTAAGCCGCCCCAATTGTTTTTAACAGAGGGGCGGGGTAAAATTATTATTATTATCATTATTATTATTATTATTATTATTTAACAAATGAGCCCCTTAAAACATTCTATTGCTGGCATTAAAAAAATCCAAAAGAACTCCCCATGCCACACTTACCTTGCTTTCCATATAATAAAAGAGGGAGTAAATGGAGCTCCAGACATCTCCTCTTTCAAATTCCTGTGGATTCTTGCCAGACTTCATCGCATGGGAAATTAAAAACAAACAAGCGAAAAGAATACACAAAACGTTACACAAATCACATACATACATTTGAAAAGTTCCAAGTAACCTGGGGAGGTTTATAAAAAGTGTGTCACTTACCTGGATGTCGTAATCTCACCCGGAAGTGTTCACACCAGACCGACCATTCACACTGCATTCACATGAGTATGATGGCACAAGATTTCACATGCCAGCAATGCCGACAATAAAGAGCCATGGGTGATCAATTGATGGCTTCAGCCATCAATTAGAAAGTATGGGTTTTTGGCAGCAACATAAACGTGAAAGGCTGACATCATGTGGTATGCGTGCCCTTTCGCGTTTATGTGGCATCGTTATGACACTGTATTTACTGTGTCTGATAAAGTACTCTGTGTGTGTGTAAGAGAGAGAGAGAGAGACTGGACTACTTTTGTTGGAAAACGAGGTAGGGGGCAATTTGCAAATTTTTGCCTTCTTCTTGGCTTCTCTGACAGATCCAAGTGTGTGGTTTTTTGGGGGGGAGGTTCATTTGCCACTGGATTTCTTTCCCTATACTACAGACAAGAAAAGTTTAAATGTTTCTCAGTTACTTAGCCATCTCAAATTGAAAGGTAATCAAACTGAAATTTCCACCCCTTCTCCTCACCTGATCACTGAGGGTAGACTGAAGTTTCCTAGTACAAGAATGTAAGCAAAAGGCACCTAAGCCACACCCAAAGCATGCCAACTGAACATCCCCTGAGCACCCAAAATTGGCAAAAAGTGGAATTGAACTTTTGCACTAGAAATTATAGTAGAACAGCAGTGGGAAAGGAGGATGTTAATGTATTTTTTGTGTTAATTAAAACACACACACACACACACACTTTCAAAATAGTCTCCCACCAAGAAAACAACAGAAGAGTAATAACATCATGGGATAAATTTCAGCAAAAGACATTATTACTCTGTTGTACAGTTGTCCCTTCACATTTGCATATTTCACATTCATGGTTTTGTGTATTCATGGTTTGTAGCTGCTGCTCAACTAGCTCAAACTCCAAGACCCCACCCTCCTCCTCCTCCTCCTCCTCCTCCTCCCCTTCCTGCCAACAGGTATCGGCAGTCCTGTTGGCAGGAGAGGAGTCTACAATACTGTAGTGTAGTATGTATGTTGGGGGTGGGGCTTAATTTATTCAGATTTTTTTCACTTTCATGGTGGTGCTCCACCCCTAACCCCAGCGAATGTGAAGAAACAACTGTAATTGCAATTTACCTGCCTCGTGTGATAAGTTCCTCAGAGAACACAATATTTTCTGTATAAAGTAACTTTGAAAGGAGTGTTGAGAGGAGGGGGAAGTGGGTGGGTCTGTCGGTGCTGGTTAGTCCTCTCACGACCCACCATGTGATTTCCATAACAAACAATTTTGCCCAGTATGCAATGTGGCTGTCCCAAACTCCCGGTGCTTAATAGGCATTGGGCAAAGACCTACATTCTGGAAAGGCTGCATGAACATTGGTTGAAGGGAAAGAACAGCAATAGAGAAAATGAGTGGGACAGGAGATAAGAGAAACAGCAGTGGAATGAAGGGTTTATAGGCAAGGCACAGTAGGTGCAGACCAAGTTAGTACCAGGGTCGAGGAAAGGATCACTGGGAAAGAAAAAAAAATCAAGCAGATGAATAAAGAGAAAGCACTGCAGTGGGAGTGATGGAGATTTAATCCAGGAGATTCTGGATCTAATTGCTTGTCATGATATTTTAAGAGATTGACTACATAGGTGGTTCTGCACTAGCAATGATATTAGGACTGTTGTCTCATATTATGCAGATTCTAGTACAGTTGTCCCTCCACATTCGCGAACTTGACATTCGCGGTTTCGGTTATTCGCGGTTTTGGGAGGGCCCCCCCGGGCCCCCCCAAAACCGCGACACGGGGCCTCCAGAGGCCCCGTGAAAGACCTGGGGAGGGGTGGGGAGGCCTTCGCGGGACGCCCGGAGGCCCTCCGGAGGCCCCGCGAAGGCCTGGGGAGGGAGGGAGGGAGGGCCGGGGAGGCCTCCGCGGGGCCTAGGAAGGCCCCGCGAAGGCCTGGGGAGGGTGGGAGGGAGGGCCGGTGAGGCCTCCGCGGGGCCTAGGAAGGCCCCGCGAAGGCCCGGGGAGGGTGGGAGGGAGGGCCGGTGAGGCCTCCGCGGGGCCTAGGAAGGCCCCGCGAAGGCCCGGGGAGGGTGGGAGGGAGAGCCGGTGAGGCCTCCGCGGGGCCTAGGAAGGCCCCGCGAAGGCCCGGGGAGGGTGGGAGGGAGAGCCGGTGAGGCCTCCGCGGGGCCTAGGAAGGCCCCGAGAAGGCCCGGGGAGGGTGGGAGGGAGGGCCGGTGAGGCCTCCGCGGGGCCTAGGAAGGCCCCGCGAAGGCCCGGGGAGGGTGGGAGGGAGGGCCGGTGAGGCCTCCGCAGGGCCCAGGAAGGCCCCGCGAAGGCCCGGGGAGGGTGGGAGGGAGGGCCGGTGAGGCCTCCGCGGGGCCCAGGAAGGCCCCGCGAAGGCCTGGGGAGGGAGGGGGAGGGGTGTAGTTATTCGCGGATTTTTCACATTCGCGGGGGTCCGCGGAACGGAACCCCCGCGAATGTGAAGGGACGACTGTAGTTTGAATGTGTCTTGTCAAATTGGTTTCTATGGCTGCATCTGCCTTGCAGAAATAATCCAGTTTCATAGCGCTTTAACTGCCATGGCTCATGCTATGGAATTCTGGCATTTGTAGTTGTGAAATATTTGGCCTTCTCTGTTAGAGCGCTCTGGTGCCACAAAAAACTACTGTTAAAGCTGTGTCAAAATGGATTATTTTTGCAGTGCAGATGCAGCCTATGTCCATCTATCTTCTGATGAATTTCTTCTGAATGATATATAAATTCTAGACCTAGAACAAAGTATACAACAAGGTATACCTGTTTTGTCATGGGGTTACAGGCGATGAATAACTAAAACAACCAGTTTCTATCACAGGGTTTAAAGTATGAAGAAGAACCACATTCCTAGATTGAATATATGTAAAATGTTCAAGGGCCAGTTGTAAATGTCATTCAGTGAATTGATCTCATGTAGGAGAAAGTCTTCAACCTTAATTTGAGATCACAGAAACCTTTAATCATGAGTAGCTAGTATCAGACCACGTAGACAAATAATCTGAGTCTGCAACAGACAGCGTCATAAAATCCTTTTAGTACAACTATACTGATAATTCCTTTACCCTTACATACCAGTTGGAAACCAATTTGTCTACATAATCACAAGAGGACATAGTTGGGTGAACGATAAGAAACAAAATATACTTATAAAAATGAGTGGCAAGATGACCGAGAAATATGGAGGACAGTACATATGTCTGTTTGCATCAGGGTGGGCAATATGGCCACTGTATATTGGACTGCAACCCCCATTATCTTTTACATTTGGAAATGCTGACTGAGGTTGATGAGAGCTGTAGTCACCCCACCCAAAAAAAAACCCCTGGAAGGCCATAAATATCTTATCTGTTATGTAGATCTGGCTAAATCAGATTTGGCTAAATCAGAGATGAGCAGTTTGTGGCCCTCCAGATGATGTTGAATTGCAAGTCCTTTTGGCCCTAACCAGCTTTTGAGGATCATGGGAGGTACAGTTCAATAACATCTGGATGGACACAAGTTGACCACCTCTGTCCTAATGGATTGAAGTATTCAAGATATATTTTAAGCTGCATTTGAGGAGCAATGTATTGATCTTGTGGCTGGGGCAGAACTCCTCAGTTTCAGAATGTAGCTGTTGATACATGTTCTACCTGATGAATCACAAGTTGTACAGATCCTTGGATTTGTGGGTGGGGGGGTAGAATTTGGTTCCTGGTTCTGAATTGAAGTGGCTTCTGAAGCACTTCCAAAGTTCCAGATCAGATTCTCAAAAGGAAAGGGGAGATGGTGGTCTGAAGAGAGAGGCCTTCGAAACCATATTGGATAAGCAGAAGCTCATCAATTCCTCACCTGGAATACTATGTCCAGTTCTGTTTGAGAGAGGAATAGACTGACTTGGAGTATGGTGGACTCTCCTTCATTGAAGGCCTTGGAGGCTGGATGTCTATCTCTTAGAAATGCTTAGTTGTGTATTTTGCATGGCAGCAGGTTGAACCAGATGGCCCTTCCAGCTCTGTGTTTCTACGTGGCCTGTTGGAATCTTAGGTTTCAAAGTATTTTCAGTCATTGTAGCATTGCAATGTTCATAATCAGTGTAAACTGACTATCATTCCATTTATCAAAGGCACTCCCAATCCATAGTGTCTAGATCGAGGAAAGTGATAGTACCACCACTCTATTCTGCTTTGATCAGACCTTACCTGGAATACTGTGTCCAGTTCTGGGCACCACAATTCAAGAAGAATGTTGACAAGCTGGAACGTTTCTAGAGGAGGGCAACCAAAATGATGAAAGCGCTGGAAACTATGCCCTATGAGGAGTGGCTTAGGGAGCTGGGTATGTTTAGACTGAAGAAGAAAAGGTTAAGTGCTGGCATGATAGCCATGTTTAAATATTTGAAAGGATGTCATATTGAGGATGGAGCAAGCTTGTTTCCTGCTGCTCCAGAGACTAGGACATGGAGCAATGGATTCAAACTACAGGAAAAGAGGTTCCACCTAAACATTAGGACCTCCTGACTTTAAGAGCTGTTTGACAGTGGAATACACTACCTCTAAGGACTTTTTCGGATGAGTCTTTTACAGCGCAAGCAGCCTCGTCCCTGTTGTGAGGCTGCTGCGCTGCAGGGCATCCTTTTCGGATGACGCTCTCCCCTGCTGGTACTGTTGTGTTACCGTGGGGACACTGTAGCATTATATTCGGTGGTTTTCTAATCACGAAAGTTGATCGTGATTAGAAAACCGCCGAATATAACATTTCAGTGTCCCCACGGTAATGCAACAGTACCAGCAGGGGAGAGCGTCATTTGAAAGGGACGCCCTGCAGCACAGCAGCCTCGCAACACAACGAAGCTGCTTGCACTGTAAAAGACTCATCCGAAAAAGTCCTAAGTGTGGTGGAGTCTCCTTTGGAGGCTTTTAAGCAGAGGCTGGATGGCCATCTGTCAGGAATGCTTTGATTGTGTATTCCTGCATGGCAGGGGGTTGGAGTGGATGACCCTTGTGGTCTCTTCCAACTCTATGATTCTATGATTCTAAAGCAGGAACATTGTGGAAAGCTGTTACAATATTTTGAGTTAGGCTGTACAGGTATATCTCGATTAATGAAGTAGCTTTGTTTCTTGCTATAAATTTCTTTTAACAGAAAATTTGAGAGAGAAATAACATAGAAAGAATAGGGATAGGTTCTTATATCACACACACACACACACACACACACACGCACGCACAAAAGAGCAGTTTCAACAAATACATTTCAGCAAACATTTTCTTCAAAACTAACAATATGTGCATGTGAAATGAAACAACCAAGTCAGGTAAGCCTTGTAAACATTTTGAACCTTCAAAAACATTTTGAACCTTCTAGTGACCACTTGAAGACTCCTTCCAAATTGCATCCAGGGATGGCTTTTTCTTTCACCAGACTCCACTTTTCTTAGGATTTCCGTTTTGGTGGCCAAACATATTGGTCTGCTTTAAAAAAAAAATGCTGGGAGTAGCTGGTGAACAGACTTATCTGCTCTTCCCTTTGTTGGCGCGAGGCCAACAATGGCCAACGGACCTCTGCCCGCAATGGCGGGTGAAGGGGGGGCGCCACATGGCGCGAGGCTAACAAAGGCCGATGGACCCCTGCTCGCAATGGCGAATGTGCGGGTGAAGGGGGGCACCACGTGGCGCGAGGCCGAACAAAGGCCCAAGACGAAAGCAGGCGGCCGGACTGTGGGCGAAGGCGAACCTGGAGAGCGGGCGCCGGGGAGTGGCCCAGACGGCGTGAGGAGGGGTGGGTGGGCCAAGAAGCGGCCCGAGGCCCAAGGAGCCTGCGGCCGCAGGAGCATAGGCGGCCGGGCCTGGATCCAAGCGGCTCGCCGAGGGGGGGGGGAGCCTGCGGCCGCAGAGCACAGGCAGCCAGGCCCGGAGCGGCTCGCCCGAAGAGCGCAGGCGGCCGGGCCTGAAGCCAAGCGACTCGCCGAGGGTGAGGGAGGGGAAGCCTGCGGCCGCAGAGCACAAGCAGCCGGGCCCGGAGTGGCTCGTGGCTTGCCCAAAGAGCCTGGAGCCGAGCGGCTCGCCGAGGAGGGGGAGGGCGGCCCAAGGGTGCAGGCAGCCCGGCAGAAAGTAGCAGGCGGCCGGGAAGCAGCCCAGACGGGGTGAGGAGGGGTGGGTGGCCCGGAGAGCGCAGGCAGCCGGGCCTGGAGCCAAGCGGCTCGCCGGAGGGGGGGGCAAGGGCGCAGGCGGCCGGGCGGCCCTAGGGAGCTGAGCGGCTCACCGGAGGGGAGGGGAGGGGGCGGTTGGGCCAAGGGAGCAAAGCCGGAGGGATGCAGCACAAACGGAGCACAAACGGAGAGGAGTAAGCTGGGAGCCAAGCGTGGGAGCAGGAGACGAAGCGCGAAGGCCCAAGAGCCACGGGGGGGGGGGGTTACAAACGAAGGCTGTAGCAGGAAAGCTGTAGCAAAGGAAAAAACAGGAAAACAGGAAAACAAGCGAAGTAGAAATTAGGAGAGAGGGAGCAATAACACAAAACACCCCCCACACCCAACAGACGAACAAAGGAAAGAAACTTATCCAAGTCCAACGAAACAGCTCTCCTGTCGAACTGAAGGAAAAGAGGAGGAGACCAGGGGAGGCAATGGGTGAAATAGGCCCTGCTTTGGCGCCTCCCCTGACTCCTCCCGGCCGGGGCGTGTCCACGCCCAGGCCTGCTCATGGGTTCGCCTCCCTGCTCATCATTAAAACACCTCCCCCGGATCCACCATTCTTCAGGATCCGGGGGGGTGTCTGTTTCTCCCTGTTTTGCTGTTCATGCAAAGTGATTCTGGTGGCAGCTGCCGCTTACTTTGCCTGTTGCAGGTAAGCATACACGGCTATAGTAGGATCAGCTGAAGTAGAATCCCAGTTTCTCAGCTCATGTTTTATTGCGTTGTTGTCCACAAACACATTGCTGCAGTCTGACCAAAAGTCTGTGTTTCTCCAGCTGTCCTTCATCATCCCTTCCAGCTTGCTAAAGAGATTCAAGCTACTGAGAGGATGAGGAGGAAAAAGGGAGGCTGGATGGGCATAAAAAGACTTTCTAAAAAAAGGAGCTTCTTTGTCAGAGATTTTGCTGACTGCCTCTAATTCTAGGCATAATTCCTTGAAACTAAATCCTTTTATAATAACTATGCCTCATTTTGAGGGTCAGTTTTGGATCAGACAGCTGTACATGAATAAAATGTAATATGCTAAGTGAGCATGGGGAGGTAGGGCCCAGGATCCTCTTGGAATACTGGCAGGATGTAAATATCTGCCAGTGTACTTCTGCTATGCCAGTAGTGCAAGGGAGCTTGACAGTGCTGAAGTGCAAAGGAAGGGTGTTCCCAGGCAACAGAGATTATCAGACACAGCAAATGTGGTGCCAGCATAACAACAGCAGAACGCAAAAGGACACCAATATCAGACAATGTTGTCCTTTTGTGTTCTGCTAGCATTTCTTTCTATTGACAGCTGAAGCCATCAATAGATCCCCCCCATTCAATTTTGGTGCCGACATGGCCAGCATGTGAAACCTTGAGCCATTTAAATCCCATCACTGCAGCAAGAATGGTCAGTCTGGCGCAAATACTTCCAGGTGAGATTGGGACATCCAGGTAAGTTTCACTCTTTTTATGACTCTTCCCGGGTTACTTGGGGCTTTTAAAGTTTGTGTATGTGCTTTGTGCAACTTTTTATATGTTCTTTTTCTCTCTTTTTTGTATTTCCCACGCAATGAAGTCTCACGAGAATTCCATTCACTTCCTCTTCATTGCTGGGGAAGCCTTTGGATGGGAGGGAAGGTAAGTGCAGTGGGGAGCATTCTTTCGCAGCATAAAAATTGTTTTCTTTTTTTGATGTCAAAAGAACGTTTTAAAGGGAGTTGTCTGATAATCCCCAACATTTCCCTGAAGTCATACAGCCAGAAAAGAAACAGTTTTGTCATTCCAGACACAGTGTGCAATTGCACCCATATTTGCCAAGATGCCCTGATCGGCCATGCGGTATATTCCAGAACCATCAGCTATAACTGTGGAAGCGGGGGAGGTAATTTTGCAAATAGGTACTGGATATCTCCTTTTACAATGATTGAAGTTTCCTACACTGGCATAGCAGGAGTTTATGACCTGGGCTAGGAGTTTATTCTGCCTAGCTAGGCATCAGTTTTTATGACACTTATGTAGAGGGCTTGAGGGGGTGCAGTTCTATGCAGCTTTACTAAACCAAGACATGTCCATTGTTGTTGTGTGCCTTCAAGCCATTCCGGACTTATGGTAACACTAAGGCAAACCTATCACTTTTTTTTTTTTGAAGCTGCAAGTGTGTGAATTGCCCAAGGTCACCCAGTGGATTTTTTCATGACATGTTTACTGAGAAGTAATTTACTATATGCATCTAGGATTGCAACCTCATAGGATTAATATAAAGTGTTTGTCTGTGTTTAGTAACGTACCCATAAGACTTGGGATGGGAAAAGGAACTCTTTCTCTTTTCATTTGCACCCATGGTTCCTATATTAAAATTTTCACTTGGCTGATGTATACAGGGGTGGATTCTTGTGTAAACTGTCAATAATCTTGTGTTGCACCTTTGAGGATAAATAAGTAATAGCTTCTTTAGACTACCAAATTATGCCTAAATCCAATTGTTAGTTTCAACTAGTGAAGATTCATTGAAGCATATGAAGAATACTAAGAGAGCATTTCTGTAAATCCAGTCTCTCAATGGATCTACTCTAGTTGAGACTAGTACTTGCATAAAGGCATTTGGACCAAAAAGATACAAGGGAGCTTTTTGGAATTATTACAGTTATCTTAACTAGAAATGAAACATAACCAGACTTAAGGGTGCTGTTGACCTATCTCAGCATGTCATAAATTAAGACAGTGATACATTACTGTACAAAATTTTATTATCAGAGACAAAATTCAAATTTGTTCTGCTTAAAATACAGAAGATAAAGTTTCTCATTTAGAAAAAAAAATCATTTAGTGAGCTCTTGGTTAGAATGAAATAAAACTTTCATGTTGAATACATAGGAATACAATATTTATGGAACAGGTTTAAAGGCATATCATAGAAAAATACTTGCCATAAATAGTAATACAAACACATGTTATATTTGGTCAATGCTTTAAATTGCTTGGTGATTCTTTTATTTTCCAGGAATATTTATTACAAATGTATTATTCATTCCTATCCCAAATTTCAGGATAATTTTTAAAAAGTAAATGTACATAGTAGTGAAGAATTTAAAAAACATGTACGCTTGAGAGACAAGAGCCCTGACTTAAGCTATATAATTTTATATTAAACAAGAAAAAAACAGATATGCCTTTGGACTTGTATACAGTGAGATTTCTTTAGGATCATGTTCAACCATCAAAAGTCATACTACTAATTCTGCACAGTATTTAAACACAGGCTGCAGCATTGAGACTGCAGTGTTGAGACCGAATATAATTGATGTGCTTTTCTCAAGAAGGATGGATTAAGCATGTGATTAAATAGATCAGCTGAATTGGAACCTTTAAGGATGAATAGGTAATGGTGCCCACAAAGGACAGTAGGGTCTTTATTAGGCAAAATCCCAAGTCAAAAATGAAACCACAGGAGCAATTCTTAAGCAATGATTCTAAGATCAAGAATTATATTTAGTGTCTGCAGTCCAAAACCCTACAGGGGCTCCAGCACCACATACTGTGCTCTTGTTCAACTTCTTCTTTTCAATACTGTTTAAATCTCCCACATGTAGAGTTCCTCCATGAACAATGAAACTTCTGAATGAGGACACCTGTGGTATATTTAGTAAGAACTATACATTTGATGGCAATCCTTCTGATTTGTTTCAAAATAGATAGGCAGTCCTGCCCAAGAACTCCCAGGATAGACAGAAGGACTGCTAGGCACCTTACATTTCTTTGTGCAAAAGGACCTTCCTAGTGACTTGTGTGTTGTGGGGCCACTCTGTTGTGCCTATAGCCATCCAGCCAGTGTACAGAGGTACACCAATTCAGCTGGATAGGTGTCTAGTTATTTTCAGCTGTACATGTTGTGTGCAGAGCTACCAATAAACCATCTATAAATATATACAAAAATAAATGAATACATTATACAAGAGCATGACATTTCCCCTGCAAAAGGTAAGCATTTGAGACCTGATGGGAAAAAATATATATGCTAATTTTAAAGTATATAGTGACCTATATAGAAATACCAAGACAATCCCTCCTCTTTTTTTTTTTACTTATTATCACTATTTATTTAGTTTTCTGTTTCTATGACTAAGAGATGTCAACGTAAATGTGCTTTGTTAATTCTTTATTATGTCTGCCATTGTATGGCATCTGAATTATAGTGATAGGGAATAAAAAATGAAGTATCAAGATAATGTGGTGTATGTTCTCAGCTTCTGTGGAAACAGGAAGGGGAAAAACCCCGAACCCTAGTTCATAATACATCAAAATTATATTTACATGTAGTTAGCTTTTTTTTTTTTTTAACAGGAAATGTAGAAGAGAGACAGTTATTAGCTGCAGGCATTCTTTCATTGGTACTCTCCAGAAAGACTTATCAATGAGTATTTACAAACAAAACAAAACAAAGACAGCAGTGGCAGGCTCACTCTCTGCACCCCAAGCTTGATAGGCAGTGAAAATTTTGATGCATTGTTTTTGTCTTTTAACATTAAGCACTTCTATACTAACTCAATGTGAACATCACGCCTCACATAAATACTCTCACTAATCAAACATCCTTCTTACAGCAATCCTGCAAAGTAAGTCAGTTGGTAAATAATTGCTTACTGAAGGCCACTTTATGAGTCTGTAGCTCAGATGAGATATAAACCAGGGACCTCCTATTCACAACTCGGTGCTTAGTTGCTATGTTGTGCTAGCTGTCATAATTGCAATGCTGCATGAAACAAACTCTTAAATATCTGGAATTGTGAAAGTATGTATGAATATGGAAGGGTACTATGTGTATTTATCATTGTTCTGCCACCACCACACAAACAAACTTACATGGTGTGTTTCTTTTAACAGTTACTCTTCATACACAATGGGGCTCCTTTAGGTTACACAAATACAGTAGAATCTTCTCCCGGCCCAGTGGCAGTCAACAGAGAAATATCGAAGCATGTCTATACAGAAGAGGGCAGCTTTTCTTTCTTCTACTTTTCATGGTCTCATATAATTTTTTTTTGAAACTCTGCCCATTTCAGACAATACAATAAGCACACCAGGATACAACAGTTTTCACCCAACTTGCTGCCCTCTAGCTGGACTGCAACTCTTATAATCCTAGCACCTGCATAATAATGGTAACGCAACACATCTAAAGAAATTCATGTTGGGATACTAATGGCAGAGAATTACCAGCCAGAAAAGCTTTCAGCAGCATGAACACAGTGGCTACAATTGGAAATAACTTGCAATGCTGCAGCTTGCCCATGAAGTGGGGAATAAAATACCACTGGGTATGAAGAATGGCATGTGCAACAGAATCGCAATCCAGCAGAGGTAAGTGCATTTAAGCCTACTGATTTCAGTGATCTCAACGGCATCCAACACTGTGCTGCAATGTGTACCTTAGCTCTGTTTACAGCACAAGGAATATTTATTATTAAGTACTGTACATTATTATGAGTTCATGTGAATTACACTAATATAATTTAAAACAAACATCTGGAAGTATTAGGCAAACAATTGTCCTCTGATAGTTTGGACTAACAAAAATAAAAATTGTTGACCAAGTCCTGGCAATTCTTTCACACTAGGGCACTTAATATCATTGCAAATGGTGGTGATACAGGAGCAGCGGAACTTCATATCTGCTGCAATCTTTCCAGAATGCCACCAGACAATTTACATCACTAAGCAGAAAATACACACTATATAATGGTACACCTGGAGAATCAGCATGCTTTAGGGTCATGAAGGCAAGAGTGCTCGGGAAATGGTGATGATACAGGAGTAGTGGAACTTCATATCTGCCGCAATCTTTCAAAAATGCCACCAGACAATTTACATCACTAAGCAGAAAATACTTTCTATATAATGGTACACTTGGAGGATCAGCATGTTTTAGGGTCATGAAGACAAGAGTGCTCAGGAACAATTGCCAACTTCTTGGACTGGCTAGTTTTCAGAATGAGGCCTATATGTCCCTCTGAGAGATTTCTCACCCACTCAAGCAAGCATGCACCCTTTAAAGCACCCTGGAAAGGAAACCACTCAGTCATTTTAAAGTGTTACAATTCAGGGCACTACAGAAACCCAGTATGAATGCACCAAGGACATTTCTGTTGTCCAATGCATGTTACTTTTACTCTACAATAAGTCATGGTATAAATATTGTTACAGGTTATTAATGGACATGTGGACAATTTTGTGCTCTCCATAAAAGCATAATACTGTAGAAGCTGGCATGCAAGAAAAAGCTGTAAAAAATTGCAATGATTAAATAAAATGTGATTGAGGCAATCTCATTTAGGAAGAGTGTGAAATATAAAATCCTGCATGTGTGACAGAACCTATTCACCACAGACTAGTATTTAGTGTACATCTAAGCTACTGTGGGGAAATCCATATTATTTATGTTCAAAATGTCTTCATTTTAAATGTATTTAATTTGGTGATTTTGTGGCTCAGATTTGTAAGTCAAAGTATTACTCTTCTAGGTATGTATTATTTCTGCTTCCACACTAATGGACAAATTATACTGTATATGAGTATACAACCATAATAATGCAAAGGGTGGAAGGAAAAACCTCTATATCAGTTGGATAATTTTCATTTTTAGGGGGCTAAATTTTAAAACAACTTTGCTCAAATGCACTCTAAAATATCAATTGCATCAGTATTTTGTAGTTTTAAAACATATTTTAAATGTTTTATTATTTATTATTAAAAGCAAGTTTACTGATGAACAGTAGATGAAAATATGCTTAGGACTATCATTTCATAGGAAACCCTCCACCACAAGGGGACTGCCTAACATGACTTTCTAAAGGACCTTATTCTGTGCTTCCCCAATCCAGCTTGCTGGTACCAGGTCACATCATTATGGCTAATCCATGAGTAAGTAGCTAAATATACAGGAAGTCTGGGAGAGCTATTCTTTTTTTTTTTCTCCCTTAATGGCTGCTCAACTGCAGTTGGATGGCACGAGGGATACAATGGGAGTATACTCTACCAATAACAAAGTATGATTGTGTTGTAGAGAGGGAGTTTGTGAAAGGAGGTAGTGAATAATGTCTGCAACATGGCTGAAAGTACATAAGCTGGTGTAAGCACCATTTACACCAATAAATCACACTTCCAGCATTCTAGCCTAGGTCAACCATCAACATATATAAGCATGCCTCCTCAACATGCTGCTCCTATCCAATCCGCCTCCCATTTCAGTCCAATCCAAGAATCCCAAGCCCCTTCCCCTCAGTTTTCGACTAATCCCCCCCCCAACAACCAGCTGTATGGCAGTAGAAAACTGGAGAATGCATGAGAGAATTAAGTATGGAATGCTTGAATAGGATCTCGTGAGTTAGTGTGAGGGAAGAGATGTACACTTGACTTAAGGTGAGTTTTAGGAATACTGTCAAAGAGTAGGGCATCTGAAGTTAAGGCTGGGAAGAAAAACTTTCAAATATGTCCAGCCTATAGAAATAAACCAAAGTATTTGTGAATATGAATGTGTGCTGCAGGGGGGAGGCATTGGCCCTGTGGATATTCTGGATTACAACTCCCACATTTTTTTTTTACCATTGGCCGTATTGGCTTGGGCTTCTCATAGCTCATGCCCAAAACTTCCAGTGGGTTAAAGGTTCTCCATCCCAGGGGTACTGTATATCTAATATCAAATACAGAGGTATGGATAAATTGCCTTCTATTGACACTAAGCAGTCCTAAATCATATGTCCAGGATTTTTGATAGTAGATTCACACACACGGCAGAAAGATTCTGAGAAGTCAAGGTTGGGATAATTATAGATGACCCTCCTTGTTTCTGTGATGGCTGTCCAGTCAAGGGGAAGTGGCAAAAGCAGCCAGGGAGGCCGATTCTGGTGCCCAAGTGACTGTGTATGTGCATACACCTGGTGAACATATACCCAAGGAGAATTCTTTGCTACTCCTCTGGTTTCCAAGAATATTGTGGATGAATGTGAGAAAATAGAAAATAAATATATGTGAAATATCACTTCCCCTCTCTGAGACAAAAGAGAAATGGCATGAATTCTGAATGGAGGAGATTAGAAGAACCATGATGTAAAGAATGATCACAAATGGAATGAGATTTTTTTGTGTGCAAAAAATTATTTTAGTACAAACAATTACTGTTTTTGCAGAGAAAAGTGTTTTGTGCAGGGTTGTGGGGGGAGGGTTGCACAAAAATGTGTTTTTGTACAAAAAAAAAAATCAGGAAAATATCCTGTAATGAGATCATCAACAAATGAGCAAAAACTCTGGAATTTTTTCCCAGCAGGGAAAATGCTTGTGAAATTCTTTGTTTTTGCATGCATGAATGAAAAAAGGCAAATGATTTACCTCCTTAGCCTAACCTCCCACGATATATAAATAATGGTGAAACTACCACAATTCAGGAATAATAAATCAACATGCATGGAGAGGAGCATGCTAACCCCACTCTCCCCATCACTCCACTCACAGGAAAAGTAGGAGCTCTCCGCATAAACCAGAAGCCTGGAAAATGGCAACATGGCAACAAAGTGCTACTATAACTTGAAATTGCCTACATAATTTTCAAACCATTGCCATAGCTGGGCAGGATATTCACAAAGCCATAGCTATGTATGATACATACACCTCTCATTACAACTGTGAGGATCACATGTGACAGTTCTCATGAGTAGAATATCTGCTAGGAGTTACACAGTACAAACAGTATCTGCTACACTGCAATTTGGAATGTGTACTGTATAGGCCAGGGATGGGGAATATGTAACCTTCCAGCTGTAGTTGAACTGAAACTCCCGTCATCACTGGCATAGTCATTTACTGGCTTATAGAAAGCAGGAGTGTGGCAGAGATGGCTCTAGCCATATTCTAATAGCTGGATGCACAGTAATGGGACATCCTCTGTGACTTCCTGGGGATGCTTCAAAGATCATGGAGGATATCAGTACTGTGCATCCAGTTACAGGAATATAGATGAATGTATCTGTTGCTCCTCATTCTCAACTGGCCAGTAAATGGGCATGTTGTGTGGTATTTGGCAGCAGCTAAAAGTTGTATGGTGGGAGGAGGAGTCTGGTCATTGTGTGAAGTCCACCCTGTTCAATGATCAAAACAATAACTTATGCAAATATAAGTTCAATTTATGTCTTTGTAAGTCACTAACATGATGTCAGCCAGGGGATACTAAAAAACCTGGCACAAAAGCAATTTCAGGTACTTTGAATTTAGTGAAATTAAGTTAAAGTGGGTTCTTTTGGCATGTTCTCATTAACAAACTGTCTAGAAAGGAGACATATTGCAAAATATATTGAGATGAATACATAAAGGGGCAGCCATGTTATTCAGTTGTATCAAAAATAACCGAGACCATGGCACCTTAAAGACTAACAAATGCATTTCAGCATGAGTTTTCATGGACTACAACTCAGCATAGGCATTGTTTTTCAGGTATGTGTACTGTGAACATGGGGTAGGACTGTGGACAGTGATATCAGAGAGAAATTGAATGTAGAAACTATTGCTGATAATAGTAAACTCTCAGGCACTAGGTAAGTCAGTTTTCATGTGCCATGTGTTAACACATTAAAATTAACACAGGTACTGTGATTTTTTTCAAAAGCCATTACCCCAATTCAAGTTCCCATCTATCACCAGAGACCTGAATTGGGATAATGGTTTCTTAACACACAGTACATACTGTATGTTATTTGGCTTCTTTAGTTGCAGGATACGTTCATTATCAGCAATAATTTTGTGAATGGTGTACATTAATAATGTTTTTTACTCTTTCAGGATTTTCTGCATTTACTTTCCCTCAGACTTCACTGTCTACAGTCCCATTTTGAACCATGTGTAAATTCTGGTCAATGCTTTGATGAAGTAAACAGAGCTCATACTACACAAATTTTGTCTTCAAGGCACTACATAATTTTGTTGTTGCTGCTGCCACAATTAATTAACAGTCATACATTTTGCTGAACTTACAAACTCATATATAAAACATCTTGAAAAGCTATGGAGAAGACTTTAGAAAAATATTAGTTTAAGAATAAATCCACTAGCTTTCCTTTTTTAACTAGTCTTCCAGCTTATGATGCTACTAACACTTTCTGTTTGTCTGCACTCATGAAAGTTGACATATTGCACAAACCAACATGAAAGCATATGCTTAAATCTCCCACTGAAATAAAAAGGATTTCAAATAAAAGCCATTTGGTGTTTTTTTTTTTAAAGGAAAACGAATATTCAGAGGTCTACAAAGGAAACCAGCAACCCATACCCTGTGCACATTGATTTGAGCAAATGTTTCTTATATTAGGTCAGTTCCAATGGAAAGGTCAGAAGCTTGTGATATTCAACTTCTGTGATAGGAAAAATGGGGACAAAAGCCCAGAAGCCAAGAGTAGGATGATTTCTTGGATTTTGTCATCTGAGATTTTGAAACTGGCTACTGTGTATGTACTATCTCATACTGTTTGACCTTCAACCAGCTTGCCATTCGAGAATCTATGAATGTTTTTCTTCATCACCGCATGCTTTTTGTTAAAGGAACTATGAAATACTTCACTGGAGCATTGCTTGGCTAGAATTTGGTGCAGAGGATGTTAAATGATTCCCCCCCCCATTTTAATTCATTCACATGACATGACATACCTGTGATATAAATTAAACCTTTACAGCTCACCACCATCTTTTTAAATCTTGAGATACTAACCCTTGCTCATAAATCTTTGCCCTCCATGGCAATTTTCCTTTAACTTATGCTGCTAACATTTCCCCCACCTTCCTTCAAGCAACACTTGTGTTTCTCTACAGCTGGTTCTCCCTTTTGCTCAAAAGTCCCCCCCCCTTCTGTTCCATCCTGTAGTTAGACTGTGATACCTTCCTAGCTGCTAACTGCTTCCATTTCCCTTGGCTCTGCTTCCTCTTTCTAGGCTTGACTTTAGTCTGGCTGCAAGAGAGGAAAATGGTATATACCTATTACACTCATACAATTTCATTAAATTATATTGGGGCTGCATTTGAACTGTCTTTGAGCTACGTGTGGCTCACAGTGAAGTTTGGCTCCTCTTGATCTACAAAGTTAACTCTTGAGGAGATGAGAAATCTATTATTATTATTATTATTATTATTATTATTATTTTGCAGAAAGGAGCAGCTCCTTAGTGTTGGAGCACAATGGAAAGTTCAGACCCTTTAGTTAGAGTTCAGCACTATTTCAGGCAAAAGGAACAAAGATCTCTCTCCTTGCTTATATGAGCCCTTCCTGTATAATGTTGATATTGCAGCTCCCAAAGCCACTTTCCCAAATAGCCAAGGATGAGGAGTGATAGGGACTTATAGCCCAGCAACATCTGGAGGGCCTCAAGCCGTTCATCCATCCATCACCGGAGGCTGTTACAGCTGCTAGTCAGTGAAAAAAAATGGCAGATCAAAGGCTATAGAGATTTAACACAATATTTACTTTGTAGACTAAAATTAAAGGGAAAGTTTCAGAGCTACAGCTTGTGGGCTGTCACATTAGCTGAACAAGATCACCTAGAGACATTAGAGAAAACTTTTGAAGAATGGAGTTCCATGGAAACAAATGTCTATATTTGATTTTCTTTCCCACCCAACCCTGGCAGCAATCCAGTCAGCAAAGCTATTGTGCCACTGACTGGATTGTAGCCAAGTTCATACTTATGGCTCATGTATAATGTGAAAAATCTGGCAGTTGCTGCTATTGTGATGTTATTATCGGAGCACACTGTCCTTCATGGACTACAAGATAAAAGTAACTATTTCCTTCTCTTGTGGGCTCTGATCAGTCAGCTCCTCTGTTGGGGAGTGAAAATGCAAAGATTATAAGCAGCTGGCCATAGGGGACAGTAGAAACCACTTCTAATTTGGAGAATGCTGTCAACAGTTTCTTATTTTCCATACTAGACAGAATGGTTCCTAAAATGGATACTACTTCCTAAGACAAAGGAACCAAATTGGTTCCTAAGACAGAGCAACTATTTGCCCACATTGCGAAGAGAATGACTGCAACTTAACAAACTCACTGTTTAACAGATCTCTGAAAAAATTCTAAAAGGGAAAAAAAGATAGAGGTGTGCAGTGCAGTCCTTAGACTCAATTCCTACTGTGCTCAATGGAGTATGTGTTTGTTCTCAGTAAGTATGTTCAGGACTGCAGCCTTTGAAGAGCTCTACAAGGTATTTTACATGAATAAAAATAAACTAGAGTAGATACAGGAGATTATTTTTAAGTGCAGGCCAGCACTGTTGGTCCAAATGCCATTCTGTTTGATCCTTAACAGTTGTTCCAGACACCATTCCTGTTTGATTTTAATCAGACTCCTGTTTATAAAGAAATAGGATTCATGCTGGCAGGATGATGGATCAATGTATTCACTGTTACTTACAATAGACCTGTGCATAGGAAGGTCTTCTAGCTCACAGATTTTTCTTTTGTCCTTTCTGTCAATTTGATATATTTTTTATATATCATACATCAATTGCTGTGCAATTACTTACCATACTAGCTGAGCAGCACTTATTGCATCACTTTTGCTGAGTAGGAGTAATGCAGAAGGATTCCACCCATTATGAACTTTCTGTCATAAACAGTATAAATGTAGGATCAAAGAGCTAAATTTGTTGTTAGCTGATAAGCAGTGAATAAAATTAAGTTCTGAAATTATATGTTTTGGAATATCCTATCTCTGAATACATATGTATCCTTGACTTAAAAGGGTAGCATTTAGACTGTAATTTATAGCATTGTTCATAACTCTGAAAGAGAGTTAACACCCAAACAGTAATGGAAAGACAATCAGAATGCTAACTGGCTTGCACCATGGAAAGGTGACACTTGATCACATGCTGCTCATGTGTATCTTTTACTTACTTCTTTTCATCCTACCTCACTGTCGAAACACTGATTGTCACAGATAGTCTTTGTGCTTTTGCATAATGCCCATCTTTGATGTTATGGAAATTCAGATACAAAACATGGACACCTTAAGTAAGCATGCTGGAATACAGGCAGGAATCATACAACCATGCACAAATATTCTGAGGGCTTTCCCCACAAAAACTGACATTAACATTTACATGCACCACTTAATATCACATTTGGCCATGGTACAGTGGGGACTGGGGTTTGTAAGCATTCATGACCTTTTCTCTTTGTCAAAGTTTTTTTTTTCCCTTTCCCTTTGCCGTTTACAGTTCTGAGGAGACTGGTGCAAAAATATAATATATCTATATCTATATATCCTTCCAATTTGAACTGGTCTTCATTGAATTTCCAGTCAAAGGTTCCTGGAGTTTCATACCGTGCTTCTCCTCTTGCGCAGTTTGGCACTGAGTTTTTGTCAGAAACACTTATTAGTGTGCCAGTGATTTTCTCAACCACTGAAATAATTCTTCTTTGTAAAGCATTTGCCATCGGACATTAGCTTCTACTGTTTCCACAGCTCTGGAAAAAGAGGCCGCAGATCCCTCTTCATAGGTCTTTATAAAGTTCTTTAGCTGGAAATACAATTTAACATGTTAATTTGGACTCAGCTAACATGAATACATTCTTCCAGTGCACATGAACATGTCATATATTGAAAACGAAGGCTTACATTTGCTACAGAGGTTCTTGTAGAGAGATATTTACATGGATATTTATTATAAAATGCAATAAGGCAACAGACTGCATCAATTAGGTGTGATGCAATTGCTTCAAATTGTGCTGGAAGATATTGACGTGCCAATGCCTGATTATATTAACATCACTTCCTCCGTCTCTCCTGTAGCTCAGCTGCTTTATGTTGCAGACAGCTGGGCTCTTATCAAGTTTTACTCCTACATAGGAAACTAAATAGGGAAAATTGGAAACACTCCTAATGTAGCTTTTGAAGCTACATTAAACTAAAATACCCCGGCTCCTCTCTGAAGAGCCTTAGTTTATCAACTGTTATAAAAGATGTATTTGATTAGGCTGGAGGAACACATTTAATTCTCTATTGTAAATGGTTGGGTGTTTATGCACAAATTTGGGGAGCTGCTTTACACATTATCAGGAGCAGTAACTGTATTTAGATGTTGTAACAATGTAAAAATTCACTCTGTTAGGCACACTTACTTTAAAACAGATTCCCACTGAACTTTATACTTATTTATTTTTTACCAAACACACCCTTAAACAAAAGAAACTGAGCAGGGCTGTCTTTTCCTTGAAATCAAGGATATGGAGCCTGCTTCCTCCTGGCCATTTTTGTGCTTTCTTGCCTCTATTATCATCATCAACATCTTAACAATTCTGTTGTGAATCAAGGTACACACTCATTGGCCTCAATCCAGATTCCCCTCATTGTAGCATAAATATTTGAAGTTGAGCCATATACCCCCCCCCAATTTACTGAAAAGCCCCCAAAGCTGCCCTGTGTGGCCATTCTGTGCTTTGTGGTAAGTAGGAAGTATCAGAGAAGCATTAGGCCAGATGCAAAATGATTACAGCAGTGCTAAGATCTGCCAGGATCCTCCAAGGGTCTCTGTTATTATGTCATCATTTCACATCTGGCTATGAGGAGATAGCCTGATGCTTCTTTGATCCTCCCTGCTTGCCATGAAGAATGGAATGGCTATGAGAGACAACTTAGCGGTCTTTTCATTAAGTCAGGGAAGCTGCAAAGAAGGAAAGGAATACCAACCCCCACACAACCCCCAAAAGGAACACTTACATGTGCAGAGGTCCCTAACAGAATTCTGACTCTAGTGTGCCATGTCTCCCATCAGAATTGCTGAGACTTTGAAGTCTGCAGGAGGGTACAGCCCCTGGTAGTTTGGACTGGGGCAATGTGGGCTCCCACAACCTTGGGAAATTACTCAACCCTACCTTAAATTAAACCAATGCACATCCATTCTGTAAACATGCCATTGTTAGGTATTTAAAAAGCAGGGCTGAGTAACATTACAAGGCAAGGGTAGGCAACCTTGTTGCTTTTACATGTCAAAAATTTGAGATATGTAAAAAAAAAAAAAGAATACAAAATCACTGCAAGGACTGAGCCTGCATAATATTTACCTCATTTAGTTCACTCTCTGTATTAAGAAATTCTGTAACTCCACTGATAAGTTTTGAATTCATAAATAATGCTTCTCCATATCTTCAAAAACAGGTCAAAAACACAAACATGGATTAGATTGAGCAACAATGCTTTTAATTATTCAAATCTTAAAATGTTTCTATTATAGTAATTAAACAAATTGAAAGTTTTCTTTCCTAGAAATTCTGGTCCATATTCAATCTAATTCATAAAAACCACAGAAGAACTAGGCTGGCAGATATCCATATGAATAAAAGCTAAAATTTGCAGGGCTGAGCACGTTTTTAGGATGGAGGACCATCGCCTCCCAAAAATACTACTCTACGGTGAACTTGCCACGGGTCAGCATAAGAGGGGCGCTCCAAAAAAGTGATATAAGGATTCCCTGAAACAACATCTCAGGCTCGGCCAAATTGATCACCAACATTGGTCCGCCCTGGCCTCACATCAGGAGGCATGGAGACGCACTATCCACAATGCTGCAGCCTTATTTGAGAACTCACGCCGAACAAGTCTTGAAGAGAAACGACAACACAGAAAGAATCGCAACATGGAAACATCACCCAAGGAGATCTTCTGCTGTTGAAATCCACAGACACCTGGACAACTTCAACAGGAAAGAAGAAACCTTAAAAGTAAACAAAATCTGGCTCCCAGTTTTGAAGAACAATAGAATCAAAACTCAACACTTACAAAGGAATTCCACCCAGGGACAGGGGGAGTTCCAGCAGATAATGGCCCATCAACCAGCCATTAGCCAAACACACACTAACGAGCCTTGTATTTCTATACCCAGAAACTAACCATTCAATTACACAAATTTACATATACTCCCCAACAGGGGTTCACAGCATATAAACTCCACATACACTCCTACCCAACCATTTTCTGAAGATGCCAGCCACAGATGCAGGTGAAACATCAGAAGAAAACTATTCCAGAACACGGCCTCATAGCCCAGAAAAAAACCAAGGAAAATCTAATGCTGTTTTATTTGTAGCATTTTGACTTTTGTTATTAGAATTTAATAGAAAGAATTAGGAAGCAATAGCTACCTCAAAAAGAAATAGAAATTAATTTAGCATGCCATTACTGCATAGCAGTGAAGTTGATAACTTTTAAAGAATAAAATAAGTACAGTGACATCAGAAAATAGCTCAGTTTAGGGGACTCTCCAAATGAGGTTTTGGAGGCTGTGAACAAGCCACTGCTAACTTCAGGGTTAAACAAGCCTCCTCTTCCCCTCCTTTGCATGTAAGAAAAGAAGATTATACATTTTGGCTTCTAAAACTCCTAGCAGTTTGCCATTTCATTGGCAAGCTATAGTTTTTGCAAACGACACTTCACAATCAATCCAAGGCTTGCTAAGGATGGAATTTATAGTAATAAATTGTATAAAATGAATAAACTATATAAAATGGAAAAACTTATCCATGAAGATAATTTTTTTTTTCCTAAACTCCACATAATTTATAGCAGAGATGGATCCCCAGTTATCCCAATCCTAGATCTATCTATACTATAAATTATGCAGAGACAGCCAGGGTGGTGTAGTGGTTTGAGCACTGGACTCTGACTCTGGAGACCAGTGTTTGAATCCCCACTCAGCCATGGAAACCCACTAGATAACCTTGGGCAAATCGCACCCTCTCAGCCTTAGGGGAAGGCGAAGGCAAAGCCCCTCTGAACAAATCTTGCCAAGAAAATCCAGTGACAGATTTGCTTAGGGTTGTAATAAATCAGAAAGGAGTGGAAGGCACACAACAAAAACAAATTATGCATAGGTTGAGCTGGCTGCCCATGTTCTCTCTCCTTCCCCCATCATAGCTCATCCCATTTGGTAGAATCCCTTGAGAAGGACTTTCAGGGATCCAAAGGGGTTGTCCTGGGAAGGAAGAGGCAAGGAAGTCTGCTTCCACCTGCCTGGTTACACAAGCCCACAGCTGGATCTAATGTATAAGATATTACCACCAACAATTACAAGTGAAGTGATTTAACTCTCTGTCATAATTATAATCCTCTTATTTATGGGAAAACCTCTTCCTCCTCCTCCCTCTCGTTCAGATAGTTCCATTACCACCACTTCCACTAGTGCTGGATAAGATTCATTAGACCACAACAACTTGTCTGCACAAAAAACTAAATATGACAAAATTGTGAACAACAATCATTGACTCATGCACTGAAGGCCCTCCGCCAAATCCAGTAACCAATGGCTGCTGCCCCACTGCAGAAATAATGCAGTTTGACACTGCTTTAAATGTCATAGCTCAATGCTATGGAATTCTGGGACTTGTAGTTTTGTGAGATATTTAGCCTTCTCTGTCAGAGAGCTCTGGTGACACAACAAATGACAAATCCCAGGATTCCATAGGATGGAGGCATGAGAATTAAATCAGGGTCATAATGCATTATTTCTGCAGTGAGGTGGCAGCCAACATTGCATCAGGTGAACTTTCCATGCAGAAATGGACCAGTGAAACTGCAGTAGTTAAAGCCCTGTCTGCTACACAGCTATGTTTGCATGTTTCTGTATATGTACCATTATTATACAGTACTAAGATTTGACACACTAAAGAAACAGATGATTATATGTATAGTTGTATCTATGAAAGAATAAAGAAACTCACTGCAAACATAGTTATCTCAATTTTGATGTGTAGGTAAGTATGTCTTGCTATACAAAGGGATGAAGTAAACAGGACATTAAATAAACATGAATTATGCAACATAAAACATTGAATCAAAAGATTTATTTATTTACCTTGCATTCAATATTTTCCATTTTTCTCTAAAGAACTTCCAAGCAAGGTCTCTTCCATGTGGATTTCTAGCTACGTGGATTATGACATCAATTGCATCCTGATCCAGGACAACTTCTGAATTGAGAGACAGGTTAAGAAGCCTTGAATAATGGGAGAAGGGAGGAAAAATATTTAGTTTCCACAAACATAAATATTTCAATATCATCTTGTCTGACATCTTGGGGGTCCCAGAAAAGACCACAAATTACTACATGGTTATTGAAATTCATTGCAAAGCTTTCTGTTGGTATTTGTAAGGGACAGAAAACAAGCTAGACTTTTAGTCAGAAAAACTGTTACACCCACTGCTGACCTATGTATGGCAGATTATTTGGTAAAGAGCTGATACTTAATTGCTTAATTTTTTATTTCATTTTAAATGCTACTATTAGATCATGCTAACCTAACATTTAAACACAAAATCACTTTTAAGTGAAATTACAACATGTGGTTTGGTGGAAATTCTATCTACACAAACATTTCTGTAGCTGTGGATAGCTACAGTGTTCATGTCTTTCAATATGCAAAGGGATCTTATAGCACTTTTGAAACTAAATGAGAGAAGTGTGTAGCATAAGCTTCTGTAGAGGCCATCTACACTGGCTGCTTAATTTGGGGCCAGTCCAGAGCATTATGCTCTTGACTGGCCCCAGATTGACCGTGATGACTGCCACACACACCAAGCCAAATCTGGTGTGATGGTGCATTGTTGTCTTCATGAGCCAGCCAGGCCAACACTGCATTGGCTCTGCTGGCCCGTCCTGTTTTCGATGCTGTCACCACTAACTTACTGTCCAAGCAGGTACCTGTGAGAGCCTTTCCAGCAGCATCGCTTCTTCTGAGATCAGAATGCGGTGCCCAGATATGTGATAAATAAGGAGGGGGTTGTAACGCTGCTGGCCAGACTCTCACGGGGAGCTGCTTGACTGGGGAGGTGGTGGCAGCCCTGACAAGGATCAATCCCCTTCCCTGTGCTGCTCGGTGCAGTGTAAGGGGGATGGTGCCGTGTTTGCATGTGGACAACTGGATTGGGCCAAATCAAACCGAATCCAGCAGTACAGACAGCAAAAGAGCCAGAGTTTGCCCCAACTTTGCTTAGTTTGGAGTAATGTCAGGTTAAGGGCAAAAAAAAAAAATGTGGTTCCTCCCCAGAATTACCCATATGTCAACTGGATTGCCAGCACAAGATTTGGGGTGGATTCACATTTTTTTTTTCTGGTGTAGACAAGCCTGTAGATGGTATAGATGCAACAGATGATGCTAAAAGATCCATTTGCATTTTGGCAGCTGATAGTTTGAAAGAGAGATAGAAATAAAGAGATCAGCAAATATTACTTTTCCTGTCAATAAAAATGTGAAAAAACACATCCATGGGAAAAGTGATACTATTACTATTGAACAACTGTAAGAAAAAAATGGAAGTATCAGCTAAATTAGCACACCTGTTTAACAAATTTCTGTCATCACTACATGTTAAAGCTTCTAGTAATATTTTCTTCTCTGATACTGCTGTAGTGGAGTGGAATTTCATCCAGATGAACTCCCAGACATCCTCATCCATCAGAGAAACTCCTGTGCAGTAGACGATGTCTCTTACATTTAATGGTATCCTTTAAAAGGGTGTATTAAAAAAACACAGCAATATCACATTAATAATAATATGTTCCAAAAAAACACCTAAGTTAACATTATGTGTTTCTTTGGAGATTATCAGATGCATTAAAAGTGGCATTACATGAATGCCACATCACAAAAGGGCTCCCTTTTCAGACAACATTGTTACCCCCTCATTATGCACCCGTTTGCTGCTGTTCTGCCAGCGCTGCTTTTTATTGATAGGATAAGACATCAATAGATCCCTTGTTCCGCTTCTGTCATGGATGTTCCTGTAAGCGAAAAGGTGCCCCGTTATGCTGGCGAGACCCCAGCGTCAATGGGAGGTCCCTGCCAGAACACTCCTGGGTGAGATTGGGACATTCAGGTAAGTGACACACTTTTTACGACCCTCCCCATGTTATGTCTACCTTTTAAAGTGTGTTTTTGTGCTTGCTGTTACTTTTTTCATGTTCTTTTTA
Source organism: Gambelia wislizenii (assembly GCA_030847615.1). Taxonomy (NCBI): domain Eukaryota; kingdom Metazoa; phylum Chordata; class Lepidosauria; order Squamata; family Crotaphytidae; genus Gambelia; species Gambelia wislizenii. The sequence goes on along the minus strand of JAUMIR010000005.1, from coordinate 198,915,629 downwards.
TTTTTAAATTTCCTGCACTTGCTTCTCCTTGCGAGAATCCATGGGATTTCGATCCAGGAAATGAATGGAGCTCCGTTGGAGCTCCGTTAGAACTCCTTGGCTGCCGGGATGATGGGAGATGAGGTAAGTGCAGTGGGGAAGGTAACTGTGGCATGACAGGGGTGTGAGAGGGGTGGGAGTGGAGACTATGGGACAGGAATGCTTTTTTCGTCCCTGTCTGAAAATCTCCTTTGCCTTGGTCTTGGAGGTGACAAAAATGGATAGGGTAGCTGTGGGTCAATCAGAATGTTTTTTAGGAATTCTGGTTGTTGTTTTTTTAAATAACCCTTTAAAAATGGTCACAAACAGAGACTCAATTTGGAGCAGAGCTGTGGAATCTAGGAAAAAAGGGATCTTGGTCCTGTAATTTTTCTCTGACTAAACTTTTCTCCCCAGGTCATTAGCTAGTAAAGAAAAACATATGGATACAATTTTTGTTCTCTGTAGTTTGCCTTTCTATGGCTGAATAATTGCTTTGAGTAAAGAAGGAGTGTGAGAGGAAAGAGATTAAGACTACAGCAAAAATGTTAGATATTTTCTCATCCACAGTAGAACTCTATCCTTAACTGCCTCCAATCCTCGAGACATACATGTAAAATTGAATCCTCCCAAAAGTGTCTGACAAGACTATGGGAGTTTAATTCTCAAGTTCCTCCCATTTTTCCTTGTTCTCTCTTCAAGACCAGCACAGATGAAACATGTTCTGGCACTGCATAAGAAGCAAAACCAAGAGGATGTAGTATGGTTGCCCTTCCCACTGTTCTCTTGTGTTTGAATCAGAGTAGATGCTACAAGTGTTGTTTTTTTTAATGGAGCAGCAACTTATAATTAATCAAGTTCGACAGTTTATTACATTTATTATTATTTATTATTCCATATTCTAGGCAGGAAAAAAATGAAATGCATAAATATAGGATGTATGACATCTGGCTTGAAATCAGTACATGTGAAAAGATCTAGGCTAAACATCAGTCACGCTAGGTGTGAAAAACTCTTTGTTTTTCATAAACGTAATGAAATGGTTGAGATTTAAAAACAAGAAGGTGCATCCCAATGTGGACTGTCCACTCTGTAGAGTCATTGTACTACTATTCTTGTGTAGAGTAGAGTCTCACCCGTTGTGCAATATAAATCTCTCTCTGGCTTTTCTTCGCAAACGAAGATTCAGGAAGGACTCATCCCGAGTTTTCTGCAAGCGTGCTGATGACTAAAAAGGCCAATCCGAGATAGACAAGTCCAGTTGCAGAAAGCACAGCAGAAGGTTTCCTTGGGTGATGTTACCAGGTTGTGATTCTTTCTGCGTTGCTGTTTCTCTTCAAGACTTGTTCGGCATGAGTTCTCAAATAAGGCTGCAGCATTGTGGATAGTGTGTCTCCATGCCTCCCGATGTGAGGCCAGGGCAGACCATTGTTGGTGATCAATTTGGCCAAGCCTGAGATGTTGTTTCAGGGAGTCCTTGTATCGCTTTTTTGGAGCGCCCCTCTTACGCTGACCCATGGCGAGTTCACCGTAGAGTAGTATTTTTGGGAGGCGATGGTCCTCCATCCTAGACACGTGCCCTGCCCAGCGCAGCTGTGTTCTCAATATCATGGCCTCAATGCTGGTGATCCCTGCTTGCTCAAGGACAACAACATTCGTCACATAGTCAGTCCAGTGTATATTTAGGATTGTGCGTAAACAGCGCTGGCGGAAGCGTTCGAGGAGTCATAAGTGGTGGCGATAGGTGACCCATGTTTCAGATCCATAAAGGAGAATAGACAGTACAATGGCTCTATACACACTGATTTTTGTGTTTCGCCTCAGGTGTTTATTACTCCAGACTCTTTTGTAAAGTCTTCCAAATGCGCTATGTGCCTTTGCTAATCTGTGATCGATCTCCTTGTCAATCTTGGCATCTGAGGAGATGATACTTCCCAGGTAGGTGAACTGCTGAACGGACTTAAGCACAGAGTTGCCGACGGCAATGTGGGGATGGTGGTGTTCGTCCTGTGGTGCAGGCTGGTAAAGAACTTCTGTTTTCTTCTGGTTGACTTCCAGCCCAAAGAGCTCTGCAGCTGTTGCGAAGCAGGATGTTAGACACTGCAGAGCTGCTTCTGTGTGGGCAACAAGGGCAGCATCGTCAGCGAAGAGCAGCTCACGGACTAGATAGTTTAGAGTCTTAGTGCAAGCTCTCAGACGGCTTAAATTATACAAGCTACCATCAGTACAGTAATGTATATAGATGCCATTGTCCTCTTTGAGCTCTGCCGTAGCCCTTTGGAGCATCATGCTGAAGAAGATCGTAAATAAAGTTGGCGCAAGAACACAACCTTGCTTCACTCCATTAGCTATTAGAAAGGGCTCTGAAAGAGCATCGTCATATCTGACTTGACCACGCTGGCCCTGGTGTAGCAAGATAATCATTTTAAGGAATTTGGGGGGACATCCTAATCTTTCCAGGATCTGCCACAGACCTTTCCTACTCACGGTGTCAAAGGCTTTGGTGAGGTCAACAAATATTACATAGAGACCCTTATTCTGCTCTCTACATTTCTCTTGCAGTTGTCTAAGGGCAAATACCATATCTGTAGTACTCCTATTGGCTCTGAAGCCATATAAATACACTGGTAACAAATATGCCAAAGGGAGGACAACCAGAAAAAAGAAAGAAAGAGGGGTATATTGAATTACTTTCTTCCTTCTTCCCTACATCAGCATAAAGGGCTTGGAGATTATGGACTTTATCAGACACTCAAAAAAAAAAAAAACAACCAACCATGGAGATCAGGAGGATGCTGCTGCTGTCCTGCTTCCAGTGATCAATGCTGCACACCCCATCCTCCTCCCATCCTTTCTCTGTGCTGGAGGGACAAAAAATGCACCACTTTTAATTGACGGAAGTTTCTGTCAATAAAAAGTGGCACTTTTTCCATCACTCCAGCATGGAGGGAGAATGAACTAAGGAAGGTAGGAGGACGGGGCATGCAGTATCAACCACCGGAAGCAGGACAATGGTGTCCTCCTCCTGACCTCTGTGGGGTTTTTCTTAGAGTGTCTCATTAAGTCCTATCTTTGGAGGATACAGCTGCCTCCTTGCTCTCCACACACAGGAAAATAAGAACATTCCAATTTTATCAGATTTTCAGGAGTTGACTGTGATAAGCTTTAAATGGTGTGTTGTGCTGTTTTATAGATCTTTTGAATGGTCCTTTAATGATTTTTAAATGGTTTTAACTCTAAAGATTGTTTAATTGCTTTTAAATTACATATATATTACTTATGATTTTGTATGTTTTTAATCTGTACTAGTTTCAGTAATTTGCAAGCTGCCTTGAGTCCAATTATTGGGGGAAAGGGAAGATAGAAATAAATGAAATAATAATATATTTACTGTCTAGCATTGGAAGGTGTACATTACTTTCATTTTTAGAAATTTAAAGTTACTGAAGCCTGTCTTTTAATCATTTAGGTGATGTTCAACGGCCTTTCCCTATAAGGAGGGCTTTATGCCAGTAGAGCCTCTAAGGGACAAGAAGGCATCTGGAAATAAGCAGGCAATTCTTTTCAGGTGGATTGTCTCATTAGCTTTGAGTACCCTGAAATGCACACTGGCCACTTCATATTTGGATATAATCGGAAGGATACAAGCATAACATTCAGCATCTGAAAAAGATGCATCACTTCCTGCAATAAGAAGAAGCAGCGTGCCTCTTGCCTCCAAAGTTTATCTCTATGAAAAATTAAGCACTTTGTCATTCGTAGCATCCTTGGTTCAATGACACATTTAGCATGACAAGTGTGATTGTTAGAGTAGCAAGGAACTTAGCAATATCTGAGCCATTTGTAACTTTGATTATGAGCACAAATGGCACCGATCACAGGTCCACAATCTATATTATTTTGTTTTGATTTCTGAATCACTTGAAACACTAAACCTATAAAATCATTTCAGATCAGCTTCAAATATACTTCAAAATGTATCCAGTGCACTCTGCTGCATTATATAAAAACCCTTAAAAGGGTGGGGGGGAATGCATAGGACAAACCAAAGCACAGATCTATGATACAAATTACAGTACTTCTAAACAATCCTAAGTGAGGTCACAGTGGACATGAAGTGGCAGATCTTCCACCACTTCTACAACCCTGTCAGTCAGGGTTTGGAGACACAGCTTTGCTAGGTTTTCAAGCTCAGCAGATTTAAAAAAAATTTTTTTTTCCAATGAAAGCAATGGGTAAGTGCTAATGAGGTACACCAAATGGGAACTAGGAAGATCAGCTGAGAGATTTAATCTGGGCTTCTCTTGAGAGGCATTGGCTCCAACATATCCAAAAATGGATCTGACCTGCCCCTAATCCACAATGCTCTATTTCAGGGCCTACCACTGGTTGGGAATCCACCAGCATGCTTAACTCACAGAGCTTTCCACAAGGGTAAATGGAAATTAGCAACTTGGTTCGCTACTATAGACAGTCCCTTTTCTGGTAGCAGAGCTCTTTTCCATGAGTGGAGACCCATCCACATCCTAAATCTCCTTGGAAAGCCACCTGAGGAGGTTAAGATCACTCTACCTAGCTACAATCCTATACCCACTTACCTCAGAATAAGCCCCATTCAACTAATTTGGGCTTACATCTGTATAAATATGTATAGGATTGTCCTGTTAGTGTTATTTAAACATTCATACTGCTGAAGATAATTGTTTGTTATATTAAACCCCTCTAGGGCTATCTAGCCTACACTGTTTTTTAAAACAAGTAAAAGCTATGATTAATACTACAGAGAGTGTCGAAGCATTAACTTTTGAAAGTACCAGCTCAGATGTCTTTTATCTGAATACTGTTGTGATTTATTTAACCTTATTTATCTTTCTAAAGAGACACGGTGAGGATAAAATATGTGGTGATTAAAAATTAAACACTGCATGAAAATGTTAAAAATTAAAAGAGAAAAAAATAATTAAAATCATGCTGTGCCTTTTCAGAGAAATCTATTTTCCAATGATTAATAATGAAACTGTACAAAGAGTTAAGAATAATCTTTTAAGTTATAATTAATTAGTACATACTTGTTCTTGTTTAAACTTAGTTCTAACAAATGGAAATACATTTATAAAATACACCCTTAATTATTTATCTTCTAGGCAAATGGTGTTCTAATTTCTTAAAATGTAATTGGATGCAGCTTTGGCAGTTCTCTGATTTACTGACATGTTTCAAACCATTCAGGAAAACATTTAAGAAAGAAAATTAATCAAAAATCTTGTTTCAGTTCTGAGGATTTAGCCAAGGTTTTTTTTAATAATTACAAAATGGATTTATATATGCTTTTAAAATAAGAGTTAATTTTTCCCAAAAATTTGTATGCAATAATTACTGTTTTACATGCTATTACAGTTATGTTGCCTCTCCATTGGCGCCACCTTGTCGTGGGAGAGAGGCTTGCGTACCCTAATGACGTTTTGAGCTATGCTGGCGGTGGCATAATAGCCACCGGTAGGGTCTCCCATGCCAGACAGGTCAAAACCGAAGGGTCTGACAAAGAGCGTCAAAGGGCAGGATGGGCTCTCTAGCCTTGTGGCAACCGTCCTAGGAGAAGGAAAACTCTAATCCCAAACCCGGGCAGATGGTGCTCGTCCAACCCTGTAAGGTCAACCATCTAAGAGAAGGAAACTCTAATCAAACCTACGGCCCGAGGACCTCGCTGCCACGTCCATGCTTGCAAGGCCACGGCAGATGAATCTCTGGTTTAAAGGGTGAGGCCAGTTCTGTGCACGCTGCGCTCCACCAGAAAAATCCATTGCACAGGCTCGAAGGACAAATCCATTTCCAAAAAAGCCCTGTAGCGACTGGCGAGGGACGAAACCGGCAGGTGTAAAGATGCACTGGAAGCCGCAGCCCCAACCCTGCATGCAGGCGGTTCAGGACATTGGTCGCTCAAGCCTGACCCGGGAGATGACAGTCTTGTTCGGCAGCATTCTGAACGACCAAGCAGCCTTTTTTAAGGAGAGCACTGCTTGCTCCATATGGAGAGGGGCCTAGAAAAGGTGGCCTAAAGAAAGCTCATCCCCAACTACCTGGTTGGCTAGCCGCGGCCAACGGGAATCTTCTGATGCGGTCAAACCAAGGCAAAGAAACAAAGGCACACACCGGCCTCCAAAGGTGTAAATAAACTGACACTTGCATGCTGGAACATCAGAACCATGCAAGACTCTAAAGATAGTGGACGGCCTGAGCGTCGTTCTGCCCTAATAGCCCTTGAACTATCACGGCTTAATATTGACATCGCTGCTCTTAGTGAAGTTCGCTTCCATGAGGAAGGCAGCCTTAAAGAACATGGCGCCGGCTACACACTTTACTGGTCTGGCAAACCCAAAACCGAAAAACATCTTTCAGGAGTAGGCTTCATGATTAAAAACTCCATTGCCTCCAAACTCGAAACCTTGCCAACAGGACACTCTGATCGCATTATTTCCTTACGCCTCCCACATGTTGTTCTCTTTAGTGTATATGCCCCAACTATGCAAGCCGACCCTGTAGAGAAAGACAAATTCTACACAGACCTACGCCAACTCATACAAAAAGTCCCTGTAGAAGATAAAATTATTATACTTGGTGACTTCAATGCCAGAGTAGGAAAGAATTCCGAAGCCTGGAAAGGTGTCTTAGGCAAGCATGGTGTTGGAAATTGCAATGATAACGGACGCCTCCTGCTAGAGTTCTGTGCAGAACAACAGCTGACTATTACAAACACAATCTTTCAGCAGAAAGATAGCTTGAAGACAACCTGGATGCATCCCCGATCCAAACATTGGCACCTCATTGACTACGTTCTAGTCCGTCAGAGAGACATTCGTGATGTCCGTCATACCCGAGTGATGCCCAGTGCAGAATGCCAAACAGATCATCGCCTCGTCAGATGTAAACTAAATCTTCATCTTAAGTTCAAACCTAAGAGGGGTGGCATCTTAAAGAAGAGGCTCCAAGTCAACAATCTTCAACAAGCTACCATGAGAGACAACTTCCAGGCAAACCTACAAACGAAACTTGAAGACCATCCTACAGATCCTTCTCCTACAGTGCTTTGGCAACATATCAAAAACAGTATCCTCCAGTCTGCAGAAGAATCCCTCGGGTTCTCCCACAAGAAAAATCAAGACTGGTTTGATGAAAACAACCAAGAGATCCAGGAGCTGTTGGCAAGGAAGAGAGCTGCTCACCAGGCATACCTCGCCCAGCCAACCTGTCATGTAAGAAAAGCAGCTTTCCGCCTCACATGTAGCAAACTACAACAAAAACTCCGAGACATGCAGAACAAGTGGTGGATCAATTTAGCAGAAAAGACACAACGCTGTGCAGATCTGGGTGATCATAGAGGATTTTATGAAGCTCTTAAAGCAGTGTTTGGACCTACTTATCAGGTCCAAAGCTCCTTATACAGTACAGATGGTCAAACATTAATTACTGATAAAGCCTCCATCCTAAATCGTTGGGCTGAACATTTTCAAAGTCTCTTTAGCGCCAACCGAGTAGTCCAAGCCTCAGCTATCCAATATATGATACAAAAACCAATGAAAAATGAATTGGACATAGCTCCCACTTTGGAAGAGACCCTTATGGCCATACAGCAGATGAAAAACGGCAAGGCAGCTGGGATTGATGGAATCCCACCTGAAGTTTGGAAACACGGAGGTCATGCACTCCACGAAAAATTCCACGAATTCCTTGTGAATTGCTGGGAAAAAGGGGAACTGCCATCAGACCTCCGAGATGCAGTCATCATCACCCTGTACAAGAAAAAAGGAGCAAAATCCGACTGCTCAAACTATCGAGGCATAACACTGCTCTCTATTGCTGGAAAAATCCTTGCAAGGATACTCCTGAACAGATTAGTTCCTGCTATTGCAGAAGAACTTCTCCCTGAAAGCCAATGTGGCTTCAGAGCCAATAGGAGTACTACAGACATGGTATTTGCCCTTAGGCAACTGCAAGAAAAATGTAGGGAGCAGAACAAGGGTCTCTATGTAACATTTGTCGACCTCACCAAAGCCTTTGACACTGTAAGTAGAAAAGGTCTGTGGCAGATCCTGGAAAAACTAGGATGTCCCCCCAAATTCCTTAAAATGATTATCTTGCTACACGAGGGCCAGCGTGGTCAAGTCAGATATGGCGATGCTCTTTCAGAGCCCTTTCTAATAACTAATGGAGTGAAGCAAGGTTGTGTTCTTGCACCAACTTTATTTACAATCTTCTTTAGCACGATGCTCCAAAGGGCGATGGCAGAACTTGAAGAAGACGACGGCATCTATATACGCTACCGTACTGATGGTAGCTTGTTTAACTTAAGCCGTCTGAGGGCTCACACTAAGACTCTAAACTATCTAGTCCGTGAGCTGCTCTTCGCCGATGATGCTGCCCTTGTTGCCCACACAGAAGCAGCTCTGCAGCGCCTAACGTCCTGCTTTGCAACAGCTGCAGAGCTGTTTGGGCTAGAAGTCAACCTGAAGAAAACAGAAGTTCTTTACCAGCCTGCACCACAGGACGAACACCACCATCCCCACATTGCCGTTGGCAAATCAGTGCTCAAGTCCGTTCAGCAGTTCACCTACCTGGGAAGCATCATCTCCTCAGATGCCAAGATTGACAAAGAGATCGATCACAGATTAGCAAAGGCATATAGTGCATTTGGAAGACTTCACAAAAGAGTCTGGAGCAATAAACACCTGAGGCAAAGCATAAAAATCAGTGTGTATAGAGCCATTGTACTGTCTATCCTCCTTTATGGATCTGAAACATGGGTTACCTATCGCCACCACCTACGACTCCTCGAGCGCTTTCATCAGCGCTGTCTACGCACAATCCTAAATATACACTGGACTGACTATGTGACGAATGTTGCTGTCCTTGAACAAGCAGGGATCACCAGCATTGAGGCCATGATACTGAGAACACAGCTGCGCTGGGCAGGGCACGTTTCTAGGATGGAGGACCATCGCCTCCCAAAAATACTACTCTACGGTGAACTCGCCACGGGTCAGCGTAAGAGGGGCGCTCCAAAAAAGCGATACAAAGACTCCCTGAAACAACATCTCAGGCTTGGCCAAATTGATCACCAACAGTGGTCCGCCCTGGCCTCACATCGGGAGGCATGGAGACGCAATATCCACAATGCTGCAGCCTTATTTGAGAACTCACGACGAACAAGTCTTGAAGGGAAACGACAACGCAGAAAGAATCACAACCCAAAAACATCACCCAAGGAGACCTTCTGCTGCGCTTTTTGCAACCGGACTTGTTTATCTCGGATTGGCCTTTTTAGTCATCAGCGCGCTTGCAGAAGGCGCGGGATGAGTCCTTCCTGAATCTTCGTTTGCGAAGAAAAGCCAGAGAGAGAGACAGTTATGTTGCCATTTGGGTATATGCACTCCTCCTCCTAAAGAAACTGTTTTCAATATCACTTTTACTACAGTCATTCCTCCTTCTCTGTATCCTGTGAGATATGAATTATCAACCTCTTTTGAACGTCAAGGGAAAAGGTATCCATTACTTCTTAAACAAGTTGATCCATGATTATACTGTCCTTCCCACACTACTATCTAACAACTAACATAAATCTGTTTGAATCCATTATTTCTTTATAATTTCTCTAGGCATCTTGAACAAAAGTCACTTTTCCTCTTGTAGATTTTAGGGAAATAATCCATCTTAAGTTACCCACTCCTGTATGCTGTCTTTATGTGGAAAACATACACAATTTCTGGTTTACTAGAACCCTTCCTAGAAATCTAATAAAAATCTTACTGTTGGCAAAAGTTTGGCTGAGGCCACCTTGACATATCAAGATAGTCTCCCAAGGATTATCCAAACCCAAGAGAGATCTTGCTTCCAGAGCAAGACCAAGGCACCAAGCGCTCTGTTGTTGTTTTCTGTAATTTGCACAAAATGTCTCTGTGAAGAATTAGTACATTTTCCTTGCATGTAGCTAAACACTAACTCAAGCAAAGTAAAGAAAAAGGATATGATAACTGATTACAAAAATGCAAACTATCCCCCCAGTGGTACCACAGCTGAATAGTCCATACCGCAGGGCAACACTCGGACAATTTTAATTGATATTCATTTACAGAAATGCACAAAAATCAGTTTTGGAAATGTGGAAAATCTCTGTAAGACCACAATTTTTTAAAAAAAAATCTTGCCATCTCATGGAGATTTTATAATACACCCAAACTTATTTGTTCAAATCCAAGTCAAGAATTTACATCCTTAACTTCTTCATTCATTTCCTGAGAGACATGGATAAAGACAGCATTTTGCTTATATCTTGGTCATCCATAACTGGTTTGTATTCACAGTCCCTACGTATTCATGATCATGGCGCTACTGCCATGATCGCAATTGCCCTTCCAATCCTATTTTACCATGCATCAATCACATCAAGAGAAGGAGGTTCATTCTGTTTGTGATTGTGGCATGGGTAGATAACGTTTCCACCTACTTCCTGCCAGCAGGTGAGGTTGTGACAATCTGAAGCAGGATTCCTGTTGCAGCCTTTTATTACAGTCTCACTCAGTGGTGGTGGTGGGGAGGGGGTAAAAAATCCAGAATCCACAAAAAAGCAATACCTTTATTGGCCAAGAAAAAATGCAAAACACATGATGCAAGAGTCGTAGGCCTACATGTTGTTTCAAATGTTTCTTGTGTTGTTCAGATAAGTGATCTCATGCAGGCAGAGCCCACTCCTACTTCTTGGCCATGCACATCATGTGCTTTGCATTTTAATATCACTTTTATGTGGATTCTGGATTTTGTTTTGCTGCATGGCCAACACGGCTACCCAGAATGTGTTCACTGGTGGGAGGGGGTAGAAATGTAAACTACCCATGATCTGATCAATGACAGGATGGACCTCTTTCTCTCAGTGCAGCTGATTCTTGGCAAAGTAGGTTTGGGGTGGGTGTGCCAGCAGAGGTTGTTTAGTTATGCAAACATAACTAAGTAGTTAGTGTAGAATACTGGCTGACTTTTCCAAAGTTATCTGAAAGCTTCCTACTTCTAGGTCCAGCCTGTTTGATTGCATTTGTTGAGACACTAGTGATATCTCAGATGCCTCGTTTTCAGTTTCTGTTCCCACAAAAGAACAGAATTATTGAATTACTTTCATTTATAGTCAAACAGCAGTATTTCACATTATAAAAATGAAAAGAAAAAGCAACAATAACATTAAAAAAGAAAAAATTAAATGTAGATCCCTGCAGGAACAGAAGCTGACAATAAAGTGCATTCAAAGGGAGGCTATCAGGGTGCTAACAGGGCATTCATTACTAATGTGACACTAAAAAGGAAAAGAACCTAAAAAAAGAAAACGTAGGGCTTGTCTAGATGAGAAGATATAATGCTGATTGCTGCACATTAACATAAAATCACAGTAGCATTCATTTGTCTCCTTGGTCCTTTGACAAAATCGCGGGTAGGAAAAACTATCTGTGTTTGAAATTCACACACACCCATGCCTGTGACTCAACACAGTGACCAAGAGTGAATTACTTGCGTTACTACTCTCAACAAGTTGTCGCTGCTACACAGTGTTTTTTTTAACTGCAAATCAAAGGTGTGCAAGTGTTTAAGCAACCTTCTGCTTAAAAAAGCTGTTTGGTTGCCTCAGAACAGCAAAAAATGTGCACGACTGGCAAAACTAAACTCCAGAATAGTGCTTCCAGCCACTTTATTGCCGGCAAGTCACCCCCCACCTATGTCTGACCAATCAGTTTTTCACTTACGCCCTTACTGAGAATACACTGCAATGTGAATTTGTTGTCCAAATGAGCAGCAATGCGCATTTCCACACACTATTTTAAAAACCTTGGGGAAAGCCATATGAAACAGTTCTTGGAGTTTTTGCCTCCTTCTGAATAAGGTGAATCACTGTGGCATCCCTTTGGGACAAAAGATATTCTCTTCACATTGTATGAGGAGTATTTTTACCATCTAGACAGCTCCTTAGAAACTTTAAATTAAAGGTACAGTAGCCTCCTGCAAACCACTACATTTATTTTATTTTATTTTATTTTATTTTATTTTATACAGATAGGTTGGTGTTACAACTGAACTTTAAAATTTAGAAAGGAACACAAATATTTTAAACTTTAGAAAACATATGGAAACATGGGAGGAAGACTACAGAACAAACACTGAAGTTCAATTTTTGGTCAATATTTTCATCTGGTTCTCCATAAAACAGGAATGAAAAAAAAAGGGATAGTTATTCTGGAGGAAAGAGTTCAATATATTTCTTTTATCATTCTACTCTTCTAAGGGAACTGAACAGCCATATATCTTCCTATCTTGCAGTGTTTTAGAGCAGTGCATCCCAAGCTATCTGATGTGGAGAACTGACAATCCCCCCCTCAATGTGGGTGATACCAAATCACTCACAACATAACTAGGCCTAGTAGCACTTTTTTATCAGCCTGCTTTTTATAGACAGCCTTTGCAAAATCCAGTGCAGATACAATTTGTGGCCAGACCTCTTTGATTCTGTTACTCCACTTGACTAACGGGACTGGGTTGGAGGCAGTTGTCCCCCAAGTTGACATGGGACTCAGCTGTCTCCCATATACTACTTTCAACAGTGACTGCATGGTGCTTTGATGTACAGTCGTCCCTTCACATTCGCGGGGGTTCCGTTCCGCGGACCCCCGCGAATGTGAAAAAACCGCGAATAACGACACCCCTCCCCCCTCCCTCCCCAGGCCTTCGCGGGGCCTTCCTAGGCCCCGCGAAGGTCTCCCCGGCCCTCCCTCCCTCCCTCCCCAAGCCTTCGCGGGGCCTTCCTAGGCCCCGCGGAGGCCTCCCCGGCCCTCCCTCCCTCCCTCTCCAGGCCTTTGCGGGGTCTTGCTAGGCCCCGCGGAGGTCTCCCCGGCCCTCCCTCCCGCCCTCCCCAGGCCTTCCTGGGGCCTCCGGAGCGTCTCCGGAGGCCCCAGGATCGCCTCCCCAGCCCTCCCCAGGCCTTCCTGGAGCCTCCGGAGCGTCTCCGGAGGCCCCAGGATCGCCTCCCCAGCCCTCCCCACCGCGTCCCCAGGCCTTCCTGGGGCCTCCGGAGCATCTCCGGAGGCCCCAGGATTGCCTCCCCAGCCCTCCCCACCCCGTCCCCAAGCCTTCCTGGGGCCTCCGGAGATGCTCCGGAGGCCCCAGGATCGCCTCCCCAGCCCTCCCCACCCCGTCCCCAGGCCTTCCTGGGGCCTCCGGAGCGTCTCCGGAGGCCCCAGGATCGCCTCCCCAGCCCTCCCCACCCCGTCCCCAGGCCTTCCTGGGGCCTCCGGAGCGTCTCCGGAGGCCCCAGGATCGCCTCCCCAGCCCTCCCCACCCCGTCCCCAGGCCTTTCTGGGGCCTCCGGAGATGCTCCGGAGGCCCCAGGATCGCCTCCCCAGCCCTCCCCACCGCGTCCCCAGGCCTTCCTGGGGCCTCCGGAGCGTCTCCGGAGGCCCCAGGATCGCCTCCCCAGTCCTCCCCACCCCGTCCCCAGGCCTTCCTGGGGCCTCCGGAGCGTCTCCGGAGGCCCCAGGATCGCCTCCCCAGCCCTCCCCACCCCGTCCCCAGGCCTTTCTGGGGCCTCCGGAGCGTCTCCGGAGGCCCCAGGATCGCCTCCCCAGCCCTCCCCACCGCGTCCCCAGGCCTTCCTGGGGCCTCCGGAGCGTCTCCGGAGGCCCCAGGATCGCCTCCCCAGCCCTCCCCACCCCGTCCCCAGGCCTTCCTGGGGCCTCCGGAGCGTCTCCGGAGGCCCCAGGATCGCCTCCCCAGCCCTCCCCACCGCGTCCCCAGGCCTTCCTGGGGCCTCCGGAGCGTCTCCGGAGGCCCCAGGATCGCCTCCCCAGCCCTCCCCACCGCGTCCCCAGGCCTTCCTGGGGCCTCCGGAGCGTCTCCGGAGGCCCCAGGATCGCCTCCCCAGCCCTCCCCACCCCGTCCCCAGGCCTTCCTGGGGCCTCCGGAGCGTCTCCGGAGGCCCCAGGATCGCCTCCCCAGCCCTCCCCACCCCGTCCCCAGGCCTTTCTGGGGCCTCCGGAGCGTCTCCGGAGGCCCCAGGATCGCCTCCCCAGCCCTCCCCACCCCGTCCCCAGGCCTTTCTGGGGCCTCCGGAGCGTCTCCGGAGGCCCCAGGATCGCCTCCCCAGCCCTCCCCACCCCGTCCCCAGGCCTTTCTGGGGCCTCCGGAGTGTCTCCGGAGGCCCCAGGATCGCCTCCCCAGCCCTCCCCACCCCGTCCCCAGGCCTTCCTGGGGCCTCCGGAGCGTCTCCGGAGGCCCCAGGATCGCCTCCCCACCCCTCCCCAGGCCTTCATGGGGTCTCCGGAGCGCCTCCGGGGTCCCCGTGGACGCCTCCCTGGGCCTCCCCGCTCCCTCTATGTCTTTCACGGGGCCTCTGGAGGCCCCGTGTCGCTGTTTTGGGGGGGCCCGGGGGGGCCCTCCCAAAACCGCGAATAACCGAAACCGCGAATGTCAAGTTCGCGAATGTGGAGGGACAACTGTACTACATTGTTATAAGCCACTTATGCAAAGGGTAACAGACACCCCCCCGGATCCTGAAGAATGGTGGATCCGGGGGAGGTGTTTTAATGATGAGCAGGGAGGCGAACCCATCAGCAGGCCTGGGCGTGGACATGCCCCGGCCGGGAGGAGTCAGGGGAGGTGCCAAAGCAGGGCCTATTTCACCCACGGCCTCCCCTGGTCTCCTCCTCTTTTCCATCGGATCGCCAGGAGAGCGGTTTCGTGGGACTGGGATAAGTTTCTTTCGTTTTCTTTGTTTGTCTGTGGGGGAGTGTTTCCTTATATTCTTTACATCCTTGCTCTACATCTTTACATCTTTGTACTGTTTGTACTGCTACTATCACAGTTTAATTTTATTATTATTAACACTGCTCCTTTTCTGAATTTCGGATCTTCTCTGCTGCCCTCTCCCCCCCCCCTCTGGGGGAGCCCAGCCAGGCTCCGCTGCCCCCCCACCCGGCAAGGCCGCTTGCTCCGCTGCTTCCCCGCTCGGCTGTTGAGCCGCTCGGCTCGGGGCCCGGCCGCTTCCTCCGTGCCCCTCCCCCCTCTGGGGAGCCCGGCCGCTTGCTCCTCTGCCCGCTCGGCTGTTGAGCCGCTTGGCCACGGCCGCTTCCTCCGCGCCCCCCCCTCTGGGGAGCCCGGCAAGGCCGCTTGCTCCGCTGCTTCCCCTCTGGGGAGCCCGGCCCGGCCGCTCGCTCCACGCCCCTCCCCCCTCTGGGGAGCCCGGCCGCTTGCTCCTCTGCCCGCTCGGCTGTTGAGCCGCTCGGCCGCGGCCGCTTCCTCCGCGCCCCTCCCCCCTCTGGGGAGCCCGGCCGCTTGCTCCTCTGCCCGCTCGGCTGTTGAGCCGCTCGGCCGCGGCCGCTTCCTCCGTTCCCCCCCCTCTGGGGAGCCCGGCAAGGCCGCTTGCTCCGCTGCTTCCCCTCTGGGGAGCCCGGCCTGGCCGCTCGCTCCGCCACCCCTCCCCACTGTTGAGCCGTGCGGCTCAGGGCCTGGCCGCTTCCTCCGCCCCCCCTCTGGGAACCCCGGCCTGGCCGCTCACTCCGCCACCCCCTCCTCACTGTTGAGCCGCGCGGCTTGGGGCCCGGCCGCTTCTTCCTGCGCCCCGCACGGCTCGGGGCCCGGCCGCTTCCTCGCGTCGGCTTCCACTGCTTTTGGGCCGCACCACGTGGCGCCCCTCGGCCACCTCCATTTTGCCCCCCCTTTTTCAGCCGCCCACTCCGGGCCCGGCGCTACCTGTCCCTCGGCTTTGGGCCCGGTTTTGGGCCTCTGTTTTTGGGCCGTGCCACGTGGCGCCCCTCGGCTTTGGGCCCAGCTTCCATTGCTTTCGGGCCGTGCCACGTGGCGCCCCTCGGCTTTGGGCCTGGCTTCAACTACTTTTGGGCCGCGCCACGTGCCCCCCCAACCTTTGGGCCATTTTGATTGTTTGGCACCACGTGGCGCCCCCCCCCACACCTTTGGGCCTAGCCTAGCTGGCCTGAGCTAAGGTCCACTCTTGGGCCTTTTCCTTTTTTCGGGATCAATTTACTTTAATTCGATTAATTCCATTAATTCAATTCATTAATTCAATTAATTCAAGTTAGTTAAATCGATTTAATTGGTTTTTGTTCATTTTATTTCAATTTAATTCATTCATTTCAATTCAATTTAATCAATTGATCAACTTGGTGATTTGTTTAGATTCCTGGATTGCAATTTATTTGTTGTTTTTATTAGGTTAAATCGATTTAATTGGTTTTTGTTCATTTTATTTCAATTTAATTCATTCATTTCAATTCAATTTAATCAATTGATCAACTTGGTGATTTGTTTAGATTCCTGGATTGCAATTTATTGGTTGTTTCTATTTATATCAATTCGAGTTAATTGGTGATCTGTTTTACTAGGTTCCTTGGGTTTAGTTTACTTCTATTTTAGTCGTGCAATTTAATCAATTCGATTATTTGATTTGATTGGGATTTGTTTATATTCCTTTGCCTATTGTTGCATTCTCTCAATTACTTGCTTTTACTTGCCTACTTACTTGCTTTGTTTGATTACTTGCATTGGTATTTACTTGCTTTTGTTTGATTACTTGTATTTGTAGCGATTACTGGTTGCTTCTGAATTCCTGCCTTTTGCTTTCTTGTTGGACTTATGCATTTCTTGACATCCTTTTCCCTCTGTTGCTGTATATTCTCTTGTTTGTATTGGTAATTCCATCGGTAATACTAATTGGTAATTGGTTTCTTTGCTTTATTCTACTTGCAATACTTGCAATTTCTTACTTATTCGTTTTGTTCTTCGGTTTCTTTAGCCTGCGGTTTCTCCTGGTTTTTGGGTTCCCGACGGTTGGCGGGTACTTGGCATTGGCTTACTATCACTAATAGTTTCTGTGCTTTTCGTTTGCTGCAGAGTCATGGCACCCAAGGCCAGGAAAGGAGGAAAGGGCAAGGTGCCAGTGGAACCAGCCCGCCCTCGGCATCCGGTCGAACCAGTCGAGCCTGCCCCCCCAGGTGACCCGGTGGAGCCGGTGTATCCTGCCCCCCCCCCGAGGGACACGATTGAGAATACGTTGCAGCAAATTTTGGATCGCTTGCAGGCCTTGGAGCCTCTGCGTCAATCATTAACACGTCCACCCAGTCATTTTGTTGAAAATTGATTTTAGTATCTGAGGTACTGTTCCAAAATTTGATTCAGTCTCTCTGAACTTAACCCTAACTCCACCCCCAACAGCTTCGTAAAAGCCTGGCAAAACTGGAAGATGAACTGGACCCCCCCATGCAATATGTGCCCATTAGCTAACATTGTGTGTGTGTGTGTGTGTGTGTGTATACACACACATATATATATATATTTCCTAGTAACTCACCAAGAACAAGCACCCAATGGCTCAGGGACCATCAAATGTCTCTGGACTATCATTTCTGATAGCACTGTAACAAGAGAACCATGCTACCTGTTGAATTCTAATACTTCTTGCTGACCAATACAATGGTCCAACCAGTTTTCTGCATCAGTAATGGACAATGTGACTGCCTTCATCTCCAAGTAAAATATGTTACTCTTTATGCTATGAATGTTTGGCAAACAATTATAGTTTTGTGGCAGATTAGCACTTTTTATCATTTCAGAAATCCAGATGCTGCCACCCTTATCCTCATGATTTAGGTTGGTTAACTTCAGTGAGAGATAAAAACTGAGGAGATTTAATAGCAGTATCAAAACGGCCATTATAAACAGTTCACACCTTGCCCTTAATATGTGTATAGAAAGATAAAGCAATTGTAAATACTCCCTTTAATACAATACAACACTTTAAAAGAACAGTTAAACAAATATATTGCTTCATTCTGCAGCTTTACTTATTAGACTAAAAAACATCAATACTTCTCACTATACTAAGAGAAAAATAGTTATTGGCTACTGTTTTAATAAGTGGAGTAGAACTCTCCTATTAATATATTGCTAAAATTTCCCTGAAAGAGTCGTTAAAATGTTCATATAAGTTTAAATCTGCACGTTTTATTAGCAATATTTTGGGCTATAATCTTTGAGATCTATGGTGATAATGCACGTTATAATTTAGTGTTCATGCTGTTAAATTCTGAGGAACCAGAGAAACTGTGATAGCAGTATAGACACCAATGAATGAAAGAACTAACTTAGTTATCAGTACAGTACCTTAAATGATAAAACACAACCATACAGCCTCCCTGGATATTCCACTGAATAAACAAAACAGTATATGATTTAGTTGAGTTCTTGCATCAAATAATAATTATTATCAAAAGGACAAAGTTAGGAATTCTAAATGCATCACCAATATATCTTTACAAAGGCTTAATGGTGTTTTATAATAAAATGCACTACACCTTAGGAAGGCTTGACCTTTGCATCTCTTTGAAGAAGCAAACAGCATGCTCATCCAGTCACTGTTCTTCTTTCATTTATATAGTTCTTAAATGTTATAAAAATAACCAAACACACAATATTCCCTGTTCTTTTAGTCAATGGCTTAAGTATTGTAATGTTTTGTAGGTATAAAACAGCCTAGTGCTCTAACCTAGTGCTCCCTAGATGTGTTGAACTACATCTCTCAATCATCTCTATCCAATATAAACTGGCCATACTGTCTGGCAATGATGACATTGTACTCTAAGACTTCTGGAGACCACCACATTGGGGATAACAGTTATACAGCATAATCCAGATAGATAACACAAAGCTCTGGATCAAAGGTAAATTTTGGTCCTCTCAGTATTTATTATCAAAATTAAATCATTACAAAATCTGTTAATGCTGCTGAGGAGGTTATTCCACACAGCCCAAAATCTTGTGGCTGCTGAACATGATTTGTCATCATTGGCTATTTTGCACTGTTACACTTTGTTTTGTTTTGTTTTAAATTACTATTTCTGCACACCTTGGGGTTTCACTGAGCATACTGAAACCCTTCTTTCTGACTGGCTCTATTTTGTGAGCACCCTCCACTGCCACCCCCATTTGCCATGAGCAGGTATGATATTTCAGTGCTAAGAAAAAAATACTGTCCTCTCTGATTTGAAAGTAAAAAGCTTGTATTAGTCCTTTATGCTGACACTGTTTCCCTAGACATTTTGTCAGTAGTTACTCTATGCTTTTATCATTGTCCATAGTATCATATATTTACAGATTTTTTTTCAGACTTGATCAGATTTTTTTATATTCTATAGAAAACTCTGAAAGATTTCAATCTTTTTTTATTTTGCTTGCAGTTCACTGATGCTGAAATGATCAAAGAAGCAATCTATATTTGGAACATTAAGGTTAAATGTTATATGGTTTAATTGCTTTTAAGTCAGTCATGAGGTTCGTAAATTAGCAGATAACATATACAGTTTACAGGATTCAGCAAGTAAGTCTTTGTTTCATTCAACTATCTAAAATAGAAGAAGTAACTGTCTTCTTAATGGCAGTGCCTTGACAATAAAACCCTCATTTACTTGTTACCATGTTATTCCTTAATCCTATTGGACTTATGCCTTGGGTCTACTTTCACAACACTAAATTCTTGATTAAGTTGTACTCAGCATACTCTTCTTTCTAGTTCTTAAACAGCTTTATTGATTTCACTGTAAGATTCTACTCCATTGTTGCAATGGCCTGTTAATTAACTAATTTCAGCACATTGGTTGCTATCTTCTTCCTGGGTTCTTTAAAATTAGTATAATATATGACTACATTTACACTTACAAAGCCACAATTTGTTTGAAGTGAGTTAATCCTTAAGGGCATATCTAGCACAGGGAAATAAAGAACTACATTTTCAGGGAATGGTAGATTGCCAGTACTCCAAAGCTTCCTTTGAGACTAATATTATTTTGTGGGCAGTTTTAAAATATTTGCATATCTATTTTATAGTATGAGTTTGCATTACAATGTCAATTTAGGGAGCAAAGAAAACAAGCTAGCAAGCAATCATCAGAATATGAGCAGCCCCGTGACTAATTCTGTGTTTAAATGAATCAGATTCAAGTGTTAATAGAAACTGACCCCTAACAATTAAAAAAAAACAAGAACTGCTTTGCTTAATCAGACCAAAATCCATTAGCTCAGTAGTCCATTAGTTTAACATAGGGAAGGGTACTTGATGCAAAGGGGAGTGAGGACTACCCTGCTCTGCAGAAACCACAGGCTTGTCTACACAATCACCACACACACCAAGGTGAGTTCGGGAGCACTGTCCAGATAGAGTTCTCCCTTTTGAACTCACCCAGTTCAATACTATGTGTGGCTACATGGCTGTGACCGCTCCAGTTTTTCCATCCTCTCCCCATGCATGCGAATTTACATGTCTTTTCCCATGGCTCAGAGGTGCTTTGGATATCCGATTAACTGGAGGTAGGCCAGGCAAATAACGATATGAGTATGATGGTATGTGCTTCTCCAAACAACTGTTGAATATGCAAAATAAATGGTGATGAAGGAACTCTAAAACGTGGAATTGAAACAGGGAAAGAGATTGCCTGGCCTAGGGAGATCACCTGGCCAGGGAGTCTCTTCCCAACCTCTTCCCCCTACCAGACGAAACTTCTCCCCCAGTCCCACACCAACAGTACTATGAAGCACAGTACACACACACACACACACACACACACACAAATATCCAGATTTTCCACTCAAATCTGGAGTAAATCCCCACTTTTTTGGTGTGGATTAAAGCCCTGAGGTGTAGAAAAGACCTGGATTCAAGCCATACATCATCTGGTCAGCTCGCAGTGAAAACTAGGTGAGATCATTTTATTTGGCCAGTGTAGACAAGCCCAGAGTATGATCCAAGGTGAAGAGAAGAGACAATGTGGAGCCTGTCTGTGTTATTTTTTCTGAATCTGGTCCTCCCTCTCCTTTTGTCTTTCCCTTCATTTCTTCGGCTTCAGTTACATGACAGTTTTTATTGCGGTAATTTGTGCTGTATTGCTGTCTCGCACCAGTGCTGCATCGTTCACATGAATTATTGCTTTATTGGTCTATCAGTTTAGTTTTCAGCAGTTTTCCGCTTTGATATTCACACACAGACTGAGGAGGGGGTGTGGCCTCCCAAGCACATCCTCTGATTACCACAGGAATGTCTGAGACAAACATTCACACACAGAGAGACTGGAAAAGGCTAGCTTGGAATTCTTCAGATGGCAGCAGCTAAGCACAAGGATACCAAGGTGGGAGGGAGAGAAGGAAAGGAACAGGGGATCTCAGGAGGGGAGATGAACATTCACACACACAGAGACTGGAAAAGGTTAGCTTAGAATTCTTCAGATGGCAGCAGCTAAGCATGAAGATACCAAGGAGGTAGGGAGAGAAGGAAAGACACACAGACACACAAGGCTAGCACTCATAGTCTTTTCCGTGGCTGGAAACAACAGTGGATGGATCTTTCCTCCATCCCCTCCTTGTGCAAACCCCTCACTGGTGAGTTCAACCAATCATGGCAAAGCTCTGCTGTGAATGTATAGGAAAGATTGCTGGTAATTCACACAGCACTTAGTGTAATGGTTGATCACACTGTCGAAAATGCGCTACTTTTCAAAAAAAAAATCGGGAAAAGTCCCTAAATCCTTTTTTGCATTACTAATGGGATTTTGTGTCCCCTCCTTCTGAAAGAGGTGACTTTATGGCGCAATGCATGTAAACAATTAGGAATCTTGGCGAATTCTTCACGGTTTTTTTTTTCATCATGTAACCAAGCCCCTGGATTGGGGTCTGATTTTCTAGCTTTGGATCTGTGTGTGACACTCATCATTTGTGTGCTATCAGTGTGTGTGGCTATGTGTGCTATTTACTTTGGCTACGTCTCAGCCTCTCTTTCTTTCTCTGGATTTGTTTCTGTACTGAGACTGGGATTGTGTACAGTTTTCCCTTCATATTTGCTGGGGTTTGGTTCCAGGACCCCACCGTGGATACCAAAATCCGTGAATACTCAAGTCCCATTGCATGCTCTCTCTCTCTCTCTCTCTCTCTCTCTCTCTTTCTCTCTCTGGCTTTTCTTCGCAAACGAAGATTCAGGAAGAACTCATCCTGCGTTTTCTGCAAGCGCGCTGATGACTGAAAAGGCCATTCTGAGATAGACAAGTCCGGTTGCAGAAAGCACAGCAGAAGGTTTCCTCGGGTGATGTTACCAGGTTGTGATTCTTTCTGCGTTGCCGTTTCTCTTCAAGACTTCTTCAGGGTGAGTTCTCAAATAAGGCTGCAGCATTGTGGATAGTGTGTCTCCATGCCTCCCAATGTGAGGCCAGGGCGGACCATTGTTGGTGATCAATTTGGCCAAGCCTGAGATGTTGTTTCAGGGAGTCCTTGTATCGCATGTAATTACGTATGCAAAGTATGCATGCAATGGCATAGCAAAATGGTGTCCCTTATATAAGATGGCAAAATCAAGGTTTGTTTTTTGGATTATTATTGTTTAAGAATATTTTCAAGCTGTGAATACTTAAATCCATGGATACCAAATCAGTGGATATGGAGGGACAACTGTATTTTCTATTTCTTTCTCTGAGTGTGTATGTGTGCATTCTGGAAGAGGTATGTGGGAAAAGTTGGCTTTTCCCTTCTATGAAATTAGTATTTCAAGTCTGGCAATGCCCACAGGGCAGCCATTTTCTGACAGCTTCTGTAACAGTCTTAAAATTCCAAATGCTTTCCATGGTCCAAAAGGTTTAGAGACCCCTTCATTACTTTACGGTTTGAATGCAGCCATTATTCCAATCTTGAGGAAGCCAAATTTACACAATATATTTATGCAGTTGTAAGCAACATTTTAATATTTTTTTTCCATGTGGGTCAGTACATCATAGTGTGACTGGCCAGGATAATATGATGCCAGGTTTTACCACAGAACCTGGCTCATCCGTATTAAGCCTGGATTCAAATACTACCATAGCCATCTGAAGCCCTGCCATGAATAATCTGAAGCAGCTGTATAGTGAAATAACATTTGAGTATTGGAGGTGACCAAAAAACAAAAAAACAAACAACCCCCCCCCCCGCCCTCCAGCTCACTTCAAAAACTTATAGCATATTGGCTGAGATTCTATTTGATGCTAATAAGCATAACATTCTACTGAATTCTTGTGTGGGAGAGGGTGATAACTGCCAGCCAGATGACAACATCAGGGAGCTCTCCCAGACCATCTGCTTGACCAATCAGTTTGGGTTGGAGCTGCAGCTCAGTGCTCCCAAGCAACTACTGTACAGCAGAGGAACTAGATATGTTCTTGCATACTGTGCATAAAAGAACTCACTGGCTGGCCAGTTATGCCTGTATAAGTCATCAAGGAGATTCCTGCCATTGTTGTTTCCACATTTTTCTTTATTAAGCTTTATGCTACAAAAAAGATTAAGTGAACCTGTTTTTAGAAGAATCAACACAAATCATAATGTATTCAAAAGCATATTTTGTTTTCCAAAACTGATACATTGTAAAGGTTAAAGAGGTTAACAAGGCTGATTCTCAAGCTCAGGCAGAACGTATGGTAATCTTTTTAATTTTCTAGGCTGAGCCACTATGCTGTCATAAGTAAGGAGTGTGAGTAATGTACTTCTTCACACATGAAAGAGCCAGAGCAAACATCTTAATTTCCTGAAAGCAATCACTTCTATAGTACAGTATGAGAGATGAAAAAACACTTTAATTCACAATATGGATTTAAACTGTTGCATGTATTTATTTTAAGTGGGTTTGCTAGTTTTCACATAACGGTGTAAGTTCCAGAGCTTTCTTATGGTTCCACTGAATGCTACTGCATACCAAAACAAATATATACTTGGATTCTCAAGTCTACTTCTATCCCCACAGCAGATAGTACATAAATGCATAAATAATAGGGGATTACTGTACATGGAACACATTCTCTTCCCTCTTCTCCCTTATCTTTGGTAATGCTACAGTACCTCTTAATCTCCATCTCTATACTGGACTGGCTGTTTTGCCAGAGACAGTGCTGGTAGTACTAATAACAGTAATGACAGCTGCATATGTGGAAGCTTTCACTGACTGAAGGGACAAAGAAAGACCAATCGTAATTAAATGGCATTTACCATTATCAAAAAACCATGCATCATTATGCCATGTATCATTATAGTTATTAGCTATTGTATGTTCTTGTACTCCAGGATTCTACAAACTCCTCAATCAGTAATCAGATTACATATTTGTAGAGAGGGTTCTCTAAGTCTGAGGTGATTCAAGAAAAGATATGTTTTGGAAAAGAAAAATTGCTGCAGGTAATAAAAGGAATAAGTGGGGGAATGACAGCAGAAACTTTGATGGAATGGAGGGTGGACTTAGAGTGAGTGACAGATTGGGAATGTCAGTTGATAGGTACCTTAGAAAAGGGAAATGAAGATGGTGAGAGCACAGGGATAATTGGTTAAATTATCAGATAGAACTATTACTGCTTATTATTTATCAGTAATTACCTGTTCTGGTTGTTCATGTTCAATAAATAAAACTTATTGATATAACTCCTGCTGTATTCTGGTCTGGATAGATACTAGGAATAGTAATCTTACTTCACGTGTTACCTTTGATACACACAATTTAACATTTAGAGTAATCTGTTACATTAAATTTTGCTGTATTACTTCCAGCAACCCTGACCACTGGCCATACTGACTGGTACAGATGTTATCTGTGGGCCAAAACATTTGGAGGACCAATGTTGTGGAAGCTTGATAACAGAAGTGGGTAAAGTTTCACTCACAGGCTCCACAGGCCCTCCCTCCCAGCCCAACACACCCTTTTTAATACAAATAATGGCCAACTGTTCACTTACTGGTGGTTTTTTTCCTCTTCCCCCCACCCTCCTCCTCCTTTTTAAAAAAGGTCCTTAAGGCCTCCAAAAGCCTGTGAACTTCAAAATGATATTTAAATACTGGTACCTGAAGGCCTTTAGAGACTGGTCATTGCTGTTTCCCAAAACCTCTGTCATTTTCTGCTTCCCTAGAACGCTGGTGTTCACAGGGTGAACTGGAGCTCTCCCAGATGATCTGCTTTTACACTTTTTTTCATCAACATGTAATTTATAATAACTTGAAAGCTTTAAGCCACTCCCTCTTTTCAAAGAAGTCATGCTTATGAAATACATCTGGATCCAACTGCTGTTAGCATTACATTTTTAAAAAAACTTTTTTTTTTTATCTCAGTGCCATGTATTTTTAGATGTGTGTATGAGAGATGAAACTCCAGTTCCTTTGAAAAGGAGATGAGGTGTATGCTGCCATAGGCTTTACCTGTTTCTGTTGCTGGAAATCCAGTCTGAGATTAGAGTTGCAGCCTGCTGGTGGCAGTGCTTGTTACCAAAGCTGCAAGCCAACATAATCACTTCACGGCGTAACTCCCTGGGTATCCCAAAACACATAGCAAAATAGCATTAGGCGCATGTTAATAAATTTGTTTAAATTCTCAGATGAAAATACATCATTACTTACAAGATCTAAACTAATATTTAGCAAAGGTAAATATATTAACAATGCTTTAACAGCAGATCTTAAAAAGTGACAAATCAACCAAGAGAGTACACTTAAGATTGTTACAAACTCTGCCAGCTACAGGCATGCATACATCTAGGCTTCATGAATTGAAGCAAGAACTCAAATAATAAAAGAGAAGCAAACATTCAAAAGAGAGGTAACATTTCATAATAGCAAGATTCTAATATGAATTCAGAAAACAAAAAACAGCATCCATTTAAAGCTGAACACTTTCAAATCCTGCTGATTTCAATGAAGGAGATAAAAATATATATAACCATTAGAACTTGACTAGCTCATGCTCCAAACAATCAGAATATCTCAGAGAAGTAACATTTTTTACATTCATATTAGTTTTTTTTATTTTCTACAACTACTTTGCAGCAGTTAAATATATATATAAATGTATGTATATGTGTATAACAGTACTCATGTTGGTATGAAGCTTGAACAAAGGATTTGTCCAAATTATTTGTTGGCCATCCAAGCTTGAGATACATTGAAGCAACTTGTCTTAAAATATATTCCTGAAAAAGAGGGAGAAGAAAACACCTTGCATTACTTTCATAGTTAAAAGAAAGAATAACACATTCCATCTAGTTCAAATATCATTTTAAAATGTTTCCATTCTTGAAGAGTTTTACATGGCATATTACAGATAAGTAGTAGTCAATCATTTTTGTTATGTATGTCAACCCAAAGTAGGAAATGATGCCAGTATAGTATGTACAATATACACACTCCTACTAACCCCAAAACATTGGTGTTTCCACAATGTTCCACAACACAAAGAGGAAGGTCTAATATATGCTGGTCGGGGTTGTGGGACACCCTCTTTTCTTCTAGACCTCCTCAGCTTCCTGCTCTCAATGCCATTGGCATCACAGGAATCACTAGTTGGTTACCCACTTAAAAGACAAGTTAGCAAAATTCTGTCAGTGTTATTATTATTATCATTATTATTTTATAACTAGCAGTTTTTAAAATATCTGGATTGGAAGGTGAACCCATTTCTATGTGCAGATCCAGCAGAGGATCCTACTAGCAGGGGAGATGATGTTGGCTGATTTCCCCCTCTTTCTGTAGAATATTCAATAATATTTGAAAAATGGATGAAAAATGTGTTTCTTGGGTGTTCAGAAACTCTGACAAGAATAATCCTGGACTGACAAGAATCTTCACAATTTGGGACTTATTTTATGGAAAATTTGCACATGATTGTTTTGTGCAGAAATCAGCATTTTCTACTTAACTCTTTCTTATGCAGGAAACAATTTCTCCACCCAAAAATATCACATACAAATTTTGCACAGAATGTCTTGAACTGTGAAGTCAGCTCCTGAATTCCATTCATGGAATGTTCCTGTCCACAGAAAAGAACTCAGGATCCATAACTTGATAAGGGGTAAAAATAAGGTTAAACACTTTTAGGTGCCATTGATTTCCATTGGATTTAAAATACCTTTCTGAAATAATAGGACTTAGAAGTGCTTAATATTAGGTGGCTCATGCCTTGCATTTTAAAATCTGTAATGTACATTTGACACACGTATAAAAAGCTGCTGGTGTTCAAACAGGCTAGTATTTACCCTGGCAGGCTACTCTTGACTTTAAAATGCATGTTTGAATAATGTCCATCATTAAATATTTATAAGTGACAAATTTAGGCCACACACAGAGATGAAACTGATAGGCTTGGCTGTCTTTATATGCACAGATATGGCAAGACCATTACGCAGGCACAGCCAATTGAAGTAATAATATTGAATAATGTGAGCTGCATATCAAGATAGGACAATTTAATGAGATCTGTATTTCAATGTCTTTTTAGTTGTTGGCATTTTTAAAGGCAAAGGCAGTGTAACAAGTCTTACACTTTTGACCCTTCCACAAAAGGATTCTTTACTCTGTTCATTACATTATAAAGTATGCCTCTGTCATTATCGTCATATCATAATTTCCTCACTGTTAGATTCTCTTGTTTTTAGGTGAAATTTAAATGCAACTTTAAAAAATGTACTTCTCATTATATTAGCACACTATAAAAGTGAATAACTTTTATTTACATGTCAACATATTCAGCTGTATGTTGTGACAAGATGAAAGAAAATACATGGTATGCTTTCCTGTGGCAGATAAGTTATCCCTGTGAGAAAAATAATTTATTATATCTTGGCTGTCAGCTCCTACATAATGAAGAGAACCATCCAAAAATATTTTTTTTACTATTCTTATTTACTAAAATTCATTTTTTATGGCAGTCAGACTAAACAAAAGTCAACAAGGAATATATTATAATGGTTTTCAATGTAGGCAACAGTAAGTTGCAACCTAATTTTCCATTTAATTCAGCGTAACATGACAGGGAAGGAAGCTTACACCTCACAGAATTCAGTGTCTATCAGCAATCATTAGAAGGACAAAGGAAATGAAGTGAGTGAGTGAAAGCATTAATATACTCCTTGTTTCCTCCAACACATCACTCTATTTTACTGTGGGTGATTATGTCTCTAAGATAGAGAGAGCAGCCCAAATCTACTGATAGGCCCCTGTATGTTTTCCTCTCTTGCTGACCGGTTCAGTTCCTGGTTATATTTAAATTAAACATTTAATATTATATTTAATATTTAAAGTGGTATAATTCAGTTCACAGTGCTTCTAAGTTACAATTTCAAGAGGGAAGGAGTGTAGCTCAGTGTCAAAATGTGTGTTTTGTTCAATCCCTGGCAGCTCTATGTAGAACTGAGACAGATTCCTGTCAGAAACCCCAGATAGCTGCCGCCAATCAGTGCAGACAACACTGAGCTTCTAAAAAAACCCCCAATATTCTGACACATAATAAGCTCCCATGTTCCCAGCATGAAAAAAAGTTTCTTTTTATCACTCTTTAATACAGGGGTGGGCAATTTCTGGCACGTTCACAAGCACATTGTTCCCTAATCCATCAGGGAATTCACCAACCCCAACTACTGCTGAAATCCAGTGGGAAAGGGGGATTGCTTTGAAACAAAACACACAAGGAGCACATGTCTTGTTTTAAAGATGAATTGTGCTTCCAGGACTCCTCTGTTTTCAAAATAAGGAATTTGTTCCCCCTGTGTCTTGTTTGAAAGCAAAAATGTGCCCCCTCCCAACCCCACTGAAATTCATGGGTGGCATTGGGGATAAAAATAAAACAAACAAATAAGAGCCATATTTGTAAATCTTTTTTCTGCTTTAGTTCCCCGCCACCACCTTCCAGGAAACATTTTTTAAACACAGCTTTGTGTACAGTGATCAACTATGGCTTCTTGTGCTGCCTTTTGACAATCAAGGGTGGGATGAGGGTTCAACAATGATCTAATTGATAAGGGGAAGTGAAAGATAACTTTTTCAACTGAAACAAAGATGGCAACATTATTATTAACACTGAACAGATTCTGATATAATCTATACCTAAATGTTTTTGATTGTGTAACCCATCAATGGTTGCTGTTCAGAAACAAATTGAACCTTATAGTCACATTAAAGTAGGGATGAAAAGAAAGGACCAGACACCACACAAGTAAAGAACTGTTAAGAACCATTGGGCAATGAATTGGAATTCAACTCAATTAACTCTCCCATTGAAACAAATAGTCTTAAAAGTGCTTCACCTTATTTATTGGATTTGTATCCCACCTTTCTCACAAAATGGGATCCTGATGAATCACACCCTAATGGGATAATTTTTTGTAAGTCTTTCCTACATAATAAGTATCTTACACATTAAATGTGCATTTTTTTCTTGTTACATATTAAGCCTACATATCTCATTGTAAAGTGGAATATTTTGTAATGGGGAAATGCAATTTTTCCCCCTGACAATCAAGACATTCATTGCCACTGCAGTTGTCTCTCAGTTGATAAATCTGTGATACTGTTAGTAATGAATAACTCATTTTTTGTTCACTGGGAGATTATGTGCTTTCCCCTCTGCTGCACTGTGAAAACCTATGTAATCAGGCTTTTCTTTTTTTAAAACAAAAATAATGTAATTAGTTCAATTAGTCCATAACTAGCATGCCTTTCGCCATTTGGAAATTGACTTTTCAAGAATTATAACATTAAGGCTGAAGTGCAATTAGGATAAACACTGACAGCTCATGTTGAAAGGTGCTTGGCAATTTAAGAATCCTATCCAAAAGGACAACAAGTTTAATGTTTGGTAAAAGAAAAGAGAGAAAAAATCTTTACATTGAAGATGTTGTAGTTTTCTGTGCGATCCAACAACTTATCTAGTGGATAAAGAGCGCGGCTGGCAGCATGCCAAGGCAGAAATTCCTTTTCCTTTGACAGGTATCTGAGAAGCTCTAGTGGGATATTCTGAGGCAAATAGCCAGCTCTGCACAATTAAAGAAGTTATTGTTAATTATTATTTGGAAAAAAAAATGTCCCAGATGACACTAAAAACTCAGGCAGGCTTCTCTCTGCATTAAAAGGAAACAAGTGCAATCTTTATGTCATATTCTATACCTGAAAACATCAAGTCAACAGTCACAAGCATTCACTACCAAAACAACAACAACAACACCTTCACAGGTTGTCATAGGCAATTTAGAGAAACTGACTCTGGGCTGCATTTATAATTTTTAAATCATGTTTTCCATAAAAAATTCATCTTGCTCCAGCAGTCATCCAAAATTGCATTGCTGAATCTTATCAAGCCATGTTAGAAGAAATAGGTTGCATTCAGGCATTTGTCCACAGCTTCATAAACCATAGTTCCAAAAGCCTCCTAGAAAATTCTTCTCATTACACAGTGGCTTCTATGCAGAAATGCTGGCTTACATTAAATCACAATTCCTCATTATTTCTGAACCAGAGGTCCAAAAGGAGTGTTGTGGTCATACGTTCCTCCTTTGTGTCTCCCCTTCCTTGCTCCCATGGCACATTGGCTTCAACACTGAAATCCTGCCTTACATTAAGATAAGATTTCCCTGTTATATCTGAACCAAAGAATTCTTAAATAACATTAGTTTTTTTAAAAAAACAGACCCATGGAGTAGATGACCCTTGGTGTACCTTCCTTTCTATGATTATGTGAAACAATTAAAGCTGTATGATCATTTCCCAGAAGAACTGCCTACTGCTTTTTAAGCTTTTTCCTTTGAGGTTTTGTAATAGGAATTTATATAACAAGTAAATATTTTCATCAAATTGAACCCTTTAAAGTATTCAATGTATGAATTTATCAAAATGAAAATAGAGGAGTACAGTAGGACCCCCATATACATTGGCAATTGGTTCTGGGGGGCATGGATACTGAAAACTGTGGATAATAGTGAACACCATTGAAAATAATGGTTTAAAATACCATAGAGTTGCCTTGGAGGACCTAGAAAATGGCTACAGTGGACACATTTTCTAGGAAGACTGTATGGTAGGTGTGCTGTTTTGTGTCCCATGGATAGTTGAATCAGTTGATAGTGAATTAGTGGATACGGGGATCCTACTGTATTGTTGTTTTGTTAATCTTCAAACTAGCTTTTTTAAAAACTCATTTATTTTGGAAAAATAATCATACGATCATGAAGACACTGGAATATGTTTTATCAGGTTTTGAGTTATGTATATCAAATTGTTCTTTTCATTATTTCCATAGTTTAGCAAGTAGGAGGGGGGACAGTAACGAAATTATAAAAAACAGTCCTCATCTATCACAGCTGTTACAAATCTTCTCTGTACTCAGGTTTTACAACTGAAAGGGATGCCAATATTTTGAGTAAAGAAACTAGGTCAACAGCACAAACCAACACTTGTAAGATCAGCTGTGTTGATGGGAAGGACAAGATCAAGAGCTATCTTGTATTTCACTGTATATTTCTTGGATTATGTTGGGAATATATGGATATACAAAACGGCAAAGGGAAATTGATTAGCAGATACAAGAGTCAATACAGTTTACTTGCTTTGGGAATACTGTTGGAATCCCAAATGTTGCAAAATGAACATTCAAATAACCATGAAAAATCTTTGGATGGAATTAAGGGTAACCAGTGCAGGCTAGCAGTTCAGAAGTCCTGACTGAAGCTCTATGATGCTTCAGTTATAAGAGTTTTACATATCCTCTTTTAAGGATGTCATGATAGTTTGTGCCCAAAATTTCATCAAAATATTCATATTTATTAGGTTGAAACTGCTAGTAAACATGGGGATATTTAGAATTCTATTAGCCAGCAAAGAAATACTGTGACTCCTTTAGAAAAAAAGCACCACGTTTTGCCCATCTTTGAAATCAGAATTCTATACAGTTATCCCTTCATATTCACTGGGGTTTTGTTCCAGGACCCCCCATAGATACCAAAATCCATGAATACTCATGTTCTATTATATGCAATGGCATAGCAAAATGATGTCCCTTATATAAGATGGCAAAATCAAGGTTTGCTTTTTGGATTATTATTTTTTAAAGAATGTTTTCAAGCCATGAATACTTAAATCTGTGGATACCAAATCTGTGGATATGGAGAGACAACTGTATATAAATTCTATTCCTTTCCTTCAAACCATTATCTTGAGACTTCCACCATTCCACACTGGTTGACACAGACATTAATCTTTAAATTACTGAATAGTCATTTTTTAATGTACAGGAGCTCTCAATGACTTAGCTATCTGGTTTTAAAGGAGGCATTTGTGTGTTTTTCAAATGCTTTTTGACCTTGGTTTGTTCTCTTGCAACTGAACCCACAGATAGATCCCAGCACATTCATTTTCCCCTTAGGGACAAAGTACCAAATGGTACTGTAATTGCCAAGGGAAAATTATTACTCCATTTCAAATTATTTCCCTCATAAATCCCAAACCAGTCAAACAGACTTTGTCACAAAAACAACAGGGTTGCTGTGGAGTGCTGCAAGTCCCACTCAGAATTGCACCGTAAATTCATGAGCCCAACACCAACCATAGCCATTTTGAGATGTATTTAAATCAAACTTAGAAAACCCAAGCTGGCCACAAACTGCCTGACAGTGTTGAAACAATGGAAATGAGGTGATTTAGTTGCCACAGCTCTACAAACCACTCTGCATCATCTGTTTCATATGAAATGTAGAGGACGTGACTGGTTTATGACTGTTCAGATAGCTCCTAAATAGGGGTGGAAAAGAAAGACATACGCCTTTCTGCAATAGATTTGCATCAAGGATTGGTTCATGGCTGTAACTTGCTTTCTTGTATGTCATGCAAACTACAGAACACAACACTCAATGAAATTATTGCAATCTATGCAACTTCATATCCTGTACTGAGTATGGTGTGATATAAAGGGTGTTACCTCCTACTTACAAATAACTGCCTTTTAGTCCTCTGCAACAGATTATCACTGCATCAATGATGATGACTTGAGAAGGGTGAGCTTTTAGGCAATTACAAGCAATATATTGCCAAAGAATGCTTCTTTGTTGCCCATTACAGGCAGTTACAGAGGTGTCAGGAACATTTAACACCCCATTCATTTTGGGCTATGACTCCACAATTCTTTACTAATAACCAGGCTGGATGGGCTGAAGGGGAGTCACTGAAGATTCTGCCATCTGGAGATCCAAAGATTCTCCTCTTCTGAGTTAGATAAACCATGGAGAAATAATACAGGACTAGAAGGAATATGATTTTTAAAATATCGGCCATAAAATGCAAAACATGAGTATAGTTGTTCTTTCATATTCACTGGGGTTTGGTTCCAGGATCACCCATGGATACCAAAATCCGTGGATACTCAAGTCCCAGTATATACAATGGCATAGCAAAATGGCGTCTCTTATATCAGGTGGCAAAATCAAGCTTTGCTTTTTGGATTATTATTTTTTAAAGAATATTTTCAAGCTGTGAATACTTAAATCCGTGGATGCCAAATCCATGGCTATGGAAGGACTCTATAGCAAAACTCTCTAAAAATGGCTAAGCATGTTCATAATAGGCTTTCAATAGTGAAAAACCAAGCGTTTCTTTTTTTTTACTTTCTGAAGGAAATTCTATGAGACCACTCTTTTCTTCTAATAGGGTTGTGAGTTACCATCCCTGTCTTCAAAAAGCAGTCTTCCCCTTCCACAGACTAGTAGCTCTGCACTAGGAGGGTTATGATGTGAACTAGGATTACCCAATGGAAAAATTGAGAACTTTCATGTACCTTTAATGGCTCTGTAGAAAAGGGGATTTAGGTAGGTGTTGCTTGTCATGCAACCAGGTGACAAGCAACACCTACTTGAAACTCCTCCTTCTACATAACACTTAAAGCATAATGCATAATTATTTATTACAATAGAGACTTTTTAATTATGCCATTTTAAAACTTGTTCAATGTTTTGTATGTTGTTTGCCACCCCAGTCTTAATGGGAGAGGCGGGAGATAAATAAATCTTATATTATTATTATTATTATTATTATTATTGCTACATGAACCCTCTCCACTTTTCATTCTGGTTAATCCTAGAAGACACAGAGAACACACACAGAATCATAGAATCATAGAGTTTGGCCATCTAGTCCAACCCCCTGCCATGGAGGAATACACAATCAAAGCACTCCTGACATATGGCCATCCAACCTCTGTTTAAAACCCTCCAAAAAGGGAGACTCCATCACACTCTGAGGGAGTGCATTCCACTGTCAAACAGCTCTTACTGTCAGGAAGTTCCTCCTAATGTTTAGATGGAATCTCATTTCTTGTAGAGCTGATTGGGAAAATTCTGGAGATCTTGAAGCCCGGACGGCATACATACGTAGTTTGCTTCCTAGCTCAGAGATCTTTGAGTGCTGCAGCAGCTGGGGCACCAGCTTATATTGCTACTGCTGCATTAATAGAGCCCCTATTTCCAATGCTCAGAAAAAAAATGGCTTTCTTGGACTATAGTCCCAGAATTCCTCAAGCAGCATGGTCAGTGGCAATGCTGTCTGGGAGCTATAGCTCCAAGACATATCTCTGCCCCACTTTTCCCCTCTTGAAGGGATTTCAGCACAGGTGTACACACCATAGTTCACAATCCCCTGTTAAGTAGGGGGAAAGAACTGTTTGTTTATATGATCTGTAATCCAAAAGAGATCCACCTAAACATCAGGAAAAACTTCCTGACAGTAAGAGCTGTTCAGAAGTGGAATACACTGCCTCAGAGTGTGGCAGATTCTCCTTCTTTGGAGGTTTTTAAACAGAGGCTGGATAGACATCTGTTGGGAATGATTTGATTGTGTGTTCCTGTATGGCAGAGTGTTGGACTGGATGGCCCTTGTGGTCTTTTCCAACTCTATGATTCTATGAGTCCATTGCTCTGTGTCCTAGTCTCTGGAACTGCATACATTCTTCGCTAAATTATCACTTATTACTTTTACTATTTTGTTCAGAATATCATCTTATATAGACAGACATTTATAAAAGTCGTTGATAGCTTCAACACTACACAATAAAAGCAAAACTTCCAGACCTAGCTTAGAGAAGACCTGCTGAAAGCATTAAGACAATTCAATTATTTCCATCAGATGCAAAGTGTTATATGCATGTCTAAGGTTCTACATGGCCAGAGAGTCTTAAAATGAACAAAAGCTATCATAACGAATCAGAGATGAGGATATCTCTCGGTTTCTAGTACATATCACTTTTGCATGTCATCATCTATAACTCTGTTCTATCCAGTTTCTTCATTAATTGGCCATGGTGTTTTTTTTAAAAAAAACACCATGAACAAAGTTCACATGTGAATAGTTATTTTAAAGCACATTTTCTCTCAAAATCTTAGTTTCTTTCAAAGTATGCATTTCTAAATACACTTTGATATTGTTTTGTGTGGTTTCAAGTTGTTTCCAATTTAAGGCAAACCTACTACGGGGTTTTCTTCACAAGATTTATTCATGGGGAGTTGCCTTTGCCTTCCTCTGAGGCTGAAAGGACATGACTTGCCAAGGCCACCTGGTGGGTTTCCATGGCTGAGCAGGGGATTCAAACCCTGGTCTCCAGTGTCATAGTCCAATGCTCAAACCACTACACAATGCTGGCTTTCAAGAGTATCGGCACTTTGATAATCTCCTCCCTCCAATCAAGAATGCTTTTGTAGGTAACTAAGTTTCTACC
Source organism: Gambelia wislizenii (assembly GCA_030847615.1). Classification (NCBI taxonomy): domain Eukaryota; kingdom Metazoa; phylum Chordata; class Lepidosauria; order Squamata; family Crotaphytidae; genus Gambelia; species Gambelia wislizenii. The sequence continues at coordinate 198,880,006 of JAUMIR010000005.1, read as the reverse complement.
CACACTTTAGTCAGAAAACTGTGGATCAGGTCAGTGGATCAGGTCAGTGGCACACATGGCTTAACCCTCTCTACATATAGCTGTATGCAGACACACACACACACACATTCACATTCAACTGGATACACAGAAGCTAGCCACTGCTTCCAATGCCATACACTGTGTATATACTGGTGAAAGAATGACTGAAACAACAACAAACCGGTGTTGACGACTACAGAAACCCTGCGTCCACTACTAATAATCCTCAAGCTTAGTTCAACGCAATCCTACTAAGGGTATAGCTACACTACAGAGTTATACCACTTTGATACTATTGTAAATGTCATGACTCTATACTATGGGATCCTGGAATTTGGAGTTTGGATAAGTAAGCAGAATTCTTGGCCCTAGATCAATAGTGCTGTAGTTGAGGGGAATGTCCTAGGGAATTCTAAGTGCCTACTAAACAACAAATCCCATAATTCCATAGTTCCTAAAATGGTCCACATCAGAATAAGCTGTTGTGAGTTATGGTCCCATTGTTGAAACTTTAATGTAGAGGCAATAATGAAGGTTAAATACTTGGGATGTAGTCACCGCTTATTTTTATTCACAATAACGAGTGATTTCAAAAGTTTTCTTGCTCCTGGGAAATATTATGAGAGCATTTTTCAATGTCTGTTGACACTGGTTTTTTTCTGGAAAAAAAATCTATTTGCATAAAAAAAGACAGTCTTTGTACAGAAAACTGTGTACTCTTTTTTTGCACAAAATGCTGATTTGTGTACAAATGCCATATATTTTTGCACAACTAAGTTTTTTGTGGGGGTTTTTGCACAAAGTCTCAAAATGTGAGGTTGATCTTTTTATTAGTCCACATCTGTGGACTCTGGATCCACAAATTCAATCAACTGTGGATCATCACATCCCATATTATAAAATAGCTGTAACATGAAAGAGGACACACTGAAGCTTCTGTGTTCATGTTACCACCATTTAGTAATATGGGATGTGATCTGCTTTTTTTTTTTTTTTTTTTTTGGTATCTAAGTGGGGTCCTGGAACCAAACCCCCATGGATCTGAAGGGCCCACTGTATTGAGACATCCTTTCTGGTCAAGAATAAGAAAACTTGTGAACATTCCTTTCATCTTTATAAATACAAAATACTGATTTACAGAAATACTGCTACTTGTGAATGAGCTAAGAAAACATTATCAAATCTGAGAGCTGAGAGCTGGCAAGATTTCAAATGTGTTTCAGCAGCTTAGACAGAAACTTTGACTATTCTCACAGCCTATTGCTCTAATTTCTGATACTTAAATTGTCTAAAAATCCTGACTTTCTGGCCATTAGTCTGAACAGGGGTTTAAACAACATCATTAAGGATAATATGGATCCAATTATCTTGAATATGCTTAAAGACTTGGGAGGTTGTAATGAATTAAATCTGGGTCTCTTGGGAAGGATTAGTGTGATACAGATGACTACAAATTCACACTTTAATTTTGTTTCACAGGTGCTACCAACAAACAATTCAGGAATCATTTCTGATAATAAGGAGCATTTTTAGGAATTAAATGTTGCTTTGATATAATTAAAGGTATAATGTTTAACTATTGTGATCAGTGAGCCAGTGCAAGTTGAACCTTGGATCTTAAGAGGCCAAATTTGAAATTATAACTGATCAGTGCTTTAGTAAGTAAGTACTTTAGTAAGACTCAGTAGTGCTTTATTAAATCCAGAGTTATCAACTACCCACCAGTAAGGACTGGGCTAAGAAGAGCTGATATGAAGATAAAAGAGGGCATCATCCACTACAAGGATGGGCTAAGTGTAAGCAAAAACCCACATGCAGCTCCCTAGGCCCCACTCCCAATAAGAGCTACCATTTTGACAGTTCCTTATCCCCCAGAGTTGTTTTAGGCCAAATGTGGGCCTTCTCTGGAAACCCCGAATGACTTCAGATCACCTCTAGTTTTCAAGAAATACATATCACTGGTCTAAATCACATCACTGGAGCTAGAGCATAGCAAAAAAATCCGCTCTACAGTCCTATGAGGGCACAAAGGTCCCTTTTCAGAAATCCTTTAATAAAAGACTGGGGACGTGGAAGACAGTGAAGCCCTTCCTGGACTGAGGGGCATATGAGACCCCAAGATTTCAGGAAGTTGCCCACCCATGATCTTGTATTATATTATATAAGACTAGCATTATATGTTAAAGAGAGGTCATTATGTAAGGAATATGTCTAGCCAATTAAAGTACTGAATGGGTTACCACCTATAAGAAATGGCTACTATGGCCAGCTTCCAGTAATTAGAGTAAAGAAAAAAATGTAGTTGAATTCCCACCAGGTTTCCTACAAGCAGACATGCTTACGATGTGGAAGAACTTATTGATTTACCCTTATTTTCTAAGACAGATGAACTGAAGATAAGATTGAAAATGCCACAGACAAATTCAGTGGAAAAATATGTGACATATTTAGTGTGTTAGTAAGCATTGTTATCAAAGATGTGCAGATGCTGGGCACGAATTCTTGGACAAGATAATATTTGGGGAATCAAAGTGAGCCAGCTTTCCCATACTTTCATGTCAATCAATACTAGACTCTAAAAACAATGCAGCTTAATAAGCATTTCAAGTTCCATTTCCTCAAAACCCCACAATTTCCACAATTAAGTCTTGGAAGTTTCCCAAGCAAAGTTCTCTGATCAAATCTAAAGCAGTGGTGGGCATCTTAGAGCTGCTATGGGGCATTTTTCAGGTTCTAATTCTTTCCAGGAACTTTACTCCCAGAGAGGCAAGTGAGTGAGGCAGGAAGGGCGGCTCTCGCTGGGGCATCCTTTTTGCTCCCACCACCAAGGAGGAGGAGGAAGGAAGGGGGGCTTGAAGTTTCCGTCTGTTTCTCTCCCTTCTTTTTCATCCTGCCCCCAGGAAGAATGTCTTTAGTGGCAGCACCAGACAGCCCCGGGCCTGACAGACAGGCAAGAAGGTAAGGCAAGGTGAGCCAAGCAGTGCCAGACCTGGGGTGGTTGGAGGGAAGGAGGCCCAACTGGGTTGGACTGGGGGCCTGGGAGCCAAGCTGGATGTGGCGGGGATGATGGTGGCAGCAGTCACGTTGGTGATACATGTGCTTCCTAGCTGGCCCTGCCAATGGGGGGAGAAGGAGGAAGAAGAAGCACCACCTCTCACGGCACATTACCTGGGGAGGGAGCCGAAGGCCAGGCAAATCCCCGTGCTCGCTGCTCATTCAGGGATGAGGGAGTAGCCAAAGTTTATTCACGTTTTTTCAGTTTTGCAGTGGTGCTCCGCCCCTAACTCCCACGGATAGGAAGGGATGACTATATTGCCTCCAGCCAGCTCTATAGAGACCCTCAGTCAGGCAGTCAGGAATCTCTGATTCTGGAACAATGGCATTTCCCCCTTCATCTTCCAAGTAAGGAAGCAATGTGGGGGAAGGGGGAGGGAGATGGAGGGTGATGGAATGATGCAGGATGAGAATGCCATTGTTGGAAAGACAGATGGTGAGAGTGGTTACAGTGAAAGGATGGAGTGCAAGAGCAGCAACACAGGAGGGAGAGAGAGTGGGTTTAGCTGGGAGGCATGGCAGGGTGCAAAATGAGACTTGTTTATGGATGCTACAGATTTGGCAACAAACAATAGCAGTGATCTTTGGCAGGGAAAGGGAGTATTTTAATTTGGGGTTTTATTGGGGGGTAGATTGGTGTTGCAAAATAGGGCTTGCAGGAGCAAGGCTTTTCCAAAATTAAAAGCTTCTGTTTCAGGGATAGGTGATGAATGGGATTGGACCTGACTAGTTCCCCAATTGGATCATTTGCCCAATCTGAAGTTCCACCTGCCCTGCAAACTTTCTATTTGCCCATGGGCAAATCATAGATGAACTAGAGCTCCTGTGCATAAGGCAAAATTGACAGTATGACAGTGTTTCTTTCTAAAAACCTATACGGGTATGAATCACTAACACCCTCTTCCATGTTTCATTGTAATCTGTAAGATGCGGCTCTCTTAACAATGCCATGCTTGAACCAGGTTCAAAAAAGGGCAGTTAGAGAAACAACCCTAGCGACTTTTCAATCATGAAACTCTAATAGAGTCTCCAAAAGTCTGCAAAACCTTGAGCATTCAAAGAAAACAAGGAACTCTTCAATTTGGGCTGACATTTTGAGCTCTTGGTCAACTTGTCACTACCCTTCAGAGTTCTTATTACAGTGCCACATAAGTGAATAAATAACATGACCAGATGTCATAACAGAAATATAGTCACCATTTCAAGAACTCAAACAGAATGTGACAATACTATATTATGGTCTATGAAAAGAAAAGTCACATGAACCAGTGCTTTGCGTTTGTGGTCAGAAAGATAAGTAGGGGGGGGGGAAGCTAAGGCTGAATCCAGGAAAGAGGTATAAAATGAACAGTCTAGGAAGTGTACAGTATATGTATTTGTAATCTGTGGAAGGTCTCTTACAGTGGATTCTCCTGAACCCAGATTACTAGTAAAAAAAAAAGGGGGGGGTGCAGCTGCTGGGACCAGAATGAATTGATAAAATATGGATTTTTTTCCTTTGCATTTGTTTTTCTGTGTGTACGTATATTCAACATATTTACAAATATGGGGAACTAAAGACACAAACTTATAAACACAATATAATTTTTATAAAGAATGTAACAAAAGTTAAGCAAACTTTTAAAAAACAAACAGAGAAAGTACATACAGACAATTTTATTCTTTCTCCTGTATCTGCCTGACAATGTCCTAAATCCAATTGTTATACCCACATTAATGTAGACCTAATTGTTATACCCACATTAATGTAGACCAGGGCCAGTTTTACCATACCACCAAAACAGCATCTGCAGGGGGCCTCACACCCTGCCCCTGTCCTAACCCTCCTCCTGCAAAAACCTCCTGCTGGCTTTTTTTAAAAAAACCAGTGTCTGGTCTCCCAAACTGGAAAAAGAAAGAGAAAGAGCGAGCTGCCCTCCATGTGGCTGAAGCTGGAGGGAGTTTGCTGCTCCCTCGCCCCCTGCTCCCAGGGGATCATCAAAACGCAAGCCAGCCAAGTGTGTGTCAGAGAAGGGTGAGTGTGTGTATGAGAGAGGGGGGGAGGGAAGTGTGAGGGTCATCTCCTTCCTTCTCTTTCTCCCTGCTCTCTCTTCAGAAAGGGCTTCTTTCTTTCTTTCTTTCTTCCACATAGATCCCCTCCAGCCCATTTTTTCAACTGCTCTTAACCTGTCCTTTTCTCCCCTTCCTCCCTTTCCCCCTTGGTCTTCTTCAGCTTCCTCCCCTTGCTGCCAACTGAGTTCAACCTACAAAAGGAATTTGTGTGTGTTTGCCTATGTGCCTTCAAGTCATTTCTGACTAAGGTGAACCTACTATGGGGTTTTCTAGGCAAGGTTTGTTCAAAGGGGGTGTGCCTTTGACTTTCTTTGAAGTTGAGAAAGTGTGACTTGCCCAAGGTCACCCAGTGGGTATTCATGGCTGAGTAAGGATTCAAATCCTGGTCTCCAGAGTCATAGTGCAATGCTGAAACATCTACAACACTCTAGCTCTTTTAACAGAAGAATATAAATAAAAATTCGGAGTAATATTACTGGGAACAATGGTTTTATTGTTGTCACTAAAACATCAGCATCCCATTAGTGTTATGTGGGAGCCATTGGGTAGAGCAGTGGTTCTTAACCTTTTCTTTACCAGGGACCCCCTTTAAATATCTTTTGTTGCCCCAAGACTTAACTCAAGAATTAAAACCCTAATAATAATAGCTAACAACAACAACAATACAATTACACCATCCATTAAACTTTCCTTCAGAGGCACTCTTGCTTCTTCCTGAAAGTTTGTGGCTGGAGTAGATTGAATGGCAATGTGCAGGCCAAGCCAGCCAGCCTTTGCCTTAGTTCCCGTCATGTGGCTGCTCCACTACAGGGAGGAGGTGGGCCAAGCAGCCTTCAAGCCTTTCTGGACACCTCTGAGGACATCGTGGACCCCAGGTTAAGAACCACTGGGCTAGAGAATGCTGGAAAAGGAACAATGCAACCAGACCTTGAGAAGGGTGCTGGCAGGAGGATTCTGGGAGGTGTTATGCAAAAGTAACTTTCCCAGGCTCTGAATGCAGCCTAGAATCATAGAATCATAGGGCAGGAAGGGACCCCAAGGGCCATCCAGTCCAAACCCCTTCTGTCCTTCATGAAGACACAATCAAAGCACTCCTGACAGATGGCCACCCAGCCTCTCTTTAAAAACTTCCAGGAGGCAGCACTGTATTCCACTGTCCAACAGCTGTTACCCTCAATAAATTCTTCCTAATGTTTAGGTGGAATCTCTTTTCCTGTAGTTTGAACCCATTGCACTGTGTCCTAGTCTCTGGAGCAGCAGAAAACAAGCTTGCTCCATCCTCAGTATGACATCCCTTCAAACATTTAAACATGGCTATCATGTCACCTCTCAACCTTCTCTTCTCCAGGCTAGACATACCCAGCTCCCTAAGCCGCTCCTCATAGGGTGTAATGCCTTCCAGAACTCTCACCATCCTGCTCACCCTTCTTTGGACACATTCCAGCTTGTCCATATCCATCTTGAATTGTTGTGTCCAGAACTGGAAACAGTATTCCAGGTGAGGTCTGACCAAAGTGGAATGGAGTGGTACTATTACTTCCCTTGATTTAGACACTATACTCCTAAATCATCATTATCATGCAGCCCAGAATTGCATTGGATTTTTTTTTTGCTGCTGCATCACACTGCTAACTCATGGTTCAGCTTGTAGTCCACTCTATCTTTTCTTTGAGGAAATCTACACTATTACGTAATTGCTAAACTACATTTTTAGTGGCAAATTATGTAATACAGTAGCCCCCCCTTATCCACTGGGGATTGGTTCTGGGGGGGCATGGATACTGAAAACCGTGGATAATAGTGAACACCATTGAAAATAATGGGACTTCTGGTTTAAAATACCATAGAGTTGGCTTGGAGGACCTAGAAAATGGCTAGAGAAGACACGTTTTCTAGGAAGATTCTATGGTAGGTTGCTGTTTTGTGTCCCACAGATAATGAATTCGTGGATACTGGGGTCCTGCTGTAATATGAACATCCTGTACTGTGAATAAGTTAGGTTACATTGACCAGAGATAAACATATGGGGCCCCCAAAATAAAGCATTGCAGGGCCCCCCAAAATTCCTTAAACTGGCCCTGGTGTACACCCACTGAAGCACCTGAACTTCAGTGTTGACTGAGTTCCCATTGATTCAATAGAGGACCCACAATTGGATTTAGACCAAGAATTCCAATTAAAGCATTATTGGACCCCTAAATTTGGTCTTAGCACCATAGATCCTTAAAAAAAACAACCTTAAAACTAATACTGAAATTGTGTTCATTACAGATATGGCTCTCCAGGAAAATAATTGTTGTAGCATTCTAGTACCACAAAGCACTGCTACCTTCAGGACCATTCAAAAGCTGCAGATGGTGCAGAATACTACTCTACATCCCAGTTGCAAGGAGACAGAAATATACTTCACAAATCAATTCAACCAATGTGAAGGAGAAATAAATATTTCAGTTTTTATCAATGTACAATATCTAAGCCAGGAGCAGCACATGGTTGCCACTGGGGCCAGTGGGGCAGAGAATGAGGTCACCTTAGGCAAAACCAGGTAGTCTGCTCCACAACAAGGAACCATTATATAGCAAATGCAACCCATGGATCCTGAAGGCCAGCCTCAGAATTAGCATAAAGGATGGTGGGAGGGGAGTTGTCTCTGACTCATATGACAGAATGGAGCACATTTTAATGTTCTTCCAACAAAGTAGTCCACACAGGGATGGGGAGGCATAATGAGACAAGTAACTTCACGATCATGCATGCAGTACAGACTGAGAAGTTGAACAACAATGGGGAAAAATACAAAAAGTAGGGAAGTGCTGAAAGCCTTTATGGCATCTCCTTTTTCCCATCAACTCAGCTTCGACTTGTGGTGGTCCTATGAATGAGAGACCTCCATGACACCCTACCATCAATCAGCCCTGCTCAGGTCCTGCAAACACTGGCCTGTGGCTTCCTTGATTGGGAGTATCCATATGCAATACAATCTTCCTCTTTTCCTACTTCTTTCCATTTTACCAAGCCTTATCATCTTCCCTTACATATCTCAGTTTCTCTTATACCCCAGGATGTCATTTTAAAAACTCAAAGAAAAAAATAGGAATAGAAAACCAAATACTTGAAAAAAAGAGGAAAAGAAAATGGATAGCAAGGGGTAGGACATTCTAGGGGAAATTCACATGTGCAAACGTCCCCAGACTTCCAATTTTAAAAAAGAAAAAAAATACTTTAAAAAAATTGTTTCTACTTCCTCCATTTCCTACAAATACAAACCCATTCAGTGACATGCTCACATATGTACACACTATGCCACAGTGAAATATATTAAAAGCTATCTTAGAAGATAGCCAAGCATTTTTAAATTAAAAATGTGTGTGTGTGATCAAATTGAGTAAGACATTATATACAGTCTCATTTATACCTAAGGCATTTTCAACATTATAATATCTATTGGCTGGACTGACTCCAAACAGACTGCCTAGCGATTATCAATAGCATGTCTAATTAGTCTAGTGTGTCCATTCTATAAACTTGTCATACAAATTGAAATGAAAACTACCTATGGCAAATATTAAAATGTACACATTTCCCCGCAGGGTTTTAGCTATTATAATCCTTTTGTTTAATTCGTAAGACTTCTGATTTGTTTTGTACCATTTTGTAGTACCAACTGTGCCTTGGATAACTTAAAATACATCCAGTTTTATAGCAGCTCCTTTGAGTTAACCCAAAACCATTTCTTGCATGAATATATTTTGCATCTCATTCAGAATGTATGTGGGTTGTATCTCTGCAGAGCTTCCTCATATGGTATTCAGCATCAAAAGGGTCATCTAAAAACTATGATTAATGAACCATTTTTACATAAAGATACATCAAGCAATAATTTCCTTAAACTGTGAGAAAGCTCCAGTCTGCATAATTTCCCTCTTTATTTAAATACTACACTGAATTCTAAATATAAAATATCCTCATATTTGAGGAAGTTATAAACAAACTGTGGCATAGATGAGGTCATTTCACTAGAGCTGTCGAAGAGCTGGCAAATCTGAAAACTTCTGACTGGCCCTAGGATTTCAGAGAAGCTCTTGGATCCTTTTGGTACAGAACAGTGGCAACTCAGGGGAACATTATATAGGTTTGTAAAACCATGGACATGGAGAAAACGATCAAGAGCAGGGTGCCGCCCCAACTTTTCTTATAATATCAGAATGTATCCAGTAAAATCAATTGGCAGGAGATTCTTTTATATTTCCCTGAAACAAGTTTAAGCTTCTGGGGTGGATGGATCTTTGGCCTATCCCCCATATTAGAATGAAGATGGTGCTTTTCAGTTGTACAACTGGGGTAGTAAATGTGAAAGGGGTGAGCATAACTCTTTATCTGCTTCCTCTCTGAGGCCTTTTAGTTTGCTGAGACTGTTGGTCTTGCTCATTCTAGCTAGCTTTTATCAGCTCTCTCTCACACTCCCTCCCTCTCTTTTTTTCTTGTTTTGGTGTTTGGGCTCCTTGCATAGTCTTTCTTCCTTTCATCATTTCCCTTTTATGGCTAGGATGGTTCAGGGGTTCATTAGCAGGCTTTGGAAGAAAGGGAATGCTTGAATGCATAACACTAATACTATGGTAGCCATCCACTGTCAAAATCATAATTATCATTACCGTGGTCACAGCAATACGGTAGTTATAGGTGATGGTGATGATAATGTTGATTCACAGAAGTATTACTTCTAAAATGGTTCTACAGTGTGCCAGTCTTGATCAGATAACTGAACAAATGAATTAGGAATACCATGTAGATCAAGGCAGAAAAAAAATCTGAAGCTTGAAGAGTTTTATCATTAGAAATTATATACTGTACAAGGATCATTTTGATAGGAAAATAGTCTGTTAGTGAAATGGGAGCAGATTATTAATCTCTAATGTATTAAACTGACTTTAAAGGAAAATTAATCAAGCATCTACATCCAGAAATATCTGTAGGCATTTATTGATCAGAAATAAAGAAAAATAGTGCAGGCAGTGTTTACGCTCCATATCAAGAAAAGACAGAAAACTGAAGAAAACAAGGAAGAATTTGAAACCATTTTAAAACAGCTTCGGCCTCAAAGCCCACACAAACAAGCAAGGTTGGTAAATATATGAGTGTTGCAGGAATGCGTATTAGGCTAGATTATCTACAGAAAAACATACCTGGCTAAATTGAATGCATCATCGATCAAACCTGCACGATTACTGACAGAGATTACCTAGGAGGGCAAAGGAGAAAAATTGAACACTTTGCAATGATAAAAACAGAAGTGTTTTCATACATCAGAGCAGGTTTCAGGCAATATAATGAAATGAATTTACCTTATGGTTCCTCAGTAGTTGGTCAATTAGCAATTTCCAGTTTCTAATGTCATAGTTAACTCTAAAATAACCAGTCTGATTGATGTTCCCCAGCAGCCAGCTTCCCTCATTAAGAGAAGAAATCCTATGATGCTCTGTAAACAAAGCAGAGGGGGAAAGAAGGAATACAAATTATTGGCTGAGAAAGCTCTAACATCCTAAAATATATCTTAAGGTAAAAGTCTGAAAACAATTTCATTTATCATATATCTGCACAGTAGAAAATAGCTTTAATTTCAACGTAAAATATTTTCTGTTAGAAAACATAGCAAATAAAATTGTCTACTCTTTCAGATCAGCAACCAATATTTTTCATACTAGTATAATCATGATCTAATTAGATATGTATGACTATATTAATTCCACTGCCCATTCCCAAATTTACAATGAAAATACTTAAAATATGGCAACAGTAAATACTGCTAGAAAAATATGATTACCATGGACATCCCTGATCAAAACTATAACTAATCGTTATATTTGTTTATATTCTTTCTACCAACAAGGTTTTCTTGAAGACTGGTCTCCAAACTGAAGGAGCTGGAATAATTCAGTTTAGAACCAATTCCAATATTCGCCCCAGATGTGACAAAGACATTACAAGATAAAGTTCTACCCCATCAGTTTCATGTGGTGAATATTATTTTAGGAATGCACCCTCACATGGTGACAGCTAGTATTTAACACATCAGGAGACCTGTTAAATCTCACCATTTACCATAGAGGAAGTAATGATTGCCATGATACAGCTCACTCACAAGGAATGTTCACCACATGAAACTGACAAAGCAAAACTATCTCATTATAACTATATTACATCCAAAGTGAACAAAGAAACCAGACCATAGTCATAGAAATCAACAGAACAATGCTTGCTTAATCTAACTATTCTGCTTTGTGAACCACAATCAGACACTATAATCCACACACACAGATGTCTAAGCAACAAAGAGAATGCCTATGAATTTATATTGTTATGGCACAGATTAACTGCACTCGTACTATGTTGGGGATATAAATCTTTACTTCTTCCATTCCTATGTACAAAAATGAGCAATTTCAAAAGTATTTTTGCTACTCAGCCACGGAAACCCAGTGGATTCAATGAATTGTCCCACTTACACATTTTTTGTGAAAAACTCATTTGCACAAAAACTTGGTTGTGTGCAACCCCCCCATCTTGAAGTTTTGTTCAAAAATATTTTTCATAAAAAAAACTATTATCTTTTTCTGCACAAATAGATTTTTCATAAAAAGCCCTGAAATGTGAAAAATCCTGTGACAATTGATCATTTTCTTGATTGTGTGTCTTGATGTGCCAAGGCACCCTTTTTCAACAAGGAGAAGAATGAGTTGTAAGTATTCTTTACATCTCTGCCCTGTGTGCAGCACAAATATAAGTATTACAAAGGAAAAGCTTTGCTCTATAATCAGAGGGTTTGGATGGTCCTCCAATGTTTCTGGAAGCAAATGAAAGCTGAGGGTACAAAGAGATTGTGTGGGAGAATTCTGTGTCCTGCCCAGGGTCACCCAGTGGGTTTCCATGGCTGAGTAAAGATTTGAACCCTGGTCTCCAGGGATGTAGTCCAATACTCAAACCACTATGCCATGCTGACTCTTAGAAACATACCAGATTTTTGAAATATGAGAGAATAGACCCACCTTATATGAATATACGATTTTGAAAACTAGCAAGGGTTATGGCTGTGTGTAACTAAAGCTCACCCTCATGCTCACTGGCTGCTTTTCAGATCTTTATGCATTTACTTTTGAATCATGTACAGGAACGTTTGGGGAAGGAGTCATGTATGCATTTCTACACACACACACACCACCTGGTACCTTTTATCCCTCACATGTTCAAGCAAATGTCTGAAAGAAGTGAAATATAAGCATTATTATTAGCTCAACACATTCTCGGTTTAATCTTAAGCACTGAAACCTCTGTCTAGGCTTTGGCAATTTTACAGGGAAAAGGAAATTGTGGGAAAGTTAACTTTCCACATGGTTTTGCTATATACGTGCTGGTATATGTACCAACCTGAAACATAGGAAGCTGCCTTACACTGAGTCAGACCACAGCCCATCTAGCCCTGCGCTTTTGACACTTATTGGCAGTAGATCTCTTTGTTTCCAGGCAGAATTTTTTTTTCCTGTTCCAACCTGCCCAAGAATTATCAAGATCAAGAGAGCAGTTGTGGCCAAATGAGAAATCTATCTGGCATTACATGACAGGAGATGCATTTATTGGAATACTAAGTCCAACCAGGACTTTATATATGTTAAAACTAGCATTCAGAATTGTACTTGGGGATCCACAGTAAGCCATAGCAAATTCTGGCTTACAGATGTAATAAGGCATGCAAAGAAATATGACAGAAAGCAGAATCTCATTATGAGCAATTTCACATAGTTTGTAGCACTGTTCTGGCAACATAAATAACCTTAATATTATAATGGAATCTATTATGGTACGTGTGTCCATGAAATGTTAATAAATGATTGAATTCTTGTTTAATGGTGGGTTAGTCCATAGAGGTTAAAAAGACTTGGCATTTTATGGGGTTGTTTTCTCAGAGAAAGATAAATCTACTCTGTATGTATACTGGGGTAGGTGTCCATGCATGAGTGCATGATCAGTCAAAAACCAGCTGATAACATCTGAACCAAACTTAGTATGTAGAACCCTTGTTACAGGAGAACAATGTCATTAGTTTTTGTCTAGAAGGCTACAACTGGAAATGGGAATAATTTAGGTCTTTTTGCAGAGGGGATTGGTATGGTACATATTTCTGCATCTAATAGTCACATGAAATTTCGTACACAAGATAATTAGTAGATTCCCAAACATTCATGTAAATTTCACTGGAAATACCTTACTGTAAACCATGTCAACTGGTCTATATTCCAAACACCACCTAATAATCTTAAGACTACTCTGAAGGAAAAATATTTATACATTAATATATAGGGAAGATGTGTTGGACCTACTCCAGATATTTAAATATGTTTTTGATAGAAAAACAGTATGACATTCTGCAGCTAAAAAGATAAAATATGCAGGTTGTATTGCTGTTGTTGCACACTTTCATCAAAATGCTGTTTATTTTTTAATCTAATCATTATGTTACATATATAAATGGTAACATTGTATCATTAATCAGGTTATTTTAAGAGTAAAATTTTTAAATGCATTTATCAGTAAGTTTGGTGGATTATGAGACACATGCTTCCTAAAGAAACAGAATATGCAGTGGCTTAATTAATCAGAAATACTGTGCTATTAAAGCAGTTTATCAGCATGTTTCATAGTAAGAGTTAATATTTGTTATCTTTAGATGCATCAGTAACTAATTAATCTTATACATTCCACCACATTTTGGTACTGTTCACTGCACTGACACATCTCAGTATATGGTAGACATTTAATGATAATAGTTTGATATCTGAACAAGGCTAGTGTATAAGGAGATTTTCAGACTACCCTGTTATAGTGTTACTGTTCCACTTTAATTGCTCTGGCTTCCTGCTGTGGAATTCTGGGGTTTGTAGTTCAGTGAGGCCTAAGAGCTCCCTGGCTGAGAGTTGTAAATGCCCCTCCCTAAACTGCAAATACCAGGATTCAACAGGAGGCAGCCATAGCAAATAAAGTGGAATAGTAACACTATAACAGTGTTGTCTGAAAATCTAGTAACTCTTTCAGCAAAATCCTTGCATGCTTTTATGTGATCAGTTTTCTGGTGTTGTGTTTACCACTGCCATTCCATCCAAAAATTTGACTCTTTCTTAAGAAGGTGCCGTCACTTTGAAGTGTTTGATATCTGCTGGTCTATGTGTACTTTCCCTTTTGTTATAGGATATGCATGACTTTTCATTTGAGCATTGTAAAAAAAAAATGTTTCCATTTTCATTGGAGAGGACCACTGGATAACTGACTACTCATATTTCCCAAGTGCCTCTTTCAGATTGATCGATGACCAATTTCTCATTAGAATGTTGAATCTAGCAGGAAGATTTCTCTCTTCCTGAAACAGAACAATGTTGTTTTTGATCTTGGTCCTGATGGGTTTAGAATAATTTTTAAATAAAGTTAAGGAAGCTTTTAAAATTTGAAACTAGTCTGGCTGCTACATGTAAAGTCTCTTTTATGCATAAATGTTTCTCATAGCATTTCTTCAGTTATGCTCCTGTTAAGAATATCATGTTGCATATTTCTTTTCATTACAGTATTATCATTAGAAGAACACTCATAACTTGACATGATTTGTCATGGAAGGGATTCCCTATTTTCTAGAATAACCCCTTTTTTAAAAAAAAACAATGGTACACATTGTGATGGTGGGAGACTTGAATTTATTGAGCTTTCTTTTTTTGCCCTTCTCATCTACACAACTGTCTAATCTAGACTAGAGAATTCTGGAGCTATGAGGAAGCATCTACCCAAGATATCTTCTGAGTGAATAATGTGAGTTATTCCTTCCAACATCTGCATGCCTCTGTTTCCATGTTCTATCCACAACCAGAAGCAATGTAACAGAAAGGAAGAGTGCTGTACTTTTATGCTTGTTACTATGATTTAATGTTTTTAATTTAGTGATTTTAATAAGACTTCTTATTTAATATATTTTTAACTTCTGTATTATAAACTATATTATCAGTGCTTTGAGTTAACCTATGTTGCAAGCAACCTTGAATTCCGTATTGGGAGATAGTCAGGCTAGGCATGAAAAATAGGTAGATAGATAGATAGATAGATGAATATTTGTTCACACAGAAGTTTCCTAACTGAGTAGCACAGCACATGTCAGGATGGATATGCTAAAACAAATGCATTTTATTTTTTTATGCCATGGACCGGACTTAGGTGGTTTTAGGAGATTATCAGATGGGGACAAATATAGCATCCCTGTCTCGCCTTCTAATTCCTGCCCACTCCCATCCCGGTAACTGAATTTTTAAAAAATTCAGGCATCTACCTTATTCGCACAACAGAAACTGTTCCCCACCCTCTCCAGCAGTCCAGGAAGTGAATGGAGTCTCCCCAAGGCCACTGGAAGTGTTCTTTATTGACCTTCCAGGATCTTACAGGGAGCCCTGTATCACATGGAATTTTTTTTAAAAAGCCTCAAAAATTAAACCAAGCACCTAAATACACTTAAAAAAACACACAAGTAAACAGGGGAGGGTACAAAAAAAGGCTGTCACTTACCTGGATGTCCCAATCTCACCAGGAAATGTTCTGGATGGACCTTACAGTGAGCCCTGTATCTTGTGGGGAATTCTTTTAAAAAAACAAAAAACCAAGCCTCAAAAAATTAAACCACACTAAAAAGAAAAGAAAAGAAAAGAAAAAACACCAAGTAACCAGGGGAGGGTACAAAAGAAGCTGTCACTTATCTGGATGTCCATGTAGCCACTGGAATGTTGTTTACAGACCTTACAGGGAGCCCTGCATTGTGCGAGGAATTTTTTTTTTAAAAAAAAAACAAGCCTCAAAAATTTAAACCAAACACCTAAACACCATTTAAAAAACCCCAAGTAACCCAGGGAGGGTATAAAAAGGTTTTCACTTACCTGGATGTCCTGATAGTACCTGGAAGCTACTGATAAGTTTCATTAGCCAATGGTTTGTTCATTTTACCTTAAAAACAGTGGCTATTTCTGAACTTCTCTCTGTTTGGTTCAACAAATGCATTGAACTTGAAACTGGAGTTGAACAGACCCCATTGCCTACTATGAGACATGTGCTTCACCAACATGCTGATCTTATATTTTTATATATATTAGTTATTTATACCCCGCTCTTCCGCCACAAGGCTATCAGAGCGGCTTACAAATTGTTTTAAGCAATAGCAATTTACACATCTACACTGCATTAAGCAGCCTCCAATGTGTGTTAGCTAATTGCCCCCATAAGCTGGGTACTCATTTTACCGACCTACGAAAGGATGAAAGGCTGAGTGAACCTTGGAGCCCTCTGGAATTGAACTTGCAACGTGGTGACTTGCAGTACTGACATTTAACCACTGCACCACATAATTAAAATAAATTCTGCAAAGGAGTCTGCCCTTCTCCTTAAGTTTGTAGGCCTTATATCTTGTGCCTCCAAGATGTAACAGATATTAAAAATGTGAGTGGTGGCAGCTTATCTCTGAGGAAAATAGCCAAAGGGTGACAGGAAGCCTGTCCTTATCAAGGAACTGCATGCAGCCAACCTCTGTGGTGATATTTTGCTTGGCTGTACTATTATATTCAAGTGATGCATCTATGATTACAGACTCGTTTTCTGAGATGATATAAACATAATCTGTGACACCTAAGGTACAAATGCATTCCCTCATCATTGCATTCCATAGAACAGGATCCTGGCACCAAAGTATCCATACCAGCCATTTCCCTTGTGTTAGAGTGACACATCTTAGGATATTGCATAACCTAGAAGAGCTGTTCCCTAGGACTGTTGCAACTAGGAGAGGACACTGCAATAAGTCCATTCTCAGCTATTTTCTTATAATTTGTGCTTACATGATGCTACGTATGATATCAAGATCCATTATAAGATGGCATGTTTCCTGACATGTTAGTTATCAAAGGTACACTGCTTATTGTCATGTCTGCTGACCCATGATGTTTCCCCTAGGGATGCAAAAATGAAAGTGGGAGTGGGCAACATGTGGCTATTTAGATGTCATTGGATTTGACTCCCAACCATTAGCTATGATAACTAGGGCTATAGGTCAACCACATCTAGAGAGCAACATTTGGAACTAAAACAACCAAGAGGAAAATCCAGCACCCACAGGGCTTTACTTCCTAAATTAAAGATCACCAGCTCATGGGGGAATGGGAGAGAACCTACTGTTACAGGGTTTCAATTCATCCCTCTTGGTAGGGATGAGCAGGGCAAGGCAAGGATATTTTTCAAGTTCCTAAGTGTGGTTCAAGCAGATGACCTAAATGCTCCCAATTGTACTTTGTGTGATGGGAAAGGTAGTTTGTATGAATTTTGAATTAAAATGGGGGAAAGCTTTAGGCAAATTTCCCCAAAGTTTATTTTTTAACTTAATTTGATGGTAAGGCTAGTAAAATTCCAAAACACCAAAATTAAAAGAATGCCAAACCCATAATTCATAAAGAACATACAACAAATTGCTGCAATAAAGGCAAGTTTAACATTCTATGTAAATGGGACCACCAAATGTACACATAACAGCCTATTCTATTGTGATAGTATAAACAATAATGTACTAGTTTTTTGGGGGGATGTTTTAGGGGCACCTGCTTTCTATGCATGAGGTTTCGATTTAAATTGGCTTTTAAATGCAGAGAATGCTATATACCAGAGTAGGAAGGAGGAAAATTGGGATCTGTTGGTAGATCTTTAAGTCAATTTTTTAAACAAGAGCAATGTGCCCTAGACACTCCAGATATACTGTGAAAATTAAGGAAGCGTGAAGTAACCAAGAGTAGAAAGTGAGAAACTGTGAGCTCTGCTTAGTTTTGGTACTCAAAAACAAATTCCTCAGAGTGAAGTCGGAGGCTTTTACAGCCTGCATCCATAGGCTTTCTGTGGTTTTTTTCCTGGGTTGTGAGGCCGTGTTCTGGAAGAGTTTATTCCTGATGTTTAGCCTGCATCTGTGACTGGCATCTTCAGATAATGGTTGGGTAGGGGTGTGGGGGGGTTATATACTATGAGTTCCTGTTGGAGAGGATATGTAAATTTGTGTATTTGAATGGCTAGTTCCTGGGGGGAGATATACAAGGAGGATTAGTGTCTGTTTGGCTAATGGTCCCTGGGTGAAGTAAATTTGCATGTGTTGAGTTTTGATTTTGGTGCTTTTCAGGACTGGTAGTCAAACTTTATTTACTTTAAGGGTTTCTTCTTTCCTCTTGAAGTTGTCCAGGTGTTTGTGGATTTCAATAGCTTCTCTGTGCATTGTGTCATGATAGTTGTTGGCCTGGTCCAGAATTTCAGTGTTTTTAAATAACATTTTGTGTTACTTAGTCAAACAGACACTGTCCTTCTTGTATACCTCCCCCAAGGAACTAGCCATTCAAATATACAAATGTACATATCCTCTTCAGCAGGGACTCACAGTATATAACCCACCCACCCGACACACACTCCTACCCAACTATTCTCTGAATATGCCAGCCACAGATGCAGGCAAAACATCAGGAATAAACTCTTCCAGAACACGGCCTCACAGCCCGGAAAAAAAAAAAACCACAGAAAGTTCCTCAGACTCCTTTAATTTTAAGCATAGCACTTTTGCACCAGGATCCAGATGCCAAATTTCAGGTATCTAGTTAAAAACAAAGTTAAACCTGCAAGCCTGAAACATGACACACACACACAGAGACAATTTTTTTATAGTTTTGGAACACTGCAAAGCTTTCAAAATGTCAAAAAGGAATCAACAGAGTTGCAAAAAAAAAAAAAGTAAAAAATTACACTCTAGCCCATTAGCAAGATAATAAACATGAAATAAAAATGAAACAGGACTATGCATATACCTATTTTTAGGTGGAGTGATTTCACCTGTGAGAACTGTTCACAAACTATCCAGACTCTTTTGGTATATGACATGAAATAGTTTGAAAACTTGCCAGTGAAAGATGACAGCTTCGAAATACTTATTTTATATTTCTTTGATAAAGGACAGAAGTGCTTTTATTTTTTTTTTATTTTTTTAAAGAAAGTACAATCACAGCTCCTTGTTATTATTTTTCAGATATGGGCCTGGTTATTCTGACCTCTTCTTACAAAAGAAAGTAGGAATCTTTTCATGTTATACTAGTCCAACAAGAGGTTATTGTAAAGGGTGACTGATGAAAGATCTTCACGTAGTTCTATATAATTTACTAGAATTTTATGTTGGCACCTTTATATTTCTGTGATTTACTATAGACAAGAGTTCTATCCTCATGCTTTTCTAGCATTGTCACATCATTTGAGATTATGTGCAATTTTTCTACTTGGAAAAGTAAGTATTGAAATGTCACAGTGACAACAAAATAGTAAAGGTTAAAAGTTTATTTTATAAAAAGCAACCCTTATTCAATCCAGGAAATCCTTCAAGATAGAAATACCTGATCTTAGTGTACACATTTTATTATTTGAGTTTGTTCAAAATATAAAGGATATTTTTTAAACACTGCCTAACTCCATGCTTAAAAGGACATGAACTCAGGCCTGCTTGTTTAAGTAAAAATAAGTATTCTGGAATCAGGAAAGTTACCTCTTTAGACTACATTTTCCAGAATCCCCCAGCCAGCATGGTACTTGTGGCTGAGGAATTCTCAGGAGTGTTGTCCAAAAATGTAACATTCCCCAAATCTGTCCAGAATACAGAGGCAGCCAGTTTATCATTTTACAGCAGAATGGCACATTCCAGAAATACTAGGAAGCACAGAACTAATATTTTACATCTTTCATATTAAGCAGGCATACAACTTAACCTATTGTTAAATTTTACAAATTTTATATCATACCACAGATAAAAGGAGCTATGTTGTAACATTAAAATTAGTAAAGGCATTCTGTTAATGGTTCATTTTTTCAATCCATAATTTCTACCCTTTTAGTTCTGGGCGACTTTAACATTCCACTCGAGACCAGCTTGACAAATCTGACTGGTGCAGCTCGGGAGTTCATGGAAACCATGACAAACATGGGCCTATCCCAATTGGTCATTGGGCCCACACATTGTGCGGGTCATACTCTCGATGCGGTCTTTAGTACGGAACAGGAATATCCATGGGCGGCGGTTATTAAAACCGCCGCATTGTCATGGACGGATCATTTCCTGGTCAAGACTGAAATAAGAGTCTCTTCCCGCCCCACCGGGGGTGGTGGACCCATTAGAATGGTCCGCCCCCGAAGGCTAATGGAACCAATAGGATTCCAGAAAGCCTTGGAGGGTTTAATGGTTGGTAACGCCGGTGACCCTGTCGAAGCTTTGGTTAATACCTGGAACACCGATCTTACCAAGGCTATTGACACGATCGCTCCCAAGCGTCCTTTCCAACCCGCCTCTAACCGTAAGCCATGGTATACTTCAGAGCTTAGGAAAATGAAGCGGGTTGGACAACGACTAGAGCGCAACTGGCGGAAAACTCGACTCTTATCCGACAGGACTCGACATAGGAATTTTCTTCGGTCCTATCGAGAGGCAATACGTGCAGCGCAGAGATCCTTCTCCTCTGCACGTATTGCGTCTGCAGAGTCCCATCCAGCAGAGCTGTTTAGGGTGGTAAGGGAGATGACGCAGGTTATACCTGCACAGAACCCATTGCTTAACCCAACAACAGCCTGCTGTGATGCATTTAACAACTACTTTGCAGATAAAATCTCTTGGATAAGAGCCGACTTAGATGCCAGCATTTTGACAGAAACAATTGACGAGGTGTCCAGCAACTCCGTTGATGTAAGTTTACTGAATCAATTTCAAACTGTGAGTACCGAGGACGTGGACAAGCTACTTGGTAGAGTGAGGAAGACGACCTGCCCTCTTGATCCTTGCCCTTCATGGCTGGCCATCCAGGGGGGGACTGCCTTGATGGTGTTCCTTAAGGACATCATCAATGCATCCCTCAGGGAAGGGTGTGTTCCATCTTGTTTAAAGGAAGCGGCGGTTAGGCCGCTCCTGAAAAAACCTTCTCTAGACCCCCTGGACATGAATAACTATAGGCCGGTTTCTATGTTACCATTCTTGAGCAAAGTGATCGAGAGGGCAGTTGCTCTTCAACTCCAAGTGGTCTTGGATGAAACTGATTATCTAGACCCATTTCAAACTGGCTTCAGGACAGGATTTGGAGTTGAGACTGCCATGGTTGCCTTGACCGATGATCTGCATCTAAGCAGCGACAGGGGTAATGTGTCCCTGTTGGTGCTTCTGGACCTCTCAGCGGCTTTCGATACGATAGATCATGGCATTCTCCTGGATCGCCTGAGAGGGTTAGGAATTGGAGGCACTGCGCTCCAGTGGTTCCGGTCCTTCCTCTCGGGCAGGTCCCAGAGGGTGCGGCTTGGGGACAGCTGCTCCAGCAGAAAGGAGCTTACTTGTGGTGTTCCACAGGGTGCCATCCTGTCCCCGATGCTGCTTAACATCTATATGAAGCCGCTGGGTGAGATTATTCGGGGTTATGGGGCTGGGTGTTATCAGTACGCTGATGACACCCAGATCTATTTCTCCTTGTCCCGATCATCGGCCTCGAATCCCAATGGCATCTCTCCTCTTAATGACTGTCTTAAAGCTGTAATGGGCTGGATGAGGAAAAACAGATTGAGATTAAATCCAGACAAAACGGAGGTGCTCAAGGTAGCGGCCCCGAAACCAGGAGTTGAGTTGCAACCTCCAGTCCTGGACGGGGTCACGCTCTCTGTTAAGGACTGTGTTCACAGTCTGGGGGTGCTCCTTGATTCATCGCTTCAGATGACGAGTCAAGTGAATGCGACGGTCAGGAGCGCTTATCAGCTTCGGCTGATACGCCAGCTGTGCCCTTTCCTGGAAGTAAGGGACCTTGAGACTGTGGTGCACGCGCTGGTAACCTCTCGTCTAGATTTCTGCAATGCGCTCTACATGGGGCTACCCTCGTGCTTGGTCCGGAAACTTCAGTTGGTACAAAATATGGCAGCTAGAGTGGTCTCAGGAACATCTCGGAGAGATCATATAACTCCAATACTAAAATCTCTCCACTGGCTGCCTATCAGTTTCCGGGCCCAGTATAAGGTGTTGGTTATTACCTTTAAAGCCCTAAATGGCTTGGGTCCAACTTATCTCCGGAACCGCCTCCACCCATACAATCCTCCCCGCATACTCCGGTCCTCTGGGAGGAATCTGCTTCAGCCACAAAAATCTAGGCTGTCTGCAACCTCCCAGAGGGCCTTTTCAGTAATCGCCCCCAAATTGTGGAATGGCCTGCCGAATGAGATCCGTCAGCTGACGAGCTTGAGTAGCTTTAAAAAAGCACTAAAGACGGATCTCTTTCGGCAGGCCTTTCCTGATTAGATCCCGGCCTCAGGAACTCAGTCTCCTGGCTTTTTAAAAAATTATGTATATATTTGTTTTTAATGTGTTTTTTTAGCTAGAAGGTTTTAATCTTATTGTGTTTAATGTCTTTTTATGTGGGAGGGTGGGGGTGGGTGGTGTTTTTAGTCATTATTATAATGTTTTAATTGTTGGAAGCCGCCCCGATTGTTTTTAGCAGAGGGGCGGGGTATAAATAAATTTTATTATTAATTTTATTATATTATTAGAATTTCTGCCTTACAAATACAGTTGGACCCCTGTATCCGTTGGGGTTCAGTTCCTAGACTTATAATGGATAGTGGAAATTTATTTTAGGTATTTATACCCACTCTTCAGCCACAAAGGCTCTTAGAGTGGCTTACAAATTGTTTTAAGCTTTAACAAATTTATACATCTACACTGCATTAATCAGTTTCCAATGTGTGTTAGCTAATTGCGCCCACAAGCCGGGTACTCATTTTACCGACCTATGAAAGGATGGAAGGCTGAGTGAACCTTGGAGCCCTCTGGGATCGAACTTACAACATGCTGGCTTGCAGTACTAGTATTTAACCACTGCACCACCAGGACTCCCTATGGATAACCACACACCCTATTAAAATAAAGGACTTCCATTAAAAACATACTATAGAGTTGCACTGGAGAACCTAGAAGATGCCTAGAGAGGATACCTCTCTAGCCATTTTCCAGTGCAACTCTATGGTATGTTTACCTATTTTGTGTCCTGCAGATAACTGAAACTGAGACTATTGGTTATGTAGATATGGGAATCCAACTGTATAACTTGTTATGCTTTACACAGTTAACACAACATTACGGTTGTGAATTTTAACAAATCTAGTGCATAATTATGTGTGCTTGCAACCACTAAAATCAAGCATAGAAAAACATAACTGAGAATAGGGCAGTGCCTTAAGTATACACATAATTAATAATTATTAATTAATAATTGATCCAGTTGCATCAATTTACTAAAAGTAAAAGCAGTCAGTAACAAAAACTTGAATTGGATCAAAAGATTATCTCAGTGGAAGGTTCTTTACCTAACCTTGTCCCTTCCATACTTTCACCCCACTCCCTTTCACACAAGGTACATTTGCTTGATTCTGAGAAATTATCACTTCTCACTGTAGCACTCCATGACATGTCTATAATTGTTCTAATATTGGGGGGGGGGGCAGTGAGGGTCTTCGCTTCACAAGAAGATTTTCTGGGTGCTCACAACCTTCTACTCACAAAACTTTGAATCCAACGCAGCCATTTTTGATCCAATGCAAATCTAATCAAATGATCAATAATCAACTAGGGATGTAATTCTTCATTTATTTCATTCTCAAAAGAAGCAATGAGTAAGACAGACATTCACAGTTTGGGATTTATTCTGGGCAAAATTTGCATGTGGGTGGGGTTTTTTGGTATTTTTTGTTTTGTTTTGCATAGAAACAGAATTTTCTATGCACAACACAATATTACTGCATATAAATATTATTTACTGCACAGAAAATGCTGTTTTATGTGGGGAAAATGTACAAATTTTGCACAGAATAAGTCCCAATATATGAATAGTCTTGTCAGTCCAGGATTCTCCCCATCAGATTTGGGATAGATTTTTGATCATTTTGGGAATATTTTTGGATATTCTTTCCATCCCTGTTCTCTGAGTATAATTAGTAAACATGCACTTACGATTCCAGGAGTAAACCATCATAAAGTACTACACATATACACGTCTGTTTTGAAGGAAGGAAACCAGTCTTTCAAACAGTGAGCATAAGAATAATTACTGCATTCAGTGGGAATTACAATCTATGAAAATTTGCCAGAAGAGAAGATGCTCTGTTAGATCAATATTATTTTTCAGTCATCCAACAAAACTCACCATGATGCTTTTCCCCTGCTACTTTATGCCTATTATTTAATTAAAGAAAATGGGGTGAGGAGGAAGAATAAACTTTGACATTAGGCAGCTCAAAGGAAAGAGAATTTAAGCATGATCCCTGACATGTCAGAAGGCCTATCTATATCAATAACAGGCTGTGATTTGCTATGTACAGTTGCCCCTTCACATTTGCTGGGGTTTGGTTCCAGCCCCCCCCCCCTGGATACCAAAATCTGTGAATACTCAAGTCCCATTATATGCAATGGCACAGCAAGATGGTGTCCCTTATATAACATGGCAGAATCAAGGTTTGCTTTTTGGATTTTTTATTTTTTAAAAGAATATTTTCAAGCTGTGAATACTTAAATCTGTGGCTACCAAATCCATGGATACAGATGGACAACTGTACAATGCTATGGTAACCAAATTTTAGGATGTAGTCACTAATGCTTGCAGAGAGTCTACACTAAAGAAAGAAATCCTACACTAACACACTTTAGCAGAGTCCCTGGGACATGTTGGATAGGATGTTGTTGGAGCACTACATTAGCAGTTGCAGTTTTCTGTGTTTATGCAGCTGTGGTGAGGGAAGGCAGACAAGAACTGACAGCTTCAAGAACTGGCTCTTTATCCAATGCATGACTTCCTTCATGGCCACTACACCAATTGCATTCTTTCTATTGCCATCAGTGATGTAGGTGCACCAGTTTAATGCACCAGCAGGAATCTGGCCATCATGTTCTGGGGCCCTTTCACACTACACAACTGTAGCACTATATTTGCACTTTAACTGCCATGGATACATTCTATGGAATCCTGGGGCTTCTACTTTAGTAAGGCTTTGGATTCTCTGGCTGAACATTCTAAATGCCTCTCTCTAAACTGGATATCCCAAGGTTCCCTAGGAGGGAACCATGATAGTTAGGACTTTATCAGATTACCCGTATATTCCGGCGTATAAGACGACTGGGCGTATAAGACCCCCCCCCCAATTTCCAGCCAAAAATCTAGGCTTAGGCATATATTCGCCATATAAGACCACCAACCCCCAATTTGGCTGGCTGGCTGACTGGCTGGGGGAGCCTTGCCAGCTGATCCGCTTTGTTTCCCAACTCACAAGGATCTCCTCGTGAGTTGGGAAAACGAACAGGATCAGCTGGCAGAGCTGTCCCAGCCAGCCAGCCAGCCGCAACATTCGCCCCTCTCTTCAACCTTCCAGTCAAACTTGACTCGAAGGAGGAGGAAAGGGGTGAAAATGCCCAGTTTGCCTCAGCAGTCCCCTTCCCTCCATCTTTGCTTTTCCAAAGGGGACCAAGGCGGGGGAGGCGGGGGCAGCTGTGGTAAAACCCTAGATTCGCTCCCTCTCCCCAACTTCAGGTGGGGAGAAGGGGCGAACATGCCCCGTTTGGCTCCACAGCTCCCATCCCTCCTTCTGGGCTCCCTTCCGAAGGGAGACCAGAAGGAGGACGCGGGGCTGTGGAGCCAAACCCCGGGATTCGCCTTCTCTCCCCAACTTCAAGGAAGAGGGAGAGAATCTAGGGGTTTCACTCCGCATCCCCAATGCCTCCTTCTGGGTTCCCTTTGCAAAGGAGCACAGAAGAAGACATTGGGGCTGCAGAGCTAAACAGGGCATCTTCACTCCCTCTCCCCACCTTCCTTGAAGGTGGGGAGAGGGAGCGAATCTAGGGGTTTAACTCCACAGCCCCAATCCCTCCTTCTGGGCTCCCTTTGCAAGGGAGCCAAGAAGAAGGCATCGTGGCTGCAGAGTTAAACAGGGCATTTTCCTTGAAGGTGGGGAGAGGGAGCGAATCAAGGGGTTTAACTCCACAGCCCTGATGCCTCCTTCTGGGCTCCCTTTGCAAGGGAGCCCAGAAGAAGGCATCAGGGCTGCAGAATTAAACAGGGCATCTTCGCTCTTTCTCCCCACCTTCCTTAAAGGTGGGGAGAGGGAGCAAATCTAGGGGTTTAACTGCACAGCCCCGGTGCCTCCTTCTGGGCTCCCTTTGCATGGGAGCCTAGAAGAAGGCATCGGGGCTGCAGAGTTAAATGTGGCATCTTTGCTCCTTCTCCCCACCTTCAAGGAAGGTGGGGAGAGGGGGCAAATCCCAGGCTTTGGCTCCACAGCCTCAGCATCCTCCTTCTGGGCTCCCTTCGGAAGGGAGCCCAGAAGGAGGGATCGGGGCCGCGGAGCAAAACGGGGCATTTTCGCCCTTTTCCCCCACCTTCAAGGAAGGTGGGGGGAAAGGGCGAATCTAGTGGTTTGCCTCGGCCGCTGCAGAGGCGATCAAGTGGTGGCCGCGGCAAACTGCAATGTTTGCCCCCCTCCTCTGTCTTCCCCAAAGGGGGTAAAGGCAGAGGAGGGGCCCCCTGCCCCATCTCCTGCCTCCTCACTCCATTTGTAAAGCAGCAGGAGATAGGCAGGCAGTATATCTGGCATATAAGATGACCCTCAATTTTGGAGGGCATTTTTTGAGTGCTCAAAAGTCGTCTTATACGCCAGAATATACGGTACCCTCCCTAAACTTTCTTTTGCCGGCATATTTTTTTGGGCATTTTTATGTCAGAAAAGACCCACACACACACCAGACCTACCTTTAGCAGTGGCAATGAGGCAGCCCCGGCATAAACGGAGCATGAACAGAGCTCTGTTTATTTCCGGGGTTGAGATCTTGCTGATTCTCGTGAGAAGATGCAAGCACAACAAATTCAAAAAATTAAGTGAGACAAAGACATAGAAAGTACACACAAGCATAGAAACACACTTTACAACTTACAAGTAAACTAGGGAGGTTCATAAAAAGAGTGGCCCCTACCTGGCTGTCATGATCTCACCTGGAAGTGTTCTGTCATGGGTGCCATATTCACTTGAGCACAATGGCACAAGGATCCAAATGCCAGCAGTGCCAGCAACAAAGTGCCATGGCAGATCTTTTGATGGCTTGGGCTTTTTTTGAAAGTACATGATCGCGAAAGGATGACATCATATGGTATGCACATCATTTCGTGATCATTTGGTGTCGTTATGATGCCATATTTGCTGCATCTGATGCAGTCCTTAAAATGGAATCATAATGCTATGATGGTGTAGTGTGAAAGTGCCCCTGGTATTTCCCTTATTCTTTTGGTGATTCTTAAATGGTATAGTCATGCTGTTGCAGAGATACTAACTGAGGCTTCAAACTGATGAAGGTTTCCATGCACAAGTATTACATGGATTTGGGAATCACTATTACTATCCTTAAAGACTACACTTTCTGAAAACTTAATACACCTGTCTCCTTGTCAATATCTGTATGCTTAAAGCTACTATGATACAGATAACAGGCCAAAATGAGGTACAGTCTTAGAGGGCTTGTCTACATGGGCAATAAAACCCATACTCATCTTGTATTTGCAACACAGTTGACACACATTTTTGACAATGCATATTTTCACTAGTGTTTCTGCAGGAAACCCCATATCTGTAAGTTTCACCATTTGCTCTGCATTTGAGGGGGAAACTCAGATATTGGGCCATGTGGTGACTGTGAATAGACTTCAGAGCAAAGCCAGGGTGGGACTTCCAGTGGACTAAACTCTATTCCAGCATTTTTAAAAAACTTTATTAAAAAATTGATTGTGCACATAGCTGGATAAGCGTATCTCTACTTATCAAGCAATACAGTAATCTGGGACAACATATATCCATTTATTTGCATGCATATGCAAACAGAAAAAAAAGGAGCAGCCCACCCAGGTGCTGAAAATTGTATGACCTATAGGACACATGATTAGCATAGGGCCATCCTTTTACTTTGATGCAATCAAACAAGCCCTGGTACATGTGGTGTTTACAGGGCTGCTGCAGATCGAAGAAATCCATCACAGCTATGAAGTAGGCAGGGGGTTTCCTGTGAGTGTAGACAAGCCCAGAATCAAATGAAAGGGAAAGAAAGATTTTTTTAAAAAATTGCCTGGAATATCTGTAACATTTCCAATCCAGACTGCCTTATAAGACTCCTCATCAGCATTTCCAATCTGTCAGCAGAAGCACCACTGTTTGACTAAACATATTGGCAGTTTTATTTGTAGCTGCAAATAAGGGAGATGTTAAGCCTGTTTGGGTATTCATTCCTCAACACGAAAGGGGGCAGTAGCTCTGGCAGATCAGTTTCTTGCCACACATCTGTTAAGTACAGGGAGCTTTCTTCCATTAGGATTTAGCAAGCTCATTATGTGATGGGCACATCTAAATATTTCCTCTGCCATTTACTTCAAGTAACTTGCTTGCAGAGGTTTCTCTCTCAGCTACTGAATGTTTTGGAAGTGGCCCAGATACAACTAGCATGGATTAGACAAGCATTCATGCACACAGCATGCACACTATGAGCAATGTACTGACTAGTTTTTATAACTTCTATTGCTCTTGATTTTTGTTTTGCTTGTTTGTTATTGATGGGTTCATCCTTGAGATGCATTGGTGCTGGACACTATTCACTTTCAACTTTCTTCCCCCCACTACCCATTCGATGTACATCTTGATTAGCATATAAATGAAGTGAAAGGAATTGCTCATGAATAAATACTGCTTTCAAATGAATTAGCTTTATTCAGAGCTTGATAATTTTTGAACATTTTTTTGGAAATATATTTAACAGTTGATCAGTGACTGCTGTAATCCTAGCTGTTGTTGGACTGTTTTCCTTCTTGATATTATCAGTGAACTGTGATATTTAGAATAAATGTGAAGAATGTATGGTTTAGGCACAGGAAGGTACAACAAAGACAAAGAAATGAATTGACTAAAATCAGTACTAGCACCAGTATCACTGTAGTATAATAATCCTACCAGACCACTTCTGAAGCCAAAATCTAGAAAGGTAATATTCTTTAATTTCATCCATATAAAATCATCTAGGGTGTTAAGCTTGAAGATATTACCACTTAATCACCTGTTGAAAAGGAAAAGGTGCACAGGGTTGGTGATTGGCGCCTTTCACTTAACTTCACTGAAGAAGAAAATGTTATAACTTTCCTCTTCTATGAAATTGGTTCATTTTCCCCTCTTCTGCCAGCTATGCAAAGTACTTCCCTTTCCTTTCTCATACACTGTCATTCAAACAGACTGTGCCACTTCAGCTGTGATGTACGTTTTAGTAGGGAAAGTTAGAAAAACAGCTATGAGAAATAGCTGGTCCCCCTTGCTAAATCAGTTTCCTATCTGCTTCAGAGTAATACAAAAGCATTTCAATACAACTATAACAGCACAATCCTATACATGCCTGTTACTGGATTGCACTTTAAGTGCCTTCAAGTTGTTCTGTTGCTATGACCATATATGAACTAAAAGTGGGGTGGGATGGAGGTGGCAGAGGATGGCTGTAAGAATGCCCTTTTCTTAAGCCTGGTGTCCTATGATTTTGCCAATAAAAGCTAACTATAAAGAACAGTCAGAATCTATTTGTTAACTTTTTGGAACAAAATGAGATAGTGTGTCTGAGTGAGTGAGTGTGAGAAAATTTTAAACTACAGTATTGCATTGGATCTGGGCTAGATATATTATTTTCCAAACTTAACACATTGCGGCCTGACAAGATACTTTACCTTGATTCTGTACTAAGTGAAGTAACTTGTAGTCAGTGATTCAACATATGAGGCCAGAATTGGAATTTTATCTGCTTTATAGGATTTTTCTGTTCTAGCAAGTTTTCATGTTCCCTTAATTTCCCTTAATTTATATAAAAAAAACACATTAATAGCACACTTTCTTCCCATCCACCCCAAAATCCTGCCTTTCTTGGTATTCGTTTTTCAGAAATAGAAGTAAGTTTTAGCATAACTAATCATTTTTTTAAGGATCAACTGTGAAGAAACAGTTCAGGAAAACACATGAATGCTTTATGAGATTCCACTGGGAGGAAAGTTTATTTTTACCTGATTTGTTAGACACCCATATAATTGCCTCTGATGAGATGTGGCTCGTATTTCCTACTGCAATTGTTAATGGAATCTGCCACAAGTAGCTGCAAGACAAAGGAGGGGGGGTCTAAGAACAAAAATACTGAACTGGTTCTTCTCACTTAAAAGCAATCAGGGATTACATCAAAGGAATGAAACAATTTCAACAGCAGAGCAAAGATTTTGATTCTAACAAGTTACTTTGCCTTTAAAATGAATTTGCTATTGGCAACAAAGCAATGTGAAAGTCATTCATCTTTCAAAAAGGATACTGATGTCTTTTTTACATACTATCATTACAAAATAGTTTCTAGTAAATTAAAGTGAGTTTTTTAAAAAACAGAGGAATTATTTCCAATAGCTGGAAGAGCATAGCTGAAATTAATTTAAGGAGAAAGGAGGATCTAACACGAGCATTTGTTTTGATTTAAGTGACAACATACACTTCTAGTAATGCCATTTTAAGTAGCTTCTTAAAGGCTTCTGGTAATAACATTTCATCCCCAAATGCTTATAGTGATACCTCTCTAAATCAAGTGTAAAATGCTCTGGTTTATACCCATTTTACACAAATGTAACATAGGGGAGAAATCAAGCTACAATGCATTAATGGCATAAAATTCATATTAGAATAATGGGCACAAAGCTCATATAGTAATTTGCTACAGGAGTTGTTTTATACCCATTGTAATATATGAAATTGTTCCTGCAGGATCACTGAAGGCTCCATCATTAGGCGTAAAGAAACAAACCCAGCTACACCGGTTGCTTTTCTTCAAAGATGCAAAAATCAAAGTGTCTTAAATATTTTGATGCAACTAGTAGTTCCACAAACACTATTATAGCTAGTATATTGTGGTCTACTGCTTGTTCAGAAAGGATCTCCCCAAATAGGGCTTTGGGGGTGGTTCTCATATTTTATACACTGCACTCCTTATAAACAATATCAACTAACACAGATTTAGCTCCGTATACATGCATGAATGCCCACAGAAGTTACCAACACAGATTTAAGCAGGGTCAGGGAGAAAAGAAGTTTCAATAGGCCTGGAGCATGATCTCAAAGGCCCATTTTTGGATATAATTCAAAATGAAATTGCAAAACAAGCAAAGAAACAAACAGAACACACCCTGCATTTTAAAAGCATTTGTTATGGTCATGTTTATACCTCATAAAAGCTACAACATATCAAACAATGGTCAATTTCTGCCTCTCTCATGCATAGTTAATAGAAATAGTAGTATTTTGTTCTTTATAACAGAGCTAATTTGGTGTACTGACATGCTCCACTAGCTAGAAATACAGGTGTTTCAGAGTAAGAGTTCCCTGGAAACAGGGAAAGTAACTACTGTACT
Source organism: Gambelia wislizenii (assembly GCA_030847615.1). Lineage (NCBI taxonomy): Eukaryota > Metazoa > Chordata > Lepidosauria > Squamata > Crotaphytidae > Gambelia > Gambelia wislizenii. Next base: position 198,848,291 of record JAUMIR010000005.1, on the reverse strand, counting down.
TCCTGCTCTTTTTAACTGAGCCTCTAATGGAAAAGAATACCCTTTCTGTACTCCTTCTGTACTACTCCCTTCGCTGTCGCCAACAAAATTCCAACTATTATTTCAAACCAATGGAATCAAAATTCCAACTGTTATGCAGACCAATGGAATCAAAGGAAATGTGTTAGTCATCATATAAGTTCCACTGATACGATGAGTCTACTCTAGATGGAATGAACAGTTGGATTTAGGCCTTATTTTATATAGAATCTAGAGGCAGAACTACACATTTTCAGTCAAATATAAGATTTACAACCTGATGTCTATTTAGCAATACTGATGGATATGTGACATTTGCTGAGGACAATCAGTGGGAGGATTGCCATACCTAATCAGTTCTTTTTTTAACCAGCCATGCTCCAAGACTATAAATAAATTTGTAAAAATGTCACCAGGCTGGGGGAATATCTACAGTGGCATAAACTGTAGGGGAGAATTAAAAGATATAGGAAAGGGTTAGGGTCCCTCCTCTTATGCATTATTCTTAGCTATAATGGCTGATTAAAAAGACCAGAAAGGGCACAGATTTTGTTCCTGTTCTTTCTAATTTTATTTTGGAGATCCATACCCATTTTGTTCATTGCACGATATTTTATGTCACAGACTTGTTATACCAGCTTCCCTGTTTGATTTATTTTAACCCAGTATAACATTGGAAAGAACTGGAACAAAATCTGGGACTTTTCCATGGATGTGCCCTAAGTGCTGTTTATGAAGACCCCTTCATTGCCCCAGAAAACACGGCTTAAGAAACCAACATTTGGTGTAAACTGTAGTTCTGCCTTGAGTCATGGAAGCCTGATTGGTTGTAATGAATTCTTGATTATTAGTACAGCTAAGAGGAAACTGATTAACCTTGGTATAGGGAAATGTTCTCAACAGGAGAAATAACGATTTCAGACTTTTGACTCTTTGCCACTAAAAAAGGAAATATATGATCATACTATTCACTTGTGCCCTCCCTGCCAAATGTAAAGGATAATGACAAGCCAAATGGGCTTCGCAAAACATACACACACAATGCCATTACATTTATTGAGAGGTCAATGACTCTGGATTATTAAGAAGGACTGAAAGAGCTAACTAATCAGTATATTAAAATATAAAGCAGTAAAAAGGGAAAGACACAATCACATATCTGTATGGATGGCTTTTTACTACACTGGCAATTCAGAACATGGTTATGTGTTTAAACTTCATTGATTATACTAGATTGCAGCCCATCTTTTATTGCTACATTAAGATAAAGTGCAATGTAACAGATTTTAAATTGCATCTAGTTAGATAATAAAATACATACTACTGTTATACATTTACACTAAAGTAAATTTTACCTTTTGAAAAAGATGTTTAAAATGACATCAGAGGAAGAAATATGTCTGCAATAATGTCCATGCCATCTTACACCCTGACTCTAAGCACTGCCTGATAAATATGCCTGAAGTTCTGAAGTTACTGACAGATAGCTACTGCACATGTATCTGTAGGAGACTTTTCTCTCTCGCTGGATTTTATTTTATACAACATATTTTATTATGATGTGATACAGGATGCAATTCTATATTCAAAATCTGTCAGTTGGTGGGCTACAAGATTCAATGGAAGGCTTACTGTTCTGGCAGAATTCAAGTTACACTGTGGTGCAACAGCCATGCCAGTGAAACAGTATAGCCATGCCCTGTAAAATCTGCAGCCACAGACCTGGCAGAAGAAATTTCCATCCTACTAAACATCATTGCAATAGAGCATAAGTGTAGTGCCACACCCAATTAGAGCACACCATCACAAGTATATATAAACCTTACACAGAGAGAGCACAATTCACATCATGTAGGCATTCTCTTTCTGGTTCCATATTATGCGCACTTGAAGCTCACAAGAGGAAATTTTGTGGATGGAAAACTATGGCAGAAATGCATTTGATACATTAAAGAACATCCTGGCCTCACAACCCAGACAGCAACTTGAGTACATTACAAACTCTTCTCTACCTATAATCCTTAAACGTATAATGTCTCAGGACTCCAAACACAAACATTCATTCATTTATTAGAATATTTTTCTATCACCTCTCAGTGGGCTTGGGTGATGCACAGCAGAGAAAAAATGATATTTCAAAACAACCTGAAGCAATTAAAAATGTTGAAGCCCCCCCCCACACACACACAATTAAGCAGTTTGAAAAGCCAACCATGGTTTAAGGATCAAAAGCAATACAAAAAAGTTCAGTCTTGGCTGCCTGCTGGAACTTTGAAAGGGACAGAGCTGCCTGGTTTTCTTTGGAAAGAAGTTCAGCAACCAACATGCCGATACAGAGGAAGCCAGTAACACTGCATACCTCACATACATAAGCATGTGAAAGAGAAGGCCGGCAGCATGAGCTGGAAAATAAAGCTTAACTGCCTCTGTCACGTTTTTCTATACGTGAACAGTGTGCCCTGTCTTGTTTATACAGCTGTAACAATGCAGTTACACAGATGTGACACTTATCCTTACATGAGTTAAGACTTTTAAAGGCAAAATCTTGGTACTATGGACTTTTTCAGATTCCCTAAAACCCGTCAGGGGACGGCGGGAGAGGTACGCAGCTATCCTGTGGCAGGAGGTCAGTTTCAGATGACGTCATCTCCAAACCTGACAGTTCTCACAGAAGTTCTTCATGAGTAAAAAGTGGTGTGTTTGCAATCTATCGAACACGGAAGTAACATGGACGACGACGGGAGGAAGACAGCAGTGTCCAAAACTGACCCCCTGCCATGGGATAGCCATGTACCTCTCCCGCCCTCCCCTAATGGGTTTTAGGGCATCTGAAAAAGTCTATGTCTCAATTATTTCCACCACTGGCCAAAACACACCTGAGTGCAGATGCAAGGAACAGAAGAAAGAGCCAAAGAACGCAATTTTAAAACTATATTCCTTAAGGGCAAAGAGGGGAAAGTCATTCTAGTCCCCTCTGATAAAAAGAGACCAAAGCCAGAACACTGGTAGGAGTGTAAGATAATGCTACATCACCTTCCCTCTTTTCACAAATTCATAAGCATTCTATGTCTCCCCTTGCTTTTTGCAGACCACCTTCCTACAAGTAAAGGATGCATTCCACACTCTGTTTCATGCAAGCCACAAGAAAGTCTGACACAGGAGATTATCAGATGGGAACAAAAAAGTGCTCCCATCCTGCAATCTCCTTTCCCGCACCTCTCCCGTCCCTATAACAAACAAACAAACAAACAAACAAAACTTTTCAGACCTACCTTAATCATGCATCCATTCTTCTCAGGACATGAACAGAGCTCTAGAGCTCCTTTCACTTCCTGGATGGTAATCCTGGTTGCTCTCACAAGAAGAGGAGAGCTGGGAAATTGTAAAACCAGTCCAAGCTGGGGGCAATCTGGGGATGATGGGGGCAATCTGGGGATGATCTGGGGATGATGGCGGCGTGATCTGGGAGGGCGATCTGGGCATGACATGGGGATCATGGGGGTGATCTGGGAAGGCGATCTGGGGATGATCTGGGGCAATCTCGGGGCGATGGGGGTGATCTATGAGGGCAATCTGGGTGCAATCTGGGGATGATCTGGGAATGATGGACAATCTGGGAGGGCAATCTGGGGGCAATCTAGGGATGATGGGGGGTGATCTTGGCACAATATGGGGACAACCTAGGGATGATTGGGGGGATGATTTGGGCACAATGGGGTGTGATCTGGGAGGGTGATCTGGGGACGATGGGGGGCAATCTGGGAGGGTGATCGGGGGCAATCGGGGCGATCGGGGGGTGATCTGGGCATGATCTGGGGATGATGGGGAGATCAGGGGGAGAAATCTGGTGAAGATCTGGGCAGCAATCTGGTGATCCCTCACACCCCCTGATCTCCCCATCATCCCCAGATCATGCCCAGATCACCCCCCCTATCCAAATCACCCCCAGATTGTGCCCAGATCAGCCCCCAGGTGTCCGCAGATTGCCCCCAGATCACCCAGAAGTGTTCCACACAGACCTCCCATGAATGCTGTCATTTCACCAACGTAACAGGGCACCTTTTCAGATGCCTGTGATTCTGTTATAAATTCTGTTAGCCCATCAATAAAAGGGACCACTGGCCGAATGGAAGCAACACAGGAGCATAACATCGTTGTCTGAAAATCAAACCCTTTAGCCATCTCCTGGCATCTTTGTAATGCTATCTTTAGGTTGTCTGATAATCTTCTCAATCATTAGCAGCTTCCAGCTGTTCCATCTTGGGCTGCTAACCTATTTACAAAGGCCAAACTCCAATCCCCTTGCCAACTCAGGAAGTTTAAGCAACAGGTCATTGTTTTCCTAAGCAATTCCTGACCAGGAACTGGTGACACAAAGAGCACTTCATCTAATATGCTATTATCTGCAGAGCAGGTATGAGTAGTCAATGAGTGACTGAGTGATCCACTGTTCTATTTGCCTCTAGACTTCAATTGGCTACTATCATCTCCTTTTAAAAATGAAAATGACCTCTGGTGAAATTTAAAGGATAGATTGATCCTAAAACAGACTGTAGAGATAGCCTGTGAATGGCCAATTGTGCGCCAAAGAGGCTTCTAGGGGTGAGATTTACCATTTTCAGGATCTTTTTAAAATGGACTTTCAACTGCAGAGTAACACTCCAAGACACTGCAACCCAACTGTCATGGCAATCCCTACACATTGTTCCCTTTTAAGAGCCACTACATCCCAGATGCTGTGCAATAAAAGCTTTAGCTGTGAAATGTGTGTTATTTGCTGCTAGACAGTGGTAGGTAAGAATCCTTTTTTCCCACCCTAATATGATCTGGCTTCAGCTATCCTCTAAGTTGTTTTTGTGTGCTGTTGGAGATGTGCTTGAAGGTCTTAGAGCCAGAAGCTCCTCCGTTATCAGCTCACTGATGTTCCCTAGACTGAAGAGACCAGGACTCTTAGACTGCAAAGGTAGAATGGATTCCACTGTCAGGCTATTTGAAGAAGCCCATTGGAAGTGAGGAAAGACAGTCAGGGGAAGGCATGATGAGGGAGATGAGCATGAAGAGGGCAGAGACAATGGATTCTTCTTGGATACATAGATAGTTGGCCTGTCAAGAGAAGGACTGGTCATGGGGGATGCCAAGGGGCTGCGGAAGAGCTGAAGAGCTTGTTGGCCCATCCAGGGGGCAGGCTATTGGTCTATGGAGTATTTTTTTTTCTGCTTGCTTCAAATGAGTATGATGGAGGGGGGGATGACTTTACTAAGGTGGGATTGCACACTCTCTAAGTAAATGTAGCAGTAGTGCAATAGGAGGACAGTTGTTCACATTGATTGGTGACTGGCTATAACAAGAAGTGGGTGGCAGAAGTAACTAGAGCTCTTTCAGTGGAAGGAAGGAATCCTTGCAGATCTGTAGACCCTTGCAGATCTGTAGATGACAACCAGGGGTAAGCTGTGAAATAACCACATTTGCATATTCTGCTCTTAATAACTGAGGTTGGTGAAAATTGAAGTAGTTTATGAAGAGCACCCAAAGGATGAACTGGGTCAACAGTTAGGAAAAGACCAATGGCACTGATTTAATAGAGACACGAATCATTATGAGAGAGAGCTGAGTAAAAGCATGATTCAAATAATATGTACTGTGCACTACAAAACTGCTGAAAATACTGAATGACAATTCCATAAATGTGGGACAGGTTGAGATGTTTTTCTGGCAAAGCAATAACCTGTCTAGTCATATGAATTTTACTAGAGAATGGGGTTAATTATTTTTTAAGTGTTCTTATCAGTTTTGCATGTATCCTACAAATTTCATAAATTATATCAACAGCTACTATAAATCATTAAGATAAATTAAAACTTCACCACAGCTAAATTTTTAGTTCATTAGTAGTTTGAATTCTGGAAAACAGAACATTGCAAACAAAATAGGAAAGCATCAGCACTTTTTAAAGATTCATTGTATGGCACTAGAACAGAAACAATTCTCTTAATAGCTCCTGTTTCTCTCACCTACTTTTTGAAGATTAATTAACCTTTGCCAGTAATTTAAGATTATTACAATAATGGGTTTTTTAAAGTATAGAACAAAGCAAAATGGTAAATTGTGTTAGGACACCACTGCTATAATTGATCAGCATTTCTGCACTAAACCATAAACTCTATGGCCCTAATGTTGCTACAAATGCAGGCAACTCACATATAACAACTGGTATCCCTGTATATGCATACCTAATCTCTGCAAAACAGCCATTTAAGTGTTCAGCTAATTCGACAGTATTCAGACTGCTATTGCAAGGTGGGTGGACCTAGGCTTCTGTAACTCACCCAGAAGGCTGTGTGCATGTCTGAAGCTCTTTTGCTAAGTTGAAATTGGTTTTCTTTTTCAAATTATTATTCCCTCAAAAGTTTCTCTAAATATTTATTTGCTTTTCATTAAATCTGCTCTTGTTTGAACTCTCCCCAACTTCCTTCCTGTTGTAAAGCTGTTTTCTTCCACATCTTCTGCTCATTAGAGCACATAGCCAAACAAATTACTGAACTCTATTTATTATAAGCACTTCAATGACTTTGGCTACTCAGTAGTTAGTGACATGAAATTTTAAGATATACTGAAAAGAAGAACTATAATTAATACAATTTCCTTGTTTAAATCAATAATCACTGTATCCTTTATAAACAACATTAAATGTCATGAAAGAAAACTAAATTGGGATCTTGGGTCTGTTTTAAATTTTAAACTTCAAGGCAAGCAATGTCAAATTAAAAGAGACAAAGTAAACTCTGAGGCTGTGTTTGCATGTTTATTATTATTTTTCATCATGATGATTAAAAGAGAAGTAAAACTGAATTCAGTTACTGGTTGAAACTCATGGCTACATTTCTTTTTCATCATGGTGGCATAAATATACAAAGCCATTAATCACAGCAAAATTAACCGCAATTATAACCATGTGGTCAAATACTTTCAAAAGCATGATTGTTTTAAGTGAATAATTCTCTTCCCTTGGAACATTTTTTTTTTTGTTTGAGCAAGAAACAGGAAGGAAATAAATCTAAATGTTTGAACTAAAATGCCATCAATATGTAGACTATAAGCAGAACTTCTACTCTTTCCATCTAACCATCTGACTGTTGCAGTGCTGTCTGGAGGCAGTTTTTGCCTGGACATCGGTAGATGAGTTAGATATAATCATTGCTTCTCATGTCCCCTGACCCCAACCTTAGTTGGTAGCAAAGCAAGATCCCCTTTCATTTAATGAAATTTCAGGAATAGTTACATGTATGCTATGGAAATGTATTTCCAGCACCACTAAGTTTTTAGGCATACATGAAGCTGTTGTATTAAGAGTAGGGGTAGGAGAAAAATTCATTTTAATGCAAAATTTACCTATGTAAACATGTACCAGAAGCCCCAATTCCATCTGTTTTTGCATTTCTCCAAATCTTGCCATACTGTTCATAATGCAAAATTATACAAAAAATGCATAGAAGAAGAGAAATTTGTTCATAAGGTATAAATTTTTATTCACAGTCCTCCCAAGGTATGCATTTTTGTATGCATTTCTACTGATCCATGGGGAAAAGGTATGCAAAATGCATAGCATATGCTTTAGGAGAAATGTGTACATTCAAGCATTCACTGGGAGGAATGCACACAAAGTTCGGTATGAATTTTTGTACTGTTTTTCTATTAAAACCTTTGTATCCTGAAATAGGATAATCAGCAGCATTGTCATACCTACTCTGGGGAAAAGATGGGAAAACCTAAAATTAGCAAAACCTAATTTAAGTTTTAATTTATATAATGAAACTAGTATATAATGAATGCATCACCACATGATAACATCCTTTCTTAAATACACTAATGAAGAAGTGGGCAAAGTACAGCCCAAGGGCTGCGGGAGGCCCTTGGAACCCTAAGTGTGGCTCCTAAAGCCCATGGAAACCCCACAAAGTCTGCAGACCACAAAGCCTACAGACCACAAACACTTTTTAACAAATAGGGCTGATTCTTGGGTGATTTTAATGCTCAACAACTGGCCAGCCCTCCAAAAGTGCCTAAAAATATGCATTTTACTTCCCTAACTCCCAGAGCCCCTGCCCCAATATTCCCAAATGAAAAAAAAAATCTGCCAAAAATCATCCAAAATGAGGTCAGAAGTTACTTATGTTACTTTGGATGCACTGGTGCAGCCTGCCAAGTTGGTGCAGGGGGAGAGAACGGCCTTCATCCTCTGTACAGTTGACAAATGTCACAGATATAGATTATCATTATCTGCTTGAAAAATCATTTCATTTTGCACCACATGCCAAATTATAAGGATACACTAAAGTATAGTCTCAGCTTCTTAGAGTGATAATGTGAATATTGGGGGGGGGGAAGAAAAAGAAACAAATGTCTATTTTCTACTTATGAATCTTATAAACAAAATAAGTTTTAAAAGTTGAGGAAGAAACAATCTGTAGCTGGTACATTTATGTAACATTTTACAAATGCTACAGTGATTGGTAAGTCAGATTCCAGGACACAGCCTGAGTGCTCATGATTTAGCCATTTTTCTGAAGCTGTTGATCTGGATTTGGTCAGTGCACGGATAGGAAATCACCTTCAAAATCCCTTACTGAGTTCCATGAAGACCAAAAAAGAAAAAGAAAAGAAAAAAGAAAGAAAAAAAAAGTGGGATCTAAATGTCTCTCTCTCTCTCTCTCTCTGGCTTTTCTTCGCAAACGAAGGTTCAGGAAGGACTCAACCCGCGCTTTCTGCAAGCGCGCTGATGACTAAAAAGGCCAATCCGAGATAAACAAGTCCGGTTGCAAAAAGCACAGCAGAAGAATGTATTGAATGAATAAATGAATAAGAATATTATGAAGAAAGACTTGATAAAGCCAACAGAAGTGTAATGGTGCTTCCACTAGTAGTTTAATCAGTATACCAGATCACCACCTTTTATCCCAATTCTGTTTCCCAATATTCAATTATTTCCAATTGTCTTTAAAGGCTAATTTCAATTGGCATTTGATCCATCTTGTTAATGGGTCCTTTGGGGGGGGGGTAAATCCTGTAGTTTAAATAACCAGTCATCAATACTAGGTGTTTGGGTTCCTTTCAAAATATCTGCAAAAATTAATCTTGCAGCTGTGATCATGTAAAGTTTTATATGTTTATGCTCTTTTAGAATTTCCTTGTCTAGCGTATTTAGTAAATTAAGCGTAAATATGCAGTTACATTAAAAAGGGGCAACTCAAGAATGACAGGATCAGATATAATAAACAAATCCAACACAGATGAGAAAGGAAGATAGGATATTAATTTTATTTTGTGTTCTTAGTGATAAAAAGGCTGACATGGTTAAGTGAAAGCAAATATGTAAAAATTCATTTTTAACAAGAGAAGACCATGTATTCTTTACCTTGTTTAAAGCAGTACTTTAAAAAATGTATTTCATTAATTTTAAACATAACCAAAAAAAAAGAAGAAATGTAATGGTGCTAGGTTCTATTAAACGTAATAATAACTACACCAAATGAAGAGGAATTTGATTGGGCTAAATTAAGTTTAATTTTTGATAGTGAGCCAGTTGCACACTGGATTTGAGACAAAATATTACAGAATAAGGAGTAAGCAAGAGGATGCTGTAGCACCTTTGAGACTATTTTGGGATTCAAAAATCTATAATTTTTCAAAAAGACTGGATCTTAGTTTAACAGCACTAAATACTGACTTACATAAATACTAATAGAAACATCTAATAAGCTAGTCAATGCCTACCAGGGCCAACCACTTTCCATTGGAAAACTCTGACATTACTTTTCTCAGGTTTTCAAAATGTATTTAGGGAATGGGTGGAACAGGTAGACATACTTTTTTAAAAAAAAAATTAAGCTGCCAGAAGGTTATGTGATGTCAGCAATAACAGTAAATGAAAAAACATCATTTGAAAATATAGACTTTCCTAGATGTGAATATAATGGTGTGGTCCCAAATAATATGTGTGCTTATTCTCACAAACGGCTATGGATGTTGAGAGGCACCCAATGCGGTTTAGGAATGTGATACATACAGCCTTATAATTCAGCATAATTTGAAAACGGCATGTTTGTATGACCAACCCCTTTCTGTTCTTGAAACAATCCCGCTGCCACATTGGGCAAAGAGAAAGAATCTGTGTAATCTAACTAGATGATGGAAATGCAAAACTGAATAGTTTCAAGGGGCTTTTAAAACCTACAATATGGTTAAATATATATTATTATGTTTATGCTACCCCACTGAAGGAACAGGAAGCCTTATTCTGTCAACTGTATGATTACTTCTCATTAAAGAGCTAGCTCTTGCATAATGCTATGCCACCTGCATACGAGCTACAGGTAACTGTAGAGTTTACAAGGAATTATGGTTATAATTTACTACAATAGATTCAACAAAAAGAGAAAAACATAGAGTAAAAAATAGTTGAAAAAGGCTATTAGTTTGCACCACTATGGTTTTCAGTATTTACATAGTACTGTTTGAAGTATACCTATTGTTGTCTGGGTCCAAACATAATACCCCAAAGGGGTCCATGGTGCTTACTTTTTTCTTACATTCACTCTTTATTTTTAACAACACGGATACTACCACTAATAGCTCAGAAATCTCTCTCCCATTTTCCTTTTTTTTAAAAAAAAACTTAGGAATCTTAGCAGAAGTTCTTCCACTTTTTCCCCCACTTCAGGAATCTCAAAAGTAGTGCTCAAAAAACAAAAACAAAAAACCTCTCCTGTTTTCCACCTGAATGGTAGCAGGTGTTACCCAAATCTGTATCTACCATCCCACAAGCAATCTCCTACTTTCCCATATCCACCTTTTTAGAAACCTCAAGAATCTTGTCAGCTGTATTTCAAAGTGTACTTTCCTATTTCTCTGCCCTTTTTATTAACCTCGGGAATCTTACCAGCACTGCCTTAGCCCTCTCTCTTTCTTTTTCATACATTTATGGGTATCACAGATCTCAGTAGCAGTGTCTCAGAGAGGTCCTTCCTCTTTTGTAGTCCTTTAAAAAATATATTTTCCAATGAGTTATGGCATAGTCCTCCCCCCGCCCACTTTTGTGTGTCTAGGAAATTCCCTGCATTTGGAATCTCAACTTGGGAAGAGCAAATTTTGCAAAAACTGGTGAGTTAGGGCTGAACCATGTTTTGTTTTGTTTTGTTTCCAGCAAACACCATATTTGGAATGTAGACCTGGAACCTGCTACTGCAACATAGACAACAACCAAAAGCACCCTGTGAAGTTTGAGGCATCTGTTATGATATTCTGATGAGTTAGGGGTGCCACAGGAAGACAGATACACAGATATTCTCTTTTATTATCTTATATGTACAGACATTAAAACATTAACAGGACATGCTTCCCCATTAATACTAACCCTGGTTTTGAAATGCCTACCCTGGATCCCTTACTGGGAGAAGAAAATGGAAAATTAAATAGAATAACTATTGGAAGGAAGTTTTAAGGACTGTTCTGAGGAACTATACAAACTTAATTATACCATACTGGCAATAAATCATTATTAGAAACATGAAATAAAGTTTTTCACGGACAGTTCATCAGTGTCACTCCACTGTGTACAGACTTTTAATCTCTTACATGACCACTGGATGTGTTCCTTATGAGAAACTGGACATAGTGTCTCTACTCTTTTGGACCTACATTATTTTTTTAAAAAAAAATACCCTGATATTTTGGCTGATATTAATAGAAAATATGGCAGGATATAAGGCTAATGAATCATCAAAGTGTTGCACCATGCCGTTCCATCTTACAGTAAGCTTTTAATGATATATGGTGGTTTGTGGCAAAAATATGGCCTCAAACAGTATAATTCATTTATTTTTCCATGTTCAAAGAACTTCTGTGAATTGAGCTCAAGTACACATCAATTTAAAACAAAGGAGAGAAAAATGAATCAGAAACAAATATTAAAGATGGTTTCTCGATGCTATAACATCTGAAAGTGATGGGAACCAAGAGATTGCTAAATTTCATCAATACATGTTTCACAACTTAACAAATCACCTACCTAACTTAATAGATTTTTGTCTAGAACCTTTCTTTCCTTCTGAATTTTCAGATAGGATCCTATTGCTGCAAAACCATTCAGAAGAAGGCAGACAGATTCCCAGAGCTTTGGGATATAATTACATAAGGTTTTGGCAATAGTATTCACATTATTTACCAACAAACTTTTCTTGGAAGTTATAAGAAAAGCTGCACACATGCAACATTAATTGCACGTAAGCAATTAACATGTATCTTAAAAAAGTAAACTAGGGATCAAGCCCAATTGAGACAATGATGATCCCAACAAAATCATCCTTCAAGTTGCTATCAGCCCACAAAAGATATATTCCATTACTACATTTAAAATTATCTATATATTAAGATATGCATATTAAGTTATTTCACATAACTACTGTTATGTGGCCATTAAGCTGGCCTCTTTCTGAATTAAACCTGTAATATTTAATACAACTTATTCATTGCATTCCACTGACATTCAACACAGCAGACACATTTGCCCAATGTGCCTTAAAACAGAATACTGAAAGTGACATGTGATATAAAATCTGAATTACAAGCAACACAGAAAACATACCCTTATTTTCAATCCTTACACCATCCCCCAACACATGCAATGTGGATACATTTTAGGATGGTCACCATGAGAAAAGGTATATGAATGGCTTTAAAAATAAAGCACAGAGTTCTAGATCTGTCAATAAGTAGTAAGGTAGTAAGATTCAAAAAATCTTCAAAAGAAGCAGAACTGAATAAAACAGACCTGCTCTTACCTACTATATATCTGCAAGCCCTCAGCCACAGGATGTAACTGAAAATTATACTTCTCAGAGGTGACCAACTCCAGCTGTTGGAAAAGCTGCTGGGATGGTGTGGAATGCTCACAAGCATTCTAACTCTTCAAGAATAAGCTACAGAAGGAGTTGTAGGTAAATTGGCAGTGTGTGGAGATACTTTTAGGACTCTGCTTCTAATTTGTCCCTTATGTCTTGCATGTCATTCTGGATGTTGGCATCATGGGAAGCAGAAATAAGACCAAAGTGCCATTCAGTAGAATAGCTCCATAAGCATACAGGGGTAAATGTGTTGAGCAGGGATGGAACTCATGTAGCCCTCTAGATGTTGTTAGACTGCAACTCACAGCATTCATCACCATTGGTTGTTCTGACTGGTGCTGTTGGGACTTGCAGTTCAACAACATCTGGAAGGTCACATGATTCTACCCCAATGTAAGGGAACATGTGACAGAAGATGCAAGGACATGATAATGAATGAAATTAAAACAAGACAATTATAATTTCTATAGGCTTCTACCTGTATTTACAACAAATCCGACTTCAGTAAACTACTTTAAACAGGTAGAGCTTGCCAAGAGCAAATAATTTAGTCATCTTCAATAAGACTGCATCTTATTTTTCTTTTTTTAAAAAAATCAAATCTTTAACTGCTTTATTTAATAGACTTTTGTTTATCACTTGTGCATCTCTGTTAAACTGAGTATGAGTTCAAACTGAAAAATCAAGAAACCTTTTCCAACCTCATGTTAATATTTAACTGTACTCTCCAAAATGCTAACCCACTGGTATAGGTGAACATAAGGGTAAGCTGGCTGGGATAAACTAAAAGTACCTATTATTGAAATTTTGAAATATAAGGCCATAGGCTTTCATCTAGATATACATTTCATATTGATATCTGTACTTATCTGCAAAAATAAAAAAGGAGAACTATTTAAAGAAGGAAAATCTGCACATACTTGCAACACTATGTCAGTGTTCTAATATAGTTTATGTAATAATTCTATCTCATAAATTAAATTACTTTAGTTATAATTTTTTTTCATTTTACCATTATTATTGGAATTTTTTATTACACACCAATGTAATAATGATTGAGACAACTGAAAAGTGCAGTAGTTATATTAGGAACTGTAAGTACCTGTTGTTTCCATGACCAGAATCTTTGGCTTTGACATCAAGATCATAAATGAAGTGTTCTTGGGAGATTCTTACAATATTGTCTGCAGTTTCATTTCCCATGATGGTGATTACAGGATAACCCATCTGGAGTGTCCACTGATCCATTACTACTTGAATATTCACATATTTCCCAACCTTTTTCAGTGCCTTTAAAACAAAAAAGAGAACATAAAATCCTTTTTAACATACTGACGCAATACCACCAATACAATATCTTGTAGTGAAAAAGAATAATTATTCAAAAATTCTCATAACATGCTCTATGCAAAGCCTTTAGTCTAAGTTTGTTTGAAGCAGATTTAAAGATATATAACTGTGTGAATACATATTTAAAATAATACCAAGGAACTGATATGCTTAATATTCCCTTATACTACCTTTAAACAATAAATACTGTAACAATAACTGTAGTGAAGCTCCAAAAAGTGATTCCTTGTGTTCTTAATCATCAGTACCTGAAAAGAAAAAGGAACTAAAGATTTTCCCACTGATTGTAGCTGCAAGATCATTAAGTGCAACTTGACAGAAAACACACAGGAGTACAATTCCAACAATGTCAACCACCAATTTTAAAGTTATACTAAGTATTTAAACTCTAGTTCATGGACTTTTTCAAATGGGGGAAAAAACCCTGCCGAGGTTGGGAGGAGGATGGCACTGTCCCACTTACAGCGCTCTGTTTCAAATGACTCCGCCCTCCTCCCAACCTTCCCCTGTGGTTCCTCTGTGTTGCAGGCATGAGAAATGCACCACTTTTTATTGAGGGGGGTTCTCTGTTAATAAAAGTGGTGCATTTCTCATGCCTGCAGCACAGGGGAAGGTCAGGGAAGGTCGAGAGGAGGACAGCGTCATCCAAATCAGAATGGTGTAAGCGGGACAGCGCTGTCCTCCTCCCGACCTCGGCTTTTTCAAATGGGGTTTTTTTCCCATTTGAAAAAGTCTGAAGTTGTAATCATGGTTTGCCTTAAGTGCTCTTAAATTCCTTGCCAATGGAAAAATTAAATGCAGTAAAAAAAAGACAAAGGAATGACCTCAAAGGGAGGCATACAGTTCTGCCCCACTTTCCTGATCTCTAAATTCTGGTTGAGAGAATCCCAAAACATATCCCCAAAAGATGCCCTGGTCATTACAGTATAAGCTTATGGGTTATCACAAATGGCAAATCAGTGTGTACAGACATTTCTTTGCCATTTTCATCCCATGTAATACATCTCCTTTTTAGCAAATAACATTTAGATTACATGTGCATCTCTTGAAACGTTCTACCCTAAGTAGCCAGGTGTGGCTGGACTAGAGTTGGATTGGAATAGAAATATGACCAGCTATGAAGAACTGAACAGTTCTGCCTGGCAACAGATAAATGTTCCATTTTCTGGAAGTCTATATTCAGACTATGGACAATAGAACTCATTTGCTCTGCATAATGTAGTCAATTAGTCAAGGTGGCTGCCTGGTGTGTGATTTAACCCCATGAAATATATGAAAAGGTTAGATGTAGGGTACCACCACTCAAGACCTCCAACTTCAAAATTATATCTTTCACATTCTAAAAAAATAAAACTCACAAAATGTTGGTGCAGAGATAGTTATGTCAAATTTGGGAAAGATGGATTGTCTGTGCTCCTTTTTTTCATGGTTTCTGGGAATACATTACAATCATTTATAACTACCACATGCTCTAGGAGATTTGTAGTCAACTAGATCAAATCATAAGCAGCCACCCTTCTAGTAAGGTTTGTTCCTAAGGAAAAGAATTGGCAATAACAATCATGCTTGCCTACAAGGTATGTTAAAGTGCTTTACCTCTGACAGAGTGTTCCACAGGTCCTTTCTAGCAGCGTTGCCATACTTGTGAATCATTAAATAATCCTACAAAACATATATAAAGTAGCCATTATTATACAAAAGCCAAGTTCTTCCAAGCCAACCTACTGAGTTCCATTTATATTGTAATAACAGAATTATTTTATCAGTTTTATCTGTGTATTTTCAGCATAAATAAGAACACAAATATTTCCTGAAGGCACTTTTCAACATGTAAACAATGGTAGTAAGAAACAACTTTCCACAACATTATTCTATAAAAGGAGCTCCTGTACTCTAACTTCTCCCCCTCTGTAATTCATTTTCTGATTTATATTTTCAAGCTGTTCTTTAAACTTGTGCATCATTTCTGTATCTGTTTCCAGCAAATCTTGCCACTAATGGGAAAGTTTCCAGAGCTAAGTGCTACTTGTTATTTTAGCAGACTATCTTGTGGTTAATGTCAAGAACCCACAGATTTAGCTACATCAGTTATTAAATATTTAAACAAGAAGTAGACTATTCAAACCTCAGCCTTATGCCTAATGAGATTTTGTAGGTATGTGTCTTCCCTTTTGATTAAAGAGAAATATACAATTCCATCAAGCCATGTGGTAAATATTCTAGTTCAAAGCTTCTCTTTAAGAATCAGGCTTATTTGCACATAACTGATATAATGTGCTATATCAGCCAGATGTTTTTCAAGGAATTACATTGAGAATGTAATTTTAAGTGACCTCCTTGATCAATTTCAGTCCTCAGCTTACACCCCCAACACACGCACACCCATGCACGAACACATACACCTTTGAAGAAACCATGAAACTTCAGAAATTGAGTACTACTCCAACAATCCCATTGACCAGACTGAGGCTGATGGGAATTGGACTCCAGAACTGGAATCCCCTCAACCTTGCTGTAAGATCATTTAGCAGTGATCACTTTCTTGATCCAGACTGGCTTTGTTCAGGGCTCTTGAGTACCATAAACCATAATCAAATAACATGTGGCCCTCCAGTTGCCGTTGAACTCCAACTGCTATCTATCCAATACATGGCCAATGGTCAAGGATGATGGGCTTTGTATTGCAGAAGCATATAGAAGGCCAGAGGTTCCCTGCCTTGCCATAAATAAGATCTACAAAAAGGTAATGGTTTGTGCTTGGAACTTTAATCAGAATGTATTAAAATGCATTTTGTTTATCATTACAAAACAGGATCCCCTTGTTTCTAAATGTTCGTCACCTTAATTTGGGGTAAACAGTAGGAGATAAAACTTCATTCATAGCAAAAAGGTAAAACTGGAGAAATTGTGCCAACGGTATGCTCTCCACAGTGTGTGAACTAAGTACTTCAATAATAATTGCCATTTATGAAGCAAACGTTCTGATGTAGAAATTGCAAGCGCCTGTGACAGGTTTAACTTTCTCTCTGCCAACTCATTGTACAAGAGGCAGCAACTCCCATATAATCACATGTTAGAAAAGCTAAATGAGAACACTGACTCACTTAACTACAATGCATAAGTTTAACAATGACATGAAAATAAGTATTAGAAAAGACAGTACCCTATCTGCTCCTCCAACTTACTGTGCTGCTAGCTATCTAAAAATAAACAACCATATAATTCAATAAGACATTCAGTGCCTTCACCAGGAGCAGAGCTGGTTGCCTTTGAAATTATAAAACAATTACAATGAACATATGAACAAGTTGGAGTTCCTAGGTCAGTCCCACTTCTCTTGTACAAGATGCTGTAATTTATTTTGATCTCACAGTAGCTGTTGAAGAGGATGGGTTGATAGAAGTGTTTGTACATGGGGGGGGGGATAATATTGGTGTATTTTTTCACCCTCA
Organism: Gambelia wislizenii; assembly: GCA_030847615.1. NCBI lineage: Eukaryota > Metazoa > Chordata > Lepidosauria > Squamata > Crotaphytidae > Gambelia > Gambelia wislizenii. The sequence goes on along the minus strand of JAUMIR010000005.1, from coordinate 198,830,572 downwards.
CACTCTCAATTACCAATGGATTGTTATTTCCCATATGAAACTGTGGTTAAGATGGCAGAACCAGAAAGCCTATGGCAGTATTCGAATATGAACAGAAGTCCTCACTAATTACTGCACTGAAATTGCTCTAGAATAGACAATACACACCCAAGAAAGGGTCTTTAAAAATCGGAAGATGATGAGCTACCCACAGAATCAAGTAAGTTCAAATACTGGACAACAGTATGAACAGAATCTAATAGAAATGCCGCATCCAGATTCCTAGTGGATAGGTTATATGGATTTCCATAGGCCAGAGGTTCCCAAACTTTCTTGGTTCACAGCACCCTGTCTCAATAATTTCTTAACGGCTCTCTTAGACCAAAAGAAATACAGTGGGCCGTTGGTATCTGCTGGGGATTGGTTCCAGGAGCCTCTGTGGATACCAGAATTCATGAATGCTCATTATACAATGGTATAGTAAAATGGTGTCCCTCATATAAAATGGCAAACAATAAGGTTTGCTTTTTTGAATCCCCCCCCACCAAAATATTTTTGAGCTGTGGTTGGTTAAATCCATGGATGCAGAACCTGTAGTTATGGAGGTCTGACTGTATTTAACAGTTCTATTTCTTAAGTAGTTAGGTCCAAAAAAAACTTAATAAATATTTATGTCCTAAAAACCTACATGCCTTCCAACAGGTCAAAACCAGGACCACAACCCTCCTTCCTCTCCCAGGCATGGCAGCTGCTCTTGAAGCAGCTACCACCATTGTTGCTGTTTACATCACAGTCTCACATCTGCTGCCACTGCTATCTCCTCATCCCCCACCCCTGAGTCCTGCCCAAGAACCAGCTGCTGTTCCTTGACCACCCAACTGCTTGGCTGGGGAGTGGTGTAGAGCTGGGCTGGATCAGAACCACCAGCATCTGGGACAGCTCCTCCTGAGGCTACAGTAAGGTGCTGAAGCTTGACATGGTTGGTGAAGTCTTGGCTAGATTGGGTGGAGGAAGCAGAAGCATAGATGGGAGAACGGTGACTTGGCCCTTAGCAACATGTTGTTGCAAATCAGAGACCATGAGGATGGTGGCCACTGCCTCCACTTCCTCCTCCTCTTCCTCCTCAGAAGCAGGGGAAGAGAGGACCAGCCTGGGCCCAGCTGCTGAAAGGGGCTGCTGCTACTTCCATTACTACCACATACTCCTTTAACTCAGCACTAGTTCCATGGCTGCTCCCCCACAGTGGACTAGCACTAAGGAGATTATCAGACAGGAACAAAAAAAGCATTCCTGTGCCACAATCTCCACTCCCACCCCTGTCCGATCCTAGGCCCACTACAATCACCCTCCCTACCACACTTACCTCCTCTCCCATTGTCCTGGCAGCCCAGGAGTGAACAGAGCTGTAATGGAGCTCCATTGACTTCCTGGATCGAAATCCCATGGATTCTCATAAGAAGATGCGAGTGCGGGAAATTCAAAAGTAAAAACAAAAATACACACTAAAATGTTTTGAAAAGCACATACAAACATGAAGAAATTTACAAGTAACCCAGGGAAGGTACAAAAAAGAGGGTGTCCTGATCTCAACCGGAAGTGTTCTGGCAGGGACCTCCCATCGATGCTGGGATCTCACCAGCACAACAGGGCACCTTGTCACAGACAGGCAAATCCAGAACACAAATGGAACAGGGCATCTATTGACGGCCTCTCACATCAATAAAAAGCAGCACCAGTGGAATGGCAGCTAAACGGGTGCATAATGAGGGGGGAACTACGTCATCTAAAAGGGAGCCCTTTTGCAATCTCCTGGCATTGCTGTAATACCACTTTTGATGCATCTGATAATCTCCTAAACCAAGGAGGACTGTGGTGTTGACAGTACCAGCAGCACCACTAGCAGCAGGTCACAAGGTGCTCCCATCTTGCCTCACACAAGAGGAGGAGGAACAAGTGGTGGCTTCCTTCCTCACAGTCAGCGACTTGGCCCTTAGCAACATGTTGTTGCTGGTGTGCACCAGGGACTTCCACAAATGTATTCCTGTTAATACCAAATAACATTTGAATCTGCCTGATGTATATACAGTGTGTGTGTCGGGGGGGGGGGTGCGGACCAAATCTTGAAATGGACAAAAATCTTTTCAAATCCCAACAGACCACAATGTCACTTAGAAATTTATGAAACTTACTCTGAAAACTAATGAGAATTCTATGCTGCCATGACCAATGTAAAATGAGTATTTCATTCTATAATTAAAGTTTGCCTGATGATGGCACAATGAGCTGTATATTTTATCTTGTTTTGCCATACACAAAAGATGTGAAGATCCCCTACACTTAACTCTATCCAGGCAATTAATCATTTTTAGCAGTTTACATTAGACCCTGTAATTTATTTTAATTTGTATGGTGAAGGTTTTCAAAAAGAAATAAATGTTTCTGCATTGTTAGGCCTTTTCCTTATGATAGAGACACTGGAAATTTGGGTCTCCTTTTAAATTTCATAATATACCATTTCACTAAAAATATATGGACCTCTATAAAGAAAAATAATAAAGACATTACACTCAAAATGAAATGCAAGCTACAAAATTAGGATACAAACCAGCATTCATTATAAGATATTATGTTTCATAGTGCCCAACTGCCCTAGGGTTAGACTGATCATTCCATACTCTGCTTGTAAAATAAGTAACCATGTGATTGTGCTCTTAAGCCCCTGAGTTTTGCAAGGAGTTCATAATGAAACCAACATGGATGTTTCTTCCTAACAATTCCATCTCAGGTGTTTTGCCGTGATATGTAAGCAAGCAAACATAGTATAAAGCTCAATTTATCTGGGCAGTACTGTGTAAAAGTGTTATTTTATTATGGTATTATGAGACCAGCCACTTCAACACATGTTCTGCCAGGGGGAAAAAAAGACATCTTCCCTGCACAAAACCTGCTTTTCAGTATTGAAAAGAAATCTCCTTTGTTGTTACAGTAGTAATTCATTTTATTTAATTCCTTTTAAATTACTTTTAGCACATGAAATAAAAGTAATTTAAAAGTAACATGAATTACTTTTATCACATGAAATAAAAGAAAAATACACTTGCACATATGATTCCACATCGTACTTAAGTCTGTTTAGCTTGGGGTGGGAACATTATGGCTCTCCGCATGGTTAAAGTGCATCCCCTAGCATTCTTCACCATTAGCTATGCTGGCCAGTGATCTACACAGTTGCCACCCCTGGTTTATCATGACATGAGTGAGCTGCAGTGGGCCTTAGGCCTGTGAACTTTCCTTTCTCCATGGAAACCTTTTTGTTTATTCATTGCAGCTAACCATGGGCTTGTCTATAAGATGTAAAAAAGCAAAACAAAATTTGAGTGTCTTACAGTAATGGCATTTCGAAGCAGCTGCAACTTGGATTAATGGTGTTTTTAGCCCCATGAGCTCCACATGCAAGTTGGCAGCCATGAGTGATTTACTCATGTTTGTACTTACCTCAATTTGCTGCTGCTGAACTAAAACAAAAAACAAAAAGCGATGTCCAAGGTGCAATAGAGTGATTTTTTTTTATTATTTAACAGAAAAGCAAAAAACAAAAAACCCACCCCGTTTTCTCACCTTAGCAAGTGCTAAGGCAAAAATCCAACCTGGTGGCAATGGGCACTGGCCTTGTTAGCAAGCCCCACCCCTGCACTCACCTGGCTAATCAGCTTTGCACTTCTTCTCCTATGGGAACGCAATTCATATAAAATCTTTGTTCCAATGAGCATTCCCCTTGCTATTTTTTTAAAAAAAAATCTGGGAAAAGCCACTAAGGCTTTTCCTGCTGAGTTTTTGACATTTTGGGGCCCCCTCCTTCCCAATGTGGCAAAACACTGTAGAATGCCATTAAGACAAGTAGGATTCTCCTCACATTCCGTGAGGAGTACTTTCGCTGTTTAGACAACCACCATGAATTTTCTTCTCTTGCACGACAAATCCTGTTTAATGGTAACTATGGCCAGTTTCAAAATAAGCCAGCTTTAAACTGTAGCTTCTGAAACTGGCTTCCTTAAATTAATCATAGTTACTCTTAATCACTTTTTTTTTTAGTCTGGATGACTCCTGATAACTAGAAAAAGAAGGAGAAGTTTCTGAAGTTATCTTCCTGGTCAGAAGGATGGGACATGAGATCCCAAAGCTCACTGCAATTTGGCTACATTATACTAGAATGTGGTTTAGCAAGATGTACAAGCAAGGCAGGTGAAAAGGCCTTTGAATGAGAGGAGGTTTCTCCATTATCCAAAGATTGCAGGTTTTACAGAGCCGATTTTCCAGCATAAGGACTGTTTCAGCTTTCCAAAATCTAGGAATCATTTGGCTTGACTGTTACTTATGAAAAATATCTACAGTTTTAGTTAAGAAGCTAATGTTTCCAATATACAGGCAGATGTGCTAATTAAGGGCAGTTAGGAATTTCTGTTTTAATACTACAGAATGGGTGCAGGGGTCACCACCATACGGGTACATAAATACCGCTATGATCCCACACTCCACCAAGGAAATCCAAGAAATTTCCTTCAAGTAAAACTTATGTCAAGTGCCATCTGCTTATTATTTTAAACAAACATTTTAAATATTAACACATACTGACAATGATGAGCCATGAAACCATATGCTTTTCCATTCCTTGGGGTGATTTCTATCTAAGTGTCCATGTTCCAAGTAGTTGTATAACCAGGTAGTTCTTTGTAGCTAAGCTTACATAACAGATACTATTGGGAAATCAAGCCTTTGGAGTACCGTATTAATTCAAATTCCATCAAACCTCTAGAGAACTGAACTGCAACAGATCTCCAGTTGAGAAAAATAATTAAGTTGTAAATAAATAAAACAAAGAATATGCAATTCTTGCACTAGTTGTTGCTATTATGAACATTCACAAATCTAGAAAACTTTTATTTTTATCTTTCTAATATATTCACCTAGATCTTCATTATGTTTATAAACAAATATATAAAATACATAATTTATTCATGGTGGTAGTTTGAGATTCCAGGATTCCAAACCTCTATTCTTGTTAAACTGACTGGCTCAGAAACTTTTTTTTTTTTTAATTTTGCTATCTGTACTGAAAGCATGTTCATGGTTTCCTTGGAAAATGTTCCTAGAAATATGGTGTGGGGGGGCATCTATCCTCAATTTAAAGATGGTTCTGATCTGGTTGGTGTCATACAAAGTTGTATGCTTTCGATTGTTTAACTTCCTTGCTGAATTCCCTTTTAATGCCATTTGTTTATATGAATTAAGCCATTAGCCATTTTTATCATACCTTCAATCCATGGATCAAGTCAATAATGGGATCACTTGAACTACAACATGCAAAGGGATATTGTAGCACCTTTGAAACTAACTGAGAAAAATAAGTTTGTAATATAAGTTTTTGTAGGCTGACTATACTTCATCAGATTCATGGAGTAAAGTACTTATAGATAGACATGAATGAGCAGGTGTGTGTGTAAATAGGAACAGAAATGCAAAACTTGTAAATATGGTGATGAGGTGACAAGTTCAGATTTAAGGATGGTCCTTGTGCGGCAAAGTTGGGAGGAAAGATATTGCCTACAGCCAAGATGAGTAGGTAACCATATGAATAGTGAAGAGAGTTGATGGAATGTAATATGATGCTGGCTGGGAACCAGAAAGGAGGTGTGATCAAATGGACAAGAGAGTCTATATGAGACTAGGGCATTAGCTAGTATTATAATATGTGTAGTGTGACAGGAAACCACTGTGTCTATTCAACACACTGTTGATGGGCTGGAATGTGTGGCTCTGATGAAGTAGACTGTTTACAAAAGGTTATGCTACAAACTTCTTTCTCTCAGATAATCTCAAAGGGCTACAATATTGCATGCATACTGATCCAGACTAACAGGGCCATGCCTTTGAATTCTTGGACTACAACAGGAATGGGAATCATGCAGCCCTCCAGATTTTGCTGAATTGCAACTCCTAGGAGCCCTAGCCAGCACAGCCAATGGTGGGGAATGTTGGGAATTGCAGTCTAGCAACATATTCAAAGCCACAAGATTTTCAACCCTGAACTAAATGGACAATTATGCACTGTATATTCATTTTACTGGTTGCAATCTTGCTTCCATCTTTTCCACATCATTTCTCTATACACTGCAGGAAACACTTCATAATCTGGAGGACAATTCCCAGTTTCATTGAGATTCAAAAGCATTTATGACCGTGAGATGTATTTCCAAGCACTGGTGATATTTTGGGGTAAATACTGAATCTCATTATTATTTATTTAATTAATTGGTTGATTAATATCCTGCCTTTCCCCTTGTACAGGATCAAAGGCAGCTTACAAGCATTTAAAAAAAAACCCAGTAGTTCTGTTTTGGTCATTATCAGGAAAAGAAAAAAAAATACAAATTGCTTAACTTTTTGGACCACATTTGCAATGATATATATGACTTTTTCAAATGGGGAAAAACCCCTGAGGAGGTCGGGAGAACAAATGGGGCTGTTGCACGTACAGCGCCCCATTTCAGATGCTGCCGCCCTCCTCCTGACCTTCCCCTTGCTTCCTCCATGCTGCTGATGCCGCTTTTTATTGACGGAGGTTTTCTGTCAATAAAAAGTGTCACCTGCAGCACGGAGGAAGCACAGGGGAAGATCGGGATGAGGATGGAGGAGAGGTTGGATCTGAAGTGGGGCACTGTATGCACGACAGCCCCGTTCTTCTCCTGACCCCCTCAGGGTTTTTTTCCCCTGTTTGAAAAAATCCATGGTGTTTTATTTGCACTTTTCAGTGGCCAAAATGTATTTGCAAGCTAACACCCCCACCAGGTTCTTTATTTTGACAATTTCCACTTTTTGACAGTGCTCTGGTCCCCAACCTATTGAATAAGTGGGGGACGCCAGCATGGTATGACATGGGTCCATACTACCTGAACAACTATATCTCCTCATATGGGCACACGAGTCTTACATTCTTCATAGGATGAGCTTTCTCTCTGTTCCACTACCCTCACAAGCTTATCTGGTTAGGACACAGGAGAAAACCGTCTCAATGGCTCAAATCTATGGAGGTCTCCCTGTTTGAGAAGCTTGGTTGGCCTCCTCCTCTTTTTTTTAATTGCCAGAAGGCAAAGACCTTCTTATTTAAATAGTCCTTCAGTCTTTTTAACTCATTGGGGCAGAAGGACATTCAATTGGTATGCTCTATTTTTAAATATGTGTTACTAGGGGCTGAATGTGTTTTAAAACTTATACTGTACGCCGCTTTAGATCCTATATTGGGGAAAACATGGGATAGAAACTAACTAATTAATTCTGGTCAGTAACCTAGTTGTTACATTCTATACCAGCTGCAGCTTCCAAATCTTCAAGGGTAGCCCAACACTGAGCTCATTACAATAGACTAACTAGGAGGCCATCCCTGCATGAACAATTGTGGTTAGGTTATCCCTGTGCAGGAAATACCAGTGGATGGAACAGTCAAAGATGATGCCAAGTATTCCAAGGACTTTATCACACTACACTGTTATAGTGCTATTATTCCACTTTAATTGTTATGGCTGCCTCCTGTGGAATTTTGGGGTTTATAGTTTAGTGAGTCCTAAGAGCTCTGTGGCTGAGAATTCTATATGCCCCTCCCTAAACTGCAAATCCCAGGATTCCATAGGAGGCAGCCAGAGCAGTTAAAGTGGAATAATAGCACTATAAGAATGTAGTGTGATTAAGTCCCAGGACACATTGCTTCTCCACACTCCACTGTTTCACATACCTCTCTGTTCACTTTTGGAGTCAAAGGTCAGTCTGGAAGAAAAGTGCTTAAGATGACAATGTAGAGAGATGAAAAAGTTTCAGCTCCCTTTACCCACACATTCTTTGTTATGCAAAAATTTATTTGCAAATCTGTTTGGTCCTGATTTAAGGCTCAGGGGTGAGAAAACTGGAAAAAAGTGGAAACCATTTTTCCCCAGAAGCCTTTTCCTTCCCAGAAAACCTGAAAAAATGATTATGGAATATTTTCTTTTAGAACAATGAATAAAAATATATTTACTGCTAAACAAAATTCCTAAGAACTATATATGATGAAGACTATGTACAGTATCAAATCATTACAATTCCTGGTCTTGGTTTCATTTTCTTCTTAGTTTTCTTTATAAGAATGTGTGAGTTATGTCTACCTGACACTATGGAGGACTAGATGAGACAAACTAATGTTCTTTGGTTCACTAATGTTGATTGTATCTTCTGTTTTTATTAGATTTATTTCCTTCTCCCCCAAAACTAAAAAAAGCAAAGAGGGACAGGCCATTTAATTTAGGGTATCTGAAAATGAGGAAAGGCTGATGCAAAAAATATAATTACCAAACTGCAAGGGGGAAAGTATAAGTCAAGCAGAGAGTGCATTATTTTAACTTATCTTCTGAGACACAAGTACACCCACTAATGTCTTTATCCACCTGCCAGGCCAGCTGTCAATAATATCCTGTCCCCCACAAGAGACCATTCTAGCAAATCTGGCTTCCTACAGCATAAGGACATCACAAATATTCTCATAATTTTCAGTAATGGACCCTACATCAATAAGAGGTCCCTACACTGTCACCCAATTCACAAGATTCATAGGGAAGGTACCTCTTGCGTATACTGACTACAATTAAAGAGATCTTAGAAAACTAAAGCATATGAAAGGAACTTTAACTCAAGCAAATACACAGACAGAAACCAGAAGGATTTTTTATAGCTTTATTTCATCCAGGTACTTTCACTATAATTTACATCTATCTCACCTGCACTCAAACATATTTACAGCAATATTATATTGTTTATATTCAAAAGATTCTAGCAAGAAAGATTGGATTAAGATATAGTGACTTGTTAAAAGACACATAAAGATCTTCAAAGGGAGGCAAGACTCTGAACCTGTGTTTTTTTTTTTTTTAATCACAAACTGAACAATATTCTCACACTATCTGGGTCTACTTAAGTAGAAGGGGTCATTTTATTATGTTTTTGGCACCATTTGGACCTTTAATCCAATAGAAAATTACTCAGAAGTCAATATTTGGGATGCCATGGGCCATACATTCTCCACTCCTGTAATAAAAGGAAAGCCCCATTGGCAGTGGGGAAGGGGAAGCAGGGATGGGCTTTTAGATCAGGTGCACAACAAATGGCAAAAAATTAGAGCCCCCAGCCAGGGTCTCAGCCTGAAATGAGATTCCCACATATACAATGTATACTTTTAAAACTATTCACATGATTGGAAACTGAATGTTATGACAGAGAGCGCACTACTGTGCTCCCTCTATGTTGGATTCTGCAGCACTGTACCCTCCTTGCAGTGTGCAAGGTGCTGAATAATAACTCTGAATATAGAACTTACATGTGCTGACATGTTACCACATTTCACTGGACCAAAAACCATAGCCATCATAAATCCACATGCAATACTACAAGCTATTGTATCAAAAAGATATTCTTGATGGCTTCTACTATTTTATAGATCTGTAGGAAAGTATAGGGCTATTTTTTCTTGAGGATTTACCAACCATGTGAATTAGAGCATGTTGTACTTCTAGAATTCATGCCAGAACTACCTATTATCAGTGGAATTAAGTAAGTATGATGAGTGTTTAATTGGAATTTGTAGGTTTCAATTTTGGCTTTACTGCATATTCGGGTATTTTTATTGGACAGGGTAAGAGACAAAAAATAATAATCACTGTCATTACTGAAAGTATATTATAGTGTTTTATCATAACATAACTTATTAGAAATATGAGCAGTTGTAAAGCAGAAGATCTAGAACAAAAGATATATAAATGCATTGCAGACCACATAAAATGAAATGAATTGGAGACTAATACAATTATATGAAGATCAAGAAATGTCATAATTCCATCCACATCTTTTATACACCTACACCTACAATATAAAATTGCAAAATCTGTTCAAATCATAATCAGCCTCTAAAGAAAATTAAAAGGCTTGAATTATCAAGGAAGGATGTTACCTGAATATTGAAGCAGATGGCTTAGATATTTGAACAAGTGAAAACACAGTAAAACCTCCTAAAGATTTTTGACAAATGCTTGCAATGACATAGTTATTGATTAAGCTTACAAGTCTTTTATACTTTACGTTTGTTTAGAAAAACAGGACTGTTCATGCTAAAGAATCCACCTACCCCCTTGTAGTGTTCACACAGTGCCACTACTACTGCAAAGGTCTGAAGTCTGTGGCTCTTTAATTCTAGCTAACTACCCACCATCTAGACATAGGAGATTTTCAGACGGGGGAAATAACCTCCGCGGAGATCAGGAGAGAAACAGAGCTGTTCCGCTGCCAGCGTTCTGTTTCACATACCCCCATCCTTCTTCCGACCTCTCTTCGTTTTCCCTCCGTCCTGCTTGCATTTTCCTTCTGCTATTATTAGTATTAGTAAAAATACTAACAAAAGTTCTTCATTAGTAAAAAATAGCAGAAAATAGTGGAAAGAAAATGCAAGCAGGACGGAGGGAGAACAAATGGAGACCGGGAGAAGGACGGGGGTGTGCAAAACGGAGCACTGGCAGCGGAACAGCCCATTTCTCTCCCGATCTCCATGGGGGTCTCCATAGTGATAGATCAGAACAACACTAGATTTCAGTAAGATTTTTTCCTTGGAGTATTTTTGTTTCCAAAGCAGAAGGAAAAATATTTTAAAAATACATTGGTTGTGACTCAAATTCCTATTTTATCCTCTGAATGGTTCAACTTGTATCAGTGAAGCCATTCCAGGCCAAAACACTTCTAGAAGTCAATCCAAGCAAAGATATTAGCTGTTAATGTAGCTCAACTAAAGCTGAAGAATCACTAGGTCCTGCACACAAAGAGGGGATATTATGAATTAAATGACAGTGATAGAATCTTATCTCTTTAACTGCAGAGAGACTGAGTTTTGATTAAACAAATAAACTATGTGGTTAATCCTTTGATATACAAGGCTTTTGTGATCATGACACCTGGACTGATATGAGGTTGACAAATTCCTTAGTAGTCAATAAAAAAGAGAGAGGGAAGAGGTTTTGTTAGTTTATAAAGAGGATGAGAAAGAACTTGTTTTGTAAATTAGCAGCTGGGAAGGGTTGCTTCTAGTCTGGTCCAACACTATACCATATACTAGGCCCAGACCTGGCTCCAGCCCATTCAACCTGTTAGTTCCATTCAGGACACATTGAGAGGAACCCTGGAGAGGAGTGAAGAAGTGCTGAGAAAGCCCTGAAGACAAGCAGTAGTGGAAGAAAGATAAAAGCAGCATAGAAAGAAACACAGAAAAGGGGCTTTTCAATTCAGAAACATCAGAACTAGCTTAGCACACAGGCTAGGACTCATGCCATACTCTGAAGCCAGAGGGAGTATGTTGGGTGCAGTGAGGAACCTGGCAGCAGCAAGGGTGTCTTCTTCAGATCCCAAATAAAACATATTGGAATAGTGTGGTATTCTGATTCTTCTAAGTGGCTAGGGGTGCATGGGGAAACTGCACACAAAAAGGCAGATAATGAAAGTGACTTGTCTCAGGGGCTGGGACAGTATTCAGCTGGCAATGATTGAACACATGGTAACAGCCATCTTGGCTGCCTCCTTCTCATTCTTTCAGGGGAGGATACCATGCTTAAGGCACTAATTTACCCAAACTGAGGGCCACTGGGGATCATCCAAGTAGGCTTCTTCCCCATTGCCCATTACAGCTCAGGGCCAGAGTGCTTGCTTTTCATGCAGAAGGTCCATATTCCACCCTGGTATCTTAAGTAAGAATTGGAGCAAATGACAGAAAAGATCCACATCTGAGTAAAATGGGATACCACCAGGGCCGGTTTAACCTGTCTGCCAAATCAGCATTGGCAGGGGGCCCCGAGGTCAAGAGGGGGCCCCGAGGTCAAGAGAGGGCCCCGTGTTGGCCTCCTTAATATGAAAATAATGGGATTTCTGGTTTAAAATACCATAGAGTTGCCTTGGAAGGCCTAGAAAAGGGCTAGGGAAGACACATTTTCTAGGAAGACTCTATGGTAGGTGTGCTGTTTTGTGTCCCATGGATAATGAATCCAGGGATACGGGGGTCCTACTATAATCTGAACATCCTGTACGGTGAATAGGTTAGGTTACATTGATCTGAGATAAACATATGGGGGCCCCAAAGTAAAGCATTGCAGGGGGCCCCAAAATTCCTTAAACCGGTCCTGGATACCACTACCAATTCATACTATGTTCATCTGAATGATGTGTTCATTTGTATAATACTATGCTCATTTGTATATTTTCAAGTACCCAAGCTCACAGAACAGCAAGGAGCTCTTCTCCACCACCTCACATCATGAAAGATGACCTACAGGTCTTGACTTCCTTCTTAGCTAACTTCAATTGGATTTATTTATTTGCAGGATTCTAACAGGGCAATGAGTAGATCTGTGTGCCCAGTGTGATGCATCTGGGGCCTTTGGGTCTGGAGTTTACTTTTGTGGCACTAATATATTAAAAGTTGGCTAGAACACTGGGCAAACCTAGGCATAACCAGGTACCTCCCTCCTCAGATTATTATTCTCTGACAGCAGTGTATATTTGGAAAGAGGAGTTTACAGATAAATAAGTCAGGTTTTCGTGAGATACCCAAGTGGTGATTCAAGTCAATCACTATGCTCTGCAATGCTCATGCAGTGGGTACAGACATTTGTACTAGTTTGTCTTCTTCCCAGAATGATACATCCCAGTTATTGATAACAGCACAACTATTGCCCTTTCTTGCTTCAAGATGGAGAGGTTTGAGCCAGATCTGTTCCAAGAAGAGCTGTGGGAATTTGGAAGCATGCAATAATGCAGGGATCAGTCCAGTTCAGTTCCAATGTCCACATTTTGCTCCTCCTCCTCCTAGGGCCTTGGCCTTTTATCTTGTTCAATGGAGAATCAGATGGGCAGCTTCTGAGCCTATGGTTCTCCAACATCTAGCTCTCTAGACATTTTAAAGCCATGGAGGGTGGCTTTCCCCCCTCATTTTAAAAATAAAATGGACATTTTTTTGTGTGTGGGGAGGGGCAACTGAAAAAATGCAACATTAGCACCTTACACAGACTTAAAGTCACTTTTTTCACTTTAGGGACATAAATTGCATCATTACAGATTAACATAAAAAGTATCATGTTTGTTATATGAAAGGTAAAGTTTACTCAAAAAATAATTAGAAGGTGAATTTAATTTTTTAATTTATTGTTAAAATCAAGCTACAAGGCAAGAAACACCTGAGGTGGAAAAAAAAAACTGTGCTTTTGCCCATTTTGGAAAAGCAGGGGGGGAAGCCAATAAAACCAGAAGCATTAGTAAAAATAAATAAAATTATTTTGTCTCTCCTAGTCCTCCATACAGCAAACAGACATAAAACACTAATTCCCATAAAAAGAAAAGGAAACTAAGACTAGGAACTGCAATGATTTGAGATACTGTACATAGTCTTACATAAAAGTCTACCTGCAACATAGGTTTTTTTTTTTTTTTTAAGAAATACTGTGGGGGCAGGGGTAGAGAAAATGATCCATGTATGGGTTCCCCCTTTTCTTATGAAAGAAAAGACTCGGGGGGGAGAGAAAAAAACAGCCCCCCAAAAAATCTTCCACGTGTTCTGAGTGCACATCTCCCTAGCCCATAATGAACCAACTCAGAGGTGCACTTCAGCTGCAGGAACCCCCTTGTGGTCCATGCCAAAGAAACACCCACCTCAGCTTTACAACCAATTTACAAAGGTTTTTACAGTGGCATAGAGGCTCACATCAACATTGTTTGAAGCTCACTCCATCTGAATATGTGTTCCCTCTTCTGCTGCTCACTGTCCTGATGTATCCACATGAATGCCAGATAGAAATCGGTAGCCTACGTTTGCCTACAGCTGGTTATTTACCTTTAATTTCTTTTCTTTTTTTAATTGGAGCAACAGGTTTTAGAAAGTACATATTTTTTGGCCACAGTGTAAGTTTCTGGGTTCAGCACTATGCAGCAACCTCCTGCTTGAGGGAACACCTGGTCACCATTGAATCTACTCAGTTCTCTAATATTGATAAGATCAAGGTGCTTTGGTAGGTGCTAATGTCTTGCAATGCAAGAATGAACTCAGCCTTCCCCACCCGTTTGCTAGTCATTCAGCTGGGTATGAATGATCTGGGCAAGAGTGAAAGTATTAACATAGTCTGTGCCATCAGAATGAACTTGACTCCAGAGTTAGTTCCTCCATAAGGTCATAACCTGGTTCAAGTTCCTCAAGTGGCGATGGAGCCCTAACCCCCACGAAAATAGAGTGTGCCCACAAAGATGTGAACAAAACAACCAGCTAGGTGGTTTCTTCAGGATCCCATGTCATCCAGCAACTGGACACCTTCTTCAAGCAAACTGAACTTCTCAATCCTGACAGTTGCCATCCTTTTGTGGTATGGGTGGTTCTGGGCCACATACTTTTCTGTGGGAGGGAGTAGGCTTACCTGTCCTCCAAATGATCCTATTTGGACAAAGCCCCTTAGGCAGCTGCCTAACTCAGGGGATAACAGCCTGCCTCTTGGGTATGTTGTCAGAACCACAGCAGCAGTTCTCACACTGCAGTGGGATCCCCAAACCAATAACTTCAAAAGATTCTCCCTTCAAGCATGCTTGGAGGAGCATCAGACACCTGCCAGGCCAGCGAACAATTGAACCCATTTCCTATGTGTAACCAAATTCTCCAAAAGCTGTAACCAATAAGCTTATGGACATCTCATCCCATCTAAAAGTTGATGGGATCCCCACCACCACTTCCCCTCCACATCCATAGTGAACTATTTCATTCATACAGTTATTATTTCAGTTACAAATCCAGCTTGCGGACCCAGACCAGACAGCCCCACAGCCCCCCCCTGAATAAACACAGACACTCAGATTCGATTGACTATGTATTGATTACAAATATAAAACTTCAGAAAACATAGTTAGGTACAGGTTAGTAATATACACACGTTGAAGTAGATAAGATGATATATATGTTGGCAATAATTGGCCGCAACTTGCCAGCTAATGGTTGGCGGCAATGTATGGGTCGTGAACACATGTGGGTGGCGTGGGGACCGGTCCATCCCGGTTCCCCTGCATGAAGGAGAGAGGCACTGGCCGAGCCGCCCACTCGATGCTCTCTCCTTCCCTGTAAACAAGCATATATTAGCAGCTAACATGGGTCTCCCTTGAACTTGAACTTGGCTTTGAACTTGAACTTGCACTTGAACTTGACGGAGACCCCTGAATTGTTACAACTTCTCACGACCCAATACATCTGCCACAAAGGCGTTCCTCAGGAACCGCCTTCCGCCAACCATTACCCCATCAACAGGCAGGCCTACTAGTCCCCATGGGCTGCTGGCCCGGCAGGCAGCGCCCGTCCTGGTCTGATGTAGGCCGTATAGGCCCTGGAGCGCCAACGCCCCAGGCGCATGATCGACTCTGAGGACATGCCAGCTTCCGCTGCCATGGTCGCTGCCCTAATCCGGAAGGAATGGCTGGTGAAGTCCTCGGTTGGCAGACCCAAACCTTTGATGGCCATTTTAAACCCCCTGATTGGTCCAATCTCCCTTTCCCCTCCCCACCACTGGGGATGATGGGAAGAAGAAAGGGAAGATGGCGGCGAGCATGTTGCGCCATGCGGCCGGCCCTTCCCCCTCTACTCCTCCCCCCCACCCCACCCAGGACAGTGCCTGGTGAGCGGGGGGAAGGGGCAGAGCTGGAAGGCTGATTTTTGGGGCTGCTGGTCGGGCCGCAAACAGGCCCGCCGGCCAGCGGCAAGCCCCCTTCTGCCATGTAATCAGTTTCTTGGCCAACTGATTTGTCTCTTAGTCTCATCAGTTTGCCTTCTACTATAAACTGTAAGAGAGTTTTGAAGCTCAGATACCACCTCTGCCTTGTACTTAGGTTATTGGGAAAATTAGATTTCATTTAGTCTCACTAGTTTGTTTGTGTATGTGCCTTCATTCTGCCAATTGACTTATGACAACCCATGAAGTTCATAGGGTTTTCTTAGGCAAGGAAGACCCAGTGGTTTGCTAATTCCTTCCTCTGAAAATATACCCTGCAGTACCTGGTATTCACTGGCAAGTCTCTCATCCAAGTACTAACCAGGGCTGAGCCTGCTTCGCTTCCAAGATCAAGCAGACTCTGATGCCTTTAGGGTATTTAGGTCCCTCACTAGTTTATCTTAAAAAATAGGTGTTTTGTGACTGATCATACCACAGTATCTATTTATCCATTTAGATAATAGGAAACAAACGACTAGAGCAACCATTTTGTGAGGCTGCCAACAACGTTCTTTCAAAAATCCAAATGTGCCCTCGCAAAAGTTCACAGTCCAAAAGGAATGGAACTGAAAAATCACTGTTGAAAGTCATACAACAAATTGGAAATAATATGTGGCCTGCAGGTCTCAAAAACAAAACTGGCAAAACTAGCTCACCTCCATTTAATGTATGTTTCTCTAGCTGTAATAAAACTAGAAATACATTCAGAATACAGAAGCATTTGAAAGGATATTCTGTTCTCAGCTCCAATGAAACAAAAACAACAACAGCAAAGTTGCAAAACGCATCCTAGGGTCTGTGTCACAAAGAACAGATACAATAAATCTTAACTGTATTTTTGTTTCAAGTGGATTAAATACTGGATATTTAAAGTGACAGGTTTTTTGTGCTTTAGGCTTTGCCTTTCTGTACATGAATGACCTTTTGTTCTTGTACGAGGCACTTCCTCTAATTGGCTTCTTTAATTAACAATAATTGGCTAATGTTTAACATCATTTTAAACATGTGGCACATATACACACAGCAAGATGTTATTATCCCTCCTCTTCAGTGAATACACATCAACATGAGATAATGATTTCATACTTGTGCTAAATACGTTACATTAGGAAAAGTTTGTCTAGCATTGTAGCACATCTTTGTAGAGCTTATCCTTGTATTAGGGATCCTATTACACAAGAGGGATGAAGTAATTCTTGCTTTTTAAAAATATATATCATTTTTTGTGGTCTGACAAATGGTCTGCATGTTATTGCTGTTGTTATTACACTGGTGCTGCTGCTGCTGCTGTTAAGGAATTAATATGTTATTAACATGTAATTTACATCTACAATATTGCTAATCAGGAGATAGTTTTTATTTACTATTAGGATTGCATTAGGATATATTCATTTTAGATTAGAAAACATTGGTATGAAGCAGACAATTACCTCCTCACCTCCAGTTAATGCAGGAAGGGGGAAAGGTCTATGTGTTCTTAGATTTTCCTTGGTTTTTTCCAGGCTGTGAGGCCATGTTCTGGAAGAGTTTACTTCTGACATTTCGCCTGCATCATTGGCTGGTATCTTCAGAGAATGGTTGGGTAGGAGTGTGTGTAGAGTTTATATATTGTGTACCTCTGTTGGGGAATATATGTACATTTGGGTGTTTGAATGGTTAGTTTCTGGGTATAGAAATGCAAGGAGGATTAGTGTCTGTTTGGCTAATGGTTGGTTGATGGCCCATTATCTGCTGGTGATCCACCTGTCCCTGGGTGGAATTCCTTTGTAAGTGTTGAGTTTTGATTCTATTGCTTTTCAAAACTGGAAGCCAGATTTTGTTTACTTTAGGGTTTCTTCTTTCCTGTTGAAGTTGTCCAGGTGTTTGTGGATTTCAATAGCTTCTCTGTGCATTCTGACATGATAGTTGTTGGCCTGGTCCAGAATTTCTGTGTTTTTAAATAACAGTTTATGTCCAGGTTGGCTTATAACATGTTCTGCTACTGCTGATTTTTCTGTCTGTCTGTCTGCAGTGTCTCTCATGTTCCTTGATTCGTGTTTGCACACTGCGTTTAGTGGTCCCTATGTAAACTTGTCCACAGCTGCATGGTATGCGGTAAACTCCTGCAGCTGTGAAAGGGTCTCTTTTGTCCTTTGCTGAGTATAACATTTCTTGGATTTCTTGTCTATGTGTTCTGCCCTCACCCTCCAAGTGAATATATTTGTCAGCTCCAGCTTGCAGACCTCACTGTGTGTTGTCCATAAAACAGGATGTTTCTGGAAATAAATTTGTTCAGACATAGGCTTCTCAATGCAACTGAGAAGCCTGAACCACCGGACCTTATAATTGCAGGGAGAAACTTTCCAAATCATTTCCAAATGTACCACAGCAACCAGAAGGAATGGGTGGAGAAACCAGGAATTTCTAGTGGTACTGCCAGCCCAGACCCCAAGTGGAAGAGGAGTATCTCAAAGCTAGGTGCCCTCCCTTTCAGTGTCTAGGGACAACAGGGGAGCATAGTATGCTGAGATTTAAGCAAAACCAACTTTATCACAGTTCAAATAAACTGTGAATGACTCATATTTTCCTGCACTATGAGTTATAATGAAATAAAAGCTTAGAAAAGATGAGGCTATAACATCTTCATAATCCAATGTAAAAAACCCAAATTATTTAGCTGGCAGGACTCACTCTTTTCACAGGCAAACTTAAGAATGAAAACATAAGCTTTTGACATACTGCACAGTAGCCATAGTCAATACCAAAAATGACCCCAAATACAACATTGGAACTTTACAACCAATTATGGCAGACAAGTTGTAAGGTAGTCAGGTTCTACTGATATGAATATTACACAGAAAGGGTAGGTCAAATTAAAACAAATATTACAAAAACCAGGGTTGGCTGCCCACAAACTGGCCTTCCTTGGAACTGTTCATTACACTGTACTATGGCTTATGATATCCTGTAAGAACACTGGGTTTTCTCCAGGCCTGTATTCATTTTGAGAAGATTTATATTTGTTTAATATTCAACACTGGGTGTAATCATCAGCAATTCAAAAAATTGCTACCAGAGAGGAATATGTGCAGTTAAATGTATTATTTGATTTTAAACAAACAGATTCAAGTACTAAATAAAGAGAAACAATATTGGTATCTTCTCATCCTTTCTGGAGCCAAAGTTCACATATAAATTAGTATAATTATAATTTGGGAAGCTCATTTCTCTCCTCCTTGGAAGGTACAGTAATTTGTGATAATACAGTTGTAGCATGATTTCCTATATTCACATCTATGCAACTTGGTCAATATATATATTTTAAAAAAACAATAATTTTAAAAATCTATATTGCACAATTGGTATAAACATTGTCTTATGAGCAATGGAAAGAAAAATATAAATGGCACAATGCCCTTAGGAATAAGCATGGGCCTTTCATGGTACACAATTATAGCAGTATGATCCCACTTTCATTGTCATGGCAACATCCTATGGAATCCTGGGATTTGTGATTTAGGGAGGGGGATTTAGAATTCCCAGCAACAGAGCTCTAGATCTCTAGTGTCTCACCAAAACATACACCCCAGGATTCCATGAGATGTTGCCGTGGCCATTAAACTGGGTTCATAGCACTATAACTGTGTACTGTGAGAGGGCTTTTGGATCACAAGCAAGCATTGTTCTGGAGTGAGAAGCCAGGTGATAAGCCAAGAAGCCCACTCTTTAGAATGAACAGCCCCCTCCCGGCCAGCACAGCATAGCGTTGCATGAGGGGAGATGCTTTGATGGCTTCACATGATGAGAGGCCTTTAATTGTGTCACGTCATCTCCTACATCATGTAGGAGGTTTGGAGAGGAGGAGCAGGGCTATTTTAAAAAGGGTCTCCCCTTCCTTCCTCCTCTTTTGGTTGAATTCGACCCACCCTCCCACCTCTGTCATAGTGTGAGTCTACTGGTCACTTATGGGCCAGGAAACAATTTTCCCCCTTTTGCATGGAGTTTTTTGCCTACCCCACACTGTTACAAGGGACTTGTAGAATTGAACTTAGGCTGGTGTCATAAATAGGTGGTCAACTGGCAGGTTGTGGGGGAGGTGGGGATTAGTTCAGTGTACACCTATACCACCTCTTTTGGGTGAAGGATGGCTCTATCAAGCTACCCTTGCAGATCATGTGACTTGGGGTGGGGAGTAGACTATCCTTGAGGCCAGCCTGAGGGTTGAGATCTCGCCAGAAGACAGAAGACTTGAGATGTCTCATCCTGGGTTTTTGTCTTCCACCAGATGGTGCCTGGGAGGGTAGCCCAATTGATGGGAACCCCCCTGGGGCTCAGGTGTTTCACCCAGGGAAGCTGGGAGGTAGGTCTGAGTGAAATCATTGGCTCCAGCTTTTCCCACATTGGGTCTCCTCCCCTAGTTTGCATATCCCAAGGAATAAATATTAAATAGGTGATAGAATAAATAAAGTGACACCTATTTTAACTCAAGCTTTGTGTCTGACCTCATTGGTCATCAAAAGATGTTAAAGTTTTGATTCCTTCTTAGTTTAGCCTGCTCCAGGTGACAGGTGGGGCCAATGGGAGCAAACAGACTGACACACCCAACTCCTTCTTAGGAAGCCAGTATTTTCTGGCACTTTGATTTAAAACTGCCTGTGAACACGAACCATGTCTTAGATTTATGATAATGATTCTCTAACACATATTGTCATGACTGCTGTTTGAACACAATATTGGTCAAAACAGTTCTCACTCTGCTAATGTCCAGACTCACCTGCTCTCTGTCTCTCCATCCCCAACAGCTTGGCATTGTTAATTTAGTCCTATGCTCCTCCATCATTTCCTAAATCCACAAAATTGATACCTGTATTGGCCAACCAGAATGCAAAACAAATAATGTAAGCTTTTGAAGCTCTACTGGGTTCTTCATTAGGCAAGAGATGTTTTAAAATAAAGAAAGAAATGTGACAGTTGTTACACGAATTGCATGAGGTCTATGGGAACCACTTGTGACACTCAAATTATGATATTAAATTGGGGAAATTTAATTAGCTCAAAATATGTCTGTGAGAGGTCAAGTAACTGGCAGGATCATTATACCTGTGCATACCAGTACGAACTAATGGGACTCCAAGCCAGAATAAAATTAAAAAAAATACTGAAAAATAATCACAGAGGCATTCACACATGCACTCAGGTTCACAAACAATCACACAAGGTTAGTGAAGAATTAGGAGGAAGAATTTGGACAGAGGAATATGTTTGAAGAATGATGTATAATTACCCGTCCAGAGAGCAGAAACTCATGCAACAGAGAAAGATTCAAATTTGGATCTGCAGGTGCAATAGCGAATCAGCAGAGTAACGGCTTCTGAAGAACTGTGCACACTTTGGTTATGATTTGGGGTAATAGTTATACCCAATATCATACCCTTAAGTGTTGTTTTGAGTGTAGAACAATGTTTGAGTGAGTTTCCCAGAGATAAACAATGGAAGCTCTGGCTCTGTTAATTGTTGATAATGGTTGGAACATTAAGACTGATGTTTCTGAGGCAACCATGTATTGTTGAGTAGGCAGAGGTGTGAAGGAAGACCTTTGCAGGATAATGGGTGTTCTGGTCACTTGCTTATTTGGGGGTATCTGTTGTCAGGTGCATCCAGGGGAGATTAGTACATTCCTCCCTAACGGCTGCTTCAAATACAGGAAACAGTAAGGTTTTCTTTATTTATTTTTAACATCTTTTGCCTGATGAAGACGCTAGTAGAGCTTTGAAAGCTTGCATCATGTGTTTTGCATTTTGGTTGGCCAATAACGCTATCACTTTTTTGTGGATTCTGGATTTTGTTTTGCTGCACGGCCAACACGGCTACCCCTGAATGTGCTTCCTAGATGTGAAGGTATCTCATTTTCTCACAACAGGGGAACCCCAAACAAGAGGGAAATATGGCCTGGGACTAAACGCTATGAGGTTGCTACCTCCAACAAAGGTAAAATGTTTCTTTCAGATTATAATTGGTTAAGTTTTACCTATACAGCACCTAAAAGCTTTTTTTCCAGATGTAGCAGTACAGAGACGTCTTGAGAAATCCAATGAACTTTGCCTAACAAAGGATCCCTGGCTTCACAAAGGGTCAGAATCATGCTGGATACCAAAAGAGGTTGCCTTGCTGCTGCAGAAGGAGTTAGATTTTACTGTCTTTTGTCTCAGTACACAAGAGCAGGAAGTAGGAGTGGCCTCTGCCTATATGAGATCCTTCACCTGAACAACAAGATAAGCAACACCTCAGACAATATGTAAGCTTTTGACTAAAACACTATCACTTTATTTTAAAACATCTTTTGCCTGATGAAGAAGCTAGTAGAGCTTTGAATCTCGTGTTTTGCAGTTTGGTTGGCCAATAAAGGTACAGCTTTTTTGTAGATTCTGGATTTCGTTTTTGCTGCATGGCCAGCACGGCTACCCCTGAATGTGTTTTTATCATTTCCTAATTCAACTTTCTTCATCTTGTTCCTGCTCTGTGTTTCAATTGTCAGACTTTTAAAAATTATGGCTGCTGTCCCATTATTCAACTACAGAAGCCTAAAATAGCATAAAACAAAACAAAACAAAACAAATAAATTACCCCCAATTAAAAAAAATTGGGACAACTCTATCTAATCTTCAATATGGAAATTTTTGCCAGGTAAAATACTGGCATTACTTCCTTTTCTCAAGCCCAAGATCAATCAATTTCCAGCTGAAAACACAGCTGGATAAAAATATCAAGAGATGTGAAAGGGAATCTGGAGGTGGGGTGGTGGTAGTGAAAGTCTCCTTCCTAAAACAAGTCAGTGTAATGTTTGCTTATAACATCCTGTACTCCCTCTATGTCAGAATGCATACAATGCTTATTAAGTTGTAATAGTCTTTCCCAAAAGATTTTTCACCAGTTCCAGGTGCAAAAGGATATGTATGAAGCTCCTGGCATGACTGGTGGTCTTGCATTTAGCTTCATGGTCTATATATTGTGGAAGCCTCTCAAAAAGTTAAGCTGTGAGCCCATTTACTGGCCAAGATGAACCAAGAGTAAGAAAAGGATCTCTCTGAGATGACAGAACTACATGTTTACTTATGCATAGATTTCATGGATTAGAGAACATTCATTATAGCTACTTAAGTAGTCTAAGTTAAGCAGTCCGTGAACACTGAAAACATCAATGTAATAATGAAGTAAGAATTGAGTCAGGCTCTGGAACTTAGAAAAACACAGAATGCATAATTTATGAAGTCATATCAGATGTTATTTAAATAAAACTACATCAATTGTGAAGCTCTAAATTAAATAGACCCAAACCTTGACCTGAAGTAAGCACTTATATCTCTTTCCCAGAAACAGCTTTACAAATACGGCTCTTTCTGCAAAGGGCTCTTTTTCTATTAATACTGAAACACCCTATTAGTGAACTGTGTGTAAGAATGGATAGAAGCAAAGCTAGTTTTGAATATGACAAAGACAATTGTACTATGCTGCAAAAAAAAAAGTGTTTGAAATCTATAAGAGTATATAAGGATAGCAGAGGCAATGTTGAACAAGATTTGATGGGACCCAATAACTTTGGAGCCAGAAAGATGTATTTTTCCTTTCAGACAAATCAGGGAGAACTGATTGTGAAAGCTTAAATAGTGGCCTTGAACATGTCTGAACATGCATGACAAACATCAACACTCTCAGCCCTTCAGTTAATTATCAATGATCATTTAAAGCAGCTGTGTTGTCTGTTGTGTGCCTGAAAAATGCTGTTTAAAAGTCAAGCAACATGACATTCTGCAGCAACTTGATGCGGACCCAAACCTTTTTTTAAAAAAAATCATCACTTGTGATGAAACCGAGATCTTCCAGCATGATCCTGAGACAAAATGATAGTCAATGCACTGAGATACACCGTTCTCACCAAGAATGAAAAAAACAACAACAACACATCAAGCAAGTCCATGTTCAAAGCCATGCTCTTTGTTTGTTTTTTTGACATCAAGGGTGTAATTTTGACAGAATGGGTTCCAGAAGTCAGAACAGTGAACCAGCATTATTATAAGGAAGTTTTGACCAAGCTGAGAGAAAGAATCAGGAAAAAAAAAAGCCCAGAACTGTGGGGAAATAGTTTCATTCTTCATCAAGACAATGTACCTGCTCACACAGCACTTTCCATGAAGCAGTTTTTGCCGATAAACACATTCCTACACTTGAACATCCTCCATATTTGCCAGATTTGGCACCATGTGACTTTTTCCTTTTCCTTAAAGTGAAATTGGTGCTAAAAGGAACACGTTTTGTGTCAATTGATGCAGTACAAAGAAAACAGCAGATATATTGACACAGCTGACAGAAACTGATATGTTCCATGACTTCGACCAGTAGAAAACAAGGCTGCATTGGTGTGTGAGTGTGAATGGGGAGTTTATTGAAGGGGACAAGCATTAGAATTATAATACATATAAATAAAGATGGGTTGTTGTATAAGGCTCGTTATTTAATAGATGGACCTCATATTGAGTGGGTTTCTGACTTTCAATTTCCCTTTTTGTAAAGTAGATTTGGAAACACAGCAACAGCATTGACAAATTAGAAAATCATACATACAACCTTCTCCCAGAGAATGGAATATTTTCTGAAGGCATTGCTTGTTAATTGTACCACTATTGATTGATCTGTTCTAGGCACACAGAGGGAACAATAGGGTCATTCTCAAACAGGAAACTTGTTCAACAATACCTGTTCATGTTTCCTCTTTTAGGTCAGGGGTTCTCAAACTCTCACTGCAGGGCAAACATCTTCTGTTGCAAGACTGTGCCCAGCAACTCAAACAAGCAGAGAAAAGACCAAGGAAAGTAGAAAAATGGATAGAAAAGCTAGTAGGTCTGATTTGATCAGGCCATCTTTGACACAAAGAAATGTTTTGACAAGTGAAAGAACCTGTGCTCTGGCTACAATACTTTTCTAACACTTAAAACTATGTAACACTTAGGACTTTTTCGGATGGAAGAAAAGTAACGCTAGCAGCGTCGCCAGGTTGCGACGCTGCAGCGCAAGAGGGCGTCCATTTCGGACGACGCTCCTCCCAGCGGTACTGTTGCAGTACCGCTGGGACATTTGAGCGTGATATTTTTCCTGCCCAGCATCATATTTTACTCACGATTGCTGATCGCGAGTAAAATATGACGCTGGGCAGGAAAAATATCGCGCTCAAATGTCCCAGCGGTACTACAACAGTACCGCTGGGAGGAGCGTCGTCCGAAATGGACGCCCTCTTGCGCTGCAGCGTCGCAACCTGGCGACGCTGCTAGCATTACTTTTCTTCCATCCGAAAAAGTCCTTAAACAAAGGTTTAATGTCACATAACAGAACAACAGGTCATGAATTCCTTCCTGCCCATCCTAATCTGGAGCAGCTAGATTAAAATAGGAGACTGGAGGTTTTTCCTCTATTTTATCTCATCATGTTTTTACATCTGAATCTAGAAAACTTGAAGTAGTCTTAACTGTGATCTGGGGAACACAACTGATTTTCAGTTGTGGTTTCTGATATTGGCTTATTTTGCTAATATTATTATATGTAATATTAACTACAGATCTGCATTAGGACATAACAAAAAAACATTGGTTAACTTAAAACCAGAAACCAATTGGAGACAAAGATTTTGATCTCTTCCTTGTAGTGACTCAAGAGAAGACAAACCAGAGGAGTGCACAAGCCATAGGTTCATGCAAAGTTTAGCATTATATATGAAACATGCCTATGCAAGAAGAAAGAAGAGTCATGCTGGACCAGACCAAAGGCCTAGCTAGTCAAGCATTTTGTTCCCACAGCTGCCAACCAGATGCCTATGTGGAGCCCTGAAGCAGGCTATATAACAGCACTATACCAGTGAGGTTCCATAGCAGCAGTACTCAGAGGCACACTGTTTCTAATGCTGAGGGTAATCTATAGCTATCATGATTGTTGATAGCTATCAATAGCCTTGTCCTCCATGTATTCAGCTCAACTGTCTATTATCCTGAGATGCAGCTCCAGCATCTGTGGCTTGGATTAGTAACAGAAAGAAAATTCACAGATCTCTCTTCATGTTTGAGACTTGCAGTACACAACAGTTGTGTAGTTCTCTATGAGTAAAATTAAATGAGCAGTAAGAATGAACTTTAAAAGGCCTTAAAATATCCCCTGGCAGCCCTCCAGGTGCCTTGTCCAAGTGTTCTGGTGTCAAGCAGGCTATGAAAAAATGATTGAAGTAACACATATATTGAGTAGTGGCCAAGAAACAAATAAACAAGACAACAGAACTGTTTAAAAGGATTACATTCCGTTTACACAGTGATGATATGCCCAGGATATAGAGCTGAAAAAATTATTAACATTTCTGTTTTAAATAAGATGAATTCCACCCAAGCAGTGCCCTTGACCCAATCAGCCAATTCTGCCATTTAAAAATAGAGCTTCAAGTTTTAAGCATTACTAGAAATACCTTCATAAGCAGTTGGACATCTGAATATATCATCATGAATTCTCTGAAAAGTGGTTGTAATAGACACAGACACCAACACATGCACACACCTTTAAAGTCACTTGTGTTTTGCTCCTCAGTACTATTAAAAACACTCTGAGAATGAAATAATTGAATTATGAGCATAAAGCTTATCAGATTTAGCGTTGTGTTCCTATACACATTTACATTGCAATAATCCCTTTATCAATTAAATCTACTGCCTATTAAGTGTGCATAAGATTGACACAGTACTCACTCTCTCCAAAAGCTAAGCATTCTAATACAAAAGACAAAGCAGATTATAGGGAAATGGAGAGATTCCACATGTTCAAGTCCCCATGCCCTTAATTCTATAATAAGGTTATTTGTTTACTTATTTTGCCATACTAAAAAATTCCTCTCCCTTCCCCATAATGTAGTTATCATTCCTAGAGGTTAAATAATTAATTAACCCATTAAGTTATTAATTCACTAGAATTTTCTACTAATTGTCCTAGTTCACTAGTTCACTAGGACAATGCCAAATTAATGGTAAGGTTTATAATATACTTTGGTGAGGCCGTGTTTTGGAATAGCTTCTTTCTTCAGAGATGCCAGCCACAGATGCAGGGGAAACGTCAGAAAGAAACTATTCCAGAACACGGCCTCACAGCCTGAAAAAAAACCAAGGAAAATCTATGAATGCCAGCCATGAAAGCCTTCGACTTCACATACTTTGGTGAACTAGGTCATTAGAATTGTTTAGCATTGTTAGGGTAGGCAACTCACATTCAAGAAAACAGAAAGGCCTGCTGCTTCAAGAAAAGAAGTATTAGAATTGGAGGAATGTGAGTCTGTTGTTTTTCAGGCAGACTCTGTGATTTCTTTGGAAAGGCAGCAGGAATGGGAGCCGAGGAAAGAGAGAACTTTCTGTAAGGCAAGTCATGGCAAAGGAGTTTGGTTTATTGAGCAAAAGAGGAGATGAGTTTGGGAAATTAAAAAAAAATAACAATGTGAAAGAAGAAAACCCCAATCCCCCCCTGCAGGCACAGCCTGTTTGAGGGGAATTGGCATTTGCCGATCGGGAGGAGAGGAGACCATCTCCGGGACGTCTGGCGCTGTCAGCGCCAGTGTCAGGAAGGGGGAGGGGCTGAGCTAAGGACCTATTTAAGGCTGCTCCACCCTCCCCACTCCCCTTGGCTTTTTCGATTGACCCCCCCTCCCGCCGCGGACATAGTGTAATAATGGTTGCCTCAGGACCAGGTAGGAATTCCCCCCCTTTTTCCCAGGGGGGGTTCGCCTACCCCATGCTGTGACAAGCAGCTTATGGGAGAATTGGCTAAGGGTGGTGTCTAAATAGGTAAATTAAGGGATGACCTGAAATTGGGGGAGTAATAGATGTCGGTGTGCACCTTGGCACCTATTTGGGTGAAGGGAGGGTCTCTGGAATTACCAATAAAGTTGTGGGACTTAGCAGAAGGGAAGGAGACCCACCTTGGGGCTGCCCCAAGGGAAAATCCCCCACCCTAATCCATGGGGCTTGAGTGGGGGACTTTTGGGTTGGTCTTCCAGATGCAGGCCAGCTTGAGAGTAACCCCAGTTCTGGGGTTATTCTCGAGGGCTCAGGTATTCGCCCAGGGAAGCTGGGGGGTAAAGTCATGGTTAGACCTACAGCCTCAGCTGCTCCCTCACTAGGTTGCCTCATCCCACTGAAGATCTTAGAGGGATTTAAATATGTAGGGTTAAATAAAGACCCTTTATTTTACCCTGTATCTTGTGTCTGGTCTCTTTATTTCCTGACTCGGTCAGCAAATGGAAGAGAAGGAGGGGTTCGGGGTTGATGGGGAATGATTTGTTTGTTTAGCAGGGGATAAAGGCCCTCAAACAGCCAAGATCCTTTTTGAATGTCAGGCCTTTAATCCTAAAAGGCAGATGTTCCTTTTCCCAAGGTCCTGTATGGAAAGAAAGGGTTTGGAATCTTTCTAAAGGGTGGTGGTGCATTGTGATTCTCTTCAGTAACTTCTCCTGTTCAACTGATTAGATTGCCTTCTGCTGAATATTATTGAGCTGCAATTAATTCCTTTGTAATCTTGCTCACTTGGTTATTGAGTAAAAAGTGCTCCTCAAATCCACTATTGTTCTTTTCCCTCTTGGCTTCTTCCCGTTATCTCTCTTTGCCCACCCTTCCCATTCTGCTTTTTACCCTTCTACTCCTCCCCCCCTTTTTTTAATTTTGTCCACTTTTAAATATACAATTAAGGTAAAAGGATGCATAGAAAGGTGGGTCTGTTAGATTCTAATCATTAAGACTGCATATCCCACAGATTGCATGTGACATTTCTGGCACCTATCTATAACACCTGTGCTCCATACTGATATTTAGAGACCACACTTCTTGACTAGGAGTGGGATGACAGAAAGAATGCAGTGATTCATTTGTGTAGAAAAAAAAATGGTCTACATATGCTCAGACATCCTTTTAAAAAATCAGATTAAGAGTTTTCCACTCTTGATACACTGACCAATCGTTATAACTATCCACATGTGGTGAACATGGTCAATCAGTGCCCTCTAACTGAAATAATCTTTAATATAATCAATTTAATTGATTTAATTTATTAAGTTAATTAATTAAATTAAATAATTTAAGGAGTGAGCAAAGTGTGTATGCTGGTGGGAAAGAAAAGAGTGATACAGTTGATTTTTCCAAGTTGACAGTTGCTGGACATGTTGCACTTCCACCATTCCTAAGCAATAATAATGGTCTTGTCTATACAAGGGTGGGGAAAAATATGAACACATCTGAAAAGGCAAGTGATTGCAACAATGAGATCTGTCTACATGGCCAAAAGATCTCCCCTAAACGCCACATGACCCCTTAGCCAGCTGGTGGCTGCGAGTGATTTGCTTGCAATTTTAAATCTCCCATAGGTTTTTTGTGGGTTTTTTCTGGGCTGTGAGGCTGTGTTCTAGAAGAGTTTATTCCTGAGGTTTTGTCTGCATCTGTGGCTGGCATCTTCAGAGAATGGTGGCGCATGGGTGTGTGGGGTTTATATACTGTGAGTCCCTGTTGAAGAGGATTAGCATGTAAATTTGTGTATTCAGTTGTTGGATGTTCAGTTCTTAGGGTGGGAGGATATGTGAGGGGGATTAGTGTCTATGTCCCAGCAGACAATGGACCATGAGTTAAATAGACACTAATCCCCCTCGCATATCCTCCCACTCTAAGAACTGAACATCCAACAACTGAATACACAAATTTACATGCTAATCCTCTTCAACGGGGACTCACAGTATATAAACCCCATGCACCCACACTGCCACCATTCTCTGAAGATGCCAGCCACAGATGCTGGTGAAATGTCAGGAATAAACTCTTCTAGAACATGGCCTCACAAGCCGGGGGGGGGGAATCCACAAAAAACCTATGGATGCCAGCCATGAAAGCCTTCAACTTCAAACTTTAAATTTGCCATCACCAATTAAAAAAACAACAACAACAACACTTTCCTATGGTGCGCACAAGCAACACTTCATATTTACAAATAAAATAAAAAAGTATAAAATCACTGTTTGATCGACTTACCGGACACTCGCTTAGACAAAAATCCAACATGGCAGCCACAGCCGCTTTCCCTCTTTGCTAGTCCCGCCCCCTCTGCTCATCCAGCCAATCAGATTGCACTGCCTGTTCATATCTGTGTGAACATAACTGTTCAAATGGTTGCACATTCAAAGTCATATGGAGCTTTTCAGAAAATCCATACAAAGCCCTGGACGTGGCACATACGGACATTGCTGTAGATTTGGCTGCCCCCTTCCAAATGATACATATTTGTGCAAACGGCCATTTGAATGGATCACCAATCTTTCGCATCTTGTTCATATTATTTTGACCATATAGACAGGACCAATATTTTGGGTTTTGGAGTCCATGTGAGAGAAAATTATAGGCTGGAGGAAGGCAACTTTAAAACTACCAAAAGAAATCTTTTGATGGAACCAGTGACAAAATGTGCTACACTAAGGTCCCTTGTGCTCTGATGTTCTTTAATGTTTTGTTTTGCTCCTCCTGCAAAACCAATAACTATGCAGATGACTCACAGCTCTACAGCTTTATTTCTTGAGATCAAAGCACAGCCATAGAACCTTTTATTACAGTCTTTGGCACATTAGGTGATTTGTGTCACATTCTCTTAATAATAATAATAATAAAATTTATTTAAACCCCGCCCCTCTGCTAAAAACAATCTTGATACCTTAATGGCTACTGAGTTGCTTTTAAAGATTTGAGCTCCACTAACTTTTTTTTATTGTTTGCATTATGTATTTTCTCTTGCTACCTTTATGTTTTCCAAGGGTGTTGCTTCTTACTCCTCTTGTTTTTAATTATGTGCTGTAATCCATCTTGAGGCTTTGTGTGATAAGGCATAGTACAACACAACACAATATGATAATATATCAACTGATCCAGCTGCATAAACAAGGATTCCTAGCTGCAGAACTAGCATTCCATGGGTGGCAATTCTGTGAGGGGGGGGAACTATGTGATAAGCTCCTGGCCATGTGGTTGAATCAATTAAATGTTGTCCCATCTACTTAGACATTCCCTGAAAAACAGCTTCCAAGTAGCTAGGCTAATATTTAAAGGTCCTTTTAGTAGCAGGGCCTTTAATGTCTGTCTAGTGGAGTGGATAAAAGGTCCTTGGCGTGATGTATACAGTACAGCCTAAAGTACAAAAGGTGTTAATTTATCACAAAGACAGGAGATCCCACAGTAAACTAATGCAATCTGCTGATGATGCACTAAATCAAAGTGAGTGATGAACACACATATAGCAGCAACTGAAGTTCAAAAGGATACAAAGCCATATGATCAATGAGCTGCCAAATGGCAAATGAAATGTAATATAGACAAACTCACAGAAGTACACATTGGACTAAGAATGATCAATCCAGACAAACATCAAATGCAAATGGAGTCATAGGTAAAGAACAGGACAGAAGGAAATAAATACAGCCATCCTAAAACTTACAACATGGTACTAAGTTTACAGAGTGCTCACATTTAAAGCAATACTCTTGTGTAATATAGAAACTGATCTTCCTACAAATATATTTATTAAAGAATATGTACACATATAAAAACTATTTATATCATTTTCACTTCATGGGAGCCTATTTGGATACCAGTTCATGACATCCAAAGCAAGATGAACCAAGGTACATTGAAATACGACAAAAATACAAATAAAATAACTTAAAGCAATGACTTCTAGAAATTCTCACTAATATAAAAAAGAGAAGGGAGAGATGGTTAACATCTACTTGTTACAACTATATTCCATCTTTTATCTAAGAAATTCAGTACGATGGGTAAATTTAATCCTATTTCTATCTGGTAGGCTTTGTACCTAGTGAGGATTTGAACCTAGGTCTCCCAGTTCAACAATTCTGCCATTGCCCTTTATTGTGTGTCTATTTCTACCTTATACTTCAGACCTACAGTACTTCCACAGACTTCCAGTTATAAATTTCCAACTAGTCATACCCAGCATAACATATGCCCTGCTGAGGTTTCAACTGGTGGTTGCAGCCTGGAGCTTGCAGGCGGAGCCTGGAGCGGATGGAGCACATGCGCCCTACCGGGCTTTCACATGATTCAGCTACATGGTATTATTTTAGAAAAAACATTGCATTATTTTACATGTGGATGGTGAGTGGTTGAGGGAGGGGAAGGAGAGGCCCTTTTGAGGCTGGGGATACAGATGCAGATTGAGTGCCAAGAGTGGATTGTGAGGTGGAGAGGGAATTTGCATGTGGGTGATGATTAGCTGAGGGAGTAAGAGGAGGGAGGGGATTGGTTGGGTATGTTTCCTAAGCGTCCAATCAGCATACTGGAAAGGAAAATATACCCAAGGATTTGATATAGATAGATAGATAGATAGATAGATAGATAGATTACAGCTAAACTTGATTGTTCCTAAATTGCATATTATTCTAAATTCAACTAGTAATTTCTATGTGCATGTTCTTAGAGAATTTGATTTTTCTTTGTAAGCATGGCTAGATAATAAGGCCTGTACATAGATATATAATCAAACCTGGAAGAAAACAAAAAGTTTTAAAGCAATTCAAACACAACTCTGTTTCAGAACACTACAGATGAAAAGTCCTTCTAAATTTTCAGGAATGAAATAGTTCCCTGACATCATTTCTGTCATTGTCATATTAAATACATCTTTATATGGTATACATGCTATGTTTACTTAACTTTTGTTTTATATTTTACCTTTCAGTCTATTGGATTGAAGACAGAATTACTATGTTAAAATATGACCTGATCCCAGATGTAGTTTATTTAAATTTCAGGTTGAAATGCTTACTAAGAACAGATAAGATTGATTGCTCTTTCCATCTTAACATAATTGTATTTCAGGTGAACATCAATTTACTTTAAAGGACACCTCTAAGTAACAGACTGCATCATACATAATTCATCAATCAGAGCTGCCTGTAACATGATTTACTTAAACAGATTTCAGTGGAATAAAGAGAGTTTCATTGTTTTCCTGCTTTGGTTTGTTTGCTTTTAAATTGTTTTAGAAACATTAATTCACCTGGAATAATTGCTGAAAGAATTCATCTTCAGCCCAGAGCAAAATAAATTACTCTCCATTCACAATTTCTTACTTTTCATCCAGATGTGCCAGTTATTAAAATTTTTGTTAAATGTAAAATGAGTTTTCAAAACATCTTTATAACGGTGAAGAAATCATGCTAATCAAGTGTAAGTATAGCATAAGGGTTTTGATTGTGTGTGTGGGGGGGGAATCCTTATATGACCATTTTCCCAAGAACACAGATTTGGGGTGGGGGGTCGCATAGATTTGTTCTTTGAATTCCTTTTTTTTAAATTAAAATATCAGTTCTTGAAACTCCTGTTCCTCCTCCTCATTCATGTAGTTTATGTACAAAACTATATGCTGTTCCACAGGGAGACATACTTTTTAGCCTTCTGAGATCAACTTTGTTTTCACTAGAATGCTGAGAACCCTCAGTTCCCCTCAGCCAAGTATAAAATGGTGACTCAAGAGGAAAAAGCCAATCACCTGCTGAATTCCATAAGCCCCACAGCAAAAATGGCTGGCATATACAAACACACCATCTGCATCTAACATACTACAGATCAGGCATCCTAACCATCTAATTTTGTCCTAAGAATCAATGTTTTTAAACAGCTGGTAGCCAGAAACTTTTATTGCAAATCAATTAAAAATCAACCAAGATGAGACCCCTAACATTCTTCTGCCTACTCTGTGTTATTTTTAAAGTCTTCCTATTAAAAATAAGTTCATACCAAAAATAGTATTTTCAAATGTTTCTAATTAATCAAATTTCATTCTCCTTATTGTCAAAAATAGAACCTGTGGCGTGATTCTAAGTCACTCAAGGTGACTGACTTAAGGCCCTTTGGACATGACAGAACTTTTGTTCAGACAACAGCACAACACACATGCTGCCAAGAAGTTCCAGAGTACCTCTGTGGAAAGCTCCAACAGTGTTGATAGTTGGGGCAGAAGGAATCCTGATTTGTTTGGGACAACCTAAGGATTTTCATTCTCTTAACATGCCCCTCATAAAACCCACAAGCTACAACAGCCCTAGAAAATGTGAAAATAATTCCAATTGATTGGAGCCAAGGATAAGAGAAAAAGAAAAATACAACATAAAGGGTAGGACAGAAAAAAAGAAAAGCTATCTCCCAACTTCCAACCACTTACCCTTTCTGAAACAAGTTGGCAGGGTTTTGGATGAAACCCTGGTCCACCACAGAATCTTCCCAATAAAACACAACAGCATCACCCTGAATACTCTCAAATATTCATGATCACTGTACCTCAACTTTTCAATAGCCCTGCTCAAACTTTTGTTATCTAGTTTAAACAAACACACAAGAAGGAACACAGCTGCTCTGTTCCACACAATTACTGCTCCAGAAAAGCCACCTTCTTCCTTAAAGTTCCACACAAGCATAAACCTTAGAAAATTGGGGTCCCCAATCACATGGGCAGCTTTTACACATAGAACAGGCTCCCCTCTTCAGAACACCCATAGCCACATGTGCTTCCTTCCTTGATTGTTTATCCAGGTTGATGAAAAAGTTTGCACTAAGTAACTTCTGAGGGCCAGTTCCACGACAGGAAAAAGTTCACAAGATTCCAGATTACCGTTCTTTCACATCAGGAACGCATAAATCACACGACTCCTGGCATATTCGAAAGATGCAGCCAGATGCAGCCACTTTCGGTTTTCCTTAGTTCACACAGGCAAAGGTGGGGGGGGGATCACCTCCAACTGATTAAAGCCAGGCAGGAGGCAGGGAGGGAGCAAGGAGGGGGTCATGGAGACCATAAATAATGAGAGGAAAGAAAAGGACAAACAAACAAGACACAGAAAGAGTGATCTGTCAACTCCCCCATCTTCCCCAGCCCCGAAAGGCTTCTATAAAGAAAGGAGTGAATGAAAGCACGAAGAAGCAAAAGCATGGTGGAGCGATCTCCTTCCCTTCCCTTCACGCATGCACACACAAACACACACCACAGAAGCCGGGGGCTTGCCTCATTCCTGATTGTTTTCCCTGCCTCCGAAGCCTTGAATAAAGGCAAGTGAATGGAAGGACAAACAAACAAAAGGACAAACATGCGATCAGCTGTTTCCCCGCACACACGAATGTACACACACACACTCACACCAGCGACGCAGGGGCTCGTCCTGATCATCTTCCCAACCCCCAAAGCCTTCCTTTGAAACAGACAGGAAGGGCTCAGAGCAGATTTTCCAAAGTGGGCTGCAAGCAGAAGGAGGGTGAATTTCTTCTCTCCAACCCCTCAGTCTATTCGGATAAAGCAAAATGGTCACTCCAACCAATCAGGATTCAGCTCTGCTCACAGTAATTTGAAAAGGTAGATGCCAGTTTACACGATGGTTAGTTCCCATGACAAATTACGCGCATTTTCGCGAACTTAATCAAAAAAGTCTGGAAAACTAGCGAAAGCTGATACTGCGCAACTTATGGGTTTTTTGCACCCCCTCCTTCTGAAAAGAGCGCTGTTGCTTTGAAATGCGTGGGAACTATCAGGCTTCTTGTTGCATTCTTTGAGGATTTATTTTGCCATGTAAACGGCCCCCTAGGGTATTTGCTGACACCCCCCCCAGGAATGTCAATGCAATGCAGGGTATAAAAATGCCTCATGTTCAGTGTGTTTGCAGGCACAGAATGAAGGGTACTCTACAACACACAAACACTTAGAGTCATAATACTCATTTTCATACAAGGGCAAGTCCTCTTTTTCTGCATAAAATTGAACTAATACAATTCCTCTGTGTTAAAAATACTACCACTGTTAGTTCCAAATTAAATCAAACCTGGTTTTGACCCTACTCTCCCCACCTCAATTTAGGAAACAAACATAAACACTGAAGTAACACTGCATTCATGGTGTTGTAGGACACTTTTTCTACTTAAAAAAAACAAAATAAGCCTCTCCAGAGGAAAATGTTCTTCAGTGAAGAGTTGTCCTTTGTGCCAGCCACTTACAGACTATCAAAGTATCACTTCAGTGCTGCAGTGATCTTTGTGAGTAGATTTCCTATAATGTCTGCTGATCTTCTTATCCATTACCATACTGCAGGTGAGGGAGGGGAGAGGATATGGCTTTTTCCATTGGATGGTACTAATATACAGTAGGTCTTCAGCTTGGAGACCTTCCTTCTGTCAGTTGTCACTCCACTGTAATCAAGATAGGACTCCCATGGTTTATCAGACAGCCCTGCCCAGATAAATGTGTCCTTTCAGAGGACATGATTCTTACTATCACAGCACCATCACATTTAATACATTTTCCTCATTTACTAGGCATATTCTGCTAGAATAGACATTTACATCCAAATCCCACCATCTGTTAATCAATAGCTAGATCCACCCTAACCTGGTGTGTACAGTTTTCAAAACTATTCACAGAGTCCACATGTTCTAAAAAGCAGCCAGTTTATCAGGCATTCTATGATTCAGTTTTGCTACCTTGTTGTAGAATCTCAAGTACCCTGTGAGTTTACAAAATCTCTTCAGTTCATTGTTGCTCTGAAGTGGCAGCACACTGAGACTGGCTACCCCAGTTTCTCCTCCAAGGTTTCATGTTGTCCATAATAAATTCACACCAGAAGAAGAATTAATGCCTTCAGCACAGCGATGTTGAAGGATTTCTGCATTTTGACTTTGGTAGGGTATTTCTCATTCCAAGGCATGAATACAGGCCATGTCCAATTATTTCATAGAACAGGAGGTAAAAATATTTTCTCTAAAGAGCTGTTTAAAGCTTCTTCTTCCCCCCACCCCCATCCTTTGGCCCTGGGTACTCCCAAATGATGTCTCTGGGTGTTCTAAGGTGACCTATCTGTAGATGCCTGCACCATCCATGTCTCTTATGCCATCATTATCTCCACTCTGTCCTTTCTGCACAGTATCAGATAAGACTGCTGTCCCTCACTCCTAGGTTTTCTGCCTTTTTGACAGCTACAGTCATGGGATCCCCTTTCCACATGTATCTGGAAGCACTCCCAGAAGCTACTTCTCAACTGTGATTTACAAATGCTCTAAGGAAAATCTGTTTTCAGGATCTGAGCAAGTTTCAGCAGTAGCAAAATATCTTTATCTACAAATGGTCTGCAACCACTCTAACATTCTCCTGAAAGAACCATTCCTGAGCTTCTTCAGGAGTACAATGCATTTGTTTCATTGTACTTCAAGAATGCTGAGGATGTAATCGATCTTTCTGTTAAGACAATGAAGGATATGCATGTTAAGTAAAAAGCTGAAACCTGGATTCACAGGAAGAACCTATGTATAAACAAGATGGATAAAAATTATTTGTGTAAATTAGGGAGGGAGGGAATTTGGGAGAGGGGGAAAATATTATATATTTTGTAAACAAGTGCTCTGTAAATTATGTAATGTGATTTATTATACTTATGAGCAATGGATAATGGATGTTGTATGTACATATGTTGTTAATAATAATAATAATAATAATAATAATAATAATAAATGCAACTGAATATGAAACATAAAAATACCCATGGCAGAAAGTACTGAGTTAATACTTTTTTTTCCAACTCTGCGTCTGTCTGTGGGAACTGCTGTCCTTCCATCAACCTGATATGAAGTAATGTGGAGTCATATTCACCATTCCCACCCACCACACTTACAAAAAAGCAAAATTATTCATAAAACCAGAAACACACACTTGCTTTAAATGGTGATTTAGTGTCCAGTGAAGTCTGTCTTTCTTACTGAAATCTGAATGCCCTGGTTGCAAAGCAATCAGGACATTCAGCAATTAATTGTGTATTTTTACTTTTACAAAAAGCATTTTCACTTTTACAAACAACACACACCACTGTCTTATAAACAATAGATAGCTTATGCAGATAGAGTTTCAGATTATAACTGTCTTCCAGTTTCTCTGTTTGTGGGCAGTGGTCGGTGTACAGTTTATCATCTAAGTGGAAACACCAGCTTATTTGAATCATACTCCTTTCACCACAAAACGGCATGGGAAATTATATTATTTGGGACAATAAAAGTATCCAAACGGCAAAATGCAATAAATTAGTAGGGACACTATTTGTCTCATATGGTTTGTATGCGTGTTTGTGTCCATTAAACATCTATAACCAGTAGCTGACTGAAACTTGGGGACATAATTTATAATTCTTCAAGTGACAGTGTTGAATAATACCTACCTTGCAGGTCTAGTTCTGAGTTCTAAAATAAAACATGACTCTGGTGGGACTAAAATGCCCTGCCTGACTGGATGAAGGCTAAGCGAGTAGGAGAACAGAGTAAGAGAATCCAGTACTCTACACTGAAAAATCTCCCTGATGTTTATATAGTCACCACTTTCCTGCTCCTTTACTATATACCTTTTTTTTAAAAAAACTGTTAAATGTCACTGTTTTGCTATTTTAAAACAATTTTCTTTATAACTGCTACAGAAACAAAATATTATCTTTTGGAGGATTCCATATACTGTATCCTTTTAAGTGTCTGTTTCTGTATCTTCATATATACATATACTGTATATAAACATACATATAAACTTTCTTATCCTTTTTCATTCAGCAATATCTTATACAATTGTAATACTAATTTCTTCCCATCTGATAGCACTAGCTTTTCAAAATCTTTTTTGTCTGTTGCTGCTTTAAAATGATGTTATCAGAATCTACCAATGATGAGGTGATACTCTTGCATTTTTTTCACAAGCTTGCCCACATGGTACAATAATGGCATTATTCAACTAATTTCAATATTTCTACATTCCTTTCTGATGCTGCATTGTAAAATTATGAAATCATCCATAGAAATTAAAATGTTAATTTCTAATTACATATGCTATAAATGATAAAATCATGATGTATGATAAATGGATGCAAAAGAGCATCCTTTTGACCCTTTGAAAATTACACATGCACACCACCTTCATTCTCCATAATGACACAACCTTTAATAACACATACCATTTTTTTCCACTTTAAATCCAGTTTTAAATATGTTTTGATAGTGCGATATCTGGGATTTCAAAAATTGACAGAAAATATGCAATAAAAATACAGTGGCACAAATACAAACACAAGCACGCAAGAAAAGAAAAAAAATGTTTTCTACATACTTGCAGGCCCATCTGAAACACTGAGTGGCCCATAAAATTAGCCAGCATTCGAATTAAAGCTGCACCCTGCAAACACAATTCACAAAAGAAAATGTTGGGTTGTTTTCTCCACAAACAGGTTCATAGTAATACTAATATGAAATGCATTTATTGCAATATTCCTTAACATATTGGCTTATCATTTACAATTACATTTAAAAGTTTAAGAAAATAAAATCCACCTACACTCTCTATACATCCACGTCCTTCATTTGCATGCAATGTAGAGACAAAGCAAGAAAAGGGACAATTGCAAGAACACAAAGAGATTATCTGGAATTGGACTGCTAATAAATGGTAACGTATTATAAAATGTTGTAGTATCTTACTAAGATGCTTTGTTTTCATCAGCTAGCACAACCCCTGGTTGTTCATCTTAATAAAATGTATATGATGAAATTGATGAAACAAAAAATAATTGATAAAATGAGACAGAAGACACCATAAATGCAACAGAAGCTATGGTGTACCAGTTTGCTTAAAACACTGCTGACTTGAGCTTCAGTCACAAAGTTCCATATGTAAAGGGCTTTCTGATTCAATCATTTCAATAGAATATTTTTAGACTCAGCCTAGGCTTCTGTACTTCCCACCTTTGATATGACCACAAGATTGGAAGTCACTCTTTCCATTTTAAACTAAGCTCACAACTGTGATCAGTCTTTCAATTTCACACTTGATTCCTAAACTAGTTTTCCCCAACCTTGTTCCCATCAGATGTGATATATTACAACTCTCATCATCCCTAGCCACCACAACCAATGTTTGTGGCCATGGTTTCTGGTATATCTGGAGAGAACCAAGTTAGGGAAGGCTGCCTTACTCATCGGTACAGCTCTACAGGTCCTGAGTTACTGCTATTTTATAGTTACTTGAAAACTTGTAATCTTTCTGTGGACATACCAGAGTGGAGGAGAAAAGGAGCCTGGTGCTCTTGCTGGAAATGCTAAAGCTTAGCTTAGCATTATGTCTAAATGAGAGCAGAATATTCTTTAATGAATAGTACAGATTCCCAGAGTGGACCAAACTATGCATAAACAGTGGAGAAGCCAGAACACTGTTTTGAGATTTAAGATTATAAAGATTTTTTTTTAATGAAGATATACTATGTACTATGAAAATAGTTCTTCTGTAATAAGAAACTTGGAAAATTCGGCTCTCACAAGAGAAACTAGGAAATTTATGAAAAAATAAAATAGAGAATTCCTATGAAATAAGTCACAGAGGATTGGTAGAGTAATTCTATGGAGACTGGGAGGGAAGGGGAGAGGGAGCATGATTAATGTGCCAGGTCACCATAAAAAATACAAACCCAATCCTACTTCTTCTTTACCTCGTGACTCCTGCCTTCCTGGTTTATAAAACAGCCACTGCTGGCATGAACTAGTCCAAAACTACTGAAGTTACTCTACAACGCTGATTAGAATTATGCTATGACATCTTCATTTTAACTACTGACTGGGTTCATTCAGTTAAATGAGAACACTTTATTTATTACACCAACAGAGCATCATTATAGAATCATATCTATAACAATTTTTAAAAACCTAGAATACGCCACTGTAACACCAAAGAGGATTTAGCAGCATAACATTGAGATACTAAGGTGTTGAAATAGAAGTACTGTTCAAGCTGGACACAGCTTAGTTACGAACATAGGGCTTAACTGATAGTAAGGCCAGGACTCAATGGGATTGTTTCACCTCCAGTACCACCTCCAAAACATTCTTTTAATCAGTTCTAGAGTCTTTTGGACACAGAAGGCTGTAGGAGGAAGGGGAAACATCCTTTTATACTTATAGTATAAACTACTTAGCTTGAAATCAATAGGAATTAGGTAGTCATGACTTAAGGCTAAATCAAATTCCATTGATTTCAATGGGATAAAAGTGTGACTAACAGCCTGGGTATCCATGTATTTAGTACACTGTAGCTAACAGTCTGGTTTTTTAAACTGTCAGCTCTACATAATTAGAGTGAAATGAAACATATGAAATGATAGAAAACAAACTCATTTGACAAATGAGCAATTAAATATGTTACTCCAATGTCACCAATACCAACCTGACAGAACCTTCTTTTTCTTCTGCATGTATCGCATCTGCAGAGTCTCACCCAGCAGAGCTGTTTAGGGTGGTGAGGGAACTGACACAGGTTCCACCTGTGCAGAACTCATTACTAAACCCGACAACGACCTGCTGTGACGCATTTAACAACTTCTTTGCAGATAAAATATCTCAGATAAGAGCTGACTTGGACTTGGACACTGGGGTTGTAGCAGATTCGATTGACAAGGTGTCCAATAACTCTGTTGATGAGGTTATACTGGATCAATTTCAATCTGTAAGTACTGATGCTGTGGACAAACTCCTTGGTAGAGTGAGGAAGACTACCTGCCCTCTTGACCCTTGCCCTTCGTGGCTGGCCATTCAGAGGGGTGATGCCTTGAGGATGTTCCTTTGGGACATCATCAATGCATCCCTTAGGGAAGGTCATGTTCCATCTTGCTTGAAGGAAGCAGCGGTTAGACCTCTCCTAAAAATACCTTCCCTTGATCCTCTGGATATGAAGAACTATAGGCCAGTCTCCTTACTACCTTTTTTGAGCAAGGTGATTGAGAGGGCAGTTGCTCTCCAACTCCAAGCTATCTTGGAAGAAACTGATTATCTAGATCCATTTCAAACTGGCTTTAGGGCGGGCTTTGGAGTTGAGACTGCCATGGTTGCCTTGACTGATGCCCTTTGCCTGAGCATCGACAGGAGTAGTGTGACCCTGTTGGTGCTACTGGATCTCTTAGTGGTTTTTGATATAATACATCATGACATCCTCTTGGATCGCCTGAGTAGGCTAGGAATTGGAGGCACTGCATTGCAGTAGTTCCGTTCGCTCGGGGACAGTTGCTGTGCAAGGAAACAGCTTAATTGTGGCATCCCACAAGGTGCCATCCTGTTCCCGGTGCTATTCAATATCTACATGAAGCCACTGGGAGAGATCATCCGGAGCCATGGGGGAGGGTGTTATCAGTACACTGATGACACCCAAATATATTTCTCCATGCCTCGGTCTTCAGCTCTGACTTCAGATGGTATTTCTTCTCTTAATGATTGTCTTAGGGCAGTAATGGACTGGATGAGGGAAAACAAATTGAAGCTGAATCCAGATAAAATGGAGGTATTCACGGTAGCAGCCCCGAACCCAAGCATTGGGATAAATCTCCAGTCCTGGATGGGGTCACGCTCTCCTCCAAGGACTATGTTCACAGTCTGGGGGTGCTCCTGGACACATCGCTCCAGATGATGAATCAGGTAAATGTGACGGTCAGGAGTGCCTGTTATCAGCTTTGGCTGATACGCCAACTGCGCCCTTTCCTGGAAGTCGGGGATCTTGAGACCATGGTACATGCTCTGGTAACCTCTTGTCTTGATTTCTGTAATGTACTCTACATGGGGCTACCTTGTGCTTGGTCCAGAAACTTCAATTAGTACAGAATATGGCAGCCAGACTGGTTTCAGGTACATCCAGAAGAGACCATATAACACCAATCTTAAGATCACTCCACTGGCTGCCCATTAGTTTCTGGGCCCAGTACAAGGTGTTGGTTATCACCTTTAAAGCCCTAAATGGCTTGGGTCCAACCTATCTTCAGGATCGCCTCCTTCCATATAATCCTCCCCATACATTCAGGTCATCTGGGAGGAATTTGTTACAATCTTTAAAAATTAGGCTTTTTTCAACCTCCCGGAGGGCCTTTTCAGCTATTGCTCCCAGATTATGGAATGACCTGCCAGATCAGATCTGTCATATCACCACCCTAAATAGCTTTTAAAAAGCTCTTAAGATGGATCTCTTCCAACAGGCCTTTCCTGAATAGATACCCGGCCATTCCCCCCCCCAAAAAAAAAGAAAAGAAAAGAAAAGAAAAGAAAGAAAGGAAGGGAAAGAAAGGAAAGGAAAGGAAAGGAAAAGAAAATCTAGCTTGTCCCAACCTTGCTACAGCCACTGTCCATTGTTTATTTTTATTTTTTGTATTTTTTTAAGTATGTTTTAATTCCTGAATTATTTAATTGTATTTTAAGGGGGGGATTGAGGGTCTGGGATGTATATTTTAATTGTTGTAAGCTGCCCCAATTGCATTTCATAGAGGAGTGGGATATCAATAATAAATGGCAAAATGGAAGAACAAAGAACCGCCTCTGATTGAAGATTGGTTGAACAGGGTTGTAGAAATGAAAGACAATGAAAGACTGACACATATATTGAATAATAAAACACTAGACAAAGTAGATCTTGAATGGTCGCCAATAATGAAATATTGTAAAAAAAAGATGGAATATGAGCATTGACATATAATGAAAAAGTAAAGAAATGAAAGGGAAAGCGAAGGGATTTAGACAAGAAAATAGGAATTAAGGATGAATTGTGAAGAGCGAAAATGAACTAGTAAACGAACACAGAGGGAAAAGACACAAAAATTAGATATGAATAGGAAGGCAAAATAGAGTTTCAGATGAAAAACCCTTTGAGTTGTTTAGACAGAGGAAGTCAATGTTTTATTTAATATGTATTTAATATGTATAACTACACTTATAAGAATACTCTGTGTAATATGTAAGTTTAAAAATAATAATTAAAAAAAATGT
Source organism: Gambelia wislizenii (assembly GCA_030847615.1). NCBI lineage: Eukaryota > Metazoa > Chordata > Lepidosauria > Squamata > Crotaphytidae > Gambelia > Gambelia wislizenii. The sequence goes on along the minus strand of JAUMIR010000005.1, from coordinate 198,786,858 downwards.
CCATTTTCATCCCTCATGTAGATGAGTCAGAATTAAGGTACCATAAACAGCTGGCTTCCTTAGAATATGCTGAGTTTCATGTTTCCTGTTGTTAATTTTTCTTTAACTTTTTATTACCTGAACTTTACATCATGAAATATTATAGAAAGCGCCAACATTTCTTATACCTTATATCAATCTCCACTTTAAGACAGTTTCTTATTTTGGGTGTTTGTCAGCAGTATAATCAATTCAAAGGACAGTACATTGATTCAGATGAAGCAACAGTGTAGAGAAATTCTGGGAAGCATACACATTCTTCAAATGACTTCACAGAACTTCAGTAAACAGGAGAATCAGTGTCTTTTGTCCTGTAATAATGCATTCCAAGAACCCATTATGGCATTACAGTGGTCATTAGAAAAGAAAGAGACATGTTGAATGATGCCTCTTTAACAAGTAGTTAAACTGGTGGGAGGGAAATGAGGCAAAACCAATCAAAAGCTGTGAATTAAAGATGAGTCTGGAAACATTCAGTATCTTTTTCATTTAACCATCATTATGTTTTACAAAAGCAGAGATACTGAAGAAGTCCTTTTTGTATGTGTATCTCTCTCCCTCTCTTTCTCTATCTCTGTCTCTATCTCTGTGTGTATATTTACCCCAAAGGGGGTAAGGCACAATACAAATGACCACATCAAATTGGTTGTAAAGTGATAACCCACAAGTTGACCTCAGATGAGAGGACAATTAGTTTATTCTATAGGGACTGATGGTTTACAGGTCATTGACATGTTGAATGGGTTTAAAACTGATCATTAAAAGAAATCCAAAGTGCTGAACCCTGTCAACAAAATGGGCATAACACCTCGAATAGCTCCTGTAAAGTTCAGACTAAAGCCTCGAGCAGGTTCATTGCCCCACTAACATGGGGAAAACAGCTGCCACTAAATTTGTCGTGGGAGAACAGATCTTCTGAATGCTTAAATACATGTCGAGTTTGTGAATGGATGCTACCTTGCTGAATCCACTATCCCCTTGCTGAATCCAAATATGATCCACATCATATTTGTCTCACAGTTTACTCATAAGTCCAATTTGTTACACCAGAGTCACTTCCTCGTTATTTCATCTCAGAAACATAGAGATCCAAATCCAACTGCAAATCCCAACTAGAACACACTCATGGAATCAAATGGATTATCCTTGCATGTTGGCTTGTGCAGTTCCCACTGATTAAGTTAGTCCACTCTAGCTGAAACTAGCAGTTGGAGTTAGGCCATGGTTTGTCTTCTCATGAACACAGGTGAATAGTGACTGAAAAGTGTTTGGCAGCAATGATGGATCCTGCTTCCTTTTCCTCTCTCTAAGAGAACAGAAACTTCTTTGGTAGCTCTCAAGCAGAGCAAAATGGCCCTAGATGGCCCATGAGGCCCTTCCAGCTCCATGATTCTATTATTTTATTCTATAGGGAACCCATACATGCTGAAGAAGTATGTGATTCTTCTTTCATTTTATTCTAAGCATGTCTATAGTTATTAATCATCATGCATTTTTCAAACACTCAAGAATGCCTTGTGATCTCAAATCCATTTAAAATAAAAAGAGAACAACAGGTTGCAACGCAGTCACACAAAGAACTGCACATTATTTCTGTTGTTTGGATAGCAGCTGGGAAGCAACATCTAAGTCACTTTTGCAGAATAATCTTTATTTTGTTGACACAAGACAGACACAGCTGGATGCCAATATGAAATTTAGCTTATTAGGGAATTCACAGCATGAACTAAAGTTAGAAAACAAATTATGTCAAACCTGGATCATAAAAAATAACAGTAAAAAAACCTTTAACAAAATTGAGAAATTAAATTTGAAGCACCTTCATAAATTCCTGAAAATGTGTTTTTATAATGACCTAATCCTAAACATGCAGATATCAATGAGATACCAACATGATTTCCATGACTATGTGGTTGGTGGTGTGTAAAATGAAGGTATCTTAAAGGTATAATTCCAAGTCTATTTAGCTGATAGGAAACCCCATTGAACTATGTGAGATTTCCTATTCGGTAGGAATTCTCCCACTAAAATCAATGGGATCTGAAAGACATTTGACCTAAATTCAACTAGTCCTAAATATAATAGATCCATTGAAGCAATGAGGGTTATATAAATGTTGAAATATCATTCAGAAATTTATTTAAAGGTCTGCTTTGGCTAGGACTGGCAATTGGACAAAGGCCCATGTGTTTTGACTGTGATTCAATCATTATTTGACTGGGATTCAATTACTATTAACTTTCTCTTAAAGTCATATACACATCCTCCCCCCTGCCCCAACTGTGGATGTCTATGCTTCCTAACTCTCCTATGAATTCTTCTACGTTCAAGGTAGGCCAGTGGTTCTTAACCTGGGGTCCAGGGACCCCCAGGGGTCTGCAATGTCCTCACAGGGGGTCCATGAAGGCTTGAAAGTTGCTTGGCCCACCTCCCTGAAATGGAGTAGCCATGTGACTGGACCCAAGGCAAAGGATGGTTAGCTGCTATTCAATCCACTCCAGCCAGAAACTTGAAGGGAGAAGCAGAAGAAAAATCTTTCCCTCCAGTGCCTCTGAGGGAAGGTTTAATGGATGGTATAATTGTGTTGTTGTTGCTCTTGTTGTTGCTGCTGTTTTAAATCTTGAGTTAAGTCTTGGGGGTCTACAGCAACAAAATATATTTAAAGGGGGTCCCTGGTAAAGAAAAGGTTAAGAACCACTGAGCTAAGCAAATGTTTGGTGGGGAGAGGGGGATGGTAGTGAAGACAAACCAGCAGAAAAAGAGATGTAATAGTATCGTAACGAGAAATATGCTGGTTATGTTGATTCTTCTCAATATTGCAAAATTCAAATATAGTAAATTAATATCTCTAGTTAAAATCTTACTGGCAAGCACCAGGGTCAGCACTTTTTCAAGTATGACCTCGGGGTTGTGGAAATGTACTCACAAGGAAGACAAACAAACTAGGTGTCCTGCATTTTATGTCTATTGTTTAATATTTAGACTGATTTGTTTTATTAATTTTATTTATATTATTGTTTTCTTTTCTAAGCCACTTTGCAAATATTATTTTGTCTTGAAAAACAGAATGTGAATACAAAACAAAATGAAATTAGAATACAGAAAAATGCATCTTTGAGTCCCCACTGGCAATTTCCAACTTACTTGCTCAAAATGTAAACATCTGCTAAATATTATAGTGGTCAATACATATTCTTCAACATCAAACAGAATTTCCCAGTAAAGATATAGCTTATCATCTGCTAGATCATTATGTTTTCTTACTTGACTATGGTTGAGATGCTATTTCTAAGCAAACAGAAATTAATCAATTTTGCACATGCCTGGTGGAGTTTTCCATAATAATGACTATAAGAGCAAGGATGTGATCACAGATGTTGTGTTGCTTTGATGTGACCTCCCTGCATACTTTGGTACAAAAGCAGCAGCTAAGCCCCCAAAACTACAGTCATACCTGCAAACTAGATAACACATAAATCATGCAAGTATTCTCCTCATATGTCTTGCTAATTTGGTCATAGCCACTGACTCCTCCTTTAGTGGTGGTTTGTCTTCTTTCGCTCAAAGAACCTGTAGTGAGCTGTGTGTGGAACACTGATGAGGAGTTTTTAGTAATTCACCTTATCATCAGTCCATACATATTTGTTATAATATAGTATAACTACACATAAGCTTCCTTTAAACCCCATGTTTCAGAGCTTCATTGTTCTCTGTTTGGGTTATTCAGTAAAGAGGCATTAAGCCTAAAGGTAAATAGAGATATAGGCAAGGTGCTTATACTAGTCTTGGTGCTGATAAGAAACTCTCTCTTAAGACAATAATCCTCCTCCTCTCTCAGTCTCAGTGGGAAGGAGGAAAGGGGAACTGCAGTCCTGCTGAACATTTGAGCATTATCCCAAAGATTCTAGAAAGCCAGTCCTGCCAAGGTATATAATGCCCACCTGGAAGAGATTTCCTTTGTCACAGTCATGGGAAGAAGAAATGTTGGCACTTTGCCCAAGAACATGGAGACTCACCCGGAGCAAAGAGAAGAATTTAACATCTAATAGTGCAGAGCCAGGGACCATGTCCATTTGATGTTGTACCAGAGTTTTGGCTGAAGGGATGTGAGAATACTTTCATTGTTTTTCCATTTTTCTATTGCTTTCAATCAATTTGTAACCAATAAAGCTATGATTTGTACTCTCAATGAGTTAGCTCTAAACCAACATTCAGCAGGACCTGAATGGATCAGGCCCTCCAGTTCAATACAGAACCTAGATTCCACCTGCAGGTCCTATTGCTGCAAGGATTTTACATTCCCAATCAAGCAATCACCAACTACTGTAGTTCACTTTATTCTTTAAAGCAATGCCCTACTTCTGCATCATGGTTCTTTAATTAATATGCTCTGATGGGAACTCTAGAGTTGATTACATTTCCTAGCATAATCACCGGGCTCTTCTCTTACTCATGCCTACATCAGCCATTCCAAAGTTTCCAAAGAATTTTAAGGAAGTGTGTAAAAAGCTCTGTCCTTTCCTGTAAGTGCATACCCCAATATGAATTGTTCACATGTTTAGGTTAAGTTTAGATTAAGCACCAGCTAGAAGTTAAGAATATGAAGAGTGGCTCGGAACATTGGTACTTACCATGAAGGTTCCTTTTTCACAGTAGTGGGAAGGAAATCCTTATGCTGGGACTTGCTACTCCCAACACTTCTGAGGCAGAAATGTCAATCATCTTAACCACCCTACATGGTAAAGCTAGCCCCTCTCCCCCCCCCCTATGATGGAATAACAAGCTCTGATCAGATACCAAACAAACGACCAGCAGCTGCAACCAACAAAAAACCCACCAACCATGGTGGGAAGGATTCCCTTCCCAACTATTGCAGAAAAGGAACCTTCATGGTAAGTACCATTTTCCTGCATTGTGGGAAGGCAGTCTTCATGCTGGGACCTATACAAATGGTCATCAAACCAATGTGCAGGCAACAAAGCTGCTGCACAACCTGCAGCTGCTGCACAACCTGCCTGCCAAAAGATGTGTCCACTGAAGCAAATTTGTCATCTTATAACATCTGACAAAGGATGGTGGGGAGGCCCATGTGGCTGCTCTGCAAATCTCCACCAATGATGCTGCCATACTCAGAACTGCACACATAGCAGAACTGTGACAGGAATGTGCCTGAATCCCCTCTGGAACTGCCATGGAACTATAAACAGGCCAATTCAATACAAAGTCTTAACCAATGAGACAAGGTGGAAGAGGACATCCACTGACCTTTAATATTCTCTTGAAAAGTGACAAAAAAATCAGATTTACAAAAGTCTTTTGTTCTCTCTAAGTAGAATGTAAGAGCTCTATGCACACAGAATCTGTGCCTCTCGTTCTCATTTAGTCCTTTTGAATCTAGGAAAAAAGAAGGCAGAACAATCTCCTGAGATTGATGAAATACTGAATTCACTTTAGGAACAAAAGAGGAATCTAACCAGAGAACAACTGAATCCTCATGAAAAATACACAACTCCTTATAAACTGACAGTGCCCTCAATTCAGAGACTCTGTGAACAGACACAATAGCAACCGGAACCAAAACTTTCAATGTACAGAATTCAAGTCCACTAATCTCAAAGGTTCAAAAGAAGCCTTCAACAAAGTCCACAATACCTGATGAGGATTCCAAGAAGGAAAATAATAGACCTTCCCCAGCCAAAGCAAGGGCACTCCCTGCACATGAAGATGGGATCCTCTTCCCTTTTATAAAGAAACAGAAGGCAGACACATGCTTCCTGAAGGTGTTGGTACTGAGACCCTTATTCAATCCCACCTGAAAGAAGGCCAAAACCAACTCTGCTGAAGCCAACTGAAGACGCTCCCCTTTATGTCCACACCATCTACAAAAAAGTCCTCTGGGTAGACACAGCCCTGGAGGCTGAGCAGGAAAAGTTAGTGGCTGAGGGGTATGTTGAGGATGCTATTCAGACCATCCTCTCAGCTTGGAGACCTTCCACTGAGTATGAGTCCAGGTAGAGGACTTTTTTTTGTAGATGGTGTGGACATAAAGGGGAACATTTTCAGTTGGCTTCAACAGGGTCAGTCTTGGCCTTCAGGTGGCACTGAATAAGGGTCTCAGTACCAACACCTTCAGGAGACATGTGTCTGCCTTGTGTTCCATCATAAAAGGGAAGAGGATCCATCTTCATGTGCAGGGAGTGCCCTTGCTTTGACTGGGGAAGGTCTATCATTTTCCTTCTTGGAATCCTCATCAGGTATTGTGGACATTGTTGAAGGCTTCTTTTGAACCTTTGAGATTAGTGGACTTGAAATTCTGTACATTGAAAGTTTTGGTTTCGGTTGCTATTACATCTGTTCACCGAGTCTCTGAATTGAGGGCACTGTCAGTTTGTAAAGAGTTGTGTATTTTTCATGAGGATTCAGTTGTTTAAGCAATCAGCTCACACACATTGGAAGCTGCTTAATGCAGTGTAGATGTGTAAATTGCTATTGCTTAAAACAATTTGCAAGCCGCTTTGATAGCCTTGTGGCTGAAGAGCGGGGTATAAATAAATAAATAAATAAAAATAATAAATATCTTCATGTGCAGGGAGTGCCCTTGCTTTGGCTAGGGAAGGTCTATCATTTTCCTTCTTGGAATCCTCATCAGGTATTGTGGGCTTTGTCGAAGGCTTCTTTTGAACCTTTGAGATTGGTGGACTTGAAATTCCAGGTATGTAAGTGTAACCAGCCTGGGGCGCAGAAGATCTTTTTGATGTATCAGGTCTGGCAAAGCTGGTAGACTCCAACTCTCCTGAACCTGCATGCTGACTATTTCTGAAAATCACAGCCAACGAGACCACCTGGGTGCTATCAAAGTCACCTGTGCTCCCTCCATCCTTATTTTCCACAGCATTTTGGACAATGCCCTTATCTGGAGGGCACTTTGGACAATGCCCTCCCAGCACTGGAGGAAAGGCATAGCACAACACCTTTGATCAAGTGATCATCAGAATATAGAAAGCTAATTTCCCCTCCATACAAAACCTTGATATGAGTCAAGGGAGTTTGTGGTTCTCCTGCAAAGCAAAAAGATCCACCCATGGGTTGCCAAACTTTCAGACTACTCTCTGAAAGACCACTGAGTTCAGGGCCCACTCTCCCTGATCCACACACTCCCTGACCAATCAATAAGCCTGATGATTCAGCTGCCCTTTGATGTACTCCCCTGTAAGAAACTGAAAATGAGACTCCCCCCATTGAAACAGGAGTGTCGACTTTCACATCAGGAACTTTGACCAACCCTTTTCCTGTTTATCTGCATTTTGGTTGACGTGTTGTCCATCCAGACCAAAACCTGCTTGCCCTGAATGTCTGCCTGCAAACTAAGTAGCACCAGACAGGATACTGTGTATCCTCTCACTGGGTGACCACAGACCCTTTGCTAACTGCCCATTGCAGTGCACTCCCCATTCTTGCAGACTGGCATTAGTGGTGTCCACTGCTCTCCTCAGCTCTCTGTTGGGCATGCCCAACCTGAGTACTTTGGATAGCCACCAACCTAGAGATGACCTCACAGTCAGGGCAATTTTCACACTCAGCCAATGCTTCATGTCAATCTTGTCCTGAAAGCGCAAGATAACCCACTGCAAGATAACCCTCTGCAGCTTTCTCAGATGGAACCTGGACCAAGGAACTGAGTCAATGCACACCACCACCAATTCTAACTATCTGGCCAGCACCATCAGCTACGATGCCAGTTGATTCAACACTATCTTTACAAAGGACTGCAGCTTCTCTCTCCTGTCTATTGGCAGAAAACCCCCATATTGCATCGTGTCTATAATGACACTCAAGTGCTAGATCCTCTGAACTGGATCCAAGTGGCTTTTCTCTCTGTTGATCACAAACCAATGAAACTCCAAACAATCCATAGTGGCTTGCAGATTCTTCCTGGCCTCATTCAGGGATGTTTTAAAAAAAAAAAAGCAGATAGTTGAGATATGGGTGAACATCATCATGACCACCACCTCAGATAAGCCACTAGAGCCACTAACACCTTTGTAAATACCCAAGATGAAGCAGAGAGACCAAATTGCAAAGCCCTGTACCGGTAGTGATTCTCCACATAAGCAAACCTGACGTACGTCCTGTGAGTAAGGTGAGCCAGGAATGTGCAAATACACCATGTGGAGGTCAAGGGAAGATAGACAATCCCCCTTTTGCACCCCTTCAGACTCAACCAAAAGGTCTCCATGTGGAACTTCCACTTGAGCATGAATTGATTGACCCTATAAAGGTTCAGTATAGCTCTCTATTACTTGTTTTTCTTTGGGACCAAGAAGAGCACTGAATAGAACACAAAAACCTCTGATGAAAAAGCACTGGCTCTATCACACTTATTTACACCAGATAGCCTATGGCCTGCAACATCTGCTGGCAACTCTCCTGCAACCTGGGCATGTGAGACTGTACACCCAGGTATTGAGAGACATCAGATTCCAGCAATGTACAAAATGCTGGAGATGAGCCCCAGCTGGGAGCAGCCCCATGTCAGAAGGCCTGACTTGATTTCCTACTCTGCTTGCTGGCAGAAGCAAGGTATCCTTTGTTGAATCTTAAGGACTATGGCTGTCTACCCAGAGGTCTGGGAGAATTCCAATTAGGTCTGTAAGATCTGAACTTATGCTGTCTGAACTGGGTTCAAAAGGGATGAAAAGACTGTGCCTCAAAACAAGATAGCATCTTCTCCTCCTTCTTAGTCAATGATGATGGAGTTTTCTATTTATCTTTGGTTTCAACCAAGATATTTTCCAGGGGATCACCCCCCCCCTTGCAAATTTATCTCTCTTAAAAGGACAGGTGGCTAAATTTGCTTTAGATTTGGTGTCTGCATTCCAATTTTTTAGCCATAATTGACAGCTGGCAGTGACATCAGCCACCATAGCCCTGGAGGCAAATAGAACCAAATTCAGATTGGCATCAGCTATAAAGGCTGAATCTTATTAACTCCCAACTTATTAACTCCCCGTTTGAGCTTAGCTTCCTCCCTGGTGATCAGTAGAAGCAGGTCCCTAGCTCACCTAATAGTAGCTCTGGCAAATAATAAGGTAATCAAAGCAGCTCTGATAGCCAGATAACCTCTGATAACCTCATGAGACCTGTGCAGGAAGGCCTCCAACCTCCTATCCTCAGGATTTGGGGGGAAATGTCATCTACATCTTTAGGGGAAATAGTTCCCAAAATCCTGACACAGAGGTATCAATGAGGGATGATTTCAATTCCTCTGTGACCTCCTGAGGTAAAGAATAGAGTTGTTTAGTATAGGCAGAGATCTCCCTAGCCACACCTGGGTGAGACTATTCCCCTTCTACTATATAAGCAATAACAGCTGGAAAAGGTATAACACCTTAGCCTTAGATCTGATTTCTGGTACCCCTTTATTCATACCAGTTGTCACTTGTCTCTTAGAAATCAAATTCAGGGTTTTCACCACTTTTCTGAGAAGGACTGGAAACTCATCCAATTCAAACAGATCTAAGATTAATAGAATGAATAGAAACTTGAATAGAAACTTGATCTGGAGAAAATCCCCAATAATCTGGGACCACTCTACCTCTTCCTTATCTGAAGCCATTGGGGAGACTGAATACTCAGAATCCCTCATAGAAGAGACAGGTGAAAGATGCCTTTTCTTCTTTTTAACCTTGTAAGTGGAAGAAATCACCACTGAAGTTCCTCCAGCAGGCTCCCCCTCCCTCTCCTTAGAAACAGAGGAAGAATCAGAAGCAAGCCATTTCCATGCCTCTTTTGGGTGCTTCCAGCCTCAGCTGTGCAGCCAGCTCGCTGTCAGGTCTGCATTGCTTTTGGTGCCTAAACTTTTCACACCCAAAAAGACTGCCATCCTCAGAAGCCTTCAATCACAAGGGAAGGAAGGAAGTGACTGGATGGCCAGCACTCACCACACAGCTGAAGCCACACCATCCAGATTGCACACCTGATCCTTCTTGTCACATGTGCCATTGCCATGCACTTCCATCACATCCACGGCATAAATTGGGTCTGGATCAGAGCCCCCAGTGAGGGTAGGTAGGCCCCACCCATGGGCTCAGCCAGGTTGTGCTTCAGCCATTGCCCAGTCACCCCCAGACTCCTCATCAAAAGGGAGATCAGGGCTGCATGTGCAATCCATCCCAGAATAAGCCAACCCCATTAGGGGTGGCAAGTTGGAAAATATAATAGATTTCTCTTAAAAGACCAAAAGAAGGAAAATATCTTCATAAATCTCCTCATAAATGGCTCTCAAGGTCAGAACAAAGCAAAGCCGTCTTGATCATAGTAAGGCAGGACAGAACTGGGGGGAGGGGTATCTCTCCCACTTAGCGTAGTTAAGATGACTGACATTTCTAAGAAATCCTGCCTTGGAAGTGCATGGGAAGAGCAAGACACAGCATAATAAGTATTGCCTATCCACACTGCAGGAAAATGCAAACCTTCTTATCTTTAAGGAAGTTGTAAGTGTGAATGGTTATCAACACAATCTCCTAAACAGAAGACAGTATTTGCAATGGTAATTGCACAGTATGTGGTATCCTAGATGTGCCTAAATTTTGCCTGGCCACCAAGGAAGTTTATGCCATCTCAGAGAAGCATACCTGTAGATCATGCCCCTCATTAAATAACATGTTTGCATGCTGCTTCTGAAACAGATGGTGATGTCACCAAGAACTCCAATATTTTACTGGAGGAAAAGACGCTGCTTTTGCTGGAATAGTTAAGAGACTGCTCTATGATTTATCTGAGAAAACGCAGAGAAATCTATCTGACAGAGAATGAGAAAATGCAGCTCTGCCTCCTGGTACAGTTTACAGTACTGAACAATTCTTCTCTGGGATGAATGTTGACATGCTAAAGATAGAATAAATCTTTGAGAAAATGATCAGAAGGGGAAGCTTCATGAATACAATCTGACAGTGTATCTGGAGGAAACAAGTCTATATTTTATATTTATCTATCATGCCCATAAAAGATGTGTTCTCCTGGCAAACTACAGTTATTAAGGGCACAAACTATGGGTTCAGCAAAACTCACTGAATAGCCTTAGCTAAACCACTGTAGCCTCATTTCCAGTGGTCATATGCAGATACTTATGCTGGCCTACTTGACTGGAATATCCATGGAACTCTTTACATATTTAGTAAAAGGACAATACAGGGATACTTTAGTTAATAAAGTCTCTGACAAAGAAACTCCTTTTAAAAAAAATCCCCATCCAGCACCTCCTTGTCCTCTGTCTTGATGGAATGTTTTTAGAAGCATTATCATTGAGAAGATGGTGAAGGAGGTTGGAGAAACAGACTTTTAGTGCTGAGTTGCAGCAGCATGGCTGTGGTGAACAATGCAATAAAAGCGTGAATTGGAAAGAGCAGGATTCTATTCTAGCCAATCCTACTGTAGCTGTGTATGCCTGTCTACAACAGGCAAGGTACATAGCAGCTGCCTCCAGGATCCCATAGTGATCACACATGAACAACAAAACAGAGAAAAAAGGGGAAAGCAGATGAGCCTGCTACACTAGCTATCTTCAGAGAAGCATAGATCTATAAGTTTGGCCACCAAAATAGAAATCATAAGAAAATTGAAGACTAGTGAAAGAATAAGTCATCCCTGGATGCACTTTGGAAGAAGCTTTCAAGTGGTATTCTGGTTGTTTCATTTCACATGTGAATACTGAGTTCTGAATACAAAATTTGTTGAAATATATTGAACTGCTCCTTTTTTTGTGGTGTAGGAACCTATCACTATTCCGTTCATGTTATTTCTGCCTCTGGAACCAAATTTTCTATTAAAGCCCAGGAGCATATCTACTTTGTTAACTGAAGCATACTGGTAGAAATGCTAGTTTCTAGAGGCTGGATGGCCATCTGTCGGGAATGATTTGATTGTGTATTCCTGCATGGCAGGGCTTTGGACTGGATGACCCTTGTGGTCTCCTCCAACTCTATGATTCTATTACATAGCTCCTTTTCTGTGAAAAGCCAGTCTACATACTAAGGTTTTGTTCACATAGCACATAGGCTGAATCTTGGTTTTGTTGAAGCCAAGGATTTTGCGTATGAAGTAATTTCTTATGGCACCATACATCTCAACTGCTAAGAACAGAAGAAAGTATGTATGCATGCATGTATGTATGTATGTGGGGCAGAAGGGATGGCATAGAGGTCAATTTCCAACACTGGGATTATTTTGGCACAAAGTTAAAGCTTGGCTTTTTATTAAAGCCTTTGGGCCAAACTGATTTTATCCAAGCTGCACATTTTATGGTTATATTATTCACGATTGTTTTAACCAGTTTTGAATTGACTGTTTTTAACTGAGAAATTATTTAATATATTTTAATCTTTTTAAACACTTATAATTATTTATTGTTTTAAATTGATTTTGTTGTACTGAGATCATCAAATAAAGGGTGAGATGTAAATATTCAATAAAATAAATAAATAAATAGATTTCTTGGAGTTTGTGAAACCAACCCAGGCATTTAGATAAGAAAACTGAAAACTACAGAATATCAGTTATCAAGGGAGTTTTGCAATTTTTAGCTTTTTATTCTAAATACACATTTCAAACACTATTTTCAATGGACTATATTATTATTTTTTGTTGGAAAACAAAGTACAACTAACAAAGTTACACACTGATGTTGCTGGAGTAATATTTTAAATTCACTTATCTACTACTAATAGTAAAATAGCTAGAGACAAAGCCAGTGCAGAAAATAAGATAATATGTTTGCTTCATGCATCCCTCACCACTATTTTTCATATTGGAATGAAATAGGTGAAGCAGAGAAATACTTATGCCTTGTAAGCCACAATTGTTTTCTGGGCTGGAGCTCTACAGATGCATGTTGCACCAGAGGACTTTGGAAAGATATATGAAAGAGTACATTTTGGTACTTTACAGCCCACTATTGCAGCAGGGCATAATACCTGTGAAGTTGAGCATGGCCCAAATAAGAACCTATGTCTGCACTTTCTCTTTCTTCTAGTCTCTTGAAAATCTGCTCCACTTCCCAAAGAGTCATTCTAGAGTCTTCCTAGTATGAACACATCCTCCAAGGACATGGAACACAGATGATATTCTGCCCTGTTACAACTCTTATTCTAGTTGTTACCTGTATGTGCTTTAGGATATTAGAGGTCAATGCTTTTCTACAGTTTTATAATAGTGTGTCAAAGTGAATCAGATTTATCAGGAAATAAATATAAATAAACATGCCCTTCCAATATACTTGAAAACATCCCCTCACCTACACTGTGGATTTTAAAATGAAGCACAACCTGCTTAGTTGTCTAGACAAAATGTTGCCAGGACTTCATTTATTTCAACAGTTTCATTTAAGCCCCCTCCATTAGGACCTCTCTTATGTGTTCTGACACCACTGACAAGGACAAAAGCACAATATATATTTTTCATTAAGCAGCCTTATGAGAATATCTTCAAGGATGGGCAAACACAGAAGGTTGATGAAATTATTTACACAGATGGGCCATCACTGAAGTTCAAGTGCAATGCTGAATAAGAATAATACTTAAATACTTATGGGGACTTCCTCTCCTTCATTAACTTATCTTAGACATTAAACTAGCTCAATTTGCTAAAATAGCCCTCCCAATAAACTAACACATAACAAGAGTGCCAATTGTGAGGGAATCATCCTAGTAAAGTATGCCTTGCCTATGTTCACATACAGAGAAAAATGTATTTCAAACAATAGGAGGGTATGTTGCGCTCTCTCTCTCTCTCTCTCTCTCTCTCTCTGGCTTTTCTTTGCAAACGAAGATTCAGGAAGGACTCATCCCGTGCTTTCTGCAAGCGCGCTGATGACTCAAAAGGCCAATCCGAGATAAACAAGTCCGGTTGCAAAAAGCACAGCAGAAGGTCTCCTTGGGTGATGTTTTTGGGTTGTGATTCTTTCTGCGTTGTCGTTTCTCTTCAAGACTTGTTCGACGTGAGTTCTCAAATAAGGCTTCAGCATTGTGGACAGTGCATCTCCATGCCTCCCAATGTGAGGCCAAGGTGGACCATTGTTGGTGATCAATTTGGCCGAGCCTGAGGTGGTGTTTCAGGGAGTCTTTGTATCACTTTTTTGGAGTGCCCCTCTTATGCTGACCCGTGGCGAGTTCACCGTAGAGTAGTATTTTTGGGAGGCAATGGTCCTCCATCCTAGAAACGTGCCCTGCCCAGCGCAGCTGTGTTCTCAATATCATGGCCTCAATGCTGGTGATCCCTGCTGGCTCAAGGACAGCAACATTTGTCACATAGTCAGTTCAGTGTATATTTAGGATTGTGCCAGACAAAGAAAAAAGAAACTGAAAAAATTGTGATGTTACAGGGAATCATAGGAACCTTTATACATTCCTATGAGGCCACAAAATGTGATATTAATATTTACAAAGAAAAACATAAGCAGACTTAGAAACTTACCATTTCAGTGTCAACAGCTGAAGGCAACTAATGCACAGATATTAGTTGCAGACTGAAGCAGAACCCATGAGGTTGCTTCCTAAATGTGATTATTTTAACTATATTGACACCACTCCTTCTTCAGAGTAGATTAGATTGTAGAGCTAAAAATCACTGCTTCAAGAACTGCCTAAATCTGTGAGGAGCTGCTTTAATAAACAACTAATCACGTGGATCTACTCCTGCATCTAGATGAAAATGACTTGATTTGCACATCAGGCTTGGTTTTGAGTTATGCTATTTATGAAGACTTAATTTGTGACAATTAATCCTAGCTTGGAAAGAGATGCTGGAGCGATGCCTGTGAGGGCCGTATATAGGCCAGGGAGGATTGGGAGGGCTCAGGTCAACATGACACGGGTAAATGGATTCTCCAAGCAGGTGGAGCCTATATTCCACAGCTGGGTATTGTTCACAGTAGCCATAACTTTTTAGAGGTGAGTATACCTCCTCACTAAAAAATGTGATTTTTGCCTTGGGAATCTACACCGTGGGCTTCAGCTTCTCCTTGTCACTGCAATAAGTGAAGCTGGGTCGGCCCGTCTCACTTCTGTGGTGAGGTGCAGGTGCTCAATTAGATGGCATGCTTCTCCAATGGGATTCCTGAGATACACCCAAAAGGTAGAGGAATATAACCCACATGCCTCTCATTGCTGGCAACTTGAAGGGAGAACTGAGGTAGTTACTTGTCTCATGTTGGAACCCTCCCCACCCCCCACCCCCCGGAATGCTAACCAGTGCCGCTTGTGACCCTCAGATCCCTGCAGGGGGAACAGGTGATGAAAAACTATGAGAACTTCAATTCAGTGTTCAAAGCCAGGAAGTTATTCCCTATGGAAGGCCTGGCTTAACCCAGTCTCCAGAAGTAAGTGTCCCCATGTCTCATCATGCTCACGTTTCAGATTCCTGTTTATTACACTAACACTTTTGTCTTGTGTCATCTGTCCAGATGGGAGGGCAAAGAAGCTGAGCATATTACCTATGCTTGCTTGGAAGTAACAAGTTAGGAAGAGAAGGTAATAAAGTTACATTTTACAAGAAAAATGTTTGTGTACTGGTGTAATGAGTAGCAGTTTCCAGCTTTTAAGAAAATACTTGGAGAGTGTTTGAAGAGGAAGAGGTCAAATTTTCTGTCATTCTGTTATCAGTTCTAATGTTTGTTTGTTTTACCTTCACAAAAGCAACATAAAATAATGGAAAAGAAACTAGCAGTGGAACAAGTAACCTTGCAAGTCAGCTTTTTCCATCATTATATAACGAGTAACAGGAGATAACTACTTTTTAAACACTGTAATGAGTAATGGAACAAATTATTTTTAATAGCTCTGGCTTGGTTGAGCCATACTGTTCCTGGTGCTATCATGGCAACATACACTGTCTCCATTTTGGCTTTATTTTTTTTAAAAAAATCATGACACTGTGAAATAATATGTGTTGTTCATCTGAGGTTGTATTTACCTAATTTTAAGGCCTGCTAAGGAACAGATTATTGTTATTATGTCCTGATATTTTGTAAAACCATAGAATTCAAAGAGGGTGTACTTTCTTTTTTCACACAACTGTATCATCTTTCTGATTTCTCACTTACTTTGAAATTTATAAAAATTGGCCAAAACTGAGAAAAATAAGCCCTACAAATTAAAATTAGGTGCTTTGGGTGGTCAAGTTGGTGCACCTTCAATAGTTTGTTGTTGTTTTACCCTGTGAATACCAACAATTTGTATTAAATAGAGCTGAGCTGAGCTGAATTTTCAAATATGAAAATATTTTGAGATAAAAGGGAGGATAAGTTTGTAGCAATTTTCAAGCCTTGCTTTCTTCTCCTGCTGCTCTTATGATGTCCATTTTGGGGCTGAGTTATCTCTATCCCCCCCCCCCAAACTAATTATAATTTTAAAAGGATAACACAAGAAATGCACAGATGCTGCAGCACCACATGGCCAATCATATCTGGAAGAGCAATGAAGTCCTTAAAGTCAAATACAGTTAATCCTTTACCTTCAGTGTGAATTGATGGGACAATGGAAGGTATATGGACTGGCCACAATTTGCTATTATTGCTTCCTATGAAGTATGTGCCTTAACACTGAGGCTGACGTTAACACTTCATTAAAGTTTTTAAAAATCAAGATTTTATCTAGTTGTGGTTTTATACTAACAGAAGCACTGCTACTGCAAGACGGATCATTCATTTCCCCCCGCCCCCACTTCATAATCCTTGGCTACTACTACTACTGTACACACATGAAAAGGTGCTCTTGAGGACTGTGGAGGTCCTCTTAAACACAGAAGACAGCAGCAGGTAGGAGGGAACAGAAAACTACTGAAATATATAAGTAAGACCTCACTGTTCAGAGGCAAAAGTACAAAATGCACATGATCACAGAAATTATTAGTTCCAGCACAAGGAAGAGCAATGACATGACATGACATGACTTGACATGAAACATGACAATTGACACAGTTGCCATTGCATCTTGGAGGATGCTTCATACTTTGCAGCTTTAACAAGTACATCTTGAAATCACTAAAAACTGTGAGCGGGGACAAACCCACCACCACCATTTATTCACTATTGCTAAGGGATAAAATAAATCCCAGCTCTTGGCTCCATAGTGTTGAAGATAACACATCTCTCCTGGAATATATGAAACAGGTTTGCTTTCCACTAATGCCCAGGTAGACTAACAAATCCTGTGATTCCAAAGATACAACTTCATGTTCTTCCACATGAGGCACATAGCTGTACTTCATTGCACTCCAGGCAAGACACCTGTTTGTCCAATATTAATTATAACTTTTTAAATGATAATTTTTTGATCACAGATGTAAAAAAAGCAGTTGTTAATTTCTGAAACACTAGCATGTTATGCTATTTCTAAAGGAATCACTGAAACAGTATCAAGAAAAAATATCCAAATGGAAACACTGTTTCCTAGTTCCAGGGTATCTGTTTCATTCTGCTGCTTGAACCTAAGTGATGCTCCCTGAGAGCTTTGCATCATGAAGTTTCTGCGCAAGTGTAGCCATGGAGAGCACAAAGTAGAAATGACAAGTACATTTAGTCCCACAGACATCTGAGCAGCAAGAATATTAATGTTTCTTTCCAAGCTGCACGAAGGAAAGGAGAATCAAGAGAATACCCCAAAATACCCATAATGGATGGTTTTATTCAGAATCTTAAATGGGACTTTTAACAGTGACATTCCTGACAGACACTATATTTTAAAACTGCAGGGAAAATATATCTTATAGGGTTTTTTCCCTATGAAAATAAATGCAATTAGAGGAAAGTTAAAGATAAAAACAGCAACAGAAATCTAGGGTGCTTTTAAAGATATAAATATAAATTCAACCAGCTTTGCCATTAAAATGGCTCAGAAATGTCTGTTGCATATTATCCTTCAAGGAACTTAAATTTTAAGTACAAACAAATCTGCTGTGGCACGGATGGGCAACTGTGGTGGGGGCAGGGATCTTTTTTTGTCCCTCAGACCTCTGAGGTTGCATAGATTCCCCCCCCCCCTGCAAAAAAAAACCCCAACAACCCTAGAACACCAGAGGTGTTCAGAATTCCACTTCTGATTTTAAAAACTGATTTACTTATTATTATTTTTTTTAAAAAAATATGTTAATCAGTTTAGGACAGGAGAGAGACCTCCACCCTATTCAACTGGCAAGCTGGAGATTTTCTGAACAGATAATTCGCTCCTTTTATTGCACAAGGGGAAAAGGGTACTCTGAAGGCAAGAAAGGTTGCAAAAGCAGCACTGGCGTATACTGCATGTGTCCCAGAGCCACACTTTGCCCACCCCAGTGCTATGATATCAAGGTTGTTAATGATATTCTAATTGCTGGGAAGATTAAACATTTCAAAAACATTGAGCAATACTGCAGCTTCTGTGAGGGAAGTGAAAGTGAATGGGAGAAAATGCCAGTCAGAGCTTCAGAGAAAGGGCAGAGCCAGTTAAGGGTGAATGGTGAATGATAAAGGCTAAGTGGAAAGATAAATAAGGAGCAACAGTGGTCAAAGAAAAGGGGTCAGAAGACACTAAGGTGCCTGCAGAGCAAAGCTATTTGAGATGACTTACAGAACTGAGGCACAGAAGCTCCCTAATCCTAGGTAAGATAATCAGGCTGAAATTGAGAATGGTAGAACAATGCTAAAAAGCAATTTAACTTGGGCATATTCTGTCTCTACTTCTGATAGTCCTTGAGTTGCCCCAGAGGGAATGGGGGGATATCCTAAACACAGCACACAGGATTGTAGAGTGCAGGAGGAAAAGCGATTTGAGCCCAGTGGACCAGATCTGGAGAATCCGAATAATAGCCATCATCTATTTACCCACCA
The DNA here is from genome assembly GCA_030847615.1 of Gambelia wislizenii. Classification (NCBI taxonomy): domain Eukaryota; kingdom Metazoa; phylum Chordata; class Lepidosauria; order Squamata; family Crotaphytidae; genus Gambelia; species Gambelia wislizenii. Next base: position 198,767,960 of record JAUMIR010000005.1, on the reverse strand, counting down.
ATGTGCCCAGAATGTGACCTCTCTGTTTCTCAAAACAGTGTTAATAGAGACATTTTAATCATAAATAAATAGATAAGCAAATAAACAAACATTTTAAAACTGCTTGGGGAGGACTAATTATTCACATTTTATTGATAGATTCTTATCAACAAGAATAATTTGATTAAACCCTTTTTCTGGTTTTGCATCAAGGAACTCTTTTGAAGAGCAAACACCACAAGTACCAGTAAATACATAATGGGAAAATTCTTCAAATGACACAATGAACAACAATCACCTACATCCGCTAATATAAATCCTGCATTTTTTCATATTGTATAATTTATAAAATACCTTCTTTTACTTGTTTTGTGAAGAATTTTCTAACTATATTTAGTTTAATAAACTTCTGACCAAGTTTTAAAAATTGATTGCTTCCTGTTTTGGAACTAGTCATAAAAGAGAAACAAGAATTGTCTTTGGCATACTTAGCCTTCTTTTTTCTTGTTGTGGACATGTTAAAAAAATATCACATTATTATTGTACCATTAGAACAAAATACTTCTAAATTGCAGGTGCCACGGGATGGGGAAGTAATAAGTACTAGAAGAATCCAACAAACATATGTGTATTTTTCTATTCCCACCTTTTTATAGGCAATCCAGTCGAATACCCTGTCAATGTCTGTGGCTTGCTGCACTTCCTGTGATACCGGGTGTGAACTAGCCAGGCCATCAAGCAGCATTACTTCATGCAAGACATCTGTCAGAAACCTTTGCTTCTCCTGCAAGACAGCAAAACAAACTGATACATTTTCAGTTACATGAATAAAATGTGAAATTGAAAAGATGGCAGTTTCACACATTCCTTTTTATAAAATACAGCTGCACACTGTTATCCAGTGGACTGATGGGCTGGCATCATATTCAGAAAGACAGTGGTGAAGAACTTGGCCCTGCTAATCAGAATTCCCACAGATCTTTGGAGGAATGCCACTGCGACTTAACAAATGAAGGAAGGTAATAATCATAAGGTTACATACACATGTATTTGTACGTACAGGTGACTACAGTCAGAGCAAAACTTACAGGGGACCTCAAGATACTGCACTGCTCCCCAGACACAGACAAAGGTATTGTCTATTCCATGCTACATTTTCAAGAATTTCAGGGAAGTACTGTAATGTCTTTTCAAATTCATGCTTCCCTAACTGGCTACATTTTGTCATCACCACTGTCTAGCAAGAGATGAATTGGTCATCTCAAATTTTCAGATTGTCTATCCAGGGTGTTAGTCTAATCATGCTGTTACTAAATTATATAAAATAAATAATAAATATAATTGAAATGTTTATTACTATTGCAGACATCTTTGAAGTGATGTAGATCCACTGAGATATTTGGGGTTTTGAGGCACTGTGCTGCAGTGGTTCCAGTCCTTTTTGGCTGACCATTCCCAGAAGGTGATGCTGGAGGACAAATGTTCAGCCTCTTGGCCATTAGCTTGTGGGAATCCCACAGGGGTCAATACTGTCCCATATGCTTTTCAACATCTACAAGAAGCTGCTGGGGAAGGTCACCTAGAGTTCTGGGGCTGGTACAATCTCACAGTCTTAAAACATTCATAATACTAAAAAATGATGTGTGAAAGAGAGTGAATGTGTATGCCATCACCAGTCAGCCTGGGACTAAGGTTAATCAGATTTAACAAATTAAGAACAAAGAGAAGGATGCTACAACCTGATTCAAAAGAAGCATTTCTATTTTTTTTCTTAGTGAATGGGATGTGTGTGTCCTCCTCCCTTTACTTCAGGGTCAAGTCATCCTCTTAGGAAGAGAAGCAGGAACAAATATTGGGGGCTTAATAGCTACCCACCAGCATTCCTTTGTTCAGACCTATGAAAACTCTGGGAACACTGTAAAGCAATCTAGGAACACAGACTACTTTGGTTACATTTCAAAAGCATTTATACTCTGAACTGCTTTTAAGGATTGTGAAAGAGACAATGGTAGATTCTGACAGTTATGTTTCATGGAGGAAAGAAGGCAAAAGTAGCTCACTTATCTAGCTAGTGCACCTGATTTTCTTATCAAACTTTCCAAGTAACTGAATTTCAGCAATAACAAAAAAACACAAAACAACAGCAAAAGATTCTTGAGCAACTGCAGTTTCTCTTCAGAAAATGAACCATTTCCAAATCTTGCCATATTATTTGTGAAAGCTAATGAGGACTTACAATTGCTTTTCACACTCTGTTCACTGCACAAAGATTATGCATCTCTGTTCTCCAAGAAAAAAAGAATCTGATGAGCTTAATCCCATGTTTTGCTGGTTGTCACCATTGAAATCCCCTCTCCCTTTCCCCCTTTTCATCCCTGGAAATCTAGGAAAGCATCTCTGAGGGATTTACCAGCTCTCCAGAATGAGTTATGGGCTAATGCGGTAGGTTGTAGTGGAGGGCAGATCATCTCCTTCCCAGTTTCACTGAATTTGGCTGCCAGACGAACACCACGATTGGATGTTGCCCCCATTACTGAAATACCTTTGTTAGGTCAAAGATCACAATCATGTACAAACTGTTAAGCAAGTGCAAACTGTTGGGATCTTTGCACCAAGCAAGATGTTACCAAAAAAACAAAAAACAAAAAAACACTTTGTGGGAGAGGGAATGAGGGTGAAGAAGGCTAAGTGGATGATGAAGTCATGGTGTCTGCCTGAATTTTAACATTAAACAGAAGAGGACAGGTTTGGAGACATTAAAATTAAGCTTTTGCAGGTGATATGAAGCTTCCAGGAACTATTTTAAGATCAAAAGAAGAAAGAAAGAAACTTTTCCACCCCACTTTTAAAATATTAAGACTAAAAAGACTTAGGCTTAAATTCAGGGTTTTATTAGTAGATATGGGCTATCATGATGAGACTCAGCTACAATGATAGGACTTTTTACCCCTGCAGCCCATCAAAACAGGTTTTCAGTGTGCAAAGGCCCCTCTCCTTGAAGTAAATTGTTCCTTTCCCAGTTCAACTGATGGAAGTACAGTGGGCCCTTGGTATCTGCTAGGGTTAGGTTCAAGGAACCCCAACCCCATGTGGATACCAAAATCCACGGACACTCAAGTCCCATTATGTACAATGGTGTCGTAAAACAGTGTCCCTTATATAAAATGGCAAAAATTAAGGTTTGCTTTTTGGATTTTTTTTAAAGAATACTTTCAAGCTGTGGATATGGAGGGCTGACTATAATTTGGTCAGTGGAAAGACAATGTTGGGTCTTACACTTTAAAAGATTTTGGCAGAGATCCTGCTTGAGAGGCTATAATGTGTAACTTTATGATGACCAAGCTACATTGCTGACATGATACATAACCCTGCTATTGTGCTGCAACAATGCACAACGGGGCACTGTGAAAGAAGTGCACTGTGCAATGTGATACATTGTACACTGGAACATGTTGGCATGCATTGTGCAACAAGATACATTATGCAATGGGACTAATGTGCAATGGAAATGCTGCGGGCTCTACTTGCACAATGGGCCCGATGATGTAGCTACATATCTGCTCCACTTCTGAAAATATGAACATTGCACAAAGGCATGATTCAATTTTACATGATTGTAAGTCAGTATACAATGATGTAACTTCCCAACAGAGATGAGGATGCCAGCCTTTACTTATAAATAAATAAATAAATATAATGGATAGTCTATACCACTATTGCTAAGTCTAGAAACCCGCACAACAGTTGTTAAACTAAATGTAAAATAAGATTTTCCTTGGGTTTTTTTCCGGGCTGTGAGGCCGTCGACTTGACATAAAATAAGATTATTAACATTGCTGCCTGACATTTATTTATAACTATCAAATGCACATATATGTGCAGTTAATAATTATAAAGAAATGGCAGGAACCAAATCAGGAACAGAAACTGACCATTTCTGCTCCTGATTCATTTTAAATACAGGTTTCCCCAATTATCTGATGGGTTAGGAACCAAAGAGCTGTCAGAAAATCGGTTGAAAAGTGGAACCCAGTTTGATTAAATGATCAAAGAAGGCATAAAATCACTGAGGGGGGGGGGAAGGGCACTAAGGTGGCTGGCACTTTGCAAGCAGTTCTTGCATGGTCCCAAGCAAGCCTTGGAGCCTTTTCCCCCTTTCAGATTGCTTTGCAAGCAGTGCATGCATGTGCATGCAAGTGGTACAACATGAACCGCCATGGGCAAGAAGAATTGATGAAAGCCCACTGTTTTGACACTTGCAAATTATAGACAAGTCCCATTAATTCATTGTGGGGTCTGTTCTTTCTGAAGGCAAGACTTCGGACCATGCACATGTGAGGGCAATCACAAGTGAGTCTCCATAGGAATGAAGAACTGACAAAAAAAGCGAACCCCTCATTGAATTAATGGAACTTGTCTGTAAATTGCAAGCATCAAAACAGTGGGATGTAGAAAAATGAAACAACTGTAATCTGTTCTTCTTATCAAGATTCAGTGAAGTTTATTGTATAAATATCACAACACTTATTTATGACACTGGGACATAAATGAAGACTTAAGATAGTTAGCATGACAATGATGCAATGCTTCCAAAACAGAATATGAAATTGCAAGACAAAAGAATTTAAGAGTGGGGCAGAACCTGGATTATATCCAACAACAGAACAAAAGGACCAAGACAATGTAAGTCATAACTGATGATTAGCATACATCAGAGATCAAAGGGCTGAATGTTAAAAGAATGTCATTGTTCTGAGACGACTATTCATACAATTCAGAGATTAAGAAACCTGTGTGGATAATATTTAATAAGGTCATTCCATTCTTTAAATCATATTCCTTACAAAATGCTCAGTTACACCCTGTCTAAAATAGATGTTTTTAAACATTGGGACTAAAAAGGGGTGGTTTATGCTGTTACAATATGGCCATATCTGTATAACACCCCTGCCAAGATGTACATGTGTACGCTCAAAAAATTAAAGCACATTTTAATCTCTGGCCTAGAAGAATCATAGAATCATAGAATTGCAGAGTTGGAAGAGACCATGAGGGCCATCCAGTCCAACCCCCTGCCACGCAGGAAATCACGATCAAAGCATCCCCGAAAGATGGCCATCCAGCTTCTGTTTAAAGACTTCCAAGGAAGGAGACCCCACCACACTCCGAGGGAGTGTATTCCACTGCCTAACAGCTCTGACTGTCAAAAAGTTCCTCCTAATGTTGAGGTGGAATCTCTGTTCCTGGAGCTTGCATCCATTGCTCCGTGTTCCAGTCTCTGGAGCAGCAGAAAACAAGCCTGCTCCATCCTCAATGTGACACCCCTTCAAATACTTAAACAGGGCTATCATATCACCTCTTAACCATCTTTTTTCCAGGCTAAACATACCCAGCTCCCTAAGTCTCTCCTCATAAGGCATTGTTTCCAGACCTTTCACCATTTTAGTCACCCTTCTTTGGACATGCTCCAATTTGTCCATATCCTTTTTGAATTGTGGTGCCCAGAACTGGACGCAGTATTCTAGGTGAAGTCTGACCAAGGTAGAATAGAGTGGCACTATTACTTCCCTTGATCTGGACACTATACGTCTGTTGATGCAGCCCAAAATCGCATTGGCCTTTTTAGCTGCCGCATCACACTGTTGACTCATGTTCAACTTGTGGTCTACTAGGACTCCTAGATCCCTTTCGCATGTAGTCTCATTCAGCCAGGTCTCCCCCATCCTATATCTATACATTTCATTTTTTCACCCTAAGTGCAGTACCTTACATTTCTCCTTATTGAATTTCATTTTGTTAGCTTTGGCCCAGCTCTCCAGTCTATCCAGGTCATTTTTAATTTTGATCCTGTCCTCTAGGGTATTAGTTACTCCTCCTAATTTGGTGCAATCTGCAACTTTGATAAGTCTGCCCCTAATTCCCTCATCCAAGTCATTGATAAAGATGTTGAATAGCACCGGGCCCAGGACCGAACCTTGTGGCACCCCACTGGTCACATCTTTCCAAGACGAAGAGGAGCCACTGCTGAGCACCCTTTGGGTTCAGCCGGTCAACCAGTTACAAATCCATTGAACAGTTAACTTGTCTAGCCCACATTTTACAAGCTTGTTTGCAAGAATGTCATGGGAACCTTGTCAAAGGCCTTACTGAAATCAAGGTATATGACATCCACAGCGTTCCCTTCATCTACCAAGCTGGTAATTTTATCAAAAGAAGAGATCAGATTAGTCTGGCATGACTTGTTTCTCTGAAACCCACGTTGACTTTTTGTGATTATGGCATTGCCTTCTAAATGTTCACAGACTCTCTGATTAATGATCTGCTCTAGAGTAAAGGATTAGCTTGGAAAAGCCCTTTTCTGGTCAACTCCTCTAGCCAGCAACTCTGCTGAACTCCACTGCCTACTAGCATCAAGTTGCTCAAGTTTGCGTATTAATCAATTGAAATACTGAATATCCCCCAAACAAGGGTCTTTCTCTGCCAAAAGGTGACCCTGCAGTTGCCAGACAATGCATTACAGACAGGAAATGGCACTGATAGGAAATATCACCTTTAGGGCAAAGATGATTGACTTAACATTTCTCTAATATCTTTCCTAAATGGATTAAAGTACTGGGTGTTGTGCCTCAGGAAGTCCTGGTGGACACCCTTTGTTTGAAAAAGTCCCTTTGTTTTAGTGAAATTCTTATGTCATCTTCCTTTTCCCTTGCATGGATGCTTTAAAAAGGATTTCAAATTCAGAGAAATCCATTCAGGGGTGGGATCTACCTTACGGCCTGCCTCTTTCTGGAGGCTCCTTGCTGAATTGAAATGACTCTTTCAGACCCTCCAGAATCCAGGGGGTCAGTTACACGACAGTTTTTAATTCGAAAAATGATGGCTTACTCCTTTTTCGAACCAGTGCCTACTAGTTTACATGATTTTCTCCGGAAAATAATTTCTCTGATAACATCTGAAAGCTTTCCAAATCTGCAGTTCACATGGGGAGGCGTGGTCTCTGTGACTGACAGCCACGGAGGCCTATCCCTTGCCAGGGTGGAAAGGAAGACTGTGGCGTGACAGAGTCCTCCGAGGCCAGCCTTCGTGTGTGTGTGTGTGTGTGTGTGTGTGTGTGTGCAAATGGAGGCCCAAAAACAGCAATGGAGCTGCTCTGTTGCTGTGGTTGGGTCTCAGCCGCACCCCCAAACTACACTGCCGGGTCTTGTCCGAGCCCCAACCCACACTGCCCCAGAGGCCTCCAAGGCCATCACCTTCTGGGGGGTGGATGGCTGGAGGCCCAACGACAGCAATGGTACTGTGCCATTGCTTTTGTTGGCTCTCAGCCTTGCCCCCACCCCTCACCCCAGAGGCCCCGGGAAGAGGCTGCAGGAGGACAGGCAGGCAGTGGGACTGTCAGTCCCTTCGTCACCCACCCTTTCCCCGCTGCTGCCCTCCCTCCTTACTTGTCCTTCTTTTCCCATTCACAAACAGCAAATGGGGAAGAGAATTGGGGGGGAATGGAGGAAGAGGCTGCAGCAGAGGACAGGCGGTCGATGGGACTCATAGTCCCATAACCTAACTTTCCCCAGCTGCTGCATCTCCCTCCTGCCTCTCCCTTCTCTTCCCTGCTGGAAAGCAGCAAGCGGGGAAGAGAGAGGGGGGGGAAGTAGAGGAAGAGGCTGCAGTGGAGGAGAGGTGGTTGATGGGACTCAGAGTCCCACTGCCCGCCTTTCCCCAGCTGCTGCCTCTTCCTCCATTTCCCCCCTCTCTCTTCCCCGTTGGCTGCTAGCAAATGGGGAATCGAAGGGAGAGGCAGGAGAAAGAGGCATCAGTTGGGGAAAGGCAGGTGATGGGACTCAGTGTCCCATCCACCGACTCTCCTCTGCTGCAGCCTCTTCCCCCATCCCCTCCCCTATTCCCCGTTCACTGCTTGCAAATGGGGAATAGAAGGGAGAGGCAGGAGGGAGAGGCAGCAGTGGGGGAAAGGTGGGCAATGTGACTCTGAGTCCCATCTACTGCCTGTCCTCCACTGCAGCCTCTTCCTCAATTCCCCCCATCTCTTCCCCGTTCGCTTTTGTGAATGGGAAGAGAAGGGCGAGTAAGAAGGGAGGGGCACCAGAGGGGGAAAGGGTGGGTGACAATGGGACTGACAGTCCCACTGCCCACCTGTCCTCCTGCAGCATCGTCCCAGGGCCTCTGGAACATGGGGTGGGGGCATGGCTGAGTGCCAACGACAGCAACAGCACAGTGCTGTTGCTGTTGTTGGGCCTCCGCATGGGCGCTGGCCTTGGAGGCCTCTGGGGTGGCGTGGGGCTCAGACAAGACCCAAATATAGCAAAGACATGGTGCTGTTGCTGTCAATGGACCTCCGGTCACCCTCCCCCCCCCACATCGAAGGCGCTGGCCTTAGGGAGGCCTCGGGAGCAGCGTTGTGTTTTAAATCGCTGCACCAGCCAATACCCAACAACAGCAGTAGAACAGGGAAGGGGAAAGCGCTGGGGTAAAAAATGGCAGTAAAGTTTTGCAAGCCTTTCAAGTCCGCCCCCTCTGACCAATGACCAATGAGATCTCAGCTCTGCTGTGAGCCCATGCTTCACAATTGTTGCTGGTAATTCACACAGCCAATACTGCACAACCTTCAGAAACTTTTTTTTAAAAGTCGGGGGAAATTGCAAAAGCTTTTACTGAGTGACTTTCAGGTTTTTTGGCTCCCCTCCTTCCGAATAAGGCGACTTTGAACCGAAACATGTGGGAACTATGAGGAGTCTTGGCGAATTTTTAGCGGATTTATTTTGCCATGTAACCGGCCCCCAGGATATTGACAAGAGAGTCTTGTTCACTTTTTTCCTTTCTAAAAGCCCTGATTTGAGTTAAAACCCTGGTTAGCTTATCTTTCTTGCCTTGCACTTGCCCAGCCAGGAGAGCACCCTAGCTTCTCATAAGCCCAAAGGGAAAGATAATCTTCCAATTTTTTAAATCTCTCTTTCAAGAGGGATGGTGGCTTTCCCTGCACATTACATCTCCCTAAAACTGCTCCCTCCTTCTCTGGTGCCTGGCTGGTTAGGGGAAGTACTTAACTTTTGAACCTCTCTCATTATTTCCTCCCCTTAGCAATCTTGACAGTTTCAAACTGCTTTTAACTACAACCCTCACAACCCTGCAAGTTTGCTATTCTGTATGTACTTTTGTCATTTGTGAAGCTCCACCATAATATTTTGTATTCCCAATGCAACTATTGTGTATATCTTGATTACTGTTATGTTCAATAAAATTCCCCTTTCAAAGAGTTGTGTGTGAATGTGGGGTTTTAAGTCAAATTTTCTTGACACACTATTTTGTCAAAGTTACAAGATCCCTGATAAGCATGTGTACTCAGTACATGTATGAATTTATGTTTGGTAACAATGCCAAAATTTTATATTTTATGTTTAGGAAAACTGGAGCGGAACCTGATGTCTTTCAAAAAATAAGGTTAATATTAAGGAACACTCTGCTGAAATTTTTCAACACAGATAAGACAAGGATTAAACAGTTCAAGATTCCCCATCATAGCAGTATCCTTTAACAGGAATTTGCTAGATTACTGATGCTCATAACAAAATTTGAGATTATATTACTGATTGCACCCAACACTTAGGATTCGGAAAGGCCTAAAAATGTTCACATATGTAGTTTTTTGTTCCCTCCTCCTCCCCAACCCAAAAATGGGGATGGTTGAGCATTTAAACATCTATCATGTGAAATTTTTGGAGATTCAGTTCCTAGGGGACAATAAGTAAGTCTAGGAGCTATAATTCCCAAGGGCAGTACACCAAAGCATCATCAATACCACACTTGAGAGCTACCAATTCAAGCCACATGAGGCCTCTGGAACCCATTTTTGTGGCTTTCAAAGCCCCCCCCCAACTTTTTTTTAAAAAGAGTCAACACCATTTTTGCCTCCATATCTGAGATCACTTTCTCTTGTGATTTTTGGAAGGACAGTGGAAAATGGAGGTACTTCATCTTGCTGTGGGAGTGTAGCCTACAGGGTGAAATTGGCCCTATGCAGTTGCTCACCCCTGAGCTAAATAGAGGGATGAGACAAAACTATCTACCATATTTTACTTTATTTATATGCTGCATTTTTCTAGCAAAGTGGCTAAATTTAAATTTTAAATGTAAATTTAAAATGAAATACATAGGTAAAAAACATGTCCACAGTTGCAAAATTTCCCCACACCTGATTGCTAAAGTACTGATATTGATAAGAAGATTTAATTGAGTTAGCAAGTGGTCTCTATGTTTTTCTTATACACCTCACTTTTTCCTGCCATATTGAACTGTGAATGGATTTTTCCAAATTCACACAGAAAGCTTTATTTCTATAGCTAAAAACAAAAAAACAAACTAAAGACTTATTGAACTACATGATTACTGGAGAAAGATGCCAAGCTCCATGCAGCATTAATTAAAAGCTTCCCTCTTTGAATGTTTGGAGTGTTTAACCACGAACAGAGAGATAAAAGGAGTACTTCCAAAAGGAAAGTGAAAAAAATGAACCCATGTCTCTCATCATGTTGAAATAGCATGATGGACTAGAGGAATCAAGTAGGCAACCATATCTTCAAAATAATACACCAATAAAGTAATACGAAAATTTTAAAGTCCATATTGTAAAGCCTACTTCTAGAACTTTTTTTCCTTTTTCTGATTTGTCTTATGAGTTTCACAAAGTGTCAGAACGTTTTGCTCAAGGAGATAAACCTTTCAGAAAGCAGTTTAAGTCCAAGATATGCATGAGCCTAATCACAGCCTTCATTTTTATTATTTTAATCCTGCTCATGAAGGAGACAGGCAATTGAGACCATTCATCAGGGTCCTGGGCTGTTCACTTTGAAATGCACTGAGTATTTAGTTTAATGAACTTTAGTTTAATGACTTTCCATTAATATTTATTTTTATGCTTAAACAAGCCTGCTCAGCACAGGTTTTATAAAAAGAAAATGATGATATGCATATATTTCAGTATTAATCTAGTTTCAGTTTCTGGGAGAAACGACAGAATCATCTAGAGCATGGAGCACTATACTGTGATGTATCGCTCTGGATCACTTAAGGAAAGATGAAGGATATCCACTTGACTACTAGTGCTCTATACTTAATCTTTGATTAAAACTTTGGCTTTGCTAGCAACTTTATTGAGTGAGTCAAAGCGGAGTACAGCAGTGCCGGTAGTCATACTGAGTTCTTCCTCCTTGCTGTGCTTTTTAAAAGAGAAAGCTGCTGTGTATTTTTCATATTGGTCTCTCTTTAAAGACAAATATTATGTTCATAGCTTCCAGAGATATGTGTTAGAGAGAAATGTGATTAAAACACATCTGAAGAAAGGATGGGCTTTAAAAAAAATTGGGGGGGGGAGACATAGATACGGGAAAGACAAAGTAGCCTTCCTTTTAATTTTCTTTTCTTTTTTTAAAGACAAGGAAGAAGAATTCAATGTAACTGCCATCGCTGATGTATTCTGCCTTGACTCATCCAATAAAGTTGTCAGCAAAGCAAACTTTTATAAAGAAAAGGAAAGGAAGAAGGCCATTGAGCCCTGTGAAATGCCTTCTCAGCACTGAGTGAGGTAGTGACTGCTAAAGCATTTGACACTTGGTATTTTATAGATGAAAGGGGAAATCACTCACCAGCAATTGCTTTTGTCATAGTCTTCTCCACTCTATTCTACTAATATACACACATCCAAGGACAAAAAGTATGTCAACTCCACCCACCCAGAAGTAGCAGCAATACCAGAGGTATCCTAAGGTATCTGAACAGTCCTTGATCCCAACCCAACATCCTCCATTTCCATTTTTTAAAAGGCTACAATCCTATAAACACTTACCTAAAAATAAGTTCCAAAGCCCTATGTATGTCTTCTTACTACTAAAAGGAAATGCACAAGATTGCACTGAGATGTATAGAAGGAAAAAAACAGAGAAAAGAAAAAAGGGATAGAATGCTTTATGTAGAACAAAGAAAATTCATTATATATTGATAATGTCAGTACTCTGAATTTAGAAGTACATTATAAATATAAATATAAATATAAATATAACATATATTTATATAACATATAAAAATTAAATGTGGGGACATTTAACAAGTAATTTCTCCTTACTATCCTACAAAGGAGATACAGATTTAAAAAAAAATCTGTAATTTTGGAAAATGGACATTGAACATTGCAAGACTTGGATGGCTAAGTGCTGGAAACTTCAGAATTCATTTACAACAAGAGGACAATTGCCACAACATTCTGTATTCTAAAAATTAGGCAGCTGCATCATTTGGATCAATCATGATAGTACTTTCTTCACTGTACAAATTTTCAGGAAAAAATGCCTAATAGTCCATGAAGCAACCAAATCAAAAGAAATGCTTGAAAATACAGAAATTCTTCCACAATCCTCTCTGTTGCCAAACAAAAGGAATTTTAAATAAATTACCATAGAGGGTAAATAAAGCTTGGTCTGTATGTATTGTTAAACAAATGAAAGTCATTTCTAGAATACATATTTTGTAAGATACTACCAAAAAAAGCCAATAAAGTCATAGTATGCAATTAAAAGACTGCAGAGTGAGATATACAAAATCTGAAAAAAGACATTAGATTCCATATCTCAGAAAGTAAAGGAGTATAATTGGTAAAGAGTGAGGACAACATACAATTGTTTAGGAGAGGCATGAATTTATACTCAAACTAAAGCCAATAAGATAAAAATTTCAGATAGGAAGCATTGCCCTGCATGGATGTCAACTTGGATTCTTCATACCTTTTATATTAAATAGCCAGCAGAGTTAGAATAAGACTCAAAATGATGTGGACTCCAAAGTCATAATTAGCAATGTAAGTAGGAAAATGTTGTCCATTAATACCTAGAAAATTAGTCTGCATGATGTCAACAAGGCACTGTTTCTTTTTTCAAGAAAGAAAAGCTGTTTGAGTGTGTGTGTTTTGAGCTACCTTTTCAGTTGGTTAATTTGTGAAGGGAAACATTTGATCCTTTAGCTATGATGTGGACATTTGTTTCTTAGTTACAGAACTGGAAAAGTACACTGGAACTGTACCAGTTTCTGTTCAAGAGCTTGGTATTGATTAAACTATATTCTGCAAACCTGAGCTATGGCTCAAGTAAAGAAGGATGTGCTAAAATATATGTTGGAAAGGATTAACTTGTAGCTACTAACATTTTATTCTAGAAACCTAGATAATGTACAGCAAGCTCTGTATCTAGCTAACAATATGTATTTTCAGATACATTTGGAGTTGAACTGTTCTCAGGTAGCCCTGAAAATCTGTGGTGCTGGTCAGAAAATGATCTTTTTTTATCACTTTCAAGAGGCTTGAACTCCCACAGGCACATCACATGACAGCAGATTCCTATTACACAATATCATTTTTACCACCTAGTATGCATCAATAGGTAAGCATCAAAGTAGATTGAATTTCTGTCCTGCAACCTACATATTTTGTAGAAGAGGACAGATGATTGAACTGTCTAGAGAATATGGTTACACATCTCCATTATTATCACTGGATGGGAGGTATAAATGTAGGCAGTTTTAAACCAGACGTCTTTTAAAATCCCATGTGGTGAGTGTACCATGTCAGGAAACCATGTCAGGAAAAGTATCCTTCACCCATTTAGCTCTTTAATTATACAGACAATTAGAAGACTGCACCTCTGTAAAGCAGCTATCATTTATATTTTTGAGCGTTAATCTCGACTGCATATTCTATTCTATGGGTTGTGTTCAATGTTGAAAAAATCATAAGATAAACACATTCTTTGAACGATCCTCAGTTGTAATCTCTAACCACAAATTTCTAGAACCTAGCCATATGCTAGCTTGTTGTTTATTTGTTGTTGGGTATTGTTTTGTTTATATCCAAACTTGCATATCTAATTTATAGCCAAACTTTTCTCACAGGAACTCAAAGCAGCATACAGGACCTTCTTCACCGCTTGCATTATCATGGAAACTCTGTGAACTACATTAGACTGAGCACAAAGTCAGCAGTCAGGTTTGTAGCCAAGTTGATTTCAAGCCAAGCAAAATAGAACCTGGGTCTCCCAAATTAGTCCAGTATTTTTCCACTACACCATGCTGGCTCTCACTCTTTTCACTCCCTGAGTGGAACACTCTTCAGCAATACTTCCTTCATACATAGTACACAGTAATCCTCAGTATTTTTAAGGACCTTTAAAATTTAAATTATAACCACTCAGGTCTCTACCAGGAACAGAACATTTCTCTTATTGCATTTTGAAACTTTCTGGGTTTGGAGAGCAGCTATTAAGTACAGAAAGCTATGTGAAAAAGCCTAGTTATCGCAACTGATTTCCTGATGTTGATAAGAACAGGTTGCTTATCCGTATCTGTGGTTCTTTGAGTAGTCATCTGTCAACTCACACAAATGGGGTTATCTGTGCCTGCGTAGTGCATCATTTGGAACTTTCTAGAGTGAGGAAGCAGCATTTTGGTGGTTAGCCCCTCACCTGCTTGGTACATGTGACCAATGCAATTTCCACTCAGTTCCTCAGTTCCTGGATGCAGTAGCCAAGTAGAGAAAGAGAGCAGGACACAAGGAAGGGAGGAAGGGCAGGGTTGTGTGAGTTCTCACACAAATGGGAAAGTAGCAAGCTACTTACCATAGGAGGAGAGAACGTCACACAATAAAGGAGAAAATAACAGGTGTCCCAAACGCAGTGGGACCTTGTATCAATTCTGTAGTGCATTATGAAGCTCAAAGAATGGGCCAGGTGGCTGCCCTGCAAATGTCCTGCAGTGGAACGCCTCTCAGGAATGCAGCCAACATGGCCATAGCTCTGGTAGAATGGCTCTGCACCTGAGCAGAAAGTTGCCTCCAAAGGGAAAGCATACACAAGTTGGATAGTGGTGGCAACTCACTTGGAGTAATGCTGCACAGGGCCAGTAGGCCTTTCTTGCTGTCTGAGTAGCAGAGAAAAAATCTTTGGGACTTTTGGAATAAGACTAAGGTCCACATATAACACTAATGCACATCAAACATCTACAGCAGGTAGCACAATGTTCTGGTTGAGGCAGAAAGCAGGAACCACCTTAAGAAGGAAAGATTTATCATGCCAGAGGATAACCTTGTCATTGTGAAAGCAGAGATAGGGAGTTCCACTGCCCTCCTGGCCAAAGTTATGGCCACTATAAAGGCTGTCTTACAGGTAAGGAATCTCAAGTCACATTAGCCCAATGGTTCAAAGAGCTTCTTTGACAACTGGGAAAAAAACAGTTCAAGCATTGAATGAGTGATACGGCCAGCTGCAGAAGAATGGAGATTTATAAATCCTCTTAGAAATCTCTTAACCAAGGGATGTGGAAAGCAGGAAGGTTTGACAATATTCTGCAGATCCCATGAAATTGCTGACAGATAGCATCTTATTGATGAGAAGGAGAGGTGCTTGTCTCACAAGGACATGAGGAACTCCAAAACATGGGTGATCTGCACCTGATTGGGGGAGAGAGAAATTTCCTCTACTTGTAAGCATACAAGCACCAGGTGGGAGGCCTATGTACAGCTGCGAGAACATATTTGACAAGAGGCAAGTAAGGAGGCTACAGAAACACCTTCTATGCATTCAACTTGAGAGTCCATAGATGTGGGTGTCTCACCTTGCCTCTGTGAATGGTGAGGAGGTCCAGACGGGGTGGTAGCCTGAGGAACTCCACATGAGATAGGTGGAGGACAGGAGCAAACCAGAACTGCCTGTGACTAGGATGTGTTATGCCCTGTTCAACCTAATCAAGAGATATCACTGGTGACAAGAGAAAATGGAGAAAAAGAGTACATGTCAGGACCTCCCTAATGGAAGACGAATGTGCCACCCCACAAACCCCTCTTGTAGCGGGCTTGGGAGCAAAAAGTCTAGCACTGCTTGTTCAGGGGCAAGGCAAAAAGATCTATGGTGAGTGTGCCACACCATCTGAAGATTTTGTGGACAGTGCCATATAGCTTCTATATATAGATTCTACTCATGACGGGACACAGGTGTCCTGCTCAGAGAGTCTTGTAGGATATTCCCCTGGGAGATAAACTGCAGAGATGGAGATCCCCCAATGAAAGCACCAATTCCACAGAAGTGTGAGGTGAACTAGGATCCCAACTTCATTCTTCCTTGTTTTATCTAGGTAGAAGATCACTAGTTTTGTCAGAGACTACCTGAACCATTCTGCCGCAGATGGAAGGCTTGAAAGCCCAGAAGGCCTTTATAAAACACCAGCATCTTGATAGCATTGATATGGAGAGCACTCTCTTCTGCTTACAATCATCCATGGTCACTCTTCTGGTGACCATCATCCATAGAGAGGCCTGCAGAATGGATTCTGCAGCCATTGAGTGAAGCGTCTGTAGTGACAACTACTGTGGCCTGTAATGGAAGGAATAGCATGCCAGCCTGCACATTTTGTGAATTGACCAACCACTGTAGGTAGTGATGAATTTTCCTTGGGATCATGAGTCTTCAGTGGGGGGTTTATGAGTGGATTGAAGCATGACAGGAACCAAGCCTGCAAAGGTCTCATTCAGAGTCTTGCAAAGGGTCTTGCCCATACTCTTCAACTGTGAAGGCAATGAGTATAGGTTTCTGTCATCTAGAAGAAAGGCAGCCAGGACACAGGGGTTCTAGGAGAGCTCCTATGGCTTGTACTCGCTGGGATGGATCGAGATAGAAGTTCACAACGAAGAACAAAGAGTTCAAGAGACAGCATGTGAGTCAGATATTGGTGACAAGACAGGCATGAGAGTGTGTGATGAGGAGCCAGAATACATGTTAAGGGAAGAGAACCTTGTTGATTGAGCCAAGCAGCCACCACCACCATACACATTGTAAAAACATGCAGGGTAGTGCTAAGGCCAAAGGAGAGGATGCAAAAATAATAAGCTATTCTCCCCACTATGAAACAAAAACACCACTTGTGGGATGGTCTGAATGCAATGTTAAAATATACATCCTTTAGGTCAAGAGAGTCACGAATCAGTCTCCCCTCTATATCAGAGGAAGGACGAAGCTGAGAGAAATCATTCTGAAATATCTGGTCTCTATATAAAAATTGACACCCCAAAGGTGCCAATGGGACACAGTCCCCTGTCCTTCTTTGACATGAAATAACAGGAGAAGAATCCCTGACAGAGATGAAAGATAGGGACAGCCTGTATGACTCCTTAGTGTAATAAGAACTTCATCTCCTCATTGAGCATGGGAGAGGAGGAAGTACTGTGGAACCCCCAGTGGGGGAAGTCCTCCAAAACTCTATTGCATGCCCCCTTTTCACAATATCACAGACCTGTGAATCCAAGGTGATGGATGCACAGGCATGATGAAACTTCTCCAGCCTGTCATGAAAATGGGGGAAACAAATGGCATCATGACTGGTTGCACAAAAGTCAAAGGCACTGTTTACTCAGGTCCTGCTGTCTCTTCTTAAATGGCTGAGATCTGTATCTGATGGTTGAGGAGTTCATCTTTGAAGATGAAGTTGGGCTGCTGGTTTCCCCCAGAGCTATAAGGGTGCTTGGAAAAGGATGTGTGCACTGGCCAAGAAAAGTAAGTTCTGGATGACAGCTGGGTTAGGGATTGAAGACCAAACTTCTGTGCAGTAGAATTCATCTTCTGGGTATGTTCCAACTTTCATTTGTATCTGCATGTAATAAGCTTTTCATCAAAAGGAATATCTTCTATCGTAGTTCTTGCCTGGTACGAGAGATCAGAAGAGTGGAGCCATACATGTCGAGGCAAGGTGATAGCACCAGTCAAGGCTTTGACACTGCAGTTAGCTCTGTTGGGCGGCTAGCCTGTGAAACTCTGCTTGCAGAATCATAGCCACTCGATGATCCTTATCTGGGACTTGTCTAAATAAGGCTACATCTTTTCCCAAAGGATATGCTGGTAGGCCCCCATGCACGTTTCATAGTTTGTGCTACAAAAAGAAAGGGCAGCTGTACAATAGAATTTACAGGAGATTGCATCTAGCTTCCCCCCCCCTCTGTATCTGCTCGAGTAGAGTGCCATCTCTGAGAGGACTTTGACTGAGCCACAATGGCTACAAGGGAATTAGGCTAAGAATGTAAAAAAAGCCAGTTGGAACCCATCTCAACCACATTGTACAGGCCGTTAATCTTCTTGAAGTCAATGGGATGGAAAATGGAGTCTACCAAGGCTTCCTAGATGGTAGAAGTGGTATCGAAGCTGGTGCTTGGCTCTGGATGCACCTGAACCCAGGGTTCAGGCTGTTTAACCTCAAGGTCAAGAGCTGCATTGAGTATAGTCTGGAGGAGGGGAGCAAGGCAGGATCTGTGGGGAGGAACCTGAATCTCCACTGCTGATACTGTGCCCACCAAGTGGCTGTGGGGACCATTGTTGCACTGAGGTATGGGTATTCCTTTCCAGCTGAATCAAGGAGCATCGAGACTTGATGGAGATGGGAACAGAGACTTTCATGTCTTAAACACCATGGTGAGGGGGGCTCCAGTTGGGCCAGAGGATGAGGAGATTGGTCCAATTGTCATGGTATCAGTGACTGGGAGCATGGGCAACAAGCACTGGCCTACTTGCCCTTCTTTTTATGCCTCCTGTGAGTGGTGCATCGCTGAGGTTCAGTAGAAGGGCCTGGCTCAGTCTCTCAGGATCTGCCTACCGTAGAAGGGGCTCAGGATTGAGCAACTGGTTCCAACACAGGACGGTCCATGTTCTCTTGAGTCTTCTCAGGTCTGGAAGCTGATTCCTGTAGGGATCTCTGGAGGGCCATTCTAAAGGAAGAGCCTTAAGCAGTCAGTACCAAGATAAGAGCATGGAGTCACAGAGCGGCAATGGGAGGTGACCCCAATAGAGGCCAAGAACAACAGTCTATCTTCATCTGCACAGTCTGTAGCTTCAGAGCATTCTCCTACAGGAGAGCCTTAAGCTGAGAAGAGTGATTACCTCGTGCCTTGGGGTGAACACTTGACAGCGCAAACAGGCCCCTATGTTGTGCTCCTTACCTAGATGCACTTTGAGTGGCTGTCTTTTTCAGGAATCTTACTTATGCCAGGCAAGAACTTCTTGAAAGACCCTGTGGCAGCCCTAAGACCCTAAGGGCACATGTGGAAGCATGGGTGATTGAGAGACAATGATACCAGAAGCCAAAATGCACACAAGGAGAAAAGTCAGGTAAGCCTATTGACCTGTTATTTTTTTTTAAAAAAAAGGGGGGGGGTTGAGAAGAGAAGATAAGAAGGGTAGTTCCAATAGATGCTGCTACTGCAGCAGACAAAAAGGAACCGAGAAATTGCTCAGAAATCGTGCTGGTCACATGTACGAAGTAGGAGAGAGGCTACTGCCAAAACGCTATTTCCTAGCTCTAAAAGGTTCCAAATAATGCAATGCACAGGTGCAGATAATCCCATTTGTGTGAGCCACAGAGACCATGAGGAAGAAAATATATTATTTCTACTTTTATAATTTTTTTATAAATTTATATAATGTATAAAATTTTATAAATTTATAATTTTATAAATTATGTTCTTTGAAACAGTTCTTTGGTAAATACAGACATTCCAAAACATTGCAGCAGTAGGTGAAGTTCAAAAGCCCCTCTACAGGAACAGGTAAAGAAGAAAAGTAAAAGTTCCAGTGTGGTGCAGTGGTTTGAGTGTTGGACTAGAACTCTGGGAGACCAGGGTTCAAATTCCCACTCAGCTATGGAACTCACTGGGTGACAAGTGGGCAAGTCACACTCTTTCAGCCTCAGAGGAAGGCAATGGCAAACTCCCTCTGAAAAAAATCTTGCCAAGATGCCCCCATGATAGGTTTAACAGGTCACCACAAGTCAGAAATGACTTGAAGGCACACAACACACATAAACACAAAATGCAAAGGTCTCTTTATAAGAAGAGAGCAGAGGTACTTTATTTTTGAGGGATCATTTTCTCCATCAATAGGTGACACTACATACTTCTGCTTCTAGTGACATGCTTTGCCTGATCCAATGCCTCATTCCATCTTCAGTCCTGACGATCAGAGACTGCCCAAGGAACTCACTGCTCTCTTCCTATAAAAACAGCTTTGAGGTTTATATCAGCTAGAGTCAGGTTTGGGTTTTGCTATGGATGCATTCTCAAGTAGAGAACCAAAGTTTACAAGCGGGTGCTATAAAGTTATCAGCCCAACCAAGAGGAATGACCTGCAGCATTGAAACTTATATGATATTCCACATATTCACCCTGAAGTTTGATGCACTTGGCACAATGTTTCTCAAGTTTCTTAAACACTTCCAAAGAGAAATCTGATATCTAGTCACTGAAATACTGCTCTGCTGCTGCTTTCACCTCTGAATAATTCAAAAATTTCTTTCCATTCAAACTCTTTTTAAGGTTTGGAAACAGAAAATAGTCAGATTGAGCAAGATCTGGTGAGTAGGGTGGATGGTCTATGGACTCAAACCCCAAATTCTTCAAAACATCCATTTTCTTGCCAGCCCTGTGAGCAGGTGCATTGTCCTGCGAAAAGAGAACACCTTTCTGTAGCTTCCCTTGCCGTTTTTCCTTCAATGCCTCCTTTAATCAGCACAGCAAGTTCGAATAGTCTTCTGCATTAACTGTTTAGCACTTCTGAAGATAGTCAGTTATCAAATTACCTTCCTTATCTCAAAAAAACCTGTGCCCATGACCTTTCCTCCTGACTTTTGAGTCTTGCATTTCTTTGGCTGTGCAGAACCCAGGTGCTGCCACTGCAAGGACTGTTGTTTGGTCTCCCGATCATAGTGATGTAACCATGTTTTAGCAACAGCGATGGGTCATTCCAAAAAGTTATCACTAGATTGTTCAAAATGCTGCAAAATCATCTTGGAGGTATCCACTTGGTTTCGTTTCTGGTTAGCATTCAAACTTTTCAGCATCAGCTTGACTGACAGCTTCTGCATAACCAACTGCTCATGAATGATAAAACCCAATGCATTCCTGGAATATCACTAGTGCCTCAGCAATTGTTTTAGCCAAGATTTGCCAATCTGCCAAAATCTGGTCATGAGCACTCTCAACAATTTCAGGAGTCAACACTGTTGAAGGTCTCTCATACCTTGCTGCATCTTCGACCTCAACATCTCCACGCTGAAAGTTGGCACATCACTTATTCACAGCTGAGTATGACAGGCACCTGTCACTCAATGTTTGCATCATACACTCATGGATTTCTTTTGCAGTTTTCTTCTGCAGGAACAGGAACTTCATGACAGTCCAGTGTTCAAAACTTGAAAATTCTACAGTTTTTGTTGACATGGCTCTATCAATGATCTGAGAAAATTCTGAAATTAGAGCTACAATGCTGCAAATTGGAAGTTTATAATACAAAAGCTACAGTGACAAAATTATGCTAAGATTTTAGAAAGTGGGTCAGGCTGAGAACTTTTCAGCACTCCCTCGTACCTTTTTTTCCAGTGACCCTAGGCTACAGTGAGGCTAATTTGATCATCTGCTCACTCCCCCCTCAAGGCAACATGAAGTTTACATGATTTCTACATCATCACTCACCCCTCCCCCTTTCTCTTGCACACTTTTTAAATATCTTGGCCTGATGTTTCATTTCTGCTTCCAAAGTGGCTCATGAGTAATATGCCCGGTTTTCTCTAGAAGCTTGGCTTATGTTTTATGACTAATGTGCTTGTCCTCCTGAACCCTACCTTACTGTTATTTGCAAACAAAGCCAGTGTCTTGCTGGAACATCAGAACATCAATTTCCATTATACCAATTCATCTTTTTTTTAAAAAAGAAAATCTAACTCATGCTACATTCATTCAGTCAGTCAGTCAGTTTTTATCTCACCTTTCTCCTGGCACAGGACTCAGGGTGACTTAAAATATTGGTTAAAACAAAGTATAGCTAAAAACCTAATAATAATCCATCCTATTAAAACAACTAATTTTAAACAGTTTAAAACATATGTAAAGCATAGCAAAGGAGACAACAGTTCTTTAAAAGTTACAGAACATCCATTATGAGACCCTTCTGCCACAACCAATTAATAGCCTAATGCCTATTTAAATAAAAAGGTCTTTGTAAGGGGAAAAAAATCAGAGAGGCTGACCAAGCTTTGCATGGGGAGGAGGGAATTCTACATCTGGGAGCAGTCTCCCACATCCTCAACAAAATTGAGAAAAAGCCATCACCCAAAGATCTTAGAACTTGGCTAGTCTCATATAGGGAGATATGGTCTTTCAGAGGGTCTTGACCCAAGCCCCATAGGGCCTTATATGTCATAATCAGCACTTTGAATTCTGCCCAGAAATAGACCAGTACAGAGTGAAGCTGTTGCAGCAAGTGAATTATGTGTTGCCTGTAACCAGCTTTCATAAGCAGTCTGGCCACAACATTATGGACCCACTTAGGTTTCTGAACAATTTCCAAAGGCAGTAGAGCCCATCACAGTAATCTAAATGACATACAATCAAAGCTTGTATCACCATAACCAGATCTGAAATCTCCAAAGATAGGTGCAGTTGGTGCACTAGTTTTAGCTATTCAAACAGATTCCTTGCCACTGCTGAAACCTAGGCAAACAGGTTCAAGGCTGCATTCAGGAGTATACCCAAGATGCAAATCTGAGATTTCAGAGTGAGTGTAACCCCATCCAGCACCAGCTGAACCCTGGTTTGCTGATCTGCCTTTAAGCTGACCAGCAGCACTTCTGTCTTATCTGGGTTAAAATTCAATTTGTTTGCCCTCATCTACTCCATTACTGACAGCAGGCAGTGGTTTGGCACCATTAGCAGCTACCTTGGAATTAGTAGAAAGAAAGGAAAGAGAGAGTTGGGTACTATCAGTTCCTGTTTTAGACAACTATTCTTTGTTCACTTCTGAAGTACTGAATTTTACTCATGCACATTTTAATATAAATGTCACATAGTTCCTCCTTATTGTTCCTTCATCTGGCTATTGTTCATCTCATATCTAACAGGATCCATTTTTGCCAGCACTGGCGTATAAGTTTAAAAATCAAGATGGGAAGGAACATAGTTCACTTAGCAACTATTAAGATTTTAAAATAATTTAATACCAGTTCTTAAATATATTAGAGCACCTCTAAGAAACAGAGCTTCTAAGCAAAAATATGTGTTTTTTAAACTGACTATGAACTGAACAAATGACTTTAGTAAAGCAAAGATAAAACCCAGAGTATGACCAATCTAGTCCATTACATTTCTATATGCAAAAATCAAAAAGAACATCCAGATCTGACTACATTTATAATTTAAAAGAGTTCCTATTATTAAAGATGTCCACTTTTGGGGATGGGAGCAAGAAGAGAGACCTTAAGACTATATATTTTATTACAAAGTATACTTATGTGAATGAAAGGTGCTTATATTTATAAAACAGATGTCAGCTTTGGTGAGGATTGATTTTTCTTATTTTTTTCGTAGTGCAATTGCAAATACAAGTAAAAAAGGATAAAGATGAAAGGAGAACCATATTTTAACAAAAAAGAATATCATCATTAAAACTAGGTAACACTTATGCACATATAATCTTATGGGCACCATAAAACTGTTTTCTAAAGGAAATCACTACAACATATATTTATTGTTAAAAGGCAAATAGGAAACAGGCAATTGAAGCCTTAAATGAATCTATTTTACTTAGTTTTGTTATTGAGAAAACTGAAATGCAAGACAGCACTAATAAGGAAAGAAAAATATTAGACACTAGATTTATGGGAAGGCAGAATGTTGAGAGCCAGACTGGTGTAGCGGTTTGAATATTAGACTATGACTTTGGAGACCAGGGCTCGAATTGGCCATGGAAACCCACTGGGTGACTTGGGCAAGTTGCACACTCTCAGCCACAGAGGAAAGCCATGACAAACCACCTCTGACAAATCTTGCCAAGAAAACCTTAGGGTTGCCATAAACCAGAAATGACTTGAAGGCACACAACAACAACAACAAAATTTGCATGAATGTTTGGTTTCTCCATAGTATCCAGTGACATGTTAAAAGTTGATTTTAGAAGGATGTTAGAAGTAGATTTTATTTGGAAATGCAGGAGGTGAGTGACCCCCTCCCTCCTGTAGCCACCCCATGCCCTAAAAGTTTACTCTGAAGAACAGGACAGGGGGATTACCAGCAGACAATGGACCATTAGCCAACCATTAGCTAAACAGTCACTAATCCTCCTTGCATAGCTCTACTCAGAAACAAGCCATTCAAATAAACAAATTTACATATCCTCTCCAACAGAGGTTCACAGTAGATAAACCCCACACACACTCCTAGCCAACCACTCTCTGAAGATGCCAGCCACAGATGCAGGCAAAACGTCAGAAATAAACTCTTCCACAACACGGCCTCACAGCCCGGGGGAAAAAACAAGGAAAACCCTTCAGAACAGGTTTGTAGTATCAGCTAGGGCTAAAGTAGAGAGGGAAAGAAGGTTCTGGTTGATTTAGCCCTATGTCTTTATCATTCATATCTGAAATGTCTTGAATGTAGAGGAAGGAGATATTTTAACTTTCGTTTGTGACAGACATGACCTTACTCTTTTTATAGTAAATGGAAGATTACACTTTTGGAGGACTGTCAAATGATTTCACACTTACTGATTTTGCTTTATGGAACATCTGATATTTGCACATACCATTTGGCATTTTTCAGTGCTCTCTGATAATATGTCATGTACTTGCCTTGTATTAAATTAGAAAATTGTACCATTTAGTTCATTACTGTTGATGTTATGACCCGCAGGGAGTCTATAGAGTCTCAGATGTATACCTTTTACAGCCTTACCACCTGATGTCCTTTTAACTAGAGATACTAGGATCTGAATCTAGAATCCTCTGTATGTGAATATGTGCTTGACCTCTGAATTTTTACTTCTCTTATACTATCCAGCAGTATTAAGATGAAACATCATTTCTGTCTTATAAAGTAAAGAAGAAACACAAGCTTACCAAATTCCAGCCAGGATAGAGATAGTCAGTTCCAACAAATTCAAAATAGTGAGCAAAGCCTTCCTTTAGCCATACATCTTCCCACCATACTGGAGTCACGAGATCACCAAACCACTAAAAGAGAAGTTCCATTACACTGTGTTTTTTTAAAAGAGTCATATATTCACATGCTGTATATCCATGCTGAACCTGAAGAAAAATTTCAACAATCAGCGATTCAAAGTATCATTCTAAGCTATCCCTTCTCTCCATCACATGTCTTTCAGTATTATTATTCTGGAACTGCTTTGTGTTTTCTGAGTGTTCCCAGCCATGTTCTTAATGTCACCTCATAATAACTTCCAAGGAGGTAAGAAACTGTGAATTATCAAAAAGAAAACTATAGCAAGAAGGAGGACAAGATGTGCAAGATGACCAGGAGAAAAAGAAAAGATACAAAGTTATTAAAGTTAAGTTTGGAAAGAAGTAGGAATGGGGTAAAAGAAGAAGAAAAATCAGTATGCTTGAAAAGTGGAGTGATTACAGGAGGTACACATTTCCCAGTCAGTTTAGCAGTCTTGGTTGAATTCCTTCTTCTGTTTAATACAATTCTGAAAGATGGTAACTTATTTTGCTTTTAAAAGCATATGAATGATCCAAAACTGACTGGGGTAGATTGTTATATTGTAACAATGTAAGTTATCTATGTTGTTACATACTTCTCTGAGAAAAAGAACCATCCCCTATTGATTTGATTTGATAACTTTTTTTAAAAAAATGTAAACATGCAAACTTCATTGTATTGGGTTGTTTGCTTTAAGAAAATTGTTTTTTAGTAAAACCTGGCTCCTTACCAGTATTTGACAGAGTAATCGCTAAAGACAGAGGCAGAGGTATTCAAGAAACAAGAAAGTTTTCTTCTTGCCTTTATAACCCTTATTTTTTAGCATACTCACAATGAGTGGCAAATTGCTACTTGAATATTTACATGCTGTTCTTGAACACTTAACCAGTCCTTAATTGACTTCTTCACTGACAAGTTGTCTAATCCTGTTTTTAAAGATCCAGATATACTGAACATACATTTGGCATTTGCAATGGCACTGAATTCCACAGGTCAGTGCCGGTTTAACCTGTCTGCCAAATCAGCATTGGCAGGGGCCCCCGAGGTCAATAGGGGGCCCCGAGGTCAAGAGAGGGCCCCATGTTGGCCTCCTTAATCTGACGAAGGAGACAGCCAGGAGACAGCCGGGAGGAGCCCCCTCTTACCCTCCTTCTCCAAAAACCTCCTGCTGGCTTTTTTAAAAAAACAAACAAAACAGCCTCTTCAAAACTAAAGAGAAAGAAACAGCAGCCCTCCATGGCAGAAGCTGGAGGGAGAGGCACGTCGGAGAGGGTGAGTGTGTGTGTGTGAGAGAGAGACAGGGAATTTGAGGGTTGTGTCCCTCAGAAAGGGCTTCTTTCTTTCTTTCTTCCCTTTCCTTCCTTGCACATAGATCCCCTCCAGCCCATCTTTTCAGCTGCTTTTAACATGTCTTGGTTCCTCTCCCCTCGCTTTCCTCTTTGGTCTTCTTCAGCCATCCAACCTATGTTTAAAAAAACCCAAAGAAGGATAATCCACCACACTCCAAGGCAGTGTATTCCACTTCCGAACAGCTCTTTCTGTCAGGAGGTTCTTCCCAATATTCAGGTGGAATCTCTTTTCCTGTAGTTTGAACCCATGGCTCTGTGTCCTAGTCTCTGGAGCAGCAGAAAACAAGCTTGCTCCTTCCTCAATATGACATCCCTTCAAATATTTAAACATGGCTATCACGTCACCTCTCAACCTTCTCTTCTCCAGGCTAAGCATACCCAGCTCCCTAAGCCGTTCCTCATAGGGCATAATGGCTTCCAGACCTCCCACCATCCTTCTCAGTATCTTTCTTGTGCCCAGAATTGGAAACAGTATTCCAGGTGAGGTCTGACCAAAGCAGAATGGAGTGATACTATTACTTCCCTTGATCTAGACACTACTCCTATTAATGCAGCCTAGAATCGCATTGGTATTTTTTGCTGCTGCATCACACTGCTAACTCATGTTTAGCTTGTAGTCTACTCTTTATTTTCTTTGAGGAAATCTACACCATTACATTAATTGCTAATAAACAAAAAATATTATGTTAGTGCCTATAATATAGTTTTTAAACTAAATTATTGGTGGCAAATGATGTAATATAGTAGGCCCCTCTTATCCACTGGGGATTGGTTCGGGGGGGGGGGGCGTGGATTCTGAAAACCATTGAAACACCATTGAAAATAATGGTTCTGATTTAAAATACCATAGATTTGCCTTGGAGGGCCTAGAAAAGGGCTAGGGAAGACACATTTTCTAGGAAAACTCTATGGTAGGTGTGCTGTTTTGTGTTCCATGGATAATGAATCCATCGATATGGGGGTCCTGCTATAATCTGAACATCCTGTACGGTGAATAGGTTAGGTTACATTGATCTGAGATAAACATATGGGGGCCCCAAAGTAAAGCATTGCAGGAGCCCCCAAAATTCCTTAAACCGGCCCTGCCACAGGTTAACTATATATCATTGTTATTGGTAATGATTTAAACTTCCTAAATTGGCAAGTGTGTTTCCACCAGAGTGAACCTATAAAATACTGATGAGTGCTTCTATTTCACATAGTTAACTTCAGTGAGCTTTTAAGTTCAAAAGTCCCTGATATTTATTTGATATTCAATTTTGCCTGTTTCTTACAGAGATAGACAAACACAAAGCATATCAAAGGAACAGAAGATCAACTTCAAACAGACTTAGTTACACTTGATTTCAACGTGGCTTCTCTACATATGACTAAGTCGAGAGCCAACATTTTTATATAATTAGTCAAATATAAATTTCCCTGTCAAATAACTTTAAAGCAGTTGCATACAAAACTTTGATGCAATGAACACATTATTGTTATGCAAAGGGACTGTGAACATATTCTACTATGTTTATCTAAAATAGACACAAAAACAAGTCCAGCTACATTTTTAGTAAAATGAAAGTGATATGATCTTATGCTGGACACAGTACAGTGTAATAAAAGAGACAGTCATCATCACTGGCCACTATAGAGTGTGGCTCCATCACAAAGTGAATCTTCCTTTTTCTTTCTGAATGGCTTGAGAAAGTAATGTTAGTATATTACAAGGTCATGAGGGGATGGAATATACGTCCATGTGCTTTGTATACTACCACTCAAAATCCACAGTGCAGCTGTTTATGTTTCTCTCCACAACAGTGTTTCGCAGAAAGAAAAAAAGGCAGGAGAACCAGTAAAAAACAAAACAAAACATGAGAGTATTACAATGAAAATGTGATTGCCCAAATCCAATGGATAGTTGCATCCACAGGAGACCAGGAGAAATCAATGGGATTTATGTTAATGTTGACATAACATTTAGCAACTAATTGAATGAGTCTGCTCTACCTGGGACTAGACACTATTTTGGCAAATGTTTGTGTTGAAAATAAAGAGTCCTGTGACACCTTAAAGACTAGTCTATTTATTAGAGCATGAGCTTCCATGACTGATAGCCAAGTTCAGTGCTGCATTCAAGACATGTTACTAAAAAATGTATAACAATAATAACAAAATTGAAGGTGCTGGATATGTTTAGCCTGAAGAAGGAAACTTTGAGAGGTGATATGACAGTCAGCATTCAATATCTGAAAGGCTATCATGTGAAAGATGAGCTTGTTTTGGGCTGCTCCAAGGCACAAGACCTGAGCCAATGGATTCAAATTGCAAGGAAGGAGATACTAAGGCCCCGTCTATATGGTAAAAAAAACATACGTACGGCGTTCGGAAGATGGATCATCCATACACACGGCCATTTGGATGCATACGTGTTATTTGGAAGGGGAGCTAGCGAATCCCCTGTAAACTCCATGGATTCGGCGTTCGGGAGGATGCGCGAATCTCAGCCTAAACTCTGTACAGCCATTCGTATTGTTGATGGTCTGTACACTCCATTAACACACATACAAACAGGCAGTGTAATCTGATTGGTTGGCTGAGCACAGGGGGTGGGGCTAGCAAAGAGGAGAATTGGGAGCAGCCACCATGTTGGATTCCCGGCTAAGCGAGAGTCCAGTAAGTACATGAATTTTACATTTATTCCTTTTTATTTTATTTTGTAAATATAGAAAACCTACTGTCTGCATAACAGGCACCTTTTTAAATTAAAAAAAAGTGGCAGGAGATTTAAAACGGCCGCTTGGACCACTCGCTCCAGCCAGATGGGCAAGGGGGGGTCATATGGAGTTTAGGGGGATAAAAAATTGTGTAGGTGGATTGTACGCATATGAATGGCTGCCTTTTCGGATTTTTTACCCCCCCTCCAAATGGATTTTTTTTAAAAAAAACTGTGTAGACAGGGCCTAAGTCAACATTAAGAACCTCTTGGTGGCAAGAGCTGTTCAACAGTGGAACAGATTACCTTGAAGAGTTTACTGGAATTTTTTAAACAGAGGTTGGAAGGCTAACTGTCAAGTTTGCTTTAACTGTGGGTTCCTGAATTGGCAGGCAGTTGGACTAGATGACCCTTGGGATCCCTTCCAACTATGGTTCTATGTTTACATCAAAGTAAGAAGACAGGGAGAGACAAAATGAAAAGTAAATATAAATGGTTTTTACTAAAATGTGTCCCAGTATATTTAAGACTTTCAATATACACAGAGGCGAGACATTCATCATTTATGAACAGAGAACTGTGGCAGAAACATAAAGGGGAAAAAGTGCTTCCAAAGTTTATGCATGGAAAGAAGAGGGACTACCAAATTGATTTCAACCAATGCAAATTTTGACAAGAACATGAAACTCAGCTTGAGACAGTGACAGTGCTGTAACAAATCATTGCAAGAGGCTATCACTACACTCAACTATATAAAGACCAAAGTCCATTATGATCTATCCAAGGGGACAAAAGCTTTATTATATTGATTTGATGATTGATCCATGAAGATGAAACAATGGAAGCAATGATAATGCTTTCAATTAACATTATAAAGTTTAGCACACTCAAAAAGTTGCTTGCTGTTCATCACAGTAGTTTCCCCAGTTAACGTGCCCAGTGTATGAGCCTCTATGCAACAGAAATTAGCTACTCTGCAATTGTTTTCCTGACAGAACA
Source organism: Gambelia wislizenii (assembly GCA_030847615.1). NCBI lineage: Eukaryota > Metazoa > Chordata > Lepidosauria > Squamata > Crotaphytidae > Gambelia > Gambelia wislizenii. The sequence continues at coordinate 198,737,869 of JAUMIR010000005.1, read as the reverse complement.
TTCAGCATGGAAAATGTTTAACTCTTTTTATATTGCATGCTCACAAATGACAGAACTGTCTCCTACCTGATGGCATAGCTCATGTACAATGACCATGGTGACATCAAGTAAGTATGATATGGAAGAAATGCTTGGATCCAGTAGTATCCTCTGCTCCACAAAAACACTTAGTCCCCAGTTCTCCATAGCAGCATACGGATGCTTGGGCACAGCTAACAGATCTAGAAACAGAACGAAATGTACTTTTAACATGCTAGTGGGATATATTCTGTTCTAAAACCACCATTAAGTAAAAGTCATAAACTGCCATTAGGCTTATTTTTCTCCTGTATAACAGTGCAAAAATAGACATTAATTTATGTTCCTTAACTGTAAGACACATTACAAATTATTTTTGTTAGTAGATATACTTCTGTTCTAGCTTCATTGCTTTCCATATTTCATGTCTTAAGAGTCTCAAATAACTATAACATTGTTTCAAGTTTTATTATATATCACTCACAGGGGAAGTATGAAAAGGTAACACACTAGATCCAGTGCTAGCCAGGTTCAAATAGCTGTAAACTTACAAAAACCTGGCATTCACAGGAACACACATCATAGTTTGTTCATTTGTTCATACCAAGAATTTTGTTTCAACATGAGACAGCACAGTATTGGAAGGGGATATACTGTATTACCTAAACTGTCTTAATGACTCCAGTACATGTGAGACTCAACCCTTCAAATATAGATGGCATTGAGCTCAAAATCACTGTGGTCTCGTTTCTTGTCTTTATACAACTACTCAGTGAAATTATAAACTTTCAATATCCTTTCGCAGCTTGTATTCACAGATTTTGGAAACTGTTGCATATATGCATTTAACTGTTGTCACAGCTCTCTGTTCCTTTTGTGCATGAGTGTATATTAAAAGACTATACAACTTCTTTGGGTATCATTGTTTTGTTCTCAACTTTTCAAAGCCAGCATGGTGTAGTGATTTGAGCATTGGACTACAACTCTGGAGATCAGGTTCAAATCCCTTCTCAGCCATGGAAACCCACTGCAACCTTGTGCAAGTCACACTCAGCCTCAGAGGAAGCCAAGAAAACAACTTTATACATCCAAACACAGACTATGGTCTCATCTACACTAGCCAGGATACACTGGCTTCCCACTGGCATGTCCTGGCTGCAGAGGTAGCCCATTCCCTTCCCCCTGTTACCTGGAGAAAATGGGCCAGAATCCAAACACCAGCACCTTGCTGAAGCTGCTGTCACCATTTTCTCCACTAACACAGAAGCCAGATGGGGATGCCACATATGACTGCAGGCCCCCTGCATGTGACCAGCCTTGGTCACATGCTGAGGGATCCCTGCCTGGCTTCCGGGAGAGCCCGGGAGATGGTGGCAGCAGCAAAGGACAGCATTCTGGGACGGGCTCCCACAGACACATGGGGCCCGATCTGGTGGTACCAGATTAAACCACTTTAAAAAAATACAATAAAGGGCTCTATCCTGGCTTGGCCCTGTTCCAGCCCTGTATCTGCCCCATGGATTGTTTGTACTGCCCAGGAGCAGATCAAGGTAAATGCCCTATGTCATTTGGACTGCAGGGCTCCAGAACAGGACAAGCCAGTGTATTTGACAGGTGCAGACAAAACCCTGAATATAAATCTGAGAGGGTCTTTATGCTCATTTAACATTTTGCCCTCTGCTCTCCTAACCAGCTGGGTTGAAAAGATTTCACTTGTCCTTGTGGATCACAAGAGATTATATCTTAGACATGCCCTTCTATACTATAATTGATATATGGAGCTGAGAGTAGGCAAGTTCTTCCTTTATTAAGTAGATTGTCTGCAAGATCCATTGAATTGTAGCTTACTTTCATTACTCCATTTAATGTACTAATAAGAGAGCTAAATTCCTTCTATCTTTGATACAACTTAGGAAACAGATGAAATGTAAAAACGCATTGGTTCCTCTTGGTACTAATAAAATCAATTTTTGTTTCTATCAAACATGGGTTTTGACCATAATAAATCAGCTCATTACAGAGAGAAGACTGATATCTAATTAGAGAGACAACTAGATGATCCATGAGTCTGTGGTGTTGTTGTTTTAAAATTATGATAATATTTGTAAGTTATCCTTCATCTATATATAGAGAGAGAGAAATGGATATCTATATGGTTGTCTAAAAGGTGAAAATACTCCTCATAGATTTTGAGGAGAATACGATTTGTCTTAATGGGATCCCACATCAATCCGCTATATTCAAAAGAAGGGGGGCCAAATACGCCATATAGTCTGCGGACAAAGCCTTTGTGGATTTTCCTGTATTTTTTAAATAATGCATGGGAATGTGCACTGTCACCCATTATAACAACTGATTTGCCTCACTGAGCATTCACAGAGTGGAAAACTGATTGGTTGGATGTGATCAGAGGCAGAGCTTGCTAACAAAGCAAGTGCCTGAACCCACCATGTTGGATTTTTGCATTAGCGATCATGTGCTATGGCAAGAAAATAGCCCTTTTTTGTTTGCTTCTTTGTTAAAGCAGAAGATCACATCTTGGATTTAGTTTTTTTAAAAGAACTGTTTGGCGGCAGCAGCTCTAAGTAAATAACAATGAAAGTACTGTAATTTAAAATATCCATTGCTTTGCCACAATTTACCATTAAAAAAAAAAGAATAAGTATTAATTTCCCTGTATACCTGTCATGATGGAGTTCCCATCATCCTGCCTGCAGGGTGATGCACTCCCATCATTCTGCAAATACTACATTTCCTATTATCTACAAACTGGATTGTCTTGTCAGCATGGCATCAGGTGAGGAAGGGGTTAAGTGGAGGTGAGGGTCTAAAACACCGCCTCCACAGAATCCCCTGAGATAGCATCATCAATGACATCAGATCACCTGAGGCAAGCTTCACCAATCAAGAATGCCAGAGTGGGAATTCCAAATAAGGTATAACTGCTTTGTGTGAGCACATGGCTAGGATCAGACCATGTGATTTGAATCAGACAAAGGAGGGTCTGGACAGAACACCATGTTTTAGAGCAAAGAGCCAGGGAATGCTGTTAGAGCAGGGCCGGCTGGCCTAACTCACAGTTTTCCTGATTCCAGATGGATATAAATTGCATCCAACAAAAGACTACAGATTGTGAGTAGATCTTTAGGGCCTATTTAGAATTGTGTTAGGGAACTTTATGTTATTTTCTTAAACTTTGGCTGAATGTAGCTTAAAATAACTAAATGCTTTGACTTAATACCTTTGCTAATTCTGTAATTCTGAAGTGTGCCTGGGGTATGGAAGGTGCCTGTCTTCATGAGAGATTTGCATAACTTGAACTTGCTTGAATAATATAAGCTTTACTTAATGTTTCTATACGCTGATGCTGCATGTGCCTATATCCCATGGTCATTGCTACATCTCTCTCTCTCTCTCTGGGGATAGGAGGGAGGAGATGGCTGGTTCACAGTGGTGGGTAGTCCCACTGGTTATCCAGTCTCCCACTGGGCTGGTCATGAACACTTCAGTGGGTGGTGGCAGCGTTTTGGCCTGTAGGGGGCACCCTTGAGTGAGGCCGTTCAGGGTTACCTCTACAGGAAAGCTAACTCTGGGGGTTCCAGACAGAGATCCCCCAGAATAGCCTTGACATGGTGGCAGCCGTGGTGAACATGCATCAGTTTTGGAAGTTAAAAACAGCATCTCTCTGGAGCTACTCTGTCGTTGCCTTGTCTCTAGCCAGAGAAAGGGAGGCTGGGGAAAAACTGCAGCTTTGGATTTTTCAGCCTTTGGGGGTGGGAAGGCAAGGTTTATAGGCATCAGGAATGAGAATGGCATGTGTTAATTTTAAATTTATGACTAATATTTAAAATGTTGATTCTACTCACAACATAAACTGCTGAAGCAGTAACAAAGAGTAAAAATAGACAGGAGATGGGGGTTGGCGTGGTTGGGAATGCTAGCAAACAAGAGTGAGAGGAAAGGATAAAACAGGTGTGGGAATTCTGTAGCTTCCTTAGATGCTGAACAGCAACTCCTAGCAACCCTAGCCAGCAGAATTAATGGTGAAAATTGCTGTGAGTTGCATGCAGTCCAACAATATCTCTGTAAGGCCTTATAGTTTCCAACTGGCATGAAATAATACCAAAGATCAGAAGTAATGTACTAAAATTAAGAAGATTACACTCATTCTTTGTTTCATTTTCCCCTCTTAGCAATAAGGCCCAACATTATTACTATATTTCTGAACTGTCATAACAAAGATGCAGTAAGCATTGAAGTTTTTGGAGGCAGGACTTGCACAGCAACTTTACTTAATTGCAAAAGTGTCACTTTTCAGGTGACAAAGGGTTGGTTTTTTGTTTGTTTTTTTGCTACTTCTGGCTTGTTTTCTTTTAACAATAGAAAAAATAACTTGGCCAATAATGTGTTAATAACACATTTTGCTACTCATAATTAATCAGTAATCAGTACAAAGAGCCAGTGTGGTGCAATGATCTGAGTACTGATCTAGGTTTCTGAGGGCTTGGTTACACGGTGAAAAAAAACCGTGAAGAATTCACCAAGATTCCTAATTGTTTACATGCATTGCGGCACAAAGTTGCCTCTTTCAGAAGGAGGGGGGCACAAAAACCCATTAGTAATGCAATAAAGGATTTGGGGACTTTTCCTGACTTTTTTGAAAAGTAGCGCATTTTCGATAGTCTGAACAAGCATCACACTACGTGCTGTGTGAATTACCAGCAATCTTTTGGATACATTCACAGCAGAGCTTTGCCATGATTGGTTGAACTCACCAGCGAGGGGTATGGACAAGGAGGGGATGGAGGAAAGATCCATGTTGTTTCCAGCCACGAAAAAGATTGTGAGTGCTAGCCTTGTGTGTGTGTGTCTTTCCTTCTTTCCCTCCTGCCTTGCTACTTTCAGTATCAGTGTATGTGAATGATCTAGTCTTCCCTTCTGAAATCGCGTCCCTTCTCTTCTCCTTGTGCTTAGCCACGAAAAAGACTGGAGTGCGAGCCTTGTGTGTGTGCGTCTTTCCTTCTCTCCCTCCCAACTTGCTACTTTCAGTCTCTCTGTGTGTGAATGATCTAGTCTCCCCTCCTGAGATCGTGTCCCTTCCGTTCTCCCTATCTTGTGCTTAGCCATGAAAAAGACTAGAGTGCTAGCCTTGTGTGTGTGTGTGTTTCCTTCTCTCCCTCCCTCCTTGCTATCTTGTGCCCAGCTGCTACGATCTGAAGAATTAAGCAAGCCTTTTCCAGTCTCTCTTGTGTGTGTGTGTGAATGTTCATCTCAGGCATTCCTGTGGTAATCAGAAGATGTGCTTGGGAGGCCACACCCCCATCTCAGTCTGTGTGTGAATATCAAAGAGGAACACAGCTGAAAACTAAACTGATAGATCAATTAAGCAATATATCATCTGAACGATGCACTACAGCTGCGAAACAGCGATAAAACGCAAATTACCGCAATAAAAACTATTGTGTAACTGAAGCCTAAGAGACTATGGTTCGAATCCCTGCTCAGTAATGGCATCCCACTGAATGGCCCCTTTCAGCCTCCTTCACCCATGGTGGCGATCGCGAGGGCAAAGGGGGAAGGGGACAAGGCCAGATTGCTTCTCCCCCTCCTTTCAGCCCCGCGATAACTGCCACGATGACAGGAACCCTCCCCGGGGAAGGGACAGGGGAGGTGAGATACAGTTGTCCCTTCACATTTGCTGGAGTTTGGTTCCAGGACCCCCTGTGAATACCCACATCCATGAATACTCGAGTCCCATTATATATGGCATAGCAAAATGGTGTCACTTATATAAGATGGCAAAATCAAGGTTTGCTTTTTAGATTATTGGTTTTTTTAGAATATTTTCAAGCCATGAATACTTAAAATTGTGAATGCCAAATCCGTGAATGTGGAGGGACAACTGTAAATGGTTGCAACACAGTCATAGTACATTATTCCTGAATATCACTGTAGCTGTATTGATCTGGGTATTTCCTCCCACTTCAGTGGGTAGATATTATCATCTAGCAAATGCCAGAAGTAAATCCTTAAGTTATGAATCTGTCCTCAGTGGTGTTTTTGTGTGTATTGTTTTATATAAATTATGTAGATATATGTAAAAAAAATTGCAAAATAAGTTGGTGCCCATTTAGTGGATGCATGGTAATGTTTTAAGAGTCTGGAGCAATAAACACCTGAGGCAAAGCACAAAAATCAGTGTGTATAGAGCCATTGTGCTGTCTATCCTCCTTTATGGATCTGAAACATGGGTCATCTATCGCCACCACCTACGACTCCTCGAGCGCTTTCATCAGCGCTGTCTACACATAATCCTAAATGTACACTGGACTGACTATGTGACGAATGTTGCTATCCTTGAGCAAGCAGGGATCACCAGTATTGAGGCCATGATATTGAGAACGCAGCTGCAGGGCAGGGCACGTTTCTAGGATGGAGGACCATCGCCTCCCAAAAATAGTACTCTACGGTGACCTCGCCACGGGTCAGCGTAAGAGGGGCACTCCAAAAAAGCAATACAAAGACTCCCTAAAACAACATCTCAGGCTCAGCCAAATTGATCACCAACAGTGGTCTGCCCTGGCCTCACATTGGGAGGCATGGAGACTCACTATCCACAATGCTGCAGCCTTATTTGAGAACTCACGCCGAACAAGTCTTGAAGAGAAACGACAACGCAGGAAGAATCACAACCCAAAAACATCACCCAAGGAGACCTTCTGCTGTGCTTTTTGCAACCAGACTTGTTTATCTAGGATTGGCCTTTTTAGTCATCAGCGCGCTTGCAGAAAGCGTGGGTTGAGTCCTTCCTGAATCTTCATTTGCGAAGCAAAGCCAGAGAGGAGGAGGTAATGTTGAGAATATCAAATGAGAGCAGCATGACCTGGTCTAGGCTAAAACTCATTGTGAAATTGGCAGTAGTCATAGATTTGGTGAAATCTCTAAATCTAAAGTTATGTGGGTTGTTTCACAACAGCAATAATCTTCATAACAAAGACAGAAATGCAGAGACTGGGCTGCATACAACACTAAATGATGAGTGTTTAGCATCTAAACACAGGTCAGTGAAGTGAAGTGAGTTTTCTTTTAGATTCTTCCTTGACAATCATGGGGAAACCATACTCCTTTGTTTTCCACTATGGGAGGTGGGGAATTTAGAATATGCACATGCTTAAATATTTGCTTCCTTTAATTCCTTCCATTCAATCCTGTTCCTGCTTGGAAAAAACATTTCTATTAAAACATTGCTATCTTGTGGAAGACATGATTCAGTTATCTTTCATTATATATCATTATAGCATTAAGGGAAACAAGAATCTTAACCTTTGAGAGAAAAGCAGATAGAGACCAAGGCAGTACTTTGTAGTACTACAGTCTACTTTTGTTGTGCCCAGTCTGTGTCAAATCAGAAAAAGTAATTACATCACTTAGAGTAGATCCAAGATCAATAGTACATACATAATCTGGATGTAAGTTGTTTTCAAACACTTAATTAAAGCATTTTTGTTCTTTATGCACCAGAAAAATATTTTTTCTGGCACTTATTTATTTATTTATACCCCGCTCTTCAGCCACAAGGCTATCAGAGCGGCTTACAAATTGTTTTAAGAAATAGCAATTTAAACATCTACACTGCATTAAGCAGTTTCCAATGTGTGTTAACCAATTGCCCCCACAAGCCAGGTACTCATTTTACCGACCTATGAAAGGATTGAAGGCTGAGTGAACCTTGGAGCCCTCTGGAACTGAACTTGGCATTTAACCACTGCGCCTATATAGAGTCATGAGCCAATACTGAAAGTATCAAGGCAGTACTAGCCATTACTAAGTGATCTCTAAATGCTTTTAATATCACATGAAGTCACATATAGGTTCTATTTGGCCTACCTAACTCTAAAAGTGGTAGTTCTTTTTCAGTTTGCTTATTCAATTACAATAAAGCCCTTGGGCACTGCTATCTTGAAATGATCAAGTATGCATAACTAAAAAGAAAAGGCTTGCAAGACATTCACCTGCAGCAGGTGTGTCCTAGATTTGAGGCGTCTCTGTGTGTGTCCTCCTGACTATTGTTTGCACATATGTTGTTTATCTACCTTATCCATCCTTGAATAAAATTTAAAAATGCTAATCCTGAATTTATGCCTGGACTAGCTTTGATATAATTTTTAGTTCCTGGTTAACTGTTAGTGTTGGTTTATTGGTTTCTCTGTAACACACACACACAATTTCTTGTTTCCTTTTTTTCTGGGGTTGGGAGAATACTTGTATAAATGTATCTAATTCTAGGACTGTATATCCCCTTAGTAATCATCATGAGGTTATTAATCTCTGTGCAAAATATACTAAATGATCCATATTGGATGGCCATATGTAGAACCAAATCAACTATTCTGCTAAGTAACTACAGAACAGGAAGCCCTGCTCTTGTGCAATCAACTGTAAATGTTCTTGTGTGAAAAACTGTTCCCATTCTTTTGCCTGGACTCTTGAAATGCTGATTGTTCTACTTAGAACAGCCTCTCCTGTGACACAAGAGAGCAGCACAGCACAACAGCTTAGAAGAAACACTGTTAGAAGCAACATAGCCATCACCTGAGCCGAGTTACTTATCTGTCTGGGGCTGTTGATGACCAGGGTGCTTGGAGATTTGTCATTTGTAGAGTCGCCATAAGTAAAAACTGACTGGGTAGCAAATAACAATAACAACAACATGTTTTCTACCTTCTTAGAAAACTTTGAGGGTAATGTTCTCATGGAGAAGAATACTCAGGTATCCAAAAGAAAAAGCATAACAATGAGGTCGTTTACACGGCAAAAATAATCCTCAAAGAATTTGCCAAGAAGCCTTATAGTTCCCACATGTTCCACATCTCCAGCGACCTTTTCAGAAGGAGGGAGTCTGAAAAACCCCTAAGTGGCACATTTAATGACACCGCTGATTTTCCGACTTTTTTAAAAAAGTGCCGCATATTTGTGCATTAATGCATTTGTGAACTATCCGACACTTTGAAGTTCGAAGTGGGCGGTTCGGTAATGTGACGCAACAGAAACCCACCGACACATCCATTGTACCTTTCCGGTAAACATCTGCTTTGAAGCATCCTCTTAAAACCTCTTTCGTCTTCCTAATGGAGGCAGTTCAGAGAACAAAGAAGGGTGGCAGGGGAATAGCTTGGAGCCATGCCGAGACTCTTGATTTACTGGATCTTTGTGGGGAAGAGAAAGTACAAGAGCAGTTACGTTTATGTCACCGGAATATTGATGTGTTTGAAAAAATTGCCACAGGAATCTAGCGTAGATAACACCTCCATGGCTGCTACAATAAATAAATAAAAATAAATAAATTTTTATTTATTTTTATTTTATATTGTAAATAGGGAAAACCGACTGTCCACAAAACAGGAATCTTTTTTTAAAAAAAAAAGTGGCGGGAGATTTTAAACCGCCACTTGGCTTGCTCGCTCCAGCCAGCTTGGGGAAGAGGGAGTCATACGGAATTTAGGGGGGGGGAATCGTGTGGGCAGTTTGTATGCATACGAACGACAGCCTATTCGTATTTTTTACCCCCCAACCAGATTTTTTATGATCGTTTCCCCCCCCCCAAGTTGAGTTACCACTATTGAAAGAACAAAGACCATACATGATGATGAGAAGCCCAATCAGAACTCAATAAGGGGAGGAAACAGCTGACCAATGGGAGAACGAGTGGCGGGAATTCCTGAAGGAAGTATGTTGGAAAGGAATGACATACTTCGTTGATTGACAGGTAAGATCATTAAAATATGCAGATATCGATTTTGTGGGAACTAGAATAGTTTGAGGTGAAGAACCTCACATCTTATTTAAATGCACATTATAATCACATCTGATTATAATGCGGAACATTATAATACATTGCGGAACTAAGTAGGATCCAAAAAATATCGTGGGAACTTTGCGACACTAAATCGAAACTGCGCTAATGCGATAAATACCACAACAAAAATAGCTGTGGAACCAGCCCCAATGTGTGCCTTCTGTTTTTAAAGGGGAATCCAGAGAACAACTGGGATATTAAAGTAGCTTAACAACTGGTCTGAGTAAATTGGCAGAAAATGTTTTTTTTTTAATGAATTACCAAGGACAAAGAAGAGTAAACCTTGCTGAACAAGTATCAACATGTCTCTTGTTAAGGAAAATGCAACATGGGACATACAGTGAAAGAAATAAAATATGTATGTGAAAGTCACAATGACTAAGCAAGAGCAATTATGAAGCTACACAGGTGAAACTGCTAATGTAATCTAGAAGTCCTGAGAGCCAAGGACAGAGGTACTGAATGCAGAATGGAAACACCTGAGAATCATTAAGTGTACAAGGTGAAATGTTGAAATACATGGGTTGGTCTTAAGCATGGGTGGAACTACGTGGACCAATCAGAATGGAAGTACACACCCACTGGGTGGAAACTAACTAGTGGGTGGTGATAAACGATGGCTATAAAATTGCAATGTTTGCCAATGTATTGTGGTTGAATAGAGGTGCAGTAGTTTGGAGATATTGTGGAGTAGTGTGTAGAGATTGTGATTTGTTTACCATATAGTATATTTATATAGAAGAATAAAGTAGGTTTTATATAAAACTACTGAGTTGCCTGAGTGAATCCTGGAGACGTTTTGGAGACACCTGGAGAAGAGTGAGAAGGCTTGGAGAGTTTGTCAGGATCTTCAGTCTATTCTCTGAAACTCTGCTGCTTTGGAGGAAAGCATTAACCACTGATCTAAGCTGGTCGGCTCTGCTGCATAACAAGGTGGTGAGTTTGAGCCAGAGGTGAAGAGCTACAACTCCCATCATCCCTGACAGTCATGCCTGTCAAGGTATTGATTGATTCAGGATGTACAGAAGTGTTTCTTAACCAGGGCTCCCTGGAACCCTAGGGTTCCCCAAGAGGTTGCTAGGGGTTCCTCAAGAGATTGTGATTGTGGGGGTGGGGGAGCAATACCAGTATATATTGTAATGTTTATGCAGGGGTTCCCTGAGACCTGTAAATTATTTCAAATGTTCCTCCAGGTAAAAAGGTTGAGGAAGGCTGATTACAGTATAATCAGTGTGAATTTTATATTGTAATGAGCTGTTGCCAGCAGGAACCAGTAGTGAGGGCCAGCAAGGCACAGCTGGTATTTACAATGTACTGTACTGTGTTGACAATATTCTGTGTAAGAAGTGAAGCGCAGGAAAGAGATATAGCTGCTATCTCTCTGGGAAAGGTTGTATAAACCATGTGTGTGGGAATGGGCAACTACATGGTCCATATGTGTAATGTACACATGTACTAGTATAATCCTTTGTCCCACCATCTCTTCATTCAGCCTGTACCATCCCTCCATCCTAGCAGTATTGGACAGCACTGCTGTGACTGCTGTGCTATGCAGTCTCTGTACTTAGAGTCTCTGACTCATTGTATATATCTCTTTATTATGTTCAAGTATGCTGCAGCCTTATTTGAGAACTCACACTGAACAAGTCTTGAAGAGAAATGACAACGCAGAAAGAATCACAACCCGGAAACATCACCCAAGGAGACCTTCTTCTCTGCTTCCTGCAACCAGACTTGTTTATCTCGGATCGGCCTTTTTAGTCATCAGCGTGCTTGCAGAAAGTGTGGGATGAGTCCTTCCTAAATCTTCATTTGCGAAGAAAATCCAGAGAGAGAGAGAGGTTCAAATAAAGATCAGTAGTTTTAGACTCAATCTCTGTGTCTGCTGCATCAGCTAAAGGCATTATATACTGCCTGGTCCTCTTCACATCCTCAGAGGAACCAGTGTGCTGCTTAGAACAATGGCTCCCCATCCTTTAAAGAGTTCTTTGAGGTTCTATTCATTTGTTGGTCAATGAATGAAGAAACAATCATGGGATTACCAAGACATACAGCCAACACTGCCCTGACATCAGACACATTGCTCGACTGCCTCTGGTTGACCGTTTGCCAGTACTGAAGAAGCTTATTCATGGTCAACTGACTGTGCTTAACTTCCATGTGATCAGAACTCCAGCTTCTTTGTAGGAGTAAATGACCAGGGCCAGCAGAAGACATTGAATACTTGTGATTTCTTTTTCAAAACTGTTGATGAAGTCTCTCATTACACATCAGAACAATGAGTCAGAGTGCTGGCCCATTTAGCCAGTGCCATTTAGCCAATAACTAGGAGCAGATTTCTGGTATTTCAAACAAGAGGCTTTTTTCCCCTGGCTGACCTGGGATTACAGGTGTGACCTGTTGTATGGAAAGCACGTCCTGATGCTTTTACTGCTTCTGTTCTGTTTTTGATGTGCTGTGAGCTACTTTAGCTACGCTTGATGGGAGAAATCATCATCAATATCAGCTTGAGCAAAGACTTTGATCAAAATATTGTTCTGACAAGTTTAACATGCTTCAGTATAATGCCAAACAGATGAGAGCTCTGAAACACTTACAAAGATGTAATAAAATATATATTAAATAGTGAGAGCATTTCACTGAACACTGTGGAATCTGAATGCTATTGTTCTATAAGCACTTTAGCCACATCTGATGATGACACAGAAGAAGTGGAAAATAGATACAGACTCAATAGCTGATGTACAGATATAGTTCCTTAATAATATCACTGCTTTCTACAGAAGCATTAAGTTATACTTATACCATGCATATGTCTGTACTTGAAAAGAAGTAAATTACATAGTTTGTCACAATATCTGGTCTGACATTTTATGTTTTCCAGTATTGCATAAGATGAAAACTTGGGTTCTTTGTAACTTTTGTGACTGCCATATTCTCAGAGTATGGCCATTACTGGATTTTGCCATCTCCCTCCATCATTCCCATTATAGATATGCTAGATGTTATTCTTCACTTTATGTTAATCTGATCATAGTGGTTCATTTTTAATAAATGGTTGCAAATGTTATGGAACATCTGAAGCTGAAATCCATATAGATCACAGAGCAATATTTATGGGCTTGGGGAAAGCAGTTTTGGGGGTATTTTGAATCAAAAGTGGGACCAGCAATGAAAGGTTGCTTTGTGGAAGACTCCAACCAGCCACACCCTCTTCCAGGATACTCCATTCCATTCTACTAGTTCTCCATTTCCCAGTTATAGCACTATACTCTACTTTAACTGTCATGGCAGCATCCTATGGAATCCTATGATTTGCGGTTGAAGGAGGGGTAATTAGAATTCCCTACAACAGAGCTCTAGTGTCTCACCAAACAACAAACCCCAGGATTCACAGGATGCAACCATAATAGTGAAAATAGTAAGTAAAACCATTTAGATTGACCAAACACAGTGGTTCTTAGCCTTTGTTCTGGGGACCCCTAGGGGGCCGCAATGTCCTCACAAGGGGTCCATGAAGATTTGAAGGCTGCTTGGCCCACTTCCTCCCTGCAGTGGAGAGGCCACGTGGCAGGAGACAAGGCAAAGGCTGGCTGGCTTGGCCTGTGCATTGCCACTCAATCTCTCCAGCCACAAACTTGCATGAAGAAGCAGGAGAAAAGATTTTCCTCTGCTCTCTAGTGCCTCTGAGGGAAAGTTTAATGGATGGTGTAATTGTACTATTATTATTATCAGGTATCATTATTTGGTTTATAATCTTGAGTTAAGTCTTGAAGGTCCGCAGCAACAAAGGATATTTTAAGGGGGTCCCTGGTAAAGAAAAGGTTACGAGAGCCACTGATCAAACAAGTAAGTTGAACTACACATTACATAGAACTGAAAAGAACATCTCCTAGCAATCTTGGGTGCCATTTACACAATGAAAATGTCCCGGGAAGAATTTGTGTCGATCCCTGGCAGTTTACACATACATCGGGTCGGGTATGTGATTTTCAGAAGGGGGGCCCACCTTTTATTCCTCAACCTGCGGGACTTCCAGTCCCGCGGGTTGTGCTAGTTTTTAAAAAAATCACTGGAGGATTCGGAAAATCGGAAATGTAAACAGCCTGGGACAAAATATCTCGGTACTAGGGGATGACCGGAAATGATGACTGGGGGCGGGCTTAGGGCTCAGCGACCAGAAAAGGAGGGGTCAGTCACCCATTCAACAGATCCAGCCTCACCAGCTGAAAATAAAGGCATCCCTTCCAGCTTCATGTAGGTTGGTGTGTGTGTGCACGTGTACTCAATCACCTTTTTAAATGGATTTCTACACTGCAAACTCTTCAGCTTTAACCTCTTCCTCAACTGCATGCTACAAAGAGATTGTGGTTGGCAGAGAGTCGTCCATTCATTCCCTGCCTGGATCCCCTCTCTGGGTCTGAATGGATAATCAAACATTCATAACCGCCCCCCAAGGGACAGTGAAAAAATGCCAGCCAAAATGCCTTGTGTGACACTGGCTTGAAATCTTCACTCTGCAGCTCCCTCTGCTTTAAGCATCAACATTGTAAAAGGAATCCCAAGCCTCTCCGCCCCCCCCCCCAACTCGGCTTGATTTCAAAAGGAAAGGACATGGTTTAATTGTTCCTCCATCTGAGCGAAATATCACATTCTTGGTCTTTCAAAATGCCTTCTCCTCTGCTTAAAGGGTTAACATTTTTAAGAGACAGGATAAACACAAGCCTCTGCCCCCCCTCTCTCCCCCTAGCCAGTCAATAGCATCGCTCGTGGCGCAGAACTCTAAAGGAAGTACGTCACCAAGGTTGTGAAAACACAAGTAATCGCATCCTTGATTGTCAGCCAAAAAAAAATAAAAATAAAAATCCAGGTAGGCTAAACATGTGTAAACAACAAAAGCACGGGATATAAGAGTGCGGGACCTATAAAAAGAAACGGAACTTTTGACGTTTAAATATCAATCACGGGATTTCCTTAAGAGTGACAAAAATCGTCTAAACAGCGTGGGACCAATCCGGGATCAGGAAGTCACAGTAAGCCCTGTGACAAAAATTGTCATGTAACTGGCACCTTGGAAATCCTGGAAAGATTTATTTGCTACTAAGTAATGTAACTAATGTTTATAACTCTGAAGATGGTGTATTTCTTACATTTTTGCCATTTTGATTGCAATACATCGTGTGTGTGTGTGTGTGTGTGTGTGGCTTGTAATTTTACAGAGATTTGGAATAGAAAAATACTTTCTAAAAAACTTTAAAAAAATTTACTTCTAACAATAACAATTTTATTGCTTTAGCACAAAGTCATAGCAAGCAAAAAAGGTGTTACACTACAATAAAGCATAATAAAACAAGCATAGTAAGTTGACATACATCATACCCATACACACATATAGAATATATTAAAGCAATATATTAAAATACTAAAAAGAACAACAGCACATTATAAACTTGACCAGTGATTAATAATTCAGTATCTTATAAAAAGAAGCCCAGAGTGAGATGACTGTTAATACTGTCAATTTTGTTTGCTACAGAAATGTTAGCGTTCAACTTTGACTTACATTTTACAACCAACGTGGCAGAAAATGTCCAGCAGTCCCTAACTACTTGTGGAAGTTAACAAAACTGCCACTGAAAATAACATGGATATGATCAACACTACACAACTCTTTCCTTCTCTCTTTTACATCCTGATCTACCTTCAAAGAAGAAGAAGAAATCACAGCTTATAGGTTTTCCGTGGTTTTTTTCTGGGCTGTGGGGCCACGTTCTGGAAGAGTTTATTTCTGAGGTTTCACCTGCATCTGTGGTGCACATCTTCAGAGAATGGTTGGGTAGGAGTGGGGGAGGTTATATACTGTGAGTTCCTGTTGGAGAAGGTATGTAAATTTGTGTATTTGAATGGCTAGTTTCTGGGTAGAGATATCCAAGGAGGATTAATGTCTGTTTGGCTAATGGTCCATTGTCTGCTGGAAATCCCCCTGTCCCTGGGTGGCAGTAGCAGAACATGTTATAAACCAACCTGGACACAAAGTGTTATTTAAAAACACAGAAATTCTGGACCAGGCCAACAACTACCATGTCAGAATGCACAGAGAAGCTATTGAAATCCACAAACACCTGGGGAACTTCAACAGGAAAGAAGAAACCCTAAAAGTAATCAATATCTGGCTTCCAGTGTTGAAAAACAATAGAATAAAAACTCAACACTTACAAAGGAATTCCACCCAGGACAGGATCCCTGGTGGTGCAGTAGGAGCCCTGGTGGTGCAGTGGTTAAATGCCAGTACTGCAAGCCACCACGTTGCAAGTTCGATTCCAGAGGGCTCCAAGGTTCACTCAGCCTTCCATCCTTTGATAGGATGGTAAAATGAGTACCCAGCTTGTGGGGGCAATTAGCTAACACACATTGGAAACTGCTTAATGCAGTGTAGACGTGTAAATTGCTATTGCTTAAAACAATTTGTAAGCCGCTCTGATAGCCTTGTGGCTGAAGAGTGGGGTATAAGTAAATATTTAAAAAAAAAAAAGATTTCCAGCAGTTAATGGATCGTTAGCCAAACAGACACTAATCCTCCTTGCACATCTCCACCCAGAAACTAGGCATTCTAATTTCCCAAATTTACATACCCTCTCCAACAGGGGCTCACAGTATATAAACCCCACACACACTCCTACCCAACCCTTCTCTGAAGATGCCAGCCACAGATGCAGGCAAAACATCAGAAAGAAACTCTTCCAGAACACAGGATCACAGCCTGGAAAAAAACCACAGAAAACGTAAGGATGCTGGCCATGAAAGTCTTCGACTTCACAATCACAGCTTATTTTCCTCTGGGTCTAATTATTAAAAGGAGAAATTATTTTGATTTTTCAGCTTTTTTTTTTAAAAAAAAGGGTTCCTAGCAAAATGTTTTTGAAAATGGTTTCCTCAACATCTGTTATACTGCATCAGTTAATTATTCCTCTTTTTGAAATCTGTTACAATTTCAGCTTTCATAGCTTTGGATATTTGTACTTCATTATCACCTTGAAAATCTTTTTGCAAGTGCAGATGTGTTGTAATATGTACAGCATTCTCCTATCAAAAAGGATTTCCCAGCTTTTCTACTAAAAGTGATGGCTGCACACAGAAAAATGAGTGGGTACAAATCCCCCCTTTTTGGAAATAATTGTGGGAAATAATTCACAGTGAAACTTCATAGCTGTGTCAGAAAACACAAAATTCAGTTGGGGCAAATTTTGTGATTTTATAAATGCCTCTTTGAAATTGCTACACAGGTTCTATTCTGCACCTATCTATGAAGATACATACTTGTCTGTGAACATAACTACATGTGCCTGTATATCATACCTCTGAACAGCTGCCTTCAGTTGTGTCAGATCACTGTTGCCAATTGTGACAGCAGCCTGCTGTTGTCAACTCTGACAGCAACATTCAAAAATGTGCTCTACATCTAAGCTATGACCCCCATAAAAAATATGTGTGTGTGTGTTGCCGTTCGCTGGAAAAGACACAATAACAGCAACTTACGTTTTATGTTTCTTTTCTAATTAATCATCCAAGAGAATTGAACATGTTGGACAGGCAGTGAAAGTCTTCTTGATTAAGGGACATAAATTCTGTGATTCCCATGTACTGTTCAACTAAGTTACTCTGGAATGTGCCCAACAACTTCAATATGTGAATCCTGTTTCAAAGTTGCTCCACACGGTTAAGAGAAGATATGATCAAGACAGAGAAGACAAGGAGACAGTTGTCAAAACATTTTTAGAAAGGAAATACCCTTGCACTAAGAGACATTTGATAGATTTGGATTCATATTGATCCATAAAAATGAAGATTAATAGACACTTTTAAAGCTTTTGCTTTTAGTGGCACATTTGTGTTTTGCTGGCAATCTGGCAGAAGTTGCTACTGACTAATTCTTAAGAAAGGGATTCAGATTTATGTATCTATTTATTTATTTATTTATTTATTTATTTATGTGTTTTATATCCCACCTATGTCCCAACATAGGCTATATCATAGAATCATAGAACCATACAATGATAGAGTTGGAAGAGACCTCAAGGGCCATCCAGTCCAACCCCCTGCCATGCAGGAATACACAATCAAATCATTCCCGACAGATGGCCATCCAGCCTCTTTTTAAAAACCTCCAGAAAAGGAGACCCCACCACACTACAAGGCAATGTATTCCACTGTCCAATAGCTGTTACCCTTAATAAATTCTTCCTAACGTTTAGGTGGAAGTTCTTTTCCTATAGTTTGAACCCATTGCTCCTTGTCCTAGTTCTGAAGCAGCAGAAAACAAGCTTGCTCCATCCTCAGTAAGACATCCCTTCAAATATTTAAACATGGCTATCATGTCCCCTCTCAACCTTCTCTTCTCCAGACTAAATATGCCCAGCTCTCTAAGCCGCTCGTCATAGGGCATGGCTTCCAGGCCTCCCACCATCCTGGTTGCCCTCCCCTGGACACATTCCAGCTTCTCAATATCCTTCCTGAATTGTGGTGCCCAAAACTGGACACAGTATTCCAGGTGAGGTCTGACCAAGGCAGAATACAGTGGCACTATTACTTCCCTTGATCTAGACACAATACTCCTATTAACGCAGCCAAGAATTGCACTGACTTTTTTAGCTGCTGCATCATACTGCTGACTCACTTTAAATGCCATTAATTGTTGTTTTGTGAAATGTATTAATATGTTTAAATGTATATTTTTTTCTCATTAAAGTCTGTTTTATGTGGCACTTAATCATGGGATTGGATCCAGACTCACTCATGCATAGCACAGACTCAGTAAAATCAGTGGGACCTAAATTAATAATGATTATTAACTTCTCCCATTGATCCAATGGGTCTGTTCTAATCCTGGTTCCAAGCCCTTCTTATTTTATATTGAAAATACAATGCATGTGGTCTTTTGAGGACACCTTTAGCTATGACAGTAGCTGGATGGAACCTGGATCCTGTCATATAAACATAAGCACATCTATTCTGGAAAGCAAATACTGGTCCATCTAATCCAGTATTCTGCTCATAAGATGGTCAACCAGAAATCTATGATACATCTAAAAGAAGTTCATGTATGCAACAGAACAACTCTTCCGTTCGTATTTCCATGAACTAGAATTCAGAGGCATGCCAAACAACATGATAGAGCAATTTAAACACAGTATGTGTGTGGTCTGGAAGACAGAAGTAAACATGTTTTCTGCCCTTCCTTTTCCACTTGAAAACAGCTGGGTTTTCCCCCTTCTTCTGGTCTTGGACACCTGCCAAAAGAAAGCATGAGAAGAAACCAGTTCAGAGGGAGCATCAAGCACTCCACTCTGACTCTTTCAGATGTACTTTAAATATCTCTTATAGTCAGTTGGAGACCCAGTTCTATACATTAGTCTGCTGCCATCACATCAGTTTCTCCCTTGGTGTGGAATCCAATGGAGACTTGATGATCTCAGTCTAAAACTGTTTATCATTATTTCAGTCAGAATCAAGTGGCATACTAGAGACCCCAAGGAAAAATAACTGACACATAGATGTTTACTGTGGACTTATTTTATTGCTTCTTATTGCACAATAATGTATCTCCTACTATTAAGTGGCATGAGCAATGGATGACTTTTCAGAGAGCTTTTGACATTAACAAATGCTTAACACATTGTCAATTTTAAAGATTGCAAAGGTATAAAATAAAGAAAAGAACTATGGGTGAGGAGGAGGGAAAGGTAAAAAGAAAAATATATTTAAATTAAAAGGGAAAAAACCACTATTGTATTCAAACACTTAAGCCTCTGTACTTACAAAAAGGTATTTTCCTATTAGACTTTGTATATTTATATGCATACTCTTAAAAGCCTTAACATTTTTATAGCATCCATCCATTGTCCATGCTTTTTATAATTTCAAAAAGTATCAGATCATTCAGTGATAAACTGAAAAATGAATTCAATTTTCTACTGAGAGAAAAATATATTTCATGTACAAATAGCATGGAAATTATGAGCAACAGTTTTTTCTTTTAAAACAATACCTGGAAGATTCCATCTGGATTGATTCATGGTGTTTTGAGGAAGCAAGCATCTTTCACAAAGTTTCAAATGAGGAAAGATATCACAGTACTCATATACTGTAGTACTCACACATAAATATTTCCTCTCTGCTTCATTGGTGATGTTCTTAATACACATTCTTGTTCTCTTTCAGCCTATGTTAGATCAAAGAACACACTGACAGAATGCATACAGATGGGAGCCAGATTCTTGCAATTGTTCAGTTGCATTGCCAGTACATAATGTGCAGAAGATATGGTGTATAAGACATTGATCAAGTATGGTGATCATAAAAATATACAGCCAAGAGAATTCCCTTCCAGAACTGGTTGTTGATTAGTTTTTTTGTAATGCAGACACAAAGTGTAGCAACAGGATGGAAAATGGCCAACAGCCATTTTCCTACCACCATGGTTAATAGAGCATGAGGATTCTATAGCTACAAACAACGTGTAAGCAATTACTGCACTTCCACTATGAATATGGTTGCAATAGGAAATGACTAAGTCTGCAACACGGCTGGAATTTTTTAGAACTGGGTACCAACTTACAGTTGTGGTTTCCATATTAAAACCAGGATTTAAAACACTAAACTTGAAATACAGCCATCAAGTGGAATATACTACTTTAAAGATGCACTTAGAAAAACAAGAATTTTTAAGCTAATGAGCTTTAGAAAACTGTAAAAAGCAGGATTTACCAACCCAGTATATCTACATACTTCAGTTACATAAGGGCAAAGCAAGCTATATATATCATTTCATTTCATATACCACCATGAACTGGATAGCTAAATTGATTCCAAAGATTGGTATTTCAAGAATTTTCAAATACCTCAAGAATTTTCAACAATTACTTATTGTTATTATAAAGCTGGGACAGGACACTGTTCATTATTATGTACTGCAAGCAAAATTCATGCTCTGGAGGCATATCTGTTTCCTGACCTCCCAGTGTTCCTGAGTGAATGGCTGAAAAGTGGGACATGCACAGTTTGGCACCACTGCCTAAGGCTGCAATGAACATGCTTCACCTCCAACCATTTCTTCACTAAAGCAGGAAAGGCCACAGAAACTATGTATCATGTCCAACAGAAGGTGACACGACATTCTCCATGCTGAGAGGCTTTGTTGAATCCTGATTACATTCTCTCCTTCTAGACAACCTTCTATAAACAGGAACGGTCTCTTGAAATCATACCCATTATTCCACCTTGCAACCTAAGTGAAAAATGCAATGGCTAGAGCGTCAAGTTACCATCATATGCTGGCTTTTTTTTTTCTTTTGAGGGCATAGGAGTTCTTCTCTAAAATAAGGTCACAGTATTTTCTAACTTATAATTTGCTTGTTCTATAAAGATTAATAGATTTCCCAGTGCATCCCTCTTCATACTACATTTCATGAGAAATTAAAGTCTTGATATGAAATGGCATTTTCTAAGGTCATATCCACATGACAGATAATGCCAACCTATTTTTGTATGACGACATTTACCTTGAAGAAAGCTATCTTATTGATGCATCACTATCAAGAGAATCGTGATTTCACAACTAACCCTTTCTTTATACTTATCAATTAAGTTTGGATATATGCTATACTGATGTTCCTGGGACACATGAGAAGGCTTTTCAAGCTGCCATTTCTGGGGCACTGCTATAAAGCCAGGCAAAAAAAGAGTGACTATAAGTAGTAATGGGGCAGTTTTTATGCACATAACACAACTACTTTGGCAGATACAAATGTACAGTTTCTTTCCATAAAACAGAAACAGAGAACTGGAAAATCCAGGACCATATTTATAAAATATTTAACATTCAACCATTTCAGATTTTCCTAAGTAAAGGTAACTTTTCAATATGATTTGTTTATTTCCTTAAGCATTTTATACCACAATTAACCATTTTTTTCTGGATGGTTCACATAAAAAAACCCCAAAACACAAATAAAATAAAATATAAGCTGGAAGCTACAAACATATAAAAGTAGCATACTATCTCCCAGTTACTCAGCTTGAGCAACCTCAAGTCCAGGTTGAGCCAAGCCAAGCTTGCCCTTCAGTTAAGTTGACAGCCAGAATAAATTCTTTAAGAATATATATGAAAGACACCTATGCTTAGAAAAGCTGCTGATCATAGAAAATACTACAAAACATATATTATTGGTTTAAACATATTTAGAAGGGTCAATGCTCAATAGCTAAACATATACTTCATATGGATAAAGTATTGTATTAACCAATGGCATCATTAGATAGAAGATCTTAGGTAGCACCACCAGTAAAGAGCTCTAACAATGTCCTCCAAGAAAGCTGCTCCAACCAGAACAATCAGTATTGGGCATACTGGGCCACTGAGCTGGATAATTACAAGAAATTCCTTATAAAATTTATTGCCATGCTTTGTTCTGGGCTTTGTGCCAGGAATGCAATAGCGAGAAAGACCATAGCTCAGTGGTAGAGCACATGTTTTCCATGAAAATGGTCTCAGGTGCAATCCTTGACATCTCTAGGGAGGACTCTATAAACTTCCTGTGTGAAACCCTGGACAGCTACTGCCAATCAGGGTAGACAATACTGGGAAAGTTGGAGGAAGGATACAGTTGTGAAGACCTGGGGTGGGGGTGGGGAAACAGAAAAATGCAAAAGGGGGTAGAGTTCCAAATTTTTCCCCCATTAAGACTTTTTTTCCAGAAAAAAATGTAAAAAAAATTGCAATTATAGAATACATTCTTTTAGAGTTATAATAATAATAATAATAATATTTATTTATACCCCGCCCCTCTGTTAAAACAATTGGGGCGGCTTACAAAAATTAAAATACAATACAGATAAAATCCCCAAACACCCCCCACCCCACCCTCCCCCATAAAAAAATATTAAACAATTATAAATTAAAACCAACTGATCTAAAATCACAATTTTAAAAAATAGATGCAATAAAATACTATAAATGGCCAGCGGACTAAAAGAAGCCAGGATCCCTTGAGGCCGGGATCTAATTAGGAAAGGCCTGCCAAAAGAGATACGTCTTTAGTGCTTTTTAAAAGCTACTCAGGGTTGTTATCTGACGGATCTCGTTCGGCAGGTCATTCCACAATTTGGGGGCGATTACCGAAAAGGCCCTCTAGGAGGTTGCAGACAGCCTAGATTTTTGTGGCTGAAGCAAATTCCTCCCAGAGGACCGGAGTGCGCGGGGAGGATTGTATGGGAGGGGCGGTTCCGGAGATAAGTTGGACCCAAGCCATTTAGGGCTTTAAAGGTAATAACCAACACCTTATACTGAGCCTGGAAACTGATAGGCAGCCAGTGGAGAGATCTTAACACTGGAGTTATATGGTCTCTCCAAGATGTTCCCGAGACCACTCTGGCTGCCATATTTTGTACCAACTGAAGTTTCTGGACCAAGCATGAGGGCAGCCCCATGTAGAGCGCATTGCAGAAATCTAGACGAGAGGTTACCAGCGCGTGCACCACAGTCTCGAGGTCCTTTACCTCCAAGAAATGGCGCAGCTGGTGTATCAGCCGAAGCTGATAACAGGTGCTCCTGACTGTCGCATTCACCTGACTCGTCATCTGAAGCGATGAATCAAGGAGCACCCCCAGACTGCGAACATAGTCCTTAATGGAGAGCGTGACCCCATCCAGGACTGGAGGTTGCAACCCAACCCCCAGTTTCGGGGCCGCTACCATGAGCACCTCTGTTTTGTCTGGATATAATCTCAATCTGTTTTTCCTCATCCAGCCCATTACTGCTTTAAGACAGTCATTAAGAGGAGAGACACCATCGGAATTCGAGGCCGACGATCGGGACAAGGAGAAATAGATCTGGGTGTCATCAGCGTACTGATAACACCCAGCCCCATAACTCCGAATAATCTCACCCAGTGGCTTCATATAGATGTTAAACAGCATCGGGGACAGGATGGCGCCCTGTGGAACACCACAAGTAAGCTCCTTTCTGCTGAAGCAACTGTCCCCGAGCAACACCCTCTGGGACCTGCCCGAGACGAAGGACCGGAACCACTGGAGTGCAGTGCCTCCGATTCCTAACCCTCTCAGGCGATCCAAGAGGATGCTATGATCTATCGTATCAAAAGCCGCTGAGATGTCCAAAAGCACCAACAGGGTCATGCTACCCCTGTCGATGCTTAGACGCAGATCGTCGGTTAAGGCAACCATGGCAGTCTCAACTCCAAATCCCAACCTAAAGCCAGTTTGAAATGGGTCTAGATAATCGGTTTCATCCAAGACCACTTGGAGTTGAAGCACAACTGCTCTCTCGATCACTTTGCTCAAGAATGGTAACATAGAAACCGGCCTATAGTTGTTCATGTCCAGGGGGTCAAGGGAAGATTTTTTCAGGAGCGGCCTAATGGCTGCTTCCTTTAAACAAGATGGAACACACCCTTCTCTGAGGGATGCATTGATGATGTCCTTAAGGAACACCATCAAGGCAGTCCCCCCCTGGATGGCCAGCCATGAAGGGCAAGGATTGAGAGGGCAGGTCGTCTTCTTCACCCTACCAAGTAGCTTGTCCACATCCTCGGTACTCATGGATTGAAATTCATCCAGTAAACTTACATCAACGGAGTTGCTGGACACCTCGTCAATTGTTTCTGTCAAATTACTGTCATCTAAGTCGGCTCTTATTCAAGAGATTTTATCTGCAAAGAAATTGTTAAACGCGTCACAGCAGGCTATCGTTGGGTTAAGCAACGGGTTCTGCGCAGGAATAACCTGCGTCAACTCCCTTACCACCCTAAACAGCTCTGCTGGATGGGACTCTGCAGACGCAATACGTGCAGAGGAGAAGGATCTCTGCGCTGCACGTATTGCCTCTAGATAGGACCAAAGAAAGTTCCTATGACGAGTCCTGTCGGATAAGAGTCGAGTTTTCCGCCAGTTGCGCTCTAGTCTTTGTCAAACCCGTTTCATTTTCCTAAGCTCTGTTGTATACCATGGCTTATGGTTTGGAGCGGGTTGGAAAGGACGCTTGGGAGCGATCGTGTCAATAGCCTTGGTAAGGTCGGTGTTCCAGGTATTAACCAAAGCTTCGACAGGGTCACCGGCGTTACCAACCATTAAACCCTCCAAGGCTTTCTGGAATCCTATTGGTTCCATTAGCCTTCGAGGTCCGACCATTTTAATGGGTCCACCACCCCCGGTTTGGCGGGAAGAGACTCTTAGTTCAGTCTTGACCAGGAAATGATCCGTCCATGACAATGCGGTGGTTTTTATAACCTCCGCCCACAGATATTCCTGCTCCATACTAAAGACCGCATCGAGGGTATGACCTGCACAATGTGTGGGCCCGACGACCTTTTGGGATAGGCCCACGTTTGTCATGGTTTCCATGAACTCCCGAGCCACACCAGTCAGATTTGTCAAGCTGGTCTCGAGTGGAATGCTGAAGTCACCCAAAACTAAAAGTCTGGGCGACTCCAACAGGAACTCTGAGACCAGCTGTCTCAGCTCAGTTAGGGAGTCTGCTAGACAACGGGGTGTTCAGTATACTAGCAGAATCCCCAAACTATCCATGGTCCTCAGGCTAAGGTACATACACTCAAAGTGGACTGTGTTTCGGACAGGTATCCTGGTCAAGGTCAGATAGTCCTTATAAACTAGAGCCACTCCACCCCCCACCCACTTCTCCTCACCTGCTCACTGACAGAATACCCGGCTGGGAGGGCCTGCGCCCACGTGACAGCGCTATCCTCTCTCAGCCAGGTTTCTGTGAAGCAAGCCAGGTCGGCATCCTCATCCAAGAGAAGATCGTAAATAATATGAGTTTTATTCATAACCGACCTGGCATTGCAGAGGAGCAAAGTAAGGTTCTGTGGAATGGTTGGTACGATCTCCAATCCATTCCGGGAAACAGGGTGAACTGAAGATGGGACAGCTAACAAACAGCGATCCCACCTTCTTTCGTAACATCTGTTCACTCTGTTCCGACCATACCTCCCTTTCCCAAGCACAACTCCAATTTCCGCCCCCACTCCATTCCCGGCCTCAGCTGACTCCAATTGCAGGTTTAGAGTCCTTCTGGCTACTGGCTGGTGTTCCTGAGGGGTGTGGACCACGCCCCCTCCCGCTGCTGCCTCGCTGCCCAGAAGTCCTCAGGGCCCCACTACAGCCTCCTGTCCCGGTGGAATGGGGTGAAAGGCTGCTGCAGGCTGGAGAACCCCTGGCTTGCTGGCTGGCTGAATAAAGCCAGCTGGCTGGCTGAATAAAGCATTTAAGACAGGATGTTCATTTATTTAGTCCCCATACATTACTTCTTAAAACTATAACAAGGAGTAAGGAAGAGGGAGAAAAAAAGAAATGTGGCAACACCTTTAAGACTTACTGGTTTTTATTTTAGCATGAGCTTTCATGGATATAAACCATGTAGCACATAGGCAAGACTATGTACAGCAATGGTATTCAATGTGGTGTTCCTGCAAACCAATGCCAGTGCATCAGACATCAGCTGCCAGTGTGGGAGGCTTCCATGATAGAAAGAAGCAGTTGTAGCTAATGGGCATAAATATGGTATTGGTCCCTGGTACATCTTATAAAAATATGCCAGTTCCTTTAAATTAGATAGCCTGAGAACTGTTATGACTGCTGTTTTATGTAGTCTATGTGTTTGGAGTCCCAGATTTGTATATATTTCTTGGATATGCACAAGTAAAGGAAAGTAGTTTAGGCCTAATTCCTGTGTCTGTGTTCTCATTTCCTCAGCCTGATATCTGCTGTCTCTGCTACAAGACCTATTTGCTGCCTGGTCCTCTTGATATGCTCAGAGGTACCAGTGCACTACCATAACAGCACTCATGTACAGTGTTAGATCATTTTAATTCCTGAAGCTGGTTTCCTTTTCTCAGTTCTTTTTCTGGGAACGAGTACTTTAAGTTTGCTTGACACCATGAAGAACCAGTGAAGTCAAAATAATTTTATTTCACTAATGTTGATAGTTTCTTTCTTTCTTTCTTTCTTTCTTTCTTTCTTTTTTTTTTCTTTTTCTTTTTTTTTTTTGGATACTCACAAATTGGAAAAACTAAATAGGTTTCTTACAGTTCAGGTGTTTCATACAGTTCAACACCTTCTGGTTCCATTTCTAAGGGGGAAAAATAAAATGTTAAAAAGTAAATTCAACTTATCTCTCTGGCTTTTCTTCACAAAAGAAGATTCAGGAAGGACTCATCCTGTGCTTTCTGCAAGCGCGCCGATGACTCAGAAGGCCAATCCAAGATAAACAAGTCCGGTTGCAGAAAGCACAGCAGAAGGTCTCTTTGAGTGATGTTTCTGGGTTTTGATTCTTTCTGCGTTGTCGTTTCTCTTCAAGACGTGTTTGGCGTGAGTTCTCAAATAAGGCTGCAGCATTGTGAATAGTGTGTCTCCATGCCTCCCGATGTGACGCCAGGGCAGACCATTGTTGGTGTTCAATTTGGCCGAGCCTGAGATGTTGTTTCAGGGAGTCCTTGTATCGTTTTTTTTTTGAGCACCCCTCTTATGCTGACCCGTGGCGAGTTCACCGTAGAGTACTATTTTTGGGAGGCGATGGTCCTCCATCCTAGAAACGTGCCCTGCCCAGAGCAGCTGTGTTCTCAATATCATGGCCTCAATGCTGGTGATCCCTGCTTGCTCAAGGACAGCAACATTCGTCACATAGTCAGTCCAGTGTATATTTAGGATTGTGCGTAAACAGCGCTGATGAAAGCGTTCAAGGAGTCGTAGGTGGTGGTGATAGGTGACCCATGTTTCAGATCCATAAAGGAGAACAGACAGTACAATGGCTCTATACACACTGATTTTTGTGCTTCGCCTCAGGTGTTTATTACTCCAGACTGTTTTGTAAAGTCTTCCAAATGTGCTATATGCCTTTGCTAATCTGTGATTGACCTCTTTGTCAATCTTGGCATCTGAGGAGATGATGCTTCCCAGGTAGGTGAACTGCTGAACGGACTTGAGCACAGATTTGCCGACGGCAATGTGGGGATGGTGGTGTTCGTCCTGTGGTGCAGGCTGGTAAAGAACTTCTGTTTTCTTCAGGTTGACTTCCAGCCCAAACAGCTCTGCAGCTGTTGCGAAGCAGGATGTTAGGTGCTGCAGAGCTGCTTCTGTGTGGGCAACAAGGGCAGCAGCAGCAGCGAACAGCAGCTCACGGACTAGATAGTTTAGAGTCTTAGTGTGAGCCAGCATAGCTCAAAACATCATTAGGGTACACAAGCCTCTCTCCCACGACAAAGGCGTGTCAATGGAGAGGTCAACTTATAATTATTTTCTGAACAGGAGACGGAGGGGCAAGATGGCGACGGACTAACAACTTCTGAATTGTCCTCCCACTAACATCTGGCATTACCACCTACATATACCTCAAAAATGCCATCCAAAGGCAAGAAAAGAAATCGGACGAGCCCCTGTAATAATAATGACAATCAGGAATCCTTCAAAGCAGAAAAACAGATGAAGATTGACTCACTCTTCCCAGCGGCAGAGACAACACAGTCCGTGAGTAACAGATCTGTAACAACAGCTCCTTCTATACTCCCTAAGCCATCACAGACACCTGAACTAAACAAAACAGCCCTCTCAATTCCTCAAAGTGTAAATATAAATTATGGGACAGAGCAAGTTGATAACAAAGTTGGTAACAAAGTCAAACTCCCGGAGCTTGGCAGCATTCCCTACAATAACAGCGCTCAGCTCTTTTATGATTTCTGCAAACTGTCCATAGAGACATTGATTCTTATTTTGCAAAAATTAAACGACATTACAAATAAGCTTTCCCAACAAGATCTTCAAAGGCAAAACCCATATGGTACACAGGGGGTTAAAAATATAGCAGATTTCAAGGAAATGTGTCCTGCTACGTCACAGGATGCAGTTAATCACTGCAGAGTGTTACAGAAAAATCAGATTCTGATAAAAATACATAACAATGCCCATTTGTGGAACGGACAGAAGTCTGTTGTGAGATATCTTTCCCAACTTTTAAACATGCACAACAGAACAATTGATTTACTAGACTGCCACTTTTTACCCAGCTCAAGAGCTACTAAGCAAATTTTTCTGACCTTTAGCCGGGCAAATATACCTAACAGGCTGTTACGGAAAAGAAATTTCCTCTGGAATGCACATTGTATATAAATTAACAGAGTTTTTAAGGATGAGATAGTCCGTGACCTCGTCACAGGGAAAACAGCAACAAAAATACAAAGAAGCAATAATAATTCTGCACTCCAAGAGAGAGAACCTAAACACACCTCAAAGGAAGCTCAGGCTATAACTCAAGAAGTAATTAAACTGAGAGAAAAACTCACAGAAATTTGGGAACACACTCCCACAATACAGCTGATGAGAGATACCATCCTGAGTCAATCTAACAGCAATCCAGCCCCATTGAAATCAGCCCCCCCTCGCAGAAAACTGTCAGTGCATTTCTCTGATATCTCTGACAATGAAAGCGAAAGTGATGACTCTCTACTTATAATCAAGGAAACCTTGAAATCCCGAGTTGTAGCCAACACCCCTTCAAAAATGCAATATACTGCAGATGCACCCCCATCTACAACTAAACCCCAGGGGACTCAAACATCCCTATGCAAACCTAGTTCAAGGGAAAAACAGTCTTCACTGCCACCTACCTCATCTCCTAAGCCAAAGAATGCCCCCCTCACTAAAGAGATAGGATCCTTGCTTGCTTTTGATCCTCATTTTGCTTCCCATGCTGCATTGGTTCTTCCAATTTCCCTTCCAGAACAGGCAGGGCAGGAAGAACAGGAATGTGATTCACTACCCCTCCATCCACAGAGGAGGACACAGCCACAGTCAACCCAGTCATTTAACCAACTGCCATCAGATGAATTACCCATTCAGCCTGTGGCCTGCAATGCGACTGCCTGACTTCCAACAGACCAGCACAAGGTTAACCTTATGACCTGGAACATCGCTGGGTGGCCGACGGCCCACAGAGATCCATGTCTTAGTGACTTCCTCACCCAATATGACATTATACTGATCCAGGAAATATGGACTAATAAGGATCTGTTATTAAATGGCTTTCACTCATTCTCAATTCCGGCAGAGCCAGGGAAAAAGCATGGAAGAGCTAGAGGCGTCCTGGGCGTCCTGGTTTCCACCACCCTACATGCCATAACAAGGCCTCTTTCCACTTTTAAAACATATGCCATGGCAGTGCTAATTCAATTTAACCATTGCACTTTGCTGATAATAAATGCCTACATGCCTCCAATGAAGAAGAAATCCCAAATCAGAGGCCTGTGGGCTGAATTGGAATCATACACTGCTAATCTCATGTTGCAGAACCCAAATGCATTTGTAATTTTGGGGGGTGATTTGAATGCCAGACTGGGCCCCAACAATCATACCCTATATGCCCAGCACAAATGCCCTCCTCCTGATTTTGAAGATGATGGAACCCACCTCATCCGATGCTCAAAGGACAAGAAATCAAATTTTGCAGGACTTTGTCTGGATCAAACAGCATTTAGGCTGAACCTTCAAATCCTAAATGGTGCCCTGAAAAATGACTGCCCAGCCGAATTCACTTATCTCTCTGGGTCCAGAATGAGTGCCATTGATTACATAATCATTTCTAGGGGTCTTCTTCCCTATGCCAAGGAAATAGAAGTTATGCCCAGATTTGAAAGTGATCATTTTCCAATTCGGCTACATCTTAGTGACTTCACTCAGGAGACACACACCAGGGAGCGCTATCATCTCTCTGTGACACCAGCAGGAAGGACCTATCGCCGAGCTAAATGGACCCCCCAACTAAACCAAACAATAAGTAAGGTATTGGCTTCAGATGATCCTGTCAACTACAGACCAATTAGTCTCCTCAGTATAATCAGCAAACTCTATGCAAGACACTTACAGTGGAAATTTCAAACCTGGTTGGAACAAGAAAACATACTTGCAGAAGAGAAAGCTGGCTTTAGGGAAGGCCACTCCACCATAGATCAGTGCCTTGTACTCAACCACCTTATTGAAAAATACTCCACCTGCAGCACAGTTTCACTCTATGCTGCCTTCATAGACTTTAAAGCTGCTTTTGACTCTATATCCCGAACCAAACTGTGGAAAAAACTGGAGGCTTCTTCAATCGACCGACGTTTACTCCACCTAATACATATGCTGCATGAAGGGACCTCATTAAAAGTAAGATGTAACCCCCAGGGACATCTCACCAATGACATTGTCACTGAGAAGGGTGTCAAGCAAGGATGCATTCTAGCTCCACTCCTGTTTAACTTCTACATCAATGATTTGGTGGATCACCTCAACAACACTAACTTCCATCCCCCAAAATTAGAGGGAAGGCATATCTCAACGCTGCTTTATGCGGATGATACAGCAGTACTTTCAAGAACTCCCACTGGACTAAAAAGAGCCCTAAGAGCACTAACACAATATTGCAGAGTGGAACAGCTAGAACTCAAGTATCAAAAAACTAAAATCATGGCATTCGCTAAAAGGCCTAAGAACTACAATTGGAATATAGATGGCCACAAGATTGAGCAGGTCTCTTGCTTCAAATACCTGGGGGTAATTTTTCAAGCCACTGGTAGTAGAAAAGCACATGGGGAGTATGCTGCTTGCAATGCACAGAGGAGTACAACAGCCATTCTCAAATTTCTTAAGACAAGAGGAGGCCACTATTTACCTGCAGCGCTCAAACTCTTTGAAGCCAAACCAGTAGCTCAACTGCTTTATGGATCCCAATTGGGACCCTTCCCCAACCCTGCTCCATTAGATCTTGTCCAATCCAAATTTTTAAGATCAGCTTTCCAAACTCCAAAATGTGTCTCTAACGCAGCTCTGAGACTGGAGTCAGGATTTATGAAAGTGGAGGCCAGAGTGTGGGTGACCATACTCAGCTACTGGCTCAGACTATCCCTCTTTCCCACTGGCCTTGCTCCACTAACCTTAAGTGATGATTTCCAATCCAGCTGGAAACAGACAGTGATGACTAAAATTTCAATGTTGGGCCTTTCTCCAGATCTTCTGCTTAGCCTGGGATATGATAGGGCGAAAGCTACTATCAAACAATGGGTAGTAGATATAGAGCGACAACTGGATCTAGCCAGTACTCCAACCTTCATTGCTAGTGACTCCAATAGATATCTGGCCTCTCCTTTGGCATACTTAGCAACACTTAAAATACCTAAACATCGAAGGGCCTTTACTCTTGCACGGTGTCATGCCCTCCCTTCAGCTGTCCTTGAAGGCCGATACAAGAAGATCCCCTTCTCAGACAGACTGTGCCCCTGCAATTTGGGCCAAATAGAAACAACAGAGCATGTATTACTCCAGTGCTCATACTACAGGGACATACGTCTCAGACTTATTTCACCCCTGTTGCATAAATATCAAGGGCACACTGGACAATTCTACATAAACTTGTTGCTTTCAGACACCAACCCAGGAACAACTTATAATGTTGCCAGATTCTGCGTAGCTGCGGTTAAAATTCGACAGACAATGTCCTCAACAGTAGAATAATATCAACCTAGTCTTGTTATACTGGAGCTAATATTTTAAATACTGCTTTTAGCCTGTTTTTATCCTGTGTTTTTATCTTTATTCTGTATCCCCTTTTTACCTGTGCTGGTCTATGACCATAATAAAGATTCTATTCTATTCTATTCTATTCTATTCTATTCTGAACAAACTGCAATTTTAATATACCTAACATGATAATTTTATGCCAAATCAAATGATACAGAACACATTTTCTATTCCTAAAGTTCAAAAAGATTTGAACTTTATCAAAAATATTTAAATTTTCTAATAATTTTTTTAAAGTAAAAAAAAAAAAAAGAATTCCACTGGCTTCAAAACTTCCCAAAAGTTTACATCTCTAACCAAGGATCTTCCTTACATAAATAAAGCTTCCTATATTTTTGGGGTGTGTGTGTGTCAGTATTTTTTTTCTTGTATACATTCACTGGAATAAGAGCTTGCTATGGAGAACAGAAAACCAGAGTAAGTATATTAAAAACAAGCCAGTTGGACTGTATCAGAAGACAGTAAGTTCCAAGACTACTTCTCAAGGGAAAAATGAGAGAATCTGCCTGAGACCAGTGAAAGATACTGCTGTGAAGCTTTGAAAGAACAACAAAGTGAATGACAAGTCAACCAAACAATCTAAGACATGAGACAAGAGGATGAAAAATGTTGCCAGCGCAGCTGATAAATGACACCATAAAAAACTAGGAAGAAGTTACCTAAAAGGGACTATGAGATATAACAAGTCAGCAGACATTTCAAAAGAAAGCAAAACGTAACAGGCAATGGTACTTTAGGATGAAGCGTATGGGGTTTAATTTGAAATACCAGATTTACTATTATTGGTTTGGGGATATCTTGTTGCAACAGCACATTTTCAGCCTCTCAGCAGGACTCTGGCTTAGTAATTGTAGATCTTCTATTTACACAACAGAGTAAAAGTAAATCCCCTTGAAAATCCTATAATTTTCATTGCTCATGTACAAAGTGCAGAAACAACAAATGGATGCTGTGCGACAGCTTGCTGTTGTATGCCTTCAAGTTGTTTCTGACTTATGGTGACCCTAAGGTTTTTCTTGGCAAGATTTGTTTAGAGGCTCTCTCAGAGGCTGAGAGAGTGTGACTTGCCCAAGGTCCCCTTCACCACAAAGTTAGGGTAGGTTCCTGACAGAATAGCATTCCCAGGGCAGTTGCAACTATGCTGTAGGAACCCTTTTTGAGGGAGCGCAGGATGGAGGCTTGTAACTTTGCCTGTTGCCAGGAGAGCAGAAGGCAGGGCTAGAAGGGATTTAAGCTCAACCCCCTCTGCCTCCTCCTTTTCATCACTTTGATTGCCCCCCTCCCTCCACTGAATCAGTGTGATTTAATTGGTCACTTCGGGGTCAGGTAGGAATTTTTATCTTTTACCTGGGGTCTTTTTGCCTACCCCACACTGTGGATGTGGACTTGACAATTGGCTTAGAGTGGTCTCTTAAATAGGCAGTCACTTGGTAGGTAGAGGGGGAGATTTTGGTAGTTCGGTGAGCACCTTTGGCACCTCCCCCTTTTGGAGGTGAAGGGGGGGAGCTGGAACTGCCACTTTAGTTCCTGTGAACTGAGGGGTGGGGAAAGTGACCTCCTTTGGGGCTGGCCTGAGAGATAAACCACTCCTTTTAATTTATGCAAACTGAAGGAAGGACTTTTGGGTTGGCCTTCCAGATGCGGGCTGACTGGTGAGCAACCCAGCTTATGGGTTCTCTCTGGAGTTCAGGTGTTTTTGCCCAAGGGAAGTTGGGGAGGTAGTCTTGGAGTTGACTTCCTACCCCAACAATTCCCATATTAGGTTGCTCTCCCATTGTAGCTCTCTCAGAATGGGGTTAAACAGGTTTTAGCTAAATAATAGTGGCCCTTTATATCCCAGCTATATGTCTGGTCTCTTTATTTGTGTCTGGTCTCTTTATTCCAGTGTCTACCACCAAACAGGAATTGCAGTGGTAGCCAGTAGGACTTGGAATGAAAAGCCCTCCCCCTAACAATGGGGCTATTTGAAAACAGAACTAGAGTGTGAGGACGTCAACTGACCAACAAATCCAAGTAAATACAAACTAAGACTTGCTTAGTCGCAGCTGTTACAATTTTGTGTTTTCTTTCACAACAGGGGTTTAGTGCTTCAGTCTATTAAGATCAAGTTATCAGCAAATGCCTTTTGGATCAAGGTGAAAGGGGTCATCGATATTACTGGTGATTTTCGCATTTACAAGATGTTGGAGGGGTGGACTAG
Source organism: Gambelia wislizenii (assembly GCA_030847615.1). Taxonomy (NCBI): domain Eukaryota; kingdom Metazoa; phylum Chordata; class Lepidosauria; order Squamata; family Crotaphytidae; genus Gambelia; species Gambelia wislizenii. The sequence continues at coordinate 198,703,157 of JAUMIR010000005.1, read as the reverse complement.
GGAGCGGAGAACCATAGTTGACACAAGGACACCACTTTCTCCAGTCATCCTTAAAGGCTTAAGAGGGGGGCCTGGGCAAATATTTGTATGTCACCCTATGAGGTGTTGCTTTTTCACACGGCAGCATTTACTTCCTTTTTTAGTGCATTACACGTCAGTGAGTTAATTAGATCATCATGGAACAATGGCTCACGTACGGCAGTAGAGCTTAGAGACCTGTCTATGGAGAAGGGCAAATTATTTTAACTTTACATTTTTCTAAGACTGATCAATGGGGAGTGGGGAACCATTGTAGGTTACACTCATGTAGTGACCAATCCCTATGCCCCGTGATGGTTTTAAAGCAATATTTACAAGTCCGTGGGAACTCCCCAGGCCCTTTCTTCATACACGCCAATTTCTCCCCACTAACTAAATTCCAGTTTTGGATGGTAACATCTAAGGCCTTGAACAGTTTGGGCCTGAGGGGTGTCCAGTTTGGGACACCCTCTTTTCGAATCAAGGCGACATCCATAGCTGCTGCCCTGGGGATGCCATACACGTTGATCAAAAGGATTGGGCAGTGGAGGTCCTCCACCTACCGCAAATATGTCAGCCCTCTACAGTATTAACCATGTTTGCCTTCCCCTTTCGTTTTGCAGGTTTCAAGTCATTGCCAGTGAGGTTTTGGGTGCTGTTCTACGGCCACAGTATGGTTTACTGGGCTGTGCAACAGGCCCACTTGTGTCACTACAGGCCTAACCTGGGTCTGGGTGACAGATCCATGGTGGATTGGCTCATCAAGAGGGGTCTGCAGCGGCATGGGCTCATTTCTTTGTTGTTTGACAAGCACCAGGGGCCACCATCACACATTCTTGTCCTTCACCTTGGTGGGAACAACCTGGGCCTTTTGAAAGGGAACGTGTTGATTTTGCAGGCCATCCACGATATGGAAGTAATCAGGTCACGGTGGCCTGAGGTTACTATCCTGTAGTCTGCTACTTTGCCAAGAGAATTATGGCCTGGGGATGGGGAGCCCTGCCTGATTGACAGGGCAAGGCATAGGGTGAATAGGGAGGTACGCAACACCCTTCAGGGGGGATGGGTTTTTACCTTCTTCACCCACAAATTGTGTTTAAGAGATCAGAGTTCTACCAGGCAGATGGGGTACATCTATCTGACATGGGTAACCTGATATTGGGCAAGGGGGGTATCTTCAGCAGGGGTTGAGGGACCTCTTGGACAAGCTAGTGGGGGATAGGACTAAGCAAACGCTTGCCCCTTATCTATGGCTAGATGAAGGGGGAGGCGTAGATTTTGGTGTCCACCTGTGGCACCAATTTTGATGAAGGGGGGGGGTCTCAGGAACTGTCACTTTAGGTCAGGTGACTTGGGGAGGTAAATGAGACTCTCCTTGGGGCTGGCCTGAACTAGAGACCCTCACCTAAACTCTCGTGATTTGGGTGGGGGACTTTTGGATTGGTCTTCCAGATACAGGCCAGCTGGGTAGCAACCCCAACTCTTGGGGTTCCTCTCTGGGGCTTAGGTGTTCACCCTGGGGAAGCTGGGGCATAAGATCTGGGATAGACCTACTGCCCCAGCTGCTCCCACACTAGGTTGCCTCCTCCACCTGAAGATCTTTAAAAAATAGGCAGGGTTAAATAAAGCCCAATTATTGTATCCCATCTTTTGTGTCAGGTCTCTTCATGTGTCTGGTCTCCTTATTTCCCTGAATCAGTCAGCAAAAGCCTTCCCCCTAACAATGGGGATATTTAAAAACAGGACTGGCGTGTGAGAAGGTCAACTGATCCAAGTAAATACAAACAAAGACTTGCTTAACATTCCTAATTGTTGAGGGGTGGTTGCTTTACAAATAGCACAAGGATGTTGTTTAAAGAAATGTGCCCTCACATTCTTTTTTCAAAGTAGGAATCTAAATAGTACCTTGATATCACAAAATGAGAAATAGCAGAACTACCATGTAATTAGCGTAAACATAAGGATGTCGTTTTAAGATACTGGAGAAATAATGGCACAAGATGTTAGGATACTGCAAGATGAAATCACACATCAGGACAGGGGAGAAAATAAAGAGGTATTGCTCATAAACACTGGTTCCCACTGTAATGATTCTCTGGGGATAATCAAGAAAGCCATCCATTAAGGATATAGATATCAGTTTTGCCTCTGTCCCATGTATTACTATTCAAATGAGTCTTGGGACTTTTTCGGACAAAGAAAAAACAACGCTAGCAGCCTCACCACATTGCGAGGCTGCAGCGCTGCAGGGCGTCCGTTTCGCATGACGCCGGTCCCTAGGGGTACTGTTGCAGTACCGCTGGGACATTTGAGCATTATATTTCGGCGATTTATACTCACGATCGTTGATAGTGAGTAAAAATCTGCTAAATATAATGCTCAAATGTCCCAGCGGTACTGCAACAGTACCGCTAGGGACGGGCATCATGCGAAACAGATGCCCTGCAGCGCTGCAGCCTCACAACGTGGCGAGACTGCTAGCATTGTTTTTTCTTTGTCCGAAAAAGTCCTTACTGTAAAAATCATTATGAACATTAGGATGAAAATAGTCTAATCAACAACTCAGTTTACTCACTATATTTCTCTGCAGTTGCTGTCTTTACATTCTGCATGAAGGGGAACTACATTGGTCAAAAGTGAGCATACTTCTTGCCCAAATATGTTTAGTGCAATGTTTATTCATTAACCTGTAACCTGCCTATCCAGGTAACACACAGCAGTCAAAATAAATACAAATGTATACTGACAAATATATAAACAATCACGATAACAGCATTAAAGATTTTTGTATCTCTGCTGACTGTATCTTTATTCTATTGGTAAAGATCAATAGAAAGCCTAAATATCTTAAAGACACCAGGTCCTGTCTGATCTTGGAAGCTAAGCAGGGTCAGCCTGGTTACTACTTGGATGGGAAACCACAAATGAATACCAGGTGCTATAAGCTATATTTCAGAGGAAGGAACTGGTAAAACCACCTCTATTTCTTGCCTAAGAAACCCTATGGAATTAATGGGGTTGCCATAAGTTGACAGGTGACTTGAAGGCGCACACACACACACAAAGATTAATAACTTATGTCCATTGAGTTCCCAAGGAAGGGATATGCTCTTATCCCTAACCTATGGTCCATTTAGAAGTAAAGCTTTGTATCTATGGCAAGAGAGCTTCCTGGCAGGCAAGTTTTAGCAGGTAAAGACTAGAGTGCTCCGTTATTAGTCTTCTCTCAATTCTGAAAATAGTCCTCTATTTTCAAAAACAAAAAATAAATTGTTTTCAAATGTTCTAGAGCTTGTGAACAAGCAGACTGTAAAACCACACAACAAAGAAAGCTTGTCCATGGTAGCTAACCTGTTATGAGACTATACTTAGCTCAAAAGTAATATTCCGGATACTGACAACTAAGAGTTGAGGTAATTTTCACAGCAGGTAATACTGGGTCAATATAATACTACTGCATGTCCTATCTTCCTTGAGAAACTTATTGTTTAAATCATGGGCTGAAGGTTATATTTCCAGTATAATATGATGTCCCAGAATACATAGCCAAGTGTTTAAGCTAACATCACTGCACTGTGAACTCTGCACACATTTAATCTTTTGTAATTAACCACATATCACAATGATTTCACCAAGAGGTACTTCATTAGCTGAAACACATACTCCACATTTCTGCTGAAGAACAGCAATACATTTTGAGGTTACAAAACTCTTAATCTACACTGTTAAAACCAATTAATATTTATATTATAATATTACGTATATCATTCTTGAATAATAATATATTCATTTAAAATAATAATATATTCATTTAAAATAAAAGCTTAGCTCTTTACATTCCCAACTACCTCATTACTATGCATGCCATGGTCATTACTGTACATTTTGGATAGATCTGCTTATAATATCAGTTTTGTTAAAGATGTAACTGTAGCAACAAATCTATATTAAACTTGCCTATGCTTTATTTTGATTTTTACAATGTGTTTTGTGACACTTCAGGCATCCATATAGTATGTCCACACCTCATCTACAGATTATAGTTACAATCTCCAAAGACATTTTTTAGCCCAAAGAACAGGAAATATTCTCATACATACTTCTATTCATCAAATCATCTGCAGTTGAATCAAGATTGCTGAAATACAACTGAAGAGGAGAATAGACTTTCTAAGCCATATACATTTCAGCCTCTTCCTCACTAAATTGCTTAACAAAATAATATCTGGAGATCCTTTAGGACTGCATTTTCCTAGGTACCCATATGCCAGGGTCCACAACCCTATCAACTGCCCACTACTTAAATTATACTATAGTCTATTTCCTCATTGTACAATGGCATCGATCGCAGAAAGTGATGGAGGATGCTATAGAAGACACAGCAGACATGAAAGGGAAATTTACTCACTGGTAAAGGAGTTTGTTAAAATCCTCTGTCTTCTTCCATCCTGCTTACGCACTGCAGGAAGAGCCAGGAAAACTAAAGCAACAATGGGAAGCCAGGGGAACAATGGGGCAGGCTGGAAGAGGAAGAGACGAGGACACAGAATCAATTAAAGGAACTGGAGGAGAATGGTAACACCTACCAGGATGCTAGCTTAGGTGCTACTACTACTAACACAGGAGACAAAATTCGCTGTCACTCCTCCAGATGATAAAAATTCCAGATTGGAGAGGAGATAAAGGGCCATGAAATGAGAGGCAGAATGAAAAAGTGGGAGGTGCTTAACCAAAACAAACATACAGGTGGAGCTGTCCAGCATCTGTCATTTCTGCTGCCACCAGAGGAGCAATGATATCCCATCATATAGGAGCACCAGAGTCCCCTGCCTTTCTTTCTTTTTTTCTTTACCTAGGACCAGGGCAAAAAGGCAAGGAAGTCTGCTACAGTAATGAGGAAGTAAACAACAGTGTGTTTACTTTCTTACAGCCTGGCACACACAGTTCTCTTTGAAGAGGACCTGACAATGGCTATGTTGTAGCCTCAGGCAACCAAGACAGAGCCTGCAGTGAGACCACATGTATTTCCCAATTTTTCAGCTGCTCTTCTCATAAAGACCTCCACTTAGTTTTTCAGGGCATCCACAAGGAAAAGGGCAAAATGGCTACTGATACATGGTTTTAACAGGAAATAATATTTTCAATTTAAATCACAAAGAAACAAAGACATAAAAAACAATAAAAGTTTCTATTTCTCTTGACAGTTGTTTTATACTGTCAAATTTTGTAGATAGAAAAATGAAGGTAATGGTGAGCTTTCCAACTGCAGGTGTTTGAGCAGTTTGGACACGTGAATGAAAGGAGGAGCAGTAAAAGGAATACTACATTGAGTACAAAGCTGCATGAAAACTCTTTTCTACCATCTAACTCACCTCATACAGATGAAGTTATAGCTTATACACACTATAAAGTTTCATACTGCCCTGCACAAAGGACTTTTTAAAAAGGCTATCTCCCTTTTAAACACACACCATGATCATATTCTGAAAACCAATTTTACTGTCTCTAGTGGCTGTCATCACATTTCAGGCTTTCAAAGACAAGAAGAAGTTGTTTTGTTCCTTTACTAAAAGGTGTTGCACCTCTTCTACCTATCTGGAATGAAAATCCACATACATTGCTTGTATGCTTTTCAGGTTGTATCAATACCACTTTGCCTCATAGTATTCTTCTCTTCCTTCTTCAGGATTTCAACAGCTGCTTGAAAAGCTATCAGAACACTGTTTTCAAGGGAGATAAACAGAGCTCTATATTTCATATTAACTTCTCCTCACTCCTTCTGTCATTTCATGCTTCACAGAATGTCCAGCATAATATCAACAGACCAGTGGTATAGCAAATGATTCTGAGATACAAAACATGAGAGGCTAAAACTACAAGCAACCTGCCAGACAGCATTTAAAACAAAATATAGATTTATTTGCACAGAATTTTATTTCTTGCTATATATACTTATGGAGCTAGCTATGCAATGACTGGTTATTTCAAGATTTGTTCAGCTACTACCACAACAACTTAAATCAATAAGAAAGTAAATATTAATTTAAGTACCTCAGAGAGAGAAAACAGAAACACGGCTATAGCTTGTCATTTCAGAAGGTGTAGCTATTGAAGTAACCAACTGAAAACATTCAGAAGCATACTGAAAGGATCTCCTCTACTGTTATTTCAGGGGTGAGAATCATGCAACCTTTCAGATGTTGTCAGAGTGGAGCTCCCAGAGCTCCTCACCACTGGTTATGGTGGCCAGGGCTGCTGGGAGCTGAAGTCCAACAACATTTGGAGGGCACTTGATTCCCACTCCTGCTCTACATCTTTAAGATCAGACCTGTCCAGTGCCACAGCTCTGATGCAGTCCAAAAGTAATTCTAAGATTAATGCGGATGGCTGAACTTCAGAAAACAAAGGTGTCATGAAACAAGGCAATCCAGCACCTGTCCCATTCATCAAGACCTCAAGACAGCAATGATACAAGAAACGGAGAACAAGAAACTGAGCAGAGAATATCTACCACATGTCAGAAGCATACAACTGGAGTGCTGAGCTAAACTGTAGTGCAGCACAAATCACAATGACATTAATCACAATGTTACTATGAACATACTTGCACAAAATAGTTTAGGTACAGCCAAAAAGCCTGGCTACTTACTGATTAATTCCAAGTAAAACATTCCATAACATACGTGGCATGATTTCATATTAATTGCATAATGAACTTAATAAAAGACCCTTATAGTAGTCAATTGATTATGATCAATGCAATATAATGAATTAATTAACATTTTACTTCAGATTATAAACAAATGTGACTTGTAACTACTTAGGAGAATATATCTTCCAAAACACTGCATTGTAATGCTATTACATAAATCTATGATCATGTCACCTTTTGGAGGGCGGGGGATAAATTTCTGTTTGTTCCATCTCAAAAAAAGTACAGTACGTCAAAGAGCTGGAAAACCTATGGAAATAGTCACACACACACCCCAAAAAAGCTGAAAAACTTGCATTACAAGGAAAAGCTGATGAATTTTGCAAATCTTCATTTAGAGAAAAAAAAAACTACAGAGGAAGAAACTGGTTTATAAATTATGAATAGCATAGAAATGACTGGACAGAAAGGAGAAACTGCCCACTTTCTGTTCTAGAACTTAAAGTTTCCATGTGAAATCAACTGAGACAGAGGCCAAATCCACACTACACATATAATCCAGTTTGAAACTGGGTTATTTGCCATGACTCCTTCCCATGGAATCCTGGAATTTGTAGTTTGGTGAGGCACCAGTACTCTTTGTCAGAGAAGGCTAAAGACCTTGTCTATTGACAATTCCCAGGATTCAATAGGAAGGACCCATGACAAATCATCCAATTTTAAACTGGATTATTTCTGTAGTGTGGATTTGGCCAAAGGAAATACTTCTTCCTGCAAGATACAGAGTATCTTCTGATGGCACAACAAGGCAGACAGGTACAAGAATGGGGCATTTACTGAGGCAGCAGTTCAACAAACCAGAGTTGTACTCTGTGCTTTGTCACGTTGTCTAAATGCAGGTGTTTTCTCTTCTCTGGTTTATTTCTCACTCAACAAACCTAAGAAAGAGACCTAAAATATATCCTGGATTCTTCAACTGACGTAGTGGAAGGGAAGAAGACAGAGAAGTTGTCCAATGTCAGATAACAGAAAGCTTTCTGGTTTGCTTAGCAAAGCTTTCCAGTTTGCTTAGCAACTCCCAGAGCCAAGTGGAAATTATTCAAAGCATTTACCAACACCCTACTTATAGTTAATAAGCCAGGGTTCACAGATCCCTAGCTCATCACATCGTCAAAATTGGCCCATCGTTAATTAATGGAATTCACAAGATATTAGGCCAGATCAATCTGTTTCTTGGCTAAATTTAACCTCCCCTCTTCCTTACTTAACGGATGGTGTAAGAAAGCATTCCATTAACACTTTCCCCTACAGTAAGACATAATGTACAGATCTCCAGTAGGCCAAAGATAAATACTCAAAGCCTGGAGGGGAATAAGGGGAAAATTAATGAGAGGGCAAGAGTACACTTAGTTCTTCTCACATCAAAAAGAAGATTGTAGCAAATCTGTTCCTTGTTTCTCAAGAAAAACAGCTTCTTCTGCACAATCCAGCTAGGAGTTGATTCATACTAGCTAAAATGAATGGGAAAACATGTTTTAAAGCCTACTTGAGCATGCATAACATTTTCCAATTAAAAAAAAATCTGTGGAAGTATGAAATGAAATGTACGTTTGAGGCTATGTGATATTTGTTCTCTGCTTCAACTGCAGCTCTAAGTCAAATTCTACACCTACTAGAGGTTTACTGACATCACTGTTAACACTACAAACCTTGCTACAGGAATATCAGTCTCCATTGTTTCAAGAAATTTAATCTCAAAAGGTTAAATAACAACAAGTTGAACAAGGAAGAAGCAGAAAATGAACTGCTATAGCACCTAAAGCCTGATTCAGCTGGGACAGCAAAGGGGCAGGGAGCCAGACAGGAAGGTAGGCATGAGCAAAAGGATGGGGGGGGGCAGCTAGAGATGGACTTCAGTTGGAAATCTAAAGACCTAGGGTTCTTCTTGTCCTTAACCTCTACAAAGAGCTCCAGAAGCAGGGGGGCTCTGAATGGGTGCTTTGAAGAGGAGCAGTCGTATAATGGGCCACATAACATCACAGAATCATTTTCCGTTTAATAAATTAAGGTACTTTATTTTATGTGCCTTCCTTTATTTTTCTTTTCGTCATCTGTACACTTCTCCATCTGTCAGCTTTCTTCTTATATTTTCCTTTCCTCTCCTCTCTCTGCCTTTTTGCTGTGTCATGCCTCTCCTTTTCTCATCCTCTCCCATTCTTATGCTCCCTCTCTCCTCTCTACTTTCTTCTTCCTTCCTCCTCCTCAGTTTTCTCTTTCCTAGAGAGAGGTGTGATCTTTCACTGCTGCCATTCGGAGAGAATGTACATGTATATGGGTAATTGTCTTTGGAAAGAGCTTAGAAAAGATATAATTGGCATGCTGGCTTGAGGATTCTGGGTCCTAAAATTAATATTTCTAAGCTCTGCTCTGAAAGAAGAAGAGGAGGAGGAGGAGGAGGAGGAGGAGGAGGAGGAGGAGGAGACTTGGGTATCTGAGGGCAAGTTGGCTGGCAGAGAGAGATGGAGAGAGTCATCTGGCATAAAGAAAGACCTGGAAAGACAACTGGCTATCAGAAAGAAAAGGTTTGTATTTCTCTAAAATGGTCATCTTCTAAAACAAATGTAGTATGTGGGGAAATAATCATTGTAATGTAAAAGCAATCTTGTGTGCCTCATTCACATCCTAAGATAAGTCTAGGGTTTTTCCCTGCATGCCTTTTGTTCTCCCAAGTTCCCTTTCTCTTATTTCACTGGGCACTTCCTGCCAACTGGAGTGCTGGGTCATTCCACACATGACCTAATTTAAAATTTTATTGCTTTGTGTAAGCTCTCTTTAAGTTTGAGTCTCCATGAGGCTGGAGCCATCTTTTTCTCCATCTTAAGCCATCTTAAGCTATACCATCTTTCCTGCAACAATGCCATGATGTTTACCATGCAGCCTGTAGGCTGGGTGAGTTTTTTCCTACCCTAAATACCATTAGTTAGTTAGGAACCTCTTTTTAAAGTTTGTTTTAGTATGTAGATTGAGATTGATATACCTTCAGTAAACTTTTGATTTGCATTTTATTTTTATTTTTTTAATATATATTTTTATTCAAGTTACAGTCATGTACATTCACATAATTTATATAGTTACCAAACTTATTGCTTCACATTGTAACTTCATTTATACAATCAGATAAAAAAGAATAAAAATAAAATAATATAAAATAAAATTTAAAAAAAAAACGGCCAACTTCCTTGTTGGCTTTTCTTATTGCTACGCCGTTCTCTTACTTCTTTCTGCCCGGGCAATTACCCTTGAATTGCTATTTTTGGAGATAATTTTTTCCCCTTTTTTCTTCCCCTTTTAATACCTTTTATATATAAAAGGGAAAACATCCAAAATTCTTCTATTACTATTTTTATCCAATCACAACCATTCCCCCCCCCCGTTCTATTATCCATTAGTCATCTCAAAACTTTAGCTCTTATTACCTTTCCTCACCTTCCCAGAACTTTTTAAGCGGTTCCCATTCTATTTCTATCTTTCTTGCATCTTTATCTTTTAATCTAGCTGTTAGTTTGTCCATATCCATTGCATCATATAGTTTTAATAGCCATTCCTCTACCGTAAGAGATCTTTTACTTTTCCAATATTTAGCATACTTAATCCTTGCTATAGTTATTATATACAGTAAAAGTTTCTTTACTTCTCCCCCTGTATTGATACCAACTTTGTCCACCATGTTTAACAAATATATCTCCGGTTCTAAAGGAAAGTTTATGCCTACAATTTCTTTTATCTTACCATGTATTTTCTTCCAATATGATCTCGCAAATGAGCATTTCCACCACATATGTTGAAAAGTACCTTCTGTCTTTTTGCATTTCCAGCAGTCCTTTTATCCTGTCTTGTACATTTTGTCAATTTTGATTGGCGTCAAGTACCACTGATATAACATTTTATAATAATTTTCTGTCAGTTCTTGGGACAAAGTAAATTTTTGCATGTTGTGCCAAGATTTTTCCCATCTTTCTAATTCAATTATATGTCCGATCTCTTTGGCCCACCTTACCATTGTATCTTTTATTAGCTCACCTTCTAGTTCTCTTTCTAATAAAACATTATAATATTTTGCAATTCGTTGTTTTTTACCTTCAAAGAATGTTTTTTTCTAATTCATTTTGTTCTGCTTGAAAGTTATCTAATTTTAAATCCATTTTGAATCTTTCAAGCAACTGTTTGTACAGAAACCAACTAATCTTATATCCTTCACCTTGCAATTCTTCCCTAGATTTTAGTTTTATCTGATCTTTTGTTAGATAGGTACAAATATTTTGATATTTTAACCAATCATGATCTGTAACTTTTGATAAACCGAACAAAGCTTCTTGCGGAGAAGCCCACATCGGTATTTTTGTGTAAATTTTTTTCTTTATTTCCATCCAGATCTTAAGCAATGCTTTTCTGACATAGTGGTGGTCAAATATTCTATTTTCTTTCTTTTTGTTGTAAAAAAGGTATGCGTGCCATCCATAGCTAAGGTCATGTCCCTCTAAGGCCAACAATTTAGGATTATCTAATCAAATCCATTCTTCTATCCAAGTGAGGGAACATGCCTGATAATATTTGTAAAGATTTGGCAATGCAAGTCCCCCTCTTTCTTTTCTATCTGTCATCAGTTTATACTTTATTCTCGCCTTTTTACCCCCCCCCCGATAAATTTAAGTACATCCCTATTCCACGTTTTAAAACAGGCATTGTTTGTTATTATAGGAATGTTTTGAAACAAAAATATGAACCGCGGGAGGATCATCATTTTTATCACTGCTACTCTCCCTAGCAGTGATAAATTCATATTAGACCATTTAGTCAAATCTTTCATTGAATTTTTCCATGTTTTTATAATTATTCTCAAAAAGGTCCGCATTTCTTTTTGATAACCAGATCCCCAAATACTTAACTTTTTTCTCTGTTCTAAACCCTGTACTCTCTTTAAGTTTTTCCTCTTCGTCCTTTTTAATATTTTTGGTAAGTATAATCGTTTTCTCCTTGTTAATCCTAAACCCTGATACTGTTGCAAATTTCTCCAATGTTTCTTTGAACTCTTCAAGATGTTTCAATGGATCCTCCAATATAACAACCAAATCATCTGCGAAGGCTTTCATCTTAAATTTGTTTCCTTTAATCCTAGCGCCTTTTAGCTTCCTGTTGTTTCTGATATTGTTGTTTAATATCTCAATTACAATCAAAAATAAAAGGGGGGACAATGGACAGCCTTGCCTGGTTCCTTTATTGATTTTGATAGCTCCTGTTTTTTCTCCGTTAATGATTATTTGCGCCTTTTGATCATCATATATCCTGTTTATCCACTGTCTGAAGTTAGTAACGATATTCATTCTCTCTAGCACTTTTTCCATAAATAACCAATTCACGTTATCGAAAGCTTTCTCCACGTCTAAGAAGCATAATGCCAATTTTTTTTCATTATGTTTCTCATAATATTCCAGTATATCTATTATTGTTCTTATATTATTTCTCATATATCTATTTGGGAGGAAGCCATTTTGGTCTTCATGAATTAGCTGATTTAAAATGATCTTAAATCTTTCTGCTAGTATATTTGCAAAAATTTTGTAATCTATATTTAGTAATGAAATCGGCCTATAATTCGCCGGATCCCTTCTATCTTTATCATCTTTTGGAATTATTGTAATGTTTGCTGTTTTCCACGATTCTGGAACTCCATCCTTTCTAACTGAGTTGAATGCTTTTGGAAGGGGTATAAGTATTAAATCTTCTAATTTTTTATAATATATGGAAGTAAATCCATCCGGTCCTGGGGTTTTTTCTGGTTTTAATCTTTTGATAGCCTCTTTAATTTCCAGTATAGTAATATCTCTATCTAATACAACTTTTTGGTCCTCAGTTAATTTGATTATTTCTTGTTTGTCCAGGTAGCTATCTATCATCTTTTCTCTTTTCTCTCTGCTTGACTCATCTCTATATAATTTCATATAGAAATCTTGAAAGCAGTTTTTTATTTGATCTTGTTGACCACCCTTTTCCCCTTATAATTTATTTCCGTTATAATTCTTCTTTCTTTCTGTTTCTTCAATTTGTAGACAAGCCACTTACCAGGCTTATTAGCGTATTCAAAGTGTTTTTGCCTTACCATTCTTATTTTTTGTTCCATTTCTTCTATCGTTGTTGACTGTATTTTTTTCCTAATTATTTCTATATTTTTAGTACCTTTTTGTTGTTTGGGTTTTCACTCAATTTAGCTTCTTCCTCTGCTAGGTCTTGGCATAGCTGTTTAAGTTCCTCTCTATCTTGTCTTTTCTTTTTCACTTGCTTTCTTCAAAAAGTGCCCCCTCATAACCGCTTTACTGGCTTCCCAAATAGTACTCATCTTTAACTCCTCTGTTGTATTTTCTATAAAGTAAAGTTTTAGAGTATCTGATGCTTCCTTAACATTTCTATCTTCTTTTAGCAGGTTATTATTAAGACGCCAATGGAACTCTTTCCTTTTCCCCGACAATGTAAGGATAATTGGGTTATGATCTGAGATCCATTTTGGTTTTATTTCCATTGATTTTATAGTTGGAATTATTTTTTTAGACACAAAAAACATGTCAATCCTAGATAGTGAGTGATGGACTTCGGAGTAAAAAGTAAATCCTACTGCCTCCCCATATTTCCCCCTCCATGCATCTATTAATTCTAGCTCTTCTTTCATTTCTAGAAAATTTTTTGGCAGCTTCCCTTGATTTCTCCGGATTTTCTTTTCTTCAGATTTTCTATCTATTGTTGGGTCTATTACTCCATTCCAGTCCCCCAGCTATATCATATTTTCCCAATTAGAGGTGTACTTCATTATTTCTTTCTTTAATTTGTTGAAAAATTTGTCCTGTCCTGGATTTGGTGTATAAACACCTATTACCAATATGTTTTCATCATGAATTCGTATTTCCGCCCCTAGATATGAGCCTTCGTTATCTTTAAATATCAGTTTTGCTTGGAACCTTATATTTATATACATTACCACTCCTTTTTTCTTTTTTTCGTTTGATGTTATAAAAGACTGTCCTAATCTGGGATTCTTCAAATATTTGTCATCGCCTTTCCTCATCTGAGTCTCTTGAAGGCATATGATGTACAGCTTCACTTTTCTAAATAGTGAAATATTTGTCTTCTTTTATATGCAGAATTTATTCCTTTTGTATTCCATGGAAAAAAAATTACATCCATGTTTATCTTTCTCTTTTCTCTATACTAATTAGGTTTTATATATGTATAACTAAGTTATATTTTTTTCCTTTTAGTGTATTCTTGTTACTTCTTTATCTGTTCAGTTATTTTTTTATTCTTCGTCTTCCTCGCTACTCTCTTCTTCTGTTTCTTTCTTTTTCTGCCTTTTCTTTCTGTATCGTCACTCTATCTTCTTCGTCTTCTGTTTTTTCCCTTTCTTCCGAGTCTGAACCTTCTTCTGAGTTTTGTTCTTCTTCTTCGTGGAGTTCCGTTACTTTTTTTTGCTGAGATTCCTTATATTTTTTTTTCTCTTTCTGTTTACTGGCTTTTTCTTCTCTTTTTCTCTTTCTGTTTACTGGCTTTTTCCTCTTCTTGATTTGCATTTTAAACTGACTCCTTTGTTTTGTAATGAGTCTAATTTAACTGAGTAATCTCAGACCTCTGAATACACTTTTTAAATGTTAATTGAGCTTAAGTCAGCATTCTTAAGTTTGCACTCTGCATGAAGTTAAAAGTAAATGAATGATTTTTAACTCTCTTTTTTAAAGGAGATAATTCTTGTTGCTTTTTAAAAGGACTAGATCCTGGAATTTTTAATACAGTTTTATTTTTAGACTCATTACTCCTACATGGAAGGGTTTGATTCCCAGTTTGAAGACTTAAAAGCTCAGTTTAATTTTTGTTTTTGCAAAAGTTTTGTTTTTTTCCTTTTATCTGATCACCTAAGAGTTGGTGTTTTTGGTCTCTCTCGGCTTGAAGACAAAGGCCATAAAGCAATAAAGCTATAAAGCAATTATGGCAGAGGCAAATCCTCCTGGCCTACCTGCTATTTAAACCTGGAGAAACTGTATGGGCCAAATTATAGAAGATGGTCTTTTTCTTTTGAAACATACCTGAAGGCCATGGGACTTATTGATGTTTTACATAAACAGAGGCCAAATCAGGGAAGAGAGAGAGATTATTTTGATAGGAATGTTCAAAAAGTATTAGCATACATAATTTTAACAACTGATGAAGGATTAGTTTGTGAAATCAAAGATAAGAGAACAGCAAAACCTGCTTGGGACACTTTGAGAGATTTATGTGATGTTCCATCCATGGCAAAAACTATTGCATTGATGATGAAACTTGTGAACATGAAATTATCAAATCCAAGATGTCTAGATGAACACATTAATGATTTCAGAGCTACATTAGCAGAATTGCAATCTCCTAGAGAAGAGATTCCAAAGGCTATGCAAGTTGGGATTTTCTTAGCAAGCTTACCAAAGTTTTACAATCCTATCATAAACACTTTGCAATTGAAAAATGATTTAACCCTACCAGAAGCCTATATTCTAATAAGAGAATTTCAACATAGGCAAAACTTAATGCAAAATGACAAGGTTGAATTCAGAAATTCTAACTTTAACCAGCAAGTAAATTTGGCTGGAAAAGAAAAGAAACATTTTAAAGGGAATGCTACCCACTCCAAGCCCCCCTCCTCTTCTGAGCCAAATGGGGTGCCATTAAAGACTTCAAAGGGAAACAGGCAGTCATTCTCACAGCAAGGGATGACTGGCCAGAGGCAAGAGAATGCAAAAGGCCATAGAGATAGAGAAGCTGATGCTAAACAGAAATTTCACATTGGATTAGCTTATGAAAAAGTAATGCAAGCTTCTGGAAATGAATATAAAAATTCCTTCATCGTAGACAGCGAAGCTAGCAACACATTTATCAATAAAAGAGAATATTTCCAAGATTTTAATGAAGAAGTAAAATTCCCTGCGTATCTTGCCAATGGAGATTCAAAGAATTGGGACTGTGCATCTTCCTATGAAATTGGGAGCTAGGACAGAGATATTGAAAATTATGGATGCAGTCTATGCCCCCGAGCTCAAGAGCTCCCTCTATTCAGTCAAAATGAGCACATCTAGAGGCAACAGGGTAGTTTTCAAAAAGAATGCATGTTATGGTCTTCATGGCAAACATTTGATTTTTAAAGGCACTCTAAAGGATGATGGCCTTTATCACATGGAGATCAGTGACTCAAATGCCAATATTGCCACTCAGTGTAAACACAAAGACTGCATAAATTTATGGCATGAAAGGTTTGCTCATCGAAATGTTGAATGCATAAAGAAATTGGCTAATCAAGAACTAGCAAAAGACTTTCATTTCAAGAACTGTTGTGTGAATGAAAGGTGTGTGGAATGTATTAAAGTTAAGGCTACTGCACCTTCACACAAGCCTCTCACAGAAAGACAATCTACTAAACCTCTTGAATTGATACACTCTGATTTCTGTGGGCCATTTAGACAGAAATCAGTTGGTGGAAACCTCTATTTCATGACCCTCACAGATGATTTCAGCAGATACACCCATTGCTACCTCCTAAGGGAGAAAAGTCACGCTTTCGAAAAGTTCAAACAGTACTTTAATTATTTCACTAATAAATTTAATCATAAAATTCAAAGTTTGAAGACGGATAATGGGTCTGAATTTGTCAATACTCAATTTGATGAGTTCTTAAAGGAACATGGCATCAGACATCAGACTTCTGGGATTTATAGTCCTCAACAAGATGGTTCATCGGAGAGAATGAACCAAACCTTAAAGGAAATGGCAGTTGCAATGCTTTTACAGGCTAACATGTCTAATGCTTATTGGTCTGAGGCAATTCTCACAGCCACATACTTATACAATAGACTTCCAACCAGATCCAGAGATGTTACTCCATTTGAATTGTGGCATGGTGTGAAACCCAGACTCAACCATCTAAGGGTTTTTGGATCAAAAGCTTATACATACATTCCCAAATAGAAAAGAGACAAACTGGACTGTAGAAGTGAAGAGGGAATTTTTATTGGCTATGCCAAAGGTGCTTACAAAATCCTAAACCCTGATGGACGCACAATGAGAATAACAAGTGCTGTTTATGTTGATGAAAGACCTCAATTTAATTCTAATCCAAACAAAGATTTCTATTCAGATGTGTTTGCAGTGGAAGAAGAACCTGATTCTCAGCAGCAGCCACAGCGTGTGCAGCTCTTTCATTCTACTGCAAGTGCTTCGCATCCAGAAGCGGCTCCCTCAGCCCAGGACTTACCAGAGGATGGAGGACCGGACAGCGTGACACAAGCAGAGCCAGGAACTCAAGTCCAGGTGAGACAATCTGCGAGGGGTAACAGGGGAGTGCCTCCGTTGAGATTCTCCTATCTAGCCACAGGGGAAAGCCTTCTGGAACCCTCTGATTGGCAGAAGATCAAAGGACTGCCAAAGTCTGATTCTGAGAAATGGGTGAAAGCAGCAATAGAGGAAATGGAATCCTTATATAAGAATAAAACTTGGACTTTGACAGAATTGCCAAAAGGCAAGAAGGCAATTGGCTGCAGATGGGTCTTTACAACAAAACAAAATGCAAATGGGGAGATTGAAAGATATAAAGCCAGACTTGTAGCTAAAGGTTACAATCAGCAATTTGGAGAATATTTTCATGGGACTTTCTCCCCAGTAGTTACACACACCAGTATCAGAACCTTATTGGCTGTTGCAGCTTCCAAGAAAATGCATGTACAACATCTAGATGTGAAAACAGCATTTCTTTATGGAGATCTAGATGAGGAACTGTACATGGAACACCCTTCGGGATTTGTAGTACCTGGAAAGCAGCATCTAGTATGTAAACTAGAGAAAAGCTTGTATGGATTAAAACAAGCTACCAAGAAATGGCACGAAAAGTTAAATCAGCTCCTTATCAAAGAAGGATTTACTCCAGGCACTGTTGACCAATGTGTTTACAAAAGATTCAGAAGTAATAGATGGATTTACATTGCAAGTTATGTTGATGATTTGATTCTGTGCAGTCAAGACAAAGCAGATAGTCAAGAGATACTCCTGAATCTCCAGAAAGAAATAGATATTAAAGGTTTGGGAGATATCTCACACTATCTTGGAGTACAAATTGAAAGAGTCCATGATGGAAGCTTCTTTCTTAATCAAAAGCAAAAGATTATAGATCTTTTGGACAGTCTTGGTTTAAAAGTTGCAAAGGATGCTCAAACTCCAATGGAAGTAGGTTTCTTAAAGAGCAATGAGGCATCTGAACCTTTGAGAGACAGTGAAAAGTACAGAACTGCAGTTGGAAAACTTCTGTACATAGCGAATTTCACTAGACCTGACATTGCAAATGCTGTTGGCATCTTATGTAGAATGGTTAATTCTCCTACTCTTCTAGATTTTACTGCAGTGAAAAGAATTGCAAGATATTTAAAATCAACTGCTGACTTCAAACTGATGCTGCCAGCATGTGACAAGCCACGACTGATTGCCTATGCAGATGCCGATTGGGGCAGTGATTTGGTGGAGAGAAAATCAACCAGTGAAAACATCATCTTTTACGGTGGTGGAGCAGTAAGTTGGACAAGTCGGAAGCAAAGTACAGTGGCGGATAGTTCCACAAGTGCCGAGTGCATCTCAGCGAAAACAGCTTGTGATAAAATCAAATGGCTGCAGAATTTGCTTCTGGATCTTGGGAAAGAGGAACCCAAGCCAACCATTTTGATGCAAGACAATCAAAGCTGTATCAAGATTTCTCAGAGTGACAAGCCACTGAAGAAGAACATAGACATTGCTTTCCACAAGGTGAGAGAAATGTCCCAGAGTCAACTTGTTCAACTGGAGTACTGCAACTCAGAAGAAATGATAGCTGATATTTTAACTAAGCCTCTCCCTAAAGACAGTTTCCTTAAACTACGAGAAGAAATGAAGATTGTCCTGACGTACCTTGCGACTGAGAAGGGGAATGTAGTATGTGGGGAAATAATCATTGTAATGTAAAAGCAATCTTGTGTACCTCATTCACATCTTAAGATAAGTCTAGGGTTTTTCCCTGCATGCCTTTTGTTCTCCCAAGTTCCCTTTCTCTTATTTCACTGGGCACTTCCTGCCAACTGGAGTGCTGGGTCATTCCACACATGACCTAATTTAAATGTTATTGCTTTGTGTAAACTCTCTTTAAGTTTGAGTCTCCATGAGGCTGGAGCCATCTTTTTCTCCATCTTAAGCCATCTTAAGCCATACCATCTTTCCTGCAACAATGCCATGATGTTTACCATGCAGCCTGTAGGCTGGGTGAGATTTTTTCCTACCCTAAATACCATTAGTTAGTTAGGAACCTCTTTTTAAAGTTTGTTTTAGTGTGTAGATTGAGAGTGATATACCTTCAGTAAACTTTTGATTTGCATTTTAAAATGACTCCTTTGTTTTGTAATGAGTCTAATTTAACTGAGTAATCTCAGACCTCTGAATACACCTTTTAAATGTTAATTGAGCTTAAGTCAGCATTCTTAAGTTTGCACTCTGCATGAAGTTAAAAGTAAATGAATGATTTTTAACTCTCTTTTTTAAAGGAGATAATTCTTGTTGCTTTTTAAAAGGACTAGATCCTGGAATTTTTAATGCAGTTTTATTTTTAGACTCATTACTCCTACAACAAAGGATCCTTGTTTCAAAAGAATGACATTGTGACTGGGGGCTGAGACTCAGACTTCTGTCTTACATTCAGTTTCTGATGCAGTGCCCCCCCCCAGTTCCATCAGTTTGCCTTCTATGAACAAGGTAGTTTGTGACTGGCCATCCTTGTTGCTGAAGCTGGATGGCATTCCTCCCCCAGAAGCCATTCTGTGAAGACATCAGTTTTTCAACAATCCTAAATGTGCTCACTGTCTCAAGGAGCTCCTTTATCCATTCCAAGATCTTTGTCTCTGAGTTGTGGACATTAAACTTTTAAAAAACTAAGAGTTTAGCAGATATGAAAAGAGCAGTCACAATCACAGGTGAGAAACATCTGGGACAGAAGAACCACTCATTTCCTTGCCTTGTCTCAGCTGCTGGCAAAAAGCAAGAAAGGGCCTTTCAATTTCTATTGCTAGTTTATTGAAAATGTCTGTCCTATTCTCTCCAATGGGAGAAAGCTTGACTATGCCCACCCTAGAACAGAGTGGGGTTTTTTTCTTCATTGGACAGGTATACCCAGAACATAAGGAAACTTTGGACTGGCAAATTCAATAATGAACTATCTTGAAACTCCAGCATGGTGGCAGAAAGGCCCAGCAGCACTCAGGAGGGAAGTGTCCTTTTTCAGCCCTTAAAACATGTTGCTCTCATTCCCTATTTTCTCCTTATACACTTACCATAAAAGATTTCTACTATTCATATAATACTGTGGTTACTGTACACGAGAAGGCAGGTACCCCTATCTGGAACTATTTGTTTTTCTCAATGCTAAATTAACAGAACCTTCTCAATGCTTCCATTTGAAAAACTGATTGTTTCACATTTTTGGGCTGGATGTGGGGGTGGGAGAAGTGTTAAAGCAGATAGAATCATAGTCATAGAACTACAGAGTTAGAAGGGCCTAATATTCCAGCTGAACAAATCCCCACCCCCAAAGTTAAAGGGAACATGAAATATTAGATAAACCTAAGACAGAACAATAAAAGTACTTCGATAGCATTTACAAGGATGCAATGAAGTGTTGCCTGTCCAAAGATGAAGGTGAAAAGAAGGAGGTTCTGACAAAAAGAAGGTTTTTAAATATATATATATATATTATTATGGTTTGTGAGTTTTGAAACTGATGCTGATTTGTATGCATATGATCCCTGTCATTTATGTACTTAAAACAAACATGTAATAAACCCAATATGATAATCTCCATCCCAGTTTTTCCAGCTTCACATTATCAGTTTTTCAATTGCACAATTTTTTTCCAACTGAACATTTTGTATCCAAGTGCACACTACACCAAAAAACAAAAACCTGTATATAATTACATCTAACTTGTAATGGCAGTTGCTTTGGGGAAGAAATAACATGATGATCTCCAATATATTGTCATTCAAAGTCCCTGTACACTGTGGGCCAAAATCAAAATTTCACTCATTTGTTTCTCCCAAAATCTCACTCTACTTCATATTCCCAATTGAAATTGCAGCTCTCTTTGATCACACCACATTTGTCCCCATGATATAGATTGTCTTATTAGAGGAGGAGTGTATCCTGCCTTTCTCCCAAAATTGGGAGTCAAAGCAGCTTAACATTTAAAAGAATACAGTTAAAAAAATACAAAAAGTGAATATCAAAATAGAATTAAACTATTCAGAGTATTTAGACAATTCAAACCTCCAGTTAAAAGAGTAAAATACAATTAAAAGATAAAAAGGGGCGCTTTGCAGCGCAGCAGCCTCGCAAGCTGGAGAGGCTTCTTGCGTTATTTTTCTTCATCCGAAAAAGTCCTAAATGGTCAAAATAATCCTACTGGAATTTGCTGGGAATATGACCTGTCTTAATGGGAACCCACATTGATGTGTCCAGAAACTACGCCCGGAAAGCCTTTCTGGCTTTTTATGGAGTTTTTAAAAAGTTCCGTAGGGAATGCTCATTCTTTGTTTTCTGCTGCTCCAGAGACTAGGACATGGAGCAATGGGTTCGAATTACAGGAAAAAAGATTCCATCTAAACATCAGCTAGAACTTTCTGACAGTAAGAACTGTTCGGAAGTGGTATGCACTGCCTTGTAGTGTGGTGGGGTCTTCTTCTTTGGAGGTTTTTAATCAGAGGCTGGATGGCCATCTGTCAGGAATGACTTGATTGTGTACAGTTGCCCCTCCACATTCGCGACTTTCACATTCGCGGTTTTGATTATTCGCGGAAGTCTACTCCCCCCCCTCCTCAACACACACTCCCTTCCCAAGGCAGGAAAGGGCTTAGCCCCTCGCTGCCTTCAGAAGGAGGGGTGGGGAGCAGCTAACTTGCTCCTTCTGTGCCCACTCCCTTCCCAAGGCAGCGAAGAGCTTCTGAGGAAGTCCTTTGGTGCCTTGGGAAGGAGGGGTGGGAAGCAGCTGGGGCACTGGTTCTGAGGGAAGGGAAGCAGCTGGCGCGCTGCCTCTGCGCCCCACTCCCTTCCCAAGGCTCCGAAGGGCTTCTGAAGAAGCCTTTTGGTGCCTTGGGAAGGAGGGGGGAAGCAGCTGGGGCGGGGGAGGGTGGAGAGGAGCAGCGACGGGGCTTTAGAAGCCCCCTCGCTGCTTCTGGGAGGGCGGGGGGGTGGAGAGGAGCAGCGACGGGGCTTTAGAAGCCCCCTCGCTGCTTCTGGGAGGGCCGGGGGGGTGGAGAGGAGCAGCGACGGGGCTTTAGAAGCCCCCTCGCTGCTTCTGGGAGGGCGGGGGGTGGAAAGGAGCAGCGACGGGGCTTTAGAAGCCCCCTCGCTGCTTCTGGGAGGGCGGGGTGGTGGTGGAGAGGAGCAGCGACGGGGCTTTAGAAGCCCCCTCGCTGCTTCTGGTAGGGCGGGGTGGTGGTGGAGAGGAGCAGCGACGGGGCTTTAGAAGCCCCCTCGCTGCTTCTGGGAGGGCGGGGTGGTGGTGGAGAGGAGCAGCGACGGGGCTTTAGAAGCCCCATCGCTGCTTCTGGGAGGGCGGGGGGGTGGAGAGGAGCAGCGACGGGGCTTTAGAAGCCCCATCGCTGCTTCTGGGAGGGCGGGGGGGTGGAGAGGAGCAGCGACGGGGCTTTAGAAGCCCCATCGCTGCTTCTGGGAGGGCGGAGGGGTGGAGAGGAGCAGCGACGGGGCTTTAGAAGCCCCCTCGCTGCTTCTGGGAGGGCGGGGGGGTGGAGAGGAGCAGCGACGGGGCTTTAGAAGCCCCCTCGCTGCTTCTGGTAGGGCGGGGGGGTGGAGAGGAGCAGCGACGGGGCTTTAGAAGCCCCCTCGCTGCTTCTGGGAGGGCGGGGTGGTGGTGGAGAGGAGCAGCGACGGGGCTTTAGAAGCCCCATCGCTGCTTCTGGGAGGGCGGGGGGGGGTGGAGAGGAGCAGCGACGGGGCTTTAGAAGCCCCCTCGCTGCTTCTGGTAGGGCGGGGGGTGGGTGGAGAGGAGCAGCGACGGGGCTTTAGAAGCCCCCTCGCTGCTTCTGGGAGGGTGGGGGGTGGGTGGAGAGGAGCAGCGACGGGGCTTTAGAAGCCCCCTCGCTGCTTCTGGGAGGGCGGGGGTGGGTGGAGAGGAGCAGCGACGGGGCTTTAGAAGCCCCCTCGCTGCTTCTGGGAGGGCGGGGGGTGGGTGGAGAGGATCAGCGTTGGGGCTTTAGAAGCCCCCTCGCTGCTTCTGGGAGGGCGGGGGGGTGGAAAGGAGCAGCGACGGGGCTTTAGAAGCCCCATCCCCGCTTTTGGAAGGGCGGGGGGGGTCGAGAGGAGCAGCGCTTTAGAAGCCCCCTCGCTGCTTCTGGGAGGGCGGGGGGGTCGAGAGGAGCAGCGAAGGGGCTTTTGAAGCCCCCTCGCTGCTTCTGGGAGGGCGGGGGGGTCGAGAGGAGCAGCGAAGGGGCTTTTGAAGCCCCCTCGCTGCTTCTGGGAGGGCGGGGGGGGTGGAGAGGAGCAGCGACCGGGCTTTTGCAGCCCCATCGCCACTTTTGGAAGGGCGGGGGGTCTGTGGAAAGGAGCAGCGATGGGGCTTTAGAAGCCCCCTCGCTGCTTCTGGGAGGGCGGGTGTGTGTGGAGAGGAGCAGCAACGGGGCTTTAGAAGCCCCATCACCGCTTTTGGGAGGGGGGGTTCCTGGAGGGCGTGGCATGACCTTTTTTTATTCGCGGTTTTTTCACATTCGCGGGGGTCTTGCGCCCCTAACCCCCGCGAATGTGGAGGGACAACTGTATTTCTGCATGGCAAGAGGTTGGACTGGATGGCCCTTGAGGTCTCTTCCAACTCTATGATTCTATGACAATCAAAACTATGCCCGGAGAGTCTTTATGGCTTTTTCTGGCATTTTTTAAAAAAAGTTCTGTAGGGAATGGCATTCCCACTCATTAAGACAATTGCATTTTCATCGCTGTGCTTTCCCATATGAGAGAAAGTGGAAGTTGATTGGCTGGACAAGTGCGGGGGCAGGTCTCACTAACAGGTCAAGCACCCACTGCCACCATGTTGAATTTCCACTAAGGCAATTTGTATTCTCTTTTCCTATCTTTTTTTGTAAACATGAAATATGGCTTGTGTGCACCATGGAAAAAGTTTTGTTTTTTTAATTCCATGGCGGCAGATTTAAAAACGCGAGTAATTCACTTGTGGCTGCCATCTTGCCTAGGGGGCATGCAAAGTTTATGGGGACTGTAAAACCATTAAGACAAGTCACAGCTGCTGCAAATTGCAATTACTGTGGAGCAATTCGGTTTTTTCCCCTCGTATAGATGACCCCTAAATGACTTGATTCTTTGGTTCTGAGCTATTGTGTGGTTCTGCTGGGGTGGAATGAAACAGGAAAGTATCAAGCAGATGTTGCAAACATGACTATGCACTATTGCTACATATCTGGAATAAAATTGTCCTGCTGATCCAGTGCAGCAAACTAATTACATGAATGTAAGAGATCACAAAAACACTGCCTTTGGAACACAGCACTCCTGATATACATAACAATTAAGTCAGCTAAAGTCTGTTGCATTTCCTCTTAGAATTTTCTTAATTTTCTGCCAACCAACCAGCAATACTCCCGGAAGACCTGTGACCTGTAACAGGAGGACTCTGTATTTCTTAAATTTAACTCATATAAATTTAAATGCAGTAAAAAACAATTATCTTACCACTTTTCCAAGCAAAAGCAATTTCAGAGAGAAAGAAAGATGAAGAGCACACACACACACACACACACACACACTCTTTGTTTTTTAAAAAGTGAATTTTTATGGATATTTCCAGTACATCACACCACCCATTCAAAGATGCTTGTCAGTGTCTGTTAAAATATATAAAAATTATTCACTACAGTAGGCCCCATAATCCTTGAATGGGCCCCCAAATTAACTTTGACCATGAGAAAAAAACCACATTAAAAAGCTGCCTGGATTTACACTGGAGGCCTGCTTTAGCAATCTTAAGAAATGTTACTGGAATACTCAGAGCACTGAACCAATTAATAGCATGAATCATAGTAAACAGTACTTTAGCCAACACAGGAAATTAGGCAAGACAGCCTATCAGGTTGTTGTCAATGATCATGGTCCAGTGCAGCAAAAATTGGGGAACCTCATGAAAACCAACCTTGAGTATCTTTCTGTGTTTTTCCCTGTCATACACACAAGTACACACACTCTGTGTAAGTATACAACCACATGTATCTACGTATACAAACACATATATCTTTTTAAATTGCGTGTGGGGGGGCGGTCATGGACCTTTTTAGAACCTGATAAAAACTATGGACTAAAAATACGCATAAGCATATAAGCCAGAATCCTGTGGGTGCACCACCAATGTAATTATCTTGATACATGTGGTGCTGGCAGGAGGGCAAAGGCTTTCAGTACATCTGCCATAACAAAGTAGTATGGCATTGGAGAAACAGGCTGAAGGGGGCCTATAGAATTTTATTGCCTTCTCTTGCCACAGTTGCACGACACTTGAAAAAGTGTAACAGCTAGTGTAACACACCAACAGGATTCTGGCCAGAATCACAAAATTTTGAGTACAAGTTAGGCTGCATCTGTATTGCAGAAATAATCCAGTCTGTCACCATTTTAACTACCATAGCCCCATGCTATGGAGTCCTGGAATTTCCATTGTTGGTTATGGCACCAGAGCTCTCTGACAGAGAAGGCTAAATATCTCACAAACCTACAAATCCCAGAATTCCATAGCATTGTCCCATGGCAGTTGAAGCAGTGTCAAACTAGATTATTTCTGCAGTGCAGATGCAACCTAAATTGAGTAATAGCTGTAGTAGTAGTTGTAGCAGTAATAATATTTATTTCTTACTCACCTCTCCCTATGGCAGGGAACTACAGATTAAAATACAGCAGATTGAACACAAAACACCAGGTTAAAAAAAGCTCATAACATCAGTTCGAAGAGAATATAAAAAAAATGTACATTTTTTAAAAATGTTCATACTTTAAAACTAATAATTTTAAAGTCATCTGGATAGGCCTGCTGGAGGAGAGTGGTCTTTACTGCTGATTTGAACTCAGACAGCATATGCAGCTGACAAATCTCCTCTGACAGGTCATTCCACAATCTGTGGACAGCCAAAGAATATGCCTCTGGATAACAGTTGTCAACTTAATTTTGCCTGATTTAAGTAAATGTCCCCCAAAAGATCTGAGTGTATGGGGGCTGATTATATGAAGAAGGTGATCCTATAGGTAACCTGGACACAAACCTTGTTGGGTTTAAAGGTAACAATCAATACTTTGTACCTTGCCTAGAAACTTAATTGGCAGCCAGTGGAGAGATTTTAATAATGGTGTAATATGATCACTCCTAGATGTGCCAGTAACCAATGTGGGTGCCATGTTTTGAACTAACTGCAGTTTCTGTACTTGATACAAAGATAGCCCAATGTACAGTACATTTTCATAAGTCCAGCCTTGAGATTACCAGTGCATGAACTGCCCTCTTTGATCCTCCAGCCCTAGGAAGGGGCACAGCAGGTGTAAGAACCAATGCTGATAGTAAGCATTGGAAATTGATTTCCTTCACATAAACCAACATGGAGCAAAAAGAGGGGGGGCTGTAAACACTTAAAAAGACTAAATTTTTACCATAAAACTCACCAGGAATGTAAAAATTGTTAGTAAAATTAAAATTAAAAAGACTGCACCCACTTAATGGATCTCCATAATCCCAGTTAAGAACCCCTGCCTTAGAGCAAAGATGTTAAACCATAATACAAACCCAACCACATTGGGAGGATTAGTGGCACAGAAAAGGCTACTTTTGAGACAAAATGTTAGACTCAAGCACTGTGTACTGCAGACAAGAAACCAGTCCCCAGTCATGCAGAAAACAGTCACATATTTTGTGGCAGAGTACAGCTTTCCTCCTTCTAAACAGTACAGAATAATATTCTTATTTACATACACTTGCATTATGTCTGATTCAGCTTTTACTGCAGGAATATCCCCATTCTTCTCACAAAAATAGGAGTGGACAACTGTAGTGGGCTCAAGGGCCCATTTCCTGCCCCTGGGAATGTCAGAAGATTTTACAGACTGCCAAAATGGAACAAAAAACTGGAGAGAGCCAAGCAAAAAAGAAAGAAAGAAAGAAATTGCCATAAGTCTAATTCTACTTTTGAAAAGTTGCAAATGTTGATGTTAAATAGTGCAGGTGTGGCTGCAACCTACTTAAAAGATGCCTGCAGTTTTCTGGAAAAGCTAGTTCAACCCATTTGAGAGGGGTAGATGAAGAGTAGTCTAGGACATTGGGGGAAGGGGGCTGCAAAAACAGTCGTGGAGACACATGAGGTTCTAGGGTTGCACTTTTAACTCCCCTGCCCTAAACCATTGTCAAGCAATCTTACTTAATTATGAGATCTTGCAAACTTGCAAAGTTATGTACTTTAATGCCATTTTGTGTTTGTCTCCCCACAACCTTTATCATCCTTTCAAAATCCATATAAAGATATATTGTTATGTATTGTACAGAATTCTTTAGCTAAAAAAATAACTACCCAAGTTTGGATAGTGGGTAGAATCCAGAGAGTAGGAAAAATTATTGCTATTGGCTGTTCTTTCAGCTGTTTGTGTTTTCTAATAGGGGCAAAGACAGCAGTTTGCTTAGGTTTCTTGATGAATCAGCATGGGGTAAAAAACTTTATCAGGATTTCATGTGTACTATATTTAATAATTGCTAATTATGTGCTTTAGCTCTGTTGTAAGTTCCTGAATCACACCTTATCCCATTCCAATATGAAGATACTGCTGCTAAATGCTAGGCCAGCAACTTGGTGTGGTCTCCTGGTTCATACAGAATATTTTTGGATTTTTAATTTTTTTTTATCTCTACTTCTGTGGATCACCACAGAAAATCCCCCCAAGAAGTGTCAGGAAATCATTTGCTTCCACCAACCTCATGGAACAGACTACATTATAATGACTATTATAATTCATTCGTCTTATCTTATATTGCTGGGATGATAATCATCTCAGCACCCTCAGCCTCCTCAAGTACTCTCAATCAACAATAATGTGTGATAAAGATAAATTTTCATTAAAAAATAGGAAAGGGGAGAATCCTCTCCAGAGGCCACCAGGAGGCACAGTTATCCCCTAAGTGAGTAAAAAAGTGCACACAGAAATGGTGCCAATGGTCAGAAGTCCCTCCAGGTCTCATCAAAATGGAAAACATGAGGCCTGTACAGGTTCTGATACCCCCACCCCTGGAGCCTCCCTATCTCTGCTATGTAGAGTCCCAGTAAGCCTACATTCAGCTGGATAGTGGTCTTGTTCATGACCACAGAAGTATTTAATAAACTGGTGGCCTCTGGAGATGATTTCTCCCCTCTCCTTGTGTTTCCAGTCAACAACATCTAGCATTCTTCCCATCATTATGTAATCTTTGGGTCACACTCAGGGCTGGCTGCAGTGTCTAGGGGTTAATTTGTGGTCAGCCAAAAGGCATAATAAATTTTCAATAGAGAGGTGCTTAAAAAGGAACTGGGTTATGAGGGCTGGACTACGATTCTGGAGACCAGGAGTCAAATCCCCACTCAGCCATGGAAATCCCCTGGGTGCCCTTGGGCGAGTCACATTCTCTCAGCCTCAAAGGAAAGCAAAAGGCAAGCCCCCCTCTATACAAACTTTGCAAAGAAAACCCCATGATAGGTCCACCTTAGGATCACCAGGCACACAACCACACAAACAATCACAACAGAAATAACTAATGCTGAAACCCTATGTCGTCTTACATAAAAGTAAGCCCCACTGAACTTGATGGGAGTTACTTGTGAATGAACTTGAATACCACTGCACTGTGAATGTGCCAAAATTTCCAGCTTCAGCCTTTTCCCAGCCCTCCTTGCAGCAACTCTGGTTAACAGCCATGTTTGAGAAATGCTTTAATTTCCACTTTACCCTCCTTCTCATAGTCAGACTTAGTCCCTGAGGCCTTGAGTCATATTGCCAGATAGCAAGCTCCATGCACTGGACAAGACTTTTAAATCCACACTTTCTTAGCACAGC
This sequence comes from Gambelia wislizenii, assembly GCA_030847615.1. Lineage (NCBI taxonomy): Eukaryota > Metazoa > Chordata > Lepidosauria > Squamata > Crotaphytidae > Gambelia > Gambelia wislizenii. The sequence goes on along the minus strand of JAUMIR010000005.1, from coordinate 198,674,281 downwards.
CGCCAGATAAAGCAGGTCTTGAAATTCAGATGAATTCTGAAAGCAGGCTCTGACACAGCACAAGAGCTGTAACTTAAAGGGAGAGAAAGTGAAACCTCAATGTGCGCATGCAATCCTTTTAATGTGTTTACAGGGACATTTTGAATCGCTTTTATTTATTAAATTTATTTATTTATCACTTCTCTCAATGTTAGAACTCCCAAAATGATGTACAACAGATTATATTGCTAATAATAAATAAACATTTCATAATGGTCTAAACCTGTGAACATAGGCTAAATCTGAATGCTCAAGGCAAATGTTGTTTAAATGATGTTTTGCCATGGGGAGCATGGAGAAACATATTAGTTTCAGTGCTACAGATTTTTATTGCCTGACCCAATCTGCAAATAGTTTTCATGGCAGACATATAAACACCATTTAGTGCAAAGATAAAGTAATATTAATACTAAAAGATATGAAGCCATGGAAAGCAGTGTTGAAATACTGTCAACCACACCTAATGTGACATAACTGTGAGACATGCTGAAATTTAAAAGTAAGCAAAACATTTATACTCATCAGTTTTATGCACTTCTGCTGCCTTCTCTGTTTCATGTCACATAATACAGTTCAATGATGAAATCCAATGTGTAGCTTGTAGAAACCTTTGTTTTCTTCCTCTACAGTGATTACCTTTAATATTACTACCCTTAAATCAATCCAGCCACATACTGTATTTTTTCCCACAGTGAATCAGAGAACAGCTACAGCAAACTTTAGTCTTCAGCTACAACTAAAAGGGAAATGTTGTTTATCTGTGAATTTCCATTGCGTGTCCAAGCAGGATGGCCCTCCTCCCCCCATCCACTAAGAGAGTCAGACACAGTATAGATTGAAACATATTGGCAATAATGGCCACAACTTTACTGATGACAGCTGCAATTGGTTGGCTCAAATACATGGGTTTGGATCCTGACATAGACCAACCCACTTGCTTGTCAATTAATCCACTGTCAGCCTGCCTGCTGACAAGTACCACCTAGGAAGGGGGAGGAGTCTAGGCAGGCCCCTCAATGCCTACGAACCATCTCATTCTCCCCCTTCCGCCACCAAAAGGGGAGGGGCATCCAGAGATCACATGCCCCAAGCTGGCATGTGTACCCAGCCCATGCCCCACCCCTTTGCACTTTCTTCCCTGGGGTCTCCGTGACCTTGACCTTGACCTTAACCATGAACTTGATGGAGACCCCCCCAATACCAATGACCTCGGATCGGAACCCATGCCAACCACCCGCAAAAGTTGTGACAATGAGTAAATTTACATATATACTTAAATGACTACTGGACTACAGGGAGGATAAGTGAGTCAGCTCATTGAAAGCCACTGCCTGCTCCAGTAAGGCAGTTAGGAATTTATACTTGACCACTGGACCAGAGTGAAGCCTGTGAACAGTGCAGGACTCATTCCCCTCCCAGCCAATCAGATTGAACCTGAGGATTGCATCTGATTAGTTGGGAGGCAATCCTCCCCAGCCAATCAGGATGAAGCAAGCTTCACCCTGATTGGCTAATGCTCCACCTTTCCCCAGCTGCCAGAAGAGCCAGCTGGGAAAGAAGGAGCAAGCGTGCCGGCGGCCATGCACCCCTGGCCTGCCAGAAGATGGGAGAAATATGTCGGGTCCCCCGCCAGGACTGCAGTCGAACCGCCGGGTAAGTCCAGCAGTCCCCTCTTCAGACATGGCAAGGGAAAAGCACTATTTTTAAGAACTGATGTCTTGAGTTTGCCTTCTTACCCCATCTTCCTTCCAATCTTTCTCCATTTTGTGTCATATACTGTAGACTGGAAGCCTGTAGATAGGGATTGCCTTGTTTCACTGATATAGGGAAGCTATTCCAGGGTGGTGGGGGTGGTTGGTTAAAGGAAGAATGCAATTGCTTTCTTCCCAGCTTCTCAGGCTGTCCCTACCTAGCTACTGTATGCCCCTTCTATACATTTAAATGGGTATTTTCACAGAATACACACCAGGAACAAAGCATAGGGAGGGGGAAATGAAGGATGATACAACAGAAGGATGTCAGAACTTTCTGACCTCTCAAATCTCAGAACCAAGTTTTTAAATATTGTGTGGGGATACACAAAATGGTGTTACATGTGTCCTGAAAGAGATAGCTGCATCCCCATCATTATTAAGACCATTCCCCTAACAACTGAACAGTGACATGGTGGCAAGGAAATATTCAAGCCCTAATGACTGATAAACTAGGAATATGTGCCAGTAAGGCATCTGAAAATTGTTGAGAGTTTGGTACATGCTTTCTCTGAGAGGTGAAACTGATGAAAATCAAGCTATTTCAGAACTTCCAGACATAACCTCAAGACTCTACAAGCTTTGTGTGTACACCTGGTCTGTGCCCAGACTGTAGATGTTGCCATGATGACTGTAATTTTGTCCTGAGTTCAGTAGCTCCGGTCTCTGTATGAGAGAAAAGAATTCACCCTAGTGCAGTGACTCTTAACCTTTTCTTTACCAAGGACCTCCTTTAAATATCTTTTTGTTGCTGAGGAACCCCAAGATGATATTATTATTATTATTATTATTATTACTGGATGATGATGATGATGATGATGATGATACAATTGCACCATCCATTAAACTTTATCTCAAAGGCACTGGAGGGGAAGGGAAGACTTTTCTCCTGCTTCTTCCTGCAGATTTGTGCTAGGGTAGATTGAATGGCAATGCACAGACCAAGCCAGCCAGCCAGGCTTTGCCTTGGCTCCTGTCCACAGTGGCTGCTCCACTGTGGGGAAGAGGTGAGCCATGCAGCCTTCAAGTCTTCACAGACCCCATGTGAGGATATCACAGATCCCTAGGGGTCCATGGACCACAGGTTAAGAACCACTGCCCTAGTACCTTAGGACAAGTGACACATTATTACAAAGTTTAAAAATAAATGTGCATGGAAACGAACTTTAATTTAATGATTTTCCCAATTATTCATTTCTGAATATGTATACAGATGTACACTGGGCCTTTGGTATCCGCTGAGGTTTGGGTTCCAGAACCCTCCACGGATGCTCAAGTCCCATTATACAAAATGGCATAGTAAAATGGTGTCCCTTATATAAAGTGAAAAAAATAAGGTTTGCTTTTTGGATTATTGTATTTGGGGAATATTTTCAAGCCATGAATGGCTGAATCCATGGATGCAGAATCCATGGATACTGAGGGCCAACTATACTGTGTTCCAGAAAAGTCACTATCACAAAAATAGTTTTGACCCACCACATGACTAAAGGTAACAGATATAAAGAGAATCCAATCCAACCGAATAACATAGTTTAAGCATCAGCAATAGTTAGCCCCAAGAACAGTGCCCTACTCCACATCAAGAATAAGACAACAGTAGTTCTTATATGCAACACAAAAGCACAATAAGTCATTCCATTTAGAATATATCTCACTTAATCTGGTCTGTACAGACATTGTTGTACCCTAAAAAAAAGGTTAATTAGGAGGTTAGATTCAGACTCTCTAGAAAAAAAATTACATACTTTCTAACAGGTAGCATCTCTGATCTTCATAATCATCTTCATGTCAGAAGAATTTTTTCTTTTGACAGCTTCATGAATACAAGGTTTGGCAAATTCTTAATAAAGTACAAGTTCTTAAAAAGAACATAATCCAGCCCAAGTAAAGCATCTTTTAAGCCCTACTGATGTCATAAAGAGAATTAAGCACATGATTATATCTCTCTCACTGAAATCAGGGGGATTTAAAAGTGTTTTACCTCTAGCAGGATCATGTTTGGCCTTCTTTTAATAACCTTTTCACATTTTTCCTCTTTGCAAGTTCCATATTAATGAAAAGTATACTAAACAAGTTCCTTGGAGACAGAGAACTGTCTCTTTTTGCTTATAAAACTCTTTAAAATGCCATGTTCATTTATAGAGCTGAATAAGTAATAAATAACAGTATTATAGGTACTCCTCTCCATTGACGCCCCCTTGTCATGGGAGAGAGGCTTGCGTATGCTAATGATGTTTTGAGCTATGCTGGCGGTGGCATAAAGCCACCGGTACAGTCTCCCATGCCAGACAGGTCAAAACCGAAGGGTCTGACAAAGAGCGTCAAAGGGCAGGATGGGCTCTCTAGCCTTGTGGCAACCATCCTAGGAGAAGGAAAACTCCAATCCCAAACCCGGGCAGATGGTGCTTGTCCAACCCTGTAAGGTCAACCATCTAAGAGAAGGAAACTCTAATCAAACCTATGACCCAAGGACCTCGCTGCTACGTCCATGCTTGCAAGGCCACGGCAGATGAACCTTTGGTTTAAAGGGTGAGGCCAGTTCTGTGCACACTGCGCTCCACCAGAAAAATCCATTGCACAGGCACGAAGGACAAATCCCGTTCCAAAAAAGCCCTGTAACGATAGGCGAGGGACGAAACGGCAGGTGTAAAGATGCACTGGAAGGCTCAGACCCAACCCTGCATGCAAGCGGTTCAGGACATTGGTCGCTCGAGGCTGACCCGGGAGATGACAGTCTTGTTTGGCAGCATCCTGAATGACCAAGCAGCCTTTTTAAGGAGAGCACTGCTTGCTCCATATGGAGACGGGCCTAGAAAAGGTGGCCTAATGAAAGCTCATCCCCAACTACCTGGTTGGCTAGCCGCGGCCAACGGGAATCTTCTGATGCGGTCAAACCAAGGCAAGAAACAAAGGCACACAACGGCCTCCAAAGGTGTAAATAAACTGACACTTGCATGCTGGAACATCAGAACCATGCAAGATTCTGAAGATACTGGACGGCCTGAGCATCATTCTGCCCTAATAGCCCATGAACTATCATGACTTAACATTGACATTGCTGCTCTTAGTGAAGTTCACTTCCATGAGGAAGGCAGCCTTAAAGAACATGGCGCTGGCTACACTCTTTACTGGTCTGGCAAACCCAAAAACGAAAAACATCTTTCAGGAGTATGCTTTATGATTAAAAACTCCATTACCTGCAAACTCGAAACCTTGCCAACGGGACACTCTGATCACATTATTTCCTTACGCCTCCCACATGTTGTTCTCTTTAGTATATATGCCCCAACTATGCAGGCCGACTCTGTAGAGAAAGACAAATTCTACACAGACCTACACCAACTCATACAAAAAGTCCCTGTAAAAGATAAAATTATTATCCTTGGTGACTTCAATGCCACAGTAGGACAGAACTTTGAAGCCTGGAAAGGTGTCTTAGGCAAGCATAGTGTTGGAAATTGCAATGATAACGGACGCCTCCTGCTAGAGTTCTGTGCAGAACAACAGCTGACTATTACAAACACTATCTTTCAGCAGAAAGACAGCTGGAAGACAACCTGGATACATCCCCGATCCAAACATTGGCACCTCATTGACTATGTTCTAGTCTGTCAGAGAGACATTTGTGATGTCTGTCATACCCAAGTGATGCCCAGTGCAGAATGCCAAACAGATCATCGCCTCGTCAGATGTAAACTAAATCTTCATCTTAAGTTCAAACCTAAGATGGGTAGCATCTTAAAGAAGAGTCTCCAAGTCAACAATCTTCAACAAGCTACCATGAGAGATAACTTCCAGGCAAATCTGCAAACAAAACTTGAAGACCATCCTACAGATCCTTCTCCTACAGTGCTTTGGCAACATATCAAAAACAGTATCCTCCAGTCTGCGGAAGAATCCCTCAGGTTCTCCCACAAGAAAAATCAAGACTGGTTTGATGAAAACAACCAAGAGATCCAGGAGCTGTTGGCAAAGAAGAGAACTGCTCACCAGGCATACCTCGCCCAGCCAACTCGCCATGTAAGAAAAGCAGCTTTCCGTCTCACATGTAATAAACTACAACAAAAAATCCGAGATATGCAGAACAAGGGTGGATCAATATAGCAGAAAAGACACAATGCTGTGCAGATCTGGGTGATCATAGAAGATTTTATGAAGCTCTTAAAGCAGTGTTTGGACCTACTTATCAGGTCCAAAGCTCCTTATACAGTACAGATGGTCAAACATTAATTACTGATGAAGCCTCCATCCTGAATCGATGGGCTGAACATTTTCAAAGTCTCTTTAGCGCCAACCGAGTAGTCCAAGGCTCAGCTATCCAACATATGATACAAAAACCAATGAAAAATGAATTGGACATAGCTCCCACTTTGGAAGAGACCCTTAAGGCCATACAGCAGATGAAAAACGGCAAGGCAGCTGGAATTGATGGAATCCCACCTGAAGTTTGGAAACACGGAGGTCATGCACTCCACGATAAATTCCATGAACTACTTGTGAATTGCTGGGGAAAATGGGAACTGCCATCAGACCTCCGAGATGCAGTCATCATCACCCTGTACAAGAATAAAGGAGCAAAATCCGATTGCTCAAACTATCGAGGCATAACACTGCTATCTATTGCTGGAAAAATCCTTGCAAGGATACTCCTGAACAGATTAGTTCCTGCTATTGCAGAAGAACTTCTCCCTGAAAGCCAATGTGGCTTCAGAGCCAATAGGAGTACTACAGACATGGTATTTGCCCTTAGACAACTGCAAGAAAAATGTAGGGAGCAGAACAAGGGTCTCTATGTAACATTTGTCGACCTCACCAAAGCCTTAGACACTGTGAGTAGAAAAGGACTGTGGCAGATTCTGGAAAGACTAGGATGTCCCCCCAAATTCTTTAAAATGATTATCTTGCTATACGAGGGCCAGCGTGGTCAAGTCAGATATGGCGATGCTCTTTCAGAGCCCTTTCTAATAACTAATGGAGTGAAGCAAGGTTGTGTTCTTGCACCAACTTTATTTACAATCTTCTTTTGCATGATGCTCCAAAGGGCTATGGCAGAGCTTGAAGAAGACGACGGCATCTCTATATGCTACCGTACTGATGGTAGCTTGTTTAACTTAAGCCGTCTGAGGTATCGCACTAAGACTCTAAACTATCTAGTCCACGAGCTGCTCTTCACTGATGCTGCTGCTCTTGTTGCCCATACAGAAGCAGCTCTGCAGCGCCTAACGTCCTGCTTTGCAACAGCTGCAGAGCTGTTAGGGCTGGAAGTCAACCTGAAGAAAACAGAAGTTCTTTACCAGCCTGCACCACAGGACGAACACCACCATCCCCACATTGCCGTCAGCAAATCTGTGCTTAAGTCCGTTCAGCAGTTCACCTACCTGGGAAGCATCATCTCCTCAGATGCCAAGATTGACAAAGAGATCGATCACAGATTAGCAAAGGCATATAGTGCATTTGGAAGACTTCACAAAAGAGTCTGGAGCAATAAACACCTGAGGCAAAGCATAAAAATCAGTGTGTATAGAGCCATTGTACTGTTTATCCTCCTTTATGGATCTGAAACATGGGTCACCTATCGCCACCACCTACGACTCCTCGAATGCTTTCATCAGTGCTGTATATGCAGAATCCTAAATATACACTGGACTGACTATGTGACGAATGTTGCTGTCCTTGAGCAAGCAGGGATCACCAGCATTGAGGCCATGATATTGAGAACACAGCTGCGCTGGGCAGCGCACGTTTCTAGGATGGAGGACCATCGCCTCCCAAAAATACTACTCTACGGTGAACTCGCCATGGGTCAGCGTAAGAGGGGCTCTCCAAAAAAGCGATACAAGGACTCCCTGAAACAACATCTCAGGCTCGGCCAAATTGATCACCAACAATGGTCCACCCTGGCCTCACATTGGGAGGCATGGAGACGCACTATCCACAATGCTGCAGCCTTATTTGAGAACTCACACCAAACAAGTCTTGAAGAGAAACGACAATGCAGAAAGAATCAAAACCCAGAAACATCACCGAAAGAGACCTTCTGCTGTGCTTTCTGCAACCGGACTTGTTTATCTCGGATTGGCCTTTTTAGTCATCAGCGCGCTTGCAGAAAGCGCGGGATGAGTCCTTCCTGAATCTTCGTTTGTGTAGAAAAGCCAGAGAGGTAGGTACTATTTTCTCCTTCAATTTTTAACTTCTCTCTTCCTATCTTATATTCTATGAGTCTATGAAAGCAAGGATATATACATATATTTGCTTTGTCAACCTGAACTGGAGAAGTACTATTAGACAGGTCAGAGGACTTATAATAAACCGGGTTGTTCTCTTTGTGACCTACCACCTCACAGAAATTTCCCTGAATATCTCTCCTCCTATGACCTGCAGAAGTGAAAGCCAGAAAGCTGCTCAATATTCAGGACTTTCGTATATCAGCCTATAAGCACAATACTAAACTTGTATAGATTATCAGGATTCCAACTCACATCACCAATCAACAAGTCCTTTGAATGACTTGTCAGGCAACTGCAGTTTAACAGTTAATTCTGCAAAAGGCAAGGAACCATTTGCCCAATAATATGGACACTAGCAGTAGGAGCTAAAGGTATAATCACAAAAAAAAATTAACAGGAAGAGGATAAGTAATATATTAAGCAAACGGGTTGTGGAAGAGCACTGAAGCAGAAGGCCAGAAGTCTAGGAAGCTGGGTATGCGCAGCTGAGCCCTGAAGGATGGGCGTAAAGGAACCAGCAAACTTAGAAAATAAGAGAAGGTAATCAATAAAGGGAAATGGGATAAACAAGGAAGAAAAAGGGTGTGGAAAGCCATCTGGGAACAAAAGTGCAGGTTAACACTCATCCTCTGATCACCAATCTGAGTTTCCATAAATATTTTTCCCATTTGGTGGACATTTCAAATGCATTTTTGATGGTATTTTCCCATTTTCCTCTTCATGGGCAGCACTGTTTGCCATGTGTTTATTTCAAACTGAATACACCTCCTTTCATTTTGGTATTTACGTAGCCCTGTATATTTCTTTTTACAAAACTGCAGACAAAACCTTCATTCTGTTATTCTTATCATTTTATATGCCTGATAGTATGCGTGCGTGTTTGTGTTTTCTTTGGCATAATTATCCCGATTTCTGTTCTAAATTTATCTTTATTCAGTGTGCATGAGCACAAGCAAAAAAAAAAAAAAAAAAACCAGAATGGAAACATAGCTTGAAGAGAAAACTGGCAAGTCCTTAAACTGGAATTATGACTACTAGCTTCTCTAGGAATGCATCATTCTGATGTGAAGTCGAAGGCTTTCACAGCCACCATCCATAAGTTTTTTTCCAGGCTATGAGGCTGTGTTCTAGAAGACTTTATTCCTGATGTTTCTCCTGCATCTGTGGCTGGCATCTTCAGAGAATGGTGGTGTGTGGGTGTCTGGGTTTTATATACTGTGAGTCCCTGTTGAAGAGGATTAGTATGTAAATTTCTGTATTCAGTTGTAGGATGCTCAGTTTTAGGGTGGGAGGATATGCAAGGGGGATTAGTGTCTATTTAGCTCATGGTCCATTGTCTGTTGGGAAGTTTCCTGTCCCTGGGGAAGTTCATTTGCATGTGTTAAGTTTTTATTTTGGTGCAAACCTTCTCTGCAAACCTTCATTGTCTGAAGAAAATCCATTTAAAGTTCAAGGTGTTTGCAAAGCCAATAATTTTAGCCTTAGATTCAGAATGATGCTTAGGGTTTTTGTTGTTGTTGGTGGTGGTGGTTTTTCCCGGGCTATGAGGCCATGTTCTAGAAGACTTTATTCCTGATGTTTCTCCTGCATCTGTGGCTGGCATTTTCAGAGAATGGTGGTGTGTGGGTGGTGGTGGGAGTTTATATACTGTAAGTCCCTGTTGAAGAGGATTAGTATGTAAATTTGCGTATTCAGTTGTAGGATGTTCAGTTCTTAGGGTGGGAGGATATGCGAGCGGGATTAGTGTCTATTTAGCTCATGGTTCTGCTGGGAAACCCCCTGTCCTTGGGTGAAGTTCATTTGCATGTGTTGAGTTTTTATTTTGGTGTTTTCAGGACTGCTGGCTAAACTTTGTTTACTTTTAGGGTTTCCTCTTTCCTGTTGAAACTGTCCATGTGTTTGTGGATTTAAAACAATTTTCTAAGTAAGATTAGTCATAGTTCATTTCATATTTTTGCAAAAAGGCTGTGCTCAAATATACTAGTAGCTTTCTGAGAGTGACAAAGAAATGATTTTTTTCACCAAAGTAAGTACAGTCACATAACTATTCGATTACTTTGGTATATTTAAATCCTCACAAGCCATTTTGTTGAATGAGTTTTTAGACTGAATTGTTAGATACATTTAGCCAACTCACATATGGATATGGACTATTGTCTGAAACTAAGAATGGCCCAAGAGTATTGTACTCCTGCGGTGGTGCTGAATAATGAGGATATTGATTATCAGTTACAAATGTGGGCATTGAAGCATGAAATTGTGTGCTAAGTACTGTGGATTGCTGGCCCCAAGTGTTGGGAACTGAATATGAATGTGGTGTGTGTCTTTAGGAAACTCATAAAATAAAACTCCTTGAGAAACTAAAACAAGTAGTTATTACTCCTCATTACTCTGAATTGCCTAAGCTCCAAAGCAGATGAAAGGTCCTCCTTCCATTTCAACTGCCATTGCCCTGGCTCCAGAAGCAGTATCTGTTGGACTTAATGGCCTCCCACACTGCAATTTCCTTTTCCTTTTATGCCATGTCTTAATTAGATTGTAAATCTGAGGGCAGGGAACTGTTTTGTTGTTCTTTTACTTATAAAGTGACATGTTCCGTGATGGTGATGTATAAATAAATAAATAATAATGGTAATGATTCTGACACCCGCCAGTCTCCTAGTGGCGTGGGGGCCTTTCCTATCCCACCGCTGCCACCACTTCATGGAGAAGGAGGAATTTCCACCTCCCGCCCTGTCACCACTTTGTGATGCCAGACCTCCTTGTCACCGCCGAACTACATCTCCCAATGGTATAGCACAAGCACTCAGGTGAGGCTATGTATTCCTGGTTGTGTCTTCTTCCCTGAGAATCACTCACACCAAGCTGGATGTTTCTTGCTAACAAAAGGACGTTTACTGTCAAACAAATAAAACATGTAACTGTAGAACAAAGTTATTGGCCTGCATAAACATTCGCTCTTTATCTAATCCTCTAACTGTCTTGGATCCCTCAAAGCCTCATCTCATCCATCTAAACTGAAAACCCAACTTACACTCTAACTTACACTCACTCACTCTTCCTTTATCTCCTCCAGAATCCCCTCCTCCTACCATCTCCTCACAGAGGATTGGCTCCTGGAGTACTAGGTCCTTATTGGCTCCCTGGTTGTCCATCACACACCTCCCCCCTTTGGAAAATTTTGCTATAATTATGACCTCTACAGGCCACAATTATAGCAATTTGATTGTGTATCCCTGCATGGCAGGTGGTTGGACTGGATGGCCCTTGAAGTCTCTTCCACCTCTATGATTCAATGATTCTAATACTTTTAATTCTAATAATTCTAAGCCCAGAGCTACAGCAAAATGAAATTTGGGCTACTCTGGCCCAGATTTAAGTGCCACACATGCCATAGCCCAAATCTGCATTGAGTTTGTTTCCATTCAAAGCTGTTACTCATGCTTGACTCTGAGCTCTGAGAAAAGCAAAGAGCCACAGTTGCCTCTCTAAAGCCAGAACAGGTGGCTACTGCTGGCAGTTTGATTTTCCGGAACTCAAAGGGGTGATTGTGCACCAGAAAAATCAAGGCTTCAGAGAGGGTGGGTACCACTGGCGCTTTGCTTTTTCTGTAGCTTAGAGAGGTGATTGTGTGCTGGAAAAGCAAAGCCCCAGCAGTACTCGCCCTCTCTGAATCCAGACTGGGCAGTTACTATTGGCATTTTGCTTTTCCCAGAGCTCAGAGGGGCAACTGTATGCTGGAAAAACAAAGCGCCAGTGATAGTCACCCAATCTGGCTTCAGAGTGGGCAACTACTGCTGGGGCTCTGCTTGTTGGGGCCTGCACTCTTCAGATGCAGCCAATTATTAAGCAAACTTGTTAAGCAGAGAGGTCAAATTGTTATGTTTCATGAGAAAATAACATCAGGTTTGGGGAGTCGAATAAACACAATAGACAACACCATTACTTGTCCTGATTTTCCAATCAAGTGCTCTCCATTACATTCTGCAGTCTATTGTCTAATCTATTGTTTCATCACGACAAGGAACAAAAGATGGATAATCAGTGGTGCAGTTATGTGATTATGTAATACACGACTAGATATAGTGGTATTATGTGGAAAAAGGACTTCTTTAAAACACCATGTGTGCTACTTCATTTTCTTCACAATGTGCTGTCTTTTGTGTTTCACTATTTTCACCAGATTTTTCCTGAGATGTTATAAGTTCAATTTAAGATGGTGGTGGAGAGAAGTTTGATACATAAAGGTCACACCACTTGCTGACCATGAGGTGTTTGCTCACCATCTAGGAAAGGCAACACCAGACACAGTGCTGGGATAAAGATAGGCCACCACTTTATTCAACCATGAAATCTGCATTAGGGCTACATTATGGACTACACAGACACTTCAGGTGGGAGATCCAATTGATCCAAGCTTTCGAAGGTTCATGACTTTCCAGTACTCTACCGTGGTGTGAACCCCCTCCAGTTCATCATTTCCTGCTCCCCATGAAGGAGAACCAAGGGCCCCACGTAAGCCCCCCCTCCTCATGACATTTGATAGTATTCTTATGGGGGTTTCGACTTGAGCCAAGGAACTACCTTCCTCAACCCTCAAGCTGTCCAGCCATGAAAAGTATGTGGGCAAATTCCTTCACCATGTGATACCTCAGAAATTGTGTAAGTGAAGTAAGTAACCAAATATAGTGACCAAACCCAGCCAGTTGTGACAAATAATACAACACATAACAGTACACAAACTCAAATGATATATAACAGTGGTTCTTAACCTGTGGTCCGTGAACCTCCAGGGGACTGCAATGTCCTCACAGGAGGTCCGCGATGGCTTGAAAGCTGCTCAGCCAATGCGGCAGGAGCCAAGACAAAGGCTGGCTTGGCCTGCACACTGTTGTTCAATATTTTCCAGCCACAAACTTGCTCAAAGAAGCAAGAGAAAAGTCTTCTTGCCCCCTCCAGTGCCTCAGAGGGAAGGTTTACTGGATTGGTATAATTGTATTATTATCAGGTATCATTATTGTTGTTGTTAGCATTTTAAATCTTGAGTTAAGTCTTAGGGGTTCATGGGAACAAAAGATATTTAAAGGGGGTTCCTGGTAAAGAAAAGGAACATAGCATAGAGTAGGTGGGGGAAAGTGTCCAAAAGCCAATCAGGTCACAGTGAAAAAATCCTACTTACCCCTTGAAAGGCAATTAGTTGAAACCCAAGTGTGGGCTGCCTAGGGCAAAAGAAGTCAGTGCATGCTGGCTTAAAGAAGCCAGGGCAAAGATGCTGTAAAGACACCCACATGTCATCAGGGCACATCTGGCACTGTCTTCCTAGCCAGTTGGCTAAAGTGAGTAAAACCACTCCAGGGAGTGTGCTTAAGACCCATAAAGCAAGGTAAGTGAGTACACTTTATTCTCCCTCATTAGAAAAAAGGTGATTCATTTGAGATCTAGCCCATATCTGCCCTGTGAGAGATTACAAGTCCCGCTGTAGCCAGAATAAATTGAGTCCCTTGATAAGTCTCTGTACTGAAACATCTGGTGTCAAATTTAAATGCTGTAAAAAGTAAAAAATGCCAATGACAGTTTATTTCAATTTGTTTCACCTTAGTCCCAGTCCATGTGCTCCCTCTTGTTCAGGATTCCCCTGCTAAAGTTGAAGGGCTTGTCTATACAAGGGGGGAAATGTGGATTGATGTGTACTAATGCCAATTCAATGCAGCTTCTATTTGTCTTAATAGGTTTTTGGCAAGATGGCAGGCATGCGAAGCTATTCCCTTTCACTGTTCCAACAGGCATGCCTGCGAAATAAGATGGCAGACACGAGTGAATTACTTATATTTTTATTCTCACCAGTTGCTGCCACCAAACAGTATTTTTTAAAGCATATCTAAGGTGCAAAGTGCAATATTCTGCCTAAATAAATAGAAAAAAGCAGGGGGAGAGGCTTTCTCATCGTCTCAGCACATGATCACTACAATGAAAATCCAACATGGCAGTTCCAGGAGCTTGCCTTGTTAGCAACCTCCACCTCCTGAGCACATCTGACCACTTAGCTTTCCACTTAAGCTCTTATCGGGAATGTGAATCAAAGCAAATCAGTTGTCCCAACAAGCAGGAATGTGCATTCCATGCGGGGCTTTTAAAAAAAATATGGAAAAGCTGCAAAAGCCTGCTCCCAAATACGGCAGATTGATGCAGGATGCCATTTAGACAAATTGTATTCTCCTCGAATTCTATGAAGAGCATTTTCACCATTTAAACAACTGCTTGGTATCTTCAAATTCAAAAGGTATATCCAGGAATAGCCATGTTGGCTAATACAGCAGAGTCCAAGAAATACATTGTGGTGATACCTTTATTATGCCAACCAAAAGGTGCAAAATATATATGCAAGCTTTTGAAGATCAGAGGCTTCTTCATCAGGCATGGATGTTAAACTCTTTTATTCTACAGCTCTTAAATTTGTCTTCTTATCCATCCTGGAGACAAACACAGATTTCCACAAATAAATCTCTAACTAGAGAGGGAATGATTAAGAGCTAGTAACCAAGCAATAGTAGCATTGATATTTATATACCATTATCAGTGTTGAAGTACTCCCGAAGCAGTTTACAATGCTTTTTAGCTAATTGCCCCCAACAAGCTGGGTACTCATTTTACCGACCTATGGAAGGCTGAGTCAGCCTTGGAGCTCTCTGGGATCCAACTCATAACCTTGGCATTTAACCACTGCAGCACCAGGGCTCCTACCATTTGTATTACTGTAATATGTTGTAAGTGGAGCTGCTTTTGAAAATGGACTGTAATTGGGCCTCCAAAAGACTGTAAGATTATTAACTGGGGCTGGTTTCTCTGATTATTTCAAGTCAGGAGGATTCCATCACTGCAAAGCTTCTGGCAGGGAGCTAAGGGTGTGTTTTGGGTATAGCCTTTGGTACTTAAAACAGAGTTTTATTATTATCTTTGGAACTGCTTTACTTTGTTCTAAAAGAATGTTTGCTTTTTAAAACTGAGGTTTAAACATAGTTTTATTCTATATTTAAAGTAGCTTTTTTATCTGTTTGGCATCACCTTCAAACAACTGGAGAACTGGCAGGCAGTAAATAAAACTGTTATTACAATTAATAAGATTATTTTAAGATCTTCAGAGTTTTTTAGTTCTTCTGTTTTACTGTTGCTGGTTTTATTTTTATTTATTTAATGTTAACCTTTGTTTGCTGTTGTG
Source organism: Gambelia wislizenii (assembly GCA_030847615.1). Lineage (NCBI taxonomy): Eukaryota > Metazoa > Chordata > Lepidosauria > Squamata > Crotaphytidae > Gambelia > Gambelia wislizenii. The sequence continues at coordinate 198,659,045 of JAUMIR010000005.1, read as the reverse complement.
GTTTTAATTTTACATGACTTTAGGGATCCCTGTTAATAGCGTCTTGATTTTTAACTTTTTGTTTGTTTTATTAAACAACAAGCGGTCTGGGGTTTTTTTACTGGAAGACATACAAGTGAATTAAATAACCCAACCCAATCTAACCAGGGTTGACAAATATTTTGAAACTGTTTTTAAAAAGTTGAAGTACCACTGACCAGGAGAACTGTGGGAATTACACTCCAAAGAAGTAACTTTCCCAAACTCTACCCCCTTCAAAACATCTGGGTTGGATAAATGTCTAGCTGTTGCTGAAGGAACTTATTCTGAAGGAACCCAGGGTTGTCCCACATTGCTGGATTAGATCAAAAAGTCTTTATTCAAGAATTAAACAGATTCCTGGCTCTCCTTGTCCAGCCACCACAATAGGTCAAATACCATTTTTGTGTTATTATTTCATGATGTACATACCGTAGTTCATGAACATGTTATATGAACATAAAAGGGTAAAAAAGGAAACTCATTTGAGGGGAAAAAATGCCTTAAATTAAAATCCATTTTTTTACCTAGAGGCACTGTCTCTGTTTATTCTCGTTCCTCTGACACTAACTAGATGTAAGCCCTTTAGAAAAAAAAATGATGGAGAATATTTAATTAAAAATAATGCTTAAAGGGCCATTTTCCCAAATAAGCATCTGATTTGACTCCAATGTCCAGAAGGTAAATTTGCACAAAAGTTATTAACCTACTTGTGTGTGAGAACATTTAGGAGGAGAAAGAAGCAGAGGGACTCCTTTACCCTAAGGTATCTAAGCTCTTGTTGCAGAAACCTGCTGACAAGATCCCCTACCAAAAGCTTCCTTAACCTTAGCTGTTCTTGCACAAAAGTGAACAGCCTGTCTAAATCAACAATCATTTTAGAACAGGTGCCAATACTGGTGTGTTTAAATCAATTATATTCCATTTTTTCACCAGTACTGGCTCCCATGGTTGTTTATACAAATAGTGAAAAAAGTGCATTCTGATTTTTTTAAAAAAGTAGAAACAGCATCCAAAAATACAATTGTAGATTCAATTAATCAACCCCCTACTTTTCAGTTTACTGTATTAAGATTTGTCAAGCTTTCTCAAGCTTCAAAATGTCATTTAGGCCATGTGGATATGGTAAGGTATCTTATGCTGTGATTAATTCTAACTTCTCTGCTATATGGTTGTCAGTAGCAAAGTCCCAGAATGATCTGTTCACTGGAATACATGGAGTCTGTCTTTGTGTTATCTACCCAAACTCACATCAGTAACTACAGATAATGACAGAGTTGGAAGAAACATTACAATCAGAAGAGAGTACAAACAGAATCACCTGGTTATCTTTGATCATATATCAACAGGGCTCAAGCAATGAACAGAAAGGGGAACAAATAAGATATTTTGGGGTGTTAATCCCACAACCATTACCCACAAATCTCACCAGTGGAGGGGGGAAAGTACCTTCTGTGGTTTTCAATGTTTACTAAAGAGAGGAAGAAAGACAGAGGGAGAGGGAGAGAGAGTACACAGAGGGGTTCATGGAGGGAGGCAAATAGGTTTGAAATAATGAGCCCAAGTTCAGGAAATGACTAACTAAAGAACAATTTCATGAGGAGATATAAAGGAGGTGGGATGGAACAGTCTATGCCACATCCACTATGATTAAACATATAGGAAGTAAACAAGAAATAAAGCACTATAAAAGACAGATGTCAATTCATGGTTGCAATTCAGGTTGCAACTGGAAGCAGAAAAACAGGAAGCAACTCAGAAATATTTATATATAACCGGATGGCCATCACTTGTTCAAGCAACAATGATCAATGAGTAGTTGGAGAAACCATTTTGATCTAAGAGTATTTTGCTCAGGATCAAGTTTACAGTCTCATAATATCTGGGGCCACTCTCTCTCCCTAGATGGTATTCAACACTTCTTCAGCCTAGCTGGTCATTTGTCCCAATAAGATTTGTGTAGCATACATGAAGTAGGCTGTACCTCTGTTAGCACATAGCCAGAATCCTCAAGTCTCAATACCTGAAGTTCAACTTAGCAAAAGTATCTAGAAGGGGCTAAAAAAGCATGTCTTATCTACATAGAAAACAATGTGGCATCAAACATGAGTAAACTTTAATTACTGTGGAAAGAGAACAGTAAGGTATCCTAATGATTTGTCCTGAGCTATGTTGGTAAAGTTGGAGTTTCAACATGGATGTTAACTAGGACTAGAAGTACTACAGTCGACCCTCTGTATCCACAGATTTGGCATCTACAGATTCCACCATCCACAGTTTAAAAATATTCCCCCAAAAAAATAAATTCCAAGAAGCAAACCTTGATTTTGCCATTTTATATAAGGGACACCATTTTACTATGCCATTGTAAATAATGGGACTTGAGCATCCACTGATTTGGGTATCTACGGTGGGAGGGGCTGGAACCAAACCACAGTGGCTACCAAGGGCCCACTGTATGTATCAAAATGTCATCAATAATTTATCTTCCTCTTCCACTGCCTCTGTTCTGCTTGACTTGCATGTCTTCAACAGATTATGTAACCCTTAAATTCACTGAGAAGAAGTAAAAGGATTTGGTCATAACAAGAAGAACATCACAATTGATACTGGTCCTCCTGTATGCTTCCTCAGGTAATGTGCTTTTGTTGATTGTACAGAGAAATGCACAGACTTACATGTGTAAAAGAAATAGGGCTTTTAAATAATAACTAGTAACACAAGGTTATCGTGGATTATAATACTGTACCACAACAAAATTGTATTAGGACATCTTTTTTTAAAAAAAAACATGCACCTATTTCAAACTTAATTTTTTCAAGGGCAATATTTCAAAGAAAGTGTCTAGAAACTAAAAAACATTTATTTTATTTTATATATATATATATATATATATATATATATATATAAGATATTTATACCCCGCTCTTCAGCCACAAGGCTATCAGAGAGTCTTACAAATTGTTTTAAGCAATAGCTATTTACACATCTACACTGCATTAAACAGTTTCCAATGTGTGTTAGCTAATTGCCCCCCACAAGCTGGGTACTCATTTTACCGACCTACGAAAGGATGGAAGGCTGAGTGAACCTTGGAGCCGTCTGGAATGGAACTTGCAACGTGGTGGCTTGCAGTACTGGCATTTAACCACCGCGCCACCAGGGCTCCTTCCATATTATTTTGAAATATGGAAAATAAAGTTGGTGATATAGATTTCACCATATGTCTGCTTTCATCTCCATTTCTGACAGGCCTATGCTGTCTTGACACATTCTGGGAAAGGCACAAACCTTTCCTCAGTTTCCATCATTTTGAGAATATTAAGCAACTCATATATTTATGGCTGTTTATTATTTAATAACTGAAATACATCCCCTCTTCCTGTTATTTTCTTATTAAAATTAATAGTAGTAGAAGCAGAAGGACTGAGACATGGATGCATGACTGTTTTGCCTCTCAAGGGAGAGACTCATTGTAGAGTCTGAAGGCTCTGTATTCTACATCATGAATTGTTGTGCAGCATTCAGTTAGCTGAGTAGAAAGAACAAGAAACGTAATCCCTGGTCCCTTTAACAAGCTAGCAAAAAAAAAAAAACAGAGGGCTCCTAGAGTTTAAGGTACTGTAATGACATTTCTAAAGATAGTATCATGACTATCCAATGGGACATGTACTGAGAAACTGTGTGGGTCATAAAGCACCTTGGGAAAATAACTGAAGTATAATTACACCATACTCCTGATCCTCTACCTGCTACATCCAACACGCTAAATTCTTGGAATCATTATGGCTAGCAGCCTCTGAAAAGTGTAGGTAAAATTACTGAGACAAGAAAAACAGAAAATACAGTATTCCTGTCTTATAATCTATAGTCAGTCAGTGTAGGCTGGTGATGATCTTAAGACAGAAACAATGTGGGGTGGTGATGTTCTTCAGATCATCATCAACCACCCTCTCTCAGAGTCACACATCTATTCATATATATGCAGATACACATTCCAAACAATTAATTCACAAAACTCAAAGTGTTGTTTCTGCTGCTTTCACTTTACATGTACAAGGAAAGCTTTGTAAAATATAGATCCTGTGGCTTTGTAGAAGCTTTGTAAAATATAGATTCCAAAAGGTTTTCTTTTTCCTACTCAGACAGGGAAGGCTTGGGCAGAAGCAGCCATGGGCACTGAAAACTGCATAAAATATAGCTAAAAGCTATGGGCAGCCCACACATTCCTTGTCTAACTAAATAAACTTAAGGTACTGCGGGGGCTTGTCTAGACCTGGCAGAATATGCCGGCTTCCTGATGGCATACTCTGGCCCCAGATCAGGGCTCCCCCCCCCCGCTTTATTTACATGGAATGGGATGGAATCCACACAGACACACCAGCCCATGCTAGCTGCCACCTCTCCCGTTTTCACACGTCACTCCCTCTGAAGCCAGGAATGGGGCCCTCAGCATGTGATCAAGACTGGTCACATACAGGGGGCTTTGATCACATGCTAGGGGTCTCCTTCCTTCAGAGTTATTCCAGTGGTGGAGGCAGTGGCAGCACCTGGTGATACGGGCTGGCGTTCCTGGGGCTTTTTTTTTTTTTTTACAATGTTTTAAACAGGTTTAACTCAGGTGTCTCAACTTTGCCTCAGGTGTCATCTGGACTGCCCAGGGGCAAAACGGGCCAGGAGCCCTGCATCATTTGGACTGCAGAGATCCAAGACAGGGGCAAGCAGAGTAAAAAGCCAATGCAGACAAGCCCTTAGTTTATACAATGGAAGCTTAACTATAGTTTAGCTCAGGAATGGGAACTGTGTGACCCTCCAGATGTTGCTGAACTTCAAATCCCACTCACTAGGTCTGCCAAAAGTTGTAGTCCATCAACATTTGGAGGGCCACACATTTCCCACCCTCTGATTTAGTGTAAAATCTGTACTGAGTAACCATTGTGATTAGTCTCAACTTTCAAACCAGCAATAACCAGCATAGCCACTGGTGAGGGATGCTGGAAACTGCAGTGTAACAATATCTGAAAGTCCATTATTCCCACCCCTGCTTTAAGTTTTCTTAATTTATTTACTTATTTTGTGGACAAACTACCATATATTAACATGACATAACACTCTGAGGTGTCCAAGGTTCTAAAAAAAATGGCTTAAATTGAAGAGTTTAAAGAGTGATAATTAATGAACAGAGGCCCTGTCCACATGACAGGAAAAAAATCCATTTGGGGGGGTAAAAAATCCAAAAAGGCAGTCATTCATATAGATACGATCTGCCTACATGATTTTTTATCTCCCCTAAACTCCCTATGACCCCCCCCTTGCCCAACTGGCTGGAGCACGCAATCCAAGTGGCAGTTTTAAATCTCCCACCGCTTTTTTTTTTTTTTTTTACAAAAGTGCCTGTTTTGCAGACAGTTGGTTTTCCCTATTTACAATGTAAAATAAAAATAAATATATGTAAATATCTCAGTTTCATGGACTTATAGGACACTGAGTTAGCCGGGAATCCAACATGCCGGCCGCTTCCAATTCCCTTCTTTGCTAGCCCTGCCCCCTGTGCTCGGCCAGCCAATCAGATTACACTGCCTGTTCGTATGTGTGTGAACGGGGTGTACAGACCGTTGACAAGACAAATGGCTATACGGATTTTAGCTCGAGATTCACTAATCCTCCCGAACACTGAATCCACATAGTTTACGGGGGATTCGCTAGCCCCCTCTTCCGAAAGACACATATGCATCCAAATAGCCATGTGTACACATGATCGATCTTCCAAACTCTGTACATATTTTTTTAACCGGGTAGACAGCCCCAAAGTTAGGTTTTTTGTTGTTGTCACTGTTGTTTTCAATTGTCAATAAAGCTATAGAATGTTCAGATCCAGTATCTGAATAACAAAAATATTTTTATTTTTATTTTTAAAAAAGGATGAAGGGATGGGATTTTATGAAAATGTTGCTCTGGATTAGACTAAAAAAGGATTATGCAGCAAACACACAACCACTCCATAAAGTCTTTTAACATTGCCTCTCCAGAGTAAGACATCTTAAAGGAACAGTAAAAAGGACTGGAGAGACAGTGTGGTGTAGTAGTTTGAGCAGTGGACTAAGGCTCTGGAGAACAGGGTTCAGATGCCCACTCAGCCATGGAAACCCACTGGGTGATCTTGGGCAAGTCACAATCTCTCAGCTTCAGAGGAAGGCAAAGGCAAAACCCCTCTGAACAAATCTTGCCAAGAAAACCCCATGACAGCTTAGAGTCACTGTAAGTCAGAAATGACTTGAAGGCACATGACAACAACAACAAAAAGTATTGACCAACTTCTGAAATATTGTTTCAAGGTCCCTCCCAAAAGTACTATGATCAGAGAGATCTGGGAGATATTCCATGGAAGATAGAAAGAACAGTCACAGCATGGCATTCAATTCGCTTTCCCACCACCACCTAGCATGTCCCTTTTTAATGAAAAAATTGGGAAAGTTTCGAAAATGTATCCAGGTGGCTTCTAAATTGGAACTGAAGAACATGCTCCAACATTCCAAAGAAGATCCAAAGCTTCAGAACATGCCAGATTCAATTGAGACCATTTCAGACTTTATTTAGAGGCAGATCAGATCTCCAAAGTGAGCTATTTCACCTCAGAATTTGATGTTTGTCAGACAAGTGTTTACCTCTTATACCTGAAACATTTCTACTCACTTCAGCCAAAAAGACTGATCAATAAGAAGTCCTGACTGGTCAACAAAAAACAAGAGCAACAATTTCCTTAGGCTTACATTCTGAAAGAAATAGCTGGGGGAAAGGGAGGAAGGGATGAGAATGCAGGAAGAAAGTAAACTTAGACACCAGTTATTCTTATGTTGTGGAGTTCTTACAATGACCTGCTGGGACTCAGACAGTTCAAGGAAAATAGAAGCCAAAAAGCTGGTCTCCGCTAAGAGTTGATGGTGTAGTCCTGTTTCCAGTCTCCTTTTTCACAGTCAGATCGAATGGCAGCTGTCAGAGGATTGTTGAGAAAGATCCAAAGGCAGCTGGGCTCTCAGGAGAGCCACTGGAATGGGCCTATTTCTCTGATGTTCCTCAATTATTCAGCCTTATGGAATGGCTCCTGTTTGGTAAGAGCTGAAGACCATAAGAGGTTTACTACATGGGGTTTTATTGCACTATCCATTAGTCATGATTACATGTTATTGCGCAAATGAGTTCTTCCTGATCCCATGATGCAACCTGCCTTTTGTTGCTGGTTCAGCTGTGGGGTGTCTTTGTAGCACTCCTTTTCATTCACGACAAATCCCCGTGAATGAAATCAGCAGCACTGTGAAACCACCATACTTTCTTGTGCAGTAATATCATTGCACCATCAGAGAACACATGACAGAGTGGGCATGTATTGGGCTGTCTTCCAGTTTTCACCGGTGTTTACCTATACTTCTTTGTCTCATTTGACTTTTGGCTTATTTGAAGAGCTCACCAGTGCCCCTCAGCTACTCCCCTCATTTCCCAGAGTTTATTTAGATTCAAAACTCAGCCTCAGCTGTTGCAGGGTAGACTTAAATGTATAGTTTTATTTAAAACGAACATGGGGGAGAGGTTTGTGTATGGGTTTTTTCATGGGTGGGGGGTTGCAATTTGGCATGTGGGGAGGGGGCAGTGACTAGTTTGCCTGGCACCGTTGCAGGGATGAGTATTTTTATGCCATGTTCATATCCTGTACAGTTGACAAACAAAGAAATTTATACCTGGAGCTCTTCACAGTCATAAGTGGGAGAGAAAAGCTTTGGTTTTCGGGGAGGGGGAGAATTTCTCAAACCCTTCTTCCTTCTGCTATGTTTTAAATTGAGGTTTGTTTGTATTTTACAAAAATAAATACATCAGGAACGTGTCTTAGCCGGTGGAAGACTTCTGCCCCCCTCTCTCTCCTTTCCAATGCAGCTTTACTCAAAAGTAAGCCCTCTTCAGTCCTGTGGAGTTTACTCTCATGTAAGCATGGCAAGGTGCACTCCAGTGCTTCTCCCTGCAGGTTGGGTTAAGCTGGTTTTTGTCCTCTTGAAATCAAAAAGAAAAAAATCGCAAATATTTGGCAATCAATTAATGAATCACCCCCTCCAGCTTCAACATTTGTCTGTGGGTTTGCACCTTGGGAGTAAGTGCCTACTGAGTTCAATAGAGGCTTACCCCTGAGGAAGGGAGAGAAACTCCTCATTTTTCTACTGTGGGGGGAGACACTGATCCACTTTGGAAATGGAGAATCTTCAGCCCGCTGGGTGCAAAGTGAAGAATGGTTTTACAGAAACATTTGAAGCTGCATTCTCACTACACTGCACAGTAGCACAGCATAATGTTTCTTAACTAAAAGGGGGAGCATGCACTGTTGAAGAGCAGGAAATGAGGCATGGGAGAGGGAGGAGAGGAAAGCTCTGTGGAAGAGGTGACTAATTGGAGAGAGAGGATGGGAGGAGGAGCATAGATGCCCAATGCAGTGTGTAAGAAGCAGAATGAAGTATAGATTTTCCTTGGTTTTTTTTCCAGGCTGTAAGGCTGTGTTCTGGAATAGTTTCTTTCTGACGTTTCGCCTGCATCTGTGGCTGGCATCTTCAAAGAATGGTTGGGTAGGAGTGTGTGTGGAGTTTATATATTGTGAACCCCTGCTGGGGAATATATGTAAATTTGTTGAATGGTTAGTTTCTGGGTATAGAAATGCAAGAAAGATTAGTGTCTGTTTGGCTAATGGTTGGTTGGTGGGCCATTATTTGCTGGAAATCCCCTTGTCCCTGGGTGGAATTCCTTTGCAAGTGTTGAGTTTTGATTACAGTTGCCCCTCCACATTCACGAACTTAGCATTCACCGTTTTGCATATTCGCGGTTTTGGGAGGGCCCCCCACCCTCCCAAAACTGCGACAAGGGGCATCTGGAGGCCCCGTGAAGGCCCTGGATGGGGGGGAGGGCTGGGGAGGCATCCACGGGGCCTCAGGAGGGTCCCCGGAGGCCCCATGAAGGCCTTGGAAGGGAGGAGGGAGGTGGGGGGAAACAACTATGGGGCCTCCGGAGGCCCCATGGTCGCTTTGGTGGGGGAGCGGGAGGGCAGTCATTATTTGCGGAATTTTCACATTCGCGGGGGTCTGGGGGGGGGAGCCTATCCCCTGCTAATGTGAAGGGATGACTGTATATTGCTTTTCAAAGTTGGAACCATGCGGTAAACCATGCAGCTGTGGACAAGTTTACATAGTGACCACTAAACGCAGTGTGTAAACACGAATCAAGGAACATGAGAGAGACTGCAGACTGGGCCAGCCAGAAAAATCAGCAGTAGCAGAATATATTATAAACCAACCTAGACACAAAATGTTATTTAAAAACACTGAAATTCTAGACAAGGCCAACAGCTATCATATCAGAATGCACAGAGAAGCTATTAAAATCTACAAACACCTGGACAACTTCAACAGGAAAGAAGAAACCCTAAAAGTAAATAAAATCTGGCTCCCAGTTTGGGAAAACAATAGACTCAAAACTCAACATTTACAAAGGAATTCCACCAGGGACAAGGGGATTTCCAGCAGATAATAGCCCATCAACTAACCATTAGCCAAACACACACTAATCATCCTTGCATTTCTATACCCAGAAACTAACCATTCAATTACACAAATTTACATATACTGCCCAACAGAGGTTCACAATATATAAACTCCACACACACTCCTACCCAACCATTCTCTGAAGATGCCAACCACAGATGCAGGTGAAACATCAGAAAGAAACTATTCCAGAACACAGCCTCACAGCCCAGAAAAAAAAATAAGGAAAATCTATGGACGCTGGCCGTGAAAGCCTTCAACTTCACATGGAATGAAGTATTTTCATACTGTTGTAGGAATTTTGAGCAGCGTGTGATAGGCTGTCCTTCTAAGGCGAGACAATCACTTCTATAACAACCCTAGTGTGGTAAACCTCTATAACAGGCTGGTCTCTCTGAAGAGTCTCTAATGTAGTCTGATGGGTATGCAGCTATGGGAGCTGGAGGGTATAAGGATGAATTCTGTCCTGGAGCACATTTGTTGAGATATGTGACTAGCGCAATCTTTGAAGGCAACCAAAAGCTACATTTTTGTACATCTTACATCTTCAAACCTTTATCATGCTCCATCTCTAGTAACTGCAAATTCAATATTAGCATAAACAATCTTTCATGTTATTGTTTTAATTTCCTCCTGTTTCAAAGCATCACTATTGTCAGAAATGCATGTCATTTAGATTGAACAAATACTTTCAAAATAGGCTGCTAAATAAACTGGAAGGACTGAATTCATTTTGGATTTGGACTTTCACTCAGCTATATTCAAATGTGAAAAACACTCTCTCCCAATTCTTATTTCTTGCTGATTTAAAACAATTCCCAAGCATCCTTTGATGACAATATCCTTTGTGTGTGTGTAGTTTTGTTAATATTTGGCGTATAATCATCAAGCTTAACATAAATAAGTACAATTCAAACATTTTTGATAACTTAAAATCTTCCTCATATAGCCCATAAATATTTGCAAGGATGAGGTTACATTATGGTCTGCAAAAAGGTCATATACTAAACTATGCTAGGTCTTCAAAATAATTTTTCATGCACAGCAATATTAGCAAAAGAAATAAAAGTTAGTACATAGGCTTTCTTGAAATTGCAGTTTCTAATGTAAGAGATCAAGAAGCATATTTATAATTTAGCTTAACAGTCCAGGTATTGGTTTGGTTTTTTAAAGGGTGATCTAGTTCTATGGTTTTTGCCACCACCATCACCACAACCCAGTCTTTTGTATGGACAGGAATCTAGATCATTTTCTCTATATATTTTTCAATAATGTTGTAATTGTTCCACTCACCCCCCTCAAGCAGAGCTATAATCTCTGGAAACCAATTCTACTGACAGAAGGTTTGATAATATATGTAAATGTACCCACTGTAAATCAGGGCACGTATTTGTTTAGTAAACGCTTGTGAAAGCAGGAGGCCGTAGGCAATAACATTAATACTGGTGGGATATGCTATTTCTACTTATATTATGAAAAATAAATATCCTAAAAATAGTAAGCCAACAGCTTATCAAGTATTTGGAAAGACATTTACGTATGCTAAGAAATAACAATATTTTGAGAAATTATTAATAGAAATTAGCTTAATCTTCTGAAGTTACATTACAGTACATTCTTCCAGCAGACATTATTAGTGCACTACAGTAGAACAGCTAACTAAAGCTGGACAGCAGGCTAGATAGGCAAGATTTACAGATAGAGATCAGGTGTCTCCAAATGTATCTCATATTCTGGCTGAACTTTTGGACTACAAGTTCCTAAAACCTCAGCCAACCTGGCCACTGCCAATGCTGGCTGGGGGATTTTGGGGAGCTGAATTCCTCCCAAAAGAACTATTCTGGACTATGGAGTGATTAAAAAAAAAAAGATCAAGAAAGAATTTGAGATCCTCAATGGAGGCTGCTGACACAGTACAGAAATATTGCAGTTTGACACTGCTTTAACTGCCATGGCTCAATGCTATGGAATTCCTGGATTTGTAGTTTTATGAGATATTTATCCTTCTCTGTCAGAGAGCTCTGGTGCCACAACAAGCTATGGAATTCCTGGATTGTAGTTCGGTGAGATATTTAGCCTTCTCTGTCAGAGAGCTCTGGTGCCACAACATGCTACAAATCCCAAGATTCCAAAGGATGGAACCATGATAGTTAAAACAGGATCAAACTGCACTATTTCTGCACTGTGTTAGCATCCGGTGGCTCTGTTGTGTTTCCCCAACACCACCATAAGCAGCTAGGTTGGTAACTACTGTGATCTTGCCCTGCCTCATTCACAAAATTTTATGGGAAACCCACAGGACATAGGGCTTATCTATATGAGCCCACAAAAAATGAAGTGCCCCACCATAAAGACAAGTTGCAGCAGCTATGACTTGTTTTAATGGTTTTACAGCTCCCATAAACTTCCCATAAACAGCTCCCATAAACTGTAGCCACAAGATGGTGGCTACAGGTGAAAAAAAGACCCTCCATTTTATTGCCTTAACAATCACTGGAGGGGGGGGGAGGAGAGAGAGCCTTCCTCCCTTACCTGGTCTCCGGGACAATGACGACAGTGGCATGGGGGGCAGGTAAGGGAGGAGGGCTGTCTCATCCTCCTCTCCCTTCCCAGTCCTGGCAGGGGCGACAGTGGCATCGGAGTACCGGATAAGGGTGGAGGGCTATGTAATCCTCCTCTCCCTCCTCCCTTACCTGGTCCCTGCAGTGATGACAATGACAGCAGCAAAGGGGGGGGACCAGGTAAGGGAGGAGGGCTGTCCCATCCTCCTCTCCCTTCCCAATCCTGGCAGTGGTGACAGCAACACAGGAGGGGGGACCGGGGAAGGGAGAAGAGGATGAAACAGCCCTCCTCCCTTACCCGGTCCCCAGTGGGGGGGAATGGCAGCTACTGGTGCTTGCCCTGTTTAGCAAGCCCCGCCCCCATGCTCATCCAGCCAATCAGCTTGTGCTGCCTCAATGCAATGCAAATGCAGCTGTCCAAATGATCAGACATTCACATAGCCTATGGAGCTTTTAACAAATTCTGGGGAAAGGTCCCCTTCAGAGCTTTATGGTGGATTTGCCTGCCCCCACTTCTGAATGAGATTTATGGATGCAAATTCTGTTAAGACAGATCACCTTCCATGAGATTTCTATGAGGATTTTTTTCACCATTTAGACAGGACCATGGACTTCTACTCGCAGCCCTCGCCCTCCTAAGTTTTCCCACTGCTTGTTTTTTAATTCATTCTACCAAAAACAAACAAAATGCAAAGAAGGTAAAGATAGGACAGCTTTTGACTGATAGGAGACCTCCTTGCATTGAAGTATGCAGAATTTCTGTACACAAAAGCACACCTCTAAGGATATTATAATATTTTAAGAACATTTTCTCACAGCTCCCTAAGAAGAAAAGCTGAGCAACCCCAAGATCCATTGACTTCCTACTGCTAAAATCTTCACTTTTACATCAACTTTTTTGTGTGGACCTGAATCATAAACAAACAGAACTAAAAAGGAACAAAAGCCAAACACAGTAACAGTCTGAACAGGGAGGCTTTAAGTCTGTTCCACTATAGCAAAGCCTTAAACTTATCATTTCCTTAGATCTCCAGTCCTATCAAAGGTGCTCTAATAGTTAAAAGAAATGGGTATAAATATAAAGAGATACTCCAAACTGTGGCATCACTAAGGCTAGTGTCACTCTTCCGCCTGACGATGTCACCTGGTATGGTTCACCCTCTCCTCACCCTCCTAGTGCCGCCATTGGCCCCAAATACCAATGATTCCCTGATAAGAACAGCTACCAGTGAACTCAGTCTCCCCTCTCCTCTCTGAATAATGCTGCATATTTAATATAAACATTCAGAAATAAGAAAATATCCATTTTTTCCATTCAGCAATAGCTTTTGAATAATTTCTTCATATTTCCCCACGTCCTGAAATGTTGGCTTTATAAAAATAATTTTACAAAAAGTTATCTCCCATCTACTTCAACATTAAAGAAAAATCACACAACTCCAGAACACCACTGGGGCCTAGGTTTGTACACTGGATTTAGACAAGTCCAAGCAGTTAGCCTACTGAGACCAGTTGGATGCTTACCAAGGTGAAGCAGACTTTCCTCCAAAGCTGAAGGAACCAAAGCTGGACCCCACTTAAACTTTCATTCAGGCTTCAATCTTTGGAAAGACAGAGAGTATTTTACTGAAAAAAGTATAAGTTCCATGAAAAACTCTCAAGGCAAAGCAGGGGAGAGAGTGGAAGGACAGAGTGAGTTTCCATGACTGACAGCTCCACCTTCTAATCTTAAAGAACACTTTAAAAGGGCTCTCCAAGCACTACAAATTAGAAGAGAGATTGTATTGTTGGCCGTTGTGTCCTCCTTTCTAATGCCACAACAGCCCACTATCTCAAAAGCCTTACAGTTTTCAACTATCATAACCCCTGACCAAACCTCTGAAAATGTACAGGTTCCTTGCCCAGGAACACCTCTTATGATTTTTTTGGTCTTCAAATCTCTAAAAAGAAGATTTGATTAAGCTAACAGAAAGAAAATCATTGGCAGCCCTTTAAGAAAGGTTACTATCCTAAATCAAAGATGAGGGCAATAATGCAGCAGAATAAAAGACCTTTAATGAAAACTGTCTTAAGTTCAGTTACTTTCAAAAGATAAAATTGGCATAATTTGACTTTAAGCATTTAAACCTCCTGAAGCAGATAAAGCATCCCCAGAACACTCTCAATTGATCACAACCACGCAATGCAAAATGGCAATATATGTTTCCAGGCTGTGTCAAAAAGCACAATACAAATCTCAGCTTAAGCTTTCTCACTACACCTTGAAATCTGACTCTGCATAGGCAGACCATTAAGTTAATTTAAAATAAGATCTAAACAATTTGATTCTAAATGGCATGATTTCAATATGTGTTTTGTACTTTCTATAATGTTGATGGGCTCATCTTCACTGGCCATAATACGCCAGCTTCCCACTGGCATAGTCTGGCCCCAGATCAGGCCCATTGCTCCCTCATTACCTGTACAAAATGGAATGGAACCCACAAAGACACATTGGTCTGTTTATTTTATTTTATTTTCCAAATTTCTACACTGCTTATTAATGCCAAAGCACTCCCTATCAAGACTCCCGTCTCAGTAGCCGCTGCCAATGCCGTCCTCATTGCACTCTCCAAAGCCAGGAAGGGTCCTGGACATGACCTTTTCCTGCTAAGTTCAGCTTTGTTGTATCACTTTGTGTGTGCATTCCTCTGTACTTGCTAACAAGTATGTAGTCTAACTGTAAAAAAGCAAGTATGTGCTCTGTAATTGTTTAATAAAGCCGACACCTGGATTCAGCTATGGGGAAAATGGGCTGATCTTGGGTCCGGTGGGAACTGAGAGTGGGGATGATGGATAGCCAATGACTGTATAGCCTGCCAGATTTTGTAGATTGTACAATGCTTTTAGTTTACTGCTTGTTAGTTAGGTTTCATTCTGAGCAACAAACTTGTAGGGTTAGCTCTTTGGGCTACTGTGGCAATAAAGTTTTCTGTTTTTAACTCTGAAACTGCTAGTCAATGAGTCTGAAGAAGCCAGTACATGACAGGCACCATGGCAGTTGAAGTGGAACAATAGCACTACAATTCTGTAGCATGACCATTCCTGGCGTATGAGATGTATTTGCCGACTGATTCGAGGAAATAAAAGAGACCAGACACAACAAGAGACCAGACACAAAAGATGGGATACAATAATTGGGTTTTGTTTAACTCTGCCTATTTATTATCCTCTAAAGGTCTTCAGTGGGGGGAGGCAACCTAGTGTGGGAGCAGCTGGGGCAGTAGGTCTATCCTAGACCTTACTCCCCAGCTTCTCCAGGGCAAACACCTGAGTCTCAGAAAGGAACACCAAGAGTTGGAGTCGTTCTCCAGCCAGCCCACTTTTGGAAGGCCAACCCAAAAGTCCCTCACCCAAGTCACGAGAGTTTAGCTGAAGATATCTAGTTCAGGCCAGCCCCAAGGAGAGTCTCATTCACCCCCAGAGACCCCCCTTCACCAAAATTGGTGCCATAGATGGACACCGAAATCTACGCCTTCCCTTCATCTGGCCACAGATAAGGGGCAAGCATCTGCTTAATCCCTATCCCCCACTAGCTTGTCCAAGAGGTCCCTCAACCCCTGCTGAAGATCCCCCAGAAATATTAGGTTACAACACGGTCAAAAGAGGATGAGGCAAGATGAGGCAGGGCCTTAAATAGTCTCTGGCCCCACCCCTTCCTCTCTCGTCACAGCGCATGCACCATGACATCAATAGCCTGGCCTGCCATTCCCCCCATCTGGCAAAGACAGCTCCCTCCCCAGCATGGCTGCACCAGCTGGGAGATACACCAGAAAAATGTTGTAGTGTAGGGAATTTGGTCACTCCAGATGTTGTACTTTCTCCTTTTGCAAGAGCAGAAAAGTGTGTGCACTGCCCATGCCTACAAACCTTTCCAGAACAATTTTCCTCCTCCTCCTTCTCCTCCTCCTCTAATTCTCCCCAGCTGCCCACCATACCAAGAAATCAAAGTCCTGATCTGCTTAATTCTACCATGGTAGTGTTCCAAACACCCTAACCCAGACCCTCCAAGTCATTAGCTACCATAGCCAGGCTCTCTGAATGATACAGCCTTCAATTTTGAGTTCAAGCAAATTCCTAAAGCCAAATTCCCCACATCTAAGCACAATGCATAAATTGAACTTTTGCTTTATAAATTTAGTAAGTATGGCATGACCTATTGCATTTGAGTCAATTAATTCCCTATTAGAGTTCATACATTTAACATGTGTAACTGGATGCCCATTTGAAATAAGCTAATTCCCAAATGTAATCATCTGGTATATGGTATATTTTTTGTTCTTGCCACATAAATGCCCCCCCCCCCGATCTAAAGAAAATGGTGCTTACTTGACCACATGTTTCCGGAACAAATTTGCTACTACATGCTACTGCTAAGGTTTAAAAGATCACTTATATCTGATTATATGGGTTCCTCTACATACTCAGAGAGATGACAGTTGTTAAAAATCATCACAAGTTTTTCAATGTGGGTAAATAATGTGGGTGAATAATATCCACCAGCCTAACCATCATCATCTTAACTGAATGGGAGAGAGACGACCATAGTTGTTAAACTATAAGAGATTTGAGTTAGTCCTCATACTGCTCACTTTTTATATAATGTGCTCAAGGAAGGAGAATTGTACAGCTGAATGAAGAAGAGTTATAAGATTTTAGAGAAACTAATTTTTAAAAGAGAAGGTTGAAACTCTCTTCAGTTGTTATTGCCATAATGTGCTGTCGGGGCTGTCCAAAATGGCCTCAGATCTAAGGAAAGATGTTTATATGTACCCTGTTCCTCCTCTTCTTCTTTCTTCTTCCTGGTTATACTTGTGTGCTCCACAATTCCAAAGAAAAATATTTTCCAGGCATTTCATAGCCTAAATATGCAACCCCTAAGCTCACATAGTGTTCAACTATTGTTCAAAGCCTTGCAAGATGTCTAAGCACTGTAACAATGTAGGAGCACACTCTCATCACATTGACAGGCCAGGCCAATACTTTGCACATTGCTGCTTGCCTATATGTCCCCACTGCCAAGGTAATGAAACTGCTTTTCCAATAAACTAAATTTTCATGTCAATGTCTGCCAGAGGCACCATACTCCTCACAATTAAGTCCACTGTGCAGGAAAACATTGCTACATATTCTTAGCACAATGGGGAGAGCAGGAGGTCAGTGATGGCAGCATGGATATAATTTTAGCCAACTGCTATTTTTTTTCTGAATTAAAAATCCACATATAGATTTGATGGGAATATTTCATCGCAGGATATTACAGGTTGAGTCTCCCAAAATCTGAAATATTCCAAAATTCAAAATTGTCCAAATGAATGAATGAGATAATGATACCATTGCTTTCTGATGATTCAGGACTTTTTTAAGTGGAAGGGGGAACCCACCAAGGTCAGGAGGATAGGGCTGTCCTGCTTACAGCACTCTGTTTCAGATGATGCCGTCCTCCACCCGACCTTCCCCCATGCTTCCTCCATGCTACAGGCACAAGAAGCATACCACTTTTATTAATGGAAAATCCCCATCAACAAAAAGTGGCGCACTTCTTGTGCCTGCAGCGTGGAAGAAACACAAGGGAAGGTGGGGAGGATGATGGAGTTGTCCAAAACGGAGCGCTGTAAGCGGGACAGCGCCGTCCTCCTCCCAAGCTAAGTGTAGGGGGGGAGCGTTTCCCCATTTGAAAAAGTCCATAATGTACATAAACTTTGTTTCATGCACAATATTATTAAAATATTGTTTATAAAATTACCTTCAGACTATGTGTATATGAAACATAAATTAATTTCACGTTTAGACTTGGGTCCCATCTTCAAGATATCTCATTATGTATATGCAAGTATTCCAAAATCCAAAATATACCAAAATACAAAATACTTCTGGTCCCAAGCATTTTGGATAAGAGAGACTCAACCTGTACTGGTATGTTTTGTTGGGGGGTGGGGGGGGGTAGCTGAATGTTGTTCTAACTTGTAAGCCTCCTTGAATCATGTGCTAAGGAAAAGGTGGAATATAAAAGAAAGGAAGGAAGGGGGCAATATTCAGTTAACATGCAGGGGTTTTTTAATGTATGTATGACTTACGTAAACACAATTAAGATGCATTTTTTTTTCAAACTTCAAGATAATTTCTTCCACAGAAATAAACAGTTACTATATCAAACTGCTCTCCTTACCTTATATCTACAACAACAATATTCTTTAAATATAAAGCACAACTTCACAGTAGAAAACAATACAGTACCCCCCATATCCACTGATTCACCATCTGCTGATTCAGTTATCCACGGTTGGTGATTGTGGGAGTGGATGGGGGAGGGAGAGGAGGAAGAGGAGAAGGAAGGGAGAGGTGGCAGGGAGTGGACGGGGAAGCCTGCCCCCCACCCTCCTCCAGCCCAGCTCCCTTCACTCCTACCTGCCTTACCCTGTCTCCCCAGCAGGAACCCACTCAGCTGCCTTCCTCTTCCTTCCTCTTCCTTTTCCTGCCTCCCCTCTTCCTTCCTTCTCATCCTCCAGAACTCTCCCCCCCCCCCATTGCAGGGTGTTCACTATTATCTGCAGTTTTCAGTATCCGTGGGGACCCCCTGAACCAATCCCACATGGAAGCAGGGGTGCTACTGTAGTTTTATTTTTCTCTAATAGAAGATATAGATGGCTATTATCCTTAGCCAATTGCCAGGTATAGTTTTGGGTAAACTTTGAGTGGAATCCAATTAACTCAACCCACTGATGGAACAACTTCAACTAATGGAGCAGCAATATACTGCATTTGCAGTCACTATAAATGGTGGGTGGTGTGTTCTCTTTCCAATTGACAACTGCCTGTAGACAAAGGACAGAATCCAACAACATGCAATATGATCTTGCTTATGCAACAAGACTTCCTTCTCCCTTTCTCCTTCCTGCAGCCTCCAAACATCCTCAAAATGTGTTGACAGGTTGAGGAAATCTGTGTGAGCAGAACTGAGGAGAACACAGAAGCCTTAAAATATGGGTGGTTCACAGATCAGGTCTCAGAAAATATGACAATCTGATCCTCATGAGACACTGGAAAGGAAGTACTAAGTAGTATGGGTGAGCGATACGAAAGATAGAAGAATGTAAATAATAGGTCTATGTTAACACTTGATTATATGATGTGAGAGAAAGTTTTGATTGAGTTTTTATGTTTTTATGTATTAAATTTGTTGTTTGGTTGTTGTTTGATGTATGATGTATCTACAATAAACATATTTTTTTAAAAAAAATATGGGTGGTTCATGAAAGCAGATGTGTCAAATATATAAGATTTGCAGCTCCAACTTTGTACTCTCCAAGAACAACGACAAACTAAGAACCCATAAAAGATGTTATTGACAGGTCCAGTGTCTGTAAAGCAATCAAATTTCAAATACATTTTCAGTAACAAGCAGATTAATATAGTTGAAACATCCTATTTTACAACAACATCAGCTAATTAGAACAAATTTGGTCTACACTAATCAATAGCCATGCTAAACCACACATTACATGGAAATGTCAATTTTCCAAGAGCCCCAAAAGCATACTATACATAATGTAAAATCATGATAAGCTACTGATTTTCCCCATATGAGTACACAGTCCCAAAATTATTTCACTAATAGTGTTTCATTCATTTATTGCTAAAACTACTATTGATAATTCAATAAAAAGTTATGTACTAGCAGATTGCTGGAAGATTCAAAACTAAAAGCCACTACAGGAAGCCTCCACCTTTTGACGGATCATTATCTGACAAATCACTCTTTCAATGCTTGCAAATTAAGGACAAGTTCCATTCAAGGAATCCATTCTTTTGACAGTTCTACAGAGACTTGCTTGGGACTGACCACATATGTGAGCACTACTTGCAAAGTGAACAGAAAGGGCAGGGGGAGTCACCAGGTCTACAGAGACTTTGCAAGCAGAGCATGTATGGGGCGGGGGGAAGACACCCACAGGCAGTCCCAAGAGAGCCACCATAATTCCCTCATGTTCCCTACATGGGTTCTGCTTTTGGAACAATTCCAGTTTTGACACTGCTACAGTCCCTAACCTGTTGGATAAGAAGGGGCTTCCTGTATTTTCATCTCAGTCTGGGCATAAATTAGAAACAGCAGCAATTTTATCTTCACTAAAATTACTGTGCCAGCACTTTAGGGGTAAAATGAATTACTAAAAATAATGTGGAAATAAACTTGGGTAGTTTCTACACAACCCACATTGCTGCTATTTACACTATGTATTCAGCAAATAGTACTATCACTGCAAGAAATGTTACATGTATGATCAGCCTTCCAAGCCACACCTACAGAGAATTCCTACACATGTTTCCCAACTGGGAGTGACTTGCTAAATCCTCACGCTAAGGGCTCATCAACACCAGCCAGGATACGCCGGCTCCCAGTGCTGCAGCCACCACAATTATCCCTGTTCTGTTGAATCCAGTCAGCCAGCCGCACCATGTGACAATCGACCTGAATGTGACCAACCTTGGTCACATGCTTCAGGCCTGCTGCCCGGACCCAGCTGAGCAAGGGCGACCAGCAGCAGCAGTGAGGGCCAGCCTGCCTGGATGGGCTTCCACAGACACATGGGGCCTGATCTGTTCCATCCCGGCAGAACACATTAAACTGGGTATTTTTTTAAAAAATGCAGTAAAAGGTCCTATCCCGGCTTGTCCCTGTTCCAGCCCCATATCTGCCCAGGGGGTAGTGAGGACTGCCCAAGGGCAGAATGGGGCAAAAGCCATGCATCATTTGGACTGCAGAGCTCTGGAACAGAGGCAAGCTGGAGTATTTGGCAGGTGTAGACAAGCCCATAATCTTTCAGAACTTTGCAGATTTCTACCCGCATACAGCTTTAAAGTGTTAAACCAAGATTTCAAGCAAAAAACAGCGAAAAAGCAAAAGATGCATTTTACTGACTATAGTCAGTGACCTAATTTGTAGGTTTTCTGACCTAATTAGAGTTTTCAGGTTTTCAAATGAAACCTCAGGTATAACTCCTTGAAGTAGTCCAACTCAGATATTATCAGTAACCAGAGTGTTTTGAAACAAAAAGAGTTGAAGCAGTGCCCAATGTATGCCAACAGTAAAGTCTAAAGTTAAAAGCAGCTCCACTTAATTGATTAAAAAGTAAACCCACAGAAGAGTAGAATAATAATTTCTTGGTAATACAAAAACCATCTACCAATAGCATCATTTACTATGTATAATGTGGCCTGTAAGTTCATAATGCATAATGTGCATTGGAATGGAACACTACATTTTACCTGAAACGCATAGAAAAATATTTTTTTTAATAATCTATTGATATCCCATGCCATATTCAATCAACTTGCATTAAGAACTCCAGGTTTCTTTCTGATAATTAAGAAGAAAGACATTATGTCTTCCTTTTGACATTTTAACACTGCTAGCCTATTTGGCAAAAAAAAAAAAAAAAAAAACCACCCCAAAAAAAGATAGAAACCCAATTCTATGACTCACATTTTCATGACAAGCACTTACATAGGACAAATTACACAGATATGAAAATACAAAGCGATAAACTGAGTTAGTGCAGTTTCATGTTAACAAGCTTCTGTGTTACTCTGACATTAATATGGTATTGCATGTGACATATCAATTAAGAGAGGGGGAAGACTTTTCACACTTATTAAAATGCATAAAATGCTCACTGTAACAGTATCAATTAATGTATCTCCTGCTACACCATTAGTTGAAGTGTAAGAATGATGCCACTCAGCAGGCAAGTGCTTTAATGAAGGAGGCCCTGAATTCCAGGAAGGAACACCTAGGGCTGAAAATCAGAAAACACTTGTGAACACAAAAGAGCTGCTGAGTAATATGTTTTCTGGATCTCAGTCCCATGTGTTCCTAAAGAGGGTGGGTATAATTACACAGTGTGAAATATTCTAGCCTGTGAGAGAAGAGTATTAACAAAAGCAAATAAAGAGAATAGATATTTTAGGTTGGGTTGCCTGAACTGCAAAGTAACCTTAGAGCAGTTCATTTCAATAAGCACTATTATTACACAAAACATTGGTGTGGGTATTTTTTTCAGATGCTTAATACATTTAGTTTTGTAACTGATGAAGAGTCAAGGTATTAATGTGACCAAATTAACATAACTTGATGGCTATCTAATGGAAGTGAAATAATAATAATAATAATAATAATAATAATTACCCCGCCCCTCTGTTAAAAACAATTGGGACGGCTTACAACAGTTAAAATACAATAATATAGACTAAAATCCATAAGCCCCACCCTCCCCCATAAAAAGATATTAAACTAGTATCAAATTAAAATCCATCTAAACTTAAAATCACGTAAATAAACAAATAAAAAAATCAACAGCCAGAGAGTCAGTATAAAGGACTAAAAGAGGCCAGGAGACACAGCTCCTGAGGCTGGGATTTAATCAGGAAAGGCCTGCTGAAATCAAAAATGCTGAGCACACACAAACAATCTAAAAGCAAATTGGCAAAATGTGAAGTTGAAGGCTTTCACGGCTGACATCCATAGGTTTTCTGTGGGGGGGTTTCTGGGCTGTGAGGCCATGTTCTGGAAGAGTTTATTCCTGACGTTTCACCTGCATCTGTCCCTGTTGGAGAGAATATGTAAATCTGTGTATTTCCCCCCAGGAACTACCCATGCAAATACACAAATTTACATATCCTCTCCAACAGGGACTCACAGTATATAAACCCCCCACACCCCTACTCAACCATTCTCTGAAGATGCCAGCCACAGATGCAGGCGAAACGTCAGGAATAAACTCTTCCAGAACACGGCCTCAGAGCCCAGGGAAAAATGACAGAAAACCTACAAATTGGCAAAAACATTTCCTTCCCAATGAATCACAATCACACAAATTGGAATGCTGCTTAAGACTGGCCTGTATGTAGTAGACTAGCCTTTTCTCTCAACCGACAGAAAAATGAATGTTGACAAAATAAGGCCTCTTCAGATATTCATAGACCCTCCTGAACAATGTGAGATGGGTGCAAGGAGTTGTTGGGGGATCACCACAATTTGGAGTATCTCTCCACTTTCTTAGCATCTTCCCACTTCTTTAAAAAGTATATATCACACTTTTGGACTTTCTCTTCGTCTTTCTCTTTTGCCTAAAAGGGCTTACCTAATTTTGGCAGGGAATAGGGCATTCTGAAGTAGTCTTCATAAAATTCAATTAGTCTCCGAGTAATGTTTAGAGCATAGTCCCCAGATCCTCTTCTGATGGCATCAGGTCTTGCATACAATCGGATCTGATTGGAAAACAAAACAAAATGGGTCATCATGTTTCCTACAATTTTAAACCAACTGAAAAGTCCTCTCTTCTGAGATTGTCTCTTTGAATCCCAGTATGAGCAAAATATGATGGTTTGGTGAAACAACAAGCCTTTACAATCAAAAGGAGCAACATTAAGAGTGCCATCATTCCAAAGCTATAGCTGCAAATAGAGCCAAATACCCAGATTTTTAATACAACTTGCATCAAATATGAATATTCAACACAATTGCTTACATGTGTTTTCTGGAGATAAGATGGCACAATGGATTAGTATAATGGTTCTTTGCCTACTTTAAATGTACAGAAGCTGAGGTGGCTCAGTAGGAGAGAAGTTCATGGTAAGTTAACAGCACTTTCCATAAAGCTCTGAACACGTTAGGAGTCTGAGAAAGTAATATAATAATTCATCCACCCGTCTTTATTTTAGCACTGACAGTTTTTCATGATGAGCAAAATAAGCCCTCAGAAACAACCATTTATGAGCTTACTCATGTACATAAACAATTAACATTCCTGAAGCTCATCCATGACTGCTCTAGGCCTCTATTTCTATTTTCAAAATGCAGTAAGTATATTAAAGCTACTCATACTTCTTACAGTTTTGACATTGATGCTGCTTTCAGCACAAAGCATTTCAGCTGTCTTCTTGTACAAATCACCAAAATAAAAAGGCCATTTCTTCATCTAGTGAGTGTGGGTTTTTGTCTTCACCGCTTTCATAAGCTGGGCTTGTTATTTAGAAAGATCCCATCTGCACAAGATGTTAAGTCAGAATTCTATCTTACTGTTCATGCCGGGGCATATGTCCAGTTGTGGTGCAAAAGGAGCAGCTAACCTAATCAGGAACTTACCAGGCCAGTGAAACTTAGGGCTACATTTGATTGTTAGATGATCTGGCTCTGGCACCATTATCAATTCTTTGTTTCGAACTTCTGCTGCAAAAAGTCAGGAGTTCTAGTGCAGACACAGCACTAAGCTTTTCTGCCCTGCTAAGTTCTTGGTTAGCTAGTTTAGCCACTTACAGTTGCAAAAGGATCCATAGAGAAATGATCAGGCAGCATGGTTCAGTAAGCTTGCTCATAAACAAACAAATGCAAAAAGGATTCTGAACAAAATTGGCTTAGCATCTTGTGTAAGCATAGCCAAATTGTGAAAATTCCAGCCAACAGTTAAAAAATAAAAACTCATAAAGCAAAGTGTTTGGATCCAAATTCAGGCACATGTAACTGATCGGGAAAGATGGCATCCAGGGTAATTCTTTCCCACAGGAGGTCCAACATCCCCCCACCAAAAAAAATTGGTCTGCTTGATTTTCAAGGGATCGCCTTTCTCCTAGACCACAATTCAGCAAGGTTACATGATGCTCTATGTAGCATTATCAGGGCATGGAGAAAGAACAGGAAAGAGTGCCTAAATCAGCCAAGTTGCATGTATATCTCAATTCAACCCCATATTTAGAAGCATATAAACTAATGCAGTTCACTCATTTCTGCTGTTCACCTAAAGAATATGGTTTAATGACAGTAAATAGTGTGGGCTACCGATAAATGCAACAGACAATTCTGGACTCCCTAACAATGTATACCAATGCACATCAATATAGAATACCAAAATATGCCACAAATCAAATCCATGATTATGAAGTATCATTTCAGGGCTCCCTATACTACATATGCCACTCTTTCTGCCTCAGAACAGTACTAACACTAGTCTGAGACATGAAGTAGACACCAATATAGGGCTGATATATGCCACAGGCAAGACAATACACTTATACTTAATATCTTTAATGTCTACCACCTATTTAACACATGGCACACATAATAGTCTACAAAAATATGCATGTGCAACTGGCTGGCTAAGATCAGTTATTTTGCTTGGTCTCAAGTGTTTGAAAAAGGAGATAGCTCATTATCATTTCTAGAAGTTGGAAATGATAATGGTTTAAGCCAGGGTCCATGTTGTTTTTCCCAAGCTCTCATACATTTCTATATGAAAAAGTAATACATGTCCAAAGGCTCTTTATCACACTAAAGGTTTGAAAGAACTGGGACAAAACTTTTGCACAGTAGGTTCTACTCCATAATCTTGCATGAATTCTTTCCAGTTGCAAGGACAATAGCAACAACTGTAGTAACAGTGGAGCCATATTTAAAATGGTTGTCTCCAGTTTTGATTAGTTTTTTATACACCAAAAACATTAGAAGTCCATAAACAGCAGCAAAGAATTATTTATTGCTTTGATTTCCAAATTTAGTTCCCCTGCTCTTCCATAGGCATGTGGAAGCTTTGTGACCTTCTCCAAACATCCATTCTTGTTGGTAATAATAGTTATTGTGGATAGGTTCACCACATGCTCTGCCACCACCAGCCTACTCATAGATACGCAATGTACTGCATCTGGTGCACCAGGGATATGAAATGAGGCACATGGCAATTAGCAAAGGGGGCTTTTCAGTGTTAGTCCCTAGAACGTCTTCCCAAAAAGGATCACTTGATATATAAACCATGGTCCTTACAACAATTTTTATCTTCCCATGCACTTCAATGTTAAAATCTTTTACTACTTTTCAGATCATGTACTAGGGCTGCCAGCTTGGATACAGGATTGAGCTCCTGTAACTTTAATCCTGAACAGATTGTGGAATAGGACAAGATACCGTAAACATCTGTCAAGCTGGACAAAAATACCTCCCCCCTCCTTACCTTCCAAACTGTTCTTGTCTCTAGTGCCTCCATGCCTCCTCCATAGCCATGCCAGAGTAGATGGCTACAGCTGAATGTTGTTGTTCTATTTATTTATATCCCGCCTTTCCCTCAAGGCAGCTTACAACAGATAAAAAAGTTAAAAACTGATTAAGCTATCAAAAAAATTAAAATGAAATAAATTAAATTAAATTGAGATTAAATGATCAAAAAGTTACAAGAAGTTCCAACCTGGCAACCCTATGCTGTACAAATACTACTTAGTACCGTTTTTACTCCAGCTTTAAGCTGGATTTTTCAAAAGGCTCTGTTTTGGCATTTCCTTTCTTTTTTATGAAATTATTTTTTATTGTATTCTACCAAGAGAGTTTTTGTTATTAGCTAGTACATAAAAATACTGTAAATAAGTAAATGCACACACACAACGAGAAAAAGAGAGAGAGAGAATGGATAAGCCTTAGGAATTGATACAAAGATGCTTTAGAATCTTAATGTAATTATGAACAAATTAACAACCTACTATTATCAGCAACATAAATGAGTTCAACAAAAGAAATAATTTAAATCAGTGGTTCTTAACCTGTGGTCTGTGGAACCCCAGGGGCCCATGATGTCCTCCCAGGGGGTCCACAAAGGCTTGAAGGCTGCTCGACCCATCTCCTCCATGCAGTGGGTCAGCCATATGACAGGAGCCAAGGCAAAGGCTGGTTGGCTTGGCCTGCACATTGCCATTCAATCCGCTCCAGCCACAAACTTGCAGGAAAAGTCTTCCCTCCGCCTGTAGTGCCTCTGAGGGAAGGTTTAATGGATGATGTAATTGTATTATTATTATTAGGTATGATGATGATGATGATGATTAGGGTTTTTAATCTTGAATTAAGTCTTGGGGGTCCACACCAACAAAAGATATTTAAAGGTGTCCCTAGTAAAGAAAAGGTTAATAGCCACTGATTTAAATCATTTTGGAAATCTGTGTTTCAACACCTGTACGTAAAACTACCATGCAACTTCCATGCAATAGATTCTCTCTTGAAAAGATTTAGCAATGCACTTAGGACTCATTTTACAGAGTAAAATCAATCATCAGTGTCTGAAATGCATGTCTGTGTACAGTTATCCTCCCTGCACTGTGTACTTAAGTTTAAATGGTAGATGTAGAGAGAAACCAATGCTATTCTTCCAGTTTTCATAGCAAGCAACAGGAGCTACCCATTATCTCCCTTGTTGTTGCTATGCTAGATTCATTAGGTTGTGATTAGCAACATTTCTGGAGTCTTCACCCTTGACAGAATTCTCATTTAGATAAATGTTGAAGGCATCAACTTCCATAGACTCAAGAAAGAGATCTCCTCATACTGATGTCAAGAGTCTTTCATATAACAAGCCTTAAAATGATGTGTCACAAAAATATTGTGTGCAATGCAGGAAAAATCAGATCAAACAAATTTGCCCCACCCCATACTGTCCATACCATGAATAATTTCTTGCTTGGATCCATCTATACTGCAAAAAAAGTATCACTGCAGGCTTAATATCAACATGGTGGCATTGTTCCATCTACTAAAAATAAAAGAATGTTCATAACTTTCCTTGGAGTTTTTAAGTGCTAATTTAAAAAAAAATTATAATGATTCATTTTCAAAAACTGAGATGCAATGTCTTAGTAGAATATTTAATGACTGTCTATTTCTAAGTTAATGGAAAATGGAAAACAATATAATTAACCTAACGATTCATGTAATATAATGGGGTTTTCCTCTCTTGAGGTTATTTTTCTAGTTTTCTGCACTCACAGTGATGAACCATACCAACATAATCTTCATGATTTTAACCACTTAGTACAGGAGGGCGAATACTAGAGTATTGGGAAAAACTCATTAACCCAAAGACTCCTGATTCACATCTAGTTTTACAATACACATTGTGTATAACAATACATTTACAGTTAAAACACATTTATTGTCACTATTAGCATATTTTGTGTCATGAAGCCCTGATATATCCTTCTGGATCCTTATTACATGGCTGCAATCTGCAATATTAGCAACACAAAGTGATCAGCCAACCAGGACTTTGACTATGGTTAATTAATTTCTATCTAATAAATGAGTCTGGACGCACTAACACATTATGTATTAATTTCAGGTTGATAAGAGCTTAACACATTTCATTTTATGGTATCAATATGCATGACTGAGAATCACTATGACCCCTGAGGTGTGATTTTAAATATATAAAGGAGGAAGGTTTACAAACTTCAAGTTATGCGACCTCTCTTTACAGTGCAAAATAACGAGCCAGTTCATATTGTAAGTGGGCATTTTGTACCATGAACCAGGGTGCCTTTCAATGGCTCTTGATCTGATGACTTGCTCTTTTGACATTTGCAAATTAAGGATAAGTTTCATTCATTTGATGAGGAAACCACTCTTTCAACAGTTCTTGCCTATGGAGGCTTACTTGGGGCTGACCACATATGTGTGCACTGCTTGCAAAGCAGGCTAAGGGTGCGGGAGTCACCAAGCCAACTGAGAAATTTTGCAAGCAGCACCAGGGTGGGCACAGGCAGTCCCAAACAAGCCACCATAATTCCCTCATACTCCCTACATGAGTTCTGCTTTTAAACCAATTCCAGTTTCTGATACCACTGCAGTTCCTAACCTGTCAGATAAGTGGGGGCTTCCGTTACCTGTATTTTCCCTTGGGTTGAAAAAAATTATTCAGTATAGCCACTGGCTGAGGGCTTCTGAGACTGTGGTTCTAAAAGTAACTTTCCTAAGCTCTAGTTTGCTTAATCATGTTGATGTGGCAGCCCTACTTCTAAGATATAAAAAAAAGTGCATATGCAAATGGTTGGGAGTACAAACCCCGATTTGACACAACAGACAAAAGGCAGCTGATTGTAAGAACATGGCCACTGAGACTGAAAACTGGGTAAAGTGAATGTGCAGCCCTCCAGATATAATAGGGCTGCAATTCCTGAGTTGCAGTCCAACACTTGGACTGCCACACATTCATCGCCCCTGCCCTAGACAATGCCTTGGAATTTGTTCTGTGGTGCATAGCTATTTGTATCCTTGTACCATCTTTTCGCTTTGCTTTTCATCTTTCTTTTGTCTTTCCCAATATTTTGGTGTTGTGTATTTCTCAGGGAAATAGTTTCATTTCTGACTGATAACTTTCCCCCTCTTGCTTGTGCATTACACATTTTCGACAACAACAAAAAAGGAAGATGCTGCTCCAATCTTTCAAAAGTTGTTGCAACTTTTCAATGCTCAGAGACTGTTTTATTTAAGGAAGGGGGGGAAGCTGACTCACACATTACTTTTTAGTAATGTGGTAAAGATGCCACAAGAATATTTTAAATGTTCACATTTATGAAATGAATATTCCTTGTAAATGCATGATGACAGCTAGTATTTATCATGAATGAATAAAACCCTCAGTACTAACAAGTTCCCAAATACGTTAAATACTAGCTGTCACTACAGGGGAATGCACTGACAAGAAATATTCAGCATGTGAAATAGGTGAAATAAAAATAATCTTGTGTTAACTCTACCCAATCAAAACACTGTCCGCAAAGAAGATGAAAACAGCTAAAGGTCAGCCCTATTACTCTGGATATCACTACCTATAGAGAGACAGCAAAATGCTATGTAGTACAGAGGGAGAGCATGCACAAAAAGAAGCTGGTAAGTAATAAACATCCTGTCAGTTGAACTGAAAAATGCAAGATAGGTAACCAAAAAACACCAACAAAGGCAGAGAGAGATCTATAATAAACCACAGTATACCACAAGAAGAAATAGAGAAGATCAATACCAGAAAATAAATGAAGTTGTCAGCAAATATTTTAAGATGTAAGAAAAATAATGTTCACTCTAGATTTATGGGTAAATAAGTCTGACTGATAACAACATGTGATTATTTTTCATATCCCTACTGTTTTGATATTTAAACTATTGGCTTAATTCTATATTAGTTTCATTTCCATGAAATTAGACCAGGATGGTGTGTTTGTGTGTGTGTGTGGGTGTGTACACTTTGTTTTTGTTTTTTGCACAGTTGGATCTAAGTCACTGAAAACATAATTTCCATACAATCTGCTTTCAGTTTTAAATAATATAAACTAATTTGCCACAATACAGAATAATTCATGCAAGCTGTCAGTGAAGCAAGCAGACTTCAGAAAGAGATGACTAAACAGTTAAATCGCTAGAGCAAATTATAAGCCTGACAGCCTCACCAGTAAAGGTTCTTTGTAGTGATAGGCTATTGGCTATGTACTAACAAAACACTAGATCATATTGGCCAAAATTTACCCAAACATTCTGTTGGATAAGCCCAACAGAAATAAAGACCATGATCAAGTATCTTTTCTTTATTGGTGTTTGTCTATGAGAAGTGTAAAATCAGAAAGGAAAGGTTCTGGGAAAGGTGCAGGTAGGATTTGGGTATCTCTCTTCCACAAGTCTATCTGTTCACAAGTGAGGTCATCTGGTGTCTTAGAATGCAGCTTCAGTATGTTAGCTGGGGGATTCTGGAAACTGTAGTCCAAAAAGGAACTTTTCCAAGCTCTAATATTCAGATGATTTTATCTCTTCTTTTTGTCAAGTTCAGGCAAAGCAGTGAAAATCCTACAGCAGAACAAAACAATGTGTTCTTCTTAGATTCACCTAAAGTCCAGGATGCCAGTTACATGGCAATTTTTGTTGCAGGGAGTACCGGGACTCCCTGATCCCGTATTCATCACGTCCTGTTTAAACGATTTTTGTCCCTTTTAAGGAAATTCCAGAATATTCTGGGATTCATATTTACACGGCATCAAGTTCCATTTGTTTGGAATTATCCCACAATCTTATATCCCGTGTTTTTATTGTTTACACATGTTTACGGTCCCGGGATTTTTTTTTAGCTGTCAATCAAGGATGTGATTACTCATTTTTTTCACAACCTCAGTGACATACTTCCTTTAGAGTTGCGTGCCACGAGCGATGCTATTGGCTGGCTCAAATGTTTGTTCAGGCTTCTGGTTGGGAATGAGGGGGTTAATGAGTGTTGCATTTGGGATGAGGCGCTGAGGGGATCGGGGAAGGAATTGGGGGAGGAAGGAGCCCATGAACGCACACAAACAAGGCAAAGCCAGTACAAGCTGAGTGCAGGGGGCTAGAGGCTTGCGATTGCCCTGTCTCTTTAAAATGTTAACCCTTTAAGCAGAGGCAGCTGTGGAGTGAACGTTTCAAGCCAGTGACACACAAGGCATTTTGAAAGATCCAGACGCAGGCATTTTTTACTGTGCCTTGTGGGGGTGGTGGTGAATGAATGTGTGATCATCCGCTCAGACGCTGGCATTTTTTACTGTGCCTTGGGGGGGCGGGGTGATGAAAGTTTGATTATCCATTCAGACTCAGGGAGGTGATCAAGGCAGGGGATGAATGGGCAACCCTCCCCCACGATCTCTTTGTAACATGCAGTTGATGAACAGGTTAAAGCTGAAGGGTTTGCAGTATAGAAATCCATTGAACAGGGTGATTTAGTACACGCACACACACACAAATCTTCGTGCAGCTGGAAAGGATGCCTTGGTTTTCAGCTGGTGAGGCTGAATCTGTTGAACGGGTGACTGGCCCCTCCTTTTCTGGTCACTGATTTCTGAGCTCACCCCCGGCCACCATTTCCGGTCATCACCTAGTACCGAGATAGCTTGTCCCGGGCTGTTTACATTTCTGATTTTCTGAATGCTCCCGTGACTTTTTTAAAAACCGGCACAAACCGCGGGACTGGAAGTCCCACAGGTTGTGGGATAAAAGGTGGGCCCCCTTCCAAAAATCACGTGCCCGACCCAATGTACGTGTAAATGACCAGGGTTCGAAACAAATTCTTCCCACTACATTTTCATCATGTAAACGGTGCCTAGAATCCTCTTTCCCACAGCAGTCAGTCACATGCATCTGGGAAATCCCCAAGACTAGAGGTAATACCTCTTTCCTTCTTTCTAGGAGGTGTAATTCAAGGGAACATGGCTACTGATTTTGGAAGTTCTATATAGTCCTGATGACTGGTAGCCATGGATAGATATCCCCCTTGAGGAAAGGTTTTCCAGTTCTGCATTTAAAAGCCATTTGAGCTCATTCACGGGTAATGTAAGTAAATAATGCTTTATTTTTTTCTGTCCTGAATTTCCTGCCAATTAATTTTATATGCAGATCCTCAATACCATAATTCTTAGAGCCTTATCGCACACAGAAGATAAGTAAAGCAGCAGGGGAGCCAAAAGATTCCACTTTCTATGCTGCCTTACCGCATGACATTGTTGCTTGTCTGGTGTGCTGCAATTGGAGATTAAGGTAAAACCATGTCTTTTTACTAACTGATTTTTCTGGTTTGTAAAAAGACACAGTTTTACCTCTGTCGCCCACAGGACCAGAATGGCAGAACTCTGGAAGAAGAACAATGTCATGAGGTAAGGCAGCATGGAAAGTGGAACCTTTTACTTTGGCATGCAATAAGGCTCTTAGGTGGATAAAAATATTTCCATATCCACTCACTTCACATCATTGTCCAATTTTATAAACCTTTATCATGCACTCTTTAGCCACATTTTCTTAAGTGAAAAGCCACAAATGTAACCTTTTCTCGCATGGAAAGCAATCTATCCCCTCATGCATCTGAGGAAGTAGACAAAAAGGCTTATGCTACTTCTTTCTCTCAGTTAGACCTTTTTCAGGCAGTCTTTAAAAAAACCCTGCGGAGGTCAGGAGGAGGACGGTGCTGTCCCGCTTCCAGCGATCAATTTCACACAATGCCATCCTCCTCCCGTCCTTCATTCATGCTTCCTCCATGCTGGAGGGATGAGAAAGGCATCACAATGAAAAGCAGTGCCTTTCTTGCCCCTCCAGCATGGAGGGAGCATGGAGGGAGCACAGAGAAAGCACAGAAGAAGCATGGAGGAAGGATGGAGCATGCAAAATTGATCACTGGAAGTGGAACAGCACCATCCTCCTCCTGACCTCTGCAGGCGGTTTTAAGAGCATCTGAAAATCTCCTTAGTCTCAAAGGTGATACAAGATCTCTTTGCAAGTAATACCAAGAGTTAATTTGTAAGTACAGAACAATGTATTCAGCTTCTTAAAATGTGTTATCATACAGTTATTTACCATTTGTAAATCACTGCAACAGTGTCAAGAGCCACACTGTAGTACATCAAGAAGACATGGAAAACACAAGTATTACTCTAAGATGAAGACTGTCACACTTATACTGAAACCATATGTGCATATACTGAAACCATGTGAAACCATAAGCCTTACTGAACCCATTAGAAATGACTTCTGAGTAAACATGAACAAGGCTCTGCTCTTAATGAGAGCCATTTATAATGTATGCTAGGACATGTGTAAGGGATTTAAACACAATCATATCTAAAAGAGGTTATTAGGTATTACTGCGAGTAATAGAAATGTCACTTGTTAAGCAAAAATTACAAATTTATCTCCTTACAAAAAGAAAGAAAACTACCAACCTTCCCAAGAAACCTGGCTGTTTGCAGCTATGTATGTTTCATATTTCACTATAAACATTCAGCCTAAAAAGTATCAGATGTACAAAAAAGGGTTTATTATGCAGACATAAAGTTTAATAGATAAAGCTTATCATATTTGCTCAGACTCAATTTTTTAAGCAATATGGGCTTGGTAACTCAAAGGAATATGGTATTATCATTCTGAAATCATTTAAAGCTTAAGTTTAAAGATACAGCTACATAAACTGACACTTTTAGAATCCCAATATTTCCCCATTTTTGAAAATATACATATGCAACTTTACATATCCATCAACTATATAATGTATAATACTTAGAGAGAACGTATTGCAAGACTGAGATTTTCAAATATGAAATCCACTCTCTGAAAGATAGCAAAATATAGAGAATCCATTATTTATGGACATGCCCCTTGAATTCCAACATCAGAGAAAAATGGGTGAGTGCACTAGTAACACCTGTGAAATGAAGGGCATTATATAAATATAGATATAGGCAATATGATTGCTGTCCGATGAAACCCTATCAGCACTGTAGTAGCTAGTAAACACAGTATTTGTGGAAGAAATAAAGTACAATAACTTAATAATGAGTTTTAATTCATGTTTAAATACATGCATGTGTTCATTTCAGGCTTTCCTTAGATGTCTTAGATTAGTGTTATCAGTGGTGATCTGAACAACACCTAAAGCTATATTTGAAACCCAGTAGCACTTTTACCATCACCAGCAACTTTAGAATGTTCATTTTGAAGTCTGCTTTCTTTGAAGTCAATAATTCTTTGATGCTACAATGGGCACCCCAATCAGTTGTCAATAAGTCAGTACAGTTGGACCCTTGTATCCACAGAACCAATATCTGTAGTTTCACTTACCAGCTGGATACAAAATAGGGGACACATACCATAGAATTGAACTGGAAAATGCCTAGGGAGGCATCCTTTCTAGGCATCTTCTAGATCCTCCAGTGCAACTTTATGGTATGTTTTTACCAGAAAGTCCTTTATTTTATTAGGGTTTGCTGTTATCTGCAGTAAGTCTGGGAACTGAACCCCTATGGATATGTATTCACAGGCATACATCAAGAATCACTGATATCTTTTGCAGAAACATCAAGAAAGCAATTCTGAAGAATTCTCATGTGCATCCTGGCACAAGGGATGACAACTACCATTGAAACAATGAAGTCTAACAAAAACTGTATCAGTTTTACTGCGGGATTATGAGCTCTTAAAAAGTGGGACATGGTCCTTTACAAAGGCAAGACTCTGTCTTCTGTTCCAAAATCTTTTTCTAAGTGCTGGATCAAGGTGAATCCTAATGAATCCAATAGCTTGCATGGGAACCAAGTAAGATTTCGTTGTATTAACATGGAGACCCAGGGATAGGAGGAAGAACAGAACAAGATATGGGACCAAGATGCTACCACAATCAGCAAAATATTTATATATGAACAGACAATGACACAACATATGGAGAAGTGCTATCATCACCATACACTTGTTAGAGATGTGTGAAGCCATGGAAAGACTGAATGAATCCATTATGAATTGGAATAGTTGTCCTCTACAGCAAAATGCAGGACGCACTGATAAAATTGTCTGACAGTAATATTTGTATGAGTGAAAGAGACGGTGAAAAAGAACCATAGGTCCTACCATAAATTCTGAACAGACACTTCCAATCAGAGTTAACATTAATGTGTTAGAAGAACCAGTGGTTCAACTCAATGTGAGGCAAATTCCTATGTTCCTGTGTATGTGCCTTCAAATCACCTGCCAACTTATAGTGACCCCATGATTTTCATAGTGTTTTCTTAGGCAAGGAATACTCAGAGATGGTTTTGCCAGTTACGTAACAGGATAGAAATAAAATAAAATAGTGAGTTTTCACCATATACCACCATAATTCTGTGGTTTGTTAATAAGTAAATAAACACTACATAGAGGTTTCTATATAGCCTGGTGATTGCATGTGTCAGTGTACAATGGCACTCACAGCCTAAATTTGTTTGCCTAACACCCTATGCTCTGGCTCATATCCTAAATTGGTGATGTATTGTCTCTGTAATGCCATTAGCTGTCTCCTGGGGAGAAAAAGTAAGAAACACAGCACTTCCTGCCTCAATCCATAGGGAGAGGCAGGTAAGAAATAAAAGTACTGAATATCAAAACACAAAACAAAACAAAAACAAAGAGAGTTTTCAGTGGGCAATAGGACTTGCACTATGCAGAAATTCCTTCATTGATCACCTGTGGTAGGTGCAACAATGTTACCCTTCACAACTTAGGTGTGAGATCTGCTTATATGTGGCTTCATTCCATAAAGAGAAGCAAAATAAATCCAACTACACAGCCAATCTTGGAAGTTAATGATTACTCATAACAACACTAGGAAATCTTTCATACACTTTGATTTTTACCAAAGCCTCCTGAATGCATTAGGGAAGGAAACCTTCATGGATCTTTGCCTCTATGTGTGCAGACATTTGGGACTCCTAAATCTTACTGACTTCCAATACTAAACCTCAGCTATTAAATGAAGTAAATTACTGTGGATCAGACAGAGACTATGAAAACTCCTTCCTGTGAAGGTATACAGAGCAAAGAGACAATGTTCTCAAAGCACACACTGATTTCAAACACCCTAAAACCACTGAGTCTATGAACTTCAAATCCAATTTGAAACTTACATATTCACTAAGAAAATATTGTCTCCAGTTCTAGTAAACCATATCCTGCTGCCACCAATGAAATTGTTCTTGAGAAAAGCATGAAGGAAAACATAATGTTCCTGACAAACAGTTGTACAGAAAATTGCCATGTACACTCTCCAGTCAATCAAGCTATGCTGACTACACTAAAAAAAGATCTGCCCTGGCTCAAAAGTCCAAATCTTTTTTCCCTGACCTTGTCATGAACTTGTTCTCACAACAATATAGCCAAGCACCAAAGCTATCACTAAACTCTGCTGCTACATATTTTATCTATAAATAAGTCAGCCACTGCATTGTTCATGAGATTGTAACGAAGTAGACAATCTATGTACAATAGTAGCTCATTTTACATTAGCCCAGTTCATTTCATTATGTTTACACTTCCTATTCTTTTAAGTAATGAATGTGATATTGAACAGGGTCATTTTGTACTTAGTCCTTCTTGTTCACACATTCAGTTGTTTGTACTGACGGATTCCAAGATGAATCTTCCACCAACCCCTTTTTATATTGCTTGTTCACTTACCCTCTCAAATCTGTTTCTCCTTTTCTCTCTTACGCACTCTTCTGCTATAGAATTATCATTATCTGTTCAGGAAAGTTAGCAATTCAACTGCATGTTATTTATGAATTTACAACAGCTGTCTATATTGACTATAATTGTAATATTTCCTGCATAAAAATGAACCTTTATTGATCAAATTTGAAACCTTACTTAAGAAGCGACATTTAATTTGCAACAATGATCTGGAAATTAGGAAGCAGAGCATTTCTACATATGGACACCCATTAATGCCTGTAATCATAAGCATAAATGCAACTCTTTAGTGGTTTAAAAATAAACAAGGCTATTAAATTCTGGCTTAAATGTACAATTTTAATAATAAATGTTAAGAAATGTGCAATTAGAGGTACAAATAATGAACTTGTAAAATATTTTATATCAAAATCTGACTCCTGATATCTGATACAAGGCTACCAAGAATTAAATTCCATTTGTTTTCAATGAACCTTATTCTCAGGTTAACAGTGCACTCCTAAATTAAAAGATATGTCAGCTGTAGAGAATTAGGAATATGCAGAAGCCTCTTATGCTGGCTGAACTGTCCTTCTGCCAGCATAAAAAAATTCTACTGGTTGATCTCAGAAATCAGTGGGCAGATGAATGTGCCAGCACAACTGCCCTGTCTGCTAAGATCAGCTGGCAGAACAGCAGAAAAGGAGGTAGGAGTAGACAAAGAGAGGAGCCAAATTATGCCAGATCTAAAACTCCCCCAGCTGAGAGCCACAGCCACTATGCTTGCTCAAAGTCAGACCACACCCAGGATGGTTCTAAACAATTTTCAGCATTCCTAGGCTAGGAGGTATTTGGATTCAGCACAGCTTCAGCTGGCCTAGCCCTTGGCCATCTGGTCCAGTTAGGATTGCTATATAAGATTAAGTAAGATGTATGTAAGATTGCAACATACATGTGAAAAGATTTCATTTAATTTAAGGTTTTTTAAAAAATGTTAAAGGTTTGTTTTCTGTAACACTTCACTGGACACAATCTAGAAGGGATGCTAATATATAAGATGTGATCAAACACTTAATTGTGCTTTGAAGTGCACAGATGTTTGTGTGAGAGTTTCTTTATCATTCCATTAGGATTTCAAACTTGTCCAAAATCTAAAAGGCTTACAGATAACAATATCTGATGTACCTTTATCTCTTGGTTGCAGTGAACTTTCAGTCTGCTACAATTTTAGTATCGCTAATGGGCACATGAGACTCTTCCAAATGTTCTCTGGAGTTGCTTCTTCCCACAGGGAATAGCATCACAGGTAATTATTGCCAGGGTGCTTAGCTAAAGAGTAGGGGGCAGGGTGAGCAAGCTGTTATCTCAACTGTCTTTCCCCGTCAGCAATACATCAGACTTCCCTTCTGCCCATTTCTATTCTTAATTCAGAGCAGAGGTAGATCACCATGGCCCACAGCCTGCTTCTACATCAATGAACAGGAGTATGCAGTAGTGCAGGATTTCCTCCATAGCCAATTCCTACATTCATTTAGAGCTGCAACAATGGAAGCTTTGGAAGTGGCTGCGCCATATTTTAAGCACGGAAGTTGCCCATGCTTAAAATATGGCGCGGCCGCTTCCAAAGCTTCATGGACGTGCAACGAAGGATCCCGGAAGAGGGACGGCGGCGTCCGAAAATGACCCCCTGCTACGCAAGAGCACCATTCCTCTCCCGGGACCTCATCCCGCGGTAGGTACTGTTAAACGCTGTCTGAAAATCTCCAATGACTATACTTTGCATCCAGTGCATTGAAAGATTAGGCCTTCTTATTTAGTTTAAGAGTGAAGAGTGAAGGGTGAATCACCCTTCAGTTGTTTTGGACTTCCAATCCCCAAAGCCCCAGCCAGAGTAGATCATGGTATGGGATTATGGGAGCTGTTGTGACGAACTTCCCACCTGTACTGTAATTTTAAAAAATGGAAGGCATAACCAAGGCTATACTGCAGGTGACAGTAAGAAAACCCTATGTTAAACAATGAATACCAATTGATCAATTGAAGAGAAAGTTCTTAAAATACCCACAGAAGGTTAGACACATGGAAGTAAGATACTGCCCTGGTTAAAAAAAAAAAAAACACCTATTCAGTATGAGTGATTTTTAAATCAGGGGTATGCAACTGTGAAAGACTAGGGGTCCTCCTTAGCCATCCAGGAGACCTTGGAGGGCTGCACCTACTCCTGGAAAGAAAAAAATTGCCCCTGAACACCCTGGATGTGATGTGGGGGCATGTTTGGGGCCTTCTTTAGCCCCTAGAGGGCATTTTGAGGGGGGGGAATCACATTTATTTTGTTAAAATGCCTTTCTAAACTCCTAGAGAGTCTAGGCAGGCTCCAAACATGTGGAAATGCCCTGTACACCCCTTAGAGATCATTTCTAAACATTTTAAAGCCATTTTTCCCCAAAACAATTATCCCCTGGGGAGCCATAAAAACAGCCCCGGGGGCCACATTCAGCCCACAGACTGCACTTTGCCTACCCATTTTTAAATCAACAACTACTAGTGGTTCCAGTTCTTGTTAGTCCCTTCCTTGGCTTCTGCTCTAACATAACACCTTTTTTCTTGTACTTAGACTGCTTTTAAGCCTGCCTTCAGATTGCCCTTGCCTGTTTTAGCTGCTCTCTTTTGGGATGTTCTGTGTTTAAACTCTGGTTGTCTTGCCCCTTTCTTTGGATTGCCCTTGCATGAAATACCCTGCTTGGATCCTGTCAGCTTAGAGTTTGGACTGCCAGGGACCTTGTCTGAAAGACAACAGATGAGGTGAGGAGACACCATTGGTGAATTCAAAGATGGGAATTTTATTTTATTTTATTTTTTACTGCACCTTACAGAATACCCCACCAACATAGCCTGTGAAATGTTTTTGCCCACAAAGTAACATTTCCAAGCTCTGAGTGGATAACAATGCTGAGTCATCAAAGCCTTCAATTTAGTCTTGAGATTCTGAATAATAAGAATAGAATAGTAGCAGAAGTGAGTCATTCTTTGGTTTGTATTTGTGAAACTTTTCCCTCACTGTCACTAGTAAATGTGCTACTAAAAGGAAATATGAACTGCATCATCTTGTACATAATAAAGAGCAGTTGCATTTATATGGCAGAAGAATGAGAGACCTTTTCTTCTTCATGTCCTATAAAGCATACCCTCACTTCTTGAAAGGTTGAAGTCTCCTACCTGTGAGGCTAAGGAGACAGAACAGTCCATTCCTGCCAACCTCACATAGCTCGCCTCAAGTGTTCAAAGCATTTCACATCCTTAACTTCACCATTTTTAAAGCCTCTGTTTGGTTCTGTTCCCCCTCTTTTCAACAGCTCATTTTTCAATGTTCCACTGTTTCCCAAAAGGGAACAGCTAAGACAGGCAAGGGCGGTCTCTGAAGGCAGGCTTAAAAGCAGTCTAAGTCCAAGAAAAAAGGGGTTATGCTAGAGCAGGAGCCAAGGAAGGGACTAACAAGGGAGATTATCAGATGGGGACAAATACAGCGTCCCTGTCTTGCCACCTATTTTCCACCCCACTCCCATCCTTGTAATGGTTTGTTTAAAAAAAAAATCGGACACCTACCTTTTAGCACTGTAAAAAGTCCTCCCCTCCAGCAGCCCAGGCATGAACGCAGCCCAAGCAGAGTTGCATTCAGTTCCTGGAAACTAAATCCCTGCCATTCTCACAAGAGGCTGGCATCGCGTGGGAAATTTAAAAATAAAAATATAACCAAACGTCAAAAACTTAAACCAAGCACCTAAACACACTAAAAAAAAAAAAAAAAAAAGCCAAATAAACAGGGGAGGGTACAAAAAAGGCTGTTACTTACCTGGATGTTCCAATTGCCACCAGAAGTGTTTGGCACGGACCTCTCAGTGAGGCCGGCATTACACTGGAAATTTAAAAATAAAAAATAAACCAAACATCAAAAACTTAAACAAAGCACCTGGGGAGGGTACTAAAAGGCTGTCACTTACCTGATGTCCCGATCACCACCGGAAGTGTTCAGCAAGTGAGGCTGGCATCGCGCCACAGAAACAGGGTTCCTTTTCACATACCCATAATTCTGTTATAGAAACAGAACGGGTGATCTATCAAAGGCTTAGCCCATCAATTTAAAAAAAAAAAAAAACGGGGATGGAACAGAACGGAAGCAGCACAGGAGTATACCGGGACAAGGACAACATCATCTGAAAGGGAAGCCCTTTCATGATCCTGTGGCATTCCTGTCCCTGATTATTAAGGTCATTTGATAATGCCAGTAGTAGTTGTTGATTTAAAAATGGGTAGGCAAAGTGCAGTCTGTGGGCTGGATATGGCCCCCAAGGCTGTTTTTATGACTCCCTGGGGATAATTGTTTTGGGGGAAATGGCTAT
This sequence comes from Gambelia wislizenii, assembly GCA_030847615.1. NCBI lineage: Eukaryota > Metazoa > Chordata > Lepidosauria > Squamata > Crotaphytidae > Gambelia > Gambelia wislizenii. The sequence goes on along the minus strand of JAUMIR010000005.1, from coordinate 198,617,680 downwards.
AAAATGTTTAGAAATGATCTCTAAGGGGTGTAGAGGGCATTTCCACATGTTTGGAGCCTGCCTGGACTCTCTAGGAGTTGAAACAAAGGCATTTAAACAAAATGTGATTTTTTTTTGCCTCAAAATGCCCTCTAGGGGCTAAAGAAGGCCCAAAACATGCCCCCACATCACATACAGGGTGTTCAGGGGCAATTTTTTCTTTGCAGAAGCAGGTGCAGTCATCTACCAGGATTCAAATTCCTGCTCAATCATATAACCCACTTGGGCAAGTCACACACTCTCAGCCTCAGAAAACCCTGCAATGGGTTCACCTTATGATCACCATTAGCTGGCAATGACTGGAAGACACACAACAACAGCAGCAACAACAACAACTCACACATTTGGCCCCTGGTCTGCTCTTTCGACCACTGCTGCTGCTTTTTTCCCTCTTTGTGCTCTAGTTTTGTTTTGTTTTTTCCTCTCAGGCAACTTGGTTCCATCTAATGTTCAGTCTTGCATTTCCAAGCTAAAAAAACATTGGGTTCTGCTTTTCAATCATTTCTGGGTTTGGACAGTGTCCTGTCCAGTTAGCAAGGGATGACTGTAAATCCAGGCCTTGGCAAGACTTGATTTGCTACCAGACACTGACACATGTTAACACTATAATCTTATAGTGTTACAACGGATATATAACAGAAAAGCATTCAGCCCTTTCACTGATGGAGCCCAGCATCCCCTCATAGCCAGTCGGGCGACCGCGGCTCCCGATCCGGCGCTAGCCGTTGCCCCAGGGTGGCCGCGGTCGGAGACCGCATCCCCGGCCACTCCAGAGCCGATCCCCGCCGTTGCCGAGTCTTCCTGGGCTTGCATTGCTAGCCCCAGTAGCAGAGAGAGCGAAGAGAGGACGAGGGGGGGAAGTCCCGAAAGCCAAGAGGAAGGAGGGTTTTGTTTTTTTTAAACAAGGCGGGAAATTCAAAAGGCAAGAAGAGGAGCTCTAGCACTGATCAGTGTCTAGAGAGTAAGGTAAGGGCTAAAAAGGATTGAAAGGAGTAAAAAGAAAGGTATTAAAAGATAAAAGTAGAGTAGAAAGGACAGAGGAGATTTCTCAGCTACCTACTGGGCGAAGCAGGAAGTTAGAACTGGCCTCGTGGCTCCAGGATGGAGGAGATGAAGACAAAGAAATTTGAATATGAAGAGGCTTGATGTAACTTCCTGCTACACCTGGGCGGTGACTGACGAAACCCAGATGTAAAGGACCCTCATCACCCCTCCCTCAGAGAATGGATAGCTAGGCTGGGCTGGGTGAAGCCTTCCTGGGCATAGTTGATGAAAGATGGACGTCTAAAGATGGAGCAAGAATCCCTTGAGTCAAATGTGGTATTGTACTGTAAACACAATATATGCTGCAGAAGTAAACAAACAAAATCAAAGTGCGTAAGTGTGACCCACTTCCTGTAGCGATGAGAACTATCCAAGACTAGTAAGAAAGGAAAATTCACTTCCCCTGCTCCGTTCTCAACCTCCATATCTCTTCCCAGTCTCAAAATGCCAAGCTAATGCTAAAAGTATCAGACAAAATCACTAATATGAATTAACCACTTCTATTCCATTGAACAACTGTTAACGTTTGGCCATGATGCTAAGTAGGACTCTAAAACCCATTTGCAACTCACTGTAGCCTCATAAAATCAGCCAGAACTATTACCCCCACAGTCCAAATGAGTGGCTAAAGATCAAATAAGAGTGATTTATGTTAAGCTACCTAGTGAGTTTGTGAGTCCTTTTGCTTTCAGCAGGTATGGGGAATCCTGAAGCAAGAATTCCATGAGTCAAAAATGGTACTGTATCCTGAACACAATTCTGTGGGGGGCAGGAGCTACAATCTAGCTTCTTTTCAGAATGTGAGAAATATTTCACTGCATATCTCACATCCAGAGATCAAGCCCCTGTTGTTCTCTGTGTAGCATGTACAGAATAATTACTAGTTGTCTCCAACCATTCTACAGAGTAAAACAACCATCTCTCTTTGTCACCATACTGCTTTTAAACACAGTAGAGAGAAAGAGATGTCAAGAAAAGGTACTATTAACTACAGGCTGACAGAAGGAGGTGACAGACCCTGAGGGGCATTTAACAAACCAGCCAGGAGGAAGCAAACATGGTCTTCCTTCAGAAGGCCTTGGTTTCAAGCCCTGACATCTTTGGTATAAAAAAAAAAAAAAAACACCTCAGGCCACAGGGCTGGGGAAAACTTGTACCTGACTTCTTGGGAAACTACTGCTACCCAGAATGCCCCAACCTTCTCCAATCTGGTACCCCCCAATGCATTGGACAACTCACAACATCTCTACCAGCATCTCTACCAGCATCCTTTCTTTTATCGCCTTTGAGAGCAATCTCTACCACAAATTTGATCAATATCTCACTTCCTAACCAGACTGCACAATGTAGTAATGTGAGGTAATACATGTGATATACATATACATATATACTGCTTGAATTAAAATATATAATAGCCTATTATACAGACATAATAACTGTACATGGGACAAATGCATAACATCAGAGCAAAGGCAACTATGGTCTTCACCTGCCCTTGAAAAGTAAAAGGTCTTCACTTGCCAATGAAGAGAGAAAAGAAGGAGCCATTCTAGCTTCCCTGGGCAGGGTGTTCTAAAGTGTGGGAACAGCCATGGAGAAAGCCCTCTCCTGAGGCCCATCAACATGAGGGGAAAAAATCCCAAATACCTTATACTACAGTTTTGGCATCTTGCAGCAGCAGCAACCTTACCAAACATTTTTTTCTGGCCTTGGAAGCCCCCATAAGCTTCACATTCCTGATGGCAGCCGTGACTGATTTACTCACATTGATTCTTCACTGCTGCCAGAGTTTTTTTAAAAAAAAATTGTCCCAAGGTACAAAGGTGCAATAGAGCGATTCTCCAAAGCAAAACAGAAAATATTGATCCTTTCTTTTATCGCCTTTGTGAGCAATCTCTAAGGCAAAAATCCAACATGGCGGCAGCGGATGCTTGTCCTCCTAGCAAGCCCTGCCCCTGCTCTCACCCAGCCAATCAGCTTTGTGCTTCCCTTCATTTTTTATATTGTTCAATATCCAAAACAGCAAAAATGTGCACCAGCCTCGCAGTTTGTGAACAAGGATTTTACCCCACTGTTGTTGCCATTTTGGTCCCCCCCCCTTCCAAACGGAGGCTTCTTGCGTGGTAAGGGGCATCTGAAAAAGTCCTCCCTCTCTCTCTCTCTCTCTCTCTCTCACACACACACACACACACACATGGGGGGAGGGGAAGAGAGAAAGAATAATTTAATAGAACTATCAAAATACTAGGTTCTACTGATTCAGGTACAAAGTCTAATACTGAAAAGCACTGAGTACTTGTTACAAGGCACACCAAACAACTTCAAATGTCAATCCTGAAGAAAAAGCCTAGCACCACTGCATGATCAGGCCTACAATAATAAGCAAATCAGCCCTGGGGAGGGGGGGATCTGTGCATGAGAAATTTTTTGCTCTGATTGTAGAAACAAAACAGGGTTACCTCAGTGAGAACAGCAAGAATATTAATGGAACCAGAGGGGGCTGGTTTCTTAAGGCTAGAAGCATGTAAGAAGGAAAAAACATACAAATTTGGCCTGAAAAAGCAAAACCCATTAACCATAAAATGGGAAAACAAAACAAAAAATCACACATTTCATGTATGCTGCTACCAAAAAAGAAAAGAAAAGAAAAAAGAAAAAGAAAGAAATCCATTACATTGCAGAAGCAATACAACCCTAGTGATTAGATTAGAGGACTGGGAGATCTCCCTGCCATCACCACCACCTTAAAACCTACATCAGAAATAATCAAAATTATTTAAAACTACATAATTCCACAAAGAACATCATGACAGGAATAAAGATAATGAACATGATGCCAGGCACACACACCCAGAAGTTTCTGTTTGGCTAAGGAAATCTAAAATAACTGAGTGACAAATTGCTTCAACCTGAGAGTTGGGGGGAATGGCCCATTATTTGCCCTCAAGTAACTTGAGTGTCAGAACAGAAAGATAATTTAGAAAGAAAGTTCACAAAGGCAAATTAAGGCTCTAAGATTATAAATAAGCAGGGGGAGAAATAGAAGAACTGAATCAATTAGAACACTATTCATATCTCAGGACTCCCTTCCAAAAAGAAAAAGAAAAAAAGATCAAGGACTCAGCTAGGGATCAAAGTGATTAACTGACTAACCAGCAGCCAACAGAGATGGAGATAAGAAGTGGCAGATTATACCCACGCAGGGAATATAAACTGGCAAAACAGAGGCTTTGCACTGCTCGAAAGAGAAGATACAGCACAATTCAAGCTGCAGTATATACAAACACTGACAAAGATTGTAAGTGAGCCTTTAAAAGGTGTGGGCTGTCATCTGCAGAGCATACGTTAATATAACCAATTGTGAATGGTTTCAGCTGAAATTGAAAAATGTTGTATGCTTCCTGTATAACTGGAGGGTTATTAATCAAACAACTCCCAATATAGGAAATGCTTAGATGTTTATGACTGTGGAAATTGCCTGGAGCATACTTTATCATTTAAAATACATTTCCCATAGGAAAACCTTCAATACCTGGCATATATTTCCTATTAGAAATAAAATAAACCCCCCACTATTATTTCATTATATTCTTAACAGATCCATCCTTAAATTTAATTCATTTTGATGTGAGCATTTTCTAGTGTAAATGATAGTTCAGCTTCCTTCACATACAGGGTTGGTACCCACCAAAGCACACAAACAACAGAAACCATGCAATTTGTTATTTGTATACATCTTTCAATTATGCAGGCTACCTGGATAATTAGGAAGAAAAGCAACAGAACACAAATTCATTGTAGACATTCACGCAGTCAGTGTTAAATGGCTGTAGATACTGGAGTGGCTTTGTAGCTGAAGGGTCCACCCCAAACCATGAACGTTTATTTCAAAGAAGTAGCCTTGTTAGTCTCCTGGCAACATAGTAAGGAGTAAGGAAGGGGGAGGAGGAAAATGTGGTAGCACTTTTAAGACAAACTGCTTTCTATTTTTGCATGAGCTTTCTTGTATATAAACCCACTTTTCTGGATGCAGTACCAAGTGGTATTAAGGACTCAGGCATAAAGGATATTTATAAAGTTGTGGTAGTGGGCTACAGTGTAATAGGATCCAGAAAGATGCAAATCATGCCCCTTACCCTAAATTTTCAAAGGGCTGCATGTTCCAAAGAGCTCTGTATATCTTTCTGGACCCTGTTACATTCTATCCCATCCCCACAACTGTATAAATATGATTTATACCTGAGACCTTAATATCATTTAGTACACATCCAAAGAAGTGGGTTTACATCCACAAAAGTTTATGCAAAAATAAAAACCAGTTAGTCTTAAGGGTGCTGCCAAATTTCTTCCCCCTCCCCAACCTTTCCTTCCTCCTATTCATGCATAAGTATATGGCTGTAGGGATCACTCTGCACAACTGGGAATCCAACCATATTTCTATGGCAAAAATCAAAGCCCTGCTTAGCCTTACATTTATAAGGGCATATTCTTACTGTTTCAGGATCTTCCTGAAGTGAGTACAGTGGGCCCTCAGTATCCACATGGGTTTGGTTCCAGGACCACCCCCACCCCCATGGTTACCAAAATCCATGGATGCTCAAGTCCCATGACATACAATGGCACAGTAAAATGGTGTCCCTTATATAAAATGGCAAAAGCAAGGTTTGCTTTTTGGGATTTTAAAAAATATTTTCCAACTGTGGATGGTTAAATCCATGGATACAGATTCCATGGATAAGGAGTGCTGACTATATTGAAATGAGACCTGGGGGAAAGTCATGCCTTATATAAAGAAGGAGAACTGTGAGGAAGACAAGAACTTCACTGTTTCACCAAAAATTTGAGAACTGCACCCCTCTTTCCCTAGGTCACTTGATTATCACTCAGTGGCATGTCCAAAGTGTAGCCATGCTGAAAAGTTGACAATTTATTTTCAAGTCTGTTATGAAAATTAACTATTTATGTTTGCCTAGGTCTTCTCCAAGCATGAATTCCTTCTGCAGAGCTATTCAACATGTCACTCACATACTACAACAACATTCTCCAACATAATGTTGTCATGATGTGTTTACTACAACTCCCATCAACCCTTGCTAGCATGGCCACTTTACTACAAATAGCAATAGCACTTACATTTCTATAACACTTTATAGTGCTAAGTACTCTCTAAGTGGTTTAGAATGTGTTAGCTAATTGCCCCCAACAAGCTGGGTACTCATTTTACCAACCTACAGAAGGATGGAAGGCTGAGTCAACTTGGAGCCCTGCAGGATCAAACTAACAAAGTTGTGGCTGTAGTACCAGCATTTAACCACTGCACCACCAGGGTTCTTAGGCATTATTACATAATTTTTTTCCTTTTGCTTTAATTATAACTATAATTGTTGCTTTAAATATGATATCCTAAGGGATGTCATATTAAGGGGCAAGGATATATGGTTTCCCAACCTCAAAAATGTGTAAGAATTCATGAGTGGTTTCTTATAAGATTAAGCTAATTTGAGACTATAGACAACATAGCAGGTGTTCACTGTGCTAGGTGTTATAATTTTACAAAAAAAAAAACTGTGAGAAAAAGAAGAGTAAGTCATTGCTGCAAAGGCTGTTGAGGTTCCCAACAGCTTTACTTTGAGGCAGAAACGTCTCACAAGCACAAGCGTGCAGATAGACCAAAGTGTACAGGAAAGTCTATCAACTTTGCTTGAAGAAACGGTGGGCAGGCACATTTCAAACATAGACTATTAACGTAGTGTCTCAAACATCTATGTCTCAAAAAATGGAGACAAGAAAAAGACACAAAATAATATTTGACTGTGACAGCTGACCAAACTAATTCAGCTAATTGTTGGTATGGGATAAGTGTACTGTTGTTTGTAAATGTATTTAAAATTTTAAAAAAAATAAAAAATTGAAACACACAGAAGAATATTGTATTATTTTTCTGAAAGATGAGAAGGAATATAACAAATCAGGTTTAACATGGAGATGCATAACTGTGGAATTTGCAGCAGTATGTCCACAAACATAAACCTTTTATGCAAATAGCAATGATGACAATGTAGTACATAAATTAATATCAAAAGGGCTGGTAGTGAAATAGTTTTGATTAGTAACAAGTTTTGTGCTTTTCTCCATTACAATTTTCATAATATTTACTATTTTTACACAACCTCTAACACTTTCATTAGTCACTTTCTGGTAATGTAAGAAAACATTGTGTCTCATGAGGCACACTGAGGCTGCAGACCATTAGTCCAAACTTGAAGAGAGACCGGGAACAGCCTGTAGTCATGCTTTGAGTCTATAAGATTAATGGTAGGATGGGACTTGAAGATAAATATGTCTCATGATTTACTATTTATTTTATTTATATATTTAATATTCATAATCAGCATCTTGAAGGTTCAAGTACCAGTCAATGTTAATGAGGAGATGAAAGGACTAATACAAACAGATATTTAAAGATGCAAAATTGGCAGCATTCAAACTAAGCTAGTTAGCACAACATGATTTAAAAAAAAAGTTGTGACCTTCAGACTGATTGACTCTCCACTTTCTTCATTCATGGGGTTGAAAGCAAGAATTCAGACAGTATACTTTCAATTCCACTTCTGCTTAATTAGTTCGCAGTGGTATCCAGACAAATGAACTGTCATTACCTTTAAGGTTGCTTAGTTTAGAACAAGCCAGCCCCAAATTCTGGTAGATGAAGCTGATTTATGTAAATTAAGCATAGTTAGTTGACAAAACCTGGGATTAGACTACATGTCCAAGCTGTGGTTAAATAAAAACAAAAGTGGAAGCTTCTGAAGTTTTTAGCCACAACAGAGGAGGAAGGGGACATAGATAAGACTGAAGGTTATAATGACTTCTTCACACCATGCTGAACTATAACTTAAGGCTGGTCTAGACAAGGGAATGAAATGTGGATTGTTGCACACGTATGTCAATTTGTAGCAATTTTCATCCGTCTCCACAATTTTTTTGCAAGGTCACTGGTGTGCGAAGCCCTCTGTGTTTGCTGTTCACACAGAGGCATGCCAGCAAATCAAGATGGTGGGTGCAAATGAATTACTTGTGGTTCTATACTCCCAAAATTGCCCCCACCAACAGTATTTTTTTAAAAAAAAATTAAATCCAAGGTGTGGAAGAGGGATCCTTCTGCTTAAATAATGAAAAAAAGAAGGAAAGAAAGGCTGTTTCATCAGCTCAGCAGACAATTGCTAAGGTGACAATCTAACACAGTGGTTCCAGGATCTGCCTTCTTAGCAAGCTCTGCTACCTGCACTTGTCTGGCCAATCAGCTATCCTCTTCAGCAATGCACTGTGATGCGATTTGGTTGTCCTAACATGCAGGAGTGCACATTTCCCCTGCAGTTGTCAAAAAACTCGGGAAAAGTCCCAGAGACTTTTGCCACTGACTTTCCCTGAATTTTGCTCCCCCTCCCTCTGAAAATGAGAGAATGCTGCAAGATCCCACTTGGACACATGGGATTCCCCACGGATTCCATGAGGTATGTCTGGACTACCCCTTCATCTGATGTTCAAATGCAGCCACCATCTAAATGACAAAGTCAAAAGATAATACAATAGGACCCCTGTATCCATGAGGGATTGCTCCCCCCACCATGGATACTGTAAACTATGGATAACAGTGAAAGCCATTGAAGATAATAGGACTTATGGTTTAAAATACCATAGAGTTTGCCTTGGAAGACCTAGAAAACCTCTAGAGAGGATGCCTCTTTAGGCATTTTCTAGGAAGACTCTATGGTAGGTGTGCTGCTTTGTGTCCCATGGATAACTGAATCAGTGGACAATGAATCAGTGGATATGGGGGGTCCTACTGTATTTCATTAGCTCAATGTTTTCCACAGCAATATCCGTGATAAAGTACAGTTTTTATTTAAAAGCCACAGTTTCACTCCACATATACAGTTTGGTTCTAGTAAAACAAACAATAAGAGATGGGCTGCACCTCACAGCAGCTGGTAGGAATGTTTTTGCGAAGAGTCTGAAAGATCTCATCAGGAGGGCTTTAAACTGAGTTGTATGGGGGAGGGAGACAGTACTCTTGAAGGCAGGAGTTCATCAAGTGCTAGAGATAATAGCCCAAATGTTATACAGAGAACAAGGCAAATAGTACAAGAGCCCAACAGTGGGAGGAATAAACCTTTAAAAGGCAGATAGGGGAAATGGCCCATGGTCTTAGATGTCTCTATACTAACACAGAGAGAATGGGAAATAAACAAGATGAACTTGAACTCTTAGCACAGCAAAACAAATATGATTTAATAGGCATCACTGAAACCTTGCGGGATGAGTCTCATGATTGGAATGTACTAATAGAGGGGTATAGCCTATTTCAGCAAAATAGACCAAACAGAAAGGGTGAGGGAGTAGCATTATATGTTAAGAATGTATACACCTGTGAACAGATCCAAGACTTTAATCCTGGGAGCCAGGTTTAATCCTGGGAGCATCTGGGTAAAAATTAGGGGTGAGAGAAACAGCAGGGATGTCACTCTGGGGATCTACTACAGGCCTCCAAGCCAAACTGAAGACTTGGATGATGCCTTCCTGGAAAAGATGATCGCACATTCAGAAAGGAGAGATGTAGTAGTAATGGGAAATTTTAACTATCCTGATGTTTGTTGGAAGTCCAACTCTGCCAAGAATTAAAGGTCCAATGAATTTCTCGCTTGCCTTGCAGACAATTTCATTGTCCAGATGATGGAAGACGCAACAAGGGTATCAGCTATTTTAGATCTGATCCTAACCAATGGGGATGACCTGGTTAATGGGGTGGAAGTGGCGGAATCTCTAGGGTGAAGTGACCATGTTCTCCTGGAGTTTGTTATACAGAGGAAAGGAGAAGCCAAGCATAGTCAGACATGCATTCTAGATTTTAAGAAAGCTGATTTCAAAAAACTTAGGGAATTGCTGGGGGTGATCCCATGGTCAGAAATACTAAAAGATAAAGGAGTTCATGAAGGATGGGAGTTTCTAAAAAGTGAAATATCGAAGACACAACATGAAACAGTTCCAATGAGGAGGAAAAAGGGGATGTGTCTAAAGAAACCAGGATGGATGTTGAAAGAATTCTCAACTGAGGTAAAAAAAATAAAAAAGGACATGTACAAGAAGAAAAGGACATGTACAATGAGGAGGGAAAAGGGGGAAATCACCAATGAAGAATTCATACAAATAGCCAGCTCATATAGGGGGAAAGTCAGAAAAGCCAAAGCTCAGCTGGAGCTCAGGCTTGCTAGAGAGATTAAAAAGAATAAAAAGGGCTTTTGGGGGTATGTCCGTAGCAAAAGGAAGAACAAGAAAATGGTAGGGCCACTCTGGGGAGGAGATGGCAAAAGGCTAACAGGGGACAGAGAAAAGGCAGAACTACTTAACACCTCCTTTGCTTCAGTCTTTTCCCAAAGGGGGACAGTGCTCAACCTGGGGAAGATGGAGCAGATGATGCAGTAGGGGAAATACAACACAGAATTGATAAAGAGGTAGTTCAGGAATACCTGCTCAGTATAAATGAGTTCAAGTTTCCAGGGCCAGATGAACTTCATCCAAGGGTATTAAAAGAACTGGCAGAAGTAATCTCAGAACCATTGTCAATAATCTTTGAGAATTCCTGGAGAACATGAGAGGTCCCAGCAGACTGGGGGAGGGCAAATGTGGTCCCCATCTTTAAAAAGTGGAGGAAAGAAGACCCAAATAATTACCGCCAAGTCAGCCTAACATCAATACTAGGAAAGATTCTAGAGCAGATCATTAAACAGACAGTCTGTAAGCACTTAGAAAGGAATATTGTGATCACAAAAAGTCAACATGGATTTCTCAAAAACAAGTCATGCCAGACTAATCTCATCTCTTCTTTTGATAGAGTTACAAACTTGATAGATGAAGGGAATGCAGTGGGTGTAGTGTATCTTGATTTCAGTAAGGCTTTTGACAAGGTCCCCCATGATACTTGAAAAAGAAGTTAGTAACCTGTGGGCTAGACAAGGCAACTGTTACGTGGATTTGTAATTGGTTGACTGACTGAACCCAAAGGGTAGTCACCAATGGTTCCTCTTCATCCTGAAGAGAAGTGACTAGTGGGGTGCCACAGGGTTCTGTCCTGGGCCCAGTGCTAGTCAACATCTTTGTCAATGACTTGGATGAGGGAATAGAGGGTATGCTTATCAAGTTTGCAGATGACACCAAATTAGGAGGGGTAGCTAATACCCCAGAGGACAGGATCAGAATCCAAAATAACCTCAACAGATTAAAAAGCTGGGCCGAAACTAACAAAATGAATTTCAACAGGGAGAAATGTAGGATACTACACTTGGGCAGTAAAAATGAAATGCACAGATATAGGATGGGTGACACCTGGTTTGAGGGTAGTACATGCGAAAAGGATCTAGGAGTCTTAGTGGACCACAAGCTGAACATGAGTCAGCAATGTGATGCAGCAGCTAAAAAAGCCAACGTGATTCTAGGCTGCATTAATAGGAGTATGGTGTCTAGATCCAAGGAAGTAATAGTGCCACACTATTCTGCTTTGGTCAGACCTCACCTGGAATAGTGTGTTCAGTTCTGGGCACCACAATTCAGAAAGGATATTGACAAGCTGGAACGTGTCCAGAGGAGGGCAACCAGGACGGTGGTGGGTGGTCTGGAAGCCATCCCTATGAGGAGTGGCTTAGGGAGCCGGGCATGTTTAGTCTAGAGAAGAGAAGGTTGAGAGGGAACATGATAGCCATGTTTAAATATTTGAAGGGATGTCATACTGAGGATTGAGCGGGCTTATTTTCTGCTGCTCCAGAGACTAGGACACAGAGCAATGGGTTCAAACTACAGGAAAAGAGATTCCATCTAAACATCAGGAAGAAATTCCTGACAGTACGAGCTGTTCGGAAGTGGAATACACTACCTCGTAGTGTAATGGAGTATCCTTCTTTGGAGGTTTTTAAGCAGAGGCTGGATGGCCATCTGTTGGGAATGCTTTAATTGTGTATTCCTGCATGGCAGTAGGTTGGACAGGATGGCCCTTGAAGTCTCTTCCAACTCTATGATTCTATGATTCTAATAAGATAACTTAGGTCCTACAAAATTTCCACTATGAAATAATCCCACTGTTGTTGGTTTTCTTCAGGGCAATGTTATATACTGCTAAATATATTTACTTTTACAAGTGAGATTATAAAATGCCAGAAGTGCTAGAATGATACAGTGTCCCCTCCTGATCTGCATCAGATTGGCTCAGAAATAAACCATGCTGTTTCTTCAAAACCAGTTAGTAGTTGGCCTAGTTTCTGAAAAAAAAATCAGAATTTGGCCTAATTCCGTATCCTGATCCACCAAATCCTCTTCCTTCTTCCCTCATTAATTCACTGCAGTAGATCTAGAGAAAACTACATTCCACAAAGGAAACCAAGGACAAAATTATCTCCTTTCACCTCACCCCATTTCTGGATAATTATTGTTCCTACCATTGCTGGCCCAGCTGAATAAAGCCAGCAAACAGGGAATTTTTATCTCAAGTCTGGATACAGTCCAGTTGTCCCTCCATAGCCACGGATTTGGTATCCATGGATTTAAGTATTCACAATTGAAAATATTCTTTAAAAAATAATAATCCAAAAAGCAAACCTTGATTTTTCCATCTTATATAAGGGACACCATTTTGCTATGCCATTGCATATAATGGGACTTGAGTATTCACGGATTTTGGTATCCACGGTGGGTCCTGGAACCAAACCCCAGCAAATATGAAGGGACAACTATACAAGTTTCAGGGGCTTTTATGCTTGGGTATTTTTTGAGATAAGCATTACAGACTACTGAAGTTCATATCTGAACCTCTCTACGATGAGCTTTGTCATATAGTGAAATTAAGAATGCTAGCATAACTTGTTATTTAAAAGCTGTTCATAAGAAAAAGAAAAAACTATCTGTTACAAATTCAGTGGCTGGCTTCAGTTATTTGTATGACCAGCCTCATTATTCTTTATATGCAGAATGAGACTATGTAATGGTTACCTGTAACTAGGGGTTCTTCCAGATTGGTGTAAAGCAATGTGAATTCTTGCAATTTAGCTCCTTGGATTTTGTCAGGTTTTGCCAGTTGTTTGTAATTCTGCATCTACTCATTCAATTCTTTTGGGGTGCTGTTTTCAGTGATTTCTTGGATCTGCACTAGTACTCTTCCAAAGGTTCTTTTATATTGGGGTTTGGTTTGCTAAAAAGGTCAATTGTTTAAGGGTCAATTTTCTCCCCTCTGGGCTTGTTTGTTTTTAATAAAGGGTTTACAGCTATAGAGTAAGACTGCAAAAGTGCCTTTTCGCTGATGCACTATAGCAATACAACCTTAAAAACAAAACAAAGAAAAAGAAAGGAGGAAAGAAAGGATGAAAGGGGAACAAAATGAGAATAAAATGTTGCTGATGGTGCTGGGAATTGCCAGAAAAGAGTCAGGGACAACAGAAAAATTGTTTGATATTTTTAAAATCAAGAACTATTATTTATTTCCTTATTTTTTAGAACTACAACAGTAAACTGAAATTCCTGAAATTCCTGACATTTGGCTAATCTGGAAGAGTCCTAGGTCTTCTTGTAGCTTTTCACTGGGACTTTAAGGTTTCCTTTTCACACTGCCTAATCTCTGGTATCTCAGTTTACATGAATTTGCATATGTACCAGCATGTAATCCAGTGTATAGCCCTTATAATACAATAAGCAATTATGACAGGTGCCACTCCCATTTGTAACTGACCAACATTTTTGTAACTGGCTGTACTGCCCAATACTAATGCAACTAGTTCCACAAAGCTGAACCACAAAGCACTAACCAAAAAGCAAGAGTAGGCCCCTCAAATCTGAAATTTGTCCATCCTTGCTTTAAATGACCAACCTGGTACTTTACTTTTCATAATAAATCTGAATGACACCATTTCAGTTTTCTTACAGAAACTCAACAGAGAGCTGTAAAGCAGCAACATGGTACATAACCTATATTTCTAATTCTATTAATCATGGTTACTGAAGACTTCTATTCACCAATGGTGATCAAATACATGGATATGTAAGAACTGCCAATTACGTTTGCTTACTTCTTCAGGACTGACCTGAGTGCTTGTGATATTATGGACTGGTACTGGAAAATGCTGCTTGATTTATTGATTGCATATTAGAATATAAGGATTGTATATAAGCTGCTTGAGTACCACTCTGAGAGAAAGGCAGTATATAAATCAAATAAATAAAATACGGTAAGGAGGAGCTGTTGAGAGGGGGAAGAAAATGGAATATTGAAGTCAATGCTGATTGATTGAATGTTTGGGGAGATTTGCATAAGGCTTGTGAATGACAGTTGCAAGTTTGTGTTAGACTAGAGGACAGAAGTTGCATACATACTCATAGGTACCTTAAGGGTATTTAGATGGTCCCTACATTTGGTGTCACACAGGTGGGATAGGAGGAAGTCCTTGCATTGCTGCAGAGTTGGGGATCAGTGAAAGCCCTCAGTCTTGGTAACTGCAGTGAGTGCTGTGGAAGTCTTCCAATTTGGTGGGTTAAAGGGTGAAAACTCCACATTTGGCCACATTGGTGGGATTGCCTAAGATGAACCCTCACAGCTGGTGGCACTGGTGGGATTTCCCAAGTGTAAAACTTCACAGTTGATGGGATAAGGGCTTAGAGAAACTCCATAGTGCTTTTCAGCAGCTATGCAGAAGTTGCTCTGCATTCAAAAATAAGTGAATACAGTAACAACGGAGAAAATATAATCTATTCCTCTGGTTATCCTGGTATATCACTCTCTCTACTGTTTTGTAGAAACCCAGGTACATTATCATATCTTTCCACTTCCTTTTGTAATATCAATTATTTCAAAGGATTGGTTGGCAGGTTGCTGAACATGGTTGTGGCCATGGGATCGCTGCTAGATGCAATTATATGGAACATAGTTTTTATTGGACAGTTTAGGAACATGTTCTAAAAATGTTTTCCCTTCTCCTTTGCGGCAGTGAAAATCACAATAGATAGGTTGCACTGCCTCATTCCACTCTGCAAGGAAACCGAAGAAGTTTCAGGAAAAGAACATAACTTCTACAGGAATGACCACTACAAAACCTCCATGGGAAGTAGGGCCAGAACACTTTTTCCAAAGCACTGTACTGACACCTAACTGGCTGCCTCTGAATGTTTGAATCATGTTATAAACAGTAGGTGGAGTGCATAGTGGCTCTGTACTGCAACAGGTTTTTCCCTCCTAAAGGTAACACCAGGGAAATAAATATGCACTAAAAAGTACTATATTCACATTGAAGAAAAGTCTACACCTTACTATAGTATAAGCTTTTACAAATCCACTCCTATGAAAGTTTATGCCAGAATGAACTTGTGACTCTCAGGTGCCACAAGATTCTTTGCCATAAATGTAGTACAGAAATTATTAGAGCTGGCTTTCCTATGTTTTAACTATGAAATCAAACTGAAAATACATGTCTAGATGGAAAATTAATACTATACAGCATGGTATTAAATAGGATGCAAAATAGGAAGAGTCTATTCTGTATCTCAAAATACCCCTGCAGAACAGAAATATCTATGAAAGGATTGTTATGGGTTTGGAAGGATATTGTCTTTCAGCATAGATTCACTGTGTTAATAAACTCTGGTGTGTGTTCTGAGACTGACACAGTACTACACAGAGTAAAGTTCTGAGACAGTACTGCAACAGGCTCCAGAGATGAACTCCAACTCAGTCTAAGATCATGAGTCAGCTCATGGTGGTGATAAAGCATGGCGTTTATTATCATCTTTTCCCAGTCCATGCTCCAATCTCATATCCTTCCTCACCATGGTGATTAGGAAAAAGCACATCAAATTCACATGAGGCTATAATGGCAGTTCAGTATTCAGCAAACTACAGCCATTTGATATGCATAGTCCATTAGATAATCTAGGTTACACTAGATTCAGTTTAACCCAATTCATGTGCTCGCCGAACAAGTCTTGAAGAGAAACGACAATGCAGAAAGAATCACAACCCAAAAACATCACCCAAGGAGACCTTCTGATGTGCTTTTTGCAACCGGACTTGTTTATCTTGGATTGGCCTTTTTAGTCATCAGCGCGCTTGCAGAAAGCACGGGATGAGTCCTTCCTGAATCTTCGTTTGCGAAGAAAAGCCAGAAAGAGAGAGCTACAGCAGTCAACACTATGGTGTATTATTCACAAATATTACCGTTAACACTAAATGTAGTTTTACCTTCTAACTACATTTCTTTCTGATCTACTAGTCACATGCAACCACTGTTATCCTATGATAACAAAATATGAAACTGATTACAAAAAATTGTGAAGACATGAAATAACCATCTAAAATTACAACATCAATTTGTTAATGAATGTCTACTTGTCATAGGATTTAGGACTTTTTCAAACAGGAGAAAAAACCCAAGGAGGTTGAGAGAAGAATGGAGCTGTCATGCTTTAGAGTGCCCCGTTTCAGATGACACCATCCTCCTCCGTCCTCCTCCCGACCTCCTCTTGACCTTCCACCATGCTGTGGGTGCCACTTTTTATTGATGGAAAACCTCCGTCAATAAAAAGCAGTGCCCGCAGCATGGAGGAAGGTCAGGAGGAGGACAGAGGAGGATGGTGTTGTCTGAAACAGGGCTCGGTAAATGCAACAAGCCTGTTCTTCTCCCGACCTCCTCGGGGGGGGGTCCCTGTTTGAAAAAGTCCTTGGTCTATTTAGCACAATCTGCCCCAACCTGTTATCCACCAGATGTGCTGGGCTACAGCTACTGTACTATCATTCCCAGCTGACAATCATGGAAGAGTAACTCAATACATCTGGAGGGAACTCAAGTGAGGAAGGCTGTGCTATCCTATTGCCAGTTGCAAGTTTCAAGTCAGATCCTACAAAGCCAATGCAATTCTAGGCTGCATCAACAGGAGTATAGTGCCTAGATCAAGGGAAGTAATTGTGCCACTCTATTCCACTTTGGTCAGACCTCACCTGGAATACTGTGTCCAGTTCTGGACACCACAATTCAAAAAGGAAATTGACAAGCTGGAACGTGTCCAGAGGAGAACGACAAAATATGAAAGGTCTGGAAGCCATGCTCTATGAGGAGTGGCTTAAGGAGCTGGATATGTTTGGCCTGGAGAAGAGAAGGTTAAGACATGATAGCCCTGTTTAAATATTTGAAGGGATGTCATACTAAGGATGGAGCAAGCTTGTTTTCTGCTGCTCCAGAGACTACTAGGACACAGATAAATGGATTCAAACTACAGGAAAAGAGATTCCACCTAAACATTAGGAAGGATTTCCTGATGATAAGAGTTGTTTGGCAGTGAAATGCACTGTCTTGGAGTGTGGTGGTGTCTCCATCTTTGGAGGTTTTTATGCAGATTCTAAATAGGCATCTGTTGGGAGTGCTTTGATTGTATGTATATTCCTGCATACCAGGGGGTTGGACTGGATGGCCCTTTTGGTCAATTCCAACTCTATGAATCTGTGATACTATGAAATAAGTACAGGTAACTGTATCCCTATGAGTTATATTATGGTCACTGTAATGGAATGATTCCAACATCCAGTTCTGTAACATAAGTACTCTTAGAACTTATGCAGATTGACATAATTAAAAATGGGACAGGTGCTACCAAGAAGTTATAAATGTCACATGCATTTTGAGAAATTAGATCTTTGTTTCTAGAGTAAAACATTTCTAACCAAAGTATATGTCTCTGTGAAGATGAAAGTAAGTAAAATACAAGTTTTTAAAATATGAAATGTTATTTTGAATAAATTCCCAAAGAGAAATGCCACTGTAAATTGTCCACATGGGTAAAAAACACAAGAAGAGATGTCAGGCCTTGCAAAGGTGACAGTATTGAGCAGTAGAAGTGTGGCATCAGTGAATTATAGCCATAATAAAAGGATTGCCAAAAAAAATCCCACCCTAACATTCACCATTCTTTTTCCATGGGAAAGATAATATGGAAACCAGTCATCAACCATTACACTACAGTGGCTCATGTCACCCTATAATTAAATAATTAAACAATACCACCAGCAAACAGGAATAATATACATACCATTATGATTTCACTAATTAAGAGATATACTGAAGGTTACATAGCTAGTGTATTGTGGATAAGCTTGCAGGAGAATTCGAGTAAACCAAGCTGAAGTTAAGCTCACTACCTATTCAAAAATTATGTTCAGTTAAGTAGTTAGATCACAGAAAATCTGTGCAGTGTCAGGGCAGCAATTCCTGATTCCCGATTGTTAAAGAATAGTAGCAAAAAAATAACTCCCTAAATCAATGTAAATTATACTGTTCAAATGAAAAAGCTTGGTGAACCCATAAATGTTTTTTGTGTAGAGGGACTGTTAGCTCCATTCACTTCCAATACTCAGATACATGGGCCAAGAAATGTTTAATTTTACGTGTATATTGCCCCAGCCACTGGTCAGTTGAGCTCACAGTTCTAATAAAAAATGCACTACTTCGCTGGTTTATAGAATGTATAAGATACTCTGAGCATAGGAATCCAAGGTCATTAGATTCAAAATAAAAAAGAAACAAAGTTTTAGGAGATATAAAATCAATAATTACCTGAAAGAAATCAGCAATATTCTAGAATGCCAGCACTGTTGGACTAGCATAACCACTCTTAGAGTCCTGCCACATGGACTACAATGCATCTAAACACTATTTATACTGGCCTTCATTCTACTGCTGGGTCAGTCCCAACAATCGAGAAGACTAGGTAATATGAGAGCCATCCTTAAATATCTGAAGAGATGTCACATAGAGGATCAAGTGAGCTTGTTTTTTCAGGAATGCTTCAGTAGTGTACTCATGCATATCAGGGGGTTGTACGAGGTAGCTATTGAGCCCCCTTCCAATTCTAAGATTCTATTATTCTAACTCCACTGTAATAAGGCAGGTATGTCCACACAGAGATCTTTTTTTAAAAGAGTAAAAACACTGCTTTATTTTAAAATAGTTTTTTATTGATTAGTTTTATTGTGTTCATTGATACCCATACTCCTAATACAGTAAAATATTAATAATTCCCAATACTGCTATATCACTGCCACTCAGAATGGGACACTCTACTACATTATATTCTACACCCTACTATATTAACAAGTTTTCCTGCCAGACTACACTACAGTTAACACACAAGTATGAGCAGTATATACATACTTGGTCTTAATAGTGACATACATGGCTGCCTTCCAAACAAGACTAGGCTAATTCCCTTCCTGTTGTCCTATTCACAGCCTAAAGCATTTCTGTTCAGGAAGATGTTCAGCAACTAACTGCCTAATACATACACGTGTTTTAAACAGATTAGCTAGACTTTTAAATATTTTAATGTTATTTATTATTATCACTGAGTTTCAAACTGCTTTAAACTTAATTTGCATTTTAACAGCATGGCCAGTTTAATTTGTATTTCATATGTATAATCCCTAGCTCTGTTGCTGACCAGTCACTGACGTCTTCACCCCTCTGTACTGTTTTCTTACCTTCTAGACTCTTATATTATCTGGTTCTCTCATCAGCTCTTCACAGTTTGAAATCCAAGTTGTTCACTCTCCTCTTTTGGGCCTCCTGACAACAACCCTTCCACATAAACAATCAGATTTGAGGGAGCCAGAATTCCAAAGCCCCACTCCCTATTCCTTACCAGTTATCTTTCACAGAATGTCAGCTATTGCCCAATCACAGTTGTACAATTTGGATGCTCTGTACTCTTATAACTACTCAAGCTAAAGCTAGGCTAATAACCACTATCTGGCAGTTAAAGCACAACAACAGTTAAAACAGCCATTCACTTAGGGCTTGTCTATATGAGGCTATAACATTTGGATTGATGTGCACTAATGCCAATTAGCATCAGCTTTAATTTGTCTCAGTGATTTTTTGGCAAGATTGCAGGTGTGCAAACCTATCCGCATTCGTTGCTCAAACAGACTTGCCCGCTATTCAAGATGGCAGGTGCAAGTGAATTGCTTGTGTTTTTATCATCACCATTTGCAGCTGCCAAACAGTATTTTTAAAAAAGCCTATCCAAGGTGCTGAAGTACTGTACAATACAGACAGTACAGTAAAGTGCGATATTGCACTTAAAAAAATAGTGGGGGAAAGGGGGGAAAGGCTGTTTCATCACCTGACACAAAATCGCTATGGCAAAAATCCAGAATGATGGTTTCAGGTGCTTGCTTTGTAAGCAAGTTCTGCCCCTGCACACATCCAACCAATCAGCTTTCCACTTCTGCTCTTATCTGGAATGAGCAGCAAAGCGAATAGATTGTCCCAATGAGCGGGAACACACATTCCCCATGGAGCTTTTTTAAAAATACAGGGAAAACCACAAAGGCTTTTCTTGCATAGTTTTTGGCATTTTGACCCCCCTTCTGAATATGGGATCTCATTAAGACAAATCATATTCTCCTCGAATTCTATGAGGAGTATTTTCACAGTACAGACAACCACTTATATACAAGGTCTGCCTATTAAATAACAACTGTGTTTCTACCTTTCAGACATATTAGGGAGAACTGATTGTGAACACTTGAGTGGTGACCTTGAACATGTCTGAACCTGCATGACAAACATCTACACTCTCAGCCATTCAGTTAATTGTCAGCTGACATTTAAATCAGCTGTGTTGTCTGTTGTGTGCCAGAAAAATGCTAAGTTTAAAAGTTGAGCAACCTGTTAATTTGAAATTTTTAGTGAAATTGAACAAAAGACCAATAGAATCTTTTCAAATGCTGAGGCCTGTGGGGAAGACTACATGTCTCGTGAGCATGTGTTTGAGTGGCACAAAAGATTGAGAGAAGGAAGTGAGAATCTGGAAGACAATGAATGCCCTGGATGACCTGCCATTTCAAGAACCAAATAAATTGGGGGGGGGAATCAACCAAATTGTTCAAGGAGACTGCCGACTCAGTGTCCGAATGATAACTGAAGCTAAAGACACTGCATGGAAAATTTTGCATGAGGATCCCAACATGAGAAAAGTTTGTGCCAAGACGGTCCCTAGGGTTCTCACAGCAGAGCAAAAAGAGTGCCTCAAGGACATTTGCGCTGACATTCTGCAGCTTGAGGCGGGCCGAAACCTTTTTTTTTTTTTTTTTTTTTTAAATCATCACTTGTGATGAAACCTGGATCTTCCAGTATAAAGCTGAGACAAAATGACAGTCAATGCTCTGGGAAACACCATCATCACCAAGAATGAGAAAAGTACATCAAAGCAAGTCCACATTCAAAGCCATGCTTCTTGTTGTTTTTGTTTTTGTTTTTTTTACAGCAAGGGTATAATTTTGGCAGAATACATTCCAGAAGTCAGAACAGTGAACCAGCATTATTATAAGGAGGTTTTGACAAAACTGAGAGAAGTCAGGAGGGAAAAGCCCAAAACTGTGGGGCTCATAGTATATAACCCCCACACACACACTCCTATCCAATCATTCTCTGAAGATGCCAGCCACAGATGCAGGCAAAACGTCAGAAATAAACTCTTCCAGAACATAGCCTCACAGCCTGGAAAAAAAACTATGGAAAACCTGTGGGAAAATGGTTTCATTCTTCATCAAGACAATGGGCCTGCTCACACAGTACTTTCTGTGAAGCAGTTTTGGCCAATAAAAGCATTACTACACTTGAACATCCTCCATATTCACCAGATTTGGCACATACAACTTTTTTCTTTTCTCTAAAGTGAAATTGGTTCTTAAAGGAACACATTTTGAGTCAATTGATGCAGTAAAGAAGAAAACGGCAAATGTGTTGAAACAGCTGACAGAAACTGACCTGCTACATGCCTTCAACAAGTGGAAAACAAGATTGCATCAGTGTGTGAGTATGAACGGGGAATATATGTACAGAGACAAGCATTAGAATTGTAATACATATAAATAAAGATGGGTTATTGTCTCAGTATCATTAATAAACAGACCTTGTACAGTGTTACTCTCAAACACAAACCCCAGCCTACTTTCTTCTGTGGTTCTTTAACCCTAACAGTGCCTGTTAGGTCAACTTGTGAATAGTTGAGGTAAATACTGACTGCAAAACCAGATTGCACTTCCAGATGGGCATTCCCATCAGACATAAAATTACAAACCAATCTTTCCAGACCTCTTCAAACAGTACTGTTTATAGCAGGAACAGCTATTGGGTCTGCTGCTGTGGGAGTGGCAAATTTATTGTTGAATTTACTGCCATTCTTCCTACAGCATAGTCAGTATCCTGAAGGCACCAGATCCTGTCTAATCTTGGAAGCTAAGAAGGGTCAGCATTGGCTATTACTTGGATGGGAGACTGCCAGGGAATACCAGCTACTGTAGCTGAATTTTCAGAGGAAAGCAACGATAAACCACTTCTGAATATTCTTTGTCTAAGAAAACCCTATGAAATTAATGGGGCTGCCATAAGCCAACAGGCAACTTGAAGGCACATACACACACTTCCTACAGATGATCTGAAGTGTATAGGAGCTTAGTCAATGCCAAACCTCTGAAGCCATAGGATCCAGCACTTTGAAATCTCCTACACAACTTGAAACTGCTATGGAAGGAACAGCAGTAAAGGGGGGTATGAAAAGAGGGTATGACATCCCATGCAATGGAGCCATCAATTTACCCTTGGACTATAGTTTGCCTTGAGGAACAAAGTACCAATTACTGTTGTAAACAAGTATTCACACTTTGTGTTTCGATTATATTGCATGTATTGATATAGTTCTTAAACAGATCCAAATACAACAAAAATCTTTTTTTCTCAATAAAAAATATTTCCATGAAATGCAGATTCTTTATCTAAAGGATGAATCTAGATGCTTTATCTAATCATACACTTGCATTATAGTAAACGTACACTGCTTCTTTGTTCAATCCTCCTTTAATATTTATTTCCATTGCTGTTAGGTTTTGCTGAATGCTGAAATACAGGAAACATTAAAATAAAAACCAAAGAGACAGTGTTCCTAATCCAAAAATATCTGCATGTAGAAGGAGTCTGGATTATACACTACTGAATCAGGGATCACCCTTGTTGAACAGATGGCACCACATGACTGAACAGCTACAGTTCATTTCAGTTCAGCTTGTTAAATGCATTCACCTTTGGAGTTAGCAATAACAAATACTGTAAATACAAAAACACCAAATACATTCCCATATAAGCAGAATGCTGCAGGGATGAGGAAGAAAAACATTCAAGAATAAATCAAATGCCCAATCAATAAGTTTAATTGAACACCCATACCTAATCTTTATGACACATATATTTTAATATACATTTGTAATACAGAAGTATGTTTCTGACTGTACGTAGTGTTTGTGTGTGTGTAAATAAAACAAATGTACTCTGTCATCAGTGGCTATGGCATTAACAATGAAATGGATGGCATAATAAACTATGCTCATAAAAGAGCAATACCTTATTGCCCAACCAAAATGCACAAAATACATCATGCAAGCTTTTGAAGCTACACTAGCTTCTTCAGCCAAAGATGTTAAAAAAAATCATACAGGAAGAGTTCAGTTGTTCTGGAAGGATCTCAAGGTAGGCAGAGGCCTCTCCCTTTCTTGGCCATGTAGGGATTGAGACAAAAGACAGTAAAATGTAAACTCCATTAGCAACTGTAACTTCTCTTGAGATCCAAGCTATATCAGCAGACTATGAAGCCACGGGCCCCTTTCTTTGGCAAAGAACACTGAATTTCGGCTACATCAGGAAAAATCTTTAAATGCTGTACAGGTAAAATTTGGCAATTATAGTACAAGTTTTACATGTAATGAACAAGTAATAACCATGGTTTATTTTGACAGCAATTTGGTAACACCCCTCTCAGGCTCACTACCATCCCTAATTCTTTGTGGGGTTGTCTAAATGGTAAAAATACTCCTCATAGAATTTGAGGAGAATACAATTTGTCTAAATGCCATCCTGCATCAATCCACAGTATTTAGAAGGAGGGGAGTCAAATCCACCAAAAACTCCACAGAAAAAGCCTTTGCAGCTTTCCCCATATTTTTTAAAAAGCTTCACAGGGAATGCACATTCCTGCTCATTGGGACAATCAATTCACTTTGATTCAAATTCCCAGTAAGAGCAGAAGTGGAAAGCTAATTGGTCAGATGTACACAGGGGGTGGAGCAAACACCCCAAACCACCATGTTGGATTTTCGCCATAGCGGTCATGTGTTGAGGTGACAAAACAGCCTTTTTTTTTTCTTTTATTTAGGTGGAATATTGCACTTTCACAGCTTAGATACATTTTTTAAAAAAACTGTTTGGCAGTGGCAACTCAAGGTAAATAAAAATGCAAGTAATTCATTCACGCCTGCCATCTTGATTTTCAGGCATGCCCATTGGAACAGCAAAAGTGGATAGCTTCACATGCCTGCAAGCCTGCCAAAATAGTTAAGACAAATAAAAGTTGCTTCGAATTGGCATTAGTGTGCATCAATCCAAATTTTTCCCCTCATATAGACTAGCCCTGTGACAACTACAAGGATTTCAGAAGCTTTCAGTTTTTTCATTAACCACAGCTTGTTATTTCATGGTTTGAAGACGACTTGTTTCAAATACAAATTATGAGGCTGGTTTGCTTCAGCAAATGATAGTTAAGATAAACCAGTTTAGGATTCAGCTATAACGCTAAACAAAATGCAATGAAAAACAGAAGCTGTCCCTCTCATGGCCATACAAGTGGTTTGCTTAAGCCAATTTCCATAATGATAAACCATAGTTTATTGTGATATCCAAATATAGTCAATGCCTCATTGCATGAAACTATGGTGAATGCTAATCTAACAGAAACAGCATAGCATTCATAATCTAAAAAAACTGTCATAATATTTTTTGTTAAGCCCAAACTACAATAGGAAAGCCAGCACTTGGTTATATAAATTGTTTGGTACATTATATCCACTGAGACATGAATGCAATGCATAACTAACTTTGGAATGACTCCATGCAGAACAATTGTTGACATGATCTGAAATCTTAACACAGAAAAAGTTGGTGGGCATTTGTCATTCTGACCACCTTTAAGTTTGGAATGTCGAAAACAGAGATGAGATCTCCCATATGCCAAATAGTCACTGGCACTGTCAGGACTGTTCAGTGAAAAGATATGTTCTGTTTATCTCTTTCCAGAACACCCTTCTGTGCACACAAACCAGTTTCCAATCTATACAACTTCCTTTATCTACCTAAAAAAGAACAGCCTAAAATTCTGTATCACCTACTTAGTTACATATGCTTAACTAAGTAGTATCTCCTGGCCCAACACTCCCAAACCTATTTTACCAGGCAGCCATCAGATTGGGTGAAGGAGGCCCATTCAGCACACAGGAGAATGGTGTTTCCGTCCACCAGCCAGCAGGCTGTGACAATCAGAAGCAGCACCCCTGCCACAAGTCTTGCTGGCTGCTAAGAGTGGGTGGAAAAGTCATTCCCCTGTGTCCCAATCGCCAGCTGAATAGACCTCTTTCACCCAATCCAGCAGCTGCCTGGTAAAGTAGTTTGGGAGGAGAGAGTGCCATAATCGTGACTATGTAGTGTTCATGAATACAGATCAATTATAGGTCCATAATTCAAGACTATGCATCCATAACTGCAATACTGAATTCCAGCAAGCATTTCAATATACAGATCATCCTTAACTGGATCAGAGTAAATGCTTTTCAGGTGACCAATGCAGTCTGTTGACCCTCTGATATTACTATCTAACATAGAATCCTTAATATTCCAGGAAAGTTACTGTGTCTCTGACACTGCCCATACTTTAAGATTTTCCATCTGTCTACTTCCAACTCAATGGAACTTTCAAAACAGCAATTATGTGATGTTTTCTTCTTTTCAAACCTTATTTACTTTTGATTTAAAGACTCTTGTGACCTGCCTGACAGCAGAGGCTGATATGTAGTAATGAAATGTAATGAGCATCCAGGGTAGCAGAAGATAGAATTTTTTACACACACGCAAAAATCAATTCCATTTAAAATGTTTTCTCTGTGTTAAAAATGTTTGTACAGAGAAGAGATTGTTGAATCCTCAAAGTATTCAGTGCTTTTCCAATGCCCAGAACACTCACTTTTTAAAAAACTACTAACGTTGATTGGTGCAAAAACAAAAACATAACATATTTCTCTGTTCAGAAAGCGTCAGGCTGACTTTTCTGATCAGAATAACTATAGATTTATAATAAGAAAAAACATTCTTCTCAAGGATAAAACTCTAGTCCTTCCTGTAAAAGTCATGGGATAGGAGCAATTATTTTAGCTTTATCCTGTCCCTACCTCAAGATACTTTAATCAGTGTAATATAATAAACATTGAAGCTCTTTCTGAAACACTACAATGATATGCATCCCTCCTCCACTGAATTAGTATGATTTAGTTCTGCATAAATATGTATAGGATCAGGCTACACACCAGATTTTTATGGTCCCAAACTGCTGTTACAGCCAATGTCTTTCTGGAAGACAAATTATGAATAAAATATAATGGCAAAAGCAGTAAAAGCCTTTTAAAATGTTCTGCCTAAGCAGTTCTGATATAGGTAAGATAGGTGCCCCAGTGCCACAACCAAAAAGGCCCTGCACCTGTTGCTGACTTGCAGAACAATTTGGGAGGTTACTGAAAGCCAAGCTTCCAAACCTAATCACACTCAAATTTGAGCAAATGCATAATTGGAGAATAAAATCATTCAGCCTCAACCCATTTTGAATTGTTATAGCAACCAATGAACATACTTGTGTAAGGAATATGATTTAGAAAACTGTAGACTTCATTTTATTTATTTATTTATTTTAATCACCTGTTTCTTCTTTGTCATTTAAATCATTCTTACTGAATTTCATCAAACTAGTGTTGAAGATTTATAATGTGCCCATCAATATATTATGTCATGACTGGCCAGTTATCTGGAACTCAAAAATGTCTGTTCTGAAGCTTCTGATCAATATTCTCCTAGACCAAAATCCTATTTTTGGTCTTGGGAGATTTTCAGACATTTCTTTCAGCCTCTTGCCGCACAAGCAGGCTCCAGAGCAGTAACAAGGCTGCTGCGCAGCAAGGGGTCAATTTTGGACGACACCGTTTCTCTCTCGGCGTCGTCCGTGACTGTTGCAGCTAGCATTGGAGGCGGCCTCACTGTTTTTCACTCACGGAAATTCTATTCACAATCCTGCAGGAATAACAAAGGAAGAACACTGCATGGTTTGCTTGCCAATGTTTTGGGACCACTTTCCTGCACTCCCTTGCCCAGATGCTGGATGGTGACTTAGAATATCTCTTTCTCTTGTACTTCCATCCATTGGTCTCCCAGCTTGGAAGAAAGGTAAGAAGCTCCTAGAAAATACTTCTTTCAACACAGAGAGCTGAGAAAGTTAGGAAGCCATTCCCTCTGGCAGATTCAGAATTGAGTTGAATTTTCGAAGTGAAAGTAGGAGCTATTCCGGCAGAGACTGCCCCCTAGACCAGTGAAGGGAATAAAAGGGAGGAGAATAAAGTACTGTACATACATAAACCAGGGAATGCTGACTTCAGTGAACGCATTTTCATTTTGACTTCAAGTATTTCCAGCAAACTTGGAAGATAAATAAACAGGAAAATGCTCATCTATAATTAATATTAAAGCTCTCGACTAATCCAAAATAACTTCCAGATGAAAGTGTGCATTCCAGATGAAGGTGTGGATTATTTATTATATTTGTATCCCACCACTTCTCCCAAAACTTCAAAGCAACATTTATTCCATCACTGCATAGAAACCAGAGTTTGGATAAGTTATTTTTAGAATGCAATTCCCAGAGTGTGCCAGTGAACATGGCCAGTAGCAATGATAACTTGGGAATTTGGGGAACTATAGTCCAAAAAGTAACATTGTCAAGTTCTGGGTTAAAAGAAGACAGTAGCAGACCTACTGCAAGGCACACTGAGACTAGATTCTGGTTGGGATGTGCAGTTATACCACCAGAGCTTTCATCCACAGATAAAGTTAGGTTACATGGAATCCAATACAGGACTCCCTCCCCACCTCATCCACTGCTCCAAAATTTAGTGAGACTTTTAACAAGACTCCTTAGATTTTGGGGGACTGGTTGCCAAAGTCTTGCAAGACTTGGGAGCAGGTGCTGCTGGGTCTGCTGCTTCATCTATCAACAGTCCAACAGGGTGTTGGCCAAAGAAATAGAGATACTGTACAGACATACAAACATACACCACACCATAACTTGCCATTCTACCTCACTTTCAAGATGAACTGTAGGCTTAAACTGGGGAGTTTTGTGCTTAAATATATCTTTCTTTGTTATGTTCATCTTACTTCATAAAAAATACCTTATTATATAATATTTCACAAGCTAAAAGTATTTGCAGCCAAAATATTTTCTAAGGCATGGATTTTACTTTATTTTTAGTCTCCCCATTCCCATTAACAAACCTAACTGCCAAGAATTCCAATTGAGCCAAATTGCTTTTTGCCCTGAGGATAAATGCTAGATGGTTCTAAGCAAAACAATTTACACTCCAGACATTTTTCAATGCAAAAATGCAATCTCTCTCCATAGAGATCATGGGTTAAATATTAGTTCATGATAAAGCGCTCTAATACAGAAGTATAGGAAACTGTTCTAACTAAAATGTAGTTTTCAAACAGGTTTGTGTGAAATTAAATTTCTCCCTCTGTTAACAGTGTGATTGTCTTTCAAGAACATGAATTAACCTGTTAATATTTTTTCCTAATATTTATTCTCATATATAAGACTTTGCCACAAAACAGTACACAAAGGTGTTACAGAACAGTCTTTACAAACTAGCTTTTAGAGATATGTTGGGGAAAATAGACTGGATGCAGATTTAAGTGCAATCAACTGGACTGATAAAAGGAAACTTATCATAGAATCATAGAATCATAGAATTGTAGAGTTGGAAGAGACCACGAGGGCCATCCAGTCCAACCCCCTGCCACGCAGGAAATCTTGTCAAGGATCCCCAACAGATGGTAGTAACTTCCCCATGTCTTCCACAGTATAGCATCTCCTCCAGCCCCCGAAAATGCTACACACAGGGTATGGGAGACCCTACTGAATAGGTTGACTGTGGTACAGAGAAAAGGGGGATCCCAAAAATCAGATTCCAAACATCGCTTTTCTTGAGTGGAACTTAGGAGATTTTCACACTACACTGTTATAGTGTTACTATTCCACTTAACTGCTCTGGCTTCCTCCTGTGCAATTCTGGGGTTTGTAGTTTAGTGAGGCCTAAGATCTCTCTGGCTGAGAGTTGTAAATGCCCCTCCCTAAACTGCAAATCCCAGGATTCCACAGGAGGCAGCCATAGTAAATAAAGTGGAATAGCAACACTATAAAAGTGTAGTGTGAAAATCTCCACAGTTGCTATCAAACCAGTTGCATACACCTAAATCTATATCCAGCTCTACAGAGATTTTCAGACAACACTGTTATAGTGTTACTATTTCACTTTATTTGCTATGGCTGCCTCCTGTTGAATCCTGGGATTTGCAGTTTAGGGAGGGGCATTTACAACTCTCAGCCAGAGAGCTCTTAGGCCTCACTAAACTACAAACCCCAGAATTCCACATGAGGCAGCCAGAGCAGTTAAAGTGGAATAGTAACACTATAACAGTATAGTCTGAAAATCTCCTTATTTTCTAACTTTCTTTTAAATGGTAACAGCCACTGGGTGAGGCCAAAGGCTCAGTAGGTATGACCAGGAGTAATTCTTACCAATTTAGAAATTTCCCCAAGCATAAAATCTCTCTCTCTCTCTCTCTCTCTCTCTCACTCTCTCTCTCTCTCTCTCTCTCTCTCTCTCCGGCTTTTCTTTGCAAATAAAGATTCAAGAAGGACTCATCTGCGCTTTCTGCAAGCACGCTGATGACTAAAAAGGCCAATCCGAGATAAACAAGTCCGGTTGCAGAAAGCACAGCAGAAGGTCTCCTTGGGTGATGTTTCCGGGTTGTGATTCTTTCTGTGTTGTCGTTTCTCTTCAAGACTTGTTCAGCGTGAGTTCTCAAATAAGGCTGCAGCATTGTGGATAGTGCGTCTCCATGCCTCCCAATGTGAGGCCTAGAAGATGCCTACAGAGGGTGCTTCTCTAGGCATGTTGCAGTGCAACTCTATGGTATGTGTCCCTATTTTTACTTCCACAGATACCTGAAACCACAGCTATTGGTTCCGTGGATACAGGGGTCCGACTGTATTTAAATGATCCTTCTTCTGGGCAGGTCCTCTTTGCTTCAATCTCCTGTAAAAATGGATCAAAAGCCAAGTTCCCAAACCACACTGAAGGATGGGAAGGGATAAGTGGAAGAAAGAGTCCAAGACCCAAGCCACTGGTATCTAGGTATTAAAAAGCCAGATGGTACCTTGTTGTACCACGGTATAACTCCCTTGGTGCAGAACAAGAACCACAAAGCATTATAATTTTTGATTAGCTAGGCAAGAACAATCACTTCAATTAAGGTCTGCAGACTTGTCTTCTTTATGGCTTCTCCTTAATAAAGTATCATCTGTCTGACAATCAGGCAGCATGTTGAGCTTTCTTTTCCATCTTCTTTTGCTCATGCTCAAATGTAAACAGAGACCATAAAATGCAGCACCCACCAATATTGTATCACTGCACCACAAATACTATGACTATGTTTGGTTTTAAAATAGACTGTAGGAGGATACTACAGACTTGTTTGGATTATGCTCCACTAGGTGCTCTGAAGACCTCCTATGGACTCAAATGATGACAGATCCCTTTTCCTTGCCTAGTTAAGAAATTTTGTTTTAAAACTACGATTTAGACTGACTCATAAGCAAATACACATGTTCCTCATGAGCTAAAAAAAAGTAGAAGAAAACATGGTAGCTTTTATATTAGCAAAGTGGAGATTAATTTTAGGTAGGGTGAAAGTAAAAGTCAATAGGAAACCAAATTGTGTGGTGGAAGAACATTTGCCTACAAAAAGAAAAATCCATCTTCAGGAGCTAGGAAATTATCTTCCTCCAATTTTAGGCCTTCTGTTCTGCCTGAGTAAACCCAGTATCCTTCAAGACAGTGAAACAGTACAGGAAGTCGTGTTGATCATTGCCCAAAATGAGAGATCAGCCATTCTTTGTTTCTTTGTGGAGCCTGAGGTGCAGCCTAAGACCTACATACCACTGGCAATGGTGACTAAAGAATTCTGTGTGGAAAGTCCAAAAAAGTAACTTTCCCAAGCTTTCCTTACAGCCTACTGCATTTAAGATTGCTATATCCTCCTATTCTCTATTTTAAGACCATGACTAACTGCAGACTTCATAAATTCAACATCATCAATTCACTTCCCCACCCCAACCTTGGGCAATCAAATTGCCGTAACACCACTACCCATCTGATGAAAAGTTCCCAAAACTTAAAATCCTGCTCACTTTTTATTTGTTGATCCTAATAAAGAAATTGCCTAGCTGTGGATGTTGGAATTGTTCTAATGAACCAGTATGGCTTTCTATGCTTTTTGTGTACTGTAGATAGTTTTCACTGTGCATTGGTACAATCTGACAACTGTGCAGTGCATACATTCTGTTAATATGACCCTAGATAACTGGAAAACTAAGAGATGAAGTTACATGTAAAAGGGGAAGAAACATTTCCCAGAGATCAAGGGAAAATGAAATTTGTGCTTAAATCATGAATGTTATATCCCACAAAGCAGTCAAAAGTGCTACAAGCTTTAAATGCTGGTAGGGAAATACTTATAACATTTCCCAAAGGGAAGTAGCTTTCTAGAAGATATTGATGTGGACACAAAAGTGACCCGTGTACATCTTTATCAAATTTATTCAGGCAATAACCCAGGCTATAACCCAGTTGCACACAAGTATATTTAACATTTCAGTGGGAATTATGAACATGGTAGAAAGCAAAACATCACAGTCCAAAAGTGGTATGCTGGGAAGTTGCCTGCTCAGATCAATCGATTTAACTGGGATTTGCACAATATAACCAGGTAAAGCTAACAACAGTGAGCAGACTGAGTTAATAAATGCTAAGACCTAGACATCAGCCTAACCAGTGCCCAGGGGAACCAAAAAATGTGTGCAAATACATATATAGTGGAGCTCAGAAAGATCATAATAAATGCTGTAACATGAGAAACTGGGGATTGAACAGGAGAAACCATCTCTTCTGAACCAGTACTCAGCGTGTAAACTTTTGATGTCTTTACTGAGAAATCAAGCCAGAATTTCAGTTGTTTGTGATCATTAAAACCCCTCTACACTCTCTATATATCCATTCACATGGGAGAACAGAGAAATAGGCTCAGAGAAATAGCGCCTTCATGCTTGCTTTAATGCTCCCCATGATAACACGACAATCATGGCATTCAGCCATTGCAAGATTATGCAACATTCTCTCTGGGCAAAGTAGGCAGGACTGGGCAGCGCTGCACCTCCTGTTTAGAAAAAGAAAAAATAGTCCTTATATGACACTAATCTCCCAACACAATTAATGTGCAAATGCAATCAAAGATAAAACCATTCCTACAGCCTTCAGGATAGCATACTGGAAGCCATTTTCAGCTCTGCCCTTCCCTTCCATTCTTTCAACACAATCTAAGATGACCTCTGCAGGAAGAGCATATACCAATATGTTTTCCTGAACAGTTCTGCATCTGTTTCAACTGCTATCCCAAAACAGGGAAGAGATCTGGCTTTTCACCTCCAAAGCACAGTCACAAGTTGTTGTCTAACACCAAAGCTTGGAAGCCTAAAGACTGATCCTGTCCTCTTGTCCCTGCACACAGAGCAAGGCAAGCCATGATCCCATACAAATAATGGGAACTGTGCAGCCTGCTAGATGTTGTTGAAGTGCACTTCCTGGTATAGCCAGTGGTGAGAAATGCTGTGAGATGCAATTAAAAATGTGCAGGACATGTGCTTTCATTTGCACTTTGATGCTTTTTATACCATCTGTTATTTCTAAATTCTTGGATACCACATCTAAATGTTTAAAAAATGACTTTAAAATGACTCTGTTTGTTATTAGAGTTCTGTCTTTTTAAAGCAAAATTTTCCACTGACAATGATTTTTTGCTAAAAGGAAAGCACTCTAGACCATCAAGAGGCAAGATGATTATGACAGTCAGCAATGTTTATGTGAAGGGGGTCTGTTACATGAAACATAACTTCAGATGAATTCATGGACTACACATTGCATTTTTCTCATGTGAAAAATTCATGTTGCAATCCTATGCACACTAAGCAGTTACCCCTTTTGTACATTAGTGTGACTTACTTCTGAGTACATGCAAAACATTGGGTTACACAAATTCAACATTTGTGAGATACTTAAAGATTATATTTATCAAGAGGCCACAAAATTTCATGATTGACTAAGACTGATTAGAGAAAGACTGGGTGCATACATTTTTGTGGGAACAGGGAGAGTTGAAAGCAAAGACTTTTAAATGAACTTGGAAGCAGGAAACCTTGACTTGCAGCATACACTGAAGCCTGACTTACTCTCTTTGATGTATGCACACTTCTGATGTGCACCTGCATTTGGTGATCACACATGAGATCTGCTCTCAGCAAGATGCTTCTGATTAAACAAAGATATCCCTGGTTCTGATCAGCAACAGCCATCAGTCATCCAGTTCCAGTTCCATTGGCATCCCTGATTGCCTCATCAACAGAAGCACAGCCAGTAGGAGATGAGCCTCTTAGAGGCTGGCCATCACCTCTCCTCTGAAGGTCTGTCCCTTCAAGTGAATGTGTCAGCTCATCCTGTTACCCTCTTCCTTTCTTCTTGACAGTTATTCTGGATCCCTGTTGTGTGTTTCAAAATCCAGGTTTACACATTCAGCCTTAATGTTGGCTATACCAAAAGTACAAACAGCTCAAGGTACTGTACATGACCAGGGGCCTGTCTAAATTGTGAAAATACCCCTCATGGAATTCGCTGGGAATCCTATCTGTTTAAATGGGGTCCAGTGCCAATCCACACTATTTGGAAGGAGGGGGCCCCAAAAGAGCAAAACAACGTGGTAAAAGCCATCACAGATTTTCCTGTACATTTTCAAAAGCCATGAGGGCGGTGTGTATTCCTGATCATTTGACTATCGAATGACAGGAAATTCAAAGGGAAGCACAAATCTGATTGGCCAGGCAAGATTGGGGACTGGGCTTGTTAGCAGGGCAAGTGCCCGCTGCCACCATGTTGGATTTTCGCCTTAGCAATCACTCGCCAAGGCAATAAAAACAGGATATTTTCTGTTTTGGTTTCCTATAAAATATGAAAATTGCTCTATCGCACCAGTGCAGTGGTGAAGAATTAATGCGAGTAAATCACTCACAGCCACTATCAGGAATACAAGGCCTATGGGGCTCTGAGGCCAGAAAAACCATTTAGACATGTCGCTGCTGCTGTGAGATGCCAATA
This sequence comes from Gambelia wislizenii, assembly GCA_030847615.1. NCBI lineage: Eukaryota > Metazoa > Chordata > Lepidosauria > Squamata > Crotaphytidae > Gambelia > Gambelia wislizenii. The sequence continues at coordinate 198,583,110 of JAUMIR010000005.1, read as the reverse complement.
CTACAAGGTGCTTTAGATTTTTTCCCCTCATGTAAATGAGCCCCAGGCCTCTGCCTACACTGAGATCCCTCCATACCAACCGAATGACAACAGAGACAATATCTGATACAAGATGTAGGCCTGTAGTTCCGTTATCATCTTTTTTTTTTCTCCTACACGATTTTTAAAAATCTTTTGCCTGATGAAAAAGCCAGTGGAGCTTCGAAAACTTGCATGATGTGTATTGTACACCCCAGTTGGCCAATAAAGGTTCTCACTCTTTTGTGGATTATTTTATTTAGGTTGTAATATGTGCATGAAACTTTAAACACAGTAGCCACTGCCTCTTCTGTCACAAATATTGTAAATAAAAGTACAGCTAATGCCTTTATCTTTCTAAAAAGAACACCTTTAAAAACCATACTCAACTCTTTAGAAGAGGGTGTTCCATAAATAAATGAAAGCAACATCACTCTCCTGCCTCATAAATACTGTATCTGTCATTCAAACAGATGTCAACCAACATAATATCGCCTGAGCAGCTCCATTTTCATTCTGCAAAAATGCTGCTATTAGGGCAGGTGCCCAGGAAAACACTGGCTTGATTGACAGGTGTTCATGCTATTGTAGGAAAGGGCTTACCTTCCTGTGGTTCTGGAAGAAATTCCTCCCAAATATTACACATAGCTCCACATTTCCTTTACAGAGAGTATTTTTAATCATACAGAAACACTATAAGATGAAGCTTGCACATATTGTCAGTAGTAAAGGTCATACTGATACAATAATGCATAGTTCAGACCTTTAGGAAATAAATCAGTGGTGTCAAATACTGAAATAGAAGATTACACAGGAGTTAAGGAGGTATCAAACTGTAGAGCAATGGTATCATGTGACATACAAATTTTAAGTGTTAAGCAGTGAGTGACACATGTAGGAGCTAGAAATGTGGATGAAAAGCAGAGAACAGCAAACATGGTTCTACACTTCATAATGAAAGAATTTAATGCAGCTTCCTCCAACCAAGTTACCTTGGGACCTTTTGAGCCACAGCAATCATCAGCCCTGGCCAATGTGACTACTGGTTAGGGATGGTGGGGGCTGTACTCTAAAACAGTGGAGGGCACCAGTTTGGTGACTGGGAGAATGAAACAACCAGTCTCAGAAAACTGGGAAATCTTCCATGGAAGTTCTTAAAAGAACTAGTTGGGATAATTTGGAGAATGTATTTGCATCTCTTCTCTAAAGAAAATGCAAAGGAACTAGGTGATCCCTTGGGTGGGAGGGGGGTACATCCTTTCAACTCTAATTCTACAGAATGGGCCAAACAAATACAGGTGCATGAAATCTTTTTTTATATAGCTAAAGTATTTACACAGAATAAACAGACCTCTCTTTTTTAAAAAAAAAAAAACATAATTTTCTTCAAAAATAGTGTCTGGTGAAGAGATTATTTCAAGGCACAGTGTCATCATGGTACCTACTTATGCATATTCCTGATTACAATTCTTTGATGAACTGAAAAGACTGGCTACAACCATCACCATTTCTGGCAGTTATACCATACTTCACTCTTCTGTCTATCTAGAATACCCTTATATTTGTCAGCATGCCATCAAGTGCAGGCAGGTATAGCAAGTCCAGCTCCATACCTGCCCTTGTAAACCAACACAGACACGTGATTCAGGTGAGTAATTTATCATGATTTCATTAGCATATACCTAGGGAGAAATCCTGAGTAAGCTCCCCAATTCTTTCAAGCGCCCACATCATGGTTCAGGCAACAGGATTGGTTGATCAGCTTTCTTCTACATAATGGTCTCTACTTTTTCAAAATCCTTAAGGGCTTCCAGAAGGTACCTCTGCTTCCAGCGATGCCCCTTTGTCTCTTCCCAGCTGCTCATCATAAGGGCTCCATTCACGCTCCAAGCTCCAGCTGTCTAGTACATTTCATCTTTGCCTGCATCTATCCACCTGTGCATCTGTCCTCATTGGGATATGAGGTTGCAGCTAGGTCAAAGAACACTTCTAGCAATCCAAACATCAAGTAAATAAATGGAAGCTCGGATTCACAGTGATACTGTGCATTTATTCATACCTTTGGCATAAATGCCTACAATTGAACTTGCTATGCTACTGCTGACCTAATACCCTAACATATGCCCATTCTTACAACCAATTTATATCACCATGTTTTTATTGTACAGCTAACATAAATGGAGTCCCCTGCCCATCTTCAATTATTTTAGCACAATTAAATCATTCTTCTGAGTGCTGCAATCAACCCTTCGCCCCTCCCCCAAAAAATCCATCATCCTTTTCTTCATCAGATATTTTTTTTTAAAAATGGCTATGACAAGCATTTCTTAAAAGCAACTTCATGCATCCAGTTTTACATAAAGCTGACCCCTGAAAATGCTCCTCACATTTCTGATTTGATTCTACATCACAACAACAGCCTAAACATAATCATAAGGACTACTAATCCAAGGAATGCACAGTGGTTATTGCATTCAGACATCCAGCTTACTATGCAGTGACTGATTTTCACATGATTAATATGAAGTGTGACGTTGCCTTCAGACTAAAAAGTTCTGTTCTATGTGCAGTTGCCATATTCCTTACTTATGACTGCTGGCAGAAGTGACGAATTTAAATGTGGCACCTATTTCTTTCCATTAAATGCTACTCAATTCACAGAGTAGCTGAGAATTTATGATAATAAATTTATACATTTAAATAATGTGTGTACCACAACTGCTGACTGAGGATATTTTTCTGAAAGAGTAAGCACTCTGTATGTAGAATACTTTTCTAGCGCATTCAGCCTGCAAATTCTAAGATCAATAACAATAGGAAGTATGTTTGCAAGTCATGGATTTCAACCTATGCCATTTTCTGTGGGTTTGTTTGACAGTTTGATGTTATTTGCTGTTAAACACACAACTATTTGCCTTTTTTTTAATCTCAAGTACTGAATGTAATAATATTCATTGTATGTTATCTATTCACATCTGTACTAACCACATCCCAAATCCCTCAAAGGAAGGCAAAGGCAAACCCCCTCTGAATAAATCTTGCCAAGAAAACCCCATGATAGGTTTGCCTTAAGGTCACCATAAGTCAGAAACAATTTGGAAGGTACACAGCAGAAACAAATCATTAAAAAATCAAGCTTTATATTATTTGATGAGAATACAATGCCATTAAAAAAAAATTCCCATCTCTCTACTAGTTCAATCTCAATCCCTGAGAGCTAGTCCAAACAGTTATGTCTTTGGGACAAATTATACATTGCATGAAAATTAATTTACAGAATGCAGCTACTACTTCTTCTTCTTCTGTTTTTTGAAACAGCATTTTTAAAAGGTGACCATTAAATAAACACAGGTGGAAATGAGTGTGGAACCTCATATTCTTGAAATATCACACTTCTGCCCAGCTGCTTGCCCTCCTGCTCGCATATTTGCAGGGGTAAATGCATACATGCAATCCCAAAGGTGAGAGCAGTTTAGAGTGTGAACTGGAGCAGAGAAATAGCATGACGAAAAGAGAAAAGAGTTAAGTACTCTCTCTTCTCCCACCACACTAAATTCTTTCCCCCAAAATTGCTTGCTGTTTTAAGGATGGAGGCACTCCTAGACACATGGAATGAAGTTCTTAATGGACATGTGACCACTGGCTTGTCATAAGTGCAGTTATTACTTTGACTCTGGGTGGACCAATGTGTTTGCTCTGCACCTGATAAAAATAAAAGATGTAAATGATTAAATGCTAGTTGTGACTTGTACAGGTACTTAAACTCAATCAGATGCTGACCAGTAGGAATTGGTTTTGAACTATGGGGGAGAAGAAAAGGCCATGCAACATTGCTTGAACTTGGAAGCATAGCCCAAAAAAGAAGTGTGCGGAATGTGAGAGGGCCACAGTGTTGCGTTATTGGGAATGTTATTGCCTTTTCTTTCAGGTGTGTGATTGCTTTTTCTTTCATATATGTGGAGGCTCGCACTTTCAAATGACACTGACACGGACACATATGCATACACTGCTGATTCTACACACTGTACGAGATACATATGTATTCAAAGTTACAACTAAGACCATCAACTGATTTTCATGTCAAGGGGAGGCAGGCACAATCTTGCCTAGGAAGAATGGAAAGGTATAAAACAGTGGTATCTGATGGCTTCCATGTTAGCAGGGTGGTATATCCAGTTGGAGTTTTAGACTAAACTTTAAAGTAGCTATCCAAGATGCTATTTTGATGATATATTCAACACCTTCAACAGTTCCTTTAAAGTCTGGACTAAAAGCCATGGTAAATTCATTGCCCCATTGCAATGGAAGCCAACAGCTGCACTGGTATTTTTTTAAAAAAAAAGAGCAAAGGGGCTTTCAATGACAGAAAAGACCAGAAGAAATTGACTGAACATAATTAGTTCCACTCACTCCGAATCAAGACTTCTCAGCTCTGCAGAAGGAATCTCTAGCCATCAAAATTTCAGTAAAGGTGTGTCTATGCCACAGTCAAATTTTGCCCTGACCTAACTGCAAAACATGATACCTTACTTCCACCTGAAGAGTGGACCAACCGTATCTTTACTAAATGTCTAATGTTAAATTGGAGAGTCATTACTTTTCTGAATGGGATTCTAGCAACTTTCAACATCTCTCTGGCTTTTCTTCGCAATCAAAGATTCAGGAAGGACTCATCCTGCACTTTCTGCAAGCACACTGATGACTAAAAAGACCAATCCGAGATAAACAAGTCTGGTTGCAGGAAGCATAGCAGAAGGACTCCTTTGGTGATGTTTCTGGGTTGTGATTCTTTCTGCGTTGTCGTTTCTCTTCAAGACTTGTTCAGCATGAGTTCTCAAATAAGGCTGCAGCATTGTGGATAGTGTGTCTCCATGCCTCCCGATGTGAGGCCAGGGCAGACCATTGTTGGTGATCAATTTGGCCAAGCCTGAGATGTTGTTTCAGGGAGGCCTTGTATCGCTTTTTTGGAGTGCCCCTCTTACGCTGACCCGTGGCAAGTTCATCATAGAGTACTATTTTGGGGAGGCGATGGTCCTCCATCCTAGAAATGTGCCCTGCCCAGCGCAGCTGTGTTCTCAATATCATGGCCTCAATGATGGTGATCCCTGCTTGCTCAAGGACAGCAACATTCATCACATAGTCAGTCCAGTGTATATTTAGGATTGTGTGTATACAGCGCTGATGAAAGCATTCGAGTAGTTGTAAGTAGTGGCGATAGGTGACCCATGTTTCAGACCCATAAAGGAGAACAGACAGTACAATGGCTCTATACACACTGATTTTTGTGCTTTGCCTCAAGTGTTTATTACTCCAGACTCTTTTGTAAAAAGTCTTCCAAATGTGCTATATGCCTTTGCTAATCTGTGATCGATCTCTTTGTCAATCTTGGCATCTGAGGAGATGATGCTTCCCAGGTGGGTGAACTTTAACGGACTTGAGCACAGATTTGCCAACAGCAATGTGGGTATGGTGATGTTCGTCCTGTGGTGCAGGCTGGTAAAGAACTTCTGTTTTCTTAAGGTTGACTTCCAGCCCAAACAGCTCTGCAGCTGTTGCAAAGCAGGATGTTAGGCACTGCAGAGCTGCTTCTGTGTGGGCAACAAGGGTAGCATCATCAGCGAAGAGCAGCTCACAGACTAGATATTTTAGAATCTTAGTGTGAGCCCTCAGACACCTTAAGTTAAACAAGCTACCATCAGTACAGTAACGTATATAGATGCCGTCTTCTTCTTCAAGCTCTGCCGTAGCCCTTTGGAGCATCATGCTGAAGAAGATTGTAAATAAATTTGGTGCAAGAACACAACCTTGCTTCACTCCATTAGTTATTACAAAGGGCTCTGAAAGAGCATCGCCATATCTGATTTGACCACGCTGACCCTCGTGTAGCAAGATAATCATTTTAAGGAATTTGGGGGGACATCCTAGTTTTTCCAGGATCTGCCACAGATCTTTTCTACTCACAGTGTCGAAGGCTTTGGTGAGGTCGACAAATGGTACATAGAGACCCTTGTTCTGCTCTCTACATTTCTCTTGCAGTTGTCTAAGGGCAAATACCATATCTGTAGTACCCCTATTAGCTCTGAAGCCACACTGGCTTTCAGGAAGAAGTTCTTCTGCAATAGCAGGAACTAATCTGTTTAGGAGTATCTTTGCAAGGATTTTTCCAGCAATAGAGAGCAGTATTATGCCTCGATAGTTTGAGCAATTGGATTTTGCTCCTTTTTTCTTGTACAGGGTGATGATGACTGCATCTTGGAGGTCTGATGGCATTTCCCCTTTTTCCCAGCAATTCACAAGGAATTTGTGGAATTTATTGTGGAGTGCATGACCTCCGTGTTTCCAAACTTCAGGTGGGATTCCATCAATCCCAGCTGCCTTGCCGTTTTTCATCTGCTGTATGGCCTTAAGGGTCTCTTCCAAAATGGGAGCTATGTCCAATTCATTTTTCATTGGTTTTTGTATCATATGTTGGATAGCTGAGTCTTGGACTACTCAGTTGGCACTAAAGAGACTTTGAAAATGTTCAACCCATCAATTCAGGATGGAGGCTTTATCAGTAATTAATGTTTGACCATCTGTACTGTATAAGGAGCTTTGGACCTGATAAGTAGGTCCAAACACTGCTTTAAGTGCTTCATAAAATCCTCTAAGATCACCCAGCATTGTGTCTTTTCTGCTATATTAATCCACCACTTGTTCTGCATGTCTCGGAGTTTTTGTTGAAGTTTACTACATGTGAGACGGAAAGCTGCTTTTCTTACATGGCAAGTTTGCTAGGCGAGGTATGCCTGGTGAGCAGTTCATGGGAAACAATTATAAATACATGGGAAACAATTACAATGAATCATAACAAGATAAAACACTGATCAGGATAAATGGAATCTCTAACTGATTGCAATAAACACAATCTCTAATTGCTGTCAAGACTACCCACTCCTGGGAACTCCTTCATACTGACCAGTGTCAGTGCTTACAGCCAGTCACCGGAGATTATTCTGTAGGTGTCTAGAAATCACCACTAAACATTTTTCGTTAGCATGCTCTTAATCTCCCTGAGGTAGTAGCTGTGGTGACCAGCAAGCATTCATAAAAATCTTCAGGAAACCAAACAGTTTTTTCACAAACTACAACCAACATTTTTTTCAATTCTCAGAAACACATTCAAAAGAGTACAATCACTTCTGTAATATTCTCACTTTATAGAGAAAATGTTGTCCAAAGCCACTGGCTAAATCCTACACTGACAAGCTGCAAAAGAAAAAGTATCTGGGAATACCAGAATCTTCTGATCATGCATTCATTCCACTACCTGATTGAAAATGGAAGTTTTTAAATAAGATGTTAGCTCATTCTGGATTGTACATCTCTTCAAATGTATCTCATATTTGTGGTCAGCTGGTACTATGTCCTCCATGAATTGAGCATTACTACAGATCTTGGAAAGTTTAGAAAGGGTGAGTATAATGACATGCTCAAGTCATCTATAACTGAATGCTTGAGTGATGATGTTCCAGGTCACAGCCAGCAAAAGATTCATATTCTACCATCTGGCTTTAAGCATCAAGGATGGCTTCCAAATTACTGCCCTCATGTTTGCCAAATGCACCTTCTAGAAAGGCAGGCAAGACCTGATCCAAATAAATGGGGCAAGGGGACCCAAACTTCAAATGATGGAAATTTCAACACAAATTTAAGCTGACAACCCCCATGTGAAGCCAAATCAAAACAGTCCTACTCCCATTCCACTCCTTCCATGTTACTGAAGATCTGCCTCATCCCAAACCCTTGCCTCGGACACTTGCAGCCAATCCCTACATATTGAAACAGCTTCTTACGTTCCACAAAAACAAAATGGTTGGTGCTTTTTGATAGCCATCCAATGGCTGCCAAAGTAAAGTGAGCAGATCTTTTCCAAGTGCCAGAAAGAAAACGAGGGCCAGGAAAAGCCAACTTCAGCCGCAAAAGACTGTTTTTCACAAGAAACAGTACAAAAAGTAAAGCACAGTAGAAGAAATTAAAATTTAATTATCAATACCTTTTCATTACAAAATAATTAAGTCAGTGGACTATGCACAGCCACAGACACTTGCATTATCAAGCTTTTACTGCTCACTTTCTCCAACCACTTTTTGCATAAGCCATTTGCATGAGCTGTTAAGAGCAATTAAAGTCTATTGTCTGTTACAGATTTTTATTTGTGCTTTTAGCTGTGTCTGCAGCTGATCTGGAGAAATTTGTCTTAGCTTCTAACAATTATTGTTGGTATATTAGGCTGTTCTAAATGGTTTTGTACACCGCCTCCAGAGCTTGCATCATGGAAAGGTGGGTTATAAGCTCTGCTACTACATTATTTCTCATTGCCAATCCTATTCACTTGAAAAAGAAGGGAGCCTCAATATGGGGGCAGGGAATTATAACTATAATGCCTGCTTCCCCCCCCCCCTTTCCTTTCCTTTTCTTTTCTTGTCTTTCTGAAGACAACAAAGCTTGTACCTTCAAATGTGGAGACATCATAGTTTTGCAAATGCCACCTATCTTAATAGGCCTGGCAAACACAGTAGTGTAGTGCAGACAATACTGAAACTGGGGAGATTTTCAGATGGGACTTATACTGCAGGGCAGCCATGGAGCAAGGTGGAGAAAGGGGCTGTCATTCAGATGACTTCAACCCTTCTGTCCTGCTCCTGTGATATTCTACTCACAACAAAAAAATCATGAATAGAACACCCTTTCCATGCCTGTCACAGAATCAGGGACATGGGAAATGGAGTCCCATCCCTGTTCTGTGATGACAGGCACGGGGGAGGAACTCCATGGCAGGCACTTCCTGCCACGATCGGGACAGTCAGGAAGTGCCACCCTTCCCCTCCTCCCCGGATTCCTTGTTTTATTTTTTTTAAAATTTCCTGTCTTTGACAGCTGAGTGGTTTTTGGTTTTTGTTTTTTTACTTTGAATTTCCCTCACGCTTGTTCTCTCATGAGAATGAGCAGGATTTCCTCTAGCCAGTCATAAAAGCAGTCTTACGACAGCTGCATTTACAGCTAGCTGGAAAGGAGGGAGGGCACCCGTTCCTGCAGCGGAATGGAGGTAAGTGTGCAAACATTTACCTCCATTCTGTTGCAGGAACAGGAGAGAAGGTGGCAGAACAGCAACGGGACATTTTGGCCCCATCTGAAAATCTCCTGGATGTTCTATGTACTCGGGTTCATACAGGTTATTGTATTATATGCATTCAGGATCTGTTGGGGGAGGAATTATCTGGAGCTCACTCAGCAAAACCCAAAATACAATTCTACCCAAGACATATCAAAAGTAAGTTGACAAAGCTTAAAGTTGACATCATCAGTTCTTCTTTTCCCCACAATATGTCCAACTGTCCCAATTTGGCAGAGAAACTCTCAATTAATCCTCTGTCACCTACTTTTTAAGCAACTTTTAAAATATCCCCATTTTGTTTCCTTCTCTCACTTTCCCCGTTGTCCTTAGTTTACTTCAGTTGTGGCAAACTGACTTCAAAATGTGAAAGTAGTTTGCATTCAATTACCTCAAGAGGTGGGAGAAGAAAAGAGGAAGCAGGATCTTACTCTTCCCAGTAGGCTCAGGCAAAAGAAAACTGCCACAGCTTCTCCTAGTTTATATGTTCTTTCTCATTAATGACTTTTGCCATCTTGACCAAACGCTGATGTTGCTTTGCCTCATTTGTCCTGGTTTTCATCGTCAAATGTTGGAAGGCATGTTGTGTGTGTGTGTGTGTGTGTATGCATATGTATATATAGATTCTGTGCTTGAGTCCAGGAGGAAACTGATCACATGTCAGAACAGGACTTCTTGTTAATCATAACAATTGGAATGCAAAAATATGAAACAGATCAGAATCAAAGATTGTAGGAAAATTTGGCCTAGGGTCAAAAAATGAAGCAGGAGACCAGCAGATTTAATTTTGCAAGGCCAATAGCTTGTTTATCACAAACACATTCTTCATGCAACCCAAGAACTGACTGTATACATGGACATCATCTGATGGTCAATATAGAAATCAAATAGACTACATAATTGGAAGCAGAAGATGGGGAAGCTCTACTTTCTCTGCAAAAACATGAACAGGAGTAGAATGTGGCACATACGATGAACTACTAATAACAAATATCAGACAAAAGCGAAAAAAGAACACTAAACCAACCATCATGCCAAAATACAACCTGAAGAACATCCCTGTAGAATTGGAAGATAATGTGAAAAATAGATTTGCACTATTCCGCCTACTCTGGATAGCAACTCTCACCCAGAGGATTTTTTCTTCAGCTGCATCTAGACTGTGGAACAACCTGCCAGAAGAGATTTAACAGCTGAATATGCTGTCTAAATTTAAAACAGCATTGAAGACCAGTCTGTTCTAGCAGACCTATCCAGATTATTTTTAAATTGTTAATTTTAAACTATGAATTTTAAATATGGATTAATTGTTTTAATAGATATTTATCTTATTTGTTCTTTAATAATAATAATAATAATAATAATATTTATTTATTTATACCCCGCCCCTCTGTTAAAACAATTGGGGTGGCTTACAAAAATTAAAATACAATACAGATAAAATTCCCTAAACACCCCCCACCCCCACCCTCCCCCATAAAAAAATATTAAACAAATATAAATTAAAAACAACTGTACAATATATGGAGAGAGAAATGCAGATGTCCAGGAAAGAAAGAGGTACTAGGGATCATATTGCCAACATACATTGGATAATGAAGTGCATCAAAGAATTTCAAAGGAAAATCAGCCTGTGCTTTATAGCAAAGCTTTTGGTTGTATTGATCATGAAAAACTATGGATCACTCTTAAAGAAATGGGAGTGCCCCAACATTTGATTGTCCTGATGTGTAACCTATACTCAGGACAAGAGACTACTGTTAGGGCAGAATATATAAAACTGGAATGGTTTCCAATTGGCAAGGGGGTCAGGCAAGGCTGCATTTTATCACCCTATCTGTTTAACTTGTATGCTGAACATATCATACATAAAGCACAAATAAACTCAGAGGAAGGAGGCAGGAAAATTGGAGGAAGAAACATCAACAATTTAATATACGTAGTAATATATGTAGATGACACCATTCTGCAATCAAAAAATGACAAAGATGTGGAATGATTATTGAAGAAAGTCAAGGCAGAAAGTGCAAAGGCAGGCTCACATTAAGAACATTAAGAAAACAAAAACAATGACCACAGATTATTTACTACTTTATTATTTACTACAATGACTACTTTAAAGTAGACATTATGTAAATCATCTGTGGTCATTAGTTTTGTTTTCTTAATGTTTGAAAACATTGAAGTAGTTCAAGATTTTCCATATCTTGGCTCAGTCATTAATCAGAATGGAGTCAAGAAATCAGAAGAAGATTAGGACTTAGAAGGGCAGCTATGAAGGAACTAGACAAGATCCTAAAGTGTCAAGATATATGAATATTAAAGTTAAGATTGTCCATGCCATTGTATTTCCAATTTCTATGGCTGGTTGTGAAAGCTGGACAGTGAAGAAAGCTGATAGTAAGAAAATCCTAATTTTAAATGTGGTGCTGGATAAAAGTTCTACAGATACCATGGACAGCTAAAAAGACAAATCAATGGGTCCTAGAGCAAATCAAGCCTTAACTCTCCCTAGAAGCTGACTAATGAGACTGTCATACTCTGGCCATATCATGAGAAGACATGACTCACTAGATAAGACAAGAATGCTTGGTAAGGTGGAGGGTAGTAGGATAGCCAGTGGAATGTGCTGCCTCGGAGTGTGGTGGAATCTCCTTCTTTGAGGTTTTTAAGCAGAGGCTGGAGGGCAATCTGTCATGAATGCTTTGATTGTTTATTCCTGCATGGCAGGGGGTTGGACTGGATGGCCCTTGTGGTCTCTTCCAACTCTATGATTCTATGACTCAATCAGGAAACCCACGCCCCTGAGTCTGCAGGACCTGTTGATGATAGGATTACTCATTCAATGGGTCACGATAAGTGACCATAAGTTGAAGTTGACTTGATGGCAGTTACCTAACAACAGCAACAGTATGTATACATACACAAACTAAAAAGGCTAAGTCCAGACTGTATGGGGATGGAAGAGGAGTTGAAAACATTGTATTGTTTATGGCCTGCTGAGTTTTTCTACTGCAGTGCATCAACTTACCCATGAACTCATTTCAGCATTATTTATTTATTATCATTGAAGTAATAAGGACTGAAGGAAAAGATATTTTTAGGTCTTTAATAGCCCAACAGCTGGCAGCAAAGTCTTAAGGCAGAGCCTCAGGCCTCTATAGCAGGCTATCATTAATCAAATTTCTTATTCACCCGCCCATCCACCCATGCTGGTTACAATTCTTACAGTTTATTTTTTTTATAATTATAAAAACTGCCTTTGTTGTTTTATGCTAATAAAAATCAATAGCCCAATTACAAGTTTGCCACTGATAACAAAATATATTTGTAGAATTTAGTACCCAGCACCAAGCAGCTGACATTCTAGCCAGCCTTCAAGACAGGACTTCTGCTTAATATTTAATTCTGTTTGCATTATCTGTGGATTATATGCAGTCTCCTTTCTTAATAGCCCATCTGACGCAGGTACTGTACAGGAGCACAAAAAAGGAAGAGGGCTTGCATATAATCTATAGTAATGAGAGCTTCTTTCTTTCTCAACTAAGAAACTTAACTGACAAGCATCCCTATGCTCAGCTAATGCTCTGAAGATTGCATCTAAGAGGACAGTTAAAATTAATTCACAAGAGTATAGCTAAACCATGAGGGCATGAGAATATCTCTTCTGGAGTCTGCTGATACCCCCTTGTTTCTACATTTCCCAGTGCCTCCTCAGTGCCAGCTGCTATGCCTAAACTCTATTCCACCATAGCTGCATGTAACAAAGCCCTGAAAATCTTTCTTCCTTAAAAAGAACCCTCAGAGAGAAACAGGAAAGAAGACACAATCAACCATTCCTTTGCCAGTCACTTGCCAACACAATTCTTCCCTGCCCCAGTTGCTTTTACTACATGAGGATAAAAAGCCAGAGGCCCATAAATGATAAGACCATGCCCCACTGAAAACAATCAGTAGGGAAACATCCAAAGCTTCAGAAAACCAAAAGCAAGGTTCCACTTCACTTCTAAACTGAAGCAGTTATACTCAAAAACAGTGTGCAGCAAAGCACCAGACCAGGTTTGGAAGTGATTTTCTATGCGCATTCTCAGTGAGGGTGGAAGTGGAAAGCTGATTGGTTGGACATGTGTGGCGGGCAGGCTTGCCAGCAATGAAGTGGCCAGAAGCATCGTTTTGGAGTTCCACATTATCAATCATGCACTTTTTTGCTGTGCTGAGGCGACCAAACAGCTTTTAAAGAGGAAGGTCACACTTGTGCACCTTTGATTTATAGTTTAAAAAAAAACACTGTGCAGCAACAACAACTTGTGGAGAATAATAACATGAATAATTCACTCTCTGCCACCATCTTAATTTGCAGGCATGGCTGCATGTGCACTTCAAACGCCTATAACTTCACATACCAGCAATTTTGCCAAAGGACTGTGGAGAGAAATGAACTCTGCTGCGAATTTGCATTAATGTGCAGCAATCCACATTAGATCTTCTTGTCTAGACAAGCCCTAGGGTTCAAATCCCCACTCAGCCATGGAAACCACTAGGCGACCTTGGGCAAGTCACAGTCTCTCAGCCTCAGAAGAGGTCAATGGCAACCACCCTCTGAACAAATCTTGTCAAGAAACCCCACTCAACTTAGAGTTGCCATAAGCTGGAAATGACTTGATACACACACCAATAACAACAACAACAAGAACAACAACTCTGCAACCAAAATCCAAAACCCTTATTCACAGCTACCCACCAGCCTTACAAAAGATCTCCTTCCATGCTGAACAAGTAGATGACAATGAGATCTACTGAAGTAAGTAGGCTAAAAACAAAGATATTTTGTACGTCTAGTCAGCAATTTCTGCTGAGCAACAGTTTTATTCCTTTGGGGATTATATGTGACCTAGAACTTAAATCAAAAACTGTACACTACAGCATAAGTTGGTTAAGTACGGGGGGTTATTAGAAAGCTGGCTTTGTATCAAAGTGCCAAAGTAAGTTTGTGATTTTTTAATGACTTTAGAGCTCACAGGAGGACCAGAATGATAGTAATCTGTGCCTAGAATTCTTTATACACCTACAAAGAAAGGCAGTCATGAACTGCCCCAGAACAGAAAGTGTTGTATCTTCTGTATCATGTACACTACCTGAAATTCTGTGAACATTAATTTGAATTTCAGAATACCGTATATTCCGGCGTATAAGATGACTTTTGAGCACTCAAAAGTGCCCTCCAAAATTGACAGTCGTCCTATACGCCGGATACACTTTGCTTCGCCCACCTGCCTATCTCCTGCCTCTTCGCAAACGGAGCGAAGAGGCAGGAGATGGGGCAGGGGGGTGAAGCAAAGTGTTTTGAAGATCATTCGCCCCCCTCCTCTGCCTTCTCCCCCTTTGGGGAGCAACGGAAGAAAGAGGAGGGGGGCGAACATTGCGGTTTGCCGCAGCCGCTGCTCGAGCGCTTCTGCAGCGGCCGAGGCAAACCCGCGATTCGCCCCCTCTCCCCACCTTCCAGGAAGGTGGGGAGAAGGGGCGAATGTGCCCCGTTTGGCCGCACAGTCTGCGGATCCCCCTCCTGCGCTCCCTCCTGGAAGGGAGCGCAGGAGGGGCATGGAGAGGCTGCGCGGCCAAACCGCGATTCGCCCCTTCTCCCCACCTTCCAGGAAGGTGGGGAGAAGGGGCGAACGTGCCCGGTTTGGCCGGGCAGCCTCCCGATCCCCCTCCTGCGCTCCCTTCCAGGAGGAGCGCAGGAGGGGCATGGAGAGGCTGCGCGGCCAAACCGCGATTCGCCCCTTCTCCCCACCTTCCTGGAAGGTGGGGAGAAGGGGCGAACGTGCCCGGTTTGGCCGGGCAGCCTCCGGATCCCCCTCCTGCGCTCGCTCCTGGAAGGGAGCGCAGGAGGGGCATGGAGAGGCTGCGCGGCCAAACCGCGATTCGCCCCTTCTCCCCACCTTCCAGGAAGGTGGGGAGAAGGGGCGAACGTGCCCGGTTTGGCCGGGCAGCCTCCGGATCCCCCTCCTGCGCTCCCTTCCAGGAGGGAGCGCAGGAGGGGCATGGAGAGGCTGCGCGGCCAAACCGCGAAGGTGGGGAGAAACCTGGAAGGTGGGGAGAAGGGGCAAACGTGCCCGGTTTGGCCGGGCAGCCTCCGGATCCCCCTCCTGCGCTCGCTCCTGGAAGGGAGCGCAGGAGGGGCATGGAGAGGCTGCGCGGCCAAACCGCGATTCGCCCCTTCTCCCCAACTTCCAGGAAGGTGGGGAGAAGGGGCGAACGTGCCCGGTTTGGCCGGGCAGCCTCCGGATCCCCCTCCTGCGCTCCCTTCCAGGAGGGAGCGCAGGAGGGGCATGGAGAGGCTGCGCGGCCAAACCGCGATTCGCCCCTTCTCCCCACCTTCCTGGAAGGTGGGGAGAAGGGGCGAACGTGCCCCTTTTGGGCGCACAGCCTCCGCATCCTCCTCCTGCACTCCCTCCTGGAAGAGAGCGCAGGAGGGGCATGCGGGGGCTATGCGTTGGAAGAGGGGGGTCGTCTTATAGGGCGAATATATCACAAACTCTGCATTTCCCCTTAAAAATTGGGGGGTCGTCTTATACGCCGGGTCGTCTTATACGCCGGAATATACGGTAACTTATTATATAAATGTACATACTCTTTTTGTGTTCATCTTCTATAAAAATCAGTGACTAAACTTGTATTGGTAAAAAAATATTTACAGAAATCAAATTCTAGCATTACATGAAAGTGTACTTTATCAGAGGACTTGGTGTTATGCAATACAGAGATCACGCATAGAATATCTGCAATCATCTCCAAAATGCAGAATGATATTTGTTGAGTAAATCTGAAAAAAAATATTTTGAATTGCAGACACTCCAGAAATTGAAAAGAGGTTAAATTAGCTGTTCACTTCCAATTATTTCTCTGGAATCCAAGAATCCGAAGCAAAATACTGTGAAAAGAAATGGACAATACTGTTTACTACCCTATAATGGTACAATATGTTAGACTTTTTCATTGTCTTTGTACAATGCACCATTCTGAAGTCTGTGAATTATTTCACACACACACACACGAAATTTATCTTCCATTTGGCATATTGCTTTTAAGTGCAAAAGAGACTGGATTTTTTTTTAAGTCACTCATTTCAGAAGGCTCATACCTGGATAAGTTTTCAAAGGATTTTATAATACCAGGGTGAAGTCTGATATTAAAACAAATGTGTATTAGTTGCTATTAGCACATTTTTACTTCTGACAACAAACTGTCCTCAAAATTATGTACTTCACATCAGAATTGCAAACTAAGCCCAAGTTTACATTCCAATAAGCAATGACAAAACAAAATACTTACCTTTACTATGATTAAAAAAAAAACATGTTGAAGAAAATACATGGTAACACAAACTCACCATTTGAAGATGCACTCATCTTCAATACAGGCTAGGTGCAAAGTCTAGTTTGATGCTTACTCCATCTGCCCCATATCTGCACTATGATGAACAGTCTGCTAGTACAACCTAAGAGATCACACCTTGATTCAGTGTTTTCTTGTGTTGAAGCCATAATGAACATAATGTCTCCTGAGCCAGTGCTGGGGAAAGTGTCTCAGAAGTATTTGTAAATGTAGAGGGTGAGTGAGACAAAATGGTATAGTGGATCGAATGTTGGACTAAGACTCCAGGAGACTAAGATTACAATCCCCACTCAACCAGGGAAATCCACTGGGTGACCTTGAACAAGTTGCACTCTCAACCTTTGAGGGAGGCAATTATCAACATCCTCTGAATAAATCTTGCCAAGAAAACTCTTATGACACTGTCACCCAGTGGATTTCCAGGGCTGGGTGGGAATTGTAATCCTGGTCTCCTTGTGTCCTAGTCCAGCACTCAACACACTATACCATGCTGTCTCACTGACCTTCTCTACATACCATAGAAGAAGGCATAGGGTTGCCATAGGTCAGAGTCATCTTGAAGACCCAAGAACAAGAGAGGGTGAAGGTTTATTCAAAAGATCCTAGAATAGCCTCCTAAAAAGCTATCACTCTACCAATGCATTCATCTGCAGCATGAAAGAGGTACAGCAGAGAGTCTGGGGAGAATTAAGAGGCAATTAAAACAGAGCTGGATAAGGGAATTAAGGACAAATAAAACAGAGCTCTTCTTCTACCTGTTGCCTTCCAAAGGATGCCACTTGGCTACTTCACAATAGCAGAGGTTTGCTCTACAGATGTGGGGGCCCATCTACAACTGAATCACATTGCCCTTTCACTATGCCAACATCTGGGATGGCTTGATGCATGTGAACTATCAAAAATACCAGTTGCCATCAAGAAGGTCTCTTTCGCTCCTCATTATCCAGATCTTTAAAAAGTTATTTCCAGACTACAACTCCAAAAATCTTCCAGACTGCACTGCTAGTGGCCATACCAGCTGGAAGATTCTTGGAGTTGCAGCACAAAAAACTAACCTTTTCCATTTTCTTAAGCCCTTTTCCCTGGAGCTTGAAAGATGGCGTCTACAAAAATGGCACGTTGAATAGAGGAAATTTGCCAAATGTGGCCCCGAATTCTCTGTCCATAGTGCTTAATGGGGGAGTCTTGCATCACTTTAGGAAAACCATCATAGTGGACAAAAAACTTAGTATTCCTCCCTTTTAGATTGGCTCATGGTGGGCATGGCTGATAGGGATAATTTCTTTGTTAATCTAGATTCTTCTATGAGATCGACATATAGATAGATTTAGATCAGGAAGGTGCCTCTAAAACAGAATACAACACCTTTCTGATTCTCTTCCTAGCCCACTTGAATCAAGACAAATCAATTTAATCTGTAAGGTGGTTTAAAACGGTGAATACCTTTGTACTTAAGAGTTGGGTTTTAACTGGTTGGGGCAGAAGGATTATTTTTTAATGATATGTGCTGCTTTCTTTGTTGTTGTTGTTGTTTACTTTGCTTTGAATGTGTTCTTACATGTTTCAAAATTAATGTTTTAACTTTTTTTAATTTCTTTTAAAACAGTTTTTTAAATTTCTGTATTATACAGGTCGGCCCCCATATTCGTGGAGGATATGTTCCAAGATCCCTCACGGATACCTGAAACTGTGGTTAATAGGAAACCCTATTATTTTCAATTAGATGAATGCCAGAAGTTGACCACAGAATTGCATTGGAGGACCTAGAAATGCCTAGAGAGAATTCTTTTTTTTTTTTCCGAAAGTGGTAAAGTAAAACAGTATACCTAATCCATGGATATAGGAGTCGACCTGTATATTGTTTTAGAAAAGCCAGATAACATTTTAACTTATATTATAAGCCATCTTGGGTACCATATTGGAAGAAAGGTGGGATATAAATTAAACAAGAAAGATGTGTTTTGACGCAGAATTCAAACACAACAAAATCCAAAATCTGCAAAAGAGCGATACCTTTATTGGCCAACCAAAATGCACAAAATACTTCATGCACGCTTTCAAAGCTCCACTGGTCTCTCCACCCAGTGAAAACTGTTTTTAAAAATCATACAGGAGAAGAAATGTGATGATGTTAGAGTCACAGGCCTACATTTTATATTAAACTTTGTTTCTGTGTAGTTCAGTTGATCCACAAGAATCTCAATGCAGACAGAGGCCACATCCCACTATAGTTCATCCACATAAGGCATCTATTCTCTATACCACTCCTGCCTCACAAGTTACAATAATACCCATAAATTCACATTGCTCTGCAGCAGAACCTGCTCAGAGTGAGCCAAACACTAGCATATGGAATTTACGACCTGATGCACTGACCTGGTGAAGAGTGTGCAGCTATGTCACCCACAAGTGACTGCAGCCTACAACATTACATATGCTTTAACTGGTACAAACAGTAAATGGCCACTCTCCTTCCACACAAATGCTAGGAAGCCCTAGAAGTCAGTGCTGCTCATTTCTTCCCTCAGAATACATATATGCACTTGTAATCAGAATTACAATATCTATATGCTGGCTTTCCACAGAACAGTTGCACCTGGTGTTTTGTTTTATATCAACTTCTATGAGTCAAAGACCATTAAAGGCTAGCCTTGTTAATCTACAATATTTTTATAATACCATCACAAATTAATGTGCTTGTGCATCACTGCTCTTTACTTCATGGAGTTTGAGGCCTATTCAAGTGCAAGTCATCAGCTCTTATTCTGATTCAGATACAAGAGAAACTCTGTTAAACCAAGCAGCAGGAATATTTGATCTCTAGAGCAATTAGGAGATCTTTCCTCCTGACCAAAACACTTAAGTACTGCACAGCCATTACAAGTTTGATGTTGTTATAATTAACCACAGATCTTCTGAAGGAGGAGATGAATCAAACTGAGGCCACAGAATTGTTTTAGCATTACCACTGAACATATCCTCAAATCGTCATGTTTTGGATCATCTTCAGTCATTCCTCAACATGGCTAGGCTGAAACTAATAAGTAAAGTACCACATTCCATAATCCTATATCAAAGTGTTACACCCAGTCGCATAGATTTCAGTACAAGTCCGCTGAGTTAAACCACTGGATAGTTTTCACATATAAGAATATAAGAGATACACTTCATTTCTTTGGCTCAATATGCAGTTCTGTTTCTAACACAAATTTACCTGTGTTATGTGGATTAAGCTTGATGTGAAGCAACATTTTTTTCTGCACATCCAACATAAATGTGAATTGGCAGGAGAGTGTGTGTATTTTTCTTAAATCATCTATTTTGTTGGCAGAATTTATTGTGCATATTTTGGCTTGTTACATGATTCTGCACATGATATTGGTAAACAAAAGAAAACTTACATATTTCCCCCAATCCATATAACAACTCTTGCATGCTACTCAATAATCAAATGCTATATCTCAGGGTAACTGAATATGGAGAAAAAGGTGCAGTGGGAAAGTCACAATTAGAGTATCTTTTAAAGGAAATGCTTTTCCATAGCCTTGTGTCAATAGCCAGCATGCAATTGCAAAGCCACTAACCAATGATGCATGAAGTAATATCTAAGAATAGTCTCACAAATCAGTAACTAAATAGAGCCAAAGAAAGAATGGGTGCAAAATTTAAACATTAAAAACCATGAGAATGAAATACTAGCTGCTGATGCTAATAATAACTACTTTCAAATGTTTCATATAGCAAAAGTTTATTTGGTCAATAGACTCTAGGAACATCTATTCTGCCTCTCCTGGCTTAATGATATAGATCACTGGTTCTTAACCTTTTCTTTACCAGGGACACATTTAAATATCTTTTGTTGCCATGAACCCCTAAGACATAACTCAAGATTTAATAATAATAATAATAATAATAATAATAATAATACAATTACACCATCCATTAAACCTTCCCTCAGAGGTACTGGAGGGGAAGGGAAGACTTTCCTCCTGCTTCTTCCTGCAAGTTTCTTGCTGGAGTGGGTTGAATGGCAAAATGCAGACCAAGCCAACTAGCCTTTGCCTTGGCTCCTGCCATGTGGCCACTTCACTGCAAGGAGGAAGTGGGATAAGCAGACTTCAAGCCTTCCTGGATCCCCTGTGAGGACACTGCACACCCCTGGGGGTCCGCGGACCAGAAGTTAAGAACCACTATTGTAAATTAACAGAGCCATTGACCTCTTGAAGGTAGTCAGTAGTGTCCTTGCTACTGCACGTATAACAAAAGGAATCTCAGAGAAGATTTTGAACCCAAGGAAACTGACTTTTGGTAAGCAGATTTTTTGCTTTCACACATCAACACTAACTGACCACTGTACAGATCTGAAAGACCTGCATCACCTTGTACAGCCCTTTCAAAATTTAGGGCAAGAGTCATGATTTCCATCTTTCTAGTAGTGGGATATTTCATTCTATCCCACTACCACAACTATATAAATACACTTTATAACCTGGAGCTTTAACAACACTCTGTACTTCATCTGAAGAAGTGGACTGATATCCAAAAAAGCTCATGCTAAAATAAAAGCCAGTTAGTTTTAAAGATGCTGCTACATTCCTTTTTTTCTCCTTTTCCCCCCTTCTCCTCTTTTCCTCCTTTTTATGCTGCAAGAGACTAATACAGCTACTTCTTTGAAAACTACTTCAATATAATCAAGGTAAGGATGCTTCAAGCAATATTAAAATCTGATGTTTTCTCCACTTTTACTATATCAGATTAACCAGGAAATAAGACTCAGCTCTAAGTGTAATATCTTGGTCTTATTTGTATGGCTATAAACTACATGTAATGTTCACAGTCTCAGGACAGAGCAAATAAATAAATAAATATCCTGACAGCTCAAAATGCAAGTATTTTAACATGACCAAAGAAGCAAGGTTTCTATATGACAATATGAAATCTGAGGTCTTCAAAAATACTTACCACAACTCCATTCTTTGTAATAGTCTCACGGTAGGTAAAATTGCAAACAGCCCAGGCTAGGTAATATGTGGACATGAGTGGTGTCTGTGAAAAGTGATCCGTAACCCATCCATCTTCTTCAAAAACAGAAGTTTCCACAGGCATATTGGACAAAGATAAATAGGTTGCTTGGTGTTTGATGCTGATCTTGAATGTGGCCTTGTAGATAGGCTCATCAAAGCAAGGGAAGGCTTTTCTGGCATGAGTAGGAGAAAACTGTGTAACTGCAAGGAACCTAGAAAAAAGGAATGACAGGGTTTACTCAGACCTTGATGGAAAGATTTCACTAAAATATTGCAGGGTGTTGTTTTTTAAAAAATAATACATGTATTCAGTGCAAAACACAAATCAATGTCACCATGAAGCATCCTGAACATTTTGTTGTTGTTGTTCTGTGCTAAGATCTTTAGCTCAGAGTCATTTCTAATTAAGCATGTGCTACTGTACAAATGTATCCATGTAATGTATAAAACACCACATTCTGCTAACAACAATATCTGAAAAAGAATATACGCATGAAATAAATTCAATCTTTTCCATTTTTTTACCATAACACTAAATGTTTAATTTAATCCTAAAGATATGTGTGTATATATCTTAACATTTATGGCTACCAACATAGGTTTTAAAAACCTTGGGGACAGCTGACAAAATATAACAGCCAACAAAATATTAACCAGTATTAACCCCTGTAAAAAAAAAATAACCACGGCTTACTATTATATCAATGATTTAATTACATCCTGAGAAAATCTCTAGGGCCTCAGACACACAGTGCACTCTGGCTTCTTTGGCCAGTATAACATATTCTCTTTTAAGAATACTCTGGAGAGCCATTATTCCAACTGTTGATGATACTTGTTAAGTCTGAGTGATATTAAAATGCTTTAGCATTCAAAGCACAGATCCTTAAGCAACCTACAAATATAGTCAATATAGCAAAATTTAAGTCATAAACTAGAAGATAATTTTGCCTCTAATGGTAATTATTTCTTTATATTTTGTTCATATAATTTCTAAGTTTCATAAATAAACACAGTTAAGGACAATTATTCAAACTGCATAGCATTATTTGTCCTGTTCGGACACAATACTAAGCCTAAACCTCAGGCTCCCCCTTCCTTGTCCTTTACCACCACCATGTGTGAGGGGAAAGGGGAGGAATTGACAGTTTCTATCTGGGGTTTTGAATAACCTGCAGTTTACATCTGAACTCAGTACTTCCACCAGGCTCCCTTGGATAGCGGAGAACTCTGTAAATGGTGTTTTATTCCAGCATAAGTCACTTCTGATTGTGAAAAACACAGGTTAGGGAACAAAAACCTGGCCAAGCTGCCTCTCCATTTAATTTTTACAGTTAAACTTTTTAAAAAATGGATGGAGAAGGGCACCCTGGACCCCTTTGGGGGGGAAAAATCAATACATACACATCCTGCAGACCACACTTTGCAGATACACGAACACTGGACATTAAACTCATCAAAGCAGATTTTTTAAAGGGGAGTTTGACATCCATCTTTAGTTATGAAAGCTGTTTGACATTTTAGCTTTTCACGCAAAATACATTTGATTTCCCCTTTTTAACTGAATGGTCTGTGCTGAAGTATACAACGTAACAATGCAATTTACGCATTTGGAAGGGGGGGGACTTCTCCAGGCAAACACATGTAACTAAGTACTTTCATAATGAGATAAATCTCTATTAAAATATATGTCATTAAACCTGTTACAGAAGTCAGACTTTCATCCAAAAAACAAAAATAGAACTTCTGAAGGAGTATACACAGGTGAATCTTTACCCCATTTACCCTTAATGATTTCTCATCCTCTTAAACTCTTCCTTCATAGTCTTTTTCAGTTTTCCTCTATGTTGCTTGTGAATTCCCAATTTCATTCATGAAAGATTTTACAAAAATAAAAGACAGTAGCTAGTGGGGAGTAAGGGATCGAATACACAGAGGTGTCACATACAGTGCTGTAGTACATCCCAACTTTGAAAAGTTATTTACTAGAACAGTAAAGTAGATATCCATCAATGCAACTGCAAAGTATACTTCCCTTGAAGTACAATCTTATACTCAAAGCAAACCCCAGTAAACTAAATCAGAGTTACTCAGACGTTTTTGTATATAGGATTGCAGCCTTTGTTACTCAAAGAACTTACGCCACACACATTAAATGATAACAGAGTTACATCATCAAAGTGTAATTGTAGGAATGAAAGCCTTCTAAATTTACTTCTTTGCAGCTATTTTAATTCCATTCATCTATTTAAAAGGTAGGCATGTTTCCTCAACACTTTGTCTGTTTTGACACCTTAGAAACGATAATAATAAAAAAAGAAAGAGAAATTGTCTGGCTCTAAGGAATTGTTTTGTTCCAGTACATGAAAGGCTGACTAGTCACCCATGCTGTATCAATCCATGATTATTAGGATAATCTGCACAAGGTACCCATTAATATTTTTATATCGTCAATACATTTCAGTGCATAATCGAAACCCACTTTACTGACTTTCCAGTTTAGTTTTTTCCATCAAAGATGAAATTATCTGAAAGGCAAAATTAACATATCCATAGTACCAACAAACTTAGAGAGAGATTTATTTTGTCTACACAGTCAAGAGGTAAGTCCTGCTTTACTTAGGGAAAAAGTACAGTTGTCCCTTCATATTCGCTGGGGTTTGGTTCCAGAACCCCCCCATGGATACCCAAATCCGTGAATACTCAAGTCCCATTATATGCAATGGCATAGCAAAATGATGTCTTTTATATAAGATGGCAAAACCAAGGTTTGCTTTTTGGATTATTATTTTTTAAGAATATTTTCAAGCCGTGAATACTTAACTCTGTGGATACCAAATCCGTAGATACGGAGGGACAACTGTACTCCAATACTCAAGAAAAAGTTGGTTTAAAAAGTATAATGTACTTGCCAGCCATAGAAGATAACAAGATCCTTCAGCTGAAATGTACAAAATAAGATGAGTACATTTCAGGTCTACTATATCGTTCAGCCAAATATAAAAGCATCAAAGCGCTTAAGTACAGTTTTGCCTATAGTTAAGAGCAGCTGTCTGTAAAATGTACTAGACACTGCTGTATGGATTGCCACAGAACCTCAAAATGGTTAAATAGGCTAATCATCATTATGCAAACCAGATATACATGTTGAATATTCCTTATCCGAAATGCTTGGGAGCAGAAGTGCTTTCGATTTGGGATTTTTTAATATTTGCATATACATATTAAGATATCTTAGAGATGGGACTTAAGTCTAAACATAACATTCATTTATGTTTCATATATACTTTATACACATAGTCTGAAGGTAATTTTATACACAATATTATTAATAATTTTGTGCATGAAACAAAACTTGTGTACATTGAACCATCAGAAAGCAAAGGTGTAATTATCTCAGCCTCCTCCCCCAAGTGGACAATTTTGGATTTGGGAATATTTCAGTTTTCTGATTTCCAGATAAGGGATACCCAACCTGTACTAACAAATGTTTTTGCATCATGTTTGTCAATACAGTTATTACTAAAATTGGGCAAAACTATCAACACATTTACTTTGCATTATCACTAATTTGCTCAACAATCTCATAATTCCATGGCAACAGTGAAATAATTTTAGACAATATTGCTGAGGAAGAGGAGTGTTGGGTGGTAAGCAGGTAGATTAGGATCTACTCATATTTATTGGTGACTTGAAACAAAGTGGAAAGGATTTCCAACTTCCAGTTGTCTTACTGCAGAATCTTAAAAGGTTTTTCACCCCTAAATTAAGCTGTTGAAAGGGAATGCTTGGGGAGGAAGGGGGAAAATCAGGAATAGTTTTTTGTGCTCTTGTCGGCTTGATTCGAGTACTGATCACAAGGTCCTGGGCTGAACTTGTGCTCAGAGGGTCTCTATTCTTTAATCTTAGCATATGCCCACTTCTCTGAACCAGTTATTTTGTATCTGGCTCAGGTTGTTGGACCTCTGGATTCTAGTAAAAAATAAAGAGGTTTTCAGAAGCCTGAGGACTGCTCATATGAAATTGCTACATTTTCTGGATTAGGTTGTTCAATCAAACCTCTGACTTTTCAGAAAAGGAAACATGAAACAGGAACTTCTAATCCAGTGTTGGCTTTATATATTTTTACATGTTTTACTGTTCTGCCAAATAAATAACAAAGTGCTTGATCCTCACTATGTGTGATTACCTATTGATCTGTTGACTTAAATGAAGCCGTGCCAATTTACAGCAGTTTAGAATTGTGCCCAGTGCAACCAGTTCACATGCCTACCCACTGAATTCAACTTTCTCAATTTTTACAGTCTAGGAAGGTGAACGATGATGAGTTAACTCCATGTGAACCACTGTGATATGAGTACAGTACATAAAAAACCTTATATTACAAAATACATATCTAGATATACAATAGTATCTTGCAATTATTTTGCTAATATCTCACATTGGCAATGCTTCTGGGCTAAATGTACTGATATATTATTACATTGCCCCAGTTCTGGTACTGAGAAGTTTAGCTAAGTTATTTATGTCACAACAAATAAAATTGGGCAAAGAATGATTGTTATATTACTGACCCCATATGCTGCACAACACTTCGCAAAGTTTCAAAGACAGATTTGTGGTATCTTCATCATTCACTTTCAAGTGAAAACCACATATTTATTCCTCCAGGATTAAGTTCTACTAAATAAGTAGGGCTTATTTTTGAACATACCGGTACATGCATAGGTTCATGCTCTTAACATAATGAAAGGATTCAGTATCTGTAACTGATCTCTGCAAATAAATCCATTATTATTGCCAATTAGACAAAATTCTAATATAATATGATCATAACAGCAGTTTTTAATACCTACAGCAACCATTACAGGTGTAACAAAGGGAATGTTGGCATAATTTAGCTGGAGTGGATTGTTCTTCCTTCTTACTTTCTGGATAACAATCACTTAAGTAAACCTTCTGCTCAGCAGGGGCCCTC
Organism: Gambelia wislizenii; assembly: GCA_030847615.1. Classification (NCBI taxonomy): domain Eukaryota; kingdom Metazoa; phylum Chordata; class Lepidosauria; order Squamata; family Crotaphytidae; genus Gambelia; species Gambelia wislizenii. The sequence continues at coordinate 198,556,541 of JAUMIR010000005.1, read as the reverse complement.
ACAGAAATGATGAGGTTTACAGAATAAGATGCTGTGGCTGGGTTTTCAATGGCAAGCAGTTTAAAAATAAATTCATTCTAGATCTCTGCTAACAAAGCTATCGAGAAGCCAGTATTCTTTTCTTTAAATTACAGCCTGGCTTTTAATGTTTGATTTGCTGCATGAATGAGGAGCCTAAACCCAGTCTCACACAGACTTGTGTAAATTGTCCATAACTCAAGCAGAAGAAGCAGAGTCAACTTTATTAGTAAAATGCAACCAGTCTGCAGGGAGATGAGGTCACTTAAAAGCCTCATTGTTGTGAAAGTTACAGTATGTGCATTCTACTTACACCTATAGGAAAAGTATGAATCAGATTTGTATGCCAATATTATTATATCATAGAACCATAGAGTTGGAAGAGACCACAAGGGCCATCTAGTCCAACCCCCTGCCAAGCAGGAATACACAGTCAAATCATTCCCAACAGATGGTCATCCAGCCTCTGTTTAAAAACCTCCAAAGAAGGAGACTCCACCACAATCTGAGGAAGTGTATTTACCTTTGCTCTTAACTGGCTATTTAATGGCAAAGCTAAAAGTTAAACGTGCTGTTTCCTCTATTTGTGTCATATGATGAGAAGTTATTCAGCCACATCTCTCAAAATAGATGTTATGAATTATTTTATACCTTCAGATATAAACACAGCCTCCTTAATATTTAAGTAATGTTTAAGGCACATAAATAAAAGAGCGCCCAAACTCTACTTCGGTTGAGTAAGGAGGCAAATGTCACATTCTGAAGAAGTTAGCCAGAACTTGGAAAAGTGACTTTTTGGATCATAACCCAGAATCCTCCAACCAGCATGGATACTGGCATGGTAGGATTTTGGGAATTGTAATCCAAATGTAACTTTTCTGAGCTCTTGAAAGTCTAGGACTCTTTTGTTCTTATCGACTAGGTACCCTTGGGAGGGACTGTGTCTGTCTTGTGGAAAGGATAGGGTGCTCAGCCCTATTCCCTGCCAGTAACTTGTATCCTGAATCTTCTCCACACACCCCATATGCACACATACATACCTCCCACCATTGTTCCAGCCCCATGTTTACTTTGCAAACACAGACCTTACATGGCCTCCTTGTATGCAGCTGTATGCACTGTAGCATGACATTTTCTCCCAAGTTCTCAACAATTTTACTGAAATGCCATGGAATCTTGTCTATATGGTAAAGTGTATCCTCAGTATTGTTTGGTTCAGCTAGCCTCCTCTGCTGGAAGTTGCCTTTACAGCTGCTCACTAAAAACTTGATCTTTACCTTCCCCAAAACTGATCCTTTTTTTAAAATCTTCCCTTTGTTGGTTTCAACAGAAGAAGGGAAAGGTGTCTTTTCAAAGGAATAATTACTAAGTAGATTAACCACTGCCAGAGCTCTCCCTAATTTACATGATGGGGGTGGTGTTAAAGCTAGTAGAGCCTGCTAATTTACAGACTACAGTAACAACCACAAAGGTTTACAATATCTTACAGTACCGTATCTGATATTGTCCATGGCAGGGACAATCAAGATTATTGGCTATGATGGAGTTCAAAGAAAAGCACACTCTTCTGTGTTTATACAAGTGACTCTGACTGGTCAACAGGTGAGTCCAAAAGTCACTTTATCAGTCACGCTTATACACAAACCAATGTGCCACCCACAGCATGCAAAAATTAATTAAGTAAAGGACTGGCTCCTTCTTCCTAGGTCTGTTATGTGCAGTGCTATCTATCCCTAGGTTCATTGTGCTCTCACTTTGCCTTCCTACCTAATAACACAACATGAATATAATAGTGTGGGACTCCAGCTTGTAAAGCCAGTGGTACAAAGCATCAAATGAGAATCCTGTTAGAATGTCTATATGATGGTCACGTCTCAAAGAGACCTTCTGCCTTGGCCCTGTGTCAGAATTAAAGCATCTTAAAGAGCAGAAGTGTCAGTAGCAAGAGCTACAACATTAAAAGAGTCCATATTGTAGCTCCATAATTTTGCTCTCCCTCTCTCAAGACTGCAAGGTCCTAGCTTCCCACCTCTATCTGACAATCTTTTGACAGGACTTTAAAAACTGTGAAATAAATAAGCACAACATGGATGGGGTGGATTCCAGACTTGCTTTGATGAGCCAAAGCTAGGTATGGACTTTTCTGGTGGGGAAACCGCATTAAAGCACTTCCAAGTGGAAACTTTTGCAAAAGTTTGGGTCCACTGGCTTTCACTTCAGGCACTTCTGAAATGCTCGGGAAAACCAAGACCCTAGGTACCGTTTCTCAAAGTATGGCGAAGTTTTAAAAGGACAGCTTGAAATCCAGATTTGGAAGCTACAGGAAGGGGGGTGGCTCCGCATTAAGGGAAGGAAGAAACTGGGGAGGAGAAGGGGGTGGCTTTTAGGGCCTCCCGAGTAAAGGAGCCCCTGGGAGGGGGCAAGAGGAGAAAGGGGGAGGTGGGGCGAGGGGTGGGGGGGAGGCGCGCCCCGGTACCTTCTTTCCCCGTAGAGGACGTAGGAGCTGCGGAAGAAGCCCAGCAGCTCGTTCTCGATGGGCGCGTGGTAGAGGATCTTGACGTTGTAGCTGCGCTGCGCCTCGAGGCTCCGGTTGAGGACGATGACGAAGACCTGGCTCTGCGGGTGGAGGAAGAAGCGGGAGACGCGGAGGGCGCCGGCCAGCCGGTCCTCGGCCACGCGGGCCGCCTCGATGTGCATGCGGTGGGCGTGGAGCACGACGTGGCGGGTGGCGTTGAGGCACTCGACCTGCACGTTGACCTCGCCGCTGAAGGTGAAGTTCTCCATGAAGACGCTCAGCATCAGGTTGTAGTGGAGGGGCCGCAGGTGGCCCGGCAGCCGGAGCTGGGTCCAGGGCGGAGGAGGCGCCCACCGCCTCGGCCCCTCCGCCGCCGCCTCGTCCTCGTCCTCGTCCTCCTCCTCCTCGCCGGTTTGTCCTCCTGCTCCCGCCGCCTCCGGAGGCTCCCCGGCGTTGTGATGGTTCAGCCGGGCGCTTCCCGAGGCGGCCGCGGCGGCTCCTGCCGGCGGGACACTGCCGTTGCCCGCCCCGCCGGCCGCCGCGTCTCCGCCGCCGCCGCCGCACTCCTCGATGCGGACGCTGAGCAGGACGGCGATCATGGTGACCACCAGCAGGGCCAGGATGGAGACGGCGAAGCCCAGCACCAGGCGCTTGTGGACCGTGATGTGCCGCTCCGTGGTGCGCGGTCGCACCGCCGCCGCGTCCGCCCACTGGCCCGAGAGCCCCCGGCTACTCCCGTTCCTCAGCGCGGCGGCGGTGGCGGTGGCCGCGTCCTCCTCGATCATCCTGGGCGTGAAGGGGGAGCGCCGCTCTCTCCGCTGCTCCGGGGTCAGGGCAGCACCGGCCCCGTCTCCTCCCCAGGGGACGCCCCCCGCCAGGGCCACGAAGGCATCGGGAGGGGAGGCGGCTGGCTGCCCGGAGGAACAAGTGAAGGCGGGAAACAGAGGAGAAGAAGAAGGAGGAGGAGGAGGAGGAGAGGGCGGGAGGAGGGACCGCCACCCAGGCGAGGGAAAGCCGTGTGCCTCTCCCCGCCGGCCTCGCCTCTTTCTCGCCCGCTCGCCTTGCCGCCGCCTCCTCCTCCTCCTTCTGCCGCAGCCGCTGCGGGTGTCACTTGGCCGGAGCCCCTCGCCGTCCCTAAGAGCAGCCCCGGAGGCCGAAGCAGCGCTCCTCGCGCCCCATGTGGGAGGAAGGCGGGAAGGGGGCGTTGAGGGGCGGAGCTGCTGCTGCTGCCCCCCCTCCGCTCCTCTCCCCCTCAGCCGACCGGGACGCCTCTTTGGGCACCCTCGCGCCGCTTGTCCTGTCAGTGGTGCCCGGCACAATAAAGAGGCAGCGAGCGGCACTCTGTGCGCCGCAAGAGGAGGAGGAGGAGGAGCAGGGCAGGCGAAGCGGCGAAGAGAGCCCGGGGACGGAGTCCGTCCTTCGCGGTTTGCCTCCCCGTGGCTACTCCTTCGCTCCCTCAAACTCGCCGCGCCACAAACTCCCCTCCCACTCACTCGGTGCCTTTCGGCTTCAAGCGGCCCTGCCTTGTTTCCTCAGGTTCTCAGCTTTGCCTCCGCAACCCCCCCGGCGCGCTTAGGTTGTGTCACACGGAAGAGACGGAGAAGCAGCAGCGGCAGAAGCTGGCCTGGATGCGGGTCCGCCGCTGGGGGTGTGGAAAGACGACGCCGGGAGCTGCCTCTCTCGCTCCCTAGCTCCCTTTCTCTCTCTCTCTCTCTCTTTCTCCAGCCCGCTGGGGCTCCCGGGCACTTGAGGACAGCGCCAAGTCGCTTCGCCCACTCGGCCAGGGCCGGGAGAGGCGTGATAGAAGCCCGGCCGGTCAGCCAGCGGCTCCGCTTCGCCTGGGCGTCTTTGTCTATGGGGCGGGCGAAGAGGGGGAGCACCAAGCCGGGCTTGGCAGGTGGCGGGTCCCGCGCTTGGCTTCTCGCTCGAGAGGTCTGTGGGCTGGGAACGCCTCACGGCAGCTCTCCAGAGAACGAGCGGCGCTCTCGCGAAAACCAGAGCGCGAAGCTGTGTGTGTGTGTGTGTGTGTGTGTGTGTGTATAAGTCCCCAAACCCCAACCGCACTTGCCAAGGGTTTTACAAGCCTCTAAGAGTGACGAGCGGGGATTCCCAGGAGAGGGAACGAGGAGGAGGGAGGGATTCGCGCGCGTTTATTGGGGCCGGTTTGCCTTCGGAGCCTCCTTGGGGTAGGTCGGGAGAGGGCAGGGCGCGCAGGCGCACACGGTTTCCCCGGGAGCTCTCGGGGGCTCGCTCGGTGGCCCCTTCCCCGCTCGGGACTCTTCCGGCCGGTGGCGAGCGGGAAGGGTGGGGAGGTGGGATGTGAAGTGTACGCGCCTCTCTTTTCAAGCCCTCGGGAGCCGGGCGCCCGCGGAGTTCCTGCGCCTCTCCCGAGGAGCCGGCGAGGACAGCCAGGCAAGGCAGCCTCTTTCGGGCAGATCAGGCTCTGACGATCTGGCGAGTATCCGATTATCGAAAGCGCCTCGCCCCAGGATTTGCCCGGGTTCCGTGCAAACGAATCTCTTCTCCGTATCAATATTGAATGTGGACATTTATACTTGGGGAGGGGGGTGGAATGACAAGCTGTGGAGCTTCCCGGGGCCATCCATACCTGCGCACAGGAAACTGATATGCAGTTTCCCCTCTTCTCTTGTTCGCAAGGTGCCCTGAGGAGTCTGGGGTGCCAGGTAAGCATGCCCACGGATTTATTAACCATGCAGCCTTTCTTAAAGGCTATTTCATCACCTGAGGGCATGATCACTATGGCGAAAATCCAAGATGAGGGTTTCAGGCAGCACAGATAATTCAGGCCTTGTTAGCAAGTTCTCCTCCTTGCGCACATCCGACCAATCAGATTTCCACTTCCACTCTTGTTGGGAATGTGCTCCAAAGTGAATTGGTTGTCCCAGCAAGCGGGAATGTATGGCAGGGGATTGGACTAGATGGCCCTTGTGGTCTCTTCCAACTCTGTGATTCTATGAATGATTGTTTCCTACACAACGACTAACCCTTCCTGGCATCAGCCTGTTAACGCCAAGGGTGGGAGGCCATGCAGAGATGCATGTTGTTGACTCACAAGCAAGCTGTGTGTAGCTGTGCCACAGAGGGCATGAACTGTGCCAGTGCCCGAACCACTGAGTTGGTGGAAGAGGGGGGTTGCTTTTCCCCCAAAGGGGTAGCTATTCTAGTAAGAGAGCCGGCGTGTTTGAGTGTTGGACTAGGACTCTGGCAGACCAGTTGTGTAGAAAAGAAAGGCGTTATCGTTAATTAGTGAGAATTATCAGCCTATTGGGCACTACAGTACTTGAAACAGATGCCTTCCATCTCAAAGCCATGTGGCCTCCCCAGTTCTGAGTTTCCCATGGAAGCCCACCAGGTTAGAGGAAAACAACGCCAGTCCTCCTTTGAATAAATCTTGCCAAGGAAACACTATGATAGAGTTGTCCTGATTCAGAGTCAACTTGAAGGCACATAGCAACAAGCAAGAAAGCCTTGGCCCCTTCAAGACTGAACACCTATTACAGCACAAGCCTTCATGGGCACACAATCCACTTCTGCAGATAATGCTCATTTGCAGGTCAGGAAGCTGCTGCTAAACTCCAAATGGCACTAACATTGCTGAAAGTACCCCTTACTAACAAAAAGCACTGTGTAGCAGCACCAGGATGTATGTAGCAGCACCAGGATAGCTAAACTCTCATGCACCAGACAGATTTCTTTGAAAAGTGGTGTTGGTGATGGTGATGGTGATAGTAACCAGTTGACCAATATGTTCCTGTCACTCATGACAAACTTGCTTTTTAAGTCAGCATGTAGTAATGTGAAGTAAGTGGTTCACATTAAGCACCAATACAACATACAGTGTTGCCTGCCACACTTAAACCTTTTATTTTAAAAAAAAGTATGTAACTGAAAACCAAAAGCAGTATCCTAAAACAAGGCAGGAAGCAAGTGGTCTCACCACAAGCAAAACAATGATATGAATTGCCTTGAAGTTTCAGCACAGACAAAAAGGTTAAATGCCTAATAACATAAGAACAAAATGTAAGGACACTAGTACTATAGATCCTCCATAGGGTCCTACTCCAGTGCCTCATTGTGGCATGGAGATGGCAAAGCCCAGCACCAGGCACTTGTGTTCTTGAGTACTGTGCAAATGGAGCATAAGCTCTGATTCTACCAAGCTGGTCATGCTTTAAGCACAACCCCAGAGGCGGATTGTTTGGTGCTGGCATGGAGAGGTTTGGCACTGGAATGATGGCCATTAGGTGATCAATTGACCATAGCAACTATGTATGAGATGGTAGCAATCTACATTGAAAGCACAACCCACATCAGTGAAACCAAAGATTTTCAAGAAACATGACAAGAAAAAGCTAGCATGAGATGGTGGTTTCAGTATTGGACTAGCACTGGGAGACCAGGGTTCAAATCCCCAGTCAGCCATTGGAAGCCCACTTGGGCAAGTCTCACTCTCACAGCTTCAAAGGAAGGCAATGGCAAACTACCTCAGAATAAACAACACCAAGAAAATACTATTAGGGTGGCTACAAATCGGAGTTAGCTTGAAGGCACGTAACAACAGCAACTGCTATAGACCGGTATATGGTATTAACCAGATACACCCTTCAGTGTCTATGATAAGAGGTAACAACATTGTATCCTATGCCGTAGGTCCTTAGAATACTGGCCTCTTAAGATGGCTTTTCAAATAAGATGCGTGTAGTGGCTGTATGTTTTTAAGGGCTTGGGCAGCTATACATCCTTCTCATATTTGGGTTTCTGTACATTAAAATATAGTACAACCAGCTATTTGGGGTGAAATGTGTAAGCAACTTGCCACAACCAACCTCTGCAAATATTAGAATTATGATAAGACAGGTTTGGACCAGAAAGCATGTGTGATTCCCAAACAAGTCAAGTTTCAACAGTTCTATTAAGCAAGCATGGGAGGAAGCACACTTACATAGCAAATTCAGCTGCTCTCCTGGGCAAAACAATTCCTCTCTTGCCTGTGAGGATGAAAACATTAAAGTCGCCAAGAAACTGCCTTCAGCATGTGTGTAAAACTGTTCACAAAAGCATTCAAGCACATGTTTAAATCTCACTTCAGTCAACAGAGATGCATGCAGGCACTGAACACATACAGAATTCCAAGGCAGCTGACAGAAAGCAAAGAGGAAACAAGAAAAAGAAATGAAAGCAGGGGGAAAGAGTAGGAGGTAGAGATGCAAGCAGCCAAAGTCATTGGGAGAAAAAAATCTGTCATTGTTTCCTCTGACGTCCTTCTAAGAACAACAGTTCTCCAACACAGACCTTGACTAAATCCATAGTAAAGGTCTAATCTGCTAAATGCAGTGTTAGATTTTTGTGTACACAGATTTTCCCTTCAAATAAAAATGTGGGGCTTATGTTCAAAATTCTGTTGCTGTATAAAATATTGGCTTGTATTTTAATACAACTCTCATTCTCAGTTCAGACTTAAATATTATCTGTACAATTATATAGTACCATACATGCTTATATAGTGCCATATATGTTCCTTATAAAGAGTAAGTATTTGTACCAAGGTACTTTGTAACAAAGTATTTCAGCTTGTACAAAATATGGCACAGGTTGATTACTGGTACTTCTCGTAATGACCATATAACACTTCGCTGGCTGCCAATTAGTTCCCGGGCAAGGTGCAAGGTGTTGATTATGACCTTTAAAGCCCTACATTGCTTGGGACGAGAATACTTAAAGGATCACCTTCTTCCGTATTGTCCATCCCGCACACTACGGTCCTCAGGGAGAACCTACTTCAGCCAAAAAAAATCTTGTGATTGGGTGGGCTATAAATAAATAATTTATTATTATTATTATTATTATTATTGTTAAAGTGGGTTTCCAGTATAAAATAGATATGGGGAAAGAACAGTAGAAGGGGGGAAATGGAGGATGGATAAGCAAAGAGAGGTTGGTAACTGCTCTAATTACAATGGGCATATTAAACTGTAGAAGCAAGGCTTCCTTGGAAATGTGGGGTTTAAGGGGAGAGTGCTAAGTTTCCTTTTCCTGAAGAAGCTTAATTTTGAAGGAAATGAGGGATAGTCCAGATGGTGAAAAAAGCCCTCTTCGAATCTGTAGCGGAATCTCATGTGTCCAAATGGGATCCCGCAGCATTCCATCCTATCTGGAGGGAGGGAGAGCAAAAGTCGGGGAAAGTCCATGGCAGAAGCTTCCAGGACTTTTCCCGAGTTTTTTTTAAAAAAACCATTTTAAAAATAGTTTGGCGGGGGCAATCTGGGGAGTACAAAACCACAAGTAATCCACTTGTTGCTGCCATCTTGGTTCGCTGCCATGCCTCCATGTGAACAGCACTCCAGCAGTCTTGCCAAAAAATTGTTGAGACAGATGACAGCAGCTGAAAATTGGCATTTCTCCACCCCAATTCACATTTTATTCCCTCATCTAGACCGGCCCTTAGTGGGGTGATTGCACAAGGGTGTTTGGGGAGACAGTCCCAAGTATAAGGAACAGCAAGAGGAAATAGAGTTCCTTTAGAGAGCAGGTCACTTTTGAGCAATCAACAGTGATGGAGCTAGATCAGTAGAACTCCCAGGAAGTAATGTGTTGGGGGGTACAAAAGTAGAAGCAGAAGGAGGGGCAAGTCCTAGGGGTTCTTTGAAGGTGAGGATATAAAGGTTGGGCAAGGTCCAGAAATGAACAGAGAGCCAGTGTCTGGATTTAGGAGAGAGTGACATGTTCGGAATAATAAAAGGTAAATCATTTCAGTAGTGGAATGGTGGATGGATGTGGGTGGATGAAGTTGATACAATGGAAAACCAGAGAGAAGATTTATAGTTACAGCACTTACTTATTTAAATGGCATTTGCTACATTAAACCTTTTGCATCTTATATGTAAATTTAAATATTAGAAATGTTTGTAAATAAGCTTATAGAGAAATGTGGTGACAGGCAGCAGAGCAAAAGAACCTGCCTGTGGAATTAATCTACAGTGCTTAGCAGAAGTATTCACCCCCACAATTTTGTTGTGTCATAAAACTGAAATGGATTTAATTGGCATTGTAACAAGTTGTTGTCCACCAAATACACAACACCATTGAAGTGCAAAATACAGTATTCTTATTGTGGTTCAGATCAAGTAAACAAAAACAAACTGATGCATGTTGGTTAGATAAGTATTTAAGTCTTTGCTGTGACATGCTCAGATAAGGTCTGTTGCAACCCACTGCTTCCAGAATTCACATAAGTTGCTTTACAGAGTCCACCTACAATAGGTGGAATTTCAGTAGCACATGATCTCAGATTAAAGACACCTGCTTCTGGAAGGCCCCAGAGTTTGCTGGAAAGCATATCTGAAGAAAAAGCTTAATGAATACCAAGAAACTACCAAAAAGAGTCTGGGACCATGAATTAGGGGTGGGCTATTGAAAAAATATCCCACATTATTGACAGGCAACATGTAGGCACTGAGAGAAGTGGGAAGAGGGAGTGATAAGTAGGGCATTAGTCAGAGAAGCAGTATATTTGAAAAGGCTGGCAAGATCCAGGGCTAAGGTGGGAGAAACATTCCTTGGGACAACTGTTACCTGAATGCTCCACTAAACTCAGCTTTATGTGAGAGTGGCAAGAAGAAAGTCATTACTGAAACAAAAATGAAAGCACATTAGGAATTTGCAAAAAGAAAAATGAGGGACACAGCAAGTGTGTGTACAAGGTTCTCTGGTCTAAATTAAATAATTTGGCATTGCAACAAAAGGCTGTGTGTGCCAAAAAGCCAACACTGCTTATTGCCCTGAGGATATACTTCCCCCAATTAAGCATGGTGGTAGCAGCATCGTGTTGTGTGGGGGGGGGGGTTTCCTCAGCAAGGACTGGGAAACTTAGGATCGAGGGCAATTTGGTGGAGCCAAATACAAAGCAATTCTAGAAGATAACCTATTTCAGTTTTCACAGGACCTTTGAGTGGAGATTCACCCTCTATGATGACAATACCCCTAAATGCACAGCAAAAGTAACCTTAGGATGATGCAGAAACAAAAACCTGAATGTCTTAGAATGGTCCAGTCAAAGCCCAGATCTCAATGCACTTGGGAATCTGTGTTGAGACATCAAAGTTGGTATTAACAACAGTCCCACATCCAACCTAACAGAGCTGGAGTAATTTTGACAAGAAGAATAGGCCAAAATTGCTAGATCTACATATACTAAACAGATAGAAACCCAAGAGGACTCACAGCTGTCATTGCTGCCAAATATGCTTCTACCCAGCATTGACTCAGGCAACCAATATATGTCAGTTTGAAGTTGAAGGCTTTTATGGCAGGCATCCATAGGTTTTTTGGGTTTTTTTTCTGGGCTATGAGGCCGTGTTCTGGAAGAGTTTATTCCTGACATTTCACCTGCATCTGTGGCTGGCATGTGCCAGTTTGCTTTTGTTTACTTAACTTTTGTGTACAACGAAAATATTTTGCACCTTCACATTGTTGTGTATCTTGTGTACATCAAGTGGTAGCAGTGGCAATTAAATCCATGTCCATTCTGGGTTGCAACATGAACATATATGTGGAAAAATCAAAAGGGCAGGGGTGTGAATAGTTTGGCAACACAGTATATCAATGCAGGAGAGGGGCTGAGGGGTAAATAAAATGAAAGTTTTGGCAGTTTAACAGACAGTTAGAATTAAGTTGGAGCCATAGGTGTGGCTAGGAACTAGGAGGGTGGAATATCTGAGAGAAGCAAAGGAAGAGGGAATAGTTTGAAGTGCAGGGAGAACTGGACATTGAAGCAAAATGTGCATCATTGATAAATATGGATAACATGAATTTAAACATTGATAACATTGATATAAATTTATATCTGATTAAAAGTATTGAGTTAGCATTGAGGCTTGCTGTTATAAAGAAGACTTGTTCATAAAGAAACTGTTCCTTGTTGTTAATCAGTTTCTTCGCCCAGTCATACTACACAATTGTAGTATTTTTGGAGTTTGGTGACGGACTAGGGCATTCTGGCTGAGTATTCTAAGTGCCCTGCTCTAAACTGCCAGTTACAGGATTCCATAGGACAGAATTATGGCACTAAAAATTACATCATCGTGCTATAATTGTGTATTCCAGTGGGTCCATGACTGAGCTCCTGGACTCCTAGTCTAACCCCAAACCACTAGACCATGTTGACTCCTACTATAAAGAATAATAGATAAATAAAAAAAAAATTATTTTATTTTCAACAAAAACATGATATTATCTGTTGTTTTGTTTTTAGGCCAGTTTGCTACAAATATTATTTCTAAATATAACATGGTTCTAGGTAGCCACATACCATCTGGCTTTGCATATATTAGTAGCCACTTCAATTTTTCTGTTGCTCTTCTGTAACAACGTGCCATACAAAGATGCCTCAATCCACCAAGCTACTATCATCCCATGTTTGAATGTCACATGTCCACATGATAGACAGCCTCCTCTGAATTGCTACCACACAGCACAGTTGATGATGGAGTGACCATTTGTGTGGCTACCAGTATCACATTGGTTTGGTATCTCTATTACACTGCACACTAGTAATACTTTGTTCACTAAGTTCTTGAAACTTTAGCAGTTCCAGCAATCCAATACTATAATGAAATCCAGTGGTACTGTATAGGCTTAATTATATCTTTCCTACATTGCTTCGGATTTATTGCAACTGGAATTGTTATCCTTGTAGAACTGCAGACAGGATTGGTTTTATCCATGAAAACTCTGAGAAATCCACCTGGAGAAAACAAAAGGGTGGGTGCAGTGGATTTAGTTTATGTATAATGCACTCAGCATTAGAAATGGGAAAAGTAAGTATGTATAAAGTTAACATGCTGTATGTAAATACCAAATGCAGTACTTTTTTTTAATTACTGTCCATGCTGGCTGGAGGTGTAAAAATCTGGATAAAAAGAGTGAAACTATAGTAATAGCTTTGCAAGCTTTCTCATTAAAGAGGCATTTTCAAAGAACATATGAATGCTGAGATGGTTTGCAAATATTTACTAACTTCTGTCATTAGTACAAAACCATAGCCAGCTCTGAGACAAGAAAACTACAAAACAAAAATCTAAAAGTTTCTTTAATTACCTACAACAGATATTAGTATGCATGGCCATTAAATATTTGTGCAGGGATATATAGCTGGATGCTGTTACACATTTTTGTGAAGACTGTTTCAAGTACCCATCAGAGAGAACATCATCTTAGAAATATGCATTGATTTCCTGCTATTCTCTTATGATCCCATTTACAGTTGTGTAAAAAAGAGAGTACACCCTCTTTGAATTCTGTGGTTTTACATATCAGGACATAATAATGATCATCTGATCCTTAGCAGGTCTTAAAATTAGGTAAATACAACCTCAGATGAACAACACATGACATATTACACCGTCTCATGATTTATTCAACAAAAATAAAGCCACAATGGAAAAGCCATGCATGAAAAGTACACCTTATGATTCAATAGCTTATAGAACCACCTTTAGCAACAATAACTCGAAGTAATCATTTTCTGTATGACTTTATCAGTCTCTCATATCGTTGTGGAGGAATTTTGGCCCACTCTTCTGTACAACATTGCTTCAATTCATTGAGGTTTGCAGGCATTTCTTTATGCACATCTCTCTTAAGATCCTGCCTCAGCATTTCAATCAGGTTTAGGTCTGGACTTTGGGCCATTGCAACACCTTGATTCTTTTCTTTTTCAGCCATTCTTTTAGAGATTTGCTTGTGTGCTTGGGATCATTTTCCTGTTGCATTACCCAATTTTGGCAAATTTTAGCTGTCGGACAGATGGCCTCACATTTGACTCTTGAATAATTTGGTATATAGAGGAGTTCAGGTTGACTCTATGACTGCAAGTTTCCCAGGTCCTGTGGCTGTAAAACAAGCCCAAATCATCACCCCTCCACCACCGTGCTTGACAGTGAGTATGAGGTGTTTACGCTGATATGCTATATTTATAGCCAAACACTCCATTTTGGCCTCGTCTGTCCAAAGGACGTTGTTCCAGAAGTCTTGTGGTTTGTTCAGAGGTAACTGTGTAAATCTAAACCATGCTGCCATGTTCTTTTTAGAGAGAAAAGGTTTTCTCCTGGCAACTCTTCCAAAAAATCATACTTGTTCAGTCTTTTTCTAATTGTACAGTCATGAACTATAACATTTAACATTCTAACTGAGGCCTGTAGAGTCTGAGATGTACCTCTTCTGGTTTTTTTGAAATTTCTCTGAGCATTGTACAATCTGACCTTGGGGTGAATTTGCTGGGATGTCCACTCCTGGGAAGATTGGCAACTGTCTTGAATGTTTTCCACTTTTGAATAATCTTTCTCATTGAGGAATGATGGACTTTAAAGGACTTTAATGTTTGGAAATGGCCTTATAATCCTTCCCAGATTGATGGGCAGCAATAATTGCTTTTCTAAGATCATTGCTGATATCTTTCTCCTTGGCATTGTGTTAACACACACCTGAACGTTCAAGACCAGCAAACTGCTAAAACTTTGGCTTTTATAGAGGTGGTCACACTTGCTGATAATCAGTTGATCAAGGGCATTTGGTTAGCAGCACCTATCTGCTACTTAGCATCTTAATTCCTATGGAAGCAGTAAGGGTGTACTTTTTCTCACATGGCTTTTCCATTTTGGCTTTATTTTTGTTGAATAAATCATGAGACGGTGTAATATGTCATGTGTTGTTGTTCATCTGAGGTTGTATTTACCTAATTTTAAGATCTGCTAAGGAACAGCTGATTGTTATTATGTCCTGATATGTAAAACCATAGAATTTAAAGAAGGTGTACTTTCTTTTTCACATGACTATAGATGAGATTGTTCACATTTTCATATCCATGTACTATTTCAGTAAGTGTTCGTATCTTAAATTGCCGCATCATGGTTTTGCTCACTTTAAAAAGATTTACATGATCTGTAGTAACTTAATGATATAGGCACATGTTCGAAGCATTCAGATTCAGCATATCAACATTAACAAAAAGTTGAGAACCTAGTCCAAGACAGAAATTCATTGGCTGAAGAACAGATGTTGTTTGGTGTGATGACAGACCTCATCTAATTAGTTTCTCCTTTGAGAGGAAAACTTGTCTGTTCCTAGGGGTCTGCAGAAAAATAAAATCCAGCAGAGTTCATGTCATGTTACATAATCACCAGAAGAGTAACCAATAATGGCCTGAATTCTATCATTAATCCTGATTAAAGTAGAACCAGTGAATCAATGGGATTTACCTTTGTGTCAACTCACCATTCAGCCATTGTTTAGTTTAGCTGACTTTAATATTTTAGCCTGTGTATAAAAATAACTTTAAAGACTATAAATTAAACTATTTATAAAATTGTCCTGCAAAGTCCTTGGGTATTTTCCTATAGGAGTGGGACCACAAATGGTTTTTCATAGACTTTGCCTCTGAAATTTACTTATCACGTTGACTAATCTTTGTGACACTGCTGAAAGTTAATAGATCAAGCCCAGTTTCTGTAGTAGCATCTTAGTAATGATTCCATTATTTTTTTAAAGGAAAAAAATCCTTTAGGCCATCAGCATCTTGCATGCAATGACTTTTTTATGAGATGAAGGACAAGATTTCACTTGTGTGAAAAAATGCATTGTCACATACCTTAACCAATTCATTGTAAACTGTACCACTAGGAGAGATGTTTTGGAATATACTTGGACACACTTCAGATAATATAATTCCTATTTCATATGTAGTAGCCAATATTATAGTAAGGAAGCAAGATAAATTGGTAACATCAGTTTAATTCTCTGTTAAGATTCTAGTGGCATGACTTAGTATCTACCTTGCCATTTTCTACTGTTAGCAGGAAGACTCTATAAATAAGGAATCTAAGCTATATATCATAAATGAAGGACTATTTATTCATGGAGTTGAACTTACCTAAACAGAGAGTTACAGTATACATCTTTATTTATTTATTTATTTATTTATTAAAAAACAACTTTGGATCTTTTTGATTTGTGCTTCATTATTTCTGGATATATCAAAGACTTTCTTAGTTGACAGAGTCTTCTTCCTCCAAGCCAGTCTTGAGAATGGAGTTATTTTTTCTTGATTCCAAACATAACAACAATTCAGTCAATGAATATAACCAGTCCCCAGCTATTATTCCTGTCCTATACCCAATCAACAGACTCAACCACAGTGGACTCACTGAAGCAAAAGGATGTTGAATGATTGTTGACTTAACATCCACAATTAATTCAGTGGGTCTATTCTAGTATGGAATTAGACCCCTATTGGGAAGGCTCTGTGACTATGTGACGAATGTTGCTGTCCTTGAGCAAGCAAGGATCACCAGCATTGAGGCCATGATATTGAGAACACAGCTGCGCTGGGCAGGGCATGTGTCTAGGATGGAGGACCATCGCCTCCCAAAAATAATACTCTACAGTGAACTCGCCACGGGTCAGCGTAAGAGGGGCGCTCCAAAAAAGCGATACAAGGACTCCCTGAAACAACATCTCAGGCTCGGCCAAATTGATCACCAACAATGGTCCGCCCTGGCCTCACATCGGGAGGCATGGAGACACACTATCCACAATGCTGCAGCCTTATTTGAGAACTCATGCCGAACAAGTCTTGAAGAGAAATGGCAACGCAGAAAGAATCACAACCCGGTAACATCACCCGAGTAAACCTTCTGCTGTGCTTTCTGCAACCGGACTTGTCTATCTCGGATTGGCCTTTTTAGTCATCAGTGCACTTGCAGAAAACGCAGGATGAGTCCTTCCTGAATCTTCGTTTGCGAAGAAAAGCCAGAGAGAGAGCGAGAGAGCATGTCCACTGCTGTCAAGATCTAGTTGTAAAAGTCTTAGACCTTAGAAAAGTTACTTTTTTTGCTTCTGGATCCCCCTAGGCAGCTTTCCCAAGTTCAAGGTAGGCTCTGCTGCTTCATAAGGAGGTTACATCTATCATTATGCTGGTGGTCACCCATAAGCACAAAAAACCCAACAACCTTTCCATTCTCTACTCCTTCCTTACAAACCTGGACTTCCTGAAAAACCCTTCCAGAGTGGTGTCCTCCAGATCATGTCTGGGGTTCAGGGGTGGGGTATGTGGACTTCATTGTGGGGATATCACCCACTCCTGATTATGGGGACAGAAATAATTCCTTCAGCAGAAGTACCTCTTTGGATCCTATCAAATATTGTGATGAAGTAATGTGATAGCTCTTTTCATTTGTGGTTCTTTATTTGAGTGAAGAGTGGCAGAATCTATACAGATTTATATGTTCTGAAAAGAGAATTTCCTGTAAAAAGATCGCATATGGCATTGAAGGATTTATCTACAGAATGGTGAAGAGCCTGAAATTGATGCAAAGGACAGACAGATGAATAATAACAATTTCTTTAAGGCTTCAGTCCTCAAAATATACAGACTTCGCTGTTCTAGTGGACTGGAATAAAGTTTGATATAGAAATCAAGCAGTCTAATCTATTTGTTTCCACTTTTAACTGTAGTAGAGTGATGGCTGCCTAATACCCTAATGGCACCAGATCCAGTCTGATGTTGGAATCTAAGCAGGGTCAGCCCTGGTTAGTACTTGGATGGGAGACCACCATTGAATACCAGGTGCTGTAGGCTATCTTTCAGAAGAAGGAGCTGGCAAAACCACCTCTGAGTATTCCTTGCCTAAGAAAACCCTATGAAATTCATGAGGTCAACATAAGTTGACAGTTGACTTGAAGGCGCGCACACACGCACGCGCACACACACATTTTGCCACTGGGACATATTAAGCCATCTGGGTCCTATTTACTATTAAATACATCTATACCATCTTGGTTTTGAAAAGCACACATTACAAAAGATATTTTGGCTACTGAATGGATTTCAACACCCCTCCCCCAATGCACGCCCTACTTCTCAGTCTTTTCTTTCCAAGTCACTATAGAGAAAAGAGGTCATTGTCAGCACAGCAGTTCTTCAGATATGCATCCATGTCCTAGCAAACTGGGTCAAGCCATGTCATAAGTATGCCTAGGGCTCTCTCCAGGTTTTTGTAGCATATTGTGCCAGCTTGCTGCCCTGAGCTAGCTCAGTTTGTGATGTAACATGGGACTCAGTGGTCCCATCTGATCACGGTTTTCCTTGTTTAGTGACACACAATTTCAGTGCATTACCAAGTAAGCCAGGTTATTTAGGATAGTTGCTTGTATGTGTTTCTCAGCATGGGGATGAGGATTGCTATTGCATTTTAAAGAATCAGTTTTCTAACATTAGCCAAAATTTGTGCAAAATCGAGCATTTTAAAATCACAGTTAATTCAGTGGAAGCAAGGTAAACATATCTGCAAGTCTCATACCAGAATCTGTGACCATTCTCCAGTCTTGCATCTAAATGTAGTGAAATCAATAGGACTGAGCCATAGGATCAAGCTAGAGGTGCTTAAAATTGGCCAGATGTCCTTCCCTGGAAAATACTTTGTCTTTTCCTCAGCATTTGAATGCTTCCATTCCTGAATTACATTCTCATAACTAATTTAAGAGACTTGTAAATCTCTAAAATCTTGATAAATGTTACAGTTTTGCCCTTGGTTACATCTTGCTATATAGGTTTCTACACATTACTCAAGTAATGAATTACACACATTTCCTCCTTTCAGTTTAAAATGTATAGATTTTACTTTGTTGTCACTGTAATATGAGCTGCTGTTCATTATTTCTGTTCATTATTTTACAAGATCTTACTATGATACAGACTTATCATTCTCCCCACCACCACCACCACCCAAAAGCCCCATATGTTAAGCTATATCCACATAGTGGGTTTTTTTTAGTCATTCCTTTACATTTCAATAGCTCCAACATCTTATTGAGGAAAATTTCTCAGTACCTTCCATCATTTTGGGATATATCTTTGTTTCACTGTTAATTTTGCTCATGTGTTTTATTTTCTATATATTATTTAAAAGTTCTTTGTTGTCATCCAAAACCTTCAACAGTGTGCATTCATTTACTGTAGTGCAAAACACTTTTTCTCTTCCCATGATTAATCAATTTCTCATTGTAATAACAGTATGCAATATAACGATGCCAATCCTGTGCATATTTAACAGAAATGTGAGCCCCACTGTATTCACAAAGTCTTACTTCTGAGTAAACGTTCACAAGATCTCACTGAAATTCTGAACTTTGGATTCAACTCAATGAGATCTAACTGTTCATATAACTATCATCATCATCATCATCATCATCACCACCATGATTGTCATCAGACAAACTGTATCCTATTTGACAGACCCAATATAAGCATGCCTGGAGCCTGCGATCCACAGGAGAAGCCCTTTTTTCAATCCCACCATCTTCACAGGTACGACTGGTGGGAACATGGGAGAGGGCACTCTCAGTGGCTGCCCCTACACTTTGGAACTCCCTCTTTATGAAGGTTAGAATGACCCCTTCCTTGATGTCCTTCCATCAGCAGGCCAAAACCTTTTTTTATTCAGACAGGATTTTAGAACTGAAACAGGGCTGTAAGAGATGTTGTATTGTTTTAATTGTAATGTTTGTTGTTTTAAAAATCTTTTGGAGTGTATGCTTTTACAGTGGGCCCCTAGTAACCTCTGGGGTTTGGTTCCAGGACACCCCCACCCCCATAGATACCAAAATCTGTGGATGCTCAAGTCCCATTAAATAAAATGGTGTCCCTTATATAAAATGGCAAAATCAAGGTTTGCTTTTGGATTTTTTATATATATATATATATTTTCAGGCCATGGATGCAGAATCCATGGATACGGAAGGCCAACTATAATATGGTTCTTAGTTTAATTCATTTTTAATGTGGCTTTTTGAATGTTTTTAATTGTAATCTTCTAATGGGTAAGCCACCTTGAGTCCCAGTTGTGGGGAGGGGGAAGGTGGGATATTAATAAAGATAACAACAACAACACAACAATGCTACAACTATTGCAAGCAGATTTGGTTTCTTGTTTTTTACTTTGCACATATATTTTATAGTACAAAACAATTATGAACTTCAGTTTGATCATAATAAGAATATGATTGTGAAATGGTAGATTTGTAATAGTTCACAAATTAGTTCACAAAAGCCTCATCCATTTAGTTTCAAAAGTAAACAGCTAATCAAGTAAAAAAAAAAAAAAAACCCAACCATCTTGCAATGTACAGTATTTAGCTTAAAGGAGTGCCCCAAAATGTAATGTAACTGACACTAAACTCATCTTACTTCTAATTAAAATAATATTGATTCAACATATAGTATTCTGCATTTGCTTTTCACTTTCCATTAGGAAAATTGTCACTTTTCTCTTTAGTGCCATCTTGTGGGTCAGCCGGCAAAAATAAATATGAAGGTCTCTCTTACACATGGTAAGTATTGTCCTTAAACCTGTGAAACAAGATTCTCCAGTATAGAAGGAAGTGCTTTATTTGATAAATCCCAACAGAAAAGTATTTGTAGATAAAGCTACCTCCTTGATAGTTTATGTAAAAAAACAGAACAATATACTTGTAATTAAAAATAATGGGATCTACGCATAAATCAGTACCATTTAAAGGATAATTATCAACTGCATAATTGAAAATACAAAAGGTGAGTCTTGTCTTTGAGTAAACAATGATATGAAAATGCTGTCCAGTTTCATTGTTAAATTTTATGGGCTTCTGCATGAAGAAAACAGGTTTGGGGACTGGTGATAGGATACACTGATTATCTATTTATTCCATTTCTATCCCTCCTCCACAATATCTCATTCCATGATTTCATTGCAGTCAGTCCTTGAGGGGTGTTCCAGTAAGCTCTGCATGTTCCACCAGACTGGTGAGGCTTTAAGTATAGTCCCAGAGATATGCTTTGTTTCTGTGATCGGAGGACAAGTCTAGCAAAGTAATGAGTGACTCATCACCAACAGATTAGCCAGCAGGTGGTAAACTGACCAAAACAACGATAAATACATTGATGTGGAGTCAAAGGCTTTCACGTTGGGCATCCATAGAATTTCCTTGGGTTTTTTTCAGGGCTGTGAGACCATGTTCTGGAATAGTTTATTTCTGACATTCTGCCTACATCTGTGGCTGGCATCCTCAGAGAATGGTTGGGTAGGTGTGTGTATGGAGTTTATATGCTGTGAACCCATGTTGGGGAGTATATGTAAATTTGTGTAATTGAATGGTTAGTTTCTGGGTATAGAAATGCAAGGCTTGGTAGTGTTTGGCTAATGGTTGGTTGATGGGCCATTATCTGCTGAGAATCCCCCTGTCCCTGGGTGAAATTCTTTTGTAAGTGTTGATTCTATTGTATTTCAAAACAGGGAGCCAGATTTTGTTTACTTTTAAGGTTTCTTCTTTCCTGTTGAAGTTGTCCAGGTGTTTGTAGATTTCAATGGCTTATCTGTACACTCTGACATGATAGTTGTTGGCCTTGTCTAGAATTTCTGTGTTTTCAAATAGCATTTTGTGTCCAGGTTGGTTTATAACATGTTCTGTTACTACTGATTTTTCTGGCTGGCCCAGTCTGCAGTGTCTCTCATGTTCCTTGATTCGTGTTTGTACACTGAGTTTAGTGGTCCCTATGTAAACTTGTCCACAGCTGCATGGTATGCGGTAAACTCCTACAGCTGTGAGAGGATCTCTTTTGTCCTTCACTGAGTGTAGGATTTCTTGGATTTTTTTGATTGGTCTATAGATGGTTTGGAGGTTGTGTTTCCTCATCAGTTTCCCTATTCTGTCTATGACTCCTTTGATGTATGGTAAAAATACCTTCCCTTTGGATGGCTGTTTTTCTTCTTCATTCCTGTGGTTTTTTTTCTGGGTCTGGCTGCTCTTGTAATGTCTGATCTGGAGTAACCATTAGCCTGTAGGGCACAGTTTAGGTGCCTCAGTTCATCCGCCAGGTAGTGGGGTTCACAGATTCTTTTTGCATGGTCTACCAATGTTTTTATTGTGTTTCTTTTTTGTCCTGGGTGATGATTGGAGTTCTTGTGTAGGTATCTGTCTGTGTGTGTGTGGGGGAGGGGTCTTTATACCTTGTGGCCTAACCGTTGGTTTGGTTTGCGGATGACTAGGACATCCAAGAATGGCAGTGTTCCTTCCCTCTCCTTTTCCATCGTGAATTGGATATTTGGGTGGATGCTGTTCAGGTGGTTCTGGAATGAGACCAAATCTTCTTCTCCATGGTTCCAAATGGTGAAAGTGTCATCCACATATCGGAACCATGTTGTGGGCTATTTTGGTGCTGTTTCCAGGGCTTGCTTTTCAAAATGTTCCATGTAAAAGTTTGCTATCACTGGGCTCAGGGGGCTGCCCGTGGCTACCCCCTCTATCTTTCATAGAATTCGTTATCCCATTGGTAGTAACTTGTGGTGAGGTAGTTTTTGAACAAGGTTGTGATGTCCTCAGGAAATATTTGTTGTATGAGTGTCATGGTGTCCATTATGGGGACTTTGGTGAACAAGGAGACAACATCAAAACTGATCAGTCCGTCTCCAGGTTTCAGTTCGATGTTGTTGATTTTTTTCTATGAAGTGAGTTGAGTCTTTGATGTAGTGATGGGTTTGTCCTATGTGGGTTTGTAATTGTGTGGCCAGAAACTTGGTCCAACCACATCACATACAGAAGCAACCAGTAACCGTCTTGTGTGGCCAAATGCTCCATAACCTCACCACCAACGACTGTGCTAAATAAATCTGAGAACTAATCAAATTTCCCCAAACTGGAGGGGATGGGTGAAATCAACCTGTTTACTGGTCCCCTAGTTTATCTTTTTTGTGTGTGTGAATTTCAGACAGATAAGGACCACAGGTACAAGAATAAACCCTTGTTACCCACCCAAACCTGGTTAAAAAGGAAAACATCTTTCCTCAGATTACGAAAAACTGGATCTTTATTAACTTCCATAGTGCAAAATATGGTTTTGCTTCCTTATCTAGAGCGAATGAAGAAGACGTGCATACAACAATTGCTTTTTACCCCTCTGATTAGGGATGTAAGAAATCTCACAAGTTTCCTCATCCTTAATGAGATAGACTGTCTAAGCACAACAGAATACCCATTGGGAAAAAAAGGATCAACCTTAAGTTGTGTTGTTGTTTTTTTCCAGGCTTTTTGCAAAAAGTTCATTTGTTAAAAATGCATTGAGGCTGAAATCCTACATTGTGATTATGTAGTGTAAATCTATGCCCATCTAGTTAGATGGTGGTTGTGTTATACCACCCTTGTGCTGACTTTTGACACAGTGCTGCTGATTGTGTATCTGCCAGTTTGCCTGTCTATTGTTGGGGGGGGGGATACAATTGTGGAAACATTTTTTTTATTTTTATTTTATTTTTGTAAAAGAAAAATGCATAAAACTCTTGTAAACTTGCCCATTGGGGAAAACACTTGAAATTCTTCATTCTTGTCTACAAGTATGAAATAAGGAAAGATTTACATCCCTACCCTGACTTTCAAGATAACCATTTGTTGAAGCTGGTGGGAAATGTATTTCTAAATATAGATGGACATACATACAGTAGATACAGTAGATAATTTAATAGACAGCAAACATGTGCTGGGAGTGCTTTGATTGTGTATTCCTGCAAGGTAGGGGTTTGGACTGGGTGGCCCTCATGGTCTCTTCCAACTCTGTGACTCTATGAGATACTTAAAGGACCCCAGTACCACCCCTGTCCTAAGACACATGATTATGAAAGCTTCTGAACAAAAACTGAAACACACTGTTAATATTTGGATTGGCATTAAGGTTTGGAAACTTGAAACTGAAAATACTGTATGATCTTCCAAACACCTCAGAGAGAAAGTTAAAAAAAAATGTGTTTAGTTCCTCCTGTGGAGAGGAGCTCACAGTTATTAGGATGCTATAATTTTTAAATTACCTTTTTATTGCTTTCACTGCCAGTTCTATTTGGGTTTCCATTGCCAGGGATTTGTCTAAAAATAATCAAGACACAGTTCTTATTAACCACTAAAACTAATGTTAAAACCAAGGGAAGTAATCCTATACCCTGTTGTGTGCTCTTAACAACCTACAGAATATAGATTAAAAGAAAATACTAATTAGCTTTGCATATATAAAGCATAGGGGTCCTTTTGTATAGTTCTTGCACCAAACCTTTTTTCATTTTTGTTTTGATAGGATTTGTGAGGGACACCCTGGTTTTATTTTAAGTACAAGTTTTAAAATATATAATTAGTTTGCATTTCTAAATATATACTTGTAAATTTTATTGGCATAAATCACATAGGATTTCCTCCCAGATGAATTCTGATATATACCAAAAAGATGATCTATTATGCAATATTAGATATATAATGCTAGTTTTGTACAACAAAGTTGGTCTGACATGTACTGACTTTATGAAGCTCTGTATGCAAATTGTGTGAGCAGAGTCACACCCACTCTACATTATTTCTTTAATCAGGTAGGGTTTCCTATTAGCCAGATGGGGTAGGCTTCTACTAGCAACCAAGGTGGATTATGATAAAAAGAGACAGGTGTGTTCAATCTCCTTAAGTTTGAGTCTAAATTGGATAACTCTTAAAAAATTTCCCTAGACTGCTGTATATTAATTACAAATCTCTGTGGGAGGGCAGACTTCAAGGAAATACTCCATATTGGCTGGGAATACAACCTTCATAGATAATTAAGTTTCTGAACCCATGGAGAATATAATCCTGAGAAGCTGAATGTCAGAGGTTCAGCACGTGTTCCTACATACCCTCAAGTCTCTTGATGTTGCCTTTTAAAATGGTCTTTCTATTACGAGGTACCTTTTGACCAGAATTATGGGAGCTGGCCATGGTGCTAGAAATTTGTTGGCACCCACTTTGGTTTGGGGATTAAGGACTTTTTCAGATGAACCTAAATTCCAGAAGAAGCCATTGGGAGAGGAACACAGCTGCTCCGCGGCAGGGGGCAGTTTCTGATAACGCTGTCCCTCTCTCGTTACCCTCCGTGTCGCATGGAAGGAAAAGGCACCACTTTTTATTCACGGAAGTTCTTCGTGAATAAAAAGTGGTGCCTTTTCCTTCCATGTGACACAGAAGGAACACGGAGGGTAACGAGAGAGGGGCGACATCGTCAGAAACTGCCCCCTGCCGCAGAGCAGCTGCGTTCCTCTCCCAACAGCTTCTTTTGGATTTTAGGTTCATCTGAAAAAGTCCTAAGATACTCGAGTTTGGAAGAATGGCCTGATAAATTCTTAAGAAACTGAAGACTTTGTTAAGATTTATTTCAAGGAGTGGGCAACCTTTTTCAGATCAAGGGCCACACTCCCTCAAGGAAATTCAATCGGGACTCAAATCTGCAATAGATTCATCCCTTCTTCCATTCTCTCTCTCTCTCTCCCCCCCCACCCCATCTGTTTCTTCAATGTTGGGGGAATATTTCAGAAAATCTTTTTCTGGTGAATAATCAACATGGATTGAACATTTTTGAAAACAAATGAGTTAATGATTCCAGCATGATTGTTATCCAGAATGAAATATTACCCAGACCAACCACGTTCCTCAGAAACTTCAGAAACTCAGAAAGTGATTGACCTTTCACTCAACCAACCTCTGTATTGTTCGAGAGACCTGCGTTCCTCAAGTCACATTTACACATCACATTTATATCCCTTCAGAATGAATGCAGTCCACACTTCTCCTCTTCATCCCTCTCGTCCCTCAACACAGCAGTTCACTCTCATACACATCTCTCTCTTACACTCACACAGCTCTCACAGCACTCATACAGATACAGAGGGATGCCTTTAAAAAAATAAATAAATGTGGATCCAGCTGGATCTGCACTGCTGAAAAGATTTCCCTCCATGTTTGGATAAGCAAGGCTTTGATCTGCCTTACCCTTGAGACCAGGGCCTTTCTCTTTCAAACAGCCCAAGAGAAATGGGAGATGCCAGGGGCTGCATGTGGCCCACCAGCTGCCAGTTCCTACTCCCTGCTCCAGCACTTTCTGCCTATAGATATGAAAGTACAGAAGCTATCATGTTCTGTTTAGTAAGCAATCCAGTGAATTACTTTAATTCTTTTGAAAACATCAGATATGAAAAATCTTCATCAAAGTCTGTAAATGTAATACAGGTTACCCCCGGTATACACAGCGGATATGTCCCCAGACTTACTGCGAATACTTGAAACCGTAGGTAATAGCAAACCCCATAGAATCATGCTGGATGACTTGGGAAATACCTAGAGAGACCACCTCTCTAGACATTTCCACATGGCTCTATAATAACTTGCAGCAGAAATTACAATAAAGCCACACTGGAGGACCTAGGAAATGCCTAAAGAGACTTTTTTTTAAATGCAAGATAATTGAAACTGCCGATACTGATCCTGCACATACAGATGGTGACCTGTTACTACAGATCAGATATGAGGAATCTATGTTGTTTCAGATGTTGTCAGACTCCGGTTCCCATCAACCACAACCAGCACAGCCTAACATATGGGAGTTGTAGCCCAAAATGATTTTGAGCCCAAAATGAGCCCAAATAACTCAAATAATAGTTCTAATTAGAGATGGTGAAATCCGTCATCGTCATTATCTCACACTTCAGAGATGGCGGCTGTTGCTAGAGTCTCTGATTAGCTCATTTTTCCCACAGTGGGGAAAACAACAATTTGCCTTCACACACACGCATGCACACACACCAATATGGGGGATGGGTAGCCAAACTGACCCTGTCCATGTAGAGGGGGAGAATCATCAAACACTCAAGTTCTTTCCATCCAAAATATGAAGAACTTTCACAATTTTGGTACATTCTTATAAAAAAACAAAACAAAAATAAATTCTCAGACAACCCAAGTTCTAAGAAAATTCAAACAATATATTAAAAGGATGAATTCACAGAGCATTTAGTTGGACCTGCAACGGGATTATTTTGTGTTCTTCAAAATTTTGTTTTGATATTGTAATTAATTTATAGTTATGCTAAGAAGCACAGAAAAAAGAAAAGCCAGAAAAGTAGATGGGATGGGATGGGATGGGATGGGATGGGATGGGATGGGATGGGAGAAGAGCCAAGTTACTCCAAACCTCCCACAGCTCAGGGACATAGCTACTATGCCCAAACAAAGTTGGGTCAGGCTCAGGGAAATCCTAAGTAATTTCCAGCATTCCTAGGCTTAGTGGGGTTTAAATTCAGCACAGCTTCAGCTGGCCTAATGCTGACCCAGTTGGCTCTGAACCATCTTAGTGAGTTACAATAAAGTTTGCACTCTAAGTCACATACAATTCTTAATATATATAAAAAAGAATGTCTGAGGTCTCTAATTATGAAACTTTTTTCTGAAAATTATTTCCTTTGTCAATCTATGGATACTGCAGTCTAGAAAAGCAATGGTATTCATAGATATTTCATTCTGTTAAGCAGATTCAAAAGTGGAAAATCTGATGACACAAAACCACCTGTATTTTTGTTCACAAATCCTTAGCTTCCACCAGTAAGCATAATAAATTTTGTTATTGCATTGCAAGAGACTCTGTCCACTATAAAACCAACATCATTTACAGGAGTTTGCTGCAATATAGTTTTTTCTTCTTCTATCTGATATGTTTGTATCATTTTGGTTTGCATGGCTTACATCATATGTTCATCTACCTTCTTGGTAAAGTTGGATTGATTTTTACCATCTGTTCTCTCTTGGCCTCCTATATATTTTCTTTTTTTATGGTGTCTGAGCAAGCTATATTATGCTATTCTTCGACCATTCCTGGAGATACATAATACTATAGTAGTATTGCACTTCAATTATCATAAAGACTTACACTGCAAGAAGTTGTTGACATAAATGTGTGTAACAAACAAGCAAGAATTTTTTAAAAAATCCATAAAGCAGCTGGAACCAATTCTCACCTAAGTACAAGTTGCGAGTTTTGTACTGGGAGTTGAGGTTCAAAAGCAGCAAAGAAACAGATCAGCAAGATTTGAACAAGTTTTAATATTATTGCACATTTAGTGTGGTCAGGTGAGATGGAAATGTAACTAATAAATAATTACCTAGGGTGTATTCTTCCCCCAGATCCTGGAACCTATTTGTGTTATGCTTTTACACCTCTTTCATGGCTTGCTATTTCTTACAATGGGTCCATGAAATATTTGGTGCAAAAAATAATTTTGGAAAATTAAAGAGAGCACTTTCTGAAAACATTGAAGAATAAAACACATTTCTATGATGACTGTGCTCCAAGATTTGCCCCGGATTCCAGTAACATTGGATACATGTTTCTCTTAGCTGATAACAGCTTAAAATGGCACTAGTTCTGTCTCCTTCTTTAAGATCAACTGGAACTCATTATCTTGACTGTGTCCACATAGCTATCAAATCTATGTAATATGTACAAACAAGGCCAATTTCTACTGAAATGTTTTCACCAATTTGACACATATATTTCTGGAAAGCATTATAATCAGCAGCTGCTAAGATCTGTGGACAGCTGTCCCATGTGGTGAGATACTGACATGTAGTGAAAGTTTCTCACGCCAATGGCCCTGGAGTGACTCCATTTATACAAGCTGGCTATTAGATCTTCTAACAGGAAGTAGCATAAGATGCAGTCCTGTGCCAGTTGAGCTCTGGCACATTCCTAAACTTTACTTCCTGGCTTGTCCATAAGTTTTGACTTGTTCTTCAATCCTGACTTGTCTGATGGATTCTTACTTCCTGGTTCCCCTCAGACTGCTGCCCACAGCCCAGATGTGGCAGTTACAAGATGTTCCTAAACAATCTATATACAGTTCAGTTTGTACGTCACCTTAGTAACATGGTAGTGAATTCATGTAATCCAGTCTGATACTTCAGTGGTAATGCCTGTAAAGCATGACACCTACGAGCCAAGCAACTGATGGGTTTGTTCTCCTCAATGTAACCCCATGAATAAGCAAAAGGAAAAAAGAAAACCAAATCCTTCAACCTGTAGGCAAGTGTACAATTCTGAGAATTCAGTAAGTGATAGCTACTAATTTTCACTTTGTCTTCTAGGCAGAAAATCAAAACCATTTAAACGAAAGGATGTGTTTTAAATCAGTGTATGTTGATAAGTGCAAACATTGCTATTAATGCTTGCAAACTCATTCTAACCTGTATACATAATCCCTTATATTTCTGAGGAATATTTTGGAAAACTTTAAAGAAGGGGTGTGGGATCTGTACCCCACCCTCACCCAGGGCTTTGGCCACACTCACTGTCAGCTCCACAAAAAAATGGCTGCTCTCAAAGACATGAGCAGCCATGCTCTTCACTGCTGGATTTCTGTGGCTGGCGTTGTCTTCTCAGCTGGGTGCACCCAAGGAGTCCCTTTTCAAATGTTGCTCACAAGGGGTTTGAACAGTTCTTTCAGTTATTGGCTTTTATCTCTTTTTCAATTTACTGTTTTTAAACTTTAAAAACAAACCAGAGGCCACAAAACTGAGATTGCCACATGACACAGTCTCATTTTCACAACATGGAATAAAACTAATGGAAACCACCATTTTTTCATATGGAAAAGCTGGAGATGGATCATAAACTACCACAATATGCATGAGATGTGTAACCAATGATCCGGGCATACTATCTCACAATACCTCTTTGCCACACAAACCGAGGGGATAATTGACTCTGGACAACCTACCTTCATCACACATATAAATTAACCTCATAGTCGATGGAAGAAAGCTGAAGCAAACCCATGTAAAGCCATAAGACTGAACATAACAATATAGAGATATCATTATAGATATAGTTAATCTTATGCTACATATAAATGAAATACATTTAAAGTTGCCTTATATTTAGTGAGATCCAAGACTTGTTTATCCTAGGATCCACTTAAAGACTTCTCCTGGCAAAGAGCAGAATCCAACAGAAATTGGAGAATTCAATCCCTAGCTCCCCACAGTAGTCCATTGTATGACTACAAAGACCATTCTGGTGGGCTGAGAAACATACCAGAATCCGTTTCTGATGAGCATGAAAAAGTATGTCACACTGGCAGTACCTTGTCTACACAAAATTGGATTTAGGCCATTGTTTACTTCATCAGTAGTTACAGCAGAAAAGGCCCCCTCCCTTTGGGTTGAACTTCTAGTCTACCCAACATATAAAGAAACCCTTGTTTCTCATGACTATCCATAATAACTAAATTCTGGCCATTCATCTTTGCAAACACTAGTACAGTTGTCCCTTCATATTCCCTGGAGTTTGGTTCCAGGACCCCCCATGGATATCAAAATCCGTGAATACTCAAGTCCCATTACAGTTGCCCCTCCATATCCACGGATTTGGTATCCACAGATTTAAGTATTCATGACTTGAAAATATTCTTTAAAAAATAATAATCCAAAAAGCAAACCTTGATTTTGCCATCTTATATAAGGGACACTATTTTGCTATGCCATTGAATATAATGGGACTTGAGTATTCACAGATTTTGGTATCCACGGCGGGGGGGGTGGGTCCTGGAACCAGTGAATATGAAGGGACAACTATATATTTAAAGACCTATGAAACCCCAATTAATTGGAATTAA
This sequence comes from Gambelia wislizenii, assembly GCA_030847615.1. NCBI lineage: Eukaryota > Metazoa > Chordata > Lepidosauria > Squamata > Crotaphytidae > Gambelia > Gambelia wislizenii. The sequence goes on along the minus strand of JAUMIR010000005.1, from coordinate 198,526,457 downwards.
CTTGTGTTTCAATGGCTCTGAGATGTACAAGGTAGAAAAATTAGCAAGGAAGTAGAAATAAAGTTTCATGCAAATCCCAAAATACAAGACTCACAACATAGGAAATAATGATATGTGATAATGTATTAATTCTCCATGTGTCATTACAAGGTTATTCTATTAAGTACGTTCTATTCTATTAAGAATAAAAATGTGATTGTAACTACAATTTGCTGATAAGCCACATAGATGCGATTTTATAGCCTTACAGAAATAAAATTGCCATATTATAGCATTAACAAACTTCTTTGCTTATAATGGAAGCAGACCAAATGATAATTGTTCCTATGATTCAGTTTGGATAGACGTATATGTCTGATTCTAAAAAGAAAATTCAAACCAGCTTACTCGCATAAGGACCTGCTTCTTTATAGATCTGCTTAGGTAAACCTCATCTTGATTTAGAATCTAGAAAATTAATAAAATAACATGCAGCAAATGTAAATATAACAATAGGACAAGTTAAAATGTTAAAGAAACAAACTGTGCTTTAAATTCTGTTGTTAGTCCTAACTAGAGTAGACCTGTTCAATCAGTGGGATACCTACATGATACCTATCTGATGACTTACTATTCAACAATTGACTGAATAGGACTACTCAAATTGGGACTAGCCAACAGGACGTCAGCTTATATTAATAATTATGATTGTACCTACTATTGCAAGATTTTGAGTGACTCCTTCCTAGAATCTTCCTAACTCTGTATGTCATCTAGAAAATTTTGTCTTTATCTTTCTCTATTATCTCCAAATGAATTACGACATTCCATTACTTTTGCATCTGTCAAAGACAACTTCTTTCTTAACTTTTTAATTAGACTGTGCACAAGACATCAAATCAGACTGAAAATTACTTGGGGTGAAATACCCAAATAAGCACTTGTCAGGTATGGTATATGAAATTAGTTTTCTTTATTCTTTACTCTGAACCAACAAGATTAGGACTGTAGAAATTGTAATTTGCATATACTGAATTTGGAAATCTCTCATCACTACTTTATTGATATGTATGCAACTATCTGGCCATACATCCTCCATCATGTTTTTTTCCCCTTAAACCAAATGTTACAGTACATGTATGTCGGCAGCTAAATAGAATCTGATGGCTAGGGTTTTCCTGCCACCAAGATAAAAATCTCCTGTTGACAATTAATTGTGTTAACAAAGGGATAATCAATAGACTCCCATAAACTGACAGTACCAATAACAAATCTACAAGACATCTGAATGAGATTACTTGATATTTATTTAAATCCAAAAGATAACATTTATCCTAGTGGGCACAGTTCTCATCAATTGATGTTCAATTAGCAATTGTCACCATAGAATTTCAGCAGCCATTGATTATTCTTTAGAGAGTGCTGTTCTCAGCTGTTAAAATCTCCATTGTTATTGAAAGCTAGGAACAACATACATTTTTGTGCTCAGAAGCAAAAACAAACCAATACAAATGAATCTTGTAAGAAAAGAGACAAACAATATTAGTAGCTAAACACATTTAGGATTCTATTTCAGCAAGAGTGGGAAAATACTTTTTTAAAGAATACAGTATTTTAAAAGTGAAATTGAAAATTTAATTTGTAATTAAAATGAGTTTTTGTATTTGGTTTTCACAAAGAACTGATTCAAAAGTAAATCCAGATTTAATACAAACATAAAGGTTTACATTTAGAGTTTCTAAAAGCTTAAACATGACTGGCTATTAAATACATTGAAGTGAGAGCTGTTTTTCCATATAAAAGACAAACATAGGAAATATACATGATTTCTGAGTTTACAAATTATAAGTGGTAAAGAGAAGCTTATACCCACCTATCTGGATGGAATTCCCATTGAGTTATTTCTGTTTCAACATGTGTAGGAAGGATTGCATTGGAAGTCACACAGCTGTCGATATAATTCTCTTGGGTATGTTGCCGTTTCCAGTGTGCTGATTGGCTGCATAGGAAACTGACCAACCAATCACAGCTTGGTTGGGCAGCCAATCAGCACACTGGGGGCGGGAACATGTGGACTGTTACCTCCAGTGTAAACATGGCCACCAGGAGTGAGTAGCAGGGTGTGTGTGTGAGATGGTGTGGGAGGGCATGGGAAGGGCAGCAGGGGGCAGCGAGGGCCGTGGTGGGAGGGTGAGGTGCTGTGGGGGGATGGAGGCGGCGGGGGTGACACGGTGGTGGGGGAAGGTGCTGCAGGGGGAGGGGAGGGCGCAGTGTGCTTCTGTGTGTGTGTGTGTGCACAGGGGGCTCAGGGAGGGCCACGGGGGAAATGGTGTATGCTACACCAGGTTTATAGCTAGTTGTTTTTTATTATGGGTTTCATGCTTAAATAAATAAATAAAATGTTTGATCCAGAAATTAGCAAATCACAAGTCTACCTTATTTTGTAGATAATCCCAGAAAATTATTTGTGGGCTCGGTCCCATGTTATACAGTATATATATAATTGCAATCACTCACCAAAAACCTCAAGCTGATCTTATATTCCTGGAATTTAAATAAAAAACTCAAAATATACTTGAAAGAATTATGAAAATCTGGAATCATCATCCCCATCATCATCATGTCCCATCTTCCCCAAGATTAGGACTCAAGGCAGTTTACAAATTAAAATAATGGCAATATAATTAAAACATGCCAAAAGTCAATATTAAAACAGAATAAAAATATTAACCATGGGCTTGCCTAAAGGGGCTAAACGCCCCTGTCTCAGAGCCCTGGAGCCTTTACAATGCAGGACTTTTGCCCCGCTCTGCCTCCAGGCAGTCTTCAACTCTCCCAGGGCAGATATGGGGCTGAGACAGGGGGAAGGCAGGGTAGGGCCTGACAGACCATTTTAATAACACCCAGTTTACTCTGTTACTGCCAGCAAATGATGGATTGGGCCCTGCTGCCGCCGCTTCCCTGGCTCTCATAGAAGGCAGGAAGTAAGCTCACAGCATGTGACCAAGGCTGGTCACATGCAGGGGGCTCGGTCACATGTTGTGGGCCCCCTTCCTGCCTTCAGAGACAGCAAAGAACATGGTGCGAGTGGCTGCAACAATGGGCAGCCACACTCATCAGGGCTTCCTCCCATTCCATGGAGGGAACGAGGTGGGGGGACAATCGGCCAGATCCGCAGCCAGGATATGCCAGCAGGGAGCCGGCATATCCTGGCTCATGTAGATGAACCCCATATTAAAGCAATAAAACAAATACATTTTTTAAAATGATTTTTGAAACAAAACAGCATAATGTAAATTAATACAGTACCCTCTTACACTCCTTTTATTAAAAGCCATCAGCTCTGAAAGCTTCTCTGAATAAAAATAAATAAATCTTCACCTGCTGGTGGAAGATCAACAAGGAAGGGGCCCTTCTAAACTCCCGAGGAAAGGAATTCCAAAGTCTAAGAGCAGCCACTGAGAAGGTCCTATCTCAAGGGCCCACCAACCATACCTGTGAAGGCAATGGGACTGAAAGAAGGGTCATCACACACAAACCCTTTGTGATTCAATTGATTAATCTGCTCCCATGAGCCAATAGGTAACACTGAATGAAAGTGAAAAGTCATGGCTATTTTGTCCCTTTTCCTTTTTTAAAAAAAAAATTGTTATTAATTTCTACAGATATTGTGACAAAACATTAAAAAAAATCATATTTACATGCATTTCTACATCACAAACAGACAAAAACACCCTTATCTATCCATTTGAACCCACCCCCAACATAGAACATTCCATATAACACATCAACCTTAAAAGTGACTTCTCATTTTCCAGGCCTGAGCTAATTCAAGATGGGCAGCTGTAGGAAGGAAGATTACAACTTCCTGTACTTCAGTTGCTTATTCTCAGCCTGAAATAGTGAGAGGAGGAGGAGGGCCGGGAAGAAGTGGATAGGCTGATTTGTAATCTGTGCTATGAGGTCTACCACCTGGTGCGAGAACTCAGTGATTTAAGGGCAGAAGAGCCACATGTGTATAAGTACCAGCCTCTCTGCATCCTCTCCAGCACAGTGGCGATGTGGATTTAACCATCTTAGACAACCGTACTGGGGTCATGTACCACATATTCATTATTTTTAAGAAGTTTTCCCTGGTTTTAGTGGATCGTATCTATCTGGATGGTATCTAACGAGGGCTAGTGAAAAAGGGTATGGGATCAGTGGTTGATGGAGAAGCTGTCCACCAGACTGAGCAAATCAAAAACTACACCATCAGAAAATACTTTCCATGAAGCTTGGTACCCCTTTATTGTATTTATCAATGAACATCTAAAGGAGATCACCCCTCCGCCTTCTCATTTGAATATGTGGAAGGATGTATTACAGACAGAATGAATGGGAACAACCCAAAGAGATATTTATCCAAGATGATGTTTTATGATATTGGAATGTCCTGCAGTCACATTGATGTAATGTTTGTGTTCTTGTTTTCTTCTTTGAGCAAAAACTGAATAAACATTTAATGAGTAAAAAGTGACTTCTCATGTCCTAGCCTTTGTTATATATTTAGTCATTTATTTCCCCACTTTTTATACCTATCCCACATCATTTATTCCTCTGCTCTTTATATAGAAGATATTTTAAATTTCAAAGTCTGTTGTCTTTTCTCCTCTTTTTTGTAAATAGCTCAAAAATGGTTTCCATCCTTCTCTAAAATTGTCTGCTGAATTTTCTCTTAACAGTGCCATTAATTTATCCATCTAATTTGTCCCATTGCAATGGTAATGGTGGCTAGCAGTTTCCATGACAGTGGGAAAGCAAATCCACCCAGGACTTTAATCTGAACTTTAAAAGACCTACCTAAGATGCTGAACCTGTTTGAGGAGTAGGGCACCACACTTTGAATAATTCCTTTAATGTCTGGACTAAAATCCAGAGTGGATTCACCAACCCCCTGGCATGGAAGCCAGCAGCTGCCACTGAATGAAACTGAACCAACTTAGTTTGAGTCCATGATACAGGAAGTTGTCTTCTACTATGCCTGGTCCCTATTCTCTCCAGCTCAGTATTCTCTGTTCTAATGGGCAGCACCCCTCCAGGGTTTGATACAGAAGACTTTTCCATCCCTTCCTGAAGATGTCAGGGACTGAACTTGAGGTCTTCTGCATGCAAAGCATGCACTCTGCCACTGAGCTATGACCCTTCACCATTATGTGAGCTAATTTCTCAAGTGAATTCCAATATTATCAAGAGTTCACATGCCCAGTCTCCTCACTTTTCTTTTCAAGAGTAGCAGCGTAGGAAGACAGAGACAATTCTCATTTATTTTGCTCTCTCCTTAATTGAAAATCTTTTCCTTTATTTTTCTTCCAAATGAGGCTTTTATGATTTGGGGACATGATAAGCTCTGCTTCCAACCTCTAAGAGTCAAGGGAACTAGTTTGTTTTTCTCTTGATAATATTTATTACAAAAGCAATGTATATCACAGAATAATAGGTAGTGCTTTTTGTTTCTTTACAATGTTAAAGAATGATATACATTTCCAATTTATCTATAGTGAATGTCAGAAAATGACAGCAATATTTGTTTTCCACCCCATGTAAAGTGAATGATAATGGCTTGCGGGATGATTTATTTCTCATTCCTCTATCGACTCGGATCTTGCTGTGCTAGTAGAGTTTAAAAATATGGGCATAGAGAAACCAGCTGTTTGAATTTGAGAGAACACTAACTTAATTTTGATTCAGGTCTTAAAGGGAAGCCCTACAGTATACTATGGATGGCAGAAAGTACCTCCCAAATGTTGTATCCTGTGTGAGAGTATGCTGACTGGTGAAACATTTAAACACATGTACGCAAATGGAAATAGGAAAAATCTAACTATAACTTGTGTGTCTGGAGAGAGAAAGAGAAAGAAACAGAGAGGGAGTGCATTCCCCCATGGATGGGAAACATGTGCCCCTCTTCAAAGGTTGATCAACAGCAATTAACTTCATCTGTCTCCATTGGCTGTACTAGCTAGGCTTGATGAGGGATGCAATCCAGTGACACCTGAACAGCCACATGCCATCTTGCAGCCGGCCATCTTGAAAATGCAAGGAAGCCCATTGGAGGGGGGAGGGATTGTGCTTTGTAGTGCTCCATCAGGGCAAAGCAGCTTTTCATTTAACCTTACATTGCCCTTGACCCAACACAATATTGTTTCTATCAGGTTCACAATTTCCTTCCACACTGAGGTAGGTGTGATAATGGGGAGTAACATAAGGTGATGCAGATGCCAAAACCCATTTAAAACTGTGTTCCACTTGAAATTGTTATGTTGTTTCTCTTGTATGCTCCAGAGGCCAGCTAGTACATCTAAATTCATTACAGGTGGAAGCAATTCAAAAGTGAGACACTTGAACTAAGACTACCTTACACATTGTTGAAGCAAATTTGTTTACTGTCAGCCATCTACAATACAGGAAAAATATGGTGCAGTGCAACAGAAATCATTCAAATGACATTTTTTTTTTCGTATTACACCTTAAAAGGAAAGATAGCAGAAGGTGAAATAGAGCTGGAATATACATTCAGAATTATCACATTGCCAAAATTACCTAGGATTCCACCACTTCAGGAAGCAGATGAAGGCACAGCATATTTGAATGCGCTCCAATAAAAATAACCCCTTGCATGTAGAAAGGTATCATGTCAGGGAGAAGATTTTGTCCCTTCTCCATTGTAACCTATTTTTCTACATGCACGGGTTTTATTTTGTTTTGTTTTAATACAGAGAAGCACCCAGTTTCTCACCTGCCATCAGTGTTACCCTAAACACTCAGGGGTTGTGAAGACCCTCTAAATATCAGCATTAGTTTGGAGAATTAATGTACTCGACTTGGCAATGCAAAAGGTGAGTAATGGCAGGACCTTGTGACCAACTAAATAAATACTAAGAAGGAGACATTAAGCTAGATAGTATGACAAATAATCTTTATATGGGAAACAAAATATCAACATTCATACACACATGCAGACATTAAGCATTCACACAAGATTAGTAAAATAAGTGGGAGAGATTTAGATATAGGAATAGTGAAGGGAGATTCCAGTGGGTGATACGACACCTTTTCCTGTGGAGATGACGTTGTCAAGGAATGATAGGACATGCAATCCCCAGCAGAAACCAAAAACTGTCTCAGTAGACTCAGTAGCAACCCTTTCCCAAGAATACTTACACACAGAGTGTTTGACATCCAAATAAGCAGGAGGCACTTCTATCTTCAAACTCAAACAGTTGCAATATATATAAATATTTACAATCCAAGGAGAAACTGCTTCACCAGGCCTCAGCATTCACAGGAAGAAGAGAAGTGAGCTCTATTCTGAGCTCTCTTATATATACAGTTACAGGGCATTGGCTTATTTAATCACATGCTCTTACACACCAATAAGAACCCTCCTTCTGTAGCTAAGGTAGATTAGGCAGTTCATGGAGTTAGCCATTATGACTCAGCATGACCCTGCAGTTTGTTTGGCCATTTTATAATGGAGTTCAGTCTCTAACTCCTGACAGAGATTGCAGAAGAAAAAAGGGCAGGGATCCTGATCTGGAATGGCTGCACAAGGAAGGAGATCTGTGAACATTTGAGTGGAGTTTTGGAAGGGTTTTTATAGTAAATATTTGCCTTTGGAGGATGGGTTTTTGAGTAGAAGTCAATACTTTGTGGTGTTTCTCAGAGAGCGACAAAGGCATTCTGGATATGTTAAAAGTGTTTTGATAGTTGCCTGTTTTGCAAATGAAAGGGAGGAAGCAACTTCCTTTGTTTGGTGAGGCAAGACTAATGAGGGTTGTTTACAGATTTTGAGTTGCCAGTCTGGGCAGATGGGATTAGCCAGGTGTATATGCCTCCACTTTCCTTGTGAATTAGCATTTCTTTAGAATTTAGGTAGCCTCTCCTTAAGTGCATTTCTGACTAGGCAACATTTGTCTTTGGATTTTTCTAGTTCCTCAGTTTATGTTAATGGCCACACTGCATGGAAGACCACATTTGAGCTAATAATTATTGACTAATTGTTAATATAGATTTGGGGCTGGGGGTGTCAGGGTAGGTAACATCAGGGAACTATATGAGTGCTATTCCATGATTCATCTTCTGTTCTTCATTCTCCGAATTCCTTTTAGAATCATAGAATCATAGAATTGCAGAGTTGGAAGAGACCACGAGGGCCATCCAGTCCAACCCCCTACCACGCAGGAAATCATGATGAAAGCATCCCCAACAGATGGCCATCCAGCCTCTGTTTAAAGACCTCCAAGGAAGGAGACCCCACCACACTCTGACGGAGTGTGTTCCATTGCCAAACAGCTCTGACTGTCAAAAAGTTCCTCCTAATGTTGAGGTGGAATCTCTGTTTTAGCTTCCAGTGATTACTTCGGATATGCCATATCCACTCTTCTGTTGCTTGTTTTTGAAGTCTGAGTCTAGCTCAACAAATCCCCTTCTGTAAGGGGATGCATGTGCTGTTTCCATATACAGAAGCAAGCTCAGCTTTGCATGTCCTAAACAGGTGACAGAAAACAAAACATATCTCACTTGTACTTGGTTACTCCACCAGTTCAAAGTGCTCAAAACTACACTCAGAGGTCTAGTCTTTTTCATGTCTGCACATTCAGCACAATCACAGAAATAATATATAAGTTCTTACAATGGCACTGAAGAGAAATCTTCCTCCAATTCACTTTTCTTACCAGAATCATACTATAAGGAGTATACTATTTTCATAGAATCATAGAGTTGGAAGAGACCATGAGGGCCATCTAGTCCAGTCCCCAGACATGCAGGAATATACAATCAAAGCATTCCCGACAGATGGCCAACCAACCTCTGTTTAAAAAAAACACCAAAGGAGTCTCCACCACACTCCAAGGCAGCACTTTCCACTGTTGAACAGCTCTTACCATTAGAAAGTTCCTCTTAATGTTTAGATGGAATCTCCCCCCCCCTGTTTTATTGTATACCACCCTGAGATCTTTTGATGGAGGGCATCAAATAAATAATGTGTAGCTGAGATATAGGGGGAGTGTATATGAATAACACAATAAATAAAATCACAACATGAACCTGCCATGTTAAAAAGGAGTCTTGGCTAGAATACTTTCCCATTCTAGAACATGCTCAAAGAGTTTGTACTACGTATGTTCAGTTATGTAAAGCTCCACCTACAATCTGAAGTGGTACATGTGTAGGGTTTTTAAAATATATATTGTCCTGCTATTTTTAGAGAATCAAAATTAATTTATTAATTCATATGAAAGTGCTTTGTACTTGGGCAGGAAATGTGGCTCTTCAGATGCTGGTACATTACAACTCCCATCAGCCCTAGCCAGCAAGGGTATTGCGGTCCAACATTACCTGGAGGGAAACCCTTTTCCATCACCTGCTTTATGTGGAAACAGATCATCAATCCATCTAGCCTAATACATCCTACTCTGACATCTCCTAGGCTTCAGGCTGAGGATCTGCTGTCCAAGAACTTTTAAGATGAAATTCTCAAACTGAAAATGGTGGCCTTCTGGATACAAAGCATCTAAGTATGGAAAAGTTACTTTTTTGAAATATGGACTCCGGATTCCCCAATTAGAATGGCCACCAGGCTGGGGCATTCTGGGAACTGTAGTGCAAAATGTAACTTTTCCAAGATCTGATACTGGTGTTCGCTTTTACAATTGTAAAATATTGTCTTCAAGAGTGGAAGCTGGAATAGGAGATGGTTAAAGTAGTACAGCTGCAGACTGCCTTAACACTGCAATCCTTTACATATCTACTCAACAGTACGTGTGACTGAGTTCAATGGAGTTTACAGTGGGCCCTCCTGATCTGCAGTTTCAACTGCCCACAGAGTGTCATGTTCCACAATGTGCATGCAAACGTGCTGACATGTCTGCACACATGTCACTGCCATTTAATAATAAGGGACGTGACCATCCATGTTTTTATCATCTGCAAGGAATCCTGGAACCCAACCCCTGTGGATCCAGCGGGTCCACTGTACTCCCATTTAAATGAAGACTGAAGTTTAATAAACTTTTAAAGGGTGATTTTACTTCTGAATAGCTAGCCTTCTGAATTTCTGGGGTGGCTCATTCAGTTCTGTGGTCTGAGGTAAAGGTCAAGAAGACACGTCTGTCCATTCTGTGTAAAAATGCTGAATAGCTGAATGGCTGTTGAATCTTTGCTTAACCTGAGCACACCAGTCTAGCTTAAGGGATACATGGCACTCATACCTTTGTCTTCTTCCCCCACTTTTTAGCATCTGCTACCTGAAGCAGCTGCCTCACTCTGCCAACCCAGCTAGGAAATGTCTGAAAGGTCAATACTTCTCTCTCACCTAGATGTCTCTGTGACTCAGAGACTGGGAGTAACACAAAAAGCTGAGGGTGGGCCCTCTAAGGCCAAATCCACACTATACAAATAATCCAGTTTGAAACTCCTTCCTATGGTTGGTGAGCCACCCCAGCACTCTTTGGCAGAGAAGTCTAAGGACACTGTAAAACTACAAATCCCACAATTCAATAGGAAGGAGCCATGGCAAATAATCCTATTCCAAACTGGATTATTTGTGTAGTATGAATTTGGCCTAAGTATCTCAGGATACTAGTTGTCTCCTTAGAAATCAGATATAGGAGCAGTGAACTTTGACTGTCTTCGGGAGGAAGGGATTAAGCTACCTCTTCTCCCATACCCAACCTGTATATCTGTAAGTAAACATAGATACTACAAAATATCAATAAACCTACAGTGACCTCCTTCCAACTTCCACTACCTATGATCACTAAAAAAAGGTTCAACAGTTTGGACAGCACCTTTAAATTCAAGACTAAAAACTGAAGTGAATTCATAGCCCCACTGACAGAAGCAACCAGCTACCATTTGCCCACACATTATAGAAGTGGAACAAGCAGAACAATCGGGTCCTCTCCAGAAAAAGAGACATTCCAGGAATCAGATAAGAACCATGAACTTTGCTGACTCAGTTCAAAAACTAGGGCATCTGAGTTTACAAAAGAAAAGAAAATTAGCTTTAGTTCTGGATTTCTTCTGTGTTATTCACTCATAAAAAGCAAACACTGTGTGGTTTAAAATAATTCACAAAATCCTGTTATTTCTATAGAACTGAAGTAAGAATTATAAAGCACACTTATATCACAAGATTCATAGCACTGAATTTATACTTTGGAGGCTGCTTTTTGGTAGGGGGCCCAGTGGGAAATTAAGTAGAATGAACATCCAAGTATATTGGAAGAGCTTCAGGAAGAAGAATGAATGAACCTCCCAATGTCTTTCTACTGTGATAGAGAAAACTGCTTACACACACACACACACACCAGTTTTCAGGTCACTAACATCTTTCTCCAACTGCAACTATGCAATTACCTTATCACTTAATATAACAAATGTTACTAACAATGTATTAACTACTAATAAATCAAACCATAAGTAAAAATTGGCTCACTTGAGGAATCATTAATACACATGGGTCTGGAAGAGGAGGTTGAGTCAGACACTGTCTAAGTGTAGTTTTGGGTTTTCTGAGGAAGTAATGTCTGAATTTCCCAAAGGCTTTGCTTTTGAAAGTAGAAACAAAGACCAATAATATATCTCATAAAACTAAACATATTCTACTTAGGTCATTGTGTGTGTGCAGAGAGAAAAAACAATGATAGTTTTGGCATTGTTTGGCAGCAAAACTCTGATATGATTTTCCACTGGGCACCCAGGTGATGCATTTGGAAACCTCCACCTGCTCTTGGGTAGATGTGTGGGACTGTTGAGATTTCCTTGTCTGCATAAAATTGTGATATTTGTCTAACAGTCTTGCAGGTCACCAAGCTAGGCAAGAAGGCAGTCAAAATGGGGAGATACCTAGGAAGGTGTCCAGGAGTTCCATCTTGGCTAGGATGGAGGTATAACAGGTTGGAACAGCTCAAAAACACTTTTGCTTTCTAGGCCTTAATTTCTTGCGATATATATTCATTCCACCTTTTCCCCAGTTTCGGACTAAGGCAACTTACAACCATTAAAACAAAAGAAAAGAGCAGATCAAGACTTGCCAAAGTTCCTTTTTTTTTTTTGGACCACAGCTCCTTGTGTCCCCCAACCAGCATGGCCTGAAGAGTTTAGGTGTCTCCTTTGAAGAACATCTATCACATCTCTTAGCTGTTCTCCTTGCAGAAATAAATGGGTTGCAATTCATCTGGTGTAGCTCAGGGGATTGAGTTTAGTGGTGACATTATGGAAATCTCTCTTAGTAATTCTTTATAAGGTATTAGAATTAGCCCCTCCACACTAGCTGATGCATGTATACCATGTACCATGAACAAAGCTGTGGCCTGTTTCAATCCCTTTTATCTATCCTCCATCCTTCTCCACTTTCCCACCCTCCACCTTTCTTTCCCCACTACAATAACAAATGGTTTTGTAGGAAAAGAACTGAACTATACAATATTAAGAGAAAAGTTTAAAGCTAGTCGGCAGTGTTAGAATAATACCCATATGTGTAGTTCTGTGTACTTAGCTCCATTATTTTTCAGTAACACAATAGACTAAATCTAGATTTATGCTTAGCTGTAATTAGCACCTCTGAATAAATATTTTACAGTTGGACCCAATGTTCCATTGGTCATCAACAGTATTTTATATTTCCCAAGCAAAGGGGGTGTGGTACACTGCCAGAAAATGAACTCTATGAATAAGCGCACATGTTAATAGAAATACTAAAGTCTTGAAATCTACAGAGTTGATTGAATTCACAGACCCCCCCCCTTGATTCCTGCTGACAGTTTTGATTGCAGAATTGGCACTTCTGCCAAACTTTGTCAAGTTCGTGCCTAAACTGGGCCTAATTTTCAGCATATTTACTTGAGGCACCAGGGAGTCATATCTACAATCGTGCTAAACTGAAGTACTTTGATTTATGCAAATGTAATCCTATTGACTTCAGTGGAAGTGATGATTACTAATCTTAAAATTCATAAGCATATAACTGTTTCGGATGGTAACCATGCCAGCACAATCTACAGTTCAGGCACACAAATATGCCCGATGTTAATTAGCAAGAGGTAAAGTACAGTACAGTAAATTAGTATGATCCACCATGAAGCCATTTCACATTCAAAGCCAGTATTACAGAGCCTCCATACCACTGAGGCAGAGAAGCGTGCACCATGTAAACAGATATATTTGCCCATATGATTGTGCCCATGTATAAGAATATAAAATCTGATTCTATGCAGATTTATACACTTAATGTAAAAATAATACTTTTCCAAAGGCAAAATAATAAGCCCTTATTGAAATATGATAGAATATAGCTGCTGGAATTGCCTTTTAATATCTGCCTTCTTTTAGAAACTTTGGGCCTCCTGTTACCCGTCTCTCCAACCCACAAGAATCTATTTTATCCCTCCCCCGCTTCCCAGCTGCTCTCTGAAAACAAATACAAAAGTGACTGTTGTAAATCAAAAAAACTCATAACTTGCTTGAGGTGGAGCAGCTGTTGATTTAGTGATCACATACTTGGTAGACTGTTGCTGTGAGGAAAAAGTTGTGCCTATAAAAAAGAACCCACACAGTTCAATCACCGTTTTGATAGCAATAACTGTGTCTTCTAATAAATGATACTGGTGCTTAACATTTATGATGACGTATCATGTTAAAGGGATGGTATAAGCATTAGACACTTAATCTTGTACACATGCATGTAACAGAAATGTGGCAAAATATTTGTTTTCAAATGCGAGACATAAAACAAATAAAAGTTGTACATTTTTATTGGTGTGCAAGTTCTCTATCACCTTGGTATTATAGGAAACAAACTAACTGAATTGATGTCCAGTTCTAAGCAATTTTCTTAGATGTCTTCAATGTGACTAGTAAGTATGAGCATGAGCTCAGCCTAAATAAGTTTGGTCCACTCTAAAAATAACAGCTGAAATCCTGAATCACATATGTAGCTATGTAAATATAAATGTAGCTACAAATGACCTAAGGAATAGACCCCTGAAACCCACCTTATTTTATTTATTTATTTATTTTCTTTATACCCTGCTTTTCAGCCACAGGCTATCAGAGCGGCTTACAAATTGTTTTAAGCAATAGCAATTTACACATCTACAGTGCATTAAGCAGTTTCCAATGTATGTTAGCTAATTAAACTTCAGGGATCTGCTCTGAGCAATTGAGGTGTACAGCACTAATCAAGTGGGGAGCTTCAGGGTGATATGGCCAGCTCCTGCTTTGGGGCAGGTGTGGGCTGGCTGCGTCATTCCCAACACCCCACTCAACTGTGCTGCAGACTTCTGTTGCCCAGGGTGGTTCTCTGGAGTTTAAGGTGGGTTTTGGAAGGCTTTTATGATCATGGTAATAGTGCCACAATCATGAATCAAAGCATAGCTCTAGGTTTTGCATCTGTAACTGCAATGCAGGATACCAGTCAACATCATTACATTCTGCAACCCTCATCTGTAACAGATGCTAGCAATAGCACATGTATTTCTATACCACTTTATAGTGCTAAGCACTCTTTAAGCGGTTTACAACGTATAGGTTTTTTTGTGGTTTTTTTCCAGGCTGTGAGGCCGTGTTTTAGAAGAGTTTATTCCTGATGTTTCGCCTGCATCTGTGGCTGGCATCTTCAGAGAATGGTGGCCATGTGGGTGTGTGGGTTTATATACTGTGAGTCCCTGTTGAAGAGGATTAGCATGTAAATTTGTGTATTCAGTTGTAGGATGCTCAGTTCTTAGGGTGGGAGAATATGCAAGGGGGGTAAGTGTCTATTTAGCTCATAGTCCATTGTCTGCTGGGAAGCTCCCTTTCCCTGGGGGAAGTTCATTTGCATGTGTTGAGTTTTTATGTTGGTGTTTTTCAGGAATGGTAGCCAAACTTTGTTTACTTTTAGGGTTTCTTCTTTCCTTTTGAAGTTGTCCAGGTATTTGTGGATTTCAATATCTTCCCTGTGCATTCTGACCTAATAATTGTTAGCCTGGTCCAGAATTTTGGTATTTTACAATGTGTTAGCTAATTGCCCCCAACAAGCTGGGTACTCATTTCACTGACCTCGGAAGGATGGAAGGCTGAGTCAACGTGGAGCCCTGCAGGACCAAACTCACAATGTTGTAGCTGCAGTACTGGCATTTAACACTGCACTGCCAGGGCTCCAGATGCTATGTAGTTTAAGGTCCTGATTATTGTGAGCTTGTCTATATGAGGGGGGAGGAAATGTGGATTGATGCGCACTAACACCAATTTGAAACAGCTTCTATTTGTCTTAATGGATTTTTGGCAAGATCACAGGCATGCGAAGCTATCTGCTTTCACTGTTCCAATAGGCATGCCTGCAAATCAAGATGGCAGACATGAGTGAATTGCTCGTGCTTTTATTTACCTCAGGTTGCAGCCACCAAACAGTATTTTTAAAGCATATCTAAGGTGCAAAAATATGATATTCTGCCTAAATAAGTAGAAAAAAGGGGGGAAAGGCTGTTTTGTCCCCTCAGCACCTGATTGCTGTGGTGAAAATCCAACATGGTTGTTCTAGGCACTTGCCTTGTTAGCAAGTGCTGCCCCCTGTGCACATCTGACCAGCTTTCTACTTCCACTCTTATCGGGAATGCAAATAAAAGTGAATTGGTTGTCCCAATGAGCGGGAAAGTGGTGACATGATAGACATGTTTAAATGTTTGAAGGGATGTCACATTGAGGATGGAGTAAGTTTGTTTTCTGCTGCTCCAGAGACTAGGACATGGAGCAATGGACTCAAATACAGGAAAAGAGATTCCACCTAAACATTAGGAAGAACTTTATGACAGTAAGAGTTATTCAGCAGTGGAATGCACTACCTCAAAGTGTGGTGCAGTCTCCTTCTTTGGAGGTTTTTAAACAGAGGCTGGATGGCCATCTGTCAGGAGTGCTTTGATCGTGTATTCCTGCAGGGCAGGAGGTTAGACTCAATGTCCTTCGTGGTCTCTTCCAACTCTATGACTCTTTGTTTCTAGATCTTTCCTGCTGGGTGGAGCTAATGCGTGGGGCACATCCTTTGCTCTTTCCATGTGCTTAGTCATAAAAAAAATCACCTGATTAGTACTTATTTCACTTGGAACATACATAGGCACTGTGGGAAAACATTCTAAAATCTCCAGTCCTTTTCGTATCTCATGTAATTTTAATGCTGTCTTTTTATCAGCTGTTGTACTAATTGCTCCTGTTTTATTGTGTGTTTCATGATTGTATTGTGTTTATTGGCTTTAACTGACCCTGGATTTTTTTTTTCTGTCAAAACATACCATATTAATCTATAATATACTGATTAATGGAGCATAACTCTGTGAAAACATGCATAAGTTTATACTGTTAAGTGGACATATAATTCATGTCTATTTTGTTTGTGGTGTTGGGATGCATCGACTTCTAGAATTTTTTCACATCTGTGATTATATGGATCATTAACCTGTTTATTGGTTTATGTAACACTACAGATGTAATTATTATAAATAGTGTGTATAGATTTATTAGCAAAGATCAGTGCTCTGCATCTTTTGATATTCTATTCACAGTTGACTGTCAAGATTTCCTGAAGTATGGATCACAATCTTGCCATATCACCCAAAGGGAGAAGGGAGAAAGAACAAGCCTCTCTTGGACCATTTATTTTGGCTCAAGAGGAAGTCATGAGCTAGGAAAGAGAGCTGAACTGGAAAAATGTAGGAGCAGCCAGAGAAAGGAGGAGAAGTAGCACAGGGAGGCGAATGGAGCAAGAATGACCGAGGGTATAGGAGGAGGTGAGGAGGGGGAATTGACTCAATGAGTTTGATTGAGGCAGAAAAGATCTGGGGATTTTAAGAAATGAAGCACTCTTTCTTATGGGTGTGAGAAACATTTTTCTTTACACAGAATGCATTCACTTTATGTTCCTCTACAAGAAACGTGAAGAATGATGGGTCCTTAAGAAGGTGCAAATACTATAAAGTAGAAGTGTCATTGATAGAGAATTGGTCCAGGGGTTCAATATATAAGAACTTTTGCTAACTTTTAAAAGAAATGCTTCAGAATAGCTTTCGTTGTTGCTCCAAAGCCTTCAAAGGAAATTAAGCCTCACTTCCCACCCCCTCCTGAATGTAGAAACAGTTCAACATTTACATGGCAAAGACATCCATTGCAATTGCTTAATTTTTGCAAAAGTAATAGGGTCATAGCCTACCGATGTTTATTATATTAATTACCTCTACAAATTTCCATTGGCACTGTTTGTGGAAAGGGTTTTTTCCCTTCTTTAATCAACAGAATCTATCTATATCTATATCTCTCTATTTTGTTGATTAAAGAAGGGAAAAAACTGTGGGGATATTGCAAACATGAAAATTTCTTTTCAACTTCCTAGATACATAGATGGATGGATAGATAGATAGATAGATAGATAGATAGATAGATATAATGGAAGTTGCAAAGAAATTCATATATATATATATATATATATATATATATACAGTATATATAAATGGAAGTTGAAAATAAATTTTCATGTTTGCAATATCCCCACAGTAAAGGCATGCTACTGAAGAAATGTTCACCAAAAAAAACCTCTGTGTGTGTGTGTGTGTGTAATATGCTTTAATAAAGTGGAGAAGTCAGATGTGGTGTGCCACTCTCCAACTGTTCCAATTTGGCCAGGACAGTCCTGATTAATCCTATGTTGTCGAACTTTTTCAGCTGCTTTTAAAATGTACCAGTTTTTTTCTCTTCCTCCAACTTCCTCCCTTTGTCCTTAGGTTACATCAGTTGAAGGAAACTGAGTGCAAAATGCAAAAGTAATTTACATTCAAATAAACTCAGTAGAGGGAGAGAATTCTTGCCCTTCCCAGTAGGTTCAGGCAAAAGCAAACAGCTGCAGCCTCTCCTAGCTTGTGTGTTCTTCCTCATTACAGTTGTCCCTCCATATCCACAGATTTGGTATCCACGGATTTAAGTATTGAAAATATTCTTTAAAAAAATAATAATCCAAAAAGCAAACCTTGATTTTGCCATCTTATATAAAGGACACCATTTTGCTATGCCATTGCATATAATGGGATTTGAATATTCATGGATGTTGGTATCCATGGGGGGTCCTGGACCCCAGCAAATATGGAGGGACAACTGTAATAGCTTTTGCCATCTTGACCACATTGATATGGCTTGGCCACAGATGTCCCAGTTTTCATCTGTGAAACATTGGAGAGTTTGCTATAAAAGCAGCCAATAGAGGCTAGAGGTTGGGGTCCCCTTCAGACCAGAATGCCACATTGGTTCACTTACCGTGAATGTGCATTCTTGATGAGGAGCGAACAGAAATTCTTCATTCTGGGTAACGCCCACTACTGCCCAGCTGGAAGCAGGAAGTTGACCATGGTCACATGGCCTATTTTCCAATGTCTTTGTTCTCCTCCTCGGCCACGTGGCCAGTTCACTGACTAGCAAAGCCCTGAAGACCTGTGATGAAATAAGAAAGATTGCAAGCAACCACTTATAGATAAACTGTCGCAGACACCGGGTGGGAGATTTCCTGTTTGCTCCTCATCAAGAATGCACATTCACGGTAAGTGAACCAATGTGGCATTCTCTAGGAGGAGGAGCAAACAGGAATTCTTCATTCTGGGATGTGCCCAAGCTAGAAGACTGAATGGGTGGGGTGTCTGTGAAAAGAAAATAGGAAACTAGACCCTTAGAACCACTTGGAGGATCCTTCTGCTGAAGGTGGCCTCTGTAGACCTGAACTTGTCCACCTTATAGTGCCTGATGAAGGTGGAAGGGGAGCTCCATGTTGCAGCTTTGCATATCTCTGCTAAGGGGGCGTTAGTGGAGAAGACTGCTGTGGTAGCCACCGATCTCATGGAATGGACCATTACTGCTGATGGTCTCAGGACTTCTGCAATATCATATGCCATCAGGATACACGCCTTGATCCAGGTGGCTATGGTCCTGCAAGATGCCTTCAATCCCATGGAGGCTGAATTGAAGGACACAAAGAGGGAGTTGCAGTGTTTGAAAGATGTATATTTTGGTTCTTTTGATGTATATTCGAAGGGCCCTCCTGATGTCCAACTTATGCCATTGTCTCTCCCAAGGGTGAGTTGGATTGGGGCAGAAGGAAGGAAGCACCAACTCCTGTGCAATGTGGAAGCCAGATAGCACCCTGGGCCAAAATGAGGGATCGAGGTGTAAAGTGACAAAGTCCTCTGTGAATGTGCAAAGGTGGTCCCTTATTGAGAGGGCCTTGAGCTCTGAGACCCTTCTAGCCGATGTGATGGCCACCAAGATGGCCACCTTTAAGGTGACTGCTCGCAGAGGAACCCTCCTGAGAGGCTTGAAAGGCAGCTGCATCAGTTGCCTGAGCACCAGGGGTAGGTTCCAAGAAGGGAACCTGTGTCTGACTGGCGGGGAAATCAGGGTCTCTCCCCACAGGAAACGCTTCACATACGGATGGGATGACAGGGTCCCCCCTTTTTGAGTGAGAAGATTGAGGCGAAGGCTGCTGCCTGCCTGCCTCTTCAGAGTATTTGGCCAAAGGCCCATGGCCAGGCCATCCTGTAGGAATGCCAGGATATGTTTCACGGAGGGAGCATCCCCCACAATTGATCTGGACCTGCACCATCAAGAGAAGGCCTGGCAGGTCACCTCATATATTCTGTTAGTGGATTCTCTTCTTGACGAAAGGAGGGTGTTCACCACTGACTCCTCATAGCCGAAATCTCTTAGGGTCTGCCTCTCAATCTCCAGGAGGTTAATTGTAGCCAGGCAATGTCTTGGTGGTTGACTGGATCCTGATGTAGTAGCCCTTCCTTCAGAGGGAGCCTCCATGGCTCGACTACTGACATGTCCACAATTTCGGAGAACCAGGGGTGTTGAAGCCAGTGTGGCACCATGAGAAGAACCTGCGCCCTTTCCTGCCGGATCTTCCTGCACACCTTCCCCAAGAGGGGCAGGGGAGGGAAGGTGTACAGAAGGCCCCTGGGCCATGGCATTCTCAGGGCATCCATCCCTTCTGCTTGAACCTGGAAAAGAAACAAGGAAGCTTCTTGTTGTATTGTGAGGTGAACAGGTCCACCTCCAGGGGCCTGTACCAGTCCTGGATGAGGAGGAATGTTTCCTGGTCCAACTCCCATTCCGTTGGGGAGACTGAGTGTCTGCTGAGGTAGTCCGCCTGGGTAATGATGGATCACTGCAGGTACTGGGCTGATAGAGAGGCAAGGTGTTGCTCCGCCCACATAAGGAGGAGGACCACCTCCTGGTGTAGGGACCTGGACTTGGAACCTCCCTGTCTTGCGATGTATAAGCGGGCTGTGGTATTGTCCGTCAGCATGAGAACGTGTGCGCCCCTGAGGTCTCAGGCAAACCGACGGAGTGTGAGGCACGCTGCTCTGAGCTCCAACCAGTTGATGCTGTGAGCTTGTTCCTCTTTGTTCCATAGTCTTTGTGCCATTCTCGACTAAAAGTGAGTGCCCCAGCCTCTAAGGCTTGTGTCGGTGGTCACCACCTGCTAGAGTGGCAACGAGATCGGAGAGCCTCTTGCTAGGTTGCATTCCTGGGACCACCACTTTAAGGATTCCCTCACCTAGGTGGGAATCTGCAGAAGAATGTCCTTCTTCAAGGCTATTTTGTAACCCCACTTCCAATACACCCCACTTTTGGAATGTTAGCATTGGCTATAGGCCTCAGAAACTGGCCAACTTGGTTCATTACTGTGCCCTTGTACAAGGGAAAAGACAGGATGGTCTCAGAAAAGGTCATTTCTGGTTTTTCCCTGGAAAGGAAGGCCTGAGGCTGAGAAGGCAAAAGGAGACACATTCCACATAAATGGGAGATTAATGGATGGAGAAACCCTTTTGTGCTTGCTGATTGTGAAATTTCCTCTCCTCAGCTCCCAACCTAAAAGAAGTTGCTCAAAGCTGTTAAAATTCAATCATTGGACATTAAGAAACACATTTAGCATATTCCTCACCTTTTGTCAAGACCAGGAAACTCATTGTGCAATCCATGAAGGCTCATGGAATTCATTGTTTCAACCCATGAAGCACCAATCCCCTCAGGTGTATTTGGAGGTATAAAAGGCCCTCTAAAGCATGCCTCATTTGCGCACAGCCAGTAACAGGGGGACACTCTGCTGCTCTGTGTTAGCCACACCCAGTTTCCTCCATCCATTCTGCCAGACTGACTACGGGACAGGTAATATTATTATCCCAGCAAAACCCTCTTGCAACCCCCTATCCAAGTTTTCCTACTGTTTCTTTCTATAGCCTTGAGTGAATGCTTCTTCTGGGTGAATGTGAGTATGTTTGGTGTTATTTTTGAACTCCTTAATAAAAAAACATACTTAGTTTTAAATCTGTATGTATTCCATCTAGACGAGTACTGGTATAATTGGTTTAAAAAGATTCCATTGTTACCCTCTTTTGCATAGCTAAGTTGAGTTGCTGCTAATTTCCCCAACATATTAGAAACTCGATATTTTCTTGGAAATTTCCAAGAAGCATTTTGGGTAATAATTTGGTGTAGAAAGGGCATCAGCAGCGCCTGAAGTGGATACGAGTAGAATTGCTCCAATGGCACTATCTGGGTTGCTGAGATCATGAGGCCCAGAAGCCTGGCTAAGGACATTAGAAGGACCGACTTCAGGGATGAGAGGTGATGAACCTCTGATCATATCACTTGATGCCGTTCTTGGGACAAGGAGATCTTGAAACATTCTGTGTCCAGGAGGGTGCCCAGATGCACTATAGACTGCGAAGAGATTAAGGTACTCTTTTTGAAATTCATAAGGAATCCGTGGAGCTGAAGAGTCTGAATAGTTACTCATAGGTCTCTGAGTGCCTTCTCCCACAATGAGGCTCTCAGGAGGATGTCGTCGAGTTAGGGGTAGAGATGGATTCCCTTGGTGAGCTGGTGTGCCACCAGGATGATTAGGATCTTTGTGAAGACCTGGGGAGCTGAGGCCAATCCGAAGGGCAGGGCCTTGAACTGGAAGTGACTTTCCCTGAAGGCAAAGCGAAGAAAGCACCTGCTTTCCTCGTGAATCTGAATGTGGAGGTATGCCTCCATCAAATCCAGAGAGGCCAAGAAATCTCCTTTCTGCAGGGCCTCTCGGATTGATGACAATGTTTCCATCCAGAACCGCTTGCAGGACAGACATGAGTTTGTGTACCTGAGATCTAAGATTGGCCGGGAATCTCCTCCCTTCTTGGGTACTGTAAAGAAGAAGGAGTAGATTCCTGAGAATCTTTGACCATCTGGGACTTCTTCTATTGCCTTGATGTCCAAAAGATGCTGAATGGCCCTGCGCAATTCCGAGGCCTTCTAAGCATCCGCCAGAACTGGGGCCGGAATGAACCTATCCCTTGGTCTGGTGTTGAACTCCAGTTTATACCCCTGAAGAATCATTTGCAGTACTCACTTGTCTGTCGTGGAGCTGGACCAGACCTCAGGAAACAGGATTAGGTGGCCCCCCGCTGGCTGTAGGGGCGAGTCAGAATTGTTGCTTGGAGGTCCCCTTTTGTTGTGGGAGCCTCCTCTGCGGTTACAGTTCGTCTGGGACGGTGGGGCATGTCTGATGACCTGATTAGTTCTGGCCCAAGCAGGGCGAAAAGGGTGATAGTCCTTCTGCCTGCATATCCTGTGGAGGATCAAAAGGAGGATGACTGAAAAGACCTTTTGGCCCCTGATTTATCTGAATGACATGTCAATGAGGGCATGACTTGCTTCTCCTTGGTTTCAACTAGGATGTCCTTCAATGCTTCCTCCCTGAACAGTTTAGTGCCCTTGAAGGGAGCAGTGCAGAGGTATGCCCTAGAGTGTGTGTCCACGTTCCAGTGCTTCAGCCAGATAGAGTGGCAGGCCAGCGTAGCTGTGCCGATGGACCTGACCGAAAAGGCAAAGGCATCCAGAGATGCATCCGCTACCAGTTGGAGAGTGGGGATCACCCTATTGATGACCCTGTTTAGTGTCCTGGTGTCCAGGTGAGGGGCTTGTTGAACCTCATTCAGCCAGAGAAATGCAGCCCTAACGAACAGAGGTGCTGTTGCTGTGGCCCTTACGCCTAGTGCTGAAGCCTCATGAACCTTCTTCAATGCACCATTGGCTCTCTTCTTGTCTGGGTCCTTAAGAAGGGCTTCCCCTTCTTTAGGAGCCAAAAAATTGGAAACCAGTGAGGCCACCTGTTTGTCCACGACGGGCACCTTCAATTTCTCTAAGACTTGCTTACTTGGTGCATAAAACTTCTGTGCCAATAGGGTCTCTCGTTTGCCGAGGGCTGGCTTGTTCCACTTTTCCAGCCAGAATATGGTGGAATGTATCTGGGAAGGGCAGGTCCTTTTTCTGTATCATCAGGGACCTGAGGACTACTTCAACTTTTTCACTCCTCTTTTGTTTCTGTGCTTGTGCTGAGTCAGCTTGGGATTCTTCTGAGCCCCACTCCAGGGCTGCTATCATCCTGGTAAGTAAGGTTTGATATGCCTCGCCTTGGAACAAATGATCGGAGACACTGGGCTGTGGCTGTTCGGAATCCGAGCATTCACCTTCCTCCTTCTCATCCTCGGGGGTCTGGCCCTGATCCCCTTTGGATTGCACTCCCTTCAGGATGTTCAGGAGCTGGACAACCTCCTGCGCCTCACCCTTGGAACCCTCTGAGGAGTGCACGGGGCAGGATGCCTTTCTCTTCCTCTGATTCATTCCCCCTGTGGGGGGAGGAGTTGGCAGGCAGGCCTAGAGACAGTCCAGAGGGACCTGCCTGATCTGGTACTGATGCGCCAGTGGGGTCCATGTGGACTATCAGTAGTGCATGGGCCTAGAGCCAGGCATTGGGAGAGGCACGGGAAGGCTCACCTGAACCACTGTGGAAACACGGCCCGATTTGACTGCTTAGTCCACCCTCCCCGTCTGGCTTCCTGACGCTCGCCCGTTGGCCTGGGGTGGGGCCCCCAGTTTGGATGGCCACTGTTGCAGTGGTGGGAGCCTGTCCCCCTTGCTGCCATGCCAGCGGAGGAAGCGTCGGAGAGGTCGGAAGCCCCAACCTACTCCGGATGGTCCCCGACTCGTCCCCAGTGACATGAGCTCCTGATTCTAGGGAGGTCGGGACTGACGCCTTGGGCCGGGTGGACATGTGGCTGTGGGGGAATTGACCAGGATCCGGCTCCCCCCCTGTATGGGGGCATGCTGATGATGGGTGCGTGGGAACCGCCTCCCCCCCGAGAAATGGCGCTGTGTCTCCACCCATGGTGGAGTCCAAAGGGGGGAAGCCCTTTTCATGTCCCCTGGGAGGAGTGCGGAGGATAGGAGGTGGAGGGCCACCTGAAGGATGTCCTCCCTCTCCGCGTTGGCGGGCCCCAGGGAAGAGGCCTGGATAGAGGCTCTGGCCTTTGGATTTCCTGCCCCATCCCTGGCGGGAAGAAGAGGCCTCACCTCATTGCCACCTGAAGCCAAGTTCAAGCGGTCTATGAGCCACTCCTCCGGTAAGGCAAAGTCTTCGGAGGTGGCTCTAGAAAGGGAAGGTGGAGGGAAGAGGGTGCCCCATTCCGATTTCCAGGGGGAGAAAGGCTGGGGCTCCCTGCCCCAGTTCCCCAGTACCTCCTGGGGCAAGCCGGCCCCCCGTTAGTCAGCCCCTTCCCTGCTGGCCATCGCCATTGATTGGATTTGCTGCTGTGTGGTCTCCAGCTGCCCAGCGAGCTCTGGCTCAGGGCTGCGCCTGGTGGCAGCCAACGCACCTCACGCGCTTTCCGAGCAGCTGAGGGTGGACTTATCCTTTGCCTTGCGGGGCGGCATGCTCGAGGAGCAGCCTGCCTGTGAGCCTGCTGCACAGGGGGAAGCTTCCCTCTCAGTCTCTGCCCCAGAGCTGCTCTGGGTGGCTGGACACTGGCTTCTTTCCCTTCCCGCTGGCGCTACTCGAGCCTGAGCTCCTTCCCAAACCTTTAGCCATACTCAGAGACAGAGAGGAATAAAGGAAAAAAGGAAGGCAGGATGATGATGATGATGATTGCGAAGGGAAAAAAATTGGAGAAGCGAAGAGGAATTTCTGGAGGAGAAATCACTGCATCTGAGCTGGGCAAAAGCAGGAAGTAGAACTGGCCACATGGCCGAGGAGGAGAACAAAGAAGTTGGAAAATAGGCCATGTGACCATGGTCGACTTCCTGCTTCCAGCTGGGCAGTAGTGAGCGTTACCCAGAATGAAGAATTCCTGTTTGCTCCTCCTCCTAGAGAATAATTATGAATCTTCCGTGGCTGCTGCAGAAAGTGGTCTAGCAGCTCCTTGTGTTTTCTCCCCAGAAAGATGAGGAATTTTACATTTTGGACTACAACTCCCATGGCTCTGCTGACTGGGGGGGTTGGGGAGCTGAAGTCCAAAACATAACTTTTCCAAGGCCTAGAAAAAGAAGATTTTTATAGCACAAGTTTCCCCTTACAGGTACAAGCAGAAAAAAAATGTAAATGTGAAGTGCATTCATTGGTACATATATAGGAGTGGGGAGCAGGACTGTGCTTTGTGACCATACTCTGACACATTCTCAGAGTGCCCCATCACACTCTAAGTTGGACTGCACACTAGGCATATTGATATCAGGTGGTGTGTTGGGCAGGTGTGATTCTTCTCCTCTCTCATATCTTCACTGGACATATGTGCTTCTTTGTACATTGAAAACTCAAAAGGGAAAAAGTATTTGATGGAATAAGACAGAGGAAATTGCAGAGGGAAGCTGTATTCAGAGTGTCTGAATTGTTTATTATACCCAAAGCGTTTGGGGATATATTATTCCTACTCCAGGGGCCAGAGTGAAATATGAACTCAAATGTCTAACATGTTAAAAACATTTTAAATTGTACAAGAGATTGCAACAAGCCATTTCCTTCTGACACAAATTGCTACAAATACACTTTCCATCTGTAATGAATATGTTACATTGACTGTTCGAGGTTACAGCACAAGTATACTGTATAGTATTGTTTCACACAAAGAAGTGAAGAAAAATAAGGCACTCCCTAGTGTTGTATTAATGCCCCTTATGTGTTTTGTCTTGCCAAATGTTACAAGTCAGAGACACACACAGAGGAAAGGACAGCGCAGGAGGAGCTGCAGTTCTGCCTGATTTCATAAGCTTCAGCATCTTCTTCCAGCCTCAGAGGCATCATGATGAACGTAGTCTGAAAAAAAAAACTCCAGATAACTCTACTTCAGGAGTTTCTGTTTTTCCAAGCAAAAGCATGTGGAGGTGTCAAAATGAAAAGTGGAAAGTGAGTCAGGTAACCATGATTCTGGAGGAATCTTTGACTTGTCACCTCAAAAAAAAAAAAAAGCAAAACATAAATAAAATGCAAGCAAATCACATATTTTACATTTTTATACACTAAACAACAAAAAGAACTAACACATATTTCTTTGCCCTAAAGTAGCACTGTCATAATAAAATACAGAGAAATAGCCAACTGCCTAAAAATGTGCAGTTTATAGCTCTGTTTCTTGTAACAGTTTAAAAAAAAATAATAAAATGAAAGAGGGAAAAGAGGTGTGATCTGTTCAGCTTTTCAGTGATTTCAAGGACTGCCTTTGGCAGTCAACAGTTTCTAGGTTTGTTTGTTTGTTTAGGCAAGAACTCCTGATATTAGGATGGACTTACAGCATGTTTTATAGCTGAGATGGGGAATGTGTAGCTCTCCAGCAACTGTTAGACTGCGGCTCCCATCATCCCTTACAATTAGCTATGCTGGCTACAGCCAAGGGGAACTGTGGCCCAACAGTATCTAGTGGACCACACTTTCCCAACCCCTATTTTCTTGATTTAATGGTGTTGTTTAGGCAAAATCAATGGCACATAAGTCATTACAGAGGCAGAAAGGATGGCAAATCAAGATATTCATCACCTCTATATCAGGTTTGCAGAGCACGTATATAACTAAAGGAGCTTTTCCAGGTAGATTGGGTATGCGTGCACTTACAGGCATAAATATGGATGGGATTGTAGAACTGTTAGTGACCCAGTGAAATATCCACCAATTGGTGGCAATACCACCAATTAGCTACAACCTCTACCCATTCCATCTGTCCAGAACATAATGGCACAGACTGCCCAAAGGAGATAATGAGGTGAACAAGTTGAAAATAAGATGGTTTCTTAACCATGTATCTTTGGACCATGTGCCATTAGAAGCTTGGAAGCACACGTTCTGCAACTTGATCTGCACCATCTTTGACAAGTTATTGCTGGAAAGAGTGCGCAACTGCACAGGGGGTAGGGGCCAATTTTCACACCTCCATCTGGTTCCACCATCATATCAAGGTGAACAAGAAAGTAACATTGTATCATTTCTGGGTGCATTTTGGCCTACTTTTGATTCTTTTTCATAGGGGGAGGTGTCCTGGGTTTTGAGGTCTTGTGGTGACCCAAACCACCACATTTGCAGGTAGTTTGGGGCATTTTGACTACTCTGGGGCAAAATACAACCCCCAAATGACAATTTTAAACATATTTTGTGGGGTGAGGGAGCTTTAGGGCTGCAAAGTAGGAGTGCATGCAGCCTGAACTTTACCCACCCCTGGGCTACATCACAGTTTTATAATTTAGTTGGTCACCTCTGTCAACTACTTCTGGACCCACAGAAATGTGACCATACCACTTTTTTTTTGTCAGATGATGATAGTTGACTTTCCATGGCCAACATCACTCTGGGCTCAGCAATGGTACAAGTATCACTAAGGTCCACTTTTTGATCTTCCTTTTGACTCTCCCTTTCTAGTTTCATAAACTGAGCAGCTCTTCCCTGTCATCCAAAGATGCTGCAAAGTAAACTATTCAACATTCTTCCCCTTCTCTATACCCCAGTCTTTCTAGCCAACAGTGCTCCCATGTCACATCAGTTACAGTGGCTCTTACTGACATGATTACAAGGTCAAAACCACTACTGAACTGTTGAAATGACAAATTTTGGGTATTCCTTATATGCTACCACTCAGTAAATAGAGATTCTTCCTTTTTTAAAAAAAAAACACAATGAAAAGGTATATATTAGATTTTTCTTTCAGTCTCAGCTTGATCCGACAGGCCAGTAGACATTGCAAATAGTCATCTGATACATTATTTTTTGCCCAGGGGTAGTAGTTTCCCCCCAAGTGTTTTCAACTTACTCTATTGACAAATTTATTTTGATGTCACTTGGAGGTTTATACTCAGGCAGAAATGCTAAAGATTCTGTGTGCATACAGAGCTTTAGTCTAAGATTTTAAAATGCATTCATTCATTCAGCTTATACATTGCCTTTCCTCTGCCATGGGATACCAGAGCTCTCTAACAGAGAAGGCTAAATATCTCACAAAGCTACAAATCCCAGAATTGAAAATCATTGAGTCATGGCAGCTAAAGCAGTGCCAAACTGGATTATTTCTGCAGTGCAGATGCAGCCAGAGTTGACAATATTGTCATTGTCTCCTTCTGAAGCTGAGAGAGTATGACTTGACCAAGGTCACCCAGTGGGTTTCCATGGCCAAGCAGGGATTTGACCCCTGGTCTGGAAATTTGTAGTATAATGTTCAAACCACTATGCCACACTGGCTCTTGAGCTACAACATTACCAGACAATAAATGAGGCAGTAAGCCAAAGTGAAGGACTATATGCCAAAGTGAAGGATTACCCTGCTCTATGAGGAGTGGCTTAGGGAATTGGGTATGTTTAGTCTTGAGAACAGAAGGTTATGAGGTGACATGATAGCCATGTTTAAATAGTTGAAGGGATGTCATACTGAGGCTGGAACAAACTTTTCTTCTGCTGCTTCAGAGACTAGGACGTGGAGCAATGGACTCAAACTACAGAAAAAGAGATTCTAGCTAAACATTATGAAGATCTTCCTGATGGTAAGAGTTGTTTGGCAGTGGAATACCCTGCCTTGGAATGTGGTGGAGTCTCCTTTGGAGGTTTTTAAACAGAGGCTGGATAGCCATCTGTTGGGAATGCTTTGATTGTGTATAATGTACACGATTCCTGCAGGGCAGGGGGTTGGACTAGATGGCCCTTGTGGTTTCTTCCAACTCTTTGACTCTATGATTCTTTCTGTTCTGTGATAGCCACAAAAGCATCCTCAGTAAGTAGGAATCCAGTGCTTACATCAAATCTGTGGCTTCTTCTAACCAAAGTTAACGAAAACAACTAGAGTCAAACTGTGGCTTTAGAGCTTCATTTGTTAACTTTGGATAAAACAAAGCACAATTATTTGTTTGTTTGTTTGTTTGTTTGTTATTTTATAGGCCACCTTTCTCCCAGAATGGGACCCAAGGTGGCTTACAGCTTAGTTTAGATGCTCATACTTCCCTTGTTTTGCATGTGAAAGAGGTTATGTAAGTCTGATCTTTGCTCCAGTTTGGGTCAAATGAAGATGACTTGCAGAATGTAGGACACATAGGCTTCTTGTAGGCTTTTCTGCAGCTTGCCATGAGTGCCTACTGCTTCCTCAGCCTGTCTACTAAATTTCTTCAGGCACAGCTATTGGCACCAGTACTATATTTGCTAATTTACCCCTCACCAAAATTATCACCACTGCACCAGCTGAAATTGATGTGGTAGGATGGTGACTTTGAGCCCTGCTGATAGCTACTCTTAGTGAAGTCAATGATCTGAATCCTATTGCTGGTCTCACTAAGGCTGCTGCCACACTGCAGAAATAATGCAGTTGGACACCACTTTAACAGCCATGGCTCAGTGCTATGGAATTCTGGGATTTGTCATTTTGTGAGATATGTAGCCTTCTCTGTCAGACAGCTCTGGTGCCACAGCAAACTACAAATCCCAGGATTTCATAGGATGGAGCTATGATACTTGTAGAGGTGTCAAACTGCATTATTTCATTATTGTGGATTCAGTTGGGGAAAAAAAGCTCGCATTTAGTATTGTCTCCCACAGGACCAGAACAGAACAGCTATAGAACACTGACGTCATGTGGTAAGGCAGGACTAGAGGAGCTATTATTGGGCTGTGCTGCAGCTTCCCTTCCTTCATGCAATAAGCTCCCCAAACAAAAGTTTTTTGCCTACTGGCAGAAGAATAACAAAGAGCAATTAACAGTGCAATATGGGGAAGACTCTGCCCAGGTGACCTCTGTGCCTACTTGATTTCTTGTCTAGTTACTAACTATTGATAGGAATTTCAGGTCACTGCTGTCCCCTCTTGTCTTTGAACCAGACTTGGACTGGTGAAATACAGCACACATTGAAATAGAAGACAATATATGGGCACTCTGTGGTTCAGCCAGGATAAGGGATGAAATTTTTAAGCCACTTTCTTTCTGCTTTCATCTACATATTTTCAACTGACTCGAAAAAAACATATGGCTAGATTCAGACGTAGTTCAGGTTTAAAGCAAGCTAATTGAAATTAGTGTGTCACAGTAAACCTTAGGGTTGCCATATGTTAGGTCCTGAGTCTGCTGTTTTCATGGGTTATCTCCAAACAGGAGATGAGGGTGCAAATTCTCCAGTTTTTGTGGCTTCAGCATTGGGCAAGAGGAAAAGACTGTGTGCAAATCCCCAGCTCAGATAGTTGAGCACCAGCTTGCCACAGTTTGCAAGGCTGAATTGATTTGTTGCTGCAACTTGCAAAGGCTCTCCAGGGGGAGGTCTATGCTTTTACTAACACAGCTTCCTCCTTCCCTCTCATTTGTTGTGGTGCCTGGGCTCACCCTCTACTTTGCTCTACCTCCACTTCTGGACAGAAGCAAGTAGGCTGGATTAAATCCCATCTCCCTAAGAAAGTGAGAAGAATAATACCTTCATTTTTCCTTGACCTGGGAACAGCATCTTCAGCTAAAATTTCTGTCTTAATTTCTGAACAGTAAAATATGTTCTGTGTGTGTGTGTGTGTGTGTGTGAGAGAGAGAGAGAGAGAGAGAGAGAGAGAGAGAGAATGACAAGCTGTGAACATCTGTGGTTCATACTTGATGCACAATACTTAATGTCATCACCAGGAGACATCCCTAGTTCTCAGAAACCTACAGGACTGAGATGTCCCTGAACTGGCAAACCTATTAATCATCAGTTTCAGGGGTTCTACTCTAAACATGATTAATTTGGATTCAACTTGTAATGTCAAAAGGGTGTGAAGAAAACATTAAGAAAGGGCAGTTTTCCAGTGTCCTGAGTTATAAAGCCAAGAGCTATCCTTTACACAGTATCAGCAATCAATTCCACAAGCAGTATTTGCTTGTGTATTATAAGGCCTCAGTTTTTAATGTTATTGGGGTTGTCTATACAGTGAAAATATCCCTCACAGAGTTCATCTGGAATATGAGCTGTCTTTATGGGATCCTGCATTTTCTCATCGTATTGAGAAGAGGGGGGGGAGAGCAAAAAGTATGTGAGGAAAGCATTTGTGTCTTTTCCCTTCTTTTTAAAGAAGCTCCTGTAATATGTGCATTTTAACTCATTAAGACAAGTGATTTGACATGAATCGCTTCCCCATACAAGAGGAAGTGCAAACGTGATTGGCTGGATGAGTGCAGGGGGCAGGGCTGAGTTACAGAGCAAGCGCCTGCTGCTGCCATGTTGGATTTTCACCTTAGCGAGTTATACTAAGGCAATAAAATGGGGGATTTGTGTTATCTTTTCCTCTCTCTTTTTTCCCCCAGAAAGATGAAATAATGCTTGTGTGCACCATAGAAATCGTGGGGTTTTTTTTAAAAAAATGTTCAGCAGCAGCAGATTTAAAATTGTGAGCAATTCACTCATGACCACAGCTACAGGCATGCAAATTATATGGGGGTTGTAAGACAGGTCGCTGCTTCTGCAACTTGCTATTACTGTGGAGCAATCTGTTGTTGCTTTTCTTCATGTAGACAAGCCTTTTGTTTTAAGTTATGGTCTGGTTCATACTACTGAAACGTGTTTCAAAAAAAGGGGGGGGGAAGAAGAAGAAGCAAGAACAGTGGAAGGTAGTCATTCTCAGACTAGATATGTACAGGGGTGTAGCTGTTGGTGGGGGGATGAGGGCATTGCCTCCAAATGAGAATGCTCCCTCCCATGAAATTTCCCTCCAGTCCCCTGGCATTGCAGTTGAGTAAGTTAAAATTTCAGTTGAGTATTTAGAAATTCAGTTTAGGCATAGAAGAAAGGCAGGGAGGCAAAGTTACCAGGCAAATGCGAAGACAGGAAATATAAGACTATGTGAAAAATTTTCAGTGTCTTAGGACTTTTTCAAATGGTTGGAAAAAACCTCCGAGGGGGTCGGGAGAAGAACGGGGCTGTCGCACTTACACAGCCCCTTTTCAGACAGCCCCGTCCTCCTCCCAACCTTCCTCTGTGCTGCTGGCACCGCTTTTTACTGATGGAGGTTTTCCAAGCTGGCAAGTCTTGGAGGTGGGTGAGTTGCTTTCTTCTCTTTTCTTTGATTCCTCTTTCCTAGCAGCCTGAATGAATGCAAAGGCCACAATCTCTCTCGCTCTCGCTCTCGCTCTCGCTCTCATATTCTGTACTCAGTTGCTTTCCCTGCCACCCTCCGCCCCCAGTTTAGGCAAGGAAGGTTTAATCATCCATATGCCAAGAGCTCTATATAGTCTTTTTATTCTTTATAGCTAGTTGCAAACAGTAAATGAAACAATCAAAGAGTGCTCTGCTGCTATGCAGTATCAGGTGAGAGTTCATATATCATATGCAACATATCCTCTCCACTGGTGCTTTGACTGTTTTACCATACACACAGGTGTGTGTACTTTTGGCTACTGTCTGACCCACCTGAAAGTGTCAGGACAAGTGCCTTAGAAGACTACATGAAGTTTTAATACAAAAAAGTAACTTTTATACATTTTGGGAGAATAGAAGTTAGAAGCAGGTGTGGAACAACCCTGTCATTTCTGCTACTCACAGCCTCTCATGTTAATAACCTTAAAACTTTTCTCTCTCATTTCCACATCAGTTTGCATACTTGTTAAAATCTCTGTGTGAAATTTTAAACTACATGAAAGTATACACACTTGTTTATGTGCACATATCCTATTACACAAGCATTTTAACTCATTTTTGCCTAGTATGCACATTTGCAAAAGCTACTTATCCATGTAGAACACATTTTTATATATTATTTTTCACAGATGTGCATGTTTGGGGTGAAACTTTCCCTCTAATATTAACCTCTTGTACACGTTTTGACTGGAAAAGCGCATCATGAAATTTGGAGAAGTGTAAATAATTTTCCTCATCCCAGGTTGGGAACAGACAGAGAAAGAGCCATGATTTGGCAAAATGCCACTGTTCATCTCCTGACTGCATATCAGGAAAAGGGGAAAAATTCCTGCCAATTTTGGAAGAACAAGTACCTAGACCAGTGTGGCAAAGATGCTGCAGAGAAGATACCCTTTGATGACCTCCATGGTCAGAGACCAGGATACTTTTGCATAGTGCACAAGGTGCCAGAGTGTGTCACATGATGGGGGTGGGACAATAGTCTATTTAATGCCTGGCTTCCCCCTCGTGTGCCTTTTCGGATCATCACAGTGAGGGCGAGGGAGGAGAGAATTTAAGACTTCAGTGTACACCTTGACACCCTTTTGGTGAACAGCAGGGCTCTGGAAAAGCCTCTACAGGTCCTGGGACCTGGGGTAGGGAGTGGGGAAGGAATCTATCCTTGAGGCTGACCTGGGGTTTTTGCTCTCTTATAAGGTCCTGGGACCCTGCGTTTACCTTCTAGTAAGTGGCCAGCTGGGAAGCAAACCAACTATTGGACTGCCCTTGGGTCTCAGGTGTTTTCCCAAAGGAAAGGCTAAGGGGGTAGTCTAGAGTAGACACCTGGTCCAAGTCTACACAAAGGGGGGAGGATGGACTGCTCCACAGTAATAGCAAGTCACAGCAGCTGAGACCTGTCTTAATGGTTTTACAGCCCCCATAAACCCTGCATACCTGTAGCTGAGACTATGGCCATGAGTGGATTACTCTCATTTTTAAATCTGCTGCTGCTGACCTTTATATATATATATATATATATATATATATATATATATATATATTTCTATGGTGCGCACAAGTGATATTCCCCCTTTCCCCAAAAAGAAAGAGAAAAAAAGAAAGCACAGACTTCTGTTTTATTGCCTTAGCAATCACTCGCTAACGCAAAAATCCAACATGGCAGCAGCGGGCGCTTGCCCTGTAACCCAGACCACCCTCTGCACTCATCCAGCCAATCAGGTTTGCACTATGTCCTTCATGGGAAGCAATTCATGTCGAATTGCTTGTGTTAATGAGTGAAAATGCACATATCTCTGGAGATTTTTTTTTAAAGTCAGGAAAAGCTATGAAGGCTTTTCCTCTTTTTGGCCCCCCAACTTCACAATATGATGAGACAATGCAGGATCCCACTAAGATAGCTTGTTTTCTAAGCGAATTCTGTGAGGGTGTTTTCACCGTGTGGACAACCCCCTGGCTTCAGCTGGGCCTGCATCAAGTTGTTTCCCCTCTTGCTCCTTTCAGGTTCAATTAACATAAATAGAATATAGGTCAAATAAAGTGGCTCTTATTTAACCCAACTTTCTGTGTCTGGTCTCATTATTCCATGGTTGGTCATCAATAGCACTGGCTGCCAATTTGTTCCTAAACTAGTTGTTGTCCCTTTCATGACTTAGGATTCAAATATTTTAGGGTTGAATTTTTCCTGTGAAGTTTTCTCACAGCAGCTGTGAGATGGTAAAGCCTGATTTCATTATGGTGAGTCACCTTCAAAGAGTATGGTTTGCATTGCTGTTGCTCCCAACTTCTGAAATACTGTTCCAGCAAAGGTGCATCTTTTTCACCAATTTCTGTAAAGATTGCAAGGTATTATTCTTCCGAGGTTTGTTGACATATAGAATGGGCTAGACAATTATTGCTGTGTTATCTGCTTCTCTAGGGGCCCATTTACATGGGCAAATATTCCTCTAAATATACCGCAAAGATAGCTCATTGTTCCCATGGATCGCACCACAGCATCGCCTCATTCAGAAGGGGGGAAGGTAAAACACCCAAATATAGCGTGCCAAGGGTTCTCGCTACTTTTGCCGGTATATTTGCAATGTAGCACATTATTGGCAGTGTAAACAACCATTCCGCTAATGGCTGCAGCAGAGCTGCACTGTGATTGGTTGCTATGATGAAGGGGTGGGCTTAAAAGAGGGGGACTGAGGGAGGGAGATTCAGTAGCAATCAGGAAACTTTGAAAAATCCTCTCTGCTATTTTGCAAGCCAGTTTGCAAACAAAAAGGATTCCCAACAATTTACAGTCAGGGGAGATCTGTTCCCCACATAAAGAAAGGAATTCCTTCTTCTCCTCAGCTGCGATCTCACTGTCTCTCTGCTTCGGGGAGTGAGTTCATTTACAGGCAGATTTACGGAGACAGAGACAGAGACACTTCTTTGATCTTCCCCCCTGCTATTTTGGCAGTGTGTGAGTCTTTCTTTAGCTAGAAAATGCAGGGCTTCAAATTCTTTCACTCACGATCTAGCCTCTTCCCCATAAAGCCTTCCTTTGCTTGGGAGGCCACGCCCCCCGCACTTTTTCAAGTCTGAATGAAAAAGCAGCATAATTAGAAAAAAAAAACCTGACTGGCACAGCTGCAGAAAAGAATTAAAGCGCAAGTTGCCGCAATAAATCTGCCGTGTAAATGAACCCTAGGTCTCATTTATGAATGTGACAATTTTTAGGTGTGATTATGTTAATCCTTACGCACCAGGTTTTTTTTTTTTTAAAAAAAACTTGCCTTGAGTGAATTGTATTTTCTGATTCCATTGTAAAGCCAGTGTACTGAGGTGTAGTAAGAGTGTTAGCATTGTGGTTAGGGTTAAATCTTGTCAAGAAAACCCCATGATAGGTTCACCATAAATCAGAATGATTTGAAGCATATAACAACAGATGATGATGATGATGGATGCTCCACCTTTGTCCTAAAGCCTGAAAGAAGCTTATTACTCTAAGAGCGTACCATTCCATTTTATCCATCACCACTGAATGCATTGTAAAGCAATTCAGATGAACTACCAATAAGTCCCTTCTTGGACAGGATCCTAAACAAAGATAAGTAACTCAAATGTACTTGGAGTTCAGAAAAATGAATTTGGGAATTGATTCTCAGGTCTCTTAAGGAGAGGTTCCATTATTTTCAAACCTCTTACCAGAGGGACCCCATTTAAATTAGTTTCTTCACTAAAGATCTCATCAGTTTCCTTTGATAGGGAAAAAAACTTTTGTGGTTATTTTTATTGGTACATAGCAGGAATGGAAAGAATATTCATAATTATTCATTACCAGTTCAAAAAATGGATTTTCTGACTATTGGGAAACCCCATTGGGAAGAATAATAGTGAGAATTCTGCACAATTTTTTCCTGATATTAAATATTCTGAAGTGTTGCGGGGGGAGACACACTACACAGAAAAGTGTGTGTGTGTGTGTGTGTGTACAAATAGCCATATGTATTCCTCTGCAGAATCATTCCTCCATAATGCTTCAAGAATATGGGGAGGATAATGCAGAAGCATATTCATTTTCTCCTGCAGGAGGGAGAAAACAGCCATAATTATGCATCTGCACATGCTAGGACAAAATAGTCAAAAATTTACACCCTATGTGCATAAACCCCTTTGCAGAGCTTTTTTTTTTTCATACCAACAAAGTCTTTCATATTTTGATAATTTTAGTTCAGTTCACTCCTTTCCCAAGTAGCTAAATAACTCCACCTCTCTACACATGGTTGCAAAATTGTGGGGAAAGGGCTTCCAATGCCTCCAAGTGCAACACACTTAGTTTTGCACTTAGCAGTCCCATCATCTTCCATAACTTTGGGGGGGAAAGCCCAGGAGAGGCAGGCTCAGATTTGATTGACTTTGATGCCCCTTCCCTCTCTGTTAATCTCCATCCAATGCTGCTTCCCCCATCCTGAACTGAATCAGAAGGGAAATGCAAGTATTGGTGAGTGTTCCTTTTATTTATGAAACTGTGTGTATGTGTGTGCCTTCAAGTCGCCTGTCAACTTATGGCGACCCATGAATTTCATAGGGTTTTCTTAGGCAAGGAATACTCGGAGGTGGAAACTAAAAACCTTACGCCTCTGAGAAGAGAAATACTTACCTCCTATTGCTTTTCAGTGACTGAGTGCTAGGACAAAGACTCACCACTCCATTGATATTCATTCAGATTTTTTATAACTAGAAGAAAGGTAGCTCTATGTAGTGAAATAAACAGCAAGTTATTCAATGGAGTATCTAAATTAATAGGAAACCTCAAAGTGGTCATGATGAGGGAAAATATCTGTAATTCCCATAACTTCCTGGTTGCTTGAAAATCAATCAATGGTGAAACATATACATATAGTACTTAAATCAGCTCAAGTCATAACAGCAATAAATATCTTTCCCTGGCTGTATTTGGAATGCTAAATGTACTTTAGACTAATTATAGCATTTATTTGTTATGGCATCAAGAGAAAGAAAACTATTTGCATTTCTACTAAATGCATACATAATGAATGCTTCAGGGACTGTAAGAATGAATATTATTTGCCAAGCAAATATCAGTATCATTGCCATTTTCCTTTTGAAATTACAATACCACCCCAGAAAGAATGGCAGTGACACAATACTGATACTTCACACCAGAATATTAGCCACATAATGATAATGATTCATAATGATACCTGGCTTTGGCAGGTATCAAATATAAAATGCTATAGGTTGTCAGTCACTGTCAAATATTGACTCCATTGCATGTATCCTCTACAAAATTAAACTCTATTGCATATGAGCTATCACACCCAGTTAAATACTACTGCATATCTGTTTTATATCCTGTCAAATACTAAAGACTATTGCATGTCAACTATTAAAACACTGTAAAATACTAAATAGCTATCAAGTACAGTCAAATATCAGGTATCACTAGATGTCAAAACACTGGACGTTTGGAGAATAAAACCCAACAATCATAGTGGCAAGTTAAGGGATGAGAATTTGTGCAAGTAAATTTAGTTCTTTTCTGGAATGACTTCTATCATTGTTTAATTAAGGCCAAACTTTGGATATGGCAGATAGCCAAAAGATTTGTCTCTAGGCAAAGATGCTCAGCTAGATTGTTTTCAGGGCACTACCAGCCTCTTCATTATTCTATAGATGTTATTTTCTTTAGATGCTATTGGAGTTTGCATTCTTATACTCAGGCAAAGGGGATGCTGCGAATTTGTGTGGGAGGCTGAACAACTATTTAATGCATCTTACAGAAGGGATACTTCTACTGATAGGCAGCCTTACATTTTCCTTTTCTGGATTTGATTTCATGAAATAACTTGAATTGCCCTAATATATTTTAGTTCATGGAAAGCAATTTCATTCTGTACGCACTGAGCAGTAGTTATTGATTGGGATTACAGCTGAGGCGCTGTCTGTAGTGCATTTTATTGAGAGAAATGGAACAATAGGGCAGTTTAATGCGTGCACACACAAAACCAACAGCTTGGCCCTGTTAGAAAAAGCCCAGACTCTTGCCTCTGTAGGATCAGCAAAATCTTCTATCTGCACCAGAATATAACTTAATCCACGCTTACAAATTCAGCTTGGCAAGCATGACTGGTAGCACAAAAATGGCCCTTTCCAGGCAGGTGTCATATACTGTATACCTTTTCTTGGATTTTATTAATTTTTAACTGAATTATACAGACAGAAAGGAAATTACTATATTTGCAGCAAAGATGACTTTCCACCTAAGATTGTAAAGAATACAGTGTCTCTTTGGGATTCCTTTCTCCTGATCAGAACTGCCCACCCCGACCAAAAAAGTGTCACTCTGACTTTAGCCAGTCCAATTTCATGTTATATGTTCTGACTAAATAACTTTCCATCATATCTCTGGGGGGTATTAAATGCTCACAGTTAGCTCTAAGAATAGATTCACACAACAGAATCTGATTGTTCACAACTAATTCTTCCTGGCATTAGCCTCCAGGATAGATAATTGGTCATGAATATAGGGTTTATAAATATTTTAATAAATAATATAGCACCAATCCATTCAGGCTGCTGTTTGCCCTCCTATAACACATATTTCTATCATAGAATCATAGAATCATAGAATTGCAGAGTTGGAAGAGACCACGAGGGCCATCCAGTCCAACCCCCCTGCCACGCAGGAAATCACAATCAAAGCATCCCCGACAGATGGCCATCCAGCCTCTGTTTAAAGACCTCCAAGGAAGGAGACCCCACCACGCTCCGAGGGAGTGCGTTCCACTGCCGAACAGCTCTTACTGTCAAAAAGTTCCTCCTAATGTTGAGGTGGAATCTCTGTTCCTGGAGCTTGCACCCATTGCTCCGTGTTCCAGTCTCTGGAGCAGCAGAAAACAAGCCGGCTCCATCCTCAGCGTGACATCCCTTCAAATACTTAAACAGGGCTATCATATCGCCTCTAAACCGTCTTTTTTCCAGGCTAAACATACCCAGCTCCCTAAGTCTCTCCTCATAAGGCATTGTTTCCAGACCTTTCACCATTTTAGTTGCCCTTCTCTGGACACGCTCCAATTTGTCAATATCCTTTCTGAATTGTGGTGCCCAGAACTGGACACAGTATTCTAAGTGAGGTCTGACCAAGGCAGAATAGAGTGGCACTATTACTTCCCTTGATCTAGACACTATACTTCTATTGATACAGCCCAAAATTGCATTGGCCTTTTTAGCTGCCGCATCGCACTGTTGGCTCATGTTCAACTTGTGGTCTACTAGGACTCCTAGATCCCTTTCGCACGTAGTCTCATTCAGCCAGGTCTCTCCCATCCTATATTTATGCATTTCATTTTTCCGCCCTAAATGCAGTACTTTACATTTCTCCGTATTGAATTTCATTTTGTTAGCTTTGGCCCAGCTCTCCAGTCTATCCAGGTCATTCTGAATTTTGATCCTGTCCTCTAGGGTATTAGCTACTCCTCCCAATTTGGTGTCATCTGCAAATTTGATAAGTATGCCCCTAATTCCCTCATCTAAGTCATTGATAAAGATGTTGAATAGCACTGGGCCCAGGACAGAACCCTGTGGCACCCCACTGGTCACATCTTTCCAAGACGAAGAGGAGCCACTGCTGAGCACCCTTTGGGTTCGGCCGGTCAACCAATTACAAATCCATTGAACAGTTAACTTGTCTAGCCCACATTCTACAAGCTTGTTTGCAAGAATGTCATGGGGAACCTTGTCAAAGGCCTTACTGAAATCAAGGTATGCAATGTCCACAGCATTCCCTTCATCTACCAAGCTGGTAACTTTATCAAAAAAAGAGATCAGATTAGTCTGGCATGACTTGTTTCTCTGAAACCCATGCTGACTTTTTGTGATTATGGCATTGCCTTCTAAATGTTCACAGACTCTCTGTTGAATGATCTGCTCTAGAATCTTCCCTGGTATTGATGTCAGACTAACTGGACGATAGTTGTTGGGATCCTCTTTTTTCCCCTTTTTGAAGATGGGAACAACGTTTGCCCTCCTCCAGTCTGCTGGGACTTCTCCTGTTCTCCAGGAGTTCTCAAATATTATTGCCAATGGCTCTGAGATTATATTTGCCAGCTCTTTTAATACTCTTGGATGTAGTTCATCTGGTCCTGGAGATTTAAATTCATTTAGATTAAGAAGGTATTCCTGTACTACCTCTTTACTTATTTTGAGCTGGATTTCCCCTATTGTGTCCTCTGTTCCATTCTCCTCAGGTTGGTCCTCCTTTTCCTTTTCTGAAAACACTGAGGCAAAGAAGGTGTTGAGTAATTCTGCCTTTTCTCTGTCCCCTGTTAGCATTTTGCCATCTTCTCCACGTAGCGGCCCTATCATTTCCTTCTTCCTCCTTTTGCTGCGGACATACCCAAAAAAACCCTTTTTATTGTTCTTAACCTCCCTAGCAAGCCTGAGCTCATTCTGCGCTTTAGCTTTTCTGACTTTACTCCTACACGTGTTCGCTATCTGTTTGAATTCTTTTTTGGTGATTTCCCCCCCTTTCCATTTCCTATACATGTTCCGTTTAAAACTTAGCTCCATTGAAATTTCTTTAGTCATCCATCCTGGTTTCTTGAGACACCTCCCATTTTTCTTCCTCAATGGTACTGTTTGAAATTGTGCCTTCAGTATCTCCCTTTTGAGAAAGTCCCATCCGTCTTGAGGTCCCTTCTCTTTTAGTATTCTTGACCATGGGATCATCCCCAGTATTTCCCTGAGTTTATTGAAATCAGCTCTCCTAAAGTCAAGAATGCGTGTCTGACTATGCCTGGCTTCTCCTTTCCATTGTATGACAAACTCCAGGAGAACATGATCACTCTCACCTAAGGATCCCACCACTTGCACCCCATTAACAAGGTCGTCTCTGTTGGTTAGGATCAGATCTAAAATAGCTGTCCCCCTTGTTGCCTCTTCCACCTTTTGGACCATGAAATTGTCTTCCAGGCATGTAAGGAATTTGCTAGACCTTGTAGTTTTGGCTGAGTTAGATTGCCAGCAAATATCAGGATAGTTGAAGTCACCCATCACTACTACATCTCTCCTTTCTGCATGTATGTTCATCTGTTCTAGAAAGGCAACATCCAATTCCTCCGTCTGATTTGGGGGTCTGTAGTAGAGTCCCACAATAACATCCCTGTTGTTTCCCTCCCCTTTAATTTTTATCCAGATGCTCTCCACCTGGCTTCCAGTATTGATGTCATGGATCACTTCACTGGTGTAAATATCCCTGACATATAATGCTATTCCTCCTCCTTTCCTGTTTGGCCTGTTTCTCCTATAAAGGTTATACCCCTCTATTCCTACATTCCAATCATGAGACTCGTCCCACCAGGTTTCAGTAACGCCTATTATATCATATTTGTTTTGTAGTGCAAGGAGTTCTAGTTCATCTTGCTTATTTCCCATGCTCTGTGCATTAGTGTAGAGACATCTGAGACCATGTGTTCCCTTTACTTGCTCCCTGTGCAAGTTTTTTTGCCTCCCACTGTTGGGTCCTTGCGCTGTTCGCCTTGTTCCCTCTATGACAGTTTGACTATTTTCTCCAGCCCTTTTGCCTTCCAGAATACTGTCTCCCTCCCCCATTTGACTCAGTTTAAAGCCCTCCTGATCAAATTCTTGAGACTGTTGGCAAAAATGTTTCTTCCAACTGTTGTAAGATGCACCCCATCTCTTGCCAGAAGTCCCCCCGCATGGAAGCGCAGTCCATGA
The DNA here is from genome assembly GCA_030847615.1 of Gambelia wislizenii. NCBI lineage: Eukaryota > Metazoa > Chordata > Lepidosauria > Squamata > Crotaphytidae > Gambelia > Gambelia wislizenii. The sequence continues at coordinate 198,484,268 of JAUMIR010000005.1, read as the reverse complement.
TCCAAGAATCCAATTTGTTCCCGGCGACACCATCTACGGAGCCAGTTGTTTACGTCGGCTATTTTCCTCTCCCTTCTTGGACCATGCCCTTCAACTGGCAGAAGAGACGAGATGACCACCTGTGCGTTCATTTCTTTCAGCTTCCTCCCCAGGGCCTCTATGCTATGACCGAGTACTGGACATGACTTTTTACAGCTGGAGCAGGTTATGTGTAACACAAGCAGCACCCATAGTTAAGTGCATTTTCCTTTTCCAAGTGTAGCTACATGCTCAGATGCCTGTTTCTGAAGGCATATTGGCGCTACAGTTCCCGAATGCTTTCTAATTTGAAATATTCTTATTCAAATTTATGGTGTCCTGGCAAAAGGGCAGGATACTATCTATAATCAATGTAGAGTGAGGTGGTAATCTCAGAGGCTGTAAATGTGAGTCAGAGAGAGGCACAAAGAAATTGGAGGGCAAGAATATATGGGCACCCAACAACCTTCTCTTCTGAGTCCCCTGAGGTAACCTGTCCCCCTCAAGCACTGAAGTAAGATTTGGCAGCCATTCTGGCTGGCTTCTTTAAATGGAACTGAAGGGAACATCATGTTGTCCTTCTTCTCTGGCAGCCAAACATCTTGGACCAGCCTTGAGCTGATGCTATCAAGATAGGGCCTTTTACATGTTCCTCTGCCACATACGATGTTGAGCAGAGGGTAAAACTGAGACTTCTCATCAATGAGGCCCAAAATGTGGAACTTCCTACCTTGGTCATCTCTGAGTGCATTCAAATGGACAATGTAAACAGGTTTGTTTGATTAGGAGTTCCATGGCATTTCATGATATTTATATATTCCTTCATTGTTTCTTGGGGGGGGAGGTGTCTCTGCATGTTGCTGTTGTTTTGTTTTTGTTTACACCTCTTGTGAGTTGTTCAGTTTTAAAATCCCCCCAGTGTGTTTTAATAAATCTTTGTAAATCCATTCTAGGACATGTACCTGGGTGCAGGAAGCAAGGCAGATACATTTTTATCAGTCAATCCATCAAGGAAGATAAATTATGCAGGTTGTCAACAATGAAACGATTATTAGCTAACCAGTCACTGTCGCTTACCTACACAATAAATTAATGATATTCTGTAAATTTTCATATTATCAAGGCCTCTGTGTAGATCCCTGTTTTAAATATTGGTGGAAACGTAAAACATATAGCAGTCTAGGCTTCAATCCTGCATCTATTTACATGGGAGTTCATGTCACTGAAGTTAATGGCAGTTCCATAACAGTAGGCATACCTAGTATTGCAGTACAAATTGGTTGTTTGTTTTTTTAGCCTTGACATATTGTTAGAAGCAAAAGTCATTGTCAATATTTTCTTTTTCATCTGTCATTAGACTAACGTGGCAGAAGCAAACAGCTTTTTTAAAAAGCAGCAGCAGCATGCTCCTCTCATTGTTTAATATAGACCTTCATTGATCCATCAACTGGCACATTGAATCTGGATGGGGGTTGTGCATTATGGCCTGTAACCATAATTGCTTCTGGCCCAACAAAATATCACCATAGCTTTATGAATTGGTGCCGACCTCAGTGTACAAAACAAGTTATTCCAAAGCTGCATTAGTCTGTTAGCTGTGTGAGCTGAAAACAATGAATTTGAAAATAATTTTTAATGCTAAATATAAGAAGTCAGGATATTAATTAATTGCCATTGCCATAATGTTAAATTGACATTAGCTGTCAATTTACCATAATAAATCTGAAAATGTGTTAAATTTTCACTGAAAATCTGCACTGAAAACATTAGTTTTCAAGACAAACCATGGGATTTACACAGAGTGGCATGGAGACTGTCAACATTGGCCTCAGGGCACATTTTGTTATTAGTTTAATGGGAAAGCTGGTCCTATAGCATGCAATCTCATCTTACAACCTGTTCAGTTAAATTTCATCAGTGATATGCACCCCTCTTTCCATCCTTCCACCCCTTGCCAACAAATCTACCTCATTTACTAAAGATTACAAAGCAATAAAGTTAAAGATTAGTAAGGAAAGGTATATTGCAACTGCAGCAATGAGTATCTGGCTACAAAGATCAGTCAGTGAATCAAGGGTGGAGAATTTTTAATTGGGTTTTTTAAATGCTTCTTACCATATGCAGAACAATTTTTTTCCCTGCACAACTTAAACATTGTGCCTCATCTGGCTCCCCACCTCCAGTCAAGAAGCATAGACTGGAGCAATCAGTGAAGAGCACATGTTTTGCATGCAGGAACCAGGGATCCTAAGTTCAATGCATCTCCAGTTTAACAGGTCAGGTAACTAATAACCTGGCTGTTCTCTGCATCCATTTCATATGACACATGTGAAATGTTTGCTGAAAACATTCAGGCAGGAATCAAAGTAGCCCATGGACTGGTGGATACATGTTTGTTAAAATAATCCAAATCACCTACTCAGACGTATTGTGACTATAGACTTTATCAGACATACAAAATATGGCATCATAATGATGCCACATAATTGCAAAAAGGGTGTGCATATCCGACAATGTCACCCTTTCATAGTTATGTCCCCACCAAAACCCATACTTTTTAATTGATGGCTGAAGCCATCAATTGATTCCCCCATGGCACTTTTTTGCTGGCATTACTGACACGTGAAACCTCACATTTTTCCCCCTTGCATTTACCCCGACAATGGCTGGTCTGGCACAAACACTTCCGGGTGAGATTATGATATCCAGGTAAGCAACACACTTTTTATGACCCTCCCTGGGTTACTCATAAGTTTTTTAGTGTGTTTAGGTGCTTGTGTAAACTTTTTTAGTGTTATTTTTGTTTTGTTTTTTGAATTTCCCACATGATGAAGTCTTGTGATAATCAGCAGGATTTCAAATGAAGGGGCTTCATTGCTAGGGAAGCCTTTGCCAGGAAAGAAAGGTAAATGCGGTGGGGGCATTCTTTTGCTGGCATAAAAATGGATTTTTTAATGCCAGCAAAAGAATGCTTAAAGCGGCTCATCTGATAAAGTCCTATGTCATAATAAATGTATACATCTTTAAGGGGCCATGGAACAACAATGCAAACCCTCCAACACTTCACAGATGAAAAATGGTATCAGAGAGTGGTCAAGATTGCAAAAGTTAGTAATGAGGAGGAACACACAAGCTAGGAGAGGCTGAAGCAGTTTGGTTCTGCCTGAGCCTCCTGGAAAGAGCAAGATTCTACCCCCTCATCTCCTCTCCCCTGTCCTGAATTAACTGAGTGCAAACTGTTTTTGCACTTTGAACGCAATTTGAAGCAACTGAAGTACTCTGAGGACAAAGTGGAGAAGTGGGTGGAGAAGAGAGAAAAACAGGGACATTTTCCATACAGCTGAAAAAGTGGAACAACAGGGATTAATTGGGATTGTTTCTGCCAAATCAGGACAGTTGGAGGGTAAGACAATGGCATTTGTAACTACTACTCTAATCAGAAATTTTCAGTTCCCAACCTCATTTCTCTGTTTTTGAGAGCAGCCTGATTGGGCTCTGGTCACATCAGAAGTTTCTCATTTCTGCCTTTTAAATGCCACTTTCCAAGCTCTGGTTATTCAGAAGCTTCAACTGAATCTACTGAAATAGGACTGGTATTAAAAGCAGGACCACTTTGATTAAGAAAAAAACATGAAGGCAAGGTTTCATTATCTGACAATTGTGCTATCATGCAAAGTGTCATAATACCTAAGTGCTTAAAATGACATCAGAAGAGAAGATGGCAGAAACATCAAATTATTGATCAAGCTGTGCTTTCAAATATAAAGCCACTTAATAGTAATAACTGTAATTATGTTATCAATATCTAGAAAGTATCTGTCAAAAGTAATTGTGCTAATGCACTCCACCAAAGGATATTTCCATTTCATTGTCTAGCCATATGCTAACACTTCACACTTTCCTCTGTCTGTTCCTAAACTAACAGAACCACTATATCCTGACTCATGAACTTTCTAAGCTATATAGATGTGTGGAGCTGTGACACTTCTGCTAGCAGAGACTCAAACTATTTCACAGAACAAGGACACTTTCACGGTACACAATTATAGCACTATGATTCCACTTTAATGGTTATGGTTCCATCCTATGGAATACTGGGATTTACAGTTTAGCGGAGAGGAGTATTTAGAATTCTCAGCCAGAGAGCTCTTGGGACTCACTAAACCCTAGGATTCTACAGGATGTCACCATGGCAGTTAAAGTGGAAACATAGTGTATAGTATGAAGGGGACCAAGATATTAACTGCAGTGTGCTAGAATATGAATGAAATGTTGATTCTAAGGACTTTATCGGACTAGCCACTGAAAACGTTCCTTTGCCAGCATTTAAAAAAAACATTTTTATGCCAACAAAAGAACACACACACCCTGCACTTACCTCCTTTCCTGGCAAAGGCAGCTCTGGCAATAAAGAGGAAGTGAATGGGCCTTCCTCATTCACTTCCTCATTCAAAATCCCACGCAATGAAATCGCACGGGAAATTCAAAAGTTAAAAAAGAAATAAACATGTAAAATTTACATTAAGCACCTAAACACACTAAAAAAAAACTTTGAAGTAACCCAGGGAGGGTCATAAAAAGTTCATCACTTACCTGGATGTCATGATCTCATCTGGAAGCGTTCTGGCCAGTCCAGCCATTGTTGGGGTAAGTACGAGATTTAAATGGCCAGAGGTTTTGCACACTGGCAATGCTGACACAAAAGTAGCGGGGGGGGGGGGTTATTGACAGCTTAAGCCATCAATTAAAAGTACGGATTTGGGACTGATTTTAACCGCAAAAGGGTGACATCATCTGATCTGCGCACCCTTTTGCAGTTATGTGGTGTCATTATGATGCTGTATTTTGAATGTCTGATAAAGTCCTAAGCCTCAATGTCCTCAACTACAGGTTGACCCCCAAATCCACAGATTTGGTATCCACCGTTTCACTTATCCCCATTTAAAAAAAATATGTTCTTTCTAGGCACTTCTAGGTCCTCCGATGAGATTCTTTGGTCAACTTCCAGCATTCTCCTCATTGAAAATAATAGGGTCCCCTATTATTCATGGTTTCAGGTATCTACAGGGGTTGTTGGAATGTATCCCCCAGGGACCTGGGGTTCAACCTGTACTCTCTTCTTTCTATGGTCAGAACACCTACTATACTAGGAGTATCTTTCAGGATCATTGATTGCAGTTCATTCCCTAGACTGCAGTTTATTCCCTAGAATGCTCAAGATCCAAATACACATAGATTCAAGCATTATGAAAAGCACATGTGCAAGCATTTTGAGTTGTCATTATGTGAGTGTTGCATGTCTGTCTTGATTGAAAATGGACTAGGGGAGATCCATTGGACTAGAGTTGTACAAACAAAGTGTCTCTTCTTCTTGTCCATGCTCCAGGCAAGTTCCTGCTATGAAGTTACAGTAAATACACCAAGAGAATGGGAAAGCTGAAGCATGAATTGGTTCCAATCATCCTGCTCTTTGTGAAGTAACACAAACATAGTGAAGAAGCAAACAGGCTTTGCTAGGCATAGACTTAACAGAAGATATTTTAAATTACCTTAATTAATTAAAAACATGTAATATTTGTATAGTGCTCTGCAGTGCTCATTATGTAGTCGTAAACCTTATGCAGTGGTAAAGCTTGTGTAGTTGTAAACCTTGCAACATTATGTAGTTGTAAACCTTACATCAATCCTGTAACCAATGCTATTATTACCCTTCCTCATTATAGATTTGGAACTGAGAGAGAAAGAGTGGCTTGCCAAAGGCCACCTAGAAAATTCATGACAGAGGCAAGATTTGAATAGGAGACTTCCTATACAATTCAAGCTTACTTTTTTAGGGGCTTACCACACTCCAAAGAAAAGCAGTGGTGCAGAAGAATGTTCCATCTTCCATGCTGCCTTACTGCATGACATCATCATTCTTTTCTTCTGGTCCCGTGAGGAACCAAGGTAAAATTGGTCCTCCACAGGATCGGAATGAAAGAATGCTGGAAGCACGATGACATCATGTGGTAAGGCAGGACGGAAGATGGCATGTTCCTGCTGCACTGCCTCTTTTCTTTGGAGTGTGGTAAGCCCCTAAGGCACCACACTACTGGTTCAAGCAATCAAAAACTACAGAGATAGCAGCCAGTCTGATGAGAGAGTATCCTTCCTGATGCTCAACTGTGGCTATCAAATCTTCAGTGAAATATGTTTGTGGACTCTTCCCAAAAAAGAATTCTCTCCAATATGGTTTAAAAAAAAATCCCATCCATTTGTTAATCAGAGAAAGTTCTCATCTACACATCCATTATTGATTGCAGCAACATCAACAGGAATGACTCATGTTGATGTTGCAACATCAACTTCCAAACTACATCTCCAATCAGAAGATCAAGTGATGACCTCCACTTTTGAAACTCTGATCACAGATCAAACACCACAGTGACAGCTTTCACATCCTCCCATAACATAACAAAATAAAATCCTTTGTAGCAAAGAAAATTTACACATTCATCTGTGAGTCATATATGGATGCTTAAGCAATTTTCAGTATACTCAGTGGTATTTAGTGTATTTCCAAACTTTGACCTAGAAGATGTCAAGGAAAGTTGTTTAAGGACCTAATCAAAGAACATAAGAAGAGACATCTTGAATGAGGCCAAAGGCCTAGGTGGACCAGGATCCTGATTCTCACAGTGGAAGCCTACAAGTAGGACACGAAATTATGGTCTTCTGCTGCTGTGATTGTTGTCTAGCAACCAGTATTCAAAGACATGCTGTCTTTGATCCTGAGGCATACAGCCACCATGACCTGTAGCTACTGATTATTATATCCTCCTCTATCATCCTCCTTTTCCTCCTCAGTTTATTTGTATTCTATTTTTTCACAATTAAAGTTGTGCTCAAACCAGTTGACAGAAACATCGGGGGGGGGGGAACAAAATAGAAGAGCAAGAAAATCTGCTTTGGAGAATCTCCTTCTTGCACCTTATTCCATATCTTTTGCCTTCAATGGGTGCTGCTCATTTCAACACTTGAGCCATGGGGTTGGGGGGAGGATCAGGTATTTTTCTCCTGTATGCCAGTTGTGGAGAATGCCCAGCAGCCCCTTGCTCATTCTGCAGCTGGCAAGTGGAAGGCAAATGTAAACCTAGGCATTCATCTGTTTGAACTGTAGGCAAACAGCCATCACCACCACCACGAACTGTCCCTCTTCAGGAAGCCTTGGTCTCCCATCAATTGCTTATTTTGTGTCAAATAGCATCAGCAGTAGTTCTTTTACTAGAACCATCTGCTCATATTTGTCAAAAGATGTGATGTTGGGATGTGGTGAAAGAGAATCAAATTCTGCAATCAGAATACAACACTGCATGGTCTCATCATCAGTCAACATGGTGAGAGAATGTTTTATTTCTCTCCCAGTTCACATTACAGAATTTGTCCCAAACAGGGAAAACAGAATGGAAATGGCAAGTAGGAATCAGGAGGAAGAGCATATCCTCCATGATTTTGTCTAGTTCTCTTTTAAAGTCATCTAAACTGTGATCATCACCACACCTTGCAGTAGTTAATTCTATAATTCAGCTATGCATGAAGTACTGAGTCTCCCACCATTCAACTTTTCAATCTCTTTTAACCCTTTAAATTTGTTTTTACTTGTCTGCATTGTTTAGCATGTTTTTAAAGTTGTTTAAATTATTGATTTTACTCTAGAACTGTTTACATTGTTTTATTGGTTTGATGCCCTGAGAGCTCATTATAAAAGATTGGAATAAAAATATTTAAATAAATAAATAAATAAAATTTAAAAACCATTGTGTAATTCCAGGTTATAACAGTACAAGAAAGAGCCAGTCTGTATCTTCATCCATTTTCTCTACCCTATACATATATTTTTTTAAAATCTCTATCCTGTCCCTGTCGTAATTGCACATTTGTTTTAAAAGTAAAATGCCTCATTCCTCATAGAAGCATTCCTCATAGAAGAGCTGGTTTTTAAGCATTCCTCACAGAAGAGCTGGCTCAGCCCCTTGATAATCTTTGTTGCCTCTTTCTCCATCTTTTCTAGCTCTACAATGTCATTTCTGACATTGTAACATTCTAACCAGAATTCTACACAGTATTCTATAGTTGTGTCATAGATTTGTATAAAGTCCTTACAATATTGGCAGTTTAGTTCCTTTTCTAATGGTCCCAATACAGAATTTGCCTTTTTGACAGAGCTGCATATACTAGGTGGTTCACTATTATTAATTTCTTCACCCATGTTCTCCCCCTCTCTGGAATGCAATCTACTTTCTGCTGCGTGCAGAAACTTGAGTGCAACTCAGTTTGCAGCAATTTAAGGAAGCTGAGGAATTAGGGGGTAGGAGGAAGAGGAGGGAGAAACTAGGACATTTCAAAACCAGGTGAGAAAGTGAGGAGGGGAAATAAACATGGTTGCCCATGTCCAAACTGGTACAGTTGAAGATTATGCTATTTTATCCCCCATTCATGCACTTTGGAGCTATCATTTTAGAGTTCTTCATGGTCCTTTGCTTGTTTCTGCTATTGCTGTTATTGCTGAAATTTTGAATAATTTGATATTATCTGTTATCCATGCTATGGACTTTATCAGATGTGGCAAATATAGTGTCATAAGGATGCCTAATGATTGCGAAAAGGTATGCATACAAGATGATGTTGTCCTTTCGCGATCATATCTTGTTAAAAGCCATCCTATTTTATTGACAGGCCAAGCCATCAATAGATCTGCCATGGCGCTTTTTTGCCAGCATTGCTGGTGTTTGAATCCTTGCACCATTGTACTCACATGAATGCTGTGTCAATGACAGAACACTTCCGGGTGAGATTGTGACAGCCAGGTAGGGGACGCTCTTTTGATGACCCCTCCCTCATGTACTTGGAACTTTTAAAGTGTGTTTTTGTGCTTTGCTGTATTGTGTGTGTGTGTGTGTATGTGTATTTGCTTTAAGTTTTAAATTTCCCACTCTAGCGTCTTCTCATGAGAATTGGCAAGATTTGGAACCCGGAAATAAATGGAGCTCCATTTGTGCTCTGTTACTGTCGGGGAAGCCTCTTTTACACTTGGAAAGGTATGTCTGGTGGGGGGGGTGTCTTTTGCTGGCATAAAAATGCCACAATTTAATCTGGCAAAAGAACATTAAAATGGGATGGTCTGATAAAGTCCTATATTGTACACTCCAGCTGTTCCAATTTGGAAGGGACAGTCCCTATTCATCTTCTATTGTAACATTTTTTCAGCTGCTTTAAAAATGTCTCAGTTTCTCCCACTTTCCCCCTTAGCCCTCAGGTTACTTCAGTTGCTGTAAACTGAGGAGATTTTCAGACCTGCAAAAATTCATGTCTGCCGCGCGAGCAGCCTCCCGAAACTGCTGCGCGGCAAGGGTCTTCTTCGGACGACGCTGTGCCTCTTGCGAAACCATCCGTGTCACTTCCGTGAAGCTTCGGACGGCTCGGCGCCATATTTCAATCTCGGGCAGCCTCCGTGATTGAAATATTGCGCCGAGCCGTCCGAAGCTTCACGGAAGTGACACGGACGGTTTCGCAAGAGGCACAGCGTCGTCCGAAGAAGACCCTTGCCGCGCAGCAGTTTCGGGAGGCTGCTCACGCGGCAGACATGAATTTTTGCAGGTCTGAAAATCTCCTGAGTTCATGTTGCAAAAATAGTTTGCACTCAAGTAACCCAGCAAGGGGGAGAGGAGAGGAGGGGGTAGAATCCTTCCCTTTCCAGTAGGCTCAGGCAAAAGCAAACTGCTGCAGCCTCTTCTACCTTGCATGTTCTTCCTCATTAATAACTTTTCCCATCTTGACCACACTCTAGTGTTGCTTGGCCCCCTGTGCCTGTGAAATGTTGGAGGCTATGATCTATTACTGATCACCCTGAACTCTAAGGATTTTATCACATGGAGTAGTCATCTTGCAGTGATCCCGTTGGGGAAGCAAGCAGAAACATAGCGGTAAGGAAACAATAATTATTGTGTCTTTGCTCCAGTATCGGTATGGTGGTGCACATTCCCTTCTACAGTACCCGCTTCCTCCCCGTTATTGCCCTACAGGACAGGGGGGCAGAAGAAGTGAGATCAGTCAAGGGAGGGGTGAGAGAGCAGCACAGGGAGGGCAGGAGAAGCAAGATTGGGCTTCCTGATTCCCACCCCTGGTTTATTGCACCACCCATCTCCACATGTTTGCTGATACTCTCTAAGAACTCTAAAAGCCTACTGAGTCAGGATTTGCCTTGATGGAAACTATTTTGATTTTTTCCCCCAGCTAGATTTATTTTTCCTATATTCTTGAAGTGATAAATCTATCTGTAATAACACTTTCCATCAACTTAGTTGGAACATATGTTCCAGAAATGTCACTATCTTTTAGCTTCTGTTTGTAAGCTGTAGAATGAACATGAAAGTAGCCAGCAATCCTAACAGTTTTATTGAATGAGTATAAATGACTGAAGATGGTTAAGCACTTTGACCATTAAAGATTCCAATGGCCTAAATACAATTGCTAGCTTCAGCTACAATATACCCATTACATGAACAGGATCTACATAAGTGTTCAACCCCACCCCTCAGTTCAGCAATTGGTTCAATGAGTCTCTACTAGTTAAATAGTTAACTGTTATTTATTTATTTATTTATTTATTTGATTTAATTATATCCCATCTTTCTCCCAGCATGGGATTTGAGGCTATGACCTTTAAATTTATGGCTATGACCTTTAAAACCCTACACAGGTCTGTTACTGCCCTTAATGACCCTGACCTCCAGGAACCCCCAAAATTGGTTTATTAATAATTTGGCACATTAATGTGGTCTTCCACAGGGAAGAGCAGTAAAATACCAGGGACTCACTGTAAGATCCCAAAAAGCACATGTTAAGCCATGCATCGCCCAGAGGAAGAACTATTGACAAATTTCAAACTGTGAGGAAACATAATGAGGTCAAGAGGACATTGTTTGCACACACCCAAGTGACAGGAAATTGATCCCATTACCGGTGGATGGAGTAATCCTTTCTCTGAAGGTATCCCCTTCCTTTAACTACACACCCAACCATTAAAAAGGCAGCTCAAGCTTTGTAAATCTAATCACTAGAACATTTAGGGCAGCTGCAACACATTAGCATCTTCAGACACCTTTTGTCAAACCCAGGTGGTTTTCTGAAACTCATTGTTCAGTCTTTGGAGATACCTGGATCCCTTGTTTCAACACATGAAACTGCCACACAGTATTATATAAATACTGTACTGGCCAAAAATCATGGCTCATTGCACACAGCCTCTTCTTGGGGAGACTATGGACTTTTTCGGACAATGTAAAAATAACGGAAGCAGCATCGCCAGGTTGCGACGCTGCAGCGCTAGAGGGCGTCAGTTTCATACGACGCTCCTTCCCAGTGGTACTGTTGCAGTACCGCTGGGATATTTGAACGTGATATTTTTGCTTTCTACAGTCATATTTTACTCACGATCATCGTGAGTCTCTCTCTGGCTTTTCTTCGCAAACGAAGATTCAGGAAGGACTCATCCCGCGCCTTCTGCAAGCGCGCTGATGACTAAAAAGGCCAATCTGAGATAAGCAAGTCCGGTTGCAAAAAGTGCAGCAGAAGGTCTCCTTGGGTGATGTTTTTGGGTTGTGATTCTTTCTGCGTTGTCGTTTCTCTTCAAGACTTGTTCGTCGTGAGTTCTCAAATAAGGCTGCAGCATTGTGGATAGTGCGTCTCCATGCCTCCCGATGTGAGGCCAGGGCGGACCACCGTTGGTGATCAATCTGGCCAAGCCTGAGATGTTGTTTCAGGGAGTCCTTGTATCGCTTTTTTGGAGCGCCCCTCCCACGCTGACCCGTGGTGAGTTCACCGTAGAGTAGTATTTTTGGGAGGCGATGGTCCTCCATCCTAGAAACGTGCCCTGCCCAGCGCAGCTGTGTTCTCAATATCATGGCCTCAATGCTGGTGATCCCTGCTTGTTCAAGGACAGCAACATTCGTCACATAGTCAGTCCAGTGTATATTTAGGATTGTGCGTAGACAGCGCTGATGAAAGCGCTCGAGGAGTCGTAGGTGGTGGCGATAGGTAACCCATGTTTCAGATCCATAAAGGAGGATAGACAGTACGATGGCTCTATACACACTGATTTTTGTGCTTTGCCTCAGGTGTTTATTGCTCCAGACTCTTTTGTGAAGTCTTCCAAATGCGCTATATGCCTTTGCTAATCTGTGATCGATCTCTTTGTCAATCTTGGCATCTGAGGAGATGATGCTTCCCAGGTAGGTGAACTGCTGAACGGACTTGAGCACTGATTTGCCGACGGCAATGTGGGGATGGTGGTGTTCGTCCTGTGGTGCAGGCTGGTAAAGAACTTCTGTTTTCTTCAGGTTGACTTCTAGCCCAAACAGCTCTGCAGCTGTTGCAAAGCAGGACGTTAGGCGCTGCAGAGCTGCTTCTGTGTGGGCAACAAGGGCAGCATCATCGGCGAAGAGCAGCTCACGGACTAGATAGTTTAGAGTCTTAGTGTGAGCCCTCAGACGGCTTAAGTTAAACAAGCTACCATCAGTACGGTAGCGTATATAGATGCCGTCATCTTCTTCAAGCTCTGCCATAGCCCTTTGGAGCATCGTGCTAAAGAAGATTGTAAATAAAGTTGGTGCAAGAACACAACCTTGCTTCACTCCATTAGTTATTAGAAAGGGCTCTGAAAGAGCATCGCCATATCTGACTTGACCACGCTGGCCCTCGTGTAGCAAGATAATCATTTTAAGGAATTTGGGGGGACATCCTAGTTTTTCCAGGATCTGCCACAGACCTTTTCTACTTACAGTGTCAAAGGCTTTGGTGAGGTCGACAAATGTTACATAGAGACCCTTGTTCTGCTCCCTACATTTTTCTTGCAGTTGCCTAAGGGCAAATACCATGTCTGTAGTACTCCTATTGGCTCTGAAGCCACATTGGCTTTCAGGGAGAAGTTCTTCTGCAATAGCAGGAACTAATCTGTTCAGGAGTATCCTTGCAAGGATTTTTCCAGCAATAGAGAGCAGTGTTATGCCTCGATAGTTTGAGCAGTCGGATTTTGCTCCTTTTTTCTTGTACAGGGTGATGATGACTGCATCTCGGAGGTCTGATGGCAGTTCCCCTTTTTCCCAGCAATTCACAAGGAATTCGTGGAATTTTTCGTGGAGTGCATGACCTCCGTGTTTCCAAACTTCAGGTGGGATTCCATCAATCCCAGCTGCCTTGCCGTTTTTCATCTGCTGTATGGCCATAAGGGTCTCTTCCAAAGTGGGAGCTATGTCCAATTCATTTTTCATTGGTTTTTGTATCATATATTGGATAGCTGAGGCTTGGACTACTCGGTTGGCGCTAAAGAGACTTTGAAAATGTTCAGCCCAACGACTTAGGATGGAGGCTTTATCAGTAATTAATGTTTGACCATCTGTACTGTATAAGGAGCTTTGGACCTGATAAGTAGGTCCAAACACTGCTTTAAGAGCTTCATAAAATCCTCTATGATCACCCAGATCTGCACAGCGTTGTGTCTTTTCTGCTAAATTGATCCACCACTTGTTCTGCATGTCTCGGAGTTTTTGTTGTAGTTTGCTACATGTGAGGCGGAAAGCTGCTTTTCTTACATGACAGGTTGGCTGGGCGAGGTATGCCTGGTGAGGAGCTCTCTTCCTTGCCAACAGCTCCTGGATCTCTTGGTTGTTTTCATCAAACCAGTCTTGATTTTCCTTGTGGGAGAACCCGAGGGATTCTTCTGCAGACTGGAGGATACTGTTTTTGATATGTTGCCAAAGCACTGTAGGAGAAGGATCTGTAGGATGGTCTTCAAGTTTCGTTTGTAGGTTTGCCTGGAAGTTGTCTCTCATGGTAGCTTGTTGAAGATTGTTGACTTGGCACGTTCAAATATCCCAGCGGTACTGCAACAGTACCGCTGGGAAGGAGCGTCGTACGAAACTGATGCCCTCTTGCGCTGCAGCGTCGCAACCTGGCGACGCTGCTTCCGTTATTTTTACATTGTCCGAAAAAGTCGTATGTCTCTCTGTGTTAAACAGTCCAGCTTCATCCATCCACACTGCTGGTCTGCCCAAAGACTTTGGACTATGAGACAGGTGTCGTATATCCCCAGAAACCTCCTTATCTATCTCTCTGGCAATTTTTCTCTTCTTCCATTCCTGGTGGTCTTGTGTGAATGCTTTATTGTATGAATGTTTGCATGGTCGGTGTTATTATTTTTAAGTCTTTAATAAATATCATTGTTAACACCTATCCTGTGTGCATGTGCACCCCTAGCAGGGGTATACAATTGGCATAAAGATCCCCTTGTTTCCCCCTTTTTGCATTGCAAAAGTTGAGTTGCTGCTAATTTCCCCAACGTATTAGAAACTCAATATTTTTGTGAGATTTCCAAGACCACTTAGGGTAACAGGTCCAAAGTATCTGAAAGACCATATCTCTGCATACAAGCCTGCCCAAGTTTTAAGAATCTCAGGGGAGGGCTTGGTCCCACCATCATCACAGGCACGTTTGATGAAAATACAGGAAAGAGCATTCTCAGTGGCTGCTCCCAGGTTATAGAGCTCTTTCCCATGGGAGGCTTGTTTGTCCCCATCTCCGTTCTCTTTCCTCTAGTAAGCAGGCATTTGGCTTTTAGCTAAATAAGGGTGTATTTAATGTGGTATGCTTGACATTGCTTTTTTACTATTTTTTAAAATGTGTTTTAAATTCTTAAAATGTTTTAACTAAGCTATGTGCTTTTAATAGAATTGTTTATTTAATTGTTTTTTTAAATTTTGCATAAAGATTTTAGCTGTATAGTACTTTGTTTTAATATGCTGTAAGGGAGTGGGGGTGACTATTGACTGATATGTTAAGATTCCTGAAAGAAAGAAGGGACAAACATATGCTTTACTTTAATGCTAAATATGTTATCTTTGGAATAGATCCTATTGATTTCAGTTAACTTTCAAGGAGCATGCTTAGAACTGTAGCCTTGTTTTTAATTTCCAATATTTAACTTAGGAATTTATGTTTAATATGCTTTAAGCATATTAACATATATTTGCTTTAATATGTTGTAAGCTAGCAAGGTGTAGCGTTTTGAGCATTGGACTATGACTCTTGGGACCAGGGTTCCAATTCCCACTCAGCCATGGAAAGCCACTGGGTGACTTTTTGCAAGCCACATTCTCTCAGCCTCAGTTGAAGGCAAAGGCAAACCCCCTCTGAACAAATCTTGCCAAGAAAACCTTGTGATAAGGCAAACGACTTAGGGTCGCCATAAATCGGAAATGACTTGAAGGCACACAACAACAACCTGATGTAGGTCCCATGCTGGGAGAGAGGTATGATCATAATTAATTAATTAATTACTTGGGCCTAATAATTGGATTGAAGGCAACAGTGCGGACAATGCAACATTCCTGATGTTGTTGAACTGCAACCCCCGCACACACACATTTCTTATCATTTGCTATGCTGACTAGGGACTTTATCAGACAAACCTCCATTAAAATTCTTTCCCACCACATTTTTCTGCATAATTGTCCTGCCAAAGTAAACTTTTCTATCAGACCTTACCTTATGTAGTGTTCAAAGGCTGCCCCAGCATTGACGGAGCCTGAACGGGGCTCTGTTTACTTCCGTGTTTGTGATCTCGGCAATTCTTGCGAGAAAATGCAAGAGCGGTAAAATTTTAAAACACACCAAAATAAATACACCAAACGTACACACAGGCACAGAAACACACTTTAAAACTTCCACTAAACTCAGGATGGTCATAAAAAGAGCATCCCATACCTGGTTTTCATGCTCTCACCTGGAAGTGTTCTGCCCATTGACGCTGTATTCACGTGAGCACAATGGCACATGGTTTCAAATGTGGGCAAAACTGCAAAAAAGCACCACGGCAAATCTACTAATGGCTTGGGCTATCAATAAAAAGGAAGGCTTTATTCACATCTTATAATGGCTATAGCACAACGTTGTGCAGTATAGGCGCCCTTTCACGTTAGTTTAAGCATAGTTATGACACCGTATTTGCTACGTCTGATAAAGTCCTAGGAGGAAACAGTCAAAAGGGAAAGTAAGAGGGGAAATCTTCCCTAACCCCAAATGCCACTACTAAAGCATCAGATGTGGGTTAACTCTACCCAAGCATTACTTTTGCTACCCTTTCTATAGCACTTCTCAGTCTACAGAATCTCTTAACTTTTCAGCTTATGTTAGTGTGTCAGATTCTCATTTGTCCTAAGCAACCCACTGAGTGGCAAAGCTGAAGAAGATAGAGATGGCATCAGAATATCATATTGTGGGTGAGTGCACAGAAGGAACAATTCACATTTCTCATGGTGGGGGTGACTATTGACTGATATGTTAAGATTCCTGAAAGAAAGAAGGGACAAACATATACTTCACTTTAATGCTAAATATGTTATCTTTGGAATAGATCCTATTGATTTCAGTTAACTTTCAAGGAGCATGCTTAGAACTGTAGCCTTGTTTTTAATTTCCAATATTTAACTTAGGACTTAATCAGTTGCAGCAAAACCCATGTCATTAGGACATGATGATAGCACAAAGGGCTGAAATTATCAGACGACACTGCCATTTACCTGTTCCCACTGCATCGCACTGGCATGAATGAGGTGTTCCTTTTTATTGACAGCAATAAAACAAACAAATAGGAAGTCTGTACACTAGGAATTAATAAAGTATGGGCATGGAAAGATTGCTAACTCTAACATAGGATAGTCAGGTTTTGCCGTGGCTGCTATTTACAGAACTGTAAAAATGAGCCATTAATTATACTCATATCACACCTATTTTGACTTTTATTTGCTAGACCTAGAAGGCCCAACATCAGCATGTGGCATCCATGGGAACCTATCAGCACCCTAGCGGGCCTCATGGCTTTGCTGATGCCTCTCCAACTTCCTTGAACCATGAGGCCTGAGCCACCATTGTCATGTCCTGAGAAGGCTTGGATATCACAAAGCTCAAGGGCATTGTGGACAATTTAAATGGTGGGTCAGCTCTAAATACCTGGCTCTGATCACAGTGTTGCTGCTGGTGCCTGCCACTCCAACAAGAGCCCCTCAGTGTAGGAGGGGGTTCATAATGATATAGCAGTATATTTTGAACCACAATCATTCATCAGGACAGGGCTCATAGAGAGTACAGCTTATTGAAGGAAGGGAGTATGTTGTACTGTTTAGAGAGAGATAAAGATGAATAATTATATGTATCCATAACTACTGACAGGAAGATCGGAAGTCCGTTTCTTTTTGTCTCTTTCTCTTTTTTTTCTTTTTTGTTGTTATTAACTGCCATCAAGTTGACTTCAACTTATGGTGACCCCATTGAATGAGAGCTCACCCTATCTCAGCAGCCCTGCTCAGGTCTTGCAGACTCAGGGATGTGGCTTCCTTGATGGAGTCTATGTATCTGGAATGTAGTCTTCAGCTTTTCCTACTGCCTTCTACTTTGCCAAGCATTATTGTCTTTTCTAGTGAGTCATGTCTTCTCATGATACGGCCAAACTATGACAGCCTCAGTTTAGTCATCTTGGCTTATAGGGAGAGTTCATGCTTGATTTGATCTAAGACCCATTTATTGGTTTGTTTTTACCAGTCCACAGTATCTGTAGAACTCTTCTCCAGCACCACATTTCAAAAGAGATTATTTCCTTCCTATCAGTTTTCTTCACTTTTTTCTTTGACATGATCATCATCATCATCTCTTTCTTTGTTGTATTTCCTTTCTTTTTTAAACTTTGTAATTTTAGTGTACTTATAAAATTGTGTTATATACAAGATGATATGAATTACAAGATGATATGAATATCTTGTTATTTAACAAAATCATATGAATAGGATATGAATTACAAGATAACATGAATATGTCAGCTTGTTTGGACTCTCCTTGAGGATGTGACTATGAACCCTGTCATATTCATATTCATTTTACACACATACACACACACACATACACACACACATATGAGAATGACAGGGCTCATAGCCACATCCACAAGGAGAGTCCAAACAAGCTGGCAGTAAACTCATTTTTACCATCATTAGCAGTGACTCTTTTAATGCCAACAGGTCTTAGTTGCTCCTTCAAGACCAAGGACTTTCAAATGAGGTTAAAAAAAAAACAACCCTGAGGAGGTCAGGAGAAGAACGGGGTTGTCATGCTTACAGAGCCCGTTTTCAGACAGCCCCATCCTTCCTCCATGCTGCAGGTGCTGCTTTTTATTCTGTTCTCTGTGAATATAAGTGGCATGTTTCTCATGCAGGCAGCATGGATGAAGGATGGGGGAAGGTCGGAAGGAAGACAAGGCTGTCTGAAATGGGGGGTCTGTAAGCGCAACAGCCCGAAATCCTTGGGTTTTTTTTCCCCCTGTTTGAAAAAGTTCCAAGTCATCCTAACACACTTTGCATTACAAGACAGATAGCATTTGCATTGCCCTCCCTGGCTGTTCTGAGGACTGCAGCTAAGCTCAGGGGGAAGGATGAGCATGAGTAGGGGTGGGATGGTAGATGATATTATTGTCCCTGCTAATGAAAACATCATGGAGTGTTGACTCAGTGAGCCCTAGTGCCACTATGCTGCTGGGGGCCACCCAAAGGGGACTCTGTTAAGATCCCACTCAAACTTGCAGCCAGCCCCCTCCCCACCAATAAATACTACCAAAAATAGTTTAGTTTCTAAACTTGCACCGTTTCATCATCACTGCTGCTTTTCTTCCCATGAAGGGACAAAAACTTCTTGCTCTTGCATCATAAACGGTAAGTGAAAGAAATTGCTTTTTTTTTTCTGCCAGCTCCCGTAATGTACAAAGCCCTTTTAATCAGAAAGTTCAAGAATAAAGCAGCTAAGGCAAACTTATCAAAGCAAAGGCACAGAGGTTTCAATTAATGGCACTTGGCATCATATGAATTGCTCAATTTCTCAAACACGTATTAGAAAGTATCTTCAAAAGAACTAGCCAAGAGTTTCATTTATATAGTTGTGTAATTACAGCTTTCACACTTATCTCCCCAAACCTTCTTTATTTCCCCTTCACAAAAGAAGGTTATACAGCTTTTATTTTCAGCTATGCAACAGAGTTCATATCTCGAAGCTTATTTTGACAGAATAAGAACCAGGGTGGGCTCAGTAAACAGTAGAAAGAAAGTAGTTTTCCAGTTCAACTCTCTTTCCTCCTCCCACCCGCTTCATTTGGTCACAGTGAAATTACAAGATGATATGAATATATTGATTCAGAAGGCAGTAGATTATGTAAACTTCTATCTTTCCCACCAGACAAAATAAGCCTCCTGCTGTCTCTTGCAAATGTAAATCTTAAAACATTCCTTTTTATTAAAAAGAAATAATCTTGGTTTCAAAGCAAGCAGGCCACAGGAGCCTAAATTAATCTATAGGAGAGGAAAAATGCTCCAAGTGTTTAGTCATTTCCCCCAGATGATTGTGGACAATTTGCAGTATACATTAAATTGTATACATATTTATTGCAGTTGTATAATTGAACTTTCATAAAGTTATATGCCAGTAAGAGAGATATGAACGGGTTTTCTGGTTTTGTAAAGCTTCCAGTAAAGCATAGTATGTTCTGATGTCAAATCACAAGGAAGGAACTGGAGTGTATAGGTTCGTGCAGGTTAGTTTCCATACAGTGCATTAAATTGCCAGAGCATATTTACAAGAGAGAATGAAAGCATGTCTCATAGGGGCTTCGTGCTCATATTTCCTCAACTAATGAACAAATATTGCAGATTTGTTGTAGGCTGAGGCGTTGTGTGTTTGATGCTTATGGAAGAACGTAAATACAAGCTACCATTTTAGGAATGATAGATGATCCCTTCCAAATTCCAATCATATCTGTTCTTAGTTACAGCAATTTCCACTTTAAAATAAAAAAGAAGCAGTAGTAGGGTTTAGACACATATCATTTTTAAGACTCAGAAATAAAGACTTGGACAAAAGCCAGGCACTTGAATTGTGGAGAGACCCATTTGAAGAATATCTTTTATAGTTATCACCTTTCACTTGTCACCAAGATCTATTAAGCCTCTCTAGTACTTTTACCATTGAAAAAACATTTTTATTATCAGCATTTATCCAGCATTTTAATACTTCTATCATCTTTTTCCCACAGTATTGCTTAATGTGTTTTTTTGCATAAATCCCAAACATTGCAGCACTTGGTTCTGAACTATTTCTTCCTAATACCTGTTTCTTCCACTACGGGGTCAAATCTATTGGGCTAACATGAAGGCCCATAAAGTATATTTTGTACACCAGCTAACATTTCATATATGGGGGGAAGCCTGTAGAACTCTCTCTCTCTCTCACTCACTCACTCACTCTCATTCACACACACACACACACACACAGAGACAGACAGACAGACAGACAGAGAGAGTTTTGCTCAGTGCCAGGATGAAGCAGCCAGCTGCTGCTCTTCTACTCCTCATGCTGGCCAGTGTATCAATAGTCTTTTCTACAGCTAGGAACACAATCACTATGTTTTATTAAGATAATGCACTATAGACATGAGGTTAGGGGACAGATCTTTTTACTATGTTCTCTTGCAGTGGTTTACTACTTTTAGAAGTCTGCTTATCAGCTAACTTCTGTTCCTGCTTAGAAAGTAGCTACTTCCTGAGGACCAAACTAGACCTGTGATGTTAAATGCATGATTGAATTTCATGTGTGACTCACTCCTATTCTTCAAAATAACAGCTGGAGAGGAGATGGGAAATCAGTGTTGAGACCATCATGTGTGGGGATGGAGATTAAGATACTCTTAATGTTCCTCCTTTATGAACCTACATTTTACAGTGTTCCTCAGAGGCCCTGTTATATGTCCCACCACAATGAGAGAAGGAAACAGGACAGGTCCTTTTTTTGTGACAGCACCCCATGTGTGCAATTCCTTCAATCCATCTTTGCTTGGCTTTGCGCAGGTGGTAAGTACTGTTGTGAGAATCAGTGTTATAGTGGTTTAGAGTCTTAGGACTTTATCAGACACAGCAAAAACTGCATCATAAGGATGCAACAATAACACAAAAGGGCAAAATTATCAGACTTCGTTGCCATTCAGCTGTTCTGGAGGTGTCACACAGGTGTGAATGAGGCATTACTTTTTATTGATAGCTTAGCACTATGCCCCTGGAATGGCTGAATGATAAGGGCATCTGATAATTTTGCTGTTTCTATTATCGTCATAAATGACGTGGGAGTTTTGTGCAAGTTACCTCATCTGATAAAGTCCTTGGACTAGGCCCGGAGAGAGACTGGGATGCAAATTCGTACTCAGACTTGAAACTCACAGACACTGTCTCTCGTCCTGACTGACACACAGGGTTGTTGTGAGAAGAAAAATAGGGAAGGAAGACCACTACACTATCCATACCCTGGTGGCGCAGTGGTTAAAATGCCAGTACTGCAAGTCACCACATTGCAAGTTCGATTCCAGAGGGCTCACAGGTTCACTCAGACATCTATCCTTTTTTAAGTTGGTAAAATGAGTACCCGGCTTGTGGGAACAATTAGCTAACACACATTGGAAGCTGCTTAATGCAGTGTAGATGTGTAAATTGCTATTGCTTAAAAACAATTTGTAAGCTGCTCTGATAGCCTTGTGGGTGAAAATGGGGTATACATAAATAATAAACAAATAAAACATACCCTCAACATTTCATAGATAAAAATGGGGACACATGTGGCCAATCAACATCAAAGTGTGGCCAAGATGGCAAACATTATTAAGGAGGAAGAAAAAACAAGCTAGGTGCCTGTCTACACTGCAGAAATACAGCAGTTTGACACCACTTTATCCACCATCATTCTGTCCTATGGAATCCTGGTATTTGTAGTTTGGTGAGGCACCAGAGTTCTTTGATAGAAAAAGCTAAATACCTCACAAAACTACAATTACTAGGATTCCATAGGATAGAACTATGGTGGATAAAGTGTTGTCAAACTGCTGTATTTCAGCAGTGTAGACAGGCCCTAGGAGAGCCTGCAGCAGTTTTCTTTTCCCTGATCCTGCTGAAAAGGGCAAGATTCCTCCTCTCCACTCCTCTCTGCACTACTGAGTTGAGTTTTGATTCAGTTTGTAGCAACTGAAGTAAGCGGAGGACAAAGCTGGAAAGGAGGACAAGGAGGAGGGGAAAACAGGGCATTTTAAAAACAGCTGAAAATATGGGATGACAGACGGTTAATCAGGACTTTCCTTGCCAAATCAGGACAGTTGGAGGGTATGTGCCATATTGAGCTCCTTGGAGAAAAGATATTCTATAAGCACACACAAAAATAAACCAATTGCATTTTGATGGGTTTTATTCTGCCTTCTCAAGGTTTTAAAACACAGTTGTGTTTACAAGGTTACCATGTTACACAAGTGTCGAACCAACCACTTTCTTACTGAACTATTCCAGACTGACAATACTGTATACTGCACAGCTGCTATGCAATTGGGCATTGCATTGAATGCCTTGAGAGAGAGAGGCACACAGCAGCTGCAATATCTTCCTTTAGGGCATTTTGGTGAAGCATGTTATCTCAGGCACATATGTATGTGGATTCTCAAAAAACCTTCTTCCTCACCTAAATTAAGAAATGTCAACTTCTGTGAGAGGACTCTGTTGGTTCCCAGATATGATAAATACAGACTTACAAGAATATGCTGATTTTAAGTTCTCTCACAGAGGGATTTTAAATGACAACCACCACCCCATTTTGGAAAAGCCTCTCTCTTCTCTTCTCTTTTTTAGCTACCTGAGCTCTCTCTTGGCCTTTTAGAGGCCAAGATCTGCCAGGTTTTTAATTTCTGCTTCAAGAATTCAAAACCATGTACAAGGGCCTTGAAGCCCACCAATTGCCAGAAGAAACTTTCAGAATAAGCCTGAAGGTTACTTGGGAAGCTGCTGAAAGATAAGAGAATGGAATGTTTTTTAACCAAATCAGTTGCCTCAAAAGGACTGTTTTTTAATAGTAAAATGCAAAGTGTATGAAAACAGCATTAGAAGTTGGGTGCCCACAGGATTATAAAGATTCGCTTTCTCTTGCTTTTCCTCCTCTAAATCATCTCAGTATATCTTTTGAGAGTTACCATTAATCATTTTGACACACTTTATATGCAATTTACAGATCATCATCAGGTTTTTTCGATTTAGAAAGCAGACACGTACAGTATGAAGACCTATGCATAATGTGATGATTTCTTCATCAGTACAAAAGCAAACACCAATTGGTTGAAAAACAAACAAAAAATTTAAAAAATCAGAATTGACCCCAGAAGTATAGCTTTAAGAATGTAATTTCAGAGAGAGAGAACAAGAGAGAGAGAGAGATTATTTGCCACTGGGTATCATAAAATGCCAACGAACAAGTTTCAGAAGAAATTAGTTACTATCACAATTAATCATTTTCTCAGTCAGGCTTCTGTGTTTGTGTTGGGTAGTATCTCTGGATGAACCTGAACATGTGGAAGGAGGAAGTGCAGAAGGACATGAAACAGAGACCCGGTTGAATGTGAAGAGGGGGAGAGAGTAAAAATTAATTTATAAGTGAACAGAAGACTGATTCACCTGCTATATTCTGTCTACACCTTCAATTCTCATCAACTGTTGTCAATTAGTTCACAGAATGTAATTATCAAATCAAAATAGAAGTCTAATATGCCTGACTTATAAATTGAGTTGGTTATGCCTGGTGACTTCTTTTTGGTGGTGGCTTAAGCATTCCCTTATTAAATTGATTAACTAATTAAATGATGCTACAGCCATGTTAGATGGTATTTCACATCTATTTTCTACCAGTGACTTGGAACTTTCTCATATTCTCTTGTACTTTAATTTGATGACACATGCTTTCCATTGCAATTAAGCATGTGCCAGCTTTACCCTGAGCTTCTAGAAAAGTCATAACAGTAGAAGCAACCAAGCAGGAGAAACTTGCCTTTTCTTATCCATGGATATTAGATAGGAGTGTCCAGATAGGCTTATGTCCTGTCATGACAAAACAAGGAGTTGCTGGGTTTTGGTTTTTGTTTTTTTTTTAAAAAAAAGTTGATCTTGGATCAACTTTATTTTAGCAAAACTAAGAATATTTAAATGACTTTTATAGTCATGAATATACTACTGTTCAGAATCAATACTTTATAATGAGCAAAGAACTGGCTGTCCTGTTGAATCATATGCAGTTCTTTGTTTAATCTAACTCTGATATTTCATTAAAAATAACTGCCTATCCTTTCCAGCCACCATCTCTAATAATTGAGAAGTAAAAAAAGAATCTGTCATGTGCCATGCTTTTCTTCCACTTTGTTTTCTCTACGGAAATAGTGTGTGAGTTTATCTTTCCCCCATGAACCAGAAAATTCAATCTGTTCATCATCAGATGAGTGTGTTTGTATAAAGGCTTAATTGTTACATTAGTCAAAGCAGGAGCAAAGCAATAGCCCTTGCACTTGCAATGGCAAATGTATAAGCTCCAACATTTCACAGATGGAAACAAGGATGCATATGGCCAAGCAACATCAGAGTGTTATCAAGATGGCAAAAGTTATTAATGAGAACAGATGAGCTAGGAGAGGCTTCAGCAGTTTGCTTTTCCCTGAGTCTACTGGGAAGGGCAAAATTCCATCCCCTCCTCTCCTTTCCCCCCTGCTGAGTTAAATGAGGGCGACTTACCTTCAGTTTGAACTTTGAATTCAGTTTGCAGTGATTGAGGCAAGTTGAGAACAAAAGGGAAAAGTTGGAGGAGGAGAGAGATACTGGGACAGTTTTAAAGTAGCTGAAAAAGCAGGATGACAGAGAATTAATCAAAACTATCCCTGCCAAATCAGAACATTTGCAACATATGAAAATGGCCAAGACTTTTTATATCCAGAAGGGATAAATCCACAGAGCTTTACAGAGGCACATAAGAAGCTCTGTGTAAGGCAAAAGACAAATGGCTGAACTGTACCTGATATAAATGGGTATAAATTCCAGTTCAGCCAGAGATTCATGAGATAGGTTTGGCTTAACAGCTCACTTTCAGTTTTGTCGGTGCAGTAGCAATAATAGTGAACTACCTGAGAAAGTAAACAGAGTAGAAGACTGAAAAACAGTAAAGAATCATTTTACTAGTGACTGTAGGAAACTCCTGCATAATAAAATCATGGTGATGACCATGATGATTAGGTCAAAAGTGTGGTATAGAATCATAGAATCATAGAATTGTAGAGTTGGAAGAGACCAAAAGGGCCATCTAGTCCAACCCCCTGCCACGCAGGAAATCTTGATCAAAGCATCCCTGACAGAATAGAATCATAGTATGGTGGTTTGAAGATTGGACTAGGATTCTGGAAGACCAGGGTTCAAATTTCCACTCACCTATAAAAACCCATTGGGTGGTTTTGGTCAACTCACACTCTCTCACCCTTAAAGGAAGACAATGGTAAACCTGCTCTGAATTAACCTTGTTAAGAAAACCATGTGATAGGTTCTCCTTAAGAAATTAAGGAATTAACCTTGTTAAGAAAACCATGTGATAGGTTCTCCAATTTATGTCATAAATTGGAAATTACTTGAAGGCACACAACACATGAAGTATAATAAAGATATATTTGAACAAGTTAAAGCCAGCTCTGGTCCCTCAAGGAATGTGACTGTGTGGCTGAAGGATACACACATGGTTATGACACAATTTATTGTTGTTGCATTCTATTTTAGTGAGGATAGGAAGGCCAAAATATGGCAACATAAAGTTATCAAGGAATCATAATAAGCCCTTGGGCTTTTAAAGGTGCAAGAAGATAAGCAAGATCAAGAGACAAGCCAGTAAAGGTAACTAGGAAGACAAGGAGATAGAATAAAGGCTTTTAAAGTACGCATGTTAATTGCACATGATATTGAAACAAACGTTGAAGTCTTCTGACTGTAAAACACAACAGGGTAAAAATGGCTGGGGTTGTGATTGGCCTAGATTCGGGGTGGGTGCAAAATGCAGCCTTCCAAATATTATTGGAACAGTAACTCCCAGTCCCAGCATCCCTTGCCATTTTCTAAGCTGGCTATAGCTGATGGGACTTGAAGTTCAACATGTGGAGGGCTGCACTTTGTAATGTTCTGGCTAACTCCACTTCAGCTCAAGCTTTCAGCAGATTCAGAAGGAATTAATCAAGCAGATCACAGTATACACAATTGTTGTTAGGACTGAAGGCTTGTCTAGTTACACAGTGTACTTAAAGCCCATCCACTTCAACCACAACAACAGCTTACATCCCATTTTTTAGCAACTCAGAACATTCCATCTTTCCAGCACTAGCCCCTCCTCCCCGCCCTATACCAGTAACCCCACAAGAATGGCTTTGATTACTTGCAACTTCAAATTCCTCCCCACATACCTGCTCATTATCCCAGGCCATAAATACAATCTTTATTTACCAGCATCCCCAGAAGGATAGCATATCCCATCATCCATCATTACCAAACGTATGCCCAAGCTTGTCAAACAAGCATGGCAGGACCATGGCTGGATCATGATCCTGACAACCCCTCACCTAGAACAAAGGACTACACTAAAGCAATATTAATGTTACTCAAGCCTCAAAGCCTTCAGGCTCTTCTCTCAGGGCAGAGGCACAATGTACATTTGAGACACATGTGTTTATCATACAATAAGAAATGTTATTTTTACTTACATTACAGTCTAGACAATTCTATTTTGACTATGAAGATCTTAATTTATTAATAACACCTAGTAGGAGATTACCTGCTACAGCCCATGTATAAAACCATCATTTAGGAAGATCTCATGGCTGAATTTTTTGAGCTGTGCACATTGATGGCAGGATTCCCAAACCAGGAGCCCCCAGGTAATAGCATCATTATTTCATATGAGCTACTCATGTCCTGTCTTCAGTGAAATTTCTACTATAGTTTCATCTTGTTGACATGTGGCATCAGATTGCAGTGGTCATGTTTATAAAATAAACAAGCAGAATGTTTAAATGATGATTTATATGCCTTAAATAGTATTCTCAGTAATCTTATTAGTGTGTTACACAATGTCCAGTTTGATGCAATACCGAGGACTTTATCAGATGTGGCAAAAATTGCAGGGATTATGATCATGGTAGTACGAACAGCTACGGTCATCGCATGACGTTGTCATCATCTCATGGTTACCCTGTCCCCCAACTGCGAATAAGGCATTCCTTTTAATTGACAGGAAAAACCATCAATAGATCGCAAATATCACTTTTTCGCAGTATTGAGAGCATGTAAAAACACATCCCATTGTAATTGCAAGATTACAGCATGAATGGGCAGTCATCAGCAAGCAAACCTCCAGGTGAGAACGTGAAAATGAAGCACAGGACACTCTTTTTATGAACTGTCCCATCTAGTTTGCACACTTTTAGGTTTGTTTCAGTGCTTGTATGTTCATTAACTTTGTTAATTTAGGTGGGGGGTTGTTTTTTGTTTTAGTTTTAAGCACACTCACATCTTCTCATGAGAACAGCTGGAATCTCTCCCATACCAAATTGTGGAAGTAAACTCCATTCTTAAAGCACTAGTGGTCTTCATGTGATAATTCTGTGGTGTTTCTTTCATGTGATTACAGTTATGTGTGATAATAAATGTTATAATGCCACAAGGTTGCCGCTATCTTCATTTGTGGAATTACAGCATTTTTAGACACTAGTTTGATAAAGTCCTAAGTCTATATTTCTTAGAGGATCTGATTTTAAGAATGCAAGAAATCCTGGGATCCAAATAAACCCACTTGACTCAAGTAGTAATTTTAGTCAAAAGTTTAAATTAAGGTCATTTCCAAGAATAAAGAAAATGTACTAAATCTAGTTGGAGTGATGTGGAAGAGGAAGTGACACAAAGAGTCAGTATAAATCAGCAGTTCTATGCTACGTTAAAAAGAACAATCACATCCATATCAATGGATGTGAGAATACTGCTATATC
Source organism: Gambelia wislizenii (assembly GCA_030847615.1). Classification (NCBI taxonomy): domain Eukaryota; kingdom Metazoa; phylum Chordata; class Lepidosauria; order Squamata; family Crotaphytidae; genus Gambelia; species Gambelia wislizenii. The sequence goes on along the minus strand of JAUMIR010000005.1, from coordinate 198,456,268 downwards.
CTACTTTGATCCGACTTTGCCTACAATACACTATCCAGTTCTAGGCACCACAGTTTCAAGGAGAAAAATATTTTGAGAATGTCAACAAAGATGGTAATGGACCTGGAAACCAGCCCTATGAGAAACAATTGAGGGAGTTGTGTATATTTAGGAGAAGGATGCATTAAGAAGCATTTTTATAGCTATCTTTAAATATCTGAAGGGTTTTTGTGTGAAAGATGAAGTGAATTTTTTTCTGATGCTCCAGAAGATGGGGCCTGAACCAATAGACTCAAATTGCAAGAAAGGAGATCTTGACTTGGAGGAACTTCTGTTATCCTAAAAGGTGGGGGTGCTTTAGAGCCCCACCTGTGATGTTAAAATCTCTATCATTATTTGGGGAAATTATTAGTTTGAATGGCTGGCCTGCGAGAGAAGGGTAACTTTGGGGATCTTTTCACCTATGTATACCAGTACTAACCGTAGAGGAGACTCCAGCTGAGGTAAACTAAAGTATTTTATTAGAAAAACATAGACTAACACAGAAGAATCTACACTCTTATGAACCATACAAGGCTATTAGAAAAGGAAGTGGGAAGGGTTGGAGATAGAGGTCCAAGGAAGAGGGAAATAATTACCAGTCTTGGGAGGACAAAAGTTCCATGTAGCAAAGGAGGTCAGACTGGCATCTGAGGGTAGCACAGTAGAGTCCTGATCCTTGATGCATTGAGAAAGAGAGTGGTTGGATCCCTCTGCAACACACTGTGCTATAGTGGGCACTGTAATGTTTATAACCCATTTCATGCCTTGAAGACATATTCTGGCTTTAACTATGGCTAGAGGGCCCTTCCAAGGGAGAGACAAAGGAAAACAAAACTCAACTGATTGTTTTATTTGCTGGGAGATAGAACTTGATGGGTTTACAACAATCTTGCAAGGCTGGACAGGAGGAGGTACAGTATAGGGAAGATTTATGTAGGAATAGATTTGGGAGTGGTCACTTAATTGTTTGATTGAGTGAGTCATTGCTGAGGCACCCAGGGCTAGAAGAAAGGATTAGCACACACCTCCTTAACCACTGTGTTTACTAAGGGCTCCTGCACCATCCTAATTTGGACCACCTTGCCATCATATTTCTAAGATACATCCCAGGTCATTGTGACCGCCAATGGTTTGTCCCAGCCAACCTGACCCCAAAAAGTTATTTCCAATTATGAGAGACTGTGGGGAGGGTGTAGTCGGGTGTACTAATAATCCCTGATGGTAAGATTAGTCCAAAAGTGAAACAGATTGCCTTTGAAGTTGGTGGATTCTCCTTTGTTGGTTTTTAAGCAGAGGTTGAATGGCCATGTATCAGGGATTCTTTACCTTTGGATCCCTGCACTGGTAGCAGGTTACACTAGATGGCCCTTGACATCCCCTCCAGCTTGTGATTCGTTGATTACAAATACCTGTATATCTATTTCTAGGTATTATAAAGTTGCCAGGAAGGTCAGCTTTGGTTTTACAATTTGGTGAGATTATGTCTACACAGACCACTACAGACTTTTGCCTGTGTTTACCAAATACTGTACTTTTCTTGGCAAAATCATTTTGGTTTTTCATTTCTCTTCTTTATATTTTCATCTCCATATTTCCCCATAGATTTGCCATTTCAAATCTATATCATATTCATTTTAATGACACAAATTCTACCTCTGTTCCACCAGACTGTATTTTAAAGCATCAGGCCCAGTTTCTTACTACCTTTTACTCTCACAGTCTATTAAATTTTGCTACACGCTTCTTACATTCTATTAAACTTGGATGTCTTTTTATCCAAAAGATATTCTGAGTGAGTGAAAAACAGGAATTAATCAAATCCATGATGTTGCCATCTCATAGCTCAGGTGAGAGATAGGTACCAAAACCATGCTGATATAAACTAATAGCATAGCTGAAGCAAAGAAAAACAAGGCAGTGGAACACATATGAGCAGATGTTTACAGAATAAATTATTCTCTGGTTTGTCATTACTGAACTGTCCAGTCTCATGATGTCATCAGAGATCACAATAGGATTGTTTTAAAAAAAGAGTTGCAATCAGCACATCTGTTTTGGCAGCTTAGCTTCATGGGCAAAGCAAATGGAAAATACCATAACTATTGTTTCGGGCAGACCGGCCTTCTACAGTTTGCACTCTGCATGTGACTAGGAAGCTTTTCAGAAATTAGAGGGGATAGATCCTGAAGCAGAGTTTTAGAGAAACAAATCTCACTTGTTTTAAACCTATGGTGGAGAAACCCATGACCTTTAACAGGGCTCCTCGTACTTGGGACTTTTTCGGACAAACAAAAAATAACGCTAGCAGCCTCGCCAGGTTGCGAGGCTGCAGCGCTAGAGGGCGTCTGTTTCGCATGACGCCCCTTCCAGCGGTACTGTTGCGGTACCGCTGGGACATTTGACCGTCATATTTTGCATTTGACCGTCATATTTTACCCATGATCAGTGTTCAAAAACCACCAGCAATTATGCTTTGGGAATCATAAAATTCTTTCTTCAACACAGATTAAGCATATAACAAGTCTGGAAAAGTATTATTAACTCAATAGAACCTGTCCAGCATGTACACGTTATTCCAGAATGCAACTCTTTATTCCAGAATTCCACATAGGTTGTGCTAAAGAAACACAAATTAGGATTAGCTTTCTTCCTTGAAGATTAGGCATGTTGATAAAAATGTATGAAAAGCACTAGCTGGTGCCATATAAACCTGCCCAATGTTCAATGTTCACTTTGTTCAAACAATAGCCATTTGCCTAGTTGCCTGTGACAACTAAAAACTATATTTGGGTGATTCAGGCAAGTTTTGAAAACCAGAAGCAAATAGTTTATTCTTCCTTTCCCAGCTAAGGACTATTTCCCACTTTCTTTGAGTGTGGAGGCCAATATTCACTGTGTGAAATTCTTTAGCCTACCCTAAGCCCAGAGATCAGCAGCATAGGATGAAACAAATACCTAACAGGAACCTAAAAGCTTGTATATGCTATACAAAGCAAACAGAGTTCTCATAACCAGTTTCTTTATGGGAAAAAACACACAGAGAGAGAGAGGGAGAGGGAGAGAGAGAACTTTGGACTTTATCAGACAAACCTCCAAAAACATTTCTTTCTCACCATATTTTCCAGCATAATTGCCCTGGCAAAATAACCCTTTTTACCATATGTGCCTGTAATAGCGTGAAAAAGCAGCCCCAGCATTACTGGGGACTGAACGCTAGTGCTGTTTACTTCCATGTTCGTGATCTCAGCAGTTCTTGTGAGAAGATGTGAGTGCAGTTACAATTTTAAAAACAGCCAAATCAAAACACAAAACGTACACACAAGCACAGAAACACACTTACAGATTTCCAAGTAAACCAAGAAGGTTCATAAAGAGAGCATCCTGTTCCTGGCTTTCATGTTCTCACCCAGAGGTGTTCTGCCAATTGATGCTGTAATCACAAGAGAAAAATGGTGCAGGTTTCAAACACTGGCAATACCAGGACAAAAACACCATGGAAGATCTATGTTATTGCACAACATTGTCATTGTCCCATAGTCCATGTGTGCTTGAACCGTTAATTAGATGTAACTTTTAATTGATGTACAAAGCTGTCAATAGCCCTCAATATCACTATTTTTCATGGTATTGATGAGTGTGCAAATATCAGCTGTAATTGCATGATTACAGGATGGGCAGTCCTCTTCTCCCCCTCCCCTTTCCCAATGAGAATGCATAATTAAACCAGGGGAGAACATGAAGAGGACCTAAAGGATGCTCTTTAAATCAACTGTCCCCATTTCCTGGTAACTTTCTATGTTTGTTTATGTGTTTATTTGTGAATTTCTTTGGTTATTTATTTGATTTTAGTGTTTTTGAGCAAAGTCATGTCTTCTCGCGAGAACAGCTGAAATCTCACCCATGCAAAATCACGGAAGTAAGAGAAACATTTTCTTAAAGGCACATGCACCAGTCAGCAGAAGGTGTTAATACTCTGTCATTAGAAGACAATGTGAAGACAAGTGTTACTATAGCGCGAGCTGGAATCCCATTCTTAAACCTCTAGTGGTGGTCATGTAATAATTCCATGGCTGAAGTATTTCATGATTACAGCAATGTGCAATAATTATGGTAATCATGCCACTATGTTTCCACTTTCCTCAGTTGATGAATTATAGTGTTTTAGATGCTAGTCTGACAAAATCCATACAAAAGGGAAATGCTATTGCTGTCTAAGGACTTTTTCAGATGAAGAAAAATAATGCAAGCAGCCTCTCCAGCTTGCGAGGCTGCTGTGCTGCAAAGCGCCCCTTTCGTATGACGCTTGCCCCTGCCGGTACTGTTGCGGTACCGCAGGGAGAGCTGAGCATCATATTTTGTTGATTTTTACTCACGATCAACTTTCGTGAGTAAAAAATCAACGAAATATGACGCTCAGCTCTCCCTGCGGTACCGCAACAGTACCGGCAGGGGCGAGCATCATACGAAAGGGGCGCTTTGCAGCGCAGCAGCCTCGCAAGCTGGAGAGGCTGCTTGCGTTATTTTTCTTCATCCAAAAAAGTCCTAAGTCTCAAAGGCCTGCCTATACTGCAGAAATACAGCAGTTTCAGACCACTTTATTCACCATAATTCTATCCTACAGAGTCCTGCTTTTGTAGTTTGGTATTAGCCTTTTCCAGCAGAGAACTCTGGCCTAACCAAACTACAAATACCAGGATTCCATAGGATAGAACCATGGTGGATAATGTCATGTCAAACTGCTGTATTTCTGTAGGGTAGACAGACCCTGTCAGTCTTAAGGAAACAGGTCCTGCATACTACAAGGGGAATCAGAGGTGCTGTGGATGTTCTCATCAGTCCTCACTGATATGGCCAATAATAAAGTATGATCAGCATGGTAGATCAACTACATCTGGAGGTCCAGATGTTTCCTATCTCTTTCCTAGGTCATTGATTTGCCACATAAGTGGGTGGGTTGAAAAAAAAATGTCTGTACAGCAATGATTGGAATTTATTTTTTTATTTTTTTGCAATGCTATTTTTTAAATTTTTTTATTTTTTTGCAATGCTAAGAAGACTAAACTTATTTCTGTTCTCTGCTATACCTGGTGGGTGTGTGGGTGTGGGACTGACTATTGTTCAGCTTCTACTTTGCCAATTTGATTACTCTGCTTGATCTCTCACATTTCCCTACCATCTATACTTGGTTGTATGCAAAACTTTTCCATTACCATGCTTATTTTGGATCTATCTTCTTATTTCTAAGAGCCCCAGATCTTCTGACTACAACATCTTTAAGCTAATTTTCTGCCTACAAAGGAATATGCGTACTAACTGTTTTTACCCCCACAGATTATGGAAGGGAAAGTACAGATACACATATCTTTAAAACCATGAAGCTAAAAGCCACTCTGGAGAAATAATTTGATGGTTGAGATGTTCTGTTCACCACTACCACTATTCTATTACCCTGTTAGACAAAACATATGCTACAACATTTCAAAGAGGAAAACTGGGACACATGTGGCCATGTTATTTCAAAATGTAATCAATATGAAAAAAAAGTTATTAATGAGGAAGAACGCACAGTCTAGTAGAGGCTACAGCAGTTTCCTTTTGCCTGAATCTATAAAGAATGGCAAAAATTTCACCCCTTCCCTCTCCCCTCTCCCAATGAGCTGAGTGAAAACTACTTTCATGCTTTGAACTCAGTTTGTAACAACTGAATTAAGTTGAAGATAAAGGGGGGAAGTGGGAGGATTAGACATAAACTGGGAAATTTTACAAGCTGCCAAAAATGTGGGATGACAGAGGATTTATTTGGATTGTCCCTGCCAAATCAGGACAGTTGGTGGGCATGACATTCCAACATAGAGGTTACAGTTGCTTCAGGTCATGAATGGGAAGCCACCAGCCCATGGGTAAAATATGACACACAAAGCAATCTGGACTTTTCAGATTCCTTCTCTTTGCCTGCCCTTCTGCTCAACTCTTTAAGCCTCTCCTTCTTATGATCTCTCAGCTTGTACACTGAAAAAACAGAAGTGGGGGAAGGGGCTAGAGCAGTCTTTCTCAAACTTTTTATCCTGGAGGAACCCTTAAAATAAATTTTAGGTCTCAGGGAACCCCTGCATAAATATTATTCTATATACTTCTATTGCTTCCCCTCAGAATCACAATCTCTTGAGGAACCCCAAGCAACCTCTTGGGGAACCCTAGGGTTCCAGGGAACCCTGGTTGAGAAACACTGGGTTAGAGCTATAGATAAAGCCATCTCTTCACTGCTTAAATGTTCCACGACTCCTGTTCTACTGCATATCCATCACTCTCCTCCCTCCTCTTGACATTCTCAGTGGCTTACAAGAGCTTCTTGAATTTAAAGTTGTTGGGGGTTTTTTAAAGGAGAAAATAAAGGTGGACGCTGGCATATGATGAATGTCAAATAACTTGATATTAGGTCTGGCATTGACTATATCATTAGTAACTCCATTGTCAGGAAGAAATCTCTGTGGGCTATATCTAGGCTGGCCAGTTATGCACTGTCTGCAAGAGGGGATACAGATTAGCACAAGATGGAGATGTTCTAATTTTTATGCATTGTTGCAAATTTAGAAATAAGCACTACCATTTAAAGAGAAACACATGTCAGCACAGGGAAGAAACTGTGACTCATGAGCTTGCTTAGTCTGTTGTCCAGATGCTAAGTTGAGATGGGCAATGTCAAGGATTCTGCATTCTCTCCTTATGCATGTGTTGTTGTTTTTTAAATTTAAAATGGACTTGAACTGGACACCTTCAAATCAAGCACATCTTGAAACAGAGAATTGTTTGCATGCCCTACTACCCCCTCCCTATTCTATCTCATAAATGGAAATATTGGGTGCTTTGGGGGGTCAAGTTGACCAGGGTGAACCAAAAAGAAGTCAGATGGATCTGGGATGTGTCTTAGAGATATTTTGGCAAGCAAGCCCATATCAGGATTGTGTGGAAGCCCCAGTAAATAAAGTCATTAAGGAGGTATCTGCTAATTCCTTCTTGGGCACCTCAGCAATGAGTCATCCAATCAAACAATTAAGTGACCTTTCCCAACTACAATCCTAAGGAAATCTCACCTCAGACCACTCCCATCCTGCATTGTGAGGTTGTCATAAACCCATCAATTCCTATCTCCCAACTATTAACACAATCAAGTTTCAGTTGTCTTTGTTTATCCAGTGGGAAAACCATCAAGGCTTTGTCCTAGCCAGAGTACCCCTTCAGGATATGAAATAGGATATAAATATCCCTGCCTAGACCCCATTAAAGTCCCATAGATGGACACTGGATTCTCTGTGCCACCCTCAGATGCTAGTCTGAACCTCTTTGCTGCATCAAACTCTTCTCTTCAATGCTGGTAACTATAACTCTACCTTCTCTAACCTCTCTCTGTCCAACCTTTTTCCTCCAATAGCCTTGTATGGTTCTTGGGAATGTGTGTTGTGTGCGTGGGTTCACTTTGTGTTATTTCCAATCAAAATACAGTTGTCCCTTCATATTCGCTGGGGTTTGGTTCCAGGACCCCCCATGGATACCAAAATCCGTAAATATGTAAGTCCCATTATATGCAATGGCTTAGCAAAATGGTGTGTGTCCCTTATATAAGATGGCAAAATCAAGGTTTGCTTTTTGGATTATCTTTTTAAAGAATATTTTCAAGCCATGAATATTTAAATCCATTGTTACCAAATGCATGGATATGGAGGGACAACTGTACTTTATTTCACTTTAGAACTGGAGTGCTCTTTACAGTTTGTACTGGTATAATAGGTGAAAAGATCCCAAAGTTACCTGCCTCCTGCAGGCTTCCGTTTGAGCCAATAATTCCTCCAAATAATAACAAAGATTTTGGCATCATGCATGGGGCTCTAAAGCAACCCCCACGTCTTCAGGTAATGGGGCAGTCATCTCCCAAGTAGGCTGCATGGCTTTGTTGTTATGTGCCTTCAAGTTTACTCTTGATTTATGGTGAACCAATCCTAGGGTTTTCTTGGTGAGATTTATTCAGAGGTGGTTTGCCCTTTCCTTCTTCTAACGCTGGGAGAATATGCCACGCCCAAAGTCACCCATTGGATTTCCATGGGTAAGTGGAGATTCTCAGAGTCCTAGTCAAAACCATTATAATATGCTGTCTGTCTATGGATTCCTAGCATGGTCTAAATAAGGGATCATTAAGATGTTGTTGAACTGTAATCCTTAAGATGTTGTTGAACTGAAAGTCCCAGCATTGCTCACCTTTAGCTATGCTGACTAGAACCAATGAGAACCCGTAGTCCAAAAGCATTTAGAGGGTCACACAATTTTTGCCCCTACCCTAAATCCCATAGCCCATCCTAATTAGTTTAGATCAACTGAATCAGTGGAACTTGCATAACTGTTGATGGGCCTTGGGGGTTTTTCCGGGCTGTGAGGCCATGTTCTGAAATAGTGTTTTTCTGATGTTTGGCCTGCATCTGTGGCTGGCATCTTCAGAGAATGGTTGGGTAGGAGTGTGTGTGGAGTTTATATATTGTGAACCCCTGTTGGGGAGTATATGTAAATTTGTGTAATTGAATAGTTAGTTTCTGGGTATAGAAACACAAGGATTATTAGTTTCTGTTTGGCTAATGGTTGGTTGATGGGTCATTATCTCCTGGGAATCCCCTTGTCCCTGGGTGAAATTCCTTTTTAAGTGATGGGTTTTTATTCTATTGTTCCTGTTGAAGTTGACAACTTCAACAGGAAAGAAGAGACCCTAAAAGTAAACAAAATCTGGCTCCCAGTTTTGAAGAACAATATGGACCATTCAGCAATTGATTCAATGGGTCTATTCTATCCGCCAGCCGTGAAAGCCTTCAACTTCACATGTTGATGGACCATTCAGCAATTGATTCAATGGGTCTATTCTAGTTGCAGGTGTGTTAACATTAGCACATTTTCAAGATGTCAGGGCTTGACAAAATTGGTGGAGGCAGACAGTTTGGATCAAGGAACTCTCGCCAAACTTTTCTTGGGTTTGGATTAATGTCTTTATTTCCAGAAAATCAATGATGACCTTGCACAAGACTCTCTTTCAGAAGAGATGCAACAATAAATTTATACAATAGCTTAGGTGATTTAAAAAGTAATGGAGTGGATTGTTTTTCCTTTCAACTTTCTTTTTTTGATAGAAAAGTAACCTATTTTATTTTTTAGTGACCCTAAGTCTTCTACTCCACTTTTAAATTAAATTACCAACAAGGAGAATTGTTTCATCTATGCCATCTACAGAATATAGGTATAACTGAATCTTGCAATGAGGCTATTTTACTTTTTAATTATACGACTTGTCCTAGTTCATTAGCCGTACACTATTGAGGTGCAACAAAGGTAAGTGATTCATTGCTGACACATGGCATTTCATCAGCAGTCATTAATTAGCAAGTGAACACTTGGACATAAATTGGTGAGGAACATCAGCAAATAGAACTTTAATCAGTTCTCTCCTTCCCCCATTCATAGAAAACGTTTTCAGCATCTGATGCTCCAATCAGACTCAATCTTCATCAGAATAATAAAAGACAAAGACCCATACTTTCAGCTGCTGTATATCAGCATAGCTGTATTGATTTTTCTTACATTTAGTTAATATGTATGCTAGAAAAAGGAACTTCTACTCTGTAGAAGTAAAGAAAAGAGACAAGCCAAGGTAAGCTTGGAGGAAAGGTTAGTCTTTCAGGAAGAATTCAGAATTAAAATGAAAAGTCATTGTGTCATCATCATCATCATCATATAATATAGCCAAGTTAGCACAGGTACATTTTACTATACCAAATGTGCAAGCTGCCTAAGGATCTCAGCTTGAAAATACTACTTTTGGGACTAAAATTTCCAGAATTCTGCAGCCAGCATGGCCACTAGCCATGGTGGCTAGGAAATTTTTGAAGTCCAATAAAGTCATTTTCCCAGCTTTGTGAATAACTATGACATGACTGTTAGATCTTGAGTCTTATGCCACATTTTTGTGACCCAGATATTGCAGCTAACTCTGGCCTAAATCCATTTCCTAGTCCCAACTAAACTCAACCCATTGAACCAATAGGACTGATATTGTTGATTTGATATTCAGCCATGATTCAATGGGTTTACTGTAACTGGGACCAGCACATGAATTAAAACTCTGCTGAGTGAGCTTATTTTTTAGGATGTTGGAGAAATCAATGGCTTTCTGGACATGTCCTCACTGGAGCTTCTTCTGGAGTACCACATGTTATATGTATATAAAATCAGAGCTGGAGAGTCTTTTGTAGGCTATCCACTCCAACTCACTGTTCTGTGAAGGAAATCCAGAGCTAGAACATCTCCAAAAGAAGGCTTCCCAACCTCTGCTTGAGGGCCCACCATCAAGGAGAATCCACCACAGCTCAAGGCTCCACTGGTGAACTGTTCTAATTATTATGAAATTTCTCCTAATGTGAAGTCGAAGGTTTTCACATCCGGCATCCATAGATTTTCCTTGGGTTTTTCCAGGCTGTGAGGCTGTGTTCTGTATAGTTTCTTTCTTTCAGAGAAGATGCCAGCCCATATGCAGATGAAACATCAGAAAAAAACTATTTCAGAACACGGCCTCACAGCCCGGAAAAAAAACAAGGAAAATCTTTCTCCTAATGCTCTACTGAATTCTATATTCCTATAACATTAGATCTAGTGCATGCTCTTTGGGGCTGTAAGGAAAAAGTCTTTACCCAACCCCCTCTTTGAGACAGATTTTCATGTATTTTGAAAAATGCTGCCACATTTCCCAACAAGACCACATTCTCCAGACCAAGCAGCAAGTAATTACCATGCCTTATAGAGACTCATAACTGCTTCTCCTTGGACTAAAAACACCCCTGATTTCCCTTGCACAGATGCCTGTGTAGAGGTGTAAAATTTCCAAAAATTTTGAAGCCATGGGAAAAAAAGTTTGTTCTTTGGGGGCAGGTTTCTGTAGTGGGTTTTTGGGAAGTAAGAAATTTTCAGGAAAAAATGGGGAAATGCTACATTAGCATCCTTTCCCAATTTAAAGACAATTTGTTACTTTAGGTACATGTATTATATATAACTTGATTTGGCATAAAATGATCATGTTTAATATATGAAAAGTACAGTTTATTCAGAAGAGAATTACAAATTGAACTTACTTTTTAAAATTTTAATTTGTTGTTGTTACAAATGGAGGTCCTGAAATGCAAGGAATAGCTACACTATACGGAAAATCTTTGATTTTGTCAGTTTGAAGAGTGGGCAAATAAATGATATGATATGATGATATTGTATGATATGATATAAACAAAAGAAACCATCAGCATTAATGAAATGGGGGAAATTATTTTGTCTCCACTAGTTCACCATAGTGTCAAGCAGTCAAAGTGAACATAAACACATAACTCATTCCCATAAAAAGACCCGAGAAAAGAAAAGCAAGACTAGGAATTGTAATGTTCTTAGTAAAATGGTCTTACATAAAAGTCTTCCTCTGACATAATTTTTAGAAATGATTTTTGGTAAACATGTTAACATCTTATATTAAAACTTTTATTCATCAATTTTAAAATAAAATATTCCATATTCCATTTTTTCAATTTTTCTGGAAATAGACTTCAGGGGGGCATAGGAAAAACTAGGTTTTTCCTGAATATTTCAATCCCTCCTCAGTTCACAATCTCTGTTTGTGAAATCAACATGGTCAGTACATAGGTGTCATTAGGCACCCACCTAATAGGATCCACCCAGTCATCGCACTAAAGCTGTAAAATGACACAGAAAGTCCTGGGTAAGCCATGCTTTTAGAACAAACCATCAGTGGCATCACTAAAGTTGGTGTCATCCAGTGCAATAACTTATGGTCTCACCCCCCATGGACCTCCTCCTGTACCAGACCATGCAGAATCCTTAGTAATCCCAGCAATCTATGTAATCTGCATAAGACTTTCAAGGTCACTGAAAATCTACATGCGGGAGAGGAACAAGGCTCTCCTGGCTGGATATGGCACCAGGAAATATTTGTTTAAAAAAAGAATAAATTTCTGTTGAAACACTGCACAAAAGTTTATAGACAGCCATTTTGGTGTTACCCCCTCTGATGGTGTCACCTGGTACAGTCTGCCCCCCCCCCGCCCCTGCCCCCAGTAGGGAGAATTGGGATGAGGAACTGTGGTGAGTGTTTGTAAAAGAAAGAAAGAAAGAGAGAGAGAGAGAGAGAAAGAAAGAGAGAAAGAAAGAAAGAAAGAAAGAAAGAAAGAAAGAAAGAAAGAAAGAAAACACAAGTCTTAAACATTTTCTCTGGGAAGTCTGCTTCTCTAAGTTTAACAGGAAGTATTTCCTTGAAGTCATAGAATCATAGAATCATAGAATTGCAGAGTTGGAAGAGACCACGAGGGCCATCCAGTCCAACCCCCTGCCACGCAGGAAATCACAATCAAAGCATCCCCGACAGATGGCCATCCAGCCTCTGTTTAAAGACCTCCAAGGAAGGAGACCCCACCACGCTCCGAGGGAGTGTGTTCCACTGCCGAACAGCTCTGACTGTCAAAAAGTTCCTCCTCATGTTGAGGTGGAATCTCTGTTCCTGGAGCTTGCACCCATTGCTCCGTGTTCCAGTCTCTGGAGCAGCAGAAAACAAGCCTGCTCCATCCTCAGCGTGACATCCCTTCAAATACTTAAACAGGGCTATCATATCGCCTCTAAACCGTCTTTTTTCCAGGCTAAACATACCCAGCTCCCTAAGTCTCTCCTCATAAGGCATTGTTTCCAGACCTTTCACCATTTTAGTTGCCCTTCTCTGGACACGCTCCAATTTGTCAATATCCTTTCTGAATTGTGGTGCCCAGAACTGGACACAGTATTCTAAGTGAGGTCTGACCAAGGCAGAATAGAGTGGCACTATTACTTCCCTTGATCTAGACACTATACTTCTATTGATACAGCCCAAAATTGCATTGGCCTTTTTAGCTCCCGCATCACACTGTTGACTCATGTTCAACTTGTGGTCTACTAGGACTCCTAGATCCCTTTCACACATAGTCTCATTCAGCCAGGTCTCTCCCATCCTATATTTATGCATTTCATTTTTCCGCCCTAAATGCAGTACTTTACATTTTTCCGTATTGAATTTCATTTTGTTAGCTTTGGCCCAGCTCTCCAGTCTATCCAGGTCATTCTGAATTTTGATCCTGTCCTCTAGGGTATTAGCTACTCCTCCCAATTTGGTGTCATCTGCAAATTTGATAAGTATGCCCCTAATTCCCTCATCTAAGTCATTGATAAAGATGTTGAATAGCACTGGGCCCAGGACAGAACCCTGTGGCACCCCACTGGTCACATCTTTCCAAGACGAAGAGGAGCCACTGCTGAGCACCCTTTGGGTTCGGCCGGTCAACCAATTACAAATCCATTGAACAGTTAACTTGTCTAGCCCACATTCTACAAGCTTGTTTGCAAGAATGTCATGGGGAACCTTGTCAAAGGCCTTACTGAAATCAAGGTATGCAATGTCCACAGCATTCCCTTCATCTACCAAGCTGGTAACTTTATCAAAAAAAGAGATCAGATTAGTCTGGCATGACTTGTTTCTCTGAAACCCATGCTGACTTTTTGTGATTATGGCATTGCCTTCTAAATGTTCACAGACTCTCTGTTTAATGATCTGTTCTAGAATCTTCCCTGGTATTGATGTCAGACTAACTGGACGATAGTTGTTGGGATCCTCTTTTTTCCCCTTTTTGAAGATGGGAACAACGTTTGCCCTCCTCCAGTCTGCTGGGACTTCTCCTGTTCTCCAGGAGTTCTCAAATATTATTGCCAATGGCTCTGAGATTATATTTGCCAGCTCTTTTAATACTCTTGGATGTAGTTCATCTGGTCCTGGAGATTTAAATTCATTTAGATTAAGAAGGTATTCCTGTACCACCTCTTTACTTATTTTCAGCTGGATTTCCCCTATTGTGTCCTCTGTTCCATTTTCCTCAGGTTGGTCCTCCTTTTCCTTTTCTGAAAACACTGAGGCAAAGAAGGTGTTGAGTAATTCTGCCTTTTCTCTGTCCCCTGTTAGCATTTTGCCATCTTCTCCACGTAGTGGCCCTATCATTTCCTGCTTCCTCCTTTTGCTGCGGACATACCCAAAAAAACCCTTTTTATTGTTCTTAACCTCCCTAGCAAGCCTGAGCTCATTCTGCACTTTAGCTTTTCTGACTTTACTCCTACACGTGTTCGCTATCTGTTTGAATTCTTCTTTGGTGATTTCCTCCCTTTTCCATTTCCTATACATGTTCCGTTTAAAACTTAGCTCCATTGAAAGTTCTTTAGTCATCCATCCTGGTTTCTTGAGACACCTCCCATTTTTCTTCCTCAATGGTACTGTTTGAAATTGTGCCTTCAGTATCTCCCTTTTGAGAAAGTCCCATCCGTCTTGAGGTCCCTTCTCTTTTAGTATTCTTGACCATGGGATCATCCCCAGTATTTCCCTGAGTTTATTGAAATCAGCTCTCCTAAAGTCAAGAATGCGTGTCTGACTATGCCTGGCTTCTCCTTTCCATTGTATAACAAACTCCAGGAGAACATGATCACTCTCACCTAAGGATCCCACCACTTGCACCCCATTAACAAGGTCGTCTCTGTTGGTTAGGATCAGATCTAAAATAGCTGACCCCCTTGTTGCCTCTTCCACCTTTTGGACCATGAAATTGTCTTCCAGGCATGTAAGGAATTTGCTAGACCTTGTAGTTTTGGCTGAGTTAGATTGCCAGCAAATATCAGGATAGTTGAAGTCACCCATCACTACTACATCTCTCCTTTCTGCATGTATGTTCATCTGTTCTAGAAAGGCAACATCCAATTCCTCCGTCTGATTTGGGGGTCTGTAGTAGAGTCCCACAATAACATCCCTGTTGTTTCCCTCCCCTTTAATTTTTATCCAGATGCTCTCCACCTGGCTTCCAGTATTGATGTCATGGATCACTTCACTGGTGTAAATATCCCTGACATATAATGCTATTCCTCCTCCTTTCCTGTTTGGCCTGTTTCTCCTATAAAGGTTATACCCCTCTATTCCTACATTCCAATCATGAGACTCGTCCCACCAGGTTTCAGTAACGCCTATTATATCATATTTGTTTTGTAGTGCAAGGAGTTCTAGTTCATCTTGCTTATTTCCCATGCTCTGTGCATTAGTGTAGAGACATCTGAGACCATGTGTTCCCTTTACTTGCTCCCTGTGCAAGTTTTTTTGCCTCCCACTGTTGGGTCCTTGCGCTGTTTGCCTTGTTCCCTCTATGACAGTTTGACTATTTTCTCCAGCCCTTTTGCCTTCCAGAATACTGTCTCCCTCCCCCATTTGACTCAGTTTAAAGCCCTCCTGATCAAATTCTTGAGAGTGTTGGCAAAAATGTTTCTTCCAACTGTTGTAAGATGCACCCCATCTCTTGCCAGAAGTCCCCCTGCATGGAAGCGCAGTCCATGATCCAAGAATCCAATTTGTTCTCGGCGACACCATCTACGGAGCCAGTTGTTTACGTCGGCTATTTTCCTCTCCCTTCTTGGACCATGCCCTTCAACTGGCAGAAGAGACGAGATGACCACCTGTGCGTTCATTTCTTTCAGCTTCCTCCCCAGGGCCTCATAATCTCTTCTGATCTTGGGAAAGCTGTGCCTTGCAGTATCATTGGTTCCCACATGGACCAAAAGGAAGGGGTAATGATCCGTAGGCTTGACGAGTCTTGTCAGCCTCTCGGTCACATCACAGATCTTTGCCCCAGGGAGACAACACACCTCCCGAGTCATCTTGTCAGGCCCACATACCACTGCTTCTGTACCCCTCAGCAAGGAGTCCCCCACCACCACCACACGCCTCCGCTGAGGCTTCGCAGCTGCTGTTCCTTGCGGTGGTCCTCTCAAGGTCCCCTGCTCTACCCCTGAAGTCTGTCCATGCTGTTCTTCCTCATTTTCCTTGATAAGGGAAAGGGCTTCAAATCGATTCTGTAGCTGCAAGCTGCTGGAAGAATCCCTGGATTTTCTTGTTCTGTGTGTGACATTCCTCCAGCTGTCTACTTCCTGTGTCCGTGAAGTGACCCTCTCCTCCACAGCCACTTCCTCTGTGCGGTCCCCATCCAAGAGTGTTCGTTCTGTTCTGTCCAGGAAAACCTCTTGCTCCCGAATCTGTTGAAGTGTAGCTACCCGTGTCTCCAGCTGCTGTACTTTCTCCTCCAAGAGGGCTACCAGCTTGCATTTGGTGCATGTGAAGTTCTCCACGTCTGTAGACAAGAATAGAAACATCGCACAAGTGTTGCAAGTGACTGCTGCAGTCCCCTCAGTGTCCATGATGAGAGCTTTTAGGTAATCTAAGAACTCTTAGTTAACGCTGATAATGCTAAGCTGTACTTTTAGGTCTGCTGTATTTTTGTTTGGTTACTGAAATTCGCGCGCCGTTAGGCGCGCGCCTCTGGCTCTTGAGGGTAAAAGGGGAAGTTCAGAAGTTCAAGCCCCTCAGCAACAAGCAGCCTCTCCCAACAGTTTTTTAAAAAAGTTTTAAAAGTTGCTTCCTTCTTCTCCCTGGCAGGAAACTGGCAGGAAACTTGCTGTCCAGAAGCTGCTCTCCTTCTCTCTGGCAGGAAACTGGCCTGGAAAGCCTCTGCAAGGACTTATATAGAGCTAGGCTCCCAGCTCCACCCCCTAATGACTCACAGGTGTGACTCACAGGTGTGACTCACAGGAAGGCCTCTGGCTCTTGAGGGTAAAAGGGGAAGTTCAGAAGTTCAAGCCCCTCAGCAACAAGCAGCCTCTCCCAACAGTTTTTTAAAAAAGTTTTAAAAGTTGCTTCCTTCTTCTCCCTGGCAGGAAACTGGCAGGAAACTTGCTGTCCAGAAGCTGCTCTCCTTCTCTCTGGCAGGAAACTGGCCTGGAAAGCCTCTGCAAGGACTTATATAGAGCTAGGCTCCCAGCTCCACCCCCTAATGACTCACAGGTGTGACTCACAGGTGTGACTCACAGGAAGGCCTCTGGCTCTTGAGGGTAAAAGGGGAAGTTCAGAAGTTCAAGCCCCTCAGCAACAAGCAGCCTCTCCCAACAGTTTTTTAAAAAAGTTTTAAAAGTTGCTTCCTTCTTCTCCCTGGCAGGAAACTGGCAGGAAACTTGCTGTCCAGAAGCTGCTCTCCTTCTCTCTGGCAGGAAACTGGCCTGGAAAGCCTCTGCAAGGACTTATATAGAGCTAGGCTCCCAGCTCCACCCCCTAATGACTCACAGGTGTGACTCACAGGTGTGACTCACAGGAAGGCCTCTGGCTCTTGAGGGTAAAAGGGGAAGTTCAGAAGTTCAAGCCCCTCAGCAACAAGCAGCCTCTCCCAACAGTTTTTTAAAAAAGTTTTAAAAGTTGCTTCCTTCTTCTCCCTGGCAGGAAACTGGCAGGAAACTTGCTGTCCAGAAGCTGCTCTCCTTCTCTCTGGCAGGAAACTGGCCTGGAAAGCCTCTGCAAGGACTTATATAGAGCTAGGCTCCCAGCTCCACCCCCTAATGACTCACAGGTGTGACTCACAGGTGTGACTCACAGGAAGGCCTCTGGCTCTTGAGGGTAAAAGGGGAAGTTCAGAAGTTCAAGCCCCTCAGCAACAAGCAGCCTCTCCCAACAGTTTTTTAAAAAAGTTTTAAAAGTTGCTTCCTTCTTCTCCCTGGCAGGAAACTGGCAGGAAACTTGCTGTCCAGAAGCTGCTCTCCTTCTCTCTGGCAGGAAACTGGCCTGGAAAGCCTCTGCAAGGACTTATATAGAGCTAGGCTCCCAGCTCCACCCCCTAATGACTCACAGGTGTGACTCACAGGTGTGACTCACAGGAAGGCCTCTGGCTCTTGAGGGTAAAAGGGGAAGTTCAGAAGTTCAAGCCCCTCAGCAACAAGCAGCCTCTCCCAACAGTTTTTTAAAAAAGTTTTAAAAGTTGCTTCCTTCTTCTCCCTGGCAGGAAACTGGCAGGAAACTTGCTGTCCAGAAGCTGCTCTCCTTCTCTCTGGCAGGAAACTGGCCTGGAAAGCCTCTGCAAGGACTTATATAGAGCTAGGCTCCCAGCTCCACCCCCTAATGACTCACAGGTGTGACTCACAGGTGTGACTCACAGGAAGGCCTCTGGCTCTTGAGGGTAAAAGGGGAAGTTCAGAAGTTCAAGCCCCTCAGCAACAAGCAGCCTCTCCCAACAGTTTTTTAAAAAAGTTTTAAAAGTTGCTTCCTTCTTCTCCCTGGCAGGAAACTGGCAGGAAACTTGCTGTCCAGAAGCTGCTCTCCTTCTCTCTGGCAGGAAACTGGCCTGGAAAGCCTCTGCAAGGACTTATATAGAGCTAGGCTCCCAGCTCCACCCCCTAATGACTCACAGGTGTGACTCACAGGTGTGACTCACAGGAAGGCCTCTGGCTCTTGAGGGTAAAAGGGGAAGTTCAGAAGTTCAAGCCCCTCAGCAACAAGCAGCCTCTCCCAACAGTTTTTTAAAAAAGTTTTAAAAGTTGCTTCCTTCTTCTCCCTGGCAGGAAACTGGCAGGAAACTTGCTGTCCAGAAGCTGCTCTCCTTCTCTCTGGCAGGAAACTGGCCTGGAAAGCCTCTGCAAGGACTTATATAGAGCTAGGCTCCCAGCTCCACCCCCTAATGACTCACAGGTGTGACTCACAGGTGTGACTCACAGGAAGGCCTCTGGCTCTTGAGGGTAAAAGGGGAAGTTCAGAAGTTCAAGCCCCTCAGCAACAAGCAGCCTCTCCCAACAGTTTTTTAAAAAAGTTTTAAAAGTTGCTTCCTTCTTCTCCCTGGCAGGAAACTGGCAGGAAACTTGCTGTCCAGAAGCTGCTCTCCTTCTCTCTGGCAGGAAACTGGCCTGGAAAGCCTCTGCAAGGACTTATATAGAGCTAGGCTCCCAGCTCCACCCCCTAATGACTCACAGGTGTGACTCACAGGTGTGACTCACAGGAAGGCCTCTGGCTCTTGAGGGTAAAAGGGGAAGTTCAGAAGTTCAAGCCCCTCAGCAACAAGCAGCCTCTCCCAACAGTTTTTTAAAAAAGTTTTAAAAGTTGCTTCCTTCTTCTCCCTGGCAGGAAACTGGCAGGAAACTTGCTGTCCAGAAGCTGCTCTCCTTCTCTCTGGCAGGAAACTGGCCTGGAAAGCCTCTGCAAGGACTTATATAGAGCTAGGCTCCCAGCTCCACCCCCTAATGACTCACAGGTGTGACTCACAGGTGTGACTCACAGGAAGGCCTCTGGCTCTTGAGGGTAAAAGGGGAAGTTCAGAAGTTCAAGCCCCTCAGCAACAAGCAGCCTCTCCCAACAGTTTTTTAAAAAAGTTTTAAAAGTTGCTTCCTTCTTCTCCCTGGCAGGAAACTGGCAGGAAACTTGCTGTCCAGAAGCTGCTCTCCTTCTCTCTGGCAGGAAACTGGCCTGGAAAGCCTCTGCAAGGACTTATATAGAGCTAGGCTCCCAGCTCCACCCCCTAATGACTCACAGGTGTGACTCACAGGTGTGACTCACAGGAAGGCCTCTGGCTCTTGAGGGTAAAAGGGGAAGTTCAGAAGTTCAAGCCCCTCAGCAACAAGCAGCCTCTCCCAACAGTTTTTTAAAAAAGTTTTAAAAGTTGCTTCCTTCTTCTCCCTGGCAGGAAACTGGCAGGAAACTTGCTGTCCAGAAGCTGCTCTCCTTCTCTCTGGCAGGAAACTGGCCTGGAAAGCCTCTGCAAGGACTTATATAGAGCTAGGCTCCCAGCTCCACCCCCTAATGACTCACAGGTGTGACTCACAGGTGTGACTCACAGGAAGGCCTCTGGCTCTTGAGGGTAAAAGGGGAAGTTCAGAAGTTCAAGCCCCTCAGCAACAAGCAGCCTCTCCCAACAGTTTTTTAAAAAAGTTTTAAAAGTTGCTTCCTTCTTCTCCCTGGCAGGAAACTGGCAGGAAACTTGCTGTCCAGAAGCTGCTCTCCTTCTCTCTGGCAGGAAACTGGCCTGGAAAGCCTCTGCAAGGACTTATATAGAGCTAGGCTCCCAGCTCCACCCCCTAATGACTCACAGGTGTGACTCACAGGTGTGACTCACAGGAAGGCCTCTGGCTCTTGAGGGTAAAAGGGGAAGTTCAGAAGTTCAAGCCCCTCAGCAACAAGCAGCCTCTCCCAACAGTTTTTTAAAAAAGTTTTAAAAGTTGCTTCCTTCTTCTCCCTGGCAGGAAACTGGCAGGAAACTTGCTGTCCAGAAGCTGCTCTCCTTCTCTCTGGCAGGAAACTGGCCTGGAAAGCCTCTGCAAGGACTTATATAGAGCTAGGCTCCCAGCTCCACCCCCTAATGACTCACAGGTGTGACTCACAGGTGTGACTCACAGGAAGGCCTCTGGCTCTTGAGGGTAAAAGGGGAAGTTCAGAAGTTCAAGCCCCTCAGCAACAAGCAGCCTCTCCCAACAGTTTTTTAAAAAAGTTTTAAAAGTTGCTTCCTTCTTCTCCCTGGCAGGAAACTGGCAGGAAACTTGCTGTCCAGAAGCTGCTCTCCTTCTCTCTGGCAGGAAACTGGCCTGGAAAGCCTCTGCAAGGACTTATATAGAGCTAGGCTCCCAGCTCCACCCCCTAATGACTCACAGGTGTGACTCACAGGTGTGACTCACAGGAAGGCCTCTGGCTCTTGAGGGTAAAAGGGGAAGTTCAGAAGTTCAAGCCCCTCAGCAACAAGCAGCCTCTCCCAACAGTTTTTTAAAAAAGTTTTAAAAGTTGCTTCCTTCTTCTCCCTGGCAGGAAACTGGCAGGAAACTTGCTGTCCAGAAGCTGCTCTCCTTCTCTCTGGCAGGAAACTGGCCTGGAAAGCCTCTGCAAGGACTTATATAGAGCTAGGCTCCCAGCTCCACCCCCTAATGACTCACAGGTGTGACTCACAGGTGTGACTCACAGGAAGGCCTCTGGCTCTTGAGGGTAAAAGGGGAAGTTCAGAAGTTCAAGCCCCTCAGCAACAAGCAGCCTCTCCCAACAGTTTTTTAAAAAAGTTTTAAAAGTTGCTTCCTTCTTCTCCCTGGCAGGAAACTGGCAGGAAACTTGCTGTCCAGAAGCTGCTCTCCTTCTCTCTGGCAGGAAACTGGCCTGGAAAGCCTCTGCAAGGACTTATATAGAGCTAGGCTCCCAGCTCCACCCCCTAATGACTCACAGGTGTGACTCACAGGTGTGACTCACAGGAAGGCCTCTGGCTCTTGAGGGTAAAAGGGGAAGTTCAGAAGTTCAAGCCCCTCAGCAACAAGCAGCCTCTCCCAACAGTTTTTTAAAAAAGTTTTAAAAGTTGCTTCCTTCTTCTCCCTGGCAGGAAACTGGCAGGAAACTTGCTGTCCAGAAGCTGCTCTCCTTCTCTCTGGCAGGAAACTGGCCTGGAAAGCCTCTGCAAGGACTTATATAGAGCTAGGCTCCCAGCTCCACCCCCTAATGACTCACAGGTGTGACTCACAGGTGTGACTCACAGGAAGGCCTCTGGCTCTTGAGGGTAAAAGGGGAAGTTCAGAAGTTCAAGCCCCTCAGCAACAAGCAGCCTCTCCCAACAGTTTTTTAAAAAAGTTTTAAAAGTTGCTTCCTTCTTCTCCCTGGCAGGAAACTGGCAGGAAACTTGCTGTCCAGAAGCTGCTCTCCTTCTCTCTGGCAGGAAACTGGCCTGGAAAGCCTCTGCAAGGACTTATATAGAGCTAGGCTCCCAGCTCCACCCCCTAATGACTCACAGGTGTGACTCACAGGTGTGACTCACAGGAAGGCCTCTGGCTCTTGAGGGTAAAAGGGGAAGTTCAGAAGTTCAAGCCCCTCAGCAACAAGCAGCCTCTCCCAACAGTTTTTTAAAAAAGTTTTAAAAGTTGCTTCCTTCTTCTCCCTGGCAGGAAACTGGCAGGAAACTTGCTGTCCAGAAGCTGCTCTCCTTCTCTCTGGCAGGAAACTGGCCTGGAAAGCCTCTGCAAGGACTTATATAGAGCTAGGCTCCCAGCTCCACCCCCTAATGACTCACAGGTGTGACTCACAGGTGTGACTCACAGGAAGGCCTCTGGCTCTTGAGGGTAAAAGGGGAAGTTCAGAAGTTCAAGCCCCTCAGCAACAAGCAGCCTCTCCCAACAGTTTTTTAAAAAAGTTTTAAAAGTTGCTTCCTTCTTCTCCCTGGCAGGAAACTGGCAGGAAACTTGCTGTCCAGAAGCTGCTCTCCTTCTCTCTGGCAGGAAACTGGCCTGGAAAGCCTCTGCAAGGACTTATATAGAGCTAGGCTCCCAGCTCCACCCCCTAATGACTCACAGGTGTGACTCACAGGTGTGACTCACAGGAAGGCCTCTGGCTCTTGAGGGTAAAAGGGGAAGTTCAGAAGTTCAAGCCCCTCAGCAACAAGCAGCCTCTCCCAACAGTTTTTTAAAAAAGTTTTAAAAGTTGCTTCCTTCTTCTCCCTGGCAGGAAACTGGCAGGAAACTTGCTGTCCAGAAGCTGCTCTCCTTCTCTCTGGCAGGAAACTGGCCTGGAAAGCCTCTGCAAGGACTTATATAGAGCTAGGCTCCCAGCTCCACCCCCTAATGACTCACAGGTGTGACTCACAGGTGTGACTCACAGGAAGGCCTCTGGCTCTTGAGGGTAAAAGGGGAAGTTCAGAAGTTCAAGCCCCTCAGCAACAAGCAGCCTCTCCCAACAGTTTTTTAAAAAAGTTTTAAAAGTTGCTTCCTTCTTCTCCCTGGCAGGAAACTGGCAGGAAACTTGCTGTCCAGAAGCTGCTCTCCTTCTCTCTGGCAGGAAACTGGCCTGGAAAGCCTCTGCAAGGACTTATATAGAGCTAGGCTCCCAGCTCCACCCCCTAATGACTCACAGGTGTGACTCACAGGTGTGACTCACAGGAAGGCCTCTGGCTCTTGAGGGTAAAAGGGGAAGTTCAGAAGTTCAAGCCCCTCAGCAACAAGCAGCCTCTCCCAACAGTTTTTTAAAAAAGTTTTAAAAGTTGCTTCCTTCTTCTCCCTGGCAGGAAACTGGCAGGAAACTTGCTGTCCAGAAGCTGCTCTCCTTCTCTCTGGCAGGAAACTGGCCTGGAAAGCCTCTGCAAGGACTTATATAGAGCTAGGCTCCCAGCTCCACCCCCTAATGACTCACAGGTGTGACTCACAGGTGTGACTCACAGGAAGGCCTCTGGCTCTTGAGGGTAAAAGGGGAAGTTCAGAAGTTCAAGCCCCTCAGCAACAAGCAGCCTCTCCCAACAGTTTTTTAAAAAAGTTTTAAAAGTTGCTTCCTTCTTCTCCCTGGCAGGAAACTGGCAGGAAACTTGCTGTCCAGAAGCTGCTCTCCTTCTCTCTGGCAGGAAACTGGCCTGGAAAGCCTCTGCAAGGACTTATATAGAGCTAGGCTCCCAGCTCCACCCCCTAATGACTCACAGGTGTGACTCACAGGTGTGACTCACAGGAAGGCCTCTGGCTCTTGAGGGTAAAAGGGGAAGTTCAGAAGTTCAAGCCCCTCAGCAACAAGCAGCCTCTCCCAACAGTTTTTTAAAAAAGTTTTAAAAGTTGCTTCCTTCTTCTCCCTGGCAGGAAACTGGCAGGAAACTTGCTGTCCAGAAGCTGCTCTCCTTCTCTCTGGCAGGAAACTGGCCTGGAAAGCCTCTGCAAGGACTTATATAGAGCTAGGCTCCCAGCTCCACCCCCTAATGACTCACAGGTGTGACTCACAGGTGTGACTCACAGGAAGGCCTCTGGCTCTTGAGGGTAAAAGGGGAAGTTCAGAAGTTCAAGCCCCTCAGCAACAAGCAGCCTCTCCCAACAGTTTTTTAAAAAAGTTTTAAAAGTTGCTTCCTTCTTCTCCCTGGCAGGAAACTGGCAGGAAACTTGCTGTCCAGAAGCTGCTCTCCTTCTCTCTGGCAGGAAACTGGCCTGGAAAGCCTCTGCAAGGACTTATATAGAGCTAGGCTCCCAGCTCCACCCCCTAATGACTCACAGGTGTGACTCACAGGTGTGACTCACAGGAAGGCCTCTGGCTCTTGAGGGTAAAAGGGGAAGTTCAGAAGTTCAAGCCCCTCAGCAACAAGCAGCCTCTCCCAACAGTTTTTTAAAAAAGTTTTAAAAGTTGCTTCCTTCTTCTCCCTGGCAGGAAACTGGCAGGAAACTTGCTGTCCAGAAGCTGCTCTCCTTCTCTCTGGCAGGAAACTGGCCTGGAAAGCCTCTGCAAGGACTTATATAGAGCTAGGCTCCCAGCTCCACCCCCTAATGACTCACAGGTGTGACTCACAGGTGTGACTCACAGGAAGGCCTCTGGCTCTTGAGGGTAAAAGGGGAAGTTCAGAAGTTCAAGCCCCTCAGCAACAAGCAGCCTCTCCCAACAGTTTTTTAAAAAAGTTTTAAAAGTTGCTTCCTTCTTCTCCCTGGCAGGAAACTGGCAGGAAACTTGCTGTCCAGAAGCTGCTCTCCTTCTCTCTGGCAGGAAACTGGCCTGGAAAGCCTCTGCAAGGACTTATATAGAGCTAGGCTCCCAGCTCCACCCCCTAATGACTCACAGGTGTGACTCACAGGTGTGACTCACAGGAAGGCCTCTGGCTCTTGAGGGTAAAAGGGGAAGTTCAGAAGTTCAAGCCCCTCAGCAACAAGCAGCCTCTCCCAACAGTTTTTTAAAAAAGTTTTAAAAGTTGCTTCCTTCTTCTCCCTGGCAGGAAACTGGCAGGAAACTTGCTGTCCAGAAGCTGCTCTCCTTCTCTCTGGCAGGAAACTGGCCTGGAAAGCCTCTGCAAGGACTTATATAGAGCTAGGCTCCCAGCTCCACCCCCTAATGACTCACAGGTGTGACTCACAGGTGTGACTCACAGGAAGGCCTCTGGCTCTTGAGGGTAAAAGGGGAAGTTCAGAAGTTCAAGCCCCTCAGCAACAAGCAGCCTCTCCCAACAGTTTTTTAAAAAAGTTTTAAAAGTTGCTTCCTTCTTCTCCCTGGCAGGAAACTGGCAGGAAACTTGCTGTCCAGAAGCTGCTCTCCTTCTCTCTGGCAGGAAACTGGCCTGGAAAGCCTCTGCAAGGACTTATATAGAGCTAGGCTCCCAGCTCCAC
The DNA here is from genome assembly GCA_030847615.1 of Gambelia wislizenii. NCBI lineage: Eukaryota > Metazoa > Chordata > Lepidosauria > Squamata > Crotaphytidae > Gambelia > Gambelia wislizenii. Next base: position 198,431,230 of record JAUMIR010000005.1, on the reverse strand, counting down.
CCCCTAATGACTCACAGGTGTGACTCACAGGTGTGACTCACAGGAAGGCCTCTGGCTCTTGAGGGTAAAAGGGGAAGTTCAGAAGTTCAAGCCCCTCAGCAACAAGCAGCCTCTCCCAACAGTTTTTTAAAAAAGTTTTAAAAGTTGCTTCCTTCTTCTCCCTGGCAGGAAACTGGCAGGAAACTTGCTGTCCAGAAGCTGCTCTCCTTCTCTCTGGCAGGAAACTGGCCTGGAAAGCCTCTGCAAGGACTTATATAGAGCTAGGCTCCCAGCTCCACCCCCTAATGACTCACAGGTGTGACTCACAGGTGTGACTCACAGGAAGGCCTCTGGCTCTTGAGGGTAAAAGGGGAAGTTCAGAAGTTCAAGCCCCTCAGCAACAAGCAGCCTCTCCCAACAGTTTTTTAAAAAAGTTTTAAAAGTTGCTTCCTTCTTCTCCCTGGCAGGAAACTGGCAGGAAACTTGCTGTCCAGAAGCTGCTCTCCTTCTCTCTGGCAGGAAACTGGCCTGGAAAGCCTCTGCAAGGACTTATATAGAGCTAGGCTCCCAGCTCCACCCCCTAATGACTCACAGGTGTGACTCACAGGTGTGACTCACAGGAAGGCCTCTGGCTCTTGAGGGTAAAAGGGGAAGTTCAGAAGTTCAAGCCCCTCAGCAACAAGCAGCCTCTCCCAACAGTTTTTTAAAAAAGTTTTAAAAGTTGCTTCCTTCTTCTCCCTGGCAGGAAACTGGCAGGAAACTTGCTGTCCAGAAGCTGCTCTCCTTCTCTCTGGCAGGAAACTGGCCTGGAAAGCCTCTGCAAGGACTTATATAGAGCTAGGCTCCCAGCTCCACCCCCTAATGACTCACAGGTGTGACTCACAGGTGTGACTCACAGGAAGGCCTCTGGCTCTTGAGGGTAAAAGGGGAAGTTCAGAAGTTCAAGCCCCTCAGCAACAAGCAGCCTCTCCCAACAGTTTTTTAAAAAAGTTTTAAAAGTTGCTTCCTTCTTCTCCCTGGCAGGAAACTGGCAGGAAACTTGCTGTCCAGAAGCTGCTCTCCTTCTCTCTGGCAGGAAACTGGCCTGGAAAGCCTCTGCAAGGACTTATATAGAGCTAGGCTCCCAGCTCCACCCCCTAATGACTCACAGGTGTGACTCACAGGTGTGACTCACAGGAAGGCCTCTGGCTCTTGAGGGTAAAAGGGGAAGTTCAGAAGTTCAAGCCCCTCAGCAACAAGCAGCCTCTCCCAACAGTTTTTTAAAAAAGTTTTAAAAGTTGCTTCCTTCTTCTCCCTGGCAGGAAACTGGCAGGAAACTTGCTGTCCAGAAGCTGCTCTCCTTCTCTCTGGCAGGAAACTGGCCTGGAAAGCCTCTGCAAGGACTTATATAGAGCTAGGCTCCCAGCTCCACCCCCTAATGACTCACAGGTGTGACTCACAGGTGTGACTCACAGGAAGGCCTCTGGCTCTTGAGGGTAAAAGGGGAAGTTCAGAAGTTCAAGCCCCTCAGCAACAAGCAGCCTCTCCCAACAGTTTTTTAAAAAAGTTTTAAAAGTTGCTTCCTTCTTCTCCCTGGCAGGAAACTGGCAGGAAACTTGCTGTCCAGAAGCTGCTCTCCTTCTCTCTGGCAGGAAACTGGCCTGGAAAGCCTCTGCAAGGACTTATATAGAGCTAGGCTCCCAGCTCCACCCCCTAATGACTCACAGGTGTGACTCACAGGTGTGACTCACAGGAAGGCCTCTGGCTCTTGAGGGTAAAAGGGGAAGTTCAGAAGTTCAAGCCCCTCAGCAACAAGCAGCCTCTCCCAACAGTTTTTTAAAAAAGTTTTAAAAGTTGCTTCCTTCTTCTCCCTGGCAGGAAACTGGCAGGAAACTTGCTGTCCAGAAGCTGCTCTCCTTCTCTCTGGCAGGAAACTGGCCTGGAAAGCCTCTGCAAGGACTTATATAGAGCTAGGCTCCCAGCTCCACCCCCTAATGACTCACAGGTGTGACTCACAGGTGTGACTCACAGGAAGGCCTCTGGCTCTTGAGGGTAAAAGGGGAAGTTCAGAAGTTCAAGCCCCTCAGCAACAAGCAGCCTCTCCCAACAGTTTTTTAAAAAAGTTTTAAAAGTTGCTTCCTTCTTCTCCCTGGCAGGAAACTGGCAGGAAACTTGCTGTCCAGAAGCTGCTCTCCTTCTCTCTGGCAGGAAACTGGCCTGGAAAGCCTCTGCAAGGACTTATATAGAGCTAGGCTCCCAGCTCCACCCCCTAATGACTCACAGGTGTGACTCACAGGTGTGACTCACAGGAAGGCCTCTGGCTCTTGAGGGTAAAAGGGGAAGTTCAGAAGTTCAAGCCCCTCAGCAACAAGCAGCCTCTCCCAACAGTTTTTTTAAAAAAGTTTTAAAAGTTGCTTCCTTCTTCTCCCTGGCAGGAAACTGGCAGGAAACTTGCTGTCCAGAAGCTGCTCTCCTTCTCTCTGGCAGGAAACTGGCCTGGAAAGCCTCTGCAAGGACTTATATAGAGCTAGGCTCCCAGCTCCACCCCCTAATGACTCACAGGTGTGACTCACAGGTGTGACTCACAGGAAGGCCTCTGGCTCTTGAGGGTAAAAGGGGAAGTTCAGA